>OY728135.1:1537899122-1547899122 GCA_963277665.1 Viscum album | reverse complement strand
AATAATTAAGATCACATAAAATTATATTATAATTATATTAAAATGTAATATTAATTTATGAATCTATTTTATGAAAATAAATTTTATTTTAAATCATTACATTAAGTATAAAATTATTTTACAAAAATACCAACACATAATTTATCATTTTTATAGAAATTATTTACTTATATCATGATATAAATATAGAATTTTTTTATTTATAAGATACCTAAATATTATTTTATACTTTCATAGGTGAGGTTACTATTATAATTTCTAGATTAAAATTATTAACCATCATATTACTATTCCAACGGTCAGATTTATAGTAATCATATAGGTTCCATAATTCCTATAAATACCTCTTATTTCATTCACTTTTATTTTCTCTTAAGGTTATATATAATTTAAAAATGAATATTTTATTATTAAAAATATTTTTTATTTATAAATATTTTTAATGAGTTTTTTTATTCTATTGGATCAAGCATATCTAAATTTTCCCATTTTTTATCTTATTTTCTATTTATTATCCCACTGTAATATTTGGAATTCTTATTGGTTTATTTTCTGAATAATGCATCATTATTCTTTTATGAGAATAATTTTATTATTAGGTTCTCTATGGGATATTTTTTATGATATAATAATGTAAATTACATTTATAAATTTCTAGGTTGATACATTTGGGATGCGAAAAACATTGGTAAAACGTTTTCTTTTCATAAAATGAAAGTGTGCCACTCACCTCACTTATAAAAGGCCACCCCTCTCATATCTTCTACACACTTTCAAAACCATTTGGTTCATCCAATACCTTACCAAAAAACTTTTTAACTTCACTCCTCTAATCCTATAATCTATATTTTAGGTATAAATCCAAACTAATAAGTCTTTTGGTGTATTCCAAAGGAGGATACCCGAAGAAGGTGTAACGTTCTTCAAGAAGCGTTTTTGTTTTATTTCATCCTCATAATTATTAAATTATTACTAAACCATTATTATATAATAAAATAAGTATCTTCCATATATTTATTTTTTTTATGGTATGTTAATGACCTAAAACCATATCTAATTACATCAAATGGGTTACAAAATTATCATTCGTGTGTATGGAGGAGTACCGCTTCATGAACAGATGTCATTAGTTTTTCAATTTCCTCCTCTAATATTTGGGTATGATGATGGATATAAAGTATATATATGATATTTATAACACATATATTCCTATGGATTAATTTTATTATATATACCTTTTTACTTTCCATTCTATAGAGGATACGATAATGTCACTCGTGAGTATGGTGGATTGTCGCCTCGCGAAGCGATGTGAATCATCTTTCAACAAAACTTTACATGGAAGATACTAAGGGTAAATATATGTGATTTACATGACATAATTAAGATATTAATGAAATATTTATGATTTCAAAAAGATAATATATCATTTTATTTCTTACATTTTCACTCACTAAAATAAGATAATGTTGTTCATGTATATGTGGACTACTAACTTTATAAAGAAATGTGACTCCCTTTTCATCACCACATAACATGGATGACATGTATAAGTATATTTAAATAAATAATATTTTATTTATTATATTATGATAATTATTAAAATATAATATATTCCTTACCTCATTTTCATAATGATCGTTGAAAAATGGAAACATTACTCATGTGTACGTATGACCAACCATCTCCATGATCGTAACATACTTCATTTCTAAAAACCCTAATTAATTATTAGTATAATAATTATAATTGATTTATAAATATGATAATTATTTCAGTATTATTATTCTATAGGTTATGGAACCATGATCAATATAATAGGATTGGAAATAATTAATTAGGACATATATGAAAAACAAAGCAGTTATTACACGAAATGTGACTTTAACATCCAATTTTTAATAAATGGGTAATAAAATGACATAATTAAATAATATAAGGTATTATATAAATAATTATGGTTCTGTAATATATTTATAAAAAAATTATATTTATTATTTAGGAGGTTTGAACGAGTGCAAAGGAAGTCAAGACTTACGGTAAGCGATTTCTATTCTCTCTTTTATTTCTGGGAGACCTATACAATTTCACTACTTATTTACTCTATATAGTATATATAATTTACCTTTAAAATTTTATATCATGAATTCTATTATTTTTATGTTAATTAATTTTTTATTATATTTTATTATTTATTGCGTATTACGATTCAAAATATTACTATCATGGTAAGGGATTTTTATCCCACTTTTATTTTCAATGAGACAAATGTCAAATTCACCACATGTTTCTTTTATGTGGTGTATATAATTACCATGAATGTATTTTATGATGATTCTACTTGAAATTATTGGTATTTAAATATCCATTTGTGTAACTCTATTTTATGGGGTTTATGGTTCCAAAGTTACAAAATCGGTAAGGGATTTTTGTCTCAATGTGATTTCTTAGAGATATATGGTTACATAAAACAACTATATTTTTGTACAAGGTGTATATAAATACCTATAACATGTAAAAAATGAATTTATTTATCATAATTATATTTTCATTTTCATTTAATTATATTCCTTCATTGGGTATTCATTTCAATATTACAAAGTGTTAATGATTTTATGTTACAATTGCATCGTTGATCGAGATTGTTTATGATAATGTTTCTGATAATAAGATATTTTGATCCATATCTCAAAAAACTAATGTATTTTATTATCATATGGTTATTTCATGATAATACATGTTTTCTCTTAATTTTCTTATCTTTATGTACTCAAGAGTAAAAAAAATAATTGAAATTTTATTTTCGTTCGAAAAAATTTTTTCTTCCAAAACAGTGTTTTCTAAAAATTATTTCAAAAATTTTTTTAACATTATTAAAGAGATTAATTAAAGAAATTTTTACCCATGTATATATTTTTATAAAAAAATTAAAATTAATCTTCTTGTTGTTTTCATAAACAATAACCATTTTATTTTTACCAAAAATGTAAAATGAATATTTGTTTTTCCATGTACGATATGAAAAAAATTTCTCACCATCATGACTATTATTTTAATTGAATCTTACTTCATAATATTTCAATGTTATTTTCAGAGAAAAGGATTTTCAAGATGTTTTATGTTTTAAAAACTATTTTTAAAATCAAAAAGGGATTTTCCTAAATAAATTTTTTAAATTGTTTTTTTAAAGATTCCTTTGTCTTTTTTAAAGTTTATTTTCCCAGGAAAGGATTTCCAATATATTTTATAAATTTTACTTTTAAAAATGTTATTTTCAATTAAATGTTATTTTTCTCATGAAATGTTCCAAGTGATTTATGTTTCAAACTCATTTTCCATTTATGATGACATCCTTTAATGTTACATATGCTTTATTGGGGATGTAATCCAAAAATACCATTATTATTATTTCTTTTAATGGTTCATGTTTACGATGAAAAGATATTTATGAAACTCATTTCTCTTCCATAGGTTATACAATGAGAAATTATTATGTAACCATCTTATTTTCCCATGGGTTATGTTTTTATTAAATGATAAAATTATTATGAAACCTATTTATTTTCCATGGGTTATGTTATGTTGAAATGTTTATCAAACCCATTTCATGTCATTTCTTAAATATTTTAAATTTTTTATGATTTTGTGCACACATGAGAATGATTTTCGTTGTGTGATGGTGGTTATGTCATAACCAAGGATAGTGGTGATGTTATTACTAAGGATAGTGGTTACATTATAAAAAAAGATGGTTATGACCTATATCTCTCTATAATTAATTGGTTAATGATATATATCTCATGATATAGATAGGACTGGAATGGTGAATGAACTCAATTAATTAAGGGAATTTGTTCACTATGATGGTTGTGGGAGTAAACCTTGACTACCATGATGGTTTTGGGAGTGAACCCATTCCACTATGAGGAAAGGACTGCCAGTGGGGATGGTGTTTTTTCCCACCTAGGAGGTGTATATTCCCATGTCATTCCCTTATTAGTTTTGGAAATGATCCTTGACTACTAAGGGGATTATTTTCTATGGATATGTGTATTAAACAATTCAATGTCTTATGATAATGTTATTATATCATGGCCCATGTTCTTTAATTTCATTATGATTATAGTCTTATAAACTTTCAATATTTTTTCCATGACTTAATATTCTAATATTTCATATAAAGAGTATGGTTTTCATATTTTATTCTCATGTTAACATACCCTTATGTTCATGTTATGCTTACATATCTCTCTCTTTTACCCTTATTTGGCATCTAAACTCACCCTTTCTTATGTTTCCACTCCCTGTGATATAACTAAAGGATTTTAAGTAGGATGGTCTTGTGAAGAGTACTAAAGGGGGAGATATTTATGGGATATATTGAATATCTTTAACCAAATTAGAATATTATGTACATAGTCTCTAATGGAACTAAACTATTATGGTCCTCATTCTTGTGTCTATTTGATGTAATGAATATTCATATAAAAATATGTAATATCCATGTATAATAATCTTGTTTTGCTATAGTTGGTATCAGATTAAAGGTTTGGTTAACCTTTTGGAAACTAGGATGAGAAAATATTAGTGATATCCCTAGGGATATTTTTATGGATATGTATAGGGATTTATCTAAGGATAATAATAAGGGTCATTCAATGTTTAGGAAAATGTTATGGAATTTTTGTTAAGGAACGAGAAATTTTTTTACGGGTAATTGAATCTCTATATAGATATAATAAGTTGGTGTGACTCTATCACAGAGGTACCTAGGTGTAATAACTCTGAAAAGGTAACATTGATCTAGACTCGATCATAACCTTGTATATGAAAATGGTCCTTGTTTCACACATGATTTGACACTCCCAGGGGATATAATTTAGAAACTCACAAACTCTTTAGAAACCATCATTCAGGATTTAAATATATGTGACTATGAATGACCTGGGATAGACCTATGTTTTCATATATTAAGAATAATTTTTCATGATTTAGACATCATATAAGTTATTTTTTATTATTATGGGGTTAACCACTATGATTATTGTTGATAACAATATAATTTTTGGTTTTAATCAATATGGGAACCAGAATGTACTGGGATAAAAATGAATGTTATAGAAAATTTATTAATGAGAATATAAATGGGATGATAACAGGAGTGAGGGATATTGTGATTGTTCCGAATCATTTATCATGGAATGTGAGTAACAATATGTACCTTAACCAACTCTCAGACTCACCAAATATGATAAGGATATAGTTTTCAGATAGTTTGGGTAGTAAAGACCTTGTAGGAAAGAATATTCAGTTCCCTATATATTGATAATATGAGAATAATTACTCCAGGTAATGTCTTAGAGGGATGATAAGATGTTTTGGGTCTATAAAAAAAGGACACAAATCAAGTAAATGAAAAGGAAAAAATGAAATGTTTGTTTAATTCAATGTATGAGAATATTTGTCTCCCTAAGGTATCATCTGTTGTTAAATGTTTTAAATTTGGAATTTATGGTCATTAAGAAAATCGATGTAATAAGGGAAATTTCATGAATAAAATTAGAAAGGTTGTATGAGTAATTTTTTTACTATTGATAATGAAGAGACTACGAATGACATATGAAAGGAAATAGGTATTAAGTAATAAGATGATGAATCATATTTAATGGATTAAGAATGAAGTAGAATGATTAAAGTGTTTATGCATTGTATTTCAAGAATTATTAAATATATAATAATTGTTCAGTATAATTTTTTCATTAAGGATTTTTAAGAATATATTGAATGTGGCTGATGACCAAAAAAATAGATTTAATGGCAAAGTGGTATTCATATATAACACATGACAAATGAAGATATAACCCTTAACATGTTCCAAATTTTGAGATAATAATTTTGTGATAAAGATAATTTAGATATGAATAAAGTATATTGGATATTATTGATGACCTTGAACTCAATGATGATTTTTGGAAAAATTGGTTTTTTTATCTTTGGTAGAGTTTAAAATATTATTGGATCTATAGAATATTCTCAATAATATATGGTTTTATTCAAGGAATGAGGATGAATGCATGTTTTAATTGATGTTTTATGGTAATTATTGTTATTATTAATCTTTAGAAGAATATATGACTAAGGTATTCACATATTTTCCATGTTACCACTAAGAGTTTCTTAATGATATTTTGAGGATTAATTTTTAGTTTAGAAAATTTAGTGTCCTTAATTATAATTTTTGAATTCCTGAATGGTTATAAGGTTAAATATTTATGGGATATTTTATGTTGGTCATTGGATGAGGTTTTATAGATTAATTTATTACTTCACCATATAAATATTTATCCATATTGGATAACTAGTGCTATTTTTTAAAAAAATGGAGATAGATGGAATGAATTGTCATTCTATTATGGATCTTGTGATCCATTATTTATTTAGGCATAAAACAATTCATCATCATTTCTTGGAGTAAGATTTTATGTGTAAATATATTGAATCACAAAAAAAGGATAAAATTGTGATTATGATACAAATTAATTCTAATCACTAGTTATATTGGTCCCTTTGAAATTCTTGATTATATTCGGATAGTAGTCTATCGACTGGAACTCCTACCAAACCACTTTTAGGTTCACGATGTGTTCTATGTATCTCTCCTGAGGATTTAAATACATGATCCATCAGATGGACTAAACTTAGAGGTCTTATCTCTAGATCATGAAATTTTTTATGAGGAATAACTATTAGAGATAATAGATTGAATAGGGAATGTTCAAAAAAACATGACAAATCACCTAGTCAATATTTTGTGGAAAAACCACCTGCTTAGGATATATATGTGGAATTTGAGGATGTAATAAGGATAAATAATCCTCATTTTTTAGTCACAAAGTGATGAATTTCAAGGGATAAATTAATTTTATAGAGGGTATTATATAACACCCTAAGATTTTTATGAAATAGTTTTTTTAATTAATTGATATTTTGAGATTTTTCATTACATGAAACCCTGAGTTTATCTTGATTTAGGAGAAAAACTAAGTTTATATTGTGTTACAAGCAACAATGAGTTTATCTTTTGTTACATGCAACACTAAGTTTAGTTTACATTACATATAACATTGAGTTTAACTAAAACCTGATATACTATTAAAATATTATTATTTAAAATGATAGTTATATCCTAGCCATTGGAATATAGGGAATGTATAGGATGAAATAAATTATGAAAATATATGGTTTAAAATTATATATAAAATAAATTCTCTAAAGGCCAATTGATTATAAATGAAAATAAAAACTATTTCAAAATAAATGAAATATTTTTCTGAACTATTTTTATGTACAAAAATGACTTTTGTGTTAATAAATGAAATAAATAGCCATTGGAGAGATATTTTAATGAAATTTATATACAATATATTAAATAAAATTTTTAACATTAATCTTATGTTTTTTCTAGAAAATATAATAATAAATCCAATTTGGTGTTTAAACCAATATTTTTCTAAAAAGTAGTTTTCATATATTTTGTGCACTAATTTTAAAATTAATTTTTTCAATTTTAGAAAATTTATTTTAAAAAATAAAATTCATTTTTTTAATTATATTATCAAAATTATTATAGGTTAAATTTTTTTAAATTTTCTAAAAATATTAATTTTTTGATGAATAGGGAAAAATACTGAATTTTAATTGAAACTGCATTTTCATTTAAATTATTTATAATGTTAAATTATATTTTAAATTTATTTTAAATGAAAATTTGTTTATTTATACAACTATTAATCCAATTTATTTCATTTAAAACATTTTAATAATGAATTTTGATATCAAAACCTTGTAAACTTTTGAACATTTTCTCTTTCAAAACCTATTTTCTCATTGTATTTGTGTGATTAATTTTAAATTATATTTTCACAAATCTATTAATAGAATTTAGAAAATTTTATTACACATTTAGAATCATATAAATTTATATTTTATAATAAGTTTAACTTAATTTTTTATCATTATGAATAGTAAACACTATAAAAAAATATTTACTGCGATTAAGGTAAAAATGAGTTTACTGAGGTATTAAAATAAAATTATAAGGTTTAAAATGTCCTAAAAACTTATATAAAATCAATTTTATATACTTTTTTTATACCATATTATGTATATTTATGATTAATACTCCATTTTTTACCCTTTGTTCATGTGGAAAATGTGGGTACACCTATTTCATTATAAAAATTACAAGTATGCCACTCACTTAACTTATAAAAGGACACCCCTTATCCTCTCTTATTAAGACATTAAAACCATTTTTCAGTGAATAACTACCCAAATAACATCAAAAATTACCCCCATTAATCCTTAAATCATTATTTTAGTAAAAATTTCAACCTAAGAATGCTATTGGTGTAAACCAAAGGATGATACTTGATGAATAGGTAACATTCTTCAACAAACATTTTTATTTAATTTATTCTTTAAACTTTTTAAATTATTATTAAACCATGATTATATAATAACCTAAATATCTTTCATATACTTATATTTTTTATTTTTATGTAATGAACTATAATCATCTCTATTTCTATAAAATGGGTTATGAAATCATCATTTGTGTGTTCAGCGGACTACCTCCTCGTAAATCGATGTCTTTCATTTTTTCATTACCACATCACAAGGTTGGGTAGGATTATGGATATAAATTATATATATTATATTTATAATATATTTATACCTATTAAGTAATTATATCATATATATCATTTTTACTATCCATTCCATAGGGGATACAATAACATCACTCATGTGTACGACGGACTACCGCCTCACATAGCAATGTGATTTATTTTTCACTAACACTTTACATGTATGAAATTACGGATAAATATATTTTATATACATGAAATAATTACTATATTAATGAAACATTTTTAATTCTTAAAATATTATATATCATTTAATTTCTTACCTTTTCACTCATTGAAAGATGATAACATTGTTCGTGAACATATGGACTGACGCCTTCACAAAATGATGTAAATATGTTTTCATCACCACACCACATGGATGATATGTGTAATTATATTTAACTAAATAAAATTATATTTATGATTTTATAATAATTCTGTAAAGTTATGATATTACTTACCTTCTTTCCATAATTATCATTCAAAAATAGAAACATTGCTCATGTGTATATATGTCCTACCATCTCCATGATTGTAATGTATTTTGTTTCTCAATAAAATATATAATTATTTGTATTAAAAGTAAAATTTATTTATAAATATGATAATTATTTCATTATTATTATTCTTTAAATGATGGAACCATGACCCAAGTAAGAGGATTGGAAATAACAAATCGATACATATATGAAAAACACAGCGCTTATTACCCAAAATGTGCCTTTAACATATAATTATTAATAAATGGGTATTAAAAAGAAATAAATAAATCATATATGGTATGATATAGAGAATTATGATTCAGTAATTTGTTGATAATAAACTTATTTTTAATATAAATTATGTTAAAATGGGTGAAATGGAAGTCGAGACTTACGGTAAGGGATTTCTAGTCTCTTTTATTTTTAGGGGACATATGAAAACTCACCACTCATTTATTTTGTTTTGTGTATATAATTCTCATTTAAAATTTTATATAATTAATCCAAATATTTTCATGGTATTTAATTTTTTATTTTATGTTATTATTTATTGGATATTACGATTCAAAATATTACAAAAGTGGTAAGGTATTTTTATCTCACTTTTATTTTCTATATGACAAATGTCATATTCACCACATGTTTATTTTATCTAGTGTATATACTATCCATGAATTTATTTTATTATTACTACAAATAAAATTATTGTTATTTACATATTCATTTTTTTATCTCTCTT
This sequence comes from Viscum album, assembly GCA_963277665.1. NCBI lineage: Eukaryota > Viridiplantae > Streptophyta > Magnoliopsida > Santalales > Viscaceae > Viscum > Viscum album. Next base: position 1,547,889,211 of record OY728135.1, on the reverse strand, counting down.
TCATAGAGTTTACAGTTCAAATGTTACTAAATCAGTATGTGATTTTTGTCTCAATTTTCCTTTTTTGAGATATATGATAATGTTATATACCAATCTAATTGTACGAGATTTATATAGATCCCTTTGATTTGTAATATCTTAAATTTATTTATCCTTGTGATATTTTAAGTTTCATTTAAATATATTCTTTCATGGGGATTTTTTCCAAGTTACCAAAGTATTAAATATTTTATGTTACAATATAATCATTTATAGGGATTGTTTGTAATCATGTTCTTGATGATAGAATATTTTGATCCATCTTTCAAGAAACTCATGTGTTTTATTCATCTTTATATATTTCATGAGAATATTTTTTTCCCATTATTTTCCTCTCATTATGTACTAAAGAGTTCACAAATAATTTTTTTAATAAAAAAAAACTTTTCAGTCGAAAACCCTTTTTCTTCCAAAACCATGTTTTCTAAAAAAATAAAAAATGTTTTTAACATTATTAAAATTATTTTTAAAATACATTTTTATCCATTTTTTATTCTTTTAAAAAAAATAAAATGAATCTTTGGGTCATTTTCAAAAACAATTCCCATTTTTTATTTTATTGAAAATGTGAAAGAATGTTTGTTTTAACATGTACGGAATGAATGGAATTTCCAACCATACATTATTTACATTAAATATTAATTTATAAGGTTTAAATTTTATTTTCACATAAAAATATTTTTGAAGTGTTTTATGTTTTAATTTTTTTCAAATTGGAAAGGATATTTTTCTCATGAAGTGACATAAAGGATATTTTAAAGCTTACTTTAAAATTTTTCAAGTTTATTTCCAAGGAAAAGGATTTCCAAAATATTTTATAAATATTAAATTTAAAAAAAATATTTTCAATGAAAGAATATTTTCCTCAAAAAACATTCCAAATGATTTATCTTTCAAACCAATTTTCCATCTAATATGACATTATTTGATGTTACTTTTGATTTACAAGGGATACAATCCAAGGATACCATCCTTATTCTTTCTCTGAGTGGTTTATTTTTATGATAAAAATATGTTTTCGAAACCCGTTTCTCTTCCATGGGTTATACCATGATAAAATTATAATGAAACCTATTTATTTTTCTATGGATTATGTTTTGATGAAATGTTAGAATGATTATGAAACCTGTTTGTTTTCTATATGTCATATTATGATGAAATGTTTATGAAACCCATTTCATTTCATGGGTTCTCATATAATTAATTTTTAATGATTTTGTGTTACACATATGTATGATATTCATAATGTGATGGTGGTTACGTTATAACCAAGGATGGTGGTCACGTTATAAAAAAAGGATGGTGGTTATGCTATAACTAAAGATTTGTGGGACCTATATAGACCTCTAATGCATTGGGTAAAGATTTATATCTCACTAGATATATAGGACTGTAATAGAAAGTGAACTGGGTTTAGTAATAGATTTTTTCTGTTATAGTGATCTTGGGAGTGATCTTTAACTACCATGATAGTTTGGTGAGTGAACTCATTCCACTATGATGAAAGGGTTCCCACTGGGGATGGTGATGTGTCTTTCCTAAGAGATTTATCCACCCATGGAGTTCTATGAGTAGTTTTTTGAAATGAGCCTTGAATACTAAGAAAATGATTTTCTATGCTTATGTGTATGCAAAAAATCCATGTCTTATGTCAATGTTTTGATATCATGGATCATGTTCTTTGATTTCACTATGATTCATATCTTATAAACTGCAAATATTTATTCCAGGACTTGTGATTATGATATTTTATATATAGAGTATAGTTTTCATATGTTATGATCTTTTTCTCATACTCTTATTTTCAGTTTATGCTTATATATCTCCATTTTTTACCCTTACTAAGCATCTGATCTCACCTTTTCTTATGTTTCCATTCCCCAGGTTATAAATAAATGATTTTAACTAGGATTTGGTTTTTAATAGTACTAATGTAAGATATCTTTATTAGGTATGTTGAATATCTTTTACTAAATTATAAGATTTTGTACCTAGTCTCCCAAGGCACAAAAATATTATGTTCTTCAAGTGTGTGTTTGTGTAATGTAATGAATATTTATCTAAAAACATGTAATGTCCATTCATGAGAATCCTGGGTTTCTATAGTGATATTAACCTTAGGTGAAATTCCATGGACACCGAAGGTTAGAAATAAATGGAAATGTTTTAAACATAATGATATAAGGGAATAATGGTTTACCCTATTTTACATACACACACACAACCTTAACATTATTAGGATGGAATAAATAAAACCAAAGAAAACAATATAAATGTTTTTTTAAATGACCCAACAATAAACAATGAATCAAAAAACATTGTCATAGTAATAATGGAAAAATTAAATAAGAATACTAAAACTCCAATGAAATCAATAATTCAAGAACTAAGGTGGAACTACTCTAAACCAGGACACAAACATATCCATTCTCAAAATCTATCAACTGGTATATCGATATCAAGGATTGACACTAGAGAAGTATTAAACCTTACCCTCTATTGAATATATAAAACAACATATATATATATATAGAAAAAAATGAATATATAGGTTGTGAGTAATCATACCCAGTAAGAAATCCCATAGATATCTATATAAATGATTTTTAAATGACCCAATAATAAACTTTGAATCAAAGAACATCATTAGAGTAATATTGGGAAAATTAAAATAAAAATACTAAAACTCGAATGGAATAAATAATTCATGAACCAGGGTGGAACTACTCTAAACCAAAACACAAACCTATCCATTCTTGAACTCCACCAACTACGATAGTGATATCAAGGAGAGATTCTAGATAAGTATTAAACCTTCTTCTTTCTTGAATATATAAAACAACATCTATATATAGAACAAAGTTAACATATTGGGGGTGAGTAATCATACCCATGAAGAAATCCCCTGGATATTTTCCTTGCATGCCACTAAAACCATAAATAGGTTATTTCATAAGATTATAAAATATAAAATAAGAATACTAAAATCAAATTACTAGATTCTATGATAACAAAATAAAGAAAATAAGTAGATTTTAAAAAATAAGTATAACCAATAATGATATTTCATTTTAAGAATCATAAGTAATTAAATAATTTAAACTTTAAATAATTATCCATGTTCTCATAAACACACATCCATTCATTATGAAAGATACCATTATGCTTGTGAGTGGTGATACATCCTTCACCAAGTCATCACATGATGGAATTTCTCCATGTGTCTTTCTATTCGGCACTGAGAACCAATTATATTTTGACAAGGCCTCACACAATGAGAATCATTAACACACACTAACCATGTTATGCTATTTTCTCACAATAATAACCAATTTCATGGAAAACTATTTAAAACATTTAAACAAGAACTTCATAATCACGCCCAAAATAATTATATTCCAATAACACAAGTAAAAACAAATTATTTTTAAAAAATAATTTAATAAATTTATCATGTAACATCATAGAATCCAAAAATATATAGATGATATTTATATTAAATTATTAGTATAGAATATAATAGTTCAATTCATATCAAACATCTTAGAAGTCATAAAAGACTAGAAATATACATACATGACATTTGAAAACATAAGATAAAACATGAACATATTTTGAAAATAATATTATACCTTTAATCATTTCCTAAAAAATTATACACATATTGACTCTAGATTTCCTAGAAAAATAAAAAAAAAACAAGGGTGAGCTCAGATGATCAGTAAGTGTTAACATGTAGCAAATTATTTCATAATATAAACATGAAAAATGTGGTATGTTAGGAATAAATAAGAAATATGAAGCAATAATCAACTAAAACTAAGGAAATTATATATATATTATAATAAATGAAAACATGGATGAAAAAAATCATTAATCTCATACTGGTGTATTTTATAATTCCAAATAATGAAACATGTTTCTAAGGCCTCGTACGAAGACACTTTCATATTATGTGAAGAGACATAAACCAAAACCCAACCTATTTTGTCTCATGATATCTATTAATTCATAAATGGTCTATATAATTTGGTGTCCCACCCATCAATGGATTAAGTCCAGTGCATTACCCATCATATTAATCATGAACTTTCATACCATTCCCTAAGAAATATCTTATTTAATAAAAAATATTAATATGTATATTGAGAAATACATAAATCAAATACTTTATCATTCAATAGAATAATTAAAAAATTTATGAGAACATCCCTTAATTAACTTAGATATTTTTTGTATCATAAATGTGACATAAATAATCATCATCAATGGAATATTAGAAATATGATGTATTGAATGCATTGAGTTTTAATTGGAATATACTAATTGGGTTCAATGTTGTTCATTTTTAGTTTACCAAGGAAATTGTATTAAAATAATTTATCATGGTTTATTATTAGTGTGGGAATATTCCAAAATATATACACTTATATTTTCTCTCTAGGTGTGTGGTATTAGTCCCACTTATTAAGCATCAAGGTAAGTATTGAGTCAGTTCTCAACTAACCCTTTTTTAGGTTGATTACCCTTTGGTTCATCTATTACATAGCTATATCCACTTTCCATTATCATTATAGGGTGGTATTTTCTAGGAAATTACTCACACTTTTATTTTACCAAAACATAGGATGTTTTTCCACCATGGAATAAAATTGAGTTTTACAATAATTTTGGTAACTCTTGAATCAAAAGAATATAATAGAGGGATAAAATAGAGACTTTTAAATCCCATAAATTTCATGAGTAATTTGTAGAAAATTCTACCATAACAAAGTATGAACACACAATAGAAAATAGGTGGTGAATATAACATGAGACCCAATGAATTAAAATTTAGATAAAAAACCCACACATATGGCTTGGGTAGCAATTCAATAAAAACCACATGAAAGATAGGGATCAAAATTTTTCTTTAAATTCCATGAATAAATTAATATAATGACACTAAATCCAAAATAGTCAATATATAGACCACTTAAATGAAGTTAGGTTCATAATTCCATACATTTCTCAAAGATTGAAATTTAAGATCAAAACTCGTACTTACAATCCTGACATCAATGAACATAATTTAAAATTGTTTATTATAGATATATATATCTTAATAACATAATTTAAAACCTTAATAATATTTATTTTTATTCATACTCATCATAAATAATAATTATCAATATTAATTCTAACCATTTTCTTCATTGGGTTTTTATTGATTTGATCTTTTATATAAGTTTCATAAAAGTGGTGTCTGTATTCATTTGTTTACCAATATTAATATGAATAGTTAATTAAAGTTAATTTCAGAAATGATTTATAATTATTTATATCATTTAAATATCCTTTTATTAGTATTTTAGTCTTTATCATTAATTATTAAATAGATAACAATAATTTTTTAGTGATTCTTGACGATCGAAGTGTGTAATGGAGGGGTGGTGAGAGGCCCATTTATAGGTGTAAAATAGAGTATTTTATGGAAAATAATGTTAGGAAAGGGGTATTAATGGAATCATAGGGGTTTTTAGTGGGTTTGGTGTATTATTTGGAGAAATTATAGAACATCCATATTATAAAATTTTGACATGCTGAATCTGAATTCGGTATCCATTTAACCTAATTAAATTTCTATATATGAGAAAATTAACTTCTAAATTGAAAAATAAGATATAAGAAAAACCATTTTTATAGAAAATATCTTTTTATATATTATGTGTTATTTATTTCTTATTTCTAGTTACTTATTAATTTAATGAGTGTTTATATATTTTTTATTTGTCTGAATGTCATTTTATTTTTCATATATTAAATTATATTGATATAATTTACTTAGATAAAAATTAGATAACTCTTGTAAAATAAATTCTTTAAAAACAACTATTTTATTCATAATTTGGTAATTAATATTTATCTTAAGTAATTTATTTTCAAAGAATAAAAATAAGACTCACATAGTTTCAAAATTTATACCTACTAATTCAAAATATAAAGATTATTTTTTAGATAAAATCATTTTTTTTTATAATCACTTTTAACATTTGTGCACATAAAATTCATTTTTCTAGAAATATCCAAAAAACCCATCTTAAGATAATATCATTATAATGATTTCAAAAATGAATTTTATTTTGATTAAAAAATTCCAACATTAATAATTTAATCTTTAAAATATACCCATGACTAAAGGCTATATAGATTTTATATTTTTTGAAAGTTCTGGATATGGAGTTTACCTACTATAGTAGGATCTAGATTATTACATTAACCCCTTAAATAATTTCATTAATGAAATTAGGATATGTATAACCTATTGAATTAATGTGGGTACTCTTTCCTTATAGGTTCTTTAGGTTACCAAGTTTCCTATTTCAATTTTTTATTTCTATAATGGAATTTCACCAATCATGTTATTTTATTTGGAAAAAAATTATCTCTAGTGTCAAGAATCTAGAAATGTTCTTCATTGTATGAAAATTCAGGCTCTAACTATATTCTCTTAGATTTGATCACATGCATTGAATCTAATATATATTTCCGTATTAATGAAACATTTAAGATGTCATGTAGGTTTGATGACAAATCCAATTAGTAAGTTACAACCCCAATTCTTTATAGTATTTCAAATGGACCAATTTACCTAGGTCTTAAATTCCCCATTTTACCAAATCTTAAAACTCCCTTCCATAGTAAAACCTTTAAGAATAAATGATCCCCACTCAAAATTACAATTCTTTCCTTTATTTACAACATATCTCTTTTGTCTACTCTAGGCTTCCTAAATATGATAATGAATATTACATATGTTAAACAATGTAACCTTTATAAGTTTTGGGCCAATAAAAATTCCTTCTTCAATTTATTCCCAATAGGATGGATTATTACACCACTTCCCATACAATTCTTCTTATGGAGCCATATGGATGCCTGAATGGAAGCTATTATTTTATGTAAATTCCACCAATGGTAGATATTTATCCCACATACCTTAGAAGTCAAGATATCCTAATGTTATTATTTCCTCTAAAGTTTGTATATTACTTTTAGAATTCCCATCATGTTATGGATGATATTAATGGATTAAATTTATCTCAGTGTTGAGAGACTTTTGAATACTCATCCAGAATTTCTATTAGAACTGGGGGTCACAATTACATACAATCAATAAAGTTTCTCAATAAATATTTTCTATTTGAATGATATAGATCCAATAAATTTTCTAAATGGGTAGATATTATCTTATCACTAATAAATTAGAATAATTAGTGATACAATCAACATTGACCAAGATAACATAATTCCTCCTTATTGTCTTTGGAAGTTTAGTGAAAATTTTCATTGTAAGATTATCCCGATTACATATAGGAATAGGAAGAAGTTGCATGACTCCCTTAGGATGTTTTCTTTTAGCCATTGCCTTATAGAATACTAATTATCTAGATATATAGTCTAATATGTCTCACATCATACCATCCCACCAAAAATGTTTTTGAAAATAAATTTGTCGTGAATAGATAAAATAAAAATATTTTAAAGTAAATATTGAACTTATGTTGGAATATTTGAGTTTATTTTTTGAGTATTCCTTGGAAGGGAAGGCATTGGGCTAATCTATTTTGATAAGAATGTTATTAGAGTTAAAGGGTACTATAGGTAATAAAAAGATGGAATATTTTAATGAGGAAAAATAATTAATGGATTAGTATTGAAAGGGTGGATAGAGGACCCTTTATAGGTAAAAGATGGTATTTTCATGTAAACTAATGTTTGGTAAGGGGTGGGAATGGAATTACATTATTATTAGGTGGTATTGGAGAATTTTGTAGATAAATGGTAGTTTAGACATGTGTTTTTCACTTTCATTACTGAAAAATATTTCTAGAAGGCATTTTTGACCTACTAATTATTAAAAAATCAAGATGCCTCATTTACCTATTTTAACCTTATTAATCATGATTGAAAATAACCATGGTAATTATTTTATTACTAAAAATATAAGATGACCCTTCGAACCAAATTTTGACATGATGAATCTGAAATTTGGATTCATTTATCATAATTAAATATCTAAATATGAGAAGATTATCATGTATATTGAAACATAATATATTGGAAAAACTATTTTTATAGAAACTTGCCTTTTTATAAATTATATTTTTTTTATTCCTATTTCTCATTAATTATTAAATTAATTTGTTTTTATATATATTTATATGTGTGTGTGTGTGTGTGTGTGTGTGTTTATGTATTTAAAAATAATATTAGATCCATAATTTAATGTAGATTAATTTAACATATTTAGATAAAAATTATACAACTCTTATAAAATGAATTATTTTAAAACAAATATTTTACTTTTTCTGTGTTAAATAATATTTATCCTAAGTAATTTATTTCCAATGCCTAAAAATAAGATTGGAATTATTAAATATAATAAACCTACTTATTATAAATATAAATTCCTTTTTATTAAATATAATCAGTATGTGTAGGAATAATTAATTTTAACATTTTCATTTATAAATCTTGTATTATTGAAAAATATCAAAAATAAATCTTAAGATAATATCTTTATGATGAAATAAAAATTGATGTTTATTTTTTTGAAAAAAAAATCTAACATTTAGAATTTTAAATTTTAAATATACTCATGAATAAAGGCTCTTTAGAGTGTGTATTGTGTGATAGTTCAAGATATATTGTTTATCTACTAAAGTAGGATCATAGGTATTACATATCAAACACATTATGGGTGACACCCACAACCCAATTTTAAATATCCAGCTAGTAATAGAATCGTAGGGGATGGAATTAAAATTAAACTATTGGTTATGACCTCATTCATGATGTGAATCTGGTATTCACAATGTGAATCTGGTATTCACAATGTGAATCTTCAAGTTTCCAAATATTCCAAAATACTAGTGACCTTGGATTAAAATACTAAAAAACAATACACATTATGAAAGGATCTCACATTATGAATTGATCCACCCTAGAATACCAATCACAACCTGAATGAAGTTCATGGTATCCACCCAGAATTCTTTCATATCATGAATAACCGGTCACAACATGAACTATTCTTGTAACCATATTTCATATTCCCTTCTCTTTATCCCTTCAAAATCACATAGAAATCTATACCCAATGGTTGCAAACATTAAGAAAAAAAATAAAACCATTTCATGCCTTAAATTTAGGGTGATATAAAAAAATTCTATGATACAACTTTGTAACACACTGGACTATGGTACTCATCAGTGCTTAAAGATCGGGTCGCCATGTGGACCCAATAATACATACTGATATGTCAGAGTCCACCGACTTGTGATGGGAGCCTAATCCATACAACGGGGATACTATTCCCTTGAATAATAGTCATACAATATCAAAAATAACCAAAAAACATATATATCATATCTGATTTTTAAAAAGAACTAAACATAAGAAATAACATATAAGATGATATCATTCAAAACATCCAAACACCAATCAACCACCGAGGTGATCCCAACTATAAAACAAAAACAAAATATAATTCACAAATTGTGGACTTAATTACATTATTAGGCCTCATAACAATCTTATAATACCTTAAGTTACCTTAGCTTAAACATCTATACAACTTGTGTTTCGACCTAAAATGTAAATAAATGTTATGCACACATACTAAGGTATGTGTAAAGGGCGTGAGCATAAATCTCAGAAGGGTATCACCAATAAATTCTAGTATATAACATAATTTTCATGTGTATTAATGAGGATAAGAAATAAAATAAACATGATCTTCAAGTCAACGTACACTAACCAAGATTTCATAGCACCCGATGAGGAAAACACACCTATCAAGTCATCAGGTGCTAACCAGGCTACCCTGAACCTGACCATACCTACTTCAAAACCTTTATAGAATGAAATCATGTCCTTGTTTAATCATAAATATTCTCATATAGTACTTAAATACTCAAGGTATGGTATCATTTGAAACCTAAACATTTTACCTGAAGAAACTGGTCATGGTCATGCATCCAGAATTCAGAGGCCATCCCTTCTCAATCAAGGGTGGTCTATCGATCACACATCATAACATGGACCAAACTTGTCTAAAATCTTTGAGAAAATACTTCCAAGGTAAATTCTTAATCATAAACATTAATCCAATCAATATCTTGAAAATTCTATGACCTGGTGGCCAAGCTCCAGGTCATGATCACCCACTTACTCATCCCCGCTAACATCGTAGAGGTCCGTCAAACTGACTCATCCCAAAATACTCTAGAGAGTCCAACCCACATACCCAATAATTTAAGGAATAGGGAATAATCATCATATAACACAATAATATATAAAAATATAACCAATAACAAAGACTTATCACCAATGACACAGGGTAGGTCACCTCTAACATCCCTACCCAATCCCCCTAAAGTAATTCTCCCTCAATCACAATCACACAGTGTTGCTGCTCCTCACTCAGTAAACTGTCCAATCCCAGGTCCCTAGTCACTTTAGATTCAAAAACCCATTATAAAACCCCTAAAAACCTTTATTGGGAATGCATTGGGTCCTCAAGACTCACCATAGTATTTTCACATCGATACCACCTCATGTCATTCACCCTCTGGTGACATCACTACCCAAATGCTCACCCCAACCAAGACATGAATGTACATTCCAATATAATTTAAGTATCATAGTGATATAGGTTACACTACCCAAGTACTATACAAATCCATCATGTATTACCAGACCCATACCTCATACTTGGGGCCTAATTCCCAAGAAACGCACATGTCGCATGCCAATGGCAAGTATGGAACAAGTCCTAAGACCTTGTCTTAGGTCTCATTTCACATCTTCTAATGGAGATCACTCAACTCATTTACTAGAGGAAACCCACTCTTTCATACTTTTATATGTCCCTAAGGACTTATCCCACTCACCTCATAAACCAAGACTCACCTCTAATACTAGGAGGGTGTTCACAACTTCCATAAGAAATATAGTGGTCTAATCTATCAGCATCCATACCCAAGATCCTAAATCCAAGATCCTAACCACTAGATTTAGGAAATACAAATTAGTCTCTTAACATAAAAACATGATCCCTGTGGACTTTATAAGGTCTCATGTCAACTTTAACTATATACCCACCCCCTAAATACCAAGTCGCCAGGCTATCCTAAAACATAAAAGTGTTCAAGAGCACTTATTCTAATTATAGGAGGCCTTTAACCATCCAATCTCATCTACCTATGGCACTTCTAGTCCAAAAAACCCATTCCCAAACCCCGTACAATATTATGGATTGAAATCTAAATCACAAAAAAAAAATATTGTTTTGTATTATAGGGGACACTTACCTCAATATTATAGGTACCCCCTTGCCAAACTCCATCGCACCTAATCTAAGCACTCTCCAAACCCGTATATTCCTCATTCAAGTTTATCCAATCCAATATAGCACCATCCATACTCCCAAGAATAAATATCATGCCAAAATACATAAATAAATATTTATAAATATTTATAATTAGTTATATAATTTAAACTAAAATGACTAAATTTCTAGAAAAATATATGACTGTCACGACCCGTCCCCCGGGGCTTGTATCGTGACTACCCTAAGCCCGCCTCCCAAATGTCATGGGCTGGTGACTATCATCGAAGGAATTATTCCACAAGTTGGAGGTATTTTATTGATTACTTTTACACACACACACACACAAACACATCTCAAAAAATACTAGAAAGGTGAAACACAACATGCAACTACTAAGTAACCCACAAACAAAGTACAATAAAAATTAAAGTACAAGGTGGTGAAACTGGGCTAGTATACAAGCCCATCAAAAGAAAAATAGAACACAAGTACGGCCTTATCTATTTTAAACTCTTCTATCGAGAACCCTACCAAAAGGGTAGGTGGAGGGTTGCCGCTTGAATTCATAGGAGTACACCTCGTCTGTCTGCTCTCACTGAATTCCACCTAGTCCTAGTCCTCCCTGGACTCCATCAAGGCATTAGTCTTCTATAAAAGACACGACATGTGTGGGAAAATCCCATACAGGGGTGAGTAAATCAATACTCAGTAGGGGACCCTGAAACCACAAAGGTAAATCATAAGAGGGAAACCAAAAAATAAATGCACAGTCTGCTCTACACAGTTATATACCCATATATATACCAATAAAATCCATATATACTTGTCTCATACACTATGAAGCATAAGTTCCAAGCTTATAGCCAGTACCGGGATTACAAAGGCTCAAAGCGTAACATATAAACCAGTAGATCACACTCCACAAGATCATCCATCCCTGATGGCACCCATTTGAGAGATACACTACATCAGATATAACTCTACCATTATGTATGGTACGTCCAAGAGAACATGCTCCATCGGGAACATTCTACTAGGTCCGACTCTAGTTCCCGGCACTAGAGTTCTAGTCTTCATTGCCTTGCACTTGATGAAAGACTAAGGAAACCCAAGTGAAGAGGCCCGCTTCTCGTCGTTGTGCTCAGTTGAGGGAGTTATAGTCTATACCAACCTGCGATACCTCATTCTCTCCAGCAATGAGTTTCCCATGCCTCAGTCCATATAGGGATCACTAACTCCTACCTAGGTATCAATATCTTCAAGTGGAGGGGTCCACTCCTCATAAATGTGTCATGCAGTCGAGGGAGATCCAAATCCTGTGGAGGACCCGCTCCCTAACACTGCTCAGAGATGGGGGAGTACAAATCATCAATTGAGGACATGCGCCCTGGTTTCAATAGGGGAGTACAACTCATGAAAGACCAACACCCTGAATCAGCAGGGGAGTACAACTTCATATATTGAGTACCTGCACCATACCCAGTAGGGGAGTACTACTCAGTGACTAGAGGACACACACTATGGTAGTATAGGGGAGTACCGACTCTATCGGTATTTTCACTATGGGGGACCATCACCCTAGTAATTTATGGTAGTACCAACCCCAGTCTAGAAGATCCTCTCCCTGGCATGGTAGGAGAGTGCCGACTCTGTTATAGCACTACGTAAGGAGGCCCCGCACCCTGGAACGATAGGGGAGTACCGACTCTTACAATAGAGGACCTACTCCCTATCTAGTATAGGAGTTACAACTCTATATGCATTATATATGAAGGAATCGTGATCTATTCCTTCAGTGGAGTACTGACTCCAAGGTTAGAGTACCCACTCCCTGGTCCCACCGGGGAGTACCGACACTTCTTTCACAAACGTCTCTGAGAACCCGCACCCTAGACTTTTAGGGGAGTAACACCCCTGGAGGAAACTATGCAAAGGAAACGAACTCGCACACGTGATGTGGGTATTACCATATCTACATAAGCAGAGGGATATTTAGTAATCGTGCCTTGAGTCGTCAAGGGAGTAACCGTCCTAAATTCCCTTCATAAGAACCACCTTGGTTCTGCCCAAAAGTCTTCTTACACTGAAAGACACTATTCTTGAAACCAATAGTCTGCCTCTAACATTATGAAGAATTAATTTGGAGTAATTAAAAAGTACCATCTCATCCCAAGGGTTCCAACGCCGCAGATAGCTCATCAAATAGATTCTCCGTTTATAAGTTACGGTCGTTTTAACGAAACAGGGGTCGGTTGGGTTTGGGTCCTGTCTGACCCAGCCAGGCCTGCTGGGCCATGGGTCTGGCCCTTTTCCTGACCAGCTTGCCTAGCTGGGTGCAGCCCTCCAGCAGTAACCTATCCCACCTTTGAGCGGGCCACTTTGGACCGGACACAGCTATGATGCGTCACTTTTGCACCCCATGGCGCCAGGTGGAGCCACCTTCTCTGGTCAACCGGCCCACATAGCGAATCGGGTTTCTTCTCATGAATCATGGCTTGTTACGGGTCCATGTCACACTGCATTTGAATCTGCGGTTTCCCCACGTGGTTGTTTCCATCCCCACCCCTCTTACGTGACGCGGTCGGCAAAGGCCGACCGCCATGTCAAAAGCCTGTAGCTTTGAGATGTGGGACCGGTCAATGCTGTGGATTTGAATTCATGGCCTCCTTCACATCATACAACCACCAGATGCGGCTGTTGGTGCCGCCGCAATGCAGTTCCTCCTTTTACTAGCATGTGTCCACCACCGGTGTGCCTGTAGAAACTTCGACAGACCACCAGATGCACTTTAGTGTTCCGTTCTTCGGCCTGGAGGGTGCTCCAGAACCCATGGGTCGCGTTCTTCACTGACTAGGGCTCAAACCTCCTTTTTTATTCCTTTTTTTTAGAAAGTTCTCAAATGAAGGAGTCTCCCACAACTCTTTATTCCACCTATCTTCATCATCGTTGCACCCCACTTATGCAACATCTGTCTATGATCCGTGATGTTGGATCGTTGTACAGTAAGGTGAGTGTTCGACAATCTTATTTTCATATCCTACAAAGAAAAAAGAATGTACGAGAATAAGAGGTAAGGATCATAATGAAACAAACCAGGGAATTATCTTCGGCCATTGTTTGTTATTTCCTTGTTTTTCTCCCATTATAAGTATCAAGAATGAAACCAATATCATCTGTCAAAACCGATCAAACCGCAGGTCAACCTGTTTGTGGGTTGATTTACATTCATCATTTTAAATCCAAGAACAGAAAATTTACAACTTAAAAATAACAACCCCTACCTCAAAAGGTTCTTTCATTGATTAAGAATTTCTTCACATTGTTTTCATTCATCCATATTTTATCCAAATCCTATTCATCAATTCATTGATCTTTCTTCGTGGGTGATCATCATTCATCGTTTTTCGTTCATCGACGGTGATCCTCTAGAGTCTCAGATCTTTCCTCTATACCTTTTCAATGATTGATCATTGTCAAATCATTAAGGGGTGTTAATAACATTTTTGTTATTGATTTGACACAACATTGTTACATTGTTTCATTAATGAAATAGTGTTTCAGTTACACTTGGGTGGAAATCTGTTATTTTGCAATGATTTCGAATTCAAACAAAAATAAAATAAATCCAGTTTATTTTATTTAAAGTTTTATTTTTAAATACCTAAAAATAAATTTTTTGTTTGACCTATGCCGGTCTAAGTTAAGTCCTTTCTAGGAAAATCTTTTCACTCTGAGTTCAATGGTGCCCTCATATTTTTTATTCAAGCACTGGTTCAAAAGATAGAAAAACCAACTCACACATTTAAATAATAAACTTTTAAAAAAGTTTGAAAATCCATTCTGACCACTCTAGGTCTCATAATTTCATGTTGTCTCTGAGATTAATCTCATAAAAATCCCATTTAAATTTGAAGAAAAAATCCATGGAATTCTGGGACATTACATTCCCCCACCTTAAGGATTTTTTTCCCCAAAAAAAACCTAAACTCAAGGGAAGAAAACTGAGTTTATCATGGGTCTCTACGCTGCTTAGAGCACACACTTTGAGGAACCACAGTGATCAACAACTTTCATGTCCAGCTTATTCTAGGTCAACATTAAGCAATAACGGTCACATGTCTCTTTATCTGCGATAAGTGGGAAAAGCACTAAGCACTCCAATCCATTTGTAGACATGGGGTCTAGCAGCTCACCTTCATGCTAACCCGATGTAGATACAAATAGAAACCTACATTTCACATCCAACCCTGTATGAACTATTCTAAATACTTCACAAGCATTATGAGTTCAAGGTTGATGCTAAACACACATGGGTATCTATGAACGAAATAGGGATGCCCACGAGCAAACGTTGGGTCTTACTAGGCCCTCTGTCTAAAACCACTAGTGGACACACAACCTGAAGAAACTAGAACATTGGCACACTCACAAGTGGTATCTCAGCTGAGTATGGATGGTAAAAAACCATTTCATACTACAGAAACATCATGGGGTCTAATTATTCCACCATATAATTATTCTAATCATAACTCTTCTCGAGAGTCCTCCCTGTGATACCTAGGTTTTCCTTTCACTGGAAGGAAAACATATTTTCACCATCACAGACACACCACATCCTTTTCCTAATATCATCAATCCAAGTATGAATGGTAGTATTATATACCCAGAATGATGTCATAAGGCCTCAACACCCTGACTAAGATATCTCAACTGCAACTCTCACATCCAAGAGTCGAATCACACTATCAGAATTAGTGTCTGATCAATGGGTCTCCTCCAGCATAAGTCTCTAAGCATGAAGGTCAAGTCCATGATCTAACCAAAACCTATAAGTCTAAAACAGAACTCACGGTATAAAGGATAA
Organism: Viscum album; assembly: GCA_963277665.1. Lineage (NCBI taxonomy): Eukaryota > Viridiplantae > Streptophyta > Magnoliopsida > Santalales > Viscaceae > Viscum > Viscum album. The sequence continues at coordinate 1,547,872,931 of OY728135.1, read as the reverse complement.
CATCCAGAACCTGTGTCTATTTAAAAATAAATAAAAAAGAAAATATAGAGATCGTACCACGAATATATCCTGGATATTCTTGGTTATAAGCCATAACCACATGTCGTTGTCCTCGGCCTCTCCCTCCAGCTCCCTAATCCTGGTGTGGACCACCTCCTGCTGCTCATCCAGCTCTTTTTCCTCATTCACCAACTTGCGGAACTTCTTACTCCAAGTGATGTCTCTACCAAGGAGGTTTGTCTGTCAGTTCTCTCTCAATGGAATGGAAGATCGTACAATCTCTAACAAGATTTACCCAACCATTGCAAGCATAACACTGCACCTCCTATAGTTAATTTTCTCCTTGGCACTGCTCTTACGCCACATACCCATGTGTATGTTTTATAGAATGGGTATACATCCTACACTGTGATCCTGTCACTAGTCGTCTGCTAGATCCATCAGACGCCTCTACCTCATGACCTCTTTTATAGATCACATCCATCTTCTCCTCCTCCAATAAGATCTTAACCACCAGGGCTCGCTCCAACACCTCAGAAAATTTCGGAAAGATAATGGGTATCACTAACGCCCTGATCTCCCAGTGTAGTCCCTACTTGAAGGTTCGGGCTTGGAAGTAAGGGTCTCGCACAATATCTATAGTGTAGCGAGAAAGATTCGTGAATCTCACCGAGTACTCTACTACTGATATGTTGTCTTTCCGTAGGTGCAACAGCTCCTGTATACGCATAGAGCATAAAGTCTCTAAAATGAAGTCCTCTATAAAGAGGAGATCAAAGTATTTCCAAGTGAGGGTCACCTCCTCATGCATCTAGATTACCAAGATCCACCATTTTCTCGCTAATACCAGTAGAATGCTCATGGCTAGGGTTATTGTCTGGTCGGGTGGTGTCCTCGCTAAGTGAAAGACTCGTCTAACCACCTCAAGACAATCCTCATCTACCTAAGGATATATCTCGCCTCAAAACCTAGGAGGTATCTGCCTTTGGAACTCCTGTAGTGCACTCAGCCTATGCTCATCCTCCACTAGTACCGCTGGTATCAACTTTTGATTGATAGGTGGTTTCATAACTAGTGCGCCACCCGGAGGTAATGCCTCAGATTCAGTTCCATGTACTGAAGATTCCACTCGGGGTGGATCATCATTACGATCATGTTTTAGAATCCTATTTGGATGTCGTCCTGGTGTAATCCTGAAATTTATCAAGATGAACCATGGTTAAAGAGAATATCTAGAGAGCTAACTCAAGAGTGACATGGAAATCACAACCATTATCACAAGATTCGTGTACCCTTTATTTCCCCTCAACTATTGTTTCTATGTACCGAGTCGAAAAACAGGTGTCCACATTCCTGGTGTATGGATACGTTGGTTGCCACACCAACACTAGAGTCTCTGGCCTGAAAGATGAACTCAAAACAATTAACATTTTTTCCCAAAACCAAAAACAAAAGACCCTTGGTCTTTGAGGTAGAACTGACCACCTCTGAAACCAATTTGTCATGACTCGTCCCCCGGGTACTGTGTAGTGACTACCCCAAGCCCAACTCCCAAAGTCCAAGGGCTAGTGACTAGTACCGAAGGCATTATTCCACAAGTGGGAGGTATTTTCCTGAGTACCTGTATGCATGCACACACACACAACCACATCCCAAAAAAAGACTAGAAAGGTAAAACGTTGTATGAAGCCACTAATAAAACCACAACCAGAGTAAAATATAAAGTAAAGTACAAGGTGGTAAAAATGGGCTAGTATACAAGCCCACCAAAAGAAAAACATAACACAAGTATAACCCAAGGTCTCTGAAACTTGTCCTTCGAGAACCCTGCCTGAAGGGTGGGTGGAGGGTAGCTAACTGAAGTCGTAGGAGTATGCCTCATATATTCTCTCTCATGGAACGCAACCAGGTCCCGGTCCTCCCTAGACTCCTTCAAGGAACTGGTCATCTTCACAAGACACGACACGTGTGGGAAAATCCCATGCAGGTGTGAGTAAAACAATACTCAGTAGGGGACCCCAAAACCACAAAGATAAAGAACAAGAGGGAAACCAAAAATAAATTCACAGTCATCTCTACATAGGTATATGCCCATATATATACCAAGAACATCCATCTATACTCATCTCATCCACTAAGAAATGTAAGGTCTAACCTTATAGCTAGTACCATGATTCTCACAGAGGATCAAAGCATGACACATAAACCAGGAGATCACACTCCATGAGCCCATCCATCCTTAATGGAACCCATTCAAGATATACACTCTATCGGGTATAAATATACCATTAAAAATGGTAAATCTAAGGGAACTTGATCCATAGGGAACATTCTATTAGGTTCGAATCTAGTTCCCAACACTGGAGGTCTAGTCATCATAGCCTTACGCCTGATACAAGACAACGAAAATCCAAGTGAAGAGGACCGCTCCTCATCACTATTCTCAGTTGATAGAGCACTGCTCTAGACCAACATGTGATACCTCAGTCACTCCTGTAAGAAGTGGCCCATGCCTCAGTCCGTCGAGGGAGAACTAACTCCTAATTAGCTATTGATCTCTTTAAGTGGAGGGGCATAGTCCTCGTAATTGAGTATTGCAGTCGATGGAGCTACAACTCCTATAGAGGACCCATGCCCCATCACTACTCAAATAATAGGAATTACAACTCCATAAGTGAGGACTTGCGCCCTGGTTCCAACAGGAGACTACAACTCATGAAGGACCCACAACCTGAATCAGCAGGGGAGTAAAACTTTTTATATCAAAGACCCACACCATACCCGGTAGGGGAGTAATACTCAGTGACTAGAGGACCCACACCCTGGTAGTATAGAGGAGTACCGACTCTGTCAGTTTATTCACTATGGGGGACTCACACCATAGTATGTTATGGGAGTACTGACCCTAGGATATAGGACTCGTTCCTTGGCACGGCAAGGGAGTACCAACTCTGCTATAGCACTGTGTAAGGAGGACCCACACCTTGGAACGATATGGGAGTACTAACTCCAACAATATAGGACCTTATCCCTACCTGATAGGGGAGTACCAACTCTATATGCATTAGATATGGAGGACTTATGCCCTAGTCCTTCAGGGGAGTATCGAATCCAAGGTTAGATTACCCACTCCCTGGTCCCACAGGGGAGTACTGACTCTTCTTTCATGAATGTCTCTGACCACCCGCACCCTAGTCCTTTAGGGGAGTAACACACTCAGAGGAAACTACTCAAAGGAAAAAAACCCACACCCATGATGTGGGGAGTCCCATCTCTATATAAGGAGAGGGATAAGAAGTACATGTGCCTTAAGTCATCAAGGGAGTAACCATCTTAACTTTCCTTCATAAGAACCACCCTGGTTCTGCCCAAAGTCTGCTTGCACCAGAAGAGGATACAATTCAAGACAATAGGTCATCCTCAAACTTTCTCAAAAACTAATTTGGAGTAACTAAAAAGGATTTTCTTGTCTCGATGGTACCAACTCTGAAAACGTCTCATCAAATGGACACTCTGTTTAGAAGTTACGGCCATTTTAGCGAAACGGGGGCTGGTTATGTCTTGTCATGCGACCCACTAGCAGCAACCCGGCCCACCTTTGAGAGGGTCAGCTCCTCAAGACTAGATATGGTTGTGTCGCATCCATTTTTTACCATGTGGAACTAGGTGGCATCGTCTTCCCCAATCAACTGGTCTGCGTAGCAGACTGTGTTTCTCTGCATGACTCGCGGCTTGCCACGGGTCAATGTCACGCTGTGATAGGAGCTGCAGTTTCACCACATGGCTGTCGCTGTTGCCACCCCCCCCCCCCCCCCCGCGGAACACAACCAGCAATGGAAGGCCTCCAAATTAGAAGCCCACAACTTTGAGTCGCAGAACCAGTGAACACCGCAGGACTGGTCAATGTCACGGCTTTGAAACTGTGGCCGCCTCCACGTCAAATAGTCGTCAAATGCGGCTGTCGGTGCCACCATGGGGAACCATACCCTTTTCTGGGAACGTATCCACCGCTGGAAGAAACTTCAACAGACCACCGGACGTGCTCCGGTGGTCTATTCTTCGACCCCTTAGGGTGCTCTGAAACCCACAGGGCACGTTGTTCACTACCTAGGGCTCAAACCTCATTTTTGATCCATTCCACTAGAAAGTTCCTGAATGATGGTATCTCTCCCACCACTTTATTCAACCTATCATCATCATCATCTCACCCCACTCATTCCACATCTGTCTACAATCCGCGATGTCAGATTGTTGCATCGCAAGGTGAACATTCGACGATATTATTTTCATATCCCGCAAAGAATGAATAAATCGTGGGAATAATAGGGAAGGATCTTGAGGAAACAAAACAGGGAATGATCTTCGACCATTTTTCATTACAGCCTTATTCCACTCCCATTAGAAGGATCAAGAATGAAACCAATATCATTTGTCAAGACCGATCAAACCGTGGGTCAACCTGTTCATGGGTTGATCCGCGTTCATCATTTTAAATCCAAGAATGAGAAAGTTACAACATAAAAATAACAACCCCAACCTCAAAATGTTATTTCATTGATGAAAAATGTATCCGCATTGTCGTCATTCATCCACATTTGATTTGAATATTGTTCATCGATTCGTTGATCTGTCGTCATTGAAGATCGTCATTCTTCGTTTTTTATTCTTCAACAGTGATCCTACAGAGACTCAGATATATCCTCTCTACCTTTTCAATGATTGATCATTGTCAAACCATTAAGGGGTGTTAATCACCTTTCTGCTACTGATGTGATGCGGCATCGTTACGCTTTTTCATTATTGAAACAATGTTTTGGTTACACTAAGGTGAAAATTAGTTTTGCTGCAACGATTTCGAATTCAAAAAAAATAAAATAAACCCAGTTTATTTTATTGAACTTTTTCTTCAAAAATCCTGAAAATTAACTTTTCCAATCAACCCACAATGGTCAAAGTTAATTTTTTTTCTAGGATAATCCCGATGTTCTAAGTTCACTGGTGCCCTTGGATTTTTGATCTGATCACCAGTTTAAAATATAGAAAAACCTACTCGCACGTTTAAATAATAAACCTTTAAAAAAGTTCAAAAATCTATTATAGTCACTCCAGTTCTCAGAATTATGTGTTGTCTCAAAGACTGGTCTTGTAAAAATCCCATTTAAATTTGAAAAAAAATCATGGAATTATAGGACATTACACCGACCACCCCTAATGTGCCAAAACCCTGACCACACTCCCACATAAAGTTCATTACTTCTCCTTGACACCATATTAGGTTAATTTCCTATCTCATGGAACTTATTCAATCATCAATTTAATTGAATTAAATTTAAATTATGAATCAAATTCATTGATAAACATACCTTCACTAAAAATGGATCCAACAACGTATAGATAATGTCTCGGGATGCCCTCTTCAATAGAAGAGTGAAAATCCTATCAAGTTTAGAAAAATTTCCATTATTCAATGAAATCACCACAAAACCCCTATACCAAGCCATAAAAAATGAAGGGGGTCATAAAAGTAAGTAATCGAATGAACTTGCATCTATTCATCATTACAGAACACTCGGAGTCATCCCATATGACAGGGAGATGGAAAAGTGTCAACAGGGGGAATAATTGACCATGAAATGGATACCCCAGGCCCCCTATCCTTCTAAACATGATGGGGATTGATTAGTAATTTATAATCCAATACCTAATTAATAACCCCTAAAATATTCACATTGGATTGGTGGTGGTGTTTCTTCAACCCCAACCACCCCAAGCCCTCCTCCACTAATCTCCTAATCACCCAGACACCATCTGAGCTACGAACCACCTCCAAAATAATTTTTTAAGATGATCTAATGTTAATATTTATACTCAAAACATTAGTTCTTGAAACAAATCATTGACCAAATTGAAAACTTAAATTAATTTAGGAATTTTCAACATGTAACAATATGGTTCGTTACAACCTGGTTTATATTTTCATAAAATTTAGTCGTTTTTCATATATTCTTCATATAGATCACAATAATAATGATTTTATGTTAATTCAAGATCATTTTAAGGATTATTTTTTCATGTTGAATATTTAAACAATGATATTGATAATGAATTATCCTATAAAAAATCAATCATTCTATTATATTCATCTTCTCATATAGAATATAAGAGTATATTATATTTTCTTATTTGGATTACCCACAACATAAAATTTATAAAACATATAGTTTTAACATGTACATGGAATTGTTCTACATGAAGATAGTATCAGAGACCAAGAAACATATGAATATTTCTATTGAAATCATAAATATAGGGTTCCTTATGTATAATGATAGACATTAGTGGGTTATTATGATTTTGTGATTTTTTTATGTTATTAATAATGAAAATATTTATAGAACCTTTAGTTGGATCAATGAGATATAAACTTTTTCACATATTTTCTAGCTATAAAATGGATTTTATGAGCCCTAAGAGAGTTTTAAATGATTTTATGTGACAACTTAATGAGGTTACCCTAATAACTATCACTATTCATTTAATTAGCTTGGAGATATGATCTGGATTGTAGGATCATGTGTTAATAGGTTGTTGTTCATTCAAGAACTATAATGATTGTGATGGATCCTAGAATTGAGGGAGACTCGTCTATAGGAATTCATTACTTTTAAATAACCTTCTATGACAAAGTACTGTGAGAAATATGGATGATATATTAATATATGATCCACCCAAAAAAGATTTGTTTAAATGACTTGAAACAATTAGTAGTGGTGATGAAATGCTCAAGTGTTTTCTGGGATTATCTAAGTCCATCCAACTCCTTTTTCACTATGTGTAAATCATATCTCAACGATATTTCAATATAATATCATTAGTGATAGTTAGTGTTATCATGATATCCTTTTATCATTATAGAAATGGCTCATAAATGTTTCTATTTTTCTACTATTACTATTTTTAAAAGGACAACTGATGTAATCATTTGGAGGCTTCAATGAGGATGAGTTGTATCCAATACCCATTTTGAGTTGAGGATGTAACATTGGGGTCCATGAGTTTCATTCTGATTATTTACTATATTTTATTCTTAGGCTACCGATCATGATGAATTAGGATGGATCAACTGACCATGGTAGTTAATTTGATAGTTCTTTAGTTCTAATTCAATGAGTATTATTACTATAATTGGGTGGAGTTGGTTTTCTTGAATAAAATATACACTTAAAGGTGTGATTATCCATGATATATCTATATAGTGATTGGTATGATTTGTTATTTCATGTTAGAGTGATTCATCCAATCCCAATTGTGATGAAAATTTGATGGTTGATGTTATACATAATATTGTTTTTGAGAAGAAAAATTCCTTGTCTTTTGATATTGGTTGTGATTGATTATGGTAAGTGTTGGGAATGAAAACTAAGGATGAGTGGGATTCCTGGTAGTTGAGTTGATCTTAAAATTACCCTAGGTTGGTGTTGACTATTGTGGTGATGCCTTTATATTATGATTTCGCAACTTTATCATGGTGTATACTTGTTACTAAAACTAAATATATTAAAGTAAATAGTGTTCCCTACTACACTATAGTATTTTAACCCCTTCACCAAAACTCATATAGTGATTTCCTAATTTCTATACAGATGATCATACTTATTGCAAGTTGATGATGACTATGTACATCAATGTCTATGGAGTTAGTTTAGTTGGACCATCGTTATACACCCTGTAATTTATGTGCGGTAGTCTTGACGATGGATGTCTATATTATAGTTTGTGTCACCATTCATTCAAACTTATTAAGGGATAGACCATTCTTTAATTTATATTTTGTGCTAATTTTTATTTGTTAATTATTATAGATTATTATTATATATATAGTATACCATTTTCATAGTGGTTGTAATAAAATTTTTCATACATTTCATTCATTTATATCAGTTGCCTAAATTGTTTATTCTACTTGAATATGAAATATGATGATTATAAACTATACATAATTCCATTTTTTTAATTTTATAAATAGTTTTTTGCAAATGGATTACTCATAATATACTTTTTTATGATGGAAATATAATTCCATTGAAAATTATATTTTTAGTGATGACTATTTTCTGAGAACCAGAAGTGTGTCCCATATAGTTTTGATGACAACATGTGTACTATGCAAGGAGAATATTTTTTTCAATGGAATATATATATTCATCACAAATAGTCTTGTCATCAAATAATTATTTGGGATAAAATGAGCATTACATCATAAATAGGTTTACAAGAAATACGTATTTGTGGTAAAATACATATTTATATCACAAATATTATTGTTTTAAATGAATTATTTATTCCAAACAGATAATTACATTGTAGTAAGTTTCTATTTATGATGGACTTTATAGCTTATCAAACATAAAATATAGGTGAATTAATTTTAATGGACTCTATCTATAACATCCCAAGTTTTTAGGGACCTTTTTTCGAATAAATTAACCTTTCATTTATTTATTATAGTGCACTAAGTCAAGAATTCCTTTCATATGGCACCGAATTAGCGTATGTTACATGACACCAACTCATTGTACATTACATGGAATATTGACTCGATGTATGTTATACGCAACACCGACTTGGCATATGTTACATGAAACAATGATGTTTCTATGAAACATCATTTTATAGTTATAACTATTTAAATGAGATAATTATAACCTAGTCTCTAAACCTTGTTATATGAATAGTGTAACACCCCAAGATTCCATGCTACACTTCTCTTTGAATAATACAGTAGCGTGTGTTGTATGCAACTTCAAGTTCTAACACACACCACAACCAATCAAAGTAGCCGTTATGAATAGTAATACCTAATTTTTGAAATTTTATAAATTTTATCTTTCCAAATGGACTTCTTTTTTGTATTTGGAATATCTAAATTATCCTAAGTTGAATTTTTTGTAATTTTCGGAGAACTTCCAATTTTTTATGAATAGTGAAAAATACTTAAAAACAACTTTTTTAATCAAAATAATTTTTAGTGATAAATTATACTATTAAGTGGTTTTAAAGTATAATTAGAATATATTTTTACCATTTTATCTGATGGTGTTCATTATAATTAATTTCACTTTGAAATTGGACATAAACAATTGTCAATCTTTTGATATATATTGTTTCTTAAAAACACGCTATTTGTTGTGACAGTGGGAATTAGTTATAAAATTAATTAATGCAACTTATATGTTTGGAATTTTGTAAAATAGACATCATTTTTGAATTTGGAATATCAATTATAGCTTAAGGTGAAATTTTGGCATTGTTCTGAAAACCTTCAATTTTTGATGAATAGTAAAACCACTAAGTGGTAGTTAAAAAATTGATTTTTCGTTTAAATGAAACATTACCACTTCTATGATTTGATTTTCAAAAATCCAAAATACATGGTTGTCATTAGGAAGTAAAATGTGGTTCAATGGGATTAAAATAATTTTTTTGGTGAATAGTAACTTTTAAGTTTAATTAATTGCGATTAAAGGTAATTAGTGAAATTTAAGGTAAAAATGATATTATAAAAATATGAAAATACCTTTAAACTTATCCTAAACCTATTGGATGAGTCATGTAATACCAAGACAATCCATGGGTTAACTTGGGGACCCCATGGAGCCACTTTGTTAGGAAAATGACATTAAAAACTTTTTATTTAATGTTAAAATAAAAATGTCACAAACATGAGTTGTTTTACTAAAAAAATTTTTAAATGGGGTCATAAAAGTCATATTTTTACTATAAATATTTATTATAAAGATAAAAATATTTCCTACATCATGATAATTGTTTTATAATTTTTAGAAATTAAATAAATTAAATTATTTATGACACCATGATGATGCAGCGATTACCTCATTAATTAACGATTTAAATAAAATAAAAATATAATGTAAAATCTAAGACTTAAACTTGTCAAAAACCTATTGTATGAGTATATTTCGAACCCTTATCACCTTATCCTAGAAATATATAAGTTTGGGACCTTTAAAATCCGAAACTCATTATATAATAAAGTAACATTTCACGACTTTCCAAGAGTGCCCCTCCTCTCCTCTTATAAAAGGCCCCCACCACTACCACCTTACTCGCACCTTCAAAGACTTTTGGCTCGGTCAAACTCTGCCCAAATACTCTCTAAAATTCCCTCTCTTACTCCTTGAAGCCTCACTTTGGGCATAATTCTTCCCAAGGAACCCTTTGGCTCAAATCAAAAAATAGTTACCCGATTTTAAGGTAATGTCTTCCCTTATGTTATTTTGTTTTATTTTGATTCTACAACCCCTTAAACTCTTTTTATTCCTTTATTTTGTAACAAAAAAATTATCTTAAATATACTAGTATGTTTTTATAAGAAGTATTCGATCTACACTTACACACACATACATCTAATGGTTAAAGAACATATTGTTTCTGTGGATGGCGAATTTCTACCTCACGAAACGATGATTGTTCAACACTCATATAACACCTTCAAAGGTGGCCATTAAGATGTCACTATATTTATATATGATATATATTATGTTTATGTTTTTCTTATGCTTCTGTATTTCTCATTTATGTCATACCTTTATGATTTCCATTATGGGTAAACGTGATAATTTCATTTTAGGAAGTGCGGACTACCACCCCCTCAAAGTGATTTGAATCGTTAATTTCATAGGTGGGATGTATAAAGGATGGAGTAAATGATATTATATATTATATTATACTGGAATTATATCATACCTTTATATCATTATGATTTCATTCCATTAAATACGAAATAGAAATGAAAGTAGCATTCATGCGTATGTACGGCTTACTGTCTCCATGAACGGTGCATTTCATTTCTTGCCTCTAAATGTTATGTAATATTATAAATGAATGTATATACTGGATATATATGATTTATATTATATCTACATCATGAATATAATTATGGATATAATGGATATTTTACCACATAAAAAACTTGTAATTATAAGAAGTTTATTGTTGACTCAAGTACCAAAGATCGACAAAACGACCATTATTAACTTAAATGACTACATAATTTTAGTAACATTGTAATAAGTGATATAAAAGGGATAATGAACTTGAAAAAGGTTCTTAAGAAAGTAGAGATTAACTCTAGTTTATTATTAAGGAGGTTAAAGAGCGGTCGAGTCAAGTCGGACATGAGGTAAGGTAATTTCTTAACCCAATTTCCATTCTTTGGGTTAATATCCTACTTTCAAATTATGTCATGATATTGTTATGTCTTATCCTGTATTTGTACTTTATTTATGTGTACTTATAGTAAATACACATAATAGATCTATTTTATTTTAAAAAATATATTTTTAAGAACTTCGCCTCAATCTCCTTTCATTGAGGCATATTTGGTTTTATACACAAATTTCATTTATACGGTGTATAAACCCCTTTGACTTTTACTTTTATTCAAAAGGAATCTTTTTATACGAAGTGTTTTTACTAAACGAGAAAAGGAATTTTTTTCTTACGTGTGTGGCGACAACGACTTCTCCGCTGCCATGACTATTATTTTAGTTTCGGCTTCCTCTATAAGTCATAACTTTTTTTAAAAAAGAAAAATAAATACCATGTTTTACTTTTCTTTTATTTTGGTATTGAAAATGGTTTTGAGAAAGTTTTTATTATATCAATGTGTTGTATTGATATCTTGTGATTGAAGTCTGGAAATATTATGTTTCCTTTATGCACGTTTTATGTGATACAATTATGTTATGGTTTATGATATGTTTAAACCTGTTCATATGCGGAATGCATTGGACTTAATAAGTGATGGGTGGAGCCCGCTATAGCTCCTCGATGCGTCGGTAGGTCTCATGAGACAAACTAGTGTCTTGTCATGAGGCCTTGAAAAAATCTTATTTGTAGTCTTGGCACGAGGCCTTGGCTACGTGGTTATGATAGTCTGGAATTATGCATTTCATCATTATGAAAGTGGTTATTGATATTGCATGTCATTATTCGACTAGTAGAATATCCATGTGAATAAGTAAATGGCATTATTTAATTTTATTTTTTCCATATTATGCTGAAGTTCAAGTTTAAAAAGGCTTTTGTTTTAGTTATACTTTGCCTTAAATGTTAATGTTTATTTATGAAAGCTTCCGCAATATTTTTATCCTTACTGAGCATCTAAGCTCACCCCTTTCAATGTTTTAATATTTTCCAGGATGTGAAGAAGTATTTTATGAATGATCTGCAGGGATAGTCAGAAGAGGATATGAGTGTGGACTACAGAGACTTTGTTATTTTAGTTTTTCACTTTATGATGTAGTGTAACATTTATGAATGTATCTAGTGTTTCCAAGGCTACTAAAATAATCAGTCTTTCGAGACTTGATCTTTTGTGATCATGCCAATGTTACGCAATAATGCACCGACTCCGGGTAACTGGGGTCGGGGTGTTACAAATAGTAATAACTACTTTTAAAATATTGATTATAATTGTTTTATATAAATGAAACATTCCTATCATAGGGCATGCAAAAAAGAAAATTTATATTCCTAATGCAGCACAAAGGCTGACTGGGGTCGTCTCACTTGAGGAGCATTGCAATCGGTTCAATCGCTAATTCTAATTCACCTAATCTAATTGTTTTTGTTTTTTATCTTATTTATGAAAATTTCAGTTCTTTTTGGGTTTTGGGAAACATGAAATTAAAATAATTTAATGAAAATTTTAAATATAAATGCAGATACGAACAAAATAAAATTAGGGAAGAAAGGTATTGATCCTAGGTTTGGATAACATGGGTTCATTAATTATTTATTTTTTGTTTAATTAAATTGGATAATTCATTTGGTGAAACCTCATTAAAGAATCAATTTTCTTTGATTTATTGAGTGTGTGATTTTAGCATGCCTTCAGCACACCAAATCACACCTAATTCAATAGTCAAATAGGATAACACCTCAATCGATAATTTTATTCCTAAAAGACTCGGCTCCATCGTATGTCATTTCATCTCTTCAAGAAACCCCAAATCTATTGTATGAAGGTTTTTTCTAAGATATGTGAGGGAAAAGGAATTAATCAATGAAAAGAAATGAAATTAGAAATAATGTCATAGTGGATGACCACCACACCCATGCAATACTCTTTCATCCACCAAACCTCCCCTGGGGCCAAGCCTCAGGTTAGTCACTTACCATTGAAAAGTGAAAAGAGATCATGGCAGATTATAGAATATATAAATAGTGAGATTAATATTAGAAGAGAAAAGTGGTGTAAGAAGAAAAGTGAGAAACTTTAATAAAAATATGAATGTGTTACATGGGAAAATAAAAATAAAATAAATAAATACTAAATAATCAAAAATTCCCTTATCCTCCTCCCTAATAGTGGTCAACTGGGTATATTAGAATGATTTTGGAAGGAGGAGCTCTCCTCCTTTTATAGGATAGATTCTCTCTTCGAAAGTCTTCAAATGATATCCCCATTAAGTGGGTGATTCACACATGGTCCCCTTCATGAAAGTTTTTATTTTGTGTCTTTCATGTCTTCCCTCCTAATTTCATCATATTTGGCCATGTGAAGAGATATTTATTCCCTTCTTACTTCAATAATTTAATCTTCTTAGGTAGACTCTCTAAATTTCATATATTCAGTTTCACATGCATTAATGCTATTGTAAAAGGTAGATTCATGTGTGGAATTATTTATGTTAATAAATTTATTATCCAGCTCCATATTAAATTTTATATTCATTGGGCCTTCAAAATTAGATAGATATTCTCAAATTTAAATCATTATAGATCTATGAACAGTTTTCTAGGCTTGTGTTGTGAGATGATTTTGGGCCTCCAATTGAGTGATTGATCTTGTTGGCCAAAAGGATGAAATGTAAGCCAATATATATGAGATCCTAAAAAATGAATTTTACAATTTCAATTAGTTTATAAAATGTTATTTCCTAAATATAGAATAAAAACAAAATAGTTAAATCCCAAAATTAGGCCATTTTTACAATTAAACTCAAAATTCCACAAAAACATAAAAATGTAACAATTGCCAATAAAATAAAAATGTGGTGTGTTTAAAAACATTGAAATTAAAGGTAAAATTTTGTAAAATATTATATCTGTTAATAAATAAAACATATTCATAATGAAATATATGATTTTTAGTAAAGTTATTTTATGTTTAAAAATACTATTTTCTCAAATGAACTAATTTTATTTTCTATGAGTGAAAATAATAAAATTAATTTTATAAACATATAGAAATTTAATTTTATAAAATAAAACTAATTTTTAAATATATAATTCTAAAATTATTTTATGGTGAATTTTTGGGATTTTTCTGAGAAACTTCATTTTTTTGATGAATAGTGAAAAATACTGCATTTTGGTTAATAGCTGTCTTTTAGTTTAAATAATTATTTATGTTAAATTATAATTTAAAATTGTTTTAAGGTCACATTAGATCAATTATAAATCTATTAATACAATTTAGGTCATCCTAAACAATTTCACTTTGAATTTTATTATAAAAACTTAATAAACTTTTGAACATCTTTTTCTTTAAAACCCTGTTATTTTGTCTCATCCACAGGATTAGCATTAATATTAATTTTTCTGCATATATGAATTAAATTTTAAAAAAAATGGAAATAAACAATTTTAATTAGTATTATAATTATATTATAATTAGATCATTTTTATTTTTTACCAAAATGATTAGTAAAAGTGACTAAAAAATCACAATGATTAAGGTCAATTTAAGCTTAATTAGAGACTAAACCTTAATCTTAGGGGGGATGAACAGTAAAATAGTTCAAAACCCATTTTATTTCCATTATTAGACCATAAAACTTTCATTATTTATTTATTTTGGTTTTTTATGAATCTTTTAGCTAAGAACATGTGTACACCTAACTTGTTTCCAAAAATTCCAAGTGAGACATTTTCCTTCCCTATAAAAGGCCACAACCTCTCCCAGTTCCTAACACCTATAAAACCTCTTAATTTAATCTTATATATACCCAATATACTTCTAATAAATCATACCTTACTCTAATAATCCTTACCTTGGGCAGAAGTCAATCCAAGTAAGCCTTTTGGCACAAACCAAAATGAGTTACCCGATTATGAGGTAACATCTTTTATCAAGTCCTTTATTTTATTTTATTTCACCACCCCCTCCACTTTATTTTTTACATTATTGTATAAAAACACCAGTATACTCAAAATAATAGAATTTTTTTATACTAATTTTTAAACTTACACTTACACACACCTCCAGCTAATGAATAACAAACATACTGTTTATGCATACAATGAACTATCGCCTCACTAAACGATGATTTTTCAATTTTCCTTAAATCCTCTCATGGTGGAGATTATGATGGACACCCTATTTATATATGGTATATATTATATTTATTATTTCTTTAATATTATTTATTCATTTTACAACACATATCTTTTTACTTTTCATTTGATGTTAATACGATAATTTCATTTGAGGAAGTGTGGACTACCGTCCCCTCAAAGCAATATGATTCATTCATACACAACATGGATTGTATTAAAGATGGTTTTAGTGAATATATAATATATTTATGATATCATAAATATACTTTATTATATGTGTATACATATTAATACATATATGACTTTTTCTTTCGTTCTTTCAACATGAAAATTAAACAGAAATAGTGTTCATGCGTACATACAGCCTGTCGTCTCTATAAATGGTGTATTCTGTTTAATACTTATATATTATATATATTATTATAATAAAAATATAATTTATATAAATTATATTTATATTATTTTTTAAATTCTATAAATCATGATATGATGTATAATTACTAAAGATATAACAAATTAAGACACATGTGAAGAATAAAGAGAATATTACCCGAAGTGAAACCTTAACTTAGGATTGTTAAATGGCAAGTAATATAAGGTCATAATAAAACCATATATATATATATATATATATGAATATGGTTCTGTAAAATATTTATAATAAATTTATATTTATTATACAGTTGGTTTGAACGATTATGACGAGTGTCAAGATAAAAAGGTAAAGGGATTTCATCTAACTTTTTATTTCTGTGAGATACTTGTTATGTTCTCTAATATTTCATTTTGTGTGGTTTATGTACTACTCATGGTTGTATTTTATGTATCTTATAAATAAATTTTTGGTTATTCACATATCCATTTTATGATCTTTCTTTCATGGGGTTTAAGGTACAATAGTTACCAAATCGGTGGAATAGTTTTGTCTCAATTTTCCTTCTTTGAGACTCATGTTTTTTTATTCACCTAAATTATATTTAAAGGTGTATATACTTCCATTTTACATGTTATATCGTTATTTTCATTATATTCATGATATTTTAAGATTCATGTAATTTCATTTTCTTACATGGACAGTATGATCCCAAGTTACCAAGTTATAAGAGTTTGTTGAGACAATCTCATCACTTTTCAAAATTATTTATGTTTATGATTACTTTAATGAAAAATTATGATCCATATCTCAAAAAAAACTCATGAGTTTCCTTATATTATATTTATTTAGTATATCCTCATGTATTAGTACCATTTTTTCACTCTTTAGGACTTAATATAATGTTTTTAAGTAAAATATGATCGTCTCTCTCTCCGGTCGGAAATCTATTGTATTCAAAAACCCTGTTTTAAAAAATGTTTTCCAAAATGTTTTCAAAATATATTTGAAGCTCATTTTCAAGTAAAAGGTATTTTAAAAACGTTTTATGGTTTTTAATTCTTATTTTATAAGTTTTCAAATCTATTTTCAAATAAAAAAGTTTTTCAAAAAGGTTTTATGTTTTAAAAAAGTATTTTCAATGTAGAAAGGATATTTTCCTCAAGAAATGTTTTTAAAATATCATTAAAAATTATTTACCATATAAAATAACATTTATTGGTGTTACTCATTCCTTTCTGGGGAAATTATTCAATGTTTCCATTCATATTCTTTCTCTAAATGGATTATCTTTTTAGGGAATGATGTTGATGAAACCAATTTCTATTGCATGGTTTATATGATTTTGAAACCTTATTCTTTTCATGGGTAATGTTTATATTTAAATTATTATGAAATGTGTCTCTTTCTATAGGATATGATATGATTTCATGTTTATAATACCCATTTCATTTCATGGTTTCTGATATGATTATTTATGATCTTGTGGAACATGTGTGTATGATTTCATTATGAGATGGGTGGGACCTATATCTCCCTTGAATTCATTGGTTAAAGATTTATATCTCATGATATAGAGTTATATGGTCTTAGGAATGAACCTTGACTACTAATATGGCCATTCAAGTGAACCATAACTACCAATATGGTATAAGGAGTGAACTCATTCTACTAAGATGGCCATGGGAGCGAACCATCACTACCAAGATGGTATGGGGAGTGAACCTATACTACCAAGATGGTCTTAGAAGTTATTCCTTGGCTATTATAAAAATAATATTATATACGTATATGTCTTCTACAATTCCATGTTTTATTCCTATGTTATGCTTTCATGGATTATGTTTTTTTTCCTTATTATTAATTTTTTTTAAACTACCAAGCCTTATGCCATGATTCATGTATATGATCTTTGATATGCAGGGTATGATCTTTTATTTTCATAATCATGTTCTCATACCCTTATGCTCATGATTATGTTTACATATCTCTATTATTTACCCTTGTCGATCATTTTATCTCACCCCTTTTTATGTTTTCTTCCCCATGTTATGAAGATATGTATTATCTTTAATGTGTCTAAGAAGGGTTATAGTCAAGAATAACCTAGTTGGAGATAATGAAGCTCACTTTTGTATCTTTTTTTATGTTTTCATTTTTCCAAAGTCACTAGACTAGTACAGTATTTGGGTATCTGTTTGTATAATGTTTTAAGTATTTTGGAAATGTTATGTAATGTTAATGTATTAAAATAGAGGGTTACTATATTTGGTATTAGATAAAAGTTTTAGTTAATCTTTTGAATCTAAGATGAATAAACCTTAGTGAAAACCCTAAGTACGTGTCTTAGGATAAGTTTAAGAGTAAATAAAATTATAGGAAAATGTCCTGGAATTTTGGTGATGGATAGAGTGAGTTGTTTCCTAGAAATACATCCATCTTTTGATGCTACAATTGGATATGGATCTGTCATAGATGTACCTAGGTGTAACAATTCTGACAAGATGTTCTAGGCCTAACTCGGGGTGATCATGTACATGATAGCGGGCCTTGTTACACACCTGGTTTAACACTCCTGGGGGCTATGCTTTGAGAATTCACAAACTCTTAAAAAAACCATTATGAAGGATTTAAATAGAAGTTGGATATGAATAACCAAGTATAAAACTAATGTTTCATAGATTAAGTAAGGTTTCATAACTTCGACATCCTATAAGTGGCTTTTCATGATTATGTGGTTCCTTGATGTGATAATTGTTTATTACTCTATGATTTTGGTTTTAGTCAATGGATAGAACCTGAATTAACCATATTAATGGTTATTGTGATGAATAAATCAATGCTTTTCCTCCTGATCAGCTGAATGTTATGGGGGCTAGAATAAAAAACCTCATTTCTATGCTCACACAGCTTTCTCAATTCATAAATCATGGTGGACTTCCAAATGAGAAGAGGATGGAATGAAATTATGTTGAGTCTTTCATGATGAAATTTCCACCTTCTTTTAGAGGGTCTTCTGATCCACTTATTTCTTAATAATGGATTAGTACTGCTGAAAATATATTCTCTATTCTCTAGTGTTTATAGCATGAGAAAGTAATTTTGTTTGTCTATCAGTTAGAAGGTGAAGCGTATCAGTGCTGAACTCTAATAAAAAATATGAGGTAGAAATATGATATTAAATACATGGAATGGGATGAGTTCAAGTACTTATTTTTCAATAAGTACTTTCCTCATATTCTTCATACCAAGATGAAAAATGAGTTCCTTGAGTTTAATCAAAGTGATGATGAATCTATCGGTACCTATGAGGCTAATTTCATGAGACTTGCGAGGTATACTTTAGGAATTATCATCCAACCCAAAAGTAAATATGATAGGTTCTTCAGTGACTTAAATCTAAGTCATAGAAGTATACTATCCATAAGATACTTTAGTAGCTGTGATGAAATTTTTCATTGTGCAATCAAGTTTGAAATGGAGGTTGGAGTCACATATCAATATCATGATTTTGATAAGAATATGAATATGGAGTTTAAAGGAAAATCTAAAAACCATGAAGATAAGAATAGGAGATTCACTTTATGCTCTATGTGTGGGAAGAAGCATGGAGTAAATTTTCTTAAGGGGTCTAAAAAATATTTTTTAAGTGTGGGGGGGAAGGACATCGGGAATTTTATTTCCAAAGTGATGGGAAGAAGTTAACTAATGTTACGAATAGATAAAAAGTGGAACAGAATGCACCTCCCATGATTCAGTGCTACAAGTATAAGAATAATGGACATTATGCTTACCATTACCCAAACCCAAGGGTTTCTGATGATTATAGGCATCAACAAACTCTTAAGACGAGGGATAAGGATAAATCCCATGCAATTGCTACTTCTGATGAGGGGTGTGATAATGACGTGATAAAAGGTACAATTACCATCCACTATAGAACTGCTAATGTCATATTTGATTCTAGATCTACCCACTCTTTCATATCTAAAGAATTTACTAAGGTTGTTAAGATTCCACAAAAACATTTATATGTGTAATTAGTAGTGAAACCCCCTAATGGTGTGATTATTGAATCTCAATTTTATAATTCCTCTCTAGATGAAGTTTGTGGGAATGTGCTTCCTTCAAATATTGTCATTCTTCCTTTGGTTTAATTTGATGTCATCTTAGGCATGAATTGTGTTTCTCTAAATAAATCCCACATCAATTTTCAAGGAAGTTAAGTTACTTTTGATATTTTAATCCCTCCTATGATCATCCATTAATGTGATGATAATAATGAACTTCCTATGGAGATTATATCAAGTGAATGGGTCTTAATTCCCATTAAAATGGGTTGTTTATCTCAAATGGTTGGGGAGAAAATTAAAATCGATGATATGACTATTTTTTTGGATTTTGTGGATGTCTTTCTGGAAGAGTTTACTAGTCTTCAACCAAAATGTGAAGTTGAGTTCTCAATTGAACTTATACCTGGTTCCACAGAAATATCAAAGTCTCCTTGTGGAATGGCTCTAATTGATTTGCATGAATTGAAGAAGCAACTCCAAGAAAACCTTGATAAGGGGTTCATTCAACCAAGTGTGTCACATTGGGGTGAACCCATTCTTTTTGTGAAAAAGAAATATGTATCAATTTGACTCTACATTGATTATCGAGAGTTGAACAAGATCACAATTAAGAAAAAGTATCATCTTCTCCATATTAATGACTTGTTTTATCAACTGCGTGGAGCTCAAAACTTTTCCAAGATTGACCTTTGTTTTGTATATCATCAATTGAGGGTTAAGAAAGAGGATATAACTAATATGTAATTCCATACAAGGTATAGACACTATGAATATATATTTATTCCTTTTTTTCTTAATAATTACCATAATATCATCATGGATTTAATGACTATAGTATTTAGAGATTACCTCGATCAGTTTCTTGTAGTCTTTATAGATGATATTATTATCTATTCAAAAGATCAAGTAGAGCATGAATATCAATTGATAATTGTACTAAAGACCCTATGGAAGGATAATCTATATAAAAAATTTACAAAGTGTGAATTTTGGTTGGAAAAGGTTTCATTTTTTGGTCGCATATTCTAAAAATATTGTATAGTAGTAGATTCATCAAAGATAGAGGCTATTGAATGCTAGCCTAGACTAACCACAATGACTGAGATCCATAACTTTCTTGGTTTAAATGGATGTTATAGATTATTTATGTAGAATTTATCATGACTATCTAATCCTCTGACTAGGTAAAACTCAAAAGGATTTCAAGTTCCTCTATATAGATAAATGTGAGGAAAATTTCAAGGAATTTAAGAGGAGGCTATTCAGTTCACCTGTGCTTACATTACCCTATACTAGAGAAGGATTTTTCATCTTTATAAATTCATCTAAGAAGTTATTTGGATGTGTTATTATACAAAATAACATGGTTATCACTTATGCCTTGAGGTGGTTTAAGATTCATGATCAAAATTACCCAACTCATGATTTGGAGTTAGTAGCTGTAATTTTTGCATTAAATATGTGAAGGAATTATCTTTATGGAGAAAATTGTGATATATATATTGATCATAAAATTCTGAAATATATATTCACGCATAACGAGTTGAACATGAGCCAGAGAAAATGGTTAAGTTGATAAAGGATTATGACTACTCAATACATTACCACCCTGGAAAAGCGAAAAAAGTGGTTGATGATTTGAGTCAAAAGGGTCATGATATCTTATCCATGATGAGGATCACAAAAGATCCAATATTTCTAGATTTTTAAAGAATGGATCTAGAAATCCTGAAGGAAGGGGTAAAATCTTATCTTTCTCAAATTAATGTTCAACCCTCTATCCAAGTGAAGATTAAGGAGGTTCATAAGGAATATTTAGAGCTATAAAAGAAAGTAAAAAAATTGTTCCTGAGTTTAACCTTGATTGGGATGGAATGATGAGGTTCAGGAACTGTGTATGTATTCCTTCCATACTAGATTTAATGAAGAAACTATTAGAGGAAGCTCATAGTTCTTCATTCTCTATTCATCCCGATACAAAGATGTATAGGGACTTGAAATAATACTTCTGGTGGGATGGCATGAAGATAGATATCACAAAGTTTATATCATGGTGCTTGGTATGCCAACAAGTTAAGGCTGAAAGAAAAAAAATCAAAGGGGGTGTTGCATCCATTACCCATACTAGAATAGAAATGGGAGAACATCACTATAGATTTTTTCATGGGACTACCCAAAACCTCTAAAGAATTTAATTCTATATGGGTGGTAGTCGATTGCCTTACTAAGTCAACACGCTTTATTGCTATAAGATAATACTTACCTCTATATAAACTTGACAAGATATAAATTAAGGAAGCGGTAAGGTTGCATGGAGTACCACATTCTATTGTATCGTATCGGGATCTGAAGTTTAACTAAAAGTTATGAAAAGTATTTATCAAGAACTTGATACAGAATTGAGTTTCATCACTACTTATCAGGATTAGATAGATGGTCATTCTGAAAGAACAATTCAAACCCTAGATGATATGCTTAGATCTTGTTCTCTGTATTTCAAAGTTGGTTGGGATTAACACCTTCTTCTAGTTGATTTTTATTACAATAATAGATTTCACTCAAGTATTCAGATGACACCTTATCAATCCCTTTATGGGAATAAATTTAGAGCTCCAACATGTTGGGATGAGGTTAGAAAAATAAATATATTGGGACCTGAGATCATTGAAGAAATGGTCAAGTAGGTTAGAACCATTCAACAACATAACAACGCAGCTCAAAGTCGGTAGAATTTTTATACTAATAATCATCGGCATGATCTAGAATTTGAAGTTAGTGAAAAAGTTTTTCTACAAATCTCACCATAAAAGAAAGTTATGAGATTCAGGAAGAAAGGGAAATTAATCCCTAGGTATATCAGTCACTTTGAGATTCTTAATCGTATCAGGATGGTATCCTATCACTTGGAAATTCCTCTAAATCTCTCTCAAGTACATGGTGTGTTCCATGTATCTCTCCTGAGGAAGTAAATACCCAATTGTTCACATGTACTAAACTCATAGGTCATATCTGTCACAAACCAGGTCGGGTCGCCATTCGACCTAGCACCTGACCCAGTCTGCAACATGGCCCGAAGGGAATTCTCAATCCCCATGGGCTGGCACAAGTTTTCGGGTATCAAGAGTAACATGTGGGAACGGTTTACCCAAAATAATAAACCCAAAACCACTAACAAGATAAATACTATAAAGTTGTGAACTGACAACCAAACAGACCCTTAAACAAAAATAAAATTTAGAAGGTTTACAACTTGAACCAACATCCAATAATAAACGACAACAAAAGAAACTCTAACTCTAACTCAAACCTCCATGCAACCAAAGGGGTGCAACATCCACATGCCACAAACACCAATTTCCATGAGAAGACCACAAACGACCAAAACCACCATCATTGAGCTCAACGCTTTGACCTGGAATACAAAAGAAATAGAATCTACATACACCCAAAGGTGTACGTAGGGTGTGAGCCAAAATCCCAGTAGGACGTCACCCAATAAAAAAGTTCCACGCAAAATTATTAAATGACAAATACATTTGAAATTTTAATTATAGCAAAGAAGTAAATGTTGGAACAGTTTTAAAGAAAACATGATTAAGGAAAACAGTTTTTAATGGAACAACTTAAATTAAAAAACACACACCCTTACTTTTTAAAACAACCAATGTGTCACACTGATGAGTGTAAAGTAACCAATGAGCACCAAATATGGGAGAGGCCTCATGGGTGTTAGCAAAATTGGGCCCCTAGATCTTTGTGTCTCGGTGAAACGTGGATTAGAAGGCCATGACCCTCAGAAAATGTGTCTTAGAAGTCCAAGACCCTTAGAAAATGTGTCTTAGAAGGCCACGACCCTCAGAAAAGCATATGTTTAGTTAGTGTTTCAATTTTCAGTCCTGCCAGTGAAACCGGGTCGAGCCACCTTCAAAACACTATCCCACTAGTCTATTCCACCCTCCTAGCTTCCCAGGCTTCCCTCTTTGTGCTCAAGAAAGTTTTAAGTTCATTTCACACATCACACTTATGCATAAAAGCTCAATAGGGCACTTACACACACAAAATCACCATTTTCACACCCAAACCCTCTTTGAAAACCATACGCACACCAAAAATCTTTTCAAAACATAATCTTCATTAGTTACATACTCAATTAAACCATCTACACAATTTAAAGTCACTTATCATTGAACAAACTACCACTTACACACATTAATACCCTTTTGAAATAAGAAGAACACTAAAACATTTTTCAAACATATTTTCCACTAGTGACATAACTTAATAAACCATAAGAAAAAATTATAAAGAAATAGTAAAAGAATTTCACATGGTTTTACACGCACTAAAGTAAAAATTTATATATTAAAAAGCATTCCAACATCACATGCACTCGAATACAATTTTAAAATGTGATCTGCGCCACAAAAATAGTTTTATGGAAACCCTTTCACCATATGTAAAACACATTTTTACAAACCACATAATTTAATAAGCTAAAAGTAAGAGCTTATAAAACAATTTAAAATAATCACTTGGCATTACCCACTAAACTCAAGAAAAACTTCTTTTACGACCAAATGCACCGGACGCTATGTCAAAAATAAAGTTCTCACCACTTGTACAAATTAATAAGCTAATGGAACAAGTTAAGAATCACTAACAAAGTTCTCAGTAGAAAACACCCACACAAGATAAACAATTTACTAAACAATTTTAATGAAATTCATACTTAAAAAAAGGAAATCAACTTCGCACTACCCGAATTAGTTAAACAATATGCTAAAAAAATTAAGCTTGAAAATTAATTCATCAAATAATAATTAGATGCAGAACCACCTACCTCAACGTCAAACCCTGAAAATTGATGTGAAATCTTCAAATTCTAGCGCGAAACCTCAATCGTGTGCCGTTTTCACTGCAAGGAACATAGCGCAAACTCAAACACATGAATTCAAACCCAAAAACTTCAAATTAAAACCCCAAAATCAAAACTCATACCCACTGAAAAAAACTCAAAGAAGATGAAGAGGCACTTATCAAGAGGGGGTGCGGCACGCGCGGAAGGATGGTAATGCGTCGGAGGTGTCGTCGAGGTGTTGTCAGCCAGCAAGGGGAGGTCGTGGATGGTGGGTGGTCTGGGGTTGGTTGGGTCGTAGTGCAAGGGAGGAGGCGAGTGGGTGAATGGGCTGACTGGGGAGGGTTCCAGCATCGGAGGAGGAAGGTTGTGGCACCAAGGATTAGCCGGTTGGAATGGTAGCACGGTGTGAGTCTCTAGAGGGAAGGTCGGCTAAGGAGGCTGGCCATGAGGGTGGTGAGTAGCGTGACGGGAAGAAGGGGTCCGAGGGAGAGTCGGTGTGGGCCGTCGTAGCAAGAGTCCAGGGAAGAATGGGGAGGCGTTGTTTCGAGCTGGCTGAAAAACAGGGTGTGCCGCGAAGCATGGATGCCAGCCAAGAGCTGGGTGGTGCGACGAGGGATGGCTGAGGGAAATTGGGTGGCGATGCAAGCCAGGGTGGCATGAGTAGGAGGGGTGCAGCAACCAGTCAAACTGAGAATAGGCCATGGGAGATGAGGGACTGGGAAAGGGGTGGGGAGTGCGGTGCGCAGAGGCTACAGGGGAGAAGGGGTGCAGTTTGAAAAAAAATCTCGAACACCACTAGGAAAGAGAGAGAAAAAATCAATAATAAAATAGAAATGAAACTAAAGTAAAACTAGTAATAATTGTAATCTAAAATTAGAATAGTAATTATAATAATAAATAAAATGATAAAACTCAATTAATGACAATAAAATAAAATAAAAATTTATGACAACTATGATAATAATGATAATAATAATAACATCCTAAAATAATAATAATATTATTATTATCATGAAAAAAATTCCTTAAAGTTTGTTAAACTTATTTTCATTTTATTTCTACTTCATTATTCATTATTATTTCATTATCCCGTTAGGTTTTTAACTAATTTTGAAAGTCGGGAAGACCACGCAGTCTCAGAACCGTGCCCTTCCCATGCGTCCGATGATGCAAAACTCAAAACACTCATAATAATAATAATAATAATAATAATAATAATAACAAACTAAAATATGAATAATGATATCAATAAGAATAATAAAACTCAATTAATAGTATTAAAATAAAATAAAACGGTATATCAATAATGATAATAATTATTATTATTATTATATCCCTCAATAACATTATTATTATTATATTAAAAAAACTCTTATTTTATTTGGTTTTTACTTTATCACACTATTAATTATATTTCTTTATTATTAATCCATTTTATTTAATTAATTGAGCATCGAGCAGGGCGTGCAGTGAACCGGGCAAGGTCACGCTACGACCCAGGCGAGGTCGCGTGCCTTCGACTGCGGTGTGCTAGACACAGTCAAGTCCAAAACATTCGATTTTTCTAAAAAAAATATGAAATTTTAAGTTGGGTCTTGACCCGAACTACCCGACTCTAAACAAAAATAATAACATAAATAGTTTAAGCACGACGGGTTTGAAAAGTCTCCCCATCATAAATCTTTCCATCCCCGGAAATCCATAACTAAGACCGAACCCCAAAGTAGAAAACAACACCCCCTTAAGGATCAAAGAGGATCCTCACAACATCAAGCGAAAAGAGGCAAACACGTCGTGATTAGAGAAAGTGACTTAAATGAAAATCTTAAGAAACTCATAAAATGACTTTATGATATGTGTCGCATGCCCCAAATAGATAGAATGCCTCCAGTTGACTGGTCAAGGAAAGGAATCCTCGCACCCACGGAAACCAACTTCACAAGCCGATACATCTCAAGAACTATTAAATGAAAACCACATCATTTGTCTAGAACAAACAAACAAAGTCAAACCACATCCAAGGAACACTCTTATCACTTATCACCAATCCATATTTAGAAACAGAAGAAAAATGTCAACATGGGGAGTCCAAAGGGGCTCCCCACCAGTAAGAACTTACTGATGCTCGAGACGAGATTGAGAAACCGACATAGAGAGGCCCGAGCGGACTCCCCACTATTATGGAGAAGACCCGACCGATTCACTCCAAAGACATTTGAGTGAGACCTATCATGGGTCTCCCCACCATTGGATCTAACAGAAGATACAAAACCTTGAGAATTTTTCAACGGTAACTAAGAACCCCACCACAAGGGGCAGGGAGGGTCAGGTCTAACTACTGGGCATCAAAACCATGTCCGGAGATAGACCAACACCTCCAAATCCCTGGATGAGCATTATTCAAATTTGAGACAGATTTGCCCAACATACTCTCATAAGGACCACTAAATCAATTACATCTAGTGGGATACAACCCCCAAGACTTTAAGGCAATGAGATGAACACACCTTCACATGGTCACGAAAAACTTACGCATCCAGACGGTTCGTTCGGAACGGAACAACCATAGAAACAATTTAAATTGCCTCTATTTTCAACACCGATGAAAAAAATAAAGTCGGGTTACCATACACCCCCAAGGTTCCTGACCACGTGTCAGCTTCACTCCGAGGCCTATGGCTGGAACCCTGATGTTTGAAGCATATCCTACCTCGTAGTCAGGTATTGAAGACTCCTAAATGGAGATTCTCCTTTCAATATCACATGAAACCACACCGAAATTGAGACAACACCAACAAACACAACACACCACGACATACAACTACTCCCTCATGGAAGATCCACCAGAACATAGGTTTAGATGATACACATGCATCCCCTCTTTACTTTAACCATGAAACATAAGAAGGAAAGACGCATGAAAAACACTCCACTTTTGAACATAAAAAATTATAACTCCCCGAGAGGAAATACTCTTATGGAAATAGGGATTCCCGAAGGATCCTACGAAATCCAACCTTGATCTTCAAAGAAAACTCACACTACAAGACGTCACCAAACATGACCCTTGCGACCAATAAAAGTACTAAAAATCCCTTTAAGACACAGATCAACACTGATAATTCTAAACCACCTTCACCCTTCCCTACTGGAATTCCTTTCATCGCTTACAGGGTAGAACCTTCAGATGCAATGATGTCAAACTTCATACCCGACAACTAAGAAAACTCAAAGAGACCAAAGTTCCTATCAATTTACCTCGCGCCTGTCATCCCATTGCGAGAGGGTCTAATCAACCGCAAATAAAAAGGAACACACTTAGCACTATCACTCAAAAGGGAGAGTCCTTGCTTAAATCAACTGGAGGGTTTTCCAACGGCGAATTACCTGTGGCCACACTTCAATCACATGTTAACGCTTTATGGGGGGTGTACACTAGTCAATAAAGAATACCATGGACCCAAAAAAATTGGTCCAATGGTCAAGACATACCACAAGAGAACACTAGACGTGTAGGGGGAACCACTATAAGGGATTCCCGAAGCACTTTTCAAAATAATTCACTAACTACACACTTGCATACCAACTTAAAAATAAGAATTAAAACTCAAAACACAAATCATTCAGAAAGGATCCTCGGCTCAAAATGCATCACATCTGACATTTCCAAAATGCAAGGACACACCACACAATCACTGATTATTAACATACCAAATTTTTATTTAACAAAAAAAAATTGAAATAAGCAAAGCTGGTGGGTTACACAAACAGCAATGGAATCCCATGGGCCTTGCACATGCATGTTCCCATGCCACACCGGCACCCACCTCATATCCATACAGGAATTCATCCACTCATTCCATTGACCATTTCTCTTTCCATATACACTCATGCATGTGGTTTCCCATGAGAACACCAAGGATCAAAACCAAACCTTTCCATTTTTTTCAAAACCAAAACATTCAACCCACACCTTTCAAACCTCATACATCATTTCCTTTTTAAAGTCCTTAATTTCAAAACATTTTCCAAGACCAAATCATTTTAACTTAAAAACAAAATTTCCAAAATTCCAAAACAAAGAAACAAGGAATGGTGCAAGAGAAACTAGTTTCAGAGGATGACTAGAACATATGGTTGGCAGCCATACGCCAATCACACCACCGGCATAGGAAGTATTATGGGACAGTGCCCCTGGCTCCACATGGATTTCCAGACCCTGCGAGCTCACTAGGACCACTGACCCTACTCCTTTTTCATCTCCCCTAAACAAAATTAACCACACATACCAAAGACTCAGACAAAACTCAACTTACTCTGGTAACTCAAGTCCCGCCATGAGGTGTGCCGGCTAGGCACCTTACTCGTAGCCAGGAGGTCGAGTCCCGACAACCTTAACTCCAGTCTACCATGACTCTATCCCAAAAAAAACACGACCCAAGAGAGAAAACCTCCTATGATACCATTTTTTCATGAACCAAGCCAGTTCTCCATCCGACCCGGCGCCCAACCCGGTCCGCGACATGGCCCGAAAGGCGTTCACGATCCCCAAGGGATGGCACAAGTGATCAGGTATCAAGACTAACATGTGGGAACGGTTTACCCAAAATAATAAACCCAAAAACACTAACAAGATAAATACTATAAAGTTGTGAACTGACAACCAAAAAGACCCTTAAACAAAAATAAAATTTAAAGGTTTACAACTTAAACCAACATCCAAAAATAAACGACAACAAAAGAAACTAAAACTCTAACTCAAACCTCCATGAAACCAGAGGGTTGAAACATCCACACGCCACAAACATCAACCCGCATGAGAAGACCATAAACGACCAAAACCATCATCGTTGAGCTCAACACTTCGACCGGGAATATAGAAGAAACAAAATCTACATACAACCAAAGGTGTATGTAGAGTGTGAGCCAAAAATCCCAGTAGGACATCACCCAAAAAAAGGTTCCACACAAAATTATTAAATGAAAAATACATTTGAAAATTTAATTATAGCAAAGAAGTAACTGTTGGAACAGTTTTAAAGAAAATGGGATTAAGGAAAACAGTTTCAAATGGAACAACTTAAATTAAAACACACACACCCTTACTTTTTAAAACAACCAATGTGTCACACTGACGAGCGTAAAGTAACCAATGAGCACCAAATATGGGAGAGGCCTCGTGAGTGTTAGCTATCTTGGGCCCCTAGATCTTTGTGTCTCGGTGAAACGTGGCTTAGAAGGCCACAACCCTCAGAAAATCATATGTTTAGTTAGTGTTTCAATTGTCAGTCCTGCCAGTGAAACCAGGTCGATCCACCTTCAAAACACTAGCCCACTAGTCTAGTCCACCCTCCTAGCTACTCGGGCTTCCCACTTTGTGCTCAAGCAAGTTTTAAGCTCATGTCACACATCACACTTATGCATAAAATCTCAATAGGGAACTTACACATGAAAAATCACCATTTTCACACCCAAACCCTCTTTGAAAACCATACGCACACCAAAAATCTTTTCAAAACATAATCTTCATCGGTTACATACTCAGTTAAACCATCTACACAATTTAAACTCACTTATCATTGAACAAACTACCACTTACACACATTAATACCTTTTTCAAATAAGAAGCACACTAAAAAATTTTTCAAACATGTTTTCCACTAGTGACATAACTTAATAAACCATAAGAAAAAATTATAAAGAAATAGTAAAAGAATGTCACATGGTTTTACACGTACTAAAGTAAAAATTTATATATTAAAAAGCATTCCAACATCACACGCACTCAAATACAATTTTAAAATTTGATCTGCGCCACACAAATAGTTTTATGGAAACCCTTTAACTATACGTAAAACACATTTTCACAAACCACATAATTTAATAAGCCAAAAGTAAGAGCTTATAAAACAATTTAAAATAATCACTTGGCATTACCCACTAAACTCAAGAAAAACTTATTTTACGACCAAACGCACCGGAAGCTATGTCAAAAATACAGTTCTCACCACTTGTACAAATTAATAAGCTAATGGCACAAGTTAGGAATCACTAACAAAGTTCTCAGCAGAAAACACCCACACAAGATAAACAATTTACTAAACAATTTTAATGCAATTCATACTTAAAAAAAGGAAATCAACTTCGCACTACCCGAATTAATTAAACAATATTCTAAACAAATTAAGCTTGAAAATTAATTCATCAAATAATAATTAGATGTGTAACCACCTACCTCAACGTCAAACCCTAAAAATTGATGTGAAATCTTCAAATTCTAGCACAGAACCTCAATTGTGTTTCGTTTTAACCGCAAGGAACCTAGCGCAAACTCAAACACATGAATTCAAACCCAAAAACTTCAAATTAAAACCCCAAAATCCGAACTCATACCCACTTAAAAAAACTCAAAGAAGATGAAGAGGCACTTATCAAGAGGGGGGTGTGGCGTGTGCCGAAAGAGGGAAATGTGCCGGAGGTGTCGTCGGGGTGTTGTCGGCCAGCAAGGGGAGGTCGTGGCTGGCGGGTGGTCCGGGGTTGGTTGGGTCGCAACGCAAGGGAGGTGTCGAGTGGGTGAGTGGGCTGGACGGGGAGGGTTTAGACATGGGAGGAGGAAGGTGGCAGCGCTAAGGATTAGCCGGTTGGAACGGTAGTGCGGTGTGAGTCGCTAGAGGGAAGGTCGGCTAAGGAGGCTGGCCATGAGGGTGGTGAGCAGCGCGATTGGAAGAAGGGGTCCAGGGTGGAGTCGGTGTGGTCCATCGTAGAAAGAGGCCAGGGAAGAAGGGGGCGCCATTTCTTGCTGGACGGAAAACCAGGGTGTGCCGCGAAGCGTGAAGGCCAGTTGGGAGTTGGGTGGTGCGATGAGGGATGACTGAGGAAAATCGGGTGGGGATGCAAGTCGGGACGGCGTGAGTAGTAGGGGTGCAGTGAACAGTCGAACTAAGAAGAGGCCATGGGAGATGAGGGACCAGGAAAGGGGTGGGGAGTGCGGCGTGCAGAGGCTACGGGGGAGAAAGGGGTGCATCCAAAAAAAATAATCCCTAACACCACTAGGAAAGAGAAAGAGAAAACAATAATAAAATAGAAATGAAATTAAAGTAAAACTAGTAGTAATTGTAAACTAAAATTAGAATAATAATTATAATAATAAATAAAATGATAAAATGCAATTGATGATAATAAAATAAAATAAAAATTTATAACAACTATGATAATAATGATAATAATAATAATAATAACATTTTAAAATAATAATAATATTATTATTATTATCATGAAAACAATTCCTTAATGTTTGTTAAACTTATTTTAATTTTATTTCTACTTCATTATTAATTATTATTTCATTATCTCGTTAGTTTTTTAACTAATTTTGAACGTCGGGTAGACCGCGCGGTCTCAGAACCGTGCCCTGCCCGTGCGTCTGGTGACGCAAAAATCAAAACACTCATAATAATAGTAATAATAATAACAATAAACTAAAATATGAATAATGATGTCAATAATAATAAGAATAATAAAACTCAATTAATAGTATTAAAGTAAAATAAAACGGTATATCAATAATGATAATTATAATTATAATTATTATTCAAATTTTAGTTTACAATTATTACTAGTTTTACTTTAGTTTCATTTCTATTTTATTATTATTTTTCTCTCTCTCTTTCCTAGTGGTGTTAGGGATTCTTCTTTTTTTATTTGGGTTGCACCCCCTTCTCCCCCATATCCTCTGCGCGCCGCACTCCCCACCCCTTGCCCAGTCCCTCATCTCCGATGGCCTCTTCTCATTTTGGTTGGTCGTTGCACCTCTGTTACTCACGCCACCCCAGCTTGCATTGCCACCCAATTTCCCTCAGCCATCCCTCATCGCACCACCTAGCTCCCGGCTGGCCTCCATGCTTCGCGGCACACCATGGTTTTCTGGCCAGCTCAAAACAGCCCCCCCCCCCCTTCTTCTCTGGCCTCTTACTATGACGACTTGCACTGAATCTCCCCTGAACCCCTTCTTCCCATCGTGCTGCTCACCGTCCTCATGGTCAGCCTTCTTAGTTGACCTTCCCTCTAGCGACATGCACTGCGCTACCGTTCCAACCAGCTAATACTTAGCATCATAGCCTTCCTCCTCCCATACTGGAACCCTCCCCAGCTGTCCCACTCACCCACTCGCCTCCTCCCTTGTGTTGTGACCCAACCAACTCCGGACCACCCTCCATCCACGACCTCCCCTTGCTGGCCGACAACACCCCAACGACACCTCCAGTGCATTGCCCTCCTTTCGCGTGCACCACTCCCCCCTCTTGATAAGTGCCTCTTCATGTTCTTTTAGTTTTTTTCAGTGGGTATGAGTTCTGATTTGGGGGTTTTAATTTGAAGTTTTTGGGTTTGAATTCATGTGTTTGAGTTTGTACTAGGTTCCTTGCGGTGCAAACGGTGCGCGATTGAGGTTTCATGCTAGAATTTGAATATTTCACATCAATTTTTGGGGTTAGACGTCGAGGTAGGTGGTTCTGTGTCTAATTATTATTTGATGAATGAATTTTCAAGATTAATTTGTTTAGCATATTGTTTAATTAATCTAGGTAGTTCGAAGTTGATTTCCTTTTTTTAAGTATGAATTGCATTGAAATTGTTTAGTAAATTGTTTATCTTGTGTGGGTGTTTTCTTCTAAGAACTTTGTTAGTGATTCTTAACTTGTGTCATTAGCTTTTTTTTTAAAGGTTGGGGCTGAATCCTCAATTTATTATTTTAAGCAAAGACCTCTTTATACTGGGTAGATGGAGACCCATTACATAGCCTGAAGGCCCAAGGCCAAGTGGCCTAAAGACTAGGCTTGAAGTCCCATTTTTTGGCTCAAAGAGCCCCTTGGTGAATAGTACTGCTACAGTACCCAGGCTTCTATAGTACCGCCACCGCTACAGTTCCTACAATAGTGCCTCTGCCGCTACAGTCTTCCGCTGTTACAGTACTGCTACAGTGCTGCTACAGTGCTCAGAAATTAGTCCCTGCCCAGATTTGATCCTAGGTCTTTTGAATGCTAAGCAAGAGCCTATAAAAGTGGTGTGAACTGTATTTTTAACATGGCGTCGGGTGTGTTTGGTCGTAAAAGAAATTTTTCTTGAGTTTGGTGGGTAATTCCAAATGATTATTTTAAATTGTTTTATAATCTCTTACTTTTGGCTTATTAAATTATGTGGTTTGTGAAAATGTGTTTTACATATGGTGCAAGGGTTTCCTTAAAACAATTTGTGTGGCACATATCACATTTTAAAATTGTATTTGAGTGTGTGTGATGTTCGAATGCTTTTGAATGTATAAATTGTTACTTTAGTGTGTGTAAAACCATGTGACATTCTTTTACTATTGATTTATAATTTTTCTTATGGTTTATTAAGTTATGTCACTAGTGGGAAACATGTTTGAAAAAAATTTTAGTGTGCATCTTATTTCAAAAGGGTATTAATGTGTGTATGTGGTAGTATGTTGAATGATAAGTGACTTTAAATTGTGCATATGGTTTAATTGATTATGTAACCTATGAAGATTATGTTTTGAAAATATTTTTGGTGTGTTTATGGTTTTCAAAGAGGGTTTGGGAGTGCAAATGGTAATTTTGTGTGTGTAAGTACCCTATTGAGATTTTATGCATAAGTGTGACGTGTGAAATGAACTTGAAACTTTCTTGAGCACAAAGCAAGAATCCTGGGTAGCTAGGATGGTGGACTAGACTAGTGGGCTAGTGTTCCGGAGGTGGTTCGACCCAGTTTCACTGGCAGGACTGATGATTGCAACACTAACTAAACATATGCTTTTCTGAGGTTCGTGGCCTTCTAAGCCACGTTTTCTGAGGGTCGTGGCCTTCTAAGCCATGTTTCACTGAGACACAAAGACTTAGGGGCCCAAGCTATCTAACACCCACAAGGCCTCTCCCATATTTGGTGCTCATTGGTTACTTTACGCTCGTCAGTGTGACACATTGGTTGTTTTAAAAAGTAAGGGTGTGTGTGTTTTAATTTAAGTTGTTTTATTTGAAACTATTTTCCTTAATCCTGTTTTCTTTAAAACTGCTCCAGCATTTACTTATTTTCTATAATTAAATTTTAAAATGTATTTGTCATTTAATAATTTTTAATGGTACCTTTTTATTGGGTGACCTCCTACTGGGTTTTTGGCTCACACCCTACATACACCTTTGGGTGTATGTATATTATGTTTCTTCTATATTCTAGTTTGAAGCGTTGAGCTCAGCGATGGTGGTTTTGGTCGTTGATGGTATTCTCGTGCGGGTTGGTGTTTATGGCGTGTGGATGTTGCACCCCTTTGGTTTCATGGAGGTTTGAGTTAGAGTTTTAGTTTCTTTTTTTGTCATTTATTTTTGGATGTTGGTTCAAGTTGTAAACCTTTAAATTTTATTTTTGTTTAAGGGTTTGTTTGGTTGTTTGTTCATAGATTTATATTATTTATCTTGTTAGTGGTTTTGGGTTTATTATTTCGGTTAAACCGTTCACACATGTTACTCTTGATACATGGGCACTTGTGCCAGCCCATGGGGATCGGGAACGCCCTTTAAGCCATGTCGCGGACCGGGTCGGATGGTGACCTAGCTTGGTTCGTGATAAAAATAACACTATTAATTCTATTGATTTATTATTAATCCATTTTATTTAATTAATTTACCATCGAGTAGGGCGTACGATGAACCGGGCGAGGTCGAACGGCGACCCAGGTGAGGCCGCGCACCTTCGACCATAGTGCACTAGACATAGTCAAGGCCAAAAAATTTGGTTTTTAAAAAAAAATCTAAAATTTTAAGTCGGGTATTGACCTGAACCACCCGATGCCAAAAAAAATAACATAAATAGATTAAACATGACGGGTGTGACAATATCGCTGGAGCGAGATCTTTCTTACAAGGAGAAACCTATTGAAATTATAGATCATACAAAGAATGTTCTATGAAACAAGACCACTCTCTTAGTCAAAATTTTGTTGAGAAATCACCAGTTAAAGGAAGCTATGTGGGAAATTGATGATATGATGAAGAAAAAGTATCCTTATTTGTTTTTACCCGAGTGAATAATTTCAATGGTGAAATTCATTTTAAGTGGGTAGAATGTAACACCCTAAGTTTTTATGGACCTTTTTTCGAATAAATTAAATTTTCATTTAATTATTGCAATTCACTAAGAAAAGAATTCATTTCACATGGAACTAACTTAGAGTACATTACATGGCACCAACTCTTTGTACGTTAAATGGAACATTGATTCGGCATATGTTATGTGCAACACCTCCAATGGCCCGAAGGCCTTCATTTTTTATTGATTTTGATAATCCACATTTCAAGGGGTGAGGTGGAACCCTTACAAGGCCAGTAGGTGTAATTATTACATGTCTTGTAGGCCTTAGAGTAATTCATTTCCCGTAGGCTTCAAACATTACATAA
The DNA here is from genome assembly GCA_963277665.1 of Viscum album. NCBI lineage: Eukaryota > Viridiplantae > Streptophyta > Magnoliopsida > Santalales > Viscaceae > Viscum > Viscum album. The sequence continues at coordinate 1,547,836,811 of OY728135.1, read as the reverse complement.
ACCCAGAGTAAATACTAGAACTGTTCCTCCCCAGCCTCTTCATCATGAAATTAGCTCTCCAACTTCGCATGGCTGTTCGGCTAGGCTTTCCCATGAATGCACAGGCTTATCCCAATGGTAGGTTCCATGCCCTATCATTCTTGCAATACTTTTAGATTCTTCTATGATGAAATCTCCTTGCTCCTCCTTTTGAAGCTTGTTCCTTGTAGGTTGTTTGGTTTGCATCTGCACTTAAGGTGGACCGAAGGCCTTGAGGTGGCCTAAAGGCCTTACTGACCCATTAAACTTAGTTATATGAATAGTAATAAATACTTTTAAAATATTTTTTATAATTTTTTTATATAAATAAAACATATTGATAATGAAATATATGATTTTTGTTAAATTCCTTTTATGTTTAAAATATTGTTTTCTCAAATGAACTGCTTTTAATGTCCTTTTGTGAAAAATAATAAAATTAATTTTAAACACATTTAGAAATTTAATTTGAAAAAATTAACCACATTTTTTAGTTTATAATTCTGAAATTATCTTTGGGTTAATTTTTGGTATTTTTCTAAGAAACATCATTTTTTTGATTAATAGTGAAAAAATAATGCATTTTAGTTAATAACAGCCTTTTCATTTAAAAACATATTAATGTTAAATTATAATTTAAAATTGTTTTGAGGTTAAATTAGATCAATTATACATATATTAATAAAATTTAGGTCATTAAGGACAATTTCACTTCAAAATTTAATATAAAAACTTAATAAACTTTTGAACATTTTTCTACTTTAAAACCTCGTTATTTCGTCTCGTCTACGGGATTAGCATTAATCTTAATTTTTTCAATTATATTAATTGAGTTTAGAAAAATGTAAATAAACCATTTTAATAAGTATTATATTTATATTATAATTATATCATGTTGATTTTTGACCAAAATGATTAGTAAAAGTGATTAAAATTAATCGCATCCATTAAGGTCAAACTAAGCATAATTTGGGACTAAACCTTAATCTTAGGGGGCCAAATGACCTAGAAACTTGTCCAAAACCCATTTTATGGAAATTATTTGTCCATAAACCTTCTATTATTGATTTATGTTGTTTTTTTTATCACTTTTTTTAGGTAATAACATGTGAAAACCTAACTTGTTTTCAAAAATTCCATGTGAGTCATTTTCCTTACCTATAAAAGGTCAACAACTCTCACACTTACTCACACCACTCGAAACTCTAAATTTAAGACAATAAGTACCCAATAAACTTCCCAGAAATTATACCTTACTCCTATAATCCTTAACTTGGGTATAAGGAAATCCAAGGAATCCTTTTGGCACAAACCAAAAGGAGTTACCCGATTAGGAGGCAACGTCTTCTCTCAAGTCTTTTCTTTTATTTTCTTTTTCCACTCCCTAAAATTTATTTTTTCCAGGACTTTATAAAAACACTAGTACCATAAATATACTATTATTTTTTTATTATAATGTTTCAACCTACACTTACACACACCTCCATATAATGGATAAATAACATACTATTTATGTGTATGTCAAACTACCGTCTCACTAAACGATGATTGTTAAGCTTTCTTTACTACCTATCATGGTGGACATTATGATGGATACTCTTTTTATATATGTCATATATTATATTTATTATTTCTTTAATCTTATTTATTCCTTTTACAACCAACATAATTTTACTTTCCATCTAGAGTTAATACGATAATTTCGTTTGAGGAAGTGTGGACTACCGCCCCCTCAAAGCGATATGATTCGTTCATACACCGCACGGATTGTATTAAGTATGGTTTTAGTGAATATATAATACATATATGATATCATAAATATAATTTAATAATTATATATATATTCATATATGTCTTTTACTTTCTTTCTTTCAACATGATAATTAAACAGAAATAGCATTCATCATACGTACAGCCTATCGTCTCCCTGAACGGTGTTTTTTTCATGATTAAATATTCTATAGATTATTATAATGCACAATTTCTGTATATAAATGATATTTATATCATTTTTTTACATTTTTCAAATCATTATATGAATTATAAATACCAAATATATAACAAATTAAGAGACATGCGGAGAATAAAGTGAATATTACCCTAAGTGAAACCTTAACATGGGATAGTTAACAAGCGAGTAATATAAGGTCATAATAAAACCATATATATATAATAATATGGTTCTTTAAAATATTTATAATAAATTTACATTTATCATAAAACTATTTTGAATGAGTATGACGAGAGTTAAGACATAAGGTAAGGGGGTTTTATCTCACTTTATTTCCCTAAGATATGTGTTATGTTCGCCACACTTTCCTTTTGTGTGGTGTAAGTACTGCCCATGATTGTATTCTATGTATCTTATAATTAAATTTTTGGGTATTTACATATCCATTTTATGATCTTTCTTTCATGGGGTTTAAGTTTTAATAGTTACCAAATCGGTGGAATAGTTTTGTCTCAATTTCCCTTCTTTGAGACTCATGTTTTGTTATGCACCTAAATTATCTTTTGAGGGTATATACAAACATTTTACATGCTATATCATGAATTTCATTATTTTAATGATATTTTAATATTTGTGTAATTTCCTTTTCTTACATAGAGAGTATGATCCCAAGTTACCATGTTATAATAGTTTATTGAGATAATCTCCTCACTTTTCAAGACTATTTATGTTTATGATTCCTTTAATGAAATCTTATGATCCATATCTCAAGAAAACTCACGAGTTTCCTTATAATATATTTATTTTGTATATCATCATGTATGTGTACCATTTTTTCACTCTTTGGTACTTAATATAATATTTTTAAATAAAATCTTACTGTCTCTCTCTCCGGTTGGAAATCTATTGTATTCAAAAACCATGTTTTCAAAAATATTTTCCAAAATATTTTCAAAAGATCTTTGAAGACCATTCTCAAGGAAAAAGTATTTTGAAAACTTTATATGGTTTTAAATTCTTCCTTTATATGTTTTCAAATCTTTTTTTTAAGTAGGAATCTTTTCAAAAGGGTTTTATGTTTTAAAAAGTGTTTACATGGTAGAAAGGATATTTTCCTAAAGAAATGTTTTTAAAAGTTATTTCAAAATTATTTCCCTTATAAGATGACATCTCTTGGTGTTACTCATGACATTTTGGGGAAAATATTCGATGTTTTCATTCATATTATTTATCTAAATGGATTATTTTTTGATATCATTATGTTGATGAAAGTCATTTCTCTTGAATGGGTTATATGCTTTTGAAACCTGCTTCTTTTCATGGGTTATGTTTATAATGAAATGATTATTAAACCTATATATTTCTAGAGGTTATTAAATGATTACATGTTTTAATACCCAATTCATTTCATGGGTTATGATATGATTATTTATGATATTATGGATCATGTATGTATGATTTAATTATGAGATAGTTGGGACCTATATATCCCTCCAATTCATTGGATAAAGCTTTATATCTCATGAGATAGACTAATATGGTATTGGGAATGAATCTTGACTAAAAATATGGACATGGGAGTAAACCATGACTACCAAGATAGTATGAGGAGTGAACTCATGATATTAAGATGTCTATGAGAGTGAACCATGACTACCAAGATGGTATGCGGGGTGAACCTATACTACCAAGATAGTCTTGGTAGTGATGCCTTGGATACTATGGAAATTATATTATATGAATATATTTCTTCCACAATTCCATGTTTTATTTCAATTTTATGATTTCATGGATTATATTTTTTATTTACTTATGATTCATGTCTTGTTAACTACCAAGACTTATTCCATGATTCATGTATATGATATTTGATATATAGGGTATGATCTTCTATTTTCATTATCATGTTATCATACCCTTATTCTCATGATTATGTTTATATATCTCCCTTTTTAACCTTACTGATCATTTTAAATCACCCCTTTTTATGTTTCATTCCCCAATTTATGAAGATATGTATTATGATTTATGTGTCTAAGAAGGGTTCTAGTCAATAAGAACCTAGTGGGAGATAATGTAGCTCACTTATGTATCAATGTTTATATTTCTATGTTTCCAAAAGAACTAGACTAGTACAGTATTTAGGAATATGTTTGTATAATTTTTTAAGTATTTCACAAATTTTATGTAATGTTAATGTATTAAAAGTGAGGGTCGCAATACTATATGTCTCAATTACTTTTTGGGTAAGAGATAAAAATATTTACATGAAATAATTTTTGTGATGGATTACCTCTCCATCAAAAATACCCATCGTAAATAACTATTTTAAACACAAATATTAATTTAAAGTAGTTAAAATTATAAATTTTTAGAAAATAATCGTCCATAAGAAAAAATTAAATTATTAAAATTGTGTGATCCCACCCCCTTACACATTTCAAATTTCCCATTTTCTAATTCTTTCACTATTAAATATATGAGTTCCTCTAGAAAATATCTTCATTAATTATAGATATGTTATTCATAATATAATAATTTGTTTGAAAGAATACTTTTAATTCTAAATTTTTAATAGTTATTTATTCCATGAATTTATTTTTCTTTTAATTATATTATCTATTAATTTTTTAATTTAATCAATTTTTAGTTAATTTTATTTTTTATGATATAATGTTTTTTATGTCATAATATTAATTTATATTATTTAATTAGAATGATTTTAATTTCTTAATTTATTAGTATTTTAGATATTAAAAATAAACATCAATATCTTTTAAAATTGTTGTTAATACTAATTATTTGTAACGACCCAAAGTTTCATTAATGGAAATCCCTCTTGATCTAATTAAATGTCTCTTTATGTTTATATAAAATGTCAACTTCTTTGGTTTTATGTTAAGAATTTGGACTGTTGCTAATATAGTCGTTGAATAGTGATCACATGATTAGTATAAATATAGGGCTTTAACAAATCCAATTTACTCAGACAAAAGAAGCGATGGCCTCGTCCAGTAGAATTGCTCCATACTAATCCCATTTGTTAGAGCTCAGAAAAGAGGTGTTGTCCATGGGATTCGCTCTTGACCAATCCCAATCTGAGCTTCATCATATCAAGCTCGAACGGGACCGACTATGGGAGAAGTGGAAGTTGATAGAAATTACCAATCGACCGATGTTTTCCGAGCCACCCCAAGAGTCTGTCACCATTTCACACCTTACCCTTAGGTCTTATGCAGTTGTTTTAAGGGGTTATGTAACAAATAAATAGTACTATGTTAATGTACATTATTTTTTGTATATAATAATGAATATACTTTCTTGTAATTATTCATACATTGTAAATAGTTTTTAAAGTACAAATAATGTTTTTAGTTATTATTTAATTAAGAATTCTATTTTATTAAATTAAGGGATTTTTGAATTAAATAATATTTTAAAAAATATTATTATTATTATTAAATTAATTTTTATTAAATATAAATGATCTTATAATTTTATGAATGCAATTATAATTTTTATTAAGGTTTGAAAGCCATTTCTGTCAAAACCCGTGAATTTTCGATAAATATCGTTTTTTATTTTAAAAGTGAAAATTAACATATTGATAAAATTATTTAGATAAAATAAATGTTATTTCTGGAATCAGGACTTTGAAATTATCCAACGGTGAATTTTTTATAATTTTCTGAGACAGTCAAATTTTTGGGTAAAAACTAAATATTGTTTAAATATATAATGTGTTTTATGACATCATAATGACCGAATAGTGATGTAATAAAATACTATAATCTTTTTTTTCGGCCAATATATGTTTTACCATTAAAATAATGTGATTTTGGGTTTGTTTTACTTACTTTTCAAAGCATTAATGGACCCCTCAAGACATATTAAACACCTTGTCTTTTTAAATTAATTTCCATGGGAATGTGACTCACCTCCACATAAGAAACCCTAATATTTTAAGAAGTTCGGACCTTGGCCTTATAAAATATTTTTTTCCTCTTCCCTTTGCCAAAAACCATGGGCAAAAACCATGGGATGGTTTGTGGTTTGGATTAATTTAATATAAGGGGTCCCAAACCTAAATAATAAATAATTCCCTCACCATTCCTATATAAACACACCCAAGATCCCACTTCCTCCTCACTCAAAGCCATTGGAGTTCGTCCAACCTCTTCCATACTCTCTCTATAATCCTACCAAGGTTCCCCAAGATCCCAAGAAGCCTCTCACAATCCTCTCTCTAGCCTTTGGAAGCACACTTCAAAGTAAGGGTTTTTTTCTTCCTTTCTCATTTTTGTCCAATTTTCTTCATATTGTTATGCCCTTATAATTTCAATTATAAATTATGGGGTATGGTTTCAAAACTCCCCCATACTGCCCTATTTTTTTGAATTATGGGAGACCCCTTTCTCTCTCATTAAATTCCTCCCATGTACACCCGTTACTATGCCGAAATTCGGAAAGGAACTTCTCTCTCCTCTTTTACATTCAAGCAATAATTTTGTATCATGAATCTAAATTCCATTACAATTGTTGGTACATGTATCTATATGACCTCATTACTGTCCATTACATGTAAATATGATGAGAAACCCTTTTCTCTCTCATCAACCATTTTTATGAATTCTTATGTCACGCCGTTACGCTGCTGAAATCGCACCGATTTTCTAAGCCAATGTCATTGTGTAGTGAATACCATGCCCATTTCTCCATCAAGGGTATTCACCTTTATGCACATTTACTTATTGATTATAAAGTTTCATTTATGAATTCCACATTCCTTTATCGTGGAATAAATTATTATGTTTTATGAATCCATGTTTTATGATCCATGTGGCACACTTATGCATGAAATGAAATGTTTAAGAAGGGTGCGCCCTTATAGCGCTCCAATGCATTGGGTAAAGTATAGTATCATGATACGTCATGTGAAATGAGTTTTGACTCATGCTAATTCAAGTGCAATGAGTGTTTACTCGTGCTTGATGCGCAATAAGGATTTACTCATGCTCTATGTGCAATGAGCCTTGGCTCATGCTAATTCCATGTTAAGTGTTGTTGCCACATTTCCATGTTATGATTATCATGCTTTATCATGCCTTTATTTTCATGTTTCTCTTGTTCTATATTGATATACCTAATGTCTGACATGTATTGTACTCCTCATTTTATTCCATGTGTATTACATTATTGGGCTTTATAGCTCACCCTTTTCTTATGCATGTCCTCATGTTATCCCATGCAATGCTAAGTACGAGGGAATGTAGTGGTCATGTAAAGGAAGCTTTCAATAAAGATGTTGTATTTCATGTTTCAAGTTTTTAAGTAATTATCCTAATCCCCAGATACATTAAACCTCTCGATATTTTTTTTTGTATCAAGTGAAGTTTTATTTAATAAATCGTGTTTAAGTTGTAATAAAAAGCAGGGTTTTCATAGTTGGTATCAGAGGATAGGTTTAGTTATTTTTGGGATTAGGATTAGAAAACCCTAGTAAAGCCTTAGAGACAAGACTAAGTATAATAAAAACATCCCTAAGTTTTGGTGAGTATTGAGTAAGTGGGTTATCAAGAAAATACATCCCTGTCAGGATACGAGCAGGTAGAGGCGGCTCTGGCACAGATGTATCCTAGGGGTAAAACCCAAAAACACCGCTTTGAGCTAGACTCGAACGGGAACTGGTGCACGACAACGGGCCTTGCTGCACTCTTGGTTACGAAACTCTCGGGGGATATGTTTTGATAAATTCACAAGCTTAGTATGAACCCTTATTAAGGGAATTAAAAAAATGCTACTAAGAATATATGTTAGAAAGTAGATCATGAAAAGCCTAGATTGAAGCCTATAGACTCATGAGTTAAGGAAATAAAAGTTTATTTATAAGTCATCAACTTTTTTCTTTAGATTACCCTTTATGTGTTACCCCTAAATTTCCTTTTATTCCAGCCAATGTCTGGTAATAGGAGGACTCGGGCTAAAAACCATTGTGAAGATCAGTGTGATGACTGTACTAATGAGATTCCCAATCCAATGGGAGAGGGAATCGCGAACTTTGTCACGCTTCTCTCTCAGCTAACTCAAGTTTTTAATAGAAACACTGGTCAAGAAGAACTTTCAACCCCCCCTAAGAAATAACAAGTCGTTATCGAGAGCTTCATGAGACAAAGGCCTCCTACTTTTAGTGGATCATCTGATCCCATGATCACTGAACAATGGATCAACTCCATTGAAAAGATATTCTCCATCCTTCAATGTTCTGAACAAGAGAAGGTTCTCCTAGCGGATTATCATATGGAGGGTGAAGCTGATCAATGGTGGACGTTGATCAAAAATATGAAGCCTGAGGAGGAGATCGAGGCATTGGAATGGAAGGATTTCCGGAAGATGTTTTTCGATAAATATTTTCCGCGCACCCTCCGGCTTAAGATGGAAAGGGACTTCCTTTCCCTCAAGAAAAAATATGAAGAATATGTTGGAGCGTATGAGGCAAACTTCACAAGGTTTGCACGATACGCTTCCAGCTTTGTCATTACCCCCGAATGCAAAGTTGACCGCTTCTTTGGTGGGCTGAAGCCTAGCCTGCGGAAAGCATTGGTGATCCATGACTTCGACAGCTATGAGGAAATTGTCCGATGTGCCCTCAAGGTCGAAATGGAGATCATGGAATCATAGGGGTATCATTGGGATAAGAAGCATAAGGTAGACTTCAATGTTGTTTGCCTGATGGATAAATCCAACAGTGCTAAGAAGATCCAGAACCCCACTTTCCAAAAGTGTGGAAAGAATCACCCTGGAAATTGCCTTAAGGGGACGAAAAAATGCTTCAAGTGTGGAAGAGAAGGGCACATAGCTGTTAACTATCGGCAAGAAAGACCTGCGGCCACGAAAGAGGAGAGGAACGCTCCGTTCAAACCTCAAAGCGTTATTCAATGCTACAAATTCAAAGAACCAGATCATTTTGCAAATCATTTCCCTAATACAAGGGTTTTCAAAGGCAACGAACAACCTCCAAGGCAGCAAGGAAGAGATTTTTCCATCACTTCTGCCGAAGTGAACCCCGACAACGAAGTAGTGACTGGTACGCTAGTTATTCATTCAAGAATAGTGAATGTACTTTTTGATTCAGGTTCTACGCATTCTTTTATATCTCAAAAGTTTAGTAGAACAATCCCAGCACCACCACAAATCATGGAAGTGAAGATGTCGGTGAGTACGGAAAATGGGGCAATCATTGCATCCCATGAATATAAGTCCTCCCCTGTTATAATATGTGGATTTAATTTCCCGGTGAGCCTCGTCATAATCCCTATGGTGGAATTTGATGCAATTCTTGGCATGGACTGGCTTTCCTTATATAGAGCCAACATAAATTGTCGAGAGAGGGAAATCACACTCCATATGGATAATCGACACCCGATTCTTTACAAGTGTAAGGAGGAAGATGAATCTCCTTTATATCCATCATCTGAAGAATGGATATTATTTTCTTTATGGGCATGCATATCTAGATCAGATGATTGAGTCCAAGGAAGAAACCATCCTTGAAGAAATGCCTATTGTGAGGGAATTCGCTGAAGTGTTTCCTGAGGAACTGCCTGGTCTTCCTCCTAGAAGAGATGTTGAATTCTCAATTGAACTTATACCCAGGGCTTTACCAATATCCAAGACTCCATATAGAATGGATGTTGAAGATCTTGAATAGATGAAGAAACAACTACAGGAGAATCTGGATAAAGGGTTTATACGCCCAAGTGCTTCACCATGGGGTGCACTAGTCCTCTTTGTCAAGAAGAAGGATGGTTCAATGTGCCTTTGCATCGATTATCGTGAGCTCAAAAAAATCACAATAAAGAACAAGTATCCTCTCCCATGAATTGATGACTTGTTAGATCATCTGCATGGAGAACAATACTTCTCCAAGGTGGACTTGCGGTCGGGATATTATCAAGTAAGGGTGAAGAAGGAAGATATCCCCAAGACTGCTTTTCACACAAGATACGGGCACTATGAATTAATATTAATGCCTTTCGGACTCACTAATTCTCCAGAAATATTAATTGACTTGATGAATATAGTCTTTAGAGATTACCTAGACAAATTTGTGGTAGTCTTTATAGATGATATTCTAATATACTCCAAAACCGAGGAGGATCATGAGGAGCATTTTAGAACTGTACTGGAGACTTTTCTCAAGGAGAATCTCTATACAAAGTACATCAAGTGTGAGTTCTGGTTGAAGGAGGTCTCATTCTTGGGCCATATCATCACAAGCAATGGGATATCTGTGGACCCCTCCAAAACAGATGCAATTGATGGATGTCCAAGGACAACATCAGTAACGGATATCCGTAGCTTCTTGGGGTTAGCTGGATATTATCAACGATTTGTGATAAATTTCTCATGATTGTCCAACCCTCTTACCAAGTTAACTTGAAAGGGAGTAAAGTTTTCTTGGAGTGATGAATGCGAAGAAAGCTTCAAGGAGTTGAAAAGGAGGCTTATCATTGCACCCTTTCTCACTTTACCCATAAGTGGGGAACTTTTTGTTGTTTTCAGTGATTCTTCAAAGAAGGGATTAGGTTGTGTGCTGATGCAGAATGATAAAGTTATATCATATGCCTCAAGGCAGTTGAAAATCCATGAGCGAAACTATCCAACGCATGATCTAGAGTTGGCGGTGGTGATCTTTGCCTTGAAAATCTGGCGGCATTATCTCTATGGAGAGAAATGTGAGATATATACTGACCACAAGAGTCTTAAATATATATTCACATAGAAAGAGATTAATATGCGGCAGAGAAGTTGGATAGAGCTCATCAAGTATTATGACTGTTCAATCCATTACCACCCTGGGAAAGCAAACAAGGTGGCATATTCCCTAAGTAGAAAGGATCCAGTGATTCTATCAATGATGATAATCGATAAGGATCCAATCTTCTTATACTTGATAAAGATAGACATGGGAATCATAGAGAAGGGAACATCATCAATCCTTTCACAAATGATTGCTCAACCATCTCTTTTGTAAAGGTTAAAGGATGCTCAAAAGGATGATGTAGGAATTCAAGAAAAAGTGGAAGTAATCGAAAAAGGGAAATCCTCGGAGTTTAATGTTAATGAAGAATGAATTGTGCGGTTTGGGAAAATACTATGTGTTCCATAAAGTATGGAGCTGAAGAAGGAACTTTTAGATGATGCACATAGTTCAAATTTCTCTATTCACCCAGGGAGCACAAAGATGTATCGAGATCTCCGAGAAAACTTTTGGTGGGATAATATGAAGAAGGAGATCATTGAATATACATCAAAGTGCCCGGTGTGTCAGCAAGTGAAGGCAGAGAGGTAGAAGTCTAAGGGGGTGATGCAACCATTTCCCATACCAGAATGGAAATGGGAGAACATCACTATGGACTTTATCACCAGACTTCCAAGGACATCCAAAGGCAACAATGCAATCTGGGTTGTTGTGGATCGTCTTACAAAGACTGCACACATCATTTGTATTCAGGAGGATTTCTCTTTGGATCAACTGGCACGGATATATATCAGGTAAGTGGTAAGGATGCATGGAGTACCACTATCTATTATGTCTGACTGAGATCCAAGATTCACCTCTAAGTTTTGGAAGAGTCTTCAACATCCTCTGAATACTGAACTGAACTTCAGTACAGCCTATCATCCTCAAATTGATGGCCAATCTTAGCGGACTATCCAAACACTTGAGGAAATGTTGATATCATGATCAATGGACTTTAAAGAATGATGGGATCAACATCTTCCTATGGTTGATTTATCTTATAATAACAGTTTCCAATCAAGCATCCAAATTGCACCATGTGAATCCCTTTGTGGGAAAAGGTGCAAAACACTGGTGTGTTGGGATGAGGTCGGTGAACATAAGCTGCTTGGACCGGAAATGGTCGAGGAAATGGTGGAGAAGGTGAAAACCATTCAGAAGCATATCAAGGCAGCCCAGAGTCGACAGAAGAGTTATGCAGATAATCATCAATGAGACCTTGAGTTTAAATTTTGATACATGGTTTTTCTATGCATATCTCCGTGGAAGAAGGTCGTGAGGTTTGGAAAGAAAGGGAAGTTAAGTCCAAGGTACATCGGCCCCTTTGAGATTCTTGATTATGTCAGGGTTGTGGCCTATCGACTAGCACTTCCACCTACTATGGCCAAAGTACATGATGTCTTTCATATATCCCTCTTAAGGAATTACATACCAGACCCTTCACATGTACTCTCTTCTAAGGTGGTACAATTGGAAGATGATCTTTCTTATGAGGAGCAACCAGTGAAGATCTTAGATTGTAGAGAAAAAGTTCTACGAAATAAGACAATGCCCCTCGCCAAGGTGTTGTGGAGAAACCACAAGTTTGAAGAAGCGACTTGGGAATTAGAGGAAATGATGAAGATGAGTCACCCACATCTGTTTTAGTGTGGAAAAAGTAAAATTTTGAGGGTGAAATTTATTAAGGGGGGAATATTGTAACGACCCAAAGTTTCATTAATGGAAATCCCTCTTGATCTAATTAAATGTCTCTTTATGTTTATATAAAATGTCAACTTATTTGGTTTTATGTTAAGAATTTTGACCGTTGCTAATATAGTCGTTTAACAGTGATCACATGATTATTATAAATATAGGGCTTTAACAAATCCAATTTACTCATACAAAAGAAGCGATGGCCTCGTCCAGTAGAATTTATCCATACGAAACCCATTTGTCGGAGCTCGGAAAATAGGTGGCATCCTTGGGCTTCGTTCTTGACCAAGCCCAAGTTGAGCTTCATCATGTCAATCTCGAACGGGATCGACTACGGGAGAAGTGGAAGTTGATAGAAATTACCACTCGAGTGATGTTATCCAAGCCACCCCAAGAGTCTGTCACCATCGCACACCTTACCCTTAGGTCTTATGCGGCTGTTTTAAGGGCTTATGTAACAAATAAATAGTACTATGTTCATGTACATTATTTTTTGTATATAATAATGAATATACTTTCTTGTCATTATTGATACATTGTAAATAGTTTTTAAAGTACAAATAATGTTTTTAGTTATTATTTAATTAAGAATTATATTTTAATAAATTAAGGGATTTTTGAATTAAATAATATTTTAATAAAATATTATTATTATTATTAAATTAATTTTTATTAAATATAAATGATCTTATAATTTTATGAATGCAATTATAATTTTTATTAAGGTTTGAGAGCCATTTCTATCAAAACCCGTGAATTTTCGATAAATATCAGTTTTTATTATAAAAGTGAAAATTAACATATTTAGAAAATTATTTAGATAAAATAAATGTTATTTCTAGAATAATTATGTTGAAATTATCCAACGGTGAATTTTTCATAATTTTCTGAGGCAGTCAAATGTTTGGGTAAAAATTAAATACCGTTTAAATATATAATGTGTTTTATGACATCATAATGACCCAATAGTGATGTAATAAAATACTATAATATTTATGTTTTGCCAATATATGTTTTACCATTAAAATAATGTGATTTTGGGTTTTTTTGACTTACTTTTCAAAGCATTAATGGACCCATCAAGACTTATTAAACACCTTGTCTTTTTAAATTAATTTCCATGGGAGTGTGACTCACCTCCACATAAGCAACCCTAATATTTTAAGAAGTTCAGACTTTGGCCTTATAAAATATTTTTTTCCTATTCCCTTTTCCAAAAACCATGGGCAAAAACCATGGGATGGTTTTTGGTTTGGATTAATTTAATATAAGGGGTCCCAAACCTAAATAATAAATAATTCCCTCACCTTTCCTATATAAACCCACCCAAGATCTCACTTCCTCCTCATTCAAAGCCTTTGGAGTTCGTCCAACCTCTGCCCTACTCTCTCTAGAATCCTCCCAAGGTTCCCCAAGCTCCAAAGAAGCCTCTCACAAGCCTCTCTCTAGCCTTTGGAAGCACACTTCCAAGTAAGGGTTTTTTTCTTCCTTTCTCATTTTTGTCCAATTTTATTCATATTGTTATGCCCTTTTAATTTCAATTATAAATGTTGGGGTATGGTTTCACACCTCCCCCATAATTCCCTATTATTGTTTGAATGATGGGAGACCCCTTTCTCTCTCATTAAATGCCTCCCATGAACACCTGTTACTATGTTGAAATTCTGAAAGGAACTTCTCTCTCCTCTTTTACATTCAAGCAATACTTTTGTATCATGAATCTAAATTCCATTACAATTGTTGGGACATGTATCTATATGACATAATTACTTTCCATTACATTTAAATATGATTAGGAACCCATTTCTCTCTCATCAACCATTTTTATGAATTATTATGTCACGCTGTTATGCTGCCGAAATCGCACCGATTTTCTAAGCCAATGTCATTGTGTAGTGAATACCATGTCCTTTTCTCCATCAAGGGTATTCACCTTTATGCACATTTAATTATGTATTATAAAGTTTCATGTATGAATTACACATTCCTTTATCATGGAATAAATGATTATGTTTTATGAATCCATGTTTTATGATCCATGTGGCACACTTATGCATGCAATGAAATGTTTAAGAAGGGTGATCCCTTATAGCGCTCCAATGCATTGGGTGAAGTATAGTATCATGATACGTCATGTGCAATGAGTTTTGAATCATGCTAATTCAAGTGCAACGAGTGTTTACTCGTGATTTATGTGCAATGAGGATTTACTCATGCTCTATGTGCAATGAGCCTTGGATCATGCTAATTCCATGTTAAGTGTTGTTGCCACATTTCCATGTTATGATTATCATTCTTTATCATGCCTTTATGTTCATGTTTCTCTCATTCTCTATTGATATTCCTAATGTCTAACATGTATTGTACTCCTCATGTTATTCCATGTTTATTCCCTTACTGGGCTTTATAGCTCACCCTTTTCTTATGCATGTCCTCAGGTTATCCCATGTAATGCTAAGTACGAGGGAATGTAGTGGTCATGTAAAGTAAGTTTTCAATAAATATGTTGTATTTCATGTTTCAAGTTTATATGTAATGATCCTAAGCCCCAAAGACACTAAACCTCTCGATCTTCTTTGTTGTATCAAGTGAAGTTTTACGTAATAAATCATGTTTAAGTTGTAATAAAAAGCAGGGTTGTCATATTATTATATTGATATTTTAATAAATTTATAGTAATATGTTTATAAATTATATTTTTAATTGAAATAAATATGTAATAAAAATTACATTTTTTATTAAACATAATTTATAATTTAAAAAATTATAAAATTATAATAAAAATTAATCTATATTAAACTACTAAAACATTTTTTAATAAAAAAATAACTTTAAAAAATAAATGTTAGTTAAAATTAAGAAAAACTAAACAGAAATGGCATGAACCATGAGTTTGGAGGCCCAAACTTATGCCTCTTAGGAATTTTTTTATGAAAATAACATAGACACAAGTATATGAAGGAGATGTGGAAATACAAACAAGGTGTAAAAATGGATGATTATTAATTATTATAAATTATTAAAATTTCTTAAAATAAATAAAAAAAATATTGAAATATAAAAGTTATAATTGTTTAATACTAATTAGTGCAGTAAAAAACTAAATAAATAGAAACTATTATTAAGGTAATTTACTTAATAAATGGTAATATTATTAGTAGTTACTAAAAAATATTTTACATCTACTAAAATTGTTAAATTTAATTATATAAAAATATAATTATACATTCAATTTGATTTTAAATTAATAAAAAAATTCTTATATATTTCTATAGTCAAAAAAATTACTATAAATCTATAATAAATAATAACTTAAAATAATGTAATAAAATCTATAATGTAAAAAACTAATCCAAAATAAAAAAAAAATAGTTAAAATTTGGAAAAAATAATGAAAATTCTAAGAACTTAATAAAAAAATATAAATAAAAAATAATTAATATTTATTATAAAAAATTTAAAAAATTTAAAATTAATAAAATATTAGAAATATTACTAAAAAATAATAAATTTAAAAAGGTTAAGAAAAAAAATTAAAAAAAATTACCATGATTTTAAAAAAAAGTAATAATAATAAATAGTGAAGTTTTTTATAATTTGGTAAAGCTTATCCAAAATTATTAAATTAAACAAAAAAAGTATAATTTAGAAAACCAAAATTAATAAAATATCTGAAAATAGTTTTTAAAATTATTAGAAAAATGTTAGTGAAAAAACAAATAATATATATGAAAAACATTAGTGAAGTTGATTTGAATTTATGTCATACATTTATAAAAAAATTATATTTTTTTAATTTCCACTATAACTTATTATGATGTATTTAAGTCTATCACAAATAGTTCCATGTTGTACAGACTCATTTATGATGAAAGATTTGAATTATGTCACATTAGGATTTATTTGTAATGGATTTAAAAATTCTTCAAAATTACTTATTATGATGTTGTCCGTTATAAATAATATATATTTGGAAATATTATTTTTTAGATGAAAAATTAGTGAAAATATATTTAAGAATTAATAATTTTTTAATAAAAATAATAATTAATATCAAAATTAAATATATAATATAATCTAATAAACTATTTTTAAATTACTAAATATATTTAAGTAATAATATTATGCTAAATTTTAAAAAATAAGTAAAATTAACTTAAAACATTCAAAAAAATTATAAAATTATTAGAAAAATATTAGTAAGAAAACATAATAAAATATTATTAAAAATAAGTTAATTTAATTATAATTTATTTAATACATAAATTAAAATAATAAATATTACTCTCTTAAATGCACTCGGTCGCATCAATTAGTCTTCTCACTTCCCTTTACCAATATCATGAGAGGTAATGCTTCTATTTTCCATTAAATTTTTTATGGCTCCTCCTTCAGCTTTATCTTCTCATGAAATCTTGGTTCTCTTCTTTTCCATCTCTTCCCTTATTGAAATTTTCTATTTTCATCTTGTGAGTGGTGTTTTACTATCGTAACTTTGTTCTTCCTCTTGAACTACTCTTTATATTCATCCTATCATACGAATCCCTATATATTTTTAATTTAATGGAATCTTTGGAAATTTGGGACTGTGATGGAGTAGTTCTAGGTCAGTTTCTTTAGCTACTTTTGTTTTTTGGTTTCAGTTTTGGTGTGATTGACTTGATTCCATCACTCACATTCATAGATTTTTTCCCCCTTTTCTCTTGTTTCCTAATCAATCGTTATTTTCCCCAATATGGTATGTTATATAGTTCTCATCCTAGGATGTAATTGTGTATGTGGGATAAATTATGGTGGTTCTTGTGAGTATTAGAGTTCCTTATCATCCTTTTTTTGTTTGATTTTTTAGTTCCTTGATGTTTTCCAGGTTACCTTTTCTGTTCCTTGTGTCTTGATATTGTATCTGTTCATTCTCCATGTTTCTCAATGAAGCAACCCTATTTTTTTGTTTAGAACTTTTAATATTTTAAATAATATTATTTGGATGGGTTTCTAATCCATTATGGAGTTATGGGTGTTTCAAAACAAATATAATAACATATTTAAAATAATATATTAATTTTAGTGCATATATATATTCATGTGAATATTACATTATCCTCAAAATTGGAGCCTCATATTTAAAAATTGAGACCACAATTGTGTCTGTAACATGGATTATTATTTATAGTGTGATAATCATTTTCAAATCAAGGAAAATTAACATGACTAGAAATAGAAGAAATTAGGTGAACTTACTTCCAATGACTAGAGTGGTGATAGAGAAACAATGTTTTTTGTTGATTTCCCTAAATATTGGATGCATATTGTATCTAGAATGGTGAAATGGAAGATAACATCAAAATTTCAATAATTATAAGATATATAGATTTCCATATTTTTGATATCGTCATATGGGTAGTTGTATACTAACAAAGCCTATTGGGGAGATGGAATTTCATAACCACATGGAGGTTTATCTGTGATGATTGGTTAAGGTAGGCATCAACCCAAGATGATCATATGGATGTGAAAACCAAATAAACATTTTGGGATGTACTATATAATGTTAGGAATGATCACTTTGTGGGATTATCAAGATTAAGTGATACGATCAATGAGGTATCAAGAATTATAATCATCTTTACTTCCTTTGGTTAATAATTAAGAATCATTCCCTTAGGGATTAGGGTGTAATCATAAACCACATAATCCTAATTTTTTTAATGAATTTTTCATTTATCATTGGATCAATTATTATATCTTATGTTATTATAGTATTTTTACATTATGGTGTTGTGTATTTGGTGTGGCTATCATCAAAGTTCCAAGTGTCATAGTATGGGGTCTGTTCTAGAGATTTTTCTTCCATGAAATATTTTTTGGTTTAGTATCCCCTGATGGGTTTACAAGAAGGTGTTTGTGGACCCATAATGTAGTATCAAAGATCATGGTTGGAGTGAATCTGAAGGATTAGATCATGGTTAAGTTGTTTCATATCTCGGTTATATAAAAAAATTATTTTTTATTATAGGAGAGTAATGTTTTGTAGTTCCTAACCTCTCATATTACATTTATCATAAGTAGTCGGAGTTCAAAATTATTGGAGAGACAACATATAATGATAGTAGGGTATGGGTGGATAAGTTCAGCAGAATATATTTTGGGTTTTGAGAGATGGATATGAACAATTTCCTTCTATAGAATGATATTTATATTTCATTTAGTACAAAAAATCAAGAAGTTATGAATCTAGATTAATTAGAGACACTAAATAAGAATGAAATCATGATGATGTAAATGACCCTTTCTCAGAAAATGGCATAACATATCCCAGAATTTAATATAACATTAGAACACATGAAAACCTTTTCCAATATATATAAGAATCCCACACAAATGAACAAAGTTTTCTTACTATAAATATTATTATATGTGAAGATGTCTAAAGTATGATATAAAACTAATATTTTAATTGAATTCAATTTCATTTGATGTTATTTGGAATCATTGAAGGTATTCTTCAAAGATCTGGTTTTGGGGGGTGTTGTTACTCTCTTTTCTCCTGGAATCTTGGGATGCGATTGTGACTCCAATAAGTAATTCTAGCAGAATTGAATACTTAAAATTCCTGGGTGTTTATGACCAATTTAGAAATGATGATATTATTTAAATTAGTTTCATGTATCTTCTAATAAATTATACAAAAAATATGTAAGATAATGTACACAAGATTAAAAAGTTTCCATAATTGGAAAGAAGAATGAGTTGTGGTATAAGTTTCCTAGTGGATGTTTCTTCCCTATATTAATATTTTAAAAGGAATGTCCACCTAGAGAACAATTTATGTAAATAGAGCGAGAGATATAGATTTTATTCCATAAGTTTTAGATCCTCAAACCCTATAGAGAAAGATATGAGAGACTTGATCTTGATTACTAGAAGTATATTGGTGTCTTGGGTGATAAACTCTGGAGCTTCACTCCATGCTATATCCAAGAGAGGAATCGTGGAGAACTATACCTTTAGTTATTATAGGAAGGTTCATCTATCCAATGAAAATGCTATCAAGATAGTGTGGAATGGGGATTTTTTATTCATAAAAGGAATGAAATAGAATTGGAGTTGAAGGAAATTCATCATATTCAAATCATTAAGAAAAAAATTATTTCTTTTGGAAAAGTAGATAATGTGGATTTGCATATAATGTTTACAGACAGCATAGGGAAGAATTCACATTAATCCATGGTCATTAGAAGAGGATTGAAGGATGAGACATTATACCTCATGGATTCACTAGATAAATCATTACATACCTTAGAGTTAACTTTTAGGAATCTATGGATTGATTTCCATATCTATTTTAGTGAGAAAGGGATGAAAATACATACTTCTAAAGTATTACTAAAGGTCAGATGCATGAATTATAGAATTTTGTGAGGATTTAATTTTAGAATTAAATAGGAGGTGTATTTAAAAATAGAAGGTAAAATGATAAAGTAAAAAAATTTGTATCTGGTACACATGGATGTATGTGGGATGACCCCAATATATTTTCAATGAGTTCCATTCTTCTATGTAATATTCTTTAATGATTATACAGAAAAAGTTTGTGTGTACATTATGAGGCACAATTATGAGGTGTTTTAGACATTTTTCAGATAAAGGTCTATAGGGATACTAGATTAAACTTCAAGTTATTATGGTTAGATCATGGTGGAGAGTCTGAAAATAGGGATTTATGGTGGTTTTTTTGTGTAATGAGATTTATTTTGAGGAGATCATTCCAAGAATCCCTAAACACAATGGATTTATAGATTGGATGAAAACGAATTTAGTTAGGGAGAAAAAAGTATGATAATTCAAAGAGGGTTCCTCAAGTTCATTTAGAAAGATCAGAACATGGAGAGATGTTCAAATTAAATAATAGTAGAATTAGACATCGAGGTTCAGATGGATGGGACACTAGAATTTTTTTAAATTTTAATGAATCCAGTTTGAAAATCAGGATCAGAATCTTTATTCCATAATGTGGAGTTACCATAATAAATGAATTCAATTTTTATAGTTTTGAAACTGAATGATGTACCAGATATTTTATATACTATTAAATCATGATAAATAAAAGTTATTACTCTATAAGTTTTAGTATCAAAATGGTATCAGTGACATAGAAATTTATGGAGATATACCAATGAGAGACATTTATTGTAAAGGAATAAAAGTACTTTGTATTTCTTACTTTTAAAATATGATGTAGATCCTAAGAGTATAATATCAAAAATAAGTTTAATTTAATTTGAATAGTAAATGTTATCAATGATGGATGAAACTGATTCCCTATATATGTTCGAGACATGGGATCTTATAGAGGGACTAATTGGGAAGATATTTCCTCAAAACTAATGTTATTATTAGCTGAATAAAGAAGTGGATCATACATGGAGGTACAATAAAAACAGATTAGACACTGAATGAGGATAATATTAATTTTTAATATATATAATATTCATGTGATTCATTATTCATAAACACCATTTTAGTGCATTTTACACTTTCAACATCATTTCACATTATGATTGTAATTCTTTGTTAAAGTGCACTATAACTTGGTACATATTTAAACACCTCCTAAAACACAAAATGTTCTTGATTATATTTTCATATTTTATTTTCGGGTCTACCATTATATAAGGAACAATTCATGCTTTTGGATCAGTTGAAGATTCACATTGAAGACCACCAATGTTGGCCTTGAACCAACAACATTCTGGGAAAAGTAAACTAAACAACATCCCAATAAAGAGACTGTAGCAGCCACAATCCAAGCCCAATAATTCTGAAAATTTAAATAAAGATAGAGGAAATCAAGGGGAACATTTCATCATATAGTTACAAGAGATAATTCGGAGTGTTAAAGGGAGTTTCATACGGACCAATTTGGAGATAAAATTCTGGGCTAGATTCTACAGCCCAGAAAAAACCCACTATTTTACACATATCTCGCGAACCAAATTTCCATTTTGGAGGAAAGTTTACAGAAACTCATGGTACCTCTTTATATTTGTTTCTTCTGTGTCCCTCCTAAATTCATTGATATAGATTATCCTTTTGGAGCCTCTATTTAGTGGATGATAGTTGGATCAGATTGATTGACAAGGGTGGAAAAGTTCACTCTCCCTTAACTTTCCACCCACCTAGGCCCACCACCATTAATTGAGGTGACTTCCATTGTTGTTGTCTCCATACAAGGATTCAAAAATGCCTATTTAAGGCAGTTTTTCTTAAGTATTTAAGCATTTTTTATGATTTATTTAATTGTAATGTTATGCTACCACTTTTCCTTTGTAATGTTCTTCCTCAATTGTAAGTTATTTTAATTCATCCTAGTTTCTTAATAAAAGTTATTCTTCTCCTATTATTATATTATTATCCATATCACTTTGATACCTTTTCCTCAAGGTGTGAATTTATTCACACCAAACCTTGTGAAATTATTCACACAATGGTGGAGTGATCATTTTCTTTTTATTGTTTTCTTTACTTCTTCAATTCCTCCCCCATGATTCTACTTCCCACTTCCATTGAAACCATAGCATCAATAGAGGGCTAACCCACTTATGGGTTGATCTAAGGGAGTATCAAGGGGATGTTATGAATGTTATTTATCACCCCATTAATGTATAATCACTTCTTTTAATTGATATTTTTATTTGATGATTTTAAAGCTTCTTCATCCTTGTTGAATTTCAAGGCCACACACTTCAAGTTCTAATACAAACCTTTTCCTTGGAGTGATCATAAATTTGATCCTCCAAGTGTATAGGTGATTATTATTATGGTGTGTTGGTATTAAACCTATAAGTACTGAAGTTTTTTGGTCTTCTTGAATAAACCCATCACGAATATAAGAAATTAAAATCGTTAAAAAATAATTTCATCAAATCCACCCCTTGTAATAACCTAGGATCAACCCTTCTCATAATTTGATTTCACTTAAGTCACATAGTGTTTGATTAAACCTATCTAAAATCAACCCAAAGTTTTCCACTTAATATCCAAAATCAATCCATAGAATGTGTGTGTCTATAGGTTTCTTCTTAGGTCTCTGTGGAATCGACAACCCAAGATACTCTACATTTGACCGCTTAACCCTAAAAACATGGGTAAATTTGGGTGAGACCAAATTTTGGAACTGTTTCCAAGGACCCAAGTAAGTCATCTAAACACCCATTCTATTCTCCCCCATTTCTTCTATTCTCATCAAAATTCTCTTATCTTTTCCCTTTATCATTTTTTTCTTTTGGCACATGTCCGCCTACAACCATGACCAATCAAACTGTCTAGTTAGGGTGGATAGTCCTGGGGTTGGGGAGTCAAGTACACCAAGGGAACTCTTTATATTAGATTATAATATTTCTAATACTCTAGATTCAAAAATTGAGCCCATTTAAATGGAATATCTTCAAACAAACCAACTCATAAACCCGGGTGGGAACCAAAATGGAAATCCAAATGAGGTAGCCCCAAACTTGGGGAATGTAGTCGATCAAACCATAAATGACTACCTCACACCTGCCTGGACCAATGAAACTTCTTGAATTAGGCATGATTCCCTGGGAAAATACCACTATATATTCAAACCTCATGTCCTAAACCACCTTCCAACCTTCCATGGTATGGAGTCAAAAATGTCATACCTTCATGTCAAAGAGTTCAATGACATTGTTGAAACCATGTTCCCATGACATCAACTTGAGTTAGCTAAGATGAGACTCTTTCCTTTATCACTAAAGGATCAAGAAAATAATTGGTTAAACAATCTGAGACCTGCATAAATCCACTTCTAGGACCAATTGAAAAGACAATTCTACAAAAAATACTTCCCCCATCACAAAACAATTGCACTTAAAAAGAACATCCAAAACATTTTTGAAAAATAAGAGGAGTCATTTTATGAAACCAGTGGAAGGTTCAAAGACACACTCAACATGGTACCTCACCATGGATTTTAAATCCCATAACAAGTTCTAATTTTCTATGAAGGGTTGGGTTCGGGAAACAAACAATTCATTGACATGATGTGTAATGGAACCTTCAAAAATAAAGCCCCAAATGATGCTTACGAGTATCTAGAAGGACTTTCCAAAAAAACCAAACATGGGGGACATCACCTTACTATGAGAAGCCACCCAAATCTGGTGTAATTCACACACTTAGAGAAAGAAATCCTTAGGTTGAAACTTGTTGCACTCACTAGGAAGGTTGAGGAGATCGATCTTAGAAAGGTACATGAAATTCAAACTATTGACCCTATTTGCACAATTTGTGAGAAAAATGACCACAAAATAGACAACTTCCCAACTATTACATACATCAAGGATGTTCTTCTAGGAGGACCACCAGTGGTGGTTAATGCTTTGAAATTTTAGAATCCATAGTACCAAAACACTTTCAATCCAAGGTACAATGACCATCTATGATTCCATTAGAAAGATAACCAACAACCCAACCAATAACCTAGTCATCCACAAGGACCAAACCCCTACCCTACACAAAACTTCCAAAACCATAATCAATTTTTACCACAACTATCCCAATTAACAACACCCTCTTATCCAATACCAGCAACTAATCCAACAACCAAAGTATCCTCCTGGGATAAACCAACTAGAAAAAACCCCTACTCAATCTATTTCTCTTCCAATCCTTGATAATTTGTGTAAAGAATGGAGAAAATGAACTTAGTAGTCTCATCCCTTAAACATGAACTATAAACCATTAAAACCAGGAAGAAATCCATGCCTACTCAGGTGGTACCATCGTCAACTTTAAGGGGAGAATCCAGTTACACACAAACATCTCATGAAAAACTCAAAGAAGTGATTATTTTAAGTAGTGGGAAATCCATTTAGAAACCTGAACAAGCCATTATAAAACCACTAAAAGCTTCAAAAATGCATGAAAATGATGAATAACCACCCATAGATTCTGAAAACCCCAATGAGAATGTGAAAGAACTGCAACCACACAAAAAAATCAAACAACATGCTCTCTTCCCTCAATGCATGAGAGGAAAATATAAACCAGAACTGAATGAAATTTTGAGGGAAATTATCTCTCAGGTTAAGTTGAACATTCCACATATCGATGAAATCAAAATCATTCCTTCCTACTCAAAGTACCTTTAGTACTTGTGCACATTTAAAAAAAAAATTTCACATAAAAACCACGTCCTTTTGGTTTCTAATGTGAGTACCACCATTCAAGGGGCCATTCCTCCCAAGTTCAAAGATCCAGGATGTCCATACATCAATTTTGAGTTAGGAGATAACAAATTTGTCAAATACCTTTTTGATCTAGGAGCCAGTGTGAACCTCATTCCTTATGCCATGTATTTTCAATTAGGGCTTAAATAACTCCAACCCAAATATATCACTCTTCATCTTATCGATCATAGTGTTTGAGTTCCAAAGGGGATATTAAAGTATGTTTTGGTGAAATTTGAGAATTTCATTTACCCAGCTGACTTCGTTGTCCTTGAAAATAACCCAAGCTTAGGTTCTAGGGAGAAAACCCCAATCATCCTTGGTTGTCCCTTCCTTGCAATAATCAACTCTGTTATCCGAGTCTGAAATGGGAACATGACCATCACTTTTGGAAACATGAGTCCAGACTTGATCATCTACAATGAAAACTCTCAAATTGTGGATGATGAAGAGATATGTGAGGTTAATTGGATTGGTAGTGTTGATATAAAACTAGAGGAACATCAAGGGATTACTAGAGGATGTTTAAGTCATGAAGATATTGATTTTCTTTGTTCACTTGAGGGAAATTTGTCTCCTTGGATTGAATCTCTTTTAGATAGATCTATTGATAATTCTCTAGAATCACCAATAAATGATACCATTGGTGAAATAAATAACATTGAGTCCATACCTATTCATGACATTGATTTGTCTAATTTAGTGGATGAAAAATATGATCACAAGGAACCAATTTTGTCAAGAAATCTAAACAAAGAAACTGAGTTCAATAAAAAGTCTCATCCTTTCTTGGAAAGTGATAACCAATATGATCTCAAATTTAAGTTCTTACCTTCATCACTCAAGTATGAATTCTTAGGGGGCAATCGATCCTTTCTTGATGTCATTTATTCTTCTATTGAATCCAATCAAGAGATGATTCTACTGAATGTCCTAATAAATCATAAGAAAAAAATTAGATGGACCCTTTCTGATATCCCTAGGATTATCCCACTCATTGGAACTCATAGGATTGTTCTTGAATCTGAATCCAAACCATGTCATCAACCTCAGTGGAGACTCAATCCAAATCTTATAGATGTGGAAAAGAAATAACTTCTTAAGTTGTTGAAAAAGGGTATCATCTACCCCATTGCTGAGAGTGAGTGGGTAAGCCCAATTCAAGTTGTCCCAAAGAAATATGGAATCACTGTGATCACCAATGAGGATGGTGACCTTCTCCCCACAAGGGTCGGTAGTGGATGGAGAGTCTGTATTGACTATAGGAATCTCAACTCTTGTACAAATAAATACCATTTCCCCTTTCCCTTTATTGATCAAGTCCTCGAGTGAGTGGCAGGTCATCAATTATATTTCTTCCTAGATGGATTCTAATGGTATAATAAAATCGAGGTATCCTTAGAGGATAAAGTAAAAACAACCTTCACTTGTCCATTCGGTACTTTTTCCTTCAAGATCATTCCCTTTGGGTTATGTAATGCCCATGGGACCTACCAGCGGTGCATGATGGGAATCTTCTCGGACATGGGGGGGGATTGTTTAGAGGTCTTCATGGATTAATTATCCATATTTAGGCATACTTTTGAGGGATTCATTCTAAATGTTGAAAGGTTTTTGTCAAGTTGTGAGGAAAATGTAACGTCCTGGTTCTGGAAGCCACCCAGAGGTGCCCCGTATGCGGTTGGTCACATGGCCTCAAGCGCATTTCCCCGAACGTCGATGGTTTTCAACTAGAAGTGAGGTACTTGGGTGTGATAATGGGGAAACTATTCCCTAATTGGCATAGTAACATGGTGGAAGAGAAACAAATATACAAATAGCAGAAGCAGTAAATATCCAACAATAGTAAATAGCGGAAGACTGATAAATAAACAACTGGAGAAAAATATATAAATGATGTATGATACAAATGTGTCTAGGAAATAAGCCAAACAAGTCACAATGATGAATAAAGTACTAAACCCAAGTAAAAAAGGAAAATAGATAAACAACTCCTCAGCATCGCAAGCCTCATCTTGGTCCCATGCTCTCCAGCTCCAATGTAATCAAGAACTTGAAGTAGAAGGGTGCTTGCCCTTGTTTATACCTGCAACAATATAATCTGTTTGGGCCCAAAAGCATGACCCAAATAGGATGTGAGACTAAATCCCAGTAGGAAACCACCCAAAAATTTGTGCCTAACAGTCAGTGAGTATATGGCAGGTAAAATTACAGTAAACAGTAAACAGTAAACAGGAAAGTACTCAGCAGTAAACAATCCACAGTTTCTAGCATTACAAACAAGTAAGTAGCCACTCAAGCAAGTAGAACAAACAGATAACCTCTGGGTAGTTCTCATAGTCTAACCCTTATGGTTCAACCTACAAGTACTAGAAACCCTCTAGGAGGCACACACAGTATCACCCCTCTGGTTCAGCTAAAGAATAGACTCTATGGGGAAGCACTCACTGTCAATTCCCCCTACAGTCTCGTATCATACTAAAGGATCTCTAGGGAAGCACTCAACATCTCATTCCCCCTGTGGCCCACGTTGAGGAACTATAGAAACTCTGAGAAATCACTCAACATCAATTCCTCTTGTGGTCTCACATCGTATTATAAAGACACTATGGAGAAGCCCTTATGTCCATTCTCTCTATGGTCTATTACACTAGATTCTCACAGCCCTGTGTAAAGTCAGCAAGTATCGCATCATGTAACAGCCAAAGTGAACCTCAAGAACTACTTGGCTAGTAGTCTACAGCATAACAACATGGAATAATAATAGTCACGCCACCCTACAACTAGTCATGGAACTGGCAATAGCCTAACAGGAACAACTAGACCAAATGGTCATAACAGGAAAACATGCATGGGAAAAACATCCAAAGCACAGTAAAATTACCCTATTCATAAACAATAAACTCTACTAAAGAATATAATCAAAGAAAGCAAACAACAGGGGAAAAACAAGAAACACGCAATACCTCATTCAAGGGTATTGATGGAAGTTGCACAAAATACTCAAAGACTTCCTACAGAAAGGCACAAACCATCTACCTTGATGTTATGAGATCAATATACTTGATCCATGGGGCTTGAATATCCTTATAATGTTGTATATCATTGCGGTTCCAACGCAATTGACAGAGGTTGATTCGGAGAACGGACGGAGGCTTGAGGGCTCGGAGAAGATCTGCGGTCGTACCCTTCATCTCGGACGAACCAAAGCTAAAAGGAGGTTGTTCTGTCCGTCAGACACGACCCCAATGTGTTTAATGAAAAAAAAAGTATACGGCATGTACTAGGATTTTCCATAATCCACTTTAGGTGGCCTCCATATCACCCCTACATGGTCGTGTGTGTGGCCATGACACGACCAGCACACGGCCTTGAGCGGAAACAAAGTACACAGCATGTACTCATAAAGTACACGGTGTGTACTTCAAAAATTTCCAGAAACTTTTCTTTTCTCAAAAACTCCAGAAAAATGAAAAAAATACCTGAAAAGAAGGTCCGGGTTCTTACAAACTTCCCCCCTTAAAAAAATTCGTCTCTGAATTTCCCTAGTGCGGAATATAAGAATAAACTCTAAACAACTTCGGCCACTGCGATCGTACATCAGCCTCCCTCTCCCAAGTCTCATCCTGTACTCGCTTGTGCTGCCATAGCACCCGTACCAGAGGAACAGACCATCCACGGAGAACCTTTGTACTACGATCGACAATCCAGATAGGATGCTCCTCAAACGATGCATCTTCTTCGATCTCGACCTCCTCAGGTTGAAAGACATGAGACGGGTCTGAAAAGTAACGTCAGATCTAAGAAACATGGAAGACGTCGTGCATAGTCTGGTACCTCTGAGGTAACTGCAACTGATAGACAACTGGTCCAACGCTCTCCGACACCTCAAACGGCCTGACGTACCTCAGTTAAAGATTACCATGTCTTCGAAACCTATTGTGTCCCAACCTCGGTGCGACATGTAGGAAAACCTGATCCCTGACCTTGAACTCCATAGTTTATCTCCGCTGATCAGCATAAGACTTCTATCGAGACTGTACTGTATCCATCCTCTTTCGAATCAACTCTATCTTCTCTGAGGTCTCCTGAACAAGATGAGGTCCCAGCAAAGCTACCTCTCCTGCCTCTAGCCAGCATAAAGGTGATCGGCATAGCCTACCGTACAAAGCCTCGTAAGGTGTCGTCTGAATAGTTTTCTGAAAACTGTTTCTATAGGAAAACTCTACAAGAGGTATATTCTTCTCCCAAGAACCTCCAAATTCTAGGATGCATGCTCGGAGAATATCCTCAAGCACCTGAATCGTACACTCAGACTGACCATCTGTCTGGGGATGGTAAGTTGTACTCAAAAGTACCTATGTACCCAAATTCTTTTGAAGCCCCTGCCAGACCCAAGAAGTAAAACGTGCATCCTTGTCTGAAACAATGGAGTGTGGAACTCCATGTAGGCATAAAATCTCTAGAATGTACAACCGCCCGAGCTCATCAACACTGAAGGTCTCCTTGATCGGCAAGAAGTGGGAAAATTTCATAAGCCTTTCAACGACAACCCAAATAGCATCATTCCCTCGAGGCAACCTCAGAAAACCAGTCACAAAGTCCATCGCGATGTCGTTCCACTTCTACTCGGGAATGGGTAACTGTTGTAAAAGACCTGCTGGTTATTGATGTTCCACCTTCACCTGCTGATAAGTAGAATATCTCATGAAGAAACCAGCAACATCTCTCTTCATACCTATCCACCAATACTGGTAGTGTAGATCACGATACATATTGGTGATGCCAGGATGAACTTCCCAAACTGAGGAATGAAAGTCCCACATCAGCTCCTCGCGTATGTCTGTTGGCACCCATACACGTCCCTAGAACCGCAAGATTTCATCCTCGCCTACTATCCATCCCGGAATAGGGTCCTCTCCTAACACACTTTCCCTTAGGACTAGGCCTTCGGAATCTGATAGCTACCTCATTTGAACCTGATAGAGAATAGTAGAGGTAATAGCTACAGAAGATAGAAAATTATTCCCTTGTCTATCGTGCACCTCCAAATGCATCTCATATAATAGAGCCATAAGCTTCCACTCACTTCCGGCCTCCTGAACTTCATGTATCTGAGTCCTCATGATCAACGCATCATCCATTGTGTTTCCTTTCTTAGGTGTATAGGCAAGCTCAAAGTCAAAGGACTGAAGATACTCGACCCACCTGCACTATCTCAGATTCAGATCACGCTGAGTGAAGATGTACTTGAGACTTTTGTGGTCAGTGAAAACCACAAAATGCTCTCCCATAATATAATGTCTCCAAAAACGTAATTCATGAACAATAGCTGCTAACTACAGATTATGCGTCGGGTAATTCCTCTCATGTGGCCTCAACTGCTGAGACCCGTACACAACGACTCCATCTCCCTACATAAGCACAGCTCTGAGCCCGATACCTGAAGTGTCACAGAAGATAGTGTAGCTCTTTCTTGGCTCTGGAAAGACTAGTATCGGTGCTAAAGTCAACCTCCCTTTCAGCTCCTGAAAGGATGAATCACAAGAATCTAACCATAAGAACTTCGCACCCTACTTGGTCAGACCCATCAGTGGTGCTGCTAAGCGTGGAAAGTTCTGTATGAAGCGTCTGTAGTATCCAGTCAGCCCCAGAAAACTCTGCACCTCAAAGACGTTCTTCAGTTACTCCCAGGAAACTACTTATCTCACTTTCTCTGGGTCTACTAATACTCCTCTCTCTGAGATAAAATGACCCAAGAAGTGAATTTGGTCCATCCAAAAGTGGCATTTTGAGAGCTTAGCATATAACTGATGCTCCCTCAGTGTACTCAAAACTAGGGGTGTCCATGGGTCGGGTTGGGTCGGGTTGGGGGTTTTTTTGGACCCGACCCGATCAAAAAAAGTCGGGTCGGGTTGGGTCGGGTCGAAGAGGTTTTTAAGTTTAGACCCGACCCGACCCAACCCATCACGGATCGGGTTGGGTTGGGTCCGCCGATTGGGTTCCTGAAAAAAAATTCTCTCACCGCCACTGCTACTTCTTAAACCTAACCGAACCAGCGAAAATTCGCTCACCGCTGCTGCCCCTACGCCAGCGCCGATTGGGTTGACTCCAACCCGTTGGAGTCGGACGAAGCTGAGGCCCCGCATGTGGTGTCTGCCATCCCCGGGAAGGCAGCGTTTTCGTACCTGAGGAAGCAGCCGTCGAGCTGGAGCACGGCGACGCTGGCCACGTAGCGGCAGAGGGCGGGGGGCGACGAAGGGAGGCAATGACGCAGCGGCCGCAATATGGGCTGGTGCTGAGGTTGTTTCGAGCAGGGGCGTTGGTGCAGGGGGGCGCCATCTTCATGTTGCGGCAGCGGCCGGAAGCTTCATACAACACACAACAGCAAAAATGGCGAGGAAAATCGGTGGCTACAGTGGAGTAGCGTGTGGGAGAGGTGATGGTGGTCTTCAAACAATGTCGGCTGGTTCGGTTCCTGGAAATGATTGACGGGGCTTGGTGCTGGAACCTAACAGCGACCGACGGGAATAACAGCTTGAATTGAAAGGGAAAAAAATTGAAAAAAATGTCGACGGGGGTGGGGGTCATCGGAGAAGCGATAGGGGGTGGGGGTCATCGGAGAAGCGAAGTGGGTGGGGTGGGGATCAGAGGAGAGGTGAAGGGGGTGGGGATAATGGAGAGGCGACGCGACGGGGGTGGGGATCGCAGCTGGAGAGGCGATGGGGGTGGTGCGGATCATGGCGTCGTAGGTGGAGTTAGTGGAGAGGCAACATAGATGAGGGGGCTCGCTTCTCATGATGAACGAACCAGACCAAAGGCGATGACGGTGGGGAACGCGGGAAGGGATCGTGGGCAGTGCACGCTGGAGAGAAGAATTTTACTCCGTCGGGTTCCTTGGGTCGGGTTGGGTCATTTTTTCCCCAACCCGTGACCCAACCCAACCCTACCATGACCCAACCCGACCAACCCGACCCGTGAATATAAATTTTCAAACCCGACCCAACCCGGTCGGGTCAGGTCGGGTCCATCGGGTTGGGTCGGGTTTGGACACCCCTACTCAAAACAATATCAAGATGGGTAGCATGGTCATGTTGAGTGTGATAGTACACCAAGATATCGTCCATGAAGACCACCACGAAAGAGTCTAAGTATGGATAGAACACATGGTTCATCAGTTCCATGAAAACTGCAGGTGAGTTTGTAAGACCGAACGTCATAACCATATACTCGTATAGACCATACCTTCTCCTGAAGGTTGTAAGAGGTATATCATATGGTCTAACGTGCATCTGATGATAACTGAATCTAAAATAAATCTTTGAGAATACTTGGGCTCCTTGAAGCTGAAAAAAGATGTTATAAATCCTAGGCAAGGGATATCGGTTCTTGACCGTCAACTGGTTCAGCTTCCGATAATCCACACACAGCCTAATGGTGTTGTCTGCCTTCTTCGAAAATAGGACAGGCGAACCCCAAGGAGAAGTACTGGTCTAGATAAATCCCTTTGCATGTAACTCCTCCAACTGATTCTTGAGCTCCTATAGCTCAGGTGTATCCATCCTATAAGGAGGAATGGACACCGGTGCCACTCCGGGCATGAGCTTAATAGAAAAGTCTACCTCATGATCTAGAGGCAAACCTGAAAATTCCTCTAGAAAGACATCCCTGAAACGATGCACCACTGGAGGAAAGTCTAACTGTGAAGTCCCCTGGTCATCCAGATAAAGACTAGCGATCTGGGTTGTAACTTCTCCCAACCCATGTTGCTCTGGACCCGCTCTGCTCGCCCAGACATCCCACTCGCCCTTATGAAGAAAAGATCCACCCTCTGGTGAAATGAAACTCACCCTGTGGTGATAATATTCGACGACTTCCTGGAAGGGAACTAGCCAATCCATTCTGAGAATGACATCATAGCTCTTCATCTCTAAGACATAAAGGTCCCATAATAAGTGACACCCTGCAACCTCAAGAGGGAACTCTCTGCACTGATGTACACTAACCGCTCTAGTCCCCAATGGTGTGTCTAGAGTCAAAGTATCGGCAGAGGAAAAGACGCAGAGCCCAAGTCTCTCTACAACAGCAACAGAGATAAAACTATGCGTAGCGCCAATATCGAAAAGAGCTGAAGATAAAACTGAGGCTACTAAGATCGTACCTCGAACCGTAGAAGGGTCAGGATCCTGCTCTTGTTGGGTCTGCTCTACTGCAAAATCCTGACCTGTACCACGGCCCTATGACCCTGCCTGACTGCTCTAAGCTGATCCCCCCTATTGTCGCTGAAAGACCGGTGATTGACCACCACGACCTCCACCTCCACCTCAGCCCGAACGGCCAGAAGTACTCCAGTTCCTAGACTAGTGATAAACCGGTGGCGCTTCTCCTGAACAAGGAGTCGTTGATGAACCCCTGCCACCAGCTGCTGGTGAGAAAACCTAACAGAAGCGCTAAAGGTGACCCATCTTGCCACAAGATCGGCACTCCACTGGGTCTCTCTAGAACTACGGCCTCGTATGCCTAGACCTTCCACACTGTTAGCATACCACATGGCTACCTAAAGATGTGTCTCACTACCTCGAATCACCGTGCATAGACTCCCTACAGTGATTCCTGCTGTCATCTAGTGAAGCACTAACTCTGTAAGTAGAATCTCCCTATCTCTCAACTCTGGAATCTCTCAGGTTTCACTCTACAATCAGTGCCTGGTTGACAATGAAAGCAATGGAAGTCAACCTGAAGATATTCACCTATGAGCGGATCTCCCATCTGAGACCATCCTCAAACTTCCTTTCCAAGAACAAACCATATCCACCCTAGAGGGGTGTAAAATACTGAAGCTCAGTGAAACTAGAGGAATAATCCATGACAGAAAGAGTACCCTGCTCTAGGGTCATGAACTCCCGAGATCGGTCGGCCCTCAGGGTCTCCGGATAGAAGTGGTCGTAAAAGACGTGCTGAAACTCCTCCCATGCCATAACCTACTGATGACCCTCCTATGAGATCACGTCGCACCACCTCTTGGAAGATTCTTGTAGCATGTAGGTAATGAGCTTGAACCACCTTTCTGGAGGTGTCTAAAGATTCTCAAAGATCTTCATCATGGATTCTAGCCATGACTCTGCAACCTGAGGTCCTCCTTCCCCTGAGAAGGTGGTAGGATGTTGCTGCTGGAAAACCTGCGTCAAGTCTGCCATAGTCAAGGTAGGAGGCGGTGTTCCTTGGAAGGTTTGCATCATCCTCATAAATACTTCCCTAAACTATGCATCAGCGCCTGCAACCGGTATCACTGCTGGTGCCAAGGCTGGCACAACAGGAGGATCTGCAGCAAGTCCCTGATCTGCCATATCTGGTGTCTGATCACCGCCTGGCAGTTGGTGTGCAACCAGAGGACATCTCGGTGGCATGACTCTGTAAGGTCAAACATACACCTTAGATCAAAATTTTCAAGGACTGAGAACCAGGAGTGTAATAAGGTAACAGGGGAAAGAAAGCATTCAAAAATTACAAAACATGACTACATGACGTGTATAAAGACTACACGGCGTGTTCCCTTAAGTCATTTACATGGGCGTGCACTTTTTCCAAAACTGGTTGTGTAACACCCCAAACACACACCGTGTTAACCTAACACATAGTGTGAACCTATATCCTATTCCCATGCCTGATTCCTTCTACACGGTTAATCCACATGGCTCTCCTGAGACAAGACTACACAGCGTGTTCAATGTAGACATGGCGTGTACTGGAAAAGTTTCACCTGGACCGTGTTGTTAGTGACATGGCCTGACACACGGATCACACTAAACAGCGTGTTATTGATAGAAAAGGCATGTATGAGGAAGTATAACACCAGACCGTGTCGTTAGTGACACGGTCGGGTACCTGGGTAAACCTACACGGCGTGTATGAGACACGACTCGGCCAACTTGTGTTGTTAGTGACACGGGTGGGCATAGGGTCGACACTACACAGCATGTATGGATGATACACAGCGTGTTCACTCTAGACTTTACCCATCCTGTGTCTCTACCCACACGGTCTATAACACGGTAAGAGACTACACGGTCACTATAACACGGCGTGTACGTACTGTACACGGCGTGTTCCTGCAAGATTTTTCACAATCCCATATCCCTGCCCACACAGTCAGTGACATGGTTAAAAACTACACGGTGTGTATCCATAAATTACATGCCGTGTATTCTAGTTTTTTCCAGATAGTAGCCTCAGAAACTACCCCGGAGCCCAGAAAACACAGAAAAAAAAAGCATTAACATTCCAAATTCTGATCCGTGAGGGCCCATACTCCCCGTGAATCAAAGTTTGGAATCTTATTCAATTTATAACAAGGCAACAAGCAATGATCCACCAAATTCTGGTCAATGAGGGCCCATAACACCTCAAGAACCAAAGTTTGGTGTCCATCTAAACAAATCACTATACAAACAAATTCTTCATCAAACCGCAGAGATTCTATCAAAGCATCTATCACAACAGCATGCATAATCTACACAATGTCTATCACAACAACATGAAATTGCTAATGCATCCTAGATGGCATGGCAAGAATACATGGAATGTGATTTCTAACAAGTTTCTATATGATTCATGAGATGGAATACCCTCATCTCATCGGGTTGTGACAGAAATAGAACCTCAATAACAAAAACGGTAACAACACAAGGCATGTAAATCACCCAATGGTGAAATCAAATCAACTGTAAAATTGAAAACCAGTAAAATTTCAATAAACGAGGTAGTATGGATTTCCCCAGTACACGGGTTGGCTACTCTCGGGCACAGATTATTACCAAGTACATATTCTGTCCTATCCCTCACTAAAGGATCCAAACATTAATACAAGAGAAAATAAAACCCCTCTAATACCACTTTGTAACATCCCGGATTCGGAATCCACCCAGAGGTGCCCCGTACCTGGTTGGTCACATGGCCTCAAGCGCATTTCTCCGAACGCCAGAGGCTTCCGACTAGCAGTGAGGGCCTTGGGTGTTATAATGGGGAAACTATGCCCTTATTGGCAGAGTAACATAGTGGAAGAGAACCAAATATAAAAATACTGGAAGCAGTAAATACCCAACAACAGTAAACAGTGGAAGACTAATAAATAAACAACTGGAGAAAAATATATAAATGATGCATAATACAAATGTGTCTAGGAAAGCATCAAAACAAGTCACAATGCTGAATACAGTACTAAACCCAAGTAAAAAAGGAAAAAAAATAAACAAATCCTTATCATCGCAAGCCTCGTCTTGGTCCCATGCTCTCAATCTCTAATGCAATCAAGAACCTGAAGTAGAAGGGTGCTTTCCCTTGTTTATACCTGCAATAATATAATCTGTTTGGGCCCAAAATCATGACCCAAACAGGGTGTGAGACTAAATCCTAGTAGGAAACCACCCGAAGATCTGTTCCTAACAGTCAGTAAGTATATGGCAGGTAAAAGTACAGTAAACAGTAAACAGTAAAGTACTCAGCAGCAAACAATCCACAGTTTCTAGCATTACAAACAAGTAAGCATCCACTCAAGAAAGTATAACAAACAGGTAACCTCTGGGTAGTTCTCACAGCCTAACCCCTATGGTTCAACCTAAAAGTACTAGAAACCCTTTGGGAGTCACACACAGTCTCACCCCTCTGGTTCAGCTAAAGAATAGACTCTCTGGGAAAGCACTCACTGTCAATTTCCCCTATAGTCTCGTATCGTACTAAAGGCGATCTGGGGAAGCACTCAATGTCTCATTCCCCCTTTGGCCTGCATCGACAAACTACAGACACTCTG
This sequence comes from Viscum album, assembly GCA_963277665.1. Classification (NCBI taxonomy): domain Eukaryota; kingdom Viridiplantae; phylum Streptophyta; class Magnoliopsida; order Santalales; family Viscaceae; genus Viscum; species Viscum album. The sequence goes on along the minus strand of OY728135.1, from coordinate 1,547,800,290 downwards.
AGGAATCAATCAACGTCAATTCCCTCTGTGGTCTCGCATCGTATTATAAATACACTCTGGAGAAGACCTTACATCCATTCTCCCTATGGTCTATTACACTAGGTTCTCACAGCCCTATGTAAAGTCAGCAAGTATCACATCACGTAACGACCAAAGTAAACCTCAATAAATACTTGGCTAGCAGTCTATAGCATAATAGCATGGAAGAACAATAGTCACACCACCCTACAACTAGGCATGGAAATGGAAATAGCCTAACAGGAAAAACTAGACCAAACAGTCATAACAGGCAAACATGCATGGGAAAAAAATCCAAAGAACAATAAAATTACCCTATTCACAAACAATAACCTCTACTCAGGCATATAAGCAAAGAAGGAAAACAACAGGGGGAAAACAAGAAACACGCAATACCCCATTCAAGGGTATTGGTGGAAGTTGCACAAAATACTCAAAGACTTCCTACATAAAGTCACAAACCACCTACCATGATGTTAGGAGATCAATATACTTGATCCAAAGGGATTGAATCTTCTTAGAACGTCGTATATTGTTGTGGTTCCAACGCAATCGATGGCGGTTGATTCGTAGAACGGATGGAGGCTCGAGGGCTTGGAGAAGATCCACGGTCGTACCCCTTCTCTCGGACGAACCAAACCTAAAAGGAGGGTGTTCTATTCGTCAGATATGACCCTGGTGCGTTTAATGAAAAAAAATTACATGGCGTGTACTAGGATTTTCTGTACTCCGCTTTAGGCGGCCTCCATGTCACCCTTACATGGACGTGTGTGTGTCCATGACACAGCCAGCACATGGCCTCAAGCGGCAACGAAGTACACGGCGTGTACTCATAAAGTACACGGTGTGTACTTCAAAAATTTCCAAAAACTCCTCTTTTCTCAAAAACTCTAGAAAAATGAAAACATACCTGAAAAGAAGGTTCAGGTTCTTACAGAAAATAACCTCATCCTAAATTGGTAGAAATTCCATTTCATGGTAAAGGAAGGAATTTTTCTAGGCCATCTAGTATCTGGTAGAGAGATTAAAGTTGATAAAGCTAAGTTTGACATCATTCGTCACCTTCCCTCTCCAAAAAATGTTAAGGAAGTGAGGTCCTTCTTAGGATATGCTGGTTTCTATAGAAGGTTCATTAGTAATTTCAGCTCTATTTCTCGACCACTTTATGCTCTATTGGTGAAAGATGCTCTATTTTTATGGACAGAATGTTGTGAGGAATCATTCTCTACACTCAAGTCATCTCTTATCTCTCCACCTATCATGAAATCTTCAAATTGGAAACTTCATTTTGAGCTCATGTGTGATTATAGTGACTTTGTTGTATGAGAAGTATTAGGACAATGGTGTGAGAAAACTCCATGTGTCATTGCTTATGTGTGAAAATCTTTAAATGATACACAAACAAAATACACCACCACTGAGAAATAGTTGGTTATTGTTTTCTTTTCCTTATATAAATTCAGGTATTATCTCTTAAGATCACCCATCATTGTATTCACCGACCATTCATCCCTAAAATATATTTTCCAAAAACAAGATACCAAGGCTAGATTGATTAGGTGGGTCCTTCTTCTTCAAGAGTTTGATTTAACCATTAAGGATAAAAAAGGGTGTTGAAAATGTTGTAGTTGATCGTCTCTCTAGGATGGAATTCCAAGACAACTCACATCACCTTTCTGTGTTTAATTTATTTCTTGATGAGCACCTCTATTCTGTGAGTTATTTCCCATGGTATGCTAGCATAACAAACCATTTGTTAATAAGTGACATTCCAAAATTATTAAGGACCCAAGCTAAGAGGAAATTATTTTCTGATGTCAAAAACTATGTGTTTGATGATCCTTACCTCTTTAAGTTTTTTCCTGATCAAATCATTAGGAGATGTGTTCCTGAGTCTGAGCAAGAGTCCATTATAAAAAAATTCATGGAGAGGCATGTGGAGGAAACTTTTCCACAAATAAAACCATTTCACAATTCCTCCAAATTGGGTTCTAATGGCTTAACCTCACTAAGTATTCCTTCCAATTTTGAAAAATTTTCCCTCGGTGTCAACAATTAGGATCCATTACAAAAAAGAATCAAATGCCCCTCACTCCCATTATGGTCATTGAAATCTTTGATTGTTGGGTAATTGATTTCATGGGACCCTTCCAAAACTCTAGGGGATACCTCTACATCCTCTTAGCTGTTGATTATGTCTCAAAATGGGTTGAATCCATTCCCACCAATTCCAATGACCATCATGTTGTGATCCAATTTCTGAAAGATCACATATTTTCTCGATTTAGAATTCCTAGGACTATAATCAGTGATTGAGGAACCCATTTATGCAACCACCCATTCTCTTCACTCATGTTTAAGTATGTGATTTCTCATAAAGTTTCCACTGCGTACCATTCTCAAACCAATGGTCAAGTTGAGTTAGTGAATGGGGAGATTAAGAAAATTATTGAAAAAATTGGCAACCCCTCTAGGAAAGATTGGTCTGAGAAACTCTTGGATGCTCTTTGGGTATATTTTACAGCATTCTAAACCATCCTAGGAATGTCACCATATATGTTATTTTATAAAAAATCATGCCATTTACCTGTTGAAATTGATCATAAGTCATTTTGAGAAATCAAAAAAATGAATTTTGACATTTATTTGGCTGAAGAAAAGAGAAAATTATATATTAATGAACTTGAGGAACATAGGATGGAGTCTTATGAAAATTCAAGGATAAATAAAGCTAGAGTTCAAGCCTACCAATCTAGAAATCTCAAAGTTAAACACTTTGAACTGGGAAAATTTTTGCTCTTGTATAATTCAAAACTTCATTTACACCTAGGAAAGTTAAGTTATAGATGGTCAGGTCCACTCAAAGTGCATCATGTGTACCCCCATGGGGCAGTAGAGATTCAGTATCCCACAATTGGTCACATTTTTAAGGTAAATGGTCATAGGTTAAAACCATTCATTGAATCATTCAATAAACTGAAAATAGAGGTTGAGTTAACTGAGCCATCCTATGAACCAGGAAAAAATTGATAGATTTAGTATCCATGTCGGGCTAACAACGTTAAAAAAAAGTGTTACATGGGAGACAACCCGTGTTCTTCATGTTTCCAATCATTGAGAATCATTTTTTTAAATAGGATTAATGAATCATTTTTATTTTTAAACAAAACTATTGACATGTTCTTCTATTAAGAGTATGGATGGGTATGAAAGGGGAGTTTCATATTCATCTGTGTCACATGGTGTAATCCTTGAGTAATACCTTACCCATAAATTTAAAAATAATACAATGTATCATCAGTTTATTTTATTTTATTTTTATGTGTTTGTAGGTTAAAATATATATATATATATATATAATTAAAAAAATATATAAAAGTACATGTTGTAGGTCGTGGGTCAAACCCCATCACAACTGGCAAAGCCACGGGGACTCGAACTCAGTACTAAAGGGAGACAGTGGCACACACTTACCACTGACCTACGGCTTATAGCGCTTCCTTATTCTATAATTGTTGTATATATACTTATATTTTACTTTTTTTATTATATAAATATATATATATATATATATTGTTTTTTTTTCTACTAGGGAACTCTATGAGTGACATGGATATCAAGGGATTAAATGGGTGAAACACGAACTTCAACTTCAACCACCAGGTGAAATCATTCCATGATCTTCATTTTAAATTTCTTTTTTGAACTCCCCTTTTCTACCTCTACCCCCTTCTAAATTTTCTTTTCTTCAAACACTGGGGATAGTGTTATTTTAAGTTGGGGGGAGATGAAATAAAAAAAATACTTTAAAAAAAATTAAATTTACTAAATGTTTTGGAATATAAAAAATGAATGGAAGGAAAAATTATTTTAACCTTGAACATGATAATATACATTTCACACTTTGAAATTGAATATAAAAATATTTTTCATACATTTATTATGATTTTAATGCAATTTTAAGTTCATGTGCATATATTTTGGAAAGTATTGTTGTCTAATGTGATATTTCATTTTTTATATATTCATCCAAATAAAAAAATCACAACACACGTCATTTGGATAGTGGGGTATTAGTTTGAGTTCATGGGGTTCCTCAAATAAATAGCATATTTTTAGTGATCATTTTAGTTTTAGTATGATTATTCAATAAAAAAATTAAAAAAACAATAAATTTTCACATATAGTAATGAAATGATCTAATGTGTGGCTTTAAGAACTTCAGGATCATGACTCCATAGTTGTATGGCCCAAAGTCAGTAATTTTATCTCTATTTGTGGTAATTTGACTTTGTTTTTGACTGAGTTAACTCGAGAAGATTCCAGAGTATGTGGGATTCACTTGGTTTCATATGGTCTTTGAGCCTAGGATTCATCAAAAAAGTCTCGCTACATGGGTTAAATCTATTGAGTGCAATTTCAATTACCATGGAAAATTTGAAAAAAACAATAAAAAATTATATACAAAAAAATTTAATACTCACATTAATATTGAAATGTGATTCCACCTGGAGCTTCCATCATTTTCCCCTTGAATAAAAATGATCCCCCATGTCTTTTGTGACACACAACACATCATCATACTTTATTGAAATTGGATGAAATGTGGAGATGAATTTGAAAAAAGGAATGGTCTTGGGATTGAGATATTCTTATGGAACTATCTTGTTTTAAATTATTTTGATGGGTTTCATAATTTTTTGGTATGATGTATTTTGGTAAGCATTGTGTATTAAATTGTTTTTGAAAAAGGGAATTTGAATTTCATATTTTTGAAATACATTTTTCTCAGGACTAAAAAAACTCAAGTTGGGGGTGTTATTAGCCACTAAATGAGGATAATATTCTTTTTTTAATATATATAATATTCATGTGCTTAATTATTCATAAACACCATTTTAGTGCATTTTACACTTTGAACATCATTTCACATTATGATTGTAAGTCTTTGTTAAAGTGAACTATTATTTGGTACATATTTAAACACCTCATAAAACACAAAATGTTCTTGATTATATTTTCATATGTTATTTTAAGGTCTCCCATTCTATAAGTAAAAATTCATGATTTTGGATCACTTGAAGATTCACATTTAAGACCACCAAATATGGCCTTAAACCAACAACATTCTGGGAAAAGTAAACTGAACAATAGCCCAATAACGAGACTGTAACGGCCACGATACAAGACCAATAATTCTTAAAAAAATTCTAAAGATAGAGGACGTAAATGGGAACATTTCATCCAATAGTGACAAGATATAATTCTGAGTTTTAAAGGGATCTTCATGTGGCCCAATTTGAAGATAAAATTCTGGGCCAGATTCTACAGCCCAGAAAAATAGCCCTCCATTTTACACATATCTCACGAAAAAAATTTCCATTTTAGATGAAATTTTATAGACAATCAGGTTAAATCGGTATCTTCATTTTTTTTCTTCTATGTACCCCTGAAATTCAGTCATTTAGATGCTACTTTTGGCACCTCTATTTAGTAGATGCTAGTTGGATTGGATTCATTGACAAGAGTGGAAAAATTCACTCTCTCTTAACTTTCAACCCACCTAGGATCACCACCATTAATTGAGGTGACTTCCACTATTTTTGACTCGATCCAAGGCTTCGAAAATTCCTATTTAAGGTAGTTTTGTTGAAGGAGTTGATCATATTGGATTCTTTCTTTCATTGTAATGTTATGATTTCACTTTTCCTTTGTAATGTTCTTCCACAATTGTATGTTGTTTCAATTCATCCAAGTTTTTTAATAAAAGTTCTTATTCTCCTATTATTTTGTTCTTATCCATCTCACTTTGATATTGTTTCTTCAAGGTGTGAATTTATTCACACCAAACATTGTGAAATTATTCACACAACGGTGGAGTGATCATTTTCTTTTTATTGTTTTCTTTACTTCTTCAATTCCTCCCTCATGAGTCTACTTCCCGCTTTCATTGAAACCATAGCATCAATGGAGTGATAACTCACTTATGGGTTTATCCAAGGGAGTATAAAGGGGATGGATTGGATGTTATTTATCATCCTATTAATGTCTAATCACTTCTTTTAATTGTAATTTTTATTTGATGATTTTAAAGCTTCTATGTCCATGTTGAATTTTAAGGACACATACTTCAAGTGATAATATGAACCTTTACCTTGGAGTGCTCGTAAATTTGATCCTCCAAGTGTATAGGTGATTATTATTATGGTGTGTTAGTATTAAACCAGTAAGTGATGAAGTTGTTTGGTCTTCTTGAATAAACCCATCTCTAATATAAGAAATTGAAATTATTAAAAAAATAATTTCATCAAATCCACCTCTTGTAATAACCTAGGATCAACCCTTCTCATAATTTTATTTCACTTAACTCGCTTAGTGTTCACTTAAACCTATCTAAAATCAACCCAAATTTGGCCACTTAATAGCCAAAATTAGTCTATAGAATGTGTGTGTTTATAGGTTTTTTCTTAGGTCTTTGTGGAATAGACAACCCAATATAATCTACATTTGACCACTTAACCCTAAAAACATGGGTAAATTTGGGTGAGACCAAAAACCTAGATGAAAATGTATTTTATTAAATAGAAAGTGTGGACTTATCAGAAATATTTTCAATTATATTTAATCAAGTATTTATTCAAATGGTGTTTAGTTTGGTTTCATCAAAGGGATTATCTTGAATAATTAGATAGGAAAACAAAATTTATTTATGTGAACATAGATGAATAAATTTTCATGGAGTAGCTGGTTCATTTCAAATGTCATCATAATCATGGACTTGTGCATAAAATTAAACATAACCTCTATTTTTGTATGATGTTCCAAACTACTGGAATAATAAGTTCAATGAATTTAGGAAGTAGATGAAGTTAGTTCATAGCAATGATAATCATTTTATTTAATATAATAACTTTATTTATGGAACATTCATGATCCTACATCTCTTTATTTATGGCATGATGATTGGATGTCTGGTAAATAAATGAATCAATGAACTGAATATAGATTTTATATAAATTTTCAACATGAAAGATCTTGGTCTAGTAAACCAATTTTTTGTGGTATGGATCATGAGGATCCAAATATCTAGTTCATTGTGGATGAATCATGCAGGTTACATTCATAAGATATTTGATCACATATGTATGTTGGAGGAAAAACTTATATCAACACCATTGGATGAAAATATTATGATTAGGAGGAGAAGTCTGCATGAATATAATGTTAAAGACAAGTTTATGGTAAAATCTCTATATGCATCCACTGTTAGAATCCTGATTGAATAATTGATGTATACTTTTATTGATATTTAAAAAATAATTAGAGGTTCCAATAGGTTTATGTTAAACCTAGTAATGGAAAACTATGAGGTTTTGAGGAGGATTATCTATTATTTTAATATTTTTAGAAGCTTGGTACTATGTTTTGTAACATATGAATCTTTTTAGGGATTTTAAAACTCACAATTTTGTGATGATTTAGACACATGTAAGAGAAAAATAAAATATATGTTTACTTTTGGAAGAATTGTAATGAGTTGGACATCAAATATTTAACTGGTGTTTTCACTCTTGATAATGAAAGTAGAGTATGTCACCTTGACAAAAGTAGGGAAGGATATGTTGTGGATTAAAGGGAAGCTAGAGGATATTGGAAGAGCACTGAATATTGGGAATATATTTATTACTTCACTGATCATTATTAAATTAGATGAAAAATGTGATGTTTATTTCTCATATGAATCATTTTTATTTAAATTGGAACTTCATCTAAAAGATTTTGGATGATAGTGTGTTAGACTTAAAGATGATTAAAGGTTATCAGAATTTGATATATATTTTTTGAAGGTGGTTTTCAAGGAAATATTAGGGTGGTGTTATGAATTATTTAGACTTGGGTGATCATATGTTATGGTTAGAAAAATATGTAGTTGTTCAACACATTCCCAAGGAAAGAAGGGAGTCTTTAGATGATAATGTAAGACTCAACCAAGGTGATTCCTTCAAATTAATCTCAAGTGAAATATTTTTGGGATTATAAGCTTTATTTTATGATGGAGGGAAAATAATACAATAAGAATAGTTGAAAATAAAATATCCTTACTTCCAATGATCGGAAGAGTGATGGGGTGATAATGGCTGAAATTGAGTTCACCATATGTTGTATGTAGATGGTAACCATAATGGTGAAAAGGAATAGAAGAAAAAAATTGATCAATGTAAGATAAAAAATTCTTCCATATCTATGATATCATTGGAAGGGTAATAGTTTACTAGAAGATCCAGTTGAGGAGGTGGGAGTTCTTGAAAACAAATAGGTTTTTCCGTGATGATAAGTTGTGGTGGATGAAAACTTGATATTATCATATATAATTTTCTACCAAATATACTATAAAGGCACTTTTATATAATATATGTTGTGATTAATTTGTTTGATTATCATTATTAAGTGATAGGTTCATTAAACGATCAATAATTATAATCATCTTTAGTAAAATTGAGTAATAGTAAAGCAATATTCCCTTGTGGATTATGGAATGTACATGAACAATTTAGTCTATATTTTTCTTATAACCTTGATTTTATTTGATATATATATTCATTAGACTTATATTTTTTATTTTATTAGTTTTAAATTATAGTTTTGTGGATTTTTTGTTGTTGTATTATATGTTATGGGAATCATAACATGGGTTTCATTTATGAGATTTTTCTTTTTTATGTAAAGTTCTGATGTAGTATCTTCTGGTGGGTTTACTATAATGTGGTTGTGAAACTAATCATTTTTACCATAGAAAGGTGTAAACTTCTATCTCTGAATATCCTTGGTATTATATTGTCACAATTGGGATTAATTATTGAAAATTATTAAAATAATTACTTAATTAATTATTATTAAATTCTTTAGAAACTAGAAAGCCAAATATCCCCTTTAAATTCATCATTAACCCCTATTGATAGGGTTATTTGTATAAAACCTAACTATAGATAAGGATTGAGAGGTGAAGATCATGGGAGGAACCAACAATCAAGTAATGAATCTCTTTAATGGAATGCTAGATAGATATCATAGAGGAAACAATCTATAAAGACCCCAGCCATAAAAGTCCAGATTCGATGGTTAAATTATTACATTTGAACTAGATACAAGAAATACCATCACAATGGATCAAATAATTTAGTATCCATGTTAAAATAGATAAATAATTTCATCTCACAAACATTTGGAAACATAAAATATAACAATGTATTTTCTTTGAGAACTTAATTATTTTATCTTGGATATCCTTTCATATAAATCATAGTAAACATATCAGAATCCTATAAAAAGTAAAACAAATAAATAGTAAGCTTATATTATCATTAATGGTTATGTATAGTAGAAGTTACCATGAGTAAATACTGAAAAATCAATATGGGTTTGTATATAACTGAAAACACGTAAAATTTAATCAATAACTTTACCACAAAATGCACCCATGGATAATATTAATTCATTTATATCATGGATAACAAAAAAAATTAAATTAAGGAAATGATTAATTTAATATTTCATGAACTCATACATCATGATATCTTTACCATCAAGACCTTATTCCAATATATTTTAATTGATGTGTAGGTATTCAATAAAAACCCCATTAAAATAAGCTAGCTAAAAAGTCTATCTCATGAGACATGTTGATGCGTCAAAGGAATATATAATTGTGGTCCCCACCAATTACTTTATGTCCAATGCATTCCTAATTTATTCAATATTATATTTAATTCATAAAAAATATGCCTTATGAATAAATATCCATATCTATTAAAGGATACAGAATATCAATATTTCCCCAAGAAATCAAAAAAAATATAGTAAATCACCATATAAAGGGATGGTATACGATTTAGGAAATAAGAATATTCATGATATAAAGTATAAAGATATTTAATAGAAATGTAATGTTCAATGAAATATGATCATATGAAAGTGAACGTTTTAAGAGAATGTTAATGATGAGAAAATTAATAATAGATAAAAGAAGACCATTGATTCATCAAAAATATAGGTTTTGTAATAAATTAATTCTTTTGAAGAATAAAATAAAATGTAATAAATAAATTAATATATGTTTTCATTAATTCATTTTACTTTTAAAACCATTGATAACTTATAGAATAATACAAAAATCATAAAATTATTATGGCATATGGAATGACTATTAATTCCATATGCATTAAAAAGAAACCCTACTTTAGACTTTTAAAAAAAAGGTAAAAATGAACCATTAAAAAATATAAATATTCCTTTAAAACCCATTAAAAAATAAAATATAACATAAAACATCCTTAATAAATTATTTTTGTAAATATAAAATACTTCTATAAATCGATTTTGAAAAATATGGACATGGAAGAAAAATATAGCAGATCAAAAAGAGAAATATGATCAGGTTTTATTTTAAACATATCATTGCTTAATTAAAGTGCCAAAGAGAGGAAAATTTTGAATAAAAGATAGAAATTACTTAAATATACATGAGATAATTAAAATGGATGATTTTTATGATGGGTATATTATAATATTCCTTCAATGAAAAATATAAACAATCCAAGAAATTTAAAATTGTAAAATAAATTTTTAACTCTTTGGTTACCTTTAAATTATACCCATTTGAAAGAGTAAACATGAATTTTAAACATTAATAATCATTAATAAATATATATTTATGGTAAAAACATCAAAGTTAAAGTACATACACCACATATAAATAAATAGGTTCATAATTCCAAATATGTCTCAATGGAGTGGAAATTGAGATGAAATCCCTTACACTGATCATATCATTGAAGAGATAATTAATCAATGAAGTGATTTTGTGAAAAATAAATTAAGTTCACATGAAATAAGTAGAAATATATCATAATAAAATCATAGGTAATTTCATAGATAATCATGGTATAACATAGTCAATGAAGTAGATTTATAACCCAATAAATGGAAATTGAGTTTTGAAACCCCTTACCTCATGCTTCCAAATTAGTGAACATTCATTAAACTCGTGTATAATTGTTTTAAAATTATTATTAATTTATAAAATAACTGTTTTCAAATTTATAATATCAGATATTATTCACTTATAAATTCTTATCACCTATTCATCAAAAACCTTTCATTATTATCATTGTTTTTTGTGTAAACTGTTTAGTTTTCTTATGTATTTTTCATATTTTTTCTTTCATTTATTGTTCATCAGTTTTAGTATCATAATATAAATTATTATATTAATGATATAAATATAAAATTTATTTATTATATACATTTTTATTGTCATTATTTAATTCTGGAGATAAAAAATGAATTACACCATTTATGGATATGGTAAGACGCACGTAAGCATTAATATTGTTTTCAATTCCCGATCGATGGAATGAAAGAAAGGTAAATAATTATTAACCTATAAAGAATCAATAATTTATAATATATATCATATGTATTAATTAAATCTATTCTTATTAAAATCCATGTAAAGCAAAAAAAATAAGGTTTGGATTCCTTTGTGACAGTGGTAGTCCACACGTACGCTCAAACGACGTTATCATTTTACAATGGATTAGATTGTAAGAAAGTAGATATGATATTATAATTTAATAAAAATAATTATTTCATAAATTTAATATATATTCATTAGTTACATCATTATAAATATCCAAATAATGTGGTGATTAAAAATTAATTACACTACTGTGGTGAGACGGTAAGTTATACATACGCAAGAGATATTTTTTTGATTTTAATAGGATGTAAAAGAGTTCAAAATGATTGTACCATAATTATAATAATGTATTTATATATTTATGATACTATTTATTTTATTTTATTATGGTTAAAAAATATTTATATTAAGTAGAAGGAGAAATAAATTTGTAAGATTTATTAAAGATGATTACCACTTCTTCATAATACATCCTTTAGATCCCATATATAGGATAATTGAAATAGAATTTTAAGAATAAAATCACCACTAATTAATGTATATATATGTTTAGAATAGAATTTTGTAGGGTTTTCTTGAGTGAGGCTTCTCAATATTGTGTAAAGAAAAGATAGAAGTGGTTTCCTTCTATAGGTGAGTAGAGGGGTAATCTTGTAATTTTTGAAAATAATAAAATATAATAAAGTTGCATTCATGTACAAGTGGTTAAAAAATTAAATGTACTAGAATATAAGTTGTCTATGATCATAATATAATCAATAATTTAAATTTAAATAGGTTTAGATATTATTTTAAACATTATCATTAGGTTTTACTTCTTATTTTACCATTCTTAACCTTAAAAGTGGTAACAACTATTTTAATATTAAAGGGTTATAATTTTACTTATAAGATTAAAATTGGATCATAAATTTCCATGTAATGACATATTAGATGATATCCTATCTCCATTGTCCCAGTTCAAGATTTTTATGATTCTTAAATAATTTAATAAAATATTATTTTCATAAAATATCATTAATGTTATTTTAGATGCTCTTAATTTTATTTTAAGTTAATGAAATCATGAAAAATATGGAATTATAATCTAAACCTTTCACACATCCCTAATATGTTGTATTTATCTATAAATTTTTTGGAACACAATAATTCATCCAAATTTTATTACATTAAATATCTTTAAAATCATTTATTTTATTTATCAATTAATTGAATAAATATTGTGTTAGTGTTTTGTAAGAATTTATCATAATTATTCAATAACTAAAAATTAAAAACAAATTATCTTAATAAAAAAATATTTTTATAACAAATAAATATTTAGATCCCATATTAACCTCTTTTTAAATTTATGTGAACATTTCAGAGTTATTAATGTCAAGAGAATGACATTTTATATTTATTATTTTAATAAAATAATATAAAGTTCATAATCAATGAAAAGTGGGACCAAGTGGTCATATATTCATGCCTTTTAAGGAAATGGAATAACTCACCTCATCTAATATCCTAAATAATATGTTAGAGAAATTTTAAATCTTTATCCCAAAAAATTAACCCATTTTTAACCATGTTATCATTACCGAGGTGACAAATATTTACCAAGTTTAATATTCATGATGATAAAAAAAATTATTGAACTTATTATATTATATTAATTATTTTTATTCTAAATATGTAATCCATTTTATCAAATAAACTCAAAAAAATTTGTAGAATTTAATTTAAAATTAATCTAGAAACATGTGATGAAAAGCGGTTTTATAGAAAAAATATCCTCTTCAGTAAGAAAAGTTTTTATATTAAGATAAATAATAATACTGATTATAATGATATTAATTGGATTATTAATCATATAAATGAACTAATGTTACTTTGAAAATATTTTTTATCAAAATGAGTATTTGTAAATTCTTGATACGAAAAGTCATTTTTCAATAAAATTTTATTTTTTCACTATTTATTGAAATATCAAATATTTTCAAAAAACAAATTCTAAAATTTACTTCAGGACAATTTTAAAAAACTAATTTCAAAAAATTATCATTTTTATCGAATATAATTTCTTAATTTTTAAAATATTATTTATAATTTTCATTCACAAATAAAAATAAAAAACATTTTTGAAAAAATCATATTTATGAATAATAAAATGAAATTACTAATAATTGAATTCATATTTCTTACGAATTAAACAATAAAATTGTTTTTAGAATGAATTTATATAGTTTTTATAATGTGTTTAATCCTATTCATACGTACCAATTCAACAGCTAGGTTATAATATTCATATTTTAATAATATTATTGTTTGTTCCTTTACGCTCGGTTTTGTGTATCTTGTATGATATCAAATATAATATTCATTTAAAATAATGGTATGTTACATTCTTTCCACACCCCCCCCCCCCCAAAATCACCCTCACAAATTTAACTTGGTCATCAATGGTTGAAATTTTGTAAAAATCCCACATCGTACAGAGGGATATAAAACTTATTCTAAAACGGGGAATTGGGAAGGATGAGTATTACCTAAAATAACACATAATAAAGTACCCAGATAAGGGGAACATTAGTGGGAAGTTACATTATAGTCATGAAGGGGAAAATAACATACAAGGACTAATATAGAGTGATAGGGTACATGTTCATGAGAAAGTTAACATCCAGAAATCCATAAATCAATGAGGGGTGAATATACAATTAATAGATCATAAATGAAGGAAAAATATATAAAATTTTTATTTTAAGATCATTTTCATAAATTTTAGGGATTCTTTTACTTTTAATAGATATAACATGATAAAATGTACTTATTTCATTTCATTTCATTCCATAATCACAACTTCATCCTTTGGTGATGCTTTATTAAATTTCCACTTTATCTCTTACTCCAAGAAATGAATATTCAAAATGGTTTTTCATGTTCGAAGGAAAAAAATTGCATTTAATGTATCATAATATCTATGAAATAATGAAAATTCAATCTTTATTTCAATAAATATTTACCAAAAACAAATTTATTATCATAGTATACCCAATATGGATAAATATTTATATGATAAAATAATACATTATTCTCCAAAATTCATAAATGAAAATTAATATTTTTCATAGATCAATCCATAAATAAATAACCCAATATCCCAAATAATCTCACTGACCTCAATATTAAATATAGTTTTAACCTAAAAGGTTATCTGATACCCTTCAACTTATATTTCTAAAAACATAATATCATTCTTCATAAATAATCATTTATGTTAAACCAAAAGGTTACATATACCTCAACCAAGAAAACACCTCCTGAAATTTCATTAATTTCCTCAAGATCCCAATTTTATCCAAAAATAAACTTAATATTTATATTTTTATCCATTTAAATAAACAAAATCCATAATAACTTGGACATAACATAGTATAGTGGTAGGTGTTTCACCCTTATCGCCCTTCGGATGTGGGTTCAAGCTCCAAATCTTTTCCGGATGTGATGTGTTGTCACCCACCATATTGGTTTTAGTTTTTCTAAAACTATATTAATATAATTCCCAAAATTTTCCTAAAAATATGATGAAAATAAATATAATAACATGAATCATCAAATTACAACTTAATTACTATGATTTTCTATCCAACTTAATTTTTTCCACAAAATAAAATAATCATAATTGACTATTATTACATTAACATAAATTATAACCTGAAATGAAATCAATAAATTCAAGACAATTTCCACAAAATAACCTTATCACTAAAACATAAAATAAACCAAGGGGTTGTATTCCCATAAATATCACTAAAAATATCTTTAATATTGTTAAAGTCTCATCACATAAAACCTTAAAATGGGTATCTATACCTTTAATTCCATGATAAACCTTATAATTATCATCCCAATACATGTTAGGTTTATCTCATATCATTACAGCATGTAATAGGATTCCATAGGTTCTATTCTCTCATTTATCTTAATAGTTCATAACAAAAATGATAATTAACCCCAACATATCCCCTGAGAGTTTCAATCCAAGTGTGCATCTAGGGCACACTTACCATACACCAGAATGATAGTTGAGATATATTCGACCAAATATTTTTGTGGTTATTATCCCTAGATTTATTTTTTCACAAACCATGTCCTCTAGTAGTATCCATACAGGGATGAATTTTTGGGAAAAAATATAATCATTATCTTACCAAAACATTATGATGTTATACTATAAGTAGAACTATCCTAAAAAATATTATGGTTATGTTCCCTAATTAATGTTTTCTTAAATCTAGTTGCCAAGGATTCTAATAAACATTCTCTGATACCAAATATAAATACCTCCACCCTCGAATCCTAGATTTTATGGTAACATTATTACATTGGAACTAGATACAAGTGATCAAATCCGAATGTAACAAATAGTTTAGTAGTCATGGTAAAATATATACATACTTGAATATCGTATACATTTGAAAACAAAAAATATAAAAAACATCTTTGAGAACAACATTATTATCTCTAGAATATCCCTAAATATCTATAATGGTACACATCTTGACATCATGGGGAAGTTAAAACAATTAATGGGTGAGATCAGATGCTCGTTAAGGGTTATAAACAATGGAAACTATCATGTGTAAATAAGGAAAAATAAATATGGAAAGGTATATAACTGAAACACATACCATTCAGTCAATAACTTGAGCACAATATGGATTAATGGATAATATAAATGGTGTTATATGATGGATAGTACCAAATTAATTCCCAATAAAGTAAATTATTAATATCAGAATTCATGATATTAGACATCATGATATGTTTACCATCAGATCCTTACTCTAAGACAATTTTATTGATAGGTATTTATACATAAAAAATACATTTAAATTCTCTAGCCAACTGGTTTGACTCATGAGAACTGTCGATTCCTCCATGGGAATTATAATTATGGGCCCAAACTCTCACAAAATTTCTAATTTATTCCTTATATATTGAATAATCAATTTAATTCATGAATGATATTATTTATCAATAAATATTCTTATTGAGTAAGTCATTCAAAATATTATTATTTCTGAAGTCAACCAAATATCTTTCATAGTAAAACACTTTATGTTGAAATGTTATATGATTTAGGAAATCAATGAATATGTATATTAAGGATAAATATAATTTCTAATGAAATATAAAAACAATAAATTGAATATTTTAAGAGAATTTTAATGAATACCAAGGTAATAAGAAATAAAATAAGACCATTAATTCATTAGAAATATAGGTTTTATAATAAATTCATGTCTTTTAGATAATAAAATAGAATATAATTATAATTTTAAAATAAGTTTTAATTAAATAGTTATATGTTTCAAACCACTAAAAAATATATAATAAGTTAAATATTATAAAATGGTTTACAGTGGTAGTAAAGTCTTTTAATACAATATACATTAAAAAGAAACATTTTTTATAATTTTTGTAATGAAAGTTAGAAATTAATCTCTCAAAAATTATTATAAAAATTACTATTATACCTTGAAAAAATAAAATGAAAACATAAAATGTTCTTAATAAATCATTTGAGAAAATTAAAAAGGAATTTTTTAAGACAATTTTGAAAAATATGTACATGGAAGAAAAATATACCTGATCAAAAAGAGAAATATGGTCAAAAATTATTTTTAAAATTTAATGGACTGATTCATTTTTTAAATAGTGGAGTAATTGGAAGAAAAAAAGTGGATCCCTTAAATATCGATAATATAATAATAAATTTTATTTTTGAAGGATGTATTATAGTATTTCTTCAATGAAAAATATAAGCAATACCAAAAAATGAGATTGTAAAATAAATTCTTACCACTTTGGTAAATTTAAAATTATAAACCCTTGAAATAATAAAGATTAATTAAAACATTGATAATCATGAATAAATATATATTAATTTTAAATACATAAATGGGGAATTATATAAACCACTTAAAAATAAATAGGATCATGATACAAAATATATCTTAATATAGTGGAAATTGAGACGAAATTTCTTATAATGATCTTATAATTGAATTTAGAATTAATAAAATAATTCATTATGTATAAAAACTTAAAAACACAAAAAATAAGTAGATATTAATAATAATACAATCATAAGTATGTTCACTCATAATCATTCCATAACATAGAAAATGAAGTAGATATATAACCCAATGAATGGAAATTGAGTTAATAAAACCCTTACATCATGTTTCCACTTTTTTTAACCAGAATTAATATCTTGTATATAGTTTTAAACATGTTATTAATTTATATTATACCCATATTTATATTTATAATGCTATATATTATCCACTTATAACATCTTACCACCCGTTCATCAACAATCATTCATTATTATTACTATTTCTAGTGTTAACTGCTTAGTTTTCTCATATATGTTTCATCATGAATGTTTTAGTTCATGTGCATAGGTATTTTATTCATTATATCCAAAATGAAATTAATGTTATAAATATTACTCATCCACTTGATAAATTTTTTAGAATCATTCTTGAAAGGTTGATATAGAAAAATAAAATACATTGTTCGTGGAGACGGTAGGTCGTACGTATGCATAAATATTATTTTCACTTTTCAAATGATGATTCAAAATAAAGGTAAATAATTATTCACCTTTATATAATCATTATTATATAATATATATCATATATTTTCTTTAAATATATCTTTATTACCATCAAAAAATAGATCACATTGCATTATGGAGGTCGTAGCCCTCACGTACGCACGAGTGACATTATCATTATCTAATAAATTATAAGGTAAAAAATTATATTTTATTTTATTATTTAAGAAGATTAATTATTTCATAATTATCATATATATTCAATATTTATATCTGTACAACCATCCAAATAAAGTGGTGATGAAAAAATAATTGCACTGCTATGTGGAGATGGTAAGTCGTACATACGCACGAGGGATGATTTTGCTTTTCATAGGATATAATAGAGATATAAAATAGTAGTCACGTGATAATAATATCATTTTCATTTATTTAAGATATGTTATTTATTATTTTACTATGCATATTATATATTTATAGGAATTATAAGAAGAGATAAATTTGAAAGAGTCGGTAAAGATGATTAATTCTTCTTATGTATATTTCATTTATATACCTTATTAAGGAACCTTGTAATGATATTTTAAGAATAAAAACACCAATAGTTATTATATAAGTAATTTTATAATATAATTGGTCTTTTTTTGTTGATATATGTTTCTCCTAAAGGTGTAAATAAATGATATAAGGGGTGTCCTTTTATAATTGATGGGAGGGGTACTCTTGTAATTTTTCTAAATATTAAAATATAATAAAGACATAATACAAGAAAATTAGTTCAAGAATTACATTATTTTTAAGGAAAGTAGGATATATTCCTAATATAATCATAAAATCAAATTTAGACAGGTTTGGATATCTTTTTAAACCTCTTCTTTTGGTGTAACCTCTTAGTTAACCATTTTAAACCATAACTATGGTAATAACTATTTAAATATTTAAGAGTTATAATTTTTCTTATAAGTTTAAAATTGTCTCATAAATGTCCAAGGTTTAAAACCTTGATATTTTATAGGAATAAAATTGTGTTCTATGGCGTATATAAAACATGGAAATGAGTTTTAAGCAAACTCTGATATACTATTAAAATATTATTATTAAATTTATATGTTATAACATAGACAATTATTTGGTGGGAATGAAAATTTTTAATAACATTATAAAAATATTTATAATTTTTTTTATAATATATAAGTTCTTAATTCTTAGTAAAATCATTTTATGCTTCAAAATACATTTTCTTCAAAAATGGTTTTATTTTGCATTTTATGTTTAGGAATTATAATTAATTTATAAATTTTTTAGAAATTTTATTTTATAAAAATAATATCATTTTTAAATAATAATATCAAAATTATTTTAGGGTGAAATTTTTTTATTTTTATGATAATAGTGATTTTTAAGTGAGTGGTAATAAATACCATTTTTTAAAAACAATATTTTCCTTTCATTAAACTAAGTAATTTAAAAGTATCATTATGATTTTAATTTTATTTCAAAGTAACATAAATATTTTTTTACTAATATTTAATCTAATTAATTAAATTTTAATAATGTCTAAAAATTTTTGGTAAATGTTAATTTATAGGCTTAAAGACGCATTTTTTTGAAAAATTATTTTTTAAGTGCATAATGTTCCGCTACTTTAATTTATTAAAATAACCAATAATTATGAAATATTTAAATGAAATATATATATTATATATCTGAATATATTAATTTAAATCTATATAATGATTATCACTAGTTTTATACTTAGTATGTCAGATCATCTTATACTTGAAAAATTCATTTATTGAAAAACTATATTTTGACATGATTTGGATGTTTATTTTTAAATTAAATTATTTCAATTATATGAATGGAATTTTATAAAATGTATTAAATAATTGGAATAATATTGATTAATATTATATAATAATTTCAACTTAATTTTAGATCATAATGAATAGTAAAAAATAAAATTTAATTACCCTAGTTAAGGCTAAAATAGGTTTACCGGAGGGGGGGTTAAACCAAAATATAAGGAAATATTTCCAATTAAACATGTAAAAATAATATTTTATGGACATATATCAGCCTTATAATATCTCAAATTTTAATATATGGTCATTTTTAATCATTTTTCTTGGGAATAACCATATCATTTTGTATTGTGTTGAGAAATTTCTAAGTGGTTTCCAAGAAGGACACCTAACCCACTTATAAAAGGTCACCACCTCCCCTCACTTATTCACACCAATTAATTCATTTATCTTGACCATATGCTTCCAAAATATTTTCCCATCATCCTTATACATGTTCTATAAGTTTTTTTCCCTAAAGACTAATCCAAGGGTCCTTAATAAGAGATCCAAAGGATGTTTCTCGAAGAGAAGGTAACCAGATTCACCGTGCTCTTTCTTTTTTACTTCTTGTTTTATCACCATCAATTATGCCTTAAAATTTTCAATATAATAACACAAATATATCAAAAATACTTATATTTTATTATTTTTATGGAATAATATTTATCCATATCCACCTCCATCAATTGGGAAACAAATCCATTACTCGTTTGTATAGCGGACTACCACCTCACGCACCAATGTAATTTGTTTTTCATCACTTACTCACATGGATTGTCATAATGATGGAAATAATAAATATATATGATAAATATTACATGATATTTATTCTATAAAATTAATATAACATCCACTTCCTTACCCTTTCACCCATTAATGGAATAATATCGCCGCTCGTGTGTATGTATTACCTACCATATCCATGAAGCGATGTGATTCATTTTCCATATAAAACTATAAATAATGGTTCAAAAAGGTATCTAGTGAATAAATTTGATATTTATAAGATTAATATAATTTTTTGATGATGGTTCTATATCCTATTCAAAATAATTATAACTTTTGTGATAAAACATGCATGATAAAACGTAGAACTTAAAAACCAAAACAATGGTAATAATAAAATATTATTAACAGATGTGTGTAAATATGTTATAATAGGATCATATATGATATTATAAATATTAATATGGTTTATTTATAAATTAATAACATGATTAAAACCATTATACAAGAGGTTAAATCATATTTAACTAAAGGTAAATGTGGGGTAAGGGACTTCATCTCAATTTCATTTATTTGAGGAATATTTTAATGGTATACACCAATTTATTTTATATGGTTCATACACATGAAATTTTACATGTAATATCATGAATCCTTAATATTTAATGGTTTTTTAATTTTTAATTTTAATTATTTCATCCAAGGGGATTTACTTTCAAGTTACCAATTGGTAATTAATTTTATAACATGATTTATTTTCATTAGGTCATTTTATATCTTCATTGTATTTGATAATAAAACATTATGTTTGTTATTTATTTTGATACTTTTATATTTTATTTAATATTTTTTTATTTTTAATTAAATTTGGTACACGTAATCAATTCATTTATTAATCATCACTTCAATAATATGATATTTATAAGGTATTTTGTCTCAATTTACATTCCATTGAGACATATTTGTTATTATGAACTAATTCACTTTTATGTATTGTATATACTACAAATTTTATATATTTAACATTTATAAATATTTATTCATGATTATTAATGTTTTAATTCAAGTATATTATTTCAAGGGGTAAAAATATAAAAGTTACCAGAGAGGAAAGAATCTAGCTTTCAATCTTAATTTAAATGGGATTGCTTTTAATTTATTTGAAAGAATCTTATCATTTATCCTTGATATTATCAAATGTTTTTTATCCACGTGATATTTAAAAAAAATCATATTTTATTCCAACATTTTATCTCTTTGGTGCTTGAATCAAGTAATTTAATTGAAAAATGATTTCAAATCTCTTTTAACAGGATATATTTTTCATCCATGTCCATGTTTTCAAAATTTCTTTAAAAAGGTACAATAATTTAATCAAATGATTTATTAAGGAGAAATTAATTTATCATTGGAATTTTAAAATGGTTTAAAATTAATCTTTATAATGTTTTCTAAAAATTAACATTTTGATTTTCTTTATAAAATTTCAAAAGGAATGATTTTTTAATATATAGGGAAATACTGGACTTCCTCGCCACCGTAATCATTTTTCAAAATTTAGATTCTTCTATATGTTTTAAATGGTTTTAAAAATAAAAAAAATTTATGAAATATTATTTTAATATTTCACTTCCATTCCCTTAATTCTTCCAAATAAAATTATTTTATTACAAAACCTATATTCCCAGGGAACCGATGGTCATCACTTATTTATTATTAATTTTGTGATCGTTATCTTCTATTGAAACATTCACTTTCTTGTGAACATGGAACTAAATTTCCCTTAAATATCCATATTATATAATATGAATATTCTTGTTTCTTAAACTGTATATAATTTCTCAATATGGTGTTTTACTTTGAAATATATTTTATTGACTGAGGAAATATTGATATTTCATATTCTTTATTCAATACAGACATTTATTAATAAGGTGTATTGTTAATGAATTAAGTTGATCAGTAGATATATGGGGAATTATTTTTACATCAAGTGAGTGGTGTGGGATGGAATTATATAGCCCCTTGATGCATCAATAAGTCTTAAAAGACAAGTTATTTGGAAAAATTAAATGATTTTTTACCTATAGTTTTAAATTGTCTAGGCGCAAGGTCTTGAAAATATTGACATCATTATATATGAGATCATGAAATTCAATATTAATCATTTATTTCATTGAGAATTCTTTTATTATTATCCATGTTATTACTAAATTTCTATTATCCATGGATTATCTTTAATATCTTATGATTATTAATTTTGGAATTATTTGATCATCATTTGTTCATGCCATATTATTCTTTATTCTTATGTTATTGATTAAATGGAATGTGATTTTAGTAATTTAAATTTATATATTATTAATTCTCATGTATTTGATTAAATTGAATGTGTTTTTAGTTATTTAAATTTATATATTATTTAATTATTATTGATTCATGATACCTTATATTGTACAAAACCATTACTGAGCATTTGAGATCACCATTATTTTCTTCGAGCGGATCTTGATACAGCTTGGCTTACTGCGGCGGTGTGTGGTTTGGCATCGGTGGTTCTAGACGTCTTCTCGTCTCGGTGTATTTTTCAGAAACAAGAAAGGAGACGGGGTTCAACTAGGTGTTCTTCCTCAGCCTCGTCTACATCTCGCGCAGTAGATGCAAGTCTATTAGATCTGTTCATCTTCGTTTTGCGCAGAAGATGCAGATCTATTTTCACAGCAACCATCTTTCCGATGAAGAACCGGTATCGTGTTGGGAGGCACTGATGTCGATGACCCAGGCGGGCATCGGTGATGGATGCGGGAGATGATCTGGTCCAGATCTAGTTCCCAGACCAGATCTGGTCGGAATTCTTGGCAACCCTTATTGTGCGATTGCAGGTCGGGATTAACAGCGGGCCTCCCATGGCTAGAGGTGTGTTGGTGGTTGTGACAGTGGTTTGCGAAGGCAGTGCTTCTAGGGTTTTCTCTGGACTTATGGGCATGTGTTGGTTTTTCCCCTATGGGCCTTTGGGCCATTGTAATGGTCCATGGACTGGGTTTTGTAGTGGGTTGATCCCTCTAGCTTTAATAGCGTGTAATGGTTTTCCCTTTCCCATTAAAAAGGGTTTCCTGTCTTTTTTTTTTTAATAAAGGGGATTGACCCCAATATTTTGTCTTAGTAGAAAACTTGGGATTTTGATTTTAGAAAACATATATTAGGGGATATATCACTATGACTGACTTTGAGGGTGATGATAAGTATAGGATAAGATATTAATGTTTTGTTAAGGTAGAGATTATGTGTTTTTCCTACCAATACATCCATGTTTGGATACTACAAGTGGATGTGTCTCTAAAATATTTTTACCTAGGGGTAATAACTCTAAAAAGGGTGCTTTAGGATTTGACTCAATCATCACCTAGTGCATGAAAATTGGCCTTTCTGTACACCTGGTTTGATACTCCTAGGTGTTATTCCTAGGTTAATTAACTTTTTCCTTATAAACCATCAATGAGGATTTCAATAAATGATGAAAATGAATGACCTAGGTTAAATCTAAGGTTTCATAGATTGAAAATAATGTTCCTTGATCTATATATCCAATAAATGATTACATGGTTTTCCAATATGATTATTATTTCTAACACTATGTTTTTTGGTTTTAGTCAATGGCTTAAAATCAAAGGAACCGTGTTAATATTGAATATGATAGAAAATGTGGTGATTATGAGAAACAAAATGTGATGATGAATAGGGTTTAATATATCACGATTATTAATAATCATTTATCCTGATATATGATTAAAAATATATACCATAACTAACTCTAAGACTCAGAAAAGAAGAGAATAATGGAGTCATATCAGAGCTTTGGTGGTTGAGACTATAGAGGAAAAAGATCAATTTCTTCCATGGAAGAAATATGGAAAGATTCACCAAGTAGAATGTATCAAAGGAATAGTGAAATGTTTTATGTAAAGAAAATGTCACGACCCATCCTCGGGGCCCGTTCCGTGACTACCCCAAGCCCGCCTTCCATAGGCCAGGGGCTGGCGACTAGCACCAAAGGCGTAAATCCCGATATCAGGGAAGGCATTGCCTTTATAAGAGTAAACAAACACCACAGAGTACAAGTGAAAGAAGTAAACACTAAGTAAAACTGTACAACAGTAGGTGCAGAAAGTAAAGGGGGCCGGAAATACAAGCCCAACTATAAAGTACAACTGAAAGGGAAAACAGCAACGGAAAAGCAAAGGCTGCCACACTGAGCTGTCCACTGGGAATCCCACCAGAACGGTGGGTACAGATAGCTCCACTGCTCCTCGGGTTCCTCTGTCCGCTCCGAGCACGTCCCGCCCAGTGGTCCACCTCCAGGTACCGTCCTGCTCTGCAAGCCTCAACCACGATCAACGTTGTCTGTCATCTGCAACCAACACAACGTAGTGTGGGCATAGCCCGTGCAGGGGTGAGTATAAGCTACTCAGTAGGGACCCCGAGACCCCCAAAGGTCTCCCAAAATCCACAAAGGATAAACCAAAAAGGAAAGATACAATCACGAAGTAACAACCGACACTGCTTAGGTATATGCCCATACATATACCTAAGTCATCAATTCCAATACGCTCTAACCTCCGAGCCCAAGCACAACTCATTCCACACAGGAAAGTATACGTATTCCACATAGGAAAGCAAACGTAATCCACACAGGATAGCACAACACAATCCACAGGAAAGCAACAGGATTCAGCTCACGCAGGTATACTTCGTCTAAAGGTGAAAGGGATGATCAGATACAGATACTGAATCATCTAAGCTGGGACCCACAAAGGATACAAGACCAGCCATCTTCATTGTTTCGTTTATGCTGGGACCCACATAGGATACAAGACCAGCACAGATAGGACCCACATAGGATACAAGACCAGCTGTCTTCATTGATTCATCTATACTGGGACCCACATAGGATACAAGACCAGTATTGAATCATCTAAGCTGGGACCCACATAAGATACAAGATCAGCACAGCTAGGACCCACATAGGATACAAGACCAGCTGTCTTCATTGATTCATCTATACTGGGACCCACATAGGATACAAGACCAGTATTGAATCATCTAAGCTGGGACCCACATAGGATACAAGACCAGCAAATCTAGGACCCACATAGGATACAAGACCAGTTGTCTTCATTGATTCATCTATACTGGGACCCACATAGGATACAAGACCAGTATTGAATCATCTAAGCTGGGACCCACATAGGATACAAGACCAGCACAGCTAGGACCCACATAGGATACAAGACCAATTGTCTTCATCGTCACAGTCCACTGAGGATCTCTGCACAATCGTCGTTGTCACAGTAGCAGTCGCAGCCAGCACTAGGGTTCCCGCACACAGCAAGCTCGTTCGGGAGGGTCCGCTCCACGAGCCAAGTGGCTGATATATCAAATGTCACATAGTCCGAAGTTGATGTATCCAAAAGTTCCGTATCGTCAACAGGAACTCAACGCAACAGACGGCGCGTCAATCGGACGCTCGGTCTGAGAGTTATTGGCTTTTTCGTCCCAGGGGCCCGGTTGGTTTTTAAGGAAAAACCAACCCGACCGTACTCCACCTATGTCCAAACCTCGGGCGGAGTATGCCAAAAGATCTTTCTCACTAAGAGGAACTCAACAAAGTTGACGGCACGTCAATCGGACGTCCGTAGCTCAAGATATGAGTGTTTCCGCTCCGAGGGCCCGGTTGGTTTCGTGTACGAACCAACCCGGCTGAACTCAAAGTATTCCTAAACCTTCAGTGCGATATACTGAAACTACCATCTCGATCCAAGGATCGCATTGCCGCTGACGGCGCGTCGTTTGGAGGCTCGTAGCTCAAGTTACGGGCATTTGATCGAAAAAAAGGTCTGAAGACGGGGGGTCCGGACCCGGGCCGACCCGACCCGACCCCCCCTGGGTCGGCCGAACCGGGTTGACCCGACCCGGTCCCACCCGGCCGGCTCAGTCCGGCAGCTCGGCCCGGCTCGGCGGCGCGGGCCGGCGCGGCGGCGCGGTCCGGCACGGCGGCGCGGCCTGGGTGCCGCGTGTGCGCCGTGTGTAGGGGCAAAGCCCCCCCTTTGTTTCAAAAGGGCGGCGCGGCTTTATGCCGCGCCTTTGAATAAAACTCCCCCCTCCACGTGGGTGGGGCCACCTCTACAAAAACCGGGTAATTCACTCCCCAGTATTTATGGATCACGGTCGGCCTTAGGCCGGCCGTTTTTATCACACGCGGGACCAGCGGGTCCCGCCTCCTTTTCAAACCGGCATCCGGCGAGGCCGGCCGCCTCCGGCTGCTCCGCCACGGCCGTAGGGCCACGGCTCTTCCTTATCCGCCGGCGGCCGGTTTTCCGGCCGCCCCTTCTAGCTCTGTCGTGGCTCAAGCCGCGGCCCTTGTTCGATTGGCACGGCGCGACAGCGCCGCGCCCCTCCGCCATAGATCGCTCCGACCGCTGCCTCCCTCGGGTTCTCCGGCGCGGTGCGTCGGCGCCGCGCCCCACCACCGCGGCCCTCTCCGGCCATGGTCCTTGTGATTTCCACGCGGTGCAACGGCACCGCGCCGCCTTTGCCTTAACAACAACGAAGATCAATGAAAGGTGGGAAGGAGGATCGACCGTGTTTGTGCGGTCCAATCTCCTTCCATTATTACGATATCAAGCGGTCCAAGCAAAAGAAATAAAACTTAATGACAGACGAGCACAAATTTATATCAATAAAACCGAACTAACCCCTACCTCGGTTTCAAGTGCGGAGCACGTCAACAAGCCGCGGAAGACAAGCGTCGCGGAGGTCGGGCGTCGCGGGAATCGAACGTCGATTCAGTTGACGTCGAGGTGCGTCCAAAGAGGTAACGTCGCTGGAGAAGCTTCGTAAGCTGACGAAGAAAACCCGAGGTGGAAGCGGCGTCTCCTTTCATTGACACGGGAAGAAGATCGAAATAAGCGGCGTCGTCGATCTTTGGAAACACACCGGGTGCGAAGAATAGAAGAGACGGCACGTCTTTCTCTTCTTATGGTGACGGCATTCTTCGTCGGAGCCTAAGTGTTCTTCGCGTTCATCATCGTGGTTGAAGAAGAAGAAGAAAGCTTCCAAAATCCTCTCAAGGTGGCAAGAGAAAACTAACCAAAATAAAATAAGTCTAAGCCTTATTTTATTTACACAACTTCACCTCTTTGAATTTCATGAGTTTGAAATTAAATAACTCATCTCAATTAAAACTCAAGTTGTCAAAAATTAAATAGAGTGGAGTTATTGGGAGTTTAAAGGGGAGTTGAAAAGTTAGGGTTCGTGTGGGCCCCACCACACTTAATCCTCTCAAGGGAGGTTATGTGGGTGTGGGTCCCACCTCTAACTCCCTTTGGGAGGAAATAACCAACATGGATAAAAATAAATTGTGTTTCCACAATTTATTTAACTTCATTTAATTCCCCCCAAAACTAACTCTCAACCCGCATAAAACGCAACCTCAGAAAAGGTCTCCTTAATAGAAAATCGGCGCTGCGAGTTCATTGGTGTCCTCGGATTTCAATTCCAAGCACCGGATCAAAAGTTAGAAATTCCCGCTCGTTCGTTCACTGAACGTACCCGAGCCAAACTTCAGAAATTGATTCCGGGCTCACCGGGCCTCGGAATCAGGTGCCGTCAGAAACCGCGCTCTTGTAAAATTCCAAATAAAATTAAGAAAAAAATTCCCTTGAAATTTCCGGGTCTTTACATTACTCCCACCACAGGGCTTTACGTCCCCGTAAAGATTCAACACAAACTAGGGATACAAAGGTGGTAGAGTTAGGCGGTAAGCCACCTCGCCAATCCTGCTGAGGACCTGGAAGGGTCCGATGAAGCATGGAGGCAACTTTCCACCATGTCCAAAACTCCGTAAACCACGTCGAGGTGAGACCCGCAGGAAGACGTGGTCGCCATCCCCGAACTCTAGTGGCCTCCGCCTCCTGTCAGCGTATGACTTCTGCCGGCTCTGAGCTGTCCTCATCTGCTCCTGGATGACCTGGACCTTCTCTGTCGTGGCCTGGACCATCTCCGGTCCCACTAGAGTTGCTATGATTTCTTCCTTGCCGATAAAAGAAATCCAGTCTCATCCCCTGGATGAACCATGTTCTTTGCCTAATACAGTCAATCCCGACATGGATGATACTAATCCATACCAAGGATGACGTCGTAAGGCCTCGACGCTACTACCAAGAGATCCAACCGTTACTCTCGCCTCCAAGGGTTGAGTCACACTGTCGGAATCAGTGTGTGGTGACTCGGTCTCCTCCAGTAGATGTCTCACAAGTGAGGGTCAAGTCAACAGTCAAAACTGGAACCTCTTAGTAATAACACAAAAGAGGACAGAAATGAAAACATCACAAAGGTATGCGTCTTTTATTATTGCAGCTCATAATACAAAGACACTACACAATAGAAAAAAGGAACTAGAAGTACAAAAGACGTATCCACTAGTTCTGCTCCTATCCATTTGCTCCCAGAGCTCCATGATCGAAGGCCTCAGCTGCCTGAAGCTGAGCTCTCGCATGTCCACCGACTCCCTGCGGTCGGGGTGGACCTCCTGGTGGTGGTGGTGGCAACACCTCGAAGTGTCTCCCACCATCTTTTACTCGTCCAGCTCCTCTGCCTCGTCCGCCTGCACCCTGCGGACCACCGTGGCCGAACCTCTGTCCGGGAGATCCCTCTACCACCTGCAGCTCATCTGTGAGACGAGTCGGGCAGTCTTGAGCCATGTGACCTCGCCCGCTGCATGCGTAGCAATGCTTGCCCCTCGTGTAGCTAGCTCTCCTTCGGGTGCCCCGCACAACCGAATCTTCATCCTGAGACTGCCCATCTGATGGTCTGGCCCGCTTGGACCTCTGCGTCACATGTTTACTGCCAGCTGCAGAAGACCCTGCTATGGGCTGTCCTGCGGAGGGCCCTGTCACTGGAGCCTGCTCGGTGAGAAAACTCTCCACTAGAAGGGCTCTCTCCAACACCTCTGCCTGTGTCGGAATGTTGAGGGAGATCATCGAAGCCCTGATCTCGTGCCTCAGTCCCTGCTCGAAGGTCCGGGCCCAGAAGAACGGGTCTCGTACCATATCTGTGGAGTAGCGTGAGAGATCAGTAAATCTCGCCGAGTACTGGGCCACTGTCACACTGCCCTATCGTAGCTGTAGCAGCTCTTGGATGCGCACCGCATGGAGGGTGGCTGGGACGAACTCGGAGCGGAAGATGCTCTCAAAGTCCGTCCAGAGGAGAGATGTATCGTCGTGCACCTAGAGCATTAAGCTCCACCATCTGCCTGCTGCCGCGTGCAGGAGGCTCGCTACGAGGATCACCATGAGGTCTGCTGGTGTCCTCACTAGCCTGAAAACTCGTATGACTGCCTCCAGCCAGTCCTCGGCTGCCTGGGGGTCCGTCTCCCCATGAAACCTGGGCGGTCGCTGGCGCTGAAACTCATGCAGTGTGCTGAGGCGACGTGCATCGTCAGCGGATGGTGCTGGAAGTATCGGTGGCTCGGCGGGTAGTGCTACCGCCGGTGCCACTGCTGACAAAGGGCCCTGCACCGAGGCCTCGTCGCTCGGTGGGCTGTCATCACACTCGACTCTCAGAACCCTAGCTGGCTGCCGTCGTGGGGCCATCCTAAAAAGGAAACAGGTGTGCCACGGTCAAACAGTATACCTGGTGAGCTGACACAAGTAATCACAAAGAAAACTTGAAACACACACGCAATCAATGTTTTCATGCATTAAGTCGGAAATCAGAAGTCAGGGTCCTGGTGTACGGATACGTCGGCCGCCGCACCAACAGTGGACTCCCTAGACTGATAACCACACCTAATACGCTAAACACTATCGCTTCACATAGAAGAAAGACCAGAGTCTATAGTAGAACCGAACTCCTCTGATACCAAATTGTCACGACCCGTCCTCGGGGCCCGTGCCGTGACTACCCCAAGCCCGCCTTCCGTAGGCCAGGGTCTGGCTGTAAAGACCCTTAAAATTCAAGGGAAATTTTTTCTTAATTTTCTTTGGAATTTTACAAGAGCGCGGTTTCTGACGGCACCTGATTCCGAGGCCCGGAGTGCCCGGAATCAATTTCCGAAGTTTGGCTCGGGTACGTTCAGTGAACGAACGAGCGGGAATTCCTAACTTTTGATCCGGTGCTCGGAATTGAAATCCGAGGACACCGATGAACTCGCAACGCCGATATTAGATTAAAGAGACCTTTTCCGAAGTTGCGTTTATTGCGGGACGAAAGTTAGTTTTGGGGAGAATTATAAAAAGTTGAATAAAAATGTGGAACACTTTTTATTTTACTTTTGTTGGTTAACTTCTCTCAAAGGAAGTTAGGGGTGGGACCCACACCCACTTAACCTCCCTTGTGAGGATTAAGTGTGGTGGGGCCCACACGAACCTAACCTTCCATCTTCTCTCAAACTCTCTTTAACCCCTCTTTAAATGTTTTGACAACTTAGCTTATTAATTAGGTTGAGTTGTTTAAACTTTTTCAAACCTTTGAAATTCAAAAAGTTTTGGTTGAGTTAATAAAATAAGCTCTTAGCTTATTTTATTTGGTTAGAATTGTTTTTCCATATTGGGAGCATTTTGGGTTCTTCTCCTTCTTCTTCAAACTTTGACGAAGAACGCTCAAGCTTTGACGAAGAACACTCAAGCTCCGACGAAGAACGCCGCTCCTCTCTTCTTCGTCTTCTGTGTCAACGAAAGGGAACGCCGCTTCCTCCTCGGACTTCCTTCGTCGGCACACGAAGATTCACCAACGACGTACCTCTTCGGACGTACCTCTTCGTCATCGGATTTGACGAACGTTTACCGCGACGCCCGACCTCCGCGACGTTGTCTTCCGCAGGTCGTTGACAATCTTCGAACTTGAACCCAAGGTAGGGGTTGTTGTTGATTATTTATTTATTTATTTATTCTTGTTCGTGGTTCTGGCATGACTAACGTGAGGATATTTAAATATGGTTATCATTTAACGTGAGGGGGCCGGACCGCATGAACACGGCCAAACCCCCTCCTTTGTTCTTGATGATTTATCTTGCGGTTGAAACAAGATGGCGTGGTGCCGTCGCACCACGCGGATATTCGCACGATTATTTTGCGCGACGCCATCGCGCCGCGCCGTGGAAGGATCATCAAGAACGCGACGCCGTCACGCCGCATCGAAGGGAATCGAAGGCGCGGCGAAGGGGCGTGGTGCCGTCGCACCGCGCCGGACGATGAACACCGCGGCCGGTTCCGGGCCGCGGCGAGACGGGAAGACCGGCGGCACGCCGGGACGCCGGCGTCGGAAACTGGAAGGGGACCGGCTTGCCGGTCCCGTAGGAGAAAAACCGGTCGGCCAGGTGGCCGGCCGGAAGGTCAAAGACCGGGGGAATAAATTCCCCCGGTCAACTCTCTAACCCCCCCCCCATTTATGAGGGGGCGGTTTCTTTGAGGGGGGCAGGCGGCCCCCCGGTTTCCTCAAGCAGGCCCCCCACGAGGGGGGGGAGGATCTCTAAAAGGCACGGCTAAAAGGCGCGGCTAAAAGCCACGCCACCACATGCTGGAAGCGGGGGCTTAGCCCCCCGCGCGTGACCCCAGCGGCGCCAGGTCGCGCCGCCGCCGGCCGGGCCGCGCCGCCACGCCAGACCGCGCCGCCGCACCGGTCCGCCGCCGGCCGGGTCGGACCCGGTTCGGGTCGACCCGGTTCGGGCCGACCCAGGGGGGGTCGGGCCGGGTCGGCCCAGACCCGGACCCCCCGTTTTCGAGACGGATTCGGTCTTTTGGCCATAACTTGAGCCACGGACCTCCGATTGACGAACCGTCTGCGGAAACGCGATCCTTGGATCGAGACGGTCGTTTCGGTATATCGCACTCAAAGTTTTGGAATACTTTGAGTTCAGCCGGGTTGGTTCGTTCACGAAACCAACCGGGCCTTCGGAGCGGAAACGCTCATATCTTGAGCTACGGACGTCCGATTGACGTGCCGTCATCTTTGTTGTGTTCCTCTTAGTGAGACGGATCTTTTGGCATACTCCGCCCGAGGTTTGGACGCAGGTGGAGTACGGTCGGGTTGGTTTTTCCTTAAAAACCAACAGGGCCCCGGGGACGAAAATGTCAATTACTCTCAGACCGGGAGTCCGATCGACGCGCCGTCTGTTGCGTTGAGTTACTTTTGACGATACGGAACTTTTGGATACATCAACTCTGGACTTTGTGACAGTTGATGTATCAGCCTCTCGGCTCGTGGAGCGGATCCTCCTGTACGAGCTTGCTGTGTGCGGGAACCCTAGTGCTGGCTGCGACTGTGACTGCTACTACTGCTACTACTGCTACTGTGACTGCGACGACGACAGTACAGAGATCCTGTGTGGATTCGACGACGACGACTACAGCACTCAGCGATCCTACGTGGATCAGTGCTACAGGTCCTGTGTGGGCTCGATCCTGTGTGGGTCCGATCCTGTGTGGGTCTTTGCGCTCAGCGGTCCTGTGTGAACCAGCGCCTACAGGTCCTACGTGGGCCCGATCCTGTGTGGGTCTTTTGCGGGGGTTAGTTACCTATCGATCCTTCGTGGGTCCGACGACTTAGATGGATCAGGGATCATCTTTATCGTCTTTTGAAGAAGTATACCTGTGTGAGCTGAATCCTGTTGCTTTCCTGTGTGGATTGTGTTGTGCTATCCTGTGTGGATTACGTTTTGCTTTCCTATGTGGAATACGTTTACTTTCCTGTGTGGAATACGTTTACTTTCCTGTGTGGACTGAGTTGTACTTGGGCTCGGAGGTTGGAGCGTATTTGAATTTGATGACTTAGGTATATGTATGGGCATATACCTAAGTAGTGTCGGTTGTTACTTCGTGATTGTACCTTTCCTCGTGGTTTATCCTTTGTGGATTTGAGAGACCTTCAGGGGTCTCGGGGTCCCTACTGAGTAGCTTATACTCACCCCTACACGGGCTTTGCCCGCACTATGTTGTGTTGGTTGCAGACGACGTACAGCGTTGATCTTAGCTGAGGCTTGCAGAGCAGGACGGTACCCGGAGGTGGACCACTGGGCGGGACGTGCTCGGAGCGGACGGCGGGACCCGTGGAGCAGTGGAGCTATCTGTACCCACCCTTCAGGTGGGATTTCCAGTGGACAGCTCGGTGTAGCGGCTTTTACTTTTCAGTTTCTATTTTCCCTTTAGAGTTGTACTTTACTTTCAGTTTGGGTTTGTATACTGGCCCATTTACTTTTCCGCACTTTCAGTTGTACTCTGCTTTTGCTTAGTGTTTACTTTCTGTTTGCTTACTCTGTGGTGTTTGTTTACTTTACAAAGGCAATGCCTTCCCTTTTTACCGGGATTTACGCCTTGGTGCTAGTCGCCAGCCCCTGGCCTATGGAAGGCGGGCTTGGGGTAGTCACGGCACGGACCCCGAGGGCGGGTCGTGACACTGACGACTAGCACCAAAGGCGTAAATCCCGATATCAGGGAAGGTATTGCCTTTATAAGAGTAAACAAACACCAAAGAGTAAAAGCGGAAGAAGTAAACACTAAGTAAAACTGTACAACAGTAGGTGCAGAAAGTAAAGGGGGCCGGAAATACAAGCTCAACTGTAAAGTACAACTGAAAGGGAAAACAGCAACTGAAAAGCAAAGGCCACCACGCTGAGCTGTCCACTGGGAATCCCACCTGAAGGGTGGGTACAGATAGCTCCACTACTCCTCGGGTTCTGCCGTCCGCTCCGAGCACGTCCCACCCAGTGGTCCACCTCCAGGTACCGTCCTGCTCTGCAAGCCTCAACCACGATCAACGCTGTCCGTCGTCTGCAACCAACACAACGTAGTGCGGGCATAGCCCGTGCAGGGGTGAGTATAAGCTACTCAGTAGGGACCCCGAGACCCCCGAAGGTCTCCCAAAATCCACAAAGGATAAACCACAAAGGAAAGATACAATCACGAAGTAACAACCGACACTGCTTAGGTATATTCCCATACATATACCTAAGTCATCAATTCCAATACGCTCCAACCTCCGAGCCCAAGCACAACATAGTCCACACAGGAAAGTATACGTATTACACACAGGAAATCAAACGTAATCCACATAGGATAGCACAACACAATCCACAGGAAAGCAACAAGATTCAGCTCACGCAGGTATACTTCGTCTAAAGGTGAAAGGGATGATTAGATACAGATACTGAATCATCTAAGCTGGGACCCACAAAGGATACAAGACCAGCCGTCTTCATTGTTTCGTTTATGCTGGGACCCACATAGGATACAAGACCAGCACAACTAGGACCCACATAGGATACAAGACCAGCTGTCTTCATTGATTCATCTATATTGGGACCCACATAGGATACAAGACCAGTATTGAATCATCTAAGCCGGGACCCACATAGGATACAAGACCAGCACAGCTAGGACCCACATAGGATACAAGACTAGCTGTCTTCATTGATTCATCTATATTGGGACCCACATAGGATACAAGACTAGTATTCAATCATCTAAGCTGGGACCCACATAGGATACAAGACCAGCACAGCTAGGACCCACATAGGATACAAGACCAGCTGTCTTCATTGATTCATCTATACTGGGACCCACATAGGATACAAGACCAGTATTGAATCATCTAAGCTGGGACCCACATAGGATACAAGACCAGCACAGCTAGGACCCACATAGGATATAAGACCAGCTGTCTTCATCGTCGCAGTCCACTGAGGATCTCTGCACAATCGTCGTTGTCACAGTAGCAGTCGCAGCCAGCACTAGGGTTCCCGCAAACAACAAGTTCGTTCGGGAGGGTCCGCTCCACGAGCCGAGTGGCTGATACATCAATTGTCACATAGTCCGAAGTTGATGTATCCAAAAGTTCCGTATCGTCAACAGGAACTCAACGCAACAGATGGCGCGTCAATCGGACGCCCGGACTGAGAGTTATTGGCTTTTTCGTCCCAGGGGCCCGGTTGGTTTTTAAGGCAAAACCAACCCGACCGTACTTCACCTGCATCCAAACCTCGGGCAGAGTATGCCAAAAGATCCGTCTCACTAAGAGGAACTCAACAAAATTGACGGCACGTCAATCGGACGTCCGTAGCTCAAGATATGAGCGTTTCCGCTCCGAGGGCCCGGTTGGTTTCGTGTACGAACCAACCCGGCCGAAACCAAGTATTCCTAAACCTTGAGTGCGATATACCGAAACGACCGTCTCGATCCAAGGATCACATTGCCGCTGACGGCACGTCGTTCGGAGGCCCGTAGATCAAGTTACGGGCATTTTATCGAAAAAAAGGTCTGAAGACGGGGGGTCTGGGCCCGGGCCGACCCGGCCCGACCCCCCCTGGGTCAGCCGAACCGGGTCGACCCGACCCGGTCCAACCCGGCCGGCTCGTTCCGGCGGCGCGGGCCGACACGGCGGTGCGAGCCGGCGCGGCGGCGCGGTCCGGCACGGCGGCGTGGCCTGGGTGCCGCGTGTGCACCGTGCGCAGGGGCAAAGCCCCCCCTTTGTTTCAAAAGGGCGGCGCGGCTTTATGCCGCGCATTTGAATAAAACGCACCCCCTCCACGTGGGGGGGGCCGCCTCTACAAAAACCGGGGAATTAACTCCCCTGTATTTATGGATCACGGCCGGCCTTAGGCCGGCCGTTTTTATCACACGCGGGACCCGCGGGTCCCGCCTCCTTTGCAAACCAGCGGTCGGCCCGGCCGGTTGCCTTCCACCATTTCGCTGCGGCCTGTTGGCCGCGGCTCTCCTGTTCTCCGGCGGCCGGTGAGGCCGGCCGCCTCCGGCTGCTCCGGCGCGGCCATAGGGTCACGGCTCTTCCTTATCCGCCGGCGGCCGGTTTTCCGGCCGCCCCTTATAGCTATGCCGCAGCCCTTGTTCGATTGTCACGGCGCGACGGCGCCGCACCCCTCCGCCATAGATCGCTCTGACCGCTACCTCCCTCGGGTTCTCCGGCGCGGTGCGTCGGCGCCGCGCCCCACCATTCCGGCCCGCTCCGACCGTGGTCCTCGTGATTTCCGCGCGGTGCAACGGCACCGCGCCGCCTTCGCCTTAACAACAACGAAGATCAACGAAATGTGGGAAGGAGGATCGACCGTGTTTGTGCGGTCCGATCTCCTTCCATTATTACGATATCAAGCGGTCCAAGCGAAAGAAATAAAACTTATTGACAGACGAGCAAAAATTTATATCAATAAAACCGAACTAACCCCTACCTCGGTTTCAAGTGTGGAGCATATCAACAAGCCGCAGAAGACAAGCGTCGCGGAGGCCGGGCGTTGCGGGAATCGAACGTCGATTCCGTTGACGTCGAGGTGCATCCGAAGATGTAACGTCGCTGGAGAAGCTTCGTAAGCTGACGAAGAAAACCTGAGGAGGAAGCGGCGTCTCCTTTCGTTGACACGGGAAGAAGATCGAAAGAAGCGGCGTCGTCGATCTTCGGAAACACACCGGCTGCGAAGAAGAGAAGAGACAGCACGTCTTTCTCTTCTTATGGTGATGGCGTTCTTCGTCAGAGCCTAAGTGTTCTTCGCGTTCATCGTCGTGGTTGAAGAAGAAGAAGAAAGCTTCCAAAATCCTCTCAAGGTGGCAAGAGAAAACTAACCAAAATAAAATAAGTCTAAGCCTTATTTTATTTACACAACTTCACCTCTTTGAATTTCAAAAGTTTGAAATTAAATAACTCATCTCAATTAAAACTCAAGTTGTCAAAAATTAAATAGAGTGGAGTTATTGGGAGTTTAAAGGGGAGTTGAAAAGTTAGGGTTTGTGTGGGCCCCACCACACTTAATCCTCTCAAGGGAGGTTATGTGGGTGTGGGTCCCACCTCTAACTCCCTTTGTGAGGAAATAACCAACATGGATAAAAATAAATTGTGTTTCCACAATTTATTTAACTTCATTTAATTTCCCCCAAAACTAACTCTCAACCCGCATAAAACGCAACCTCAGAAAAGGTCTCCTTAAGCGAAAATCGGTGTTGCGAGTTCATTGGTGTCCTCGGATTTCAATTCCGAGCACCGGATCAAAAGTTAGAAATTCTCGCTCATTCGTTCACTGAACGTACCTGAGCCAAACTTCGGAAATTGATTCCGGGCTCACCGGGCCTCGGAATCAGGTGCCGTCAGAAACCGCGCTCTTGTAAAATTCCAAAGAAAATTAAGAAAAAAATTTCCTTGAAATTTCCGGGTCTTTATAGAAAATAAGGGAATATAGCAATGAAATACCAAGGAAAATTGAGGAGTTTAGTGGAGTGAAATAAATTTCATCCTAGAGTTCCATTTATAAATTTTTGTCTTCAATGTAAGAAACATGGGTAGTATCCAAGTCAATGACATTTTTTATAGGTTAACTCCTAGATCAAGGGAGAAATTATGTTGATGTAAAATGGTTTAATTATTTATGTATTGGGATTCAATAATTATATTGTAGAAGTATTTTTATTGATGATAATTTGGTTATAATAATCATGAAACATATCAGGATTGTGTTAATTTTTTGAAATCATATATTAATTCATCTAAGAATAACTCATTAATTATGGATACCATAAAGTTTTTATGAGTTTATGGTTGATTATAAGTTCAATTTATTAGAAACCCCTTTAGAGGTTTTAAGTGATGGGATTTTCATGTGATTAATGCCATTTTAGGATACGTTTCATTGGGTTTAGATATATGTAACCCTTAGGTTCAACATGAAGTATTACTTGAGGAATAATGCTCTCTTAATAAGATTAAATTTATTGATATCCATTAGATTTAATATGATCATTGATTTTAAGGTAATTATTTTCAATTAATATTATTTGAATTTAGGGAAAAAAATAAGTCATATAGAAAACCCTTATAGTTAAAAAGTGATTTAATGACTAATTTTATTTTTAGGTTGTTAATCATATTTTAGGGAACGTTATAGGAGTTATATTAATAATTTTTTAGAAAAATGAAAAACTATAATTTGGTCAAGAACATGTCAAATCTCATGAGGATGTAGGGATTGAACCCACGACTGAAGGGTGACAAAGGTGCAATGCCTACCATTGGCCTAAATGATTTCCAAGATAATATGATATTGTTTTTTACTTATAATATTTAATGTATAAATATATATATAATGTATTAAGTTGAAAATTAGGTTTTTTAATTGGGGTTTTATAGATTATTGTTTTATATTGGATACTTTTGGTAACCACATTAGTTTTGGTAAATATTTAGATATAGATGATGTCACAACCAACCCACCGGGGCCCAAGCCAAGACTACCCCAAGATCGCCACCAATAGGCCAAGGGCTGGAAACCAACACTAAGTAGACATATCACATATATGGTGGGCCTTATAATATGGTACCTATATGCATTCACTAACAAACATCTCTATGCAATAATATAGAGGTAAATATAAATGAAACCAAAAAATGAAAGAATGCATCTATCCTACAAACAGATTACAGCAACAGTACTGAAATCGTAAAATGGAAAAAACACAATCCCACCAAAAACTACAGAAGAGTAAAACCTACAAAAATGGAAGGCAATGTTTTCAAAGGTATCCACTAGAACAAACCTCGGTCAATCCCTCGTAAACACCTCAATTTGTCTATATCTCTAAGATCCACCTACTTCGGGTCCACCCAGGACTCCATCAAAAGGCATTTCATCTACACAAGACGCAATATGTGAGAGAAAATACCATGTGGGGGTTATTATAACAATACCCAGTAGGCACCCCAAAATCCAAAATAAAATGGGTAAACTAAAAGGCAATAGTCCACTTGACCAAGTCTAGAGGGAACCCAATGAGAGAGAAGAAACTCTATCTTAAACACTCCTTGTTTATACATAACTAGTCAGATCAGTCCACATGGTATGTCAACCAAGAAATGTGAAAACACTGCAAAGACTCCCAGAATCACCTGGATATACTCATCTTAGACTCCAAGTCTCATGAGGTACCAACCTCATAGTAGGTCACATGATTCTACATAAGGCCCAAAGGTAATTCTCATCTAGGATACCACACTCCATGAGACCTTCCATCCTAGATAAAAAAACTGAGAGGACTCGTTCCATCTAAAACAACCCTAAAATAATTGATGTCCCATCTGAGAGAACATACTCCATCGAGAATTGGTTGTGTTCCAACTCTAGTGGCCATCACTATAATCCTTATCACTAATGTCATGTGCCATGCGTAAGCTCATAGGTACCCATGAAAAGAGTCCCACCCATCATCACTATACATAAATGAGGGATCTATTCTCTATACTATACACCATGTGAATCCTCTCTAAGAGAGATTAATAAGGGACCCTCACCTCACCGTTGTCCAGCTGCCGATGGAGTACTAACTTCTAATCATCCTAGAAAACCTTTTCAGTACTCTTATGGAGAGTCCCACATCTCACTGTGTCGAGGTATCATTGCCTCTTAACTAGGTGTCATTCGTAACAAGTGGATAGACCTTATCCTTGGGACTGTGCTCCATATACAAGGGAGCTGTGAATCTTGTAGAGAAATCTCTCCCTATCACTACTCAAAGATGGGGGATTTAAACTCTTTAGATAGAGAACTTTCACCCTATTTAGAGTGGAGTTCTTTCTCTACCCATATAATCATAATGGGTGACTCAAACCCTGACATAACAGGTGAGTACCAACCCTGGAATAGAGGACCCACACCCTGGTAAGAATGGGGATTACCGACTCCATATGAACATCACATATGGAGGAACCACACCATGGTATGATTGGAGAGTACCAACTACATGGATTGAGGACCCGCACCCATCCACCTTAGTGAAGTACTGACTCTATCTACACAACAAGTATGTGGGGACCACACCCTTATATGATAGGGTATCTCTATCTATAACTGCACAAAAGATATGGGGAACCACACCCTGATCAAATAAAGAAGTACCAACCCTTAGAGAACTACTTCGTGGGTAGAGGACCCATACTCTCTTTGGGGGAGTTTTGTCTCTACCGATCCAAGAGGTAAGGGAAACCTATGACCTTATATGATAAGGGATTACCAGTCTCATCATCTCTCAGAAAAACTAAAATGACCACCAATATCAAACCTAGGTTGTTGGAAGGAGTGCCATGCTCACCATTCCTCATGACATAACATTTTTGTGGGTAGGGTACTTGTGCCCTGATATTAGGGGATCACCACTCTATCAGCCTAAGATTCTATGGTACCTACTTCTTGAGATAACATGAAAGGGTATCAACCCCAACATCTCACCAGTTATCTACATTAATCACTACCCACGATCTAGCAGTTCTGATTCATTTATGTTCTTTAATCATGCCACATCGTATCTCACAAGCCACCATGAAGGATTCCATCACATTATATGTAGAAAAATACATAGGATAGGCTTATCACAGGCTTGAATTTTAGACCTGGAGAATGAGGTATGATAGGAGGAAGTTCCCACAAAAAGTACACAGTGTGTACTGGGGTCTACATGGAATGTGACCCCACTTGATCACCTAGTCATGTCCTCTTATGAATGACTTATCTATCCATGTGAGCTTACATGGTGTGTCTCTCCCCACCTAGGACCCTCACCATGTACTTCCCCCCACAACTTGTCTATCCATGTCTTCCACATGGAATGTACCCTTAGTACACAGCATGTCTTAGATAACCGGCCTCTTGTCCATATCCTCAATCCTTGACCATGTAAGAAACCACATTTCTCTGTCTTATGGCCCTATCTAGGAACATGACCATGTATCCTAACATGGAACACCTAGACATGTCCCTTATCTACATGAACATGGTTTACTACACAATGTGTACCCACAGTACATGACATGTAGTCCCTAAAGATCATCTTCCATGAATGGGAAAAACATATGGCGTGTTCCTCTACACTACACATCATGTTATTGGGAATTCTGAATGGGAATTCTCTATGAGACACTTAAAACACCCTTAGTTTCAACTCAAACCTAAATATCTACCCCTAATGGATCAATAGAAGATGAAATAGGTCTATAAAACAATAAAAAATGCATCAAAAGGGGGATTGGGATTTAAAACTCAAATCCTACCACCTCATGGAGAAATGCCAAATCTTCTAGTTCAAAATGATGCTCGGGAACTGTTGAATCATGATCTAGTGACAATCGGTCTCAAAAACATGGATCAACGACACATTCTCACTTTTATTTGGCATCGGGTCATCCATCGCTCAAGGGGATGTTCCTCCTCTCCCTTTTCCTATGCATGATAAGAGGTGGGGGTATTTATTTATTTTAATAAATGAATATCATCAACTCACCCGCCAATGCACCCTAAACTGAGAACCTTACACTGCCAAATTTATATTGTTCCTAGGGTAAGAACTACTTTCTAAACTCAACTATAGTCTTAGATTTCTGATCCAAGACTCTTCTTAGGAGTTAAACCATGTTTACACAGAAACTATGCACTTGATAAAATATTTTTAATATTTTTAATATCATCATATTTTGGATCTATGGATCCCAAATTTCCACACCAACTTAGAACCTTACTTTAGAAATATTCCTAGAAATATTTCAATGTACTATAGGGAAAATATAAAGTTGCTACATCCTCCCAACCTTAAAAAATTTCATTCCTAAAAAGTGAGATCTTGGGAAAAATCATAAAAACTAAGCCCTCCACTAGTATTATCATACCATTGATCTCTAAAATGGTTTCCTGTGTTACCTACATAAATGAACTCAGATGAACAAAAAAGGAAAAACCACACCCAATATCTAGATCATGTCATTTTAATTCCATGAAATGAAGCGTTCATGTGTCTTCTCAGTTGTGACAAGTGGAAAACACCATTCACCCGATCCATCTGTGATCATAGGGTCTAGTGGTACTCTACCTTGATAACCTGATATAGATAATAACATAACCTATTAGTTCTCATCCTACCATGGATGAACTAACCCACGCTATCCTCAAGCCTCTCATGTACCTCTCTAATGCTGAGAGCATGAGGGAAAACTTCCACACCTAATGGTGGAAAAATGTGAGCATGGATGGTAGGAAATAAATCCACACTAAGGAAACATATTAGGACCTCTCTTACACTATAGAAAGATTATATGTGAGGAAATCTACTCTCAAAGTTAGGTCAAATTTTCAAGAGAAGTGTGTAACCATTGATCCTCTTTATAGGATCCCCTACAATAAGGGTGGAGAATAAAGGGTCCACTAGTAACACCAGTGCCTACTCTAAGCCCCATCATGTAACCCTAACCCAAACACACAATTAAATGGAACTCATACACCACACCTCAACACTATCTTCTTTGGGAAGCACTAAATTCCCCACATGATTCTATATCACGTCATAAGAACACATATCAAAGGGGGAAATTTTATTCTTTCTCATGATTCTGAAGCTATGTCAAACAACGTCATTATAGGTTTATATTGATGCCTCGCATCACCCCGGCTAAGACTTGAGCCAAAAATGGTACCAATAGAGTACCTCACAATATTTTTTACTAATACTACTACACATATCATACCTATAATCTTCCTCAAAGCCATTGGATCATAGGCCTCTATGGCCTACAGTTTTCCTCACCCCCATCCTCCATCTCTCTGATCCTGGAATATAACACCTAGAATTAGTGGTGGAAACATATCTAACCATCTCCCACCTTCTCCTCCTCTCCCTGTTTCTCTTCCATGTTCTTCATCATGAGGAACTCCATTCTCAAAATGTTTCCTCTATCAGGGCGGTCCATCAACCATATCCCTCTCAGTAACACAGCAAGTTGGACAATCTTATGCAATATGTATCAATTTATTATAAGTGTAACACTAACACTCTTGTGGCTGACCAGATCCTCAACACAACTCCTACATTGTAGACCCACATGCCTAAGTCTAGAAATGGGTATGTATTATGAGTCGCGATCCTATTGATTATCATTATCCTACTACTATAGATGTCACAACCTCATGATCACCACTACCATCTCCATATACCGAACCCTCTTCCAAGAATATATCTATCATCAGATCTCACTCCAATACCCCCCAAATAAGAGGTAAGGAATAATGAGGCCACACCCACTTGAATGCCTCTATAGAGGCCCTTCTCAAAGGTTTGTGCTATGAAAAATGAGTCTTGAACCATATCTGGGGAGTATCATAAGAGATTTGTTATCCTAAGTGAGTACTCTACCAAATACATGCTACCCTTACAGAGTTGCATAAGATCCTGGATATATAGCAATATTAATGTGACTGGATAAAACTTTTCCTTAAAGATTTGTTCAAACTTTGTCTAAGTGAGCATTGCCTCGTGATGGTTCTACATCACTAAACCCCACCATCACTCGACTAAGCCCTATATAGGACTCTCCGCTAGGACCACCGTCTAATCGGTAGGTGTCCCCACAAGTTGGAAAACGTGTGTGACTATCTTAAGCCAGTCATCAGCTACCTGGGGTCTGGATCACCCTAATACCTCATAGGTATCTTCCTCTGGAACTCATTTAGTGTACTCAACCTACGTTCATAATTGGACTAAACTATTGGAATGACCTACTACTCAACAGGTGGTGGTGCAATTTCCAGACCATCCAGATGACCAACCTCAAGCCCGATGCCTTTTGCTGAAGCCTCATCACTAGGCCAATCATTATCAAAATCCCACCATGGAACCCTATATGGATGTCATCATGGTAGAATATGAAAATATAATCAATATTTTATATGTTCAAAGAGTATATCTGTGGATATGACTTGAGATGGACATGGAACCCACAACCCAGTCCTATATGATGCATGTACCAACATTCCCTTTTGACCAGTATCCTAATATACTGATTCAAAAAGCAGGTTATCATAGTCCTAGTGAATGGATATATTGTTCATCGCACCAACACTAGTGTCCCTAACCTGAAAGATAAACTCAAAACATTGTAACACTGCCGCCATAAATCCCAAAAAAAAGGTCAATATAAAATCCCACCAAAAAATGTGTAATAGTCTAACCTGATCAAATAGAGAGGACTAATGTCAAAGGAAACCATCATAACACACGTCGATCAAACCCTAGTAAACACCTAATTATGATAATCTCTTTATCCTCTACCTCCTCTGAGTCACCCTGGGACTC
Organism: Viscum album; assembly: GCA_963277665.1. Classification (NCBI taxonomy): domain Eukaryota; kingdom Viridiplantae; phylum Streptophyta; class Magnoliopsida; order Santalales; family Viscaceae; genus Viscum; species Viscum album. Next base: position 1,547,755,455 of record OY728135.1, on the reverse strand, counting down.
CATCTAAAGGCATGTCGTATGAATAAGACACAGCATGTGTGGGAAAATATCATGCATGGGTGAGTATAACAAGACATATTAGGTGATCCGTAACCCAAAATAAAATTGAGAAAATTAAAGTTAATAGTACCCTTGACCAAACCCATAGGGAACCTAATAAGAGGGAATAAACTTCATCTCGGACACTCCTCAACTATACATGACTAGTCATCTTAGTCTGTAACGACCCGAAATTTTAAATAAATCTTGTTTCCTAATTTTATGTGTTATTTTATTTTATTTTTATACTCAACAAAAATGTTTCATTTGATAACATGAGTATAATTAAAATGAGACTGTTGGGTTTTGATTGTTATTTGACCATTGGTCAATATGACCGCTGGAAACTAAACGTTTTGACTATTGTCTCCAAATACAAGCAATCTTGGTTAATTAATATAGAAAGAAGATTTGATGGCCTCTCCCAGTAGTCTTGGACCAATCGAAGCCCATCTAACAGAACTTGGGAAGGAGGTAGCACCACTGGGCTTTGCTCTGGACCAAACCCAAGCTGAACTTCATCGTGTGAAGCTAGAACGGGATCGCCTTCGCGAGAAGTTCAAACTGATAGAAATTACTACTCGTTCGATGTTGGCTGCGCCTCCCTTGGATTCTCTCACCTTAGTACACCTTACACTTAGGTCCTATGCTGGTGTGATAAGGGGCTATGTAAGGAGACCGTAACTTCCTTGTGTAATCCTTTGTTTTAAATAAAAATTGGGATTTCTTCTTATGATGAAGTTTATGAATTTTCAAATGACTGGATAAATATAATATGCATATTTTTGATGAATTTCAGAAAAATGATATTTTAAAAATGGTTGTGTAAACCTTAAATAATTAAAAATGTGTAATGATTTTCAAAAAATGGTCTTCTACAATTATGTTCAGTACGAAATTTAGAGACTAATAAGATCAACTTAATTTTTGATGAATATTAAATTATGAATAGTGATTTTATGATTAGGATTAGTAATATGTCCAAATGGATTAGTAATCTCACTTAAAGAAAGTATTAATATAATCTAGGCACCTTGATTAAGTAATGTGATTCAATAAAATGGTTAAATAACGGTTTCATAAATTATTATTCAAGTATTAGTTTTTCCGGGTGAATAGTGTTTTTTAATTAAAAATTTAATTAAAAATAATTAGAAAATTATTTTTATAAAAAGGACTTTATTTTTGAACTCAGAGCATCGATATTATGTTAAGGTAATTTTTGGGGATTTTTCTGAAAAAAATGAATTCTCGATGAATAGTGTTTTTATTTAAAAATTAAATTAAAAATATTTAGAAAATTATTTTTATAAAATGGATTTCATTTTTGAAATCAGAACATTGATATTTGGTTATGGTGAAATTTTGGGATTATTCTGAGAAAGTTGAATTTTTGATGAATAGTGAAAGTATAGTTTTTAAGTTACGGGTGTTTAATGACATCATTAAATGATTTATTAAGTATATATTCAATATGGTCGAATTATGAATAGTAAGATAAGGTATGAGGTGTCCCAAGTGTCCAATACCATGGGAAAATACCATGGGCAAGCCCATGGTTTTTCCAAAACCACTAATGAGGTGTCCCTTGGCCATTATTGCCTTGTCCCCTCACTTTCCCTATAAATACCCACCCTTTCCTCATTTAGTTTTCACTCCCAACTCTCCCCCAACGAATTTCTGGTCTCATTACCTCCCAAGGAGTCCTCCCAAGGTGCACCCAAGCCCTCAAGGTCCAAACCTTTGAGTTTCAAGAGTCGCGTTTTAAGGTAAGGGATCCGACCTCTCTCTTTCATTTCAAGTAATCTCTTTTATGTCATTCCTTTTATGCTCCATGTTCTAATGTTGGAGGATGTTCTTTTATACTCCTCTTACTGACCTTTTCATGTTCATATAATGAGATATCCCCTCTTACTCTCATTATTTCATTTTATGAAGTTTTAAGTGGCGCCGTTAGGCTGCCGAAATTTTTGTAACGGTTTCTTTCTCCCTTCTCATTTTTCAAGATCTATTTTCATGTAAAGTATTTCAAGTTCCTTTTTATTATGTTTGGGTATGATCTCTAAATTTATCATACTGATATTTTATGATCATATGATGAGAGACCCCATTTGATCTCTTCAATTCAGTATTTTGAAGTTTTAAGTGGCGCCGTTAGGCTGTCGAATTTTTAAGTGGTTCTTCACCCTTCTTGTTTTGAAGTTCTACTTTCATGTCAATTCTTTCAAGTTAATTTTTGTTATGTTGGGGTATGATATCTATATCTATCATACTGTACTCTTATGTTCATATTATGAGAGACCCCATTTGATCTCTTCAATTCAGTATTTTGAAGTTTTAAGTGGCGCCGTTAGGCTGCCGAATTTTTAAGTGGTTCTTCGCCCTTCTCGTTTTGAAGTTCTACTTTCATGTCAATTATTTCAAGTTCGTTTTTGTTATGTTGGGGTATGATATCTATATATATAATACTGGACTCTTATGTTCATATGATGAGAGATCTCATTTGATCTCTTCAATTCAGTATTTTGAAGTTTTAAGTGGCGCCGTTAGGCTGCCGAATTTTTTAGGGGATTCTTTCACCCTTCTCATTCTTTTCAAAGTTCTACTTTCATGTCAAGTCTTTCAAGTTCCTTTTTAATTATGTTGGGGAATTATCTCTATATCTATCATACTGAACTCTTATGTTCACATTATGAGAGACCCTATTTGATCTTTTCAAATCATTTTTGTTGAAGTTTAAGTAACGTCGTTAGGCTGACGAACTTTCATAAGAGAAATCTATTTTTTTTCTCTTCCTTCCATGTTTTTCATTTCAAATAGTATGTCCTTGAAATTTCATTACCATTATCATGTATCCTTCTTATTCTGTCCATCTACTGTTCTATGGGTCATTTATCAATGTTTGTCCCATCTTCCCTCTCTTTTTAATGTCTTCTAAAACCTCGTAACATAGCCGTTATGCTGCAGAATTTCCGTCTCAAAATGTCTCTCCCTTTTTATAAAGTTATTTTATATTATTAAGTGATTAATCAACGCTATTTCTTCTAAAGGGGTATTCACATGTATACCAAAATGTTCTATTTTAAATTCTGGGATTTACATACATGAGACCCACCTTCCTTTTCTGTGGGTTTTAAAGTGACGTAAAGATCACGTCTTTAAAGCAGTTTTTAAAACGTTATGATTATGAAATGAAACCCATTTATTTTATGCTATGTGGGTTATTTATGAAATGTTTGATGATGATATATGTGTATCACATGATAATAAAGGCAAATTTAAGGGTGTTCCCTGATAGCGCTCCAATGCATTGGGTAATGATGTAACCACTAGAGATTACAATTTTCACGATACCTTGGTGAATAACCTTGGTAATTTTCAAATGACACCTTGGGGATGGACCTTGGTGATATGTTCATGATTGTCTATGTTAAATGATGTAGCCACATATTCAAGTTATAAAAATTTTATTTTTATTATGATATTCCACATGATTTTTTTTATCATGCCTTAAAGTTCTTGTTCATGACATAGTTGATGTATCTCAAGTTCACATGTTAAATGTTACCCTTGTTTCCCTTACTGGGCCTTCTGCTCACCCTTTCTTTTGATGTATGCTCCCAGGTTATGTGATGCAGTAATGAACATAGGATGAACATGAGGAGAAGCCTTTCAAGTGTTTTAGAAGAATGTTTTATGTTTTCATGTTTTAAGTTCCTGGTTTCCAAGACACTAAACCTTAAAGATCCTCAGTTTTGTATAATGTAATGAAAGTTTATGTGATAAAAAGGCGGGATGCTATAGTTGGTATCAAAGGATGGTTTAGTTATTTGTGGAAATTAGGATATGAAAAATCTAGGAAGAACCCTATATAAAAGTTTAAATATAGGAAATCTTCATGGTATTTTGGTGAGTATTGAGTAAGGGGTTTCCAAGCAAATACATCTCTGTCTAGATATGAGCAGGTAGAGGTGGCTCTGGCACAGATGTACATAGGGGTAAAACCCGAAAACACTGCTTTGAGCTAGACTCGAACGGGAACTGGTACATGACAACGGGCCTTGCTGCACTCTTGTTTAAGACACTCCCGGGGGATATGCTTTGGTAAATTCATAAGCTTAGTATGAACCATTATTAAAGGAACAAGGATAAAACAAAATAAGGATTCACATAAGAATATATGATCATGGATAACCTAGATTGGAACCTAGGGGATCACAAGTTAGGATATACTTTTATTCTACATGTTTATCCTTTTATGCTTAAAGTTTCATTTTCATTAGCTAAGTAAATAAGCCCCTAATTATAGTTTCTTTTCTTAGTTAATGGCGGGAAATGGAAGAACATGTCCCAAAAACCAATGTGATAGGAAATGCGACAATTGCCGTATTAATATGACAGAGGTGATTAAGGGATTAAAAGATTATTATTATTTTGGAATATATTCACTATTTTAGGGACCCTATATGATCGAGGTAAATAGATTACTATGGTATTTTCATTGAGGAGTAAGGTTGACTTATATTTTGAAGAATCGATAAATTTATGGTGGACTTATAGTAATTTAGGCTACTTATGGGAATGATTAACCTATCTTGGGTAAAATATGTTTAGTTTAGATAATTTTGTTATAAGATGTTAGGAGTGGTTGATGTTGTTTGGAGATGAACAATGAAGTTTATTTTGGAAGACTATGTTATCAAATCCTTCTTGTATTTGGGTTTCAATCTTAGTTTGTTTTATTTTGAGGAATTTTAAGGACCGTTATTTATGGGATGGTCTATGATAAACTTTGGGTAGTACCATGGAACTTTGAAGATTTAAAAGTAGTTTCCATTCCTATGGGATTCTTCCTTTTTGAAGAGTTGTTTAACCTTACCCTTTCTGTTTTTGATAATGTTTAAAGATAGAAGAAATAGATAGTTAATCTTTTGTGGATTATGTGATTCTCTAGAAGATGATTCTTGTGTTTTGATGAGACCAAGTAGTTTTGAGTGCTCATCGTTTGGGAGAAAATATTAGTTTTGGTAGAAACTTATTAAAGGGTGAAACTCTACATGAAGGTAGATATATTTCCTTATGTTCTTGTTCTATGTTGTAAATGAATTTCTCAAAATTATGAAAAGGAATGTAAAACAAAAACGTTGTTGCTTTACGTTTCCTACTAGGTAATCAAAGATAGTTTACACACATCATAAGTTTGGGATTTTCTTATGGTTAATTTTCTCCTAATCATGTTCTCTGTCACTCTCCCTCAGAACATGACCCTTTGTTTTCTCCTCCATGTCCATATTTTCCTACATGGAATCCTAGTGTGGGATAACTCGGGTGACCTTCGTACTTCCCTTTCTTTCTTTTAAAGTAATAGTTTTACTGACTCCTTTTCCGATGTGGGTCTTTCAATGAAATTTCAAAACCTAATTTTAAAAATTGCGAGGACACAATTTCTTAAGGGGGGAAGATTTTAACGACCCGAAATTTTAAATAAATCTTGTTTCCTAATTTTATGTGTTATTTTATTTTATTTTTATACTCAACAAAAATGTTTCATTTGATAACATGAGTATAATTAAAATGAGACTGTTGGGTTTTGATTGTTATTTGACCATTGGTCAATATGACCAATGGAAACTAAAAGTTTTGACTATTGTCTCTAAATACAAGCAATCTTGGTTAATTAATATAGAAAGAAGATTTGATGGCCTCTCCCAGTAGTCTTAGACCGATCGAAGCCCATCTAACAGAACTTGGGAAGGAGGTAGCACCACTGGGCTTTGCTCTGGACCAAACCCAAGCTGAACTTCATCGTGTGAAGCTAGAACGGGATCGCCTTCGCGAGAAGTTCAAACTGATAGAAATTACTACTCATGTGATGTTGGTCGAGCCTCCCTCGGATTCTCTCACCTTAGCACACCTTACACTTAGGTCCTATGCTGGTGTGATAAGGGGCTATGTAAGGAGACCGTAACTTCCTTGTGTAATCCTTTGTTTTAAATAAAAATTGGGATTTCTTCTTATGATGAAGTTTATGAATTTTCAAATGACCGGATAAATATAATATGCATATTTTTGATGAATTTCAGAAAAATGATATTTTAAAAATGGTTGTGTAAACCTTAAATAATTAAAAATGTGTAATGATTTTCGAAAAATGGTCTTCTACAATTATGTTCAGTACGAAATTTAGAGACTAATAAGATCAACTTAATTTTTGATGAATAGTAAATTATGAATAGTGATTTTATGATTAGGATTAGTAATGTGTCCAAATGGATTAGTAATCTCACTTAAAGAAAGTATTAATATAATCTAGGCACCTTGATTAAGTAATGTGATTCAATAAAATGGTTAAATAACGGTTTCATAAATTATTATTCAAGTATTAGTTTTTTCGGGTGAATAGTGTTTTTTAATTAAAAATTTAATTAAAAATAATTAGAAAATTATTTTTATAAAAAGGACTTTATTTTTGAACTCAGAGCATCGATATTATGTTAAGGTAATTTTTGGGGATTTTTCTGAAAAAAATGAATTCTCGATGAATAGTGTTTTTATTTAAAAATTAAATTAAAAATATTTAGAAAATTATTTTTATAAAATGGATTTCATTTTTGAAATCAGAACATTGATATTTGGTTATGGTGAAATTTTGGGATTATTCTGAGAAAGTTGAATTTTTGATGAATAGTGAAAGTATAGTTTTTAAGTTACGGGTGTTTAATGACATCATTAAATGATGTATTAAGTATATATTCAATATGGTCGAATTATGAATAGTAAGATAAGGTATGAGGTGTCCCAAGTGACCAATACCATGGGCAAATACCATGGGCAAGCCCATGGTTTTTCCAAAACCACTAATGAGGTGTCCCTTGGCCATTATTGCCTTGTCCCCTCACTTTCCCTATAAATACCCGCCCTTTCCTCCTTTAGTTTTCACTCCCAACTCTCCCCCAACGAATTTCTGGTCTCCTTACTTCCCAAGGAGTCCTACCAATGTTCCCCCAAGCCCTCAAGGTCCAAACCTTTGAGTTTCAAGAGTCACGTTTTAAGGTAAGGGATCCGACCTCTCTCTTTCATTTCAAGTAATCTCTTTTATGTCATTCCTTTTATGCTCCATGTTCTAATGTTGGAGGATGTTCTTTTATACTCCTATTACTGACCTTTTCATGTTCATATAATGAGAGATCCCCTCTTACTCTCATTATTTCATTTTATGAAGTTTTAAGTGGCGTCGTTAGGCTGCCGAAATTTTTGTAACGGTTTCTTTCTCCCTTCTCATTTTTCAAGATCTATTTTCATGTAAAGTATTTCACGTTCCTTTTTATTATGTTGGGGTATGATCTCTAAATTTATCATACTGATCTTTTATGATAATATGATGAGAGACCCCATTTGATCTCTTCAATTCAGTATTTTGAAGTTTTAAGTGGCGCCGTTAGGCTGCCGAATTTTTAAGTGGTTCTTCACCCTTCTTGTTTTGAAGTTCTACTTTCATGTCAATTATTTCAAGTTCCTTTTTGTTTTGTTGGGGTATGATATCTATATCTATCATACTGGACTCTTATTTTCATATGATGAGAGACCCCATTTGATCTCTTCAATTCAGTATTTTGAAGTTTTAAGTGGCGTCGTTAGGCTACCGAATTTTTAAGTGGTTCTTCACCCTTCTCGTTTTGAAGTTCTACTTTCATGTCAATTCTTTCAAGTTCGTTTTTGTTATGTTGGGGTATGATCTCTATATCTATCATACTGGACTCTTATGTTCATATGATGAGATACCCCATTTGATCTCTTCAATTCAGTATTTTGAAGTTTTAAGTGGCGCCGTTAGGCTGCCGAATTTTTTAGGGGATTCTTTCACCCTTCTCATTCTTTTCAAAGTTCTACTTTCATGTCAAGTCTTTCAAGTTCCTTTTTAATTATGTTGGGTAATTATCTCTATATCTATCATACTGAACTCTTATGTTCACATGATGAGATACCCTATTTGATCTTTTCAAATCATTTTTTTTTGAAGTTTAAGTAACGCCGTTAGGCTGACTAACTTTCATAAGAGAAATCTAATTTTTTTTCTCTTCCTTCCATGTTTTTCATTTCAAATAGTATGTCCTTGAAATTTAATTACCCTGATCATGTATCCTTCTTATTCTGTCCATCTACTGTTCTATGGTTCATTTATTAATGTTTGACCCATCTTCCCTCTCTTTTTAATGTCTTCTAAAACCTCCTAACATAGCCGTTATGCTGCAGAATTCCCGTCTCAAAATGTCTCTCCCTTTTTATAAAGTTATTTTATATTATTAAGTGATTACTCAACGCTCTTTCTTCTAAAGGGGTATTCACATATATACCAAAATGTTCTATTTTAAATTCTGGGATTTACATACATGAGACCCACCTTCCTTTTCTCTGGGTTTTAAAGTGACGTAAAGATCACGTCTTTAAAGCAGTTTTTAAAATGTTATGATTATGAAATGAAACCCATTTATTTTATGCTATGTGGGTTATTTATGAAATGTTTGATGATGATATATGTGGCTCACATGATAATAAAGGCAAATTTAAGGGTGCGCCCTGATAGCGCTCCAATGCATTGGGTAATGATGTAACCACTAGAGATTACAATTTTCACGATACCTTGGTGAATAACCTTGGTAATTTTCAAATGACACCTTGGGGATGGACCTTGGTGATATGTTCATGATTGTCTATGTTAAATGATGTAGCCACATCTTCAAGTTATGAAAATTTTATTTTTATTATGATATGCCACATGATTTTTTTTATCATGCCTTAAAGTTCTTGTTCATGACATAGTTGATGTATCTCAAGTTCACATGTTAAATGTTTCCCTTGTTTCCCTTACTGGGCCTTCTGCTCACCCTTTCTTTTGATGTATGCTCCCAGGTTATGTGATACAGTAATGAACCTAGGATGGACATGAGGAGAAGACTTTCAAGTGTTTTAGAAGAATGTTTTATGTTTTCATGTTTTAAGTTCCTGGTTTCCAAGACACTAAACCTTAAAGATCCTCAGTTTTTTATAATGTAATGAAAGTTTATGTGATAAAAAGGCGGGATGCTATATAGTCCACATGGTATGTCAACCATGAAACATGACAACACTATAAGGAATCCCAAAATAATCCATATATACTCATTGTATACTCCAAGTCTCATGAGGTACCAACCTCATAGCCAGAAACATGATTCCACTCAAGGCCCAAAGGTAACACTCATCTAGGAGATAACATTCCATGAGCCCTGCCATCCCATATGGAACATCCAAGAGAACACACTTCATTAGAAACAAATCTTCCATCCCTGATGGCCCGTCTAAGAGAAAACACTCCATTGGGAACTACTTGAGGTCCAACCCTAGTGACCATCACTAGAGGTCCTATCATCGTTGTCTTGTACCTCGCGCAAGATCAAATGTACCCATGTAGAAAGGTTTGCCCCTCTCCAATGCATGCAAATAAGGGAGCACTGTTGTAGAATATACACCATGTGAATCCTCTCTAAGAGAGAGTAAGGATGGACCCACACCTCATCACTTCCCCGTAATCAAAGGATTAGTGACTCTTAATCATACCATGAAACCTCTTTAGTGCCTATAGAGAGAGTCCCAGAACTCACCACGTCGAGGGAGCACTGCCTCCTAACCAGGTGACATGCCTAATATGTGGTGGGGCCCGCTCCTCATGAATGTTCTCAATAGCCAAGGGATCTCTGAATTTATTGGAGTACCTGCTCCCCACCACTACTCAAAGATGAGATATTACCACTCTCTAGATAGAGGAACCACACCCAGTGTAGATGAGATTGTTGTCTCTACCAATCTGATCATAATGGGGGACCCACACCCTAACACAATAGGGGAGTACTAACCCCGAAATAGAGGAACATCACCCTAATATGATAGGGGGGATTACCAACTATATCTGAACATCACATATATAGGACACACATCCTAGTATAATAGGGTAGTACTGACTCTAAAGATAGAGGAACCACACCCTAGCACCTGAGGGGAGTACCAAATCTATCTGTACTATGAATATGGAGGGCCCATGACCTGATACAATAGGGTAGCTCTGTCTCTAACTAGAAAAACAATATAGGGGATTCATAACCTAATACAATAGAATATTACAAATCTAGTCAAAACTACTCTATGGGTAGGGGACCCTCACCCACTTTAGGGTAGTTCTGCCTCTACTGATCTAATAGGTAAGGGAAATCTAATCCATAATATGACATGGGAGTACCAATCCCAATATCTCTTAGAAAAACCAAACCAACCTCCAACATCAGACCCATGAAACTAGAAGTAGAATCATGCTCACCATGCCTTATGGTGTAACATTTCCATGAGTAGGGTAACCACTCCTTGATAGTAGGGGATCACCACTATACCAGTCTAAGATTCTATGGAACCCACTTCTTAAGATGATAGGCAAGAGTACCGACCTAGACATCTTACCAGTGATCCAACCTGATCATTACCTGCAATCTAGAACCACTAATACAACATCATGCTTGAATCACTCCACATCATATCATAAAATCCACCATGAAGGATACCATCACATTCTACATGGAAAACTTCTTAGGATAGGCTTCTCATTGGCCTAAATCTAATTCCCTAAGAAGGATATACACTAGGAATAAGTGCCCAAGAATAGTACACAGTGTGTAATGGGGTCTACATGGTGTGAGACCCCACCTGGTCCCCTTTTTGTGTCCTCTACTCCATGTCTTGTCATTTCATGTGAGCTTACACAGCATGTGCAGGGTGTACATGGCATGTATTTCCTCACCAGGGCCTTTAGTGATGTCCTTCTGCCCATGGATCAGCCATCCGTCCCTTTCACATTTAGTGTAACCTTGGTACATGGAGTGTCCTAGATAACCAGACTACTGGATGTGTCCCCTAACCATGACCATGTATGAAACCTTGTGTCTATCTCTTCCGATCGTATCTAGGAACACGACCATGTCTCTTGACACAACACCCATGTCCATTTCCCTTAGCCACACGACCCAAGATCTCTACATAGCATGTACCTGGAGTATACAATGTGTATTCCGCAAATTTCATCTTTCCCAAATAAAAAAGAACACATGGCATGTTCCTCTTAACTACATGTCGTGTGATTAGGAATTCCGAATGGGAATTCTGAAGGTGAATTCCCTACGATCCACCCAAAACATCATTGGTTTCTACCAAAACCTATATATCAGCACTCAGGGGATCTCTAGTAGTAATTATAGGGATCTAAAACCTTAAAACAACACATAAAAATGGGGATCATAACTTAAAACTCAAATCCACCTACCTCGTGGTGAAACGCTGAAGCTTCGAGTTCAAAATTATTCTTGGGAGCTACTAAATCACGATCAGATGAAGATCGTCATCAAAAATGGGGATCAATGGCACCTCTTCACTTCAGTTTGGCCTCAGGTCATCCATCACTCAAGGGGTTTCTCCTCCTATCCCTTTTTTTGTGTGTTATATGGGGGTGGTGGAGGATACTATTTTATTTTAATAAATTAATATCATCCACTCTCCTACCAATATTCCCTGAACCAAGCACCCTATGCCCAAAAAAAATTCATTGCGCCTAGGGTAAAAACCACATTCTGAACTCAACTGTCATCTCAAATATCCGATCTGTGAATCCTCTTGGAAGTTAAACCACATTTACATAGAAATTTAACATGTGTGATAAAATATTTTTAATATTTTTAATATCTCCACACTGAGGCCCTCCAGACCCTAGATTTCTATATCGACTCAACACCTAGCAATGGAAATATTCATAGAAATATTGAAAATTATTATAGAAAAAAACCAAAGATGGTACATAATAAATGACTTGTCACTATTCTATGGATATTAAGATCTATTAAAATTTAATTTTAGTGCATCAGGAATAAAAAAATTATCTTTGATATTCATTTAATGGAGTAAGAAATGAAGTGGAAATTAATTAAAGCATACTCAAAGGATAAAATTGTGCTTTTGAAATAAAAAGATATCAACTAAATATATTTTATGATGTTATCTATAATGATTATAATATAAACCATAAAATATATGAAAAGGATATTGAAATGAAAACTGTTTCCAATTAAATTTATATATAATGAATCAATGGCCCTTTCACCCATCACCAATTTACAATTTTCTGGGGGTTAACTATTTGCTAAAAATGTTATTTATTTCTATTTATTAGTAATTTGGTGTTATTTTTATCCTCCATGTCCATATTTTCACTTCCTACTAATTTTATCATATTTGGGAACCTAATGTTGTGATGACCATTGTGTTTCTATTTCCCCACTTTTTAGGAGAATGTTTTATTAACCCTCTTACAATGTGTGTGTTCTATAAAAGAATTTTCAAATTTCTAACCCTTGACTATTTTTTTATAACAAGTTCATATTTTGAGGATACAATTTATTAAATGGTTATAATGAAGCACCTTGATATTTTAATATAAGAACATTGTGTTCAATGGTGTATACAACACACAACATAATATTTTAAGAAAACTGCGATATGCTGTTAAAATATTATTATTTAATATAACCTTTATAACCTATCCATAAAGTTTATGGGAATGAAAATTGTTAATTACATTATGAAAATATGTATACAAGTTCCATATAATGTATAAGTACTTTATTCTCAATAAAATCATTTTATGCCTCAAAAATAGTTTTATTTTAAATTTTTTATTTGGGGAAAATAATTAATTTGAACCTATTTTATAAATTTTATTTTATAAAAAAAATATCATTTTTGAAATCATAATATATAAAATTTATAAGTGTAAATTTTTTTGATTTTTCTAAAAAATAGTCATTTTTCAGTGAATAGTGAAAAATATAGCTTTTTGAAAAGGTTTTATTTCTTTTTAATAAACTATGTAATTTAAAAAGTACCATTATTGTTTGAATTTGATTTAAATGTAACATAATTATTATTTAGTTTTATTTAATATAATTAATTACATTTTAATCATGATTATACAATAAATTTTTATAGGTTTATATTTAGGCTTCAAAACTCATTTTTTTGAAAAAACAATTAAGAGCATAATGTACTTTTACTATAATTAATTAAAATAAAAAAACTAGATAATATTTAAGTAAAATTTTATAGATTATATATCTAAATATATGAATTTAAATCCATATAATTATTATCAATATTCATATAGTAAATGTAAGATCCTCTTATGCTTCAAAAATGAATTTCTTAAAAAATTATTTTTCAACAAGATTTGGATGTTTATTTTTTAATTAAATTCTTAAAGTTAATTGAATTGAATTTTATAAAATGTATTACATATTTTTAATCATAATAATTAATATTATTTATTAAATTCAGCTTAATTTTTTTCTCAATGAATAGTAAAAATAGTAAAAAATCAATTAACATGTTGATGTTAAAATAGAATTATGAGGGGAGGGGGTTAAACCAAAAGATAAAGGGTATGTTTTACATTTAAAATTGGTAAAATTATATTTAATAGATTCATTTTTACCTTATTATATCCTAAATTTTAATATAAGGTCATTTTTATGCATTTTTATTTAGAATGAATTTATCATTTTGTATTCTTTTGGGAAATTTCTAAGTGGTCTGGAAGAAGGTCCCCTTCCCCACTTATAAAAGGTCACCACAACCCCTCACTTATTCAAACCACTTAATCCATTTATCTTGGAAAAAACAACCAAAAATATCTCCCCAACATACTTATCCACATTTTAATGGTGATGTTATTCTCTAAAGACCAATCATGGGGTCCTTAATAAGATATCCAAAGTCAATTTCTCTAAGTCAAGGTAATCATCTTCACTGAGATCTTAATTATTTACTTATTATTTTATCACCTTAAATTACGTATTAAAAATTAAAATATAATGACACTAATATCTAAAATATACTGGTATGTTATTATTTTTATGGAATATTTATCCATCTCCTCCATAATAAAATGGGAAACAAATCCATCGCTCGTGTGTATAACAGACTACAAAATCATGAACCGATTTAATTTTTTTTCATCGCTGAATAAAATAGATAGTCATAATGAAGGAAATAATGAATATATATTATACATATGAAATTATATTAATTCTTGAAAATTAATGTTTCATACACTTCATTACCCTTTCACCTATTAAGGGATTGATATCATCGCTCGTGCTTACATAGGACCAACCATCTCCACAAGGTGATGCGAATAATTTTTTATGACCAATATTAAATATTGTTTATAAAAAGGTATGTAATGAATAAAAATTATATTTATAAAATTTCTATAATTATGGAGAATTTGGATCTATATCCTATTCATAAGAACCTGAACATTCTTGAAAAAACATGCATAACAAAATGAAGTAGTTAACACCCAAAACAATGGTAATAATAAAATAAAATTAAATAATAAGTGGTAAGATACTATAATAGGAACATGTATATTATTATATATATGAAATTGGATTAGCTATAAATTAATAACATGCTTAAAACTATTATACTAAAGGTTAAATAATGTTTAATTAGAGGGAAGTGTGAGGTAAGAGACTTCATCTCAATTTCATTTCTTTGAGACATATTCTAATGTTATGCACCAATTTATTTTATATGGTGTATGAACTTACACTTTAATATATAATATATTGAATAATTTATTTTTCATTTCATTTTAAGTTAAATTTTAATTATTTCATCTAAGTCGATTTGACATGAATGTTACCAAGTGGTAAGGAATCTTATTACTCAATTTCTTTTCATTCGGTTATATTACTTATTTGTTATATTTTATAATCTAAGATTATATGTGTAATATATTTTGATTATTTTAAATTTTATTTCCCCTTTTTTTATGTGAATTTACATTTGATACACATAATAAATTCATTTATTAATCCTCGCTTCAATGGTATGATCATTGTATCGGATTTCTTCTCAATTTACAATTCATTGAGACATATTGGTTATTATACACCTATTCACTTATATGTAGTGTATATTATACCTATTTTATTTATTTAACATGAATAACTATTTATTCATTATTATTAATGTTTTAATTCAAGTGTATTAATTCAATGGGTAAAAATTCAAAAGTTACAAAATACGTAATAATCTATTTTACAATCTCACTTTCTTTTGGGGTTCCATTTTTTTATTGATGGAATCGTATCATTTATCTACCATATGTTACAATAATTTTATTATACACTATATTTTTAAGGAGTTTTAGTATTTTTTTAAATAAAGTATTCTTTGTGGAAATTGAATCAAAAAAATAAATGTTTAAAACAAAAGCCTATTTTAGTTCTCTTTTAATCGAATATATTTTTCTTTCATGTCCATTTTTTTCAAAGTTGTTTCAAAAAAGTACTTTTATTTAATAAAATTATTTATCAAGAAAATTTTATTTCATCCTTTACTTTTAAAAAAAAATTAAAAGGTATCTTTAATTTTTTTTCAAAATGGTACATTTTTAACTTTCCTTACAAAAAGTAAAAAATGAATGTTTTTTAATCTGTATGGTGATAATAGACTTCCACACCACCATAACCATTTTATAAAATTTTTATTCTTATAAAATTTTTCAATGGTTTTATAAATAAAACTCTCTTATGAATTTTTATTTTAATATTTGACTTAAATTTTCTTTATTGTTCCAAAGGACATAATTTTATTGAAAATTCTATATTCCTAGGGAAGTGATGATCAAATCTTATCTATTTTTTTTATCATTATATTATATTAAAATAGTCACTTTAATGTGACCATTATAATTTTCATTTCCCTTAAATATACTTATTATTTAACATGGATATTCTTATTTCTTAAACCATATATCATTTCTATATATGGTGTTTTACTAAGAATGTTATTTGATAGACTGAGTAAATATTGATATTCCATATTATTTATTTAATACATAAATTTATTGATAACTAATATTGTTCATTGATACATGAGGAATTATTTGGTCATGAAGTGTTGGGTGGGGCCCAAAATTATATATCCCCTCAATGAATTGATAGTTCTCATGAGACAAATCAATTTTCCAAAATAAATGGATTTTTACCCATAGATTTAAGCTCTCTTGGTGAAATGTCATGACGATATAGATATCATGATTTCCAAAATCATGAATTACAATATTAATCTTTTCCTTTATTGATAATTTAATTATTATTATCTATGAGATTTATTTATTGATATTATCAATGGATTGTCTTCAATATCATGTAATTATTTATATGGAACTATTTAATCATCATTTATTCCTACCAAATAATTATTTGAGATCATGTTATTGATCAAAAGACTTATGTTTTCAATTACTTATCATGTCATGTTATTTATGCCTTATTGATTCATGATAGCTTCCTCTATACGTAACCCTTACAAAGTATTTGAGCTCACCCTTATTTTGTTTCCCTTCCTTAGGATATTAAGAAGGAATATTTAAATGAGTTTAAGGATTTAGAATATTTACTGTCACTATGTTGTTATTTATGTTTTTAAATGTAATTAAAAACTAATTTATGTGCCTAGTTTAGTAATAATTCTAAACTTTTCATCCTTTTTTGATGCAATCTCTTGTGTTTAGCACCAATGTAATAAAGTAACCACTGACTTTAAGCTATCAGGGATAGGGTATTTACACAAGGTATGACATGTTAAACCATATCTTATCACTATTTTTATAGTTCAAGATTTTTATTATTATTAAATAATTTAATAAAATAATACTTTTATAAAATAATGTTAATATAATTTTTGACACTATTCATTTAATTTGACTTTAAAGACATCAAGACAAATATGGAATTTGAATATGAACCATTCAAACATCCATAATATGTTATATTTAGAAAAAAATCATGGAACACAATAATTAATAAAAAAAATTATTATATTTAATATTTTTAAAATTATTTATTTTATTTTTCTATTAATTGAATATATAATGTGTCAACATTACATAAGAATTTATGGTAATTATTCAATCAGTAAAAATTAAAAATAAATTACCCTAATAAAAAAATAATTTACCTATAAAATAAAAATTTAGAACTAAAATTATCCTCTTTTTATCCTTATGTAAAAAAGTTAGTGATATTAAAGACAAGGTAGTGACATTTTTTCTTTTTTCTTTTTAAAAAATAATATTAAGGACATAATAAAAAAATGGAACCAAGTGGCCATATATTCTATATGAGGATGAAAATTTCATAATTCCACTCTTCCAATAGGATATAGGTATGTTTTAGAGAAATTTTAATGCCTTATCACATTTTTTTAACCCTATTTTATCTATTTTACACTTACTAAGGTGAAAAATATTTAGCAAGTTTAATATTCACAATGAATAAAAATTAAGTTGAACCTATTAAATTGTATAAATTATGATTATTCCAAATATATAATCCATTTTATCAAATTCAATTTATATAAGTGTAATAATTTAATATATAAATAAACAAGAAAAACATAATGAAATACGTTTCCCAACAAATGTCTTCATAGGTATAAAATGTTTTCATATCAAAATCAAGCATAATATGGATTAAAATGAAATTAATTGGATTATTCATAATATAAATGAACTAATTTTTCATTGAAACCATTTTAAAACTAAGTGAATCTTCATAAATTCTTTAAATGAAAAGATAATTTTCACTAAAAATATGTATTTTTCACTATTCATTGAAAAGTCTATCTTTTTAGAAAATTATTTAAGAAATAATTTGATTTAATTTTGAAAAAATTATTTCAAAATTTATTTAATTTTTATCAAATATAATTTTAATTAATTCTAGAAATTAATTATAATATTCTATCACAAAAATAAATAAATAATATTCTTGAAGAAAACATATTTTTGAATAATAAAATGGCTCTTCTAAAAAATTGAGTGTTTATTTCATATTCATTAATCAATATCATTGTATTGGTTGGGACCTTTTTTATAATACATAATTTAGTTAATATTATTCATACTTACCAATTCAATAACTAGGTTATAATGAACATATTTTAATAATAGTATTTCATTATACATTTAAGCTTAGTGTTTCATATCCTATATACTATTGAAAATAATTATATTTTAAAATATTGAGATATTACACAAACCTTCTTATATTATAATCCAATAATGAGTTATGGATTTTTTATTTCAATATTTCTTTTTTTTAATTGATTTTCTAACATGAAATATCAATTCATAAAATTATTTCTATATTTCTTATCCATTAAAGTTATTTGATTTCAATTTTATATTGAGATTTATGATTTTATGATATCTTCCATAAATTCTTTATCATTGGTGAATTTGTTTCTAATTAATGGTGAAAATATCTTCAATCATGACACCAAATAATCTAAATGGATTAATCTCCATTGATTTTTCCCTTATCCAGAATGGTTACTCCACATGCCATCTCTATGGATGAAAGACATTAGTCGATAGAAAAAACCAAGACCTTTGTTTTTCAATATATGGATGTTTAAATGGTGATAGTGACTAGGTTATCAAAAATAAATGAATAGTGATACCAAATAACAAAATTAAATGATGATGCAATTTCATCAGGGTAGTGTCATTCAACAGTGATGAGGGATATTACAAACCCCCTTTTAATGGGATTTTTTTATAAACACCCAAAAATAAATCCTTGATGGAATTATATCCTTGTATAAGTCATATGAAGAATATTTATACTAAAAAAAGGGTGAATGTGGTGATGATAATAATTTTCAGAGAGTACCACATGATCTAAGTGAAGAACACTACAACACGACATCTAGTATCAAGAAACACATGCTTTTTACTTCTCTAGAATAGGATACTAGGGTTTTAGATGATGATAAATATCACATGCGTAATGGACTAGTGTAAGAATTATGTATACCTTAACTGAAAATTTTATCATGTATGGGGAGTACATGCCTAGGATTCCATTTGGATACACAATCTATGTACCCTATAGGGAACACCATGTATTGTTTCCCTCACATAACATGGGTTTTAGTGGTACATACTGAGAACCCAAACTTTCCCACATTCTATATGACCTATATCACACACCTTGTAGGTATACCCTTATATTCCATGTCATAAGTAATTTCATGGGTAGAATTATTCTGAAGGGCTTCACATTTCGTTCCCCTAGAAAACATGTTGCTGATGTTTCTAAACTTGATTATTTTTATTCAAATATCCTAGATCGAGACACATTTTTTAGATGTATAAAATTATATCCATAGTTTTATTTGACATATATTGTAATTCCATATTATTTTTTGTTATCTAAGACTATTTGAGATATGAGATATTAATTACTAGGGTTTATCCTTTTAGGGATGACCGTAGGGATTACGTGCGGTGTATAGAGCAATCAGGGGTCAAGTACCTCTCTATCATAGTCTATGTGCTACTCTTATATACTATGTTATACTCCAATTTTCACTATTCTACT
The DNA here is from genome assembly GCA_963277665.1 of Viscum album. Classification (NCBI taxonomy): domain Eukaryota; kingdom Viridiplantae; phylum Streptophyta; class Magnoliopsida; order Santalales; family Viscaceae; genus Viscum; species Viscum album. Next base: position 1,547,735,884 of record OY728135.1, on the reverse strand, counting down.
CATACTTTATGTGTTCTAAATTTATATATTATGTGCTACTTGATGATACACAGGTTCACCTTTGCATTTCAAGAGAGGTAACTCGAGTTATCTGATTTTGGTAGTTCAAATTCATGGGGGTTGTTTGCTAAATTCTTCTGTAGTTGTCTATGAACAACATGACTCTATTTTATATCTTCTTTTCTTTATTTTAAACATATATATATTTTTATTGGGTTATCCTTCACTTCTTTATTTATGGTATTAAATTTACATGTTTTCTTATTTTAATTTATTTATTTATTTTGAGGTTTCTTAATGGGTATGTATATACTGACATATGCATGATCATTTTCACCTTCATGTGTCATGTCTTATGTAGATGATGGATAGTTTTTCTATGATCTTAGTGTTCATGGTGTTGTTGGATTTTAATGGTACCTAGAGAGGGTTTTAGCATATAGTGTTTGATCTTAGAGCTTTTTTGTTGTGGGGTACTCTTCACCTCTGTTATTTAGTTTGGTTTATCCTATAAGTTATTAGTTGTGTAATTATCCATATTTTCTTTACAGTTTATTTATATGTTAATCCCCAAGTATCTTTTTGTTTTTCATGTGTATTATATATATATATATGAAAGTTAGTTTTATTTATCTTTCCTTCCTTTCAATGTATGGTGTAGAGGTCAGAATTTCATAAAAGTGTATTAGTCTTAGGTCACTCAATATGTATGATATTCATAATCAGTTCTACTCACCAGCCTCCAAACTATTTGAGGTTTTTTTGGGGTGTCACTCTATGTTACCACTTCCCTGGAAGGATCATGGTGGGACCATTTGTGTAACTCATGTAGTTCATGATCCCTCTTTCCTAATATAATTTTATGGTAGATATAATGTGGAATATTCCACATTGTAATATATGATAGATTAAGTGGTGACCTTCAAAGTGGAATGATTCCAGGTGGTGGTGTTCTATTTTATTGGTTATATAACATAAATTGAGGATACTTCTTCAGGAAACCTCAGCCATGGCCTGATAGGTTTTTCTTTATTAATTGTCTTGCATAGTGATCCCTATTTAGTAGTGTTTATTGTTCATGATGTCTCCTTCCATTAAGTTTCCTATAGTGTTGCAACGTTCTTATTTGTTTTTTGTTATTATTTAGTGAAGGATCCGTCTTAATAATGGTATGAATTAGATCAATTTTCATTTTTATGCTTTGGATTGAATGATTTAAAGTTGGTTTTTTAGTTTTATGGATTGTTAACATTAGTTTTCTAGTGGGTTAGTGGTATCATAGGCAATGGTGCATGGGGATTCATGTTTTCTAGTTTTATGTTAATGTTTGGGAATGTGAAGGGATTGATGCACAGTCATGTTGGGTATAATTGATGCACTTGGCATGAAGTTGCATCCCCCACATTGTCTTCTAGCTCATTCCTCACAATTTAAAATTTAAATTTGAAAATTAATTTTTATGTGTTTGTTTTTGTATTTGTGGTTTAATGGATTGGCCATTTATGTGAGTTCCCACTCAACCCTGAAAGTGTATTTTTTGAAAATTCCAAAAAAAATGGAGAAATATAGAAATTTTAGTATAATTAATTTGTGAAATATTTGTTAGTTTATAAAAATAAAATAAATAATAAATTACTTAAAAATAAAAAAAATATATAATAATTAATTGAAAAAACCAAAAATTAAAAGTAAAATAATATTTGTAAATTTATTATAAAATTTTATCGTTATAATTTTTTTGAAATATTTTTAATTTTATAAAAAATAAATAAAAACTAAGAAAACAATGGAAAAAAGTAAAAATAACTAAAATAATATTAAAAATATTAATTAACTATACATTTAGTGAAAATAAATTACATTATACATTTTTTTTAATTATAATAAACTATTTGAATTTATTTTTTTTAGAAAATTATGGATCCATAAAATAGGAAACAATTTTTATTATAGGATCATGATAGGTTAAATCATCACCAAAATCCACATGGTTCTGGAATAAATCCTATATAAATTGAGGGTGATGAAATGTTTATTTAGTTTTCATTAATATATTTGGAATATGTTTCTAAAGAGATAATTAATTGTTCATGTAATAAATGTGATCTCAGATGTTTGGAGACTTTTGATAACGTTATGGTTCATATATTTAGTTTTGGATCTAAAAAGGATTATATTTTATTTTAATGAACATGTTGAATATAATTTATATTAAACAATATTGTTCCAAATCTATATTAGTTTCAAAATTTAGTTCATGAAGTTATTACATCAATGATTCGGGAAACATAAACTCAGAAGGTAATTTGAATCCTAAATTACAACCACATTAATTTTATGATTTATTAAAACATTTTGAGGAGGCTTTATATACCGTATGAAAGATAAAAAATATATATACTATTATAATAGTTATAGATATAAAATAATATTTTTTTAATATCAAATATTTGTTTTGATCAATCATTCTCTATGGTTAAATCTCGTTTTCTTGAGGAAAACACACTACCTATAAATTTCTATGAAATAATGAAGTTGTTCCATAATTTGGGTCTTAATTATCCAAAGATTCATTCATATTCAAATGACTGCATCTTATATTATGGTTAATTTTAGTTGTTAGTTAATTTTACAATGATTAAGAAATTGAGGTATAAAGAGGAACAACAAGGATAGTCTAGATAATTTCTTATTAAATAGTTGGGGTATTTTTTGTTTACATTTATATTATAACATCTATTTATGTCCTAAAAATTTGTATAATCATATAGGTCATATATTATTAATGGATTTCAATTTCATACACACACATATGGTGAATCAAAAATATCAATGAAAGGTGGTGTTTATTTAAAAGGAATCCATCAAAAATAATGTTATATTTAGTTTTATAGAATGCTGAATGAAATTATTGAGTTGTGTTATCTAGAATATAATTATGTAACAATATATACATATTAGTTGTTTTATTCTGATCTAGTGTTATCTGTTCATTCATGAAATGGATTTAGTGACATAAAATATAAAATTCTTCTCATATAAAATAAACTATTTACGCTGACACATAAATCACATCATTTTTATTATGAAAATTATTATGTTACTTTGAGTGATTTAAATGAATTATAGAGTGTTATAAAAGTAAAATTTTATGAAAATAATTTTATGGAAAATATATATTATTCTATATAAGTGTAAAATATTGAAAAGTATCACAATTCATCGCTAAAAACATCTAATAATCAAATAGATACAGATATCAATGATGAGAACTTTTAGTTTATGGTCTATGGAATTTATAATATAGATGATTTAACTTATTAATTTTAAATAATGATCCAAGATTAAATTGAAGATCATATGGAAATTAATGATGTAAAGGAAGAAGATAAAGACATTGACACTAATTAATATGAATATCAAGAAGAATAGTTATGTAATAAAATCTAGTTATAGTCATAATCAATATATACATTTTCAATAAATATTTATTAGTTTTTTATATAGGATGTATGTATTAGAAATTAATATTAGGTAATATTATTTTTTTATTTTAGAAGGATGATGAGGATTATAATGAGTTGTATCATCCCCTCGGCATTGTTTTCTCCTTAATGATGAGACCCATGATACATCAACCAAATAACATGATGCTTCTACTGAACCAACAATAAGTAGGGGTCACAACCTAGCTAAATTAATAATCCTTGGCCTTATACTTGATTAGATTATATCCCTCAACCTCGATCTATATTGGAGTAAGTGTGTTCAATTTGGTATTTTATTTAATTTTAATTAATTTTTATATAATAATTTGATGATTATATATTCTTATTTGAATAATTTTTTATATATCCATTGTCTAGGTATGTGTGATTCTAGGTAATTATTTTTCTAGAATCTGGGTGTCATGTGATCATGTTCCCAATGATCATAAACATCACATGTGTAACAACCTTCAATTATTTATGTGTGTTATGAGTTAATTTCATTCCTTTTATTCATGTTTTTTTGAACTATGAATTGTTTGGGTTGAGTTTCTAGGTCTTTTGGTTGGTTCTTTAGAGTTTTAAAGTCCCATTTAAGGGCTTATATTTGAAGCATATTTTTTACAAACTGTGATGATTCTATAGGAAACTATACAACTTATATAAGAGTCGCTTGCAGTGGAGCATGGTTTAGGAATACAATTTATCAAACCCTATAACCTTATATATGAAATCATTTAATATGATATGGTGTTTAAAATCATGGTTGTAACATGGATTGAAAAACTATGTGACCAAACCATGTGGGAATATAGTAGAGGCAATATACTTCACACATTTGGTGCACTATTTCGAAAACCATGCAACCAAATTATGTGCACAAAGAATAATGATTTTAAAATCCTCTTCAAGGGCCATTATTTATTTATTTTTACTTGTTCATATTCCTAAATTACTCCCTCTCAAACCTATAGACTCCAAATCATTCCCTCAATACATTCATCTATATCCAAGCTTGATTATAGAATATCCAAATGTGTTAATTATTGTGAATTAAGGTATTTGATCCACAAACCTCTATTATTTATCTTTCTTCTATATCCACCCATATTCCCTTGAGAAAAATCATAGATATAAAATTTTAGGGCTAAATCTATGAATTATGATGCAATCTAATAATGAATTCTTGGATCACTGTTATAATGGTGGTGGATCTAGAGTGTCATTGGCACATCCTTTGATCAATCTCAATTCTAACATCTTTAGTGGATCTTGAGAGGCTTTTTGGTATAGACCCTAATCCATTAACATAGAATATTATTGAATATCAGTAGAAAAAATTGATGTGATTGAGTTGGGATCATTTTTAGGGGTTCTTGTGATGTAGGCCTAAAATAGGGTATGGTCTCTCGATTGGTTTAGAGTTTGTTATCCATAAGATTTAGGTAGAAATTTCATTATAATTTGGGACCCTTGTATACTTTTTTCGAATTAATAATTGTGTTGGTATAACTTGTTTTACCATGCTTGTTAGTGATTTCATATGTGTTTTTATCCCATGAAACTGATATTTGATGCTCGATTCCATGAGTATGTTAATGTATCTTGTTATACCATGTTTGATATTGATCAAATGTACTTGAATGTTTCTACTAGTTTTCATGATTACATGATATGTTATACCTTTATATTCTCTTCCATGTTATATGTAATTATTATTCCTTAAGAGGTATTTCTTATAGTACTCAGAATTAGTGAAACATAATTATATAGTTATTCATTGGAGGTGGAGTTTTCATGACATGTGATGTGGATGATGATGGACCTGAATATAGGGTAGGTTCATGAAGGCTTTGAATCTAGACCCGTGATAATAAAATTAGGGGTAAGATAAACTTGTTTCTAGACCTAAGGCATAAATAGTATATTATAGATTTTGGGACTGACCTAGGATGAAGATGAGTTATGATAGATTTGAGGCCTAACTCGTGATTAAATAAGAATGTGATATCCTTGTGGCACAATCTGACTTTATGCCTTGAAAATGATCATAGACTTTCCAACTATCCTTGTGACTAGTTCTTAATCACTCCAAATATATTTTTTTATCCTTCAGGAATATATCTGAAGAAGGTATAACTGAGGATCATAATTGCTTGGTTAGAACTTGGACCCTAGAAATATTATTTTAAATTATTTCTTACACATTTACATTTATCATGAAATACACCTATTATACTTGTTCACTCGTGTTAGGGACGAATTAGTGGTGTTCTTATGGGTTATATCACTCAATTTATGCATGAATATCTCAATGAACATGAAAACATTATGGTTAGGGGTCCAGGTAAGGGCAAGGGGAATATGGAAGATTTTTTAGATTTGGGTCATGAAGTTGGTGGAAGTACCAGGATGAACTCTAGAGGATTCAGTGTTGTTTCTTCTTTTGTCTAATTGATCCTTTTTTATACTATGTTTGTTCTTTCCATAATGGGATCCTAGGTTGTTTTCATGTTTGAAATGGGTGATGTTAGTTACTATATTATGGTTAATTTTTACTCTATAATGATACACTGGGTTTTTTTATTAAATTTAGGTTTATGATGTATTATTCTGATTACTGAGTGAATTTTTTCTCACATCACCCATATACCCTCATCTCTAGTTAGAATCCTATTGTGTATGGGGAGTTGCATGTGAGGTATTTAGGTGTATCCACACAAGTGTTGTTTTGGTCAACCTAATTTAGGGTGTTAAAAAATGGTTTGAGATCCTAATTTTCCTTTTATTATTTTTTATTTTGGATATGTTAAAAATGAGATAGGATGTGTATAACTCGGGTAGTTGAGTTTCCACGTTCACTGCCAACTCATGTGTAACAGACCTATAAGTTTTCACTAATGGGATGGATGTTATAGTTTTATAGGATTTGGGTGTGTTATTTAATCATGATATGAAACATATTATCACACTATATATGTATATATATATTCTAATTGTGTATTACATTTTGGTTCTTTTATTAAATTCCATTATTTTTTATATCTGATTGTAATAGAATTTCATTCTATTATGTTGTGATATATATATGTTGGGATTAGTTAGTTGAACTTGATAAAGTTGTTATGTTTTGTATATGTATATGATTGTGACTAACATGAAGGTATAGAGGTTTAGGCCTAAACCTTGGGTATAACTTGTAGGGTTATACCCAGTGTGTGGGTATCTTCTAGGATTGGTCTTCTTATAAAAATATCTTAGGTGTACATTTTCAAATTCCTATGTTTTTATAATAAGAAAGTTTTTATGGGTGCTCTAAATGTTTGTTTCACATTTTAGAATATTACACCTAAAATACTCCTAACTGGGCCACTTAGTGAATCCATATATAATGGTCCAGCAAGGGTGGATGTGCCAACTCCACCACAAGCTATATCAGAGGATGCACCTAAACATGCTCCCACACCTTCTCCATTGGTTTGGGAGTTATATCCACTCTAGACTAGAGTCTTTGAGATTATATTTTTTATGGAGGAGGATTATAATTGACCATGGTTGAATACACTCATGACTTCCAACTCCTGTATCCACCATCCTTTTATTGCACGGGGGGGACCACGGGTTTCTTGGGAATGGAAATAGGTCATCGAGGGAATATTTTACTTAGTTAAGGCACCAAAGGGTAAACATGTCAAGCTATCAATTTTTATGCTTCAAGTACAAGCTAGGAGATGGTGGGATGTCATGGGATAAGAAATCATACATGGGGGATCTTTCTTAGTTGTCCTTTAATAACCTATTATTCATGGAATACTTTACGAACCTGATAATATTGGTGCATGCCTTGGAATTTATGGATCTCTAGTAGGGATTAATACACTATCTACATACTCCACTTTTTTAACTAAAATATTTTATTTTACTCCCCTCTTGGCCAAAAATGAGGCACATAATCCAGAATGTTTGATATCTATATTTTTCCTAATATTATATGGTAGTTAAGAGTATTTACCTAAAAACTTTATTGGATGTTCTACATAAGTCCTTGACTATTGAGAAGGTCCTAAAGGAGTATTAGATGGCCAGTCTTATTCAGTCCTTTAGTACTCAGGCTGGAACACCTCCTATTGTTGTAGTGAGTTTCTCTTTTGGTAGTATGAGTTGGAAGACTAAGGGAATGAAGTGGGGTATTGGTAAATAGGTTTAGTAGAGTATGGTCGCTTCATCCCACTTAGGAGGAGATCCACAATGCTTCCACTACTAAAAGGTCATCCATTACCACAATTTATTATTAGAACCTTATATAAAGTGTTAGAAGTGTGGAAAGATAGATATTCTCTAATATTTATTCTCCAGATAATTGAGTTATGGTTTTCATCAGGGTGTAAGATAGACCTGAAATACAAACCATTGATCTAGATGAGGTCCTCAGCAGTAGGTTCAAACTCCTTAGATGAAATTGACACCAGTGATTCATGCATCTAAAAGATATAGCCATGGATCTAAGATAGGTCAATTGTATATGATGGTCTAGGTTCTGAAAATTTGTGTAGAGGGACTATTAATTGAACAAGGTACAATATGGATAACATATTCTATTTCTACCTTTATTTTCGATACTTGTGCTTCCCATTCATTTATATTTTCTTAATTTGTTACTATTCTTGACATGCCAATTAAATTATCTGCTAAGTTTCTTTCTCTTGATACAAACATGGGGATGAAATTTTATTATCTATAGAGATTTCCAAAGTGTATTATATTTGTTTCAAGATATAGACATCTATGGTATTTTATGATCATTGAGATGAATTTCTTTGATGTGATCCTTGTAATGGACTAGCTGGCTAGTTTTCATGTTCACAATGACTATTATTGTAGGTGGTTATCCTTTTGTTTCACCTCATGGAGAGAATATTTTGATGACATATTAGTGTTAGTCGAATAAATCATAGTGGGGCTATATTTGAGTCAAATTAGATCCATCATAGATCAAGTAGCAGGCTTATCTCTCATAGAGAAACTAGATATTATGTCCCCTTATTTTCTTCTTATTTCCAATCTCTACTAGGATTTGTTTCCTAGTGACTCCTTGGGTCTTCCTCTTGAATGATAAGTAGAGTTCAAGATATAACCCATTCCAATAAATTGACTAATTTTAATAAATTCTTATCGTGTGATGTATATTGAGCTAGCTCAAGGACCTAGAGACTAAGGATTTCATCAAACCAAGGACATCTATGCCTACTGCTCCTGTGTTTATTTCCAAGAAGTCAGAAGATATTATATGAGTCTATGTTGACTACGTGAAGATGAATCAAGTAATGATGAAGAAAATGTATCCTTTACCCATAATTGATGATCATTTTGAGAATTCTTAGGGAGCCCAGTGGTTCTCCAAGATTAATCATCAATTAGACTACCACTAGTTAGAGTTCAATGAGGAGCATATTCCTTAGATAGTGTTTAGGAGTATATATGTATTATATGCCTAACTCATCACACCATTTTGTTTTATAAATTCCCTAACATTTTTCATACTGTTCATGAACAATATATTCCATCCATAACTCGACTCTTTCACCATGGTCATTATTGATGATATCTTTATACTTTCATGGAATTTTGAGTTATATGTCTGACACTATGAGACCATGTTGAGTACACTCTAATCCTATCAACATTATACTTTTCTTTCAAATTTTAACATCTGGATCTGAGAGGCATGTTTCCTTGGTTATGTGATATCTATGTTAAGAATTTCTTTGTACATGAAGAAGGTGGAAGTAGTGATGTATTGGGATTTTCCTTAGAATGATTTTAGGATCAATATTTTTCTCATGTTTTCTAGATACTATCGATTGTTCATTATGGATTTATTCCTATAACAACTCAGGTAATTATAAAATAATAGGTTTTCATTCTGGAATTAAATAGTTAAATCCATTATAAATATATAATAAAATAAGTTGTATTTATAGAAATTAAGTAATATATAAAAATAGAATTGTAAATTAACCTATGAAAGTATAAATAAAATTTATGTATTTTATTAGTCAAAATATGATATATTTATATCATGTAATAAGTGAAGAAATGTTTTAAAAATAAAAAATTAAGTATTGGTAATTCTGTGAAATAGAAATTTTTATTTATAATTTTATAATTAATATAATGATTTACAAGAAAATTTATCTTCATAGAATATATTCATAAATTAATATTTTTTGTCTTATTATTATAAGATAATTTTATGAGACCTTATTTAATTTTTCAAAGTGTCATAAATCAGTTGTAATTTTAAAATCGATATTTTTTATTAGATAATGATTTTAATTAAAAATAAAATTTATCATATTTAGAAAATTATTTTCATAAAATTGACTTCACTTTTGAATTCTATATGTTGAAAAATGGTGAGGGTGAATTTTTTAAATTTTTCTGAAATAGTTGAATTTTTGTGAATAATAAAATATAGTAATTTATGGTATATATACATTATAAGATAAATACATTATTACTTGAGTCAGTTCTGATGTAATCACCATAATATCAAACTCCCATTAATTATTTTAATATATTTAGTGAAAATGTTCAAACTATTCATAGTCATTATCCAAAAATAATAAACTAATGAATAAAATAATGAGAAAACACCCCTTTGACTAAAAATTTACTTTTTTATTATCAAACACTTTTAAGGTAAAAGTGAGAAACCATAAGCTCAACCACTAAAGGAAATAACAGATCCATTAAAGGAAAATTTAAGTCTACTAGACTCAATCTCACCAAAATTCCAAAACCAAGGTCCGTAAGGAGGTTCTCAGCGTGAAGAATTCAATAGGTAAAATCATCTTTCATTTTCTTTTAATTTCCTTTTAATTTCCTTTATGTTATTCTTCTCTCTTCACCTCCCCCTATCTAAGTGGCATAAAAACTCAAGTATATTGTAAATACTGTAATTTTATCATTTTTATGGAAAAATCCAACATCAAACTCATTATCCTATCTCTTTTATTCTAAAAATGAGAACATCATATGTGATGTGTCAATGTATTGTCATCATTGACGATACCCTTTCATTTTACATTACCACCTTCATGTTTGGTCATAAAACAATTATTATGGTTAAATAAGATTTTATTATACATATTATAAGTTATTTAATGTTCTAGAACCAATATATAAACATAATATTAAATAAAATGATATAAGTTCGTGATGGTCGTAAAAAACCGCCAAAATAAATTAAATCATTTTCATTAACATTTTATCTAATGAATAATCCTCATATCAGAAAAAAAATGATATATGGTATCATTTAAAATTATATAAAATATTAATACCATTTCATTCCACTTCTAGAGTTTTTATTCTATTTGAAAAAAAAATCATAATGAACCAAACATGAAAACCATGAAATAAATGCACCCAAAACAATGAAAATAAAAAATATATATTATTGAAAAATGGGTGAGAATATATTATTAAAAGATTATATAAGTTATTATAAATATTAATATATTTATTTAATATATTAATAAAACTCTTTAAACTATTATACAGGAGGTTTGAACACATTTCAAGTAAGATGAACCTGAGGTAAGGGGATTTTCTTTAAAAATCATCTTTTAAATTTCTATTTTTAAAAAATTAAAAAGGAATGCTTTTGTGATGAAATTGTTTGTGTTTTATGATTATTTTATGGTTATTGGGCATTTTTTATGATTAATGTTGGGACCTATATATCCCTCCAATTAATTGGGTATGTTTATGTTGGAATTTGACCGTAATGGTTATTAAAAGTGTACCCACAATGGTTAAATCATAAGGTAGTCATGACGGTTACATTGTGAGGTAGTCATGAGGATTACAAATCATATGGTATCCACAAGGGTTAAAATATTAAGTAATTAATTCCCCAAGTTACCTTTATGTTTTTATTTATGTTTTCTATGTTTTATGGTAATCGATTATTTTCACAAAGTAAGTATATGATGCTTTATGGGTGAGAAGTATGTCTTTGTGAAAATGATTTCATATGTTTATAAGTATTCATGGATTAAAGTTTTCTTTCCTTATTTTTATGTCTCTTACTGATATTTTTTTTCTCATCCCAATTTTTAAAATGTTTTTCATAGGGTTTAAGGATGGGTAAAATAAGAGAAGAATTCAAGTTTAATATTGTGAAGATTTTTCATGAAATGAATTCGTATATTATTAAAAATATTTTGTGTTATAGAAGAAACAGATAATGTTTTAGTAGTACCCACTTTGTATTCTTGTGGGTCTATGTGTATGATTTATGTCCAAATTATCTAAAACTATAAACTAAAAATATCTTTGGGAATGTAATAAGTGTATTCCATTTGAATTAACTAGATTATGTAATGTTAAAGGCCAAGTCCTTATAGTTAGTATCATAGCACAGTTTAGATAACTTTAGGGGTTAAAATGATATTAATATAATGTCGTGAATTATTTTTGCCTTATGGATGTATTAAAATGATATTTTATTTTAATATTACCATGTTTATTCATCTAAGATATGTTTTTTTAGAATTTTTTTCTGTAGAATAAATAAGGAAGCTAAAGTAGGAAGGAACTGAGAGGATGATATCTTTCTAAATCTGTAACCTGGAGTGGTGGAAATAGGAACTGAGTAGTTTGAGATAGTAATGGATCAATTTACACAAGTTATAAATTGTGGTGGCATTCATGTAAGAGAATAACCAGAGATAACAAAAAGGAACATGATGATAGTGGAATATTTTATGAGGAAACACCCTCCTACTTTCAGTGGATCTTCTGAACTGGTGGTGGATGAAGGGTGGATTAAATCCCTTAAAAAATTATTTAATGTCATGATGTGTTTATATAATCAAAATTTTATTCTTTACATTTATCATTTTGAATTTGAATCTAACTAGTGGTGGTCAATTTTTAAGAATATTAAGGATAATAATGAGATCAATGCCTTAGAATGGGATGATTTTAAGAATTTGTTCCTTGAAAAATATTTTTCTAAGGTGGTTTGATTTAGTATGGAAAATAAATTCCAGGAATTTAAATATAAAGAGGAAGATTCATTGGTCGTGTGTTAAGAAAACTTCACTCATTTGGAAAGGTATTCTATAAATATTATTTGAGATCTTGATAGTAAAATCGATCATTTTTAATTAAGATTGAAACCAAGATATCAAAGGGTATTAGAATCTAGTGATTTCAAATATTATGAGAAAATTTTCAATGTGTTTAGAGGGTGGAATGGAGTTTTCTAATGATCACATGTAATTTGAAAACAATCATAAGAAAAGGTATATATGGAAAACAATGGGTAAGAACTAACCAAAGAAATATTATAGTAAGAAAATACAGTTTCTAGTTTGTGAAAAGTGTGGTAAAAAGAACCATGGGGAATGACTTAATAAATATGGGAAGTGTTTTTGATGTGGTAAGTTTGGACATATGGCCTGAGATTGCAATTAAATAATATTAAGTTTAATTCTGATAATAAAATTGTAAAGTGTTTAAAATGTGGTTATATGTGGAATTATGAAAATAGCTACCCAAAGAAAGATTTGAATGATGGAAATTAGGCAAATTATAAGAAGAAATGTATAGTGAGATCCTTTTCGACTAAGTCAACATATTTTGGGACATCCAATGAAGTGGTATCAAGTATATTTTTTATTTACTCATATTTTTTCTAATGTTTTGTTTGATATGGGGTCTACACATTTATTTATTTCTAATAGATTTTTTAGTAAATTAGAAATTTCACCTCAAGAAATGAAACCATAGATTATGGTTAAAACACCAGGGGGAAATATTATAGCAAAAAATAATTATAATAATATTCTTTCTATTTTCTATGGAAATAAATTACCTGAAAAACTTGTTATTTTTACCATAGTAGAGTTTGATATTATTCTGAGTATGGATTTTATTTTTGTTTATCATGCTAAGATTGATTGTACACCTAAAAAAAGTTTTTTTTCAAAAAGATTTTTGGTTTGTATACAAGAATAAACCCATACCATTGATAACATATCAAGAAGATGAGAAACTGTTAAAAGATATAAATGAAAGTTATCTTGATCATATTATTGAAAACAAGGGAACTATTCAGATTAATAATGTTTTTTCTAATGAGTTTCTCGATTTATACCTGATCAAGAAGTTTAATTTACTATTGAATTAGTTTTTGATACTAATACAATTTCAAAACCCCTTATCTAATGGCTCAAGTGGAACTTCTAGAATTGAAAAATTAGTTTTAGGATTTTCTTAATAAAGGCTTAATTCATCCTATCACTTCACCATGTGGTGGTCCTATTTTATTTGTTAAAAAGAGTGATGGTTTCGTGAGGCTTTACATTGATTATAGAGAATATAATAATATTATTATTAAGAATAATTATCCATTTCCTCATATCGATAACTTGTTTGATTGGATCTAAGGAGCTCAGTATTTTTTCCAAGATTGACTTGAGATCTGGGTACCATCGGCTAAAGGTAAAGGAGTATTACATTATAAAAACAACTTTTTATACTAGATATGGGCATTATGAGTTCTTTATTATGACCTTTGGTTTGAAAAAAATCCTTTTTTGTATTCATGGATCTTATGAATTGAATCTTACATGAATATTTGGATAATTTTTTTGTTGTTTTTATTGAAGATAGTTTGGTATTTTTAAAAATTTATGAGGATCATGAAAAAAGTTAAGGATTGTACTACAAACTCTTGAAGAAAAGAAGTTATATAAAAAAATTAGAAAATGTGATTTTGGTTTTAATATATTTCTTTCCTTGTACACATTGTAAATAAGAATGGAATAACAATTGATACTACTAAATAAAAATTAGTTGATGAATGGAAAAAACCTACAAATGTTATTGAAATTCATAGTTTTCTTAGATTAGCATGATATTACCAACATTTTGTTAAAAACTTTGCATGGTTATCTATCTCTTTAACTAAGTTAACAAAAAACGGGGTTAAATTTATTTGGACATAAGAATGTGATGTTTGTTTTTTAGGACTAAAAATAATATTGGTGAATGCACTAGCTTTGTCCCTTCCTTCCATAAATGGTGATTTTTTCATCTATAGTGATGCGTCATTGAAGGGACTTGGTTATGGTCTCATGTAGAATAATCAGGTAATTGTTTATACATCAAGACAGTTGAAACCCCATGAATTAAATTATCTCACACATGATTTGGAATTAGTAGTTGTGGTTTTCCCTTTGAAAATTTGTAGGCGTTGTTTATATGGATCCAAATGTGAAATATATACTGACCATAAAAGTTTTAAGCATATATTCACTCAGAAGGAATTGAACATGAGGCAGATAAGATGGCTTAAACTGATAAAGGATTATGATTTCATTATTAATTACCATCCTAGAGAAGTAAATAAAGTGTTGGATTACTTGAGTCAAATAAATCATGCTACATTAACCATGTTATGTTTGGAATATGACCCCTTGATTAATTATTTGATGAATTTTGTCTTGGAAGTTGTTGGTAAAGGAAATTTCTCTGTTTTACTTTATATTTAAGTGCAATCGTCTTTGCCAAATAGAATTAATCATGTTTAGAATGAAAATGATGAGTTAAAAAAATGTATAATTCATGAAAAATGGTAAGTTTCCATAATTTAATGCTGATAAAGATTGTATTTTGAGATTTGGGAAGAGATTTTATGGGCCTTCTGATTCCCAACTAAAGAAATAATTGTTAAGTGAATCTCTTAGTTCTCCATTTTCAGTTCACCCTAGAATCACTAATATGTATAAATACCTTCGAGAGTATTACTAGTGGGATGGAATTAAAATAAGAATTTTTTATTTTAAAATGAATTTTTTTTACTTTTAAATAGGTTAAAGAAGATAAACAACTACCAAAGGGGATGATTTAGCATTTTCCAATGCTAGAGTGGAAATGGGAAAATATATCCATGGAATCCATGGTGGGATTACCAAAGACTCCTCAAGGTAATAATGTGATTAGGGTTATTGTTGATCAACTGACTAAATCTTCACATTTCCTTTCTATTTGAGACACTCTTTATCTAGATCATCTTTCTCAAATGTACCTCAAATAGATTTTTAGGTTGCATGGAGTTTCTCTATACATTGTATCTGAACAAGATCCTAGGTTCACTTTTAAATTTTGAAAAGGAATTCAGAAGTTGTTGAGAACTGAATTAAATTTTAGCACATCCTTTCATACCTAATATGATGAATAGATTGAGAGAACAATTTAGACCTTGGAAGACACGTTACATTCTTGTTCAATGGATTACCAGGGAAGTTGGGATCAACATCTTTCTTTAGTTGAGTTTTTTTGTAATAAAAATTTTCATTTCAGTATATAGATGGAACCTTTTGAGGCATTATATGAAAAACAGTGTAGGAATTTATCATTTTGGTATGAATTTAGAAAAAGGAATTTTATGGGACCATAATTAGTAGAGGAATTAGCTAAGAAAGTGAATATGATCTAGAAACACGTGAGGATAGCTCATAGCGGACAAAAAAAATTATACAGATAACAGGAGGAAAGACTTTTCTTTCAAGGTAGGTGATCATGTTTTTCTTATAATCTCACCTTGGAAAAGTGTTATGTATTTTTGTAATAATGTAAAACTATCTCCACAGTTCATTGAATCTTACAAAAACCTAGAGAAAGTTGGACTAGTTTCCTACCGAGTAGCTTTTTCTCTAATTTTATCTCAGGAACACAACGTTTTTAATGTTTCAATGTTAATAAAGTGTGTTCCATATTCATCTCATGTTTTTATCCCAGAAGTAGTTTAGTTGGAATAGAACCTTTCTTATGAGAAGAATCATGTTCAAATTCTTGATCGTAGAGACAAAGTATTAAAAAATAAGGTAATTCTTCCGGTTAAGGTTTTGTGAAGAAACCACATGGTTGAAGAAGCAACATGGGAATCTGAAAATGATATGAGGGAATGGTATCCTCACTTATTTAATAAGTAAATAAAAAACATGAGGATGCAATTTCCAAAAGGTGGGGAGAATTTAAAAACTCAGGTACTTATAAAATAATTTCTTTTAATTATGGAATTAAATAGTTAAATTCATTATAAATGTATAATAAAATAAGTGGTATTTACAGAAATTAAGGAATACATACAAATAGAATTGTAACTTCACCTATGAAATAATAAATAAAATTTATGCATTTTATTAGTGAAAATATGATATATTTATATCATGGAATAAGTGAATAAATTTTTTAAAAATGAAAAATTAAGTATTGGTAATTTTGTGAAATAGAAATGTTTATTTACAATTTTATAACTAATATAATGATTTAAAAAAATTATCTTTATAAAATATATTCATAAATTAATATTTTGTTGTATTATAATTATAAGATAATTTTATGAGACCTTATTTAATTTTTCAAAGCGTCATAAAATAAGTTATAATTTTAAAATTGGTATTTTTAGATTAAATAAAGATTTTAATTAAAAATTAAATTTATCATATTTAGAAAAATATTTTCATAAAATGGGGTTCATTTTTGAATTATACACATAAATAAATGGTTAGAATGATTTTTTTGGATTTTTCTAAAATAGTTGAATTTTTTGTTAATAGTAAATTATGGTAATTTATGGTATATATATATTATAAGTTAAATATAGTATTCCTTGAGTAATTGATAATGTAATCACCATAATCTCAAAATAACCTTCATTATTTTAATTTATTTAGAGATAATTCTCAAACTATTCATAGTCTTTATCCAAAATAATAAAATAATGAATAAAATAATGAGAAAACACTTCTCTCTCATCCACTATAAATACCACCCCTCACCACCTCTTCTCCTCACACCTCAAAGCCTTTTATATTATTTAATTTATGCCCAATTCCATTCACAATCCTATTCCCCACATCCAATACCTTCTAGTATCACCAAAAGTCTAAAACCAAGTGCCTTAAGGAGGTTCTCAATAAGAAGGATTCAAGAGGTAAAATCCTCTTTCATTTTCTTTTATTTTCCTTTTAATTTACTTTATTTTCTTATTATATCTTCACCTCACCTTATCCAAGTGGTATGAAAACTCTGGTATCTTATATATAATGTAATTTTATCATTTTTAAGTAAAAAATCATCATCAAACTATTTTTTATCTCCCTTTTATTCTAAAAATGAGAACATTGTCCGTGATGTGTCGATTTACCGCCATCATGGATGATACACTTTCATTTTCCATTACCGCCTTCAGGTTTGGTCATAAAACCATTATTATGGTTAAATTAGATTCTATTATACATATTATAATTTATTTAATGTTTTGGAACTAATATATAAACATGATATTAAATAAAATGATATAAGTTCATGGTGGTCTTAAAAAAACTGCCAAAATAAATGAAATCATTTTCATTAAAATTTTATCTAATGAATAATCCTCATATTAGAAAAAATTGTATATGCTATGAATTAAAATTTTAGAAAAATATTGACACCATTTCATTCCATTTTTGAATTTTTTCTTCCATTTGACAAAAAAATCATAATGAACCAACCATGAAAACCATGAAATAAATGCACCCATAACAGTGAAAATAAAAAGGTATTATTGATAAATGGGTGTCAATATGCTATAAAAATATCATATAAGGTATTATAAATATGAATATATCTATTTAATATATTAATAAAACTATTTAAACCATTATATGGGATGTTTGAACATGTTTTAAGTAAGATGAACCTGAGGTAAGGGACTTTTCTTTAAAAATACCCTTTTAAATTTCTATTTTTACAAAATTCAAAAGGAAAGTTTTTATGATGAGATTGTTTATGTTTTATGATTATGTTATGGTTATTGTGCATTTTTTATGATTAATTTTGGTACCTATATCTCCCTCTAATTCATAGGTATGTTTATGTTGGAAGTTAACCGTAATGGTTATTCCAAGTGTAACTGTAATGGTTACATCATAAGGTAGCCATGAGGGTTACATTGGAAGGTAGGTGTGAGGGTTGAAAATCATATGGTAGACATGATGGTTAAAATATTAAGTAATTTCCCAAGTTACCTTTATGGTTTTATTTATTTTTTCTATGTTTTATTTAAATCGCTTGTTTTCACATAGTATATGATGATTTATAGGTGATATGTATGTCTTTATGAAAATGATTTCATATTTTTATAAGTATTCATGGACTAATGGTTTCTTTACTTATTTTTATGTCCCTTACTAAGATGTTTGTTCTCATCCCAAGTTTTAAAATGTTTTTCATGGGTTTTAAGGATGGGTAATAGAAAAGAAGAATCTGAGCTGAATATTATGAATATTTTTTCTGAAATAAATTCATGTATTATTAAAAAAAATTGTGTTATGGAAGAAATGGATATTGTTTTAGTAGTACCCACTTTGTATGATTGTGGGTTGATGTTTATGATTTATTTAATAATTCCATAAAACTATAAAATAAAAAGATCTTTGGGAATGTAATAAGTGTATTCTAGTTGAATTAACTAGATTATGTAATGTTAAAGGTCGGGTCCTTATAATTCCTCTTAATAGAATTGATGAAGGGGGTTACTATGATGGTGGTATGGTATGAATGGACTAATTAGTGTGAGGAGGTTTTTTGGGATGAATAAAAGATTAATTAAGTCTCCATTATTGATTCTTCCAGTGTCTGGGATTGGATAAGAAGTGCATTGTGATCCCTTGAGTGTTGGGATAGGATATGTGATAATGAAGATTGATCAAGTTGTTTCTTATGGGCCATATCAGTTATGGTCCCATGAGTAGAAGTACCCAAAGTAGGAATTAGATCTAGAAGATGTTTTTTATGCTTCAAAATGTGGGAGACATTGTTTATTGAATGGTAGGTTTGTTATTTTTATAGACTAGAAGATCCACTGATATATATTCTCTTAGTGGGATCTAAATTTTATACAGAGGCATTGAGTAGTTTATCTTAAGAAATTTGACTTTGATATGGACTAACTCTAAGAAATATTAATTTTGATTTAGAATATCTTAGTATGAAAACTATAGAGACATAATATCATGGTGAGTGACAATAACCGGAGGAATGGAATCCCATGAGTTTGATGGAATAATGGATTGTGGATGCATTTGATAATCATGGGGTCATGACATGTGTACCTTTGGTCATAAATTATTATTTTTTGTACCAAGTGTAGACTTTCTAGGAGAAAAATATTGAGTAAATTGTGATGTGAGAATAATTGGTAGGTAGTGACCTATTCCATAGGTGTTCAAGAGACGATGAAGAATTTATCATCCTGAAAAGGATGACTGTCATGATAGCCTCACTGATCTAGGAGCGGATGAGATACTCTCATTCTTCAAAATGGGATGTGCATTTAGGGTAAATGAAGATGTACCATGACATCAGATGTTAGTTTTGGTGGCATGGGATGAAGAGGTGCATTTTTTGTTTTGTTTTAATGAGGCCATACCTTTTATAGGGTGAAGGCCAAGCATCATCATCCTAGTGGATTAATTTTTCCAATTTTGGTGCTGATATAGAAGTGGGACTATGTGGTCATGGAATTATTTATGGGGTTACTGTGAACCCTGAGGAGTTGCGATGCATTTTTGGTGGTATTTAATTGACTGAAAAAGATTTCCCGTTTCTTTATGATTTGTGAGACTCATTTAGTGGATGAGTTGGTAAACCTATATATACTAGAGTTTTTATTCATTCTTGGAGATACATTTGGAAATTTATATAACCAAGAAACGCATTTTACTTTGTGATTTTTTTAGTGATTGTAGAAGTCTTTGGAAACTTAGTTGAAACCGAGTGCATCATATCATCTGCATACCAATGATCAATTAGAGAAGATGATCTAGATATTGGAGTATATTATATGGGAATGAAACCAAAATTTCAATGGATCTTGGGATGATAATATAGTCTTTTTTTTTAAAATACAACAATAGATTCCATTATTACATTCATATGGCACCTTTTGAGGTTCTCTATGACCAACCTTATTGTTCTCCGCTATGTTGGTATGAGGTAGGTGAGGTATCCATGATGGGGATGAGTATGGAACATTTGACCTTTTAAAGAGTAAAGTATATCAGTAATAATTTTACCACTTAATATAGTAGAAAATGACTATATACCAACCAGATGAGATAATCTTTAGAGTTCACTGTTGTTGATAGAGTTTTCCTATGGGTGACTACTCAGTTAGGGCATCAATGTTTGTGTAAGAAAGGAAAGTTATCTCCAATATTTTTTATACTATTCAATATTTCTAAGAATATAGGGACTATTTGTTACCATCTATACCATCATCCTTGTTACCAAGGTAGGAAAAAAAATCATGTGTCTCAACTATAAAGGTACATGCATGATCTGGAACATGTGATAAACTGTGAGGATATTGAGTTGGATCCTAATGAATCATGTGTGGAATGGCCTTTGAATATTATATACTATAAAGAGAATTTATTGTGGGGAAAAGAGATCAAATTGTTCAGATCCTATGGTAGCATGGATAGATTCATGAGTAATCATGGGATAAGGAGTTTGAAATTCTTCCTCAATGGCCTTAGTCATTCGACCAAGATGCCTGGATATTATTATTGAGGTTGACATGTTTTTAGAGGGGAATATTTTAATTTCCTCATATTTTTTAGGTTCTTTATGAGTTAATTTCATGTTTTATTCATGTTATTTGAACTATTGATTGTTTATGCTAATTTAAAGGGGTTTTAGGTTGGTTATTTAGAGTTTTAGAGGCCCTTTTAAGGGTGGATAGTTTTTCCAAACCATGACAATTCTCTAGGAAATCATGCATCTTGTGGAAGAGGCACTTTTGGTGAGGAATTATTTAGGGTAATTATTTAACACAAAATTCCTCTAAACATTTTAAACCATACAACACATTCCAATGGATAAAAGTATGTTTATTTCATGATTTGATAAACCATGTAACCAAACTGTGCTAGTGCTTAGGAGAGGCAATATGCTCACATGCATGGTGCATAATTTTGTAAAGTGTATGAAAAAACCATGTATATATAGACTAATGATTCAAAAATACTCTTTAATGGACATTATTTACCCATTTTGACTCAATATTATTCCTAAATGTATCCCTCTTATACCTAGATAATCCAAATCCTTCCCTCAATAATTTTCTCTCCATTAAAGCTCAATTCCAACAGATCCAAATGCACTGATTATCAATAATTAATATATATGATCCAAAATATTTTTTTCTTAGGATTTCTTCAAGATATACCATTATTCCATAGAGAAAAATCATAGATGTGACATGTTATGAATAGTTATATGGATTCAGATTCCATCTAATTATGAATTATAAGATTGTTGCAAGAACAGTGGTGGATATAGAGGGTCATCAGCACCTTCTTTGATTAATCTCAATTTTTTCATCATTGGTGAATCCTGAGATTTATGTTGGTGTATGGACTACTCAATTGACATAGAATCTTCTTGAATATAATTCTAGAATCTTTATGTGATTGATTTGGGATTGGTTCTCAAATTTATTAGCGTTTGGTCTTAATATAGGGTATCATCTCTCAACAGGTTTGGAGTTTTTCATCAATAAGTTTAAGTTTGGATTTTATTAATATTTTATTCCCTTATATAATCCTATTTCTTTGATGTGATACTTTTGTTGGAAAATATTGTTTGACAATTCCTGATAGTAATTTCATGTGTGTGTGTGTATCCTATGAGACCCATATATGATTCTTGATTCCATGAGTGTTCTTTTGTATAATGTTATACTTTTTTTGAAATTGATCATATATAGATTTATATTTTTACTGATTCTCTTAATGACATGATATGTTATGAATTTATATATTCTACCCTATTATGTGTAATAACCATGGGTTTTTAGGTATTTCTTATGGTACTCGCAATAGGTGGATCATCATGATATGGTTATCCCTTAAATGGGCAGTCCACACAACATGCAATGATGACGGTGATGGGCCTAAACATGGGGTAGGGGTATAAAGGCCATGATTCCATTCCCAAGGCAAATAAATCAATGGTAAAATTGTAATGGCCCAAAATTTTATCAATTAAATTTCCCTTATTATAATTATTTTATATAGTATAAATCACATAAAATCACATAGATAACACAATACTAACTTTATAAATGAATAATTAATGAAATAATAGGTATTTTTAGAAATTAAAGAACTTATACTTATGGAATATTAACTTGACCATTAGAATAGTAATGTGACCACTAGGAATAGTAAACTGGCCAATAGAATAGTAACTTCACCTATGAAATTATAAATAAAATTTAGGTATCTTATGAATTAAAATATGATATATTTATATCATGGAATAAGTAAATAAATGTTTTAAAGATGATAAATTAAGTATTGTTATTTTTTGTGAAATGTAAATGTTTTTTCACAATTTTATAATCAAAATAATGATTTAAAAAAATTATTTTCATGAAATACATTCATAAATTAATATTTATTTGTCTTATAATTATGATATAATTTTATTAGACATTAATTAATTTTTGAAAGAGTTATAAAATCAGTTATAATATTAAAAGCAGTATTTTTAGAGTTAATGGTGATTTTATTTAAAAATTAAATTTATCATATTTAGAGAATTATTTTCATAAAATGGATGAAATTTATTAATTCTACACATCAAAAAATGGTTAGGGTGAATTTTTGGTATTTTTATAAAATAGTTGATTTTTTTGTGAATATTTAGATACGGTAATTTACGATATTTAACATTATAGGTAAATAATTGAATTATTGAATCATTGATGATGTATGGATGAGATCACAACTCATTGGTTTGAACTCACATTCTCTATTTACTATATTGAGTCACAAGAATCAATACTATTGATAGTCTTGAGCCAAAAATAATAAAATAATGAATAAAATAATCAAAAAACACTCATCTCCTCCACTATAAATATCACCCCTCACTGCCCCTTCTCCTCACACCTCAAAAGCCTTGAATATTGTCAAATTTATTCTAACTTTCTCTCCCAAACCTCTTCCCCACATTATGGTTTTTCTGGTCTCACCGAAATACCTTTTCCAAGTCCCTTAAAAAGGTTCTCAAGGAGACGACACTCAAGATATAAAACCTTCTCTCTCTCTTTTAATTTATTTTATTTTCTTATCTTTTGCTCACCTAACCTATCCAAAGTAACATGATAAATTCATTATAATATATATACTATAATTTTATTATGTTAATGGTATATCCACCATCAATTCTCTTCTCTTCCCCTTCTATTTTAAAAATGAAAACATCGTCCGTGAGGTATCGATTCATCACCTTCATATACAGTGTTTTTTTGTTTTCTAATACCACCTTCAAGGGTGGTTATAAAACCATTATAATGGTTAAAAAATTTTAAAATTTATATTGAAACTTATTTAGTGTTCTGGAACCAGTATATATACATAATATTAATTAATAAAACAAAACTAGTGCGTGATGATCAAAAAAATGTCAAAATAATCTAAACGGTTATCATTAAAGTTTTATCTAATGAATTACCCTTATATCTAAGAAAATGGTATATAAGATCATTAAATATTATGAAATTTCATTAATAACATATAATTTCAATTTTGGATAACTATTCCTTTTTTACATGATCTTTGATACATGTATACAAGTGAATCAATCATGAAAACCAAGGAAACTAACACTCCAAAATGAAAAAATTGAATCTTGTAACTCATGAAAAAGTCTATAAATGAACTTAATAAAATTATAATAAATAAAATACATGTTTAAGATGTTATTAATTAAATTATTAATGAATCTAATTTCATTATCTAGGAAATTATGTGAAAGTGTAGAACACTTTCAGACATAAGGTAAGGATTTGTTCTCGAACCTCCATTTTTTCCTTCAGGTTATGCTTTCTCTCTCCTTGCCTCAATGTAATTATTAATTATTCTTATTTAATCCTACTAAATTCTATTTTTATGTTCCAAAAATATGTACCTTTCTCAATTCTTCTTTATTTTATTAAAAATACATGTTTTATAAGGTTACCTTCTAAATTCCACCCGATAAGCAAGCCCGGTTAAAGGAAACTTCCCAATTTATTACCCATTTTTAAGTACACTCCATAATATATTTTAAGACACCAATATTTTTATAAAAAAATATTTTATCATGAAAAACTATCTTAGTTCATTTATTATTTTATTAAAACAAATATTCCTTTGTCTTCTTTAAATACTCATTTATATTTTCCCTTAAACCACATGGAAGCAACTCATTTCTAAAGTTTCTTAAACATTATTTTTACTTGTTTTCATTTCAGTTTACAAATTTCAGTATAAATATTATTTTAATATTCCTCAAATATAGTTTCATTCTCTTTTCTCCTAGGATATACATGTTTACAATCGTATTTTTATGACAAATACAAATGATTTTCCAAAATAACTCTTCTTTCCAAAGTAAAAGGGTATTTCTATTAAGAATTTATTAATGATTTTATTAGAGTATTTTCATATATTTCAATACACTCTATTTAATAATATTATTAATTTATATTGGTCTCTTATCTTATCATCTACTATATTTTATTGAATGGTATATGATTATTTTTGGGGATGTACTATCTTGAAACCATTCTCTATATTACTCTAGATGGTTTATGATTATGTTTATTGTTTGGGAAAAGTTATTAATATTTCATATGTTATTTTCAATATGAATTTATATGTTGATTATGTTTGACTCTTTTCATATGAGAAATGAATTGGAATTAGTAAGTGATTGATAGGGCCCACTATAGTCCATCGATGCATCGGTAGCTCTCATGAGAAAAACTAGACTAGGTTTTTACCCATTTATGAATGGTGTATTGGCCAAATCCTTGACAGTATTTTTATGATATCCCTAATTATACAATCCCTCACTATGATATTAGTAATTTATTATCCATGTTATTATTCAACTAGTAGAATATTCATGGTTAATTTTCATTCTCATGTGATTATTTATATGTCATTATTTATTCAACTTTTATTCCTACCATATTATGATCAAGATTATATTTTAATTGTAAGTTTTTTTAAGTTATTCACCTTTTAGTATTGTTTATTTTTATTATAGATTCAATTTTATTTCTTATACTTACTGATATTTTTATCTCACCCCTTTATTATGTTTTATTTTTCCCTAGGATTCGAAGATGTATATTATGAATCACATACATGGATAATCTAGAAGTTTATAGGTGTTTCCAACGGAGTTTCTATTTTTTTTTTATTTCAATTTGTAATTTAATACTTATGTTTTTATCTTGTTTTATGAAGATACTAAACTATCTAGTTCTTTGGGATGTGATATCTTATTCATAGTACCAATGTAATAATGTAAGGCACTAGCTCTGGGCTACTAGGGTCGGGGTCTTTACAAGAATGGTGTTGTGACCTAACATAAGACATAGGTAGGATATGACAGACTTGAGGCATAACATATGATCATGATGGGGTTTTATAATCTTGAGGATTGACCCGTGATGGAGGTAGAATGTTACAACCTTGTGAAATATTCCAACTCAATGTCCTCTGAATATCGAGAGATATGTTCACAATACTTATGGTTATATCTAAATCATTACTGACTTCCTCTTCAATTATCATTTCACTACACAACCAAGGGAGGTGACCGAGATTCATGGTGGCATGGTTAGCACATGAACACTTGGTATATGATATTAAATGATTTCATGTGAATTTATATTTTTCAAGGAATAAAACTCTTATACTTGTGAACTCATGTTAAGGACACATGAGTAGTTTCCTACTGGTTTACATTACTCACATCCTACATGATCATCTCGATGCATGTGTAGACTTATTGGTTAGAGATCTAGGTAAAGTAAAAGGGCATGTGGTAGATAGTTGATATATTGGGCATGGAGATGGTGGTGATACTGGGATAGACTGTAGAGTATTCCATGGTGTTTATTTTTTTTGTCTACTTTCACCTTTTTATACTATGGTTTGGATTCCCACATTAGAATCCTTGGTGGTTTGCTTGTTTTACATGGTTGACATTTTTCACTACATTCTGTTTATAATGTCTTCAATCATAATACACTAGGTTGTTATATTTTATTTATGTTTATGATGTGTGGCTATGATTAATGAGGGTAAAGTCTCCCCATTACACCATGAGACCCTCATTGCTAATTAGAAACCTCTTTCATATGGGGAGGAGTTGATTATGTTTTATAGCATCTCTACTCAAGTGTTTTTTGGGTAAATATAGATGGGGGAATTAGATTATGTTCAACCAATAGATTTTATGTAGATTAATAATATATATTTATTTTAAATTTATTTAATTACCAACTTTATATTATTAGTTATTTATAGGTTTTATGGAATTCAATTGATCATATAATGAATGCATCCATTTGGGAGGTATTAAAGATCTGTATACATGAGAGTGTTTGTCAATTTTTACATAATCATATAAATAGACCAATGAAGATGTATTATTCTACTATTTTTTATGAGTTATATATTTTTCATTAAACTAAAACAATCCATGTACATGCATGTGATATATTTTTCTCTAATAGAATATAATTCCTATAGGAGATTGTTATCTAGTTGATATAATTAGGGGTCCATGTAAAGACCTTTATTTTTATGGGTTCTAAAACTTTGATGGAATTTGAATTTTTAATACTAATTTAGGGGATGATTTGGGAGCTATAATTTATATAGGTATTTTGAGGATTATAACATATCAAAGTGATGTTTTTAAATGTGTATTGAGGTTTGAGAGGTGATTTGGGTGTGTGGGTGGATGTTAAAGTGGGTGAGGTGACCCCTTTTCTGATTTTGGCTATAGACTATAGACACAACAACCAAGGGGGGTTGTGGTGTGGTGAGTGTTATGTTTCAAATTTTTTAAATGGAAAATGACACACAAAAATTATAGTGGATATTCTATGTTGCTTCATGTGGGGAAGGATCATGTTGTAGTGGGTAAGTTACACCATAGAGAGTTATTAGGTGGTAGTGGAGTAGGACTACCCATAGGATTTGGTTGTACCGTATCTAGGAGGGTCCTTGGGAGGTGTGTTGCTCTATGGATCAAGATGTTGAACTACAACATGCATCTAGGGGAGGGAATTTTTACCATAACCCATGATGTTGCACCTTAATGAAAACCATGATGAGGGGCCTTTTTGAATGGCTTCATGGGCTTTGAAATAAGGAGGGTCAGTGGATTTTTTAGTAGGGATAGTATGTCAATTTACCTATTGGACCCTTCAGTTTTTGGGAATTTGTGTCCTCCGGGATAGTCCATTTAGCTAACTATCTCCCTCTTCTTCCTCCCACATTATTTTCCTTGAAAAGGGATGGGTTTTCTAGATATTTGGTGGTATACTGAATGTATGTTCTCAATTAATTATCCTATTTTAATATTTAACCTTGGGTCGACTCCAATTTCAATGTGGTTTTGCTAGGGTTTCGATGAAAATTCCACCATATCATGGTAGAATATGGTAAAGATGATGGTGATTTTGTGAGGATTGTCTACATGAAATCATTAGAAGAAAATCATACATTTTTTCTAGTTTCATTTTAGGTATTACAGCCTATTAATATTTCTAAGTTTATTGATGAAATTAAATGATATTTTATCTTTACTAGGTATTTAATTTTAGAGAACTTGTGTGTGGGTGTTATAGGAGCCTTATACAGGTGGTTGACTTAAATTTGCATGAGGTTCAATAAGTGGATTCCTTTTATGGATTGATAGTTGATATGAGCTTGTTATAGGATTTTATGAAGTTGGGTGATGGTGGTTGAGCATTCTTAAAGGGGTTAACTTTGAATATGTTAGTTATTCCCCAAATATCTTCCCATACATATGAAATTGATATGGGATAGGATATGTTACCCACTAAAGATTTGAAATTAAACATAAATTTAAAAAACAATTATTTATTAAAACTCTCAAGAAATATATAAATTCTCAAAGGCACGCAATGGTCCCTTTAATCCTGGCTTGTTACCTCATCCACTAATGACTAAGGGATCGATTCAAGATTTTTCATCTATGATACATAGAAAAATAGTGTTATTATTTAAATTAATTTAATGAACATAGTGTAAAATGTGATAGAATGTCTATGATCCTCCTATGTTTAGAGAACTCACTCAAGTGATGTTTGGGAGAACATATTTTCTTGACTATAAGGTCACTATGGAGAAGAGTTGTAATTTGGTATTTGAGAGACCTAATCTACACCTCATAGACTCACTGAGATGATTATGCCCAAGATGGGGGGTTTAAATATAGATGAGTATATAAGGGAGGTTCGGTACTAATGGTGAAAAATGACATGTTTTTTAATTCACACGTGATGTGGAACACCCTCTTTTTGGTGGTTTGTACTATAGGTGAGTTCTGTGAGTAGGATCATCCCTTAGATGATGGATTTTTTGTAACTAATATGATTTCCTCTGGGTGAGGGTTTTAGAGATATCCCATCGGATATGTGGAATGGGTCCTAGTTGAGGGTTGGGGGGAGAATTTGAGGGATTGAATTAGGATTTCCATGGTCCTTAGTATAATATAGATTAGGATGGTCCATGGTTTGTGAGACTGAGTTGTAATATGAAATTTGATGAGGTATTGGATTAGAAACTTGATTCTTGGGTCCAGTGAGATACTACTAACATTGATAATACCATGTAGTGTTATATGTGACTTTATTTTAGTAAGTAGGGTATAAGTTGGGTCAAAAGGGCCCTAGTAAGTGACCATGTGGGTGTTATGAGAATTATAATGGGTTCGACATGAAGTGTTTTTGTGAATGGGATAGTCTTGAGAGATAACCCTATGTGTATAGATATACATTGAGGCATTCATTGAGATGTGGGGATATATTCAAGTGACAAGATCCCTAGTGAAGAGATAGAAAGATTTTGGGAGTTTTATGTTACCATGTTACTTGAATGATA
Organism: Viscum album; assembly: GCA_963277665.1. Lineage (NCBI taxonomy): Eukaryota > Viridiplantae > Streptophyta > Magnoliopsida > Santalales > Viscaceae > Viscum > Viscum album. The sequence goes on along the minus strand of OY728135.1, from coordinate 1,547,706,339 downwards.
TGTGATGGTCTCAAGGAGAGAGTCTATCCCATTGTGGGTGTGATATTTGAGTCCCACAATGTGTAACGCCCCGACCCTAGTTGCCTAGAGTCGGTGCATTATTACATAACATTGGCATGATCACAAGAAAGATCAAATCTCGAAAGACCGATTGGTTTAGTAGCCTTGTAAACACTAGATATATTCATAAGTTTTACATTACATCATAAAATGAAAAACTACTACAACAACATAATGTTTCCACAGTCCACACTATAATACCCTCATAATATCCCTGCAGGTCATTCATAACTTACATCTTCACTTCCTGGGAAAAATAAAACATAGAAAAGGGGTGAGCTCAAATGCCCAGTAAGGATAACAATATAGCGGAAACTTTCATCAATAAGAATAAACATTTAAGGCAATGTATAACTAAAACAAAAGCCTTTTAAACATGAACTTTCAACATGGTATGGCATAAATAAAATGAAATAATGCCATTTAATTATTCACATGGATATTCTACTAATCGAATAATCACATGCAAAAATCAATAACCACTTTCATAATGTTGGAATGCATAATGCCAGACTATCATAACCACATAGCCAAGGCCTCGTGCCAAGACTACAAATAAGATTTTGTCAAGGCCTTGTTCCAAGACACTAGTTTGTCTCATGAGACCTACCGATGCATCGAGGAGCTATAGCGGGCTCCACCCGTCACATATTAAGTCCAATGCATTCCCATATGAAAAGGTTTAAACATAACATAAACATTCGTATTAAAACTAGCATACGAAATGTCAATACTTTCACCATAAACTATGAATGGTATAAAAATAGCACATCCACAGTCAAACATATCACAAAACCTTCAATACAATATAGAAGTTTTGTATCATAATAAATCAACTTCAAATAATCTTAAAATCCATCAAAGGATGTTGACATAGATGAAATCAAAATTCCTTTTAAAGAAATATCTCCTTTTATTTTGAAATAATTTAAGATCCATATAAAATAAAACATTTTCTTTGAAAATATTATTATAATCTTGTAAGGGAAGCTTTGAAGATTTTATAACGGTGTAAAATAGCCGCACCCGCCGTATAAGTTAAAAAAAACATTCTTACCTTAATTCTGTCGAAAAGGTTAAAAAGGACCTTGTTTTGAAAACGACCGAAAGATTCCTTTATAAACCACTTATAAAAGTCAAAAAGGGTATAAATGACTTTAACTCATATTCTAGTAAATAGTAAAAATGTTTTGAAATGCATTTTTAAGAAACATGGATGTGGATGATAAAGAGATCCCAGTAGATTATTACGTATAAACAACCTTGGATAATGAAGAGGTTGTAAAGTAAACCCTTACCTTGTACTTTTCCTTGGTTGGGGTAGGTTAACCTCCTGTATAATGGTGAAATAGTTGTTATTAAATTATACAAGAATCATATATATTAATATGATATCATATATGATCTTTTAACATTGATTTGTTAATAATATCTTAGAATTATCGTCGTTTCGGGAGTTAACTTACTCATTTTATTTTATATGTTTTGTTACATAAGCCATGGTTGTTGTATCTTATTCATATCCAGAATGATATCCAGTCCTTAAACATCATTTTTAAATCATCAAATGATAATTATACTTGAATGGATATGATGGAGAATGGATCTCATCGCGTTCGTGGAGACGGTAGTCCGTACGTACGCACGAGCGACAATATCATTCTTTTGATATTAAAATAATATATAAATGGATGGTATATCATATATACAGAATCATTAACATGTTATATTTATTATTTACATGAGTTACACATCATTATTATACCCATCCAAATAATATTATATTGAATAACAATTACACCACGACGTGGAGACGGTAAGCCGTACGTACGCACGTATGGTGACATGTTATTCAAAGGGTGGATAGAATACTGAATATGATTGTACCATATTTATAATAACATCACAGTATATGTTAGATACTGGAGTTATTATTTTAGAATGGTAAGAACAAAGGAAGAAGAAGTGGAAGAAGAAATGAACTTGGAGAAGGGTGGTGAAATCATTACCTCTTCTTCGGGTTCTTCCTTTTGATTTGATCAAAAGGGCTCCTTAGGTTGGATTTCTGATCAAACTAAGGCCTCTAGGTTGTAGTGAGGGATGTTGGGAGAGTATTTGGGCAGAGTTTGGCCGAACCAAAAGGCTTTGAAGGTGTGAATAAATGAGAAGGAGGAGTGCCCTTTTATAAGAGGGGTGAGGGGCACCTTTGGAAAAGTTAGAAATATTAATTTATAATAAATTCATATTCGGTTTCTAAAGGCTCCAAAGTTGATTATTCAAAGGTTAAGGTGGGGATAGGTAGAAAACCACTCAACCAATATAATTTAGACAGGTTTGGGTACTTATATTAACCTTATCTTTAAGTATTAACTCTAAGTTAATTAGTTTCACTTTTACAATGTCTCTTTGTATTTTTATATAATATGGTTAATAAACTTACTATATACATCCCAGCGACCCCCAAGTGGTACATTAATGATGAACCTATCATGATATAAGTCTCTTGGCCGAACCTTAGATTTTTAGGAATTTAATATCAATTAATAATATAATATTTGTTTAAGAACTCTTTTATGTCAATTTTGACACTATTCAATAGTTGATTTTTGTGAAACTCATAACAGATTGATTACTTCGAAAAAAGTCAATTAAATCAATCCTAATATATCATATTATCCTAGAAAATTAGTTTAATTCATTAAAAGTTTAATATTATATTTATTTGGGTATTTATAATATCAATTATTTTAATTTTTCACTATTATAGTAATTACTGCATCATCATTGTGTCATATATAAAATAAATTATTTAATGTCTAAAAATTATAAATAAAATATCATTATGTAGGAAATCTTTTTATCTTTCTAATGAATATTTATAATCTAAAATCCAACATATATAACACTATGTAACAATTGTTGTTCTAAAAGATATATGCTTGTGTCATTTTTGTATTTATTTTAACTAAATTAAAATAAAGTGTCATTATCACTTACAAGTGGATCCATGGGGTCCCAAAATAGACCCAAAGATTCCCATGGTCGACCATGTATCAACCAATAGGGTTAAGACACGTTTTAGGATAATTTAGTATTATTATAATATTTTTTTTTTAACCCTTATTTATCGGATTTACTCTTAACCATGGTAAATAAAATATTTACCGCAGTAATTATTCAAAATGTCTAAAAATAAAAGTTACCTATTTACACAACTTGAAAATCCTGATTCCAAATATGGAATCCATTTTCCTAAATTCAAAACACAGAAGTGGCAGAAATTAATTTAAAATTAATTCCCGCTGTCAAAACAAAAAGCGTGTTTTTAAGAGATAATAACTATCAAAAGATTGACACTTGTTTATGTTCGGTTTAATTGTAAAATTATGTACAATGACCAACATTATATTAAATGGTAAAAATATATTCTAAATATACTTTAAAACCACTCAAATTCATAATTTATCACTATTAATTATTTTGATTAAAAAAGTTGTTTTTAATTAAAATTTAGTAATTTTCACTATTCATCAAAATATGAAAGTTATCCGAAATGTACCAAAATTTCACCTTAGGCTAAATTCGATATTCCGAATCCAAAAATGAAGTCCATTTTCAAATATAAAATATATATAATTTCAAAAAGTAGGTGTTACTATTCATAACGGCTAGTTTGATTAGTTATGGTGTGTTAGAACTCGGTGTTGCGTACAACACACGCTATCACATTATTCAAAGAGAAGCGTACCGTAGAAGCTTGGGGTGTTACATTCTCCCCTCCTTCAAATAATTGCGTCCTCGCAATTTCTAGGGTATTACTACATAAAAAGACTCGGGTGGTTCTTCATCATAAGTTCCTCGGGTTCCCACGTTGCCTCTTCCATCTTATGGTTTCTCCACAAAACTTTTACCAGACGCGTCGTCCGGTTTCTCAGCACTTGTTCTCTCGTATCAAGAATCTTGACAGGCTCTTCGCAATAAGACAGATCGGGTTCCAGTTCTAATTCCTCATAGGTGAGTACATGCGTCGGATCAGGCATGTATTTCCTCAATAGAGATACGTGGAACACATCGTGAACTTTGGAGAGACTTGGCGGCATTGCCAATCGGTAAGCTACATCCCCAATTCGTTCTAGAATTTCGAAAGGTCCGATGTACCTGGGACTCAATTTACCTTTCTTACCAAAACGTATGACTCCCTTCCACGGAGATACCTTCAGGAAAACATGATCACTGACTTGAAATTCCAAATCCTTCCTTCGATTATCGGCATAGCTCTTCTGCCTACTTTGAGCTGCTTTGATGTGATTTTGGATTACTTTCACCTTTTCCACCGTTTCCTCCACCAGTTCTGGGCCTACAAGTTTTCTTTCACCAACGTCATCCCAACAGGTTGGTGTACGACATCTCTTTCCGTATAACGCTTCATATGGTGCCATCTGAATACTCGAATGGAAGCTATTGTTATAGGAAAATTCTACCAGAGGTAAATATTGATCCCACATACCCTGAAAGTCAAGTGAGCAAGATCTCAACATGTCTTCTAAGGTCTGAATAGTCTGTTCTGATTGTCCGTCTGTCTGAGGGTGGTAAGCAGTGCTCAAATGAAGTTCAGTATCCAGGGATTTCTGAAGACTTTTCCAGAATCTTGAAGTAAAACGGGGATCACGATCAGAAACAATCGATAGGGGTACTCCATGAAGTCTCACAACTTCATTAATATATAGTCTTGCTAGACGTTCCAGGGGTAGATCTTCTCTTATAGAAAGAAAATGTGTTGTCTTGGTAAGACGATCAACAATAACCCATATTGCATCATTCCTTCTAGGAGTCTTTGGTATCCCCATGACAAAGTCTATCGTAACATTGTCCCATTTCCACTCCGGTATGGGAAGAGGTTGCATGACTCCTCCAGGCTGTTGCCTTCCAGCTTTCACTTGTTGACAAACCATACATCTTGACACAAAATCAGCAATCTCCCTCTTCATGTTGTCCCACCAAAAATGTTCCTTCAAATCTCTATACATTTTGGTGCTCCCAGGGTGTATAGAGAAATTGGAACTATGAGCATCATCCAGCAATTCCCTTTTTAGATCAGGTATATTGGGAACACAAAGTCTCTTCCCGAATTTCAAAATTCCATCTTCATACACAAAGTCTCTCAATCTCCCATCATTCACAGCTTTAATCTTCTTTTGGAATTCTTCATCATCGGTCTGAGAACTCTTAATCCTTTCTAGTAAAGATGGTTTGGCAACCATTTGAAAAAAGCATTGATGTTTCACCTTCCCTGGTTATTCCCATGTCCATCTTCACTAGATCCATAAAAATTGGATCCCTTTCAATTCTCATATTGTTCAAAACTCCATGGTCTTTTCTACTCAAAGCATCTGCCACCTTGTTTGCCTTCCCTGGGTGGTAGTGTATCGTACAATCATAATCCTTGAGTAATTCAAGCCATCTCCTTTGCCTCATGTTGAGTTCTTTTTGTGAGAAAATATACTTCAAACTCTTGTGATCAGTATAAATCTCACATTTTTCACCATAGAGGTAGTGCCTCCATATCTTCAAAGAAAAGATCACTGCTGCTAACTCGAGATCATGAGTAGGATAGTTTTGTTCATGAATTTTCAACTGTCGTGATGCATAGGCAATAACTCTATCATTCTGCATAAGGACACAGCCAAGTCCTTTCTTCGATGCATCACTATAAATAACGAACCCATCATTCCCCGATGGTAGAGTCAATATAGGAGCATTGACTAATCTTCTCTTCAGTTCTTCGAAACATTCTTCACACTCTTTTGTCCAAACAAATTTAACCCCTTTACGTGTGAGCTTCGTTAATGGGTTAGCCAATCGGGCAAAATTCTGGACGAAACGTCGATAATAACCTGCCAAACCAATAAAACTACGTACCTCAGTTATACTCGTAGGTGCTGGCCATTCTTGGATTGCCTTGGTCTTAGAAGGATCAACAGAGATTCCATCTTTAGAGACAATATGGCCAAGAAAAGAAATCTCCTGAAGCCAGAATTCACACTTGCTAAACTTCCCATATAATTCATGCCTCCTCAGAGTCTTCAAGATAATGCGCAAGTGATTTTCATGATCTTCGTAGGTTTTGGAGTATACCAAGATATCATCAATAAATACCACCACAAATTCATCGAGATACTCCTTGAAAACTCTATTCATCAGATCCATGAATACAGAGGGTGCATTAGTCAATCCAAACGGCATTACAGTAAACTCGTAATGCCCGAACCTGGTTCGAAATGCTGTCTTCGGAATGTCTTCCTTCTTCACACACAACTGATGGTATCCAGATCGAAGGTCAATCTTTGAAAAGTATTGAGCTCCATGCAGTTGGTCAAATAAATCATCAATACGAGGTAGGGGATACTTGTTCTTTATCGTTATAGCATTGATCTCCCTGTAGTCGATACATAACCTCATAGATCCATCTTTCTTTTTAACAAAAAGAACAGGGGCTCCCCATGGAGAAACACTAGGGCGAATAAATCCCTTATTACTCAATTCCTCTAGTTGTTTCTTTAGTTCGACTAACTCTACAGTGGCCATTCTATAAGGGGTCTTCGATATAGGCCTTGATCCAGGAATCAAATCAATGGAAAACTCAACTTCTCGTTCTGGAGGATGTCCAGGTAAATCTTCTGGAAATACATCTACAAATTCTTTCACAACAGGTACATCCTCTATTTGAACATTCCTTTCCTCACCCGCAGTTATTTCATTCTCTTCCTCCCCAATAATTGAATTTAGTTGAGCTATTGAGGGTGGATCTAAATAAGAATTAGGTGGTGACGATTCTGCTCTAAAAATAAGGTGTTCCTTATCATTATCATCAAGAATCGTAACCTCTTTCTTCTTACAATAAATCTTCGCATCATAGTCCGAAAGCCAGTCCATACTGAGGATTATATCAAACTCAATCATAGGTATGACGATGAGATCAGCAGATAAAGAAAATTTATGTGCTCTAATGGGGAATGATTCACAAAACTTTGTTGCAACGATACTTCCCTTAGGAGTTTTAACTGACAACTCCCTTATTAAATCAAATTGGAAATATCTAATTTTCTTAGCAAACTGGGAAGATATGAAACAATGCGATGATCCAGAATCAAATAATGCATTTGCTAAACTTGAGGAAACCATTAAATTACCTGCCACCACGTCTTTCGGAGCTTCTACCTCAGCAGTAGTGATAGCATAAGCCTGGCCTTGATCCCTTGGCCTTTTCTGAGGTAAGTTATCCTGACGCTTAGGACATGAATTTGCATAATGCCCCATCTCCCTGCAATTATAGCACTGAACGTTGGTAGCTTCCTTCTTCCCCTTGCAATCATGAGCTTGGTGGCCTTTTTCACCACACTTGTAACAGACTCCCATTCCCTTCAAGCAAGTACCAGGATGTTTCTTCCCGCATTTACCACAAGATGGATATTCAACCTTTCCCTTCTTCCCCTTATTTCCATTCCCAGATTGATCAGCAGGTCTCTTCTTCTCTTGCTTTGCTTTAAAGTCATAAGACTTAGAGAATTCCTTTTCGGTCTTGATAGCACATGAGACAATGTCTTCGTATGATGAAAAGGATTGTGAGACTAATGCTCGACGGAGAAATGGTTTTAACCCATAAAATAAACGATCAATCTTACTTCTTGGGTTACGAATATAATCACCAGCGTACCTCACTAACCTTGTAAAGTTAGCCTCATACTTTGTGACATTCTCATCCTCCTTTTGTCTCAGACTCAGAAATTGCCTTTCCATATCTGCTCGATGGTCGCGAGGGAAGTATTTTTCTAAAAACAGATCTTTGAACTCCCTCCATTCCATATTTGATACTTCATCATCTTCCTTCGTATTTTGAATCAATGACCACCATTGATCAGCATCTCCAGTGAGGCGGTAAACTGCCATGATAACTTTTTCCCTTTCACTGCTCCCCAAAGCCTGAAATATTTTCTCTAGGGAAAATATCCATTGCTCAGCTACTAAGGGATTTGTATTCCCATTGAACGTTGGTGGTTGTTGCCTCATGAATCGATCTAACATTGATCCTCCACGTTGCGGATCAGGGTGCTCCATACGGGTAAGGTTATTATTCATAACCTGAGTAAGTTGTCCCAGTATGGTGATTAGCTGATCAGCACCAGTTGCATCACCAGCCCCACTATAATTATCTTGAGCAGGAGGGAAATCCCTACATGGAGTGCGTGCATTGATACGGTTTCCATTTCTTCCACTAGGCGCCATTTCTAAACAATGGCATAAACTAGATCAGTTTATGAATCAAAATACATAATCCCATACTTATAAAACACTTAACATAAATTGAACTATTTATGGATATAATCCATAATCATAAGAATTTTTTTCTTTGAGGATGTATATACTCATAATCCCTTCAAAATTATTTGTAAAGAAAATGAGAGTTATCCTAAGCATATCCCCCGGGAGTGTCGTAACCAAGAGTGCAGCAAGGCCCGTTGTCGTGCACCAGTTCCCGTTCGAGTCTAGCTCAAAGCGGTGTTTTCGGGTTTTACCCCTAGGTACATCTGTGCCAGAGCCGCCTCTACCTGCTCGTATCCAGACAGGGATGTATTGCTCGGAAAACTCACAAAATCTCTACAATACCAAAATTCTAGGAAGTTCTTCTATACTAATCCTCAAAGTTCATCTTAGGTCTACGTGCTCTAATCAGAGTTTATCTAAATCTAGCTTCCAAGGTTTGTACTAAACTTCCTCTGATACCAACTGTAACGCCCCGACCCTAGTTGCCTAGAGTCGGTGCCTTATTACATAACATTGGCATGATCACAAGAAAGATCAAATCTCGAAAGACCGATTGGTTTAGTAGTCTTGGAAACACTAGATATATTCATAAGTTTTACATTACATCATAAAATGAAAAACTACTACAACAACATAATGTTTCCACAGTCCACACTATAATCCCCTCATAATATCCCTAAAGGTCATTCATAACTTACATCTTCACTTCCTGGGAAAAATAAAACATAGAAAAGGGGTGAGCTCAAATGCCCAATAAGGATAACAATATAGCGGAAACTTTCATCAATAAGAATAAACATTTAAGGCAATGTATAACTAAAACAAAAGCCTTTTAAACATGAACTTTCAATATGGTATGGCATAAATAAAATTAAATAATGCCATTTAATTATTCACATGGATATTCTACTAATCGAATAATCACATGTAAAAATCAATAACCACTTTCATAATGTTGGAATGCATAATGCCAGACTATCATAACCACATAGCCAAGGCCTCGTGCCAAGACTACAAATAAGATTTTGTCAAGGCCTTGTGCCAAGACACTATTTTGTCTCATGAGACCTACCGATGCATCGAGGAGCTATAGCGGGCTCCACCCGTCACATATTAAGTCCAATGCATTCCCATATGAAAATGTTTAAACATAACATAAACATTCGTATTAAAACTAGCATAAAAAATGTCAATACTTTCACCATAAACTATGAATGGTATAAAAATAGCACATCCACAGTCAAACATATCACAAAACCTTCAATACAGTATAGAAGTTTTGTATCATAATAAATCAACTTCAAATAATCTTAAAATCCATCAAAGGATGTTGACATAGATGAAATCAAAATTCTTTTTAAAGAAATATCTCCTTTTATTTTGAAATAATTTAAGATCCATATAAAATAAAACATTTTCTTTGAAAATATTCTTATAAGCTTGTAAGGGAAGCTTTGAAGATTTTATAACGGCGTAAAATAGCCGCACCCGCCGTATAAGTTAAAAAAACATTCTTACCTTAATTCTGTCGAAAAGGTTAAAAAGGACCTTGTTTTGAAAACGACCAAAAGATTCCTTTATAAACCACTTATAAAAGTCAAAAAGGGTATAAATGACTTTAACTTATATTCTAGTAAATAGTAAAAATGTTTTGAAATTCATTTTTAAGAAACATGGATGTGGATGATAAAGATATCCCAGTAGATTATTACGTATAAACAACCTTGGATAATGAAGAGGTTGTAAAGTAAACCCTTACCTTGTACTTTTCCTTGGTTGGGGTAGGTTAACCTCCTGTATAATGGTGAAATAGTTGTTATTAAATTATACAAGAATCATATATATTAATATGATATCATATATGATCTTTTAACATTGATTTGTTAATAATATCTTAGAATTATCGTCATTTCGGGAGTTAACTTACTCATTTTCTTTTATATGTTTTGTTACATAAGCCATGGTTGTTGTATCTTATTCATATCCAGAATGATATCCAGTCCTTAAACATCATTTTTAAATCATCAAATGATAATTATACTTGAATGGATACGATGGAGAATGAATCTCATCGCGTTCGTGGAGACGGTAGTCCGTACGTACGCACGAGCGACAATATCATTTTTTTGATATTAAAATAATATATAAATGGATGGTATATCATATATACAGAATCATTAACATGTTATATTTATTATTTACATGAGTTACACATCATTATTATACCCATCCAAATAATATTATATTGAATAACAATTACACCACGACGTGGAGACGGTAAGCCGTACGTACGCACGTATGGTGACATGTTATTCAAAGGGTGGATAGAATACTGAATATGATTGTACCATATTTATAATAACATCATAGTATATGTGATATACTGGAGTTATTATTTTAGAATGGTAAGAACAAAGGAAGAAGAAGTGGAAGAAGAAATGAACTTGGAGAAGGGTGGTGAAATCATTACCTCTTCTTCGGGTTCTTCCTTTTGATTTGATCAAAAGGGCTCCTTAGGTTGGCTTTCTGATCAAACTAAGGCCTCTAGGTTGTAGTGAGGGATGTTGGGAGAGTATTTGGGCAGAGTTTGGACGAACCAAAAGGCTTTGAAGGTGTGAAGAAATGAGAAGGAGGAGTGCCCTTTTATAAGAGGGGTGAGGGGCACCTTTGGAAAAGTTAGAAATATTAATTTATAATAAATTCATATTCGGTTTCTAAAGGCTCCAAAGTTGATTATTCAAAGGTTAAGGTGGGGATAGGTCGAAAACCACTCAACCAATATAATTTAGACAGGTTTGAGTACTTATATTAACCTTATCTTTAAGTATTAACTCTAAGTTAATTAGTTTCACTTTTACAATGTCTCTTTGTATTTTTATATAATATGGTTAATAAACTTACTATATACATCCAAGCGACCCCCAAGTGGTACATTAATGATGAACCTATCATTATATAAGTCTCTTGGCCGAACCTTAGATTTTTAGGAATTTAATATCAATTAATAATATAATATTTTTTTAAGAACTCTTTTATGTCAATTTTGACACTATTCAATAGTTGATTTTTGTGAAACTCATAACAGATTGATTACTTCGAACAAAGTCAATTAAATCAATCCTAATATATCATATTATCCTAGAAAATTAGTTTAATTCATTAAAAGTTTCATATTATATTTATTTGGGTATTTATAATATCAATTATTTTAATTTTTCACTATTATAGTAATTACTGCATCATCATTGTGTCATATATAAAATAAATTATTTAATGTCTAAAAATTATAAATAAAATATCATTATGTAGGAAATCTTTTTATCTTTCTAATGAATATTTATAATCTAAAATCAAACATATATAACACTATGTAACAATTGTTGTTCTAAAAGATATATGCTTGTGTCATTTTTGTATTTATTTTAACTAAATTAAAATAAAGTGTCATTATCACTTACAAGTGGATCCATGGGGTCCCAAAATAGACCCAAAGATTCCCATGGTCGACCATGTATCAACCAATAGGGTTAAGACACGTTTTAGGGTAATTTAGTATTATTATAATATTATTTTTTTTAACCCTTATTTACCGGATTTACCCTTAACCATGGTAAATAAAATATTTACCGCAGTAATTATTCAAAATGTCTAAAAATAAAAGTTACCTATTTACACAATTTGAAAATCCTGATTCCAAATATGGAATCCATTTTCCTAAATTCAAAACACAGAAGTGGTAGAAATTAATTTAAAATTAATTCCCGCTGTCAAAACAAAAAGCGTGTTTTTAAGAGATAATAACTATCAAAAGATTGACACTTGTTTATGTTCGGTTTAATTGTAAAATTATGTCCAATGACCAACATTATATTAAATGGTAAAAATATATTCTAAATATACTTTAAAACCACTCAAATTCATAATTTATCACTATTAATTATTTTGATTAAAAAAGTTGTTTTTAATTAAAATTTAGTAATTTTCACTATTCATCAAAATATGAAAGTTATCCGAAATGTACCAAAATTTCACCTTAGGCTAAATTCGATATTCCGAATCCAAAAATGAAGTCCATTTTCAAATATAAAATATATATAATTTCAAAAATTAGGTGTTACTATTCATAACGGCTAGTTTGATTAGTTATGGTGTGTTAGAACTCGGTGTTGCGTACAACACACGCTATCACATTATTCAAAGAGAAGCGTACCGTAGAAGCTTGGGGTGTTACACAATGTGGTACATGTTCACTCATGAATGTTATAGATATATGATATCATTTATTTGGATTCTATTCCACCATGAATATTTTATATCTCCAAGATAATTAGGTGTTTGACTCTTCCCTTGTGCATGTGTTATATATATGAGATCATCAGGTGGGTTGCTCTTACCTTGTGCATGTATTATGTATTTGAGATAAAAAGGTGGTTGAAAATCCCATGTACATCTATTATATATAAAAGATCAATTTGAGGGATACTCTTCCCTTATGCATGTATTAAATATCTTATATCACTCTAGGTAGGTCGTTGTTACCCCATGCATGTGTTACATATCTGATATTGTCGGGTGGGTTATTCTTCTCCCATGCATGTGTTATATATCTGAGATCTCTGGTGGGGCCACTCTTCCCATTTCCATGTGTTATATATCTGATATATCTATGTGGGATTATCTTCCATATTTTATGTGCTATATACCTGATATCATTGTGTGGGATACTTTTCCTCCATGCTTTTTTTATCTATATATATGATTATTAGGGTGGGTAGATTTTCCACCAAGTGGTAGTGTTTGTGTGTGTGTTTATGTGTTTATATATATATGTATATATTAGATTTTTAAAGTTGTTTAAGTCCTCCCTAGTGGTCATTCATTATGCACATAGACATCTAAAATTGTCCAAAATGGGTTTGGTCAATCCTGGGTGTCACCTTGGGACCTAAATATAGATAATAATTAATTTATTATGATTCCATGATTATTTATTTTTCTAAGAATATTTTATGTGCATATATTGCATTTAGTGGTTATTTTAGGGACCCTGTTGTTAGTGGAATGCTACATTTTACACATATCCAACTTAGGTAGCAGTAATACTTTAGTACCCAAGCAGACCTTGTGATAGCAGGTTCAGGCAGGGAATAGAACCAGTCTTGCTTGATCAACCTAAAGTAGTTCGATGAGGATTAGAAAATTGGATGGTATGAGTCTCAGGGATGGTATTAAATCCTCCTTGTGTTTTATCCTTTTTTTATTGTTATATATGTGAATGGCCTGGTGGGCGATTATTTTGTATGAATATCTGTATGCTTTTTCATATTGGTTTTATATATCATGATTCTTTTCTGCTAGATATTGTATAATATAATTAATATTATGGATATTATTTTTTTATTTTTTCATTATTCTTCACTCTAAAATGACAGTATAATCTCTCCACCATAACACCTTTTACCCTCGATGATATTCTACAACTTTTGGTATATGTGGAGGCGTGCCTGATGTTATATAGGGAATGAATTTGTTTATTATAGAGTATACCAGATCAGGAAATTAAAATTTTATATTGTTGTAACCATTTATTTTTTTTACTATTTGGGGTATCATATAAAGGTAATATGGACATGTAAATGTTTTTTATGGACCTAATATTGGTGCATCATGAATACCTTTTTTGATGGAAAGAACATGTTATCAAGGATATAATATTTCTATTTTATGTTTTTGATGATATATTTGAGATATTCATTTAATAAAGATATGTGTATTTTATATTGATATATATATATATGTGTGTGGTTTCGGTTATTAGCCCATTGGAAAGAAGCATGTGTACATACATCATTCATGGAAAGTATAATTAACGAGATATAAGTGTGCTTGTGTGTGATTGATATCAATGACAATAGATTATTTAAATTTTTAATATGTCAAATATATATATATATATAATTTTCATATATAACCTATTTGTGGAATTCTACTCAGTTGAACCGTTGTAATTTATTTATATGAAAGTTCATATAGATCCTAGTGGGGGATGTTCTCTAGGAACTGATATACAATACCTACATAGATAGTATGTATATTTAACTTTGTGGATTGGTATTGATATCGGATTCCTTGACACTAGATCTAAAAAGAATATATGTTTTGGTGCCTAATGTGTAAAAAACAAGTTATATGATGTTTTACCATGTATTTACTTGATGTAATTCCTATTAACCAATCCATGTGTATATGGTTTCACTTGATATTAATCATCATATGATATTTTCATTATATACACTAGAATGTGTCTTGATTACCAGTTGTGGGTAGTTTAGTATGTGGATGCCTGATGAGGCTCTGTGCTTGAGTAAAAGCAAGGATTTTCCATGTGACGTATTGTATATATATGTGAGAACTGTGGAGTTGATGTTTTGACACATGATTTTTGAGGTGATAGTTGAAAAGGAGCATATATGTTTCCCTATGAGTTGTGACTTATGTGGTACATGGTTTATTGGATAGGTGGGGGAGTCTAGTTCTTTTGAGATGTAGCTCAGGATATTGGTGTGCTGGGAGATATACGTTGATAACATGAGAGAGGGGTTAGCCCGAGCTAGTGAGTACCCTTATAGATGGGAGTCATGGATATATTCTTACATTTGATATTAGTGTAAGTAAGGTGATTGATAAGCTGAAATTGTATACACATTTTTCAATCATTTAATAAAGGAATATTCAAGTTTTAGTCAATAATGAACTAGGTATATGTTTGTTATTTTATGGAATAGGTTTTCAAGATGCTAAAGGAAAAGCTAAGTAAATTGGCCAAAAATAATCATTACACGTTGTGAAATTCACTTACACAACGTGTAAGTATCATTCACAACATATCACAAGTCATGAAGGAATTACAAGACATGAAATTATTACATGACATGAATCTCCAATACATTTCATGTAACATTCAAAATTCAATTTCCACTTTAAATATACATCCAAAGGAATAAATTTATCATGAAGACTAGTTACATCCTGTGAGAAGAGTTGACCTTCCAAATCTTGAATATTTAGGCCAAGATTCACACTAGATCCAAATATCACGGAGAAAATCTTGGATTAGAATTACACAATGTGATATGTTTAAAAATAATGTAATTCTCTAATTATTTACATCTCATCCATGCACAATAGTGATAGAATACAGAGGAATATTTTGATTATCAATTTCACTCCCATTCTTTCTTCTCCCTTTGTTCTTCCTTATCGTTCAAATCAACTTTCATCGATTTCTTTTATTGTTTTACGTCTATTAAAGAACCATTGATCAACTTGAAAATCATTCACCATACTTTTACATATCCAATACCGAGTTATGTGTGTTTTATATTTTAATTTTTGTTTGATGACAAAGCCTTATTGCATTATTTCATATTCCTTATTTCAAGTAAGTGTTTGGTTTAAGCTATGATTGATTCAATTTATAAATATATTATTCTCAAATGCATGATCCTTAACTGGTTGATTTCAATTGTTATTGGTAAGTTAAATATGTTTTTAATTCTTTACCCTATTTTGATTGATTCTACTATGAGTTTCTAAACCACTTAGGTTAGGGGTTGATATTAGGGGTGTATGAACCTAATGAATATTTAATTCTCAACTTGGTAACCCTAAGGTTAGTAATTAGGTTAAACAACAATTGTTTATCAAATTATTTTAGGAAACCCTGACCATGGGGAGTTTGAATGAACGACCCTAGATTGATTGGATTGGAATAGGTTATGACCAATAGCCTATGATACTTTCTACCTTATAAGCTAGGCTTAATGAATATAGTATGTTAGCTATTTCCAGAATAAGGAATAGCTACCTCTTAGATAGATTTAGTTGATTTGAACATAGTCAACTAGTGACCTTTGTTTGATTTGTAGCCTAATACTTATTACTATTTCAAGTTATGATCGAGATTATATTTCTACCTAGACCTTGAAAATGATCCCGATCCCTTTTCACTCTTTGATCTTAAACCCAAATTTCATAGAATTAGTTTACTCCCAAACATAACCAATTTGTGAGTACTCTTTCACATAGGGTTCAAAGTCTTGATTCCTATCATACAGTTCAATACTTATGGGATAAACCCCACACTATCACTATACTACGCCTTTGTAGAAAGTGTATTTTGGGAACAATAATCTAATATGACCATATCCCACAAGAATTAAATGACATGTGTGGGTGCATCAAATTTTGGCATTGTTTATAAGGAATAAAATTTTTCTGTGACACGGAAACCTACCACAAGAACCCGGCATTACCTCACCCATACCCCCCCCCTATTGGTTCAATCTTTCTTCTTTCTTTTTGGATGCCACTACATTCTTCTCCTTATGGACTAGTATATGAAGTAGGGCTATCTAACTCATTCAAAGAGACTTGATGCATAAGAACTAATTACCTTCAAACCAGAAATCAAAAGGTACATTTTTGCACACCATTGTTCAAAAATGGACAGCTATAGTAATCTTATAGGTCACAATCAAGACAACATGAAAAATATGCAACCCGCACTATATGGAGAACAATCAGTGCAACAAGAACACACCATTATGGATTATGGATTGTCATCAATCAATAGTGCTACACCCAATATTGTACGACCTCATTTTTAGGTGCACACCTTCAAGATTAATACTGGACTCATTCATATGATCTAGAATATGGTTTAGTTTAGTGGACTTCAATGTGAAGATCCCCATGAACATATCTACAACATCCTAGAAGTTTGTGATACCTTTTTCAACTAGGGAGTATCTTCTGATGCTATAATACTAAGAGTATTTCCCTTTCCCTATAAGATCGATCCAAGTATTGGCTCAAAATTCAAGATCCCGAGTCCATCAAGATTTGGGATGATTTAGCCAAAAAATTCATGGAAAAGTACTTCCTGTCTATCTGAACTTGGAAACTCCAGAATTTCATTCAAACTGATGGAGAGTCGGCATGGGAAGCATGTGACCAATTTAAGGAACTCACTTAGAAGTGACCACATCACTGGCTTGAAATGTGGATACATATAAAAATATTCTATCAAGGCCTCCAACCAGCTGCTCGCACAGTTATTGATGTCGTCGGTGATAGAGGTATGATGTTCAAAACACTTAAGGCTGGCCGAACAATTTTGGATAAAGTCTGTCATAATTTCATTCTGTGGTAGAGTGATTTTGAGCCACACCGGTATGGAATCTATCAAATTTAAGAAAATACTTGACTAGTTGTACAAGTATAGGACCTAACAAAGAAGCCGGAATCCTTTGAGCTACCTACTGCACCACCTCCCCCTCCTACTCCTATAATGGATATCCAATCCTGAAAAATGTGTTGTGGTCTGAACCTATATCAAGGATTTATGGTAGGTGTTGAGTAACAAAAAATACAATATTTTAATTATATTAATTTCAATCATCAAAATCAATAATTTTAGAAATTACAGTAGTATTATCAACAGAGTCTGGTTCAACAACCATATAAAAATAATCAAGGGTACTACCAGGAAAGAAGTAGTCAAGTACCATTTAGGAACCCAGGACCACTGAGATATTTACCAATGAATCTTATTCCTAGACCACCAAAACAAGTAATGAAACAACCCTTCTTTAATCAAATTTGGAAAATCTACTCTCAACCTTTGTTTAAAAGGATGATCAGAGGATAACCACCCAAGATACAGAAATGCATAATAAAATGGTACCTCTTCATAACCTCAAGCATCAAATGGTTTAGATCTCAAAGACCTTGTTAGAGAGATTACTAGGTACTCTACATGGTAATATAGAGACATACCTTAGGTAAGAGGCAAAGGTAGTGGTTCTAAGGAGTAGGAAAGTGTTAGAATTTTAGTAACCATGCATAGGATAAGAAAAAAAGCTGAGGAACCTGAAAATAATACAACGATCATAGAAGAAGAAGATTATGAAAAGGAAAATAAAACTTCTCAATAGATACCTCAAGAAGTACCACCTTCTATAGAATCTCCAACAAAAGAGAAACCAAATGAAGGCATCTACATTTTGCCACAATCTTATAAACCACATCTCCATTTTTCGGAAATAATGAATTAAGGAAGGATTCAAGTGAAATACAAGATGTTTTTTGATATATTCAAAAAAATCACACCAGTATTCCATTTGTTGAGGAAATTTCCCAAATGCTTTCCTATACGAAATTTCTCAAGGAACTACTATCCAATAAAACAAAATGGAAGACCTATGAGTCATATCACTAAATGAAGAATGTTTTTTGGTTGTTCATCAGAAAATTCCACCAAAAATGAGAGACCCTAGGAGTTTCTCAATCCCATTAACCATAGTAGAATATAACTTTATAAGAGCTTTGTGCAATTTAGGAGCCACTAATGAGTGTATTCCATAAAATGGGACTCGAGTAACTCAAACCAATTAGAGTGGCACTCCAATTATCTAACTAATCAGTAATGTATACCTGAAGAATTCTTGGAGATGTCTTAGTCAAAGTTGGAAAGTTAATTTTTCTAGCATACTTCTTCATTTTAGAGATAGAATAGGAAGGAGACATTCCAATCATCCTAGTCCAACCATTCCTAGCCACTAGAAAAGTACTGATTTATGTGAATTAAGGGAGACTCGTATTTATGAGTAGGTGACAAACAAGTTGTGTTTAACCTGGAAAAAGCGGAAAAAAAAATAGATGATTCTTTTGACTATCAAGCTATATTTCTCACAGATGAAAGAGATGAATACTTAAACATCAAAGATGATAGTGATGAGATTACCCCTACTAAGGAGGAGGGATATTAATTTGATGAATTTAACTACATAGAACCTCTTATAAGGGATAGTATCCCACCATTCATAGCCTCAGTCATTTGGCCTCCAAAATTGGAATAGAAACCCCTCCCAAGTACACTCAGGTATTATTTTCTAGAGAGTGTTATTGTACTACCGGTCATCATTAACTCAAAACTAACATAGTCAAAAGAGTAAAACTTGATCAAAGTCATATAAATATATAAGCAGTTAATTGTTTGGAGCTTTGTGCACCCATAAAATTTTACTAGAAGAATATGAAAAACCCAAACGCCAACCCCAGAGGTGACTCGCCCCACTAATGAAGGAGGTAGTTAATAAGGAAGTATTGAAACTTCTGGACACTGAAATAATTTTTTCAATATCTGATAGTAAGTGGGTGAGCCTGCTATAGGTATTTCCAAATAAAGGTGGCCTCACTGTTGAAAAAAATGATGAAGATGAAATGATATTGAGTCACACCATCACTAGATGGCGAGTATGAATGGATTACAAAAACCTAAATATGGAAACCTGGAAAGATCATTTCCACCTAAACTTCATGGATAAAATGCTATAGAGACTCGTAAGACATGAATTATATTATTTCCTTGATGGATATTTAGGATACAATCAGATTTCAGTCAACCTAGATGATTAATATAAAATAATATTCACATGTCCATTTGATCCATTCGCCTACAGACGCATGATGTTTGGTATGTGTAATGCATAAGAGACCTTTCAAAGTTGAATGACACATATATTCCATGATATAATGGAGTAATTATTAAAAAAATCATGGATGAATTTTTAGTTTATGGAAGATCTTTCAAGGTCTATCTAAGAAATCTTGAGTTAGTCCTGCAACATTGTGAGGATAATTGCCTGGTTTAAATTGGTAAAAATGCAACTTTATGGTCCAAGGAGGCATAGTCCTTGTACATAAAATCAATAAGGATAGTATAGAATTTTATCCTACTAAGATCAAGGTGATCAAATATTTACCTGATCCCTCCAAGGTTAAAGTAATACAGAGCTTTCTGGGAATACAGGTTTTTATCATCACTTCGTACAAGATTTTTTGAAAGTTTCTCACCCTTTGACACACATGTTATCAAAAGAAACTCTATTTGAATTCACTAAATAATGTCATAGGGAATTCAACAATTTAAATAAAATCCTAGTATCCACTCCTATTATTATTTCACCAGATTAGAAAAAATAGTTTGAGTTGATGAGCGACACTAGTGACATTGTTGTTGGCACTGTTTTAAGACAGTGAGTCGGCCACATATTCTTCCCCATCTACTATGACAATCACACACTGAATGAAACTCAAGTTAATTATACAAGTACAGAGAGGGATATCTTGGCATTTTTCTTTGCTTTCAAGAAATTCTGCTCCTATCTAGTTTTTTCAAAAGTAATTGTGTACACTGAACATGCTTCCCTACGATATTTGATGAATAAAAAAGATATCAAACCAATATTGATACGTTGGATCCTATTTTTATAATAATTTTACATCATTATCAAGGATACCAAAGGAATGCAAAATTTTGTCGCTAACCATCTATCCTAACTTCCACTGTCCCTTATAAAGGATGGTGATGATCTGGCCATTGAAGTCGACTTCCCTGATGAAACTCCCTTCTACATAAATACAAAGGCACTCCCATTATTTTCAAACATTGAAAATTATCTCACTATGGTATCCCTCTTACCAAACTTCACTTATTAAAAATGAAGGATATTTTTAGTTAAATTTTCACACTACTATTGGGATGAACCGCTCCCTTTTAAACATTGTGTTGATGGATTATTGTGGCGCTGCATTCTAGAGGATGAGATCCAAATTGTGTAAGGCATGTGTCACACATCACCAACTAGTAGAAATCATGGACCATAACGCACAATAGAAAAGATTATATAGAGTGGGATTTTCTATCCCACACTCCACCAAGATGCAAGATATTATTGTCAAAGTTTTGATTGGTTCCAACGTACTGGAACCATTAGAAAAAGGAATGAAATTCCCCAAAAACCAATAATAGAAGTTGAAATATTTGACGTGTGGGGAATAGATTTCATGGGATCATTTCCTAATTCATATGGAAAATTATATATTCTTTTTTGTGTGGACTACATTTCCAAATGAGTATAAGCTAAAACTACAGGTCATGACACAGCAAAAGTGGTCATGAATTTCTTAAAAAATGTATTTTCAATATTTGTATTTCTCATAATACTCATTAGTGATCAGGGAACAAATTTTTCCAATCATGTTTTTAAAGTAATACTGGATAAATATGGCATCAGGTATAACACATGAACTCCCTACCACCTATAAATAAGAGGTCAAGTTGAATTGTCCAACATGAAAATTAAAAAAAATCCTTAAAAATAACATAAACATAAATAAAAAGGATTAGAGTCTGAAGTTATATGATTCAATATGGTTATACTGAACTACATAAAAAACACACATTGGTACCACCCCCTTTTTATTAGTGTACAGGAATTCATGTCATTTTCCATTAGAACTGGAGAATCACTCATATTGGGAAATTAAGAAGCTCAATTTGGATTCTCAAAAAGCTAGGGAAACTCATATACTATATTTGGATGAATTAGAAGAAATAAGAAATGATACTTATGAAAATTACAAGATCTATAAACATAAAACCAAAAAATGTCATGATCAACGCAGCGTGATGTGAATTTTTGTCCCAGGGAATAATGTTTTGCTATTCAAATCCCATTTAAAAATGTTCCCTGGGAAGCTCAAATCTAAATAGTCAAGACTCTTTGTGTTCATTAAAGTATTCCCTTATGGGACCATCAATATTTAGAAAGAAGGTGGACCACCATTAAAATTCAATGGTCAAAAGTTGAAAATTTATCAAGAACCCTTTTGTGAGGGGTGTTTCGTCACCTTGAAATTCATCTAAGAACTAAAGAGTAAATCTCTCAAAAATTAAACAAAGAGTTGACTAGGAGGAAACCCAGATTAGGTCACCTTAGTCTATATTAAGTTATAATAATCTTTAGGATATCTTGGGTCATTCTAGGAGCAAATAACCAAAATATGGTTCTAAATTGTGCAAAATTACCAAATAAACATCATGTAATCAAAATACACGACGTATATTTTTCACTACCTAAATTTATTTAAATACTAAATTACACATAATGTATCTAATTACACATCATGTATCTGATTACATATCATGTAATTTCATGATCTTTCTAGGTCATGAACCTAGGTTTCAAGATGCACACCCCTCCCAACACAACTCCTCTCTACCACTGCTCACTGCTCGCACCCGGCCTCCACCTCATGACTCCCCTTTTCTCCCCCTCCTTCATATGAATTTATCCAAGTCCAACCCTACACCTAACATAGAACACAAAAATACTATTCAAACTCCTCATGTTGAACCTATACCTAAGCATGACGATCCACCTCTGGTCAAATGTTGAAGAGGTGTCACACCTCCAACACCTCGTGAATCTTCCTCCTCCACCTCTACTCCAGTCTCTACAGCACCAAATGTACCTAAAAAATCCCAATAAACCTCTAGTAGGTCTTGTGAGGCCACTCACTAGTACCTTCATCCCATCCTTTATTTTTCAGACCCCCTACACCATGTTTCACTCAACCATCTACAAGATAAACCAATGAGGACCAAAAAAAACCGTAGACATGGTGGTCCTCACATGCCTGCACATCATCCAGGAGGTCCTCCACCTCATCGACCACCTATATATCTCCTCAGTTATAAATATATGTGAGGAGACCTATTGAGAACTATTCTTGGAGTTCTTGTCCACCATAGAGTTCACTGTTGATAGTCTTTGATTCTGATTAGGCTGAAGACCTCATGAGATATCTTTCATAGAGTTCGACATAGGGATCAGGATTTATATTGATGAATTCATCACATCAGAGGTATTCCCAACCTTTCATCTTAATCCATGAAAGTCTGATGCCAAACAAATCTAGGGTATGATTTCTCGAGACACTCACACTAAGAATGATCCTAAAATTATAAAATCCTCATCGCTCCGAGGTACAGCACTCCTCATTCTTCATGGGGCATTGACGCATGCTTGGTTTGTTCATGTAGAGTATCATGACAATGTTATCCATCTAGAATTCATCATCATTACTGCTACCATGGGAAACCCTACCATAAATATGGAATCATAGTTCACTTTCTACTACGGAGCATGTGCGTAGCGGACATGAGGTATGCTTATGGGTGGATCTTTTATCACCCATTTAGCTCATCATATTGGTGTTTTTGAAACCACCATTACACTCACCTCCCTCATTTTTGTACGTTGACTGGGTGATCATTTTTTTACGATCTTTATTCCCTTTCCTTGTTGTATCATTGCACTTGTTATATATATGGGATACTATTTTTGTTTTATTTTACCTGGATTATTTTTCAATTAATTATACTATTATATTATCCATTTCTAGCTCTTATGTCTCTTCTATGGTCATTGATGTGTATGTGTTGTCTCCATCTGCCCGTGTTCTATGAGTGACTCAATATCTAGCTGATGTCAAATGTCATCTTGAGGAGCTATCACTAAAGATTTGTGCTCAGTAGCCATCACCACCATGATGAGCACAGATACATTTCCTTAGACACCAAATTCATGCTTGGTATGATCCTTATGTGATTAATCCCACCAAATGAACACAAGAGATAGAGGATAACACCACTAGTAGCTGTATAAGATAGCATAGATCTGAGTCGATGGATGATACTGACTGATACACTAGTCTATTTGTCTGGTTGATGATGTCATAGTTAGTGCTTAATGGGATGCAACCCATTTTTCTTTTTTTCCTGATTCCCAGTCATGTGCTAGTATTTTTGTTTTAATTTTAGTTCCATTTTTATTCATAGGTAAACTAGCACTATATTGTACTCATATTTCTACATATATCTGATTCACTATTCTTTATTATTCATTATGTGCACCTTCCCATCTTGCTACTTACAAAATGTTTAAACCCTATGGACTAATGTTTTGTCTAGTGCAAGATTTGTCTTTATAACCAATTATATAGGTATCCCAACTCCAAAATCAATATTGAACAAGTTTTCCCATGGAATTCCATTCATTTATAGGGATTACTCAATTCCTTAGCATCACATTTCAAAATTTCCATTTCAAATTTCTATACTTTATCTTTCATACCTCTCCCACAGTGCTTTCATAGATAGTGCAGACACTATATCATTCTAAGTATGGGGGAGTATTTCTTGAGCTTCAATATCGATACACTTGGATTATTGCTTGTTTTATTTTATCTATGAGACATTTTTCATTAGAATCATGCTTTAAAATTAAAACTCATTGCACCTATTTAAATAAAAGAAAATTTTATGTTGGTAATTGTTGGAAATCCATGTTTTTCTACTATTTAGATTTTTAGAATGATTTTTTATTTTAGTAATTTAATTCAAATTCAACTTTTTTTAAATTACTCTTGATTGAATTATTACTTGATTTTATACCCTGATTGATTTCCAGTTTTTCATGTTTACTCTCATTCCCAAGAGGATTCTAAGACTATGATTTCATATTCTTTTATGAGAATATTTCTTGAGTGACACCTAGGACATGTAAACTTATCATAACTTTAATTGAGATCTTATTGAGGTTATGACTGAACAAATAAAATTTTAATATGATTGAGGCAATATTTTTTGAACCACTTTTTCCTGAGACCAACCTTACATTTTTCTTCATTTAGCCTGTAGTTTCCTTGAATTACCTTAGTAGGATGCAGTTATTCCAATATGATTATCCCTTCCTACCCATATCTTTGTATTATGCATGTCTTTACTTTGAACAAGTGTGGGGTAAATTTCCATCTAATAGACATAGTATGTTTTGACTGAGGAGATGTATTTTGGCACTTACCATACTGATTTTTTATGATCCATGTGTACCTTTTTTGAATTGTACGCCTATCCTATTCCTTTGAAAAATAAAAATAAAAAGAGAAAGATGATTGGGTTGTGTATTAGGAAGGTAAAAAATCACCATTTCTAGACTTATGAATCCCCTAAAGGATCATATGTGGTTATGGGAGATCTATCCTAGACATGAATTTTGAAAAATAAATAACAAAAAAATAGAGAGATAAAAATAAGGAACATGGTACCTTCTAGACTCACTTGATATATTCATGGATCCACCTTGAGTTTTTGGGAGCATATACTTTATTTTTTATGGGAGGAGTTATTTCATTAAACTATTCATGATATCCATGCATTATACTTCATATATTACCCTACTTTTGAGCATTTTTTCACTTTTTACCCACTTAACCATAGCCTTGGAGTCATTTGAACCTTTTTGTTAAAGCCCTCATGATTAATTTTGTATTTATCTTTACAGAGTAGAGATGTTAGAACCAATGAAAGCCTATGTTTAGGGACATGTATTCAAGGTATGATCATAACTCCAGTTTTATTTTACCCTGAGTGATGAGAAAAAAATCATTATAAGGTAAATTGAAAAATGGTTCTAGAATTTAAGGAACTGTTAATAAATTTTAACTAAAAGATTAAGAATTTGTTTAAAGAATTAAACTATGTGGCATGACTGATTTTCTATGTAGGATTGATTCTGGGAAATGAATTTTTCTACTTACAGTTAGTTTTATTTTCTTAGTTAAAATGAATGTTTCATGTATTAAAAATTACTTACCTTTGGCCATCATATTGAGATGCTTTTTGATTGAGGACAAGTAATTGTTCAAGTATGGGGGAATTTGATAAGGTGAAATTTTATATACATTTCACAGTAATTTAATAAAGGAATATTCATGTTTTACTCAATAATGAACCAGGTGTATGTTGATTATTACAGGAAATATGTTTTCAATATTCTAAAGGAAAAGCTAAGGAAACTGGACACAAATGATCATTTCAGGTCGTAAAATTCACTTACTCAATGTGTAGGCATCATTCATAGGATATCACAAGTCATAAATCAAGTCATGAAGGAATTAAAATCCATGAAATTATTATATGACGTTAATCTCCAATACACATCATGTAACATTTGAAATTCAATTCCCACTTTAAAGATCTATTGGAAGGAAGAAACATGTCGTGAAGACCGATTACACATCATGAGAAGAGTTAAACTTCCAAATATCGAAGATTTAGGCCTACATTCTCACAAGATCCAAATATCATGGAGAAAATATTGGATTGTAATTACATGATGCAATATGTTTACACATCATGTAATACCTTGAGTATTTACATCTTAGTTAGGAAAAGTAGCGGCAGAATATGACAGACTCTTTTGATTTTCGTTTTCTCTCTCATTATTTCTTCTCCCTCTATTCTTCCTTATCTCTTAACTCAAATTTAATCAATTCCTCTTATTGTTTTACATCTATTCAATCATCATTTATCAACTTAAAAAGTGTTCTTCATCCTTTTACATCACTAATATCAAGTTACGTGTGTTTTCCATTTCAATCGTTGTTTGACGATGAACCCTTATTGTGTTATTTCTTATTCCTTGTTTCAAGAAAGTGTTTGGTTGAAGGTGTGATTAATTCAATTTATAAACTGTTTGTTCTTGAATGCATGATCCTTAACTACTTGATTTCAATTTTTATTGGTAAGTTAAATATTTTTTCAATTATTTACCCACTTGTGATTGATTCTACTATGAGTGGATAAACATATTAGGGTAGGGGTTGAGAGTAGGTGTTTCTAAACCTAATGAATCTTTAATTATCAACTTGGTAACACTAAGTTTAATAATCAGGTTAAACAAAAATATATATCTATTTCCTTTAGGCAACCCTATCCATTGGAAGTTTGAATGAACAACCCTAACCTGGTTGGAGTGGAATAGGTTGTGAACAATAACCTAAGATACTTTTTGCCTTAAAATCTAAGATTAATTCATCTACAATTTTAGCTATCTCTAGACCATGGAATATCTTCCTCTTAGATATATCTATTTAATTTGACCATAGTTAACTAGTGACCTTTTCTTACTTCACAGCCTAAGCCTTAGGACTATTCCATGTTAAGACCGAGATTATCTTTCTAACTAAACCCTAAAATTGATTCTAATATCTTTTCTCTCTCTAATCATAAACCCAAATTCCTTATCATTAGTTTACTCCCAAAATTGACCAATTTTTTAGGACTCTTACATGTAGGGTTCTAATCCTTGGTTCTTATAATCTAGTTTAATCCCCATGGGATCGACCCCACGCTATCATTATACTATGCCTTTATAGCGAGTGTAGTTTGGGAAAATAATCTAATCTGACCACAACCCGCATTAATTAAACGATGTGTGTAGGCATGTCAGTGATTCAAGATATATGGTATAAGAATGCATATGCCTTAAAAAATGTGTTAATAACTTGAGGTGATTTGATTTCTAGGATAGGTTTTGGAGGCTAGGATCGGTTGAATTATTAACCCTATTAATTATGGGTGTGGTTTTGATGAGGTTTTAGGTTATGATAAAAGATGGTTGACCATATTGTGGGATTATGTTTCTAGATTTGGAATGACTCCTAAGTGGTGGGTGATCATGTAGTACACCTTTTCATAGGTGATATGTTAGGACTATTAAAAATAAATCACTAAGGTGCTTCTGGTTAGACATGACTGCCATATAGTGGTGAATGGTAAGTTATTTAGGAATTTGAGCCTATGTTTAATGATGTTCAACTTAATGACCATGATTTGAGTTATATAATTGGGTGGTATGGTAGTATAAACCCATTGGGTTCAAATGAGATCATGTTGTTAATGGGAAATAACATATGAGGAGGGTTTTTAATGAGTCACTCTACCTTATTAAAGGAGAGTGAGTTTTAGAAAGTATTTTATAAAAAAGAATTATTTCATGAGGGGAAGTGCACATTTTTTATGGGCGGTATCTTTTTGGGTTGTAAATTGGTGGGAAATTATGTTCTAAATGAGGGATGATAATTTTTATGATACAGTTACAAGTGTGGATGATGAAAATTATGAAGGTATCAGGGTCGCAGCAGAAGTTAGTGGGTTGGTGATTTTAAAAAAATCATCTTCATGATGATGAAACTTGTCGTCTTTGATGATCTGAGCCTTGTTACGGTCTAAGGATCTCACATAAATTATATTGAGCAAAAAAATTAAAACTAACACACACCTTTTTCGAATCCAAAGTCACACACGATGTATTCTTTTCACCAGTGATCATTTCATGAAGGATCCATAGAATGATCCCTCTAGATCATCCACACATACTTCAAAAATTCATGCGCTCATCATTCGTCGTAATTAGGGTGCTAGTGCGGAGTTCTGACGATTTCTTCAACGTCGCGATGATCACCCTAATTTGTTGCCTTTGATCCATCGAAGGCGTGCTTGGATCGACGATTGAAGAGAAGCTAAGGCATAAGGAGAGAGAGTCTCTCACTCTTTTGAAATAAACAGTGCAATGATAATGAGCCTCTCTTCTGCTTTTATAGTGGGAGTCAAAATACCCAGATGGGTTTCTTGGCCCCTGGAAAAATATTGCCCACTAAAAAAGCAATAAATAAATTTATGACAAACTAAATTGTGTCATAAATATTATTTATATTTTATCACATACCTGTAATATAAATATTAAATATATTATGTGATAAAATTGAGTCATTTTACTTGACTCTTCATCCCACCTAATATTAAATGAACCTAGAATATTAAAATAATATTCATTTGATTAATATTATTTCTCCTATTTACTTAACTTGTAAATACTATAAATAAATTAAAACCAATTATTATTCACTTGAATAATAATGAATTTATTTATTTATTAGTGATCAATAACTTTGACAACACTCGGACCCCATAGTGGGGCCCACCATTTCCAATATACCTATTCAAATGAATAGGGTGGATTCTTGAATATTATATTGTGTATGAAATGAAGAACCCAATTTGGTTGAAAGTAATATTTTGTGTTGTAATTGTTTTCATTGCACTTGTTTGATAAAAATTCAATGTGTCAGTAGTTGAAGGTTGGTATTCTTGTAATCTTCCATTAAATTATTCTGGAGAATTATTTATATGTTGGAAATACTATTTTGATTTAAAAAAAATCTTTAAATAAAATAAAGAAAAAATATATATGTAACGATTTCAGAGCTAGTTTGTAATTCAAAAGATATTTTTCTTTTGATTATTTGAGTTTGACACAAATTTCCACAACATTTAGAGGAATTAATATTGGGAATTAAGGTTTAATTCCAAAATATATGAGAAGAGAAATATAGTGAAGAATTGTGGGATTTTGATAAGTTGGTTTGGGAATTACATTTGAAGAAGGCTATATTTCACTATATTACTTAGAATTTTTCTAAGTACACAATTTGGTCCTTTAGTTAAAAAAGGGGAGCTAGCACATGATCTAACTCTAGCCAACTCAACCCCCTCCATATGTGGGACCATTGAGGGTCAACCATAGTTAATGGGATCTAGCCCGAGCCAGCCCACAGGCGGCATGAAGGGAAGTGTGTAAGCCCAAGGTGCATGGATGAGATAGGGCATAGCATGGGCCAAGTTCCCACAAGAAATTGGAAGCAGAAGCATGCCTACAGAATCAGTAAGGGGTGGTATCAGAGGAGGAAGAGGAGAATTCTAAAGTGGAAATGTTTCACCAAGTACTATAAAGGATCCAAAATACTGAGTTTGTTTTGATGTGGGGTTGCACCAAATTAACCAGGGCCATCTGAACATCCAGTTGTTCTCCACAACCATGAGATCAACTCGATCTTAAACTCCTGGTTGTTTGATATATTAGTGATCATCTTGGCGACATTGGATCCCATCTGAGCTTGTATCCTACCCCAAACTGGTTTGAAAATCTTCTTATCATCAGATCTCCAAGCTATGACATCTGAAGCTCAATCCAAGTTTCTCAAGCATCATCAGAGTGATTTGAAAATCTAAGTGAGTTTAAAATGAGATTTTATGTGGTGATAATGATTCTTTTTTTAACATAATTTGAGACAGAAAGCACTCAAAAAGGAATAATCAAATGATTCTCGAAGGTTCTCTAAGATTCTAAGTCGATCTTTATTTTCTATAAATATAGAGGCCTTAATTTTTTTTTTTTTTTTGGCTGATGAGTTTGAGATAAATTCACTTCTGAAGAAGTTGTGTCATTGTGAATTGTTGTGGTTCGCATAAGAGGAGTTTTTCACTCTTTCTATTTGCGCGAAGGAGAGGATACTTCTGCAAGTACTTGACTTGTGAATAGCACATTCAAGGTGCTTCGTGAAGAATGAAGTTATGAGAAGCTTTTGGGAGCTCGATATTCTTATGAGTACTCACTGGTTTACATAGTGATTTTATAAGGAACTAAAAATTAGTACAAACGTCCACTGTGTATTGCAAAGACCATTAAAAATAGAGAACCCATGATTTTCACATAGGTTTTAACAGTTAATATATTCTTGCATGAAGAATGGTGAGTATGTTCTTGTGTAGAGATTTTGTTTGAATTATTCTCACATACTATGAATCCAAGAGGTAGTGTGAGATTTTAGCGCGCAAATGAATAACACGGAGTGACATTGTGTCTTGTATGATAGAATAATTCTCACAAGGGTGTGTATGAAGAAGTGAGTATATAATTGCATGAATATATAGATGAATACCCATTTGAGACTACATTATTAATCTCATGAAATTTAAATCATGTAAAAATGATTATAAAACATAGTGAAACATTATGAATGAAATATGCATGCTTAAATATTACAAGTATATTGTGTATGAAATAGAATTACTCAAAAGTTTAGTGTGTGTGTCTGAGTCTGTATGCAAGTAGTATGTACAGTGAGTGTGTGCATACAAAGTAAATGTGTGGTTGAGCAAGTGTTTAATATGTGCATGCATCAAATAATATTGAAGAGACTATATTGAAGGCAGTGATAATATCGTGTATTGAAGGAATTAAAACATTGTGAATTCATCCAGTTGAGTGCATACACTATTAATAATTTCAAATAGTGCTAAAATACATGAAGGAATAGTGAAGAGACAATATGTGATATAGTTCCTAAAGTCAGTGTAGAAATAACGTGAGGTGTTTTAATTTCAAAAGGAATTTTGTGTGTGCGTGTGCATAGAAACACTACAATCAAGGGAAATTTATATAGTGATTGTATTCTCATTCACATGAATTAATGCATGTATTAAATATTAGAAGACTATGCATTAAATTTTACATGTATGAGGTATATTCAATATACATTGCATGAAAAGTATGAATTGAGTTTTTGAAATTTAAGCTAAGGCGTTATATAAGAAGTCAATGTGTAGTGTATTGAGGAATCTTCAGTTGTTCATTCTGATATTTCAATGATTCATAGTGGAAGTGATAACTTATATTAATTCATAAGAGTATACTAAGAAAAATAGAAAGAAGTTTTGTTGATTATATTTAGTGTTAGTAATAGTGTTTTAGTTTAAGTGAGAAAGTGAAGAATCAGATTATACTAAGTGGCTTGAAGAGGATGAATAGCTTTTGTGTTACAGTGGAAGCTTGAATATCTTGTAATATTACTCATTATGTTAGTGTTGTAATTGTGAAAACTTGTGGGATTCCATTATAAATAACACTGGTAGTATGCCAGTATAATTTTGGAAAAGTTTCATACCTATCTACCAAGGTTTCAGGGTGATACCTGAACAACCCACTTGTAATTGTTGATTTATTCTTAGTAGAGAATATGTGTCTCAGATCATCCTGAACACAACAAGGATGTAGTCACCCACATAGGGGTTGATCCTTGTAAAAATATTTTTTGTTTTTCTTCATTTACTTTCTATCTTTCTTGTGGTGTAATTGTGTTTGTAAACAGAGAAGATATATATTCTCTAACAAGTTCATAGGTTTGAATTAAAAAGGGGTAAGAGAAAAGAAGAGAAATTGGTAAAAAAAATTGTGTACATTGATTCACCCCTTCCCCTCTCAGTGTACCCGCATGATCTATTGGGCACTTCAATTGGTATCAGGTCATAGGTTACACCTCTGATTGGATCTATATTATTGTCCCAGTTGTTTTTATCAAACTTATATGAAGTGAATATTTGAATTTGAAGAAGTAAAAGAGTTGTCTCATATGAATAATTCAGTTTCTATCTCTACCAGTTACAATAAGGAGGATTCTACAAAAACCATGAAGAATAGATATAAGAAATAGGAAAGAAATATAAGAAATAATTTTGATAAGAAAGAGAATACATCACAAACTAGATGTATCTAGAATGGTAGTCTATTAATAGTATCAATTAAATCAATTGATAGAGATCCTTTTGATGAGTATGGTTCAAGTAGTTATGAAGAATAATTTATTGAATCACTGAGTGATTTTTATTCAAAAATAAAAAATTATATAAATAATATTCCTACTGAATTTTTCACTTACATATTTTCTTTTATCAAGGGACTATATGATGAAAAGTCATAGCTTGAAAAGGAAATTGAGGATATGGAGAAAGCTTTGGAAAATAATTTTCAAATACTTAAACTTCCCTCACAAATTATTGATTCCAAAGAAAAAACTGTATCACTTTTCAATGAACATTTATCTTGTGTCGAAGAACAATTACAAAGAAATGTGTGTGAGAAAGAAGTTATCGATAAGGTCCTTATAGAGATGATTCTTACACTTTAAGAATCTCATAAAACTACCATGAATATTAAGTATTATCAGTTGTAAATCTAAGACAAGGATGAGACATTCATTATGTCTAAAGAATAAAAAGAACGACCTATATTTCACTGCAATGAAAATCTAACTTTGATTGAAGATGAATTACAAAGGACTATTTGTGATAAGGATGTGACTAAGAAAGTTTATTCAGAAGTAATCTGTGCATTAGAGAAACTGAAAAAAAAACTCTATGAATGTTAAATAATCCCAGCTTGAGGTAAAGACAATTAGAATTAATGAGATGAATAATTATCTACTGAAAGTAAGTCAAATCCATGATGATCAAGTTCAGAAAATTAATATTCAATGGGAAGACGAACTTAAATCAAATTAAGATGAGAAAAATTTCCTCAACATTAAGTATCTTGAAATGGACGTAAATTTGAAAAATATGACAAAAACAAAATTAATAACTTCCCAGAAATAATGTTAAGATATGGTGAAATCACTTTAAGATCAGAAGAATCCTCTAAATATGAAATATCTTGAGTTGGAGGTCAAGTTTAGAAATCTTGAGAATATTCAAGTTGAATCTTCACAAAAATCTGATATCAAAAAATCTTCTAAGAATAATTATGAAATGAGTCTTACTTTTGAAAAGACTCATTCAAGTGGTAAGAAGAGATTGAGATTATCTAAAGATAAATCTAATTCAAGATCATTGAATCAAGTAACCCTTGATTCAGAATATTTTGTTTGTACTAATACTGTTTCATTTACAATTATAGGTTCCAAAAATAATTATGGACAAACATGGTTGAAGAAGACTGATGATAAATCCATAATATCATCAAAGGAAAATGTGAAGAATAATGTGAATTCTTGTTCCCTGTAAAGAGCTCAGATGAATAATCATATTATACAAAATCAACAAGAAGTCAAAATTAGCCAAGTTATAGCATAGAAGAAGAAACCAAGATTTGTTTTCTATTGTTGGTGTTGTTGTAAATTTGGGCATCAGTCTATTTATTGTTGTAATAATATATCTATTCATGATAATTATAGAAGGACAATGTTAAAGGGGGGAATATCAGATGTTAAGAGTAATCCTACAAACTTGAAGCATAATTCACAGATGAAGAAGAATCTATTTATCCATAATAGATTTCATTTTATTGAATATTTATATGATTATTGCAATAGAAGTGGTCATAGTTATGATGAGTGCTGGTATGTTCCAACCATGAACTATGCATATGGTGATATGAAGAAAATACCACACCAAATGCAGAGGTGAAGAACAAATGTAGAAAAATATTCCTTGGGGTATAATAAAGAGAAGAAAGTTAAGAAAACTATGAAGCAAGTTATACCCAAGAAGAATTATGATATAAATGTTACTCTAATGAAAAGATGTTTCTATTGTGGAAGAAAATTCCATATTATGGACCTTTTCAAATAGGTAATAATAACCCATGCTAGTGGAATCAAGCTAAAGTAGAAAGAGAAATTAAACATATAATCAAATGAAATGGTTGATTTGGTACATGGCAATCAATATGAAAAACTCAAATTTGATGAGAGGTTTTCTAAAAAGGATAACCCTGTGATTTATAAAAATATATGTGGAAGGTGCAAAATTTCAGGGCATATTTTTTATGAATGTACAACATGGTTGCCTGAATAAATAGAACTAGTGAAGAACAAAGGATAAGATTCAATGGATTCTCATGTTAAAAATGATACTATGAAAAATATTATACACACAATAAGAATTTTGGGTATATACCAAAATAATGATTAGTCATATGGATAGAGTAGCTAGAATTGGATAAGAAGTTATAAAGTCAGAGAATGAGCAATCATAATGAGTTTTCATGAATCTAAAGCAGAATTGAAAGAAGTTTATGGGTTGAGAGATAAATATCATCCATATTGTTCTAACTAAAAATCATTAAATAATCACCTTATTCCCATGAATATATTATTATTTTTTCTTTTATGCAGGTGATTAAATGTGATTTATAAATTTATGGGGAGTTCTGGAGATATGAGTGCTATAAAATGTTATAAAACATCCAGGAGGCTATAGGTCATGGAGTTTTTTATTTCAATTGCTGGTAAAATTGTTCTTGAAGGTCTTTCTTGAAGCAAGTTAATCATGATAAAGTTCATCCCTCTAGGGGGGAATTTATACAACTATTGGATTTGAATATCCCAATTGGTATCAAATGAATATTTTAAGTTATGGTATGAAATTTATCTAATGATCTCAAATTATGGAAATTGAAGCTTTTCATTAAAGATTTATGGTCTTCTATATCTATATGATTAATAATTATGATTAAGAATAAGAGATACTGATAATTTGATGATAAGATAAAAATGTGTTGATAAAAGGGAAGTGAATTATTACAGTTAAATTATTGTAATCTATTTTTCAAGATGAATGTGGGAGATTAGTTGGATATCTTTTGATTAACTCCTGAAATAAGGTTTCAGTGTTGGAATCACATTATGAAAAAACTATCGACAACATTGATGTCTAGATTGATTTATTTTGTTTTCTATATCAAGGTTTCCCTTATATAATTGGATCTGATTAATTAATAACCCATTGTTTTTAAAAAAATTATGTTTTCCTTTTCTAAAGCATATTAATTTGAATTTCTGAAAACTAACATATATTGTGAAATGGGGATATTACAGAATACAAGAAGAAAAATTCAGTATTTACAAAATGATATGAGTTAAATTATTTCCCATACAATTATCTTTGGTTTTATTGTCAAGTAAGTGGGAGAAGAAAAAATTTACTTTGAAAGTAAAATGGTTATTGACAACAAATACAAATGGGGATATTAAAGAACCCAATTTGGTTGAAAGTTATATTTTGTGTTGTAATTTTTGTCAATACACTTGTTTGATAAAAAGTCAATGTGTCAATAATTGAAGGTTGGTATTCTGGTAATCTACCATTGAATTGTTCTAGATAATTATTCATATGTTGGAAAGGCTATATTTATTTGAATAAGTTTCTTTAAATAAAGCAAAAAATTTAATGTGATGATTGCAGAGCTAGTTTGTAATTCATAAGACATGTGTCTTTGATTATTTGAGTTTGACACAAATTTCTACAACATTTAGAGGAATTAAGATTAGGAATTATGGTTTAATTCCAAAATATATGATAAGATAAATATAGTGAAGAATTTTTAGCTTTTGATAATTTGGTTTGGGAATTACATTTGAAGAATGATATATTTCACTATATTACTTAGATTTTTTCTAAGTACACAATTTGGTCCTTTAGTTAAAAAAAGAGATCCATCACATGAGATAACTCTATCCAACTCAACCCCTTCCATATGTGGAACCATGGAGGATTAACCATGGCTAAGGGGAGCTAGCCTGAGCCAGGCCATAGGTGGCATGAAGAATGGTGTGTAAGAACAAGGTGTATGGCCGAGATAGGGCATAGAATGGTCCAAGATCCCGCAAACAGGTGGGCGCATAAGCACACCCACATAATAAGTACAGGGTGGTACCAAAGGAGGGAGAGGAGAATTATGAAGTGGGGATGTCTCACTGAGTATTATAAAGGAGCCAAAATACCAAGTTTGTTTAGATGTGGGATTGCATCGAATTAACCTGGATTATCCGATCATCTAGCCACGCTCTACAACCATGAGATCAAATCAATCTTAGACCTCTGGTTGTTCAATCTGTTAGTGATCATCTCAGCGGCATTGGATCCCATCCGAGATTTTCTCCTACCTCAAGTTGGTTTTGAGAAGTTTCTTCTTGTCTGAGCTCTAAGCTATGACGTCCAAAGATTGATTCGAGCATCATCTGAGTGATCTGAAAATATGATTGAGTTTAAAATGATATTTTATGTGGTGATAGTGATTCTTTGTTGAATATAATTTGAGATACCAATCACTCAAATAGGAATAATTGAATGATTCTTGAAGGTTATTGAAGATTATGAATAGATCTTTATTTTCTATAAATACCATGTACTTCATTTATTTATTTTTTTCTGATGAGTTTGATAGAAATTCACTTCTGAAGAAGTTGTGTCACTGTGAATCACTCTGGTTCACAAAAGAGGAGTTTTTCACTCTTTATATTTTCACGAAAGAGAAGAGACTTCCACAAGTACTTGACTTGCTAATAGCACACTCGAGGTGCTTCATGAAGAACAAAGTTCTGAGAATATTTTGGGAGCTTGATATTCTTACAAGCACTAACTGGTTTATGTGATGATTTTTTGAGGAGCCACAAATCAGTACAAACATCCACTGTGTATTGTGAATAGCATTAAAAATAGAGAACACGTGCTTTACACAAATATTTTTACAGTGAGTATATTCTTGCATGAATAATGGTGAGTATGTGTTTTTTTAGAGATTTCTTTTGAATTAAGTGAACATACTATGAATCCAAGAGGCAGTTTGAGATTCTAGCATGTAAAGGAAGAACACACTATGACATTGTGTCTTGTGTGATAGAATAATTCGCACAAGGGTGTGTATGAAGTAGTGAGTACATAATTTCATGAATATGTAGATGAATAACCATTTGAGACCATGCTCATGAAAGTAAAATCATGTAAAACTAATTATCAAATGTAGTGAAACATGATGAATGCAATATGAATGCATGAAGATTACATGTATATTGTGTATGAAAGAGAAGTACACAAAATTGCAGTGTGTGTTTCTAGGTCTGTATGAAAGTAGTATGGATAGTGAGTGTGTGAATACAAAGTAAATGTGAGGTTGATCAAGTGTT
This sequence comes from Viscum album, assembly GCA_963277665.1. Lineage (NCBI taxonomy): Eukaryota > Viridiplantae > Streptophyta > Magnoliopsida > Santalales > Viscaceae > Viscum > Viscum album. Next base: position 1,547,668,620 of record OY728135.1, on the reverse strand, counting down.
TAGTGTTTTCATGCATTAAATAATAGTGAAGAGTTTGTATTGAAGGCAGTGAGTATCTTGTGTATTTAAGGTAGTAGAACAGTGTGAATTCATCCAGTTGAGTGCATACACTGTTAATAATTTCAAATAGTGCTAAAATAAATGAAGGAACAGTGAAGAGATGGTATGTGATATATGTTCATGTATGTAGTGCATAAATATCATGAGGTGTTTTAATTTCTAAAGGAATTATGTGTGTGCATGTGAATAGAAACACTGCAATCAAGGGAAGTTTATATAGTGATTGTATTCTCATTCACATGAATTAATAGAATACCATGCATTGAATTTTATATGTATGAGGTATATGCAATATATATTACATGACAAGTATGAATTGAGTTTTTGAGATTTAAGTTGAGGCATTATATAAGAATTCAACGTGCAGTGTATTGAGGAATCTTTAGTTTTTCATTTAGATATTACAATGAGTCATAGTGGAAGTGATAACTTCTATTAATTTAGATGAGTATACTGATCTGACTTGCAATTAGTGTTGTTGATTATATTCAGTGGTAGTCTTAGTGTTTTAGTTCAAGTGAGAAAGTGAGGAATCGGATTATACTAAGTGGATTGAAGAGGAAGATCAACTTTTATGTTGCAGTGGAATCTTGAATATATTGTGATCTTACTCATTGTGTTAATGTTGTAATTATGAATCACTAGTGGGATTCTAGTATAAAGAACACTGGCGAGATGCTAGTATAACTTAGAAAAAGTTTCATACCTACCTACCAAGGTTTCAGGGTGATACCTGACCAACCCACTTGTAATTGTTTATTGATTTTCAGTAGATAATTTGTGTCTCGGATCATCCTGAACACTACAAGGACATAGTCACCCACATAGGGGGTGAAGCTTGTAAAACTATTGTGGTTTGAGCTTCATTTACTTTCTATCTTGCTTTTGGTATAATTGTGTTTGTAAACAGGTAAGATCTATACACTCTAAAAAGTTTTGAGGTTTGAATTAAAAAAGGGGTAAAATAAAAGAAAAGAAAATTGGTAAAAACTTGTATACACTAATTCCCCCCCCCCTAGTTTACCTACATGGTCCACTATGAACTTTATGAAACTCTATACCCTTATGTTGATAGTGGTGAATAAAATCCATAGACCAAGAGTGGATTCTAAAAACCCATCAATGCCCCTAAATAGATAAGGAAATTCATAGCAACAACAACCAACCTATGAACACGTATTGTGTACTATAATCTCTTTATCATTAAATATCTCATAAAGTAGGATGCAAACTTGTTACATCACCATTTTCTTGATTTATTATTTATTGATCTAATCAGATGGATTTACCTTTTGACTACCTTGGCCAAGTATTTATAAAGGTACTACCATCCTAATCAACAAGTCCTGATATATATTACTTCCACAACTCGAAAGTGATAAATCCTTTCTTGACCATTCAACCAATGTCATACCACCAATGATGCACCCAATAAAAGCTACCTCACTAAGATTTTATTATCATGGTTTTTAACTTGAATCAAAGTACATGATCAAATGGTACACATTGATAATGATCTCAATTCAGGAGACCAATACAAATGTCCATAGATAGGAACAACCAATGAAACCTAAAAAATGTGGTGTTCTTATTGGTGGGTCTGTCCTCATGATCTCACTACTATAGATCACCATGTGCGGACTTCATGAGAATAAGTATCAATTCTTATGATCCCCAATCACCTGATAGTCAAACATCTACTATGACTAGTCAATAAGATGTATCTAGACCATATGACCTATATTTAATATTAATGTCATGGTATCTCAAGGTTCTCACTATAGCTTGGGATCTACTATAACTTTTTGATACGATAATTAATATATATAAATTACCATTAAATAGTGTAAAAAGAAATATCTACACTATAATGGTAAGTTAAACATCATGTATATCTAACTATATACATGATATGGTAATCAAAAGTATTGTTCAAGTTAGGTCTAGGGAATCCACTATTACAACACTCTTACTTGCACTAGATCCAACTTGCTAACGTACCTTGTTACCTCTCACATGATAAAGATCATGTTTTTTCTGAGTAATGACCTTAGTTGTTGGGTCTTCCATGTTTCTTCCATGTAGATATTTTGCTATAACGACCTCACCTCCTTGAGTAAAACTCCTCAAGTGATGGTATCCCTGAGTATATCCCTTTTTTCCACTATCATAACTTAACATCTTGTCCAGTAAGAATATCATAACTTTCATTATGATAATAATTTACTTACGAGGTGTGATTCCAAGAACTAGGACAAATTTTTGAGTTTAACTATTTCTTAGCTACCTCAGAAGCTTCAATGTACTCGGTTTTGTAGGTATGACCACCACTAGATTTTATGAGCTTGTCTCACTCATCACCTTATCCAAAATGTGATATTAGATCACAAAGATCCAAAGGAAGACTAGTTTGTGTCCCAATAAAAATAGTGTCCCTTCTTCTCCACGTACCAGGTATATATCATTTGTACTTTCCCAAGTACAATCTGATAGTTCTAATTTCTTTACTTTTAGTACTCTTGGATATAACTAATATTTTTCTACCATAAACATTATGTTGGAAATATCATATTTTTTACATATCATGGCATATGTGATCGATCCATCACTGAAGCATATGGAACTCAACTCATCACTTAATCTCCTCCTATGAATTTTCATGTTTACTTTGAGATATTTATGTCATGTGACACTAGCAACAATTCTTCTCTTGAATTGTTCCAACTTATACTTTTCTATACCATGTCACTATATGTTTGATTGACTGGGTCCAAGAAACTGTTAGATCTACCTCAGTAGATCTTGTTCCCTAGAACTTAGGTTGCAACTTTCATTCAATCACTGGAGAATTAATTTTAACCTGGTCTTAACTAACTGTAAGACCAATATCTATTTTCCATATGTTTCCAAACATATTTTACTTTGTAAACAATGGTGTTCACACTAACCTCTGGTAGACACATGGAAAAGATTCATTCAAAATGAATACTCTAATATATTGTTGCTTAATTTAATCCTGAACTGGATTTTAGTAACTTGAAACTCATATTGGAATCTTATGGAGTCATCATCCCTTTTAGGTTGCGTTGTATATATACCTTCCATGAAAGTTGGTATTGAAATCCAATAGACAGTTAAATGATCTTAGAAATTAGCTATGAAAAGTAAAATTCTAATGGATTTAGTATTACTGACTTGGTATAACCAATCGAACCTTGTTGGTACCATTCTTGTACTATCCATGTATCATGTCACTTGAATACCCACCTCTGTATTCAAACTAATAATCTCCTTTTCACTTTGATACATGGAATCCATTCTTGAATTTTAATTGACCTTATCAATCTTAGAATATTTCCAAATAATTCTTACATTTAGTAATTATTATTCTCACTGGATAATGAATCATAGGCCGTAGTGAAAATAAAACCATCTTTATGGTTTTATCCTTCCTATGTAGTATGTGTCTCTGGAACAGTCGTGTTCCACATACACTTGTGGAACTTGTTTCTATGGCGGCTACTTTTGAATCTATGGTATTTACTAAACCCAAGTAAATATTTCTCCCACCATCTCAAGTATATATATTCACCCTTTTATAGAAATGTATTCTATCACTTGAATTCCATTTTTCTATCTTATGGATTTACGTAATATCCTAAGAAATTGTTAGGATAATTACTTAGATGCAGAATGTGTTTATCTTGATGCAAGTTTATTTATATCCTAACAAACCCTTTCCATCTAAACACATGTCTTATAACATAATGGATTACATCCTACTATGACTCATTTGATATAAATTTTTCATTTTATTTGGCATATGGTTATGGGATATCGTCATTATTTACAAATAACATCTTGAAATATAATGGAAGTTTCTACAAGTGGAAATATTGATACTACTTAAATCAATAATCTGATGTATAAAATGTTCATTTATGAATTAATCTATTCTATATTTTGTTGATCAATGTTAACGTGTAAGGATTTTCATTGATATTCCTTATTCAAGTCAATGTTGTGATGTAGATAAGGTAATTTGTGTTTATGAATTACTCCGCGCTACATTATGTTGATCGATGAATGCTTGGTCAATATATTCTTCAGCATGTTGAACTGAAGCATCTCATATCTTCTGACCATACATTTATCATACTTCACTTTATAATTCATTAATTTCTTAAAGTAATCGTATGAATTATATTTACCTCTAGTTTCCCCTTGTAATAGTTCACGCTCACTAGTTGAACTAATTCCGAAAGCTTTGTGGAATATCTTTATTTCTAAATGTTTCTTTGTCCAAAATTAATACGTTGATAATACCAAAGGTGTTTAGCTATACCGAGACTAAATACCTAACCAGATATATCATTGACATATAATTTTATTTTTACTTGACAAAGAATTATATTTCCACAAATGGGAAAATAAGTATTACATTTTTATATTCATCAAGTATTTCCTATGATTCAAGTATCACGAAATATTAGTTGAGTATAATATACCACAAACAACATTAATTCATGAACCTAGAATAATTTCTCCTTGTGTCCAAAGGAAATGTAGAATAAATGTTTTGGTTATACTAAATAACAGTTTGAATTAAATCATTAACTTGGTAATTAGAAGTTGTGTGCTTTGCACTACTGACTTAGGAGTCACCCTTTCTCAGCCTCTTAGATAACACACCTAACTTCTTGTAATGTTTCTATTACTTAATTGGTTACTATATTTCAATATAAATATGTGAAATTAATATTGTATTTAATACCCAAGTAGTGTGTTAGAAACATTATATTGACTAATATACCTGAAGAAGAAGTGGGTACTTTCTTCTTTAATTCAGTTTGTTATTTTTAACTTCTATAGAATTTATTTCAAGTTATGTGATGAAAATAACATCTTATTAAATAACAAACCTCATTTTATTGAAGTATGTTATGAATATTACTTTGGTGTCTCTTTTTCCATTGGACTTTTCACCTTACCTTTCAAATTGTTCACCATGATAATTAAATATTGTGCTTTCTTTAATGTTCTTATTTACTTGGTGAACCTTACCTAAAAGGTAATGAAGAATTTAATCTATCATATTCATTTTTTAACCTTAAATGAAACTTGATTTATGGGTGTAAGAGTGGTATTCCATGAAATATTGTGATCCTTCTTTCATATTTTCACAAAGCTAGTGTAATTTATCACTCATTCATATCTTTCTTCTTTTTCTCCTTATTAACTTCATGGAGATGAGACTACATGTTATATCATCCACATCCCGATGTTGTTACCACAACAAAAATAATATGTTTAGCGATGAAATTATGACATAACCATCATATACTTCCTACATGAGTCCCCTGTAATCAATTTTACATCCTCACTTCCTGAGGTGTCTTAAAATGTATAGGGACACCAGCACCTTGAATTTATGATATCGTAGTAATGTGTGTAAGCACTTGTACTACACTTGGAAATTCATGTTGGTTTGGTCATTTACTTTTTTCAATATTTTCATAGTATAATTTTATGGTATTACATTCAATTTTTCTACAAAAAAATAAATTCTAGAAAATTGTAATTTTATCTTGATTATTGATTTCGACATTATTGATTAATTAAATAAATCATTAAATGTCTCCCACTATTTTATTGATTTCTAGAAACCCTTTGTACTAGAATTATAATACTTTGTAACTTGAGTATTATAGTGGAAAAAATCATTGAACCTCCTCTAATAGTTTACAAGCTTTGGTTACGCCACTACTCAGATGGTTCAAGGTAGGTATTTGACTAACCAACTGTATTAACTGTCGGTTCCTTGATCTATTGAGTGAAGTCCCAGATTCAAAAATCATAACTTTATTTACTCAACGCTTGCCTCTAAAATAATAGTAGGTTATATTTGGTTAATCCTTACTACCAATTTAGTTAAGTCAACCCACCACTCTCATAATAACTCCCCGGTGGTAAGAGGCACCCTAAGCTTTGACATGATGAGCACACCAAACACCTAGTTTTGTTCAAATTTGAATGATGGAAGGTGGTTAATGACTTATTATTTTTTTTGAGTGTTTTTATGTTTTTCTCTCGATGAATGTAATCCATTTCTATTAACCTTGTTCATCTATGTTTCCACACTCACAACTAAATGTTAATAGAAAAACATTCATCGCTTATTTATGCATTTTATTATTTATTATTTTATGTATTTTCCAGCTATTATAAAATGCATAAAATAATAAATAAATGCATAAAGGTAATCAACTGCCTGACTAGTCTTGAGCATCTAAAATTTGTTTATCCATTTTAAATTCATTGGACCAACCACGACCTAGGGGCATCATACCCGAGTCCTTTCTTGACTCGTGATGCAGCTCACCCTCATCTAATATGTTTAGTGCTCATTTGAAGTAACGCCTCAACTTGGAGTTGTTTGAGTCTTACACCGTCCACTTCTTGGTAGGGTTCACATCACATATGACATCGTATTGGTCAAAGTACAATAATACTCACTCATAGACAAGGGGGACTAAGGTTGTAATGTACATTAGATAAAATTGGACATGCAAAACCTTATACATTTTGACCAAAAATAAAAGACGATACACAGACCACCATTTAATTAATTACAAACATTGCACGTAGATAAAAATAATTAATTAAATAATTAAATGTAGACATACACAGGTCGTTGCTCAAGACCAGTAAGCGAATAAAATTAAAGCGTGATAAAAATTAAATTCCAATAAATTAAGAATGAGGGGTATTAAATAAATTAAATGAATTAGAATTAAAATAATTTATTTAATTCACTTTTGGTCCATTAATTAATTTAATTTTAATACCAAAAAATATATTAATTAATTAATTAATTTAATACCAAAATTAAATTAATTTCAACCTGGGTATTAAAATTGTTTTTAAACCAAAATTAATATATTAATTGATTTAATTTGATGCTAAAATTAAATTAATTAAATTGATTAATTTTGGTTAATATAAAATAATTGTTCGGTCCCTGAAATACTGCTTTGGCCGGTTATGGGTCGCGCCGAACCCGCACAGACCCATAATGGGATGGTAAAAGCCTGTGTTGGGCTATTCTGGGCTAGACAAGTCAGTCCAGACCCATTCCAGGTTGGGCAGACCTGCCCAAGCCACATTCTGGGAAAATCAGTGTCGTGCAAAATGGTGCCTCTCTGCTCGGACCTCTGTCACGTGGGTATGTGACCCGATGTGGAGAGTCGGTCAGTGAAAAGATTGTTAGGGATGACAGTAGTATGCTAGAGGGTCCCAAAAACAGGGTTCAAAGGTAGTGGGAGGGTGAGGTCTAACGGCTGAGACCACGAGGCTTCACGGTAGTTGCCAATGGCTTGTACAAGAGGAGGCATCACTATGGGAGTGCATCAATTACAAGTAGAGAGAAATTTCCACAAGCTTCGGCAGTTCGGATGTGCGTCCCAGGGATCTGGGTGAGGCCACAGAGGTGCAACGATCCACCGTGGTGCTGGTCTGGCGACAGGGAAAGCAGGCCAGCTCGGCAGTGGCCTCATGGATCATTCTAGGCACGATAAAGCAAAGGTGGAGGTCAGCCTAGGATGGTCACGGTGGTAGTTCTAGACACGGAAAACACCAATCTGGAACTGGTTAAGAGACCTCATCATAAGCCATGACATGCCAATGGAAATCAGCCGAACAGAGAGGCACACCTTATCAGATCTGGCAGGAGGTGGTGGGGGTAAGGGAAAATCTCAATGGGCAGTCAGTAAAGATGAAGGGTGGTCACAGATTGCCTCATGCAGAGCGAATGATTCCGGTTTGTGGGTCCGATCAGGATCAAGGCGGTGCTCCGCTGAGAAGGATGTGGGATCGCCGGTTGGGAGTGGCGGACAGGGTGGATCTCTAGGGAGGTCTCGCATGAAGACTTATACAGAAAGTCTTATTCCTTCCCTTTTTTATTTTTATTATTTGGATTGACTTCTAGGTCATCCCCCCACCCCACTTGTTTTTTTTTATTTTTGTGTTTTTGTCTCTTTCATAAGTTTGTCCCATTAAAATTCCATACACTATAAATTTTCCAAAGGCTATTGAAATTTAAATCAATTTAATGTTTCTAGGCTTAGAAAATTTATGTGATCCCTATGATACCAATTGAATGTGTCGGGGTGGCAGAGGAAGATGATGGGATGGGGATTTTAAAATATTTCACCATTGGGATGATGAGACTTGTCGTCTCCGATGATCTAAGCCCCGGTACATCTGAGGATGTCGCGTAAATTAAATTGAGTACAAAAATTAAAATGAAACATACCATGTTCGAAACAAAATTCAAACTCGAAGTTTGCTTATCTTTGGAAATAATTGCATGAAGGATCCATAGAAGGATCCCTCTAAATCATCCACACCCACTTCAAAAATATTTTCACTCTTTGTTTATTATAATTCGAGTGTTAGCACAGAGTTCCGATGAGTTCTTCAGTGGCAGGACGATCACCCTGATTTGTTGCCTTCGATCTGTCGAAGGCATGCTTGGATCAGTTCTCAAAGAGAAACTTTCTCTCTCTAGAAGGTAGGAGGGGACAGAGGATCTCACTTCATTGAAATAAGAAACTCAATGATAATGATAATCTCGCCTACTTTTATAGTGGGATTCAAAATGCCAGGATGGGTTCCCTGGCCCTTGGAAAAATATCTCCCACTAAAAGAGCAATAAATAAATTTATAACGAACTAAAAAACATCTTAAGTATTATTTATATTTTATCACATACCTATAATATATATATATATATATTAAATATATTACATGATAAAAATGAGGCATTTAACTCTACTCGTCATCCCGCTTAATATTAAACGAACCTAAAATATTAAAATAATATTCATTTGATTAATATTATTTCTCGTACTTACTTAACTTGTAAAAACTATAAATAAATTCAAACAAACTATTCTTTACTTGAATAATAATAAATTTATTTATTTATTGTTGATCGATAACTTGGACAATACTAGGACCCCATGGTGGGCCCCACCATGTCCAATATACATATTCAACTGAATATGGTGAATTCTTGAATAAATTATTGTGTGTAACCCTTTAGGCCCTTATCTCGATAGTAGTGAATAAAATCCATAGACCAAGAGAAGAGTCTAGAAAACCATCAAGGCCCCTAAAGAGATAAGGAAATTCATAACAATGACAACCAACCTACGAACATGTATTGTGTACTATAATCTCTTTGTCTTTAAATATCTCATAAAGAAGGACGTGCACTTGTGTCATATCCCTTTTCTTGATTTATTATTTATTGATATAACCAAATGAATTTACCTTTTGGATACCTTATCCAATGATTTATAAAGGTATTACCATCCTAATCACAAGGCCCGAGATATATTACTTCCACAACTTGGAAGCGACAAATCCTTGTTTGACCATTCAACCAATGTCATACCACCAATGACGCACCCAATATAAGCTACCTTGTCATGATTTCATTATCATTTTTTTTACTTACATCAAAGTACATGATCAAATGGTACACATTGATAATGATCTCAAGTTATAAGGCCAATACAGATTTTCATAGATAGGAACAACCAACAACACCTAAAACATGTGGTTTTCCTATTGGTGAGTATATTCTCATGATATCGCTACTAGAGATCACCAAGTGAGAACTTCATGAGAATAAGTCTCAATGTTGATGAGCCCCCAGCACCTGATAGTTAGAAATATACTATGTCCAGTCAGTAAGATGTATTTAGACCATAGGACCTATATTTAAGATTAATTTCATAGTATCTTGAGGTTCTCATTATAGATTGGTATCTTCTATAACCTTTTGATATGAAAATTAATATATGGACATTGCCATTAAATAGTATAAGCATAAATTTCTACACTATAATGGTAAGTTAAACAACATGTATATCTAACTATATACACAATATGGTAATCAAATGTATTGTTCAAGTTGGGTCTAGGGCACCCACTATTACAATAAATGAGAGGTGTTTGCCTATAATGGATGGTGAGATCATGGATGAATGGTGTCAGTGGTTGACAGTGGGATGCATGTGATATTGGAATCCACGTTGATCCTATAATTGGATTGTTAAATGTATCCAATTGTGATGTAGGAAATATCGTCCCTCTATAGTCTAATAGACTAGAAGCCTGACAGAAAATCACCTATATTCTAGCTTATATATACCCTAATCTTTATCTAGTGGAACATATATTCTAGACACGCTCTATGGACCAACTGTGTAACCGAACATTTGGTTCACCAATTATATATTATGGGTTCAAATATCAATAAAAATAATTAATTTTTACCTAGTGCCTACTTTTTAAATTTATCGTTTATTATAGTATTTTCTCTATATAGGTCATAATAATGATGATTTTAAGTTCATTATAGATTATTTTAAGCATTATTTTTTCAATTTAAATATTTAAATAATGAAATTAAGAATTAATTATCCTAAGAAAATTTCAATAGTGTTTTTGTACAAATTTTCTCTTGTGGAACACAATAGTAGATTCTATTTGGTTATTTAGAGCACCCATGACTTAAATTTTCCAAAGCATAGTTTTTAATGCATATGTGGACATGTTCTATAAGAAAATAATTAAAAAGACTAACAGACATATAAAACATTTAGTGGAACTCATAATGATGATTTATTTTTTGTGGAATTTTACTCATTAGTGAATTATCACAATTTAGTAATTTGGGGATGTCATTTATGATAAAATGTCTTATGGAACCTTCAGTTGGATTATTGAGCTATAAACTTGTGGATATACTTCCATGCTATAAAATGATGTCATGAAACTTGAGTGTTTTTCACATAGTTTTATGTGACAATGTAATGAGGACACACTACTCATTTCTAATGTTATTTCGATCAGCTGGTAGATATAATATATAGTGTTGGATCTTTCATTAATTTTTTGTTGACCATTCAAGAACTATAATGATTGTGATAGGTCCTCGACTTGAGGTCAAATCCTCTATAGGAAGTTATTCCTTTGAATTTACCATTAATGAGAGAGTAACTTGAGACTTATGATAGATATGTTAATGTACAAACAACCTAAAATAAGTATCATTCAGTTGAATTTAATCAAATAATAGAGAAGAAAAGATGCTCGACTATTTCATGGGATTATGTGTGGTTGTTCGACTCCTTTATCACTACATGTAAATCATATCTCAGAAATGTTGAGTCACATAATCATTGGTCATAGTTAGTTTTATTATTATATCATATTAGTGTTATTGAAATGGTTTATCAATGTTATAATTTGGCTACCGGTGGTATTGTTAAAGGGCTAGTTGATGGGATCATTCAGAGACATCATAGAGAATGAGTAGTATCCAGAACCCATTTTGGGTTGATGATGTGACATTGTAGTCCATGAGTTCCATTATTTTGGTTTACTATATTTGATTCCTAGGCTATAGTGGATGGTGATTTAGGATATATCAATTGTTTATGGTAGTTATTATAATGGTTATTCAGTTCTAATTCTAGGAAACTAATGTTTTTAATTCTGTTTAAAGCAATGTGATGATGATGATTATATGTAGGTGTAGTTTGATTTATTGGATAAAATATAATCTTGATAGTGTTATTCTCTAGTATATCTCTATATGTTGATCTTTAGGGTTATGTCTTTTAGGTTGGAGTGATCCATTGTTTACAACTTAAATGCATTTTCTCCTTATTGTGATGAATTTGTGATGTATGATGTTATACATAATCTAGTTTTTGAGATACAAAAGTCCTTATATTTTGATTTGGGTAGAGTTTTATTTGGGCAGTGGAAATGGATTCATTGATCCCCTACAAAGCTCTACTAGGAAGTGGAAGTTTTCCCTGTAGAATAGAATATTTTATCTGAAATTGTAAACAGATCATGGGAACCCATACGGAGATCACTCACACTTAGAGAGAGGGAAATAAGGGTGCGGACTTCTTGGCATCTCAGGCTTCCCCACACCAAAATGTATATGTCTTCCTTAGCTTAGTATATTTTTTATCTTATGGCATCAACTTTGTTATTAATGATTTCTTGGGGCTTTATTATTTCCGACCTCCTTGAGGCATCACTTGTGTGTTGTGTTCTGTGTATTTTCAAAATCAATAAAAATGTTAGTGTTCATTCATATGATCTTACTTATTTATGGTACATGCTGAGTATGTACATAATAGTCTGATTTGTTAGTGGAGTTAGATCATTGGTGTATACCCTATAATTGACATGTGGTAGTCCTGATGGCGGATTCTTGTATTGGAGTTGATGTCTCATTTCATCCACAAATTTGAAGGGTTTGACAATTCATTATTTCACAATGTTGTACTATGATTTTTTTTGTTATAGATTATTAGATTATATGCATAACAATATATTATTAGTGGCTATAGTATCATATGTTCATGCATTTCATTCAATTGTGTATATTTATTATGTTGTCTCTTCACCTGGAATATATTAGTGATGTTTATAAATTATATACAATTCATTTTTTTAGATAGACTTTTGGTCCATTGTATATGGTTTTATTATAACATATTTTTCTCAATGGAAATATTATTCTGTTGTAATAATATTTTTAGCGATGATTATTTATGAAAAACTAGAATTACTTCATGTATATATTTGATGGAAATTTTCACACTACAGAATGAGATAATTATTTAAGATAGAATGTATATCTGTGTAACAAATAGTCTTGTCTCAAAATCATTATTTGGGACATATCAAAATTAGTTCTATAGTAAATACTTATTTTTTATAGAATGTATATTTATACAGAAAATAGTCTTTTTCTGAAATAATTATTTGTGATGTAATGCTTATTCTCTACAATATGTCATTATTTATGATGGACGATCCAACAGATCGTAAATAGTCTGGTGGTGAATTATTTTTGATGGACTATGTTTGTCAAAAAATGTAAGAACCCAGTTTTTCACTCATGTATGTATCCTTTAAATTTTATTCTAGTTCTTTATTTTGGACCTAATATAGATTCCTTTTGAGTTAGTGAAGGTCCCAAGGGTGTTCAGGGCTTGTTCAGAGACTGAAACCCAACTTTTTGGGAAAAATGGCTCTGTCGCACGGTTAGAGTAAACCATGCAGGTAGGGAGCATGGTTAGATCTAACCATGGGAATGGTCTGAATTTTTTGGAAGATCTATCTCACACAGTTGGTGTTCAGTTTGTCAAACCATGCACAAGATAAATTTTGGGTAATTTTACATTTTTAACCTTAATGATCTAATTAACCCACCCTTCTTACCTAATTCGAGTTCCAGTGGATAGAACCTCCATTTTCTCCTATTTGTATCTTTTTTAAGGCCTAATCTAGGGATCAAGAGATATCTTACATTTGAGATCCATTCGAGCTTCCGTTCATCATGTCGTATGTGAAACAGTAAGTACTTGAGTCTATTGGAGATGTTCTTCTTCTCTCTTGCTCTCGATCTAGTTATCGAGGTGTGATCATTTTTACCTTTTTATCAGATTTACTTCATTACAATACAAATAAGAGGTTGATATTAGAGTAGGAGAGTCATAAAATCCTAATGTGAGTGGTATGTAACTCATCCCTCAAGTTTTTTTATTTTGGAATTATCGTGTGGGGCCCGTCAATTTCATATGGTGACATTTATTGAATTTATATGTCATGCTTATAATCATTAGAACCAAATGGTTGTGATATTTCCAAATATGTGATTATTTGTTAGTTGTTACACCCATAACTCCATTCATCCCATGTAGGATGTTTTTCCATAATTTTCATTTTGGCGTTTGACTCGTTTGATCTACTGTTCAAGTGTGCCTTGAATTGACCCCTATAAGGGAAACACTTTCTATATTAAATGGCCTAATTTAATTTTTTAATTTCATAATGGAAAGTTCCATGTATGCTCACCACTTTACCCATCTAAGGTAAGTGCTTAAATTTGATAATTAAATGTGAAATGGAAATTGGAAAGTATACTAAGTATATGACTTGGACTTATTAAATGTAATTTAATAATAGGTTTCATGTTTGTAGAAACCTTTTTTATGTTAACGGATGGTAAAGGAGTGAACCTTGATTATTTAAAATTCCCTAAATGGATTAAATGAATGGTTTCATGCTACTTTTCTTTATCACACTAATGAAAGTCAAGGCTTGAACCAAATATACTTATTGATTAATTGAGACTTGATTAAATGGTTTCATGTTCAATTAGCCTTGTCACACTAATGAAAGGTGATGCCTTGAACCTTATGAAATATTATATGACATCATTATCAAATAGGAGTGTCCTGACTTGATCTCACCTTGGATTCTATAAGGAATACCTTGAGTACTCAAGAACCTCGTTCAGATTCGAGGATATGGCTTGCTTAGGTTACGACCCACCTAGAACCCAATCCTTGTCTAACCTTGGATGACTGGTATTAAATTATAGGATCCCTCTTGTATTATTAAAGGATTCCTTGGATACACTCCTTGGATATAGCATTGAAAGGTAGATTCCATGATTGTAGTTCATCGGGCCTAGTCATTGCTTAGCCGTGTTTTACCTTGTATGAACTCCATGGACTCGGTAGGCATCTTATTATGAAATGACTTAGACTATTCTCCTTGGATAACACTCTTACCCTTAGTCGGGATACATTCATTATTGAGTTGGAGACCCTTAAGGTATATGTTGCCTTGGTTATTATCTTGGAACTTCATTATTAAATATCATTATAGGTTTCCTTGTTACATCTTAGAACTTTCAATATGGATATCATGTGACTTATTTTTAAACTGGTAATAATCAATTAATGAACAAGTTATGTGTTCAAACACCAGCTGAGGACTGAAGCAGGTACTTTGGTATTTAGTTGCATTGTACTGTTTTATTTTTTATTTGCATGCTTGCACACTGTTACATTTCCATTACATAGGCTGGATGTTATAGACACTGTTGGTGGTGGCCCGCTGAGATTTATCTCACACCCTCTCTGGGTGTCGTCTAGTACCTGGGGAAGATTACATTAATGTAAGTGTTGATAAAGGGAATAATACATCTTTGAACACTTGATTGCTTGCTGTTTAGGATGGAGCTTGATTGTAGATGATTGAGTTGGAGCTCGAGATGTTTGGGATAGTCTTTTTATTTCTTTTATACTTTGTGTAACATGTTATTCCTAATGTATTGTATCCATGTTTTCCAATTTTCTAGTGACATGAAATACCATCATCAGTTATTTCAGTTTATCTGGTTATTGTTATCCTTGTTGATTTATTACTTTGACTGTTTCCACTGTTTATTTATATTTCTTATGTTATTTACCTTTGTTATTATCTATCTATTGTGATACACTCTAGTAATGAGGGAATAATCTCTCCATGGACACACCCTAGGCCCTTATTGTTAGTCGACAGCCTCTAGCATTCAAGGAGATGCACTTGAGGCCATGTGGCCCACCAGGATCGGGGCACCTATTAAGTGGCATCCTAGTATGGGATATCACAAAATGGTATTAGAGGAGGTTTTCATTTCTTGATTTACTATTTAAAGATAATAGATTGGAGATTAGAAACGCTATGGGAATTGGTCATAAGTATTGCTTGGGCATCGTGAACCCAGGTTTAGGGTAAAATCCAAGTTACCCAAAATATAAATTTTGTTTTGTTTTACCTATTACTGTTGAAATTATTTCACTATTGGGTGATACACATTCTATGTGGTGTTTTTTATTATTATTATTATTGAGATTCTATTTTATCCTTGGACCAATGATATAAGGGCGAAGACATTTGTTACATGCATTATATAGGCACCTAGAATTCGTATGTCATGCATATTTCCATGACATATAGGTGAATTTCACTACTTACATTGCTTGATATGCCTGTGATTCTTGAGTGATGTTGTGATAGTTAACTTATTCTTGTGATATTCCTCGGTTTTGATTGAGTGATTGTCTATCTGAATTCCTGATGTGTATGGGCCCTTATGGGTTGGGATGAGTAATTTACTGAGTCGATCCATCATGATATAAATAAATGGGTCTTGTTTCCTGAGATAAGATGTATGGGTACTGATTCAATGGGAATGGATATCCATTATAAATTTAAACACAACATCTAAAATAAAATGGTTGTACATTTTTATCCCAGCTTATCATGTTTATGAAAGGTAAAGGAGTGAACCTAGTAATTAAACATAAAATGAAATGAAATTTATACTTGATAACTTACCAATACCTTATAGCATCCCGCCATTTTATAACATAAACTTTCATTACATTACACAAAACTGAGGATCTTTAAGGTCTAGTGTCTTGGAAACCAGGAACATAATACATGAAAACAACATAAAACATTCTTCTTAAACACTTGAAAGGCGTCTCCTTAAGTTCATTCTAGGTTCATTACTGCATCTCATAACCTGGGGACATACATCAAAATAAAGGGTGAGAAGAAGGCCCAGTAAGGGAAACAAGAGGAACATTTTACATGTGAACTTGAGATACTTCAATAAGGACATGAAAAGAACTTTAAGGCATGAGAAAGAAATCATGAGGCATTTCATAATAAAAATAACATTTTCCATAACTTGAAGATGTGTCTACATAATTTAACATAGACAATCATGAACATATCACCAAGGTCCATCCCCAAGGTGTCATTTGAAAATTACCAAGGTTATCCACCAAGGTATCGTGAAAATTGTAATCTCTAGTGGTTACATCATTACCCAATGCATTGGAGCGCTATCAGAGCGCACCCTTAAATTTGCCTTTATTATCATGTGATCCACATATATCATCATCAAACATTTCATAAATAACCCACATAGCATAAAATAAATGGGTTTCATTTCATAATCATAACGTTTTAAAAACTGTTTTAAAGACATGATCTTTACGTCACTTTAAACCCACGAAAAGGGAAAGTGGGTCTCATGTATGTAAATCCCAGAATTTAAAATAGAACATTTTGATATATATGTTAATACCCTTGTAAAAATAAGAGCTTTGTGTATTCACTTTATAACATAAAATAATTTTTGAGAAAAGAGAGAGGCATTTTGAGACGAAAATTCTGCAGCATAACGGCTATGTTACAAGGTTTTAGAAAACATTGAAAAGAGAGGGGACATGGGTCACCCACTCATAAATGATCCATAAAACAGTAGGGGGAGAGAATAAGATGGATATATGGACATGGTAATGAAATTTTAAGGACATACCATTTGAAATGAAAAACATGGAAGGAAGACAAAAATTAGATTTCTCTTATGAAAATTCGGCAGCCTAACGGCGTCACTTAAACTTCAATAAAAATGAATTGACAAGATCAAATAGGGTCTCTCATCATATGATCATACGAGATCAGTATGATAGATATAGAGATCATACCACAACATAATAAAAAGGAACTTGAAATACTTGACATGAAAATCGAACTTGAAAGATGAGAAGGGTGAAAGAATCCCTTAAAAATTTGGCAGCCTAACGGCATCACTTAAACATTCATAAAATGAAATGATGAGAGTAAGAGGGGATCTCTCATCATATAAGAATGAAAAGGGCAGTAAGATGAATATAAAATAACATCCTCTCACATAAGAACATGGAGCATAAAAGGAATGACATAAAAGAGATTACATGAAAAGAAAGAGAGGGGTCGGATCCCTTACCTTAAAACGTGACTCTTGAAACTCAAAGGTTTGGACCTTGAGGGCTTGGGGGCACCTTGGGAGGACTCCTTGGGAGGTAAGGAGACCATAACTTCGTTGGGGGAGAGTTGGGAGTGAAAACTAAAGGAGGAAAGGGTGGGTATTTATAGGGAAAGTGAGGGGACAAGGCATTAATGGTCAAGGGACACCTCACAAGTGCTTTTCTCAAACCCATGTGCTCTCTCGTGATATTTTTCATAAAGTTAGGCCACATGGGGCCCCCAAAACAATAATTCATCACCCTTGGCCGGCCAACCCTTGAAATATCTCATGACATCATCATGACACAGTTATGATGTCATTAAACATACCGAAACCCTAAAACTGTATTTTTACTATTCACTGAAAATTCAATTTTCTCAGAATAATCCCAAAATTTCACCTTGACCAAAAATCAATGCTCTGATTTCAAAAATGAAATCCATTTTATAAAAATAATTTTCTAAATATTTTTAATTTAATTTTTAAATAAAAACACTATTCATCGAAAATTCATTTTTTTCAGAAAAATCCCCAAAAATTACCTTAACATAATATCGATGCTCTGAGTTCAAAAATAAAGTCCTTTTTATAAAAATAATTTTCTAATTATTTTTAATTAAATTTTTAATTAAAAAAAACTATTCATCCGAAAAAACTAATACTTGACTAATGATTTATGAAACCGTTATTTACCCATTTTATTGAATCACATTACTTAATCTAGGTGTCTAAATTATATTAAAACTTTCTTTGAGTGAAATTACTAATCCATTTGGTCATATTACTAATCCTAAGCGTAAAATCACTATTCATAATTTATTATTCATCAAAAATTAAGTTGATCTTATTAGACTCCAAATTCCTTACTGAACACTTTTGTAGAAGACCATTTTTTGAAAATCATTACACATCATTAGTTATTTAGGGTTTACATAAATGTTTTAAAATATCCCTTTTTCAAAAATTCATCAATAAAATATATCCTAAAATTATCCGGACAAAAGAAAATCCACAAACATAACTAAAGGAAAATATCTCAATTTATTCACCCAAAAGGATTACACAAGGAAGCTAGGGTCTCGTCACATAGCCCCTTATAACACCGGCATAAGACCTAAGTGTAAGGTGTGCTATGGTGAGAGAATCTGAGGGAGGCTCAGATAACATTGCCCTAGTAGTAATCTCTACTAACTTGAACTTCTCCTGTGGGCGTTTTCGTTCAAGCTTGACACGCTGGAGTTCGGCTTGGGCTTGGTCCAAAGCGAAGCCCACAGATGCTACCTCCTTCCCAAGCTCTGATAAGTGGGCTTCATAAGGGTCGAGTCTACTGGATGAAGCCATCGACTCCTCTTTCTGCATTGACCATTAACATCTTATTAAATCATTAAGAGTAAGTTAATATACTACTCAAAAAGATTGGGTCGTTAGATTCTTCCCCCCTTAAGAAATTTCATCCCCGAAATTTACACTTGAGGCCTAGTCGAAAAGGTGAGGGTACTTTTGCTTCATTGTTTCCTCAGGCTCCCAAGTCGCTTCTTCATATTTGTGATTCCTCCACAACACTTTCACAAGGTGGGTAGTCTTATTTCGTAGGACCTTGTCTCTACGGTCCAAGATCTCCACTGGCTTCTCCTCATAAGAGAGGTCATGTTCCAGTTGTACCACCTCTGGGTTCAGTACATGCGAAGGGTCGGGTATGTACTTCCTCAAGAGAGATACATGGAAGACATCATGAACTTGAGCTAGGTTTGGTGGAAGTGCTAGACGATAGGCCACTGCTCCTATGCGATCAAGGATTTCATAGGGGCCAATGTACCTAGGGCTGAGCTTCCCTTTCTTCCCAAACCGCATGACTCTCTTCCATGGAGAAATTCGAAGGAAGACTTTGTCACCAACACCAAACTCCAAGTCCCTTCGACGATTGTCAGCATAGCTCTTCTGCTGACTTTGAGCAGTTTTTATGTGTTGTTGGATGGCATGAACCTGTTCTGTCATCTCTTGCACGAGATCAGGCCCAAGAAGCTTCCTCTCACCAGTTTCATCCCAACAAGTAGGAGTTCTACATCGCTTTCCATACAGAGCTTCATAGGGTGCCATCTGAATACTCGAATGGTAGCTGTTGTTATAGGATAACTAAACTAATGGGAGGTGTTGATCCCATCCACCTTTAAATTCCATTGAGCATAATCTCAGCATGTCTTCGAGTGTCTGAATAGTCCTTTCAGATTGGCCATCAGTTTGAGGATGATAGGCCATACTAAAATTCAATTCAGTATTCAGAGCATGTTGAAGACTTCTCCAGAATTTTGATGTGAATCTTGGGTCACGATTAGATACGATGGATAGTGGTACCCCATGCAGCCTTACCACTTCCTTCACGTATATCTTGGCAAGCTGATCCAGAGTGAAATCTTCCCGAATAGAGATAAAATGGGTTGTCTTGGTGAGACAGTCCACAATAACCCATATCGCATTGTTTCCTTTGGATGTTTTCGGGAGACCAGTTACAAAGTCCATAGTGATATTATCTCACTTTCATACTGGTATGGGTAGCGGTTGTAATACCCCCTTAGGAAGTTGTCGTTCTGCCTTTACTTTCTGACACACCAGGCACCTTGTAGTGTAATCAGCAATCTCCCTCTTCATGTTATCCCACCAATAATGATCACGAAGGTATCTATACATCTTAGTGCTTCCCGGATGTATAGAGAAAGTAGAGCTATGAGCTTCATCCATCAGTTCTTTATTTATCTCCGGAATAGATGGAACACGTAGTCTTGTACGAAATTTCAATACACCTTCTTGATCAACATTGAAATCAGGGAACTTACCATCCTTTACAGCCTCGAACTTCTCCTGCAGCAAAGGATCTTCTTTTTGAGCCTTCTTGATCTTCTCTAGTAATGAAGGTTGAGAAATCATTTGGGATAGGGTTGATGATGTCCCTTTCCTTATAATTCCCATGTCCAGTTTTACTAGATCTTTAATCAAGGGATCCCCTAGGATCCTCATTGTTGCCAGAACAACAGGATCTTTCCTGCTTAACACATTCGCGACTTTGTTTGCTCTTCCAGGGTGATAATGAATTGAACAATCATAGTCTTTAATAAGCTCCAACCATCTCCTTTGTCTCATGTTCAATTCTTTCTGTGTGAAAATATACTTTAGACTTTGGTGTTTAGTGTATATATCACATTTCTCCCCATAAAGATAGTGCCTCCATATCTTTAGAGCAAAAACAACTGTCGTCAGCTCTAGATCATGCGTAGGATAATTCTGCTCATGAATCTTCAACTATCGAGATGCATAAGCAATTACCTTGTCATTTTTCATGAGGATGCACCCAATCCCTTTCAGAGATGCATCGCTAAAAATAACGAATCCTTCTCCGATAGAGGGTAGTGTTAACACAGGTGTAGTAACCAATCTCTTCTTCAGCTCTTGGAAACTTTCCTCGCATTCCCTTGTCCAGATGAACTTAACCTCTTTTCGAGTAAACTTGGTTAGTGGATTAGAAATCCATGAAAAGTTTTTCACAAACCTCCTATAATATCCCGCTAAACCAAGGAAACTACGAATCTCAGTTACTGTTGTGGGTTGAGGCCACTCCTCCACAACCATTGTCTTTGCAGGGTCAACCGAGATTCCTTCATTGGTTACGATGTGCCCAAAGAAAGCCACTTGTTGTAACCAAAACTCACACTTGCTGAACTTCCCAAAGAGCCTCTCCTTCCATAGAGTTTTCAAAATAACCCTCAGATGATCTTCATGTTCCTCACGACTTTTTGAATATATCAAAATATCATCAATAAAAACTACCATAAAGTTATCAAGGTAGTCCTTAAAGACTCTATTCATAAAATCCATGAAAATAGCAGGAGCATTAGTCAAGCCGAAAGGCATAACAGTAAACTCATAATGCCCATATCTTGATCGAAAGGCAGTCTTTGGAATATCTTCCTTCTTCACCCTCAGTTGATGATAACCAGATCGAAGGTCAATCTTAGAGAAGAATTGAGCCCCGCGAAGTTGGTCAAATAAATCGTCAATTCTTGGAAGAGGATATCTGTTCTTCACTGTGATCCCGTTCAGTTCTCTATAATCAATGCATAGCCGCATTGATCCATCCTTCTTCTTCAAAAAGAGAACTGGTGATCCCCAAGGAGACACACTCGGTCGGATAAACCATTTATCCAACAAGTCTTGGAGTTGTTTCTTTAAGTCTTCTATCTCCACATTTTACATTCTATACGGAGTCTTTGATATCGGTTGGGACCCAGGTATGAGTTCAATGGAGAACTCTACCTCGCTTTCTGGGGGAGGTCCAGGTAACTCCTCAGGAAATACATCCATGTACTCCTGAACAATTGGAACATCTTCAATTTGTATACTCCCTTTCCCTTCTTCATCATCACCGATTAACTCCATAAAGAAAGATATGGGAGGTGCTTCTAGATAGGGATCAGTTCGGGATATCTCTCCTTGGAAGATAACTGTAGGTCGTTCATTCAAGACTACTGAGATTTCCTTACTTCTGCATTTGATCTTAGCATTATACTTTGAGAGCCAGTCCATCCCTAGTATAATGTCGAATTCCATCATGGGAATGACTACTAGATTTGCGATAAGATTGTGCTCACCAAAGTAAACACTAGAGTCTCTAAATACTTTTGATGCAAGGATAATCCCACTTGGAGTCTTGACTGACAACTCTACCTCTAGCAGTTCGGGGATTGATTCTATATTCCTTGCAAACTTGGAGGAAATAAAGGAATGCGTAGAACCAGAATCAAATAAAGTACTTGCTATTTTTGAGAGGACAACAAGAGTACCTACTACCACATCGTTCGGAACTTCAACTTCAGTTGTTGTGATAGCGAAAGCACGACCTTGCTCCCTTGGCCTCTGCTGAGGTTAATGGTGATTCCCCTCCACCGACCTCGGATTTGGACATTGATTAGCAAAGTGCCCAAGCTGTCCACACTTGAAGCATGTGACTTTGGGTAGGGCCAGAACCATCTTTCCTCTGTCGTTAGTGTTGGGAAGTTGAGTCTTCACATCACTACGACAATTCCGAGAAATATGGCCTTCTTTTCCACACCTATAGCACTTACCACTTCCGATCAAGCAGTTCCCCGAATGCTTCTTCCCAAATTTATTGCATGTGGCATGTTGCATATGCTTTCCACCTCTTTCCTGATAAAAACTTCTTCCCAGGCTTGGTTCTAGAGTTCTCTTCTTCTCATTATATTTGTGAGACCACTGTGTCTCCCCAAACTCTAGTTCAACTTTCATAGCACTTCGAACAATTTCTTCATAGCTATCATAGTCCCTGTTGGCTAGATTCTTTCGTAGATGAGGTCGTAGTCCACCGAAGAATCTATCAACCTTCCCATTAGGGTCCATGACGAAGATTGAGGTATAAAGGGAAATCCTTGTGAAGTTCATCTCGTAGGTTCCAACTGATTCATTCTTCTTTTGCTTCAGCTCGAGAAATTCTTTCTCCATTCTCGTTCTCATCGAACGAGGGAAATACTTATTAAAGAATATTCCCCGGAACTCTTCCCACTCCATAGCTTCCATCTCTCCTTGTGGCTTTGTGTTTTTGATCAGTGACCACCACTGATCAGCTTCTCCCTCTAGGCGGTAAACAGCAAGGGTGACTTTTTCTTGTTCCGAACAATGAAGTACAGAAAAGATCTTTTCAATGGAGCTTATCCATTGTTCCGCAACCAATGGGTCACTAGATCCACTGAATGTCGGTGGTTGTTGACGCACGAAGGACTCAATATAAAGTTGTTCCCTTCGTGGTGAGGTCGGCCTCTCAGCTTGATTCAAGTTATTACTCATAACTTGAGTCAGTTGGTTCATCATTCGCATGAATGTTTCCATTCCGGCTTCCATCGAAGGGTCGTCAGCACATGGTGCATTGCGGTCACCATCGGCACGTTTCCTCCTATTGCCCGCCATTTTCTAAAAGAATAAAACCTTAGTGAGAAACTTATTTCATTTATGGATCTTTTAACTAAGACTTCATGCTTATACAATTACACTTTTCTATAATTCCTTCATAATGATTCATAAAAAGCTTGTGATTAACCAAACTTATCCCCCGGGAGTGTCGTAACCAAGAGTGCAGCAAGGCCCGTTATTGTGCACCAGTTCCCGTTCGAGTCTAGCTCAAAGCGGTGTTTTCGGGTTTTACCCCTATGTACATCTGTGCCAGAGCCGCCTCTACCTACTCGTATCCAGATAGGGATGTATTTGTTTGATAAACCACTTACTCAATACTTACCAAAATACCAGGAAGTTTTCCTATATTTAAACTTTTCTATAGGGTTCTTCCTAAAGTTTTTATATCCTAATTTCCACAAATAACTAAACCATCCTTTGATACCAACTATAGCATCCCGCCATTTTATAACATAAACTTTCATTACATTACACAAAACTGAGGATCTTTAAGGTCTAGTGTCTTGGAAACCAGGAACATAATACATGAAAACAACATAAAACATTCTTCTTAAACACTTGAAAGGCATCTCCTTAAGTTAATTCTAGGTTCATTACTGCATATCATAACCTGGGGACATACATCAAAAGAAAGGGTGAGCAGAAGGCCTAGTAAGGGAAACAAGAGGAACATTTTACATGTGAACTTGAGATACTTCAATAAGGACATGAAAAGAACTTTAAGGCATGAGAAAGAAATCATGAGGCATTTCATAATAAAAATAACATTTTCCATAACTTGAAGATGTGGCTACATCATTTAACATAGACAATCATGAACATATCACCAAGGTCCATCCCCAAGGTGTCATTTGAAAATTACCAAGGTTATCCACCAAGGTATCGTGAAAATTGTAATCTCTAGTGGTTACATCATTACCCAATGCATTGGAGCGCTATCAGGGTGCACCCTTAAATTTGTCTTTATTATAATGTGAGCCACATATATCATCATCAAAAATTTCATAAATAACCCACATAGCATAAAATAAATGGGTTTCATTTCATAATCATAACGTTTTAAAAACTGCTTTAAAGACATGATCTTTACGTCACTTTAAACCCACGAAAAGGGAAAGTGGGTCTCATGTATGTAAATCCCAGAATTTAAAATAGAACATTTTGATATATATGTGAATACCCTTGTAGAAATAAGAGATTTGTGTATTCACTTTATAACATAAAATAATTTTTGAGAAAAGAGAGAGGCATTTTGAGACAAAAATTCTGCAGCATAACGGCTATGTTACAAGGTTTTAGAAAACATTGAAAAGAGAGGGGACATGGGTCACCCACTCATAAATGATCCATAAAACAGTAGGGGGAGAGAATAAGATTGATATATAAACATGGTAATGAAATTTTAAGGACATACCATTTGAAATGAAAAACATGGAAGGAAGACAAAAATTAGATTTCTCTTATTAAAATTCGGCAGCCTAACGGCGTCACTTAAACTTCAATAAAAATGAATTGACAAGATCAAATAGGGTCTCTCATCATATGATCATAAGAGATCAGTATGATAGATATAGAGATCATACCCCAACATAATAAAAAGGAACTTGAAATACTTGACATGAAAATCGAACTTGAAAGATGAGAAGGGTGAAAGAATCCCTTAAAAATTCGGCAGCCTAACGGCAACACTTAAACATTAATAAAATGAAATGATGAGAGTAAGAGGGGATCTCTCATCATATAAGAATTAAAAGGTCATTAATAGGAATATAAAAGAACATCCTCTCACATAAGAACATGGAGCATAAAAGGAATGACATAAAAGAGATTACATGAAAAGAAAGAGAGGGGTCAGATCCCTTACCTTAAAACGTGACTCTTGAAACTCAAAGGTTTGGACCTTGAGGGCTTGGGGGAACCTTGGGAGGACTCCTTGGGAGGTAAGGAGACCAGAACTTCGTTGGGGGAGAGTTGGGAGTGAAAACTAAAGGAGGAAAGGGTGGGTATTTATAGGGAAAGTGAGGGGACAAGGCATTAATGGCCAAGGGACACCTCACAAGTGCTTTTCTCAAACCCATGTGCTCTCTCATGATATTTTTCATAAAGTTAGGCCACATGGGGCCCCCAAAACAATAATTCATCACCCTTGGCCGTCCAACCCTTGAAATATCTCATGACATCATCATGACACAGTTATGATGTCATTAAACATACCGAAACCCTAAAACTGTATTTTTACTATTCACTGAAAATTCAACTTTCTCAGAATAATCCCAAAATTTCACCTTAACCAAAAATCAATGCTCTGATTTCAAAAATGAAATCCATTTTATAAAAATAATTTTCTAAATATTTTTAATTTAATTTTTAAATAAAAACACTATTCATCAAAAATTCATTTTTTTCAGAAAAATCCCCAAAAATTACCTTAACATAATATCGATGCTCTGAGTTCAAAAATAAAGTCTTTTTTATAAAAAATAATTTTCTAATTATTTTTAATTAAAAAACACTATTCATATGAAAAAAAACTCATACTTGACTAATAATTTATGAAACCGTTATTTACCCATTTTATTGAATCACATTACTTAATCTAGGTGTCTAAATTATATTAAAACTTTCTTTGAGTGAAATTACTAATCCATTGGGTCATATTACTAATCCTAAGCGTAAAATCACTATTCATAATTTACTATTCATCAAAAATTAAGTTGATCTTATTAGACTCCAAATTCCTTACTGAACACTTTTGTAGAAGACCATTTTTTGAAAATCATTACACATCATTAGTTATTTAGGGTTTACATAAATGTTTTAAAATATCCCTTTTTCAAAAATTCATCAATAAAATATATCCTAAAATTATCCGGACAAAAGAAAATCCACAAACATCACTAAAGGAAGATATCTCAATTTATTCACCCGAAAGGATTACACAAGGAAGCTAGGGTCTCGTCACATAGCCCCTTATAACACCGACATAAGACCTAAGTGTAAGGTGTGCTATGGTGAGAGAATCTGAGGGAGGCTCAGATAACATTGCCCTAGTAGTAATCTCTACTAACTTGAACTTCTCCTGTAGGCGTTTCTGTTCAAGCTTGACACGCTGGAGTTCGGCTTGGTCTTGGTCCAAAGCGAAGCCCACAGATGCTACCTCCTTCCCAAGCTCTGATAAGTGGGCTTCATAAGGGTCGAGTCTACTGGATGAAGCCATCGACTCCTCTTTCTGCATTGACCATTAACATCTTATTAAATCATTAAGAGTAAGTTAATATACTACTCAAAAAGATTGGGTCGTTACATACCTAGTCGTCTAAGTAGGTAGTTGGGGTGGTATACCTTGGGTAGTGATCCCTTCCTTGTTTATATTATGTAAGTGTTGTTATCTATCTGTGTAAGGCTTGTTCTGAGGTGTGTGCTTGGAATTTATAGACCAATGTCACCACGACGTCCTCTTATCATACGTCAGGAAGGTGGCGACGACCATACTCCAGACGTGGTGGGCCCTGAGCTACCAATATTACCTCCAGAAGTGCCACTTAAGGAAGCACCTTCTATACCTGGTTTGGTAAATGATTATTGGGTTCATGATAGTTTATTGCGTCTGATACAGTCCATGCATGGTTCTCCATGAGTTGCACCTACGATGGCCAATCACACTCATGAGTTCCAGTAGCAGCATCCTCCTACCTTCTCAGGGGATGGTGGTCCATAGGCTACTAAGTCTTGGATAGAGGTCACCCTGTCTAACTTTGAGCATTTGGATATGCCTCTATAGTAGAGGGTCAAACTTGCTACTTACATGCTGCAAAATTCAGTCAAGCACTAGTGGGATTTGATTACCCATGTTGGTCACCATCAGGGCATATTATGGGTTGATTTCCATACTTCCTTCTATGATCAGTTCTTTCCTAAAATGCTAAGAACTGATAGAGCTAGAGATTTCATGCATCTCGAGCAGGTTTCTATGTTATTTATGGAGTATTCAATGTGTTTCATAGAGTTTTAGTTCCTTTCACCGCTTCTAGCTGGTGATGTGCTTTCGCATTCTATATGCTTTGAGGATGGACTTGTGTACGCCATCCGTACACAGGTGAATGTATTTCATCTTCCTACTTTTTCTAAAATAGTCAATTAGGATCTTATCACTAAGAACAACCTGAGGGGAGGTAATAGCATTGGGCATAGAATATCAGTGTCATGGTAGGCTAGTAGTTCTCCTGGTCATAGGAAAATTCCCTCAAAGTTTCTTGTTAGGGAAGTGACAACCAAAGTATCTATTTTAATAACTCTAGGTTGTGTCATCAGTGTGGATGATTGGGGCACATGAAGCATCATTGTGATAGAAACCCAATGGAGTTTCAAGATTACATCCTTTTGGGGAATCTTCGGAGATTATATAGGACCTTTCCACCAGATTTGAGTGGAAAGGGATCAGCTCCAACTCCACCTTTAGGTGCAGGTTCTTTTGTGCCACATCAGGCGAGGAGTTGGAATAGTACCAGC
Organism: Viscum album; assembly: GCA_963277665.1. Classification (NCBI taxonomy): domain Eukaryota; kingdom Viridiplantae; phylum Streptophyta; class Magnoliopsida; order Santalales; family Viscaceae; genus Viscum; species Viscum album. Next base: position 1,547,640,338 of record OY728135.1, on the reverse strand, counting down.
AGGACTGGCCGAGGAGGAGGTCATGGCCATGGTAGCCAAACCCCTAATCACCAGCAGTGCCAACCAAGCAGTTATGATAATGGTAGTCCAGCTATTGCACAGGGTTGTGGATCAGGCTAGTTGGATGCACTACAACTGATACTTGAGGATCAGGTTGTGGGACCATCTAAAGTGTGAGGTATTATTATAGTTGAATCTACCATAGTATCTGCTTTATTTGATATAGGTGCTTCAAACTCTTTTATCTTTGTATCTATCATGGAAATTCTCAGACTAGATATACAGTACTAATGTGGTGTAATGATACATTGTTGGGAGTGCAGTTAGAGGGAATACACCATTGTAGGGACTGTCCCCTTTAGGTAGGCAGTTACCCTTTCTTATGAAACCTCTTCATTCTTAATATTACAGGCTTCGATGTCATTCTCGGGATGGATTGGTTGGTTCAGTATTAATCTTTTGTAGGAATCTATTATCGTAGGGTATCTTTTACATCATCATAGGGTAGTAGTTATGTACATGAGGGTGATTAGGATGTCCAGGATGGTAGAGCAAGACAAAGCATCATGGGATAGGTGGAGTGACCGACTAGATTTCAAATCTCTTCATAGAGAGTCAGGGATTACATCAAGCTGATTTTCCTCCTATAGTGGATCGTTTTAGGGACATCTTTCTTGACAATTTTTACATCTTACCTCTTTAGAGATAGGTAGAGTTTATGATCGAGCTTGTTCTAGGAGCATCTCTAGTTTTCATTCCTCCGTACAGGATGGAACCTATAGAGCTTCAGGAGATCAGGCGGAAGTTATAGGATTTAGAGACCAAATTCTTTATATGGACTGGTACATCCTCTTAGGGTTCTCCCATGCTTTTTTCCAAGAAGGAAAATGGATATTTACATCTATGTGTGGATTATAGATGTTTGAACTAACTTACGGTGAAGAATTGGTATCCATTACCTTGAATAGATGATCTCTTCAACCATATCCATGGAGCTAGGGTCTTCTCTAAGATCAACCTAAGGTTGGGATATCACCAAGTGAAAGTAAGGCTATCAGACATACCTCATATAGCTTTTTGTAGAAATTATGGTCTGTATGAGTATCTTGTTATGTCATTCAGTCTTACGAATGCACCCTCCATTTCCATGGATCTATTGAATAGGTTTTTCCATTCCTATCTCGATTATTTTGTCATGGTCTTTGTGGACAACATATTGGTGTATTCTCACACTTATAGCAACCATGAAAAACACCTTAAGATCATTCTGAGTACACTGAGAGAGCATCATATTTATGCAAAGATTTATAAGTGCCACTTCTAGATCGAAAAAGTTCATTTATTGGGTCATATCATATCAGAATCAAGTGTATCTTTTGACCCTGAAAAGGTTTGTGTTGTAGTTTCCTAGGAGCAGTCCAAGAACTCATTTGATATAAGGAGTTTCTTAGGGATGGATGGATATTACATGCATTTCATATAGGACTTATCACACCTTGATTCACCTCTTACAATCCTTACAAAGAATGTTTTTAAGTTCCTATAGTCAAAAGCGTATGAGAAAGCCTTTCAGAATCTAAAAGGGAGGCTCATCTCGGCACCTATTTTGATCCTTCTAGAGCTCAGAAAAGGTTATATCATCTTCTGTGATGTATTTAACATCATCATAGGATTATTGTAGATGTAGGAGGATAGAATTGTTGAATATGGATATCAAAAATTTGAGGCCTCATTAGAGAAATTACCTAATGCATGATCTCGAGCTAGCATTATTTGTCCATGCCTTACATTATTGGAGACACTTTTTGTTAGGTGAGTGCTTTGTGGTGTAAAAAGACCACAAGAGTCTCAAATATATCTTTTATCAAAATGAATTGAACCTCAGATAGTGGATATGGGTCTAATATCTATAATCCTTCGATTTTTAGCTTGCCTGTATTCCTAGGAAGGACAATGTAGTTGCGGATGAACTGAGTCAGAAAACTCAGGCACATGTTCTATGGGAATCCAATGATGAATGGAAGTTAATGACCCTAGTTTTTGAGCTGCATCTGGAGTTTCATGATAGTCATGAGTAGTCTCACCTTTAATCTTTGACAGTCACCTATTCTCTCCTTGAGAAGGTGAAGAGTAGAAAATTTTCAAATCCTGAGGGCTTAGTTATCTGTGAGAGTATATCAGGAGTTAACCCACCTCCAGATTGGTCTGTGGATAGAGACGACATTATGAATATTCATGGACATGTTTGTGTTCTTATATATATGAGAGAGGAGTTGATGAAAGAGTCTCACTCTTCTCAATGGTAAGTTCATCTAGGTATCTCCAAGATGTATCGAGATATGCAACTCCAGTATTGGTGGCCTGGGATGAAATGTCAGATAGTAGGATTTATCACTAGGTGTTCTACCTGTCAGTAGGTGAAGGCGGAGCACCAGAGACCTATGGGCATGTTACATCTGCTTCCAGTCCTAGAATAGAAATGGGAAGTTGTTGTCATAGACTTTATAGTCAAGTTACCTAGGCCACCTAGAGGTAGTGACGTTATATGGGTTTTCATTAACAAACTAACAAAAGTGGATCACTTCATACATATTCAAGATACTTTCTCAGTTGATGAGATGAGAAAATTGTACGTTTGTGAGATCATGCGACTGCATGGGGTCCCTCGTACTATCATTTCATATATGGATGCTTGTTTCACATCACAGTTTTGGAAGGTACTATAGAAGGCTATGGGAACACAGGTGCTTCTAAGAAAAACTTTTCACCCTCAGACCAATAGACAATCGGAACAAAAAATACAAGTTCTAGAGGGTATACTCCAAGCTTGTGTCCTTGATTTTTTCGGTTCATGGGATAAGAATATTCATATCATTGATTTCTCCTATAATAAGAAATTTCAGGTGACAATTCGTATGGATTATTTTGAGGCCTTATATGGTAGGTCGTTCCGTTCACCCCTATGCTGGATGGAGGCAGGTGAGGAAACCCTACTAGGTCCATGTCTCATATAAGAAACTTTGAAGTAAGTTCAGTTGATCAGGAAGCGTGTGACTACTGCTCATTTTAGACATAAATCTTATGTCGGTCGTCATCGACGACCTCTAGAGTTTTAGGTCAGGGATCATGTTTTCTTTCAGGTATCGCCCAAGCTAGGGAATAAATAATTACGGAATCAAGGGATGTTGTGACCTCGTTATGTAGGGACCATTTGAGATTCTAGAGAGAGTTGGTTCGATAGCCTATCAGTTGATATTACCTCAGAGGTATCATTCCATGCACAACATTCTACATGTTTCATAGCTTCACCAATATCATGTTGACCTGTCTCATACCTTTTATCCTGAGGATGTTGAGTTAGATTTTGATGTTACCTTTGAGGAGTATCCAGTATGCATCATTGACTGAATCGTGAAGGCTCTCTAAGGCTGGTTTTTTCCTCTAGTACGGGTGTTATGGCTGCATGACCACATGCAAAATGAGTCTTGGGAGTGAGAGGTTGACATACGTACCCAGTGGCCAAAGTTGTTCTCAAATAGTGTTTCGCCACCCTTGGATGGTGAACTCATGGACGAATTATTTTAAGGGGGGAAGACTGTAAGAACAAGGTTTTTCACTCAAGTGTGGATCCTTTAAATTTTTGTTTAATTATTTATTTTGGACCTAATATGGATTCATTTTGAGTTAGTGAAGGTCTCAAGGGTGTATGGGGCTTGTTCGAAGCTTGCCCCCCACTTTTTGGAAAAAATGGTCATGCCGCATGGTTAGAGTAAACCATGCAGATAAGGTGCACAGTTAGATTTAACCGTACGAATGGTCTACATTTTTTTGGCAGAGCCATCTCTCATGGTTAACGCATGATTTCTCTAATTGTGCGGCATAATCATGTGGTATTTCTATTCCTACAGTTTCTCATGCATGGTTGGTGCACGGTTTGACAAACCATGCAGACAACAATAATAAAATAAGGTTTCCCTTATTTTATTACTTATTCTAACCCTTTCAAAATTCAAACTATCATAATCAATTAACGTGCATTGACCAATTAATTGCAAGAGTTGACTTGGCATTTAAAAAGGGTGCAGGTGTGTTAGAAGTTTTGGAAGAGGAGAACTCTAGTCTTGAAGAACGTTCTTCCTCGTTGAAGAACGCAAAGAACGATGAAGAACGCCGGCCTCCGACGAAAGATGACGAAGAATGCTAGTTCCTCGGAGATCGACGAAGCGACGCCGTGTACCGCGATGCCGACGATCCTCTTCTCCGCGACGTCGTGTACCGCGATGCCGACGACACTTACGGAGCCCCGTTCCGCGACGCCTTCTTCCACGACGACCTTTTCCCACAATGATCCTCATTCGATGACTTCGTCGAGGTAGGGTTTTTATTTATGTATAATTTAATTCCCTTGATTCTTTCGTTCAAAAAGAAAACAAAGAACGCGGATCAACTTGTTGTCATGTTGATCCGCGAATGTTTTAATTGCGAGTTGGGAATTTTGGTATGCTTAAATTTTATTTGAGGGATCGTGGAATGGTTTGCTTCAATTTTATTTAAATAAAATTGATTATTCGTTCTTCGTAAAACCCTGTCTAATCTTGGATATTTGATAACGTCTAACGCGGAGGGCGCGGGCCGAACAAACACGGCCCGACAACCCTTCGCAGTTTTTTGTTGGTGCGCGGATTGATGGCGATGATGGAACGGGACCACAACAGTGATTTGAGGCCTTCGCAGCAGGACCCGAGATGAACACTGGTGCAGACAGAATTGAAAACGGACCACCAGAGAAACTCCGGTGGCCCGTGGACATCACTGGCGGCGCGGGTCGCCGGCGCGGCGGCGCGGGTCGCCGGCGCGGCGGCGCCGGCGGTCGGAGGCGACGGCCGGCACTGGCCGGCCGCCCAGAGGTGGCAGCGCCCCGGCGCACTGCCAGGAAGAACTGCCGCGGCGGCAGGCGGCCGAATCCAACGGCCGCGCGGGATCCGGGGGAGTAGGGCGCGGCGCTCGCCGCGTCCGCGGAGCGCAAAGGCCGCGGGGGACCGCGTCCCCCACTCGACTCGCTGGCCGAGCCAGCGTGCCACCCGGCCGGGCCGGGACGGGTTGCGCAGAACAGACCAGGCCATGCCCCGCCGGGCCGGGCCGCGCCCTGCCGGGTCGGACCCGTACCCGGGTCGGACCGGGCCCAGACCCCCCATTTTCGGATCACTTCCGGTCTTTTGCCCATATCTTGGGCTACGGACCTCCGATCGACACACCATCAGTTGTGTAGAAATACTTGGATCGAGAAGGTCGTTTCGGTATATAACACTCAAGGTTTCTGAGAGCTTTGAGTATGGCCAGGTTGGTTCGAACACGAAACCAATCGGGCCCTCAGAGCGGAAACGCTTATAACTTGAGCTTCGGACGTCCGATTGACGTGTCGTCGACTTTGTTGGATTCCTATTGATGAGACGGAACTTTTGGCATACTTCACCTGAGGTTTGGACACAGTTGGAGTAAGGCCGGGTTGGATTGTACCCGAAATCCAACCGGACCCCTGGAACGGAAAAGCCGATAACTTTCAGACCAGACGACCGTTTGACGAACCGTTAGCGGCATTGGTAATCACATCGAGAAGGTACCTATGAGTATGCCCTATGTGAGTTCGGGGTAGAGTTGAGATACGGTCGGGTTGGTTCGTACACGAAACCAACCGAGCCCCTGGGACGAAATGGCTAATAACTCACAGACCGGACGTCCGATTGATGTGCCCTCTGTTGCGTTGAGGCCCCTATGACGAGGTGGTCCTTTGAGATACTTCTTCATGGGACTTTGTGATACTTGGAGTATCGACCTGTAGCTCGTGGAGCGGACCCTCCCGGAGACGAGCGTACGGAGTACGGAGACCGTGTGGCTGGCTGAGACCTGATGACTGCTTGTCCGATTCGATTCGGAGTGACTTGTATAGGGTAGTGGGGAGCACTACTTTGTGAGGTGGCAGACCCATGGCAGAGGAGCACTACTTTGTGAGGTGGCAGACCCATGATACTCGACAGGAGGAGTACCTCTGTATGCTATGAGGGGGAGCACTACTGTGTGAGGTGGCAGACCCATGGCGGAGGAGCACTACTTTGTGAGGTGGCAGACTCGCGGTACTCGACAGGAGGAGTACCTCAGCAGTCTTAGGTTAGTAAGCAGTACCTCAGAGTTGTGACAGGATCACTGTACTCGTCAGAGACGGAGCTCTTCAGCAGTTACGGTTTTGATAATGAAAATCCTGGTTTGAGATGAGTTTATGACCTTTGTGTTTACCTCATGATTGAGATGGGTCACTTGATAACTTAGGTATATGTATAGGCATATACCTAGGTAGTGGTTATCCGTTGATTTCATAACCTTTGTGTTTCCTCATGATTGAGATGGGTTACTTGATAACTTAGGTATAAGTATGGGCTTATACCTAAGTAAGAGTTATCTGTTGAGATCCTTCTTTGTGGTTATCCTTGTTGGATTTAGTGAGACCTTGAGGGTCTCAGGGTCCCTACTGAGTATCGTATACTCACCCCTACACAGGTTATGCCCGCACCTCGTTGTGCTGGTTGCAGACGACGGGCAGCGTTGACAGAGGCCGAGTGTTCGCGGACTGGACGGTACCCGGAGGTGGACCTCACGACGAGTCAGTATCCGAAGGTGGACTTCACGACGAGACGATACTCGGAGGAGGTTAACGGGTGAGAGCGTTGTGGAGGATATTTGTACCTACCCTTCAGGTAGGATCCGTGGTGGACGATCCAGGAGTTGCACTATCTGTACCTACCCTTCAGGTAGGATCCGAGGTGGACGACCTAGGAGCTGCTTCTATTTTTCCAGCTGCTTGTCTTTTCTGTTGTACTTTCGTTCAGTTGTAGCTGTACTTTCAGTTGGGTTTGTATTCTGGCCCATTTACTTTTCAGCACTTTCTTTTGTACTTAGTGTATTACTTCCGCTTGTACTCTGTGGTGTTTTGTTTACTTTTATAAAGGCAATGTCTTCCTAGTTATCGGGATTTACGCCTTTGGTGCTAGTCACCAGCCCCTGGCCTATGGAAGGCGGGCTTGGGGTAGTCACGGCACGAGTCCCGAGGACGGGTCGTGAAAAATTAACTCATTCTTCTTCCCTAATACGAGTTCCAACAGACAGAACCTCCATTTTCTCCCATTTGGAGCTTTTTGAAGGCCTAAGTTAGGGATCAAGAGATCTCCTTCATTCAAGATCTATTCGAGATTTCGTTCATCACGTTGGATGCGCAACGGTACATACTCGAGTCTGTTTGAGTAGTTTTTCTTCTATCTTACTCTCGACCTAGTTATCGTGGTGTGAGCATTTTTACCTTTTTTTCAGATCTACTTCGTTCCAAGCCAAATCAGAGGCTAATACTGGAGGAGGAGAGTTGTACAAGCCTAAGGTGGGTGATCTATAACTCATCCCTCGAGTTCATTGATTTTGGAATTGTCGTGTGGGGTCCGCTGATTTTGTCAAGTGTCATTTATTGAATTTATATGTCATGTTTATAATCATTAGAACTGTATGGTTATGCTCTTTCCAAATATGTGATTAGTTGTTAGTGGTTACACCCACAACTCCATTCATCCCATGTAGGATGTTTTCCCATAATTTTCATTTTGGTGTTTGACACGTTTGAGTCATTGTTCAGATGTGCCTTGGCTTGACCCCTCTAAGGGCAAGCTTTTCTATATTAAATGAATTGATTTAATTTGTGAATTTCATAATGGAAAGTACCATGTATTCTCACCACTTTACATGTTTAAGATAAGTGCTTCAATTTGATAATTAAATGTGAAATGGAAATTGGCAAGTATACTAAGTATATGACTTGACCTTTTTAAATGTAATTGAATAATAGGTTGCATGTCTGTAACACTCCTTACCATGTTAATGGAAGGTAACAGAGTGAACCTTGGTTATTGAAAATGTCTTAAATATATTAAATGAATGGTTGCATTCTACTTGGCATTGTCACACCAATGAAAGGCGTGACTTAAACCAAATATACTTATTGATTAATTAAGACTTGATTAAATGGTTGCATGCTCAATTAGCCTTGTCACACTAATGAAAGGTAATGGCTTGAACCTTATAAAATATTATATAACGTCGTTATCAAATAGGAGTGGCCTGACTCGAGCTCGCCTTGGATTCCATAGGGAATGTCTTAAGCACTTGGGAACCACATTCTGATTCAAGGATACAACTTGTTTAGGTTACGACCCACCTAGAACCCGATCCTTGTTTAACCTTGGATGCCTAATATGGAACTGTAGGATCCCTCATGTATTATTAAAGGATGCCTTGGATACACTCCTTAGATCCAGTATTGACAAGTAGGTGTCATGGTTACATCCCGTCAGACCCAGTCATTGCTTAGCCCCATTTTACCTTGGATGAACTTCTTGGACTCGGTAGGCATCTTATTGTGAAATATCTGGGACTAAGCTTCTTGGATTACACTCTTACCCATAGCTAGGCTATAGTCATTGATGAGTTGGTGACCCTTGAGGTCTACATTGACTTGGGTTTTTACCTTGGAACTTCATTATTAAATATCATTACTGGTTGTCTTGTTACATCTCGGAACCTTCACTGTGGATATCATGTGACTTATTTGTAAAATGGTAATAATCAATTAATGAACAGGTTTTGTGTTTAGATACCAGCTGATGGCTGAAGCAGGTACTTGGGTATTTAGTTACATTGTATTGTTTTACTTTTTATTTGCATGCTTGCACACTATTACATTTTCATTACACGGGTCAGATGTTATAGACGTCGTTGGTGGTGACCCACTAAGATTTATCTCACACCCTCTCTAAGCATCATTTGGTACCTGGGGCATATTACATGAATGCAGGTGTTGATAAAGGGAAGCATGCGACTTCGAACACTTGATTGTTTGTTGTCTAGGATAGAGCTTGATAGTAGATGACCGAGCTGGAGCTCGGGAGGCTTGGGATAGTCTTTTTATTTCATTTATACTTTTGTGGAACATGTTATGTCTGTTGTCTTGTATCCATATTTTCCAGTTTTCTAGTGACACGACATACCATCATCAGTTACTCTAGTGGATTCAATTATTGTTATCCTTGTTGATCTATTACTTTGGCTGCTTCCGCTATTTACTTATATTGCTTACGGTGTTTGCATTTGTTATTATCTATTTGTTGTGCTACGCTCTAGTAATGAGGACATAGTCTCCCCACGGACACACCACAGGTCTTTGCTGCTAGTCGAAAGCCTCTGAATTTTGGGGAGATGCGTTTGAGGTCAAGTGGTTCACCGGGCTCGGGGCACCTATTAAGTGACATCCAAGTCTGGGACGTCACACAAAAACTTTTCAGATATACAAGAAGGGTATTTATACTGGCAAGATTTTGTGATGGATTTCACCACTCTCGCGGATATCCAACAAAAATAACTATTTCTACTGTTAATAGTCATCGAAATTCGTTCAAATTGTATATTTTTTTCAAAAAACTCATCCATCGCATAAAAGAAAACTATAAAAAACAATGTGTGCCCACCCCCTGACACATTGTAAATTTATCATTTCCCACTTCTTTCTCTCTCAATTCAATTCCTCTAGAAATCTATTTCTTGGATAATAAACCAGTTATTCGTGATATAATCATCAATTTGAAGTTATTCTTTTAAACATACATTTTTAATAGTTATCAATTCCATTGATTTATTTTACGTTTTATTATATTATTTTTTAATTTCTGAATTCAATCAATTGCAAGTTAATTTAATTTATTACGATTTAATTGTATCTACATGTCGCAATATTAATTGTTTGTATTTAATTAGTAAGTTGATAATTGTTTAATTTAGTAGGATTTTTAATATAAAAACAATACATCTCCATAATTTAAATTTGTTGTTACTACAAAATGTTAAATTTATATTTTAGTTAATTAACAGTAGCATTATTATAAATGAATTTTTAATTGAAATCAATAACGAATAAAAAAACTGCATATTTTATTAAATATAAATTATAATCTAAATAAATCTAAATATGTAGTAAACAATAATTTATTATAAATTACTAAAACATAGTTCAGTAAAAAAATGAATTTTAAAAAATAAATGTTTATTACAGTTAGGAAAAATAAACAGAAGTGACATGAGCCACGAGCCTGGATACCAAATCTCAAGCCTCTAAATAAATTTTTTTATGAAAATAACAGACTCACGCAAGTAGATAAAGGGGATAGGGAAATACAAACAGGATGTAAAATAATGAATAATTATTAATTATTATAAATTAATAATTTTCTTAAAATAAATAAAAATAAATGTAATAGCAAATTTATAATAGTGTAATGCTTGTTATTAAAGTAAAAAAACTAAAAATTCTTAAAGAGTAATTATTATAAAACTTATTTACTTAATAAATAGTAATATTATTACAATTTACTAAAATTTAACTTATATGTATTAAAATTGTTAAAAAGTGTTATTTTTATTATATAAAAATATAATTAGACAATAAGTTTTATTTTCAATTAGTTAAAAGTTGTTATATATGTATAAAGACTAATTTTTTTATAGATCAAAAATAAATAATTCTTTATAATAAATTTATAACACAAGTAAAGTAGTAAAAAAAATAATATAAAATAATAAATGTTAGTTAGAATTAGAAAGAGTAGTGAAAATTCGTAGAACATTATAAAAATAACCATAAATACATAATTTCATAAGTAATTATTATAGATCTATATTATTAATTAAAATTAATAAAATATTAGAAATAATCTTAAAAATAATAAAAAAATTATTAAAGTTTGGAAAAAATAAATAAATATAAATAACGCAGTGGGGGGCTTACCAGGATGGTAAATGCTCCCTGTAATCCTGCATTAGACCCGAGTTCAAATACGGATGAGAGCAAATTTCTACTAGCAGGTGGTGATGCGGGCATGACGCGGACAGGCGGTGACGTAGGCTTGACACAGACAAATGGTGGCATATGCATGATGCAGACATGACATTGCATTGGGCCTTTCGGGCCAGTTTGTAGGTCTTTGGGTCATTTAATGGGATTCATGTCTACTGGGTCTTCGGGGCATGTACTGAATAAATAAAGCTATATGATCTTCCTGCTGATCTAATCCCCTTTCATTACAAAGATTGTAATATGTTTCCGTCTTTTAGACTCTTGTAGCCTCTTTCTTTTATAATAATTGTGCCTTGGTTTTCTGGCTAGGCACCATCTTTTTTTAAAAAAAACTTGATGGGTGGACTATCTCTTGGTGGGACTAACATCCTTTCCGAATTGTGTGTGCGGTGTGTGTATGTTTAAAGTAACAGTAAATAAATAATAACATTTATTATAAATTTGGAAAACATATTTAAATTTATTAAATTAAACAAAAAAATATGTTAAGGAAGACAAAAGGTAAATAAATGTCATAAAATATATTATAAAATTATTTGAAAAAATAGTAAAAAAACTCAAAAAAACATTGCAAAAATATTAGTTAAGTTAATTTGAATTCAAGTTATACAGTTATAAAAACATGCACATTTTTTAATTATTAGAAACCATGCCAATTACTTATTATGACAGATATGTAAATATTAGAAACCACGCAGACAGACGGTGATACAGACATGACGCAAACAAATGGTGACACGGGCATGGTGCGAGCATGACATAGCACCGGGCCTTTTGGGTCAGTTTGTGGGTCTTTTGTCATGTAATGAGCTTCATACCCACCGGGTTTTCGGGGCATGTACTGAATAAATAAGGCTTGATTGGTGGACTATCCCTTGGGGGGTTATGCCCCCCCTTTTCTGACTTGTGTGTTTGGTGTGTGCATGTTTAATATAATTGTACCCTCAAACACCATATATATATAAAACAAAAGGTAAATAAATATTATAAAATATATTACTAAATTATTTGAAAAAAATTAGTAAAAAAAACTCAAAAAAATATTACCAAAATATTAGTTAAGTGAATTTGAATTTAAGTTATACAGCTATAAAAACATACACATTTTTTAATTATTAGAAATTATGCCAATTACTTATTATGACAGACATGTAGTCCGTAGCAAATTATTCCACATACAAAATACTCATTTGCGATGAAAAAATTTATGATCGTCGTTTTAGGTTTTATTTGTGATGGATTTAGGAATATGTCATAACTACTTTTTGAGATATAGTATGCCACAAATAGATCCGTATTAAATAACTAAGAATCACTAATAGTTAAATAAACAAATAATTAATATTAAAAGAAAAATAGAAAAATAAATTATTAATAAAAACAAATAAAATATAAAAATATTCTCAATAATATTTTAATGATAATATTATGCTAGATTAAAAAAAAAACACATAAAATTAAGTTAAAATATTAGAATGTTTTTAACAAAATTATTAGAAAAATATCAGAAAACCTAATAAAATATAATAAAAACGCAGTTAATTTAATTTTAATTTTAAGTTATACATTAATAAAAATAAAAAAAAAACTACTCTGTTGGATGGGCTCTCTCTCATCGATTAGGTTTTCCTCTTCCCTTCAGCTCTCCCACGAGCGACAACACATCTCTTCACCCAACATTTGTTTGATGTCTCCTGCTTCGACTATAACTTCTTGTGGCATCCTTGTCCTCTTTTTAGTCATCTAACTTGTTGATGTTTTTAGTTTTCTTCCAGCGAGTGGCGTTCTGCTGTCACAACCCCATCCATCCTACTATACTACTCTACATGTCATTCCCATCATGCTAAGCACCATCTTTATCAAACTCGATGGAATCTTTGGTAGCTTGGGACTGTGATGGAGGAGATCCGGCTCATGTTCTTCAGCAACTTTGGTTCTGGGGATTCTGGTTCGGTGTATCTGTTTTGATGTTATCGCTCAGGTTTATACACTAAGTTCATTTTCCCCATTCTCTTGTTTCTCAATCCCTCATAGTTTACCCCAATTCGTTCAGTCGCAAGTCTCTCACGGTGGCTTGTAATTGTGCAGGAGGGATGATTAACAGCGGTTCTTGTGAGTTTTAGAGGCCCTTGTCGTACTGTTTTGTTTTTTAGGTTCGATTCTTTAGTTCCAAGATGTTTTCTAGTTTACATTTTATGTTCCATTATCTTGTTGTAGCAGCTGTTGCCTCTCAATGTTTTTCATTGTATTGACGCTAGTATTTACTGTTTAGAACTAGGAATTATTTTTAATAATATTTTATGGGATGGGTTCCTAAGCTAGCATGGAGTTACGGGTGTTGTGGAGCCTTGATAATAAGATATTAAAAATAATATATTTAATTTAGTGCACACACTTGTTCGAGGGAATTGTGCATTTTCCTTAAAATGAGAGCCTCTAACTAGAAATTCGATACCATGGTTGCATTTGGAACATTGGTTTTTATGTGCGAGATTCATTTTCATGTGAATGCAAATCAAGATGACTAAAAGGAGAAGAAATCTGGTGGCCTTATATCAAATGATCAGAGGGGTGATAGAGTGAAAGTGGTTGGAGTTGATTTCGTTGGATACTCTATGTAGATGGCAACTGGAAATGTGAGATGGAATAGAACACCAAAAGTTCAATCATCAGAACATATACAGGCTTCCATATCTATGATATCTTCAGAAGAGGAATAGTTCTTTGGTAGAGCCAATTGAGGAAATGGGGGTTCATTACAAACATGAAGGTTCATCCGTAAAGATAGGATAAGGAGGATGTCAACCCGAGATGATCAGATTGTGGTGGTGACCAGATACACTAGCTGGAAACTCCAATATAATGCAGGGTGTGGCAACTTTTTGGGATTATAAATCTCATGTGAGAGGATCACTGAGTGATCAAGCATCATAATCATCATTATATCCTTTGAGTAATAGTAAAAGCTCATCCCTTCAGGGATCAGAGTGAAATCCTGAACCACGTAATCCTTGCTGTTCATGTTCCTTTGTTTTATTTTTATCATTGCATCTGTTATTATTTCATATGTTCTTCTGAAGGTTTTACATTGTGGTGTGGTGGCTTGGACGTGGCTTTTATAAAAGTTTGAGTGTCACAGTAAGGGGTTCATTCTAGAGAATTTGCTTCAATGCACAATGTATTGGTAGAGTATCCAATAACGGGTTTACTGGAATGTGGTTGTGGAACCAAAAAGTGGTATCAAAGCTCATGTTTGTAGGTATTTTAGAGGACCATTCCTTGGTGAAGGTGTTTCAGAGCTTAGTTCAGTAATATCTTTATAACCTTTATCTTGTATGACAACAAGGGTTTGTAGTTACTGACATCTCATCATCATATATTTTCTAGAAGTAACAAGAGTACACAAGTTCTCGAGGGACGATGTTCGATGATAGTAATGTCATTGTGGTGAAGTTCAATAGAACAAATTTCGGGTTTTGGGAAATATGGATGGAGGATTGGTTTCCTTAGAAAGACCATGATCTTCGATTGATCGCAACCGAGCTGATAGCAATGAAAGTGGAAGAATGGGAAATGCTAGAAAAGAATTCACTCAGGCTGATTTAAATATCACATGCTCAGAATATGTCCTACAATATCCATGATGTAAGGAAAGAATCAGGTCTCATGAATACCTTAGATGATATGTATGAGAAGCCCACAAGAGCGAACAAAGTTTTCTTACTACACAGGTTATTCATCATGCGGATGTTGGAAGGAAGATATACAACTGATCATGTAAATGACTTCAATGTTATTCAAAGTCAGTTGGACTCAGTATAAGTAGTCTTCAGAGATCCATTTTGGGGGTTGTTGTTACACACTTCACTCTCAAATTCATAGGATGCGATGTTGATTGCTATGAGTAATTCGAGTGGAATGGAACACATGAAATTAATGGATGTTTGTGACATAATCTTGAATGAGGAGATTCAGCGAAAGGATATTCTTATATTATTTGGTAATTTATACAACTCAGAGGGAAATGGATGTACCGCAGGATGACAATATCACCAGAAGGGGAAAAGGAAGAAGGTGTCGAAGCAGAAGTTTCTCTATGTATGGGGTTTCTATGTGTTGGCATTCTGGGAGGAAAGTCCACCTTATGAAAGGTTATATTGAATGGAGGCATGTCTCTAGAAGATATTCCTTGGGATGTGGATCTCCAAATCCCACAATGGAATATAGGAGTGACTTTCTCCTATGTACAAGTAATATATTGGGGTCTTGGGTGATAGACTCTAGAGCTTCATTCCTCACTACATCAAAGTGAGGAAGCACGAAGAACAATACATCTGGTATCTATGGGAAGGTTCATCTAGTGGATGACAATGCTCTCAAGATAGTGGGGAAGGGTGTTGTTTTAATCCATAAAGGTAATAGAAGAACAATGGAGTTGAAGGATGTGCATAATATTATAGGCTTTAGGAAAAACCTCATTTCTATTGGGAAACTGGATGATGTGGGTTTTTGCATAATGCTCATGGAAAGTGCGTGTAAGATTTCGCATGGATCCATAACCATCGGAAAAGGACGGAAGGGAATGACACTCTTCCTCACATGTTTCCCAGAAGAAGTATTTAATTCTAGATAGTTGTCTTTAGTGAATCCATGGCTTGACCACACTGGTTATTTAAGTGAGAATGTGATTTAAATCCTTGTGGCCAAAGGATTACCAAAGGACGAAAGAATGATGTATGGAATGTGTGAGGATTTCATCTTTGGAAATAAATATGAGCTTACATTCCAAATAGAAGGCAAAATGTCAAATCATCGGATGATTGAGCTGGTTCACATTGATGTATGTGGGATGGCACCAGGGCATTCTCACATAGGGTCACTCCTATATGTGACATTCATCAATGATTCTGTATGAAAAGTGTGGGTGTTCTTTCTGATGAAGTTGTCAGAGGTTCTTGATACTTTCTTCCGATGGAGGGCTATGGTGGAAAATGAGACTATATGTAATTTTAAGGGACTGTGGCCTGATAATGGTGGAATATAAGAAAGCTGGGTGTTCTAGAGGTTATGTTGGCTGAAGGGGATTCATTTTGAGAATATCATTTTGGGAACTTTGGAACACAGTAGAGTTGTAGAGAGGACGAACATGCCTTTAGTAAGGAAGGAAATGAGCATGAAAAATCACATAGGGTTCCCCAAGGTCTTTTGGATGTAAGCTTTGAACTGCACCACATAATGATCAATCAAATTCCACCATCCTGATAAGACAGAAGCTTCCAGATATTTATTTGATCAGAAGGAATATTGAATTAAACCACCTAAAAGTACTTAGTGTTCTCACATATATCTATTTTTATGCTAATGAACGAGACAAGTTGTAGGCTTAGTCTGAAGCACATTACTTTTCTGGCTATGGTGATGAAGTTTTTGAATTTAGACTATGGGACAATAACTATTAGAAAGTCATTAGAAGTCAAAATGCGATCATTAATTAGGTGATCTTGTGGAAGTATTAGAATCCGGAAAGAAATTACAAAGGATGAAAAGTAACATTGAAATATGAGATTCAGCTGGATGGGCCACCAGAATTTGTTGAAATTCCTATGAATCTAGTAAGCATGACAGCATCGGAAGCACCGAGCCATCTTGTAGAGTTATTGGAAGAAAGGTGTTAAATTCCATTAGTGTTTCCATGGATAGATGTACCAAAGTGTTCAAGGACTGCTAAATCATGAGAACTAGAAGTTCGTAATTTGAAAATTTTAGTACCATAAGGGGATCATCCACATGGATAGTTATGGAGATTTACCAGGTTGAGACATCAAGTGCATTGGTATGGTGGTTCTGTGTATTTCTAAACTTTAATAGATGATAGAGATCCTGAGATCCTGAAAGTGTCAAGAAGTTTAATGAACTTTTACATGTGGGAGTTTTCCATGAGGAAAGAACTCAATTCCCTCCATGTGTCTTGAACATGGGATCTGTGGGAGAGACCCTATGGTAGGAAATATCTTCAAAATGAATGGGATTACTGACTACATTATGATGTGGTTAGTAGAAGGAGGTACAAGGCTAGCCTATTTTTCATCATCTTTCAACAAATAGAAAGTAGAGATTTCTTAGAAATCTTTTCACGGGTAGTTAAGCACACAACTATTCAAACCGTTTTGGGTTTGGTTGCATGAGAGGAGTTCATCTGTAGTAGTTGAAAATGAAAACAGAATTTATTTATGGGGAAATAGATGAATTAATTTTTCATGGAGTAGATAGTTTAAAATATCATCAGAACCATGAACTTGTGTGTAAGATTAAACATATACATTATGGTCTGAAGTATGCACCTATGTATAGGAATAGAAATTTCGATGTCTTTATGAAGGAGATGAAGTTCATCCAGAGCAATGATAACCATTGTTGTTGTCGGAAGAACATTATTGATGGATGTTTCATGATCCTACTTTCTTGGTCTTTAATATTTGATTATAGATCCTGTAAAGGAAATAATAGATGAGACAAAGGATGAGTTGTCTGAATGTTTCTACACGAAGGACCTTGGTCTAACGAAGCAGATTTTGGGGTTGGGGATCATGAGGAACCTAAGATGTAGTACTGTACCCGACTCAGGTAGATTGCATTTATTGGATATTGGAGCATTGTCGTATGTTGGAGGAAAAGTATGTATCCACTGCTCTATATAAATTCATTATGGTTAGCAAAGAGAGGTCACCATGAAAAAAAGCTGAGGTCAAGTTTATGGTTAAAGTTCTATATAAATCAACTGCCAGAAGCCTATTTTATGCCATGGTGTGTAGTCATCCGAACATTGTGCAAGAAATTTGAGTTTCCAGTAGGTTTATATTGATCCCCGAAATGGAGCACTATGAGGCTATGAAGAGGAGTCTCTAGTATTTGAAGAGTTTCGAAATCTTGGCACAATTCTTTTGAATATATGAGTGTTTTTCGGTTTTTGCGCACTTAGACATTGGTGGAGAATCAAACACATGAAAGAAAAAATCCAGTTATGTGTTTTCTTTTGGAAGAATGGTTGAAATTTGGATGTTGAATCTTTAGTCGGTAGTTGCACTCCTGATAATGGATGTAGATTATGTCACTTCGACGGAAGTAGGGAAGGAGCTGTTGTGGCTGGAATGGTTGTTAGCGGATCTCAAAAGAGAACTGAAAATTAGGACACTATTTATTGTTTCGTAGAACGTGATGCACTTGGCTAAAAATAATATTTTTCATTATTATATAAAGCAAATTTAGCTTAAGTACCACTTAATCTAGAAGCTATTGGAAGATAGTTTGTTAGACCTATAGATGATCAAAGCCATTTGGAATCCAACGAAATTTCTAATGAAGGTGGTTTGTAAAAAAGTGTCGGGGTAGTGCTATGCCTCAGATGGACTTGGGTGACCAGGAGTTATAGTTTGGAAACCTTGTATTTGTTTTAAATTATCCTAATGAAGGAATGTTTTATATTGAAGATAATTAAGGTCTCAGTAACAGTGATTCCTTCAAATGAATCTCAGGTGGGTGATTGATGATTGTTTGATTTTTATTTTCTTACTGAGGAAAATTAAGGCCACAAGACAAAGTGAAAATCTACTGGCCTTCCAATGACTGGAGAGTTTATGGAGTGAAAACGCTTAGAATTGGGTTCACTAGATAGTTGATAAAAATGATTTAAAGAATGGTAAGAAATAATATAATAATGGATGTTTGATCATGGGAAGATATACAGGTTTCCATATTTGTGATATCTTTTGAAGTGGAACAATGCACCAAGAGAGCCAAATACAGGACTCCCCCAGGGAGTTTCCCTGCCCACGGAACAGCCCAGTTCCCCCAACTAACAGAAAGATCCCCCCCTTGCCCATACCCACGATTCCTCTTATAACCACCCCCCACGTTCCCCCTATCCTACGTGGCATAACAGACTGCATAACAAACTAGTTGCCTACCACTATCTCTCCTCCGGCAGTTCTGCAACAGAACCACCCTTCCACTGCTGTTATTTGGTTTAACCCAGCCCCACGTAGCCTACTAGCCCACCTTCTCCAATTGGGCAGACTTCCCCCTTCTAGAAGAGACCTTCCACTCTCGTGGAAGGTCCCAGATTCTATTAGAGTTCCTGACCACATGAAGGCTTTTCCACGATGATAGGCTTATTTGGACAACAACATGAGATGATTGGATGACAGTGGCCACCAGATGCATTTTCTGGGCATATTTATATAATGCTGGGTGTGATGACTTTATGGGATTAAGAAGATTTAGTGATTAAGCAAGAGAGTATTGTAATATTTAATGTAATATCTGATGTAACGTAGAATAAATCACCATTAACCACTCTTGCTTCGGCTAGTTTCATAAACCCTTTATTGAGAGAGGGATTGATAGATGGAGACCATTTGAGGAACTTGAAACCGAGGAATGAAATTCATAATTAGAATCGCCAATGGAACTCATGGCGGATAAAAATATCTTCATAAGATGACCCAATTAAGATGTAGGGATTTTTTATTTCTATGTTACTCTATTCTATGGGATTTTTGACCTTGAATTGTCCATTATAGAATTTATTTCTCCATTTCATTGCCCTTAAAGTTATTTGTCTTCTATTTTGGCTTGAGATTTACAATTCTATGCCGTCAATTCTATATTCTTCACCATTGGTGGATCTGCACCCGTTGAACAGTTTCAGGTCCATCACACCCAATAACACCTAAACTTCATGGATTATTTTCCATTTATTATTCCCTTATTCTTCATGGTTTATTCACTAGAAATCTCTATGGATGGTGGTTTTACGATTGAGACTTCCGTTGATGAGAAAAATCAAGGCCCTGTTCTTTCGATCGAGTGATAGTAGCACGGTAGCAGGGATCAGGCCATGAAGAATCTATGAATAACGATAGTAAATCACAAAAAGGAATAACAAAAGAAGGTTCCTATATGAATCATCATGTAGCAACAACAGGGGTGATTATGAACAACATCCATGGATGAGGCATATAGTGGAGTTTCAGGAATGACCGAGGGCATGGAAGATGATAAGAATGAATTTTTGAGTGTACTACCTAATCTAAGTAAAGAACGTGGTTACAGTGTGCAGTACCTATGTACTTCCTTGGAAGAGGCAGCAAGGGTTTCAGATAAAGAAAGACATCACTCGCTATGTAGACACCCTAGTGGCCTCTTGGCCACACACTGTGTTCCCTCGAGGGCACACCGTGTATTTTTTCCCTCACATGACATGAGCTATGGTGGTACATGTTGGGAAACCCGACCTATCACACACACCCTGTTGGTAAGCCCTTACATGCCATGTCACAAGATTCTAATTACATGGGATTTTTTGTTATCTAAGACCATTTGAGATGTGAGATGGGTTGTTCTAGGGTTTATCCCCATAGGTTTGGCAATGGGGATCATGTGTGGCGAACAGAGCGTTCAGGGGTCAAGTATGTCTCTCTCATATACTATGTGCTACTATCATCTTCTATGTGATACTCCCATTTGTTGTGTGATACTCTCATCTAATGTATTCTAGTCCTACTTGTTGTCTGCTAATCACATCTAATGTGTGCTACTTGACGAGACGCGGGTCCTCTACAATGCTTGAGAGATAACAGGAGTTGTGTGATTTGGGTAGTTCAGATTCATGGTGTTGTGTACCGAATTCACCTGTAGTTAGTTGTGAAAAGGACTCCCTCCCATGTCTTGAGTTCTCTCTCTTCAATCATATATGTGTTTTTATAGGGCAATCTTTCAATTATTTCCTTAGATTGCTGCCACAGCAGGGCTGTGGGGACCACAGCGTGCGGTGCGGGTTCCTAGGTCACTACCTAGTGGGTCCCATCGTGGGAGGGGTTAGACAGAACGCCGAACAAGGCAGTCAGACCTACGCCGCCCCCACTATTTTCCCCTATTTTTTATTTTCAGGTTGTCATATTGGGTATGTATATACTCACCACATCATGGGTATTTTCACCCGCAAGTATGATATCATATATACAGTATAGACAATTTGGCGGTGAACTTGTTTGACACGGTGTTGCTAGATTTTGGTTGTACGGTCCTCTTCACTTGAGCTATTTAGGTTTATTTATCCTATGTGTTATTGGGTGTGTATTTTCCCTCATTTTCATTATGATTGATGAACTGGCTAATCATCGTGGATCTTAGTGTTTGTCACTCTCAACTTACTGCTGACCAGGAGTGGTTGGTGGTTTTGGGGGCGATGGAGCATGGGGAGTCAAGTTTTCTGGTTCTGTATTTTTGTCGGGGAAAGTGGAAGGCTTGAGGCGTGGTTGTGTCAAGCACAATGGAGACACTTTTGTTGAAGTGATATCCCCCATGTTTTCTGCCAGACCATTTGAAATTTGTATTTGAAAATTGATTTTGTTTTTATGTTTGCTTTTGTATTTGTAGTTTTCTAGATTAATTGTTTGTGCGGGTTCCCACTTAACCCCAAAAGTGGATATTTTTTGAAAATACAATAAAATTGACTGAGCACTAAAAAAATTTGAGTATATATATATATTTTTTGTAATACTTGAATATATAATAATTAAATAGAAATTAAAATTCCAAAAAACAAAAAACTAGTACATGTAAATTTATAATAATTATTTAAAAAAGAAAAAAACCCAAAAACCCAAAAACCCTAAAACAAAAATTTGTAAATTTATAATGATATATAAATATTAGTATTTTGTAAAATATTTGTAATCATATAATAAATAATTAAAAACTAATAAAATAAATGCTAACAATAATAATAACTAATAATATAATACAAAAAATAATTAACTGTTCATTTAGTGAAAATAAAACATATATTACCTTTTAAACATTTTATATAAATTAATTACTATATTTTTTTAGAAAACTATGGATTCACAAAATAGACAAAAGTTTTTATTATAAGATGGTGGTTGGATAAATTATCCTTGGAATCCACATGGTTTTGTAATAAATATATATTTTGAGGGTGTTGAAATTCTTATATCATTTTCATGATCAAATTAATTTTTTTAAAAGATGGGATAACTAATTGTTCATGTAATAATAATATTAGAAGATTTGAGAGTTTTGATAACATCAAGGGTTATCAATTGGGTTTTGGATTTCAGAAATATTTTACTTTTTATTATCAATATGGTAAAAGTAACTTAGAAAAAAAATCATTTTTTTAGTTTTAGATTCATTACAGTTTCAAAGTTTAGTTCATGAAGTTACTGCAAACTTTTTAAGAAATAGAAACTCGGAATGTAATTTGAATCTTAATTTGGAACCATCTCTATTTTATGATTTATTGAAATCTATTGAAGAACCCTCATATCTCGAGTGCAAGGAAAATATATGTTTTTAAGAAAGTTATGATTATTAAATCGGATTTTGGAATATCAAATAGTTATTTTGATCAAACATTTTTTTGGTTAAATCTTTCCTTCAAGAGGGAACTTCACAACCTATAAATTTATATGAAAGAAAGAAGTTGGTGCATAATTTGAATCTTAGTTATCAAAATATCAATGCATGTTAAAATTATTATATATTATATTATGGGGAATATGGCTTCTTAGTTAATTTTAGAACATGTGGATAATTGAGGTACAAAGAGGAATAATAGGGAAAATCTATATATGTTCATGTTAAAAATTTGAGTTATTATCTGATTACAAGTATATTGCAATGTTTATTTATTTCTCCAAAATTGGTAAAAACTTATAATGAATACGTGGTTAATGGATTTCAATTTCATACACATATACGAGGAATCAAAAAAATCAATGAAAATTTGTGCTTATTTAAAATGAATTCATCACAAAGGACATTAAGTTTACATTTATGGCATGTTGGATGATTTAATTGTGTTATTTTAACCATGATTGAACTATGTAATAATATTAAAATGTCATTGGTTTAATTCTAATCAAGGGCTACACATTCATCAATGACATGAAATCAATGACATAAAATTTAAAATACGTTGGTACATCAAATACATCAAGTTTATTTTGCAAATTACTGTGCTATTTTAAGTGATTTAAATAAATAGTGGATTATGGTAAAAATAAAATCTCATGAAAATTAGTTTTTGAAAACTGAATATGATTTTATAGAAGTGAAAAATATTGAGAATTTTCAAGAAACATCTCCAAATACATCTCTTACAAAAATAGATACATATATCAATGATGAGCCCTCATAATTAAGGACCCATGGTGTTGATAATAAGGATGACGTAACAAATGAATTTGAAATAACAAATGAATTTGAAATAACATGAAATGAAAAAATTGAAGCTTATCTGGAAATTGATGTTTTTAAGTAGAAAGATGAAGACATTAACACTGATAAATTGGAAGTTGATGATGAAGAATGATGTATTATATTCTTGTTATAATCATAGTTAATATATATTATTTTTTAGTAAATATTTGTTAGTGTTATATTTTATATATGTGTTAACAATTATTTATAGGTAACATTATTTTCGTGATCTAGAAGGCATAAGAGGACTATAACGACGTGTATCATCCCCTCACTCATCCCGTGCTATTGGATGATGTGACTCATGATCCGTCATCCAACTCACATTATGCTGCAAATACACCATTGACTAGGTGGGGTTGCAGCCTAGCTAAATTGATGATTCTAGACCCTGTTCTCGAGTTGTGATTATTGCTTTATTTCGATCCATGTTGGAGGAAGTAAGTTCAACTATGTATTTTATTTAACATTCATTATTTTATATATAATAATGATCAAATTATGTTTTTTTTATTTGCATAGTTTTTTATATATAGTTGTTGGGAAGGTTGGTGTGATTCCATGAAATTATTATTTTTAGACCTTAGGTATCGTGGTATTAGGTTTCCATTGATGTTTGACGTCACATGTTTGACTACTCGAATGCATGTAAATATATAATACAATTTATTTTGCCCCACCATTGGTGGTGGGGGGTTTGAGTGGGGTGAGGGGCAGTTCGCTGGGTCAAGCCCCCAGACTCGTGATTTACTGCAATTTTCTTCATTGCGTTGTGTTCTGTGGTGGCAGATGCAATCGACCTAGTATATAATACAATTTATTTTGAAATTTATTTAATTGCTAACATGCAATTATTAATTAAAGGTTGTTTCTATACAACACACACAAGGGAAAAAACGCGCCTGGGGACTTGACCCCACGACGCATGACCCAAACCCCACCCCTCGCTACCCCAGCCGCCTGCGGGGGGGGGGGGGGGGGGGCTAACATGCAATTATTAATTATTTGTAGGGTTTATGGACTTTGGTTGATGATAGGATGAAAGCCTCTATCGATTAGACATGGAAGATTTGTATACATGAGCATGTTCATTAATTTTTACACAATCATAGAAAGAGAGCCATCGGGAGAGCTTCTGCTACTATTTTTGATGAGTCTTGCATATGCCCTTGACCTTACTACATCCTTGCAGATGCTTGAGATGGATTGCACTCTTATTGGACATAATTTTTAGAGGTGGTTATCATCTAGTTGATAGAATTAGGGGAGTCATGTAAAGACCCATGTTTTTACACCATTTGAAATTTTGAGGGAATTTGAATTTTTGGCCACATAGTAGGGGAATTTTCAAGAACAAGGATTCAAATAGGAATTCTGAGGGTTGTAACATCTTAAGGAGCTATTTTTAGATTTGGATCAGGGGTTGAGAGGAGTTTTGGTTTTTTGGGTGGATGCTAGAGTGAGTGGGGTAACCCCATTGCTAATTTTGGTTGTAGACTATAGACTATTCCACAGTTAAAGTTGTGGTGTGGTGAGTGTCACGTGTCAAATTTTTTCAATGGAAGAATGCCACACTACAAAAAAATGGCTATTCCATGGTGGTTCTGGCATGGGAAGAACAACATTGCAGTAGGTGGGTTGCACCAAGAGGGTGCTTCGGAGGTAGTGGAGACAGACCGCCCTAGGGTGTTTGTTTCACTTCATCAATGAGGGCCATGCCATTGCATGGACTGGGTGTAGTGTTATGCCACAACCCATGTGATTCTCTATAGAGGATCCTCAAGAGGTAGGACCACTAGGCTACCCCTAGAGGAGTGGTTCACTATGGATATTGGTGTTGCACTGCAATAACCATCCCAGGGATGAGCTATTTTTAAAAATCCAAGGGGTATCACCAAAAGGTATCCCATGACGAGGGGCCTTTCATAATTTCCCCATGGTCCATGCTGTAAGGAGGGTCCTTAACTATTTTTTGTAATGGAAGACTAGTAATTTACTACTTGTCACCCCTTCAGTTTTAGTGAACTCGAGGCATTGAGGAGGGGCCATTCAACCGACTCTCCCCATCCCCTTCCTCTCATTCAATTTCCCTTGGAAAGGGGTGGGTAATGTGGAGATTTCATTACAAATTTATTGTTTGATCTCTGTTAGTTATCCTTTTTCTTGTTACCCCATTCATAAAAACTTATTTCAGTGTGATTCTGTTAGGGTATTGGTGCTGGTTCTACTGGAGCTAGAGGAATCAGGTGAAAATGGGGGGGGGATTTGAGAGTTTTGATAATATTAGGGGGTTCATCAATTGCATTTTGGATTTTAGAAATATTTTTATTTTTGTTATCAACATGGTGAAAGTAACTCAGAAAAAAATCAATTTTTTTAGTTTTAGATCCACAGTTTTAAAATTTAGTCCATGAAGTTACTGCATCAACTTTTCAGGAAATAGAAACCCAGAATGTAATTTGAATCCTAATTTGGAACTGTCTCAATTTTATGATTTATTGAAATCTATTGAAGAAGCCTTATATCTCGAGTGCAAGGACAATATATGTTTTTAAAAATGTTATGACTATTGAATCAGATTTTGGAATATCAAATAGTTGTTTTGATCAAACATTTTCTTTGGTTAAATATTTCCTTCAAGAGGGAAATGCACAACCCATAAATTTCTATGAAAGAAAGAAGTTGGTGCATAATTTGGGTCTTAGTTATCAAAATATCAATGCATGTTAAAATTATTATATATTATATTATGGAGAATATGACTTCTTAGTTAATTTCAGAACATGTGGATAATTGATGTACAAAGAGGAATAATAGGGAAAGTCCATAAATGTCCCTGTTAAAAATTTGAGTTATTATCTGATTACAACTATATTACAATGTCTATTTATGTCTCCCAAATTGGTAAAAACTTATAATGAATATGTGGTTAATGGATTTCAATTTCATACACACATACTGGGAATCAAAAAAATCAATGAAAATTTGCATTTATTTAAAAGGAATCCATCACAAAGGATGTTAAGTTTACATTTATGGCATGCTGGATGAAATAATTGTGTTATTTTAACCATGATTGAACTATGTAATAATATTAAAATGTCATTGGTTTAATTCTAATAAAGGGCTACACATTCATTAATGACATTAAATTTTAAAGTATTCTTATAGAAAATAAATTATTTACGTTGTTACATCAAATACATCAAGTTTATTTTGTAAATTACTATGCTGTTTTGAGTGATTTAAACAAAGTGGATTATGGTAAAAATAAAATATCATGAAAATCAGTTTTTGGAAACTAAATATGGTTATATAAAAGCGAAAAAACATTGATAATTTTCAAGAAATATCTCCAAAAGATACAGATATCAATGATGAGGACCCATAATTAAGGACCCATGGCGTTGATAATAAGGATAATGTAACAAATGAATTTGAAATAACGAGAACCGAAAAATTGAAGTTTATATGGAAATTGATGTTCTAGTAGAAAGATGAATACATTAACACCGATAAATAGGAAGTTGATGCTGAAGAATGATGTATTATATTCTTGTTATAATCATAATCAATATACATTATTTTTTAGTAAATATTTATTAGAGTTTTATATTTTATATATGTGTTAACAATTATTTATAGGTAACATTATTTTCATGATTCATAAGGAATAAGAGGACTACGACAAGCTGTATCATACCCTCACTAATCTCGTGCTATTGGATGACGTGACTCATGATCCTTCACCCAACTCACATGATGCTGCAACTACACCATTGACTAGGTGGGGTTGTAGCCTAGCTAAATTGATAATTCTAGACCCTATCATCGAGTTGTGATTATTGCTTTATTCCGATCCATGTTGGTGGAAGTAAGTTCAACTATGTATTTTATTTAACATTAATTATTTTTATATAATAATGATCAAATTATGTTTTTTTATTTGCATAGTTTTTTATATATAGTTATTGGGAAGGTTGGTGTGATTCCATGGAATTATTTTTTCCGGACCCTAAGTATCATGGTATTAGGTTTCCACTGATATTCGACATCACATGCTCGACCACTAGATTGCATGTAAATATGTAATACAATTTATTTTAAAATTTATTTAATTACTAACATGCAATTATTAATTATTTGTAGGGTTTATGGACTTTGGTTGATGATAGGATGAAAACCTCCATCGATTAGACATGAGAGATCTGTATACATGAGCATGTTCGTTAATTTTTACATAATCATATAAAGAGATCCAGTGAGAGAGCTTTTGCTACTATTTTTGACGAGTCTTGCATATTCCCTTGACCTTACTACATCGTTACAGACACTTGAGATGGATTGTACTCTTATTGGACATACTTTTTATTGGTGGTTATCATCTAGTCGATAGAATTAGGGGAGTCATGTAAAGACCCATGTTTTTACAGCATCTGAAATTCGGAGGGAATTTGAATTTTTGGCCACATAGTAGGGGAATTTTCAAGAACTAGGATTCAGATAGGAATTCTGAGGGTTGTAACATCTTAAGGAGATATTTTTAGATTTGGATCGCGGGTCGAGAGGATATTTGGTTTTTTGGGTGGATTCCAGAGTGAGTGGGGGTAACCCCAGTGATAATTTTGGTTGTAGACTATAGACCATTCCATAGTTAGAGTTGTCATGTGGTGAGTGTCATGTGTCAAATTTTTTCAATAGAAGAATTCCACACTACAACAAAAATGGCTATTCCATGGTGGTTCTAGCATGGGAAGAACAACATTATAGTAGGTGGGCTGCACTAAGAGGGTGCTTCAGAGGTAGTGGAGATGGACTTCCCCAGGGAGTTTGTTTCACCTCATCAATGGGGGCCATTCCATTGCATAGATTGGGTGTAGTGTTATGACACAACCCATGGGATTCTCTATAGAGGTTCCTCAAGATATGGGACCACCGAGCTACCCCTAGAGGAGCGGTGCACTATGGATCTTGGTGCTGCACTGCAATAACCATCTCGGGGATGTGCTATTTTTAAAAATCCATGGGGTATCACCAAAAGGTATCCCAGGATGAGGGGCCTTTCATCATTTCCCCATGGTCCATGCTATAAGTAGGATCCCTAACTATTTTTAACAGTGGAGGACCAATAATTTACTAGTTGTCTGCCCTTTAGTTTTAGTGAACTTGAGGCATTGATGAGAGTCCATTCAACTGAATTTCCCCATTCTCTTCTTCTTATTCGATTCCCCTTGGAAAGGGGTGGGTAATGTGGAGATTTCATTACAAACTTATTTTTTGATCTTTTTTAGTTATCCTTTTTCTTGTTACCACATTCATAAAAATTTATTTCAGTGTGATTCTGTTTGGGTATTGGTGCCGATTCTATTGGAGCATAGAGGAATCAGGTGAAGATGGGGGGGGGGGTTGTGAGGATTTTTAAGAGGGAACCATTTGAGGATGATCATATACTAAGTATTTCTGCTTCATTTGAGGTATACATTCATATGATTTTTCTAGGATTTTTGAAGAAATTGGATGAAATTGGATCTTTACCAGGTGATGAATGTTTCAGATTTTGGGCATGGGTGTGCTGGGAGCCTACCATGGGTGGTCATCATGTTGTTGCATGAGGTTTCGATAAGTGGATGCTACTAGGGGATTAGGTGTTGATATGATCTTGAATGATGCATATATTGTAACATCCCGACTCAGGTGCCACACACCGGTGCCCCAAGCCGGTCGATCACATGACCTTAAGCACACCTCCCCGTATTCTAGAGGATTCCGACTAGCAACAATGGTCTATTATCAATTATGGGGAGACTATACCCTATTTATCAAAGCAGAACAAAAAAAAAGTAAATAAACAATATCCAAATGACAATAACCATAACCGGAATAATACGAGGATCACATGATAACCAAAATGAGAATACAATTTCCAAACCAAAACAATAGATATGTCATGCCATAATAAGTGTCAAGTGTCTAATGAAAAACCAAAAGAAAGATACACTAACACACTCGAGTGGGTACCAACACCAAGTCTGGTTCCCTTATCCATGATCCATCCCGACTCAACCATTTAACATAGGGCTCTTTCCCTTATCCTATCATGCAAACATGAAGTCTACTTGGGTACCTATCAGGCATCCTAAGTAGGGTATGAGTACAACTCAGTAGGCCACCACCAACGAGGTCTAAAACAATATTAAGTCAATAATAATGTACGAAGTTGTATAAAGAATAAAGTACAATGAATAAAGTAAACAATTATCACATTTCATTATTCTTTAATTAACCACATAACGCCTCGGGTTCCTGAGGAAACCCGAACCCTCAATACCCACTTCAGCCCATGTCGGAGTCTAAACCATATCAAAATATCATGGTTATCATTTATCATTTCATTTCACATCTCATCATATCCAATTGTAACCATAGTCTAATGCCAAACTCATGGGTGTAGAACATCATGTCTAACACCCTGTGGGTATTTGGAGCCTTTGTCCCTATCCTACACTGTTGGAGTTGGTGGCCTAGAACCAACTACTTTGTACTTTATGATAAAATTTTATTCATGTATTTGAATATTAATAAATGCCTTATCAAATCACGATTTTTCTTCTACGTGATAATGCATGTGATAATGTCCTAAGGATAACTGTTGCACTAAAGGGTCATAACAGATCCCTGCTATGATGAGAACCCAGAAGTGCCATAGCACTTTTCTTGAATATATGTTATATGGATAGATGATGTTATTTGTGGGACACAAATAATACATGCCATTAGGGGTGAGGACTCATAAAACTTTGAGGCACCTTCTCATGGTGCGCACCCTTGGTAATATTCAGGAGGATCTTATGAGAACAAGACCCACCAGTAGAAAATCCACATTTCATAGTGTCATTGGATGTTCCTATCTGAGATCATATGTATTGGTCCTTAAACTTTAAGATTATTATTAATGGGTATTACAACTCGCACACTTAGATGTATTGACGAAAACTATGACAACACACTGTTCGTAGTGAGGTAAGATATGTTGGGTGTGTCACGAATATACTGCATTAATATATAATGTGAGAAAGGATTTTTTCCTTCTTTTCCATAACAAAAGTTGATATATTAGGCCCTTTGATGAAATTGATATAGCCTAAATAAATCCATGGCCATGGTGAGGAATGAGCAAGTTCAATTCCAGGAGGTCAAAGAAAGAGTAATCAAGCACATGGGTTGATGACACTATC
Source organism: Viscum album (assembly GCA_963277665.1). NCBI lineage: Eukaryota > Viridiplantae > Streptophyta > Magnoliopsida > Santalales > Viscaceae > Viscum > Viscum album. The sequence continues at coordinate 1,547,609,879 of OY728135.1, read as the reverse complement.
ATGCAACCCACTTGATTCGAGATATCGAGACAAAGGGACTACATTACACAATAAGAATTCGTAATAGGTGACACACCATTGCTGCATTAACTTCTTTCTCTATGGGTGCATCGTCATGTTGCTAGACTCTAACCTTGGACTTTAGGAAGCCTCCGCCTAATGTCACTGAGAAAGAGGCCTAAAGGGTCACACACTAAGTGTATCCAAGTATCTCAGTTAAATATTTATTTAACAAGTTGAATACATATTATTCTCGATTGTGGTTTAATAATTATTCAAGGATGCCTGATCACATTTATTTTGACAATAGTTATTCGAGAGAATATATTGTGGGTGAAATAATATATTTATTAGTGAATAATAAAATGATATTTATTTGAGAATTAAATTGACATTATTCAAGGTCTAATAAATGTGGTGGATAAAATAAAGAAAAATGGAATAACAAAAGTAGACACCGTGTATATTAATACACACACCGTGTATATTAATATACACACCGTGTATTTTTCTAGGAATTTGTGAGAAATAATATTATTTATTTACTTAAATAATATTAGGTGTAATTCACTAGGTGCATGTAAATTAATAATAATAGTCAAATGTTATTATTAAACATGGGATCTTACTAGGAATTAAATGAAATGAATAAATGCCTTTGGGTAATTATTTCATTCCTTTATTATTCTAAGTAATATAAATTCCAATTACATTATTATCATTAGGCCTAGCCATTCTTTGTGGTTGTGCACAACGAATCTGGAGAAAGCTCTCAATCCAAGAGATAATTTCTTTCCTCTAAGAACACTCTCAAGTTATGAGAGAGATCCTCCTCCATCGGATCAAGGAGAGCACTTTGGAAGTGGCTCTCAAGGCGATCGAAGGCGGACATCGCAAGTGAAGGCTCTTCTGCACTATCACCCAGAGATTCCTTTGGCGACGTCCAAAGATACATGGAGCATGTGTGGATCACCACTAGAGGAAGCCTACACTTGGATTCTGCGACGCAATGAAAGATCACATCAGATTGTGACTAGAATCATCAACAGAGAAAGAATTTCTTGAAGGTAATTCTTGTCTTTTAATTAAATTAATTATAACCAACATATGATGATCCTCTCTATGGTTCCAAGACTTCCCTATTTTCTTTTTATTCTTCGTTCTATTTCGAAGATCCGGTGTTTTATCATCGTGATGGATCTTAGATCGATCGTTATTAACGGTAAAATCAAGTTGGGTACACCCATCCACGTGCTTCCACTGCGCTTGGAACCTACAAGTGGTATCAGAGGGGTCATATAATTTATTATAATTATTTAGTTTTTTGTTGATGATTTATGCATTTAATAATTTTGTTGTTTCAATTCAAGTTAATCATTCTATAAATATGAATCTTGAGATCTGTTCCTCCTCTTTCCTTTCTCGTTTACCTTACATAGAAGATCTTTTCTTTTAATTTTGATTAAAATAAAAATAGAGGATCTCATCCAGAGGTTCCAAAGGTTCCTGGATGTACAACACCAGAACACACGGTGTGTCAGTTGGACTCACACGCTGTGTAGTTGGACTCACACAGAATGTATTCTACCTTACACGCTATGTATTTAAGGTTCAATGCCTCGGGACTAGTATGCCAAACCAATCCATGTGATTGGAGTTTTTCTAAGTCTTAATGACTATGTGTGTTGACTAGGAATAGGTGACACATAGTTTCCAGATTACACGCCATGTGTCCCAAAGGACACGACATGTGGTCCCTTCAGGTTAGGGTTGGACTGTGTACCCCATACACGGCTTGCCTGGCTGGAGACCATGTTACGCGAATACTACATAGTGTGTGGCCCATTGGATATGCTGTGTACTCTGAATATTTCCAAAGTACATCTACACACTGACACCCGGGCATGTACTTCATATGGACGGTGAATGATAGTACACGCCGTGTAGTAGGAACTACACGCCATGTACTCATCCAAGATATGTATATTTATTAAAATTTATTATTATATTATACAAACCCTTGAGATGTGTACCATGGTGCATGCGTAAATTTGGGGCACTACATGTGATAGGTGTTTTATACATATGTATTTAATTTAACATCTACGTAATGTTCATTTCTACTCATTGGGTAGTTATGAACGGGAATTCACTGGTTTGCCTCCAAGGTACAAGTTACGTACAAAGATAATTTTAAATAAATTTATTTGTTTAAAATTATGATGGATTAGAATCTCAAGGAAATTTTTAAAAGGGTTTAAGATAAAAGGATTGATTAATTAAGGATAATAATTAATTGATTTGAGCATGATTTATCTTAAACAAAAAAGATTAAAGAATTGAATGCTAGTTTTATTTATGCATAAATATCGTTGTATGTATGGATGATCATGAGCTAGACCAGGACCTTTGTATGTTAATGGTTTCTTTTAATTTATTTTTTTAAATTAAAATTGTTGGCCTGTGAGCCTTCTCCTTATTAATACGTAGGGCCTGTGTTCCCAATGTTTCTTTTATGTAAAAACCCCATTTTACCCCTCACCTACATGTGAGATAAAAGAATATGTAATGGATGGAGCTCCTAAGCTAGTGGAGGCGGTTCAAGTTAGGAGCTGCGGCGAAACCAATCCAAGGAGATACAAAGGTGGATAGGTAGAAAGATGTAAACACAAACCCAAATGGTTCAATGTGTTTCTCCCATAGGTCTTGGGTTAGTTTATCAATTGCTAGATAAACTAACCAATAGAACAAGCTCATGATCATGCCATTTATTTTATTTATGTCAGTTTTATGGTTTATTTATTGTGGGTGTGTTGTCACGATCACACAATTAATGAATTAAACAAGCATGTAATATGGAACTAAAATAAGATTGACTTATGCATAAATATTATCTTAGACATGGTTAATCACTTAAGTATATCCCACTTAATATTAACAAGCATTTAATAAAGATAATAAAATGGAAATATACGTATAAGGATAAAATCCCTCAAGGAAATATTAAGTTAGTATAGCCTTCCATTATCTTAGTTAGAATCGAACCATAGTTCAAAGTACTTGACCAACCCTAGTTGGGGTGCTTTCAATTATCGAGGAATTCTAATTATTTTTTTTGTGTTGACTTGACTTTGTTCACATCAAGGGTTGATTGAAACATTAGGATTTGGTGTAACCAAGAGGAAAAGGTTGAGGAAATCTAAAATAAAAGGATTTTAGGATTGGGGAGTCCACTCAACGGATCAAGGAACTGTGAGTTAATGCAGTTGACATTTGGAATGCCTAACTAAAACCTTTCAAGTTGCTTGACCAACCCTAGTTGGGGTAATATGAAGGGAAATATGGTTTCTTTTCCTGAGAATATTTAGGCAACAAAATATTCCAATGTCAATGGTGAGGGATATTGGATTTCGATAAAATAGTGGGAGACTAATAAGTATTAATTAATTTATTTTTCTCGATTTTATCATGATAAAGTACTAACTATTTGGTCATCTTAATTTTTAGAAACAACAAGAAAAATGTATTCAAACATATCATTACGAACTATACTTAAGAAGGAAAACCTTCTCACTGACACCAATTTCCAGGAGTGGTAGAGGCGTTTACACATCATCCTTCACCACGAGAGGAAATTGTATGTGCTGGAGGATCCTATTCTAGTTGCACCTAGAAATGAGGCCAGTGATGAGTAAATATATCTCTATATGAAACATTTGGATGATGCCACAAATGTACAATGTTTCATGCTATCAGCCATGTCTAATGAGCTCTTGAAACAACATGAAAACATGGACATGTATAGCATGGTGTCTCACCTTAAGGATCTCTATCAAGAGAAGGAAATATTGGAGAGATATGAGATCTCCAATGTTTTATTCATAACTAAGCTTTGAGAGTCTGTGCCATCTGGGTCTCATGTAGTCAAGATTATTGGCTACATTGAACATTTGGACATCTTAGGGATTAAGTTACCAGATGAGTTGTGCATAGATTTCATCCTATCATCACTACCCAAGACCTTATCTAGCTTTATTTTCAACTACAACATGAGAAACAATGAGAAGAGTCTATCATATCTTCTGACCTTGATTCTTCAGGTAGATAAGGACATGGGGCGTGACAAACCTGCAGTCCTTATGGTTAATAAGAAGAGTAAGGGCAAGGAAAAGGGTCTAAGGATTCATAAACGGTCTGAAGCCACTGATCACCATCCCTCCAAGAAAGGAAAGATCCAGAGGCGGGGCAAGGAACGAGAGGCAATATGTTTTTCATGTGGCAAGGTAGACCACTAGAAGAGGAACTACACCCAAAAGTGTGGGGATGCTAAAGGTGTGTTTTCTATTGAGTGTAATCTTTCCATTTCTACACATTGGGTATTAGATACAACATGTGGGGCTCACATATGTATTAAAATTTAGGAACCAAGTAGATTTAGAAATATTTCCATAGGAGAGGTGGATCTTTGAGCTACCAATGGCACGAGGTTGGCTGCGTTGGCCATTGGTGATTACCATCTCTCATTGCCAACTAGGATGCTTTTGGTTTTACATAACTGTTATTATGTACCTAGTGAATTTATGTATCTTGTTTGGATATAGATGAATTTATTTTCAAGTTTGGAAATAAGGGTTGTTTGTTTTATAAGAACAATGTATGTTATGGTATAATGTATTTAAATAAAAGTTTGTATGTATTAAATTACGAAAACCAAGTGTTGGAAATCAATAACGAAACGAACTCACATGAATCATACAACACCCAATTGTGGCATCACCATCTCAGTCATGTAAACGAGAAGTGCTTGACAAATATCCGCCAAGATGATTATTTAGACTCTACGGAGATAAAACCACTTGATAGATTTCATGCTTGTTTACAAGGAAAAACGACCAACCCACCTTTCGGTGGATAGGGTGAAAGGGACATAGAGATTATAGGATTGGTACACATGGATGTGTGTGGATCATTTCTAGTAGAATCTAGATGTGGATATTCTTACGTCATTACTTTTATTGACGATTTGAGTAGATATGGCTATATCTACTTAATGAGGTATAAGTAAGAGTCCTTGGAGAAATTTAAGGAATTCGAGAATGAAGTAGAGAATCATCTTGACAAGAAGATAAAGAAGATTCAATCATATCAAAGTGGAGAATATCTGAATCAAGAGTTCATCGAACTTTTATGAGAGTCTGGGATTATATCTCAACTCACTCCTCCTTATACACCACAGTGGAATGGTGTTAGTGAAAGGAGGAACCACACCTTGTTGGACATGGTGAGGTTGATGATGAGTCATTCCGATATTCCATTATTCTTTTAGGGATATGCATTACAAACTACAACATACACATTAAACCAAGTACCAACTAAGATGGAAAATGGAATTCCCTCAGAGTTATAGAATGGAAAGAAACCAATTTTGTCACACACACATGTATAGGGATGCAGGGCATTTGTTAAGGCCTTCTTAGGAAAATAACTAGCACCCCAGGGCAAAAGGTGTATCTTTATAGGATATCCCAAGGAAACGATAGGATATTACCTATATAACCCTTCAGAAAAGAAAGTGACTGTCGCCAGACTAGCCATATTTCTTGAGAAGGAGCACATCCTCAAAAAGGATAGTGGGAGAAATATTGACTTCAATGAAGTTGATGCTCAAGATAAACACGAGTTGGTACATGAACAAGTTCCACAGGTCTCCGTGGAAGAGGTTATAAAAACACAAGTACCACGTAAGAGCTCAAGAGAGGTCAGAGAACCAGAGAGATTTGGTTTCTTAGTCACCGAGGATAGTGAATCATTATTGTTAGATAATGATGAACCTCTCTCCTACAAGGAAGTAGTAGAGATCTTAGAAGCTGTAAGATGGTTAGAAGCTATGAATTATGAGATGGATTCCATGTATCAGAACCAAGTCTGGGTTCTGGTCGATGATCCAGTTGATGTAAATCCTGTTGGATACAAATGGAAGTTCAAGAGAAATATGGACATGGAAGGTCAAGTTAGCACCTATAAAGCAAGGCTAGTGGCTACAGGATTCAGAAAACATCAAGGAATTGACTACATGTTTAAATCCATAAGAATTATACTTTCCATAGTATCTTACCATGACTATGAGATCTGTAAGATGGATGTCAAAATAGCATTCCTTAATAGGAATATTCTGGAAGATGTCTATATGACACAACCAAAAGGGTTTGTGACACCAAGTGAAGCCAAATGGGTTTTCAAGTTGAAAAAATACATTTATGGATTAAAGAAAGAATCCAGGTCACAAAACATTCAATCTAATGAATCCATAAAGTAATTAAGTTTCATTAAGAAAGAATGTGAGCCATGCATTTATAATAAGTTTAATAGAAATGCAGTAGTTATCCTAGTAGTATATGTTGACAACATATTACCTATTGGAAGTGATGTACCAGTCTTATAGTCAGTTAAGGACTGGTTGAACAAGTGTTTCTCCATGAAGGAATTAGATGAAGCAACCTAAATTCTAGGGATCAAGATCATTCATGATATATCCAAGAGGATTCTTGGACTAAGTTAGGGTACATACATTGACTAGATACTAAATAGATTTAGTATGGAACAATCCAAGAGGGGATTGGTTCCAGTGTCACACGACCTACATCTTTATAAGAGAATGTGTCCTCAGACAAAACATGAGAAATATAGGATGAGTAAGATCCCATACACTTTGGCTATAGGATCCATCATGCATTCCATGTTATGTACTAGTCTTGATGTTGCCTATGTACTGAGTATGGTATGAAGATATCAAGCAGATCCAGGAGAACAACATTTGAATGCTGTTAAGACTATCCTTAAGTATCTGAGAAGAACTAAGGACATGTTCCTAGTGTATGGAGGAGACGAGGATATTGTCATCAAAGGTTATAATGATGTTTATTTTTAGACATATTAGAAAGATCTAAAGTCACAATTAGGATATGTTTTCAGTCTTAACGGAGGAGTTGTGTGCTGGAAGAGTTCAAAGAATCTAGTTGTCACCGATTCCATAGAAGATTATGAATATATAGAGGCTTCTGATGAATCCAAGGAATCCATATGGATTCAGAACTTTTTCCTGGATCTTGACGTGGTGCCTACCAGTAGAGACCCTATCACATTATATTGTGATAATACTGTAGTAGTGGATCTTGCAAAAGAACCAAGGTCACATCAATAGATAAAGCACATTCTCTGGAAGTATCACCTCTTGAGGGATTTCTATCAAAGAGGTGAAGTTGTAGTGAGCAGAGTGTCCATGGAAGAGAACATGAAAAACACCATGACTAAAGGAATATCTCAGTAGAAGCATGAATATGATGTGAGAGATAGCGGGTTAAAGGTTGTTAGTAGTTGGCTCTAGTACAAGTGAGAGTCCGCTGGAGCTGGTGTCATAGAACCAACTAATTTTTTATTTTTAATAAACTTGTATTCATGGATTTTAATATTAATAAATACCTTATCACATCTTGATTGTTCTTCTATGTGACAATGCATGTGATAATGTCCTGAGGATATTTGTTGCACTAAAGGGTCATAGCAGATCCCTACTATGGTGAGAGCCCAGAAGCGCCGTAATAATATTCTTGAATATATTTTCTATGGTAGTATGATGTTATTTTTTGGACACAAATAATACATGCTATTAGGGGCAAGGACTCATAAAACTTTGAGGCACCTTCTTATGGTGTGCGTCCTTGGTAATATCTAGGAGGATATTATGAGAACAAGACTTGCTAGTAGGAAATCCACAATTCATAGTATCATTGGATGTCTATTTGCGGACGTGTGTATTGGTCCTTAGAATTTAATATTATTATTAACGGGAATTACAACTTGCGCACTTAGATGTATGAAAAAAACTGTGATTACACACTGTTCGTAGCATGGTAGGATATGTTGGGTGTGTCACGAGTAATACTGCATTAATAGATAATGCGAGGAAGGATTTTTCCCTTCTGTTCCATAACAGAAGTTGATATCTTAGACCCTTTGATGGAATTGATATAGCCTAAATAAATCCATGGCCATGATGAGGAAAGATCAAGTTCAATTACAGGATGTCAAAGAAAGAGTAATTGAGCACATGTGTTGATAACACTAGAATGCAACCTGCTTGATTTGAGATATTAATACAAAAGGACTACATTACACGAAAATTGTTCGTAGGAGGTGACACGTCATTGCGGTGTTAACTTCTTTCTCTATGGGTGCCTTGGCATGTTTCTAGATACTAAACTTGGACTTTAGGTAGGCTCTGCCTAATGCCACTAAGAAAGAGGCCTAGAGGGTCACAAAATAAGTATATCCAAGTATCTCAGTTAAATATTCATTTAACAAGTTGAATAAATATTATTCCTGATTGTGGTTTAATAATTATTCAAGGATGCCTCATCGCATTTATTTCAACACTAGTTATTTGAGAGAATATATTGTGGGAGAAATAATATATTTATTAGCAAATAATATAGTGGTATTTATTTGAGAAATAAATAGACATTATTCAAGGTCTAATAAATGTGGTGGAGGAAATAAAGAAAATTGGAAAAACAAAAGTACGCGCTGTGTATATTAATATACACACTGTGTAGTTTTACAGGAATTTGTGAGAAATAATATTATTTATTTAATTAAATAATATTAGGTGTAATTTTCTAGGTGCATGAAAAGTAATAATAATATTCAAATGTTATTATTAGATATGGGGTATTACTAAGAATTAAATGAAATGAATAAATTCATTTGGGAAATTATTTCATTCTTTTATTATTCTATGTAATATAAATCCCAATTACATTATTCTCATTAGGCCTATCCATTCTTTGTGGTTGTGCACAATGGATTTGGATAAATCTCTCAAGCCAAGAGATAATTCCTTTCCTCTAATAACTCTCTCAAGTTATGAGAGAGATCATCCTCTATTGGATCAAGGAGATCACTTTGGAAGTGACTATCAAGGCGATCGAAGGCAGACATCACAAGTGAAGGATATTCTGTGCTAGCACCCAGATATTCCTTCAGTGACGTCCATAGATACATGGAGCATGTGTGGATCACCACCAGAAGCATCAACAGAGAAATAATTTCTTGAAGGTAATTCTTGTCTTTTAATTAAATTAATTATAACCAACATATGATGATCCTGTTGAGTCAATAAGGTTTTCCTTATGACTTTTCCATTCCTTCTTGTTTTGAAAATCACAAACACCTTATCTTTAAGGAAAATCGCTTTTATAAGGAAAATGCTTTCTTAAGGAAAATTGCTTTTATAAGGAAAATTCTTTCTTAAGGAAAATTGCTTTTATAAGGAAAATTGCTTTTATAAGGAAAATTGCTTTCTTAAGGAAAATCGCTTTTATAAGAAAAATTATCCTTATCATATTTTCATTCATATTTTTCTTAAGTGTGAGATTCAGATTCGTTTTCTCGGAGTCATTAAAACTTTGATATAAAAGCATTCTGTTTTAGGATTCGGTTCTGGACAAGAACTATAAGGAAGTTTCATTCCGAATTCCGGATATGAATTCTGACCAAGTTCTATTCCAGATTCAGGATACGAATTCTGAAGAAGAATTCTCATTACGAATTCTAATGAAGAAATCCCATTCTGAATTTCTCAGTATGAATTCTGAAGAAGAATTCTCATTACGAATTCAAATGAAGAAATCTCATTCCGAATTCCCATTACGAATTCTGTTGACGAATTCTCATTACAAATTCTGATGATGAATTCTCATTACGAATTCTGATGACGAATTCTCATTACGATTTCTGATGACGAATTCCTATTCCGAATTCCTACTCCGAATTCTCATTCCGAATTCTCCTATTAAACAGAATCTGATTATTATTGTTTTATACACTCTGAATTTACTCACTCAGAATCTTCACTCCGAAGTTTCTATTCCGAACCTTTTTGTTAGAGTTTAAAACGATGTCGTACATTCTATTACACTTACTTTGTTATAAAACGATGTCGTCCATTTTGTTATAAACTAACCGTTGTCTAAGTGACACGTGTACAGGTCCCTCCGAACTTTAAGGAAAATATGACCGTTGGAGAAGGAGCCGAACTTACCTATAAATAGGAGCTCATTTGAAAGAGCTCGGTGCTGTTGGTGCTGTTGGAAAAACAACTGAGTTTTGTGCCTACATGCTGTTGAAGTGATTTCTAGAGAGAGAGTCTCTTATTAACTCTCAAAGCTTCGTGCGACTCCGAATGTTGGTGATTACATTCGAGGGCTTCCGGGGATAGGAAGACAGAGGTGCCGAATACCTTAAAGATCGAGGGCTTTCTTGCTGAGAAAGACAGAGGTGTCGACTACCTTAAAGATCGAGGGCTTTCTTGCTAAGAAAGACAGAGGTTGCCAACTACCTTGAAGTTGAGGGCTTGCGGGGATAGCAAGACAGAGACACCGATCTTCGTATCGAGGGATTACCCTGGTGTGGGTAAGACAGACTTGCTTGAAAGTATAAATCAAGGGACCTTTATCCAAGGTTGTTGGATACCCTTCTCTTTGGGTTAAAAGACTATTACCTTGTTTCTAGTAGTTTTACTACTTGTCTTTATTCCGCTGCAATTTGTATCTTAAGGAAAGTATAACTTTCTTATACTTCCTTACTTACTCTGATTAGTTTAGATTCTATACGCTCTAAGGTAGAATCTTATATTGTAACTTTTGTTAAGTTTCAATTTCCGGAATCATATTTCCGGAACCTACTTTTGGAATCCCTTTCCAAGTTCAGTTCGGTGTTAGAGGTGTTGTGAATTTACTTAGTTTAACTTTGTTAAACTTAGCCCTTTCCTTTTCTTAAGGAAACTTTAGTTATTCATAACTAACTTTAAAGGTTCCAAAGGAATTTTTAAAGTATACAATTCACCCCCCCTCTTGTATATTGAGCATCTCATATTATATTTCGATCCTACAATTGGTATCAGAGGTTGGAAACCTCTTACTCTATACCATTCTTACATTTGGTATCAGAGCCAAGGTTACTGAAATACTTGTACTCACATACAAGTTTTTCTTGCTCACTTTTCTATTCCGAACTTTGTCATTCTGATTTATCCATTCCGAACTTTTTCCATTCCGAACCTTGTGATTTCGATTCTAAGCTACTAACAAGTTTGTGTGCAAAGTTTTTTTTTAATATGGCAGGAATTAACGTTGGTTCTATTGACAATCTGAATCCTACAAGGCCACCAATATTCGATGGTAATGACTATGAATACTGGAGAGATCGTATGAAGACTTTTGTTATCAATACTGGAGTAGACAACTTTGTGATGCTTACTGGTGATTATAAAATTCCTGACAAGGAAGTCAGAACCTTTACTAACCAGGAAAAGCAAGAATATCAACTCAACTATAAGGTACGCAATACTTTATTATGTTCAATGACTAGAAATATATATAGCCAAATTTCTTCTTGTGAAGCAGCTAACTGTATATGGAAGAAGTTAGAGGTTACACACTTTGGGACTTCTAAGGTGATTGAGACTAGAAGAGCTATGCTTAGAGCTGAATATCATGGCTTCAATTTTCCTTATGGAGAACCTATCTGTAAAGTTCAACAAAGATTTATGACAATCGTCAACAGTCTACAATCTATGGGAGAAAAAGGTTTAGATGATGAAGCTCTTGTGGACAAGATAATTGATATTATTCCCAATGAGTGGGAATCCAAGAGAACAGCTATAGATGAGAACAGGAAGGTCACTCAAATTACTCTTGATGAATTATTTGGAACTCTTCTACAACATGAGACCAGAATGAAGAGAGATGCTGACAACATCAAGAAGAAGAATGGAAATGGAACTGTTGCTTTTACTACAACTTCAAATTAGATGAAAGCTAAGACTCCTGAGAGAGTAACCAGATCCAAATCGAAGAAATTCATTTTCCAATCTGAATCTAGTGAGAGTGAAGTTTCAGAAAATGAATTAGCCAATCTTGCTCGAAGGATGAACAAGATAGCTGGACAGAGAAACTTTCAATCCAAGTATAAGAAGAAGGACAGGAAAGATAAGAAAGATGGAGAAGTTACTTGTTATGAATGTAAGAGAGCTGGACATATTAGACCAGATTGCCCTATGCTAAAAAAGAAAGAAAGAAAGGAAAGGCATTCAAACAGAAACAGGAAGAAGTATTATAAAGCTAAAGCTAAGAAAGTTCTGAAAGCTAATGACACCTGGAGTGCCAGTGGTGGTGACTCTTCAGATGAATCTTCTGAATATGAATCTTCAGGACAGAAGAATCTTGGTCTTATAGCCAGATTACCTATTGATAATCATTGTCTTATGGATAAGGTACGAAATGCTGAATCATTGACCAATGTTTCCTTAAATCCTAATGATAGTAAGTATTATAACTCTTCTGATGAAGAATCATCTTCTGATGAGGAAAATACTTTACCTACTTATGAAGAAGTCTCTAGATTTGCTGAACTTCTTGAGATTGAGAATTCCAAACTCAACAAGAAACTTGATAAGGCAAATTCTAGGAATTCTATTCTTACTAAAGAGATATCAGATCTTTCTAAAGATCTTGATAAGAAAAATGCTGATTTTGAAAGTATTTCAAAAAATCTTGAGGAAGTAAGTTCTGAGAAGAATAAACTTTCTAAAGAATTAGAAAAAGTAATTTCTAATAAAAATATTTTCGAGCCTAACTCTAGTTCCAAAACTAATGATTTTGAGGATAAAAACTTGGTTGTAAAACTCAAGTCCAAAATTTTTTCCTTAAAGAAGTGTTTATCAAACTTTACCCATGTTAAAGAAAATTTTGATAAAATGTATTCTCAAATACGACCTTTAAGAAATAAATCCGGATTTGGTTATACCCATGCAAAACCAGTTTTCAGTAAAAATTATTTTGTTCCTCAAAGTGCCCCATTTTGCACTAAGTGTCAATGTGGTGGTCACTGGGCAAAAAATTGTTCCTTAAACAAAACCCAATCCTTAGGTTTTCATAAAGCTTATTTTTCTAAGAAAATGTGGATACCTAAAATTTTATTGTCTGGAAATCTCGGATCCAAACAAGTTTGGATTCCGAAAATTTAACTTTGTTCTTAATTTCAGGAAAATAAAGAAAGTTCCAGCAATAATATTTGGTACATGGATAGTGGATGTTCCCGGCACATGACTGGTAACAAAAGTTTTTTTGAAAAGATTATCAAAACCAAAGGAGATATTATTCTTCAGTTTATCGGAACGCAAGATCAACTTGCTGATATTTTCACAAAATCCTTGCCTTCTGATAGATTTGAATATATTAAACAAAAGTTAGGAATGATAACCGTAAGGTAATCTTCCTTAATTAACTTTCTATTGAAAAAATCTCCTTACAGTAATAAACTCCTTTTCATAGGGGGAGTACATTTGATTGTTTGTTTAACAAAGTTTTTCAAAATTTGTTTTCAAACTTTTCGGAACGAAAATTTCCGGAATGGAACTTCCGGAACTACAATTTTCCAGAAAGGATATTTTCGCACAGAATACTTCTGGAATGGAAGTATTTGTATTGAAAATTTCCGGAATGGAAAACTTTCGTACTGGTATTTTCATAACGGAACTTTCGTACTGAATCTTCCATAACAAGTTTTCGTATTTACTTTTTCGTAATGAGAATTCTTCATTGGAATTCGTAATGGGAATTCTTCATTAGAATTCGTAATGAGAATTCTCATTACGAAAAAGTAAATATGAAAACTTGTTATGGAAGATTCAGTACGAAAGTTCCGTTATGAAAATACCAGTACGAAAGTTTTCCATTCCGGAAAAAGATAAGGGGAAACAAATTCTTGCTGATACCCCGAGTTCAGAAAAGAGTATGAGGAAGGAAGCTGGTAGTTCTTCTAAGAGGAAGTTGGAGCTTATTGAGGAAGAAAATTCTCCTAGCAAGATTTCAGATTCGGAGTCATCTTCGTTGGGGCACGATTTTGTTGTTCAGTCCTTGAAGAAGTTGGTGGGAACCATTCCAACCTTCTCCAGTATTGACTCTAGATGCCAGATGCTTCAACATGCGCTGAATCAGAAAACCGACTCCGTATCCATGGTAATGGATAAGTGTGTTGAGATTGAAGCTCAGTTCAAAAATTTCTTCGTTGGTTACGAAGCACATAAAAGATCTTGCAAGAGGATGACAAGCTGGTCTAAGAAAACTGTGGAAGAGATGAGGTTGCTGGATGAGTTTCAGGAAAATGTTAAGGATGCATTTCAAACCGAGGACAAGAAGTTTCATGAGATGACTGCATCATTCGATGAGAAATTGACAGAGGAAAAGAACATTCGGATTCAGGAAGTGAGAGATCTGAATGGAAAGCTCAACTCCGTTAATCAGAGTTGGAAATTTGAAAGGGATCATCGGATTGATTTTCTAGAAAGGATGAAGGCTCAGGAAGAGAAGATGAAAGTTCAGGAAGAAAAGTTGAAGGCTCAGGAAGATATCATTGAAGCTCAGTCAGCAAGAATAATCGTCTTAGAGAAGCAAGCAGAGGAAGATCATAAGGACCTCAAAAAGATCAAGACAATTCTTAAGGGGCTCATGTCGAAGGAGAAAGATCCGAAATGACCAATCCGATCTTTTTGTTGTAATCTGTTTTTGTTGCTGACATTTCAAATATAATGAGAATTGTGTTTGTTGTTTCGTTTGTACTAATTTTTCAGGTACTTTGTTAAGTTTTTCCTTTCCCTCCAATTATTTTTGAAAATCACAAAGGGGGAGAAGGAAAAGATTCTTAAGAAAAAGAGGAAATCTAATAAGTGCTTATCAAAGGGGGTGAAAGAAAAATACCCAAGGAAAAAGAACTCTAATAAGAGTTTGTTTAAGGGGGAGTTTTTTTCTTAAAGAAACATCACTCCGGAAATATGAATACGATCCTTAGAGTTTCAAAGCCTAAGGGGGAGTTAGTCGTATTCATCTATATTCTTAAACCAAGGGAGATAAGCTTTAATGTGTTTCTTTCTTCTTAGAATATCTTTTTCATAAGGATGTTTGTGCTTTCCAAAAAGGGGGAGATTGTTGAGTCAATAAGGTTTTCCTTATGACTTTTCCATTCCTTCTTGTTTTGAAAATCACAAACACCTTATCTTTAAGGAAAATCGCTTTTATAAGGAAAATGCTTTCTTAAGGAAAAATGCTTTTATAAGGAAAATGCTTTCTTAAGGAAAATTGCTTTTATAAGGAAAATTGCTTTTATAAGGAAAATTGCTTTCTTAAGGAAAATCGCTTTTATAAGAAAAATTATCCTTATCATATTTTCATTCATATTTTTCTTAAGTGTGAGATTCGGATTCGTTTTCTCGGAGTCATTAAAACTTTGATATAAAAGCATTCTGTTTTAGGATTCGGTTCTGGACAAGAACTATAAGGAAGTTTCATTCCGAATTCCGGATATGAATTCTGACCAAGTTCTATTCCAGATTCAGGATACGAATTCTGAAGAAGAATTCTCATTACGAATTCTAATGAAGAAATCCCATTCCGAATTTCTCAGTACGAATTCTGAAGAAGAATTCTCATTACGAATTCAAATGAAGAAATCTCATTCCGAATTCCTATTACGAATTCTGTTGACGAATTCTCATTACGAATTCTGATGATGAATTCTCATTACGAATTCTGATGACGAATTCTCATTACGATTTCTGATGACGAATTCCTATTCCGAATTCCTACTCCGAATTCTCATTCCGAATTCTCCTATTAAACAGAATCTGATTATCATTGTTTTATACACTCTGAATTTACTCACTCCGAATCTTCACTCTGAAGTTTCTATTCCGAACCTTTTTGTTAGAGTTTAAAACGATGTCGTACATTCTGTTACACTTACTTTGTTATAAAACGATGTCGTCCATTTTGTTATAAACTAACCGTTGTCTAAGTGACACGTGTACAGGTCCCTCCGAACTTTAAGGAAAATATGACCGTTGGAGAAGGAGCCGACCTTACCTATAAATAGGAGCTCATTTGAAAGAGCTCGGTGCTGTTGGTGCTGTTGGAAAAACAACTGAGTTTTGTGCCTACATGCTGTTGAAGTGATTTCTAGAGAGAGAGTCTCTTATTAACTCTCAAAGCTTCGTGCGACTCCGAATGTTGGTGATTACATTCGAGGGCTTCCGGGGATAGGAAGACAGAGGTGCCGACTACCTTAAAGATCGAGGGCTTTCTTGCTGAGAAAGACAGAGGTGTCGACTACCTTAAAGATTGAGGGCTTTCTTGCTGAGAAAGACAGAGGTTGCCAACTACCTTGAAGTTGAGGGCTTGCGGGGATAGCAAGACAGAGACACCGATCTTCGTATCGAGGGCTTACCCTGGTGTGGGTAAGACAGACTTGCTTGAAAGTATAAATCAAGGGACCTTTATCCAAGGTTGTTGGATACCCTTCTCTTTGGGTTAAAAGACTATTACCTTGTTTCTAGTAGTTTTACTACTTGTCTTTATTCCGCTGCAATTTGTATCTTAAGGAAAGTATAACTTTCTTATACTTCCTTACTTACTCTGATTAGTTTAGATTCTATACGCTCTAAGGTAGAATCTTATATTGTAACTTTTGTTAAGTTTCAATTTCCGGAATCATATTTCCGGAACCTACTTTTGGAATCCCTTTCCAAGTTCAGTTCGGTGTTAGAGGTGTTGTGAATTTACTTAGTTTAACTTTGTTAAACTTAGCCCTTTCCTTTTCTTAAGGAAACTTTAGTTATTCATAACTAACTTTAAAGGTTCCAAAGGAATTTTTAAAGTATACAATTCACCCCCCCTCTTGTATATTGAGCATCTCATATTATATTTCGATCCTACAGATCCTATCTATGGTTCCAGGACTTCCCTCTTTCCTTTTCATTCTTCATTATATTATGAAGATTCAACATTTTATCATCATGATGTATCTCAAATTAATCGTTGTTAATGGTAAAATCAAGTTGGGCACACCCATCTATGCACTTCCGCTATGCCCAGAACCTACACACACCTCAATATCACATGGGTATTTATAGCCTCATTCCTTGTCCCACACTTTCTATCTCATATGGGTATTCAGAGCTTCATTCCCTATCCCACACCTCAATATCACATGGGTATTTGTCGCCTCAATCTCTGTCCCAAACTCATTTATCACATATGGGTATTTGGAACCTTAGTTCATTCCCCACACTCATTTATCACATCAATCACACATATATCACATATATTACATCAATCAAGGTTAATCAACATTAAACCTCTTATCACATTTCACATCATGATATACCATTACAATTTATCATAGAAAACATGGCTCCTAAATTTAATCACATGGAGTAATATGAACAATTCACCGTTAAACCATTTACATTATTTAAATCATAAACCCTTTAACCATTTAAGGTTAAGTCAAGCATATCATAATTTTTATTGTCAATTAATTCATACTCACATTAATTGACCAAATACACAAATCCAATTTCCCATCAATTCCATAATCACAATATCCCCTTTAATTAATTCACCAATTAATTAATCAAATTTCACAATCCCAATATCCCATCAATTCTATAATCACAATATCTCATTAATTAATTAAATAATTAATTAATCCAATTTTAAAAATTACATAATCACAACATTCCATTAATTAATTCACCAATTAATTAATCCAATTACATGTTTCCATAAATTAATTAGTCAATTAATTTATTCAATTGAAGATTCAAATGAAAAACATTCCAATTGAAATCTAACAATGCATACACATAATTGGAATCAAGACTATGAGAATTGAATTAGACCACATACCTCAAAATCGTTGATGGACACTCGCCAATAGAAATCCCCAATTGAAGCGGAACAACCAAGATCACAATGAAGAATGTGATCTAGACCTGATACCTAGATCTAATATCAAAAAAATCAAGATCTAACAAACATAGATCTATAACCATCACCAATGGAGGAAAACCATCCCTTTTTATCCAGAAAGAGAGATAAGATAGAGAGGAACCTAATCGGGAAGAAACCACATACTCGAAGATGTGAAAATATTCAATCTAGGCTTCAAATCATCAAGAATGGAGGTTGAAAGGCCATGGAATCCATTTGAGAGTCTAAAAAATGAGATAAATTGTTTAGGGTCAAATTGGGTTGAGTTAGGGTGAAGTCCATTGGGTTTGGGATTTTTAAAACCAATTTTCGTAATATTAAAACCCATGTGCACAGTTTCCTAGATAGGGGAGTACTGTTTTATAAACCATTTATCTCTTATGTGTGTGTGTGTAGGGGGGGGGGGTGAACGATTACTTCTAAGAGGCCACATAGTTTGAAAAACCATGCGCCAACCATGCAATCCCTCTCTGTCTGGGGTTGCACGGTTTTCTGGGACAAGGTGCACGGTTTGGGAAAATCATGTGCCAACCATGCAATGCCCAAAATCTCTCCAAATAATTCCAAATTTCACCCAAACACACCCAAGATAAAACCTAAGCATGATATACTTCAACAAGGTAAAAAAGTTCTTGTAAACGAGTTCAATACATCTCTAGAAAAGGTTGGGATCTTACAATCTCCCCTACCTTATAATAGATCTTCCTCAAGCTATACTACCAAGTATCTCTAAGATTCCAAGGTAAAAAGATTGGGCCACTGAGCCTGTATAACAACTTCTCTCTCCCATGTTTCCTCCTGAACCTTCCCATGTTTCCACAATACTTGAAATATCGACACGGTATTTCCCCTCAACACTTTCTCACTGCGATCCACAACACGTATCAGATGCTCCTTAAAGACGCATCAGTCTCAATCTCAACATCATCTACTTAGATCACATGATAATGGATGAGGTGATACTGTTGAAGTTGCGACACATGAAAAATTCCATGCATATCACTATACCTATTTGGAAGAGCCAATCAGTATGCCACCAGACCGATTCTCTCCATAACCTCAAACGACCCAACAAACTTGGGCACTAACTTTCCCTATCTCTGTATCCTGTAGTGACCCAATCTAGGTGACACCTGAAGGAATACAATATCACCCTCTAAAAACTCTAGGGGTTTTCGATGTTGATTGACATATGAATTATGCCTACTTTGATCCATAGCCATATGCTTTCGAATCAGCTGAACCTGCTCTGATGTCTCATGCATGAGACTTGGTCCCAACAACTTTGACTCACCTACCTCCATCGAACATAGAGGTGATTTTTGTGGCCTACCATAAAGTGCCTCATATGGTGCCATCTGAATAGTTGTCTAATAACTATTGTTATAGGAGAATTCCATCAATTTTTGGTGCTTCTCCCAAGACCCACCAAATTTTAGGACACACACCCGAAACATATCCTCATGTACCTATATAGTGTGTTCTGACTGCTCATCTATCTGTGGGTGGAATTCTGTACTCAATAAGTCCTGTGTACTAAGCACCTTTTGTAATCCCTATCAAAAGTGCGAATTAAAGCATGAGTCACAATCTGAAACTATACTCTATGGTACCCCATGCAAACAGACTATCTCTTAAACATACAAATATCCCAATTGATCCACTGAGAAAATATCTTGTATAGGTAATAAATTCACTACCTTAGTCAACCAATCCAAAATCACCCAAATAGATTCATTCTTCTAAGGCATCCTTGAGATATCCACTAAAAAATCCATAGTAACATCATCCCACTTCTATTATAGAATGGGAAATGACTGTAGTAAACCACCAGGCTGTTGATGCTCGACCTTCACCTGTTGATAGGTGTAGCATCATGTCACAAACTCTGATATCTCCATTTTCATGCCTAACCACCAATACCGTAGTCATAGGCCACAATACATTTTGTTCAAACCTAGATGCACCACCCACTTCGAGGCATGAAATTCATGCATCAGCTCCTCCCACATACTCGTAGGCATAGCAACCCAATTCCTAACATAGATTATATCATCCTCATCTATTCTCCAATCAAAATATGGTTCCCCACCTTCAAGGACTTCCTCAAGGAAAAACACTCTAGATTCACATATTGGTTGTCTCTAATCCGAATCAAAAGAGTAGACTACACTAAAATCGATACGAGTGTCATATGCTCCTAGCTCTCCTGAACCACAACATGCATCTCAACCAATAGAGTCACCATCTTTCACTCATCACTAGACTTCTGAACTGCCTGATTCTGAGTTTTCCTACTTAAAACACCAACAATACTATTTCCATTTCTAAGAGAAATGCTAGATCAAAGTCAAATGACTGCATATACTTAACCCATCTCCACTATCAGGGATTCAAATCTCAATGCGAAAATACATACTTTAATCTCTTGTGATCAATGTACATAGTAAACTTCTTTCTCAAAAGATAGTATTTCCAACACTTCAAAGTATAAACCACTGTTTCTAGATTGAGGTCATGAATAGGGTAATTCCTTTCATGTGGCCCAACTACTGAGACCCATACACCAAAACTAAATATCCCTACATCAACACTGCTCTAAGACTGATCCCAGAAGCATTTCAAAACACCGAATACTCTTCACTTGGCTCGGGTAGGATCAAGATTGATGTCATAGTAAAAAACTTATTAAACTCCTGAAAGGAATTCTGACATGATTTCGACCATTCAAACTTTACTCCCTTCTTGGTTAAGTACAAAAGTGGTGGTCTCAAATGAGAAAAGTCCTGTATGAACCTATAGTAATAACCTTCTAACCCCAGAAATCTATGGATATTGAAAACATTCTCGGGATTCTCCCAAGAAACCACTTCTTTCACCTTCTCTGGGTCCATAGAAACACCTTCTTCTGAGATGATGTGACCTAAGAAGTGTACCTGATCAATCCAAAATTGACACTTATATATCTTGGAATATAGATTATTATCTCTTAGTGTACTCAAGAAGATGTCAAGATGTTTGGAATGATTTTCAAGAGTCTTGAAGTACACCAAGATATCATCCACAAACACTACCACAAACTGATCTAGGTACAGGTGGAAGATTCAGTTTATCAAGGCCATAAACTCTGCCGGTGAATTCATCAACCCGAACAACATCACAAAAAACTCATATAGGCTGTACCTAATTCTAAAATAATTCCTTGGTATATCATAAGGTCAAACTCTGAGTCGATGATACCTTGATCTCAATTCAATCTTGGAGAAAACCCAAGCTCCTCTCAACTGGTAAAAAAGGTCACCGATACACAGAAGAGGATACCGTTTCATCAATATGATCCAATTCAACTTCTGGTAATCAACACATAAGAACATAGTCCTGTCATCCTTCTTAGAAAACAAAAATGGAGAACCCCAAGGTGACATACTTGGCTGGATAAACACATTTATCTATCAACTATTCCAGTTGAGTCTTTAGATATTGAAGCTCTATTGGTTCCATTTTGTATGGTGGAATATAAACTAGATCATCCCTTGATATGATCTCAATTATAAATTACACATCTCTCTTAGGTGGAACCCCTGATAAGTCTTCAGGAAATAAATCCTGAAATATGTCCACTATACATAGAAAGACATCATTCTTTACACCCTCATCATCCAGTAAAAGACTTGAAACCAGGTGGTGAGATCCCCTAGTTTCTGATGAACTAAACCTACATGGAATGCCTGGATATCCCATTATCCATGGTGAATATATTTTTCACCCTCAGGTGATTTAAAAGTCACTCTCCCACGATAACAATCAATGTGGGATCGGTATGCTACTAACGAGTCCATACCCATAATTAGGTCGAAACCTGACATATCAAGAATGTAAAGATCCCAAAGGAAATGATAATCCCCAACCTTGAGAGAACATCCCTTGCACAAATAGATGTCTCTCGAACGTACTCCCAAAGGTGTATCTATCTTCATCACCCCGCTCACAAACCCCACCTCCATGTTCAAACCATTCACAAGTTGTGTTGATATAAAAGAATGAGAGGCACTAGTATCAAATAAGGCACTAACAGGCATAAAAGCTACAAGAATAACACCTCTAACTATTGATAGTCCAGCCTCGCTATACACCAATGTAGGATGAACGACATACAACTGTCCTGTCCCTCTTCCCTATGATGCAGTCTGAGTCCAATGAGTTGCACCACCCTACTAATACGAGTTCTCTTTCCTAGAATCACCTCACCCACTGCCTCTAATACCATGTCCAATAGAACTCTAGCTTCCAAACTGGTACGGTATAGAAGATCCCCTCTTCAAAATTTAATTTTTCCTAGATAATCCACCATTTACCATTTTACATGGGTTCCTACAGAACCTCTGTAGATGTACCATCTTGCTACAAGATCAGTACTCTACTAGTGGTCAGGGAAAATGCCTATGAAAGTGACCCAACCTACCACACTGCTGGAAAAGCACTCAAGTAATATCCTGAGTAATTGATCCTTCCCCCTTACCACTCTTCTTTCCACTTCTTTGGTTGACATTATCATAATTATAATGACCCATAATTTTTGATTGATAATTGTTTCCTGAAATGTGTATTATATTATATTATACACAACAAAACCACATCTCTTTAATAATGAAGTGAATATAAAGGGAAATGTGACCATATGTATTCGACCGTTATATGAACATTGGTCAGTTATGACTGTTGGTCAATATGAATATTGGGAACTATACTCTTGATAATAATTTTAACATTATAATTAGTGTTTATAAGTAAAATTTGACAAAGGATAATTGATACTGAAATAAGTGTTGATGAACTCAACCAGTAGAGTCATTCAATTTGAAGCCCATCTATCAGAACTTGGGAGGGAGCTATCATCACTAGGGTTCTCCCTTGACCAATCCCAAGTTGAGCAGCATAAGTGAATCTCGAATGAAATCTCCTATGGGAGAATTCCATGTTATTGAAAATTACCACTCAGGCGATGTTATCCAAGCCGCCCCGTGAATCTATCACCATCACACACCTTACCCTTAGGTTGTATGTTGGTGTTATAAGAGGTTATGTGTTTAGGTCCTAGTTAATTAAAGTGTATTTCCATTGTATAAATAAAATTTTTATTCTATCAATCCCATTTTAAGAATAGTCTTGCTTAATAAAATTGAGATGGAATTTGATTAATTAATTTTTCAGACAAAAATTGTACTTTATGGAAAATTTATAAATATTTATAATAAACTAATTTATTAATAATAATAACTATTTTAATGAAATGGTATTATAAAAACACTTTTATTTAAATATAAATGATAAAATAATTTTAAAATTTTTAGGTGTTAGAAATTTTACTACGCATTTTCAATCCACTATTATTTTTAATAAATAAGGTTTTTATATTTAAAAGTTATAATTATCATATTTATAGAATTATTATTATAAAATAAATATCATTTTTTTAAATCATCATGTCAAAATTAGGTTAGAGTGAATTTATGAGAATTTTCTAAAATACTTTATTTTTTTTTTGTGAATAGTAAAAATATAGTTTGACTTTTCTCGGTATGTTTAATGACTTCATAATTATTCCATAATGATTTAATAAATAATTAAAAGACCTAAAATATTTTATTTTATCAATATAAAGTATTTTAATATATTTTAATCAATTCCCAAACCTATAATTTACTTTCCAAAGTCTAAAAGAGGAACTTTAACATTAAAAACATTTTTATGGAAACTTTAATTTTACATGCCAAAAGAAATAATATAAAATTATAATCGACTCTTTTGAATTAAAAAAATATAAAATATGATCCAAGTGTCCAAAACTATGGGAAAATACCATGGGAAAACCCACGGTTTTTCATTTTCCACAACCTAGGTTTCTAAGGCCTATATTTGGAAAGTAATAAAAAAATAATCCAAAATTTATCCTTTTAATTTCACTCCAAATCCATTATCTATGAATATATAGTAGTTTTACCTCACAAGGATTCCTCCCAAGGTGTCCTCAAGCCCTCAAGGTCCCAATCCTCAAGTTTTAGGAACAACTCTTCAAGGGAAGAGAAATATCCTTCTTTTCTCTTCATTTCAAGAACCTATTTTTGTATATATATTCTAAATGTTATGATCACCATCTATTATTTTATTTTTATTCATTCCCTTACTTAAAAATTATGTTTTATCAATGGGAGACCCCTGCCCCCCTCTTTTTCTCCTTTTCTAAAACCACATTTTATACCCGTTATGCTGTTGAATTTACTTCTCAAAATTTATCTCTTCTCCTTAAGAAATTATATTTTTATTTTCTTTTTGTGAATACCCAAAACTCTTTCTATTATAGGGGAATTCACCTAGATATAAAAATTATTTATTTTGGGATTTAACATGCATGAAATCCTCATTCCCTTTCCATGGGTTAAAAATGACATAATAAACTTGTCTTTAAGCACTTTTTAAAAAGGCCATGATTTTGATACAAAACCTGTTTATTTTATTCTCAATGGGTTATTTATGAAATGTTTGATTATGATTTATGTGGCTCAAATTAATTAATACATATTAAGGGTGCACCCTGATAGCTCTCTAATGCATTGGGTAAAGAATTTAATCTTTAGATATGACATGTTTTATGATACCTTAGTGAATAAACTTGGTAATTTTTACAGATCCTCAGCAAAAAACCTTGGTGATATGATTATGAATGTCTCATTTAAATTTTTTAGCCACATTTTCATGTTATTATTAATTTCCTTTTTATTATTATATTCCTCATGTTCCCTTTCTCATGCCATAATGATATTCCTCATGTCCTTATTGATATTCATCAAGATCACTTGTAAACTGTTTCCCTTGATTTCCCTTATTGGCCCTTAAGCTCACCCTTTCCTTTTATGTATGTACCTAGGTTATGAGATGAAGTAAATTTACTTAGGATAAACCTTTTAATAATCCTTTAAAGTGGATTAGAATAATGTTTTAAATTTTCATGTATTATGTTCCTTCTTTCCAAGAAAATAAACTTTAAAAGATCCTCTGTTTGTACAATGTAATGAAAAGTTATATAATAAAAAGGTGGGATTCCATAGTTGGTTTCAAAGGGCGGTTTAGTTATTTGTGGAAATTGGGATTTGAAAACTTTATGAAGAACCCTAGGGAAAAGTTTAAAAATATTAAAACATCCTGGTATTTTGGTGAAGTATTAAGTAAGTGGTTTCTGAGAAAAGAAATCCCTATTTGGATACGAAAAAGTGGATGTGGGTCTAGAGCATATGTATCTAGGGGTAAAACCCAAAAACACCACTTTGAGCTAGTCCCGAATGAGAACTGGTGCATGAAAATAGGCCTTGATGCACTCCTAGTTTGACACTCTTAATAGATATGTTTGGTTAATAATAAGATTTTATGAGCCATTATGAAGGATTTATAGAAAATGTAATTGTTGTTAATGATTAATATAATTAAGCATGATGTTTTGAGACATAAATTTCCATTATAATTATAAAATTATTAAAAGATACATGTTTCTCACTAAGGTTTTCTTCTTTTAAAAAATGGAGAGAAATCAGAGAAACCACATAAATAGTGAGTGCAATAGACTATGCGCTGATGACCCTCCGATGGAAGTTGGAATGGAAAACTTAATGAGAATGATGAATCAACTAACTTGAGTTACAAACAATAACTTGAATCAAAATGAGAGACCAGATTCACCTCAAAGGTAACAAATTTATGTTTAGTCCTTTATGCGTCAACAACCAACTTATTTCAATGGATCTACTGACCCATTTATTGTTGAACAATAGATAAACTCTATAAAAAAGATATTTTATGTACTCTGTTGTTCGGAACAAGAGAAAATCACCCTGGATGTGTACCACTTAGAGGGAGAATATAATTAGTTTTGGACATTGATTAAAAACATGAATCCAAGAAGGGAGATTGATTCTATGAAGTGGGAAGAGTTTAGGGGAACCTTTTTCAAAAAATATTTTCCCCAATCAATGAGAAAAAAATGGAGAAGGAATTCCTAGAACTGAAGTAGAAGGAAAATGAATCTGTGGGAATCTATGAGATGAACTTTACAAGACTTTATCATTACACCTCTAGCTTTGTCATGGATCTTAATGGAAAGGTTTATAGATTCTTTGGTGGAATAAGACCACATATATGGAAGAATATATCCAATAGAGACTATTATAGCTATGAGGAGATAGTGAAAAGTGCTATGAAGTTTGAACTGGAGTTCAGAGAGATGAAATGGTCCCATAGATTGAATTAAAAGAAAAGATATTTGTAGAAAAAATTGGGGATGAACTTTGATCACAGAAGAGGAGGAAAAAAAGTGAAACTTCCTACATGAAAAAAATGTGGGAAGAAGCATTCAGGTAACTTCTTGCTTAGGATAGGGAAATGTTATAAGTGTGGAAGAGATGTCCATATTTCTCAGAAATTCTATAGTGATGTGAATCCTCAACTTATCAACACTAACAAAAAAGGGAAGATGGTGAAATCCCAACTTGAAGTCCAATGCTTCAAGTGTGGACAACTTGGACACTTTTCCAATTATTGTCCAAATCAGAGGATAATGAAAGGAAATCACCATCAACCTCAGCATAGGAAAAGGGAGTAAGTTCATGAATTTTTTATCAAAACAGCCAATGTAGAGGCTCCAAATGATATGGTGGTAGGTACTCTCATTGTTCTCTCAAAGTTAGCAAGTACTTTGTTTGATTCTAGTTCTATGCATTCCTTTATTTCCTCTAAGTTTGCAAAGAGTATTGAATCAATACCTAAACTTCTAAAAGTAGAGTTATCAGTCAAAACTCCTGGAAGAATTATCCAAGCATTAAAATTATATAGAAACTCTAGTATTGACTTTGGAGAGCACAATATCATTAAAAATATAGTAGTCATTCCCATGTTGGAATTTGACATTATACTAAGGATGGACTAGCTCTCAATGTATAATGCAAATATCAATTGTAGAAGTAAGGAAATTTCACTAGTATTGAATGGAAAACCTATAGTTATCTTCAATGTAGAGATATCCCAACCTAATATTTGTCTAGAAGCACCCCCATATCCTTTTTTATGGAGATAATCAGTGAAGACGAAGAAGAAAATGAAAGTATAGGAATAGAAAATGTTCCAATAATTCAGGAATACATTGAAGTATTTCATGAAGAGTTACCTAGACCTCCCCCCAGAAAGATAGGTAGATTTCTCCATTTAACTCATACCTGGATCCAATATAATATCAAAGACCCCGTATAGAATGGAAAATGTGGATCTGGAGGAATTAAAGAAACAACTCTATGATCTTTTGGAGGAGGGGTTTATCTGACCAACTGTGTCTCCTTGGGGAGAACATGTTCTCTTTGTGAAGAATAAAGATAGATAAATGAGGATATGCATTGATTATATAGAAATTAATAGGATCATAATAAAGAATAAGTACCCTCTTCCAAGGATTGATGATTTAATTAACCAGGTTAGAGGGGCTTAATTCTTCTCCAAGATTAATCTTTAATCTGGTTATCATTAATTGAGGGTGAAGAAATAATATATTCTAAAGACCGCCTTCCAATCAAGATATGGGCATTATGAGTTTTTTGTTATGACCTTAGGCTCGAATAATTCATCTGTTATATTTATGGATTTAATGAATATATTATTTAAGAACTACCTTGATAAATTTGTGGTAGTTTTTATTGATGATATTTTGATATATTCCAAAAGTTGAAAGGAGTGTGAGGATTATATAATGGTTATATTAAAAATTATGAGTAAGGATAGGATATTTGGAAAGTTTAGAAAATTTGAATTTTGGTTACAACAAGTTTCTTTCTTGGGGAACATTATAACCAATGAAGTAATCTTAGTTGAACCTGTGAAGACAAAGGTTGTGGAAGAGTAGTCTCATCCTACAAGAGTAACTGAGTTTTTTAGTTTCATTGGATTAGAAATATATTATAGGAGGTTTGTGAAAATATTTTCATGAATTTCTAATCCACTAACCAAGCTAACCTAAAAGGGGTATAAGTTCATCTAGAAAAAGGAGTGTGAAGAAAGTTTCCAAGAGCTGAATAAGAGATTGGTTACTTCACCTGTGTTAACTCTACCCACTATTAGAGAAGGATTTGTTATTTTTAGCATTGTATATTTGAAAGGGCGTGGGTGAGTCCTCATGAGAAATTACAAGGTGATTGATTATGCATCTTAACAGTTAAAGCCTAATGAGAAGAATTATCCTACGCATGACCTGGAGTTATCTACAGTTTTCTTGCTCTCAAGATATAGAGACACTATCTTTATGGGGAGAAATGTGATATATACACAGACCAAAAAAGTTTAAAGTATATTTTTACGCAAAAGGATTTGAACATGAGACATAAAAGATGGTTGTAACTTTTAAAAGACTATGATTGTTCAATTCATTACCACCTTGGAAGAGCTAGAAAAGTCGATGATTCATTAAGTAGGAAAGACCCTGTGGTGTTGATAATGATGAGGATCTAAGGAGATCCTTTGATCAATGAACTAATAAAATTGGCCATGGGAATCATAAGGGAAGGGAAATCATCAACCATATCCCAAATGATTTCTCAACCATCATTACTTGATAATATCAAGAATTCTCAAAGAGAAGATCCATTGTTACAAAAAAAGATAGTGGATATGAAGAATGGGAAGTTTCTCGAGTTCAATATTGATCAAGAAGGTGTATTGAAATTTCTCACAAGACTATGTGTTCCATTTATTCCAGAGATAAAGAAGGAATTTATGGATGAAGATCATAGATATACATTCTCTATACATCATGGAAGCACTAAAATTTATAGGGACCTTTGTGATCATTATTGGTGAGATAATATGAAAAGGTATATTTATGACTACACTGTATGGTGCTTGGTATGTTAGTAGGTGAAGGAAAAATAAAAACTTACTAAAGGGGTATTTCAGCCACTACCCATACCAACATGGAAGTGGGACAATATCACTATGGAATTTTTCATCGGTATCCTAAGAAAATTCAAAGGAAACAATGCGATCTGGGTTATAGTAGACCGAATCACCAAGAATACCCATTTTGCTGCTATTCGGGAAGATTTATCTCATGAACAACTTGCTAAGATTTACGTAAAGGAAGTGGTGAGGTTGCATGGAGTGACACTTTATATCATTTTTTATCGTGATCCAAGGTTCACATAAAAATTTTAGAGAAGTATTCAACATGATCTGAGTATCGAATTGAATTTCAGTACGACCTATCACCACCAAAATGATGGCCAATCTGAAAGGACTATTCAAACACCTGAGGATATGCTGATAACATTCTAAATGGAATTTAAAGGTGGATATGATCAACATATCCCATTATTTGAGTTCTCATACAACAACAGATTTCATTCGAGTATTCAAATGGAACCCTATGAAGCTCTATATGGGAAGCGATATAGAATACCTACTTGTTGGGATGAAGTTAGTGAGAAAAAGATACTTAGGCCTGATCTTGAGCAAGATATTATGGATATATTCATGCCATAAAAAAACACATAAAGGCTGCTCAGAGTCGACAAAAGAGCTATACTGAAAACCATTGAAGGGACTTGGAGTTTGATGTTGGAGACAAAGTTTTCCTTTGAATTTCACTATGGAAGAGATTTATGTGGTTTGGGAAGAAAGGGAAGATTAACCCCAGGTACATTTGACCCTATAAAATTCTTGATCACATAGGATCAATGGACTATCAGCAAGCACTTCCACCAAATCTAGCTCAAGTTCACGATGTATTCCACGTATCTCTCTTTAGTAAGTACATACTTGACCCTTAACATGTACTGAATCTGAGGGTGGTACAACCAGAACATGACCCCTCTTATGAGGAGCATTTGGTGGAGATATTAAACCATAAAGATAAGGTTATATAGAAAAATACTACCCACATCGTTAAATTATTATGGCGAAACCATAAATATGAAGAAGTGATGTGACAATGAGAGGAGATAATGAGACATAAGTACCCACACCTTTTCTCAACCTAGAGAATGAGTTGAAATTTCAGGGACAAAATTTCTTAAGGGGGGAAGAATGTAACGACTTAGACTTTTTGAATGATAATTGTTTCCTAAAAATGTGTGTTACATTATATTATACACAAAAAAACCACATCTCTTTAATAATGAAGTGAATATAAAGGGAAATGTGACCATATGTATTCGACTGTTATATGATCATTGTTCAATATGACCATTGGGAACTATACTCTTGATAATAATTTTAACATTATAATTAGTGTTTATAAGTAAAATTTGACAAAGGAAAATTGATACAGAAAGAAGAGTCGATGGCCTCAACCAGTAGAGTCATGCCATTTGAATCCCATCTATTGGAACTTGGGAGGGAGGTATCATCACTGGGGTTAACCCTTAACTAATCCAAATCCAAGCTTCAACAAGTAAATCTTGAACAAAATCACCTACGAGAGAAGTTCAAGTTAGTGGAAATTACCACTTGGGTGATGTTAGTCGAGCCACCCCATGAATCCATCACCATCACACACCTAACCCTTAGGTTGTATTAGGGTGTTATAAGGGGTTATGTGTCGAGGCCCTAGTTACTTAAAGTGTATTTCCATTGTATAAATAAATTTTTTATTCCATTAATTTCGTTTTAAGAATAGTTTTTCTTAATAAGATTGAGATGGAATTTGATAAATTGATTTTTCAGACAAAAATTGTACTTTCTAAAAAATTTATAAATATTTATAATAAAATAATATATTATGAATAATTATTATTTTAATGAAATGGTATGATAAAAAATCTTTTATTTAAATATAAATGATAATTTTTTTTTTAAATTTTATGTGTCAGAAATTTTATTATGCATTTTCAATCTGCTATTATTTTTAATAAATAAGGATTTTTATATTTAAAAGTTATAATTATAATATTTAGAGAATTATTATTATAAAATAAATATCATTTTTGAATTCAAATCATCGAAATCAGGTTAGGGTGAATTTATGAAAATTTTCTAAAATACTTTATTTTTTCGTGAATAGTAAAAATATAGTTTGAGATTTTTGGTATGTTTAATGAATTCATAATTATGTCATAATGATTTAATAAATAATTAACTACAATATAAGACCTAAAATATTTTATTTTATTGATATCAAGTTTTTTAATAGATTTAAATCAATTCCCAAACCTATAATTTACTTTTCAAAGTCTAAAATGGAAACTTTAACATTAAAAAAATTATTTTTGTGGAAAATTTAATTTTACATGCCGAAAGAAATAATATAAAATTATGATCAACTATTTTGGATTAAAATAACATAAAATATGATCCAAGTGTCCAAAACCATGATAAAATACCATGGGAAAGCCCATGGTTTTGCATTTTTCACAACCTAGGTTTCTAATGCCTATACTTGGAAAGTAATAAACAAATCCTCCACCTTTTCTGTAAGTACCCACCCATTTCTCCATTTTATTTCACTCCAAATCTATCCTACAAAAATATATGGCTGTTTACCTCCCAAGGAGTCCTCCTAATGTGTCCTCTATCCCCTAAGGTCCCAATCCTCAAGTTTTTGGAACAACTCTTCAAGGTAAGGGAAATATCCATCTTTTCTATCAATTTCAAGAACCTATTTTTGTACATGTATTCTGAATGTTATGGTCAATCTCTCTTATTTAATTTTTATTTAGTCCCTTAATTCCAAATTATATTTTATCAATGGGAGACCCCTTGTCATGAACCTGCCCAGGTACCCCGGTAACCCGATAACTAAGTCGACCCTGACATGAACCGAAGGGCGTTCCTGATCCCCACGGGCTGGTGACTAGAACCATACATTGTACAACATACAAGTGGGAATGATTTTTCCACAAGAATATAGAATCTAAGATAAAAGATAGTATGCATATCAATAGGAAAACTCCACTAGTAGTAAAAGTACTAGAACAGAAAGAAGAATAAAATCCAAAGTACTATAACCCAAAGTACTAAATAGGAAAACAACCCCAAGATCCCTAAGGACACAACTCACTGCATCCAAAGCTCAACAGATGGATCCACCTCCAAGAGATCCCTTCCCTTTGCTCAAGCCTGGAAGAAGAAAGTCTACAAACACCAGAAGGAAAAATTAGGGTGTGAGCCTAAGCCCAGTAGGATACTACCAAATATTCCATAATAGATTCAAAATATAGATTTTTCAAATAAAATCTTTCAGTTTTTCAAAATAAACAGGTTTGTAAATTCAAAAGAATATTTATAAAAAACATGTTATACATTTTCAAAATGATGGAAAATATATTCAAAGCATAGGATTTACTTTACAAGATATGGAATATTTCTAAAACAATGGCTTAAGTAAAACATTTATTTAAAATAATTTATATAAATTCAGAAGGCATGTAAAGTAGTTCTAGTAAACATCAGCATACATTTATATATCAAATATAAATAAACAAGCGAGCAACATGGTCATATTCCATAACTATTTAAAATCCCCCAATTCATTGGAATTGGATTTTTATCAAAGCAATTGAAATAAAGATTAATAAATTGAATTTAAATCAACAATTGAAATAAATTAAGCAATATGATGGTAATCAATTCGACAAGTCGGTACAGAACCACCTACCTCTTTCTCGAAGAATGACACTCGCAATGACACCTGTCAATGATAACGAAGGTGTAAAAGACCTAAAAACTCTACCTATTAGTAATATACAACACCAAATGACATGGATCCATCAATCCCAAGATGATCCATTAAAAAACCAAGAGTAGAGGAAGAGAGAAAATTGAATAACAAGGGGGAACACTTACTCAGGAATCAAACCGTAATAATAATGAATATCCCAAGCCATTTGGTTTAATTTGGAAGGAGTTGAGTCTCTCAAAAAATTCACCATAACTTCTCTAGGTCTATATCCATAAATTCTAGAAGAAAAGGACCGAGTGAAAAATCCAAACGTGTAACTTTAAGCTAGGTGTGGGCTGAGTCATGACATGTACCAAGGGGTCACGACATGTAGGCCACACCGGATAAGTACACAAAAAAACCCGTCACCTCAGGTTGAAAAACTAATATTTAATACCTTAGCAATGTGTACCTAAGATAAAAAACATGTACTAGCTCACAACGTGATCTCCCAATCCACAATATGAAACCAACACCAAGTACATGCTGTGTACTTCAGGTATACAACATGTACCTGTTCTGCAGTCTACAGTAAACCCAGAAAAATCACATAAAAGGATTTTTAATAAAAAAGGGGACTTAAAAAAGGTGGAAACTTACCTGTTCAAGGTAAAGGGATGTTACAACCTTCCCACCATAAAAACTTTCTACCCCTAGAAAGCCTATGAAGAAGTTTCCATGCCAAAAATATAAGGCCACTGCTCTCTCATCAGTGCTTCGTGTTCCCATGTCTCGTGATTATCAGCACCATGATACCATAACACATGGACCAAAGGTATTATCCTCCCACAAAGTACCTTGGTATCAGAATCAACTATCCTAACTGGTCGCTCAATCAATGATAAATCAGGCTCAATCTCAAGATCACTCCAGCTCAAAATATGAGATGGATCAGATAGATACTTTCTCAATTACGACTCATGGAACACATTATGTATCAACGTCAGCTGCAGTGGTAGTGATAATTGGTACACAACTTCCCCCACCTACTCAATAACCTAAAAAGGTCCAAAAAAATGAGGAGCAAGCTTCCCTTGCCTCCCAAGCCGTCGATGATCCAATCGGGGTGAAAATTTCAAGAACACCTGGTCACCAATTGAGAACTCTAAAGGTCTATGGCATCAATCAACATAAGACTTATATCGGTTCTATGATGTCAACATCCTCTGATGAATTAGATGAATCTTTGCTGTCGTCTCCTACACCAAGCTTGTTCCAACCAAAGAACTTTCACAGATCTC
Source organism: Viscum album (assembly GCA_963277665.1). Classification (NCBI taxonomy): domain Eukaryota; kingdom Viridiplantae; phylum Streptophyta; class Magnoliopsida; order Santalales; family Viscaceae; genus Viscum; species Viscum album. The sequence goes on along the minus strand of OY728135.1, from coordinate 1,547,576,010 downwards.
CGACCAACACAACAGAGATTTACAAGGCTGAAAATACAAGGCCTTAAAAGGTTCCATTCTAATTGAGGACTGGTAAGTGTTGTTATAAGAGAACTCAAACAGCCCCAAGTGATCAACCCAAGCCCCACTGAAGTCAAGGACACAGGCACAAAGCATATCCTCAATAATCTATATAGCTCTTTTTCTCTGTCCATCTGACTGTGGATGGTAGTCCGTGCTCAAATGAACCTGAGATCCCAGATCCTCCTGAAGGCCTCTCTAAAAGTGATAAGTGAACTGAGGATCCGTATCAGAGACTATAGCAGATGTAACTCCGTGAAAATGAAAAATCTCTTTCATGTAGAGATTTCCCAACTCCTCAACTTTGGCTGTATCTCGAATGGGTATAAAGTGAGATGACTTGGTCAGCCTATCTATCACAACCCATATTGCATTATTATTTCTCTGGGTACAAGTAAAACCAACCAAAAATTCTATAGATATCTCATCCCACTTCCAAGCAGGGATTGGAAGTGGATGTAGTAAACCCAAAAGTTTCTGGTGCTCAACTTTCACCTATTAGCATTTATAGCAATGAGAGACAAACTCAGCAATGCCTCATCTCATACATGGCCACCAGAAATACTACCTCATATCATATGACATCTTTGTGGTTCCTGGGTGAAAAATCGACTGAGAATTATGGAAATCCTCCATCACTGCCTTTCTTGCCTCTAATGGCACACCAAAGGGGTTTTGAGAGCATAGAACACCCTCTTTGGAGAACGACCACTGGGCAATTGTCTCCCCACCATAAAGGTATTCTCTAGTGCTATATAAATCATTATCAATCTCTTGATCTTGAATAATCATATCGTGAAGAGAATATGTCAACTGCACACTAGATAAAGAAACATCACCCATTTCTTCTAAACTCCAATATGAAACTGTGCAAAAAGATCCATCAAATTACACTCTTCTGAAGATTCTTTCACTGCCTGGGTCAGAAATTTCCTTCTCAAAGCATCAGTAATGATATTTCCTTTCCCCGAGGTATAGGTGATTTCAAAGTAGAAAGACTATAGGTACTCCAAGAAATGCCTCTTCTGAAGATTAAAATCTTTTTGTGAGAAGATATAACTCAGGATTTTGTGGTCTTAATACACAGTAATTTTTTTTCCAAAAGGTAGTGTCACCAAATTTTAAGTGCGTGCATCATTTCTGAAAGTTCCAGATCATGGGTAGGATAATTCTTCTCATGTGGCCTAAGATGACAAGATCCATATGCTACTACATGATCACCCTTCATAAGAACGCAACCCAAACCAAGACCCAATGCATCAAAAAAGACCACATAACCCTACCTGACTTTTGGAAGAGTTAACACCAGCACAGTACTCAACAAATGTTTCAACTTGACAAAAGAAATCTGACATTTATCATCCCACACAAACTTCACTCCCTTATGGGTCAGAGAAGTCATTGGAGAAGCCAAATTTAAGAATTCCTTCACAAACCTGCAGTAATATTCGACTAAGCCCAAGAAGCTCTAGATCTTAAAGACATTTCATGGTTGCTACCATATCATAACAACCTTCACCTTCTCAGGATAAATTGATACACCCTGTTTAGACTCCATGTGTCCCAATAATTTCACTTGCTGAATCCATAAACCACACTTTGAGATCTTGGAATAAAGGTGGTGATTTATTAGAAGATTTAGAACTATTCTTAGATGTTGCACATGATCCTCCTTGAACTTAGAGTAAAAAAGAGTTTCATCCAAAAAGACCACCACAAAGGTATCTAGATACTCATGGAAAATATTATTCATTAAAGACATAAAAATATCATGAGCATTTGTCAAATCAAAGGGCATAACAAGGTACTCAAAGTGCCCATACCTGCTCCGAAAGGAAGATTTCTGAATGTCAGATTCTTTTATCCTCAACTGATGGTAACCAGATCAAAGGTCAATCACTGAAAACCACTTATCCCCTTTCAACTGATTAAACAAATTGTTAATCCATGGAAACATATATTTTTTATTTATTGTAACTCAATTGAGCTTTCAATAATCAACACATAAGTGAAGAGAACCATTATCCTTCTTAGCAAAGAGAACCAGTGCTGTCCAAGGGGAAACGCTTGGACGAATAAAGACTTTCTCAAGAAGATCATCCAACTAAGACTTCATCTCTTTCAGCTTAGCCGGTTCCATGAATTAAGAGGGGATATAGACCAGTTGAGTACCAGAAATTAAGTCAATATAAAAATCAACCTCTCTCATCGGTGGTAGACTAGATAAATTTGAAGGGAACACATCGAAAAACTAGGAGAAAATTGGAGGAGGATCACCACCCATTGAATCTTGATCTAGGTCAAAAGAAAAAATTGATATCACTTTCCCCAAATCTGGATTAGAAGGTCTAGCTCTTCTCAACCTTGGGTCCCATTCTCCTTGAAAATCAAGAGGCACACCACTGGGTGTAGTAAAGAAGACCCGTCAAAGATAAAAATCAATTTGGTATTTGTTGGCAATGAGCCAATCCATCCCAAATATGACATCAAGATATTTCATATCAAGAACCAGAAAACTCCAAGCTAGCTCGACATCAAATAGAGAGAAGACACATGAAGGATTACGGAGACCTTGCTCTCTCTTCGTACCAAGGGGTGTAGTAATATCCATTGCACAAGATAGTTTCTCCATAGGAAGATTAAGTAGGTTAACAATAAGAGTTAAAATAAAAGAGTTATATGCACTAGTATAAAAAATAATAGCCACTAGTGATGAAGAAATGGTAATGGTACCTCTCACAGTCACTGGACCCGTGTCTTCTTCCTCTAAAGACTCTTACACTGCATAAAGAAGCTTTGTTCTAGATTCCTGTGGGTGGAACCCTTTTTGAACGTGAAACATTTGATTTCCCCGCAGTGTTAAGAGGAGCTGATGATCCTATCCCACTATGTGTAGTAGAGAAGTGATGATAGAACCTCTGTAAGTGTCCCAAACGTCCGCATGAGCTATAGTTATTGGGTGCCTCAGTGCAAACCCTCCTAGAATTCCCTAAATTTCCACACTGGTAGAAAGTCAATAAACTTCCTAATAGAGCTGTAGGAGGAATGGAATGAATCTTCCTTTGATAACTACCATGAGGATCATCACTGTTCCATTTTCCTTTTAAGGAACCAACGCTGCCACTGGGAGAAAAAGGAACTCCCATCAACCCTGACTTGCTAGACAAGTCCATCTCAACCATCATTTACCTATCTAGAACATCAACATACGTGGGTAGCTTCAGTAAGAAAACCTGAGAACAAATATCTAATCAAATTACCAACTTGAACCATCAAGCCTTCATCCTCTCATTAGATACAATCTCACGAGCAAACTGCACCAGATCAGAAAAGCGATTTGAATACTTGATTACGGTTTTATCGGCCTACTCAAGATTGAAAAACTCCACATCCTTAGCCAACAATATTGACTCTGGATATAACTGATTGGTGAAAAGAATCTTTAATTCCTTCCACTCTAATCCTCCATGATTCCCTTCCATCACCATCATGTCCCACTATCTCCTGCTCGGTCCCTCCAACACGAAGGTAACACACTTCACCCTTATCACTTCTGGTGTCTCCAAGAACTTGAAAAAACATTCTATCTTGCCCAACCATTCCTTATCATGTTGAGGATCAATGGATCCTTTGAATAATGGTGTATTCTGGTGAAGGAACACTTGAGAACGATTCTTAAGAACATCCCCCTAAGGATCCATAGCTAGAGTTTGAGCGGGAACTGGAGGTGGTGCCTATCCCAGAGCATGGACAGTGCACACAATCACCTCAACCAAATTCAGATCAACAATAGGATTTTCTTGCTTAGGTTCAAAAATAGCCTTATCCTATATCTTATTCACACATCTTTTCAGAGGTATGATACTAAAAAACATTGAAAGATAAAGGAAGACATTAGATAAAACACTCAAACTGAGTAACAAGAGAAAGACATTATCTTCATAGGGGACAGACAAAATTTTGATTTCAACCTATCAAAATCTCTATAGGGAAAATACTATAACTAATCAAAAATATGTATTTCCCTAAACACCCCTAGTGACTTAAGGTTCATTGCAGTGAGAGATGGCTAAGCACTCAATCACAAATACCTCCTAAGTCCTGACAAGATTTCAAAAATGCATACTGACTTCAAGAAAGAAGATCAATAGCCTGATCTGATACTAATTTGTCACGAACCTACCTGGGTATCCTCATAACCCGATAATCTAGCCAACCCTGACATGACCCGAAGGGCGTTCCTGATCCCCACGAGCTGGCGACTAGCACCCAACATCATACACCATACAAGTGGGAACAATTTTTCCATAAGAATGTAGAAGCAAAGATAAAAGATAGTATGCATATCAATAGGAAAACTCTACTGGGAGTAAAAGTACCAGAACACAATGAGGCATAAAATCCAAAGTACTGCAACCCAAATTACTAAATAGTAAAATGACCCCAAGGTCCCTAAGGACACAACTCACCACGTCCAAAGCTCAACAGCTGGATCTACCTCCAAGAGATCCCTTCCCTTTGTTCGAGCCTGGAAAAAGAAATTCTACAAACACCTGAAGGAAAAAGTAGGGTGTGAGACTAAGACCAGTAGGATACCACCAAAGATTCCATAACAGATTCAAAGTATAGATTTTCCAAATATTATCTTTTATTTTTTCATAATAAATTGGTTTGGAAATTCAAAAGAATATTTATACAAAACATGCTATACATTTTCCAAATGATGGAAAATACATTCAAAGCATATGATTTACTTTACAAAAGATGAAATATTTCTAAAATAATGGCTTAAGTAATAAATTTATATAAAATAGTTTATATAAATTCATTAGGAATGTAAAGCAGTTCCAATAAACATTGGAATATATTTATATCTCAAATATAAATAAACAAGAGAGCAACATGATCATCTACCAAAACCATTTCAAATCCTCCAAATCATTAGAATTGGGTTTTTATCAAAGAAATTGAAATAAATATTAAGAAATTGAATTTAAATCATAAATTTAAATAAATCAAGAAATATGATGGTAATCAATTCAAAAAGTTGGGACGGAACCACATACTTCTTTCTTGAAGAATGACACTCGCAATGACACTTATCAATGAGAACAAAGGTGTAAAACACCTAGAAACTTTACCTAGTAATAAGATCCAACACCACATGACATGGATCCATAAATCCCAAGATGATCCATTAAAAACCCAAGAGGATAAGAAAATAGAAACTTGAATAATGGGGGAACACTTACCCAGGAATCACATCGTAAGAAGAACGGAGATCCCAAGCCATTTAGTTTGATTCAGAAGGAGTTGAGTCTCTCAAAAACACACCATAAATTCTCTAGGTCAAGATACATGAAGTCTATAATGAAAAGGACCAAGAAAAAAAAAATCAAAACATGTGACTTTAAGCTAGGTTCAGGCCGAGTCACAACATGTACTAAGGGGTCATGACATGTAGGCCATGCTGGATAAGTACGCTGAAAAACTCATCACCTCGGGTTGAAAAACCGATATTTAATCCCTTCACGAAGTGTAACTTATATACACATCATGTACTAGCTCAAAACGTGATATCCCAATCCACAACATGCAACCGAAACCAAGTACATGACATGTACTTCAGGTACACGACGTGTACCTGTTCTGCAATCTATAGTAAACCCAGAAAAATCACATAAATAGATTTTTAACCAAAAAGGGACTTAGAAAAGGTGGAAATGACCTGGTCAAGGTAACGGGATGTTACAACCTTCCCACCATAAAAACTTTCTACCCCTCTAAATCCTATGAAGAATATTCCATTCCAAAAAGATGAGGCCTCTAATCTCTCACCAGTGCTTCAAATTCCCAAGTCTTGTGACACAAAGTACCTTGGTATCAGAATCAACTATCCCGACTAGTCGCTTACTCAAAGATAAATCTGACTCGATCTCAAGATCACTCCAGCTCAAAATGTGAGATGGATCAGATAGATAATTTCTCAATTGTGACACATAGAACACGTTATGTATCGACATCAGCTGCGGTGGTAGTGCTAACCGGTACACAAATTTTCCCACCTGATCAAAAATCCCAAAAGGTCCAAACAAATGAGGAGTAATCTTCCCTTTCCTCCCAAGCCATTGATGACCCAACCGGGGCAAAAATTTCAAGAACACCTGGTCACAAACTGAGAACTCCAAAGGTATATGGCCTCGATCAACATAAGACTTATATCAGTTTTGTTCTGTCAACATCATCTGACAAATCGACTGAATCTTTGATGTCGTCTCCTGCACCAAGCTTGGTCCAACCAAAGAACTTTCACTGACCTATGACCAACACAATGAAGATTTACAAGGAAGACCATACAAGGCCTCAAAAGGTTCTATTCTGATTACGAACTGGTAACTATTGTTATAAGAGAACTCAAACATCCCCAAGTGATCATCCCAATCCCCATTGAAGTTGAGGACACATGCACTAAGCATATCATCAAGAATCTGTATAGCTATTTATGTCTAGCCATCCGACTGCAGATGGTAGGGAGTGCTCAAACAAACCTGAGATCCCAGTGCCTCTTAAAGGCCTCTCCAAAAGAGAGAAGTGAACCAAGGATCCCATATAAGAGACTATAGTTGATGGAACTCCATGTAAATGAAAAATATCTTTCACATAGAGATTTACAAACTCCTCAACTTGGCCATACCTCGAATGGGTATAAAGTGAGTCACTTGGTCAGCCTGTCGATCACAACCCATATTGCATTCTTCTTTATATGGGTACGAGGAAACCCAAAAAAAGTCTGTAGAGATCTCATCCCACTTCCAAGTAGGGACTGGAAGTGGCTGTAGTAAACCTTAAGGTTTCTGGTGCTCAGCTTTCACCTATTTTCACTGAATTTGGAAAACCCCCAATTCTATTGAATTGGGGTGAGTTTATGGAAATTGTCTAATTTAAATTTTTGAATTTAAATTAAAGATTTTAAGGAAATGTTTTCAATTCAATTATTTAATTTATTTGGGAAAATAAATTTTGAAAATGATGGAATTGGTTTTGAATGAATTTCAATCTTTCAAATGTCTTAAAATGATTTGATTGAAACACAGTGGTTTTATCTTGTGAAAAGACATGTTTTTGAATAAAACATGTTTTGGTTTTAAATGGAAAGAAATTGGCATTTTTGAAATGGAATAATGGGATTGATCATATTTTAATCAGTCTTAAAATAGTTCACCCATCATATAAGAGCACATGAAAGCCTTAGGTAGTTAGTGAGTTATTTGGATACACTCTGCACTTTTGCAATGTTCTAAAACATACATGTAGCGGGTCACATCCCCGATGGTTTGGTGACGAGTCTCCTTTGGACAGTGTCATAGGTACATGTGTATAAATTTTTTTTGAGTTCACATAGAGAGTTCATAATAATATAGCTAGTTAATACTATTGTACCTTTTGGTAGATGACCATGTTTCCTTCTTGTTTATTTATATTTTAGATATAAATGTATTCCAATGTTTGTTGTAACTAATTTACATGCCTTCTGAATTTATATAATTTTTTTTATATAAATGTCTTACTTAAGCTATTGTTTTAGAAATATTCCATCTCTTGTAAAGTAAATACAGTGCTTTGAATGTATTTTCCATCATTTTGAAAATGTATAGAATGTTTTGTATAAATATTCTTTTCAATTGACAAAACTATTTATTCTAAAAAATTGAAAGCTTTTATTTGGAAAATCTATATTTGGAATCTATTATGGAATATTTGGTGGTATTCTACCGGGCTTAGGCTCACACCCTAATTTTTTCTTCGGTGTTTGTAGACTTTCTTCTTCTAGCCTAGAGCAAAGGGAAGGGATATCTTGGAGGTGGATCCAACTTTTGAGATTTGGACATGGTGAGTTGTGTCCTTAGGGACCTTGTGACTATTTTCCTATTTAGTACTTTGGATTGTACTACTTTGGATTTTATTCCTCTTTGTGTTATGGTAATTTTACTCATAGTGGAGTTTTTATACTGATATGTATACTATCTTTTATCTTTTCTTCAACATTATTATGGAAAAATCATTCCCACTTGTATGTTGTATGATGCTGGGTGCTAGTCACCAACCCATGGGGATCAGGAATGCCATTCAGGTCATGTCCGACCCGACTCAGTTATTGGGTTACTAGGGTACCTAGGCTATTTCGTGACACCCCTTCTCCCCTCTTTTTACCCTTCTCTAAAACCACGTTTTATACCCATTATGCTTCCAAATTTACTTCTCAAAATTTCTCTCTTATCCTCAAGAAATTCTCATTTTTATTTTACTTTTGTGAATACCCAAAAATCTTTCTATTCCAAGGTTATTCAACTAGATGTAAAAATTATTTATTCAGGGATTTAATATACATGAAACCCACATTCTCTTTCTGTGGGTTAAAAATGACATAATAAAATTTTCTTTGAGAACTTTTTAAAAACTCCATGATTTTGATACAAAACCTATTTATTTTATTCTCTATAGGTTATTTATAAAATGTTTGATTATGATCTATGTTGATCAAATTAATTAAGGCATATGAAGGGTGTACCCTAATAGGGATCTAATTCATTGGGTACAGAATTTAATCTCTAGAGATGACATGTTTTACGATACCTTGGTGAATAACCTTGATAATTTTTATGACACCTCAGTGACAAACCCTAGTGATATGATTATGAATGTATCATTTAAATGCTGTAGCCACATTTTATTATTATGATTAATTTCTTTTTTATTATGATATGCCTCATGTTACCTTTCTCAAGTCATAATAATATTCCTCATGTCCTTATTGATATTTCTCAAGATCACTTGTAATCTAGTTCCCTTGATTTCTCTTACTAGGCCTTAAGCTCACCCTTTCCTTTGATATATGTCCCCAGGTTATGAGATAATGTAAATTTACATAGGATGAACCTTTGAATAATCCTTTCAATTGGATTAGAATAATTTTTTAAGTTTTCATGTATTACGTACCTTCTTTCCAGTAAAATAAACTTTAAAAGATCCTTTGTTTGTAAAATTTAATGAAAAGTTATGTAATAAAAAGGCGGGATGACATAATAATGATGCTTCATACCCTTAGAAGATGTACCTTCTGATCACCCAGTAGAAACCACCTGTCCTCTATTTGAAGTCTCCTCCAGGTTCCCCTCAACAATGAGAGCTTGATACACCACCTCAAAAAACTTATTTAACTGAAATATGTTAACCTGGGACTTAAAATCACATTTAAGCCTATCCTAGAAATGCCTTTCCATATCTGTATCATCACCCTTACAGTGTTAGAGAAAAATCTTTTTAAGTCAGTAAAGTGACCAACATAGTCCATCATGGAAATACTCCCCCGAGTAAACCACATGAACTCAGCTTCCCACTCCCATCTCAGTGTCTTTGGATAAAAGTGATCCAGGAACTTCTCCCCAAATACTTTCCATACCATACCCTATGTCTGCATGGTTTGAGCCTGAACATCCCACCAACACTTAACTGATCCTCATAACATATAAGACTCTGACTTGACCCTCTTCTCAACAAGAGTCTCCAAATGGTTAAATATGGTATGGATGGACTCAATCTAGAACTCTACTACCTCAGGTCCACCCTATCCGATGAAAATCAGAGGGTGATATAACTGAAACTCTCATTTCAAGTCATACATACTCTTCAAGACCTACTCTGGGAATCTCTCCATAAAATACATGAAGTGAGAAAAGTTATCACGTAACTGCTCTTTATCCCCTTCACCCAGCACTATTAGTGCCTTAGGTTCTACTGCTGGAGGATCATTTCTAGCCATATCCTCCTATCATACTATCACTAAACATCATCATGGAGGAATATCTCTACAATTCCAAACACATGTATTAATACACATAAAAAAACATTAACACATTTATATAAGAGATTTTTACAATAAACTATAACAATTCATTCCCTTAAACCCCGCCACATGATTAAAACCAAGATGCTATCACTACCCTTAACCATCATACATCTAGATCATAGTTAACAAAGGTTAAAATAATTATCATTATTAAAGTTTATCATTAAACACCCATTTATTCACATCTATCATTATTTAAAATTTTTAATTTCATATTAGGCACCTTTTTCTTTTAATTCACACAAGAAAGGAAAAACATTTCACTTTCAAAAACTTACCCAAAACCCATTTTCCATGAATGCCTAAAAATGATGCATGTCACATAATAACCCTAAGTGCCCAGTATGATGCATTAATACTCAACTCTCATGCTATACTGGGACATGATTTTAATCTTATAAAACTTAGAAAGAATAATCACATCACACAACAAGTGAATCACTCAAGGTGAAATAACATCCAATTATAAAAACACACATTATTAACAATAATACCACCTTGGGTACTTGGATTTTACCCTCGTACATGGGTTATCTACTCCCATGAATGAGCTCTTAAACAAGGACTGACTCATCCTATTATCATGTCTACCTTTCCCAAATAGTAAGAAAAAATAAAAATAAATGAAACTCCTTTAATACCACTTTGTAATGTTGATTAGCCACTAAATGAGGATAATATTAATTGTTAATATATATAATATTCATGTTATTTATTATTAATAAACACCATTTTAGTGCATTTTACACATTGAACATCATTTCACATTATGATTGTAATACCTTCTTAAAATGCACTATTATGTGGTACATTTTTAAACATCATTTAAAGTACCCAATGATTCATCTGATTTTAAGGAATATAATTATAGATATTTTAATTTTATATTTTTGGAAATTGATATAAAATTAAATATGAACATGTTTTATTCAGGGATCAGTGGATAATTCATGGAGGATGATGGAGATATTTGGAAATGAAAGGAAGCAATTCTGGAGAAGGCAGATTGGACATCAGCCTACTGATGAGGCTGTGGGTCCCAAAATACAGGCCCAATGAATCCCAAATTTTGTGGGATGCTATAAGACATGCATAGGAACAAATAACTCTTAATGAGACAATGCTAATTAGGCCTCCATGGTGGTCATTTAGGCGGCCCCAGTTAGAGATACAATTCTGGGCCAGATTCTGTGTCCCAGAAAAACAGTCTACTAATTGGATCATATCTCGCAATCCACAACTCCAAATTGGTCCAAATTTTACAGGCGGTTAGAAGACATCCGTAGATCCATTTTCTTATTCTATGGCCCACTCTGATTCTGCCGTCTAGAAGGTCTTCCCGACGCGTCTGTTTGGTGAAAGAAAGCTGGCTTCCACCTCGGGTCAAATGTGGAAAAGTTCAAATTCCACAAGCTTTCCACCACCTATGGCCTACCAAAATTAATTAAGATGCTTTGTACTGTTGTAGGCTCTACCCAAGGCTCCCAAAATTCCTATTTAAGGCAGTGGTGGTGAAGGAGTTGAAGATCTTGGATGTTTTGTTCAATTGTAATGTTATGCTGCATTTTTGTTGCCTCAATTTTGTCTTTCACATGTAAGTTGTTCAATTCACTTTACTTTCTTAATAAAAGTTCTTCTTATACTCTTATTCTGTTGTTCTTAATATCACTTTGATACCGTTGGATCAAGGTGTGAATTTATTCACACCAACCCTTGTGAAATTATTCACACAACGGTGGAGTGATCATTTTATTTTTGTTGTTTTCTTTACTTCTCCATTTCCTCCCTCATGAGTCTACTTTCCACTTCCATTGAAAACATGAGATCAATGGAGGGCTAAACCACTTATGGGTTGATCCAAGGGAGTATAAAGGGGCTGGATTGAATGTTATTTATCACCTAATTAATGTATAATCACTTCTTTAATTGGGATTTTTATTTGATGATTTTTAAACTCCATCGTCCTTGTTGAATTTAAGGCCACACACTTCAAGTACTAATACAAAACTTTACCTTGAAGTGATCAAAACTTTGATCCTTTAAGTGTATAGGTGATTAGTATTAAAGGGTGTAGGCATTAAAACAGTAAGTGATGATGTTGTTTTATCTCCTTAAATGAACCCATCTCAAATTTAAGAAATTGAAATCATTAAAAAGAAAATACGTCCAATCCACCCCGAGTGATAACCTAGGATCAAATCATTATTTTAAATTTAATTCACTTAAATCTATTAGATATCTTTAAAACCCATCAAAAATAAATCCAATTTGGCCACTTCATAGCCAAAAAAAGTCCATAGAATGTACGTGTCTATAGGTTTCTTCTTAGGTCTCTGTGGATTCGATAACCCAAGCTAAACTACAAGGACTGTCTTACCTTCTTCTCTTGGGTAAATTTGAGCGAGAATAAAATGTCTAGACCTGGATTCCACACACCGGTGCCCCAAGCCGATTGGTCACATGACCTCAAGTGAACCTCCCCACATGCCAAATTCTACTTACTAGCACTAAGGGTCTATTATAAATAATGGGGAGACTGTACCCTCTTTATCAAAGTAGCATACAAACGGAAGTAAATAACAATATCCAAATGAAAATAACCACAACCAGAATAATACCAGAATCAAATAATGACCAAAACATGAATATAATATCCAATCCAAAATAGTATATATTTCATGCCATAATAAGTTTCAAGTGTCTAATACAAAACCAAAATAAAGACACAATGACACACCCGAGTGGGTCCCAACACCAAGTCTGGTTCCCTCATCCATGCTCTATCCCAAATCATCCATCTAACATAGGGACATTTCCCTTATCCTATCCTATAAATATGAAGTCTATTTGGGTACCGATTAGGCAGACCGAGTAGGGTGTGAGTACAACTCAGTAGGCCACCATCAATGGAATCTAAAACAATATCCAGTCAATAATAGTGTATGTGGTTTTATAAATAATAAAGTACAATGGTTAAAGAAAACAATTATTACATTTCATTATTATTTAATTAACCACATAACCCCCATGTTCCCGAGTACACCCAAACCCTCAATACCTGCTTCAGCCCATGATGGAGTCCGAACCACATCACAATACCATGGTTATCATTTATCATTTCATTTCACATCTCATCATGGCCAATTGGAACCATAGCCTAATGCCAAACTCATAGGCATAGAACGTCATGTCTAACACTCTGTGGGTACTTGGAGCCTCTATCCTTGTCCCACAACTCAATATCACATGGGTATTTGGAGCCTTAATCCCTATCCCACACATTCTATATCATATGGGTATTCCATTCCCTAGTCCCCATCCCACACCTCAATATCACATGGGTATTTGGAGCCTCAGTCCCTATCCCAAACTCATTTATCACATATGGGTATTTGGAACCTCATTCCGTGTCCCACACTCGTATCTCACATCAATCACACATATATCACATATATCACATATATTACATAAATAAAGGTTAATCAATATTAACCCTCTTATCACATTTTACATCATGATATACGATTAAAATTTATCACAAAAAATAGGGTTCCTCAATTTAATCACATAGAGTAATATGAACAGTTCACCATTAAACCATTTACATTATTTAAATCATAAACCCTTTAACTATTTAAGGTTAATTTAAACATCTCATAATTTTCATTTTCAACGAATTCATACTCACATTAATTGAACAAATACACAATTTAAAATTTCCCATCAATTCCATAATCAAAATATCCCCTTTAATTAATTCACCAATTAATTAATACAATTTTACAATCCCAATATCCCATCAATTCCACAATCATAATACACCATTAATTAATTCACCGATTGAATAATCACAACATTCCATTAATTAATTCATCAATTAATCAATCCAATTCCATTTTTCCATAAATTAATTAATCAATTAAATTATTCAATTCAAGATTAAATTTCCAAATGTTCTAATTGAAATCTAACAATTCATAAATGAAATTGGAATCAATAATATAGGATTGAATTAGACCACCTACCTCAAAATCATTGATGGACACTCGCCAATTGAAACCCCGATTGAAGTAAAACAACCAAGATCACAAAGAAGAATGAGATCTAGATCCGATACCTAGATCCAAGATCAAACAAATAAAGATCAAACAAACCTAGATATAGATTCATCACCAATAGAAAAAAACCAACCCCTTTTATTCATAAAGAGAGATGAGAGAGATAGAGGAACCTAACTAAGAAGAAACCACATACCCCAAGAGGTGAAAATCTTCAATATGGAATTCAAATCATTAAGAGAGGAGGTCAGAAGGCCTTAGAATCTATCTGAGATCCTCCAAAAAATGAGAGAAATTGTTTAGGGTCAAATTAGGGTGAATTTGGGGGGGGGGGTTGGGATTTTTAAAACCAATTTTCATAATATTAAAACCCGCACACATGGTTTCTTGGATAGGGGAACATGGTTTTCCAAATCATACGACTTAATCATACACCTCTTCTCTATGTGTGTGTGTGTGGGGGGGAATTTACTACTAAGAGGGTGAACAGTTTGAAAAACCATGTGCCAACCATGCAATCCCTCTCTGTTTGGGGTTATATGGTTTTCTAGGGAAGGGTACACAGTTTAGGAAAACCGTAAGCCAACCATGCACTATCCAAAACCTCTCCAAAGACTTCCAAATTTCTCCCAAACACACCAAAGATAAAACCCAAACAAGATATACTCAAACAAGGAAAAAGAGTACTTATAAATGACTTGATACATCTCCATAAAAGGTTAGGATATTACATAGACAAACATGGGTGATTTGTGGCCAATCTTGTTTAAAGGGAATAACTCTAAATGAGGTAGGTGGTATCTAAATATATTACTATGTTTATGCAACTAATGTGGAATGGGATATGTGGTCTTGTATGTAATGACCCGAACTTTTGAATAATATTTGTTTTCTAAATTTGTGTGTTATTTCATTTTATACTCCACAAAACTACATCCTTTAATTAATGAAGTGAGTATAATTAAATGAGACCATTGGGTTTTGACTGTTATATGACCATTGGAAAATAAACTCTTTAAGTTAAAATTATTTTTTATAAATACAAGTGATCTTGGTTAATACATAAAGAAGAGTCGATGGCCTCATCTAGTAGACTCGGGTCATACGAAGCCCATCTGTCAGAGCTTGGGAAGGAGGTAGCATCTCCAGGCTTTGCTCTGGACCAAGCCCAAGCTGAGCTTCAACATATTAAGCTTGAACGAAATCACCTAAGGGAGAAGTTCAAGATAATTGAAATCACCACTAAGGCAATATTGTCCGAGCCACCCCAAGATTATATCACCATAGCACACCTTACACCTAGGTCCTATGCAGGTGTTATAAGAGGCTATGTTACGAGGCCTTAGATACTTTTTTTAATCCCTTGGTATAAATAAAATTGTTATTTCTTATTATGGTAAAATTTTTGATTTTCAAATGTCTGAATAAATATGGGATGAGTATTACTGATGATTTTGGAAAAGGGTATTTTAAAATATTTATGTAAACTTTAAATAATTAATAACGTGAAATTATTTTTAGAAAATAGTCTTCTACAATTGTGACCAGTAAGAAATTTAGAGTCTAATAAGATCAACTTAATTTTTGGTGAATAGTAAAGTATGAATAGTAATACACCCTTATGAATAGTAATGAATAGTAACAAATAGTAAACCAGCCAAAAAATAGAAACTTCACCCATGAATGTATAAATATAATTTAGACATATTAAAAGTGAAAATGGTCATAATATAAGTATTGCTATTTTTTTATGTCATAAATATTTTAATTACAATTTATAATTAATTTAATAATTTAAAATAAAAATGTATTTTCATAAAATGTAATCATAAATTTTTACTTTATTGTCTTATGGTTATATTATAATTTTATGGGACCTTGATTACCTTTTCAAGGTGTTACAAAATAAGTTATAGTTTTAGAGTTGTTTTTTTGAATAAATAATGATTTTATTTAAAACTTAAATTAAAAAATTTAGAAAATTATTTTCTTAAAATGGGGTTCATTTTTTAATTTAGAGCATTGATATTAGATTAGGTTGAATTTATGATATTTTTATAAAATGTTTTGTTTTTCGGTGAATAGTAAAAATACAGTTTTGAGTTTCGGGTGTTTAATGACATCATTAATGATGTAATAATGATGTAATCATTTTTGTCGACTTGTTAATAGTAAGATATGCTATGAAGTTTCCCAAGTGTCCAATACCATGGGAAAGCCCATGGTTTTTTAAATACCACCGATGAGGTGTCCCTTGAAAATTAATTAAATATTCCATCACTTTTCCTATAAATACCAAGCCATTCCCTCATTAATTTCATTCCAAAATCCTCCTAAACTAAGTTCTAGTCTTTTTACCTCCAAAGGAGTCCTCCCAAGGTACCCTCAATCCCCCTAAACTCCCAACCTTCAAGCTTTTGAAGTTACTCTTCATGGTAAGGGAACCTTCCACCCTCCTTTTTTAGTCATGATTTCCTTTAAGTTACGTCTTACAGTTTCCATCTTCTTATGTGGGGGTATATTCTTATATATTCTTATTACTATATATTTAAAGTAAAAATTATTAGAGACTATTTCTTCTATCATCAATTTATTTTCTGAATTTTTAAGTGACACCGTTAGGCTTCCAAATTTTCGTAAAAGAAATCACATTTTCTCTTTTCTTTCGAGTTTCATTTTCATATGGTATTTCTTTCAAATATCCATACCATGATCTTATTTATTTTTATTTTGTACCCATAATGTATTATGAGTTTTTTTATGAGTGGGTGACTCTTTTCCCCTCTCTTTTCAACATTTTATAAAATCATGTTATATAGCCGTTATGCTGCAGAATTTTCGTCTAAAAATCTCTCTCTTTTTCTCAAGAAATTCTCTTGTTTTATTTATGTGAATACCCAAATATATTTTTATTTCAAAGGGTATTCATCAATAAATAAAATTGATCTATTTTATTCTAGGATTTACATACATATAACCCTCACTCCCTTTCTATGGGTTATAAATGACATAATGATCAAGATTTTAAGAACTTTTAAAACGTCATGATTTTGAAGTAAAACCCATTAATTTTACTCTCTATGGGCTATTTATGAAATGTTTGATTATGATATATGTAGCTCAAATGAATATAAATACATATTAAGGGTTCTCCTTGATAAAACTCCAATGAATTGAGTAAATAATTTAATCTTTAGAGATGATAAGTTTCACGATACCTTGGTGAATAACCTTGGTAATTTTTATGACACCTTGGAGATGAACCTTGGTGATATGTTCATGAATGTCTAAATTAAATGTTGTATCCAAATATTAATGTTATGGTTCAAGTTATTTTTATTATGAAATTCCTCTACTTCCATTTCTCATGTCTTTATATTTTTTTATCAAGTTCTTATTGATTTTACAAGTACCTTGTTTTCCTTACTGGGCCTTCTGCTCACCATTTCCTTTGATGTATGTCTCCAGGTAATGAGATAAAATAATTGTACTTAAGAAGAACTTATGATGAAACCCTACAAGTTTATTAGAATAATGTTTTATGTTTTCTTGTTTAATATTCCTTATTTTCAAGACACTAGATTTTAAAGATCCTTTGTTTGTAAAATGCAATGAAAAGTTATGTAATAAAAAGGCAGGATGCCATAGTTGGTATCAAAGGATAGTTTAGTTATTTATGGAAATTAGGCTATGAAAAAAAAGGAATAACCCTATATAAAAGTTTAAATATAGGAATAATTCCTGGTATTTTGGTTATTATTGAGTAAGTGGTTTATCAAGCAAATATATCCTTATCTGGATACGAGCAGGTAGAGGCGGCTCTAGAACAGATGTACCTAGGAGTGAAAACTCTGACAAGGAGTTTCGGGCTTGACCTAGGGTATCATGGTACATGACAATAGGCCTTGATTCACTCTTGGTTACGATACTTTGGGGAGATATTTTTGGTTAATCATATGATTTTTATGAATAATTATGAAGGATTTATAGAGAAATATAATTGTTTAAAAAATGAAGTTTTAAGACATAAAATCCTTTATAGTTAAAAGATTCATAAATGAAATAATCTTCTCACTAAGGTTTTTTTCTTTTATAAAATGGCGGGAAAAAGGAGGAACCGTTCAAATAGTGACTGTAATGGACCATGCCCTGACGACCCTCTGATGGAAGCCGGAATGAAAACTTTCATGTGAATGATGAACCAAATGACTCAAGTTATGGTAAATAAATTGAATCAAGCACAAAGACCGATTTCAACATGAAGGGAACAACTTTCTATTGAATCCTTTATGCATCAACGACCACCATCCTTCAGAGGATCTACCAACCCATTGATTTCTGAATAGCGGATCAGCTCTGTTGAGAAGATCTTTTTTGTGCTCCGCTGTTCTGAACAAGATAAGGTTACCTTGGCTATTTATCTCTTAGAAGGTGAATCTGATCAGTGGTAGGAACTGATTAAAAACAAATGTCCAAGAGTGGAAGTTGAATCTATGAAGTGGGAAGAGTTCAGAGGGATATTATTCAACATATATTTCCCTCGATTAATGAGAATAAGAATGGAGAAGAAGTTTCTCGAGCTGAAGTAGAAGGAGAATGAATTTGTGGGAAGCTATGAGATGAACTTCACAAGGCTTTCACATTACACCACTAGATTTGTCATGGATTGAAATGGTAAGGTTGATAGATTCTTCAGTGGACTGAGACCTCATATGCAAAAGAATCTATCCAACCAAGATTATGATAGCTATGAGGAGATCGTGTGAATTGAGATGAAAGTTTAACTGGAGTTTGGTGAGACGCAATGGTCTCATAAATCCAATGAAAAGAAAATATTGATGGAGCCAAGATTAGGGAGGAGCTTCAATCAATAAAGAGGAGGCAAGAAAGTACAATGTCCCACATGTAATAAATGTGGGAAGAAGCAATCAAGGAATTGCCTGCTCGAGAGCGGGAAGTGATACAAGTGTGGTAGAGATAGACAAATTGTGCGGAATTGTCATAGTGAGGTGAAGCCATAACTTCCCAACACTAATGAATATGGGAAGATGGTGCAAGACCTAATTAATGTCCAATTCTATAATTGTGGACAACTTGGGCACTTTTCCAATCACTGTCCTAATCTGAGGGCAGTGGAGGGGAATCACCATCAGCCTCAACAACAGCCAAGGGAATAAGGTTATAATTTTACAATCACTACAGCTAAAGTTGAAGCACCAAATGATGTGGTGGAATGTACTCTTTTTGTTCTCTTAAAGCTAGGAAGTGCTTTTTTTGATTCAGGTTCTACACATTTCTTTATTTCCTTCAAGTTTGCTAAGAATTTAGAATCAACCCCCAATTTTCTAAAAGTAGAGTTATCAGTCAAGACTCCTGGTGGGATTATTCAAGAATATTCAGTGTTTAGAAACTCTATTATTTACTTTAGTGAGAAAAATCTTATCGAAAATCTAGTAGTCATTCCCATGATGTAATTCAACATTATACTAGGGATGGACTGGCTCTCAAACTATAATGCTAAGATCAAATGCAGAAGTAAGGAAATCTCAGTAGTATTGAATGAAAAACCTACAATTATCTTCCAAGGAGAGATATCTCAACCTGATATTTTTCTAGAAGAACCTCATATATACTTCTTTATAGATTTGATTAGTGAAGAAGAAGAAGGAAATAATATTTTTGTGGATAGAAAATTTCCCCATCATCCAGGAATACATTGATGTATTTCCTAAGGAGTTACCCAGACCTCCCCCTAAAAGATAGGTAGAGTTCTCCATTGAACTCATACCTGGATCCCATCCGATATCAAATACCTTGTATAAGATGGAAAATGTGGAGCTATAGGAGTTAAAGAAACAACTACAAGATCTTTTGGATAAGGGTTTTATCCGATCGAGTGTGTATCCTTAGGGAGAACCAGTTCTCTTTGTGAAGAAGAAGGATGGATTGATGCGGAAATGTATTGATTATAGAGAACTGAATGAGATCACAGTGGAGAACAAATACCCTCTTCCAAGAATTGATTACTTATTTGACCAACTTTGTGGGGCTCAATTCTTCTCTAAGATTTATCTTCGATCTAGTTGTCATCAATTGAGGGTGAAGAAAGAAGATATTCCAAAAACTAACTTTTGATCAAGATATGGGAATTATGAGTTTGTTGTTATGCCCTTCAGACTGACTAATGAACATGCTATTTTTATGGATTTTATGAATAGAGTCTTTAAGGATTACCTTGATAACTTTGTGTTAGTTTTTATTGATGATATTATGATATATTCCAAAAGCCACGAGGAGTATGAGGATCATCTAAGGGTTATTTTGCAAACTCTATAGAAGGAGAGGCTTTTTGGGAAGTTCATCAAATCTGAATTCTGGTTGCAACAAGTTGATTTATCGGGGAACATTATAACCAATGAAGGAATCACAATTGACCTGACAAAGACAAAAGTTATAGAGGAGTGGATTTAGCCTACAATAATAACTAATATTCATAGTTTCCTTGGAAGAGCAGGATATTATAGGAGGTTTGTGAAAACATTTCCATGACTTTCTAATCAATTAACCAAGTTAACTTGAAAAAGGGTCAAGTTCATCTGGACAAAGGAGTGTGAGGAAAGTTTCCAAGAGCTGAAGAAAAGATTGGTTACTGCACCCATGTTAACTCTACCTTCAAGTGGAGAAGGATTAGTTATTTTTAGCAATGCATCTTTGAAAGGGATTGGGTGCGTCCTCATGAAAAATGACAAAGTCATTGCTTATGCATCTTGACCATTGAAGACTCATGAGTAAAACTATCCTATGCATGATCTGGAGCTAGCTGTGGTCATTTTTTCTCTGAAGATATGGAGGCACTATCTTTATAGGGAGAAATGGGATATATACAGAGACCATCAAAGTTTGAAGTATATTTTCACACAAAAGGAATTGAACATGAGACAAAGGAGATGGTTGTAAATTCTTAAAAACTATAATTGTTCAATTCATTATCATCCTAGAAGAGAAAACAAATTCGCTGATGCATTAAGCAGGAAAGACCCATTTGTTCTTTCCATGATGATGATTCAAAGAGATCCTTTAATCAATGACCTAATAAAGTTGGACATGGTAATTATAAGTGAAGGGACATCATCAACCCTAAACCAAATGATTTCTAAACCTTAATTACTAGAGAAGATAGCGAAATCTCAGAAAGAATATCCTTTGTTACAGAAGAAGTTTGAGTCTGTGAAGGATGGAAAGTTTCTTAAGTTGAATATTGATCACGAAGGTGTACTGAAATTTCGTACAAGACTATGTGTTCCATCTATTCTGAAAATAAATAAGGAGATGATGGATGAAGCTCATATCTTTAATTTCTCTATACATCATGGAAGCACAAAAATGTATAGGGACTTTAGTGATCATTATTGGTGGGATAATATAAAAAGGGAGATTGCTGACTACACTTCAAGGTGCCTAGTATGTAAGCAAGTGAAGGCAGAGAGACAACTTCCTAAAGGGGTATTACAACCACTACCCATACCGACATGGAAGTGAGACAATATCACTATGGACTTCATCACTGGTCTCCTGAGAACTTCCCAAAGAAAACAATTCAATATGGGTTATTGTGGACCATCTCACCAAGACTACCCATTTTATATCCATTTGGGAAGATTTATCTCTTTATTAACTTTCCAAGATTTACGTGAAGGAAGTGGTAAGGCTTCATGGAGTTCCAATTAATATCATATCTTATTGTGATCCAAGGTTCACATCAAAATTCTAGAGAAGTCTTCAATATACTATGAGCACTAAATTGAATTTTAGTACAACCTATCACCACCAAACTGATGGAAAATCTAAAAGGACTATTCAAACACTCGAGGATATGCTGCAAACATGCTTAATGGAATTTAAAGGTGGATGGGATCAACATCTCCCTTTAGTTGAGTTCTCTTACAACAATAGCTTCTACTCAAGCATTTAAATGGCACCCTATGAAGCTCTATATGGTAAGTGATATAGAACTCCTACTTGTTGGCATGAATCTGGTGAGATAAATCTTCTTGGGAATGATCTTGTACAAGAGATGAAAGAAAAGGTCCATGCCATCAAACAACACATTAAGGGTGCTCAAAGTCGGCAAAAGAGATAAGCCGACAACCATCGAAGGGACTTGGAGTTTGATGTTGGTGAAAAATTATTTCTTCGAATTTCACCATGGAAGAGAGTCACGAGGTTTAGGAAGAAAGGGAAGCTCATCCATAGGTACATTGGCCCCTATGAAATCCTTGATCATATGGGAGCATTGGCCTATCAGCTTGCACTTCCTCTAAATCTAGACCAAGTTTATGATGTCTTCCATGTATCCCTCTTGAGAAAGTACATACCTGACCCTTTATATGTACTAAATCCATAGGTGGTACAACTGGAACATAAACTCTCTTATGAGGAGCAGCCAATAGATATCTTGGATTGTAGAGACAAGGTTCTACGCAACAAGACTACCCAACTTGTTAAGGTGTTGTGGAGGAACCAAAAATGTGAAGAAGCCACGTGGGAACCAAAGGAGTCTATGAGGCAGAAGTACCCACACCTTTTATCTTCTTATAGTACGAATTAAAATTTCGGGTATAGAATTTCTTAAGGGGGGAATAATGTAATGGAATGCACTTTTGAATAATATTTGTTTCCTAAACTTGTGTGTTATTTCATTTTATACTCCAAAAAACTATATCCTTTAATTAATGAAGTGAGTATAATTAAATGAGACTGTTGGATTTCGACTATTATATGACCGTTGGTCAATATGATCTTTGGAAACTAAGCTATTTACGTTAAAATTATTGTTTATAAATACAAGTGATCTTGGTTAATACAGAAAGAAGAGTCGATGGCCTCATCCAGTAGACTCGGTCTGTAGGAAGCCCATCTGTCAGATCTTGGGAAGAAGGTAGCATCTATGGGCTTTGCTCTGGACCAAACCAAAGATGAGCTTCAACATGTGAAGCTTGAATGAAATTTCCTAAGGGAGAAGTTCAATCTGATTGAAATCACCACTCAAGCAATTTTGTCCGAGCCACCCCAAGATTCTATCACCACAACACACCTTATACCTAGGTCCTATGTAGGTGTTATAAGGGGCTATGTAACGAGGCCTTAGATACTTTTTTCAATCCCTTGGTATAAATAAAATTATTATTTCTTATTATGGTAAAATTTGTGATTTTCAAATGTCCGAATAAATATGGGATGAATATTATTGATGATTTTGGAAAAGGGTATTTTAAAATATTTATGTAAACTTTAAATAAATAATAATGTGAAATGATTTTTAGAAAATGGTCTTCAATAATTATGACCAGTAAGAAATTTAGAGTCTAATAAGATCAACTTATTTTTTGGTGAATAGTAAAGTATGAATAGTAATACACCCTTATGAATAGTAATGAATAGTAAATCGGCTAAAAAAATAGAAACTTCACCCATGAATGTATAAATATAATTTAGACATCTTAAAAGTGAAAAAATGGTCATAATATAAGTATTAGTATCTTTGTATGTCATAAATATTTTAATTACAATTTTATAATTAATTTAATAATTTAAAATAAAATTTATTTTCATAAAATGTAATCATAAATTGTTACTTTATTGTCTTATGGTTATACGATAATTTTATGGGACCTTGATTACGTTTTCAAGGTGTTACAAAATAAGTTATAGTTTTAGAGTTATTTTTTTGAATAAATAATGATTTTATTTAAAAATTAAATTAAAAATAATGAGAAAATTATTTTCGTAAAATGGGGTTCATTTTTGAATTCAGAACATTGATATTAGGTTAGGGTTAATTTATGATATTTTTATAAAATGTTTTATTTTTTAGTGAATAGTGAAAATACAATTTTGAGTTTCGGGTGTTTAATGACATCATTAATGATGTAATAATGATATAATCATTCTAGTAGACTTTTTAATAGTAAGATATTCTATGAGGTGTCCCAAGTGGCCAATACTATGGGAAAATACCATGGGAAAACCCATGGTTTTGCAAATACCACCGATGAGGTGTCCCTTGGAAATTAATTAAATATTCTCTCACTTTTCCCATAAATACCAAGCCATTCCCTCATTCATTTCATTAAAAAATCATTATAAACGAAGTTCTAGTCTTTTTACCTCCCAAGGTGTCCTCAAGCCCCCCAAGGTCTCAACCTTCAAGCTTTCGAAGTTACTCTTCATGGTAAGGGAACCTTCCACCCTCCTTTTTTAGTCATGATTTCCTTTAAGTTATGTCTTCTAGTTTCCATATTCTTATGTGGGGGTATGTTCTTATATATTATTATTACTGTCCATTTCACATCCAAATTATGAGAGACCCTTTCTTCTCTCATCAATTTATTTTATGAATTTTTAATTGACGCCGTTAGGCTGCCAAATTTTTGTAAAAGAAATCGCATATTCTCTTTTCCATCGAGTTTAATTTTCATATGGTATTTCCTTCAAATATCCATACCATGATCTTATTTATTTTTATTATATACCCATAATGTATTATGATTTTTTTATGAGTGGGTGACTCTTTTCCCCTCTCTTTTCAATGTTTTCTAAAACCATGTTATATAGCCATTATGCTGCAGAATATTTGTCTAAAAATCTCTCTCTTTTTCTCAAAAAATTCTCTTGTATTATTTATGTGAATACCCAAATATATTTTTATTTTAAAGGGTATTCATCAATACATAAAATTGATCTATTTAATTCTAGAATTCACATACATATAACCCTCACTCCCTTTCTATGGGTTATAAATGACATAACGATCAAGATTTTAAGAACTTTTAAAACGTCACGATTTTTAATTGAAACCCACTAATTTTACTATCTATGGGTTATTTATGATATGTTTGATTATAATCTATGTGAATCATATGAATATAAAGAAATATTAAGGGTGTGCCCTGATAGCACTCCAATGCATTGGGTAAATAATTTAATCTCTAGAGATGACAAGTTTCCCGATACCTTGGTGAATAACATTGGTAATTTTTATGACACCTTGGGGATGAACCTTGGTGATATGTTCATGAATGTATAAATTAAATTTTTTAGCCACATATTAATTTTATGGTTCAAGTTATTTTTATTATTAAATTCCTCTACTTCCATTTCTCAGGTCTTTATGTTTTTATCAAGTTTTTATTGATTTCACAAGTAAACTGATTCCCTTGTTTTCCTTACTAGGCCTTCTACTCACCCTTTCCTTTGATTTATGTCTCTAGGTTATGAGATGAAATAATTTTACTTTGGAAAAACTTATGATAAAACTCTACAAGTGGTTTAGAATAATGTTTTATGTTTTCATGTTTTATATTTCTGATTTTCAAGACACTAGACTTTAAAGATCCTCTATTTGTAAAATGTAATGAAAAGTTATGTAACAAAAAGACAGGATGCCATAGTTGGTATCAAAGGATAGTTTAGTTATTTATGGAAATTAGAAAATGAAAAAAAATGAAGAACCCTATATAAATGTTTAAATATAGGAATACTTCCTAGTATTTTGGTAAGTATTGAGTAAGTGGTTTATCAAGAAAATACATCTCTATCTGGATATGCATAGGTAGAGGCAGCTCTGGTACAAATGTACCTAGGAGTGAAAATTCTGAAAAGGAGTTTTGGTCTTGACCCGGGGTATCCTGGTACACGACAACATGCCTTTCTTCAATCTTGTTTATGATACTCTCATGGGATATGTTTGGTTAGTCAAAAGATTTTTATGAATCATTATGAAGGATTTATAGAGAAATGTAATTCTTTAAAGCATGAAGTTTTAAGATATAAAATACTTTATAGTTAAAGGATTCATAAATGAAATAATATTCTCACTAAGGTTTGTAATTTTATAAAATGGTGGTAAATAGTAGGAACCGTGAAAATGGTGACTGAAATGGACCATGCATTGATGGACCTCTGATGGAAGCCGAAATAGAAACTTTCATGTGAATGATATACCAACAGACTCAAGTTATGAGAAATAAATTGAATCAAGCAGAGAGACCAATTTCACCACGAAGGGAACAACTTTCTGTTGAATCCTTTATGCGTCAAAGACCACCATCCTTCAGTGGATCTATAGACCCATTGATTGATGAACGGTGGATCACCTCTATCGAGAAGATCTTTTCTGTGCTCCACTGTTCTGAACAAGAGAAGGTTACCTTGGCTATTTTTCGCTTAGAGGGAGAAGCTGATCAGTGATGGGAATTGATTAAAAACACAAGGCCAAGAGTGGAAGTTGAATCTATGAAGTGGGAAGAGTTCAGAGGGATATTATTCAATAAGTATTTCCATCGATCGATGAGAACAAGAATAGATAAGGAGTTTCTCTAGTTGAAGCAGAAGAAGAATGAATCTATGGGAAGCTACAAGATGAACTTCACAAGGCTTTCAAATTAAACCACTATCTTTGTCATGGATCCAAATTGTAAGGTTGATATATTTTTTGGTGGGCTAAGACCTCATATGCAGAAAAATCCAGCCAACCGAGATTATGATAGCTATGAGGAGATCATGCGAAGTGCGATGAAAGTCAAACTGGAGTTTGGTGAGACTCAATGGTCTCATGAAAAGGTTTAGGTTGGGTCTTGGTTTAAATTTTTTGTCGTTTAACAAATTTTAGTGGGTTTCGGACCCATTCACGGTCACCGCATATTAGGCGGTAGCTGCAGGGTCAGCTCGGGTGCCTGCGCAAATGTCCAACAGTTGAAATAAACAATTTTTTTATTTTTTTTGTAAATAAAGTGAGATAAATGATTAAATTGTAATAATAATAATATTGTTATGTAATTAATAATAATATTATTAATAAAGTTTTATTATTTTTATTATTGTGGAGGTTGTTTTCGGAATCAATTTACTATTATTATCATTAAAGAAATCAAGGATGTCGTTATAAATATATAACTATTAATATTAGTTTAAATTTTGTCATTAGTAGTTTATTATTATTATTATTGTATTATTATTATTATTATTATTATATTATTATTATTATTATTATTATCATCATTATTATTCTTTGTATTATTATTTATCATTATTATTACTGTTATTATTATTCATATTATTCTGATTATTATTCTTATTTATATTATTATTATTATTGTATTATTATTATTATTATTATTATTATTTTATTATTTTTATTATTATTATAATATAGAATGAAAAAAGAGAAACCTAGTTCTACTCCCCCCCTGTTCTACGCAGTGTCTACCCAGGCCCCCTCTCCTCCCAGCCGTATGAGGCACCACCGCTACAGCCTCCCCAGCGTCGGCCTCCTACTGTTACGGAACTCAGAAACCCGACTTTCCACACTCTCCCCACCTACAATCACTCTGCCTCCCTCACCTCATGCCCCACCCTGACCTTTGTCTATTCTAGCCAGACCTCTACGCCCCGACCCTCCACAGTCTGACCTTCTGTGGATCTAGGCTCCTCGGTTCTCACCAGGCCGTCTAGGACCTTAAATCTCCTTGTGCTGACCTCACCACACCAACAAACCCCCTGTTCCCTTTTTCTCCGGCCATGCCTTCTCTAGTGAACCCAACACCACCTCCGGCTGATCCCCTTCAGTTTCCAGCCTTAACCCCTACTGATTCTCCCTCTCTCCTCACTGCTATGACCAACTGACCACCGCCCTACCCTCGTCTTTCTAGGACAGCCTCCCGCACCATTTCCGTAGGTGCATTCGACTTCAATTGCTTGTTTCTACCATTTGGTAGATTACTGAAATCTAAGGTTCATGTTTTGGAGATTTAGTTTTGTGTCTTTGCATTTGATTTCAATGGTTAGAGTTGTTTTTGACCCGCAAAGGTGAGATTAAGGTGCGAACGAAGCTTTGCACTAGTTTCGGGATTTCGTCGCCTTTTCGCCTTGGTTCTGAGGTAAGATTTTTCACCTGATGCATGTTTCCACTAAGTTTATATTGTGTAATTTGGGTGTTTTAAGGATCCTATAAATTTTATTTGTAGTGATTTGAGCATTGCCTTGTGTTTTTGGGTGTGCGTCATCCTTGCACCATGACTTTCAAGTAGGTTCCCATTGCACTGCCTTTTAAAATTTAAGTTGAAACTATTTCCTACTTTTTTCTCCCTATATATATATGCTATTTATTATTGTTCAACATCTGGTTAATTTATCTATGATGCAAATTGGTAGCTAAATTCTGGTTTTGTGAAAAATAAGGTCGTTTTATTACAATTACGCACACTATTCGTTTAATTAAATGTCTCATTAGTTTTGCACCTGGTTGAGTATTATTTAGAAACTGTTTTAGTAAATGTTGCATGTGTCACTGGTAAACTGCTCGGTTGGATATTATGGTTTAATTGATATAGAAAATGATTTGGTTTGTTTTTATAAAAATATTGGCAATATGCAAAGTAGTATTTTGAGGCTCCTTAAATGGTTTCAAACTGATTTTGGTTTTGTGAGGAAATGATATTTCTTAAATGGTTGTGAAAGTGTGTATTTGACTTATAAATTGATTTGATATGTGATAATGGATTGTGTCCCATTGGTGTTTTAATAAAAAATGACTTTCGTTTTTAGACACTGTATGAGGGATTAAATAGACTATTTTATGAATGGTTATGGAACGTGAATGGTGTGTCTACACTCTTTCGGAAAGATAATTCATTTATCTCAAAAATGATGTTTTTTGGATAGAAATTAAGGCCCGTTTGGCACCTTGGTGAGATTTTTAAAAAATATAAATTATGAAAACCCTAGTTGGGTGATTCTCATGCCTCGACTGCATGCAATGGGTGGGAGGTCCTTGTTGGGGATTCTCATAATCTAATGTTAGGGTTCTCTGGTTGGAACCCATTATAATTTTTTTATTTTTGTGGAATGAGAATAATCCTAGGGGATACTCGGGGTGAGACCGGTTGTTCATTATTATTATTATATATATACTATGATTGGATGCTCGGATAGCATCGATTGGCTCAACCCCTTTCTAAATACTTAAGACATGGGAATCTGTCATATTGAGAGAATATTCTGAGAATGATTTCTGTACTATTAGGTTATGGTACTGACCAGTGGCCCATAATAGGTGGATATATTAGGTTTATTACTATGGGATTTTCCCTCGTCCTACTTGAGAAAGGATGGTCGAGTGTATTGGGCGTTTTTATTTCATCGCGCGTGACATGTCAATGGGGATGAGGTCTCATGTATTGGTGTCTTATGGATTATTCTTGATCTCCTAGGTTTACTCATGTCTATTGACTTTCAGTTATGTGTTGTGATGAATTTGGTACTTGTATGTATATCTACATTTCCCTTATTATGTACTTACTCTTGTGCATTTTTGTGTATTGTTTTCCTTGGAAAATGGTAAACTAGTTTTTAATTAGGCTTTTAAAAATGGTTTTCAAATGAAAGTGTTTAATACTCTTTGTACAAATAAATAAATAATATATATATATATAGATATCATTTTCCCTTTCTAAAATTCCATTAACACTAATGAAATGAATTGAGATTTGAAAATGGTTAAGGGAAATGGTTCGTACTTTGTTTTTAAGTAAAATAATTAGAAAAACTTACTTTTATAAATTATAGTTCAAACTTGAAATGGTGTTTCTTTTATTTTTAAGGTTATTGCCTTGGGAATAGATTTCGGGCTAGACTACTGAGTTTTAATACTCACGCCTATAGTTTTATCTTTGTTTTTAGCTTTGGGTGTTGCGCCTTGATTGGATTCGGTCGCCATAGCATGGCATTTGATTGAGGTTGGTGGTGACCCATAGGGTCACACAGAGGTATGTAAAACTTTATTTTCTTGCCTTTCCTAGTTTTTGTTTTCACTATTTAGTTTTTGTTTATTTATTTGTCTTTACCTTATGGTCTAAATCGTTCCCACTTGTTTAGTTTTGATGCTCAACACTAGTTTCCAGCTTGTAGGGATCAGGAACGCCCCTCGGGCCATGTCGCGGGCTGGCTCCGGTGATCGGTTCAGGGTCAACTCGGGTTGGTTCATGAAAAAATGGTATCAGAGGAGGATCTTGTTATTTGGGATGTCCAGTGGATATAGATTAGGATTTTCGGGGCTCAGGAGGTAGGTTGCGGGTCAGTGCCTAATCACCACCACTCGTGACGAGACCTGAGCCACCAGGGGTAGTTTGGGTTTTGAGTCTTTTGTATTTGTTTTGGATTGAGGGATGACAATAGAGGTGACTCGGTGTCACACTTTGACCCCACATGGAGTAGTGACCCATGTGGAGCCCAGGTGCCCGGTTCAAGGTCCTCTGGTGTTATGTCTTACTTGGGATGTGGCTCACTACCATGTTGCCGGGATGGTTATAAGCACTAGTTCCTCATTTCGGTTGTCCATTTTTGGCTGTGCTTTGTCTTGATTTTGGTTGGTTTTACAGTGTTTTTGGAAATGTAGGTGGTTTTGAATTGAAAGGAATCTTTCTCTAATGGTTTTAAAATTGGTAAAAAGGGGTTTTCTTTCAAGTTGTTTTGAAATTGGTGAAGTGGATTTTTAAAGAGTAAGTGTTTTGATTTGAAAATTTTTGGCTTATGTTTGGATTTGGTAATGTAATGGAAAGTGAAACCGTTGGTATTCCTTAGGATCATCCACATATGTGTGGGTAGATACGTGAAGTGCACATTGACACATATGTACGGGTGATTTTAGTGGAAAGGGATGAAGGATTATGTGGAAGTTCAAAGGATGCCATGGGTGGGGTTTTGGAATTTAAGGCTTGACTTGATTTTTTATAAAATGGAATTAAATGAAAAAGTGATTTTGGGACTTGGATTTTCTTGAAAAGTGGGTTTTGGTATTTTGAAAAGTGTATTTTTCTTATGTTTATATATGTTTGATTTATGAGTCTGTTACCTTTGTCTTGTGGTGTTGCTTTTGGTTGTGTTTGAGCTTGTTCGGGATTCTAAGCCGGTTTTCTCGGTTTGAGGTGTTTCTTTTGATTGAGTTTTGGATTGATGCCAGTTTTAATTTTGTTTTTCATGTTGTTCTGGATATGCCACCCAGAAATGTACTTAAAAGTTGTTAATGAGTCGTGCCCAATTATGGTTTCTATCAAGTGTTGCTTGTCTTTCGAGGAATTCGGGGTTCGTTATGGGCAGTGAAGTAGTTTGAGGGGATTAGAGCATGTCTTAGGTTGGTTGGGGACTCCTGAGTTTGTTAAAATTCATATTATATTGGGTTTAGTGGAGGGTCCAGCCTTGGACCAGTGGAGGTGGATTTTTTATTCATAGTTGGTGTTGGGATGATGTGGGAGGTGTTAAAGTCCGTCTTTATCCAACGGATCATACCTGAGTTGGTGAAGGTGAAAAGATGTGAGAGCCTATCCATAGTTAATAAGTCCAGTGGTTGGTGAAGGCTTGCATCGGCCGCTTTAAGGAGTAGACATTTGGAGTGCAAGTGCTTGGCAAATTTGGAACCTCTAGTCATTCGTAAGGGTTCCCCATTTTGTGAGCGGGGTGTACGAGAGGAACCTGCCTCTGAAGAAATCACTTTTTGTTAGTGTCAACTTCTGGTTCGTTAGAATACATTCTAATGTTCCATCAGTGTTGCCGATTCGATCATCCTAATGAATCTTGTCTCATATCTCTGAAGTACTTCTATTGTGTGACCATTCAGGTCACTAGGAAAGGTTCCAAAATAAGTGTCGTTCGAAGGAGTCCTGATTGTGAGATGCTTGTGTCTGACTATGAGGCATAAGATACTTCTGCCATCAGAGCCCCAATATCAGGTCTTAGGGTGAAGCTCGCGCACAGTCAGGGTGTCAGAGGCATGTGAGATCTTCACTTGGTTCTTTATCTTTCATCTTTGAATAGAGACATATAGTATTTCCTTGTCCTTGTTTTCCCGCTGTTGTAAGTTCATATTTTGTGGTAATAGTGCAATAAAATTAATCTTTCATCATCATAGTAGTTGCATTCTTCTGAATGTTTCCTCTAGAATTGTTTATTTTTATTAAAAGGGTATTTTGACTTATGTGGGTTGGTTATGGTTTCATTAGTGATCTTTTGGAGATGTGAGTGTTGGGGGTTTTTGTCTTGTGTTGAGAGTTTCGGGTTTTAATAGAAGCGTTGTCTCGCTCGTACTAAGGGAGTTGGATGTATTGGGAGTTTTAAATCAGTTTGGAGAATTATTAGTTCCACCAGTGTTGTTATAGGGAGTTCCTTGTTTGGGTGCCCCGATATGTCGGGTGGCCTTGTAGTGGTTTTTCTGTTTAAGTCTCAACGATCCCGTTCAACTCATGTGGAGAATTTGGTAAGTTCAGGTTGGGAGTTCCCACGTCTCCCCCTTCCCGGGGTGATCTGTTTGGGTGTTAAATTTTTGCACTAGTTGAGTTCTTGTAGTGGGTAGAACCCTCTTGTGTTATCTAGTTCTCTTGTGTTATGATTTATTTTGGTTTCAATTGGGCATGGATTCATGTTTTGTCTATTGTTCGGCTGGGTGACTTTCTAGGGGAAAAAAGTTTCTGTGGTGGGGAGAATTATCACACCCTGACTTTTTTATTTTTTTATATTTTATTATTTCTTGACTCCGGGTCCTCACGCCATGGTTTGGGTTGGGTCCCAGTTTAAATTTTTTGTCGTTTAACAAATTTTAGTGGGTTTCGGACCCGTGTATGGTCACCGCACAGTGGGCGGTCGCCACAGGGTCAGCTCGGGTGCCCGTGCAAATGTCCAGCGGTTGAAATAAACAATGTTTTTCTTTTTTTTGTAAATAATGTGAGATAAATGATTAAATTTTAATAATAATAATGTTATTATGTAATTAATAATAATATTATTAATAAAGTGTTATTATTGTTATTATTGTGGAGGTTGTTTTCAGAATCAATTTACTATTTTTATCATTAAAGAAATCAAGGATGTCTTTATGAATATATTACTATTAATATCAGTTTAAATGTCATCATTATTATTTTATTATTATTATTATTGTATTATTATTGTTGTATTATTATTATTATTATTTTATTATTATTAGTATTATCATTATTATTATTTGTATTATTATTTATCATTATTATTACTGTTATTATTATTCATATTATTCTGATTATTATTCTTATTTGTATTATTATTATTATTGTATTATTATTATTATTATAATATAGAATGAAAAAAAGAGAAAACCTAGTTCTACGCCCCCCTGTTCCGCACAGCGTCTGCTCAGGCCCCCCTCTCCTCCCAGCCACGTGAGCCCCGCTGCTACAGCCTCCCCAGTGCCGACCTCCTGCCGTTACGACCCTTCGCGACCTATATTTCTATGCTCGCCCCTCCTATAGTCACTCCACCTCCCTCACCTCACAACCCACCCTATCCTTAATCTGTTCCAGCTGGCCCTTCGTGCCCCAGACCTCCATAGTCAGGCCTCTTGCCAATCCGGGATCCTTAGTTCTCACCAGGTCATCTTGGCCGTTTCATCTCCTTGCACCGACCTCGTCACACCAGCAACCCCCCTCTCTTTTGCTTCAGCCAGGCCATCTCTGGTGAACCCGAAACCACCTCCAGCTGAACCCCTTCAGTTTCCAACCTCACCCCTACTGCTCCGCCCTCTCTCCTCGCCACTATGACTGACCAACCACCTCCCTACCCTCATCTCGCTCAGCCAACCTCCCGCACCGTCATCGTAGGTGCGTTCGACTTCGATTGTTTGTTTCTACCATTTGGTAGATTACCGAAATCTAGGTTTCATGTTTTGGAGATTTGGTTTTGTGTCTTTGCATTCGATTTCAATGCTTAGAGTTGTTTTTGACCCGCAAAGGTGCGATTAAGGTGTGAACGAAGCTTCGCACCGGTTTCGGGTTGCTTCGTCTTTTCGCCTTGGTTCCGAGGTAAGGTTTTTCACCTGCCACATGTTTCCACTTAGTTAATATTGTGTTATTTGGGTGTTTTAAGGATCCTATAAATTTTATTTGTAGTGTGTTAAGCATTGCCGTGTGTTTTCAGGTGTGCGTCATCCTTGCGCCATGACTTCCAAGTAGGTTCCCATTGCACTGCCTTTTAAAATTTAAGTTTCATATATTTTCTACTTTTTTCACCCTATATACATATGCTATTTATTATTTTTCAACATCTGGTTAATTTATATATGATTCAAATTGGTAGTTAAATTCTGGTTTTGTGAAAAATAAGGTCGTTTTATTACAATTATGCACACTATTCATTTAATTATATGTCTCATTAGTTTTTCACTTGGTTGAGTCTTATTTAGAAACTATTTTAGTAAATGTTGCATGTGTCGCTGGTAAAATTCCTAGTTGGATCTTATGGTTTACTTGGGATAGAAAATGATTTGTTTTGTTTTTATAAAAATATTGGCAACATGCAAAGTAGTATTTTGAGGCTCCTTAAATGGTTTCAAACTGATTTTGGTTTTGTGAGGAAATGAGATTTCTTAAATGGTTGTGAAAGTGTGACTTTGACTTATAAAGTAATTTGACATGTGATAATGGATTGTGGCCCATTGGTTTTTTAATAAAAAATGGATTTGGTTTTTAGATGCTATATGAGGGATTAAATGGACTATTTTATGAATGGTTATGGAATGTGAATGGTGTGTTTACACTCATTCATAAAGATAGTTCATTTCTCTCAAAAATGATGTCTTGTGGATAGAACTTAAGGCCCTTTTGGAACCTTGGTGATATTTTTGAAAAATATAAATTATGAAAACCCTCGTTGGGTGCTTCTCATGCCTCATCTACATGCAATGGGTGGGAGGTCCTTGTTGGGGATTCTCAGAATCTAATGTTAGGGTTCTTTGGTTGGAACTCATTATAATTGTTTTATTTTTGAGGCATGAGAAGAATCCTAGGGGATACTTGGGGTGAGACCTATTGTGCATTATTATTATTATATATAGACTGTTATTGGATGCTCAGCTGACATCGGTTGGCTCACCCCCTTTCTAAATACTTGAGACATGAGAATTTTCATATTGAGAGAATATTCTGAGAATGAGTGCCACACTAGTAGGTTATGGTACTGACCAATGGCCCATAGTAGGAAGACATATTGGGTTTATTACTATGTTATTTTCCCTTATCCTTCTTGAGAAAGGATGGTCGAACATATTGGGTATTTTGATTTCATCGTGTGTAACATGTCAATGGGGATGAGGTCTCATGTATTGGTATCTTCTGGATTATTATTGATCTCCTAGGTTCACGCATGTCTATTGAATTTTAGTTATGTACAGTGATGAATTTGGTACATGTATGTATATCTATATTTCCCTTGTTGTGTACTTACTCTTGTTCATTTTTGTGTATTGTTTTCCTTGGAAAATAGTAAACTGGTTTTTAATTAGGCTTCTAAAAATGGTTTTCAAATGAAAGTGTTTAATCCTATTTGTACAAAATAAAATAATATATATATATATATATATAAATATCATTTTCCCTTTCTAAAATTCCATTAACACTAATGAAATGAATCGATATTTGAAAACGGTTAAGGTCAATAGATCGTACTTTGTTTTTAAGTAAAATACTTATAATAACTTACTTTTATAAATTGTAGTTCAAACTTGAAATAGTGTTTCTTTTATTTTTAAAGTTAGTGCATTGGGAATAGATATCGGGCAAGACTACTAAGTTTTAATACTCACGCCTATAGTTTTATATTTTTTTTCTAGATTTGGGTGTTTTTCCTTGCTTGGATTTAGCCACCATAGCGCGATGTTGGATTGAGGTCGGTGGTGACCCATAGGGTCAAATAGAGGTATGTACAACTTTTTTTTCTCGCCTTCCCTAGTTTTTGTTTTCACTATTCAGTTTTTTTTTATTTTTCTTTCACTTATGGGCCAAATGTTTCCCACTTATTTAGTTTTGATGCCTGACACTAGTTACCAGCTCGTGGGGATCGAGAATGCCCCTTGGGCCAAGTCGCGGGCCGACTCGGGTGATCGGTTCAGGGTTAACCCAGGTTGGTTTGTGAAAATTCTAATATATTCCAAAAGTCACAAGGAGCATGAGGATCATCTAAGGGTTATTTTGAAAACTCTATGGAAGGAGAGGCTTTTTAAGAAGTTCAGAAAATCTGAATTCTGGTTGCAACAAGTTGCTTTCTTGGGGAACATTATAACCAATGAAGGAATCACAGTTGACCCTGCAAAGACAAAAGTTGTAGAGGAGTGGCCTTAGCATACAACAATAACTGAGATTCATAGTTTCCTTATATTTGAAGGATATTATAGGATGTTTGTGAAAAAATTTTCATGACTTTCTAATCCATTAACCAAGTTAACTCGAAAATGGGTCAAGTTCATCTAGAAAAAGGAGTGTGAGGAAAGTTTCCAAGAGCTGAAGAAAATATTGGTTACTACACCTGTGTTAACCCTGCCCTCAAGTGGAGAAGGATTCGTTATTTTTAGTAATGCATATTTGAATGGGATTGGGTGCATCCTCATGAAAAATGACAAAGTCATTGCTTATGCATCTCGACAATTGAAGACTCATGAGTAGAACTCTCCTACGCATGATCTGGAGCTGACTGCGGTCTTTTTTGATCTGAAGATATGGAGGCACTATCTTTATAGGGAGAAATGTGATATATACAAATACCATCAAAGTTTGAAGTATATTTTCACACAAAAGGAATTGAACATGAGACAAATGAGATGGTTAGAACTTCTTAAAGACTGTGATTGTTCAATTCATTATCATCCCAGAAGAGCAAACAAAGTCACTGATGCATTAAGCAGGAAATAAACAGTTGTTTATTCCATGATGAGGATTCAAAGAGATCCTTTAATCAATGACCTAATAAAGTTAGACATGGGAATTATAAGGGAAGAGACATCATCAACCCTAAACCAAATGATTTCTCAACCATCCTTACTAGAGAAGATCAAGAAAGCTCAGAAAGAAGATCATTTGTTACAGAATAAGTTTGAGGATGTGGAGGATGAGAAGTTTCCTGAGTTGAATATTTATCAAGAAGGTGTACTGAAATTTTGTACAATACTATGTGTTACATCTATTCCAGAAATAAAGAATGATCTGATGGATGAAGCTCATATCTCTACTTTCTCTATACATCCTGGAAGCACAAAAATGTATAGGGACTTTCGTGATCATTATTGGTGGGATAATATGAAAAGGGAGATTGCTGACTACACTTTAAGGTGCCTGGTATGTTAGAAAGTGAAGGAAGAGTGAAAAATTACTAAAGGGGTATTGCAACCACTACCCATACTAGCATGGAAGTGGGATAATATCACTATGGACTTCATCACTGGTCTCCTAAGAACTTTAAAAGGAAACAATGCGATATGGGTTATTGTGGATCATCTCACCAAGACTGCCCATTTTATCTCTATTCGGGAAGATTTATCTCTTGATCAACTTGCCAATATTTACGTGAAGAAAGTGGTAATTCTGCATGGAGTTCCTCTTTCTATCATATCTGATCGTGATCCAAGGTTCACATCAAAATTCTGGAGAAGTCTTCAACATGCTCTGAGCACTGAATTGAATTTCAGTATGGCCCATACCCCCAAACTGATGGACAATCTGAAAGGACTATTCAAACACTCAAGGATATTCTATGAACATGATCAATGGAATTTAAAGGTGTATGGGATCAACATCTCCCTTTAGTTGAGTTATCTTACAACAATAACTTCCACTCGAGCATTCAAATGGAACCCTATGAAGCTCTATATGGTAAGCGATGTAAAACTCCTACTTGTTGGCATGAACCTAGTGAGATAAAGCTTCTTGGGCCTGATCTTGTGCAAGAGATGAAAGAAAAGGTCCATGCCATCCAGCAACACATTAAGGCTGCTTAGAGTCAGCAAAAGAGCTATGCCGACAACCGTCAAAGGGAATTGGATTTCGATGTTAATGAAAAAGTATTTCTTCAAATTTCACCTTGGAAGAGAGTCATGAGGTTTGGTAAGAAAGGGAAGCTCATCCCTAGGTACATTGGCCCCTATGGAATCATTGATCGTGTGGGTGCAGTAGCCTATCGGCTTGCACTTCCTCCAAATCTAGCACAAGTTCATGATGTCTTCCATGTATCCTTCTTGAGGAAGTACATACCTGACCTTTCATATGTACTAAATCCATAGGTCGTACAACTGGAACATGAACTCTCTTATGAGGAGCAACTGATAGATATCTTGGATCATAGAGACAAGGTTCTATGAAACAATACTACCTCCTTGTTAAGGTGTTTTGGAGGAACCACAAATGCAAAGAATCCATGTGGGAACCAAAGGAGTCTATGTGGCAGAAGTGCCCACACTTTTTCTCTTCTTAGGGTATGAGTTGAAAATTAGGGGAAAAAATTTCTTAAGGGGGGAAGAATGTAATGACCTGAACTTTTGAATAATATTTGTTTCCTAAATTTGTGTGTTATTTAATTTTATACTCCACAAAACTATATCCTTTAATTAATGAAGTGAGTATAATTAAATAAGACCATTGGGTTTTGAATATTATATGACCGTTGGTCAATATGACCATTTAAAACTAAACTCTTTACGTTATAATTATTGTTTATAAATACAAGTGATCTTGGTTAATACTGAAAGAAGAGTTTATGGCCTCATTCAGTAGACTCGGGTCGTACAAAGCCCATCTATAAGAGCTTGGGAAGGAGGTAGTATCTCTGGGCTTTGCTCTGGACCAAGCCCAATCTGAGCTTCAACATGTGAAGCTTGAACGAAATCGCCTAAGGGAGAAGTTCAAGCAAATTGAAATCACCACTCAGGTAATGTTTTCTGAGCCGCCCCAAGATTCTATCACCACAGCACACCTTACACTTAGGTCCTATGCAGGTGTTATAAGGGGCTATGTAATGAGGCCTTAGATACTTTTTTGTAATCCCTTGGTATAAATAAATTTTTTATTTCTTATTATAGTAAAATTTGTGATTTTCAAATGTCCGGATAAATATGGGATGAATATTATTGATGATTTTGGAAAAGGGTATTTTAAAATATTTATGTAAACTTTAAATAATTAATAATGTGAAATTATTTTCAGAAAATGGTCTTCCACAATCGTGACCAGTAATAAATTTAGAGTCTAATAAGATCAACTTAATTTTTGGTGAATAATAAATTATGAATAGTAACAAACCCTTATGAATAATAATGAAGAGTAATGAATAGTAAAGAATAGTAAATCAGACAAAAAATAGATACTTCACCCATGAATGTATAAATATAATTTAGACATCTTAAAAGTGAAAAAATGATCATAATATAAGTATTGGTATTTTTGTATGTTATAAATATTTTAATTACAATTTTATAATTAATTTAATAATTTAAAATAAAAATGTATTTTCATAAAACATAATCATAAATTTTTACTTTATTGTCTTATGGTTATACGATAATTTTATGGGACCTTGATTACTTTTTCAAGGTGTTACAAAATAAGTTACACTTTTAGAGTTTTTTTGAATAAATAATAATTTTATTTAAAAATTAAATTAAAAATATTTAGAAAATTATTTTCATAAAATGGGGTTCATTTTTGAATTTAGAGCATTAATATTAGGTTATGGTCAATTTATGAAATTTTTAAAAAATGTTTTGTTTTTCGGTGAATAGTGAAAATACAGTTTTGAGTTTTGGGTGTTTAATGACATAATTAATGACATAATAATGATGTAGTCATTCTGGTGGACTTTTGAATAGTAAGATATTATATGAGGTGTCCCAAGTGACCAATACCATGGGAAAATACCATGGGCAAGCCCATGTTTTTGTAAATACTACCGATGAGGTATCCCTTGGAAATTAATTAAATATTCCCTCACTTTTTTTATAAATACCAAGACATTACCTCATTAATTTCATTCAAAAATCCTCCTCAATGAAGTTATAGTCTTTTTACCTCCCAAGGATTCCTCCCAAGGTTTCTTCAAGCCCCCCAAGGTCCCAACCTTCAAGCTTTTGAAGTTACTCTTCAAGGTAAGGGAACATTCCACTCTCCTTTTTTAGTCATGATTTACTTTAAGTTATGTCTTCCAATTTCCATATTATTATGTGGGAGTATGTTTATATATATTCTTATTTCTATCTATTTTATGTAAAAATGATGAGAGACCCTTTATTATCTCATCAATTAATTTTTTGAATTTTTAAGTGACGCCGTTAGGTTGCCGAATTTTCATAAAAGAAATCACATCTTCTCTTTTCTTTCGAGTTTCATTTTCATATGGTATTTCTTTAAAATATCCGTACCATGATATTATTTCTTTTTATTATGTATCCATAATTTATTATGAGTTTTTTATGAGTGGGTGACTCTTGTCCCCTCTCTTTTCAATGTTTTCTAAAACCATGTTATATAGCCGTTATGCTGCAGACTTTTCGTCTAAAAATATCTCTCTTTTTCTCAAGAAATTATCTTGTATTATTTATGTGAATACCCAAATATATTTTTATTTCCAATGGTATTAATAAATACATAAAATTGATCTATTTTATTCTGTAATTTAAATACATATAACCATCTCTCCCTTTCTATGGGTTATAAATGACACAACGATCAAGATTTTAAGAACTTTTAAAATGTCATGATTTTGAAGTGAAACCCATTACTTTTAATCTCTATGGGTTATTTATGAAATTTTTAATTATGATCTATGTGGATCACATGAATATAAAGACATATTAAGGGTGTGCCCTAATAGCACTCTAATGTATTGGGTAAATAATTTAATCTCTAGAGATGAAAAGTTTCATGATACCTTGGTGAATAACCTTAGTAATTTTTATAACACCTTGGGGATGAACCTTGGTGATATGTTCATGAATGTATAAATTAAATTTTGTAGCCACATATTCATGTTATGTTTCAAGAATTTTCATTATTAAATGCCTCTACTTCCATTTCTCACATCTTTATGTTTTTTATCAAGTTATTATTGATTTCACAAGTAAACTGATTCCCTTGTTTCCCTTACTGGGCCTTCTACTCACCCTTTCCTTTGATGTATGTCTCAAGGTTATGAGATGAAATAATTGTACTTAGGAAGAACTTATGATTAATCCCTTCAAGTTTATTAGAGTAATGTTTTATATTTTTATGTATTAAGTTCCTGATTTCCAAGACACTAGACTATAAAGATCCTCTGTTTGTAAAATGTAATGAAATGTTATGTAATAAAAAGGCGGGATGCCATATTTTAACTAATATATGATTGACCATAAATATTAAATTCTTTATTTTATTGAAACTCATATGAAATATACAAAGTTTCAAGGGCCACAATTGGCCCTTAAATGATGGATTATGGACTCATCTCTTATTGGATAAGTACTTGATTCAAGTTATGTACAATGAGATTTATGGACCTAGAGGTTTTTTAATAAATGAATTGAGTGAATACGGTGGACATAGAAATAGAATATCTATAAGCCTCCTATGTTTAGAGTACGAACTCAAATGAATTTAATGAGGAAAAATTCTCTTTATTACCATATCACATAGTGGGAATAAGTGTAATTTATGATACAAAAGACCTATGGTATACCTCAAAGACTAAATGATAAGATTATGTCTGATATTAGGTTCTAGATATAGATAAGAATACATGATGGGTTTAGGAATATTGGTGACATGTGAGACATTTTTGTAACTCACAAAAGATGTGGAACACCCCCTTTAGGATGGGCTAGAAGCTTGGTGAGTTCCATGTGTGCGATAATCACTATGATACTTGATACATAGCAATGAAAAGGATTTCTTATATTTAATGGTTTGATAGATCTATCATGGGAGATGCAGAATGCGCCTTAGTTGTGGGTCATAGGTAGGGTTTGATGAATTGAATTTGGATTGCAATGGTCCTTAGTACGATGTAGCATGGGATGGTCACTGGTGTCTGGGACTAAGTTGTGATGTAAAATTATACAATTTTATTGTTTTAGAAACATGCGTCTAGGGTCTGGTGAGAGCCTACATACTGTGATAATACCATGGGGTGTTTGATGTGAATTTATTCTAGTAAGTCGAGGCTAATGTGGGTCTTAATGAACCAAATAGGAACCCATGTGGGTGAGATGAAGATGCTGATGTGTTTGACATGAAGTGCTTCTATGACCAAGATAGTCTAGATAGATAATACTAAGTGGCTAGATGGACATTGATAAATTCTTTGAAATGTGAGGTTTAGTGCAATAAACTAGATCCATAATGAAGGGATAATAAGAATGTAGGAGTGAAACGATACCCTGTTACTTTTATTCTATTTAATAGTCTCAGGGATTGAGTCTTTTTAAAGGTGTGAATGATATGTGAGGCTCACTAGGTGGTTCACTCTTCCCCTATTCATGTGTTAGATATTTTAAATTTCTAGATGGGATATTATTCCACCATGAATGTGTTATATATTTGAGATCATTGGGTGGGACACTCTTCCACATATATGTGTTACATATCTGAGATCACCGGGTGGGATAATCTTCCACCATGCATGTGTTATATATCTGAGATCTCTAGGTGGGATTCCATTCCCCCATGCATGTGTTTTATATATGAGATCACCGGGTGGGATACTCTTCCCTCATGTATGTTTTATATATTTAGGATCATAGGGTGTGCCACTCTCTCCCATGCATGTTTCACATATTTTGAGATTGACAGGCAGGAAATTATTTCCCTATGCATATGTTACATATCTGAAATCACCAGGTGTGACACTCTTCCTCTATACATGTTTTGTATATTTGATATCACTAGGTGGGTCACTCATCCCCTATTCATATGTTATATATCTAAGATCATTGGGTGGGTTTCTCTTCCTCCATGTATCTGTTATATATATATATATAACTGATGATATGGGTGGGTTTACTTTCCCCCAATTATTTGGGTGCATGTATATATATATATATATATATATTATATTCCATAGAGGTTGAAATCCTCTTTAGTGGTAATTATTTTCACATAGTTACATCCCACACTGGCCTAAATAGGTTTGGTCCATCCTGAGTGTCACTTTTGAATATGAGGAGCAATAATGATTAATTTTTTATGATTATATGTTTATTTATAATGCTAATAATATAACATGTGTATACACATTATTTATTTCTAATGTTTTGGAAACTTGTAACACCTTGATTTTTTATGAATTTATTTTTTCTAATAAATTAAAATTCATTGATGTCTTTCATTAAAAACTACACCAAGTTAAGATTATTTTATATAAAACACCAAGTTAATATTGTACTATACAAAACATTGAGTTTATATTACAGTACATGAAACATTGATTTTTTCTTGTGCTATAGGCAATACCATAGATTGCATTACACACAACACCGAGCTTAGCTTGCGTTATACGCAATACTGAGTTTAAAAGAAACATGACATACTATTAAAATGTTATAGTTATCACCTTAAATTTGGAATATATGGTATGAATAATATTAAATAAATTATTAAAATATTATTTACACTTTTCTAACAATTAATTATAAATGGGAGTAATAACTATTTGAAAATAAAGAAATTCCTTTTTTGAAAAACTATTTTTCCATGATCAAACACATTTTATCTAAATAAATTAAAAAAACACTTTTTATGAATTATTTTAATGAAATTTATATATTATATATTTAATCAAATATTTAAAATTCATCCAATGTGACAAGAGATATGAAGAAATCCAATTTTACATATAAAAAGAAGTATTTTTCT
The DNA here is from genome assembly GCA_963277665.1 of Viscum album. Taxonomy (NCBI): domain Eukaryota; kingdom Viridiplantae; phylum Streptophyta; class Magnoliopsida; order Santalales; family Viscaceae; genus Viscum; species Viscum album. The sequence goes on along the minus strand of OY728135.1, from coordinate 1,547,532,259 downwards.
AAAAGGCAGTTTTACCACCTTTTAATGCCACACTTATTTTAAAACTAAATTTTGTCACTTTTATAAAATATATTTACAAAATAAAATTTATTTTTAAATTCATATCATCAAAATTATCTTAGAATTAATTTTTTGTAATTTTTCTAAGAAGTTTCATTTTTGGATGAATAATGAAAAATATTGAATTTTAATTGAAAAATGTTTTTTCACTTAATTTACTTATATAGATAAATTATATTTTTATATGTTTTTAAAGTATATTTAGATAAATTATACATATATTAATCTAATTTATTTCATTGGAATCAATTTCACTTTAAATTTTTTTATAAAAACATTTCGAACTTTCGAACATTTTCACTTAAAAAACCTATTGTTTTGTCCCATATGCGGGATTAATTTTAAATTATTTTTTTCCAAATATATGATTATAATTTAAAAAAATGAATTCAATATTTGTAAGCATCATAATTTATAATTTATATTAAGTCCAAATTAATTTTTTACCAAAATGATTAGTGAAAACAGTTAAAATTAATCACAATGATGAAGAGAAAAACGAGTTTACCAAGGGACTAAACTTTAAAATTATGGGAAAAAATGACCTATAAACTTGTAAAATACCAATTTAGTGGAAATATTTCGACCATAACCCCTAATGTATCTAATTTTATGCATTATTTAATCCCTTTGTTAGGTAAAAACGTGTGTACACCTATCTTTCTTGTAAAAAATGTCAAGTGTATCCTCTTCCCAACTTATAAAAGACCGCCACCTCTTACCCTATCTTAACACCTTAAAAAACAATTTTTTAGGAAAATACATGACAAAATAACTTCTAAAATTATCTACCTTTATCCTATAATCCTTCCTTTGGGAATAATTCCAACCAAGCTAGTCCTTTGGTGAAAACCAAAAGAATATACCCAAAGAAGAGGCAACGTTCATCAACAAATGTTTTTTGTTTTATTTCTTCCTCAAAACCATTCAATTATTTTTATATAATTATTATAATAACCTAATTATATTAAATATAATTATATTTTGTTATTTTAAGGTTATTACCTAAAAATTCACACACTTCCACCAAATGGGATACACAATCATCATTCGTGTATACGGCAGACAACCGCCATGCGAACCGATGCCGTTCGTTCTTCCAATAACACATTTCAAGATTAGAAATAATGATGTATTTATAGTTTATATATGATATTTATGTTTTTTATGATGTTATTATGATTATTTAATTATTATATCACACATACCTTTATGCTTTCCATTTTTTGGGAATATGATAACGTCATTCGTGTGTACGGAGGATTACTGCCTTGCGAAGTGATGTGATTCATTCATGATTTATATAGAATGTATTAAGGATGATTTAAAAAAAAATATGTGATATATATTAAATTAAAATGATTATTAAATGATAATAAATCATATACTTTTCTTTCTTTCAATCTGACAAGAAAATAGAAACAACGTTCATGCGTACGCACGACCTACCATCTCCATGAACGATGTATTTTATTTTCTACCTCTAACTTCTATGAATAACCATAAATACATATATAATGAATATATATTATATTTATATCATGGTTTTAATTATGGATATTATTAAATCATTTTCAAATTAATAGAACCAAAAATATAACAAATTAAAACAAATATGAAAGACAAAGTGGTTTTTACCCGAAACATAAATTTAACATGAAATTGTTAATAAAAGCGTAATAAAATGTCATAAGAAAACAATATATGATAATATATATATGAATATGGTTCTGTAATATATTTATAATAAACTTATATTTATTATACATGATTTTTGAATGTGTATAAAGGAAGTCAAGACTTAAGGTGGGGGATTTCTGTCCCACTTTTTACTTTTGTGAGACACATTCTATATTCACCACCCCTTTATTCTATGTGGTGTATATACTGTCCATGAATATAATTTATGATTATTATAATTAAATTTTTTGTTAATTTTAAATCCATTTTATGATCTCTATTTCATGGGGTTACGGTTTCAAAATTACCAAAGTGCTAAAGAATTTTGTCTCAATTTTCCTTCTTTGAGACACATGTTATGTTATGCACCTATATTCTTTTATAAGGTGTATAAACTGCAACTTTGACATTTTATATCATGAATATACTTATTTTAATGATATTTTTAGCTTTATTTAATGTTATTATTTCATGGGGATTATGATTCAAAGTTACCAAAATGGTAATAGTTTATTGATACAATCTCATTGTTTATCAGGATTATTTATGATTATGCTTCCATTAAAGAAATATTATAATAAAAATCTCAAAAATTCTTAGGAATTTTCTCCTCATATGGTTATTCATGATATATTTATGTAATGGTAACATTTTTAAACTCTTTGTTGCTTAAGATAATTAATAAAATATTTTCAAGAAAATATGACTTTATTTCTCTCTTCAATCAGAAATATGTTTTCTCCCAAAGCCATGTTTTATAAAAATATTTTCAAGAATATTCAACTATTATCCTATAATTTTTAAAATACATGTTTACCCATGTTTTAATTTAAAAAAATGGTTTTATTCTTGTCATTTTACAATCAATTCACTTTTTAAAAATTTTTATGGTGCAAAAGGAATATTCGACATGTATAGATTTATCCGCTATCATGACCATCATTTAATTAAAGATTCCTTTTAAAGTTTACAAGATTATTTTTAAAGTAAAATTTTTTCCTAATATTTTGTAGATTATTTTTTTTAAATTGGGTTTCAAAGAAAAGGATTTTGAAAATGTTTTATGTTTTAAAAAGTGATTTTCAAAGAAAGGTTATTTCCCTTAAGAAATTCTCCAAACGATCTTTCAAAACCCCCTACATCTAAGATGACATCTATAATGACCCAATGATTTATAAATGGAAATTAATTTCTTATAAATATGTCATGAAATCACAACATAATGAACTACTAAGTGCTATGTGAACTTTAAACATAAGTTTGTCACTTTTGTGATTTGAATTTAAAAAATCTAACACACGGTTGCGATCAGTAAGTTATTTAGAGTCCGATACGAAAAACTTAATTTTTGGTGAATAGTAACCTACCGTGTAACATAAACTTATGAATAGTGATATACCATAATGAATATTAAACTTACCTATGATAGTATAAAGATAATATTCAAGTGAAATTATGATGTACCTATATTTTAGAATAAGTAAATGAATGTTTTAAAACTGGTTTTTTAATAACAAATACGAGTTTAATTAAATATTAAAATAATAATATTTAGAAAATTATTTTTGAAAAATGGATTTAATTTTTGGATTTTACACGTCGAAAAATAGTTAGGGTGAATTTTTGGTCTTTTTTCTAAAATACTTGATTTTTTGATGAATAGTGAAATACGACAATTTATGATAAATGCTAAATAATGGATTTATGGAGTCATTGATGATGATATACTAATTTAAGCCCAATTTTTTCTAAGTAACATGAATTTATTACTATTATTGGTCATGGAATCATCATTATTTCTGGTCTTGAGGTAAATTAATAAACTAATGATTAGAAAATTATGAAAACCCCCATTTCCTCCACTATAAACCCCCTCACTCCCTCTTCTCTTCACTACTCTCAAGACTTGTGCCTTGATAATATTCTAACCAAATATATCCTCAAGATATTCCCCCATTTTCAACAGATCTTAGCTTCTTAAAAATACCAAAACCTCTCCCTTGAAAAGCTTCTCAAAGGAGATAAGCTCAAGAGGTAAATTCCTCTTTCACATTTTTTTATTTATTTTAAGTTCTTTTCTTTTCTTATTTATTTCCGCACCTCCCTTCACCCCAATAGTATGATAACTCCAGTAACATACATGTACCGAATTTTTTTTATGCTAATGGGATATTTCATTATTATATCTCCTTTTCCCAACTTTTATTTAGAAATGAAAACACCGTTTGAGATGTGTTAATCTAGCACATTCAAGGACAAGAGTTTATCAATTTATATTATCATATTTGATTCTGGTAATGAAAAAATTTGTGTTATAGTTGAATAAGATTATTATATATATAATATATCCTATTTATGGTTCTGTAATCCTTTTGTACAAATGGTATTATGTTTTAAATCAAAACATGTTCGTTGTAATCAAACCCACTGATTAACCAAAACGGCTATCACTAAGGTTTTATATTATAATTGAACTTCACTCTAAATAAACAAATTAAATTTGAAAATGTGTAATCACCTATATGTTCACTAATATCATATAACTTCAATTATGGAAAACCACTTTCATCTTTCTAGTGTATCCAAACGTGAATATAAGTGAACTGGTCATTAAAAACCAAGTAAGAAAACGAGCCTGAACAATGAAATTTAAACTTCTAACCAATCAAAAAGGTATTGAATGAACCAAAAAGGTTTATAATAAATAAATTACATATATAATAGGTTCTGTAATTTTTAATTAACAAACCTAATTTGTTTATTCAGGTTATTAATAACAAGTGGAGAACACCACCAGATTTAAGGTAAGGGATCCTCTCCGTTTCACTCTTAATCAAGATATCCTCTATGCTATGCCATTTTAAATGTAATCCAAAATGATGAGGTATTATTACACACATACCCCATACTTACCTCATGATTTATAAGTGATTATAAACCCCTTATCTCTCTCTCATCAATCCCTCTTAGGTACACCCGACACTATGCCGATAAACCGTAATGAATTCGACCTGAACCTTATTCGTTCTTTCAGGTTGTCTTATATTTATTTATATCAAAATGGAGTTATCTTAGATATTTATGTACATATTCTAAAGTATTTTCAGTTTTAAAAAATTCATTTATTAATACCCTTTCATCACTCTCTTTTGGGGATATACATGTTTTTAAAATATCACCTCCTCATAACTTTCTGATAAGCAAACATGTTTTAAGTGAACCTCCCAAATTTTTTTACCCAATTTAAAGTTCACTATATCTTCTGTTTTAATCCACCATTGTATTTATAAAATTAGTATTTTTATTATGAAAATATTATTGGTTCAATTCTGGTTTTATATAAAATATTTTTTTCTTCTATTTTAAAAGCTCTATAGTATTTTCCTTAAAACTGCACAAAAATGTTTTAATGCTAATGTTTCTAAAATACATTTATTATATGTTATCACTTCTGTTTGACATAAATTACCATGTTATATTCCTATTTTACCTTATGAATTTCCGTGTATGTTCTAATCCCTTTCTTTCATGGACACTTTCATGATACACCCATTGGTTATGCTTTATATCATGATTGTGGTACCCAATTCTTTCCATGGGTACCCTTATGTTTATATATGGTTGATTATGTATGATTATTTATATGGAAATAATATTCATGAAAATTTTGAGATGGGTGCACCGATATAGTGCTCCAATGCATTGGGTAAAGTTAAGTCTCATGAGATGCAATGTGAAACGGGATTGACGGTTAGCCTTGAACCGTACTAAAATGGGAAAATGGATTGGTGATTAGCCTTGACCCATGCTAAAATGGGAAAAAGGATTGGCAGTTAGCCTTGAACTATAATAAAGACATGTTTTATGATTCTTCTACATTTATATGATTTCATGTTTATATGACTCCATGCTTATATGATATCATTTCATATGTTCCATGCTTTGGATATCATTATGTCATGCCTCCTTACGCATGTTCATAAGATGTATCCTTATGTTATTTCCCTTACTGGGCTTTTTCGCTCATCTCTTTGTTCATGTGTTTCTGAGGGTACTCTATAAATATGTAAGGGCTCAAAGAAAGTTTGGAGCTCTTTATGGATATTAAATAAAGAAGCGTTTTTAGCCCCATGTTTTATGTTCTATATACCTAGTCTTCCAAGACACTAGAATTAATGATCCATGGATTGTACTCTAATGTGTAATTATGCTTAAAAACATGTAATGTTATATGAAAAATATTAGGTTCACTATAGTTGGTATCAGAGGATGGTCTAGTTATTTTTGGAGATTAGGAATAAATCTCCTTAGTGAGAACCTTAAGGATGATACTAAGAATAATAAAACATTCCTAAATTTTGGTGAGTATTGAGTAAGTGGTTTATCAAGAAAATACATCCCTGTCTAGATACGAGCAGGTTGAGGTGGCTCTAGAACAGATGTATCCAGGGGTAAAACTTGAAAACACTACTTTGAGCTAGACTCGAACAGGAACTGGTGCACGACAATAGGCCTTGCTACACTCTTGGTTACGAAACTCCGAGGGGATATGCTTTGGTAGATTCATGATCTTATTACAAACCATTATTAAGGGACAAAAAAATCCCATAAGAATATATGTTAAGAAATAGATCGAGGATAACTTAGATTTAAACCTAAGGAATCACAAGATAGGATATACTTTTCCTTTACAAGTTTATCCTTTTATGTTCAAATTTTCTTTTTATTCTCAATTTCCAAGTATTAAATCCCTTTAATTATACCTTAATTTTCTTAGTTAATGGTAGGAAATAGAAGAAATAGTTCTAACAATCAATGTGATAAGAAATGTGAAGATTATCCTAATGATATTCCTGATATGATGGGAGTGGGTGCTCAGAACTTTGTGACAGTACTTTCTCAGCCAGAACGAGTTATGAATAATAATTTGAATCATGTGGAATTCCCTCCTCCTCTAAGGAAAGATCAAGTTTCTGTAGAATACTTCATGCAGAAAATGCCTCCCATGTTTAGAATATATTCTGATCCCCTCCTTGTGGAACAATGAATTAACTCCATTGAAAAGATATTCTCCTTCCTCCAGTGCTCAGAAGAATAGAAATTTGTATTGGCGGTCTATCGTTTTTATGGAGAAGCTGATCAGTGGTGGACACTGATCAAGAGTACAAACTCCTAAGAGGAAATTGATTCCATGGATTTCAAGGAATTCAAGAGGATTTTAAAGACCCGTAAATTTCAAGTAATTTTTTTTCTTAATTTCTTTGGAATTTTTCGAGTCTGTGGATTTTGACGGAACCTGATTCCGAGGCCCGGTGTGCCCGGAATCATTTTCCGAAGTTTAGCTCGGGTATGTTCAGTGAACGAACAAGCGGGTTTTTCTAACTCTTGAACCGGTGCTCGGAATCGAAATCCGAGGGCACCGTTGAAACCGAAATGCTGATATTTTCTTAAGAAGACCTTTTCCAGAGTTGTGTTTGCTTGGAAAGAGTTTTTTAATTTTGTGGATTAAGACTACGGAGAAATAAAATTGTGCTACTAATTTTATTTCTTTTAAGTGGTTAAAATCCTAAGGATGGATGTTGGGTAGAACTAACCACCCATGTGAGGTTAATAGTGATGTGGGTCCCACACGAGCCCCCACCCCTTCAAATCCCCAAACCCCCCTCTTAAATGTTGGCAACCCCCATAAGTTATGACCTTCTCTCTCTCTTTAATTGAATGCCAGCACACATATTCAATTAATTGAATCTCGTTAATTAATTGAATGAGGTTTTTGAATTTTAAAACGTTGGAATGTGTGAATAAATTAAGACAAAGTCTTAATTTGTTTTTGGTTGGTTTGTTGTGTGAAGTCTGGGGAGAAAATAACCAAGGTCTCGAAGAGCATCGTATTCCACGTTGAATAATGCAAAGAACATCAAGACCTCGACGAAGAACGCCATCACCGCAAGGGAAGACCACTGTGCCGTCTTCTCTTCTCTCCGTAGCCGGTGAGAGACACCTTTTCTAGAGAACGATGACGCGCCTCTTTCTTCATTGGGTGAACACCGACGACGCTTACGGAGCCTCGATCCACAACGCCGTCTTCCGCGACGCCGTCTTCCGCAAAGTAATTTTCCCGCGACGACCCTCGTTCGACGACTTCATCAAGGTATGGGTTTGGTTTTGTTCATGAATAATTCCTTGCGTTCTTCGTTTAATATTCGGGCCGCCTGTTATCAATTTAACAGAAGGAGGTCAGACTGCCCGAACACGGATGATCCTCATCCCCCTTTGATGTTGTGTTTGTTGCGGCTCGAACAAAGGCGGCAAGGTGCAATGACACCGCGCAGAAACAAGAAGGAATGCAGTGAAGGGGCGCGGCACCGTCGCGCCACGCCGGAGAACAATGAAGAAGCCGCGGCCAGAGTGGGGCCGCGGCGGAGGGACGCGGCGCCTTCGCGCCGCGCTGGAGGGACAAGGCTGCGGATCAAGGCTGTGGTGGTGCAAGGAGGGGCGGCCGGAACCGCTGGCCACCGACACTCGGAGGGACGGGACCGTGGGGTCCCGCGGCGGCAGCACCGGCCAGCCAGCCGGGCCGGCCGTTTCGGAAGGACCGGGGGTCGTAACCCCCGGATGGCCAGGAGTCGGGCCCCCCTCGTGGGGGTCGTTCGTCAATCAGCCCCCCCCCCATTTTTTCGCTCGGACGTTTCAGACGAGCTGCCTGGTCACGCGGGCCATGTCCGCGCCAGGCTAACCGGCCGCTCAGGCCGGACCGGCCGCACCGGGCTGGGCCGCCCAGGCTGGGCCGGGCCGCACCGGCGGGACTGGGCTGCGCCGGCTGGGCCAGGCCGCGCCGGCGGGTCTGGGCCACGCCCTAAGGGGCTGGACCCGGACCCGGGTCGGGTCGACCCGGTTCGGGCCGACCCAGGGGGTCTTGGGCCGGGTCGGTTTGGGCCCAAAACCCCCTATTTTCAGGCAATTCCGTTCAAACGCCCGTATCTTGGCCTACGGAGCTCCAATTGATGCATCGTCAGTTGCGATGAGACCCTTAGATTGAGGCGGTCGTTTCAGTACACTAAAGGTTTCAGAGAACCTTGGGTACAGCTGGGTTGGTTCGAACACGAAACCAACCGGGCCCTCAGAGCGGAAACACTTATAACTTGAGCTCCGAACGTCCGATTGATGTGCCGTCGACTTTTTTGGATTACTATTAGTGAGATGGTTATTTTGGATTACTCCTCTCGAGGTTTGGACGTAGTTGGACTATGTTAGGGTTAGTTTTGACTTAAAAACCAACCGGGCCCCTGGGACGAAAAAGCCAATTACTCTCAGACCGGGCATCTGATTGACGCGCCGTCTGTCACGTTCTGTTCCTATAGATGTGATAGAACTTTTCGATACATTAACCCTGGTCTACGTGAAATTTGATGTATCTACCTCTTGGCTCGTGGAGCGGACCCTCCCGGAACGAGCGTACTGTGTGCGGAAACCCTAGAGCTGGCTGCGACTTCGACGACGATGATAACCGCATTGGAATCCTCCGTGGGTTCGACGGTGAATACTTTCGTACTGGAATCCTTCATGGGTTCGACGATGATGATAACCACATTGGAATCCTCAATGAGTTCGACGGTGAAGACTTTCATTCTGGAATCCTCCGTGGGTTCGATGACGATGAAAACCGTACAGGAATCCTCCGTGGGTTCGGTGGTGACGACTACAGTACTTTCAATCATTATGAAATCCTAGAGCTGGCTGAGACTTGATGACTAATGATCGATCGACTCGGTGTGTTTCGGATAACCTAGTGGGGAGCGCTTGGTTGTAGCGGTAGACTCGCGGCGGAGGAGCTCTTGGTTGTAGCGGCGGACCCGCGGTACTCAACAGAAGGAGTACCTCTGGAGGATATGAGGGGGAGTGCTTGGTTGTAGTGGCAGACCCATGGTGGGAAGTGCTTGGTTGTAACAGCAGGCCCACAGTACTCGACAGGTGGAGTACTACAATAATCCAAGGTTAGTGGGAAGTTCTTGGTTGTAGCGGCAGACCCACTGTACTCGATAGAGGAGGAGTTCCCCAACAGTTATGGTTTCGACATCATGATTAAATCCTGGTTTGAGCTGAGTCTTGACTTTCAATCATTATATTCTATATGATTGACTTGATTTCCTATGTGGATTGGGTTGTATTATCCTGTGTGGATTGGATTGTGCTATCCTATGTGGACGTGATCGAACTTGAACTAGAATTGATGGCTTAGGTATATGTATGGGCATATACCTAAGTAGTGTTGGATGTTACTTAGTCATTGTATCTTTCTTTTGTGGATTATCCTTTGTGGATTCTGGGAGACCTTCAGGGGTCTCGGGGTCCCTACTGAGTATCGTATACTCACCCCTGCACGGGATTCTCCCGCACTACGTTGTGTTGGTTGCAGACGATGGACATCACTGATCTTCGTTGAGGCTTGTAGAGCTGGACGGTACCCGGAGGAGGATCTCACAACGAGTCGGTGCTCGGAGGTGGATATCACGTCGAGTCAGTGCCCGGAGGTGGATTTCACGACGAGTCGGTACCCGGAGGAGATGGATGGACGTGGATTACTGAGGAGGAGATCTATACCTACCCTTTAGGTAGGAAGCCAGAGGACGATCTAGGAGCGGCTCATCACATTTCAGCTGTTGCCCTTTTGAGTTGTACTTTTATTTCAGTTGTAGCTGTACCTTTCTTTTGGGATTGTATTTCTAGCCCCTTTTACTTTCAGCACGTTTATTTTACTGCTTTACTTAGTGGTTTCTTCCTCTTGTACTCTGTTGTGTTGTTTACTTTTATAAAGGCAATGCCTTACCTTCTTTTTGGGATTTACGCCTTTGGTGCTAGTCGCCAGCCCCTGACCTATGGAAGGCGGGCTTAGGGTAGTCACAGCGTGGGCCCCGAGGACGGGTCATGACAAATTGGTATCAAAGGAGTTCGGTTCTACCGTAGAACTCAGGACTCTGATATTTCTTCTATGTGAAGCAATAGTGTTAAGGGTATTGAGTGTGGTTATCAGTCCAGGGAGTCCAGTGTCGGTGCGACCGACGTATCTGTACACCAGGACCCTGACTTCTAATTTCCGACTCAGTGCATGAAAACATTGATTGCATGTGTGTTTCAAAAGTTTTCTTTGTGATTACTTTGTGTCAGCTCACCAGGAATAAATCATTGATCGTGGCACACCTGTATCTTTTCAGGATGGCCCCACGATGGCATCCAGCTAGGGTTATGAGTGTTGTACGAGATGACAGCCTACCGAGAGACGAGGTTCCGGTGTGGGGCCCTCTTACTATGTTGAAACCTTCATGTGGTGTACCAGCACCACCACCACCCGTTGGGTAGCATAGGCCTCCGAGATTTTGAGGCGAGATAGTTCCCAGGCAGTAGTGGACTGGATGGAGGCGATTACTAGAGTTCTACGCCTAGTTTAGACACTAGTAGAGCGGATAGTGGACTTAGCTACTAGTGATTTCCAGTGAGTGACCATGAGGTTGGTCTGTTTAGTGAAGAGGCTTCGTTATGTGGACCGATTCCTGAGATAGTAACTTCGGGTAGTGTGTCAGCTACATCACTACCTATTGGTCAACAGACACTACTGGTGGTACCGGTAGAGGACACTTGTCGGCTTATTTCCTTACATGTTTCAGCACCAGATATACCTCAAGTTATGAGGCAAGACCGAATCACAGGTGGCTGAGGACTGGCTTGAGGAGGTGGATGAGAGTTTCCTAGAGCTTATACAGCTTTGGCAGGACGACGTGTCGGTAGCTGAGAATTCATCAGGGCATACCAAACCATACCTGGTACTCGATGACTACGATGCGATCGGTGCTTCAGGGCTCGTACTTCTGAGTGAGGTGTGACTAAAGGACATTTGATCCAGCACTTCTTTCTCTATGCGTCCCTACTTATACTAGGGTGATAGATAGAACTTTTGTGGTTGAGAATTCTTTTGCTGTATGGATGCAGTCAGTGAAGGTTAGCAGTGGGAAAGCAGGAAACTGGCACCAGTCTCGGAGACTTGAGCGTGTAAAATGTTTCAAGTGGAGGAAGTAAAAATGATAGATGAATTTGCAAGGAAATAGACGTGGAAGCAGAGTTAGGAGAGCATCATGGGGTGGTGAACATTTTGACATGTTTCACCCACCCACCTTTGTAATCCCCGCTAGGATCAGGGAGCTGGAGGGTAGGGGAAATAGTAGCTGCATGTGGTCAAGGAGTGCGACCGAAGGGCTCTAAGGATGATTCGAAGTATGGACGGTGTCTTCTACTAGCTTTCGTAACAATAGACATCGATATGAATCATTCCTTCCTTCCATGAATCTTTTCCCAGACCTAGAGTTTCCGGTTAAGCTGTTGAATTGAACCTCACGTCTAGAGATACCTTTGGGAGAAGACTTGATAATCACACTTGCGCCGACGGTGTGATCTGACCCTTGAGGCGAGAGTTTCGGTTGGAACCTCTTGGTGGCAGCATTGAAGCCTTATGACGTTAGTTTGAGTATGAACTGGGCAATCACAGTTCATACACAAATTAACGGTATTAGGCAAACGTCGGGATGGGTTTTCCTTTGTCGGCGAAAAGGAAACCCCAGGAAGCACAGGATTAACTCTTTCTTAGGAGGGTGTAGCCGATCACTCTTGGGTCTGCCAACCTTACCCTCGTGGCTGTAGAAGTTTTGAGTTTCAGTTCTAATCAGGAAAGGGAGGAGACGAATGGACGTGGAGTGCTGAGGAGAAGATCTGTACCTACCCTTCTGGTAGGAAGCCAGAGGACGATCCAGGAGCGGCTCATCACCTTTCAGCTGTTTCCCTTTTGAGTTGTACTTTTCTTTCGGTTGTAGCTGTACCTTTCTTTTGGGATTGTATTTCTGGCCCCTTGTACTTTCAGCATATTTGTTTTACTTCTTTACTTAGTGGTTGCTTCCGCTTGTACTCTATTGTGTTGTTTACTTTTATAAAGGCAATGCCTTCCCTTCTTTTTGGGATTTACACCTTTGGTGCTAGTCGCCAGCCCCTGGCCTATGGAAGGCGCGCTTTGGGTAGTCACGACACGGGCCCCGAGGACGGGTCGTGAAAAATTGGTATCAAAGGAGTTCAGTTATACCGTAGAACTCATGACTCTGATCTTTCTTCTGTGTGAAGCAATAGTGTTAAGGGTATTGAGTGTGGTTATTAGTCTAGGGAGTCCAGTGTTGGTGCGGCGGCCGATGTATCCATACACCAGGACCCTGACTTCTGATTTCTGACTTAGTGCACGAAAACATTGATTGCATGTGTGTTTCAAAAGTGTTCTTTGTGATTACTTTGTGTCAGCTCACCAGGTATAAATCGTTGACCGTGGCGCACCTGTCTCTTTTCAGGATGGCCCCACGACGGCAGCCAGCTAGAGTTCCGAGTGTTTTACAAGATGACGGCCCACCGAGAGACGAGGTTCCGGTGTGGGGCCCTCTTACTATGTTGAAACCTTCAGGTAGTGTACCAACAGCACCACCACCCATTGGGTAGCATAGGCCTCCAAGATTTTGAGGCAAGACAGTTCCCAAGAAGCAGTGGACTGGATGGATGTGATTGCTAGAGTTCTACACCTAGTTTAGACACTAGTAGAGAGGATAGTGGACTTAGCTACTAGTGATTTCCAGTGAGTGACCATGAGGTTGGTCTGTTTAGTGAAGAGGATTCGTTATGTGGACCGATGCCTAAGATAGTAACTTCGGGTAGTGTGTCAGCTACATCACTACCTGTTGGTCAGCATACACTACCGACTGTACCGGTAGAGGACACTTGTAGGCTTAGTGCCTTACATGTTTCATCACCAGATATCCCTCAAGTTCCGAGGAAAGCCCGACTCATAGGCGGCTGAGGACTGGCTTGAGGAGGTGGTTGAGACTTTCCTAGAGCTTATACAGCTTCGGTAGGACGACGTTTCGGTAGCTGAGAATTCATCGGGGCATCCCAAACCATACCTACTACTCGATGACTACGATGCGATCAGTGCTTTAGGGCTCGGACTTCTGAGTGAGGTGTGACTAAAGGACATCTGAGCCAGCACTTCTTTCTCTATGCATCCCTACTTATACTAGGGTGCTAGAGAGAACCTTTGTGGTTGAGAATTATTTTGCTATATGGATGCAGTTAGTGAAGGTTAGCAGTGGGAAAGCAGGAAACTAGAGCCAGTCTCGGAGACTTGAGGGTGTAAAATGTTTCAAGTATAGTAAGTAAAAAGGATAGATGAATCTTCAAGGCAGCAGACGTGGAAGCAGAGTTAGGAGAGCAGCATGGGGTGGTGAACATTTTGACATGTTTCACCCACCCGCCTTTGTAATCCCCGCTAGGCTCAGGAAGCTGGAGGGTAGGGGAAAGAGTAGCTGCATGCGGTCAAGGAGTGCGACTGAAGGGCTCTAAGGATGATTCGAAGTATATACTATGTCTTATACTAGCTTCCATAATAATAGACATCGATACGAATCATTCCTTCCTTCCATGAATCTTGTCCCAGACCTAGAGTTTCCAGTTAATCCATTGACTTGACCCTCACCTCTAGAGATACCTTTGGGAGAAGACTCGATAATCACACTTGTGTCGATGGTGTGATCTGACCCTTGAGGCGAGAGTTTCGGTTGGAACCTCTTGGTGGCAGCGTCGAGGCCTTACGACGTTAGTTTGAGTATGAACTGGGAAATCACATTTCATACACAAATTGAAGGTATTAGGCAAACGTCGGGATGGGTTTTCCTTGGTTGGCGAAAAGGAAACCCCAGGCAGCACATGATTAACTCTTGCTTAGGAGGGTGTAGCTGATCACTCTTGGGTCGGCCAACCTTACCCTCGTGGCTGTAGGAGTTTTGAGCTTCAGTTATAATCAGGAAATGGAGGCCTCTAGAGTTCGAGTATGGCGACCACATTCTTATACGGGTCTCACATCGATGAGGTTTACAGAGATGTATCCGAGGTGGCGAGATATCTCTGAGGTTCAACAGACCTTTCTAGGTCCTCAGAAGGGTAGGAGAGGTGGTTTACCGCTTGACCTGTCCACCTCAGTTGCACCGGGTGCACGATGTCATCCTTGTATCTCAGCTAAGGAGATACGTGCATGACCCTTCACACATCATCGACCACAGGGAGTTGGACGTCGATGATGGGACGACATTCACAGAGGTTCTAGTGGAGAACGAGGATCAATAGGAGAAGGTCCTACGTGGATGGTTGATTCCTCAGGTGCGCTTTCACTGGTAGCATGGGAAACTCCAGGAGAGAACATGGGAGCGGGAGGCTCAGTTGCGTGCTCAGTACCACTTTTGTTTCCCTAGTTTGTGTTATAAATTTACGGGGATGTAAAGACCTGAGGTGGGAGTAATGTAAAGACCCTTAAATTTCAAGGAATTTTTTTTCTTAATTTCTTTGGAATTTTGCGAGTCTATGGATTCTAACGGTACCTGATTCTGAGGCCTGGTGTGCCCAGAATCATTTTCTGAAGTTTAGCTCGGGTACGTTCAGTGAATGAACAAGCGGGTTTTTCTAACTCTTGAACCAGTTCTCAGAATCGAAATCCGAGGGAACCGTTGAAACCACAACACTGATATTTTCTTAAGAAGACCTTTTCTAGAGTTGTGTTTGCTCGGAAAGAGTTGTTTAATTTTGTGGATTAAGACTACGGAGAAATAAAATTGTGCTACTAATTTTATTTCTTTTAAGTGGTTAAAATCCTAAGGATGGAGGTTGGGTGAAACTAACCACCCATGTGAGGTTAATAGTGAGGTGGTGCCCACATGATCCCCCACACCTTCAAATCCCCAAACCCCCATCTTAAATGTTGGCAACCTCCCATAAGTTATGACCTTATCTCTCTCTTTAATTGAATGCCAGCACACCTATTAAATTAATTGAATCTTGTTAATTAATTTAATGAGGTTTTTGAATTTTAAAATGTTGGCATGTGTGAATAAATTAAGACAAAGTCTTAATTTGTTTTTGGTTGGTTCGTTGTGTGGAGTCTGGGGAGAAAATAACCAAGGTCTCGAAGAGCATCGTCTTCCACATTGAAGAACGCGAAGAACATCAAGACCTCGATGAAGAACGCCATCACCGCAAGGGAAGACCTCCGTGCCATATTCTCTTATCTCCGTAGATGGTGAGAGACTTGTTGGGCAAAAATCCCTCAAGGTATCATTGAAGCATTTTTGAGGTGATTGTGTTTGTTGACAAAGTGGACATCTGAGTAGTGATTGTTGACAAAGCAAAACAATGACATACAAATTTGTTGACAAAGAAGATTTCATGGTGGAATGTCGAGTTCAAGAGCTGAGGTCAACGATCCATGTTTGATTCAAGAACTTCGATAAAAGGAATGGATGATCTGGAGGTGGTACAAAAGAACAGATACAAGGTGGCGCCGTTTTCCAGTGTTTGCCAAATTTTTGGGCCTGAAAATCGGCAGATGAAGAAAAGTGTTTTTGGCAAAGGGACTTGTGCACCTAGGACTTGGAGAAGAGGAAACTTGCGCACCATATGTTTTTTAAGATCAGAAGATCAAAATATGGAAAAGGAAGTAGGTTCGCGCAAGTTTGGGAGTTGGTCGCGTAAGTGTCCAAAAGGACAGAAGACTTGCGCGCCGAAACTAGGTCGCGTAGGTGACTTGCGCGCCGTCGCGCAGGGTGGTCAGATTGCTTATAAATACTGGACCACCCCTCCTCATTCTTTACTGGAGTTCAACACTTTGAGAAATCAGAGCTCCCGTCACGCATGTGTGGTAGTCGCGCAAGTGGTGTGTGTGGTCGCGCAGGTGGGACTTGCGCGCCAGAGGTTGAAGTTGTGTGCCGGTGTTAGAAGTTGCGCGCCGGTTGGCAGTTGCGCGCCAAGTAAGGTTTGTTCCAGCAGTGTTTTTCGGACTGCGTGGAATCTGGAAGTTTTCCCGATACCTTCGGTGCAAAGAGATATTCATCTTCGGGTGAAAGTTGTACTTCAACAGAGCATCTACACACAGAGGAAGATGCATTCATTCATGCAAATGAAGAGACCTACAGGTCTATAAACTGTGAGTGGATTCCCTTCCAAGAGAAGTGAGCTTAGGAAGAGGAAGAAGGTGATCCTATCCACCGGCAGTGAGCCAGAGAGAGAGAAACAGGGAGTGACCCTTGGGAAAGCAGTGAGCTGACCCTAAACATTGTAAAGGCAGTGAGCCTGGGAATAGAAGTGATCTAGCCCGAAATTTGTAATCCACAGCTAGTGAAGTTTAGTGGAATTTGGTACGAACCGGAAACTTGTCGGCGTATGCTCCTTAGACGTATCCCTTAGCGGTGAACCAAGTAAAAATCTCTGTGTCTGCCTGCTTACTTCCCTGCATTGAATTCAAAGCATCATCATTAGGTAAAGGAGACAAGTGATCATAGTAACCACACAAATTCAAACAAAGTGACCCTTGTAACAAAGCGGTCAAGATCCAGTGGGGCAGAAAGAACTTTGAAAAAGAATATCCATACCCTGATTCACCCCCCCTCTCAGGGTATATAGGCCCCTATTGGCCCTAACAATTGGTATCAAAGGGAAGGTTGCTTTTATCAGATTTGTTTGCTTGGACTTGGTGTAGTCTTTCTGTGTAGTTGAAGATATTGTTTTCGCTTATCTCGGTCTACCACGGGAAAAAGAAAATCTTCAAAGAAGAATCAGAAGTCAGGTGGTATCCCTCAATGTGGAAGTGTCTTTGGAAAAAGTGTGATTCAACTAAAAGAATCAAACAACTTTCTGAAGGAATCATACAGTGAACAGAAAAATGATTTGGATAAATCATACAACAAAAATACTTACTCATTCAAAGATGTTGATGGAATGAGTGAAGAACCTGACTTTCCAAGTGACGTTGGAACCACTGACGATGAAGAAGAAGAAATTGAAGGAAGAATTGATATGCGAGCTGAGTTGGAGGCTACTCTTGAAGAGATAGATGTTTGGAGGGCCAAAACCAAGAAAGCTAACAAAATTGTTCGCGATGCCAAACTCTATATGCAGCAGCAGGAAGAAGAGAAATCTGAGCTGATGGAAGAAATTGAGAAACTTAATTTATCAACATCAGAGAACTCAGAATCCGTTAGTAAGTATAAGCTGAAGGTTGAAGAACAGAAAAGAGAGATCGATGGCCTGAACAAAAAGGTGGAAGTTGTCCATGGGACTAAAGAATTGGATCAGAAATCCACTGAGGAAATTAAATCTAAAGGCATACAGATCCATGCTATGGAAACTGAGGTCAATAAGCTAAGAGGCTTAAATCAAAGGCTTATTGATATAGTTACTGACCTAACAGAGAAGAATGATTCTCAAGGTGAGGAACTACAGAAGATGGCTAAAGGAAAAGGAAAACAAAAGGCTGGTAAGTGTGAAGAGAATCAAGAGTCCGATGAAGTTCGGAATCTGAAATCCAAGAATGATGATCTAGCTACACAGCTGTCTGAGTTAGTTCAGAAGAATCAAAGACTACAACAAGAGAATGCATGTTGCTCCGATTCTCTTGATCAAGAAAAATTGAAAGTAAAAGAGAAAAATGACATGCTTAATAATCTGAATCATGAACTGGAAGATGAGATGAGTTGTGGAAATAATATCAGAAAAGAACTTGATGCTCAACTTGTATCAAGAGATTTGAAGATTCAAAAGTTAGAAGAAGAGATACAATCAGTCAAGAAGGAAATGTAGAAGTCTAAATCCAAAGATAAGCCCAAGTTGAAGGATGCACTGCACTTATTATTTGATCATCCTTCGGCAGGTGATGATAAAATAAAGTCCAAATATGCTGCATCAGAGGAGAAGCATGAAAGGATTGTATCTTCCCAAAGGTCAACCTTTTTGGGAAAATCTGGAATTGGATATGATAATCCCACTCCTATGGATGATAAGAAAAATGCAGTGAAAAATTCCAAAGGTAAGAAAAATCATGTAGGTGATGGAGATAGGCCTATGAGGATAGTTTCAACGAGTGATGATATGTGCTATTTCTGCGGAGTTCATGGCCACACATCAAGCTTCTGTATAGAGGCTCTGGAGTACATTTCAGGCTGTGAAAAGAGAAACATTAATAAATATGAGAACAGGAAGAAGCATCATGAGAAATTAGAAATAAGAGCTTCTCAGAGGAAAGCATATATTAGATGCTATTACTGCGGAAGAATGGGACACACCATGAGCATGTGTCAGCAAGCTCAGGAGAACAATATCAGAGGAAGAACTCAAGGTGCATCAACATCTCAGCAGAGAGATGATAAAATTAGGTATGCCTTTGAGGGAAAATGTTTTATATGTTCTCACTATGGGCACATGGCGAGACATTGCAGTAAGAAGAAAGCAGGAAAGGGAAAGGAACAAGAAAAGAGATCTCCACCACAGGAAGTGTACAAGAAAGAAGCCTGTACTGGGAGACAAAGTGGTAAGGTGAAAAATAGGCTTAGAGCCTCATGTGAATCACATGGAGCTGGACGAAAGGTGTATCAATCACCTCCTATGTCGTACTCACAACCGCTCTCAAGGAGAGAATGTGAAAAAACCTGGAAGATTAAGCGGAGATCTACTCCAGCTATGATGAACGAAGAATGCATCGAGAAATCCACATGTCGTGCTTCTCAGCAAGAAGTGAAGGAAATAGGAAGACCCCTAAGATGGGAGAATAAGAAAGGGAAGATGCCAAATAGAGAGGTTCCTACTCAGAGAAATAATCAAGGAAAATGCAATTTTGGTAGAACCTCAAAGAATGAAATGTGTACTAGTGGGTTTATACCCCAAGCAGTGAGAAAGACCGAGCCTACCAAATATAAATATCAGAAAAAAGGCTCAGAATGTAGGCAATGAATGCCTAGTCATATGGCCAGAATAGTTGAAGTTGGCTAGACAGTTGGAGGAAGCAAGAAAGGAGTGTGATTTCCTCCAAGAAAAAATAAAATGGTTGACCCGTCAGGATCAACCACTATCCTTATTTTGAGGATTCGAGAAACAACCCCTCTCCCTATGTATATAAATGCTAATTAACTGATGATTCATGTGTTTCAGGTTTTAGGGAGATACGATCCATGGGGAAGTGGCATCTAAAGATGCGAAGTGGAGATGTGATATGCTTCAGTGTTTTGATTGACTCAAATAAGGCATCAAAGTTGATGATGAAAGGGAGAAACATAGCACAACAGGAAGTGATTGTGTTATTGACATTGTCTCTTGTTTCCTACACCAAGTGCCAACTCAGTAGGTTTAGAGATTTTGTTGATGGCTCAATTCTGATTGGAACATGAGAATAAATGGTGCACGTGGAGAAGAATGGTTATGGGTCTCTACCGTTGGGCCTACTAGATAGAAGTGTTGTGTAACACAGGGAGAGCATTTAATAACAAAATCAGATGCCAGATCCGTCAAGGAAATAATTGGATGACCCATCTCAGGTGTTGTCTATTGAGATAATACGTACTGTGGGAGAAGCAACAATGATCAAGAATTTCATGATTATTTATTTTGATCTAACATTATGGTATCAGCTGACTGCTTTCAGGATACCAAGAAGATGCAAGAGAAAATCAAAGGCGTGTCAACAAAAATCTGAGAGAAGAAGTTTTAAGGAAATGACGTCATTGAACAATGACACAGAGAAAATTAGCTGAAAAAAATGAAGCCATTGAAAAATGAGTCAGTGAACAATTTTCTGACGAAAGTGTTGAGGAAGAAAGCAACACAGGGGGAGAAGAAGTGGCTGAGAGTTGACTCAAAAGAATATACTGATGATGAGTACAAGGAAGTAAAATCCTTATTTGCACAAAAGACAAAGAATCGAGCTGAAATTGAAAGGCAGAATATCATCAGTGATCAGTGAGCTCCAGTTCAGACAAGCAGAATGAAATCACTATAGAAGACATCATTACTATCATAGGTTGAGTCAAAATGATTTGATGATGCAACTGATGAAGATAACTGGGTTCAGGTCATGAATGAAGAGCTAAATCAGATTGAGAAGAATCAGACATGGGAGATTGTTTCGAGGCCAGTAGACAAGAATGTCATCGGGACTAAATGGGTCTATCGCAACAAGAATATGACTGAAGATGGCACAGTGGTTCGAAACAAAGCACGACTAGTGTGCAAAGGATACTCCCAGACAGAGGAAATAGATACTTATGATACATCTACACCAGTTGCGAGGCCAGAGACAATCATATTATTTCTAGCCATTATAGTGCAACAGAATCTCAATTCTTACCAGATGAATGTAGAATCAGAAACATGAAAAGAAGATTCAGATGAGATTTGGAATTGAAAATTCCAAGGAGACGAAGACTCCAGTTTCTATCCGGATAAAATCATCAAAAGATGATAGTGGCAAGGTAGTGAATATCACATAATACAATCAGATCATTGGAAGGTTGTTGTACCTGACTGCAACAAGGCCTGATATAGTTTTTGCCACATGCCAAGTAGCAAGTTATCAGAGTAATCCCAAAGAATTCCACATGCTTGAAGTAAAAATAATACTTTAGTATATCAAAGGCACGATGGATTTCAGTTTGATCTATAATGAAAAATCTCAGACAGGGTTATTGGGATATACTGATGCAGACTGGGCCGGTTCAGCAGATTATGGAAAATCAACGTCAGGTGGTGCATTCTATCTTGGTGGATTGTGTATTTCTTGGCTTAGCAAGAAGTAATATTGCATTTCATTGAGCACCGCAGAAGCTAAGCATATTGCGGCCACTCAAGCATGCACAAAATTATTGTGAATGAAGCAGCAGATTGAAGATATGGGAATTGAAGTGAAGTCTCCGATCAGAATCCAGTGCGATAACTCAAGTGCTATAAATCTCAGCAAAAATCTCGTCCATCACTCAAGGACAAAGCACGTTGAGATTAAGTATCATTTGATCAAGGAGACGGTTGAGAAGGGACTCGTGAAGTTGGAGTATGTGCCTACAGAGCTACAGGTTGCAGATATTCTGACAAAGGCCTTACCCAAGGAAGCTTTTGAGAGGCATCGACTGGATCTGGGAGTTCAGTCGATTCCCCGCACTTGAAATAGTGTGGATGTGGGACCCCCCCTCTCCTCTAGGTATGATGTGTTTTTCCCTACTATGCTGATATGTGTTCTCTACTCTGTTACAGACTACAAAGGAGTGTCCTTCGGGTTCGTTGACAAAGGGGGAGAAAAGTGTTTGTTAAAGGAGGAGAAAATAGTGATTGTTCAAGGGGGAGACAGTGCGGAGATTTGATAAATCACAATTGATACGGGGAGAAGCTGACAGGTGGAGCAGCCAGAAAGGGGGAGCAATAAGAAAGGGGGAGTGTATTAAATCTGACGATGCTAGAAGTGATCGATCAAAGAATAGATATCACGACAGCTGAGGATTGTGATAAAAGCAGAAGAGTGGTGTTGGACAGTGGTAAGAATATTTCCAAACCAAACATTGGTCTTCCAACAAGCCCATCAACAATTGGTATCAGTTTAGTACAAATTGGTATCAGTTTGGTGTCAACAGTGGATGTCAGAGATAAAGTGATTCATTGATGAACTTTTCATTTACTCTTGTTTCTCACGCCGAGCATTGCTCATGTGGGCTTAGAGTATGTGTTGAGTAAATCCTTGATCGCTATCAGAATCGCAATGAGGCGAATGGAGGCTGAAGAATCAACGACGTATCTTTGTTTTGGAAGAGTTGTCAATAAACCCAAAGGGGGAGATTGTTGGGCAAAAATCCTTCAAGGTATCATTGAAGCATTTTTTAGGTGATTGTGTTTGTTGACAAAGTGGACATCTGAGTAGTGATTGTTGACAAAGCAAAACAATGACATACAAATTTGTTGACAAAGAAGATTTCATGGTAGAATGTTGAGTTCAAGAGCTGAGGTCAACGATACATGTTTGATTCAAGAACGTCGATAAAAGGAATGGATGATCTGGAGGCGGTACAAAAGAACAGATACAAGGTGGCGCCATTTTCCAGTGTTTGCCAAATTTTTGGGCCTGAAAATCGGCAGATGAAGAAAAGTGTTTTTGGAAAAGGGACTTGCGCGCCGAGGACTTGGAGAAGAGGAAACTTGCGCGCCATATGTTTTTCAAGATCAGAAGATCAAAATATGGCAAAGGAAGTAGGTTCGCGCAAGTTTGGGAGTTGGTCGCGCAAGTGTCCAAAAGGACAGAAGACTTGCGCGCCGAAACTGGGTCGCACAGGTGACTTGCGCGCCGTCGCGCAGGGTGGTCAGATTGCTTATAAATACTGGACCACCCCTCCTCATTCTTTACTGGAGTTCAACACTTTGAGAAATCAGATCTCCCGTCGCGCATGTGTGGTAGTCGCGCAAGTGGTGTGTGTGGTCGCGCAGGTGGGACTTGCGCGCCAGAGGTTGAAGTTGTGCGCCGGTGTTAGAAGTTGCGCGCCGGTTGGCAGTTGCGCACCAAGTAAGGTTTGTTCCAGCAGTGTTTTTCGGACTGCGTGGAAGCTGGAAGTTTGCCCGATACCTTCGGTGCAAAGAGATATTCATCTTCGGGTGAAAGTTGTACTTCAACAGAGCATCTACACACAGAGGAAGATGCATTCATTCATGCAAATGAAGAGACCTACAGGTCTATAAACTGTGAGTGGATTCCCTTCCAAGAGCAGTGAGCTTAGGAAGAGGAAGAAGGTGATCCTCTCCACCGGCAGTGAGCCAGAGAGAGAGAAACAGGGAGTGACCCTTGGGAAAGCAGTGAGCTGACCCTAAACATTGTAAAGGCAGTGAGCCTGGGCATAGAAGTGATCTAGCCTGAACTTTGTAATCCACAGCTAGTGAAGTTTAGTGGAATTTGGTACGAACCGGCAACTTGTCGGCGTATGCTCCTTGGATGTAGCCCTTAGCGGTGAACCAAGTAAAAATCTCTGTGTCTGCCTGCTTACTTCCCTGCATTGCATTCAAAGCATCATCATTAGGTAAAGGAGACAAGTGATCACAGTAACCACACAAATACAAACAAAGTGACCCTTGTAACAAAGAGGTCAAGATCTAGTGGGGCAGAAAGAACTTTGAAAAAGAATATCCATACCCTGATTCACCCCCCCTCTTAGGGTATATAGGCCCCTATTGGCCCTAACAAGACTCCTTTTCCAGAGAACGATGACGCACTGCTTTCTTCATCGGGCGAACACTGACGACGGCTACAGAGCCTCAATCCGAGACGCTATCTTCCGTGACGTCCTTTTCCTGCTACGACCCTCGTTTGACGACTTCATCAAGGTAGGGGTTTGGTTTTGTTCGTGAATAATTCCTTGCATTCTTCATTTAATATTCGGGCTGCCTGTTAGCAATTTAACGTGAGGAGGTCGGACTGCCCGAACACGGCCGATCCTCCTCCCCCTTTGATTTTGTGTTCGTTGTGGCTCGAAAAAAGGTGGCTTAGTGCAACGACACCGTGCGGAAACAAGAAGGAACGTGACGAAGGAGAACGGCGCCGTCGTGCCGTGCCGTTGAGGTCGAAAGAAGCCGCGGCCGGAGTCGGGCCACGCCGAAGGGGCACGGCACCGTCGCGCTGCGCCAGAGAACCATGAATAAGCCGTGGCCGGAGCGGGGCCATGGCAGAGGGACGCGGCGTAGTCGCGCCGCACCGGATGGACAAGGTCTTGGCTCAAGGCCACGGAGATGCAAGGAGGGGCGGCCAGAACCGCCGACCACCGACACTCGAAGGGACGGGACCGCGGGGTCCCGCGGTGGCAGTTCCGGCTGGCCATTTCGGAAGGACCGAGGGTCGTAACCCTCAGATTGCCAGGAGGCGGGCCCCCCTCGTGGGGGCCGTTCGTCAATCAGGAGGGCAGCCCCCCCTGGTTTTTCCGCTCGGCCATTTCGGCCGAGCTACCTGGTCACGCGAGCCGTGCCTGCGCCCTAAGGGGCTAGACCTGGACCCGGGTTGGGTCGACCCGGTTCGGGCTGACCCAGGGGGTCTTGGGCCGGGTCGGTCCGGGCCCAAAACCCCCTATTTTCAGACAGTTCTGTTCAAACACCCGTATCTTGGGCTACAGACCTCCGATCGATGCACCTTTACTTGAGATGCGATCCTTGGATCGAGATGGTCGTTTTGGTATATTACACTTAAGGTTTTGAAGAACTTTGTGTATGGCTGGGTTGGTTCGAACACGAAACCAACCGGGCCCTCGGAGCGGAAACACTTATAACTTGAGCTCTGGACGTCCGATTGACACGCCGTCGACTTTGTTGGATTCCTCTTAGTGATACAGTTCTTTTTTCTTACTCCACTCGAGGTTTGGACGTAGTTGGAGTATTGTCGGGTTGGTTTTGACTTAAAAACCAACCAGGCCCCTGGGACGAAAAAGCCAATAACTCTCAGACCGGGCGTCCGATTGATGCGCCGTCTGTCACGTTGTGTTACTATTGATGTGATGGAACTTTGCGATACATCAACCCTGGTATACATGGCAGTTAATGTATCGACCTCTTGTCTCGTGGAGCGGACCATCCTGGAATGAGCGTGTTGTGTGCGGAAACCCTAGAGCTGGCTGCGACTTCGACGACGATGATAACCGCATTGGAATCCTCCGTGGGTTTGACGGTGAAGAATTTCGTACTGGAATCCTCCGTGGGTTTGACGACGATGATAACCGCATTGGAATACTCCGTGGGTTCGACGGTGAAGACTTTTGTACTGGAATCCTCTGTGGGTTCGACGACGACGACAACCGTACGGGAATCCTCCATGGGTCGGCGGTGACAACTACAGTACTTTCAATCATTATGAAACCCTAGAGCTGGCTGAGACTTGACGACTGCTGATCGATCGACTCAGTGTGTTTCAGATAGACCAGTGGGGAGCGCTTGGTTGTAGCGGCAGAACCATGGTACTCAACAGAAGGAGTACCTCTGGAGGCTATGAAGGGGAGCTCTTGGTTATAGTGCCTGACCCATGGAGGGAAGTGCTTGGTTGTAGCAGCAGGCCCACAGTACTCGACAGGTGGAGTACTACAGCAGTCCAAGGTTAGTGGGAAGCGCTTGGTTGTAGCGACAGGCCCACTGTACTCGATAGAGGAGGAGTTCCCCAGCAGCTATGGTTTCAACATCATGATTAAATCCTAGTTTGAGTTGAGTCTTGACTTTCAATCATTATCTTCGATATGATTGAATTGGTTTCCTATGTGGATTGGGTTGTGTTATCCTGTGTGGATTGGATTGTGCTATCCTATGTGGACGTGATCGAACTTGAACTGGAATTGATGGCTTAGGTATATGTATGGACATATACCTAAGTAGTGTTGGATGTTACTTCGTGATTGTATATTTCCTTTGTGGATTATCCTTTGTGGATTCTGGGAGACCTTTGGGGGTATCGAGGTCCCTAATGAGTATCGTATACTCATCCCTGCACGGGCTTCGCCCGGACTACATTGTGTTGGTTTCAAACGACGGACATCACTGATCGTGGTTGAGGCTTGTAGAGATGGACGATACCCGGAGGAGGATCTAACGATGAGTCGGTGCCCGGAGGTGGATATCACGTCGAGTCAGTGCACGGAGGTGGATTTCACGACGAGTCGGTACCCAGAGGAGACGGACGGACATGGAGTGCTGAGGAGGAGATCTGTACCTACCCTTCAGGTAGGAAGCTGGAGGACGATCCAGGAGAGGCTCATCACCTTTCAGCTGTTGCCCTTTTGAGTTGTACTTTTCTTTCGGTTGTAGCTATACCTTTCTTTTGGGCTTGTATTTCTGGCCCCTTGTACTTTCAGCAGGTTTGTTTTACTGCTTTACTTAGTAGTTTCTTCCACTTGTACTCTGTTGTGTTGTTTACTTTTATAAAGGCAACGCCTTCCCTTATTTTTGGGATTTACACATTTGGTGCTAGTCGCCAGCCCCTGGCTTATGGAAGGCAGACTTAGGGTAGTCACAGCATAGGCCCCGAGGATGGGTCGTGACAAGGATGTTTTTAAAAAAATATTTTCCTCGAACCCTATATCTCAAGATGGAATGAGAGCTCCTTGGACTCAAGCAGAAGGAAGATGAGTCCATCAGGGCGTATAAAGAAAACTTTACAAGGCTTTCAAGGTATGCCTCTGGCTTTTTCATGAACACTGGAAGAAAGGTGGATCACTTCTTTAGTAGACTAAAGCTGAGTCTACGAAAAGCATTAGCGATTTGAGACTTCAATATTTATGAGGATATTATTCATTGTGCCATCAAGGTTGAAATGGAGATTCTAGACTCTTAGTGGTCTCATGGGCCCAATGATAAGAGGCAGAAAATGGAGAACAACATGGGTGGTTCATCGAACAAATCCCATGATGGAAAGAAGCCTGATTTTCCCCTTGTAAAAGTTGTGGGAAGAAGCATCCTAGGAATTGTCTGAAGGGAACCAAGAATTTCTTCAAATGTGGAAATTTTGGTCATATGGCCAAGAAATTCTGTTTGGATATGAAGAATCCCACTAATGAAGAAGAATAATGGAATATTGAAATCAACACTCATCCTACAGTGAAATGTTACAACTACAAGGAGCATGGACATTATGCGAACAATTTCCCTAAGACGAGGTTTGTTAGAGGAAATCAACAACTACCTACAATGCAACAAGGAAGGGATTATGCTATCACTACTACTGAGGTGGATCCAGACAATAATTAGGTGATAGGTATGCTAGTTATTCATTCAAGAATAGAAGACGTACTATTTGATTCAGGTTTTATGCATTATTTTATAACTTGCAAGTTTAGTAGAACTATTCAAACACCATCTCAAAATTTGGAGGAAAATTTATCTGTGAGAACAGAGAATGGGGAAATTATTGCATCCATGGTTTATAACTCCTCCCTGGTTAATGTTTGTGGACTGAAACTCCCAAAAAATCTTGTCATAACTTTCTTTAGTGGAATTCGATGCTATCTTGGGCATGGATTGGCTATCTTTGTACAAGGCTAACATAAAATTTCCAGAAAGGGAGATTAATCTTCACATCCCAAAGCATCCTTCGATTATTTACAAGTGTAAGGAGGAAGATGAATCTATTTTAGAATCATCATCTCAAGTGTGTATATTTTTGCCTTATGAGAAAGCATATCTAGCTCAAATTATTGAGACAAAAGAGAGAATCATGCTTAAAGACATGCCCATTGCGAGGGATTACACTGATGTATTCCCTAAAGAGTTTCCTGGTCTTCCTCTTGATCGCAAGGTTGAGTTATAAATTGAAATTATCCTTAGATATCTACCTATATCAAATACACCTTATATAATGTCCACCGTAGAGCTAGAGGAGATGAAGAAGTAGTTATAGGAGAATCTGGAGAAGGGTTTTTTACACCTGAGTGATTCACCTTAGGGTGTGCCAGTAATTTTCATCAAGAATAAGGATGGATCAATGAAAATATTCCTTGATTATCATGAACTCAATAAAATCACGATAAAGAACAAGTATCCCCTTCCACATATATATGACTTTTTCGATCAGCTTTGTGGGGCCAGTTATTTTTCTAAGGTGGACCTTTGGTTTGGATATCATTAACTAAAGGTGAGGAAGGAAGATATTCCCAAGACTGCCTTTTGAAAAAGGTATGAACACTATGAGTTCATAGTTATGCCCTTCAGGCTCACTAATTATCCAACAATTTTCATGGATTTAATGAATAGAGTCTTTAGATATTACCTTGACAAATTTGTGGTAGTATTTATTGATGATATTCTGATATACTCTAAGAGAAAGGAGGAACATGAGGAGAATTTTAATACCATGTTAAAGACTTTGTGAAGAGAGAATTTTTATGAAAAGTATAGTAAATGTGAGTTCTAGATCGAGGAAGTATCATTCTTGGGGCATGTTATCACCAGCAAAGGGATATCTGTGGATCCTTCCTAGACGAAGGCAATTGAAGAGTGGCCCATGCCAACTTCTGTAATGGAGATCTGCAGCTTTTGGGTCTATCTGGGTATTATTGATGATTTGTGAAGAACTTTTCATGATTATCAAACCCAATGACCAAACTGACACAGAAGTAAGTAAAGTTTTTCTAGACTCAGGAAGGTGAATAATGTTTTAAGGAGTTAAAAAAGAGGCTTATCGCTACACCAGTACTCACACTCACAACAAGTGGAGAACTATTTGTGGTGTATAGTGGTGCTTTAAAGAAGGGATTAGGCTGTGTGCTAATGAAAAATGATAAAGTGATAGCCAATGACTCAAGGCATCTGAAAATCCATGAAAAAAACTATCCCACACACGATCTGGAGTTGGAAACTGTGATCTTCGCATTGAAAATCTGGCGGCATTATCTCTATGGGGAGAAGTGTGAGAAATATATATTGACCACAAGAGTATCAAATATATATTCACATTGAAATATCTTACTATTCACCAATGAATATGGATAAATCTTATAAAGGATTATGACTGCTCAATTTACTACCATCCTAGTAAGGTAAATATGGTGGCAGATGATCTAAGTAGAAAGGATCCCGCATCTTTATCAATGATGAGAATTGAAAAGGATTCGATATTTTTCGATTTGAAAAGGGTGGAAATGGGAATAATTAAGGGAGGAACATCATCAATCCTTTCTCAAATGATTGCTCAACCATCTCTCTTAGAGAAAATAAAGTTTGCTCAAAGAAAAGATGTGGAAATTCTGAAAAGGGTGGAAGCTATCAGAAATGGGAAATCCTCAGAGTTTAAGATGGATGAGGAAGGATTTTTAAGATTTGGGTCACAATTATGTGTACCATATGATTTAGAGATTAATAATGATCTTTTGAATGATGCACATAGCTCGACCTTCTCTATACACCCAGGGAGCACAAAGATGTATCAAGATCTCCAAGAAAAATTTTGGTGGGGCAATATGAAAAGGGAGATTGATGAATATACATCAAAGTTCCTGGTATGTCAAAAAGTGAAGGCTGAGAGGAAAAAGTCTAAGGGGATGATGAAACCACTACCCTCACTAACATGGAAGTGGGAGAACATTACCATGGACTTTTTCACTAGAATTCCAAGGACATCCAGAGGAAACAATGCTATATGGGTTATTTTGGATCATCTTACAAAGATAACTCACTTTATCACAATTTTAGAGGACTTTTCATTAGATCAACTTGCATGGATTTACATCAACTAAGTGGTAAGGATTCATGGAGTACCAATATATATTGTATCTGATCATGATCTGAGATTCACCTTGAAGTTCTGGAAAAGTCTCAAATATTCTCTAAGAACAGAACTGAACTTCATTACGACCTATAATCCTCAAAATGATGGCCAATCTGAGTGAACTATTCATACAATGAAAGATATATTGAGATCATATTCTATGGACTTAAAAGGAGGATGGAACCAACATCTTCCAATGGTTGAATTCTCTTACAAAAATAGTTTCCACTCGAGCATCCAAATGGAACCATATGAATTACTTTACGGGAAAAGGTACAGAACACCAGTGTGTTGGGATAAAGTTAGTGAGCATAAGTTTCTAGGACCTAAAATGGTCAAAGAAAGGGTAAATAAGGTGGAAACCATTCAGTAGAATATCAAGGCATCCCAAAGTCGACAGAAAAGTTATGCAGACAATCGTCAACAAGACCTTGAGTTTAAAGTTAGATAAATGGTATTTCTATACATATCTTCATGGAAGAAGTTCATGAGATTTGGAAAGAAAGGGAAGTTAAGTCCCAGGTACATCGGCCCCTTTGAGATCCTTGATCGAGTCGAAGCTGTGGCCTTTTGACTGGCACTTCCACCTACCATGTAAAAAGTACACGATGTCATTCACATATCCCTCTTAAGAAAGTACATACTAGACCCTTCACATGTACTCTCTTTAGAGGTGGTATAGCTGGAGGATGATCTTTCCTACGAGAAGCATCCAGTGAAGATCTTGGATTATAGAGACAAAGTTCTACGCAACAAGACTACTCATCTGGTTAAGGTACTATGAAAAAACCATAAGTACAAAGAGGAAACATGGGAACTGGAGGAATCAATGAAGGAAAAGTACCCATACCTATTTACGACTTAGAATGTAAAATGAAATTTCGAGGGAGAAATTTCAAGGGTGAAATTTCATGAGGGGGGAAGAATGTAACAACCCAATGATTTATAAATAGAAATTACTTTCTTATAAATATGTCATGAAATCACAACATAATGAAATACTAAGTGCTATGTGACCTTTAAACATAAGTTTTTCACTTTTGTGATTTGAATTTAGAAAATCTAACATACACGGTTGTGATCAGTAATTTATTTGGAGTTCGATAAGAAAAACTTATTTTTTGGTGAATAGTAACCTAACCTTAAGAATAGTAACATACCCTTATGAATAATGATATACCCTAATAAATAGTAAACTTACCTATGATAGTATAAAGATAATATTCAAGTGAAAGTATGATGTACCTATATTTTAGAATAAGTAAATGAATGTTTTAAAACTGGGTTTTTAATAATAAATTATGAGTTTAATTAAATATTAAAATAATCATATTTAGAAAATTATTTTTGAAAAATGGATTTCATTTTTGGATTCTAAACATCGAAAAATGGTTTGGGTGATTTATTGGGATTTTTTCTAAAATACTTGAATTTTTTATGAATAGTAAAATATGACAATTTATGATAAATGCTAAATAATGGATTTATTGAGTCATTGATGATGATCTACTGATGTAATCCCAATTGGTTCAAATTCACATGAATTTATTACTATTATTGGTCATGGAATCATCACTATTTCTGGTCTTGAGGTAAATTAATAAACTAATGATTAAAAAATTATGAAAACCCTCCTCTCCTCCACTATAAACCCCCCTCACTCCCTCTTCTCTTCACTACTCTCAAGCCTTGTGCCTTACCAATATTCTACCCAAATATCTCCCCAAGCTCCTCCCCCACATCCAAAATCCCCTAGCCTCTTCAAAATACCAAAACCTCTCCATTTAATAAGTTCTCAAAGGAGATAAACTCAAGAGGTAAATTCCTCTTTCAAATTATTTTATTTCTTTTAAGTTCTTTTCTTTTCTTATTTATTTCCTCACCTCACTTCACCCAAATAGTATGATAACTCGAGTAACATACATGTACTGGAATTTTTTTATGCTAATGGGATATTTCATTATTATATCTCCTTTCCCCATATTTTATTTTGAAATGAAAGCACCATTTGAGATGTGTTAATTTAGCACATTCAAGGAAAACAATTTATCAATTTCTATTATCATCTTTGATTCTAGTCATTAAACCATTTGTGTTATGGTTGAACCAGATTATTATATATATATATATATTATATATATCCTCTTTATGGTTTTTTAATCCTTTTGTGAAAATGGTATTATGTTTTGAATCAAAACATGTTCGTTGTAATCAAACCCACTGATTAACCAAAACAGTTATCACTAAGGTTTTATATAATAATTCAACTTCACTCTAAGTAAAAAAATTAAATTAGAAACCATTTAATCTTTTGGATGTTCACTAATAGCACATAACTTCAATTCTAGACAACCACTTTCACCTTTCAGGTGTATCCAAACATGAATATAAGATAACCAGTCATTAAAAACCAAGTAAGAAAACGAGCCCGAACAATGAAATTAAACCTTATAACCAATCAAAAAGGTCTTGAATGAACCAAAAAGGGTTATAATAAATAAATTACATATAGAAGAGGTTCTTGAATTTTTAATTAATAAACCTAATTTTTTTATTCAGGTCATTAATAACAAGTGGAGAACAGCACCAGATTTAAGGTAAGGGATCCTCTCCATTTCACTATTAATCAAGATGTCCTCTATGCTATGCCATTTTACATGTAATACAAAATAACAGGGTATAATTACACACCTACCCCATAATTACCTCATGATTTATAAGTGATGATAAACCCCTTATCTCTCTCTCATCAAGCCCTCTTAGGTACACCCGACACCATAATGATAAACCGTAACGAATTCCACCCGAACCTTCTTTGTTATTTCGGATTGCCTTATCTTTATTTATATCAAAATGGAGTTATGTTAGCTATTTATATACATATTTTAAATTATTTTAGTTTTAAAAAATTAATTTATGAATACCCTTTCATCACTCTCTTTTGGGGATATACATGTTTCTTAAAGATTACCTCCTTAGAACTTTCCGATAAGCAAACCTATTTTAAGGGAACCTCCCAATTTTTTTTACCGAATTTCAAGTGCACTCTATCCTCTGTTTTAAGCCACAATTGTATTTATAAAATTTTTATTTTTATTATGAAAACCTTACTGTATAAATTCTGGTTTTATATAAAATATTTTCCTCTTTTCTATTTTAAAATCTCTATAGTATTTTCCTTTAAACCGCACAAAAATGTTTTAATGCTAATGTTTCTCAAATACAAATATTATATGTTGTCACTTATGTTTGAAATCACTTACCATGTTATATGAATATTTCACCTTATGAATGTTCATGTATGTTCTAATCCATTTCTTTCATGGACACTTTCATGATACACCCAGTGGTTATGCTTTATGTCATGATTGTGGTACCCAATTCTTTCCATGGGTACCCTTATGTTTATGTATGGTTGATTATGTATGATTATTTATGTGGAAAGAGTATTCATGAAAATGTTGATATGGGTGCACCCAGATAGTGCTCTAATTCATTGGGTAAAGTTAAGTCTCATGAGATGCAATGTGAAATGGGATTGGCGGTTAGCCTTGACCCATACTAAAATGGGAAATGAGATTGGCGGTTAGCTTTGACCCATGATAAAATGGTAAATAGGATTTGGGGTTAGCATTGAACTATACTAAAGGAATGTTTTATGATTCTACCGCATTTATATGATTCCATATTTATATGATCCCATGCTTATACTATATGATTTCATATGTTCGATGATTTGGATATCATTATTTCATGCCTCCTAACTCACGTGCTTGAGATGTATCCTTATATTCTTTCCCTTACTGGGATTTTTAGCTCATCCCTTTATTCACATGTTCCCAAGGGTACCCTATAAAGATGTAAGGGCTCAAAGGAAGTTAGTAGATCTTTATGGAGATTAAATAAATAAGTGTTTTTTTAGCCCAATGTTTTATGTTCTATGTACCTAGTCTTCCAAGACACTAGACTTAACGATACTTGGCTTGTACTATAATGTATAATTATTTTTAAAACATGTAATGTTAGATGAAAAAGGCTAGGGTCACTACAAAATCCTTTGAAATAGTTTATGATTTACTAGAGATAAGATCCAAGGAAACCATTATTATTCTTTCTTTCAATGGTTTATGTTTAAGATGAAAAGTTGTTTATAAAACCCGTTTCTATTCCACAAGTTATACCATAATGAAACCAACTTAATTTCATGGGTTAGGATATGGTGAAATGATTATGAAACCCATCTCTTCTTCATAGGTTATGATATTATGAAATGTTTATAATTCCCATTTTATTTCATGGGTTATGATATGATGAATGTTTCATGATCTTGTGGAAAACATAAATATGGTTTTCATTATGTGATGGATGGGACCTATATATATCTATAATGCATTGGTTAAAGATTTATGAGATATACATGGCTGCAATGGGGAGTGAACCCAGTATAGTAAGACATGGCTGCCACTTGGGATGATGGTGTGTCCCACCCAGTAGGTGTAGCCTCTTATGCATGAACCTGATTACATGTTCATAGTGTTATGTGTGAACCTGATCATATGTTCATAATATTATCCATGAACCTGATTACATGTTCACAATGTTATTTTTAAACCTGATTACATGTTCATAGTGTTATGTGTTGACCTGGTTGCATGTCTATAAGTTTATACGAGGGCCTGATTTTATTTCCTTTACTTAATGAGTGAACCTATTTCTATTTACACAGGTTCACAATGTTATAATATGATGTGTATTCCACAAGTCTATGTCTTATGAAAATGTCATACTCTCATGACTCATGTTTTTTTCCTTATGATTAATGTCTTATGAAATGCCAATATATATTACATGATTCATTTTTATAATATTTGATATGAAGGGTATGGTTTTCTAATGTTATACTCATGATCTCATATACTTATGATTATTCCATGCTTACATATCTTCCTTGTTTCCCTTAATGAGCATTGTATCTCTCCCTTTCTTATGTTTACTTTACCCAGGTTATGAAGAAAGGTTTTAAGCAGGGTATGCTTGTGAAGAGTACTAAAGGGGAAGATCTTTATAGTAAATGTTGAAGATATTTCCCCAGGTTAGAAGATTATGTTTCCAAGTTTCTAAAGGCACTAAACTACTATAGTCTTCATGAATGTGTTTATGTAATGGATTGAATATTCATCTAAAAAGATGTAATATATATATATATGTTAATCCTATTTTACTATAGTTGGTATCAAAGGAAATATTTAGTTAACCTTTGGAAACTAGGATGAGAAAAATCTAGAGATATCCCTAGGGATATTTTTAATCATATATCTAGGGATTTCTCTAAGGATAAGTCTAAGGATGAGTTGAAGTTTAGTAAAATGTCCTAGAATTTTGGTAAAGGATATAGAAAGTGGTTTCCCAAAAAATACATCCATGTTTGGATAATACACATGGATGTGGCTCTGGCATAGATGTACATAGGGGTTCTGGTTTCCTCAATTGACTAAAACCAAAAAGTATAGTGCAAGCAATTATAATCACAGTGGAAAACCACAAAATCATGAAAATCACTCAAAGGATGTATAAATCATGACACCTAATTTTTAATCTATGATACCTTAGGTTCATATTAGGGTATTTATAGTTGTCATATATTTAAATCATTCATGATGGTTCATAAAGTGTTTGTTAATTTCCAAATCATATCCCCTAGAAGTTTCAAACTAGGTGTGCAGTAAGGCCCATTTTCATGAACCAGTTCCTGATTGTGTCTAGCTCAATATAGTGCTTTCAGGGTTGTTAAGGAATTGGGTTAAAATTGAAAGTGGAAGAATATTTATTAATTAAAAGATAATTAGAATGATGACGGGATCAAAGGATATTGTGATTATTCCTAATTATTTTTCATGGAATATTATTAACAATATGTACCTTAACCAACTATTAGACTCACCAAAGAAAATAAGTAAATAGTTCATTGAGAGTTCGGATAGTGGATATCATGGATAATAGAAGATTAAATTTTCTATATGTAAAGAATATGGGAAGAAGAACTCTAGGGAATATCTTAAAAGGACAAGAAGATGTTTTAACTTTGGGAAAGGACACACATCAAGTAACTAAAAGGGGAAAATGAAAAGTTCATTTAACATAATGGATGGTAATGTTGGCCTCTCTAAGATATCATTGATAATTGAATGATTGAAATGTGGAAATCATGGGAATTATGAAAATCGATGTCTTAAATGGAAATATTGTGAATAGAATCATCAATGAGGTATGAGTAATGGTTATATTGCTAATGATAATGAGACTACAAAGGACATGTGAAAGGAAATAAGTGTACATGAATAAGATGACTAAGCTTTGTTAATTATTTGAGAAGAAAGTGGGATGAATGAAGTATTTATGTATTGGAAATAAAATATTTTGTTATATGAATCATGAAATATATAAGTATTGTTCAGTATAAGTTTTTAATTAAGGATTTTAAAGGATATATTGAATTTTACTAATGAACTAGAAAAGTGATTTAATGAAAAATTTAAATTTTATGGAAAACACATGATTAAGGGAAGGTAACCTTTAATATGTTCCTAATGATGATAAAATTGTGTTTATTTTGGATGAAAAGTTGTTGGATAAGAATAAAGTAAATTGGATAGTACTTATTACCTTGGAAATAGATTAATTATTTGTTGAAAAAGTAGTTTATGCTACCATGGATGGAGTTTACGACATTTTTGTATTTAATGAATATATCCAATAATATTGGGAATAAGAAAGAATGCATGTTTTTAATAAGGATTTATGGTAATTCATGTTATTACCATGTTTCAAGAGAGTAAATGATGAAGGTATTCACATTTTTGGTATGTAACAACCAAGGGATACTTTATGATATATGTGGGGATCAATGTTAATCCAATTTTGAGAAATTTAGCAACTTTATTTCTAAAGTAATAGATTTTAATATTTTTAAAGGGTTATAAGGTTAACCATTTATGAAATGGTTTAAGTTAAACTTCATATGAGGTTTTAGAAATTAAAGTATTATCTCAACATATGAGGATTTATGCATATTGGATAAAATATGATAACCATTTTGTTGTTATGATAACTAAATATATATAAAATTAATTTTCATTCTATTTATGGATCTCATGATCTGTTAGTGATTTAGGAATAAAAAATTAACCATCATTTCCTTGAGTAAGAGATGAAGTGGAAATTGATCAAGGTAAAACCAAAGGGTTAGATTTTTCATATGGAATGGAATGAAATCAAGTAAGTATATCTTCTTGTGAAAATTATTCAACTTTAGGAAAAGGGTCTTAAAATAAAATGTTGTCATGTTATCATCATTTTTGATGATATCAATGACCCTTTTCATGCCTCTTTGGTCTATGGTGTTATGATCACTCACCTTATCTAGATCACCCAATTTACTATGATCAGTGATCTTAATCACTCTCTATAATTATTTATGCTTTTATTCCATTCCCAAATATTCACTACCCACATATGTTCTCCTCTATGAAAACCTAGTTATGATTTACTTTGGGTAACTATTATGTTTCCAACTTTTCTTTTTTAAATGATGTTTTATTATTCATTTTTGTGATATGGATTCCTATGAAATGAAATTTCAAGTATTAAAACATTGACGACCCAGATGAATTTTTAGGGATAAATTCATTTTCATGGGGATAGAATGTAACACACCAAGTTCTTATGAATTTATTTTTTTGAATAAATTTATTTTTTTTGGCCTGCATTGCACTCTACACAAAGTTAATCTTGATTTATAAGGAACACTAAGTTAATATTTCATTACATGCAACACTGATTTTAGCTTATAATACATGTAACACTGAGTTTGGTTTGTGTTACATGCAATACCAAGTTTATATTATGTTACACGCAACACCGAGCTTAACTTGCGTTACACGAAACATTGAGTTTAAATTAAAAGTGTCATATTATTAAAATATTATAGTTATTACCTATCAATTGTAATATTAAATATGAATAATATTAACTAAATTATAAAAATATTATTTATACATGGTTACAGATTAATTATAAATGAGAGTAAAAACTATTTGAAAATAAAGAAATTCCTTTTCTGAAAAACTATTTTTCTATGCTAAAACATGTTTTATCTCAATAAATAAAAAAACACAATTTATGAATAATTTTAATGAAATTTATATATTATATATTCAATAAACTATTTAACATTCATCTTATGTGATAAGAGATAAGAAGAAATCCAATTTTATGCATAAAAAGAAGTATTTTTATAAAATGCCATTTTACCACCTTTTAATGGAGTAATTATTTTAAAACTAAAATTTTAAACTTTTACCAATTATATTTGAAAAAATAAAATTTATTTTTGAATCTGTAACATCAAAATTATCTTAGTACTAATTTTTGGTATTTTTCTAAGAAGTTTCATTTTTGGATGAATAGTGAAAATACTAAATTTTAATTGAAAATTGTTTTTTTTGATTAATTTATTTATATAGAAAAAATATATCTTGATTTGGTTTTAATGTATATTTAGATAAATTATAAATATATTAATACAATTTATGTAATTGGAATTAATTTCACATTCAAATTGGTTATAAAAACATTTAAATATTTTGAATATTTTCACTTTAAAAACCCATTGTTTTGTCCCATCCGTGGGATTAATTTTAAATAATTTTTTCTAATTATGTGATTAGAATTTAGAAAAATATATTCCATATTTGGAATAATCATAATTTATAATTTATAATAAGTCCAAATTAATTTTTTAGCTAAATGATTTTTGAAAATTGTTAAAATCAATCACAATGATTAAGAGAAAAGTAAGTTTACCAAGGGACTAAGATTTAAAATTAAAGAAAAAAATGACTTATAAACTTATCCAAAACCCATTGAATGACTATATTTATACCATAACCATTGATTTATCTAATTTGGGGCATTATTTAATCATTTTTTATGTAAAAATGTGGGCACACCTAACTTTCTTTTAAGAAATGCCTAGTGTGTCCTCTCCTTCACTTATAAAATCCCACCACCTCTTACCCTATATTCATACCTTAAAAACTAATTGTTTAATACAATAATTGACCAAATAAATGATAAAATTTACTAAATTTATCCTATAATCCTTCCTTTCAGTGTTAATTCAGCCAAGGAAGTCATTTGGTGCAAACCAAAATGAGACACTTGAATAAGAGGTAACGCTCATCAACAAAGGTTTTTATTTTATTTCGTACTCAAACCCCTTAAATTATTTTTATATCATGATTATATAATAAAATTATTATCTTAAATATAATTATATGTTTTCATTTTAAGGGTATGACCTACTACTTCACAAACTTCCATCAAATGGGATACACAATCATCGTTCATGTGTATGGCAGACTACCGCCTCACGAACCAATGTCATTCGTTCTTCCATTAACACCTTTAAAGGTTGGGAATAATGATGGATTTATAATTATATATTATATTTATTATTTTTATGATATTATTATGATTCTTTATTTTTTATATCACACATACATTTATGCTTTCCATTTTGTGGGAATACGACAACGTTGTTCACGTGTACAGGGGACTACCGCCTTGTGAAGCGATGCGATTCATTAGTGATTTATATGTAATGTATTAAGGAAGATTTTAATAAATATATATGATATTTATGACATTAAAATTATTTTATAGTGATAAAATCTCATATATTTTTATTTCTTTCAATCCTATAAGATAATAGAAACAATATTTATGCGTACGTATGAACTACCATCTCCACAAACGATGTATTTCATTATATACCTATAAATTTTATGAATCACTATAAATACATATATAATGAATATATACGATATTTATATTATATTTATCATTATGAATATTATTAAATCATGATCAAATTAAGATGACCACAAATATAGAAAAATTAAAACTTATATGAAAAACAAAGTAGTTATTACCCGAACCATAAATTTAACATAAAATTATTAATAAATGGGTAATAAAATAAAACCATATATGATATGATATATATGAGAATGGTTTTTTGAGATATTTATAATAAATTTATATTTATTATATATTAGTTTTTAATGTGTATGAATGAATTCAAGACTTAAGTTAAGGGATTTCCGTCCCACTTTTTACTTTTGTGAGACACATTCTATTTTCACCACCTATTTCTTCTATGTGGGGTATATAATTATGATGAATGTAATTTATGATTATTATACTTAAAATTGTTTTTAATTTCACACCCATTTTAGTATATCTCTTTTATGTGGTTACTGTTTCAAAGTTACCAAAGCGGTCAGGGAATTTTGTCACAATTTTACTTTTTGAGATACATGTTATGTTATGCACCTATATTATTTTAAGAGATGTATAAAATGACACTTTGACATGTTATATAATGAATCTAATTATTTTCATGATATTTTTATCTTCATGTAATGTTATTATTTCATGGGGATTATGATTCAAAGTTACCAAAATGGTAAATGTTTATTGCTATAATCTCATCATTTATCAGGATTTTTTTATGACTATGATTTCATTGATGAAATATTATGATACATATCTCAATAATTATCATGAATTTTATTCTCCTATGGTTATTCATGATATCTTCATATAATTGTACCATTTTCCACTCTTTTTTACTTAAGATAATTAAGAAAATACTTTTAATAAAACCAAACTCTATTTCTCTCTTCGGTCTGAAATCTATTTTCTCCCAAAGACATGTTTTCTAAAAATGTTTAAAAAAATGTCATAATATTATCCTACAATTATTAAAATACATTTAAACCTTATTTTACCATTTTACAAAATGGTTTTATAATGAATATTCTTTTCATTTTCTGATCAAAGAACTTTTCTAAACTTTTTACAGTGAAAAAGGAATGTTCAGTATGTATGGATTTATCCACCATCATGAACATCATTTTTTTAATATTAATTTAAAAGTTTAAAAGATTATTTTTAAATAAAATTTTTTCCCTAATATTCTATAAAGTCATTTTTTTTAAATTAATTTTGAAGAAAATTATTTTGAACATGTTTTATGTTTTAAAAAGTGATTTTCAAAGAAAGGTTATTTTCCTTAAGAAATCCAAGTGATATTTAAAAATCCTCCTCTATCTAAGATGAAATATTTTGATATATTTTATTCTTTATTAAGGATATGATCCAAGGAAATAATTTTTATTCTTTCTTTTAATGGTTTATGTTTATGATCACAAGTTGTTCATAAAACCCGTTTCTCTTCCATGAGTTATACCATGATGAAACCCAATTCTTTTCATTGGTTAGGATATGATGAAATGATTATGAAACTCATATATTTTCTATAGGTTATGATATTATGAAATTTTTGTAATACCCATTTAATTTCATGGGTTATGATATGATGAATTTTTTATGATCTTGTGACATATATTAATATGGATTTCATTATGTGATGGGTGATACCTATATCTCCCTCCAATGTACTGGGTAAAGATTTATATATATCATGTTATAGACATGGATAAAAAGAGGAGTGAACCCGTTAAAATAATATAGGAATGCCATTGGGGATGGTGGTGTGTCCCACTCAGGAGTTATAGTTTCCTATGAAAAAAAATCTAATTACATGTTCATAATATTATATGTGAACCTGATTACATGTTCATAATATTATACATGATCCTGATTACATTTCCATAATTTTATGTGTGAACCTGATTATGTGTTCACAATGTTATGTGTGGAACTAGTTTCATGTCCATAAATCTATGTGAGGGCCTGATTTCATGTCCTTAAATTAATGAGTGGACCTGTTTCTATTTACACATGTTAACAATATTATAATATGATGTGTATTCCATACATCTATGTCTTATGAAAATTTTATACTCTCATGACTCATTTTTTTCCCTTATGATTCATGTCTTATGAGCTATCAATATTTATTCCATGATTCATGTTTATGATATTTGATATGTAAGGTATGGTTTTCCAATGTTATGATCATGATCTCATACCCTTATTCTTATGTCATGCATACGTATCTTCATTGTTTTTCCTTACTGAGCATTTGAGTTCACCCTTTCCTAAGTTTTCATTCTCTATTTTATGAAGAAATGTTTTAATTAGGGTATGATTATGAATAGTACTAAAGGGGAATATCTTTATAGGAAATGTTAAAGATCTTTAACCGTGCTAGAAGATTATATTTCCAAGTTTCCAATGTCACTAAACTATTATGGTCCTTAATCATGTGTTTTTGTAATGTATTGAATATTAATTTAAAAATATGCAATATCCATATATGTTAATCCTGGGTTTCTATAGTTGGTATCAAAGAAAAGGTTTAGTTAACATTTGGAAACTAAGATGAAAAAAATCTAGTGAGATCCCTAGAAATATTTCTAAGGATATGTCTAGGTATGTCTCTATGGTTAAGTCTAAGGATGATTTAATGTTTAAGAAAATGTATTAGAATTTTGGTAAAGGATAGAACAAGTGGTTTCCTATAAATATATCATTGTCTAGATACTAAAATTTG
Source organism: Viscum album (assembly GCA_963277665.1). NCBI lineage: Eukaryota > Viridiplantae > Streptophyta > Magnoliopsida > Santalales > Viscaceae > Viscum > Viscum album. Next base: position 1,547,489,789 of record OY728135.1, on the reverse strand, counting down.
ATGTGGCTTTGGAACATATGTACATAGGGGTAACAACCCCAAAAACACCATATTAAGTTAGAATCAATTAGGAACTAGTGCATGACAATGGGCCTTGCTGCACACCTAATATGATACTCCTGGGGGATATACTTTGGAAATTCAAAAACTCTTTACAAACCATCATGAATGATTTAAATATATTATGATTATGAATAACCTAGAATGAACCTAATGTATCATAGATTAAAAATGAGGTTTCCTTATTTATACATCCTATGAGTGATTTTCATTATTATTTGGTTTTACACTATGATTAACATTGCACACACTATGATTTATAGTTTCAATCAATATAGGGAATTAAAAGGAATTGGGTTAACATTGAAAGTGGAAGAAGATTTACTAATGAGCATCCAATTGGGATGATAAACGGATAAAAATATTTTATGATTATACCTAATAAGTTTTCAAAAAATATGATTAACAATGCGTACCATAACCAACTATCAGACTCACTGAAGAAAAGAAGGGAATAGTTCATTGAGAGTTTTTTAGTGGATACCATGGAGGAAAGAAGATTAAATTTTCTATATGTCAATAATTTGGGAAGAAGCACTCTAGGTAATGTCTCAAATAGATAAGAAGATGTTTTGATTGTGAAAAAGAAGGATACAAAGAAAGTAATTACAAAGGAAAAATGAAAAGTTCAGTTAATGCAATGGATGGGAATTTTGGCCTCCCTAGGATATTATTGAAAATAGATTTATTTAAATGTGGAAAGTATAGGCATTATGAAAATCAATGTGCTAAAGGGAAAGATTGTGAAGAGGATCAACATGGAGGTATGAGTAATGGTTATATTGCTGATGATGAAGAGATTGTAAATAGCATGTGAAAGGAAAGAAGTGTTAAGGAATGATATGACAAAGCTTAGTTTATTGTTTGAGAAGTAAGTGGAATGAATGAAGTATTTATGTAATGGAATTCAAAGATTATGTTATACAAATAAGGAAATATATAAGTAATGTTTCTTATAAGTTTTTCATTAAGTATTTGAAGAGATATTTGGAATAGTGCTGATAACCTAGAAAATTTATTTATTGGAAAGGTAATATTTTATAGAAAACACATGATTAAGGGAAGGTAACCCTTAATATGTTCCTGATAATAAGAAAATTGTGCTTATTTTGGATATAGAGATGTTGGATAAGAATAAAGTAAATCATATAGTATTGATTACTTTAGAAATAGGTTAATGATTTTTTGAAAAAGTTGTTTATGATATATTGGATAGAGTTTATAGAATTTTTGGATTTAAGGAATATATCCAATAATCTTTGGAATAAAAAAGCATGGATGTTTTCAATAAGGATTTATGGTAATTTAGGTTATTACTAGGTTTCAGGAGAATACATGATGAAGGAATTCACATGTTTGGTATGTGAAAACCAAGAGATACTTAATGATAAATGGGGGGATCAATGTTCCTCTGATTTTGAAAAATTTAGCAACCTTCTTTCTAAAGTTTTGTATTTTTATCTTTTATAAGGGTTACAAGGTTAACCATTTATGGAATGGTTTAAGTTAAACTTTGGATGAGGTTTTAGAGATTAAATTATTATCTCACCATATGAGGATTTATGCATATTGGATAACCTATACTAACCATTTCTATATGATGATAACTAAATATAGATGTAATTAATTATCATTCTATTTATGAATCTCATGATATGTTAGTGTTTTAGGAAAGAAAAATTCACTTTCATTTCCTAGAGTAAGAGATGAAGTGAAAATTGATCAAGGAACAACCAAAGGGTAAAATTGTGTATATGGAATAGAATGAAATAAAGTAAGTATATATTCTTGTGAAAATTATTCAACTTTAGGAAAAGGGTCATAAAATAAAATGTTGTCCTATTATTATCTTTTTTGATTATATTAATAAACTTTTTCACACCTATTTGGCCTATGGTATTATAATTTTTAACCTTATTTGTATCACCCAGTTTATTGTGCTTAGTGATTTTCATCATTCTCTATAATTATTTACTCTTTTATTCCATGTACAAATATTCACTTCCCTCCTATGTTCTTCTAAGTGGAAACCTATTTATGAGTTACTTTGGGTAACCATTATGTTTCCAATTTCCCCCTTTTAAAGGAAGTTTTATTATTCATTTTTGTAATGTGGGTTCTTATAAATGGAACCTTAAAGTATCAAAAAATTGATGAAATAGAAAAATTTTGAGGGAGAAATTCAATTTAGGGGGGGTAGAATATAACACCCTGAGTTTTTATGAATTTATTTATTTTTAAATAAATTAAAATTCATTGATGGATTTCATTTCACGATACACCTAGTTAAGTTTTATTTATATAAAACACCAAGTTATTATTTCACTACATTCAACACCGAGTTTATCTTATGGTACACATAACACCGAGTTTAAATTATGTCACATCCAATACCAAGTTTATATTGCATTACACGCAATACCAAGCTTTGCTTTCATTACATGCAACACTAAGTTTACACAAAATGTGGCATATTATTAAAATGTTATAGTTATCACCTAGATGTTGGAATATAAAGTATGAATCATATTAAATAAATTATGAAAATATTATTTACACATGGTTAGCAATTAATTAGAAACTAGAGTAAGAACTATTCAAAAATAAAAAAATTATTTTTCCGAAAAACTATTTTTCTATGCTCAAACACGTTTTATATCAATAAATTAAACAAAAAAATTTTGATAAATTATTTTAATGAAATTTATATATTATATATTCTATAAAATATTTAAAATTAATATTATGTGACAAATATAATAATAAATCCAATTTTATGCATAAAAGAAGTATTTTTCTAAAAGGCACTTTTACAACCTTTTAAAGGTGAACTTATTTTAAAACTAAATTTTTACAATTTTCTCAATTCTATTTGAAAAAATAAACTTTATTTTTGAATTATTAACATCAAAATTATCTTAAAATGATTTTTTGGTATTTTTTTATGAAGTTTCATTTTTGGATAAATAGTGAAAAATATTGAATTTTAATTGAAAACCACTTTTTTTCTTAATTTATTTATTTAGATAAATTATATTTTTAATTGGTTTTAAAACATATTTAGATCAATTATACATATATTAATACAATTTAGGTAATTTTAATCAATTTCACATTGAAATTGGTTATAAAAATATTTGAAACTTTTGAACATTTTCACTTAAAAAAAATATGAAGTCCAAGGAGGAAATTGATTCCATGGAAGGGGAAGATTTCAAGAAAATATTTTCAATAAATATTTTTCCTGAACCCTCCATGTCAAGATAGAAAAGGAATTTCTCAGACTTAATCAGAAGGAATATGAGTCTATCAGAGCATATGAATAAAACTTTATAAGGCTTGCAAGGTATGCCTATAGATTTTTCATGAACACTGAAAGAAAGGTGGATCACTTCTTTAGAGGACTAAATTCGAGTCTATAAAAAGCATTGGAAATTTGAGACTTTGAAATTTATGAGGAAATTTTCTGTTGTGTCCTCAAGATTGAAATAGAGATCAGAGACTCTCAATGGTCTCATGGGCCCAATGAAAAAACGGAAAATGGATTCTAATATGGGTGAATATGAAAATAAACTCCATGATAGAAAAAAGATAGAATATACCATGTGTCAAAATTATGGGAAGAAGCATCCTGGTAACTGTCTAAAGAGAACCAAGAAATGCTTCAAATGTGAAATAATGGGGCATATGGCTAATAAATGTTGAAGGGATATAAATAATTCCACTAATGTGGAAGAATAAAGGAAGATTCATACAAACACTTAGCCTATAGTGCAGTGTTTCAATTTAAAAGAACATGGTAATTTTGCAAACCAATTGCCTAAGCCCAGGGTTTTTAGAGGTAATCAAAAACAATATCCAAATAAATAAGGAAGGGCTTATACTATCACTACTGCTGATGCATAACTGAAAAAATATGCGGTGATAGGTATGCTGGTTATTCATTCAAGAATATCAAATGTACTATTTGATTCTGGTTCTAAAAATTCTTTCATATCTTGAAAGTTTAGTAGAACTATTCAAACCTCACCTCAAAATTTAGAGGTTGAGTTATCTGTGAGAATAGATAATGGGGTAATTATTGCATCCAAAGTACATAACTACTCCTTGGTTAATGTTTGTGGACTAAAACTCCCATAAAATCTCATAATACTTCCTTTGGTAGAGTTTTATGCTATTTTGGGTATGGATTGGCTATATTTATACAAATCCAACATCAACTGTCAAGAAAGGGAGATCACTATTTACATACCGAAGCATCCTTCAATTCTTTACAAGTGTAAGAAGGAAGACGAATCTCATTCAAAATCATTGTCTTAAGTGTGAATATTACTACCTTATGAGAAATAATATTTAGCTTAAATGATTTAGACAAAGGAGATGATAATGCTCAAAGATATGACCATCATGAGGGATTAAACTGATGTATTCCTTGAAGAGTTATCTGGTCTTCCCCCTGAATGAGGAGTTGGGTTCTCAATTTAACTTATTTCTATATCTCTATCTATATAAAAGACACCTTATAGAATGGAAACTGTTGAGATAGAAGAACTAAAGAAGTAGTTATAGGAGAATCTAGACAAGGGTTTTATATGCCTGAGTGCTTCACCATGGGGTTCACCAGTCCTCTTCATCAAGAAGAAGGATGCATCAATGTGCCTCTACATTGATTATCATTATCTAAATAAAATCATGATAAAGAACAAGTATCCACTACCATGGATAGATGACCTGTTCGATCAGCTATGTGGGGCCAAATATTTATCTATGGTGGACCTTAGGTCAGGATATCACCAATTAAAGGTGAGGATGAAAGATATTCCTAAGACTCCCTTTCGAATGAGGTATGGACACTATGAGTTCATAGTGATTCCCTTTAGACTTACTAATTCTCTATAAATTTTCATGGATTTAATTGATAGAGTCTTTATATATTACCTCTATAAATTTGTGGTAGTATTTAGAAATGATATTCTAATATAATACAAGTCCAATGAGTAACATGAAGATAATTTTAATACTATGCTGAAGACTTTTCAAAGGGAGAAACTTTATGAAAATTATAGTAAATGTGAGTTCTATATGGAGGAAGTATCATTCTTTGGGAATGTTATCACCAGTAATGGAATATATTTGGACCCTTCCAAGAAAAAGGAAATTGAAGAGTTGACCAGACCAATACCTATAACAGAGATCCACAACATTATTAGTCTAGCCAGGTATTACTGATGATTTGTGAAGAACTTCTCAGAATTTTCAAACCCAATAACCAAGATGACATTTAAGGGAGTGAATTTTGTCTGGACTCAAGAATGTGAGGAAATATTTAAGGATCTAAAAAAGAGTCTAATCACTGCACCAGTACTCACACTCCCAAAAAGTGTAGAACTCTTTGAGGTGTACAATGATGTTTCAAATAAAGGAATAGGTTGTTTATAGATGAAAAATGATAAAGTGATAGCCTATAACTCACGGTAGTTGAAAATAGATGAGAAAAACTATCCCACACATGATCTGGAGTTGGTAGCTATGATCTTTGCATTGAAAATCTGGTGAAATTATCTCTATGGGGAGAAGTGTGAGATATATACTAATAAAAAGAGTCTAAAATATATTTTCACAAAGAAGGATCCTAATATTCCCTATAAAATATGGTTAGAGCTCATCAAGTATTATGACTGCTCAATCTATTACCATCCTGATAAGGAAAATAAGGTGGTATATGTTCTAAGTAGAAAGGATCATGCATCTTTATCGATGATGAGAATTGAGAAGGATCAAATCTTTTTAGACTTAGAAAGGATGAAAAAGGGAATAATTAAGGGAGTAAAATAATAAAACCTTTATTAAATGATTGCTCAACCTTCCCTTATGGAGAAAATAAAGGATTCACAAATAAATGATGAGGAAATTTGAAAAAAGGATGAAGCTATCAAGAATGGGAAATCCTCTGAGTTCAAGATCAGTGAGGATGGAGTAATAAGATTTTGGTAAAGACTATGTGCACAATCCAATCCAGAGATAAAGAAAAAGCTTCTAAATGACACACATAGATCAACCTTCTATATCCACCCAGGGAGTACAAAGATGTTTCGATATCTACAAGAGAACTTTTGGTGAGACAATACGAAAAAGGATATCTCTAAATATACATCAAAGTTCCTAGTATGTAAACAAGTGAAGGTTGAAAGGAAAAAGTCTAAAGGGATAATGAACACATTACCCATACCAACATTGAAATGGGAAAACATTTCTATGGACTTTTTCATGGGACTTTCAAAGACATATAGAGGAAATAATGCTATATGGGTTATTTTGGATCATCTTATAAAGAGAGATCACTTTATCTAAATTTGAGAGGACTTCTCATTAGATAAAATTGCATGGATATACATCAAATAAGTGGTAAGGATGCATAGAGCACCACTATATATTGTATCCGAATGAGATTTAAGATTCACCTCCAAGTTCTAGAAAATTCTCTAACATGCTCTAAGCATTGAGATTAACTTCAATATGACCTATCATCCTCAAATTTATGGACAATCTGAGCAAACTATTCATACACTGGAAGACATGTTGATAGCATGCTATATGTACATAAAAGGATGATGAGACCAACATCTACCACTGTTTAAATTCTCCTACAATAATTGTTTCCACTCAGCATCCAAATGGATCCATATGAATCCCGTTATAGGAAAATATGTATAACACCAACATGTTGGGATGAGATTGGTGAATGTAATATTCTAGGAACTGAAATGGTCGAAGAAATGGAAGAGAAGGTGAAAACCATTCATCCGCACATCAAGGAACCCCAAAGTTTATAGAAGAGTTATGAAGAGAATTGTCTACATGACATCAAGTTTAAGGTCTAAGACATGGTATTCCTCTGTATATCTCCATGGAAGAGGATCATGAGATTTAGGAAGAAAGGGAAGCTAAGTCCCAGGTACATCAACCCCTTTGAGATCCTTGATCATGTTAGAGACCTGACCTATTGACTAGAACTTCTACCAACTATGTATCAAGTACACAATGTATTTCATATATCCCTCTTGAGGAATTACATACCAGATCCTTCACATGTACCAACTTTAGAGGTGGTATAGTTGGAGAATGATATTTATTACGAGGAGAAACTAGTGAAGATCTTGTATCATAGATATAAAGTTCTACAAAATAATACTAATCACCTAGTCAAAGAACTTTGGAAGAACCATAAGTATGAAGAGGAAGCATGGGGACTGGAGCAATCAATGAAAGAGAAGTACACTCACCTGTTTTCAACTTAGAATGTAAAAAAAAAATTTAAAGGTGAAATTTCATATGGAGGAAGAATGTAACAAACCAAAGTTTTATCTATAAAAATTTCCTTCTTATAATTATTTCATATAGTATAAACACATAATATAACACAATACAAGATTTATAAATTATTAATTAATGAAATAAGAAGTGTTTCTAGAAGTTAAAGATCCTATACTAATGAAATAGTAACTTGACCTTTGGAATAGAAATGTGACACTTATGAATAGTAAACCATCCAATTAAATAGTAACCTCACCAATGAGAGTATAAATAAAATTTATCCATATTATAAGTGACAATATGATATAATTATATCATATTATTAGTAAATAAATATTTTAAAAATTATTAATTAAGTGTTGGTATTTTTGTAAGTCATAAATATATAATTACAATTTTATAAATAATTTAATAATTTAAAATAAAATACATTTTTATAAAATTTATTCATAAATTATTGTTTTGATGTCTTATTATTATATGTTAACTTTATACGACCATAATAAATTTTTCAAAGTGTTAGAAAATGAGTTTTAATTTTAAAATTTGTATTTTCTAAGTAAATACCGATTTTAACTATTTTGTTTTCATATTAAAAAATTATTTTCTTAAAATGGATTTAATTTTATAATTAAACACATTGAAAAATGGTTAGGGTTAATTTTTGGTAATTTTATACATACTTGAATTTTTGGTGAATTGTGAAATACAACAATTTATAGTATACGTAAATAAATAAATTTTTGAGTCATGCTTGAGTCATGGATGATTTAAGTGACCATTTTTTGAAATTCACTTTAAAAAATACTGTATTTAGTCTCAATAATCATAACTATTTCTTTTCTTAAGCAAAATAATAAAATATTGAATAAAATAATGAGAAAATACCCCCTCCACCACTATAAATACCACCCCTCATTGCCTCTTCTACTCAAACCTCTCAAGCCTTGAGACTTATCTATATTATTCCAAATACTATTTTCAAACCGATACCCTATATATAGGAGCTTTTGGTCTCAATAAAATACAAAAACCAATCCCCTAAGGATTTTTTTCAAGAAGAAGGAATAAAGTGGTAAAACCCTCTTCTTTTTTCTTTCATTTGTTTTTCAAGTTCCTTAATTTTATACTCTTATCCTCAATTAACCTTGTAAAAATGGATTAAAAACTATAGTATCTAATATATAATATAATTTTATCACGTTTATGTAATAATTATTCATCAAATCTCTTCTCCTCTCTCTTTTATTTTAAGAATGAAAACATCATCTGTGAGGTGCCGATCTATCACCTTAGTGGAGGATGTGCTTTCATCTTTCAATTTCACCTTCAAGTATGGTAATGAAACCATTTTTATGGTTGAAACAAATTATAGTAGATGTATTATATCTTATTTAATGTTATGGAATTATTTTTTACACATGATATTAATTTATAAAACAAAATGATTTCGTTGGGATAAAAACATGATAAATTAATCTAAATGATTATCATTAATGATTTATCAAATTAATCATCCTAAATTATAAAAAAATGATATTTTAATATTATATAAGTTCATTAATAACATATAATTTTAGTTCTGGACAATTATCATCCTTCTACATGTTTTTCTATACCCTTATACAAGTAAATCGATCATGAAAACCAAGGAAACTCACACTTACGGGCGATGAAATTGATTTTCATAACCCACCAAAAGGGACATAAATGAATTTAATAAAATTATACCAAATAAAATAAATTTATAAATGGTTTTTTAATTATTAATTAATCTAATTTTATTATTTATGATATTAAGATCAAGTGCAGAATTGTTTCGGACATTAGGTAAGAGATTCTACATGGACCTCCAATATTCCTTCAAGTTATTATTTCTCTCTTCTTTACCAAATGAAATTCACTTTTATTTTTATTTACATATTCTAAATGTTTTTTTATGTTCGACACTCACGTATTAAGATCCATTCATATTTATTTTTTGGGATATACATGTTTTTAAAGGGTTCCCTTCTCAAATCTTTCCAAAAAGAAAACCCAATTCAAGGGATCATCCCAAATTCTCACCCATTTTAAAGTGTACTACATAATCAGTTTTAATCTACCATTATTTTTATAAAATATTTCATTTTATCATGAAAAAAATTCCTTTATTCAATTCTGGTTTTATACAAACAATAATACCTTTTCTATTTTAAATAATGTCAAAAGTTTTCCCTTAAACCATATAAAAACGTTTTATTTATAAAGTCTCTTAAACACTATTTTAAGTTCAGTTTGACATATCTTATAATTATATATTACTATATTCCTATATGAATTTCCATGTATGATTTAATTTATCTATTTCATGGAACTTTTTTGATACACCCATTTATTATGCTTTTTACATGATTATGATACCCAATTCTTTCCATGGGCAACCCTTATGTTTATGTTTGATTACATATGCATGATTATTTATGTGGAAAGAATATTCATGAACATGTTATAAGGGATTTTCAAAGATATGAATCCAATTAATTGAGTAAATTTTAGTCTCATGAGAAATTATGTTCATCGGTCTTGGTGGTTAGCCTTGACTCCTAATCCTCTATGTGAAATGAGCCTTGACTCGTACTCCTCTATGTGCAAAAAGCTTTGAATTATGATAAAGTCATGTTTTATGTTTCTACCACATTACTATGAATCCATGATTATATTATCCCATGCTATTATTCCTTATGTTTAATCATGTTCCAGGCCTTTTTATATCATTATGTTATGCCTTCTAATCCATGTGCTAAGCTTTATTTTAACGTTTATTACCTTACTCGGCTTTTTAGCTCATCCCATTGTTCATGTTATCCCCATGGTATTCTATTAAGATTCAAGGGATAAAATGAAGTTATGAGATCATAATGGATGATAAATAAGTAAATGTTTTATTATGTCCCATGTTTTCAGTTTTATGTACCTAGTCTTACAATACACTAGACTTTATGGTCCTTGAATTTTAATTTGATATTTAATTATGATTAAAATCATGCAATTATATGTGTAAAAGGATAGGGTCACTATATGAAATTATTATGAAACCTATATATTCTCAACAGGTTATGATATTATGAAATGTTTATAATACCCATTTTATTTCATTGGTTATGATATGATGAATGTTTCATGATCTTGTGGAACACATAAGTATGGTTTTTATTATATGAAGAGTGTGACCTATATATCCTTCAAATTTATTGGGTATATATATATATATATCATGAGATATAAATAGATGGAATAACGAGTGAACCCGGTACAGTAAGACAAGGCTGCCACTAAGGATGGTGCTGTGTCCCACCCAGGAGGTGTAGCTGCATATATATGAACCCAATTACATGTTCACAATCTTATACATTAACCTGATTACCTATTCAAAATATTATTTTTGAACCTGATTACATGTTTGAAATGTTATGTAAAAACCTGATTACATGTTCACAATGTTATGCGTAGACTTGGTTGCATGTCTATAAGTTTATACAAGGGCCAGATTTCATGTCCTTAACTTAATGAGTGAACCTATTTCTATTTACACATGTTCACAATGTTAAAATTTTATTTTCATACCCCAATTATATTTCTTATGAAAATTTTATACACTAATGTCTCATGTTTTTTTCCTCATGATTCATGTCTTATGAACTGCCAATCTTTATTTCAAGATTCTTGTCTATGATCTTTTATATGCAGGGCATGGTTTCACAATTTTATGCTCATTATATTTTGTGCTTATGTAATGCTTAAATATCTTCCTTGTTTTTATTTACTAAGAATTTGAGATCAACCTTTCTTATGTTTCCTTTCCTCAGGTTATAAAGAAAAGTTTTAAGTAGGGTATTCCTATGAAGAGTACTAAAGGGAAAATCTTTATGGGAAATGTTAAATATCTTTCACCATATTAGAAGATTATGTTTCCATGTTTAAAAAGGCACTAAACTATCATGGTCCTTGAGCATGTGTTTTTGTTATGTATTTAATATTCATCTAAAATGATGTAATATCCATGTATGTTAAGCCTAGGTTTCTATAAAACTATTGGTGATGGCCTACTGAGTTTTACTTATATCCAACATGGGAATCCATGAAACTATAGTACCTGAGCATACCTTATGATAATTGGTTTAGGTAACATGGATTCCTAGTGTTTTATGATCATCCCAAAGTATCTTGATGATGATTATATACTAGAATGATATTATTCTTGAGTATGGTAGAAAATTATCCTTAAACCATTGTATTTTCTTTTGATGAAAGGTCATGTGGAGCCTGTCCTGGGATGTTCTCCGACGATATCTATACAGTCCCCCAATATAGGGTATTTATAGTGGCCCTTGGAGGGTTGATGATGAATTTTGATTCCTTTATACTGATTCTGAAAATAAAATAGTTTTAGTTACCAAAAGTTTCAATAATAATCTATATGATGTTGTTTGATATATTTTCATGGTTGCATTTTAGTTAGAAAAACCATGTCTATGGTTTCAACTAATATGAACCATAAAATTATAATGTCACTATATGAACTAGGATGTTTCCTTATCCTTATATGGGGGTATTTTTTTATTTGTATGCCCGATGAGGTTTGATTTCCAAGTAGGAGAGGTGATTTTACATTTGATTCCTAGAATATATATGTGAGAACTATGGAGTAGACCTTTTGGAAAATGAGTTGTAGGTTGATAGTTGGAACATGAGGGGAGATTTTTCCCAAATAATTGAGACTCATGTGGGATATGATTTATGGGATAATTGGGGGAGTATGATACCTTTTATATGTGTTTAGGAAATTGGCTAGATGAGCGATATACGATGGTAACACGAGAGAGGTGTTATCATAGGCTTGTGAGTACACTTAGAGATGAGATGCATGGGTAGATTAGAACATTTGATATCAGTGCATGTATAGTGATACAGTATATTTTGTATAGGCATGGATATGACTTAGGATTTTTTGATGCAAATAACTTGAGGTGATTTGATATCAAGGTTTGGTTTTAGTGACTGTTATCCATTAAATGATTGAAAATATTAATTTCAGTTGTGGTTTCCAAGGAGGTTGTGGATCATGATACCAAATGGCTATTTAGATTGTGGGATTTTGATTATATCTTGGGAACTAATCTAGAGTGTTTGGTGGTCATGTGTTAGGCCTTTTCATAGGTGATATTTCATGCCTATTAGAAAGAAATAATTGATGTTCTTTGGGTATGATGAGATTGATATGCAGTGGGACATGGTCACTAATTTAGAAACATCATCTTAGGTTCAATGATGTTGGACTCAAGGGAACATTATTTGAGTTCTATGATTGGGTATTATCATAGAATACAACCTTTAGTTTTGGAAGAGTTATATTCAATAATGTGAAAGAACATATGAGGAGGGTTCTTAGTGAGTAAATCTTCTTTTTCAAAGGATAGTGGGTGTTGGAAATGATTTTTTGAAAAAGTATTATCGCATGAGGGAAAGTTCACATTGGTTTTGACCAACATTATTTTGGGTTATTTATTAGTTAGTGACAATGTTTGGGTTGAGTTTTTATGATTTTTAGGAGTTTCTTAAATGTCTAGATGATGAAAATTAGAGGTATTTCCCTATAATGGATGGTGAAATCATGTATTAATGATTTTAGTGGTTCAAATTTTGGGTAAATATGTATTGTGAGGAGAGAAATGTGTGTGATACTTTAATACACAATTATTTTGTTAGTGGAAGCCAAAAATTATGTTACAATATGTGATTTCTATGCTGGGAAGCACTATAGTTTAGGATCTGCATGTATGAGATAAGTCTTATGGTGAGGTTCATAATGCTCATGTGGATGAATTGTTCAATAAAACTTGGGTGTCTCAGGATATATGTGTGTGTTTGAGTAAAATTTTAGTATTTTTTATGGTGATGATCTAGTTTCTCAATCATTTATGAATAGTACACCTTCATGTAAGAGTTTCATAGCAATAACATGTTTGGTGTTTTGAGTTAGAACTCAACAGGTTGATCATGAATTGAAGACTGAGGTAGGCCAGGAATAATATTTGAAAGACCATTGAGACTTATTAGGGATGAAAAGTGTTATATTGGGGAGTTTTTAATGAATTTCATTTTTATGGGATGCGAAATTGATTTAGAATTTTAATTTTTGGTCTTATAGTAGAGGAAATTTCAAGAAAAGGGATTTAATTGTGAAATCCGCAGGGTTTAAAATATCAATGAGATCATTTTAGATATCAATTGAGGCTCAAGAGATGATTCTAATTCTTGGGTGGATGTCAGTGCATGGTCTGGGTAACCTCTTAGATTTTTTTTGATAGAAAAATGTAGGCCATACCTCAAATTATAGGTGTTACGGTGGGGGGGGGGGGTGAGTTTTGTGTATTGAATTTTTTTAAAGGAAGAATTCAACACTGTAGCTGGAGTGGCTATGAAATTATGTTACTTGTGGGGAAAGGAACATGATACAATAAGTGGGTTGTGACATGGAGTGTTCTTAGGAGGGAGTGGAGTAGAGACTCCCCCTGCGGGTTAGTTTCACCATAGAAAGTAGGGTCAGACCATAACATGGCATGGGTGGAGTGTTTTTATAAAGCCCAAGGACTTCACCATGGAGGGTCATCTAAAGGTAAGTCCATTGAGAAACCTCTAGAGGAGAGTTGTGCTTTGGATCCCGAAGATGCGCCATGTAAGGTATTTAGTGGAGGGATTATTCACCATAAACCAAGGGGCTATACCACCAAGAAACATCATACGATGTCCCTTTCACTTTATCCCTATGGACCGCACAACAATAATGGTACCAAAATTTCTTTTAGAAAGGGGAGACGTATAATTTACTAATTTACTTCCATAGGATTTATATAAACATGTGATTCATTGAGAGTTCATTCCACTATATCTCCCATATAAATCCTACCATTTGACCCCTATAAATAATTGGTATTATTTTTTATTACATGGTTTATTTATAGTATTTTCTCCCTCCTTTAATATTTTTTCATGTTTCCCCATTTATCACCTCAAATTTTTATGAATTTCAACAAGAGTTTTAGTGTCCATTATCCCATAAATATTATGAAATTAGGAATTGATGGTGTGACTTTATTATGGCATGGATAGAGGACATCACATGAGGATGATCACATTCCATTTCTCAGATATTATCTATTGTTATATAACCCTATTAACATTTCATGGGGTTTTTATTAAATTAGATAAAATTTTCTATTGATCAGATGCCCACCATTAGTGTTTTTATGTGAAATTATGCTAGGAGTGTTCCGTGGGTGGAAAATATTCTATTGTGTAAGGTTTTAGTATGTTGATGTTGTTTGAATATTGAATGTTAATGCATACATAGAATATGATTAGAAAAACATGGATAATAGTGGCAAAGATTTCATAAATGAAACAACTTTGAATAAGGTAGGTGGACCCTAAAAATATATTTATGTTTATGCATTTGATATGTCATATGATATGAAATATTAACACTAATGTGTGATTGAACATAAATATTAAATTCATTGTTTTATTAAAACTACCATGATATTGCAATGTTTCTTGGGCTATGATTGACCCCTGAACACTAGCTTGATGCATCAATTTATGATTGCTGATGACTTGATTCAAGATGAGCGATATGAGATTCATGCAACTAGAGGTATATTATTGAATAAAATGAAAGAACATAGTGGACCTAGTGACAGAATTAATAAGATCCTCCTTAGTTCAAAGAAAGTCCTCTAGTGATGTTAGGGGGAATGGGTTTTCTCAGTGACACAGGTCTCCAAGGGGGTAATGGCGTCATTGGGGACATGAGAGTCCCATTGTTTACTTTTGAGCCTCTCTATGATGAGAATGTTTTAGGAATATTTATATATCTTGATGTGTATGAATGAGAGGATTATGACTAGTGGTGATGGGTGAGGAATTTTGGAGACATACATATGACATATTCAATGATCTCGAGGGTGGAATGAAGACCAAGTGAGTTACATGAGGGAGATAACCCCTCTGATTATATATACAATTTTATAGAGAGGAATTCCTCTAGGTGAGGGGTAGAGAGATCTCATATGGGTGATGTGGAATGAGACCAAATAAAGGGTTATGGGGAGGTCTTGAGGACTTGGCTTGAGATTGAAAAGGTCCATAGTATGAGATAGATTAGGATGACCATTTGTGGGAGGAACTAAGTTGCAATGTGCAATTTAATGAGGTTTTGGATGGACCCCTTGTGACTATAGTCCAATGAGAGGCTACCACAATGAGAAAACCATGGGAGTGTTAGATGTGACTTTATGCTTCAAAGTATAGGCTGGGGTGGTTCTAAAGGTACCTAGTGGGAGCCATGGGGTAATATGAGGATACTGATGGGTGTGATATAAAGTTGGTGTGTGATGGAGATGGTCTTGAGAGATTAACCAAAGGTATAGATATACATAAGGAATTCATTGAGATACTAGTCCAGATATAAATGACCAGTGACCTAGTGAAGAGATAGTGAGATTGTGGTATGGTATGATTCCTTGTTTTATGTATTCTAGGTAACGGTCCTAGGGAGAGAGTCCACCCCTATGATTTTATGGTATATGAGACTCATTTTGTGATCCACTCTTCTGGTATGCATGCATTACATATGTAATATTGTATAGTGGTATTCTCTTCCTCTATTCATGTATGGGATCACTGGGTTGGCCTCTTTTCCCCTATACATATATTACATATATGAGATTTTATGGTGGGCTTTACTACCCCTGAGCATGTGTTAAATATATGAGATTTTTGACTGGGCTGCTATTCCATTGTGCATGTGTTACATATATGAGATCACCATATGGGCCAATCACCCCCATGCATGTGTTATTTATCTTAGATTTCCATTTGATCCACTATTTCCATGTATATGTGTTACATATTTGAGATCTTTGGGTGGGCCTATATTCCCAAATGCATGTGTTACATATATATGATCATCAGGTGGGATACTCTTCCCTTGTACAAGTGTTACATTTCTAAGATAACTGGGTGGGACAATTTTCCCACATGCATATGTTGAATATCTGAGATCACAACATGGGCCACTTTTCTCCACGCATGAGTTATATATTTGAGATAACAGGGTGAGATGATTTTTCCTTATGATTGTGTTATATATATATATATATATATATAAAATATGATTTTATTGGTACCTAAGAAGAAATCATGATAGTAAGTTTTGGTAGGATAGGAGCATAATGTTTCATGATATGGCTAGAGTAGCTTCATAGAGATTTGAGACTGGGACAAGACAATGCTCAAGGATTATTGCTGAGCCTCCTTATATTTTATCATTTTCTTTATTTCTATATATGAAATCTTCCTAGAGTAAAATCAATTGAAATGTATGGAAATATGATTTCATATTATCATTTGATATAACACAATTCTTATTTATTGGATTATATATACTATTAATATCATTAGTGATGTTATTTATTTATTTACACTATTTTCTTCAAATTAATACGAGGGTATAATATTTTCACTATAACACCATAGAACCTCAATATATGTAGGAAAACTCTAGAGTACGAGGTCACATTCCTAAGGATACATGGATAATCAATCTAGTTACTGTAGAGTGAACCAGGTCAGGATGTTACAAGGTAGGAGGTGAAAAACAATGCTTGGAGTGGTATACTTAGTATTCATTGATGATTGTTGATAAATAATATGATTTTTAATTTATATATACTTTGAATAAAAAATTTCTAGAATATATTTATGTATTATGCTATTAATCCTATTATTATAATGTTTTATATCTATAATAGGATATATAATTATTATTATATCAGAGATATTTCTAGTGAGAGACAATGTCATATTATGGTTAATATTTATTTTTCTTAAAATTATAATAAATTAATTTTTATTGTTTTTAATTTTTAATTACACTTGAAGGTGATTAATAAGGTTATGAATTCACACAAATGAAATATTTAGTCTAAGAATGAGTGTGATGGATCATATGAGTTATGTATTGATAAGGAAAATAGAATACAACTGACCATGCATCACATTGAGAAAGGATGGGTGATCGATATTGTTTCATAATTGATGTTATCTAGTTATTATAGTATTTCATTAATGTTTTTAGTTATATTGAAGGGAGATCATGTAGAATTATCATCTTCCATAGAGTATGAGGAGATGATGCGAGCTCAGGATGAGACTATAAAAGGATTTCATAGAGAGTAGGAAGAGTGGTGTCAATAGTAAGAGAATTATCATCAATAGTGTGAGAAACAATAGGAATAAATGATGGAGTATATGTGACATATTAGACATGGTTTTGGGTTGGAATTACCTCTTCATATTCTTGTAGCTGATCCCACTTTCTCTTAGTGACTTTATTATGGTTTTTTGTACAAGTGCATAATCTATTAAAAGTTCATTATTTTTTGTATGATTTTATTTTATTTTTTAATTTTTTTCTTCTTTTCAATGAATAATTATTTCCATCGCAAAAAAATTTCTGAATTGTATATAATATATATAAAAAACCCCTTGAAAATAGTATTTGCGGCATATCATTATTTCTAATCTAAATACTTTTTAAATTTTATTTATGATGGATTGAAATAAATTATTTAAATATATATTATGATAAATCATTATTTATATCAAAAAATATTATTTCTCAACATATTAATAATGAATCATCATAAATATTACTAACTGTGTTGATGTTTTTCATGATGGGTTATTTGAGATGGAATCCCATTTAAAAAAAATATTTGAGAAAAGATTAATAATAAATAAAAAATCTAAAGGAATATAAATTTTTAAAGTGGTATAAAGAAAATGCCTTCTATTTTCCTATATATATCATTTTGATGAAATCACCATCCCAAATCTTTTGGTGGTGGGTGTTGGGTGGCGCCCCCGAACTTATTTCTAATTCAAGAGGGGTATCAATGTAGTCAAGTTGTGTCTGATGTATCTTTAAGGATTTATTAAACCTTAATACACATTGGGGAAATAATTAGAGACCTATTACTACGATCAACCATTAATGAATACCTAAAACCATGGATAATCAAAAATAAAGAACTCTATCTTGCATAACTTACATCTATGACTACCATTACTGCTTCTTCAATGTAACGACCTGATATTTCTAATTCTATAAAATAAATACCGAGTTCTATAACTTATTTCATACCCTACAACCAATATAAAAAAACCAAAAAATATTAATTATACATTATAAATAAATCTCTAATAAGTATGAATATGATAAATCATTAAATATTTTGAAGTAAATAATTAACATGAGTTAATATTGAGAAATGATTATTTTTGATAAAATAATTTTTATTTTCATTATGTTTTATTTCAAATAATAAATTTAAAAAATTTAGTAATTAAATTTTATTGAAGTTTTTTTTAGTTCCACACATCATAATTTACTTAGTATGAGTTTTTGAGTTTTTTTATGAAAATGATGAATTTTAATTGAAAAATATGGTTTTTTTGTGAAAATTTCGATTTTTATAATTTTATCACTATGAAAGCTTACCCTATATGGTTAAAAAACATTTTAAGTAATAAAATTTGAATTTAATGAATAAAATTATTAATTTTAAAATATTATTTGAAATTATAATCCTATGTCCAATATTTTTAATGCTAAATTAAAATGTTACTTAAATAATTTTTTGGTCTTTTTCTCTAATTAAGTGTTTAGATGGTGAAATTCAGTTTTGGAATGCCATGAAAACATCATAACTTTTATTTTATTTATAATAAATAAATTAATATTATTTTAAATTAGTATCCATGTTAATTTTATCTTCCATATAAATTTAATGTGTAAAAATATTATTTTTCTAAAAACTATTTTTACGCGGTCAAGTGTTTTTATTTAAAAATTAACTTTTCTCCCATTTAAAAATATTACATGTTAAAATTATTTTAAAATTTGAAATCAGAAATCTTAAATTAATTACAAAGATCTAATATTTTTTTTGTTATTAATTTTAGTTACTAAGTTTTTAAATTAATTACCGAAGTAAAATTAAACATGGGTATAAGGTTGAAAGTAAAAACACAAATTACTTGAAAAAATATATCCTTGTCTCCAAATAAATATATGAGAGGATTTTTTATATTATAATGTACCATACCCCCTACTTTCCCACTTTTTATCCTTTTTTCTTGAATCGTTTCATAACATTATTGAAAAATGATGAGTGTTTCCAAAAGTGCCCCTTTTCCCCTCTTATGAAAGGGAGTCACATCCACCCTTCATTGAAGAAATTAACCTTTGATTTAATACTTGAAAATAATCTTCTATAATATCTCAAGAACCATATTACAAAAATATAATACCCCATTCAACCATTTTTATCTTAATCCTATCAATTTCAAGGTAACTTCCAAAGAAAGATAAAATTTCCAATGTAAGTATTATTTCATTCTTATATTTTTTTATGAATCAAAATCTTCCAAATATATTATGAACATAATAATAATATGAACTAAATATAATTAATATATATATTTTAACCCTTATTTATTAATTTACATTATAATATAAAATAAAATGACCATCGTTGGTGCATTACATGGACCACCGCATCCATGAATAGATGTCATTTTTTTTTTATTACTGACCTACATGGCCAGTCTTAATGGTGGTAATGATGAATAAATATTATATATATCATTTAATTATTATTCTTAAATTTAAATTTAATATCCACATTCACCCCTCTCAAACATTGAGAAATGGTAATGCTAAACAAGCATACATGAGTATGCCTACCTCTACGATGCAACCGTTTTTTTGTTTTTCATCATGATTTTCATACATTATCTTAAAGTATTACAATATGGTTCACCATGATAAATTAATACAAATATTATCATTATAATTATGTTATAATAATAGTATGTTAAAATAAACACCTCCTTAACTATACCCACCAATCGAGTTAAAGCACGTTCTAGTTTGGGTTGATTTAACGATGTGGTTTTTTAAAAAAGGAATTTAAAATATTCAAAAGGTTTTCCAACAGTTAATAATAAATTGTTTTATCTTACACTCCACATTTTTTATAACATATTATATTATTAATGTATTGTTTGGAAAATTTTACTTATTTTTTATATGATTATGTTTATTCCATAATCTTATTTTATAATTTTGTGCCCATAATTCTGCTCCTTGGTCATGTTTAATGTTACAGAATTCTATACACTTTTCCTTGGAATATTTTTGTTCATTTGAAATTACATATTCTTCTATACTTACATATGGTAAAATATTATTGTTTCATGTTATTTTTAATAATAAATTTCTCTCATACTAATGTTTTCTTAAAATGATCATCATCTAACCCTTGATGTTATACTGATGAGTTTTCCCTTACTAAGATTTTAAGATCAACCCATTCTTATGTTTTGCTTTACCCATGTTATGATTATAAGTATAAATTGTTTGAAAGTACATAAGGGATTCTATAGTAGTTTTATTATATATAAAACATTGTATAATAAAATTCTTATACATAAAATATCCAATACACTAAACCTTTATATCCTTGGGTTGAGCAACTATTTATGAGATGTATTGTAAAAAACATGTAATCAATGTATTAATTATGTATGGTTATCATGGGTAACCATATTTAGAAAAAAATGGATGCTTTATTTATTTTGGATATTGTTTTAGTAAACTTTAGTGATAACTCTAAGAATGAATTTGTTCATTTGATAACATCCAAATTATTTGGTAAAGTAGGGATTATATGGTTTTACTAGAAATAAATTCATGTCTAGATAATATAAGTTGATGTGACCATAGAATAAATACACATATAAGAAATAAACCTAAAAAGTTTTTGGTTAATAATTGACTCAATCATCACCCTGATTCACAATTAGTGTCCCTAATACTTCACACCTCTCTAGACACTCCCATGGGATGTGATTTAGTGAATCCATATTTTCTTTATAAGCCATTATTTATGATTTAAATAACTAATTAGTTTAGTTAGATAGATATATTTGTATATGATCATGAATAACATATATCAAAACATATATAGTCATAATTTAGGTTATATATTCCATTTATGTGTTATTTCTATTAATATCATATTTTTCATTTTGTGCATATAATAATTTTCCATTCTGAACCAAATTTAAAGTAATCGGTGGAACCCAAAGGATCCAAGTAAAGAATGGGTGTAATGGACCACGTATAAATTTAACCAAGAAAAACCTAATTGTATTGTAATTGGATTTCAAAAATTCATGTAATGTTGTCCAAGTTTATGAAAAATAATTAAATCCATATGGAGCTCCCAAATTCAACAAAGAATGAGCAGCTTACTGTCGGGTTTTTCATGCCTCAATGACCACTAATCATTAGTGGGTATCCCAATCTAATAATTGGTGATAAATGGATTAGTATATTATAAAAATATTTTATTTTATACATATATGAAACCATGAAAAATATGTTTTAGCTATATGAAAATTTTAAGGTGATGTTGATCAATGGTGGGCCCTAATTAAAAACATAAGGCCAAAAGAAGAAATCAATTCCATGAAATGGGAAGAGTTTAAAAAGGAATTATTTGGAATATATTTCCTCCAAACTCTTCTTATAAAAATTTAGAGATAATTCGTTAAGTTAAAGAAAAATTAAGATGAATCCATTAGTACCTATGAAGAAAAAATTATAAGGCTTACAAGGTATACCTCTTATTTTATCATTGAATATGAAAGTATGGTCAATCGTTTTTTAGTTGTTAAAATTTTAGTCTACAAAAATTATTAGCTATGAGGTATTTTAGAAGATATAAAAAGATCTTTTAATGTGTACTTATGGTGGAAATAGATACAGAAAACTCCTATAGTTTAGAGTATACGAAGAGAAAAATGGTTTTCTATTGAAATTAAAGTGCTAAAAAGAGCATAAGAGAGAAAATTAAATTTTTGACATGTATAAAATGTGTGAATAGGCGTAGGGGGACTATATTATAGGAACAAGTAGGTGCTTCAAGTGTGGAATAGAAGGTTATAGAGTAAATTATTAGTGACGAGATATTAGGAGACTAAATAATGAAATGGATAGAGGGAATGTCCATCTTAATGCAACAATATAAGTCCAATTCTTCAATTATTAGGAGTATGTGAATTATAAAAATAGGTGAATTAAAGCTAGGGTTGATGGAAATATTCAAAATCATTATCCAATTAAGTTAATATGTCATGGAAAAGCCTGTGCAATCACCATATATGATGGATATTATGAAATAAAATTGGATTGTAATAATTATTGAATAATTATCAACCACTATAGATTTGTGGATGTTATGATGGAATATAATTATAGGATATCTGGTATATCTAAGATTTTTTTATGTTCATTAAATCACCAATATAATTATTTTATTGTCGATGAAATATTCTAGTGGAATGATTGCTGTATTAAAAGTTTATATTTATAGGAATGCGCCTTGTGGAAAATCTTATTATCCCACTAGATAAATTTAATTCAACTTTAGTCATGGATTTGTTCCATCCAATTAGAGAGATAATTTATTTGGAGTAAGGAAAATATAGTTCATAATAAAATATTATATTCTATAAATTAAAATAATATAATAACCACCCTCTAGAAAAAAAAACTATGTAATGTTGGTCTTGATACAAAACACACTGATACCAAATAATGATAAACTCTTAACTCAAATTGTTGGAGAAAAAACCCAATATTTGGGTTTGAAATATTTTAATAATAAATATAAATTTTTGAGTTTTTATGGTTAATATACCTCTAAAAAAAAACCTAAGTCTTTTTTATAGATACCCTTAACAAAATTTAATTATATTTAATAATTAAATTATGAGGACACAATTTATTTAAGGGGGTATAATGTAAGGACCCACGATTTTGGATCCTTTTCAATACAAACTCAGTTATATAACTTATGTCACAAACTACACCCAATGAAAAAAGTCCATACCATATAAACAATAAATTATAAATAAATCCATAATAAAGACTAAGATAGAAAACCTTATATATTTAAAAGGTAAATAATTAATATGAGTTAATATTGAAAAATGCTATTTTAAATAAAATCCATTTTCATTATATTATGTATTTTATTTTAAAATTTTTATTTAAAACTATAGTATTTAAATATTATAAAATAAATTTCATTTTTTAATTCCTCACATCAAAATTTACTTAGCATGTATTTTCGAGTTTTTTTTCCTGAAAATGTAGTTTCTTAGTTGAAAAATATGGGTTTTTTTGTGAAAATAATAATTTTTATGATTTCATTGTTATGTAGGATTATCCTAAAAAATTGACCAAACAATTATTTTAAAAAATATTTTTTAAAGAATATAATTATGCCTATTGAAATACTCTTTGAACTTAAAATCTTATGTTTTATATTTTTAAAGCTAAATTAACATGTTACCTTAATAAAAAAATATTTTCCCTCTCTTTTCCTCTAATTAAGTGTTTAGATGGTGAAATTAAGCTTTATCTTTCCTTTATATCCTCCTATGTTTTTTTATAATAAATCAACTCATGTTGTTAAAATCAGTATCCAAGGAAATTGTATCTTAGATATAAATTTAAATCATAAAAATGTTATTTTTCTTAAAACCATTTTTACATGATTAAGTGTGTTTATTTTAGAATTTAGTTTTCACACCATTAGATTTTTTTTTGTTAAAATTATTTTAAAATATGAAATAATAAGGTTTAAATTATTTAAAAGGATCCAATATTAAATTTTCTTATTAATTTTAGTTACTAAGGTTAAAAATTAATTACCAAGTTAAAAGTTAATTCGGTTAAACAGTTAAAAGTAAAAAAAAAATCCTTGAATCACTCTTAATATGTCTAAGAAATAATTAATGATAGAATTTTCAACCTTATCTTGTCCCAAATACCATATTTGTCAATTTTTATCCATTGAACCTTGAATAGTGTCATGAAATTATTGAAAAATTATGAGTGTTTGTAGAAGTTCCCCCTTTCTCCTCTTATAAAAGTATAAAACTTCCACCATTTATATATTAAAATACCCCTATATTTCATAAATGAAACTAATTTATATTAATCTCCATATAAATATATTCCACCAACATTATCCCCAATTCACTTAGTGTTATCTTAATCTTATCAATTCCAAGGAAACTTCCTAGGAAAGATCAAGTCTCCAATGAAGTATTATTTCCTTTTAAAGTTTTTAACCTTAATAATATACTTCAAATGTCATAAAAACATGATAATATGATTAATTAAGTATCAATAGTATAATTGTTTTTTTATATTAATGGTACAACACTATGTTATTTATTTCCATCCACTTATATAATCATAAGAACATCGTTAGTGCATCGTGAAAACTACTACCTCCATGATGGGATGTTGTTTGTTTTTTTCATTACTCCCATTCCGGTATGGTTATAGTTATGGTAATTATTAATAAATATAATAATTATTATTTAATTATCAATAAATAATTTCAATTTAATATCTTGCTTTACCTTCTATGAATCATTGAAAAATAGGAAAGCTAAACATGTATATGTGAGGACTCTCGCCACAACTATGAAACACATTTTTCATCTAGATTATCATATATAATATAAAATATTTAAATATTGTTTAAAAAATATAAATAGATATAAATAGTATCATTATAATTATATTATGATGATATTATTTCAAAATAAATACCTCTTGAACTATACTCTCAATCGAGTTAAAGCACGTTCACATTAGGGTTGATTTAACTACCTATGTGAACAATTATTTAAAATCTTATTATGGATAGATATAGGAATAAGAAAACTAATATTGTTATAATATATTAATAAAACAATGATTAGTAGATGTTTATGAAAATATTATATTAAATATTTTACTTGTTATTAAAGTAGCATTTTCATTTGCTAAAATTATAGAAATAAGACGATATCAATTTAGTTTTCACATAACATAAACAAGACACATATGGAATGAATTAATTTTTTTAAAGAAATATAAATTAGATATTATAGAATATTATTTGATATATCAAGAATTATCTTTTTATAAAATGATAATTAATGATATAAAAATTATTAAACATGCTCAAAATAGTTAAATTTATTAACACCCGATGGTCATAATATGTTATAACTAATTAATATTATCATGATAAAGTATTATAAAAAGGATTAATGTGGATAATATTTATGATTATGGATCTAAAAATGGATATTCTATTTTTATCTTTTTTTGATAGTAGGTTAGCATGTTATAATATAAGAAAGTAAAAAAGGTAACTGTTTCATCTCAATTCCTATTCATTGAGACGTGTTTTAATGCTATACACCAATTTATTATTTCTATGGTGGATATACTTCCCAAAAATTTATTTTTTCATGATCCATTATTTAATTAATTTTATTTATTAAAAAATATGAATTTCAATATTCCAATGACTTTTGATTCAAATATTACCAATACTTATGGGTTTTCATCTCGAACTCCAATCATTAAGATGTGCATATATTAACTCCATTATTCATCTAAATGTTTTAATATACCCTTTTTAATATTTTTATCATGATTTTTTTTCATAATATTAAATTTTATATTTAATGCTCTACCTATCATGGGATTTTGATTTAAAAATTACTAAATCTGTAAGGGTTTCAACTCAATTACTATTCATTGAGACATGTTTTAATGTTATGAACTAATTTCTTATTTATATGGTTTATATACATCCAAAGACTGTAATTTTTTGTATTCTATGCTTTAATGAATGGGATTTACCAAAACATTTGATTTTTAATCTTACACTAACTTTTGATTCAATAATTACAAAAGCTGTATGAGTTTTCATCTCAAATTTATCTCTTTGAGAGATGTTTTAAATTATTCACCTAATTCTATTAATGTGATTAATATAATTCCTTTTTGAGATATTATATCATTAATTAATTATAATTAATTTTAATTTAAGTTCAATTTGAATATCTCCATTTAATAGGGATTTGATTTAAATTCTATTCATGTTGTATACAGTTATTGTGACTCAAATCATTTCCTTAGGTCATAATCATTATTCACGACTATTATCATTCAAGGATGGTATATTTTAATGTAAGATAATGTTATGTTTTACTTCCAAATTATTTTCTAGGAAATCAAATTTCACATCAAAGTCTTCTTCCTTGATGAGTCTATTGTTTCGTTAAAATACATCTTGTTAAGGATAATTCTTGGTATTTTTAATGAATTTTTCTTCAATGTCTATGTTTTTAAATCAAAATTTTTTTCTATATTACCTAATATAAATTCAATTTGTTTTAATATATAGCTATCCATTTATTGATAGTTATTCATTATAAAGAAAATGATTTTTTTATCCTTTAAATTATGTGGGGTTTTAAAAAATCCCCTTTTAAAATATTCAAAAGGTTTTCCATCGTTTCAAAATATTTTTTTTCTTCCACTCCAAATTTTTGATAAAATTTATGTATTTTCTTGGATATTTTATTTGAAACTATTCATATCAAGGTTTTGTAATTTTTTTATTTCCCTTCTCTATGATGTTTTTTAATGTGATTTGTACTTCATCTTCTATAACAATGTTTAAAAAGTTTTTTGTTTTTTTATTTTATTTTAAATCCTATTTTTCTTCATAGTTTATCTCTCACATAGTTATGATTTTATAATATTATAAATTTAATTATAAAAGGATTTATTTTATAAAATTATATTTATAATATCATAAGATATATTAATTTTATATTATTTGATGTTTTTTTGAATTTATTATTAAACCCATTGTTTTTCCATGGGTTCATTAAGATATGATTGTGATTAATTTTAAGCGTAACTCATATGTATGAATGATGACTAATGGGGTCTTATATAACTCTATAATGCATGGTATTATGTTTATGTATCATGATCTAGAAGGGTATATAGGTGGATTTATCTAAATCCAAAAATTTACCTAAAAGGATTTATCCAAATCCAAAAGGGTATACTGGAGGATTTATCCCAAGCCAAAAGGGGTACATGGGACGATTTATCCCAATCCAAAGGGGTATACAAGAGTATTTATTACAATCCAAAAGGTTAAATGTGACGATTATCCCAATACCCAGAAGGTACATGATTGGTTATCCCAAGCCTATTATGTGATGAATTTTGTGGTGATTTGACTTGACTTATGGTTTCTATAGTTATGTTTATTCCACAATTTTGTATCATAATCATAGGATTATAATTATTCTCCTATTTTAAAATTTAATGTTTCATGATTCCACACAATTTTTGATAGATTATGTTTGTTCATTTTACATAACATATCCTTCTATCATGACTTATGGATAACCGTTATTGTTCTATGCTGTTTTTGATATGTAATTTCTCCCCTACCCATGTTTTATAATATGATGATTATATAAACCTTAATATTATATTGATATGTTTTACCTTAACGAGCATTTAATCTCACCCCTTTCTTATGTCCTCTTTTCCATAGGTTATGATGATAAATATAATTTTTGGAATGTCTAGAAGGAAGTATATAGGAGTTAAATTATGGATAAAATATTGTAGGTTAAGACACTTATATAGATAATATCTAAGACAATAAAATTTCACTCCTTGGGTTGGATTATTATTTTTGAGATGTATTATCTAAAATATGGAAACAATTTATTATTTATGTATGTTTAGATTTGGTCTCCATATTAAATTATAATAATATATCCCTTAGAGTTAGATGAAGGGATACTTCCTCTATTGTTTATAAACGGGTTAAAATAATCACCCAACAATTTGGAAGGATCCTCCTCAATTAGTAGGACAAGATAATGCCTCTTTTGGTAAAGATAGATATAGGTTTAGAACATTTAGGTAGGAGGAATCCACTAAATTGATGAAACAATCTCTATGGATATGACCTTGTAATATACGACTTGGGATATTCTTAAGTCATCATGGAATTTACTCTAATTTTATGAAATGTTCAGTTAAATCCTTTGGATGAAATATTCTTAGATCATATAAATTCATCAATCCTCCCATGAATCTAATTAGATGAGACATTCATAATAATGAAAACCATTAGTGGAATAGAACTTAATGGTTACACTTTTTTACAAATTCCGCATTGATCACAGGGTGTTTATACGATTCATACTATTCGATTCTCTACTGTATGATATGTCATAATTATACACTATGAATTTAAAAGTAGTTCATATACGACATATTATACTATATGAAATTATATAACCATAAGGAATCTTATATTTCTCCCCATTGTGGATGTAATAATATAAAATATCCCATATCATCTCATATGATATGTGGAAAATAAATCATATATATATATATATAGATTTAAGAGAATAGATCCACTAATGTCACACTTTCCCTAAATCCTTATAGAATTTATACCACCACACCTCATGTTGAATTATATTCAATAACTTATGAAACCATATCCAAAATCCTTTTTTATATCTTAGAAAACACTTTGGGAAATATATCAGCAATTTTATATGTATCACATCATATAAAATATCATGAGAATACCAATCCAATTTTTTTGGATAAACTCTAAAACACTTTTAGAGTATCTCCTTGATTAAAACTGAATCCCCATTAATTCAATCAAATTTTTACCCCATAGTATTTTCTAGTATTTACTAAATACTAATTTTCAAATCCACAAATTTAAGTGAAGTTCAACCTCATGAAAAGCATCTGTGATACTAAAGTTATAAATGGATTTGGCATGATCTCCATCAAACTCATATATCTATATACCTATTTCTACTAGCTACATCATATTTAAGAATAAATTTTCATATGATACCATTGTATATAACACTGAGTAACCCCAATAACCAAACTCTATCAATCCTATATAATAACTCATACATTATTGATTCTACTAGTATATAACAACTACGATGATGAATACATCATATGTCCTTCACCATTATAGATGAGTAAATCACATATCCCTAACCTAATAGTTAATCATATCATATGTATTATATAGGTATATTTTTACACATCCTTATTCAATCTCATTCAAGGGCCAAAATTTCATTCTCATTAGAAGAGAGGATAAATCCCATTTGGTTAATCTCCAAAAGATGAGATGATCAATAACATACCCAACCACACCATGATTAGTCAAGGATCAAGGATTGTATATAAATGGTATCAATGTATGAGTGTTATAATGCTAGGTATCTCACCATATTCTAGTATAGAGAAATCCAAATATTAAAAAAGAACCCCTAGTATACAAAATAAAAGTGTATGACACACCGTGTTACACAATTGGGGGTAATCTGACATAGATAAAATATTTTGTTCCTCATGATGATACTTCCTTAATATAATCAAAATAATACCGATGTTAACCTCAAAATTTTATCACAACCTATAATACTCCATGATGAACATTGGTCAAGGATAACCCAAAGCCATACTTTAAGAGGTTAATTATAATCCTACTTATTGAAATATATAGGTAACACCCCAAGATTTTATGAGAAATAATCTTTTTAATTTCTATAATGTCTTTTGTTTCATGCTACACCAAGATTAGCTTGCGCTATACTCCACACCATATTAGCTTTTAGTATATGAAAACACTATTTTTGGCTTGTGTTGCATGCAAGAGTGACCTTCCTCAATAGCATGTGTTGTACGCAATACCAGGTTTCACTAAACAACAATATATTGTTATACTATTTTTATGAACTAGATTTTATGAATAGTATTAACCAAATTTTTTATTTTATAACATTATAATTCATCTTACACATTTTATAGAACATGGTATGATAAAAAAATCAATTTTTCGTATAAAGGAAGTATTTTTCAAAAATTGCAGTTTTGTCGTCTTTTTATGGCGCACCCATTTTAAATAAAATTTTTGACAAGTTTATAAGTTCAATTTGACAAATTAAACTTCTTATTTTGAATCAGGATATAAAAATTTACATTGGATAAATCCTTGACATTATTTTGATAACCTTCATATCTTGATGAATAATAAAATACACTAAATTTTAATTAAAAACAACTTTTTTCATCCAGATAATTTATATGGTTAATTTATAATATTAAAGAGTTTTAAATTATAAATAGAATATATTTTTTCCATTTAATATAATTTATGTCAATATCATTAATTTTATATTGAATTCATAGGTAAAAACTTTTCAATCTTTTGCAATGTTTTAAACAAAAACCTATTTTTTTCGACAACGGGATTAATTTTAAATTAATTACTGCAAATTCTATGTTTTGAATTTGGAAAAAAGGATTCAATATTTGGAATCAGTATCTCCAAATTATGTTAATAGTATTCTTTTATTTTTATACATTATGAATAGTAACTACGGTAAATTTTATTTACCACATTTGAAGGTAAATTAGGTAATTAAAGGTAAAAATAATATTATAAAATTACCCTAAAACTTGTATTAATATAATTGGATGATTATATTTAGCCCTAAAATATACTTGGGTCTAAATGGTATCTATTAGAACCCAATTTTATCTGATTAATACCTTTAATTTATTTTATTTAAAAGAAAGTGAAATATGTCTCACTCAAACTTTATTAATTAAAGTATTTTTAATATAAGGTTATATAGAATATAAATTATATTATAAATAATAATTTGAAAGATATATTTTTTTCTTTATCATGGTAATTTATTTTTAATTTTTAAGAAATATTTAATTACCTTAATAGCTTATAAATTAATGATGTAGAAATTATTTATTTAGTGAAAAATCAATAATATAGTTTTTATTCAAATAATAATACCCATAAAAGACCCAAACACTTAACCAAAAATTATTTTTAGAGTATATCTACACCAAAATCATCCAATTGTATACTTTTGGACCATTTGGAGCCTTATAAAATAGATTAGGACATTTATATTATTTTATTTTAAATGATGTCAAATCTCTCACCTTCATAATTTAATAAAAATAATATTTTAAAATTTGGGTGTTTTTGAAGATAAATTTGTCTAAAAGAATTATTATAAAATATATTAGATTTATCTTCATCATAATATTTTATTTTTAATTTTTATGAAACAAATAAGTATATTAAGTAATTATACAAAAATTTTGTAGTAATAATTTTATTAAGATAAATATCAAATAAATGGTTTTAAAAATATTAAAATAAATATTATATGATATAATTAATGTTCTCCACAAATTTTATAGATATATATGACATGTTAGAAATCTATTAAATATTTTTTTTCGACTCTATCATCTTTTTGGATTCAATTTAAATTCAAATAAATAAATAGTGTCAAAATTGTCACTATTGATATTTTTAAAAAATAATGTATTATAAAATTGTTTAAAAATCCCAAAAAATATTTAATATATTATGATAGATAATTATTTCTATCAAAAAATATCAGGACTCAATATATTAATAATTAATCATCATAAATATTATTAATTGTGTTGATGTTTTTCATGATGGGTTATTTGAGATGGAATCCCATTTAAAAAAATATTTGAGACAAGATTCATAATAAATAAAAAATCTAAAGGAATATAAATTTTTAAAGTGGTATAAGTAAAATGCCTTCTATTCTACTATATATATCCTTTTGATTAAATCACTATCCCAAAACTTTTGGTGGTGGGTGTTGAGTGGCACCCCCGAACTTATTTCTAATTCACGAGGGGTATCAATGTAGTAAGTTTGTGTCTGAGGGATCTTTAAGGATTTATTAAACCTTAATAAACATTGGGGAAATAATTATAGACCTATTACTATGACCAACCATTAATGAATACCTAAAACCATGGATAATTAAAAATAAATAACACTTTCTTTTATAACTTACATCTATGACTACCATTACTACTTCTTCAATGTAATGACATGAGATTTTTAATTCTATAAAATAAATACCGAGTTCTATAACTTATGTCAAACACTATAACCAACATAAAAAAACCAAAAAATATTAATAATACATTATAAATAAATCTATAATAAGTATGAATATGATAAATCATTAAATATTTTGAAGTAAATAATTAATATGAGTTCATATTGAGAAATGATTATTTTCAATAAAATACTTTTTATTTTCATTATGTTTTATTTCAAATTATAAACTTAAAAAATTTAGTAATTAAATTTTATCAAAGATTTTTTTAGTTCCACACATAAAAATTTACTTAGTATGAGTTTTTGAGTTTTTTATGAAAAGGATGATTTTTAATTGAAAAATATGGTTTTTTTTGTGAAAATTTCTATTTTTATAAATTTATCACTATGCAATCTTACCCTATATGGTTAAAAATCATTTTAAGTAATAAAATTTGTATTTAATGAATAAAATTATGAATTTTAAAATATTATTTGAAATTATAATCCTATGTTCAATATTTTTAATGCTAAATTAAAATGTTACTTAAATAATTTTTTTGGTCTTTTCCTCTAATTAAGTGTTTAGATGGTGAAATTCGGTTTTGACATTCCATGAAAACATAATAAATTTTATTTTATTTATAATAAAAAAATTAATATTATTTTAAATTAGTATCCATGTTAATTTCATCTTATATATAAATTTAATGTGTAAAAATATTATTTTTCTAAAAACTATTTTTACGCGGTCAAGTGTTTTTATTTAAAAATTAACTTTTCACTAATTTAGAAATATTACTTGTTAAAATTATTTTA
The DNA here is from genome assembly GCA_963277665.1 of Viscum album. Lineage (NCBI taxonomy): Eukaryota > Viridiplantae > Streptophyta > Magnoliopsida > Santalales > Viscaceae > Viscum > Viscum album. The sequence continues at coordinate 1,547,456,571 of OY728135.1, read as the reverse complement.
AAATTTGAAATCAGAAATATTAAATTAATTAAGAGGATCTAATATTATTTTTTGTTATTAATGTTAGTTACTAAGTTTTTAAATTAATTACCGAGGTGAACGTAAACATGGGTAAAAGGCTAAAAGTAAAAACAAAAATTCATTGAATAAATATATCCTTGTCTCCAAATGAATTTATGAGGGGATTTTTTATATTATAATGTACCACACTCCCTCTTTACCCACTTTTTATCCTTTTTTTCTTTAATCATTTCATAATATTATTGAAAAATGATGAGTGTTTCCAAAAGTGCCCCTTTTGTCCTCTTATGAAAGGGAATCACATCCACCCTTCAATGAAGAAATTAACCTTTGATTTCCTACTTGAAAATAATCTTCTATAATATCTTAGGAACCCTATTCCACAAATATAATCCCCCATTCAACCATTTTTATCTTAATCCTATCAATTTCAAGGTAACTTCCAAAGAAAGATAAAATTTCCAACGTAAGTATTATTTCATTCTTATATTTTTTTCTAAATCAAAATATTCCAAATATATTATGACCTTAATAATAATATGAACTAAATATAATTAATATGTATATTTTAACCCTTAGTTATTAATTTACATTAGAATATAAAAGAAAATGACCATCGTTGGTGCATTGCATGGACCACCGCATCCATGAAGAGATGTCATTTATTTTTTTCATTACTAACCTACATGGATAGTATTAATGGTGATAATGATGAATAAATATTATATATATCATGTAATTATTATTATTAAATTTAAATTTAATATCTAAATTCACCCCCTCTCAGACTTTGAGAAATGGTAAATTAATAAAAATAATATCATTATAATTATAATATAAAAATATTATGTTAAAATAAACACCTCCTGAACTATACCCACCAATCGAGTTAAAGCGTGTTCTAGTTTGGTTTGATTTAACAATGAGGGTTTTTAAAAAAGGAATTAAAAATATTCAAAAGGTTTTCCATCAGTTAATAATAAATTATTTTATCTTACACTCCACATTTTTGATAACATATTTCATGATTAATGTATTGGTTGGAAAAGTTGACTTTTTTTATATGATTATGTTTATTCCATACTCTTATGTTATAATTTTTCCCCATAATTATGTTCCTTGGTCATGTTTAATGTTACAGAATTCTATACACTTTTCCTTGGAATATTGTTGTTAATTTAAAATTGCATGTTCTTCTATAATTACTTATGGTAAAATATTATTGTTTCATTTTCTTTTTAATAATAAATTTCTCTCATACTGATGTTTTCTTAAAATGATCATTATCTAACCCTTGATGTTATACTGATGAGTTTTCCCTTACTAATATTTTAAGATCAACCCATTCTTATGTTTTTCTTTCCCCATGTTATGATTATAAGTATAAATTTTTTGAATGTCCATAATGGATTCTATAGTAGTTTTATTATATATAAAACATTCTATAATAAAATTTTTATGTATAAAATATCCAAGACACTAAACCTTTATATCCTTGTATTGAGCAACCATTTATGACATGTATTGTCTAAAACATGTAATCAATGTATTAATTATTTATGGTTATCATGGGTCACCATAGTTAGCATAAAATGGATGCTTTATTTATTTTGGATATTGTTTTAGTAAACCTTAGTGAGAACTCTAAGAATGAATTTATATATTTGATAACATCTTAATGATTTGGTAAAGTAGTGATTATATGGTTTTAAGTAGAAATAAATACATGTATAGATAATATAAGTTGATGTGACCATAAAATAAATAAAAATAAGAGAAATAAACCTAAAAAAGGTTTTGATTGATAATTAAATCAATAATCACCCTGATTCACAATTAGTGGACCTAATACTGCACACCTCTCTAGACTCTCCCATGGGATGTGATTTAGTGAATCCATATTTTCTTTATGTGCCATTATTTATGATTTAAATAACTAATTTGTTTAGTTATATATATATATATATGTAGGGGTGTCCAGACCCGACCCAACCCAATGGGTTCGACCCGACCTGACCGGGTTGGGTCGGGTTGTGGAAAAAAAATGTTTGGGTCGGGTTTGTATCGGGTTGACCCGTGGATGGGTTGGGTCGGGCCTCGGGTTGGCTACATATCGACCCAACCCGACCCGTTGACCCGAGGCTATATGAAAAAAAAACCTACCTGGGGTCGCGACCCGGCCTGGCCACCCTAATCCTCTTCCTCCCTCGCGCTCGCCCGCCTCTTCCTCCCTCGCGCTCGCCCGCCTATTCCTCCCTCCTCTCCTTCCCATCCCCAACCTTCCCTTGCGCACGATTGGATGGCCTCCCTTCTCCTCCTCTTATCCTCGCTCGCCTCCTCCCCTCCCCGGACAAATTCTCCTCCTCTCCACCTCCCCCTGACCCCGACCTTCCCTCGCGTGTGGCCAAACCCTAATCCCATTCCTTCATCCTTCCCTCGCCACCAGCGACTGGCCTCCTTCCTCCTACTCTACTCCATTCCTCCTCTTCTAACTCACCTCCTCCCTGGACGGATAGATTCCCTCACAAGCAATCGGGAGAAATACCTCCTATCGGCTCGACTCACTCCTCCCTGCCTATTGTGCGTTCTTTCTGGCGGTACTTGTGGTAAGGTAAGTAGTTTTTTTTAATCATGTTCTTCAAATTATCTTCCTTAAGTAATTTATTTATGCACCTATTTGAGTCGGATTTATAGTGCATGTGTGTACATTTCAAGCAGGCAGTGAATGTTTCTCATTTCAGTTGTCTGAACAGTAGGTATACTTAAGTGATTTTGTTTGATTTCCATTTCCCCTAAAAATGATTTATAACTATAGTTGAGGTGTAATCCTCCTAGTTAGTAGTTATAAACTGTAGGAAGGATATGTTTTTTTCTTCCTGCTTGTCCACCTATCTTCTATTTTCACATAGCCATTTTTGTATACTGATTTTGTTAAACATTCAACCAAGAAGTAGGGTAATAAATGGGGGCTGGCTAGTGTAGTGGTGCAGGCTGGTGCAGCTGGGGGGGGGGGGTGGTGCAGCTGGGGGGGGGGGGGGCTGGTGCAGGGAAGGGGGTAGGGGGAGGGGCTGGTGCAAGGGAAGGGGGAGGGGGATTGGCTGATTCAAGGTAAGGGGTTAGGGGAGGGGTTGGTGTAGTGCGGGGGGGGGGGGGGGGAGGGAGAGGGGGGAGGGGATGGTGCAAGGGCAGGGGGGAGGGGCTGGTGTAGTGCAGGGGGGAGAGGGTTGGTGCAGCAGGGAAAGGGGGAGGGGCTGGTGCAGCAGGGAAAGTGGGAGGGGGAGGGGCTGGTGCAACAGAGAAAGTGGGAGGGGGAGGGGCTGGTGCAGCAGGGAAAGTGGGAGGGGGAGGGGCTGGTGGGGGTGCAGTGTGGGGGGGAGGGGCTGATGTAAGGGAAAGGGGGAGGGGGAGGGGCTGGCTGGTGTAGTGTAGGGAAGGGGGTGGGGGGGGCAGGTGTAGTGCAGGGGGAGGGGGGGGCTGGTGTAGTGCAGGGGGAGGGGGGGGGATGGTGTAGTGCAGGGGGGAGGGAGAGGGTTGGTGCAGCAGGGAAAGGGGGAGGGGCTGGTGCAGCAGGGAAAGGGGGAGGGGGAGGGGCTGGTGCAACATGAAAAGTGGGAGGGGGAGGGGATGGTGGGGGTGCAGTGTGTGGGGGGGGGGAGGAGCTGATGTAAGGGAATGGGGAGGAGGAGGGGATGGCTGGTGTAGTGTAGGGAAGGGGGTAGGGAGGGGGGGGGGCAGGTGTAGTGCAGGGGGAGGGGGAGGGGATGGTTGGTGCAGCAGGGAAAGGGGGAGGGGCTGGTGCAGCAGGGAAAGGGGGAGGGGGAGGGGCTGGTGCAACAGGAAAAGTGGGAGGGGGAGGGGCTGGTGGGGGTGCAGTGTGGGGGGAGGAGCTGATGTAAGGGAAGGGGGGAGGAGGAGGGGATGGCTGGTGTAGTGTAGGGAAGGGGGTAGGGAGGGGGGGGGGCAGGTGTAGTACAGGGGGAGGGGGAGGGGATGGTGCAACAGGGGGGGAGGGGCTGGTGCAATAGGTGGTTTGGGGATGGTGGTGGGGCTGGTGCAGTAGGGGGGTAGGGGCTGGTGGGGGGAGGGGGATGGGCTGGTGGAGGGTAGGGGGGAGGGGCTGGTGCAAGAGGGGGGAGGGGGAGGGGTTGGTGCATGGCAGGGGGAGGGGCTGGTGCAACAGGGGGTTGAGGGAGGGGCTGGTGCAAGGGCAGGGGGAGGGGGAGGGACTGGTGCAGTAGGGGGAGGGGGAGAGGTTGTGCAGGGTAGGGGGCTGGTGCAGCAGGGAAGGGGTGTAGGGGGGAGGGGGATGGTGGGGGTGCAGTGCAAGGAGGAGGGGACTGGTGGTGGGGCTGGTGTAGCAGGGGGATAGAGGGCTGGTGGGGGTTTAGTGCAGGGGGGGATGGGCTGGTGGTGGGGCTGGTGCAGCAGGTGGGATAGGGGGGCTAGTGGGGGTGCAGTACAGGGGGGAGGGGTTGGTGCAGGGGGCAGGGGGGATGAAGCAGAGGGTAGGGGGCTGGTGGGGGGGAGACTAGTCTAGGGGGCAGGGGCTGGTGCAGGGGGGAGGGGGAGAGGGTAGTCTTGGTGGGTGGGGGGCTAGGTCTGGGGGCTGGGGCTGGGTCAATCAGGTTGGGTCGGGGTCGGGGTCAGGGTTGGGTCGGGTTGGGTCCGGTTTACACATAGAACCCGACCCGAACGGACCCGACCCACTGATGGTTGGTTTGGGTTGGGTCCTTCTGCCATGCGTCGGGTAACCCGACCCCAACGGGTTGGGTTGGGTCGGGTCAGCTGCTCATGAAGCATATGACCTGACCCAACCCGACCCGAGCTTTTTTGGTTGGGTCGGGTCCCGAAACATCCTTGACCCGACCCAACCCGACCCATGGACACCCCTATATATATGTTTGTATATGATCATGAATAATATATATTAAAACATATATAGTCATAATTTAGGTTATATATTCCATTTATGTGTTATTTCTATTAATATCATATTTTTCATTTTGTGCATATAATAATTTCTCATTACGAACTTTCCCAAATTTAAAGTAATCGGTGGAACTCAAATGATCCAAGTAAACAATGTGTGTAATAGACCATGTATAAATTTCACCAAGAAAAATCTAATTGGATTGTAATTGGATTTCAAAAATTCATGTAATTTTGTCCAAGTTTATGAAAAATAATTAAATTCATATGGAGCTCCCAATTTCACCAAATAAGGAGCAACTTACTGTCAAGTTTTTCATGCCTCAATGACCACTAATCATTAGTGGGTATCCCAATCCAATAATTGGTGATAAATGAATTTTTATAATATAAAAATATTTTATTTTCTACATATATCAAACCATTAAAAATATGTTTTTTGCAATATAACATTTTTAAGGTGATGTTGATAAATGGTGGGCCCTAATTAAGAACATAAGGCCAAAGGAAGAAATCAATTCCATGAAATGGGAAGAGTTTAAAAAGGAATTATTTGGAACATATTTTCCCCCAAACAATTATTATAACAATGTAGAGATAATTCCTTAAGTTAAAGAAAAATTAAGATGAATCCATTAGTACCTATGAAGAAAACATTATAATGCTTGCAAGGTATACCTCTTATTTTATCATTGAATATGAAAGTAAGGTCAATCATTTTTTAGTTGTTTAAATCTTAGTCTACAAAAATTATTAGATATGAGGTATTTTAGAATCTATAATGATATTTTTTAATGCGCACTTATGGTGGAAATAGATAAAGAAAACTCTAATTGTTTAGAGTATATAAAGAGAAAAATGGTTTTCTATTGAAATTAAAGTGCTAAAAAGTACATAAGAGAGAAAATTAAACTTTTGACATGTATAAAATGTGTAAAGAGGTATAAGGGGACTATATTCCAGGAATAAGTAGGTTCTTAAAGTGTAGAATAGAATGTTATAGAGTAAATTATTAGTGAATAGATATTAGGAGACTAAATAATGAAATGGATAGAGGGAATGTCCATCTTAATGAAAAAACATAAGTCCAATTCTTCAATTATAAGGAGTATGGGAATTATGAAAATAGGTGAATTAAACCTAGGGTTGATGGAAATATTCCAAATCATTATCCAATTAAGTTAATATTTCATGGAAAATCCTGTGAAATCACCATATATGAAGGATATTCTGATAGAAAATTAGATCATGATAATTATTTAATAATTATCATTCACTATATATTTGTGGATGTTATGATGGAATATAATTCTAGGATCTCTGAAATATGTACGATTTTTTATATTCATTAAATCACCAAAATAATGATTTTATTGTCGATGAAATATTCTAGTGGAATGATTTCTGTATTCAAAGTTTATATTTACAGGAATGGGCCTTGTGGAAAATATTATTATACCTTCTTTAGATAAATTTAATTCAACTTTAGTCATGGATTTGTTCCATCCAATAAGCAGGATAATTTATTTGAAGTACAGAAAATATAGTTCATAATAAACTATTATATTCTATAAATTAATATATTATAGCAACTACCCTCTAGAAAAAAATTATGTAATGTTGGTCTTGATACCAAACATGTTGATACCAAATAATGATAGACTCTTAACTCAAATGGTTGGAGAAATGCTCAATATTTGGGTTTGGAATCTTTTTATAATAAAGATAATTTTTTGAGTTTTTAAGGTTAATATACCTCTAGAAAAATAACCTAAGTCTTTTTTATAGATACCATTAACAAAATTTATTTATATTTAAAAATTAAATTATGAGGACACAATTCATTTAAGGGGGTATAATGTAAGGACCCAAGATTTTGGATCCTTTTCAATACATACACGGTTATATAACTTATGTCACATACTACACCTAATGAAAAAATTCCATAATATATAAACAATAAATTATAAATAAATCCATAATAAATACTAAGATAGAAAACCTTAAATATTTAAAAGGTAAATAATTAATATGAGTTAATATTGAAAAATTCTATTTTAAATAAAATCCATTTTCATTATATTATATATTTTATTTTAAATTTTTTATTTAAAACTATAGTATTTAAATATTATAAAATAAATTTTATTTTTTTAATTCCTCACATCAAAATTTACTTACCATGAATTATTGAGTTTTTTTATGAAAATTTAGTTTCTTAGTTGAAAAATATGGGTTTTTTGTGAAAATTATAATTTTTATGATTTCATTATTATGTAGGATTATCCTAGAAAATTGAAAAAGCAATTATTAAAAAAATTACCTTTTAGAGAATATAATTATGCATATTAAATTACTCTTTGAACTTACAATCTTATGTTTTATATTTTTAATGCTAAATTAAAATGTTACTTTAATAATTGTTTTTCAGTCTTTTCCTCTAATTAAGTGTTTAGATGGTGAAATTAAGATTTGTCTTTCCTTTATATACTCCCATGTTTTTTTGTTTAAAATAAATCAACTCATGTTGTTAAAATCAGTATCCATGATAATTGTATCTTATATATAAATTTAAATCATAAAAATGTTATTTTTCTTAAAACCATTTTTACATGATTAAGTGTGTTTATTTTAGAATTTACTTTTCACAAATTTAGATTTTTTTATGTAAAAAATATTTTAAAATATGAAAAATAGGGTTTAAATTATTTAAAAGGATCCAATGATAAAATTTCTTATTAATTTTAGTTACTTAGGTTAAAAATTAATTACCAAGTTAAAAGTTAATTTGGTTAAATGGTTGAAAGTAAAAAAAATCCTTGAATGACTCTTAAAATGTCTAAGAAATAATTAATGATATAATTTTCAACCTTATCTTGTCCTAAATCCCATATTTGTCCATTTTTATCCATTGAACCTTGAATAGTGTCCTGACATTATTGAAAAATTACCAGTTTTTCTAGAAGTTCCCCCCTTTCTCCTCTTATAAAAGTATACCACTTCTACCATTTATAGATTAAAATACCCTTATATTTACTAAATTAAACTAAATTATATTAATCTCCATATAAATATATTCCACAAACATAATCCCTAGTTCACTTAGGGTTATCCTAATCTTATCAATTCCAAGGAAACTTCCTAGGAAATATCAAGTCTCCAATGAAGTATTATTTCCTTTTAAAGTTTTTAACCTTAATAATACACTTCAAATGTCATAAAAACATGATAATATGATTAATTAAGTATCAATAGTATAATTTTTTTTATATTAATGGTAAAAAACTATGTTATTTATTTCTATGCACTTATATAATCAGAAGAACATCATTAGTGCGTTGTGAAAACTACTACCTCCATGATGGGATACCATTTATTTTTTTCATTACTCTCATTCATGTATGGTCATAGTTATGGTAATTATGAATAAATATAATAAATATTATTTAATTATTAATAAATAATTTCAATTTAATATCCACCTTTACCTTCTCTGAAGCATTGAGAAACAGGAAAACTAAACATGTATATGTGAGGATTCTCGCCACAACTATGGAACATATTTTTTATCTAGATTATCATATATAATATAAAATATTTAAATATTGTTCAAAAAATATAAATAGATATAAATAAAATCATTATACTTATATTATGATGATATTATTTCAAAATAAAAACCTCTTGAACTATACTCCCAATCAAGTTAAAGCGCGTTCACACTTGGGTTGATTTAACTACCTATGTGAACAATGATTTAAAATGTTATTATGGATAGATATAGGAGCAAGAAAACTAATATTGTTATAATATATTAATAAAACAATTATTATTATATGTTTGTGAAAATATTATATTAATTATTTAACTTATTATTAAATTATCATTTTCGTTTTCTAAAATTATAGAAATAAGATGATCTCAATTCGGTTTTCACATAACATAAACAAAACACATATGGAATGAATTAATTTTTTTTAAAGAAATATAAATTATATATTATAGAATATTATTTTATATATCAAGAATTATCTTTTCACCAAATGATGAGTAATCATATAAAATTTATTAAACATGCGCAAAATAGTTAAGTTATTAACACCTGATGGTCATAATATGTTATAACTAATTAATATTATCATGATAAAGTATTATAAAAAGGATTATAAATGGGTAATATTTATGATTAAGGATCTAAAAATGGATATTTTGTTTTTATCTTTTTTTGATAGTAGGTCAGAGTGTGATAATCTAAGAAAGTAAACACGGTAATTGTTTCATCCCAATTCCTCTTCATTGAGACATGTTTTAATGCTATACACTAATTTATTATTTCTACGGTGGATATACTTCCCCAAAATTTATTTTTTCATGATCCATTATTTAATTCATGTTATTTATTAAACAATATGAATTTTAATATTTCAATGACTTTGGATTCAAATATTACCAAGACTTATGGGTTTTCATCTCGAACTCCAATCATTAAGATGTGCATATATTAAACTCCATTATTCATCTTAATGTTTTTATTTACCCTTTTTAATATTTTTATCACGATTTTTTTTCATAATATTAAATTTTATATTTAATGTTCTACCTATCATGGGGTTTTGATTAAAAAATTACTAAATATGTAAGGGTTTCAAATCAATTATTATTCATTGAGACATGTTTTAATGTTATGAACTAATTTATTATTTCTATAGTGTATATATATCCAAATAATGTAATTTTTCATACTATATGATTTAATGCATGGGATTTACCGAACCATTTTATTTTTAATCTTAGACTAACTTTTTATTCAATAATTACCAAAGCGGTATGAGTTTTCATCTCAAATTTATCTCTTTGAAAGATGTTTTAAATTATTCACATAATTCCATTTATGTGGTTTATATAATTATTTTTTGAGATATTATATCATTAATTAACTCTAATTAATTTTAATTTAAGTTCAATTTGAATATATCCATTTCATATGGATTTTATTTAAATGCTCCTCATGTTGTATACAGTTTTGGTGACTCAAATCATTTCCTTAGGTCATAATCACTATTCATGACTATTATCTTTCAAGGATGGTATATTTTAACGTAGGATAATGTTATGTTTTAATTCCACATTATTTTCTAGGAAATAAAATTTCACATCAAAGTATTCTTCCTTGATTAGTCTATTGTTTCGTTAAAATACATCTTGTTAAGGATAATTCTTGGTGTTTTTAATGAATTTTTCTTCAATGTCTATGTTTTTAAATCCAAAAAATATTCTATATTACCTAATATAAACTCAATTTGTTTTAATATATAGTGATACTTTTACTCATAGTTATTCATTATAAATAAAATTATTTTTTATCCTTTAAATGATGTGGGTTTTAAAAAAGTCCCCTTTCAAAATATTCAAAAGGTTTTCCATAATTTCAAAATAATTTTTTTTCTTCCACTAAATTTTTTTGATAAAATTTCTTTATTTTCTTGGATATTTTATTTGAAACTATTTATATTAATTTTTTTTTAATTTTTTAATTTCCTTTCTCTATGATGTTTTTGAATGTGATTTGTACTTCATCTTCTATAACAATGTTTAAAATGTTTTTTGTTTTTTGTTTTTATTTTAAATCCTATTTTTCTTCATAGTTTATCTCTCACGTAGTTATGATTTTATAATCTTATAAATTTAATTATAATATGATTCATTTTATAAAATTATATTTATAATATCATAGGATATCTTAATTTTATATTATGTGATGTTTTTTTGAATTTATTATTAAACCCATTGTTTTTCCATGGGTTCATTAATATATGAATATGATTAATTTTAAGCGGAAATCTTATGTATAAATGATTCCTATTGGGGTCTTATATCACTCTCTAATGCATGGTATTATGTTTATGTATCATGATCTAGAAGGGTATATGGGTGGAATTATCTAAATCCAAAAATTTACATAAAATGATTTATCCAAATCCAAAAGGGTATACTAGAGGATTTATCCCAAGCCAAAAGGGGTACATGGGAGGATTTATCCCAATCCAAAGGGGTATACAAGAGGGTTTATTACAATCCAAAAGGTTACATGTGACGATTATCCCAATACCCAGTAGGTACATTATTGGTTAGCCCAAGCCTATTATGTGATGAATTTCTTTGTGAGTTGACTTGACTTATAGTTCATCTAGTTATGTTTATGCCACAATTTTGTATCATAATATTATGACTATAATTATTCTCCTTTTTTAAAATTTAATGTTTCATGATTCCACATAATTTTTGATAGATTATGTTTGTTCATTTTACATCACATCTCATTCTTTCACGACTTATGTATAACTGTTATTGTTATATCTTCTTTTTGATATGTAATTTCTCCCCTAACCATGTTTTATAATATACTGATTATATAAACCTTAATGTTATATTGATATGTTTTAACTTACCGAGCATTTAATCTCACCCCTTTCTTATGTCCTCTTTTCCATAGGTTATGATGAGAAATATAATTTTTGTAATTTCTATAAGGAATTCTATAGGAGTTAAATTATGGATAAAATATTGTAGGTTAAGACACTTATATAGATAATCTCTAAGATAATAAAATTTTACTCCTTGGCTTGGATGATTGTTTATGAGATGTATTATCTAAAATATGGAAACAATTTATTATTTATGTATGTTTATATTTTTTCTCCATATTAAATTATAATAATAGATTCCTTAGAGTTAGATGAAGGGATACTTATTCCATTTTTTATCAATGGGTTAAAATAATCACCCATCAATTTGGTAGGATCCTTCTCAATTATTAGGACAATATAGTGCCTCTTTTGGTAAAGATAGAAATAGGTTTAGAACATTTAGGTAGGGGAATATAATAAATTGATGAAACAATCTCTATGGATATGACCTTATAATATATGACTTGGGATATTCTTAAGTCATCATGGAATTTACTCTAATTTTATGAAATTTTCAGTTAAAGCCTTTGGATGAAATATTCATAGATCATATAAATTCATCAATCCTCCCATGAATCTAATTAGATGAGACATTCATAATAATGACAACCATTAGTTGAATATATCTTAATGGTTACACTTTTTTACAAATTCCACATTGATCATAGGGTGTTTATACGAGTCATACTATTCGATTCTCTACTATATGATATGTCATAATTATACACTATGACTTTAAAAGTAGTTCCTATACAACATATTATACTATATGAAATTATGTAACCATAAGGCATATTATATTGCTCCCCATTGTAGATGTAATACTATAAAATATCCCATATCATTTCATATGATGTGTGGTAAATAAATCAGATATATATATATATATATATATATAAATATTTAAGAGAATAGCTCCACTAATGTCACACTTTCCCTAAATCCTTATAGACTTTATACCATCACACCTCATGTTGAATTATATACAATAACTTATGAAACCATATCCAAAATCCATTTTTATATCTTAGAAAACACTTTTGGAAAGTTATCGTTAATTTTATATGTATCACATCATATAAAATATCATGAGAATACCAATCCATTTTTTTGGATAAACTCTAAAACACTTTTAGAGTATCTCCTTGAGTATAACTGAATCCCCATTAATTCAACCAGTTTTTTTACCCCATGGTACTTTATAGTATTGACTAAATATTAATTTTCAAATCCACAAATGTAAGTGAAGTTCATCCTCATGAAAAGAATCTGTGCTACTAAAGTTATAAATGGATTTGGCATGGTCTCCATCAAACTCATATATCTATATACCTATTTATACTAGCTACATCATATTTAAGAATACATTTTCATATGAACCCTTTGTATATGACACTGAGTAATCCCAATAAACAAAATCTATCAATCCTATATAATAACTCATACATTATTGATTCTACTAGTATATAACAACTAAGATGATGAATACATCACATGTCCTTCACCATTATAGATGAGTCAATCACATGTCCCTAACCTAATAGATAATAATATCATATGTATTATATAGGTATATTTTTACACATCCTCAATGAATATCATTCAAGGGACAAAATTTCATACTCATTAGAAGAGAGTATAAATCCCATTTGGTTAATCTCCAGTAGATGAGATGATCAATAACATACCCAACCACATCTTGATTAGTCAAGGCTCAAGAATTTTATAAGAATGGTATCAATGTATTAGTGTTCTAATGTTAGGTATCTCACCATATTCTAGTATAGTGAAATAAAAATATTAAAAAATAACCCCTAGTATACAAAATAAAAGTGTTTGACACTTCGTGTTACATAATTGGGGGTATTCTGACATAGATAAAATATTTTACTCCTCATGATGATACTTCCTTAATCTAATCAAAATACTACCGATGTTAACCTCAAAATTTTATCACAACCTATAATACTCCATGATGAATATTGGTCAAGGATAACTCAACACCATACTTTAAGAGGTTAATTATAATCCTACTTATTGAAATATATGATTCCAATATATAATATTTATAACATGGGGTTTTTCATTTTATATAAAAAGATTCATTTTATATAAAAAGATTCATTTTATATCCTTAAAATCAATTAAGAATATTAATAAAATTATAAAAAAGTTCTCAACTAATTATGTCCCATATAATATTCCACCATATTGATCTCATGTTTGTAATACTTTTAGGGTATTTCTTAACTCATTACATCTCTATGTAATTCCAGATGCATCTCTTTATGAACATCTAATGAAAAAAATTACAAGTAAACTCTTTACCATGTTACATATAAGAAGTAGGAGAGTTTGGATAATGGTGAAACTTTTGAATCATATTCTTAATATTCAACTCTTTGAACAATTTATTAAAACTCCTTTACTTCTAAGAATCAAATTTTATAACATTAATAACTTATGTTTTCTATATAAAACACTTTATAAGTTCATCATCATCACTATTCTTGGAAACTTTTATATTAAAATATTTCCTCAAGATCATGTTGGAAAAAATATAATACATTACATTATTTTGTTACCAATATATCCTAAAATTCTTTAGGATGTAGAGTAATATTCCCTTCATTATGGTAACTAAGTCTAACTTTTTATGTTTATCATTATTGACCTTCTTTAAAAAAATTTAGGATGTTAAATGATACTCGATTTGTACTCTAAATCATCTAAAATTTTATTTGATAACTTTTAACTTGTGAAAGTAACAAAATACCCACCCTAATATCTTATAAATTATATTCATTTTAGAATATAATTCTACGACTGAAAAAAATTTGGTGTATGGAAATAATATGTATTTACTTTATTTTATATATTTATCCAATAAACCATTATATCCATTTCATATATAGTATTCTATGTTTTTAGATAATTATTAATAAAAAAGGATTTAATATTTAAAATATGCCATTGATGGTTTGTGGGATCACATCCGTCATATTTTATGAAAAAACTAGATAAAATATTTTATCCATACAATCCCATGAAAACTTATTATAGAATATTAAAAATCATAAAACATGTATACTAAATCCATTATATTATATTTTTCATAAAATATATTTAGTATAAAAAATTTATATTATCATATTAGTGAAATGAGATAAATATACACATTATTTTCATAGATATATTATAGAATGAAATATTTCCTTAGATTAAAATATATGATTCTTTATTCCATTGCAACATTATTTTAATCAAAACTACATGATTTATCAATTCCTTCCTTGATCTTGAACTCCAATAAATTTACAACAATTGTAAAACATACAGTTGGTATCATATACCCCACAAAACTAAAGAATTAATTTTCTATGACAATAATATCTAACATGTAAATTCAATGGATTTTCTTAAAATCATTCAGATATCATGGAAAATTATATCATATGGAAACAATTTCATTACTTAATTACTTTACCTTTAGGTTTTATTTTCCTAGGCATGTTATTAGGAAGAAATATTATTTGACTCTCTAACCAACCTACATGAATACATATAATTCCCACAATCAGATTACAACAGGAAGTAAAGGGAAGTAAATAGGGAAAATTACAAGACCACTAAAAAGAGTCTATAAACAAGTCTAACCTGAAAGTAATATTGGGGACTTCTATCAATATACCTTAAGAAAATGCATCGGTCTATCCGATCTCACTGAGCACTGTTTGTTCCTGGCCTGACTAGGACTCTATAAAAAGGTCAATCATATGGATAAAATATGAAAAATGTGGGAAAATCCCATGTAGGGGTGAGTAAAACAATACCCATTAGGATACCCTGAAACCACAAAGAATATAACAAAATAATACAGTCAACTCTACATAGGTATATTTTTAAAACACATATAACAAGAATATCTAGATATAATCAACAAATACACACATTATAAAGGTAAGTCACAACCATAATTCTAGCCTAGGATTCCAGATCTAAGGCTCCACAAAGAACTTATTTGGGAGAACACACTTCTGAGACTGAAAGCACCAATGATTTCCATCTGAGAGGTATTTCTCATTAGGTCTCTCCATTAGAAGTACACACTAAAAGTCCGAAGAGATATGATACAAATATAAGGATCACACCTAAGGATATGGGGTATAACAACAACTCAATTTGGATTAACCTTCTATGTAGAGGATCAAATACCATGTAGTGTTGGTCTTGAAGATATTAGGAACTCCACCTAGGGCATGAAGTTGAATAGAGGATCTCACTCTGATCCTCATAGAGTGTTTCAAAAAACTCTATCCAAGAAGTCCTATTGAAGGGATCTCTCTCCTATGTATAGGATGCAATTCCATAATAATCCTTAAGAAATGGATATGGGGAACTCACCCTAATGAAACTTGTTCTAGATACATAGGAAAAGGGACCAAGTCAACCTTTTAGGAGTTCATGACATGTAGTAGGGTTACACACTGTGTCCCTTCGATCCAGGTCCTACCCATGTAAATGGACCATGTCCCATGTCAGTGTCCATGTAACAGTAGATGGTGTGTAGTTTTACCATGTACCGGTACATGGATTAGCCTATGTACATTTTTCTAGACCATGTTCATGTGGGAGTACACAACGTGCCCGTTATTTTGTACTCCATCCCGTGTCCATGTACCTTATGAGGCACGTGATGAGCTCACCAAAGGGGACCACATTCCATGTGAAAATGTCACATGTTGTATAATAATTATTTTCCCATGAAACCATATCCACTTATAAGATTGGACCACAAGGCATGTGGATCCACATTACATGACTTGTAGTGCATACTTTTCCAGATTTATAGATCTAGTTCCCATGATTCTGAACTCTCCTCTATCCACCATTACAACCTCAGTCTTCACCAGAATCTAGCTAGATCATCATCCAAACCTCACATAATTGAGCACTAGGATTCAACCCATGAATCTATTTATAAAATAGATTTGTACATCATTATTCATTGTATACTGAAGAACACAATATTAGGTATCTAAAACTATCCAATTTTCCACCACTTCCATAGTTTCACCACCATTGTGTCATGCTGATCCCAAAAATACAATATAGAGTTGTTTCACCAAGAAAAGGGTGCATGAAGATCTATTTCTATGTGGATATTAAACCATAGGTCAAAAAAGAACACCTGTGATGAATGAAGAAATATGGGATAATTGCACAACCACCAACACAAGGAATGAACTTCAGCCAATTTTTTGTTGGCCTCGATCCATCATCATTAGAATGAAAAAGTTAATAATCAATAAAAATCAATCAAAACTCCAAAAATAAGCCCCCACAATAAAACCCATCCTACAAAATGACTGATCCACAAATCAATCAGTTGGTCGATTAATTTTCATTCATCGTATAGATAAATAATGGGGAAAGAATAAAATCATAAAACATCCTACCTTGAGATGGATCGATCACTAATGAATAATGATTATGTGTTGTGATCATTGGTGAGACCCTTTAATTTCATCTCACACCAGTCGTGTATCCTCGATACGGTCATCATACTCCAATGGAATTTCATTCCATTCTCTCTAATGGATCTCCAATGATTTGAAGGGTTATGTGGATAACCCTATAAATTTTCCATATGTGTGTATTTAAAGAAAACATTAGGTTGCTGTGTCAATGGTTAAATAAAATAATTTTATTTATTTTATATTTGCGATAAATTTTTAAAAAATGCTCCACATTGACCAAGTTTATGTCATTCCTAGGGTAAAACCCACATTTTAGACTCAATGGTTCTCTTATATTTCTAATCTGAGACCCCATATAGACATTATTATCCTGTTTTCTAGAAAATTGTTCATGGGTTCTATTTAATATATTTAATATATTTAAAACATTTATTCTGGGAAAACTAGGCCTCATAATTTAACTCTGTATCAATGCCTAGTCTCTAAAATAATACATATAATATCGAAAAATAATACATGAAAAATATGAGTCATTATATTCTCCCCAACTTGGGTCTTTACATATCGAAAATCCAGAACAAGGACTACACAAATAGTTGTGGGTAATGAGCATGAATCTGAGCCTCTTACTCCCATGTGTTAGCCTAAATATTCCCATCCGGAAACTTGACACACACCGAAGGAATATCTCACCCATGAAGGATCCTGTCCTACTGATCCTCAATCTCTACTGGTTACTCAATAAAGGTAACTCCATATTTGATGTCCAGCTCACCCTAGTTGATAACGTGCAATGGGTCATGCATGTACCTCCTTAGCAGTGATACATGGAAGAAGTTGTGTACCTAGTCTAACTATGATGGTAGAGCTAAGTGATACACCACCTCACCAACTCTACATAGTATCTGTAAAGGGATAATTGATCTCGGTGATAGCTTGCATCCCTGGACAAATATCTATAATACATGTTGTTGTTAAACCCATAGGAACACGTGGTCTTCCTCCTCAAACTCCAAAGGCCTCCATCATCTTTCCACATAAGAATTCTGATGGATCTCTACACTCTTCATATGATATTGGTTGATCTGCACCTTCCTGGTAGTTTCTCACACCAACTATGGGCCCATAAGTATCGACTCTCCTGGTTTAGTCCAACAAAGTGGTGACCTATAAGGTCTCCCATACAAAACCTCAAATGGTGTCATATAGTTGGTGGAATGATAACTATTATATACGTAAAATCCACCAGTGGTAGGTGATCCTCCCAAATATGACTAAAGTCCAGCATGAAATCTCACAACATGTCCTCAAAGTCTTGAATGGTCTGCTTTGTCTGGTTATCATTTTAGGGGTAAAACATTGTGTTTAAGCATAACAGAGTCCCAAAACTCTCCTATAATCCCTTTAAAAACTAATATGTGAAGTGAGAATGACAGAAAGAAATGATCATTGAGGGAACTCTATGGATTCAAACTATATCCTGCACATAGATACATCTCAATCTCTCTACTGAACTCTTATCCTGAATAGATAAGAAGTGGTACAACTTGGTGAGTCAGTCTACAATCACCAAGATGACATTGTGTCACCTCAACATATATTGTAACCCCATTATGAATTCCATTGAAATCTCATACCACTTCCACTCTTGCACCTCAAGGGGTTGATCTAAACCTGCTGAAACTTGGTGATCAACATTCACTTTCTAAAAATCAAGGCATTGAGAGACAAAATCTACAACTCCCTTATTCATCCCAGGACATCAAAAGTGATTTTAGAGGTCTTGGTATATATTTTTCACACCTGAATTTACTGCTAAAGAAGATGTACAAAAATCTCTCAGAACCTCCTCATACAACTTCAGTGGTACCATCACACATCCTAAAAAATTAACAACATGCTCCCCACCTTTAGAAAATCCATTAGGAGCATGTCTAATGGATATCTGAGTATGTAGGGTCTCACAGTTAGTATCACCAAGCTATGCCTCCCTAAATCACTATAAAAGTGGAGGGGGTAACAACCACTAAATCATGGTAAGATACTCTGTCTCCATCCATAATGGATAATTATAATGAGGTTAACTGCTTTGACGCCTCATTCAGAAACTACGAACATTATCTTCTGCTGAGAGAATCTACTACCACGTTCCCCTTACCATGAGTATAGAAAATCTCAAAGTCATAATCCAAGAGGAACTATATCCATCGCCTCTATCTCAAGTTAATATCCTTATAAGAGAAGATATATTTGAGACTCTTGTGATCAGAATAGATTATAAAATGCTCTCCTATCAGGTAGTGTCTCTACATTTTTAGTGTGAAGAATACTTCTACTAACTCAAGATCGTGGGTTATGTAGTTATTCTAATGTGGTCTCAACTATAGTGAACCATAAGAAATCACCTCCTGCCTCTACATATGGACAAACCAAACCCGATTCCTGATGCATCATAGAACACTATGCACTTAACACCCTCCTCTGTAAATCTCAAGATGGGATTGATGGTCATTTTTTTCCTCAACTTCTGAAAATCCTGCTGGAACCTCTCCATCCACATGAAAGGATTCCCCTTTCAAGAAAAATATATAATGGGAACTGATATCTTAGAGAAGTCAGGTATGTATCTCTGGTAATAACCTTATAACCCTAGTAAGCTCCACACCTCCATCATGCTCTTAGTTGGATCCCAAGCTAACATTGCCTCAACCTTGTCTGGATCCATTTCCACTCTATCTGTTGAAATAATGTGTCCTAGAAAGTGGACCTCCTGAATTCTGAATAGGAATTTTGAGAGTTTCTTGTAAATCTAGTGCCCTCAAAGTACATCCAAAACCATCCTCAAGGGTCTTGCTACTCCCCCTCAGATTCCAAGTACACAAAGATATCCTTGATGGAGATTACCAAAAACTATTCTAAGAAAGGATAAAATATCTAGTTCATGAGTCCCATAAAAATTGATGGGGAATTCATCACACCAAAGGAAATCACCAAGTACTCATAATGACTGTAGTTATATATGAATGCCATATTTGGTATATCCTCACCCCATACTCACAATTGGTGATAGCCTGACCTGAGGCCAACCTTCAAGAACCATCGTACCCCTACCAACAGATCAAAGAGTTCATTAATCCTTTTTATTAGATACTTGTTCTTCATAGTCACCTAGTTCAGGCACTGGTAGTCCACACATAACCTCAAGTTCTCATCCACCTTCTTGGCAAACAAAATTGGAGATTACCATGGTGAAACACTAGGACTAACAAAGCCCTTCCTCTGAAAGTCCTCCAACTACACCCCAACTTGCGGAGCTCTACAAGATCCATCTGATACGATGACATAGATATTGGTACCATCATGGAGTGTAGATCAATATAGAAGTCTATATCATGATGGGGAAGTAATATTGAACATCCTTTGGGAAGATTCCCTCAAACTCTTCCACCAATGCAGGAAACTAGAAAATCATAACAACCACTACACCAAGGGTCATGCTATCCAAATGATGAGTAATTGACTAGACCCTCCTATACGTGAGTCCATCCTACACTACCTGAGTTTCCTTTTCTACCATAAAGGAAAACTTGGTTCCATCAATACAGACACACCATATCCTCCATCTAAAATAGTGAATCTGGGAATGAACTATAGATAACCATTAAATACCTAAGATGAATTTATAAGGCCTCATCACTAATACAAAGAGATCCCAACAAAAACTCTCACCTCTAAGATCCAGGTCACACAATCGAAACAAGTGTGTGATCACCGAGTCATCTTTAGTAGGAGTCTCCAAATGCAAGGGTTGAGCCAAAGGCTCAAACATAATCTATATGTCTCGTACAAGATATGTGGAAAGAAAGGAATGACTAGAGAATGCGTCTATAGGTGTTGTAGTTAAGGTATAAAAGGAACATATCATACCAAAAATCATTCATGGAGTCTCTGAGTCATAAGATTCGACCACCTGCAGCTATCCCCTCCCATGTCCTACATCTCCTTGATCCTAACATGGAATAACTAGGGGTGGTGTTGGTAATAAGTAAAAGCATCTACCACCTATCTCTACTCTCCCAGCTTCTATTCCATATATGCCACACTGTGAACCTACCTTCTCCTATCACTGACTTTACCTCAGTGACCTATCCATAGTTTCTATATCAGCTGTATGGTGGGTCATACTATCTCATGCAAGATGTCTTATACCGTCACATGAGTAGAGGCACATCTATATGGAAAGAATAAACCCATATTGAGATCCCTGAATCATAGAACCTCTATCCTAGGACATCCTCCTGAAACGTCTCACATGTCCAGGTCCTTGAGACTGACATTATCTCCCCACTTCTAAGGTCTCTGCTCATGCTTCCTCCTCCAATGGCCCGAAGGCATTCATTTTTTATTTATTTTAGATAATCCACCATTAAAGGGGTGAGTTGGAACCCTTACAAAGCCCATAGGTGTAAGTATTACATAGCCCGTAGGCGTTAGAGGAATTCATTGCCCGTAAGCTTCAAACATTACATACAATATAAACTAACTACTTGGAACTGCTCCTCCCCAGCATCTTCATCATGAAATAATCTCTCCACCTTTGCACGACTGTTTGGATAGGATTTCCCATGCATGCACAGTCTTGTCCCGATGACAGGTGCCATAACCTCTCATTCTTGCAATCCGTTTAGATTCTGCTATACTGAAAGCTCATTGATCATCCTCCTTATGAAGCTTGTTCCTTATAGGTTGTCTATTTTGCATCTGCACTTATGGTGTCCCGAAGGACTTGAGGTGGCCCGAAGGCCTTAATGACCCAAAGGCCTGGTTGTCTTGAAATCCTTAAAGGACTCAGGGACCAAATCGGTGGCCCAAAGTCCCAAACAAAGGAATATTCTCGGCTGCTATAGTGCCAAAAAGTGCCTGCTACAGTTTCCACTATAGTACCTTCTACAATACTACACATTTCCTGCTACAGTACTACTACAGTCCCTGAAATTAGCCGCTGCTTGGATTTGATACCAGGTCACCTAGATGCACTTAAGGAGTCCTCACCAACTCGGCTAAGGCTCATGTGTATCTACTCATGCTTTCCCACTATTGGAAACCACTGGCTATTTGTGCTCACCCAAAAAACTCCCAAACACAAAATATCACTCTATAATCTCATCATAGGTAGGAATACATCTAGTAATATCACTAGCTCAAATGTATCTATGAATACCTTTCTCAAAGGTCTAATACTGGAAGAACTTGCCCTAAACTATATCCATTGAGTACCTGGAGAGGTTGGTATACCTCGATGATTACTCAAAAACCGTTGTGCTGCCCTACTAGAGCTGAAGAAGATCCTGTATACGTACAACCATTAGTATAGTTGGAGAGAACTATTATATGAAGAGACACTCAAAATCTGACCATGATAGAGTCTCCTCTTCTTAATATAGGGTTATTAACCCCCACCATAATCCTACCAATCCTTGGAAAAAACTCACTGCTAGGACCACCAACTTATCTACTAGTTTCCTAACCAGATAGAAAACTTGGGTCACTACCTCAAGACAGTCCTCAACCGCCTATGGGTTGGGCTCATCTCAGAACCTGAGGGGTCTCTATTGCTAAAACTCATGAAGTGTGCTTAGCCTGCGCACCTCATCTGCCGGTACCATGGGTACCATTTTCTGCTCTATAGGTGGTGGTATAGCTGGTGAACAACTTGGAGGTGTCACCTCTAGAACTGGTCCCTGTATCGATGCCTCATCACTGAGGGGATCATCCTCATGAACCTGATGCTGAATCCTAGTTGGAACACATCGCAAAAGCATCCTAAGATAAACAAGAATTACGACGATCAATGAGTATATCTATAGAGCCAACTCAAGAAGGACATGGAAACCACAACCCATTCATATATGATGCATGTGCCATTTTTTTAAAGGTTGGGGCTGAAGCCTCATTTATTATTAAAGCAAATAAAAGACCTCTTTTAACTGGGTAGAGGGAGACCCATTGCATAACTTGAAGGCCTAGTGGGAAATTTTCCCATTACATGGCCCATAGGCCCAAATTATTAGCCCAAGGCCCATTCTGTGAATACTAATGCTATAGTACCACTGCTACAGTATCACACAGTACCCTCCACTGCTACAGTACCCTACCACCACTACAATACCTGCCGCCGCTATAGTTCCCACCATTAACACTGTTTCCCCAAACCAATCTCACAGAATCTGATCCTAAGGTAGAACCAACTACTCTCATTCAAATATGTCATAACTCATCCCAATGTTTCCCATTCCACGACTCCCCAATCCCACCTCAAATAGGCCAGGGGATGGAAACTAGCATCGAGTAGGAATATCACTAACATGGGAGGACTTAGCCAAAGTAACTATACACAGTCACATATCTCCAAGACCGTACAATGCTAAACTGTAAAAACAACTAAACAAACCTACATAAATACACATAAATACCACAACCAGAGTACAACAGTAAGTAAAGGAAAGTAAACGAGGAAAAATAAATGACCAACACAAATAGTTTAGAAACAAGTCCAACTTAAAAGTAATACTAGGGAATGCTATGAAGATATAAGAGGAATACACCTCGGTTGGTCCGGTCTCACTGAGAACTTTTGGTCCTCATCCATCTTAGAATATGTCAAAGGCCGATCATCTACACAAGACACGAAATTTTTGGGAAAATCCCATGGATGAGTGAGTATAAAAAAACCCAGTATGACACCCCAAAACCACAAAGCATACAATAAAATAAAATAGTCAATTCTACATAGGTATATATCTATAAAACATATAACAAGAATATCTAGATATACTCAACAAACACACATAGTCTAAAGGTAAGTCACAACCATAATTCCATCCTAGGATTTCAAATCGAAGGTTCCATAGAGAACTCATCTAGGAGAACACATTACTGAGTCTGAAAACATCAATGAAGTCAATCAGAGAGGTATTTATCATCAGGACTCACCATTAGAAGTACACACTTAAACTCCAAAGAGATACGATACACAAATTAGGATCACAGCTAAGGCCATGGGGTATACCAATAACTCAATCCAGATTAAAAATCTAAGTAGAGGATTAACGCTTGCATAGTATTATTCATGATGATACAAAGAACCCCACCTATAGCATAAATATGAATAAAGAATCTCACTTCGGGCCTCATAGAGGGATTCCAACAACTATATCTAAGAAGTCCTGCTGAAGGGATCACTGTCCT
Source organism: Viscum album (assembly GCA_963277665.1). Classification (NCBI taxonomy): domain Eukaryota; kingdom Viridiplantae; phylum Streptophyta; class Magnoliopsida; order Santalales; family Viscaceae; genus Viscum; species Viscum album. The sequence goes on along the minus strand of OY728135.1, from coordinate 1,547,432,426 downwards.
ATGTGTAGGATGTGATTCCATACTAACCCTCAGAGAATGTATATGGGGAACACACCCTAATGAAAATTTTCCCAGATATAGAGTTAAAGGGCTCCAAGCCAACCTTTTAGGAGTACACAGAGTGTTGTAGGGTTACACACCATGTCTTTTCAACCCCATTTCCTAACTGTGTAAATGACCCATGTCTCGTGACTATGTCTGTGTAACTGTACATGGAGTGTGGGTTTCCCATGTACCAACATTTGGCTTATCCCATATACCTTAGCTCGTGTACATTTTCCCTGTATGAGTCTGCGTGGGAGTACATGGCGTGCCCATACCCATGTACTCCATCTCGTGTTTGTGTACCCTATGAGGTACATCCCAAGCTCACCAAATGGGACCACATTCCAATGACAAGGTCACACACCATGTGATACTTATATCCTTCTGAAACCCTAGCTGCTACTAAGAGGGGCCCATATGATGTGTGGATCCGTGTTATATGCTGTGTAGTGCAGAATTTTCTAGATTTCCAGATCTGGTTCCTAGGTTTCCAACCACTCCTTTGACCACCATTTTTTCTTGGAACTTCATCGGAGTTAAGAGATATAATCATCGAACACTAGGATTCAATCCTTGAACCTATTCGGAAAACATATTTTTAATTTTTTTTTTCATTGCGTGATGAAGAAAAAAAATAAAGTATCCAAAACCAACTAATTTACCACTAATTTTGTCATAACAAAACCTTATTTCCATTCCAATCCCATATCTACAATATAAAATTTCTGTGCCAAGAAACAGGAGTAAAATGATCGATTTCTCGGTGGATGTCGAACCACGGGTCAACAAAGAACATTCATGATGAACAAAGAAATATGGGAGAAACATAAAACCAAAAACATGAGGAATGAACTATGGAAAATGTTCATGTTTTACTTAATCTATTTCTATTATAATGACAAGTGAAGAATCAATAATAATCAATCAAAACTCCCAAAATAAATCCCCTCAATAAAACCCATCCCACAAAATGAAATATCTGCAAATCAATCTGTTGGTCGATTGATTTGCATTCATCATAAAAATTAAGAACCAGGAAAAAATCCAATCAAAACAACATCCTAACTTGATATGGATCGATCACTAATTAAAAAAGATCATGTGTTTTGATTTTTTGTGAGATCCTTTAATTCCTTCTCACATCGGTCGTTGTTACTCAATCCGGTCATCGTCCATTAATGGAATCTAGTTCCACGCTCTCCAACAATTTTAGGGTTATACAGCTAACCCTAAAATTGTTCCATAAGTGTGTATTTAAATAAAACATCATTTCACTTCATTATTGGTTAAATAAAATAATTTTATTTAGTTTTTGTCCATAATGACTTTTCCACAAACTCCTTACGTAGACCAAGTTTATGTCACACCTAGGGTAAAACCCATGTTTTGAACTCAATGGTTCCCTCATATTTCTGATCCAGGCCCTCATTTAGAATTTATTACACTTATTTATGAAAACTACATGCACATTCTATTTAATATATTTCAAAACATTTATTCCAAGTACACTGGGCCTTAGAATTGCATGTCTTCTTTGCACTTGGTCTAAAAAATAATCCATATAGTATCCAAAAATAATACATGGAAAATCTAAGTCATTACATTAATGTTTTAATTACATGTCCAAAATTGAAAATAAAATGAATTTATTTACTAGAATAAGCTTTATAAGAAGACTTATGTGTCACTGATTCATTATCACTGTCAAATATATTTAGTATATGAGTGGGTAATAATGTTATTTAGGTTATTTGTTTCATCTAAAGCCTTTGAAACATGTAGTGAATCATTATATGATTTTAAAATTTATATAGATCAATTTTTTGAACAACCTATATAGTTTTTTACCTAAGAATGTGTTACCTTAAAACATAGAATCTTTCTTATTACATGAGAAATATTAAAAAATGTTTTTATGATTCAAATATATTGCTTACATTAAGAAAACATATTCTAATTATTAATCTCACGTACTAGTATTATGATTATAATTCCACATATATATACAATAAAAACTTTTATTTGATGAGTATGATGTTTTACATATATTTAATAAGGACTTTTAAAAAATATTCTACCATGAAAAATATAACCCTTTTAAATTTCACCATAAACATTTGTGGGGAAAGATTCATATTTCACTATGAAATGAGCCATCTTTTTCATAAACCACAACACTTAACTACTTAGGTATACTTTCATGATAATAATATCATATATGACTCTTGGATGGTTGAGTGGACTACTCTTTGTGTAATATAGTATTTAGATAAACTCAAAACCATTCTAATAGTATCATTAAAAATGGTTTCTCAAGTAAGTGTAACCAAAAAATAATAATATGATTTAGTTCACTTAATTTTAGGGTTCACCATTTCCACCATTCTCTATACAAAATAATCTATCAAAACCCTACATGGAAGAACTTGACTGGTTTAATGATCAACGTCTTATCATGTACTTTATATAGAAGAATTTTAACACATATTATTATTGTAAAGAGGATTTAATCTCACCATATTATCTCATACATTAAATTAAAATATATTTATTCTTATTATGATATTATTTTTAATACATATTACTTACACTAAATTAATATATTCAAACCACATTGATGTGTATCACTTTATAACACTCTAATATTTTGTTAAAGAATCAAATTAAAATTTGATCACATTCCTATATTTACAAATTTATCCCATGAATAAGGTTTAAGAAAAATGATCATATAATGTATTAAAATCAAATTAAGCTAACAATGACCATATGATTAATCTTAGAAAGATAGATATCAAACCTTAACTTTTCTAGATAAGGTATAGACATCTAAAATAATGGTAGTCTGACCCAAATTTCCTCTTCTCAAGGATAATTTACTCAAGAGATACTTCCATTCATTGATAATTGCAACACCTAATATGTATAAATCATATTTAACTATTCAATTTATTCACATAATCTTTTACACACTAAAGACAAGGTAGAATAAAACTAAATCAATTATCATACATAACATGTAACTCTTTATATGCATGTTTGATAATTTATAGAAGTAGTTAATCACTTCAAACAAAATCATACAATAATTTATAACATAAAAAATTTATAACTTTGAATTATTCATAGAATATACTAAATAAATTAATAAATATAACCATGATAAAAAATTTACAAAATATTTATAAATAAAAAATTATAAGCACTTTATAATGAGTCATAAATTATAGACATTCCCAAATTATATAAATATAAACATTTTATATTTATATATAATACAAACTTCTTCATATGTTTCATTTATCTATATTTTTTCACAAATATATTATATTTAATGAAATAAAAACATTTTATAATCAAATTATATTATGTTACCAATTTACACAATCTAAGTATCACATATTTAATATTATTTAAACCTCGATCAAATAAATTATCGATATTCCTTTTGATATGGTTTAAATAAATTATAAATATAAGTCTTTTAATTTGAATAGTTAAAATTAAATAAATATGAACAATTAATAATATTAAATATAAAATATTTTACATTTTACCATATTTTGTAATGTATAAACATTTCTATAAATTACACTTATAATTTCCTTATAAACTATATAAATTTAAATTATAAGAAAATCCATATAATTTTAAAAGGTGTTTTAATATTTATATTTCATGAAAATTTATTAATTCAATTTTTTATATGGATTTAATAATTAATTATATTCTATTTAAACATAATTAATTTATAAAAATTTTATCAATTAGAAAAATAACCCAAAATACATTTTTTTCTCAATTGATAAATTATTTAAATAAATTCATAAATTAAATTTACAAAATTTATTTATAAAACACATATCATATTTAAAAGTATAAGAAAATCCAAGAATTACAGTAATGTTATCATGACTTGTGATTTGTATATTTTAGTGTAGGACTTATAAAATATATTATATTTACCATATTACGTGATAACATTTTTTATCTTGTGCCATAAATTAATCATTCAATTCTTGGAGTCATATTTAATGATATGACCAGTATCAATTTAAATATACATGGATCTATTTTCATGTCATGGATCATTACCATCATCCCATGTTACTTCCCTTATTGTATTATATAACATAAAAAGAATAAAGGAATTGAAATGAGTTGAATCTTATGAAATCAAATAGCATATGGATCTACCCCATGATAGATTATTTTATCAAATAATGTAAGTACAACTTCAGTTCAATATTCTAGTTGTATCTTTTGATATAGAATAATAAAACATCATGATAAATAATGTTCTTCATTTTAAAACATGATTTCAGGAATCAATGTTCATAGTGTGGATCTAAAACCACTTATAGGTTTATAAGGACCAATTAATATAAAATAAATATTTCAAAAATAATTAAAAATATCTTCATAATATAAACCATGAATAAACTCCCAAAACCATGAATAAAAAATGGGGAACAATGTTGTGTTTAACTTACACCGATAACGACAACTTCTCATTCTACAACCATAATTCTTGATGAATATCCCTTAGAGACAGTTGATAGACTCCCTCCTTTATGATGTATCCACAAGTTTAAAGGACCACCCATCAAATTATTAGAATCTGAATACATTCTCAAGATATACTAGTGCCTCTCAAGCTAAAGAGATGAGGAAGAGTGATTTTAGGTTAGGAAAATCCCTGAAACTTATTAAACCATATTTATCACTATAATAATATTATATAAGTATTGGGATATTAAAAAGTCAAAATTGAATTTACATGAACATCATAAATATATTCAAGTGAATATTTCATCCATTAAATATAGTCAACATATGAATTCATCTATCCTCTTATGCATTTCATCATATGAACATTCATAATAATGGGTTCCATTAGTGTAAGTGATCTGAATGATAATAGTTATAATTTTGATTCCATGTTAATCATAGAGTGTTTATGTGAATCATACTATATGATTATCTACACTATTATATTCCATAGTCTTACAATACGACTATCTAAGCATTTTCTATATGATATATAATACCATATTAAATGATATATTGACAAGACATAGGATATGCCTCTATATTGTGGATGATGTATAATAAAAAATACCATATCATCTCATATGATATGTACCAATTATATCATATATATATATATAAACACACAAAACACTTTTATGGTAGAACTTGATTTATTTCAATATTGTACAGTTATATATCAATTTTGAAACATGATTTTGACATGACTTGGACCCCTTTAAAAACTTAACAAAGTTAGTGACAAGGATAAAAGTGTCACCTCAAATCCCCCACTAATAGTCCAGGTCTAGTGGACAATATTATGTGGGAATACATAAAAAATTGTAGGAATTTTACTTATAAAAAATTCAAAGAAATAAAATGTATCTATTGATGAAAATTACACATAAAATCAATATAAAATATAATAGGATACAAAATATAATATAATGTATAAATTTCATGAAAAATATTCATTCATGTAGTCAACATAAAAAATCTCAAAATGTCAAAAGAGTAACAATCCATGTATAATTATTGTGAAATACCTTTATTTTTAATAATTGTGTCCAACTATGGTCATTGATCATAAAAAAACTATATATAACCATTGGATCACCTCCATTGAATCTTTATTTATTACAATGTCCTATAATATGAATACCATTTTCAGGACTATGAGTACATCACTACACAAGTTCCCATGAATAGATATGTATTACAATAACCCACAACATATCCCAAGTAATAAAAATGTCTACATTTAGTCCAATGATTTCATAATATTAGGGTGATGAAATAAATCTCATAAATTCATTTTAACTACATAGCTCCACTTAAGTTCATCACTATGATAATAAATTAACTAAGAAACTAAACTATTCCAAATATATATACCCAATGTTGAACATAATTAACTCTCTAAAAATAATAAGATCAACAAAAGATAAACATAGATAAAAAATAGAACCCCAATGACCACACCCTTATAAACGAGGAATCATAAATTTATTAAAAATTAGAGAACATTTTCCCTTTTTATTATGGGATATACCTTTTCCAATATTATGTACGGAAATCAACTAATATAAATCATCAATTGAATAAATTTAATAAATTATATCACCTTGAAAAGGAAATGTTCCTTTTAAAGGAATGTCATAACATTATCTACCAACTTAGTTTTGACTCTTAACTACCAAAAACCTACTACAAGTGTTAGGTTTTTTCAAAAATAAATATCATGGAATCAATCATATTCTATAAATTCACAAAAAAACATTGAGAACCAACCTAGTAAAAGTATTTTCATCTCTAATAAATAATAAATACATCTTCTTCAATGACCATAAATTTTTTATTTACATGAAATCACTTGACAAAAATTATTTGGTTATCATGAATCTCATCATGGTAGAAAAATGGAAAAGATGGAAAATTCACTCTAAAATGACTATTAGTAAAAACCTACCCATCAAGACCCTTGCGGGTTCCATAATAAGGTTGAGTGTGATTCCCAAGACCCACCACAATTTGTCTAGTGTTAAGTGACTGTTAAAAAGATGGTATAAACATAAAATGTTAATAATTAATCCTCAAAATCTACAATTACAAATGAAAAACCTTCATTATAAATCCACATATATCATGAAGATCAATAATAATCTAAAATTCATGAAACAACATATAACATACCACAAGTTATGTATATAATAATATATAATCAATAAAAAACAATAATTTATACAGTGAAATTACCTTTACATATATTAAAACATTATATAAATGAAAAAATAAAGGGACCCTTCAATTAATGGATATATACATTTTTACCAAGACATCACCAGTGGAAACTATCAAGCCTATGACAACCCATATATTTTATAATATTTATTTCATGATTTATTAAGTAAAGTCACAAATAATACCATCCCAAAATATTGAGAGTTCTAGTGTATTTTTGGAATTAGGTACACAACACAATAACTTGAAGCATGGGCACAAGAACATTTTTAAAAAATTCTAAAACATTCCCTTGTATTCCATTAATCATTTAACACTACCCAGGAAAACCTATGGATGTATATAAGAAAGGGGTGATCTATAAACCCCTGTAATAGAATAATTAAAGTATAACATGATCAAAGTAATACATTTGAGTAAATAGTCATATAAAGGTGACATAAAAGGAAGAAAATCATGTAAAAGAACATCGAATCATGATATAAAATGTTAACATCAATGTATCATAGGAATGTAGAAACAACATAAAATATGACATCATAAAAATAAGTCAAGGCTTACTATTGAAACCTCATAACATCGTGTGAATAAGATAACATCTCATGCACCATAATTGCATCTATTGAGATCAAAACATTACCTAATTAATTGGAGGGTTATATAATTTAGGACCCACCTATCACATTCATATCATGTACCAGGATTTTGGTTCCACATAGATCATACTATATAAGAAATATATTTCATCAATTTTAATCCCAAGATCAGGGAGTGTGGATTAAATAAATATAATTCCCTGATAAATTAAGGATATTTACAAATAGGTGAATATCCTTGAGTGAATATGGGTATGGGTATTCAAAACACCAATGTTTGACATGGAAAATCATGGGACAATTTTGGTAGAATAACGGGTGTACATAAAGATTCACAGAAAGGATTTATTGAGAGTTAATGGTGGAATATCATTACTTTAGAAATATAATGATAGTAAAGGTATGTGTAAAAACACATCACAATATGAAAAATAGTAAATAAAAAGGTTTAGTAGAAATAAATTACATTAAATAAAAATTAATATAAGAGGATCCTATTATTTTGGCATTGTAACAACTTGGGTAAATGATATAACTAGTGGGGACAAATGTATCTCATTCATAGAAAATAAATTGGAATGTAAAGGGGTATTTTTAATGAAATGAAATAATAATAAATTGAGATTCAAATTTCTAAATAAAAACAAAGTTCTTGAATGGAAAAGAAGAGAGAGAGAGAGATCTGTTACCTTTAGAGGGAACTTATAAAAGATTTTGAGGAGCTTCTTAAGAGATTGGGAACACCTTGGGAGAGATTTAGAGAAGGATAAAGAGAGGATATTAATTGTAAATTGGTTTTTTAGTGAAGAATAATGGGAGGTTTGGAGGGTATTTATATTAAAATAGAGGGGAATTCTTTATTAACTTTCAAACATAGGTTTTGGACACTATAATATAAAAAAATCTACACCATAAACCATATCATGGATTTAGACCGTGGTTTCTACCTATGAGTAGTGATTTTCAATATATTATAAGTCAATAAACTTAAATACTTAAAATTATACCTTTTTTTATGTGGAAGTGAGTCATGTTCATAAAGAATTAATTTTAAAACCATAAAATATAATATTAGTTTTCAAAGATTCATTGATTTTTTATCCATCCAATGGCCCGAAGGCCTTAATTTTTTATTTATTTTGATAATACACCTTTCAAGGGGTGAGGTGGAACCCTTACAAGGCCCGTAGGCATAATTATTACATGGCCCATAGGACTTAGAGGAATTCAATGCTTGTAGGCTTCAAACATTACATACAACCTAGACTAACTACTTGGAACTGCTCCTCCCCAGCAACTTCATCGTGAAATAAGCTCTCCACTTTTTCATGGATGTTCAGCTAAGATTTTCCATGCATGTACAGGCTTGTCCCAATGGAAAGTGCTATACCCTATCATTCTTGCAATCCATGTAGGTTCTGTTGTGGTGAAAGCTTCTTGCTCATCCTCCTTATAGAGATTGTTCCTTGTAGGTTATCTGGTTTTCATCTTCTCTTCTAGGTGGCCTGAAGGCCTTGAGGTGGCCCAAATGCCTTACTGGCCTGAAGGCTTGGGTGGCCCAAAGGCCTTAAAGGACCCAGGGACCAAATTGGTGGCCTGAAGGCCCAAACGGGGGAAAAGTTTCGGCTGCTACAGTGCCAAACAATGCCTGATACAGTTCCCACTACAGTACTGCACAGTTTCCGCTATAGTACTGCTATAGTGCCAGAAATTATGCCTCTGCCTGGATTTGATCTTGGGTCACTTGGATGGACTTAAGAGTCCTCACCAACCGGATTGAGGCTCATGTACGATTGTTTATAAAATTAATAAATTAACTTCAAAAATAAAATATTTTAATGGGGAAGTATATTTTGGTTCATTTATTCACTATATTGTATTTATTACATGAATTATGGACTATTATGATGTCATAATATATACTGTATATTTTCATCTTATTTAATTTTTACCCAAAAATTTTATTGTCCCATATAATTATGAAAATTCACCATTGATTAACTTCAACATGATGATTTAAAAAATAATATTAATTTTATGAAAAAAATTATCTAAATATGGTACTTTAAACATTTAAAATAAAAATATCCATTTATTAAAAAATAATTTTTGATGACAATAATAGTTTTCTGACCCTTACAAATATTATATTAGACTTCAATACATTATATTAACATTTATATATAAATAAATATTATTTAATAAGAATATAATATGAACATGAAATTTATTTCAAAATTCATAAATTTATCAAAAGTTATATTTAAATAAAAAACATATATATTTTCAAACATACAATTTTGGTTTCTTCTCATCAATATCTAATTTTCATCAACCCATATATAATTTCATATATAATGTAATAATGAATAGTTATAATTGTAATCATTAATTTATTAAAAAAGAAAATATAAAAATTCATACTATTGGGGTCTTGATACATAACCCATTATTACACTCACATATTCCCTAAGGGTAAGGTGTGTGATGGTGGTGCTTTTTTAGGGTGGTTTAACAAACATGGTTTGGTTTGTGATTTTGATAAGCTTGAACTTATCCCATAAATAGTTTCAATCATATTTTAGTTGCTGAATATTGTCTTGGGATTGGTCAAGGGAAAATCCCATCGATTCCTTCTCCCTCAAGAGTTATGATAAATATGCTTCATAGGTTATGATTCTACTTGTCGAGGCCTCAAATTGTTCCTTCTGTGTCAATTGGAATTTATCATAACCCTTATTATACTAATTTTAATGGTCACTATAAAATGACTATATTATCAATGGTTTTGATGATTAATGGTATTTTAAATATGAGAGGATATATTTTATAAGGTATCAACATAACCAATGTTGGGAATATGTTTTCTATAACTAAATTATTTAATAAATCATTACTAGTTCAAAAAAAGAGCATTTTATTCATAAATGTTCAAGTCATTACATTCTGACCCCTTCAGAAATTCATCCCTGAAAATTTTTATTTTGTAAACTAAAACAAATGATAGTACATCTATGTCCTTGCCTATTTAGATTCCCAGTTTTCTTCCTTAAACTTGTGGTTATAGCATAGTACTTTGACTAGGTGAGTTGTCATGTTTTATAGAACTTTGTCTCTATGATCTGAGATATTGACATGCTACTCCTCACATGAAAGATAATTCTCTAAGGTTACCACATCTAAATTCAGTACATGTGAGGGGTCAAGAATATACTTCCTCAATAGGGATACATTAAATGCATCATGTAAATGTGAAAATTAATGTAGGTGTTCTAGTTGATAGGCCATAACTCTAATATAATGAAGGATATCAAAGGGGATAAAGTATCTTGGAATAATATTTCCATTCTTACTAAAACTCATGACAATCATTCACCATGTTATATAAAGGAACATGTTATCTCAAACATCAAATTCTAGGTCTAATCAATGATTGTATACATAGTTTTTTGGTCAAATTTCTAAGGATTTCATATGTTTTTTAATGGTTTAAATCTTCTCTATCATCACTTGGATAAGATAAAGTACCATAAGATTCCACCCTCCAAATTCATCACAACATATTGGAGTATGAAACCTCATCCCATACAAATCCCCATAAGGTGAAAAATGAATATTAGAATGTAAGCTATTGTTATATGATAACTACACTAGGGGAAGGTGCTGATACCAAAATCCTTAAAAACCCATTATTAATGATCTTAGAATATAATATATAGTTTTAATGGTTCTCTTAGGATGACCATACATATAATGGTGATAAGTAGTAATAAAAATATTCTTTGTGTCCAACACTTACTGAAGGCTTCTCCAGAACCTCAAGGTATACCTTAGATCTAGATCAAATACAATATAGTGTTGTACTATATATAGTATTACCACTTTCCTTATGTATATTTTTGTGAGTTATTCAAGAGGGAAATATTCATTGATAGCAATGAAATGTGACGATATTATAAGACGACCAAAAACCACCCATATGATGTTATTTCATTTAGATATACCAGGGAATCATATAATGAAATACATGGTTATGTTTTCTCAATTCCATTCTATTATGGGAAATAATTGCGACATTCACTTTGACTTCTATCATTCAGCGTTGACTTGTTGGCATACCAAGAATCAAGATACAAATTATAAAATCTCCCACTTTATGTTGTCCCTCTAGAGGTTTTTATTTAGATACATACATACATATATACATAGTAATGCTTTATAGATGAATATATAATGAAAATCTATATACATCATCCAAAATTTTAATCTTCATATTTGGTTTTGATTGGACACATATTTGGGTTCAAAACCTTAAAACCCTTAGAAAATTTAAACTATATAATATTCAATACTTTTTTCTATTGCTCATTATTATCATTTTGGGCCTCATTAATCCTCTCAAGAATGGATGGTTGAGAAATAATTTGAGAAATGTAGGATGAAGATCCATTTATTATTCCTTATGTCCATCCTTTGCATGCCCAAGAAGATTGGTTCCCTATCAATCCTCATCATGGATAGGGTTTCATGATCATTTTTTATCAATGTATCTGCAAACTTTTTCTCTTTCTAAGGATGGTAATGGATTGAACAATCATAATTTTTGGCCTATAGGATATTGTTAGCCACTATCTCTGACTATAATGGTTTTAATTATCACAAATCATGTCATATATTAACATATAACTTACATCATGATAGATTATAAAATTATGTCAAAGCTAATTAATTATGAATGTTTAAGTCTAAACAAGCTTATAACTGATTATCTATGTGTAATTATGGGTATTAACACTTTCTGAATTTACTGAACTATAAGATAGAAAAAACATTTAAAATTGTCTAAGTATGAGTCACTGAAACAGAAAAAAGAACTGAGTCACCGAAAGAAAAATGAATCACCGATGCATATGACTTACCGATGTAGACAAACTATCGATGCATATGACTTACTGATGCAGATGACCTACCGATTCATATGACTCACCAACGCAAATTACTCACCAATGAAAATGAATTATCGATTCAGACGACCTACTGATGCTATCAACCTATCGTTAGTACAAGTGACCTACTAATGTATAGTGCTACCGACGAAAGGAATCACTGATAGTTAACATGACTCATTGATGTAATGAGTCATTGACACATGGTAAGACTGACAGGATGACATACTGATGGGTTGAGTCACCGGTAGAAGGAGATACCAACATACAACTCACCAATAGACTGAATCACCAATAGACGAGGCAATGATGGACTGTTTAAATTTTCATTTATTAATATTATTTCTAACAGTCATATTTGAGTCATTTAATGGAACTGAAATATTTAATAATATTTTATAGGACTTTTAGTAGACAGTACGAGGTATGATGAACCTATTCACGTGGATAGAAAATGCTCTTTGTCGACCCTCAAGTATAAAAATAATTTTTTAAGAGAGAAACAAAACACACAGAATATAGATATACATAGAGAATAGAAGAGAAGTGTGGTGTGACTACATGTATAAAAAAATAACATCTACGACTCTCATGCACCCACTTGGAACTCAAGTAAGAACACATGAGGAAATCTCAATTAATATGGACATAGATTTGACAACTACTTGAGAATATCAAATAAGGAGAAGGATATACCTGTAAAATCATACTTGTACCTGGAATAAAAAATATGACACTTTTTTTATGTCAAATTCTGTAAGAGTACTCAAACCTCATCTCAGATACATATTACGAGTCCAGAGTTTCATCTCAAGATACACAGAGCCTTCTAAATATTTTCTCATATTTATTTGATCTATTGTGTGTTTTTACATACTTTTGAGCAGTGTGTGTATCTGTCTATAGAGAACACACTATCTCTTGTATTAAACTAAATTATACAAGATATCCTTCCACTCATATATTTTTACACCTGTTTACTCCCACAGATAAGTGTGGAAGAGGTCCTTGTGTGACCTGGTAGTTTGTACCCATGAAGAACTATGGTAGAGGTCTTATTATCTGGACAGATGGTGTACTATTGTGAACCCCGATCTGGGGTGTGGATCAAACTGTTTATTAATTTAGACTGCTTGGTGGAAGGTGATCACCAAGTGGAGAGGATTTGGTCTCTTCTTGAGACCGAACTTCTTGTTTTATTTCCACTATGTTTTTACTTTTAGTTTTACTCTATATTTCATAAAAATAAATTGAACTTTGATAGTTAGTCTTATAAAGTGTTTATAATTGTATCTAATGATTAGGTTAGTTTCAAAAGTTGTATTAATAATAAAATTTATATAACTAAGAACTAACCAATCTCTTGAGAAATTAATCAAATAGTCAAGTTCTAATAAATTCACTACTGTCTAACTGGTCAATTGAATTTTTAATTTGAGGGAATTTCAAATAATACTTTTTTAACAGAAATTTTTATAGTTACTTAATTCACCCCCCTCTTGAGTAATCTACTCCAACCAATATTTGGTATAAAACATTTTGGAATTTTTAGATTTCAATGATTTTTCAAACTATTCATCTGTGGTTTTAGTTGTATTTCAAAGATCTTAAAATTTATGTTAGTAATAAATTTTAATCTCTTTAAAATATTTTTCTAAACTTTTAGTATGGATAATTGATTGGAAGGTTCTGCTACAAATATACCTCCATTATTTAATGGAACAAACTATGCACAATGGAAAATTAAAATTAAAATACACTTAGAAAGTATGGGTTTTGAAATTTGGTCTTTAATTGTAGATGAATATAATATTATTGCTACTTCTACAACCACATAGGATGACCCAAATAAGACTGCTTATAATAATAATTGCAAAGAAATGAATGCCTTATACTATTATTTAGGAGAGGAAGATTTTAACAGATTTTTTTCATGTAAAACAGCCCATGAAATTTGGGACACCTTATCTGTTTCACATGAAGGAACTTCTAGTGTTAAGGGAATGAGAATTAAAACATATACCATTAAATATCATAACTTTAAAATAAAACATGATGAGCCTATTTTTGACATGTATCTCAGGTTTAATGAAATTGTAAACACTATGATCTCTCTAAGAAGAGATGTTACTGCCAAAGAGAAAATTATGAGGATTCTTAGATGTTTACCAGATAGATGGAGATGAACTTATGTCTCCATTAGAGAATCTTGTGACATCAGCAAACTACCCATAAAATAACTCATTAGGAAACTGATGATGTATAGAGAAGAGATCAAAGTCAACAAGGAAGAAGAGGATGAACTGAAGAGAAAATCTGTAGCCTTCAAGACTACTGCCTCTAAGAACAAGTAAAAAGAGAAGTTGATAGCCTCTGTTTAAAGTTACATTAATGATGAATCAATATAAAATAGTGATGGAGAGATGGATCAACTGGCTAGAAGATTCTTGAAATTCTATAAGAAGAATAATTTCTTCAGGAAGCTCAGTTATAAATGAAGATACAATATCAAGGGAAATTGGAAAAAGGACTGAAAAATAAATGAAAAATCAGAGGATATTATCTGATATGAATGTAAGAGGAGAGGACATGTCAAATATGGCTGTCCAAAATTAAAATACAAAAATAAGTATGAAGAAAAAGACAATAATTTTAAGAAATATATTAAGGCCATATAGAGTGCCTCTGAGGATAGATCTAGTGAATTAGTATCATCTCATGATGAGAGAAATGAAATGGAAAATATGGGTTTTATGATAAATACATTTAAGGTAACCTTATATTCTCATATACACAATTCTTATTATTCTAGAGATGAAAGTGATTATGAAAATATAACAAGTGATGAAATATTTGAATACTCTAACATGATCAAAGATACATTCAATGAAATGAAAGATAAATATATATCTTTAAAGAAACAAAATGCTCTCACTGTAAAAATTAAGTCTAAAATTACTACTAAAAAGGATACGAATGCTCAACTGCTCAAAGAAAACAATGAATTAAAAATGTCCAATAAGCAATTGAATAAAGATATATAAAAGTTTACCAATGGGAAAAACACTCTTACACAAATTCTTGGTAATTAGATAGATCTTAAGTATAATTCTATAATTATATATTAGCCTGGATAGAGCAACCTATCTAAAACAAATTTTGAAACTAAATTTGGAAAATTTGTTCTTTCACCTAAAAATCAAAATTTTGCTGCTAGTTCCAGTTTTGGAAAAATATTTTACTACCTATAGTTTTTCTAGACTTAATAGAGTCTATTTTTAAAATATGTTACAAAATTCTTATAGGAAAACTATAAGGAAAATGTGAGTACCTAAAGCACTAATTACTAATGTTATTGGACCAAAACAAGTCTAGGTACCAAAATATACTTTTGTTTGATTATTCTGCAGGAAATCTATCTGAAGAGATCCTATTAGATTCAGTGGTACTTGGACAGTGGATGTTTAAGAAATTTGATAGGAGACTACTCAAGCTTCAAGAACCTAAAAAATATTGATGGTGGATATGTAACTTTTGGCGACAATTCTAAATGAAAAATAATTGGATTAGGCCAAATCAGTAACTCTAACTTATTTTTAATTTCTAAATTAATTTTTGTTGATGAACTGAAATATAATTTTCTTAGTATTTCAAAATTATGTGATGATGAATTTCATGTTAAATTTGAGAATGATGATTGAAATGCTTTTAGCTCTAAAAATGAATTAGTATTTTCTTATTTTAAAAATTAAAATGTATATGCTGTTAACTTAGATTATTTAGTTTCTCAAAACATTTATTTTTAAGTTCCTTTTATGAATATTCCTAGATTTGGCATAGGATATTAGGACACTGTAATATACACTCTCTTAGAAATATTACTCGAAAAGAATTATTCAAGTATCTACCTAAACTTTAGTTTTCAAATGAAAAAGTCTATAATCCTTATCAAAAGGGTAAACAACACAAGATGTCTTTCAAATCAAAGAAAGAAGTTTCAACTTCTCAACCTCTTGAGTTGGTTCACATGGACTTGTTTAGACCATCTCAAGTTTCTAGTTTAAATGGGAAAAACTATGTCTATGTTCTTGTAGATGACTATTCTAGGTATACATGGACTTATTTCTTAGCTCACAAAAGTGAAGCATGTACTTACTTCACCAGGTATGCTAAAACAATGAAAAATCTAAGTGGTCTTAGGATAAAATCCTTAAGAAGAGATCATGGCCATGAGTTCAAAAATCAAGACTTTAAATCTTTATGATCACACAATGGATATAATCATAACTTCTCTACCCCTAGGAAACCTTGATAAAATAGAGTTATGGAAAGAATAAATATAACCTTACAAGAGATATCCTGAACAATGCTTATGAATATGATCTACCTATTTACTTTTGGGTTGAGGCTATGAATACATCTTGTTACATAATTAATAGAGTCTTAATTAGACCTATCCTCAAGAAGACTCCTTATGATTTGTGGAATAATAAGAAACCCAAAGTTTGTTACTTCAAAGTTTTTGGTTTCAATGTCTATATCCTTAATACAAAGGACAATCTTGACAAATTTTCATCCAAGAGTAATGAATGAATCTTATTAGGTTACTCAATTTCTAGTAAATCCTATAGAGTCTTTAATAAAATAACCAAGTGTGTGAAAGAATCTATGCATATAAAATTTTATGAAATAGATCCACATGAACCTAAGACCTCCCAAGACAAAATTGAAGATGATGTGCCAAATTTGGACATAAATGCAAAATCATCTAATCCTCTTTTTAAGAAATTTGTTAAGTCAAACAGTTCTGGAAATTCTTCAGACTCTGGACATGATGAACCCGAACATGTAGATGAACCTGAAATTACTAGTCCCTCATTTTATAGACCAACTATAACTATCAAGAGCCGTCCTTTTGATTCTGTTGTTAGATAATTGAATAAAAGGACACAAACTAGATCTTCTCTTAGAAACTAGGTTGAACATCAAGCCTTTTTGTCCCATATTGAACCTAAAACATCAATGATGCAATTAAAGATGAATTTTGGGTAATGTATATACAAGAATAACTTATTCAATTTTAAAGAAATAAAGTTTGGAAATTTGTGGATAGACCCAAAGACACCTTGACCATAGGCACTAAGTGGGTGTTTAGGAATAAAGTAAATTATTATGGTAATATTGGTAGAAATAAAGAAATATTGGTTTCACAAGGTTATAGTCAAGAAGAAGGCATTGACTATGAAGAAAATTTTTCACCTGTTTCTAGACTTGAGGCCATCAGAATCATGGTTACTTATGTTTCCCATCTTAATTTCAAAATTTATCAAATGGATATTAAAAGTGAATTCCTAAATGGGTATATAGTTGAGGATGTTTTTTTTAACAACCCCCTGGTTTTACAAACTCTCATTTTCAAAATCTTGTTTTCAAATTAATAAAAGATTTATATGGTTTAAAACAAGATCCAAGAGCTTGGTATGATATGGTAACTACTTTTATCATTATAAAAGGTTTTACAAAAGTAATTTCTGATCCTACTCTCTTTATAATTTTTTTATAAAGATGTTTTAGTAGTTCAAATTTATGTAGATGATATTATTTTTGGATCTTTAAGAAATTATTTATGTATTGATTTTTCTAAAATGATTCAAAGTGAATTTAAAATGAGTTTTATGGGTGAACTCAAATTCTTTCTCAGATTTCAAAATTTTCAAAATAAAGAAGGTATCATTTTAAATCAAAGGAAATACACAAAATACCTTTTAAAAATATTTGTCTTTGATAGCATTAAAAGTAGTAACACTCCAATGAGTACTACTTGTAAGTTGGATCATGATAAAGATGGTAAATCTATTTATCAAACAACTTACAGAGGAATGGTTGGAAATTTTCTCTACTTGACTGCTAGTAGGATAAATATAATGTTTAGTGTGTGCATGTGTGACCATTTTCAAGATAATCACAAAGAATATAACTTAAATTCATTTAAAAGGATTTTAAAATACCTCAAACATACTATCAATTTAGGTATGTTTTACCCTAAAAGGAAAATCATTTGATATAGTGAGTTATTCTGATGCTGAATTTGGTGGATGCAAGTTAGATAGAAAAAGCACCTTTGGGACATGCCACTTTTTGGGAAATTATATGATTTCATGGTGTTATAAGAAACAAAATTATATTGCATTATCTAATGCCGAATCTGAATACATAGATTATGGTATCTATTGTGTTCAGATTTTGTGGATGAAATACACTCTTATAGACTATGGATATCAATTTAGACATGTACCTATAAAATGTGATAATACAAGTTCTATTAATATTTCTAAGAACCCAATTTATCATTATAGAACGGAACATATTGATGTAAGACATCACTTTTTGAGAGATCATTATCAAAAGGGTGATATCACTTTAGAATTTATTCGCCCTAAATATCAGCTAGCTGATATATTCACTAAGACATTGAACTCTGAAAGAATGAATTACACCAGACATGATTTAGGAATGATCAATTTATAAGATCGTGTATTTCTATTCCTTTGATCTTTTAAGTGAATTTGTCATGCCGACATCGATGCTATGTCATGATGACATAGTTTTCATAACAACACTGATGCTATGTAATGCTAACATAGTTGTCATGCTGACACTGATGCTATGTCATGATGACACAGTTGTCATGCTGACAACGATGCTATGTCATGCCAACACGGTTGTCCTGCCGACACCGTTAGTGTCATAAAAAATATGTCACACCGACACCGATGAATCACTATTTTTATACGATTTATATTTTTATCAAAATGACACTTTTCATTAATTTTTTTGAACTTGGTTCATTATTTCACAATTGTGTAATTAAAAAATCCCTAAATAATATAAATTTGAATCAATCCACTCTACTTATTTACCTATACACTCTCTTAGACGTTTCTATCTCTTTAACCCTAACATTTCACCTTCTAACCTTCAGACTGAATGGATTGGAATGGGGTGTGTGAAGTGAGTTCTTGATGATGGCAATTCTCATGATTCTAAGAAACAGAAAGGTGAATTGTTTAAATCTTCAACACCTATAAATCCTACTCTAGAAAATCTTGTTGTAACCCAAAAAAAATAAGTTCTTATAGAATGGATATTAGAAAACAAGTCTCTAATACTCAAGGTACTACAAGATCAAGGTTTTCTTGAGTGGTTCTCAAATAATGAATGGCCCTTTTACCTGAAGCTAGTTCATGAGTTTTACATGAATATAGAGTTTTTTTAGAAGGGAGTGGTGTCTCTCGGATAAAATACATAGAAAAAGGAAAGTGAATCTATTTCTCTTCAAGACATTGGGATGAATGTCTTAAAATTACTCATTAAGGTGTATTTTATGATTATCAAGTTACCTCTCCACCTGAGTGTGATATGTTTTTCTTTGAGACAATGTTAAAGGATCTCACTAATAATGATGTGCACAGAAGACCCATTTCTATAGAGTTAAATGGAGAATTTAGAATATTGTTTAAGTTTATCCAACATCAAATCTATCCTAGGAAAGATGAATTTGCTTCTCTAAAACATCAAGATGTCTACTTGGTTTATCTGCTGAGAAAGGGGATCAAGGTAAATTTTTGTAGATACCTTATAGTTCACATGAATGAGTTGATCAAACCTTCCAACAAAATTAATTCCCTGTTCTATCCAAGGATGATCTCAACTATGCTGAAAGAAAAAGGTTGTGTAGATAAAGGTGAGGAAGTTATTTCTGAGTTCAGTGGGATCTGCCTTAGTAAATAAATTTTTAAGAGAATGAAAATCAACTGGAATACATGGAAGAGAGAATGGGTTGGAGATAAAGATAAGATCTATGACAAGTTTAATCCATTGGATCATCTAAATAGACCAAATAATATGGTTGATCATGGTTTGGGACCAAATAAGGAAGACATTTATTTTTCATAAGAAGAAGAGGATCCTGTCACTATAGTTAGAGATCTGGGATCACTTATTGATGATGGGAGTGATCCTGACACAACTGGACCGCACAAAGGTTTTTTCATTTGGACCTCCTAGTTTTCAACTAATATTAACCTCTGATGAAACCACTGTTAAAGATAATGGAGATAAGGAGACAAAAGTCTTAGGAAGTGTGGAATATGTAAGAAGATTCAGTGGCTCTGATTAAGAAGAAGAAGAAAGTGAAAATGGTTAAAGTGGCAGTGGTAGTGAAGAAGAAGAAGAAGGTGAAGAATATGGTGATAAAAATAAAAATGAAGAACATGTCTCTAGACATGATGATATGAAAGTAATGGAAGTAGTGGTGATGATCACAAGGATGATCAAGGTGAAGATGTTGAAATGATTGAAGTTGTGGACCAAGATCGGTTGGAAGAACCTCCTGAAGTGGTTGTTGAAGTGGGAGAAGATGATAAAGTTGCTGCTAAAGTGGAAGCTCAATAAATTCCTATAACTACTTTGGTTTATTAAAGAATAAGACCTTATAGTGAAGATGAGAAACCATTAACGAAAGCTCATATTGAGTGGGAGACTCAAGAAATAGAAAATAAAGTTGAAGAAGAGAATCAAATTAGAAGAGTAAGGCTTGATACTCTTACTTCTCTAGATGATGATATAATGGCTAAATGGGAAAGGAATACTGGGTACGTGGCACTGGGATTAGAATATGAAGATTTAGATGATAAAGTGTTTGTACCTACTGCAAGAGAACCAATGGATGAAACTATTTTTAGTGACTATGTCACTAAGGATGATTTTCAAAAATTAAAGGAAGATATATGTTCATTAGTATGACATTTAGTACAATCTAAGATAAGATATGAGATTGATGAATCTAGAAGAGAAAACACTAAGCTGACTGATAACCTGACATCTATCTGATCTATGGTTGATGGTGTAAGGAAACCTAAAACTTCTAGTTCTACTCCTGAATTAGTAAGTGTATCTCAAGCTAATGCTATTTCAGTCTCACAGATGGTGATAAATTAAATTCATGAAAATTTGATTACAATTGAATAAACTATTGTGGAAAGAAACACCAAGATTAGGAATGATATGACGAAGTTAACTATTGGCATAAATTCTTTAACCACTGAGTATAGAGCTATAATGGAGAGTGTCATGAAAGGTCTTTAAGATCTTGTATCTCATCTTAAAGTTCACAATTTTTCCAAACTAAGAAAGGAAGTAAAGGAAATTGTGAAATCTTCTTTAAACTCAACTCCTACTACTATTTCTTCCACATCTGATTAGCCTTCTCAGACTCTAGATACTGAGGAAATTAGAAAATTTGTAAAAAATAAGATTAAAGATCTATTTTATTCCTGTGGATTGAGTAGCCTATAAAATATTGATAAAAATAGTGATCGTGTGCATCATATGGTTAGATTATATAAAAAGGAAGCATCTTCCACTCAGAAAGAACTTACAAAGAGGATAAATTTTTATTTCTCTAAGATTTATTCCAATCACCATTTGATAAGTCATTTTAAGTATTTGGAAGAAAATATGACTTTACCCCCAGTTACAAAATCTTTCAAATAACATGTCAAGAAATTAAAGGACTTAACTTCTCTATTGGATAAATTTATGGAGAATAAGGATGACTTTGAGAAAGCAATGAAATATGGTGGGGAGATTATTGAGGATTTCATAAAACTGTTAAAGCCATATCTTCATGTTTAGAGTGAAGAAATTGTTGTTCCAGCTGCTGCTTCTCTTAACTCTACTTAGAAAATGTCTTCCTCTCCAATGTCCATTTCTCAAGCCTTGAAAAAAATCTGGTCTGTTATCACAGAACAACCTTAACCTCGACTGTTCTCCCAGCACAAACCATGCCTAGAACTAGATGTTTCATCAATAATTCCTTTTACTCTACTCAATATTTCTTCTGATTCTCTTGTTTCTCCTCTACCACCTATTAGACCTACCATTTATCCATATGATAAGGGTAAGGAACCCCTTGACCCTCCATATTATCATAGAGTGATTATTTTTGATAGGGATGAGTGCTTGTAAATTTTCTTCTTTCAGTGTACTTTGATTATGAATGAAAATTCACTATTTACAATTTTTTCTAATCCTAAAAGGGGGAGAACATTATTATGAATTATTATTTGTTTATATTACTCTGATAAATTTCACTTCCCATATTTATTTTTTAATCATATTCATCTTTATGGGATCTAATAATCAGATTGTTTACTTTAATCATTCTCTAATGGTACTTAGTAATGACATGATTTTTTATCATCAAAAGGGGAGATTTTTGGCCCATAGGATATTGTTAGCCACTATCTTTGACTATAATGGCTTTAATTATCACAAATCATGTCATATATTGACATATAACTTACCTTAGGAAAACCTCTAAAATTATGTCAAAGCTAATTAATTATGCATGTTTAAGTCTAAACAAGCTTATAACTAATTATCTATGTGTAATTATGGGTATTAACACTTTCTAACTTTGTTGTACTATAAGACAAATAGAACATTTAAAAATTTTTAAGTACAAGTCACTAACACCAAAAGAAGAATTGAGTCACCGATAGATAAATGACTCACCGATGTATATGAATTACCGATGCATATGACCTAATGATTCATATGACTTACCGATGCAGACAACCTACCAATGTATAAGAATCACCGATGCAAATGACTCACCGATGAATATGAATTATCAACACAGATTACCTACTGATGCAATTGACCTACCATTAATACAAGTGACCTATCGATGCATGGTGCTACCGACACAAGGACTCACCAATAGTTAAAATGACTCACCAATGTAATGATTCACTGACATATATAAAGAACAAAAAGATGACATACCGATGGATTGAGTCATTGATAGATGGAGATACCGATAGACGACTCACCAATAAACCGACTTACTGACAGATGGGTCATCGATATACTATTTAAATTTTCATTTATTAATATTATTTATAATGATAACATTTGAGTAATTTAATGAAACTGAAATATTTAATAATCTTTTTTTGGACTTTTAATAGACAGTACGAGGTACAAAGAACCTATGCACATGGAGAGAATATTCTCTTTGTTAGCCCTCAAGTATAAAAATAATTTTTGAAGAGAGAATAAAAACACACATAATATAGATATACATAAAGAATATAAGAGAAGTGTGGTGTGTCCACGTGTAAGATAGAAGAATATTCACGAATCTCATTCACCCACTTTGAACTCAAGTAAGAACACACGAGGCAATCTCAATCGAGATGGACATTGAATTGACAACTACTTTAGCATATCAAAGAAGGATAAGGATATACCTAGAGAATCATACTTGCACCAAGAAGCTAGAATAAGACACTCTGTTTTTGTGTCAAATTTTATAAGAGGACTCAAACCTCATCTCAGCTACATCTGAAGAGTCCAGAGTTTCATCTCAAGACACACAAAGCCTTCTAAATCTTTTCTCATATTTATTTGCTCTGTTGTGTGTTTTTACATACATTAGAGGAGTGTGTGTATCTGTTTGTAAATCACACACTATCTCCTGTATCAAACTGAAGTATACAAGATATCCTTCCACTCATACCTTCTTACACCAATTTACTTCCATGAATAAGTGTGGAATAAGTCCTTGTGTGACCTGGTAGTTTGTACCCACGAAGAACTGTGGTAGAGGTCTTTTGACATGAACCGTTGGTGTGCTATTATGAACCCTGATCTAGGGTGTGGATCAAAATATTTGTTAATTTAAATTTCTTGGTGGTAGGTGATCCCCAACTAGAGAGGATTTGGTACTTTTATGATACTGAACCTATTGTTTTATTTCCACTCTGTTTTTACTTTTAATTTTACTTTGTATTTCATAAAAATAAACTAAACTCTAGTAGTTATTCTTAGAAAGTGTTTATAATAGTATGGACTTATTAGGTTAGTTACAAAAGTTTTTTTAATTATAAAATTGATATAAATAATAACTAATTAATCTCTTGTGAAATTAATCAAACAGTCAAGCTCTTATAAATTTACTACTGGATAACTGGTCAATTGAATTTTAAATTTGAGGGAATTTCAAATAATACATTTTTTAACAATTTTTTATAGATACTCAATTCACCCCCCTCTTAAGTACTATACTTTAACAAAAAATAATCCTTTATCATATCTAATCATCTTCATGTAAACATATTGATATCATTTTGTTTGTATATATTTTTGAGGCATTTATAAACCTTATACATGTAAGACTTCTCCCCCAGAGATAATGTTTCAAAATCTACAATGTTAAGATCACTAAAACTAATTATAGATCATGTTTTAGGTTGTTATTATCAGGAATATTTAATTATATGTAGGTATAGAAAATCAGTTTATCATTATTCATGTGTATGCATGACCATCCATTTTTGTAAGCAATTCTATAAATCAAAAATATTTCCCCACTAGTGGGTAATGTGAGCACAAATTTTGTAATTATCCACTTCCTTAACTATTTAAATCTCACCTAAAATTCATTTTACTAGACAAAATTCACCCTATTATCAATTATCATGGTTATTGGGATTTAAAATCATCATACTTTTTACAAAAATCGATGATAATACCCAAATAATCAATGGAAACTATAGATCTCTATCATATATATTGGTCTGAGACATCCTTCAATTGCCTCTATTTTCAAAGGAACCATAAATATCCCTTTTCTTGTGATAAAATTCCCCATGAATATTAATTTATATATAAAAAATTTTCATTTACTATACTTCACATATAATGTTTTTTAGCATGGTATTTACTACAACATTCAAATGCTCCTTGTGGTCCTCTGTACTTTTGTAGTTGATAAGAATATCATCTACAATGACTACCATTTTTTTTGAGTTAATACATTAATAATATATTAATCAATTCAAAGAAGATAGCTATATATTTAGTGAGTCCAAAAGTAATCACTATTTACTCATAGTGACCATACCTTGTACAAAAAGATGTCCTTGTGATATCTTACTTATTGACATTTACATGATAATATCCCAATAAAAAATCCACATTAGAGAAGTACTAGGATCCGCATAGTTGATAAAAAAAGTGATAAATCCATGAAAAATGATACATTATCATTACGATGATATTATTGAGAACACAATAATAAATTTAAAGGCACATTGATCCATCCTTCTTCTTAATGAAATAGACCAGTGGACCCCATGGTGAAAAACTTGGGAATATAAACACTTTATCCCATTTATTCTATATTTTCTTCTTCATCTTTTAAAGTTAAATAATGAATATTTTATATAAAGTCCTGGTTATTAGAAAATATAAAATATTATTTTAATTGTGAACTAAAACTCTCAGTTTGGAGAAATACCAGACAATTATTCATGAAACACATCATTATATTTCCTCACAATGGGCATGTCATCAAATATGATATTTTCCTTTTTCTCAATAATTTGATCTAGATGTCATTTATCATGAGGAAAAAATATCAATTTATGATATAATGATTCCAAATAAGATTCATTATTCTCCTTTCACTTATATAGAATCAGAGGGATACTTATGATAAAGAGAGCGATTTACTTCTTTTTGAAATTTATGTTATCACTAAGGCATTCATAATGGTTTTCTAATAATAATCCCTCAAAATAATTAGACCTTTCTCAAATACCATCTATGAGAACACATAACTTTTATACAATTTTTTTAATGATTTATTACATAAATACACACATAATACAATCCTAGAATATAAATAAGGCTAGTGTCTTTGGGAAATTAGGTATGTAGAACATTAACTTGAAAATTGGGTACAACAACATTATTTAATAACTCTAAAACATACCCTTACATTCCATTGATCTTCTAACTCTATATGGTATAACTTGAGGATGTATATAAGAAATGGGTGAGATATAAAGACTATCAATGTAATAATAAAAGTATAACATAATGAAATTAATACATGTGACTTAAGAGGCATATAAAGGTAGCATAAAAGGATGTAATAAAAATGAACATCAAATCATTATATAATATTTTCACTTCAAGGAAACATAGGAATGTGGAAACACCATAAAATATGGAATCATAAAAATATATCAAGGATAAATACTAAGGCATGATAAAATAGTGTGATTAGGATAAACACCCATGAACCATACATGATATCTCATCTGATAAAAATTACCCAATTCATTGGAGGGATATATAATTCTAGACCCACCCATCACATTTATATCATTTATATGCATTTGTGCACACCATATACAGAATTACATAAGAATGTACTTTTCTACTATTAATCCCCTGATTAAGTAGTATAGGTTACATTCACATAAGTGCCCAATCAATTGAGGATAATTAAATCTAGGTGAATATTCATGAGAAGAAACATGGATGGGTATTCACAACATAAATGTTTTCCATGGAGAATCTTAAGATAATCTCAGTAACATAACGGGTGTACATAAAGATTAACAGAAGGGTATAATATGATTGAATGGTCATATTGAATTACCTGAGAATCATAAGAATAGTAAAGTGATGTATAAAATAAAATACAATACAAATAATTGGAAATAAAAAGTCTTATTACATAGAATGTACATGAAATAAAAAGGATGAGAAGAGGATCCCTTTGTCACAGTAAAGGCTTAGGTAAAGTTTATAAAAAGGGGGGATAAATGATAAATAATTAATATAAAATTAATTTTAAAATATAGGGATATTTATAAAGACATGAAAACATAATGAATAGATATTCAAAAGGCTAAATACAAAGAATATTCTTGAATGGAAAAGAAGAGATAGAGATCCCTTACCTTGGGAGGGAACATCTAAAATATTTAGTGGATACTTTTAAGATCTTGGTAATTCCTTAAGAGGTATTTAGAGTGGTATATATAGAGGAAAATAATTATCAAGGTGTTTTTGTGAAGTTTATGGGAGTTTGGGTGGTTATTTATTGTAAAATAGATGGGAAATCATTATTAATTTCCAAATTTATGTTTTTGAGTCAATATGATAAAATAATCAATACCACAAACCACAACATGAATTTTTACCATGTTTTATTAAAAAGAAGAGTGTATTTTTATATTTTATTAGGTAATGAACCTAAATCCTAAAAATAATGCCATTGGTGATGTAGAAGTTAGTCGTGTTCATTAAGAATTGATTTTAAAACCTTAAAATATAATATAGGTTTTGCAGGATTCATTAATTTTTTATTAAATTAATAAAATAAAATAAAAAATACTATATTTAAAATTTTAAATCTACTTTTTAGTGTATTTCCTTTATAGTATTCATTACATCACCTTTTGGCTATTTTGATGCCATAATACATACGGTATATTTATAATGTATTTAATTTTTATCCAAAAATTAGACCGTGTCATTAAATTATAAAAAATTCCCCATTGAATAATTTTGATGAGATAATTTAGATTTTAATATTTATTTTTTCAAAATAAACATCTAAATATCATAATTTACAATTTTAAATAAAAATCCTCATTTATAAAAAAATACTTATTTTTGTGATAATAACCATTTTCTTACCCTTAAAAATATTATATTGGACTTCATTACATTATATTATTATTCATATATAAATAAATAATATTTAATAATAATATTATATGAAAATAAAATTTATTTAATTTATAAAATATTATGTTTTAATTAAAACCATATATTTTCCAAAAATAATTTTTTTTCTTCAGATAAAAATATAATTTTCATCAACACATATATAATTGTATATATAAAGTAATACCAAAAAGTGATAAATATAATCATTATTTTATTAAAAAATATAAAAATTCATACTACTAGGTTCTAGATATATAACCTCTTATTATACCATCATAAGCCCTAAAGGTAAGGTGTATGATGATGGTTCTTTCTTGGGGTGGTTTGGTGAACATGGTTTGGGTCGTGATCTCAATAAGCATGAGAATATCCTATAAACGGTTTAAATTGCGTTTAAATTGATGAAGCGTAGATTGGGATTAGTCAATGGAAAATCCCAGTGATGGAATATCCCTTATAAGCTCTGATAAATGGGATTCATAGTGTATGATCCTACTAGTCGATGCCATTAATTCTTTTATTCGTATTAATTTAAATTTATTATAAAACTTAATATACCAATATCATTGGTCACTATACAATGACTATATCATCAATGGTTATGTTTGTTAAAATTATTTCAAATATGAATAACTATATTTTATAATGTTCTAAAATAACATAAGTAGTTCATGTTTTTTCTATGACTACATTAATTATCAATGAATTTATTCTTTCAAAAAGGGAATTTTATTTTTAAATTTTTGGGTCATTACATGGTCCACCTAAAAAGTTTTCTATGAATAAAAAATCATCACCATGTAATACTATAATCAATAAAATATATTCATATCTGCAAGTACATAACCATACCAATATACATGTAGTGGTGAGTATAACAACCTAGTAAGACCCCACATGTTCTAAGAAACAAAAAAACTTAGCTCATGCATACATAATAATCATTGATGTAAACAATTGACATATCATCAGAACATGATGGTTAGATTTCTTTTCCATATCCATATTTTCACCTATGTGGAAACCCAATGATTAGTTTATTTGGGTAACCGTTACGTTTCATACTTTTGTTTTTAAATAATGATTTTGGTATTCCTTTTTACGATGTGGGTTTCTTTTAAAGAAACTTTCAAGTAGTAAACCATTTATAGCCCCGACGAATTTCGAGGGCGAAATTCATTTTAAGGGGGGTAGAATGTAACACCCCAAGATTTTATTCTTTTCATTAATGTCTTGTGTTGTACGCTACACCAAAAGGATCTTTCACAACACGCATCCTTGACTTTCCTTTCATTACACGCAATCGCGACCTTCCTCGATAGCGTGTGTAGTATGCAGTAACGAGTTTTACTAAACAACAATATGCTATTAAAATATTATTAAAACTAACCGTTATGAATAGTAATAACCACTTTTTGAAACTTTGTAAATTTTATTTTTCAAAATGGTCTTCATTTTTGGATTCGGAATATCGAAATTAGCTTAGGGTGAAATTTTGGTACTTTTCGGATAACTTTCATATTCTGATGAATAGTGAAAATTACTAAATTATAATTAAAAACAACTTTTTTAATCAAAATAATTAATAGTGATAAATTATTAATTTGAGTGGTTTTAAAGTATATTTAGCATATATTTTTACAATTTAATATAATTTTGGTCATTGGATGTAATTTCACATTTAAACCAGTTATAAACAAGTGTCAATCTTTTGATAATTATTATCTCTTAAAAACACGCTATTTGTTTTGAGGACGAGAAATAATTTTTAAATTAATTAATGCAACTGATATGTTCTGAATTTGGTAAAATAGACATCATTTTTGAATTCTTAATATCAAATATAGCTTAGGCCTAATTTTTGGTATTTTTCTGGAAACTTTCATTTTTTGATGAATAGTGAAACCACTAAGTGGTAGTTAAAAAACTGATTTTTTCATAAAACTTAATTTTACCGCTTCTGTGAGTGGAATTTCAAAAATCCGAGAGACACGGTTAATGTCAAGGACTTAAATGTGATTCAATGAGATGAAAATATTTTTGGTGAATAGTAACTTTTTACTTTTTTTTACCACAGTTAAAAGTAAATCGAGTAATTAAGGGTAAAAATGATATTATTATTACCCTAACACATGTACTAATTATATTGGACAAGTGTAATTCGACCAAAAACAACCTTAGGAATAAAATATGACCATTTAGGCCCACTTGGATTAGATTAGGACATTTATTATTAATTTATTTAAAGAAGGGTTAAAATAGTTAAAATCAAAGTTTAATAAGTAAATCATTTTTAATATGGGGTTATACATAAGATAAATTCGAATATAAATATTAATTAGAAAGCTAAAAAGATTTCCTACATAATTGTTTTTTATTTTTAATTTTTATACTTTAAATAATTTAATTTATTTATGACACAATGATGATGCAGTAATTACAATAATAGTGAAAAATTAGAATAATTGATATTATAAATACCTAAATAAGTATAATTTGAGACTTTTTATGAATTAAACTAATTTTCTAGGTTAATATGACATGTTAGGATTTATTTAATTAACTTTGGTAGAAGTAATCATTCTGTTATGAGTTTCAAAAAAATCAACTATTGAATAGTGTCAAAATTGACATAAAATAGTTTTTAAAACAAATATTATATTATTAATTGTTATTTTATTCCTAAAAATATAAGGTTCGGCCAAATGACTTAGATAAGGTTATATATATTAATAAAACACAACTTGGGTGTCTCTTGTATGTATATGGTAAGTTTATTAACTATATAATATAAAAATACAAAGTGACATGGTAAATGTCAATCTAATTAACTAAGAGTTAAAACTAAAAGATAAGGTTAATATAATGACCTAAACTTGTCTAAATTCTATTGGATGAGAGGATTTCGACCCATACCCACCTTATCTTAGAAATAAACCAATTTGGAGCTATTTAAAACCGAACTTGACTTTATAATAAAATAATATTTTTAGTTATTCCAAAGGTGCCCCTCTCCTCCCTTATAAAAGGGCATATCCTCCCCCTCTTCCTCACACCACTTTGAGCCTTCAAGCTCGGCCAACCCCTGCCAATTTCTTCTATACACTTCCCTAGAAACATCCTAGAGGTTCTGGTCTTCTTCAAAGACCTATTTTAGTGCCCTAAAAGGAGGTCTCAAAGAAGCACTTCAAAGAAGAGGAGGTTCGGACATGTACAAAGCATATCAGACCAAAGGTAAGGGAAAATATCACAATCTCATTTTTATCCGAGATTGTTTATACTTTGGTATTTACTGGGGTTTATTTTATCATCCACATCCATGTTTCCTCAATATGTAATATTTATATCCTTCTACAGTAGTTTATATCCAATTTTACCCTTTGGTGAGTTTTTAGTAAAATATATGAAAGGAATCTTTTGTCGTTTTTCGTACGAGGTACTTTTTGACTTTTCTGACAAAAGTACGAGAAGAATGTTTTTTTAACTTATACGGAATGAATGGATTTTTAAAACATTATTTCCAAAAGCTTCCTTTACAAGTTTTCAAGTTTATTTTTAATCAACTTCTTTTAGTTTAAAATTGTATGACATTTTAATAAAGGAAAAATGTTTTTGAAGTAGAAAGGATATTTTTCTCAAGAATGGAGTTCAAGTGTTTTATCAAAATTATTTTCCATAAAAGATAATAAAGGGTTCTATTTATATCCCTATTATTACATGGATTTTATTATGTTGTGATGGAAATATTTTTATGAATTCGTTTATCTTATATGAATTGTTTTATGATGTCACGATGTTTAAAGATTCCCATTTTTATTACATGGGTTATGCAATGATGTATGATTTATGATTTTGTAGCACACATAAGAATGGTATAATTATGATATGGGTGGGACCTATATCTCCCTCCAATGCATTGGGTAAAGATTTTATATCTCATGAGATAGACATGGCTAGAACGGTAGGTTATACCAGTTTAGTGAAACATGACTGAAACGAGGGTGACTCGGTTCAGAAATGGACTTTGTGCACTAAGATAGTCTTGGAAATGAGTCTTGACTAATAAGATATGATTCTCTATGATTATGTGTGTATGACACAAAGTTTCATGTTTTAAGTTATGATTATTGGGATTTCATTTCACTACTATGATTTATCCCATGTTATGAAATTATGCTCTCTTTTGCAGGTTAAGATTTCCAAAATGTTATGTTCTTATGAAAATGATGTGATTGATATTTCTTTTGTTTACCCTTAATGAGCATTTGAGCTCACCCCTTTATGTTTTCTTTTCCCCAGGATATAAAGAAATGTTTTAGGTAGAAAAAAAGGGAAGATCTTTATGGGAGATGTTGAAGATCTTTCACCACGATTAGAAGATTATATTCCGAGTTTCCAAAGACACTAAACTATTACGGTCCTTGTGTGTGTGTTTTTGTTATGTACTAAGTATTCCGCAAAAGTAATGTAATGTCCATGTACGTCAAGCTTCGGGTATCTACACACAAGCTCTCCTAAGAGTCAATACAAACATTACTCTAGATTTGGAAGAGCCAAACATACCTTTATACTTTACAAACTCACACCAAAGTATGCTTCAAGGCCAACCAGGACAAACCTTGGGGAACACATTAAAAATAATTTTATTAGAAACCACATGATGGAACAAATCTCATTCATAAAAATAGGAATCATTTAGAAAACCAAGTTTTCAAGAAAACACCAGCTTAAAAGCACCACATTCATTTGATGACACATCCATGTGTGCACCTAGTAAACCCATGAATATGCCAACATCTAATGGCACAAAAAACCACTAAGAAGACACCCAAAAACCATTTCCACAATGTCCACCATTTTCTTTAAAACCATTTCAAACCACCCACATTACTTAAAGAACACAAAACCATCCCCTTAAAACCATAAAACTCTTCCAAATCATTTTAACACATTTATTAAACTACAAAATCACCATACCACACACACACACCAAACCAAGTTCACAACAAGCAAGTACCATTACCCCATAATCAAGGTTAAACATTTTATAAAACCCCTAATTTCACTTTAGGAGAAAAAACATTTAAAACAAGCACCCTAAGTTATAGAACTATAGGCATTATAAAAAACTTCCCATGAAAACTTATTTTTATAAAATTATAGCAACACAAGACCACTATAAATATCAATCCATATCTATATTAGAGGTTTAAAATAAATTTAAAAATTAATTGAAATAATTCAAGTGCCAATGGAATGCTTCGAAAAGAGAAAATATGGAAACACCTACCTTAACCTTGTGAGAATGGAACGAAACACCAAGGAGAGAGAGAATAGGCCCCCATGGATGATTCACATTCCCTAAATCGAATGAAACACCACCCAAACCTAAACCCTAGACATTAGGGTTCATCCGAAGGGAGAAAAACCCAAGGGAAACCAAGGAAAAAGGGGAGGATGGAAGAAAAAAAGAGGAAAAGGGTGGGAACCCTAAGAAATTACCCTGGATTGAAGAGAGTGGAATCCATGAAGGAGGGGATTACTTGAAATAATGGGTTTCAAAACCCCCTAGTGTTCCAAAAAAGAACAAGGAGGAGGAGGGAGGAGTTAGGGTAAAATAGAGGGAGGGATAGAATAGAAAAAATTAAGTTTTAAAAATTCTAGGATGATCATTTGGTTTGGCCGCATAGTTTACCAAACTATGCAGTAACCATGCAGAGCCCTCTACCAATGAAGGAAAGGCCACACGCTTACCTGTGACCTACCACATAGCCATGCACAAGCCATGTGATCGATTATGTTCAGCTTGCAACAACCATATGGTGTCTGCACGGTTACTACTAATCGTGTGGAAATCGTGATCCCCTTGAAAAAATTCCCCAATACTCCAAAACCTCAAAATTTCAACCGAGACTCAAACCCAAACCTTGAACCAAAGATCCAAGACTAACAAAAGGATAAAATAATGAAGTATATGAGGTCAGTGTGTGATATGTATCAATAGATTCATCATACTTGTTCTTCAACTCAAGGAAATACTTTTCTATATTCCTATGAAGAACATGAGGAAAGTACTTATTGAAGAATAAGTTATTGAACTAATCATAATCCATGGATTCAATTTATTCTTGATTCCTCATATTCTTGATTAGAGTCCACCATTGGTTAGCTTCACCTTATAAATGATAAATAGTTAGAATGATTCTATCATGATCCTAAAATTGGATAATGAAGAATATATTTTCACTGGAATTGATCCAGTGTTCAGTAACAAGTGGATCAGAAGACTTGTTGAAAGAAGGTGGATGTTTCCTCATGAAGGACTCAACAGAACATTGTTCCCTTCTTTGTTTATTTAGAAGATCAACATGATTCATAGCATGATAAAGCTGTGTGAGTATATCGATGAGGTTTTTCATTCTATCTACCATATAATTCAGATGCTTAGGAGAAAAATCATTGCATTTTCCATCATAATCATCATTAACACGATTCATTCACGTTCCAACCATTCACTAAAACCAAAAAGTACAGGGTAAGAAACAATTATCACAGTGGGAAACCACATAATCATAAAAAAACACATATAGGATGAATAAATTATGACACATTCCTTAATCTATGAAAACTTAGGTTTATACTAGGTTATTTATAGCCAACTTCTATTTAAATTCTACATGATGGTTTGTGAAGAGTTCCTGAATTCCAAAAGAATATCCCCTAGGAGTGTCAGACTAGGTGTGCCACAAGGGTTAATGTCATATACCAAATTACCATGAGTTAGGACTGAAACATCTTATCATAGTTATTACTACTGGGTACATATAGGCAAGATCCACAACCACTCATAGTATCCAGACATGGATATATTTCTAGGAAACCACTTACTCTATCCTTTACCAAAATTCCATGAAATTTTCCCATAATTTTTCTTATCCTTAGACTTATCCCTATTCATTTCATTAGGTTTATCACTATGTTTTTCTCATCCTAGCTTCCAAAGGTTAACTAAACCTTTACTATGATACCAACTATAAGGACCCTCACTTTTCATACATTAATATTATATAAATTTTATAGAATACTCAAAACATTAAACAAACAGATGCCCAAAGTCCGTAGTAGTATAGTGACTTTGGAAATATATAAACATAAATTCTGGTACATAAGTGAGCTACATTATCTCCCACTAGGTTCTTCTTGACTAGAACCCTTTTTAGACACATCAAACATAATACAGATCTTCATAAATTGATAAAAATGGGTGAGATCAGATGCACAATAAGGGTAAAACATGGGAGACATGTAAACATAAAAATTAATATAGGGGGTATTAGAATGTGATCATAACATTAAAAAATCATACCCTTCATATCAAAGATTATAAACATGAATAATTGTATAAATATTGGAATTTAATAAGAAGTGAATCATAAGAAAATAAAGAACATAATCTATGAAATCATATAATAGGAATAAGGCATGGAATTGTGGCATAAATAGGCATCTAATATCATCATATATAAGTCAAGACTCATTGCTAGAACTTATCAAGGCACTTTATGGGAACCACACCTACTGGGCGGGACACACCACCATCCCCGGTCACAATCCTTTCCTTATAAGGGATCATGTTTCCCCATCTTCCAATATTGGATTGGGTTTCCCTATCTTCCCATAGTGGAATGGGGTTCCCCATATTCCATCTTCTTGGCGACTACACCTATTGGGTGAGACACACTACCATCCCCAGTCATAGTTCTTTCCATGTAAGGGATCAAGTTTCCCCATATTTCTATAGTGAATCAAGCCCTTAGATTTGATTTACATCATTATATCATGAGATTTAAATATTTACCCAATGCATTGAATTGATATATAGGTCCCAAACATCTCATAATAAAATAATTCATATATGTGCCACATGATAATAAAACTTTCATCATATAATGACTCATAAAAAGAGATGGGTTTTATAAACATCTTATCATAATCCCATGAAATGAAATGGGTAATAATAAATTTTCATCACATTATAACCTATGTAAAATATATAGGTTTAATAAACATTTCATCAAAGTATAACCCATAAAAAATAAGTAGGTTTCAAAAGCATACAACTCGTGGAAGAGGAACAGGTGTTATAGGCATCATTCCATCGTAACATAAACCATTCAAGAAATAATATTAATGTAACCTTTGGATAATTACCTATAAGGTAATTAGTAACATAAATGGATGTCATATAATATGTAAAATAACTTGGAAGGATATTTTGAAAACATTTCTTTAGTAAAATATCCTTTCTTATTTTAAAAAGTATTTTGAAAAAATAAAAACTTTTGAAAACCATTTTATTGAAAATAAACTTGAACACTTACAAATAAATATTTTAAGAAGTTTTGGAAACATTTTTCTTTGAAAACATATAAATATATTTTGAAAACATTTTGAAAACTATTTTCCTTGAAAACTTATAAAATAAGCTTGAAAACGTTTTTGAAAACCATTTCTTTGAGAATACTTAAAAAAAATTAAAGGAAGATTGAAAACCATAAAAAATTTTAAAATCCTTTTTTCCTTTAAAATGATATTAAAATATCATCTTTTAAATCATATTTGAAAATATGGTTCCTGAATTTCGTGGCATGTGTCTCAAAGAAGGAAAATTGAGATAAAACTACTTTTCTGATTTGGTAACTCTTGAAATATAAACCCCATGAAAAAGAGATCATAAAATGGATATTTAAATACCTATAAAATTATACATAAAAATCATAGAATATATTAATGTGTAGTATAATCACCACATAAAAAAGATGAGTGGTGAATATGTCGTAAATCTCACAGAAGTAAAAGTGAGACTTGAAATACCATTACCATGTGTCTTGAATCTAGTCGTACTCATTAAAACCTCTTGTATAATAAATATATGTTTATTATAAATAAAATTATTATTATATATAATACTATATATGGTTTGATTATGCCTTTATATCACTCACTTGTTAACAATTCAATGTTAAGGTTTCACTTCGGGTAATTTCTACTTTGCTCTTTACATGTGTCTTAATTTGTTATATATTTGGTCCATATACTTATATCATGATTTAAAAAATTTAAAACATGATATAAATATCAGTTATATTAATTATATGTGTATTATAATAATCCATAGAATATAGAATTATAAAATGGAATACACAGTTCATGGAGATGGTAGGTCGTATGTACGCATGAACACCATTTCCATTTTATTATCGTATTGAAATAGAGAAAGAAAATTACATATATGTATATATGTGTATATATATAACTATTAAATTATTATTATTATATAATATATATAATATAATTTAAATAAAATCATCCTTATTACACTCCATGTAGTGTGTGAATGAGTCACATCGCTTTGAGGGGGCGATATTACACACTTCATCAAACGAAATTATCATATTTACACCAAATGGAAAGTATAATGATATGTGTTGTAAAAGGATTAAAAAAGATTAAATACATAATAAATATAATATATAACATATATAAATATATTTTCCATCATAATGTACACCATGAGAGTAGTAAATGAAAAATTAACAATCATCATTTTGTGAGGCAGTAGTTCACCGTACATGTAAACAATATGTTTGTTACCCATTTTATGGAAGTATGTGTAAGTGTAGGTAGAAAAATTATCATAAAAAATATAATTATATTTAGGATAATGGTGTTTTAGTATAATAATGGAATAAAGTGGGTTTAGGGGGTGAATAAGGAAAATAAAAGAAAGGATCTTGAGGGAGGGTGTTACCTCTTAATCGGGTAAATCCTTTTGGTTGGCACCAAAGGGATTATTTGAAAGAATTTATAACCAAAGGGAGGATTCAAGGAGGAAGAGATGGTTTCTTGGAAGTGTATTGAGTAGATATTGTCTAAACCTAAGTGGTTTGAGATGTGTGGAGAATAGGTAGGGGTTATGACCTTTTATAGGGAAGGGAAAGGACACACTTGACATTTGTGAAAATAAGTTAGGTTTACCCATGTTTTTACCTAACAAAAGTCATACCAAACTAACCAAACTCAATAATTTAAGGTTTATGGATGAAATATTTCTAGAAAATGGGATTTAGAAAAGTGGATAATTCATTTAGGACCTTAAGTTTAAGGTTTATTCTTTTGTTAAGCTTAATTTTACCTTAATCACTAATTTTTTTAAAGTTTGGGGCCGAAGCATCAATTTTATTATTAAATCAAAGACCTCTTTTTTATAATTGGACCTTAATCACTATAATTAATTTAAACTACATTCACTAATATTGTGGGTCAAAAATTATATTGACCTTATTAGAAATTATAAATTACACTTATTACAAATATGTAATTAATTTTTAAAAATTACCATTACATAATTGGTAAAAATTAATTTAAATTTAATCATACTAATGGGATGATGGTGTAGGTTTTAAAGTAAAAGCATCCAAAAGTTTGAAATGTTTTTATAGCCAATTTAAAAGTTAAATTGATTCTAATGAACTTAATTATATTAATTGATAAAAATATGATTTAATTAAACTTTAAAATAAAATTAAAATATAATTAATCCTTATAATTAAATAATTTTAAAAGGCAGTTTTGAATTAAAATTCAGTATTTTTCACTATTCAAACAAAAATGATGTTTCTAAGAAAAATTCCAAAAAATAACCCTAATCTAAATTTGATATTATAAATTCAAAAATTAAGTTTATTTTAAAAAATTAAATTTCTAAATGTGTCTAAAATTAATTTTATAATTTTTCATAGGACATGAAAAACAGTTCATTTGAAAAAATTGTATTTTTAAATATATTATGACTTTACCAAAAATTATATATTTCATTATCAATATATTTTATTTATATAAAATTATTATATTTTTTTGAAAAGTAGTTATTACTATTCATATTACTATGTTTATAATTTAGGTTATAATAATCTCATTTAAATAATTATAACAAAAAAATATGTTTTGTAGAAACTCAGTATTGCATGTAATGTATGCCAAGTCGGTATTGCGTGTAACATACTCTAAATAGTGTCATGTGAAATAAATGTTTTAATTAGTGTAATGCAAGATATCAATTTAATTTATTCAAGAAAAAAAGTTCCATAAAAACTCGGGGTGTTACAGACAATAGTACTAAACCATGTAAATGCATTTGTTCATTTATTTAATATTTTATACTAGTGTGGATGTGTTATAAATTTGAGTGGATAAAATAAATAAAAAGTTACAGGGGTTAATTTCCAAATAAATGAAATTGTAAAATTTTACCATTGATTTAACCCCCTTCCTAATGGTCTGTATATTATTATATACTTTACATAATTCATTTATCTTTTGATTCAGGTATTACCCATGATGTAAGGTTTTTTCCTAAATAAATTTTGATTCATTGAGTTATGATTATTATTTTTGAACTTTATTATTAAAAGTTGTTTATGTTTTTCCCTATGATTGTATTATGATGTATCTTATATTTTATTTTTGGGGATATACATTTAATTCTAGTAAAATCCCTTTAAATTGATTCTTCCTTCAAAATATAATGTAAGTAAATATTATTTATATATAAACTTCATTTATTTGAGTTATAATGTTTCTTCTTGACCATCTTACATATATTATCAATATTTTCCATTCTAATATTTTACTTTTCACTTTCTCATTCTATCTAGGGAAAATCTCACTTTTGATTCAATTATTCCACCTTGATGTATTTCACCCTTCTAAATTTATGAAATTATTATGTATAATTCCCATTATCTTTAATTATGATAATTCTTCAATCTACACATTCTACCTTCCCTTTAATGTTTTCATTTAAAATTTGAAACCTAATTATATGTTACCACATGTGACCATCAAATTTATCTAATACTATTTTAAAAATAATTTTCCTTATCCCTTTTTAAGATGTGGGATTTCAATTAAGGTGTTCTAATATAATAAAATGGTTTTATTGAGATGATCATTTGTTTTATCTTTTACTCCACATTTTATTTAAAAACCATTATTCAAATTTTGATGCACTTTTATTGTGATTCAATTTAAATTATTTTATTGATTTTTTTCATGTTAACCATTTTCTAAAATTGGGTTCCCTAGACTTAAATTGAAATGTACTTTTAATACAAAAAACATGTATATAGTGAGAAATACATGATGAATACTTAACATAATAGTATAGAAACTTATTTTTTCAGTATTTATGTGGTAATTTAATTAAATTATTTTTTATATCATTAGGTTATAATAATTACCAACTATAATGAGAACCTTGAGATACCATGGAATTTGTCTTAAACATATATCCTATGGTCTACATCCATCATAATGATTGGGAACATATAATTTATGACTATAAAATTATTAGGACTCATATTTATTGAAAATTATTCACATGAAGTTATCACTTGATGATATCAAGTAGAGGAGATCATGAGGATTGGCCCACAAAAAGTAACACCTTATGTTTTAAGTGGCATTAGCAGTTCATATGTATGAGAATGTGTATTGGCCTTAAGACTTGAGATCAATTCCAAAGTGTACCATTTGATCATGTACTTTAATTCAAGATGAAAACCTTGACATTTATGTTGTGTATAGGTAGCTTGTGTTGGCTGTGTTTTTCAAGGTATTGAATTGGTGGTATATTAAAGAATGTTATGGTCACATCCAAAAGGATGAGATGTCTCGGGCAGAGTTGACCAGGATGATAGTACATTTATTAAATATATGTCTATGATTATTAAAGATAAGTACAACTAGTAAGTTCATGAATGAATAAAATAAAAATGGATGACGACATGAAGTTTTCACCCTATTTTATGCGATATCTCAATACAAAGTTATTATATTACATGTCATGTGTTTATAAGAGGTTGTCATTGGAATGAATAAAAATTATATACTTAGGGGATTTTATGTTTTGATAGAATCTTCTCATGTTATTTGAGTATCAATCACTACTATCAAGATCATGTCCTAGAGGGTAACACACAATATGTATTAAGAAGATTGTCCAATTCAAGTGAATTGGAGTTTTGGGAATGGTGGTCCTCACGGTAGTGGACAAGTAGTGTCCATATTTATATGATTGAAAAGAAAAAAAATAAATTCAATAATAATCAATTTTAAAATATTTACCATTGAATTTATTTACTTATTATATTAACATGTTATTCAGTGAATATAATGAAAATATTTTTCAAATGAATATTAAGATTTAATATTCTAGGTTGGTCAAATATTCATGTGAAGATGAGTTGAGTTAATGAATCGGTATTTATCACATACAATATATTTATTATTAAAATCAAGTAATAAATTACATTTTATCATAGTAACATGTTTGAGATATCATAATTGTCATTTTGGGAATTAAATGTAGTGTTAAATTATTAAATATAATAAGTGAAATTTTAATACATTAAAACCTAATAATATATACTAAAATAAGACTAAATTAAAGGTACTGTTCACTTAATATAAATTTTTAGACTCTCTCCATTATCTATCAATATCTAGAGGGAGAAAGGTAGGTTTAGAACACACCGATCCATGATCTACTCCCATGATTAATAGTATGATTATCCCATGATCATTTCCACATCGAAGAGATCTCTATTACTCCATTGTGTCACCTAGAGCATGATGATCAATGATCTACAAGATTCAAGAATTTGTGTGGATGATCTAAAGGGTTTTGGGTTCAGTTATTTTGAATTATTTTTACACAAATGAGAAAAATGTGTTTTCAATTAAAATCACGCATGATATGATTTCATTTTTTCTTTGTGCTTAATTAATTTTCACTTGATAATTGGACAAATCATGGTTGGGGTATACTAGATTTTATGTTTCAAAATAAATCCAGACTCAAATCCCTAGGTTAATTAAATTTGTATCAAAGAAAATATAGCTTTTAATTAAGTCAAATTGAAAATTAATTTTTCATTTATTTTAGTTGAGTGCTTTATCATAGTCTTATTTCCCTAAATGAGGCATCTGCTAGAGATCAGCTAACCAAGTTATAGTCATATGAAGATCTTATTGATAATTGTTTTGAATAAAAAAATAGAATGAATATATATTTATATATATTTATCTAGTGAGGTATTATATTACCAATTATCAGTGACTTTAGATATGAAAAGATGTCTTGAATTTTATATGTGCAAGATCTTTCTGGAGAAACTATAGTACTGGGGAAGTCCAAGTCAATGCAGAATTAATTTTAAAAGAGTAAATTGATATCTATCTATATATATGTATAATATATATAAATATATATTATATGTATAGGTTCTAAAGGGAATATGGTAGATGCATTTAATGATATTATGTTTTTTTTTTCAAAAAAATAACAAGCCTAATGAAATTAGATTTTAGAAAATTAACAAAAAAAGGGAAGTGGGGGAGGCTCAACCCCCCTATATGTAAAATTAGGATCCCATATTTTAGGGGGAATAATGTGGTGCCCCACTATTTAAAAAAAATGCTTGGTTTTATTTTGTAACGGTTCAACCGAACACATAACGTGCATGAAGGCCCCCCAATTGAGGGGGGTGAAATAATTGCACCCATAGAGTTGCTCAATATTGAACAATTTTTTTAATATAATGGAGGAACATTGTGGGTCCATGCCTTACTGTTCACA
The DNA here is from genome assembly GCA_963277665.1 of Viscum album. Classification (NCBI taxonomy): domain Eukaryota; kingdom Viridiplantae; phylum Streptophyta; class Magnoliopsida; order Santalales; family Viscaceae; genus Viscum; species Viscum album. Next base: position 1,547,389,764 of record OY728135.1, on the reverse strand, counting down.
CTACATGTGGTTGTGTACACCATTGAACCATGATTTTAGGGATATATATATATATATATATTTATTAATTTATTACAATGTATTTATTTATAATAATTATTTAATAATTGATAATTGGAGAATCAACTCCTTTGTCATTATTTTTTTAAGCATGTACTTGTTTGAAAATAAATATTACTTATCTATATCCTACATACCTAGGATCCTCTCACTTTCATGAAATTATTATTATAAAATGGTTAATTTTAATGGAGACACATTTCAAGCTGATACTTGGAAAGATACCAGATGTGATTTTGATGAATTGGTTGGATGATCACTGTAGATCAAGTTACATGTGTAGTGACTCAAGGAGTCACCCCAAGTGTCTATGTTGACATATTATTCACTCAAATGAGAAACATTAGTATTGGATCATGATCATGTAATTAAATTTTATTTATTTGTTGTTTATTATTTTATGATAGTGTAGTTTTTATGTGTGATCACATGAAATAATAAGTGAGCATGTTTATATAAAATGAACATGTGTGGGGAATGTTTTTATATTTATAGAATTGGAATAATTTGAGTATAGTCACATATAATAAATTTTTTAAATATAAATAGATTACATTCCCTGATAATAATAAAAACTCTCAAATAATTAATAAGTCATAACACCTATATTATCTTAATTTTGAAAAAAAATTGTATGAAGTGATCGTCAACCCTAGTTGAGGGTGAATTCTTCTACTGAGGAGATATTATGAGAGTAGTGGGTTGAATTAACTTAGGTTTTTAGTAAATAAGTAGCAATAACTTTCTTCTTTAAACTTTTGTTTCAATCATTGAGAAATGAATTTTAATCCTTTATTATAGATTCCACTCAAAAGATAATGGAGTCACAAGTAAATGTGGTTGGAAACCTGAAAGACTACCTTGAGGATCTCTAAGTAGTGTGATAACCATAACATGGAATAATATGGGAGGTTTTAAGGATCATTTTCCCTATAATAAACAAGGCACTGAGATTTCCAAATCTAGTAGTTGCGGGATACTATAATTTGATAATAAAGCGGAAGAAATTTATGATTATAAAATTTATAATGTCTGATAACTGGTAATCAAGTTAAAATGACAAATAAAATTAAGTTTTATTTTATATAAAAATGGATAGTAATACCACAAGTTTACTATGATCAATTCTGTAAAATTAATGGTTCCTGACCAACATGTATTTATAAATGAAGTATAAGAACTTGTGAAAAGTATTATGACATGAAAGTAAATTCAAGGTTCTAGAGTCCCAACTACCTATTCATCCACCTCCAAAAGTGAGGTTTAAAAGGATGATTACAAGAGATACATGTTGTCTCATATATATGATATCTGTGAGAATAATGTGAACTAAGAAATAAATGTTTTTATGATTACAATAAACTCATGTAAAATGAATTATTTATCATTATCATTAAATACTTCCCATTATGATATCCTTATCACCCAATTAATTCATATTCAGATCATAAAACTATTATTATAGATAGTGATAATTCATTACCTTTTAGGTAAGGTTCACTAATCAAATAAGAACTTAAAGAAATATTAATCATTATTTATTATTGTGAATAAGTTGAAATACAAGGAAAAGTTCATTGGAAAGTGTGATGACAAAGATACCATCACAACATCCTTTAAAGGAAAGAGTATATACATCATACATGAGGCTATTTTCTTAAAATTTTGTGAAATAATTCTATGAAAGATAAATTACAATAAATTGATGTATAATAAATAATAGTCTTCAACAAAGTTTATAATCATCATGATATGTGATGTTTCAATTTTACCTATTGGGTATTAGATACAAAATGTGTGTCGCAAATTTTTATCCATATACAGTAACCATATAAGTATAAAAATATTATAAGAAGTAAAAGTTAATTCTCTAATAAGTTGAGTAAGGTTTATTCCTAAGTCATCGATAAGAAGTACACAACATATAATTGTCAAGTTTAAGGATTCTAGTTAAACTATTATTGAGTATTACAAAACCTTTTATTTCACATGGCTATTGTAAATAATTAGGGATTATATTTTAGAATGAATTTTGTCTGTGGTACCTCATACTCAAATAATAGTTTAATATTTCTTGAATCATTGATAGTATTTGATGAAAATAAAATTGAAGTGTTAAATGCCTAGTTATCACAAGTTGATTATTAGTCTAGAAAAAAATATTGTAATTTCAATGATATACCCAGTATGATATTTAGACTATTTAGAGCTAAAAAAACATAGGTATTATATAGAAATTTATTATCCAGTTTTGAACAAGTAAAAATTTAAAAATAATGGTAAACCACAAAAATTTCAGTATTAGCTCAGCTAGAGAGCATGAACTATTCCAATGAGATGGTAGAGGTAAATTTATATAATTCATGAGTTTCCTTTAATAGATTTATATAAGGTAAAAGTTAATTAGGGAAAATTGATGGAGAAAAGATATGATTTTCTTTTGTTACGTGTGATGAAGAATATCTCAACCATGAATTAATCAATTATTATGAATGTAGAGTGGATTTATTCCTAAAATCATATTTCATAATACACATAAAAGATATGATTTTATAAAGAAGGTTCAATGATGAGTGTTACATAAAAAAATTAATTATTAAAATTTGTCATAGAGTAATTCAAAAATTCACATTTACTTATACAAATTAGAGTCATAGTGCCAGTACATGGAGTATCGATGATGGAACATATAAGAATTGAAAAATATTCCATTATATTTCTAGCTAGGCATCATAAATAGTAGAATTAATCCATAAAAATATACTAATTATTATGAAAAATAGATATAATATGAGTTATAATATGAAATAAATCCATTATGTCATACTTCCTATGTTCATATCCAAATAGTTTCATAAAGTAGTGTCTGTAAAGAAATTAGCATAAAAAATAAAATGATGTGTTTCTAATACAATTATCCAAGATGTTTTTAAATATATTATAGAAATCCATGATATATAAACACTATGATCATGTGATAGAATATATTTCAATAAAATGGTGAAAATCACTATTTGACATAGGGTGATTAAGATAGATTTGGGTTATGTCAAGGTGAATGATGCATAACTATTTAGCATACTAACAAGTTCTATAAAATCTCATGGAAATAGAATGTTCTAGCGACACATACTGTTTTAGAAAGATAAAACCAAAATATATGCTTTTATATTCACTGTGTTTTGTGATATATTATGCCTCCTACAAGGAATAAGTTAATCAAAATAAGAAATGGATTTATGAAAATAGATACCATGTTACAAAATAAAGTTTTTATTTCTATAGTTTCTCTAATTTATGTCAATCCATTGGTGGGTATTAAAGAGAATATATTCATGGGTGGTAAAAACATGTTAATAATAATACTTGATTGGTTATACTAGGTCATTATACTTAAATCCATTTGAAATCTTCATGTCATAACATCTTTTTTTATCATTATATTGGGAATTGGTTCTACATGCCACCTTTCTTGGAAGGTATCTATATGAAAAAATTATAAAGGGTTTGTGACATGGTACACATGCCACAGCGCATCCAATTTTCAAATTTTTAAAACCAACTGGCTACTATAAAATTAGTGAGCAGGGTCGAACCACATAGAGCCTGAAATCTAGTTCACTAAAAATATTTCATTGGACAATGTTTAGACAGAAAAAAGTTGAGGGAATTCCTATTTTGAGTTTTCTTTTTTATAATTTTAATTAAACTAAAATGTGATAAGACAAAAGAAATAAAGTAAACTATTATTGAAAATGATGATGGACTCTAAATCAATAAAATGTATCGAGGATGATGATGTCAAAATTAAATTGCTACGCAGCCATGCAAAGTATTATTTCATGTGATTAAATATTTATTCTGATTAATTATTTCTAGTTCCAAAAATATAATCATTTTTTAGATGCTCAATTTAAATTTACTAATTTATTTAAGGTCCCATTCTATGGTGTATAAATAAATTAGAAAACTCGTTCAAGTACCGAATTACACGTTCAAATGACACAACCTGTTTCTCACAAAGTTGTGTCACCAATTTGCACTTAGCAGGGGTGAACATGGTTTACCTTCTCAGACCGCCGTGTCAACTTATTATTTAAATGTCCAGTTTCAATTTCAGCAGTTAATTTAGTACAAAAATAATTTAATAGATAAACACTCAATCAAAATAAATTTAATTGACAATTAATCCCCAAATAATATTGTTACATTGCATGCGTAATGACTTTAATTACTCGAACAACATCCCAACACTAAGAAAATTACCCCGACATATTGACTGGAAGAATAAAAGCTGTAATAAAATGATATGTCATGTGAAATAACACCATGTTACATAAAAAATAATCATGTCAGACGTTATTTTCTCTACGTGCGGAAACCCTCGGCACGTGATGATGTCGCACACTAATGGTGCGCCCACCAGAATAGAAGATATTGGTGATGTAGTAGAGGATGGTAGGCTCCTGGTGTGGCATGATGGAGAGGCAACTTGAGAGAGGGAGGCGCACCTTAGAATGGTGATGGGGACCTGCGGCGGCTACTTGGACAGCGGTGGATGGTGCGATGCAAGTGAGAGTAGGAGCAGGGTAGTGGGGGTCCAGCGGGTGAGGGAGGGTGGCCTATGTGAGAGTAGGAGTAGGCATCGGGGGTCCGGGAGGTGTGGGGGGGGGGGGGGGATGGGGAGTGATAGGGCAGCACGGTAGTGCAAGGGGTGTGTAGGGGAATGACAAGGGGCCGGGTGAGCACGACGACGGGGTGGCGGCAGGGTGCCAAGTGAGAAGAGGGAGGCAGGGTGAACATGAGAGCGGGGTGAGGTAGCAGGGGAGTGAAGGGGAGCTGAGGTCAGCTAGTCAGGGTGGTGTCGAAGGGAATTACAGGGGGTGTGACCTGGGTCAGAGAAGTACGACAGGGCGAGAGAAGAAGAGAGAATGTAGGAGGGGTGATTGGAGAGAGAAGAGAGGGGTAAGTAGGTGAGAAAAAGATGGGGAATAGGTGGGGTGTGAGTTAAGAGGGGATATTGGGGGAAAATAAAACAAGAAATAAAATTCAAAATTTAAAACTCAAATTCAAATTTTAAAAATTAAAAATCTAGTTATCTAAAAGTTATATAAAATATTAATAATAATTGGTAAAAAGAAATAATAAGAAGAGTTATATAAATATTATATTGAAAAGATAAATTAATATAATTAATTAATAAACTAATAATAACAATAATAACTAATATAAATTAAACTAAAAATAAAAGCTAAAAAAATAAAAAAAATAAAAGTAAATAACTAATATTAATATAAAATTAACTAAAAACTATAAAAAACAACTAAAATATTAAAATACTAAAAAAAGAACCTAAAAGAACAAGAAGCGGTTAGAAAATTAATTAAAACTAAATTAATTTTTTTTAGTAAAATCCATGTACATAAAATCCCCCACACTTATAATTTTTCACTCTTGGGAAAAACAATCAGAAATAAAACACAAGTGGACCCATAGACAAATACAAACAGCAGAATTATATGTTCACAATTTTTCAATCTCTTTTACTCATAAAAATATCATGGTTCATTTAAAACTTCAATTAAAAAAATATTTTTCTTTCACCTGTATTATTTCCAAATTAAGTATGTGCACACATTTATCATGTGACCTACCTTGCCATTACTCTCATCTCTAAAAAAAAACAGATCAAAGTTTTTCTCAATTCTCATACACATGAATTCTTACCATTGTCTTTCCATGAATTTCAAATCTCCACTAGCAGAAATCAAAATAACGCACCAATATCAAGGACTTTACATGAGGTTCAAATGTGTCTGAGGCTATGGGATGGTGGGTTATATAAAAAATGACAGCTTTTTGGTAAAAATGAGTGTTAAATCTTGAAATAAATTCATGATAAATGTCCATCCAAATATCTTTCTCAAACCCTTGCTCCCCCATACTTAAAACATTTCTTTTCACCAAGCATATGATAATCCAATGTTTCGATTTTTTTAGACACAACTCACTCAAATAATATGGTCAGGAAAAACTAGTGAGTATCAAATCTAAAACCCCATGAAATAAATGTTAGAAAAAAAATCCCAAATTAGGGTACACAAGTAACACATATTTTGTAACATCTTAGTCAAATTAGGTCATATATAAAACACCCTAGTTCCTGGAGTAAAGGATCATAACTTTTATAGGTATCCCCCAAAGGGAGGGTTACTACGTAATGACTACCAATGTACTCATTGTTGGAACCAAAAGGATTCTATATTCCTATATCAAAATATATGTAATAAATGTGGCTACTGTGAAAAATAACTCATATGATCAGGATGATATAATGTCAATACATGTGCATCAAATGAATCTATGCCCCTCAAATAACCCTCCCCATGAGTAAATCTCTCCCCCACACTTAGATTGAAAATTATCATGTAAAAATTCAAGAAATGGGTAGGGAAGGGTATCGGCTTGGGCTCATCCTAAAAGGATTCTTCATGGATTATAAGGGATATACGATGGAGAAAATTTATGGGTGGCTCAGTGGGTCAATAGGGATGAATAATCAAACAGATTCCTTGATCATTTTATTGAAAATTTCAAAATTCCTATCGGTTTGATAGAAAAAAATGAAAAGTTTTTGAAGACAAAACATGGTTGAGATTCCCTCAAAAAAAAAAGAGATGCTGAACAATGGGCTAGAGTCCTCACAGGTATAGAAATATAATGTTGGAAAATACAGATGAGTATGAGTGCAAATATGTGTCTCAAAAATATACAAGTTTTTGAAAAAAAACATTTTCAAAGCATGAAATAATATTAGAAATCATCTAAGTCATGAGATCAAGGATCAAAGCATTCCAAAAAATAATCAGGTGCTCAAACTGCCTAAGGAAACAAGTGGTATGACCCTAAATATGTTACAATAAAAATGTAGTGGATTTCATGTGGGTTAATCAATGATAGGAATGTTAGTTTTTTGGTGTGTTTGGAAGAATAAAATATAGCAAAAATAAAACACTTCCATGAGTAAAAGCCAATAGAAATAGTGAGGTTGTCTGTATCCGATGAAGCTCCAAAAATGATGTACCTATAAAATATACACATGGAAAACACATACCCACATCGTATCATAAAAATAACACCAAAGATCATATAAATGGAAGTAGATATGCAGGATACTAACAAGTGCACACAAATATCAGAAGTAGCTAAAACTTTTCCACACTTGCCATGTTTTATTTCCTCAAACAAACTAGAACAATTAAAAGAATAAAGGAAAACAAATGAAACTAGAACATGGGTTGGCTCCCAGGAAGCGCTAATTTTTACGTCTTCAGCCAGATGGATGGACAATAGTCAATCATCTTGTTCCATCAGTTCATAACTCCTATGCCTCTTGCAAGAACTAGTGGCTACATCATCGATATCATGGGGATGCTTAGTAGGATTAACCACCACCAGAGCGTAGTGAGCATAAAGCTGATGTGGGAGGAATGGAATCTGTGCTCGTAGTGGTGGTGACGGTTGCTGAGAATGAATATCTAATGAAAGCTCCTCAAGTTGGTACTCGATATCAGCCAGATGCTAAGTTATCCATCTTACAAAGTCAGATGGAGATGGAACAAGTGCATCGATGACCGTGAAAGAGTGAGAAGAGATAGTTTTTTTTATTTTAGTTGCATCCACAAAAAAATATAGAGAGATAGAGAGAGTAAGAAAACAGAGACCAAGGAATGAAGATGCAATCAAGTTTCCTCCCGATCAGCGCTAAGTTTAACGCCTTCATCCAGATTGATATCATCTCATTGTAATTGGAATTCTTAAATGATGTCTATTGTATCCAAAGTGTGGTAATGTTTAATCCATTGACCATTACCTTTGAATGGATGCATCTTACCATCAGAAATTTCGACATCACCTTGTGGTTAAACAATCATGACAGTGTAAGGACCCGACCACTTTGACTTGAGTTTTCCTGCCATGATCCAAAGTCATGAGTTGAAGAGAAGAACTTTTTCACCTATTGAAAAATTTCTTTTCCGGATCTGTTTTTCATTCCAGGCTTGAGTTTTCTATTTGTAGATCAAAGCATTGTCATACGCTTCTCTCCTTATCTCATCTAGTTTATTCATATGTAGAAAATGATTGTCTTGGGCAGTTTTGAAATCAATATTCAGTTTCTTCATAGCCCAATAAGTTTTATGTTACAGTTCTATAGGTAAGTGGAAGGCTTTTCTAAAGACCAAGTGATATGGGGACATTCCAATAGGTGTCTTATATGCAGTTCTGTTGGCCCAAAGTGCATCATCAAGTTTGGAGACCCAATACTTCCTAGATATATTTTCAATTTTCTCCAAAATACCCTTAATTTCTCGATTTTAAACCTCATATTGGATATTGGTCTGTGGATGGTATGGGGTGCTCATGTAGTGGTGGAATCCATGGTGAGTCATTAGCTTTTGAAACAGCGCATTATTGAAGTGTGTACCATGGTCACTGATGATGAGCTTTGAATTTTGAACCGGGTGAAAATGTGTTGCTTTAAAAATTTGAGAATGACTCGAGTAGTATTTTCCAAAAATGCTTCATCTTCCACCCATTTTGACAAATTGTCTACACATACAAGGATATTTGATTTTCTAAAATATTTAGGAAAAGAACCCATGTAGTCGATTACCCATATGTCAAAAATTTCAATGGCCATTATTGAGTGTTGTGGTATTTCACACTTCTAGCTTATACCCCCAGTTCTTTGAAATTTATCACAATTCATGAAGAATTCACGAATATCATGATTCATGGTAGGCTAGTACAAACCAAATTGTAACACTTTTCTAATTGTTCGATGAATTCCATGGTGTCCTCTAGCTTCTCTAGTGTGGCACAAGTTAAAAACATCATCAACTTCTTCTTCAGGGATGAATATTCTTATCATTCCATCCGCAAAGTCTTTGAAAAGTAAAGGATCATCCCAGTAGTAATGCCATGATTCATTCAAAAATATTTTCCTCTACTCCTTTGAGAAATCTGGGTCTATCATGCCTGAAGCTAATTAGTTTACAAAATTAGCATACCTGGGTGTGATTGTCTCAATAACATAGAGTTGTTCATCATGAAATGTTTCATTGATTAGTTCGACATTGATTTAACTTGTATTATGGTCAGGGCATGATAAATGGTCATTAATGACATTCTCTATGGCCTTTTTGTCCTTGACTTCAATGAAAAATTTCTGAAGTAACAATATCCATTGAATGAGTCTGGGTTTTTCATCTTTATTGGTCATTAGATACCGCAGGGCATAGTGATCTGTATAGATAATGACTTTTGAGAACAACATAAGGGATCAAAAGTTATCGAAATCAAATAAAACTACTAGAAACTCTTTTTTAGTTGTTGTGTAATTACGTTGAGCCTCATTCAAAGTGCATCTAGAATAATAGATTATCCTAAAGATCCTTTATTTTCTTTGTCCCAAGGCATCACCAACTTCTCAGTCAATGGCATCACACATTAACTCAAATGGCTGCTCCCAATATGGTGAAATCATTACCAAGGATTCAACCAAATGTTGCCTTAATAATTTAAATACTTCCTGACATTCAAGGCCAAAGTGGTATATGACATCTTTTCCCAATATGTTTTTAAGGGGTCAAGAAATAACAGAGAAATACTTAATGAAGCATCTGTAGAATCTAACATTCCCAAGAAAACTTGAAATTGAACAAACTGAAGTAGGCATAGGTAACTCAGAGATTGTACTAATCTTTTCGGTTGTAACATCCCAGACCCGGGTGCCACGCAACGGGTGCCCCGAATCCGGTTCACCACATGACCTCAAGAGCATTTCCCCAAATGCCAGAGGCTGCCGACTAGCAGTGAGGACCCAGGTCTGATAGTGGGGAAACTATGCCCTCATTTGTCAAAGTGTAGTGCAGTGGAATGGAAATAAAACATACAACAAACAGCGGAAGCAGTAAACCATACACAACTAAAATAATCAACAATAGTGTATATAACCAATAGTATATAAATAATGATGCGACATGTCTCAAGTTCCAAGAAAACAGACAAAACATGTTATACGTCAATATAGTACAACCAAAAGCAGAGTACAACAAAAAAAAGCAAAATAGCTGGCAGCAGCATCGCGAGCCTAGGCTCAGTACCATTCCCTCCTACTCCTCAGCAATAGTCAAGTACCTATATAGGGAATCTTTCCCCTATACACACCTGCAGAAACGTAATCTGTTTGGGCCGAAAAGCGTGACCCAAACAGGGTGTGAGAAATATATCTCAGTAGGCACCCACAAAAGGCCCGTGCCCAACTACGTGTAAGCATGCAACAACGGTGTGCAATAGTAAAATGCAATAAACTAAGCAGTACCGAAAAGTAACTAACTTAACCAGTTATATTTCCATTTTAATATTCTTTTTAATCATTTAATTTAAGATACCACCACAGTGAATATTCTAAGTAAACAACCAAATGTCCACAGACATGTAAACTTCCACCCCCAGGTAAAGAGAAACCAACAAAGGAATTTTCCCACAGTCACACGGATATTGACCACAGGCGTAAATAGTGTCGCCCACAGGCATGGAAGAAGTTGCCCACAGGCTAGGTAGTACAAAGCCCACAGGCTAATCACAACACTTCCCTCAGGCTAACAGGTAACCGGGACATGCCCAACATATAAAAATGTAGTAAACAAGAAATTCCTCTCAAGGTAATTCTACAATTACCACTTAAAAGGCATACCCTCAGGTATCCTGGCCAAACAGCTAAACAGTGGAACACACTCCCGGGGTGGTTCCGGATCCAACCAACGATCCCAACTAGCATTTTAATAACATAATTAAATACCTAATCAATTCTATGTGTTTAATATAGAAACAGCCTCAGCCACACGACACCCCAACATGGGTTCGCGGCACAAAAACGCACAAAACACATGGCAGTTGGAAAAACAAACACTAATCCACCAACCTTAAACGCCAAAGAATGTTATACCCGAACACCGACTCCAGAAACGCCCAAGAACGGCGTAGATCTGACAAAGAAAAAAACTCACTTAACCTCAAATAACTTCTATTAGGAGAATAATTGGTAAGAAGCAACCAATGAGATGAAATCCCTTACCCGTACTGTTCCAACAAGATCATTCGAGGCGGAAACCGATTCCAGACGAACACTCGGCGGATCTTCAAAAATTTGACCTCCTCCTTTGGCTCCAAAATGGCTCAAATGCCTCCTCTGCCAAATTAGGAGGCTACTTCCTATTTTAAGCCAAAAAAACAATGTACACGGTGTGTACTTCCGAGTACACAATGTGTACTTCCCAAATTTTAAAATGTTCCTCTGGAAGCTTCCTGCCAGCGCGGCACTGTTCGCCTACCGATATGACTACACGACTTGTCTTCTTGAGTACACGGTGTGTGTTGTCACACAGCTAGCCACTGCCTTACTATTCGCCTTCCGAATGACTACATGGCGTGTAAGGGACCACTACACGGAATGTAGTCAGTTCATACACCCTTCGTCGCCGACATGGCTATACGCCCTGTGTACTCATCCCAACACGACCAAAAGTACACGGTGTGTTGAAAAAGTACACGGCGTGTAGTTCCAAAATTTAGGATTTTCCCCCATTTTCTATATTTTCTCAAAAACTATTAAGGAAAAGAGAAATGAAGAAACCTGTACCTAAAAAATAAGAATCGGGTTCTTACAAACTTCCCCCCTTATAGCAATTCATCCCCGAATTTCACTTCCAAGGGTGGAGAAGATATAGCCATGAACAACTCCGGCCATTGAGCACGTACGTCGACTTCCCGCTCCCAGGTCTCATCCTGCACTAGGCCATGCTGCCATAGCACCCGTACGAGAGGAACTGACCGGCCCTGGAGAACCTTCGTGCTCCTGTCAACGATACAAATCAGATGCTCCTCAAAGGATGCATCTTCCTCCATCTCAACCTCCTTGGGATTAAAGATGTACGACGGGTCTGAATGATAGTGACGCAACTGAGATATGTGGAAGACGTCGTGCATGGCTCGGTACTGCTGCGGTAACCTCAACCGATAAGCAACTAGCCCAACTCTCTCCAGAATCTCAAATGACCCCACATACCGCGGTGAATGTTTACCCTGTCTCCTGATCCTCTTATGTCCCAACCTCAGCGAAACACTTAGAAAAACCTGATCCCCAACCACGAACTCCAAAGGTAATCTTCGGCGATCATCATAAGATTTCTGTCAAGACTGCGCGGTCGCCATCTGCTTCTGAATCAACTGGACCTGCTCAGATGTCTCCTCCACGAGCTGTGGCCCCAGTAAAGCTGCCTCACCTGTCTCTAACCAGCACAAAGGTGAATGGCATGGCCTACCATATAAAGCCTCGTATAGTGCCATCTCAATAGTCGCTTGGAAACTATTGTTATAGGAAAACTCGACTAAGGGTATATGCTTCTCCCAAGAGCCCCCAAAGTCTAGGACGCATGCATGAAACCTGTCCTCTAACACCTGTATCGCATGCTCTGACTGGACATCAGTCTGAGGGTGGTATGCTGTTCTCAAGAGCACCTGTGTAACCAGTGCCCTCTGAAAACTCTTCCAGAAATGAGACGTAAAGTGGGCATCCCTATCTGAAACGATAGAACAAGGGACCCCATGAAGACGTACTATCTCTCGGATATACAGACTTCCGAGCTCGTCAACACCAAAGGTCTCCTTGATCGGAAAAAAGTGAGCTACCTTCGTGAGTCTGTCCACAACAACCCACACGACGTCATTGCCACGAGGTGACCTCAGCAATCCAGTCACGAAATCCATCGCGACATCATCCCACTTCCACTCTGGAATGGGTAACTATTGTAGCAGCCCGTCTGGTCTCTGATACTCCGCCTTCACCTGCTGACAGGTGGAACACCTCGTAACAAAACCAGCTATGTTTCTCTTCATACCCGTACACCAGTACTAACGTCTCATGTCTCGGTACATCTTGGTAACCCCGGGATGAAATTCCCAAGCTGAAGCTTGAAAATCTCGCATCAGCTCCTCGCGTATATCCCCTGGAACCCATACTCGTCCATGGAAACGCAACACCTCATCATCGCCTATCGTCCACCCAGAAGAAGGGTCCCCACTTTCCACTGACTCCCATAGAACTAGGCCTTCTGAATCTGATAGCTGTCTCATCATCACTCTATCCAGGAGGGTAGAAGTCACAGTTAAAGATGAAAGATAAGTCTGCGCCTGACTATCATGAACCTCCAGACGCATCTTAGAGAATAAATCCATGAGATTCCACTCACCACTGGCCTCTTGCACTGCCTGTATCTGAGTCTTCCTGCTCAGTGCATCAGCTACTGCATTACCCTTACCATATGTATAGGAAAGCTCAAAATCGAAGGACTGTAGGTACTCAAACCACCTTCGCTGTCTCAGATTCAGGTCACACTGAGTAAAGATATACTTGAGGCTTCTGTGGTTGGTGAAAACCACAAAAAGTATCCCAAAAGATAATGTCTCCAACAGTGCAACACATGCACAACTGTAGCCAGCTTGAGATCATGCGTCGGGTAATTCCTCTCGTTCAACCTCAACTGCCGAGACCCGTACACAACAACTCGGTCGCCCTGCATCAACACTGCTCCCAACCCAATACCCAACACATCATAGTAAACTGTATAGATCTTCCCCTGCTCTGGGAGTATCAGGATCGGTGCTGACGTCAACCTTCCCTTCAGGTCCTGAAAATATGTCTCGCAAGCTTCCGACCATATGAACTTCACACCATTCTTAGTCAGACCCATCAATGGTGCTGCTAAGTGGGATAAGTCCTGTATGAAACATCTATAGTAACCAGCCGGCCCCAAGAAACTCTGTTTGACAAACACTTTCTTAGGATACTCCCAGGAAACTACTGCTCTCACCTTCTCTGGGTCTACTAAAACTCATGCCTCAGAGATGATGTGACCCAGGAAGTGAATCTGGTCCATCCAAAAGTGGCACTTTGAGAGCTTAGCATATAGTCGATGCTCTCTCAGTGTACACAGTATGATCTCAATATGGGTGGCATGTTCATGTCGATTGTGAGAGTAAACCAAGATGTCATACATGAATACTACCACAAAAGAATAAAGATACGGATGGAACACACGATTCATCAGATCCATGAAAACTGCTGGCGTGTTCGTGAGTCCGAATGGCAGAACCAAATACTCATACAAACCATATCTGCTCCGAAAAGTCGTAAGAGGTATATCTGATGGTCTCACGCGCAGCTGGTGATATCCGGATCTCAAGTCAATCTTCAAGAACACTCATGATCCACGAATGTGATAAAAAATATCATCAATTCTCGGAAAAGGATATCAGTTCTTAACTATCAACTGGTTCAACTTCCAATAATCCACGCAAAGTCTGAGGGTACCGTCCGCCTTCTTCGCAAAAAGGACCGGAGAACCCCAAGGAGAAGTACTGGGTCAGATAAAACCCTTTTACTGTAACTCCTCTAACTGCCTCTTGAGATCCTACAACTCTGGTGTATCCATCCTATAAGGAGGAATGGACACCGGTGCTACTCCTGGCACAAGCTCGATAGAGAAATCCACCTCACGCTCCAGAGGTAGACCTGAAAAGTCATCCGGGAAGACATCCATGAAACGATCAACAACTAGAGGGAAATCCATCTAGAAATTCCCATGATCATCTAGATATAAACTTGAAATCTGGGCTGTGAATCCACCTCGCCCACGATTCTCTGGTCCAACTCGACTCGCCTGAACATCTCATTCGCCCTTGTATAGAAACTCTCTGCCCTATGGTGATGTGAAACTCACCCTGCGATGATTGCAGTCTACAAAGGCCCGATAGGTAACCAACCAGTCCATCTTGAGAATGAATTCATAAGATGTCATCTCTAAGAAATAGAGGTCCCAAATAATGTGACACCCACCAACCTCAAGGGAGAACTCCTTGAACTGACACACACCAGCCTTTCCAGTCCCCAACGGAGTGTCTAGCGTCATGAAATCGAAAGAAGTAGAAACAAAAATCACAAGGCTCTCCAAAACGGGAATAAATATAATGCTATGCGTAGAACCTATATCAAAAAGTTCTGAAGATAAGACAAAAGATACTAAAATAGTACCTCTGAATGTAGAAGGTCCGGGATCCTGCTCCTGCTGGGTCTGTTGGACTGCATAAGACTGCCCAGTGTCGTGGCCCTGCGACATAGCCTGACTACCTTGAGCTATCCCGCCCTGATGCCTCTGAGATCCTGGTGTCTGACTACCATGACCACAACCACCATCTCTGCCTGTACGCCCTGACGTATTCCAGTTCCTGGACTGGTAAGAAACCACTGGTCCTTCTCCCGCATACAGAGTCTGCACAGAACCCCTGTCACTAGCCACTGGTGGAAACGCCCTACAAAAGCACTAAAGATGACCCATCATGCCGCAAGCTCGGCACTCCAATGGGTCTCGTGGACACTGCGGTCTCTTGTGCCCCTCTCTACCACATTGGTTGCACATAACTTGGCCACCTAAATCATTCTTCTGACTGGTACTGCTACCCTAAGAGAAGTCCATCTCTCTCTTCCTCTTGCCCGTAGAAATAGTACCAGTAACTGGTGCTGAACCTCCCTGGCCCACACCACTAGATTCTCAAAGGTTCCTCTTTGTGATCAGTGCCTGGTTCACAATAGCGTGTACAGTAGGCAACCTGAAAACATTCACCAGCATTCGGATGTCATACCGAAGACCATCCTCAAAACGTCTGGCTCTCAACGTCTCATCACCCACCAGCACGGATGCAAAGCGCTGAAGCTCGGTGAAACGTGCAGAATAGTCCATCACTAACATAGATCCCTACTACAGATTCATGAACTCTCGAGCTCTATATTCTCTCAGTGTTTCCAGGAAGAAAAAGTCATAGATGAATTTATGAAAATCTTCCCATGCCATGTCTCTGTGATGCTCTGTTTGGGTGGTAACATCCCACCACCTCTTGGAGGAATCACACAACATGTAAGTCACGAGCTTGACCCTCTACCCTGGAGGCGTCTCCAGATGCTCGAAAATAGTCTGCATCGATCCTAGCCAAGACTCCACAGCCTGTGGTCCGCGATCCCCTGAAAACGTAGGTGGATGCTGCTGCTGGAAGATATGTGTCAGCTCGGCCATCGATGTGGCAGCCTGCGGTGCTCCCTGAAAGGTCTGCATGAACCGCATAAAGCCAACACGGAACTACGCCTCCGCGCCTATGTCCATTATAGCAGCTGGTGCCGCATCTGGCTTTGCTGGAGGATCAACTGGTAGCCCATGGCCCACCATCTCCACAGTATATTCGTCACCGCTCACTTGGCGAGCAACACACGGTCATCTAGGCGGCATGACACAACAAGGTGAAAAGCACACCTTAGATTCAAGATTTATCAAAGACTGAAAACGAAGGAACCACAAAGGGAACATGAGGAAGAAGGCATTTCAAAATTTTCAAAACAAGACTACACGGCGTGTATACTGACTACACGGCATGTACTTGACTTCCCTTCCCCTTCCCAGGTCCCTCGACACGGCTAAGCCACACGCCTCCCGTTGAAAAAAAAAACTACACGACATGTATCATATCTACACGGCGTGTATGGTGTTATTTCTGAACTTCCCGTCTCGCTTGTGACACGGCCGACTACTCGGCTCACAACTACATGGCGTGTTACACCCGCACACGGTGTGTACACCACCCCGTTTCCCAGCCACATGGCTAACACCACATGGTCTATCCTCAGAGAAGACTACACGGAATGTCCCACAGGTACACGACGTGTTCGAGGAGAGGTGACACCGGCCCGTGTTTTTAGTTACACGACCGAGTCCCCAAGTCACACTACACGGCGTGTTCATCATGGAAATCACGTGTTCATCATGGACACGACATGTTCTGTAAAGGAGTCACTGACCCGTGTTGTTAGTTACACGACCGGACTCCGGGTCAACACTACACAACGTGTACAAAAGCTACACGGCGTGTTTTACCCAAGCCTTTCCTTACCCCGTGTTTCCACCCACACGGTTTGTGACATGGGAAGAGACTACACGGCATGTACTCAGGGTACACGGTGTGTACTCAAAAAGTTCATTTTTCTTCCCGAACAAAAGGTCATACACGACGTGTATAGAGATACTACATGGCGTGTATACTAGGTTTCTAGATAGTATGCCTCAGAAACTTCCCCAAAACCCAGAAAATACTAAAAACCAACACTTAAGTGTCAAATTCTGATCCGTGAGGGCCCATACTCCCCACGAATCAAAGTTTGACATCTTATCTGTGTTATAAATAATAAACAGTCAATGATCCACCAAATTCCGGTCGATAGGGGCCCATACTTCCCAAAAACCGAAGTTTGGCGTCCATTATATATACAGACTCAAACAAAAATACCATATAAAAAGTAAGGTATTTATCAAGCAGCAATCACAACAACATGCTTTTCTCACACATCAACTATCACAACAACATGCAATTTCTAATGCACCTACATGGCATGGAAACTATGAATGGAATGTGATATCTAGCATGTGCCTATATGATGCATGAGATGGAATACCCTCATCTCATTGGGTTGCAACTAAATAGAACCAATAGATAAAATATAACAGCACAATACAAGTGCGTCACCTAATGGTGAAATCATATCAACTATAAAAGTTGAAAAATCATAAGAATTGCAAAAATATGAGGTAGACTGGCTTTTCCCTGTACACGGGTTTGCTATGCCTGGGCACAACTTATTACCAACTACCGGTCCGTCCTATCCCTGACTACGGCTCCAAATAGTAAGTCAAAAGAAAAGAACCCCTCTGATACCACTTTGTAACGTACCAGACCTGGGTGCCACACAACGGGTGCCCCGAATCCAGTTTTCCACGTGACCTCAAGCGCATTTCCCCAAACGCCAGAGGCTGCCAACTAGCAGCGAGGGCCTAGGTCTGATAGTGGAAAAATTATGCCCTCATTTTTCAAAGTGTAGTGCAGCGGAATGGAAATAAAACATACAACAAACAGCGGAAGCAGTAAACCATACACAACTGAAATAATCAACAGTAGTGGATATAACCAACAATATATAAATAATTATGCTACATGTCTCAAGTTCTAAGAAAATAGCCAGAACATGTTATACATCAATACAGTACAACCAAAAACAGAGTACAGTAAAACAAAGCAAAACAGATGGCAGCGGCATCGCGATCCTAGGCTCGGTCCCATGCCCTCCTCCTCCTCAGCAACAGTCAAGTACCTGTATAGGGACTCTTTCCCCTATCCAAACCTGCAAAAACGTAATCTGTTTGGGCCGAAAAGCGTGACCCAAACAGGGTGTGAGAAATATATCTCAGTAGGCACCCACCAAAGGCCCGTGCCCAACTACATGTAAGCATGCAACAACAGTGTGAAATAGTAAAATGCAATAAATTAAGCAGTATCGAAAAGTAACTAACTTAACCAGTTATATTTCCATTTTAATATTATTTTTAATCATTTAATTTAAGATACCACTATAGTGAATATTCTAAGTAAAGAGCCAAATGTCCACAGACACGTAAACTCTCACCCTCGGGTAAAGAGAAACCAACACATAAATTTTCCCACAGGCACACAGATATTGCCCATAGGCGTAAATAGTGTCGCCCACAGGTACAGAATCATCTGCCCATAGGCATGGAAGAAGTTGCCCACAGGCCAGGTAGTACAACGCCCACAGGATAATCACAACACCGCCCTCAGGCTAACAGGTAACCAGGTGATTCCCAACATGTAAAAATACAGTAAAAAAGCAATTCCTCTCAAGGAAATTCTACAATTACTACTTAAAAGGCATACCCTCGGGTATCCTGGCCAAACGGCTAAACAGTGGAACACACCCCCGGGGTGGTTCTGGATCCAAGAAACGATCCCATCCAGAATTTTAATAACATAATTAAATACCTAATCAATTCTAGGTGTTTAATATTGCAACAACCTCATCCACACGACACCCCAATATGGGTTCGTGGCACCAAAACGCACAAAACACATTACAGTTGATAAAACAAACACCAAGCCACCTACCTTAAATGCCAATGAACGTTATACCTGAACACCGACTCCAGAAACGCCCAAGAATGGCGTAGATCTGACGAAGAACAAAACTCGCTTAACCTCAAATAACTCATATTTGGAGAAGAATTGGTAAGAAGCAGCCAAGAAGATGGAAGCCATTACCCGTGCGGTTCCAACGAGATCATTCGAGGTGGAAACCGATTCCAGAAGAACACTCGATGGATCTTCATAGGTTCGGCCTTTTCCTTTGGCTCCAAAATGGCTCAAATGCCTCCTCTGCCAAATGAGGAGGCTACTACCTGTTTTAATCTGAAAAAACAAAGTACACGACATGTACTTCCGAGTACACGGCGTGTACTTCCCACATTTTAAACTGTTCCTCTGGCGGCTTCCCGCCAGCGTGGCATTGTTCGCCTGTTGGTATGACTACACGACATGTCTTCTTGAGTACACGGCGTGTGATGTCGCACAGCTGGCCACCGCCTTACTATTCTCCTGCCGACTGACTACACAGTGTGTAAGGGACCACTACACGACATGTAGTCGGTTCCTACACCCTTCGTCACCGACATGGCTACACACCCTGTGTACTCATCCCAACACAACCAAAAGTACACGACGTGTAGTTCCAAAATTTAGTATTTTTTCCCATTTTCCATATTTTCTCAAAAAATCTTAAGTAAAAGAGAAAATAAGAAGCCCATACCTCAAAAATAAGAACCTGGTTCTTACAGTGGTGTCAACTTCAATTTCTTTATTTGAAACTTGATGACCTAAAACTATTCTACTTTGTACCATGAGGTGTGACTTTTCCCAATTAAGCACCAGATTCTTTTCTTCACATCTTGCCAAAACCTTATCCAAATCTTCCAGACATTCATCAAAAGAATCACCATACACAGAGAATCCATCCATGAATATTTCCAAGAACTCTTTAATCATGTCATGGAACATTTCCATCATGTATCGTTGAAATGTGGCTAGTGCATTACACATTCCAAAAGGCATTCTCCGATAAGAAAATGTACCATATAGACAAGTGAACGTGCTTTTCACTTGATCCTATGGTGTCACTACTATTTGATTATATCCTAACTATCCATCCAAAAAACAATAGTAATCTCATCCTGCCAATCTTTTAAGGATCTGATAAATAAAGGGTAATGGTAAGTGATTCTTTTTGGTGGCATCATTCAATTTTTGATAGTCGACAGACACTCTCCATCCAGTCACTATTCTTGTGGTTATCAATTATCCTTTATTGTTCTCAACTACTGTGGTTCCACCCTTTTTAGGTACTGCTTGAAATGGGATAACCCATAGACTATCAAAGATAGGAAATATTAAACCAAAATAAAGTAGTTTAATGACTTCTTTCTTGACTAATTCTATCATGAGAGGTGTTAAGAATCATTGTGGTTGCCTGAAAGGTTTTGAATTATCTTCCATATGTATTCTATGAGTGTAGATGTCAAGACTTATACCTTTTAGATTAGTAATCGTCCATCCTATTACTGGCTTCCTTTGTGATGGGAAATTGAGCAATTTTATTTCTTGTTCACTCGAAAGATTGGCATTTATGATGACTGGTAAGGTGTTTAAATCTCCCAAATAATTTTATCTTAGGTTTGATAAAAGGGGTTTAAGCTCAAGTGTTGGAGGTTTTTCAAGTGATGGAGTGAGTGAAGTGAATTCATGTCTATCTAAAGGATTGACTATGTTTCTGATGAATTCCACTACGTCGATTGATTCAGTAAAATCTTCATTTTATTTATGTTAATCTGAGAGATCCAGCACATCGCTTGCTAACTCATCCCATTCTTCAATCATATACAAGAAATGAAAGTCTCTTGCAAACGGTTTTTCCATAGACTTTAGGACATAAAATGTTATGTTCTCATCCCCAATTCTAAAAATTAACTTTCCCTCTTGGACATCAACTAGCATTCTGCATGTTGCCAAGAAAGGTCTCCTGAGAATGAGTGGGATGCCCTTACCTTCTTCCGTATCGAGGAAAATTAAATAAGTAGGGAAGTAATATTTATCAACCTTGACAAGTACGTCCTCTAGAGTACCTCAAGGATGCTTCACTGATTGGTCATCCATTTTCAAGGTGACCCTCATTGGCTTTAATTCTATGATTCCTAGTTCTTCTAGGATTCTAGAAGGCATAAAATTTAAAATAGCTCCGAGGTCACACAAAGCTCTTCCGAATTGAAATCCTCTAATATTGACAGAAATAGTGAAACTAACAGGGTCTCTTAGTTTTGGAGGTATTAATCTAGGTATGACCGCTGAACATTCCTCATGCATTATGACTATTCCCACATCATCTAGTTTTATTCTTTTCGACAGAAACCCATTAAAAAATTTAGCATAGTGGGAATTTATATGATGGATTCTACAGAAGTAATATTTATTTGAAGCCTTTTGAACATCTCTATGAATTTTGAAAATTGAACATCCAAATTCCTTTACTTTAGTCTTTGTAGAAATGGAGGAGGTGGTATATGGGATTTCACTATTTCATTGAATGCCTCGTTTTCCTTTTCATTTATTTCCTTTTCAATTTTTGAAAGTTTGTTTTGATCTTACTCCTCTTTAGCTTCAAGTTGGATTGTTTTGTTTGTTGAGCTGCCATTCTTAGTGGAAGGTGTAGGCGTCTCATTTTTTGGTTGAACATTAGGCATTTGGTGATCCGGTAACTGTGCGCTAATTTTCAATGTGATGGATTTTTCTTCTTCTCTTGGGTTAACTCTTGTGCTTCCTGGTAGATTTCCTTGTTGTCGGTTCTGAATTTGTTTGGCTATCTGACCAACTTGATTTTCAATGTTATGCATGGAAGCCTATAAGTTTTGGGTTGTTGATCGCAAGTTTTGGGTGTTTCTCTGCAAATTTTGAGTTATTGTCTGCAAATTTTGAGTTTCCATCTCTTGTAACTCAAAAATTGATTGATTGGACATCATTTGTTTAGCTATAGTTTCTCCCCAATCTTGTTGAACTTGAATTGCTAGAGGGGCCAAGTCTGTTGTTTGCTTTTTCTCATTATATTGTTGTTGTTGATGAAATGGTGGTCGGTATTTCTGTTGAGACCCTTGCTCTTGCGATTGCATGGTGGGTCTGAAGGAAAATTGATCAGGAAACCCTGGTAGACCCATGTTCTGGTTTATTGGTTTAGTAGTCGATGGCTCCTTCCAACTTGGATTTTGGCTATTACCTTGCCTGTTTGTGTTGTAGTTGTTTCCATAATTCCCTTTGTTGTAGCTGACAAAGTTGGATTCAGACATCTTGGTCTCAAATGTGTTATATGGCCATATTGGATAATCATGAGGACCACTACAGTGTGTACAGTGCTAATCTTGAACAACATGGACTGGCTTAGGTGGGTTTACTAACAAGTTGTCAATCCTCTTGTTGAGAGCTTGAAATTGTGCATCCATGAATGTATGGGAATCAAATTGATGCACTCCTGCCTTTCTTCTTAAAAAATCTTCTAGCCACTGAAAACTGTGTTCGGCCATGTTTTGAATTAATATGTACAGATCCTCAGGATCCATTTCTTTGAACGCATTTCCAGTAGCTATGTTGATTGCAGACTTACTCTTAGGTTTAATTATATAGTATAAATCTTGCAACTGGTTTTCCAAATTCATCACATGATGAGGAAAATGTCTTAACATGGACTTGAATCTTTCCCAAGATTCTCCTAATGATTCTTATTCACTTTTAAAAAAGGAGTTGAGGTCTCTCTTGTTTTTTAAATATTGAGTTGTTGTGTAATATCGATCAAGAAATTTTCTTCTTAGCACTTCCCAAGTGAAAACTATTTCAGGGTCAAGACTTTCCAACCAGTCCTTTACTTTAACTTGCAATGTGAATGGAAAAATCCACAAGATCAACACATCATCATTCACTCTATTATATATAAATGTGTCACAAACTTCGAGAAATTTGTTCACATGCATATAAGGGTCTTCGCTTCTCAATCCATGAAATTATGCATGTTATTGGAGCAGGTTGATCATGGATGGCTTCAATTCAAAGTGCGTTTCTTGAATTCTGGGTCTTTTTATGCCTGAGCTAACTCTAACTGTGTTGGGTCGCAACTCCTATCTCATAGTAGTCTGAGTCCTTTAAGTGTCGAGAGGGTTTTTGGAAAAGTGGGTGGACTTGTCCACTAGAAAGCGTCAAAATGTTAGTTTCAATGCTTTCCTCTGGTGGATTCATTGCATTTACGGCCAAGGTATCAATTTTTTATTTTCCATTTCTTTTATTTTAAAGTTGTAGATAATAGGTTGGGTCATTCTTTGATAGATCATAATTATGAGTGTTCACCATTTAGGTGAATAGTGCCTAAAGCAAGGCCTACTTGAAATTTTCTTAATGATAGACGTGCACATGCTCCCTGGAAACGATGCCAGAAATTTGGTATGCGTGTCGTAGCATGTCCAATTTGAAATTTTTTAAAACCAACCGGCTACTATAAAAATGGTGAGCATGGTCGAACCATAGAGAGCACAAAATCTAGTTCACTAAATTTTTATCTTTGGACAATGTTTAGACGGAAAAATGTTGAGGGAATTCCTATTTTGAGTTTTCTTTTAATTATTTTAATTAAACTAAAAGGTGAGAAGAAAAAAGAAATAAAGTAAACTGTAATTGAAAATGATGATTGACTCTAAATCAATAAAATGTGTTAGGGATACTGATGTTGTAATTAAATTTCTATGCATCCATGAAAAGATTTCTTTTATGGGATTAAATATTTATTCTGTTTAATTATCACCAGTTCTGAAAATATAAGAATTTTTTAGTTGCTCAATTTAAATTTCCTAATTTATTTAAGGTCCTGTTCTCTGGTGTAATAAATAAATTATAAAAATCTTTAAAGTTCCGAACTACACAGCGAAATGACACAACCTGTTTCTCACAAATTTGTGTCACCAATTTGCACTTACCATCAGTTAACATAGTTTACCTTCTTAGACCGCCACGTCAACTTATTATTAAAATGGCCAGTTTCAATTTCAGTAGTTAATTTAGTGAGAAAATAATTTAATAGATAAACATTCACTTAAAATATATTTAATTGACAATTAATCACCAAATAATATTGTTACATGGAATACGCAATAACTTTAATTACTCGACCAACATCCAGAAACTAAGAAAATTACCCCGACATAATGACTGGAAGAATAAACACGGCAATAAAATGATACGACATGTAAAATAACACTGCGTTACCAAAAAAATAATAGTGTAAGTATTTATTTACTCTATGCATAGCAACCCTCATCACGTGATGATGTCACACACCAACGGCGTGACCACCAGAATGGAAGATGTTGGTGATGTAGTGGAGGATAGTCGGCTCTTGGTGTGGCGTGATGAAGAAGAAGATTGAGTGAGGGAGGAGTGCCTTAGAATGGTGATGGGGGCCTGTGACGGCTGCTTGAATGGCGGTGGCTAGTGCGTTGCAAGTAAGAGCAGGAGTGGGGTACGGAGGGTCCAATGGGTGAGGGAGGGAGGCTTGGGTGAGAGTGGGAGTAGGAAGAGGGGGTCCAGGAGGTGTGGTGGGGGTGGCCTGGGGAGTGCTGGGGCGGCGGGGTAGCGCAGGGTGTGCAGAGGAGAACGGATGGGGGCCGGGTGATGGGGTGGCAGTAGGGGTGCGGATGAGCAGAGGGAGGTGGGGTGAACATGGGAGCGGGGTGAGGCAACATGGGAGTGGAGGAGAGAGGAGGTTAGCAGGTCAGGGGGTGCGGAGGGGAATGACGGGGGGTGCCACCTGGGTCAGAGAGGGACGGCGGGGTGAGAGAAGAAGAGAGAAAATATGGGGGGGGGGGCTAATTGGAGAGAGAAGAGAGGGGTAGGCGGGTGATAAAAATATTGGAAATAGGTGGGGCACAGGTCAAGAGTAGAGATAGGGGAAATAGAAGACAAGAAATAAAATTCAAAATTTAAAACTCAAATTAAAATTTTAAAAATTAAAAATCTAGTTATCTAAAAGTTAAATAAAATAGTAATAATAATAATTAGTAAAAATAAATAATAAGAAGAGTTATATAAATATTATATTGAAAACTTATATTAATATAATTAATTAATAAATTAAAAATGACAATAATAACTAATATTAATTAAACTAAAAAGCTAAAAAAATAAAAAGAAAATAACTAATACTAATATAAAATTAAGTAAAAACTATAAAAAACAACTAAAAAAATTAAAATTCTACAAAAAGAACCTAAAAACACCAGAAGTGGTTAGAAAATTAGTTAAAACTAAATTGAAAAATGTTCATAAAATACATATACATCATGACACCATAGAATTACAAAGTTGATATAAGTTATAAGGATAAATTTTTGGATTAATGCGAGAATTGTGATAATTGAATAGTCATTTGGAACAAAAGTGTTCCAGGTCTCTAAAAAAGGTTAGTGGGAGAGGTATAATTTCCATGTAAAATATTTTGGTAACATATGGTAAATTATTTCTAGCCATAAATTTAGTTTTTAATGGGGTGAAAGTTACTCTAAAAACAATTAATTAAATTATAAACTATAATATCCCCACCTAAACCACCGGGTCTAAGCGAGAAGGTCCCAAACCTCAAGGACACCCCCCATACACAAGAGGCAGTTGACTCGTAGCAAGGATCTGAGTCCATTAGATGGAAGATTATAACCTCATTTACATTTCATATATATTGATAATAAATAATAAATAATATAACTAGAGTTAACATGCAAAAATGATATAAATATGGCACATATATTATGAAAATAAAAGTGTCTCCCAATGTGGCATGATTTTACAGAGTATAATTTGTAAATAAACAATGGAAAAAACAAATTAAAATCTAATGTGTCCTCCAAAATCCATCGCGATCTTCTCCAGATATATGCTTCACCTACTCATCCATCTACCATAGTGACCTTTCACTTGATTATGTCTCTAGTCATGAAATCTACAATCAAACAGAAATTCCTAAGTAGGGTGAGAGTATAAGAATTAGTAGGAAACAACCTATGCATCCTTACCATAAGTGAATAATATATATAAAAATTTATATCATGACTTTAATAAATTTTCAAATAAACACACAACCATATATGTGTCGAGTCATCGTGCATTGACCAATAATCCATGAACCCCGACCCCCTACATCGTATCATTGTCTGTAAGGATGTCCCAAAGTCAAGTACCATCATCATCATAACATAGATCACCCTACCTATTTGGTGGTTATCGTAGGAACACTATAAATTATTCCATGTTAATGGTCACCCCACCCATTCTACACATTCTGCCATGTAAATACCTAGCCCAAGTATCCTTTTAGTCATACACAACTGAAGTTCATAAGAATCCATGATCTATATCTTCTAGTTATCCACTATGATTTCCCATTTACAAGGGTATATATGCTTTCCTTTAAGAATGTTAGGACTGTGTCAAGTTGGGTAACCAACCACTGATGCTTTCCCCTTTATAGGGGTAGCCATGACCACCATTAAGAATGTTAAAATATCATAACTACCAAACTCAATAATCCACCTTAATATCTCAATACCTATAGCACAATTCTATAGCCTACAAAACACATAAGTAATACATGTCCTTAAAGTGAATGATAAGGAACAACATTACCAATACCAAGAGCCACACAAAAACACTTGGTCATAATCGATCATGTCTATAGAAACTCACAGACCCACATGAAACTCTCAAGAATGGGTTAGTTCAACATAAACATTAAATCATGATAAAATCATATAAATAAGTCCAATAATGGTAAGGAACCTCCTACCTTAAAGTCATCAACATCAACGATATGTCTGTCGAAGGTTTCATCACATGAACCATGTTTGCACACCAACATGAATACTACTGTATGAAAAATACTCCTAGTGACAAAACCAACTATTTTATATCTAGAAGAAATAAAATATTACATGGGATGATATTTTCTCTCTCCTGGATAATTTATGCATTATCATTTTATAAAAATTCATGAGTTATAAATTTTCACCTCAAGAATAATTATAATTATATTATTATATTATAATAATTTATTATGAATTATATTTTTCTAATCATCTATTGATAATATATTTTAAATTATACTTTAAAAAAATGTGAAAAAATCAGATTAAAAATACCTTGTTGTATAAAAAACAGGATTTAGCTTCTGATTGTCAAGAAAAACCCAATAGAACCTATGACGCATCAATATAATCTGTATTGGAGAAGTTATGAAAGAGATAAGTTTTAAGAATAATAAAATAAATTAAAATAAAAATATAAAAAAGAGAGGGTTGGGAAAGAGATAGATATTACCATGAAGGATAAGATCAATCCATCCTCCCGTGTACTATGAACTTCCCCAATACCCCTTCTAAAATTTTCTTTTCAATTTAAATCAGTAATTAATTTACTATTGTTGGAATTTCTCTATTCTATGCATTAAAAACTCGTTGTTTTCAGTGTATCATTCCATGGACCCCTTAAAATATTTAATTATTATATTTTTCATTACACCTAAACACATTTAATCATTCATTTAAATATATCTTAAAATTCCTCCTAATATACACATATATGATTTATATATATATATATGCACCCACATATACTTATATACACCAGCACATGTATATAAATGCTTACATATTTATCCTATATATATACACATTATATATATACACTAATATTATTTTACCAATATAATAATAATACTAATAATAATAACGACAATAGTTGTCACTATTATTCAATATCTATCATCATTTCCACTATTAGCATTTCAAATATAACATCCATTAAAATGGATAATAGATAAAAAAAATTATCACCCCTACAAAAATAAATTATTTAGGATAAGAAATAACATCACTAGTATTACCTATAATTCTAATAAATATTCACACATGATGAAACTTCACTTACAAATTAATATAATTCATAATTATTTAATTATAATTATATATTTCCAATATTTTTCTTTGATGATAATAATAATAATAATAATAATAATAATAAAATTAGTATTATTATTTTTAACTTCCCCAAAAAATATTCAGATACCAAATAATTTTATTAGTTTATACAAATAAATGAAATTTTACAAAGTTACTTGTAGTCATATATTCTTTCTTTTAATAAAAACTATTTACCCCAAAAAGGATAGAAGAATTACCCTTACGAGTGATGTAACCAAACACTATATATGCACAATCATATGTCACAACTAGCATAAAAATTTAATTATATACCAAATAGTTGTCTTATATTTTCCATATGAAACACCACTTGGAAAATAATTATTTTTTTGTAAAAAAGTATAATAAAAATATTAAATAAATTACCTTGCCATGCGATGTTACGAAACACCCAAAGCGCACAAATTTTATGTCATGTATAGGGTAAAACCCACATCCCAAACCCAAGGGTGGGCTCGGATTTCCCATATGAGACACTATTCAAGAGATATTCCATTATTTTGGATAAAAATAGCATGCATGTGATTAAATATATTTAATAATTTTATTTTATCAGCGCTAAGGCTCTCCTCGCCTCAGAATACCATGCTAACTCAGTTCCTAACTCTAAAATATTTTATAGAATATTCCAAACTGTTAATGTGGTGTTTACCTCTACATAAATAATTTAAATCATTCATTTAATTTTTTAATTGAAAATTACCTTTTCATATAAAAATAATCATAAATTATTATCAAATAGAGTTTTCACTATCATTAAAAACTACAGATATTACAAATCTTCCCCTTTATCGAATTCTCACCCCCGAAAAGTATCTATAGTGGTTTTGTTTGAACAAATCAGGCTAATAAGATCAAACTTCATACTACCACTATCAAATATCCATAATAGGAGAAACAATAGTAACATTAACATACTCTTTCTAGTTTCTGGGAGAACATAAGTTTCTCCTAGGATTATACCATTAATCCAAGGAATACCCCTCATACCACTAAACCTAATTTCTATCCCTTCACGTTAGTCACACTCAACATATACATAGCAAAAAAAAACATGTTCAACTAAACAAATTAATAAAAATACATATATTTCACTAAATAGTATGAAAACATGTACAAATATATCACACAAAAAGAGACTATCTCAAATAGATATAACAATTAAAAACATTTAATTAATGAACTACTATGAATCACAATAAAAAGTATATGTATATTTGGAATGTGAACCTATGTTCCTAGAGATGATGCCAGAAAGCACCCAAAATCTCATAAATCACATACCAATATCATGTGCATCACCCAAGGTGATTTTAATCAACTGTAACAGCAAAAAAAATCCTCACTTTATGGAGACTTGGAGGTCCCCTATACAGTTCTGTTCAGACACTAACATAGTTTCTCTTCCCAATTCCCAACTATATTAACTTATAAATATCATGTTACCAAATAGAGGAAAGATAAAATAGATGTTAGTAAAATTACTGGTGCTCTGATACTATTTTTTAACACCCAACCTATACCACCAGGTCTGAAACATAAGGTTACATGACCTCATGCATGCCTCCTTGTATGAAAGAGGCTGCTGACTAGTAGTAAGGGTTTGAGTTCATAAATGGGGAGACTATACCCTAATTATCATGTCATATGATAAAAAATAAAAAATAAATAATACAATTAGAGTAATCATGTAGAAAAAAATAAGGATGGCATACATGTTATATAAATAAAAGTGGATCCCAATTTGGAAAACTTATCCAATGTATAAGTAATAAATAAAAAAAGAATTAAATAAAGAAAAAACTGCTAACTCCTACAAAATCTGTCTTGGTTTGCTCCAACTACATGATCCACATGATCATATTCCTACTATAGGGACATTTCCCTT
The DNA here is from genome assembly GCA_963277665.1 of Viscum album. NCBI lineage: Eukaryota > Viridiplantae > Streptophyta > Magnoliopsida > Santalales > Viscaceae > Viscum > Viscum album. Next base: position 1,547,359,698 of record OY728135.1, on the reverse strand, counting down.
TTTTGGGTCTCTGGTTATGAATTCTATATACACATCAAAATAATTGAGTAGGGTGTGAGTACTAGACTCAGTAGGAAACAACCAATGATACCTTACAATAAGTGAACAATATATATACCAATTTATATCATGACATAAGTAAATTCTAAAATAATAATAAAACCATCCATGTTCCAAATTATCGTGCGCTGACCAAGTCACCACGAACCCTGACCCCACCTACTCAACTCATTATCAACCAGGCTGTCAAGAATTCAAGTACTGTTATCATTGCAACATAGATCACCCCACCCTTCCAATGATTTTCATAGGAATTCCACATGTTCTTCCATGTTAATACTCACCCGACCCATCCGATGGTTTTCATTGGAACACAACACATTCTTCCATGTCGATTCTTGGCATTATTATCCTTTTAGTCACCATGACCCAAGTTCGCTAGATGCCATGACTAGTATCTTCTAGCTAGTCACTATTCTTTCCCCTTTATAGGTGTATCCATGATTTCATTTAAGGATGTTAGGACTATATCATGTTGGGTAAACAACCAATGATTATTACCCCTCTATAGGGGTAGCTACACCCACATTTAAGAACATTAAAACTGTATATTTACCAATCTCAAGGATCCAACTAAATATTTCAGTACCTCTTGCACAAGTCCACAAGCTATGGAGGAAAATAATAATAAATTTTTTAGTAAAAAATGATAAGGTACACCAAGATAAATATCATGTTCCGGACATAAACATGTGGTCATAATCGAGAAATCCCATGAAACTCACACACCCAATAGCAACATTCAAGAATGGGATAGTTCAATATAAACATTACATAATGATAAAATCATATACACAAGGCCCCTAATAGTAAGGAACCTCCTACCTCAAAGTTATAAATGTCAATAGAAATTATATCGAAGGTTTCATCACCAGAACTAGGTTCACACACCAACTAGAATATGATCACATGCCAATGACTCCTAGAATAAAAACCATCTATTTTATTCATAGAAGAAATAAAATATTACATGCAATGATACTTTCTATCTTAGAAAAATTATAAATTATCATTTTAGGCCAATGCATATGTGTTATCCATTTTCACCTAAAAAATAATTATATCTCTATAATTATGTTTTGATAATTCATTATAAATTATCTATTTCCAATAATCATTTGATAATTTATTTTAAATTATCCATTTATTTTTATTAAAAAAATTTATTAAAAATACCTTAATTATTTTAAAAAATAGTATTTATCTTCTGCTCTTAATGATGAATTCAATGGAACCAAAAGTTTATCAATCCAATTATTATTCGAGAAGTTATATAATAGTGAAGTTTGAATAATAATAAAATAAAATATAAATATAAATATAAAAGATAGAGGGATCAGAGAGAGAGAGAGATTGGCATGAGGGAGGTGATCAATTCCCCCTCCTTTGTGTTGTTCACTTCCCCAAAACCCTTTTATATTTTTGTTTTCAATTTCAGTCATTAATTAATTCGTTATTATTGGAATTTAACTATTCTATGTGTTATAAATCTCCTTGTATCCAGTGTAGCACCCCATGGTTCCACTAAAAAATTAATTATTATATTTTTTTTATTTCACATAAATGAATTTAATAATTTATTTAAATATATCTTAATATTAAATATATTATAAATATATATACTCTATATATATACCCACATATACATATATACACCTGTAGCTTTATATATATCCACATATATTTATTATATACACACACACACATTATATACACACACACGAGTATTATTTTCAAAATTTTACAATAATAAAAATAATAACAACAATAATTGTTGTTATTATTAAATATATTTCATCATTAGCACCATTAGAATTTTAAATTCAACTCCCTTTAAAATGTATAATAGTTAATAATTTTTTATTAACCACACACAAATACATTATTTAGAATAATAAATAACATCACTATTATTACCCATCCTCCCAATAAATATTTACTAATAGAAAAATGTCGCTCATCAATTTAGAGAATTCATAATTATTTAATTAAAAATTCATATTTTTAATCTCTTTCTTTGACATAAAGAATAACAATAATAATAAAATTATTGTTATTTTTTTTAACTTCCCCAAAAAAAGATTTAGATACCAAATACTTTTATCTATTCAAAAAAATCAAAAATAATTTTATAAAATTATTTGTAGACATATATTATGTTAGATAATAAAAATTATTAAACTAAAAAAAGGATAAAATAGTTACCCTTACATGAGATGTAACCAAACACTCAATATACACAAAACATATGTCTTGCCTTGGGTAAAAATTACATACTAGGCCCAATGGTGGTCTCTGATTTTCCATCTGAAACAAAGTTTAAGAGATACTTTAATTTTTGTAAAAAATTCTAATAAAAATAACAAATAAATTTCCCTCATGTGGGATGTTACCAAACACTCTACACACACAAATATTTTTGTCATTCCTAGTGTAAACCCTACATCTCGGACCTAACGGTGGTCTCAAATTTCTCATATGAGACACTATTCCTGAGATATTCCATTATTTTGTAAAAAATAGAACACATGGGATAAAATATATTTAATATTTTTATTATATCAGTGCTAAGGTTATATGAGCCCAGTATTCCCACTCTATCATTATTCCTAACTTCAAAAATATTTCATAGAATATTCTAAAGTGTTAATGAGGTTTTTACCTCTATGCAAAGCCTTTACATCATTCATTAAGTTATTTTTATTGAAAAAATACCTTTTATATAAAAATAATCATAAATTATTATCAAATAGGTCTTCTATTACAATTAAAAACTTAGGATATTACAATTCCCCCATATAAATTTCTAATCCTTGATAAGTATCTCCAGGGGTCCTATTTGAACAACTCAGAACAATGATATTGAACATCAGACTCCCACTCTCACATCTCCATAACAAGAGGATAATTTGGAACATAAATTGATCCTATATAGTCTATGGGATCACACAGGGTTCTACAAGGAGTGTACCTTTAACCGAAGGTATACCCCACATAGAACTAACCTTGGTTTCCATCCCTTCATGTTTGTGATTTACACCATATATATACTAACACAACATCATGTTCATTTCAACTAATTAATTCCAATAAAAATATATCATTATAATATGACAACATGTGTAGATAAATCACAAATAGAGAGACTGTCCCAAAAATATAGCACAATTTATAAAATTTAATTATTGAACTACTATTAAGAACAACAACACGTGTATTCATACAACATGTTCACAGATATGCCTAGTTATAATACATGAACAGACCCTATTTCTCATAAATCACATACCAACATCATTTGAATCACAAAAGGTGAATTTAATCAACTATAAAATAAAAACATAACTATAAAATTTATGGTTACTTGGAGGACCCTTATACAGTTCTAGTGAGGCACCGATATAGTTTCACTTCCGAAGTCCCAACCATCACAACTCCTATCTATCATGTTCCCAAATAAAGGTAGGAGAAAAGAAAAGTTAGTAAAAATAATACCAATCTGATACCATTCTATAACATCTTGACCTGAACCACCCGATCTGATTTGGATGGTCACATGACCTCATGCATATCTCCCCTTATACAAGAGGCTTTTTACTAGTAGTGAGTCACTGAGTCCATTTTTGGGGAGACTATACTCTTAGTATCATGTCATATGATCGATGATAAATAATAAATAATATAATTAGATTAAAACTGTAGAAATGAAATAAATATGGCATACATGTTATACAATTAAAATCAAATCCCAATGTGGAAATATTATTCAAATTATAAGAAGTAGATAAATAATGGAACAAATAAAAAAACATCTATAGAGTCCTCTGGAATCTGTTCTAGTCTGCTCCAACTCCATGCTCTACCTTCTCATCCTTCCACCATAGGGACCTTTCCCTTTTTCAGGTCTCTGGTCCTGAAATCTATAAGTGCTCCAAAATTTACAAGTATTGTGAGAGTAAGAGGCTCATTATGAAACCACCAATACATCTTTAACATATGTTCACATTATATATAACCATGTAAATCATAAAATAATTAAATGATCAAATAAGCACACAACCATACATTTTCTGAGTCATCCTGTACTAACCAAGATGCCACGGACCCCAACCCCACCTGTTTCAGATCATTACCGATAATAATTTCAAGAAGTCATGTACCATAATCATGGTAAAATATCCCACACCATGTTTTGGTAGTTGTCATAGGAATGAGGAACTTTCCAATATGTTAAATTTCACCCCATACATCTAGTGGTTGTCACAGGAACACCTCACATTCTTTCATGTCGATACGTATCCCACTTATCCTTTTAGTCACCCACTACCCAAGTCTATAGGAAGAAATGATCAATATATTTTAGATATAGAAAATTATTTTCCATCTATAGTGGTAGCCACGCCAACCTTTAAGGATGTTAGAACTATTTCAGGTTGGGTAAACAACCACTAATGCTTTATTCTCTATAGGGTTAACCACTCCTGCATTTAAGGTTGTTAGAACTGAAAAACTCCCAAACTCAAGGATCAACCTGAATATATCAATACTATAGGATATTCAACACATAAACAACACATGTTGTAGCAAGGAACGATATGGCACATCAAAATCAGTATCAAAAGCCACACATAAATGTATGGACATAATCAAGAAAGCCCACAACAACACATGCACCCAATACAATTCTCAATCATGGGTTATCTCAACATATACATTACATCATGATAACATTATATACATAGGGCCCATAAAGGTAAAGAACCTCCCACCTCAAAGTTATCAAAGTTAATAACAAGTATACTGAAGGTGTTTCACCCAAACTACATTTTCACACCAACCAGAATACGATCACATGCCAAAGACTCCTAGATCCAAAAATTTAATTTTATTTCTATAATAAATAAAATGTTACATGAAATGATACTTTCTATCTCTGGAATAATTTACAAATTATCATTTTAGCTAACACATGAATTAAAAAAATTCCCCTCAGAAATAATTATATTTCTATAATTATCATCTGATAATTTCATATAAATTATATTTTTCTAATAATATTTTGATATTTTATTTTAATATACCCTTTTTAAAAAATATGAGAAAAATTGGATTAAAAATGCCTGAATTCCTTTTAAAAAAGTAGGATTTAGCTTCTTCTGGTCGAGCTAAACCCAATGGAACTGACAATGTGTCAATTTGATTAGTATTGGAGATGTTATCAAAGAGATAAGTTTAAAGAATAATAAAATAATATTAAATAAAACTATTAAATAAAGAGGGAGAGGAGAGAGAGAGAGATTGGAGTGAGGGATTATATCAATCCCTCTTCCTATACAATGTGTACTTATCCAATCCCACTTTAATATATTTTTTCAATTACAATTATTAAATAATTCATTATTTTTGGAATTTCTCTATTCAATGTGTTAAAAAACTTCGACTTGTTTTTGGTGTAGTGCACCATGCCCCCCATAATTTTTTTTGTAATAGTCCCTTGTACGGTTGACTTCTCTATCTCTTTTTAATAATTTTTTTAGGGCTGACTTTGATCGGATCCTGGAATTTTTGGGTATATTTTTCATATATATATACACAATATGTATATACACACAAATATTATTTTACCAATTTAATAAAAATAGTACCAACAAAAACAATAACTATTATTATTAAATACATCTCATCATTTCTGCCATTAACATTTCAAAAATAACTTACATTGAAAGGGATAATAGTTATAAAATTTTTATTATCCATACACAAATGCATTATTAAGAATAATAAATATCATTAATATTATTACCAAGCCTCCCAATAAACATTCAGTTATGGTGAAATGTTTCTCATCAATTAATCAAATTCATAATTATTTAATTAGACATGTATATTTACAATATTTTCTTATAAATAGAAGATAATAAGAATAATAAAATTTATATTATTAGTTATTACTTTCCAACAAAAATATTCAAATATGGAATAATTTTATCCATTAAAACAAACCAATAATTTTTTTTAAAATTCTATGTAGAAATATATTATTTCTTTCAGTAAAAAATCTTAAACCAAAAAATTGTCACGACCCGCCCTCGGGGCCCGTGCCGTGACTACCCCAAGCCCGCCTTCCATAGGCCAGGGGCTGGCGACTAGCACCAAGGCGTAAAATCCCGGTAAACAGGGAAGGCATTGCCTTTATGAGTAACAACCACCACAGAGTCAGCAAGCGGAAAGTAACTACAAAGTGCAGAAAAGTAAAGGGGGCCGGAAATACAAGCCCAACTGAAAAGTAAAGTACAACTCGAAAGGGAAAACAGCAACTGAAAGTACAAGAGGCTCCTGGGACGTCCTCCTCGATTCCTACCTGAAGGGAAGGTACAGATGGCTCAGCTCCTGGATCGTCCACCACGGATCCTACCTGAAGGGTAGGTACAGATAGCTCACAACTCCTCGGGTTCAACTGTCCGCTCCGAGCACGTCCCGCTCAGTGGTCCTCCTCCGGGTACCGACCTACTCCGAAAGCCTCATCCACAGTCAGCGCTGTCCGTCGTCTGCAACCAACACAACGAAGTGCGGGCAAAGCCCGTGCAGGGGTGAGTATAAGCTACTCAGTAGGGACCCCGAGACCCCTGAAGTCTCTCAAATCCTCAAAGGATAAACCACGAAGATAAGTAACAATCACGAAGTAACATCCAGTATTGATTAGGTATATGCCCATACATATACCTATGTCACCAATTTCCGTTCGGCTCCAACACCGAGCCCAAGAACAACCCAATCCACAAGAAGAGTAAACAGTAAATCCACACAGGATAACAGTACAAGATCACACAGTTTATAACAAGTTTATGAAATAAACGGATAACCATTACCCAGGTATATGCCCATACATATACCTAAGTTATCAAGCGATCCATCTCAATCATGAGGAAACAAAAAGATCATAGACTCAGCTCAAACCAGGATTTTCATTACCGAAACCGTAACTGCTGAAGAGCTCCGTCTCTAGAGTGTACAGTGGTCCTGTCACGACTCCGAGGCCGCCGCTCACTAACCTAAGACTGCTGAAGTACTCCTCCTGTCGAGTACCGCGGGTCTGCTGCCAACTACCGGGCGCTCCGTCCGCTGTGGGTCTGCTGCCAAATACCGGGCGCTCACCCAAATAGCCTACTGAGGTACTCCTCCTGTCGAGTACCGCGAGTTTGCTGCCAACTACCAGGCGCTCCGTCCGCCGTGGGTCTGCCGCCAAATACCGGGCGCTCCGTCCACTGGGCTAGTCGACTCACTCCAAGTCGAGTCGGTCAAGCAGTCGTCAGGTCTCAGCCGGCTACACGGTCTCCGTACTCCACACGCACGACTCCACCGTCGCGGGTCTGTCGCTACAACCAAGCGCACATGCTCCGTAGAGTATCGCGGGTCCGCCGCTACAACCAAGCGCTCCACCGCCAAGGGTCTGCTGCTGCATCCAAGCGCACCACCACTGTCAAGTACCACGGGTCCGCCGCTACACCCAAGCGCTCCACCGTCCTAGGTAAACAGAAGATTCAGCTCACTCAGGTTCGGTATCACTGTTCCACGTAGGATCACTGAGTACTGTAGTCGTCGTCGTCGAATCCACAAAGGATCTCTGTACTGTCGTCGTCGCAGTTACAGTAGCAGTAGTAGTAGTAGTAGTCGTCACAGTAACAGTCGCAGCCAGCACTAGGGTTCCCGCACACAGCAAGCTCGTTCGGAGGGTCCGCTCCACGAGCCGAGAGGCTGATACATCAACTGTCACAAAGACCAGAGTTGATGTATCCAAAAGTTCCGTATCGACAATAGGAACTCAACGCAACAGACGGCGCGTCGATCGGACGCCCGGTCTGAGAGTTATTGGCATTTTCGTCTCCGGGGCCCGGTTGGTTTTTAAGGCAAAACCAAACCGACCGTACTCCACCTGCGTCCAAACCTCGGGCGGAGTATGCCAAAAGATCCGTCTCACTTAGAGGATTCCATCAAAGTCGACGGCACGTCAATCGGACGTCCGGAACTCAAGATATGAGCGTTTCCGCTCCGAGGGCCCGGTTGGTTTCGTGAACGAACCAACCCGGCCGAACTCGAAGTAACCCGAAACCTTGAGTGCGATATACCGAAACGACCGTCTCGATCCAAGGATCGCGTTTCCGCAGACGGTTCGTCATTCGGAGGTCCGAGGATCAAGTTATGGGCCAAAAACCAAATCTGGTTCGAAACGGGGGGTCCGGGTCCGGGCCGACCCGGCCCGACCCCCCCCCCCCCCTGGGCGGCGCGGCGGCGCGGGGAGCCGCGGCGGGCTGGCGCCGCGAGGTGCCGCGGCGGCTCGGGGTGCCGCGAGGTGCCGCACGGTCGGCACGCGGGGGACAAGCCCCGCGGTTTTTTCAACAGGCGGCGCGGCATAGCTGCGCCGTTATTTTCAAAGCGCCCCCCCCCCCCCCCCCCCCACGTGGGGGGCCTGCTGGCGCGGAACCGGGGGGGCCGGCTGCCCCCCTCCCTTTAATTAAAACCGCCCCCTCTTAAAGAGGGGGGTTTAACAAGCTGGCCGGGGAATTTAATTCCCCGGTTTAACGGCATCCGGCCGGCCAGCTGGCCGGCCGGTTTTCTCCAACGGGACCGGAAATTCCGGTCCCCCTTCGGCTTCCGACGCCGGCGGCCCGGCCGCCGGTCTTCTCTTCCGCCGCGGCCCGGAACCGGCCGCGGCGTTCGTCATCCGGCGCGGTGCGACGACACCGCGCCCCTTTGCCGTGCTTTGATATTCATTCAACGCGGCGCGACGGCGTCGCGTTCTTGTCGTTTCTTCCATGGTGCGCGCGATGGCATCGCGTAAGATATTTGCACGTTCATCCGCGTGGTGCGACGGCACCACGCCACTTGCTTCCACCCGCAAGAATAAGCAAGAACGATGGAGGGGGGTTCGGCCATGTTCGTGCGGTCCGGCCCCCTCACGTTAAAATAATAATGCAACTTAAATAAATCAGGCCACACGTTAATCTTGCTAAAATCATGATCAAGAATAAAATGAGGAATCCAAAAGAAAAATCGACAACCCCTACCTCGGGTTTAAGATTCGAAGATTCGTCTACGTTCCGCGGAAGACGGCGTCGCGGAGGTCGGGCGTCGCGGTCGTCGTTCGTCAAATCCGTTGACGAAGAGATATGCCCGAAGAGATACGTCGTTGGCGAATCTTCGTATGCCGACGAAGGTTGTCCGAAGAAGAGGTGGCGTCCCCTTCGTTGACACGGTGAACGAAGAAAGGAGGTGCGGCGTTCTTCGTCTGAAAAAGAGCGTTCCTCGTCAAGTCTTGAGGAAAGTCAAAATATAAAGAAAACAACGAACTCAAGAACCTCTACCTCGATAGTCGCACGTTGACGTAGTCGTGAAATATCGGTGTCGCGGAGGAAGAGTCGTTGTCGAATCATCGTATGCCGACGAAGAAGGTCCGAAGAGGAAGCGGCGTTCCCTCTTGTTGACACCGAGGACGAAGAAGAGAGGCGTCGTTCTTCGTCGGAGTTTGAGCGTTCTTCGTTCTTCGTCAGAGCTTGAAGATGAAGAGGAAGCTCTCAAAAAGCTCTCAAGGGGACAAAAAAACAACCCATAATAAAATAAGATAACATCTTATTTTATTATTACAAAACATAAAAGAATTTCAAAAGTTGAAATTCAAAAGAGTTAACCCCCAAAATTAAATAAGTAACTTAAGTCAATTAAGAGGGGGGTTAAGGGAACTTGAAAAGTCTAGGGGTTCGTGTGGACCCCACCACACTTAATCCTCCCAAGGGAGGTTAAGTGGGTGTGGGTCCCACTTCCAACCCCCTTTGGTAGGATTTTAACAAACTAAAAATAAAATTTGTCTTACACAAATTTTATTTAACTCAACTGAAAACCCCAAAATTAACTTACAACCCGCAACAAACGCAACTCTCGAAAAGGTCTCTTTAAGCGAATATCGGCGTTGCGAGTTCATCGGTGCCCTCGGATTTCAATTCCGAGCACCGGATCAAAAGTTAGGAATTCCCGCTCGTTCGTTCACTGAACGTACCCGAGCCAAACTTCGGAAATTAATTCCGGGCACTCCGGGCCTCGGAATCAGGTGCCGTCTGAAACCGCGCTCTTGTAAAATTCTAAAGAAATTTAAGAAAAAATTTCCCTTGAATTTTACGGGTCTTTACATTACTCCCACCTCAGGGCTTTACGTCCCCGTAAAGCTTCAACTCACACTTAAGGGAAACAAGGTAGTACTGAGCACGCAACTGAGCTTTACGCTCCCATACGCTCACCTGAAGATCTCGTGCTACCCGAGAAGAACCCCAGAGGAAGCAACCGTTCACGTAGAACCTGCTCCTGTTGATCCTCGATCTCTACTAGAACCTCTGTGCTTGTCGCCCTGTCATCGACGTCCAACTCCCCGGGGTCGATGACGTGTGAAGAAACATACACGTATCTCCACAGCTGAGACACGTGGTGGACATTATGCACCCGGTGCGACTGAGGTGGTAGGGTCAAGCGGTAAACCTCTTCGCCTACCCTGCTGAAGACCAAAAGGGTCCATCGAATTTCGGAGATAACATGCCGCCTCGGCCACATCTCCGAAACCTCATCGGGGTGAGACCGTATAAGAACGTGTTCGTCACCCTCGAACTCAAGAGGTTTCCCTTTTTAGGTTAGAATTGAAACTCAAAACTCCTGCTGCCATAAGGGCAGGGTTGACCAACTAAAGAGTGATCGGCCACACCCTCTTATGCCTGAGTTTAACATGTGCTGCCCAGGGTTTCCTTTTCGCCAACCAAGGAAAACCCATTCCGACGTTTGCCTAAAACAGTCAACCGGGGTATGATTTGTGAATCAAAACCATACTCAGATCAACGTCGTAAGGCCTCTACGCTGCCACCAAGAGATTCCAACCGAAACTCTCGCCTCGAGGTCAAATCACACCGTCGGCGTAAGCGTGATTATCGAGTCTCCTCCCAAAGGTATCTCCAGACGTGAGGGTCAAGTCTACGGCTTACCCGGAACCTCTAGGTCTGGGACATGATTCGTGGAAGGGTAGAATGATTGGTTCTTATGTCTATAGATATGGCAGCTCGTAGTAGACATATTTCGTACCCCGAATCATTATTAGAGCTCATGGGTCACACTCCTTGACCGCAATGCAACTACTCTCCTCCCCAGCCCTCCTGCTCCCTGAGCCTGGCGGGGACTACTAAGTCGGGTGTTCGTAACATGTCGAAATGTACACCACCACATGCTGCTCTCCAAGCTCCGCTTCCACGTCTGCTACCCTGCAGATTCATCTGTCCTTAGCACTTCCTCCTCCTGAAACATTTTACACGCCCGAGTCTCTGAGACTGGCGCTAGTTTCCTGCCTTTCACTGCTAACGTTCACAACCACAAAGGTTCTCTCTAGCATCCTAGCATAGGTAGGAATGCATAGAGGAAAAGTAATGGTTCGGATGTCCTTTAGACACACTTCGCTCAGAAGTTCGAGTCTAAAGATCTGATCACAACGTAACCAACGAGTACCAAGATTGATTGGTAAGCCACGTTGAGTGCTCTGCTTCCGACATGTCGTACTGTCGAAGCTGTATTAGCTCCAGAAAACTCACAACCACCTCCTCAAGCCAGTCCTCAGCCGCCTACGAGTCAGGCTCACCTCGAAACTTGAGGGATATCTGGTGCTAAAACATATGTAAGGCACTAAGCCTGTGATTCTCTGCTACCGGTACCGCCGGTAGTGTCTGCTGACCAACAGGTAGTGACATAGCTGGCGCACTACCCATATGTACTATCCCAGGTATCGGTTCGCGTAACGAAGCCTCATTACTATAAGGACCAACCTCATGGTCACTCACTGGAAACAACAGGAGCTAAGATCATCATCCGCTCTACTAATATCAAAGCTAGGCGTAGAACTCTAGCAATTGCCTCCATCCAGTCCACTGCTGCCTGGGAAATCTGTCTCGCCTCGTATCCTCATAGGCCTCTACTGCTGGAACTCGTGCATCGCGCTCCGCTAGCGTGTACCGTCAGCTAGTGGCATCTGCTGCCTAACGGGTGGTGGTGCTGCTGGTACACCACCCGAAGGTGCCAACACTGAAAAAGGGGCCCTGCACCGGAGTCTCGCTGCTCGGTGGGCCATCATCGAGAACTCTCTCGGAACTCCAGCTATCTATCTGCATGGTGACATCCTGAACAGATGTGTCACGGTCAACGATTTATACCTGGTGAGCTGACCTGGTTTGAGCTGACTTTAAACTTTTTGGGAAACACACACGCAATCAGTGTTTTCGTGTATTAAGTCGGAAATCAGAAGTCAGGGTCCTGGTGTACGGATACGTCGGCCGCCGCACCAACACTGGACTCCCTGGACTAATAACCATACTCAATACGCTAAACATTATTGCTTCACATAGAAAAGATCAGAGTTCGCGGTAGAACCGAACTCCTCTGATACCAATTTGTCACGACCCGCCCTCGGGGCCCGTGCCGTGACTACCCCAAGCCCGCCTTCCATAGGCCAGGGGCTGGCGACTAGCACCAAGGCGTAAAATCCCGGTAAACAGGGAAGGCATTGCCTTTATGAGTAACAACCACCACAGAGTTAGCAAGCGGAAAGTAACTACAAAGTGCAGAAAAGTAAAGGGGGCCGGAAATACAAGCCCAACTGAAAAGTAAAGTACAACTCGAAAGGGAAAACAGCAACTGAAAGTACAAGTGGCTCCTGGGACGTCCTCCTCGATTCCTACCTGAAGGGTAGGTACAGATGGCTCAGCTCCTGGATCGTCCACCACGGATCCTACCTGAAGGGTAGGTACAGATAGCTCACAACTCCTCGGGTTCAACTGTTCGCTCCGAGCACGTCCCGCTCAGTGGTCCTCCTCCGGGTACCGACCTACTCCGAAAGCCTCATCCACAGTCAGCGCTGTCCGTCGTCTGCAACCAACACAACGAAGTGCGGGCAAAGCCCGTGCAGGGGTGAGTATAAGCTACTCAGTAGGGACCCCGAGACCCCTGAAGTCTCTCAAATCCTCAAAGGATAAACCACGAAGATAAGTAACAATCACGAAGTAACATCCAGTATTGATTAGGTATATGCCCATACATATACCTATGTCACCAATTTCCGTTCGGCTCCAACACCGAGCCCAAGAACAACCCAATCCACAAGAAGAGTAAACAGTAAATCCACACAGGATAACAGTACAAGATCACACAGTTTATAACAAGTTTATGAAATCAACGGATAACCATTACCCAGGTATATGCCCATACATATACCTAAGTTATCAAGCGATCCATCTCAATCATGAGGAAACACAAAGATCATAGACTCAGCTCAAACCAGGATTTTCATTACCGAAACCGTAACTGCTGAAGAGCTCCGTCTCTAGAGTGTACAGTGGTCCTGTCACGACTCCGAGGTCGCCGCTCACTAACCTAAGACTGCTGAAGTACTCATCCTGTCGAGTACCGCGGGTCTGCTGCCAACTACCGGGTGCTCCGTCCGCTGTGGGTCTGCTGCCAAATACCGGGCGCTCACCCAAATAGCCTACTGAGGTACTCCTCCTGTCGAGTACCGCGGGTTTGCTGCCAACTACCAGGCGCTCCGTCCGCCGTGGGTCTGCCGCCAAATACCGGGCGCTCCGTCCACTGGGCTAGTCGACTCACTCCAAGTCGAGTCGGTCAAGCAGTCTTCAGGTCTCAGCCGGCTACACGGTCTCCGTACTTCGCACGCACGACTCCACCGTCGCGAGTCTGTCGCTACAACCAAGCGCACATGCTCCGTAGAGTATCGCGGGTCCGCCGCTACAACCAAGCGCTCCACCGCCTAGGGTCTGCTGCTGCATCCAAGCGCACCACCACTGTCAAGTACCCCGGGTCCGCCGCTACACCCAAGCGCTCCACCGTCCTAGGTAAACAGAAGATTCAGCTCACTCAGGTTCGGTAGCACTGTTCCACGTAGGATCACTGAGTACTGTAGTCGTCGTCGTCGAATCCACAAAGGATCTCTGTACTGTCGTCGTCGCAGTTACAGTAGCAGTAGTAGTAGTAGTAGTCGTCACAGTAACAGTCGCAGCCAGCACTAGGGTTCCCGCACACAGCAAGCTCGTTCGGAGGGTCCGCTCCACGAGCCGAGAGGCTGATACATCAACTGTCACAAAGACCAGAGTTGATGTATCCAAAAGTTCCGTATCGACAATAGGAACTCAACGCAACAGACGGCGCGTCGATCGGACGCCCGGTCTGAGAGTTATTGGCATTTTCGTCTCCGGGGCCCGGTTGGTTTTTAAGGCAAAACCAACCCGACCGTACTCCACCTGCGTCCAAACCTCGGGCGGAGTATGCCAAAAGATCCGTCTCACTTAGAGGATTCCATCAAAGTCGACGGCACGTCAATCAGACGTCCGGAACTCAAGATATGAGCGTTTCCGCTCCGAGGGCCCGGTTGGTTTCGTGAACGAACCAACCCGGCCGAACTCGAAGTAACCCGAAACCTTGAGTGAGATATACCTAAACGACCGTCTCGATCCAAGGATCGCGTTGCCGCAGACGGTTCGTCATTCGGAGGTCCGAGGCTCAAGTTATGGGCCAAAAACCAAATCTGGTTCGAAACGGGGGGTCCGGGTCCGGGCCGACCCGGCCCGACCCCCCCCCCCCCCCCCCCCTGGGCGGCACGGTGGCCGGCGGGCGGCGGAGGCGAGCGGCGGCGGGCGGCGGCGGCGGGCGGCGGCGGCGGGCGGCGGCGCGGCGGCGCGGCGGCGGCGGGCGGCGGCGCGGCGGCACGGCGGCGCGGCGGCGCGGCGGCGCGGGGAGCCGCGGCGGGCGGGCGCCGCGAGGTGCCGCGGCGGCTCGGGGTGCCGCGAGGTGCCGCACGGTCGGCACGCGGGGGACAAGCCCCGCGGTTTTTTCAACAGGCGGCGCGGCATAGCCGCGCCATTATTTTCAAAGCGCCCCCCCCCCCCCCCCACGTGGGGGGCCTGCTGGCGCGGAACCGGGGGGGCCGGCTGCCCCCCTCCCTTTAATTAAAACCGCCCCCCCCTCTTAAAGAGGGGGGTTTAACAAGCTGGCCGGGGAATTTAATTCCCCGGTTTAACGGCATCCGGCCGGCCAGCTGGCCGGCCGGTTTTCTCCAACGGGACCGGAAATTCCGGTCCCCCTTCGGCTTCCGACGCCGGCGGCCCGGCCGCCGGTCTTCTCTTCCGCCGCGGCCCGGAACCGGCCGCGGTCTCCTCGTCCCGCCGCGGCCCGGAACCGGCCGCGGCGTTCGTCATCCGGCGCGGTGCGACGGCACCGCGCCCCTTTGCCGTGCTTTGATATTCATTCAACGCGGCGCGACGGCGTCGCGTTCTTGTCGTTTCTTCCATGGTGTGCGCGATGGCATCGTGTAAGATATTTGCACGTTCATCCGCGTGGTGCGACGGCACCACGCCACTTGCTTCCACCCGCAAGAATAAGCAAGAACGATGGAGGGGGGTTCGGCCGTGTTCGTGCGGTCCGGCCCCCTCACGTTAAAATAATAATGCAACTTAAATAAATCAGGCCACACGTTAATCTTGCTAAAATCACGATCAAGAATAAAATGAGGAATCCAAAAGAAAAATCGACAACCCCTACCTCGGGTTTAAGATTCGAAGATTCGTCTACGTTCCGCGGAAGACGGCGTCGCGGAGGTCGGGCGTCGCGGTCGTCGTTCGTCAAATCCGTTGACGAAGAGATATGCCCGAAGAGATACGTCGTTGGCAATTCTTCGTATGCCGACGAAGGTTGTCCGAAGAAGAGGTGGCGTCCCCTTCGTTGACACGGTGAACGAAGAAAGGAGGTGCGGCGTTCTTCGTCGGAAAAAGAGCGTTCCTCGTCAAGTCTTGAGGAAAGTCAAAATATAAAGAAAACAACGAACTCAAGAACCTCTACCTCGATAGTCGCACGTTGACGTAGTCGTGAAATATCGGTGTCGCGGAGGAAGAGTCGTTGTCGAATCTTCATATGCCGACGAAGAAGGTCCGAAGAGGAAGCGGCGTTCCCTCTTGTTGACACCGAGGACGAAGAAGAGAGGCGTCGTTCTTCGTCGGAGTTTGAGCGTTCTTCGTTCTTCGTCAGAGCTTGAAGATGAAGAGGAAGCTCTCAAAAAGCTCTCAAGGGGACAAACAAACAACCCATAATAAAATAAGATAACATCTTATTTTATTATTACAAAACATAAAAGAATTTCAAAAGTTGAAATTCAAAAGAGTTAACCCCCAAAATTAAATAAGTAACTTAAGTCAATTAAGAGGGGGGTTAAGGGAACTTGAAAAGTCTAGGGGTTCGTGTGGACCCCACCACACTTAATCCTCCCAAGGGATGTTAAGTGGGTGTGGGTCCCACTTCCAACCCCCTTTGGTAGGATTTTAACAAACTAAAAATAAAATTTGTCTTACACAAATTTTATTTAACTCAACTGAAAACCCCAAAACTTAACTTACAACCCGCAACAAACGCAACTCCCGAAAAGGTCTCTTTAAGCGAATATCGGCATTGCGAGTTCATCGGTGCCCTCAGATTTCAATTCCGAGCACCGGATCAAAAGTTAGGAATTCCCGCTCGTTCGTTCACTGAACGTACCCGAGCCAAACTTCGGAAATTAATTCCGGGCACTCCGGGCCTCGGAATCAGGTGCCGTCTGAAACCGCGCTCTTGTAAAATTCTAAAGAAATTTAAGAAAAAATTTCCCTTGAATTTTATGGGTCTTTACAAAAATGATAAATGAATTACCATTAAATGTGATGTAACCAAACACCAACACCCAAAAATCACATGTTGCGCATAGGGTAACAAATTATTAAGTATCTAATGGAGGCCTCATATTTTTCATCTGAAACACTATTTTAGAGAAACTATAATTTTTTTGTAAAAATATAATAAAAATATTTAATAAATTACCCTCAAGTGTAATGTTACCAAACCATAAATAAACACAAAGTTTATATTATGATAAGGGTAAATCCCACCTATTTGACCTAATAGTGGTCTCATAATTTCTATATGAGACATTTTTAAGATATATTCCAATATTTTGGACAAAAACAGTGGGTGCATGATAAAATATATTTAATATTTTTCTTCTATCAGCACTAAGGCTCTATGAGCCCCAAAACATCATGATAACTTATCACCTAACTATAAAAATATATTTTAGAATATTAAAATGTGTTAATGAGGTTCTTACCTGTAACATCCTTAGTTTTTAAAAATAAATACTCTGTTTAATAGTGTATATGATACACTACATCAAGCTTAAACGAATAAGTAAATATTATTATTAAGTAGCCATTAAAATAGTGGGAATGGATAAGATTAAATGAATTATGAATATATTATTAACACTCGTATATATAATTAATTATTTGGTGAAAAATTATTTATAAATGAATGTAAAATCCCTTTTAAAATAAAAGGAAATGTTTTTCTCAAATATTATTTAAATGCGCACAAGTGTATTTTATATCAATAAATAAAAAAATAACCATTGTAAGATTATGTTAATGATATATATATAATATTCAATATAATTTTTACAATTTATTTTATGTGTTTTTTAGACATTATACAATAAAAAATCAAATTTTACATATAAATGAAGTATTTTCCAAAAAAGCAATTTTTCTGCCTTTTGATGGTTCACTTGTTTTAAATAAAAATTTTAAAACTTTTACAAATTATATTTGAAATAATTAAATTATTTTTTAAAATAGGAATATAAAAATTTACTTTAGTTTAATTTTTTATATTTTTCTGATCAGTTTAATATTTCAATGAATAGTGAAAGATACTGCATTTTAATTGAAAACTGTTTTTTTTATCAAATTTATTTATAGTGTTAAATTATACATTTGAATGGTTTTGAAGTATAATTATATCATTTTTTTATAATGTAATCCAATTTATTTTATTTTAATCAATTTAACATTGAATTTGGATATAAAAACATTTCAATATTTTGAATGTTTTTACTTTAAAAACCTTTTTTCTCGATCCGTTAATGGGATTAATTTTAAATTTATTTTATCCAATTATGAGTTTTGAATTTTGAAAAATGTATTCCATATTTTGAATCATAAGGTCCAAATTTATTAATTAGGTCCCTTTTATTTTTTTA
Source organism: Viscum album (assembly GCA_963277665.1). Taxonomy (NCBI): domain Eukaryota; kingdom Viridiplantae; phylum Streptophyta; class Magnoliopsida; order Santalales; family Viscaceae; genus Viscum; species Viscum album. The sequence goes on along the minus strand of OY728135.1, from coordinate 1,547,341,493 downwards.
AATTATGAATAGTAACTTTAGTAATATTTTTTTTATTACCATGGTTAAGGGTAAATCAGATAATTAAAGGTATAAATAATATGATAAATATTATAAAATTACCCTAAAATTTGTCATAATTTTATTTTATAAGGTATTTTTGACCAAAATTATCATGGGGTCGATTTAATGAGCTCTTAGAACCACTTGGATGTCTTTAATCCATTTATAGTATTTAATTCAAAGAAAAGTCAATTATATGGTTCTCTAGTTTTTAACAAGTGAAATATTTTTAATATGGGGTTATATAGAGGATATGTTCAACTATAAATAGTATTTTGAAATATAAAATTTTTATCTTAATCATCATATTTTATTTTTTATTTTTAGTGAAGAAATAGTTAAATTAAAATATTTCACAATGATGATGTAGTAATTGTTTAATTAAAGGAAATGTAAAATAAATGATTTTAAAAATATTAAAATAAAAATAATTTGAGATAATTAATTTCATAAACTAATTTTATAGATTAATTTGAAAATTTTGAAATGATATAAAATAGTTGGTTCAAAGATATCATGTTTTTATGATATTTTTAAAAAAGTCAAGTAATTAATAGTTTTTAAATTCACATTAATGGCATTTTAAAATAAATGATATTTTATTAAATGATATAAAATTCATAAAAATGATTGGTATTAGTCTAAAAGTTTTATAAATTATTCATTTATTGGTATTTTTTTAATTTTATAGTAATTATATTAACTCTCAAAGTGTAAATCACATGATATCCCGATAAGAATTAAAAAGCTTAAATATGGGTAAAAAATAATAAGAATTAAAAAATAGAAAAATCTCATCAAGTTTTATTTGGATGAATTTATTTAAACCCATAATCATCATATATTCTAAATTAATAAGTTTTATCTATTTTTATTATAAAATTAATTTATATTAATTTAATATTTTGAAGAATTCAAAGAGTTCACATACTCTCTCTTGTAAAAGGGAACCTATTATTATATTTTATTCACAATTAAAAAACTTTCTGGTTTATCCAATATCTACAATATTCCGTTAATATAATACCTCTACACATTCTATATCTTTTAGTTTAGGCAAAACCTCACCCTTAATAGTCTTGAGTTTTTAAGAAATAAATATTGTTTGAAGAAAAGGCATTGTTTTTAATTAAGTGTTTATGTTTTATTATTCTTGAAACTCCTTAAAATGTTCTTAAACCATGATTAAATAATAAATAAATTATCCTCAATATACTGATATGTTATTATGTTAATATCATCACCTAAATCCATCTCCACTTCTGTCAAATGGGAAAATAATTATCATTCGTGTGTACGTTGAACTACAACCTCGCAAACCGATATAATTTGTTTTCCATAACTGTCTCTCAAGATAGGTTTTTATTATGGAATTAATGTTTATATATGATATTAGTGAAATATTTATTATTAATAAATGATAATATAAAATTTAAGTTCTTACCTTTCTATGCACATAAAAATTATAACGTCATTCGTGCGTATGTGTGAACTATCACTTCCACGAAGCGATGTGATTTATTTTTAAACACCAAATCATATAATTATATTTAAATTATTAATACAATATTAATGATATTATTATCATTATATAAAGATAAACTAATACTTATCTTCTTTCCATAATGATCATTGGAAAATGGAAACGTTCCTCATATGACTTACCGTCTCAATGATTGTAATGTAGTTCATTTTTCATATCCATATCTAATGGATGGATTTAAAAGTATAATTTATGTATAAAAGTTATTATTATTTTGATATAATGGACTAATGGACACTTTTAATATAGACATCATGCCAAATTAATTTTTGGAATCAAGCACCGAATATCGTCAAAACGTCCAACATGAAATTAAATAATTAAGTAATTGTTAAAAATGATAAATTGATAATAAGTTATATAAAAGGAATAATAAACTTGAAATAGTTATCAAGAAAGTAAATTATTAACATAATTTTATTATTCAGGAAGAAAAAGGACATACTTGATGAATTAGACTTAAGGTATGGGAAACTTTAACTAAAACATAATTTTAAATGTTTTAAAGATTTATTCTTATAAATCTTTCTATTTCTTGTCCAAGTTTTGAAAATGGTTTATATAAATGCATCAATATGGACCCGAATATTTTAAAATGGTAATTTTTGAGTTTCTTTAAAATGTTTTAAAATGGTATGGGACACTTTCATTTGCTGGGTATTCTAAAAATGCTTGCTATGCGCTAGCATATCCCTAGACCTCTCAGTACTTCAACCTATGGTGCTGACCCCACAACTTCATTGACTTCACGGACCTTTCAGTACTTTAACCTATGGTGGTGATTCATTCTTCCAATATTTCCAACACTATTAGAGTAGAGTACTGAGAAAGAGAAGAGGGAAAGTAGCCTCTAGACATCCTCAATTTGCCTCTGCCCATGACTCATGACTCAAGAATCCGTTAACCTCTTTCTTTATTTAAGGAGAGAAATTTCATTCACTATTAGAATAGAGTAATGATTTTCATGAGAGTCTATATGTGCCTCTTCACCTAAATTGACTTATGAGACCTAAAGCTTCTATTTCTAGAAATCTGGCTTCAACCCTACCATAGTCCCAAATCTATTTTATTTTATTTTCTTTCTTTATTTATAGTATCTAGTATTTTCATAATCAACCCCATCCTTTGTATGAATCGAAGTCAAATATCTTAGAGATAGGGGTGATTCTTGATCTTGAATAGGAATCCTACAATGATAGATAGTTTTACAAAGGAAACTGGATTATATACTGAGTTGAAAGATGACAAAAAACAAAAGAGGCACCTGAAGCACAAATAATCAATTTCGATTCATCAATATTAGGCATTCTACCCCCGAAAGCATGAGTTGATCAATAAGTACACGAGGAAGCAGTTCTATCCAATCTTGACTTTTTTTGTCCTAATAAAATCGAAATAGGACCCTATTCATGTGGATCAGGCCGATTGGAATTTCCTTCCTTCTTCCAAAAATAGTGTAGTAGTAGTAGCATAGCAGGGCGGTTCCATAGGATCACTTCTCTCCCTGGTTAAAAAACAAGAGCTGGGTGAGTGGACTAAGTCAGAAGATCTCTTCCGTATGTTGGAAACTAATCCTTTTTTTCCATCTAATCTCTTATAATAGGTCTTTGTAATAGGTATTCATTTTATAAGGGATTGTTTCAAGGACTTGTCACACTTGTTGAATTCCTCCTCTCTGAAATCAGGCGGAGCTAGAAGGTGGTCAAATAATTTCTCAAACGACCTTCAACCTGTATGCTACTACCCTGGTATGTCCTGTGCCATTGCGCTTCACTAGCTAACTAATAAGAGCTACTATCAAGACTCTACCATACTCCTTGTGAGGTTTGAAACCCCTCAGCTGGCCATCATCCATGAATTGTACCACACCACCTAATCGCATACACTGGGGGTTTAAAGCCAATGCAACACCATTATTTTCGAAGGGAACCAGGTGTACCCTACTATAATAGTGTTGAATAGGTGATCTGACAACTCAATCAAACCATTGTTGAACTACAAATACAACAAAAACCATCATTGATATACTCTAATATTTTCTACTACCACTAAGAGAAAAAAGTGGGTCAAATTTTCTACTATAAATGGTACTTATATATATTGTAAATTAGGTCACTATTATAGTATAGTACTCACAATTAGAATAGTACATGAGTCCTAGCTGCCTCAAGGTGGATGGAAAGAGAGAGTCTAATCGATCCCAAACACAGTGTACCAAACCACCTGTCCCTAAACCCCCTAAACATATTTCCATATTCGAGATATGGATGCATGATATCGAAACCTTCCATCAGTATTTGACCATAAAACGTTTTTACAGGAATATCGATAGAATGATTGGTATGATGCCTTCAGGATCACACCTCTCGGGTTTTACCTGATAGGTACGGTTCCAAAATCCAGGTATTCTAGCATATAATGTATCTTGATATAGCGATTCACCACCATTCCATCTCTATGAAAATCCACTGAACCATTCCCATAGAACCCCATCCATTCCATTGGTACTTATTTATTTAGTACTTTACTCTAATAGTCCAACTAATTTCACCACAGAACACCTCGTATTTTTATGAATATGGCAGTCTAGACATTGCAATGGGTTGATGGTGTAATAGGCCATATTGGTACCAGCACACCACCTAGTGTCATATTGGTTCAATAGATCGCCAGCTATTGGCATGGTTTCTGAGATGCATGGTCATCAACTACACTATTAGAGTAGAATACTCACTATTAAAAGAGTACTAAGATTGGACTATTGGAGTAGAATATTGATTCTTTTGTCCAGCCAGCTTGATGTTCCTGGCCTTCACCACTACTATCATGGTGTTGGACTTTTTGAGTTGAGAAAATGACTTGTTCTTATATTGAGTTCCCACCATCTATATCATAAGATCAGATACGTACCCCTTGGTACCGGGTTCCTGGCTACACTCGATTCCTATTCCATGGAATTAAATTGAATTCCCATGACTAGACAACTCATAACATATCTGATTGTCTCACTATCTCTCTAGCCTTCCTGACCCTCCCTAAACCTCCCTAAACCTCCCTAAAGGGATACTACTTAATATATAAGGGTTTAGAACTCATCTAATTCACCCTATTCAGTAAGGTGTAAGATCTTTTAGAACCTTCGAAGCCCATATTATCATTATGGATGGGTGGTTCAGTATAACATATATGTAGGTGTTCTATGATTCAAATATGAAGAACGATTGGAATCTGGTATTGAGTTGAGAGTGAATGGTCAAATATGATTAATGAAGAGTCTGTAACGGATGTTGGGATGCAAGCAAGAAGTTATTTGAATTACCATATCTGTATTCAGAATTTTCATTGGTGGGTGGATCCATTGAAAAAAGGTGACATGGGGTTGGCTATGATCGATAGTCGTATTAGTAGCAAAATGATAGAGTGTTCTCGAGTGGCGGTGTTGAACTGGGAACGAACTGCCTATGAATCAATACAGTGCTTTGGATCCCAAAGTTGGACTACTGGATGGTCTGAAGGCAATATGCAAAGATGACCTGACCAATCATAACCAACCAATCATGTGATGGACACCCTTAATTGTTTTGAGTAGCCTAGACCATTCATCGATGGTGCTAGAATAATGAAAATGGGGGTGCTTCCCTACATTATCAATGAGTACCACAACTATTCTTTCCACTACCAATTGAGTATATATGGATGTCTGGAAGGTCAATTCAACTCGAGCTAAACTAGAAATGATATCTCCTGGACCAATGTGATGTAATGGATTCTTGATTCAAAACCCATTCACCAATACGATGTTTTTGACATGCTGCCTTGCCTATGGAATGGAAACACAAAACTAGAAATGAACAAGAAACACATCCCATCTTGTTTCTTTCATTCGATGCCTTGGATAGTCATCAATACACCTTTTCGCCGAAGGGGGGAATTGTGAAGGAATTTCAACTAGACCGCCAATGCCACTTGATCAATCAGGTGTGTTTATCATTTGTAGTAGTTGTGATCGTTGATGTCCCATTTGTAGATCATTTGATATCTCATTGTCCAGTTCGCTCTCTTCTTGTGCCACAATTGTGGTAGTAGTTGGCATTGGTAGATGGTCAGTTCTCTGTTCTAAACATTCCCTGGTAGTTGATGACACCATTTAAATTGTAGTGAAACCACCAATGAGTGCATTCGGTACTCTACTCTAATAGTCCTTCTCCCACACCTCGAATGGAGAGAGTCAACCTATGGAATTTCTCTTTTGTAGATGAACTCAAAGTCCTGTATGACACTATTAGAAGAGTACTTGTGATGGTCTGTTTATACTCAGTATATTATAGGCAGTAGGCCCAACACACAACTCTCGTTAGGGACCATTTGGGGATTCCCACTATACACAAGATTCCAAGCGACTTCCTATGGAAATTTCATGGGTCAAAGGTGCACCACCTGACTAAAACTTGAACTTGAACCCTTCGGCATATTGGATGTCGAAGTTAGTTCTTGACCCTCCCTAAAAGGGAGGGTCATATCTTTTAAAACCATTAGGGAGGGTCAGGAAGGATGATAATAATACTTATATATATTGATGGATTATATAATCATAAGCTTGAGTATAGGTTCAAGAAGCGATGACTTAAATGATATATATAACTATTAGAGTAGAGTACTGATGATGAATCTAGTTCAACAACATTCCTATAGTTCAATTATTCTCACAAGCTTAGGCTAGTCTCTTATCCTTTAAAAAAGGAAGAGTAAAGCCGGTACTAATCTAAATGTTAGGTCTACTACCTATATTATAACGAACTCTAACAATTCAACATCTTCAGCGCAAGCACTATGCGATACTCTTCTAATAGACACTATTAAAAGAGTACTGACTCAATCAAACTATCAATTTTATAAGAGAAGAAAGAAAGACTTTCAGAGAGGAAGTAATCATCAGTAATCTACTCTAAACTACATATTAAGAGTACCTAGACACAAGTCTATATAAGTTCATAGGTGCTTCCCATCTTCATTGATATTGGGTTAGTGTGAAGTCTACCTTTTTTAGTAAAAGTGACTTTATATACTAGAATACCTACGTTCAAAGGGTCCCACCTTCTATTTTTTGGTCAAAAACCCACCAAAAATCTATCTAATATTTATTAGGGAAAGTATACTCGGTAAATAATACAAAAAGATAAATGATAAGACTCAATAAGAAAAGACTTTATATTGTCTACGTGAAGGGAGTTGTTTGTTCTATTTTTCTTTTCTTTTAGCCCCGCTATTAGAAGAGTACCTGAATGGGATGACTTAGGCAAAGTGAGAAGCTGTAGTTAGTGAATTTACTACCCTTTTCTTCAGTTGTTCATTAGGGATTTGGAACCAATTAAAAAAAATCAAGGAGGATAACTAACAATAGTTGGTTCCATAACTCATTTACTCAGATTCAGTTGGAGCTCAAAATCTAGTTCCAACATCCGAGGCAATTCGAGTACTGAATCTCAAAGCAGAGCCTACTACAAAGTTATAGTTTTTGGTTCCATTTCTAGTTGCAGTTTAGGAACCAATGCTAATGGATCCCATAGAGGTAAATATTGGAGTAAATATGGCGGCAACTGAAGCATAGTAGGTAGTTAGAGCATAGGTAGAGACCAAATCTAGTGAACTATTTTCCTCCTTTATTCTTTTTTTTCATTCTATTCATTCCAATTTGAGTATTCCTATACTGGAGGATAGTCCCAAGAAACCAATTAGGTCATAGAACCTATAAAGAAGACCAAATAAAGTTAGATTTACATTCTTCTGGGTGATCTTTCAATTCAAGACTAGGACCTTGGTCTCAAAGAAGCTGTCAACCCAGCACAAAGCGATACCATAATACCAGTGATTATATGAGATCCATTCTTAAACCCTTGAAATCAAGAAGGTACTCTTCTATAATGGTTTTAGGAATAACGTAGCTCTTACAGGGCCATCACCCTCCTTATAAGAGTCCAAGAGATTAGTATACAAATAGGGATTAGAAAAAACCTAAGAAGGGAAATTCCTTTATAAGTGGGCCTACATTCCTTTCCGAGTAACTGATATTCACAAGACTTGGAAATGACCAAAATAATAAAGGGTTCATTATCGAATACTTCACCCTATGTGGTTTAGAAAGGTGCTACTTATATATCAAGGGTTAGGAATCGAATGATTTTTTTTTTCTGAAAAAGAGAAGGATGAATATGGACATTCAATTGGATCTTTTCTTTTCTATCAAGAAATTAAGGGATGTAAGTGATTAGTTTAGGCCTCCAATAGGTCAAACCCCTAAAAATGTAAATGAAAATTCAATTAGATCTACTAAAACTTATAGGTCAGTGGGAAAGCTACTCCAAGTAAACTGGCTATCCCACGTTAAAGAAACTCTTCGCTTTTCTTTGTTCGAGTCACTTAGCCCCTCTAAAAAAGGTTATAAACCCTTATATATTAAGTATAACCTTTAGGGTAAAGGTTCTTTTATATATTACCTTTTCTAAAGGGTAAGGTAATTTTAAATCTTTTGTGTGAAACGTAAATGTCAATATAGAAATCCAGCAATATATATAAGTAGCAACACCTAATAGGAGTTCTTCATTAAAGTAGAAGCTAGAAAATTAAGTGGGATATCATGATATGACCACCAAAACCAGTTCCATTATATATCCAGCCCTCCCCTTTGCATCTATTGACTGATATCCATTATCTTTGTATCCATCCTGGGAGTGGAGCTGTACCGAAAATGATTGAGAATTCATTTTAGTCTTCTATGTTATCACCCTCCCTATTCCGATAGTGAGGTTTTGAGCCCTTATATACATGAAGAATAGATCAAGTGATTGAGTAGAGTGAGAAAAGATATATTCAACATCAAACAAACATTATCTATGATGACTCTAACTTCCAATTGATTCCGTCAAGATCACTAAAGCACGTAAGGAAGTGATTCATTCCATTTGTTTAGCTAAATTCAGAAATCAATGTGTTTGGATCCGGAGAAAGCATCATTCTATATCGATCGAGCCCTATCAGGTAATGGAAGTCTCTGATATTTAATATGAATGAAAAGTTCCATCTTTTTATGCCTTGATCCTCTACCAGTTTTCTGAAAAGGATAGTAGTGATAAATTCAAAGAGTCAACCCACAGTATAGTGAGACCTCACCCCTATCTATCCCATTGACTCTATAGTCGATTGAGAAACCATTATTGAAATTGAAAATACTCTTGAATCTATTCATCTCATGATACTTTATCATAGTTTCTAATAGATTGGGACCTTTGAGCTACAAGATCTTCTTTAGTTGGGTAACTACACGTGGGTTCCCAAGCCCATGTCAATTCTATAGACTACTGTCATAGATTCCTGTGGGGTTTCTTATTATCCTCCACCGATCATTTCAGTTTAGGTCAGTCCTTAGACACCCTCATTCACTTTTCTAGGTGTCTTTCCTTAGAATCCATGACCTGAACATCATACCAGGTATCTTTCCTCTTACCGTTATCTAAAACCCTATGGGTCCCCTCCATCTTATATATTCTTCTTCATGTATTTTTTATCTTCATGCATGTAATAGAGACCTGTGGTTAAGTTTGGGAAGAACACAATCCTACCATCTCTTTCGTCAAACTATCCCCTTGTTCATACTATTATATTCTAATAGTTGACAGGGTCATTAGCCCAAAATTAAAAGACTCTTTTGGAAAAACTTAAACTTCCTAGATTCATGCCAGTGAGTGAGTTGTCACCTATAAATCCTTGATTCCACTAATTTCTTTGTTAACACCTCTTATCCTAATGTTCCTCATCCCTTTCATAACTGACACCACATGATCTTCGCAGTTTGAAAACTATACACAAACCCCGTCTCATCTCCATTTCTTTCATCAGGGAATCTAAACCACTCATTCCAATGATCAATAGAGGAGAGGTGGGTATGACCTAGATGTCCCAATAATGGATGGAAGGTGATACACTAGTCAGACTTTCCCAAGCAAGTGAAGCATAGGAGACTCTCCATCGAGTGGATCCATAGCACCAGGACCGGATCTTCAAATCACATCAAACCTTACACTTGTCCCTGCTGACTCAAATCCATAACAATGAGATGAAGGAATTGGTTCCCCTTTGTATTATCTTAAGTCAGGTTTAGGCTCTCTTTCATACCGGTAATGGATTAAAGCCTCCACCCTATAATTTGTTAGCAAGTTGATTCTCTTCTTTTGACTTCCTTTTGATTACCTATCTATCCTCATCGAAGGGATATATCTCCCTTATTTTTTGGTTATTATCTGTGGAATTTCTCGTTTGGTTGTTCTATGAAGAATTCTTATGATATTAGTGAGATCATAGGTGTTATATAGTAGTCCCTTATCTATTCACTCTAACAGACAAAGAAATTTTCCATTGTTTGTTCCAGAAATATATATAAGTACTAGTGGGTCCGGAGTCCCTTGTTTCCACCCCTAGTCTAGGACCCTTCCTGAAGAATTATCTCATAGCTCAAGACCTTAGAGAACTGAGAGTATGAGAGCTTACGATTGGGAGGTTCAATTCCTTTTGAAACCCTCCTCCTCATTTATATTCCTGCTCCTACATTGGGAGTTAGAGTATCAGTCTGTCCCTGTATGAATTGAAAGGTTGGAACCCTTCAATATTTCATTCTTCTTAGTGGCTACCCCCTCAACGTTTTGAGTAGGAATTTAGGACCAGGGATTATTTTGAAGAAAGTGATGGTACTTATATATATTGAATGATTTTGACCAATCCAGGTCCATGTCTTCTTTTTTGGATCACCTCTACGGGGTCAATTCTGATAGTAACATCCCATTCATAACAAAACAACACTAAATCGATATCATCTTTATAACTATATATAATAGTACCTATATAAGAGTACTAACGAATTAATCCTTACTATAAAGGATTGCAAAAAACTATAATGAATTCAGTATACTATAGAAGAATTCACTCTTCTCTCAGATAGAAGAGAGGTCTTTGATTTTCATCAATAATAAAAATGTGATTGAATCTTGGAAGCATGAAACTCATTCCTTGTTTTTGTACCAATTTTTTCAAAGAAGAGTTTAAAATATTTAAAGGCTCTGAAACCCACTCATTGATCCACTCCCCTATCATTGTGTGTGGTTCTCCGGGTAGTGCCCCCCCCAACTCTCGACTTATCCTGTCACTATACAGTTGACAAGAATCAATATAATATAGGTAGTAGACCATATCCTGCAGCATGTCCTGTCTGAATAAGTATTAATATTTTAGAATAAGATGGTTTTCTTTCCAGTGAAGGCCCCATAGAAGGATATAGTTAGGGGAGGTCACCTAAACTTTATAAGTAAGGGGGAAGGAAGACGAATCCAAAGTCAAAGACCAATTATAATCATGACTTTCTTTGGTTTGTTAGAACCTCTGGGGATTCAAGCTGAAACTAGAGTCTCCCTGGTACTCTCTTACTACCTATGAAATGAAAAGGGGGAAGTCAAGAGCTTATCCCATTCTTATCTATCAACTATAAGATCACAGAATGGCATTGTAGTGACACTTATCGCTTTAAAAGTGAGAGGTCTGTCCACGTATATCAAAATTATGAGATAGATTAGACCCCTAAATACTAATCAAGAATGAATAAGGTTTTTGAGAAGTCTTTAATATATAGGGGGAAATGTCATGGTAAGATTAATGTTTCAAAACTTGAAAGGTCCATGCCAACTCATCTCAGGTCCAATGGACTTACTTTCTAGCCCTAGCGCAATTGCCAGATCTTTCTCATCAGCTCTAGATTTACATAAGGTTCTACCAGAGATAGAGGGAAAATACTCTTTCTATTCTGACTGGAACAAACCATGCTCTAGAACTATAATCTATTCATGGATAGGAGCGGGATCCGGAGTAACCAGGTGAGGGGGATCACAACTTCACTATAGGACCCCTTTGGAGAAGGTTTCCAGAATTTCCCAGATCGTAGAATCCACTAAAAAATTCTTTATTGTGAGAAGTACCGAAGAAGGATTATTAAGTTAAGAGATCATTAAGAGAAGAGGGACACTAGTGTAGATAATGCACATGTTTACAAAACAGGTACACTGGTCATCTTACCGAAGACACATAACTAAACTTGCAAACAAAAGTCACCAAGAGAACAGTACCAAGGTTTTGTTTTTGTTCATTCAAAAGATATTTCCTCTCCTTAAATGAAAGGTGACTCAAGAGAGGTTCACATACACTTACTAGTATTTTTTATGAGAATAGAGGGTCTTTCTCCTTCTCAAAATACCATTTCTCCCTCCCGCTTCTTTCTTAGGATTCTCCTTTATTTCTTTCTTTTATGTTCTTCGCACCTCGTTGAGTCAATTCCTTCCACTCTCTAACCAATGACCTCCCGAATCGCAGGGGAAATGGAGTTAGTGTTTGTGAACCCTCCCCTTGAGTCACCTTCAAAAGAGATAAGGTTAATTTTAGTCTTATAGTGTTGAACACCTTCACCCGACTTTATTTTCCACTAAGCACCCCTATCACATAAAGGGAAACTAAAAATAAAAAAATTATATAATACCTTTTTTTCTAGCTTCTAGCCTACCCTATCACATATAGTTCATGATATTTTTTTGGAGTGTGAACAATAGTATTAGTGGGATCCCATTTTCTTTGTCTGTTAAGCCTCACAACTATGGTTTTGATTCTTTTGTCGAATTCTGAAGACCAGCTATGATTCTGTATCTTCCTACAAGCCTTTCCTATTATCACTTATCACTGAAATTAAGGTTGACTCTCTCTCCTTAAGTCACATAAAGAAAAAGGTCATGATGCACGTATTTACCAACTTAAAAACATATTGGCACCATGAAGTAGGGAGATAGAAACTTCACTTCTTTCTACACCTCTTTACGAACGATGTGGGAAGAACTTGAATTCTATAAACCTCTTTCGACTTGATCATGCGGGGTCATTATCCTCTCTTTTTAGAGTAAGTTGTATTTATTTAAAATTTTGTATTTTTTTTAGAAATAGAGAAGGTTGAAGTGTTTCATTTACTTTCTGGTCTTTAACATGAGTTTTGAATATATTAAAATGGGTAATGATTCTCTATGATCGATCAACAAAGTATTGACCATCCTTCTCAATGACCAGAAATCTATGAGTAATCTGATAAATAGTGCATCAGATCATACCGCTCTCAATGTATCATCTGGAGGGGGTTTTACCCATAATACTGGCCTTATTTAATAGGTGGGAAGAGGAAAAAGAGGAGGTAATAAGGGTGGTTGAAAATAGGTCACTCTATAGATAAATGCTTGATTTTTCATCCTCCAAACAAGTCTTCATCTACATCGACCAATGCAGTATCTCATTCTGAAGATGGGAATATTTTTTCTACTTAGTCAATCCATCTATAGTATAATACTTCACCTACTATCACACCATCAGTCAATGTACCTCTTGACATCATACAACAGACCTTGAACATGAATATTATAGATTCAAATTCCGGTAATATTTTAGCTCCAACAACAAATTCTATAGGTATCTATTTTAACAAGATCCAAATTCAATCCACTCTAACATGGATTATGGATTCTGGTTCCAATCATCATATGGAAGGATAGTCCACTTATTTTTCACCTTCCCTTTAATTATATTATAAATCTTCTACCTTTCTTGCTGATGGATATCCAGTTACTTCGCTTAGGTATTGGAACCATGGATGAAGGGACCTTGTGGATAGGCAGTCCCGAGGATGATTCCTTTAGGTAGGGGTTTCCATATTTAGTTTTGAAACCCCCAGGCTTTGACCAATAGATCGAAATTGCCTTATCTATGAAACATAACTCAAGTTGACCCTACTTCTATTTCCCAATCAAATATAACTAGATTATTTGATATCCGTTAAAAGGGAAAGAGGTGGCCAATACTTCCAATTATGTTTCTCTATGATAAAGGAAAACCAAACAAGATTATACTTTTATCGAATAACAGATGGAAGAAGTCTTTCTCCCCAGGGTTCACAAAATATTGGAATTGGATGACTTGGGTGGAGAACAGATGTAGTTGGGGGAACTACTCTACTTCTTCTTCCCATGGGGATTCATTGGTTAGAGAATGAGATCTTCCATCCCTTATCCGCTTCCGCCCATCCAAAATACCCTATTTTTTAGATGGTTCCAACCCCTATTATTAGTAGGTTGAAATAAACCCTACTATCCAAGACAAGTAATGAATCTAGGGAAGCTCTCTTTGTTGGTTAGATCTGGAAATATATTCATTATCTTATCTTAGAATTACCACAATCCCTATCAGAAGCACCTATCTATGGAAATGAAAGAAGAGAAATCTCTATTTGCGATCAAGGAACTGGAAGAAGTGAAAGGCAGTCAATCACTAATAAAGTCTCTTCGACCATTAACTAAATAAAAGAACTAATAGTCACTATCTCTGAGACCGAAAATCCATATTCTATCTTCAACAGAGACAAAGACGTAGACTCTCACTAACCCCAATACAGGAACCAAAATCTGATTCTAACCCAAACCAAATCACCTCAATATATAAATTTAAGTACATCTCTAAGATTTAATTTTTTAACATCAAACTTTTCCTATGGCTTGGATACTGCCTATATTATACTGATCCCCATAATAGTACCTATCAAAATCAGAAGGAACCAAAAATCCATCCCTTAAATCAGTAGTGTTCTAGAAGCACAAGAAATAAGGAAGTAAAATTCTACCTATTGTATTCTAATAGTTGACCAGACAGATAGAAGAAAGAACTGATATTGATGTTTTCACAGTCATCTAATAAATCAGGAACTAACACTTTTATGACTTGTGCTATCACCCATATCATTCTTGTGCCCAGAACCCTTTTGAAATAGGGAATTAACCCAAAACCCTGACTTTCACCCCTCTCACCCCAAATACAAAATCCTCAAATATTAAATTAAGTCTTTATCTACTCCTTTATAATCTCCAAATATTCACTCATATACTATCAATCCCTTCCTTTTATCTAAGTAGAGGCCTAAGTGATCGCTAAGTTTGTTTGCAGTATGATAGAGTGCACCCTAAAAGATGTATGGAGCCATTTCGCATCGTCAACATGATCTCTTCTAGGTCCCCCTTTTATCTTAATAGAAAACTCTCATAAGAACCAAAATCCTAGCTGCTATTGCTTGAGTTGAGGTTGCTGGGTGAACTCCTAATTAATACAGAAACCCGAGATAACTATCATTAGAATTATGAACCTAGTTAATAACATCTTTTTGGTTTTATATTGTTAACTTATAATAGACTAGGTTGGTATTGTTCCAAAATAGAGGATTGATCCCAGTGGAATAAGCGTCTCTTTCCTCTTAGGGGTAAAAGAAAGAAGTTGTCTCATACCGAGGCCATGCATAAGTAGAGGCATTCCTAGAGTTATTTCTTTCTTCTTTCTGTGGATTCCCTACCCAAAGGTAAAGGGTATGGGACATAGGTCCTGGAAGGAAGGCCTTTTTCCTTCTATCATGCCTATCTATGTAGATCCCAACTCAAGTTATATTACTTGAAGGTTCTCCTAGATCTGGCTAGATGCCCTTCCCTATGGAGGTTCTGTATAGAATTTCAATGAGATATTTAGACTGTGAAAACAAATCAAACTCTTGGTGTAGAGTTGCATCTTCATCATCTGACTTGTACTCTAAAATACAGTTATTGAGCCCTACGAGAAGGAGCATCCCCCTATATTATTCAACAATATATTCTTTTAAAAATAGGGTGCTATAAAGATAGGTTGTGGAAAGGACTGGGATTCAGTTCCTATGTAACCATTTCGTAGGCAAGTACTTAATACATATAGTTCAATGTTTTTAGGAAATTTTACTTGCCTTTATGCCTTCCCACTATCAACTATTATCCACTTATGGGAAAGAATCATTTGTGGACATTGTTAACTTGATACTAGGAGAGACACCCTTAGCCCAGTACTTAATAAAGGAAGGGAGATGCATTCAAAATTCAGAAAGAGTAGAAGATGTTCCACCGATAAAAAAGAAATAGAATCGTATGGAAGAATCATATGATACTCAAGATAGGTACTCTTCATATATATTGAGAGACTAAGGAAAGGAAAATATAGATAATAGGGATGGTGTCCTCACTTTAGAATTTATACTTGGCTGCCAAAAGAGTCTATCGATCCATAAATCCTGTAAGTGAGGGGAAAACTCAGCCAAGTGATTCTATTTAGTTTAGATTGGGTAATCAATGCCTTGGCCTTTTCTATATTTGGGAGTGTTTTCTTTCTCGGTGAGCCCAGAATTATTGATTTTTGGCTCACTTATTTAGTGGAGAAAATGAATGTGGAAGTTTCAGTGGTGCACATGATAATTGCTGAGACTATCCTTTCTTTTTCTTATTGCTTGACCTGGAAGCATGGAACTTTCTTTGGATGTGAAGCTTTGCATCAGGTATGGATTTTGGAGCATCTTGATGACTTCCAAGTGGAAGGCTACTATCGTGAAGACTTGATTGAAAGCTTTAAGTTGCACATCTATATAGAGAAAATATGAGCTAGATCCAAGTGAACAATTTCACCAGGTGTGTATGAATCTATTCTTTTATGCATGTTCTGATTCCTAATATGAGAAGTAAAAACTCTTAATACGATCAGAAGCAAGTATGAGAGGGGATTGTGACCTATGAGCTAGTGAGAAGTGACTAAAGTAGAAGATGAGGGAATCTACAGCTGGTACTTATATATATTGATAGAAGCTAGTGAATAGAGTCAACTATTAGAATATAATAGTGATGTTAGAAAGGGAAAATGAATTTGACAAGCCATTCAGTGAATCCACTAAAACTTTTATTTTTATACCCCTTCTAAAGACTGATTATACCTTTCCTACTTTACCATATCCAAGGGGAAGTCCCAAGAAAAAAATCTTGAGGCCTATATCTCTATGGCTTTTCATTTCATTCAACTAACACAACCATTAACAAAAACCTTTCGCTTGAATTTTACCTTCCACTCTCGCTCTCTTCTTCTTGGTTGAATCTACCGAATGTAGAAGAAGACACTTTTACTAATTTTAGAAGCATGTTTAATTAATTCAATCTCTTATAAGATCAATTTATTCCCATTGCGACTACTCATAGTACTGATTTTGACCGATTGGGCTAGACTGAATTATTTCTTTAGGTCAGAAAATGATCTTGTAAAGATTGCAGAAAAATATGAATCTCTCTCTCCAGTGGTGTATGAACACATGATGTTGGGGAAGCAGCAAGATAATGAAAAAACAGGTGTTTCATAGGCCACCTAGGCAAGAATAGGATAATCCCACAGTTGGATCCACCAAAGTATATTTTTCTGAAGTTGTATCTTTTGTTATTTATGTTGACTTAAATATAGATTTGGTGAGTGAATTTGAAAAAATAAAATTACTTGTTCCTCTGTCAAAATTGGCTATGATCCCTTCACAGGTAAGAAACTATTTCTTGATTACAAATTAAGTTAAGGATATGAATTAATAAGGTCCAATAGTGTTCTAGGAAATGAATCAGGACATAAAGAAAGGTATCTATAGCTAGATTCTCTCCTTTCTACATCACTCTAAGGAGAAATGATATGTTGTTGTACAATTTCATTCTTGATTCAGGAGCTTCCACCAATGTTATATTCTTAAAATTGATGAGTCAATTAGTCCTAAATACCACTCAACCATATAGAAATATATGTGCAATGGATTCCATGGAAATGAAGGTTTGTGTCCTTATGGAAGAAAGAAGGGCCAAGGGACTCTACTACTATTGCGATGGTAAGTGGAATCCAGGACATAAATGTATGAAAAATATTCTCTTTATTATACAGTTCAAATTTGAAATCTGATATCATTTCTAATTCATTAATTTCAGATCTAGGGCAAACCCCTTTTAATGAGAAATTACATCAATCATGAAAGTCCCTCCCATGGTGCCCCTTCCACTACTTAAGCAGTCAAACTTGAACCAGAGACTGCTCTGAATGAGGGATGTTCCCGATCGATTAAGAGAGGGTCCGAAGGAGCTATATGAAAATAAGATCCATCTCATTTGGACCCTTTTATCTAGTATCATTTATGGATGAAGCTAAATATGCAGACACATCCATCAACCAACATAATAAAGGCTTCTGAAAGGAATGGATTTAAATGATGTAGGGGAGGGGAATGAAAGAATAATATTTCACATAGGAAGAAACAACTTCAAAAAGTAGTGCGCTAAATAGGGTGGATGGGTAGGGAATCTCAAGTAAGCAATGAATCTGTTCAGGTGGTGGTTAGAATGGTTTTTCCATTAGAGAAATAGGTGACTAGTTCTTGGAACCATGTGTCTTATGGAATAAAATGAAGCCTTTCTTTAAAAAATAAAGGGTTGTCTCATTCTACCTTAATGAATTTCCCCTTGTGTAATACCTCATATCTATATCAAATAAAAATCCATCATAAGATATACCTACTTCCTGAGGAAATAAATCACCATCTCTATCCTTGGCTACTCACATTCTGCTCTATTGTCCCCTTCGGTGCATAATCATCTTTCCATTCCTTTAGTTTTTCTTTATACGCTAGCTAGTCCTGAACCCATGAACTCAAGCAGGTACTCTTCTATAAAGGGTGCATGAATAATGTAGCCCATATGAGGCCATATCACTCCTGCTAATAGTCCAAGAGATCGGAATAAAAATAGGGATCAGAAAATACCTAAGAAGAGAGATTCCTTTATAAGTGGCCCCACTTTCTTTCCAAGTAATTGACAGTCAAAAGACTTGGAAATGACCAAAAAAATAAAGGGTTAATTCTGGGATATTTCACCCTATTCGGTTTAGAAAGGGGCTATTTATATATCAAGTGTTAGGAATCAAATGTTTTAAAAAAAAGAGAAGGCTGAATATAGACAAGAATGAACCCTTTCTTGTTTTGGTCATTTCCAAGTCTTTTTACTACAGTTACTTGAAAAGAAAAGTATGCCCACTTATAAAGTAGTCAGTCTTCTTAGGTATTTTTTGATCTCTATTTGTATTTTGATATCTTGGACTCTTAGAAAGAGGAAGATGGCCCTGTACATGCTATGTGATTCCTACACCATAAGGTTGAAGTACCAGCCACAACTAGGCTACTCGCTTCTCCAACTGTCCTAACAACATCGGAATTGGGGTTCTATTTCACTCCCTTTGGAATGTGGTGGGTGCTCTTTCAAATTCCCCACACAGTACTCATTGGGCTATCAGTGTCATGGATGAATCTGGTACGTCAACCATTGTAGAGGGTGGTTTCTCATATTAATACAGGTTGTCACAGACAATACAAAATTTGAACACACTGCGTACTACTTATTGAGGATCCACTCTCAATGGTCAGGACAAATGTCAGGGATTTCACCTTCATGGGAAGATCATTCCAAATTGTTCAAACAATACTCAAATCGTCACCCCTCAGTAATCTACTCTAATAGTCATCAGTACTCTACTCTAATAGGGGGGAATTTTTATTCCTTTAGATCATATTCACTAAAATTCTAGTAGCTCAGTACTTCACCCTTATGGTCATTCTATTTGAGATACCAAATTCCAGACTCGTAGGCCAATAGGTGCCCACACACTGGTGGATTCCTACCAGCCACATGAGACAACTCACCCCATGGTGCTTTCTCTCCACTTCTGTCATGTTCTTGGTTGATTGAGTGGATGGATCTAGTCATATGTTTCTGTTCGCTCCGATCTAGGCCCCCATTTCCATCGCTAATGACTCTCGCACCCATTCGAATGACCCTTGGACACCCCATTTCATGGTATCTAGATCAATACATCACCTCCATCCCTATCCATCCTACCCAATCACCACTAGTTGTACTTGGATTCTTCCCCCATGGACTATAGGTGGATGATGTGGTGGTTGGATGTTTTGCTCCGAGCTTGCTCACCCACGCTAGCAGTGCATGCCCCATTCCGCATTCCATCTTCCTGATGACCTCATGGAACTCATTTTGTTTGAGTCCTATGTTGAACCATCCACTTGTATTCTAGCCAATGACCCATTTTCAGGTTTACTTCATCTATAATGGTAAAGAGTAAAGATGTATTTATTGGTATTTAGCATATAAATTCCACATATGAAGTCCACCACCCACCAACTGTCATAGGCATAGAAGGTCCCCCATCGCCCCCAATGTCTCGACTGGTGAAGGAAATCTAGGTTCTACCACTTAATATATAAGGTTATATATATGTATTTTCTACTTATATATAATGTTTATAAATTGAATAGGTTGAAGTAGCTGAGTTCTAAACCCTCATATATTAAGTAGCACCTCCCAGGGTCAGGAACTCTCCATGCCCAAGCAGCTAGTGGAGCCAAAGACATATGAGTGGTTGAAACCAGAGAACCCCAAAGGCACAGCTTGGGCCAAGGAAAGGTGTTGGGTGTTTGGGGGTGAGAAAAACATCAAGGAGGCATGCATGGTACCACATTTCATCCCAGTGTTTGATGCGTATGATAAGGCACCGACGTCCGCCACGCTTCCTGGGCGAGTGGTCCAACCGAGTGAGTATAGGTGATGAGGCAGTGGATGATACTTCAACCTTGTTTTGTTATATCAAGATAAAAGAACATATTGGAAAAAGGAAGCCACATTCCTGATCAGGACTGAACCTAATCGATATGTCAACCTAGGGAGGACTGAATCATAGACAGGGATCACCCCTATGAGAGTGATTTCCAGATCACTTCTGTAAGCTAAGAACATTCATTCTATGGCTATCTTTTTTTATCTTTTCATGCATATTCTATGATTTTGGTAACCAATATCACAGGGTATGTCACATGCGGGTGTTAGGGAAAACTCTGGACCCCAAACAATGACTTTCGATCATTTTGATTTCGATACTTCCAGCAAGTAGTTGACAACGTCTATCTAGATTATACGGACACCCTTACTTGGGGACCACTATAGGTAAAGAACCGCGATTCGGAACCCAAACCCCAGAGCTTCAATACCTTTGATCCATGTCCATTCTCGGGTGGATATATACCAACTCATCCCATTATAGGTGGTGATCAGGGTCTAGAGAAGCACAACTATGAACCTTCCCCAGCACAAATATCAATCCCATTCCATATCTCGGATGAGAGGTGAATAATACACTCAATATAAAGCTTTCATTATGAACCACTGATATCATCAACTATTAGAATATAATAGGGTCCATCTATAGATGACTAAAAGCCCTTTGAGGAGTGAAAGTAGAACTATGAGTCATATCAGTGCCACCACTCTAGCCGACCTTCTGACAGCAACGAGCCATCTTATGTGGAAACAATTAACCCAATAGAGGCTATCACCATATGAGCTCTCAACTAATCCATTATATGGGATCAAATCAAGCATATAATCTTTTCTCTATTGGTGATACCACTTTTCCAAGTCCATATATTTTTGCATCACCATTACCAATGACTATATATACAGAGTAGCTGTCCAAATATATCCTTTGAAAGCTGGGAGACCCACTTGTTATGATGTATCTAATAGGAAGCCCAAACCCACGAATGTAGGTGCAGAACCGTCAGCTTTCCTTCAACATGTACCCAAGAGGCACATAAATTCCTAGCCAATTACTTTACTTCTAGTCCTAGGTAACCTCCTTTATTTGGTAGAAACTACCCAACTAATGACTATATAGACAAAGTTCTTGGCCTCCCTCTATCTCCATTTGAATGTTTTGATTACGAACATAGTGGCTAAGAACCAACAATCTCAGGTCAGGTATTCTATCTATCACTATATATAAAAGTATCGTAGAGTACTTGATCTCCTTCAGACCCTGTGCCTTCAGCCAATGATGACTCAAACTGATAAGCTTCTATTGATCCCATTTAAAGCTTTCAAAACCCTCTAGTCAAACCAGTGGGAGATGACTAAACCAACTCACCGGGATCGCAAGGATACTACCTATATTTTACTAATTTTGATTCTTAACCAAGCTCAGAACAACCAAATGACTCCAGGGAGGGAGATGATCATACTCTCGATCCAATTTCTTTCTCTCCTCCCTCCAAGGAATCTACCTGAAACCTGACCCAATAGAAACTCCTTCAAGGAAGGTCTTTTTCTCCCAATCCATAGATTTCATTGCATCGGGTTGGCACACTGATACTTATATATATTGAGAGTGCCTTAAAAACTATTAGAGTAGAGTCGGGTACTATATCTATATAGTCACCCTAGGAGTGGGGGATGGGAATTCAAATTATGGACTTGGATATGAATTAGAGAGAATGGAGTGAGGTTCTTCCCTTTTTGTCTTAGCAGGGTCCGTAAGGAGAATCACTTTGATGGGATTGAGGCATAATGACTAGTTACTCCAGAAGTTCAGGAATTGGATCAGAATCAGAAGAAAGGAATTGCTTCTAAGCGGAGGCATTAGATCAATTATCCAAATATATATCTTTATATTCATCTAATAAGGCACAAGTGGGCTTCGAAGGCCCTGTGATCAAAAATAGAGGAACCTATTCCTACCACTAGTTCCTTATCTCTATGAGTGAGGAGTGAGATTGTTTTGATGCATTGGATCCCACTAAAAATCAATATCACTCTCAGATACTTCACTCTATTTGGTTTAGGAAGGTGCTACTTATATATCAAGTGTTTAGAACCTTATCCCTATCGGTAACCGAAGCTAGAAAATCTCACTACTACTGAATGTTAATGGATGACTTGGTATTTGTATTCATACAGTTGAGAGACCCTTGAAGGTAGGTGAGTTCTTTATCCCTATCAGTCTAGTATTGATAGGGATAAAGAACTGATCTTCAGTCTGTGGTTGTAGAGAACTAATAGAGTAGAGTACTGAATCCTCCAGGAGAAAAAATGAGAAAGGATAAGTAGCAGTGTCAGTCAAGCCACAAGTCCTAATCATAGCACATAGGAAATTGAGGTTAGCAAAAAGAATTTATCATTCATTTCATATAGTAGAGTAGTTATACCCCTCATTCCTACTACTTGATTGAGTCGACTAGTCCCGTCTCGGGCGTCATATCCCAAAGGTGCGAATTCAAAAATGTCTTCTCAGTACTCTTCTAATAGTGTGACACATGAGGCTCTTAATAACGGGGAATAAAGAATCCGAGTGGTTCCCTGTCTGTTCCCCTTTTCCTACTTTTCTTGAAGCAAAAGATTCAAACCTAATCCTTTTTCAGGCTAAAGACTGTTGGGAGAGTCCGGGGTGGTCCAACAACCTCTATTACATATATTATACCGATTTGAGATTTGATATTTTCCAATTTAGAGGTTCCTGACCCTTTATAAAGGGTTAGGTCTAAAATAAACTTACATACATATAGAAAAATTGAGGAGATTCATATATGCCTAGAATCTCACAATACCCACCCTTGCTAAAATAATGAGTGACTAGTTTGTCCGATATCTAGGGGATACCCGTAGACTTTGCTTCACCAAAAAAATCCCACATACTTTCATTGTCTGTCTACTACCAACCCTTCTTGACCCCTACTTGCATACTATTTATGGTTCATAGTAATTTAACGCTTGATCGAAGTGGGAAGAAGGATGCAAAAATCGAAATGTGACAGGATGGATGAGGTGATAGCACTTAGCGTGAGCGCGCTAATAAACCAACCTGAGTGTATGCTTTCAGTAAAGTGAAGGTCACTCAAAAAATTCTTTATTATGAAAGAATATAACAATAAGATGGAGAGAAAGGCAGTGGTGGTTCAAATGGGAAGGCAAGGCTAGATCAACTTAGGTGCCAATGGGGGATATGGAATAACAGGACCATAAGGTTTAAGTACTGACTTCTGAAATATATTTAGACTATTAGAGTAGAGTACTGACCTATGCTCACAGTGAGTAGAGTCGGTATAATATAGGTAGTAGGCCAACTCTATCTCTTGATCCAGACTCGGAGGTACCTTGCTACCTTGGTATCATCTCTATCGGTCTTCTCTTGACTCAAAGTTTTTTGATATACTATGAAAGTGAAAGGTAGGAGGCCAAGAGGTAAAAACTTTCATTCATCTTATTTGGTAAGAGATAGTAAGTATTATATCATATAAAGTCTCTGGACTTTTCTATTCTATATATCTATAGTTATAGTCAGAACTAGTTATTGCCTTTTATACTATCCTTTACATTGCCCTCCAAAAAGAAACTTTAGTACTTTATTCTATATAGTCTGATCTCCTTTCCTTGCCTTTTCTCATGAGTGCTGGTGATGAAGCATAGTCCTTCCCACATTGACTCTCAACTAGGCTACTACCTATATTATATAGATAGTACCTTCACCTCTAACTTTTTGTTTGTTTTGAGATGAGACCGAAACATCTTTGAGTCATAGAGGGATGAGAGAGTCTTTCAATTCCCTTATGATAAAGACAAATACAAATATCAATCAGAAAAAGTACAAGATCAAAGGGAGAAATACAATCTACATGAGCTATCCTTTCTAAGACCTAAGTGAGAAGAAATAAATTCAATAATCCTTAAGGCCATTTGTCTTATTTAGTTGACCACCCAAAGGACACGTCACCTCTCTACCACTAAGCTAATGAGGTTTTAGAGATTGGATCTCGTAGAGTGAATTCTTGTTCTCAACCCAGTCCATATGAAATCCTTCTTCACTCCCAGAAGTTTTTTTGTGACCACGCTCATGATTTCATAAGGTCATTCAAATTAGAAAGAGTAAAGTTTTTCAACCCTAATATATTCTATTAGTTGATAAAACCACCTATTCTAATCGGCCGAACACATCCTATTCATCATCATACAATTGACTTGATCATCCCACCACCAATGCATCATGAACTCGTCCACTCCACTTGTCCAAAACCCATTGCTTCCAGAACTATATAGAGAATCAAGCATGGACACCATCATTTCAAATCAAATCACTACTAGAAAAATAGGTATTTGCGAAGGGTCATTTGCGACGGGATCCCGTCACAAATGGATTTTTGCGACGGGGGCCCGTCACAAATAGCCCGTTGTGGAAAACGGCGTCGCAACAACAATTATTTGCGATGGGCCTGTCGCTAAAGGGGATCCTTCCCGTCGCAAATATTACTCCGTATATTTGTAAAAAACTTTTAAAATAGTATTAGCGACGG
The DNA here is from genome assembly GCA_963277665.1 of Viscum album. NCBI lineage: Eukaryota > Viridiplantae > Streptophyta > Magnoliopsida > Santalales > Viscaceae > Viscum > Viscum album. Next base: position 1,547,316,750 of record OY728135.1, on the reverse strand, counting down.
GCCCATCGCAAATACTAGTTGCGACGGGCCCGTCGCTAATACTATTTGCGATGGGTCCGTCGCTAATACTATTTGCGACGGGTCCGTTGCTAATACTATTTGCGACGGGCCCGTCGCTAATACTACCGTCGCAATTACTATTTAAAAAAAAATTAAAAACTATTAATAAATTATTTTAATGAATATAATAATAATACTATTTGCAACGAGCATAGTATCCCGTCGCAAATACTATAAAAAAAATAAAAAAAATAAATTATTAATAAATTATTTTAATTAATATAATAATAATCCAATTATAATTTAAAAATAAAAAATAATAAAATATTAATAAATTATTTTAATTAATATAATAATAGAATTATAATTCACAAATAAAAATAATAAATTATTAATAAATTATTTTAATTAATATAATAATAATAGAATTATAATTCAAAAATAAAAAATAATAGAATATTAATAAATGATTTAATTAATATAATAATATTAGAATTATAATTCATAAATAAAAAAATATTAATAAGTTATTTTAATTAATATAAAAATAATAGAATTATTTTACATTCAAATATTAAAATAATTCAAATATTACAAAAAAATATATATTAAATTATAATATTATAAAATTTTAATATATATATATATATAATTTAATATTATAAAATATAAATAATATTTTTATTCATATTAATATTGTTATTTAAAAATATAATATTATTAATATTTTATAATGATACAGAAACTACGAATAGAAAAAAAATTCATATTTTGATTTAACAAACTATATAACATAAAAACAAACTCTAATCTGAAGGAGGGGGGGGGGAGGGGGGATCTGTAGATGCTGGTGGAGGAAACTCAATCCCTAAAGCATGAGTGAGTCGGCGCATGTACTCCATCTGCTCCTGTTGATGCTGCTGCCACCGACTCATCTGCTCCTCGTACAGCTGCTGCTGGCGTCGACGCTCCTCCTCATGCTGCTGTTGCTGCTGACGCATCTGCTCCTGCTCCTGTCGGAGACTCTCTATCAGTGCAGTCTGAGATCGCAACTGATCCTCATACTGTGTAGCATAAGAAGATGCACGAGCTCCTCTCGAGCTGGACGCCGACATCGCAGCACTGCCATAATAATCTTCGGGAGTCAGTCGAGAGCTGATACCAACTACCCGACCCTTCTCGAAGGCATACTGGGTGGCCTGCATCCATGCCGCCTCATCAAACTGACGGCCAGTGGTCTGATCTGATGACTCGGCCTGACTCTCAGGCTGGGTCTGTGACGCTGCGGCCTCATATGACTCCTGTAGTTGCAATTTAAAATTAAAATTGTGAATATATTATATGCAGTTAATTTTTAAACTTGAAAAAAAATAATACTGACCACGATGTGATGCTGACGATCACCTCTAAGCTCCCCAGTAGCAGGATCACTATACATCCTCCGATATACGTCGTACTCCGTAATTTCGGGGTACTCGACAACCTATAAGAATAAAAAATAAACTGTTAATATTTATAGTTATATAAAATATTTATAAATAATGTACGTACCAGATGTTGTCTATGAGTACTGAAAGTACGACTCCCAGCTCGATGAGTCACCTCATGTCTCCCCCGATTCTGCCTCCCCACCGATGATCTCCTCTGAAAGGCATCACTCAACCAGTGCGCACATAATCCATCCCATACATGGGATGAAATGTACTCTGGTCGGTGTGCTCTACATGACTCATCAAAAACTGACACTCCTGATTTCTTCGTGTCAGCTTTTCTTAAATTGTGAAAAAACTGACGAAAGCGATCACGCATGGCCACCTCTCATGCCTCGTGGATGGCGTCACGCATGGTATCCTCGATCGGATACCATAAACCCTACAAATAAATCAAAATATCAAGTTAGAAATGAAATAATTTTCAAAATAAAAATTATTTATTTACATACATACCAACCAATGGCCGAACATGGCCTACTACACATTAATGGGAATCTGCTCCCATGTGGTACACGACTGAGAGAAATAGTTGCGCAAAATAGCACTGCCCTGTCCGACTGCTATATACAGAAAACTATAAAAATAATAAACATTTATTATGTGAATAGATTAATGAAATCTTAGTCAAATCCACAGGTTATCACACAGGTTATCACACCTATGTGTGTGTGGATCAAACCCAAGACGTGGACATCGCTCGGGGATGGGGTCAGGAATCATCAATCGTGCAAGACCGCGCCCCCTCCGCGTACTCCCTAGAGCGCCTGCAGGCTGAGGGTCATCTGCCAGCAACTCATCCGCATCGAAAGGTAGGTCAGAATCCGCCAACTCATGAAATGTGTCGTCGTCCATCTGAAACAGAAAATGTTAATGTTTTTAGCAAATAATTTATAATTACTATTATATATACAAATATATATATTTTATTATTGTATATAACTACCATAGAATTCTATTAGTGTTCATCTTCATCATCATCTTTATATATGTCAATGTCATCTTCATATTCCTCCTCAACATCATTGATATCCATTCGAGTTCCAGTTTCTTCATCTCTTACCATTTCAAATTCATATGTGACATCATTAACATCATCGTCATCACCGACTCTTAAATGTGGGGTGTCGTCATCGATACTCATGTCTCTTTGTAAAAAAGATTTATTTTGAGTACTCTCTTGAAAAACTTCAATTCTTTGCACATCAGTGAAAGCACATTCACTTTGACTAAAATTATTGTCTCGAATTTTGATTTTTATTACACTCCACCAATCAGTCAAGTCTCTTGATGTAGCACAGTACTTTGCGTAATAAACTTGATGTGCCTGTTGAGCCAATAAGAATGGTTCATTTACTGCGAGAACACTTTTACATTTAATATCGATGATTCCATGAGTCAGATGAACATGCACGCCTCTCTCTATATCCAACCATCGACATTTGAACATGGTTATGTAATGTTGTCCAAGATAACAGAGTCCAATGATTTCATCAAGTATTCCATAAAAGTCAACTTCATTTTCTTAATGATGAGATCCTCTCAAGCTAACTCCACTGTTCATTGTTTTTTTTGATTCCCCATATGCATGTGTGTGAAATCGAAATCCATTCACCACATATGCATTATAAGTTTTAACAAGTTTGGAATGTGGGTTACTCAATATACACAGTCGTTTGTCAATTTTATCAGCATGTCAAGACACCTAAAAATTTGTGAAATAATTATCAATATAGTAAACTATACATTGAATGAGTTACTAAAAGATAAATAATTTATGTTACCAGTTTTTGAAACCACTGAGAGAAATTTTTCTGTCGGCGTTCTTCGAGAGCAGCTGCTGTAATTTTTGGAATTTGTTTCTTGATATGATTATCATACAACCTATAAAAAACAAAGTTATTTACTGTAACATAAATGATAGAATAAGTGATATAAACACTTACAGTACAACTGATGTCATCTCTTCACAGTTGAGAAGAACATACATATGAGCTCTGTGATGTTCATCATCAGAAAGCCAGCGTTCATAAACTCCACCAAAAACAAGCTCTGGCTGGTTGAAAATAGATAATTGATTGTCAATTTCATCAATATTCCTCTCGTTCCATCCCATTCGGTTGTGTTTTGAAGGATACTCAGATTCAAAATAATGGGAGCAGAAGAAAGATATTTCCTCTTGCAAATAAGATTCTGCAATAGATCCTTCAACAGATTCTTTGTTACATACTTTTCTTTTCAATTTTTACATGCATCTTTCAAATGGGTACATCCATTGAAACTGTACTGGACCTCCAAATTTGGCTTCATATGGCAAATGTAACATCAAATGTTCCATTGAGTCGAAGAAATATGGAGGAAATATTTTTTCCAGTTTACATATAATTACAACAACATCTTCTTCAAGTTTGCATAGAGCATCATAATCTGCTGTAGCCGCACAAATTTCCAGAAAAAAATGAGACATGTCTATTATGGAATCCCAAATCACAGAATTCAATAGACCTCTTAATCCAATGGGTAGAAGTCTTTCCATTATAACATGACAATCATGACTTTTTAATCCAGTAATATGACCATTCTTTACACATCTACCCAAATTGGAAGCACAACCATATGGAAGTCTCAAATCTGCAATCCAATGACAAAATAATAAAAGGTTTTCTTTAGACAGTGTATAAGATGCTTTTGGTTTCAGTAACCTTTCTATTCTGACATTCTCAAACAGTTCCAATTCTGGACGCCTATAAATTTGGGCAAGATCTAAATGTGCATTTACATTATCTTTGCTCTTTCCTGGCATATCCAAAACTGTATGAAAAAAATTATCAAAACAGTTCTTCTCAATATGCATGACATCCAACATGTGGCAGACCAACAAATCAGACCAATATGGCAAATCCCAAAATATGCTATGTTTAATCCAATTGTGTTTTTCCCAAAACCAGAAATTTTCTGTTGGTTTATTGTGGGACCAAAAGTGATGGGAGGTAATGAAAATACAACTGATTTTAACTCCGAACCTGATAGCATTTTTGGAGGTCCATCCCTTTCAATTATTCCTTTTCTGAAATGAGATATGTTTCTGCAAAAAGGATGATTAGCTGGAAGAAATCTGCGATGACAGTCAAAATAACAAGGTTTCTTTCCATGAATGAGCATAAATGCTTTGTTCTCTCCCATACAGTAAGGACATGATTTCTGACCATGTTTACTCCAGCCAGATAACATCCCATAAGCCGGGAAGTCACTAATTGTCCACATCAATGCTGCTCTCAGTATGAAATTCTATTTCGTAGTAACATCATATGTACTGACACCAGTACTCCACAATAAACTTAATTCATCAATCAATGGTTTCAAATAAACATCAATATTTTTCTTCGGATGTCCTAGAATTAGTAAAGTCAAAAAGATATATGGCTCCTTCATCAACATCCATGGAGGTAAATTGTACGGAGTTAAAAAAACAGGCCAACATGAATATTGACTACCATAAGATCCGAACGGACAAAAACCATCAGTGGAAAGGCCCAGTCGAACATTTCTAGCTTCTAAAGAAAAGGATGGATGCACTCTATCAAAATGTTTCCATGAATCACCATCAGCTGGATGATTCAAGCTTTTATCAGTTGAAATATTCGCTTTATGCCATGACATCATTGTCGCTGTATTCTTAGACATGAATAAACGCTGATGTCTGGATGTAAGCGGAAAATATCTCAACTGTTTTACAGGAATCAAACTAGGCTTCCCATGTTTCCCTTCTTTATATCTCGGTTTCATACATGTGGGACAAATATCCAATGACTCATTTTCCCCATAATATAAAATACAGTCATTTGAATATGCATGAATCTTCTGACAAGTAAGTCCCAAATTTCAAAACAACCTCTGAATCTCATAGTAATTTGCAGGAAAAACATTTCCTTCAGGTAACAGTGTTATAAGCAAAGAAAATATATGGTCAAAATAGGTGTTTGACATTCCGTTATCTGATTTGATAGCCATAAATTTTTCAACTGCTTCTAATTTTCTCATCTTGTAGCCAGGATATAATGCATCCTCTACAGACCTCAACAACTCATAAAATTCAGACGGTGCCAACTCAGGATTTGAATCTATATCAGCTGGAGTTTCTGTATGTTGAACAGATGAACCTACAACATCATGTACTAAATCTTGAAACCGGGATGGATCCGGAATCAAGTTGGTATCACCTACTCTGGAACTACATTCACCGTGTTGATACCAAAAAGCATAATCTGGTTGAAAACCAAAATACAAGAGACGTCCCCCCACTTTGTCAAACGTGTCAAAGGTTCTCAATGCACATTTTCTACAAGGGCATTTTATTTTTTCCTTCTAAAACAAATTCTGGATTTGATGCCGCAAATGATAAAAAAGTCTCCACACCCTCTATATATACTGGATTTAAACCAGAACCGTTTGGATTTCTACGTTGATTTATCCATATGCGGTCATCTAATAATGACTGTTGACGACCTCATTGTTCCATATTTTTCTATAAAATATAAAAGCATTACTGGTTTTGAATAATTTGTTAGAAAAAACACTCAAGCAAGGATTGAATATGTTGAGAATAAAGCAAAAACTGTTACAAATATTGATAATTTTAATATTATATTGATTTTTTATTATTTTAATAATACTAATATAATTTTTTCATAAATATTAATTATATAATAATAACATTATTACATTATTATTATATTTTATTATTAATATTAAAATAATATAATTTTCTATATTATATACAATTCTCCTTTCATCTGTGTGTTTAACATTCTATCTCCACATGTAATATTTGCATTGACTTTCACCTCTCCATTGGTGAGTAGGTTGATAATTTTGAAAAAGAATGCAAATATTACATGTGGAGATAGAAAACACACAGATGAAAAGAGAATTGTATATAATATAGAAAATTATATTATTTTAATATTAATAATAAAATATAAAAATAATGTAATAATGTTATTATTCCTAATTATTGGTAATTATTCCTAATTATTGGTAATTATTCCAAATTATTGGTAATTATTCTTAATTATTGGTAATTATTCCTAATTATTGGTAAATATTGGCAAATATTGGTAAATATTGGTAATTATTGGTAAATATTGGTAAATATTGGTAAATATTCGTAAATATTGGTAAATATTGGTAAATATTGGAAAATATTGGTAAACATTGGAAAATATTGGTAATTATTGGTAATTATTACTAATTATTACTAATTATGACTAATTATTACTAATTATTGGTAATTATTACTAATTATTGGTAATTATTACTAATTATTGGTAATTATTACTAATTATTGGTAATTATTACTAATTATTGGTAATTATTACTAATTATTGGTAATTATTACTAATTATTACTAATTATTGGTAATTATTCCTAATTATTCCTAATTATTACTAATTATTACTAATTATTGGTAATTATTTGTAATTATTGGTAATTATTACTAATTATTGGTAATTATTGCTAATTATTGCTAATTATTGCTAATTATCGCTAATTATTGCTAATTATTGCTAATTATTGCTAATTATTGCTAATTATTACTAATTATTACTAATTATTGCAAATTATTTCTAATTATTGCTAATTATTACTAATTATTACTAATTATAACTAATTATTGGTAATTATTACTAATTATTGGTAATTATTACTAATTATTTGTAATTATTACTAATTATTACTAATTATTGGTAATTATTACTAATTATTGGTAATTATTACTAATTATTGGTAATTATAACTAATTATTACTAATTATTACTAATTATTACTAATTATTACTAATTATTGGTAATTATTGCTAATTATTACTAATTATTGGTAATTATTACTAATTATTACTAATTATTGGTAATTATTACTAATTATTGGTAATTATTACGAATTATTACTAATTATTACTAATTATTACTAATTATTTCTAATTATTACTAATTATTGGTAATTATTACTAATTATTGGTAATTATTACTAATTACTGGTAATTATAACTAATTATAGGTAATTATTACTAATTATTGGTAATTATTACTAATTATTGGTAATTATTACTACTTATTGGTAATTATTACTACTTATTGGTAATTATTACTAATTATTGGTAATTATTACTAATTATTACTAATTATTACTAATTATTGGTAATTATTACTAATTATTGGTAATTATTACTAGTTATTGGTAATTATTACTAATTATTGGAAATTATTACTAATTATTGGTAATTATTACTAATTATTACTAATTATTGGTAATTATTTCTAATTATTGGTAATTATTACTAATTATTGGTAATTATTACTAATTATTGGTAATTATTACTAATTATTGGTAATTATTACTAATTATTGGTAATTATTACTAATTATTACTAATTATTACTAATTATTACTAATTATTACTAATTATTACTAATTATTACTAATTATTACTAATTATTGGTAATTATTGGTAATTATTACGAATTATTACTAATTATTACTAATTATTGGTAATTATTACTAATTATTACTAATTATTACTAATTATTACTAATTATTACTAATTATTACTAATTATTGGTAATTATTACTAATTATTGGTAATTATTACTAATTATTGGTAATTATTACTAATTATTGGTAATTATTACTAATTATTGGTAATTATTACTAATTATTACTAATTATTACGAATTATTGGTAATTATTACTAATTATTGGTAATTATTACTAATTATTGGTAATTATTACTAATTATTGGTAATCATTACTAATTATTACTAATTATTGGCAATTATCACTAATTATTGGTAATTATTACTAATTATTGGTAATTATTACTAATTATTGGTAATTATTACTAATTATTGGTAATTATTACTAATTATTGGTAATTATTACTAATTATTGGTAATTATTACTAATTATTGGTAATTATTACGAATTATTACTAATTATTACTAATTATTACTAATTATTACTAATTATTACTAATTATTACTAATTATTACTAATTATTACTAATTATTACTAATTATTGGTAATTATTACTAATTATTGGTAATTATTACTAATTATTACTAATTATTACTAATTATTACTAATTATTACTAATTATTGGTAATTATTACTAATTATTACTAATTATTGGTAATTATATTTAATTATTACTAATTAGTGGTAATTATTGGTAATTATTTCTAATTATTACTAATTATTGGTAATTATTACTAATTATTACCAATTATTACTAATTATTGGTAATTATTGGTAAATATTGGTAATTATTACTAATTATGGATAATTATTGGTAATTATTACTAATTAATGGTAATTATTGGTAATTATTTCTAACTAATGGTAATTATTGGTAATTATTTCTAATTATTCCTAATTATTGGTAATTATTACGAATTATTGGTAATTATTACTAATTACGGATAATTATTGGTAATTAGTAAATTATTACTAATTATTGGTAATTATTGGTAATTATTACTAATTATGGATAATTATTGGTAATTAGTAAATTATTACCAATTATTGGCAATTCTTGGTAATTATTGGTAATTATTACTAATTATGGATAATTATTGGTAATTATTACTTATTATGGATAATTATTGGTAATTATTATTAATTATCACTAATTATTGGTAATTATTGGTAATTATTACTAATTATTTCTAATTATTGGTAATTATTACTAATTATTACTATTTAGTACTAAATATTGGTAATTATCACTAATTATTGGAAATTATTACTAATTATTGGTAATTATTACTAATTATTGCTAATTATTAGTAATTATTACTAATTATTACTAATTATTGGTAATTATTGGTAATTATTGGAAATTATTACTAATTATTGGTAATTATTACTAATTATTGCTAATTATTAGTAATTATTACTAATTATTACTAATTATTGGTAATTATTGGTAATTATTACTAATTATTCCTAATTATTGATATTTATTACTAATTATTAGTATTTATTCTTAATTATTGGTAATTATTTCTAATTATTCCTAATTACCATTAACTATGAACAATGAATACTAATAATTTAAATTTATTAAGTAACAAAAAAATCTAAACATAATTAAATTACAACTAATTTAGAATAATTGAAACTAATAAAAAATTTAAAATAAATATTAAATTAAAATGAACATAAATACCTTTAAAATTGATCTGAGGTGGATCTCTGATCGTTGTTGAAAACTTCAATATCAACTCCGGAAATAAAAATTAAACTTAAGAAACGCTGAACTCTAAAAATAGAGTTTTGAGAGAAGTAGAAGATAGAGTTTGAGAATGAATGAAAAAAAACGGATGAAGGGTATTTATATGTTAGCTTATTTGCGATGGGTATATTTGCGACGGGTATCCCGTCACAAATAGTATTATTTGCGACGGTACCCGTCGCAAATACCTTAGACCGCATTTATTATGATCAACGGTTAAATAGTTATTTGCGACGGGTCCCGTCGCAAATAATAACCTGCCAACAATCTATTTGCGACAGGGGTATATTCCCATCGCAAATATCTTTTACCGCCGCCGGTTATTTGCGACGGGTGGTAACGGCCCGTCGCAAATAACTTTCCCGCGATTTGGCGCGCAATGCGCACCAGTCCTTTTGCGACGGGTTAGCTTTCCCTGTCGCAAATAACTACTTATTTGCGACGGGCAGATTCCCCCGTCGCAAATAAGTTTCTAACGGGACTATTTACGACGGGATTTATCCCCGTCGCAAATACCCATTTTTCCCGTAGTCCCTTCTAGATTTTGAACAATTCAACTATCTCTTTGAAGCATCCAGAAGTAGGCTTCCCCGAATCACCAAGATAAACAGTAGCGTCATGATTTTCCCAGTGCTTGAACCCATCGACACATATCGATCACTCATTGGATTGTTTTGTATCTCCATGTCAGTCATAGTCATCATCCAACTACTGTACCTAATCTCTGGGAACAATGGTAAAAAATCATGATATCCCATTCGATGATTCACACACGGTGCTAAAAAGACACCACTGCTGCTCCTGACACTTTCGTTTAGAAATGAGTTGGTTGATTGCATCGGCGAACCAAAGGCAGAATAGTAGATCAATTTACACCCAATTGAATGAGCCGAGGTACCATTGAATGAATACTGACCTCACACACAACAACGATAGTTCTCCCAAGTGAGTTCGAAACCCAACTGCAGAACCACAAGGCACTCGAGCTGCTGGTTGTTCGGTTCAACCCCTAAGCCAGTCCATCAGATGTATTCCATTGGTTTGGATTGACACCCAAGATGTAAGAACTCGGATCTTCGTTTCAGGTATGTTTCCCCCTTTTCTGGAGTTTTTGGGAAAAATAAAGTTTCTGGAAATTTTTGAAGTACACGCCGTGTACTCTTTTCCCGCGCAAAGCCATGTGCTGGCCGTGTCTGGGCCACACACATGATGTGTAGGGGTGACGTGGAGGCCAATTTTGGAGGAGTACGGAAAATACCTAGTACACACCGTGTACTCTAAAAGAACACACCGTGTAATTGTTTTTTCATTAAATGCACCGGGGTCGCGCCTGACAGACAGAACACACCCCTTCTCCAGGTTCTTCGTCTGAGAGCAACTCGTACGACTGCATTTCTTCTACAAATCCCTGAGCCTCCGTCTTTTCTCCGATTTGAGTTCTGTCGATTGCGTTGGAATCACAACGGTGAGTTCTTCCTTCTTCTTGAGCCTTGTTTTCCAATTCTTTCCCTTTTTCAAGTTATCGTAGGTTCACTGTTTTTGACATTTTCTCAGATCTACGACGCTCTAAGGGGAATCAATCATCGTGGTTCACATATATCAATCTCATAGGATTGAGGTAGGTGGTTTTTGACTTTCTGTAGAAAGTCTTTGAGTATTTTGTGCAAATTCCACCAATACCCTTGAACGGGGTATTGCGTGTTCCTGTTTTTCCCCTGTTAGATTGCCTGCTTTGCTTGATTGCTAGAGTAGATGTTTTTGCCTATGAATATGGTAGTTTTACTGCACTATGGATGTTTTCTATGCTTGTTCTGCCTATTTGGTGTTTTTCCAGTTGTCATGCTGTTGAGCCTTAGAATGATAGTCATGTAGTTTTTGAGGTTTATTTGGACGATACACGCGTGCTATGCATGTTTGTTTTACACAGGGATGTGAGAACCTAGTGTAGTGAACCATAGGGGGAATGGATGTAAGGGCTTCTCCAGAGTGTCTTTAAATTACGATGTGAGACCATAGGGGGAATTGACGTTGAGTGCTTCGTCAGAGAGTATGTATATCCTCGACGTGGGCCACATGGGGAATTGACTTTGAGTGCTTCCCCAGAGAGCCTTTAGCACGATACAAGACTATATGGGGAATTGACGGTGAGTGCTTCCCCAGAGAGTCTATTCTTTAGCTGAACCAGAGGGGTGAGACCGTGTGTGCTTCCCAGAGGGTAGCTAGTACTTGTAGGTTGAACCTTAGGGGTTAGGCTGTGAGAACTACCTAGAGGTTACCTTTTTGTTCTTGTTGATTCAGTGGCTATTCCTTGTGCAATTTATATCTAGAACTGTGGATTATAGCTTCTTGTGTTTTCCTGTTTACTGCTTCCTGTTTTATTACTTCCATGTATTCACTGATTGTTAGGAACAAATCTTTGGGTGATTGCCTACTGCGAATTTTTCTCACATCCTATTTGGGTCATGTTTTTGGGCCCAAATAGACTATGTTGTTGCAGGTATAGATAAGGGAAGCGTCATTCTACTTCAGGTACCTGACTTGTTGTGGAGATGGAGAGTTGGGGACCAAGCTACGGCTTGCGATGCTGAGGAGTTTACCTTGTTTTTATTTTTCACTCTGTTTCAGTTTTATTTCAGCACGTTGGTTTGTTTACTTATTTCCATAGACATATGTACCATGTTGCATCATTATTATTTTATACATTGCTTCCACTGTTCAGTTTAGTTATTGCGTGCTGTTTATTGTTTCCACTATTGTGTTTGGTTGTTTTTCTGCTTTATACTTTACCAAATGAGGGAATAATTTGCCCACCGACTCACCAAGGCCCTCAGTGCTAGTCGGAAGCCTCTGGCATTTGGGGAAACGCGCTTGAGGTCATGTGACCGACTAGTTACGGGGTGCCTCTGGGTGGCTTCCGGAACTGGGACGTCACAAAGTGGTATCAAAGGAGTTCTTTTCTCTTGATTTACTGTTTGTAGCCTTTATCTAGGGATATGATGGATTCAGTACTTGGTATTAAGCTGTTCTCGGGAGTAGCTAACCCGTGCATAGCGAAAAGCCATAATACCTTGTTATTTGCAGTTTCTGGTTTTGATATTTTTACAGTTGAGATAATTTCACCTAGAGTGATTCACATATTTTGTGTTGTTATTGTCTTGACTAGTATGGTTTTACTTTTGTCGCAAACCGATGAGATGAGGGTATTCCATCTCATGCATTATATAGGAACTTGTAGAAATCACATGTCATGCATTCTTGCCATGCCATCTAGGGTGCATTAGCAATTGTATGCTGTTGTGATAGACTTTGTGTAGATTATGCATGCTGTTGTGATAGATGCTGGATAGAATCTATGCTACCTTTTTAGAGGATTGTTTGTATTCCACTTTTCTTAAATGAATGCCAAATTTTGATTCTTGAGGTGTTTTGGGCCCTCTTGAATCAGAAATTTGTGGATCATGGTCCTGTTTTCTCTTGTCTATGACTATAGAAGATGCCAAGATTTGATTCACGGGGAGTATGGACCCTCACGGATCGAAATTTGGCACCTATTTGCCTTGTTTTTAGTGTTTCTAGGATTCTATGCAGTTTCTGAGCTACTGTCCAGAAAAACCCAGAATACATGGTGTGTACTTTTTGGATACACACCGTGTGGTTTTCAGGATGTGTCACTGAATGTGTGAGCAGAAACTTGGTTTCATGAAAGTAACTTTAGGAACACGTCGTGTATGGAATGTACACGCCATGTAGTAGTGAGTCGTGTACCCGGCCGTGTCACTAACAACACGAGTCGGGGAAGCTCGTGTCATACATGTCGTGTGTTGTATGAACACGCCATGTATCCTTATCCTTAGTACCTGATCGTGTCACGAACAACACGAGATGATGTTCTCTCCTCCTATACATGTCGTGTTTGTTCGGAACATGCCGTGTAAGGGTCAGCCGTGTACTTGGCCATGTCGCCAACAACACGGGTCGGGAAAATCTTCGAGTACATGCCGTGTTTGTTCGGAACACGCCGTGTAGTCTCATCCATGTAGTCGACCGTGTAACTAACAAAACAGGTCATTGATAACTTGTCTACTACACATCATGTCCACATGGAACACGCCGTGTAGTCTCAGTTTAAGAAGACCATGTGGGTTAGCCATGCAAGGAGACTCGGGCAGGGGAGTAGAGTTCAAGTACACGCCATGTTTGGGGACAACACGCCGTGTAGTCTGGGGTTCTACACGACCAGGGATGGAATAATTACAGGCCCATGTCGTTGGTCTAAAGTGAACACGCCATGTAGTTTTTATACACGCCGTGTAGTTGTGTTTTGTAAAAATTTTTAGTATCCTTTCCCTTGTTTCCATTTTGTACTCTGGTGTTTTCTGTCCTTGTTAATACTGATCTAAGGCGTGCTGTTGATCATTCATAGTTATGCCTCTGAGACATCCTCTGGTCATATGTCAGTTTCCAGACGGTGATCAGACACTGAATATGGCCGACCACGGACGTCCTATCGATCCTCCAGTCATACCAGCCTTGGCACCGACTGTCATCCCAGCTGCGGGTGCTGATGCATAGTTCAGGTAAGGATTTATGAGGATGATGTAGACCTTCCAGGGAGTGCCGCCTCCTTCCAGGACTATGGAAGACTTGACGTGGGTTTTCCAGTAGCATCATCCTTCTACTTTCTCGGGGGAAGGAGGACCACAGGCTAAAAAGTCATGGCTGGAAGCCATGCTGACTATCTTCGAGCATCTGGAGATGCCTCCAGAGAGGCGGGTCAAGCTCGCTACCTACATGCTACGAGACTCTGCCAAAAGGTAGTGGGACGTGATCTCACAGGTGGGTCATCGGCAGGTTATAGCTTGGGAGGAGTTCCAGCACGTGTTTTATGACTAATTCTACCCGGAGACCCTAAGGGCCGATCGAGCCCGAGAGTTCATGAGCCTAGAGAAGGGTAGTCTTTCAGTTATGGAGTACTCCTCTCGTTTCACCGAGATGCAGTGTTTCAAACCCCTCTGGGATGGAAGTGGGGTGTTCTTAGCAGAGAAGTTTGAGGATGGTCTCAGGCGGGAGATCCGCTCGAAGGCAAATCTCTTCCAGTTGACTTCCATCTCTTCCATCGTCAACCAAGAAATGATTGCGGAGCGCAATCTGAGAGACTACGGAGCTGCGAGCCAGGGCTGTTCTTCTTCCAGAGCTAGTGTTCCTCCAATTGATAGCAGGAAGCGCCATAGGGAGCCTACGCGTGGTGATCCGAGGAGACGAGATACATCTTCCGGTAGCCAGGTAGTGTGATACCAGTGTGGAAGGGTAGGGGACATGAGGCCGTAGTGCCAGAGAGACCCAGTGGAGTGCCAATATTGCGGCAAGATGGGTCACATTCAACGTTTTTTCCAGGTTTTCTCACCAGTACCTAGAGACGGGGGTTCTTCCATTACTCCTCGTTCAGGAGTAGCACCACAAGTTTCTCACCAGTCAGGGAACTGGAGTTCTTCCGACCGTTCGGGCTGAGGTGGAGGCCGAGGCCATGGTAGTCAGTCACCGGTCCTTCAGCGCCAGTAGGGAGGATCATCTCAGAGTGGTAAGGCAGGGTCATAGGGCCGCGGAGTAGGTTAGGCTTTTGAGGTGGAGAAAACCTATCAGGAGCATGATCCCAGAACTTCTACTATTCGAGGTACAATCTTAGTAGCCTCAGTTTTATCTTCAGATCTTTTCGGTACTGGTTCTATGCCTAGCTTTATCTCTGTTGCTGTTGTGGAAAGCCCAGGGCTCTGTATCTTTTCTTTTGCCAACTTGTTGATACTAGACACACCTTTGGGTACGAGGACATCTAGTGTACTCCAGTGTAGAGAGTGCCCTCTCGAGGTTTCAGGGTATCGTTTCTCATGGGATCTCTACGTCCTAGAGATGACGGGCTATGATGTCATTATCAGAATGTACTGTCTAGTTCCCTTCCAGGAATTCATCGACTGTTACTACCACAGGGTCAGTTTCATCTCACCATAGGGTGAATCCTTTCTTTATAGAGGTGAATAGGACATTCGGGCGAGTCGAGCAGGACTCTACCATCTTGGGTTAGGAGGGGTGATGACCCAAATTTCTAGTCATTATCTGAATGATCAAGGGACTCCACAGTTGGACATTCATCCAGTGGTGGATCGCTTCAACGATGTCTTTCCCGAGGACTTTTCAGGTTTGTCTCTGGAGCGTGAGGTAGAATTCTCTATTGAGCTCATGCCAGGAGCGGCACCAGTGTCTATTACTCCCTATAGGATGGCCACACTTGAGTTGCATGAGCTCAAGAAGTAGTTGGAGGAGTTACAAGAAAATGGTTTCATCCGACCCAATACTTCTCCTTGGGGTTCGCCTATCCTGTTTGCGAAGAAGGCAGACGGTAGTCTTCGGCTTTGTGTGGATTATCGGAAGCTGAACCAGTTGACAGTCAAGAACCGATATCCCTTGCCGAGGATTGATGATCTCTTCGATCAGCCTCGAGGAGACCGAGTGTTCTCGAAGATCGATTTGAGGTCCTGCTATCATCAGTTGCGCGTTAGACCATCAAATATACCGCTGACAGCCTTCAGGAGCAGGTATGGTCTATACGAGTATACAGTCATGCCGTTCGGTCTCACGAATGCTCCTGTAGTTTTTATGGCACTGATGAAACAAGTGTTCCATCCTTACTTGGAATCCTTTTTCGTGGTCTTCGTGGATGATATCTTGGTGTACTCTCACACTCGACACAACCATGCCACTCATCTTGAGATCGTTCTGAGTACACTGAGAGAGAATTGAATTTATTCTAAACTCTCGAAGTGCCACTTCTGGATGGATCAGATTCACTTCTTGGGACATGTCATCTCAGAGGTAGGAGTATCAGTGGACCCAGAGAATGTGAGATCTATAGTTTCCTGGGAGCATCCAAAGAACGTCTTTGAGGTACAGAGATTCTTAGTGCTGGCTAGATACTACAGACTCTTCATTCAAGACTTTTATCGTCTAGAAGCACCCTTGATAGGTCTGACCAAGAAGGGGGTGATTTTGTTATGGTCAGATTATTGTGAGTCATCCTTTCAGGAGATGAAGGGGCAGTTGAAGTTAGCACCAATTCTAGTCTTTCCAGATCCAGGCAAGAGCTACACTGTTTACTGTGATGATTCAGGTATCGGGCTAGGATCTGTGCTTATGCAGGGAGATGGAGTAATTGTGTATGGGTCTCGGTAGTTGAGGCCACATGAGAGGAACTACCCGACACACGATCTGGAGTTGGAAGCTATTTTTCATGCCTTACACTATTGGAGACACTATCTTCTGGGAGAACATTTTGTGGTTTTCAGAGACCACAAGAGTCTCAAGTGTATCTTTACTCAGCGTGATATGAATCTGAGGCAGTGCAAGTGGGTTGAGTATCTTCAGTCGTTTGATTTCGATCTTGCCTATACACCAGGAAAGGACAATGTAGTGGCAGATGCATTGAGAAGGAGAACTCAGATTCAGGCAGTTTAGGAGGCTAGTAGTGAGTGGAAACTTATGGCTCTGTTCTCTGAGATGCATCTGGAGGTGCATGAGAGATAGGGACAGACTTACCTATCTTCTGTAGCTGTTACTTTTACACTTCTTGATCGGGTACGGATGAGGCAGCTATCAGTCTTAGAAGGATTAGTCCTATGGGAGAGTGTGTCAGGAGAGGACCCTCTTCCTGGATGGACAGTGGGTGAGGATGAGATCTTGCATTTCCAGGGATGCGTATAGGTGCCACCAGACATACGTGAGGAGATGATGCGGGATTTTCATTCCTCTATTTGGGCAGTTCATCCTGGCGTTACCAAGATGTATCAGGATCTTCATCGCCAGTATTGGTGGCCAGGTATGAAGAGGGATGTTGTTGGTTTTGTCATGAAATGCTATACTTGTCAGCAGGTAAAGGCATAACATCGGCGACCAGGAGGCCTTTTACAGTAGTTACCCATTCCGGAGTGTAAGTGGAATGATGTTGCGATGGACTTCATGACCGGGTTGCCGAGGTCACCTCAGGGAAATGATGTTGTTTGGGTTGTCTTCGACAGACTCACGAAGGTTTCTCACTTCTTTCCGATCAAGGAGACCTTCAGTGTCGATGAGCTTGGATGACTTTACATCCGGGAGATTGTGCATCTGCATGGAGTTCCACACTCCATTGTTTCAGAAAAGGATGCACGTTTTACTTCTCAGTTCTGGAAGGGGCTTCAGAAGGCTTTGGGTACACAGGTACTCCTGAGTACGACATATCATCCCCAGACAGATGGCCAGTCCGAGCGTACGATCCAAGTGCTTGAGGATATGCTCAGAGCTTGCATTATAGACTTTGGTGGTTCTTAGGAGAATAATATTCCTCTGGTGGTGTTCGCCTACAAAAAAAAGTTTCCATGCGACCATTCAGATGGCACCATATGAGGCTTTGTACGGTAGGCCATGCCGATCACCCTTTTGCTGGCTGGAGGCAGGAGAGGCAGCTTTTCTGGGACCTAGTCTTGTTCAGGAGAGCTCAGAGCAGATAGAGATGATTTGGAAGTGGATGGATACAGCACAGTCTCGACAGAAGTCTTATGATGATCAGCGGAGATGACCTCTAGAGTTCGAGGTCGGGGATCAGGTGTTCCTACGTGTCGCACCGAGGTTGGGACACAAGAGGATTCAGAGACAGGGCAAACTTTCACCGCGGTACGTCGGGCCGTTTGAGATGTTGGGGAGAGTGGGGCCTTTTTCTTATCGGTTGTAGTTACCTCAGAGGTACCAATCCATGCATGACGTTTTCCACATCTCTCAGCTCCGACATTACTTTTCAGAGTCATCTCATGCCTTTCAGCCCGATGAGGTTGAACTTGAAGCGGATGCGTCGTTCGAGGAGCATCCTTTCCGGATTTTCGATCTTAGTAAGAAGGTTCTCCATGAGTAGTCTGTTCCTCTAGTATGGGTACTATGGTAGCACAAGCGAGTACAGGACGAGACTTGGGAGAGGGAGGCTGATGTACAATCACAGTGGCCGGAGCTGTTTGGGGTTTCTTCTTCTACGCCTCTCTAGGGAAATTCGAGTACGAATTTATTTAAGGAGGGATGTTTGTAAGAACCCAGATCTTCATTTCATGTATGTTTTACCTTTTTTTGGATTTTTTGGAAAAAATAACATTTCTTGAAATTTTTGAAGTACACGCCGTGTACTTTCTAAGTACACGTCGTGTACTCTTTTCCTGCATGAAGCTGTGTGCTGGCCATGTCTGGACCACACACACGGTGTGTAGGGGTGACGTGGAGGCCGATTTTGGCGGAGTACAGAAAAGACCTAGTACACGCCGTGTAATCTAAAAGTACATGCCGTGTACTTTATTTTTTTTCATTGAACGCACCGGGGTCGTGCCTGACGGACAGAACACACCCCTTCTCTAGGTTCTTCGTCCGAGAGCGACCCGTACGACCACATTTCTTCTCCTGATCCCCGAGCCTCCATCCGTTCTCCGATTCGAGTTCTGTCAATTGCGTTGGAATCACAATGGTGAGTTTTTCCTTCTTCTTGAGCCATGTTTTCCAATTATTTCCCTTTTTCATGTTATCATAGGTTGAGCGTTTTTGACGTTTTCTCAAATCTACGACTCTCTAAGGGGAATCAGTTGTTGTGGTTCACATATATTGATCTCCTAGGATTGAGGTAGGTGGTTTGTTCCATTCTGTAGAAATTCTTTGAGTATTTTATGCAAATTCCACCAATACCCTTGAACGGGGTATTACGTGTTCCTTTTTTTCCCCTATTAAATTGCCTTCTTTTCTTGATTGCTAGAGTAGATGTTTTTTCCTATGAATATGGTAGTTTTACTATACTCTAGATGTTTTCTATGCTTGTTCTGCCTATTTGGCATTTTTCCAGTTTTCATGCCTAGATGTAGGATAGTGGAACTATTTCTTTGTTATGATGTTGAGCCTTAGAATGATACCCAAGTAGTTCTTGATGTTTACTTGGATGATACACGTGATATATGTATGTTTGTTTTACACAGGGCTGTGAGAACCTAGTATAGTGGACCATAGAGAGAATGGACGTAAGGGGTTCTCCAGAGTGTCGTTAAATTATGATGCGAGACCACAGGGGGAATTGATGTTGAGTGCTTACTTAGAGAGTCTGTAGATCCTAGACGCGGGCCACAGGGGGAATTGACATTGAGTGCTTCCCCAGAGAGCCTTTAGCACGATACGAGACTATAAGGGGAATTTACGGTGAGTGCTTCCCCAGAGAGTTTATTCTTTAGCTAAACTAGAGGGGTGAGACTGTGTGTGCTTCCCAGAGGGTAGCTAGTACTTGTAGGTTGAACCTTAGGGGTTAGGCTGTTAGAACTACCCAGAGGTTACCTTTTTGTTCTACTTGCTTCAGTGGCTATTCCTTATGCACTTTATATGTAGAACTGTGGATTGTAGCTGCTTGTGTTTTCATGTTTACTACTTCCTGTTTTATTACTACCATGTATTCACTGACTGTTAGGCAAAAATCTTTAGGTGATTTCCTATTGGGACTTTGTATCACACCCTATTTGGGTCATGCTTTTGGGCCCAAATAGACTATGTTGTTGCAGGTATAGATAAGGGAAAGTGCCCTTCTACTTCAGGTACCTGACTTGCTGCGGAGTTGGAGAGCAGGGGACCAAGCTACGGCTTGCGATGCTAAGGAGTTTAAATTGTTTTTCTTTTTCACTCTATTTCTATTGTATTTCAGCACGTTGGTTTGTTTACTGCTTTCCATAGACATATGTACCTTGTTGCATCATTATTATCTTATACATTGCTTCCACTGTTCAGTTCAGTTGTTGCATGCTATTAATTGTTTCCACTATTGTGTTTGGTTGTTTTTACGCTGTATACTTTACCGAATGAGGGAATAGTTTCCCCACTGACTCACCAAGGCCCTCACTGCTAGTCGGAAGCCTCTGGCGTTTGGTAAAATGCGCTTGAGTTCATGTGACCGACCGGTTACGGGGCACCTCTAGGTGGCTTCGGGAACCGGGACGTTACACCAGAACTGTAAGTGATTCTACCAGCAGATCATACAACTCCATTGGCTCGGTGGGTAGGCAAGTAAGTCATAAAAATTATATCTGCAACTGCACTTATCCATTCCAAGATTCCATCACCCAAACATCTCATTATTGGCTGTCTTGACCATCTCATTCCAATTTCCCCGAGAACCCAACCACACCACCATCTTATAGCTTGATACTTATATATATTGCCTGCTTATTTGAATGTGCACACTAGCTACCAAGCACACCACACTAGCCCAATTTGGAATGCCGAACTGATGAACATATCAAGTTAGATTGAGCTTGAACCATTGTGAATAGTCCTCAAAGGCGAACAATGCCACTATTTCCTAGAATCAGCAATTATACCTCTCAGTACTCTATCTAATAGTCCTACTACCTATATATACCCGAGATTCATGGATGATGTTGCCGACTGGTCCGAATGGAATGTACCGCTTCCTGAGGCTTATAGTCATTGCCATATAAAGCCAAGAGAACCTAAACTAAGTGAATTTAGTCGTCCATTCTTTACACTAAAATAAAGGAATCCAAGGCATTAGAAAACTAGGTTGATCGATCAGGACCATCCGCTCCTAAGGGAAACTGGATCCACTCACAGTGGTGACTAAACTCCAAACTCGATTTGTTCCCATAGGTTCTATAGCCAGTCCTGATTGAAATTATATCTCAAAACACTGTAGGATTGGCTTTATCCATAGGTGGGAACCAAAAAATCCATCTTGAAATGAAATTAGAACACCCAACATCAAAATCATGACTCCCAAATGATTGATGAGTGCTCTAAAAAATACCTTCAGAATCAGTCTGGCCAACTCAACTCTGAACCACACCATTAGATCTTGGTACCATGGATCTAAGTCTATGATTCCAGTTGAAATGATGATAGGATGGCCAACCCACACTCAAAACTTTGTGCTTTTTACCATCTCAAGGAATGGACAAACGCCATCTCGCTACTCGTTTGGAACCCGAATAGGCAGGCGCGGAGCTTGAAAACTCCATCATACTATTTTAGTGAGATCCATGGAACATTGGAACCAGAGCACACCTCACACCGAAGAGAGAAAAGAACAGTCAAACCATAGCACGGACCATTGGCAATGAGCAACGACGGGAACTACAATCATCCTAATGACCAAAGGTGGAAGAGTCATGGTTTGGAATGTCATGAGGGTTCTTTCTCGAAGTGGAAAGAGGTACCCAGTGGCAACATCTTCTAGGATCATGTCCATAGCCATAATATATATAAGTACCACCAAGTATATATCAGTACTACCTTCACTAAAAGGGAAACGAGTGTGCCGTATTGGAAATGATCTCGAATGAGGAGGTCTATTGAGAGATTGTGGCTGTGAGCCAGGAAAGTGCATAATGAGTGAAAGGATGATATTGGAATCAAAACAACGAAACCATTAGAGAGGCTTGAACCACTTAGAACATCTCTACATACAATCCATTTCACTAGTACGGGTGTTACCGTGGCACTAGAAATCGAAAGGGACAAAAGGAGGAGCAAACACAATTGGAGTTGGACAATATTACCTTGGATATATGTGCATCACAACTAGAAACTGAACATAAAAGGACACCACCATCTTGAGCCATTCCAATCGCTACCATCCACCCCCATATGCCTTCGTTGTGCCTTGACGTTCCACATTGCTGCACCGAGAGACCCCCATAGGAGTCGTCAAATCACTTCCCATCCCATTTGATCCATATGATATGTGCCCCAAGACTCTTAATAGATCATTTAAAACCTGTAGTATGATCTCTACACCATTGAGCCACCAATAACATAATAAAAGAGAGGATTAAACCCATACTCTACTCTAATAGTGAGGTGATCATTCTGCAGTTCCAGATCACTTCTTTATTCTTATAATGCTAGTGAATGGACATTTGAAATATTATAGCATGGGTCCCCTTCTTTAGGAGGATTGAACCCCCCACAAATTCTAGGCATTAGAGCCTTAGAAGAATAAGGAATCCAATGATTGCATACCTCCCTAGTATGCCCAATATGAGGTGTCCATGATCCTTAATACCCTACTATAAGTTGTCCTTGGTACCTTTGGGTATTGGAAGGTATCAAATTTATATTAAAACCCCCACAATATATATAATTATCAGTCTAAGAGGCCCAATCGAATGTGAACAACCTAGTCAAATAAAGTTTCTATACTCGGACAACTCACAGAACACCAATCACTATTCTGCTAGAAACAAAATACACTATTCTTATTATACTGTACTCTTATATATAGTTATAGAAGAGTACCTGATCTTTTGTTGTTTGGACACCACCAATCGGGATAACACGATAGAGTGATCGACGGTTTCTCGGCCCGTGTGCAACCACCTGATATACAATATCACCAGCACTATTTCCAATTCAATAGTGCTACCTTTTGTGCTCGAACTACCACCACAATATATATAAGTACTCATCCAAGAGTCCGGGTGGCCCGATATTCCTCTGATCTTGGGACCCCCTTCCAATAGGGCCCAATCACACTACCAGTCTTAGAAGAATAAGGAAGAAATGAAAGAAAGAAAAAAAAAATACCTGTCACATATTTGAACACCCCTTCACCTTGATATGATACCACCACCATATGGAACCCCTACCAATTTCAAAGGGTTATACCTCTACTACCTATATTATACTAAATAGGACCTTCCGTTGTTAAGTGGGTACTGAAAACTCAAGCCCTTGCACGTACAATGGTTAGAGAAGAAGGCATTCTAATCCAATTGAAATGTGCCCCATCTCAACACCACCAAGACCACAAAAAAACCTCCCATGTGATTCCCAACCATCCTTGACACTGACCCCCAATAAACATGGGACACTCGATAAACCAAGAGAACTACCGATCACAGAACACAACCGACACCACTGATAAAAGGAAATGCCAGAGTAGAATGGCCTTCTGACCCCATAGGCTCAAGATTGAGTTGGCCATACCCCAAACTACCTGATCCAACCATTGCTGCTACCATTTCTGTTTCACCTGGGTGTGCCCCATTCATAGCTATGGCCATCCTTCCCATCAATCAAGCCAGGATGTTGTAGCTCATTACTATACTCTATAGTACTCTTATATATAGTTATATACAGAATACCCGAGCACCAGATTCATATGCCATTTACCAATTCTAGATCCATCCATATTCGCACCATTCGTTCACTCCATCCCATACCCCATTTTGCGCCCCTAGTAATTTCTAGGTCCTCACTGAGATAC
Organism: Viscum album; assembly: GCA_963277665.1. NCBI lineage: Eukaryota > Viridiplantae > Streptophyta > Magnoliopsida > Santalales > Viscaceae > Viscum > Viscum album. Next base: position 1,547,292,654 of record OY728135.1, on the reverse strand, counting down.
TTTATGTATCAATGGGATACATGATTCATGTATCCCTGTCAATGACCAGGACATACCAGGGTAGCTAGGTATCATCCTATATAGGTGCAACCAACCACACCATCCAATGTTGTGATCAAATGGGTAGTGATCTCGTGCTAAAATACATCAACATCCATATCAATCCCTAATCAAGGAGGGAGTTAATACATTAAATCACAAACCAGAGCCGACGACATCATGAGCAACTAGAATAGGTACTCTGTCTATATAGTTTGTTGAATTGCTGCCTTAGTGGCAGATTTCAAGTCAACAGAATCGAATTTCCCTATCATCCTCCCTTTCAACTGCATCCATTGGGATATGTGACAAAACACGCATGAGACAATCATTGTTATGTCATAGTCTAATACCTATATTATACACTGATAAGGATAAAGAAAATATAGTTTCCTATAGAAAACACTCTAGATTTCCCTTATCCAGCAGTATCAACCCCTTCATCACAATTAATATGCTTATCATCACCTTTCATAGATATCCAATGGTTCCCCTCATATATGAAAAACAAAAAGAACCAAAGTTGTGAGCAGGCACATTCATCACATTTTCAGCCTAGATGATAGAGGCCTTGAAAGGGAAGGGTAACGACCCACTAGATAGATAGGATCTTAGCGCAAGATAGAACACTATAAAAAATAGGAAGCTAAACAACCCCATTTAGTTTATTATAATCTAGATAGGTACTCTTCTATATAGTCTATAGGCATGTATTCTCATAATATAGTCTTATATTGTACACAAAAGATTCTGGACTTAGATGGTGCTACTCTTTATTTTAGGCTCAATAGCATACTAGTTGGAGGGGGCATGCCTTATCTCTCTCTCGCTCTCCATTAAATTACCAGACATGAAAGGAAAATAAGAGAGAGAACTTCAATAAGATATAACTTTTTCCCTTCATGAAGGAGCTCCAGAAGAGGTTAGCCGCATGAAATCTTATCATATCTGGTGATTCTATTTTACCCTAGCTCAGGAGAAAGAAGCAGGTTTCATTATACATAGACTAAAGAGGGCATGAAGGACACCTCAATACTCTACTCTAATAGTCTCACTTCAACAGATATCAGTACTCTACTTTAATAGTCTTAAGTGATAACACTTATTAAAATCCAAAAACTCACTCTTGTGGGGAGAACTACCTCACATACAGGATTACGAAAGCATGGGGATAAGAAAGAAGAAAAAGGCACACATATCGATATCTTGAACCTCTTTATTCTGTGAGAAAATCAATCCTGAACCTTTCTTAAAGGATGCTACTTATATATAAGGGTTTAGAACTCGACTACTTCAACCTATTCAGTTACTTGCTACTTTCATCACGAAAGAAGCTTTCTAAGTATCTCTGACAAAAAAATGGAGATACTATCAGAGATACTAATCAGACATCATGATCAATTTATAAGTGAAGCTAATAAGGCATAAAGTAGAGTAACAAGTACACTAGCATGAGAATCAAGTAAGTTAGAGCGTCATTACTCTTCTAATAGTGTCTATCGATTGATCCAAAGAGGCTTAACGAAAAATTTGATTCTAGGTGGAAAGAAAGAGAAGAAAGAAATCCCTTTCTATGGACCTTAGAATACCATGAATCTCAACCCTAGTAAAGGTAGTCTATGAGAGGAATAGGTGGTTTCCAATGGATATAGTCATTGTATATGACACTCGATCTTTATTGGATGGATGCCTTAGCTGTGAATAATTTCTTTGTATATGATGCTCTATATGTCTATTAGAATAGAAGTGTAACTATCTTTGATCTCCTAAGTCCTTTAATTGAACACTTTGCTGAAATCATGTAGATCCTTAGTGGACTATTTCAACCTTGTATCATATCTTGCAGCCCTCATTCATTCCTTCCTTCAAGGCCTATTCTTTTGGATATCCTTTTTCCCCACTTTCCGAGAACATCATTTTCTTCTGATTTATGGGACTAATTTCTAAAATCCCTTGACCCATTTCCACATCCAAGTCTTCCCTAATCTCTCTTAATGTTCTTGGTGAGTTAGCCTATCATCCACCGCCCCAACTGTGATAGTCCCCTTCAATTAGTTCTTTCAAAAGTGACCCATCTAATTATTCCTCCAAATGATTTTCCCCTCAAGTACTCTACTCTATATAGAAGTGGTTCTATCTTTATTCTAGTAGGTACACTAGAGGTCTTCAGCCCCATGTTATACAGATGGACAAATGACAGTATATATCAGTATCATATCATGATGCTACATTCATTTGGTTGAGCCCTTGTCTTCTATGTATGGCTGTATCTTCTTGATATTGAGGTCATGGGATAACTCCACCATAGGGAGAGGGGTTCAAGATTCCCTCGTCTAAGTCTGTCTATTTCATTCTTTGATTTAGGAGATCATAGGTCATAAGGGTTGTTTTCCAACTCAACCGAAGGACTTGAGATGTCACAAAGGTCTTGAATAGGGAAGTAAAAAGAAGATTTTGACTCTATCATAGCTGACCGCAGGTTGGAGAATCTCTTCTTTCCCTATTTAAACCTCACCCTATGTCATTATTTGTCATAGAATAAGTAGAAATGAAATTGTGCTGATAGAGGTGAAGGTTACAAAATGAACAATTGTGAGATGGTATGTGAGTTTGATATACTCTATAATACGAAATGTAGGATCAGATATATAAGTATGAGATGCTCAAATACAAGAGGGGGGTGAATTGTATACTTTAAAAAACCCTAAAGAAATTTTGCATAACCAAAATTCACAACACCTCTAAGTTCTAATAACTTTCTTGATTCCGGAAAATTGATTCCGGAAATGAAGCTTAATAAAAGTTTACACCAACTAAGATTCTACCTTAAAGCGTATAGAATCTAACTAAATTAGAGTACAAGTATGAGGAAGTATACGAAATTTATACTTTCCTCAACAATAAAAAATGCATCAGAAAACTTGAAAAAAAACTAGTAACAAGTAGTAAATCTTTTAACCCAAAGAGAAGGGTATCCAACAACCTTGGATAAAGGTCCCTTGATTTATACTTTCAAGAAAGTATGTCTTACCCACACCAGGGTAATCCCTCTGCATGAAGATCAAAATTTGTATTGCTATCCCCGCAAACCCTCAACTATCAGGTAGTCAACACCTCTGTCTTCATATCCCCAGAAGCCATCAATTGTACACATCAACAATCAGAGTTGCATGAAGCAGGTCTACACGAAGCAAAGTTTGAACAAGTTGTTAAAACTTTCTGCATGAAGCTTGAGAGTATATAAGAGCCTTTATCTCTAGAAATCACTTCAACAGCATGTAAGCATGGATGTAAAATATGTTGTCAAGTGTTATCTTCTTTTCAAATGAGATCCTATTTATAGGCACAACTCCAATGGTTGGATCCCTCCTCCAACGGTCATATTTTTCCTTGAATTTCGGAGGGACCTGTACATGTGTCAATAAAACAACGGTTAGTTGATAACTGAAGGCACAACATCGTTTTATAATAGAACAAGTGAAAGCATAACTGAAACTGATATTTGGAATGGAGAAAATGAATGTTCAGAGTGTTGAATGTTAAAGTTTGGAGTCTAACCATAAAATGAATTCGGAGTCTATAATAAAGAGATATTTGGATTCTGTTTTGCAGAAGAATTTGTAGTCAAAATTCATACAAGTTCATATCCATAATTCGTAATCAGAATTCACAATCAGAATTCACAATCATAATTTGTCATCAGAATTCGTAATGAGAATTCTTAATAAAAATTCATCATCAGAATTCGTAATGAGAATTCGTAATGAGAATTCGTAATCAAAATTAATCATTAGAATTCGTAATGAGAATTCGTAAATAGAATTCATCATCAAAATTCATAATGAGAATTCGTAATCAGAATTCATTATCATAATTTTTAATGAGAACTTTATATAAGTTCGTAATCAGAATTCAGAGTTGAACTTCATAAAAGTTCATAACAGGGGATTCGGAGTAGAACTTCATAAAAGTTTGTAACAAGAATTCAGATTCTAAAACAAAATTCTTTATATATAAGTATTATACAATTCCGATATTTTAGATATGAATCCAATTTTTATACTTAAGAAAAATCTTGATATGAACAATAAAACAAGGTAGGGGTAAATTTTCTTTGGGAAGGAAATTTTCCTTATGGAAGTAAAACAGGGGTAAAATATGTTTTTCCTTGAAATAAAGTGTTTGTGATTTTCAAAACAAGAAGGAATGATAAATTCATAAGGATACCATAATGACTTAAAAATATCCCCCTTTTCATTAAGGAAAGGAAAATTCATAAGGAAAACCTTATTGACTTAACAATGTCCCCCTTTTTGGAAAGCACAAACATCCTTACGAAAAAGAATATAAGGACTTGGAATAAAAATTCTTAGACTTTAAAAATAAAGATTATCTCCCTTTGTTCAAGGAAAATGGTGAATACGACTAACTCCCCCTTAGGATTTGGAACTCTAAGGATCGTATTCTAGATTTCTGGAGTGAAAATTTTCATTTGAATATCGAGATCTTCGTAATGAGAAACTCCCCCTTAAATAAACTCCCCCTTACTTAGGGATATTTCTTCTTTACTTAGATATATTTTTATTTCTCCCATTTAGATTATTTCTTCTCCCTTTCTGAGTTCTTTTTCCTTCTCCCCCTTTGTTATTTTCAAAAAGAGTTTGAGGTAATGGAAAAGAAATATGGTACCTGAAATATTAGTGAAGACATACAAACAAAAATAGACAAGCCACAATTCCATTATGATTGAAAGAATTAGTACATGGAAAAATATAAAAAAATATCAGAGTGGGATTTATTTTGGTTCTTTTTCCTTGTGCATTAGCATCTTCACAATGGTATTTATTTTTTTCATCTCTTTATGATCCTCCTCAGCTTGTTTTTCTAATGACTTGAACCTATCATCTTGAGCCTTCATGACATCTTCCCGAACCTTCAGCAATTCATCCTGCTTTACAAGCTTCTCTTCGATCTCAATCCGAAGATCTATTTCCCCCTTCCAGCTTTGAGCAACAGAGTTAAGCTTCCCATTTAGATCTTTCACCTGTTGATTCTGAGTATTTTGTTCAAGATTTATCTTATCCTAAAAACTATCTAAAATATTTTTCATTTTGGCATCCTCAGTACCAAAGTCTTCCTTAACATCTTCATGGAACTGATCAAGCTCTTCCATATCTTCAACAATATTCTTAGACCATAGAGTCATTTTTCTGCAAGACTTTCTATGGACCTCATAATTGATAAGAAAATTTTTATGTTCAGCCTCAATCTTCACACATTTATCCATCACCATGGATACAGATTCTGACTTTTGATTCATGTTGTGCTGAAGCATCTGGAATCTGAAATATATTGTAGGAAAGATCATAATGGTATCTACCAACTTCTTCAAGGACTCAACAAAAAAATCATCTCCCAATGCAGACGACTCCGAATCAGACAATTTACTAGGTGATGATTCTTCCTCTAACTCTACTAACTTTCTCTTAGAGGATCCTCCGACTTTTTTCTTCCTGATAATATCTTTTGTTGGGGTGTCAACAACTACTTGTTTCCCCTTGTCAGTTTTTGGCACTGCTTCCTCATCAGATGATTCTTGCTCACTTCTTGATAATTGTACAATCTTTTCTTCATAAAAGTTTTCCTTATGATCTCTAACTTCAATGTCTTCAGGGTGAATAAAGTGATGATTGAAACTCTCTTATTCAGACAACTTGTTTACTTCCTCATATTCACCCTTGTCATCAGCACCAGGAGTAGCAATTTTTGAAGATCCGTCTTGAGAAGTCAGGATTGACAACTTTTCAGAAGCACTTTATTTTTCATGATACTATTCAACTTTCTTAATTACATCATTAGAGCCACCACTACTCTCAGCTTCTTGTACTTATTTTACAGATTCCTTCTCTTCCACAATCTTCTCTTGTGGTTTTTATGGAGTGAAGAAATTATTCCCCAGAGTCTCAGGTTATGATTTCACCAAAAAGGTTTTCGGTATAGGAATTTTTTCAGATGAAACCTCAGTAGCCTTCAAAAGAGATTGAACAATATCTTCCTCAGATAACTTTTTATTTTGATTTTTCTCTTTTGCTTGCCTCTCAAACTCTTCAGCAGCTGTTTCTTTTAAGGCCTTAGCCTCAGCAGGATCCAAACCGAACTATGGTTCCCCTTCTCTTCTAGTCTTCTTTTCCTCCCTCCATTTTTATACCACCTCATCTGGGTAGGCTTTCTGCTTCTTCGATTTAGGAGGTGCGGATTGGGTTTCCTTATACTTAAAGGTTTTATCTTCAACTTCCACTTCTTTCAAATTCCTCTTCCTCCCAGCCTTCTTTAAAGGTTCAACATTTTCCACATTTTCCAGAATGGGTTCTTCCTCCTCCTCTGGCAGATCATAAAAATCACCTGACTATTTTGAGAAACCAATCTTTATCCTCTTAAGAGTGTCATCACTGATCAGCATCACCTTGTAATTCCTCGTCTTGGAACTGTGTGGGATCTTGAAAGATTCAAGACACCGAACTATCAACTTTGAAAGAAATGATGGATATATAATGATCTGAGATCTAAGATTTCCATTCTTGATGTTCTCAATGGTGATGAGGATGTGTCTCATGAGATTCACCTTCCTTATATTTACCAAAAAATCTAGAATATACATGTCACTCTTGTTAAGGGTATCCTTATCACCCTTCCTAGGTACGATAAATCCTTTCACCCAAAGCTGTAGAATCTGTTTGTTGGTTGAAAGATGTGTGATCTTCTTTATAGTGTTTATATCTGAAAGACTAAGGCATTCCACAACCTTTGTCTTGAAAAAACTACCTTGGACCTCAGGTAACTTGTGAGAGTAAAACTCAGCCTCTCCTTCATAGGGTATGCCCACCAAGCTATCCGCCTTAGTATAAAATAGAGCATATGTATTCCCATAGCTCTTGAAGGAGAACTTCTCCCTTCCATATTCCTTGAAAAAACAAATTGACTAATAAAACTCTATGAGCAAGTCCGGATACACCACATATTGAGCTTGAGTCTTAGATATAGCTACACTTTCCCATCCACTGATCTTGATATTCTTGGATATAATTGAGTCATACTTGTTGAAGAAGTTTGGGTGTACCAACCTCTCCCTATATATCTTCCACTCTGAGATTGGATTGATTGAAGACATATCCTGAGAAGGGGATTCTACATACATTCGGACTGGGAACTTCTGAAGAATTCGGAACATTCTTTTTTAGAGGAGCATAGCTTAGAGACGCGAGATCTTGGAAACCGATGTGGGACAACCACCGAGGGTACCCTTTATATAGGAAATGGAGGTGACCTTTCAACTTCCAATTCCAATATAATGGTTGGGAAACCTTCTGATCTGATCTGATGATTGAAAACAAACCCGCAAAGAAATCTTGAATCCGATCTTTTGAGGTTTTAAGAAAAATATTCTGATTTAAGGAAACTTGAATCCGATAAATTTTAAAAACAAAAGAAACTACCAGCAAGTAAAAGTGATTATGAAAACATAAGTAAGGATGTCATATATTTCGGATTGGCTAGGAAGATTATTCATAATCGGCCACATTCTTCTTGAAGAACATTGAATTTTAAAAAAATGAATACGAAAAAAAACTTCACTATGAAAATTTTAAATCTGAAAAAGTATATTACAAAAATTTCAGGTCTAAATAATTTCATTACAAAAACTTCAAGTCCGAAGATTTCATTACGAAAAATTTCAGTTCCAAAGATTTTCATTACGAAAAATTTCAGTTATGAATATTTTTATTACGAAAAAAATGAAAACTTTATTACGAAAATTTGAAAAACTTCATTATGAATAATTTTCATTATGAATTGTTTTTTGGAAAACAAACTACGAAAAATTTCCATTATGAAAATTTTTGAAAAACCAACTACGAAAAATTTTCATTACAAAAATTTTTGAAAAACCAACTACGAAAAATTTTCATTACGAATTTTTTTGAAAAACATTAATAAGAAATGTACTCCCCCTATGAAAAGGAGTTTATTACTGTAAGGATATTGGTTCAACATGAAGTTAATGGAGGAATATTACCTCACAGTTATCATTCCTAAAATATGTTTAATGTATTCAAATCTATCAAAGGGTAAAGATTTTGTGAAAATATCAGCAAGCTGATCTTGCATTCTGATAAATTGAAGAATGATATCTCCTTTATAAGAATTTCTTCCCTAGTATTTTCCTTGTCTAATTTCATATAAAATTTAAAATTTATTGCTTCAAGTAACTTGGAAAATCTAGAAACATCTCCATATAAAGGTAATTCTTCATTTTCTGAGGATGAAGTATCTTCATTAGAAGTACTATTTTCGGAATAGTAATTCTTATCAAGAGATAAATTTGTTAAAGCCTCGACAGAGCGTACCTTGGCCATAAGACATGTATTGGGGAAAGTAGAAGTAGCAATGAAACCCATATTCTTCTGTGTTGATGAATCATATTCAGAAGTTTCACTATTTGAAGAGTCTACACAGCTAACACTCCAAGTATCATTATCTTTAAGACTTTTCTTGTGCTTTGACCGATAGAATTTCTTCCTGTTTCTTTCTGAATTCCTTTCCTTCTTTTCCTTCTTTTTCAACCAGGGCCAATCAGGTATGATATGACCTGTTCTTTTACACTCATAAAAAGTAACTTGTCCATCTTTCTTATCTCTATAGTCTTTATTCTTGTACTTATTCTGATGGTTCCTTTGAGCTACAATCTTGTTCATTCTTCAAGAAAGATTAGCTAATTCATTCTTAGAATTTTCTGTGTCACTAGATTCTGACTGAATAATGACTTTATTTGTCTTTGATCTGGTAACTCTTTCTAGGGTATTGGATTTCATATGTTTATAAGTAGTTGTAAAAGCCACTCCTCCATTACCATTATTCTTCTTAACATTTTCATCATCTCTGTTCATTCTAGTTTCATGCTGAAGAATAGTTCCAAACAACTCATCTAAGGAAATCTGAGTGACTTTCCTATTCTCATCAATAGTTTTCCTCTTGGAATCCCATTCATTTGGAATAATATCTATGATCTTGTCCATAATAGCCTCATCATACAAACCTTTTTCTCCCATATATTATAATCTATTCATGATAGTCATAAACCTTTGCAGAAATTTGCTTATAGGTTCTCCATAAGGAAAGTTAAAACTATGGTATTCAGCTCTCAACATAGCTCTTCTTGTCTCTATGAATTTAGATGTACCAAAATGTGTAGCTTCAAGTTTCTTCCAGATAATGTTTGTAGCTTCACATGACGAAATTGGACTATAGATGTTCCTAGTCATGGAACATAACAAAGTATTTCTGACTTTGAAATTTGATTGATATTCTACTTTGTCCTGATTCGTAAAGGTTCTCAATTCCTTATTCTGAATTTTATAATCTCTAGTCAGCATTAGATAGTTATAAAATCCAGTATTAATAAAAAAAGTCTTCATCCTATCCCTCCATTACTCATAATCATTTCAATAAAAAACAGGAGGTCTGGTAGGATTTAGATTATCAATAGAACTAACATTCGAACCTGCTATCCTTAAAAAAATCTTTGGCACACAAACTTGTTAGTAGTATAAGTTTGTATACAATAGAAAATTTCCTAATAAAGGAAAAAAAATTAAGCAAAAATTGAATCCGAACTATGATTCCAAAAAACAGATTCTGAAAAATATGAATCTGGAAATTCAATTCCGAATATTCAATTCCAAAAGTTAGAAGAAGAAAGTCTTCGGAATCTAATCGTGAGATTAATTCAGATTGAACCAAATCCTCTGATACCAATTGTGAGATGGTATGTGAGTATGATATACTCTATAATACCAAATGTAGGATCGAATATATAAGTATGAGATGCTCAAATACAAGAGGGGGGGGGGGTGAATTTTATACTTTAAAAAATCTCTAAGGAAATTTTACATAACCGAAATTCACAACACCTCTAAGTTCTAATAACTTGCTTGATTTTGGAAAAGTGATTTCAGAAATGAAACTTAAAAAAAGTTTACACCAACTTAGATTCTACCTTAAAGTGTATAGAATATAACTAAATCAGAGTATAAGTATGAGGAAGTATATGAAAGTTATAATTTCCTCAACAATATAAAATGCAGTGGAAAACTTGAAACAAAACTAGTAAGAAGTAGTAAATCATTTAACCCAAAGAGAAGGGTATCCAACAACCTTGGATAAAGGTCCCTTGATTTATAATTTCAATAAAGTTTGTCTTACCGACACCAGGGTAGTCCCTCGATACGAAGATCAGAATCTGTCTTGCTATCTCTGCAATCCCTCAACTATCAGGTAGTCGACACCTCTCTCTGGAAGCCCTTGATTGTACACAACAACAATTAGAGTCGCATGAAGTAGGTATTCACGAATAAAAGTTTGAACAAGTCGTTCAAACTTTTTTCACGAAGCTTGAGAGTTTATAAGAGCCTCTATCTCTAGAAATCACTTCAACAACATGTAAGCACGAATGTCAAAGATGTTGTCAAGTGTTATCTTCTTTTCAAATGAGATCCTATTTATAGGAACACCTCCAACGGTCGGCTCCATCCTCCAACGGTCATATTTTTCCTTTCATTTTGGAGGGACCTGTACACATGTCACTAAAAGAATGGTTATTTAATAACTGAAGGCACAACATCATTTTATAATAGAATAAGTGAAAGCATAACTAAAACTGATATTCAAAATAGAGAAAATGAATGTTCGAAGTGTTGAAAGTTAAAGTTTAGAGTCTAACCAGAAAAAGAATTCGGATTCTATAATAAAGAGATATTCAGATTCTATTTTGCAGAAGAATTCAAAGTCGAACTTCATACAAGTTCATATCCATAATTTGTAATAATAATTCACAATCAGAATTCGTAATCAGAATTCGTCAGCCGAATTTGTAATGAGAATTCGTAATCAGAATTCATCATTAGAATTCGTAATGAGAATTCGTAATCTGAATTTGTCATTAGAATTCTCAATGAGAATTCATAAATAGAATTCATTATCAGAATTCATAATGAGAATTCGTGATCAGAATTCATTATCAGAATTCTTAATGAGAACTTTATATAAATTCATAATCATAATTCAGAGTTAAACAATATAAAAGTTCGTAACAGGGAATTTGGAGTAGAACATCATAAAAGTTCGAAACATGAATTCAGATTCTAAAACAGAATTCTTCATATCTAAGTATTATACGATTATGAGGTTTTAGATATGAATCCGATTTTTATACTTAAGAAAAATATTGATATGAATAATGAAACAAGTTAGGGGTAAATTTCCTTTGGGAAGGAAATTTTCCTTATGGAAGTAAAATAGGGGTAAAATGAGTTTTGCCTTGAAATAAGGTGTTTGTGATTTTCAAAACAATAAGGAATGGTAAAGTCATAAGGATACCTTGATGACTTAACAATCTACCCCTTTTCATTAAGGAATGGAAAAGTCATAAGGAAAAACTTATTGACTCAACAACAACCTCATAGTCGAACCTTATTTTTTGTGGAATATGTACCCCAACCCAGTATCATGAACACAAAGGGTACAACATCAGGTCAAATAGGAATAATTATATAAACACTCAAATGGAAAGAAAAAGGAAGGCGAAAGCCTATCTATAACTAGGGACTGCCGACTGATCAACAATAGTCCAAATGGTAGTTAAAATTCAGTACTTAAACCTTATGATACCTAACTATCTATGCTTACAGCTTGGCATGATTCTCACTATAATATAGGTAGTATCAATTTGATCAAGATTCAAAACTCACCGCCACCTTCCTTCCGAGATTTGAATCTCGTACAATTTTGTTATCTTTATTTTATTGATCTTGCATATACCTATTTCCTCTTTCTTTGTGAGGCCTCTTGTACCTCTCAGTACTCTTCTAATAGTGAGAAATCCTATTTAGGAACCTAGCAGCCTGAAGGCGAGTCCAAAAGAGAAAGAAAGTTTATAATTCAAAACCACACTGAAGACTATTTTGATTTGATAGTAGACTTTATTTTGTTCCAAAGAGAGTTAGAATGTGCTTTGGTTCACAGGAGGTGTGTCCCTATATAGATATAGATAGGCTTTGTAGTCGGGCTTAAGCTAGTTTCACCATGGGTTTAAGAAGTGATTAGGTATGAGCAATAGTCTGATTAGGATTCTGCTTGAACATTTCTCTCTATTAAGAGAAGAAAAGATTGATCACTAAAGAGATTCAAAGTTGTGTAGTTCCTCTCTGCCCAGAGGAAATGAAAGAGTTTCCTTAGGATTATACCTCAATTCAAAGTTGTAAGTCTTTCACTTTCCTAAGGTTAAGGTAAGGGGCTCTTTATTCTTGGTTTCAATTCCAGATATTGAGATTCGAATTAGCTTTTTTCGAACTAAAAATAAAGTGAGGTGAGTGAGCAAGCAAATCAATAAAAAATGGAAATAATTGTTCTTTCACTTATAGAAATTCAGTATAGGATCTAGGCTTCCCTATCTGATGATTATGATGACTCCTAAACTAGAACTGACCCATACTAGTCACTGACATTGGTACCTTTTCTGCTCTTGTCGGAGTAGCGGCTCTTGGTAATTTTGGTGTAAGGAAGTCAGGAACTTTTCCAATATAGTTTAGAGTGGAGTACTAAATATTAGAGTAGAGTACTTATGTGAAAGACTATGTACTGCTAATGTCCACATTCAGTCGATCTTCAAGTGAGTGAGTGAGATGAGGAGTGAAGATATTTAGGTTATCCAAGTACTATCCATTTAGCTATCAAACAATGTGATCATCCACCCATTATTTATTCTTCACCCGATTCTGGTCTTCTCACATGCAACTGGTATGCAGTAAGACAAGTCTTCATTCTATGTGGGTTAGAACCTTATGTTAGAAAAAAGGAGAAGGAATATCAGAAAGTTAGTAATCTACCCTACATATACTCTTATATATAGTTATAGAAGAGTACCTATTGAAAGTGAATCATATCATAATCCAGGTACTGTTATATAACTGTATATAATAGTACCGTAGAATAAGAATAGGATAGTAAGAAAAAATGAACTTCAATCGTTAATTTACAAGTAGAGAATAAGACTTATCGAGTGGGATCTCTTGGGTATTCCAACCAAGTACTAAAGAAATGGCGGTTATTCATAATATTTAAGCAAGTGAGTGGGCTTTAAAAGATGAGAAGGTTTAGAATCCTATTTTTACAGTACCTACTATTGTTGGAATATTTGTTGCTTTCATTACCGATCTTCTTCTTTCGCTAACTGTTTTAGTAACTTTTTCCTATCTATTGTGAGAGTTGCCACTATTGGATTAGAGGATCTTACTGTAATCATAAAAGATCTTATTGAATTATCTGAACATTAATATCTAGAGGATCTTGTTCTCAAATACCCTCATGATGCATGAAAGGAAGGGGTTTCTATTGAATCATCTATGAATGAATTTGCAGCAGGAAGGGACCCATTAAAGGAAACTGCCAATATATATCAGTACTAGCATCTAGATCGCTTCCTCAGAAAACCCAACCAGCTTATCCCTTTCTCACTGGCTTGGTACTCTACTCTAATAGTGACATATTTCTGTATAGTGTTCAAAAAGTCTCCCAACTGACTCACAAGGAACTCACAGGGACCCCATTAGATCGTATCACCAATTACTTCAAATCCAGAGTAGGATATAGCTACTATATTCTAATAGTTGGCCGCTAAGACTGGTATACATCTATGGATAGTAGTCCTATGAGGTATGATTCATTATGATTTTTAGCTCGACTCATTTGGTAGGGGGTACAAGAGTTAGATCAGAGTGAAATGAAAAGAGAATTCCTATTTGAGTAGAGTCAGGTACTTTGTCTATATAGTCGAGAAAGAAGATTCATTTATAGTCTTGAAACCTAACTTGTATGAAGAGTAAAATGAACTAATCACACATTAATTAGTTAAGGATTAACACTATAGCTAAGGGGTTTATCCATACACTTAGAAAAGGAGGTGAATATTCTCAACATATATTTTTTGATAACAGATTGCTAGCTTTCAAGATTCCAGTTTTCAAAATTGCCTAATCTCTCCATAGATTTATATCTATCCTACCGGTCTATGTATCACTTTATTATTTGCTTTATCTAGAGCTTTTAGGTTTCAAAATGATAACATCCTTACCCTTAAACCGACATGGAATTGTCCAATCTTTCAAATGAAATTTTTTATCATGCCAAAAGGACTTACAAAATCACTCCAACAACTCCCTTGAACTTGAAGTCAATATAATCTAGATAGTAGGATACTTATCCGAAAAAACAAGCATCTACTAAATACAGTTATATATCCTTATCTGTCTATTTAATATTTAGTCAATGAATCTTATTGTTATCCTATAATGCTATCTACCATTAAGACTGATTTAAGGTATGCAACAAAAGTCTGAAGAGAACTAACAATCGACGAACTGGAAGGGAGAGAGACAAAATATACAATAGAACTCCATCTAGAATTTCCACTCCTTCTACCAAGTATGACATTATAAATTGAATATCTTAGTTTGGATGGATGGAACTACCTTGATCTGGATCAATAAAGTCTAGGTGATTAGCTAGGTTATATTCTTTTTACTAAAAATATAGGTTGTTAAAAAGATTATGGGATATCTTTTGACACCTTGGACTTCAACATCTTTAATTAGAGTTTCCCTGGGTAAATCATCCAAAATATATAAGTACCATCCCTATGAGAACAACTCTTCTTCAGCCAACTTGGTGCATTGCTTTTGAATTTGGGTTCCAACTGTATTGATGAGTGGTACGTATTTTATGTCCTCATCAACCCTGGCCTTACCTACCTATAAAATGTAGTTAATACACTAACTACATTAAATATAAAACAAAGGCTTTTAAAAGATTTTATATGAGCCTTGTTCTGACTTATTCTTGTTTTACTGGTTTTTAGGTAAGTCATTGGTTTCCTTGGGACTGATTTTTCAGTGGGTAAAGCCACTCACGTCACACTTTAAATATATATGTGTGATTCCACGAGTAATTTTTCTTAATGAATAAGACCAAATAGGGAACATATAAAGGATCCTTAAAAAGGAGACTGACATAGGGAACATAGAAAAGTCAGCATCGATGAATGCTGAATTCCCATTATTTATTAGGTAACAGACATCAGTTTTAGTTGTTTTCTTTGTTACTGATAAAGTACTCCCAATTAGAAGACCATGCTGCATTCTATCCATATGTTCCATCACCAGAGGCCAATATGTGCATATGCATCAGATACCTTTCTAACCTATAAGGGAAACCAGTCATAGGTGGTTCCCTAATACGGATAGAAAATTAGTCTCAATTCATTAGAAACTATCAATTTCGAGTCCAGGGAAGGTTAACCACTAGCATCTTATCTCTTTTCATGCTTTATGGTGGAACTAATAGAAAGAAAGTACTTTCCAATGAACCTTGACTCTCTACTCTCTCCCAACGAATCAAGAAATCTAGTAATTTGAAAAATGAAGAAGGTGTAGGTCAGTAATATTATAATAGTGTGCTTCCCATTCCTTTACTAATCATGAAGAATCTCAAGATTATGAGAACAATAGGAGAGGAAATTTTTATCCATACTGGTCAAACATGTACTCTTATATATTTTCTAAGATAAGAAGAAAGGATTATGGGAAGGTTCTAAACCCTTATATATTAAGTATCACCTTTAGAGAGGGTCAGGATATACTTGATGAAATTATGAATATTCAATTATGAATTAAAATTGCAACTACTGGTCTCCCATACCTCAATGTAATAGTTCCTATGAATTTTGAAAAAAATCAAACCACAGTGCCAACACACAGTAGGACCCCCATTTAAACTACATATGAGGTATACCAATCTAAGAAGAAGAGAATGATGCTTTGATGATACTGATTCTACTACCTCATGTGAATCTATTGGAATTCCAAACCCAACCCATATGAATATTTTTGATGAAACATCTGTATAATTTAGGTAGTATAATTCCATTTGAACTCGAAATCATGTTGGGCATTGAGCGCTAAACCATACTGCCACTTAAATAACTATGATCTTTGTCTCTGAACCTAATGTCCCAATACTCCAAACCAACCACTCATCATCCCCAAAATGCAATTCCAGAAATCCCCCATGAAATACACTAGCAGGAAGTGCATACCCCTCGATGATACCTCTCCCCCTCCTCACCCTTCTGTCACCTTTCAGGACACCCTCAATATGTGAAATAGAGAGTGTAGTAGGTGTACCATAATCTCACAATAGGCATTGTAACCTGAAATAAAGATAGAACATTCCATCATTTTCTCACTCTTTTCATTGATAATAGTAAAGAATCAAGCACCAACACTAGCTTATCATATTCTTGAGCTCAACTCCATGAGAGCACCACTTACATTTCACCTCAGAAACCCCATTTCAACCACCAACCCTTGAGCCACAACATCTAGCACATACATGACATGAAGTATTCTAGGTCATTCTCGGTTGACCCAAAACCCATGAGTCCTATAGAGTCACCGGTGTTCCTAATTGACCACAACCACCTATATCCCACACTGTTCGATAGCCATGTAAGCTGCCCAACCAGTGTCCCATGAACCCCAACTCTAGTCGTTCCTAACATTGTTGATCACAACCTACTTTCTTTATCCTATCTGTTGTACCCCTAATTCCAATTCCATCATAGCCCCCCAACTTCACTTATCTTTCTCTAACTCTATGAATCAATACAAATACTATCTAAAATTCCCTATTCCTTAACGACTTCACCCTGAAACTATCTTTCTCTACCCCCCCTCGGAGAAATTCATCTCCCTTTGTATTGGGATCTACTATCTTGAACCATAGTGAAATGATTCCATTCATCTGGAATCTTATAATTCCCTCTTCTAGCTATGGAGTCAGTACTCTACTCTAATATTTTAAGCTAGGAAGGTTATTCTCTATGAATAGTTAGATACTTTATTTTCTAGTTAGAGGAAGTGAGAAAGCTTGACCCGATATAAGGAACTGAAATCTTTAACATAGGAGATTAGGATAGAGAAGTTAGAGGTAGGGTTCATTACCTTGTTGGGCCAACAAATTTCATTACTTCTTTTTTCAGGCTCTGAAAAAGCATTCTAGTTGTGTTGTACCTTTCTCCGCTCTCCCTAGATGTGCCATACCAGTGATCAATTTATTATCCCTATTAGTCAAGTTCATTCTATTCGTTCTAATAGAATTCTAACCTAACATCAACCTTGGTGATTGGTCAATTCCAAAAAATATATATAAGTACCATAACAATGAAAGAAAAAAAGATAATGCTAATGAAATAGGGGTGTAAAAACCTCAGAAATGATATAATAGAGAGTCCCTCTCAATGGGTAAATCAGGGTAGACTAGCACTGTGAAAGGCTAGTCCCATCTGCTCGAATTCAAGTCTACAGAGTAGCATCAGGTACTCTATCTACATAGTACTATAAGAGTAGAGTCAGGTACTCTGTCTATATAGTCTGACCAAATCACGTAAGTCCAATAATTGAAGTCTACTCTTCCCATGATTATCTATGAGATTGATGGAATTTCCTAGAGTCCTTTACTTAAAGGCTTCAAGAAGATCCTTATATTATAAGAATTTATAAGATAATTGGGAGTTGATAGATAGAAATAGGGATCCCTACAAAGTCAAGAGCATCTATTCAATGCTTTATGCAATCTAGTCTACGAGTTGTCCACCTAACTCACAACAGTTGGTAAATTAGTGAAAACCTTATCTATTCCTTTTAGATATTTATATTTAGCTAGAATCAACCAATCGAAGTTCCTTCCACTTATAGGGAGAAGGCATAATGAGTGATTCTGTACATTACTCCACTAAATTCTAATAGTTGATCCTACCAAGCTGGCAGTGATAATATAATCGTATGTGGCACTGAATTCACCATTGGCACTAGATAGTTTCCCCAAAGAACTATGGGAACTAGTGAACCATGCTCATGTGATGTGATCCTTTACCAGATGAAAGGGTTGTGTCCTATTTGTTTGTTATAGGGTTGGTGGTGACATCGACCAATAACATAACTCCATAGGAAACTATAACAGGTTAACTAATGGTTATCGAATCACTACTGATAAAATATTGAGGATCCTACTCGCTCCCCATGAAAGTTGGGAAGTTTTCTTGAGGGCCCAAACCCATTGTGACACAGTGGGGAGGTGCTCACTTAAATAATCTATTGACTATTATAGTAGGATTATGAATATAGTTTAGCAGCCGAGACATAATTAATTACTACCAAACCTATAACACAAATAAATATACCCCTGATAAAATAATGAATTTTCAACCATAGTCGTTTAAGTAAGATTTGAGCTAGACCCCCAATATATATAAGTACTGTTTTTTGATAGCTTATTTAGCTTTATCCAATTAGAAGGTGATAGCTAGTATGGTATGGTGATGGAATGGGTGGTGAAGTGGGAAAGATGGAATGGTTTGAGGGGAGTCAATGGGAATGGGGTGGTTTGGAGTATGCCATGGAATTGGAAGAACTGGTTCAATGGGTGTGCAATCACAACAAAACCAAATCAACTACAACGAAACAATGGAATTTTAAAAAAAACACAAGGATATTAGAACTTTGCATTTCCTTTTCGGTGTGATTTTGGTACTGATTGGAACATGCTTTTTAGTTTTGATTTTTTTGGAATTATCAACCCCAGGTGATCAACTTCTAGGCAAGAACCATCAAATATATAATGTTTTTCTTACGGCGCATGCTATAGTCCTTATCTTTTTCATGGTGATGCTGACTATGATAGGTGGTTCTGAAAATTGGCTTGATCTGATTCTGATTGGGTCCCCCAAAATTTCCATTCCATGCTTAAATAATATGTTGTTCTAGTTGTTTCCTCTAAGTCTGTTTCTCCTATTGTAACCAATAATATTGGAATTGGGTAGTGGCACTGGTTTTACGGTCTATCCACCCCTAAGTGGGATCACCATCCATTCAGGAGGCGTAGTTGATTTAGTAATTTATAGTCGGAATCTTAGCGGGTTATCTTCTATTTTAGGTGTGATCAATTTTATTTCAACGATATCGAACATGCATGGTCCTGGAATAACGATGCATAAATCACCCCTCTTTGTGTGGTCCATTCTTGTGACTTCATTCCCCATAGTGTTGGCTCTTCCTATACTGGTTGGGGGACTCACAATGTTATTAACGAATGAAAACATCAATACCACATTTTCTAATCCAGTTGGCGGTGGAGACCACATTTTATACTAGCATATCTTTTGGTTCTTCAGTTTTAAATGACCCTTTTCAGATTCAAATCTAAATATGCATTGTACTATATGCTGGGAATATCTGCTTCATGGTACTCCTACTATGTTCATAAGTGGTTTTCTAGTAAAACCCCAATATAGTCAAAATGGATTATCTAAGACACAATTAACAGGTAACCAAAGACATAAAACCAGTCTAGTAGGAACCTCAGAGAATACATGCTCAACAACTAATCCTAAATCCTTCTATGAGTGGTTAACTAGAATTATCGATGGTGATGGAACAATTCAAGTGATTAAACAGGGTTCTAAAAGATCTGACCCTCTCGGGATGGAAATATATACTTCTCTTGAAATTACTATGGGACTAAAAGATATATGACTACTACGATATATCCAACATATTCTTGGTGGAAGTATTAAAATGTGATCAGGTGGTAAAGATTATCGTTATCAACTACACCATTGACTTGGTATGATAAAACTCATGAATTTTATTAATGTTCATATTAGAAATTCAATATGACTACTTACACTACATCATGTATGTAAATTACTGGATATCCCTATCATTCCACCTATTACACTAGATTCTCAATCCAATTGGTTTGTAGGATTATTTGATGCTGATGGTACCATTGGTATCGCTATGAAGAATCAACTACCTCAATTTTATATTCGAGTAAATAATAAACTTCTACAAGATGTAGAGTATTATAAGGTAGTATTTGGAGGAAATATTTAATTTTATTGTAGTAAAAATGGTTACTATAAATGGTCTGTACAAATTTGAAAAGATGTGACCATGAAACTAGATTACATTCAATCAAGTAATTTTAGACGTCATCAATAACGACGATTCTTCCTTATTGTGTAATATTACATTCTTTATGATCTCAAATCATTTAAACCTAACAATATTCACCATAAAGCATAGATTTCTTTCCTAGAAAAATGGAATCAGTTGATGATATATTCCACCTTTCTTCACTTATATTGATGAGTAGAATAGAGAATAATCCTGAAGTTAACATCCTCATTCTAATTGGATCCAAAATCATTAGTTATATCATTTAAAAATATTCGAAAAAACTGGTCTTTATCTATCTCAGAATGGCATATTCCATGATTAGTATCGATGCTCTTGGATCTCTGGTTCAGGCGCATCATATATTTACTGTTGGGTTAGACATCGATACCCATTCGTACTTCACTACTGCTACCACGATAATAGCTATTCCCACTAGCATTAAAATCAATAGTTGGATCACTACCTGGTGGGGCAGTTCGATCATGTACTTCAAAACACCCATGTTGTTTTCCGTGGGGTTCATCTTTTTGTTTATGATTGGTGGACTCACTACAATAGTACCAACTAATTCTGGTCATGACTTTGAACTTCATGATAACTATTATGTGGTGGCACATTTCCATTGCTTTAGTTATTTTTTTAGTGACCTATCGAGAGTTTCACCATCCCAATATATAGATATCAGAGTAAATACCACAAAGAATATGAATCCTTATCCATCCCCAAGACTTAGCCGCTCTAGTACACATGCTAGTAATCATTGCTTGGAAAAAGTGAACGAAGGACAAGAAAATATAATGAGCTTACAAGTATGATCAAAAGGTGAAAAACTCAGTGAATCGGTTCAATAACTTCATCGATGCCGCTTGTATTCGTCGAGACTGCTTCATGGAACAATTTTTTCCATTTAGAGTGACAGTGGTCGAGATTAATGGGGCACTAAATTACTAATTTAGTAGTTTTTTTTCTATTAGTTTTTTATTCTACCTGTTAACATTTTATCTTTAGTGGTCTGCTTCTATATCTCTCTTTAGATATCTTTCTTTTAGCTACCAGCTGTTTTTATTTCTATTTCATCACTGAGTCTTAACAAGGGATCCATATATCTCCCCCAGATCACTGCCTTGATGAATTTATCATCATTTCCAATTATCCACCAAATTGTTCATAGAAGCTCCTATTACATTCTAATAGTTGATCACCTATTGGTCTCTTCATTTGGACCACCCGAGAAGAAATTCGAGGCCCGAACATGGTTTCATTACAACTCTTCATCATCCCAACCTTACCCTACAAGAAAAGACCTCTTACTATAGATATCCCCCCATCCAATAACTCACTCACTGATGCTACATCTGTACACATAACATATGTTAGTAATCCCTATCTGGTATCCTTCTATTGTATGGTTTCCTATATCACTGTTTTTGAGCACTTAACATCGGATTAGTCTAGCCGATATATGTCCATAGAAGGAAAGAGTTGACTAGATAAGATTTTCTCTTCTTACAATACCCAAATAAGGTTAGTAAAGTATTAAAGGAGACGATCCCTTTACTCTTTCAGAACCTTTCCCTGTAGATTCTTTCACATGGTTTGAGTAAATAAATAAATATCTCATCTTTAAGGATTTGAGGCAATCCCGATTGCACAACATGACCATAGGTCTAGGGGAACTTTTTATCAGAGTGATGTCTGGTGTGGCCTCCTTAGAAGGATATCCTAGGTTGGGGAACCTTTCACCTTAACTATAAGATATGAGTATAAAGTGGAAATATTGAATGTTAGTCAATCAAGATCTCATCATAATGAGGGTCCAAAGGAGACTCGAGTTGAATTGAGGGATTCACTTCAGCGAGGGCCACCTTCCTTCTTTCGTCTACACTCACTCTTGATTGTGTAAGAAAAACACAGAAGAGTGGAACAAGTCTACGATAGTTACTATACTACTATTTTCATCCCAACCTAATCTCTCAACCAATGCCGCATAGTACTTGGCATGTCCACCATTCAGAATAAATATGGTATTGAGAAATTGAGCATATTATTCCATCGGTCATAGATGACTTTCAAACTTTTGTTCCCAAAGAAGTGAGACATTAGTTTGTGTACATAGAAAAGCCACGCCCAATACACTGACAACTCCCATCATATGAATAATTGTTTTTCATTAAATGTTCTTGGGTTTCTAGGCCCCAGAATCCCTAATTTCAAACATATGTCGTGACCTTCATCACATACCTATCACTTTTGAATCTCTATCCTCTAGCGAACCATATTCGGAAGTCATCTATTCTAAAAATAGAAGTGTTTTGATTAGGTAAGGTAAGCCAAGAAAGAATCCCTCTTATATTACCAGATAAATATATAAATAAATGGAGTCAAAACTGAGGCAGGATTCGGTAAGGAGGAACATGAACAACAAGGGAGTTTTCTCCTTAGTGATAAGAGGTTCAAGTACCATTGGAGATGTTCAGACCCAAAGGCAGTTAGGTATAATGGAATATGGTTAGATGGTGTAATTTTCCTTTGGCTTCTTGTTATTATTCTATTATTTCTTTGAGATCCTACCCCATATTCTTCATCATATATTCCTATAACAACAACATATTTTCTATTAGTTATCACAATATTGGGGGCTCTTCTCCCTCTGAAGCAGACTGTCTTTATAAAAATATTAATTAATTGTGGATAATCACTACTTTATGTCAGTATTAAAATGGTATCCCATCTTCCTTGCTTTCAACTCTTAGTTTATAAATACCTCTTCTTATTCTTCCTCCTTTGTTCTGATTATTTTTTCAGTCTTTCTTTCATTTGACCGATAGACGTTTCCATAGTCGACTTAGGAAAATACCATTGCTAAAAAGACGAATGGATTGAGTTATTTCCTAAGGTAGTAAGCATTACTCCATACTCCCTTTAGACAAAAATTTTAGGATAATAATGGTCGATCATCATCATTAGATGAATATAATAAAAAGGAATTTACACTAGAAGTCACCCTCCCTTACTGTTGAATACTCTAACCCCCAGGAGAGATGAAAATTGTTTTGGAGAGTATAAAAAACATGTTTTGAAGGTAATAATTAATAATTGGGGTGATTTGGGAGTATAATGGACGATCCCTCATCCTTTCAAGAATATGGAAGGGCTTTAGAGTCCATGGGGGGGGGGAGTTACTGAACTAGCATGAGAGCGATTCACACTCAATATCTAGCTATGTATGGTTGAATGAAAAAAGAGACATTGGCCTATTATTTTATAATAGTGGATATTAGAAAATAATATCTGGGGTCTTCGTCCCTTTTCACTTTCCCAAAGAGGTATGTGTTGTTATTTCGTGGTGGTAGCATGGGACTGAAATTTCAGTGGATTTATCCATAATATGATGTGTGTCTGATCAAGATAGGATGACTAACTATATGGTGTAACACTTTGACCATGGAGGGTTATTTTTCAATGATAGGTGAAATCTATTCTGGAATGCCTAACACTGCCTCATTTGACTTAACTGCTTAAGAAGCCCGATCAATTCATCAATACAGGGAATTTGGAAGAGTTGGCCTTGTGTTCTAGTGGGTCTAACAACAGAAGGGACAAATGATCATGAATATTATTGAGGAGAGATATAAAGGAATAGAGGGTTAAATATCTCTATAAAATTCCCAGGGAGGTGGGGCAGTGGTCTAGTGTTCCATCACTTTCCCCCCTTGTATCCTCTCTCAGGTGTTTGGTTGCTTGTCTTTCTATCAATGCATCTACATCCGTTCGGAGCAGAGGTTCACCCCCAATTATTATTGATGGTATCTATGATTCAAGAGTTTCCCAACAAATAATTATTTACAACCGGTCCTAAAACACATGTAAAATTCTACTAGGAAGGTCAAAGTAATTTATGTATGAAGTCTCATACTAGACTCACTAGATGGGAACAACCCGTGAACTGGTGAAAGATAGTTGACTATGAAAATGAGACCTATGGTATTGATGGTTTGACATGATCAACCTAGATACCCCAATCCCACATGGAACACTACTCGATTCTTGGTGGTTCAAGTTGAATGAGAGAATTGGGGCCATTATGTACTGAGCTGTTCAAGAGACATGGTTCCAGAGACAATCACATAGGAAAAAGGCATATGGGGTTTGATTGATGTATTCATCTGGGTGCATGGAAATGGGTTGAAGCAGACTTTGGATCATCCATCCACTATCCTCTTGAATGTGACTGATTTTGGCCTCTAGATCTTATACGTAGCAAACCCATATGCCCCATATCAAGACAAAGGGTGACTTTTTGTCCATGAGTGGCTCAATATTGAGGTACACTACCACCAATACCACAACGTACTACCCTATTATTATTCTACAGTACTCTAATATTATAGTTATAGAAAATTACATGAGCAATGAAAACTCAATCACAAGATATGAAATGGAAACAGTCATGCGAATGACCAATGAGGCTACTAGTGCACTGGGGCATATACTGGAGTTTAGAGGGTCAAAATGGTCTTGGGGGTTCTTATATGTATAATTTATATGATAAATACCAATAAAGTCCATTCAAGTATGTCAAAATTGGGGCATTGGTAGGGTCATGCCAATGGTGCACCTACTTGTGGAGCTCAGCAATTTGATGACCTTTCAGTGTTCTGACCATGGGTCAACTATGAACTCAACCTCAACTCGTACTATGATGAGAGATATGAGGTATTTCAACTGCTCAGATCTCTCTTTCTAGGATGCTCCTGTGATAACCATATCAATGATAATGGGAGGGAATCCCCTTGGCTTTTAGCATCTCGACCAGTCCTCGCTTGAGTACGGTATTGAACAGGTGTCAAACAAAGAGGTTGCGCGACGCCAACTCAACTACTTATATTACTATGTATACTACCTATATTATATTTTGTGCACCGAGACAGTCTAATAATAATATAGTTAGAAGAGAAATTATAATAATAATATAGTGGGCTAACCAGTAGTATACTCTTCATGATGGTGGGGTAAAATGGCTCAGGATAGCGGAAAAAGTTTGAGAGAGTTGATGGATTGGTTGGTGACCATGCATGTGGGTCCATGTGACTGCTATTGTACCTACGAGCCTTTGGGATTGATGGGGTTGTACTAGTGGGAAGGAGAGAGGTTGGGACATCCAATACATTAACAATCAAAACACTATAATTTGAATGGATTCAAACATTGGATCTCTGTTCTACGGCTGAATTGGCACCCTTCCTACTGAGATTGTACCACTACTACGTTTGGATTGGTATTCCTGAACCCTTTATGGCCCCAGATGATACCACTAATACATTTTTTAGTACTTCAACCTTATAGAGATGGTCCTGTAGGCCCACGATGAAGTTTTAACACTAGTAATTATATATATTTCTTGATAAATAATAGTACTCTTTGATATAAGGTATATCATGATCAAAGAGATGAAAAGTCCATTAGCACATCCCGTCCAATTTGAGTGGATCAATCTTAGTAGTTGCAGTGACCGTAGCATAGCATGAAGTGCCTGAATAGATGACCTTCGATACTTTAGGCATTCAAATCATCAATTGACTAACCAGAACGAATGAAAGATCCACTTGAACCACCCTATCAGACACAGTTTCACATCATCAGATCATCACTCTATGAAAATATGGTATCATCCTTGGTGGTAGTGGAGTTAAGGAAACAAAATTCGACATAGAAAGAGGCTGAAATGTCTTCTATGAAAATCAAACAAGGGGAACTAAAATTACATTACTATCACTAGTGTATTATCCATCACACTAACATGTGAAAGGGAAAAACATACTGAGACTGCGAGTACACCAATGAGAGAAATGAGGGTCGGTGCATCAGTGGTGACATTCCCCAGTACTCAAGATAGTTGAGTTCATTCCACACTAGAAATTAGTTATTGAACCTCTCCCGCCGGCTACCCCATTGCTGTTATTGTACCAGAGCACTATTTTTCCTGGTTGGTCGAGTCACTCCACTGTGGTTTTCCAATGGGTCCATGCCATCTAGCCACTACCTTCTGGGAGTTGCTGGAACAATGATGGTACGGGGGAATTCCAAGGGGTATAGATTATGGTCATTAAACATCCAATCGAGAACTCGGAAAATTACATATTGAACGTACCCCCTATCGAGACTATTAGAGTTGAGTACAGAGCCAAGGAGTTTCCCAGGTCTTCACTGGGATACCTTATTCAGGTATCCCAGGGAAGACATGGGAGGACCAGGAAAGTCTACTGTCTAGATTCTATTTCAGTATAATCTAGATAGGTACACTTCAATATAGTCTATAGGAATGTATTGTCATAATATAGTCTAGTAACCTACTATCTAGATTATACCCAGAGGATACATGATTCAAGTATCCCAGTGAGTGCCTAGAATACATGAAGTATCCCTAAGAATTTCCAGGGGTAAGAGGTTGAACCATTTTGAAACATGGAAGAGAGAAAAAAATTCCATCATTGAGGCAAACGAGGATATAGATTTGGCCCAAGAAAACCTAAAAATCGCATAACCAAATGATTTTCTTTCCATTGACGGATTGTGTGCCATAGATTGAATAAACACACTGAACATGTTTCCAATTCTGACCACTACTCCTGCTAAAGTAATAATAGTAGCACCAACACCCATTTATTTTTCACCATCCACCATCTCATTCCTTGAAACACTCAACTCTCCCAAATACCATATTTTTATAGAATTGAAACTTGACATTGGATTTGACCTATTTCAACCTACCTCTAATACCTATATTATACCGATCAAAGCAATAGTTAAGTTGGGCTTGATGCTCTTCGGTCTGCTATATGGGTTTTCATTGGGAGTGGTGGTTGAGCTACTTACTATCACACCATGGGAGCACCTATGAGTTACTATATAGAGAAGAGTACTTGATTTCGATTCATATACTGTATTCGATCACCAAGATGACGACTAAAAGATCCATACTATATAGAGAAGAGTACTTGAGCTAAAAATCTTCTATTACTCCTGGAAACACCACTTGGTCCAAGTACTCCATTTCATAGTGTGTTCACTCACTAGGTCAAAAGGTTGTAGTTGAACAGGTCCAAGTACTTCATTTCACAGTGTTCCCACTCACCAGGTCCTCACTGGGATACCTGATTTAGGTATCCCAGTGAAGACCTGGGAGGACAAGGACATGCTACTATATAGATTATATGTTTGTATAATCTAGCTAGATACTCTTCTATATAGTTTATAGGCATGTATTCTCATAATATAGTATTTTAGCCTACTATATATATTATACCTAGAGGATACATGATTCGTGTATCCCTCTGGTAATCTAGATAGGCTGTATAGAAGAGTACCTGGCTATATTATATCGAGGGTTTCACTGGAGTGGAAATGGGGAGCTCAGGTAGGCATCTCAGAGAAAGGATCTGATGTTGATCTATTAGGAAAATGGTGCCTCATGACCACTATTTATATTATAGGTAGTATAGTATACCCACTAAAATGAAATTCAACAGGTGAACTATATAGGGTCAAGTACTGTATATCTGAACCCTTCTAACCCTTATATATAAATTAGCTGAGGAAGACAGTGAACCGCCTTGTAAGTGAAGTCATCCCACGCTCTACTTTGATCAATTGAGGCATCACCCAAAATTTGAGAGTTAGGCTACATTCTTATCCCTAGTTCTAGTGTATGAGTATATCCCTATAACCTCATTGTAGAAGAAGAACAAGTCTACTCTCTAACCCTCATCTAACACCGTTGCTGTTACTCTAACCCTTCGACTACACCACTTCCTATATTATACCGAGACTTTATATCCCACTATCAAGGAAGCAACAAAATCATATCCTCAACAATTAAAATATAATGGATCATCCATACAAGCCACCCAAGATAGAAGGTCACCTAGGTGATTCAAAGTTATCTAGAGAAATCTATCTTGTAAGTCTACCAACTATATTATACTGAGTATGAGTAGGAGTTAGATTCAGCCAGTGAGTCTCCCCTATTTTTAGAGGGAGAAAGGTTTTAGAGTCATTAACTGATTGGGATAAAATATTTAAGGTCAAGTACCATAGATGTGACCCAAAAGAAAGTGTGAGGTCCTCCGTCCATATAATCTAGATAGTCAGATACTTCATATATCATAGGCTCTAAACCCTTATTTATTAAGTAGCACCTCCCTAACCCTCCCAAAAGTGCCGCTACTTATATATCAAGGGTTTAGAACCTTTTAGGGAGGGTTAGGAATTGACTTCACCCAATCAGAGTTGTAAATGGAATGTAAAGCGAGTATTCATTTCCAAGTGTATTTGTCCAAGAGTGCCTCATCAAACGGGTACTTTTCTTATATAGTAGTGACCCTCAAATGTTTCAAGAGTAATTTTAGAGTAGAGTACTAATGATTACTCTATATATATAAACATAAGAGTACTCAGTATAATATAGGTAGTAGAGTTTCTATTTTGAGGTAGTCCTGATTTAACCTTGTGTGAGCTGCACAACGCAACATGTCCCGTATCAAGATTATAGTTCGGAAGACCCATACCAGATTCCAGTAGTCCCATATGGTTAGCTTCATGACCACCCTTGAGATGGAAAAAACCCCAACAAAAACACCAACCTCCCACTGATCCGATATCTTCCCACCTCTCTATATCGTGATGACAGTATCAGTGGATGCCCAACCCCATAACCCAAGGTCCACCTATTAGAGTAGAGTACTAAGGCACTCTTTATATGCTAGAATAACTTCATATAAAGTATTCCTTTCACCGAGTGTCCGTGTGGTAGTAAAATAGACTATTCTGGACGAGTAGAACATGGAATAATGAAACCTCTGTACGACATGGTGACCCCCTCTCAATGAGAACCGACCTCAATAGCCAACTGATATGGCCTTCCACGCCTAGCAGCCTAGTGATTTCTAAATTCCCAAGATCCTGAGTCATTTGATCCAGTGACCCCAGTACCAGCCCATGCCCATACACCAATTAGATACTTGGAATCATTATTCGGATAGATAGTCTACACCAGTGAGAAACCCATGGTTGAATTCATCTTGAAAGCAGAACACCATGTCTATCTCATTTAACAGTAAGGTCCTTCCTGAAATTCATAGGCGAAACCGTAATTTCCAAATGCATCTCAACCCCCGAACTCCAACTATGATCATATATATATATATATATATATATAATATGTCCATTGTACTAGTAATAACCATATGAATTGTGTCTAATAGGTGAATGCATCCGGTTGCAACATTAGAATTAGATCTAGAAAACCTCTTCCCAACTCGCTTCCCTTCGGTCGTTCCTACCACCTCACCCTCAAAAGAGAAACCTCTTCAAACCGATTCAACCTCACTTCTGTCTATCTACTACTAATATGGTATAGGCCTATATTTTAAGAATAACCATCCCTACCTTGAGAAACACCAATTTCCCCCAACAGGTACTCTGTCTATATAGTCCTGATTCCAAGCACCGTTTGTCCCCACAACCTCCCAGCTATTCCCATAGAAGATGATCTACTACGTATATTATACTGAATCCAGTGGGAGGGTCTTTTAATTCCAAACACATGATTTCAAAAACTCACTACTAGATTATAGTACTGACCTTATAACACCATCCCCGAATGAATAGGAGTGAAGTTCCGAGACTATTAGAGTAGAGTACTACTTTCTTGATCTTGCTGTTTTCACCCTCTTGACCCGTACTGAAGTGGGACCTAGTAATTATCAGGGATAATTCATGTATCCCTTGGGTAATCAAGCCAGTTACTCTTCTATATAGTCTATAGTGGTATATATTGTGGTATCTATAGTGGGATTTCTATATTATACCAAGATTCTTCTTTCTTTATCTCTTTCACTGACCACAAACATCTCTATGACAATAAAGGCACCACGCCCTCTATTAAAATGAAAATAAAGACCTTTTTGAACCCAAATGCAACTATCTATGGATGAAGCTGACCTAGGTATATGTCTATATAGTATAGCAGATGTCCATCATGTCCACACCACCACAAGGATCCCAGGAACCCAGTGCAAGGACTATATAGAAGAGTACATAACTCTACTCTAATAGTATCAACACTGATATAGGAGGATACCATACACCCCCATTGGGAACCCACCCACTCAGTGCATCTTCCCCAGTGTCTAGTCTAGAAGTGAACAACCCATGTCAAGTTCCATTTGATTCTTCCAATGGATATGAACATCGTACCTGCTTTAGCTATTTGTAATAGAGCTTGGACGTTGAAAACCCAATCACATAGGGCCATTGTGTTTTGGGGGTTAAGTTTCTATATGATATGACCCTAAAGGGTCAGATATATGGTACTTGACCCTATATAGTTGACCCTAAGGTGTCATATCTTTTATAACCTTTTCCCTCCTTTGAGCTTATCGTTCCCCTTTGGACGTTGAAGCTTATTTAAAGGAATTATTGGAAAGTATAGTATGGACATCATAGAGTGTATTCCATTTTCCTCAGCATAAGATTTGAATCGATATGACTCACCCATCATCCCTTTGCACAATGGGTTATGTGTCAATGGACTTTGTATCTCTTTGATCGTGGAATTTCATGGGCCTCTCGGTACCTCAACTTTATGTTGCAGTCCAGGGAGGCCCGAGTGGTGCCAATGCCGCATGCCATCATATAGGTGCCATGAAATAATGTTAAGGTACAAATAGTTGAACCACCAATATATATAAGTACACAGTTTTAAACCCTTATATATTAAGTAGCACCGAATACTGAATTGGGTGAATTAGCCAAGTTCACCCAATTTAGTGGACTCACTAGAATAGTACTAGATAATTCATGGATTGACATTTCACTTCATGATACCTATCATTAAGGATCATGGACTAGTCTTGTGAACTCCATTTCACACTAGAGAAGTGCTGGACTAGTATCTCCCCAAGAGGGAGAGTGTATGTCATAATTTGTGGAAGTGGGGGCCTGCGTTCGCACAACCCATAAGAAAAGAAATAAAGAGTTCCATGTTAAAAATTACATGATTTTATGAGTTATGATTATATAATGGTTTTTGGAAATTTGACATATGGTTACTTGATAAACCAAGGATGGGTGGTTCTGTGATAAAAATAGGACAGGTGGTTACGTTATAACCTCCAATGCATTGGGTATGGAATTAGGCCATATAGTTATTCTATTTATAAGAGTCATATGTATTGAAGTCAATCACATGGTTATTCCATTTACAAATAATTATTTCAAAGGTTACCTACTTATGTTTTCATTTCCTTTAAGTCCTTTATTGATATTTTAAGCTCATCTGAAATTTTAATTTTTTTTCACAGGGTTTAAGGAAGAGTTGGTTCAAGGATGTGATCACCAGAAAATGTTTAAGATATACCAGCATGGTAAATCATGTTTTATTTTGTTTTATTTTAAATATTTTTCTTTTATGGAAAAAATGGATACTGAGTATAAGTATCCACTTGTAATGTATGGGTTTACTATGTAAGAGTTTGTATTAAATATCTAAAATAATAAATCTAAAATATCTTTTGGAAAATAATGTGATTTATAGTTTTAAAATAACTAGAATATGTAATGTTTAAGGCCCGATCCATACCGTTGGCATGATAGAAGGGTTTAGAAAACATTGGAGACTAGTATGTTTTCCTAAGAGTTTGAGATATCATCCTGGGTTTATAATGTTAAGGTTGATCATAAGTTAAATTTATTAGAAACCCCTTTTGAGGATTTAATTTATGAAATTTTAAGGTGATTAATGATTTTTTAGAGAAATTTATTTTTGAGGTAATTATGGGTTATTACTTTTTAGAATGAAAAATGAAAGGTATGAGATAATATTTGAGGTTAAAATAAGTTATGTTTATATTTGAGGAATTTATCATATTTATTGAATTTTATAATAATTATAAAGTTTTAAAAATAGGACAACCCACAGGATAGGTGAAAAACCATCACGTCTGCCAAGGCTATTGAAATCAAACCCACAACCAAAGGGAGACAATGATGCATCACCTACCACTGGCCTACATGAAGTCTCATGTTAGTATAAATTTTTATTTTTAGTTAAACAAGTTGATAGAATAAGAATAATTTTATTTTGGGAACATATTTTTTATCGAACAGATAACCTTGGGATTGTGAAATGATTTGGTGATTAAGTGATTAATGTTATTTATGAAAATGTTTATTATTTTGGGAACTTTATATGATCAAGGTATACCAAATAATGTGGGATTTTATTTGATAAGTAAAGGTTGAGTTATATTTTGGAATAATATATGATTTTATTGTGGGCCTATGGTGATTCAGGTTATTTATGGAAATAATTATAATATATTGGAGATTATAGGATTTATAAAATTATATTTTTGATATGATACATTAATAGTGATTGATATTATTTAGAGATAAATGTTAGAATTAGTCTTGGAAGACTATGTGATCAAATCCTAATAAATTTTGGGTTCTAATCTTAGTTTAGATTATTTTTAGGAATTTTAAGAACAATTATTTATTGAATGGTCAATGTTGAACATTGTGTATTACTGTTTAATTTTGGATATTAAAATAGTCTTTCATAATACAAGTTTTATTATTTTTGGGGAATTATCATATCTTTTACTAACCATTTTGGTTTTGGTTAATTTATAAAAATAGAAGAAATATATAGTTAATATTTTGTGGATTATGTGATTCTCCAGAAGTTGATTATAGTGCTTTAAACATGAAAAATTCATCTTGAATACTCATCATTAGGAGAAAAGGATGTGTTTTTGGTGGAAATTTATTAATGGATGAAACTATAATTTTCATGTAAGTATGTTTCCAAAGGTTATTAATCCAGGTAGTAAAAGAATTCCTCAACTCTATGAAATGGTTTTTGAAACAAAAACATTATCCTTTTATTTTTATCAATGGTATTTTAAACCATCAGATATTTAAGGTTTTGAGATAGTTAAATTTTCCATGATCATGTTCTATATCACTTTCTATTAGTATTTAAGAGTTAGATTTATCTTCGATTTCCATGTTTAACAACATGGAAACCCAGTATGTTTTATATCAAGTGAGCTATGTAATTACATTTCTTTATTTTAATCAGGAAGTTTTATTAATCCTTTTTATGATGTGAGATTTCAATAAAGGTATTTTGAAATGTCAAAACACAGTTACTAAGACCGAATTAAAAATTCCGAGGATGAAATTTCTAGGGGTGAGGAGAATGTAACATCCTGAGTTTTTTAAAAAGAATCAATATGTTCGATAGAGTACATGATACACCACATCAAACTTAAACAAACAATTAAATATTATTATAACATAGCCTTTAGAATGGTAGGAATGAGAATGATTAATTGAATTATGAATATAAGGTTTAAACATATATATATAATTAATTATCTGGTGAAAAATTAATTATAAATGAATGTAAAACCCTTTTTAAAATAAAATGAAATGTTTTTATGAAAAACTATTTAAATGTGACCAAGTTTATTTTATATCAATAAATAAACAAATTAATATTTTTGAATTATATAATATATATATATATATATTTATTTATTTTCAGTTGTAGTAGATTACTCAAGAGGGGGGTGAATTGAGTATCTAAAAAAATTTCTATTAAAAATTTGTTCTTTGGAAATTTCCCCCAATTAAAAAATATGGTCAAAGTCAGTTTGTATGGAATTTATAAAAGTCCTAAGGGTTCAATTAATTTCTCAAAAGATTTATTAGTTCCTAGATATAATAATCTATATATTTATATAACTTTTGAAACTAACCTACTGGTTTAAAAAAAATTATAAAAACTTTCTAAACTAACCATCAAAGTAATATCTAGTTTTCTGAAATTAAATTAAATCAGAGAAAAACTAAATTAAAAGGAATAGTAGATAAAACAAGTGGTTAAGTCTCAAGACAAGAATTAATCCACTCCACTTGGTGATCACTACCACCAATCCATATATATTAATAAACTTGACCCACACCCTGTATTGGGGTAAACAACATTACACAGGACTGTCCATGTCACACAACCTCTTCCACTGTTCTTCGAGGGAATATGCTACCAGGTCACTCAAGGACATATTCCACACTTATCCATGAGAGTAAATAGATGTAAAACGATATAAGAGGAATGATATATTGTATCCTTTAGTTTAATACAGGAGACAATGTATGTTTAAATACAGACACACACACACACTTATCAAAAGCTAAAAGCAGCACACAATAGAGAAATTATGATGAGAAAGGGTTATAATTGCTCTGATTGTTATTCTATGCATCTCTGAAATTGTATGATGAAGCATATGCAAGTATCGAGTCCTCTTGTGGAAAATAAAGTATCATAATTCTCATGCTCTGGTTTCCAGTTCGAAGATGTAGCTCGTGTTCTTCTTCGAGTTAGTACTGCAAATATGGTTTTGGATCTGATATACGGTAGTCCAACCTTCAGGAATTGAGAGTTCTTTGTGTGTTATTCAGTTGTATGTTGTAGAATGTATCAGTTTGCTTTTAAAATGATCACTCATCTACATTTTTTTTCTAGTGCCACACTTTCATTTTTATTACAGAGCGCATGTGTATGAGCTAATAGGATGCATGTATTATTTACCTCGTACCTCATAATATCAATTGACATGTCTAACATGAAACATTAATTATGAAAGTGCCTTTAAATGACTCAAATATGACTATTAGAAATTAAATTTAAAATGACAAAGTAGATTAAATAATGGTGTCATAGTTTGTCTTGAAATGGTATCACTTGGAAACAACGTCACCACAAAATGGTGTATTCTTCTTTGCCTTTGAGCGATGAGATAGTCCTGATGCCATAGTTGCATTGAGATTAGGAACTGATAACAAAGATACGGTGTTAGGATCACAATGTATGGCCCTTTTACAAACTTTGAATTGTATCTTGGTGATGGTATCAAGGAACTGATGTCTCGGACTTCATGAGATATGAAACTAGTTATGGTGTAACAGTCACAATGTCTAGGTCACAATGTCTGGGTCATGGTGTCTGGGTCACGGTGTCTGGGTCTTTTCTAAAAACCAGAACCTATAGAAGACTTATAGTTTCTCAGACTTAGACAAATATTTGTAAACAGTATTAAGCAATAATATTCATAGAATGAATTAGACTTAATAATTCATACAAGAAAACATTATAAAAAAAATTAAATATAGTTTACAATAATCCAACATGATTTATAGGAATCAAGATATTGTGAAATTTTATTTAAATAATAAGGAAACCAACCATATCTAAACATGATTTGAGATATATTAAATAGGTTTATAGGATTTTTGATCATTAAAACATGATTAAAACATAAGGAGTCTAACAATATTCCCCCTTTTTATGGTCACAAATCATAGGAGTAAGATTTCTGTTCTTAGTGTTCTTTATCCCCCTTTTAGGATTATAAAAAATATTAGAGGAAAAAGAAAAAAAGAATGAAATTAAATAAGAGAATAGAAAACAATAGTGTATATTGAATTATATGGAAAGATATGTGTCAGTACAAGTAGTAGGAAAAAATAAAAAACATACCTATCAAAATATAGTTTTCACTTTTCTTCAGACTAGCAATATTTTATTTTCTCTTGGATGTAGCATCAGAAGAATCCAGATGAGAAAAAGTAGAGTTGGAAGAAGGGAGTGAGCCAACTATCAGAGTATGAATAGGTATCCCTTAAAAAACATAAGGTCCAGAGTGGTTTTGGTTGAAGACTGAGGTAAGTGTTGGAAAAGGATAACAGGTTTGATCTGGCTAAGATCCTGAGATATAGACATCAAGGCAGAAGCAAAATCAGTGGATGAGGAAAGTGTTAAGCTAGGCTGCAAAGGTGTAGCTATAGGAGCCATAATGGAATTGATTTTTACATGAAGATAAGGCTTCAACAATTGAATGAAATCAGTAATAATATCACCACCACACTTCATTTCCTTCTTGAAATCATTTTTGTTCTCCATGAACTAGTCCAATAGAGGAGTGAAATCTTTCAGATTTTGGACTTGATTCTTGAAGGATTGTGTGACATGAGGAATTTTCAAATTCTCGACAAGATATTTGAAATTATTGGTCATATCATACTTAGAGAAAATCCTATTAAAGTAGAAATCTAGTTTCTTAGTAATTTCTTTCTAATCATCTTCAGAAATTTTTGAATGAATCATCACTAAGTCAAGTAATTTGTCACTATTCTTGACAAACATAGATAAAAATTCCTTATCAAAACAACTTAACACTAATTAAAGTTCCTCTTTAACAATAGTTCTAAGTAGATCACTGTCAATGGGTTGAGATGACTATCCAGAGGCATTAGAGGCTATAATATCTAAAGTAAGGGACTTGAGATGATTTATAACTTTTTGTAGACATCCCTTATATTCATCAATCATTTTGTTAAGACCAAAAACATGCTCACGCATCTCATTGAATATCTGAATGTTTCTATCAGCCACTTTATGAAATATTGAAGTCAAGTTTGGTTGAATCAGAGATGCAACATTCTGCGGAATCTGACCACTAAAATCCTCAATTGGATGAGAAAAAAGAGCTTGTCCTGGTTGCAACAATTTTTGCATATCTTCAACCACATCCCTGAGAGAATTCACCTCATCACTCAACTTCTTGTTATCAATTCTAACCTATTGTATTTCATGAAGAATTTTTCGTTGAATTTTCCATATGAATTTCTCTAACAGCAAGGAAACATATCTTTCACTATGATTTGTTACAGGAGCAGGTTGTTTGTTCAAGATATTTTTAAATCTAGATAATAAAGTAAATAAAAAATATTTAAAATCACTTTGACTCACATAAGAAGAAGGTTATTGTGAAGGTTCGGTAACATGAGATGAGATGGTTTCAGGCTCCTTATTAGAGATTAATTCTAGAGCAAAAACTTTTTTCAATTAAAACACAGTGGAAAGGTCTATGCCTTTAACTAAGGCTTCTTGGGAATTATCCACATCAAAGTAGCTTGTAAACTTATTTTCATCCTTTTGACTGTAACCTTTCAGATACAAAATTCATAGTCTTTGATGAATTCTTCTTTCGATCCAACCACTCCTTTAGAATAAAAAATTTCATAGATTAACCTTGAATGGAACAAAGAGGTACACTTTGAAGTTTTCTTAATCAATTCACACATGTGAAGTATAATATACTTACACAGATTAATCTTGTTCCCATTTTTTATAAGATGTATCAAGAATACATCTTGATTCTTGATGGTAGAAAAATATAATTTCCTTGGAATAATCAGATTTTGAGTAAATTTAAATAGCAATATTGTTTCACCATTCGACTAAGCAACAATTGATATTCATTTCTTCTTATTTCCAATCAAAATTCCAAGGGCGTCTTCTAAGACAAAACATCACTAGGAGGTGGAAAACCTATATGGTAGTAATAAAAAATTCCTTTATGTAGTATCCCTAGGCAGATAACCCATAACCTCAAGAAAAAAGTACATATTTGACTATTATTCCATCTTTTTACAACAAATTCATCTTTAGTATTGAATGAAAACTGGAAATACTGATAAAATTGAGAAACAAGTTTTAGATAAATCAGCCTTGTCTATTTTGTGAACTAGTTCTGCTATCCCTTCTCATCCAGTATTTTCAAAACTAAATACTTACTTGACATCAACCAATTATGATAGATTTACTTTTTTGGTAATACCATTCTATCAAAAAGATTCAGGTTCAATGGTTCTTCAAGAGCTACTTTCAGTGCCCTTTTCATTTTCTTCTGAGATCTATGTGTCTTAGGGATGATGAATATGGGAGCTTCATTCTAGTCATTCAACAAGGGTTCAAGAGAGATATAGATGAAGGGATAAAATAGGACC
The DNA here is from genome assembly GCA_963277665.1 of Viscum album. Taxonomy (NCBI): domain Eukaryota; kingdom Viridiplantae; phylum Streptophyta; class Magnoliopsida; order Santalales; family Viscaceae; genus Viscum; species Viscum album. Next base: position 1,547,254,561 of record OY728135.1, on the reverse strand, counting down.
TATGGTTTGAAAGAAATGGGTTTCGGTTTCGAGAGAAGAGAGCTCGAGTGAAGAAAAGAGTAAAAGATATTTGGTTTTTATAATTTAGGGATTTCAAGTGCCACAAATTTAAAATCATGGGATAAAAACAATAAAATATTTAACATAGGGATATGGGTAATAAAATAAAAATAAAATGAAAAAGAGTTATTATAGTGAGGCCATAACAAATTGTCACGGTGAGACCATAATAGATTGTCACAATGTCATCTTTACGGTGTGACTCCAAACGGTGCAGCCGTATCATTTGAGAGAGTAAGTGAAAGACAGTAACTGACAGATAGTAACTATGAGACCATAAACCTAAAATAGTAAATTCAATTTAGTAACTTGTAAAACTGTGAGAGTGCGACAATAATTCTAAGACCGTGACTTGTGAAACTGTAAATCATGAAACCATAAACTATGAAACTATAAGCTATGAGATAGTAAGTTTTGAAACAATATACTTTCTATTTGAGATTTATCATTACTAATTCATGAATGATGTCATCTATCCCTTAATAATTTAATAGTTTAGTGAATATATCAGCAAGATGACATTCATTTCCAATGAATTCCAAAGTTATATCCCCTTTTTGATAATGGTCTCTCAAAAAGTGATGTATTACATCAATATGTTTTGTACTAGAGTTTGAAACATGATTTTTTAAAAATCTAATAGCACTTTTATTGTCACATTTTATAGGTGCATGCCTGAATTGATATCCATAATCTAGTAATATGTGTTTCATCCAAAACATTTGTGCACAACATCTACCAGTAGCTATATATTCAGCTTCTACAGTATATAATTCCACAAAGTTTTGTTTCTTACTACACCATGACACTAGAGACTCACCTAAAATGTTACATGTTCCAAAGGTTCTTTTTCTATCCAAATTACACCCACCAGAATCATCATCAGAATAACTAACTAACTCAAATGATTGTCCTCTAGGATAGAATAGTCTTAGATTGGGTTTATGTTTGAGATATTTTGAAATCCTTTTAACATCATTTAAATGATATTATTTAGTATTTTCTTGAAAACGATCCCACATACATACACTAAACATAATATCATGTCAGCTAGAAGTTAAGTAGAGTAAGCTTCCAATCATTCATCTGTAAGTAGTTTGATCAACATATTTTCCATCTTAATCAAGATCTAACTTTTAAGTAGTACTCATTGGAGTATCACTACTTTTAGTGCTATCCAATACAAAATGATTTAGAAGATATTTAGAGTATTTTCTTTGATTTGAAATAATACCATCTTTATTTTGAAATATTTTAAATCCAAGAAATAATTTTTGTTCACCCATTAAACTCATATCAAATTCATTTTGTATCATTTTATGAAACTCAATACATAAAGATTTTTTAAAGATCTGAAAATAATATCATCGACATAAATTTGAACTACCAAAACTTAATTGGAAATTCATTTTATAAAAATATTAGGATCAGTTATACCTTTTGTAAAACCTTTGGAAATAATAAAAGTAATTAATAAATCATACCAAGCTCTTGGAGCTTGCTTTAAACAATACAAGGATTTTGATAATTTAAAAACATGATTTGGATATGGAAAAGAAATCTAACCATCATGTTCTGATGATATGTCAATTGTTTACATCAATGATTACTATGTATGCATGAGCTAAGTTTTTTTGTTTCTTAGAACATGTGGGGTCTTACTAGGTTGTTATACTCACCACTACATGTATATTGGTATGGTTATGTACTTGCAGATATGAATATATTTTATTGATTATAGTATTAAATGATGATGATTTTTTATTCATAGAAAATTTTTTAGGTGGACCATGTAATGACCCAAAAATTTAAAAATAAAATTCCCTTTTTGAAAGAATAAATTCCTTGATAATTAATGTAGTTATAGAAAAAACATGAACTACTTATGTTATTTTAGAACATTATAAAATATAGTTATTCATATTTGAAATAATTTTAAGAAACATAACCATTGATGATATAGTCATTGTATAGTGACCAATGATATTGGTATATTAAGTTTTATAATAAATTTAAATTGATACGAATAAAAGAATTAATGGCATCGACCAGTAGGACCATACCCTTTGAATCCCATTTATCAGAGCTTATAAGGGATATTCCATCACTGGGATTTTCCATTGACTAAGACCAATCTACGCTTCATCAATTTAAACGCGATTTAAACCGTTTATAGGATATTCTCATGCTTATTGAGATCACGACCCAAACCATGTTCACCAAACCACCCCAAGAAAGAACCATCATCATACACCTTACCTTTAGGGCTTATGATGGTATAATAAGAGGTTATGTATCTAGAACCTAGTAGTATGAATTTTTATATTTTTTAATAAAATAATGATTATATTTATCACTTTTTGTTATTACTTTATATATACAATTATATATGTGTTGATGAAAATTATATTTTTATCTGAAGAAAAAAAATTATTTTTGGAAAATATATGGTTTTAATTAAAACATAATATTTTATAAATTAAATAAATTTTATTTTCATATAATATTATTATTAAATATGATTTATTTATATATAAATAATAATATAATGTAATGAAGTCCAATATAATATTTTTAAGGGTAAGAAAATGGTTATTATCACAAAAATAAGTATTTTTTTTATAAATGAGGATTTTTATTTAAAATTGTAAATTGTGATATTTAGATGTTTATATTGAAAAAATAAATATTAAAATCTAAATTATATCATCAAAATTATTCAATGGGGAATTTTTTATAATTTAATGACACGGTCTAATTTTTGGATAAAAATTAAATACATTATAAATATACCGTATGTATTATGGCATCAAAATAGCCAAAAGGTGATGTAATGAATACTATAAAGGGAATAAACTAAAAAAGTAGATTTAAAATTTTAAATATAGTATTTTTTATTTTATTTTATTAATTTTATAAACAATTAATGAATCCTGCAAAACCTATATTATATTTTAAGGTTTTAAAATCAATTCTTAATGAACACGACTAACTTCTACATCACCAATGGAATTATTTTTAGGATTTAGGTTCATTACCTAATAAAATATAAAAATACACTCTTCTTTTTAATAAAACATGGTAAAAATTCATGTTGTGGTTTGTGGTATTGATTATTTTATCATATTGACTCAAAAACATAAATTTGGAAATTAATAATGATTTCCGATCTATTTTACAATAAATAACCACCCAAACTCCCATAAACTTCAAAAAAACACCTTGATAATTATTTTCCTCTATATATACCACTCTAAATACCTCTTAAGGAATTACCAAGATCTTAAAAGTATCCACTAAATATTTTAGATGTTCCCTCCCAAGGTAAGGGATCTCTATCTCTTCTTTTCCATTCAGGAATATTCTTTGTATTTAGCCTTTTGAATATCTATTCATTATGCTTTCATGTCTTTATAAATATCCCTATATTTTAAAATTAATTTTATATTAATTATTTATCATTTATCCCCCCTTTTTTATAAACTTTACCTAAGCCTTTACTATGACAAAGGGATCCTCTTCTCATCCTTTTTATTTCATGTAAATTCTATGTAATAAGACTTTTTATTTCCAATTATTTGTATTGTATTTTATTTTTATACATCACTTTACTATTCTTATGATTCTCAGGTAATTCAATATGACCATTCAATCATATTATACCCTTCTGTTAATCTTTATGTACACCCGTTATGTTGCTGAGATTATCTCAAGATTCTCCATGGAAAACATTTATGTTGTGAATACCCATCAATGTTTCTTCTCATGAATATTCACCTAGATTTAATTATCCTCAATTGATTGGGGACTTATGTGAATGTAACCTATACTACTTAATCAGGGGATTAATAGTAGAAAAGTACATTATTATGTAATTCTGTATATGGTGTGCACAAATGCATATAAATGATATAAATGTGATGGGTGGGTCTAGAATTATATATCCCTCCAATGCATTGGGTAATTTTTATCTGATGAGATATCATGTATGGTGCATGGGTGTTTATCCTAATCACACTATTTTATTATGCCTTAGTATTTATCCTTGAGATATTTTTATGATTCCATATTTTATGGTGTTTCCACATTCCTATGTTTCCTTGATGTTAAAATATTATATAATTATTTGATGTTCATTTTTATTGCATCCTTTTATGATACCTTTATATTCCTCTTAAGTCACATGTATTAATTTCATTATGTTATACTTTTATTATTACATTGATGGTCTTTATATCTCACCCATTTCTTATATACATCCTCAAGTTATACCATATAGAGTTAGAAGATCAATGGAATGTAAGGGTATGTTTTAGAGTTATTAAATAATGTTGTTGTACCCAATTTTCAAGTTAATTTTCTACATACCTAATTTCCCAAAGACACTAGCCTTATTTATATTATAGGATTGTATTATGTGTGTATTTATGTAATAAATCATGAATTTTTTTTTATAAAAGTTATGTGTTCTCATAGTTGGTATCTGAGAAAGGTCTACTTATTTTGAGGGATTATGATTAGAAAACCATTATGAATGCCTTAGTGATAACATAAATTTCAAAAAGAAGTAAATCGCTCTCTTTATCATAAGTATCCCTCTGATTCTATATAAGTGAAAGGAGAATAATGAATCTTCTTTGGAATCATTATATCATAAATTGATATTTTTTTCTCATGATAAATGACATCTAGATCAAATTATTGAGATAAAGGAAAATATCATATTTGATGACATGCCCATTGTGAGGAAATATAATGATGTGTTTCATGAATAATTGTCTGGTATTCCTCCAAACTGAGAGTTTTAGTTCACAATTAAAATAATATTTTATATTTTCCAATAACCAGAACTTTATATAAAATATTCATTATTTAACTTTAAAAGATGAAGAAGAAAATATAGAATAAATGGGATAAAGTGTTTATATTCCCAAGTTTTTCACCATGGGGTCCACTGGTCTATTTCATTAAGAAGAAGGATGGATCAATGTGCCTTTAAATTTATTATCGTGTTCTCAATAATATCATCGTAATGATAATGTATCATTTTTCATGGATTTATCACTTTTTTTATCAACTATGCGGATCCTAGTACTTCTCTAATGTGGATTTTTTATTGGGATATTATCATGTAAATGTCAATAAGTAAGATATCACAAGGACATATTTTTGTACAAGGTATGGTCACTATGAGTACATAGTGATTACTTTTGGACTCACTAAATATATAGCTATATTCTTTGACTTAATTAATAGATTATTAATGTATTAACTCAAAAAAAATGGTAGTCATTGTAGATGATATTCTTATCAACTACAAAAGTACAGAGGACCACACGGAGCATTTGAATGTTGTCGTAAATACCATGCTAAAAAAAATTATATGTGAAGTATAGTAAATGAAATTTTTTTATATATAAATTAATATTCATGGGGAATTTTATCACAAGAAAAGGGATATTTATGGTTCCTTTGAAAATAGAGGCAATTGAAGGATGTATCAGACCAATATATATGATAGAGATCTATAGTTTCCATTGATTATTTGGGTATTATCATCGATTTTTGTAAAAAGTATGATGATTTTAAATCCCAATAACCATGATAATTGATAATAGGGTGAATTTTGTCTAGTAAAATGAATTTTAGGTGAGGTTTAAATAGTTAAGGAAGTGGATATTTACAAATGCTCCTTGTGGGCAAAATTCACCCTATTATCAATTATCATGGTTATTGGGATTTAAAATCATCATACTTTTTACAAAAATCGATGATAATACCCAAATAATCAATGGAAACTATAGATCTCTATCATATATATTGGTCTGAGACATCCTTCAATTGCCTCTATTTTCAAAGGAACCATAAATATCCCTTTTCTTGTGATAAAATTCCCCATGAATATTAATTTATATATAAAAAATTTTCATTTACTATACTTCACATATAATTTTTTTTAGCATGGTATTTACTACAACATTCAAATGCTCCTTGTGGTCCTCTGTACTTTTGTAGTTGATAAGAATATCATCTACAATGACTACCATTTTTTTTGAGTTAAAACATTAATAACCTATTAATTAAGTCAAAGAAGATAGCTATATATTTAGTGAGTCCAAAAGTAATCACTATGTACTCATAGTGACCATACCTTGTACAAAAATATGTCCTTGTGATATCTTACTTATTGAAATTTACATGATAATATCCCAATAAAAAATCCACATTAGAGAAGTACTAGGATCCGCATAGTTGATAAAAAAAGTGATAAATCCATGAAAAATGATACATTATCATTACAATGATCTTATTGAGAACACGATAATAAATTTAAAGGCACATTGATCCATCCTTCTTCTTAATGAAATAGACCAGTGGACCCCATGTTGAAAAACTTGGGAATATAAACACTTTATCCCATTTATTCTATATTTTCTTCTTCATCTTTTAAAGTTAAATAATGAATATTTTATATAAAGTCCTGGTTATTGGAAAATATAAAATATTATTTTAATTGTGAACTAAAACTCTCAGTTTGGAGGAATACCAGACAATTATTCATGAAACACATCATCATATTTCCTCACAATGGGCATGTCATCAAATATGATATTTTCCTTTATCTCAATAATTTGATCTAGATGTCATTTATCATGAGGAAAAAATATCAATTTATGATATAATGATTCCAAAGAAGATTCATTATTCTCCTTTCACTTATATAGAATCAGAGGGATACTTATGATAAAGAGAGCGATTTACTTCTTTTTGAAATTTATGTTATCACTAAGGCATTCATAATGGTTTTCTAATCATAATCCCTCAAAATAAGTAGACCTTTCTCAGATACCAACTATGAGAACACATAACTTTTATAAAAATTTTTTCATGATTTATTACATAAATACACACATAATACAATCCTATAATATAAATAAGGCTAGTGTCTTTGGGAAATTAGGTATGTAGAAAATTAACTTGAAAATTGGGTACAACAACATTATTTAATAACTCTAAAACATACCCTTACATTCCATTGATCTTCTAACTCTATATGGTATAACTTGAGGATGTATATAAGAAATGGGTGAGATATAAAGACCATCAATGTAATAATAAAAGTATAACATAATGAAATTAATACATGTGACTTAAGAGGCATATAAAGGTATCATAAAAGGATGCAATAAAAATGAACATCAAATAATTATATAATATTTTAACATCAAGGAAACATAGGAATGTGGAAACACCATAAAATATGGAATCATAAAAATATCTCAAGGATAAATACTAAGGCATACTAAAATATTGTGATTAGGATAAACACCCATGCACCATACATGATATCTCATATGATAAAAATTACCCAATGCATTGGAGGGATATATAATTCTAGACCCACCTATCACATTTATATCATTTATATGCATTTGTGCACCCCATATACAGAATTACATAAGAATGTACTTTTCTACTATTAAACCCCTGATTAAGTAGTATAGGTTACATTCACATAAGTCCCCAATCAATTGAGGATAATTAAATCTAGGTGAATATTCATGAGAAGAAACATGGATGGGTATTCACAACATAAATGTTTTCCATGGAGAATCTTGAGATAATCTCAGCAACATAACGGGTGTACATAAAGATTAACAGAAGGGTATAATATGATTGAATGGTCATATTGAATTACCTGAGAATCATAAGAATAGTAAAGTGATGTATAAAAATAAAATACAATACAAATAATTGGAAATAAAAAGTCTTATTACATAGAATGTACATGAAATAAAAAGGATGAGAAGAGGATCCCTTTGTCACAGTAAAGGCTTAGGTAAAGTTTATAAAAAGGGCGGATAAATGATAAATAATTAATATAAAATTAATTTTAAAATATAGGGATATTTATAAATACATGAAAACATAATGAATAGATATTCAAAAGGCTAAATACAAAGAATATTCTTGAATGGAAAAGAAGAGATAGAGATCCCTTACCTTGGGAGGGAACATCTAAAATATTTAGCGGATACTTTTAAGATCTTGGAAATTCCTTAAGAGGTATTTAGAGTGGTATATATAGAGGAAAATAATTATCAAGGTGTTTTTGTGAAGTTTATGGGAGTTTGGGTGGTTATTTATTGTAAAATATATGGGAAATCATTATTAATTTCCAAATTTATGTTTTTGAGTCAATATGATAAAATAATCAATACCACAAACCACAACATGAATTTTTACCATGTTTTATTAAAAAGAAGAGTGTATTTTTATATTTTATTAGGTAATGAACCTAAATCATAAAAATAATTCCATTGGTGATGTAGAAGTTAGTCGTGTTCATTAAGAATTGATTTTAAAACCTTAAAATATAATATAGGTTTTGCAGGATTCATTAATTGTTTATAAAATTAATAAAATAAAAATAAAAAAATACTATATTTAAAATTTTAAATCTACTTTTTTAGTGTATTCCCTTTATAGTATTCATTACATCACCTTTTGGCTATTTTGATGCCATAATACATACGATATATTTATAATGTATTTAACTTTTATCCAAAAATTAGACCGTGTCATTAAATTATAAAAAATTCCCCATTGAATAATTTTGATGAGATAATTTAGATTTTAATATTTATTTTTTCAAAATAAACATCTAAATATTATAATTTACAATTTTAAATAAAAATCCTAATTTATAAAAAAATACTTATTTTTTTGATAATAACCATTTTCTTAACCTTAAAAATATTATATTAGACTTCATTACATTATATTATTATTCATATATAAATAAATAATATTTAATAATAATATTATATGAAAATAAAATTTATTTAATTTATAAAATATTATGTTTTAATTAAAACCATATATTTTCCAAAAATAATTTTTTTTCTTCAGATAAAAATATAATTTTCATCAACACATATATAATTGTATATATAAAGTAATACCAAAAAGTGATAAATATAATCATTATTTTATTAAAAAATATAAAAATTAATACTACTAGGTTCTAGATACATAACCTCTTATTATACCATCATAAGCCCTAAAGGTAAGGTGTATGATGATGGTTCTTTCTTAGGGTGGTTTGGTGAACATGGTTTGGGTCGTGATCTCAATAAGCATGAGAATATCCTATAAACGGTTTAAATCGTGTTTAAATTGATGAAGCGTAGATTGGGCTTAGTCAATGGAAAATCCCAGTGATGGAATATCCCTTATAATCTCTGATAAATGGGATTCATAGGGTATGATCCTACTGGTCGATTCCATTAATTCTTTTATTCGTATCAATTTAAATTTATTATAAAACTTAATATACCAATATCATTGGTCACTATACAATGACTATATCATCAATGGTTATGTTTCTTAAAATTATTTCAAATATGAATAACTATATTTTATAATGTTCTAAAATAACATAAGTAGTTCATGTTTTTTCTATAACTACATTAATTATCAAGGAATTTATTCATTCAAAAAGGGAATTTTATTTTTAAATTTTTGGGTCATTACATGGTCCACCTAAAAGGTTTTCTATGAATAAAAAATCATCATCATGTAATACTATAATCAATAAAATATATTCATATCTGCAAGTACATAACCATACCAATATACATGTAGTGGTGAGTATAACAACCTATTAAGACCCCACATGTTCTAAGAAACAAAAAAACTTAGCTCATGCATACATAATAATCATTGATGTAAAAAATTGACATATCATCATCAAGATTCTCTAGAGAGGTCTTAGTCTCATGTGGATACATCTCATCAACCTTTACATGGAAATATTCCTCCACACATTTATTTCTTTTGTTAAACACTCTACAGGCCTTAATAGAGATTGAGTATCCTAGAAAAATTCCTTCATCACTCTTGGATGCAAATTTTTCAAGATTTACCTTAGTATTAAGGATATAGACTTTGCAACCAAAGACTTTGAAGTGGATTACTTTGGGTTTTCTATTGTTCCATAACTCATATAGAGTTCTTTTAAGAATTGGTCTAATAAATACTCTATTAATAATGTAGCATGCTGTATTTACAACTTCAACCTAGAAATAAATAGGTATGTCATGTTCACTAATCATGGTTCTAGAAATTTCTTGCAAGGTCCTATTTCTTCTTTCTACAACTCTATTTTGTTGAGGTATTCTAGGGGTAGAGAAATTATGACTATATCCATTTTGTGAGAAAAAGGATTCAAACTATTGATTTTTAAACACAAGTCCATGGTCACTTCTTAAATATTTATTTAAAATTCCACTATGATTTTCATTAGTTTTATAATATTTGGTGAAATGATATCATGATTCACTTTTGTGAGCCAAGAATAAGGTCCAGGTATATCTAGAAAAGTAATCTTCAAGAATATAAATGTAGGGCTTCCCATTTAAAATAGAAACTCTATATAGTCCCAAAAAATCCATGTGCACCAACTCGGGAGGTTGAGAAGTTGAAACTTCTATCTTTGGTTTGAAGGAAATTTTGGGTTTCTTTCCCTTTTGACAAGGATTACACACTTTATCATTTGGAAACCCTAGTTTGGGTTGATCTTTGACTAAATTTTTTATAGTTATCTTTCTAAGGGAGTGAATATTGTAGTGTTCTATTCTTCTATTCTAAATCCAAGATTCTTCGTGAAATACACTTAATCATGAAGAATTTTGAGAAACTAAAGAATCTATGTTAACAAAATATACATTTTAATTTTTTAATGTAGAAAATACTAATTCATTTTTAGAATTAAAAAAATTTCAATCATCATTTTCAAATTTAACATGAAACCCATCATCAAATAGTTATGAAATACTAAGTTGATTATATTTCAATCCATCAACAAAAATTACTTTGGAAATTAAAACTGAGTTAGAGTTACCGATTTAGCCAAGGATAATGATTTTTCCTCTACCATTGTCACTAAAAGTGACATGTCTACCATCAATTTTTATTAGGTTCCTTAAACAGGAATATTATCCTATCATGTGTCTTGAACACCCACTGTCCAAGTACCATAAGCTTTTACAGGAGATCTCCAAACAATTTTCCTACAAAATAGTCAAACAAAAACAGACTTTGGTACCCATATTTGTTTGGGTCCAGTAATATTAGTAACTAGTACTTTAAGAACCCATATCTTCCTCATAGGTTTCCTATAAGAATTATGTAAATTATTTGAGAAATAAACTCTATTTGGTCTAGAAAAACTAGAAACAGCAGAGAGTGTATCATAGTTTGAACTATCATAATATTTTCTTGAACTAGGAGTAAAGATGTATGTTCTATATTAAGAAAAAAAATTGGGTCTTCCAAAATTTCTTTTACCAGGTTGATTACCAATACCTGTAGTGTATTTAGGGGAAATATGTTTACCTAGAATTTGTACCAAGGTATATTTTCCATTAGTAAACCTTTCAAGATACTTTTTCAATTGCTCATCAGATATCTTTAATTCATTGTTTTCTTTGAGTAATTGAACATTTTTTTCTCTTTCAACTGCAAGTTCAGACTTAACAGTTGAGGTAAGAGCATAATATTTCATTAAAGACTTGTATTTATCTTTTAGTTCATTACATGCCTCTTTAAGAATATTTCAATACTCAAAAATTTCTTCTTTAGGCATATTTTCAGAATCACTTTCATCTCCATAATAATAATAATTTTTTATAGGTGATTACAAGGTTACCTCAGATGTGTTTGTCATGAAACACATATTAGATTTGTTAGCCTGTTCATCATGTGAAAACTCTGAGTCACTTTAACTTTCATCAAAAGCACTCCAAATTGATTTCATTTCCTTTTTATACTTTCTATCTTTGCACTCATATTTCTTTTAATACTTGAGCTTGGGATAGTCAGCATTTACATGTCCCTTTCGCTTATATTCATAACATACTATCTCATCAGACTTGTCATTTCTTTTCTAATCTTTCTTCCAGATTTCATTTTGATCATATCTTCCTTTCAATTTATAATTTCTGAAAAAAAACCTTTTGTAAAATTTCTTAAACCTTTTGGATAATTGAGCTATCTCCTCATCACTATCAGGTTATTATTGTTTAATACTAGAACTCTCTATAGAGACTTTCAGCTTCTCATTTTCTTTGCGTTTAGAGGTGGTGGTCTTGGATGCCACAAATTTTCTTTTGGGTTCATCCTCCTCTTACCTATTTACTTTCAACTCTTCTTCATACATAATTATCTTCCCAATTATTTCTTTGATAGGTAATTTTCTTATGACACATGACTCTCTAATAGGGATATAGGTTTCTCTCCATCTATCAGGTAGTCAGCTGAGAATCCTCATGATTTTTTCTTTGTAAGTGACATATCATCCAAGAGAGATCATTTTATTTACAATTTCATTGAACTTGAGATATATATCAGAAATAGATTCACCAAGATTCATTTTAAAGTTATCATACATAATAGTATATGTATTGTGTCTCATTTCATTCACATTAGTGGTCCCTCATGAGAAATAGACAAGGTGTCCCAAATCTCATGGGAATTTTTATAAGAAGAAATTTGGTTGAATTATTCATCTCATAATGCACATTATAGAGAATTAATTGATTTACAGTTATTGTTATAATAAATTTTGGTAGGTTCATACCAAATGTTTCTAGAAGTTTTAGAAATCTTATATTTACTTTCAATAGCAGTCTAGATTTCAAATCCCATGCTTTCTAAATGTAATTTCATTTTAAGCTTCCCCTTAGAATAGTTTGTGCCATTAATGAAAGGTGGTCTATTAGTATAATCTCCTTCTAAATTCTTTTTCATAATATAAATTGTAAAAGGATGTTAAAAAGATAAAAATTTATAAATAACATAAATTTTAAAATATTTGAAAGACAACTACAATCCCAGTTTAAAAATATTTGAAAAAATATTTTAAAATTGAAAAATTTATAAATTTATTTGATACAAAATGTTGGCTGGAGTAGATTAGTCAGGGGGGGTGAATTGAGTATCTATAAAAATTTCGGTTAAAAATTGATTCTTTGAAAATTTCCCCTAATTAAAAAATATGATCAAAGTTAGTTTGTAGTGAATTTATAAAAGTCTGGAATGTTTAATTAATTTCTCATAATATTTATTAGTTATCATCTATACTAATCTAGATATTAATATAATTTTTTAAACTAACCTACTAGTTAAAAATAATTATAAACACATGCTAAACTAACTATGAAAGTAAAATAGAAAAAAACTAAATTAAAAGACCCATCAGATAAAAAAAGTGGTTTTGTCTCAAGACAAGACTTAATCCACTGCACTTGGTGATCAAATTACACCAAGAAGTCTATATTAATAAACTTGATCCACACCATGGATCGAGGTAAACAATAGTACATAGGACTGTCCAGGTCACATGACCTCTTCCACTGTTCTTCATGGGAAAAATCTACCAGGTCACACAAGGACCTCTTCCACAATTATAAGTGGGAGTAAATAGATGTAAGAAGACATGAGAAGAAGGATATATTGTAGACTTTAGTTTAATATAGGAGACAATGTGTGTTTAAATAAAGAAACATACACACTTATCGAAAGCTAAAAGTAGTACACAACAAAGTGGAGATGATGAGAAAGGGTTAGAAGTGATTTGAGTGTTATTTGATGCATCTATGGACTTGTAGGATGAAGCATATGCAAGTATTGAGTCCTCTTGTAAAAAACAATGTATCGTAAGTCTGGTTATCTGGTTTCCAGTTCGAATATCTATCTTGTTTTCTTCTTAGAGTTGTTACTGCAAAGTTGTTTTTGGCTCTGATCTACAGTAGTCCAGCCTTTAATAATTGAGAGTGCTTATGGTGTTCTTCAGTTTTATGTTTTTGTATGTATTGGTTTTTGTTTTCGAATGATATCTCCTCTACATTTTTTTAAGTGCCATGCTTTCATTTTTGTTACAAAGGGAATGTATTGGAGCCGACATTATGATTTTAGTTTACACCTCATTCCTCGTACTATCAGGTGACATGTATAAAAAGAAACATTAATTATGTCAGTACCTTTAAATGAATCAAATGTGAACATTAGAAATTAAAATTACAATGAAAAAAAAGATTAAAGAACAGTGTCATAGTTTATCTTGAAATGGTATCACTTGGAATTAGTGTCACCACGAAACAATGTCTTGTTATTTTCCTTTGAGCAATGAGATAGTCATGATGACACAGTTGCATTGAGACCAGGAACCGGTAGCACAAATGCGGTGTTAGGATCATAGTTTTTGGTCCTTTTCCAAACTTTGAATAGTGTCTTGGGGATGGTAGCTAGGAACCTGTGTCACCGACTTCATGAGATCTGAAACTGGTTACGGTGTTAGGGTCATAGTGTCTAGGTCATGGTGTCTGGGTCATGGTGTCTGGGTCACAGTGTTTGGGTCATGGGGTTTGGGTCACACTATCTCAGTCATGGTGTCTGGGTCACGGTGTTTGGGTCACAGTGTCTTGTCATAGTGTCTGGGTCTTTTCCAAAAACCAGAACCGGTGGGAGACTTATGGTTTCTCAGACTTAGATAAATATCAGTAAATAGTCTTAAGTAGTAATATTCAAAGAATTAATTAGAATTAATCATTCATACATGAAAACATTATATAAAAAAATAAAATATAGTTTTCAATAATCAAACATGATTTATAGGAATCAGGATCTTGTGAATGTTTATTTAAAGCATTAGGAAACCAACCATCTCTACACATTATTTAAGATAGATTAAACATGGTTAATAGGATTTGTGATCATTAAAACATGATTAAAACATAAGGATTAAAACATATATAATATTCATTATAATGTTTAAAATTCATATTATGTTTTTTCTAGGCTTCATATAAGAACAAATCTAATTTTACACATAAAAGTAGTATTTTTAAAAAAAGTGTCTTTCGTCACCTTTTAATTGTTCACCTGTTTAAAATATAGTTTTTGAAAATTTTATAAATTATATTTGTAAAAATAAACTTCTTTTTTGAAATAATAATATCAAAATTTACTTTGGTTTAATTTTTTATTTTTTTCTGATAAGTTTAATGTTTTGATGAATATTGAAAAAATAATTCATTTTAATTGAAAAATGATTTTCATCCAATTTATTTATAGTTTTAAATTATATATTTGAATGATTTTAAAGTATAATTAGATCATTTTTTTATCATTTAATCTAATTTTGTTCATTGGAATAAATTTCACATTGATTTTGGATATACAAACATTTCAACCTTCTGAACTTTTTTACATTAAAAACCAGTTTTCTCAGCTCGTCAACAAAATTAATTTTAAATTAATTTGATCAAATTACATGTTTTGAATTTTTAAAAATGGATTACATATTTGAAATGAAATGTTCCAAATTTATTAAATATGACCCTTTTATTTTTGGACATTATGAATAATAACTTTAGTAACATTTTTTATTACCATGGTTGAAGGTAATTTAGGTCATTAAAGGTAAATATAATATTAAAAATATTATAAAATTACCCTTACACTTGTCTTGAGAAGGCAGATGAAGTCATAATCAATGAATTTGTCCCAACTGAATAGGGTTACAACTCAAAATCCCCTTCCAGAAGATATCTCCACCAACATCGTGCAGCCCAGTATCCTCATGATGAAAAGGATACCACTAGACGAACCCCTACTGAAGTACAACAAACCTAGGTCCCCCGAGTATCCCACTAAAGGTGACAATCAAACCACCAGGAATAGGTCATTAGCCTAGTTCCTTTAGAAGAATCCCACCCCAGAAATACAAGGGAAACCAGCGAGCGAACATATATCCATGCTAATCCTTGCGAAGCCCACCATAGAAGTATGGTGGAACATTACGAGCTAGCGGAAATTCTTGCCAATGCTCTCCAGTCCCACCACATAGATAGAGAAAGAAATTATAGGCAAATGAAAATACCTTCTGATGCACAAGGATCATGTCATCCAAATTGGGTGGAAAACTATGAACTTTCATACAACACTTCTTATTTATATGGATCCCATCAATCAAATATAGTTGAAGTCAACAAGAAGATGAAAATTATTTCCTACCACAACGAATCCCATTAGTCAAATATAATGGAAAAAAATAAAAGTATATTCAAATTCCTTTGGATGCATATCAATTCCATGATACAAATACAATGAAAAACTAGTAGACATAAATCCCCAATATCAAATATGAATCCCTTTATCTAAATAGGACGACAACTGGAGAAAACAGTTGGTGTATCCCAATTATAAAGTCGGGGAAGAATCATTCCTCTTCTCCGACACATGAGAACTGACAGTACCCACCAGAAAACCACAGAGGAATTGAGAAGGTATAAATTTCTTCTCCGACATCAGAAGGGGAATTAATCCCCATTCCAACCAAAGATTTATCTCAACACATTGTTGAAATGATGGAGGGTCGTACATCGATTCCTGATCATATCCTCAAAACCTTTCAAGATGTAATCAAATCTAGGGAAGTAACAAGGTGTCATCCCCACAACCCCATATCCCCAAGTAGGGTGACTCATCCACCAAATAATATGGTCACTTTGGAGAATATATAAATCCCTGCTCTAGTACAGGAAGTTCAATGACTATATTTCGCGATACAAGGACAACTAGATCAGGAACAAACACCCATTCAAATATGGGGACATCATTTCACTATGGTGGCCACCCCAGGGCAGACATATATCCCTGTCAAAACTAAAGGTTATCTTTGGTGTATTTAGGTGGATTCATGGGAACCAACCAAATAGAAGCCTAAATAGGAAGGCCATTACCAATAGCACGGGACCCCAGTTTCCCACAAGAGAGAACCCAAAAGTTAAACACACCAAATGCAATTGGATAATGAAGAGAATATTAATGGTCCTACTCTGTTGAAAGCTAGAGTTCTTGATTCCATAAAGTACCTATCAATAGAGTCTCAAGATCCTATCAACCCATTAAAAAATTATGGGAGTGGCAGTAGAAGTTGTGAAGGCCCTCCCCGCAATATTATTACCAGCAGTTCTGAAGGTCCTCGTTAGAGAACCCATGAGGGAATACTTCGTGGGAAAGAAATGATCAATCACAAGAAGCTATATCTTGACCAGTTTCTTGGTATCGAAGAGTCGACTAGACCAATACATATAATGGAGATCCACAACATTCTTCCTCTATCCAGGTATTACTGATGATTTGTGAAGAACTTCACACAATTTTCAAACCCAATAACCAAGATGACATTTAAGGGAGTGAAGTTGGTCTAGACTTAAGAATGTGAGGAATGATTTAAGGATCTAAAAAAGAGTCTAATCACTGAACTAGTACTCACACTCCCAAAAATTGTATAACTCCTTGTGGTTTACAATGATGTTTCAAATAAAGGCCTAGGTTGTGTATTGATGAAAAATGATAAAGTGATAGCCTATAGCTCACGACAGTTGAAAATACATGGGAAAAACTATCCCACACATGATCTGGAGTTGGAAGCTATGATCTTTGCATTGAAAATCTGGTGAAATTATCTCCATGGGGAGAAGTGTGAGATATATACTAATCAAAAGAGTCTCAAATATATTTTCACAAAGAAGGATCCTAATATTCCCTAGAAAATATTGTTAGATCTCATCAAGGATTATGACTGCTCAATATATTACCATCCCGATAATGAAAATAAGGTGGTATATGTTCTAAGTAGAAAGGATCATGCATCTGTATTGATGATGATAATTGAGAAGGATCAAATATTCTTAGACTTATAAAGGATTAAAAAGGGAATAATTAAGGGATTAAAATAATCAATCATTTCTGAAATTATTTCTCAAACTTACCTTGTGGAGAAAATAAAGGATTCAAAAATAAATGGTGAGGAAATTTAGAAAAAGGGGGAAGCTATCAAGAATGGAAAATTCTCCGAGTTCAAGATCAGTGAGGATGGAGTCATAAGCTTTGGGTAAATACTTTGTGCACAATCCAATCCAGAGATAAAGAAATTGCTTCAAAATGAAACACATATATCAACCTTCTATATCCACCCAGGGAGCACAAAGATGTTTTGAGATCTCTAAGAGAAATTTTGGTGAGACAATACAAAAAAAACATATCTCTAAATATACATCAATGTTCCTAGTATGTAAACAACTGAAGGTTGAAAGGAAAAAGTCTAAAGGGATAATGAAAACATTACCCATACCAACATTGAAATGGGAAAACATTTCTATGGACTTTTTCATGGGACTTGAAAAGACATCTACAGGAAATAATGCTATATGGGTTATTGTGGATCATTTTATAAAGAGATATCACTTTATCTAAATTTCAGAGGACTTCTCATTGGATCAAATTGCATGGATATACATCAAATAAGTGGTAAGGATTCATGGAGAACCACTATATATTATATCCGACTGAGATTTTAGATTCACCTCCAAGTTCTGGAAAAGTCTCTAACATGCTCTAATCATTGAGATTAACTTCAGTACGACCTATCATCCTCAAATTTATGGACAATCTGAGAAAACTATTCATACACTATAAGAAATGTTGATAGCTTGCTATATGGACATAAAAGGATGATGAGACGAACATATACCACTGTTTGAATTCTCCTACAACAATAACTTCCACTCGAGCATCCAAATGGCTCCATATGAATCCCGTTATGGGAAAATATGTAGAACACCAACATGTTGGGATGAGATTGGAGAATGTAATATTCTAGGAACTGAAATGGTCGAAGAAATGGCAGAGAAGGTGAAAACCATTAAACCGTACATCAAGGAACCCAAAATTTTATAGAAGAGTTATGAAGAGAATCATTTACATGACCTCAAGCTTAAGGTCTAAGACATGGTATTCCTCCGTATATCTCTATGGAATAGGATCATGAGATTTAGGAAAAAAGGGAAGCTATTTCCCAGGTACATCAACCCCTTTGAGATCCTTGATCATGTTAGAGATTTGGCCTATCGACTAGCACTTCTACTGACTATGTATCAAGTACATAATGTATTTAATATATCCCTCTTGAGGAATTACATACCAGATCCTACACATGTACCAACTTCATAGGTGGTATAGTTGGATAATGATATTTATTATGAGGAGCAACCAGTGAAGATCTTGTATCATAGAGATAAAGTTCTACACAATAATACTAATCACCTAGTCAAATTACTTTGGAAGAACCATAAGTATGTAGAGAAAACATGGGAACTGGAGCAATCAATGAAAGAGAATTACCCGCACCTGTTTTCAACTTAGAATGTAAAATGAAAATTTAAAGGTGAAATTTCATATGGGGGAAGAATGTAACAAAACAAAGTTTTATCTATAAAACTTTCCTTATTATAATTATTTCATATAGTATAAACACATAATATAACACAATACAAGCTTTATAAATTATGAATTAATGAAATAAGAAGTGTTTCTAGATGTTAAAGAACCTATACTGATGAAATAGTAACTTGACCTTTGGAATAGAAATGTGACCCTTATGAATAGTAAACCATCCAATTTAATAGTAACCTCACCAATGAGAGTATAAATAAAATTTATCCATATTATAAGTGACAATATGATTTAATTATATCATATTATTAGTAAATAAATATTTTTAAATTTATTAATTAAGTGTTGGTATTTTTATAAGTCCTAAATATTTAATTACAATTTTATGAATAATTTAATAATTTATAAGAAAATACATTTTTATAAAATTAATTCATAAATTATTATTTTTATGTATTATTATTATATGTTAATTTTATAAGACCATAATAAAATTTTCAAAGTGCTAAAAAAACAGTTTTAATTTTAAAATTTGTATTTTCTAAGTAAATAATGATTTTAACTATTTTTTTTCATATTTAGAAAATTATTTTCATAAAATGGATTTAATTTTTTAATTATACACATTGAAAAATGGTTAGGGTTAATTTTTTGTATTTTTCTACATACTTGAATCTTTGGTGAATTGTGAAATACGACAATTTATAGTATATGTAAATAAACAAATTTTTGAGTCATGTTTGAGTCATGGATAATGTAAGTGACCATATTTTGGAATTCACTTTAAAAAACTACTGTATTTAGTCTCAAGAATCATCACTATTTATTTTCTTCAGCAAAATAATAAAATATTGAATAAAATAATGAGAAAATACCCCCTACACTACTATAAATACCACCCCTCACCACCTCTTCTACTCAAACCTCTCAAACATTGAGACTTATCTATATTATTCCCAATACTATTTACAAACCTATACCCCACATATATGAGATTTTGGTCTCAACAAAACACCAAAACCAATCCCCTATGGAGGTTTTCAAGAAGAAGGAATCAAGTGGTATACCCCTCTTCTATTTTCTTTCATTTTTTTTTCAATTTCCTTAATTTTATACTCTTATCCTCAATTAACCTTATAAAAATGGATTAAAAAATCTAGTATCAACTATATACTATAATTTTATCATTTTTATGTAATAATTATTCATCAAATCTCTTCTCCTCTCTCTTTTATTTTAAGAATGAAAACATCATCCGTGAGGTGCCGATCTATCACCTTTGTGGAGGATGTGATTTCATCCTTCAATTTCACCTTCAAGTATGGTAATTAAACAATTTTTATGGTTGAAAAATATTATAGTATATGTATTATATATTATTTAATGTTATGGAATTATTTTTTACACATGATATTAATTTATAAAACAAAATGATTTCGTTGTGATAAAAAATGCTAAATTAATCTAAATGATTATCATTAATGATTTATCTAATTAATCATCATAAATTATGAAAAAATGATATTTTAATATTATATAAGTTAATTAATAACATATAATTTTAGTTCAATAAAATTATCATCCTTCTATATTTTTTTCCATACCATTATACTAGTAAATCGATCATGAAAACCAAGGAAACTCACACTTACGAGCGATGAAATTGATTTTCATAACCCACCAAAAGGGACATAAATGAATTTAATAAAATTATACAAAATAAAATACATATGTAAATTATTTTTTAATTATTAATTAATCTAATTTTATTATTTAGGATATTAAGATCAAGTGCAGAATTGTTTCCGACATTAGGTGAGAGATTCTACCTGGACCTCCAATATTCCTTCAAGTTATTATTTCTCTCTTCTTACCCAAATGAAATTCTATTTTATTTTTATTTACATCTTATAAATGTTTTTTTATGTTCCAAACTCATGTATCAATATCCATTCATATTTATTTTTTGGTATATACATGTTTTTAAAATGTTCCCTTCTCAAATATTTCCGAAAAGAAAACCCGATTCAATGGATCTTCCCAAATTCTTACCCATTTTAAAGTGTAATACATAATCAGTTTTAATCTACCATTATTTTTCTAAAATATCTCATTTTATCATGAAAAAACATCCTTTATTCAATTCTGGTTTTATAGAAACAATTATGCCTTTTCCATTTTAAATAATCTCGAAAGTTTTCCCTTAAACCGTATAAAAATGTTTTATTTCTAAAGTTTCTTAAACACTATTTTCAGTTCAATTTGACATATCTTATAATTATATATTACTATATTCCTATATTAATTTCCATGTATGATTTAATTTATTTCTTTCATGGACACTTTTTTGATACACCCATTTATTATGCTTTTGACTTGATTATGATACCCAATTCTTTCTATGGGTAACCCTTATGTTTATGTTTGATTACATATGCATAATTATTTACGTGGAAAGAATATTCATGAACATGTTATAATGGATTTTCCTAGATATAAATCCAATTAATGGAGTAAATTTTAGTATCACAAGACATTATGTGCACTGGTCTTGGTGGTTAGCCTTGACCACTGCTCCTCTATGTGCAATAAGCCTTGACTCGTACTCCTTTATGTGAAAAAAGCTTTGAATTGTGCTAAAGTTATGTTTTATGTTTCTACCAAATTACTATGAATCCATGATTATATGATCCCATGCTATTATTCCTTATGTTTAATCAGGTTCCATGCCTTTTTATATCATTATGTTATGCATTCTAACCTATGTGCTAAGCTTTATTTTAATGTTTATTCCCTTACTCAGATTTTTAGCTCATCCCATTGTTCATGTTACCCCCAGGGTGTCCTATGAAGATGCAAGGTCTAAAAGGAAGTTATGATATCATAATGGATGATAAATAAGGACATGTTTTATTATGTACCATGTTTTCAGTTTTATGTACCTAGTCTTCCAATACACTAGACATTATAGTCCTTGTATTTTAATTTGATATTTAATTATGATTAAAATCATGTAATGTTATGTGTAAAAGGATAGGGTCACTATATGAAATGATTATGAAACCCATCTTTTCTCAACAGGTTATGATATTATGAAATGTTTATAATACCCATTTTATTTCATTGGTTATGATATGATGAATATTTCATGATCTTGTGGAACATATAAGTATGGTTTTTATTATATGATGAATGGGACCTATATATCCTTACAATTTATTGGGTATATATATATATATATATCATGAGATAGAAATGGCTGGAATAGTGAGTGAACCCGGTGCAGTAAGACAAGGCTGCCACTAAGGATGGTGCTGTGTCCCACCTAGGAGGTGTAGCTGCATATGTATGAACCTATTTACATGTTCACCATTTTATGCATGAACCTGATTACCTATTCAAAATATTATTTTTGAACCTTATTACATGTTCAAAATGTTATGTGAAAACCTGATTACATGTTCACAATGTTATGCGTAGACTTGGTTGCATGTCCATAAGTTTATACGAGGGCCCGATTTCATGTCCTTAACTTAATGAGTGAACCTATTTCAACTTACACATGTTCAAAATGTTATAAGATGATTTTCATACCCCAAATATATTTATTATGAAAATTATATACACTCATTTCTCATGTTTTGTTCCTCATGATTCGTGACTTATGAACTGCCAATATTTATTTCAACATTCTTTTTTTACGATCTTTGATATTAAGGGAATGGTTTCACAATTTTATGCTGATTATATTATACCCTTGTGATTATGTAATGATTAAATATCTTCCTTGTTTTTATTTACTAATAATTTGAGATCAACCGTTCTTATGTTTCCTTTCCTCAGGTTATAAATAAAAGTTTTAAGTAGGGTATTCCTGTGAAGAGCACTGAAGGGAAAATCTTTATGGGAATTGTTTAATATCTTTCACCATATTAGAAGATTATGTTTCCATGTTTCCAAAGGTACTAAACTATCATGGTCCTTGAGAATGGGTTTTTGTTATGTATTTAATATTCATTTAAAAAGATGTAATATCCAGGTATGTTAAGCCTAGGTTTCTATAAAACTATTGGTGATGGCCTACTAAGTTTTACTTATATCCAACATGGGAATCCATGAAACTATAGTACCTGAGCATACCTCATGATAACTGGTTTAGGTAACATGGATTCCTAATGTTTCATGATCATCCTAAAGTATCTTGATGATGATTAAATACTAGAATGATATGATTCTTGAGTATGGTATAAAATCATCCTCAAAACATTGTATTTTTTTTATTAAAGGTCATGTGGAGCCTAGCATGGGATGTTCTCCGACGATAGCTATACAATCTCCCCATATAGGGTATGTATAGTGGCCCTTGGTGGGTTGAGGATGAATTTTTATTCCTTTATACTAATTCTAAAAAAAATAGTTTTAGTTACCAAAAGTTTCAATAATAATCTATATGATGATGTTTCATATATTTTCATGGTTGCATTTTAGTTAGAAAAACCATGTCTATGGTTTCAATCGATATGGACCATAAAATTATAATGTCACTATATGAACTAGGATGTTCCGTTATCCTTATATGGGGGTATTTTATTATCTGTATGCCCGATGAGGTTTGATTTCCAAGTAGGAGAGGTGATTTTACATTTGATTCCTAGAATATATATGTGAGAACTATGGGGTAGACATTTTGGAAAATGAGTTGTAGGTTGATAGTTGGAACATGAAAGGATCTTTTTCCCAAAGAATTGAGACTCATGTGGGATATGGTTTATGGGATACTTGGGGGCGTATAATACCATTTATATGTGTCTTAGGAAATTGGTGAGATGAGTGATATATGATTGTAACACGAGAGAGGTGTTATCATAGGCTTGTGAGTACACTTAGAGATGAGATGCATGGGTTGATTAGAACATTTTATATCAGTGCATGTATAGTGAAAAAATATATTTTATATAGGCATGGATATGCCTTAGGATTTTTTGATGCAAATAACTTGAGGTGATTTGATATCAAGGTTTGGTTTTAGTGAGTGTTATCCATTAGATTCTTGAAAATATTAATTTCAGTTGTGGTTTCCAAGGAGGTTGTGGATCATGATCCCATATAGCTATTTAGAGTGTGGGATTTTGATTATATCTTGGGAACAAATCTAGAGTGGTTGGTGGTCATGTGTTAGACCTTGTCATAGGTGATATTTCATGCCTATTATAAAGAAATCAATGATGTTCTTTGGGTATGATGAGATTGATATGCAGTGGGACATGGTCACTGATTTAGAAACATCAGCCCAAGTTCAATGATGTTGGACTCAAGGGAAAATTATTTGAGTTCTATGATTGGGTAGTTTGAGAGCATAAAACCTTTAGTTTTGGATGAGTTCTATCCAATAATGTGAAAGAACATATGAGGAGGGTTTTTATTGAGTAAATATTCTTTCTCAAAGGATAGTGGGTATTGGAAATGATTTTTTTAAAAAGTATCATCGCGTGAGGGAAAGTTCACATTGGTTTTGAAAAATATTCTTTTGGGTTATTGATTAGTTAGTGACAATGTGTGGGTTGAGTTTTGATGATTTTTAGGAGTTTCTTAAATGTGTAGATGATGACAATTAGAGGTGTTTCTCTATAATGGATGGTGACATCATGTATTAATGATTTTAGTGGTTCACATTTTGGGTAAGTATGTATTGAGAGGAGAGAAATGTGTGTGATACTTTAATCCACATTGATTCTGTCAGTGGAACCCAAAAATTATGTTACAGTATGTGATTTCTATGCTGGGAAGCACTATAGTTTAAGATCTTCATGTATGAGATAAGTCTTATGGTGAGGTTCATAATGATCATGTGGATGAATTGGTCAATGAAACTTGGGTGTCTTAGGATATATGTCTGTGTTTGAGTAAAATTTTAGTATTTTTGATGGTGATGATCTAGTTTCTCAATCATTTATGAATAGTACACCTTCATGTAAGAGTTTCATAGCAATAACTTGTTTGGTGTTTTGAGTTAGAACTTGATAGGTTGATCATGAATTGAAGACTGAGGTAGGTGAGAACTAATATTTGAAAGACCATTGAGACTTATTAGGGATAAAAAGTGTTATATTGGGGAGTTTTTAATGAATTTCATTTTTATGGGATGAAAAATTGATTTAGAATTTTAATTTTTGGTCTTATAGTAGAGGAAATTTCAAGAAAAGGGATTCAATTGTGAAATCCGTGGGGTTTAACATCTCAATTAGATAATTTCAGATATCAATTGAGGCTCAAGAGATGAATCTAATTCTTGGGTGGATGTCAGCACATGGTCTGGGTAACCTATTAGCTTTTTTGATAGAAAAATGTAGGCCATACTTCAAATTATAGGTGTTGCAGTGGGGGGGGGGGTGAGTTTTGTGTATTGATTTTTTTCAATGGAAGAATTCAACACTATAGCTGGAGTGGCTATGAAATGATGTTACTTCACTACTACAACTTGACCTTTTATCAGTGCTAAAAATAGACATTAACAGTGATAGAAAAGCACTGTTAATGCCGGCATAGAAAAAGGGGGGTCCCCTTTATCAGCACTCCGAAATGCGCTGATAAATTCCACCTTTATTAGGGATAGAAAAAGCACTAATAAAGTACCCCCTTTATCAGCGCTTTTTTTAGCGCTGATAAAGGTGGGAATTTATCAGCGCTATCTTGAGCACTGATAATGGGGCCCTTTATCAGCACACTTTTTTCATTGTTAAAGGAATCCTTTATTAGTGCTAAAAAAAGTGCTGATAAAGGCACCTGCCCCTACACCTACAAAACCAGCACCTGAACATCTGCAAAAAATAGCAGCACCTGCACATCTTCACACCTGCAAAAAATAGCACCAGCACATGAACCATGAACTGAAAGACAACACAACGCACACAATATTTTGATAAACAATGCTATATACATTTACTTAACAACATGAATACAAAAAAACACACTTTTATATACATTTCAAACAATGTTTTACATGGTTACAATTACAATTATCCAACAAAAATTATAAACATTAATGTTTCATCCTTTGATATCCATGATACCCTCTCAAAAATTGTCGTCCACGGTATTTTTTGTCGAACAAAGCATCCAAACTCAAGGAAAAAAATTCACCTATATAAGAAAAAAATATCATGTCAGTAATACAATAATGAAATAAATTAAAACATTAATATGAAAGAATAAATTAATATAGAAATGTGAAACTAAAATATGGAAATGATAAACTCAAATGTTTTCATTCTGATAACAATGAAAGGGAATAATGTAAAATCAATATTTTTTTGGATGATTTATCTCATTTAATAAATAATAATTCTTTATCTAAGGAAAAGATTTACTAGTCACATTGTGCATCGGATTGAGGTGCAGTTGATTCGTACACATCACAAATGACTCATGGATCACTGTCCTTAAGTATCAAAACAATCCGAATGCGTGTTCTCAGTTTTCTGTATGTCACTTGTGTTGTTTTCTAAAGTTAATGTCAATTTCAAACTGATGTCACACACTTTTAGCCATACCAGTCACAATGTGTGTTGGATTGAGGTGTGTTTGATTCGTACACATTAAAAATGACTCATGGATCATTTTTCCTAAAGTATCAAAGCAATCCGAACGCATTTTCTCAGTATTCCGTATATCACTTGTGTTGTTTTCTAATGTTAATGTCAATTTCAAACTTATATAAGAAACATTTATCCATATCGGTCACACCATGCGTCATATTGATGTGCGATCAATTCTTATATGTCACAAATGACTCATGGATCATTTTCCTAAAGTATCAAAATAATCCGAATGCGTTTGCTCGGTATTCCGTATGTCACTTGTGTTGTTTTCTAAAGTTAATGTCAATTTCAAACTGATATCAGACACTTTTAGCCATACCGGTCACACCATGCATCAGATTGAGGTTTGATCAATTCTTACAAGTTAAAAATGACTCATAGATCATTTTCCTAAAGTATCAAAACAATACAAACACGTTTGCTTAGTATTTTGTATGTCACTTGTGTTGTTTTCTAAAGTTAATGTCAATTTCAAACTGATATCAGCCACTTTTAGCCACACCGGTCACACCATGCATCAGATTGAGGTATTATCAATTCATACATGTCAAAAATGACTCATGGATCATTTTACTAAAGTATCAAAATAATCTGAATGCATTTTCTCAGTATTCCGTATATCACTTGTGTTGTTTTCTAAAGTTAATGTCAATTTCAAACTGATATAAGACACTTTTAGCCATACTAGTCACACCGTGTGCCGGAGTGAGGTGAGGTCAATTATTAAACATCACAAATGACTCATAGATAATTGTACTAAAGTATAAAAACAATATGAATGCGTTTTATTGGTATTCCGTATGTCACTTGTGTTTTTTTCTAAAGTTAATGTCAATTTAAAACTGATATCAGACACTTTTAGCTATACCGGTCACAATGTGAATCAGATTGAGGTGTGGTCAATTAGTACACATCAAAAATGACTCATGGATCATTTTCCTAAAGTATAAAAACAATCCAAATGTGTTTTCTCAGTATTCTGTATGTCACTTGTGTTGTTTTCTAAAGTTAATGTCAATTTCAAACTGATATCAAACACTTTTAGCCATACCGGTCACACCGTGCGTCAGATTGAGGTGCGGTCAATTCGTACACGTCAAAAATCACTCATGGATCATTTTAATAAAGTATAAAACAATCCGAACGCATTTTCTCAGTATTCCGTTTGTCACTTGGGTTGTTTCTTAAAGTTAATATCAAGTTCAAACTGATATCAGAAACATTTAGCTATACCAGTCACACCGTGCGTCAGATTGAGGTGAGGTCGATTCATAAACGTCACAAATGACTAATGGATTGTTTTCCTAAAGTATAAAAACAATCTGAAAGTGTTTTCTTGGTATTCCGTATGTCACTTGTGTTATTTTCTAAAGTTAATGTCAATTTCAAAATGATATCCGACACTTTTAGCCATACCGGTCACACTGTGCATCAGATTGAGGTGAGGTCAATTCATACACATCAAAAATGACTCATGGATCATTTTTCTAAAGTATAAAAATAATAAGAATGAGTTTGTTCTGTATTCCGTATGTCACTTGTGTTGTTTTCTAAAGTTAATGTCAATTTCAAACTAATATTAGACACTTTTAGCCATACCGGTCATACCGTGCATCAGATTGAGGTGCGGTCAATTCTTACACGTCAAAAATGACTCATGAATCATTTTAATAAAGTATAAAAACAATCTGAATGCATTTTCTTGGTATTTTTTATGTCACTTGTGTTGTTTTCTAAAGTTAATGTCAATTTCAAACTGATATCAGACACTTTTTACCATACCGGTCACACCGTGTGTCGGATTAAGGTGCGGTTGATTCTTACACATCAAAAATGACTCATGGATCATTGTAGTAAAGTATCAAAACAATCCAAACACTTTTGCTCTATATTTCGTATGTCACTTGTGTTGTTTTCGAATGTTAATGTCAATTTAAAATTGAAATGAGACACTTTTAGCCATACCGGTCCCACCGTGCATCAGATTGAGGTGCAGTCGATTCATACACATAAAAAATGACTCATGGATCGTTTTAATAAAGTATCAAAGCAATCCAAATGCATTTTCTCAGTATTATGTATGTCACTTGTGTTGTTTTCTAATGTTAATGTCAATTTCAAACTGACATCAGACACTTTTAGCCATAATAGTCACGCCGTGCATCGGATTGGGGTGAGGTCAATTCATACATGTCAAAAATGAATCATGGATCATTTTACTAAAGTATCAAAACAATCCGAACATGTTTTTTCGGTATTCCATATGTCACCTGTGTTGTTTTCTAAAGTTAATGTCAATTTCAAACTGATATCACACACTTTTAGCCATACTGGTCACACCGTGCGTCATATTGTGGTGAGGTCAATTAGTACACATCAAAAATGACTCATGGATCATTTTCCTAAAGTATTAAAATAATCATAATGCGTTTTCTCGGTATTTTGTATGTCACTTGTATTGTTTTCTAAAGTTAATGTCAATTTCAAACTAATATCAGACACTTTCAGCCATACTGGTCACACTGTGCGTCAGATTGAGGTGTAGTTGATTCATAAACATCACAAATGACTCATGGATAATTTTCCTAAATTATCAAAACAATCCGAACATTTTTTCTCGGTATTCCATATGTCACTTGTGTTGTTTTCTAAAGTTAATGTCAATTTCAAACTGATATCAGACACTTTTTGCCATACCAGTCACACTGTGTGTTGGATTAAGGTGAGGTTTATTCATACAGGTCAAAAATGACTCATGGATAGTTTTCCTAAAGTATCAAAACAATATGAATGCGTTTTATTGGAATTCTGTATGTCACTTGTGTTGTTTTCTAAAGTTAATGTCAATTTCAAACTGATATGAGACACTTTTAGCCATACCAGTCACACCGTGTGTCGGATTGAGGTACAGTTGATTCTTACACGTCAAAAATGACTCATGGATCGTTTTCCTAAAGTATCAAAATAATCTGAATGCGTTTTCTCAGTATTACGTATGTCACTTGTGTTGTTTTTGAAAGTTAATGTCAATTTCAAACTGATATCAGACACTTTTATCCATACCGGTCACATCGTGTGTCAGATTGAGGTGCGGTTGATTCGTACACATCTGAAATGACTCATGGATCGTTTTCCTAAAGTATAAAAACAATCTGAATGCATTTTCTTTGTATTCTGTATGTCACTTGTGTTGTTTTCTAAAGTTAATGTCAATTTCAAACTGATATAAAAAACTTTTAGCCATACGGGTCACAACGTGCATCGGATTGAGGTGTGGTTGATTCATACATGTCACAAATGACTCATGGATTGTTGTAATAAAGTATCAAAACAATCCGAACACATTTTCTCAGTATTCTGTATGTCACTTGTGTTGTTTTCTAAAGTTATTGTCAATTTCAAACTATTATCGGACACTTTTATCCATACTGGTCACACCGTGCGTCGGATTGAGGTGTGGTTGATTTATACACATAAAAAATGACTCATGGATCATTTTCCTAATGTATCAAAACAATATAAAATCGTTTGATCAGTTTTCCATATGTTAGTAGTTCATAAGAGTCTCTCATTAAGTTATTCTTTAATAGAAACTCAAATCATTTCTTAAACCATTATTCATAATCTATGGATATGAAACATAAGAAAGGGTGATCATAGATTCTCAATAAGTATAAAAAAGGGAGATATCAATGATC
Organism: Viscum album; assembly: GCA_963277665.1. Classification (NCBI taxonomy): domain Eukaryota; kingdom Viridiplantae; phylum Streptophyta; class Magnoliopsida; order Santalales; family Viscaceae; genus Viscum; species Viscum album. The sequence goes on along the minus strand of OY728135.1, from coordinate 1,547,223,900 downwards.
ATATAAATATTACATAATTAGTAGGAATTCACCTTTATTGTCCTATTTGTTTACATTCTTCCATCAGGTACGCTTCCCATTCATTTCTAAACACATCTATATCATCTTGTGAATATGAGTTTTTCCGACAGTCACAATTGTACTAAAAAAATATAAATACACAAAGGATTAATAAATATTTTAAATTAACTAGTAATTATTTTCAAAAATACCTCTTCAGGGATGCTAGTTTGTTCATGAAATATGATCTCTTTCATAAATTTACAAACATAATAACCGCAGTCCTTTCCATTTGTTTGTTTTGGACACTGTAAAAACATCGAGAAAAATAAGTAATCTATTTTGATATGTATTTGGATAGTGAAACATAATTATATATACCTTGATACTTTTCCATTTGTAGATCTCGTGTGCCTTGTCGTCCTTAGGCCCTGGATTCATTACTACCTTTAGACGATATTCATACACTACCCTATCATGACAAAATCCTCATTAAAAGATAATATAAATTATATAATTAGATATTTAGTTCTAAAATTTTGGATCTAGTGTATTAAAAATTGACAATCTCTATCTTGTGTGGTCGGTTTGTTGGATATCCATGTAGTGAATCCAGAAAATAAATCTTTGGAGTATCCAAATTGACTGCAATGAGCATCCAATGCTGCCTAAAAACAAAAAAAAGGAATAAGTAATGATAGAAATGAAAATATAATTGATATGATTAAAATTTAGAGTTTTACCCCTGCAACATTGGTATTAAAAAGAGCATTTCAGTCGTAATTTGACATTGAAACGTTCTGAGCAGGTTTGACATTAATTTAGCCTGAAAATCGGAATCTATTTCTTTTTGTTGTGTAGACATGGTGTGAGGACTAATGAGTCCAAATTTGTTTTCATGGGAAAATACATTCAATTGTTTTTCATATATACGCCTGTGAAAAATATGAAATGTATATAGCCATAATTATCATAATATATCAGCTTATGTAAAATCAAATCATGAAAACATACTTCATGTATACATTTATAATTAAGGAGCCTAGCCAGTCGTATGTGATGATTTCAGCTACAACATCAGCACTAATGAAATCTAATGTTTCCTCTCCGTACATATCTTTTTTCACAAACAATTGTGTGATTATTTCCACCTTTCATTTTCGTATCCACATGAGCTTGCAATGATATTAAATGTGGATATAGAACGGGTGGGGTGAAGGTGCTCTTAGTAGATCATTTTGATCCGTTGGTTGATCTGTTTGAGCCACTATTTTGTTTTATCTCATTCCTTTTGTCCTTTTGTAATAAAATTCATTGGTTCAACCCTTTTCTAATTAAATGTTAAAGGTTCTACTTGAAAAATTAATTGGAAATGAATACCTCCTGGTTGACATGTTTTTTATAAGATTCGACGACCATGCAACGAATTTTCCAATAGTTTTTTTCCACCGTATGAATGTCGTCATCGTCATTTGGAACAGGTAGCTCAGTGCTTGGCTCATGATCTACATTAATCGATACTTTGACATGACCAGTTGGAAGTGATCTGGAGTGTAGCATTTCATTCTGCATATTGAACACCGTAGCACTCGCTACAAGATGATGAGTGGGAGTTGACAGATATAAATCAAAATCATTTTCACCCTATAGAATATCATTACAAGAAAGGTATTAGTGTCCATGTGATTCACATTTAATAGGAAAAAAATATTAGAACATTGATTACCTCGGTTAATTCCGGTCTTTGAGGGGAATAGGTCGCCTCAAAGCTGGTGTGGGGGTGGGGCGGGATCTTCTCGCGCGGGTTTTTCTTGAGTTGTTTCTTCTCTTCGCCTCTCCCCCATAAAAGTTTCTAGCAACTCTCCCTGAATTTGGAATTTTTTTCAAGGGTATCTAGTCTATCTCTCATCATTTTCATTTCTTTAGTTTGTTCGTCCTCTTGTTTTTTTTCTGAAAATATGTCTGGGGTGTCACCCCAAAACCCGCACCTCTGACACGACCATACTGTTCTGGATGTTTCAAGGCCACTGAAAGTATATCTGCATCCGGTGTGGGTATTATTGATTCCTGTGACTATGTAAAATATAAAATATGGGAAAATAAGTAATCATCGTTATATAATAGTGATTTAAAGAAAAACAAATTTATATTATGTCATACTTACACATGTTTCCCACACTTTTTGTGTGTTTTCATCTACCCATTTTCCCTCTTTATTAACACGAGCCTCCTTCCATAGCACATGGTGTGAGATGGAAGTGGCTGGGGATTTTCATTCATAAATCTACATATAAATAGAGAAACATGGTTACCGTGTTGTTTTATGTCACATAGAAGTATTACAGTACTTTTAAAATACGTACCAATTGTTTTTCAATTGAATCTTACCCCAGCCTTGCTTTACGGTAGGGGTACACTGGTTTTTCTGCCTGTTCTTTATTTTCAGCACTCGATTTCTGTTTCATAAATAAAAATCTATCAATCAAATTGATGAATACAAGAAACGTTAAACAACGTGTTACCAAACACAATGTACCTGGAAATTATTCTCTGCACGACGGTTAGAAAATGCATCTCACGCTCCTTGGGATATCAAGTGTGCATAAAAAGGAGGTGGGTGCGGCTTGATTTTCCCTCAGCATATTTCAGATGACATTTTGTTAAAATGGTGCGAAAGCCTCTATGAACCCTTCCTTCCAGTCTTAATACATATTCTGTGTGAGAGACATCTACTATAAATGCACTCTGCAGGAGATGATGAAGATTTAGTCAATATTTCTGTATTTTATTTTATTTTATTTAAATAAATTAAATAAATGATATCATAATGTTACCGTAATCTCTTCCCACATTAATGTTTTTAGCCTACCGACAACATGGTTCCACAACTCTATATCAATCGGCACGCATTGCCGAGTGACGATTCCAATGTAGCTACTAAACATGGATTTTTTGGGGTTTACATGCTAGACTCACTTATTCCATCCCACCTCATATTTGATGCCTTTTGCTTTTGCCTTAAGGATTTTGGCTAAAACTTTCAAACCACGAAACACCTGTTTTTTTTGTGCCGTCGGGGTTTCATTGCCTACCATTTCCTTGGTTTCTACATCATCATTATGTTACTCTGAAGAACTAGCATCGGCATTGGGACCAGCAACAATAGGTTGATAAACCTGTTGTACCTCAGCAGTGGGAACAACAACAATAGGTTGAGAAACCTATTGTACCTCCACAGTGGGACCAACTGCAACAGGTTGAGAGACCTATTGTACCTCAGCAGTGGGACCCGCTGCAACAGGTTGAGAAACTTGTTGTGTCTCGGGATTGGGTGCATCAGCAGGTGAAAAAGTCATCATCTATAGAAGTGGTTTAACATTTAATTTAGATCCCATAAAATCAGAAACGAATAGATAATAACATAATGTAACACAATCTATATTACAATAAAAAAATAACCTGATTATTGAACTCTCTTTTTTTAAAGGCTGAAGGGATTTTAACCCTCTATCGACTATCCATATCCCTTCATTGTGGTCTCCTCTGACATACAAAACGTCGTCTACATTGGGACCACTACGAAACTATTGAGAAGTCCCAATGATAGGTTCATCCTCCATTGAATTTTCATCTGACTATTCAGTTTTTTTGGTCGATAATAGAACAATTGACCATTTTCGGTTTGCGGGATCTGAAACATAAAATACTTGCACTGCCTATGATGCCATTATAAATGGTTCTTCTTTCTCCCCTTCCTTACTGAAATCAACTTTCACGAATCCCAATTCATCTATTCTAACAGCAATCCTCTTATCAACCCACTTGCATTGAAAAATCGGAACTTGGAATTCCGTATAATCCAACTCCCATATTTTGTTGATGATGCCAAAGTATGACATATTCACATAAATTGGATTTCTGTCCTTAGCATCAGAAACATGCATCGCTTTAACCACAAGTGTATCCCCACTATTCTTCATGGTACTGTCTTTATCATGTTCATTAGTATAAAATTTATAAGCATTAACTACATAAGCATTGTAAGATAATACATACACACTTGGTCCTCCGGCTAGCCATCAAAGTCATTCAGAAATTGACTCTGGATTTTCATCTGACTTCTTAAAAATATGGTCCCAAAACCATCCTATAAACTATCTATTATGTGTATATGATATCCATTTTTATTCCCTAGATGGATTCAAATGCCTAAGAATTTCTTTGTGGGTTTCAACATATGGGTCAATGTTGAAACTGTTATGAAAAACATAAAGGTGGGCCTGGTCCTGATCTGTAATATTGATTGTGACAACCTGTCTTCAAGAAATTCCTTCACCCTCAAGCCACCCAGTGTGATGAGATTTTGGTAGTCCAATGATTTCCACACCAGACAGGTATTCGGTACAGAATTCAACAACTTCCTCAACAATATATCGCTTCGCAATACAACCCTCCGACCAACTTCGATTTTTGACATACCCTTTAAAAATATTCATATACCGTTCAATGGGGTACATCCATCTATAATGTACAGGACCACATATTTGAATCTATCTCACCAAGTGGACCATCAAATGAACCATCATATCAAAAAATGAAGCCGGGAATAACATTTCTAATTCACATAATATGACGTAAATTTCTCTTTCCATAGTTAGAAATTTCGACGGGTCGATAACTTTGCTGTATATAGCTTTGAAGAAGAAACACAGTTTCATTAATGTATGGTGGACATTCTTGGGAAAAATGCAACGTAAATCAATAGGAATGAGATATTTCATCAAAACATGTCAGTCATGTGATTTCATAACTTTTAACTTCAAATCGTTCATTGACACGAGGTTCCTGATATTTGACGAATACCCTTCTAGAACCTTTATGTCATTAAAGAAGTTGCAAAACTGATATCTCTCCTGCCTGGAAAGAGTGTAAGTAGTAGGAGGAAGAAATGTTCGTTTTTCACCCTTCACTGGTGCCAACTCTTCTCGTATTCTCATCTCAACCATGTCCAACCTAGACTTAATTCCATATTTTGTTTTTCCAGGTGTATTTAGAAAAGTTCCGATGACACTATAAAATACATTTTTTTCTACATGCATAACATCAAGAAAATGTATGACATACAGACAATTCTAGTATGGTAATTAAATAAAAATTGATCTCTATTTACAACTTATTTTCGTAAGGTTTTCCGAAGCCGGTTTACCAAAATTAGTGTCCACATTTTTAACCTTCTCAAACAATTGATCACCTGTTAGTGGATAAGGTGCTATACGTTCTTCTAAACTTCTATCGAATGATGTCGTCCAAGATCGGTACTTATGTCGTCGGGGTAGAAATTTGAGATGTCCTAGAAACACAGTTTTCGATGAATGTTTCAACCTAATTGATTGTGTACCTTGTTCAAAAACGGGACACCCTTGAGTTCCTTTAATTCTATATCCTGAAAAATTTCCATAAGAAGGGAAGTCATTTATCATCCGGTACAACATGGATCTCAAAGTGAAATATTTTTTTTGTAAGCATCATAAAATGTAACACCTGAATCTCACAATAATTTCAAATCATTGATCAATGGAGCTAAATAAACATCAATATCATTACCCAGTTGTTTTGGTCCTGATATAAGCATAGATAACATGATGTATTTTTGATTCATGCATAACCACAGTTGTAAGTTATAATTTACCAACATAACTGGCCATGTACTGTGACTGTTGCTTTGAAAACCAAAAGGATTCACTCCATCTGTAGATAATGCAAGATGATGGTTTCTCGACTCATTTCCAAAATTTGGATACTCATGATCAATTCTCTTCTACTGAGGAGAGTCTTCTGGGTGACGTAGTATCCCATCTTTAATTCTTGTATCTGCATGCCATGTCAATTGTCCTGTAGTCTCCTCACTTCCATATAGGTGCCTAAACCTTGGAATGATTGGAAAGTACCATAAAAAATTAGTAGGAATGAATTCATCTTTCTTGTATTGATAAGAACCCCACTTTGGGAATTATTTAAGTGATTTGTGGTCCTTGCGAAACAATATACTGTCATTCGGGTATGCATGTATTCTTTTAGAGATCATACCCATTGAGCGTAGCATTCATTTGGCGTCGTATGTTTGGCTCAGGATCTCATTATCTTCTGGGGGCATGTCATTCAGGAGAGCAAGTAGTTCCGTAAAATTGGCGTCACTCCACCCGTTGTCTACTTTAAAATTATACAGCTTTAGTACGACTGACAGTGCTGTATATTTAGTGCAACCAGCATACAATAGTGTCTTTGCACAACTTTTTAACTTCTCAAACAATTTTTTATAATCACGAAGTTCATCTTCGACGGTCCTTGTCATTTCCTCAATACAATCTTCACCATCATTCACATCTGTAATAACATCCTACATACAGTCATCTTCATTGTTCATACATGTAATCATATTAGATGATCTATAAAATGTAGTTTTAACCCGGTTACTACCTACATTCGTTGTTTCCCCGTGTTTATTCCAACATGTATACCTCTGATCTATTCCGTGACAGATCAAGTGTTCTTCCAACTCCTCTGGACTAATTTGTTTTGAATAACAACATTGTAAACACGGAGAAAGGATTTGACAAGGGTCATATGCATGATATTTTGCAAACTTGATAAACTCTTTCACGCCTTCTTCATACTCTTTTTTCAACTGATTGGCATTCATCCATTCTTTATTTATATTCATCCTATTTGAAATCCAAAGTATGGGTATATAGGTTAGGGGAGAACGAATATGAGTATAACTTAGATAAAAAACTAGATACTTCAAAAATGGTGGGGGCGTGCTCATTAATATAAAATCTTGGGTGGTTCTTGGGATTCATCCATTCTCTTCCTCTCTTTGATCCCCCCTGACGAGGGGTGGTTCTTGGGAGTTTTTTATAGTTATTTAGTGAGTTCTTCCCTCATACTTCCTCTATTACTATTAACCTTTATTTCCCTATGATTTGGGATGATTTTAACTTGTATTTGTGTGATTATTTCACTATATTATCTTCGAATTAATTCATATGATATAGATTTTGTTTGTATTGGATAGAGGTTATCCTCGTATGATGAACACACCATGTTTTGTGTGGTTTAGGTGGTGTTGTGTTTCCCAATGAGTTTTTAAAAGATTATTCCTAATTATATTAAGGTGAATAATTAATTATAAGTTTCTATAATTAATTATTTGGGAATTATGCCTTGATATTGGGTCTCAATCATTGGTACAAGATTAGATAAAGCATGTATAGTCTTGGTTCAGGATGAGTTGATCTTGGTGAGGGGGTTAGTCCATTTTTTGAGGTAGGTGGACCCTATAATACAAAACCATGTTCCAATTTATGCATGATTGTGCATTCATGCATGAGTTTATGTGTTCCAGTGAAAGGGATAGAAATCAAGAGCAACCTAGGTAAATAAATAGGGTGCTTTTGATCCACCAAGAGATAGACTGAGGGTTCTATTGAATGTTTGTGATTTTGTGATCATCCAGATATTATGTCTCCATAGAGGTGAGGTTTCTAGTTGTGTTTATGAGAGGATTAGGTTTGGTATGAGCTTTTTATAGCCTAGTTAGGTTTTCTAAGGCTATTTGAGTAGGTATTAGAGTCTTAGGCATATAGAATATGGCTAATAATGTTTTATATCTCACATATGATGGGGAACACCCTCTTAAGGATATATAAGAGTCATGGTGTGTGTGATGAGTATGATATTTCATATAGGGATTGGTGAAGTGTGACATAGAGGATTTCTTTTTTATAATTGGATTAAGAGATATCCAAGGGGAGATATGATATGGTACCTAAGTGAGGGTCATGGTAATAGTCTGGATGACTTAGCATAGGGTATCCAAGGCTCTTAGTGTTAGTTTCTCAGGATGGTCATTATTTTGTTTTAATGAGTTTTAATGTGGGAATTAGACGATGATATAGACTGGACTATCGAGGCCTAGATCAAGTATAGCATGTGGGTTGTGACATTTCCATGTAGAGATGAGTGTGTGTTGGTATCAATGAGTAGAGAAGGGTTAGTTTTGTAGAACCCAATAGATTCCCTTATGGGCGGAATTAGAATGTTGATAGGTTGGGAATAATTTTCATGTATAACCAAGATGGTCGTAATGAGATTATTATGCTAGGCTAAATGGATGGTGACTTTTTTTATTTATGGTCAGACCGACTAAGAGAATGAGACTTCATATGACTGTCACCTTATTGAAGTATGATCATCCATGGGGCCCACCCATTGATGAAGTGGTTTAGCTAGTACAAGAGGTTGGATATCTAGATACCCTCCTTAGATTACTATTTATATGTTTTGTGGAATGAGACAAAATGTATGGCCTCTATTTAAGTGATAAGGTTTTGGTAGGACGCTACTTTGAGTGAGAAGGCATTGGTCAAATGGGATTGGTGTGTGACTTCCATGGGATCCACCTATTGATGGTGCATTTTGACTTGTGATAGAGGTTGGATATTGTGATTAAATCCTTAGATAATTTTTTGTATGATAATATGATGTGAGATATAGAAATGGGGATCACTTAGTATTGGTTGGGAGTAGCTTTTTGAGTGGTTGTCTATAGAGATTCCCTCCTCAAATATTTTTATGTGATGTGATGGTGAGACCCACCGTAAGTGAGAGGGGAGTTGCTACTATGTTTTGGAATTAGAGGATATGAGAATCACACCCAATGTGAGAGGTTGGTGGCCCTATTATGTTATAATAAAGGATGTGATATTTAAATTGGTATATGACCTAACCCAGAGATAGTGGGTAGTGGGCAGGAATTGGTAGAAACCCTATTATGGTTTGTTTTTTCCGAACCCAAGGAGAATAGAGTACAATATAGTGTACAATATAGAATATACTAAACATATGTCTCATCCTGTTGGAATGCCTCACCTGATTACATGAATTCACCAGCACGGACGGTTCAAACCCTACATGGCCTAACTATGGGGTAGTATCCATAATCTGAAAAAGATCCAAACTAAGGGCCACTAGACGGAGTGAAATCCCAATCTAGTGTAACAAACATTCACAAAAATACTCTCTCTATTCAGGTTTCTATCACAAGGATATATTGGGGAGAGCTAATCAAGATCAAACAAGTAACCAACCACATATAAATGTGTCACACACACAAGCATCACAAATAAGAACCATGCCAAATCATAATTAATCTCAATATTTACAATAAATGAAAAAATAATAAATTCATGAAAATTCAATTTTACTCACCTTAAAGAGGAGGACCCGATGGCGGAGAAGGAGGAGGCATTGACAGCGGAGGCATCAGAGGCAGTGGAGGATGCTCGGAGGCAGTAGAGGCAGCGGAGTATACGGAGGAGGAGGGGGAGGAGGAGGAGGAGCCATGGAAGAGGAGGAGGAGGAGGAGGAGGAGGAGCTGTAGAAAGAGGAGGAGGAGAAGTAGGTGCCGGAGGAGGAGAATTAGGTGGCGGTCACGTCAGAGGAGTAGGAGAAGGAGGCAGCGGTGGAGAGGAGGCAGCAGCGGAGGGTCAAGGTAGTGCTTCTGTAGGAGCTTGATAGGGTGTGGGGAGGAGGATCCACGACAAGAGGAGAAGGAGGAGAAATCAGCGCCAGAGGAGGTTAATGAGGTAGCGTCCGTGATAGAGGAGGAGGAGAAGGAGACAGTGGCAGAGAAGAGGTAGTGGGGGAGGCACAGGGTAGGGCTTCTGCGAGAGCGTGATAGGGTGCGGGGAGGAGGAGGAGGACCCAGTGGCATTTATAAATCCTGCGGGGACCTTTATCAGAGTTAGTAAAAATCGCTGATAAAGGGGGTATTTATGAGCGCTAAAATGATAAGCGCTGATAAAGAAACCCTATATCAATGCTTTTTTAGCACTGATAAAGGTAGGACTTTATCAGAGCTTTTTTAGCACTAATAAAGTATGTCTTTATCAGTGCTTTTCATTTTAGCGATGATAAAGACCCACTTTATCAGTGCTTTTGTAGCACTGATAAATCCATACTTTATCAACACTAATAAATGTGATGATAAATGCATAAATTTAATAATTTTTTTATATTATTATATATTTATTTAAAGCACTGATAAATGTAACCTTTATCAGCGCTAAGAAAAGTGCTAATAAAGGGATAATTAAAGCGCTGATAAATGTATTCTTTATCAGCGCTAATAAAAGCACTGATAAATGGATAATTAAAGTGATGATAAAGGCCTACCCCTTTATCAGCACTTTTCCATTAGCACTGATAAAGGTAGGCGCCTACCTTGCCCAATTTTGTGGTAGTGCTTGTGGGGAAAGGAACATGATACAATAAGTGGGTTGTGACATGGAGTGTTCTTAGGAGGGAGTGGAGTAGAGACTCACCCTGCGGGTTAGTTTCACCATAAAAAGGAGTGTCATACCATATCATGGCATGGGTGGAGTGTTTTTATAAAGCCCAAGGACTTCACCATAGAGGGTAATTTAAAGGTAAGTCCATTGAGAAACCTCTAGAGAAGAGTTGTGCTTTGGATCCCGAATATTAACCATGTAAGGTATTTAGTGGAGGGATTATTCACTGTAAACCAAGGGGATATACCTCCAAGAAACATCAGAGGATGTCCCTTTCACTTTATCCCCATAGACCACACCACAAGAATGGTACCAAATTTTTTTATAAAGGGGATACATATAATTTACTAATTTACCTCCATAGGATTTACGGAAATACGTGATTCATGGAAAGGTCATTCCACTATATCTCCCATATACATCCTCCCATTTGACCCCTATAAATAATTGGTATTATTTGTTATTATAGGGTTTATTTATAGTATTTTCTCCCTCCTTTAATCTTTTTTCATGTTTCCCCATTTATCACCTCAAATTTTTATGAATTTGAACAAGAGTTTTAGTGTCCATTATCCCATAAATATTATGAAATTAGGAATTGATGGAGTGACTTTATTATGGCATGGATAGAGGACATCACATGAGGATGATCACATTCCATTGGTCAGATATTATCTATTGTTATATAACCCTCTTAGCATTTCATGGGGTTTTTATTAAATTAGATAAAATTTTCTATTGATCGGATGCCCAACATTAGTGTTTTTATGTGAAATTATGCTAGGAGTGTTCCATGGGTGAAAAAGATTCCATTGTGTAAGGTTTTAGTATGTTGATGTTGTTTGAATATTGAATGTTAATGAATACATAGAATATTATTGGACAAACATGGGTAATGGTGGACAAGCTTTCATAAATGAAATAACTTTGAATAATGTAGGTGGACCATGAAAATATATTTATGTTTATTCAATTGATATGTCCTATGATATGAAATATTAACACTAATGTGTGATTGAACATAAATATTAAATGCATTGTTTTATTAAAACTACCATGATATTGCAATGTTTCTTGGGTTATGAGTGACCCCTGAACACTAGCTTGATGCATCAATTGCTGATTATTGATGACTTGATTCAAGATGAGTGCTATGAAATTCATGCACCTAGAGTTATATTATTGAATAAAATGAAAGAACATAGTGGAACTAGTGATAGAATTAATAAGAGCCTCCTTAGTTCAAATAAAGTCCTCTAGTGATGTTAGGGGGAATGGTTTTTCTCAGTGACACAGGTCTCCAAGGGGGTAATGGCGACATTGGGGACATGAGAGTCCCATTTTTTACTTTTGAGCCTTTCTATGATGAGAATGTTTTAGGAATATTTATATATCTTGATGTGTAGGAATGAGAGGATTATGACTAGTGGTGATGGGTGAGGAATTTTTGAGGCATACATATGACATATTGAATGCTCTTGAGGGTGGAATGAAGACCAAGTGAGTTACATGAGGGAGATAAGCCCTCTGATTATAGATAAAATTTTATGGAGAGATATTCCTCTATGTGAGGGGTAGAGTGATCTCATATGGGTGATGTGGAATGAGACCAAATAAAGGGTTATCGGGAGGTCTTGAGGACTTGGCTTGAGATTGAAAAGGTCCATGGTATGAGATAGATTAGGATGAACATTTGTGGGAGGAAATAAGTAGAAACATGTAATTGAATGATGTTTTGGATTGACCACTTGTGACTATAGTCCAATGAGAGGCTACCACAATGAGAAAACCATGGGAGTGTTATATGTGACTTTATGCTTCAAAGTATAGGCTGGGGTGGGTCTAAAGGTACCTAGTGGGAGCCATGGGGTAATATGAGGATACTGATGGGTGTGATATAAAGTTGGTGTGTGATGGAGATGGTCTTGAGAGATTAACCAAAGGTATAAATGGACACAAGGAATTCATTGAGATACTAGTCCAGATCTAAATGACCAGTGACCTAGTGAAGAGCTAGTGAGATTTTGTTATGGTATGATTCCTTGTTTTATGTATTATATGTAACGATCCTACGGAGAGAGTCCAACCCTATGAGTTTATGGTATATGAGACTCATTTTGTGATCCACTCTTCTGGTATACATGCATTACATATGTAATATTGTATAGTGGTATTCTCTTCTTCTATTCATGTGTTACATTTATGAGATCACTGGGTTGGCCTCTTTTCTTCTATACATTTATTACATATATGAGATTTCATGGTGGGTTTTACTACCCCTGATCATGTGTTACATATATGATATTTTCGACTGGGATGCTATTCCATTGTGCATGTGTTACATATATGAGGTCACCATATGGGCCAATCACCCCCATGCATGTGTTATTTATCTTAGATCGCCATTTGATCCACTATTTCCATGTACATGTGTTACATATATGATATATTTGGGCGGGCCTATCTTCCCAAATTCATGTGTTACATATATATGATCATCAGGTGGGATAATCTTCTCTTTTACAAGTGTTACATTTCTAAGATAGCTGGGTGGGCCAATTTTCCCAGATGCATATGTTGTATATCTGAGATCACAACATGGGACACTTTTCTCCATGCATGAGTTATATATTTGAGATAACAAGGTGAGATGCTTTTCCCTTATGATTGTGTTATATATATATATGATATGATTTTATTGGTACCTAAGAAGAAATCATGATAGTAAGTTTTGGTAGGATATGGGAACAATGTTTCATGATATGGATAGAGTAGCTTCATAGATATTTGAGACTGGGACAAGACAATGCTCCATGATGATTGCAGAGCCTCCTTATATTTTATCATTTTCTTTATTTCTATATATGAAATCTGCCTGGAGTGAAATCAATTGAAATTTATGACAATATGATTTCGTATTATCATTTGATATAACACGATTCTTATTTATTGTATTATTTATACTATTAATATCATTAGTGATGTTATTTGGTTATTTACACTATTTTATTGAAATTAATATGAGGGTATAATATTTTCACTATAACACCCTAGAACCTCACTATATGTATTAAACCTCTAGAGTGCGAGGTCACATTACTAAGGATACATGGATAATCAATCTAGTTACTATAGAGTGAACCGGGTCAGGATGTTATAAGGTAGGAGGTGAAAAACAATGCTTGGAGTGGTATTCTTTGTATTAATTGATGATTCTTGGTAAATAATATGATTTATATTTTATATATACTTTTAATAAAAAAATTCTATAATATATTTATTTATTATTCTATTGATCCTATTATTATAATGTTTTATATCTATAATAGGATATATCATTATTATTATATCAGAGATATTTCTAGTGAGAGACAATGTCATAATATGGTTAATATTTATTTTTCATAAAATTATAATAAATTATTCTTTTTGTTTTTAATTTTTAATTACACCTGAAGGTGATTAATAAGGTTATGATTTCACACAAATAAAATATTTAGTCTAAGATTGAGTGTAATGGATCATACGAGTTATGTATTGATAAGGAAAATAGAATACAACTGACCATGCATCGTATTAAGAAAGGATGGGTGATCTATATTGGTTTATAATTGATGTTATCTAGTTATTATAGAATTTCATTGATTTTTTTAGTTATAGTGAAGGGAGATCATGTAGAATTATCATCTTCCATAGAGTATGAGGAGATGACGCAAGCTCAGGATGAGACTATAAAAGTATTTCACAGAGAATAGGAAGAGTGGTGTCAATAGTAAGAGAATTAACATCAATAGCATGAGAAACAATATGAATAAATTATGGAGTATATGTGACATATTTGACATGGTTTTGGGTTGGACTTCCCTCTTCATATTCTTGTAGCTGGCCCCACTTTCTATTAGTGAATTTATTATGGTTTTATGTACAAGCATATAATCTATTAAAAGTTCATTATTTTTTGTATGATTTTATTTTATTTTATTTTATTTTTTAATTTCTTTCTTCTTTTCAATTAATAATTATTCCCATCGCAAAAAAATTTCTGAATTGTATATAATATATATAAAAACCCCCTTGAAAATAGTATTTGCGACATATCATTATTTCTAATCTAAATACTTTCTAAATTTTATTTATGATGGATTGAAATAACCTCTTTAAATATATATTATGATAAATCATTATTTCTATCAAAAAACATTATGTCTCAACATATTAATAATGAATCATCATAAATATTATCAATTGTGTTGATGTTTTTTGTGATGGGTTATTTGAGATGGAATCCCATTAAAAAAATATTTGAGACAAGATTAATAATAAATAAAAAATATAAAGGAATATAAATTTTTAAAGTGGTATAAGGAAAATGAATTCTATTTTCCTATATATATATATCTTTTGATGAAATCACCATCCCAAAACTTTTGGTGGTGGGTGTTGGGTGGAACCCCCGATCTTATTTCTAATTCAAGAGGGGTATCACTGTAGTCAGGTTGTGTCTGATGGATCTTTAAGGATTTATTAAACCTTAATAAACATTGGGGAAATAATTAGGGACATATTACTATGATCAACCATTAATTAATACCTAAAACCATGGATAATCAAAAATAAAGAACACCATCTTTCCTAACTTACATCTATGACTACCATTATTACTTCTTCAATGTAACGACCTGAGATTTTTGATTCTATAAAATAAATACCGAGTTCTATAACTTATTTCATACACTACAATCAACATAAAAAATATTAATAATACATTATAAATAAATCTCTAATAAGTATGAATATGATAAATCATTAAATATTTTGAAGTAAATAATTAACATGAGTTAATATTGAGAAATGATTATTTTAAATAAAATAATTTTTAATTGCATTATGTTTTATTTCAAATGATAAAATTAAAAAATTTAGTAATTAAATTTTATCAAAGATTTTTTTAGTTCCACACATCAAAATTTACTTAGTATTAGTTTTTGATTTTTTTTATGAAAATGATGAATTTTAATTGAAAAATATGGGTTTTTTTTGTGAAAATTTCTATTTTTATAATCTTAGAGCTATAAAAGCTTACCCTATATGGTTAAAAAACCTTTTAAGTAATAAAATTTATATTTAATGAAAAAAATTATTAATTTTAAAATATTATTTTAAATTATAATCCTATGTCCGATATTTTTAATGCTAAATTAAAATGTTACTTAAATAATTTTCTGGACTTTTCCTCTAATTAAGTGTTTAGATGGTAAAATTTGGTTTTGTATTGCCATGAAAACATCATAACTTTTATTTTATTTATAATAAATAAATTAATATTATTTTAAATTAGTATCCATGTTAATTTTATCTTATATATAAATTTAATATGTAAAAATATTATTTTTCTAAAAACTATTTTTACACGGTCAAGTGTTTTTATTTAAAAATTAACTTTTCACCCATTTAAAAATATTACGTGATAAAATTATTTTAAAATTTGAAATCATAAATCTTAAATTAATTAAGAAGATCTAATTTTTTTTGTTATTAATGTTAGTTACTATGTTTTTAAATTAATTACTAAAGTAAAATTAAACATGGGTAAAATGTTAAAAGTAAAAACACAAATTTCTTGAATAAATATATCCTTGTCTTCAAATGAATTTATGAGCAGATTTTTTATATTATAATGTACTACAACTCATCAATCTCCACTTTTTATCCTTTTTTCTGGAATTGTTTCATAACATTATTGAAAAATGATGAGTGTTTCCAAAAGTTCCCCTTTTCTCCTCTTATGAAAGGGAATCACATCCACCCTTCATTAAAGAAATTAACCTTTGATTTTCTACTTGAAAATAATCTTCTATAATATCTCATGAACCATATTCCACAAATATAATCCCCCATTCAACCATTTTTATCTTAATCCTATAAATTTCAATGTAACTTCTAAAGAAAGATAAAATTTCCAATGTAAGTATTATTTCATTATTATATTTTTTTCTAAATCAAAATCTTCCAAATATATTATGAACATAATAATAATATGAAATAAATATAATTAATATTTATATTTTAACCCTAAGTTATTAATTTATATTAGAATATAAAATAAAATGACCATCGTTGGTGAATTTCATGGACCACCACATCCATGAAGAGATGCCATTTATTTTTTTCATTACGGACCTACATGTCCAGTATTAATGGTGGTAATGATGAATAAATATTATATATATCATGTAATTATTATTATTAAATTTAAATTTAATATCCACATTCACCCCCTCTCAAACTTTGAGAAATGGTAATGCTAAACAAGAATACATGAGTACGCCCGCCTCTACGATGCAACGTGTTTTTTGTTTTTCATCATGATTTCCATACATTATCTTAAATTATTACAATATGGTTCACCAAGATAAATTAATAAAAATATTATCATTACAATTATGTTATAATAATATTATGTTAAAATAAACACCTCCTTAACTATACCCACCAATCGAGTTAAAGCGCGTTCTAGTTTGGGTTGATTTAATGATGTGGTTTTTTAAAAAAGGAATTACAAATATTCAAAAGGTTTTCCAACTGTTAATAATAAATTGTTTTATCTTACACTCCAAATTTTTTATAACATATTATATGATTAATTTATTGGTTGGAAAAGTTGACTTATTTTTTATATGATTGTGTTTATTCCATAATCTCATGTTATAATTTTGTGCCCATAATTATGCTCCTTGGTCATGTTTAATATTACATAATTCTATACACTTTTCCTTGGAATATTTTTGTTCATTTTAAATTACATGTTCTTATATAATTAAATATGGTAAAATATTATTGTTTCATATTATTTTTAATAATAAATTTCTCTCATACTAATGTTTTGTTAAAATGACCATTATCTAACCCTTGATGTTATACTGATGAGTTTTCCCATACTAAACTTTTAAGATCAACCCATTCTTATGTTTTTCTTTCCCCATGTTATGATTATAAGTATAAATTGTTTGAAAGTACATAAGGGATTCTATAGTAGTTTTATTATATATAATACATTGTATAATAAAATTCTTATAAATAAAATATCCAAGACACTAAACCTTTATATCCTTGGGTTGAGCAACTATTTATGAGATGTATTGTTAAAATATATAATCAATGTATTAATTATATATGGTTATCATGGGTCACCATAGTTAGAATAAAATGGATGATTTATATATTTTGGATATTATTTTAGTGAACATTAGTGAGAACTCTAAGAATGAATTTATGTATTTGATAATATCCTAATTATTTGGTAAAGTAGTTATTATATGGTTTTACTAGAAATAAATCCATGTCTAGATAATATAAGTTGATGTGAACATAGAATAAATACACATAGGATAAATAACCCTAAGAAGGTTTTGGTTGATAATTGACTCAATCATCACCCTGATTCACAATTAGTGTCCCTAATACTACACACCTCTCTAGACACTCCCATGGGATGTGATTTAGTGAATCCATATTTTCTTTATAAGCCATTATTTAGGATTTAAATAAATAATTAGTTCAGTTAGATAGATATGTTTGTATATGATCATGAATAACATATATTAAAAAATATATAGTCATAAGTTAGGTTATATATTCCATTTATGTGTTATTTCTATTAATATCATATTTTTCATTTTGGCATTATAATAATTTTTCATTTTGAACTTTCCTAAATTTAATGTAATCGGTGGAACCCAAAGGATCCATGTAAACAATGGGTGTAATGGACCACGTATAAATTTCACCAAGAAAAACCTAATTGGATTTTAATTGGATTTCAATAATTCATGTAATGTTTTCCAAGTTTATGAAAAATAATTAAATCAATATGGATCTCCCAAATTCACCAAAGAATGAGCAGCTTACTATCAAGTTTTTCATGCCTCAATGACCAATAATCATTAGTGGGTATCCCAATCCAATAATTGGTGATAAATGGATTAATATATTATAAAAATATTTTATTTTATACATATATCATCCCATGAAAAATGTGTTTTAGCTAATTTCATTTTTAAGGTGATGTTGATTAATGGTGGGCCCTAATTAAGAACATAAGGCCAAAGGAAGAAATCAAAACCATGAAATGGGAAGAGTTAAAAAAGGAATTATTTGGCAGATATTTCCCCCAAACTCATCTTATAACAATGTTGAGATAATTCCTTAAGTTAAAGAAAAATTAAGATGAATCCATTAGTATCTACGAAGAAAACATTATAAGGCTTGCAAGGTATACCTCTTATTTTATCATTGAATATGAAAGTATGGTCAATCATTTTTTAGTTGTTTAAAGTTTATTATAAAAAAATTATTGGATATGAGGTATTATAGAAGCTATAAAGAGATTTTTTAATGCATACTTATGGTGGAAATAGATACAGAAAACTCTCAAAGTTTAGAGTATCTGAAGAGAAAAATGGTTTTCTATTGAAATTAAAGTGCTAAAAAGAACAGAGGAGAGAAAATTAAACTTTTGACATGTATAAAATGTGTGAAGAGGCATAAGGGGAATATATTATAGGAACAAGTAGGTGCTTTAAGTGTGGAATAGAAGGTTATAGAGTAAATTATTAGTGACGAGATATTAGGAGACTAAATAATGAAATGGATAGAGGGAATGCCCATCTTAATGAAAAAACATAAGTCCAATTATTCAATTATAAGGAGTATGGGAATTATGAAAATAGGTGAATTAAACCTAGGGTTGATGGAAATATTCAAAATCATTATCCAATTAAGTTAATATGTCATCAAAAAGCCTGTGCAATCACCATATATGATGGATATTATTATAGCAAATTGGATCATGATAATTATTGAATAATTATCTTCCACTATAGATTTGTAGATGTTATGATGGAATCTAATTCTAGTATCTCTGGTATGTCTTAGATTTTTTTATGTTCATTAAATCACCAATATAATGATTTTATTGTCGATGAAATATTCTAGTGGAATGATTGCTATATTCAAAGTTTATATTTATAGGAATGCGCCTTGTGGAAAATATAATTATCACACTAGATAAATTTAATTCAAATTTAGTCATGAATTTGTTCCATCCAATTAGAGGGATAATTTATATGGATTAAGGAAAATATAGTTAATAATAAACTATTATATTCTATAAATTAAAATATTATAACAACCACCCTCTAGAAAAAGATTATGCAATGTTGGTCTTGATACAAAACACGTTGATACCAAATAATGATAGACTCTTAACTCAAATTGTTGGAGAAAAACCCAATATTTGGGTTTGAAATATATTTATATTAAATATAAATTTATTAGTTTTTAAGGTTAACATACCTCTAGAAAAAACCTAAGTCTTTTTTAAAGATACCCTTAACAAAATTTATTTATATTTAATAATTAAATTATGAGTACACAATTTATTTAATGGGGTATAATGTAAGGACCCCAGATTTTGGATCCTTTTCAAAACATACTTGGTTATATAACTCATGTCACAAACTACACCCAATGAAAAATGTCCATACCATATATAAAATAAATTATAAATAAATCCATAATAAAGACTAAGAGATAAAACCTTATATATTTAAAAGGTAAATAATTAATACGAGTTAATTTTGAAAAATACTATTTTAAATAAAATCCATTTTCATTATATTATGTATTTTATTTTAAAAATTTTATTTAAAACTATAGTATTTAAATATTATAAAATAAAATTCATTTTTTAATTCCTCACATAAAAATTTACTTAGCATGAATTTTCAAATTTGTTTTTTTGAAAATGTATTTTCTTAGTTGAAAAATATGGGTTTTTTGTGAAATTTATAATTTTTATGATTTCATTATTATGTAGGATTATCCTAAAAAATTGAAAAAACAATTATTTTAAAAAATATTTTTTATAGAATATAATTATTCATATTAAAATACTCTTTGAACTTACAATCTTATGTTTTATATTTTTAAAGCTATATTAAAATGTTACTTTAATAAAAAAATATTTTTTTTGGATTTTCATCTAATTAAGTGTTTAGATGGTGAAATTAAGCTTTATCTTTCCTTTATATCCTCCTATGTTTGTTTATAATAAATCAACTCATGTTGTTAAAATCAGTATCCAAGGTAGTTGTATCTTATATATAAATTTAAATAATAAAAATGTTATTTTTCTTAAAACTTTTTTTACATGATTAAGTGTGTTTATTTTAGATTTTATTTTTCACACCTTTATATTTTTTATGTTAAAATTATTTTAAAATATGAAATAATAAGGTTTAAATTATTTAAAAGGATCCAATATTAAATTTTATTTTCAATTTTAGTTACAAAGGTTACAAATTAATTACCAAGTTAAAAGTTAATTTGGTTAAACAGTTAAAAGTAATTTTTTTTTGAATAACTCTTAACATGTCTAAGAAATAATTAATGATATGATTTTCAACCTTATCTTTTCCCAAGTCCCATATTTGTCCATTTTTATCCATTGAACCTTGAATAGTGTCATGACATTATTGAAAAATTATGAGTGTTTGTAGAAGTTCCCCCTTTCTCCTCTTATAAAAGTATACAACTTCCACCATTTATAGATTAAAATACCCTTATATTTCATAAATGAAACTAATTTATATTAATCACCTTATAAATATATTCCACAAACATAATCCCCAATTCACTTAGTGTTATCCTGATATTATCAATTCCAAGGAAACTTCCTAGGAAAGATCAATTCTCAAATGAAGTATTATTTCCTTTTAAAGTTCTTAACCTTAATAATACACTTCAAATGTCATAAAAACCTGATAATATGACTAATTAAGTATCAGTATTATAATTGTTTTTTTATATTAATGGTACAACACTATGTTATTTATTTCCATCCACTTTTATAATCAGAAGAACATCATTAGTGCATTGTAAAAACTACTACCTCCATGATGGGATGTCATTTGTTTTTTTCATTACTCCCATTTAAGTATGGTCATAGTTATGGTAATTATGAATAAATATAATGATAATTATTTAATTATTAATAAATAATTTTGATTTAATATCTACCTTTACCTTCTCTAAAGAATTGAAAAACAAGAAAGCTGAACATGCATATGTGAGGACTCTCGCCACAACTATGAAACATATTTTTCATCTAGATTATCATATATAATATAAAATATTTAGATATTGGTCAAAAAATATAAATAGATATAAATAGTATCATTATACTTCTATTATGATGATATTATTTCAAAATAAAGACCTCTTGAACTATACTCCCAATCGAGTTACAACACGTTCCCATTAGGGTTGATTTAACTACCCATGTGAACAATGATTTAAAATCTTATTATGGATAGATATAGGAAAAATAAAACTTATATTGTTATAATATATTAATAAAACAATTATTAGTATATGTTTATGAAAATATTATATTAAATATTTAACTTATTATTAAAGTATCATTTTCGTTTTCTAAAATTATAGAAATAAGACGATATCAATTCGGTTTTCACATAATATAAACAAAACAAATTTGGAATGAATCAATTTTTTTTAAAGAAATATAAATTATATATTATAGAATATTATTTGATATATCAAGAATTATCTTTTTATCAAATGATAATTAATGA
The DNA here is from genome assembly GCA_963277665.1 of Viscum album. NCBI lineage: Eukaryota > Viridiplantae > Streptophyta > Magnoliopsida > Santalales > Viscaceae > Viscum > Viscum album. The sequence continues at coordinate 1,547,201,894 of OY728135.1, read as the reverse complement.
TATGAAAATTATTAAACATGCGCAAAATAGTTAAAGTTATTAACACCCGATGGTCATAATATGTTTTAACTAATTAATATTATCATGATAAAGTATTATAAAAAGGATTATAAATGGTTAATATTTATGATTATGGATCTAAAAATGGATATTCTATTTTTATATTTTTTTGATAGTAGGTTAGCGTGTTATAATCTAAGAAAGTAAACAAGGTAACTATTTCATCTCAATTCCTCTTCATTGAGATATGTTTTATTACTAGACACCAATTTGTTATTTCTACGGTAGATATACTTCCCAAAAATTTATTTTTTCATGATCCATTATTTAATTAATTTTATTTTTAAAAAAATATTAATTTCAATATTCCAATGTCTTTTGATTCAAATATTACCAAGACTTATGGGTTTTCATCTCGAACTAGAATCATTAAGATGTGAATATATTAACTCTATTATTCATATTAATGTTTTAATTTACCATTTTTAATATTTTTATCATGATTTTTTTTCATAATATTAAATTTTATATTTAATTATCTACCTATCATGGGGTTTTGATTAAAAAATTACAAAATCTGTAAGGGTTTCAACTCAATTACTATTCATTGAGGCATGTTTTAATGTTATGAACTAATTTCTTATTTCTATGGTGTATATACATCCAAAAAATGTAATTTTTCATACTCTATTCTTTAATGAATGGGATTTACCAAACAATTTTATTTTTAATCTTACACTAACTTTTGATTCAATAATTAAAAAAGCTGTACGAGTTTTCATCTCAAATTTATCTCTTTGAGAGACATTTTAAATTATTCACATAATTCCATTTATGTGATTTATATAATTCTGTTTTGTAACGCCCCAACCCCAGCTACCCAGAGTCGGTGCATTACTTCGTAACATTGGCATGATCACAAAAGATCAAGTCTCGAAAGACCGATTAGTTTAGGAGCCTTGGAAACACTAGATACATTCATAAATGTTACATTACAACATAAGGTGAAAAACTACAATAACAAAGTCTTCATAGTCCACACTCATATCCTCTTCTGACTATCCCTGCAGGTCATCCATAAAATAATTCTTCACATCCTGGAAAATATTAAAACATTGAAAGGGGTGAGCTCAGATGCTCATTAAGGATAAAAATATTACGGAAGCTTTCATAAATAAACATAAACATTTAAGGTAATGTATAACTAAAACAAAAGCCTATTAAACTTGAACATCAACATAATATGGAAAAAGTAAAATGAGATAATTCCATTTACTTCTTCACATGAATATTCTACTAGTCGAATTATCACATGAAATATCAATAACCACTTTCATATTGATGGAATTAATAATGCCAGACTATCATAACCACGTAGTCAAGGCCTCGTTCCAAGACCACAAATAAGATTTTGTCAAGGCCTCGTGCCAAGACACTAGTTTGTCTCATGAGACCTACCAATGCAATTTTTTTAGAAGATACTTACATTTAAAATTCCTCAAATATACTCTAGTGTTTTTTTTGAAAACATTATACAAGCTTCTGAAAACAAAATAACTAATTCTGAGACTGCTCGACTAATTACAGGCCATGATGGGTCGATGCCCAATCCCTTCCTGTCTACCACACTCGAGAGTCGGGTTTTCTGAAAACATTTTTAAGCTTGTGTTAAGTACGTATAAATTTGCACTGGATTTTCATATATTGGAGAGAAATATCTCTTTTTTGAAATAATTTAAAAATCACATAATTATAAAAGAAAACCTTTTGAATAAATGTAAAATTCAAAGGGGTTTATACACCGTATAAAAGAAATTTGTGTATAAAACAAAATATGCCTCAATGAATGGAGATTGAGAGGAAATCCCTTAAAAGATAATTTTTAAATAAAATATATCAATTATGTGTATTCACTATATGTACATATAAAGAAAGTATAAATACAAGATAGGACATAATAGTATCATGACATAATTTGAAAGTAAAAGATTAACCCAAAGAATGGAAATTGGGTTAAGAAGTTCCCTTACCTTGCGTCCTGTCCTGACTCGACTGTTCTTTAACCTCCTGAATAATAAACTAGAGTTAATTTCTATTTACTTAAGAACCTTTTTCATGTTCATTATTCCTTTTATATCCCTTATTACCATGTTATGAAAATTATGTAATTATTTAGGTTTATAACGGTCATTTTGTCGATCTTAGGTACTTGAGTCAAAAATAAAATTCTTATAATTACCAGTTGTTCATGTGGTGATATATCCATTATATACAGAATTATGTTCATGATGTAGATATCATATATATAATATATATCCAGTATATACATGCATTTATAATATTACATAACATTTAGAGGTAAGAAATGAAATTCATCGTTCATGGAGACGGTAAGCCGTACGTACGCATGAACACTACTTTCATTTCTATTTCATATTTAATGGAATGAAATCATAATTATATAAAGGTATAATATAGTTCCAGTATAATATAATATATAATATCATTTACTCCATCCTTTATACATCCCACATATGGCATTAACGATTCACATCACTTTGAGGGGGCGGTAGTCCGCACTTCCTAAAATGAAATTATCGCGTTTACCCATAATGAAAATCATAAAGTATGCCATAAATGAGAAATACAGAAGAATAAGTAAAACATAAAAATATTATATATCCTATATAAATATAGTGACATCTTAATGTCCACCTTTGAAGGTGTTATATGAGTGTTGAACAATCATCGTTTCGTGAGGCAGAAATTCGCCATCCACAGAAACCGTATGTTCTTTAACCATTAGATGTAGGTGTGTGTAAGTGTAGATAGAATACTTCTTATAAAAAAATCCTAGTATATTTAGGATACTGGTGTTGTTACAAAATAAATGAATAAAAAGAGTTTAGGGGGTTGGAGAAGAAAAATAAAACAAAACAACATTAGAGAAGACATTACCTCAAAATCGGGTAACTCTTTTTGATTTGAGCCAAAGGCATCCTTGGGAAGATTTCTGCTCAAAGTGAGGATTCTAGGAGTAATAGGGGGAAGTTGGAAGAGTATTTGAATAGAGGTTGGCCGATCCAAATGTATTGGAAGTGTGAATGAGGTGGTAGAGGTGGGGGCCTTTTATAAGAGGAGAGGAGGGGCACTCTTGGAAAGTAAGGAAATTTTACATTATTATACAATGATTTTCTGATTCTAAAGGTCCCACACTTATATAATTCGTGGATAAGGTGATAAGGGTTCTAAATCTACCCATCCAATAGTCTTTGGAAAAGTGTAAGCCTTGGATTGTACATTATCTTTTCATTTTATTAAAATCGTTAAATAATGAGGTCATCGCTGCATCATAATGATGTCATAAATAATTTAATTTATTTAATGCCTAAAAATTATAAAAAAACTACTATGATGTAGGAACTCTTTTTAGCTTTCCAATGACTATTTATAGTAAAAAATATGACTTGTATAACCCAATGTAAGAATTTTTTTAGTGAAACATTTCATGTTTGTGTCATTTTTTACTTTAACATTAAATAAAAGGTATTTATGTCATTTTCTAACTAAAGTGGATCCATGGGGTCCCCAAGTTGACCCATGGATTTTCTTGGTCGGCCATGGCACATCCAATGAGGGTAGGACATGTGTCAAGCTCATCTCATATTATTAAAACATTATTTTTACCTTAAACTACACTAATTACCTCTAATCGCGATTAAGAACTTAAAAGTTACTATTAACCAAAAATTATTTTAATCTCATTGAACCAAATTTTACTTATTAATGACAACCATGTATGTCTTATTTTTGAAAATCAAATCAAAAAAGTGGTAATATTTCATTTAAACGAAAAATCAGTTATTTAACTACCACTTAGTGGTTTCACTATTCATAAAAAATTGATGTTTTTCAGAACAATGCCAAAATTTCACCCTAAGATATAATTGATATTACGAATTCAAAAATGATGTCTATTTTATGAAATTCCAAACATATAAGTTTCATTAATTAATTTTATAATTAATTCCCACTGTCACAACAAATAGCGTGTTTTTAAGAAACAATTTATATCAAAAGATTGACAATTGTTTATGTCCAATTTCCAAGTGAAATTAATTATAATGAACACCATTGGATAAAATAGTAAAAATATATTCTAATTATACTTTAAAACCACTCAATAGTATAACTTATCACTATAAATTATTTTTATTAAAAAAGTTGTTTTAAGTATTTTTCACTATTCATAAAAATTTGGAAGTTCTCAGAAAATTACAAAAAATTCAACATAGGATAATTTCAATATTAGGAATACCAAAATGAAGTCCATTTTGAAATATAAAATTTCTATAAATTTAAAAAGTGGTTATTACTATTCATAACGGCTACTTTGATTAGTAGCAGTGTGTTAGAACTCGAAGTTGCGTACAATACAAGCTATTGCATTATTGAATGAGAAGCGTATCATGGAAGCTCGGGGTGTTACATTCTCCCCTCCTTCAATAAATTGAGTCCTTGCAATTTGAAATTTTTCTTGGAAAATTAAAGGTTGAAAATAGAAAATACCTTTGTGGAAAACCCACATAGGAAATAAGGTTAATAAAATTTAGTCTTAATAAGAGGGAAATGGAAATAAGAAAGTCACCACCAAATTATGATCTCGATAAGGAGAACATTGGTGGAAATTAGAGACATATAATTGGTGGAAAAACGTAAATATTTGTAGGGAGTGATTGAGGTCATCAATCACAATCAACTGTCAAATTGAGGGCCTCAAAGCCTTCAATCTATGTTGATTTAAAATATAATCAGTTTAACAAGACATAAGGTATTAGGATAACACATTTTTTTGTTTTAATATCCCTTTACTAAAGTTTAAGAATTAATTTATTCATTGAATAAGAGATAGGTATATATATATTTGTGCTTGACAATTAGAGTTTCAACCTTCAACTCATCTTTCACTCAAAAAGATAATAGAACTCAAAAATATTATACTTATCCTAATTGTATAAGGTTCCAAATTTTAACACATACCATTTAGATTAGAAAAACTATTTTGTAAAAACCAGGGACTTCACGTAGTCCAGTGGTAGGCGATTAATCCCAATCGCACTATGGTTGTGGGTTCGATTCCCACAGTTTTGTCCGACGCGATGGGTTGTCACTCGGTCTGCGTGTTGTCCTTTTTATAAATATCCAAAAATAACCTTAACAATAGTATCCAATGTAAAATATAATCCATTCCAACCTTGATAGTTATCCAAAATACTTCTGTCCAACTCACAGTCCAGATTTTATGAGGAAGGTAAACATAATGAAGCTCCTTTTTTTTCTGCGTAACAACATGTGAACACCTTCATCATGTATTCTTTTAAAACACTGTAACATACTGTATTACCATAAATCCTTATTGATTACATTCATGATCCCTTATTCCTTATAGAAAACTAGATATACTCCTTCTATCCAAAAATGTATACAAATCATTAATCAGTTTCAAGGATGTTAAGAATATCCAACATAATTTATCCGAATCAATCATGTCTTATTCCAAAATCACTATCTCGGTATCAGAACCATATTATGGTTTATCTTTCTCTCAACCATATATTTTCCAAAAATTTAACCTACTATGGAGTCACTTTTCTTAGTTCCACACAATCTCAAGTCCTAGATGAAATAGTACTGCAGTACAATCCTTATATACTCCATAATTATTATAACCAGTACATCATTGATGCAACACTCAAATTACAAAATTCTTTAATAACAACATAAGAACTCTAATCATTCCTCCTCATCTGTGGTAGTATCATAACTTTATTATTATCCAATAACATCATTTGGGGCATACTCTGATGATTAGAACATTGGTTTGCGTAGTGTCCCCACTCCTTGCAGATGAAGCATTGTACATTTGAAACCTTTTTCTTACCCTTGCAGTCACGCACTTGGTGTCCTTTTTATCCACACTTATAACAAACTCCCATTCCCTTCAGGAAAATTCCAAGGTGTTTCTTCCCACAGTTATCACATATTGGAAAATTCTTCTTTTCCCTCGTCCCTTTATCCATCATTCTCTCTTCCATCCTTTTCTTCTCTTTCATCCCTTCAAATCCATAAGACTAAGAGAATTCTATACTTATCTTATTAACACATGATACTGTTTCTTCATATGTTGATAACACATGGGAGAATATTTTCCTTCTAAATGTTGGCTTAATACCATGAAAGATATGATCCTTATTACTCTTTGGATCATACGTATTGATGGAGTTCACATTCCTTCTACTGGGCGCCATTTCTATACAATGCCATAAACTAGATTAGTTTATGAATCAAAATACATAATTCTATACTTATAAAATACTTAACATAAATTTAACTATTTATGGATATAATCCATAATCATAAAAAGGTTTTCTTTGAGGAAGTATATACTCATAACCGTTCATAGTGGTTTGTAAAGAAAACGAGAATTATCCTAAGCATATCCCCCGGGAGTGTCGTAACCAAGAGTGAAGCAAGGCCCGTTGTCGTGCACCAGTTCCTGTTCGAGTCTAGCTCAAAGCGGTGTTTTTGGGTTTTACCCCTAGGTACATATGTGCCAGAGCCGCCTCTACCAGCTCGTATCCAGACATGGATGTATTGCTCGGAAAACTCACAAAATCTCTATAATACCAAAATTCTAGGAAGTTCTTCTATACTAATTCTTAAATTCTATCTTCGGGCTATGTGCTCTAATCAGAGTTTATCTAAATCTAGCTTCCAAGGTTAGTACTAAACTACCTCTGATACCAACTGTAACACCCCAACCCCAGCTACCCAGAGTCGGTGCATTACTTCGTAACATTGGCATGATCACAAAAGATCAAGTCTCGAAAGACCGATTAGTTTAGTAGCCTTGGAAACACTAGATACATTCATAAATGTTACATTACAACATAAGGTGAAAAACTACAATAACAAAGTCTTCATAGTCCACACTCATATCCTCTTCTGACTATCCCTGCAGGTCATCAATAAAATACTTCTTCACATCTTGGAAAATATTAAAACATTGAAAGGGGTGAGCTCAGATGCTCAGTAAGGATAACAATATTGCGAAAGCTTTCATAAATAAACATAAACATTTAAGGCAATGTATAACTAAAACAAAAGCCTTTTAAACTGGAACATCAACATAATATGGCAAAAGTAAAATGAGATAATGCCATTTACTTCTTCACATGGATATTCTACTAGTTGAATAATCACATGAAATATCAATAACCACTTTCATATTGATGGAATGCATAATGCCAGACTATCATAACCACGTAGTCAAGGCCTCATGCCAAGACCACAAATAAGATTTTGTCAAGGCCTCGTGCCAAGACACTAGTTTGTCTCATGAGACCAACCGATGCAATTTTTTTAGAAGATAATTACATTTAAAATTGCTCAAATATACTCCAGTGTTTTTCTGAAAACATTATGCAAGCTTCTGAAAACAAAATAACTAATTCGGAGACTGCTCGACTAATTACAGGCCATGATGGGTCCACACCCAATCCCTTCCTGTCTACCACACTCGAGAGTCGGGTTTTATGAAAACATTTTTAAGCTTGCATTAAGTACGTATACATTTGAACTAGATTTTCATATATTGGAGAGAAATATCTATTTTTTGAAATCATTTAAAAATCACATAATTATAAAAGAAAACATTTTGAATAAACGTAAAAGTCAAAGGGGTTTATACACCGTATAAAAGAAATTTGTGTATAAAACAAAATATGCCTCAATGAATGGAGATTGAGACGAAATCCCTTAAAAGATAATTTTTAAATAAAATATATCAATTATGTGTATTCAATATATGTACACATAAAGAAAGTATAAATACAAGATAGGACATAATAGTATCATGACATAATTTGAAAGTAGGAGATTAACCCAAAGAATGGAAATTGGGTTAAGAAGTTCCCTTACCTTGCATCCTGTCCTGACTCGACCGTTCATTAACCTCCTGAATAATAAACTTGAGTTAATTTCTATTTACTTAATAACCTTTTTCATTTTCATTATTCCTTTTATATCCCTTATTACCATGTTATGAACATTATGTAATTATTTAAGTTTATAACAGTCATTTTGTCGATCTTAGGTACTTGAGTCAAAAATAAAATTATTATAATTACAAGTTGTTCATGTGGTGATATATCCATTATATCCAGAATTATGTTCATGATATAGATATCATATATATCATATATATCCAGTATATACATGCATTTATAATATTACATAACATTTAGAGGTAAGAAATGAAATTCACCGTTCATGGAGACGGTAAGCCGTACGTACGCATGAACGCTACTTTCATTTATATTTTGTATTTAATGGAATGAAATCATAATTATATAAAGGTATAATATAGTTCCAGTATAATATCATATATAATATCATTTACTCCATCCTTTATACATCCCACATATGGCATTAACGATTCACATCACTTTGAGGGGGCGGTAGTCCGCACTTCCTAAAATAAATTATCGCGTTTACCCATAATGGAAATAATAAAGTATGCCATAAATGAGAAATACATAAGAATTAGTAAAACATAAAAATATTATATATCCTATATAAATATAGTTACATCTTAATGGCCACCTTTGAAGGTGTTATATGAGTGTTGAACAATCATCGTTTCGTGAGGCAGAAATTCTCCATCCACAGAAACCGTATGTTCTTTAACCATTAGATGTAGGTGTGTGTAAGTGTAGCACGAATCCTTATTATAACAACATCCTAGTATATTGAGGATACTGGTGTTGTTACAAAAGAAATGAATAAAAAGAGTTTAGGGGGTTGGAGAAGAAAAATAAAACAAAACAACATTAGAGAAGACATTACCTCAATATCGGGTAACTCTTTTTGATTTGAGCCAAAGGCATCCTTGGGAAGAGTTCTGCCCAAAGTGAGGCTTCTAGGAGTAAGAGGGGGACGTTTGAAGAGTATTTGGGCAGAGGTTGGCTGAGCCAAATGGCTTGAAAGTGTGAATGAGGTGGTAGATGTGGGGGCCTTTTATAAGAGGAGAGGAGGGGCACTCTTGGAAAGTAAGGAAATTTTACATTATTATACAATGATTTTCGGATTTTAAAGGTCCCACACTTATATAATTCATGGCTAAGGTGATAAGGGTTCTAAATCTACCCATACAATAGTCTTTGGACAAGTGTAATCCTTGTATTGTACATTATCTTTTCATTTTATTAAAATTGTTAAATAATGAGGTCATCGCTGCATCATAATGATGTCATAAATAATTTAATTTATTTTATGTCTAAAAATTATAAAAAAAATACTATGACGTAGGAAATCTTTTTAGATTTCCAATGACTATTTATAGTCAAAAATATAACTTGTATAACCCCATGTAAAAATTGTTTTAGTAAAACATTTCATGTTTGTGTTATTTTTTACTTTAACATTAAATAAAAGGTATTTATGTCATTTTCTAACTAAAGTGGCTCCATGGGGTCCCCAAGTTGACCCATGGATTTTCTTGGTCGGCCATGGAACATCCAATGAGGGTATGACATGTGTCAAGCTCATCTTATATTATTAAAATATTATTTTTACCTTAAACTACACTAATTACCTCTAATCGCGATTAAGAACTTAAAAGTTACTATTCACCAAAAATTATTTTAATCTCATTGAACCACATTTTACTTCTTAATGACAACCATGTATGTCAGATTTTTGAAAATCAAATCACAGAAGTGGTAATATTTCATTTAAACGAAAAATCAGTTATTTAACTACCACTTAGTGGTTTCACTATTCATCAAAAATTGATGTTTTTCAGAACAATGCCAAAATTTCACCCTAAGCTATAATTGATATTCCAAATTCAAAAATGATGTCTATTTTATGAAATTCCAAACATATAAGTTGCATTAATTAATTTTATAATTAATTCCTACTGTCACAACAAATAGCGTGTTTTTAAGAAACAATTTATATCAAAAGATTGACAATTGTTTATGTCCAATTTCAAAGTGAAATTAATTATAATGAACACCATTGGATAAAATGGTAAAAATATATTCTAATTATACTTTAAAACCACTCAATAGTATAACTTATCACTATAAATTATTTTTATTAAAAAAGTTGTTTTAAGTATTTTTCACTATTCATAAAAATTTGGAAGTTCTCAGAAAATTACAAAAAATTCAACATAGGCTAATTTCAATATTAGGAATACAAAAATGAAGTCCATTTTGAAATATAAAATTTCTATAAATTTAAAAAGTGGTTATTACTATTCATAATGGCTACTTTGATTAGTTGTGGTGTGTTAGAACTCGAAGTTGCGTACAATGCAAGCTATTGCATTATTGAATGAGAAGCGTATCATGGAAGCTCGAGGTGTTACATGTTTTGAGATATTATATCATTAATTAAATATTATTCATTTTAATATAAGTTCAATTTTAATATCTCCATTTAATAGGGATTTGATTTAAATTCTCCTCATGTTGTATACAGTTTTGGTGACTCAAATCATTTCCTTAGGTCATAATCATTATTCATTACTATTATCATTCAAGTATGGTATATTTTAACATAGGATAATGTTATGTTTTACTTCCACATTATTTTCTAGAAAATCAAATTTCACATCAAAGTCTTCTTCCTTGATGAGTCTATTGTTTAGTTAAAATAAATCTTGTTAAGGATAATTCTTTGTATTTTTAATGAATTTTTCTTCAATGTTTATGTTTTTAAATCCAAAAAATGTTCTCTATTACCTAATATAAACTCAATTTGTTTTAATATATAGTGATACTTTTACTCATAGTTATTCATTATAAAGAAAAGGATTTTTTATCCTTTAAATTATGTGGGTTTTTAATAAATCCCCTTTTAAAATATTCAAAAGGGTTTCCATCCTTTCAAAATAAATATTTTTTCTTCAACTCCAAATTTTTGATAAAATTTATGTATTTTCTTGGATATTTTAATTGAAACTATTCATATTAAGGTTTTTTAATTTTTTTATTTCCCTTCTCTATGATGTTTTTGAATATGATTTGTAGTTCATCTTCTGTAACAATGTTTAAAAAGTTTTTTGTTTTTTTATTTTATTTTAAATCCAATTTTTCTTCATATTTTATCTCTCACGTAGTTATGATTTTATAATATTATAAATTTAATTATAAAAGGATTCATTTTATAAAATTATATTTATAATATCATAAGATATCTTAATTTTATATTATGTGATGTTTTTTTGAATTTATTATCAAACCCATTGTTTTTCCATGGGTTCAGTAAGATATGAATATAATTAATTTTAAGCGGAACTCATATGTATGAATGATGACTATTGGGGTATTATATCACTCTCTAATTCATGGTATTATGTTTATGTATCATGATCTACAATGGTATATAGGTGGATTTATATAAATCCAAAAATTTACATAAAAGGATTTATCCAAATCCAAAAGGGTATACTTGAGGATTTATCCCAATCCAAAAGGGATACATGGGAGGATTTATCGCAATCCAAAGGGGTATACGAGAGGATTTATTAAAATCCAAAAGGTTACATGTGACGATTATCCCAATACCCAGAAGTTACATTATTGGCTATCCCAAGCCTATTATGTGATGAATTTTGTGGTGAGTTGACTTGACTTATGGTTTTTATAGTTATATTTATTCCACAATTTTGTATCATAATACCATGATTATAATTATTCCCCTTTGTTAAAATTTAATGTTTCATGATTCCACACAATTTTGGTAAATTATGTTTGTTCATTTTACATCACATCTCCTTCTATCACGACTTATGGATAACTATTATTGTTCTATGTTCTTTTTGATATGTAATTTCTCCCCTACCCATGTTTTATAATATGCTGATTATATAAAACTTAATGTTATATTGATATGTTTTCCCTTACCAAGCATTTAATCTCACCCCTTTCTTATGTACTCTTTTTCATAGGTTATGATGATAAATATAATATTTGGAATGTCTATAAGGAAGTATATAGGAGTTAAATTATGGATAAAATATTGTTGGTTAAGACACTTATATAGATAATCTCTAAGACAGTAAAATTTCACTCCTTGGGTTGGCTGATTGTTTGTGAGATGTATTATCTAAAATATGGAAAAAATTTATTATTTATGTATGTTTAGATTTGGTATCCATATTAAATTATAATAATATATCCCTTAGAGTTAGATAAAGGGATACTTCCTCCATTGTTTATAAATGGGTTAAAATAATCACCCATCAATTTGGTAGGATCCTCCTCAATTATTAGGACAAGATATTGACTCTTTTTATAAAGATAGATATAGGTTTAGAACATTTAGGCAGGGGGAATCCACTAAATTTATGAAACAATCTCTATGGATATGAAATTATAATATATGACTTGGGATATTCTTATGTCATCATGGAATTTACCCTAATTTTATGAAATGTTCAGTTAAATCCTTTGGATGAAATATTCTTAGATCATATAAATTCATCAATCCTCCCATGAATCTAATTAGATGAGACATTCATAATAATGAAAACCATTAGTGGAATAGATCTTAATGGTTACACTTTTTTTTTACAAATTCCACATTGATCATAGGGTGTTTATACGAGTCATACTATTCGAATCTCTACTCTATGATATGTCATAATTATACACTATGACTTTAAAAGTAGTTCCTATACGACATATTATACTATATGAAATTATATAACCATAGGGTATCTTATATATCTCCCCATTGTGGATGTAATAATATAAAATATCCCATATCATCTCATATGATATGTGGTAAATAAATCATATATATATATATAAATCTTTATGAGAATAGATCCACCAATGTCACACTTTCCCTAAATCCTTATAGACTTTATACCATAACACCTCATGTTGAATTATATACAATAACTTATGAAACCATATCCAAAATCCTTTTTTATATCTTAGAAAACACTTTGAGAAATATATCATCAATTTTATATGTATCACATCATATAAAATATCAAGATAATACCAAACCAATTTTTTTTGATAAACTATAAAACACTTTTAGAGTATCTCTTGAGTAAAACTGAATCCCCATTAATTCAAAAAATGTTTTTACCCCATAGTCCTTTATAGTATTGACTAAATATTAATTTTCAAATCCACAAATGTAAGTGAAGTTCAGCCTCATGAAAATCATCTATGATACTAAAGATATAAATGGATTTGACATGATCTCCATCAAACTAATATATCTATATACCAATTTCTACTAGCTAAATCATATTTAAGAATACATTTTCATATGATCCCTTTGTATATGACACTGAGTAACCCCAATAACCAAACTCTATCAATCCTATATAATAACTCATACATTATTGATTCAACTAGTATATAACAAATATGATGATGAATACATTAGATGTCCTTCACCATTATAGATGAGTAAATCTCATGTCTCTAACCTAATAGATAATCATATCATATGTATTATATAGGTATATTTTTACACATCCTTAGTCAATCTCATTCAAGGGCCAAAATTTCATTCTCATTAGAAGAGATGAGAAATCTCATTTGGTTAAGCTCTAATAGATGAGATGATCAATAACATACCCAACCACACCATGATTAGTCAAGGCTCAAGGATTGTATATAAATGGTATCAATGTATGAGTGTTATAATGCTAGGTATCACACCATATTATTGTATTGAGAAATCCAAATATTAAAAAAGAACCCATAGTATAAAAAATAAAAGTGTATGACACTCCGTGTTACACAATTGGGGGTAATCTGACATAGATAAAATATTTTATTCCTCATGATGATAATTCTTTAATCTAATCAAAATAGTACCGATGTTAACCTCAAAATTTGATCACAACCTATAATACTCCATGATGAACATTGGTAAAGGACAACCCAAATCAACACTTTAAGAGGTTAATTATAATCCTACTTATTGAAATATATGGGTAACACCCCAAGATTTTATGAGAACTAATATATTTAATTTCTATAATGTATTTTGTTTCACGCTACACCAAAATTAGCTTGCTTTATACACCACACCGTATTAGCTTGTACTATATTCAAACACAATTTTTGGCTTGTGTTGCATGCAAGAGTGACCTTCCTCAATAGCATGTGTTGTACGAAATACCGTGTTTCACTAAACAACGATATATTATTATACTATTATTATGAACTAGCCGTTATGAATAGTATTAAACACATTTTGAATTTTAAAACATTGTAATTCATCTTAAACATTTTCTAGAACATGGTATGAGAACAAAATCAATTTTTTGTATAAAGAACGTATTTTTTAAAAAATGTAGTTTTGCCATCTTTTTATGGTGCACCCATTTTGAATAAACATTTTGACAAGTTTATAAGTTAAATTTGACAAATTAAACTTATTCTTTTTAATCAGGATATAAAAATTTACATTGGATAAATCTTTTACATTATTCTGATAACCTTCATATCTTGATGAATAGTAAAATACACTAAATTTTAATTAAAAACAACTTTTTTCATCCAGATAATTTATATGGTAAAATTATAATATTGAATGGTTTTAAAGTATAAATATAATATATTTTTTACATTTAATATAATGTATGTCATTATAATTTATTTTATACTGAATTCATAGGTAAAAACTTTTCAATCTTTTGCAATGTTTTAAACAAAAATCCATTTTTTTCAAAAATGGAATAAATTTTAAATTAATTACCACAACTTCTATGTTTTGAATTTTGAAAAATGGATTCCGTATTTGGAATCAGTATCTCAAAATTATGTTAATAGGCTTCTTTTATTTTTAGACATTATGAATAGTAACTATGGTAAATTTTATTTACCACATTTAAAGGTAAATCATTTAATTAAGGGTAAAAATAATATTATAAAATTACCCTAAAACTTGTATTAATATAATTTAATGATTATATTTCGCCCTAAAATATACTTGGGTCGAAATGGTATCTATTATAACCTACCTTTATGTGATTAAGACCTTTAAGTTATTTTATTTAAAAGAAAGTGAAATATGTCTCACTCAAACTTTAATAATTAAAGTATTTTTAATATAAGGTTATACAGAATATAAATTATATTATAAATAATAATTTCAAATATAAAATATTTTTCTTTATGATGGTAATTTATTTTTAATTTTTAAGAAATATTTAAATACCTTAATAGCTTATAAATTAATGATGCAGAAATTATTTATTTAGTTAAAAATCAATAACATAGTTTTTATTCAAATAATAATACCCATAAAATACCCAAACACTTGACCAAAACTTATTGGTAGAGTATATCTACACCAACAGAATCCAATTGTCTACTTTTGGACAATTTTGATCCTTATAAAATAGATTAGGACATTTATATTATATTATTTTAAATGATGTCAAAGTTGTCACCTTCATAATTTAATAAACATACAATTTTAAAATTTGGGTGTTTTTGAAGATAAATTCGTCTAAAAGTATTATTATGAAAGATATTAGAATTATATTCATCTTATTATTTTATTTTTAATTTTTATGAAACAAATAAGTATATTAAATAGTTATACAAAAATGTTGTAGTAATAATTTTATTAAGAGAAATATCAAATAAATGGTTTTATAAATATTAAAATAAATATTAAATGAAATAATTAATGTTCTACAAAAATTTTATAGATATATAAGACATTTTATAAATCTATTAATTATTTTGGTTCGACTCTATCATATGTTTGGATTTTATTTAAATTCAAATAAATGAATAATGTCAAAATTGACACTATTGATATTTTTTAAAAATATCATATTATTAAATTGTTTAAAAATCACAAAAATATTTAAAAATTACAAATTGAAAATTATATGGTCTAAAATGTCATAATTTATATAATTATAGAATATTCACAACACATAAGTAAGTATTTATAACCATTTCAAATTTAGAATTTTATTACCATAAATAAAATTAAATAGATTAAATAAGAATAAATCAAAATGATAAGGTTTAAAATAAAATCAAAACATTTCTAAATTTTATTGGTTAATGATATTACAACCATATATTATCTCATATTCGAATTTTAGTAACTTTAGATCTTTTTACGTGGGGTTTTAGTTTATTATAAATTAATATTTTTGAGGATTCCAAAAGTGACACTCTCTTCTCCTATATAAGGGAACCTCCTTCCCTCTACTCTTCACTCAATTTTGGGCATTCAAGATCAGAAAAACCCTTCCAATTCCTCTTATAAAACTCTATAGTTATATTATAAAGTATCTGTTCTTCTCAAAAGACCAACTCTTGTGCCCTAAGAAGGAGTTTAAAGGAGGCACTTCGAGGAAGAGGTAATATATTTTACCAATTCTTTCAAATTTATTTCTTCTTCTACTTATTCTTCTTTAGTTTTTTCATTATAAAGTAAAAATATCAGTATCACTAATATACTGATATGTTATTATAAATATGAAACAATCCTATTTCACCTTCTATCCATCCTATGAAAAATGAAATCACCGCACGTGCGTACGTACAAAATACCGTCTCCACACCGTGGTGTAATATGTTTTTCCACCACCACCTTACTTGGATGGGTATAATGGTGGAAATAATAACTATATGTTATTATTATAACATGATAATAATTATGAGATATTATATCATCCACTCAAAGTCCATTCAATAATAATCGGAATGATATCATCACCCGTGCATATGTACATATTATCGTCTCCACGACGCGATGAGATTCATTCTCCATGTCAACCATTCAAGAATGATTATAAAGTATATATATTGAATAATAATGAGATATATGAAATAATAATTCTACTATATTTATGTATATATATGTCATCTACTTACTTCCATTCAAGTCAATAAGGAAATGAAAACATCATTCATGCGTACGTACGACCTACCGTCTCCATGAACAGTGTATTTCTTGTCATTTATCTATCTATTATATATATATATATATATAATTAATATATACATGATATATAAATATTGTTTTACATTATGGAATTAAGTAAATCCTGATATAATTAATAATATCAAGAACAAGAAGTACAAACACGTACGATAAATGAAACGATTTTTACCCAAAACATTGCTTCAACAAGGAATTGACAAATGAATGGGTAATATAAAGTCGTAATTGAATCATATATGTTATCATAAAAATGAATATGATTCTTGAATAATTCAATGAAATTATTTAAATAATTATACAGGAGTTTTATACATGTGCAAAAGAAATTAGACCTAAGGTAATGGATAATTATTCCAATCTCGTTCTTATCCGAGATTGTTTATTCGTAAGTATCTATAAGGGTTATATTTATCATCCATGTACATGTTTTATAAAAAAAATTCATGAAGTTTTTACCAATATTCCATGTATGTTTTAAGTCATGTTTACCTCTTTTTGAATTTTACTATGTGCAATGGAACAAATATTTCTTTTGTTTACCATACAAGGTACTTTTTGGATTTTCCTACAAAAGTATGAGAAAAATGTTTTATTAACTTATATGGAATGAAAGGATTTTTATGGTTTAATAATTCCTTATTTTCATGAAGCTTAATATAAAATATTTCATGAATATTTTCTACAAAAATCATTTTCTTTTAAAATTTCATGGCATTTTTTGAAAAAAATGATTTTGAAGAAGAAAGGATATATTTCTCAAGAATTCATTTCAAGTGTTTTATAAAAACTATTTTCCATATAAGATGACATTATTTAGTATGTTTATGTTTCAAGTATAATGTATCTATTATTTACATGGTTTTATTTTTATTATGATTAAATGATATCTATTTTTTTATATGGATTATGTTATGATGGGATGATGTTTATGAAACCCATATTATTCATTGTGTTATGATGAATGATTTATGTTTATTTTATGGCACATGAAATAATGATTTCATTATGAGATGGGTGGGACCTATATCTCCCTTCAATGCATTGGGTAAAGATTAATATCTCATGATATAGACATGGCTGGAATGACAAGTGAATCTGGTTCAGTAATACAGGGATGGAACGACAAGTAAACCTGGTTCAGTAATAGACTTTGTCCACTATGATGGTCTTGGAAGAAATTCCTTGGATACTATGGAAATAATAACATGTTCTTAATGGTTTTCCACAAATTACATGTTTTATTCACCTGATATTTTATCATGATTAATGTTCCTTTATGATCCATGCCTTACATACTGCCATGTTTTATGTCATTGCTCAAGATTTTGATGTTTAAATTTATGTTCATGTTTTTAAGTTCAAATGTTTATGGATTTATTTTTATTGTTATCCATGTTTACGCTTAAAGAGAATTAGAGCTCACCCTTTCTATGTTTTATGTTTTCTTTTCTCGAGGATATAAAGAAAGGTTTTAGGTAAGAAAACAAAAGGGGAACATCTTTATGGGAGATGTTGAAGATCTTTCACCATGATTAGAAGATTATGTTTCTAGTTTCCAAAGACACTAAACTATTATGGTCCTTAGATGTATTTTTTTATGTATTAAGTATTCCACAAAACTAATGTAATGTCCATATACATCAATCTTGGATCTCTACAGTTGGTATTAGAGGAAAGGTTTAGTTATCCATTGGAAACTCGGATACTAAAACTTTAGTGAGATCCCTAGAGATATTTCTAAGGTATGTTTAGGGATATACCTAAGTTTAAGTATAAGTATAGGTTATAGTCCTAGAATTACAGTAAATATATTAGAATTAAACATAATATGTTAGATATTGAAGGTACTCCCCCTTTATTATGTTGTTTTCCTAGCATTATTTTTACTCTCACACTATTCTTTTTGGGTTTTAGATGATGGTTGGAACCCAAAGGAATAGTGTTGATCAACGTAATGGACAATGAAATGATTGTCCTCCTGAACAATACAATGCTATGGGAGATTGAGTGAAAAATATGATTTCTATACTTATACAATATATGAATCCTTATGGTCTTCCAAATGAGAAGAGAAGGGAACGATATTCTATTGAGTCCATAATGAGGAAACATCCACCCTATTTCAATGGGTCTTATGATCCACTTATTGCTGAACAATGGATCAATACCATTGAAAAGATATTTTCCATAATTCACTGTTCAGAACATGAAAAAGTCATTTTGGATATTTATCATTTAGAAGGTAAAGCAGACTAGTGGTCGAATCTAATTAAGAATACAAGGCCCAAATATGAAATTGAATCCATGGAATGAGGCGAGTTCAAGAACTTGTTTTTTAATAAGTACTTCCCTGATATTATTTGAACAAAGATGGAAAATGAGTTCCTTGAGCTTAAGAAAAAGGATGATGAATTTGTTGGTATATACGAAGTGAATTTTACAAGGATTTCAATGTATGCATCTGGATTTATCATCCAACCTAAAACTAAAGTAGATCGATTCTTCACTAGCTTAAAACCAAGTCTTCGAAAGGCATTAGCTATAAGAGACTTCAGTAGCTATGAAGAGATTATGCATTGTTCTATCAAGCTAGAACTGAAATTTGGTGTTACATGTCCATCTCATGGTTTTGACATGAAACGAAATATGGAGTTCAAGGAAAATATCTCAAAACTATGTTGAAAAGAAGAAAAATGTTTCTTTATGCTCAAAATGTGGAAAGAAGCATAGTGGAGATTGTCTTAAAGGGACTAGAAAATCTTTTAAGTGTGGAAAATAAGGTCATCGAGTAGCTGAGTTCTGAATTAATGGAAAAAAGGTAGATAATGATGTGAATGGAGAGAAGACTACATAGAACACACCATGAACACTTCAATGTTACAAGTGCAGGGAATTGGGGCGTTATGCTAACCAATTCCCTAATCCAAGGGTTAATGATGATCGACATAAACAACCTCTTAAGGCAAAGGACAAAGGGAAGTCACATGCAATGACTATTGGAAATGTTGAATATGACAATGAAGTGGTGGAATGATTAAATGTTTATGTAATGGGATTCCCAAATAATGTTGTGGAATCTCATTTTTAGTATCCTGGAATATTGGAATATCTATGTATTGGAATATTGTGGTTTTAAATAATTGTATGGTATCAGTGACCATGAAAAGTGATTGAAATATTTTTTGAAAGCAAATAATATGCGTATAATGAAGGGATAAGGAGATAAAGAAATTCTTGATAGTATTAATGAGCTCTTGACTGATATAAGGACAAAGTGATATAATGGTTTGAGTATATAGAAATTTTGGGATTTTGGTATGTGTGAAGAGTTAACTTTTGATAGCATTCATGTTTTAACAAAGATTCCATGGTAATTCATGTTTAAAAATAATACATGATTAAGGAATTCACGTGTTAGGAATGTGACCAAAAAGATATATCTTATGATATATGGTGGATAAATGATGGTATTCAGTTCTTGGTAGATGACCTTTCTAGTAATCATTTTCTTTATACTATGATATTGGACAGAAGTATTTTTGATAAGCCTAAAGGTTGGAATGGATTAATTTGGACATCAAATAATTTTGTTTAAGGCTAAAACTTTTTTCAAGAATGTTATAATAGTATAGTTTTAGAAAAAAGGACAACCTGTAGGACAAGCGACAACCCGTCACATCGGACAAGGACGCAGGAATCAAACCCACGACCGAAGTGTGAAATGACTTTATCGCCTACCACTAGCCTACATGAAGTCCCTGGTTAGTATAAATTAGTTTTATTTTATTAAGTGGTATTATAGATTAAGTATAAGTCCATTTTTGGAATCATATATGGTTAATCTCACCATAGATGGACTTATGTATATTTAATAATTTGTGCAAACATTTTTTGTAATAAAGGCAGATGGAATGACCTATCATTCTATCACATGATCTGATAACAATTCAGGAATGACAAATTAAACTTCATTTCTTTAAATAAGAGATGAATTGGAAATTTTTCATGGAATGACCAATGATGATATTACACTAAAATCAAGTATGTAATTATCCTTATGCAAAAATTCATCAACTTTAGGAAAAGGATCTTGAAAACCAAAAATGGTATCGTAGTACCTTCATATCCGATGAATCATATGGTACCTTATATCATCATAAATTTATGGCTTTGTTATTGTTGGGTTTTTCATATCCATGTCCTCTACCACTCTACATCAGAACTGGATGGTTAGATTTCTCCTCCATATCCATGTTTTCACCTATGTTCTCCTATGTGGAAACCTAGTGATGAGTTAATTTAGGTAACCATTACATTTCTTACATTAATTTTTAAAATTAAGTTTTAGCATTCCTTTTTACGATGTGGGTTTCTATGAAAGAAACTTTTAAGTAGTAAACGATTTCTAACCCCAATGAATTTTGAGGGAGAAATTCATTTTAAGGGTGGTAGAATGTAACACCCTGAGATTTTATGAGAAATAATCCTTTTAATTTCTTTTATATCGTTTGTTGTAAGCTACACCAATATTAGTTTTCACTATATGCAACACCGTATTAGTTTGTAGTATACGCAAACACTATTCTTGGCTTATGTTGCACACATGAGGGACCTTCCTCAATAGCGTGTGTTATACGCAATACCGAGTTTCACTAAACAACGATATATTGTTATAATATTATTATGAACTAGCTGTTATGAATAGTATAACCACATTTTGAATTTTATAACATTATAATTCATCTTACAAATTTTTTAGAACATGGTATGAGAACAAAATCAATTTTTCGTATAAAGGAAGTATTTTTCAAAAAATGCAGTTTTGCCGTCTTTTTCTGGTGCACCCATTTTAAATAATTTTTGACAAGTTTATAAGTTCAATTTGAAAAATTAAACTTCTTATTTTGAATCAGGATATAAAAATTTACATTGGATAAAATTTTGACATTATTCTGATAACCTTTATATTTTGATGAATAGTAAAAATATGCTAAATTTTAATTAAAAACAACTTTTTTCATCGAGATAATTTATATGGTTAAAGTATAATATTTAATGGTTTTAAAGTATAAAGAGAATATATTTTTACCATTTAATATAATTTATGTCATTATCATTAATTTTACATTGAATTCATAGGTAAAAACATTTCAATCATTTGCAATGTGTTAAACAAAAACCCATTTTTTCGACAACAAGATTAATTTTAAATTAATGTCTACAACTTATGTGTTTAAAATTTGGAAAAATGGATTCCATATTTGGATTAATTAGATCCAAATTATTTTAATAGACTACTTTTATTTTTTGACATTATGAAAAGTAACAACGGTAAATTTTATTTACTACAGTTGAAGGTAAATAAGGTAATTATAAGTAAAAATAATATTATAAAATTACCATAACAATTGTCTTAACATAATTAGATGATTATATTTCGTCCTAAAATATAATTGGGTCGAAATGGTATCTATTAGAACCCACTTGTATGTGATTAAGACCTTTAATTTATTTCATTTAAAGGAGAGTGAAATATGTCTCACTCAAACTTTAATAATTAAAGTATTTTTAATATAATATTATACAGAATATAAATTCGATTATAAATACTAATTTTAAATATAAAATGTTTTTATTTATAAAGGTAATTTATTTGTAAATTTTAAGAAATATTTAATTACCTTAATAGCTTATAAATTAATGATGCAGAAATTATTTATTTAGTGAAAAACTAATAATATAGTTTTTATTCAAATAATAATACCCATAAAAGACCAAAACACTTGACCAAAACTTATTGGTATAGTATATCTACACCATATTCATCCAAATGTCGACTTGCGGACCATTTGGAGAATTATAAAACAGATTAGGACATTTATATTATTTTATTTTAAATGATGTCAAGGTTGTCACCTTCATAATTTAATAAACATAACATTTTAAACGTTGTGTGTTTTAGAAGATAAATTCTACTAAAAGTATTATTATTAAATATATTAGATTTATCTTCATCATATTATTTTATTTTTAATTTTTATTAAAAAAATAAGTATATTAAATAAGTATACAAAAATGTTGTAGTAATAATTTTATTAAGAGAAATATCAAATAAATGGTTTTAAAAATGTTAAAATAAATATTATATGATATAATTAATGTTATACAAAAAATTTATAGATAAATATTACATTTTATAAATCTATTAAACATTTTGGTTTGAATCTATCATCCTTTTTGATTTTATTTAAATTTAAATAAATGAATAGTGTCAAAATTGACACTATTAATATTTTATAAAAATAATATATTAATAAATTGTTTAAAAATCACAAAAATATTTAAAAATTACAAATTGAAAATTATATGGTCTAAAATTTTATAATGTATATAATTATGAAAAATTCACAACACATAAGTAATTATTTATAATCATTTAAAATTTAGAATATTATTACCACAAATAAAATTAAATAGATTAATTAAGGATAAATCAAAATGATAAGGTTTAAAATAAAATCAAAACATGTCTAAATTTGATTTTTTGATGAAATTAAAACCCTATATTATCTCATATTTTAATTTGAGTCACTTTGTATGTTTTTAATTGGGGTTTTAGTTTATTATAAATTAATATTTTGGAGGTTTCCAAAAGTGCCCCTCTCCTCTCCTATATAAGGGAACCTCCTTACCTCTCCTCTTCATTCAATTTTGAGCATAAAATCTCGTCCAAAACCTGCCAATTCCTCTTCTAAACCTATATAGTTACATTATAAATGTTATTTTCTTCTCAATAGACCAACTCTAGTGTCCTAAGAGGGAGTTTAAAGGAGGCACTTCGAGGAAGTGGTAATATATTTTACCGATTCTTTCAAATTTATTTATTCTTATAATTCCTCTTCTTTAGTTATTTAATTATAAATTAATAACATCAGTATCACTCATATACTGATATTTTATTATAAATATGAAACAACCATATTTCACCTTCTATCCATCCTATGAAAAATGAAATCACCGCGCGTGCGTACGTACGGAATACCGTCTCCACACCGTGGTGTAATATGTTTTTCTACCACCACCTTACTTGGATGAGTATAATGGTGGAGATAATAACTACATATTATTATTATAACATTATACTGATTATGAGATATTATATCATCCACTCAAATTCCATTTAATAATTATGGGAATGATATCATCGCCCGTGCGTACGTACGGATTACCGTCTCCACGACACGATGATATTCATTCTCCACATTAACCATTCAAGAATGATTATAAAGTATATATATTGAATAATAATGAGATATATGACATAATAATGCTACTGAATTTATGTATATATATATATATATGTCATCTATTTACTTCCATTCATGTCAATAAGGAAAGGAAAACAACGTTCATGCATACGTACGACCTACCATCTCCATGAACGGTGTATTTCATGTCATTTATCTATCTATTATATATATATATATAATGAATGTATATATGATATATAAATCTTGTTTTACATTCTAGAAGTAAGTAAATCATGATATAATTAATAATATCAAGAACAAAAAGTCTAAATACGTACAATAAATGAAACTATTATTACCCAAAATATTGCTTCAACATGGAATTGACAAATGAATGGGTAATATAAAGTCGTAAGTGAATCATATATGATATCATAAAAATGACTATAATTCTTGAATAAGTCAATGAAATTATTTAAATCATTATACCAGAGTTTCGGACACGTACAAAAGAAATTGGACCTAAGGTAAGGGATAATTACTCCAATATCGTTCTTATATGAGATTGTTTATTCGTAAGTATTTACCGGGGGTTATATTTATCATCCATGTCCATGTTTTATAAAAAAAGTTTCCATAAAGTTTTTAATATTATTACATGTATTTTTAAAGTAGTTTTT
Source organism: Viscum album (assembly GCA_963277665.1). Classification (NCBI taxonomy): domain Eukaryota; kingdom Viridiplantae; phylum Streptophyta; class Magnoliopsida; order Santalales; family Viscaceae; genus Viscum; species Viscum album. The sequence continues at coordinate 1,547,176,942 of OY728135.1, read as the reverse complement.
ACCTCTTTTTGACTTTTACTATGTGTTATGGAACGAATCATTATTTTATTTACTATACAAGGTACTTTTCGACTTTACCGAAAAAAGTACGAGAAGAATGTTTTTTAACTTATACAGAATTAACGGATTTTTACGGTTTCATAACGCCTTATTTTCATGAAGATTCAACTACAATATTTCATTATTATTTTCAACAAAAATCCTTTTCTTTTAAAATTTCATGGCATTTTGTGAAAATAAAATGATTTTGAAGAAGAAAGGATATATACCTCAAGAATTCATTTCAAGTGTTTTATCAAAACTATTTTCCATCTAAGATGACATTATTTAGTATGTTTATGTTTCAAGTATAATGTCTCTATTATTTACATATGATTTTATTTTTCTTATAATGAAATTATATCCATTTGTTTTATATAGATTATGTTATGATGGGATGATGTTTATGAAACCCATATTATTATTTGGGTTATGATGAATGATTTATGTTTATTTTATGGAACACGAAAGAATGATTTCATTATGAGAGGGGTGGGACCTATATCTCCCTCCAATGCATCAGGTAAAGATTTATATCTCATGAGATAGACATGGATGGAACGACAAGTAAATCCTGTTCAGTAATACAGGGCTGGAACGACAAGTAAACCCAGTTCAGTAAAGTACTTTGTCTACTATGATGGTCTTGGCAGCAATGCCTTGGCTACTATGAAAATCATAAAATGCGCTTAATGGTTTTCCACTATTAAAAGTTTTATTCCCATGATATTGTATCATTATTAATGTTCTTTTATGATCCATGCCTTACGTACTACCATGTTTTATGTCATTGCTCAAGATTTGGATGTTTAAATTTATGTTCATGTTTTTAAGTTCAAATGTTTATAGATTGCTTTTTTTGTTCTCCATGTTTACCCTTACTAAGCATTCGAGCTCACCCTTTCTATGTTTTATGTTTTCCTTTCCCCAGGATATAAAGAAAAGTTTTAGGTAATAAAACAAAAGGGGAAGATCTTTATGGGATATTTTGAAGATCTTTCACCATGATTAGAAGATTATGTTCCGAGTTTCCAAATGCACTAAACTATTATGGTCCTTGGGTGTCTGTTTTTGTTATGTATTAAGTATTACACAAAATTAATTTAATTTCCATGTACGTCAAGCTTGGGTCTCTAAAATATTATTCAAATATATAATATTTATAATATGGGGTTTTTCATTTTATATAAAAAGATGCATTTTATACGCTTAAAATCAATTAAGAATATTAATAAAATTATAAAAAAGTTCACAACTAATTTTGTCCCATATAATAGGTCACCATATTGATCTCATGTTTGTAATACTTTTAGGGTATTTCTTAACTCATTACATCTCTATGTAATTCCAGCTGCATCTCTTTATGAACATCAAATGAAAAAAATTACAAGTAAACTCTTTACCATGTTACATATATGAAGTAGGAGAGTTTGGATAATGCTGAAACTTTTGAATCATATTCTTAATATTCAACTCTTTGAAAAATTTATTAAAACTCCTTTACTTCTAAGAATCAAATGTTTTAACATTAATAATTTATGTTTCCTATATAAAACACTTTCTATGTTCATCATCATCACTATTATTAGAAACTTTTATATTAAAATATTTCCTTGATATCATGTTGGAAAAAAATATAATAAATTACATTATTTCCTTACCAATATATCCTACAATTCTTTAGGATGTAGATTAATATTCCCTTCATTATGGTAACTAAGTGTAACTTTTTATGTTTATCATTACCGACCTTCTTTAAAAATATTTAGGATGTTAAATGATACTCGATTTGTACTATAACTCATTTAAAATTTTATTTGATAAATTTTAACTTTTGAAAGTACCAAAATACCCACCCTAATATATTATAAATTATATTCATTTTAGAATATGATTCTATGACTGAAAAAAATTTGTTGTATGGAAATAAGATGTATTTATGTTATTTTATATATTTATCCAATAAACCATTATATCCGTTTCATATATAGTATTCTATGTTTTTAGATAAATATTATGAAAAAAGGATTTAATCTTTAAAATATGCCATTGATGGTTGGTGGGATCCCATCCATCATATTTTATGGAAAAAATAGATAAAATATTTTATCCATACAATCCCATGAAAAATTATTATAGAATTTTTAAAATCATAAAACATGTATACTAAATACATTGTATTATATTTTTCATAAAATCTATTTAGTATAGAAAAATTTATAATATCATATTAGTGAAATGAGATAAATATACACATTCTTTTCATAGATATATCAGAGAATTAAATATTTCCTTAGATTAAAATATATTATTCTTTATTCAATTGTTACATTATTTTAATCAAAACTACATGATTTATCAATTCCTTACTTGATCTTGAGCTCCTCTACATTTACAATATTTGTAAAACATACAATTGGTACCATATACCCCACAAAACTAAAGAATTTATTTTCTATGACAATAATATCGAACATGGAAATTCAATGTATTTTCTTAACGGCATTCATATATCATGGAAAATTATATCATATAGAAACAATTTCATTACTTAATTACTTTACCTTTAGGTTTTATTTTCCTAGGAAAGTTATAAGGAAGAAATATTATTTGACTCTCTAACTAACCTTTCTTCTTCTAGTTTGATGTTTTACTCAAATATGCTATTGATATAACATGATAACCTTGAAATATTATTCCCATGTTCATATATTCTCAACACATTGATAAAATGGAGTAAAATGTTATTGAAATTATTCATTGTCATGACCCGTCCCAATGGGGAAGGTGTTGTGACTCCCTAAGATCACCTTTAATAGGTCAGGGGCTAGATAATAGTGTTGAGTAGGCATATCACTAACATGGGAGGCCTTATCCTAAGTACTTATACACACGCACACATCTCCATCCCGAAAAATTATTAAATGTAAAAAAAACTAAACAAACCTACATGAATACATCTAAATCCCACAATCATATTACAACATGAAGTAGAGGAAAGTAAATAGGGCCGAATACAAGACCACTACGAAGAGTCTAGAAACATGTCCAACCTGAAAGTAATATTGGGGACTACTATCAATATACCATAGAAAAATGCATCGGTATATTTGATCTCACTGAGCACTGTTTGTTCCTGGTCTGTACGAACTCTATCAAAAGGTCGACCATATGGATAAGATATGACAAATGTGGGAGAATCCCGTGTAGGGGTGATTAAAACAATACCCACTAGGACACTCTGAAACCACAACACATATAACAAAATAATACAGTCAACTCTACACAGGTATATGTTTACAACACATATAACAAGAATATCTAGATATACTCAACAAATACACACAGTATAAAGGTAAGTCACAACTATAATGATAGCCTAGGATTCCAGATCTAAGGATCCACAAAGAACTCATTTGTGAGGACACACTCCTGAGACTAAAAACACCAATGATGTCCATCTGATAGGTATTTCTCATTTGGTCTCTCCATTATAAGTACACGCTAAAAGTCCGAAGAGATATGATACACATATGAGGATCAAACCCAAGGATAAGGGGTATAACAACAACTCAATTTGGATTAACCTACTAATTAGAGGATCAAATACCATGTAGTGTTGGTAATGAAGATACTAAGAACTCCACCCAGGGCATGAAGATGAATATAAGATCTCACTCTGAGCCTCATAGAGGGTTTCCAAAAACTCTACCCAATAAGTCCTATTAAAGGGATATCTCTCCTATATATAGGAGGAAATTCCATACTAATCCTTAGGGGATGGATATGGGGAACTCACCCAAATGAAACTTATTCTAGATACATAAGAAAATGGACCAAGTCAACCTTTTAAGAGTTCATGACATGTAGTAGGGTTACACACTGTGTCCCTTCGATCCAGGTCCTACATATTTAAATGGACCTTGTCCCATGTCAGTGTCCATGTAACAGTACATGGTGTGTGGTTTTACCATGTACCAGTACATGGATTAGCCAGTGTACATTTTTCTAGAACATGTTTGTGTGGGAGTACACAATGTGCCCGTTCCTGTGAACTCCAACCCATTTCCATGTACCTTATGAGGCACATTCTAAGCTCACCAAAGGGGACCAAATTCCATGGGACAAGGTCACATGATGTGTTATAATTATCTCCTCCCGAAACCATATCCACTACTAAGAGTATACCACAAGGAATGTGGATCCACATTACATGACATGTAGTGCATAATTTTCCAGATTTATAGATCTAGTTCCCATGATTCCAAACACTCCTCTGGCCACCGTTACAACCTCAACCTTCACTAGAATCCAGTTAGATCATCATCCGAACCTCACATCATTGAACACCATGATTAAACCCTTGAATCTATTTTTAAAATATATTTGTACATCATTATTCATTGTATACTGAAGAACACAATATCAAGTATCTAAAACTATCCAATTTTCCACCATTTCCATAGTTGCACCACCATTGTGTCATGTCGATCCCAAATCTACAATATATAATTGTTGCACCAAGAAAAGGGTGCAAAATGATCCATTTATCTGTGGATATTTAACCATAGGTCAATGAAGAACACCTATGATGAATGAAGAAATATGGGATAATTTCATAACCTCCAACACAAGGAATGAATCTCAGCCAATTTTTTGTTGGCCTCGATCCATCACCATTAGAATGAATAGATAATAATCAATAAAAATCAATTGAAACTCCAAAAATAAGTCCCCATCATAAAAACCATCCTACAAAATGACTGATCCATGAATCAATTAGTAGGTCGATTAGTTTGCATTCATCATATAGATAAATAATGGGGAAAGAATAAAATAAAAAATCACCCTACCTTGGGATGGATCAATCACTGATGAATAATGATTATGTGTTGTGATCATTGGCGAGACCCTTTAATTCCATATCGCACCACTCATGTATCCTTGATACGGTCATCATGCTCCAATGGAATATCATTCCACGCTCTCTAATGGATCTCCAATGATTTGAAGGGTTATGTGGATAACCCTATAAATTTTCCATAAGTGTGTATTTAAATAAAATAATAGGTCACTGTGTCAATTGTTAAATAAAATAATTTTATTTAATAATTTTATTTATTTTATGCTTGCGATAAATATTCAAAAAATGCTCCACACTAACCATGTTTATGTGATTTATAGGGTAAAACCCACATTTTAAACTCTATAGTTCTCTTATATTTATAATCTGAGACCTCATATAGAAGTTATTCCCCTTTTTTCTAGAAAATGTTTCATTCATTCTTTATAATATATATAATATATTTAAAAAATTTATTCTGTGAACACCAGGCCTCATAATTTCACTCCGTCTCAATGCATAGTCTCTAAAATAATACATATAATATAAAAAAATAATACATGGAAAATATGAGTCATTATATTCTCTCCAACTTGGGTCTTTACATATCGAAAATCCAGAACAAGGACTATGAAAACAGATGTGGGTAATGAGGATGAATATGAGCCTCTTTCTTCTATGTGTTAGACTAAATATTCCAATGATAAAACTGGACACACACCAAAGGAATCTCTCACCCATAAAGGATCCTGTCCTACTGATCCTCAATATTTAATGAGTACACAACAATGGTAACTCTATCCTTGAAGTCCATCTCACCCAGTTGATAACATGTGATGGGTCATGCATGTACCTCCTTAATAGCGATACATGGAAGAATTTGTGTACCTAGTATAACTATGATGATATATCTAAGTGATACACCACCTCACCAACTCTACATAGTATCTGTAAAGGGATAATGGATCTCGGTGATAGCTTGCAGCCCTGTCCAAATATCTGTAATCCATGTTGATGTTAAAACCATAGGAACACATGGTCTTCCTCCTCAAACTCCAAAGGCCTCCATAATCTTTACACATAAGAATTACAATGGATATCTACACTGTTCATATGATCTTGGATGATCTGCACCTTCATGGTAGTTTCTTGCACCAACTATGGGCCCATAAGTACCGACTCTCCTAGTTCAGTCTAGAAAATTTGTGACTTATAGGGTCTCCCATAAAAAACCTCAAATGGTGTAATATCATTGGTGTAATGATAACTATTATTGTACGTAAAATCCACCAGTTGTAGGTGATCCTCCCAAATACAGCCAAAGTCCAACATGAAATCTCGCAACATGTCCTCAAAGTCATGAACGATCTGCTTTGTCTGGTCATCATTTTAGGGGTGAAATGATGTGTTCAAGCATAAATGAGTCCCAAAACACTCCTATAATCCCTTTCACAACTAGGATGTGAAGTGATCATGAAAGAAAGAAATGATCATTAAGGGAACTCCATGGATTTAGAATATCTCCTTCACGTAGATGCATCTCAATCTCTCTACTGAACTCTTCTCCTGAATAGCTATGAATTGGTACAACTTGGGGAGTCAATATAAAATCACCAAGATGAAATTGTGTCACCTCAACATATATTGTAATCACATTATTAATTCCATATATATCTCATACCACTTCCACTCTGGCACCTCAAGGGGTTGAACAAAACCTGCTGAAACTTGGTTCTCAACATTCACTTTCTAGAAATTAAGGCATCGAGAGACAAACTCTGCTACTACCTTATTCATCCCAGGACATCAAAACTTGTTTTAGAGGTCTTGGTATATATGTTTCAAACCTGAATTTACTAATAAAGGATATGTATGAAACTCTCTCAGAACCTCCTCCTACAAAGTCACTGGTACCATCATGAATCCTCTAAAATTAACAACATCCTCCCCACCTTCAGAAAATCCATTAGGAGCATGTCTAATGGATATCTGAGTATATTGGTTCTCACAATCATTATCACCAAGCTATGGCTCCCTAAATCAATATAAAAGTGGAGGGGTAACAACCACTAACTGGTGGTAAGATACTCTGTCTCCATCCATAATGGATAATTTTAATGAGGTTAATTTCTTTGACGCCTCATTCAGAAACTACAAACAAGATCTCCTACTGAGAAAATCTACTACCACATTCCCCTTACAAAGAATATAGGCAATATCAAATTCATAATACTGGAGGAACTATAGCCATAAAATCTATCTCAAGTACATATTCTTATAAGAGAAGATATATTTGAGACTCTTGTGATCAGAATAGATTATAAACTACTCGCCTATCAGGCAGTGTCTCCACATTTTTGGTGCGAAGAATACTACTACTAACTCAAGAGTGCGGTTCATATAGTTATTCTAATGTGGTCTCAATTGTAGTGAACCACAATAAATCACCTTCTGCCTCTACATCAGGACAAACCAAACCCGATTCCTGATACATCATAGAACACTATATACTTAACACCCTCCTCTGGAAATCTCAAGATGGGAGCGATCGTCAATTTTTTCCTCAACTTCTGAAAATACAGCTAGAACATCTCTATCCACATGAAAGGATTCCCCTTTAAATAAAAATATATAATGGGAAGTGATATTCTAGAGAAGTCAGGTATTTATCTTTGGTAATAACCTTCCAACCTTAGGAAGCTCCACACCTCCATCATGATCTTAGTTGGATCCCAAGCTAACATTTCCTCGACCTTGTCTGGGTCCATTTCCACTCCATCTGTTGAGATAATGTGTGCTAGAAAATGGACATGCTGAATTAAGAATAGGAACATTGAGAGTTTCTTGTAAATCTAGTTCCCTTAGAGTATGTCTAAAACCATATTCAAGGGTCTTGTTGCTCCCCCTCAGATGCCAAGTACACAAAGATATCATTGATGGAGATTACAACAAACTAGTATAAGAAAGGATAAAATATCCAGTTCATGGGTCCCATGAAAGTTTATGGGGAATTCATCACACCAAATGAAATCACCAAGTACTCATAATGACTGTAGTTATATATGAATTCCGTCTTTGGTATATCCTCACCCCATACTCACAAATTGTGATAGCCTGACCTGAGGCCAACCTTCAAGAACCATCATACCCCTATCAACTGATCAAAGAGTTCATTAATCCTTTTTATTATATACTTGTTCTTCATAGTCACCTGGTTCATGTGCTGATAGTTTACACATAACCTCAAGTTCTCATCCACCTTCTAGGATTTTTTTTGGGGGATTCCCATGTTGAAACACTGGGACTAACAAATCCCTTCCTATGAAAGTCCTCCAACTACACCCCAGCTTGCGGAGCTCTACAAGATCCATCTGATATGATAACATAGATATCGGTACCATTATGGAGTGTAAATAAATATATAAGTCTATCTCATTATGGGGAAGTAGGCCTGAACATCCTTTGGGAATATGCCCTCATACTCTGCCACTACTGCAGGAAACTAGAAACTCATAACAGCCACTACACCAAGGGTCATACTATCCAAATGATTAGTAATCGACTGCACCCTCTTATACATGAGTCCATCTTACACTACCTGAGTTTCCTTTTCACCCAAAAAGGAAAACTTGGTTCCATCACTATGAACACACCATATCCTCTATCTAAAATAATGAATTTGGGAATGAACTATAGATAACCATTCAATACCTTAGATGAATTTCTAAGGACTCATCACTAATTCAAAGAGATCCCAACAAAAACTCTCACCTCCAAGAGTCAGGTCACACTATCTAAACAAGTGTGTGATCACTGAGTCATCTTCAGTAGGAGTCTCCAAGTGCAAGGTTCGATCCACAAGCTCAAACAGAATCTATTAGTCTCATACAAGATATTTGGAAAGAAAGGAATGACTAGAACATGTGTCTATCATTGTTGTAGTTAAGGTATAAAAAAAACATATCATACCAAAAATCATTCATGGAGTCTCTGGGTCATAAGATTTGACCACCTACAGTTATCCACTCCCATGTACTCTATCTCCTTGAGCCTAAAATGGAATAACTAGGGGTGGTGGTGGTAACAAGTAAAAGCATCTACCACCTACTGCTACTCTCCCAGTTTCTATTCCATATATGCCACACTGTGAACCAACCTTCTCCTACCACTGCCTTTGCCTCAATGGCCCATCCACAGTTTCTATGACAGGTGTATGGTGGGTCATACTATCTCATTCAAGATGTCTTATACTATCACATGAGTAGACGAACCTCTTTATAGAAAGAATAGACCCATATTGAGAGCCCATAATCATAGAAACTCTATCCTATGACATCCACTAGAAACGTCTCACATGTCTAGGTCCCTGAGACTGACATTAGCTCCCCACTACTGAGGTCTCTACTCATGATTTCCTCCTCCAATGGCCCAAAGGCCTTCATTTTTTGTTGATTTTTTATAATCCAACTTTCAAGGGGTGAGGTGGAACCCTTATAAGGCTCGTAGGTGTAAGTATTACATGGACCGTAGGGATTAGTGTAATTAATTTTCATTAGGATTCAAACATTACATACAACCCAGACTAACTACCTGGAACTTCTCCTCCCCAGAATCTTCTTTGTGAAATCATCTCTCCACCTATGCATGGATATTCAGCTAGGCTTTCCCATGCATGCACAGGCTTGTCCCGATGGCATGTTCCAAATCATCTCATTCTTGAAATCCATTTAGCTTCTTATATGGTGAAAGATCCTTGCTCATCCTCCTTCTGAAGCTTGTTCCTTGTAGGTAGTCTGGTTTGCATCTGAACTTAAGGTGTCTCGAGGGCCTTGAGGTGGCCGGAAGGCCTTATTGACTTGAAGGACTGGGTGGCCTGAAGACCTTAAAGGACTTGGGGACCAAATCAGTGGCCCGAAGGCCCAAACGGGGGAATATTTCTGGCTACAACAGTGCCCAACAGTGCCTGCTGCAGTTTCCACTACAGTACCTGCTATAGTACTAGACAGTTCTTGCTACAGTACTGCTACAGTACCCAGAAATTTTCCTTAGTCTAGACTTGATCTCGGGTCACCTAGATTCACTTAAAGAGTCCTCCCCAACTGGGCTAAGGCTCATGTGCATCTGCTCATGCTTTCCCACTATTGGAAACCATTGGCTATTTGTGCTCACCCAAAAAACTCCAAAACAAGAAATATCACTCTAGAATCTCATCATCGGTAGGAATACATCTAGGGATATCACTATATCAAATATCTCTATGAATACCTTGATCAAAGGTCTAATACTGGAAGAACATTCCCTGAACCATATCCATCATGTACCCGGAGAGGTTGGTAAACCTTAATAAATACTCAACCACCATTGTGCTACCCTACTAGAGATGAAGAAGATCCTAGATACGTACAACCATTAGTATAGCTGGAGAGAACTATTATATGAAGATACACTCAAAATCTAACCATGATAGAGTCTCCTCTTCATAATACTGGGTTATTAACCCCCACCATCATCCTACAAATCCCTAAAGAAAACTCACTACTTGGACCACCATCTGATCTACTAGTGTCCCAACGAGATAGAAAACTTGGGTCACTACCTCAAGATAGTCCTCAACTGCCTATGAATTGGGTTCATCTCAGAACGTGAGGGGTCTCTATTACTGAAACTCGTGAAGTGTGCTTAGCCTACACACATCATCTGCTGGTACCGTGGGTACCATTTTCTTCTCTATAGGTGGTGGTATAACTGGTGCACCACCTAGAGGTGTCACCTCTAGAACTGGTCCCTGTAACAATTCCTCATCACTGAGGGAATCATCCTCATGAACTTGATGCTGAATCCTAGTCAGAACACGTTGTAGAGGCATCCTAAGATAAACAAGAATTACCAAGATCAATGATTATATCTAGAGATCCAAATCAAGAAGGACATGGAAACCCCAACCCATTCTTATATGATGCATGTACCATTTATTTAAAGGTTGGGTCCGAAGCCTCATTTATTATTAAAGCAAAGCAAAGACCTCTTTTAACTGGGTAGATGGAGACCCATTACATAGCTCGAAGGCCCAGTGGGAATTTATCCCATTATATGGCCCATAGGCCCAAATTTTTAGCCCAAGGTCCATTCTGTAAATAGTACAGCTATCATACCACTGCTACAGTACCACATAGTACTCACCACTGCTACAGTACCCTGCCGCCGCTATAGTAACCTGCAGCCACTACAGTGCCAGCCATTAACACTGTTTCCCCAAACCAATATCACATAATCTGATTCTAAGGTAGAACCAACCACTCTTATACAAATCTTTCACAACTCATCCCAATGGTTCCCATTCCATAACTCCCCAATCCCACCTCAAATAGGCTATGTGATAGTGACTAGCATCGAGTTGGAATATCACTAACATGGGAGGACTTAGCTAATGTACCTATATACAGTCACACATCTCCAAGACCGTACAATGCTAAAATGTAGAAAAAAATAAACAAACCTACAGGAATACACATAAATACCACATACAGAGTACAACAATAAGTAAAGTAAAGTAAACGAGGAAAAATAAATGACCCCAACAAAGAGTTTAGAAACAAGTCCATCTTAAAAGTACTACTGGGGAATGCTGTGAAGATATAAGAGGAACACACCTCGGTTAGTCCGGTCTCATTAAGAACTATTGGTCCTCATCCATCTTAGAATATGTCAAAAGGCCGATCATCTACACAAGACATGACATTTGTGTGAAAATACCATGAATGGGTGAGTATAACAAAACCTAGTATGAAACTCCAAAACCAAAAAGCATACAATAAAATAAAATAGTATGTTCTACATAGGTATATATCTATAACACATATAACAAGAATATATAGATATACTCAAAAAAGACACACAGTCTAAAGGTAAGTCACAACCATAATTCCATCCTAGGATTTCAAATCGAAGGTTCTACAAAGCCCTCATATAGGAGAACACATTACTGAGCTTGAACACATCAATGAAGTCAATCAGAGAGGTATTTATCATCAGCTCTCACCATTATAAGTAGACACTTATTCTCCAAATAGATACAATACACAAATGAGGATCACACCTAGGTCTGTGGGGTATACCAATAACTCAATCTGAATTTACTCACTAAGCAGAGGATTAACACTTGCATAGTATTATCCATTACGATACCAAGAACCCCACATATAGAATAAATATGAATAAAGGATCTCACATCAGGCCTCATAGAGGGATTCTAACAACTATATATAAGATGTCCTACTGAAGGGATCACTGTCCTATGTAAAGGAGGTGATTCTATACTAACCCTCAGGAAATGTGTATGTGGAACACACCCTAATAAAAATTTTCCTAGATACAATGTTAAAGGGATCCAATCCAACCTTTTAGGAGTACACAGAGTGTTGTAGGGTTACATGCCATGTCCCTTCAACCCCATTTCCTGACTATGTAAATGACCCATATCCCTTGACTATGTTTGTGTAACAGTACATGGAGTGTGGGTTTCCCATGTACCAATACATGGATTATCCCATGTACCAATACCTGACTTAGCTCATATACATTTTCCCAGTCCAAGACTGTGTGGGAGTACATGGTGTGTCCATACCACTGTACTTCATCTCGTGATTGTGTACACTCTGAGGTACATCCCAAGCTCACCAAATGGGACCACATTCCAGTGACAAGGTCATAGACCATGGGATAATTATCTCATTCTGAAACCCTAGATGCTACTAAGAGGGGCCCACATGATGTGTGGATCCGTGTTATATGATGTGTATTGCATAATTTTCTAGATTTCCAGATTTGGTTCCCAGGTCTCCAACCACTCCTTTGACAACCATTTTGGATTGGACCTTCACCAGAGACGAGGGATATAATCATCGAACACTAGGAATCAACCCTTGACCCTATTCTAAAAACCTATTTTTACATTGTTTTTCATTGCGTGATGAAGAAAAAAAATCAGGTATCCAAAACCAACTAATTTACCACCGCTTTTGTCATAAAACCACCTTCATGCCATGCCAATCCCATATCTACAATATAAAATTGATGGGCTAAGAAATAAGAGTGAAATGATTGATTTCTCAGTGGATGTCGAACCACAGGTCAATAAAGAACATTCATGATGAACAAAGAAATATGGGATAAACACACAACCACAAACATGAGGAATGAACGTTGGATAGTTTTCATGTTGGCCTTGATCTATATATATTATTATTACAAGTGAAGAATCAATAATAATCAATCAAAACTCAAAAAATAAATCTTTTCAATAAAACCCATCCCACAAAATGAAAGGTCCACAAATCAATCTGTTGGTCGATTGATTTGCATTCATCATTAAAATTAAGAACTGGGAAAAAATCTAATCAAAACTAAATCCTAACTTGATAAGGATCGATCACATATGAAAAAAGAGATTTTTTTTTGTGATTTTTAGTGAGATACTTTAATTCCTTCTCACACTAGTCGTCGTTACTCAATCTGGTCATCGTTCACCGATGGAATCTAGTTCCACGCTCTCCAATAATTTGTAGGTTTATATGGCTAACCCTAAATTTTTTCCATAAGTTTGTATTTAAATAAAGCATCATTTCACTTCATTAATGGTTAAATAATATAATTTTATTTACTAAATTTATTTATTTTATGTCCACAATGACTTTTCCACAAACTCCTTACGTCGACCAAGGTTATGCCACACCTAGGGTAAAACCCGCGTTTTGAACTGAACGGTTCCCTCATATTTATGATCCAGGCCCTCGTTTATAATTTATTACACTTATTTAAGAAAACTATGTTCACATTATATTTAATATATTTCAAAAATTTATTTCAGGTACACTGGGCCTCGGAATTGCATGTCGTCTTCGCACTCGGTCTAAAAAACAATCCATATAGTATCCAAAAATAATACATGGAAAATCTAAGTCATTACATTCATGTTTTAATTACATGTCCAAAATTGAAAATAAAATGAATTTATTTACTAGAATAATCCTTATAAGATGGCTTATGTGCCACCGATTTATTATCACAGTCAAATATATTTAGTATATGAGTGGATAATAATGGTATTTAGGTCATTAATTTCATCTAAAGCCTTTGAAACATGTAGTTAATCATTATATGTTTTTAAAATTTATATTGAGAAAATTTTTGAACAACCTATATAGTTTTTTACTTAACAATGTGTTGCCCTAAAACATAGAATCTTTCTAATTACATGAGAAATATTACAAAAAAAATTATGATTAAAATATTTTTCTTACATTAAGAAAAAATATTCTAATTATTAATCTAAAGTACTTGTATGATGATTATAATTCCATATACATGTACAATAAAAACTTTTATTTGATGAGTATGATATTTTACATATATTTAATAAGGAATTTTAAAAAATATCCTACCATGAAAAATATAACCCTTTTAAATTTCACCATAAACATTTGTGGGGAAAGATTCATATTTCACTATTAAATGAGCCCTATTTTTCATACACCACACAACTTAACTACTTAGGTATCCTTTCATGCTAATAATATCATATATTACTCTTCAACGGTTGAGTGGACTACTCTTTGTGTAATCTAGTATTTAGATAAACTCAAAACCATTCTAATAGTATCATTACAAATGGTTTCTCAAGTAAGTGTAACCAAAAAATAATAATATGATTTAGTTCACTAAATTTTAGGGTTAACCATTTCCACCATGCTCTACACAAGATAATCTATCAAAACCCTACATGGAAGAACTTGGCTGGTTTAATGATCAAGGTCTTATCATGTTCTTTATATAGAATAGTTTTAACACATTGTATTATTGTAAATAGGATTTAATATCACCATATTATCTCATCCATTAACTTAAAATATATTTATTCTTATTATGATATTATTTTTAATACCTATTACTTACACTAACTTAATATATTTAAACCACATTGATGCGTATCACTTTATAAAACTCTAATATTTTGTTAATGAATAAAATTAAAATTTGATAACATTCCTATATTTACAAATGTATCACATGATTAAGGTTTATGAAAAAATGATCATATAATTTATTATAATCAAATTAAGCTAACAATGACCATATGATTAGTCTTATAATGATAGATATCAAACCTGAACTTTTCTAGATAAGGCATAGACATATAGGACAATAGTAGTCTGACCCAAATTTCCTCATTTCAAGGATAATTTACTCAAGATATACTTTTGTTCCTAGATAATTGTAACACCTAATATATATAAATCATATTTAACTATTAAATTTATTCACATAATTTTCTACACACCAAATATAAGGTAGAATAAAACTAAATCAATTATCATACATAGCATGTAACTCTTTATATGCATGTTTGATAATATATATAAGTATTTAACCACTTCAAACAAAATCATACAATAATTTATAGCATAAAAAATTTATAACTTTGAATTATTCATGGAATATACTAAATAAATTAATAAATATAACCATGATAAAAAATTTAAAAACTATTTATAAATAAACAATTATATGCACTTTATAATTAGTCATAAATTATGGACACTCAAAAACTATATAAATATAATCATTATATATTTATGTATAATAAAAACTTCTTCATATGTTTCATTTATCTATATTTTTGCAAAAATATATTATATTCAAGGAAATAAAAACATTTTGAAATCAAATTCTATTCTGTAACCAATTTACACAATCTAAGTATCACATATTTAATATTATTTAAACCTTGATCAAATAAATTATCGACATTCCTTTTGATATTGTTTAAATAAATTCCTAATATAAGCCTTTTAATTTTAATAGTTAAAATTAAATAAATATGAACAATTCATAATATTAAATATAAACTCTTTTATATTTTACCATATTTTGTAATGTATAAACATTTCTATAAATTACCCTTATAATTTCCTTATAAACTGTATAAATTTAAATTATAAGAAAATCAATATAATTTTAAAAGGTGTTTTAATATTTATATTTCATATTTAAGGAATATTTATTAATTCAAATTTTTATAATGATTTAATAATTAATTCTATTCTATTTAAACATAATTAATTTATATAAATATTATCAATTAGAAAAATAACCCAAAATACATTTTATTCTCATTTGATAAATTATTTAAATAAATTTATAAATTAAATTAACAAAATTTATTTATACAACACATATCATATTTAAATGTATAAGAAAATCTATGGATTATAGTAATGTTATCACAACTTGTGATTTATATATTTTAGTGTATGACTGATAAAAGAGATTATATTTACCATATTACATGATAACATTTTTTATCTAATGCTATAATTTAATCATTCAATTCTTAGATTCATATTTAATAATATGCCCAATATCACTTTAAATATACATGGATCTATTTTCATGTCATGGATCATCACCCTCAGCCCATGTTACTTCCCTTATTGTATTCTATAGCATAAGAAAAACTAAAAGAATTGAAATGAGTTGAATATTATGAAATAAAATATCATATGGATCTACCCCATGATAGATTATGTTATCAAATAATGTATGTACAACCTCAGTTCAATATTCAAGTTGTATCTTTTGATACAGAATAAGACAACATCGTGATAAATAATGTTCTTCATTTTCATACATGATTTCAGGAATCAATGTTCATAGTATGGATCTAACACCAATTATAGATTTATAAGGACCAATTAATATATAATAAATGTTTCAAAAATAATTAAAAATATCATCATAATATCAACCACGAATAAAACCCCAAAACCAATAATAAAAATTAGCAAACAATGTTATGTTTACCTTACACCGATAATGACCACTTCTCATTCTACAACCATAATTCTTGATGAATATCCCTTAGAGACAGTTGATAGAATCCCTCCTTTATTATGTATCCACAAGATTAAAAGACCACCCCTAAAATTATTAGAATCTTAATACATTCTCAAGATATACTAGTGCCTCTCAAGCAAAAGAGAGGAGGAAGAATGATTTTAGCTGAGGAAAATTCATTAAACTTATTAAACCATATTTATCACTATAATAATATTATATAAGTATTGGGAAATTAAAAGGTCAACATTGAATTTACATCAACATCTTGAAATATTCAAGTGAATATTTCATACATTAAATACATTCAACATATGAATTCATCTATCCTCTTATTCATTTCATCATATAAACCTTCATAATAATGGTTTCCATTAGTGTAAGTGATATGAATGATAATAGTTGTAATTTTGATTCCATGTTAATCATAGAGTGTTTATGTGAATCATACTATATGATTATCTACACCATTATATGCCATAGTCTTACAATACGACTATCTAAGTAGTTTCTATGTGATATATAATACTATATTAAATGATATATTGACAAGACATCAGATATGCCTCTATATTGTGGATGATGTATAATAAAAAAATCCCAAATCATCTCATATGATATGTACCAATTATATCAAATATATATATATAAATATAAACACACATAACACTTTTATGGTAAAAATCAATTTATTTCAATATTGTACAGTTATATATAAATTTTAAAATATGATTTTGACGTGACTTACACCCCTTTAAAAACATAACAAAGTTAGTGATAAGGATAAAAGTTTCACCTCAAATCTCTCACTACTAGTCCAGGTCTAGTGGACAATATTATGTGGGAATGCATAA
This sequence comes from Viscum album, assembly GCA_963277665.1. NCBI lineage: Eukaryota > Viridiplantae > Streptophyta > Magnoliopsida > Santalales > Viscaceae > Viscum > Viscum album. The sequence continues at coordinate 1,547,159,314 of OY728135.1, read as the reverse complement.
AAAATTTAGGAATTTTACTTATAAAAAATTCAAAGAAATAAAATGTATATATTGATTAAAATTACACATAAAATCAATATAAAATATAAGATGATACAAAATATAATACAATTCATACATTTCATAAAAAATATTCATTCATGTTGTCAACATAAAAAATATCAAAATGTCAAAAGAGTGAAAATCCAAGTATAATGATTGTGAAATACCTTTATTTTTAATAATTGTGTCCAACTGTGGTCATTGATCATAAAAAAACTATATATAACCATTGGATCATCTCCATCGACTCTTTCATTATTACAATGTCCTATAATATGAATACCATTTTCATGACTATGAGTACATCACTACACAAGTTTCCATGAATAGGTATGTATTACATTAACCCACAACTTATCCCAAGTAATAAACATGCCCAAATTTAGTCCAATGATTTTATAATATTAGGGAGATGAAATAAATCTCATATATTAATTTTCACTACATATATTTACTTAAGTTAATCTCTATGATAATAAATTAACTATGAAATTAAACTCTTCCAAAGATATATACCCAATGTTGAACATAATTAACTCTCTAAAAATATAAAGTTCAATAAAAGATAAACATAGATAAAAAAGAGAGCCCCAATGACCACACCTGTAACATCCCGGTTCCGGAAGCCACCCAGAGGCGCCCCGTACCCGGTTGGTCACATGGCCTCAAGAGAGTTTCCCAAAACACCAGAGGCTACCGACTAGCAGTGAGGGCCTTGGGTGTGATAGTGGGGAAACTATGCCCTCATTGGCAGAGTACACAGGGGAAGAAAAGTAAACATACAATAGCAGAAGTAGTAACATCCAACAATATAAACAGTGGAAGACTAAATCAACAACTAGAGCACATATGTATGTATATCAAATGATGCATGATATATAACCGGAAAACATCTAAACAAGTCACAATGCTGGAAAACACTACAGTACCAAAGCAAGTACAAAAGAGAAAAGTAAAAAGCTCCTCATCATCGCAAGACGAAGCTTGGTCCAATGCTCCCCTTCTCCAAGAAATCAAGTTCCCGAAGTCGAAGGGTGCTTGCCCTTGTCTATACCTACAACAACATAGTCTACTTGGGACCAAAATCATGGACCAAACAGGGTGTGAGATAAGATCCCAGTATGCATTGACCCGAAGATCTGTGCCTAACAGTCAGTGAGTATATGGCAGGTAAAAGTACAATAAGCAGTAAACAGAAACAACAAGAAAAAGGTAGTAACAGTAATAATTAAGGTAGGATGATACAATAGCAATCAAATCACAACAAACAACAGTAGTGAAGCACAAATCTATCAAACAAAAAACCCTATGGGAATTACTCACAGCCATCCCCTCTGGTCCTAACCAAGAAGTACCACAACCCTCTGGGCAGTTCACTCATCCTAACACCTCTGGTTTGGTCATACACATTTATGAGTCACTCTTGGGAAGCTCACTCGGTCAATTCCCCTTATAGTCTAGGGTAGTCAGGGACTCTCTTGAGGAAGATAACGCAGTCTAAACCTCTTATCCCCATGGTCTAGAGACTCTCTGAGGAAGCTATCTCGGTCAACTCCTCTTATAGCCTCAGGTATACCACAGACTCTTTGAGGAAGCTCACTCGGTTAATTCCTCCTCTAGACTGGGAAGGTTATTAAAGAGATTAAAACAAGGTAATAATTTTTGAGGAAGCTCACTCGGTCTACCCTCCTGTAGTCTATAAAATCCAAGGCTCTCTGGGAGCTCACTCAGTCTATCCCCTCTATAGTCTGTAATGTCTAAGACTCTCTGGGAAGCTCACTCGGTCTATCCCTTATAGTCTATAGCACCAGGTCCTCTCAGCCCCGTGCTAGTCAGTGCATAATAAAGCTATAAGGACAAATTACACCTATAGAGCTACTTGGATAACCAATGTACACCTATAGAGCTACTTAGCTAAACATTCTACTAGGCAACAAGCATTTCATGAATTCCACTTTAACCGATAATCGCAAGGCATGAAAACAGGTGTAGCGGCCAAAGGAAAACGAGACCCAAATGTCGTAAACAGAAAAAAGCAAGGGAAAACACATCCAAGCACAGAAAATTCTCCTATAACATGGTCAAATTACATCTACAGAAGCATACAAGCAAGGCAGGAAAACAATAGGGGTAAGACAGTAAACACACAATACCCCGTTCACAGGTATTGGTGTAATTTGCGCATAAAACTCAAAGACTTTGAATGGTAAGGCACAAACCACCAACCTCGATCCTAGGAGATCGATATACTTGAACTACGATGGATGATTCTCCCAAGAACGTCATAGATCTGAGAAATGCAAAAAATGTTCAACCATAGATAACATGAGAAGGAGGAAGAATTGGAAAACAAGGTTCAAGAAGAAGGATGAACTCACCGGTACGCTTCCAATGCAATCGACTATGCTCGAATCGGAGATCGGACGGAGAGGCTGGAGTTTGGGGAAGATTCGGCCGTATGGGTTGCTCTCGGACGAACCAGACCTAGAAGAAGACAAATATCGCGATGAGGCGCGACCCCGGTCTGTTTAGTGAAAAAAAAAGAAAAGTACATAGTGTGTATTTTTAAAGTACATGGCGTGTAGTGGGTTTTTCTGTACTCCACCGAAATCGGCCTCCACGTCACCCCTACACACCGTGTGTGTGGCCCAGGCACGACCATCACATGGCTTCGATCAGGGGAAGAGTACACGACGTGTACTTAGAAAGTACACGGCATGTACTTCGAAAAATTCCCAGAAACTCCAAAAATTCTCAAAAACTCAAAAAAAAGAAAGACATACCTAAAACAAAGATCCGGGTTCTTAAAACTTCCCTCCTTAAAGAAATTCATCCTTGAATTCCCCTAGATGGGCGTAGAAGAAGAAACCTCAAACATCTCCGGCCACTGCAATCGAATCTCGGCCTCCCTCTCCCAAGTCTCATCCTGTACTCTCCCGTGCTGCCATAACAGTCGTACCTGAGGAACAGACCGGCCTCGGAGAACTTTCGTGCTGCGATCGACAATCCGGATAGGATGCTCCTCAAATGAAGCATCCGCTTCCAGCTCAACCTCCTCGGGTTGGAATATATGAGATGGACTTGAGAAGTAACGTCGAAGGTGAGAGACGTGGAAGACGTCGTGCATGGCCTGGTACATCTGAGGTAGCTACAACCGATAGGCAACCGACCCAACTCTCTACAAAACCTCAAATGGCCCGACGTAGCGCGGTGAAAGATTACCCTGCCTCCGAATCATCTTGTGTCCCAACCTCGGTGCGACATGCCGGAAAACCTGATCTCCGACCTCAAACTCCAGAGGTCGCCTCCGCTGATCAGCATAAGACTTCTGTCAAGATTGTGCTGTAGCCATCCTCTTCCGAATCAACTCTATCTGCTCTGAAGTCTCCTGAACTAGACGAGGTCTAAGAAAAGCTTCCTCTCCTGCCTCCTGCCAGCATAAGGGTGATCGGCATGGCCTACCGTACAGAGCCTCGTATGGTGCCATCTGAATGGTCTCCTGAAAACTATTGTTGTAGGCGAACTCCACAAGAGGTATATGCTTCTCCCAAGAACTTCCGAAGTCTAGAATGTAGGCTCAGAGCATATCCTCAAGCACTTGGATCGTGCACTCGGACTGGCCATTAGTCTGGGGATGGTATGCGGTACTCAAATGTACCTGTGTACCCAAGGCCTTCTGAAGTCCCTGCCAGAACCGAGAGGTAAAGCGCGCATCCCTGTCTGAAACAATAGAGTTTGGAATTCCATGCAGATGAATGATCTTTCTGATGTAAAGTCATCCCAGATCATCAACACTGAAGGTCTCATTGATCGGCAAGAAGTGTGCAACCTTCGTAAGCCTGTCGACGACTACCCAAACAACATCACTTCCCCGAGGTGACCTCAGTAACCCGGTCACGAATTCCATCGCGACATCGCTCCACTTACACTCCAGAATGGGTAACTGCTGCAAAATCCCTGCTGGTCACTGATGCTCTACTTTCACCTGCTGACAAGTTAAACATGTCATGACAAAACCAGCAACATCTCTCTTCATACCTGACCACCAGTACTGTCGATGGAGATCTCGATACGTCTTGGTGACGCTAGGATGAACTTCCCAAACTGAAGAATGGAAATCCCGCATCATCTCCTCGCGTATGTCTGCTGGCACCCATACGTGTCCCTAGAAATGAAAGATCTCAACCTCGCCCACTGTTCATACAGGAAGAGGGTCCCCTTATGACACACTCTTCTGTAGGACCAAGGCCTCTGAGTCTGATAGCTGCCTCATTCGTACCCGATCAATAAGTGTAGAGGTAATATCCATAGAAGATAGGATAGTCTGTCCCTGCCTATCATGCACCTCTAGATTCATCTCAGAGAACAGATCCATAAGCTTCCATTCAATGTTGTTCTCTTGAACTGCCTGAATCTGAGTTCGTCTACTCAACGCATCTGCCACTGCATTGCCCTTTCCCGGTGTACAATCGAGCTCGAAGTCAAAGGATTGAAGATACTCGACCCACCTGCGCTGTCTCAGATTCAGATCACGCTGAGTGAAGATATACTTGAGACTCTTGTGGTCGGTAAAAATAACAAAGTTCCCTCCCAGAAGATAGTGTCTCCAACAGTGTAAGGAATGAACAACTGCTGCCATCTTCAGATCGTGTGTCGGGTAGTTCCTCTCGTGTGGCCTCAACTGCTGAGACCCGTACACAACGACTCCATCTCCCTACATAAGCATGAATCCTAGCCCGATACCCAAAGCATCACAGTAAACTGTGTAGCTCTTGCCTGACTCTGGAAAGACTAGTATCGGTGCTGACGTCAACCTCCCCTTCAACTCCTGAAGGGATGACTCACAAGAATCTGACCATAAAAACTACACCCCCTTCTTGGTCAGACCTGTCAAAGGTGCTGCTAGGCGCGAGAAGTCCTGAATGAAGCGTCTGTAGTACCCAGCCAACCCTAGAAAACTCCGTACCTCAAAGAAGTTCTTCAGATGCTCCTAGGAAACTACAACTCTCACTTTCTCTAGGTCCACCGATACTCCAGCCTTTGAGATGACGTGACACAAGAAGTGAATATGATCCATCCAAAAGTAGCACTTCGAGAGTTTAGCATACATCTGATGCTCTCTCAGTGTACTCAGAACGATCTCAAGATGTGTGGAATGGTCGTGTCAAGTGTGAGAGTACACTAAGATATCGTCCACGAAGACCATGACAAAGGAGTCCAATTACGGATGGAACACTCGGTTCATCAGTGCGATGAAAACTGCAGGCGCATTCGTAAGACCGAACGACATGGCTGTATATTCGTAACGACCATACCTGCTTCTGAAAGCTGTCAGAGGTATATCTGATGGTCTAACATGCAACTAATGATAACCAGACCTCAAGTCGATCTCTGAGAACACCCGGGCTCCTCAAATCTAATCAAAGAGTTCATCGATCCTCGACAATGGATATTGGTTCTTGACCGTCAATTGGTTTTGCTTCCGATAATCTACACAAAGCCGAAGGGTACCGTCTGCCTTCTTTGCAAACAGGGCAGGCGAACCCCAAGGAGAAGTACTGTGTCGGATAAAACCCTTCACCTGCAACTCCTCCAACTACTTCTTGAGCTCTTTCAACTCGGGTGTAGTCATCCTATAAGGAGGAATGGACACCGGTGCCGCTCCTGGGATGAGTTTAATCGAGAATTATACCTCACGCTCTGGATGAAAACCTGAAAAGTCTTCTGGAAAGACATACCTAAAACAATTCACCACTGGAGGAAAGTCTAACTACGAAGTCCCCTGGTTATCCAGATAAAGACTGGAAATCTGGGCTGTAACTTCCCCTAGCCCATGATGCTCTGGTCCAGCTCTACCCGCCTGGACATCCCACTCGCCTCTATGAAGGAAAGATCTACCCTATGGTGATGTGAAACTCACCCTATGGCGATAGCAATCAACGACTGCCTGGAAGGGAACCAACCAGTCCATCCTGGGAATGACATCATAGCCCGTCATCTCTAGGACATAGAGGTCCCATAAGAAATGACACCCTGCAACCTCAAGAGGGAACTCTCTTCACTTTCGTATGCTATATTTCCTCATTCCCAACGGTGTTCCAAGAGTCAAAAAATCAGTAAAAGAAAAGATATAGAGCCCAATGCTCTCCACAACCACAACAGAGATAAATCTATGGGAAGAAACAGTATCGAAAAGAGATGAAGATAAAACTAAGGCTACTAAGATCGTACCTTGAACTGTAGAAGGGCCGGGATCCTTCTCCTGAAAGGTCTGCTCCACGGCGAAATACTGGCCTGCACCGTGGTCCTGTGCCCCTAGCTAACTGCTCTGAGCTGATCCACTCTGCTGTCGCTAATGACCTGGTGACTGACTAACATGTCCATGACCTCCACCTCATCCTGAACGGCCGGAATAACTCCAGTTTCCTAACTGGTGGGAAACTGGTGAAACATCTCCATAACATGGGGTCATCGAGGAACCCCTACCACCAGCTGAAGGTGAGAATATGTGACAGAAACGCCCAAGATGGCCCATTTTGCCGCAAGACCGGCACTCCATCAGATCCCTCTGGCACTAAGGCCTAGTATTCCCACTTTTACCGCACTGGTAGCATACAACATGGCTTCCAGAAGACGCATCCCGCAATCCTCGATCTCCTCGAGAAGACTCTCTGTGATGCTTCCTACTGTCCGTAGGAGGAACACTAGCTCTGGATATCGAACCGCCCTGGCTCACTGCTCTAGAATCTCCCAAATTATGCTCAGTGATCAGTGCTTGGTTGAAGATGGAGGATATCGAAGTCAACTAGAAGATATTCACCTGTGAACGGATCTCTTTCCTGAGACCATCCTCGAACTTCCTAGAAAGGAACAACTCATCACCTGCTGGGATTGGTGTGAAACTCTGTAGCTCAGTGAAATGAGATGAGTACTCCATAACAGAGAGAGTACCCTGCTGCAGACTCATAAACTCCCAGGCTCGATCGGCCCTCAGGGTCTCCGGATAGAAGTAGTCTTAGAAGGTGCGTCGAAACTCATCCCAAGACATATCTTGCTGACACCCTGACCGTGAGATCACCTCCCACGACCTCTTGGCGGTGTCCCGAAGTATATAAGTATCCAGCTTTACCCTTTTCTCTGGAGGGATATAACGGAGCTCAAAGATGGTCAGTGTGGCCTGTATCCATGACTCTGCAGCCTTAGGTCCTCCATCACCTAAAAATGTAGGAGGCTGTTGCTGCTGGAAAACCCACGTAAACTCAGCCATCGATGGGGCAGGAGGCGGCGCTCCCTAAAAATTCTGCATCATCCTTAGGAAGTCCTCCCTGAACTACGTATCGGCGCCTGCGATGGGTATGACATCCAGTGCCAAGGTTGGCTCGACTGAAGGATCGGCAGGATGTCCTTGATCAGCCATATCTGGCGTCTGATCACTGCCTGATGACAGACGTACAACCGGGTGACGTCTCAGAGGCATAGCTCTGAAAGATCAAAATCACACCTTAGATCAGGATTAACAAAGATTGAAAACAAAGGAGTACAAAATGGGAACAGGGGGAAGAAACTATCAAGTTTTACAAAACCCGACTACACGACGTGTATAAAAACCACACGGCTTGTCTACTTAAGCCACTGAAAAGGGCGTGTACCCCTTCCTGATAGGTCGTGTAACACCCCAACTACATGACGTGTTGACCCAACACACGATGTGTACTTGAAAACTATTCCCCTGCCCGAGTCTCTTTACACGGCTAACTCAAACGGTCAAGCAAACCTCAGACTACACGACGTGTTCCCTAGGGACACGGCGTGTAATAGACACTGACTCGGTGGCCCGTGTTGTTAGTTACACGACCGTCTACACGGTTGGCACATACACGGTGTGTTCCGAACAAACACAACATGTATAGGTGATGGTGACACCATCCTGTGTAGTTCGTGACACGGCCGAGTACCTGGGAAGGACTACACGGCGTGTTCCATAATCCACATGGCGTGTCTACTCAAGCTTCCCCAACCCGTGTTGTTGGCGACACGACCAGGTACACGACTCTAAAATACATGTCGTGTACCTGCCGTACACGGTGTTTTCCTGAAGTTATTTCTACAACACCGTGTTCTTGCACACATAGTCAATAACACGGCCTGAACACTACATGGCATGTAACCAGAAAGTACACGCCGTGTATTCTGGGGTTTTCTAGGTAGTAGCTCAGAAACAGCGCAGAATACCCAGAAACACGGAAAACCAAGTGAAGAGGTGCTAAATTCTGATCCTTGAGGCCCATACTACCCGCAAATCAATGTTTGGCATCTCCAACAGTCATGTACAAGAGAAAACAGGATCATGATCCACCAACTTCCGATTAAAGAGGTCCTATAACACCTCAAGAATCAAAATTTGGCATTCATTTGATCAAAGTACAATACAAACAATTCTCTAACAAAGCAGCAGAGATTCTATCAAGCATCTATCACAACAGCATGAATCATCTACAGAAAGCCTATCACAATAGCATGCAATCACTAATTCACCCTAGATGACATGGCAAGAATGCATGGCATGTGATTTCTAAAAGTACCTAGATGATTCATGAGATGGAATACCCTCATCTCATCGGGTTGTGACAGAAATAGAACCGCAATATAAAAAAAATAACAATACAAACTATGTGAATCACTCTAGGTGAAATCATATCAACCATAAAATCTCAAAACCATAAACTGAAATAAACGAGGTAGTATGGATTTTCCTTATACACGGGTTAGATATTCCCGGGAATAACTTATTACCACGTATCGAATACTTCCTATCCCTGGCTAAAGTCTACAAATAGTAAATAAAGAGAAAATAATTCCTCTTATACCACTTTGTAACGTCCCAGTTCCAGAAGCCACCCAGAGGTGCCCCGTACCCGATTGGTCACATGGCCTCAAGCGCATTTCCCCAAACGCTATAGGCTACCGACTAGCAGCGGGGGCCTTGGGAGTGACAGTGGGGAAACTATACCCTCATTGGTAGAGTACACAGTAGAAGAAAAGTAAACATACAATAGTGGAAGCAGTAACAACCAACAATATAAACAGCGGAAGACTAAATCAACAAACTAGAGCACATATGTATGTATATCAAATGATGCATGATACATTACCGGAAAACAGCCAAAAAAGTCTCAATGTTGGAAAACACTACAGTACCAAAATAAGTAAAAAAGAGAAAAGTAAACAGATCCTCAGCATCGCAAGCCAAAGTTTGGTCCCATGCTCCCCTACTCCAAGCAATCAAGTTCCCAAAGTCGAAGGGAACTTGCCCTTGTGTATACCTACAGTAACATAGTCTGATTGGGCCCAAATGCATGGACCAAATAGGGTGTGAGATAAGATCCCAGTAGGAATTCACCAAAAGATCTGTGCCTAACAGTCAGTGATTATATGGCAGGTAAAAGTACAATAAGCAGTAAACAACAACAACAAGAAAAAAGTAGTAATAGTAAGCATTAAGGCGGGATGATACAACAACAATCAAACCACAACCAACAACAGCAGTGAAGCACAAAGCTATAAAATAGGAAACCCTATGGGAAGTACTCACATCCATCCCCTGTGGTCCTAACCAAGAAGTACCACAACCCTCTGGGCAGTGCACTTAGCCTAACCCCTCTGGTTTGGTCATACACATTTATGAGACTCTCTGGGGAATCTCACTCGGTCAATTCCCCTTATAGTCTAGGGTAGTCAGGGACTCTCTCGGGGAAGATCACGTGGTCTAAACCTATTAGCCCCAAGGTCTGGAGACTCTCTGAGGAAGCTATATCAGTCAATTCCTCCTACATCCTTAGGTATACCACATACTCTCTGAGGAAGCTTACTCGGTCAATTCCTCCTCTAGCCTGGGAAGGTTCTTAAAGAGATTAAAACAAGGTAAGACTCTCTGAGGAAGCTCACTCAGTCTACCCTCCTGTAGTATATAAAATCCAAGACTCTCTGGGATCTCACTCGGTCTATCCCCTCTGTAGTATGTAATGTCTAAGACTCTCTGGGAAGCTCACTCGGTCTATCCCTTATAGTCTATAGCACCAGGTCCTCTCAGCCTCGTTCCAGTCAGTGTATAATAATGATATAAGGCCAAATTACACCTATAGAGCTACTTGGCTAACCAAATTACACATATAGAGCTACTTAGCTAAAAAGTATACTGGGAAACAAGCATGTCATGAATTCCACTTTAACTAATAATCGCAAGGCATGAAAACAGGTGTATCAGCCAAAGGCAAATGAGACCCAAAGGTCGTAAATAGAACAAATAAAGGGAAAACACATCCAAGAACATCAAGTTGTCCTCTAACATGGTCAAATTACCTCTACACAAGCATACAATCAAGGCATGAAAACAAAAGGGGTAAGACAGTAAAAACGCAATACCCTGTTCATGGGTATTGGTGGAATTTGCGCATAAAACTCAAAGACTTTGAATGGTAAGTCACAAACCACCTACCTCGATCCTAGGATATCGATATACTTGAACCACGACGGCTGATTCTCCATAGAACGTCGTAGATCTTAGAAAATTCACAAAACGTTCAACCATAGATAACATGAGAAGGAGAAAGAATTGGAAAACAAGGTTCAAGCCGAAGGACAAACTCACAGCTGCGCTTCCAACACAATCGACTGTGATCAAATCGGAGATCGAACAGAGAGGTGGGATCTCAGGGAATATTCGTCCATATGGGTCGCTCTCGGACGAACCAGACCTAGAAGAAGACAAATATCATGATGAGGCGTGACCTCAGTCCGTTTAGTGAAAAGAAAAGAAAAGTACACGACGTTTATTTTTAAAGTACATGACGTGTAGTGGGTTTTTATGTACTCTGCCAAAATCAGCCTCCACATCACCCCTACACCCCGTGTGTGTGGCCCAGGCAAGGCTAGCACATGACTTCGAGCTGGGGAAGAGTACACGGCATGTACTCAGAGAGTACACGACGTGTACTTTGAAAATTTCCAGAAACTCAAAAAATTCTCAAAAACTCCAAAAAAATAAAGACATACCTGAAACGAAGATCCGGGTTCTTACAACACCCTTATAAATGAGGAATCATAAATGTATTAAAAATTAGAGAACATTTTCCATTTTTATTATGAGTTATACCTTTTCCAATATTATGTACGAAAATCAAGTAATAGAAATCATCAATTAAATAAATTTAAAAAATTATATCACCCTGAAAAGGAAATGTGCCTTTCTAAGGAATGTCATAACATTATCAACGAACTTAGTTTTGAATCCTAAGTACCATAACCCTACTATAAGTGTTAGGTGTTTTAAAAAATGAATATCATGGAATCGATTATAGTCTATAAATTCACAAAAAAACATTGAGAACCAACCTATTAAAAGTATTTTCATCTCTAATAAATAATAATTATATCATCTTCAATAACCATAAATTTTTTATTTACATGAAATCACTTGACAAAAATTATTTCGTTATCATGAATCTCATCATGGTAAAAAAGGGGAAAGAGGGAAAATTCACTCTAAAATTACCATTAGTAAAAACCTACCCATCAAGACCCTTACGGGTTCCATAATAAGGTCAAGTGTGATTCCCAAGACCCACCACAAATTTTCTAGTGTTAAGTGACTATTACAAAGATGGTATAAACATAAAATTTTAAGAATTCATCCTCAAAATCTACAATTACAAATTAAAAACCTTCATTATAAATCCACATATATCATGAAGATCAATAATAATCTAAAATTCATGAAACAACATATAACATACCACAAGTTATGTATATAATAATATATAATCAATAAGAAACAATAATTTATACAGTGAAATTACCTTTACATATATTAAAACGTTATATAAATGAAAAAAATAAAGGGACCCTTCAATTAATGGATATATACATTTTTACCAAGACATCACCAGTGGAAACAATCAGGCCTATGACAACCCATATATTTTATAATATTAATTTCATGATTTATTAAGTAAATAAACACATAATACTATCCCAAAATATTGATAGTCTTAGTGTATTTTTGGAATTAGGTATACAACACAAAAACTTGAAGCATGGGAACAAGAACATTTTTAAAAAAAATTGTAAAACATTCCCTTTTATTCCACTTATAATTTAATACTACCCTGGATAACCTATGGATGTATATAAGAAAGGGGTGAGCTATAAATCCCTGTAATGGAATAATTAAAGTATAACATGATCAAATTAATACATGTGAGTCAATAGGAATATAAAGGTGACATAAAAGGATTAAAATCATATAAAATAACATCGAATCATGATATAATATGTTAACATCAATGTACCATAGGAATGTGGAAAAAACACAGAATATGACATCATAAGAATAAGTAAATGCTTACTATTAAAAAATCATAACATAGTGCGAATAAAATAACATCTCATGCACCATAATGGTATCTCTTGAGATTAAAACATTACCAAATGCATTGGAGGGTTATATAATTTAGGACCCACCTATCACGTTCATATCATGTACATGTATTTGTGTTCCATATAGATCATACTAAATAAGAAATATATTTCATCAATTTTAATCCCAAGATCAGGGAGTGTTGATTACAAACATAAAATTCCATGATAAATTAAGGATTGTTACAGAGATGTGAATATCCTTCAGTGAATATGGGGATGGGTATTCAAAACACCAATGTTTTATATGGAAAATCATGGGACAATTTTGGTAGAATAACAGGTGTACATAATGGTTCACATAAAGGATTTATTGAGAGCGAATGGTGGAATCTCATTACTTTTGAAATACAATGATAGTAAAGGTATATGTAAAAACACATTACAATATGAAAAATAGTAAATAAAAAGGTTTAGTAGAAATAAATTACATTAAATAAAAAGTAATAGAAGATGATCTAATTATTTTGGCATTGTAACAACTTAGGTAAATGATATAACTAGTGGGGATAAATGTATCTCATTCATAGAAAATAAATTGGAATATAAAGGGGTATTTTTAATGAAATGAAATCATAATAAATTGAGATTAAAATTTCTAAATAAAAACAAGGTTCTTGAATGGAAAATAAGAAAAAGAGATAGATCTGTTACTTTTATAGTACACTTCTAAATGATTTTTAGGAGCTTCTTAAGAGATTGAGAACACCTTGGGATGGATTTATAGAGGGATAGAGAAAGGATATTAAATATAAATGGGGTTTTTAGTGAAGAAGAGTGGGAGGTTTGGAGGGTAGTAATATTAAAATATAGGGGAATTCTTTATTAACTTTCAAACATAGGTTTTGGACACTATAATATAAACAAATCTACACCATAAACCATACCATGAATTTAGACCATGGTTTAAACCTATGAGTAGTGATTTTCAATATATTATAAGTCAATAAACTTAAATCCTTAAAATAATACCATTGTTTATATGGAAGTGATTCATGTTCATAAAGAATTAATTTCAAAACCATAAAATATAATATTAGATTTCAAGGATTCATTGATTGTTTATCCATCCAATGTCCCGCAGGACTTCATTTGTTTTATTTATTTTGATAATACACCTTTCAAGGGGTAAAGTGGAACCCTTACAAGGCATGTAGGAATAAGTATTACATGGCCCATAGGCCTTAGAGAAATTCATTACCCGCTGGCTTCAAGCATTACATACAACCCAGACTAACAACTTGGAACTGCTCCTCACCAGCATCTTCATTGTGAAATCAGCTCTCCACCTTCACATGGATATTAGGCTAGTTATCCGAAGCATGCACAGGCTTGTCCCAATGGCAGGTGACATACCCTATCATTCTTGAAATCCATGTAGCTTCTGCTGTGGTGAAAGCTCCTTGCTCATCCTTCTTATAGATCTTGTTCCTTATAGGTTGTCTAGTTTGCACCTGCACTTCAAGGTGGCCTGAAGGCCTACTGGCCCGAAGGCTTGGGAGGCCCGAAGGCCTTAAAGGACTCAGGGACCAAATCGGTGGCCCGAAGTCCCAAACGGGGGAAAATTCCTAGCTGCTACAGTGCCAAACAGTGCCTACTATAGTTCCCGCTACAGTACCTTTTGCAGTACTACATAGTTCCCACTATAGTACCTATAAATTATGCCTCTTCATGGATTTGATCCTGGGTTTCCTAGATGCACTTAAGAGTCCTCACCAACCGGACTGAGGCTCATGCACGATTGTTTATAAAATTAATAAAATAACTTCAAAAATAAAATATTTTAATGGGGAAGTATATTTTGGGTCATGTATTCACTTTATTGTAATTATTTCATGAATTATGGACTATTATGATGTCATAATATATACTGTGTATTTTCATATTATTTAATTTTTAACCAAAAATTTGATTGTCTTAGAGAATTATGAAAAAGACACCATTGGTTAACTTCAAAATGATTATTTCAGAAATAATATTCATTTTATGAAAACAATTATCTAAATATGGTACTTTAAACATTTAAAATAAAAATCTCCATTTATTAAAAAATAAAATTTTAAGACAATAATAGTTTTTTGGCCCTTAAAAATATTATATTAGAAATCATTACATTATATTAACATTTATATATAAATAAATATTATTTAATAATAATATAATGTGAAAATTAAATTTTATTTAAAATTCATAAATTTATCAAAAGTTTTATTTAAATTAAAAACATATATTTCCAAACATACAATTTTGGTTTCTTCTCATCAATATCTAATTTTCATCAACCCATATATAATTGCATATATAATGTAATAATTAATAGTTATAATTGTAAACATTAATTTATTAAAAAGAAAATATAAAAAATCATAGTATTGGGGTCTTGATACATAACCCATTATTACACTCACATATTCCATAAGGGTAAGGTGTGTGATGGTGGTGCTTTTCTAGGGTGGTTTAATGAACATGGTTTGGTTTTTGATTTTGATAAGCTTTAACTTATCCCATAAATAGTTTCACATATTTTTTAATTTCTGAATATTGTCTTGGGATTGGTCAAGGGAAAATCCCATTGATTCCTTCTCCCTCAAGAGTTATGATAAATATGCTTCATAGGTTATTATCCTACTTGTTGAGGCCTCCAATTATTCCTTCTATGTCAATTGGACTTTATCATAACCCTTATTATACTAATTTTAATGGTCACTATAAAATGACTATATTATCAATGGTTATGATAATTAATTCTCTTTTAAATATGACATGCTATATTTTATAAGGTATCAACATAACTAATGTGGTGAATAATTTTTATGTAACTACATTATTTAATAAATCATTACTGGTTCAAAAAAGTGAATTTCATTCATAAATTTTCAAGTCATTACATTCTGATCCCTTTATAAATTCATCCCTAAATTTTTTTATTTTGTAAACTAAAACAAATGATAGTAAATCTATGTCATTGCCTCTTCATTTTCCTAGGTTTCTTCCTTAAACTTGTGGTTATATCATAGTACTATGACAAGGTGAGTTTTCCTGTTTTATAGAACATTGTCTCTATGATCTAAGATATTGACATGCTACTACTCAAATGAATGATAATTCTCCAAGGGTACCACATTTAATTTCAGTACATGTGAGGGTTCGAGAATATACTTCCTCAATAGGGATAAATTAAATGCATCATGGACATGTGAAAATTAAGGTAGGTGTGCTAGTTGATAGGCCATAACTCTGATACAATCAAGGATATCAAAGGGGAAAAATTATCTTGGAATGATCTTTACATTCTTACCAAAACTCATGACAATCATTCACCATGTTATATGAAGGAACACATTATCTCGAACATCAAATTATAGGTCTAATCAATGATTGTATATGTAGTTTTTAGTCAAATTTATAAGGATTTCATATGATGTTTAGTAGTTTAAATCTTATATAATCATCACTTGGATAAGATAAAGTAACAGAAGATTACACCCTCCAAATTCATCACAACATATTGGAGTCTGAAAACTCATCCCATAAAAATCCCCATAAGGTGAAAAATGAATATTAGAATGTAAGCTGTTGTTATATGAGAACTACACTAGGGGAAGGTGTTGGTCCCAACATCCTTTAAAATCCATTATTAATTATCTAAGAATATAATCTATAGTTTTAATGGTTATCTTAGGATTACCATACATATAATGGTGATACATAGTAAGAAAAATATTCTTTGTGTCCAATGCTTACTGAAGGATTCTCCAGAACCTCAAGGTATACCTTAGATCTAGATCAAATACAATAAGTGTTTTACTATAAATTGTATTATGATATTCCTTATGTATATTTTGGTGAGTTATTCAAGAGGGAAATCTTCATTGATAGAAATGAAATGTGCCGATATTATAAGATGAAAAAAACCCACCCAAATGATGTTATTTTGTTTAGATGTACATGGGAATCATATAATTAAATACATGGTTATGTTTTCTTAATTCCATTTTGTTATGGGAAATAATTGCGACATTCACTTATACTTCTATCATTCAGCCATGACTTGTTGGCATACCAAGCATCAAGATACAGATTATGAAATCTCACACTTTATGTTATCCCTCTATAGGTTTTTATTTAGATATATATATATATATATACATACATACATATACATAGTAATGATTCCTAGATGAATAAATAATGAAAATATCTATACATAATCCAAAATTTTAATCTTCAGATTTGGTTTTGATTGAACACATATTTGGGTTCAAAACCTTAGAACCCTTAGAAATTTTAAACTATATAATATTTACTACTTTTTTCTATTGCTCATCATCATCATTTTAGGCCTCATTAATCTTCTCAAGAATGGATGGTTGAGAAATAATATGAGAAAGGTAGGATTAAGATCCATTTATTATTCCTTATGTCCATCCTTTGCATGCCCAAGAAGATTGGTTCTCTATCAATCCTCATCTTGGATAGGGTTCCATGATCATTTTTTATCAATTCATCTGCAAACTTGTTCTCCTTATAAGGATGGAAATGGATTGAAAAATCATAATTGTTGGAATATTGGATATTGTTAGCCACTATCTATGACTATAATGGTTTTAATTATCACAAATCATGTCATATATTAACATATAACTTACCTCATGACAGATAATAAAATTATGTCAAAGCTAATTAATTATGCGTTTTAAGTCTAAACAAGCTTATAACTGATTATATATGTGTAATTATGGGTATTAAAACTTTATGAATTTACTTTAATATAAGACAGACAAAAAATTTAAAATTTTCTAAGTATGAGTTACTGACACCGACAAAAGAACTGAGTCACCGACAGAAAAATGACTCACCGATGTATATGACTTATCGATGCAGAAAACCTATCGATGCATATGAATTAACGATGCAGATGTACTACAGATTCATATTACTCACCGACGCAAATTACTCACCAATGAAAATGACTTACTGATGCAGACAACCTACTGATGCAATCAACCTACCATCAATACAAGTGACCTACCGATGCATGGTGATACCGAAGAAAGCACTCACTGATAGTTAAGATGACTCACTGATATAATGAGTCATCGACATATGGTAAGAAAAAAATGATGACATACAGATGGGTTGAGTCACTAGTAGAAGGAGATACCAACATACAACTCACCAATAAACTCACTCACCTATAGACAAGGCAATGATGGACTGTTTAAATTTTTTTTATTAATATTATTTATAACTGTCATATTTGAGTCATTTAATGAAACTGAAATATTTAATAATATTTTTTAGGAATTTTAGTAGACAGTACGAGGTATGAAGAACCTTTCATGTGGATAGAACATGATCTTTGTCAACCCTCAAGTATAAAAATCAATTTTTAAGAGAAAAACACACACAGAATACATATATACACAGATAAAAGAAAATAAGTGTGGTGTGGTTGCATGTATGATAAAAGAACATCTGCGACTCTCATGTACCCACTTTGAACTCAAGGAAGAACACATAAGGAAATATCAATTAATATGGACATCGAATTGACAACTACTTAAGCATATCAATGAAGGATCAGGATATACCTACAAAATCATACTTGTACCTGGAAGACAAAATACGAAACCCTTTTTGTGTGTGTCAAATTCCATAAGAGTACTCAAACCGCATCTCTGATACATCTTAAGAGTCGAGAGTTTCAACTCAAGACACACAGAGCCTTCTAAATCTTTTCTCATATTTATTTTCTTTGTTGTGTGTTTTTACATACTTTTGAGCAGTGTGTGTATCTGTTTATAGAGAACACACTATCTCTTGTATTAAACTGAAGTATACAATATATACTTCCACTCATACTTTTTTACACCTGTTTAATCCCACAGATAAGGGTGGAAGAAGTCCTTGGGTGACCTGGTAGTTTGTACACATGAAGAACTGTGGTAGTAGTCATATTACCTGGATAGATGGTGTGATATTTTGAACCCTGATCCAGGGTATGGATCAAACTATTTATTAATTTAGACTGCTTAGTGTAAGATTATCACCAAGTGGAGAGGATTTGGTCTTTTCTTGAGACTAAACCTCTTGATTTATTTCCACTATTTTTTTACTTTTAGTTTTACTCTATATTTCATAAAACTAAATTGAACTCTGATAGTTAGTCTTAACAAGTGTTTATAATAGGATTGAATTATTAGGTTAGATTAAAAAGTTGTATTAATAATCAAATTGATATAACTGAGAACTAACCAATATCTTGAGAAATTAATCAAATAGTCAAGCTCTTATAAATTCACTACTTTCTAACTGGTCAATTGAATTTTAAATTTGAGGGTGTTTCAAATAATACCTTTTTTAATAGAAATTTTTATAGATACTCAATTCACCCCCCTCTTGAGTACTCTACTCCGACCAACATTTTCTATCAAAGGTTTTAGAATTTTCAATTTTCAACGATTTTTCAAACTTTTCATCTGTGGTTTTAGTTGTATTTCAAAGATCTTAAAATTTCTGTTAATACTAAAATTTTATCTCTTTAAAATATTTTTATAAACTTTTAGTATGGATAATATATTGGAAGATGATGCTACAAATAGAACTCCATTATTTAATGGAAGAAACAATGCACAATGGAAAATTAAAATGAAAATTCACTTAAAAAGTATGGGTTTTGAAATTTGGTCTTCAATTGTAGATGAATATAAGATTACTGATACTTCTAAAACTGCTTGGGATGAACCAAATAAGACTGCTTATAATAATAATTTCAAATAAATTAATGCCTTATACTGTTATTTTGGAGAGAAAGATTTTAACAGAATTTTTTCATATAAAACAGCCCATGAAATTTGGGACACCTTATCTGTTTCACATGAAGAAACTTCTAGTGTTAAAGAAATGATAATTAACACATAAACCATTAAATATCATAACTTTAAAATAAAACTCGATGAGCCTATTTCTGACATGTATCTCAGGTTAATAAAATTGTGAACATTATGATCTCTATAGGAAGAGATGTTACTGTCAAAGAGAAAATTATCTAGATTCTCAGTTTCTTACCAGTTAGATGGATAAGAACTTCTGTATCCATTAGAGAATCTCGTGACATCATAAAACTACACATTAAAGAACTCATTAAGAAACTAATGATGTATATAGAAGAGATGAAAGTCAATAAGGAAGAAGAGGATGTACTGAAGAGAAAATATGTAGCCTTCAAGACTACAACCTCTAAGAACAATAAAAACGAGAAGGTGCTAGACTCTGTTGAAAGCTCCATTAATGATGAATCGATATAAAACTCGGATGGAGAGATGGATCAACTGGCCATAAGATTCTTGAAATTCTATAGGAAGAAGAATTTCTTCAGGAAGCTCAATTATAAATGAAGATACGATATCTAGGGAAATTTGAAAAAGGACTGGAAAAGAAATGAAAAACTTGAGGATATTGTCTACTATGAATGTAATAGGAGAGGACATGTCAAAGATTTCTATCCAAAATTAAAATACAAAAATAAGTATGAATACATAGACAAGAATTTTAAGAAATCTATGAAGGCCATATGGAGTGCCTCTAAGGATAACTCTAGTGAATTAGAATCATCCCATGATAAGAGAAATGAAATGGAAACTATGGGTTTTATGACAAACACATTTGAGGTAACCTTAGATTATTATATACACAATTATTATTATTCTAGAGATAAAAGTGATTATGAAAATAAGACAAGTGATGAACTATTTGAATACTCTAACATGATGGAAGAGACATGAAATGAAATGAAAGATAAATATAAATCTTTAAATAAACAACATTCTCTCACTGAAAACATTAAGTATGAAATTACTACTGAAAATAATAACATTTCTCAACTGCTCAAAGAAAACAATGAATTAAAAAT
Organism: Viscum album; assembly: GCA_963277665.1. NCBI lineage: Eukaryota > Viridiplantae > Streptophyta > Magnoliopsida > Santalales > Viscaceae > Viscum > Viscum album. The sequence continues at coordinate 1,547,138,883 of OY728135.1, read as the reverse complement.
GTCCAATGAGTAATTGAATAAAGATCTATAAAAGTTTACCAATGGGAAAAATACTCTTATACAAATTATTGGTAATTATATATCTCTTAAGTACACTTATAGAATTGGATATTATCCTATAAAGATAAACCTATCACAAAAAAATTTTGTAACTAAATATGGAAAATTTGTTCCTCCACGTAAAAATCAAAATTTTTCTGCTAGTTTCAGTTGTAGAAAAATCTTTTACTACCTCTATTTTTTATGGACTTAATAGATTCTATTTTTCAAATATATTACATAATGCTTATAGGAAACCCATAAGAAAAATGTGGGCACCTAAAGCACTAATTACTAATGTTATTGGACCCAAACAAGTCTAGGTACCAGAATCTACTTTTGTTTGATTATTCTGTAGGAAATCTATCTGCAGAGATCCTACAAGAGTTAGTTGTACCTGGATAGTGGATGTTCAAGAAATTTGATAGGATACTATTCAAGATTCAAGAACCTAATATATATTTATGGTGGATATAAAACTTTTGGTGAAAATTCTAAAGGAAAAATAATTGTCTTAGGACAAATTGGTAACTCTAACTTAGTTTTACTTTCTAAATTATTTTTTGTTGATTAACTGAAATATAATTTTCTTAGTATTTCAAAATTATGTGATGATTAATTTCATGTTAAACTTGAGAATGATTCTTTAAATGTTTTTAAATCTAAAAATGAATTCGTATTTTCTTATTTTAGAAATGAAAATGTATACGTTGTTAACTTAGATTCTTTCGTTTCTCAAAATATTTATTTTTAAGTTCCTTTTATAAAGATTCCTAGATTTGGAATAGTAGATTATGACACAATTATATATAATCTCTTAAAAATATTACACGAAAATAATTAGTGGAGTATATACCTAAACTTTATTTTTCAAATGATAAAGTCTGTAATCCTTATCAAAATGGTAAACAACACACGATGTCTTTCAAATCAATGAAAGAAGTTTCAACTTCTCAACCTCTTGATTTGGTTCACATGGATTTTTTTGACCATCTCTAGTTTCTAGTTTAAATGGGAATCACTATGTCTATGTTCTTGTAGATGACTATTCTATGTATACATGGGCTTATTTATTAGCTCACAAAAGTGAAGTATGTACTTACTTCACCAGGTATGCTAAAATAGTGGAAAATCTAAGTTGTCTTAGGATAAAATCTTTAAGAAGAGATCATGTCCATGAGTTTGAAAATCAATACATTAAATATTTGCGATCAAAAAATGGATATAATCATTAATTCTCTACCCCTATGAGACCTTGATAAAATGGAGTTATAGAAAAAAGAAGTACAACCTTACAAGAGATATCCTGAACAATGCTTATGAATATGATCTACCTATTTAGTTTTGGTTGCAATGTATATATCCTTAATACAAAGGACAATCTTACCAAATTAGCATCCAAGAGTAATGAATGAATCTTATTAGGTTACACAATTTCTAGTAAAGCCTATAAATTCTTTAATAAAAGAACCAAGTGTATGAAAGAATCTATGCATATAAAATGTGATTAAATAGATCCACATGAACCTAAGACCTCCCAAGACAAACTTGAAGATGATGTGCCAAATATGGACATAAATGCAAAATCATCTAATCCTCTTTTCATGAAATTTGTTAAATCAAACATTTCTGTAAATTCTTCAAACTCTGGACATGATGAACCCGAACATGTAGATGAACATGAAATTACTATTACCTCCTTTTATAGACCAACTAGAACTCTCAATTTCCATCCTTTAGATTCTGTTGTTGGAGACTTGGATAAAATGACACAAACTGAAGCTTCCCTTAGAAAGTAGGTTGAACATCAATCCTTTTTGTCCCATCTTGAATCTAAAACATCAATGATGCAATTAAAGATTATTTTTGGGTGATGTATAGAAAATAATAACTTAATCGATTTTAAAGAAATATAGTTTGTAAATTTGTGGATATACACAAAGACATCTTGGCCATTGGCACTAAGTGGGTGTTTAGGAATAAAGTAGATGATTTGAGTAATATTGGTAGAAATAAATCCATATTGGTTTCACAAGGTTATAGTCAAGAAGAAGGAATTGAATATAAAGAAACCTTTTCACCTGTTTCTAGACTTGAGGCCATCAGAATCATGCTTACTTATGCTTCCCATCTTAATTTCATAATTTATCAGATGGATGTTAAAAGTGATTTCTTAAATGGGTATATAATTGACGATGTTTTTGTTTAACTACCCCCTAGTTTTACATAACTCACATTTTCAAAATATTGTTTTTAAATTAATAAAAGATTTATATGGTTTAAAACAATCTCCAAGAGCATAATATGATAGACTAAGTACTTTTCTCATTATAAAAGGTTTAACAAAAGGAATTGTTGATCCTAATCTATTTATAAAACAAATTTATAAAGAATTTTTAGTACATCAAATTTATGTAGATGATATTTTTTTTGGATCTTAAATAAATTATTTATGTATTTATTTTTCTAAAATGATTCAAAGTTAATTTGAAATGAGTTTTATGGGTGAACTCAAATTCTTTCTCTAATTTCAAAATTTTCAAAATAAATAAGGTATAATTTTAAATCAAAGTAAATACATAAAATACCTTTCAAAAATATTTGGATTTGATAGCATTAAAAGGAGTGACACTCTAATGAGTACTACTTGTAATTTGGATATTGATGAAGATGTTAAATCTATTTATCAAACCACTTACAGAGGAATGATTGGAATTTTTCTCTACTTGACTGCTAGTAGGGCAGATATACGATTTAGTGTGTGTATGTGTGACCGTTTTCAAGCTAAACTCAAAGAATATCACCTAAATTCTGTTAAAAGGATTTTTAAATACCTCAATGACACTATCAATTTAGGTCTATTTGACCCTAAAAGGACAATCATTTGATATAGTGAGTTATTCTGATGCTGAATTTGGTGGATGCAAGTTAGATAGAAAAATTACCTTTGAGACATGCCACTTTTTGGTAAAGTATTTGATTTCATGGTGTAGTAAGAAACAAAATCATATTGCATTATCTACTACCAAAATTGAATATATAGCTTATGGTAGCTATTGTTCTTATATTTTGTGGATGAAACACACTCTTATAGACTATAGATATCAATTTAGACATGTACCAATAAAATGTGACAATAAAAGTTCTATTAATATTTCTAAGAACCCAGTTTCTCATTCTAGAACAAAACATATTGATGTAAGACATCACTTTTTTAGAGATCATTATCAAAAGGGTGATATCACTTTATAATTTATTCTCCCTAAATATCAGGTAGATGATATATTCACTAAGACATTGAACTCTGAAATAATGAATCACAACAAACATGAGTTCAGAATGATCAATTTACAAGACCGTGTATTTCTATTCCTTTGATCATTTAAGTGAAGTTGTCATGCCGACATCGACTCTATGTCATGCCGACATAGTTTTCATAATGACACCAAAACTATGTGATGCTGACATAGTTGTCATGCAGACACTGATATTATGTCACGCCAACACAGTTGTCATGCTGACCCTGATGCTATGTCATGCCGACACGGTTGTCATGCCGACACCGTTAGTGTTATGAAAAATATGTCACACCGACACCGATGACTCACTATTTTTATATTATTTATGTTTTTATCAAAAGGTCACCTTTTTGATTAATTATTTTGAACCAGGTTCATGATTTCACAATTTTGTAATTTCAAAATCCCTATATAATATAAATTTGAATCAATCCACTCTAATTATTTACCTATAAAATCTCTTAGCCATTTCTCTCTCTTTACCATTAACCTTTAACCTTCTAACCTTCAAACTGAATAGATTGGAATGGGGTGTGTGTAGAAAGCTCTTGATGGTGGAAAGTTTCGTGCTTCTGAGAAACAAAAAGGTGAATCGAGTAAATATTCAACACTTGTAAATCCTACTCTAGAAAATATTTTTGTAACTTTAGAAAAAGAAGTTCTAATAGAATGGCTATTAGAAAAAAACTCTCTACTACTCAAGTTACTACAAGATCAAGGTTGGCTTTAGTGGTTCTCAACTAATGAAGGACCCTTTTAGCTGAATCTAGTTGATGAGTTTTACATGAATATATAGTTTTTTTGAAGGGAGTGATGTCACTTGGATAAAATCCATCGCAAAAGGAAATAGAATCTCTTTATATTCAAGACATTGGGATGAATTCCATAAAGTTCCTCATGAACGTGTATTTGATGGTTATAAAGGCTCCTATCAACTTGAGAGTGATATGTTTCTCTTTGAGACAATGTTAAAGGAACTCACTAATAATGATGTGCACAGAAGACCCATTACTATAGAGTTAAATGGAGAATGTAGAATCTTGTTAAAGTTTATCCAACATAAAATCTATCCTAGGAAAGGGGAATTTGATTCTCTAAAATATCAAGATGTCTACTTGGTTTATCTTCTAAGAAAAGGGATCAAGGTAAATTTGTGTAGATACCTTATAGTTCACATGAATGAGATTATCAAACCTTCCTACAAAACTAATTACCTGTTCTATCCAAGGATGATCTCGACTATGCTGAAAGAAAAAGGTTGTGGATATGAATTTGAGGATGCTATTTTTGAGTGTAGTGGGATCTTACTTGGTAAAGAAATTTGTAATAGAATGAAAATCAACTAGAATCCATGGAAGAGAGAATGGGTTGGAGATAAAGATAAGATCTATGAAAAGTTTAAACCAGTGGATCATCTAACTAGACCGAAGAATATGGATGATCTTAGTTTGGGACAAAATAAGAAAGATGTTTATTTTTCAAAAGAAGAAGAGGATCCTATCACTCCGGTTAGAGATATGGGATCACTTTTTGATGATAGGAGTGATCCTAACACAACTGGTCCTCGCAAAGGTTTTTTCCTTTAGACCACGTAGTCCTCAACTCATCTTAACCTCTGATAAGACCACTCTTGAAGATAATGGAGATTAGGAGAAAAAGTCTTAGGAAGTGTGGAATATGTAAGAAGATTTAGTGGTTATGATGATGATGAAGAAGAAACTGAAAATGGTTAAAGTGGCAGTGGTAGTGAAGAAGAAGAATAAGGTGAAGAAGATGGTGATAAAAAAATTAAGAACATTTCTCTGGACATGATTATATGAAAGTAATGGAAGTTGTGATGATGATTATAAGGATGACCAAGGTAAAGATGTTGAAATGATTTATGTTTTGGACCAGGCTTGGTTGGATGAACCTCTTGAAGTGGTTGTTGAAGTGAGAGAATATGCTGAACTTGCTACTAAAGTGGATGCTCGATAAATTCCTATACCTACTTTGGTTTATGAAAGAATATTCCCTTATAGTGAAGATAATAAACCATTAAGAAAATCTCATATTTAGTGGGAGACTTAAGAAAGATAAAATCAAGTTAAGAAAATAATAAACTTGGAAGAGTAAGGCTTGATACTCTTACTTCTCTAGATGATTATATAATACCAGAATGGGCAAGGAATCTTGGGTATGTGGCACTGGGATTAGATTATGAAGATTCAGATGATGAAGTGTTTATACCTATTGCAAGAGAACTAGTGGATGAAACCCTTTCCAGTGACTATGTCACTAAGGCTGATTCGAAAAAATTCAAGGAAGATATATGTTCATAAATATGACATTTAGTACAATATCATATGAGATATGGGATTGATGAATCTATATGAGAAAATACCAAGCTGATAGATAACCTGATAGCTATCTGATCTATGTTTGATGGTGTAAGGAAACCTAAAACTTCTAGTTCTACTCCTGACTCAGTAAGTGTATCTCAAGATGATGCTGTTTCTGTCTCATAGATGATGATAAAGTAAATTCATGCAAATTTGATTAAATTTGTAGAAACCATTGTGGCAAGAAACACAAATATTGGGAATGATATGACGAAGTTAACTATTGGCATAAATGCTTTAACCACTGAGTATAGTGATATAATGGAGAGTGTCATGAAAGGTCTTTAAGAGCATGTATATCATCTTAAAGTTCATGATTTTTCCAAACTGAGAAAAGTAGTAAAGGAAATTGTGAAATCTGCTTCAAAATCAACCCCCACTACTATTTCTTCCACATCTGATTAGACTTCTCAGACTCTGGATTCTGAGGCAATTAGAAAAATTTTAAAAGAGGAGATTAAATCTCTATTTGATTCTATTGGATTGAGAAGCCTATAAAATATTGAGAAAAATAGTGATCGGGTGCATGATATGGTTAGATTATATTACAAGGAAGCATCTTCCACTCAGAAAGAACTTACAAAGAGGATGAATTCTTATTTCTCTAAGATTTATTCTGATCACCAGTTGTTAAGTCATTTTTAGTATTTGGAAGAAAATATGTCTTTACCCCTAGTTACAAAATCTTTCAAAGAACAAGTCACACAATTAAAGGACTTCACTTCTCTATTGGATAAATTTATGGAGAATGAGGATGACTTTGAGAAAGAAATGAAATATGGTGGGGAGATTATTGAGGATTTCATAAAATTGTTAAAGCCATATCTCCATGTTTAAAGTGAATCCATTGTTGTTCCAGTTGCTGCTTCTCTTAACACTGCTTAGAAAATTTCTTCCTCTCCAATGTCCGTTTCTCAAGACTTGACAAATATCTGGTCTATTATCACATAAAAACCTTAACCTCAGCTGTTCTCCTAGCACAAACCATGCCTGGAACCAGCTGTTTCAGCAGGAATTCCTTTTCCTCTACTCAAGATTTCTTCAAATGCTCTTGTTTCTCCTCTACCACCTATTGGACCTACTATTTATCCATCTGATAAGGGTAAGGAACCCCTTGAACCTCCAAATTTGCATGGAGTGATTCTTTTTGATAGGGCTGAGGGCTTGTAATTTTTTTAGTGTACTTTGCTTATGAATGACAATTCACTATTTCCAATTTTTTCTAATCCCAAAAGGGGGAGAACATTATTATGCATTATTATTTGTTTATATTACTCTGATAAATTTCAATTTAAATATTTATTTTTTTATGTATATTCATATCTATGGGATCTAATAATCATATTGTTTAATTTAATCATTCTCTAATGGTACTTCATAATGACATGATTTGATATCATCAAAATGGGAGATTTTTGGACCATAGGATATTGTTAGCCACTATCTCTGACTATAATGGCATTAATTATCACAAATCAGGTCATATATTAACATATAACTTACCTCAAGAAAACTTCTAAAATTATGTCAAAGCTAATTAATTATGCATGTTTAAGTCTAAAAAATCTTGTAAATGATTATCTATGTGTAATTACAGGTATTAACACTTTTTTGACTTTGTTGTACTATAAGACAAATAAAACATTTAAAATTGTTCAAGTATAGGTCACTTACATCAACAGAAGAACTGAGTCACCGATAAATAAATGACTCACCGATGTATATGACTTACCTCTACAGATTACCTAATGATTCATATGACTTACCGATGCAGACAAACTACTGATGTATATGAATCACCGATGAAAATGACTCACCAATGCATATGACTTATCAACGTAGATGACCTACTGATGCAATCAACCTACCATCAGTTCAAGTGACCTACCGAGTCATGGTGTTACCGATGAAAGGACTCACCAATAGTTAAAATGACTCACCTATGTAATGATTCACTGTCATATGTAAAGTACAAAAAGATAAAATACCAATGGGTTGAGTCACTGACAGAAGGAGATATTGATAGATGACTCACCAATAGACCGACTTACCAATAGACGATTCACCGATATACTATTTAAATTTTCATTTATTAATGTTATTATAATGATCATATTTGATTCATTTAATGACACTGAAATATTTAATAATCTTTTTTGGAATTTTAGCATACAATAAGAGTTACAACGAACCTATGAACATGGAGATAACATGCTCTTTATTGGCCCTCAAGTATAAAAATAATTTTTTAAGAGATAAGAAAAACAAACATAATACATATATACACAGAGAATTGAAGAGAAGTGTGGTGTGCCCACGTGTAAGATAGAAGAAAATATGTGAATCTCATTCACCCACTTTGAACTCAAGTAAGAACACATGAGGCAATATCAATATAGATGGACTTTGAATTGATAAATACTTCAGCATATCAAAGAAAAATAAGGATATACCTAGAGAATCATACTTGTACATGGAATCCAGAATAAGACACTCTGTTTTTGTGTCAACATCTATAAGAGGACTCAAAACTCATCTCAACTACATTTGAAGAGTCCAGAGTTGCATCTCATGACACAGAGAGCCTTATAAATCTTTTCTCATATTTATTTGCTCTGTTGTGTGTTTTGACATACTTTAGAGGAGTGTGTGTATCTCTCTGTAAATCACACACTGTCTCCTGTATCAAACAGAAGGATACAAGATATCCTTCAACTCATACCTTGTTACACCTATTTACTCCCACAAATAAGTGTGGAATAAGTCCTTGTGTGACTTAGTAGTTTGTACCCACGATGAACTATGGTAGAGGTATTATGACATGGAAAACTGGTGTGATGTTATGAACCCTGATCTAGGGTGTGGATCAAACTATTTATTAATTTAAATTTCTTGGTGGCAGGTGATCACCAACTAGAGAGGATTTGGTATTTTCTTGATACTGAACCTAAAGTTTTATTACCATTGTGTTTTTACATTCAATTTTACTTTGTATTTCATAAAACAAAACTGAACTCTAGTAGTTAGTCTTAAAAAGTGTTTATGACAGTATGGACTTATTAGGTTAGTTTAAAATGATTTAATAATTATAAAATTGATATAACTCATAACTAATCAATCTCTTGAGAAATTAATCAAATAGTCAATTACTTATAAATTTACTACTGGAAAACTGGTCAATTGAATTTTAAATTTGAGGGAATTTCAAATAATACATTTTTAACATTTTTTTATAGATACTCAATTCCCCCCCTCTTGAGTACTCTACTTCAACGAAAAATAATCCTTTATCATCTCTAATCATATTCATGGAAACATATTGATATCCTTTTGTGTGTGTATATTTTTGAGGCATTTATAAACCTTATATATGTAACACTTCTCCCCCCAGAGATAATGTTTCAAAATCTACAATGTTAAGATCAATAAAAATAATTATAGATCATGTGTTGGGTTGTTCTTATCAGGAATATTTAATTAGATGTAGGAATATAAAATCAATTTATCATTATTCATGTGTATGAACAACCAACAATTTCTGTAAGCAATGCTATAAATCACAAATATTTCTCCACTAGTGGGTAATATGAGCACAACTGTAGTAATTATCCACTTTACTAACTTTTTAAATCTCACATAAATTTAATTTTACTAGACAAAATTCACTTTATTATCAATTATCATGGTTATTGGTATTTAAAATAATCATAATTTTCAGAAAAATTGACGTTAACACCCAAATAATCAATGGAAACTATAGATCTCTATCATAGACATTGGCCTGAGATATCCCTCAATTTCCTCTATTTTCAAAGGAACCATAAATATCTCTTTTCTTGTGATAAAATTCCCCATGAATATTAATTTATATATCAAAAATTTTCATTTACTATACTTCACATAAATATTTTCCTTTGTCATGTTATTTACTCTAACATTCAAATGCTCCTCATTTTCCTCCTTACTTTTGTAGTTGATAAGAATATCATCAATAATGATTACCATTTTTTGAGTTAATACCTAAATACTCTATTAATTAAGTCAAATAAGATAACTATATATTTAGTGAGTCTAAAAGGAATCACTATGTACTCATAGTGACCATACCTTGTACAAAAAGATGTCATAGTGATATCCTACTTATTAACCTTTACATGATAATATCCCGAAAAAAATCCACATTAGAGAAGTACTAGGATCTACATAGTTGATAAAAAAGTGATAAATCCATGAAAAATGATACTTTATCATTATGAGGATCTTATTGATAAAAGGATAATAAATTTAGAGGCACATTGATCCATCATTCTTTTTAATGAAATGGACTGGTGGACCCCATGGTGAAGCACTTGGGCATATAAACACATTATCCCATTTATCCTATAATTTCTTCTTCATCTTTTGAATTTAAATAATGAATATTTTATATAGAGTCTTGGTTATTGGAAAATATAAAATATAATTTTAATTATGAACTAAAACTCTCAGTTTGTAGGAAGACCAGACAATTCTTCATGAAACACATCATCATATTTCCTCATAATGGGCATGTCATCAAAGATGATATTTTCCTTTACCTCAATAATTTTATCTAGATATCATTTATCATGAAAAATATATATATCCATTTTTGATATAATGATTCCAAAGAATATTAATTATTCTCATTTTACTTATATAGAATCAGAGGGATACTTATGATAAAGAGAGTGATTTCCTTCTTTTTGAAATTTAGGCTATTACTAAGGCTTTCAGAAAGGTTTTCTAATCATAATACCTCAAAATTAGTAGACCTTTCTCAGATACCAAATATGAGAACACATAAATTTTATACAATTTATTTCATGATTTATTACATAAAATCACACATAATAAAATCCTAGAATATAAATAAGCCTATTGTCTTTGGGAAATTTTGTATGTAGAACATTAACATGAAAATTGGGTACAACAACATTATTTAATAACTCTAAAACATTCCCTTACATTCCATTGATCTTCTAACTCTATATGGTATAACTTGAGGATGTATATAAAAAATGGGTGAGATATGAATTCCATAAATGGAATAATAAAAGCATAACATAATGAAATTAATACATGTGAGTTAAGAGGCATATCAAGGTAGTATAAAAGGATGAGATAAAAATGAACATCAAATCATTATATAATATTTTATCATCAAGGAAACATAGTAATGTGGAAACACCATAAAATATGGAATCATAAAAATATGTCAAGGATAAATACTGAGGAATCATAAAATAGTGTGATTAGGATAAACAACCATGCAATATACATGATATCTCATCTGACAAAAATTACCCAATGCATTGGAGGGTTATATAATTCTAGACCCACCCATCACATTTATATCATTTATATGAATTTGTGCACCCCATATATAGAATTACATAAGATTTTATTGTTCCACTTTTAATCCATTGATTAAGGTGTATAGGTTACATTCACATAAGTCCCCAATAAATTGAGGGTAATTAAATCTAGGTTAATATTCATGAGAAGAAACATGGATGGGTATTCACAACATAAATGTTTTCCATGGAGAATCATGAGATAATCTCAGAAACATAACGAGTGTACATAAATATTACCAGAAGGGTATAATATGATTGAAAGGTCATATATAATTACCCTAGGATCATAAGAATAGTAAATTGATGTATAAAAAAATACAATACAAATAATTGGAAATAAAAAGTATTTGTATATAGAATGTACATGAAATAAAAAGGAAGAGAAGAGGATCCCTTCGTCACAGTAAAGGCTTAGGTAAAGTTTATAACAATGGGGGATAAATGATAAATAATTAATATAAAATTAATTTTAAAATATAAGGATATTTATAAAGACATGAAAACATAATAAATAGAGATTCAATAGGCTAAATACAAAGAATATTCTTGAATGGAAAAGAAGATATAGAGATCCCTTACCTTGAGAGGGAACATCTAAAATATTTAGTGGATCTTTTTAAGAGCTTAGTAATTCCTTTAGAGGTATTTATAGTGGTATATATAGAGGAAAATAATTATCAATGTGTTTTTTTTATGTTTATGGGAGTTTGGGTGGTTATTTATTGCAAAATAGAGGGCAAAGCATTATTAATTTTCAAATTTATGTCTTTGAGTCAATATGATAAAATAATCCAAACCACAAACCCTAACATGATTTTTTACCCTGTTTTCTTAAAAAGAAGAGTGTATTTATATATTTTATTAGGTAATGAACCTAAATCCTAAAAATAATTCCATTGGTGATGTAAAATTTAGTCATGTTCATTATGAATTTATTTTAAAACCATAAAATATAATATAGGTTTTGCAGGATTCATTAATTGTTTTTAAAATTAAAAAAATAAAATAAAAAATACTTTATTTAAAATTATAAATCTTCTTTGTGTAGTGTATTCCCTTTATAGTATTCATTACATCACCTTTTGTCTATTTTGATTCCATAATACATACGATATATTTATAATGCATTTAAATTTTACCCAAAAATTCGACCATGTCATTAAATTATAAAAAATCCCCCTTTGAATAATTTTGATGAGATAATTTATATTTTAATATTTATTTTTTCCAAATAAATATCTAAATATTTGAATTTACAATTTTAAATAAAAATCCCCATTTATTGAAAAAATACTTGTCTTTATGACAATAACAGTTTTTTTGACCCTTAAAAATATTATACTGGACTTCATTACATTATATTATTATTTATATATAAATAAATAATATTTAATAAGAATATTATATGAAAATAAAATTTATTTAATTTATAAAATATTGTGTTTTAATTAAAACCATATATTTTCCAAAAATATTTTTTTTCTTCATATAAAAATATAATTTTCATCAAAACATATATACTTGTATATATAAAGTTTCAAAAAAAAGTGATAAATATAATAATTATTTTATTAAAAAATATAAAAATTTATACTACAAGATTCTAGATACATAACCCCTTATTATACCAGCATACATCCTAAAGGTAAGGTGTTTGATGATGGTTCTTTCTTGGGGTGGTTTGGTGAACATGGTTTGGGTCGTGATCTTAATAAGCATGAAAATATCCTATAAACAGTTTCAATCATGTTTAAATTGATGTAGCATGGATTGGGATTGGTTGGTGGAAAATCTCAGTGATGGAATATCCCTCAGAAGCTTTGACAAATGGTCTTTATAGGGCATGATCCTACTGGTTAATGCCATCAATTCTTCCATTCGTGTCAATTTAAATTTATCAAAAAACTTAATATACCAATATTATTGGTCACTATACAGTGACTATATCATCTATGGTTATGTTTCTTAAAATTATTTAAAATATGAATAACTATATTTTATAATGTTATAAAGTAACATAATCATTTCATGTTTTTTCTATAACTACATTAATTATCAAGGAATTTATTCTTTCAAAAAGGGAATTTTATTTATAAATTTTGGGGTCATTACATGGTCCACCTCAAAATTTTTCTATGAATAAAAAAATCATCATCATGTAATAATATAATCAATCAAATATATTCATACCCCCAAGTACATAACCATACCAATATACATGTATTTGTGAGTATAACAACCTAGTAAGACCCCACATGTTCTTAGAAACAAAAAAACATAGCTCATGAATATGTAATAATCATTATAAACAAAATCAAATTACATTTTTTTAACATCATAACTCATTAAAATACAAGGATAATATTCTATAAACAAATCATATGAAACTATATTATAAATTACGTCTTATAAGATTTTATATAAGATTCAAACCTTTTCAATAAAGTTTTATGCCATCAATCATATATTCAACTCATCTAAGTAACCCATTCCCATTATCACCAAAAGAACCATTAAAAAATAATAAATATAACAATGAAATAAACAATAATACATAGAACCAACACTATAAACACCCATATCCATGGGGAATAATTAGTCATTATGTATTAATGACTCACTTTCTCTGGGTTCTAAGCCATGGTGGAGGATCCTTTCCCCACTGAGGGTGTGTATTTGTCGTGTGTGTTCCTAACACCACTGATGGGGGGTCATTGTGACCTATAAATTGTGGGAGTACCTTATTCCATGTAATATATGTAGGACCCATACTCTTATAGTGGTAGTGGTGTCCATGGGAGTACCTAAACCCCATCCATCCTATATATGACTCATGTAATAGGAATGATATTTTTGATATAAGGAGTACAAAACTCCATGAATAATATGGAATAACCTTTCTCAGTTTATAAGGAGATCGATCAGCTAAGAACCTAAAACCATATTTCTATAAAAATCCTATTACACCATAAGATTTTAAATTATATTTTTTTCTTTAAAACCTAATGTGTTCGATAATATTCTTCACACGCAATATCAAACCAAAAGGAACTATGAATCCTTATATAATAATAATAAATTATCCATTTAAATGGAGAGTATAAATATATTTAATATAATTTTGAAATATTTGTATAAAGAAAAATAAGGGTCACTTTTAATTCTAATTCATTGATGGGATTAAATTAACATAACTAAATAACTAATAAGATATTTTTTATGTAAAAAATGAATTTTTATTAAATCGGGTTTTTAGGCTCATTATTTTAATAAAATAAATATATCAAACAAAAAATATGTTATTAAAATAAATAAAATATTAACACCAGATTAATTAGTAATTGATACTAAATAAGAATTAGAACAATTAATATTTTAAAAAGTTATTTTTCCTAAGAAAACAATTTTTTTATATTTCTATATTTTCATTTAAAAGTTAAATTATCAAATTTTTTATTTTGAATTTAGGAAAAATAAATTCAATTTCAGATTTAGAATAATAATATCATCACATGATGATTTTTTTGAATTTTTTCTAAAAAGGTATATTTTTAGGTGAATAGTAAAAAAATATAGTTTTTAATTAATACTTTATACTTTTTGAATTTATCATGATATAAGAATGACATAAAAAATTTATAAGATATTTTTAATGATCTTAATTTTTTACGAGGATTAAAATTAATCATTTAAAAATACTATGTTGCATTTAGAAAACCCATGTTTTCCATTTGAAAACTTAAGTAATATTTTTTTCTAATAATTTATGTCAACCTTTTCATTTAAATGTGTTTTCACATGGTAGAATTATATTTTGGATTACTTTTTAATCCAACTAAATATTATTTAGTTAATAAAAAACCATTTAATGTATTTAAAATCAGAAATAATGATAATTTTTTTTAAATATAACATTTATCCTTAGAATGACACCTTTTAAAAACATTAGATTTTACCCATTACAAGTGATAATATGAAAATTATTTTTTGTTACAAATATAAATTTTATCGGATA
This sequence comes from Viscum album, assembly GCA_963277665.1. Taxonomy (NCBI): domain Eukaryota; kingdom Viridiplantae; phylum Streptophyta; class Magnoliopsida; order Santalales; family Viscaceae; genus Viscum; species Viscum album. The sequence goes on along the minus strand of OY728135.1, from coordinate 1,547,123,771 downwards.
AAAGTTATTTATTATATGTAATATATTGGTAAAAATCATGTAATAATCTAATTTTATTTTTATGAATTAAAAGTAAATTAATTAAGTATGAGTTATCTACCATGGTAAAAAACCAAAAATGTTAATGGTGAAAATCTAACTATAAAAGACTGAAATTTTTTTATCACATTTTTTAAAATTAACTTTTAAGGGATTATAAAACTTAAATAATCCACTAATTAATTATTTTCCAATTTTACTTTACATTCCATGGGAAACATGTTCTCTATTTTTGTTAATAAGTTATATTTATAAAAATCACATTCCCTTCACCAATAAAAGGAGTTCACCAACAACCCATTTCTCAACTCATTATAAATAATTTTTTGAAAAAATAAAACCTATTCTCTTTTGAACTCTTTGAAAAAATACCCTAAGACTTTTCCATTCCAAAATATAATTCTATGGAACATTAAGGTGTCACCCGATAGAGAATATCCAAAGGGATAAGAAATGTTCTCAACCGAGATCTCTTAATTGATTTTTTATTTTACCTACACAGACCTATTCTACCCATTAAATTATGATAAAATTAGTAAAAATAATATTCCTAATTTTTATTGAACAAAATTTAAATCTATTTTCTACCTTCTTACAATATTATTATAAAAATGAATACGTCTTCATCCGTAGGTGCATACTACTTTCTTTATGAATGATGTGCTTGATTTCTTATCACCACCTTATATGTATAGTTATAAAATTATATTAAAATGTTTGATATTATATTTATTAAATTATTATGATTCTATAATTATAAATCTTTATCAATATTCCCCCTGATCTAAATAAAATGAACATGTAATCGTGCGTACGATCATACCACCACCTCCACAAAATGACAAATTTTATTTTTTAATATAGTCATATACTATGTATGAAACTCTCATATTTTTTTCAACACATTAATAAAATCTAGATAATATCATTATGCTTCTATATTCATGATATTAGTCCAAATTATTCAATTTATTAACCACACTCACTCATAGATTATAGCTTGTTCTTGTTTGGTCCGGTTTAACCACCTTCATGAGTAATGATATAAATATCTATCATGGGTAACTATGGAAACATTATTACTGGTGATATTGAAAAATAATAAGTAAATAATGATTTTTTTCTATAATTTCATTTTTTATATAAAACCCATTATTATGACACCACCCCTCATTCGTAAAAATTACAAAAACAAGCACATCATTAAAATATTTTCCATTAAATGTAACTAGAATAATTATAAAATGAATGTATAAGATTATAAATCTTTAAAATACATATATATATATATATATATATATAATTATTTCATAATGATTAATTTTTAATCTATAATCAATAATTGACCTCTCCATTATAAAACTAGTACTAAACAAACGATTAAAGTTAATGGAATTCAATGTTGAAAATAAAAAATAACTAATGTATAAATTTGTAATAAATGATTATAAATAATGTTTATACAAGTTTATATGTTTTAATAATGTTATTAAATTGGTGATTAAGATGGATATTAATGTTATACATAGGTTTAAAGAAAGCTTAGCCAAGAGGGATTACAGTTTAGGGTTTTTATGGCTTGTTGAGGCTTGTTATATTTTTTGCACCATTTTACCTTGAATATGATATCATTTTCATTTAATTAACATTAAACTATTTTACTATAATTTTCATGTAATACATGGAATATGAAAACATATATTAATTTTAATTTTGATGATCTTTTGGGTTGTTTTTGTAAATATTTTTGTATTTTTTGTCCAATTTGTATTTGTGAATGTTTTTTTTAATTTATGTGAAAATTAATTACTAAATAAGTTTGAGTTTCTTATATTAAAAAGTTATATGAAAATTTTATTATCCTAAAATTTTGTAAAATCATGATTACTAAAAAGATATAATGGTTTATGCTCATGATTTTTTAAACAAATACTGTTTTATAATGTCCAATGTTATAAAATGTTGAAGTTACAAATTAGACAGAGATCGAATTTATTCTTGGTTTGTTAGAGGATAATTCGACACTATTGTTGAAGGTTCTAAAAAATAAGTAGTAGCTTGGACCTCAAATAATTATATGTGGGACTTCAAGAACTTTTTGTCTTTGAAGAGTTTGGTTGATCTGAGATTTTCAGGAAGCAGGTATACCCGGGGTAACAATTGCCTAGGCATCAAGAAGATTTGTTGTAGACTCAATCAATGTATTTCCAATATTCAAGGCTTGGACTCTTTTTCTAGGTTTTTAGTCTCATGTATTTCTAGATCTGTGTTAAACCATTATCCACTATTGGTGACTCTGAAGTAAGGGGATGCAGGCCCTGGATGCGTTTTATATTCCTCTAATTGGCATCAAATTGATGGATTCCTTCAGCTCATTAAGAAATCATGGGAAAGAATAGTGTGGGGGAATGACCTGTACTGGTCTCATGAATCAGTTTTAACACCTAATAATGGATATTCAGAATTATATTCCAAGAAATATGAATAATTATAGCAATCTTAAGGGATTAAAGATGGATATTGGGGAACTTAAGAATGACCTTCTTGACTCATGTAATGATAACTGCTTTAATTTGTTGGTTGAAAAGTAGATTGTGCTTATAGAGAAACTAAGGAATGTTGAAAGGGAGTGTAGATAATAATCTTAAGAATTGTTTCACAAAGAGGGAAAAACATTTCTTACATACATGTGTGTTTGAATGGAAAAAAGTTGATCATGAGAATTAACCTTAATCTTGATGATAACTACTTTAGTTTGGATGTTCAAGTGGTTGGGTATAAGGCTTGGATTATTTCCATGATCTCTTGGATGGACTAAAAAATTCAATGAATAAAGGTTAAGTATTCAAGTTGGAGAGTGGGATTTTATGAATTGCATTCCAAGGCTGGTGGAAAATAGGGACAATGATATACTGATGGAGATACCTGAGGAGGAGGAGGTAAAAAGTGCTGTGTTTGGTATGAACAGGAAATCGCTCTTGGGTCAGATGGTTTTTCTGGTTTTTATTTATTTGAGATTGGGATATTGTTAAAAAAATGATGGAGGTGGTGTAAGACTTATTAAAAGGTGGTCTGCTGGTTAGAGCTTCCCGCACCTCTAAAGTAGTTCTCATCCCTAAAGTGAAAGAACCATCTTATTTGAATCAGTTCCGACCTATATTCCTATGTAAATTTTCTTATAATATTTTATCCACTTTTCTCAACAAGAGACTTTATAGAGTTATTCCAAGAATTATCTCCGAGGAGTAACATGGGTTTGTGGAAGGAAAAAGTATTCAGGGTCCATTGGCATCACCCAGATAATGTTTGATGATTTAAATAAAAAGAAAATTGGTTCCAACATTATGGTTACGATGGATATGGAAAATGCCTATGATAAATTCGAATGTAAATTTATTATCAGGGTTATGAGGAATTTTGGATTTCAGGATTATGTGTGTGACTTGTGTTTTATATGCTATGTTTTTCTATGGATCAATATTTCTCTTATAGACAAGGCCTTTGGATTTTTTAAATCATCATGTGGTGTTAGGAAAGGTGATCCTTTTTCACCTACCTTGTTCATCATTTCTTAAGAGGCACTCACAAGGAATATTCGTTAAAGCCTGGTTGATGGGAATATCTTTCCTTATCTTAAAAGGTTTGGGAGTGTTATGGTATCAAACCACATGTTTTCTAATGATATGTTATTATTCATTGATGGAAGGGAAAAACAATATCTGGGTTCTCCAATTTAATGTCTACCTTTGGAAAGTTGAGTGGTCAACGAATTAACTCAAGAAAGAATAGTGTTTTCATCTCCAATAAGTGCCTTAGAAGATACATATATGTAATCCAATCCAATCTGGGTATTCAACGATTTCGAATTCATATAGTGTACCTTAGTTCCCCCATATCCAATGTAAGATTCAAAGAGGTGTTCTTTGATGACATTATTAATCGGATTACATGGAGAATTTGCAACTAGAAAAACTAGTTCCTTTATTTTGGAGGTAGGTTCACCTTGATCAATAGTGTTCTGACATGAATTTAGATGCATGTGATTTCCATTATTAGGATGTTGAAGGAAACTATCAGGATCCTAAAAAATGTTATGATCACCTTCTTATGGGATGAAAATCAAGTTGGACGTTTTCATTGGGCCTTATGGAAATTAATGGATAGAACCGTCGATGAAGGGGGTATTGGTCTTTGTAGCATAGAGGAGTCCATGAAATCTATGCAGGGAAGGTTTGCTGGGATATTTATTAAGGGAATTTTATTTGGTAAAAATTCATCACTAATAGATATAGGGAGAACTGGAGGAGTTGGGATATGAATTCTATGAAACTATCAAGTCTTTCTTGATGAATGCATAGTCACTTGTAGGAAATGGAAGGAAGTGTCCGCTGAACTGTTGGTTTCAGTGATATCAGCTTTTAGAATTTGAATTGGTAAAAAAATATTATCCACTTTTCGGGCTACCCAGCTCCAACCATCTCATCTAACGAGGGTAGTTTATACCTGACCTTCATTGATGTTATTCTAAATATGGATCAATGGGTGGTTTTTGACAGTATCATAATAGTGGAATATCTGGATAGGTGTAACATCCTAGGATCCTCTTCTTGTAGGTTTTCCAGTCGTGATATCAGGAACCTGATTCACTATAGTAGTGGCATGGATATGTAGGCCTCAAATCTACAATGTAAAGAGATTATAGGGAATATAGAATTTCTATTTTGGCATATGAGTAACCATGATATATCAACCGATGATAACATTCATAGAAGAGGAGAAAATATGGCCTCTTGGTGTCAATGATGTAGTTGGACACAACTGGAAATGAGGGAGCACCTATTTTTTCATGGTGATTGGGATAAATTGTAATTTTCTATAGTAGGGGTTAAACCTTCACACCTTCAATGGTCCCATGCAGGATGTGATAATGAACTGGTTCCAAGGGTCGGGGTAATTTAGGGTAGAGTTCAATACCCATGGGATGATTTTCTCATTTTCTTGTTGGATTTTGTTGGAATATAGGAACAAATCCAGGTATTATGCCAAGATTTCTAGAAATCATCTATAGGTGCGGGGGAGGATGTTTGTGATGGAGTTGGAGGCTCTAATAAAAAATGCAGGTCACTCTGTGACATTGAGAATATTTCTCCCTGATTTATGCTTGGGCATGGTTTCCATCTAATTGAACCAGGGTTGATGGCTTCGATGGGTTACTCCCTATACGAGGCTAAAATTGAATGTGGATGAATATTTCTTGAATGGGGAGATGATATGGGGTGGATTGGTTAATGACGGCAGAGGTTCCATGCTTCTAGGATTTAGTTCCTACTTTAGTGCATGTAATTCCATGGGTGTAGTGGATAAAGCCTTGGTCACGAGTATTTCCCTATGTAGGCAGTTTGATATCCACATCACTAAAGTGGAGACAGATTATTCTATGATGGTTGAGTTTCTTCAAATTAATGGGGCCATTCTCTACGAGCTGGTTTACATGGTCAGATTCTTTAGAACTATTTCCAACCAAATTTTTTCTATCAGTCATGCTTTTCATGAAGGTGAATATGTGACCAACTTGTTAGCTAGAAAGGGAACATCAGTAGAGAGACTGGTTACTTACACCATCTTGGGATCTCTGCCTATTGATTTCAAACTCATTATCAGAAATGACACACTTGGTCTCCATTATTTTATCCCCCTTGATGTCTTTGGATATATGTTATCTAATTTCTTGATTTTGAGTAAGAAATTAATTTTAAAGATACTTAATGAAGTTCACCATACCGTGTTTAGTAAATAGAAATTATCAAACTGAGGAAACATTTTGATTATTTTAGATAGATAAAATCATATCTACTGGATAGTAATAATTATGAAGATACCCCCGAATGAGTTTAGTGAACTAAGATCTATGTGAAGTTTTATCAAATTTTTAATGACCATATTAATTCATTACATATAATCATATTGATCAATAAGGATTAAATTTTTATATGGGGGAAATATATGAAGAGAACCAATTGGGGGAAGCATGAGTTCATCGAACTGTGCTGATCAAATAAAGAAGTTCTGTAGAAGTTTTGGACATAGTGATGACTGTTAATATTACCAGACATAAGAACATGAGAGTATATATACTAGACATATGTTTTTGGAACATTAAAAAACATTTAAATTCAATTAATTATTATAATAATGAGATGTTAAATCAATGTGAATAAATATAGATGAGATCAAATGAAGTTTTTAAGATACCAGTAACATTGACATTTTAAGAAAATTTTATGAAGATTATTGACAACATACTTCTAGAGGGTTTGAGGGTAGCCAAAAGAATGTTGAATTGAGAGGTAAATTCAAAATTTGATGTCTGTGTTTCATCCTAATTTTTTGAAAGTATGTATACCTATACAAATAATTAAATGTTAATTTTGATAAGTTTTTTCTATAATTGTTAGGAGAGTTGAATTGATTATTTTTTTACAATTCAAGTTACGAAAAGATAAATAAATTTTTTTGGAGAAGAGGAGTACCAGATATAATTTACTAAATAGAGGTACATCAGTCATAGGTGCATTAGACAAAGAATCACTGAAAAAAGGTATCATTTATACACCTACTAGAATAAGGTTCACCTAATAGAGTTTTTTACAGATGGAGTATACCAGAATGAGAATTTCTAGACAATTTTTTGGTGTGTAGGTATTCAAAATACTTTATTTTTAGGTTTTAAGGATAATAAAACACCATAAATAGTGGGAATCAACATAATTTCCCTTCAAAATACATATGTATATTGATGGGAGTTTTCTAATTTTTATTCACTTCATTATATACTGAATATACATGGATCAATAAAATTGAGAAAACACAGACTAGGTACCCACATTTGGACTGAACCTTGAAAAAACATACATGCATTACTTTATTTATTTATCATCGAATATGATATAATACGAGTTATAATGTTGATAAGACATATTTATTAACAAGTTGTAAGGGTAAATTTAAACTGAATGGAAATTATAAAAAATCCTCACTAATTCAATCCCCTTTATCAATGGTCTACACATTCATGGGAACTACAAGTGGTAATAAATAATCCAAATTTCCTTTATAAGATCCCAATATTAATTATCATTAATAATATCATCTTATTCAATACTAGAGGTGTTAACACATTTGATGAAAAAAATTATCATGGATAGAAAAATAGAATGATACTATATCTTATATCAATTGGCCTATAGGTAATTGAAATAGCTACTATATGGTTTCCACCCATGGAGAAATATTATCTTATGAAAATTTATGTAAGAAATAAATGTTAATTATACTCGAAAAGGTAGAAATTTTATATTTATATCCTTGGTTGAAGATGATTATATGAAGACCAAGGTTATCAAAATGATAAATAAACTTCACAAAAAAGAAATAATATTCAAGGGAAATTTAAAAGTGAAGGAATAAAAGGTTTAAATATGGAGAAGAAAGTTTTAGGATATTTTTATAACATAAGTGAACCTATTAAAGACTACTTAACCCAAATGAATGAAATTTTTAGCGACATCAGAGGATTCAAAGATGGCTAGGAAGATTCAAATATTGTTAAAAAATTAACGTTGAACTTTCTAGATAGATTTAATCATAAATTATATTATATAGAAGATAAGTAATATTTAATCCTTGATTAATTACATAAATTTATTATTTCATATGAAATAGAGAAAGCACCTATATTCAAAAATAAGATTAAGGAATATATAGATTTTTGAGATATGCTAATGCTAAAAATATAAGAATTAGAACATGAGGTAAATGGATTCAATGAATTATATGGAAATGAATATGATTCTAAAGTGAATGATATAATTATTACCCTTGTCTTAAAAAATACTGGAATAGTAGAGGAATTTACAAATGAAAATTTACACTTAAATGTGTTGAGAGTAGAGGCATGGAAATCATTGTGATGAATTGTACAATGAATAAATATAGAGAAAATAATTGTTATTCTGGTGAAAAAATCAACAGAATAAGTGAGTTTAAACTTTTAAGGATAATAATAAATCCACCTAGATAAATAAAAGGCTCACAAGAATAATTTAAATAAGTATATTGAGTAAAAGTGAAGAGTTTAAATATAATTAGACTAGTTTATCATAATATAAAATTCTAGAGAAGTTAAGAACCATCATGGATCAGGTTGAATAAAAATAAGATAATCTAAATAGTTAATGACAATAAGGTGAATCTATTTATAGGGATTATTAACTATGATCTGAACATGTGTTATGTATTTATCACAACAAAAAAATGAAATAAAGAAGCAAGAATATTAAGATTTAATGTGTGAAGAAGAATTAATTAAAAGAATAATTTCTCAAAAATGAAGATCCATACATAGAATAAATTAAGAATCTCAAGACAATAGTTTATGAATAAGGTAATATAGTTATTTAAGAATCAATAAAGTTGTTTAAATCTTGAATATTCATTGAATACAATGAAGGATAATTTAAAAAATACTTCAATGTTAAAGGACAAAATTTCCCAAGTTACTGGAGGAATATATCCTAGGAATTAGGTAAAATATAAACCCACTGAACTTAAAAGTTCATCTCATTGTAATAACCATGTGGGTTTATGAATCAATAATGGGAGATCTTGAGTTGAAAAAAGATGTGAAAGACATATCACATCAATATAAGTTAAAATTAAATACCATAATGATTTCCCACACAACAGGAAAACAGGTGTAGTAATGTATAATTAATCTCAGAAAACTTATCCCTGAGAAAAACCACACCTCCATTAAAGATAGAGATTCAATGGATATTTTATGTGTTGTGGGACATACAGGAACAAATGATATAATTAATGTAATACCATGTCTCTCCCAGTGAAAAAGTATGAAATGATGTGGAGTAATATTGGAAGTGAAGAAACTAACATTCTAATTTTAAAATAAGAAACACAATGAAATTAATTAGATGTTAAAAATCTCTCTAGAAAAAACAAATTTGATTATCTAGAGAATCTTTTTAGAAGGTGTGACTAACCAGGAAATGATTCTAATGATTGTATGATAACACTTATAGGGAGAATTTATTATACTATAGATGAAAATGAATATTGGAAAAATGAAATTTGAAGCCAAATAATTTGTTGTTGATACTAATCTAAAAGAAAAAATAAGGAATAAACCATGGATTTGTGATAGTTTTTATTCCTCACATGTTTTTTATTGACTTGAAAATCGAGAATAATATTAAAGAACATGAGGGAGGATATATCACTTTCAAAAATAATAGATCCTAAAAAATAAGAGTTATTAGTATGAGTGAGATTAAATATGACAAGCTAAAGTCAAAGAATGTTCTTTTTTTTGTATAGTCCTATCAAAAACATACTGAGTAATTACCAAATCTATGATGATGGCAATTAAGTTATCTTTAGAAAATATTCATGCATCATATGATGTTTGAAAGATAGAAATGATGTTAATATGGGTGAAAGAACCAGCTATAATATATTCCATATTTTATATCCCTGTATCTCTTACTATTTATGTTCTAATTCTAAAAAAAGTTGTGGCATTCAAGTCCTGATAATCATGGCCATAAATTTATGGGTATAATTTCAAAGGAGGATGATCTAAGAAACCTACCACAACTATTGAGGAAAGATGATGTTATTTTTATAACATTACAAAATGGAATTATAATTAGTGGAAAACCTAATAATGTTAATATTCAATCCACTATACCACTTTAACTCATACAATTTGATATATATTGTTCGATGAGACAACAATTAATAAATTTTGATTTCTTACTTCATTAAATGCATTAGAGATTTCACACAGATGACTAGTGTAATGTTATTGAAACAAAAATTAAAAGGATGTATAGTTATTCAAGAGTTTCAAAATAGATATTGAAAAGGATATGGGTGCATATATACTTTAGCTGATAAAAAAAGTGAAGGGATACCCAAGTAACTATTTTGAGTCCTACCTAATGAAACATGGAATTATACACCAATACATTACTTCCAAAACTCCTCAAAAAAATGTTGCAGCATAAATAAAAAATAGAATTTTATTTTAAATAGGAATAAGCATGCTAACTGAATATAAAAATTCAATTTTATTATGGAGATAATTAATAATTATAATTATAAATGTACAAAACATATGATTTCTTCAACCCCAAAAAAATTAATCCCTATGATATGTGGTATAATAAAAAATATCCAGTGAAATAATTTATGGTTTCATAGAGTCCTTTTTTAATGAAGATAAACATCTAGACTTAATAATGATTAAAGAAAATGAATAAGAAGGACATTTAATTGAATATTCATCTGATGAAAAAATCTACAACTTCAGTAATAAAAAATAAAATATGTTGGTTTATACCTATGATATAAATGTCCTTGAATACCAGTTCACCTTAACAAAATTTGTTGAAGATGGTAAGGATGATGTAACATAATATGAAATGATTACTTCCATATAAGTTAATAATGATGAAGATGACTAAGAGGAAAACATTATACTAGAATATTTGGATCAATAAATTGACGATGAAAGTAAAAAATGAAAGAAAATATAAAAAATTAAAAACATTACAAAAATAGGTTCAATCTAATAATATCATAAAAAATCAGAAAGATATAGTTTAGACTATATGGAGATTGAGGATTTAAAATAAAATATTAGATATCTCATATGTTAAACAACAATTTGATTTGAAATTATTTGAGCATAAATAATTGTTAAATGTGAAGAATGAAGAGATGGATCAAATTTTGAAAAATGGAAGCTATGATCTTATTCATTGACTAGCAAGAAAGAATTTTTTGGGAATAAAATTGGGTTTCAGGATGATCCCACTTTGTGTTTGTTTTATATTTATTATCAATAAGTTAGTAAGTGAAGAATAACTTGATCTCAATTTTTATTAAATATTAATACTGTATTGGATGTAAATTTTTAGTGTTATAAATAATAATGCCCTAGAAGTACATTTTTTGGGTTCTAAATATTGATAATGTTTGAAAATTTAAGTTCTCAAGAAATTATGATTATTTCATTGGTAATGATTTTATGAGTATCAATGTTTCATCAAGAAGCTTGGAATTTGTTTAATTTGTTTAATTTTTAGATAATATCTATCAAAAATTATATCAAAAGTAATATGTAATGTTTTGGGTGAAGTGAATTTATGTGTGATGATTATTAAAATGATCTTAAAGCTCAATGACATGTTACAATTTCACTAGGATAATGAAAATTGGTTACAACACTTAAAAAGGTGAATACCATGAAAATATTTATTTTCATAAAGATATTTTGAAGAATAAGTCCATGAAATATCCCTATTATTTTATGAATAATTTTGAGAAAAAGTGGAATTTACAAGGCTTTACAAAATTAAAATATTTCTCTTAAGGTATATTAAATAATGAGTAGTTTATGAGGATATGTTAGTTGATTGAAAAATTGAATTTATTATTTGAATATTTTTAGGAATTACTTTATTAAAAAATGAGTCCTACCAAATCCTCCCAATGAAGACCAACTCAATCATATATGGGAGAAAGATTTACCTCATGGTATCCAACCCATGAATAGGATACCTAGGTGTTGTAAGAGCATAGAGGATGGAAAGAACCTACATAGGAAAACACTTGTGTGCACATGGGTAGGCATTCATAGGTAATGTAGTGGGCCTTATCATGGGTTAAAATCATAGTAGAGACCAGGATAGGACCTTGATTACATGCTTCTGGGTAGATAAGGAAGGGGGGAGAAATTTTAAGCAACGCCAGACCAAGCTCAAGATCGATGTAGTACAAAGAAATCATCCATACTATTCACCTTAATTTTAAAAATATAGACATAACATTATAATGAATGGTAATGTTCCACAACATCATCTTCTACCTCACATATTTTCATGAGTTTAGATCTTCTGATAATCGACCACTTCAATGATCATTTAATCTTTTTGAGATAATAATCCTTACAAGGATTTCTCTAATTAGGGAATCTCCAGGCATGAAATCTATGTAATGCATGAATAAATCAATTTAAAGAATATTATTATTCCAAATGAAAAATAAAATTGTTGGCAGCCATTCAAAAATATTCAAAAAGGCATGGTCCATGGATTTAAAGGTGTTGATTCATCCGATTAGTATCATATGCATGTGAGTGCATCATCATGAAATATGAACTTGATCCTACATAAGAAGGGATGTTGTCTATTTTATAATCATGTATATCATGTGATGTTTAAAATACTAAAATCTTTGAGATTAAAAATATTGATATATTCTTATATTTTCCGTTCATTGGTGATTCATCTTAACTCATTATTTATCATACTAATAGGAGTTAATGAATCTTAGAATTAAAAGAAGATCTAACACAATGAATATAAGGGGGGAGCTGGTGAACCACACCTATAAACACCAGGAAACCAAATTTGAGAGATGGTGTTGAAATATTCATAAGTTCTCTAAAAAAATATAGACCACAATTGTTCTTCATGAACGAGTTCATGTGAAGGAGGAGTTCCACACAATAATTTACATGAAGGGTAGATTTTAAATGCTCTAATAAGTTTACAAAGATAGAACTGTGTACTCACACTATGTTTTATGAAGGATATAATTTATACATAATCTTACCCATTTAAAGAACACTTTAGGGTTATACAAAGAATATAAATATTAACTCAGTGTATATACATGAACACCATATTATATCAAAGTTTAGTGAATCCCTCTAGGTTTGTGTGAGGTATTGAGATACAGAGTACCTTGTTATCAAAATAGTAAGGATAAATATCATGAAACATACTTACATGAAGGATATATTGAGACATCCATACCAATTCATGTAAGTTAAATGAAGATATTTCTTTCTTCCATTCATTGCATGGATTCATATGCATAACATATTCATAAAACAATGTTGAGTTTGATTCAAGGAAGTTCCAAGATAGAATAGTGAATTAATATAAAAGTTATGTGTTTTATCATAAGGATATTTTTTTATATTCTAGAAGAAATAGTAAGATGTGTAGTGCAATTCAATTGCACAAATATTTTGTGCATTAAGATTAATAGAGGATAACATATACAATTATAATTATTGTTATTGTGTATCAAGGAAATATAAATTAACACTACTACTATATTGTTTATTTTTTATGTCAATGATTAGAAGAATAATTATATGATTGAGGAGGTATTGGCCAATATCCTATAATATTGTGCTTTAAAGATAAATATTTCATTATACCTAGTTAGTGATAGAAAAATTAGACAAATTCTATTCCATTTCCCGTTATTTATTTGATAATAAAAAGGAAGTAGGGTGCGAGTGGGATAATAACCACTATATAATGAGAATTTAGTCATCAAAATTTGGGTATAACCATGTTAAAAATAATGGTTTTCTTTGTGATTTATTGTTTTCTATGTATTCTCACTAACTACATGAGAAGTATATAATAGATCCATTCAAAAAATAAGTTATAATTGTATATAATGGGGATAGAAGTTTTAATGTGATAAAAATTAAACCCACACCCATTCACTCCATCTCATTGTGGTCATCCCAAAGTGATCATATCAATTTGTTTTAGAGAGGGTCACACCTATAATGGGATTCACTAATTGGATTCTAATTAAATATTTTATATATCTATTATCAATTCAGAATTAAATGAAAACTTACAAAAGTTTTATATAATATAGATTATAACACTTTATCATCCAAGATATTGAAAAATAAAGAGGAAAAAATATAGAGAATGATGGAAAATACACCCCTCTTAGTTAAAGAGGAAAAAGATTCAGTTTACCGATTCTATAATTCTAAAAAGGATATGTATACAAATAATGTATAAGATTCGGTAGTATAGTTTATTACCAAGAAGATGGAAAAAAATTTGACATTAGATGATGATGAAGAAGTATCAGATATTATATGCCAATATTTTATAACAAAAAATAGTAGCACAAGTGGTGATGATAATCTTTAATACAATGATAATTGTACAAATTAAAGGGTTTCTTTAAAATATGATATCACCCATCTATAAGAGGAAGCTGAAAAAAATAGAGTTCATTGGAAGAGAGGTTCATGACATGTATTAATCTCAATAAACTATGTAATTCCATGATTTATAGAGTTTAGGATCTTTTAGGAGATCTTGAAAAATTGTATACACCTTTTAAAGAAGGAATACAAGGAAATATTAAGTTATCCTAGAAAATTAGAGCTAAAGAAGTATAGATTATTGAAATTGAAGCAGTATTATTTTGTTTTAAACATTAGTTTCTAAATAAAATTCAGGTGAAAGATGATTCCATTAAAAAAATTGAAGAAATGTTCCAAACATTTGATGAATAAAGTAAATCTATCATTAGTTTCTAGAATGTTAAACTTGAGATCAAAGAAAATAAGTTGAAGGAGTTTTACCCCTTTTTGTCGGTGAAACATCAAATGCATGATTCTGAATTTTAAAAGGTTAACTAATAATATAAATATAGATTAAAATTAGCGGAGGATGATAAATTCATCATTAATATGAAATGAATTGATCTGGAAGTAAAACTAGAAAATATTTAAAATTCTCAAGTAGAGTCTTCCCAATAAGTATAAAAAATATATGTTAATAAGAGATACAATTCCACAAAAACATTTAAAGAATATTATTTTCCTCAATGTCCTATAATTAGTGAAAAGAACAAGTTAAAATCTTTCAATGTTAAATATCACATAGTATCTAAGTAGAGGGTACCATCCATATCAAACAATTTGGTGGGTTTTTATCCTATTTTTATAAAAAATGTTGGGTCAAAATTAAAATCCATGAAATATTTGATGAATAAGGGAAATAATGTGCTCACCAATACAAATGTGGTGAACATATATATGTATAAAGAAATATATTAACCTAAATAATCACAATTGATGAATTAAGAGAAACAATATCAGCATGCATTCCAATCTAGATAGGTTGTAACTCAATAGAATAGATAATTATTTTTTGGCTGCAGTTGGTCCAATGAAAGATTTAGGAATATAGTATACGATTGTTGGTATAAAAAGCCAATATCTGAAAATAAAAAGATGAATACATCAATGTATTGGAATTTAGTTAAGAAACAAAGAATACATATAAATGGGAAGAGTCTTCCTATTATAATTTTTTTTAAAGTTTAAAGAACCATTTTTTTTATTTTCAATGGAAGAGGCCACAATGATGAAACCTGAAAGTATAAATAATTCAATCAATATACTGAGAAAATATGAATAAAATACCACAAAAAAGTGGAATGGTGATAAGTCTCTTTGGGATAAAATTAAAAGAATAATGAATCTTAATAGAAACCAAATAATAATAAAAATGGTGTGAAAATTAAGAGAATATGATGATTATTTTGTTAAATGAGAGGTCACACCCAATATAACATTAAATAGACCATGTACATATAATTAATGGAGGTAGGAGTAGGAGATAATTGGATAAAACCATCAAAGAGAAAAATAAAAAGACTGTAATGGTAGATATCACACCTAATAATCCATGTGAAACTACAAAGAATGAATTGCATATTCTAATAGATATATTTTTTACTTTTCCATTTGATTTAGAAAAAAACAAGTAAATTGTAAGAATAATAGAAAAAAGTATATGATAAAGGGAAAAAATATTCCATATGAAGAAATAAAATTTTATAAGTGGGTGTCAACAAATAATGATAGAAGAATCTCATAAATCTATATAGAAGGTGCAAAAGGGATGGACATATCTTGATTTATTTTTTGTCTATAAAACTATCTAATAAAAAAATACTAATGATTAATCCTAAATAATAATATAAAAAATATTCCTTGATGTCCAGTGTTAATAGGTAAATTACACAGAATGATACTTCTAACAAAAGTAAATATTCAATGCTTCTAAGTACTACTAATAATGTTAGTAGAGTCATCATGAAGAGTTAACCCTCATATGGATCATATAATAAAGGTTTTCCATGGTTGAGAAGAAATTATCAAACATTCTTCTCTCATTGAGAAACAAATGAGATCCAAAATATTCCCATTTACATTTTTTGGAACCATATTTTCTAGGAATTGAAAGTGATAAACATATTTAGGGGGATAAATGATGAAGAAATTATATTACAAAATCTATAAGGTTGAATATTAATTCCAAGACTAATAGAAGAAACAATCATGGTTTGATATATCTATGTCTATATTAAAAATTATTTTTTGTAAAATATAAAAGATCAACTTTGATGAAGACGATCAAGATTCTATAGTTGGTCAACAAATTTTAATTTTCAATAATGGATGAGATCATATAAATTTGTAATCAAATTAATTGGAATAAATAAGTATAACTAAGAAAAGTATCTATATTGAAAATGTGAAACTAGAGATCATATTATGATGGGGAGTATATAAATATTTGTTTAGAGATTTATATTTCTTTTAAGAACTGATATCTCTAGAAGGTACTTGTTCAAGAACTCATTGACGAGTTATATGGGCATACACTCTGATCATTATTTACAAAAAATTAAATGATTTTTGATCATAAATTGGTGAAGATAAATTAATCAATGAAATTTAAAAAAAATAATCTTGAAGAAGTTACAAGACTAATTTCATGAAAATCACTAAATATTATAATTTAATGTTTTTAATCTATGTGTTGAGATGAGTCGAGGAATTTTATGTTGAATGTATCTAAAGAATTTACATTACAAGTGGTATTAAACAATTTACACATTCATTGTTTCAATTACTATCAACCTATTACTATTTAATCTAAAATATCTATATGTATAAAAGGAAAGATAAAATTTATGATATATCTTTTGTTTTCATAATCAGAATCTAGAATGAAAAACATTGATGTCCAAATTAGAACATCTTATTTTCTACTCTGAGAAAGGATCATGTAGGCCTAAAGTGAAACAATTGATGTCACATTTCATAATAAATAATTGATAACATACTCTCCCATATGGTTTGTATTTTTTTATCAATAATATGGATAGAAGAAAAATAAAACGGGGATAATAAATGAAGAAAAAATATTGACTTGTAATTTTATATATTTTTATTGACATTAAATAAAATGGGGGAGATTGATGATCCAATTTTTGTTGTTGTATTTGTTTCTAATAAATTAGTAAGTGATGAAAACCATTATGTGAATTTGTGTTAAAGAATAATACTATATTTGAAGTATGTTTTTGGTGTTCCCAAGATTGGTAATGTGTGAAGATTTTTTTCCAAGAAATTATATACATTTTATTTTCAATGATTTTATGAGGATTTAAGTTTGAACAAGAAGGCTGGAAGTAGTTTAAGTTGATGTTTTTTAAAGAATATTGATACATGAGATCTTTAAAGGTCATAAGTTATGTTTTGGGTGAAGAGAGTTAAATTATGATGATTTTTAAACTGATATTAATGATCAAAGGTTGGAGCCAGTTACACTAGGATAGTGCACATTGTTTAAAAAATTTAAGAGGTGAATACCAAATAAAATATTTATTTTCATGAAATATTTTAAATAATAAGGACATGAAATATGACTATTATATCATGAATAATTTTGAAAATAATTGTAATTAAAATGTCGATGAATAAGTAAAATATTTTTTTTTTCATAAGGGATATTAAAATATATTGGGTTGATGAGGATATTTTAGTGGATTTTTAAATTGAGTTTATACTTAGAATATTTTTTTGTGGGTATTTATTTAAAATTTGGTCCAACCAAAGCCCCCCAAGGAGTTCCATCTCAACCACATATGGGAATATGATTTATCATGTGGGAGGCATCCCATATAGGAGAAGCCAAGGCAACATGGTAGAATAGTGAATTCAAAGCACATGTATAGGTAGGCATGAGTGTGCACACAGGTAGGCATGCATAGGATTTGGAGTGGGCCATTCCATGCGATGGAGACATTATAGAGCTTGGGAGCAGACCTTGGTTTCATGATTTTGTATGGATAAGGAAGCAATATGTATAATTAAGCAATGCTAGAGTGAGTTGATGATCAATGTGGGAGAATTCAAGAACATGTAATATTCATGGACCTATTAAAAACATAGACATAATGCACAAGGGTTTGGGAATATTCCATAAAATCATTATATACATTACATATAATCACAAGTTTGGAACATATGATGTTTGGACACCTCAATGATCAAGTTAATGTCTTGAGATAAAAATGAAAATGATGCATTCTCATGTTGAAGAATACCCATGCATGAAACTCCAAATTTCATGTATAAATTAGTTTGAAGAATATTATTTTTCTAAATGAAAAAAATTAGTAGGAAATACACAAATTTGTAAATATGCATGGTGAATGGATTCAAAGGTGTTGAAGCATGAGATTTTTATCACATGCATGTGAGTGCTCCATCATGAAATAAGAAATCGATCTCACATAATAAGTAACACCATATTTTTATATTTTACATAATTCATGAGTAGTTTTACATATAAAAAACTTTAAGGTTTAAAATATTTAGATATTCTATAATCATCATTTAATTAATGATTAATATTGACTCGATATTTATCAATGTTTTAAGATGTAGTGAATCTCATAATTAAAAGAGGATCTGAAATGGTGAATGTAAGGGGAGAGTTGAAAAACATTAACTATAAACACCAAGAAACCAAATTTGAGAGATGGTAATGAAATATTATAGTGTTCTATGAAAATAGAGACTTCACAATAGTTTTTTAGGAACAATATTTCATGAAGGAGGTCTACACACTAATTTGTGTGAGGGAGAGATCTAAAAGGATATTCTATGTTATTGAAGAGAAAACTATATACTCAAACTATATTACATGGATGATATAGTTTATAGACACAATATAATATTCAATGAGCAATGAAGGGTTATGTAAAGAATAAAAATATTGTCTCAGTGTGTATATATGAATGTCATATTATATCAGAGTTCCACAAAGCACTATATATTCACATGAACTACTGAGATACCATTTATTTTGATTTTTTAGAGAAAGGAGTATTATTATGTGACATAATTATGAAAAAGAGATGTTGATACATCCATAAATATTCAGGTTAGTTCAAGGAAGAAAGACCAGGAATGAAAGTATGAATTATATAGATGCATAAGCATTAGAGATTCATAAAACAATGATGAGTTTGGTTCAAGAAAGTACCAAGTGAGAATAGTGAAGTAAAGTAAAATCTTGAGTTGTTGTATACATATAGTGTTGATATTCTAGAAGAAACAGTGAAATGTGCATTGCAATTAAGTTTCACAAATGTTTGATGCACCAATAAGGTTAGAGGAGAACTAATTCAATTACATTTGTTGAAAATTTTTATAGAGGAAATAGAAAATTACACTTATAATCTGTTGATTTTTTTATGTCAATGATAAGAAGAAGAATTTTGGTATTGTGGAGGGATAGGTTGACATCTTGTAATACTTTTATTTAAAGAAAAATCTTTCATTATACCCGATTAGTTCCAATAAAATGCTTCCATGGTAATTCCCTTTCCTACAATTTCATTGATAATAAAAATGAACAAATGTTGTTGTAGGATATAGATTCTATTCAATGAGGACATAGTAATCCAAACTAGGGGTGAAACTAATTATAAATCACGATGCTCTTTATGCTTTATTGTTTTGTGTACATTATTTCTAACCACATGTGAATAAGATAAGACATCCATTCACTGAATAAGAAACAGAGATATTCAAAAGGGATACAAGTTATATATTGATAAAAAATCATCCCTAGATGATTTAACCCCCTTATAATGTGGTTATACCAAAGTGATACTAACAATTAAAAAATAAGCTTGAAGAGTTGGGTGTAATATAAAGGAATAAAGCATGACTTTTTTACAAAGGTTATTCATAGGTGGAAGGTGTTGATTTTGAATAAACTTTTCCCCATGTTTAAATAATTGAAAATATGATATTTATTGAGTTGTTTCTACTCATAAAAACTAAAAATAGTACCATAGGATGTTAATATGACATTTTAGAATGGATAAATTAAAGAATATGTTTTTATTGAGTAACCCAGTGGGTTCATGCTTGATAATTATGGAACCGTGGTGTTTAAATATAAGAAATCTTGCTACGAGTTGAAACAAGCCCCATGTGCTTCGTATTGAAAACATGAAATTTGCTTAAAGTTGTTGACATATTTTAAAGTAAAATATTATTGAAATATATATATGAAATATGTTATTAATGGTATGACACATGATGATTTTAAAAGAAGGAAATTATGTTTGATAATGTATGTGACATGCAACTCCACACTTAAAACGAACCAAAATATTTATTATTTAAATATGATAGCAGTGACACATCCATTGAATTGAAATCTATGAATACAAGTAACCAAATTATAAAATATATATAAATTTCCTAATTAATAATTTTATTGATTAATTCATATTAAATAAATATTCAATATTTTTAATAAAATCATATTATGCTTTAATAATTTGTTTTCTTCAAACGCGATTTTATTTCTTATTATGAGAAAATATTACATTTAAAATTTTAAATTTATAAAAAGTGTATTTGATAAAATAAAATTAATTTTTAAAAAAATATATTTAAATTTTATCTTAGAGATATTGTATAATAATTTTTTAAAAATGATTGATTTTTCTATGAATAGAAAAAATACTAATTTTTATTGAAAACTTTATTTTTGTTTAAAGTATTTACAAAGAATTTTTTTGTATTAAATTGGTTTAAATGTAAAATTAATTCTATTATATTATTATTAATACGTTTAATTTTATTGGAATCAATTTTATGTTTTAATTTTCCATAAAAATAATTTTATACTTATATAGGTATTTTTCTAAAAAAAAAATTTGTTCTGTTATGTGTTTTGATTTTAAATTAATTTATAAACCATCAAGAAATTTAATCTTGTAATATTTATTAAACATTTGGAACCATGAGGTTTAAATTTAGTAGACAATACCATTTTATTTTTTGCAAATATGAATAGTAACCACAATAAAATATTTTCCCCTTGGTAAGGGTAAAACATGTAAAATAGGGTTAAAATATTTGAATAAGAATTTAAAATTTATCTAATACCTAACTTTAGCCTATTATACGGATGTATGTAGGCCATTTTTATCCATTCCTTGAATATATGGACACATGGTTCTATATTTCTTTGATTATAAAATTTATAATAAATTAAATAAAATATAAAGACAAAATGTCACACTCATGACTTTAATATCTCTAGAATTTTATCCTAAGGGTAAAAAGTGGTTATGTACAGTTCTAAATGTTTATTTGAAAGATAAATTCATTTTCATTATCCTAGTAATTTACTATTAATTTTTAGTGATTGAATAATTACCCTAAATGTTTACGCAATACTGAAAAAAATATTTATATAAATAATAGAAAAATAAAATAAATGATTTTAAAAATATTAAAACCAATAAAATTTGGATTAATAATTGTTTTACATGATTTTTAGAAATATTAAATAAAAGGGATTTTAGATGGATTAAATTTAAATTCCATAATTTTATTGGTTTCTTTAGTATCAAATTAAATGAATAACATCAAAAATGAAATAAATAATATTTTATTAAATTATTTTAGAATAATAAAAATATTAAAATAGTAAAAGGTTGAAAATATATGGTCTAAATGATTCATACCTTGTCAAATTATTTTCCAATTTTCACCTCATAATAAAAATTATAACCCTTTAAGCGTGAAAAATATGTTACCGCGGTTAAGGTTAAAATATGATAAATAAGGTTTTAAACTAAAAGATAAGGTTTAAAATACCACATAAACCAATGAAAATTTTATTGTTTGATGGGATTTAACCAAATCTTACCTTATCTTTAAATATCTACCCATTTGAATTATTTTTATAGATAATTATTTTTAATATTTTAATCTTATAAGAAATTCCAAGAGTACCCCTCCCCTCACTTATAAAGGGAACTCTCATTTCAATTATTTAAATTTAATTATGCCTTATATATAATAAAAACCCTACCCCATTATTTTCTACACTTCCTTATCCCTGAAATATATGTTATGATCCGCATTAAGGAGAATTCTGAGTGTCCTTTAGAAGGGATTAAAAGGATGCCTACCATAGAGGAGGTAATCCTCTTACCCAATCTCTTTAATTTTGTTTCTTATTATACTTTAAATAAATATATTATATAATTAATATAATATTAAAAAAATTATACAAAATATATTTAAATTATATTATAATTCTAAAACCACCTTTATTCACCCTCTTTACCATCAAATGGGAAGTGAAAGTATCACTAGTTCATACTTACGACTTACCATCTCCGTATGGTGATACAATTCATATTCTCTAAACATATTTCATGGATGGATATTATTTTAGGTTTAATATTTATAGATTAAATTTATGACATAATTATGATTATAGAATTATAATATCATATCTACCTTCTTACCTTCATATTTGTTAGAAAATGATAAATTCTTTCATGTGTACGTATGAACAACCACCTCCATAAAGTGATGTGATACATTTTTCATTATTTGTTTTACAAGTATGGAAATAAGAATTTATTTAATTAATATATATAATATATATTATATAATTATTATTTTCTGAGGTTATTTATTATTTTATTTCTTTCATTCCATCTATCAAATAGTGAAAATAATGTTTATGTGTCAGAAATTTTTACCATCTCCATGAACGATGTAATTCATTTTTCTATCTCTAATTACTACAGATGTGTGTGTATATATATATATATAAAATTAATTAATATATATGATATTTATATCATTATTAAAATTATTTAGATTATGGAATCATGATCAGAGTATAAGGACCAGAACTACCATTCTGATATTCTCAAAAAAATGAAACAATTAACACAAAGAAATGATGATTTTAAAATGTTATTAATAAATGGTTGTTGAAATGTAATAATTGGATCATATATGATATTATATGCATTAAAATTATTATGTTTTATAATTATAATAAATTTAAATTTATTATATAGGATTCTAGAGAACCTTTAAAGTAAGTCAAACATGTGATAATAAACTTCTAGTCTCAAATTTAGTTTTGGAATACATAAGCCATATTCACCCATAGTTTCTATTTTGTGGTTTATATACTATCCCTATGATATTTTATATCACTAATATCTTTATTTTCATGGTATTTCATATTTTAATCATTTTTTCCTTCATGGGGGATTATGATAAATAAATTTACCAAAGTTGTAAGGGTTTTATTACAACCTCACTATTAATCAATTTTGTTAATGATCATATTTTTGAGGATGAAATATTATGATATAACTATAGTTAAACTCATGAATTTTATTATATTATGATTATTTCTTAATAATACATTTTTGAAGTACTAATTATACTGATTTTTTAAGGAAAACTGAATTTATTTCTTCTTCGTTTGAAAAACTATTTTCATCCATATACATGATTCCTAACTTTTGTTCATAAATGTTTTTAATATCATCCAATTACTGTTTAAATTAATTTTTACCCATGATTTAATTTTTAGAAAATGTTTTATTATGTAATCTTCTTATAATTATTTGAATAAGGTAAATTTTTACTTTTTTTAAAATAGTGTGAAAGGAATCCTTTAATTTAACTTATACGACATGAATGCAATTTTCACCATCATGAACACTCAATGAGATTTCATTTCATGTTTCTAATGTTATTTTCATAGAAAATAATTTCTTTAATATTTAAGAATTTTTAAATTTTAAATAAGTGATTTTAAAGTGAAAATGGTATTTTCCTCAAGCCATAATTCGAGTAATCTTTTAAAGGAAATTTTCATCCATGATGACATCCTTGATGTTAATTAAATTTATACTAGGGATATGATCCAATTATGTCATACTTATTCATTCTATGTAGGTTTTTTGATTATGATGAAAAGATATTTGGGAAATCATTTTCTTTTACAAGGTTTATGATTTATTGAAATGATTTTATGTTTATAAAACCCATTTCTTTTGCACGAGTACTGTTATAGCTCAGTTACTATTCAAAGAATGTGCCATGGGCCAAAAACTATTACATGATTCATGAAAATTAGGATTTTAGGCCAAAAATATTATGTAATAAAGCATGATTATTGAGTGGTTTATCCCTTGAGGGGGTTTATGACCTACCTTTTGGGCCTATGTGTGTGTGGTGTGTGTGTGTTTAATGTTATTATACCCCGAATAACATAATATAATATAATATAAATATTTATTAAACACATTTCTTTTTCATAGGTTATGATATGATTACTGTTTTATGATTTTATGGAACACATATTTATGATTTTAATTATGTGAAGGGTGTGCCAAAAATTATTTATCCCTCTAATTTAGTGGGTAAAGATGAATATCCCAAGAGATAAATAAGAATAGGATGGGAAGTTAACCTAGTTTAGTAAGAAAATTTATCCAATGTGATATTCTTGAGAGTAAATGATGAATATTATAATGGAATGGGGAGTGAACCCAATGAAAAATGATAGTCTTGGTAGTGATCCTTAACTAGTATGGAAATGATTTTTTTATTCTTACGTGTATGCCACAAATATATTCCCAATGCCAATTTTATGCTCTTATAAATAATGTTCTTTAATCCCTTTATGATTAATGACTTATATAAAACTAGGATTTATTTAATGACTCAAGATTATGATATTTTATTTTAAATTCATGGGTTTAAAATGTTAGGATCATATTATCACACCCTTATGATTATGTTATGATTATGTGATCATTGATGTCTCGCTCGTTTACACTTACCAAGTATTTGAGCTCACTATTTCTTATATTTTCATTTACAAGGTTTGGAATAATTTTTATTAAGAATGATATGTTTAGGAAGTGTGTTAGTTACGAGGAAATTAGTAAGATATGATGTCGATATCTTATGAACAAGTTTTTTATGTATCTAAGTATCCAAATACACTAATCCTATATGATTATAGCATGTATTGTGATGATATATAATGAATATTCATCTAATAAGATATAATATTTATGCATAAAATAAGGGTCTCCATAATTGGTTCCCTTATTAGAATTTTTATGTTGATGATATAATTTTTACAAGTGATATGGAAAAATATTGGGATAAATTTGATGAGAAAATTAAGAGAAACTTTGAGATGTCAATTCCTAGAGATTTGAACATATTTCTAGAATTCACTATTAGAAATTTGGGCTATAGACATGGTTTAAAACCATGGATATAGGTCTTCAAACCATGGCTATAGGAAATAGCCACGGTTTGAGGAACCGTGGCTAAGTTTGGCATGCTTATAGGCCTAGAATTATAGCCACAGTTTGGAACTAGGGCTATAGGTCTGGATCCAAGGTTCAAACTGTGGCTATAGGTATACAGCCACGGTTCTAACTGTGGTAATATCTCTATAGCCACGGTTTAGAACCGTGGATATACTAGGGGAGGGACACAATTTATTTCCACGGTTAGAAACTGTGGCATTAGACCTATAACAACCATTTTTAACTATGGCAATAGACCTATAGCCATAGTTAGAAACCGTGGCAATAGTACTATAGACATGGTTAGAAACTGTGGCTATAGGGTCTGAAAAACCATAAAAAATAGCCCCCACCTCCTACACAGCCCCCCCCCCCCCGTAGTAGCCCACCCCCTACAGACCCCTCCCTCCTAGACACTAGACACCCCCACCCTACATAAACCCCCTCCCCTGGACACCCCCTCCTCCTCTGGACAACCCCCCGCAAAGCCCGCCTCCTAGAAAGACCCTGGACACCCCCCAGACAGACCCTAGACACCCCCCAGGCCCTGGATAGACCCTGGACACCCCCCAGACCCTGGACACTCCCCAGACCCTACACAGCCCCCCCTGCATTATCCCACCCCCTAAAGACCCCTCCCTCATGAACACTAGACACCCCCACCTTACATAACCCCCCTCCCATAGACATCCCCTCTCATAGATATCTCCCATGGACAGCCCCCCAGACCCTAGACACCCCCCAGACAGACCCTGGACACCCCCCCGGACAGACCCTGAACACCCCCCAGACCCTAGACACCCCCCAGACCCTGGACAGATCCCCCTGGATAGCCCAGACCTCCACTCCCCTAAACAGCCACCCCCACCCTCGTGGATAGACCCTGAAAACCCCCCAGAACCTGGACACCCCCTAGACCCTAGACACCCCCCAGACACTGGACAGATCCCCCTGGACATCCCAGACCTCCACTCCCCTAGACAACCACCCCCACCCTCCTGGACAGACCCTGGAACCCCCCCCCCCCCAGAACCTCGACACCCCCAGTCCTACCCCCCCCCCCCACCGTACCTATTTCCACTCCCCCCATGCCCCTGCTAGTCCCCACTTGCACCACCTACCAACCCCCACTTGCACCACCCTCCCAGTCCCCCTAGCCAATTTCCCCCTGCCCCCTTCCAGTCCCCTCCAAATTAAATTATACACGAAATATACTTACATAATAATAATTAAACAAATCCAAATATAAAAAACACATAATTGAACTTACATGAGTCTCCCTATAAGAAAAACTATCAAAGAAGTCTGTGACCAGCTCAAAAGTACCTACAACATAAGGTAGAACATAGTAGTGCTCATCCCCCAAAATTATGGTAAAACAAAACATCTTAGAATATTCACAAAGAATATAACTCAATAAAAAAGAATAGTGTAGCCCCCCTGCTGGACCCCCCTGGACTGCAGACCCCCCCCCCCACAACTGGACCCCTTGGACAACAGACCCCCCCTGTTAGACCCTATGGATAGAAACCCCTCTGGACAGCCCCCCTACTGAACCCCCTGGACAAAACCCCCCTGTTGGACCCCCCTGAACAGCGCCCCCCTGCTAGACCCCCCCCTGAACAGCCCCCCTACTGGACCCCCCTGGATAGCTGCCCCCCTTCTGGACCCCCTGGACAGAAGCCCCCCTTACACACCCCGTACACACCCCTTTCCCCCCTTTCACCCCCCCTAGACAGCAACCCCCCCCCCCCCCCAACACACATATTCCTTGCACCCCTTGTACACAACCCTTACATCCCCCTTTTACCCCTGCTGGATCCCCTTGCACCCCCCATGTTGTGTGGCTAGTTATATAGAGGTGTATTGGTGTGTGTTGCGGTTCTGCCTGTTTTCAAGTTGGGTGGGGAGGGGCTACTCAGGTGGAGGGGTGTATGTTCTTAGGGAGTGGTATGCAAGTTACTTTGGATGATTCTTAAGGTTGAGGCTGGGAGATGCTGGGTTTATCCAATAGAGACTTACAAATATTCTCATAGTGGGGTTATAGGTTTCTTGTGGAGGATTTATGATGTGGGGTTCTGAGTTTCGATTTTATTTTTGGAATTATAGGACCTTTGAAGATGGTTTTCAGCTAGGGGTGTTGCTGTTTGGATTTTTTTACATGGTTTAGTACAGGATACACATACATGGTGCATGGTGCTGGTCGGTTTGTGATTTACAATATGGTTGGTAACATGTTTTGGGTGTGTATGGGTTGCATTTCTGGTGTTTCTTCTTTGTTTTGGATTACTATTGTAGTCTTATGGTTCTCTCGATTGTCTAGTGTGGTGGATATAGTTTGGGGTGGTTCTTCTAGTGGTGGTTTGGAGTAAGTTAAGTTGGCTTGTGCTTGGTTTCCCCATCTTGTGTATTATGGTTTGGGATGGTGTAGGTATTTCTATGGTGGATGTTCTAAAATTCCCTTGAGATGCTGGATGCTGCAGGTTGGGAGGCATGTTTCTGGTAGATGGGCGGTTCTCTTTCTAGGGTGGGTGCATTTTGACTACCTGGTGGGTCTAGAGGTGTTGGATTTAGGGTGGGTATTATCTCACATTTGGATCAGAGACTGCTTGGGGATTCTTGAGATTGTATGATGGGTTAGGCTTGGGTGATGTGGGGCACTTTGGATGAATGGTACTAGTTGACTGCTGGTTTTTTAGACTTTCTTATGGTGGGGTGGTCCATTTTGATGCAAGGTGTTCATATGGTGATGGATGTGGCCAGATGGTCGTCTGGGGATGATTTGGTTTCTAGATAATATTTTGGGTGTTGTGTCTACTATAGGTGCTTATTGTGGTTGCATCTAGTGTGGTTTAGGGTTCTTGTGCAAGTAGGTGTTAGTGTAGTGGCCATTACATGGAATAGTTGTCTATAGGTCTTTCACTCTTGGCTTTGTTTGGATAGGGATGATGGTTTGGTTGGTTGATGTTGGCTGATGTGGGGCTGGGGGTTTAGTGGTTCTATTTATTTGGGTAAAGCTATACTTTTGGATGGGTGATGGATTTTGGAAAATTTTGTGTGGGTGGGTGGGTGGGTGGGTGGGAGTGATTTCATGAATGTTTGTGTGTTGTTGGTTTCTATCATATGTGACTACTTTTTGGGTTCTTATATTTCTCCTTTAGACGCCTTGTTTCCTTAGTTATACATCCCCTAGAAGTGCTTGTTGGTTTTGTGCTTGGGAGATTCTGTGATTCCTTCTACTGGTTTTTAAGTGGTTCATATTCTGAGATCTTATGCTATTTGGTGGTTTTCTAGTGTGCTATTGATATGATACAATATATATATTGGGTATTCATTAGACGAAATGTGGAAACACAAGTGATGGAAGTTGTAAACATGGAAATTAAAAGAAGTGAAAAGGAAATAAAAGGGGAAGGGGGATAATCAATTAGGACCCCAAGGATACTTTCTACTTAAAACCATAATTATAAATAAACAAAAATGTTGATCACTCCTTTGATAATCCTTACATTAATTCACCTAAGAACACAAGAAAAAAAAACATAATAATTTTAGAAAATCTCAAAATTCGTAATTAACCTTCAATGGGTATAAAGAGGTGGCTATTTATAACTAAATGTGAAGGATACATGTCAAAATACCTGGCCCAAAAAACATCTAAACCCTAACACACGATTTTGAATTTCTTTACACATGTCCATGGATTTAGGGGACAATATATCCACCGAGAAGACTTTTTGACATCACCATAAAAACATTGGAGATTCCCACCATGACATTGGAGGTTGGGGGCTGGTGAGGGATGGAACTGGTGGCTGGGGCTATTTTCCAGGTGGAAAAGGGATGGTATGAGTGTTTTTCAAGAGGCTAGGGGGTGGTGGCTAGTGTGGTGGCTAGTGTGGGCTGAATTGCAGGTGGATGAGGGCTAGTACGGGCTCGAATGCAGGTGGAAGGGGGATGGAATGTTGGTAGAAGGGGGATGCTTGCAGGTTCTGGTGGATAGTGTGGGATGATTTGAAGGTGGAAGGGGGGGGGGTTGTGGGCTAGAATACTGGTGGCCGCGGGCTGAAATGAAGGTGGAAGGGGCTGGTGTGGGCTGGATGTGGCTGGAGCAGAGCCAAATCACGACGTGACCGCGGCGTGACTGCGGCATGACTTCGGCATGACCGCGGTGTGACCGCAACGTGTTGGCCCAGTCCAGTGACATCCACGAGGCAACATCTTCCTGCTAGAAGCGATAGGAGTGGGAGGAGGTGTGGCAACATTCCAGTCATCTCCCAACCAGAAGAAATTGTGATTAGTCAGTTTCAACATTGATCACAGGACTCACAGAATACTATCACTACAAACCGCTGTGGGGTGCCATCCTGGAGCAGGGCCAAATCATGACATTATTGCTCTGTGATCATGGCGTGACCATGGCGTGTTGTCCATATCCAGTGACATACGCAGGGAAGCATCTTCCGGCCAAGAGTGAATGGAGCAGGAGGAGGCGGGGAAACATTCCGGTCCTCGCCCCACCGGTAGAAATTGTGATTAGTCAGTCTCAAAAATGATCACAAGACTCATGAAATACTATCATTGTGAACCACCGTGGGGTGTCATCCTGGTTCAGGGCCAAATCACGGAATTACCGTGGCATGACCGCGGTGTGACCGTGGCGTGACCGCGGTGTGATCGCTGTGTGACCGCGGCATGACCGCGGCGTGTTGGCCCGGTCCAGCGACATCCGTGGGGCAGCATCATCCGACCAGGAGCGAAGGGAGCAGGAGGAGGCAGGGAAACATTCTGGTCATCTCCCTGCTAATAGAAATTGTTATTAGTCAATCTCAACATTGATCAAAAGACTCATGGAATACTATCACTGCGAACTGCCACAGGGTGTCGTCCTGGAGTAGGGACAAATCACGGAATTACTGCAGCGTGACCGCGGTGTGACCGTGGCATGACCGTGGAGTGACCGCGGCGTGTTGTCCCTGTCCAGCGACATCCGCGGGGCAACATCTTCTGGCCAGGAGCGAAGGGAGCGAGAGGAGACGGGTCAACATTCTGACCGTCGCTCCGCCGGCAGATGATAGAACAGATCAACTATTTAATATGCTATAACACGGGATCGCCAGAGAAGGTTTCAGCGAGAAGCACAATGACGCAACATCTAAAGGGCAACAAAATTATGGAAAAGAATCACACACCCTACACAAACCATTTACAAATTCATTCACTTTTCCTAAACATGGAAATTTTATTTATAATATTCAAAATGTGAAAAGGAAAGTGTCATGGTCAAGGCATATGCCTACTCAGGCAGTGTCATTTGAGTTAAATGAGTATGATAAGCCAATTTATATTATTAAAAGAAACCAAAAACTAACCATCCACAAAACAAACACCCACAAGAGGCATATGAAATACCTAAACCAAATCAAAACATGATACAAATAACTATCACTACTCTTTTGTTTATAAGATAGTGCAACTCTGTTGGAGGGGTTTTATTATAAAATCATGGAAATTATTTATCTAAAAATTAATTTAATTATATTTAACATTTATTCTAAAACTCATTCATCACAAATAAAATGAAATAATTTAAGCAACTAGAGAAACATAACTATCACTGCGAGTTTTCGCAGACAGCGCACCTCCGTTGGAGGGGTTTTATTATAAAAACATGACTTTATTTATCAAATGAAATAGTTACATTAAAGAAAACTTATTCAAGATATTAAATTCAATATAATTAAGAAGAATTAAGAAATAAGCTAAATTCAATTTAAAGCATACTTGAATTATAGAGGCTAGAAGAGGGATCCTACCTCAAGGTGGAACCAAACCGTCCCACTTCGGCTCTTGGATCTTTCTAACTAAAATTTGTTGCTCCCCCACTGGGTATATGCACCTTCACACACATGCAGGGACACCTAGCCCCTATGCACACACTCGCATATCTATGAGCATGTGCAAGGGGATCCTTGCACATGTACTTATATGCATATACCGGTCTCCACTCACCTACGTATGCAATTTATATATATATATATATATACATGGGCACACATAGACCTATACGTGCATAATCACTACCATGACTAATTATAGGTGACTTTATTTGCAGGTTCATAACTAATTGTTTCTGTGATAAAGGGAAAGTTATACCTTCTCAAGGAAATGCCCAATGCACAAGATGTAGTCAATTGGTGAGTTCATCGAGTTGTTGTGGACAATTTCTCCCAATATGCGATCAATCGCTGCACCCTACTTAACATACATTCAAAATAAAAAACAAAGAATATTGAAAAGTGAAATGCTAAGACCCATTTAGTCATGAAAAACAACAGTGTTTTTTATTTCAATTTAGCATAATTAAATAAAACATTTATAGGTTTGACTTGAAGTGCGCTGGGAGAGAAATTGAGTCTCACATTAAGTGAAAGCATAAGATTTTAAGTGGTGGATCACCAATGCAGGAAGTTAAAATAAACCATTAAAAAACTAAATAACATGTTTTGTTAAGTCCAATTACCTTCGTAACACCCAATGGACACACATCAATACACTGGTTGCCCCGGACAATGTCAATTGATGCATTTGAGATTGGGCCTGTCCAGAGATGTTGCAAAACATCCCTTGCTTTAATCTTTTGAAATTCATAATATGCTTTGAAAAATTCAAAAATAGAAGAAAAATGTGGGTGGGGTGGGGGGGGTGGGGGGGGGGGGGGGGGTGATGAGTCAAGCTGAATGTTTAAATGAGCATCTGAAACCATTTTGAGTTGTACCTGCGTACTTGAAGTTCCAAAAAACTGAGGTTTCCCGAGGAACAAGAATTGATCTAGGTGTTTGATCAGTAAAATACCAAAAAACATGCTGTAAAGGTTTTCAGAACATTAGATATTAACATATAAAAACTAATGCCTAATTTAGAATATTGGAAGTCCTTTCAATGGAAGGGAAAGAGGTGTTGCATGGAAAAGTGGCAAATAAAATCGAAAATAAGTGAGGTTTAAAAAATGATTTTGGTATATAAAAAAATAAGATAGAAAATAAAACAAAATAACCAAAAAATAAAAAAGGTGGGTGGGAATGATAATGAAAAAGGTTGTTTGGCCATTTAATGTCACTCCTACACCTGTTTCATAGGATGCAAGTGAGCTCAACCTATTTTGATAGAAATGAATTTCATGGATTCAAAATTCATATAAACCCTAAAACTATAAATATTAAAACCCCAAACCCTAAAATTCTAAAACATAAAACCCCAAACTTGAAACTATAACTTCTAAAACTAAAAATCCTAGAATATAAATCGTAGAATCTAAAAATAAATAAGGCTAGAGGTTAAACCCCAAATCTCAAAATCTTAAAACTAATGTGGGATTGGTGTAGGCCCCCTCCCCCCTGCCCCCCTGCCCCCTGCCCCCTGCCCCTTTCCCCTGCCCTCTTCCCCCTAACCCATTCCCCCTTCCCCTTACCCCCTTCCCCCCTCCATCCATCCCCCTAGATTCTATATCCCCCTCCACCCACCTGCACCCCCCAACCCCCTAGCTTGCACCAGCCCCCCTACACCACCCCTAGCCTACACCATCCCCCCTAGCCTGCACCAGCCCCCCAAGATTTCACACCCCCAGTGAGTCAAAAAAATATTTGGAGATGCTATTGGTGCCTCAAATGAGTGAAGTAAGGATTAAAATGGAAAACATAAATGCAATAATGTCAAACAAGCTATATGATCATAAACTACCACTGTGATTTTTCACAGACATCACACCTCCGTTGGAGGGGTTTTATTTCAGAGCCATGAATTAGTTATAAAATGAAACAATTATTTTAACTAACACTTGATCAAGGATTTAAATTTAATGTAAAAAGCAGGAATCAAGATGGAAACTAAATACAATATGAAAAATTATTGAGTTAAAGAGGCTAGGAGAGGGACTCTACCTCAAAGGTGTCAAGACACGCACACGAGGATCCTTATATATATGCTCTCATGCATAAGAATGGTCTATGTTTTGTTGTTGGTTCTCTACATAGAATGAATCCCTATCCATATACACAACCTATCATGCGAAATCATACAAACAAGAAATCCAGTTCCTGTGAATACATTGAGACAAATAAAACCTCATAAATATATATTCAGAATGAGGTATACTAATAAAATGGATGAGAAGAATTCCTAGGGAGGAATCCATTTCAAAAGGACCATCATCATTTGAGAAATAATATTGGAAAAAAGAGGTCCAATGGCAATGTACTCAAAAATCATATACTAAAAAGAACCACACAGTGGTTATCGAACGAAAGGACCAAAAGTAGTATTGCTTTGAAATTGATTGTAATTACCTCTTAATGTCATCAAGGATTATGATGCTTAATTGTGACTTATTAGCATCCTAAAATACCTCAAAATAACAGGTGAAAAAAATAACTAAAATTATTCAGTATACAAGTTTCAAATTCAATAAGCATAAACAAATGGAAACCTAGTTGATTTTAAACCTTGACAATTTGTTCACATTTACTAGCCTCGCTCACCACAATCATTGATTCAACTGAAACCTGGCCATATAAAACCCATCAAAAGTTTTAAACACAAATAGATGCAAGTTAATGCATGTGATAATGAAAGGAAACAATGAGAATTATTAAAATGCACTTACAATATTAGCATATGTGAAATCAATTTCAATACCAATGGTGTCTGCACTGCCCCTGCCCCCTTGCAAACCCCCCCCCAGCCCCCACTGCCCCCTTACATAACCCCTGCCCCTACCCCCTGCCCTCTTCCCAGGCCAGTAATAATCCTTCCATGGTCCTGGAGCAGCCCGGGCGCTATCATCATGTTAAAAAGAAAATCTCACATGAGGGAAGAAAGAAATCCATGCTGCCCAAGGCTGCTTGAAAATCTAGAAGTGCATGAATGAAGAGTCCATCCAGACTTGGAGCTAAATTGGAAAGGACAAACTTGTTGAGAAAATTTTCTCAACCCAACAATTCACATTGATGATCAAGAAAATACACCTTATTCCCTAATTATTTTTGTGTTATTAGTGTGCCACACAATGCAGGGAATGAAAGGTGAAACTAGTTCTCAAGAGGAGATAAAATGAAGGGAATTAAGCTGGAAAAACAATTCCAGAACTGAAAAAATCCCCATCTTGGTAGGATTTATCAAATTTTATTCCCAAGAACATCAGAAGGAAAGATCTTCCTTGATGGAGTGAAGATAGTGTGTCTCTTCGACGGGGAGATGAGTGGATAAGACCCTTGAGAAGCTTCGAGACTTATTTATTCCATGCAAATATGGAATTTCTCAAAACTGATTGAAAAGGTCATTGATGAGGTATGAATTTCTTTCATACCTGTTAATGACCGAATAAAGTCTGATATTAAGGGGGAGAAATTTAATTAATCAATGACAATAATTTGAGGAAATTTGAGATCTCAAGGCTGATTTCTAAAACCTACTACATGTACTTGAATGTTTTCAACATGTGTATTGAGATGAGTGCAAGATCTCAGGTTGTAATTCTAAAATGAATGAAGATATCAATTGGAATCATTTGTTTTCAACTTGAGGACATCTGAACATACCCTAAATGAGTCATGGGAATTAGAATCAGTTGGTATCATGTTCAGTTTGTTAATGAGACAACTTTGTTTTGAAAATAAAACACTCATATTTTCTACACCAAACATGGATCACATAGACTTTGAATAGAATTAATGATGGAAATTTTTTTAAGAATGAAGTGATACCATCATCTTTCATGAACTTCGTATGTATTGTCAATAAGGGGAGAAAATAAAATGAGTGAAGTCAATGAGAAAAATAGGAGAGAAGAAAATTAAATAAAATCTTGACATAAAAATTGCTAGATTGGTATTGACAATAAACACAAAGTGAAAGATTTTTAAATACACATTATGTTTGTGTCATAGTTGTTTTCAATGAGGAAGACAAGTTGTTTAATTGCAATATGAAAATGATAAATAACTTGAAAGTTAGTTGGAGTACCCAAACATATTGATGAGAAAATTGGGAGCTGGACAGCTTAGAAGGTAGTTGGAAGTTCCCAATCTTGTTGAGAAGGAATATGAAGTTCCCAAGCAAAGGTGTTAGTATGTGAATCTTATATGAGGCTTGAAGAATCATCCTGAATCATGGAAGTGATGTAAAATACCACCACTGATTATGTCACAAATAAATGAACAAAAGAAGGAAGTGTTTCAAGTCCCTCTACCAACCCCCTACCAACCCCCCTGTAGACCCTCATAGACACCCCCTGCTAGTCCCCCTCCCAGTCCACATTTCTCTTATATAATTAAGACATGCCCATGAATCTTGTTCTTGATTCCATATAAATGTGGACATCAGTTAATAATGTCACTCTCTTCTTTATCAAGGTGACAACCTAATAATCAAAGTTGACTAGAATTTCAATTTCATTGTATATTTACACAATCCCATAAATATCATTCTCATTTCTGGAAGTGAGGGAATCTTATGCTAGCCACATATAAGTAAAGGATGGATCTTCAGTTATGATCTGGGTAGTAAGGCTATTATATCTTCTTCTTTCAACCCATATAGACATCTTAGGCTCATAATCTAAGGAATACTATTATCATCACCTATATAATCCTAGCTTCATCACCAAAGTCATCATAGGATAGTCACCTGTGGTATTTTAGGATCATCACCTAATGAACTCCAAGCTCATCACCTAAGGAATTCCATTCTCATCACCCAAGGAATTCCATGCTCATCGCATGAAGAATAATGGGATTATGATGCATTAGGAAAGGTTAACCATCCTATTCTTATCACATAATAAATCTTATACTTTTCATATATGGAAAGGTAGGGTTCTTTTATGCTCATCACAAAATTCTATTCATGATTTTAGGTCTAGTGGGGACTAGTCCCCTTATGCTCATCACATAAGTTAGGTCACGATTTAAATTACAGCGGGGACTAATCCTCTTATGCTCCTCACATAAGACAAATAATGGAATAATTGTCTATAATATCATCATATAACCTATTCAGAATATTATGGTGACCAACCACTCATGGAAGGTCCATACCAATTCTGATATTTCTAATTTTAATCCCAATTCAGATATTTCCAATTTTAATCCCATTTCATGGAGAATCCTATTCTTCTAGAATAAAAATTCAAATTTCATTAGGATTTTACAACCCATAACAACATTAGTCATTACTTATAAGATATGGTTTGGGAGAGGCATGGGATACCCTTATCTATTTAAAAACAATATATGGGTTAATAAAGGTTTTTAGTATTCATTGGGATTATTCAGTATGTAATGTACATATCGTTATTGTATTATCAAGGATATGTGGATGATATCTATGGTATTCCTATGTGTGTGTGTGTGTTACACCCTAATATGGACCACCCAAAATGAACCCACACATGGATTATACGTGACCTCAAGTTCACGTAAACGTACACTAAATTATTCTAACTAGTGGTGAGGTCCTCAAATATTTATCGGGATATTGTTCCCTCTAATATAAGGCCTGATGGTCATGGCCAAATCTACTAAAAATTTGGCATCACCCGTCAATATAACAGACATCACAAAAACATGTAGAAACAAAATATAGAGCCAATTAATCCACCACATTCTAGACTAGAAATAAATAAATCTATATATTGTAGAAGATTAAAATATCTCAGATTAAATAGTTGAAAAACATAGAATCATATATAAATAAAATGGAAAGATCATCAATACATGATAAATGATAACTAAAACAAAATTAGAATATATAACAACTAACATAATACAACATAATAAATCCTTCTCTTCTGCAACTTACTAGACATTTACTACATTTACATCTCCAATAAATACTTGTACCCTAAGAGAAAACAAGAAGGTATCATCATTTATATTGAAAACCAGGTTGTGTATATGAGTTTGGGTGAGTCCAATGACCTAGGTGGAACCCCAAATTCCTCAACAATACAAATTAGTTGGGCCAACACACCGAATGGTGGAGGAAGGCCCGAATAAGGGTATGGAGTAACCCTTCTGCCGACGCACTGAAGGGAGGAGCAATTCCCAAAGAATGGTATGGAGGAAGGGAGTACCGCTCGAGGGATGGATAAACCCCGAATGGAGAAGCCGAGCTGCGATTAGAGAATCCACGCCGTGAATGAAGGAACCGTGATGAGGGATGTAGGAACCGAAGCTGGCGAGGATGAGCGATAGAGGATAACAGTGAGGGAAAGAGAGGAAAGCAATGAGGGAAGAGAGTAAGGCGTGGTGAGAGAGGACTTCAGGGAGGAGGAGAGTCTGTCGGGGGAGGAGGGAACTGTGATGAGAGGGTCGCATATCGTGGATGGGGGAGGATCATGACTGGAATCTAAAAAAGGGGGATGCATATTGAGGATGGAGGCGGAGCCCGATGGGAATCAAAAAAAGAAGGGGGAAGGAATTGTGTAGCCATGGATTAAAAATTAAACCACGACTATAAACAAGATATAGCCACAAACCTATAAAACTGTGGCTATTGGTCCATGGATATAGCTTAAATTTCTAGTAGTTATTTCTTGTTCGACATGAAGTATGATATATATTCTTATCCCAAGAAATGTATCCCATGGAGTTATTACTGATTTTTTTTATAAAATATTCGAAGGTTGTTTTTACATCGTTTTTTTTGGCATGACGATAATTAAAGACGAAGCTTTCCATAATGTGAATCAGAAGGACTTTAGATAGTTTCCTAGATGTTTAATTAATCTTATTTCATCAAAATTAGACATTTAATATACTATAAAATTGCTTTAAAGATATCAGAGGGATCCAAAGGAAGCACACATGATGGATGATAAAATAATCCACATGTATGTTTAAGTGACATATAATTATGTACTAATGTATATATAGAGTAATTATTTAACCATTCTTGGTTTCCTATATGCTGATTGGGATAAATATTGTAATGATAGAATATAAACATTAGGGAGAATATTCTTCCTGGGAGAAGGTTGTGTGAGATGGAATAGTATGTTTTGTTACATTGAGTATAATGAAAGAAGAATATATTCCTTCTACCTAGGAATATTCATAAATGGTTTAGATGAAAGATTATCAAGATGATTATTGGGTGAATATTAAAAAAATATTAAAGATTCATTGTAATAATCATAGTTCTATTGATCTCTCTAAAAATCATGTAAAACATTCTCAATCAAAGAATATTGATATAAAATATCATTTCATTATTGATAATGTTATTAGTGGAGATCTTATACTTGAGTATATTTTAATAAAAGATAAAATTAAAGGCATTTTCACTAAATCTATGAATAGGGAATGATTTGATTAATTGAAGCTAAAAATAAATGTCCATACTCCACTAATGAATTAATTAATTACTTTTCTAGACCCCCATATCTCATAGGGATCTATTTATAGGAAGAATAAACTCTATACTCTATCTATTATTGAATAAAAGGAAAGTGTTATTATATTAAGAGGAAGTAAAGGTTTAGAAGTTTCGATTCTAGAAGTTTAGATGGTTAATGTGGAGATTTTCAATATCATGGCTACACATTTTCTTATCACTAAGGGATGGAATTCCTTCAAAAAAATTCTTAATATAGATATGTAGTGTTAGATCAATTTCTATAATAAAGGATATGGTTGGATAAAATTTCAGAAAAGGGTTGATGACAATTCTTATAAAAAGTACTTAGGGGGAGACGGTTATCCTTTTCATTTTTTTGTAATGATTTTGGTATTTTGTGTACACATATTATTTGTAAATGTTTTTGCGTTTCAAGTGAAAATGAGTTGCTGAATAAGTCTTAATTACTTATCTTACAAAATAAAATGATTCTTTGATAATACTCATTTTTTTTCATCGTGATTACTAGAAGGTTATAATGGTTTATGTTCATGATTTTTCTATAAAAAGGTAGTTTTTAAAAAGTTAAAAGTTTTAAAATGTTGAAGATTTATATTTTAAATATTTTAATGTTATAAAGGAATGGAGTTTCATTTTATTATGTTTGAATTCTAAGGGATGAAATTATTTGATATTAAATGTTGGTGTTGCTGTTGAGAGGTATGATGGTCACCAAAATGAGTACATTAGACATGGTATGTCTAGATAAGTGTTTTAAATAATTAGTGGATGAGTATTTTTATAAAGTTAATGTTATAATAATACCATGATTTTTTAACTCCAGTGGAATAAGTGTTCAATAGTTTATTGGTCACTAATTTATGATGTCCATAAAAAATATATGTATGATGTATAATAGAGTCAGATAGAAAGAGCTAATAATAAAAAAAGTTGGTCTAGATAGTCTCTTAAGATATCATATAAAAAATAATAAGTGGAAATTGAATATAATTATTATTGAATAATATTTTTTGTTGTTTATTGGAATGATTTTAACTAATATAAATGATTCGACATAAGAAATATTGTAATTTTTTAGAATAGATAAAATTGTTTGTATCAAACAAAGAAAATTATGAAGATATTGAAGATTGATTTTAGTGGATTGAGACTTATTTGATGTTTTATCAAAATAAGAATGACTGGATATAGTTATTCCATATCATCACAACGATCATGATGATAATTTTTTTTGAGTTCATCAGACAGAGGAAACATGTGAAAAAACCTCGATGGAGGAAGCCTAAGTTTACAAGAAAAAGTTAAATATAATGAAGATGATCAGATAGAGATGTTCTGTAGAAGTTTGAAATATAAGAAATATTTTCAATATTATCAGATAGCGGAATATGAGATTTTATATATTGGACATTGGTTTTATAAAATTATAAAAAAATTATAAATTTATTAATTTTGATTTTTATGAGCTTCTCATTCATTGTTAATAAATCTAGCTATAATATAATGAAATTTTAAGGAGATTATTAATGACGAGATTTTAGGAAGCTATGATGATGATTTATAAATTTGAATATTTAGAGGATTTGAGGGAAGTAAAAGGAAAGTTGAGTCAACCAGGAAATTTAAAATTGGAAGTTGGTTCTTACTCCTAATTTTTCAGAGGAAGTATGCCTATTCGATGTGGTAAAGTATCATTGTGAGAAGTTTTTGCTGTAGTTGTTTTAATATAGAATTGGCGATTTTTTTATAGTATGTGTATCCATATAAGTAGTAATTTAATTTAAGAATAGGGGTACCATATACAATGTATCATAAATAGGCACACCAGAAACAGGTGCATCAGATAGAGAATCATTTGACATAGGTTCTAGATAGACACCTACCAGACTGAGGCACACTAGACAAAGGTGTAATGGACTAATTATACTAGACTAAGAATTTATATATAATTTGTTAGTGAGTAGTATCTAATATTATTTTACTTTTCTTTCTCTAAATGATATTAAAACATTGTAACATGTTGGAGCTAGTATAATTTCTTATTAGGAGGTAGAAGGAGTTTTCTGGGAGTTGGATCAATTATATTCACTTCATTATATAGTGGATATCCATGGATCTATGGGAGTAAAAATGGGAATTACTGGATATAAATAATATAGATACCCTTAATTTTTATAAATTAACATTACATTAATCTTACAGAATACTCAAAACATTAAACAAACCCAATCCCAAGGACCATATTAGTCTAGTGCCTTTGAAAACATGGAAACATAAAAACTGATTCATTAGTGAGATATATTATCTCCCACTAGGTTCTTCATGACTAGAACCCTTCTTAGACACATGAAAAATAATAAAAAGCTTCATAACCTAGGGAAAGAAACATAAAAATGGGTGAGCTCATATGCTTAGTAAGGGTAAATAAGGGAGACATGTAAGCATAAACATGATCATAGAGGGTATAATAATGTGATCATAACATTACAAGATCATACCCAACATATCAAAGATCATAAACATGAATAATGACATAATGCATGGTGGTTCATAAGACATGAATCATAAGGAAATAAAGAATATAATCCCTGAAATCATATCATAGGAATAATACATGGAATTTTAGAATACATAGGAATGTGATATCATTCCCTATAAGTTAAGACTCATTGCTAGAAATTATCAAGGAACTTCATGGTAACCACACCTAATGGGCGGAACACTCCACCATCCTCAATCATAGTCCTTTCCTTATAAGGGATCATGTTTCACCATATTCCCATAGTGGATCAGGTTTCCCCATCTTCTCATAGTGGATCGGGTTTCCCTATCTTCCATATTCATGGTGACTACACCTACTGGGTGAGACACACCACCATCCCCAGTCACAGTCGTTTCCTGGAAAGGGATCAGGTTTCCACATCCTCACATAGTGGATCAATCATGTCAACTTGATTCACATCATTATATCATGAGATATAATTTTTTAATCAATTAATTATATGTATATATAGGTCCCATCCATCTCATAATAAAATCATTCATACATGTTCCAAAAGATAATAAAACATTCAACATATCATGACCCATAAAAAGTGATCAGTTTTATAAACATATTATCATAATACCATGAAACTAAGTGGGTAAAAATAACTTTACATTATATAATAACCTATGGAAAAGAGATAGGTTTAATATTCATTTTATCAAATCATAACCTGTGAAAAGAAGTGGGTTTCAAAAGAATACAACCCGTGGAAGAGAAAAGAGTGTCATTAGGATAATTCCATAAAAAAATAAACCATTTAAGAAATAATATGAATGGTAAATTTGGATAATTTCCTATAACTTCATGAGTAACATCAATAGATGTCATATTGGATGTAAAATAACATAGTAATATATTTTTAAAACATTTCTGAGGGAAAATATCCTTTCTTCTTTGAAATAAGATTTTTAAAACATAAAATCTTTTGAAAACCATTTTCATGAAAATAAAGATGAAAAATTATACATAAATATTTGAAAACATTTTTTATATCTTTTTATTAGAAATTTTATAAATAGAGTTTGAAAAGATTTTGAAAACCATTTTCCCTGAAAACTTATAAATAAAGCTTGAAAACATTTTGAAAACCATTTCTTTGAAAATAATTTAATTTTTTTAATGGAATCTTGAAAACCATAATTTTTTTTAAAAAAATAAATTAAAATTAGCTTAAAATATTATCTTTTAAAACATATTTGAAAACATGATTCTTAAAGTTCATGGCATGTGTCTCAAAGAAGTAAAATTAAGACAAAACTACTTTTCTGATTTGGTAAATCTTAAAACATAAAACCCATGAATGGGAGATTATAAAATGGATATTTAAATACCCATAAAATTAAGGATATAAATCATATAATATATTCATTTGCATTATAATCACCACACAAAATATATGAGCAGTGAATAAGGTGTAAATCTCATAAAAGGAAAAGTTAGATTGGATATCCCCTTACAGTGTGTCTTGAATCTCTTCATACTGATTCAAACATCCTATATAATAAATATAAGATTAGTATACATAAAATTATTCTTATATATAATACTATATATGGTTTTATTATGAATTTAAATTACTCGCTTGTTAACAATTCTATGATAAGGTTTCACTTTGGGTAATATCCACTTTGTTCTTTGCATGTGTCTTAATTTGATATATATTTTGTCCTTATAATTAAATAATTTTTTTCATAATGTAAAACATGATATAAATATAAATTATATTCTTTATATGTTTTTTATAATTATCCATATAATATATAAGTCTAAAATTGAATACACCATTTATGGAGATGGTAGATCATACACACGCATGAACGGTGTTTCCATTTTATTTTTGTATTGAACAAAATAATGAAATGAAATATATGTATATGTTTAAATATATTAATACTAAAATAGTGTTTTGATATTATATATATCAAATAATTTCAATAAACCCATCCTTAATAGACTCTATGTAGTGTGTGAATGAATCACATCGCTTTGAGGGGGTGGTAGTCCACACTCCCTCAATTGAAATTATCATATTTACAACAAATATAAAGTATAAATATATGTGTGGTAAAAGGATTAAATAATATTAAACAAATAATAAATATAATATATAAAATATATAAACATATTTTTCATCATAATGTTCAATATGAGAGTTAACAAAGGAAAAATGAACAATCATCATTTCATGAGCGTTCACTATACACATAAACAATATGTTTGTCACCCATTAGATGGAAGTGTGTGTAAGTGTAGGTAGAAAAATTAGCATAAAAATATTTTTATATTTATTATATTTTTTTTGTAGAATATTATAATAAGTTTAGTTGAGGGGATGGAGAAATAAAATAAATGAAAGGAGCTTGAGGGAGGGTGTTATGTCTTAATCGGGTAAATACTTTTGGTTTGCATGAAAGGGATTCTTTGGAAGAATTTATGACCAAATTGAGGATTAAAGGATGAATTTATGGTTTCTTGTAAGTTTATTGGGTATATATGTGCCTAAAATAAGTAGATTTAGAGGTGTGGAGAAGAGGGATAGGTGGTGGCATTTTTTAGGGAAGGGAAAGGACACTTGGAATTTTTAAAAACAATTTAGGTATACCCACGTGTTTACCTAAAAAATCATCAAAAACCAAAAAAACTCAATAATG
This sequence comes from Viscum album, assembly GCA_963277665.1. Classification (NCBI taxonomy): domain Eukaryota; kingdom Viridiplantae; phylum Streptophyta; class Magnoliopsida; order Santalales; family Viscaceae; genus Viscum; species Viscum album. The sequence goes on along the minus strand of OY728135.1, from coordinate 1,547,079,713 downwards.
TAAGGTTTATTGAAAAAATATGGCCATCCAATGGGTTTTGGATTAGTGTATCGGTCATTTGGGCCCTTAATTTTAAGGTTTATTCCCTTATTAAACTTAATTTTACCTTAATCACTCTAATTAATTTTAACTGCATTCACTAATATTTTATGTAAAAAACTAAGTTAAGATTTTTAGACAATATAAATTATTATTATTAAAAATATGGAATTCATTTCTCCAAATCTCTATCATAAAAGTGGAAAAAATTAATTTAATTTTTATTCCACTGACGGGATGACACTACGTGGTTTTAAAGTAAAAACATCCAAAAGTTTGCTAAGTTTTATACCCAATTTCAAAGTGAAATTGATTATAATGAAATAAATAGGATTTATTTATAAAAATATTATCATGTAAAACTTTTAAATAAAATTAAAATATAATTTATCCTTATAAATAAATTATATGAAAAAGCAGTTTTGAATTAAAATTTAGTATTTTCACTATTCATAAAAAATTATGTTTCTTAGAAAAATCCAAAAAATTGAACTTAATATAAATTAAAAATTATAAATTAAAAAATGAAGTTTATTTTATAAAATTCAATTTCTAAAAGTATTTAAAATTAATTTTTTTGTTTATCACAGAAAGACATGAAAACAGTTCATTTGAAAAAATAATATTTTTAAATATATAAGGACCATAACAAAAATTGTATATTTCATTATCAATATGTTTCATTTATATTAAACCATTATAAAAAATATTTTAAAATTATTTATTACTTTTTATATTACTATGTTTAACAGTTATTTTATAATTATCTCTTTTAAATAATTATAGCAAAAAAATATGTTTTTTAGAAACTCAGTGTTGTGTGTAATGTACGCCAAGTAGATTTGGCATGTAACATACTCCAAGTTAGTTCCATGTGAAAGGAATGGTTTAATTATTGAAATTCAATATATCATTGAAAATTTAATTTATTCACGACAAAATGGTCTACAAAAACTTACGGTGTTACATTTTACTCCCCTTAAAATGAATTTCACCCTGAAAATTCATTATTCAGGTAAAAAAATGAGGATAATTATGATTCATCATATCCTTAAGTTCCCACAGAGTTTCCTATTACTGGTGATTTCTCCACAAAACTTTTACCAGGTGAATAGCCTTGTTTTGTAGAACTTTATCTGATCGGTCTAGAATTTCAACTGGTTGTTCTTCGTAAGAAAGATCATGATCTAGCGGTATGACCTCCGAGTTCTATACATTTTAAGGTTCAGGTATGTAATTCCCTTGAATATATACATGGAACACATCATGTACTTGAGAGATATTAAGAGTAAGTTTCAAGTGATTGGATACCACCCTGAAATGATCCAGAATATCAAAGGGATCGATATATCCATGGATTAGTTTCTATTTCTTTTTGAACATGAAAAACTTTTTCGCAGGATAGATTCATAGAAAAATATTTTCACCAAATTTAAATTGTATATCACACCATTAGTTATAAACGTAAATTTTCTAGAGACTTCATGATGCCTTTATATGCTACTGAATGGTTCTAACCTTCCCCACCAATTCTTTAGCGATATCCGATCCCAATAGATTTCTTTCTCCAACCTTATCCCAATATGTTGGAGCTCTACATTTCTTCCCATAAAGTTATTCATAAGGTTCCATATTAATTCTTGAATGAAATATATTGTTGTATGAAAACACAACTAAAGGAAGGTGTTGATCCCAACCTCTTTTGAAATCTAGTGAACAAGATCTCACAATATCCTATTGGGTTTGAATTGTTCTTTCAAATTGACCATATGTTTGTTGATGATAAGAAATGATGAAAATCAATTAAAAATAATGTTCTAGCTGAATAAATCTCTATAACTTAGAGGTAAACCTTGGATCCCTATCCGATATAATAGAATGTATTACTCCATGCAACCTTACCAATTTCTTAATGTATATCTTGGAAAACTGATCTAGAGAGAAGTATTCTCATATAGCGATGAAGTGTTCTGACTTTGTAAGGTGATCAAATAATACCCATATATCATTAAACCCTTTAGTGGTTTTGTGTATTCCAAAGAAAAAATTCATAGTTATGTTCACCAATTTCCATTCTAGTATGGGTAATTAGTGCAACATCCCATTTGAGTCTTGTATCTCAACCTTAACTTGCTTGGATACTAAGAACCGAGATACAAACTCTGTGATATCTATCTTCATTCCATCCCACCATATGTATTCTTTCAATTCTATAAACATCTTATTACCTCTAGGATGAATAGAGAATGAAGAACTATGAGTTTCTTCTAACCGCTCCTTCTACAAATCTGGTATGGAAGGAACACATGCATGGTTCCTGAACCTTATCATCCTGTCCTAATCAAGGTTAAACTCAAGAACATTTCTAACTTAATTTTGAAACTCTAAATCCTCCTTCTGAACCTCATTAATCTTCACCTAGATAGAGGGTTTAACATTCATTTGGGAAAGATAATATTTTTCCCTTCTTCTAGGATTTCCATCTCAATCCTTTTCAAATTGAGAAATATTGAATCCTTTGCAATCCTCATCATGGATAATCTATCATGATCCTTTCGACTCAAATCATTGACCACCTTGTTCTCTTTTTTGGGGTTGTAATGTATTGATAAGTCATAATCATTTATCAACTCTAACAACCTTCTCTGGCACATTTTGAACTCCTTCAATGGGAATATATATTTTAGACTTTTATGATTAGTATATATATAACACTTTTCTTCGTAAAGATAACACTTCCATATCTTGAATGAAAAAATTAATACTAATAACTCCAAATCAAGATTTGGGTAATTTTGCTTATGAATATTCAACTTCCATAAGGAATAAGTGACATCCATGTTATTTTTCATAAAAATACTTCCAAACCCCTTCTTGGATACATAACTATAGAATAAAACCCCCTTTTCTCTATAAGGTAATGTAAGCATAGGTTTGCTGACTAAGATTTTTTTTAGTTACTTGAAATTTTATTCACATTCATCTATCCAAAGGAACATGGAACCCTTACAAGTTATATTGGTCAGAGGATTTGATAGTAGTAAGAAATTATCAAAAAACCATCGATAATATCCAGCTAAACTAAGAAGGCTATGGATCTCAATCACCATGGTTAGTCTAGGCCATAATTCAATAGCATCCATCGTTGATGGATCTACTGATATACCATCTCTTTAAATTATGTGACCCAAAAATGAAACCTTTTGTTGCCAAAATTCACACTTTGTAGATTTTTCTTATAGTTTATCCTTCCTATGGGCATTTGTACAATTATCATGTGATCTTCATGCTCTTACTTGGTATTTTAATATATAATAATATTATCTATAAAGAACACCACAAACTATTTGAGGTGATCTCTAAAGACTGAATTCATAAAATCTATGAAGACAACAAGGGAATTAGTAAGAAAGAAAGGAATCACTATATTTTCATAGTGTCCAAATTTTGTATGAAATAATTTATTGGGTATATCCTCCTTCTTGACCCTCAATTGATGATATCCATAATAAGGTTTAAACTTGGAAAAGTACTAAGATACATGTAGTTGATCAAAAATGTCATAAATATGGGGAAGAAGATACTTGTTCTTGATTATGATAATGTTAAAATCTCAATAATCAATTCAGAGTTTCATCAATTCATCTTTATTTTTTACAAATAGAATAGGTTAACCCCAAGTTGACACACTTGGATAAATATATCATTTATCAAGTTTTTCCTTTAGTTTCCTTTTCAATTTATGTAACTCAATTGGGTCCATTTTATTGGGAGTCTTTGAAGTTGGTGCGAAGACAAGTATGATTTCTATTGAGAACTCAACTTCTAATTTTTGTGGAAGTATAAGAAACTATTATGGAAATAAATATAAAAATTCCTAGAAAATATACATATCATCAATGTCATTTTCCCCCAATCATCTTAGATAAACAACCCTTTTGAATGTGAATTAAGACCCACACATTGGATGTAATCTCTATATGAATTTCATACTTATCTTCACATTGATGGATGGTCATAGGAGGGTTTGAAATGTCAAAAATAACTTCCCTTAATCGATAATTGATGTGGGATTTATACATAGAAATCCAATCCATGCCCAATATGACTTAAAATTCAACCAAAGGAAGAATGTTAAGATTTTTAGGAAGTAAAGTTCCATAAATGTCAACTGTATAGGAATCATAAACTTGAGATGCAATCATCATACCATTAGGGGTTTGTACTGCTAATTCCAAATCTAATCATTTTGGTGGAATGTTAATACCCTTATAAAAAATTTTAGATATGAAAGAGTGGTTAGATCTAGAATCAAATAAGACATTAGTTGTTATAGAGTTGATGGTAAGTGTACCTTCCACCACATCATTATCACACCCCTCATTAGAAACAACAATTTTATAAAATTTCCACTTTTCTAATTGTTTAAGAGTTTTTTGATGTCGGTCATCATCATTATCCCTTGGGTTTGGGCGTTGGTTAGCATAATTATAATTTTACTTTTAGTTGAAGCACTGTAGTGTGGGAGGTCCATTCTATATATATATATATATTCCTCTAGTTTCCTCATTGGACAACTTCTTCCCATTAGTACAAAAATAAATTTCTTGATGTCCTTACCTTACACATGTAAAAAACTTATTAGAACCCATAAGATAATTCCTTCCATGATTCTTTCAACACTTAGAGCATAAAGGAAGGCCCGTCTTTTTCTCTTCATGTTTTTTAGATTGTCCTTTGAAATGTATAATCCTTTTCTTGTTAAAAACATGAAACTGATATGTATCTATAACCTCCATTTCATCTTTTATTTCACAATACACAATCTTTTCATAGATACTAAATCTCTTATGGTCAGATCCCTGATATGACTTGGATTTAAGATAATGAAGATCCTATCAACTTCACTTTTAGGTTGGATGATAATTCTAGAAGCATACCTTGCAAGTTTTGTGAAATTAGCCTCGTAGGTACTATCATAGACCAACCCAGGTCAACCCTGAAATGGTCACCCAAGATGGTCCATGACATAGCTCGAAGGGTGTTCCTAATCCCCATGGGATGACAAAGAAAAACCAACCAAAGAAAAACCAGGATCAAAGAAAAACCAAGATAGAAGATCAAAACCAAAATCAAAAAATAATTGTAATGTATAAAAAGAACAAACCAAGATCAAAACCAAGATAAAAAAAGTAAACTAAATGGAATTATTTTAGACCAAAGAAAAACCAAGATCTATATAAAAATAACCAACCAAGACACAAGTGCCAAAAACTGAAAATACATAATTATAATGTATGTCCAGATATATAATACTACAGAACAAGAATAGACAAAAAACAAAACTAAAAACAAAACCATGCTAACATGATCATCATGTGACCCCTTCGGTCACCTCCAACCACACAACCAAACCTGCTCCATCACTGAGCAATTGAACCGAGGATCTGGACAAAAAATGAAGCCAACAACTGAAAATATATGATAAGCGTGAGCACCGAAATTCTTAGTAGGACTACCATGATAAACCACTGCATCCAGAAGTTCCCTTTTCAAAAACAGTCCCTTATTAAAAGTTTTAAATACAATTATAAAATTAGGGTTTTCACATTTTGATATTCAAAAATGATTTCACATTTTAAAATCCAACACACACTACAGATCATTTCAAAAACTGAATGCCATTTCATAAACAAAAACCGAGACATGTAATATCAAGGCTGTGATAAAAAGAAAAAAGTAAACAATAAAAGATGGAAATAAACTAGTGCAGAAGAAAATAAACCCGCAATACAATAATAACCACGAGTGATCCTAAACATCCTTAAACAATCCCTAGATATACTCAGTTCAGAACCACGAGCAAGAGTATGGTGAATCCCCTAAATTAATAACCAAATAGATGCTATATCCTATCCTCACCAATGGAACAATCCTCATCTATTGTATACAACTCCAGTGGGTACCAAACCATCTAATTAGGGCTGGTAAGTATCCATAACTCGATCATCTAAAAGAATCCCAGGAACCCATGGTGGTAGTAATAATACTGTGTAGGTAATAGGCCAACACACACGTGACTCAGCTCAACTATCATCTCTTCACTTTCCTACCCCAAACATGGACACCAATATATGATACCCCTAAAGGAAATCCATCATATAAAGGTTCCCCATATAAATAAAAATGAATTTCACAAAAAAAGTGCCAACTGGGCTTCAATAAAATATAGATGTTCAAATCATTTTATAGAACATTTTGGGATTCCAACTGGGAACACACAGTTTCCAAAACACAATCTCTCATAAGAGTCAATATACACAATACTATAGATTTAGAAGATCAAAACATTCCTTTATCCTTTCCAAACTCACACCAAAGGATGATTCAAGTCCAAATGGGCCAATCCTTGGGTAACAAATTGAAAATAATTTTCTTAGAAACCACATGATAGACCAAACCTCATTCAGAAAAATGGGACCCATTTAAAATACAATGTTTTCAAGAAAACACCATCTTAAAAACACCACCTTCATTTGATGACACATTCATGTGTTCACCTAGTACACAAATGGATATTCCAATATCCAATGGAATAACAAACCACCAATAATGCACCTAAAAATAATTTCAACAATGCACACCATTTTATTTAAAACAATTTCAAACCTCCCACATTACTTAAAGACCACAAAACCATCCCCTTAAAACCATAAAACCTCTTCCAAATTTTTTTAACACATTTATTAAACTTAAACATGACCATACCACACACACACACACCAAACCATGTTTTAAACAAGAAAGTACCATTACACCATAATTAGGGATAAACATTTCATAAAACCCCCAATTTCACTTTAGGAGAACAAAAGCATTTAAAACAAACACCATAGGTTCTAAAACCATAGGCATTGCACATAACTTCCATTGAAAACTTATTTTTAGAAAATTATATAAACAAGAAAACTCCATACATACCAAGTCATAGCTATATTATAGGTGAAAACAGCATTTAAAAATTAATTGAAATCATTCAAGTTCCAATGGAAAGCCCCGAAAAGTGAAGATATGGAAACACCTAACTTAAACTTGTGAGAATGGAAAACAATTCCAAGGATAGGGATAATGGGTCTCCATGAATGATCTGAATGCCCTAAATCAAAAGAAAAACCACACACACCCAAACCCTAGACATTAGGGTTTGTCTAAAGGAAGAAAACCCCAATGGAAACCAAGGAAAAAGGGGAGGAGGGAAGAAATAGGGAGAAAAGGGGTTAGAACCCTAAACAAATTACCTTGAATTGGAGAGAGGAGAATACATTGAGGAGGGAGGACTTAGAAGAGGGTTTTCATAACCCCTTGGTGCGCCAAAAATGAATAAGGAGGAGGAGGACCAAGTTAGGGTAAAATAGAGATTGAGGTAGAATAGAAAAATCAAGTTTTAAAAATTCTCGTCCAATCACACGGCTTGGCCACATTTTTTTCCAAACCATACGGTAACCGTGAAGAGCTCTCTCCCTATAAAGGAGAGGCTACATTCTTACTTGGGACCTACGGAATAGTCATGCACATGCTGTGTGGTCTATTATTTCTAGCCATCAATGTCCACACGGTGTCTGCACGATTACTACTAACTGTGCGGTAACTATGTTCCCCTTGGAAAAATTCCGCAAAACTCCAAAAACTCAAAATTTAGACCGAGACTCAAACCCAAACCTTAACCCAAAGATCTAAGAATAAATAAAGGATAAAATAATGAATGATTTGAGGTTAGGGTGTGACAATTGTCCCCACCACAGACACTTTCTGTCCCCACAAAGTCACTAAGCCATAAACTGACCAAAACGTAGGTTCATGTCTGATCAAAATCAAAGAAGACCACAAAACTTGGGGTGACTAATCATTCATCAAATCACACCTGACTGATCAAAGAGAAACCACAACACATATCAAGGGGAGAACACAATGGGGTTCTCCCCACCAGAAGAACTTAACAAGATTGAAAACCTTAGAACTCCAACACACCACCCTAGGCTGAGGGGAAACACGAGAACTCCCAACCAGAACATACCCAACTCCGCACACCAACAAAATAACATCCATACCACAATCAGAGACTAAGGATTTCTTAGTCTTTAATGAAACCAACACCCTTAGCATGAGAGATACTATTCCATTATAAGGATTCAAACAAAAAACACACAATGAATCAACCAGGCATACCGAGTGCCGGAACTATGGATCTACCTCGAGAAACACTGCCAGAACTACATAATCCCCACACTGATCTAGAACTCCCAACACTAGGGAGTAACCATAAAATAGGACACCATGAAAAATAGAAAACACCATCCACTATCTACAAAAAAACTCAAGCACTTTTATCACCAAATTAACACCTCTACAACCCAAACCATCCCACACAAGATCCAACTTAAACATTTACATCCCATTATGAAAACAAGAACTATGAAGAGGTTCAAAAAACCCCCAATAAATCTTGAATATGTGATAACATCACCCTGATACTTGAGGTTGGGGATTTGATGGCTGATGCATATCCTACCTTAGAGTTATATCGGAGCATCCCCCAATCACAACTCCTCCTCAAACAAAACATACTGCAAAACTTTCCCCAATGACCCAAAAAACCAAAAAGATGACAAAACTTAAAAGGGATGTGACAAAATAGATTGGAATTCCCTAACTGACCATATCAATGGCACTCCAGGAAGTGATCTGATGAAATAGATGTTAGACCCAACAAGGGTAACTTACTAAAGACCGGTTCCTCTAGAATGCACTCCCCTTCAGATGGAGAACCCTCACAGAATCTGACCACCACCACCTACACCCCAAATTTCAGTGATGATGAAATGACCGACCTCCAATGATCAAAAACTTGACCCTCAAAAACATCCGAACAACCCAAACTTAAACAACTTTGGGAGTTACCAACAATCCGAAGACATTATCTACTTCCACAACCCAGAAAACTACCTCTCACGGACCTCGATCACCTTGATAGATGGAAACACGTGATAGAAACCATAACTGGGCATGAATCATTAACATATTTTGGGGAAATTTCTGGGTGGCACACTCCGAATGACATGAGGGTCATAAGACAAAACCGACATCTGGTCAAAACACAATCGAAAAAAACACCCAAGGTTGAGACAACCATCCCAGAATCCAAAAAACATAAGAACAACCAAAATCCCCTTGTTCAAAATCACCATTTTTTCACAAGAAAAAATCCACATTCTAAAACAAGAACCAATTTCCAAAATAATTTTTCCTTTAAAAATCATTTTATAAAAACAAGGCCAAGCTTTTAATTTCAATTACCTACCCATGGAATCTTATGAACCGTCACACATACATCCATTAAATTCTACTTACATCCTCCACAAAAAAGTTCTCCCAGGCACTTTCCATACATAGAAACACACATGAGACCTTCCATAAAGAGTACCAAAGGATAATCATCCCTTTTTTACTTATTAAATTTAAACATTTTCCAAATTTCAAAATGCAAAATGATTTTAGTTTTAAAATTCACTTTACCAGTTTAAAATAATTTGAAGAAAGTAATTTCATTCCCAAAATCATTTTCATTTTCAAAACCACTTACATCACCAAAACTAGGATAAATCACAACAAACACCAAACTAACCTAGAATGAGAAACTAGTGCTTACGCCTAACCTAGTGACATGGTAGTGGGCCACACCCCAAGTTATAAATAACCCTAAGTGGAACTTTATTTGGGAACTCAAACTCTACACGGGTCACTGATCCATGTGAGGTAATAAGGTGACACCATATCTCTTTAGTTATCACCCTCAATCCAAAAAAAGTACAACAAATCAAACCCACACTACCCATGGTAATTCAGGTCTCATCATGAGCGATTGTGATTAAGTACCGACCCGTAACCTACCTCCTGAGCCGTGATAGTACTAATATATATCTATTAGACAAACCAAATATTTAGAACCTCTTATGAAGCCACTAAGTCCATAACCAACTGGCTGCTCTATCCTAGCCTCACTAGTGGAACAACCCTCATGGACTGTCTATGACTCCAGAGGGTACCGACCCATATAATCGGGGATGTTATGATACCATAAATCGATCATCTAAAAGACTCCTAGAAACCGATGGGGTATAAGTAAGAGGCCAATGCACATGTGACTCATCTCGCCTGTCGTCACTGTACTTTCCTACCCCAAACACAGACACCAATATAAGATAACCCCTAAGGGAAATCCCTCCAATAAAGGTTCCCAATATATATACATATGAATTTCACCAAACAAGGTGTCAACTGAGCCACTATACTATGTGGATGTTAAAATCATTTCATAAAACATTTTGGGTTTCCAACCGGGCACACACGGTTTCAAAAACACAAGCTCTCCTAAGAGTCAATAAAAACATTACTCTAGATTTGGAAGTGAAAAACGTGCATTTATCCTTTACAAACTCACACCAAATTATGCTTCAAGGCCAACTAGGACAAAACTTGGGGAACACATTAAAAATAATTTTCTTAGAAACCATATTATGGACCAAACCTCATTCATAAAAATGGGAATCATTTAGAAAACCAAGTTTTCATGAAAACTCCAACTTAAAAGCACCACCTTCATTTGATGTCACATCCATGTGTGCACCTAGTGAACCCATGTATATTCCAACATCTAATGGCACAAAAAAACACCAAGAAGACACCCAAAAACCATTTCCACAATGTCTACCATTTTCATTAAAACCATTTCAAACTACCCACATTACTTAAAGAACACAAAACCATCCCGTTAAATCCATAAACATCTTCCAAATAATTTTAACACATTTATTAAACTACAACATCACCATACCACACACACACACCAAACCAAGTTTGCAAAAATCAAGTACAATTACACCATAATCAAGGATAAACATTTTATAAAACACCTAATTTCACTTTAGGAGAAAAAAACATTTAAAACAAACACCCTAAGTACTAGAACTATAGGCATTACACATAACTTCCCTTGAAAACAAATTTTTATAATATTATAGAAACACAAAACCACCATAAATATCAATCCATAGATATATTAGAGGTGAAAAGAAATTAAAAAATTAATTCAAATCATGCACGCGACAATGGAAGGCTTCAAAAAGGGAAAAGATGGAAACACCTACCTTATCCTTGAAAGAATGGAATGAAACACCAAGGAGAGAGAATAGGTCCCCATGGATTATTCAAATTCCCTAAATCGAAAGAAACATCACAAAAACCTAAACCCTAGGCATTAGGGTTCATCCAAAGAGAGAAACACCCAAGGGAAACCAAGGAAAAGGGAGAGGAAGGTAGAAAGAAGGAGGAAAAGGGTGGGAACCCTAAAAAATTACCTAGGATTGAAGAGAGGAGAATCCCCGAAGGAAGTGAGTACTTAAAAGGATGGGTTTCAAAACCCCCTAGTGTTCCAAAAATGAAGAAGGAGGAGGAGGTAGGAGTTAGGGTAAAATAGAGAGAGGGGTAGAATAGGAAAAATAAATTTTTAGAAATTCTAGGCTGATCATTTGATTCGGCCACATAGTTTACCAAACCATGAGATAACCATGCAGAGCCCTCTTCTAATGAATGAAAGGCCGCACACTTACCTGGGACCTACCACATGGCCGTGCACAGGCTGTGCAGTTGATTCTGTTTAGCTTTCAACGACCATATGGTGTATGCACGGTTACTACTAACCGTGTTAAAACTGTGACCCCCTTGAAAAAATTCCCCAAAACTCCAAAAACTCAAAATTTCAACCGAGACTCAAACCCAAACCTTGACCCAATGACCCAAGACTAACATAAGGATAAAATAATGAAGTATCCAAGGTCAGTGTGTGATATGTACGAATAGATTCATCATAATTTTTCTTCAACTCAAGGAAATCCTTTTCCATCTTACTATGAAGAACATGGGGTAAATACTTATTGAAGAATAAGTTATTGAACTCATTACAATCCATGGATTCAATTTCTTCTTTATTCTTTGTATTCTTGATTAGATTCCACCATTCATTAGCTTCACCTTCTTACTGATAAATAGTTAGAATGATTCTATCATGATCCTAAAATTAGAGAATGAAGAATATATTTTCACTGGTATTGATCTAGTGTTCAGCAAAAAGTGGATCAGAAGACTTGTTGAAAGAAGGTGGATTTTTCCTCATGAAGGACTCAACAGAACATTGTTCCCTTTTTTGTTCATTTTTACGCTCAACATGATTAATAGTTTGATAAAGTTGTGTGAGCATTTCAATGATGTTTTTCATTCTATCTACCATAGAATTCAGATTCTTAGGAGAACAATCGTTGCATTTACTATCATAATCACCATTAACATGATTCATTCTATTTCCAAACATTGACTAAAACCAAAAAGTATGGGGTAAGAAATAATTATCACAATGGGAAACAACATAATCATGAGAAAACACATATAGTATGAATAAATTATGACACATTCCTTAATATATAACTCCTTAGGTTTATACAAGGTTATTTATAGACAACTTCTATTTAAATCCTTCATGATGGTTTTTGAAGAGTTCATGAATTCCCAAAGAATATACACTCGGATTTTCAAACTAGGTGTTCCACAAGGTTTAATGTCATATGGCCAATTACCACGAGTTAGGCCTGAAACATCTTTTCAGTGTTATTACTACTAGGTACTCATATGCCAGATCCACAACCACTCATAGTATCCAGACATGGATGTATTTCTAGGAGACCAATTACTCTATCCTTTACCAAATATCCATGAAATTTTCCAATACTTTTCTTATCCTTAGACTTATCCCTATAAATTTCCTTAGGGTTATCACTATGTTTTTCTCATCCTAGATTCCAAAGGTTAACTAAACCTTTACTATGATACCAACTATAGGGACCCTAACTTTTCATATATTAATATTATATACCTTTTAAGAAATACTCAAAACATTAAACAAATAGAAGCCCAAAGTTCGTATTATTATAGTTCCTTTGAAAACATATAAACATAAACACTGGTACATAAGTGAGCTACATTATCTCCCACTAGGTTCTTCTTGACTAGCACCCTTTTTAGACCCATAAAACATAATACATATCTTAATAAATTGATAAAAGGGGTGAGATCAGTTTCAAAGTATGGGTAAACATGGGAGAAATGTAAGCATAAACATAAATATAGGGGGTATTAGAATGTGATCATAACATTAAAAAATCATACCCTTCATATCAAATATCATAAAAATGAATAATGGTATAAATATTTGAAGTTAATAAGACATGAATCATAAGAAAATAAATAACATAATATATGAAATCATATAATAGGAATAAGACATGGAATTGTGGCATATATAGGTATCTAATATCATCCCCTATAAGTCAAGACTCATTGCTAGAACTTATCATGGAACTTTATGGGAACTACACCTACTGGGAGGTACACATCACTATCCCCAGTCACAATCCTTTCCTTATAAGGGATCATGTTTCCACATCTTCCCATAGTGGATTGGGTTTCCCTATCTTCTCATAGTGAAATGGGATTCCCCATCTTTTATATTTATGGTGACTACACCTACTGGGTGAGACACACTACCATCCCCATCCACAGTTCTTTCCTTGTAAGGGATTTGGTTTCCCCATATTTTTATAGTGTATCAAGCCCATATACTTGATTTACATAATTATATCATGATATATAAATCTTTACCCAATGCATTGAATGGATATATAGGTCCCAAACAACTCATAATAAAATCATTCATACATGTGCCACATGATAATAAAACATTCATCATATCATGAATCATAAAAAGAGATGGGTTTTATAAACATCTTATCATAATCCCATGAAATGAAATGGGTAATAATAAATTTTCATCACATTATAACCTATGGAAAATAGATAGGTTTAATAATCATTTCATCAAATCAAAACCCGTAAAAACTAAGCAAGTTTCAAAAGCATACAACTCATGGAAGAGGAACACGTGTTATAGGCATCATTTAATCGAAACATAGACCATTCAAGAAATAATATTAATGTAACATTTTGATTATTTCCTATAAAGTAATTAGTAACTTCAATAGATGTCATGTAATATGGAAAATAACTTGGAAGGATATTTTGAAAACATTTCCTGATTAAATTATCTTTTCTTCTTTGAAAAAGTATTTTGAAAAAATAAAAACTTTTGAAAACCATTTTATTGAAAATGAACTTGAAAACTTATAAATAAATATTTTAATACATTTTTCAAAAAATATTCTTTGAAAACATATAAATATATTCTGAAAACATTTTGAAAACCATTTTCCTTGAAAACTTATAAAAGAAGCTTGAAAATGTTTTTGAAAACCATTTCTTTTAAAATAATTTAAAAAAATTTAAAGGAATATTGAAAAACATAAAAAATTTAAATAATTATTCCTTTAAAATGATATTAAAATATAATCTTTTAAGACATATTTGAAAACATGGTTCCTGATTTTCATGGAATTTGTCTCAAAGAAGAAAAATTGAGATAAAACTACTTTTCTGATTTGGTAAATCTCAAAATATAAACCCCATGAAAAAGAGATCATAAAATGGATATTTAAATACCAATAAAATTAAATATAACAATAATAGAATATATTAATGTGTAATATAACCACCACATAAAAGAGATGAGTGTTTAATATGGCGTAAATCTCATAGAAGTAAAAGTGAGACTAGAAATACCATTACCATGTGTCTTGAATCTAGTCGTACTCATTCAAAGCTCATGTATAATAAATATAAGTTTATTATAATGAAAAATATTATTATATATAATTCCATATATGGTTTTATTATGACTTTATATCACCCACTTTTTAACAATTCTATGTTAAGGTTTCACTTCAGGCAATTTCTGCTTTGTTCTTTTCATGTGTATTAATTTGTTATATATTTGGTCCTTATACTTATATCATGATTTACAGAATTTAATAGATTATATAAATATCAGTTATATTAATTATATGTGTATTATAATAATGCATAGAATATATAATTATAAAATGGAATGCACTGTTCATGGAGATGGTAGGTCGTACGTACGCATGAACACCATTTCCGTTTTATTATCGTATTGAAATAGAGAAAGAAAATTATATATATGAATATTTTTTTATATATATAAATATTAATTATCATGATTTTATAATATATATAATATAATTTCATTAAACCCATCCTTATTACACTCCATGTATTGTTTGAATGTGTCACATCGCTTTGATGAGGCGATTGTACACACTTCATCAAACGAAATTATCGTATTTACACAAAATGGAAAGTATAATGATATGTGTTTTAAAAGTAGTAAACAAGATTAAATACATAATAAATATAATATATAACATATATAAATATATTTTACGTCATAATGTACACCATGAGAGGCGGTAAAGGAAAAATTAACAATCATGATTTTGTGAGGTAGTAGTTCACCGTACTTGTAAATAGTATGTTTGTTACCCATTTGATGGAAGTGTGTGTAAGTATAGGTAGAAACATTAGCATAAATAATATAATTATATTTAGGATAATGGTGTTGTTGTATAATAATGGAATAGGGGGAGTTTATGGGTGAATAAATAAAATAAAAGAAAGGATCTCAAGGGAGGGTGTTACCTATTAATCGGGTAAGTCCTTTTGGTTGGAACCAAAGGGATTATTTGGAAGGATTTATAACCAAAGGAAGGATTCAAGGAGTAAGAGAGGGTTTATTGTAAGTGTATTGAGTAGATCTTGGCCAAACCTAAGTGGTTTGAGATGTGTGTAGAATAGGTAGAGGTGATGACCTTTATTAGGGAAGGGAAAGGACACACTTGACATTTGTGAAAATAAGTTAGGTTTACCCATGTTTTTACCTAACAAAAGTCATACCAAACTAACCAAAATCAATAA
The DNA here is from genome assembly GCA_963277665.1 of Viscum album. Taxonomy (NCBI): domain Eukaryota; kingdom Viridiplantae; phylum Streptophyta; class Magnoliopsida; order Santalales; family Viscaceae; genus Viscum; species Viscum album. The sequence goes on along the minus strand of OY728135.1, from coordinate 1,547,063,681 downwards.
TTTAAAGTTTATGGATGAAATATTTCTATAAAATGGGTTTTCGAAAAGTGGATCAGTCATTTAGGACATTAAGTTTAAGGTTTATTCCCTTATTAAGCTTATTTTTACCTTAATCACTAGAATTTTTTAAAGTTTGTAGTTGAATCCTCATTTTTATTAATAAATCAAATACATCTTTTTTAGATTGGACCTTAATCACTATAATTAATTTAAACTACATTCACTAATATTTTTGGTCAAAAATTATATTGTGCTTATTAGAAATTATAAATTACACTTATTACAAATATGTAATTAATTTTTACAAATTCCATTTACATAATTGGTAAAAATTAATTTAAATTTTGTTCTACTGATGGGATGATGGTGTAGGCTTTTAGCGTAAAAGAATCCAAAAATTTGCAATGTTTTTATAGCTAATTTCAAATTTAAATTGATTCTAATGAACTAAATTGGATTAATTGATAAATATACGATTTAATTAAATTTTAAAATAAAATTAAAATATAATTTATCCTTATAATTAAATAATATGAAAAGGTAGTTTTGAATTAAAATTCAGTAATTCTCACTATTCTTCCAAAAATGATGTTTCTCAGAAAAATTCCAAAAATTAACCCTAATCTAAATTTGAAATTATAAATTCAAAAATAAAGTTTATTTTAGAAAATGAAATTTCTAAATGCGTCTAAAATTAAATTTATTATTTTTCATAGAAGGACATGATAAATAGTTCATCTTAAAAAATAGTATTTTTAAAAATATTAAGACTTTACCAAAAATTATATATTTTATTATCAATATATTTTAATTATATTAAATTATTTTAAAAAATATTTGAAAAGTATTTATTACTATTCATATTACTATGTTTAGCATTTAGGTTATAATCATCTCATTTAAATAATTATAAAAAAAGGTGTTTTGTAGAAACTCAGTATTTCGTGTAATGTATGCCAAGTCAGTATTATGTGTAACATACGCTAAATAGTGTCATGTGAAATGAATGATTGAATTAGTGTAATGCAAGATATAAATTTTATTTATTCAAAAAAATGGTCCATAAAAACTTGGGGTGTTACAGACAATGGTACTAAACCATGTAAATGCATTTGTTCATTTATTTAATATTTTATACCAGTAAGGATGTGTTATAAAGTTGAGTGGATAAAATAACTACAAAGTTATAGGGGTTAATTTCAAGATAAATGAAATTGTAAAATTTTACCACTGATTTATCCCCCTTCCTAATGGTCTATATATTATTATATACTTTACATAATACATTTATCTTTTGATTCAGGTATTACCCATGATGTAAGGGTTTTTCCTAAATCAATTTTCATTCATTGAGTTATGATCATTCTTTTTGAAATTTATTATTAAAAGTTGTTTATGTTGTTTCCTATGATTGTATTATAATATATATTCTATTTTATTTTTGGGGATATACATTTAATTCTTGTAAAATCCCTTTAATCTGATTCTTCATTCAAAATACGATGTAAGTAAATATTATTCATAACTCATCTTCATTTATTTGAGTTATAATGTTCCTTCTTGAACATCTTATATATATTATCAATTTTTTCCATTCTAATATTTTACTTTTCACTTTCTCATTCTATCTAAGGAAAATCTAACTTTTGATTCAATTATTCCACCTTGATGTATGTCACCCACCTAAATTTATGACATTGTTATGTATAATTCCCATTATCTTTAACGATGATAATTATTCAATCTACACATTCAACCTTCCCTTTAATGTTTTCATTTAATATTTGAAACCTAATTATATGTTACCACATCTGACCATCAAATTTATCTAATCCTATTTTAAAAATAATTTTCCATGTCCCTTTTTAAGATGTGGGATTCTATTATGGTGTTCAAATATAATAAAATGGTTTTCCTAAGATGATCATTTGTTTTATCTTCTACTCCACATTTCCTTTAAAAACCATTATTCAAATTTTGATTCACTTTTATTGTGATTCAATCTAAATTATTTTAATGTTTTTTTATGTTACCCCTTTTCTAAAATTGGGTGCCCTATACCTAAATTGAAATGTACTTTTAATAAAAAAATCATGTATATAGAGAGAAATACATGATGAATACTTAACATAATAGGGTTGAAACTTATTTTTTCAGTATTTATTTAGTAATTTAATTATATTATTTTTTATATCATTTGGTTATAATAATTACCAACTATATTGAGAACCTTGAGATACCATGGAATTTGTGTTAAACATATATCCTATGGTATAAATCCATCATAATGATTGGGAACATATAATTTCTGAATATAAAATTCTTGGGACTCATATTTATTGAAACTTATTCACATGAAATTATCACTTGGTGATATCAAGTCGAGGAGATCATAAGGATTGACCCACAAAAAGTAACCCCTCATGTTTTAAGTGTCATTGGATATTCATATGTATGAGCATGTGTCTTAGCCTTAGGAATTGAGATCAATACCAATTTGTACGATTTGATCATGTACTTCAATTAAAGATGAAAACCTTGACATTTATGTTGTGGATAGGTAGCTTGTGTTGGTTGTGTTATTCAAGGTATTGAATTAGTGGTATGTTCAAGAATGTTTTGGTCACATCCAAAAGGATGAGATGTATCGGGCCGAGTTGACCGAGATGATAATAATTTTTTTAAATATATGTCTATGATTATTAAAGATAAGTATAACTAGTAAGTTCATGAATTAATAAAATAAAAATGGATGACAACATGAAGTTTTCACCCTTTGTTATGAGATATCTCAATACAAAGTGATTATATTACATATCATGTGTTTATAAGAGGTTGTAATTGGAATAAATAAACCTTATCTACTTAGGGGATTTTATGGTTTGATAAAATCCGATCATGTTATGTGAGTATCAATCAGTATTATCAAGATCATGCCTTAGAGGATCACACAAAATATGTATTAATAAGATTGTCCAATTCAGGTGAATTGGAGTTTAGGGAAGGGTGGTCCTCACGGTAGTGGCCAGGTAGTGTCCATATTTATATGATTTAAAAGAAAAAAAAATAAATTCATTAATAATCAATTTTAAAATAATTATCATTTAATTTATTTACTTATTATATTAACATGTTATTCAATGAATATAATGAAAATATTTTTGAAATCAATATTAATATTTAATATTCTAGGATGGTTAAATATTCATGCGAAGATGAGTCAAGTTAATGACGGGGTATTTATCACATAAAATATACTTATTATTAAAATCAAGTAATAAATTACATTTGATCACAGTGATAGGTTTGGCAGGTCATAATTGTCATTTTGGGAATTAAATGTACTGTCAAATTATTAAATATAATAAGTGGAATTTTAATACATTAAAACCTAATAATAAATACTAAAATAAGACTAAATTAAAGGTAATATTCACTTAAAATAATTTTTGAGACTCTCTACATTATCTATCATGATATAGAGGGAGATATTTAGGTTTAGAACACACTGATTCGTGATGTGCTCCCATGATGAATTTTACGATTATCCCATGATCATTTCCACATATAAGAGATCTCCATTACTCCATTGTATAACCTAGAGCATGATGATCAATGATCTAAAAGCTTCAAGAATTTTTTTGGATGATATAAAGGGTTTTGGGTTCAATTATTTTGAATGATGTTTAGTGAAATGAGAAAATTGTGTTTTTAATTAAAATCAAGCATGATATGATTTCATTTTTTTTTTAATTTTTTTCTTTTTTCTTATTTAATTTTCACATGATAATTGGACAAATCATTGTTGGGGTATACTAGATTTTATTTTTCAAAATAAATCCTGACTCAAGTCCATAGGTTAATTAAATTGGTATCAAAGAAAATATAGCATTTAACTAAGTCATATTGAAAATTAATTTTTCTTTTATTTTAGTTGAGTGCTTTATCATAGTACTACTTCCCTAAATGAGGCAACTATTAGAGATCAACTAACCAAGTTATGGTCATATGATGATCGAAATGATAATTTTTTTGATTAAAAAACTAGAATGAATATATATTTATATATATTTATCTAGTGAGGGATTATATTACCAATGATTAGTGACTTTAGATATGAAAATATGTCTAGAACTTTATCTGTGCAAGATATTTCTAGAGAAGCTACAATACTGGGAAAGTCCAAGTCAATGCGGAATTAATTTTAAAAGAATACAATGATATATATATATATATATTATATGTATGGGGGATAAAGGGAATATGGGAGATTCTTTTAATGAGATTATGTTTTTTTTTCAAAAAAAACAAGAAGCCTAATGAAATTATATTTTTAAAAATTAACAATAAAAGGGAAGTGGGGGAGGCTCAACCCCCCCAATATGTAAAATTTGGTTCCCATATTTTATGGGGAAGAATTTGGTTCCCTACTATTTAAAAAAAGGCTTGGTTCTATTTTGCGACGGTTCAACCGAACACATAATGTGCATGAAAGCCCCCCAATTTGGGGGGGAGGGGATGAAATAATTTCACCCAAAGAGTCGCTCAATAATGAACAATTTTTTTAATATAATGGCAGAACATTGTGGTTCCATCCCTCACTGTTCACACTACATGTGGTTTTGTACACCATTGAACCACGATTATATATATATATATATATTAATTTATTACAATGTATTTATTTATAATAATTATTTAATAATTGATAATTGGTGAATCAAGTCCTTTTTCATTATTTTTTAAGCATGTACTTGTTTGTAAATAAATATCATTTATCTGCATCCTACATACCTTGGATCACCTCACTTTAATGAAAGTATTATTATAAAATTGTTAATTTGAATGGTGACACATTTCACACTGATACTTCAAAAGATACCAGATGAGACTTTGATGAATTGGTTAGGAGATCACTATAGATAAAGTTACATGTGTAGTGACTCAAGGAGTTACCCCAAGTTTCTATGTTGATATATTATTCACTCAAAGGATGAACCATTATCATTGAATCATGATCATGTCATTTAATTTTATTTATTCATTGTTTATTATTTTATGATAGTGTAGTTTTTATGTTTGATCACATAAAATAATAAGTGAGCATGTTTAGATAAAATGAACATGTGTGGGGAATGATTTTATATTTATAGAATTTTAATGATGTGAGTATGGTCACATAGAATAAAAATATTAAATATAAATGGATTACATTCACTAATAATAATAAAAACTCTCAAAGAAATAATAAGTCTTAACACCTAGATTAACTTAATTTTGAAAAAAAATTGTATGAAGTGCTCGTCAGCCCTAGTTGAGAGTGAATCCTTCTACTGAGGAGATATTATGAGAGTAGTGAGTTAAATTAACTTAGGTTTTTTTAAATAAGTAGCAATAACATTATTTTTTAAACTTTTGATTCAATCATTGATAAATTAATTTTAATCCTTTATTAGAGATTACACTCAAAAGATCATGGATTCACAAGTAAATGTGGTTGGCCACCTGAAAGACTACCTTGAGACTCTCTAATTAGTTTAATAACCATAACATGGAATGATATGAGAGTTTTTAAGGATCATTTTCACTATAATAAACAATGTACTGAGATTTCCAAATCTAGTAGTTGCGGGATACTATAATTTGTTAATAAAGTGGAAGAAATTTTTGATTATAAAATTTATAATGTTTGATAACTGGTAATCAAGATAAAATGACAAATCAACTTATGTTTTATTTTGTAAAAAAATGGATAGTAATACCACAAGTTCACTGTGATCAATTCGGGACAATTAATGTTTCCTGACCTATATGAATTTATAAATGAAGTATAAGCACATGTGAATAGTATTATGATATGAAAGAAAATTCAATGTTCTAGAGTCCAAACTACATCTTCATCCACCTCCAAAAGTGAGGTTGAAAAGGATGGTTACAGGAGATACATGTTGTCTCATATCTATGATATCTGTGAGAATAACATGAAGTAAGCAATGAATGTTATGATGATTACAATAAACTCATGTAAATTTATTGATTTATCATTATCATTCAATACTTCCCATTATGATATCCTTATCACCCAATTAATTTAGCTTCAAATAATAAAACTATTATTATAGATAGTGATAAATAATTACATTTTAGTTAAGGTTCACTAATCTAATATGAACTTAAAGAAATATTAATCATTATGTATTGTTGTGAATAAGTTAAAATATAAGGAAAAAGTTCATTGGAAAGTGTGATGACAAAAATACCATCACAACATCTTTCAAAGGAAAGAGGAAATACATCATACATGAGGATATTTTCTTCAAATTTTGTGAGATAATTCTATAAAAGATAAATTACAATAAATTGATGTATAAGAAATCATAGTCCTCAACATGGTTTATAGTCATCAAGATATGTGATGTTTCAATTTTACCTATTGGGTATTAGATATAAAATGCGCGTCACAATTTTTTATCCATTTATAGTAACCATATTAGTATAAAAATATTATAAGAAGTAAAAGTGAATTCTCTAAGAAGTTGAGTAAAGTTTATTCCTAAGTTAGAGATAATAAGTACACAAAATCTAATGGTTAAGTTTAAGGATTCTAGTTAAACTATTATTGAGTATTACCAAAATTGTTATCTCACATGGCTATTTTAAATAATAAGGGATTATTATATTTTAGAATGAATTTTGTTTGTGGTACCTCATACTCAAAAATAGTTTAATATTTCTTGAATCATTGAATGTATTAGATGAATATAAAATTTTAGTGTTAAATGCCCAGTTATCGAAAGTTGATTATTAGTCTAGAAAAACATATTGTAATTTAAATGATATACCCAGTATGATATTTATACTATTTAGAGCTAAAAAACCATAGGTATTATATTAAAATTTACTTATCCATTTTTGAACAAGTAAACCATTAAAAATAATGGTAAACCACAAAAATTTCGGTATTAGCTCAGCTAGAGAGCATGAACTATTCCAATGACAAGGTAGAGGTAAATTCATATACTTCGTGGGTCTCCTTTAATAGTTTTATATAAGGTAAAAATTAATTAAGGAACATTGATGGATAAAATATATGATTTTGTAACGTCCAGGGTTCGGGTGCCCCGCAACAGGTTCCCTGAACCCGGTTCACCATGTGACCTCAAGCGTATTTCTCTAAATGCCAAAGGCTGCCGACTAGCAGCGAGGGCCCATGTCTGATAGTGGTGAAACTATGCCCTCATTTGTCAAAGTGTAGTGTAGCGGAATACGAAATAAAACATACAACAAAAAGAGGAAGTAGTAAACCATACACAACTGATGAAAAAAAAGGGGAAACCAGCAGTCATATATATATGAAGATGCAGCATGTCACTATTCTATGAAAAAAGCTAGAACATGTTACATAGCAGTACAATACAATAAAACTGAAATAAAAATGCAGAAAATCAAGACAGAATAGCCCGCAACATCACGAGCCAATGCTTGGTCCCATTCTCTCCAATACCCCAGCAACAATCAAGTACCTGTATAAGGGCCCTTTCCCTTATCTAAACCTGGAGAAATGTAACTTGTTTTGGAAGAAAAGCATGACCCAAACAGGGTGTGAGAAATATATCTCAGCAGGCACCCACCAAAGGCTTGTGCCCAACTGTGTGCAAACACGCAACAATAGTGTACAGTAGTAAAATGAAATAAAGTAAGTAGTACTCAAAAGTAACTAACTACCAGTTATATTTCCATTTTAATATCCTTTTCATTCATTTAATATAAAATATCACCACAGTGAATATTCTAAGTGAACAGCTAATGTCCTCGGACATGTAAACCCCTACCCTCAGGTAAAGAGTATCCAACACAAGAATCATCCCACATGCATATGGATATTGACCACAGGCGTAAGAAGTGTCACCCACAGGCACAGAATCAGCTGCCCACTGGCACAGAAGAAGTTTCCCACAAGCTAAGTAGTAAAATTCCCACAGGCTAATCACAACACTGCCCTCAACCTAAACAGGTAACTGGGCCATGCCCAACATGTAAATAAACATTCACAAGAAATTACTCTCAAGGCAATTCTGTAAACATTACTTTAAAGGCATACCCTCGGGTATCCTGGCTAAACAGCTAAACAGAGGAACGCACCCCATGGGGTGGTCCTGGATCAAAGCAGTGATCCCAAAAAAAATTTTAATATCGAAATTAATTACCTATACAATTCTAGGTAGTTAAAATAGTCATGACCTCAGCTACACGACACCCCAACGTGGGTTCGTGGTTCCAAAATACACAAAACACACAACAATTGGAAAACTAAACACCAAGCCACCTACCTTATACACCAACGACCGGTATACACGGACGCCGAATCTAGAAATTCCAAATAATGGCATAGATATGATGTAAGAAAACTTTCATTCAACCTCAAATAACTCCCGTTAGGGAAAGAATTGGTAAGCAAAACGCTAGGAGAAGAGAGGGCTTACCCGCGCGGTTCCAACAAGATCGTCCGATGCTGAAACAGATTCCGGACGTGTGATCGGAAGATCTCCGAAGCTCTAGCTATCTCCTCCCACTCCTTCTTCCCGTTCTAAGCCTTCACTATGAACAGGGGAGGCTACTGCCCATTTTAATTGGAAAAAAAGTACATGGCATGTACTTCCAAGTACACAGTGTGTACTTCCTTCATTTAACTGTTCCTCTGGCGGCACCGCCACACTGTTCATCCGTCGACATGAGTACACGGCATGTACTCCCGAGTACATGGCGTGTACTGTCGCCTAGCTGGCGGCTACTCCACCGCCTTACTGTTTTGGCCTACCGAAAGACTACATGATGTGTAGAGGACCACTACACGACATGTAGTCCGTTCCTACACCCTTTGTCGCCAACATGGCTACACGCCCCGTGTACCCATCCCACATGGCCAAAAGTACATGGTGTGTGGAAAAGTACATGGAATGTAGTTCCAAAAAAAGGATTTTTCCCAATTTTCCATATTTTCCCAAAAACACTTAAAGAAAAGAGAAAAGAAGAAACCTATACCTCAAAATAAGAACCGGGTTCTTACAAACTTCCCCCCTTATAGCAATTCGTCCCCGAATTGCCCTTCCAAGGGTGGTGAAGATAAAGCTGAGAACAAATCTGGCCACTGAGCACGTACGTCGGTCTCCCGCTCCCAGGTTTCGTCCTGCACTCGGCCATGCTGCCATAACACTAATATGAGAGGAATTGACCAACCTCGGAGAACCTTCGTGCTCCTATCAACGATACGAATCAGATGCTTCTCAAAGGACGCATCATGATGAATCTCAACCTCCTTTGGCTGAAAGGTGTGAGATGGGTCTGAATGATAACGACACAACTGAGACACATGGAAGACGTCCTACATGGCTTGGTACCACTGCGGTAACTGCAACCGATAGGAAACCAGCCCGACTCTCTCCAGAATCTCAAATGGCCCCATATACCTCGGTGAGAGTTTACCTTGTCTGCTGATCTGCCTGTGTCCTAGCCTCAGCGAAACATGCAAGAAAACCTGATCCCCAACCACGAACTCCAAAGGTCTTATCTGGCGATCAACATAAGACTTCTGACGAGACTTCATGGTAGCCATCAACTTCTGATCAACTGGACCTGCTCAGAAGTCCCCTGTACAAGACGTGGTCCCAGTAAAGCTGTCTCACCTGCCTCCGACAAGCACAAAGGTGATCAGAATGACCTACCATATAAATCCTCGTATGGTTCCATCTCAGTAGTCTAATGAAAACTATTATTATAGGAAAACTCGACTAGGGGTATATGCTTCTCCCAAGAGCCCCCAATATCTAGGACGCATGCACGCAGAATGTCCTCAAGCACCTGTATCGTACGCTCTGACTGGCCATCTATTTGAGGGTGGTATGCTATGCTCAGAAGCACCTCTGTACCTAGTGCCATCTGAAAACTCTGCCAGAAACCAGACGTAATGCGGGCGTCCCTATCTGAAATGATAAAACGAGGGACCCCATGAAGACGTACGATCTATCAGATATACAGGATTCCAAGCTCGTCAACACTAAAGGTCTCCTTAATCAGAAAAAAGTGAGATACCTTCGTGAGTCTGTCCACAACAACCCACATGGAAATATTTCCTCTTGGTGACCTCAACAACCTTGTCACGAAGTCCATCGCGACATCATCCCATTTCCACTCCAGAATGGGTAACTACTGTAACAGTCTGGCTGGTCTCTGATGCTCCGCCTTCACCTACTAATAGGTGGAACACCTCGTAACAAAACCAGCCACATCACTCTTCATACCCGGACACCAGTACTGAAGTCTCAAGTCTCAGTACATCTTGGTAACCTCAGGATGAACTGCCCAAGATGAAGCATGAAACTCCCGCATCAGCTCCTTGCGTATATCCCCTATAACCCACACTCGTCCATGGAAACGCAAAACCTCATCATCGTCTATCGTCCAACCAGGAGGAGGGTCCTCACTTGCCACCGACTCCCGTAGAACTAGGCCTTCTAATTCAGATAGTTATCTCATCCTCACTCTATCAAGGAGGGTAGAAGTCATAGCTAAAGATGAAAGATAAGTCTTCCCCTGACTGTTGTGCACCTCTAAATGCATCTCAGAGAACAAATCCATAAGCTGCCACTCACCACTGGCCTCCTGCACAGCCTGTATCTGAGTCTTCCTGCTCAGTGAATTATCTACTGCATTACCTTTACCAAGTGTATAGGCAAGCTAAAAATCAAAGGACTGTAGGTATTCAAACCACCTCCTCTGCCTCAGATTCAAGTCATGCTGAGTAAAGATATACTTGAGGCTTTTTTGGTCGGTGAAAACCACAAAACGTTCTCCCAACAGATAATGTCTCCAACAATGCAACACATGCACAACTGCAGCCAACTCGAGGTCATGCGTTTGGTAATTCCTCTCATGTGGCCTCCACTGCCAAGACCTATACACAACAACTTGGTCACCCTACAACAACACAGCTCCCATCCCAATACCTGATTCATCACAGTAAACTATATAGCCCTTCCCCTGCTCTGGGAGTATCAGGATCGGTGCTGATGTCAACCTTCCTTTAAAGTCATGAAAGGTTGTATCACAAGCTTCTGACCAAACGAACTTCACACCCTTCTTAGTAAAACCTGTCAATGGGGTGGCTAAGTGGGAGAAGTCCTGGATGAAAAGTATGTAGTAACCAGCCAACCCTAAGAAACTCTGTATCTCAAACACGTTTTTAGGCTGCTCCCAGGAAAATACTGCCCTCAACTTCTCTAGGTCGACTACAACTCCAGCCTCTGAGATAATGTGACCCAGGAAGTGAATCTGGTCCATCCAAAAGTGGCACTTTGAGAGCTTAGAATATAGCCGATGCTCTATCAGTGTACTCAATATGATCTCTATATGGGTGGCATGGTCGTGTAGAGTGTGAGAGTACACCAAGATGTCACCCACGAATACTACCACAAAAGAATCAAGATATGGATGGAACAGAGGATTCATCAGAGTCATGAAAACTTCTGGCACGTTCGTGAGTCCGAACGGCATAAAAAAGTACTCATACAGACCATATCTGCTCTGGAAAGCCGTAAGCGGTATATCTGATGGTCTCATGTGCAGCTGGGGATATCCGTATCTCAAGTCAATCTTCGAGAACACTCATGCTCCACGAAGCTGATCGAAAAGATCATCTATCCTCGATAAAGGATATCGGTTCTTGACCGTCAACTGGTTCATATTCCGATAATCCACACAAAGTCTGAGGGTACCGTCCACCTTTTCGCAAAAAGGACCAGCGAACCCCAAGGAGAAGTACTGGTTCGGATGAAACCCTTCGCCTGTAACTCCACTAACTACCTCTTGAGCTCCTGCAACTCTGGTGTAGCCATCCTATAAGGAGGAATGGACACCGGTGACGCCCCTGGAACAGGCCCGATAAGGAAATCCACCTCTCCCTCTGGAGTTAGACCTGAAAAGCCTTCTGGGAAGACATCCCTGAAACAATCAACAATTGGAGGGAAATTCGTCTGACAAGTCCCCTGATCATCCATGTATAAGCTAGAAATATGGGCTGTGACTCCACCTCTCCCATGACGCTCTGGTCCAGCTCAACTCACCTGAACATCCCATTTGCCCTTGTATAGAAATTATCTACCCTCTGGTGATGTAAAACGCACCCAGCGACCATAGCAGTCTACAAAGGCTCGAAAGGGAACCAACCAGTCCATCTCGAGAATGACTTCATAAGCTGTCATCTCTGAGACATAGAGGTCCCAAAGAAAGTGACACCCACCAACCTCAAGGGGGCACTCCTTGCACTGATACACACCAGCCGTTCTAGTCCCCAACAGAGTGTCTAGCATCATGATATCAGAAGAAGTAGAAACACAGAGCCCAAGGCTCTCCACAATGGTTAAAGATATGAAACTATGTGTAGCACACGTATAAAAAAGTACTGAAGATAAAACAGAAGATACTAGAATAGTACCTCTGAATGTAGAAGGTCCAGGATCCTGCTCCTGCTAGGTCTGTTGCACTGCATATGCCTGCCCAGTGCCACGACCCTGTGACACAGCCTGGCTACCCAAAGTTGTCCCTCCCTGCTGCCTCTGAGATCCTGGTGTCTGGCTACCACGGCCACGACCACCATCTCTTCCTACACGTCTTGACATATTCCAGTTCCCCGATTGGTAAGAAGCTGATGGTCCTTCTCCTGCACGCGGAGTCTACACAGAACCCCTCTCACTAGCCATCGGTGGAAATGCCCTGAAAAAGCGCTGCAGATGACCCATCCTGCCACAATCTCAGCACTCCACTGGGCCTCGTGGACACTGTGGCCTCTTGTACCCCTCTCTACCACACTAGTAGCACTTGACCTGTCTACCTGAAGCATTCTTATGACCAGTACTGCCACCCTGAGAGAATTCCATCTGTCTCTTCCTCTTGCTAGTAGAAATAGTACCAGTAACTGGTGCTGAACCACCCTAGACCACACCACTAGATTCCCAAAGGTTCCTCTCTATAATCAGCGCATGTTTCACAATAGCATGCACAGTAGGAAACCTTAAAACATTCACCAGTGCCTGAATGTCATAATGAAGACCATCCTCAAAACGTCTGGCTCTCCACGTCTCATCACCCACCAGCACGGGTGCAAAACGTTGCAGCTCGGTGAAACAAGCAGAATAGTCCATCATCGACATAGCACCCTGCTACAGATTCATGAACTCTTGAGTTATATCTAACCTCAGCATCTATGGGAAAAAGAAGTCATAGAAGACTGCCTGAATATTTTCCCATGCCATGTCTCTGTGATACTCTGACTGAGCGGTAACATCCCACCACCTCATGGTGGAATCACGCAGCATATACATCGCGAGCTTGAACCTCCACCCTAGAGGCGTCTCAAGATGCTCTAAAATAGTTTGCTTCGATCCTATCCAAGACTCCGTAGCCTGTGGTCCGCCATCCCCTGAAAACGTAGGCGGATGCTGCTGCTGGAAGATACGAGTAAGCTCAGCCATAGATGTGGCAGCCGGCGGTGCTCCCTGAAAGGTCTGCATGAACTGCATAAAGCCTTCATGGAACTGCGCCTCCGCGCCTGTATCTGGTATAATAGCTACAACACCCCAATCTTTCACGATACGCTTCTCTTTCAATAATACAGTAGCGTGTGTTGTACACAAGTTCAAGATTCTAACACACCGCGACTAATCAAAGTAGCCGTTATGAATAGTAAAAACCACCTTTTGAAATTATATTAATTTTATAATTCAAAATGGGCTTAATTTTTTCATTCGGAATATCAAAATTATCCTAAGTTGAATTTTTGTAATTTTCTGAGAACTTCCAATTTTCTATGAATGGTAAACAAATACATAAAAACAACATTTTTAATCAAAATAATTTATAGTGATAAATTATACCATTGAGTGGTTTTAAAGTATAATTAGAATATATTTTTACCCTTTTATCCAATGATGGTCATTAAAATTAATTTCCCTTTGAAATTGGACATAAACAATTGTCAATCTTTTGATATATATTGTTTCTTAAAAACACGCTATTTGTTGTGACAGCGGGAATTAATTATAAAATTAATTAATGAAACATATATGTTTTGAAATTTTAAAAATAGACATCATTTTTGAATTCAGAATATAAAATATAGCTTAGGGTGAATTTTTTGTATTTTTTTAAAACACTTCAATTTTTGATGAAAAGTGAAACCACTAAGAGGTAGTTTAAAAACTGATTTTTCGTGTAAATGAAACATTACCACTTATATGTATTGAATTACAAAAATCTGACATACATGTTTTTCATTAGGAAGTAAAATTTGGTTCAATGGGATTAAAATGATTTTTGGTGAATAGTAACTTTTAAGTTCTATTAATCGCGATTAAAGGTAATTAGTGTAACTTAAGGTAAAAATAATGTTATAATAACATGAAATTACCTTTACACTTGTCCTACCCTTTTTGGGTGAGTCATGGCCGACCAAGAAAATCTATGGGTCAACTTTGGGACCCCATGGAGCCAATTGGGTAAGAAAATGACATTAATAACTTTTTATTTAAAGTAAAAATAAAATTGACACAAACATGTGTTGTTTTACTAAAACAATTATTACATGGGGTTATATAAGTTACCTTTTAGACTGTAAATATTAATTGGAAAGCCAAAAAGATTTTCTAAATCATAGTATTTTTTATATAATTTTTAGACATTAAATAAATTAAATTTTTATGACACAATAATGATGCAGCGATTACCTCATTAATTAACGTTTTAAATAAAATGAAGAGATAATGTAAAATATAAGACTTAAACTTGTAAAAAACCTATTGGATGTGTAGATTTCAAACCATTATCACCTTATACTAGAAATATATCATTGTGGGACCTTTAAAATCCGAAAATAATTTCATAATAATGTAACATTTCATTACTTTCCATGAGTGCCCCTCCTCTCCTCTTATAAAAGGCCCCCACCTCTACCACCTTATCCACACCATCAAAGCCATTTGGCTCGGGAAAAATCTACCCAAATACTCTCTAAAAATCCCTCTATTACTCCTAGAATCCTCACTTTGGGCATAATTCTTCCCAAGGAAGCTTTTTCTCAAATTAAAAAGAGTTACCCGATTTTAAGGTAATGTCTTCTCTTAGGTTATTTTGTTTTATTTTGCTTCTACAACACCTTAAACTATTTTTATTCCTTTATTCTGTAAAAACACCAGTATATTAAATATAATAGGATTTTTTATAAGAATTATTTTATTTAAACTTACACACACCTTCGTCTAATGGTTAAAGAACACACTGTTTCTGTGGTTGGAAAATTTCTGCCACACAAAATGATGATTGTTGAATCTTCTTTTAACACCTCTCATGGTGGCCATTATGATGACACTATTTTTATATATTATATATATTATGTTTTTGTTTTCTTTATGATTCTATATTTTTCATTTATGGCATACCTTTAATATTTCCATTATGGGTAAACACGATAATTTCATTTTAGGAAGTGCGGACTAACGTCCCCTCAAAGTGATTTGAATCGTTAATGCCATATGTGGGATGTATAAAGGATGGAGTAAATGGAAATATACATTATATTATACTGGAATTATAGTATAACTTTATATAATTATAATTTCATTCCATTAAATATGAAATAGAAATGAAAGTAGCGTTCATGCATACGTACGGCTTACCGTCTCCATGAACGGTGCATTTCATTTCTTACCTCTAAATGTTACGTAATATTATGAATGAATGTATATACTAGATATATATGATATATATGATATCAAAATCATGAATATAATTTTTGAGATAATGGATATTCTACCCTATAAAGAACTTGTAATTATAAGATGTTTATTGTTGACTCAAGTACCAAAGATCGACAAAACGACCGTTATTAACTTAAATGACTACATAATTTTCGTAACATTGTAATAAGTGATATAAAAGGGATAATAAACTTGAAAAATTTTCTTAATCAAGTAGAGAATAACTCTAGTTTATTATTTAGGATATTAAAGAACGGTCGAGTGAAGTCGGACACGATGTAAGGGAACTTCTTAACCCAATTTCTATTCTTTGGGTTAATCTCCTACTTTCAAATTATGTCATGATATTATTATGTCCTATATTGTATTTGTAATTTAATTATGTGTACATATAGTTAATACACATAATAGATATATTTTATTTAAAAAATGATCTTTTTAAGGGACTTCGTCTCAATCTCCTTTCATTGTGGCATATTTTGTTTTATACACAACTTTCTTTTATACGGTGTATGAAACCCTTTGAATTTTACGTTTATTCAAAAGGAATATTTTTATACAAAGTGTTTTACTAAATGAAAAAAGGGAACGTTTTTGTCGTACGTATGCGGCGACAACGAATTCTCTGCCGCCATGACCATTATTTGAGTTTCGACTTCCTCTATAAGCCATAACTTTTTTTAAATGAAGAATAAATACCAAGTTTTAATTTTCGTTTATTTTTGTATTGAAAATGGTTTTGATAATGTTTTTATTATATCAATGTGTTGTATTGATATCATGTGATTGAAATGTGGAAATGTTATATTTCCTTTACACATGTTTTATGTGATACGATTATGTTATGGTTTATAATATTTTTAAACCTATTAACATAAGGAATGAATTGGACTTAATAAGTGACGGGTGGAGCCCGCTATAGCTCCTCGATGCATCGGTATGTATCATGAGAAAAACTAGTTTCTTGGAATGAGGCCTTGACAAAATCTTATTTGTAGTCTTCGCACGAGGCCTTGGATATGTGGTTATGATAGTCTGACATTCTACATTCCATCATTATGAAAGTGGTTATTGATATTGCATGTGATTATTCGACTAGTAGAATATCCATGTGAATAAGTAAATGGCATTATTTCATTTTAATTTTTCCATATTACTCTGAAGTTAAAGTTTAAAAGGCTTTTGTTTTAGTTATACATTTCCTTAAATGTTTATATTTATTTATGAAGGCTTCCGCAATATTGTTATCCTTACTAAGCATCTCAGCTCACCCCTTTCAATGTTTTAATATTTTCCAGGTTGTGAAGAAGTATTTTATGAATGACCTTCGGGGATAGTTAGAAGGGGATATGAGTGTGGACTATGGAGACCATGCTATTTTAGTTTTTCACTTTATGATGTAATGTAACTTTTATGAATGTATCTAGTGTTTCCATGGATACTAAACTAATCGGTCTTTTGAGACCTGATCTTTTGTGATCATGCCAATGTTACGTAATAATGCACCGACTCTGGATAAATGGGGTCGGGGCATTACAGTTGGTATCAGAGGCAGTTTAATACAAACCATAGAAGCTAGATTTAGATAAACTCTGATTAGAGCACATAGACCTAAGTAAAAATTTGAGGATTATTATAGAATAACTTCCTAGAATTTTGGTATTATAGAGATTTTGTGAGTTTTCTGAGAAATACATCCCTGTCTGGATACGAGCAGGTACAGGTGACTCTGGCACAGATATACCTAGGGGTAAAACCCGAAAACACCGCTTTGAGCTAGACTCGAATGGGAACTGGTGCACAACAACAGGCCTTGCTGCACTCTTGGTTATGACACTCCTGGGGGATATGATTAGGATAATTCTCATTTTATTTACAAACCACTATAATGGGTTATGAGTATATACTTCCTCAAATAATTTTTTTTGTGATTATGGATTATATCCATAAATAGTTCAATTTATGTTAAGTGTTTTACAAGTTTGTAATTATGTATTTTGATTCATAAACTAATCTAGTTTATGCCATTGTTTAGAAATGGAACCTAGTGGGAGGAATGGAAACTGTATCAATGAACGCACTCCATGTATGGATTTCCCTCCTGCTCAAGATAATTATAGTGGAGTTGGAGATACAACTAGTTCTGGTCAACTTATCACCATTCTGGGACAACTCACTCAGGTTATGAATAATAACCTTACTTGTATGGAGCACCCTGATCCGCAACATAGAGGATCAATGTTAGACCGATTCATGAGGCAAAAATCACCAACATTTAATGGGGGTACAAATCCATTAGTATCCGAGCAATGAATAAACTCATTAGAGAAAATATTCCATGCCTTGGGGAGTAGCGAAAGGGAGAAGGTTGTCATGGCAGTTTACCGCCTCACTGGAGATGCCGATCAATGGTGGTCGCTGATTCAAAACACAAATGAAGATTAAGAAGTATCAAGTATGGAATGGAGGGAGTTTATGGAAATTTTCATAGAAAAATACTTTCCACATGACCATCAAGCAAATATGGAAAGGCAATTTCTAAGTCTGAGGCAGAAGGAGGATGAGAATGTCTCAAAGTATGAGGGAAACTTTACAAGGTTAGAAAGACATGCTGCAGATTATATACATAACCCAAGAAGTAAGATTGATTGTTTATTTGATGGGTTAAAACCATTTCTCTGTCGAGATTTAGTATCTTAATCTTTCTCAACATACGAAGATATAGTCTCATGTGTAATCAAGACAGAAAAGGAATTCTCTAAGTCTTATGACAACAAAGTAAAGCAAGAGAAGAAGAGAATGGTTGAACAAGAGACAGATAAAGGGAAAAGGGAAAGAAGGATTTTCCATTATGTGATAATTGTGGGAAGAATCAACCTGGTACTTACCTAAAAGGAATGAGAGTTTTTTATAAATGTGGAGAAAAAGGTCACCAGGCTCGTGATTGTAAGGGAAAGAAAGAGGCTATCAATGTTTAATGCTACAATTGCAGAGAAATGGGGCATTATGAAAATGAATGTCCTAATCATCAGAGAAACTTACCTTAGAAAAGGCCAAGGGATCAAGGACAATCTTATGCTGTTACTACAGTTGAAGTGGAATAATTAATGGTTTGGTGATTTTGGACTCAAGGATTATATTCTAGTTATAAGAATAATGTGATATATATAATGA
The DNA here is from genome assembly GCA_963277665.1 of Viscum album. NCBI lineage: Eukaryota > Viridiplantae > Streptophyta > Magnoliopsida > Santalales > Viscaceae > Viscum > Viscum album. Next base: position 1,547,044,701 of record OY728135.1, on the reverse strand, counting down.
TTGTACTATAGTGCTTGTTGTTTTCATTAAGGTTTTAATATGATAAATTTAATCATATTTTTATATGTGACAATAAGAGAAACTTTACTTTGTTTGAGGAATATGATGATACAATTGATTTTGGAATTTAGAGACCTTTTAGAGAATGTCTGGACGAAGGTATTTTGGATAACTATAAAGGTTGGAATGGATTAAGTTGAACTTTGGATAGTATTGTTTAAGGTTAAAACATTTATGAAGATTATTTTTGGAATATTATAATACTATAGTTTTAGGAAAAGGACAACCTGCAGGTTGAGGGATGACCCGTCGCGTTGGACAAAGCTGTAGGAATCGAACCCACAACCATAGTGCGACAGGCCTTTATTACGTACCACTAGCCTACACGAAGTACCTGGTTATTATAAAAAAGTTTTCCTAATCTAAATGGTATGTGTTAATATTTGGAACCTTATAAAATTATGATAAAGAGAATATTTTTGAGTTCTATTACCTTTTGGAGTGAAAGATGGGTTTGTGGTAAACATTTATTAAATAATGAAAGTCTACATGACAAGTAAGTATATTTCATTACATTCTTAGTAAATCTCCTAAATAAATTCTTCAACTTTATGAATGGTAACATAAAACAAAATTGTTTTCAGTTAACTTTTCCAATTGGAGAATCAATGACTGTTTAACCAATCAGAAGTTTGTGATTTTATTGTTGTTAACTTTCTCCTAATCCTTTTTTTATAAAACTCTCCATTAGACCTTCATGGTTTTTTTTCCTCCATATCCATATTTTTATAGAATCCTAGTTTGGGCTATCTCGGGTGACCTTTGTACTTCTCTTTCTTTCTTTTAAAGTTATATTTTTATTAACCTTATTTCCGATGTGGGTTTTCCAAAAAGGTATTTTCTAATTTCAACCATTTATTTTCAAATAAAAATTTTAAATTATGATGATGCAATTTATTTAAGTAGGGGATAATGTAACACCCCAAGCTTTTACGATACACTTCTCTTTCAATAATATAGTAGCGTGTGTTGTACACAAGTTCGAGATTCTAACACACCGCGACCAATCAAAGTAGCCGTTATGAATAGTAATAACCACCTTTTGGAATTATATTAATTTTATCATTCAAAATGGACTTTATTTTTGTATTCGGAATATCAAAATTATCCTAAGTTGATTTTTTGTAATTTTCTGAGAACTTCCAATTTTCTATGAATAGTAAAAAAATACTTAAAAAAACTTTTTTAATCAAAATAATTTATAGTGATAAATTATACCATTGAGTGGTTTTAAAGTATAATTATAATATATTTTTACCATTTTATCCAATTATGGTTATTAAAATTAATTTCACTTTGAAATTGGACAAAAATAATTGTCAATCTTTTGATATATATTTTTTCTTAAAAACACGATATTTTTTATGACAGTGAGAATTAATTATTAAATTAATTAATAAAACTTATATGTTTTGAATTTTTTAAAATAGACATCATTTTTGAATTCGGAATATCAAATATAGCTTAGGGTGAATTTTTGGTATTTTTCCGAAAAACTTCAATTTTTGATGAATAGTGAAATCACTAAGTGGTAGTTTAAAAACTGATTTTTCGTGTAAATGAAATATTACCACTTCTGTGTATTGAATTTCAAAAATCCAACATACATGGTTGTCATTAGGAAGTAAAATGTGGTTCAATGGGATTAAAATAATTTTTGGCGAATAGTAACTTTTACGTTCTATAAATCGTGATTAAAGGTAATTAGTGTAACTTAAGGTAAAAATAATGTTATAATAATATGAAATTACCTTTACACTTGTCCTAACCTTATTTGGAGAGTCATGGAAGACCAAGACAATCCATGGGTCAACTTGGGGACCCCATGGAGCCACTTGGGTAAGAAAATGACATTAATAACGTTTTATTTAAAGTAAATATAAAATCGACACAAACATGTGTTGTTTTACTAAAACAATTATTACATGGGGTTATATAACTTAACTTTTAGGCTATAAATATTCATTGGAAATATAACAATATTTCCTACATCATAGTATTTTTTTTATAATTTTTATACATTAAATAAATTAAATTTTTTATGACACAATGATGATGCAGCGATTACCTCAATAATTAATGATTTAAATAAAATGAAAATATAATGAAAAATCTAAGACTTACACTTATAAAAAACCTATTTTATGAGTATATTTAGAACAATTATAACCTTATCCTCGAAAGATGTCATTGTGGGACCTTTAAAACCTGAAAATCAATTCATAATAATGTAACATTTCTTTACGTTCCAAGAGTGCCCCTCCTCTCCTCTTATAAAAGGCCCCCACCTCTACCACCTTATTCACAACTTCAAAGACATTTTGGTCGGCCAAGCTATTCCCAAATACTCTCTCAACTTCCCTCTCTTACTCCTAGAATCCTCACTTTGGGCATAATTATTCCCAAGGAAGCCTTTGGCTCAAATCAAAAAGAGTTACCCGATTTTAAGGTAATGTATTCTCTTATGTTATTTTGTTTTATTTTTCTTCTCCAACCCCATAAACTCTTTTTATTCCTTTATTTTGAAACAACACCAGTATCTTAAATATTATATTATTTTTTTATGAGAAGGATTTGATTTACACTTACACACACCTTCATATAATGGTTAAAGAACATACTGTTTCTGTGGTTGGCAAATTTCTGCATCATGAAATGATGATTGTTCAATCTTTTTTTAACACCTCCCATGGTGGCCATTATGATGAAACTATTTTTATATATGATATATATTATGTTTTTGTTTTCCTTATGATTCTTTATTTTTAATTTATGGCATACCTTTACGATTTCAATTATGGGTAAACGCGATAATTTCATTTTAGGAAGTGCGGACTACCGCCCCCTCAAAGTGATTTGAATCGTTAATGCCATATGTGGGATTTATAAAGGATGGAGTAAATGGTATTATAAATTATATTATATAGGAATTATAGTATACCTTTATATAATTATAATTTCATTCCATTAAATACAAAATAGAAATGAAAGTAGCGTTCGTGCGTACGTACGGCTTACCGTCTCCATGAACGGTGCATTTCATTTCTTACCTATAAATGTTATGTAATACTTTGAATGAATGTATATACTGGATGTATATGATATATATGATATCTAAATCATGAATATAATTCTGGAGATAATTGATATTCTACCACATAAAAAACTTGTAATTATAAGAAGTTTATTATTGACTCAAGTACCAAAGATCGACAAAACGACCGTTATTAACTAAAATGACTACATAATTTTCGTAACATTGTAATAAGTGATATAAAAGGGACAATGAACTTAAAAAAGGCTCTTAAGCAAGTTTATATTAACTCTTGTTTATTATTCAGGAGATTAAAGAATGGTCGAGTGAAGTCGGACACGAGGTAAGGGAACTTCTTAACCCAATTTCTATTTTTTGGGTTAATCTCCTACTTTCAAATTTTGTCATGATATTATTATGTCCTATATTGTATTTTTACTTTCTTTATGTGAAAATATAGTGAATACACATAATAGTTTTTTTTATTTAAAAAATGATCTCTGTAAGGGACTTCATCTCAATCTCCTTTCATTGAGGCATATTTTGTTTTATAGACAACTTTCTTTTATATAGTGTATGAAACCCTTTGAATTTTACATTTATTCAAAAGGAATATTTTTTATACGAAGCGTTTTACTAAACAACAAAAGGGAATGTTTTTTTCGTACGTATGCGGAGACAATGACTTCTCCGATGCCGTGACCATTATTTGAGTTTCAACTTCCTCTACAAGACATAACTTTTTTTAAATGAAAAATTGATACCATGTTTTAATTTTATTTTATTTTGGTATTGAAAATGGTTTTGATAATGTTTTTATTATATCAATGTGTTGTATTGATATCTTGTGATTGAAATGTGGAAATGTTATGTTTCCTTTATGCATGTTTTATGTGATACGATTATGTTATGGTTTATGATATTTTTAAACCTGTTCATATGAGGAATGAATTGGACTTAATAAGTGACGGGTGGAGCCTGCTATAGCTCCTCGATGCATTGGTAGGTCTCATGAGACAAACTAGTGTCTTAGAATGAGTCCTTGACAAAATATTATTTGTAGTCTTGGCACGAGGCCTTGGCTACGTGGTTATGATAGTCTGTCATTATGTATTCCATCATTATGAAAGTGGTTGTTGATATTGCATGTGATTATTCGACTAGTAGAATATCAATGTGAATTTTTCCATATTACGCTGAAGTTCAAGTTTAAAAGGTTTTTGTTTTAGTTATACATTTCCTTAAATGTTTATGTTTATTTATGAGGGCTTCCGCAATATTTTTATCCTTAATGAGCATCTGAGCTCACCCCTTTCAATGTTTTAAAATTTTCCAGGATGTGAAGAATTATTTTATGAATGACCTATAGGGATAGTCAGAATGGGATATGAGTGTGGACTATGGAGACCATGTTATTTTAGTTTTTCGCTTTATGATGTAATGTATCTTTTATGAATGTTTCTAGTGTTTCCAAGGCTACTAAACTAATCGGTCTTTCGAGACATGATCTTTTGTGATCATGCCAATGTTACGTAATAATGCACCGACTCTGGGTAACTGGGGTCGGGGCATTACAAGAGCTGGTGCCACATCTGGCTCTATAGGAGGATCAATTGGTAGCCCACGGCCCACCATCTCTGGAGTATAGTCGTTTCCGCTCTCCTGGCGAACAACGCGCAATCGTATAGGCGTCATGACACTACAAGGTCAAAAACACGTCTTAGATTCAAGATTATTAACAACCGAAAACAAAGAAACCCAAAAGGGAACATGAAGAAGAAGGCATTCAAAATTTTCAAAACAAGACTACACGGCGTGTATACCGACTACACGACGTGTACTTGACTTCACTTTCCCTACCCGGGTCCTTCTACATGGCTGAGCCACACAGATCCCATTGAACAAAAACTACACGGTGTGTATAAAATTTACATGGCGTGTATGGTGTTATTTTCCAACTTCTTGTGTCGCTCGTGACATGGCCGACTACTCATCTTAAAACTACACAGCATGTTACACCCGCACACGGCGTGTACACTACCTCATCTTCCAGCCACACGGTTAAGTCCACACGGTCTGTCCTCAGACAAGACTACACGGCGTGTCCCAAAGGTACACGGCGTGTTCAAGGAGAGGTGACACCGACCTGTGTTGTTAGTTACACGGCCGAGTCCCTAGGTCACACTACACGGAGTGTCCATCATTGACATGGTGTGTTAAAGGAAAGAGTTCACTGACCCGTGTTGTTAGTTACATGACCAGACTCCGGGCCAGACTACAGGTTGTGTGCTATAGTGGACATGGTGTGTATGTCTCAATGTCTCCTCCATCTGTGTTATTCATTACACGGGTGGAATCCGGGTCAATACTACACGGTGTGTACATTCGGTACACGACGTGTTTTCCCCAAACATTCCCCACCCCGTGTCGCCGCCCACACGGTTTGTGACACGGGAAGAGACTACATGGCGTGTACTCTAGGTACACGGCATGTACTCAAAAAGTTTATTTTTCTTCCCGAATAGAAGACCATACACGACATGTTGAAGGTAATACATGGCGTGTATAAAGGGTTTCTGGACAGTATGCCTCAGAAACTTCCTCGGAACCCAGAAAATACCGAAAAACAACACCTAAGTGTCAAATTCCGACCCGTAAGGGCCCATACTCCCCACGAATCAAAGTTTGACATCTTATCTGTGTTATAAAACAATAAACAGTCAATGATCCACCAAATTACGGTAAATGGGGGCCCATAATCCCAAAAAAACAAAGTTTGGAATCCATTATTTCAACACGCTTATACAATAATACCCTATCACATAGAAAGTATGTATCATGCAGTTATCACAACAACATGCGATTCTGGCACAACAACTATCACAACATCATGAAAATTCTAATGCACCTATGTGGCATGGAACTATGCATGGAATGTGATTTCTATCATTTGTCTAAATGATGCATGAGATGGCATACCCTCATCTCATCGGGTTGCAACTAAATAGAACCCACAGATAAATTATAAACAGCACAATCTCAAGTGCGTCACCCAATGGTGAAAACAAATCAACAGTAAATTGAAAAATCAGTAAAACAGCAACATGAGGTAAATTGGTTTTTCCCTGTACACAGGTTAGCTACACCCAGGCACAACTTATTACCAACTACCTTTTGTCCTATCCCTGACTACGGCTCCAAATAGTAAGTCAAATAAAAGAACCCCTCTGATACCACTTTGTAACATCCCGGGTCTGGGTGCCATGCAACAGGTGCCCCGAACCCAGTTCACCACGTGACCTCAAGCGCATTTCCCAAAATTCCAGAGGCTGCCGACTAGCAGTGAGGGCCCAAGTCTGATAGTGGGGAAACTATGATTTCATTTGTCAAAGTGTAGCGCAGTGGAATAAGAAATAAAACATAAAACAAACAGCGGAAGAAGTAAACCATACACAACTGATGAAAAAAAGAGGAAACCAGAAGTCATATATATATATGAAGATGCAACACGTTACTATTCTATGAAAATAGCCAGAATATGTTACATAGTAGTGCAATACAATACAACTGAAATAAAAATGCAGAAAAGCAAGACAGAACAGCCCGCAGCATCACGAGCCAATGCTCAGTCCCATGCTCTCCTATACCCCAACAACAATCACATACCTGTATAAGGGCCCTTTCCCTTATCTACACCTACAGAAAAGTGATCTATTTGGGATGAAAAGAATGACCCAAACATGGTGTGAGAAATATATCTCAGTAGGCACCCAGCAAAGGCCCATGCCCAACTGCGAGAAAACATGCAACCATAGTGTACAGTAGTAAAATGAAATAAAGTAAGAAGTACTCAAAAGTAACTAACTACCAGTTATATTGCCATTTTAATATCCTTTTTATTCATTTAATTTAAAATATCACCACAGTGAATATTCTAAGTAAACAGCTAATGTCCTCGGACATGTAAACCCCTACCCTCAGGTAAAGATTATCCAACACAAGAATCTGCCCACAGGCATACGGATATTTCCCACAAACGTAAGAAGTGTCGCCCATAGGCACAGAATCAGCTGCCCACAGGAATGAAAGAAGTTGCCCATATGCTAAGTAGTAAAATGCCCACAGGCTAATCACAACACTTCCATCAGGATAAACAGGTAACCAGGCCATGCCCAACATGTAAATAAACATTATCAAGAAATTACTATCAAGGAAATTCTATAAACATTACTTTAAAGGAATACCCTCGGGTATCCTGGCCAAATGGCTAAACAGAGGAACGCACCCCTGTGGTGGTCCTGGATCCAAGAAGCAATCCCAAACAACATTTTAATATCACAATTAATTACCTATACAATTATAGGTATTTGAAATAGTCACGGACTCAGCCACACGACACCCCAATGTGGGTTCGTGGTACCAAAATACACAAAACACACAGCAGTTGGATAACTAAACCCCAAGACACCTACCTTATAAACCAACGAGCGGTATACACGAACGCCGATTCCAGAAATTCCCAAGAATGACTTAGATGTTAGGTAAGAAAACTTTCATTCAACCTCAAATAACTCTCGTTAGGGAAAGAATTAGTAAGCAACATGCTAGGAGAAGAGAGGGCTTACCCGTGTGGTTCCAACGAGATCATCCGAGGCGGAAACAGATTCCGGACGTGCGCTCGGCAGATCTCCGAAGCTCCGGTCATCCCCTCCCGCTCCTTCTTCCCTTTCTAAGACTTACCTATGAAAAAGGGAGGATAATTACCATTTTAAGCAAAAAAAAAACAAAGTACATGGCGTGTACTTCCAAGTACATGGAATGTACTTATTTCATTAAATTGTTCCTCTGGTGGCCGCCACACTATTTATCTGTCGACATGAGTACACGACATGTACTCCTGAGTACACGGTGTGTACTGTCACCCAGCTGGCGGCTACTCCACCGCCTTACTGTTTTGGCCTACCGACTGACTACACGGCGTATAAAGGACCACTACATGGCATGTAGTCAGTTCCTACACCCTTCGTCACCGACATGGCTACATGCCCCGTGTACCCATCCCACACGGCCAAAAGTACACGATGTGTAGTTCCAAAAAAAAGGATTTTTCCCCATTTTCAATATTTTCCCAAAAGCACTTAAGGAAAAGAGAAAAGAAGAAACCCGTACCTCAAAATAAGAACCGGGTTCTTATATATTTTCTTTTGTTATGTGTGTTGAAGAATCTCTCAACCACGAATTCATCAATTATTATGAATATAGAGTGGATTTATTTATAAAATCGTATTTCTTAATAAACATCAAAGATATGATGTTATAAAGGAGGTTCAATGATGAGTGTTACATAAAAAAATTTATTATTAAAATGTGGCATAGAGTAATTCCTAAATTCACATTTACTTATACAAATTTGAGTCATAGTGCCAGTACATGTAGTATCGATGACAGGACATATAAAAATTGAAAAATATTCCATTATATTTCTAGCTAGGAATTATAAATAATAGAATTAATCCATAGAAATATAATAACTATTATGAAAAATGGATATCATATGAGTTATAATATGAAATAAATCCATTATGGCATACTTCCTGTGTTCATATCCAAAGAGTTTCGTAAAGTTGTGTCTGTAAAGAAATTTACATCAAGGAAAAAATAATGTGATTCTAATACAATTACCCTAGATGTTTTTAAATATATTATAGAAATCCATGAGATATGAACACTATGGTCATGTTATAGAATATATTTCAATAAAATGTTGAAGATCACTATTTGACGTAGGGTGATTAAGGCAGATTTGGGTTATGTCAAGGTGAATGATGCAGAACTATTTAGAATACTAACAAGTTCCATAAAATCTCATGGAAATATGAATGTTCTAGAGACACGTACTGTGTAAGAAAGATAAAACCAAAATAGATGCTTTTATATTCACAATGTTTGGTGATATATTATTCATCCTACAAGGAATAAGTTAATAAAAATAAGAAATAGATTTATGAAAATAGATAACATGTTACAAAATAATGTTTTTATTTCTATAGTTTCTCCAATTTATGTTAATCCATTGGTGGGTATTAAAGAGAATTTATTCACGGGTGGTAAAAAAAATTTACCAATAGGCCTCAATTGGTTATACTTGGTATTTATACTTAAATTCATTTGAAATCTTCATGTCATAACATCTTTTTTTATCATTATATTAGGAATTGGTTCTATAGGCCACCTTTTTTGGAAGGTATCTATATGAAAAAATTATAAAGGGTTTGTGACATGGTACGCGTGTCACAACACATACAATTTAAATTAATTTAAAACCAACAGGCTTCTGTAAAAGTGGTGAGTAGGTTCGAACCACAGAGAGCACGAAATCAAGTTCACTAAAAATATTTCAATGGACAATGTTTAGATGGAAAAATGTTGAGGGAATTCCTATTTTGTGTTTTCTTTTTATTATTTTAATTAAACTAAAAGGTGAGAAGACTAAAGAAATAAATTAAACTGTAATTGAAAATTATGATGGACTCTAAATCAATAAAATTTATCGAGGATGCTGATTTCACAATTAAATTACTATGCAGCCATGCAAAGTATTCTTTTATGCGATTAAATATTTATTATGATTAATTATTTCTATTTCTGAAAATATAATCATTTTTAGATGCTCAATTTAAATTCCCTAATTTATTTAAGGTCCCATTCTATGGCATTATAAATAAAATAGAAAACTCATTCATGTACCAAACTACATGGTGAAATTACACAACCCGTTTCTCAGAAAGTTGTGTCACCAGTTTGCACTTACCATCGATGAACATGGTTTACCTTCTAAGACCGCCACGTCAACTTATTATTAAAATGGAAGTTTTAATTTCAGAAGTTAATTTAGTATAAAAATAATTTAATTGATAAACATTCAATCAAAATTAATTTAATTGACAACTAATCACCAAATAATATTGTTACATGGAATGTGTAATAACCTTAATTACTCGACAAACACCCAGACACAAAGAAAATTACGCCGACATAATGACTAGAAGAATAAACGTGGTAATAAAATGATATGTCATGTGAAATAACACCATTTTACAGAAAAAATAATCATGTCAGCATTTATTTTCGCCGTGCGAAGAAACCCTCAACACATGATGATGTCACACACTAACTGCGCTCCCACCAAAATAGAAGATATTCGTGATGTAGCGGAGGCTGGTAGGATCCTAGTGTGGAATGATGGAGAGGCAGCTTGAGAGAAGGAGGAGCACCTTAAAATGGTGATGGGGACCTATGGTAGCTACTTGGACGGCGATGGCTGGTGTGATGCAAGTGAGAGTAGGAGCGAGGTAGAGGGGGTCCGGCGGGTGAGGGAGGGTGGCCTGGGTGAGAGTGGGAGTATGAAGCGGGGGTCCGGGAGGTTGGGGGATATGGAGTTCTAGGGTGGTAGGGTAGCACCAGTTGTGTGGAGGGGAATGACAGGGGCCAGGTGAGCAGGGCGACGGGGTGGCGACAGGGTGCCGGGTGAGCAGAGGGAGGCGGGGTGAACAAGGGAGCAGGGTGAGGTAGTAGGGGAGTGGAGGGGAGCAGAGGTCAACTGGTCAGGGGGGTGCGGAGGGGAACAAAAGGGGGTGCGATCTGGGTCAGAGAGGGACAAAAGGGTGAGAGAAGAATAGAGAAAGTAGAGGGGGGTGATTGAGAGAGAAGAGAGGGGTAGGCATGTGAGAAAAAGATGGGGAATAGGTGGGGCATGGGTCAAGAAGGGTGATAGGGGGAAAATAAAAGGAGAAATAAAATTCAAAATTTAAATCTCAAATTCAAAAATTAAAAATTAAAAATATAGTTATCAAAAAGTTAAATAAAATAGTAATAATAATAATTAGTAAAAAGAAATAATAAGAAGAGTTATATAAATATTATATTGAAAATCTAAATTAATATAATTAATTAATAAAATAATAATAACAATATTAACTAATATAAATTAAACGAAAAATAAAATCTAAAAAAATAAAACTAAAAATAAAATTAAATAACTAATTTTAATATAAAATTAACTAAAAATAATAGAAAATGACTAAAATATTAAAATACTAAAAAAGAACCTAAAAACACAAGAAGGGTTTAAGAAATTAATTAAAACTAAATTAATTTTTTTATTAAAATACATGTACTTCAAATCCCCCAATATTATACTTTTTCACTCCTAGGAAAAACAATCAGAAATAAAACACAAGTGGACCCATAGACAAATCCAAACATCAAAATTACATGTTCACAATTTTTCAATCTCTTTTACTCATAATATATCATGGCTCATCTAAAACATCAATTTAAATAAAATCATTTTTTTCTTTCACCTATATTCTTTCCAAAATAATTACATGCACTCATTTATCATGTGACCTACCTTACCATTACTCTCATCTCTCAAAAAAAATTGATCAAAGTTTTTCTCAATTCTTATAGACATGCATGCTTACCATAGTCTTTCCATGAATTTCACATCTCCATTAGTAGAAATAAAAATAATGCACCAATATCAAGGACTTTAAATGAGTTTTAAATGTATATGAGGCTGTGGGATGGTGGTCTATATAAAAAAATGAAAGTTTTTTGGTAAAAAGGAGGGTTAAATCTTGAAATAAATGCATGATAAATGTCAATCCAAATATCTTTCTCAAACTATTGCTCCCCCATAATTAATACATTTCTTGTAACCAATCATATTATAATCCAATGTTTCAATTTTTTTAGACGCAACTCACTCAAATAAGATGGTCAGGAAAAACTAGTGAGTATCAACTCTAAAACCCCATGAAATAAATGTTTGACCAAAATCCCAAATAATGGTATTCAAGTAGAACTTATGTTGTAACATCTCAGGGAAGATAGGTCATATAGAAAACTCCCTAGCTCATGGAGTAATGGATCAGAAATTTTATAGGTATCCCCAAAAGGGAGGGTTACCGTGTAATGACCACCAATGTACTCATTGTTGGAACCAAAATGATTCTATATTCCTATATCAAAATATATTTAATTAATGTGGATACATTCAAAAATAACTCATATTATCAGGATGAGATAATGTCAATCCATGTGCATCAAATGACACTTTTCCCCTCAAAGAACCCTCTCCATGAGTAAATATCTCCCCAACACTTAGATTGAAAATTATCCTAAAAAATTCAAGAAATGGGTAGAAAAGGGTATCGGCTTGGGATCATCCTAAAAGGATTCTTCTTGGCTTCTAAGGGATATATGATGGAGAAAATGTATGGGTGGCTCAGTGGGTCAATAGGGATGAATAATCAAATAGATGCCTTGATCATTTTAGTGAAACTTTCAAAATTCATATTTCTTTGATAGAAAAACATGGAATTTTCTAGAATACAAAATTTGGTTGAGATTCCCTCAAGAAAAAATACAAGAGATGATGAAAAATGGGCCAGAGACCTCACGGTTATAGAAATATAACATTGGAAAACACAAATGAGTATGAGTGAAAATTTGTTTCTCAAAAATATACAAGTTTTTGAAAAAAAACATTTTTGAAGCATGTAATAATATTAGCAATCATCTAAGTCATGAGATCAAGGATCAAAGCATTCCAAACAATAATCATGTGCTTAAACTGCTTGGGGACACAAGTGGTATACCCCTTGACTGTTTTATGACAAAAATGTAGTGGCTTTCTTGTGGATTCAACAATGACAGGAATGCTAGATTTTTTAGTGTGTTTGAAAGAATAAAATATAGAAAAATAAAACACTTCCCTGAGTAAGAGCCAATAGACACAGTGAGGCTGTCTGTATCCGATAAAGATCCAAAAATGATGTACCTATAAAATCTACACATGGACAACACATACCCAGATCATATCATAAATATAACACCAAAGATTATATAAATGGAAGTAGATATGCTGGAGACTGACAAGTGCACACCAATATCAGAAGTAGAAAAATATTTTCCACACTTTCCATGTTTTATTTCCTCAAAGAAACTAAAACAATTAAAATAATAATGGGAAAAGAAATGAAACTATAACATGGGTTGCATACCAGGAAGTGATAAGTTTTACATCTTTAGGTTGATGGATGGACAATGGTCAATCATCTTGTCACATCAGCTCAGAACTCCTTTGAATCATGCATGAACTTGTGGGTACATCATCGATATCACGGGGATGATTTGTGGGATTAACCACCTCCAGAGCATAGTAAGAATAAATATAGTGCATGGGGAATGTAATCTGTTCTCTTCATGGTGGTGATGGTTGCCGAGAACGAATCTCTAATGAAAGAACCTCAAGATAGTGCTCGATATCATCCAGTTGCTGAGTCATCCCTCATACAAAGTCAAATGGAGATGGAACAAGCACATCGATGACCATGAAAGAGTCATAAGAGCTAGATATTTTTTATTTTAGCTGCATCCACAAAAAAAGATAGAGAGATAGAGAGAGTAAAAAAATAGAGACTAAGGAATGAAGCACCAATCAGGTTACCTCCTGATGAGTGCTAAGATTAACATCTTCATCCAGATGGATAACTTCTCATTGTAATTGGAATTCTTCAATGATGCCTATTTTATCCAAAGTGTGGTAATGTTTAAGGTGTTGACCATTAACTTTGAATGGAGGAATCTTCCCATCAGAAATTTTGACAGAACCATGTGGATAAACAATTATGACAGTGTAAGGACTAGACCACTTTGACATGAGATTTCCAACTATGATTCGAACTCATGAGTTGAAAAGGAGAACTTTGTCACCCATTGAAAAATTCCTTTGTTGGATCTGTTTTTCATGCCAGTCTTGATATTTCTTTTTTAGATCAAATCACTGTCATACTCTTCTCTCCTAATCTCATATAGTTTATTCATCTGTAGAAAATGATTCTCTTGGGCAGTTTTGAAATCAAAATTCAGTTTCTTCATAGCCCAATAAGCTTTATGTTCCAGTTCTATAGGTATGTGGCAGGTTTGTGCAAAGGTGAAGCAATACAGGTACATTCCAATAGGTGTCATGTATGTAGTTATGTAGGTCCAAAGTGCATCATCAAGTTTGGTGGCCCAATCCTTCCAAGATGTATTTGAAGTTTTCTCCAAAATACCCTTAATTTCTTGATTTGAATCCTCATCTTGGACATTGGCCTATGGATGGCATGGGGTTATCATGTAGTGGTGGAATCCATGGCGAGTCATTATATTGTGAAACAGTGCATTATTGAAGTGGGTACCGTGGTCACTGATGATGATCTTGGAATTTTGAACCAGGTAAAAATGTGTTGCTTTAAAAATTCATTGACGACTCGAGAATTATTTTCCAAAAATGCATCAGCTTCCACCCATTTTGACACATAGTCCACACAGACAAGGATATAGGATTTTCTAAAAGATTTAAGAAAAGGAACCATGAAGTTTATTCCCCATATGTCAAACATTTCAATTCCCATGATTGAGTGTTGTGGCAGTTCACGCTTCTAGCTTATACCCCTAGTTCATTGGCATTTATCACAATTCATGACAAATTAAAAAATATCATGATTCATGGTAGGCTAGTACAAACCACATTGTAACACTTTTCTGATTGTTCGATGAATTGCATGGTGTCCTCCATCTTCTCTAGTGTGGCACAAGTTCAAAACACCATCAAATTCTTCTTCAGGGATATATCTTCCTATCATTCCATCCGCACAGTCTTTGAAAAGTAAATGATCATCCCAGTAGTAATGGAGTTCTTCATTCAAAAATATTTTCCTCTACTACTTTTAGAAATCTTGGTGTATCACACCTGAAGCTAAGTAGTTCACAAAAGCAGCATACCTGGGTGTGATTATCTCAAAAGTATAGATTTGTTCACCAAGAAATGTTTCATTGATTAGTTCAATATTTACTTCACTTGTATCATGGTCAGGGTGGGATAATTGGTCAAAAATGACATTCTCTATGACCTTTTTGTCCTTGGCTTCAATGTAAAATTCCGGAAGTAACAATATCTATCGAATGAGTCTGGGTTTCACATCTTTCATGGTCATCAGATACCGCAGGGAAGAGTGATCTGTATAGAAAGTGACTTTTGAGAACAACATATAGGATCAAAATTTATCGAAAGCCAAGACAACTACTAGAAACTCTTTTTCCGTTGTTGTGTAATTATGTTGAGCCTCATTCATAGTGTAGCTAGAATAATATATTGGCCTAAAGATCCTTTCTTTTCTTTGTCCCAAGGTAGCACCAACTGCCTAGTCATTGGCGTCACACATTAACTCAAATGGATGCTCCAAATATGGTGAAATCATTATCAGTGATTCAACCAAATGATGCCTTAATAATTTAAATTCTTTCTAAAATTCAGGGCCAAGTTTGAATGTGACATCTTTTTCCAACAGGTTTGTAAGGGGACGGGAAATAACAGAGAAATCCTTAATGAAGCATCTGTTGAATACAATGTTTCCAAGAAAACCTCGAATTGAATGAACTGAAGTAGGCATGGTTAACTCAGAGATTGTATTAATCTTTACAGCATCTACTTAAATTCCTTAATTTGAAATTTGATGACCTAAAACTATTCCACTTTGTATTATGAAGTGTGAATTTTCCCAATTAAGCACCAGATTATTTTCTTCACATCTTGCCAAAACCTTATCCAAATGTTCCAGATAGTCATCAAAAGAATTCCCATACACAGGGAAGTCATCCATGAATATTTATATGAACCCTTTAATCATTCCATGGAACATTTCCATCATGCATCGTTGAAATTTGGATAGTGTATTAAACATTCCAAAAGGCATTCTCTGATAAGTAAATGTACCCTATGGAAAAGTGAACGTTCTTTTCTCTTGATCCTCTGGTCTCACTGATATTTTATTATAGCTTCAGTATCTATCCAAAAAACAATAGTAATCTCATCCTTCCATTTGTTCAAGGATTTGATCAATAAAGGGTAATGGGAAATGGTATTTCTAGTGGCATCATTAAATTTCTGATAGTTGGATCACACTCTCCATCTAGTTACTATTATTGTTGTTATCAATTATTCTTTATTGTTCTAAAATACTATGGTTCCAACCTTTTTAGGTACCACTTGCAATGGGCTAACCCACTGACTATCAGAGATAGGAAATATTAAACCAACATAAAGAAGTTTAATGACTTCTGTCTTGAATACTTATTTCATGAGAGGTGTTAAGCATCGTTGTGGTTGCCTGCAAGGTTTTGAATTATCTTCCATATGTATTATATGACTATATATGGAAGTACTTATACCATTTAGATTATTAATCTTCTAGCCTATTACTGGCTTCCTCTCTAACAGGACATTGAGGAATTAGATTTCTTGTTCAATTGAAAGATTGACATTTATGATGACTGGTAAGGAGTTTAAATATCCCAATTAATTGTATCTCAGGACTGATGGAAGGGGTTTAAGCTCAATTGTTGGATGTTTTTCAAGTGATGGAGTGAGTGAAGTGAATTAATTTCTATATAAAGGCTTGACTATGTTTCTAATGAATTCCACTACCTCGATAGATTTAGTAAACTCTTCATTTTCTTAGTGTCAATCTGTGAGATCCAGCGCATCACTTGTTAACTCATCCCATTCTTCAATCATATGCAATAAATGAAAATCTGATGTAGACGGTTTTTCCATAGCCTTTAGGAAATCAAATGTTATGTTCTCATCCCCAATTCTAAAAATTAACTTTCCCTCTTGGATGTCAACCAGTTCTCTGTATGTTGCTAAGAAAGGTCTTTCGAGAATGAGTGGGAAGTCCTTATCTTCTTCCGTAGTGAGGACAAAGTAGGGAAGTAATATTTATCAACCTTGACAAGTACGTCCTCTAGAATCCCTCGTGTATGCTTCACTAATTGGCCAGCCATTTTCAAGGCAACCGTGGTAGGCTTTAATTCTATGATGCCTAGTTATTCTAGGATTCTAGAAGGCATGAGATTTACAATAGTTTGAGGTCACAAAAGTTCTTCCATATTTACATCCTCCAATATTGCAGGGAATATTGAAACTACCAGGGTCTCCTAGTTTTGGAGGTATGGATCTGGATATGATTGCTAAACATTCCTCATGTATTATGATTGTTCCCACATCATCTAGTTTTCTTCTTTTCAATAGAATCTCCTTGATAAATTTATCATAGTGGGGAATTTATATGATGGCTTATGCAAAAGGAGTATTTATTTGATGCTTTTTGAACATCTCCATGAATTTTAAAAATTGAACATCCAACTTCCTTTACTTCAGTCTTTGTGTAAATGGAGGAGGTGGTATATGGGCTTTCACCCTTTCATTTAATGCCTTGTTTTAATTTTCTTTACATTCATTTTCAATTTTTGAAAGTTTTTTTTGATCTTAATCCTCTTTAGCTTCAAATTGGATTGTTTTTTTATTGAGTCTCCATTATCAGTGGCAGGTGTAGGCATCTCATTTGTTGGTTGAACATTAGGAATTTGGTGCTCTGGTAACTGTGTGACACTTCGAAATGTGATGGATTTTTCCTGTAACGACTCGAGAAAACCATGTTTTGTTTTTTTTTGACAAGTTTTCTTTTCAATGTCACCCGTTAAGTGAACCAACAATCAACTAATAAGGTAATAAAAATAAATGCATCAAATGAATGAAAACTTATTTTATTCAAATAAGAAACATCTCGGATACAACTTCCACTGACCGAACAAGAAGATAAATTGACCAAAAATCCCAACGAAGAACCCGATTATAATAATGGGGAGACCGCTTAAAACCACCAAGAGCCCAAGAATGTGGTAGGGGTTTCTGGAATCCATCATAATGAACATGAGGATGGCCGAAGCCACTACAACCGTGCTGTGCACTAGAGGTTTCACATGAACTATCTCTGTTTCTTCTTCAGTCACCTGGAGTGAGGGAAACCCTGAGATCAGACCCTTTATAAACACACCAATCCGACCGTTGAACCCAAACGGCTACAAATATGACCGTTGGTTTCTCCTATCTTCTATGTTTTGTTTTTGACCATTGGAAATAAGAATGGCTTACCCTGAAAGGTTCGGAATATTAATTAAGTAATTTGCCTTAATGTTTAAATAATGACATCAATGATAACTTAATTAATTTATTTCTTGTTTTCCCAAAAATTCGAATTATGTTTATGTTTCAAAACGATAAAAATTAATATTTTATTCACTACCCTTATTTTCTTAATTTAAGAAATTAAAATTTTATGTTGTAAATATATTAAAGCTAATGGGTTTTTATTTTGTCTAAATATGTATTAACCCTTTAGTTATATATATAAATTTTTCATCAAATTAAATGATTCTTTTTATCTAAATTAAATACAAGAGATAATAATAATGAGAATGTTTATAATTTGGATAAACAGTTTTGGAAACTACGTCAAACTATGATTTCTTTTACTTATGTGTTTCGTGGTGATAATAATTATATCAATGCACTCTTATGTGTGATTGATGGTAGTTTAATTAATAATAAACTTTAATTAAAAAAATTAAGGTAATTAGCTAAAAAGGAAATTAATATATATATATATATATGTATGTGTTATGTTTTGAGTACCCAATGTTTTTAATCATTGTTTTTCATAATGTAATATTAAGTAATTAGTAATTATGGTTTAATAATAATAATTATAATATAATAAGGTTAATAAAAATTATTGAAGAATAAAATATATATATACCTATATTTATGCGTTTTGATTGAACCATTATATAATTTTATTGACCAATGATTTTTATTAAAATAATAAAATTTGGTTTAATAATTGAATTCTTTAATAATAAAATATCAAGGATTTAATAAATTAAAAAAGATATTTATAAAACAATTTTTTTTAAAAAAACTGGCTGAACCGCATTTTAATAAACGTCGCAGCAACCAGGAGCCGTCTGATATGTTCTCCTTAGATCATGGTCATCCGTTTTTTTTAATGTCGTGCTGAATCTAAGCCGCCCGATCTACCTCCTTTAAATACTAGTCGTCCACTGTTTTTTGCGTTTTTCTTCCCCATGGCTTCTTCTTCCACCAACGCCTCGTTCTTCTTCTACCTCGCGTCATCGAACCAGTAGGGTTAGGCCTCCATTTTCTTCATCTAGGCCGGCGAGTGGACCCGCGCTGCTCCCTGCTTTCCACGAGTCGACACCAACCCCCCCTCCCTCAGATACTCTCCTTGCATGTGAGTCTTCATTTTTTTTTAAACCCTATTGCACTGAAGTAGGACGTTTGCATCAGAGCTCCCTTGATCTCTCTAACTTCTGGACCTCGTCGCTGCTGTGTTTTCCTCTCCTCCTCACCGAGCAAGGTAAGGGACAAGCTTTGTCTTAGTTTTGTTTAAGTTTCAGTTTATATATATATATATATACGTAATATATGTATATGCAAACCTTATGTGTTTTTTTTAATCTCGGTTTCTCTTGTCTCGTCTACTCCTCCCCTCCGAATAGGTTAGGGAAGACCCCTGCTTCTGTTTCAATTTTTCTCCAGCTTTGATACACTGAATTTTTTTATAAACACCTTATGTATATATATGTGTAGATAACTTTACATTAAGGCCTTAAGAACCGGTTACCACTATTCCTATTTTCCAGAACTCAACCGGGTTAAAGGAAGTTTCTTTTTCTTCTCTTGGTGTTAATTTTAATGATTCACACTTTGTGTATATAGGTATACACATTTATATACACATATGTATAAGATGAGATAAGCAAACAGACAATCTTTTCCCCAGGTATATAACCCTAAACTTCTTTTCGCCTATGAAAAATGGAGTTGTCAAATGATTGCATGAACATGTAAATCATGCAATTATATGGAGCATAAATATGTAAATGTACATGTAAATATATTAAAGCTAATGGGTTTTTATTTTATTCACTACCCTTATTTTCTTAATTTAAGCAATTAAAATTTTATGTTGTAAATATATTAAAGCTAATGGGTTTTTATTTTTTCTAAATATGTATTAACCCTTGAGTTATATATATACATTTTGCATCAAATTAAATGATTCTTTTTCTCTAAATTAAATTTAAGAGATAATAAAAATGTGAATGTTTATAATTTGGATAAACAGTTTTGGAAACTATGTCAAACTATGATTTCTTTTACTTATGTGTTTCATGGTGATAATACTTATATCAACGCAGTCTTATGTGTGATTGAAGGTATTTTAATTAATAATAAACTTTAATTAAGAAAATTAAGGTAATTAGCTAAAAGGAAATTAAAATATATATATATGTATGTGTTATGTTTTTAATAATAAAAAATCAAGGATTTAATAAATTAATAAAGATATTTATAAAACAATTTTTTTAAAACCTGCTAAACCACGTTTTAATAAACGCCGCAGCAAACAGGGGTTGTCCGATCTGTTCTCCCCGGATCACAATCGTCCGTTTTTTAATGCTGTGCTGAATCTAAGCCGCCCGATCTACCTCCTTTAAATCCTATCCATCCACTGTTTTTCGTGTTTTTCTTCCCCGCAACTTCTTCTTCCACCGACGCCTCGTTCTTCTTCTACCTCGCGTCATCGAACTAGTAGGGTTAGGCCTCTGTTTTCTTCATCTAGGACGGCGAGTGGACCCACGCTACTCCCTTCTTTCCACGAGTCGACACCGACCCCCCCCCCCCTCGGATACTCTCCTTGCATGTGAGTCTTCGTTTTTTTAAAACCCTGTTGCACTGAAGCAGGATGTTTGCATCCGAGCTCCATTGATCTCTCCGACTTCTAAACCTCGTCGCTTCTGTGTTTTCCTCTCCTCCTCTATGATAATGTTAAGGGACATTCTTTGTCTTAGTTTTGTTTAAGTTTCGGTTTATATATATATAGACGTAATATATGTATATGCAAACCTTCTGTGTTTTTTTACTCTCGGTTTCTCTTGTCTCATCTACTCCTCCCCTTCGAATAGGTAAGGGAAGAACCCTGCTTCTGTTTCAATTTTTCTCCAGCTTTGATACACTGAATTGTTTTTATAAACACCTTATGTATATATATGTGTAGATAAATTTACATTAATGCCTTAGGAACCAGTTACCACTATTCCTATTTTCTAGAACTCAACCGGGTTAAAGAAAGTTTCTTTTTCTTCTCTTGGTGTTAATTTTAATGATTCACACTTTGTGTATATAGGTATACACATTTATATACACATATTCATAAGATGAGATAAGCAAACATACAATATTTTCCACAGGTATATAACCCTAAACTTCTTTTCGCCTATGAAAAATGGAGTTGTTGAATGATTTCATGAACATGTAAATCATGAAATTATATGGAGCATAAAGATGTATATGTACATGTAATCATATAGATGTACATGTACGTCACCGTGCATAAGGGATGAATTTGGATCTTTTGTTTTTTACAATATAACAAGATAATTTATTTACTCAAAATCATGTTATCTTAGGAAAAGTATCCAAGAACCAATTATATAAATTTCTATATGTATGATGAAGTTTAAAGGATAGTTTGTTATCCAAATAGTTCTTTCACTTGAAAATTTTTACTTATCACCATTCTTGACAAATCATGATTTCGGTTTCTGAGAAAATGTAAAGAATTCCTTAAATTTTTATATACATGAATTCATGTATTTGTACACATCGACCGTGTTGTATGCAAGATTGAGTTTATACCAATAAGGGGTCATGTTGTTTAAAGTGCTAATAAAAGAGTTTTTCACAATTATGTACATGGTTTTCCCAAGATGGACTTGATTTCACCCATTTTATCCCTAACTGCATGTATATTTTACCAGTTTTAATTAAACACCAATAATATCCATTTATCAGCTTATGTGTAAGTTATGAACGACCATGATTTAATTGGGTATTTTGATGTTACGAAATGTTAGGTTATTATGTTCTTTTCTTTAAAACCCATGTTCTAATTGTTAAGAAAATTTCTTATGTGTCCAAATTTAGCATGCATGTCTCAGTTTATTTCCGATTGAACTATCTTCAAGTTATGAATAAGTATGTAAAAAGGGGGTTGATTAAGAATGCATTAAACCCTATGAATGAATGACCATGTTAAGATATGTGAGGGATGTATAGGACTTACATGTGACGGGTGCACCCAGAATTATATAGCGCAATAAGAATGATGTGATGGGTGCACCAGGAATTATACAGCGCTCCAATGCATTGGTTAAAGCAAGAGTCTCATGAGACGTTATGTGCGACGGTCTTGGCAGTTAGCCTTGGCTTGTGCTACCATGGAAACGAGATTGGCAGTGATCCTTGACCCGTTATGTATGTTATACGGTCTTGACAAAAGGTCTTAACAAAGTCTAGTATTATAATTCCCTCTGCATGTAATGATAAAGGTCAACCAGGGGTTAGTTCAACTAACAGGACAACCCATAGTTGAAAGCTCCCATGACTATGAAAATGTAATTTATGTGTCAAGAACAGTTTTTCATGTGGTAAACTATTAGATGAACTGTATATTCTCATGAACCATGTTATGAAAATTTTCCCTACATAGCCATAAAATTCTTTTTAGAATTTAAGTAACCTTGTTTGGATATTATGCATTGTTTATTTTTCTTATGTTGCACTCTCTGATCATGTTTACTATAGAGTTTATTTCAAGTACGTACCTCTTTGTGCAAGTGGTTTTCAAAAACACTGGATTTAATGAAAAGAAAATGGCTCGTTTTTGGCAAAGTGTTTTATTCTCTTCAAAAGTACTGCTTTGAGAAATAGTTTTCTTAAAACGTTTTTAAAACCCCTTACTCGGCATTTTTTTCTCACCCTACCTTTTTGTTTAAAATTTTTCAGGCATGGTTGGTACTAATGAAGTTAATCAGAAGCAGCTGGTTTCCCAGAATCCTAAGCCTCGCGATCTTCTATAGTAATGGGACATGATATCCAATTTGTGATGATGTAATGAAATTTTAAGTATATCATGTCTCATTAAGCACCCTGGGTTTGGGGGTCTCTATAGTTTGTATCAGAGGATGGGTTCAGGAAAATCTGGAAAACCAGGTGATATAAATGTATTACTATGACTGACTAATAAAAATGTTATAACTTTCAGATGGCTGATGTACCTACCGACCTTTTGTCACTTCCCACTGAGGCTCTAGAGAACATTGTATCTCTAGCTAGCCATGAGAACTTTCTGAATTATTCCCAAATTTGCATGACGTGTAAGAACATGTATGACGTGTCAAACTCACCTAGGGTGCTTAGTCTTCCCCGGGGATTGGGGATGGATTATCTTCTGATGATGCTGACCCAATTTCCCTCTTATGCATGTCGGGGAAGGTATCATGAAGGACTCTTCCGAGTGTTCACAACTGGGGAGGAATTTGGCACAATTCTTGATAACGCCTTTCAAGAAGCTGCTGCTGCCAGAGACCTCCGAGCAGCTTACCTGTGACAGATTTTGCACTACAACTTCTGGGGCCAGTTAATGGACTTTGGAGCGTTGGAAAATGAGTCCACCCGATTGTCTCTTAGGCAAGAAGTGTATACCAATGTTTCCCAACTCCATACCCCTCACACTAAACTCAGGAGGCGTCATAAATGTTTCCATGAGTTTAGTCCTATCTGTTCATCCTATGTGTGGTTTGAAGAGTTAGGAAGTTTTGCCACTCTTTGTGGCATACTTCTTGTAAACTCTGACTTTTCCATGTAAACTTTTGCATAAATGGAAGTTTCTTGTTTCCTTTCATGTCTCCACCTTATCAATGTTGTAAAGAGTTTCCCTTCGATGTTTTCTTTCAGATGGCTGGTCAAACAAACTTCTCATCACTACCCGATGAGCTAGTAGAAGTCATCTTGATCAAGGCATGCACGATGGATTATCCATCCTTTCTCCATGTACGAGGGCCCTGCCAGCGTTTTCTCGATCTAGAAAATGGTCCAGAGATCCTTTGCTTATGTCAAGAGGATGATCGTGTCTTTCACCTCATTTCCACTGCCCAACTCCCATGCCACAGGCGGAGGGGAAGATACTTTGAAGGCCTGTTCTAGTGTTTTACTCTGGCACATAACTTTTCTGCCAGAGCGTGCTTCCTCGTGGCTGCCCAGGATGGCCAGCATAGTGCATCCTTCATGTTCCAAGTCTTGAATCTCAGTCTCCTCAACCGCATCACCCCCCTCGACTACCTCGAGCATGATGTGGCCAGAAGAGTTATCAAGGAGTTTATCTACTTGGATGTTTCCAAGCTTTGCATCGCACGAGCCTCCCTTTGGAAGCCCGTGTGTAGTACGCACGAATAGGAGTTCAAGGGGTACTGTTCGAGGTGCATATGGGCTAGGGAAATGAAAGAGCTATGTGCCAACCTTGGTATCCCATTAACCGAGACAGATCCACTATTTCGGTAGTGTTTTATGTTTTGGGTTTCAGTTTTTTTTCTTTTTATGATAGAATTGCGAGGTCACAATTCTTTGAAGGGGGAAGTAATGTAACGACCCGAGAAAACCATGTTTTGTTTTTTTGACAAGTTTTCTTTTCAATGTCACCCATTAAGTGAACCAATAATCAACCAATAAGGTAATAATAATAAATGCATCAAATGAATGAAAACTTCTTTTATTCAAATAAGAAACAACTCGGCTACAACTTCCACTGACCGAACAAGAAGATAAATTAACTAAAAATCCCAACTAAGAACCCGATTACAATAATGGGGAGACCGCTTAAAACCACGAAGATCCCAAGAATGCGGTAGGGGTTTCTGGCATCCATCATAATGAACATAAGGATGGCCGAAGCCACTGCAACCGTGCTGAGCACCAAGGGAATCACATGAACCATCTCTGTTTCTTCTTCAGTCACCTGGAGTGAGGGACACCCCGAGATCATACCCTTTATAAGTACACCAATCCGACCGTTGAACCCAAATAGCTACAAATATGACCGTTGGTTTCTCTTATCTTCTATGTTTTGTTTTTGACCATTGGAAATAAAAATGGCTTACCCTGAAAGGTTCGGAATATTAATTAAGTAATTTTCCTTAATGTTTAAATAATGAAATCAATGATAACTTAATTAATTTATTTCTTGTTTTCCCAAAAATGCGAATTATGTTTATGTTTCAAAACGATAAAAATTAATATTTTATTCACTACCCTTATTTTCTTAATTTAAGAAATTAAAATTTTATGTTGTAAATATATTAAAGATAATGGGTTTTTTATTTTTTCTAAATATGTATTAACCCTTGAGTTATATATATAAATTTTGCATCAAATTAAATGATTCTTTTTCTCTAAATTAAATATAAGAGATAATAGTAATGCGAATGTTTATAATTTGGATAAACAGTTTTGGAAACTATGTCAAACTATGATTTATTTTACTTATGTGTTTTGTGGTGATAATACTTATATCAACACACTCTTATGTGTGATTAACGGTAGTTTAATTAATAATAAACTTTAATTAAGAAAATTAAGGTAATTAGCTAAAAAGGAAATTAAAAAAATATATATGTATGTGTTATGTTTTGAGTACCCAATGTTTTTAATCTTTGTTTTTAATATTGTAATATTAAGTAATTAGTAATTATGGTTTAATAATAATAATGATAATATAATAATGTTAATAAAAATTATTGAAGAATAATATATATATATATCTATATTTATGCGTTTTGATTGAACCATTATATAAATTTATAGACCAATGATTTTTATTAAAATAATAAAAGTTGGTTTAATAATTTAATTCTTTAATAATAAAAAATCAAGGATTTAATAAATTAATAAAGATATTTATAAAACAATTTTTTTTACCAGCTGAACCGCGTTTTAATAAACGCCGCTGCAACTAGGGGTCGTCCGATCTGTTCTCCCCGGATCACAGCCGTCCGTTTTTTTAATGCTGTGCTGAATCTAGGCCGCCTGATCTACCTCCTTTAAATCCTAGACGTCCACTATTTTTTGCGTTTTTCTTCCCTGCGGCTTCTTCTTCCACCGACGCCCCGTTCTTCTTCTACCTCGCGTCGTCGAACCAGTAGGGTTAGGCCTCAGTTTTCTTTATCTAGGTCAGCGAGTGGACCCGTGCTGCTCCCTGCTTTCCACGAGTCGACACCGACCCCCCCTTTCTCGGATACTCTCCTTGCATGTGAGTCTTCGTTTTTTTTAGAACCCTGTTCCACTGAAGCAGGACGTTTGCATCCGAGCTCCCTTGACCTCTCCGACTTCTGGACCTCGTCGATGCTGTGTTTTCCTCACCTCCTCTCCGAGAAAGGTAAGGGACAAGCTTTGTCTTAGTTTTGTTTAATTTTTGGTTTATATATATATATACGTAATATATGTATATGCAAACCTTCTGTGTTTTTTTTACTCTCAGTTTCTCTTGTCTCGTCTACTCCTCCCCTCCGAATAGGTAAGGGAAGACCCCTGCTTCTGTTTCAATTTTTCTCCAGCTTTGATACACTGATTTTTTTTATAAACACATTATGTATATATATGTGTAGATAAATTTACATTAAGGCCTTAAGAATGGGTTACCACTATTCCTATTTTCCAGAACTCAACCGGGTTAAAGGAAGTTTCTTTTTCTTCTCTTGGTGTTAATTTTAATGATTCACACTTTGTGTATATAAGTATACACATTTATATACACATATGTATAAGATGAGATAAGCAAACATACAATCCTTTCCACAGGTATATAACCCTAAACTTCTTTTCGCCTATGAAAAATGGAGTTTTCGAATGATTGCATGAACATGTAAATCATGCAATTATATGGAGCATAAAGATGTATATGTACATGTAATCATATAGATGTACATGTACGTCACTATGCATAAGGGACAAATTTGGATCTTTTGTTTTGTACAATATAACATGATAATTTATTTACTCAAAAGCATGTTATCTCAAGAAAAGTATCCAAAAACCAATTATATACATTTCTATATGTAGGATGAAGTTTAAAGGTTAGTTTGTTATCAAAATAGTTCTTTCACTTGAAATTTTTTACTTATCATCATTCTTGACAAATCAGGATTTGGTTTTTGAGAAAATGGAAATAATTCATTAAATTTTTATATACATGCATTCATGTATTTGTACACATAGACCATGTTGTATGCAAGATTGAGTTTATACCAATAAGGGGTCATGTTTTTTAAAGTGCTAATAAAAGAGTTTTTCACAATTATGTACATGGTTTTCCTAAGATGGACTTGATTTCGCCCATTGTATCCCTAACTGCATGTATATTTTCCTAGTTTTAATTAAACACCCACAATATCCATTTATCATCTTATGTGTAAGTTATGAACGACCATGCTTTAATTGGATAATTATGATGTTATGGAATGTTAAGTGATTATGTTCTTTTCCTTAAAACCCATGTTTCAATTGTTAAGACAATTTCTTTTGTGTACGAATTTAGCATGCATGTCCCAGTTTATTTCTGACTGAACTGTCTTCAAGTTATGAATAAGTATGTAAAAAAGGGGGTTGATTAAGAATGCATGAAACTCTATGAATGAATGACCATGTCAAGATATGTGAGGGATGTATAGGACTTACATGTGACGGGTACGCCCAGAATTATATAGCGCAATAAGAATGATGTGACGGGTGCGTCCGAAATTATACAGCGCTCCAATGCATTGGGTAAAGCAAGAGTCTCATGAGACGTTATGTGCGACGGTCTTGGCAGTTAGCCTTGGCTTGTGCTACCATGGAAACGATATTGGCAGTGAGCCTTGACCCGTTAAGTATGTTATACGGTCTTGACTAAAGGTCTTGAAAAAGTCCAGTATTATACATTCCCTCTGCATGTAATGATAAAGGTCAACCAGGGGTTAGTTCAACTAACAGGACAACCCCTAGTTGAAAGCTCCCATGACTATGAAAATGTAATTTATATGTCAAGAATTGTTTTTCATGTGGTAAACTGTTAGATGAACTATCTATTCTCATGAACCATGTTATGAACGTTTTCCCTGCTTAGCCACAAAATTCTTTTTAGAATTTAACTAACCTTGTTTGGATATTATGCATTGTTTATTTTTCTTATGTTGCGCTCTCTGATCATGTTTACTATAGATTTTATTTCAAGTACGTACCTCTCTGTGCAAGTGGTTTTCAAAAACATTGGATTTCATGAAAAGAAAATGTCTCATTTTTAGAAAAGTGTTTTATTCTCTTCAAAAGGACTGCTTTGAGAAATAATTTTCTTAAAACATTTTTAAAACCCCTTACTGGTCATTTTTGCCCACCCTACATTTTTGTTTAAAATTTTTCAGGCATGGTTGGTACTAATGAAGTAAATCAGACGCAGCTGGTTTCCCAGAATCCTAAGCCTCGCGATCTTCTGTAGTAATGGGACATGATATCCAATTTGTGATGATGTAATGAAATGTTAAGTATATCATGTATCATTAAGCACCCCGGGTTTGGGGTTCACTACAGTTGGTATCAGAGGATGGGTTCAGACAACTCTGGAAAACCAGGTGATATAAATGTATTACTATGACTGACCAATAAAAATGTTATAACTTTCAGATGGCTGATGTACCTACCGACCTTTTGTCACTTCCCACTGAGACTCTAGAGAACATTGTATCTCTAGCTAGCCGTGGGAACTTTCTGAATAATGCCCAAATTCCCATGACGTGTAAGCACCTGTATGACGTGTCAAACTCACCTAGGGTGCTCAGTCTTCACTGGGGATTGGGGATGGATTATCTCTTAATGATGATGACCCAATTTCCCTCTTATGCACGTCGGGGAAGGTATCATGAAGGACTCTTCCAAGTGTTCACAACTGGAGAGGAATTTGGCACAATGCTTGATAACCCCTTTCAAGAAGCTGCTGCTGCCGGAGACCTCTGAGCGGCTTACCTGTGCTAGATTTTACACCACAGCTTCTGGGGCCAGTTAATGGACTTTGGAGCGTTGGAAAATGAGTCCACCTGATTGTCTCTTAGGCAAGAAGTGTATACCGATGTTTCCCAACTCCATACCCCTCACACTAAACTCAGGAGGCGTCATAAATGTTCCCATGAGTTTAGTCATATCCATTCATCCTGTGTGTGGTTTGAAGAGTTAGGAAGTTTTTCCACTCTTTGTGGCGTACGTCTTGTAAACTCAGACTTTTCCATGTAAACTTTTTCATAAATGGAAGTTTCTTGTTTCCTTTCATGTCTCCACCTTATCAATGTTGTAAAGAGTTTCCCTTCGATGTTTCTTTCAGATGGCTGGTCAAACGAACTTCTCATCACTACCCGATGAGCTAGTAGAAGTCATCTTGATCAAGCCATGCACGGTGGATTATCCATCCTTTCTCCACCTGGGAGGGTCCTGCCAGCATTTGCTCGATCTAGCAAACGGTCCAGAGATCCTTCACTTATGTCAAGAGGATGATCGTGTCTTTCACCTCGTTGCAACTGCCCAACTCCTTTGCCACAGGTGAAGGGGAAGATACTTTGAAGGCCTGTTCCAGTGTTTTACTCTGGCACATAACTTTTCAGACAGAGTGTGCTTCCTCGTGGCCACCCAGGATGGCTAGCTTAGTGCAGCCTTCATGTTCCAAGTCTTGAAACTCAGTCTCCTCAACTGCATCATCCCTCTCGACTACCTCGAGCGTGATGTGGCCAGAAGAGTTATCAAGGAGTGTATCTACTCAGACGTTTCTGAGCTTTGCATCGCACGAGCCTCCCTTTAGAAGCCTGTGTGCAGTATGCACGAATAGGAGTTCAAGGATTACTGTTCGAGGTGAATCTGGGCTAGGGAAACGGAAGAGCTATATGCCAGCCTTGGTATCCCGTTAACCGAGACAGATCCACTATTTCGGTAGTGTTCTATGTTTGGGGTTTCAGTTTTTTTTCTTTTTATGATAAAATTGTGAGGGCACAATTCTTTGAAGGGGGGAGTAATGTAACGACCCGAGTAAACCATGTTTTGTTTTTTTGACAAGTTTATTTTTCAATGTCACCCCATAAGTGAACCAATAATCAACTAATAAGGTAATAATAATAAATGCATCAAATGAATGAAAACTTATTTTATTCAAATAAGCAACATCTCGGCTACAACTTCCACTGACCGAACAAGAAGATAAATTAACCAAAAATCCCAACTAAGAACCCGATTACAATAATGGGGAGTCCTCTTAAAACCACCAAGAGCCCAAGAATGCGGTAGGGGTTTCTGGCATCCATCATAATGAACATGAGGATGGACGAAGCCACTGCAACCGTGCTGATCACTAGGGGAATCACAGCAACCATCTCTGTTTCTTCTTCAGTCACCTGGAGTGAGGGACACCCTGAGATCAGACCCTATATAAGCACACCAATCCGACCGTTGAACCCAAACGGCTACAAATATGACCATTGGTTTCTCCTA
Organism: Viscum album; assembly: GCA_963277665.1. Lineage (NCBI taxonomy): Eukaryota > Viridiplantae > Streptophyta > Magnoliopsida > Santalales > Viscaceae > Viscum > Viscum album. Next base: position 1,547,014,234 of record OY728135.1, on the reverse strand, counting down.
TCTTATATGTTTTGTTTTTGACTATTGGAAATAAGAATGTCTTACCCTGAAAGGTTAAGAATATTAATTAAGTAATTTGCCTTAATGTTTAAAGAATGACATCAATGATAACTTAATTAATTTATTTCTTGTTTTCCCAAAAATGTGAATTATGTTTATGTTTCAAAATGATGAAAATTAATATTTTATTCACTACCCTTATTTTCTTAATTTAATCAATTAAAATTTTATGTTGTAAATCTATTAAAGCTAATGGGATTTTATTTTTTCTAAATATGTATTAACCCTTGAGTTATATATATAAATTTTGCATCAAATTAAACGATTCTTTTTCTCTAAATTAAATATAAGAGATAATAATAATGTGAATGTTTATAATTTGGATAAACAGTTTTGGAAAATATGTCAAACTATGATTTCTTTTACTTATGTGTTTCGTGGTGATAATAATTATATCAATGCACTCTTCTGTGTGATTGGAGGATGTTTAATTAATAAAAAACTTTAATTAAGAAAATTAAGGTAATTATCTAAAAAGGCAATTAAAATATATATATATATGTATGTGTTATGTTTTGAGTACCCAATGTTTTTAATCATTGTTTTTTATAATGTAATATTATGTAATTATTAATTATGGTTTAATAATAATAATGATAATATAATAAGGTTAATAAAAATTATTGAAGAATAAAATATATATATACCTATATTTATGCATTTTGATTGAACCATTATATAATTTTTTTGACCAATGATTTTTATTAAAATAATAAAAGTTGGTTTAATAATTGAATTCTTTAATAATAAAAAATCAAGGATTTAATAAATAAATAAAGATATTTATAAAACAATTTTTTTTAAAAACAATTTGAACCGCGTTTTAATAAACGCTGCAGCAACTAGGGGTCATCCGATCAGTTCTCCCCGGATCACGGCCATCTGTTTTTTTAATGCTGTGCTGAATCTAAGTCGCCCGATCTACCTTATTTAAATCCTAGATGTCCACTATTTTTCGTGTTTTTCTTCCCCGCAGCTTCTTCTTCCACCGATGCCTCATTCTTCTTCTACCTCGCGTCGTCAAACCTGTAGGGTTAGGCCTCCGTTTTCTTCATCTAGGTCGGCAAGTGGACATGCGCTGCTCCCTGCTTTCCCCGAGTCGACACCGACCCCCCTCCCTTAGATACTCTCCATGCATGTGAGTCTTCATTTTTTAAAACCTTGTTGCACTGAAGTAGGACATTTGCATCCGACCTCCCTTGATCTCTCCGACTTCTGGGCCTCATCGCTACTGTGTTTTCCTCTCCTCCTCTCCGAGCAAGGTAAGGGACAAGCTTTGTCTTAGTTTTGTTTAAGTTTCAGTTTATATATATATACGTAATATATGTATATGCAAACCTTCTGTGTTTTTTTACTCTCAGTTTCTCTTGTCTCGTCTACTCCTCCCCTCCGAATAGGAAAGGGAAGACCCCTTCTTCTGTTTCAATTTTTCTCCAGCTTTGATACAATGATTTTTTTATAAACACCTTATGTATATATATGTGTAGATAAATTTACATTAAGGCCTTATGAACTGGTTACCACTATTCCTATTTTCCAGAACTCAACCGGGTTAAAAGAAGTTTCTTTTTCTTCTCTTGGTGTTAATTTTAATGATTCACACTTTGTGTATATAGGTATAAAAATTTATATACACATATGTATAAGATGAGATAAGCAAACATACAATCTTTTCCACAGGTATATAACCCTAAACTTCTTTTTGCCTATGAATAATGGAGTTGTCAAATGATTGCATGAACATGTAAATCATGAAATTATATAGAGCATAAAGATGTATATGTACATGTAATCATATAGATGTACATGTATGCCACTATGCATAAGGGATGAATTTGGATCTTTTGTTTTGTACAATATAACATGATAATTTATTTACTCAAAAGCATGTTATCTCAAGAAAAGTATCCAAAAACCAATTATATAAATTTCTATATGTATGATGATGTTTAAAGGTTAGTTTTTTATCAAAATAGTTATTTCACTTGAACTTTTTTACTTATCATCATTCTTAACAAATCAGGATTTTGGTTTTTGAGAAAATGGAAAGAATTCCTTAAATTTTTATATACATGCATTCATTTATTTGTACACATCGACCATGTTGTATGCAAGATTGAGTTTATACAAATTAGGGGTCATATTGTTTAAAGTGATAATAAAAGATTTTTTCACAATTATGTACATGGTTTTCCCAAGATGGACTTGATTTCGCCCATTGTATCCCTAACTGCATGTATATTTTCCCAATTTTAATTAAACACCCACAATATCCATTTATCAACTTATGTGTAAGTTATGAACGACCATGCTTTAATTGGGTATTATGATGTTATGGAATGTTAAGTGATTATGTTATTTTCCTTAAAACCCATGTTTCAATTGTTATGACAATTTCTTATGTGTACGAATTTAGCATGCATGTCTCAGTTTATTTCTGATTGAACTGTATTCAAGTTATGAATAAGTATATAAAAAGGGGGTTGATTAAGAATGCATGAAACCCTATGAATGAATGACCATGTCAAGATATGTGAGGGATGTATAGGAGTTACATGTGACGGGTGCGCCCAGAATTATATAGCGCAATAAGAATGATGTGACGGGTGCACCTGGAATTATATAGTGCTCCAATGCATTGGGTAAAGCAAGTGTCTCATGAGACGTTATGTGCGATGGTCTTGGCAGTTAGCCTTGGATTGTGCTACCATGGAAACGGGATTGGCAGTGATCCTTGACCCGTTAAGTATGTTATACGGTCTTGACGAAAGGTCATGAAAAATTCTAGTATTATACATTCCCTCTGCATGTAATGATAAAGGCCAACCAGGGGTTAGTTCAACTAACAGGACAAACCTTAGTTGAAAGATCCCATGACTATGAAAATGTAATTTATGTGTCAAGAACTATTTTTCATGTGGTAAACTATTTGATGAACTGTATATTCTCATGAACCATGTTATAAACGTTTTCCCTGCTTAGCCACAGAATTCTTTTTAGAATTTAAGTAACCTTGTTTGGATATTATGCATTGTTTATTTTTCTTATATTCGGCTCTCTGATCATGTTTACTATAGAGTTTATTTCAAGTACGTACCTCTCTATGAAATTGGTTTTCAAAAAGGTTGGATTTCATGAAAAGAAAATGTCTCGTTTTTAGCAAAGTGTTTTATTCTCTTCAAAAGGACTGCTTTGAGAAAGAGTTTTCTTAAAACTTTTTTAAAACCCCTTACTGGGCATTTTTTCTCACCCTACATTTTTGTTTAAAATTTTTCAGGCATGGTTGGTACTAATGAAGTTAATCAGAAGCAGCTGGTTTTCCAGAAACCTGAGCCTCGCGATCTTCTGTAGTAATGGGACATGATATCCAATTTGTGATGATGTAATGAAATGTTAAGTATATCATGTCTCATTAAGCACCCGGGGTTTGGGGGTCGCTACATTTCCTTTTCTCTTGGGTTAACTCTTGTGCTTCCTGGTAGAGTTCCTTGTTTTCGGTTTTTCATTTGTACGGCTATCTGACCGACTTGATTTTCAATGTTATTCATGGAATCCTATATATTTTGGGTTGTTGACTACATGTTTTGGGTGTTTGTATACAAATTTTGAGTTGTTTTCTGCAAATTTTGAGTTTCCATATCTTTTAACTAAAACCTTGATTGATTGGACATCATTAGTTTATCTATAGTTTCTCCCCAATTTTTTTACCTTGAATTTAAAGAGGGGCCAAGTCTGTTGTTTTATTTTTCTCATTATATTGTTTCTGTTGATGAAATGGTGGTCAATATTTCTGTTGAGATCTTTCCTCTTGCGATTGCATGGAAGGTCTAAAGGAAAATTGATTAGGAAAACCAGGTGGACCCATGTTCTGGTTCATTGGTTGAGTTGTCAATGGATCCTTCCAACTTTGATTTTGGTTATTTCCTTGCATGTTTGTGTTGTTGTTATTTCCATAATTCCCTTTATTGTAGCTGACAAAGTTAGCTTCATACATCTTGGTCTTAGATGTGTTATATAGACACATGGGATAATCATGAGGACCACCATAGTGTGTAAAATTCTTAGCTTGAACAACATGGACTAGTTTAGGTGGGTTTACTAACAAGTTTTCAATCCTCTTGTTGAAAGATTCAAATTGTTCATCCATGAATGTTTGGGAATCAACTAGATGCACTCCTCACTTTCTTCATGGAAAATATTCTAGCCACTGGAAACTTTGTTTGGCCATGTTTTGGATTAATATGTATATATCCTCAGGATCCTTTTCCATGAACATATTGCCAGTAGATGTGTTGATTGCAAACTTACTCTCAGGTTGAAGTCTATAGTAGAAAGATTGAAACTAGTTTTCCAACTTCATCCCATGATGAGGACAATGTCTTAGAATGGACTTGAATCATTCCCAAGATTCTCATAATGATTTGTATTCATTTTGACTAAATGATTTGAGATATCTCTTGCTTTTCAAGGATTTAGATGTTGTGTAATATCGATCAAGAAATTTTCTTCTCAGCACTTCCCAAGAGAAAACTGTTTCTGGTTCGAGACTTTCTAACCAGTCCTTTTCTTTTCCTTGCAATGAGAATGGAAACAACCAAAAGATCAACACATCATCTGTCACTCTATTATATTTTAATGTGTCACAAACTTTGAGAAATCTATTCACATGCACATATGGTTCTTTGCTACTCAATCCATGAAATTGTGTATGTTGTTGGAGCAGGTTGATCATGGATGGATTCAATTCATAGTACATTGCTTTAATTATGGGTCTTTTTATGTATGAGCTAACTCTGACTGTGTTGGTTCACAACTCCAATCTCATAGTAGTCTGAGGCCTTTGATTATCGAGATGATTTTTGAAAAAATGGGTGGACTTGTCCACTAGGAAGTGTCAAAATGTGAGTTTCAACGCTTTCATCTGTTGGATGCATTGAATTTGTGGCTAAGGTACCGATTTTTTATTTTCCCTTTCTTTGATGTTTAAGTTGTGGATCAAGGGGTGGGTCATTCTTTGACAGATCAGAATTATGAGTGTTCACCATTTAGGCGAATAGTGCCTAAATCAAGGACTACTTGAAATTTTCTTAATGCTATATGTGCAAATGCTCCCCGAAAATAGTGCTAGAAATTTGGTACGCATGTCGCAGCACATCCAGTTTGAAATTTTTTTAAACCAACCGGCTACTGTAAAAGTGGCGAGAAGGGTCGAACCATAGAGAGACCAAAATCTAGTTCACTAAAAATGTTCCTTTGGACAATGTTTAGAGAGAAACAAGTTGAGGGAATTTATATTTTGAGTTTTCTTTTTATTATTTTAATTAATCTAAAAGGTGAGAAGAAAAAAGAAATAAAGTAAAATATAATTGAAAATGATGATGGACTGTAAATCAATAAATTTTTTTGGGGATACTGATGTTGCAATTAAATTGCAATGTAGCCATGCAAAGTATTCTTTTATGTGATTAAATATTTATTCTGCTTAATTATTTACAGTTCTGAAAATATAATAATTTTTTAGATTCTTAATTTAAATTTCATAATTTATTTAAGGTCTTGTTCTCTGGTGTTATAAATAAATTAGAAAACTTGTTAAAGTACTGAACTACACGATGAAATGACACAACCCATTTCTCAGAAAGTCGTGTCACCAATTTTCACTTACCATCAGTAAACATGGTTTACCTTCTTAGACCGCTGCATCAACTTATTATTAAAATGGATAGTTTCAATTTCAGCAATTAATTTAGTGAAAAAAATAATTTAACAGATAAACTTTCAATTAAAATAAATTTAATTGACAATTAATCACCAAATAATATTGTTACTTTGAATGCGCAATAAATTTAATTACTCAACCAACATCCCGATAGTAAGAAAATTATCCCAACATAAATACTAGAAGAATAAATGTGGTAATAAAATGATACGTCATTTGAAATAACACCACGTTACTAAAAAAATAATCGTTTCAGTCTTTATTTTCACCGCGTGCAGCAACCCTCGACACGTGATGATGTCGCGCACCAACATCACGCCCACCGGAATGGAAGATGTTGGTGATGTAGCGAAGTCTAGATGGATCTTGGTGTGGCATGATGAAGAAGAATATTGAGAGAGAGATGAGTGCCTTAGAATGGTGATGGGGGGCTGTGACGGCTGGTCGGATGGCGGTGGCTGGTGTGCTGAAAGTAAGAGCAGGAGCGGGGTACCGAGGGTCTATCGGGTGAGGTAGGGAGGCCTGGGTGAGAGTGGGAGTTGGCATCGGGGGTCCAGGAGGTGGGGTGGGGTGGCCTGGGGAGTATTGGGGTGGCAGGGTAGCGCATGGTGTGTATAGGGGAATGACTGGGGGTCGGGTGAGTAGGGTGACGGGGTGGCGACAAGGGGCCGGGTGAGCAGAGGGAGGTGAGGTGAACATGGGAGCGGAGTGAGGCAGCATGGGAGTGGAGGGGAGTGGAGGTTCTTAGGTCAGGGGGTGCAGAGGGGAATGATAGGGGGTGAGACCTAGGTCAGAGAGGGATGACAGGGTGAGAGAACAAGGGAGAAAATATAGGGGGGGTGATTGGATAGAGAAGAGAGGGGTAGGCGGGTGAGAAAAATATAGGGAATAGGTGGGGCGGGGGTCAAGAGGGGAGATAGGGGGAAAGAAAACAATAAATAAAATTTAAAATTTAAAACTCAAATTAAAAATTTAAAAATTTAAGATCTAGTTATCTAAAAATTAAATAAAATAATAATAATAATAATTAATGAAAAGAAATAATAAGAAGAGTTATATACATATTATATTGAAAGGTTTAATTAATATAATTAATTAATAAAATAATAATAACAATAATAAATAATATTAATTAAACTAAAAATAAAATATAAAAAATAAAAATAAAAATAAAATTAAATAAGTAATATTAATATAAAATTATCTAAAAACTATAAAAAACAACTAAAATATTAAAATTCTACAAAAAGAACCTAAAAACATAAGAATCTGTTTCCAAATTAATTAAAACTTAATTAAAAAATGTTAGTAAAATCCATATAGATCATGAAACCATATAATTCCAATGTTGATAAAAGTTATAAGGATAAATTTATGGATTAATGCAAGAATTGCGATAATTAAATAGTCATTTGGAACAAAAGTGTGCCTGGTCTCTAAAAATGGTTAATGGGAGAGCTATAATTTCCATGTAAAATATTTTGGTAACATATGAGAAATTATTTCTAGCATTAAAGTTAGCTTATAATGGGGTGAACGTTATTCTAAAAATAATTAATTAAAGTATAAATTATAATATTCCCACCTAAACCACCAGGTCCAATCCAGAAGGTCCCAAACCTCAAGGAAACCCCCATACACAAGAGGCACCTGACTCGTAGCGAGGATTTGAGTCAATTAGTTGGGAGACTATAACCTCATTGACATTTCATATATATTGATAATAAATAATAAATAATATAACTATAATAAACATGCAAAAATTAAATAAATATGGCACATATATTATGAAAACAAAAGTGTATCCCAATGTGGAATGATTTTCCAGAGTATAATCAGTAAATAAATAATGGAAAAAACAAACAAACATCTAATGTGCCTTCCAAAATCCATCCCAATATTCTCTAGCTCTATTCTTCACCTACTCATCCATCTACCATAGTGACCATTCACTTTATTATGTCTCTGGTCATGAAATCTACAATCACACGGAAATTCCTTAGTAGGGTGAGAGTATAAGAATTAGTAGGACACAACCTATGCATCCTTACCATAAGTGAATAATATATATAAAAATTTATATCACTACTTCAAAAAAATTTCAAATAAACACACAACCATATATGTGTCGAGTCATAGTGCATTGACCAAGAAGCCATGAACCCTGACCCCCTGCATCAGATCATTGTTGGTAAAGATGTCACAAAGTCAAGTACAATCATAATAATAACATATCTCAACCCACCTATTCTGTGTTTGTCGTAGGAACACTGTAAATTCTTCCATGTTAATGGTCACCCCACCCATTCTACACATTCTGTCATGTAAATACATATCCCTAGTATCCTTTTAGTCACCCACAACTGAAGTTCATAAGAATCCATGATCGATATCTTCTAGTTATCCACTATTATTTCACATCTACAAGAGTATATATACTTTCTTTTAAGAATGTTAGGACTGTGTCATGTTGGGTAACCAACCACTGATTCTTTCCCCTCTATAGGGGTAGCCATGACCACCATTAAGAATGTTAGATTATCATAACTCTCAAACTCAATAATCCAATTGAATATCTCAATACCTATAGCACAATTATATAGCCCTGATGTTATTAATATTTCATGACTTATTATATACTTCCTTTACTTATATTATATGAAATGTGTATAATTCTTGTGAAATATTAATGTTTTAATACTAAGTGTAATTTATGAGCATTTTTAGAAGTAGTCCAATTGAGTCACTTTATGATTTTATTTATAACTCTCACCCTACTAATTAAAATTGTTTGGTTATTCTTTTTTAGGGTTCCTCATTCATTTTATCACATATCATTAGAAGACTTTATGGGCCAATTCTTCCATTTTAAGGGTCATATGGTCAACATAAGAAGACCAAAAGAATTTGTGATGAAACTGGACCATCAATGATGATTGAGTTATTGGTATAAATCAAGAATCCCAAATTTTATGAAACTCCACCATATGTTCTATATTATCCAAAGTAATCATTGATAAAAATTTAAAGGCCCAAATCTAAGAATAAGGTGCCAAAATGAAGCATTGAAGTACAGCCCACCATTCTGGACAGGAATAAAAATCCAAACACTAATCATGACATATCTCATGACATAATCATAAAATTGAGCTGATGGATTTTAGTGTGAAATAGGAGATATAGTCATCCAAATTGTTTTAAGAAATAATTCGGTCTTGAAAGCATATTATTATTCAAAAACCCTTTCAAATTTTGGACTTCAAAAAGATTCGATTGAAATGGAAAGATTAACATTGTTTAATCAAACAACCATATCATTGGCTCCATAGGTCCAACTGACTCCAAATTTTGAGAGAGGTTGGCCAAAATTATTTTCTAAAACTTTTAAGAAGGAGATATCTCGAGATTCTGCTTAAAGGATGTACAAATCATCGAGCCAAGTGGAGGGACATATTGGGAATGCAAACAGTCCACTTCCTTGGGATATAAATACGCCCCCTCCTATCCTTCAAAGGGGTTGGCATTTTAGAAGAGAGGAGAAAATGTTGTCACGACCAAAGACTTTCCAAGGGATTGGGAGGAATTTCCATTCTCAAGTTTTTACTTTAGATACCCTTCCTTCTCTCTTTGATCCCTTTCACTTTTGTGTTGTTCTTCGTTTGTAATCTTGTATGTTTGTGTTTTGTATTTCTGTTTTAATGAAAGTTTCTTCTTCAATATCTATTATTCTCATCCATGTTCGGTAGTTTACTATTAATTTTATTAAAATAGTTTAAATACAGTTGAATCCCCTCCCCTTCTTTTGCTTCCGCATTCAAATGAGAGTCTATTTTTTTAATTCTCATCATTACTCGTGTGTGTGTGTTTGATGTACCACACTTTTCTTATCACTTTATTTTTATTATCTTGTTAATTCATCATAATAAATATATAAACCATATTAATATTAATATCAATGGATGAGTAAATATATTATTGGGGTGAGTCAAAATTTAGGTATGTTAAGTGATTGAGAGTATTTTCTCGATGAATATTCTTTAATTTATCTTTGCGTATGTTGGAATTAAAATGTCATGGATTAATGACTTGTTCTGTTTAATGTGTAGTTTCAATGGATTATTAGAACCATAAATACACTACCATCAACAAGATCTGATTGAGATTATAACCCTATGTTAAGTTAAGGCTTGGATTAACGCCTTAACACTTAGTAATTACAATCGACATTATCTTGCGATGTGGGTGTTAAATTAACTGCAATATAAAGAAAAACTCTAGGATATCACAAGCATAACTCCCTAAAAATGAACTCACCCCAATATTTATCAAATTTTTAAATAAAACACCAATAATTAATCACTTAATTTAATCTCTGAAAACAACCCCCCCCCCAATTAGAATACAATAAACTAAAAACAAAAGACTATTACAAAGTATCATCGCCGAGGATTCGACCCGAGTGCTGGTATACACATTAGTAGAGCATCAGATCTTTGACCGATCGATAGGCGACAGTCGGCCGCGTGTTTCAAATGGATCCATTTCTATGGATGGTTCTTTATGCAATCATTAGTTTCTGGTTATTGTAAAAAAACCCCAAAAAACAAAGTTAAAAAAAATTGAAAAAAAAACACAAAGAAAAACCTGCCTTCCTTATAAAAATCATAAATGGAAAAACACAAAGAAAAAAAACCTTATTTCTCTTTCTTGCAACATCTTTCTGAATGCCCCATAGCCTCCCAAAAAAATCCCTAGGATTTTTTTGACCCTGAAATTGAGCAAACACTTTTCCAACTTAGGAGGAACATAAGAGATAATCAAATAATTCAAGAACCAGTCCTTGTCCAACCAATTGAATTAGATATGACCAATCCTTGGGAACAAACACTTAAAGAACTCTCTGCCCCTGATATGAATTACCAACCTCTTGGTATTCAATATAAAATCATATAAGCTAACTTCGAACTCAAATTTGGTTTGATTCATCTTCTCCCTTATTTTCATGGTCTAGCCAGTGAGGATCAACATCTCCACCTTAAAGAGTTCCAAGTGGTGTGATCAACCACGAATCCTCAAGGGGTTTCTGAGGAACAAATAAAACTCAGAGCTTTCCATTTCTCCTTAGGTGACACTGCTATGTCATGGATTTACTTCCTCCCTCTTGGTTCCATAACCACATGGAATGACATGAAGCGAATTTTCTTAGAGAAATTCTTTCTTACTTCTCATACACATTTTATCCGAAAGGAAATAAGTGGTATCTGTCAGCTCCCAAGTGAATCACTACATGAGTACTAGGAGAGGTTCAAAATGCTTGTTGCAACCTGCCCAAATCACCAAATCCCTGATCAAAACTTGATCAAATACTTCTATGAGGGGTTATTGGATATGGAGAGAACTCTCATTGATTCCGCAAGTGGTGGTGCTGTTGTTGATAAAACTCCCATAGCTACAAGAGATCTCATAAGTAACAAGGCTTCAAACACACAACAATTCCATACTCGAGTACATGCTCAAGAAAAACAATCCCAGGATAATCAATCAATTGAGCTGACCAAGATGACCAAGTAGATGATTTAACTTACAGGTCATGTGCGACAACTAGCTGTGGCTACCAAATCCCCAACCTCATCTTCTCCACAATCAATGTTTCCTCGACCTGTAAAAAACTGTGGAATCTAAAACTCTCCATCTCATCCAACTGACACATGTACACAACTTCAAGAGGATCAATCCAATTCATCTAGACCAATGGAGCTCAATGCCGCATATGCTCATAATAACACCAACACTCAACAATCATGTCAGTTTGTTAGAAACTTCAACCAACCTCAGTCTGAGCCCTTCTCTTCTTCCTCTTACCAAGGCCTGAGGTATGGTAATCCCATCTCTCATCCCCCTCAATTCCCTCCTCAAAACCCAAACCAATTTCAACATGGTCAAGGTGTTGGTAATTTCCAATAACCTTATCCTTTTATTAATCAACCTCAAAGGAATAATCCTCCTCCATGATTCCATTATCCTAGTGAGCCTTCCCAATTCCAAAACCAATACAATCGATTTCCCAAGAACCAAAATCTAGGTAATCCCAATCTGGGACAAGCCTCTTCTTCCAAGAAACCATGGGAATGTGCTGTGGAAGATCTTGCCTCCTTCACCCGTTAAAGCCTCAAGAACATTGAAACCCAAATAGGTCAACTTGCATCCCACCTTAGTCAGTAGCAACCATCCAATTCATCCCAACTTCCAGCTCAACCATTACCCTACCCCAAGGGTAATGTAAGTGAAATTTCACTTAGACCAGAAAATAAAATTGTTATACATCAAGATAAGTCATATAAACCACCTTTAAATTTTGACCTAGAAAATGAAAAGAAAAAGAAACTTGAAAAGGAACCTGAAACCATTCCCTCACCTCCTTTAATTCCACATAGGAACCCAAATCCTTTTCCTCAAGCTGTTTCTAAGCCAAAGAAGTCCTTTGAACCCGATCCTGAAATTCTTGACATGTTTAGACATGTTGAAGTCAAAATTCCCTTCTTAGACGCCATAAAACAAATTCCTAAGTATGAAAAGTTTCTCAAGGAGTTGTGTACCCACAAAAGGAAACTTATGACCTTTGAAAATGTTTCAACCAAGGAGTCTATTACCATAAAGTGAAAATATCCAGGTACCTCTACGGCTCCATGACTAATTGGAAGTTTCAACTTTGATGATGCACTCATAGACCTAGGTGCCTCAATTAATATCATGCCCAAATCCCTATTCTCCAACCTTGGTCTAGGTCCCTTAAATCCAATGAGTGTTGTCATTCAATTGTCCAATCAAAGTACAACTAGTCCTGAGGTTATAATTGAGGATGTCCTTGTCCATGTCAATGATCTTATCTTCCCTGTCGATTTCTATGTCCTTGACATGAAAGGTGAGATGACCTCTTCTCGGTCTCCCCTAATTATATGAAGACCATTCCTCATGACTGCGATAACCAAGATTTATGTCCATCTAGGCATCTTATCCATGGAATTCGGTGACCAACAGGTCATGTTCAGCATTTTCCAAGCCATGCAATACCCATCTGAGGATCACTCTCCATTCTAAATCCATGCTTCTGAGGACACTTCTAAGAGTCAATCGAACCCCAATCCACCATGTTATTCATGTTCTAATGACAAAGGATCTTGTGAAATATGCACCATGATTAACCAAGTCATAAATGGTGATGTTGATGTGGACCTCTCATTCATAGACTCTATCAATCTATAGGAACTTGAAAACTCTCTTGAATCCCACATAAACTCTGATCTCTACAGCTCCACCTTGGAAAGTATTAAGGAAAATGAATCTAAAGCAACTGAAGTCCCTTCCTCCATTCCTGAGTTTTCTAACCCATAAATGAAATATGAGACTGATCTAAAACCTCTTCCAAAACACCTAATATCTGTATTCCTTTTCCATGATCACTCTTATCTTGTCATTATCTCTTCTTCACTAACTGAAACTGAGTAGTCCAAACTTGTTCAAGTGTTAGAGGAAAACAAAAATGCCTTAGGGTGGACCCTAGATGAAATACCATGAATCAACCCTGCCCTTTGCATGCATCACATCCATCTTGATGAGTCATCCAAACCAATTAGAAAACCACAAAGAAGACTCAATCCACTCATACATTAGGTAGTTAGGGAAGAGATCACCAAGATTCTTCAAGATTGTATTATCTACCCAATTTTTGATAGTGAATGGGTTAGTCCAATTCAAGTTGTACCTAAGAAGGGTGGGATAACTATTGTCACAAATGAACATAGAGAGGTAGTCAAAACTCAAGTAAAGAACAAATTGAGTGTGTGCATCGACTATAGGAAATTGAATGTTGAAACAAGAAAAGATCACTACCCTCTTCCACTCCTTGAGCAAATGCTAGAACGATTAGCCGGAATGTTACTCTATTTCTTTCATGATGGATACACCATCTACTTCCAAATCCCAATCGCACCTCAGAACCTAGAAAAGACTAATTTTACATGCCCCTTTGGAACATATGCATATAAAATAATTCCTTTTTGCCTTTGCAATGCTCCTGGAACATTCCATAGGTGTACGATGAGTATCTTTTCTGAATTCATTGAACACTGCATGGAAGTCTCCATGGATGACTTCACCATTTATTGGGAGTCATTTGAATCTTGTTTTAATTCACTCTCTCTAGTCCTCCAAAAGTGTTCCATGTGTTACCTTGTGTTAAATTTTGAAAAATGTCACTTCATGGTTGAAAATGGGATTGTTCTAGGACACAAAGTTTCAAAAGATGGTATTAAAGTTGATCCTACCAAAATTGAAGTGATCCAATCACTTTCTAAACCCAAATCTGTTTGAGACATTTGTTCATTCCTCAGTCATGCTAGTTTATATCGGAAATTCATACATAACTTCAGTAAACTTTTCCTCCCACTCTCTTGGTTGCTCAAAAATGATTTCACTTTCCATTTCGATGAGTTTTACAAGAGATCCTTCATTGAACTCAAAACTGCTCTTACAGTTGCCCTGATAATCTAACACCCATATTGGTCCTTACCCTTTGAGTTGATGTCTAATGATTTTGATAGAACTGTTGGGGATTTTCGTGGTCAAAGAAGATAAAAAATTCCCCATGTCATCAATTATGCCTCAAAAACATTGGATGAAACTCAATCTCACTATAAATTCACTGAAAAAGAACATTTAGCAGTTGTTTTTGCCTTAGAAAAATTTCGTCCCAATCTCTTAAGTGCCAAAATCATCATCTTCATAGACCATTTTGCTATAAAGTTCTTACTCAAGAAAAGTGATTCCAAACCGAGGCTAATAAGATGGATCCTAATGCTCCAAGAATTTGACCTTGAAATAAAAGATTAGTCAGGAAAAGAAAACCTTGTGGCTGATCACCTATGTATAAATTCTAATTATTCTCATTCAGAAATCATTGATCTTGAATTCCCCCCTGAACACCTTTCATCTCTCACTCCAAAGTTACCATGGTATGCCCAAATTGTAAATTACATGGTTTCTGGTGTTTTTTCATGAAACATTTTCAAAAGAACAAAAAATGAAGTTGAAAAGTGATTCAAAATACTATTTTTGGGAAGAAAATAAACCTTGGAAAACTGGGGAAGACATGGTAAAAGGAGATGTGTCGATGAAAATGAAAATTCTTCCATATAAGAATTATGTCACTCAATGGCTGGTGGTGGCCACTTTTTACAGCAAAGGACCTTCCGAAAGGTCCTAGAATCTGGATTCTTCTGGCCTTTACTCTTTAAGGACTCACATGAGTTTTTTCAATCATGCCCCACTTGCCAAAAGATTGGCTCAATTTCAAAGCTAAATGAAATGCCACAAAAACCATTAATTTTATGTGAGATATTCGATGTTTGGGGAATCGATTTCATGGGACCATTTCCCCATTCAAATGGATTCTCATACATGTTTCTTGCAATTGATTATTTTTCTAGGTGGGTTGAGGCCAAACCCACTAGAAAGGATGATTCACATACTATTACTGAGTTCCTAAAGACACACATCTTCTACTGATTTGGCACAACAAGTGCCTTGAAAAGTGACTTAGGAACCCATTTTTGTAATAAAACCATGGAATATATTTTGAAAAAGAATGGGGTTATACATGAAAAATCAACTGCATATCACCCAAAACAAATGGAATGGCTGAAATATCTAATAGAGAAGTGAAAAGAGTGCTTGAGAGAATTGTAAAATCCACCAGAAAAGACTCGCCTGAAAGACTTGGTGAAGCACTTTGGGCTTATCGAACTGCCTATAAAACACCCATTGGGGTGTGTCATTTTAGGCTAGTTTTTGGTAAATCAAGTAATCTACCAGTTGAAATCCAATATAAGTATTTTTGGGCTATGAAAACCTATAATTTTGATTGTGAAAAATCTGGTGAAGAAAGATTGTTGAAATTGCTTGAACTGGAGGATCTTTGACTTGTTTCTTATGAGAATTATAATCTCTACAATGAAAAATACAAGGCACTCCGTGATAAAAACATCCCAAGAAAGGTATTTCATGAAGGTGACAAGGTAATGCTCTTAAATTCTCGATTTCGACTTCACCCAGGTAAGAATAATTCTCATTGGGAAGGTCCTTTTGTTATTACTAATGTTTATCCATTTAGTGCAGTGCAAGTCCAAGACCACTCTTCCAAAAGGATATTCACGGTTAATGGACATTGGTTAAAGAATCACCATGAGGGGACTCACAATCCTGGATCAACATAGACTTCCACTAAATCCCCAACTTTTTCAGTCGACCCAAGACTAGATGGAAATGGAAACCCACCAAATCCAAACCAGGGGGCACCTCTTTCCCTTTAACTCTCTCCGTCTCTTCCTCTCTCTCAATCTTTCTTCTTTTTCATCTCTATTTCAGTTTTTTACCAATTTCTTCATCAAACCCTTTCTTTTTCTCTTTCTATTTTGTGTTGGTGTGTATTTTAAAGAACACTAAAAAAACTAAAAAAATAAAAAAAATGTAAAAAAACCCAAAAGAGTCATACTTACTCGCCTTCAATTTTCAAATTTTGTCCAACCATTTTGGGTAGTCAAAATACATGGTTTCATCCCAAAAATTTTCTATTTTCATCATATATTTGGATAAATAATTTTGTGTCAAAAATAATACATTTTGAATGCTTAGTTATTTATTTGGAAAATGCTTGTCCCCAACCGTGAAAACCAACATTTTCTTTCATTCCAAGGCTACTTATGGACATCTTTTCAAAATGTGTATTTTCACCCATATTTGTGAGTCTTGAGTTTGTGGACCATCGATCTTAATTTCCTACTTTAGTGCGAATTAATATGATAGTGTCATTTTCTGAACCACATGAGAATCAAAATAGCCAAATAGACTTTAATTTCCCGTACATTAATCCTCCTTTTGAAAGCCCCTTCGAGCCTATGAAAACATTTTCTTTGATAGAAACATTACAAGCCCAATACCTTTTCCCACCCAACATCAACATGGATTTTCATTGCATAATTTTTTATTGAAATTTAAGTGTGTGGGGGGGGAGGGGGAGGTGGATTTCATTTTGGGTACCTTTTGTTGATTTCACCATGTTATCATATGCTTGAGGGAAATTATCCATTTCAGTGTGGGGGAGAGGTTTTCATTCAGTGTGTTTTGGGGAGTGCAATGTACTTTCATTTATGTAATTTTGTTAATGTTATTGACAAGTGTTAAAAAAATAAAAAAAATAAAAATAAAAAAAATCAAAAAAAATTGGGTTGTTTATTTGGTAGGTCAAAAATCACTCTTCCTCAACTTTTGATCTTGTTATAACTATTACAATTAGTGTCATGTGGAGATCAATCATGGGTTGGGATATGACTGTGAGATCTTTTCCAAGTAGAACTTTTGAAAAAAGAAAAAAGAAAAGAAAAAAAGAACACTTTCATTATATTATTATGTCATTGAGAGACATTTTGTGGTTTTTAAACACTTCATATTCTCATTCCCTTCAAATTTTAATCCCCTATTGTGTCTTTCTTCACACAATCATTCCCTTGTAAATATGTTTTTTCATTTCCTTCCATGTTTTATTCCAAAAACAATGTGCATTGGCTTTTCTATGTTGGTGTTTTAACCCTCTTCTTCTCTCTCTTAGACATTATATTCCTACCGTCCCATATCCATAGAAAAACCCATTAAGAAGACCTCTTTATTATTGTGCACTTTGGATAGGGATTGGAAACTGAGAGCACTTTCAAGCTCTAAGATTTGCACTTTTGGTTGGTGAAAGAGTGAACCTCCACAAATTAATTTTATCCATCTTGAGAGGTGTGAGTTTTGAGTGTCCACATTTTCCATTTCTAAATTTGATCAAGAAAACAAATGAATTAGTTTTGGAACATTTTTTCCGTAACAATTTGTGGTGGAATTCAAAATGGATGAGTGAAATAGTTTAAACCTCCCCTGATTGGAGAAAACAAAATTTTAATATTTGTTGGTGAGTGAAAATTATTTTGTCATGTTTTTATATTTGTTGCACATGAGGACCTTCACAAGACTAAGTGTGGGGGATTTTATGTTATTAATATTTTCATGACTTATTATATACTCCCTTTACTTATTTTATATGAAATGTGCATAATTTTTGTGACATATTAATGTTTTAATACTAAGTATAATTTTTGCCAATTTTTAGAAGTAGTCCAATTGATTCAGTTTACTATTATATTTAAATATAACCCTACTAATTCAAATTGTTTGGTTCTTGTTTTTTAGGAGTCCTCATTCAATTCATCACATATCATTAGAAGGAATTATGGGACAATTCTTCCATTTGAAGGCTCATATAGTCAATAGAAGAAGACCCAAAGAATTTGTGGTGAAACTATACCATCAATGATGATTGAGTTATTGGTCTAAATCCTGAATCCCATATTTTATAAAACTCCAACATATGTTATAGATTATCCAAATTAATCATGGATAAAAAATTCAGGGGCCAAATCTAAGAACAAGGGGCCCAAATGAAGCTTTGAATTCCAGCCCACCATTCTGGCCGGGAATAAACATATGGACACTATTAATGACATATCTCAGGATGTAATCATCAAATATAGCTGATATTTTCAGTGTGAAATAGGTTATATAGTCAACCAATGATGTTGAAAAATCATTCAGTTTTTAAGGCATATTCCTATTCAAAAACGCTTTCATATTTTGGACTTCAAAAAGATTGGATTGAAATGGACAGATTAAAATTGATTAATCAACCGACTATAACATTGTCTCCATAAGTCCAAATAACTCCAATATTTTTATAGAGGTCGGAAAAAAATATTTTATACAACTTTGAAGAAGGATATATATCAAGCTTCTATTGTCAGGATGTCCAAATCGTCGATCCAAGTGGAGGGACAGATTGGGAATGCAAATAGTCCACTTCTTTGGGCTATAAATACATCCCCCTACCCTTCTTAAAAGGGGTTGGCATTTCAGAAGAGAGGATCACATATTGTAACTATCAAAGCCTTTCCAAGGGCTTGGGAGGACCTAACATACTCAAGTTTTCACTTGAGATACCCTTCCTCCTCTCTTTTTTCCCTTTCACTTTTCTGTTGTTCTTCATTTGTAATCTTGTAATTTTGTGTTTTGTAATTCTGTTTTAATGAAAGTTTATTCTTCAATATCTCTTATTATCAACCAAATTCTGAAGTTTAATATTAATTTTCTTAAAATATATTAAATACAGTTGTATCCCCTTCCCTTATTTTGCTTCCTCATTCAATCTAAAGTCTGTTTTTTTAATTATCATCATTGTTCTAGTGTGTGTGTTCGACGTACCACTCTTTTCTTATCCCTTTATTTTTATTCTTGTGTTAATTAATAATCATAAATATATAAACCAAATTAATTTTAATATCAATGTATGAGTAAATATATTATTGGGGTGAGTCAAAATTGAGGAATGTGAAGTGATTGAGAGTATTTTCTCGATGAATATTCTTTAATTTAACATTGTGTATGTTGGACTTAACATGTCATGGATTGATGACTTTTTTTGATTAATGTGTGGTTTCCATGGATTATTGGAACCATAAATACACAACCATAAACAAGCTCTGATTTTGATTTGAAACCTAAGTTAAGTTAAGGCTTGGATTAAATCCTTAACACTTAGTAATTCCAATCAACATTATCTTGCAATGTGGGTTTTAAATTAACTGAAATATAAAGCAAAACTCCAGGATATCACAAGCTTAACTCCCTAAAAATTAACTCACCCCAATATTTATAAAATTGTTAAATAAAACACCAATCACTAATCACTTCATTTAAGCTCTTTAAACAAACCCCCTAAATCATAATATAATCAACTAAAAACAAACAACTGTTACAAAGTATCATCGCCGAGGTTTCAACCCGAGTGCTACTATACACATTAGTAGAGCATCAAATCTTTGACCGGTAGATAGGCAACAATTTGACATGAATTTCAAGACTACACAACACACATGTAATACATGTCATATAAGTGAATGATAAGGCACACCATGACCATTACCAAGAGCCACAAAGAAACACTTGGTCAAAATCGAGCATGTCTATAGAAACTCACAGACCCACATGAAACTCTCAAGAATGGGTTAGTTCAACATAAACATTACATCATGATAAAATCATATACATAAGTCCAATAATGGTAAGGAACATCCTACCTTAAAGTCATCAACATCAACGAAATGTCAGTTGAAGGTGTCATCACACAAACCATGTTTGCACAGCAACATGAATACTAATGTATGAAAAAGACACCTAGAACCAAAACCAGCTATTTTAAATCGAGAAGAAATAAAATATTACATGGGATGATATTTCCTCTCTCCTGGATAATTTATGGATTATTATTTTATAAAAATGCATGCGTTATAAATTTTCACCTCAAGAATAATTATAATTATATAATTATATTATAATAATTTATTATAAATGATATTTTTATAATCATCTGTTGATAATTTATTTTCAATTATACTTTAAAAAAATGTGAAAAAATCAGATTAAAAATACCTCATTGTATAAAAAAAAGGATTTATCTTCTGATTGTCGAGAGAAACCCAATAGAACATACAACACATCCACACAATCAGTATTGGAGAAGCTATTAAAGAGATACGTTTTAAGAATAATAATATAATTTAAAATAAAAATATAAAAAATAAGGGGTTGGGAAATATTTAGAGATTAACATGAAGGAGAAGATCAATTTATCCTCTGATGTACTATGAACTTCCCCAATCCCCCTTTAAAATTTTTCTTTTCAATTTAAATCACTAATTAATTTACTATTGTTGGAATTTCTCTATTCTATGAATTAAAAACTCCTTGTTTTCAGTGTATCACCCAATGGACCCCCTTAAAATATTTAATTATTATATTTTTCAATACACCTGAACCCATTTAATCATTCATTTGAATATATATTAAAATTACTCATAATATAATCATATATAATTTATATATATATATATATATGCACCCATATATACTTATATACACCAACACTTGTATATATATGCATACATATTTATACTATATATATACACATTATATATATACAGTAATATTATTTTACCAATATAATAATAATACTAAAAATAATAACAACAATAGTTGTCACTATTATTAAATATCTCTCATCAGTTCCACCATTAGCATTTCAAATATAACATCCATTAAAATGGATAATAGATAATAAATTTTTATCACCCCTACAAAAATTAGTAATATAGGATAAGAAATAACATCACTAGTATTACGTATACTTCTAATAAATATTCACTCATGGTTAAACTTCACTCACAAAATAATCGAATTCATAATTATTTAATTACACTTTTATATTTCCAATATTTTTCTTTGATAATAATAATAATAATAATAATAATAATAAAATTAGTATTATTATTTTTAACTTCCCCAAAAA
Source organism: Viscum album (assembly GCA_963277665.1). NCBI lineage: Eukaryota > Viridiplantae > Streptophyta > Magnoliopsida > Santalales > Viscaceae > Viscum > Viscum album. The sequence goes on along the minus strand of OY728135.1, from coordinate 1,546,992,965 downwards.
AATATTTAGATACCAAATAATTTTATTAGTTAATAAAATTCAATGAAATTTTACAAAGTCACTTGTAGTAATATATCCATCCTTTTAATAAAAACTATTTACCCCAAAAAGGATAGAAGAATTACCCTTATGAGTGATGTAACCAAACACCATATATGCAAAATCATATGTCGCACCTAGAGTAAAAATTTCATTATATACCAAATAGTTGTCTTATATTTTCCATATGAAACACCATTTGGGAAATAATTGTTTTTTTTTGTAAAAAATTATAATAAAAATATTAAATAAATTACCCTCACATGTGATGTTACGAAACTCCCAATGCACACAAATTTTATGTCATGCATAGGTTAAACCCCACATCCCAAACCCAAGGGTGGGCTCATATTTTCCATATGTGACACTGTTCAAGAGATATTCCATTATTTTGGATAAAAATAGCATGCATGTGATTAAATATATTTAGTAATTTTATTCTATCAGCGTTGAGGCTCTCCTCACCCCATAATCCCACGCTAACTCAGTGCCTAACTCTAAAATATTTCATAGAATATTCCAAATTGTTAATGTGGTGTTTACCTCTACATTAATCCTTTAAATAATTCATTAACTTTTTTATTGAAAATCACCTTTTCACAAAAAAATAATCATAAATTATTACCAAAGATGGTTTTCACTATCATTAAAAACTAAGGATATTAAAAATCTCCCCCTTTATCGAATTCTCACCCCAAAAAGTATTTATAGTGGTTTTTTTTGAACAAATCAGGCTACTAAGTTCAAACATCATACTACCACTATCAAATATCCATTACAAGAGCAACAATAGGAAAATTAACATACTCTTTTTACTTTCTGGGATCACATAATTTTCTCCCAGGATTCTACTCTTAATCTAAAGAACACCCCTCCTACCACTAACCCTAGTTTCCATCCCTTCACGTTAGTCACACTCAACATATATATAGAAACAAAAAAACATGTTCAGCTCAAATAATTAATAAAAATACCTATCTTTCACTATAAAGTATGAAAACATGTACAAATATATCACACACAAAGAGACTATCCCAAATATATAGAACAATTAAAAGCATTTAATTAATGAACTACTATGAATAAAAAAAGTATATGTATATATGGAATGTGAACCTACATTCCTAGTCATGATGCCAAAAAGCACCCAAAATCTCATAAATCACATACCAATATCATGTGCATCACCCAAGTTGATTTTAATCAAATATAAGAGAAACAAATCCTCACTTTATAGAGACATGGAGGTCCTCTATACAGTGCTGGTCAGACACTAACATAGTCTCTCTACCGAATTCCCAACTATATTAACTTATAAATATCATGTTACCAAATAAAGGAAAGATAAAATAGATGTTAGTAAAATTATCGGTGCAATGATACTATTTTGTAACACCCAACATGTACCACCAGGTCTGAGATAGAAGGTTACATGACCTCCTACAAGCCTCCTCATACGAAATAGGCTGCTGACTAGTAGTAAGGGTCTGATTCCATAAATGGGGAGACTATACCCTAATTATCATGTCATATGATAAAAAATAAACAATAAATAATACAATTAGAGATAACATGTAGAAACAAAATAAGTATGGCATACAAGTTATATAAATAAAAGTGGATCCCAATTTAGAAAACTTATCCAGAGTATAAGCAGTAGATAAAAAAAAGGAACAAATAAGGGAAAAACAGCTAACTCTTATGAAATTTGTCTTGGTCTGCTCCAACTACATGCTCCACATGGTCATATACCTACCATAGGTCCATTTCCATTTGTTGGGTCTTTGTTTATGAAATCTATATGAACATTGAAATAACTGAGTAGGGTGTGAGTACTAAATTCAGTAGGACAAAACCAATGAGACCTTACAATAAGTGAAAAATATATATACCAATTTATATCATGACATAAGTAAATTATCAAATGATAATAAAACCATCCATGTTCCAAATTATCGTGTGCTAACCAAGTCACCACAAACCCTGACCCCACCTACTCAACTCATTATCAGCCAGACTGTCAAGGATTCATGTACTATTATCATTGTAACATAGATCACCCCACCATTCCAATGGTTTTCATATAAATGCCACATGTTATTCCATGTTAATACTCACCCCACCCATCTGGTGGTTTTCATTGGAACACAACACATTCTTCCATGTTGATTCTTGGCATTATTAAAGGCGGGTGTAGCTGCCCCTAATGATGGTAAATAATCATTGGTCATTTACCTGACATGATGTAGTCATAGCATCCTTAAATGAAATATTTCAGTACCTCTTGGAAAAGTCCACAAGCTATGTAAAAAGAAAATAATAAATTTTGTAGTAACAAATGATAAGGTACACCAAGATAAATATCATGTGCCAGACATAAACATGTGGTCATAATCGAGTAATACCATGAAACTCACACACCCAATTGAATCTTTCATGCATGGGTTAGTTCAATATAAACATTACATAATGATAAAATCATATACACAAGGCCCCTAATAGAAAGGAACCTCTTACCTCAAAGTTATAAATGTCAATAAAAATTATATCGAAGGTTTCATCCCCAGAAAAAAGTTCACAAACCAACCAGAATATGATAACATGCCAATGACTCCTAGAACAAAAACCATCTATTTTATTTATAGAAGAAATTAAATATTACATGCAATAATACTTTCTATCTTAGAAAACTTCTAACTTATAATTTTAGGAAAATACATGTGTTATCCATTTTTACCTAACAAATAATTATATCTCTATAATTATATTTTGATAATTCATTATAAATTATCTCTTTCCAATAATCATTTGATAATTTATTTTAAATTATCTATTTAATTTTTTTTGAAAAAATTGTATTAAAAATACCTTAATGATTTTAAAAAATAGTATTTATCTTCTGCTCATCAAGATGAATTCAATGGACCCAAAAGTTCATCAATACAATTATTATTAGAGAAGTTATAGAATAGTGAAGTTTGAAGAATAATAAAATAAATTAAAATTAAAATATAAAAGATAAAGTGATAAGATAGAGAGAGATTGGAATGAGGTAGGTGATCAATTCCCCCTCCTTTGTGTTGTTCACTTCCCCAAAACCCTTTTATATTTTTGTTTTCAATTTCAGTCATTAATTAATTCATTATTATTGGAATTTAACTATTCCATGAGTTATAAATCTCTTTGTATCCGGTGTACCACCCCATGGCACCCCTTAAATATTAATTTTTATATTATTTTATTTTACATAAACACATTTAATAATTTATTTAAATATATCTTAAAATTAAATAAATTATAAATATATATATACTATATGTATACCCACATATACATATATACACCTGTAGATTTATATATATATCCACATATATCTATTATATATATATACACACACATTATATACACACACACCAGTATTATTTTGGAAATTTTACAATAATATAAATAATAACTACAATAATTGTTATTGTTATTAAATATATTGCATCATTAGCACCAATTGAATTTTGAATAAAACTCCCTTTAAGATTTATAAAAGTTAATAATATTTTATTAACCACACAAAAATACATTATTTAGAATAATAAATAACATCACTATTATTACCCAGCCTCCTAATAAATATTTACTAATAGAAAAATGACGCTCATCAATTAATAGAATTCATAATTATTTAATTAAAAATGTATATATATTATCTTTTACTTTGACACAAATAATAATAATAATAAAATTATTATTATTATTTTTAACTTCCAAAAAAAATATTCAGATACCAAATAATTGTATCTATTCAAAAAAATAAAATATAATTTTATAAAATTATTTGTAGACATATATTATGTTAGTTAATAAAAATTATTAAACTGATAAAAGGATAAAATTGTTACCCTTACATATGATGTAACCAAACACATGATGTACACAAAACATATGTCTTTACTTGGGTAAAAATTACATACTAGGCCCAATGGTGGTCTCTGATTTTCCATCTGAAACACAGTTTAGGAGATACATAAATTTTTGTAAAAATTTCTAATAAAAATAATAAATAAATTTTACTTATGTGTGATGTTTCCAAAAACTCAACACACACAAATTTTATGTCATTCCTAGTGTAAAACCTACATATCGGACCTAATGGTGGTCTCAAATTTCTCATATGAGACATTATTCCTGAGTTATTCAATTATTTTGTAAAAAAATAGAACACATGGGATAAAATATATTTAATATTTTTATTATATCAGTGATGAGGTTATATGAGCCCAGTATTCCCGCTCTGACATTCTTCCTAACTTTGGAGTTTTTTCATAGAATATTCTAAATTGTTAATGAGATTTTTACCACTATGTAAAGCCTTTACATCATTAATCAAGTTATTTTTATTGAAAAAAAATATTTTATATAAAAGTAATCATAAATTATTATCAAAGAGGTTTTTTATTACAATTAAAAACTTAGGATATTAAAATTCCACCATATAAATTTCTAATCCTCAATAAATATCTCTAGGGGTCCTGTTTAAACAACTTAGACCAATAATCTTGAACATCAGACTCCCACTCTCATATTTCCATAACTGGAGGATAATTAGGATGATAAATTGATCCTATCTAGTCTATCAGATCACACAAGGTTCTCTTGGGAGTCTACCCATAGCTGAAGGTATACCCCACATAGAACTAACCTTGGTTTCCATCCCTGCATGTTAGTGATTTCAACCATATATATACTAACACAACATCATGTTAATTTCAACTAATTAATTCCAATAAAAATATATCATTTCAATATGACAACGTGTCTAGATAAATCACTGATAGAGAGACAAACCCAAAAATATATCACAATTAATTAAATTTAATTAGTGAAATACTTTACAGCACAACTACAAGTGTATTCATAAAACATGTGCACCTATATTCATAGTTATAATGCATGAACACACCCTATTTCCCATAAATCACATACTAACATCATGTGAATCACAAAAGGTGAATTTAATAAACTATAAAATAAAAACATAACTATAAACTTTATGGTTACATGGAGGACCCTTATATAGTTCTAGTGAGGCACTAATATAGTTTTACTTCCGAATTACCAAACATCACAACTCTTATCTATCATGTTCCCAAATAAAGGTAGGAGAAAAGACAAGTTAGTAAAAATAATACTGCTCTGATACCATTCTATAACACCTTGACCTGAACCACCCGATCCAATTTGGATAGTCACATGACCTCATGCACATCTCCTCTTATGTAAGAGGCTTTTGACTAGTAGTGAGTCTCTAAGTCCATTTTTGGGGAGACTATACTCTCAGATCATGTCATATGATCGATGATAAATAATAAATAATATAATTATTGTAAAACTGTAGAAATTAAATAAATATGGATTACATGTTATAAAATTAAAATCAAATACCAATGTGGAAAGATTATTCCAATTATAAGAAGTAGATAAATAAAGGAACGATTAATAAAACATCTATAGGGTCCTCTGGAATCTGTTCTAGTCTACTAAAACTCCATGCTCTACCTTCTCATCCATCCACCATAGGGACCTTTCCTTTTTTTGGGTTTCTGGTCCTGAAATCTATAAGTGCACCAAAATTTACAAGTATTTTGAGAGTAAGAGGCTTGTTAGGAAACCACCAATACATATTTAACATAAGTTTACATTATATATAACCAAGTAAATCATGAAATAAATAAGTGCTCAAATAAGCACACTACCATACAAGTTCTGAGTCATCCTGTGCTGACCAAGCTGCCACGAACCCCAACCCCACTTGTTTCAGATCATTATCAAATATAATTTCAAGAAGTCATGTACCATCATCAGGGTAACATATCCCACACCATGTTTTTGGTGGTTGTCATAGGAATGATGCACATTACACTATCTTAAATTTCACCCCATAAATCTAGTGGTTGTCACAGGAACACCTCACATTCTTTCATGTCGATACATATCCCACTTATCATTTTAGTCACCCACTAACCAAGTCTATAGGAATAAATTATCAGTATATTTTAGATATAGACAATTATTTCCCATATATAGTGGTATCCACACCAACCTTTAAGGATTTTAGGACTATTTTAGGTTGGGTAAACAACCACTGATGCTTTATTCTCTATAGGGGTAACCACTCCTACATTTAAGGATGTTAGAACTGAAAAACACCCAACCTCAAGGATAAACCTATATATATAAATATCTATATCAAAATTCTATTGGATATTCAACACATAAAAACACATGTTGTAGTAATGAATGATATGACACACCAAAATCAGTATCAAAAGCCACACATAAACACATGGACTTAATCAAGAAAGCCCACAACAAAACATGCACAAAATAAAATTCTCAATCATGGGTTGTCTCAATATATACATTACATCATGATAACATCATATACATAGGTCCCATAAAGGAAATGAACCTCCCACCACAAAGTTATCAATGTTAACAACAAGTCTACTGAAGGTGTTTCACCCAAACTGCATTTTCACACCTACCAGAATATGATCACATGAAAATGACTCCTAGATCCCAAAATGTTATTTTATTTCTATAATAAATAAAATATTACATGAAATAATACTTTATATCTCTAGAATAATTTCCAAGTTATCATTTTATCTAACACATTAATTAACAAAATTCCCCTTAGGAAGAATTATATTTCTATAATTATCATCTAATAATTTCATATAAATTATATTTTTCTAATCATATTTTGATATTTTATTTTAATATACCCTTTTAAAAAAATTCGAGAAAAATTGGATTAAAAATGCCTGAATTTATTTTAAAAAAGTAGGATTTAGCTTCTTCAGGTTGAGCTAAACCCAATGGAACTAACAACGTGTCAATCTGATTAGTATTGGAGATGTTATCGAAGAGATAATTTTAAAGAATAATAAAATAATATAAAATAAAAATATTAAATAAAGAGGGAGAGGAGAGAGAGAGAGAGAGATTGGAGTGAGGGATTATATCAATCCCTCTTTCTATACGATGTGCAGTTATCCAATCCCCTTTAATATATTTTTTAATTTCAATTATTAAATAATTCATTATTGTTGGAATTTCTCTCTTCCATGTGTTGAAAAATTCCTACTTGTTTTTGGTGTAGCACACCATGCCCCCTAAAACATTTAATTATTTTATTTATTATTACACTTAATTCAGTTAAACCATTCATTTAAATATATCTTAAAATTCTTCATAAATTATAATATATATATACCCACATATACATATATACACCCTCCCACACACATATATAAACATATATATTTATCTTATATATATACACAACATATATAAACACACAATTATCATTTTACCAATTTAATAAACAAAAGTACCAACAAAAACAATAACTATTATTATTAAATATATCTCATCATTTCTGCCATTAAAATTTCAAAAATAACTTACATTGAAAGGGATAATAGTTATTAAATGTTTATTATCCACACAAAAATGAATTATTAATCATAAGAAATAACATTAATATTATTACCAAGACTCCCAATAAACATTTAGTCATGGTGAAATGTTTTTCATCAATTAAGAGAATTCATAATTATTTAATTAGACAAGTATATTTCCATTATTTTCTTCTACATAGAAAATAATAAGAATAATAAAATATATATTATTATTTATAACTTCCCAAAAAAAATTCCAAATATTGAATACTTTTATCACTTCAAACAAACCAATAAAATTTGATAAAATTCTCTGCAGAAATATATTATTCCTTTCAATAAAAAATATTAAACCAAAAAATGATAAATGAATTACCCTTAAATATGATGTAACCAAACACCCAACACACACAAATCACATGTTGCTCATAGGGTAAATAATTATTAAGTATCTAATGGTGGACTCATATTTTCCATCTGAAACACTATTTTACAGATACTATAATTGTTGTTTGTAAAAATATAATAAAAATATATAATAAATTACACTCAAGTGTAATGTTACCAAAAAAACCAACACACACAAATTTTTTATCATGATAATGGTAAATCCCACCTATTGCACCTAATAGTGGTCTCATAATTTCTATATGAGACATTTTTAAAGAGATATTCAATTATTTGTTATAAAAATAGCATGTTCTTGATAAAATATATTTAATATTTTTTCTTTTATCAGCACTAAGGCTCTATGAGGCCCAAAAAACCATGATAACTTATCACCTAACTTTAAAAATATTTTTTTAGAAAATTAGAATGTGTTAATGATTTTCTTACCTAAAACATCCTTAGTTTTTCAAAAGAAATTCTCTATTCGATAGTGTATATGATACACTATATCGAGCTTAAACGAATAACTAAATATTATTATTAACTAGACATTAAAATTATGGGAATGGATAGGATTAACTGACTTATGAATATATGGTTCACACATGTATATATAATTAATTATTTGGTGAAAATTTAATTATAAATAAATGTAAAATCCCTTTTAAAATAAATGGAAATGTTTTTCTAAAAAATTATTTAAATGCGCACAAGTGTATTTTATATCAATAAATAAAAAATCACTCTTGTAAGATTATGTTAATGATATATATATATATATATATATAATATTCAATATAATATTTAACATTTATTTTATGTGTGTTTTAGACATTATACAAGAACAAATCTAATTTTACACATAAAAGAAGTAATTTCCAAAAAAAGCAATTTTTCTACTTTTTGATTGTGCACATGTTTTAAATCAAAATTTTGAAACATTTAAAAATTATATTTGAAATAAAAAACTTATTTTTTAAATTAGGAATATCAAAATTTATTTTGGTTGAATTTTTTATATTTTTCTGATCAGTTTAATGTTTCAATGAATAGTGAAAGATACTGCATTTTAATTGAAAATTGTTTTTATTAAATTTATTTATAGGGTCAAATTATATATTTGAATTATTTTAAAGTATAATTATATAATTTTATTATAATTTAATCCAATTTATTTAATTTTAATCAATTTCACATTGAATTTGTATATAAAAACATATCAGTATTTTGAATGTTTTTACTTTAAAAACCAGTTTTCTCAATACGTCAATGAGATTAATTTTAAATTTATTTTATCCAATTACGTGTCTTGAATTTTGAAAAATAGATTCCATATTTGGAATCATAATGTCCATATTTATTAAATAGTTCTTTTTTTGGAAATTATGAATAGTAACTTTAGTAATATTTTTTTTATTACCATGGTTAAGGGTAAATCTGGTAATTAAAGGTATAAATAATATTATAAATGTTATAAAAATACCCTAAAAGTAGTCATAATTTTATTTTAAAAGGTATTCTAGACCAAAATTATCATGGGGCAGATTTTATGAGCTCTTGGAACCACTTGATTGTCTTTAATCCATTTATAGTATTGAATTCAATGAAAAGTAAATTATATCATTCTCTTGTTTTTAACAAGTGAAATATTTTTAATATGGGTTTATAGAGAAGATATGTTCGACTATAAATAGTATTTTTAAATATAAAATTTTTATCTTAATCATCATATTTTATTTTTGTTTTTTAGTGAAGAAATAGTTAAATTAAAGGATTTCAAAATGAAGATGAAATAATTATTTAATTAAAGGAAATGTCAAATAAATGATTTTAAAAATATTAAAATAAATATAACTTGAGATAATTAATGTCATAAAAGAATTTTATAGATTAATTTGAAATATTTAAAATGATATAAAATAGTTGGTTCAAAGATATCATGTTGTAATGATATTTTTAAAAAGTCATGTAATGAATGGTTTTTAAATTCACATTAATGAAATTTTAAAATAAATGATATTTTATTAAATGATATTAAATTAATAAAAATATAAAATTCATCCAAATTATTGGTATAAGTCTGAAAGTTTTATAAATTATTCATTTATTGGTATGTTTTTTATTTTATAGGAATTATATTAACTCTTAAAGTGTAAATCACATGATATCACGATAAGATTTAAAAAACATAAATAAGGGTAAAAACAAAGTTATAAGAATTAAAAAATAGAAAAAACTCATCTTGTTTTATTTGGATTAATTTATTTAAACAAATAATCATTGTATATTCTAAATTAATAAATTTCAATCTATTTTTATTATAAAATCAATTTATTTTAATTTAATTTTTTGAAGAATTCAAAGAGTGCCCCTCCTCTCTCTTATAAAAGGGAACCTATTATTATATTTTATTCACAATTAAAAACCTTTTTGGTTCATCAAATATCTACCTATTTCCATTAATATAATACCTCCACACATTTTATATCTCTTAGTTTAGGCAAAACCTCACCCTTAACAGTCTTACGTTTTTAAGAAATGAAGATTGTTTGAAGAAAAGTTATTATTTTAAATTAAGTGTTTATGTTTTTTTCTTATGGACACTCCTTAAAATTTTCTTAAACTATGATTAAATAATAAATAAATTATCTTCAATATACTGATATGTTATTATGTTAATATCATCACCTAAATCCATCTCCACTTTCGTCAAATGGGAAAATAATTATCGTTCGTGTGTACGGTGAACTACAACCTCCCGAACTGATATAATTTGTTTTCCATAACATTATCTCATGATAGGTTTTAATTATGTAATTAATTTTTATATATGATATTAGTGACATATTTATTATTACTAAATAATAATATAAAATTTATGTTCTTACCTTTCTATGCACATAAAAATGATAAGGTCATTCGTGCGTATGTGTGAACTATCACCTCCACAAAGTGATGAGATTCATTTTTAAACACAAAATAATATAAGTATATTTAAATTATTAAAACAATATTAATGATATTATTATAATTATTTAAAGATAAAATAATACTTATCTTTTTTCCATAATGATCATTGGAAAATGGAAACGTTACTCATGCATACATACGACTTACCGTCTCAATGATTGTAATGTAGTTCAATTTTCATATCCATATCTAATGGATGGATTTAAAAGTATAATTTATGTATAAAAGTGACTATTATTTGGATATAATGGACTGATGGAAACATTTAATATTGACATCATACCAAAGTCATTTTTGGAATCAAACACCGAATATCGTCAAGACGTCCAACATGAAATTAAATAATTATGTAATTGTTATAAAATGATAACTTGATAATAAGGTAGATAAAAGGAATAATAAACATGAAATAGTCATCAATAATGTAAATTATTAACATAAGTTTATTATTCAGGAAGAAAAAGGACATACATGATGAATCAGACTTAAGGTAAGGGAAACTTTAACTAAAACATCATTTTAAATTTTTTTAAAGATTTATTCTTATAAATATTTATATTTCTTATCTAAGTTTTCAAAATGATTTTTATGAATGCATTAATATGGACCCAAATGTTTTAAAATGGTAATTTTTTAGTTTCTTTAAAATGTTTTCAAATGGTGTTGGACACTTTCATTTGCTGGGTCTCCTAGAAATGCTTTTTATGCACTAGCCTATCCCTAGACCCCTTAATACTTCAACCAATGGTGCTGACCCCACGACTTCATTGACGTCACAGACATTTTGGTACTTCATCCTATGGTGATACTCGATACATAAACCTATGGTGGTGATTTTTTCTTCCAATATTTACAAAACTATTATAGGAGAGTACTGAGAAAGAGAAGAGGGAAAGTCCCTAGTCTCTTTTTTGCCTTTTATTTTATTTGTTTATTTATAGTCTCCAGTATTGTCATAGTCAACCCCATCCTTTGTATGAATCAAAGTCAAATATATTAGATATAGGGGTGATTCTTGATCTTGAATAGAAATCCTACAATGATAGATAGTTTGAAAAAGGACACCGATTCAAAAACCCCTGCCAGGTACTACAAGAGAAATGTAAGAGGTACCTAGGTTATATACTCTGTCGAAAGACAAGGAAAAATTAAAGAGGTACCTGAAGGAAAAAAAAATATATTTCAATGCATCAATTTTAGTCCTACTACCTCCAAAAGCAGGAGATGATAAATAAGTACATGTGGAAGTAGTCTTGTCCTATCTTCACCTTGTTAGGCCTACTACCACCGAAAGCAGGACCCTATTTATGCAGATCAAGCCGATTGTCCTTTCCTTCCTTCATCCGAAAATGGTATAGTAGTAGTAGCATATCAGTGAGGTACCATAGGCTCACTTATCTCCTTGGTTATAAAACAGGAGATGGGTGAGCGGACTGAGTCACAAGATCTCTTCCGCATGCTGGAAACTCATGATTTATTCTATCTAAGCCCTTATAATAGGTCTTTGTAACATGTATTCATTTTATAAGGTCCTGTTATAAGGACTTGTCACACTTGATGAATTCATCCTCTTTGAAATCAGGCAGAGCTAGAAGGTGGTAAAATAATTTCTCAAATGAACTTCAACCTGTACACTGCTACCCTGGTATGTCCTGTGCCATTTCGCTTCACTAAAGAAATACTAAGAGCTACTATCAAGACTCTACTATACTCCTTGCGAGGTTTGAAACCCCCCTGCTATCCATCATCCATGAAGTGTACCACACCACCTAATCACACACACGAGGGGTTGAACACCAATGCAACACCATTATTTTCTAATGGCACCAGGTGTACCCTACTATAATATTGTTGAATAGGTGAGCTGCCAACTCAATCAAACCATCGTTGAACTTCAAATACAACAACAACCATCAGTAATCTACTCTAATATTGTCTACTACCACCAAGAGAAAAAAGTGGGTTGACTTTTCTACTAGAAATGGTTTTTATATATATTGTAAAGTGGGTCACTATTATAGTAGAGTACTCACTATTAGAAGAGTACATGAGTCCTAGCTTCCTTAAGGTGGCTGGAAAGAGAGAGTCCAATCGATCCCAAACACAACATACCAAAACCCCTATCCCTGAACCCCCTAAACATATTTTCATATTTGAGATATGGATGCATGAGATTGAAACCTACCATCAGTAGTTGACCATCAAACTTTTTGATGGGAACATCGATAGAATTATTGGTGCGATGCCTTCAGGATCGCACCTCCCAGGTTTTACCTGATAGGTATGGTTCCCAAATCTAGGTACTCTAGCATATAAAGTAGCTCGATATAGTGATTCACCACCATTCCATCTCTATGAAAATCCACTAACCCATTCCTATATCACCCCATACATTCCACGAGTACTTATTTATTCAGTACTATACTCTAATAGTCCAACTCATTTCACCACAGAACACCTCATTTTTTATGCATATGGAAGTCTAGACATTGCAATGGGTTGATGGCGTAATAGGCCATATTGGTACTGACACACCGCCTAGTGTCATAGTGGTTCAATAGGCCTCCAGCTATTGGCATAGTTTTTGAGATGTATGGTCATGAACTGCACTATTATAGTACAGTATTCACTATTAAAAGAGTACTATGATTGGAATATTGGAGTAGACTACTGATCATTCTGTCCAGCCAGCTTCATGTTCTAGGCCTTCACCACTACTATCATGGTGTTGGCCTTTTTGAGTTGAGAAAATGACTTGTTCTTGTATTGCGTTCCCACCACCTATGTCATAGGATCATATACCTACCCCTTGGTACCGGGTTCCGGGATACACTCGATGCCTATTCCATGGAATTACATTGAATTCCCATGACTAAACAACTCAAAAAATATCTGATTGTATCTCTAGCACAACAGCCTTCCTGACCCTCCCTGAACCTCCCTAAAGGGCTACTACTTAATATATAAGGGTTTAGAACTCTTCTAAATCACCCTATTCAGAAAAGTGTAAGATCTTATAGAACCTTCGGAGCCCATATTTTCATTGTGGAAGGGTGGTTCAGCATCTCATAGTTGCAGGTTTTCTATGATTCAAATATGAATAAGGATTGGAATCTGGTATTGAGTTGAGAGTGAATGGTCAAATATGATTAAGGAAGAGTCTATAACGGAGGATGGGAGGCGAGCAAGAAGTCAGTTCAATTACCATATCCGTATTCAGAAATGTCATTGGTGGGTGGAATCATTGAACAAAGGTGTCATGGGGTTGGTTGTGATTGATAGTCGTAGTAGTAGAAAAATGATAGAGTGTACTTGAGTGGCGGTGTTGAACTGGGAACGAACTGTCTATGAATCAATAAGGTGATTTGGACCCCAAATGTGGACTGCTGGATGGTCCGAAGGCAATATGTAAGGATGACCTGACCAATCATAACCAACCAATAATGAGATGGACACCCTGAATCATTTTGAGTAGCCTAGACCATTCATCGATGGTTCTAGAATAATGAAAATTGGGGTGCTTTCCCGCATTATCAATGAGTAACACACCTATGTTTCTCACTACCAATTGTGTATAGATGGATCTCCGGAAGGTCAATTCAACTCGATCTAAAATAGAAATGATATCTCCAGGACCAATGTGATGAAATGGATTCTTGATTCAAAACCTATTCACCAATATGATGTTTTTGACATGTTTCCTTGCCTGTGGAATGGAACCAGAAAACATGAAATGAACCAGAAACACATCCAATCTTGTTTCTTTCATTTTATGCCTCGGATAGTCATCAATGCACCTTTTCACCGAAGGGGGGAATGGTGAAGGCAATTGAACTGGACCACCAATGAAACTCAATCAATCAGGTGTGTTTATTGTGGGTAGTAATTTTGATCATTTATGTCCCGTTTGTAGGTCGTTTGATATCTCATTGTCCAGTTCACTCTCTTCTTATGCCACAATTGTGATAGCAGTTGGAGTTGCCATATGTTTAGTTATTCGTTCCGAACATTCCCTGGCAGTTGATGACACCTTTTAAATTATAGTGCAACCACCAATGAGTAAATTCAGTACTCTAATATAATAGTCCTTCTCCCACACCTCTAATGGAGTGAGTCGACCGATGGAATTTCTATTGAGTGGATGAAATTAATGTCCCGTATGACACTATTAGAAGAGTACTTGTGATGGTCTGTTTATACTCAGTATATTATAGGTAGTAGGTTCAACACACAACTCTTGTTAGGGACCATTTGGGGACTACCACTATACACAATATTCCAAGCGACTTCCTATGACAATGTCATGTGTTAAAGGTGCACCACCTGACTGCAAGTTGAACTTGAACCCATCAGCATATTGGTTGTCGAAGTTAGTTCATGACCCTCCCTAAAAGGGATTGTCATTTTATTTAGAAAAATTAGGTAGGGTAATGAAGGATGATAAAGGTACTTATATATATTGATGGATTATATAAGCATAAACTTGAACATAGTCACAAGAAGCGATGACTTAAATAATCTATCAACTATTAGAGTGGAGTACTGATGATGAATCTAGTTCCGCAGCATTATTATAGTTAAATTATTCTCACAAGCATAGGCTAGTCTCTTATCCTTTCAAAAAGGAAGAGTAAAGCTGGTAATAATCTAAATGTTAGGTCTAATACCTATATTATACCAAACTCTAACAATTCAGCAACTTCAGTGTAAGCACTAAGCGGTAATCTTCTAATAGAAACTATTAAAAGAGTACTAACTCGATCAAACTATCAAATTTATAAGATAAGAAAGAAAGACATTCAGAGAGGAATTAATCATCAGCACTCTACTCTAAACTAAATAGTAAGAGTACCTGGCCATAAGGTTATTTGAGTTCATAGGTGCTTCCCATATTCATTGAGATTTGGTTAGTGTGAAGTCTACCTTTTTTAGTAAAAGTTACTCTATATACTATAATACCAATGTACAAAGGGTCCCACCTTCTGTTTTTTGGTCAAAAACCCACCAAAACTCTATCTAATATTTATTATAGATGGTATACGGGGTAAATAATACAATAAGATAAATGATAAGACTCCACAAGAAAAGAATTTATAGTGTCTACGCAAAGGGAGTTGTTTGTTCCATTTTTCTTTTCTTTTGTCCCCACTATTAGAAGAGTACCTGAATGATATGACTTAGGTGAAGTGAGAAGATGTAGTTAGTGAAATTACTACCCTTTGATTCAGTTGTTCATTAGGGGTTTGGAACCAATTAAAAAGGATGAATCAAGGAGGATAAAAAGGATGAAGATGACACAGGTTGAGGGCGAACAACAATTTCCATCTGACTTCAATAATTCTCTACTATACATAGAGGGGGGTTTCAACATAGAAGGGTTCATTAAGACAGTGGATCATAGAGATATTGGGACATGTTATATTCTAAGTAGTTATACTAAATCTGTAGCTACGTCCACTACTAAGGGCTCTGGGTTTCCAACCAAAATGGGATATGTATATGGAATGTCTACAGATACTGGAAAGGATGTCTTGTTCTATGGAACATGATCCACACCTATCCAGGAAGAGATCCAAATCCATCACCTAGAGGGGGCCCATTCCATTTCCATATCTAGTTGGAGTTCGTGCAGCAGGAGGAAAGGCATAGGATTAAGAGTCAAAAGTCTCCTGGGATTATTGCATGAAAAAAAGTGGAATCATAAACAAGAGCAACACTTTAATCATTTGAAGTAATAGAGAAATAGATAGAGCTAGCGACATACCTTGTGGAAAATATATAAGTAATAAATCAATAGAAGATCCTATTATTGCGTAATATCCCACAATATTAATGTGAAAATTAACAATTTATGTTGATATGAAACCAACAACATAGAAAGAAGCGGGAAAGAAGGTAACAGTAGGTCAAGATGCAACTTACTAAGTTCCAGCAGCAGATTCAGTGGCAAGGTCTTTAGGCACAGATCTATATTTAGACCATGTTTTATAGAATTCATTAAATCTAGAAGCAAAGGTAGAGGTAGTGGGTTCACCCATTGATTCAAAACGAACAATAGTTGGTTGAATAAGTCATTTACTTAGATTCATTTCGAGCACAAAATCTTGTTCCAACATCCGAGCCAATTCGAGTAGTGGAGCTCATAGTAGAGCCTACTACAAAGGTAGAGTTTTGGGTTCCATTACCAGTTGAATTTTGGGAACCAATTCTAGTGGATCCCATAGAGGTAAAGGTTGGAGAAAAGATGGCAGCAGCTAAAGAATAATAGGTAGCTAGAGCATAGGCAGAAACAAAATCCAGTGAACCAATTTCCTCCTTTAATATTTTTTTTTTCATTCCATTCAGTCCCCTTAGAGTATTCTTATACCGGAGTATAGTCCCAAAAAACCAATTAGGTCATAGACCCTCCAAAGAATACCAAATAAAGTTATATTTACATTCTTCTAGGTGATCTTTCAATTCAATACTAGGACCTTGGTCTTAAAGAAGATTTCAACCCAGCACAAAGTGGTACCATTGTACTAGTGATTATATGCGAGCCATTCCTGAACCCATGAACTCAAGAAGGTACTCTTCTATAAAGATTTCAGGAATAATGTTTCTCGTACGGGTCCATCTCCCTCCTACTAAGTGTCCAAGAGATCAGAATACAAATAGGGATTATAAAATACCTAAGAAGAGTGATTCTTTTATAAGTGGTCCTACATTAGTTTCTAAGTAACTGATAGTCACAAGGCATGGAAATGACCAAAAGAAGAAAGGGTTCATTAACAGATACTTCACCCTATTCAATTTAGAAAGGTGCTACTTATATATCAAGGGTTAGGAATTGAATGATTTTTTTTTAAGATAAAGAGAATGCTGAATATGGACATTCAATTGGATCTTTTCTTTTATTTAAAGAAATGAAGGGATGTAAGTGGTTAGCTTAATCCTCCAATAGATCAAACCCCTAGAAAGGTCAAAGAAACTGCAATTAGATCAACTGAAACTTACAGGGCAGTAAGAAAGCTACTCCAAGTAAATTGGCTATCTTACGCTAAATAAAAACTTCACTTTTCATTGTTAAAGTCACTTAACCCCTCTAAAAAAGGTTATAAACCCTTATATTTTTTTTTACAAAATACTTCAATTTAATTCATTTTAACTCCAATTTTCTCCATCCAAACTAATCAAAACCAGATATGATTTCTAGATATCATGTAAATGGAGACCCTAGACAAAAAATGAAAAAAGACTTAAACACTCAAAAACTTCAGAGGGGGAGGGAGAAAGAGAGCAATTTAATCAAATAAAAACCCTACAAGAACAAATGCAGGAAGAATAAAAGGAGGGTGGTACCTGCGTGCCTCACAGCATGCTTCAAAAGGTGTGGTTGGGCTCAAAAATACACCACATCTCTATACTTCAGAACATCCTTAGTGTTTAAATCAAATGCCTTTCAGATGTCTAAAACCACACATCTACTAAAACTATCCCCAAGGAGTTCTTCCAGCTCCTTTGAATGCCACAACACCAGAGAAACTAACCCTTGGACTATTCTCATGAGCAATTTCAACCTCAATTTCTTTATTGGTGGACGAATTTTGAGGTACTGAACCATCAGAGACTAGATGAAGGAGCTTGTTGCTACCCTTGAGTGCTTTCCCGTGGGAATATGCACAAAATAAAATCCAAAAGAATGGAATGTTAGGAAGCGGAAGATCGGTTAAAGTAGTTGTTAGAGGAAGCAGTGAAACTGAACCTTTAGGGTAAATTTTCTTTTTGATGTTACCCTTTCTAAAGGGTAAGGTAATTTTAAAGCTTTCATGTGAAGCGTAAATGTCAATCTAGAAAGACAACAATATATATAAGTAGTAACAACCATTAGGAGTTCTTCATTAAAGTAGAAGCTATAAAAGTAAGTGGGATACCATGAGATGACCACCAAAACTAGTTCTATTCTATATCCAGCCCTCTCCTTTGCATCTATTGATCAATATCTATTATCCTTATATCCATCATGGGTGTTACACCCCGACCAACGCATTATTTTAACTTAATTACTTTGGGTCTTTATTTTGAGTTTCAGTTTGAATTGTTCCTATTTTAAAATGGATTTGGGATCTTATATGGGTGTACGCCCGTACGCGCGACCGTGTGTAGCGCCCAATCACTTTTAGAAAATGTTTTATTATTAAATGTCTTATTATTCGGGTGCGCGACCTTGCAGATGACTGTGCACATTTCCAAACCCAACTTTTGTTTGGCGTTTTGATGGTACATGAGTGTTTTGGCTTGGTAGATGTCCGGCGCGCGGGTAAGGGACGGGCGAAGCCACATGGCTTCGTCAGTTGTTCGTGCGCCCTGCCCGATACGTGGTTAATTAATTGATTAGCAGGGTAAAAATTGAAGTGTTCATAAAGTAAAATAATGAGCAAATAAAATAAGATTATTTAATATTTATTTAATATTATTATTATTTTCATTTGTTGGGGATTTCTCTTTTTATTATTTCAGCTAATATTTTTATTAGTTGGATAATATTAAATTATTAAAATGGTCAAAAAAAATTTAGCATGTATGTTTTAATGTTATTGTTATTATTATTTTCGTTAATATTTTAATTAGGTTATTATTATTATTACTATTATTTTTGTTAACATTATAAGTTTTTCTTTAACACCATATTTTTGGCACTAATTTTACGACTACTATTGTTAACAATAATTTTGTTATTCTAATTTGATTTTGTAGGTTGTATTATTTTATTTATAGTGAAAAATTTATTATGATTTATTGGGGTTTTTATTTATCATATTATTTTATTTTTATTTTATTTTCCCATTATTTTTTTTCTTTTCTTTTTATTATTTATTTTTTTTCTTTCCTTCTCTCATTTCTCTCCCCTTCCACGTGCCTCCCCCCATTTTTTTTCTTTCTCTCCATCGCACGAACCCTCTTCCCCCCGCCCCTTCTGTTTCCGTAGCGCGACTTTCGCATCCCCCTAACCCTCCACCGGCCTCCCTCCGCCCAGTCAGCCTCCCGACCACCTCCGACCTCTGCCGCAACAGCACCGACTGCCCCGCTTGCCTCACCCAAAGCCGCACATCCCGCCTCGCCTCAAGCTCCCCGGCGTCACCCCCGTATGCCTTGCATGGCCGGACCCGCACCGCCCCTCCCTTCCGGCCGGTTTTCCGGCACGACGCACCTCTGACCCCCATTCCCCTTGCCCGATTTTCCATCCGCACCTCCGTTGTAGGTGCGTTTGCCCTTCGTTGGTTGTTTTGTGGATTTGAGGTTTTTCGGGTTAGGGTTTCGTGTGGCATTTGATTTGTTTATGATGAAATTTATTTGATTCCTTGATTTTAGGTTTTAGTTGTGTTATTTGTGGTGCCACTAACATGCAGCATGGGTTTTGCACCAAAATTTTGAGGTTTGCCTACACAGAGGTTAGTGTTTTCGGGTATAATTCTTGTTTGATGGATTAATTTTCTCATTTAGTTAATATATCATGTTTATTAATTAGTTTTCTTGGTGAGAAATTAGTTTTTATGTGTGTTTATTATGCTTTTGGGTTTTAAGGTGGCATGTTCATGTGAAACGTGATGTTTCTTGGATGGAAACTTATATTGCATTGTTAATTGGTGTTTTGTGAATTGTGAAATAAGTTTATAAAATATTACAGGGGCTGCAGATCCAATTTTTATATGTTTTTGGGGTGTGTTTGTTCATAAAAAAAGTTTTTAAATGAGTTTTGTGTATGGTGTTTTTGTTTGGTGTTGCGTCATGGTGCGTTGGGTATTAGAAAGGATATTTGAGTGCGTTGTTCGTATAAACCTTTGATGTGACATTTCAAAAGCATTATAAATTGTTCAATTGATTAATTCATTTATTAAATTGTATGTATAGTGAGTGGTCCCTTCCTCGGGGGTTCGAGCCGTCGGCAGTAAGGACCTGTGCATATGCATATGCATGAAAATGTATATGTATGGCGGTGAAGTGGTCTCGGGTAACCCTTGTCAAAAGCTGCGTGTCTTGAGGTAGGTTTCCCATGCCTATGCCTTTTGTTTGAATTTCATAATTACTTTCTTTCATTGAAAATATTTTATATGTATATGTATGTTATATTTACATGTTATGAAATCTGGGTGCATTCGCTAATAATGGTTATGCATTTGTTTTGAAAAAATGTAATGTATTACAAATGCCATTTGGACTTTCATAAATTAATTTCATCATTTTAAAAAAGTCTTCAAGATTTTTTTTATATATGTAACATGTAGATTGTTAAATTGGGATTTCTAAAAGGTTTTCCAAAGAGTTTAGATGATTATATGTGAAAAAATTAAAACTATTATTTGTGAAACCATAAAGCCTATTTGGCCCTTTTGAAATGGATTGTAAAATTGGAAAAACCCCTCCTAAGGCAAACCCCCTTGGTTTTAGAAAATGACTTGTATGTTGAGTGTACGAATATGTGCCTAATATTGGGGCTTATGCTTTATGTAATGTGAAAGAAGGGAATGCGCTTAAGGAGGGAGAACGGTGGTGAGAGGTTTAGCGATTTATTAGGATAAAGAAAGTGTGATGTTCATTTCTTTTCTTTTGATAAAAGCTCCCCACCTTTTTGGAATAGAGCACAATGGTAAACCCGGGTATCTAGGTGGGTGACCAGGACTAGTACTGTAGATGACACGGCATGGGTTCGTCCCGGTTTTTCTAGCAGGATTGACGCAACAACACTAACTAAACATATGAATTTCTGAGGGTCGTGGCCTTCTAAGCCACGTTTTCTGAGGGTCGTGGCCTTCTAAGCCACATTTTCTGAGGGTCATGGTCTTCTAAGACACGTTTCACCGAGGTACGAGGTCTCTAGGTTCCCACTTATTCTAGCTACCTATAGGGATTTTCCATGGTGCTCATTTGTGACATGCTACTAGCGGTGTAACTTTCTTTTCAGTTGTTTCATACTTGATGTCTCTTTTTGTGAAAACCATATTTTAATCCAAATTGGTTTATTTTCATTTGAAACGTTAATGCATGCTCGGAACCTCTTGTGAAAATGTAGTGGGAGTGAAATTATTAACTTGGAAATGAAAACTCGTTACTTGGATTTGGAAAGAAGGAAAACATTATTTTATTATACCTTATTTTTCAAACTTGCATGATTGGATTTATTACATAAGACAGGGGCATAGGACGTGGTTACATTTTGGCTTTCCTACTGAGCATCTTGGTGCTCATGCCTTCTTTTCTTTTCAGTTGCAGGTTTCAGTCCTGGATCGCTCTTGGGAGAGAGTGTAGTTGACGTACCATGGTGATCCATGGGGTCACCTGAGGTATGTCACGTTTTGTTTATTCCTTTTTCCGCTGCCACATTGTTTAGTTATTTTTTTCCTTTTATTTATCTACTTGTTTAGTTTATATTTATTCATCACTGTCTTGGGCTAAAATGGTTCCCAACTGGTTTATTTTGATGCCCGACACTAGTTGCCAGCCCGTGGGGATCGGGAACGCCCTTCGGGCCATGTCGCGGACCGGGTCGAGCGTCGGGTCGGATGACGCACCGGCCTGGTTCGTGTCAAAATGGTATCAAAGGGTGGTTTTGTTCTTATTATTTGGGGTATCAGGTAGATTGGAGATAGGATTGTCGGTACTTGAGTGGTAGGTGCGAGAAGAGCGTCGTGAACTCTTATGCGTTCAGGTCCTCGAGTAACCAGGGGTAGTCCGGGATTTAAGTTTTGGTTTTGCTCTGTGTGGATGGGGATGACAATAGGGGTAAACCGGTACTGCGCGTGGTCTCGCATGGAGTAGCGACCCATGTGATGCCCGAGAGTACGGTTCGACACTCCTAGTGGGTGGTGCTTGCCTACGGAATGGTCTGCTAAACCATGTAGCCGGGTTAGACACGACCACTAGTCCTCCACCCATGTGTTTTAATGTTTGTGATATCTTGCCCCAATTTTGGGTTTGACTCGAAATTGTTTTCCTTTAAAAAGTGAAGCGGACTTTGTTGCTGCTCTTATTTTCGGTTGACATGATATTTGGGGTGCATTTCTCTTGGACCTTGTTTTTGGAATTTGGTGTTGATTTTTCAACGTTGAATTTCTAAAGGGATGTTTTGGGTCATCTAAAATTGAAATGGGCTGTTTTAGAAATGGAAAGCATTCTTGAAATTTGCCTTGAATTTTTGAAATGGGTTTGAAAATAAAAAAGGTATTTTTTTGATATTGAGAATGTTTTGTTTTGAAAGCGGAGTAGCCTTGTTTCTTTCCAGTGGTATTCCTATGGGTGCTCGCATGTGCATATGGACTTGATTAATGGATAGTTGATGGATCATGTGGACGGGTGCCTGAGTGGCACGAAAATGCATACTTGCGAGTCACCATGGAATATCATTGGTGGTTGATTGATCTCTAAGGTTGCTTCTTGTTTCCTAGAATGTGGGCCTTTTTCTTAAATGGGTTTTGTGCAAAAATTGTTTTGGAAATGGAAAAAAATGACATTGCTTTTAGAGTAAAGATAGATTTTTTTTAAATAGATTTTGGGCTTATTGTGCAGGGCTTGGTCTTTCAAGTGAGTGTTTTATTTGAAAATGAGTTTATGTTTTAAATTGGAATTATTGGATTTGTTTCTGGAATGTTGAGGTTTATTTTGTGATGTGTTTGGATTTGTGGAAGGCTGTTTTTTGTTTCTTGTTTGGGATATGCCCCCTAGAAATGTCCCATGATTTCCAGCAGGTCTCTATCATTTCTTGGCCCGGCTCAGAATCCTAGTGGAGTGGCATAGTTAGGTTCTGCTCGGTGATGTCGATTGTTCGTAGACATCGAGGTCAGTTTGATATCGTTGAGTGATTTGGGAAAGTTAGAAGTGTCTCTGGTTCTGGAGGAACTCTAGATGTTGTGTATGCGTAATATGTCTCGAGTATGTTTGGAAGAGCGAGACTAAACCGACAAACTGTGATAGTTCCGTTTTCGTGGAGAATAGCGACGCCGTGAGCAACCCTCAAGACTAGTCTCATTCCACGGATGTATCTAAGTGAAGGCGAAGGAATGTTGTGGATCTTGTAGGTTCTCGACCAGTCAACAAGCAGTGAAGGAGGTATGTTGAACTTTCTGATGAGCTAGTTTCCTGTTTCACAGAGGGTGTGTGTAACAATCAGTTTGAAGTTGAGAATAGTTGTTGGTCCCGTTTATACTGTGGTAAATGAATGTTCTTCGTTCGATGAAGAGTGTGAACTAAAGGGACTTGTTCTTGGAGTTCCCCTCTCTTCATTTTGTGTCACGCGTTTGACAGACCGCTCAGTCCCCTATCTCTAGTGTGGTCAGTTAGACACTCTAGGTCGTTCGCTGCAATTCTAAGTTGGTATGTTAATAGAGTGGTCGCGCGAGACACGAGGTGAAGTATGTAGGCTTCTTTTCCAGTGGAGGAAGTTTCAGTTAGAAGTGGTCAGCTTGTGACTGCGAGGCTGGAGATGCTTCAGACATCAGTTCCCCAGCCATAGGTCTCGGGGTGAAGCTTGCACGTAGTCAGAACTCGTCAGACGTGGGACGGGCTTGGTCTGACTTTAGTCCTCAATGTCGGGATGGGGACAACTTAAATTTCCCTATTGTGGTACCCTCTCTGAAGGCGTCATTCTTGTTGTCAAGGGAATGGAGCCCTTGTCTACTTGTCATGGTCTTATTTTATGGGAGTTTCTCTTGGGCCTTAAAGAGGTTCGGAAAAACCCATATTCTTGTAAAGCTAGTGGGTGTGCTTCATGAACCTTCTTGCGGTCGAGGATACTCATGTCTTGTGGAAACGTTGGGTGCCTGTCTGGTTCATCTCCTCGTTAGGGGTTTCTGCTATCAAAGCTATCTCACGTGGCAGAGTGTTGTCCACTGTAGGAATGATCAGTGCGGGTCGGCCCGCGTGGTGGGTTCACGATGAAGGGTTCAATCGGTATTGCTTTAAGTAAACTAGGAATGCCCGCGCGGGTTTCATGGTGTTAGGAAATTTTAAAATGGTGGGGAGACCCTGTGTGGGTCTCGCTGATATCCCATCTTGTGTTAGTTCAACATAGGGAACTTTGAGGGTCAAGCTAGTGTTAGAGGTTGTATGAGTTGTGAGTCATTTTGGTTTGGAGAACAAATGCTTGCCAAGAACCCTAATATGGTGGGGAGGCCACTGTAAGACGGGCTTGTGGAAGGCTCTGTATTCAAGGTGCGCTTGGCGGAGCAACCCCTTGCTTCTACTCCGCCCAACCTCGACCATGTCAGTTGGATAGCTTAAGTAGTGGGTCACTTGACGAGCGTTCTTGAAGATCTCGAGCGGACCGGGTGATCCCTAAGTCAGGGGTCGGGGTGTTCCATATTGTAGTTCTACTTTGAGGTGAATTCCTTGTTGGTCATTTTTCTTGGTGATTCTGGTTTTGGGAAGTTGGAGTTTCAGGTCATGTGATTTTGTATGCCTGGTCATCAGATGAATGAGGTTTTGTTTTAGGGGTCTTCGTGGTCTCACTTGGAACCCTTAGTTTACCTAGTATTTTGGGACTTTCTGGGGGTAGAAAGTGTCATGGTGGGGAGAATTGTCACACCCCGACCAACACATTATTTTAACTTAATTATTTTGGGTCTTTATTTTGAGTTGCGGTTTGAATCGGTCCTATTTTAAAATGGATTTGGGATCTTATATGGGTGTGCGCCCGTATGCGTGACCGTGTGTAGTGCCCAATCACTTTTAGAAAATGTTTTATTATTAAATGTCTTATTATTCGGGTGCGCGACCTTGCAAACGACTGTGCACATTGCCAAACCCGACTTGAGTTTTGCGTTTTGATGGTACATGAGTGTTTTGGCTTGGTAGTTGTCCGGCACGCGGGTAAGGGATGGGCGAAGCCACATGGTTTCGTCAGTTGTTCGTGCGCCCTGCCCGGTACGTGGTTAATTAATTGATTAGCAGGGTAAACATTGAAGTATTCCTAAAGTAAAATAACGAGCAAATAAAATAAGATTATTTAAGAGTTATTTAATATTATTATTATTTTTATTTATAGTGGATTTATCTTTCTATTATTTCAGCTAATATTTTTATTAATTGGATAATATTAAATTATTAAAATGTTCATAAAATTTTTAGCATGTAAGTTTTAATGTTATTGTTATTATTATTTTCGTTAATATTTTAATTAGGTTATTATTATTATTACTATTATTTTTGTTAACATTATAAGTTTTTCTTTAACACCATATTTTTTTCACTAATGTTACGACTACTATTGTTAACAATAATTTTTTTATTCTAATTTTATTTTTTAGGTTGTATTATTTTATTTATAGTGAAAAATTCATTATTATTTATTGGGGTTTTTATTTATCATATTATTTTATTTTCCCATTATTTTTTTATTTTCTTTTTATTCTTTATTTTTTTCTTTCCTTCTCTCATTTCTCTCCCCTTCCACGTGCCTCCCCCTGTTTTTTTTCTTTCTCTCCGTCACACAGACCCTCTTCCCCCCCCCCTTTTGTTTGCGCAGCGCGACTTTCCCCTCCCCCTAACCCTTCGCCGGCCTCCCTCCACCCATCCGGCCTCCCAACCACCTCCGACCTCTGCCACAATAGCGCCGACCGCCCTGCTTTCCTCACCCGAAGCCGTGCAGCCCGCCTCGCCTCAAGCTCCCCAGCGTCACCCCCATCTTCCTCGCACGGCCAGACCGATGCCGCCCCTCCCTTCCGGCCGGTTTTCTGGCGCGACGCACCTCCAACCCCCCTTCCGCTTGCCCGATTTTCCATCCGCACCTCTGCCGCAGGTGCGTTTTCCCCTCGTTGGTTGTTTTGTGGATTTGAGGTTTTTCGGGTTAGGGTTTGGTGTTGAGTTCGATTTGTTTATGATGAAATTGATTTGATTCCTTGATTTTAGGGTTTAGTTGTGTTATTTGGGGTGCCACTAACATGCGGCATGGGTTTTACACCAAAAGTTTGAGGTTTTCCTACACCGAGGTTAGTGTTTTCGGGTATAATTATTGTTTGATGGATTAATTTTCTCATTTAGTTAATATATCATGTTTATTAATTAGTTTTCTTGGTGCGAAATTAGTTTTTATGTGTGTTTATTATGCGTTTGGGTTTTAAGGTGGCATGTTCATGTGAAACGTGATGTTTCTTGGATGGAAACTTATATTGCATTGTTAATTGGTGTATTGTGAATTGTGAAACTAGTTTATAAAATATTACAGGGGTTGCAGATCCTATTTTTATATGTTTTTGGGGTGTGTTTGTTCATAAAGTTAGTTTTTAAATGAGTTTTGTGTATGGTGTTTTGGTTTGGTGTTGCGTCATGGTGCATTGGGTATTAGAAAGGATGTTTGAGTGCGTTGTTGGTATAAACCTTTGATGTGATATTTCAAATGCTTTATAAATTGTTTAATTGTTTAATTCATTTATTAAATTGTATGTATAGTGAGTGGTCCCATCCTCGGGGGTTGGAGTCGTCGGCAGTAAGGACTTGTGCATATGCATATGCATGAAAATGTATATGTATGGCGGTGAAGCGGTCTCGGGTAACCCTTGTCAAAAGCTGCGTGTCTTGAGGTAGGTTTCCTATGCCTATGCCTTTAGTTTGAATTTCATAATTGCTTTCTTTCTTTGAAAATATGTTATATGTATATGTATGTTATATTTACAAGTTATGAAATCTGGGTGCATTCGCTAATAATGGTTATGCATTTGTTTTGGAAAAATTTAATGTATTACAAATGCCATTTGGACTTTCATAAATTAATTCCATCATCTTAAGAAAGTGTTCAAGATTTTTTTTATATATGTAACATGTAGATTGTTAAATTGGGATTTCTAAAAGGTTTTGCAAAGAGTTTAGATGATTATATGTGAAAAAATTAAAACTATTATTTGTGAAACCATATAGCCTGTTTGGCCCTTTTGAAATGGTTTGTAAAATTGGAAAAACCCATCCTAAGGCAAACCCCCTTGGTTTTAGAAAATGACTTTTATGTTGAGTGTACGAATATGTGCCTAATATTGGGGATTATGCTTTATGTAATGTGAAATAGGGGAATGTGTTTAAGGAGGGAGAACGATGGTGAGAGGGTTAGCGAGTTTTTAGGATAAAGAAAGTGTGATGTTCATTTCTTTTCTTTTGATAAAATCTCACCACCTTTTTGGAATAGAGCACAATGGTAAACCCGGGTATCTAGGTGGGTGACCAGGACTAGTACGCTAGATGACACGGAAGGGGTTCGTCCTGGTTTTTCTAGCAAGATTGACGCAACAACACTAACTAAACATATGAATTTCTGAGGGTCGTGGCCTTCTAAGCCACGTTTTCTGAGGGTCGTGGACTTCTAAGCCACGTTTTCTAAGGGTTGTGGTCTTCTAAGCCACGTTTCACCGTGGTACGAGGTCTCTAGGTTCCCACTTATTCTATCTACCTATAGGGATTTTCCATGGTTCTCATTTGTGACATGCTACTATCGGTGTAACATTCTTTTCAGTTGTTTCATACATGATGTCCCTTTTTGTGAAAACCATATTTTAATCCAAATTGGTTTCTTTTCATTTGAAACGTTAATGCATGCTCGGAACCTATTGTGAAAATGTAGTGGGAGTGAAATTCTTCACTTGGAAATGAAAACTTGTTACTTGGATTTGGAAAGAAGGAAAACATTATTTTATTATACCTTATTTTTTAAACTGGCTTGATTGGATTTCTTACTTAAGGCAGGGGCATAGGACGTGGTTACATTTTGGCTTTCCTACTGAGCATCTCAGTGCTCATGCCTTCTTTTCTTTTCAGTTGCAGGTTTCAGTCCTGGATCGCTCTTGGGAGCGAGTGTATTTGACGTACCGTGGTGATCCATGAGGTCACCTGAGGTATGTCACATTTTGTTTATTCCTTTTTCCGCTGCCACGTTGTTTAGTTATTTTTTTCCTTTTATTTATCTACTTGTTTAGTTTATGTTTATTCATCCCTGTCTTAGGCTAAAATCGTTCCCAACTGGTTTATTTTGATGCCCGACACAAGTTTCCAGCCCGTGGGGATCGGGAACGCCCTTCGGGCCATGTCACGGACCGGGTCGGGCGCCGGGTCGGATGACGCACCGGCCTGGTTCGTGACAATGGGAGGGGAGCCATACTGAAAAATATTGAGAATTCATTTTATTCTCTTATGTTCTCACCCTCCCTGTTTCGATAGTGAGGTTTTGAGCTCTTATATATGTGAAGAATATATCAAGTGATTGAGTCACGTGTGAAAAGATATATTCAACATCGAACAAGAATTCTATTTGATGACTCTGAGTTCCAATTGATTCGGTCAAGCTCACTAAAGCACGTAAACAAGTGATTCATTCCATTCGTCAAGCTAACTTTGGACATCAACTTGTTTGGATCTGGAGAATGCATCGTTCTATATCGATCCAGACCTATCATGTAAGGTAAGTATCTGATATTTAATATAAATTAAAAGTTCTATATAATTATGCCTTGATCCTATACTGGTTTTCCAAAAAGGATAGTAGTGATAAATTCAAAGATTGACCCCACAGTATAGTGAGACCCCACCCCTATCTCTCCCATTGCCTCTATAGTCAACTGAGAAACCATTATTGAAATATAAATATTCTTGAATCTATCCATCTCATGAGACTTTATCCTAGTTTTTGATATAGTGGGACCTTTGAGCTACAAGAGATTCCTTAGTTTGGTAACTACACATGGGTTCCAAAGCCCAAATTAGTTCTACAGACTACTATCATGGCTTAATGCAGGGTTGCATAGCAGTATCCACTGATCTTTTCAGTTTAGGTCAGTCCTTATACTCCCACATTCACTTTTCTGGGTGTCGTTCCTCAAAATCCATGACCTGAACATCATACCAGGTCTCTTTTCTCTTACTGTTATCTAAAACCCTACAGGTCCCCTCCATATTATATATTCTTCATCATGTATTTGTTCTCTTAGTGCACGTAACAGAGGCATGTGGTTGATTTCGGATAGAACACAGGCCTACCATATCTTTCATCAAACTATCCCCTTGTTCATACTATTATATTCTAATAGATGACTAGGTCATTATCCAAAAATTAAATGAATCTTTTGGAAAAACTTACAATACCAAGATTCCTTCCGGTGAGTGAGTTTTCACCTCTAAATCCTTGATTCCCCTAATTTCTTCGTCAAAACCTCTTATCCTGATATTCCTTATCCCTTTCATAACTGACTCCACATGATCTTCACAGTTTGACAACTGTTTCCAACCCCATCTCATCTCCATTCCTTTCATCCGGGAAGCTAAACCACTCATTAAAATGCCCAATAGAGGTGAGGTGGGTATGAACTAGCTGTCCCAATAATGGATTGAAGGTGATAATGTAACACCCCGATCTTCCACGATACACTTCTCATTCAATAATGCAATAGCTTGCATTGTACGAAACTTCAAGTTCTAACACACCACAACTAATCAAAGTAGCCGTTATGAATAGTAATACCCACTTTTTAAAATTATAGAAATTTTATATTTCAAAATGGACTTCATTTTTGTGTTCGTAATATTGAAATTATCCTATGTTAATTTTTTTGTAATTTTCGGAGAACTTCCAATTTTTATGAATAGTGAAAAATACTTAAAAACTACTTTTTTAATCAAAATAATTTATAGTGATAAATTATACTTTTGAGTTGTTTTAGAGTATAATTAGAATATATTTTTACCATTTTATCCAATGGTGGTCATTATAATTAATTTCACTTTGAAATTGGACATAAACAATTGTCAATCTTTTGATATAAATTGTTTCTTAAAAACACGCTATTTGTTGTGACAACGGGAATTAATTATAAAATTAATTAATGCAACTTATATGTTTGTAATTTTGTAAAATAGACATCATTTTTGAATTTGGAATATCAATTATAGCTTAGGGTGAAATTTTGGCACTGTTTTGAAAACTTCAATTTTTGATGAATAGTGAAACCACTAAGTGGTACTTATAAAAACTGATTTTTCGTTTAAATGAAATTTTCCACTTCTGTGTTTTGAATTTCAAAAATCCAACATACATGGTTTTCATTAAAAAGTAAAATGTGGTTCAATGAGATTAAAATAATTTTTGGTGAATAGTAACTTTTAAGTTCTTAATCGTGATTAGAGGTAATTAGTGTAGTTTAAGGTAAAAATAATGTTTTAATAATATGAGATGAGCTTGACACAAGTCATACCCTCATTGGATGTGCCATGTACGACCAAGAAAATCCATGGGTCAACTTGGGTACCCCATGGAGCCACTTTAGTGGAAAATGACATAAATACCTTTTATTTAATGTTAAAGTAAAAAATGACACAATCATGAAATGTTTTACTAAAAAAAACATTACATGGGGTTATACAAGTCATATTTTTGACTATAAATAGTCATTAGAAATATAAAAATATTTCCTACATCATAGTATTTTTTTTATAATTTTTAGACATTAAATAAATTAAATTATTTATGACATCATGATGATGCAGCGATGACCTCATTATTTAACGATTTAAATAAAATGAGAAGAAAATGTAACATCCAAGGCTTACAATTGTACAAAGCCTATTGGATGAGGTGATTTCAAACCATTTTCACCTTATCCTCGAATTATACAAGTGTGGGACCTTTAGAATCCGAAAAGCATTGTATAATAGAATAACATTTCATTACTTTCCAAAAGTACCCCTCCTCTCCACTTATAAAAGGCCCCCACCACTCCCACCTTATTCACACCTTCAAGACATTTGGATTGGCCAACCTCTGCCCAAATACTCTTTCAACATCACTCACTTACTCCTAGAAGCCTCACTTTGGGCAGAAATATTCCCAATGAAGCCTTTGTCTCAAATCAAAAAGAGTTACCCGATTTTTAGGTAATGTCTTCTCTAATGTTGTTTTGTTTTATTTAGCTTCTCCAACCCCTTAAACTCTTTTTATTACTTTCTTTTGTAACAACACCAGTATCTAAAATATACTAGGAAGTTTTTATAATAAGGATTTGGTTTACAATTACACACACCTACATCTAATGGTTAAAGAACATACTGTTTCTGTGGATGGCGAATTTTTTCCTCACGAAACGATGATTGTTCAACACTCATATAACACCTATAATGGTGGCCATTATGATGACACTATTTTTATATATGATATATATATTATGTTTTTTTCCTTATGATTTTTTATTTTTCATTTATGGCATACCTTTATGGTTTCCATTATGGGTAAACGCGATATTTTCATTTTAGGAAGTGCGGACTACCGCCCCCTCAAAGTGATTTGAATCGTTAATACCATATGTGGGATGTATAAAGGATGGAGTAAATGGTATTATACACTATATTATACTGGAATTATATTATAACTTTATATAATTATGATTTCATTCCATTAAAGATGAAATAGAAATGAAAGTAGCGTTCATGCGTACGTACGCCTTACCGTCTCCATGAACGGTGCATTTCATTTCTTACCTCTAAATGTTACGTAATATTATGAATGAATGTATATACTGGATATATATGATATATATGATATCTACATCATGAATATAATTCTAGATATAATGGATATTTCACCACATGAACAACTTGTAATTATAAGAAGTTTATTGTTGACTCAAGTACCAAAGATCGACAAAACGACCGTTATTAACTTAAATAATTACATAACGTTCATAACATTGTAATAAGTGATATAAAAAGGATAATGAAATTGAAAATGGTTCTTAATAAGGTAGATATTAACTCTAGTTTATTATTCAGGAGGTTAAAGAACGGTTGAGTCAAGTCGGACACGAGGTAAGGGGATTTCTTAACCCAACTTCCATTCTTTGGGTTAATCTCCTACTTTCAAATTATGTCAAGCTATTATTATGTCCTATTTTGTATTTTTATGTTTTTTATGTGTACCTATAGTGAATACACATAATATATCTATTTTATTTTAAAAATGATCTTTTTAAGGACTTCGTCTCAATCTCCTTTCATTGAGGCATATTTGGTTTTATACACAATTTTCTTTTATACGGTGTATAAACCCCTTTGACTTTTACGTTTATTCAAAAGGAATATTTTTTATATGAAGAATTTTACTAAACCAAAAAAAGGGAATGTTTTTCTTTCCATACATATGTGGCGACAATGACTTTTCCGCCTTCGTGACCATTATTTGAGTTTCGACTTCCTCTACAAGCCATTACTTTTTTTAATGAAAAATAAATACAAAGTTTTAACTTTCATTTATTTTGGTATTGAAAATGGTTTTGAAAGCGTTTTTATTATATCAATGTGTTGTATTGAAATCTTGTGATTGAAATGTGGAAATGTTATGTTTCCTTTATGCATGTTTTATGTGATATGATTTTGTTATGGTTTATGATATGTTTAAACCCATTCATATGAAGAATGCATTGGACTTAGTAGGTGACGGGTGGAGCCCGCTATAGATCCTCGATGCATCGGTAGGTCTCATGAGACAAACTACTGTCTTGGCACGAGGCCTTGACAAAATCTTCTTTGTGGTCTTGGCACGAGGCCTTGGCTACATGGTTATGATAGTCTGGCATTATGAATTCCATCATTATGAAAGTGGTTATTGATATTGCATGTGATTATTCGACCAGTAGAATATCTATGTGAGTAAGTAAATGACATTATTTAATTTTATTTTTGCCATATTATGCTGAAGTTCAAGTTTAAAAAGGCTTTTGTTTTAGTTATACATTTCCTTAAATGTTAATGCTTATTTATGAAAGATTTCGCAATATTTTTATCCTTACTGAGCATCTGAGCTCACCCCTTTCAATGTTTTAATATTTTCCAGGATGTGAAGAAGTATTTTAGGAATGACCTGCAGGGATATTCAGAAGAGTATATGAGTGTGGAATATGAAGACTTTGTTATTAGTTTTTCACTTTATGATGTAATGTATCATTTATGAATGTATCTAGTGTTTCCAAGGCTACTAAACTAATCAGTCTTTTGAGACTTGATATTTTGTGATCATTCCAATGTTACGAAGTAATGCACCGACTCTGGGTAGCTGGGGTCGGGGAGTTACAGATAAACATGTTAGACTTTCCAAAGAGAGTGAAGCATATGAGACTCTCCATCGAGTGGATCCATATCACTGGGACTAGATCTTCAACTCACATCAAACCTTCCACCTATCCCTGCAGACCCAAATCCATAATAATGAGATGAAGGAAGCTGTTCCCCTTTATATTATCATAATTTAGGTTTAGGCTCTCTTCCATACCAGTAATGGAGTAAGGCCTCTACCCTAGTAGTCATTAGCAATTTGATGCTCTTCTTTCGACTTACTTCTGATCTCCTCTCTATCCTCATCAAATAGATATCTCTCCATTGTTTTCTGGTTATTATATGTGGTCGTTATTGTTTGGTTGTTCTATGAAGCATTCCTATGATGCTAGTGATCTCTTAGGTGTTTAATAATAGTCCCTTATCTCATCACTATAACCGACCAAGAAATTTTCCATTGTTTGTTTCAGATATATATATAAGTATCAGTGGTTCTTGAGTCCCTTGTTTCCACCCCTAGGCTAGGAACCTTCCTGAATCATTTTTTCATAGATCAAGACCTTAGAGACCCGAGAGTCTGAGAGCTTAATATTGGGAGGTTAAATTCCTTTCGAAAGCCTCCTCCTCATTTATATTCCTGCTCCTGCATTAGGAGTTAGAGTATCAGTTCATCCCTATATGAATTGAAAGGTTGGAACCCTTCAGGATTTCATTCTTCTTGGTGCCTACCCCATCAACATTTTGAGTAGGAATTTAGGACTGGGGAATATACTGAAAAAAGGGATGGTACTTATATATATTGAATGATTTTGATCAATCAATTTCTAGGTCTTCTTATTTGGATTGCCTTTGCGGGGTCAATTCTGATAGAAACCTCTTGTTCATTACAAAACACCACTAAATCAATATCATCTCTATAACTATATATAGGAGTACCTATATAAGAGTACTAAAGAATTACCCCTTTTTATAAAGGATCACAGAAAACTATAATGAATTCAGTATACTATATAAGATTGCACTCTTCTATCAACCATAAGAGAGGTCTTTAATTTTCATCAATAATAAAAATGTGATTGAATCTCGGAAGGATGAAACTCCTTGTTTTTTAACCCTTTTTTCAAAGAAGAGTTTAAAAGAGTTAAAGGCTCAGAAACCCACTCATAGATCCACTACCCTATCATTGTGTGCGGTTCTCTGGGTAGCTCCCCCCTAACTCTCGACTTATCCTATCACTATGCAGTTAAAAAGAATCAGTATAATATAGGTAGTAGACCATCTCCCTCAGCAAGGGATGTTGTTTCAATTCCTTCCACTCTCTAACCAATGACCTCCGGACTCCCAGGGGAAATGAAGTCAGTGTTTGTGAACCCTCCCCTTGAGTCACCTTCAAAAGATATAAGGTGAATTTCAGTCTTATAGTTTGGAACACCTTCACCTGGATTTCTTTTCCAACAAGAACCCCTATCACATAAAGGGAAACTAAAAATAAATTAAAATTATATAATACCTTTTTCCTGGCCTCTAGACTACCCTGTCACATATTGTTCAGGATGTTTTGTTTGGAGGGTGATCAATAGTATCGATGGGATCCAGTTTTCTTTGTCTGTTAAGCCTCACACCTATAGTTTTGATTCTTTTATCGAATCCTGAATACCAATTGTGATTCTGTCTCTTCCTGTAAGCCTTTCCAATTATCACTTATCACTGAAATTATGGTTTACTATCTCTCCTTAAGTCACTGAATGAAAAAGGTCACGATTCACATATTTACCAAATTAATTAACATATTTCCACCATGAAGTAGAGAGATAACAATTTCACTTCTTTCTACACCTCTTTACGAAAGTTATGGGAAGAAATTTCATTTTATTAACCACTTTCGAATTTTTCATGTGGGGTTATTCTCCTCCCTTTTTAGAGGATGTTGTATTTATTTAATTTTTTTTGTAGAAATAGATAAGGATAAAGTGTTTCATTTATGTTCTACTCTTCAACATTAGTTTGTAATATATTCAAATGGAAAATGATTCTCTACGATCGATCAACAAAGTATGGACCATCCTTCTCAATGGACAGAAAGCTATGAGTAATATGATAAATAGTGCATCTGATCATAATGCTCCCAATGTTTCATCTCAAGGGGGTTTTAACCAAAATAATGACCTTATTTAATTGTATGGAAGAGGGAAAATAGGAGGTAATAAGGGTGGTTGAAAATAGGTCACTCTATAGATAGATTCTTGATTCTTCATCCTCTGAACAAGTCTTCATCTACTTCAGCCAATGCAGTATCTCATTATAAAGATGGGAATCTTTCTGCTACTTAGTCAACCGGTCTATAGTATAGGATTTCACCTACTATCACACCATCAGTCAATGTACCTATTGACATCATACAACAGACCTTCAACATGAAGACTATAGATTCAAATTCGGGTAATATTTTAGCTCCTACTTAAAATTCTAAAGGCACGGCTTTTAACAAGCTCCAAATTCAATCTACTCTACCATGGATTATGGATTCTAGTGCCACTCATCATATGGAATGATAGTACACTTATTTTTCACCTTCCCTTGAATTATATTATAATTCTTCTACCTTTCATGCTGATGGATCTCCAGTTCCTTCGCTTAGGTATTGGAACCATGGATGAAGGGAACTTGTGGATAGGCAGTCCTCAGGATGATTCCTTCAGGTAAGGGTTTCCATCCTTAGTTTCAAAACCCATAGTCTTTGACCAATAGATCAAACTTTCATTATCTATGAAGCCTAACTCATGATGACCCTACTTCCATTTCCCAATCAAATCTGACTTGGTTATTTGATATAATGAAGAAGGGAAAGAGGTGTCCAATCCTTCCAATTATGTTTCTATTTGATAAAGGAAAACTGAACAAGATTATACTTCTATCAAATGAAAAATGGAAAAAGTATTTCTCCTCGGGGTTCACAAAATATTGGAATTAGACGACTTGGGTGGAGAATAGATACACTTGGGGGGAACTACTCTTCTTATTCTTCCCATGGGGATTCATTGGTTAGCGAATGAGATATTCTATCCCTTAGCCGCTTCCGACTATCCCAGATCCCCTATTTTTTCAGAGGGTTCCAACCCCTATTATTAGTAGGTTGAAATCCCCCCTACTATCCAAGACAAGTAATGAATCTAGGGAATCTCTCTTCATTGGTTAACTCTGGAAATCTATTCATTGGCTTAGCATAGCATTACCAAAATCCCTATCGGAAGTACCTATATCTGTAAATGAAAGAATAGAAATATCTTTTTGCGATCAAGGAACCAGAAGAAGTGAATGGCACTCAATCACTGATAAGGTCTTTTTGACCATTCACTAAAGCAATGAACTGATAGTCATTGTCTCTATGACCAGAAATCCATATTCTCTCTTCAATAGAGACAAAGACATAGACTTTCACTAAACCCAATACAAGAAATAGAATCTGATTATAACCCAAACAAAATCACCACAATATATAAATTCAAGTACATATCTAAGATTTAACCTTTTAACATCAAAATTTTCCTATTCCTTGGATACTACCTATATTATACTGATCCCCATAATAGGGCCTATCAAAATCATAAGGAACCAAAAATATATCCCTTAAATCAGTAGTGGCCTGGAATCACATGAAAGAAGGAAGTAAAAGTCTACCTATTATATTATAATAGTTGACCGGGAATATAGGATAAATAACTGATATCGATGTTTGCACGGTCATCTAATAAATCAGAAACCAACACTCCTATGACTTGTGCTATCACCCATATCATTATTATGCCTAGAACCCTTTCGAAATAGGGAATTAACCCAAAACACTGACTTTCACCCCTCTCACCCCAAATATGAAATCATTGAATATTAAATTGAGTCTTTCTCTACTCCTTTATAATCCCTGAATAGCCACTCATGGAGTATCAATACCTTCCTTTTATCTAAGTAGAGCCCTAGGTGATCTCTAAGTTTTTTTGCAGTATGATAGAGCGAACCCTAAAAGTTGTATGGAGCCCTTTCGCATCGTCAACATTCTCTCTTCCAACTCCCCCTTTAATCCTAATATGATTATCTCCCAAGCACCATAAGCCTAGATGTTATTACTTGTGTTGCGGCTACTGGGTGAACTCCTAATTAAAAAAGAAACTCGAGATAACTATCATTAGAATTATGAACCTAGTTAATAACATATTTTTTGTTTGATCTTGCTTACTGCTAGTAAAGTAGGTAGGTATTGTTCCAAAATAGAGGAGTGGTCCCAGTGGAATAAGTGCCTCTTTCCTTTGAGGGGTAAAAGAATGATTTTGGATCCTACTGGGGCCATGCATAAGTAGAGGCATTCCTTGGGTGATTCCCTACTTCTTCGTGTGGATTCCCTACCCCTAGGGAAAGGGTATGGGACATAGGTCCTGGAAGAAAGGCCTTTTTTATTCTATCATGCCTATCTATGTGGATCCCAACTCTAGTTCTATTACTTGAAGGTTCTCATTGATCTATCTAGACGCCCTTCTCTATGGAGTTTCTGTATAGGATTTCAATCTGAGATTTAGACTGCGAAAACAAATCAGACTCTCGGTATAGCATTGCATATTCATCATCTGACTTGTACTCT
The DNA here is from genome assembly GCA_963277665.1 of Viscum album. NCBI lineage: Eukaryota > Viridiplantae > Streptophyta > Magnoliopsida > Santalales > Viscaceae > Viscum > Viscum album. The sequence continues at coordinate 1,546,954,430 of OY728135.1, read as the reverse complement.
AAAATACGTTTATTGATCCCTACAAGAAGGAGTTTCCCCATATCTTATTCAACAATATATTCTTTTAAAAATAGGGTGCTACAAAGATAGGTTGTGGAAAGGACTAGGCTTCAGTGCCTATGTAACCATTTCATAGGAAAGTACTTAATCTATATAGTTCAAAGTTTGTGGGGGTACTTTTACTTGAATTTAGGTCCACCCACTATCAACTATTATCCTCTTATTGGAAAGAATAATTTGTGGACATATTTAACCTGCTAAAAGGAGAGACACCCTTATCCCGGTACTTAATAAATAAAGGTAGAGGCATTCTAAAGTCTAAAAGAGTAGAAGATGTTCCACCAATTAAAAAGAAATAGAATCATATGGCGGAATCATATGATACCCAAGACATGTTCTCTTCTTATATATTGAGAGACTAAGGAAACAAAAATATAGATAATAGGGACGGTGTCCTCACTTTCAAATTCATGCTCGGATGCAGGAAGAGTCTATCGATCCATAAATCCTGTAAGTGAGGTGCAAACTCATCCAAGTCCTTCTATTTAGTTTAGATTGGGCAATCAATGCCTTGGAATTTTCTATCTCTGGGAGTGTTTTCTTTCCTAGAGAGCCCAGAATTATTGATTTTCATCTCACTAATTTTGTGGAGAAAATGAATGTGAAAGTGTTAGTGGTTCACATGATAATTGCTCAGACTATCCTTTCTTTGTCTTATTACTCAACCTATAAGTATGGAACTTTCTTTTGATGTGTAGGTCTGCTTCAGGTATTGATTTTGGAGCATCTTAATGACTTCCAAGTAGAAGGCTACTATCCCAAATAATTTATTGAAATATTTATGTTACATACCTACAGAGAGGAAAGATGTGCTAGAGCCAAGCAAACAATTTCACCAGGTGTGTATGAATCTATCCTTTTGTGCATGTTATGACTCCTAATATGAGAAGTACACACTCTTAATATGAGCAGAAGCAAGTACGAGATGGGATAGTGACCTACGAGTAAGTGAGAAGTGACTAAAGCCCAAGAGGTGGGAATCTGTAGCTGGTACTTATATATATATTGATATAAGCTAGAGAAGAGAGTTAACTATTAGAATATAATAATGACGTTAGAAAGGGAAAATTAATTTGGAAAGCCTTTCAGTGAATCCACTAAAATTTCTATTTTTTACCCCTTACAATGATTACTTCTCCCTTTTCTCGTAAACCCTATCTAAGGGTAAGTCCCAAGAAAACAATATTGAGTCCTATATCTCTATGGATTTTCATTTCATTCAACTAACACAACCATTTACAGAAACCTTTCGCTTGAATTTCAACTTCCAATCTCACTATCTTATTTTTTGTTGAACCTCCCAAATGTAGAAGAATACACTTTTACTAATTCTGGAAGCAGGTTTAATTAATTCAACCTCTTATAAGATCAATTGATTCCCATTGTGACTACTGATAGTACCGATTTTGATTGATCGGGCTAGACTGACTTATTTATTTAGGTCAGAAACTACACCTGTAGAGATTGCAGAAAAATTTGATTCTTTCTCTCAAGTTGTGTATGAACACATGATGTTGGGGAAGCAGATTCAGACCCTTTTCTCTAGAATCATTTACAGATGGAGCTAAAGACGCAAACACACCCATCAACCAACATAATAGAGGCTTTATAAAGGAATGGATTTAAATGATAGATGGGAGGGGAATGAAAGAATAATATTTTACATAGGAAGAAACGACTTCAATAAAGTGGTGAGTTAAATAGGATGGATGGGCAGGGAAGCTCAAGTAAGCGATGAATCTGTTCAGGTGGTGGTTACAACTATTTTTCCATCAGAGAAATATGTGACTAGTTCTTTGAACCATGTGTCTTATGGAAGAAAAGGAAGCATTTCTTTGAATAATAAAGGGTTGTATCGTTGTACCTTAATGGATTTAACCTTGTGTAATACCTCCTATCTATATCAAATAATGATCCCACATAATATAGACCTACTTCCTAAGGCAATCAATCATCAGCTCTATCCTTAGCCGCTCACCATTGGCTCTGTTGTCCCCTTCGGTGCATAATCATATTTCCATTCCTTTAGTTCTTCTTTATACGTGATCTAGTCCTAAACCCATGAACTCAAGAAGGTACTATTCTATAAAGGGTTCCAGAATAATGTATCTTGTATGGGGACATCTCCATATTTCTAAGAGTCAAAGGGATGGGAATAAAAATAGGGATCAGAAAATACCAAAGAAGAGCGATTCCTTTATAAGTGGTCCCACTCTCCTTTCTGAGTAACTGACAGTCACAAGACATGGAAATGACTAAAATAATAAAGGGTTCATTCTTGGCTACTTCACCCTATTCGGTTTAGAAAGGCACTACTTATATATAAAGGGTTAGGAATCAAATTATTTTTAACAAAGAGAAGGCTGAATATAGCTGAGAATGAACCCTTTATTCTTTTAGTCATTTCCAAGTCTTTTGACTATAGTTACTCGGAAAGAAACTTAGGCCCACTTATAATGAAATCACTCTTCTAAGGTATTTTTTGATCACTATTTGTATTCTGATATCTTGGACTCTTATAAAGAAGAAGATGGTCCTGTACGGGATACATTATTCCTACAACATAAGGTTGAAGTGCCGACCACAACTTGGCTACTCGCTTCTTCAACTGTCTGAACAACATTGGAATTGGGGTTCTATTTCACTCCCTTTAGAATGTGGTGGGTGCCCTTTCAAATTCCACACACGGTACTCGTTGGGAAATCAGTTTCATGGATGAATTTGGTACGTCAACCATTGCAGAGGGTGGATCCCCGTGTTATTGTAGGTTGTCATGGACAATACAGAATTTGAACACATCACATACTACTTATTGATGCTCCACTCTCAATGTTCAGTATGAACGTCAGGGCTTTCACCTTCGTGGGAAGATCATTCTAAACCATTCAAAAAACACTCGAATCATCACCCCTCAGTACTATACTCTAATAGTCATCAGTAATCTACTCTAATAGGGGGGGGGGGGATTTTATTTCTTTCAATCATAGTCACTACAATTGTAGTAGCTTGATACTTTCCCATTATGGTCTTTCTATTTGAGCTACCAAATGCCAGAGCTGTAGGCCAATAGGTTCCCACAGACTGGTGGATTTCTACCAGCCACATGATACCACTCACCCCATTGTTCTTACTCTCCACTTCTATCATGTTCTCTGTTGATTGAGTGGATGGATTTAGTCAGATGTTTCCATTCGCTCCGATCTGTGCCCCCATTTCCATCGCTAATGACTCCCGCAACCATTTGATTGACCCTTGGACGCCCCATTTCATGGTAGTTGGATCAACCCATCATCTCAATCCCTATCCATCCTACCCAATCACGACTATTTGTTCTTGTCTTACACACCCCATGGACTATAGGTGGTTGTTGTGGTGGTTGGATGTTTTACTCTGAGCTTTCTCACCCACGCTAGCAGTGCATGCCCGATTCGCCATTCTGTATTTTTGATGACCTCATGGAACTCGTTTGGTTTGAGTCATATGTTGAACCATTAACTCGTATGCTATCCAATGACCCATTTTTAGGTTTACTTCATCTATAAGGGTAAAGATTAAAGGGGTTTTTATTGGTATTTATCATATAAATTCCACATATAAAGTCCACCACCCACCAACTTTCATTGGAGTAGAAGGTTCCCCATCACCCCCGATGTCTCAACTGGTGAAGGAAATATAGGTTCTGCCACTTAATATATAAGGTTATATATAAGTATCTCCTACTTATATCTAAGGGTTATAAACTGAATAGGTTGAAGTAGCAGAGTTCTAAACCCTTATATATTAAGTAGCACCTCCCAGGGTCAGGAACCCTCCATGATGAAGTAGCTAGTGGAGCCAATGACAGATGAGTGGTTGAAACCAGAGAACCCCAAAGGCGTAGCTTGGGCCAAGTCAAGGTTCTGGGTGTTTCGGGGTGAGAACAACATCAAGGAGGCTTGCATGGTACCACATTTCATCCCAGTGTTTGATGTGTATGATAAGGCACCAGCATCCCCCACGCTTCCTGAGTGAGTGATCCAACCGAGTGAGTATAGGTGATGAGGTAGTGGCCGATACATCAACCTTGTTTTGATCTATCAATCTTGATTAATAGATTGGAAAAAGGAAGCCACATTCCTTAGCAGGACTGAACCCAATCAATATGTCAACCTAGGGCAGACTGAATCACAGACAGGTATCACCCCTATGAGATTGATTACCAAAGATCTTCTGTAAGTTTGGAACGTCCATTCCCTAGCTATCTTTTTTAATATATTCACACACATTCTAATATTTTTGTAACTAATATCATAGGGTCTGTCACATGTGGGTTTTAGGGAAACCTCTGGACCCCAAACGATGACTTTCGATCATTTTGATTTCGATGCTTCCAGTAAGTAGTTGACAATGTCTATCCAGATTATACGGACACCCTTACTTGGGGACAACTATAGGTAAAGAACCGAGATTCAGAACCCAACCCCCAGAGCTTCAAGACCTTTTATCCATGTCCATTCTTGAGTGTAGAGAGACCAACTCATCCCATTAAAGTTGGTGATTAGGGGCTAGAGAAGCATAACTATGAACCTTCCCAGGCACAGATAGCAATCTCATTCCATCTCTCGGATGAGATGTGAGTAATACACTCAATCTAAAGATTTCATCCCAAACCATTGATATCATAAACTATTAGAATATAATAGATTCCATCTATAGCTGAATAAAATCCCTTTGAGGATCAAAAGCAGAACTATGAGTCCTTTCAGTGCCACCACTCTAGTTTTCCTTCTGACAGCATAGAGCCATCTCATGTGGAAACAATTAACCCAATAGCGGTCTTCACCATATGAGATCTCAACTAATCCATTATATGGGATCGAATCAACCAGATAATATTTCCTCTACTGGTGATCCCACTTTTCCAAGTCCAAATATTTTGGCATCACCATTACCAATGACTATATATATAGAGTACCTGTCTAAATCTATCCTTCAAAAGCTAGAAGAGACACTTGTTATGATGTATCTAATAGGAAGCCCGGAACCACGAATTTAGGCGAAGAACCATCATATTTACTTCAACCTTTACCCATGGGGCACATAAATTCCTAGCTAATTGCTTCACTTCTAGTCCTAGGTCACCTCCTTTCTTCGGTAGCAACTACCTGACTAATGACTATATAGACAATGTACTTGGACTCCCTCCATCTCCATTTCAATGTTTTTATTCATGAACCTAGTATCTAAGAACCAACAATCTCAGGTCAGGTATTCTATCTATAACTATATATAAGAGTATCATAGTGTAGAGTACTAGATCTCCTTCGGACCCTATGCCTTCATCCAATGTTGACTCAAACCGATAAGCTTCTACTGAGCAAGTTCAAAGCCTTCAAACCCTCTAGTCGAAACAGTGGGAGCTAAATCAACCAACTCACCAGGATCACAATGCTACAACCTATATTATACTAATGTTGATTCTGAACCATGCTCAGAAAAACCAGATGACTCCTGGGTGGGAGATGATCGTACTATCGATCTAATGTCTTTCTCTCCTCCCTCAAATGAATCTACCTGGAACACCTAACCCAATAAAAAATCCTTCAAGAAAGGTCATTTTCTCCCAATCCATAGATTGAATTGGATCAGGTTGGAACACTGATACTTATAAATATTGAGAGTGCCTTCAGGACAGTTAGAGTAGATTCGGGTACTCTATCTATATAGTCACCCTAGGACTGGGAGATGGGAATTAAAATGATGGAATTGGATATGAATTAGAGAGAAGGGAGTGAGGTTATTCCCTTATTGGATTAGCAGGCTCCATAAAGAGAATCACATTGATGGTATTGAGGCATAATGACTAGTTACTCTCGAGATTTAGGCATTAGATAAGAATTAGAAGAAATGAATATCTTCTAACTAGAGGCATTAGATAAATTGGACAAATATAGATCTTTATATTAATCTTATACGGCACAAGTGGGATTTTAAGGCCCCACGAGAAAAAATAGAGAAATCTATCCCTGCCACTCGTTCCTTATCTCTATCATTGAGGAGTGATATTGCTTTGATGCATTGGATCCCACTAAAAATCAATCTCTCTCTCAGATACTTCACCCTATTTGATTTAGGAAGGTTCAACTTATATATCAAGGGTTTAGAACCTTATCCCTATATGTAACCGAAGCTAGGTAAGTTGACTACTAATCAATGTTAATGGTCGACTTGGTATTTGTATTCATATAGTTGATAGACCCTTGAGGGTAGGTGATTTCTTTATCCCTATCAGTCCTGTACTGATAGGGATAAAGAACTGATCTTCAGTCTGTGGTTGTAGAGAACTAATAGAGTAGAGTACTGAAGCCTCAGGGAGAAAAAAAAGGAGAAAGGAGAAGTGGAAATGTCGGTTAAGTCGTAAGTCCTAATCATAGAACATAGGATATTGAGGTTAGTGGAATGAATTTATCATTTATTTCATATATTAGAGTAGTTATACCCCTCATTCCTACTACTTGATTGAGTCATCTAGTCCCGTACTGGGCATCATAGCCCAAAGGTGTGAATTCAAAAATGTCTTCGCAGTACTCTTCTAATAGTGTGACACATGGGACTCTTAATAATAGAGAATCAAGACACAGATTGGTTCTCTATCTATTCCCCTTTTCCAAACATTTCTAGAAGCACAAGCTTCAAGCCTGAGCCTTTTTCAGGCTAAAGACTGTTGGGTGAGTCCGGGGCGGTCCAACGACCTCTACTACATATATTATACCATTTTTGCATTTTATATTTTCCAATTTCAGGGTTCCAGACCCATTAGAAAGGGTCAGGTCTAAAATAACTTTACATACATATAGAGGAATTGAGGAGATTCATATATTCCTAGAAGATCACAAGACCCACCATTGCTAAAATAACAAGTGGCTAGTTCATCCGATATCTAGGGGATACCAATAAAATTAGCTTCAACAAGAAAATCCCACATAATTCCATTTTATTTCTGATACCAACCCTTCTCGACCCCTAATTACATAATATTTATGGTTAGTATTCATTTAACGCTTGATCTAAGTGGGCAGAAGGATGCAAAAATCCAAATGTGATAGGATGGATGAGGCGATAGCAGTTGGCGCGAGTGCGCTAATAAACCAACCTAAATGTAATCTTTCAGTTAAGTGAAGGTCACTCAAAAAAGCCTTTATTATGAAAGAATATAATAATAATTATGAGAGAAAGGAAATGGTGGTTCAACTTGGAAGGCTAGGACAGATCAACTCAGGTGCCAATGGAGGATATGGAGTAGTAGGACCATAAGGTTTAAGTATCGACTTATGAAATGGATTTAGGCTATTAGAGTAGAGTATTAACCTGTGCTCTCAATGACTAGAGTTAGTATAATATAGGTAGTAGGCCAACTATATCTCTTGATCCAGACTCGGAGGTACCTTTCCACCTTGGTATCATCTCTATCAGTCTTCTCTTAACTCAACATTTTTTGATATGCGAGGAAAATGAATGGTATGAGTCCAAGAGGTAGGAACTTTCATTCAACTTATTTGGTAAGAGATAGTAAGTAATATATCATATAAAGCCTCTCTCATTTTCTATTCTATATATCTCTAGTTACAGTTATAACTAGTTATTGACTTTTATACTATCCTTTCCATTTCCCACCACAAAGAAACATTAGTACTTTATTCTATATAGTTCTCTCTTCTTGTCCTTTCCATTTCTCATGTGTGCTAGTGATAAATAATAGTCCTTCCCACATTGTATCTCAACTGGGCTACTAACTATATTATACCAATAATACCATCACCTCTACCTTTTTGTTTGTTTTGAGATTAGACCAAAACGTCTTTGAGTTATAGCGGGATGAGAGAGTCTTTCAATTCCCTTAGGATAAAGACAAATACAAATATAAATAAAAAAGAGTACAAGATCAAAGGGAGAAATAAAATCTACATGAGCTATCCTTTATGAGACCTAAGTTAGAAGAAATAAATTCAATCACCCTTAAGGCCATTTGTCTTGTTTAGTTGATCACCCAAAGGACATGTCACCTCTCTACCACTAAGCTACTGAGGTTTTGTAGACTGGATCTCATAGAGTGAATTCCTGTTCTCAACCCAGCCCATGTGAGATCCTTCTTCACTCCTAGAAGTTTTTTTGTGACCATGCTCATGATTTCATAAGGTCACTCAAATCAAAAAGTGTAATGTTTTTCAACCATAATATATTCAATTAGTTCAGAAAACCACCTATTCCAATCGGCCGAACACACCCTATTCATTGGCATACCCTCAACTTGATCATCCCACCACCAATGAATCATGAACTCATCCACTCCACTCACCCAAAACCCATTGCTTCCAGACCCATATAGAGAATCAAGCTTGGTCACCATCATTTCAAATCCAATAATCCCTTCTATATTTTGAGTAATTCGACTGTCTCCTCAAAGAATCTATGAGTAGACTTCCTTAAATCATCAAGATAAACAGTAGCATCATGATTTTTCCTAGTGCTTGAACCCATAAGCTCTTATTGATCACTCATTGGATTGGTTTGTATCGCCTTTTCAGTCATAGTCGTCATCCATCTACTGTATATAATCTCTAGGAACAATGGAAAACAATCCTGATAGCTCATTTGATGATTCACACACCATGCTAGAAAGACACCACTGCTGCTCCCGACACTTCCATTTGGAAATGAGTTGGTTAATTTCATTGGAGAACCAAAGGTAGAATAGTAGATCAATTTCCACCCAATGGAATGAGCCCGAGTACCATTACATGAATACCGCCATCTCACACAACAACAATGGTTCTCCCAAGTGAGTTTGGAACCCAACTGCAGAACCACAAGGCACTTGAGCTGCTGGTTGTTCAATTCAACCCCTAATTCAGTCCATCAGATGTTTTCCATTGGTTTGGATTCAAATCCCAGAACTGTACGTGATTCCATCAGAATATCATAAAACTTCATTGGCTTAGTGGGTAGGCAAGAAAGTCATAAAAATGCTATCTGTAACTACACTTATCCATTCCAAGATGCCATCACCCAAACATCTCTTTGTTGACCATCTTGACCATCTCATTACAATTTCCCTAAGAATCCAACCACACAATATTATATCATGATAATTATATATATTTCCTACTTGTTTGAATGTGCACACCACCTACCAAGAACACCGCACTAGCCCAAGTTGGAATGCCGAACCGATGAACAGATCAAGTTGGATTGAGCTTGAACCATTGTGAATGGTCCTCGAAGGAGACCATTACCACTATTTCCTAGAATCTACAATTATAACTCTCAGTACTCTATCTAATAGTACTGCTGCCTATATATACCCGAGATTCATGGCTGATGTTGCTGACTGGTCCGAATGGCCTGTACCGCTTCCTGAGGCTTTTAGTCATTGCCATATCAAGCCAAGATAACCTAAACCAAATGAATTAAGTCATCCATTATTGCCACTAAAACAAAGGAATCCAGGGTATTGGAAAACTGGGTTGACCGATCAAGACCATACACTCCTGAGGGAAACTGGATCCACTCATAGTGGCGGCTAAACTCCAAACTCGAACTGTTCCCATATGTCCTATAACCAGTCCGGATTGAAATTCCATCTCAAAAGGAGGACGAGTCATGGGTTGGAATGTCATGGGGGTTCTTTTTAAGAGTGGAAAGAGGTACCCAGTGGCACCATCTTCAAGGATCATGTCCATGTCCTTAATATATATAAGTACCACCCTATATATATTAGTACCACCTTAACTGAAAAGGAAACGAGTGTACCATATTGGAAATGATGCTCGAACGAGGAGGTAAACTGGGATATTGTGGATGTGAGACAGGTAAGTGCATAATGAGTGAAAGGATGATATTGTAATTGAAACAACTCAACCATTGTAGAGGCTTGAACCACTCATAACATCACTACGAACAATCCATTTCACTAGTACGGGTGCTACCGTGGCACTAGCAATCAAAAGGGACAAAAGGAGGAGCAAACACAATTAGATTTGGAACATATGTCCTTGTATATATGTTCATCACAACTAGAAACTGAACATCAATGTCCACCACCATCTTGATCCATTCCACTCGCTACTATCCACCCCCATATGCCTTCATTGTGCCTTGACGTTCCACATTGCCGCACCGGGAGACCCCCACAGGAGTCATCAAATAACTTCCCATCCCATTTGATCTATATGATATGTGCCCCAAGACTCTCAATAGACCATTTAAAACATGTGGTTGGGCTTTACACCATTGAACCAACAATAACATAAGAAAAGAGTGGATCGAACCCCTAACTCTACTCTAACAGTGATGTGATCGTTCTGTAGTTCCAGATCACTTCCTTATTCTTCTAATGACAGTGAATGGACATTTAAATGGGTAGAGCATGGGTCCCATTATTTAGGTAGATATACCCCCCATAGGTTCTAGGAATTCCAACCTTAGAAGAATAAGGAAGCTGATGATTGCGTCCCTCCCTAGTTTTCCCAATATGAGGCGTCCACGATCCTCAGTAATCTACTCTAAGTTGTACTTGGTACCTTTGGGTATTGGAAGGTACCACCTTTCTATTCAAACACCCACAATATATATAATTATTAGCCTAAGAGTCCAAATCGAATGTGAACAACCTAGTCAAATAAAGTTTCTATACTCAGACAACTCATGGAATATCAATTGCTATTCTGCTAGCAACGACAGAAACTATTCTTATTATACGGTACTATTATATATAGTTATAGAAGAGTACCTGATCTCTTGTTGTTTGGACACCACCAATCAGGAGAGCAAGATAGAGTGATCGACGGTTTCTCGGCTTGTGTGCAACCACCTGATATACAATATCACCAGTACTGTTTTCAATTCAACAGAGCTACCTGTTGTGCTTGAACTGCCACCACAATATATATAAGTACTCATCCAAGAGGCCAGGTGGCCCGGTATTCCGCTGACCTTGGGACCCCCTTCCAATAGGGCCCAATCATGCTACCAGCCTTAGAAGAATAAGGGATCAAAGAAATAAAGAAAAAAATAGATGTCTCATATATGAACACCCCTTCACCTAGCTACTATACCACCACCATATGAAACCCCTACCAATTCCAAATGGTGCTACCTCTACTACCTATATTATAATGAATAGGATCCTTCTTAGTTAAGTGGGTATTGAAAACACAAGCCTTTTCATGTAAAATGGAGTAGAAGGAATTATAATTCAATTCCAATGCACCCCATCTCAACACCACCAAGACCACAAAAAAACCTCACATGTTATTCCAAACCATCTTGGACACTGACCCCATACTAAACATGGGACACTCGATAAACCAAGAGAACTACCGATCACAGAACACAATCAACACCACTGACAAAAGGAAATACCATTGTAGAATGGATTTTCGACCCCATAGGCTCAAGCTTGAGTTAGCCATACCCCAAACTGCCTGATCTAACTGTTGTTTCTACCTTTTCAATTTCAACTAGGTGTGCCCCATTCACAGATATGGTCATCCTTTCCATCAATCAATCCAGGATGCGATAACTCAGTACTTTACTCTAAAGTACTCTAATATATAGTTATAGATAGAATATCTGGGCACCAAATTCGTATTCCATTTACCAATTCTAGACTCATCCATATTTGTACCATTTGTTCACTCTATCCCGTACCCCATTTTTCACCCCTGGTCATTTCTAGGTCCTTACTGAGATACTTCATGTATCACTGGGATACATGATTCATGTATCCCAGTCATTGACCAGGACATACCAGGGTATCTAGGTATCATCATATATCGGTGCTTCCAACCACACCATCCAATGATGTGATCAAACGGGCTGTGAGCCCGTGCTAAAAGATATCAACATCCATATCGAACTCTAATCAAGGAAGGAGTGAAAACATTAAAGCATATACCAGAGATGGCGACATCACGAGCAACCAGAATAGGTACTCTCTCTATATAGTTTGTTGAATTGTTGCCTCCATAGTAGATTTCAAGTCAAAAGAATCTAATTTCCCTGTCAGCCGCCCTTTCAACTGCATCCATTGGGATATGTGAAAAAACATACATGATCCAATCATGGTAGTTCATAGTCTAATAACTATATTATACATTGATAAGGATAAAGAAAATATAATTTCCTATAGAAAACACTCTAGGTTTCCCTTCTCCAGCGGTATCAACCCCTTAATCACAATCAATATGCTTATCATCACCTTTCATGGATATTCAATGGTTACCCTCATATATGGAAACCAACAAGAACCAAAGTTGTGCACATGCACATTCATCACATTTTTAGCCTAGATGATAGAGGCCTTGAAAGGGAAGGGTAGCTACCCATAAGATAGGGTGGCACTTGGATCAAGATAGAACACTATACAAAACATGAAGCTAAAAAACACCATTTAGTTTAGTATAATATAGATAGGTACTCTTTTAAATAGTCTATAAGCATGTATTCTCATAATATTGTCTGATTTTGTACACACAAGATTCTAGACGTGGATGGTTCTACTATTGCTTTTAGGCTCAATAGCATACTAGTCTAAGGGGGAATGCCTTTTCTCTATCTCACTCTCCATTCAATTACCAGACATGGAAGGAAACTCAGATAGATAACTTCAATAAGATGGAATGTTATGCCTTCGGGAAAGAGCTTCATAAGAGATTAGCCGCATGACATCTTATCATATCTTGTGCTTCTATTTTACCCAAGCTCAGTAGAAAGAAGAAGGTTTCATTATCCATAGACTAAAGAGGGCATGAAGGAAACCCCAATACTCTAATCTAATAGTCTCAATTCAAGAGCTATCAGTACTCTACTCTAATAGTCTTAAGTGATCACACTTATTCAAATCCAAAAAATCACTCCTGTGGGGAGAACTACCTCACATACAAGATTTCGAAGGCATGAAGATAATAAAGAAGAAAAAGGCACACAAATCGATAGATTGACCCTCTTTCTTCTTTGAGAAAATCAATCCTGACCCTTAATTAAAGGATGATACTTATATATAAGGGTTTAGAACTCATCTACTTTAACCTATTAAGTTACTTGATACTTTCATCATGAAAGAATCTTTCTCAGTATCTCTGACAAAAAAAAATAGAGATACTATCAAAGACACTGATCGGACTTCGTGATCAATTTATAAGTGAAGATTATAAGTCCTAAAGTTGAGCAACAAGTCCATTGGCTTGAGAATCAAGCAAAGTAGAGCCTCAGTACTCTTCTAATAGTGTCTATCTATTGATCCAAATAGGCTTAACGACAACTTCCATTCCTGGTGGAAAGAAAGAGACGAAAATAATCCCTTGATATGTCCCTTAGAATACCGTGTATCTTGACCCTAGTGAATGTAGTCTATGATAGAAATATGTGGTTTCCAAAGGATAGAGTCATTGTATATGATGCTCGATCTGAATTAGATGGATGCCTTAGTTGTGAATAATTTCTTTGTATATAATGGTCTATATGTCTATTAGAATAGAATAGAACCTATCTTTGATCTCCTAAGTCCTTGAATTGAAGAATTTTCTGAAATCAGGTAGATCATTAGTGGAATAATTCAACCTTGTAGCATATCTTGCAGCCCCCATTCATTCCTTCCATCAAGGCATATTCTTTTGGATATCCTTGTTCCCCTCTTTCCTAGAACATCCTTTTCATCTGATAGAAGGGACCGATTTCTACAATCCCTTGACCCCTTTCCACATCCAAGTCTTTCCCAACCTCTCCTAATGTTCTTGGTGAGATATCCTGTCATCCACCACCCCAACTGTGATGGTCCCCTTCAGCTAGTTCATTCACAAGTGACCCATCAACTTCTTTCTTTAAATGGTTTCCCCGTCAAGTACTCTACTCAATTTATAAGTGGTTCTATCTTTATTATAGTAGTTACTCTAGAGGTATTCATCCCCATGTTCCCCAGATGGACAACCAACATTATATATCAGTATCATTTCATGATGATTTGTTCATTTGGTTGAGCCCTTTTCTTCTATGTATGGTCGGATCTTCTCGAAATTAAGATCAGTGGCTAACTCGACCGTAGGGAGATGGGTTCAAAATTCCCTCTTCTAAGTCTGTCTATTTCATTGTTTTCTTTAGGAGATCATAAGACTTAAGGGTTTTTTTCCAAATCAAGCGAAGGACATGAGATGTCACTAAGGTCTTGAATAGGGAGGTGAAAAGAAGAGTTTGAGTATATCATAGCTGACCGCAGGTTGGAGAATCTCTGATTGCCATGTTTAAACCTCACCCTTTGTCATTATTGGTCTTTGATGAAGTAGAAATAAAATTGTGTTGATAGAGGTGAAGGATAAAAAATTAACAACCTCATATTCAAACCTTGTATTTGTGGAATATGTACCCTGACCCTGTATCATGAACACATGAAGTGTATGACATCAGGTCAAATAGAAAGAATTCCTTAAACCCTCAAATGGAAAGAAAAAGGAAGGAAAAATTATATCTATAACTTGGGACCACCAACCGATCAACAATAGGCCAAATGTTAGTTAAAAGTCAGTACATAAACCTTATGATACCTAACTCTCTATGCTTACATCTTGGCACGATTATCGGTATAATGTTGGTTGTAGCTATTTTATCAAGATCCGAACCTCGCCTCCACCTTCCTTTTTAGATTGGAATCTTGTAGAGTTGTGTTATATTTATTTTTTTGACCTAGCCTATACCTATTTCCTCTTTCTTTGTGAGGCCTCTTCCACCTCTCTGTACTCTTCTAATAGTGAGAAATCCGGTTTAGGAAGCTAGCAGCCAGAAGGTGAGTCAAGAAGAGACAGAGAGTTTACAATTCACAACCACAGTAATGGCTATTTTTATTTGATAGTAGACTTTCATTTGTGCCAAAGGGAGTTAGAATTTTCTTTAGTTCACAGGTGGTGTATCCCTATATAGATATAGATAGGATTTGTAGTTAGGCTTAAGACAGTTTTACTGAGGGTTTAAGAAGTGATTAGGTACAAGAAATAGTCTTATTAGGATTCTTCTAGAACATTGCTCTCTATTAAGAGTAGAAAAGACTTATCCCTAAATAGATAGAAATTTGTGTAGTTACTCTATGCCTAGAGGAAATGAAAGAGATTCCATAAGATTCTACTTCAATTCAAAGTCATAAGTCTTTCACTTTCTTAAGGTTAAGGTAAGGGGATATTTGTTCTTGGTATTGATTCCAGAGATCAAGATTTGAAATAGCTTTTTTTGACATAAAAATAAAGTTTGGTGAGTGAGAAAAAAACTAGATAAAAAATGGAAATAATTGTTCTTTCACTTTTGGAAATTCAGTAGAGGATCTCAGCTTCCCTATCTGATGATTAGGATGATGCCTAAACTGGAACTGATCACTACTAGTCACCAAAATTGGTTCCTTTTCTAATATTTTTGGAGTATAGAATCTTGTTGATTTTAGTGTAAGGAAGTTAGTAATTTTTCCTATATATTTTAGAGTAGAGTACTAAATATTATAGTAGAGTACTCAGGTGAAAGACTGTGTGCTGCTAATGTAAACATTCGGTCGGTCTTCAAGTGAGTGAGTGAGATGAGGAGTGAAGAGATTAGGGATAGCCAAGTATCATCCATTTAGTTATTGAATGATTTGATAATCTTCCCATTATTTATTGTTCAACCGATTCTGGTCTTCCCACATGAAACCAGTATGCGGTAAGAGAAGTCTTCATTCTATGCATGTTAGAACCATATGTTTACAAGGAGTAGGAAGATTAGAAAGTCAATAATATACCCTACATGTACTCTTATATATAGTTATAGAAGAGTACCTATTGAAAGTAAATCATATCATAATACAGGTACTATTCTAGAAATGCATATAATAGTACTATAGAATAAGAATAGGACAGTAAGAAAAAATGAACTTCAACCCTTAATTTACGACCAGGGAATAAGACTTATTGAGTGGGTTCTCTTGGGTATTCCAACCAAGTACTAAAGAACTGGTGGTTATTCAGAATCTTTAATAAATTGAGTGTGATTCAGAAGATGAGAAAATTTAGAATCATATATTTACAATACCTACTGTTGTTGAAATATTTTTTTCTTTCATTACTGGTCTTCTTCTTTCACTAACTGTTTCAGTAGCCATTTCCAATCTACTGTGAGAGTTTCCACTGTTGGAATAGAGGCTCTTACTGTGATCATAGAAGCTCTTATTGAATCAGCTGAACATTCTTCTCTAGAGGATCTTGTTCTAAAATACCCTCTTCCTGCAAGAAAGGAAGGGGTTTCTATTAAATCATCCGTGAAAGAATTTGTAGCAGGAAGGGCCCCATTAAAGGAAAATTCCAATATATATCAATACAATATCTAGATTGCTTCCTCAGGAAATCCAACCAGCTTATCCCTAACTCACTGACTTGGTACTCTACTATAATAGTGACATATTTCTGCATAATGTTCAAAACTTCCACCAAATAACTCACAAGCAACTCGTAGGGACCCCATTAGATCATATCACCTATTACTTATTATCTGGTGAATGATATAGCTACTATATTATAATAGTTGGCCACCAAGACTAGTATACATCTATTAATAGTGTTACTGTGAGTCCTGATTCGTTATTCTTCTTATCTCGACTCATTTGGTAGTGGGTACAAGAGTTAGATCAGAGTGAACTGAACAGGGAATGTCTATTAGGGTAGAGTTAGGTACTCTGTCTATATAGTTGATCAAGAAGATTCATTTATAGGTTTGAAACCTAACTTGTATTGCGAGTAAAATGAACTAATCACACATTAATTAGTTAATGATTAACACTATAGCTAAGGGGTTCATCCATACACTTAAAAAAGGAGGTGAATATTATCAACATATATTTTTTGATAATAGATTGCTAGCTTTCAAGATTCCTGTTTTCAAACTTGCGTAAGCTATCCATAACTTTATGTATATCTTTCCGGTATATCTCTCACTTTCTTATTTGATTTATCTAGAGCTTACAAGTTTCCTAATGGGAACTTACTTACAATTAAACCAACATGGGATTGGCCTATCATTCAAATGAAATTTTATAGCATGCCCACAATACTTACAAAATCACTCCAACAACTCCCTTGAACTTGAAGTCGATATAATCTATATAGTAGGATAATTATCCAAAAAAACAAGCATCTAATAAATATAGATCTATATCCTTATCAGCCTATTTAATATTTAGTCAATGAATCTTATCATTATCCTATAACACTATCTACCCTTAAGACCTACTTAAGGTATGTAACAAAAGTCTCAAGAGAACTAATAATCGATGGACTGGAAGGAAGAGATAAAAAATGGAAAATAGAACTCCATCTAGAGTTTCCAATCCTACCAAGTATGAAATTATCAATTGAAGAGCTTAGTTTGGATGGATGGAACTACCTTGAACTAGCTCAATAATTTCTGGGAGATTAGCTAGGTTATATTGTTTTTACTGAAAATCCAATTTGTTAAAAAGATTGTGGGATATCTTTTGACACCTTGGACTTCAGCATCTTTAACTAGAGATTCCCTGGGTAAATCATCCAATATATATAAGTACTATCCCTATGATAAAAACTCTTCTTCATCCACCCAGGTGCATTTCTTTTGAATTTGGGTTCTCACCATATTGATGAGTGGTACGTATTTTATGTCCACATCAACCTTGGACTTACATACCTATAAAATGTAGCTAATCCCTTGACTACATTAAATATAAAACAAATGCTTTTAGAATCTTTTATATGAGCCTTGTTCTGACTTCTTCTTGTTTTACTGGTTTTTAGGTAAGTAATTGGTTTCTTTGGGAATGATTTTTTAGATAGTAAAGCCACTCACGCCACACATTAAATATATACGTGTGATGCCATGAGTACATTTTCTTAATCAAAAAGACCAAATAGGGAACATATAAAGGATCCTTAAAAAGGAGTTTGACATAGGGAACATAGAAAAGTGAGTGTCGATGGATGCTGAATTCCCATTATTTATTAGGGAGAAAATATAGATTTTAGTTGTTTTCTTTGTTGCTGATAGAGTACTCCCTATTAGAAGACCATGCTGCATTCTATCCATCTGTCCCATCACCAGAGGCCAATATGTGCACAGGCATCAGATACCTTTCAGACCTGTAAGGGAAATCCGTCATAGGTCGTCCTCTGATACGAAAAGAAAATCAGTCTCCATTCATTAGAAACTATCAATTTCGAGTCTAGGGTAGGCTAACCACCAGCATCTTATCTATTTTAATCCTTTATAATGGTGCTAATAGAAATAAAGTATCTTCAAATGAACCTTGACTCTCTACTCTCTCCCAACATATCAAGAAATTTATAAATTTGGAAAATGAAGAAGGTGTAGGTTAGTACTATTATAATAATGTGATTCCCATTCCTTTACCAATCATGAAGAAGCTCAAGATGACAAGACCAACAGGAGAGGACCTTTTTATCCATACTGATCAAACAAGTACTCTTCTATATAGTATAACAGAAGAAGAAAGGCTTAGGGGAAGGTTCTAAACCCTTATATATTAAGTGGAACCTTTAGGAAGGGTCATGATATAATCGATGAAATTATGAATGAAAATCACAACTACTAGTCTCCCATACCTCAATGTAATAGTTCCCATGACTTTTGACAAAAATAAAACCACAGTGCGGACACACAGTAGGACCCCCATTTCAACTGCATATGAGGCATGCCAGTCCAAGAAGAAGAGAATGATGCTTTGATGATACCAATGATACTACCTCATGTGAATATATTAGAATTCCAAACCCAAGCCATAGGAATATTTTTGATGAAACATTGGTATAATTTTGGTAGTAGAACTCCCTTTGAACTCAAAATCATGCTGGTCATTGAGCGCTAAACCGTACAGCCACTTAAATAACTATGATCTCCGTCTCTAAACCCCATGTCCCAATACTCCAAACCAACCACTCATGATCCCTAAAATGCAATGCTATAACTCCCCCACGCAATACACTGGTTGGAAGTGCATACCCCCAGATGATAGCATTCCCCCTCCTCACCCTTCTTTCACCTTTCAGGCCACCCCCAATAGGTGAAATGGATAGTGTAGTAGGTGTACCATAATTTTTAAATAGGAATTGGAACCTGAAATGAAGATAGACCATTACATCATTTTTTCACTCTTGTCATTGATATTAGTGAATCAGTAGGCACCAACATTGGCTCATCATATTCTTGAGCATAACTCCATGTGATCACCACTTTTTTTCACCCCAGAAACCACATTTCAACCACCAACCCTCAGGCCACATAATATAGCACATACATGGAAAGAAGTATTCTAGGTCCTTCCTGGTCGGCCCAAACCCCATGAGTCCTATGGAGTCACTAGTGATCCCGATTGACCACAACCACCTATATCCCACGTTTTCTGATAGTCATGTAAGTTGTCCAACTGACGTCCCATGAAACCCCACTCCAATCATTCCAAACATTGTCGATCACAACCTTCTTGCATTGTCCTATCAGTTCTACCCCCAATTCCAATTCAATAATATCCCCAACTCCACTTATCTCTATCTAACTCTCTAAATCAATACAAATACCATATGAAATTCCTTATTACTTAATGAATTCACCCTGGAACTATCGTTCTCTGTTCCCCCTCGGAGCACTTCAACTCCCTTTGTATCAGGATCTACTCTCTTGAACCACAGTGAAATGCTTCCATTCATCTAGAATCTTTTCACTACCTCTTCTAGCTATGGAGTCAGTACTCTACTATAATATTTTAAGCCAGTAAGGTTATTCTCTATGACCAGTTATAGACATTAATTTCTAGTTAGAGGAAGTGAGAAAGCTTGACCCAATATAAGGACCTGAAAGGTTTGACCCAAGAGATTAAGATAAATAAGTTAGAGGCAGGGTTCATTACCTTGTTGGGTCAACCAATTTCATTTCTTCGTTTTTCAAGCTCTGAAAAAGAATTCTTGTTGTATTGTACCTTTCTCCGCTCACCCTAGTTGTGCCATACCAATGATCAATTCCCCATCCCTACAAGTCGAGTTCATTCTATTAGTTATAATAGAATGCTAACCTAAAATCACCCTTGAGGACTATCCAATTCCAATAATATATATAAGTACCACATCAATGCAAGAAAAAAAGATAATGCTAATGAAATAGGGGTGGAAAACCCCCAGAAATGATATAATAGAGAGTCCTACTCAATGGGTAAATTGGGGTAGACCAAAACTGTGAAAGACTAGTCCCATCCGCTCGGTTTCAAGTCTATGGAGTAGCATCAGGTACTCTGTATATATAGTACTATTAGAGTAGAGTCAGGTACTCTGTCTATGTTGTTTGACCAAATCTTGTAAGTCCAATAATTGAAGTCTACTCTTCCCATGATTATATATGATATTTATGGAATTCTCTAGAGTTTTTTACATAAAGGCTTCAATCATATCGTTATATTATAAGTATATCCAAGATAACTGGGAGCCGATATAAAGAAATAAGGATCCCTCCAAAGTCGAGAGCCTATATTCCATGCTTTATCCAGGCTAGTCTTTGAGTTTTCCACCCAACTCACGAAAATTGGTAAAATAGTGAAAGCCTTACCTATTATTTTTAGATATTTATATTTATCTAGAATCAACCAATCGAAGTTCCTTCCATTTACAGGGAGAAGGTGGAATGAGTGATTCTGTGCATTACTCCACTTTATACTAATAGTTGATCCTACCAAGATGGCAGTGATAATATAATCATATATGGAACTGAATCCACCATTGTCACTAGATAGTTTCCCCAAAGAACTATGGGAACTAGTGAACCATTCTCGTGAGATCTGATCCTTTACCAACCGAAAGAGTTGTGTCCTATTTGATTGTAATTGGGTTGGTGGTGACATCAACCAATACCATGACTCCAGAGGAAAATGTAATGGGTTAATTGATGGTTACCGACTCACTACTGATAAGAGCTTGAGGATCCTACTCGCTCCCCATGAAAGGTGGGAAATCTTCTTGAGGGCCGAAACCCCTTGTAACACAGCAAGGAAGTGCTCACATAAATAATCAATTGAATATTAGAGTAGAGTTCTGATGATGAATCTAGTTTAGCAGCAGAGACATAGTGAATTACTACCAAACCTACAACACAAATAAAGAGACCCCCCAATAAACTATTGAATTTTCAATCATAGTCGTAGAAGTAATATTTGAGCTAGACCCCCAATATATATAAGTACTGTTTTTTATAGCTTATTTATCTTCATCCAATTGGAAGGTGATAGCTAGTATGGTATGGTGCTGGAATGGGTAGTGAAGTGGGAAATATGTAATGGTTTGAGGGGAGTCAAGGGGAACAGGGTGATTTGGATTTTCCCATGGAATTGGAAGAACTAGGTCAATGGGTAGGCAATCACAAAAAAAACAAAATCAACTTCAATGAAATAATGGAATTTCTCGACAAACCACATGGATATTGGAACTCTGTATTTCCTCTTCGGTGTGATTTTTGGACTGATTGGAACAAGATTTTCAGTTTTAATTTGTATGGAATTATCAACCCCAGGCGATCAACTTCTAGGAGAGAACCATCAAATATATAATGTTTTTCTTATGGTGCATTCTCTAGTCATGATCTTTTTTATTGTGATGCCAGCTATGATAGGTGGTTATGGAAATTTTCTTGTTCCCCTTCTGATTAGGTCCCCCAAAATTTTTGTTCCATGCTTAAATAATATATCGTTCTTGTAGTTACCTATGAGTATGTTGCTCCTATTGTGACAAAAAATAGTGGAATTGGGTAGTGGCACTGGTTGGATGGTCTATTATCCCCTAAGTTGGATCACCATCCATTCATGAGGCACAATTGGTTTAGCAATTTCTAGTACGCATCTTAGCAGGTTATCTTCTATTTTAGGTGTGATCAATTTTATTTCAACGATATCGAACATGTGTAGTCCTGGAATAACGATTCATAGATCACCCCTCTTTGTGTGGTCCAGTCTTGTGACTGAATTCTCCATTGTGTTTGCTCTTCCCATACTAGTTGGGGGACTCAAAATGTTATTAACAAATAAAAACATCAACACCACGTTTTCTGATCCAGCTGTCAGTGGAGACCCCATTTTATACTATCATATCTTTTGGTTCTTCAGTTTTAAATGGACCTTTTCAGATTCAAATATGAATATGCATTGTATTATATGCTGGGAATATCTTCTTCATGGTACTCCTACTATCTTCAGAAGTGGTTTTCTAGTAAAACCACAATCTAGTCAAAATAGAGTATCTAAGACATAATCAGCAGGTAACCAATGACATAAAACCAGTCTAGTAGGAACCTTAGAGACTACATGCTCAACAACTGATCCTAAATCCTTATGTGAGTGGTTAGCTGGAATTATCGATGGTGATGGAACTATTCAAGTTAGTAAACAAGGTTTTAAAAGTTCAGACCCTCTAGAAAGGGAAGGATATACTTCTCCTGAAATTACTATGGGACTAAAAGATATACGACTACTACGATATATCCAACATATTCTTGGTGGAATTATTAAAATTCAACCATGTGCTAAATATTATCCTTATCAACAACATAATTGACTTGGTATGATAAAACTCATGAATTGTATTAATGGACATATTAGAAATTCAATAAAACTACTTACACTACAACATGTATGTCAATTACTAGATATCCTTGTCATTCTACCTATTACACTAGATGGTCAATCCAATTGGTTTGCATGATTTTTTGATGTTGATGGTACCATTGGTATCACTATGAAGCATCAACTACCTCAACTTATTTTTAGAGTAAATAATAAACTTCTACATGATGTAGAGTTTTATAAGGTAGTATTTGAGGAAATATCTACTTTGATAGTAGTAAAAATGGTTACTATCAATGGTTTGTAAAAATTCGAAAATATGTGACCATGAAGTTAGATTACTTTCAATCAAGTACTTTTCAATGTCATCAATAATGGCGATTCTTCCTTATTGAGTAATATTACAGTCTTCATGATCTCAAATCATTTAAACCTAACAGTATTCACCATAATGCATGGTTATATTTCCTAGAAAAATGGAATCAGTTGTTGATATAGTCCACCTTTCTTCACTTATATTGATGAGTAGAATAGAGAAGAATCCTGAATTTTACATCCTCATTCAACCTGGCTCTGGAATCATTAGTCAGATCGTTTCAAAATATTCGAACAAACCGGTCTTCAGCTATCTTGGAATGATATATGCCATGATTAGTATTGGTGCTCTTGGATCTCTGGTTCAGGCACATCATATGTTTACTGTTGGGTTAGACGTCGATACCCATTCATACTTCACTGCTGCTACCATGATAATAGTTGTTCCTACTAGAATTAAAATCTTTAGTTGGATCACTACCTGGTGGGCCGATTCGATCATGTACTTCAAAACACCCATGTTGTTTTCTGTGGGATTCATCTTTTTTGTTTATGATTGGTGGACTCACTAGAATAGTACTGACTAATTCTGGTATTGACTTTGAACTTCATGATACCTATTATGTGGTGGAACATGTCCATTCCTTTAGTTCTTTTTTTAGTGACCTATCAAGAGTTTCACCATCCCAATATATAGATATCAGAGTAAATACCACAAAGAATAGGAATCCTTATCCATCCCAAGACTTAGCCTCTCTAGTACACATGCTAGTAATCATTTCTTTGACAAAGCGAACGAAGGAAAAGAAAATAGAACGAGCTTCCATGTATGATCAAAAGGTGAACAACTTAGTGAATTGGTTCAATAACTACATCAATGCCACTTGTAAATCTCTTTCGTCGAGACCACTTCATGGAATGATTTCTTCCATATAGAGTGACAATGGTCCATATTAGTGGGGAACTCAACTACTAATATAGTAGTTTTTTTCTATTAGTTGTGTATGCTCCCAGTTAACATTTTATCATTAGAGATATGATTCTATCTCGCTCTTTAGATAACTTTCTTTTAGCTACCAACTATTTTTATTTCTATTTCATCATTGAGTATCAACAAGGGATCCAAATATCTCCCCGAGATCACTACCTTGTTGAACTTATCATCATTTCCAATTATCCACCGAATCATTCATAGAAGCTCCTATTATATTCTAATAGTTGATCACCTATTGGTCTCTTTATTTGGACCACCCAAGAAGAAATTTGAGACCCGAACATGGTTTCATTGCAACTCTTCATCATCCCAACGTCACCCTACAAGAAAATACCCCTTACTATAGATATTCCCGCATCTAATAACTCCCTCACTGATGCTACATCTTCACACATAACATACATTAGTAATCCCTATCTGGTATCCTTCGATTGTATGGTTTTCTGTATCACTGTTTGTGAGCACTTTACATCGGAGTAGTCTAGCCGATATATGTCCATAGAATGCAAGAGTTGACTAGATTAGATTGTGTCTTATTACAGTACCCAACTAAGACTAGTAAAGTATTAAAAAAGACGATCCCTTCACTCTTTCAGAACCTTTACTTATAGATTCATTCACATGGTTTGAGTAAATAAAGAAATATCTCATATTTGAGGATTTTAGGCAATCCCGATTGCACAACATGAACAAAAGTCTAGGGGAACTATTTATCAGAGTGATTTCTAGTGTGGCCTCTATAGAAGGATATCTTTGGTTGGGGCCCCTTTCTCCTTAACTATCAAATATGAGTATAAAGTGGAAAGATTGAATGTTAGTCAATCATGATCTCGACATATTGTGGGTCCGAAGGAGACTCGAGTTGAACTGAGGGATTCACTTCAGTGAGGTCCACTATCATTATTTCATCTAAACTCTCCCTTGATTGTGTAAAAAAGCACATAAGAGTGGAACAAGTCTATAGTAGTTACTATTCAACTATTTTCATCCCAACCTAATCTCTCAACCAATACTTCATAGTACTTGGCATGTCCACCATTCAGAATAAGTATGGTATTAAGAAATTGAGCATATAATTCCGTCGGTCATAGATGAATTTCAAACTTTTGTACCCAAAGAAGTGAACCATTAGTTTGTGTACATAGAAAATCTACGCCCAATACACTGACAACTCCCATCATAGGAATCATAGTTTTTCATTAAATGGTCTTGGGATTCTAGGCCCCAGAATCCCTAAATTCAAACATATGTTGTGACCTTCGTCACATACCTATCACTTTTGAATCTCTATCCTCTAGTAAACTTTATCCGAAAGTCACCTATTCTACAAATAGAAGTGTTTTGATTAGGGAAGGGTAGCCAAGAAAGACTCCCTCCTATATTACCAGATAAATTCATAAATGGATGGAGTCAACACTGTGGCATGATTAGGTAAGCTGGAACATGAACAATAAGGGAAATTTCTCCTTAGTTATAAGAGGTTCAAGTACCATTGGAGATGTTCAGACCCAAAGGAAGGCAGGTAGAATGGCACATGGTTAGCTGGTTTTATTTTTCTTTAGCTTCTTGTTCTGATTTGACTCTTTCTTTGAGATCATACCCCATCTTCTGCATCATATATTTCTATAACAACAACATATTTTCTATTAGTTTTTGTAATATAGGGGGCTCTTCTCCCTCTGAAGCATACTGTCTTTATAAAAATATTAATTAATTGTGGATAATCACTACTTTTTCTCAGTCTTAAAATGGTATCCCATATTCCATGATTTCCACACTTAGTTTATAAATACCTTTCCCTCTTCTTCATCCTTTGTTCTGATTCTTTTTGTAGTCTTTCTTTCATTCGATCGAAAAAAATTTCCATAGTTAACATAGGAAAATACCATTTATAAAAATACGAATGTGTTGAGTTATTACTTAAGGTAGAAAGCATTACTCTTTACTACCTCTAGACAAAAATTGAAGGAGAAGAATAGTCGATCATCATCATCAGATGAATATATTAAAAATGAATTTACACTAGAAGTCACCCTCCCTTCCTATTGAACACTCTGACCCCCAGGAGAGATGCAACTTGTTTTGGAGAGTATGACGAACCTGTTTGTAAGGTAATAATTAATAATAGGGGGTGATTTGGAGTATAATGGATGATCCCCCATCACTTGAAGAATAGTGAAGGGCTTTAGAGCCATATGGGGGGGGGGAGTTCCTGAACTATCATGAGAGGGATTCACACTCAATATCTATCTATGTAAGGTTGAATAAACAAAGAGATATTGGCCTATTATATTCTAATAGTGTCTATTATAAAATAATATCTAGGGTCTTCATCCCTTTTCTCTTTCCGAAAGAGGTAGGCATTGTTATTTTGGGGTGGTAGCATGGGACTGAAATTTCGGCGGATTTATCCATAATATGGTGTGTGTCCGATCGAGATAGGACACCTAATCATATGGTGTAACATTTGGACCATGGAGGGATCTTTTCAGTAATAGGTGAAATCTATTCTAGAATGCCTAACACTGCCTCAGTTGACTTAACTGCTTGAGAAACTTGATCAATTCATCAATATAGTGAAGTTGGAAGAGTTTTCCTTGTGTTCCAGTGGGTTTAATATTATAAGGGACAAATGATAAGGAATATTATTGAGGATATCTATAAAGGCACAGAGGGTTCAAGATCTCTATAAACTTCTCAGGTAGGTGGGGCAGTGGTCGAGTGTTCCATCACTTTCCCCCTTGTATTCCTCTCTCAGGTGTCCGGTTTCTTGTATTTATATCAATGCATCTACATCTGTTTGGAGCATAGGTTCACCCCAAATTATTAGAGATGGTATATTTGATTCAAGGGTTGACCAACTAATAATTATTTACAACTGGTCCTGAAACACATGTAAAATTCTACTAGGAATGTCGAAGTAAATTATGTATGAAGTCTCCTACTATACTAACCAGATGGGCACTGCCCGCGAACAGGCGCATGATAGTTGACTATGAAAATGAGAACTATGGTATTGATGGTTTGGCACAATCGACCTAGCTACCCCAATCACACATGGAAAGATACTCGATTCCTAGAGGATCAAGTTGAATGATAGAATTGGGGCCATTATGTACTGAGATGTTCAAGAGACATGGTGCCAGAGCCAATCCCACAGGAAAGAGACATATGGGGTTTTCTTGATGTATTCTTCTAGGTGCCTAGAAATGGGTTGAAGCGGACTTTAGATCATACATCCATTATCCTATTAAATGTAACTGATTTTTGGCCTTTGGATCTTATACGTAGCAAAACCATATGCCCCATATCAAGAAAAAGGGTGACGTTTTGTCCATGAGTGGCTCAATATTGAGGTACACTACCACCAATACCACAACATAATACCCTATTCTTATTCTTCGGTACTCTAATATTATTGTTATATACGAGTACCTAAGAAATGAAAACTCAATCACAAGAGATGAAATGGAAATGGTTATGTGAATGACCAATGGGGCTACTAGTGCACCAGGGCATATACTGGAGTTGAGAGGTTCAAAATGGTCTTGGGGGTTGAAGTGGACGACTTTATATGTATAATTTATATGATAAATTCCAATAAATTCTTGTTAAGTATGTCAAAATGGTGTCATTGGTAGGGTCATGCCAATGTTTCACCTACTTGTGGAGCTCATCAATTTGATGTCCTTTCAGTGTTCCGACCATGGGACAACTGTCAACTCAACCTCAACTCGTACTATGATGAGAGATATGTGGTATTTCAAATACTGAGATATCTCATTCTGGGATGCGCCCATGATAACCATATCAATGATAATGGGAGGGAATCCCCTTGGATTATAGCATCTTGACCAGTCATCGCTCGAGTACGGTGTTGAACAGGTGTCAAACAAAGAGGTTGCATGACGCCAACTAAACTGCTCATATGATGATGTCTACAACCTATATTATACTATGTGCACTGAGATAGTATAATAATAATATATATTGTAGATATAGTCTAATAATAATATAGTGGTATCACCAGTAGTATAATCTTCATGATGGTGGGGTTAGATGGTTCAGGATAGCTGAAAAAGTTTGAGAGAGTTGATGGATTGGTTGGTGACCTTGCACGTGGGTCCATGTGACTACTATTGTACCTACGAGCCTTTGGGATTGATGGGGTCATACCAGTGGGAAGGAGATAGGTTGGGACATCCAATCCATTCCCAATCAAAACACTAGAATTAGAATGGATTCTAACATTGGATCACTATTCTACGACGGAATTGGCACCCTTCCTACTGAGATTGTACCACTACTACGTTTAGATTGGTATTCCTAAACCCTTTATTGACCCTAATGGTACCACTAATACATTTTCTGGTACTTCGACCTTATGAAGATGGCCCTATAGTCCCACGATGAATTTGTAACACTGGTAATTATATATATTTTCTGATAAATAATAGACCTCTTTGATCTAAGGCATATCATAATCAAAGAGATGAAAAGTCCATTGGAACATCCTGTCCAATTTGAGTGGATCAATCTTAGTAGTTGCAGTGACCTTAGAATAGCCTGAAGTGTCTGAATAGATGAACTTCGATACTTTAGGCATTCACATCATCAGTTGACTAACCAGAATGAATGAAAGATCCACCTGTACCACCCAATCAAACACGGTTTCACATCATTAGATCACAACTCTATGAAAATATGGTATCATCCTCGGTGGTAGTGGAGTTAAGGAAACACAATTCAACATAGTAATAGGTTGAAATGTCTTCTATGAAAATCAAACAAGGGGAACTACAACTACACTACCAGAACCAGTGTATTAGCCATCGTACGGACATGGTAAAGGGGGAACCATACCGAGACTATGAGTAAACCAATGAGATAAATATAGGTCGGTGCATTAGTGGTGACATTCTCAAGTACCCAAGCCAGTTGAGTTCATTCCACACTAGTGATTAGTTATGGGACCTATCCCACCGGCTACCCCATTGCTGTTATTTTACCGGATCACTATCTTGCCCAGTTGGTGGGGTCGCTCCACTGTGGTTTTCCAATGGGTCCATGCTATCTAGCCACTACCTTCCAGGAGTTTCTGGAATAGTGAAGGTGTAGGGGAATTCCAGGGGGTCGAGACTATGGTCATTAGACATCCAATCAAGAAATCAAGAAATTCCATCTTGAATGTACCCCATATCAAGACTAATAGAGTTGAGTTCAGAGTCAAGGAGCCCCCATGTCTTCACTGGGATACCTAATCCATGTTTCCCAGTGAAGACATGGGAGGACGAGGAAAGTATACTATCTAGATTATATTTTAGTATAATCTTGATAGGTACACTTCTATATAGTCTATAGGAATTTATTCTCATAATATAGTCCAGTAGCCTACTATATAGATTATACCCAGAGGATGCATGATTAAAGTATCACAATGAGTTCCTAGAATACATGAAGTATCCCTATGAATGACCAGGGGTAAGAGAGCGAACCATGTTGAAATAAGGATGGGAGAAAAAAAATTCCGTCATTGAGGTAAACGAGGATATAGCTTCGGCTCGAGAAAACCCCAAAATCGCATACCCAAATGATTGTTTTTGCATTGAAGGATTATGTGACACATATTAAATAAACACACTGAACATGCTTCCAATTATGACCACCACTCCAGATAAAGCAATAATAGTAGCACCATCACCCATTGATTTTTCACCGTCCACCATCTCATTCCTTGAAACACTTAACTCTCCCAGATACCATATTTTCATATAATTGAACCTTTAAATTGGATTTATCCTATCTCACCTAGCCTCTAATACCTATATTATACCAATGAAAGCAATAATTGAGTTGGGTTTGATGCCCTTCGGTCTGCTATATGGTTTTTCATGGGGAGTGGTGGTTGATCTGCTTCCTTTCACACCATGGGAGCACCTATGAGTTACTATATAGAGTATAGTACTTGATTTTGATTCATATAATGTATTCGAACACTAAGTCGGTGACTAGAAGATCCATTCTATATATAGTTGAGTACTTGATCTAGGAATCTTCTATTGCTAGAAACACCACCTGGTGCATGTACTCCATTTCTCAGTGAGTTCACTCACTAGGTCAAGAGGTTGTAGTTGACCTGGTCCAAGTACTCCATTTCATAGTGTGCTCACTCACCAGGTCCTAACATGGATACATTAAGTATCCCAGGTCTTCATTGGGATACCTGATTCAGGTATCCCAGTAAAGACCTGGGAGGACCAGGACATGATACTATCTAGATTATATGTCTGTATAATCTTGCTAGCTACTCTTCTATACAATATATAGGCATGTAATATCTTAATATAGTATAGTAGCCTACTATATATATTATACCTAGAGGATACATGATTCGTGTATCCCGAAGTTATTCTAGATAGACTGTATAAAAGAGTACCTAGCTATATTATACCGAGGGTTGCACTGGAGTGGAAATGGGGAGCTCAGGTAGGTGTCTTAGGAAAAGGAGATGATGTTGATATATTGGGAAAATGGTGCCTCATGACCAATATTAATATTATTCTAAGCAATGGGTTGGCATTGGTGGTGTCAATGTAGCATAATATAGGGAGAAGAGTTTGACCCCGGACCCCATGCCTATATAGCCAGTGGTGCGTATCATACTAGACTAGCAACAGCCTGTACCTAAGTTCAACTATGTTTCCCGGTAGTCGAGTCGAACCAATAGCTCTAATATATGACTATCCCATGGCCCCAGGTTTCCTATCTTATTGGAAGATGTTATACCCCCAACCCAATTCCTCTAAATGTAAAACCATCTATTGACACACTATTAGAGTATACTATATAGAAAAAAGTACTGAACTTTACTCTATATAGTTCAATGCAGTCACGCTTGAGCGAACCCAAGTACTCTAATCTATATAGTATGGTCATCCAAACCATTTTCTAAACCACCTCATTGTGTACGTGCATCATAGTAGTCCAGATATGATCCCTCAGACTTGGTAATAAACCTATCTCTTTGCTTTTTTCTCTTTCCATACCATTTCAACCAATTGATTAGAGTGTTTCCAAATGTTCCATTGCTATTAGAGTAGAGTAGTGACTCATGTGGATGAAAAATAAAGATATGGCCATAGGTTTTCTATCTCATTAGGAGTATTGTTATTGAGATGGTGAGGTGCATTGGATCAATCATTCTGCAGATCTCATGGGCTCACTTCCATTCCATCTTGGCATCATCTCTATCGGTCTTGCTACTTTTGGTATACAATGAACAATATACTACCTATATTATACCCAATAATCATTCCAGGTTGATATGTTGAGCCTAGAGTCCATCGAATATATATCATATATGACATAGTCCCCCCTATTTCTTCTGACTGTAACAGTTTTCCTACCACTACCACAACCCCCAAGACCCACTTGCTTCCATTGGAATGACTTTTGGAACACCACGGATGCACTACTACTGAAATGACCACCTCCTGTGTGATAAGAAATTTGTGGCCATCTATTAGACCACCATTTCCTAGTACTTATATATATTTCGGTATAAGAAAAGTACACTTTAGTTTAGTTTTTTACACTTCCTATGTTGTAGTGTGAGATGAGTTGTTCCCACTCTCGTGATAATCATCGTCTTATTACCATGTTAGAGTTGAAATAGTCTAGGTGGTCTTGTTCATTCCCTTGGCTCAGTGTGGTATCATTTGTCTCACTCCAGTAGTACCTCATCCTGGTGTAAACTGGTCAAGTTGATGACATGGCGGCACTATTAGAGTAGATTACTGGCACAAAGCACCGATTGCTATTGGAATCATTACAGTATGGAATTCCAAGTAGCCTCACATGACATTCCCTTGGAACAAGGTGGAAACTAGTAGGAAATGGCCTTTCCGAGTGCATCCATGTGCACCTATTGGCCAATGACAATGCCTTGTGCTATAGGGGCCATTGGATCCACTCATCTCTCGAACTAATGACAATGCTATGATGTGGGAATGCAATACCACCAATCAAATGAGATTCATGCATGATGTCGTAGTAGTAGAAGCATGTGAATATTAGTACCCATGGCGTGTCCTACTACCTTGCTCTAGTAAAATATAGACAAAGTACCCAACTCAACTCTAATAGTTCCCCACCTTCGATATTAAACCTCGTTACCTTTAGTGAGTTCATGGGACAATTCCACTCTCTATATTATACTGATGGTTCTGGGAATTGGGTTCAATCATGAAGCTGGTACCTTTCTCGAGTTGATGAGTACTCTTTTCTAATAGTAATATATAGACAGAGTACCTGACTCTACTCTAATAGTTGTTTATTCCATGTATGAGGTGGTTGATGGCATCCGCGCTCTACCATGCAATAGTATTGGCCAGTTCCCCGAGCTCATACCTTGTTTCATAGGAATATAGTTTTAATGCATTGTTTCACACTAGATAGTTACTGGCATCCCCTATATCATGAATGTGGTGGTGAGAGAAGAAATTGAGTAGGATATTGGTTTTTCCATGTTATACTAGTGATCGACAGTCTTGATCTACCATGGTTCATTCAGTACTCTTACGATACTCTTATATATAGTTATAGAGATGATACCAAGCTTCCACAGTGGTGTTTGATGGCCGGTCCCCTTCATCGTTCAGCTGGTCAAGCTATGACTCTATAGTGACTGAGTGAACATTGGGAATTCAACGATCGAAATGGAAGTGGTACCTGGGGTGAAATGCAGAACCAATAAACATCAAAGCATGCTCACTCACTCCCCATTCACTTGCCTTTGGTTTGAGGAATGAGCTGGGAGCCTGCTCGCTAGCTTGAAAACAGCTCGTAGAAAATTAGTACTCTACTCTATATAGTGTGCTGACTATCTCAAAAACTCGAATTCCATCATCCACCAAGCGGATCCATGCTGTGGTGTGAGATATGAGCTGGTGTGCCATCCAAGATACTCCTATGGGGACTACCAAGCCACAAATTACTCTTCTATATAGTCTATATATATTATACCAAACAAATTGAGTGTCCTAGTGCACCGGAAGGAGGGAATGTACCCTATCTACAAAAGACACTCATCGAATGGGGGTTGGGTATAACAGGTGTTGAACCTGTGACAATCGGGTTAAAATACCAATGCTCTACCAGCTGAGCTATACACCCACCTCACCTCGGGGATCCAAGTGTCTAGGTAGGATATCTATGGTCTATTACCTATATTATACTAAGGAACACCTATTATTATTCTACGGTACTCTTATATATGGTTATAGAATAGTACTTGATCTCATATGGACCCTTGCGAGTGTAGTGGCATATATGGGATGACCTCAACCAATTGAGTATAGTATTTTTGGAACCACTCAACCCATTTATTGTTCAAAAACTCTTTTTGTATCCATCAATTGTATCAATTTTTTTGATCGACAATATGAAAATAGGACGATTCGGCTGGTGATTCGGTGTTCCTGGATATCAGCCATGATCCCTTCAAACGTAGTTGCCTTTTTAACTAGCCCAATAGACCTCTTTCTGAACCACCTTGATCCGTAGTAATCTTCTCTATGATTCTCTTATATATAGTCTCATTCATCGATTCTCGCTACATGGTATGATGATCTAGATTCCCCATTCCCAGAGTAGTAGCTTGCTGGACCCAGGTCTCAATAACATCGTTTCTGTTGTGTGGGCTCGAGCTTGTTGATCAAAATCTAGCCTAACTACTCCATCCATACTAAAATTCCCCCATAGTCTAGTATTAGTTGAAATGGAAGTATCTTGTATGATAATAGCCATCGCTCAAATTCCCATCTTGTCCTTCATTTATACGGGAGAAAACTCGACCCACTTGTTCGTTCCAGTGGCCAAATCAGAGTAGTCAATAGTTCATAAACATCTCAGTACTCTACTCTAATAGTATACACTAGATGGGCCAACTATTAGAATAATAATAGTCCTAAGTTCACCATTGGAGAAACCAACATCAATGCCACAGGGAAGAGGAGCCCCCCGATACCATTGATATACAATTGCTTTGATCGTCAGGATCAGATCAACGATCTCAACCAATGAGTATAATATAGATAATAAAGGGATAAAAATGAACATTGGTATGATACTAGGAAATATGGTACGAAGAAGATCGATAGTAGTTCCATGAACAGTCCATTTTTCTGGTAGTCACCTGAAAAAGGAAAAACATTCCATAACACTCGAACTAGAATTCGTGAAACGAACCTGAAGATCAGAAATAGGAAGTGACAAATACCGTTATGTAACTTAATGATCCCATGCATGATCGGTGTGGCTCCCTCTTGAGATCCTAATTTTCATGGCTGAGATACATCACAAACGGTGTCTATTTTTCTGACATCAATGATCATTTGTTTTTTATAGTGTAGACATAGAAAGGGTGTCTATCACTGTTGGCTGCTTACACATAGACACCTCAAATCGTACTGTTCTTATGCTAGTAATAGGGTTGATATTTCCTTATATATTCTTATTATATAGTTACCTAATTCAAGAACCTATATTATAGGAATATCTGAATTTGAGATGTATGCAATTGGAGGATTGGATTCTTCCAGCTTATCATTCCATTGTCTGAAGGCCTGGTCTGACCTTTCCTGGTCAGAAAAGATAGGCTACTCTAGATTATAAGAGATTCTCCAGGCTATAATAGATTATAAGAAGGTAGGGTATACTACCTATATAATACTCAGGAGGACCTGGGATATGTGAATTATCTTATCCTAGTGAGTACCTAGGATACGTGATTCATGTATTGTATCCCAGAAACTAGTTGGCCTTTCTTTCTAGCATTTTTAGTTCATGTTGTCTCTAGGAGGTACACTATAATTGGATGTCAGATTCTATAGCACATACTTCCATTTTCTTGTTCGATCTTACATTCAAATCAGTCAATTTTTCTTCGTTATTCTCAACCACGAATAGATACATCAACACTATTAGAAGAGAACTGAAGATGTGGCACAATGAAACAAAAAGGTCTCATCTCATGGGTAGGTACTTAATTGGACACTAGCCTATTACATTAGGAATGTCTACTGAAGCATATTTATGTTTAGGATAGATTCATTTCACCATCATAAGAAACGTGAGGTTTCTACCCTAAAGCTCATCACTACCTTGCGATTGAGCCACCGATTCTAGAACCTCTTAGAACTTTTATCATCACTGATTCCCTCCACTTGTTTATGTCTAGGTCTCTATAAGATTCCCTCATGGAGCTAGATGAAGGTAGTTAGAGACGCTTGAGGAATTTCACATACTCAGTGACAAACTGATTATTTAAAAGTCTTTGAAAGGATATGATAGGAACATATTTGAGTAGGATCTTCAGTATCATACTGCGTGCGTGGTATATGAAGGGACCTAGAACTGACCTTCCTTATGGTATGGGCTCATCTACCATATAGGATTCCAGTTGACTGAGTGCCCAAAACTTTTTCTCGAGTGAGAAATTGATTATATAGTACTTATATTATACCGAGATAGTCTACTACCAATATTATACTGATTCACAGCCTCCCCCAAAGTTGGTACTCTACTCTAATAGACCATTATAGGTAAATAACCTCACTAGAAAGGGAACTCAATGGACATCATACCAAGGTTAAAGAACTTCTCCTCAACTCTCTAATAGCATGAGAATCACTAAAAAGACCTCCATCTATCATTTCTTACTCTTGATTCAATTTGTCAAAGGTTCCTCTTGATGGAATAAAAAATGGAATGATTGTGGAGAAAAATAGCCTATTGGGAAGTTGATGAACATATGTGTCTATACACCCTCATTCCATTGCCCATGAACCATTCCTTCGTCCCCAAGTACTCTAATTTAATAGTACTATACAAACAGAGTACCCGACCCATTTCCCAATGCTCTGCTCTTGGGGATGCCTGGCCGGAATGTGATGCGTCATATACCTTCAAAGAAGAAATGACCATATTGTGCCTTGTCTCTCTCTTCAATCCAACCAAAACCTCTCTCGGTATAATGTAGGTATTGTAGTATACCCACTAAATTGGAATTCAGTAGGTGATCAATATAGGGTCATGTACTATATATCTGACCCCTTCTAACCCTTAGATATAAAGTAGCTGAGGAAGAAAGTGAACCACCTTCCATTGAGGTATCACCCAAATGATGAGAGTCAGGCTACATTATTACCCCTAGTGCTGGTGTATGAGTATAACCCTCTAACCTCATTGTATTAGGAGAACCAGTCCACTCTCTAACCCTCATCTAACATTGTCACTGTTACTCTAACCCTTCGACTACACCGCTACCTATATGATACCGAGTCTTTATATCCCACTATCAAAGAAGAAACAAAATCATATCATAAACTATTAAAATAGAATGGATCATCCATAAAATCGTCCCAAGATAGTAAGTCACCCAGGTGATTCAATGTTAGCTAGAGAAAGCTATCCTGTAAGTCTACTACCTATATTATACTGAGTATGAGTAGGAATCAGATTTAGCAAGTGAGTCTCCACCTTGTTCAAGAGGGAGCAAGGTTTTAGAGTCATTAACTGATAAGGATAAACAATATAGGGTAAAGTACCATAGATCTTTCTCGAAATAAAGTGTGAGGTCCTCTGTCTGTATAATCTTGACAGTCATATACTTCATGTATCCTAGGTTATAAACCATTATATGTTAACTAAAACTTCCCTAACCCTCCAAAAAGTGATTATACTTATATATCAAGGGGTTAGAACCTTTTAGGTAGGGCCATAAACTTACATCACCCTTTTGAGAAGTAAATGGAATGCAAAGCAAGTATCCGTTTTCGAGTGTATTTTTCCAAGAGTGTTGTATCAAACAGGTAATTTTTTTATATAGTAGTGACCTGCCAATGTTTCAAGAGTACTTTTAGAGTAGATTACTAATGATGAATCTATATATATATATACATAAGAGTACTCAGTATAATATAGGTAGTAGAGTTTCCATTTTGAGGTATTCCCCATTTAACCTTGTGTGAGGCGCATATCACAATGTGTCCCATCTAAAGATTAGAGTTCGGAATACCCATACCAGATTCCAGTAGTCCCATATGAATAGCTTCAGGACCACCCTTGAGATGGGAAAACCCCAAACACAAACATCAACCTTCGGCTGATCCGATCTCTTCCCAACGCTCTGTATTGTGATGACAGTATCAGTGGATTCCCAACCCCAGAACCCATGGTCCACCTGTTAGAGTAGAATACTAAGTCACCATGTCTATCTCATTTAAAAGTAAGGTCCTTCCTGACAATCCTAGGAAAAACTATACTTTCTGAAGGCATCACAACCCCTAAACTCCAACCAGGCTCATATATATATATATATAGTATTTCGAGTGTACAAGGAAGAACTAGATGAATTGTGTCCAATAGGTGAATGCATCCAGTTGCAGCATTAGAATTTGATCTAGAAAACATGTTCCCAACTCGCTTCCCTCCAGTTGTTCCTACCACCTCACCCTCAAAATAGAAACCTCTTCAAACCGATTCAACCACACATTCGTCTATCTACTACTAGTATGGTATAGGCCTATATTTTAAGAATACCCATACCTACCTCTAGAAACACCAATTGACCTCGACTGGTACTCTATCTATATAGTCCTGATTCCAAGCGCCATTTGTCCCCACAACCTCCCAATTGTTCCCATAAAAGCTGATCTACTACCTATATTATACAGACTCGAGTGGGTGGGTGTTACAATTCCAAACAAACTATTTCCCATACTCACCATTAGAGTATAGTACCGACCTCAGCACACCATCCCTAAATTAATAGGAGTGAAGTTCTGAGACTATTAGAGTAGAGTACTACTTCTCCGATCTTGATTTTTTCACCCTCTTGAACCATACTAGAGTGGGACCTAGTCATTATTAGGGATACTTCATGTATCCCTTGGGTAATATTGCTAGGTACTCTTCTATATACTCTGTAGTAGTATATATTGTGGTACCTATAGTGGGACAACTATATTATACCGAGATTCTTCTTTCTTTCTCTCTTCCACCGACCACCAACATCTCTATGACAATAAAAGGTACCACACCCTCTATTAAAATGAAAATAAAGACCTTTTTTAACCCAACCGAAACTATCTACGGATGAATCCGTCCCTGGTACTATGTATATATAGTATAGCATATATCCATCATGTCCACACCACCATAAAGATCCCAGGAACCCAGCGCAAGGACTATATAGAAGAGTACCTAACTCTACTCTAATAGTATCAACACTGATATTGGAGGATACCAACCACCCCAATTTGAAACCCACCCACTTGGTTTATCTTCCCTAGTGTCCAGTCCAGAAGTGAAAAACCCATGTCAAGTGCCATTCAATTTTTCTAGTGGATATTGACATCGTACCCGCTGTAGCTATTTAGAATAGAGAATGGACGTTGAAAAACCAATTATATAGGGCCATTGTGTTTGGGGGGGGGGTTATGTTTCTAAAATATATGAACCTAAAGGGTATGATCTATGGTACTTGACCCTATATAGTTGACCCTAGGGTGTCATATCTTTTAGATCCTTTTCCCTCCTTTGAGCTTATAAATCCCCTTTGGACGTTGAAGCTTCCTTAAAGGAATTATTACAAAGTACAGTATGGACATCATAGAGTGTATTCCATTTTTCTCATCATATGATTTGAATCAATAGGACTCACCCATTAGACCTTTACAAAATGGGGGATGTGTAAATGGACTTTGCAGCTCTTTGATCGTGGAATGTCATGGGCCTCTCTGTACTTCAACATTATGTTGCAGTCTAGGGAGACCTGAGTGGTGCTAATTCCACATGCCATCACATAGGGGCCATAACATAATGTTGAGCTACACATAGTTGAACCACCAATATATATAAGTACAAGGTTCTAAAGCCTTATATATTAAATAGCACTGAATACTGAATAAGGTGAAGTAGCTGAGTTCACCCTATTCGGTGGACTCACTAGAATAGTACGGGATAATTCAGGGCTTTACATTTCACTTCATAATACCTATTGTTAAGTCTCATGGCCTAGTTTTGTGAACACAATTGCACTCTAGAGAAGCACTAGCATAGCATCTCCCCAAGAGGGAGAGTGTACGCCATAATATGTGGCAGCGGGGGCCGGTGTTTGCCCGACCCCTAAAAAAAGAGTGTCATGTTAAAAATTACATGACTTTATGTGTTATGATTATACAATGGTAGTTGGAAATTTGAAATATGGTTACTTTATAAACCAAGGATGGGTCATTCCATGATAAACCTAGGACATGTGGATAATTTATAACCTCCAATGCATGGGTATGGAATTCGGCCATATAGTTATTCTATTTATAAGAGTCATATGTATTGAATTCAATTACATGATTATTCCGTTTAAGTATAATTATTTCATAGGTAACCTACTTATGGTGTCCTTTCCTTTAAGTCCCTTATTGAGATTTTAAGCTCATATAAAGTTTTAATTTTTTTTCACGGGGTTAAGGAAGATTTGGTTCAAGGATACGATCAGGGGAAAATGTTTAAGATATACCAGCATGGGAAATCATGTTTTATTTTAAATAGTTTTTTATTAAAAAAATGGATACTGAGTATAAGTTTACACTTGTAATTTATGGGTTTACTATGTAAGAGTTTTTCCTAATTCTCTAAAACAATAAATCTAAAATATCTTTTGGAAAATAATTTGATTTATAGTTTTAAAATAACTAGAATATGTAATGTTTAAGGCTTGATCCTTACAGTTGGTATCAGAGAATGGTTTAGAAAACATTGGAGACTAGGTTTTTTTCTTAAGAGTTTGAGATATCATCATAGGTTTATAATTTTAAGGTTGACCATAAGTTAAATTTCCTAGAAGCCCCTTTTGAGGATTTATGTTAGGAAATTTTTAGGTGATTAATGATTTTTTTAGAAACATTTATTTTTGAGGTAATAATGGGTTATTACTTTTTAGAATGAAAAATGAAAGGTACGAGATAATATTTGAGTTTAAAACAAGTTATGGTTATCTTTGAGGAATTTATCATATTTATGGAATTTTATAATAATAAAATAGTTTTAGAAATAGGACAACCCACAAGATGGGTGAAAAACCATCACGACCGCCAAGGCTATAGAAATAAAACCCACAACCAAAGGGAGACAATGGTGCATCACCGACCACGGGCCTACATGAAGTCTCAGGTAAGTATAAACTTTTATTTTTAGTTAAAAAAGTTGATCGAATAAGAATAATTTAATTTTGGGAACATATGTTTTATCGAACAGATAACCTTGGGATTGAAAAATGATTTGTTGATTAAGTGATTAATGTTATTTCTAAAAATGTTCACTATTTTTGGAAGCCTATATGATCAAGGTAAAAAAAACAATATGGGATTTTATTTGAGTAGTAAAGGTTGAG
This sequence comes from Viscum album, assembly GCA_963277665.1. NCBI lineage: Eukaryota > Viridiplantae > Streptophyta > Magnoliopsida > Santalales > Viscaceae > Viscum > Viscum album. The sequence goes on along the minus strand of OY728135.1, from coordinate 1,546,913,978 downwards.
TTTTATTTTGGAAGAATATATGATTTTATTATGGGCCTATGTCGATTCATGTTATTTATGGAAATAATTAGAATATCTTGGAGATTATGGGATTTGTAAAATTACATTTTTGGTATGAGACATTAAGAGTGATTGATATTATTTAGAGATAAATGTTAGAATTTATCTAGGAAGACTATGTGATCAAATCCGAAACAATTTTGGGTTCTAATATTAGTTTAGATTATTTTTTGGAATTTTAAGAACAATTATTTATTGAATGGTTAATGTTGAACATTGGGTATTACTATTGAATTTTGGATATTAAAAAAGTTTTTCATCATAAAAAGGTTTATTATTTTTGGGGAATTATAATATCTTGTACTAACCATTTTGGTTTTGGTTAATTTATAAAAATAAAAGAAATAAATAGTTAATATTTTGTGGATTATGTGATTCTATAGAAGTTGATTATAGTGCATTAGGCATAAAAAATTCATCTTGGATACTCATCCTTAGAAGAAAAGGATGTTTTTTGTTGGAAATTTATTAATGTATAAAACCATAATTTTCTTGTAAGTATGTTTCCAAACGTTCTTAATCCAGGAAGTAAAAGAATTCCTCAACACTATGAAATGGTTTTTGAAACAAAAACATTATCCATTTATTTTTATCAATGGTATTTTGAACAATAAAATATTTAAGGTTTTGCGATAGTCAAATTTTCAATGATCATGTTCTATATCACTTTATATTAGCATTTAAGAGTTATATTTATCTTCCATGTCCATGTTTAACATCATGGAAACCCAGTATGTGTTATCTCAGGTGACCTCTGTACTTCCCTTTCTTTATTTTAATCTGGAAGATTTATTAATCCTTTTTCTGATATGGGATTTCAATAAAGGTATTTTGAATTGTCTAAACTTATTTACTGAGACCAAATTAAAAATTTTAAGGATGTAATTTCTATGGGGGAGGAGAATGTAACATCCTGAGTTTTTTTTAAAAAGAATCATGATGTTCGATAATGTACATGATACACCACATCAAACATAAACAAAAAATTAAAAATTATCATAACCTATTTGTTAGAATGGTAAGAATGAGTATGATTAACTGGATTATAAATATATGGTTTAAAAATGTATATATAATTAATTATCTGGTGACAAATTAATTATAAATTAATGAAAGTCCATTTTTAAAATAAAATGAAATGTTTTTATGAAAAACTATTTAAATGTGACCAAGTTTATTTTATACTATTAAATAAACAAATTAATATTTTTGTATTATATTAATAATATATATATATATATATATATATTCAGTCAGAGTATATTACTCAAGAGGGGGTGAATTGAGTATCTATAAAAATTTCTGTTAAAAATTGGTTCATTGAAAATTTCCCCCAGTTAGAAAATATGATCAAAGTTAGTTTGTAGGTAATTTATAAAAGTATTGAATGTTAAATTAATTTCTTATAAGATTTATTAGTTCCTTGATATACTAATATAGATATTATTATAACTTTTGAAAATAACCTACTGGTTCAAAACAATTATAAAAACATGCTAAACTAACTATCAAAGTAATATCTAGTTTTCTGAAATATAAATTAAAACAGAGAAAAACTAAATTAAAAGACATAGTAGATAAAACAAGCGGTTAAATCTCAATAAGAGACTTAATCCACTCCACTTGGTGAGCACCTTCCATGAATATTTCTAAATTAATAAACATGAACCACACCCTATATTGGGGTAGACAACATTACATCAGACTGTCCAGGTCACACAACCTCTTCCACTATTCTTCATGGGAATAAGCTACCAGGTCACACAACGACATATTCCACACTTATAAATGAGAGTAAATAGATGTAAGAAGATATAAGAGGAAGGATATATTGTATCCTTTAGTTTAATAATGGAGGCAATGTGTGTTTATATACAGACACACACACACACTGATCAAAATCCAAAAGCAGTACAAAATAGAGCAATGATGATGAGAAAGGGTTAGAATTTCTCTAAGTGTTATTCTATGCATCTCTGAACTTGTAGGATGAATCATATGAAAGTATCGAGTCCTCTTGTGAAAAATAGAGTATCATAAGTCTCATGCTCTGCTTTCCAGTTCGAATATGTAGCTCGTGTTCTTCTTAGAGTAGGTACTGCGAAGATGTTTTTAAACCTGATATATGGTAGTCCAACCTTCAAGAATTGAGAGTTCTTCATGTGTTCATTAGTGTCATTATATAGCATGTATCCGTTTTCTTTTAAAATTCCCGGTCATCTAAATTTTGTTCTAGTGCCATGATTTCCTTTTTGTTACAGAGTGCATGTGTATGAGCTGATAGGATGCATGTATTCTTCACCTTGTACCTCATACTGTCAATTGACATGTCTACCAAGAAACATTAATTATTAAAGTGCCTTAAATTACTCAAATATGATTGTTAGAAATTAAATTTGAAATGATAAAACAGATTAAAGAACAGTGTCACAGTTTTTCTTGAAACAATATCACTTGGAAATGGTGTAACCACCAAATGGTGTATTGTTCTTTGATTTTGAGCGATGTGAAAGTATTGATGCCACAGTTGCATTGAGACCAGGAAACGATAACAAAGATACGGTGTTAGGATCATAATTTTTGTCCCTTTTAAAAACTTTGAATTGTGTATTGGTGATGGTATCAAGGAATCGATGTCACATACTTCATGAGATCTGAAACTAGTTATGGTGTAACAGTCACAATGTTTGGGTCACGGTGTCTAGGTCACGGTGTCTGGGTCATGGTGTTTGGGTCTTTTCCAAAAACCATAACCTGTGGAAGACTTACAGTTTCTCATACTTAGCCAAATATTTGTAAATATTCTTAAGGAGTAATATTAATAGAATAAATTAGACATAATCATCCATACAAGAAAACATTATAAAACAAAATTAAATATAGTTTACAATAATCAAACATGATTTACAGGAATCAGGATCATGTGAAATTTTATTTAAATAATAAGGAAACCAACCATCTCTTACCATGATTTGAGATATATTAAACAAGGAAAACAAGATTTGTGATCATTAAAACATGATTAAAACATAAAGATTCCAACAATATCCCTCCTTTTGATGATCACAAATCATAAGAGTAAGATTTCTCTTCTTAGTGTTCTTTCTCACCATTTGGGGATTATAAAAAATATTAGAGGTTAAAGAAAAATAGAATGAAGGTAAATAAGAGAATAGAAAACAACAGTGTATATTTCATTAGATGGAAAGATATTTGTCAGTACAAGCAGTAGGAAAAAATAAAAAACATCCCTATCAAAATATAGTTTTCACTTTTCTTTAGCACTAGAAATATTTTATTTTCCCTTGGCTGCAGCATCAAAAGAAGACACTGGAGAAACATTAGAGGAGGAAGAAGGTAGTAAGACAACTATCAGAGTAGGAAGAGGCAGCCCTTCAAAAATAGAAGGTGCCCGAGTGGGTTTGGTTGAAGACTAAGCTATGTTTTGGTAAAGGATAACAGGTCTCATCCGGCTAAGAGCCTGAGATATATACATCAAGGTATAAGAAAAATCAGTGGATGAGGAAGGAGTTAAGCTAGGCCACAAAGGTGAAGCTGTAGGAGCCATAATGGATGTGCTTTTCCCATGAAGATAAGGCTTCAAAAATTTAATGAAATCAGTAATGATCTCACCACCATACTTAATTTCCTTCTTGAAATCATTTTTGTTCTCCATGAACTAGTCCAATAGAGGAGTGTAATATTTCATCTTTTTGACTTGATTCTTGAAGGATTGTGTGACAAAATGAATTTCTAAATTCTCGATAAGATATTTGAAATGATTGGTCATATCATGCTTAGAGAAAATCCGATTAAAGTAGAAAATCAGTTTCATAGTAAATTCTTCCTGAGCGTCATTGGTAATCTTTGAATGAATCCTCACTAAGTCAAGTAATTTTTCACTATTATGGAAAACCATAGATAAAAATTCATTATCAAAACCTATTAACACTAATTAAAGTTCCTCCTTAACAACAGTTCTGAGTAGATCACTATTAATGGGTTGAGATGACTATCCCGAGGCATTAGAGGCTATAATAGCTAAAGTGAGGGACTTGAGATGATTTAGAAATTTTTGTAGACAACCCTTGTATTCATCAGTCATTTTGTTAAGACAAAAAACAAACTCCCACATCTCATTGACTATCTGAATGTTTCTCTCAGACACTTTATAAAATATTTAAGTCAAGTTCGGTTGAATCATATATGCAACTTTCTCTAGAATCTGACCACTAAAATCCTCAATAGGATGAGCAACAAGAGCTTGTTCTGGTTGTAACACTTGTTTCATATCTTTAAAAATAGGCCTTAGAGACTTCACCTCATAACTCAACTGCTTGTTATAAATTCTAACCTCTTCTATTTCATGAAGAATTTTTGGTTGAATTTTCCATATGATTTTCTCTAACAACAAGGAAACATCTCTTTCACTAAGATTTTTCACAGGAGCAGGTTATGTGTTCATGATATTTTTAAATCTATCTAATAAAGTAACTCCAAAATATTTTAAATCACTTTGACTCACATAAGTAGAAGGTTCTTGTGAGGGTTTGGGAATATGAGACAAGATAGTTTCAGGCTCCTTAGTAAAGATTACTTCTAGAGAAAAAACTGGTTTCAATTGAAACACAATGGAAAGGTATATTCCTTTAACTAAGGCCTCCTGGGAATTATCCACATCAAATTAGCCGGGGAACTTATACCAGGTATACAAAATTCTTTGATCAATAGTATTGGGAACTTCAAAACTTTCTAGAATTGGGTGTTTCTTCCCCTCAATAGGTGCATCTCTTATAGAATTAAGAGATCCATTCCCTTGATCTGTTTCTAAATTTTCATCTCTAATTGCCTCACCCATTTGTTTTCTAGACAGCTGAAAAGATTGTTCCATTATTTCCTCAGCAGATAGGATAATTTTAGGATCAGATTGTTCCTCTAAATGTTCCTAAAAAACAACCTCTTCTTCAATAGTAAGTTATTCTTCTTGATGCTCCTCAGGAACAAAATTTTCTTTTACACTAATAGTATATTGTTTTCCAGAAGTAGGATCTTCTTATAAATAAGAAATTCTTTTTATAATAGGTGATTCCTTCTCAACTACATTTTGTGGAATAGGAATACCACTATCTTGCTTTTCCAACCTTCCACATGTGAAACAATAGCCTGTTCTTATTCTTCCCCAGGATAATAAACAACTTCATCTGGTTCCAAACCAGGATCAGATATGTTCTTAGTTCTTGAGGGATTCTCAACCGGATTAATATTTTCATATAACATTTCATTTTCCTCCACCCAATATTTTTTCCAATTATTCCAAATTATTTTCATCCTTTTGAATATAACCTTTGAGATACAAAATTCATAGTCTTTGATGAATTCTTCATTTAGTCTAACCACTCCTTTAGAATAAAACATTTCCTAAATTAATCTTAAATAGAACAAAGAGGTTGACTTTCATGCTGTCTTAATCAATTCAAACATATGAAGTATAATATACATACACAGATTAATGGTGTGCCCATTTTTCATAAGATGTATCACGAATACATCATGATACATGAGGGTAGAAAAATATACTTTACCTGGACTAATCATATTTTGGATAAATTTAAACAACCATCTTGTTTCACCATCCGACTTAGTAGCAATTGTTCTTTCTTTCTTCTTATTGCCAATCAAACTTCCAAAGGCCTATTCTAAGACAAAACATCACTAGGATGAGGAAAGCTATCTGTTATTCCTAAAAAATTCTTTTATGTAGTATCCCTAGGTAGAGAACCCATAAACTCAAGGAAAAAGTACATCTTTTTCCATTATTCCATCTTCTTACAACAAATTCATTTTTAGTATTGAATGAAAACTGGAAATACTGATAGAACTGAGAAACAAGTTTTAGATAAATTAGCATTGTCTCTTTTGTGAATAAGTTCTTACATACCTTCTCTTCCTGTAGAGACCCAAAGATTTACGTACATGGACATTACATTAATTTTTCAGAATACTTAATAAATAACAAAAACAGACACCCAAGGACCGTAACAGTTTAGTGTCTTTGGAAAATCAGAACATAATCTTCTAATCATGGTGAAATATCTTCAACATGTCCCATAAATATCTTTCCCTTTTGTTTTATTACCTAAAACCTTTATTTATGCCCTGGGGAAAAGAAAACATAAAAAGGGTGATCTCAAATTCTCAGTAATGGTAAGCATGAAGAAAATAAAACAAACCATATATATTTGAACCTAAAAACATGAACATAATGCTTAAACATCAAAATCTTGAGTTGTGAAATAAATCTTGGTAGTACGTAAGGAATATATCATAAATGAACATCAATCATGATAAAATAGAATTGGAATAAAACATGTAATTGTGGAAAACCATTAAGCACATGATATGATTTCCATAGTAGCTAAGGCATTTCTTCCAAGACCATTATAGTGGGCAATTTCCATTACTGAACCGGGTTTACTTTCCATTCCAACCCTTTATTATTGAACTGGATTTACTTTCTGTTCCAACCATATCTATCTCATGAGATATAAATCATTACCCAATTAATTGGTGGGAGATATAGGTCCCACCCATCTCATAATGAAATCATTCTTACATGTGCCACAAAATAATCATACATCATTAATCATAACCCAAATAATAAAATGGGTTTCATAAACATCATCCCATATTAAAATAATCCATATAAAACAAATGGATGTCATTTAATCATAAGAAAAATCAAACCATGTAAATAATATAGACATTATACTTCAAACATAATGATACTAAATAATGTCATCTTATATGGGAAATAGTTTTGATAATACACTTGAAATGAATTCTTGAGGAAAATATCCTTTCTTCTTCAAAATCATTTTCATTTCTCAAAATTTCACGTAATTTTAAAAGAAAATTATTATTTTGAAAATAATATTGAAATATTTTATAGTATGCTTCATGGAAATATAGAATTATGATATAGTAAAAAAAATCTTGCCGTATAAGTTAAAAAACATTCTTCTCGTACTTTTGCCGGAAAAGTCAAAATTACCTCATATGGTAAATCAAAAGAAATATTCCTTCCATACCATGTCGTAAAAGTCAAAAAGGGTAAAAATGACTTTAAAAATACATGTAATAATATTAAAAAATTTATGAAAACATTTTTAGAAAACATGGACCTGTATGATAAACATAACCCCAGTAAGTACTTACGAATAAACAATCTCGAATTAGAACGAGATTGGAATAATTATCCCTTACCTTTTATGATAGGTGGAATAATACATGTCATAAAATAATGAAAATTACATGCATATGTAAATATAATATCCTTCATAATAAAAATCATAAACCATTCATGGTAAGCATAAACACCATACAAAAGAAATAGATGGCGATTAGGGCATATGTCTCACAGAAATAAAAGTGAGACGAAATAATCCCTTACCATTGGTCCAATATGATTTGTACATATTCGAACCTCCTATATAATGATTTAAATAATGTCATTTACTTATTCAAGAATCATATTCATTTTTATGATATCATATGTTGTCATATTCTTATCTTCTTATTAGTAATATTTAATTGATACTTGTTATTCGGGTGTTCGTTGCTTTATGTTCTTATACGTGTTTTGTCGAATAAATTCTTATTCTTATTGTTTGGTTATAGATACATCATTTAAATAATGGTATTAGTCTAATATATATCATATTTATTTATTCAATTCATTTATATAATCATTATTGAATGAAGATCATGTAGAATGAGTCGCATCACATCTTGGAGATGGTCGGTCGTACGTACGCACGAGCGATGATATCATGCCCATGATTGTGGAATTGTATTGAAGTGTATGGTGTATAATATTTCATAATGAATAACACTTTATAATAACCATATATAGTTATTTCTTCCATTATTATACCCATCAAAGTCTGTTAGTGATGAAATAAAAATTACACCACGACGTGGAGATAGTAAGCCTTACGTACGCACGCATGGTGATTTCATTTTTTCATAAGATCTATAGAAGATAGAAGATAGATGTTTCATATTCATAATAACATATCAGTATTAAACTGATACTAGAGTAATTACTTAATAATGAAACAACTCATATAGAGGAATTAGAAGAATAAATAAGTTTGAAAGAATCGGTAAAGGATATTACCTCTTCTACGACGTGCCTCCTCTAAACCTCTTCTTAGGGCACTAAAGATGGTCTTTGAAGAGGACCAGGACCTCTAGTAGGTTTATAGGGAAGTTTATAAGTGAAATGGTTAGGTTTTGGACGAATTTGAAAGCTCAAAATTAGTGTGAAGTAGAGAGGGAGGAGGTTCCCTTTTATGAGGGAGGAGAGGGGCACCTTTGAAAAACTAAATAATATTAATTCATAATAAATTAAAACCCCACATAAAAACCTAAAAAATTACTCAATTAGAATATTATATAATATAGGGTTGTAATCTCATAAAAAATAAAATTTAGACATGTTTTAAGTTTATTTTAAACCTTATCATTTTGATTTATCCTTATTTAATCTATTTAATTTTATTTGTGGTAATAATTTTCTAAATTTTAAATTGTTATAAATACATACTTAAATGTTGTAAATTTACTATAATTGGATACTTTATAACATTTTATACCATATAATTTTCAATTTTCAATTTTTAAATATTTTTGTGATTTTGTAATAATTTAATAATATGTTATTTTTATAAAATTCCAATAGTGTAAATTTTGACACTATTCATTTATTGGAATTTAAATAAAATACAAACAGATAATATATTCAAAAAAAATATAATTAATAGGTTCCAAACATGTAATATTCTTCTAGAAAATTCGTGGTTAATATTAATTAGTTCATATTTTATTTATTTTAATATTTTTAAAAACATTTATTTGATATTTCTCTTAATAAAATAATTACTACAACATTGTTGTATAATTATTTAATATAATTATTTATTGGATAAAAATTTAAAAAATACTAAGATTAATATAAATTTAATAGATTTCATAATAATACATTTTGTTGAATTTATCTTCTAAAATACCCATCTTTTAAAATGTTATGTTTGTTAAATTATGAAGGTGACAACTTTGACATCATTTAAAATAAAATAATATAAGTGTCATAATCGCTTTAATAAGGATCCAAATGGTAAAAAATTAGACCTTTGGATGTTTATAGTTTATATGTACACGAACAATAAGTTTTGGTCAGGTTGTTGGGCCTTTTATGGGTATTATTAGTTTAATAAAAACTAAATTATTGATTTTTCACTAAATAAATAATTTCTGCATCATTAATGTATAAGCTATTATGGTAATTATATATTTCTTAAAAATAAGAAATAAATTATCATGATTTATAAAAAAAATTATCTTTCAAGTGAGTATTTATAACAGAATTTATATTCTATATAACCTTATATTAAAAATAATAATTATTAAAGTTTGAGTGATACATATTTCACTTTCATTTAAATAAAATAAATTAAAGGTCTTAATCACATATAGGTGGGTTCTAATAGATACCATTTCGACCTAAATATTTTTTAGGACGAAATATAATCATTTAATTATATTCAGACCAGTGTTAGGGTAATTTTATAATATTATTTTTACCCTTAATTACCTAATTTACCTTTAACTGTGGTAAATAAAATTTACCGTAGGTACTATTCATAATGAACAAAAATAAAAAGTAGCCAATTAAAATAATTTTTACCTACTGATTCCAAATATGAAATCCATTTTTCGAAATTCAAAACATAGAAGTTGCATTAATCAATGTAAAATTCAACCCATTGTAAAAAATGGGTTTTTGTTTAAAACATTGCAAAAGATTGAATTGATTTTACCTATGAATTCAATGTAAAATTAATGCTAATGACATAAATTATATTAAATGGTAAAAATTTATTCTATTTATACTTTAAACCAATTTAATATGATAATTTAACCATGTAAATTATCTCGATGAAAAAAGTTGTTTTTAAGTAAAATTTAGCGTGTTTTTACTATTCATCAAAATAAGAACGTTGTCATACAAATATCAAAAAATTATCCAATGTAAAATTTTATATACTAATTGAAAAGAAAAAGTTTATTTTGTAAAATTTAACTTATAAACTTTTCAAAAATTAGATTTAAAAAGGGTGCGCCATCAAAAGGCGGCAAAACTGCATTTTTTGAAAAATACTTCTTTTATATGAAAAATTGATTTTGTTCTCATACCTCAATCCAGAAAACGTGTAAGATGAATTATAATGTTATAAAATTCAAAATGTGGTTAATACTATTCAAAACAACTAGTTCATAACAATATTATAACAATATATTGTTTTTTAGTGAAACTCGGTATTGCCTACAACACATGCTATTGAGGAAGGTTTCTCTTGCATTTAATGAAAGCCAAGCCAGGGTTGCGTGTAGGGAAAGCTTCCATTGGTGTTTCGTATAACATAATCAAAATATAGTTTAGTTATACATTGATCAAAATCTATACTTGGTTTTGTGTAAAATTAATTTTATTCGAAAGAACATTAAATTGTGTGCATCACAGGCCAAGAATAGTGTTGTGTATACTACAATATAATACGGTGTTGCCTATAACACAAGATAATCTTGGTGAATATTAGGACAAAAGAAATCAAATAAATTAAAAAGAATAATTCTCATAAAATCTAATTGTTTTACATTCTACCCCCCTTAAAATGAATTTCACCCTCAAAATTCATCGGGGTTATAAATGGTTTACATGAAAGTTTCTTTAATAGAAACACACATCGTAAAAAGGAATACCAAAACTTAACTTTAAAAAATAAAGTATGAAATTTAACGGTTACCCAAAATAACTCATCACTGGGTTTCCAAATAAAAGAACATAGGTGAAAATATGGATATGGAAGAGAAATCTAACCATCAAGTTCTGATAGAGAGTGGTAGAGAACATAGCTATGAAAAAGCCAACAATAATAAAGCCATAAATTTCTGATGATCTAAAGTACCATCTAATTCATCAGATATGAGGGAAATAGGACAACATTTTTTGTTTTCAAGATAATTTTCCTAATGTTGAAGAATTTTTGAATTAAAATAAATACTTACTTGATTTTGGTAAAATATCACTGTTGTTCATGCCTTGAACAATTTCCTCTTCATCTCTTAAAGAAATGAAGTTGATCATGTCTTCTGTGAAGTGTTAGCGGATGATGCGATAGAATGATAGGTCATTCCATATGTTTCTATCATAAAAAGTTTAGCACAAGTTATTAAATATACATAAGTCCATCTATGGTGAGATTAATCATATACGGTTCCTAAAATAGACTTATACTTCATCTATCATATTTCTTAATAAGATAAAACTAATATCTAAAAACCAGGGACTTCTTGTAGGCCAGTGGTAGGTGATAAAGGCTTGTCTCACTTCGATTGCGGGTTCGATTCCTGCATCCTTGTCCGACGTGATGGGTTTTCACCCTTCTTACGGGTTGTCCTGTTTCTAAAACTATACTATTATAACATTTAATAAATAAAACCAGAAAGTTATAGCCTTAAGCAATACTATCTTATGTCTAAATAAATCCATTAAAACCTTTAGTCTTATCAAAAATACTTCTGTCCAATCTCACAGTATAAAGAAAACGATTACTATAAAGGTCATCTACCAAGCACGTTACTACCATCATTTATCCCCCATATATCATAAGATAAATATTGTTTTTGTTCACATCCAAACATGTGAATACCTTAATCATGCATTCTCTTGAAAAATGAATACCCATTGAACCTTAGTGAAAACATGAATGCTGTCAAAAGTTAACTCTTTCCATATACCAAAATCCAAGAATTTCTATATACTCAAACCATGATATCACTTTGTCCCTATATCAACCATGAGCTCATTAATACTATCAAACATATTATTTTCTCCTTATCCCTTCATTATGTGAATATCATCTGCTTTCCAAAAATATTTCAATAATTTTTCATGGTTACTGGTACCATATAATTATTAAAATTCACAATAAACCAATACATAGATATGCCAATATTCCACGATACTATAAATGAGATTCCACAACATTATTTTGGAATCCCATTACATAAACACTTAATCATTCCACCACATCGTTTTCATTCTCAACATCACCAATAGTGATCGCATGCGACTTCTCTTTGTCATTTTCTTTAAGAGGTTGTTGATATCGATCATCATTAACCCTTGGATTAGGGCATTGGTTAGCATAATGCCCCATTTCCTTGCACCTGTAGCACTGAAGTGTTGGTGGTGCATTATTTGTAGTCTTTTCTCTATTCTCATCATTAGCTACCTTTTTCCCATTACTTCGACACTCAGCTGCTCTATGACCTTCTTTTCCACAATTAAACATTTTCTAGTCCCTTTAATACAATCTGCACCATGCTTCTTTCCACACTTTGAGCATAAAGAAACATTCATCTTCTTTTCACCATTGTTTTGAGATTTTTCCTGGAACTCCATCTTTCATTTCTTGTAAAAAAATGAGATAGATATGTAACACCAACTTCCAGTTCTACCTTGATAGCACAACACACAATTTCTTCATAGCTAATGAAGTCTCTTATATCTATTGAACTTCAAAGACTTGGTTTTAAGCCACTGGAGATTCAATGAACTTTACTTTCAGGTTGGATGATAAAGCTAGATGAATACCTTTCAAGCCTTGAAAAATTCTCCTTGTGTATACTAACAGATTCATCATCCTTTTGCTTAAGCTCAAGGAACTCTTTTTCTATCTTTTTTCAAAGAATACGAGGGAAGTAATTATTGAAAAACAAGTTCTTGAACTCATCCCATTCCATGGATTCAATTTCATCTCGGGCAATTGTACTCTTAATTATAGTCCACCACTAGTCTGCTTCACCGTCTAACCGATAAACATCCAAAATGACTTTTTCATGCTCTAAAGAGCGAATTTTGGAAAATATCTTTTCAATGGTACTGATCCATTGTTCTGTAACAAGTGGATCTGAAGTCCCACTGAAATAAGGTGGACGTTTCCTCATGATGGACTCAAAAGAATATTGTTCCCTCCTATGCTCATTTGGAAGCCCAGAGTGATTCATAGCCTGTGTAAGTATAACAATAAGATTTTGCAGTCCATCTCTGATAACATTGGTTTGTTTAGGAGGGCAATCATTTCATTTTCCATTACATTGATCAACATGGTTCCTTCAGGTTCCATCCATCATCTAAAACCCAAAAAGAATAGTGTGAGAGGCAAAAATCATGTTAGGAAAACAACATAATAAAGGGGGAGTACCTTCAATATCTAACATCTTATGTTTAATTATATGATTGTTAATGTAATTATAGGACTATAACCAATAATTATAATTTTCCTTAGGGATATCCTTAGACATACCTTAGAAATATATCTAGGGATCTCACTATAGTTTTTGCATCCTAGTTTCCAAAGGTTAATTAAACCATTCCTCTGATACCGACTCTAGAGACCCAAATATTGACGTACATAGAAATTACATTACTTTTGCAGAATACATAATACATAACAAAAACAGACACCCAAGGACCGTAATAGTTTAGTGTCTTTGGAAACTCGGAACATAATCTTATAATAATGGTGAAATATCTTCAACATCTCCCATAAAGATCTTTCCCTTTTGTTTTATTACCTAAAACCTTTATTTATGTCCTGGGGAAAAGAAAACATAAAAAGGGTGAGCTCAAATTCTCATTAAGGGTAATCATGGAGAAAATAAAACAAACCATATACATTTGAACTTAAAAACAATAACATAATGTTTAAACATCAAAATCTTGAGTTGTGAAGTAAATCTTGGTAGTACGTAAGGCATAGATCATAAAAGAACATAAATAATGATAAAATAGCATGGGAATAAAACATGTAATTATTGAAAACCATTAAGCACATGAAATGATTTCCATAGTATCCAAGGAATTTCTTCCAAGACCATCATAGTGGACAATGTCCATTACTGAACCGGGTTTACTTTCTATTCTAGTCCTGTATTACATAACTGGATTTACTTTTTGTTTCGTCCATATATATCTCATGAGATATAAATCATTACCCAATGCATTGTAGGGAGATATAGGTCCCACCCATCTCATAATTGAATCATTCTTATGTGTGCCATAAAACTATCATACATCATTCATCATAACCCAAAGAATAAAATGGGTTTCATAAACATCATTCCATCTTAACATAATCCAAATAAAACAAATGAATGTCATTTCATCACAAGAAAAATCAAACCATGTAAATAATAGAGGCATTATACTTCAAACATAATAATTCTAAATAATTTCATCTTAGATGGGAAATAGTTTTGATAAAACAGTTGAAATGAATTCTGGAGAAAAATATCCTTTCTTCATCAAAATCATTTTCTTTTCTCAAAATGTTGTGCAGTTTTCAAAGAAAAGAATTTTGTTGAAAATAATCTTGAAATATTTTAGAGTAAGCTTCATGGAAATGATGCGTTATGAAATAGTAAAAATACATTCCTATCGTATAAGTTAAAAAAACATTCTTCTCATAATTTTTCAGAAAAAGTAAAAAATTACCTCGTATGGTAAAAAAAAGAAAGATTCCTTCCATACCATGTGGTAGAATTAAAAAAGAGTAAAAAATTATTTAAACATACATGTATGAATATTAAAAAATTTATGAATTTTTTTTTACAAAACATGGACCAGTATGATAAACATAACCCCAGTAAGTACTTACGAATAAACAATACCAGATTAGAACGAGATTGGAATAATTATCCCTTACCTTTTATGATCGGTAGAATCATACATGTAATAAAATAATTAAAATTACATGAATATGTAAATATAATATCCTCCATAATAAAAATAATAAAACATTCATGGTAAGCACAAACACCATACAAAAGAAATAGATGGTGATTAAGGCATATGTCTCACAGAAATAAAAGTGACATGAAATAATCCCTTACCTTAGGTCCAATATGCTTTGTACATATTCGAACATAATATATAATGATTTAAATACTGTCATTTAATTATTCCATAATCATATTAATTTTTATGATATCATATATTGTCTTATTCTTATCCTCTTATTAGTAATATTTCATTGATACTTGTTATTCGGGTGTTCATTGCATTATGTTCTTATGCGTGTTTTGTAGAATAAATTCTTATTCCTATTTTTAGGTTATAGATACTTCATTTAGATAATGGTATTAGTCTAATATATATCATATTTATTTATTCAATTCATTTATATAATCATTATTGAATGAAGATAATGTAGAATGAGTCGCATCACATTGTGGTGACGGTAGGTCGTACGTACGCACGAGCGATGATATCATTCCCATGATTGTGGAATTGTATTGAAGTGTATGGTGTATAATATATCAGAATAAATATCAATTTATAATAATCATATATAGTTATTTATTCCATCCTTATACCCATCCAAGTATTTTAGTGATGACATAAAAGATTACACCACGGCGTGGATATGGTAAGCCGTACGCACGCACACGCGGTGATTTCATTTTTTCATAGGATGGATAGAAGATATATTATGGATGTTTCATATTCATAATAACATATCAGTATACAAGTGATACTGTAGTTATTACTTAATAATGAAACAACTCATATAGAGGAAGTAGGATAAGAAATAAGCTTGAAAGAATCGGTAAAGGATATTACCTCTTCTTTGACGAACCTCCTCTTAACCTCCTCTTAGGGCATTAAAGATGGTCTTTTAAGAAGACCAGTTCCTCTTGTAGGTTTCTAGGGAAGTGTAGAAGTAAAATGGATAGGGTTTGAACGAATTTTAAAACTCAAAATTGGTTTGAAGTGGAGAGGTAGGAGGTTCTTTTTTATAAGGGAGGAGAGGGGCACCTTTGGAAAACTAAATAAGATTAATTTATAATAAATTAAAACCCCACTTAAAAAACTCCAAAATTCACTCAATTTTAAGATGTGACGATATAGGGTTTTAATATCATCAACCAATAAAATTTAGATATGTTTTATGTTTATTTTAAACCTTATCATTTTGATTTATCCTTATTTAATCTATTTAATTTATTTGTGGTAATAATATTCTAAATTTTATATTGTTATAAATACATACTTAAATGTTGTCAATTTTACATAATTAGATACTTTATAACCTTTTAGACCATATAATTTTCAATTTATAATTTTTAAATTTTTTTGTGATTTTTAAATAATTTAAAAATATGTTATTTTTATAAAATACCAATAGTGTAAATTTTGACAGTATTCATTTATTTGAATTTAAATAAAATAAAAAAAAGATAATATATTCAAAAAAAATATTTAATAGGTTCCTAACATTTCATATTCTTATAGAAAATTTGTGGAGCATATTAATTAGTTCATATAATATTTATTTTAATATTTTTAAAACCATTTATTTGATATTTCTCTTAATAAAATAATTACTACAACATTTTTGTCTAATTAGTTAATATACATATTTTTTGCATAAAAATTAAAAATAAAATACTATTATAAATATAAATATAATATATTTCATAATAATACTTTTTGTCGAATTTATCTTCTAAAATACCCAACTTTTAAAATGTTATGTATATTAAATTATGAAGGTGACAACTTTGACATCATTTAAAATAAAATAATATAAGTGTGATAACCGATTTTATAATGCTAAAAATGGTCAAAATTCTACCTTTGGATGTTTATGGTTTATATGTACACTACCAATAATTTTTGGTCTGGTTCTTGGGACTTTTATGGGTATTATTAGTTTAATAAAAACTATATTATTTATTTTTCACTAAATAAATAATTTCTGCATCATTAATGTATAAGCTATTAAAGTAATTATATATTTCTTAAAAATTACAAATAAATTACCTTGATAAAGAAAAACATTTTATCTTTCAAATGAATATTTATAACTGAATTTATATTCTGTATAACTTTATATTAAAAATAATTAAATATTAAAGTTTGAGTGAGACATATTTCACTTTCATTTAAATAAAATAAATTAAAGGTCTTAATCACATACAAGTGGGTACTAATAGATACCATTTCGATCCAAATATATTTTCGGACGAAATATTATCATCCAATTATATTAAGACAAGTGTTATGGTAATTTTATAATATTATTTTTACCGTTAATTACCTAATTTACCTTTAACTGTGGTAAATAAAATTTACCGTAGTTACTATTCATAATGAAAAAACATAAAACGTATCCTATTAGAATAATTTTAACTTACTTATTACAAATATGGAATCCATTTTTCCAAATTCAAAACATATAAGTTGCTGTAATTAATTTAAAATTAATCCTGTTGTCGAAAAAATGGGTTTTTGTTTAAAACATTACAAAAGATTTAATTGATTTTACATATGAATTCAATGTAAAATTAATGCTAATGACATACATTATATTAAATGTTAAAAATATATTCTATTTATACTTTAAAACAATCTACTATTATAATTTAACCGTGTAAATTATCTCGATAAAAAAAGTTGTTTTTAAGTAAAATTTAGCGTGTTTTTACTATTCATCAAAATAAGAACATTGTCAGAGAAATAACAAAACTTTATCCAATGTAAATTTTTATATATTGATTCAAAAGAAAAAGTTTATCTTGAAAAATTAAACTTATAAACTTTTCAAAAATTATATTTAAAAAGGGTGCGCCATCAAAAGGTGGCAAAACTGCATTTTTTAAAAAATACTTCTTTTATCCGAAAAATTGATTTTGTTCTAATACCTCATACGAGAAAATGTGTAAGATGAATTATAATGTTATAAAATTCAAAATTCGGTTAATAATATTCATAATGGCTAGTTCATAACAATATTATAACAATATATCGTTGTTTAGTGAAACTCGGTATTACGTACAACACACGTTATTGAGGAAGGTTGCTCTTGCGTGTAATGCAAGCCAAGTCAGGGTTGCGTGTAGGGAAAGATTCCTTTGGTGTTGCGTATAGCATACTCAAAATACACATCAATTATAAATTGATCAAAATCTATACTTGGTGTTGTGTAAAATGAATTTTATTTGAAAGAACATGAAATTGTGTGCATGACAAGACAAGAATAATGTTGCGTATACTACAAGATAATACGATATTGCGTACAGTGCAATATAATCTTGGTGAAGAGTACAACAAAAGAAATCAAAGATAATATAAAGAATAATTCTCATAAAATCTCGGGGTGTTAAATTTCTTGTATTTTCAGAACTAAAGACTTACTTGACTTCAACCACTTAGGATAAATTTCATTTTCTGGTACTACTATTCTATCAACAAGTTTCGGGTTCAATGGTCCTTCTGGAGCTACATTCAGTGCCCTTTTCATTTTCTTCTGAGATCTGCACGTCTTAGGGATGAAGAAGATGGGAGATTCATTCTAAGAATTAAACAAGGGTTAAAGATAGAGATAGATGAAGGGATAAAAGAGGACTTATTATTTGAAAGATATGGTTTTCAGTTTTGAGAGAAGAGAGATCGAGTGAAGAAATGAGTGAAAGATATTTGGTTTTTATCATTTAGGGATTTCTAGAGTCACAAATTTAAAATTTTGGGAGTAAAACAATAAAATAATCAACATAGGTATATGGGTAATAAAATAAATATAAAACGAAAAAGAGTTATTATAGGGAGGCTAGAACAAATTGTCATGGTGATACCAGAATAGATTTTCATTGTGTCGTCTTTACGGTGTGACTCCAAATGTTGCGACCGTATCATTTGAGGTAGTAAGTGAAAGACAGTAACTGAGAGATAGTAACTGTGAGACCATAAACCTGAAACAGTAAATTCAAGACAGTAACTTGTAAAACTGTGAGAGTGAGATAGTAATTCTAAGATAGTGACTTGGGAAACCGTAAATACTGAAACCATACACTGTGAAACAATAAGCTATGAGATAGTAAGTTTTGAAACAATATACTTCTATTTGAGATTTATAATTCCTAATTCATGTATGATGTAATATATACTTTTATAATTTAATAGTTTAGTGAATATATCAGCAAGCTGACATTCAGTTCTAATGAATTCCAAAGTGATATCCCCTTTTTGATAATGGTCTCTCAAAAAGTGATGTCTTACATCAATATGTTTTGTACTAGATTTTGAAACATGATCTTTTAAATTTTAATAGTACATTTATTGTCACATTTTATAGGTACATGCCTGAATTGATATCCACAATCTAGTAATGAGTGTTTCATACATAAAATTTGTGCACAACTACTACCAGAAGCTATATATTCAGCTTCAACAGTAGATAATGAAATAGATTATTGTTTCTTACTACACCATGACCCTAGAGATTTGAATAAAATGTGACATGCTCTAAAGGTTCTTTTTCTATCCAAATTACAACCACCAAAATCAGCATCAGAATAGCTAACTAACTCAAATGATTGTCCTCTAGGATAGAATATTCCTACATTGGGTTTATGTTTGAGATATTTGATACTCCTTTTAACATCATTTAAATGAGATTATTTAGGATTTTCTTAAAAATGATCCCACATACATAAACTAAACATAACATCAGGTCAGCTAGCATTTAAGTAGAGTAAGCTTCCAATCATTTGTCTGTAAGTGGTTTGATCAACAGATTTTTCATCTTCATCAAGATCAAACTTACAAATAGAAATCATTAGAGTATCACTAATTTTAGTGCTATCCAATCGAAAAAAATTTAGAATATCTTTAGCGTATTTCTTTGATTTAGTATAATACCATAATTATTTTGAAATATTTTAAATCCAAGAATGAATTTTTGTTCAGAGATTAAAATCATTTCAAATTAATTTTTCATCATTTTAGAAAACTCAATACATAAATAAATTTTTTAAGATCCAAAAATAATATCATTTTAAAAAAATTTAACTACAAAAACATAATTGGAATTCATTTTATAAAAATAGTTGGATCTGCTTTACCTTTTGTAAAACCTTTGGAAATAATAAATGTACTTAATCAATCATACCATGCTCTTGGAGATTGATTTAAACCATACAAAGATTTTGATAATTTAAAAACATGATTTTGAAAGTGAGGATTTTTGAAACCAGGGGGTTGTTCAAAAAATACATCATCAGCTATATACCCATTTAGGAATGCACTATTGACAACCATTTGATATAGTTTGAAATTCATATGGATAGTATACACAAGTATTATTCTGATGGATTCAAGTATAGAAACATGTGAAAAGGTCCCCTCACAGTCAATCCCTTCTTCTGGAATATATCATTGTGAAACCAATCTTTCCTTATTTATAACTATGTTACCAACTTCATTTACCTTATTTCTAAACACCCACTTAGTGCCTATGGTAAATGTGTCTTTGGTTTCTTCAACACACTTCTAAACTTTGTTCCTTTTAAACTTATTAAGTTCTTCTTTCACGGTTATCTCCCAAAATTCTTCTTTGATATCATCCTTAATATTTTTAGGTTCATGTTGTGATAATAAAAATTGATGTTTAACCTGATTTCTAAGAGAAGCTCTAGTTTGTGTTCCTTTATCTAAATCTACTGCAACTACATCTAAAGGATGATTCTTAAGGGTCATAATAGATCTAGAAAAATAGGGGATAGTGATTTTAGGTTCTTCAACAGGTTCGGGTTCATTATAACTTGAATTTGGAGAATTTCTAGAACTAGAAGTTTTTAAAGATTCCATTACAGGATAGTTGGAGGATTTAGCATTGATGTAAAAATTTTACATATCATCCTCAAGATTCTCTATATAGGTCTTAGGCTCATGTGGATCCGTCTCCTCAAACTTTACATAGAAATATTCCTCCTCACGTTTATTTCTTTTGTTAAACACTCTACAGGCTTTAATAGAGATTGAGTATCGTAGAAAAATTCCTTCATCACTCTTGGACGAAAATTTGTCAAGATTTCCCTTAGTATTAAGGATAAATACTTGTCAATTGAATACTTTTAAGTGGATTAATTTGGGGTTTCTATTATTCCACAACTCATATAGAGTTCTTTTAAGAATAGTTCTAATCAATACTCTATTAATAATGTAGCATGTTGTATTTATAGATTCCACCTAGAAATAAACAGGTAAGTCATGTTCACTAATCATGGTTCTAGAAATTTCTTGCAAGGTACTATTTCTTCTTTCTACAACTCCATTTTGTTAAGGTGTTGTAGGGGAAGAGAAATTATGACTATAGCCATTTTGCGAGAAAAAGGATTTAAAATCCTGATTTTCAAACTCAAGGCCATGGTCACTTCTTAAATATTTAATTCAAAGTCCACTATGGTTTTATTTATTTTTATAATATTTGGTGAAATGATAGAATTATTCACTTTTGTGATCCAAGAATAAGGTCCAGGTATATCTATAAAAGTAATCTACAAGAATATAAATGTTGTGCTTCCCATTTAAACTAAAAACTCTATATGGTCCAAAAAAATCCATGTGAACCAACTCGAGAGGTTGAGAATTTGAAACTTCTTTCTTTAGTTTGATGGAAATTTTGGGTCCCTTTTTACAAGGATTACACACATTATCATTTGGAAACTCTAGTTTGGGTATATCTTTAACTAACATTTTTCTTGTTAGCTTTCTAAGGAAGTGAATATTTTTGTGTCATAATCTTCTATTCCAAATCCAAGATTCTTTGTGAAGTACACTTAAACATGAAGAATTTTTAGAATCTAAAGAATCTATGTTAAAAAAATATACATTTTCATTTTTAATGCAGAAAATATACTAATTCATTTTTAGAATTAAAAAATTTCAAGCATCATTTTCAAATTTAACATGAAATCCATCATCAAATAGTTGTGAAATAATAAGTCGATTATATTTCAATCCATCATCAAAAAGTACTTTGGAAATTAAAACTAAGTTAGAGTTACTTATTTAGCCAAGGCCAAAGATTTTTCCTCTAGCATTTTCACTAAAAGTGACATGTCCACCATCAATTTTTATTAGGTTCTTGAAACATGAATAGTATCTCTTCATTTTTCTTGAACACCCACTGTCCAAGTACGATGAAATTTTACAAGAGATCTCTAAACAATTTTCCTACAAAATAGTCAAATAAAAATAGGCATTGGTACCCATATTTTTTTGGTTCCAGTAATATTAGTAACTAGTACTTTAGGAACCCATACTTACCTTATAGGTTTCCTATAAGCATTATATAAAGTATTTGAGAAATAAACTCTATTTGGTCTTGAAAAACTCGAAACAGTAGAGAGTGTATCATATTTTGTACTATCAGAATATTTTCTTGAACTAGGAGTAAATATTTATGTTCTATATTTATAAAAAAAATTGGGTCTTCAAAAATATCTTTTACCAGGTTGATTTCCAATGCCTGTAGTGTATTTAGGGGAAATATGCTTACCAAGAATTTGTATCAAGATATATTTACCATTAGTAAACCTTTCAAGATATTTTTTCAATTACTCATTAGATATATTTAATTCACTGTTTTCTTTGAGTAATTGAACATTTTTCTCTCTTTCAACTGCAAGTTTAGAATTAAACATTGAGGTAAGAGCATGGTATTTCTTTAAAGACTTGTATTTATATTTTAGTTCATTACATGCCTTTTCAAGCATATTGCAATACTTAAAAATTTCTTCTTTAGACAAATTTTCAAAATCACTTTCATCTCCAGAATAATTAGAATTTTGTATAGGATATTACAGGGTTACCTTAGATTTTTTTTTCATGAAACACATATTAGATTTGTTTTCCTATTCATCATGTGAAAAATCTGAGTCACTTGAACTATCATAAAAAGCACTCCAAGTTGCTTTCATTTCCTTTTTATACATTATATCATTGTACTCATATTTATTTTAATAATTTATCTTAGTACAGTCAGCATTTACATGTCTCTTTCACTTACATTCATAACATACTATCTCATCAGACATGTCATTTTTTTCCAATATTTCGTCAATATTCCCTTTTGATCACATCTTCCTTTCAATTTAGACATTCTAAAAAAATCTTTTTGTAATTTTTTTAAACCTTATGGATAATTTATCTATCTCCTCATCCCTATCTGGTGATTATTTTTCAATATTGGAACTCTCTACAGAGACTTTCAGTTTCTCCTTTTCTTTGTGTTTAGAGGTGGTGGTCTTGAATGCCACAAATTTTCTTTTGGGTTCATCCTTGTAACGTCCCAGTTACGGATGCCACCCAGAGGCACCCCATACCCGGTTGGTCACAGGGCCTCAAGTGAATTTCCCCTAATGCTAGAGGTTGTCGACTAGTAGTGAGGGCCTTGGGTGTGATAGTGGGGAAACTATGCCCTCATTGGTAGAGAACACATCAGAAATAAACAAATGTAAAACATGGAATGAGTAATAATCCATACAAAAGTAAACAACAGAAGACTAAAAAATAATATACTGGAGGACACATATATATATGAATGATGCATGATACATATGTCTATGAAATCCGCCAAACAAATCACAATACTGGAATACAACAGTACTAAAAACAAGTACAAAAGGAAACAAGTAAACAACTCCTCAGCATCGCAAGCCATAGCATGGTCCAATGCTGTCCATCTCCACAGCAAATAAAGCACCTGAAGTAGAAGGGCACTTACCCTTATCTATACCTGCAACAATATAATCTGTTTAGGAGAAAAATCATATCCCAAATAGGGTGTGAGACTAAATCCCAGTAGGAAAACACCATGAGACCTGTGCCTGACAGTAAGTGAGTATATATAGTAGACAATAAGTAAAGAGAGTGTAGTAAACAAGGAAGTACTCAGTAGAACACAGTCTATAGTTTCAATGCATTCTAATACCATGTATCAAGTAATCAAGAAAAAAACACAGGTAACCCTCTGGGATGTACTCACAACCTAACCTCTCTGGTCCTACCTAGCAATATGCAAGCAAGAAACACAACAGGAAACCCTATGGGAAGTACTCATAGCCCATCCCCTATGATCCTATCTAGAAAAAAATCATCCCTCTGGGAAGTTCAATCAGTCTAACCCCTCTAGTTTAGCTTAATCATAGACTCTCTGAGGAAGAACTCACCGTCAACTCCCCCATAGTCTCATATCGGTACTAAAGGCACTCTAGGGAAGCACTCCACATCACATTTCTGTTGTGGCCCATGTCGAGGAACTATAGACAGTCTGGGGAATCACTCAACGTTAATTCCCCCTATGGTCTTGCATCATAAGTTATAAAGACACTCTGGAGAAGCCCTTACATCCATCCTCCATATGGTCTATACACCATATTCTCACGGCCCTGTGTATATAAATCAAGTACAGTGAAGTGTATCGGCCAAAGTAAACCTCAAAACTACTTGGCTAGCAGTCTACAACATAAAATCATATCAAAACAGTCACACCATCCTACAACTAGGCATGGGAAAGTAAACAAGAGCCTAATACGAATACTAGACCCTACGGTTAAAAAAAGAAATCATGCATGGTCATAAACATAAAAGGAATAACAATTCACCCTATTCACATTCAATTATCAACAAATCAAGCATACAAGCATAGTAGGAAAACAATAGGGCTAAAATGGTAAAAGTGAAATACCTCGTTCATGGGTATTGTGGATTTTTCCCATAAAACTCAAAGACATTTTACGGAAAGGCACAAGCCACCTACCTTGGAATTTGGAGATCGATATAATCTGGCGTCAGTTCTTGGATCAACCTAGAATGTGGTAGATCTACAAAAACTTCTAAAACATTCAACCCACAATATCTTGCGGGAGAAGAGAAATCAATAAATGATTCTCTAGGAGAAGAGATAACTCACCGATGTGATTCCAACGCAATAGACAATGTTCGATTAGGAGGACGGACGCTCGCTCAGGGGCTCGTCGAATATCCATGGTCGTACGATGCTCCTGGACAAGACGGACGAATAAGGGGGGTGCTATGTCGATTGGACGTGACCCTGGTGCATTTAATGAAAAAAAAATAAATGATGTGTACTACACGGCGTGTACTCTCCTTTTCCATACTCTGCTTTAGGTGGCATCCATGTCACCCCCACATGGCCGTGTGCATGGCCGCTACACAACTAGCACACGATTACTTGTTGTAACCGAGTACACAGCGTCTACTCAGAAAGTACAAGACGTGTACTTCAAAAATTTCTATTCATTCATATTCTTTTCAAAAATGACCAGAAAAGGAAAACATACCTAAAAAAGAAGATCTGGATTCTTACTAACTTCCCCCCTTAAAGAAATTTGTCCCCAAATTTCCCTAGCAAGGAGTTGTAGTAGAAGAAACCTCGAATAGCTCCGACCATTGTGCTCGTACATCAGCCTCCCTCTCCCAAGTCTCATCCAGTACTCACCTATGCTGCCATAGCACTCATACCAAAGAAACATGCCAGCCACAGAGAGCCTTCGTACATAGATCAACAATCCGGATAGGATGCTCCTCAAACGATGCATACACATCCAACTCATCCTCCTCAGGTTGAAAGACATGAGATGGTTCTGAGAAGTAACATCGAAGTTGAGAAACATGGAAGACGTCGTGCATAGCCTGATAACTCTGAGGTAACTGCAACCGATGGAAACCGGACCAACTCTCTCCAACACCTCAAATGGTCCAACGTACCTTAGAGAAAGCTTACCCTGTCTCCTGATCCTCCTGTGCCCCAATCTTGGTGTGACACACAGGAAAACCTGATCTACATCCTCAAACTCGAGAGTTCATCTCCACTGATCATCATAAGATTTGGTAGAGACTATGTAGTAGCCATCCTCTCCTCAATCAACTCTATCTGCTCTATGGTCTCCTGAAAAAGACGAGGTCCTAGCATAGCTGCCTCTCCTTCCTCCTTCCAACATAAGGGTGATCAGAATGGCCTACTATAAAAAGCCTTATAAGGTTCCTTCTAAATAGTTTCTTGAAAACTATTGTTGTAGGGAAACTCCACAAGAGGTATATGCTTCTCCCAGGAACCTCCAAAGTCCAAGATGCATGAAAAAATCATGTCCTCAAGCACCTGAATTATATGCTTGGACTGGACATCTGTCTGGGGATGGTAAGTTGTACTCAAAAGTACTTGTTTACCTAATTCTTTCTGAAGCCCCTGCCAGACCCAAGAAGTAAAACACACATCTCTTTCTGAAACAATGGAGAGTGGATATCCATGTATGCGCACAATATCACAGATGTAAAACCATCCCATCTCATCAACACTGAATGTATCCTTGATCGACAAGAAGTGATAAACCTTTTTGAGTCTATCAATGACAACCTAGACTACATCATTACCTTGAGCCGACCTCAGTAAATCTATAATGAAATCCATCGTGACATCATTCCACTTCCATTCGGGAATGGGTAACTACTACAAAAGCCCTGCTAGTTGCTGATGCTCCTCCATCACATACTAATAGGTGTAACACCTCATGACGAAACTAGAAACAAATCTCTTCTTACCTGGCCACCAATACTAATAGTGTAGATCACGATACATCTTGGTGACACCAAGATGAACTGCCCAAACTGAGGAATGAAAGTCCCACATCAGCTCCTCGCGTATGTTTTCTGACACCCAAACATGCCCTTGGAAACACAAGATCTCATCCTCTTCCATGTTCCATCCAAGTATAGGGTCCTCTCCTGACACGTTTTCTCGTAGGACTAGGCCTTCAGAATCTGATAGCTTCCTCATTCACTCTCGATCAAGATGAGTAGATGTAACAACCACAGAATAAAGAAAGGTCTTACCATGTCTATCGTGAAACTCCAAATGCATCTCAGAGAATAGATCCATAAGCTTCCACTCATTTCTAGCCTCCTGAATTGCCTATATCTGAGTCCTCCTACTCAGTGCATCAACCACTACATTGCCTTTTCCAGGCATATAGGCAATCTCAAAGTCAAAGTACTGAAGGTACTCAACCCAACTTCACTGTCTCAAATTCAGATCATGCTAAGTTAATATGTTCTTGAGACTCTTATGGTCGGTTAAAACCAAAAAAATGCTCCCCCAAAAGATAATGTCTTCAACAACCCAATGAATGAACAACATCAGCCAACTCAAGATTGTGCATCAGGTAATTACTCTCATGTGGACTCAACTGCCGAGACCCGTATGCAACGAATCCTTCTCCCTGCATAAGCACAACTCCCATCCAAATACCTAAAGCATCAAAGTATACAGTATAGCTCTTTCGTAGCTTTGGAAATACTAGTATCAGTTCTGAATTCAACCTCTATTTTAGCTCTTGAAAGGATGACTCGCAAGAATCTGACCACAAAAACTTCACACCCTTATTAGTTAGACCCTTCAGTGGTGTTGCTAAGCATAAAAAGTTCTGAATGAAATGTATGTAGTATTCATCCAGCCCTAGAAAACTCCATACCTCAATGATGTTATTCTTTTTCTCCTAGGAAACTACTTCTCTCACTTTCTCTAGGTCTACTGATACTCTTGTCTCTATGATAAAATAACCCAAGAAGTGAATCTGGTCTATCCAAAAGTGGCATTTTGTGAGCTTAGCATATAACTGATGCTCTCTCAGTGTACTCAAAATGATATCAAGATGTGTGGCATGGTCGTGTCGAGAGTGAGAGTACACCAAGATATCGTCCATGAAGACTACAATGAAAGAATCCATGTATGGATGGAACACTCAGTTCATCAGTGCCATGAAAACTGCAGGCGCGTTTGTAAGACTGAACGACATATACAAAAACTCATATATAACATACCTTCTATAGAAGGTTGTAAGTGGTATATTAGATGGTCTAACATGCAACTGATGATAACAGGACCCCAAGTAAATCTTTGAGAACACCTGGTCTCCTCGAAGCTAATCAAAGAGATCATCAATCCTCTGTAAAGGATATCAGTTCTTGACCATCAACTAGTTCAGCTTCTGATAATCCTCACAAAGCCTGAGGGTACCATCCGGCTTCTTCGAAAACAGGATAAGCGAACCCCAAGGAGAAGTACTGTGTCAGATGAAACCATTTTCTTGCAACTCCTCTAACTGCTTCTTGAGATCCTATAACTCTGGTGTAGCCATCCTATAATGAGTAATGGACACTGATGCCACTCCTAAGAATGAGATCAATAAAGAATTCAGCGTCACACTCCGAAGGAAAACAAGAAAAGTCTTATGGAAAGACGTCTTTGAAATGATCCACCACTTTATGAAAATCTAACTATGAAGTCCCCCAGTCATCCAGATATAGACTAGCAATCTAGGCTGTAACTCCTCCTAACCCATGATGCTCGGGTCCTGGTCTGCTCACATGGGCGTGTACTTCTGCCAGAAATGGTCATGTAATACCCCAAACACACGATGTGTTTTCCTTACACACAGCGTGTACTTGAATTCTCCTCCCCTACCTGAGTCCTTCTACACGGCTAAGCCACACAGTTCTCCTTAGAACAAGATTACACGGCGTGTTTGTGCCAAACACGACATGTACTAGAAAAGCCTCACCGACCCGTGTTGTTCGTGAAACTTCCGGATACTCGGCTGACAATACGCGGTGTTTTCCATATGGACACAGCGTGTACTTGGAAAGATAACACCGACTCATGATGTTAGTTACATGGTCATATTCTATGATTACACTACACTGCATGTTCAGAACTGGCACAATGTGTATAACCTAAAATTTCTCTATTCGTGTTATTAGTCACATGGGCGGACACAGGGTCATAATGACATGGCCTGTATAACCGGTACATGGGGTGTTCCTACAAGAACTTCTCTATCCTGTGTCTCTGCCCATATGAACTATGACACGTTTAGATACTACATGACCTGTACATAAGGTACACATAGTGTACTTAAGAAAATCAGTTTATTCCCGAACAAAAGAACACATGGAGTGTAATCAAAACTACACGACATGTACTCTGGGTTTTTCTGGATTGTAATCCCCAAAAACTACTCTGGAGACCATAAAAACACTGAAAAGAACACCAAAGGGCCAAATTCTGATCCGAGAGGGCCCATACTCTATGTGAATCAAATATTGGCATCTTATACATGTTATAACAAGAAAAAAAGGTAAATGATCCACCAAATTCCGGTCCATGAGTTCCCATAACACCTCAAGAACCAAAGTTTGGTGTTCATTCAAACAAAAACTTACACAAACAACACCCTATCAAACAAAACCTTACATAAACAATACCCTATCAAACAATAGGTATTTTTCTCCCAACCTCTATCACAGAAACATTTATATCTAGCACAAAACCTTTCATAACAGCATGAAATCACTAATGCACCCTAAATGGAATGGCAAGTATGCATGTCATGTAATTTATAGAAAGTTCATATATAATTCAATAGATGGCATACCCTCACCTCATCAGGTTGCAATAGAAATAGAACCTCAATAACATCAATAATAACAACAAAAAACATATGAATAACTCAAGGTGAAATCAAATCAACTATAATGATTACAAAACCAGAAAAATTGCAACATGAGGTAAATTGGATTTTCCATGTACAGGGGTTAGCTACTCTCGGGCACAACTTATTACCATGTAACTATTCTATCCTATCCCTGACGATAGGCTCCAAACAGTAAGTCAAAGAAAATAAACTCCTCTGATACCAAATGTGACAACTGGGCCCCGGTGATAGCACAAACACCCTGCCTTAACATGGCCATAAAGTCCTGGCCCACCAGGTACGACCAATTTCCCCACAGATACATGGTCCCCACCCAAGGTTCCACCCACATGACTGAACGGGTTATCTTACTAATGATTGTCCTCCAAGCCCAGAACATGTCCTTTCCAGTGTGCTTTTTCCTCACTCACACACACCCTGAAAAATTTCCCAGAAGGTCACCCATCCTGATCACTACTGCAGGCCAAACATGCTTAACTGTGGAGTTCTAGCCAGACAGGCTCCTGAAAAGAAAGGTGTACACATGTATAATAATCTATACAAAAGTAAACTGTAGAGGACTGAAAAATAATAAACTGTAGCACACATATATATATGAATGATGCATGATACATATGTTTAGAAAATCATCCAAACAAATCACAATTCTATAGTACAATAGTACTAAACACAAGTATAAAAGGAAACAAGTAAATAACTCTTCAGCATCACAAGCCATAGCTTGGTCCCATGCTCTCTATCTCCACATCAAATCAAGCACCTAAAGTAGAAGGGATCTTTCCCTTATCTATACCTGCAATAATATAATATTTTAGATCCCAGAAGCATATTCCGATTAGGGCGTGAGACTAAATCCCAGTAGGCAACCACCACAAGACCTATTCCCTAACAGTTAGTGAGTATATATGGTAGACAATAATTAAAAAGTGTGCAATAAACAAGGATGTACTCCACTGCACACAATCCACAGTTTCAAAGCATTCAAATACCAGGTATCAAGTTAGCAAGAAAAACACACACGTAACCCTCTAGGAATTACTCACAGCCTAACCTCTCTTGTCCTACCTAGCAGCAAGAAAGAAAGCAACACAACAAGTAACCCTCTGGGAAATACTCACAGCCTATCTTCTCTGGTCCTTCCTAGCAACACAAGAAACCCTCTGGGATGTACACTCAGTCTAACCCCTCTGGTTCAGCTTAAGCATAGACTCTTTGAGGAACCACTCACCATCAATTCCCCCTATAGTCTTGTATTGGTACTAAAGGCACTCTAGGGAATCAATCAACATCACATTCCCCCTATGGCCTACGTCGAGGAACTAGAAAAACTCTAGGGAAGCATTCAACTTCAATTCCCCCTGTGGTCTTGCAGCATAAGTTATAAAGACACTCTGGAGAAGCCCTTACTTCCATCCTCCCTATGGTCTATACACCAGGTTCTCACGGGCCTGTTTATGTTAATAAAGTGCAGTGAAGCGTATCAGCCAAAGTCAACCCCCAAACTACTTGGATAGAATCCTACAACATAACATCATATCAAAACAGTCACACCATCTTATAACTAGGCATGGGAAATTAAAAAACATCATAACAAGAAAACTAGACCCTACGGTCAAAAAAAGCAATCATGCATGGTCAAAAACTTCCAAGGCCTAGCAATTAACCCCATTCATATTCCATTATCAACAAAAAAATCATAAAAGCATTTCAGGAAAATGATAGAGTTAAAATGGTAAATGTGCATTACCCCGTTCATGGGTATTAGTGATTTTGCACATAAAACTGAAAGACTTTTTACAGAAAGACACAAACCACCTACCTCGGTGTTGGGAGATCGACATAATCTGGTGTCGACCCTTGGATAAACCTAGAATGAGTTAGATCTGCAAAAATTTCTAAAAATTTCAACCCACGTATCTCATGAGAGAGGATAAATCAACAGATGGTGCTCAAGGAGAAGAGAGAACTCACCGATGTGATTCCAACGCAACCGATGATGTTCGATTCAGAGGATGAATGCTCGCTCAGGGGATAATCGAAGATCCGTGGCTGTATGATGCTCCTGGATGAGATGAACGGAGATAGGGGGTGTTCTGTAGATTAGGCGCAACCCTATTGTGTTTAGTAAAAAAACAAAATACACGGTGTGCACATTTTAAGTACACAGTGTGTAGTCTCTTTTTCCGTACTCCGCTTTCGGTGGACTCCAGGTCACCACCACATGGCCGTGTGCATGACCGCTACACGACCATCACATGGTTACCTGCGATAACAGATTACACAGTGTGTATTCAGAAAGTACACGGCTTGTACTTCAAAAATTTCCATAAATTATTCTTTTTCAAAAAAATGACCAGAAAATGAAAACATACCTGAAAAATAAGATCCGGGTTCTAAAAATCGTCCTCTTACCTATTGAAT
This sequence comes from Viscum album, assembly GCA_963277665.1. Lineage (NCBI taxonomy): Eukaryota > Viridiplantae > Streptophyta > Magnoliopsida > Santalales > Viscaceae > Viscum > Viscum album. Next base: position 1,546,882,010 of record OY728135.1, on the reverse strand, counting down.
TTCATCTATTCTTCCTATATCATTAGTTTCCCAATTATTTATTTGATAAGTAATTTTCTTATGTCACATGACTCTCTAATGGAGATAGAGGTTCCTCTCAATCTATCAGGTATTCATCTGAGAATCCTCATGATTTGTTCTTTGTAAGTGACATATCTTCCAAGAGAGATCATTTTATTTAAAGTTTCATTGAACTTGAGATACATATCAGAAATATATTCATCATGATTTATTGTAAAGTTATCATACTTAATAGTATATGTATTGTGTCTCATTTCTTTCACAATAGTGGTTCCTTATAAGAAATAGACAAGGTGTCCCAAATCTCATGGGATGTTTTATAAGAAGAAATTTTGTTGAATTCTTAATCTCTTAAGGCACAGTATAGAGAATTCATTGCTTTACATTTATTGTTATAGGAAATCATGGTAGGTTCATACCAAATGTTTTTAGAAGTTTCATAAATTTCATATTTACTTTCAGTATTAGTCTAGATTTTGAATCCCATTCTATCTAAATGTATTTTTATTTTAAGCTTCCACTTAGCATAGTTTGTGCCATTAATGAAAGGTTTTCTATTAGTAGCATCTCTTTCTAAACGATTTTCTATAATATAAATTTTAAAGGGATGTCAAAGAGATAAAAATTTAGAAATAAAATAAATTTTAAGATCTTTGAAAGAAAACTATAATCCTAGTAGAAAAAAATTTGAAAAAGCATTTAAAATTGAAAAATTTATAAACTCCTTTGATACCAAATGTTGGTTGGAGTAGATTACTCAAGAGTGGGGTGAATTGACTATATATAAAAATTTCTGTTAAAAATTGATTCTTTGAAAATTTCCCCTAAATAAAAAATATGATCAAAGTTAGTTTTTAGTGAATTTATAAAAGTCTTGAATTTTTAATTAATTTCTAAAAATATTTATTAGTTATTAGCTATACTAATCTTGATATTAATATAATTTTTAACCTAACCTAATAGTTCAAAAAAATTATAAACACTTGATAAACTAACTATCAAAGTAATATATAGTTTTTTGAAATATAAATTAAAACAGAGAAAAAATAAATTAAAAGACACCACAGATAAAACAAGTGGTTTGGTCTCAAGACAATACTTAATCCACTACACTTGGTGATCAAATTCCACCAAGAACTCTACATTAACAAAAATTATCTACACCCTGGATCGGGGTAAACAACAGTACACAAGACTTTCCAGGTCACATGACCTCTTCCAGTATTCTTCATGGGAATAAGCTACCAGGTCACACAAGGACCTCTTACACACTTATACGTGGGAGTAAATATTTGTCAGAAGACATGAGAGGAAGGATATATTGTATACTTCAGTTTAATATATGAGACAATGTGTGTTTAAATACAGACAGACACATACTTCTTGAAAGCTAAAAGTAGTACAAAACAGAGCGAAGATGATGAGAAAGGGTTAAAAGTGATCTAAGTGTTATTTGATTCATATCTGGACTTTTAGGATGAAGTAGATGCAAGTATAGAGTCCTTATTTACAAAACAGAGTATCGTAAGTCTGGTGCTCTGGTTTCCATTTCAAAGATCTAGTTCATGTTCTTCTTAAAGTTGGTTCTGGGAAGATGTTTTTGGATCTGATCTATAGTAGTCCACCCTTCAGAAATCGAGAGTGCTTCTGGTGTTCTTTAGTTTTATGTTGTAGCTTGTATTAGTTTTTGTTTTCGAATGATATCTCCTCTACATTTTGTTCTAGTACCATGATTTCATTTTTGTTATAGATTGCATGTGTTGGAGCCAACATTATGCTTGTAGTCTACACCTCATTCCTCATACTATCAGGTGAAATGTTTAAAAAGAAACATTAATTATGTTAGTACCTTTAAATGACTCAAAAATGACCATTAGAAATAAAATTGACTATGACAAAACAGATTAAAAAACTGTGTCATAGTTTATCTTGAAACGGGATCACTTGGAAATAGTGTCACCACGAAACGATGTCTTGTTCTTTGCCTTTGAATAGTGATACAGTCATGATGACACAATTGCATTGAGACCAGGAATTGGTAGCAGAAATTCGGTGTTAGGATCACAGTTTTTGGTCCTTTTCCAAACTTTGAATAGTGTCTTGGTGATGGTAGTAAGGAACCGGTGTCACCGACATCATGAGATCTGAAATGGGTTATGCTGTTAGAGTCACAGTGTCTCGGTCACAGTGTCTAGGTCATGGTGTCTGGGTGACGGTGTCTGGGTCATGGTGTCTGAGTCATCGTGTCTCGGTCATGGTGTCTGGGTCATGGTGTCTAGGTCACAGTGTCTCAACACAGTGTCTGGGTCTTTTCCAAAAACCATAACTGGTGGAAGACTTTTGGTTTTTCAAACTTAGCCAAATATCTGTAAATAGTCTTAAGTAGTAATATTCAAATAATGAATTAGAAATAATCATTCAAACATGAAAACATTATAGAAGAAAATTAAATATAGTTTACAATAATCAAACATGATTAATATGAATCAGGATCTTGTGAAATTTTATTTAAAGCATAAGGAAACCAACCATCTCTACACATGATTTGAGATAGATTAGATATGGTTAATAGGATTTGTGATCATTAAAACATGATTAAAACATACGGATTCCAACATATATAATACTCAGTATAATGTTTAAAATTCATATAATGTGTTTTCTATGCATCATATAAGAACAAATCTAATTTTACACATAAAAGAATCATTTTTCAAAAAAAGTGTGTTTTGTTGCCTTTGAAAGGTGAACTTGTTTAAATATAGTTTTTAATACTTTTATAAATTATATTTGTAAAAATAAACTTCTTTTTTGAAATAATAATATGAAAATTTTCTTTGATTTAATTTTTTATTTTTTTTCCTGATAATTTTAATGTTTTGATGAATACTAAAAAAAACATTCATTTTAATTGAAAAATGATTTTCATACAATTTATTTATAGTGTTAAATTATATATTTGAATGATTTTAAAGTATAATTAAATCATATTTTTATCATTTAATCTAATTTTGGTCGTTGGAATCAATTTCACATTGAATTTGGATATAAAAACATTTCAATCTTCTGAACGTTTTTACTTTAAAAATAAGTTTTCTCAACTCGTTAACAGAATTAATTTTAAATTAATTTGACCCGATTGCATGTTTTGAATTTTAAAAAATGGATTCCATATTTGGAATAATAAGGTCCAAATTTATTAAATAGGTCCCTTTTATTTTTGGACATTATGTATAATAACTTTAGTAATATGTTTTATTACCATGGTTGAAGGTAATTCAGGTCATTAAAGGTAAAAATAATATTAAAAATATTATAAAATTACCCTTAAACTTGTCCTATTTATATTGGATGAGTTTTTGTAAACCAAAACTATCATTGGGGTGATTTTATAAGCTCTTGGAGCCACATGGATGACATTATTCCATTTATAGTATGTAATTCAAAGAAATGTCAATTTTTTCATAATCTTGTTTTTAATAAGTGAAATATTTTTAATATGGAGTTATATATGGGATATAGTCAACTATAAATAGTATTTTGAAAGATAAAATGTTTATAATAATCATTATTTTTTAAAATGTTTTGTGAAGAAATAATTTAATTAAAGGATTTCACAATGATAATGTAGTGTTTATTTAATTAAAGTAAATATAAAATAAAATATATTAAAAATAATAAAATAAATATAATTTGAGAGAATTAATATCATACATAAATTTTATGGATGAATTTGACATGTTTGTGATGATCTAAAAGAGTTTTTTGGATGATATTAGGTTGTTATGATATTTTTATAAATCAAGTAATGAAATGTTTCAAAATTTACATCAAAGATATATTAAAATAAATGGTATTTTATTAAATGATATGAAATTCCTAAAAATCTAAAATTTGGCCAACTAATTTGGATAAGTCTCCAAAACATCATAAATGGTTCATTTATTATTCATTTTCCATTTTATATTAATTATATTAACCCTGAATTTGTAAATTACATGATATCATGGAATGAATTAAAAAGGATAAATAGGGGTCAAAAAAATGATAATGATTACAAAATAGAAAAATCTTGTCTAATTTTAATTTTATGAATGGATTTTGAAACCTTTTCATTATTGGGTCCGGATAAATTTGGAAAAGGGAATTCAAATACTCCCATAAATTTGGGAAATGAAGGAAAATGAACCAAATAAAGATTCGAAAAAAAGTCTTGAAAAAGACAATAAATCTAGAAAAGGAATAACCAGACTGCAAAGGGAAATATCCTTCATAGATTGCCACTCTGTATGGTAGTCTGCTTCACAAAGCACCCATGAACTGACTAGTTCACAAGATGGAGATGAAAAAACCAGACCTCTGTGAAAGCCATCGTTCGTAGGATAGAGGTGGAGAAATTCACGCCATGTACCATTTTATATAGACCCAGACAGTTCGCGGGTGAGGCACAACTGATGGAGTCCCACGAACGATGTCGTTCATGGGACCAAGGTGGCATTTTTCACCTCCGAGAACTGCAACCCCACAAGCCTCTATTGACTAAGTCATCTTTGGGTCGAGTGTTTCTTCCTTGGGCTTTCAAAAAAGAGACACTGAAACACACCAATTGAGCTCCCCCACTACTCTATAAAAAGACACTAAGGGGAGCCAAGAAGGAACCAAATAGAGGAATTTTGGAGGCTATTGATCGACAAAAGCACGAAATAAGAGATCATAAAAAAGACGGAATTTTCCCACAATTATCTGCAGGTATAAGTCACTACATATCATCAAAGAAAAAAATATAATAAGAATTTGAAGACTGCAAACCCATTATCCTTCACAAATGAATCTTCCACGAAGCACAAGACCAATTCCATTTCTTAAATTTGGCACCCCATGTAGAAAAAAACTATTCAGATGGAACCCTACACCATGTAGTAAATCACTAAGTGGATGAAGCCTAATGTCACATACCACCATAGTATGCACATGAAACTCAACACAACAAACCCCCGAGGCACACAGATGGAAATTGGTGTCATGTAGAAAAAAACTACATAGATAAAATCTAGGTCTACATACCATCACGGTATGCAGATGGCCCCCTCACCTACATAGCGATGCCCTATGCGAGGGAAACCCCATCCCGCATGTGAAAATGGTACACACAATGGGGTATCCTCTGGAATTCCACCACTGAGTTCAACCATTTCCTTCTATTCCAGTTGCAACATCCATAACCCCTCTATAAAACAGTCCAATAAAACTAGGCCAAAGCCTCATCCAAAGCCACCATACCCATATGATCAAAGCATCAGGCACATCAGTGAAACCTTATGAGCTTACATACCCATGGTAAGAAGATTCACGTGGGTAATCACTTTGATAAGGAAGACCCCCCAGGATGTCCCTAAGTTTACATCCCCATGGAAATATAGGGTTTGATATCAGGATTCTCACATATACCTCACCGTTATAGGGATTAAGGGAAATCAATAGCGTTTCCCTTCGATGAGGTCCAATGATAAATAAGGGAGAAGCACACTTATATTTCCTTTTTACATGGAACATAGATCCTCCCATTTCCCTGAACGAATCAAAGGGAATACCTCCTAGAGTAATCCCCTTCATTCATAGGAGGTGGTGCTATCACCTCACCCTCTTTAGCCACCCCCTCCTCCTTTTCCATCAACGGAGAAGGAAACACATATGATTAAACAGATCTACCACTTCCTATTATTTATCACACTGATCATGAATCATGTGGGCTTAGAGATAAGTGTATATCATTTCATCCACGTGATTCACCTCAACTAATAAATAATGAGAACTCTGATTCCTGCAATAATTGGGATATGTATGATGATTGTACAAGGCCCGATGTCAAATGGGCCTCCTAGAAGGTGTATGCCACAGTCCAATATCCTAAAAAAGGAGGATCTCAGGAATAAGTCCTAACTATGTCCCCTTTATGGGCCTCCTCCAGGGTGTAAGTCCCAACTCAAACCAAACTACAAGGGCTGTGACTCCCAAATAATGGGGAAATGAATAATGCCTCCTTGTGGTCCAAACTTGACACCCAAATCCCCATAATGCTCTTCGGGCCACATCCCAAGTAGGGTCATATCCACTTAGGAGACCATATCACTTCTAGGTACCTCATATCACTTCAGCATAAGTCTCACCCCATCATTGACTAGGTAATCTTTCACCTGTGTGTCCCTACCACATGATGTTATACATTATGAAACAACCCGAAATTTTGAATAAATTTTGTTTCCTAATTTTGTGTGTTATTTTCTTTTTTACTCCACAAAGCTATTTCATTTAATGAAATGAGTATAATTAAATTGAGACCGTTGGGTTTCGACTGTTATATGACCATTGGTCAACATGACACGTTGGAAACTAAATGTTGCGATTATTTTCTATAAGTACAAGTGATCTTGGTTAATTAATATAGAAAGAATATTCAATGGCCTCATCCATTATTCTCAGGCCGATCGAAGCCCATCTAACAGAACCTGGGAAGGAGGTAGCACCACTGGGATTTTCTCTGGACCAAACCCAAGCTGAACATCATCGTGTGAAGCTAGAACGAAATCGCCTTCGTGAGAAGTTCAAGCTGATAGAAATTACAACTCTTGCAATGTAGGCTGAGACGCCCTCTGATTCTTTCACCTTAGCACACCTTACACTCAGGTCCAATGCTGGGGTTATAACGGGCTATGTAAGGATATCGTAACTACTTTGTGTAATCCTTTGATAAATAAAAATTTTGATTTCTTCATATGGGGACGTTTGTGAATTTTTAAAATGTACGAATAAATGTAGGATGTATATTATTATTGAATTTTGGAAAAAGATATATTTTGAAATACTTATGTAAAGCTTAAATAATTCATGATGTGTAATTATTTTCAAAATATGGTCTTCTGCAAATGTGTTCAGTAAGAAATTTAGAGTCTAATAAGATCAACATAATTTTTGGTTAATAGTGATTTATGAATCGTGATTTTATGCTTAGGATTAGTAATGTGGCCAAATGGATTATTAATATCACTAAAAGAAAGTATTAATATAATTTATGCACCTTGATTAAGTAATTAGATTCAATAAAATGGGTAAATAACTGTTTCATAAATTATTAGTCAAGTATTAGTTTTTTCGAGTGAATAGTGTTTTTTAATTAAAAATTAAATTAAAAATATTTAGAAAATTATTTTTATAAAATGGACTTTATTTTTGAACTTAGAGAATTGATTTTATGTTAAGTTATATTTCTGGGAGTTTTCTAAAAATGTTTACTTTTCAGTGATTAGTAAAAATACAGTTTTAGGGTTTCAGTATGTTTAATGACATCATAACTTCATCATTATGATGTGATTAGATATTTTAAGAGATGGCCGACTAAAGGGGGTGAATTATTGTATGAGGGGTCCCATGTGGCTAAAAACATGGGAAAATACCATGGGAAATCCCATGGTTTTTCCAAAACCACCAATGAGGTGTCTTTTGACCATTAATGCCTTGTCCCCTCACTTTCCCAATAAATACCCACCATTTCATCCTATAGTTTTCACTCCCAACTCTCCACTAACGAAGCTCTGGTCCCATTACCTCCCAAGGAGTCCTTTAAAGGTTCCCCCAATCCCTCAAGGTCCCAACCTTCTAGTTTTAAGAGTTACGTTTTATGGTAAGGGATCATACCTCTCTCTTTCTTTCCAAGTACTCTCTATTATGTCATTTCTTTTATTATCCTTGTTCTTATGTTGGGGTTGTTATTTTATATTAATCCTACTATACTTTTCATGTTATTATGATTATATACCCCCTCTTGATCTCATCAATTCATTTTAATAATGTTTAAGTGGCGTTGTTAGGCTGCCGAATTTTTAAGGGATTCTTTTACCCTTCTCATTTTTCAAGTTCTATTTTTATGTCAATTATTTCAAGTTACTTTTATTATTTTGGGGTATTATCTCTATATCTATCATACTGATCTTTTATGTTCATATTATGAGATACCCTATTTGATCTTTTCAATTCATTTTTGATGTTTTAAGTGATGCCGTTAGGCTGCTGAATTTTCATAAGAGAAATCTTTTTTTGTCTTCCTTTCAAGTTCTTCGTTTCATATGGTATATCTTTCAAATTTCATTAAAATGTTCTTAAATCCTTTATATTTTTCCCCTACTTTTTTATGGATCATTTATGAGTGGGTTACCCATGTACCCACTCTTTTCAATGTTATCTAAAACCCTATATCATAGCCGTTATGCTGCAGAATTTTCGTCTCAAAATGTCTTTATCTTTTTCTCAAATTCTTTTATTTTATTAAGTGAATACTCAAAGATCATTCTTCTACAGGGGTATTCACATATATATAAAAATGTTCTATTTTAATTCTGGGATTTACATACATGAGACCCTCTTTCCTTTTTCTGTGGGTTTAAGGTGACATAAAGATCACGTCTTTAAAGTAGTTTTTTAAATGTTATGATTATGAAATAAACCCATTTATTTTATGCTATATGGGTTATTTATGAAATGTTTGATTATTATTAATGTGGATCACATGATAATAAAGAAAAATTTAAGGGTTCTCCCTGATAGCGCTCCAATTCATTGGGTAAAGACTTAATCTCTAGAGGTAACCATTTTAACGATATATTGGTGAATAACCTTGGTAAATTTTTAATGACACCTTGGGGATGGACCTTGGTGAAATGGAAATTATTTTCTATGTTAAATGTTATATCCACATATTCATTTTATGAAACATGTTATTTTTATTATGATAGGCCTCGTGATATCTCTCTCATGCCTTTAAGTTATTTATCTTTCCCTTATTGATGTCTCTCAAGTTCACATGACAAATGTTTCTCTTGTTTCCCTTACTAGGCCTTCTTCTCACCCTTTCCTTTGATGTATGATCCAAGGTTATGAGATGCTGTAATGAACTTAGGATGAACAAATGAATAAGCCTTTCAAGTGTTTAATAAGAATGTTTTCTATCATTTTCATGTATTATGTTCCTGGTTTCCAAGACACTAAACCTTAAAGATCCTCGGTTTTGTATAATGTAAAAAAAAGTATATGTGATAAAAGGTGGGAAGTTATAGTTGGTATCAAATGATTGTTTAGTTATTTGTGGAAATTAGGATATGAAAACTTTTGGAAGAAACCTATAGAAATGTTTAGATATATGAAATCTTCCTGGTATTTTGGTGAGTACCGTGTAAGTGGTTTATCAAGAAAATACATCCTTGTCTGGATACGAGTAGGTAAAGGTGGATCTGGCACAGATGTACATAGGGGTAAAACCTGAAAACACCGCTTTGAGCTAGACTCAAATGGGAACTTTTACATGACAATGGGTCTTGCTGCACAATTGGTTATGACACTCCCGGGGGATATGCTTTGGTAATTTCATAAGATTAGTAAGAACCATTATTTAAGGAATAAATATAAAATGAAATAAAAATTCACATAATAATATATGATCATGGATAACCAAGATTAGAACCTAGGGGTTCACAAGTTAGGATATACTTTTCTTCTACAAGTTTATCCTTCTATGCATAAAGTTTCCTTTTCATGATTATTAGCTAAGTATTTAAGCCCCATAGTTATACTTTCTTTTCTTAGTTAATGGCGGGAAATGGAAGAACATGCCCCAACAACTAATGTGATAGAAAATGTGAGAATTGCCCTATTAATGTGACATATATGACAAGAGATCAAGTTGAACATATTGTTATAATGCCAAACCAGCTATCAAAAATCACAATTAATAATTGGTACCTAGTTTAATGCCCAAATTCATCAAGAAATAAGAAGATGAAGTCTCAAGGAGGTTCATCTGATAAAGTTGATAAGGGAAAGAAGACCCAATTTCCTTTGTGAAAAAAGTGTGTAAAGAGGCACCAAGGAGAATGTCACAAAGGAACCAGGATATGTTTTATGTGTTGGGTGATAGGGCATAAAGTAGCCTATTTCTTTAAAAAAATGGATAATGTGATGAATAGAGATAAGGATCGATCTAATATACCTTATAATATTTAATGTTGTAAATGTGGAGAAGCTGGACATTATCCAAGGAAATGCTCTATTATAAGGAACAAGAATCATGATGAGCATCAATAATCTTCAAGGAAAAGGGAACAATGCAAGTCCTATGCTGAGATAGATCATGATGACTGAGGAACATGTAACTTCTTCGTAATAATTGTCTATGTCATGTTGTATTTTAGTTCGTGCTCTATAATCATATCTTTAATGTTTTCTAATAACATTGAGTCACTACCTAAGATGATTTTATATCATTAAGGAAAAGATTTATTTTTATGTATCACATGTTGATGTTATGAAGCTGATCTTCTTGAAAAAAATAAGATGATTAGGGGATTAAAAGATGAATATTATTTTGGAAGACGTTCACTATTTTAGGAACCCTATATGATCAAGGTAAATAGATTACTATAGTATTTTCTTTGAGGAGTAAAAGTTGACTTATATTTCGAATAATAGATGAATTTAAGGTGAACTTATGGTAATTTAGGTTTCTTATGGAAATGATTAACCTATCTTGGGGAAAATGTGATTAAGTTAGTTACTTTTTTTATAAGACGTTAAGAGTGGTTGATGTTGTTTGGAGACGAATGATAAAAGTTATCTATGAAGACTATGTCATCAAATCCTTCTTATATTTGGGTTTAATATTAGTTTGGTTTATTTTGAGGAATTTTAAGGACAGTTATTTATAGAATGGTCTATGATGAACTTTGGGTGGTACCATGGAATTTTGATGATTTAAAGTAGTTTCCCTTCCTATGGGATTCTTTCTTTTTGAAGAGTTGTTTTATCTTACCCTTTCTGTTTTTGGGGAAATGTTTAATGATAGAAGAAATAGATAGTTAATCTTTTCTGGATTATGTGATTCTCTATAAGACGATTCTTGTGATTTTGATGAGACCAAGTGTTTTTGAATGCTCATCGTTTGGAGAAAAGATTAGTTTTGGTATAAACTTATTAAATGATGAAAGTATAATTGAAGGTAAGTATATTTCCTTATGTTCTTATTCTATGTAGTAAATGAATTCCTCAAAATTATTAAAAGGAACGTAAAACAAAAACATTGTTGGATTACTTTTCCTACTGGGTAATCAAAGACCATTTAACCCATCACAAGTTTGTGATTTTCTGGTGGTTAAATTTCTCCTAATCATGTTTTCTATCACTCTCCATCAGAACATGACAATATGTTTTCTCCACCATATCCATGTTTTCCTACATGGAATCCTAGTATGGGTTAACTCGGGTGAACTTTGTAATTTCCTTTCTTTCTTTTAAAGTAATAGTTTTACTGACTCTTTTTCCGATGTGGGACTTTCAATGAAATTTCCAAGCCCACTTTTTTTTTAAAAAATTGTGAGGACGCAATTTGTTAAGGGGGGAAGAATGTAAAGACCTGAAATTTTGAATAAATTTTGTTTCCTAATTTTGAGTGTTATTATATTTTTTTTACTCAACAAAGCTATTTCATTTAATGAAATGAGTATAATTAAAATTAGACCGTTGGGTTTCGACTGTTATATGACCATTGGTAAATAGGAAAATTTGGAAACAAAATGTTATGATTATTGTCTATATATAAAATTGATCTTGGTTAATTAATATAGAAAGAAGATTCGATGGCCTCATCCAGTAGTCTCGGGCTGATCGAAGCCCATCTGACAGAACTTGGGAAGGATGTAGCACCATTGGGATTTGCTCTGGACCAAACCCAAGCCGAACTTCGTCATGTGAAGCTAGAATAGAATCGCCTTCGCGAGAAGTTCAAGTTGATAGAAATTACTACTCGTGAAATGTTGGCCGAGCCACCCTTAGATTCTCTCACCTTAGAACACCTTACACCCAGGTCCTATGCTGGGGTTATAAGGGGCTATGTAAGGAGACCGTAACTACTTTGTGTAATCCTTCGATAAATAAAAATTGTGATTTCCTCTTATGGGGAAGTTTGTGAATTTTCAAAATGTATGAATAAATGTAGGATGTATATTATTGTTGAATTTTGGAAAAAGTTATATTTTAAAATACTTATGTAAACCTTAAATAATTCATGATGTGTAATGAATTTCAAAATATGGTCTTCTGCAAATGTGTTTAGTAAGAAATTTAGTGTCTAATAACATCAACTTAATTTTTAGTGAATAGTGATTTATGAATAGTGATTTTATGCTTAGGATTAGTAATGTGACCAAATGGATTAGTAATCACACTAAAAGTAAGTATTAATATAATTTAGGCACCTTGATTAAGTTATGTGATTCAAATAAATGGGTAAATATCAGTTTCATAAATTATTATAAAAGTATTAGTTTTTCGAGTAAATAGTGTTTTTTAATTAAAAATTAAATTTAAAATATTTAGAAAAATATTTTTATAATATGGACTTTATTTTTGAACTCAGAGCATTGATATTATGTTAAGGTAAATTTCTGGGAGTTTTCTGAAAAAGTTGAATTTTGAGTGATTAGTAAAAATACAGTTTGAGGGTTTTGGAATGTTTAATAACATCATAACTGCAGCATGATGATGTGATGATATATTTTAAGGGATGGCCGACTAAATGGGATGAATTAATGAATTAGGGGTCCCATGTGGCTGAAACCATGGGAAAGTACCATGGGAAATCCCATGGTTTTTCCAAAACCACCAATGAGGTGTCCCTTGGCCATTAATGCCTTGTCCCCTCACATTCCTTATAAATATCCACCCTTTATTACTTTATGTTTCACTCCCAAATCTCCCCCAACGAAGCTCTAGTCTCAATAACTCCCAAGGAGTCCTCCCAAGGTGCCCCCAAGCCCTCAAGGTCCCAATCTGCGAGTTTTAAGAGGTACGTTTTAAGGTAAGGGATCATACCTCTCTCTTTCTTTCCAAGTACACTCTTTTATGTCATCTCTGTTATGATCCATGTTTTTATGTTGAAGTTTTTATTTTATATTCATCCTACTATCCTTTTCATTTTCTTAGTATTAGATACCCACTCTTTCTCTAATCAATTCATTTTAATAATGTTTAAGTGGCGCCGTTAGACTGCCGAATTTTTAAGGGATTCTTATACCCTTCTCATTTTCAAGTTCTATTTTCATGTCAAGTATTTCAAGTTCCTTTTATTATTTTGGGGAATTATCTCTATATCTATCATACTTATCTTTTATGTTCATATGATGAGAGACCCTATTTTATCTCGTCCATTCATTTTTGAAGTATTATGTGACGCTGTTATGCTGCCAAATTTTCATAAGAGAAATCTTATTTTTGTCTTCCTTTCAAGTTCTTCGTTTCATATGGTATATCTTTAAACATTCATTACCATGTTCTAAAATCCTTTATATTATGTTCCCCTACTGTTTTATGGATCATTTATGATTGGGTGACCCATGTCCCCTATCTTTTCAATGTTTTCTAAAACCATGTATCCTAGACGTTATGCTAAATAATTTTCATCTCAAAATGTCTTTCTATTTTTCCCAAATTCTTTTATTTTATTAAGTGAATACTCAAAGATCTTTCTTCTATAGGGGTATTCAAAAATATATCAAAATGTTCTATTTTAATTCTGGGATTTACATACATGGGACCTAGTTTCCTTTTTCTGTGTGTTTAAGGTGACATAAACATCCTGTCTTTAAAGCAGTTTTTAAAATGTTATGATTATGAAATGAAACCCATTTCTTTTATTCTATATGGTTTATTTATGAAATTTTTGATGATGATATATGTTTCTCACATGATAATAAAGAAAAATTTAAGGGTGAACCCTGATATCACTTCAATTCATTGCTTAAAGACTTAATCTCTAGAGATGACCATTTTAACGATATCTTGGTGAATAACCTTGGTAATTTTTTAATGACACCTTGGGGATGGACCTTAGTGAAACGGAAAATGTTATCTATGTTAAATATTGTAGACACATATTCAAGTTATGAAACCTATTATTTTTATTATGATATTCCTCATGATATCTTTCTCATGCCTTTAAGTTATTTATCATGCCCTTATTGATGTATCTCAAGTTCACATGTAAAATGTTTCTCTTGTTTCCCTTACTGGGCCTTCTGCTCACCCTTTCCTATGATGTATGATCCCAAGTTATGAGATGCTATAATGAACTTTGGATAAAAAAATGAAGAAGACTTTCAAGTGTTTATGAATAATGTTTTTTGTCATTTTCATGAATTAAGTTCCTGGTTTCCAAGATACTAAACCTTAAAAATCCTCGATTTTGTATAATGTAAACGAAAGTTTATGTGATAAAAAGGAGGGATGTTATACATTATGTATGGGTCCTTGTCACACAACCTTAAAATGTGATGTTTCCCATAAAGAGACACTAAACTATGTGGGTTATCGATTCCTCTCATGAGGATACGTAGGTATCCCACCTGATGGGTTTAATCCCGACATGAAAATAGATCATGTCTTCCCTAAATGATGATAGATTCCAGAGTGCTATCCCATATGGCTCATGACACAGATTGTCTTAGAGAACAATCAGATCATGTATGATTTGTCTATAAACTGATAACATCAATGAGGAACATAGAATACATACACATATCATCATTGGTGGAAAACCTAGAAAGCATACAAATTATTCTAGACCCTTGCATACCTCTGACTGATTCTTGCTACCCCAAGGATATGTCAAAGACACATGCTTAGGAATGAACCAAGGATTCATGAACCTATGAACAAAGCTTAAATCTTTAAAAGAGTCCCAGAATAGGAAATAGTTAACCGAAAAAATGTGAGATGATCTCGTGTTCCCATCATCTCAACCAATGCGAGCTCTCAAAGTATCATTGGCCAAATCATCCAACAAGCACATTCCTTTGAATAGTAAGTCCATGAATTGTGGATTTGAGAGACATTGGGTGTTTATGGATCGGTGAAAAAACCTGTTGGATACAAGAAAATATTTTATAACCGATTCCAGATATTGCACACCAATTAACCCCCAGAAATCATATTAGTGGTATATATCCCCCATCGGGATAAAAAGACCCTAACCACTTCAATTGAAACCAAAATGGTGAACCTGATGTGAATCCTAAACCAAGGTGGCAGTGCTACCCCACCTCATTTCCCTTTCACACCCAAAATAAAGAGGGATAAATCAAAATCATCAATTATGTATGTGATCATGAGATGATAATATGACATGGGTTTTTTCTATATTTGTTACACATATTGCATGTAATTCACTAATCTCCCTTAAATCCAATGGAATATAAATAGTTTTATTAGACATGTGCGTCAACAAATGCATAGAAGGTCTGGTCCATGACAAATAATATGACCCCATCTCGCACCCATCATCTTATGTGATGGGTTTAAAATGCGCTAATCAAGGAGTACCATAAAAATGGTACTCTCCCCACCTTAAAGGTGGTGAGTCCAGCCCTCAAGGCCATGGATCCCCACCAAACACCCACTCATCAGTGGTTGATAACCCAAAACTAGGGAAACCCTCTATCTATATCTAATAATTTCGGGAGCCTATCCCCGGAATATTTAAACAGGTACGTAACTTATCTTGGGGAGGCAGATGAAGTCACCATTGCTTACTTTGTCCCAACTAAATTGGGGTACAACTTGAAATACCCTTACAGAAGATATATCCACCAACATCATGCAGCCCAGTATCCTCATGATGAAGATGACACCACTGGACGGACCCCTACTGAAGTACAACAGACTTGGGTCCCCCGAGTATCCCACCAAAGGTGAAAATAAAAGCACCAGGAATAGGTCATTACCGTAGTTCCTTCAGAAGAATCCCACCACAAAAATACAAGGGAAACCAGCGAGAAAACATATATCCCCGCTAGTCCTTGTGAATACCACCATAGAAGTATGGTGGCACATTACGAGCATGCACAAATTATTTCCAATGCTCTCCATTCCTCCCATGTAGATAGAGATAAAAATTATAGGCAAATGAAAATACCTACCGATGCACAAGGATCATTTTATCCAAATTGGATGGAAAACTATGAACATTCACACAACACTTCCAATTCATATGAATCCCATCAATAAAATATAGTGGAAATCAAAAGGAATATGCAAATTCTTTCCTACCACAATGAATACCATTAGTCAAATATAATGGAAAACAAATACAAGCATAGTCAAATTCCTTTGGATGCATATAAATTCCATGAGAAAAATACAGTAACAATTGAGTAGACATAAATACCCAATATCAAATATGAATCCCTTCATCTAAATAGGATGACAAATGGAGAAAACAGTTGGTGTATCCCAATTATAAACTTTGGGAAGAATCATTCCTCTTCCCTAAAACATGAGAACTAACAGTACCCATCAAAAAACCATGGAGGAAGAGAGTAGGTACAAATTTCTACTCTGACATAAGAAGGGGAATTAATCCTTGTTCCAACCAAAGATGTATCTCAACACATCTTGGAAATGATGGAGGCTCATAATTCGATTCTAGATCATATCCTCAACACCTGTCAAGATGTAATCACATCTAGGGAAATAACAAGGTGTCGGCCCCACAACCCCTTCTCCCCAAGTGGGGTGACTCATTCAACAAATAATATGGTCACTTTCTAGCATATGTGAATCCATTATCTAGTAAAAGAAAGTTCAACTAGTATATTTCGCGATATAAGGACAACTAGAACGGGGACAAACACCTGTTCCAATAGGGAACATCATTGCACCGTGGTGGCCACTCCTGGGCAGTCATATATCCCTGTCAAAACTAAAGGTTCTCTTTGGTGTATTTAGGTGGATTTATGGGCCCAACCAAACAATATTCCGAATATGAAGGTCTTTTCCAATAGCTTGCAACCCTAGTTTCCCACAATAGAGCTCCCAAAAGTGAAACCTTCCAAAGGAAATTGTTGAATGAAGAGAATATTAATGGTCACACTCAGCTGAAAGATGGAGTTCTTGATTCCATCATGTACCTATCAATAGAGGTTCATGATCTAATCAACCCATTAAAAAATTATGGGAGTGGAAGTAAAAGTGGTGAAGTCCCTCCCCACAATATTATTACTTGCAGTTATGAAGGTCCTCCTTAGAGAACCCATGAGAGAATACTTCATGGGAAAGAAATGATCTATCATAAGAAGGTATCTCCTGTCTAGTTTCATGGTATCCCTCCCCCTAACCAGAAGACCAAATAGTAAGAAGTTCATGACCTTTATTTTTTCCTCCCTGTTGGTCCTCCCTAGGGTATACACTATATACATTCTCCCCACAGTTATATGTAAAGCTATGATGGTAGTCCTCACCATGATGGAAGTCACTATGAAGGCCCTCCCCACTGTGACATCAAGTAACAAGAAGGTCATCCAATTATAGTAGTTTATCCCGAAGGTCCTCCCCAGGATGCACACTTACAATATTCTCCTTGTAGAAAAAAATGTAGCTATGATGGTATTCCTCATAATGATGGTAGTCACTACAAATGCCATCACCATAGTGACATCAAGAAACAAGAAGGTCCTACCCTTACTATGGTCTACCCAGAAGGTACTCCCCGGGGTATTCACCATAAAAATTTTCCATACAGTTAGATATTAATTTGCGATGGTAGTCCTTGCCGCCATGACATTGGCTATAGAGGTCCTCCCTGTAGTCAATATTCACACCGGAAAGAAGTTCCTCCCCTCACTGATCCATACATGAGAAATATATCATATTCTAAGGCACTTGAAACTGTGTAGTTAGATATGTTATATACTCTATCTATGAGAAGAGACACCCTTTCTTAGTTAGAATATGGTCGAGGGACACACTCATCTTCCAAACCACCCCCGTACCATTCATGTATTGATGAGACCCTTTCCAGTCCCTCTGTTGGAAAGAAAACATCAAGAAGTGTTCAAGTTGGGAAGAAAATGTAGAGGAGTCTCTAAAAAATGAGGAAAAGATATATTTCTCATGAGAAGAGAATTATCCAAGGACAACATACTGGTTTGGTTATGTCCCAAGACTAATTCTCGGTTCGATATACCAAGAGAGTTGTCTAAGAAATGCACACATAATATTCATCTCAATATCTGAAAAAATATCCACCATCTAAAAGAAAGGAATTTACCCTATGATGGGTATGCAGACCATCTCTACATATTGGGAGTTATTAACTAGATAATTGACCTAAAAGCCCTTCTGTCTGCACAATGACCATAATATAAGAGGTGAAAGAAATATGTCAAACTGATCTGCATCTATGCACTGCACAATTTTTGTTTCCTTATCAGTGATGCCCCATCTGGTGTTCATATCCTAGTTGGGGAAATCATGGAGAGTTACACTTCACCCCACTTCATGTCCAACAGTACCCATTAGAAATTAAATCCTACAATTTCATTATCCCAAGATAATGGTCAAATGAAATCCTTGTTCAGGAAAGAAAACATTCTCGACAAGAACCATCATTGAGTAAGTCTCACAAGTGTAAGGACCGATGAGAATGATCTATTGAAAAAATTATAAACAAGGAAAATAAGAACATACAATAGGCTTCTCACTTAAGGGAATTTAATCATTAATAAATTCTCATTTCCTGAGAAAAAAATATTTTATGTGTAGACCCAACACCATATCCGAATCAACATCAAACTAGAATGCACGAGATCAAGGAAGAAGTGATAGCAGAAGAACTCACCATAATATAGGATGATCCCCAACCCATAGGGATGGGAGAAATTTTAACACAAAATGTCCTTGTAAGAGCAAAAAATCTAGGTCGAGGCATTATGATAAAGGAATGGGGGCAACCCCATCCCCCTGGGTTGGGAGCATTTTACCTCCACCACAATCCCAATGGACATCTGTATTTTACTACCTAGGGAGGAAAAAAATATAGAGGTCACCTATTCTATCCTATATAATGATCCATTTCCCCCACAATGGAGGCATACAACAAGATCTCACCGTGGTTACCTCTGAGTTACTCTTTCAAAGAAACACAAATATAATTCTAGAGTAGGAGGAGACGATCCAACAAAGGATACAAGAAGTTCCCCTACCATTCGATAGCCAACATGCCACATGTGACACCTTACACATTGGAAAATTTAATGTATATCAGTACCAAATACCACACCAAAGATGATGAAAACAGATAAGAATAAGGGGAGGATGGTTCCGGCCAGAACCTGATCCACACCGAGCAAGAAGATGTGCACACTCAGAATCCGAGGGCCTCCCTAAACATGGTTGATACCTTGTCCCACCATTCATTACCCCCCCCCCCCACAGATTCCTAATAGGAAGAAGAGTAAAAATAATTTCACATAAAACTCACATCCTCCTCTAAATGAGAATGATTCCCTGACACTCAAGGAGAGATTCAATAGATTGGAAGAAGAAATGAAAGAGTTGAGGCGAATCAACACCAAGTTGATTCAAGGAATTCATCCTATCAGATATGTTCTCCAAGTAGAGATTCAAAATATCCATCTAGTAGGTGTTCCTCTTGTATAAGGGATTTTCCTAGAAGATGAAGCAACACTGAAAAGATCATCCAAGGTAGCTCTTAGACTGTGAGTCTACCTAAATCCAATCCCATATAGATATCAATATTTACCTCCCTTGAGGAAATAACCAAAAAATATTATGGAAAATATTTAAAAGCTGCCCCTAGTTGAGTATCCACCTCATGTACCAGCAACACCGGCCCGACCAGTCCTGCCCCCTGTTGTGCCTGTCCATGATCTAGTCCAACATGACACACATAAAAGGATCATGAATACCATCAAGTGATGGAATATAAATTGGAAGCCATGTAAGTGTGATGTGCCCTGATACAACCTTAATGGAAACTATACCCCAATTTGGTAAGAAATTTACCACGGATAATTTTTTTTGGAAACCCTGTATTCCCAATTTTCAATGGATCAGGTAACCCAAAACAACATCTGATTCACTACTCATCCTATTGTGAACCCATGATGGGAAACCCAGTATAATAAGAATAAATTAAACTTAGATGCTTCATTGTAAACCTATAATATTTTCCCTTTATATGGTATAATATTTTTCCTGCTCATTCGATCATAGGATGGTAGGATCTCTGATGATAGTTCCTATTTCAGTTCAGCTTGACATTTCCAAAAATGACAGTCAGCAACCTCTTGAACTGAAAACAATTGGATAATGAGAGAGTTGTAGAATTAATTTCTAGATATAAAATTCCGAATTATTCCTTGAACTGGCCACTCCCCCAATATGAGATTCTAGCTATGTGCATCAACAATCTCTGTGATGAGCTACATACACCACTCATCTTGGTGAAATACACAAGTGGGTTTCATGGTTTTCACCCCTTTCCCAAACAATAGAAGAATACTTACAACAAAATAATATCAATTCTTTTGTATCCGCATCGATCCTAGGGAAAAGAGTGAGAATAGCCAAATTTGAATCTTTTATGCTTAAGTCACCTCTGACACCTTCTCAAGCTCCTAAGCGTGCACCAAATCATTCAAGGCCCCTAGGATGCCAACAACCACCCCTACCTTGACAAGATGAGTAGAGGGTACTTAGGAGAAATCAATTTAAGGAATTAAGGAATAATTTTTATTAGTTTTGTGATTACCAATTACATGAATACTTTTTAGCTTCCATGAATTACAACTTTCTATGTCTACCAGGGCCAAAGAGGGATGATGAAGTAGGTCTTGATGATTGACCAAATTATTGTCCATTCCACTGGATATTGGGACATACCATCCAGGAATGATTCATATTAAATGGAATCCTACAAATAATGATATATTATAGATAGTTCATGATGGGACCACTTCTAATAAAAGTGATGTATGTTTCCACCACGGACCCGAGTGAAGTGGGAGAGTAAAAAAAGGTTGTTAGAAAAAAAGAGTAGAAGTTTGATAGTTGGATGAATTGGAAAATAGTTAATCAAGCTCATGGAATACTCTAAGGGCAGTTGACGTACCCAAATATTCCTACGATATCTTCAAATACAACCTGACTGACATCCTCTGTCCCACAATCCTCTAATAAGCAGTTGGACCAAGTTCAATAAGAGGAACCTACACCAAGGCCAAAGTTGAATTTGACCCTCTCAAATTTTATACCATTACATCTGAAAGATTTGGAACCTTCATTTCCAATGTAACCCCTAGAAGTAGATGATGAATCATAATCATCATCAAAGGTGGAGTTGATATTTGGCTCCGTTAATGTCATATACATAATGGATATCTTCTCTGATGGCGAGTATGGTTATGAACCTGAATTCCCCTTAACCAATTAGGGGTCCAGAGGAAGAGGTTGTAGAATCCAGAGATATAAAGGGAGAAATAACTATTAATGAAGTCAAGATTGTGGCCACACCTTGACTCAAACCGTCAATGTTGCATAAACCCATAGTAGAGCCCTCTAGTGGACCCAAAAGGAACAGGGAAATTCCCCCGGACCTACAAGAATCCAGTCTAGACCAATCTTTATCGAATATCCATTAGAGTAAGAATATGTTACTAATTTTTCTTAGTATATGGGAAGAAATTCCTAAACCAACAAAAAAAGGAAAAAAGCTCCTATATCTCTGGTCCCAAGGGCCGACCCATCTTCATCAAATTCTCAATCTCTTACAGCACATGTGAAAGAACATACCCATATTGGGTAGCACTGACCTTTAGATCAAAAATATGATATCCTAAAGCATTTGGCTTCATTAACTGCCAAGATATCATTCATGGATGCACTAAAACTATCAATAGATCTTAGGGAAGCAATTATAGAATCTTTACTAAGTCCCTGAGATTTTGAAGCCGATGTGCCTGTCACTGAAGTCTATCGGACAGAGACCAGTCCAATCGAATTCAATGAGGATATCTTTTTCAAAGATAAAGATAAATATTCTATTATGTTAGGGTAGATAAAACTCTTATATGTGTATGGTATGATAAATAATGTCGATATCTGAAAATTATTCCTTAACAATGGATCTAGAGTTAATATCATCCCACTATGGACACTTTTTCGGTTGGGCAGAAATGAGGATAACCTGAAACCCTACACCACAACTCTGTTGGGCTATGATAAAAGTGATACGAATCCATTGGGACAAATGAAGATTAAAACTCAATTTGGTGACCTCATTTTTGACTCAGAATTTTTGGTGGTCGGAAAAAACACAACCTTTAACATCCTACTAGGAAGGACCTTATTGCATCAGCACACAATGATTCCCTAATAATACCATTAGTGAATCAAATAATGCACCAATGGATAGAGTGGAACATTTCATGCCAATAAGACCCTATTTGAATCTTGTGAGTCACACTATATCGATGTAGGATTCTTTGAGAAAGAAGGGAAGAAACCCTTAGTCGATAGGAATTATTTGGTCACTGCCCAAATAGTTTAAAAGTGGCCCCTGATGACCCCTTCAATAATCTCAATGGATAACACATAATGATCATCAATCAAGTGGAGTGTATGAGTACAAATTCAGATGTGTATTCAATAGTGCTCATGATTTAAATCGTAGCAGTTGGGCCTCACAGTGTTGAAAGTTCTTCTAGTCCCTAAAATAATGGTGAATGCTCGAATGGAAATGCCCTAAATCCATCTATAGGGATCCATATGATCTCTACCTCACCCATTAAGGTAGAATATAAAGAAGAAATTTGATATTCCCTCACTCTATCCACTCTAAAGGATCCCCCACTATCAGTCGGATCAAAAGAAGTCACCCGACATCTTAATTCTAGAATTGCGACTCTCTTATCAACTCTAGAGAGATCATATCAAGAATTATTTCTCCATCATAAGAAGAAGAAGATGATAAATATTAGGAAGAAGAAGAATAAGAATACCATAGAGATTCCCATCCAGTATTTGAGTAGGGTGTATCTACCACCATTGATGAACTCATAGAAATAAACATAGGTATTAAAGAATACTCACGAACCACTATAATCAGTGCATCCATGTATTACAAAGAGAAAGAGTTATACACATCCTTCCTAAGATTGAATTGATCTGTTTATTCCTGTAACTATACGAAAATACCATGCCTCAATCCTGAGATGGAATATCACTGCTTGGGCCTTCTAGAAGACCACTAAATCTACAAGAAATCCACTGGAAGAACTCACCCAAAACATGCTTCCAAAATAGAGGCTGAAGTTGAAAATGTCATTAGAGAAAACTTCATTCAAAAGGTCCAATAACCCATCTAGATGGACAATATAATCCCTGTAAAAAATAAGAATAAACAAATCAAAGTATTCATTGATTTCAGGGATCTCAATCAACATTTCCAGAAATATGACTTCTCGGTCCCGATCCCATAATTTCTATTTGATGAAACTACTATACTTCAAGACCTCTCTTTCATGGATGGATATTCCGGATACAAGGAAATCTGAATGGCCTAAGAAGAGGAAGAGCCCATTGCCTTCGTTCCCACCTTGGGATTATTTTTCTACAAGGTAATGACCTTCGCCTTGAAGAATTATGGTGCTACATACCAATGTGTCGTACATCATATTTTCAAACCTTTATTAGGAATATCTGTCAAATTCTATGTTAATGATCTGGTGGTTAAATCATGAATACTCTCGAGCCACTTGAGAGATATTGAAATCATCTTCAACAAAATATGAGAACACAGTCTAAAAATGATCCCATTAAAATGTTCTTTTGATTTCACCTTAGGGAAATTCCCCAGCATCATCGTACACCACCATGTCATCGAAGTTTCCCCTAAGAATACAAAGGATATCCTTGGCACATCACCTCCTCACAACCTCACAGCATTGAGAGGACTTCAAGGACATCTGGACTATATTTAGAGTTTCCTAGATAACCTTGAATGAAAATATTTTCCCTTCACCAAGTTGATGAAAAAGAGGGTGGAATATTAATGGAATGATGATTGTCAAGAAGAATTTGAAAACCTCAATAAAAACCTCTTGATTAAACCATGGTTAATGCCTCCCATTGAAGGAATATCACTAATTACATACATGACTACCATGGAGAAATCCTAAGGTTCCTTCCTCATATAAAAGAATGATGCGGTTAGTGAGAATAGCCTATACTATCTCAACGGGGCAATGATAGACACTGAGACTTTTTATTCTAATATCATGAATTGATTCCTGCCCCTAATCATCACGGTCCAAAAGATGAGGCATTATCTATAGCACCAAGAGGTCCATTTGTTCTCTCGTTGCAACCAGAACAAGTATATTCTCATCCATATAATGCTGATTGGAAACCTATAATGGTGGGAGATTATCCTGTAGCAGTTCGATATATGGTTCATACCCCATAAATCCATCAAATGACTCATCTCGGGAGAGAACCCCTCAACAAAAAGGACTCCATTGGATGTGTAAATACTAGATGAATAGGTTTTCAATGTGCAAGAGGACTCCCAAACATGGGGTATGGATTGCAACGGTGCATCCAAAAGTCCAATAGGAAAAAAGGATGGAAGACCCCAAGCTCAATAATGAAGGGTTGGGAGTTATACACATCTCTCTAAAATGACATTATTTCCTTACTCCCTACTATCATAGGGGTGTACAAACAATGAACCAATGTATCAGGATCTCATTTATATCCTAGATCTTGCACTAAAAGCACAATAAGAATGTTTAAAGATAAAATTTTACTCATAAATAGTCATCAAGAAAGTCAATAATGACTATTCTATCAAGAAAGATGATCTAATCCCTTTGATGGACCACATAAAAGAGATGATAGAAGAATTCCCATCTGATGCAACATTAACTCATGTCCTCCATCCATAAAATGCACAAGCCGATGCATTGGAAAATGCAACCACTACGTTAGCTGATATGGACCGGGATGAAATAGTCATCATCATCGCTCACCATCAAGTGGTCATACCATTATTTTTGGCCAAAATAGAATAAATTGAAGAGATCAGTCCGATCCATGAGTCGTATGGTCCTACCACTGGCTGGATGACTCCCACCATGGATTGCCTTTAGAATGGAGCAATCCAGCAAGATTGAGTCGGAAGAGAAAAAAATCTGGAGATGAGAAATTAACATTATTCTATATGATGGTACAAATCAACAAAAGGACCTTCATAAATGAGGCCTCGATGGGATCGTTCTCAGATGCATTGATGGAGAAGAGATCATAACAGTTATGAAGGAAGTGCATGCCAGATCTAGTGGGGCACACTAGTCATGATCTATGATATCCCTTCAAATTCAAAGAATTGCATACTACTAGCCAACTATCACACAAGATTGTGATGAATTCACAAAAAGTGTCATTCTTGTCAGGTTCATGATAATTTCATCCATTAACCCCTGACGTTGCTTCATAAATCCAAGTACTCCGGGCCATTTTCCAAATGGGCTATGGACATTTTGGGACCATACCCTCCCTCTATGGAAAAAATTCAATTATATTCCCAAAAAAAGACTTCTTTTCCAATTGTTAAGAAGCTATTCCCCTAAAAAAAGTAGTAAAAAGAAGCATTTTCATCTTTGTGGAAGACAACATTGTCACTTGATTTGGTGTCCCTCAAATAGTACTGACGGGCAAAGACACCAATTTCTGCTTTGCTGAGTTGGAAAAGCTATATCAGGAGTAGGGAATCAAGGGCTACCATTCATACCACTACTATGAAGTGGCCAAAGGAGAGATATAGGCTATCAATGAGACCCTATCCAATATACTCTAGAAAATGGTAGATAGGGACAAGAAATCATGGTCTAAAAAGATCCTCCATGCTCTAAGGTCTTATAGAACCGTGACTCAGACTACCACTCAAAAAACCCCAAATTCATTGGTATATAGAATGGAAGCAGTCCTACCAACTAAAGACTAATTACTCTTTATTTTTGTTTCTATCTATGATAAACTATACACAGATGAGTATTCTCAAAAATAGCCTGATGAGTTGGAGAGATTGGATGAGAAATGATTACATGCATTGTGCCATTTGGAAATTTACCAAAACCGAATTGCATGAGCCTTCAAAAAAAAGTTTCTCCTTCGGTCCTTCCTAGAAGTATAAATGGTGTTAGTCCACCTAACTCCGATGATACCTAGGAAGAAAGCCACAAAATTTGAGTCAAAATGGGAAGGACCACATGTAATAAATAAGGTCTACTCTAACAGAGCTTATTCTCAGATTTTAATGGATGGACAACTCACTAAAACGCACAGCAATGAAATATTATCAAAGAAATATATCATGTAACCAAAGAAATTCATCTTCACCGCACAATGTTAAACTTCATTTCCAAAACATCTTGATCACATGACATTAAAGTACTAGATAAAAAATGTCTTTCCATCCATATCAGGTGATCTATTTTCTTTCCCACATGATGATAAACTGTATGGAGTTTGTCTTAGCTACAAGATGATAAACTATATAACACATGTGTCTTTACCTCATGACATTAAACTACATGTAACATTCTTTCCTCACCATAATATATAAAACTTCTTAGGGATCATTCCTTTCCAACCAATGATTCATCGCACATGATTCATATCAGTGTGGGAGAAAGTCGAAATTCCCTTGTTACTATGTATGATTCAGATCCATATAGGAACTCCCTTCACATAAATATTCATGAATAGATTCCCACATGTCAATGGGATAGGTAGAGATTCTTTGATCCTAAATCATAGTCCATCCACCACATGATACAAAATTCCTCTATTATATCCTTCACTATCTCTGCATTGTGAGATAAACGAGTGATATTCCTTATTTCTCACACTAAGGAAAGATTATGTGATATTAGGAATGGGGTAAGGGATTCCCCCCGCACAAAAATAGAGTAAAGGTGCATGATAGGCCCATTACCTCAAAATAATAAAGAAAAATTCCCCAAACCTTGAATACAGTCCAAACCTATGTAGAGAGTTTCTTCTAGAACTATGTGTGTCTGGATTACTGATATCGTGGGAGAGAAATCAAGATACCCGAATCAGGATGATCGAAACCCTAATTCAGCTCTGTGATATATCAATGATGTTATTGTCTGGAGTACAATCATGAATACTAAGGCCAACTCAAATGATGTCACGACTCATGCTTCATGAGTTAACCCTAATCATTTCCTACACCCCGGACAACTGGCTATTTCCTTCTCAAAAAAGAGGTAAATTCTCTTTCATCTTATCTCTATTTTGTTCTTGTTGGGAAGTTTTCTTATTTTAGTCCATCACTGAAATACTAAGAAATGCACTTGAAATCATTAGATTCTCGAGTTTTCATATCAGCCTCATGAACTCCTACAATGTAATCTTTCGTCTTTCCTCCGAGGATGATTTCTATAGGTTATGGGTGAGATGCTCATGGTTTTTTGGGGCGAATCTATGAAAGAAATTTAATGGAACCCCAATTTTGACCCCTATGTTTAATCCCCTATCATTTTGATTTGGATTGGATTCCCTAGGATACCGCTACATTTGTTTAAGAAACCTACACTGTTTCTAATCTCTATGCTCATTGGTAATCTATTGAAGATAGATTCGGTGAAGAGGAGTCTCTCAAGGCCATCAGTTGCTAGGATTTGTGTTTAAATTAATGATTTTTAGAATCTGACTTCTCAAATCTAGATTTAGAATGGAGAGTTTGGATTTTTTCTGGAGGATGTTTACGAGAGACTACCCAAATATTGTTATTTATACCTCAAGCTAGAAAACACTCTAAAGGATTTTGTACATAAAACTTCAAGACCTGAGGCCAAGAAATCTATTGGGGTTGTGAAGGAAAAGAAAGCTGAGATTAATGCTAGACAAATGGATAATGTTGACCAACCTATGCTACCACCCAATGAACAAACTCATGTGCACAAGGTGGTAAATTTTGGTCAGCCTTATGAAGCTAAGGGGAGCTCAGATCCCTTACTTGCTTCATGTGCCAACACTGGCCCACCTCATTTGATAGAGGAGTAGGGAAAACAATTGGAATCACAAGATGAACAATCCAATGAGCAAGGTGAACTCTGTGATTTTGGTGATCACTCTCATGGAAATGATGATCAACCTAATTAAATTATCGAACTGTATTTCAAAAAAATGGACAAGAAGGGAAGAAACCTATTGTGGATGTCGATGGATACATTACTCTAAATTCGAGAAAAACTAAAAAATGAGTATATTTCTCTCACCTTGAAAGAATAATTATCACACAATCCTTAGATGCCTCTAATAAGGAAATAACCGGACCCTCTAAATCCCAAATTGTGATGAATCACTCAACTGATGAGGATAAATTCTAGTCAAATGAAAAGGTGAATGTAGATATGGAATCTCAAATGCAAGAATGAGATGAAATATTTTTAAAAAGGTTTAGAAATGGATAAATTTCTGCCGAGACTTACCTTGATATTAGATATAGAATGTTTAATAAGAGGTTGGTGTACGTGTTAGGACCAATAGAGGCCTAGATACCCTAAGAGGGGGGGGGGGGGTGAATCAGGGTATGGATATTCATTTTCAAAATTCTTCTTGCCCCACTAGATCTTGTCCTCTTTATTATTAGGGTCACTTTGTTTGCTCTTGTGTGATTATGTTGATCACTTATTTTTATCTTAATCTGATGGTGATGCTTTATATTCAATGCAGGGAAGCAACCATGTAGACTCAGATATTTTTACTTGGTTCACCCTCCCTGGGCTACATCCAAGGAGTATACAACGGCAATGTGCCACTGTACCAAATCCAATAAAGCTCACTGCCAATAACGTTTGGGCTAGATCACTTCTATGACCAGGCTCACTGCCTTTACAAATTTTAGGGTAAACTCACTACTTTCCCAAGGGTCACTCCTTATTTCTCTATCTCTGGCTCACTGCCAATAGAAAGGATGACCTTCTTCCTCTTCCTTTGCTCACTGCACTTAGAAGGGATCCACTCACAGTTTATAGACCTGTAGGTATCTTCATTACCACTAATGAATGCAGCCATCACTATATGTAGATTCTTGACTGAATTCCAAATTTCATCCACTGATGAAAACCCTTTTTCCCCTGAACACTAGGAAATTCCTTTGGAAAAACCTTCGCAAAGAACCCTACTTGGTGAGGCTCCCAATTTTGAAAATCTCAAACAAGCCTTTACGAAGCTCTTTCCTTTTCTCAAAGCCCCCTCGTGAAGCACTCTCGCAAAGCTCAAGCCTTCACAATACTTAGGCCACCACAGAGCTCAACCCGTCGCAGAGCGACTTCCCTCGTGAAGCTCACTGAGCCAACGTGGAGTTCACGACTTTTGTAGAGCTATATTATCCACCACGAAGCTCTTATTTCGTGAAGCACACTACCTTCATGGGTCACCTTTGCAAACTGAGAGCAAAATATTTTATCTAAAAACACTTTGTACTTCTCCCGAGGGGGTCGAGGTCTATTTTTAGGCGATTCCACCAACCCTCGAACCTTCTACGCGAAGTCAACACCACGTCATCTTGAATCGTGATGCTCCGAAGTTCCCACTAAAAATATCTCAAAATCATGAAGCACCATGAAAATT
Source organism: Viscum album (assembly GCA_963277665.1). NCBI lineage: Eukaryota > Viridiplantae > Streptophyta > Magnoliopsida > Santalales > Viscaceae > Viscum > Viscum album. The sequence continues at coordinate 1,546,852,427 of OY728135.1, read as the reverse complement.
TTCTGATTGTGGATCTTGTTATAATCACAGAGCATTCTGTCATTTAATTCAAGCCTTCGCCATGAAGCTCCACCCACACACCGCAAATATCCACGTGCAATGCCCTTCGCCGCCACAATTCTCTTCAACTCTTTTATTTGCGAAGCTTGACATAATCTTGAAGTATCACCATCAACATTCTTCACGTCTTTGAGAAATCCAAACCATAAAGCCTATATTCGCTAAATTCATGACTTTTCTATATTTTGTTGAGATCTTCAAGGATATACACTTTTCACGATTCTCACCAACCTCTAAATTTTGGACCCCAAAAATTTGGCAAATAGTGGAAAATGACACCACCTTGTATTTGTTCTTTTCTACCACCTCCAGATCATTTGTTCCTTTGTCATAGTTCTTTGTCATGGTTCTTTTTCAACAAGGATTGTCAACAAAATCTCTGGAACTTGACAATTCACCTTGGAAACATACTTTTCAATAAACACAATCAACTCTAAAAATACTACAATGATACCTAGAGGGATTTTTCCCAACAATCTCCCACATTGGGTTTGTTGAAAACTCTTCTCAAAATGATTTTCTACATGTTGATACCTCACTGAGTCTCCTTTCAGCCGCTACCACTGTTTGCCTCTTGTGATTCTGATAGCGTTCAAGGATTTACTTAACACGTACTCTAAGCCCACATGAGCAATGCTCGGCGTGAGAAACAAGTGTAGTATGTGAAGTTCATCAATGAATCACTTCATGTCATACCCAAATTTTTGATTCCAATCTGATACCAATTTCTAAATTGATACCAATTGTTGAACCAAACTGATACCAATTGGTGATATCTAGAAACCTTCTCACACCTTTCCATCATCACTGCTCTACTTTTATCACGATCCTTAGCTATCATGATATCTAATCATTGATCGATCACTTCTATCATCGTCAGATTTAAAAAAACTCCCCCTATCTCATTGTTCTCCCTCTATCTCATTGCTCCACCAGTCTACTTCTCCCCATGTCTTTGACAAAAACATTTTCTCCCTTCATTAGCCACAATTTCTCCCTCTTATGGAGTCACTATTTCTCCCCCTATCTCGCTACTCCACCAGTCAGCTTCTCCCCGTGTCTTTGACAAAGATATTTTCTCCCTTCATTAGCCACAGTTTCTCCCCCTTAAGGAGTCACTATTTCTCCCCCTTTGTAAACAAACCCAAAAGGTCACTCCTCTATGCTCAGAGACATTGTAAAGAAAGCATATTAGCACTGTAGATAAAGACACACCATACCTTGTGGAGAGGGGGTGGTCCAACATCCACACTTTTTTAGGTGTGGGGAGTCGATTGGACTCCCAGAGCCAGTCGATGCCTCTCAGAGGTATCCTTGGGTAAGGCCTTCATCATAATGTATGAAACCTGTAGTTTTGTAGGAACATACTCCAACTTCACAATTCACTGCTCAACCTTATCCTTGATAAAATGATACATTATCTCAATGTTCTTTGTCCTTTAGTGATGGACAAGATTTTTGCTGAGATTGATAGCACTTGAGTTATCACACTAGATTCCGATCGAAGACTTCACTTCTACTCCCATATCTTCAAGCAGCTGCTTCATCCACAATAACTGTGGGTATGCTTGAGTGGCCGCAATATACTCAGATTCTACAGTGCTCAATGAAATGTAATCTTGCTTCTTACTTAGCCAAGAAACACACAAGCTACCAAGATAGAATGCACCTCCAGATGTTGATTTCCTATCATCCGTTGAACCGGCCCAATATGCATCAGTATATCCTAATAATTCTGACTAAGATTTGTCACTATATATCAGGCCAAAATCCATTGTGCCCTTGATATACCAATGTATTCTCTTTAATGAAAGAATGTGGATTTTTTTGGGATTACTCTAATATCTTGCTACTTGGAATGTGGAGAAAACAATGTTTGTCCTTGTCGCAGTTAAGTACAATATACCTCCAATAATTTGGCTATATTCTGCGATATTAACCACCTTGCCATCCTCATCATTGGATAGTTTCATCCGGGTAGCAACCTGAGTCTTCATCTCCTTGGAATTTTCCATTACAAATCTCCTCAGAACATCCTTGTAATATTTGGATTGAGAAATAAAGGTTCCATTCCTTCCTTGTGTCACCTGTAGACCAAGGAAAAATGTTATCTCTCCAATCATTGACATTTCAAACTCATTTTTCATGAATTTAGAAAACTGTCTGCACTGAGCTTCATCTGATCCGCCAAATATTATGTCCTCGACAGTTACGAAGACCATCATCATTTGATAACTATCATTGTTGAAATAGAGATTGTAATCAACTATCCCATGCTGGAAACAAAGCTTCTTCAAGTACTGATCAAGCCTTGAGTACCATGATCTTGGTGCTTGTTTTAGCCCATAAAATGCCTTGTCCAGTCTTCAAACCTTGTTCTCATCCTTATGAATGAGAAATCCATCTGGCTGCTCAATATACACTTCTTCCTATATAATCCTATTCAAGAATGCAGATTTGATATCCATCTGGAACACTTTGAATTTTCATTTCACTGTAATGGCTAGTAATAATATGATGGTCTCCAACCTTGCAACCTATTCAAATCTCTTATCGACATCAATTCCCTCTATCTGGGAGTATTCTCTGCACACTATTCGTGCTTTGTTTCGAATCATTGTTCCAAATTCATTCAACTTGTTTCAAAAGATCCATTTTGCCTTGTTGACATTCTTATCAGCTGGCCTCGAAACATTCTCTCGTGCCTAATTATCTTCTGAATCAGTATCAACCACTTTTACATCCCCTGAGTCTCTTAACACTTCATCACATTCAATAAAAAACTTGTCACTATGCCATTGTTCAATGACTTCATTTCTTTCAACTAATTTTCTGATCTTCTTGTTGAAACATTGTTGATACTCTCTCATAGATTCTTGGTATCCTAAAAAGGATAGATGATACCACATTGTTAGAACAAAATAGATAGGCATAAGAAGCATGATTATTGCTGCTTCTCTAGAAATATGTCTTCTCTCGGTAGACAACACTTAAGTTGGGTCATCCAATTATTGCTTTGATGGATCTTTCATCTGATTTTTTTATTGAATTCTCTCCCAATGTTATGAAACAATTTCCAGGATTAGGCCCACCTTTTAGATCCATAAACATTCTTCTTATCCTACATCATCTATTCTCATATTCTGCTCAGAATTGAGCCATTAAGAAAATCTATAAGCCTACTGAGTTGTAACTCGGTGTAGGAAACAAGAGACAAATTTAATAACAAAATCACTTCCTATTGTGTTATATTCCTCCCTTTCTTCTTCAACATTGGTACCTAATTTGAGTCAAACAAAACTATAAAGTATATCACTTCCCCACTTTGCATCTTTAGATTCCACATCTCATTGGATCGTGTTTCCCTAAAACCTGAAACACTTGAATAATCAGGTAATAACATTTATAAATAGGGAGAGGGGCATGTATGGAATTCTCAAGAAGAGGATTGTGGTTGATTCCGATGGGTCAACACATTGATTATTTCTTGTAGAGCATCACACTCTTTCCTTGCTTCTTCTAACTGCCTAGACAAATTCAACTGTTTTGGCCATATGACTTGGCATTCTTTACCCACATTTGGAGCCTTTTTATGATATGTAGATTCTGTAGTCCTGGCTTTCCTCACACTTTGAAGTTTAAACCCACTGGTAGACATTTACTTCTTTGATGTTCCATAAGCATGACACTTCCCATGATTCCTTCTCTGTGTAGGAATCTCTCTACTTGTCATCTTCCTTTGGTTCTTCAACCATTGCAGGGATTTTCCATTTTCCTCAAGTTCTCTCTGTGGCACACGACATGTGAATTTTTCAACGCATTATTTGTTCATCTTTCTTTTATCATATATTTGAGTTAGCACACTATTTTTCATTGGTGGTAGGTCCTCCACTGAACATACATTCTTCCCACTCATAGTTGTAGCATTTCCTCCCTTTTCATCTAGATTTGTTCTTGTTCTTTCATAGAGAGAGGTTGTGAGTGTGACAGAGGAGATGACGGATACACCTTTTGTTCAGCTCCATGTGATTCCCTTGAGGTAGTAAACCTAATTTTCAACTTACCACTTTGTCTTCCAATGTAATATTTCTCTTTATACATCATTCGAGTCAAGAATCTCTTTCTGGGATCCTTTTACTTTCTCGCATTCTTCTTACAACAATATCTTGCCAAATTCCCATGATTATAACATATGAAACATCTTCCATTAAAGGCATACCTCATTTCTTCATCTCTCAACAGAGATGTTGATGCAGCTTGAGTTCTTCCTCTGACATTGAGCTCCTGATATTCCTGGCACATATTCATGGTGTGTCCCATTGTTCCACAGTAATAGCATCTAATGAATTCTTTCCTCTAAGAGACTCTTCTCTCTAATATATCATGTTGCTTCTTCTTATTCTCAAATTTAGTATAAATTCTTTCTTCACAACCCAAAATGTATTCTTGAGCCTCCGAACAAAAGCTTGATGTGTGTCCATGAATCCCACAGAAATATCACATGCTATCACTACTTCTTGTAACTATCCTCTTGGGCCTATCTCCAGCACCTACCTGATTTTCTCCACTTCTAAAACTATTCATGTCTCTCTTTCTATCATGCATGAGAGGGAAATCATTAAATCCAATTCCAGTTTTTCCCAAACTGTATGGTCTTTGAGTTGAGAGAATTTTTTCTTGGCTCTTTTCAGAAATAGAAAATTTTCTTTTCATTTCATCATCACCTGCCAGAGGATAATAAAATAGTAAGTGCAATGCATCCTTTATTTTAGGCTTTCCCCTAGCATTGTATTTCTCCAATTCCTTCTTCACTGATACTAGTTCTTCTTCAAAATTTTGAATCTTCATATACCTTGATTAATTTTGGGCATTGAGTTCTCTTTTGAGATTCTTTCCACAACTCATCTCATCTTCTAGTTCTTGCATGATATTTTCTACCATGTCACCTTGCTCCATTAATTTCAATTTTTCCTAAGAAAAAAATTCAAAGACAGATTCATTCTCTTATTGTAGCCTTCGATTCTTCTGAACTTGTTTAGACAACTGTGTTGCTAGATCATCATTTATAGTTTTAAGATTCTACACTTCATCTGACTTTTGATTCTTTTTATAATCTCCAGCCTTCTATTTTCCTTTCATTTTAGCCATATTTTGTAGTTCTTCACCTTGAGAATCATTCTTCTCACTTAGGTCAGTAGCCACATCAATAAGCCTTTGATTTAAGTCTCTTATCTTTTTGACCTCAATTTCCAATACTTGGATACATATATCTTTTGATTTAACTTCTTCATCCAATTTCTGATCCAATTTCTTTGTCATGTTGACAACATCTACTGGTGGCCTCCTACTTAAAACTTCTTCATCATCCGTTGTTTCAGTATCACTTTTATGTTCATGTACTTCACTCATTCCAACATCATGATTGAGTGACTCAATATTTTACCTATCATATTCATCTAGGAATTACTTCAATAAGCTGTTTGATTCTTTTAGTTGAATCACACCTTTTCCATAAACACTTCCACACTGAGGGATATCACCTGACTTCTGATTCATCTTTGCTGTTTTTCCCTTTTCTATGGCACACCGAGAAAAAAGCAGACTGATTTAACCACACAAATTTAATACACCAAGCCGGAGAATTTTTTTTTGATAAAATCAACCTTACCTATGATACCAATTGTTAGGACCAATATGGGCTTAGATAACCTTAGAGGGGTGGGGGTGAACCAGAGTATGGATATTAGTTTTCAAAATTCTTCCTGCCCCACTGGATCTTGACCTCTTTATTATTAGGGTCACTTTGTTTTCTCTTGTGTGTTTATGTTGATCCCTTATTTTTATCTTTATATGATGGTAATGCTTTAGATGAAATACATGGAAGCAACTAGGCAGACACATAGATTTTTACTTGGTTCACCCTCACTGGACTACATCCAAGGAGCATACAACAATGATGTGCCGCTGTACCTAATCCACTAAAGCACACTGTTAATAATGTTTGGGCTAGATCACTTCTATGCCCAGGCTAACTGCCTTTATAAAGATTAGGGTCAGCTCACTGATTTCCCAAGGGTCACTCTCTATTTCTCTCTCTCTGGATCACTGCCAGTAGAAAGGATGACTTTCTTCCTCTTCTTTTGATCACTTCACGTGGAAGGGATCCACTCACAGTTTATAGACATGTAGGTCTCTTCATTACCACTAATGAATGCATCCCACACTCTATGTAGATTCTCTACTGATGTAAAAATTTCATCCATGGATGAAAACCCTTTTCCCCCTGAACACTAGGAATTTCCTTTTGAAAAACCATCGAAAAGCACCCTACTTCACGAGGCTCCCAATTTCAGAATGCTCAAACAAGCCTTCACGAAGGTCCTTCCTTTTCACAAATCCCCCTCGCGAGGCACTCTCACGAAGCTCAAGACTTCACTATGCTTAGTCCACCATGGTGGTCACACCATCATAGAGAGACTTCCCTCGTGAAGCTCACTGAGCCAACACAGAGCACACAACTTTTGTGGAGCTAGATTAGCCGCCGCGAAGCTCTTCTTTCACGAAGCACACTGCCTTTGTGAATCACCTTTGCGAACCGAGAGAAAAATATTTTATCTAAAATCTCTCTCTAATTATCCTATGGGGGTCGAGGTCTATTTATAGGAGATTCCACCGACCCTCGAACCTTCCACGCAGAGTCTATGCCACGTCATCTTGAATCGCGAAGCTCCGAAGTTCTTGCCGAAATTCTCTCAAAATCGCAAATCACCATGACAATTTTCTGATCATGGAGCTTGTCGTAATCAATGATCGTTCTGTCATTTACTTCATGCCTTTGCTGTGAAGCTCCACTTGCATGTTGTGAGGCTCCATAGCCAATTCCCTTCTCCAATGCAATTTTCTTCAACTCTGTCGTTCATGAAGCATGACGAAATCATGAAGCATCACCGTCAACATTCTTCTGGTCTTCGCGATATCCAAAACATGAAGCCTATCTTCGAGAAATTCATTCCTTTTCCATATTTTGTTGATATCTTCAAGGATATTCACTTTTCAAGATGCTCACCAACCTCCAAATTTTGGACCCCAAAAATTTGGCAAACACTGGAAAACGACGCTACCTTGTATCTGTTCTTTTGTACTACCTCCAGATCATCTATTCCTCTGTCCTGGTTCTTTGACAACATAAATTTTCAAAAAAATATTTGTAACTCGACAATTCACCATGGAAACCTGTTTTGTCAACAAACACAATCAACCCTAAAAATACTGCAATGATACCTCAAAGGATTTTTTCCTAATAGTAGGATTCTAAACAAACTCCCTGATTTTATATGATCAGTCTAGTTTGTTCTTTCAGTCTATGCTCATAGTGTTTATTAATGATTTTATCATTTGATGATCACAATGATCTAAATAGAGACAATTTTAACTTTGATCAATGCCTTCTTCTGCTCCCTTTCTCAGACTTTCTTCTTGTTACTTCATGCACACAACACTTTATTTCAAAGTACTGCATTCAACTAGAATTGGCGGGTATTATCTCTAGTATTCTCAATTTAATTTTCTATTTGTGATTGTTGTATGAATGATGGTTTTGAGAAATCTTGTATTTTGGGTTTTATAGTAAACATTGTTCTCTCTTAACTGGGTTTTTTACTACTACATATGCTTTAGTTGGAAGAATATTTTTTTACTGCTGGTCGACACCCCAAAAATCTTTTGGATCCAAACTTTTTTGGGTTTTCTATTATTAATGGTAGTTTCAGTGTCTCATGGACTTTCTCAGGTTTCATTTTAGCCTTTTTTCACAATTGTATATCATCATGAGAGAAAAGGATCATGTTAATTAAGAAGAAAAGGTGTGAAACATCTTGGACGTACAAATCTTACCAGACATGGGATAAGCTTCCAGTTTGACTCCTTTCAACCAATCCAATGATTTTTGGGGCCTATTTTAAATATATAAAGTTTGGTGAAGTGTAGATGTTGGCTTCCCTTCAGACCCGATGGATTGGTGGAGTCCCCTTTCAATAGTGATTCTCACAATTTTTCTGGATTTTCCTCAGCATTTCTTAGTTTTTAATTCTCTAAATCCTGGAAAGTGTAAGTTCATTTCACCTCATGTTTGTAATGATACTATTATTAATGAATTCTCTTGGGGCATGAATTGGGTGAAAAATTCACGTCACCACTTTTATTAAAAAACAGTAGCTCAAGTAGCATGTGTAGTGACTCAAGGAGTTACCCCAAGTGTCTTTGTTGATATATTATTCAATAAAAGGATGAACCATTAGTATTGTATCATGTTCATGTTGTTTAATTTGTTTTTTTCCTTGTTTATTATTTTATGTAATTTTATTTTTTATAAATGATCACATAAAATAAATAATGAGAATGTTTAGTTAAAATGAACATGTGTGGTGAATGTCCTTATATATATATAATTGTAATGATGGGAGTGCGATCACATAGAATAAATAGAGTTTAATAGAAATGTATTACATTCACTCATAATATTAAAAAACCTCAATGGGAAAGCTGATACTCCTTAAAACTAATGCTACCTTTCTAGGAAATGCAGAACTAATATCAATCATGGCTGTTCTATCCAATATACTTGGCACAAAGGGAATTTTGTGGTGGACAACCTAGATCATGAAGGGAGAGATGATGTAGATATCATTATTAATAATGGCATAGGATCTATTATGAAAGGATGTAGTCAAATCATTCTTGGAGATGCTCTTGGTCTACACCACTTTAGACCTCCATGATTCCTGTGGGGATCGTACTATCATTTGATGTATATTTAGATAAATTATAATTATATTAATAAAATTTAGGTATTTTTAATTAATTTCACATTCAAATTGGTTATAAAATCATTTAAATATTTTGAATATTTCCACTTTAAAAACCCATTGTTTTGTCCCATCCGCATGATTAATTTTAAATAATATTTTCAATAGATTTGATCAGAATTTAGAAATATAGATTACATATTTTGAATAATAATAATTTATAATTTATAATTTATTATAAGTAAAAATTAATTTTTTAGCTAAATTATTTTTGAAAAGGTTAAAATAAATTACAATGATTAAGAGAAAAATAAGTTTACCAAGGGACTAAGATTTAAAATTAATGAAAATAATGACTTATAAATTAGTCTAAAACCCATTGTATGACTATATTTATACCATAAACATTGATTTATCTAATTTGGTGCATTATTTAATCATTTTTATGTAAAAATGTGGGTACACTTTACTTTCATTTAAGAAATTCCTAGTGTGTCCACTCCCTCACTTAGAAAAGGACACCACCTCTTCCCCTCTCTTTTCACATTAAAAAGTAATTGTTTCATAAAATAATTGACCAAATAAATTATAAAATTTACTAAATTAATCCTATAATCCTTCCATTCAGAATTAATTCAACCATGGAAGTCATTTGGTGCAAACCAAAAGGAGATACCCAAATAATAGGTAACGTTCATCAAAAAAGGTTTTTATTTTATTTATTACTCAAACCCCTTATATTATTTTTATATCAAGATTATATAATAGAATTATTATCTTAAATATAATTATATATTTTGATGTTAAGGGTATGACCTACAACTTCACAAACTTCCATAAAATGGGACACACAATCATCGTTCATGTGTATAGCGGACTACCCCCTCACGAACCAAAGTCATTTGTTTTTCCATTACCACCTTTAAAGGTTGGGAATAATGATGGATTTATAATTTATATATTATATTTATTATTTTTATGATGTTATTATGATTCTTTATTTTTTATATCACACATACATTTATTCTTTCCATTTTGTGGGAATACGACAACGTTGTTCCTGTGTACGAGGGACTATAGCCTCATGAAATGATGTGATTCATTCATTCTTTATAGGTAATGTATTAAGGAATATTTTAATAAAAATATGTGATATTTATGACATTAAAATTATTTTATAATGATAAAATATCATATATTTTCATTTCTTTCAATCCTACAAGACAATAGAAACAATATTCATGCATATGTATGACCTACCATCTCCACAAACGATGTATTTCATTCTCTACCTATAAATTTTATGAATCACTATAAATACATATATAATGAATATATATGATATTTATATTATAATTATCATTATGAATATGAGTAAATCATGATCAAATTAATATTACCACAAATATATAAAATTAAAACTTATATGAAAAAAAGTAGTTATTACCCGAACTATAAATTTAACATGGAATTATTAATAAATGGGTAATAAAATAAAACCATATATGATATGATATATATGAGAATGGTTTTTGGATATATTTATAATAAATTTATATTTATTATATAATAGTTTTTAATGTGTATGATGGAATTCAAGACTTAACTAATAGGATTTTCATCTCACTTTTTACTTCTGTGAGACACATTCTATATTCACAACCTATTTCTTTTATGTGGGGTATATAGTTCCAAATAATGTAATTTATGATTCTTCTTCTTAAATTTGTTTTTAATTTCACATCCATTTGATTATATTTCTTTCAGGTGGTTACGGTTTCAAATTGACCAAAGAGGTAAGGGAATTTTGTCACAATTTTACTACTTTGAGACACATGTTATGTTATGCACCTATATTATTTTAAGACGTATATATACTAACACTTTGACATGTTATATAATGAATCTAATAATTTTCATGATATTTTTAGCTTGATTTAATGTTATTATTTCATGGGGATTATGATTCAAAGTTACCAAAATGGTAAATGTTTATTTCTATAATCTCATCATTTATAAGGTTTTTGTTTATGATCATGATTTCTTTGATGAAATATTATGATAAATATCTCAATAATTATCATTAATTTTATTTTCCTATGGCTATTAATGATATCTTTATATAATGGAACCATTTTCCACTCTTTGTTACTTAAGATAATTAAGAAAATACATTTAAAAAACCGAACTCTATTTCTCTCTTCGGTCAGAAATCTATTTTCTCCCAAAGACATGTATTTTAAAAATGTATTAAAAAATGACATACTATTCTCCTACAATTATTAAATGAAATTTAACCCTTATTTTACCATTTTACAAAAATGGGTTTACATTGAATATTCTATTCATTTCCTGATCAAAGAACATTTCTAAACTTTTTACAGTAAAAAAGGAATGTTCATCATGTATGGATTTATCCACCATCATGACCATAATTTCTTTAAATATTCATTTGAATGTTTACAAGATTATTTTTAAATAAAATGTTTTCCCTAATATTTGATAAAGTCATTGTTTTTTAATTAATTTTAAATGAAAAGAATTTTGAACATGTTTTATGTTTTAAAAAGTGATTTTCAAAGAACGGTTATTTCACTTAAGAAAATTTCCAAGTGATATTTCAATATCCTCCTCTATCTAAGATGAAATATTTTGATAATTTATTCTTTATTAAAGACATGATCCAAGGACAAAAATTTTATTCTTTCTTTTAAAGGTTTATGTTTATGATCCCAAGTTGTTCATGAAACCCATTTCTCTTCCACGAGTTATAAAATAATGAAACCCACTTCTTTTCGTTGGTTAGGATATGATGAAATCATTATGAAACCCATATATTTTCTATAGGTTATGATATTATGAAATTTTTGTATTACCCAATTCATTTCATGGGTTATGATATGATGAATGTTTTATGATCTTGTGACATATATTAATATGGTTTTCATTATGTGATGGGCGATACCTATATCTCCCTCCAATGTACTGTGTAAAGATTTATATATATCATGTGATAGACTTGGATGGAAAGAGGAGTGAACCTGTTACAATAATATAGGAATGCCATTGGGGAGGGTGGTGTGTCCCACCTAGGAGGTGTAGTTTCCTATGGAAAAAAAAATCTAATTTCATATTCACAATATTTTATGTGAACCTGATTACATGTTCACAATATTTTCCATGATCCTGATTACATTTCCATAATGTTATGTGTGAACCTGATTATGTGTTCATAATGTTATGCATGGAACTAGTTTCATGTCCATAAATGTATGAAATTGTCTGATTTCATGTCCTTACTTAATGAGTGAACATGTTTCTATTTACAGAAGTTCACAATGTTATAAGATGATGTGTATGTTGTAGAGACCCTAAGCTTGACGTACATGGACATTACATTACTTTTGCAGAATACTTATTACATAACAAAAACACACACACAAGGACCGTAATAGTTTAGTGTCTTTGGAAACTCGGAATATAATCTTCTAATCGTGGTGAAAGATCTTCAACATCTCTTATAAAGATCTTCCCTTTTTTTCTAACTAAAACCTTTCTTTATATCCTGGGAAAAAGAAAACATAAAAGGGTGAGCTCAAATGCTAAGTAATGGTAAACAAAAGAAATATCAATCACATCATTTTCATAAGAACATAACATTTTGGAAATCTTAACCTGCAAAAGAGAGCATAATTTCATAACATGGGATAAATCATAGTAGTGAAATGAACTCCCAATAATCATAACATAAAACATGAAACTTTGTGGCATAAACACATAATCATAGAGAATCATATCTTATTAGTCAAGACTCATTGCCAAGACTATATTAGTGGACAAAGTCCATTTCTGAACCGAGTCACCCTCGTTTCAGTCTTGTTTCACTGAACTGGTATAACCTACCATTCTAGCCATGTCTATCTCATGAGATATTAAATCTTTACCCAATGCATTGGAGGGAGATATAGGTCCCACCCATCTCATAATGATACCATTCTTATGTGTGCCACAAAATCATAAATCATACATCATTGCATAACCCATGTAATAAAAATGGGAATCTTTAAACATCGTGACATCATAAAACAATTGATATAAGATAAAAGAATTCATAAAAATATTTCCATCACAACATAATGAAATCCATGTAATAATAGGGATAGAAACAGAACCCTTTATTATCTTATATGGAAAATAATTTTGAAAAAACACTTGAACTCCATTCTTGAGGAAAATATCCTTTCTAATTCAAAAACATTTTTCCTTTATTAAAATGTCATACAATTTTAAACTAAAAGAAGTTGATTAAAAATAAACTTGAAAACTTGTAAAGGAAGCTTCTTGGAAATAATGTATTAAAAATAAATTCATGCCGTATAAGTTAAAAAAACATTCTTCTCGTACTTTTGTCGGAAAAGTCAAAAAGTACCTCGTACAAAAAAAGACAAAATATTCCTTTCATATATTTTACTAAAAACTCACCGAAGGGTAAAATTGGATATAAACTACTGTAGAAGGATATAGATATTACATATTGAGGAAACATGGATGTGGATGATAAAATACACCCCAGTAAATACCAAAGTATAAACAATCTCGGATAAAAATGAGATTGTGATATTTTCCCTTACCTTTGGTCCGATATGCTTTGTACGTGTCCAAACCTCCTGTATAATGATTTAAATAATGTTATTGACTTATTACAGAATCATACTTATTTTTATGATATCATATATGGTCATATTCTTAGCTTATTATTAATAATATTTCATTACTACTTATTATTCGGGTGTTTATTACTTTTTATTCTTATGTGTGTTTTGTCGAATAAATTCTTATTCATATCTTTAGGTTATAGATACATCATTTCCAGAATGGTATTAGTGTAATATATATCATATTCATTCATTCAATTCATTTATATAATCATTATGAAATGAAGATCATGTAGAACGAGTCGCATCACATCGTGGAGACGGTATTCTGTACGTATGCACGAGTGATGATATCGTTCCTATGATCGTGGAATTGTATTGGAGTGTATGTATACTATTTTAGAATCAATATCACTTTATAATAGTCATATATAGTCATTATTTACACCATTATACACATCCATGTAAGGTGGTGGTGGAAAATAGATTACACCACGGCGTGGAGACGGTATTCCGTACGTACGCACGCGCGATGATTTATTTTTCCATAGGATGGATAGATGGTGAAATAGGGTTGTTTCATACTTATAATAACATATCCGTATATGAGTGATACTGATGTTATTACTTCATAATGAAACAACTAAAGAAGAAGAAGTGGAAGAAGAAATAAAGATGAAAGAATCGGTAACGGACATTACCTCTTCTTTGAAGTGCTTCTTTGAGACCTCCTTTTAGGGAACTAAAATAAGTCTTTTAAGAAGACCATAACCTCTAGTATGTTTCTAGTTAAGTGGAGAGAAGAAATTGGCAGGGTTTGGCTGAGCTTGAAGGCTCAAAGTGGTGTGAGGAAGAGGGGGAGGAGGTGCCCTTTTATAAGGGAGGAGAGGGGCACCTTTGGAATAACTAAAAATATTATTTTATTATAATGTCAAGTTCGGTTTTAAATAGCTCCAAATTGAGTTATTTCTAATATAAGGTGGGTATGGGTCGAAATCCTCTCATACAATAGAATTTATACAAGTTTAGTTCATTATGTTAACCTTATCTTTTAGTTTTAACTCTAAGTTAATTAGATTGACATTTACCATGTCACTTTGTATTTTTATATTATATAGTTAATAAACTTACCATATACATCCAAGAGACCCCCAAGATGTGTTTTATTAATATATATAACCTTATATAAGTCATTGTACTGAAACTTCGATTTTTAGGAATAAAATAACAATTAATAATATAATATTTGTTTTAAAAACTATTTTATGTCAATTTTGACACTATTCAATAGTTGATTTTTTTGAAACTCATAACTAAATTATTACTTAGACAAAAGTTAATTAAATCAATACTAACATGTTATATTAACCTATAAAATTATTTTAATTCATAAAAAGTCTCCAATTATACTTATTTAGGTATTTATAATATCAATTATTCTAATTTTTCACTATTATGGTAATTACTGCATCATCATTGTGTCATAAATAAATTAAATTATTTAAAGTCTAAAAATTACAAATAAAATACCTTTATGTAGGAAGTATTTTTATATTTCTAATGAATATTTATAGTCGAATTTATCTTATGTATAAACCCATATTAAAAATGATTTACTTATTAAACTTTGATTTTAACTATTTTAACACTTCTTTAAATAAATTAATAATAAATGTCCTAATCTAAACCAAGTGGGCCTAAATGGTCATATTTTATTCCTAAGGTTGTTTTTGGTCGAATTACACTTGTCTAATAGAATTAGGACATGTGTTAGGGTAATAATAATATCATTTTTACCCTTAATTACCCTATTTACTTTTAACTGTGGTAAAAAAAAGTAAAAAGTTACTATTCACCAAAAATTATTTTCATCTCATTGAACCACAATTTAGTCCTTGATATTAACCATGTCTATTGGATTTTTAAAATTTCACTCAAAGAATTGGTAAAATTAAGTTTTATGAAAAATTCAGTTTTTTAACTACCACTTAGTGGTTTCACTATTCATCAAAAAATGAAAATTTCCAGAAAAATACCAAATATTATTCCTAAGCTATATTTGATATTAAGAATTAAAAAATGATGTCTATTTTACCAAATTCAGAACATATCAGTTGCATTAATTAATTTAAAAATATGTTCCCATCGTCAAAACAAATAGCGTGTTTTTAAGAGATAATAACTATCAAAAGATTAACACTTGTTTATATCTGGTTTAAATGTGAAATTACATTCAATGACCAAAATTGTATTAAATTGTAAAAATATATTCTAAATATACTTTAAAACCACTCAAATTAATAATTTATCACTATTAATTATTTCGATTAAAAAAGTTGTTTTTAATTATAATTTAGTAACTTTCACTATTCATCAGAATATGAAAGTTATCCGAAAAGTACCAAAATTTCACACTAAGCTAATTTCGATATTACGAATCCAAAAATGAAGACCATTTTGAAAAATAAAATTTACAAAATTTCAAAAAGTGGTTATTACTATTCATAACAGCTAGTTTTAATAATATTTTAATTGCATATTGTACTTTAGTAAAACTCGTTACTACATACTACACACGCTATCGAGGAAGGTCGCAATTGCGTGTAATTAAAGGCAAGTCAAGGATGCGTGTTGTGCAAGCTCCTTTTGGTGTAGCGTACAATACAAGACATTAATGAAAAGAATAAAATCTCAGGGTGTTACATTCTACCCCCCTTAAAATGAATTTCGCCCTCGAAATTCATCGGGGTTATAAATGGTTTACTACTTGAAAGTTTCTTTAATAGAAACCAACGTCGTAAAAAGGAATACCAAAACCACTCATTAAAAACAAAAGTATGAAATATAATGGTTACCTAAATAAACTAATCACTGGGTTTCCAAATAGGTGAAAATATGGATATGGAAGAGAAATCTAACCATCATGTTCTCATGGAGAGTGGTAGAGAACATGGCTATGGAAAATCCAACAATCACAGAGCCATAAATTTGTGATGATATAAGGTACCATCTGATTCATCAGATATAAGAGCACTAGGACAACATTTTTGGTTTTCAAGATCATTTTCCTAAAGTTGATGAAATTGGAATCAGAAGAAATACTTTCATGATTTTGGTATAGTCTCACCGTTTGTCGTTATTTGGACAATTTACACTTCATCTCTTAAAGAAATGAAGTTGAATTTGTCATTCGTGATGTGTTAGAAGATCATGTGATAGAATGATGGTTCATTCCATCTGTCTCAAACAAAAGGTTAGAAAAGTTTTCAAAAAATACATAAGTCCATCTATAATGAGATTAATCATATATAGTTCCTAAAATGGACTTATACTTCATATATCATACTGCTTAATATAATAAAACTAGTTTCTACTAAACAGGGACTTCCTGTAGGCCAGTGGTAGGCGATAAAGGCCAGTCGCACTTCAGTTGTCGGTTCGATTCCCACATCCTTGTCCGACGCGATGGGCTGTCGCCCGTCCTTTAGGTTGTCCTTTTTCTAAAACTAAATTACTATAACATCACATAAATAATATCAAAAAAAGTTCTATCCTTAAACAATACTAACTTATGGTTAACATAATCCATTCCAATATTTAGTCTTATCTAAAATACTTCGGTCCAAGCTCATAGTATAAAGAAAACGATAACTTGAAATGTCAACAACCAAGCATGTGAATACCATCATTTATCCCCCATATATCTTGTTGGTCACATTCCAATCATGTTAATACCTTAATGATGTATTCTCTTGAAAAATTAATACCCATTAAACCTTATTGAAAACATGAATGCTGTCAAAAGTTAACTCTTTCCACATACCAAAATCCAAAAATTCTATATACTCAAACCTTGATATAACCTTCTCCTTATATCAGTCATGAGCTCATGAATACATTTAATTTTCTCCTAATCCCTTCATTATGCGCATATCATCTTCTTTCCAAAAATATTTCAATCACTTTTCATGGTTACCGATGCCATAAAATTATTAAAAACCACAATAGACCAAAACATAAATATTCCAATATTCCACGATACTATATACAACATTATTCTGGAATCACATTACATAAACACTTAATCATTCCACCACATCATTGTCATATTCAACACCGCCAATGGTGATCGCATGTGACTTCCCATTGTCCTTTTCCTTAAGTGGTTGCTCATGTCGATCATCACTAACCCTTGGATTAGGGCATTTATTGGCATAATGTCCCATCTCCTTGCACTTGAAACATTGAAGTGTAGTAGGTTCATTCTGTGTATCCCTTCCTTTGTTTGCATCATTAGACATCTTTTTCCCATCATTGCGGCATTCAAATGCCCGATGACCTTCCCTTCCACATTTGAAACATTTACTTGTTCCTTTAAGACAATCTCCACCATGCTTCTTTCCACACTTTGAGCATAAGGAGACATTCATCTTCTTTTCACCAATATTCTGAGATTTCTCCTTGAACTCCATATTTCGTTTCTTGTCAAAACTATGAGATGGATAAGTAAAACCAACTTCCATTTCTACCTTGATAGCACAACGCACAATTTCTTCATAGCTACTGAAGTCTCTTATAGCTAATGCCCTTCGAAGATTTGGTTTTAAGCCACTGAAGAATTGATCAACTTTACTTTCAGGTTGGATGATAAATCTAGATTAATACCTTGTAAGCCTTGTAAAATTCGCTTCGTATATACCAACAGATTCATCATCCTTTTATTTAGTTCAAGAAACTCCTTCTCCATCTTTGTTTGAAGAATACGAGGGAAGTACTTATTGAAAAATAAGTTCTTGAACTCGTCCCATTCCATGGACTCAATTTCGTCTCTTGGACTCATATTCTTGATAAGATTCCACCATTGACCAGCTTCACCTTCCAAAAGATATACTGCTAAGATGACTTTATCATGTTCAGAACATTGAAGAACTGAAAATATCTTTTCAGTAGTACTGATCCATTGTTCAACAAAAAGTTGATCAGAAGACCCACTGAAAGAAGGTGGACGTTTCCTCATGAAGGACTCAATAGAATATTGTTCCCTTCTCTGCTCATTTGGAAGTCCAGAATGATTCATAGCTTGTGTAAGTATAGCAATAAGATATTGCACTCCATCTCCCATAACATTTTTTTGTTCAGGAGGACAATCATTGCATTTTCCATTGCATTGATCAACATGGTTCCTTCGGGTTCCATCCATCGTCTAAAACCCAAAAAGAATAGTGTGAGAGGAAAAAATCATGCTAGGGAAAACAACATAAGAAAGGGGGAGTATCCTCAATATCTAACATCTTAGGTTAAATTCTATGATCGTTACCATAGTTCTAGGACTGTATCATATACATTACTTATCCTTAGGGACATCCCTAGACATACCTTAGAAATATCTCTAGGGATCTCACTAATGTTTTCGCATCCTAGTTTCCAAAGGTTGACTAATCTTTTCCTCTGATACCAACTGTAGAGACCCGAAGCTTGACGTACATGGACATTACATTATTTTTGCAGAATACTTAGTACATAAAAAAAACACACACACAAGGACCGTAATAGTTTAGTGTCTTTGGAAACTTGGAATATAATCTTCTAATCGTGGTGAAAGACCTCCAATATCTCCCATAAAGATCTTCCCTTTTTTTCTACCTAAAACCTTTCTTTATATCCTGGGGAAAAGAAAACATAAAAGGGTGAGCTCAAATTCTCAGTAAGGGTAAACAAAAGAAATATCAATCACATCATTTTCATAAGAACATAACATTTTGGAAATCTTAACCTACAAAAGAGAGCATAATTTCATAACATGGGATAAATCATAATAGTGAAATGAAATCCCAATTATTATAACATAAAACATGAAACTTTGTGGCATACACACATAATAATAGAGAATCATATCTTATTAGTCAAGACTCATTGCCAAGACTATCTTAGTGGACAAAGTCCATTTATGAACCGAGTCACCCTCGTTTCAGTCCTGTTTCATTGAACCGGTATAACCTACCATTACAGCCATGTCTATCTCATGATATATAAAATATTTACCCAATGCATTGGATGGAGATATAGGTTCCACCCATCTCATAATGATATCATTCTTATGTGTGCCACAAAATCATAAATCATACATCATTGCATAACCCATGTAATAAAAATGGGAATCTTTAAACATCATGACATCATAAAACAATTAATATAAGATAAAAGAATTCATAAAAATATTTCCATCACAACATAATCAAATCCATGTAATAATAGGGGTAGAAATAGAACCCATTATTATATTAGATGGAAAATAATTTTGATAAAACACTTGAACTCCATTCTTGAGGAAAATATCCTTTCTACTTCTAAAACATTTTTCCTTTACTAATATGTCATACAATTTTAAACTAAAAGAATTTGTTTAAAAATAAACTTGAAAACTTGTAAATAAAGCTTCTTGGAAATAATGTTTTAAAAATCCATTCATGCCGTATAAGTTAAAAAAACATTATTCTCGTACTTTTTTCGGAAAAGTCAAAAAGTACCTCGTATGAAAAACGACAAAATATTCCTTTCATATATTTTACTAAAAACTCACCGAAGGGTAAAATTGGATATAAAATACTGTATAAGGATATAGATATTACATATTGAGGAAACATGGATGTGGATGATAAAATACACCCCAGTAAATACCAAAGTATAAACAATCTCGGATAAAAATGAGATTGTGATATTTTCCCTTAACTTTGGTCTGATATGCTTTGTACATGTCCGAACCTCCTGTATAATGATTTAAATAATGTTATTGACTTATTACAGAATCATACTTATTTTTATGATATCATATATGGTCATATTCTTAGCTTATTATTAGTAATATTTCATTACTACTTGTTATTCGGGTGTTTATTACTTTTTGTTCTTATGCGTGTTTTGTCGAATAAATTAGTATTCTTCTTTTTAGGTTATAGATACCTCATTTACAGAATGGTATTAGTGTAATATATACCATATTCATTCATTCAATTCATTTATATAATCATTATGAAATGAAGATCATGTAGAACGAGTCGCATAACATCGTGGAAACGGTATTCCGTACGTACGTACGAGTGATAATATCCTTCCTATGATCGTGGAATTGTATTAGAGTGTATGTATACTATTTAAGAATCAATATCACTTTATAATAGTCATATATAGTAATTATTTACACCATTATACCCATCCAAGTAAGGTGGTGGTGGAAAATAGATTACACCACGGCGTGGAGACGGTATTCCGTACGTACGCACGCGCGGTGATTTCTTTTTCCGTAGGATGGATAGATGGTGAAATAGGGTTGTTTCATACTTATAATAACATATCAGTATATTAGTGATACAGTTTTTATTACTTCATAATGAAACAACTAAAGAAGAAGAAGTGGAAGAAGAAATAAAGATGAAAGAATCGGTAACGGACATTACCTCTTCTTTGAAGTGCTTCTTTGAGACCTCCTTTTAGGGCACTAAAATAGGTCTTTTAAGAATACCAGAACCTCTAGGATGTTTCTAGGGAAGTGGAGAGAAGAAATTGGCAGGGGTTGGCCGAGATTGAAGGCTTAAAGTGGTGTGAGGAAGAGGGGTAGGAGGTGCCCTTTTATAAGGGAGGAGAGGGGCACCTTTGGAATAACTAAAAATATTATTTTATTATAAAGTCATGTTCGGTTTTAAATAGCTACAAATTGAGTTATTTAGAAGTTAAGGTGGGTATGGGTCTAAATACTCTAATACAATAGAATTTATACAAGTTTAGGTCATTATATTAACCTTATCTTTTAGTTTTAACTCTTAGTTAATTAGATTGACATTTATGATGTCACTTTGTATTTTTATATTATATAGTTAATAAACATACCATATACATCCAAGAGACCCCCAAGTTGTGTTTTATTAATATATATAACCTTATATAAGTCATTTGTCCGAACCATAGAATTTTATGAATAAAATAACAATTAATAATATAATATTTGTTTTAAAAACTATTTTATGTCAATTTTGACACTATTCAAAAGTTGATTTTTTTGAAACTCATAACAGAATGATTACTTCGACCAAAGTTAATTAAATCAATCCTAACATGTCATATTAACCTTGAAAATTAGTTTAATTCATAAAAAGTCTCAAATTATACTTATTTAGGTATTTATAATATCAATTATTCTAATTTTGCACTATTATGGTAATTACTGCATCATCATTGTGTCATAAATAAATTAAATTATTTAAATTATAAAAATTACAAATACAATAAAATTATGTAGGAAATATATTTAGCTTGCTAATTAATATTTATTGTCGAATTTACCTTATGTATAACCCCATATTAAAAATGATTTACTTATTAAACTTTGATTTTAACTATTTTAACCCTTCTTTAAATAAATTAATAATAAATGTCCTAATCTAATCCAAGTGGGCCTAAATGGTAATATTTTATTCCTAAGGTTGTTTCTGGTCGAATTACACTTGTCCAAAAGAATTAGGACATGTGTTAGGGTAATAATAATATCATTCTTACCCTTAATTACCCTATTTACTTTTAACTGTGGTAAAAAAGTAAAAAGTTACTATTCGCCAAAAATTATTTTCAACACATTGAACCAAATTTTAGTCCTTGATATTAACCGTGTCTCTTAGATTTTCGAAATTCCACTCACAGAAGCGGTAAAATTACGTTTTATGAAAAATTCAGTTTTTTAACTACCACTTAGTGGTTTCACTATTCATTAAAAAATGAAAGTTTCTAGAAAAATACCAAAAATTAGGCCTAAGCTATATTTGATATTAAGAATTAAAAAATGATGTCTATTTTACCAAATTCAGAACATATCAGTTTCATTAATTAATATAAAAATTAGTTCCCGTCGTCAAAACAAATAGCGTGTTTTTAAGAGATAATAACTTTCAAAAGATTGACACTTGTTTATTACTGGTTTAAATGTGAAATTACATCCAATGACCAACATTTTATTAAATTGTAAAAATATATTCTAAATATACTTTAAAACCAATCAAATTAATAATTTATCACTATTAATTATTTCGATTAAAAAAGTTGTTTTTAATTATAATTTAGTAATTTTCACTATTCATCAGAATATGAAAGTTATCTGAAAAGTACCAAAATTTCACCCTAAGCTAATTTCAATATTCCGAATCCAAAAATGAAAACCATTTTGAAAAATAAAATTTACAAAATTTCAAAAAGTGGTTATTACTATTCATAACGGCTAGTTTTAATAATATTTTAATAGCATATTGTTATTTAGTAAAACTCGTTACTGCGTACTACACACGCTATCGAGGAAGGTCGCGATTGCGTGTAATGCAAGGCAAGTCAAGGATGCGTGTTGTGAAAGCTCCTTTTGGTGTAGCGTACAACACAAGACATTAATTAAAAGAATAAAATCTTGGGGTGTTACATATGCCACAAGTCTATGTCTTATGAAAATGTTATACTCTCATGACTCATGTTTTTTCCCTTGTGATTCATGTATTATGAGCTGTAAATATTTATTCTATGATTCATGTTTATGATCTTTGATATTCATGGTATGGTTTTCCAATGTCATGACCCTGATACCATACCCTTAATCTTTTTTCATGCATACACATCTTCCCTGTTTTCCCTTACCGAGCATTTGAGCTCACCCTTTCCTAAGTTTCCTTTCTCTATTTTATGAAGAAATGTTTTAAGTAGGGTATGATTATGAATAGTAATAAATGGGAATATATTTATAGAAAATTTTAAGGATCATTAACCATATTAGAAGATTATATTTCCAAGAATCCAATGTCACTGAACTATTATGGTTCTTAAGAATGTGTTTTTGTAATGTATTGATTATTAATTTAAAAATATGTAATATCCATATATTTTAATACTGGGATGATATAGTTGGTATCAAAGAAAAGGATTAGTTAACCTTTGGAAATTAAGATGAGAAAACTCTGGTGAGATCCCTAGGAATATTTCTAAGGATATATATTGTGATGTCTCTATGGTTAAGTCTAAGGATGATTTAATGTTTAAGAAAATGTCCTTGAATTTTGGTAAAGGATAGGGCAAGTGGTTTTATATAAATACATCATTGTATAGATATTACAATTTGATGTGGCTCTGGAACATATGTACATAAGGGTAAGAACCCCTAAAACACTGTATTAAGTTAGAATCAATTAGGAACTGGTGCATGACAATAGGCCTTGTTGTACACCTAGTTTGATAATCTTGGGAGATATACTTTGGAAATTCACAAACTCTTTATGAACCATCATGAATGATTTAAATATATTATGACTATGAAAAACCTAGGATGAACCTAATGTATTATAGATTAAAAAGACGGTTTCCTAATTCATACATCTTATTAGAGATTTTCATTATGATTTGGTTTTACACTATGATTACCATTGAAAACACTATGATTTCTAGTTTCAATCAATAGAGGGAACTAAAAGGAATTGGGTTAATATTTAAAGTGGAAGAAGATTTAATAATGAGTATCCAATTGGGATGATAACTAGTTAAAAGGATTTTATGATTACACCTAATCAGTTTTCACAAAATATGATTAAAAATGTGTACCATAACTGACTCTCAGACTCACAGAAGAAAAGAAGGGAATAATTCACTAAGAGTTTGGGTTGTCGATACCATAGAGGAAAGAAGATTAAATTTTCTATATATCAATAATTTGGGAAGAAGCACTCTAGCTAATGTCTCAAAGATATAAGAAGATGTTTTGATTGTGGAAAATAAGGATGTAAAGAAAGTAATTAGAAAGGCTAAATGAAAAGTTCAGTTAATGCAATAGATGTGAATTTTTTCTTCCCTAGGATATTATTGAAAATATATTTATTTAAATGTGGAAAGTATGAGAATTATGAAAATCAATGTGCTAAAGGGAAAGATTGTGAAGAGGATCTACAAGGAGGTACAAGTAATGGTTATATTGCTGATGATGAAGATATTGTAAATGGAATGTGAAAGGAAAAAAGTGTTATGGAATGAGATGACAAAACTTAGTTTATTGTTTGTGAAAGAAGTGGAATGAAAGAAGTATTTATGTAATGGAATTCATATATTATGTTAGAAAAATAAGGAAATATTTATGTAATGTATCTTATATGTTTTTTCATTATGTATATGAAAATATTTTTGGAATTGTGATGATAAAATATACAATTTATTTAATGGAAAGGTAATATTTTATAGAAAACATATGATTAAGGGAAGGTAAACCTTAATATGGTTCTGATAATAAAAAAATTGTGCTTAGTTTGGATAAAGAGATGTTGGTTAAGAATAAATTAAATCATATAGTATTGATTACTTTGGAAATAGATTAATTATTTTTTGAAAAAGTTGTTTATGATATATTGGATAGAGTTTATAGAATTATTTGATTTAAGGAATATATCCAATAATCTTTTGAATAAGAAAGAATGGATGTTTTCAATAATTATTTATAGTAATTTAGGTTTTTACCAGGTTTCAAGAGAATACATGATGAACGAATTAACATGTTTGGTATGTGACAACGAAGAGATACTTTGTGATATATGGGGGGATCAATGTTCCACTAATTTTGAGAAATTTAGCGACCTTTCTAATGTTTTTTATTTTCATCTTTCAGAAGGGTTACAAGGTTAACCATTTATGGAATGGTTTAAGTTAAACTTTGGATGAGGTTTTATATATTAAAATATTATCTCACCATATGAGGATTTATGCATATTATATAAACTATACTAACAATTTTTATATGATGATGACTTAATATAGTTGGAATGAATTATCATTATATTTATGAATCTCATGATCTGTTATGTTTTAGGAATGAAAAATTCACCTTCATTTCCTAGAGTAAGAGATGAAGTGAAAATTGATCAAGGAACAACCAAAGGGTAAAATTGTGCATATGGAATGGAATGAAATAATTTAAGTATATATTCTTGTGAAAATTATTCAACTTTAGGAAAAGGGTCATAAAATAAAATTTTGTCTTATTATCATAATTTTTTATTATATCAATGACATTTTTCTCACCTATTTGGCCTATGGTATTATGATTTTTAACCTTATTTGTATCACTAATTTCATTGTGATCAATGATTTTGATCACTCTCTATAATTATTTACTCTTTTATTCCATGTACAAATATTCACTTCCCTCTTATGTTCTCCTAAGTAGAAACCTATTTATGAGCTAATTTGGGTAACCATTATGTTTCCAATTTTCTCCTTTTAAAGGATGTTTTATTATTCAATTTTTCAATGTGGGTTCCTATAAAAGGAACAATAAATTATAAAAAAATTGATGAAATAGATGAATATTTATGGAGAAATTCATTTAAGGGGGGTAGAATATAACACCTCGAGTTTTTAGGAATTTATTTATTTTTAAATAAATTAAAATTCATTGATGGATTTCATTGCACGATACACCTAGTTATGTTTTCTTTATATGAAACACCATGTTAATACCGCAATACATTCAAAACCGAATTTATCTTATGGTACACATAACACTGAGTTTAGATTACTCCACATCCAATACCATGTTTAGATTACATTACACGCAACACCAAGCTTTTCTTTCATTACGTGCAACACTAAGTTTACACAAAATGTGGCATATTATTAAAATGTTATAGAAATCACCTAGATGTTGGAATATAAAGTATAATTTATATTAAGTAAATTATGAAAATATTATTTACACATGGTTACCAATTAATTAGAAATGAGAGTAAGAACTATTAGAAAATAAAGAACTTATTTTTCTGAAAAACTATTTTTCTATGCTCAAACACATTTTATATCAATAAATTTAAAAAATAAATTTTGATAAATTATTTAAATGAAATTTATATATTATATATTAGATAAACTATTTAACATTAATTTTATGTGAGATAATATAAAAAAAATCCAATTTTATACATAAAATAAGTATTTTTCTAAAAGGAACTTTTACAACCTTTTAAAGGTGAACTTATTTTAAAAATATATTTTGACACTTTTATCAATTCTATTTGAAAAAATATACTTTATTTTTGAATTATTAACATCAAAATTATCTTAAGATGAATTTTTGGTATTTTTTTATGAAGTTTCATTTTTGGATAAATAGAGAAAAATATTGAATTTTAATTGAAAACCACTTTTTTCTTAATTTATTTTTTTAGATAAATTATATTTTTAATTGGTTTTATAATATATTTATCTAAATTATACATCTATTAATAAAATTTAGGTAATTTTAATAAATTTCATATTGAAATTGGTTATAAAAATATATGAACCTTTTAAACATTTTCATTTTAAAAACCTGTTATTTCATCCCCTCCACAGGATTAATTTTAAATTAATTTTTTCCACTTATATGATTATAATTTTAAAAAAATGGATTCCATAGTTTCAATCGTCATAATTTATAATTTTTAATAAGTAAAACTTAATTTTTTATCAAAAGAATTAGTGAAAATTGTTAAAATTAATCACAACGATTAAGAGAAAAATGAGTTTACAAAGGGACTAAAATTTAAACTTAAGTGGTAAAATAACCTATAAACTTGTAAAATACCCATTTTATGTCCCTATTTAGTCTATAAAACTTCATTTATCTATTTTCCTCATTATTTGAGCCTTTTTTTGGTAAAAAAATTGGTATGCCTAACTTTCTTTTCAAAAATACCAACGGTGTCCTCTCCCCCACTTATAAAAGGACACCACTTATTATCCTCACTTAAAACCTTAAAAACCAATTGGTGTGGAAACTAAATGACCAAATAAATTCCCCAATTCCATACCTTAATTCTAGAATCCTTAATTTTGGAATAAATCTAACCAAGTAAGTCCTTTGGGGCATACCAAAAGGAGTTACCTGAGGAAGAGGTAATTCTCATCAATGAATGTTTTTGTTTTATTTCTTCCCCAAACCTATTAAATTATTTTTATATAATAATTATATAGTAAAATAATTATATTTATTATATAATGAGATTTTATGTTATGGCTATGACCTAAAACACTGCAGACTTACATAAAATGGGATATAGGATCATCAATCGTGTGCATGACGGACTACTGCCTCACAAACTAATGTTGTTCATTATTCCAGTACCACCATAAAAGGTTGGGAATAATGTTGAATTTATAGTTTATGTATGATATTTATTATTTTTATAATTTCATTATGATTCTATAATTGTTATATCACACATAACTTTATGATTTCCATTTTTTGGGAATACGATAACGTCGTTCGTGTGTACGACGGACTATCGCCTCACGAAGCGATGTGATTCGTTCAAACTTTACATGGAATGTATTACGTATGTGTCTAATAAAAATATGTGATATATATGAAATATAAATTATTATATAATGATAATATCTCATATAATTTTATTTCTTTCAATACGATAAGAAAATATAAACACTGTTCATGCGTACGTACGACCTACCATCTCCATGAACGATGTATTTTATTTTCTACCTAAAAATTTTAAGAATAACTATAAATACATATATTATAAATATATATGATATTTATACCATAGTTTTAATTTTTGAGATGATGAAACCATGATCAATGTAATAGGACAGAAATTATAAAAAATCAAAACTTATTTGAAAAACAAAGAAGTTATTACTCGAAACATAACATTAACATGGAATTGTTAACATATAAGTAATAAAAATGTCTTCAGAAAACCATATATGATATTATATTTATTAATATGGTTATTTTATACATTTATAATAAACTTATTTTTATTATATAGGATTATTTAATGTGTATGAAGGAATTCAAGAATTAAGGTTAGGGATTTTCATCACACTTTTTACTTTTGTGAGACACATGCTATATCCACCAACTATTTGTTTTTGTTATGGTGTATATAATATCCATGAATATAATTTATTATTCTTATACATAAAATTTTTGGTATTTTTACATCCATTTTAGTATCTATATTTAATGGGGTTATGGTTTCAAAGTTACCAAAGTGGTAAGGGAATTGTGTCTTAATTTTACTTCTTTGAGACAGATGTTATATTATACACCATTATTCTTTTAAAAGGATTATAAAATTCCCCATTGAAATGTTATATAATGAATATAATTATTTTAATAATATTTTAAGCTTCATATAATGTTATTATTTCATGGTTATTATGATTCAATGTTATCAAGATGGTAAGAGTTTATTACTAAAATCTCATCATTTCTTGAGATTGTTTATGATTTTTCTTCCATTGATGAATATTATGAACCATTTATCAATAATTATCATGAAATTTCTTATACTATATTTATTAATGATATATTAATATAATGGTACCATTTTAAAACTCTTTGGTTTTTAATATAATAAAAAAATATTTTTAGGAAAATTAAAATATATTTCTCTTTCATCAGAAATCTCTTATCTCCCAAAACCAAGTTTTATAAAAATGTTTTAAAAAATGTTCAAATATTATCCTATTATTTTTAAAATAATTTTTTACCCATGTCTTACCATTTTAAAAAATGGTTTTAAAAGTAATATTGTTGTCTTTTTTTAATCAAGTCACTTTTATAAACTTTTTATTGTTGAAAAGGAATGTTCGATATGTACAAATTTATCCATCATCATGACCATAATTTATTTGGATTTTACTTTGAAAGTTTACAAGATTATTTTTAAATAAAATTTTTAAATTAGTATTATAGAATTTAATTGTGTTTAAATTGGTTTTCAAAGAAAAGTTTTTTGAAAATGTTTTATGTTTTATAAAGTGATTTTCAAAGAAAGGTTATATCCCTTAAGAAACACTCTAAGTGATCTTTCAAAATCCTCCTCTATAAAAGATGAAATCATTTTATATAGTTTAGGATTTACTAGGTATATGATCCAAGGACACTATTATAAATCTTTCTTTTAATGGTTTATGTTTAAGATGACACATTTTTTTTGAACCTCGTTTCTCTTCCATGGTTTATACCATGACGAAACCCACTTCTTTCCATGTATTAGGCTATGATGAAATGTAACAACCCAAAGTTCTATATATAGAAATACCATTCTTATAATCATGTCATATCTTATAAACACATAATATAAAACAATACGATATGTATAAATGATGAATGAATGAAATAAGTACTGTTTCTAGAAGTTAATGAACCTATACTGATGAAATAGTAACTTAAACTTTGGAATAATAAAGCGACCCTTATGAATAGTAAATGTTCCAATTTATTAGTAGCCTCTCCAATGAGAGTATAAATAAAATTTATTCATTTTATATGAGAAAATATGATATAATCATATCATAGTATAATTAAATAAATATTTTAAAAATTACTAATCAACTGTCGGTATTTTTGTAAGTCATAAATATTTAATTACAATTTTATGACTAATTTAAAAATTTAAAAGATTATTTTTCATAAAATTTATTCATAAATTATTATTATTTTGTATTATGATTATATTATAATTTTATGACACCTTAATAAATTTTTCAAAGTGTTAGAAAACCAGTTTTAATTTTAATATTTTTATCTTCCATGTAAAAAATTATTTTAATTAAAAATTAAATTTGTAATATATATAAAATTATTTTTAGAAATTTATTTCTATTTTTGAATTCTACATGTTGAAAAATGGTTAGGGTGAATTTTTGGTATTTTTCTGAAGTAATTAAATTTTTGGTGAATAGTGGAATACATTAATTTAGAGTATATGTAAATAAATGAATTTTTGATTTATTCTTGAGTCATGGATGATGTAGGTGAATTGTTTTTAGAATTAACATGAAAAAATTACATTATTTATTCTCAATAATCAGCACTATTTCTTATCTTTAGAAAAAATAAAATATTGAATAAAATAATGAAAAAACACCCCTCCACTACTATAATTACCACCCCTCACCACCTCTTCTACTCAAACTTATAAAGCCTTGAGACTGGTCTATATTCTTCCCAATACTCTTTCAAAACCTATAAAAAAATTCTAGTATCTTGTGGTCTGAAAAACATACCAAAACCAATCCCATAATGAGGTTCCCAAGAAGAAGAAATCAAGAGGTAAAACACTCTTCCATTTTCTTGCAATTTCTTTTTCAAGTTCATTTATTTTCTTATATTATCTTTAATTACCCTCATAGAAGTGGTATGAAAAATATAGTATCTCATATATTCTATATTTTTATCACATTGATGGAATAATTCTTCATTAAAACTCTTATCCTCTTTTTTTATTTTAAGAATGAAAATATCATCTGTGAGGTGCTGATCTACGACCTTAATAGAGGATGTGCTTTAATATTTCAATTTAACATTAAATTATGGTAATAAAACCATTTTATTGTTAAAATAGATTATATTATATGTATTATATATTATTTAATTTTATTGAATCATTTATTACATATGATATTATTTTATAAAACAAAATGAGTTCATTGTGATAAAAAAACACTAAATTAATCTAAAGGATTATCATCAATGATTTATCTAATGAATCATACTCACTTATGAAAAAATTGAATTTTAATATTCTATAAGTTAATTAATAACATATAAGTTCAGTTCTGTAAAACAATACTCATTCTACATGTTTTCCCATACACATATACAAGTAAATCGATCATGAAAGCCAAGGAAACTCACTCTTCCGAGTGATGAAATTGAATTTCGTAAGCCACAAAAAAGAGAATAAATGATCTTAATAAATTTATAAAAAATTAAATAAAATTATAAATGGTTATGGAATTATTATTTAATCTAATTTTATTATTTCTGACATTAATATCAAGTGCAGAATCATTTCAGACATAAGGTATGCGATTCTACCCGATCCTCCATTATTCCTTTGGGTTATTATTTTTCTATTATTTCCAAAATAAAATCCTCTTTTATTTTTATTAAATTCTTCTTAATGTTTTTTATATGTTCCAAAATCATGTATCATGATCCATTCATCTTAATTTTCTTGGATATACATGTTTTCAAAAGGTTCCCTTCTCAAATCTTTTGGAAAAGAAAACCCGATTCTGGGGATCTTCTCGAATTCATACCCATTTTCAAGTGTGCTAAATAATAATTTTTAATCCACCATTTTTTTTAAATAACTAAATTTATCATGAAAAACTACCGTAGTTCAATTATGGTTTTATACAAACAATTATTCCTTTTCTATTTTAAATAATATGGAAAGTTTTTCCTTAAACCATACAAAAATGTTTTATTTCTAAAGTTTCTTAAACACTATTTTCACTTTATTTTGATTTCACTTATCATGATATATAAATATATTACTTTATTAATGTCTATGCATGATTTAATTCCTTTCTTTCTTGGTCACTTTTATGATACACCCATTGTTTATGCTTATGACATGATTATGATACCCAATTCTTTCCATGGGTAACCCTTATGTTTATGTTTGATTAAATATTTATGATTCTTTATGTGGAAATCATATTAATGAACAAGGTATGATGGGTAAACCAAGATATCACTCTAATTCATAGGGTAAATTTTAGTCTCATTGGACATTATGTGTAATGATCTCAATGTTTATCCTTGACACGTTCTCCTCTATGTGCAATAAGACTTGACTCATACTACTCTATATGCAATGAGCATTTACTCGTGCTAAAGTCATGTTTTATGTTGCTACCACATTACCATGAATCCAGAATTATATGATCCCATGTTATTATTCCTTATGTTGAATCATTTTCTATTCCTTTTTAGATTGTTATGTTATGCCTTCTAACCCATGTGCTAAGATTTATTTTAATGTTTATTCCCTTACTGGGTTTTTTAGATCATCCCATTGTTCACGTTATCACCAGGGTGTCCTATGAAGATGAAAGGTATCAAAGGAAGTTAGAATCTCATAATGGCTTATAAATAAAGAAATGTTTTTTAAGTCCCATGTTTTCAGTTTTATGTACCTAGTCTTCCAATACACCAGAATTTACGATCCTCAGAATGTAATTTTATGTTTCATTATGCTTAAAATCATGTAATGATATGCGTAAAAGGATCATGTTTATATTGTTGGTATTAAAGGAGATGTTTAGTTATTTTTTGAGACTCTAAATAGAGAACTTTATTAATAACCCTAGGGATAAGACTAATTATGATAAAACATCCCTAAATTTTAGTAAGTATAAAGTAAGTGGTTTATCAATAAAATACATCTCTATCTGGATAATAAAAGTTGATGTGGTTCTGGAACAAATTTACCTAGGAGTGAAAACTCCAACAAGGTTTTCTGGTCCTGACTCAAGGTAACCCAGTACATGACAACAAGACTTACTACACACCTAGTTTGACACTCCTGGGGGATATGCTTTGGGAAATTCATAAGCTCATTAAGAACTTTTATTAAGGTAAAAAAAATGGCCATAAGAAAATATGTTACGAAACAGACCATGGATAATCTCCATTAAAATATAGGGAATAAAAAGTTATGATATACTTTTCCATTAAGAGGTTATCCTTATATGTTTAATGTTTCATTTTATTGATTATTTGTTATGTATTCAATCTCTCTAATCAAACTTTCTTTTTATTATCTAATGGAAGGAAATAGAAGAACATGTGCCAAAAATCAATTTGATAGGAAATTTGATGATTTCCCCAATGATATGCCAAATATTATGGAAATGAGTTCTCATAGCATCATGATAGTACTTAATCAACTAGCTCAAGTTATGAATAATAACTTGAATCATGTGGAACTCCATCATTATCCTAAGATAAATCAAGTTTCCATTGAGTCTTTCATGTGGAAAAGGCATCACATGTTTAGTGGATATTACGATCCCCTCCTCACGGAAAAACAGATTAACTCCATTGAAAAGATATTCTCTATCCTCCAGTGCTTAGAAGAAGAGAAAGTTGTGCTAATAGTCCATTATTTTGATGGGGAAGCTGAACAGTGGGAAAAATGATAAAAAAATATGAAGTCCAAGGAGGAGATTTATTCCATGGAAAGGAAAGATTTAAAGAAAATATTTTCAATAAATATTTTCCCTAAACCCTCCATGTCAAGATAGAAAATAAATTTCTCAGACTTAAGAAGAAGGAAGACGATTCTATCTGGGTGTATGAAGCAAAATTTATAATTCTTACAAGGTATGCCTATATATTTGTCATGAACACTGAAATAAAGGTGGATCACTTCTTTAAAGGACTAAATTCAAGTCTATAAAATGTTTTGGAAGTTTGAGACTTTGATAGTTATGAGGAAATTTTCTGTTGTGCCATCAAGATTGAAATAGAGATCACAGACTCTCAATGGTCTCATGGGCCCAATGAAAAAAATGGAAAATGGATTCTAATATGGGTGGATATGAAAACAAACCCCATGATAGAATGAAGAAAGAATATATAGTGTGTCAAAATTGTAGGAAGAATCATCCTGGGAACTATCTAAAGGGAACTAAAAAAATGCTTCAAATATGGAATAATGGGTTAAATGGCTATGAAATACCGAAGGGATATAAATAATTCCACTATTTTTGAAGAATAAAGGAATATTTATATAAACAATTAGCCTATAGTGATGTGTTTCAATTACAAGGAACATGGGCATTTTGCAAACCAATTCCCTATGCCCAGGGTTTTTGGAGGAAATCAAAACAACCTCCAATGAAATAAGAAAGGGCTTATACTATCACTACTTCTAATGTGGAGCTGAAGAAATATGCGGTGATAGGTATGCTGGTTATTCATTCAATAATATCGAATTTACTATTTGATTCTGGTTCTAAGCATTCATTCATATCTTGAAAGTTTAGTAGAACTATTCAAAAAACACGTGAAAATATGGAGGATGATTTATCTATGAGAATAGATAATGGGGAAATTATTGCGTCTAAAGAGCATAACTACTCCTTGGATAATGTTTTTGGACTAAAAATCCCCTAAAATCTCATAATATTTCCTTTAGTAGAGTTTTATTCTATTTTGGGTATAGATTGGCTATATTTATACAAAGACAACATCAACTATCAAGAAAGGGAGTTCACACTTCACAAAACAAAGCATCCTTCAATTCATTACAAGTGTAAGGAGGAATATGAATCTCATTCATAATAACTGCCTAAAGTTTGGATATTAAAACCTTATGAGAAAGCATATTTTGCTTAAATGATTTAGACAAAGGAGAAGATAATGCTCAAAGATATTCCTATCACGAAGGATTAAACTAATGTATTCCTCAAATAGTTGTTTGGTCTTCCCCTTGAATGAAGAGTTGGGTTCTCAGTTTAACTTATTTCATGATATCTACCTATATCAAAGACACCTTATAGAATGGAAACTGTTGAGCTGGAAGAACTGAAGAAGCAGCAATAGAAGAATCTGGAGAAGGGTTTTATATACCTAAGTGCTTCACCATGGGGTTCACCAGTCCTCTTCATCAAGAATAAGGATGCATCAATGTTCCTCTAAATTGATTATCATAATCTCAATAAATTCATGATAAAGAACAAATACCCACTGCCATGGATAGATGACTTATTTGATCAGCTATGTGGGGCCATTTATTTCTCTAAGGTGGACCTTCTATCAGGATATCACCAATTAATGGTGAGGATGGAAGATATTCCTAGGAATCCCTTTCGAATGAGTTATGAACACAATGAGTTCATAGTGATTCCCTTCAGACTTACTAATGCTCTAGAAATTTTCATGGAATTAATGAATAGAGTCTTTATATATTACCTCTATAAATTTATGGTAGTCTTCATAGATGATATTCTAATATAATCCAAGTGCAATGAGGAACATGAGGGGAATTTGAATACTATGCTGAATACTTTGAAAAGGGAGAAACTTTATGAAAATTATAGTAAATGTGAGTTCTAGATGGAGGAAGTATCATTCTTTGTCTATGTTATCTCCAGTAATGGATTATATTTGGACCCTTCCAAGATAAAGGAAATAGAAGAGTTAACCATACCAATACCTATAACGGAGATCCACAACATTCTTGGTCTAGCTGGGTATTACTGACAATTTGTGAAGAACTTATCACAATTTTCAAACCCGATAACCAAGATGACATGGAAGGGAGTGAAGTTTTCCTGGACTGAAATTTGTGAGGAAGGATTTAAGGATCTAAAAAATATTCTAATCACTTCGCCAGTACTCACACTCTCAAAAAGTGTATAAATCTTTGTGGTGTACAATGTTGTTTCAAATAAAGTCCTAGGTTGTGTATTAATTAAAAATGATAAAGTGATAGACTACAACTCAAGGCAGTTGAAAATACATGAGCAAAACTATCCCACACGTGATCTGATGTTGGCGGCTATGATCTTTGCATTGAAAATCTGGTGAAATTATCTCCATGGGGAGAAGTGTGAGATATATACTAATCGAATGAGTCTCAAATATATTTTCACAAAGAATGATCTTAATATACCCTAGAAAATATGCTTAGATCTCATAAAGTATTATGACTGCTCAGTCTATTACCATCCTGATAAGGAAAATAAGGTAGCATATGTTCTAAGTAGAAAGGATCATGCATATTTATTGATGATGAGAATTTAGAAGGATCAAATCTTATTAGACTTACAAAGGATGAAAAAGGGAATCATTAAGGGGGTAAAATCATAAATCCTTTATTAAATGATTTCTCAACTGTCTCTTGTGGAGAAAATAAAGGATTCAAAAATAATTGATGAGTAAAATTAGAGAAAGGAGGAATCTATCAAGAATGGAAAATCCACCAAGTTCACGATCAGTAAGGATGGAGTTATAATATTTGGGTCAAGACTATGTGCACCATCTAATCCAGAGATAAAGAAAGAGCTTCTGAATGAAACCCATAGATCAACCATCTATATCCACCCATGGAGCACAAAGATGTATCAAGATCCCCAAGAGAAAATTTGGTGGGACAATACGTAAAAGGATATATCTAAATATACATCAAAGATCCAAGTATGTAAACAAGTGAAGGTTGAAAGGAAAAAGTCTAAAGGGATAATGCAAACATTACCCATACCAACATGGAAATGGGAAAACTTTACTATGTGCTTTGTCATGAGACTTGCAAAGACATCTAGAGGAAATAATTTTATATGGGTTATTATGGATCATCTTATAAAGAGAGATCACATTATCTAAATTTGAGAGGACTTTTCATTAGATCAAATTGCATGGATATACATCAATGAAGTGGTAAGGATGCATGGAGCACCACTATATATTGTATCCGAATGAGATTTGAGATTCACCTCCAAGTTCTAGAAAAGTCTCTAACATGCTATAAGAATTGAACATAACTTTAGTACGAGCTATCATCCTCATATTTATGGCCAATCTGAGTGAACTATTCATACACTGAAATACATGTTGATTGCTTGTTATATGGATATTAAAGGATTATGGGGCGAACATCTACCACTGTTTGAATTATCCTACAATAATAGTGTCCACTAAAGCATCCAAATGGCTCAATATTAATCATGTTATAGGAAAATATATAGAAAACCTATATGTTGGGATGAGATTGGTGAATATAATCTACTCGGAATTAAAATGGTCGAAGAAACGGCAGAGAAGGTGAAAACCATTCAACCGCACATCAAGGAACCCCAGAGTTGATAGAAGAGTTATGATGAAAATCGTTTATGGGACCTCAAGTTTAAGGTCTATGAAATGGTGTTCCTATGTATATTTCCATGGAATGGGATCACGAGATTTAGGAATAAAGGGA
Source organism: Viscum album (assembly GCA_963277665.1). Classification (NCBI taxonomy): domain Eukaryota; kingdom Viridiplantae; phylum Streptophyta; class Magnoliopsida; order Santalales; family Viscaceae; genus Viscum; species Viscum album. The sequence goes on along the minus strand of OY728135.1, from coordinate 1,546,815,122 downwards.
AGCTAAGTCCCAGGTATATCAACCCCTTTGAGATCCTTGATCATGTCAGAGATGTGGCCTATCGAATAGCACATCTACCAACTATGTATCAAGTACACAATGTATTTCATATATCTCTCTAGAGTAAGTACATACCAGATCCTTCACTTGTACCTACTTCAGAGGTGGTATAGTTGGATAATGATCTTTATTACGGGGAGAAACCAGTGAAGATCTTGGATCATAGAGATAAAGTTCTACACAATAATACGAATCATGTGGTCTTAGTACTTTGGTAGAACAATAAGTATGAAGAGGAAACATGGGAACTGGAGAAAACAATTAAAGAGAAGTACCCACTCCTATTTTCAACTTAGAATGTAAAACGAAATTTCAAGGGTAAAATTTCATAAGGGGGAAGAATGTAACAACCCAAAGTTTTATCTATAAAAAATTCCTTCTTATAATTTTTTCATATAGAATAAACACATAATATAACAGAATAAAATCATTATAAATTATAAATTAATGAAATAATATGTGTTTCTAGAAGTTAAATAACCTTTACAGATGAAATAGTAACTTGACCTTTGGAATAGAAATGTGACCCTTATGAATAGTAAACCATCCAATTGAATTGTAACCTCACCAATGAGAGTATAAATAACCTTTATCCATATTATAAGTGATAATATGATATAATTATATCATATTATAAGTAAATAAATATTTTAAAAGTTATTAATTAGGTGTTGGTATTTTTATAAGTCATAAATATTTAATTACAATTTTTTGAATAATTTAATAAATTAAAAGAAAATAAATTTTCGTAAAATTTATTTATAAATTATTGTTTTGATGTCCTAAGATTATATGGCAATTTTATAAGACCTTAATAAATTTTTGAAAGTGTTAGAAAAGCAGTTTTAATTAAAAATTGGTATTTTCCAAGAAAATAATGATTTTAACTAAAAATTAAATTTATCATATATAGAAAATTATTTTTGTAAAATGGATTTAAGTTTTTAATTATACACATTGAAAAATGCTTAGGGTTAATTTTTGGTATTTTTCTATAATACTTGAATTTTTGGTGAATTGTGAAAATAAGACAATTTATAGTATATGTAAATAAATAAATTTTTGAGTCATGATTGAGTCATGGATGATGTAAGTGGCAATTTTATGGAATTAACTTGAACACACTACTATATTTAGTCCCAAGAATCATCACTATTTAGTTTCTTGGGAAAAATAATAAAATATTGAATAAAATAATAAGAAAATACCCCCTCCAACACTATAAATACCACCCCTCACCGCCTCTTATAATAACATCGCTCAAGCCTTGAGACTTAACTATATTATGCCAAATACTATTTCCAAACCTATACCCCACATATAGAAGCTTTTGGTCTTAACAAAAGACCAAAATCAATCCCCTAATGTGGTTTTTGAGAAGAAGAAATCAAGTGGTAAAACCCTCTTCTGTTTTCTTTCAATTCTTTTAAAGTTCATTTATTTTATACTATTATCCTCAATTAACCTTGTAAAAATGAATTAAAATTATATTATCTAATATATACTATAATTTTATCACATTTATGGAATAATTCTTCATCAAATTTCTTCTCTTATCTCTTTTATTTTCTGAATGAAAACATCATCCGTGAGGTGCCGATCTATCACCTTAATGGAGGATGTGCTTTAATCATTCAATTTTACCTTCAAGGATGGTAATGCAACCATTTTTATGGTTCAAACAGATTATAGTATATATATTATATCTAATTTAATTTGTTGGAATTATTTTTTACACATGATATTAATTTATAAAATAAAATGAGTTCGTTGTGAAAGAAAAATGCTAAATTAATCTAAATGATTATCATTAATGATTCATTTAATGAATCATCCGATATTTTGGAAAAAATGATATTTCAATATTTTATAAGTTTATTAATAACATATAATTTTATTTCTAGAAAATTTTCATCCCTCTACATGTTTTTTCATAGACTTATACAAGTAAATCGATCATGAAAATGAAGGAAACTCACACATACAAGCGATGGAATTGAATTTCATAACCCACAAAAGGGACATAAATTAAATTAATAAAATTATACCAAATAAAATAAATTTATAAATGGTTTTTTATTTATTAAATAATCTAATTTTTTAATTCAGGATATTAAGATCAAGTGCAGAATTGTTTCGGACATTAGGTAAGAGATTCTACCTGGACCTCCAATATTTCTTCAGGTTATTATTTCTATCTTCTTACCCAAATGAATTTAACTTTTATTTTTATTTACATCTTCTAAATGATTTTATATGTTCCAAACTCATGTATCAAGATCCAATCATATTTATTTTTTAGGATATACATATTTTTAAAAGGTTCCCTTCTCAAATACTTCCAAAAAGAAAACCCGATTTAAGGGATTTTCCTGAAGTCTTACCCATTTGGAAGTGTACTACATAATCAGTTTTAATATAAAGTTGTTTTTTTAAAAAAATATCATTTTATAATGAAAAACTACCTTCATTCAATTCTGGTTTTATACAAACAATTATGCCTTTTCCATTTTAAATAATATTGAAAGTTTTCCCTTAAACCGTATAAAAATGTTTTATTTCTAAAGATTCTTAAACACTATTTTCAGTTCAGTTTGACATATCTTATAATTATATATTAATATATTCCTTTATTAATTTCCATTTATGATTTAATTTATTTTTTACATGGGCACTTTTTTGATACACCCATTTATTATGCTTTTGACATGATTATGATACCCAATTCTTTCCATGGGTAACCCTTATGTTTATGTTTGATTATATATGCATGATTATTTATATGGAAATAATATTCATGAACATGTTATAATCGGGTTTCCTAGATATAACTCCAATGATTTTAGTAAAGTTTAGTCTCATGAGACATTATGTGCACCGGTCTTGGTGGTTAGCCTTGACTCATTCTCCTCTATGTGCAATGAGCCTTGACTCATACTCCACTATGTGCGACAAGCTTTGAATTGTGCTAAAGTCATGTTTTATGTTTCTACCACATTACTTTGAATCCATGATTATATGATCCTATGCTATTATTCCTTAAGTTTAATCGTGTTTCATGCCTTTTTATATCATTATGTTATGCCTTTTAACCCATGTGCTAAGATTTATTTTAATGTTTCTTACCTTACACAGCTTTTTAGCTCATCCAATTTTTCATGTTATCCCCAGGATATCCTATGAAGATGCAAGGGCTAAAAAAAATTTATCAGATCATAATGTATCATAAATGAAGAAATGTTTTATTATGTCCCATGTTTTCAGTTTTATGTACCTAGTCTTCCAATACACTAGACTTTATAATCCTTGGATTTTAATTTGATATTTAATTATGATTAAAATCATGAAATGATATGTGTAAAAGTCTAGCGTCACTATATGAAATGATTATGAAACCTATCTCTTCTCAACATGTAATGATATTATGAAATGTTTATAATACCCATTTTATTTCATGGGTTATGATATAATGAATGTTTCATGATCTTGTGGAACATATAAGTATGGTTTTTATTATATGAAGAGTGGGACATATATCTCCTTACAATTTATTGGATATATATATATATCATTTGATAGAAATGGCTCGAATAGTGAGTGAACCTGGTACAATAAGACAAGGCTTCCACTTGGGATGGTGTTGTGTCTCGCCCAAGAGGTGTATCCGCATATGCATGAACCTAAATACATGTTCACAATATTATGCATGAACCTGATTACCTATTCAAAATATTATTTTTGAACCTGATTACATGTTCAAAATGTTATGTAAAAACCTGATTACATGTTCACAATGTTATGCATGGACTTGGTTGCATGTCCATAAGTATATATGAGGGCCTGATTTCATGTCTTTAACTTAATGAGTGAACATGTTTCTATTTAAACATGTTCACAATGTTATAATCTGATTTGTATACCCCAAGTCTACTTCTTATGAAAATTTTATACCCTCATGTCTCATGTTTTTTTCCTCATGATTCATGTCTTATGAACTACCAATAATTATTTCACAATTCTAGTTTATGATCTTTGATATGCAGTGCATTGTTTTGAAATTTTAGGATCATGATATTATACCCATATGCTTATGTAATGCTTACATATATTCCTTGTTTTTATGTACTAAGAATTTGATCTCAACCTTTCTTATGTTTTATTTCCTCAGGTTATAAAGAAAAGTTTTAGTAGGGTATTCTTGTGAAGAGTACTAAAGGGAAGATCTTTATGGGAAATGTTAAATATCTTTCACCATATTAGAATATTACCAAAGGTACTAAACTATCATGGTCCTTGAGCATGTGTTTTCATTATGTATTGAATATTCATCTAAAAAGATGTAATATCCATGTATTTTAATCCTAGGTTACTATAAAACTATTGGTGGTGGCCTACTAAGTTTTACTTATATCCAACATGGGAATCCATGAAACTATGGTATCTGAGCTTACCTTACGATCACTAGTTTAGGTAACATGGATTACTAGTGTTTCATGATCATCCTAAAGTATCTTGATGATGACTAGATACTATAATGATATGATTCTTGAGTATGGTAGTAAATCCTCCTTAAACCATTGTATTTTCTTTAGATGAAAAGTCATGTGGAGCCTAGCCTGGGATGTTCTCCGACGATATCTATACAGTCCCCCCATATAGGGTATGTATAGTGGCCTATAGTGGGATTATGATGAAGTTCGATTCCTTTATAATGTTTATGAAAATAAAATAGTTTTAGTTACCAAAATTGTCAATAATAATCTAGATGATGTTGTCTTATAAAATTTCATGGTTTCATTTTTGTTACAAAAACCATATATCTATGGTTTCAACAGATATGGACCATAAAATTATAATGTCACTATATAAACTTGGATGCTTCTTTATCCTTATATGGGGGTATTTTTGTATTTTTATGCCTGGTGAGGTCTGATTTCTAGGTAGGAGAGGTGATTTTACATTTGATTCCTAGAATATATATGTGAGAACTATGGAGTAGACATTTTGGAAAATGAGTTGTATCTTTATAGTTAAAACACAAGGGTAGATTTTTCCCCATGAATTGAGACTCATGAGGGATATGATTTATGGGATAATTGGGGGAGTATAGTTCCTTTTATACGTGTCTTAAGAAATTGGTGAGATGAGTGATATACGATGGTAACACGAGAGAGGTGTTATCATAGGCTTGTGAGTACACTTAAAGATGAGAGGTGTGGGTAGATTAAAACATTTTATATTAGTTCATGTATATTGATAAAATATATTTTTTATTGGCATGGATATGCCTTAGGATTTTTTTTATGTAATTAACTTGTGGTGATTTGATATCAAGGTTTGGTTTAAGTGAGTGTTATCCATTAGATGCTTGAAAATATTAATTTCAGTTGTGGCTTCCAAGGAGGACGTGGATCATGATCCTAGATGGCTGTTTAGAGTGTGGTATTTTGATTATATCTTGGGAAAAACTCTATACTGGTTTCTGGTCATGTGTTAGGCCTTGGAATAGGTGATATTTCATGCATATTAGAAAGAAATCATTGTTGTTCTTTGGGTATGATGAGAATGATATGCAGTGTGACATGGTCACTAATTTATAAACAGTAGCCCAGGTTCAATGTTGGTCTCAAGGGAAAATTATTTGAGTTATATGATCGGGTAGTATGAGAGAATACAACCTTTAGGTTTGAATGAGTTCTATTCAATAATGTGAAAGAACATATGAGGAGGGTTTTTAGTGATTCAATCTTCTTTTTCAAAGGATAATAGGTGTTGGAAATGATTTTTTGAAAAAGTATTATCGCATGAGGGAATGTTCACATTGGTTATGTCCAACATTCTTTTGGGTTATTGATTAATTAGTGACAATGTGTGGGTTGAGTTTTGATGATTTTGAAAAGTTTCTTAAATGTGTAGGTGATGAAAATTAGAGGTGTTTCCCTATAATGAATGGAGACATCATGTATTAATGATTTTAGTGGTTCACATTTTGGGTAATTATGTATTGGGAGGAGAGAAATGTGTGTTATACTTTAATCCACACTGATTCTGTCAGTGGACCCAATATTTATGTTACAATATGTGATTTCAATGCTATGAAGCAATATAGTTCAGGATCTTCATGTATGAGATAAGTCTTATGGTGAGGTTAATAATGATCATGTGGATGAATTGTTCAATGAAACTTGGGTGTCTCAGGATAGATGGGTGTGTTTGATTTCAATTTTAGTATTTTTGATGGTGATGATCTGGTTTCTCAATCATTTATGAATAGTACACCTTCATGTAAGAGTTTCATAACAATAACATGTTTGGTGTTTTGAGTTAGAACTCGACAATTTGATCATGAATTGAAGACTGAGGTAGGTCAGGACTAATATTTGAAAGACCATTGAGAATTATTAGTGATGATATGTGTTATATTGGGGAGTTTTTAATGAATTTCCTTTTTATGGGATGTAGAATTGACTTTGAATTTTAATTTTTGGTCTTATAGTATAGGAAATTTCAAGAAAAGGGATTCAATTGTGATATCTGTGGGATTTAACATATCAATGAGAACATTTTAGATATCAATTAAGGCCTAAGACATGATTCTAATTCTTGGGTGGATGTCAGCGCATGGTCTGGGTAACCTCTTATATTTTTTTGATAGAAAAATTTAGGCCATACCTCAAATTATAGGTGTTGCGGGGGGGGGGGGGGGGTGAGTTTTGTGTATTGAATTTTTTCAAAGGAAGAATTCAAAACTATAGTTGTAGTGGATATAAAATGATGTCACTTGTGGGGAATGGAACATGATACAATAAGTGGGTTGTTCCATGGAGTGTTCTTTGGAGGGAGTGGAGTAGATATTCCCCCTACGGGTTAGTTTCACCATAGAAAGGAGGGTCAGACCATATCATGGCATGGGTGGTGTGTCTTTAAAAATCTCAAGGACTGCACCATGTAGGGTCTTCTAAAGGTAAGTACATTGATATACCTATATATGAGGGTTGAGATTTGGATCCCAAAGATGCGCCACTTAATCTATTTAGTAGAGGGATTATTCACTATAAACCAAGGTACTGTACCACCAAGAAACATCATATTATGGACCTTTCACTTTATCCCCATCGAACACACCATAAGGATGGTACCAAAATTTCTTTTATAAAGGGGATACAGATAATTTAATAATTTACCTCCATAGGATTTATGGAAATCTGTGAGTCATGGAGAGGTCATTCCACTCTATCTCCCATATACATCCTCCCATTTTACCCCTATAAATAATGGGTATTATTTGTCATTACAGGTTTGATTTAGAGTATTTTCTCCCTCCTTTATTATTTTTTCCTGTTTCCCCATTTATCAAGTCAAATTTTTATGAGTTTCAACAAGATTTTTAGTGTCCATTATCCCATAAATATTATGAAATTAAAAATTAATGGTTTGACTTTCTTATGGCATGGATAGAGGACATCCGAGGAGGATGATCGCCTTACATTGCTCAGATATTATCTATTGTAATATAATCTAATTAATATTTCATGGGGTTTTTATTAAATTAGATAAAAGTTTATATTGATCGGATTCCCAACGTTAGTGTTTTTATGTGAAATTTTTCTTGGAGTGTTCAATGGGTGGAAAATATTCCATTGAGAAAGGTTTTAGTATGTTGATGTTGTTTGAATATTGGATGTTAATCCATACATAGAATATTATTGGACAAACATGGGTAATGGTGGACAAGAATTCATAAATGAAATAAATTATAATAAGGTAGGTGGACCCTGAAAATATATTTATGTTTATGAATTTGATATGTCATATGATATGAAATATTAACAGTATTGTGTGATTGAACATAAATATTAAATGCATTATTTTATTAAAACTACCATGATATTCCAATGTTTCTTGGGCTACGATTAACCCTTGAACACTAGCATGATGCATCAATTGCTGAATGATGATGACTTGATTCAAGATGCGTGATATTATATTCATCCACCTAGAGGTATATTATTGAATAAAATGAATGAAAATAGTGGACCTAGTGATAGAATGAAAAAGAGCCTCCTTAGTTCAAAGAAATTCCTCTAGTGATGTTAGGGGGAATGGGTTTTCGCATTGACACGAGTCTCCAAGGGGGTAATGGTGTCATTGGGGACATGAGAATCCCATTGTTTACTTTTGAGCCTCGTTGTGATGATAATTTTTTAGGAATATATATATATATATATTGTGTAGGAATGACAGTATTATGACTAGTGGGGATGGGTGAGGAATTTTTGAGACATACATATGACATATTCAATGCACTCGAGGGTGGAATGAAGACCAAGTGAGTTCCATGAGGGAGATAAGCCCTCTGATTATAGATAAAATATTATGTATAAGAATTCCTCTAGGTGAGGGGTAGAGAGATCGCATATGGGTGATGTGGAATGAGACCAAATAAATGGTTATGGTTAGGTCTTTAGGACATGGCTTGAGATTGTAAAGGTACATAGTATGAGATAGATTAGGATGACCCTTTGTGAGAGGAACTAATTTTCAATGTGAAATTGAATTAGGTTTTGGATGGACCCCTTTTGACTATATTCCAATGAGAGGCTACCACAATGAGAAAACCATGAGAGTGTTAAATGTGACTTTATGTATCTAAGTATAGGCCGGGTTGGGTATAAATTTACCTTGTGGGAGCCACGAAGTAATATGATGATATTGATGGGTCTGATATAAAGTTGGTGTGTGATGGAGATGGTCTTGAGAGTTTAACCAAAGTGATAGATGGACACAAGGAATTCATTAAGATACTCGTCCAGATCTAAATGACCAGTGACCTAGTGAAGAGCTAGTGATATTGTGGTATGGTATGATTCCCTATTTTATGTATTCTATGAAACTGTCCTAGGGAGAAAGTCCACCCATATGAGTTTATGGTATATTAGACTAATTTTGTGATCCTCTCTTCTGATATTCATACATTACATATTTAATATTGTATGGTGGTATTTTCTTCCTCTATGCTTATGTTACATGTGTGAGATCACTGGTTTGGCCTCTTTTCCCTTATACATTAATTACATATAAGAGATTTCATGGTAGGTTTTACTACCCCTAAGCATGTGTTACATATATGAGATTTTCGGCTGGGCTACTATTCCATTGTGCATGTGTTACATATATGAGATCACCATATGGGCCAATCACCCCCATGCATGTGTTATTTATCTTATATCACCATTTCATCCACTATTTCCATGTACATGTGTTACATATATGAGATCTTTTGGTGGGCCTATCTTCCCAAATGCATGTGTTACATATATATGATCATCAGGTGGGATACTCTTCCCTTGTACAAGTGTTACATTTCTAAGATCCCTGGGTGGGGCGATTTTCCCATATGCATATGTTGTATATCTGAGATCACAATATGGACCACTTTTCTCCATGCATGAGTTATATATTTGCGATAATAGGGTGAGGAGATTTTCCCTTATGATTGTGTTATATATATATATGATATGATTTTATTGGTACCTGAGAAGAAATCATTATAATAAGTTTTGGTAGGATAGGGGAACAATGTTTCATGATATGGCTAGAGTAGCTTCATAGAGATTTGAGACTGGGATGAGAGAATGCTCAAGTATGATTGCAGAGCCTCCTTAGATTTTATCATTTTATTTATTTCTATATATGAAATCTACCTAGAGTGAAATCAGTTGAAATGTATGACAATATGATTTAATACTATCATTTTATATAACACGATTCTTATTTATTGTATTATATATACTATTAATATCATTAGGGATTTTATTTGGTTATTTACACTATTTTATTCAAATTAATACGCATGAATAATCTTTTCACTATAACATCCTAGAACCTCACTATATGTAGGAATCCTCTAGAGTACGAGGTCACATTCATGAGGATACATGGAAAATCAATCTTGTTACTATAGAGTGAACCAGTTCAAGATGTTACATGGTATGAGGTGAAAAAAAATTCTTGGAGTGGTATGCTTAGTATTCATTGATGATTATTGGTAAATAATATGATTTTTAATTTATATAAACTTTTAATAAAAAATTTCTATAATATATTTATGTATTATTCTACTTATCCTATTATTATAATGTATTATATCTATAATAGGATATATGATTATTATTATATCGGAGATATTTCTAGTTAGAGACAACATCATATTACGGTTAATATTTATTTTTATTAAAATTATAATAAATTAATTTTTATGGTTTTTAATTTATAATTACACTTAAAGGTGATGAATGAAGTTATTACTTCTCACAAATGAAATATTTAGTCTAAGAATGAGTGTGATGGATCATACGAGTTATGTATTGATAAGGAAAGTAGAATACAACTAACCATGCATCGTATTGAGAAAAGATGGGTGATCGATATTGGTTCATAATTGATGTTATCCAGTAATTATAGTATTTCATTGATATTTTTAGTTATATTGAAGGGAGATCATGTAGAATTATCATATTCCATAGAGTATGCGGAGATGGTGTGAGCTCAGGATGAGACTATAAAAGGATTTCATAGAGAGCAAGAAGAGTGGTGTCAATAGTAAGAGAATTAACATCAATTGGGTGAGAAACAATAAGAATAAATGATGGAATATATGTGAAATCTTAGACATGGTTTTCTGATGGACATCCCTCTTCATATTCTTGTAGCTGATCCCACACTCTCTTTGTGACTTTATTATGGTTTTTTGTACAATCATATAATCTATTAAAAGGTCATTATTTTTTTCGATTTGTTTTTTATTTTTATTTATTTATTTGATTTTTTAAATTTTCTTGTTCTTTTTAATGAATAACTATTTCCCTCGCAAAAAAATTTCCAAATAGTATATAATATATATAAAACCCCCTTGAAAATTGTATATGTGACATATCATTATTTCTAATCTAAGTACTTTGTAAATTTTATTTATGATGGATTGAAATAACTTAATTAAATATATATTATGATAAATAATTATTTCTATCAAAAAATATCAGGACTCAACATATTAATAATTAATCATCATAAATATTTTTAATTGTGTTTATGTTTTTCATGATGGGTTATTTGAGATGGAATCCCATTTAAAATAATATTTAAGACAAGATTCATAATAAATAAAAAATATAAAGGAATATAAATTTTTACAGTGGTATAAGAAATATTCCTTCTATTTTCCTATATATATCCTTTTGATTAAATCACAATCCCAAAACATTTCGTGGTGGGCGTTGGGTGGCACCCCCAAAATTATTTCTAATTCAGGATGGGTATCAATGTAGTGAGGTTGTGTCTGATGGATCTTTAAGGATTTATTAAGCCTTAATAAAAATTAGGGAAATATTTAGAGACCTATTACTATGATCATCCATGAATTAATACCTGAAACCATGGATAATCAAAAATAAAGAACACAATATTGTATATCTTACATCAATGACTACCATTACTACTTCTTCAATGTAACAACCTGAGATTTTTTATTCTATAAAATAAATATCGAGTTTTATAACTTATTTCATACACTAAAACCAACATAAAAAAACCCAAAAATATTAATAATACATTATAAATAAATCTATAATATGTATGAACATGATAAATTATTAAATATTTTGAAGTAAATAATTAATATGAGTTAATATTGAGAAATGAATATTTTCAAAAAAATAATTTTTATTTGCATTATGTTTTATTTCAAATGATAAAATTAAAAAATTTAGTAATTAAATTTTATCAAATATTTTTTTTAGTTCCACACATAAAAATTTACTTAGTATGAGTTTTTTATGAAAAGGATTATTTTTAATGAAAAAATATGGGTTTTTTGTGAAAATTTGTATTTTATAATTTTATCACTATGCAAGATTACCCTATATGGTTAAAAAACCTTTTAAGTAATAAAATTTGTTTTTAATAAATAAAATTATGAATTTTAAAATATTATTTGAAATTATAATTCTATGTCTGACATTTTTAAGGCTCAATTAAAATGTTACTGAAATTGTTTTTTGGTCTTTTCCTCTAATTAAGTTTTAGATTGTGAAATTCGGTTTTTTCATGCCATGAAAAAATCATAACTTTTATTTTAATTATAATAAATAAATTAATATTATTTTAAATTAGTATCCATGTTAATTTTATCTTATATATAAATTTAATGTGTAAAAATATTATTCTTCTAAAAACTATTTTTACGTGGTGAAGTGTTCTTATTTAAAAATTAACTTTTCACCCATTTGATAAAATTTCTTGTTATAATTATTTTAAAATTTGAAATCGGAAATCTTAAATTAATTAAGAGGATCTAATATTATTTTTTGTTATTAATTTTAGTTACCATGTTCTTAAATTAATTACCGAGGTAAAAGTAAACATGGGTAAAGGGTTAAAAGTAAAAACACAAATTACTTGAATAAATATATCCTTGTCTCTAAATGAATGTTTGAGTTGATTTTTTATGTTATAATGTACCACACCCCCTCCTTTCCCACTTGTTATCCTTTTATCTTGAATCGTTTCATAACATTATTGAAAAATGATGACTGTTTCCAAAAGTGCACATTTTCTCCTCTTATGAATGGGAATCACATCCACCCTTCAATGAAGAAATTAACCTTTGATTTAATACTTTAAAATAATCTTCTATAATATCTAAAGAACTCAATTCCACAAATATAATACCCCATTCCACACTTTTTATCTTAATCCTATCAATTTCAAGGTAATAAAATTTCCAATGTAAGTATTATTTCATTCTTATATTTTTTTCCAAATAAAAATCTTCCAAATATATTATGACCATAAGAAAAATATGAACTAAATATAATTAATATATATATTTTAACCCTTAATTCTTAATTTACATTAGAATAGAATAGAAAATGACCATCATTGGTGCATTGCACGGACCACCGCATCCATGAAGAGATGTCATTTATTTTTTTCATTACTAACCTACATGGCTAGTCTTAATGGTGGTGATGATGAATAAATATTATATATACCATGTAATTATTATTCTTAAATTTAAATTTAATATCTACATTCACTCCCTCTCAAACTTTGACAAATGGTAATTCTAAACAAGCATACATGAGTACCCCCACCTCTACGATGCACCGTTTTTTTTTCATCATGAATTTCATACATTATCTTAAATTATTACAATATGGTTCACCATGGTAAATTAATACAAATAATATAATTATAATTATGTTATAATAATATTTTGTTAAAATAAACACCTCCTTAACTATACCCACCAATCATGTTAAAGCGTGTTCTAGTTTGCGTTGATTTAACGATGTGGGTTTTTAAAAAAGGAATTAAAAATATTCAAAAGGTTTTCCATCAGTTAATAATAAAATTGTTTTATATTATACTCCACATTTTTGATAAAATATAATATGATTAATTTATTGGTTGGAAAAGTTGCCTTATTTTTTATATGATTATGTTTATTCTATACTCTTATGTTTTAATTTTTTCCCATAATTATGCTCTTTGGTAATGTTTAATGTTACAGAACTCTGTACACTTTTCCTTGGAATATTTTTGATCATTTAAAATTACATGGTCTTCTATACTTACTTATGGGAAAATATTATTGTTTCATGCTCTTTTTAATAATAAATTTCCCTCATACTGATATTTTCTTAAAATGATCATTATCTAACACTTGATGTTATACTGATGTATTTTTCCTTACTAACCTTTTACGAACAACCCATTCTTATGTTTTTCTTTCCCCATGTTATGATTATAAGTTTACATTGTTTTAAAGTACATAAGGGATTCTATAGTAGTTTTATTATAAATAAAACATTGTATAATAAAATTCTTATGTATAAAATAACCAAGACACTAAACCTTTATATCCTTTGGATGAGCAACTATTTATGAGATGTATTGTCTAAAACATGTAATCAATGTATTAATTATGTATGGTTATCATGGATCACCAATGTTAGCATAAAATTGATGCTTTATTTATTTTTGATATTGTTTTAGTGAACCATAGTGAGAACTCTAAGAATGAATTTATGTATTTGATAACATCCTAATGATTTGGTAAATTAGTAATTATATGGTTTTGATAGAAATAAATCCAGGTCAAGATAATATAATTTGATGTGAAAATAGAATAAATAAACATAAGAGAAATGAACCTAAAAATGTTTTGGTTGAGAATTGACTCAATCATCACCCTGATTCAAAATGAGTGGCCCTAATACTGCACACCTCTCTAGACACTCCCATGGGATGTGAGTTAGTGAATCCATATTTTCTTTAGGAGACATTATTTATGATTTAAATAAATAATTAGTTTAGTTAGATGGATACGTTTGTATAGGATCATGAATAACATATATGAAAACATATATTGTCATAATTTAGGTTATATATTCCATTTATTTGTTATTTCCATTAATATCATATTTTTCATTTTGTGCATATAATAATATTTCATTCTAAACCTTCTCAAATTTAATGTAATCAGTGGAACCCAAAGTATCCAAGTAAAAAATGGATGTAATAGACCATGTATAAATTTCACCAAGAAAAATCTAATTGTATTGTAATTGGATTTCAAAAATTCAGGTAATGTTGTCCATGTTTTTGAAAAATAATTAAATCCATATGGAGCTCCCAAATTCACCAAAGAAGGAGCAGCTTACTGTCATGTTTTTTATGCCTCAATGACCAATAATCATTTGTAGGTATCCTAATCCAATAATTGCTGATAAATGGATTAATATATTATAAAAATATATTATTTTCTACATATATCACACCATGAAAAATAATTTTCAGCTATATGAAAATTTTAAGGTGATGTTGATCAATTGTGGGCCCTAATTAAAAACATAAGGTCAAAGGAAGAAATCAATTCAATGAAATGGGAAGAGTTTAAAAAGGAATTATTTGGCATATATTTTACCCCAAACTCTTATTATAACAATGTAGAGGTAATTCCTTAAGTTAAAGAAAAATTAAGATGAATCCATTCGTACCTATGAAGATAACATTATAAGTCTTGTAAGGTATACCTCTTATTTTATTATTGAATATGAAAGTAAGGTCAGACATTTTTTAGTTGTTTGAATATTAGTCTACAAAAATTATTAGATATGATTTATTTTAGAATCTATAAAGTGTTTTTCAATTCATACTTATTGTCACACACATCTTTTCTAGTTTGTATATTTTATTAATTTTATGCGTACCTGGTTGTTCAGGTTGAAGCCCAACTTAAAATTTCAATGTTCTTATCTTTAAACGCGTGTTTTGGCCTTGACAGCATCTAGCACACCACGGTTGAAGCTACAGGGCCTCGTCCGAGTCACAACACGACCTCACCCATTTAACCACATGGCCTTATTAGTGTTCAAGGAAAGCATATAAACGAAATGAATAATGAAATGGAAATGAAAAAAAGAAGTGTAATGAAAATTTAAGGAATTACTTTGATGACATTAATAATAATTTTTTTTGAAAATATTATTATTATTTTCATCATTATCTTTTTATTAAAATTGTATTGGCCACGCGGGGTAACTGTGCGGTTGCACAATTCTTTAAATATATACATATATATATATATATATATATATTAAGGATAAGAAGAATGGTAATTTTTATTTTTATTATTGTTTTCATTAATATTTTAAATTGGTTATAATTGTTAATTAAGTTATGATTAGAATAAAATTATTAACATGTTATCAATAATAATAATATTATTTTTAATTTTCTTATTATTTTTTTATGTTCTATTTCTTTTTTATTTTTAATCTGGTTTTTATTATAATATGTTATTTATTTCCCTCTTTTTTTCTTCTCTTTTCTTTCTTTTCCCTCCTCTCTTTTTCCTCCCCCTCTCTCCCGTCACACCTCTTGTGCGTCGCGCTAAACTGCTGCCCCGAAACCCTACCTCCTTCTGCGCCGTCTACCGGACCAGCACCCTCTGGCGCCCCGCACTCCCTCTATGTCGGCGTTGCGACCCACCACCCCCTCCTCTGGTTTCTCCTCCGGCTCCTCCCGGCCGACCTGCTATCGTCGCTCGTAACCCCCCCGGCCAGTACACTCCGGTTCCAAAGCAGCTCCCTCCGGCGCCCCGCACTCCTCCTTCAACCCCCCCTCCGGTGACCTTGGTCCGTCGCCCCGGCTCCCCTTGCTTTACCTCGAGCTGCCGTGCGGACCCCCGCCTCACCCTGGCCGGCCCTCCTCGACCCGCCAACCTCCATTCACCGGTTCCCGGACCCCCCCTTTGTCGAGCCTTTTTTGCGCCTCCACACCCTCTCCCCTACGGTATAACTCCCCCCCTTTTCTAGGGGTTTTCCCCTTGTTCTTGGGGTTTATTTATTTATTTTTTTCAGCTGGTTGGGTATTAGTTTTAGGATGGTGTCATGTTTTGTTTTTCTTTGTTTTGGATGGAGCTTGACTCCTTAGGGTTTTCTTGGGGTGCGTTCAACGTGCAAGTGGAATTCGCACCAAAATTTGAGGTTTTCTTCATGCAAGGTTCTTTTCGTGTTTTTTGTTGTGCGTTGGATGAGAAATTGGAGTCTTCGACACATGAGGTAGGTGGTTCTGCTCTTAATTATTATCTGATAAATCAATTTTCAAGTTTAATTAATTTAGCATGTTATTTAATTAATATTTATTGTGCGAAGTTGATCTTTGATGTTTGATTTTCATTTTAACTCTTGGTAGCATGTTTATATTAGGTGTTTGTTTTCTACTAAAAACTCATATCTAGTTGTGAGTAATTTTTTTTAAAAAATTTTGTGGTTGGCTTATTATGTTGTGCAAATAGTGTTAGCTTGTCATGATGTCCAATTAGTGTGAAATTTGTTTTTGATATAGTTTCGTGGGAATCTTATCATTAAATAAGGTCTTGAGTGGGTTAATGGGTGATTCCTAGCTACTTCTTTAATGTTGTTTCATAAGCTTTTATTTTTGGATTGTTAAGTTGTGTAGTTTGTGCAAAAGCATCTTACATGTGGTGTTGTGTTTTTCATCAAACTGTTTGGGGGGGTGCAGCTCACACTTTATATTGTATTTGAGTTCATGAAATATTGGAATGTGTTTTGGATTTATAAATAGTTATGTTTTTTTTGTGTGTGTGTAAAACCATGTGACACTCTTCATCTATTGTTTTATAAACTTCTTAAATGGTTTATTAAATTATGTCAATAGGGTGAAGCATGTTTTGAAAACATTTTTAGTGAGTGTATTATTTCAAATGGTTTTTTTGTGTGAAAATGGTTGTCCGGGAATGCATATATCTTATTGGGTTTAAGTGTACGATTATGACATGTGGAATGAACTTTGAATTACTTGAGCACAAACGGGAAGCCTGGGTACTAGGTGGGCGGACTAGACTAGCGTGCTAGTGATACGTGAGTTGCCTCGTCCCAGTTTCACTTAGCGGGATTGACGCTTACAACACTAAATGAACATTGGATGATGACTAGAGACCACTATGGTAGGAGGTGTTTCCCTACCAGTGGCTCGTGCACGGGAATGTATGATATGGTTCACCGAGACGTGAGGTTCTAGGGTCCCACTTATCGCTAGTATCTTTAGGTTCTCTCCCATGTATTGTGCTCTTCCTCTGCTTTCGGCTCACTGTCGGCACATGGTGTGATGTTGGGGTTATTGATAAAAGTGTGTGTGCGCGTGTACGTTTGTGTGTGCGTCTTTTTGTGTGTGTGTGTGTGTGTTCATGAGTGTAAATTAATTTAAGTTGTTTTCCTTTTAGAGAAGTTTCCCCTTAAAAACCGTTTTCATTAAAATTATATAAACACTTATTTATTTTTTTCTGTTAAATTGCAAATGTATTTCTATTTTAATAATTATGCGTGGAACCTTTTCTCGGTGGCATACTAATAGGCTTTTATCTCACACCCTATATACACCCTTGGGTATATGTAGATTCTGTTTCTTCTGCTTTCCAGGTTGTTACTTCGTGCTCAGCGATGGTGGTTCAGGTGGTAGTTGGTCCTTTCATATAGAGTGGTGCTGATGTGGCCTCTCTTCTGCCGGGAGGTTTGAGTATAAGTTTTAGTTTCTATTGTCATCTTTTATTTTTAGTTATTGGTTCGAATTGTAGACTTTAAACCTGTTCATAGTGTAAAGGCACTTTTGGTTGTCTATTTCTAGTTTCAGTTTATTTATTTGGTTAGTTGTTTTTTCTGTATTTTATTTCAGGTAAATCGTTCCCATGTAATGTTTGATACCCAGGCACTTGTTCCAGCCCGTGGGGATTGGGAACGCCCTTCGGGCCATGTCGCGAACTGCGTTGGGCGTCGGGTCGGATAACCCGAGGGTTTACTCTCTTAGGTCGTTTTATTTTGGGATAGAGTCATGATATAATTGAGTTAAGGTTGTAGGGACTTGACGTCTTGGCTACGAGTAAGGTGTCTGGCCAGAACACCTCGTGGCAGGACTCAAGTTACCAAAGTGTGTTGGGGTTTGTCTGAGTTTTTGGTCCTTGCAGATAATATTGTATAAGGGAAATGAAATGGGGTAAGGTCAGTGGTCCTAGTGAGCTCGCAAGGTCTGGAAAACCATGTGGAGTCGGGGACACTGTCTTAGAATACCCTCCGTGGTAGTGGCATGATTGGCGTATGGCCGCCAACCATATGTTCCAGTCACCCGCTGACACTAGTTTTCTCTTGCACCGTTCCTTATTTCTTTGTTTTGGAATTGTGTACATTTGGTTTTTAAGAAAAAAAATGATTTGTTCTTGGAAAATGTTTTGGAAAAAAATGTTTTGAAATAAAGAACTTTAAAAAGAAAATGAAGTATGAGGTTTGAAAGGTGTGGGTTGACTGTTTTGGTTTTGAAAAATTGAATGGTTTGGTTTTGATCCTTGGTGTTCTCGTGGGCAACCACATGCATGAGTGTATATGGAAAAAGAAAGGGTTAATGGCACGATCGGATGAGTTCTTGGATGGATATGGGGTGGGTGTTGGTGTGACACGGGAACATGCATGTGCGAGGCCCATGGGACACCATTGGTGTTTGTGCGACCCACTGGTTTTGCTTATTTTTAAAATGTTTTGTTAAAGGAAAAATTTTGGTGTTTTTATATAACCATTGATTGTGTGGTGAGTCCTTGTGTTGTGAAATTATGGATGTGATGTGTTTCAATCCGAGAATCCATTTTAGATGATTTGTGTCTTGATTTTGAATTCTTATTCATGAGTTGGTGTGTAAGCGTGTAGTTAATGTTTTATTTCGAAAAGTGATTCACGAATCCCTTGTAGTGGTTCCCCCTGTACGTTTGGTGTTCGCTTGTGGTATTTCTTGACCATTGGACCAGTTCGGTTGGGTCCATGGTTTTGTTTCTTGACTATTGTGTGCCTCCCATAAAGTTTTGACATGTGATTGAAGTGTGGGCACAGACAAATTGTCGTTGGCCGACCCTCCAGTTTATCGGAGGAGTCTCTTCTTGAATTCTAGAATTGAACCCACCTCCCCTTTTTACAGCTAAGCGGATCCTCTCGCAGCGGGATGATAGATGCGATGAGATTTGAAGGGATTTTTGGTCTTTTGAGTGTCTGAATCATTAAGTATGAAGTTTGACACTGTTGTGTTTGAAGGTTTCCCCTAGAAACGGTGAAAGGAAATCTAGTGGGGAAGGGTGAAGGCGGTTCAGAATTTTTAGTTTTGACTAGCATCTTGAAGGGCTTTGTAGTAATTTCATCGGCTGCAAGGGTCATGTTTGGTGACATCTTACAGTGTGAGGTCCCTTTGATAGTCAACGACTGTTTGGAAGTGGTAAAGGAGACTCTAGTGGGGAAAAGGTGGAAGAAACCCTAAGTTGTTGGTGTGGTCTATTGTTCTAAATGACCTCTGGTCTTTGGTTTGTTTCGTTTAAGAAATGGTTCTTGTTAGGCTACTAGTTTGGCAGAACCAG
Organism: Viscum album; assembly: GCA_963277665.1. Taxonomy (NCBI): domain Eukaryota; kingdom Viridiplantae; phylum Streptophyta; class Magnoliopsida; order Santalales; family Viscaceae; genus Viscum; species Viscum album. The sequence goes on along the minus strand of OY728135.1, from coordinate 1,546,795,087 downwards.
TCATTTGCGGCTTCTATGGTCGTTTTCATAAATCATGTGTTGTTCAAGACACAGTTTAAAGTCTTTCTCAGTGTAATGTTTCTATTGACAGTAATGATCATGCTCGGTGACGATTTGTGGCATCGTGTTCTCATTAAGTGTGACAAAGGGTGATGCGCATGCACCATCTCAGCTCATGTGTTGGTGAATGTTTTTTTTTATGATCAGTTGGATGTTTTAATGTGTTGTGTTTGCTGGTGTTGCCTCAGTTGTAGTGTGGTTGCGTGTGACACAAAAATGAAAAGCATCGCACGGGAGTCCTCAATAACTGACTGCGAGGCAGGAGATGCTTCAAATATCAAGGCTCTAGCCATAGGCCTTAGAGTGAAGCTAACACGTGGTCAGGATCCCCAGGAGTGTATGAGACCCCAAATTTATTGCTGTCATCAGTGTTAAAATTATAGGCAGTTTAAATTGTTTCTATGGTTGTTCCGCTCCGAATGAGCAGTCTGGTTGTGTAAGGTTTTCGTGTCCATGTGCAGGCATATTCATATCATGCCTTAAAGTCTTGGGGGTTGCGTTCCACTGGATGCAATCACATTAGTGGTCCTTATGAGGGTCTGTTGGGTAACTTAGTCTCAAATTTGAATGGTGTTCATCCAGGAAATTTTGAGATGCTGGTTTGTGGCCGGCCGTGGTTTTGACACCTGGTGGTCGGTCCCCTCCCTCCCCGCCCCTTGTGGTGGGGTGTTTGGTCACAATCAATAATTTTTCAATGTTATGTATCCTCTGTTCGTTCTAATGGAGGTGAGACCCACGACGGGTATCACACAAAGGTCTCTAGAATAAATCATTTTTGGCCTTTCCTTAATGGTGGGGAGTCTGCCCGGACCTCCCTATGTTGGTTTTCTAGTCCCATCTTGGGTGTTGGTAGGTTCTTAATGGTGGGGAGACCCACATTGGGTCTTGCACGAATGTCTCTACAATTAATCAGTGTTGGAATTTTCTTTAATGGCAGGGAGTCTGTTCGAACCTCCCCGTGCCAGTTTTCCGGTCTCATCACGAGCTTTAGTGAGTTCCAAATGGTGGGGAGCCCCTCGGGCCTCCCCATGTTGATCTATTGATTCTGTTTTTAAATATGTATTGGTGACAAGTGATAAGAGTGTTCTGTGGACGTGGTTTGAACTTGTTGTTCTTTCTGTCCAAATGGTGTCATTTTCGTTTCATAATGTTTGAGATGTTTCGGCTTGTGAAGTTGGTTTCTGTGGGTGAGAGGGTTCCCTTCCTCGGTCAGTCAACTGGAGGCATTCTAGCTCTTTGGGGCAGGCGACACATATCAGAAAGTCTTTATATGAGTTTCTCAAAGTTATATTTGAATCACATTCTCTGAGGAAGATAGTTTTTCCTCTCTTTTCTTGGTGTTTGTGTGGATCCCCTTTGAACCTTAATGGAGTGTGGTTTTCTATTTTGGTCCTAGTTGTGGCTCTCTAGGGATGGAATTATTTATGGTGGGGAGAATTGTCACACCCGTCTTTTCTAGTTTGTTTATTTTATTAATTTTATGTGTATCAGGTTGTTCGAGTTGAAGCCCGACATAAAATTTTCAAGTTCTTTTTTTTAAACGCGTATTTTGGCCTTGACAGCATCTAGTGCTCCATGGTTGAAGCTGCACGGCCTCGTCTGAGTCACCACGCGACCTCACCCATTTAACCGCATGGCCTGCTTGGTGTTCAAGGAAAGCATATAAAATGAAATGAATAATGAAATGGAAATGAAAAAAATAATAAGTGTAATGAAAATTTAAGTAATTACTTTAATGAAAATAACAATAATTGATTTGAATATATTATTATTATTTTCATCATTGTCTTTTTATTGAAATTTTATTGGCCGCATGGGGTAACTGTGCGTTTGCCTGATTCTTCAAAAAAAATATATTTTAATGATAATAAGAATGTTAATTTTTATTTTTATTATTGTTTTCATTAATATTTTAATTTGGTTATAATTTTTAATTAAGTTATGGTTAGAATAAAATTATTAACATGTTATCAATAATAATATTATTATTTTTCATTTTCGTATTATTATTTTTAGGTTCTATTTATTTTTTTATTTTTTATCAGTTTTTTACTATTTTATTTTATTTTTCCCCTCATTTTTTCTTCTCTTTTCTTTCTTTTCCCTCCTCTCTTTTTCCTCCCCTATCTCTCGTCGCACCTTCTGTGCGTTGCACTAAACCCCTGCCCCGAAACCCTACCTCCTTCTGCATCGTCTGCCGGACCAGCACCCTCCGGCGCCCAGCACTCCCTCTAGGCCGGCGCTGCGACCCACCGCCCCCTCCTCCGGTTTCTCCTCCGGCGACTCCTGGCCGACCTGCTTTCATCCCCCGCAACCCCCCTGCCGGCACACTCCTATTCCGAATTGGCTCCCTCTGGTGTCCTGAACTCCTCCTGCACAACCCCCCCCCCTCCGGCGACCTTGAGCCATCGAACCGGCTCCCCTTACTCCACCTCGTGCCACCGCGCAAACCCCCGCCTCACCCTGGCCGGCCCTCCTCAACCCGCCAACCTCCTTTTAATGGCAGCCAGACCCCCCCCCCCCCTTTGGAGCATTTTCCGCACCTCCGCACCCTCTCCCCTACGGTATAACTCCCCCCCCCCTTCTAGGGTTTCCCCCCTTGTTGTTGGGGTTTATTTATTTATTTTTTTCAGCTAGTTGGGTATTATTTTTAGGATGGTGTCATGTTTTGTTTTTCTTTATATTGGATGGATATTGACTCCTTAGGGTTTTCTTGGGGTATGTTCGACGCGCAAGTGGAAGTCGCACCAAAATTTGGGGTTTTCTTCATGCAAGGTTCTTTTTGCATTTGTTGTGGTGCGTTGGATGAGAAATTGGAGTCTTCGACACCTGAGTTAGGTGGTTCTGCTCTTAATTATTATCTGATTAAACAATTTGCAAGTTTAATTAATTTTTCATGTTATTTAAATAATATGTATTCTGTGAAGTTGATCTTTGATGTTTGATTTTCATTTTAACTCTTGGTAGCATGTTTATATCAGGTTTGTGTTTTCTGCTAAAAACTCATATCTAGTTGTTAGTGATTTTATTTAAAATTATGTGCTTGGATTATTATGTATTGAAAATAGTGTTAGCTTGTCATGATGTGAAATTAGTGGGAACTATGTTTTTGATATTGTTTCATGTGAAGCTTATCTTTAAAGAAGGTCTTGAGTGGGTTAATGGGTGATGCCTAGTTACTTCTTTAAATTTGTTTCATAAGCTTTTATTTTTGGATTGTTAAGATGTGTAGTTTGTGCAAAAATCATCTTACATGCGGTGTCATGTTTTCCGTCAAAATTTTTTGGTGGGGCATCTCACACTTTAAATTGTATTTCAGTGCATGAAATGTTGGAATGTGTTTTGGATTTATAAATAGTTATATTTTTTTTTTGTGTATGTAAAACCATGTGACACTCTTCTTCTATTGTTTTATAAACATCTTAAATGGTTTATTAAATTATGTCAATAGTGTGAAGCATGTTTTGAAAACGTTTTTAGTGAGTATAATATTTCAAATGGTTTTTGTGTGTGCAAATGGTTTTCTTGGCGTGTCTAGTATCTTATTGGGTTTAAGTGTAAGATTATGACATGTGGCATGAACTTTGAATTACTTGAGCACAAACAGGAAGCCTGGGTAATAGGTGGGTAGACTAGACTAGCGTGTTAGTGATATGGGAGTGGCCTCGGCCCAATTTCACTTATCAGGATTGACGCTTACAACACTAACTAAACATTGGATTATGACTGGAGACCACTATGGTAGGAGGTGTATCTCTACCAGTGGATCGTGCACGAGAATGTGTGATGTGATTCACCGAGACGTGAGGTTCTAGGGTCCCACTTCTTGCTAGTATATTTAGGGTCTCTCCAATGTATTGTGCTCTTCCTCTACTTTCTGCTCACCGTCGGCACACAATGTGACATTGGGGTTACCAAGAAAAGTGTGTGTGCGTGTGTACATGTGTGGGTGTGTCTGTGTGTGTGCGTGCATGTGTGTGTGTGCATGCATGTGTGTAAGTTAATTTAAGTTGTTTTCTTTTTAGATAAGTTTCCCCTTTAAAACTGTTTTCATTAAAATTCGTTAAACACTTATTTATTTTTATTCTGTTAAATTTCAAATGTATTTGTATTTTAATAATTATGTGTGGATCCTTTTATCGGTGGCATCCTACTTGGATTTTAGTTCACACCCTACATACACTCTTGGGTGTATGTAGATTCTATTTCTTCTGCATTCCAGGTTGTGACTTCGTGCTCATCGATGGTGGTTCAGGTGGCAGTTGGTCCTTTCATGCAGAGTGGTGCTGATGTGGCCTCTATTTTTCGGGGAGGTTTGAGTATGAGTTTTAGTTTCCGCGGTTGTCTTTTATTTTTAGTTATTTGCTCAAATTGTAAACTTTAAACATATTCATAGTTTAAAGGCACGTTTGGTTGTCTTTTCTAGTTTCAGTTTATTTATCTGGTTAGTTGTTTTTCTATATTTTATTTTGGGTAAATCGTTCCCATGTAATTTTTTATACCCAGGCACTTGTGCCAGCCTGTGGGGATCGAGAACGCCCTTCGGGCCATGTTGCGAACTGGGTCAGGCGTCGGGTCGGATCCCCCAGCCTGGTTCGTGACAATTATTGTGTAAATGGATACATAAATCTCCTATAGTTTAGAGTATATGATAATAAAAATGGGTTTCTATTGTAATTAAAGTGCTAAAAATAATAGAGGAGAGAAAATTAAACTTTTGACATGTATAAAATGTGTGAAGAGGCATAGGGGGACTATATTATAGGAAACATTAGGTGCTTAAATTGTTGAATAAAATGTTATAGAGTAAATTATTAGTGAAGAGATATTAGAAGACTAAATAATGAAATAGATAGAGGGAATGCCCATCTTAGTGAAAAAACATAAGTCCAATTCTTCAATTATATAGAGTATGCGAATTATGAAAATATGTGAATTAAGCCTAGGGTTGATAGAAATATTCAAAATCATTATCCAATGAAGTTAATATGTCATGGAAAATACTGTGCAATCACTATATATGAAGGATATTATGATAGAAAATTGGATCATGATAATTATTGAATAATTATCATCGACTATATATTTGTAGATGTTATGATGGAATCTAATTCTAGGATCTCTGGTATATCTAGGATTTTTTTTATGTTCAGTAAATCACTAATATAATGATTTTATTGTTGATGAATTATTCTTGTGGAATGATTGATGTACTCAAATTTATATTTATAGGAATGCACCTTGTAGAAAATCTTATTATCCCTCCTTTAGATATATTTAATTCAACATTAGTCATGGATTTTTTCTATCCAATCAAAGGGTTATTTGGAGTAAGGAAAATAAAGTTCATAATAAACTATTATATTCTATAAATTTAAATATTACAACAACCACCCTCTAGAAAAAAATATGTAATGTTGGTCTTGATACAAAACACGTTGATACCAAATAATGATAGTCTCTTCACTAAAATGGTTGGAGAAAAACTCAATATTTCAGTTTGGAATCTTTTTATAATAAAGATTATTTTTTTAGTTTTTAAGGTTAATATACCTCTAGAAAAATAACCTAATTCTGTTTTATAAATACCGTTAACAAAATTTATTTATATTTAATAAATAAATTATGAGGACACAATTCATTTAAGGGGGTAAAATGTAAGGACCCAAGATTTTGGATCCTTTTCAATACATACTCAATTACATAACTTATGTCATATACTACACCCAAGGAAAAAAGTCCATAACATATAAATTATAAACTATAAATAAATCCATAATAATGACTATGATAGAAAACCATATATATTTAAAAGATAAATAATTATTATGAGTTAATATTGAAAAATACTATTTTAAAGAAAATCCATTTTCAATATATTATGTATTTTATTATAACATTTTTATTTCAAACTATAGTATTTAAATATTATAAAATAAATTTTATTTTTTAATTGCTCACATCAGAATTTACTTAGCATGAATTTTTGAGTTTTTTCCTAAAAATGTAGTTTCTTAGTTGAAAAATAAGGGTTTTTTGTGAAAATTAAAATTTTTATGATTTCATTATTATGTAGGATTATCATATAAAATTGAAAAAACAATTATTTTTAAAAATATTTTCTAAAAAAATATAATTATACATATTAAAATACTCTTTCAACATACAATCTTATGTTTTATATTTTTAAAGGTAAATTAAAATATTACTTTAATAAAAAAATATTTTTATATATTTTCCTCTAATTAAGTGCTTAGATGGTGAAATTAAGGTTTATCTTTCCTTAATATCCTCTTATATTTTTTGGTTTTATAATAAATCAACTCATGTTGTTAGAATTAGTATCCATGGTAATTGTATCTTATATATAAATTTAAATCATAAAAATGTTATTTGTATTAAAACCATTTTTACATGATTAATTGTGTCTATTTTAGAATTTACTTTTGACACCATTAGATTTTTTTATGTTAAAATTATTTTAAGATATGAAATAATAAGTTTTAAATTATTTAAAAGGGCCGAATATTAATTTTTCTTATTAATTTTAGTTACTAAGGTTAAAAATTAATTACCAAGTTAAAAGTTAATTTGGTTAAATTGTTAAAAGTAAAAAAATACTTGAATCACTCCTAACATGTCTTACAAATAATTAATGATAGAATTTTCAACCTTATCTTGTCCCAAATCCCATATTTGTCCATTTTTATCCATTGAACCTTGAATAGTGTCATGAAATTATTGAAAAATTATGAGTGTTTCTAGAAGTTCCCCTTTATACTCTTATAAAAGTATACCACTTCCACCATTTATAGATTCTAATACCCTTATATTTCCTAAATGAAAATAATTTATATTAATCTCCATATAAATCTATTGCACCGACATAATCCCCAGTTCACTTAGTGTTATCCTAATCTTATCAATTCCAAGGAAACTTCATAGGAAATATTATGTCTCCAATGAAGTATTATTTTCTTTTTTAAAGTTTTTAACCTTAATAATAAACTTAAAATGTCATAAAAACATAATAATATGATTAATTAAGTATCAATAGTATAATTGTTTTTATATTAATGGTACATCACTATGTTATTTATTTCCATCCACTTATATAATCAGAAGAACATCATTAGTGCATTGTGAAACTACTACCTCCATGATGGGATGTTGTTTGTTTTTTTAATTACTCACATTCATGTATGTTCATATTTATGTTAATTATGAATAAATATAATAAATATTATTTATTTATTAATAAATAATTTCAATTTAAAATCCACCTTTACCTTCTCTGAAGCATTGAGAAACACGAAATCTAAACATGCATATGTGATGACTCTCACCACAACTATGAAACATATTTTTCATCTAGATTATCATATATAATATAAAATATTTAAATATTGTTCAAAAAATATAAATAGATATAAATAGTATCATTATACTTCTATTATGATGATATTATTTCAAAATAAAGACCTATTGAACTATACTCCCAATCGAGTTAAAGTGCGTTCACATTAGGGTTGCTTTAACTACCTATGTGAAAAATGATTTAAAATCTTATTATGGATAGATATAGGAATGAGAAAACTAATATTGTTATAATGTATTAATAAAAAATGATTATTATATGTTTATAAAAATATTATATTAAATATTTAACTTATTATTAAAGTAACATTTTCTTTAGCTAAAATTATAGAAATAAGACGATATCAATTCGGTTTTCACATAACATAAAGGAAACCAATATGAAATGAATTAATTTTTTTAATGAAATATAAATTATATATTATAGAATATTATTTGATATATCAAGAATTATCTTTTTATAAAATGATAAGTAATGATATAAAAATTATTAAACATGTGCAAAATAGTTAAAGTTATTAACACCTGATGGTCATAATATGTTATAACTAATATATATTATCATGATAAAGTATTATAAAAATGATTATAAATGGGTAATATTTATGATTAAGGATCTAAAAATGGATATTTTGTTTTTAACATTTTTTGATAGCAGGTTAGAGTGTGATAATCTAAGAAAGTAAACAAGGTAAGTGTTTCATCTCAATTCCTCTTCATTGAGACATGTTTTAATGCTATACACCAATTTATTATTTCTATGGTGGATATAATTCCCAATAATTTATTTTTTCATGATCCATTATTTAATTATTGTTATTAATTAAAAAATATTAATTTCAATATTTCAATGACTTTTGATTCAAATATTACCAAGACTTATGGGTTTTTATCTCGAACACCAATCATTAATATGTGCAAAGATTAAACTTCATTATTCATCTTAATGTTTTAATAAACCCTTTCTAATATTTTTATCGTCATTTTTTTCATAATATTAAATTTTATATTTAATGTTCTACCTATCATGGGGTTTGGATTAAAAAATTTCTAAATTTGTAAGGGTTTCAACTCAATTAATAGTCATTGAGATAAGTTTTAATGTTATGAACTAATTTCATATTTCTATGGTGTATATACATCCAAAAATTGTAATTTTTCATACTCTATTATTTAATGAATGGGGTTTACTAAACCATTTGATTTGTAATCATGCACAAAATTTTGATTCAATAATTACGAATGCAGTACGAGTTTTCATCTCAAATTTATCTCTTTGAGAGATGTTTTATATTATTCACCTAATTCCATTTATGTGGTTTATATAATTCCTTTTTGAGATATTATATCATTAATTAACTCTAATTCATTTTAATTTAAGTTCAATTTGAATATCTCCATTTCATAGGGATTTTATTTAAATGCTCCTCATGTTGTATACAGTTTAGGTGACTCAAATCATTTCCTTAGGTCATAATCAAAATTCATTACAATTATCTTTCAAAGATGGTATATTTTAACATGGGATAATGTTATGTTTTACTTCCAAATTGATTTACTAGGAAATCAAATTTCACATCAAAGTATTCTTATTTGAGGAGTCTATTGTTTCATTAAAATACATCTTGTTAAAGATAATTCTTGGTATTTTTAATGAATTTTTCTTCAATGATTATGTTTTTAAATCAAAAATTTTTTCTCTATTACGTAATATAAATTCAATTTGTTTTAATATATAGCGATACTTTTACTCATACTTACTCATTATAAAGAAAATGATTTTTTATCCTTTAAATGATGTGGGTTTTTCAAAAATTCCCTTTCAAAATATTCAAAAGTATTTCCATCCTTTCAAAATAAAATGTTTTTTATTCCAGTACAAATTTGTTATAAAATTTATGTATTTTCTTGGATATTTTATTTTCAACTATTTATATTAAGGTTTTTTAATTTTTTAGTTCCCTTATCTTTGATGTTTTTGAATGTGATTTTGACTTAATATTATATAACAATGTTTAAAATGTTTTTTTTGATTTTATTTTAAATCCTATTTTTCTTCCTAGTTTATCTCTCACATAGTTATGATTTTATCATCTTATAAATGTAATTATAATAGTATTAATTTTATAAAATTATATATATAATATCATAAGATTTCTTAATTTTATATTATGTGATGTTTTTTTTATTTTATTATTAAACCCATTGTTTTTTCACGGGTTCATTAAGATATGAATGATTAATTTTAAGTGGAACTCCAATGTATAAATGATGACTATTGGAGTCTTATATCACTATCTAATGCATGGAATTATATTTATGTATCATGATCTAGAAGGGTATATGGGTGGATTTATCTAAATCTAAAAATTTACATAAAAGGATTTATCCAAATCCAAAATGGTATACTAGAGGATTTATCCCAAACCAAAAGGTGTACATGGGAGGATTTATCCCAATCCAAAGTGGTATATGAGAGGATTTATTACAATCCAAAAGGATACATGTGACGATTATCCCAATACCCAGAAGGTACATGATTGGTTATCCCAAGCCTATATGATTTTCGTGGTGTGTTTACTTGACTTATGGTTTCTATAGTTATGTTTATGCCATAATTTTTTATCATAATCTTATGAATATAATTATTTTCCTTTGTTCAAATTTAATATTTCATGATTCCACACAATTTTTGATAGATTATTCTTGTTCAGTTTACATCACATCTCCTTCTATCATGACTTATAGATAACTGTTATTGTTCTATGTTCTTTTTTATATGTAATTTCTCCCCAAGCCATGTTTTATAATATAATGATTATATAAACCTTAACTTTATATTGATATGTTTTCCCTTACTGAGCATTTATACTAGTCATACTATTCGATTCTCTACTATATGATATGTCATAATTATACACTATGACTTTAAAAGTTGCTCCTATACAACATACTATACTATATAAAATTATATAACCCTAAAGAATCTTATATTGCTCCCCATTGTATATGTAATACTATAAAATATCCCATATCTTCACATATTATATGTGGTAAATAAATCTAATATATATATATATAATGATTTAATAGAATAGCTCCACTAATGTCACACTTTTCCTAAATACTTATAGGCCTTATACCATCACACCTTATGTTGAATTAAATAAAATAACTTATGAAACCTTATCCAAAATCCTTTTTTATATCTTATAAAACACTTTGGGAAGGATATCATCAATTTTATATGCATCACATCATATAAAATATCTTGAGAATACCAATCCAATTTTTTTGGATAAACTCTAAAACACATTTAGAGTAGCTCCTTGAGTATAACTGAATCCCCATTAATTCAATCATTTTTTTACTCCATGGTATTTTATAGTATTGAATAAATATTAATTTTCAAATCCAAAAATGTAAGTGAAGTTAAGCCTGATGAAAAGCATTTGTGATACTAATGTTATAAATGGATTTGGCATGATCTCCATCAAACTCATATATCTATATACGTATTTCTACAAGCAAAATCATATTGATGAATAAATTTTCTTATGATCCCTTCATATATGACAATGAGTAACCCTAATAAAAAAACTCTATCTATCCTATATAATAACTCATACATTATTTATCCTACTAGTATATAACAACTAAAATGATGAATACATCACATGTCCTTCACCACTATAGATGAGTAAATCACATGTACCTAACCTAATATATAATTATATCTTATGTATTATATAGTTATATTTTTACACATCCATAGTCAATCTCATTCAAGGGACAAAATTTCATACTCATTAGAAGAGAGGATAAATCCCATTTGGTTATGTTCCAATAGATGATATGGTCAATAACATACCCAACCACACCTTGATTAGTCAAGGATCAAGGATTGTATAATAATGGTATCAATGTGTGAGTGTTATAATGTTAGGTACCTCCCCATATTCTAGTATAGAGAAACAAAAATATTAAAAAAGAACCTATAGTATACAAAATAAGTGCATGGATCTTCGTGTTACACAATTGGGGTTAATTTGACATAGATAAAATATTGTATTCCTCGTGATGATACTTCCCGAATCTAATCAAAATACTACCGATGCTACCCTCAAAATTTGATCACAAACTATAATACTTCATGATGAAAACTGTTCAAGGATAACTCAAGGACATACTTTAAGAGGTTAATTATAATACTATTTATTGAAACATATGATTACAATATATAATATTTATAACATGGGGTTTTTCATTTTATATAAAACGATGCATTTTATATCCTTAAAATCAATAAATAATATTAAAAAAATTAAAAAAAATCTCAAATAAGAATAATTTTAGGGTATTTATTAACTCATTACATCCCTATGTAATTCTAGCTTCATCTCCTTATGAAAATCTAATGAAAAAATTACAAGTAAACTTTTTACCATGTTACATATATGAAGTAGGAGAGTTTGGAAAATGCTGAAACTTTTGAATCATATTCTTAATATTTAACTCTTTAAACAATTTATTCAAACTTTTTACTTTTAAGAATCAAATGTTATAACATTAATAACTTATGTTTCTTATATAAAACACGTTTTAAGTTCATTATCATCACTATTCATGGAAACTTTTATATTAAAATATTTCCTTGAGATCATGTTGGAAAAAAATATAATACATTAAATTATTTCCTTACAAATATATTCTAAAATTCTTTAGGATGTAGAGTAATATTCCCTTAATTATGGTAACTAAATGTAAATTTTTATGTTTATCATTACTTACCTTCTTTAATTTTTTAGTATGTTAAATGATACTCGATTTTCACTCGAACTCATTTAAAATTTAATTTGATAACTTTTGACTTGTGAAAGTAACAAAATACCCACCCTAATATCTTATAAATTATATTCATTTTAGAATATGAATCTATGAATGACAAAAAAAAATTGTGTATAGAAATAATAAGTATTTAATTTATTTTATATATTTATCAAATAAACCATTATATCCATTTCATATATTGTTTTCTATGTTTTTTTGATAATTATTATGAAAAAAGGATTTAATCTTTAAAATATGCCATTGATGGTTGGTGGGATCGCATCCGTCATATTTTATGAAAAAACTATATAAAATATTTTACCCATAAAATCCCATGAAAACATATTATAGAATACTAAAAATCATTAAACATGTATACTAAATCCATTGTATTGTATTTTTCATAAAAATTATTTAGTAGAAAAAATTTATATTATCATATTAGTGAAATAAGATAAATATACACATTATTTTCCTAGATATACCAGAGAATGAAATATTTCCTTAGATTGAAATATATTATTCTTTATTACATTTTCACCTTATTTTAATCAAAACTACATGATTTATCAATTCCTTCCTTGATCTTAAAATCCTCTAAATTTACGACAGTTGTAAAACCTACAGTAGGTATCATATACCCCACAAAACTGAAGAATTTATTTTCTATAAAAATAATATATAACATAGAAATTCAATTTATTTTCTTAAAATAATTTAGATATCATGGAAAATTATATCATTTCGAAACAATTTCATTACTTAATTACTTTACCTTTAGGTTTTGTTTTCCGAGGCATGTTATTATGAAGAAAAATTATTTGACTTTCTAACTATCCTTTCTTCTTCTAGTTTGATGTTTTACTCAAATATACTATTGATATAATATTATAACCTTGAAATTTTTTTCCCAAGTTCATATATTCTGCACACATTGATAAATTAGAGTTAATTGTTCTTGAAATTATTCACTATCATGACCTATCGCAATGGGGCCGGTGCTTTGACTCCCCAAGACCACCTCTAATATGTCAGGGGCTAGAGACTAGTGTTGAGTAGGCATATCACTAACACGAGAGGCCTTATACTATGTACCTATACACATGCACACATATCCAGCCCATAAAATTTGTAAATGTAAAAAAACTAAAAAAACCTACATGAATACATCTATATCCCACAATCATATTACAATAGGAAGTAAAGGAAAGTAAATAGGGCCAAATACAAGACCACTACAAAGTGTCTTGAAACAAGTCCAACCTTAAGGTAATATTGGGGACTACTATCAATATACTATAGTAAAATGGATCGGTCTATCTGATCTCACTAAGCACTATTTGTTCGTTGTCTGTCTAGGACTCTATCAAACAAATGTGGGAAAATCTTGTGTAGTGGTGAGTAAAACAATACCCAGTAGGACACCCCGAAACCAAAAATCATATAACAAAATAATACAGTCAACTCTACACAGGTATATGTTCACAACACATATAACAAGAATATCTACATATACTAAACAAAGACACACAATCTAAAGGTAAGTCACAACCATATTGCTGGCCTAGGATTCCAGATCTAAGGCTCCCCCAAGAACTCATTTGGGAGAACACACTCTAGAGACTGAAAGCACCAATTATGTCTATCTAAGAGGTATTTTTCATTAGGTATCTCCATTAGAAGTACATGCTGAAAGTCCTAAGAGATATTATACACATATGAGGATCACACCCAAGGATATTGGGTATAAAAAAAACTCAATTTGGATTAACCCACAATGTAGAGGATCAAATACCATGTACTGTTGCTCATGAAGATAATAAGAACTCCACTGAGGGCATGAAGATGAATAGAGGATCTCACTCTGAGCCTCATAGAGGGTTTCCAAAAACTCTATCCAATAACTCTAATTGAAGGGATCTCTCTCCTCTTTATAGGAGAAATTTTTTTTCTAATCCTTGGTGAAAGGATATGGGGAACTCACCCTAATGAAACTTGTTCTACATACATAAGAAAAGGGACCAATTCAACCTTTTAGGAGTTCAAGACATGTAGTAGGGTTACACACTGTGTCCCATAAATCCAGGTCCTACCCATGAAAATTGACCATGTCCCATGTCAGTGTCCATGTAATAGTACATGGTGTGTGGATTTACCATATACTTGTACATGGATTTTCCTGTGTACATTTTTCCAGACCATGTTCATGTGGGAGTACACAACATGCCCGTTCCTGTGTACTCCATACCATTTCGATGTACCTTATCAGGAACATGCTGAGCTCACTAAAGTGGATGACATTCTATGTGACAAGGTCACATGCGGTGTGATAATTATGTCCTCCTAAAACCATATCCACTACTAAGAGTGGACCACAAGGCATGTGGATCCATGTTACATGACATGTAGTGCATAATTTTCTAGATTTATAGATCTAGGTCCCATGATTCCGAACTCTCCTATGGACACCATTACAACTTCAGCCTTCACTAGAATCCATCTAGATCATCGTCCGAACCTCACATCATCAAACACTAGGATTCAACCATTGAATATATTTGTAAAATATATTCGTACATCATTATTCATTATATACTTAAGAACACAATATTGGGTATCTACAACTATCCAATTTTCCACCACTTCCATAGTTTCACCACCATTGTGTCATGTTGATCCCCAATCTACAACATTGAATTGTTTCACCAAGAAAAGGGTGCACAGTGATCCATTTATCTTTGGATATTTAACCATAGGTCAATGAAGAAATCCTGTGATAAACGAAGAAATATGGGATAATTTCACAACCACCAACATACAGAATGAACCCCAACCAATTATTTTTTGGCCTGGATCCATCACCATTAGAATGAAAAGATAATAATCAATAAAAATCAATTGAAACTCCAAAAATAAATCCCCACAATAAAAGCCATCCTAAAACATTAGTTATACATGAATCAATCAGTTGGTCTATTAATTTGCATTCATCATATAGAAAAAAATGGTGAAATAATAAAATCAAAAAAACATCCTACCTTGAGATGGACCGATCACTGTTGAATAATGATTATGTTCCATGATCATTGGAGAGACCCTTTAATTCCATCTCGCACCAGTCGTGTATCCTTAATACGGTCATCATCCTCCAATGGAATCTCATTCCATGCTCTCTAATGGATCTCCAATGATTTGAAGGTTTATGTGGATAACCATATACATTTTACATAAGTGTGTATTTAAAGAAAACGTTAGGTTGTTGCGTCAATGGTTAAATAAAATAAAATAATTTTATAATTTTATTTATTTTACTCTTGCGATAATTTTTCCAAAAATGATCCATACTGACCATGATTATGTCATTCATAGGGAAAAACACACATTTTAAACTCAACGGTTCCCTTATATTTTTAATCTGAGACCCCGTATAGAATCAATTCCCCTTTTTTCTGGAAAATTTTGCATGTGTTCTATTTAATATATTTAAAATATTTAAAACATTTATTCTGGGAACAATAGGCCGCATAATTTCACTCAGTCTCAATGCTTAGTCTCTAAAATAATACAAATAATATTAAAAAATAATACATAGAAAATACGCGTCATTATATTCTCCCCAAGTTGGGTCTTTACATATCTAAAATTTAGAACAAGGACTACACAAATAGATGTGGGTAATGAGCATGAATCTAAGCCTCTTAATCCAATGAGTTAGCCTAAATATTCCCATGCTAAAACTGGACACACACCAAAGGAATCTCTCACCCATGAATAATCATGTTCTACTAATCCTCAATCTCTACCAATTACTCAACAAAGGTAACTCCATATTGGATGTCCAACTCACCCCAGTTGATAACGTGCGATGGGTCATGCATGTACCTCCTTAGTAGCGATATGTGGAAGATGTTGTGTACCTAGTCTAGCTATGATGGTAGAGCTAAGCGATACACCACCTCACCAACTCTACATAGTATCTGTAAATGGATAATGGATCTCAATGATATCTTGCAGCCCTGGCCAAATATCTGTAATCTGTGTTGATGATAAACCCATGGGTACAAATGGTATTCCTCCTAAAAGTCTAAAGTCCTCCATCATCTTTCCACATAAGAATTCGGATGTATCTCTATAGTCATCATATGATCTTGGATGATCTCCACCTTCCTGGTAGTTTCTCGCACCAACTATGGGCTCATAAGTACCTACTCCCTTGGTTCTTTCCAGCAAAGTGGTGACCTATAGGGTATCCCATAAAAACCTCAAATGGTGTAATATCATTGGTGGAATGATAACTATTATTTTATGAAAAATCCACCAGTGGTAGGTGATCCTCCCAAATACATCCAAATTCTAGCACGAAATCTCGCAACATGTCCTCAAAGTCTTGAATGGCCTTCTTTGTCTGGTCATCATTTTAGGGGTGAAACACTGTTTTCAATCATAACCGAGTCCAAAAACTATCCTATAATCCCTTTCACAACTAGAATGCGAAGTGATCATGATAGAAATAAATGATAATCAAGGGAACTTCATGGATTCAGAATATCTCCTGCATATAGATGCATCTCAATCTCTCTATTGAACTCTTCTCCTGAATAGCTATGAAGTTATACAACTTGGTGAGTCAGTCTACAATCACCAAGATGAAATTGTGTCACCTGAAAATATATTGTAATACCATTATTAATTCCATTGAAATCTCATACCACTTCCACTCTGGAACCTCAAGGGGTTCAGCTAATCCTGATGAAACTTATTTCTCATCATTCACATCCTAGAAATTAAGGCATCGAGAGAAAAACTCTACAACTACCTTCTTCATCCCAGGACATAAAAACTGATTTTAGAGGTCTTGGTATATATTTTTCACACCTCTATTTACGGCTAAAGGAGATGTAGGAAACTCTCTCAGAACCTCCTCATACAACGTCACTGGTACCATCATGCATCCTCTAAAATTAACAACATGCTCCCCACCTTTTTAAAATCCATTAGGATCATGTCTAATGGATATCTGAGTATGTTGGGTCTCACAGTCAGTATCACCAAGCTATGCCTCCCTAAATCACTATAAAATTGGAGGGGTAAAAACCAATAACTAGTGGTAAGATACTCTGTCTCCATCCATTATTAATAATTGTAATGAGGTTAACTTCTTCGATGTGTGATTCAGAAACTACGAACAAGATCTCCTGCTGATAGAATCTACTACCACGTTACCCTTAAAAAGATTTTAGACAATCTCAATGTCATGATACTAGAGGAACTATAGCCATCACCTCTATCTCATGTTAATATCCTTATAAGAGAAGATATTTTTGAGACTCTTGTGATCAGAATAGATTATAAACCTCTCACCTATCATGTAGTGTCTCCACATTTTTAGTGCGAAGAATACTATTACTAACTTGAGATCGTGGGTAATGTAGTTATTCTAATGTGGTCTCAACAGTAGTGAACCATAGGAAATCACCTCTTACCTCTACATATGAACAACCCAAACCTGATATTTGATGCATCATAGAACACTATGTACTTAACACCCTCCTCTAGAAATCTCAAGATGAGAGTAATCGTCAATTTTTGCCTCAATATCTGAAAATCCTGCTGGAACCTCTCCATCCACATGAAAGGATTCCTCTTTAGAGAAAAATATATAATGGGAAATGATATCCTAGAGAAGTCAGGTATGTGTCTCTAGTAATAAACTTCCAACCCTAGGAAGCTCCACACCTCCTTCATGCTCTTAGTTTGATCCCAAGATAACATTTCCTTGACCTTGTTTGGGCCCATTTCCACTCCATCTATTGAGATATTGTGTCCTAGAAAGTGGTCCTCTTGAATTCAGAATAGGAACTTCGAGAGTTTCTTGTAAATCTAGTTCCCTCAGAGTACGTCCAAAACCATCCTCAAGGGTCCTTCTACTCCCCCTCAGATGCCAAGTACACATAGATATCGTTGATGGAGATTACCACAAACTAGTCTAATAATGGATAAAATACCCAGTTCATGAGTCCCATGAAAATTGATGGGGAATTCATCACACCAAAGGAAATAACCATGTAATCATAATGACTGTAGTTATATCTGAATGTCGTATTTGGTATATCCTCACCCCATACTCATAATTGGTCATAGCCTGACCTGAGGCCAACCTTCTAGAACCGTCGTACCCCTATGAACTGTTCAAAGAGATCATTAATCCATTTTATTAAAAACTTGTTATTCATAGTCACCTGGTTGAAGCACTGGTTGTCCACACATAACCTCATGATCTCATCCATCTTCTTGGAAAACAAATTTGGGGATTCCCATGGTGAAACACTAGGACTAACAAAGCCCTTCCTCTGAAAGTCCTCCAACTACACACCCATCTTGCGGAGCTCTACAAGAGCCATCTGATATGATGAAATAGATATCGGTAGCATCATGGAGTCTAGATCAATATAGAAGTATATCTCATGATGGGGAAGTAAGCCTGAAAATCCTTTCGGAAGATTTCCTCATACTCTTCCACTACTGTAGGAAACTAGAAACTCATAACATCCACTACACCAAGGTTCAAGCTATCCAAATGATGAGTAATTGACTGCACCCTCCTATACGTGAGTTTATCCTACACTACATGAGTTTCCTTTTCACCCACAAAGGAAAACATGGTTCCATCACTACAGAAACACCATATCTTCCATCAAAAATAGTGAATCTGGGAATGAACTATAGATAACCATTCAATACCTAAGATGAATTTAAAAGGCCTCATCACAAATACAATGAGATCCAAAAAAAACTCTCACCTCCAAGAGTCAGGTCACACTATCAGAACAAGTGTGTGATCGTTGAGTCATCGTCAGTAGGAGTCTCCAAGTGCAAGGGTTGAGCGAAGGGCTCAAACAATATCTATAAGTCTCGTACATGATATGTGGAAAGAAAGGAATGACTAGAACATGTGTCTATCAGTGTTTTAGTTAAGGTATAAAAGGAAAATATCATAAAAAAATCATTCATGGATTCTATGGGTCATAAGATTCGAACACCTGCAACTATCCCCTCCTATGTCCTCCATCTCCTTGATCTTGACATGGACTAACTAGGGGTGGTGGTGGTAATAAGTAGAAGGATATACCACCTACCATTACTCTCCCAGCTTCTATTCCATATATGAAACACTTTGAACCTACCTTCTCCTACCACTGCCTTTGTCTTAGCAGCCCATCCACAGTTTCTTTGTCAGTTGTATGGTGGGTCATACTATCTCATTCAAGATGTCTTATACCATCACATGAGTAGAACCACCTCTCTATGGAAATAATAGACCAATATTGAGAGCCCTGAATTATAGAACCTCTATCCTAGGACATCCTCTTGAAATGTGTCACATGTCTAAGTCCCTGAGACTGACGTTATCTCCCCACTACTGAGGTCTCTGCTCAGGCTTTCCTCCTTCAATGGCCTGAAGGTCTTCATTTTTTATTTATTTTCTATAATCCACCTTTCATGGGGTGAGGTGGAACCCTTAAAAGGAAATTAGGTGTTAGTAATACATGGACTGTAGGCCATAGAGTAATTCATTACCTGTAGCATTCAAACATTAAATACAACCCAGACTAACTACTTGGAACTACTCCTTCGAAGCATCTTTATCGTGAAATCATCCCTCTACCTTTGCATGGCTGTTCATCCAGGTTTTCCCATGCATGTACAGGCTTGTACCAATGGAAGGTTCTATACCCTCTCATTAGTGAAATTCGTTTAGATTTTTCTATGGTGAATGATCCTTGCTCATCCTCCTTCTGAAGCTTGCTCCTTGTAGGTTGTTTGGTTTGCATCTTCACTTAAGGTGTCCCGAAGGCCCTAAGGTGGCCCGAAGGCCTTACTGACCTGAAGGCCTGGGTGGCCTGAAAGCCTTAAATGACCTGGGGACCAAATCGGTGGCCCTAAGGACCAAACGGGGGAATATTCTCAGCTGCTACAATGCCAAGCAGTGCCTGCTATAGTTTCTGCAACATTACCTGTTACAGTACTACTGCATTACTGCTACAGTTAGAAATTATCCTACTTCTGGATTTGATCTAAGGTCACCTAGATGCACTTTAGAAGTCCTCACCAATTGGGAAGAGGCTCATGTGCATCTGCTCATTCTTTCCCACTATTTTAAACCACTGTCTATTTGTGCTCACCCAAAAAAATCCCAGACATGAAATATCACTCTAGAATCTAATCATCGGCATGAAAACATCTAGGGATATCACTAGCTCAAATTTATCTATGAATCCCTTGCTCAAAGTTCTAATCATAGAATAAATTTTCTTGAACCATATCCCTCGAGTACCCGGAGAAGTTGGAAAACCTATATGAATACTTAGCCACCATTGTGCTACCATACTTGAGTTGAAGAAGACCCTGCATACGTATAACCATTAGTATAGATGGAGAGAAATATTATATGACGAGACACTCAAAATCAAACCATGATAGAGTCTCCTCTTCATAATACCGGGTTATTAACCCCCACTATCATCCTACCTAGCGTTGGATAAAACTCACTACTAGGACCACCATCTGATCTACTAGTGTCCTAACCAGATAGAAAACGTGGGTCACTACCTCAAAACAGCCCTCAACCGGCTATGGGTTGGGATCATCTCAGAACCTGGGGGGTTTCTGTTGCTAAAAATCATGAAGTGTTCTTTTCTAACGCACCTCATCTAATGGTACCTTGGGAACCATTTTCTTCTCCATAGGTGGTGGTATAGCTGGTGCACCACCTGGAGGTGTCATGTAAAACCCATTTTTTGCTATGAAAGACTTTGTAATATTCTTGATGATATTCCAGAGCAGCGCCTTCAGACGGCGAGTGATTTCGAGCCCTGGAGTGGCCGGAATTAAATTTTTAGTGCGTTCACACTGGAAACGCTAAATAAATGATATAACTCCTAAACGGAGTTTCAGATTAGGGATCCGAGTGTACGGATGGGTCCGGAATGGGGTGTTTACCCTAGGAATGACATAAAAGTTGTTGGCGCGGGATGTTTGGACCCCTCGCCCGCTTCTGGAACGTTAAACGGACTAAATAAATTTATTTAATTCGTTTAATGTTGAAACGTAGGTATCTCTAAAACTGTTTCTCAGATTGGGAAACCCAGGGCACCATTGAGTTCGGAGCGTGCCGTTTACCCTAGGAGGGGTATAAGTTTTGCGGGCGCGGGCCGTTTGTGAAAAGTGGCCCCAGGGGCGTTTTCGTAATTTAGCGGCTTCAGACGTTAAATTTTATAACTTTTGAACGGGATCTCTGATTAAAATTATGAGACCACCGTTGTGCTCGGGTGGTGGTTTTTACCCTAGGGGAGGCTTAACCTCGACCCTGCTGAGAGTTCGGGTCCGGGCTGACGGGCGGGTGGTTAAGCGTTTTCTATTTAAACGCTTAACACACCCCCTCCCTCTTCTCCTACCCCTTCCCCCTGGCAGCCCTCCTCTCCCTCTCCTCCACCACCTCCGGCAAGACTCTCCGGTGAGACAGCTCCGGTGAGGTGTAGTGGCCGGCGGATCGTCGCGAAGCGTCGGGCGAAGTCCCGCGAGGTAGGATGTTGGGTTGCATTTTCTTTTCCCATGCCTAATTTGAGATCATTTTTCACTATCGATTCCTCGTAAAAATTTGGATCAAAGAACATGAATTTGTATTAGAGTAAATTCTCTTTCCGATGCATCTTTCGGATCTCAATTCCGAGTCCTGAGCTGCTCACAGATGATCGCCGAAGTTTGCGGGAAATGGGGGGATCGGCCGGCGGCTTCAGCAGGGTGTCGTGGCGTGCGGGCGGCCTTCGGTGGTTGCCGCGGTGTCTGGCCAGCGCAAGGGGGGCGGCATCCGGACGAGGCAGGGGCGTCGGCGGGGGTGTCTGGCGGGTGTCCGCGGGTGTCCGGCGGAGCGTCGCGGCGCGCTGGCGGGTCGCCAGGGAGCGATGACCCATGGGTCGCGTCGCGCGACCCATGTGGGGCGACGAAGACCCGTGTCGCGCGGGTCTCCGCGCGGCGGCCGCGAGAGGCCCTCGTGGCCTGTCTGCGCGGGGGACCGAGTGTCCGCGGCCGGCCCGTGCGGCTAAGCCGCGGGCCGGCCCAGGCCGGTCCAGCCCTAGGGGTTTTGCCCCCTCGGTGTTCGGACACCCGTACTTTCCGCTACAGGTGTCCGTTTTGAGTGCCGTCTGCGGCGGTGGGACCGTATTGACGAGAAGTTATTTTTGAGATGGTTTTGGTAATTTTTAATTCCCAAAACGACTGGTCGCAGAGGTGCGACGTGTCCTTAAGTGGGCGAGCGTAATCCCCGAGATTCTTGTTCTGGACGGCACAGACGCGTCCGACGTCCGTTTTGAGCACCGTCAGTGGCGTTGGGACCCTGGCATCGAGGCGGAGGTTTCCAGTGTGGTTTCAGGCGTTGAGTCTGAAGATGAGGTGCGGGCCCCATGGCCCATCTTTTGAGCTGTGTGCAGCTAGTAGCGACTTTTTCCTCGGACGTCCGTTCGGGGCGTGCGAGCAGTCGATGTTGGGTGTTTTTCCGAGGGCAACGCGTTGGCGCAGTCTGCCAGCTGTAATTCCACACGATGGTACGGGCCCCACGAGGGCCGTTTCGGGAGTTGACGGTGATTTCCAGCTTTATCACCGGTGACCGTTTTGGACAAGTGATTAGTCCATTTCGTGTACTTTTTCGAGAGGATCGCAATGGTGCGATCCGTTCGTTGAGTTTCGGGACCGGGATGTGGGTCCCACGTGGCACCGCTCGGGTGTGGTGTGCTGGGATGCACCTTTTTCTTCGGATATCCGTTGCACTCAAGTGAGTAGTTCTTTTGACGTATTTTCCCGAGCGGATCTCAGTGGTGCGATGCGCCCGACTGTTTTCGGGGCCGAGGCTCGGGATCACGGGACGCCGTTCGGGCGTGAGGCGGTGTTGGTGACTTTTTCGTCGGATATCCGTTTTAGGCGAGTAAGTAGTCGATCTCTCATGTTTTTCCACAAGTATTACAACGGTGCGATCCGTTGGGTTGTGCGGAGCCTCTTGCGCGATCTTGTTGAATGTGGAATGTGGAAGGTGCTCTAGTGGTGGTTCACCCTACCTTGTTGTAGCAGACCATTGGCGTGTGATCGCGCACTCTTGGGAGAGTGACACAAATGGTTCACAAGATGTGGTTGTCCATGCTTGGGCCTTTGAGGTGGATTTGTTACGTCACACCTTCGCGTTGACGCTTGGTGCCGTGTGCACGATAGCCTTTGGGCTGGAATGAGGTATAATCCGGGAGTATACGAGAGCGCTTTGATGTAGGTGTGGTTGTAGTACCTGAGGATGTGTGTGCGCTCAGTTGGGGTTGACTTGGGGTGGCACATTGTGTGGGCCCCACGTGCGTTCCGTGATCTTCTTTGCGTACTTGACCTCTCGTGACGTAGAGGGTCCCTCTGCGCTCGTTTGTTTGACCAACAGGGTGGAGATTTCCCCTGGATTTGTGGTCGTTTGTTTGGCCATCAGGGAGGAGCTTTCCCCTGGATTTGTGCTCATTTGTTTGACCAGAAGGGTGGAGTTTCCCCTGGCCTGGTGCTCTTTTGTCTGACCAGCAGGGTTGAGCGGTCTCCCCCTGGTCTTGTGCTCGATGGTTTGGCCAGCAGAGATGGTTTGGTTCCTCTGCTTCTTTGGTTGTGAGGGGTTTCAGTACTGTGCCCTTTCACCGGACTGCGACACCGTCTGTGACTATGGGTGTCCGTGCAGTGTGGTTGTTTTCCCCACTTTCTGGGATGAGGTGTCTCTGTCCACTTCGACAGTGAATTAGTGGATTGGAGCAGGATCGCCTTGTAAGTCCTGGGGAGTTTCTCCCGTTACTCTGTGTTCCCTGGTAGAGCTTTGTGGTTTCGGTGTGACCAACACTTTATGCGGGCACCGATCCTCTATCCAGGAGGTTGTTCCAGCAGGGCTGAGGTTGTTCCAGCAGGGCTGAGGTTGTTCCAGTAGGGATGATGTTGTTCCAGCAGGGCTGAGGTTGTTTCCTGCAGGGCTGAGGTTGTTCCAGCGGGGCTGAGGTTGTTCCAGCGGGGATGAGGTTGTTTCCAGCATGGCTGAGGTTGTTCCAGAAGGTCTGAGGTTGTTCCAGTAGAGCTGAGGTTGTTTCGAGCGGGGCTCGCTAGTGGGTTACCATCCAGCAGGGATTTCCAGTGGAGTGGTGTTTACCGAGTAGTGCCATCCAGCAGGGATGGCCATAGCAGTTCTGGGCTTACCTCCAGCTGAGCTGGGCAGTGGTCCCCGATGCCGGGCTTACCTCCAGCTGAGCTAGGCAGTGGTCCCCGATGCCGGGCTTAACTCCAGCTGGGCTGGGCAGTGGTCCCCGATGCCGGGCTTACCTCCAGCTGGGCTGTGCAGCGGTCCCCGATGCCGGGTTACCTCCAGCTGGGCTGGGCAGTGGTCCCGTCGCCGACTTTTGCCGGGTCGCCCTCCAGTGGATTACCCTGTTACGGGACTGGGCAGTGAGGCACCCGTCGACTTTCCGGGTCTCCCTGTAGTGGGAACCCGTTGACTTCCAGGGATCCTCCAACGGGGCTGGGTAGGGGGTCGCCTGTCGACATTGAGCAGATCTCTCGACTGCGGGGCAATAGCGAGTTTTGGTTGACGTTCCGCCAGAACTCTCAAGTACAGGGAGCACTTTCCCCCACCAAGACGCGTCCCTGTGATGCGACCTAAAACCGTGCGGGCAAGTTAGTGCCGCCCAAAGCGGATAGTGTCAAGGTGTGGTGATTGAGCCCCTTGGCTTGCTGTTCGGGGCAGACGTGCGGGATGCTAGGCATCGATGGTGTTACTTCTGGAACTGTTGGCTACTCTTTCTTGGGCTGAGCTACGGGATAGAGTTCCCCTTACGAGCTTGTTCGGGTTTCTTATTGAGCATACAGATATGTATATACCTTGTTTCCGGTACCCACTACTTTAGTTTGGTTACTCTCCTTCCAGGAGAGGCGAAGACACACGGGGTATGCCACGTGCTTTCCGTGTCTAGCTTCTCATGGTTGGACGAGTCTACTCTCCTACTATAGGCAGCGAAAGCTCGACGATAAGTGCATCTTATCACCGTTCCTAGCTCCTTGTGTTAGGACGAGTCTTCTACGTTTCTCTTGTTGGGTTGAGCTGGACTCTTACTTCACTTTCAGTTGTACTCCTATACTTTTCCTGTTCTCTCTACCGCTCACCCTTCGGTACCTCCTTTGTTACTCCCTCGAGCCTTCGGGGTATCATACTGAGTATTTTTATACTCACCCCTGCTTGGTCTTTGCCCGCACTAGGTGTGACCTTGCAGACGACGGACAGGTGGAGCGTGACTTCAGTGGAGCGTAAGAGCTTGGGAGCTTGGACCGCGTGCGGTGGTCGTGGCCGGGTTCTAGGTGGGAGACCCGTCAGCAGTTTATTTTGTTTACCTATTGCCGGGTTGTGGCACTTTTTGGTTGGGCGCGTTTTTTTCCACTTTTCTTTTCAGTTTGTACTTTGTACTTGTTGAGGTCGATGCACTTTGTGGTATTTATATAGCAGTTGCCCTTTCTTTTTTACTCTGCTTGTCTTTTCTTCTACTCTACACTGTTGAATTGAGTTTGATGTGTGTGTGTGTATAGGTACTTAGGAAAAGGCCTCCCCGAGTTGTTGTGCCTTCGGCGTTGGTCGCCAGCCCCTGGCCTATGGAGGCGGGCTTGGGGTAGTTGCGGCTCGAGCCCGGGTAGGGTCGGGTCATGACAAAGTGGTATCAGAGGTGGTTCGTTCCTTGGGACGTTGTGCGAACATCCCTAAAAGAGTAATTGGTTGGGATATAGGGCAACAATGTTAACGTGTCTTGAGAGCGGCTCTCAGGCCAGAGAGTCCAGTGATGGTGCGACGGCCGATGTATCCATTCACCCGATCCTTGATAACCCACTTGTCGACTCGGCATACTGAGACACTTGTTGCAGAGAATTGGATTGTGCATCACATAGGGTTGATTCTTTGACTGTCCTTTGTGAGTCAGCTCCCCATCGTTGTTGTTTTTGGTATATACATATATGCTCATCTGACCACGACACTCCTTGATAATTTTCAGGATGTTTCCACGAGGACAGTCAGCCAGGATACCAGCTTTGGTTCGTGACGACGACCCTGTGAGCTACGAGGCCACAGTCCAGGACCCATCATGTGAGCCCCTTTCTCCGGGTGGGCCGGTAGCTGCACCCCCACCTATTGAGCAGCAGGAAGTTTCAGCAGAGCAGGCTGAGCTGGAGCACAGGTTGAGCGCGCTCCGTGAGTTCCAGCGGCAGAGACCGCTGAGGTTCAGTGGTGCGCCAGACCCTCAGGAAGTAGAGGTTTGGCTCGAGGTAGTGGTTTGTCTTTTCAGGCTTGTGCAGACGCCGACAGATCATAGAGTGGCTTTGGCAGCCACCTTTTTCGTGGAGTAGCTTGGCGTTGGTGGAGTCTGGTGACTCAGTTTCTTGATGAGACATCACTTTCGTGGGGAGAATTTCAGTTGTTGTTTCGTGAGGAGTTTTGCCCCTCCTGCTTGCGCTCTGTTCGGATTCAGGAGCTCCTGCAGTTTTAGAAGGGAGGGATGACGGTGGCCGAGTACGCGGCTAGTTTTGCAGACCGTGCACGCTTTTAACCAGACTTGGTCCATGACGACAACCTTCGAGCTCGGAAGTTTGAGTAGGGTCTCCACCGAGAGATTCGTGCTGTCATATTACCTTTGGGCATTTCCACATATGCAGGGGTGCTAGAGCATACACTGGTGATAGAGGGCTTCCTGTCATGTTTTGCAGTTGGTAGTGGCAGTGGGCGCGACGGATCCGGGATGTCTGCCGTAGCTAGCAGGCGCCGGAGGACAGGACCTCGATGCAGGTGGCCTTCCCACTGCCAGTTTTGGATATGTGGTCGTATACCACTATGGCGAAAAGGTGCAGGGCCTCAGCCGAGGATGCCCTTCCATGAGTGGATCCCGGGCCATGGTCGTACTTCACAGTGGCACCGGATGGCACCAGGGAAGCGCAGAGAGCGTCGGTGCTATGCTTGTGACAGGCGAGGTCACTTGGCACGAGACTACCCGACCCGAGTTGCTGAGAGTTTCGGGCAGGCAGCAGGCGCACCACCACGGTAGAGGCAACGCCGTGATCGGAGTAGTGCCCAGCGAGGTTGTGCTAGCAGAGGAGCGGGAGGAGCTGGGGGTGGGGGATGATGTTACGAGGTCTTCCCATTACCACTAGGTGGTCCACGTCAGGCTCTGGGAGCTGGCAGTTGGGACCACGGACAGTTATGGGCTTTGGATGTCTATGATCCTGCAAAGCGTGGGATGGTGAGAGGTAACCCTTGCGACTCTTCTACTTTTTGCAGTAGATTTGTTAGACTCTGTGTGTGATCTACTTTCCTCCCTGCTCCTTGTTTGAGGTGTCACCAGGGTGACGCAGGGCGTCGGGTGTAACCCTATGTTGGTAAGGAAAAAGGGCGTGAGACCTTTTCCTTTAGTCGATGGTGTTGGCTCCTTCGCCTGATGAGCATGTAAGAGAGCATCAGTTGTGAAATCTTGCGTGACCAGATATCCTTCGGTGCTTCACCATATGGATATTCTGAAGGAGGGAATCACCGGGCCTTGTTTCAGGTGCGGGCGGTGATTCCAGTCGCGACGTGCGACGTAGAGGTTTGACCAGGGAGGTGAGCTACCCCCGAGGGACTTCGGGCCGTTTGAGACTGTGCAAAGGGATGGCGAGGTACCCTACTGCCTTGCCCTAACCCTAAAGTCTGGAGTGGGTGCACGACGTCGGCAAGGGCCGACCTAGCGTGAACAGATCGATCCATTGGTCTGTGTGTGGTGACGCAGAGCTGTGCGTGGGTTCTTCTGGGTATGGGAAAGCCAGTTGTGGGATTAGTACCCTGTGTTCTTCCCTGGTTTTTCTTTTCGAGGACGAAAGGCTTGAAAGAGGGAATGATGTAAGAACCCGGTTTTTGCGGTGAAAGACTTTGGAATATTCTTGATGATATTCCAGAGCAGCGCCTTCAGACGACGAGCGATTTTGAGCCCCGGAGTGGCCGGAAATAAATTTTCAGTGCGTTCACACTGGAAACGATAGATAAATGAGATAACTCCTAAACGGAGTTCCGGATCAGGGATCCAAGTGCATGGATGGGTCTGGAATGGGGTGTTTACCCTAGGAACGACATAAAAGTTGTCGGCACGGGATGTTTGGACCCCTCGCCCGCTTCTGGAATGTTAAACGGACTAAATAAATTTATTTAATTTGTTTAATGTTGAAATGCAGGTATCTCTAAAATGGTGGCTCGTATTGGGAAACCGAGGGCACCGTTGAGTTCGGAGCGTGCCGTTTACCCTAGGAGGGGTATAAGTTTTGCGGGCGCGGGCCGTTTGTGAAAAGTGGCCCTAGGGGCGTTTTCATTATTTAGCGGCTTTGGACGTTAAATTTTATAACTTTTGAACGGGATCTCAGATTAATATTCCGAGACCACCATTGTGCTCAGAAGGTGGTCTTTACCCTAGGGGAGGCTTAACCTCGACCCTACTGAGATTTCGGGTCCGGGCTGACGGGCGGGTGGTTAAGCGTTTTCTATTTAAACGCTTAACACACCCCATCCCTCTTCTCCTACCCCTTCACCCCTGGCAGACCTCCTCTCCCTCTCCTCCTCCACCTCCGGTGAGACGCTCCGGCGAGATAGCTCCGGCGAGGCGTGGTGGCCGGCGGATCGTCGCGAAGCTTCGGGCGAAGCCCCGCGAGGTAGGATGTTGCGTTGCATTTTCTTTTCCCGTTCCTAATTTGAGCTCATTTTGCACTATCTATTCCTCGTCAAAATTTTGATCAAAGCACATGAATGCGTAGTAGAGTAAATTTTCTTTCCGACACATCTTTCGGATCTCAATTCCGAGTCCCGAGCTGCTCACGGATGATCGCCGAAGTTTGCGGGAAATGGGGGGATCGGCCGGCGGCTTCAGCAGGGTGTCGCGGCGTGCGGGCGGCCTTAGGCGGGTGTCGCGGTGTTTGGCCAGCGCAAGGGGGGCTGCGTCCGGATGAGGCAGGGGCGTCGGCGGGGGTGTCTGGCGGGCCTCCGCGGGTGTCCGGTGGAGCGTCTCGGCGCGCCGGCGGGTCGCCAGGGAGCGATGACCCCGGTGTCGCATCGCGCGACCCCTGTGCGGCGACGAAGACCCGCGCCGCACAGGTCTTCACGCGGCGGCCGCGACAGGCCCTCGTGGTCTGTCTGCGCGGCTAAGCCGCGGGCCGGCCCAGGCCGGTCCAGCCCCAGGGGTTTTACCCCCTCGGTGTTCAGACACCCGTACTTTCCGCTACGGGTGTCCGTTTTGAGTGCCGTCTGTGGCGGTGGGAAAGTATTGACGAGATGGTCTTTTTGATATAGTTTCAGGAATTTTTAATTCCCAAAACGAGGGGTTGCAGTGGCGCGACATGTCCTTAAGTGGGCGAGCGTAATCCCCAAGATTCTTGTTTTGGACGGCGCGGATGCGTCTGACGTCTGTTTTGAGCGGCATCAGTGGTGTTGGGACCCTGGCATCGAGGCAGAGGTTTCCAGGGTCGTTTCAGGCGTTGAGGCCAAAGATGAGGTGCGGGCCCCGCGGCCCGTCTATTGAGCTGCGTGCAGCTAGTAGCGACTTTTTCCTCGGACGTCCGTTCGGGGCATGCGAGCAGTCGATGTTGGGTGTTTTTCCGAGGGCAACGCGTTGGCGCAGTCTGCCCGCTATAATTCCGCACGATGGTGTGGGCCCCGCGAGGGCCGTTTCTGGAGTTGACGGTGATTTCCAGCTTTATCACCGGTGACCATTTTGGACAAGTGATTAGTCCATTTCGTGTACTTTTTCGAGAGGATCCCAACGATGCGATCCGTTTGTTGAGTTTCTGGACCGGGATGCGTGTCCCATGTGGCACCGCTCGGGTGCGGTGCGCCGGGATACACCTTTTTCTCCGGATATCCGTTGCACTCAAGTGAGTAGTTCTTTTGACGTGTTTTCCCGAGGAGATCGCAATGGTGCGAAGCACCGGACTGTTTTTGGGCCCGAGGCTCGGGATCACGGGACGCCGTTCGGGCGTGAGGCGGTGTTGGTGACTTTTTCGTCGGATATCCGTTTGAGGCGAGTAAGTAGTCAATCTCGCGTGTTTTTCTGCGAGGATTACAACGGTGCGATCTGTTGGGTTGTGCAGAGCCTTTTGCGTGATCTTGTTGAATGTGGAATGTGGAAGGTGCTCCAGTGGTGGTTCGCCCTACCTTGTTGTAGCGGACCCTTGGCGTGTGATCGCGCACTCTTGGGAGAGTGACACAAATGGTTCACAAGATGTGGTTGGCCGTGCCTGGGCCTTTGAGGTGGAGTTTTTACGTCACGCCTTCGCGTTGAAGCTGGGTGCCGTGTGCACGATAGCCTTTGGGCTGGAATGAGGTATACTCCGGGAGTATACGGGAGCGCTTTGAGGTATGTGTGGTTGTAGTACCTGAGGATGTTTGTGCGCTTAGTTGGGGTTGACTTGGGGTGGCACGTTGTGTGGGCCCCACGTGCGTACCGTGATTTTCTTTGCGTACTTGACCTCTCGCGACGTAGAGGGTCCCTCTGCGCTCTTTTGTTTGACCACCAGGGTGGAGATTTCCCCTGGCTTTGTGGTCGTTAGTTTGGCCAGCAGGGAGAAGCTTTCCCCTGGCTCTGCGCTCGTTTGTTTGACCAGCAGGGTGGAGTTTCCCCTGTCCTGGTGCTATTTTGTCTGACTAGCAGGGTTGAGCGGTCTCCCCCTGGTCTTGTGCTCGATGGTTTGGCTGGCAGAGATGGTTTGGTTCCTCTGCTTCTTTGGTTGTGAGGGGTTTCAGTACTGTGCCCTTTCACCGGACTGCGACACCGTCTGCGACTACGGGTGTCCGTGCAGCGTGGGTGTTTTCCCCACAGTCTGGGATGAGGTGTCTCAGTCCGCTTCGATAGTGACTCGGCGGATTGGAGCGGGATCGCCTTGTGAGGCCTGGGGAGTTTCTCTCGCTGCTCCGTGTTCCCTGGTAGAGCTTGTGGTTTCGGTGTGACCAACACTTTACGCGGGCACTGATCCTCTACCCAGGAGGTTGTTCCAGTAGGGCTGAGGTTGTTCCAGCAGGTCTGAGGTTGTTCCAGCAGGGCTAAGGTTGTTCCAGCAGGGCTGATGTTTTTCCAGCAGGGCTGAGGTTGTTCCAGCAGGGCTGAGGTTGTTTCCAGTAGGGGTGAGGTTGTTCCAGTAGGGTTGAGGTTGTTCCAGGAGGGCTGAGGTTGTTCTTGTAGTGCTGAGGTTGTTTCGAGTGGGGCTCGCCAGTGGGTTACCATCCAGCAGGGATGGCCAGTGCAATGGTGTTTACCGAGCAGTACCATCCAGCAGGGACGGCCAGAGCAGTTCCGGGCTTACCTCCAGTTGGGCGGGGCAGTGGTCCCCGATGCCGGGCTTACTTCCAGCTGGCCTGGGCAGTGGTCCCTGATGACGGGCTTACCTCCAGCTGGGCTGGGCAGTGGTCCCCGATGTCGGGCTTACCTCCAGCTGGGCTGGGCAGTGGTCCCCGATGCCGGGTTATCTCCAGCTGGGCTGGGTAGTGGTCTTGTCGTTGACTTTAGCCGGGTCGCCCTCCAGTGGATTACCCTGTTACGAGACTGGGCAGTGAGGCACCTGTCGACTTTCCGGGTCTCCCTGTAGTGGGAACCCGTTGACTTCCAGGGATCCTCCAGCGGGGCTGGGCAGGGGGTCACCTGTCGACTTTGAGCAGATCTCTCGACTGCGGGGCAATGACGAGTTTTGGTTGACGTTCCCCCAGAACTCTCAAGTACGGGGAGCACTTTCCCCCACCAAGACGCATCCTTGTGATGCGACCTAAAACCATGCGGGCAAGTCAGTGCTACCCAAAGTAGATAGTGTCAAGGTGTGGTGATTGATCCCCTTGGCTTGCGGTTCGGGGCAGACGTGCGGGATGCTAGGCATCGATGGTGTTACTTCTGGGACAGTTGGCTACTCTTTCTTGGGCTGAGCTACGGGATAGATATCCCCTTACGAGCTTGTTCGGGTTTCTTGTTGAGAATAAAGATATGTATATACCTTATTTCCGGTACCCACTACTTGAGTTTGGTTACTCTCCTTCCAGGAGAGGCAAAGACGCGCGGGGTATGCCACGTGCTTTCCGTGTCTAGCTTCTCATGGTTGGATGAGTCTACTCTCCTGATATAGGCAGCGAAAGCTCGATGAGAAGTGCATCTTCTCATCGTTCCTAGCTCCTTGTGTTAGGACGAGTCTTCTACGTTTCTCTTGTTGGGTTGAGCTGGACTCTTACTTCACTTTCAGTTGTACTCCTCTACTTTTCATGTTCGCTCTACCGCTCACCCTTCGGTACCTCCTTTGTTCCTCCCTAGAGCCTTCGGGGTATCCTACTGAGTATTTTTATACTCACCCCTACTTGGGATTTTCCCGCACTTGGTGTGCCCTTGCAGATGATGGACAGGTGGAGCGTGACTTCAGTGGAGCATAGGAGCTTGGGAGCTTGGACCGCGTGCGGTGGTCGTGGCCGGGTTCCAGGTGGGAGACCCATCAGCAGTTTCTTTTGTTTACCTTTTTCCGGGTTGTGGCACTTTTTGGTTGGGCGCGTGTTTTTCCCCTTTTCTTTTTAGTTTGTACTTTTTACTTGTAGAGGTCGATGCACTTTGTGGTATTTATATAGCAGTTGCACTTTCTTTTTACTCTGCTTGTCTTTTCTTCTACTATGCACTGTTGCATTGAGTTTACTGCGTGTGTGTGTATAGGTACTTAGGCAAAGGCCTCCCCGAGTTGTTGTGCCTTCGACGATAGTCACCAGCCCTTGGCCTATGGAGGCGGGCTTGAGGTAGTTGCGGCTCGAGCCTGGGTAGGTTCAGGTCGTGACATGTAACCTCTAGAGCTGGTCCCTATATCAATGCCTCATCATTGAGGGGATCATCCTCATGAACTTGATGTTGATTCCTAGTTGGAACACGTCTTAGAGGCATCCAAATATAAACAATAATTACCACGATCAATGAGTATATCTAGAGAGCCAACTCAAGAAGGGAATAAAACCCATAACCCATTCTTATATGATGCATGTACCATTTTTTAATGGTTGGGGTTGAAGCATCATTTATTATTAGAGAAAAGTAAAGACCACTTTTAACTTGGTAGAGGGAGACCCATTATATAGCTCAAAGGCCTAGTGGGAATTTAGCACATTACATGGCCCATAGGCCCAAATTTTTGGCCCAAGGCCCATTATGTGAATAGTACATCTATAGAACCACTGCTAAAATACCGCACAGTACCCGCCACTACTACAGTAACCTACCGCCGCTACAGTAACCCGCCGCCACTATAGTGCCTGCCATTAACACTGTTTCCACAAAATAATCTCATAGAATCTGATCTTTAGGTAGAACCTAATAATCTCATACAAATCTATCACAACTCATCCCAATGGTTCCCATTCCACGACTCCCCAATCCCACCACAAATAGGCCATTGGATGGAGACTAGAATTGAGTAGGAATATCACTAGCATGGGAGGACTTATCCAAAGTACCTATACACAGTCACACATCTTCATGCCCATACAATGCTAAAGTGTAAAAAGAACTAAACAAACCTACATGAATACACATAAATACCACAACCAGAGTACAATAGTAAGTAAAGGAAAGTAAATGAGGAAAAATAAATGACCACTACAAAGAGTTTAGAAACAAGCCCATCTTAAAAGTAATACTGGGGAATGTTATGAAGATATAAGAGGAATAAACATCAGTTGGTCTGGTCTCACTAAGAACTATTAGTCCTCATCCATCATAGAATATGTCAAAAGGCCAAACATCTACAGAAGACATTACATTTGCGGGAAAATCCCATTAATGGGTGAGTATAACAAAACCCAGTATGACACCCCAAAACGAAAAAGCATACAATAAAATAAAATAGTTAGCTATACATAGGTATATATCTATAACACATTTAACAATAATATCTATATATACTCAACAAAGACACACATTATAAAGGTAAGTCACAACCATAATCCCATCGTAGGATTTCAAATTGAATGTTCCATAGAGCACTCATCTAGGAGAACACATTACTGAGTCTGAAAACATCAAATAAGTCAATCAGAGAGGTATTTATAATCAGGTATCACCATTATAAGTACACAAATAAACTCCAAAGAGATACGATACACAAATAAGGATTACACCTAAGGTCGTGGGGTATACCAATAACTCAATACGAATTATCTCTCTAAATAGAGTATTAACACTTGCATAGTATTATTCATGATGATACCAAGAACCCCACCTATATCATAAATATGAATAAAGGATCTCACTTTGAGCCTCATAGAGGGATTCCAACAACTATATCTAAGAAGTCCTGCTAAAGGGATCACTGTCCTATGTGTAGGAGGTGATTCCATACTAACTCATAGAGAATGTATATGGGGAACAAACCCTAATGAAAATTTTCCCAGATACCAAGTTAATGGGATCCAAGACAACCTTTTAAAAGTACACAGAGTGTTGTATGGTTACACGCCACGTCTCGTCAACCCCATGTCCTGACCGTGTAAATGAGCCATGTCTTGTGACTATGTCTATGTAATAGTACATGGAGTGTGGGTTTCCCATGTACCAATACATGGCCTATCACATGTACCAGTACATGACTTAGCTCATGTACATTTTCCCAGTCTGAGTATGTGTGGGAGTACATGGCGTGCCCATACCTGATTACTCCATCTCATGATTGTTTACCCTCTGAGGTACATCCCATGCTCACCAAAGGGGACCCCACTCCAGTGACAAGGCCACACACCATGTGATAATTATCTTCTTCTAAAACCCTTGTTGCTACTTAGAGGGACCCACATGATGTGTGGATCTGTGTTATATGCTATGTAGTGCAGAATTTTCTAGATTTCCAGATCTGGTTCCTAGGTTTCCAACCACTCCTCTAACCACCATTTTGTCTGGGACCTTCACTGGAGTCAAGTGATATAATCATCAAACACTAGGATTAAATCCTTGAACCTATTTGGAAAACATATTTTTACATTGTTTTTCATTGGGTGATGAAGAACAAAAAATCAGGTATCCAAAACCAACTTATTTTCCGCCACTTTTGTCATAACACCACCTTCATGCCATGCCAATACGATATCTACAATATAAAATTGTTGTTCCAAGAAACATGAGTGAAATGATCGATATCTCGGTGGATGTCGAACCACAGGTCAACAAAGAAAATTCGTGATGAACAAAGAAATATGGTAGAAACACAAAACCACAAACATGAGGAACGAACCTTGGACAGTTCTCATGTTGGCCTTGATCTATTTCTATTATAATGAAATGTTAAGAATCAATAATAATCAAACAAAACTCCCAAAATAAATCCCATCAATAAAACCCATACTGCAAAATGAAAGATCCACAAATCAATCTGTTGGTCAATTGATATACATTCGTCATAAAAATTATGAACCGGGAAAAAATCCTATCCAAAAACCATCCAACCATGATATGGATAAATCACTAATGAAAAAAGAGCTTGTGTTGTGATTGTTTGCGAGATCCTTTAATTCCATCTCACACCGGTCGTCATTACTCAATCTAGTCATCGTCCACCAATGGAATCTAGTTCAACACTCTCCAACAATTTGTTGGGTTATACGACTAACCCTAAATTTTTTCCATAAGTGTGTATTTAAATAAAACTTCAGTTCAAATTGTTAATTGTTAAATAAAATAATTTTATTTAACAATTTTATTTATTTTTTGTCTGCAATGACTTTTCCACAAACTTATTACGTCGACCAAGGTTATGTCACAGCTAGGGTAAAACACATGTTTCGAACTCAACGGTTCCCTCATATTTCTGATCCAGGCCCTTGTTTAGAATTTATTAGACTTATTTAAGAAAACTATGTTCACATTCTATTTAATATATTTCAAACATTCATTCCAGGTACATTGGGCCTTATAATTCCATGCTGTCTTCGCACATGGTCTAAAAAAAAACCCATATAGTATCCAAAAATAATACATGGAAAATATAAGTCATTACATTCATGTTTTAATTACATGTCCAAAATTAAAAATAAAATGAATTTATTTACTATAATAATATTTATAAGAGGACTTATGTGTCCCTGATTCATTAGCACAGTCAAATATATTTAGTATATTAGTGGATAATAACGTTATTTAGGTTATTTGTTTCATATAAATCCTTTGAAACATGTAATGAATCATTCTATGTTTTTAAAATTTATATAGATCGATTTTTTGAACAACCTATATAGTTTTTTAATTAATAATGTGTTACCATAAAGCATTGAATCTTTCTTATTAAATGAGAAATATTATAAAATATTTTTATGATTCAAATATATTTCTTACATTAAGAAAAAATATAATAATTATTAATCTCATGTAATAGTTTGATGATTATAATTACATATATATGTACAATAAAATAATTTATTTCATTAGTATGATGTTTTACATATATTTAATAAGTAATTTTAAAAAATATCATACCTTGATAAATATAACCCTTTTAAATTTAACCATAATCATTTGTGGGGAATGATTCATATTTCACTATGAAATGAGCCCTATTTTTCTTTCACCACACCACTTAACTACTTAGGTATCCTTTCTTTCTAATAATATCATATATGACTCTTGGATGGATAACTGGACTACCCTTTGTGTAATCTAGTATTTAGATAACTCAAAACCATTCTAATAGTATCATTACAAATGTTTTCTCTCAAGTAAGTGTAACCAAAAAATCATAATATGATTTAGTTCACTTAATTTTAGGGTTAACCATTTCCACCATGCTCTACAAAAGATAATATATCAAAAACATACGTGGAAGAACTTACTGGTTTAATGCTCAAGGTCTTATCATGTTCTTTAAATAGAAGAATTTTAACACATAGTATTATTGTAAAGAGGATTTAATCTCGCCATATTATATCATCCATTAACTTAACATATATTTATTATTATTATGATAATATTTTTAATACCTATTACTTACACTAAATTAATATATTGAAACCACATTTATGTGTATCACTTTATAAAATTCTAATATTTTGTTAAAGAATAAAATTAAAATTTGATCACATTCCTATATTTACGAATGTATCCCATGAATAAGGATTATGAAAAACGATCATATAATGTATTAGAATCAAATGATGCTAACAATGACCATTTTAATAATCTTAGAAAGATATATATATATCAAACCTTAACTTTTCTATAAAAGGCATAAACATCTAGGACAATGGTAGTCTGACCCAAATTTCCTCTTCTTAAGGATAATTTACTAAAGAGATACTTCCATTCCTTGATAATTGCAACACCTAATATGTATAAATCATATTTAACTTTTAAATTTATTCACATGTTCTTTTACACACCAAAGATAAGTTAGAATAAAACTAAATCAATTATAATACATAGCATGTAACTCTTTATATGCATGTTTGATTATTTATTGATGTAGTTAACCACTTCAAACAAAATCATGCAATAATTTATAACATAAAGAATTTATTAATTTGAATTATTCATGGAATATACTAAATAAATTAATAAATATAACCATGATAAAATGTTTACAAACTATTTATAAATAAATAATTCTAAGCACATATATAATTAGTCATAAATTATGGACATTCCAAAATTATATAAGTATAAATATTTTATATTTTTGTATAATAAATACTTCTTCATATGTTTCATTTATCTATATTTATTCATAAATATATTATATTTAATGAAATAAAAACATTTTATAATCAAATTCTATTATGTTACCTATTTACACAATCTATGTATTACATATTTAATATTATTTAAACCCTTATCAAATAAATTATCAAAATTCCTTTTGATATGGTTTAATTAAATTCTATATAGTTTCCTTTTAATTTGAATAGTTAAAATTAAATAAATATGAGAAATTCATAATATTAAATATAAACTCTTTTATATTTCACCATATTTTTACACTTATAATTTACTTATTAACTGTATAAATTTAAATTATAAGAAAATCTAAATAATTTTAAAAGGTGTTTTAATATTTATATTTTATATTTAAGGAAAATTTATTAATTCAATTTTTCTATAAAGATTTAATAATTAATTATATTATATTTAAACATAATTAATTTATAAAAATTTTATCAATTAGAAAAATAACCCAAAATACATTTTTTTCTCAATTGATAAATTATTTAAATAAATTCATAAATTAAATTAACAAAATTTAATTATACAACATATATAATTTTTAAAAGTATAATAAAATCTAAAAATTATAGTAATGTTATCATGACTTGTGATTTGTATATTTTAGTGTACGGTTGATAAAATAGATTATATTTACCATATTACATTATAACATTTTTTATCTTATGCCATAATTTAATCATTCAATTCTTGGAGTCATATTTAATAATATGCCCAGTATCACTTTAAATATACATGGATCTATTTTCATGTCATGGATCATCACCATCATCCCATGTTACTTCCCTTATTGTATTCAATAGCATTAGAAAAACTAAAGGAATTGAAATGAGTTGAATCTTATGAAATCAAATATTATATGTATCTACCCCATGATAGATTATGTTATCAAATAATGTATGTACAACCTCAGTTCAATATTCTAATTTTATCTTTTGATACAGAATAATACAACATCGTGATAAATAATGTCGGTCATTTTCAAACATGATTTCAGGAATCAATGTTCATAGTGTGCATATAACACCACTCATAGGTTTATAAAGACCAATTAATATATAATAAATTCTTCAAAAAGAATTAAAAATCTCTTGATAACATCAACCATGAATAAAACCCCAAAACCTTGAATAAAAAAATGTGGAACATTGTTGTGTTTAACTTACACCGATAACAACCACTTCTCATTATACAACCATAATTCTTGATGAATATCCCTTAAATATAGTTGATATACTCCCTCCTTTATTATGTATCCACATGTTTAAGGGACCACCCCTCAAAGTATTAGAATCTTAATACATTCTCAATATATACTAGTGCCGCTCAAGCTAAAGAGAGGAGGAAGAGTGATTTTCGCTGAGTAAAATCCATGAAACTTATTAAACCATATTTATCACTATAATAATGTTATATAAGTGTTGGGAAATTAAAATGTCAACATTGAATTTACATGAACATCATGAAATATTCATGTGAATATTTCATCCATTAAATACATTCAACATATGAATTCATCTATCCTCTTATTCATTTCATCATATGAACATTCAGAATAATTGTTTCCATTAGTGTAAGTGATCTGAATTATAATAGTTATAATTTTGATTCCATGTTAATCATAGAGTGTTTAGGTGAATCATACTATATGATTATCTACACCATTATATTCCATATTCTTACAATACGACTATCTAAGAAGTTTCTATATGATATATAATAATATATTAAATGATATATTGACAAGTTATAGGATATGCCTCTATATTGTGGATGATGTACAACAAAAAATCCCATGTCATCTCATATGATATGTACCAATTATATCATATATATATATAAACACACACAACACTTTTATGGTAGAACTCAATTTATTTCAATATTGTAAAGTTATATTTCAATTTTGAAATATGATTTTGACATGACTAGGACCCCTTTCAAAACTTAACAAAGTTAGTGATAAGGGTAAAAGTGTCACCTCAAATCCCTCACTAATAGTCCAAGTCTAGTGGCCAATATTATGTGGGAATGTATAAAAAATTGTAGGAATTTTACTTATAAAAAATTCAAAGAAATAATAAGTATCTATTGATAAAAATTTTCACATAAAATCAATATAAAATATAATGTGATAAAAAAATATAATATAATGTTTACATTTCATGAAAAATAGTTATTCAAGTTCTCAACAAAAAAAATCTCAAAATTTCAAAAGAGTAATAATCCATGTATAATGATTGTGAAATACCTTTATTTTTAATAATTATGTCCAACTATAGTCGTTGGTCATAAAAAAACTATATATAACTATTGGATCACCTCCATTGACTATTTCATTATTATAATGTCTTATAATATGAATACCATTTTCATGACTATGAGTACATACCTACACAAGTTCCCATTAATAGGTTTGTATTACAATAACCCACAACATATCCCAAGTAATAAACATGCCCAAATTTAGTCCAATGATTTTATAATATTAGGGCGATGAAAAAAATATCATAAATTCATTTTCACTATATAGCTCTACTTAAGTTCATCACTATGATAATAAATTAACTAAGAAACAAAACTATTCAAAAGATATATACCCAAAATTGAACATAATTAACTCTCTAAAAAATAACAAGGTCAATAAAAGATAAACATAGATAAAAAATAGAGCCCCAATTATCACACCCTTAAAAATGAGGAATCATAAATGTATTAAAAATTAGAGAACATTTTCCCTATTTATTATGGGATATATCTTTTCCAATATTATGTACAGAAATAAACTAATAGAAATCATCAATTGAATAAATTTAATAAATTATATCACCCTGAAAAGGAAATGTTCCTTTCAAAGGAATGTCATAACATTATCTACCAACTTATTTTTGACTCCAAACTACCAGAACCATACTACAAGTGTTAGGTTTTTTCAAAAATAAATATCATGGAACCGATCATAGTCTATAAATTCACGAACAAAATTGAGGACAAACCTATTAAAAGAATTTTTATCTCTAATAAATAATAAATATATCATCTTCAATGACCATAAATTTCTTATTTACATGAAATCACTTGACAAAAATTATTTGGTTATCATGAATCTCATCATGGTAAAAAAATGGAAAAGATGGAAAATTCACTTAAAATGACCATTAGTAAAAACCTACCCATCAAGACCCTTATGAGTTCCATAATAAGGTCGAGTGTAATTCCCAAGACCCACCACAAATTTCTAGTGTTAAGTGACTATTAAAAAGATGGTATATACATAAAATGTTAAGAATTCAACCTCAAAATCTGTAATTACAAATGAAAAACCTTTATTATAAATCCATATATATCATTAAGATCAATAATAATCTAAAATTAATGAAACAACATATCACATACCACAAGTTATGTATATAATAATATATAATCAATAAAAAACAATAATTTATATAGTAATATTACCTTTACATATATTAAAACATTATATACATGAAAAAAATAAAGGGACCCTTCAATTAATGGATATAGACATTTTTACCAAGAAATCAGTAGTGGAAACTATCGGGCTTATGACAACACATATATTTTATAATATTTATTTCATGATTTATTAAGTAAAGACACACATAATACCATCCCAAAAGATTGAGAGTCCTAGTGTCTTTGTGGAATTAGGTACACAACACAAAAAACATGAATCATGGGCACAATAAATATGTTAAAAAATTCTAAAACATTCCCTTGTATTCAATTAATCATTTAATACTAGCGAGGATAACCTATGGATGTGTATAAGAAAGGGGTGATCTATAAATCCCTGTAATGGAATAATTAAATTATAACATGATCAAAGTAATACATGTGAGTCAATAGGCATATAAATGTGACATAAAAGAAAGAAAATCATATAAAAGAAAATTGAATCATGATATAATATGTTAACATCAATGTATCATAGGAATGTGGAAACAACATAAAATATGACATCATAAGAATAAGTCAAGGCTTACTATTGAAACATCATAACATAATGTGAATAAGATAACATATCATTCACCATAATGGAATCTATTGAGATAAAAACATTGCCTAATGCATTGGAGGGTTATATAATTCAAGACCCACCTATCACATTCATATCATGTACTTGGATTTGTGTTCCACATAGATCATACTACCTAAGAAATATATTTCATCAATTTTAATCCCTATATCAGAGAGTGTTGATTACATATATATAATTCCCTGATAAATTAAGGATAGTTATAGAGTGGTGAATATCATTGAGTGAATATGGGGATGAGTATTCATAACACCAATGTTTGACATGGAAAATCATGGGACGATTTTGGTCGAATAATGGGTGTACATAATGTTTCACAGAAAGTATTTATTGACAGTGAATGGTGGAATAACATTACTTTTGAAATATAATTATAGTGAAGGTATGTGTAAAAAAAAATTACAATATAAAAAATATTAAATAAAAAGTTTTAGTAGAAATAAATTACATTAAATACAAAGTAATATAATAAAAACCAATTATTTTGGAAATGTAACAACTTAGGTAAAGGATATAACTAGTGGGGATAAATGTATCTCATTCATAGAAAATAAATTAGAATGTAAAGGGGTATTTTAAATGAAATAAAATCATAAAAAATTGAGATTCAAATTTCTAAATAAAAACAAGGTTCTTGAATGGAAAAGAAGAGAGAGTGATCTGTTACCTTTAGAGGGATCTGCTAAAAGATTTTGAGGAGCTTCTTAAGATATTGGGAACACCTTGGGAGGGATTTTCATAGGGATAGAGAGAGTATATTAATTATAAATGGGTTTTTTAGTGAAGAATTGTGGGAGGTTTGGAGGGTATTAATATTAAAATAGAGGGGAATTCTTCATTAACTTTCAAACAAAGGTTTTGGACACTATACTATAAACAAATCTACACCATAAACCATACCATGGATTTGGACCATGGTTTCTACCAATTAGTAGTGATTTTCAATATATTATAAGTCAATAAACTTAAATCCTTAAAATAAAACCATTGTTTTTGTGGAAGTGAGTCATGTTCGAAAAGAATTAATTTTAAAACCATAAAATATAATACTAGTTTTCAAGGATTCATTGATTGCTTATCCATCCAATGGCTCGAAGGCCTTCATTTTTTTTAGTGATTTTGATAATCCTTCTTTAAAGAGGTGAGTTGGAACCCTTGCAATGCCCGTAGGCATAAGTATTACATGGTCCGTAGGCTTT
Organism: Viscum album; assembly: GCA_963277665.1. Taxonomy (NCBI): domain Eukaryota; kingdom Viridiplantae; phylum Streptophyta; class Magnoliopsida; order Santalales; family Viscaceae; genus Viscum; species Viscum album. Next base: position 1,546,751,750 of record OY728135.1, on the reverse strand, counting down.
AGAAGAATTCATTGCCTGTAGGCTTCAAACATTACATACAACCCATACTAACCACTTAGAACTGCTCCTACCAAGAATCTTCATTGTGAAATTAGATCACCACCTTTGTATGGCTGTTATTCTAAGATATCCCATGCATGCATAGGATTTTCTCGATGGTAGGTGGAATTCTCTCGGATTCTTGCAATCCGTGTAGCTTATTGTTGACACTCCTTTCGTCACAGAATATAAAGATCGAAAAAGGGGAATATCTAAGCAAAAAGTGATTCATCCTTTGAAGAAACATAAAAAATCGACAAAGGGATGAACAAGGAGAACATTGCCCATAAGTCGCACAAGTTCCCTCATGGTCGTGCAAGTACACTTGCGTGCCGCCTAGTGGTCGTGCAAGTACTTGCGCAACGGCTTATGGTCGTGCAAGTGACTTGCGCGACCTAAGTGATAATCGCCCGGTAACCACCCATGGTCTTATTTTGCCTATAAATAGACCCTGTGGGCCCCCCATTCGAGAGGATTTTTTTCCAGAAACTCGGATTGAAGCTCCCGACGCCCAAGTCTTTTCTCAAAGCTTCCGGAACACTTCTAAGGTAATTTCTTTCCTAGAAAAGAAGATCTAAAGAGATGAAGGAAGACCTAACTGTTGAAACTCATCAAACACTTGTGCGCCGCTTTTATTCCTTCAATATAACTTGCGCGTCCCTTTTCTGGAAGAACCTCAAGAGGATTCTAAAGTGATTAAAAAGGAGTCGCTCAAGTATTCTAATACTGGTTGAAAATCGTGCAAGTACCCTACATGTCGCGCAGGTACACTTGCGCGACCAATACTTGCGCGCCCACGGAAGACTTGCGCGCCTTTCAAGGCTTGTGCGCCCCTACCTTTTTGGGTGCCCATCTTGCCCATTTTACCCCTCTTAAGCCATTACACCTTTCCTTTTCAAGATTCAGTCTTCAAGACACTCTTCAAAGCCATTTATGGCATGATTTCTTGATTTTACTTCCTTATCTGAAAGGAATTCTGCGGAATATCTTTCAAAACCTAGTGATTTAAATATCCTTATGTCACTAAATATAGAGAGTTCATTCATTCAAACTCATCCCTTAAGATGAGAGAATCCTTAACTTGTACATCCTCCTCAGGAGTAAGCCCCAATTTCAAATCTGGGCATCCTTCTTTAGGAGTAGGCCCCAAATTCTTAAAGTTCCAAAATCTGGGCATCCTCCTCAGGAGTAAGCCCCAATTTCAAATCTGGGAATCCTTCTTTAGGAGTAAGCCCCAAATTCTTAAAGTTCCCAAACTTGGGCATCCTCCTCAGGAGTAAGCCCGAAACCTTAATCCCTAACCTGGGCCTCCTTTTTAGGAGTAAGTCCCAGTCATAATCTTGGGTCTCCTTTTCAGGAGTAAACCCCAAGCCCCCTTAAATTTTTCTTAACCAGTCCTAATTTACCCTTGATTTGGGTTTCCTTTTCAGGAGTAAAACCCAATCATAAGTCCCCTCCTAACTTGGGCATCCTTCTTAGGAGTAAGCCCCAAGATTAGATTATTCAAATATCCATGAAGCACATATAACTTTATGGACCATGTTCATGGATTTTCTCCCTAAAAGTGAATCCTAAACCTTCATCTATCTGGGCAGTCATACATACATAAGCCCCAAACAATTTCTTATGATTGTATCTTTCATGGCACAATTGTCTAATTTTTACCAATACCTCTTGTTTCTCACACCGAGCATGACTCACGTGAGCTTAGAGTTTAAAAGTAATTATGACATTCTTCTTTGAGCCATCAATCATAAACATCATACTCCATCACTCGAACTACGTGGGTTCTGATTACTTTTCTAAAACAAAGGATACGTAGGTAGCCCATTTATGGGTTCGATCCCAACTTTGAAATAATCCCTGTCCTTCTGAATGATGATAAACTTCAAGTGCCCCACTGAGTGGCTTTAAAACCAGCCTGGTCATCATAATGACCAAGAGACTTTTATATAAATGTTTTTAAGGATACCATTGACCAAGAATCTCTAAACAGATATAGATGATTATCTATTGATGAAGAACCTTGAATACATATAAAATATTCTCTAAATTTCTTGCATATTTAATCATTGATTGTTAAAACTAAAGGAAAGCACATTTTATACTTGGTAACGTAATAAGGATTCACGAACATAACTTAAATCTATAAAGAGAGTCCCGGAGTAGACAATAACTCCCCTCAAAAAAAGGTGTGATGAGTCCGACCTCCCATCCTCTCGACCAATGCAAATTCCTAAGCCTCATCAGTCCACAAGCTAATGAGCGCCTACCTTTGGAAAGTAGGTCCAAACGGATGTGGAATCATTGGATGTTTCAGGTTCTACGAACAAACCCGCTAGAAACCTATCGGAACGTTTGAATCTCCCGTCAAGGAGGTCATCCCCAAAATCCGTGAGGAAACAAAAATGGTGAACCCAACGTGAATCCATAACCAAACATTCTTTTCTCAAGATCTTCTGCAAAATGGCTTTCCTTAAATTCACCCCTGTGAATACTGCTGCTGTGAACACCTCTACTGTGAGGTCTGCTGCTGTGAAAACCAATGCTGCTACTCCTACTGGAACGTCGTCTGCTCTGAGGATGACATCACCAACTCAGCGTCTTCAACACTGGGTTTCTAATGCATTGGTTAAGGAGTATCGTCGCAACGGTACTATCCCAACTCTGGAGGCCGCTCGTCAAGCCCTCCATGTTAACAACTCTACCTGGTCATCCGGACAACGGCGGCCAGCGATCAAGAAGCAGGCGGTGCTGACTACCGTCTCCAACCGTTTCGGGTCGTTATCCCCGGAACGCAATTTCCATTCACTCCCTTACTCTGAGGAAGTGAATGAGCAGGTCCCGCAGGACCTTAATTCAAAAAGACAGGAGTCCTTCTCAAGGGCTCCCATCACCAATCGCCGCCAGAATCGTGTGGTAGTGCGCCCTCAACATGATGAGGGTACCGACTCCATGCATTTAGCTCAGGTTCCTCGAACCCGAGCAGGCAAGATGAACCGCCAGAGACGGAATCCGGTTAACAATGGGCAGGTTGTCATCCCTGCCATCTCCGGAGAAGTCCACCAACCTAACTTGGTGGCAAATAACGAACAGGCACACACACCTGTCCATTTTAATTCCGCTGTCCAGCAGACTCGTCTGGCAGCATCAAGACAATCCCGCCAGGCAATTCCGGCGGAGTACTATCGGCAGGAACATACACCTGCTCATACATCACCAGTTAGTCAGCATGCTCGTCTGACTACATATGATCGATCTCGTCAACCGCATTTGGCGAAGTGTAATCAGCAGGCACATACACCTGCTAATACTAATCAAGCCTACCAACAGTCTCGCTTGGTAGCGCACAGAGAAGTCAGTCGGAAAGCCCCGACGACAAACAGGAGGCAGACTCAACTCTCTGCCTCCACACTTGAGTACTGTCAGGATTCACTGACAGGAAAAGGAGGACAGGAGCAGGCACATACACCTACTCCAAGCCCGGAATGGACGTATATCCCCGTTCCGGCGGATGAAGTCACCAAACATATTTTGTCAATGGTGAAAGAGCAGAAGCAAATTCCTGCTCATATTCTGGATGCTTGCCAGGATATCATAACAGCTTCAGCATCAACTTAGGGACAGACACATAAATCTATCCCTAGTAGTGGAGTGACACATCAATGATTCACTCCGGAACAGACACACACATCTGTTCCAGTCCAAGAGGGTTGTGGGGCATACTCCCCCATATCATACGGACAACCAAGTCAGGCACATACACCTGATTTGAGTGGAGATCGTCAGCCTAACCTGACCATCTGTAACACCCCAAGCGTCTACGGTATGCTTCTCTTTGAATAATGTGATAGCGTGTGTTGTACGCAACACCGAGTTCTAACACACCATAACTAATCAAACTAGCCGTTATGAATAGTAACACCTACTTTTTGAAATTATATATATTTTATATTTGAAAATGGACTTCATTTTTGGATTCGGAATATAGAATTTAGCCTAAGGTGAAATTTTGGTACATTTCGGATAACTTTCATATTTTGATGAATAGTGAAAATTACTAAATTTTAATTAAAAACAACTTTTTTAATCAAAATAATTAATAGTGATAAATTATGAATTTGAGTGGTTTTAAAGTATATTTAGAATATATTTTTACCATTTAATATAATGTTGGTCATTGGACATAATTTTACAATTAAACCGAACATAAACAAGTGTCAATCTTTTGATAGTTATTATCTCTTAAAAACACGCTTTTTGTTTTGACAGCGGGAATTAATTTTAAATTAATTTCTGCCACTACTGTGTTTTGAATTTAGGAAAATGGATTCCATATTTGGAATCAGGATTTTCAAATTGTGTAAATACGTAACTTTTATTTTTAGACATTTTGAACAATTACTGCGGTACATATTTTATTTACCATGGTTAAGGGTAAATCCGGTAAATAAGGGTTAAAAAAAATAATATTATAATAATACTAAATTACCCTAAAACGTGTCTTAACCCTATTTGTTGATACATGGTCGACCATGGGAATCTTTGGGTCTATTTTGGGACCCCATGGATCCACTTGTAAGTGATAATGACACTTTATTTTAATTTAGTTAAAATAAATACAAAAATGACACAAGCATATATCTTTTAGAACAACAATTGTTACATAGTGTTATATATGTTGGATTTTAGATTATAAATATTACTTAGAAAGCTAAAAATATTTCCTACATAATGATATTTTGTTTATAATTTTTAGACATTAAATAATTTATTTTATATATGACACAATGATGATGCAGTAATTACTATATTAGTGAAAAATTAAAATAATTGATATTATAAATACCCAAATAAATATAATATGAAACTTTTAATGAATTAAACTAATTTTCTAGGATAATATGATATATTAGAATTGATTTAATTGACTTTTTTCGAAGTAATCAATCTGTTATGAGTTTCACAAAAATCAACTATTGAATAGTGTCAAAATTGACATAAAAGAGTTCTTAAACAAATATTATATTATTAATTGATATTAAATTCCTAAAAATCTAAGGTTCGGCCAAAAGACTTATATCATGATAGGTTCATCATTAATGTACCACTTGGGGGTCTCTTGGATGTATATAGTAAGTTTATTAACCATATTATATAAAAATACAAAGAGACATTGTAAAAGTGAAACTAATTAACTTAGAGTTAATACTTAAAGATAAGGTTAATATAAGTACCCAAACCTGTCTAAATTATATTGTTTGAGTGGTTTTCTACCTATCCCCACCTTAACCTTTGAATAATCAACTTTGGAGCCTTTAGAAACCGAATATTAATTTATTATAAATTAATATTTCTAACTTTTCCAAAGGTGCCCCTCACCCCTCTTATAAAAGGGCACTCCTCCTTCTCATTTCTTCACACCTTCAAAGCCTTTTGGTTCGGCCAAACTCTGCCCAAATACTCTCCAAACATCCCTCACTACAACCTAGAGGCCTTAGTTTGATCAGAAAGCCAACCTAAGGAGCCCTTTTGATCAAATCAAAAGGAAGAACCCGAAGAAGAGGTAATGATTTCACCACCCTTCTCCAAGTTCATTTCTTCTTCCACTTCTTCTTCCTTTGTTCTTACCATTCTAAAATAATAACTCCAGTATCTCACATATACTGTGATGTTATTATAAATATGGTACAATCATATTCAGTATTCTATCCACCCTTTGAATAACATGTCACCATACGTGCGTACGTACGGCTTACCGTCTCCACGTCGTGGTGTAATTGTTATTCAATATAATATTATTTGGATGGGTATAATAATGATGTGTAACTCATGTAAATAATAAATATAACATGGTAATGATTCTGTATATATGATATACCATCCATTTATATATTATTTTAATATCAAAATAATGATATTGTCGCTCGTGCGTACGTACGGACTACCGTCTCCACGAACGTGATGAGATTCATTCTCCATCGTATCCATTCAAGTATAATTATCATTTGATGATTTAAAAATGATGTTTAAGGACTGGATATCATTCTGGATATGAATAAGATACAACAACCATGGCTTATGTAACAAAACATATAAAAGAAAATGAGTAAGTTAACTCCCGAAACGACGATAATTCTAAGATATTATTAACAAATCAATGTTAAAAGATCATATATGATATCATATTAATATATATAATGCTTGTATAATTTAATAACAACTATTTCACCATTATATAGGAGGTTAACCTACCCCAACCAAGGAAAAGTACAAGGTAATGTTTATTTCACAATCTCTTCATTATCCGAGGTTGTTTATACGTAATAATCTACTGGGATCTCTTTATCATCCACATCCATGTTTCTTAAAAATGCATTTCAAAACATTTTTAATATTTACTAGAATATGAGTTAAAGTCATTTATACCCTTTTTGACTTTTATAAGTGGTTTATAAAGGAATCTTTCGGTCGTTTTCAAAACAAGGTCCTTTTTAACCTTTTCGACAGAATTAAGGTAAGAATGTTTTTTTTAACTTATACAGCGAGTGCGGCTATTTTACGCCGTTATAAAATCTTCAAAGCTTCCCTTACAAGCTTATAAGAATATTTTCAAAGAAAATGTTTTATTTTATATGGATCTTAAATTATTTCAAAATAAAAGGAGATATTTCTTTAAAAAGAATTTTGATTTCATCTATGTCAACATCCTTTGATGGATTTTAAGATTATTTGAAGTTGATTTATTATGATACAAAACTTCTATATTGTATTGAAGGTTTTGTGATATGTTTGACTGTGGATGTGCTATTTTTATACCATTCATAGTTTATGGTGAAAGTATTGACATTTCGTATGCTAGTTTTAATACGAATGTTTATGTTATGTTTAAACCTTTTCATATGGGAATGCATTGGACTTAATATGTGACGGGTGGATCCCGCTATAGCTCCTCGATGCATCGGTAGGTCTCATGAGACAAACTAGTGTCTTGGCACAAGCCCTTGACAAAATCTTATTTGTAGTCTTGGCACGAGGCCTTGGCTATGTGGTTATGATAGTCTGGCATTATGCATTCCAACATTATGAAAGTGGTTATTGATTTTTGCATGTGATTATTCGATTAGTAGAATATCCATGTGAATAATTAAATGGCATTATTTCATTTTATTTATGCCATACCATGTTGAAAGTTCATGTTTAAAAGGCTTTTGTTTTAGTTATACATTGCCTTAAATGTTTATTCTTATTGATGAAAGTTTTCTCTATATTGTTATCCTTACTGGGCATTTGAGCTCACCCCTTTTCTATGTTTTATTTTTCCCAGGAAGTGAAGATGTAAGTTATGAATGACCTGCAGGGATATTATGAGGGGATTATAGTGTGGACTGTGGAAACATTATGTTTTTGTAGTAGTTTTTCATTTTATGATGTAATGTAAAACTTATGAATATATCTAGTGTTTCCAAGGCTACTAAACCAATCGGTCTTTCGAGATTTGATCTTTCTTGTGATCATGCCAATGTTATGTAATAATGCACCGACTCTAGGCAACTAGGGTCGGGGCGTTACAGTTGGTATCAGAGGAAGTTTAGTACAAACCTTGGAAGCTAGATTTAGATAAACTCTGATTAGAGCACATAGACCTAAGATGAACTTTGAGGATTAGTATAGAAGAACTTCCTAGAATTTTGGTATTGTAGAGATTTTGTGAGTTTTCCGAGCAATACATCCCTGTCTGGATACGAGCAGGTAGAGGCGGCTCTGGCACATATGTACCTAGGGGTAAAACCCGAAAACACCGCTTTGAGCTAGACTCGAACGGGAACTGGTGCACGACAACGGGCCTTGCTGCACTCTTGGTTACGACACTCCCGGGGGATATGCTTAGGATAACTCTCATTTTCTTTAAAAATCATTTTGAAGGGATTATGAGTATATACATCCTCAAAGAAAAAAATTCTTATGATTATGGATTATATCCATAAATAGTTCAATTTATGTTAAGTGTTTTATAAGTATGGGATTATGTATTTTGATTCATAAACTGATCTAGTTTATGCCATTGTTTAGAAATGGCGCCTAGTGGAAGAAATGGAAACCGTATCAATGCACGCACTCCATGTAGGGATTGCCCTCCTGCTCAAGATAATTATAGTGGGGCTGGTGATGCAACTGGTGCTGATCAGCTAATCACCATACTGGGACAACTTACTCAGGTTATGAATAATAACCTTACCCGTATGGAGCACCCTGATCCGCAGCGTGGAGGATCAATGTTAGATCGATTCATAAGGCAACAACCACCAACGTTCAATGGGAATACAAATCCCTTAGTAGCTGAGCAATGGATATTTTCCCTAGAGAAAATATTTCAGGCTTTGGGGAGCAGTGAAAGGGAAAAAGTTATCATGGCAGTTTACCGCCTCACTGGAGATGCTAATCAATGGTGGTCATTGATTCAGAACATGAAGGAAGATGATGAAGTATCAAATATGGAATGGAGGGAGTTCAAAGATCTGTTTTTAGAAAAATACTTTCCTCACGACCATCGAGCAGATATGGAAAGACAATTTCTGAGTCTGAGACAAAAGGAGGATGAGAATGTCACAAAGTATGAGGCTAACTTTACAAGGTTAGCGAGGTATGCTGGAGATTATATTCGCAACCCAAGAAGTAAGATTGATCGTTTCTTTGATGGGTTAAAACCATTTCTCCGTCGAGAATTAGTCTCACAATCCTTTTCATCGTACGAAGACATTGTCTCATGTGCTATCAAGACCGAAAAGGAATTCTCTAAGTCTTATGACTTTAAAGCAAAGCAAGAGAAGAAGAGACCTGCTGATCAATCTGGGAATGGAAATAAGGGGAAGAAGGGAAAGGTTGAATATCCATCTTGTGGTAAATGCGGGAAGAAACATCCTGGTACTTGCTTGAAGGGAATGGGAGTCTGTTACAAGTGTGGTGAAAAAGGCCACCAAGCTCATGATTGCAAGGGGAAGAAGGAAGCTACCAACGTTCAGTGCTATAATTGCAGGGAGATGGGGCATTATGCAAATTCATGTCCTAAGCGTCAGGAGAACTTACCTCAGAAAAGGCCAAGGGATCAAGGCCAGGCTTATGCTATCACTACTGCTGAGGTAGAAGCTCGGAAAGACGTGGTGGCAGGTAATTTAATGGTTTCCTCAAGTTTAGCAAATGCATTATTTGATTCTGGATCATCACATTGTTTCATATCTTCCCAGTTTGCTAAGAAAATTAGATATTTCCAATTTGATTTAATAAAGGAGTTGTCAGTTAAAACTCCTAAGGGAAGTATCGTTGCAACAAATTTTTGTGAATCAGTCCCCATTAGAGCACATAAATTTTCTTTATCTGCTGATCTCATCGTCATACCTATGATTGAGTTTGATATAATCCTCGGTATGGACTGGCTTTCGGACTATGATGCGAAGATTTATTGTAAGAAGAAAGAGGTTACGATTCTTGATGATAATGATAAGGAACACCTTATTTTTAGAGCAGAATCATCACCACCTAATTCTTATTTAGATCCACCCTCAATAGCTCAACTAAATTCAATTATTGGGGAGGAAGAGAATGAAATAACTGCGGGTGAGGAAAAGAATGTTCAAATAGAGGATTTACCTGTTGTGAAAGAATTTGTAGATGTATTTCCAGAAGATTTACCTGAACATCCTCCAGAACGAGAAGTTGAGTTTTCCATTGATTTGATTCCTGGATCAAGGCCTATATCGAAGACCCCTTATAGAATGGCCACTGTAGAGTTAGTCGATCTAAAGAAACAACTAGAGGAATTGAGTAATAAGGGATTTATTTGCCCTAGTGTTTCTCCATGGGGAGCCCCTGTTATTTTTGTTAAAAAGAAAGATGGATCTATGAGGTTATGTATCGACTACAGTAAGATCAATGCTATAATGATAAAGAACAAGTATCCCCTACCTCGTATTGATGATTTATTTGACCAACTGCATGGAGCTCAATACTTTTCAAAGATTGACCTTCGATCTGGATACCATCAGTTGTGTGTGAAGAAGGAAGACATTCCGAAGACAGCATTTCGAACCAGGTACGGGCATTACGAGTTTACTGTAATGCCGTTTGGATTGACTAATGCACCCTCTGTATTCGTGGATCTGATGAATAGAGTTTTCAAGGAGTATCTCGATGAATTTGTGGTGGTATTTATTAATGATATCTTGGTATACTCCAAAACCTACGAAGATCATGAAAATCACTTGCGCATTATCTTGAAGACTCTGAGGAGGCATGAATTATATGGGAAGTTTAGCAAGTGTGAATTCTGGCTTCAGGAGATTTATTTTCTTGGCCATATTGTCTCTAAAGATGGAATCTCTGTTGATCCTTCTAAGACCAAGGCAATCCAAGAATGGACAACACCTACGAGTATAACTGAGGTACGTAGTTTTATTGGTTTGGCAGGTTATTATCGACGTTTCGTCCAGAATTTTGCCCGATTGGCTAACCCATTAACGAAGCTCACACGTAAAGGGGTTAAATTTGTTTGGACAAAAGTGTGTGAAGAATGTTTCGAAGAACTGAAGAGAAGATTAGTCAATGCTCCTATATTGACTCTATCATCGGGGAATGATGGGTTCGTTATTTATAGTGATGCATCGAAGAAAGGACTTGGCTGTGTCCTTATGCAGAATGATAGAGTTATTGCCTATGCATCACGACAGTTGAAAATTCATGAACAAAACTATCCTACTCATGATCTCGAGTTAGCAGCAGTGATCTTTGCTTTGAAGATATGGAGGCACTACCTCTATGGTGAAAAATGTGAGATTTATACTGATCACAAGAGTTTGAAGTATATTTTCTCACAAAAAGAACTCAACATGAGGCAAAGGAGATGGCTTGAATTACTCAAGGATTATGATTGTACGATACACTACCACCCAGGGAAGGAAAACAAGGTGGAAGATGCTTTGAGTAGAAAATACCATGAAGTTTTGAACAATATGAGAATTGAAAGGGATCCAATTTTTATGGATCTAGTGAAGATGGACATGGGAATAACTAGGGAAGGTGAAACATCAATGATTTTTCAAATGGTTGCCAAACCATCTTTACTAGAAAGGATTAAGAGTTCTCAGACCGATGATGAAGAATTCCAAAAGAAGATTAAAGCTGTGAATGATGGGAGATTGAGAGACTTTGTGTATGAAGATGGAATTTTGAAATTCGGGAAGAGACTTTGTGTTCCCAATATACCTGATCTAAAAAGGGAATTGCTGGATGATGCTCATAGTTCCAATTTCTCTATACACCCTGGGAGCACTAAAATGTATAGAGATTTGAAGGAACATTTTTGGTGGGACAACATGAAGAGGGAGATTGCTGATTTTGTGTCAAGATGTATGGTTTGTCAACAAGTGAAAGCTGGAAGGCAACAGCCTGGAGGAGTCATGCAACCTCTTCCCATACCGGAGTGGAAATGGGACAATGTTACGATAGACTTTGTCATGGGGCTACCAAAGACTCCTAGAAGGAATGATGCAATATGGGTTATTGTTGATCGTCTTACCAAGACAACACATTTTCTTGCTATAGGAGAAGATCTACCCCTGGAACGTCTAGCAAGACTATATATTAATGAAGTTGTGAGACTTCATGGAGTACCCCTATCGATTGTTTCTGATCGTGATCCCCGTTTTACTTCAAGATTCTGGAAAAGTCTTCAGAAATCCCTGGATACTGAACTTCATTTGAGCACTGCTTACCACCCTCAGACAGACGGACAATCAGAACGGACTATTCAGACCTTAGAGGACATGTTGAGATCTTGCTCACTTGACTTTCAGGGTATGTGGGATCAATATTTACCTCTGGTAGAATTTTCCTATAACAATAGCTTCCATTCGAGTATTCAGATGGCACCATATGAAGCGTTATACGGAAAGAGATGTCGTACACCAACCTGTTGGGATGACGTTGGTGAAAGAAAACTTGTAGGCCCAGAACTGGTGGAGGAAACGGTGGAAAAGGTGAAAGTAATCCAAAATCACATCAAAGCAGCTCAAAGTAGGCAGAAGAGCTATGCCGATAATCGAAGGAAGGATTTGGAATTTCAAGTCGGTGATCATGTTTTCCTGAAGGTATCTCCGTGGAAGGGAGTCATACGTTTTGGTAAGAAAGGTAAATTGAGTCCCAGGTACATCGGACCTTTCGAAATTCTAGAACGAATTGGGGTTGTAGCTTACCGATTGGCAATGCCGCCAAGTCTCTCCAAAGTTCACGATGTGTTCCACGTATCTCTATTGAGGAAATACATGCCTGATCCGACGCATGTACTCACCTATGAGGAATTAGAACTGGAACCCGATCTGTCTTATTGCGAAGAGCCTGTCAAGATTCTTGATACGAGAGAACAAGTGCTGAGAAACCGGACGACGCGTCTGGTAAAAGTTTTGTGGAGAAACCATAAGATGGAAGAGGCAACGTGGGAACCCGAGGAACTTATGATGAAGAACCACCCGAGTCTTTTTATGCAGTAATACCCTAGAAATTGCGAGGACGCAATTATTTGAAGGAGGGGAGAATGTAACACCCCAAGCTTCTACGGTACGCTTCTCTTAGAATAATGTGATAGCGTGTGTTGTACGCAACACCGAGTTCTAACACACCATAACTAATCAAACTAGCCGTTATGAATAGTAACACCTACTTTTTGAAATTATATATATTTTATATTTGAAAATGGACTTCATTTTTGGATTCGGAATATCGAATTTAGCCTAAGGTGAAATTTTGGTACATTTTGGATAACTTTCATATTTTGATGAATAGTGAAAATTACTAAATTTTAATTAAAAACAAATTTTTAATCAAAATAATTAATAGTGATAAATTATGAATTTGAGTGGTTTTAAAGTATATTTAGAATATATTTTTACCATTTAATATAATGTTGGTCATTGTACATAATTTTACAATTAAACCGAACATAAACAAGTGTCAATCTTTTGATAGTTATTATCTCTTAAAAACACGCTTTTTGTTTTGACAGCGGGAATTCATTTTAAATTAATTTCTGCCACTTCTGTGTTTTGAATTTAGGAAAATGGATTCCATATTTGGAATCAGGATTTTCAAATTGTGTAAATAGGTAACTTTTATTTTTAGACATTTTGAATAATTACTGCGGTAAATATTTTATTTACCATGGTTAAGGGTAAATCCGGTAAATAAGGGTTTAAACAAAATAATATTATAATAATACTAAATTACCCTAAAACGTGTCTTAACCCTATTGGTTGATACATGGTCGACCATGGGAATCTTTGGGTCTATTTGGGGACCCCATGGATCCACTTGTAAGTGATAATGACACTTTATTTTAATTTAGTTAAAATAAATACAAAAATGACACAAGCATATATCTTTTAGAACAACAATTGTTACATAGTGTTATATATGTTGGATTTTAGATTATAAATATTCATTAGAAATCTAAAACGATTTCCTACATAATGATATTTTATTTATAATTTTTAGACATTAAATAATTTATTTTATATATGACACAATGATGATGCAGTAATTACTATAATAGTGAAAAATTAAAATAATTGATATTATAAATCCCCAAATAAATATAATATGAAACTTTTAATGAATTAAACTAATTTTCTAGGATAATATGATATATTATGATTGATTTAATTAACTTTGTTCGAAGTAATCAATCTGTTATGAGTTTCACAAAAATCAACTATTGAATAGTGTCAAAATTGACATAAAAGAGTTCTTAAACAAATATTATATTATTAATTGATATTAAATTCCTAAAAATCTAAGGTTCGGCCAAGAGACTTATATCATGATAGTTTCATCATTAATGTACCACTTGGGGGTAGCTTGGATGTATATAGTAAGTTTATTAACCATATTATATAAAAATACAAAGAGACATTGTAAAAGTGAAACTAATTAACTTAGAGTTAATACTTAAAGATAAGGTTAATATAAGTACCCAAACCTGTCTAAATTATATTGGTTGAGTGGTTTTCGACCTATCCCCACCTTAACCTTTGAATAATCAACTTTGGAGCCTTTAGAAACCGAATATGAATTTATTATAAATTAATATTTCTAACTTTTCCAAAGGTGCCCCTCACCCCTCTTATAAAAGGGCACTCCTCCTTCTCATTTCTTCACACCTTCAAAGCCTTTTGGTTCGGACAAACTCTGCCCAATTACTCTCCCAACATCCCTCACTACAACCTAGAGGCCTTAGTTTGATCAGAAAGCCAACCTAAGGAGCCCTTTTGATCAAATCAAAAGGAAGAACCCGAAGAAGAGGTAATGATTTCACCACCCTTCTCCAAGTTCATTTCTTCTTCCACTTCTTCTTCCTTTGTTCTTACCATTCTAAAATAATAACTCCAGTATCTCAAATATACTGTGATGTTATTATAAATATGGTACAATCATATTCAGTATTCTATCCACCCTTTGAATAACATGTCACCATACGTGCGTACGTACGGCTTACCGTCTCCACGTCGTGGTGTAATTGTTATTCAATATAATATTATTTGGATGGGTATAATAATGATGTGTAACTCATGTAAATAATAAATATAACATGTTAATGATTCTGTATATATGATATACCATCCATTTATATATTATTTTAATATCAAAAGAATGATATTGTCGCTCGTGCGTACGTACGGACTACCGTCTCCACAAATGCGATGAGATTCATTCTCCAACGTATCCATTAAAGTATAATTATCATTTGATGATTTAAAAATGATGTTTAAGGACTGGATATCATTCTGGATATGAGTAAGATACAACAACCATGGCTTATGTAACAAAACATATAAAATAAAATGAGTAAGTTAACTCCCGAAACGACGATAATTCTAAGATATTATTAACAAATCAATGTTAAAAGATCATATATGATATCATATTAATATATATGATTCTTATATAATTTAATAACAACTATTTCACCATTATACAGGAGGATAACCTACCCCAACCAAGGAAAAGTACAAGGTAAGGTTTATTTCACAATCTCTTCATTATCCGAGGTTGTTTATACGTAATAATCTACTGGGATCTCTTTATCATCCACATCCATGTTTCTTAAAAATGCATTTCAAAACATTTTTACTATTTACTAGAATATGAGTTAAAGTCATTTATACCCTTTTTGACTTTTATAAGTGGTTTATAAAGGAATCTTTCGGTCGTTTTCAAAACAAGGTCCTTTTTAACCTTTTCGACAGAATTAAGGTAAGAATGTTTTTTAACTTATACGGCGGGTGCGGCTATTTTACGCCGTTATAAAATATTCAAAGCTTCACTTACAAGCTTATAAGAATATTTTCAAAGAAAATGTTTTATTTTATATGGATCTTAAATTATTTCAAAATAAAAGGAGATATTTCTTTAAAAAGAATTTTGATTTCATCTATGTCAACATCCTTTGATGGATTTTAAGATTATTTGAAGTTGATTTATTATGATACAAAACTTCTATATTGTATTGAAGGTTTTGTGATATGTTTGAATGTGGATGTGCTATTTTTATACCATTCATAGTTTATGGTGAAAGTATTGACATTTCGTATGCTAGTTTTAATACGAATGTTTATGTTATGTTTAAACCTTTTCATATGGGAATGCATTGGACTTAATATGTGATGGGTGGAGCCCGCTATAGCTCCTCGATGCATCGGTAGGTCTCATGAGACAAACTAGTGTCTTGGCACAAGGCCTTGACAAAATCTTATTTGTAGTCTTGGCACGAGGCCTTGGCTATGTGGTTATGATAGTCTGGCATTATGCATTCCAACATTATGAAAGTGGTTATTGATTTTTGCATGTGATTATTCGATTAGTAGAATATCCATGTGAATAATTAAATGGCATTATTTCATTTTATTTATGCCATACCATGTTGAAAGTTCATGTTTAAAAGGATTTTGTTTTAGTTATACATTGCCTTAAATGTTTATTCTTATTGATGAAAGTTTCCGCTATATTGTTATCCTTACTGGGCATTTGAGATCACCCCTTTTCTATGTTTTATTTTTCCCAGGAAGTGAAGATGTAAGTTATGAATGACCTGCAGGGATATTATGAGGGGATTATAGTGTGGACTGTGGAAACATTATGTTGTTGTAGTAGTTTTTCATTTTATGATGTAATATAAAACTTATGAATATATCTAGTTTTTCCAAGGCTACTAAACAAATCGGTCTTTCGAGATTTGATCTTTCTTGTGATCATGCCAATGTTATGTAATAATGCACCGACTCTAGGCAACTAGGGTCGGGGCGTTACACCATCTTTCCTGATCAGGCACATACACCTGCTCAGAGTAACCACTTTCATCAACAAGTGGTTTCTAAAGTGAGTAAGAAGGCATCTAAGAAAAAGATCCGCCCAGCACAGTCAGGAGATCAAAGGCCAATCTGCAACAAGGCCTTACTCGATGCTGGAGTTCTTGAAGCCCTCAGACATTTATCTGTCGGAATTCAAGATTATACTCCCTCAGTTCCCAATAACGGGAACATTAATTTTGAAGGTCTTCAACAGACACTTCCTCCTCAAGGCTTGCTTCATGAAAGTTCGGTCAATCTTGAAGTTTCTTCTTCAGATGAGAGCCACAGGAACCCTCTGTGTGGTCAGAAGACCAAGGAGCAAGAGATTTCATCTTTTGCTGTAACCCATCATGACGGTCCTCCTCATGGTGATGAACTTCGCTGCGAAAGTCCTCTCCGCAGTAGTGATTCACGTTGTCTCGAAAATTCTTCAGAAGGCAATGTAGTGACGAGAAAGCCCTACTATCTCGAGGCACTTGAAAATGTAAAACCAGTCATGTCTGATGCTTTACTATCGGCAGGTGAAACTCTTTCTCCATTATAAGATAGCCTGGGGTTCAGGTTATTCTCTGAACCATCCCTGGGTCATTCATCTTCCAGCATGAATAGTGATATCTCTACCAATCTTGTTGAATCCGATGAAGCAACAAGGAAACACCAACTCTGGTCCAAACAGGTAGAAGAATCTTCATTTAATGATAAAGAGGAAATGCTGAACATGAGGAAAAAACTGGCAAAAGGTGATGTACCAGTCATGTTTTGGCCTTTGGCTGACTCCCAGTACGATATTCCAAAGATATTGACGGATGATGGAATCCATGATATTCGTCTCAACATATGGAAGAATCTTTTTCAATTGAAGAAGAAAGTATTATCTTACGGTGATTATGAAAATCATATTAAGATAATAGAAGGGTTACAACGCCAGATTGATTTGGCATCTCTATCAGTCTCTCGGAATCCGAAGGCTGAAAAGCAATAAAGAACCCTTCAACATTCATGACTTGGCGCACTAAGAAAATTGCATCAGTTAATTGCCAATGCTCCATCTGATGTTCATAACAGAGGATGGGGTGTTCACAGAGCACTACATTTCACAGTGCTTTCCAGTCAGCAAAGCCCGCCGAAAATGGTCTCATGCAATGTTATTGCCCATGGCCGGCCACAGTCAATGGGCTTTGTTCATAATCAAAAGCTTGCTCAAGAACAGGATTCAACTAGTTCCTCTCAAAATCAAGTATATAGAGAACAAGTTGTTGAATTTCTCCTACATCAAGCAGGCGAGAATATTGCACAAGCCTCTCGTCTGGAGCAAACACGTCATCAAATGACAGAAGTTTTGGAAATCATCCAACGGTCTGTTGAACCCGGTGATAAAAGTGGATACAGGTTAATGCATCCAGCTAATTTCTGAACTAAGATTCGCAAGATCAAGAGAGATTTTAAGAAGATCTCAGACATAGCATGTCAAGAGACACCCCAGCTTGTCAGACTGGGGACTTCTCTAACCCAACCCTCAGAGTCAACAAATGGGATTCGAGGAGTTGAGCGGAAGCAGCAGGAACATCCCCAGTCCACCGGAATGGGGACTTTTTCAAATCTTCAATCCCTCCCTCAGAGAAAGTCAGTATTCTCTCGATTAGGGAATAAGCCTCAAGAGAAACGAAGAGCCAAGCTATCAGGAGATTCTCTCCAAATGACGGTTCTCCAAGAAGTTCCTGAGGGATCAAGTCAATGGAATTCCATGTCTCATCATGGACATAGAAGAAGACAATATCACAGAAATGCTGATAGAAAGGATTCCATGCAATATGCATCCATTAATGTCATCAATGCCATTGCTGCTGATTCACCAGATGAGGCTCAATCCGAGGGATCAGACGAAGAGGTTCCTGCTCAAGAAGTTGTGCACACAGACCTAAATGAAGAAGGTGTGCACACACGTAATCAAATGCTTACCCAAAATCTGGGTATTCCTTCAAGTAACCCACTCCCCCCTCTCCGAAAAGGATCCAATAAGGGGAAAGGAAAGAATCAGGTTACTTCTCACCCTTCCTCTGAAGGAGGATAATCTCTCTCATTAGAGCAAAGGTTTGCACAACAGGAGGAAGAAATGAAAGAATTAAGAAGGTTGAATGCAGAACTACTTCATAGTAGTCTTCTTCTTAAGAATTCTGAAGTCGAACAGCCTAAAGACATTGTTGTAACTACTGAGATGGATCAGGAATATCCTACTTTATCAGTACACCCTCAGAGGTCTAATCCTACGGGTCAAACGCAACAACGGTTGGAAGCACTACCATCAGTTGCAGCACCAACCACCACGTCTGTCCAAGCTCCATTCATTGCACCTACCCAAAACCAAGTTCAACCTGATGTTTCTCAAAAGTTAATAACTACTATTGAGTCATTAACAGCTCGGTTAGAAACTATGGAAGGGAAACAGGCGCAAGTTCAACCTGAAAAGAAAGTTTACCCTGAATGGGTAGATTCAATTTCTCCTCCATCCTGTTTTGGAAACCCTGTTTTCCCTACTTTCAATGGATCAGGCGACCCCGAACAACATTTGACGCATTACGTGTCTTGTTGTGATCCTATGATGGGAGCTCCAGAGCAGCAAGAAGCAGTGAAACTCAGATGCTTCGTGCGAACCTTGCAAGGACCAGCTTTTGTCTGGTATACAAGCTTGCAATCCCGGTCAATCATCGGATGGGAGGATCTTCGTCAAAAATTCCTTCTTCAGTTTAGCTCAACTTTGCCAAAAATGACAGTTTTCGATCTTACAAACTGCAAGCAAAGGGAGAATGAAAGAGTCTCTGATTTCATTGCTCGTTGGAAGGGATTAACGCATTCCCTGAGTTTAGCACTCCCTCAGGAGGAACTGTTTCCAATCTCTGTGGCAAATTTGCGTGACGAATTACGCACGCCATTGATCCCTGTGAAATACACAGGAGGGTTTCGAGGCATTACTTCAATCACTCAACAGATTGAAGATTCCCTTATACAGGCTAAGGTTAAATCTCGTATAATTCCATCAGCTCTGTAAAGGAGAATGGGTAAAGCGGAAACTGCTACAGTTATGCTTAAACAAACACCTGTACCTATTTCTACTTCAAAACCTTCATCTTCTCGAAGGGATCCAGCTCCTGAACACCAACAACAATGGTTGTTTCGTCCAAATGATCAAAAATATCACCGACGAAAATAATTTGATGATATGAAGAGTAAAACATACTCTTTCCGAAGTGAGCAAGTTCCTGGTTACTTCATTTCAGCTCTGGAAAATAATTTGGTTCAATTACCAGTGCCCAAGAGGCCAAACAAGGAAGGAGATGAAGACCATCCCAATTATTGTCCCTTTCATCAAATGTTGGGGCATCCCATCCAGGAGTGTTTTGTCTTTAAATACCTCCTGCAAAAGATGGTCGACTTGGGACAAGTCAAATTGAAGGGTTCTTCAGCTCATGTAGCATGTATTACTGCTATAGATCCAGAGGAAGTAGGCGAGTGACAGGAAGTCAAAAGAAAAACTGCGAAAAAATATGATGATTGGATGGTCAGAAAGACAATCAATCAGTCCCATTCCATTTTGTGAACACAATTGAAGAAGCCAATTGTGTCTCCTACAAAAGCTGCAGTAAAGCCTCCATCAAAAGATAAATCCTCAAAAGGGCAGCGCAATTCAAAGAAGAAAGAGGAATCAGGAGAAGATGAGTATGTATCAAAGCCTAAATTGTCTTTGACTCGGGCAGATTTCATTCCATATACTTCAAAGCTACGGGCACCGCCCCATCAAACGGCACAACCTAAACAGGCTAACCAGGCAGAGTCTTTATCAGACAAAGAGTTAATCTTTGGTTTGGTTAATATGATTCCAGGGAGAATTGGTATTGGTTCTCAGAGCACCAATGATACTAGGAAAGAAGCCTCCCAAGCTTGAACCAAAATGGGAAGGACCTTATTCAATACATAAGGTCTACTCCAATGGAGCGTATTCTCTAATCTCAATGGATGGAGAACACATCACGACTCCAACTAATGCCAGATTTCTGACGAAGTATTTTGTATAAACACAAAATATTGTTCCCAGATCCAAAACAGTCACATTGGTTCATATATTGTCCTACATGACACTAAACTGTATTATGTCCTATCTACATGACATTAAACTGTACAGAAAATCCTTGATTGGTCCTACATGACATTAAACTGTATTTTGTCCCTGCTACATGACACTAAACTGTGCACCACCAATAGTCCTAACTGCAAGACTTTAAACTGCATAGTCCCTTTTATATGTCCGATATGACATTAAACTATATTATGTCCTATCTACATGACATTAAACTGTACATAAGTTCCTTATTTGTCCGAGATGACATTAAACTATATTGTGCCCTAGCAACATGACATTAAACTGTGTGGAACTTTCATCGTCCAGCATGACGTTAAACTGTAAAAAGTCCCCAGAACTGATATCCTCATATTGGTTCACCTTAGTCCTAGCTACATGACTTTAAACTATACATCACCAGTTCGTCCTTGCTATATGACGTTAAACTATACAGTAATGGTCCAGTATGACTTTAAACTGCAACTTCGTCCCACACGACCTTAAACTGTGAAAAAGTTCCCTAAACCTTACATCATGACCTTAAACTACATCATCCCTGGTCCATGTATATGACCATAAACTATTTGCAAATCCCTTATGCCCAGCAAGACGTTAAATTGTGACGTCCTAACTACATGACGCTAAACTGTATAAAAGTCCCTCACGTCCGGAAAGACGTTAAACTATATAATCATCAAAGGTCCAGCATGACATTAAACTGCACCATCCACGGTCCATGCATATGACCTTAAACTATTCGCACTTTCGTCCAACATGACATAAATGGTGTGTTATTTTTTCCTTACTGCATGACATTAAACTGCATAGTCCCCCTTTCGTCCAATATGACGTTAAACTATTTTATCCCCATCGTCCTAACTACATGACGCTAAACTGTACAGAAAATCCTTGATATGTCCTACATGACATTAAACTGTATTTTTTCCCTGCTACATGACACTAAACTGTGCAGCACCAATAGTCCTAACTGCAAGACTTTAAACTGCATAGTCCCTTTTTTATTTCCTACATGACATTAAACTGTGCATCGTTAAGGTTGTTATTACCTCTTGTTTCTCACACCGAGTATGACTCACGTGAGCTTAGAGCGAACAACAACCATAACACTCCCTTTGGTCCACTAACCATGTGTGAGTCCCAACAACATTTTTTTATTAAATCATTGTCCACAATAACAACTTGATCATTAATTCATTCTTTAATTGAACTACACATACTTTGATCCTTTCCCTCCAGGCTGGGTATGTAGGCAACCTCCCAGGCTTCAAGCCCAAAACCAATCTCTTCACATCGGTTCACCACCATCTCATATGATGTTGATTTGTGAAACCGCCCCTGGAATCAATATCTTTACATTGATTCACTTTCGTCCTTGTTATATGATGTTAAACTATACAACACTTTTGTCTGGTACGACAATAAACTACAATATTCTTTGATTTCCTCATTTGAGAAGGAACCATTATTGACATTGATTTTTTCAATCATGTTTCATTTCAAAAGACTACGTGCATACATGGTAATGCCTAAACTTTTTATCTCAGGTTAAACCATCATTGCACTAAAAGTCCCCTTTCACCCTTCACATGTACGAACCAAATTTGTACAAAGGGTAATTCTAGAACTACATGGGCTTGATTCCCATCCTTATGGGATACGTAGGAATGTTCGAGTATCCCTCGAATCCAGCCCCAAGTCTTTTGGGCCTAACCCCAAATTTCACTTTCAGTCCCTTGGCTGAAAAGTCCTCACGAAAACACACACTGTGCATTCATTATTATGATCCGAATTCTATGACCCTAAACTAAGATCACTCATACTTTCATCCTTCACGACGTTAAACTTCATTTCATGAACTACGTATGGCTTGATTCTCATTCTTATGAGATATGTAGTGAAGTCCAAAATTTCAATTCAGGACCCAGCCACAACATGATTATGGTTATCATTGACCTATGTATCTCTACATTCATTGGAAAATACCCATATTTATGTGTTATAATCCTAACCTTAAAATATTTTCAGATCTTCATAACCCTTTTCATGACTTCTAGTCACAAAAATGTCAAACTTCTGAGAATTATTTTGCCTGACTATGCAGCACGTGCCCATAGGTGGCCTTGCATAAACAGTCCACATAACAGAATTGTCAGCCGAAAGATACTATTTATTTGACCATGAAGCCAATGCCCATAGGTGGCCTTGCATATTTCAACCCCCTAACGGGGTTGTTAAATAATGGTAACTTCATTCTTGGGAAGAATGCCTCTTTTGTCCTTATTTGTCTTAAACGACAGTATGTAGGGATCCAAAAAAAAATAGCAATCCTTAACATATTTGTCCCATATCCTTTTTCATGATCTGAAAGTATTCAAGTCTATGGTTTATTCTTCTTCCCTACGTTTGGGTCAGACCTTCATAGGAGTGATATTCATCCAGTTCTTCGATATTCTTGTTCGGAAATATCTTCTCTATATTCAGGTACATCTTTCCATACAACAAACTCTATACTTTAGAAAATTTGAATCTCCATAAACATTCACTGGCTTTTAGCACTAGGAAAGTAAATTTCTGGGAGTTCTTTTGCCTGACTATGCAGCACGTGCCCATAGGTGGCCTCGCATAAACAGTCCACATAATAGACTTGTCAGCCGAAATATACTATTTATTTGACCATGCAGCCAATGCCCATAGGTGGCCCTGCATATTTCAACCCCCTAACGGGTTTTGTTAAATAATAGTAACTTCATTCTTGGAAACTACTTCTTCTAATGTCTTTTAGCTCTTTTTCATATCATTCCTCAGATTCAAATATTCTTAAGCCATAGTTTACATATTTTATCTCATACTTGAGTATGGTAATTTGTTTTCAGATAAATTGTCAAGGAATTGAATCAATTTTAATCCATTTCGGTCAAAGCTATTTCGACCATAAACATTAGCCCCTTTTTGTCCGGCATGCATGACTTTAAACTGCCCACAAAAGACAAAGAACTCTGAATAAAAGTCAAGTTCTAGCACACCTGCGCGCTGCCTTCTGCGCACTGAAGACTTGAAAACCACCTTTTCCTTTGGATGTCTTTGATTTCCTCAGAGTCAAATCCTTATTTCTCTCCGGATCCAACTCTGAGGGGGGACTTTTGTTGACACTCCTTTTGTCACAGAATATAAAGATCGGAAAAGGGGAATATCTAAGCAAAAAGTGATTCATCCTTTGAAGAAACATAAAAAATCGACAAAGGGATGAACAAGGAGAACATTGCCCAGAAGTCGCACAAGTTCCCTCATAGTCACGCAAGTACACTTGCGCGCCGCCTAGTGGTCGTGCAAGTACTTGCGCGACGCCTTATAGTCGTGCAAGTGACTTGCGCGACCTAAGTGATAACCTCCCGGTAACCGCCCATGGTCTTCTTTTGCCTATAAATAGACCCTGTGGGCCCCCCATTCGAGAGGATTTTTTTCCAGAAACTTGGATTGAATCTCCCGACGCCCAAGTCTTTTCTCAAAGCTTCCGGAACACTTCTAAGGTAATTTCTTACCTAGAAAGGAAGATCTAAAGAGAAGAAGGAAGACCTAAGTGTTGAAACTCATCAAACACTTGCGCGTCGCTTTTATTCCTTCAATATAACTTGCGCGTCCCTTTTCTAGAAGAACCACAAGAGGATTCTAAAGTGATTAAAAAGGAGTCGCTCAAGTATTCTAATACTGGTTGAAAATCGCGCAAGTACCCTACATGTCGCGCAGGTGTACGTGCGCGACCAATACTTTCACGCCCACGGAAGACTTGCACGCCTTTCAAGGCTTGCGCGCCCCTACCTTTTTGGGTTCCCATCTTGCCCATTTTACCCCTCTTAAGCCATTACACCTTTCCTTTTCAAGATTCAGTCTTCAAGACACTCTTCAAAGCCATTTATGGCATGATTTCTTGATTTGACTTCCTTATCTGAAAGGAATTCTGTGGAATATCTCTCAAAACCTAGTGATTTAAATATCCTTATGTCACTAAATATAGAGAGTTCATTCATTCAACCTCATCCCTTAAGATGAGAGAATCCTTAACTTGGGCATCCTCCTTAGGAGTAAGCCCCAATTTCAAATCTGGGCATCCTTCTTTAGGAATAAGCCCCAAATTCTTAAAGTTCCCAAATCTGGGCATCCTCCTCAGGAGTAAGCCCCAATTTCAAATCTGGGCATCCTTCTTTAGGAGTAAGCCCCAAATTCTTAAAGTTCCCAAACTTGGGAATCCTCCTCAGGAGTAAGCCCCAAACCTTAATCCCTAACCTGGGCCTCCTTTTTAGGAGTAAGTCCCAGTCATAATCTTGGGTTTCCTTTTCAGGAGTAAACCCCAAGCCCCCTTAAATTTCTCTTAACCAGTCCTAATTTACCCTTGATTTGGGTTTCCTTTTCAGGAGTAAAACCCAATCATAAGTCCCCTCCTAACTTGGGCATCCTCCTTAGGAGTAAGCCCCAAGATTAGAGTATTCAAATCTCCATGAAGCACATATAACTTTATGGACCCTGTTCATGGATTTTCTACCTAAAAGTGAATCCTAAACCTTTATCTATCTGGGCAGTCATACATACATAAGCCCCAAACAATTTCTTATGATTGCATCTTTCATGGCACAATTGTCTAATTTTTACCAATACCTCTTGTTTCTCACACCGAGCATGACTCACGTGAGCTTAGAGTGTAAAAGTAATTATGACATTCTTCTTTGAGCCATCAATCATAAACATCATACTCCATCACTCAAACTACGTGGGTTCTGATTCCTTTTCTAAAACAAAGGATACGTAGGTAGCCCATTTATGGGTTCGATCCCAACTTTGAAATAATCCCTATCCTTCTGAATGATGATAAACTTCAAGTGCCCCACTGAGTGGCTTTAAAACCAGCCTGGTCATCATAATGACCAAGAGACTTTTATATAAATGTTTTGAAGGATACCATTGACCAAGAATCTCTAAACAGATATAGATGATTCTCTATTGATGAAGAACCTCGAATACATATAAAAGATTCTCTAAATTTCTTTCATATTTAATCATTGATTGTTAAAACTAAAGGAAAGCACATTTTATACTTGGTAACGTAATAAGGATTCACGAACATAACTTAAATCTATAAAGAGAGTCCCGGAGTAGACAATAATTCCCCTCAAAAAAATGTGTGATGAGTCCGACCTCCCATCCTCTCGACCAATGCAAATTCCTAAGCCTCATCAGTCCACAAGCTAATGAGCGCCTACCTTTGGAAAGTAGGTCCAAACGGATGTGGAATCATTGGATGTTTCCAGTTCTACGAACAAACCCGCTAGAAACCGATCGGAACGTTTGAATGTCCCGTCAAGGAGGTCATCCCCGAAATCCGTGAGGAAACACTTATACTGTGGTGAAAGATCCTTTCTCATCTTCCTTATAGAGCTTGTTCCTTTATGGTTGTCTGGTTTACATCTTCACTTCATGGTGTCTTGAAGGCCTTGATGTGGCCCAAAGGCCATAGTGGCCTGAAGGTTTGGGTGGCCCGAAGGCCTTAAATGACTTGGGGACCAAATCGGTGGCCCAAGGCCCAAACAGAGGCAAAATACCGGCTACTATAGTGACAAGCAGTGCCTACTACTGTTCCCGCTACAGTACCTACTACTGTACAACACAGTTCCCGCTACAGTACCTACTACAATACTGCTACAGTACTACTATAGTACCCCCCATAAATTATGCCTCCACCTAGATTTGATCCCAGGCCGCCTAGATTCACTTAAGAGTCCTCACCAACAGGGCTGACGATCATGTGCGATTGATTATAAAATTAGTAAAATAACCTCAAAAATAAAATATTTTAATGGGAAAGTATATTTTGGTTCATGTATATTCTACATTGTATTTATTATATGAATTATGGACTGTTATGATGTCATAATATATACTGTCTATTTACATCTTATTTAATTTTTACCCAAAAATTTGATTGTCTCAGAGAATTATGAAAAATTCACCATTGGTTATCTTCAACATGATGATTTAAAAAATAATATTTATTTTAGGAAAACAATTATCTAAATATGGTACTTTAAACATTTAAAATAAAAATCTCCATTTATTAAAAAATAAATTTTTTATGACAATAATAGTTTCCTGGCCCTTACAAATATTATATTAGAATTCATAACATTAAATTTACATTTATATATAAATAAATATTATTTAATAAGAATATAATATGAAATTAAAATTTATTTCAAAATTCATAAATTTATCAAAAGTTATATTTAAAGTAAAAAAATATATATTTCCAAACATACAATTTTTGTTTCTTCTCATCAATATCTAATTTTCATCAACCCATATATAATTTTATAAATAATGTAATAATTAATAGTTATATTTGAAATCATTAATTTATTAAAAAAGAAAATATAAAAATTCCTATTATTGGGGTGTTAATACATAACCCTTTATTACACTCACATATTCTCTAAGGGTAAGGTGTGTGATGGTGGTTCTTTTCTAGGGTGGTTTAACGAACATGGTTTCGTTTGTGATTTTGATAAGCTTGAACTTTTCTCATAAACAGTTTCACTCATATTTTATTTTCGGAATATTGTCTTCAGATTGGTCAATGAAAAATCCCATTGATTCCTTCTACCTCAAGAGTTATGATAAATATGCTTCAAAGGTTATGATCCTACTTGTTGAGGCCTCTAATTGTTCCTTCTGTGTCAATTGGAATTTATCATAACCCTTTTTATACTAATTTTAATAAACACTATAAAATGACTATATTATCTATGGTTATGATGATTAATGGTCTTTTAAATATGAGAGGTTATATTTTACAAGGTATCAACATAACCAATGTTGTGAATATGTTTTATGTAAGTACATTATTTAATAAAGAATTACTTGTTCAAAAAAGAGAATTTCATTCATAAATGTTCAAGTCATTACATTCTGACCCCTTCAGAAATGCATCCCTGAAAATTTTCATTTTTTAAACTAAAACAAATGATAGTATATCTATGTCATTGCATCTTCAGATTACTAGGTTTCTTCCTTAAACTTGTTGTTATATCATTGTACTATGACTACATGCGTTGTCTTGTTTTATAGAACTTTGTCTCTATGATCTAAGATATTGACATGCTACTCCTCACATGAAAGATAATTCACTAAGGGTACCACATCTAAATTCAATACATGTGAAGGGTCAAGAATTTACTTCCTCAATAGGGATACATTAAATGCATCATGGACATGTGAAAATTAAGGTAGGTGTGCTAGTTGATTGGCCATGACTCTGATACCATCCAGGATATCAAAGGGGATAAAGTATCTTGTAATAATCTTTCCATTCTTACCAAAACTCATGACAATAATTAACTATGTATTATGTAGGAATGAGTTATCTCGAACAAAAAATTCTAGGTCTAATCAATGATTGTATATGTAGTATTTAGTCAAATTTATAAGGATTTCAAATGATGTTTAATGGTTTAAATCTTCTCTATCATCACTTGGATAACATAATGTACCATAATATTCCACCCTCCAAATTCATCACAACATATTGGAGCCTGAAACCTCATCCCATACAAATCCCCATAAGGTGAAAAATGAATATTAGAATATAAGTTGTTCTTATATGAGAACTACACTAGGGGAAGGTTATGATCCCAACATCCTTAAAAATCCATTATTAATGATCTTAGAATATAATCTATAGTTTTAATGGTTCTCTTCGAATGACCATACATATAATGTTGATATGTAGTAATAAAAATCATCTTTTTGTCCAACACATACTAAAATCTTCTCTAGAACCTCAAGGTATACCTTAGATCTAGATCAAATACAATAGAGTGTTGTACTATATATACTATTACCACTTTCCTTATGTATAGTTTTGTGAGTTTTTCAAGAGGTAACCCTTTATTGATAGCAATGAAATGTGATGATATTATAAGATGACCAAAAACCACCCATATGATGTTATTTAGTTTAGATGTAATAGGGAATCATATAATGAAACACATGGTTATGTTTTCTCAATTCCATTCTGTTATGGAAAATAATTGGGACATTCACTTAGACTTCTATCACTCAGCCTCGACTTATTGGAATACCAAGCATCAAGATACAAATTATGAAATCTGACACTTTATGTTATCTCTATAGAGGATTTTATATATATATATATATATACACATACAAACATATACAAAGTAATGCTTACTATATGAATAGGTAATGAAAATCTATATACATCATCCAAAATTTTAATCTTCAGAATTGGGTTTGATTGGACACATATTTGGGTTCAAAACCTTAGAACCCTTAGAAAATTTAAACTATATAATATTTGATAGTTTTTTGTATTTCTCATCATCAAAATTTTGGGCCTCATTAATCCTCTCAAGAATGGATGGTTGAGAAATAATGTGAGAAAGGTAGGATGAAGATCCATTTATTATTCCTTATTACATACTTTTCACACCCAAGAAGGTTGCTTCCCTATCAATCCTCATCATGGATAGGGTTGCATAATCATTTTTTATCAGTGTATCTGCAAACTTGTTCCCCTTCTAAGAATGGTAATGGATTGAAAAATCATAATTGTTGGCCTATAGAATATTTTTAGCCACTATCTCTGACTATAATGGTTTTCATTATCACAAATCATGTCATATAGTAACATATAACATAAATCATGATAGATTATAAAATTATGTCAAAGATAATTAATTATGCGTGTTTAAGTCTAAACAAGCTTATAACTGATTATCTATGTGTAATTATGGGTATTAAAACATTCCTACTTTACTGTACTATAAGACAGACAATCCATTTAAAATTTTCTAAGTATGAGTCACTGACATCGACAGAAGAACTGAGTCACCGACAGAAAATTGACTCACCGATGCATATGACATACCAATAAAGACAACCTATAGATGCATATGACTTACAAATATAGATGACAAACCAAATAATATGGCTCACTGATGAAAATTACACACCAATGCAAATGACTTACCGGCGCAGACAGCCTACTGATGCAATCGACCAACCGTCAGTACAAGTGAACTACCGATGCATGGTGCTACTGATGAAAGGACTCAATGATAGTTAAAATGAATCACTAATGTAATGAGTCATAAATATATGGAAAGACCAACAGGATGAAATACCGATGGGTTGAGTCACTCGTAGAAGGAGACAATGACATACAACTCACCAATAGACTGACTCGCCTATAGGCGAGGCAATGATGGACTGTTTAAATTTTCATTTATTAATATTATTTCTAACAGTCATATTTGAGTCATTTAATGGAACTGAAATATATAATAATATTTTTTAGGACTTTTAGTGGATAGTACAAGGTATGATGAACCTATTCACGTTGATAGAACATGCTCTTTGTTGACCCTCAAGTATAAAAATCATTTTAATATAGAAACAAAACACACAGAATGCAGATATACCTAGAGAATAGAAGAGAAGTGTGGTGTGCCTGCATGTATGAAAAAAGAACATCTACGACTCTCAGGAACCCACTTTGAACTCAAGGAAGAACACACGAGGCAATCTCAATTAATATGGACATCGAATTGACAACTACTTAAGAATATAAAAGAAGGAGAAGGATATACCTTTAGAATCATACTTATACCTGGAAGACAAAATAGGACACACTTTTATTGTGTCATATTCCATAAGAGTACTCAAACCTCATCTCAGATACATCTTAAGAGTCCAGAGTTTCATCTCAATACACAAAAATCCTTCTAAATCTTTTCTCATATTTATTTGCTCTGTTGTGTATTTTTACATACTTTTGAGCAGTGTGTGTATATGTCCCTAGAGAACACACTATCTATTGTATTAAACTGAAGTATACAAGATATCCTTCCACTCATAACTTTGTACACCTATTTACTCCCACATATAAGTGTGGAATAGGTCCTTGTGTGACCTGGTAGTTTGTACCCACAAAGAACTATGGTAGAGGTCTTATTACCTGGATAGATGGTGGGCTATTATGAACCCCGATCTAGGGTGCGAATCAAAATGTTTATTAATTTAGACTACATGGTGGAATGTGGTCACTAAGTTGAGAGGATTTGGTCTCTTATTAAGACTGAACCTATTGTTTTATTTCCACTATGTTTTTACTTTTAGTTTTACTCTATATTTCATAAAACTAAATTGAACTCTGATAGTTAGTCGTAGCAAGTGTTTATAATAGTATTGAATTATTAGGTTAGTTTCAAAATTTATATTAATAATCAAATTGATATTACTGAGAACTAACCCTTCTCTTAAGAAATTAATCAAACAGTCAAGCTCTTATAAATTCACTATTGTCAAACTGGTGAATTGAATTTTAAATTTGGGGGAATTTCCAATAATACCTTTTTAACATAATTTTTTATAGATAATAAATTCACCCCCCTCTTGAGTAATCTACTCCGACTAACATTTGGTATTAAAGGTTTTGTAATTTTTAGTTTTCAATGACTTTTCAAACTTTTCATCTGTGGTTTTAGTGGTATTTCAATGATCTTAATTTTTTTTGTTAATACTAAATTATTATCTCTTTAAATTATTTTTCTAAACTTTTAGTATAGATAATAGGTTAGAATGTGCTGCTACAAATAGACCTCCATACTTTAATGAAACAAACTATTCAAAATGGAATATTAAAAAGAAAATTCACTTAGAAAGTATGGGTTTTGAAATTTGGTCTTCAATTGTAGATGAATATAAGAATACTGATACTTTTACAACCACTTGGGATGACCCAAATAAGACTCATTTTAATAATAATTGCAATGAAATGAATTCCTTATAATGTTATTTAGGAGAGGAATATTTTAACAGAATTGTTTCATGTAAAACAACCAATGAAATTTTTGACACCTTATCTCTTTCAAGTGGAGGAAATTATAATGTTAAGGAAATGATAATTAACACATATACCATTAAATATCGTAACTTTAAATTAAAACCCAAAGAGCCTATTTTTGACATGTATTTCAGGTTTAATGAAATTTTGAACACTATGATCTCTCTAAGAAGAGATGTTACTGCCAAAGAGAAAATTACGAGGATTCTTAGATGTTTACCAGATAGATGGAGAGGAACTTCTGTCTCCGTTAAAGAATCATGTGACATCAAAAAACTACCCATAAACGAAATAATTGGGAAACTGATGATGTATAGAGAAGAGATGAAAGTCAACAAGGAAGAAGAGGATGAACTGAAGAGAAAATCTATAGCCTTAAAGACTACTACCTCTAAGAACTAGGAAAAATAAGATGGTGTTAGCCTCTGTTTAAAGCTCCATTAATTATGAATCAATATAAAATAATAATGGAGAGATGGATCAACTAGACATATGATTCTGGAAATTCTATAGGAAGAAGAATTTCTTCAGGAAGATCAATTATAAATGAAGATACAATATCAAGGGAAATTGAAAAAAGGACTGGAAATGAAATGGAAAATCAGAGGATATTTTCTGCTATGAATGTAAGAGGAGAGGAAATGTCAAAGATAGTTGTCCAAAATTAAAATACAAAAATAAGTATGAAGACATTGACAAGAATTTTATGAAATATATGAAGTACATCACAGTGCCTCTGAGGATAGCTCTAGTAAATTAGCATCATCTCACGATGAGAGAAATGAAATGG
Organism: Viscum album; assembly: GCA_963277665.1. NCBI lineage: Eukaryota > Viridiplantae > Streptophyta > Magnoliopsida > Santalales > Viscaceae > Viscum > Viscum album. Next base: position 1,546,719,480 of record OY728135.1, on the reverse strand, counting down.
AAAATATGGTTTTTATGACAAACACATTTGAGGTAACCTTAGATTCTCATATACACAATTCTTATTATTCTAGAGATAAAAGTGATTATGAAAATAGGACAAGTGATGAAATATTTGAATACTCTAACATGATGGAAGAGACATGAAATGAAATTAAAAATAAATATAATTCTTTAAGGAAACAACATGCTTTCACTGTAATCATTAAGTCTCAAATTAGTACTGAAAAGGATAAGAATGCTCAACTGCTCAAAGATAACAATGAATTAAAAATGTCCAATGAGCAATTGAATAAAGATATATAAAAGTTTACCAATGGGAAAAATACTCTTACATAGATTAGTGGTTATTAGATAGATCCTAAGTACACTTATAGCATTGGATAATAGCTTGGATAGAGAAACCTATCTAAAACAAAAAATTTAACTAAATCTGGAAAATTTGTTCCTCCACCTAAAAATCAATATTTTGCTGCTAGTTCCATTTCTGGAAATATCTATTAATGCCTCTTGTTTATCTGGACTTAATAGAGTCTATTTTTAAAATATTTTGCATAATGCTTATAAGAAACACATAATGGAAATGGGGGTACCTAAAGTAGTAATTACTAATGTTACTGGATCCAAACAAATCTAGGTACCAAAATCTACTTTTGTTTGATTATCCTGTAGGAAATCTTTCTAAAGAGATCCTACAAGAGTCAGTGGTACTTGGACTGTGGATGTTAAAGAAATTTGATAGGAGAATACTCAAGATTCAAAAAACTAATCAATATTGACGGTGGATATGTAACTTTTGGCGACAATGCTAAAGGAAAAATAATTATCTTAGGCCAAATCGGTAACTCTAACTTAGTTTTAATTTCTAAATTTAATTTTGTTGATGAACTGAAATTTAATTTTCTTAGTATTTCACAATTATGTGATGATTAATTTCATGTTAAATTTGTGAATTATGATGGAAAGTTTTTTAACTATAAAAATGAATTAGTATTTTTTTCTTTTAGAAATGAAAATGTATATGCTGTTAACTTAGATTCTTTAGTTTATCAAAACATTTATTTTTAAGTACCTTTTATAAGGATTCATGGATTTGGCATAGGAGATTAGGAAACTATAATGTACACTCTCTTAGAAAGATTACTCGAAAATAATAAGTCAAGTATCTACCTAAACATTATTTTTCTAATGACAGAGTTTGTAATCCTTATCAAAAGGGTAAAAAACACAAGATGTCTTTCAAATCAACGAAAGAAGATTCAACTTCTCAACCTCCTAAGTTGGTTCACATGGACTTGTTTAAACCATATTGATTTTCTAGTTTAAATGGAAAACACTACTTATATGTTCTTGTGGATGACTAATCTAGGTATACATGGACTTATTTCTTAGATCACAAAAGGGAATCATGTACTTACTTCACCAGGTATGCTAAAACAGTGGAAAATCTAAGTGGTCTTAGGATAAAATATTTAAGAAGAGATCATGGCCATGAGTTTGAAAATCAAGAATTTAACTCTTTGTTATCACACAACGGATATAACCATAACTTTCCTACCCCTTGGACACCTTGATAAAATGGAGTTATATAAAGAAGAAATATAACCTTATAAGAGATACCTTGAAAAATGCTTATGATTTTTATCTACCTGTTTACTTTTGGGCTGAGGCTGTGAATACATCTTGCTACATAATTAATAGAGTCTTAATTAGACATATCCTCAAGAACACTCCTTATGAGTTTTTGGAATAATAAAAAACCCAATGTTAGTTACTTCAAAGTTTTTGGTTGAAATTTATATATCTTTAATAAGAAGGAAAATATTGACAAATTTTCATCCAAGATTAATGAATGAATCTTCTTAGGTTACTAAATTTCTATTAAAGCCTATAGAGTCTTTAATAAAAGAACCAAGTGTGTGAAAGAATATATGAATATAAAATTTTATTAAATAGATCCACATAAACCTAAGACCTCCCAAGACAAACTTGAAGATGTTATGCCCAATCTGGGCATAAATGTAAAACCATATAATCCTCTTTTTAAGAAATGTTTTAAATCAAACAGTTCTGTAAATTATTCAAACATTAGACATGATGAACCAGAACATGTAGATGAACCTGAATTTACTATTACCTCCTTTTATAGACCTACTAGAACTCTCAAGAGCCATCCTTTAGATTATATTGTTGGAGACTTGGATAAAAGGACAAGAACTGGATCTTCTATTAGAAACCAGGTTGAACATCAAGACTTTTTATCCCATCTTGAACCTAAAGTATCAATGATGCAATTAAAGATGAATTTTGGGTGATTTATAGAGAAGAAGGACTTAATCAATTTTAAAGAAATAATGTTTGGAAATTTCTGGATAGACCCAAAGACACCTTGACCATAGGCACTAAGTGGGTGTTTGGTAATAAAGTAGATGATTCTGGTAATATTGGTAGAAATAAAGCCATATTGGTTTCACAACGTTATATTCAAGAAGAAGGAATTGACTATAAATAAACTTTTTCACCTATTTATAGACTTGAGGAAATCAGAATCAGGCTTACTTATGCTGCCCATCATAATTTTAAAATTTATCTGATGGATGTTAAAAGTGAATTCCTAAATGGGTATATAGTTAAGGATGTTTTAATTGAACAACCCCCTAGTTTTACAAACTCTCATTTTAAAAATCTTGTTTTCAAATTAATAAAATCTTTATATGGTTTAAAACAAGCTCCAAAAGCTTGGTATGATAGGCTAAGTACTTTTCTCATTATAAAAGGTTATAGAAAAAGAATTGATGATCCTACACTATTTATAAAAAATTTTAAAGATTTTTTATTAGATCAAATTTAGGTAGATGATATTATTTTTGGATCTTCAAGAAATTATTAATGTATTGATTTTTTTTAAAATGACTCAAAGTGAATTTGAAATGAGTTTTATGGGTGAAATCAAATTCTTTATCGGATTTCAAAATTTTCAAAATAAAGAAGGTATCATTTTAAATCAATTTAAATACATAAAATATATTTTAAAAATATTTTTATTTGATAGAATTAAATGTAGTGACACTCCAATGAGTACTACTTGTATGTTGGATCTTGATGAAGATGGTAAATCTATTTATCAAAGAACTTATAGAGGAATGATTGGAAGTTTTCTCTACTTGACTGCCAGTAGTCCACATATAATGTTTAGTGTGTGTATGTGTGACCGTTTTCAAGCTAATCCCAAAGAATCCCATTTAAATTCTGCTAAAAGGATTTTCAAATACCTCAAACATACTATCAATTTAGGGCTATTTTAACATAAAAGGACAATCATTTGACATAGTGAGTTATTCCAATGCTGACTTTGGTGGATGCAAGTTAGATAGAAAAACCACCTTTGGGACATGACACTTTTCGGGAAAGTATTTGATTTCATGATGTAGTAAGAAAAAAAATTATATTGCATTATCTACTGCCAAATATTAATACATAGTTTATGGCTGCTATTATTCTCAGATTTTGTGGATAAAACACAATCTTATAGACAATGGATATCAATTTAGACATGTACCTTTAAAATGTGATAATAAATGTTCTATTAATATTTCTAAGAACCCAGTTTCTCATTCTAGAACAAAACATATTTATGTAAGAAACCACTTTTTGAGAGATAATTATCAAAAGGGTGATATCACTTTAGAATTTATTCAACCTAAATATCAGCTAGCTATTATATTCACTAAGACATTGATCTCTGAAATAATGAATTACACCAGACATGAGTTAGGAATGATCAATTTATAAGACTGTGTATTTATATTCCATTGATGTTTTAACTGATGTTGTCATGCTGACATCGATGCTATGTCATGCCGACATAGTTTTCATAATGACACCAACTCTATGTAATGCCGATAGAGCTGTCATGCCGACACTGACGCTATGTCATGCCGACACAGTTGTCATACTGACACCGATGCTATGTCATTCCGACACAGTTGTCATGTCGGCACCGTTAGTGTTATGAAAAATCTATCACACCGACACTGATGACTCACTATTTTTATACGATTTATGTTTTTTTTCAAAATGACAATTTTTCATTAATTTTTTTAACCCTGTTCATGATTTCACAATTGTGTAATTTCAAAATCCTTACCTAATATAAATTTGAATCAATCCACTCTACTTATTTACCTATAAACTCTCTTAACTATTGCTCTCTTTATTTACCCCTAACCCTTCACCTTCTAACCTTTAGACTGAATGGATTGGAATGGGGTGTGTGAAGTGAGCTCTTAATGATGGAAAGTCTCGTGCTTCTATGAAATAGAATGGTGAATTGATTAAATATTCAACACATATAAATAATACTCTAGAAAATCTTTTTGTAACTCCAGAAAAAAAAATTATTGTAGAATGGATATTATAAAAAAAGTCTCTACTACTCAAGGTACTACAAGATCATGGTTGGCTTGAGTGGTTCTCAAATAATGAATGACCCTTTTACTTGAAGATAGTTCATGAGTTTTACATGAATATAGGGTTTTTGTTGGAAGGGAGGGATGTCGCTTGGATAAAATCCATAGTAAAAGGAAAGAGAATCTCTTTCTCTTCAAGACATTAGGATGAAGGTCTAAAAGTTACTCATGAAGGTGTATTTGATTATTATGAAGGTACCTCTCCACTTGAGAGTGATATAGGTTTCTTTGAGACATTGTTAAAGGAACTCAATAATAATGATGTGCACAGAAGACCCGTGGCTATAGAGTTAAATGAAGAATGTAGAATCTTGTTTAAGTTAATCCAACATCAAATCTATCCCAAGAATAGGGAATTTTCTTCTCTAAAATATCAAGATGTCTACTTGGTTTATCTGTTGAGAAAAGGGATCAATGTAAATTTGTGTAGATACCTTATAGGTTACATGAATGAGATGATCAAACCATCCGGCAAAACTAATTCCCTATTCTATCCAAGGATGATATCAACTATGTTGAATGAAAAAGGTTGTGTAGATGAAGATGAGGAAGCTATTTCTGAGTGCAGTGGGAGCTGCCTTAGTAAATAAATTTGTAAGAGAATGAAAATCAACTGGAATCCATGGAAGAGAGAATGGGGTGGAGATAAAGATTAGATCTATGACAAGTTTAATCCAGCGGATCATCCAACTAGACTAAAGAATATGAATGACCTTGTTTTGGGACCAAATAAAGAAGATGTTTATTTTTCATAAGAAGTAGAGGATCATGTCACTCTAGTTAGAGATCTAGGATCTCTTATTGATGATAAGAGTGATCCTAAAACAACTAGGCCTCATAAAGGTTTTTTCCTTTAGACCTCCTAGTCCTTAACTCATCTTAACCTCTGATGATCTAACTCTTGAATATAATAGAGATGAGGAGAGAAAAGTCTTAGGAAGTGTGGAATATGTAAGCATATTTAGTGGATCTGATTAAGAAGAAGAAGAAAGTGCAAATGGTTAATGTGGAAATGGTAGTTAAGAAGAATAATAAGGTGATAAAAATAAAAATTAAGAACATGTCTCTAGACATGATGATATGAAGGTAATGTAAGTAGTGATGATGATCATAAGGATGATCAAGGTGAATATGTTGAAACGATTGATGTTGTGGACCAGGCTCGGTTGGAAGAACCTCATGAAGTGGTTGTTGAAGTGAGATTAGATGCTGAAGTTGCTGCTAAAGTGGAAGCTCAATAAATTCTTGTACCTACTTTAGTTTATGAAAGAATAAGACCTTATAGTGAAGATGAGAAAACATTAAGGAATGATTACATTTAGTGGGAGACTCAATAAAGATAAAATCAATTTGAATAAGAGAATCAACTTGGAAGAGTACGTCTTGATACTCTTACTTATCTATATGATGATATAATGGCTGAATGGGAAATTAATCCTGGGTATATGGCACTAGGATTAGACTATGAAGATTCAAATAATGAAGGTCTTTAAGAGCTTGTCTCTCATCTTAATGTTCACAATTTTTCCAAACTAAGAAAGGAACTAAAGGAAATAGTTAAATCTTTTTCAAACTGAACTCTTACTACTATTTCTTCCACATCTGATTAGCCTTCTTAGACTCTGGATACTAAGGCAATTTGAAAATTTGTAAAATAGGAGATTAAATCTCTATTCGATTCCTCTGGATTGATCAACCTAAAAAATATTGAGAAAAATAGTGATCATTTGAATGATATGGTTAGATTATATAATAAGGAATCATCTTTCACTAAGAAAGAACTTATAAAGTAGATAAATTCCTATTTCCCTAATATTTATTCCAATCACCAGTTGATAAGTCTTTTTAAGTATTTGGAAGAAAATATGACTTTACATCCAGTTACAATAGCATTCAATGAACAATTCATGAAATTAAAGGACTTCACTTCTCTATTGGATAAATTTATAGAGAATAAGGATGAATTTAGTTAAGCAATGAAATATGGTGGGGAGATTATTGAGGATTTAATCAAACTGTTAAAGCCATATCTCTCTGTTTAGAGTGAAGCCATTGTTGTTCCAGCTGCTGCTTCTCTTAACTCCGCTTAGAAAATGTCTTCCTGTCTAATATCTATTTCTCAAGCCTTGACAAAAATATGGTATGTTATCATAGAAAAAACCTATCCTCTGCTATTCTCCCAGCTTAAACCATGTCTAGAACTATCTGTTTCAGTAGGAATTTTTTTTCCTCCACTAAAGCTTTCTTCTGATTCCCTTGTTTCTCCTCTAACACCTACTGTACCTACCATTTATCCATCTGATAAGGGGAAAGAATCCCTTGACCCTTCAAATTATCATGGAGTGATTCTTTTTGATAGGTATGAGTGCTTGTAATTTTTTTTTCATTCAGTGTACTTTTCTTATGAATGAATATTCACTATTTCCTATTTTTTCTATTACTAAAAGGGGGAGAAAATTATTATGCATTATTATTTGTTTATATTACTCTAATAAATTTCACTTCCCATATTTATTTTTTAAGCATATTCGTCTTTATGGGATCTAATTATCAGATTGTTTACTTTAATCATTATCTAATGGTATGCAATAATGACATGATTTGTTATCATAAAAAGGGGATATTTTTGGCCCATATGATATTGTTTGACACTATCTCTGAGTATAATCGTTTTAATTATCCCAAATCATGTCATATATTAACATATAACCTACCTCATGAAATCTTCTAAAATTATGTCAAATATAATTAATTATGATTGTTTAAGTCTAAAAAATCTTATAATTGATTATCTATGTGTAATTATGGGTATTAACACCTTTTGAATTTACTGTACTATAAGACAAAAAGACCATTTAAAATTGTTTAAGTACAAGTCACTAACACCAACAGAAGAACTGAGTCACTGAAAGATAAATGACTCACCGATGTATATGAATTACCGATGCATATGAGCTAGTTATGAATATGACCTACCAGTGAATAAAACCTACCAATGTACATGAATCACCAATGTAAATGACTAACTGATGCAAATGAATTATCAACACAGATGGCCTACCGATGTAATCGACCTACCATTAGTACAAGTGACCTACCGATGCATGGTGCTAACGATGCAAGGACTCGCCAATAGTTAAAATGACTCACTGATGTAATGATTCACTGACATATGTAATGAAAAAAAAAGATGACATACCGATGAGATGAGTCACTGACAGAAGGAGATACCGATAGATGAAACTCCAATATACTGACTTACCGATAGACGAGTTACCTATATAGTGTTTACATTTTCATTTATTAATATTATTTATAATGATTATATTTGGGTCATTTAATGACATTGAAATATTTAATAATATTTCTTTTGGACTTTTTGCAGACATAATGAGGTACAAAGAACCTATGCACATAGAGAGAACATGCTCTTTGTTAGCCCTAAAGTATAAAAATAATTTTTGAAGAGAGAAGAAAAACACACAAAATATAGATATACATAGAGAATAGATGAGAAGTGTGGTGTGCCCATGTGTACCATAGAATAAAATCTGTGAATCTCATTCACCCACTTTGAACTCAAGTAAGAACACACGAGGCAATCTCAATCGAGATGAACATTGAATTTACAACTACTTCAGTATATTAAAGAAGGATAAGGATATACCTAGAGAATCATACTTGTACCTGGAATCTAGAATAAGACACTCTGTTTATTTGTCAACTTCTATAAGAATCCTCAAACTTTAACTCTGTTACATCTGAAGAGTCCAGAGTTTCATCTAAAGACATACAGATCCTTCTAATTCTTTTCTCATATTTATTTTCTATGTTGTGTGTTTTTACATACTTTAGAGGAGTGTGTGTATCTGTCTATAAATCAAACACTGTATCCTATTTCAAACTGAAGGATACAATATATCCTTCCACTCATACCTTCTTACACCTATTTACACCCATGAATAAGTGTGGAATATGTCCTTGTGTGACCTGGTAGTTTGTACCCATGAAGAACTGTGGTAGAGGTCTTGTGACATGGACAACTGGTGTGCTATTATGAACCCTGATCTAGGGTGTGGATCAAAATATTTATTAATTTAAACTACTTGGAGGAAGGTTATAACCAACTGGAGAGGATTTGTTTTTTCCTGAGACTGAACCTATTGTTTTACTTCCACTGTGTTTTTACTTTTAATTTTACTTTTTATTTCATAAAACTAAATTGAACTCTAGTAGTAAGTCTTAGAAAGTGTTTATAACAGTATGGACTTATTAGGTTAGTTTCCGAAGTTTTATTAATTATAAAATTGCTATAATTTATAAATAATCAATCTCTTGAGAAATAAATCAAACAACCAAGCTCTTATAAATTTTATACTGAATAATAGGTCAATTTGATTTTAAATTTAAGGGAATTTCAAATAGTACATTTTTTTATCAATTTTTTATAGATACTCAATCTACCCCCCTCTTGAGTACTCTACTCCGACAAAAAAAATCCTCTATCAACTCTAATATTCTTCATGGAAACATGTTGATATCCTTTTGTGTGTATATTTTTTTTGAGGCATTTATAAACCTTATATATGTAACACTTATCCCCCTAGATATAATGTTTCAAAATATTAAACGTTAAGATCACTAAAACTAATTATAGATCATGTGTTGGGTTGTTCTTATCAAGAATATTTAATTATATATAGGTATAGAAAATCAATTTATCATTATTCATGTGTATACACAACCATCCATTTTTGTAAGAAATTCTATAAATCTCAAATATTTCCCCACTAGTGGGTAATGTGAGCAAAAATGTTGTAATTATCCACTTCATTATCTATTTAAATCTCACCTAAAATTCATTTTACTAGACAAAATTCACTCTATTATCAATTATCATGGTTATTGGGATTTAAAAGCATCTTGATTTTCATAAAAATGAATGATAATACCCAAATAATCAATGAAAATTATAGATCTCTGTCATATACATTGGTCTGAGAAATCATTCAATTGCCTCTATTTTCAAGGGAACCATAAATATCCCTTTTCTTGTGATAAAATTACACATGAATATTAATTTATATATCAAAAAATTTCATATAATATACTTCACATATTTTTTTCCCTTTAGCATGGTATTTACTACAACATTCAAATGCTCATTGTGGTCCTCCTTACTTTTGTAGTTGATAAGAATATCATCTATAAGGACTAATTTTTTTTGAGTTAATACCTTAATTCTCTACTAATTAAGTCAAAGAAGATACCTATATATTTAGTGAGTCCAAAATGAATCACTATGTACTCATAGTGACCATACCTTGTACAAAAATATTTCATAGTGATATCCTACTCATTGACCTGTACATGATAATATCCTGATAAAAAATCCACATTAGAGATGTACTAGGATCCACATAGTTGATAAAAAAAGCGACAAACCCATGGAAAATGATACTTTATCATTATGATGATCTTATTGAGAACCTGATAATAAATTTAGAGGCACATTGATCCATCCTGCTTCTTAATGAAATGGACCAGCGGACCCCATAGTGAAGCACTTGACCATATAAACACTTTATCCCATTTATCCTATATTATCTTCTTCATCTTTTGAAGTTAAATAATTAATCTTTTATACAGAGTCTCGGTTATTGGAAAATATAAAGTGTAATTTTAATTTTGAACTAAAACACTCATTTTGGAGGAATACCAAACAATTCTTCACGAAACACATCATCATATTTCACCATAATTGGCATGTCATCAATAAAGATATTTTCCATTATCTCAATAATTTTATATATATATCATCTATCATGAGGAAAAAAATATCCATTTTTGATATAATAATTAAAAATATTATTCATTATTCTCCTTTCACTTATATAGAATCAGAGGGATACTTATGATAAAAAGAGTGATTTCATTCTTTTTGAAATTTATTTTTTCACTAAGGCTTTCAGAAAGGTATTCTAATCATAATCCCTCAAAATAAGTATATCTTTCTCAGATACAAACTATGATAACACATAACTTTTATACAATTTATTTCATTATTTGTTATATAAATACACACATAATACAATACTAGAATATAAATAACTATAGTGTCTTTGGGAAATTAGGTATGTAGGACATTAACTTGAAACTTTTGTACAAAACCATTATTTAATAACTCTAAAACATTCCCTTACATTCCATTGATCTTCTAACTCTATATGGTATAACATGAGGATGTATATAAAAAATGGGTGAGATATGAAGTCCATTAATGGAATAATAAAAGCATAACATAATGAAATTAAAACATGTGAGTTAATAGGCATATCAAGGTTGCATAAAAGGATGAGATAAAAATGAACAAAAAATCAATATATAATATTTTAACATTAAGGAAACATAAGAATGTGAAAACACCATAAAATATGGAATCATAAAAATTGGTCAAGAATAACTACTGAGGTATCATAAAATAGTGTGATTTGGATAAACACTCATGAACCATACATGATATCTCATCTTACAAAAATAACCCAATGCATTGGAGGGATATATAATTCTAGACCCACCATCACATTTATATCATTTATATATATATTTATGCACCCCATATATAGGATTATATAAGAATTTAATTTTCAAATTTTATTCCCCTAATTCAGGTGTATAGGTTACATTCACATAAGTCCCCAATAAATTGAGGATAATTAAATCTAGGTTAATATTCATGAGAAGAAACATGGTTGTGTATTCACAACATAAATGTTTTCCATGGAGAATCATGAGATAATCTCAATAACATAACGGGTGTACATAAAGATTAACAGAAGGGTATAATATGATTGAAAGGTCATATCTAATTACCTGAGAATCAGGAGATTAGAAAAGTGATGTACAAAATTAAAATACACTACAAATAATTGGAAATAAAAATTCATAGTACATAGAATGAACATGAAATAAAAAGAAAGAGAAGAGGATCCCTTCATCATAGTAAAGGCTTAGGTAAAGTTTATAATAAGGGGGGATAAATGATAAATAATTAATATAAAATTAATTTTAAAATATATGGATATTTATAAATACATTAAAACATAATAAATAGATATTAAAAATCCTAAATACAAAGAATAATATTGAATGGAAAATAAGAGATAAAGATCCCTTACCGAGGGAGGGAACATCTAAAATATTTAATAGAGCTTTTTAAGAGTATATTAATTCCTTGAGAGATATTTAGAGTGGTAGATATAGGGTAAAATAATTATTTATGTGTTTTTTGTGATGTTCATGGGAGTTTTGGTGGTTATTTATTTCAAAATAGAGGGGACATCATTATTAATTTCCAAATTTATGTTTTTGAGTCGATATGATAAAATAATAAAAACCACAAACCATAACAGGATTTTTTACCATGTTTTCTTAAAAAGAAGATGGTATTTCTATATTTTATTAGGGAATGAACCAAAATCCTTAAAAAAATTTCATTAGTGATGTAGAATTTAGTCATGTTCATTAAGAATTGATTTTAAAACCTTATAATATAATATAGGTTTTACAGGATTCATTAATTGTTTATAAAATTAATAAAATAAAATAAAAAATACTATACTTATAATTTTAAATCTAATTTTTGGAGTGTATTCCCTTTATAGTATTCATTAAATCACCTTTTTTCTGTTTTGGTGCCATAATACATATTATATATTAATAATGTATTTAATTTTTACCCAAAAATTCAACAGTGTCATTAAATTATAAAAAATTCCCCATTGAATAATTTTAATGTTAAAATTTAGATTTTAATATTTATTTTTTCAAAATAAACATCTAAATATCTGAACATTCAATTTTAATTAAAAATCCCCATTTCTCAAAAAATAATTGTTTTTATGATAATAACAGTTTTTTTGACCCTTAAAAATATTATATTGGACTTCATTACATTATATTATTATTTATATATAAATAAATACTATTTAATAAGAATATTATATGAAAATAAAATTTATTTAATTTATAAAATATTATGTTTTATTTAAAACCATAAATTTAACAAAAATAATTTTTTTTCTTCCGATAAAATTATAATTTGCATCAACACATATATAATTTTATATATAAAGTAATAACAAAAAGTTACAAATATTATCATTATTTTATTAAAATATATAAAAATTAAAACAAATAGGATCTAGATATGTACCCCCTTATTATAGTAGCACAAGTCTTAAAGGTAAGGTGTATGATGATGGTTCTTTCTTGGGGTGGTTTGGTGAACATGGTTGGGTCGTGATCTCAATAAGAATGAAAATATCCTATAAACGGTTTCACTTGTGTTTAAATTGATGAAGCATAGATATGGATTGGTCAGTAGAAAATACCAGTGATGGAATATCCCTCAAAAACTCTGATAAATGGGCTTTATAGGGTATGATCCTACTAGTCTATGCCATCAATTCCTCTATTCGCATCAATTTAAATATATCATAAAAGTTAATATACAAATATTATTGGTCACTATACAGTGACTATATCATCAATGGTTATGTGTCTTAAAATTATTTCAAATATGAATAACTACATTTTATAATGTTCTAAAATAACATAATCAATTCATGTTTTTTCTATAACTTCATTAATTATCAAGGAATTTACTCTTTCAAAAAGGGAATTTTATTTATAAATTTTGGTGTCATCTCATGGTCCACCTCAAAATTTTTCTATTAATAAAAAATAATTATCATGTAACACTATAATCAATCAAATATATTTATATCCCCAAGTACATATCCATAGAAATATACATGTATTGGTGCGTATAACAACCTAGTAAGACCCCACATGTTCTAAGAAACAAAAAAACATAGCTCATGCATACATAATAATCATTATAAACAAAATAAAAATACATAGTTTTTACATCATAACTAATTAAAATACAATGATAATCATTTCTAAACATATTATATGAAAATATATTATACATTAAGTCTTATAATATTTTATATAGTATTAAAAAAATTTCAATAAAATTTTATGTCATCAGTCATATGTTCAACTGATCCAAGTAACCCATTCCCATTATCACCAAAAGAACCATTAAAAAATAATAAATATAACAAAGAAATAAACAATAATACATAGAACCAACACTATAAACACCCATATCCATGTGGAATAATTAGTCTTTATGTATTATAGACTCACTTTCCCTGGGTTCTAAGACATTGTGGAGGACCCTTTCCCCACTGAGGGTGTGTATTTGTTGTGTGAGTTCCTAACACCATTGATGGGGGGTCATTGTGTCCTATAAATTTCAAGAGTACCTTATTCTATGTAATATATATAGGACCCATACTCTTATAGTGGTAGTGGTGTCCAGGGGAGTACCTAAATCCCATGCATCCTATATATGACTCATGTATTGTGAATGATATTTTTGATATAAGGAGTACAAAAATCCATGAATAATATGGAATAACCTTTCTCTGTTGATAATGAGATTGATCAGCTAAGAACCTAAAACCATATTTCTATAAAAATCCTATTACATCATAAAATTTTAAATTATATTTTTTCCTTTAAAACCTAATGTGTTTGATAATATGCTTTAAACACAATATCAAACCAAAAGGAACCATGAATCCTTATATAATAATCATAAATTATTCATTTAAATGGATAGTATAAACATATTTAATATAATTTTGAAATATATGTGTAACATAAAATAAGGGTAACTTTTAATACTAATGCATTGATGAAATTAAATTAGCATAACTAAAAAACTAATACGATATTTTTTATGCTAAAAATGTATTTTTATTAAATTGGGTTTTAGGCTCATTATTTTAAGAAAATAAATATATTATACACAAAATATATTATTAAAATAATTAAAATATTAACACCATATTAATTAGTAATTGATACTAAATAAGAATTAGAACAATTAATATTTTAAAAAGTTATTTTTCTATGAAAACAATTCTCTTTATATTTTTATGTTTTTATTTAAAAGTTAAAATATTAAATTTTAGAATTTGAATTCAGGAAAAATAAATTAAATTTCAGATTTAGAATAATAATATCATCCCAGGAAGACTTTTTTGAATTTTTTCTAGAAAGTAAAATTTTTAGGTGAATAGTAAAAAATATAGTTTTTATTAATACTTTATACTTTTTGAATTTATCATGATATAAGCATGACATAGAAAATTTAGAAGATATTTTTAATGATCCTATTTTTTTACACGTATTAAAATTATTAATTTAAAAATACTATGTTGAATTTATGGAACCCATTTTCTCCATTTGGAAACATAGGCAATCTTTTGTTCTAATAATTTTTTTAAACATTTTCATTTATATCTGTTTTCACAAGGTAGAATTTTATTTTGGATTACTTTTAAATCCATGTAAATATTATTTAGTTAATAAAAACCCAATTAATGTCTTTAAAAACAGAAATAATGATAATTTTTTTTTAAACATAGCATTTACCCTTAGAATTACACCTTTTTAAAAAATAGGATTTTACTTATAACATGTGATAATATGAAAATTATTTTTTATTAGACATATAAATTTTATTGGATAAAAGTTATTAATTATATGGAATAAATTGGTAAAAATCATGTAATAATCTAATTTTATTTTTATGCATTAAAAGTAAATTACCTATGTATGAATTATATACCATGGTAAAAAACCAAAAATGGTAATTGTTAAAATCTATGTGTAAAAGACCGAAAAAGTGTTTATCACATATTTGAAAATTAAATGTTAAGGGATTTTAAAACTTAAATAATCCACAAATTAAATATTTTCCACTATAAATTTACATTCCATGGGAAACATGTTCTCTATTTTTGTTAATAAGTTATATTTATAAAAATCACATTCCCTTCACCAATAAAAGGAGTTCACCAACAACCCATTTATCCAATCATTATAAATAATTTTTGGAAAAACTCAAACCTAGTCTCTTTTCTACTCTTTGAAAAAATCCTATAAGACTTGTTCATTCTAAAAGATAATGCTATGGCACATTAATGTGTCACCCGATAGAGAATATCCAAAGGGATAAAAAATGTTCTCAACCAATATCTCTTAATTTTTTTCTTATTTTACCTACATAGACCTATTCTACCCATTAATGTATGATAAAATTAGTAAAAATAGTAATACTAAATTTTATTGTACAAAATTTAATTCCATTTTCTACCTTCCTCCAAAATTATTATAACAATGAATACATCCTCATGCATAGGTGCATACTACTTTCTTTATGAATGATATGTGTGATTTTTTGTCACTGCCGTACATGTATAGTTAAAAAATTATATTAAATTTTTTAATATAATATTTATTAAATTATTATGATTCTATAATTATAAATCATTATCAATCTTTCTCCAGATCTATTGAAAATGAACGTTTCATTGTGCGTACGTTCATACTACCACCTCCACAAAGTGACACATTTTATTTTTAATATTGTCATATACTATGTATGAAACACTCATTTTTTTATCAACACATTAATAAAATCTAAATTAAATCATTATGCTTCTATATTCAGGATATTATTCAAAATTATTCAGTTTATTAACCATACTCACTCATAGATTATAGCTTGTTCATGTTTGGTCCGGTGTAACCATATTCATGAATAATGATATAAATAACTATCATGGATAACTATGGAAACATTATTACATGGGATATTGAAAAATAACAAGTAAATAATGATTTTTTTCTATAATTGGAATGGTTATATAAAACCCATTATTATGATACCACCCCTCATTCGTAAAAATTACAAAAACAACCACATCATCAAAATATTTTCCATTAAATCTAACTAAAATAATTATAAAATGAAAGTATAAGATTATAAATAATTAAAATACATACATATATATATATATATAATTTTTTCATAATGATTAATTTTTAATCTATAATCATTAATTGACCTCTCCATTACAAAACAAGTACTAAACAAACAATTGAATTTAATGGCATTCAATGATGAAAATAAAAAATAACTAACGTATGAATTTGTAATAAATGATTATAAATAATTTTTATACAAGTTTATATGTTTTAATAAGGTTATTAATTTGGTTATTAAGATGGCTATTTATGTTATACATAAGTTTGATGAAGCTTAGCCAAGAGGGAATAAAGTTGATGATTTTTATGACTTGTTGAGGCTAGTTATGTTTTTTCCACCATTTTACCTTGAATATGATATCATTTTCATTTAATTAACATTAAATTATTTTATTATGATTTTAATGTAATCTATGGAATATAAAAACACATATTAATTTCAATTATGAATATATTTTGGGTTTTTTTGTAAATATTGTTGTATTTTTTTCTAACTTTTATTTGTGATTTTTTTTGTGTTTTAGGTAAAAATTAATTTATAAATAAGTTTGATTTAATTCAATTAACAAGTAATATGAAGATTTTATTATCCTAAAGTTTTGTAGCATCAGGATTACTAAAAAGATATAATGGTTCAAGCTCACGATTTTTTTAAACAAAGACTATTTTATAATGACCAATGTTATAAAATATTGAAGTTACAAATTGTATAAAGTTCGAATTCATTCTTGGTTTGTTGGAGGATAATTCAAAACTATAGTTGAAGGTTCTGAAAAACAAGGAGGAGATTGGACCTCGAATAATTCCATGCGGGACTTCAGGAACCTTTTGGCTTTGATGGGTTTGGTTGATCTGGGATTTTCAAAAAGAAGGTATAATTGGTGTAACAACTGCCAAGGCATCAGGAAGATTTTCTATAGAATCAGTCATTGCCTTGACAATATTCAAGGCTTGGACTCTTTTGATCAGTTTTTAGTTTCAAATATTTCCTTATCAGTGTTTAACCACTATCCACTATTGGTGACTCTGAAGGAAGGTGATGCGGTTTTTAGATGTATTTTATATTCCTCTAATTTCCATCAGATTGATGGATTCCTTCGTCTCATTAAGTACTCATGGGAAATAACTGTGTGGGGCATGACCTAGACTGGTCTCAGGAATCAGCTTTAGCACCTAAGAAAGGATATTCAGAATTATATTCCCAGTAATAGTAATAATGATATAAATATTAATGGATTAAAGAGGGATATTTGGGAACTTGAGAAGTATATTCCTGACTATTGGAATGATAGCCGCTTTACTTTGTTGGTTGAAAAGTATAATTTTCTTGCAGAGAAACTTCTGGAAGTTGAAAGGTATTGGAGACAACAATCTCAAGAATTATGGTACAAATAGGGGAAAACACTGCTTACTTACATGTGTATTTGAAGGGGAAAAGGGTGATCATAAGAATTAACCTTAATCTTGAAGATAACCCATTTAGTTTGGATGTTCAAGTGGTTGGGAATAAGGCCTTGAATTTTTTCTAAGATCTGTTGGATGGACTGAAAAATATCAATGAATACAAGTTAAGTATTAAATATAGATAGGGGGATTTTATGAATTTCTTTCCATGACTGGTGGAAATTAGGGACAATGATATACTAATGGCGATACTTGAGGAGGATGAGGTAAAAAGCACGGAGTTTGGTATGAACAAGGAAATCACTCTTGGTTTAGATGGTTTTTCGAGTTCTTTATTTATTGATTCTTGGGATATTGTAAAAAAAAGTGATGGAGGTGGTGAAAGACTTATTCAAAGGTGGTCTGTTGGTTAGAGCTACCCGCCCCTCTATAGTAGATCTCGTCCCAAAAGTGAAAGAACCATATTATTTGAATCAGTTCAGACCTATATTCCTATGTAGCTTTGCTTATAATATTTTATCCACTTTTCTCAGGCATTCTAGGAACCGGAATTTACGGTATCCATGAACATCCTTACTGGTTTGATGCTCATTTTAGAATGTGGATGGGGTGATATCATCATTGAGTCTGAATGCCTTATCGTGATCTATGCGATTAATCACAACGACGGCAGAGTCCGGTCTTTTGGCATCATCATCAGGTGAATTCTCTCACTTCACCAATGCTTCTCATTATGTACCTTATCCTTCACCAAAAGAGAATGAAACAACACGGCCCATCAGCTAGAAGCCTCATGCCCATTCGGTACTAACCAGTTCTGGTTGGACAATTTCCCTTCTTGGCTTTGCACATGTACTTCTGCTGATCTTTCTCATTAATGTTTTATGAATTTTTCAAAAAAAGTATTCAGGGTCCATTAGAATCACCCAAGAAATTATTGATGATTTAAATAAAAATAAAATTGGTTTCAACATTATATTTAAGGTGGATTTGGAAAAGGCCTATGAAAAATTGGAATGAAAATTTATTATCATGGTTATGAGGAATTTTGGATTTCATGACTATGTGTGTGACTTGTGTTTGATATGTTATGCTTCCCTATGGATCACTATTTATCTTATGGAAAAGGCCTTTGGATTTTTTAAATCATCACGTGGTGTTATGAATGGTGATCCTTTCGCACCTACCTTTTTCATCATATCCCAAGAGGCACTCACAAGGAATATTCGTGAAAGCCTTGTTGAAGGGAATATCATTCCTCATCTTAAAAGGTTTGGTAGTGGTATGGTCTCAAAACTTATGTTTTCTAATGATATGTTATTCTTCATTAATGGAAGGAAAAAATCAATATATGGGTTCTCCAATTTAATGTATACCTTTGGCATGTTGAGTGGTCAAAGAATTAACTCAAGAAAGAGTAGTGTTTTCATCTCCAATAAGTGCCTCAGAAGACACATATCTGTAATCCGATCCAAGATGGGTATTCAATGATGTCAACTTCATATAGTGTATCTTAGTGCCCCAATACCCAATGAAAGAGTCAAAAAGGTGTTCTTTGATGACATTATTAATCAGATTATAGAGAGAATTTTCAACTAGAAAAATTGTTTCCTTTCTTTTGGAGGTAGGATCACCTTGATCAATATTGTTCTGACATCTATTCTGATGCATGTTCTTTCCATTATTAGGCCATCGAAGGAAACTTCCTAGATCCTGAAAAATGTTATGATTGCTTTCTTATGGGATGAAAATCAAGGTGGACATTGTCATTGGGACTTATGGAAATGAATGACCAAACCCATCAATGAAGGAGGTATTGGTCTTCGTTTCATAAAGGAGTCCTTGAAATCCTTGCAGGCAAGGATGGCTTGGGATATTTATTAAGGGAATTCCCTTTCGTCAAAATTCATCAGTAATAGATATGTGGAGGACTGGAGGAGTTGGGCTATGAATTCTAAGAAATTATCAAGTCTTCTATGATGCATGCATAGTCCCTTGGTGGTAATGGAAGGAAGTGTCCGCTGAGCTGTTGGTTGCAATGATATCAGCTTTTAGAATTCAAATTGGTACAAAAATATTCTCCACTTTCCGGGCTGCCCATCTCCAACCATCTCCTTTAACGAGGCTATTTTATACCTGAACTTCATTGATGTTATTTTGAATATGGATCAGAGGGAGTTTTTTGATATTATCATAATTGTGGAAGATCTGGATAGGTGTAACTTCCTAGGATCCTCTTCCGGTAGGTTTTCCAATCATGATATCAGGAACCTGATTCACTATAGTAGTGGTATGGATATGTAGGCCTCAAATCTCTGGTGTAAATAGATTCTAGGGAATATGAAATTCATATTTCAGCATATTAGTAACCATGATATATCAACTAATGAGAACATGCGAAGAAGAATAGAAAATATAGACACTTTGTGTAAATGATGTAGCTGGACACAACAGGAAATGATGGAGCACATATTTTTTCATGAGGATTGGGACAAAGGCATTTTTAATTTTCAATAGTAGGTTTTAAACCTTCACGCCTTCACTGTTCCCATGTAGAATGAGATTATGAACTGGTTCCAAGGGCCAGGGTAATTTACGGTAGATTTCAAGACCCGGGGGATAATTTTCTCATTATCTTGTTCGATTTTGTTGGAATCTTGGAACAAATCCAGGCATGATGCCAAGATTTCTAGAAATCATCTATAGGTGCGGGGGAGGATTCCTGTGATGGAGTTGGGGGATCTAATAAAAAACAAAGGGAAATCTCTTCCCCTGAGAATATTTCTCCTTGATTTCTGCTCGGGTATGGTTTCTATCTATTTAAATGAATTTTGATGGGTTTGATGGGTTCCTCCCTATACGAGGCTAAAATTGAATGTGGATGTATATTTCTGGAATGGAGAGATGATATGGGGTGGACTGGTTCATGACAACAGGGGTTCCATGATTCTAGGCTTTAGCTCCTACTTTGGTGCAGGTAATTCCATGGGTGTAGAGGCTAAAGCCTTGGTCATGAGTATTTACCTATGTAGGCAGTTTGATATCCACATCACTGAAGTAGAGAATGATTATTCTATTATGGTCAAGTTTCATCAATGTAATGGGTCCATTATCTAGGAGTTGGTTTACATGGTTAGGTTCTGTAGAACCCTTTCCAACCAAATTTTTTCTATCATGCATACTTGGCATGAATGGAATTATGCGAACGACTTGTTAGCTAGAAAGGGAACATCAGGAGAGAGACTGGTTTCTTACACCATCTAGGGATCTCTTCTCAATGATTTCAAAATCATTATCAGAAATGACGCACTTGGTCTCCATTATTTCCACCCCTTTGATGTATTTTGTTGTATGTTATCTACTTTATTGATTTTGAGTAAGAAATTAATTTTCAATATATTTAATGAAGTTCACCACACTGAGTTTAATAAATATAAATTATCAAACTGATGAAATATTTTGATTATTTTGGATTGATAAAATCATTTTTACTGGATAGTAAAAATTATGAAGATACCCTCAATAGAGTTTAGTCAACTAATATTTATGTAAAGTTTTATCAAATGTTGAATGAACAGACGAATTCATTACATATAACCAGATTGATCAATAAAGATTAAAATTTTAGATGGGGGAAATATATGAAGAGAACCAATTGGGGGAAGCATGAGTTCATCAAACTGTGCTGATCAGATGAAGAAGTGTTTTATATGTTTTCGATAGATTAATGACTGTTAATATTACCATACAGAGGAACATGAGAGTATATACACTAGATATGTGTTTTTGGAACTTTAAAAAACATTGTAATGACATTAATTATAATAATAATGATATGTTCTATCAATGTGAATAAATTTAGATGAGATCAAATGAAGTTTTGAAGATACTATTAACACTGATATTTTAAGAAAATTTTATGAAGATTATTGACACCATAATTCTAGAGGTTTTGAGGGTGGTCAAAAGAATGTTGAATTGAGAGGTATATTCAAAAATTTATATATGTGTTTCATCCTAATTTTTTGAAAGTATGTATACCTATAAAAATAAGTAAAGGTTCATTTTTATAATTTGTTTCTGTAATTGTTGAGAGGGTTGAATTGATTTTTTTTTCATTTCAAGTTACCTAATGATAAACCAATTTTTTGAAGAAGAGGTGTAAAAGATTTAATTTACTAAATAGAGACACATCAGTTATCGGTGAATTAGACAAAGAATCACAGAAAAAAGGTATCATTCAGACACCTTCTAGACTAAGGTACACCTAATAAAGTTTATTACAGATGGAGTGTACCAGAATGAGAATTTCTGGACAATGTTTTGGTGTGAAGTAATTCAAAATACTTCATTTTTAGGTTTTAAGGATAATAAAACATAGTAAATAGTGGGA
This sequence comes from Viscum album, assembly GCA_963277665.1. NCBI lineage: Eukaryota > Viridiplantae > Streptophyta > Magnoliopsida > Santalales > Viscaceae > Viscum > Viscum album. The sequence goes on along the minus strand of OY728135.1, from coordinate 1,546,697,302 downwards.
AACAGTACAATTTCCCTTCAAAATACATAAGGATCTTGATGAGATTTTTCTCATTTATATTCACTTCATTATATAGTGAATATCCATGGATCAATAATATTGAGAAAACATAAACTAGGTACCCACGTTTGGACTGTACCTTGAAAAAACATACATGTATTACTTTATTTATTTATCATCGAATATGAAATAGTACGAGTTATAAAGTTGAGATGATATATTTATTAACAAGTTGTAAGGGTCAATTTAAAGTGAATTGATATTATAAAAAATCCCCACTAATTCAACCCTCCCCTGTCTCAATGGACTACAAATTCATGGAAACTACCAGTGGTAATAAAGAATACAAGTTTCCTTTATAAGATCCTTATATTCATTATCATTAATAACATCATCTTATTCAATACCATAGGTGTTATCACATTTGATGAAAAAAATTATCATGGATGAAAAAATAGAATGATACTATGTCTTATTTCAGTTGGCCAAGAGGTAATTTAAATAGCTACTATATGTTTTCCACCAATGGAGAAATATTATCTTATGAAAATTTCTGTAAGAAAGAAATGTTAATTATGCTGGAAAAGGTTGGAATTTTATATTTATATCCTTGGTTGAAAAATATTATATGAAGGCTAGGGTTCTCAAAATGATAATGGGAAGATAAAAAAGAAAGAAAGAATATTCAAGCGAAATTTAAAGGTGATGGAATAAAAGGTTTAAATATGGAGAAGAATGTTTTATGATATTTTTATAACATAATTCAACCTATTAATGACTACTTCACCCAAATGAATGAAATTTTTAGCAAAATCAGAGGATTCAAAGATGGCTAGGAAGATTCAACTATTGTTAAAAAATTAACGTTGAACTTTCTAGATATATTTAATCCAAAATTATATTCTATAGAAGATAAATAATATTTAATCCTTGATTAATTACAAAAATTTATTATTTCATATGAAATAGAGAAAGCACCTATATTCAAAAATAAGATTAAGTAATATATATATTTTTAAGATATGCTAATGCTAAAAATATAAGAATTAGAACATGAGGTAAAGTGATTCAATGAATTATCTGGTAAGGAATATGATTCTAAAGTGAACGATATAATTATTAACTTTATCTAAAAAAAATAGAATTTTAGAGGCATTTAAAAATGGAAATTTACACTTAAATGTGTTGATAGTGGAGGCATGGAAATTTTTGTGATGAATTGTACAATGAATAAATATAGAGAAAATAATTGTGATTTTGATGAAAAAAATCAGTGGAAGAAGTGAGTTAAAACTTTTAAGGATAATAATAAATACACATGGATAAAGAAAAGGCTCATAGGAACAATTTCAATAAGTATATTGAGTAAAAGTGACGAGTTATTATATAATTAGAATATTTTATCAGAAGATAAAAATATATAGATGTTAAAAACCTTCATGGATCATGTTGACTAAAAAGATGATACTCCAAATAGTTAATGATAATAAGGTGAATCTACTTATAGGGAATATTAACTATGATCTGAACATGTGTCATGTATTGAACAAAAAATATATATATAAAGAATAAATAATAAAAAGAATGAATGTGCGGAGAAGAATGAAGGAAAAGAATAATTTCTCAAAAAATATGATGCATACATAGAATAAATTAAGAATCTCAAGACAATAGTTTATAAATAAGGTAATGTAGTTATTTAAGAATCAATAAATTTGTTTACTGATTGAATATACATTGAATACAATGAAGGATAATTTCAAAAATACTTCAATGGTAAAGGAAAAAATTTCTCATGTTACTGGAAGAATATATCATAGGAATTAGGTAAAATATACCCCCCACTAAACATATAAGTTCGTCTCATTGTACTAACCTTGTGGGTTTATGAATCAATAATGGGAGATCTGGGGTTGATAAAAGATGTGAATGAAATATCACATCAATATAAGTTAAAAGTAACTACCACAAAGATTCCCCACACCCCATAAAATCAGGTGTAGTAATGTATATTTAATCTCTGAAAACTTATCCCTGAGAAAAACCACACCTCCATTAAATATAGTGATTCAATGGATATTTTATGTGTAGTGGGACATACAGAAACAAATAATATAATTAATGTAATACCAAATCTCTCCTTATAATAATGTATGAAATTAAGGGGAGTAATATTGGAAGTGAAGAAAGTAACATTCTAATTTTGAAATAAGAAACATAATGAAATTAATTAGATCATAAAAATCCCTCTAGAAAAAACCGATTCGTTTGTCTGGAGAAAACTTTTAGAAGGTGTGACTCACCAGGACATGATACTGAAGATTTTATGATAAAACTTATAGGGATAATTTATTATACTAGAGATGAAAATGAATAATGTAAAAATGAAAATTGAATCCAAATGATTTGTTGTTGATACTGATCTAAAAGATAGATGAAATGAATGATGGGTTTGTCATAGTTTTTACTCCTCACATGTTTTTAGTGACTTGAAAATCTATAATAATATTAAAGAACATGAGGGGGATATATCACTTTTAAAACTGACAGATCCTAAAAAATAAGAGTTATTGGTATGAGTGAGATTAAATATGACAAACTAAAGTCAAAGAATGTTCTATTTTGGATAGTCCTATCAAAAACATACCTAGTAATAACCAACTTTGCGATGATGGTAAGTAAGTTATCTTCAGAAAAAAATCATGCATCATCTGATGTTTGAATGATAGAAATGTTGTTAATATGGATGAATGAACCAACTACAATATATTCCATATTTTAGATCCTAGTATTTATTACTATTTATGTTATAATGATGAAAAAAGTTGGGGCATTCAAGACATGAGAATCATGGCCATAAATGTATGGGTATAATTTAAAAGGAGGATGATCTAAGAGACTTAGAAAAACTAGTGAGAAAAGATGATGTTATTTGTGTAACATTTAATAATGTAATTATAATTAGTGGAAAACATAATAAAGTTAATATTCAATCCACTATACCACTTTAACTCATAAAATTTGATATATATTGTCCGATGAGATATCAATCAATAAATTTTGATTTTTACTTAATTACATTCATTAGAGATTTCACTCAGATGACTAGTGTAATGTTATTGAAACAAAAATTAAGCGGATGTATAGTTGTTCAAGAGTTTCAAAAGAGATATTGAAAAGGAGATGGGTGTATATATACTTTAGCTGATAACAAAAAAGTGAAGGGATACCCAAGTAACTATTTTGAGTAATACCTAATAAAACATGGAATTATACACCAATAAATTACTCCCAAAACACCTCTACAAAATGTTTTAGCATAAATAAAAAATAGATGATAATTTTAAATAGGAATGATCATGCTCACTGAATATAAAAATTCAATGTTCATATAGAGATAAGTAATAAGTATAATTATACATGTACAAAACATTTGTTTTCATCAACCAAAATAAAAAATTAATCTCTATGATATGTGGTATAAGAAAAAATATCTTGTGGAATACTTTATAGTTTTACAGAGTCCATTCTTAATGAAGATAAAAATCTAGACTTAATAATTATTGATGAAAATGAATAAGATGGAAATTTAAAAGAAAATTCATCTGATGAAAAAATATACAAGTTGAGTAATAAAAAATAAAATATGATGGTTGATACCTATGATGTAAATGTCCTTGAATACCAGTCCACCTTAACAAAATTTGTTGAAGATGGTAAGGATGATGTAACATAAGATGGAATGATTACTTCCATATAAGTTAATTATAATGAAGATGACTACGAGGCTAATATTATAATAGATTATTTGGATTAATCAATTGGTGATGAAAGTAAAAATGAAATAAAATATAAGAAATTAAAAACTTTACAAAAATAGGTTCAATATAATAATATCATAAAAAATCAGAAAGCTCCAGTTTAGACCATATGGTGATTGAGTATTTAAAATCAAACATCAATTATCTCATATGTCAAACAAAAATATGATTTGAAATTAGGTGAGCATAAATAATGGTTAAATGTGATGAATGAAGTTATGGATCAAATTTTGAAAAATGGAAGCTAGGATCTTATTCATCGACTAGCAAGAAATAAGTTTTTAGGAATAAAATTGGATTTTATGATGATCCGACATTGTGTTTGTTTTAATTTGTTTTCAATAAGTCAGTAAGTTATGAATAACTTGATCTCAATTTTTATACAAAATTAATAATGTATTGGATGTAAATTTTTGTTGTTCTAAATAATAATTCCTTGGAAGTAAATTTTTTGTGTTTTAAATATTTGTAATGTTTGAAAATTGTTGTTCTCAAGAAATTATGACTATTTAATTCGGAATTATTTTATGAGTATCAATGTTTCATCAAGAAGCTTGTAATTTTTTTAATTAGTTGAAGTTTTAGAGAATATCTATCCAAAAGAATATCAAAAGTAATATGTAATGTTTTGGGTGAAGTGAATTTATATGTGATTATTATTGAAATGATATTAAAGCTCAATGACATGTTCCAATTTCACTAGGATACTACACATTGGTTACAACACTTAAAATGGTAAATACCATGGAAATTTTTATTTTCTTAAAGATATTTTGAAGAAGAAGGCCATGAAATATCCCTATTATTGTATTAATAATTTTGAGAAGAAGTGAAATTTACAAGGCTTTACAAAAGTAAAATATTTTTCTTAAGGGATATCAAAGAATTAGTAGTTGATAAGGAGATGTTTGTTGATTGTAAAATTGAATTTATTCTTTGAATATTTTTATGCATTACTTTATTAAAAAATGAGTCCTACCAAATCCTCCCAATGAAGGAAAACTCAACCATATATTGGAGAAAGATCTACCTCATGGGATCCAACCCACGCATGGGATACCTAGGTGTTGAGGGAGTATAGAGGATGGAAATAACCTACATAAGGAGACACTTTTTGCACATGGGTAGGCATGAATAGGTAGTGTAGTGGGGCTTATCATGGGTTATAATCACAGTGGAGACCAAGAGAGGACCCTGATAACATGCTTCTAGATAGATAAGGAAGGGGGGAGAAATATTAATCAATGATAGACCAAGCTCAATATCAATGATGTACAAATAAATCATGCTTACTTTTCACCTTCCTTTTAAAAATATAAACAAAACATGCTAATTAATGGTAATGTTCCACAACATCATATTGTACCTCACATATATTAATGAGTTTAGATCTTCGGATAATCAACCACTTCCATGACCATTCAATCATTTTGAGATAATAATAATTACAAGGATTTGTCTAATTAGATAATCTCTATGCATGAAATCTATGTAATTCATGAATAAATAAATTCAAAGAATATTATTATTTCATATGTAAAATAAAATTGTAGGAAACCATTCAAAAATATTCAAACAAGCATGGTATAGAGATTTAAAGGTGTGGATTCATCCGATCAGTATGATATGCATGTGAGTGCATCGTCATGAAATATGAACTTGATACTACATAAGAAGGTATGTTGTTTATTTTATAATCATATATATCATGTGATGTTTAAAATACTAAAATCTTTGGGGTTAAAAATATTGAGATATTCTGACATTTTCAGTTCATTGATGATGTATCTTAAATCAGTATTTATCATAGTAATAGGTGTTAATAAATCTTGGAATTAAAAGAATATCTAATACAATGAATATAAGGGGAGATTCGGTGAACCTCACCTATAAATACAAGGAAACCAAAGTTGAGATATGGTGCTGAAATATTCGTAAGTTCTCTAAAAAATATAGAATACAGTTGTTCTTTATGAACTAGTTCATGTGAAGGATGAGTTCCACACAATTATTTACATGAAGGGTATATTTTTAATGCTCTACCAAGATTGAAAAGATAGAACTATGTACTCACACTATGTTATATTAAGGATATAATTTATACACAATCTTACCAATTTAAAGACCACTTTAGGGTTATGTAAAGAATAAAAATATTAACTCAGTGTATATACTTGAAGGCCATATTATATGAAAGTTCAGTGAAGCCCTCTAGTTTTTTGTGAGGTATTGAGATACAAAGTACCTTGTTATCAAAATAGTAAAGAGAAATATCATGAAACATAATTACATGAAGGAGATATTGAGACATCCATACCTATTAATGTAAGTTAAATTAAGATATTTCTTTCTTCCATTCATTACAAGGATTCATAAGCAAAAAAGATTCATAAAACAATGTTGATTTTGATTCAAGGAAGTTCCACATTAGAATAGTAAAGTAATATAAAAATTATGTGTTTTTTCAAAAGTATATAGTTTTATATTCTATAATAAATAGTGATATGTGTGGTGAAATTAAATTGCACAAACATTTTGTGCATTAAGAATAATAGAGGATAACATATACAACTATTTTTATTGTTATTGTGTATCAAGGAAATAGAAAATAAAACTACTACTATATTGTTTATTTTTTATGTCAATCATAAGAAGAAGAATTATATGATTGAGGAGGTATTGGAAAAATCCTATAATCATGTGCCTTAAAGATAAATATTTCATTGTACCTAGTTAGTGATAGAAAAATTAGAAAAATTCCATTCCATTTCCCATTATTTAGGAATATGCCCCCGTTTGCGCCTTCGGGCCACCGATTTTGTCCCTGAGTCCTTTAAGGATTTGGGCCACCCAGGCCTTTGGGTCTGTAAGGCCTTAGGGACACCTCAAGGTCTTCAGGCCACCATAAAGTGCAGATGAAAAGCAGAAAACCTACAAGGAACAAGCTCTACATGGATGATGAGCAAGGAGCTTTCACCACAGCAGAAGCTAAACGGATTTCAAGAATGAGAGGGTATGGAACCTACCATCAGGACAAGACTATGCATGCACGGGAATGCCTAGACGAATAGCCATGCGAAGGTGGAGAGCTGATTTCATGATGAAAGATGACGGGGAGGAGAAGTTCCAAGTAGTTAGTCTGGGTTGTATGTAATGTTTAAGGCTTACATGCAATGAATTCCCCTATGGCATACGTTCCATGTAATACTTACGCCTACGTGCCTTGTAAGGGTTCCACCTCACCCCGTGAAAGGTGGATTATCAAAAAGGCAATAAACAATGAAGGCCTTTGGACCATTGGGGAGGTCACACCCAAGAAAAACACTAAATATACCATATACATTATAATGAATGGAGGTAGGATTAGGAGACAATAAGATAAAACCATTGAAGGGAAAAATAAAGACTATAATGGTAGTTATCACACCTAATAAGCCATATGAAACTACAAATCATGAATTTCATATTCTAATAGATATATTTTTTACTTTTCTATATGATTTAGAAAAAAACAAGAAAATTGAAAGAATAATAGGAAAAATTATATGATGATGGGAAAAAATATTCCATATGAAGAAATAAAATTTTATAAGTGGTTGTCAACATACAATGATAGAAGAATCTCATAAATATATGTGGAAGGTGCAAAAGGGATGGACATATCTTGAATTATTTTTTGTCTTTAAGAATATCTGATGATGAAATACTAAATATGAATCATAAATAATTATATGATTATTATTCCATCATGTACAATGTTAATTGAAAAATTAAACAGAATATTAATTAAAAAAAAATTAAATATTCAATACTTCTATGTACTACTAATAATGTTAGTAGAGCCAGCATGATTATTTCACCCTCATATAGAGCCGATAATAAAGGTTTTCCATGGTTGAGAAGCAATTCTATGCCTTTCTTCTATCATTGAGAAACAAATTAGATCCACCTTATTACTATTTACTTTTTTTGGAACCATATTTGTAGGTAATTGAAAGTGATAAACATATTTAGGGGGATAAATGATGAATAAATTATATTACAAAATCTAACAGGTTGAATATTAATTCCAAGACTAATAGAAGAAACCATCATGGTTTGTTATATATATGTCTATATTAAAAATTATTTTTTGTAAAATATCAAAGATAAACCTTGATAAAGATGATCATGATACTATAGTTGGTCAACAAATATTAATTTTCCATCATGGATGAGATCATATAAATTTTTAATAAAATTAATTGGAATAAATAAGTAAAACTAAGAAACGTATATATATTGAAAATGTGAAAATATAGATCATATTTTGAGAGGGAGTATCTAAATAATTTTTTAGATATTTATATTTATTTTAAGAACTGATATATCTATAAGGTAATTGTTCAAGAAATCATTTATTGGGTATGTGGGCATACACTCTAATCATTATTTACAAAAATTAAATGAGTTTTGATCATAAAGGGGTGAACATAAATGAATCAATGAAATTAACATAAATAATCTTGAAGAATTTACAGGACTAATTTCATGAAGACCACTTTAATATTATAATTTAAAGTTTTTAATCTATGTGTTGAGATGAGATAAGGATTTTTAGGTTGAACATATATAAAGAATTTAATATAAAAGTGGTAATAAACAATTTACACATGCACTGTATCACTTACTATCAACCTATTACTATTTACTCTAAAATAGATATATGTCTACAAGTAAAGATAAAATTTATGATATATCTTTTATTTTTATAATCAGAATCTAAAATGAAAAACATTGATGTCCAAATTACATCCTCTTATTTTCTACTATGAGAAATGATCATATAGACCTAAAGTGGAACAATTGATGTCACATTTAATAAGAAATAAATGATAACATACTCTCCCATGTGGTTTGTTTTTTTATCAATAATATGGATAGAAGAAAATTAAAATGGGGATAATAAATGAAGAAAAAATATTGACATGTAATTGTATATATTGGTATTGATAGTAAATACAAAGTATGAGATTGATAATCCAATTTTTTTGTTGTATTTTTTGCAAATAAATTATTAAGTGATTAATACCTTTATGTGAATTTATGTTAAGTAATAATAATGTCTTGGAAGTATTTTTTTGGTGTTCCCAAGATTGTTAAAGTGTGAATATTTTTTTCCCATGAAATTATATACATTTTATTTTGAATGATTTTATGCGGATTTAAGTTTGAACAAGAATATTGGAATTAGTTTAAGTTGATTATTGTTTATAGAATATCGCTACATGAGATGTTCAAAGGTCATATGTTAGGTTTTGGGTGAAGAGAGTTAAAGTATTATGATTTTTGAACTGATATTAATGATCAAAGGTAGGTTCCGGTTACACTAGGAGAGTTCACATTGTTTAAAAATTATGAAAGTTGAAGACCAAATAAAATATTTATTTTCATGAATATGTTTTAAATAATAAGGACATGAAATATCTCTATTATATCATGAATAATGTTGAAAATAATTTAAATTAAAATGGCTCTGAATAAGTAAAATATATTTATTTCATAAGGGATATTAAATTATATGAGGTTGATGAGGATATTTTAGTGAATTTTTAAATTGAGTTTATACATAGAATATTTATTTGTGGGAATTTATTTAAAATTTGGTCCATCCAAATCCCCCAAGTAGGTCCATACCAACCACATATGGGAATAAGATTTATCATGTGGGAGGAATCCCATACATGGGAAGCCAAGGCAACATGGTAGAATAGTGAATTCAAAGCACCTATATAGGCTGGCATGAGTGTGCACATAGGTATGCATGTATAGCCTATGGAGTGGGCCATTCCATGTGATGGAGACATTATAGAACATGGGAGGAGTCCCCAGTTTCATGATTCTGTATGGATAAGGAAGCAACATGTATCATTAAGTGATGCTTGAGTGAGTTGATGATCAATGTGGGAGAAGTCAAGAACATGCAATATTCATGGACCTATTAAAAACACAGACATAATGCACTAGGTTTTGGGAATATTCCATGAAATTATTATAAACCATACATATACTCATGAGTTTGGAACATATAATGTTTAGCCACCTCAATGATTAAGCTAATATCCTGTGATAAAAATGAAAATAATGCATTCTCATGTTGAATAATCCCCATTCATGAAACTCCAAATTTTATGTATAAATTAGTTTGAAGAATATTATTTTTTTAAATAAAAAAAATGAGGAGGAAATACACACATTCGTAAATGTGCATGGTGAATAGATTCGAAGGTGTTGACACATGAGATTTTTATCGCATGCTTGCGTATGCTCCATCATGAAATAATAAATCGATCTCACATAATAAGTAACACCATATTTTTATATGTCACATAATTCATGAGTAGTTTTACATATAAAAAACTTTATGGTTTAAAAAATTGATATATTCCATAATCATCATTTCATTAATGATTAATATTGACTCGGTATTTATCAAAGTTTTAAGATGCAGTGAATCCTAGAATTAAAAGAAGATCTGAAATGGTGAATGTAAGGGGAGAGTAAACAAACATTACGTATAAACACCAAGAAACCAAATTTGAGAGATGGTAATGAAATATTCTAGTGTTCTATGAAAAGATAGACTTTACAAAAGTTTTTTTAGAACAAGATATCATGAAGGAAGTCTATACACAAATTTGTGTGAGGGAGATATCTAAAAGGATCTTCTATGTTCTTGAAGAGAAAACTATGTACTCAAACTATCTTACATGGATGATACAGTTTACACACACACTATACTATTCAAAGAACAATCAAGGGTTACGTGAAGAATAAAAATAGTGTCTCAGTGTATATATATGAATATCATTTATACCAGAGTTCCACAAAGAACCATATGTTCACATGAAGTACTGAGATACCATTTATTTTGATTTTCTAAGTGGAAGGAGTAGTATTATGTGACATAATTAGGAAAAAGGGAAGTTGATACATCCATAAATATTCTAATCAGTGAAAAAAACATAGATCATTCTTGCAAGTATGAATTACATAGATGCATAATCATTAGATATTCATAAAACAATGAGGAGTTTGGTTCAAGGAAGTACCAAGTGAGAACAGTGAAGTAACATTAAATCTTGAGTTTTTGTATATGGACAGTGTTGATATTCAAGAAGAAACGATGAAAAGTGCATTGAAATTATTTTGTAAAAATGTTTGATGCACCAATAAGGTTTTAGAAGAACTAATTCATTTACAATTGTTGAAATGTTTTATAGAGAAAATAGAAAATGACACTTCTAATATATTTATTTTTTATGTCAATGATAAGAAGAAGAATTTTGATATTGTGGAGGGTTAGGTTGACATCTTGTAATATTTTTCATTAATGAAAAATATTTCATTATACCTGGTAAGTTCCAATAAAATGCATACATGGTAATTACCTTTCATATAATTTAATTGATAATAAAAAGGAACAAATGTCCTTATAGGATATAGATTATATTCAATGAGGTCATAGTCATCCCCACTATAGGTGAACCTCATTAAAAATCATGGCTCTCTTTATGCTTTGTTTTTTGTGTACATTCATTCTAACCACATGTGAATAAGATAAGACATCCATTCATCGAATAAGCGATAGAGATTTTCAAAGGGGATATAAGTTATATATTGATAAAAAGGCATCCCTAGATGATTCAACCCCCTTATAATGTGGTTATCCCAAAGTGATACTAAAAATTAAAAAATAATCTCTAAGAGATGGGTGTAATATTAAGGAATAAAGAATGAATTTTTTACAAATTTTATTCATAGGTGTAAGGTTTTGATTTTGAATAAACTTTTCCCCATGTTTAAATACATGAAAATATGATATTTATTGAGTTGCTGCTACTCATAAAAACTAAAAATGCTACCATAGGATGTTAAGATTAAATTATAGAATAGATAAATTAAATAATATGTTTTAATTTAGTAACCTAGTGGGTATATATTTTAAAATTATGGAACCATTGTGTGTAAACTTAAGAAATCTTTCTATGAGTTGAAACTAGCCCCATGTGCTTCATATTCAAAGAATGAAATTTTCCTAAAGTTGTTGACATATTTTAATGTAAAATATGATTGAAATATTTATGTAAAATATATTATTATTGGTTTAACACATTATTATTTTAAAAGAAGAAGATTATGTTGGATAACATATGTGACATGCAACACCATGCTTAAAACTAACCAAAACATTTTATTATTTAAATATGACAGTAGTAACCCATCCATTGAATTGAAAGGTATGAATATAAGTAACCAAATTATAAAATATATATAAAGTTCCTACTTAATAATTTTATTGATTAATTCATAAGAAATACATATTCAGTTATTTAGTAAAATCATATTATGATTTAATAATTTGTTTTCTTCAAACACGATTTTATTGCTTTTTATGAGAAAATATTACATTTAAAATTTAAAATTTATAAAAAAAGTATTTGATCAAATCAAATTATTTTTTAAATAAAAATTTAAATTTTATCTTAGGGAAATTTCTTAATAATTTTCTAAAAAAATTTATTTTTCTATAAATAGAAAAAATACTAATTTTTATTGAAAACTGTATTTTTGTATAAAGTATTTACAAATATTTGTTTATTTTAAATTGTTTTCAAAGTAAAATTAATTCTATTATATTACTATTAATCCAATTAATTTCATTGGAATCAATTTTATGTTTTAATTTTCAATAAAAATATTTTAATACTTATAAAGGTATTTTTTGAAATTTTTTTTGTTCATTTCAGTGTTTTGATCTTAAATTAATTTATAAACCATCTAGAAAATTAATCTTGTAATATTTATTAAAAAATTAGGAACCATTAGGTTAAAATTTAGTAGAAAATACCATTTTATTTTTTTTCCAATATGGATAGTAACTATAGTAAAATTTTGTCCCCTTGGTAAGGGTAAAACTAATAAAATATAGTTAAAATATTTGGATAAGAATTTAAAATTTCTCTAACACTTGACTTTATCCTATTATATGGGAGTATGTAGGTCATTTCTATCCATTCCTTGAATATATGGACATAGGGTTCCATATATCTCTGATTATGACATTTATAATAAATTAAATAAAATTTAAAGTTAAAAATGTCACTCTCTTGACTTTAACATCTCTAGAATTTTATCATAAGGGTAAAAAGTGGTTATGTATAGTGCTAAATGTTTATTTGAATGATAAATTAATTTTATTTATTCTAATAATTTACTATTAAATTTTAGTGATGTAATAATTACCCTAAATTCTTACGTAATGCCGACAAAATATTTATATAAATAATGAAAAATAAAATAAATGATTTTAAAAATATTAAAACCAATACTATTTGGATTAATTATTGTTTTACATGTTTTTTTAGATAAATATTAAATAATAGGTATTTTTAAATGGATTATATTTAAATTCCTTAATTTTCATGGTTTCTTTAGTTTCAAATTAAATGAATAACATCAAAAACAAAATAAATAAAATTTTATTAAATTAAAATTTTATTAATTTATTTGAGGATAATTAAAATATTAAAAGAGTAAAATGTTGAAAATATATGGTCTAAATTTTTCATCCCTTGTCCAGTTATTATCCAATTTTCTCCTTATAATAAAAATTATAACCCTTTAAGCGCGAAAAATATGTTACCGCGGTTAAGGTTAATATATCACAAATAAGGGTTTAAACTAAAAGATAAGGTTTAAAATACCACATAAAGCTATCCAAATTTTATTGTTTGATGGTATTTAACCAAATCATACCTTGTCTTTAAATATTTATGTATTTGATTCATTTTTAAAGATATTGTTTTTTAATATTTTAATCTTTTAAGAAATTCAAAGAGTACCCCTCCCCTCACTAACAAAGGGAACTCTCCATTCACTTATTTAAATTTAATTGAGCCTTATATATAATCAAAACCCTACCAAATTGTTTTCTCCACTTCCTTATCCATGAAATATAGGTTATGATCATCATTAAAGAGAATTTTGAGGGTCCTTAAGAATGGATTAAAAGGATGCCTACTGTAGAAGAGGTAATCCTCTCACCCAATCTCTTTAAATTTTATTCTTATTATACTTTAAATAAATATATTATATAATTAATATAATATTAAAAAAATATACAAAATATATTTAAATTTTATTATAATTCTAAAACCACCTTTATTCACCCTCTTTTCCATCAAATGGGGAGTGAAAGTATCACTAGTGCATACTTACGACTTACCATCTCCATATGGCAATAAAATTCATATTCTATATCCATTGTTCATGGATGTATATTATTTTAGGTTTAATGTTTATATATTAAATTTATGACATAATTATGATTATAGAATTATAATATCATATCTGCCTTCTTACCATCATATATATTGGAAGATGTTAAATTCTTCTATGCGTACGTATGGACAACCACCTCCATAATGTTATTTGATACATTTTTTCATTTTTTGTTTTAAAAGGATTGTAATAAGAATTTATTTAATTAATATAAATAATCTATATTAAATAATAATTATTTTTTTGAGGTTATTTATTATTTTATTTCTTTCGTTCCACCTATCAAAAAGTGAAAATTACTTTCATGCATCAGTACGTTTTACTATCTCCATGAATGGTGTAATTAATTTTTCTATATCTATCTAATACGAATGAATATATATATATATAATTAATATATATGATATTTATATCATTATTAAAATTATTTAGATTAGGGAATCATGATCAAAGTATAAGGACCAGAACTACCAAATTGATATTTTCAAAAAAATGAAACAATTTACACAAATAAATGATGATTTTAAAATGTTGTTATTAATAAATGTTTGTTGAAATGTTATAAGTGGATCATATATGATATTATAAGTATTAAAATTATTATGTTATATAATTATAAAAAATTTAAATTTATTATATAGGATTCTTGAGAAATGATGTTATTAATAGTTTGATGACATATTATATACTAAATTTACTGATTTTATATTAAAAGTGAATAATTTGTGTTAAATATCAATGTTTTAATACTAAGTATAATTTTTGAGCATTTTTAAAAGTAGTCCAGTTGAGAAATTTTACTATTTTATTTATAGCTTACACTCTAAGGATCTAAATAGTGTGTTTCTTCTTTTTTAGGATTACTAATTGAATATAAAACATTTCATTAGAAGTTCTCATGGGACAATTCTTCCATTTGAAGGCCCATATGGACCACACAAGAGGGCCTATAAAATTTGTGAAGAAACTGGACCAGCCATGAATATTGAATTACTGAGCTCAATATATAAGTTAAAATTCATTAATTATACTCATAGATTCGAGGGACAATGTGAGAAGTCTTGGTTATAAATTTCAAGACCCAACTCAAAAAACAATGGGCCCAACTGATTCATTTAAACTCAGCCCACAATTCTATATTGTAAATACAATAAGTACAGTATTCATGAAATATCTCATGATGTAATTATCCAATAAAGATTATATTTTTTAGTGTAAAATAGTATATATATATGGTCAACATTGTTGAATAAATTTTTCAAATTTGAAGGCATCTTCCTGTTGATAAACCAATTCACATTTAGGCCTTCTAAAACAATGGCGTGAAATGGAAAGATTTACATTGCTTAATAAACCAGAAATAAATTTTTCTCCTTAAGATAAATGGCCAACAAAGTTTCATAGTAGATAGATGATATATTTATATATAACTTGTAATAAGATAATATCTTGATATTCAGCTGTCTAAATTATCAAAATGGCGATGCAAATGTAGGGACATATTGGGAAGGTAAACAGTCCACTTCATTGGGATATAAATACATCTCCCTATTGTTCATCAAGTTGGTTGGAATTTCAGAAGAGAGACGAACATATTTCCATGAACAAATCCTTTACAAGGGCTTTGGAGTACCTTCCATACATATTTTTTACTTGTTAGACCTTTCCTCTTCTCTTTGTTTCCTTTTACTTTTGTGTTCTTTGTTTTTGTAATCTTGGATGTCCTTTTTTTGTAATTATGTTTTAATGAAAGTTTCTTATTCAATATTGCTTATTCTCATCTAAATTTTCTATTTTAATATTAGTTTTCATAAAATAGTTGAAATTCAGTTGAATCCCCTTCCCTTATTTTGATTTCTCATTCAATATAAAGTCTGTATTTAATTCCCTTCATCATTTGTGTGTGTGTTCGACGCACCACTCTTTTCTTATCCCGTTATTTTTCTCATCTTCTTAATTTCTCATCATAATAATTATAACTAGATTACTAATCATTTAAATGGATGAGTAAATCTACCATTGGGGGGAGTTATAATTTAGGGATATTAAGTGATTGAGAGCCTTTGCTTGATGAGTATTCTTTGAGTTAATATTGTGTATGTTGAACTTCTTATGTAATGAATTAATGATATGATTTGTTTAATATGTGGATTCCATGGATTATTGGAACCACAAATACACTACCATAAACAAGTAATGGTAATTATTAGAACCCTAATTTCTGTTATGGCTTAGATTAAAGCTTTAATACTTGGGAATTCCGATCAAAATCATCTTGTGAAGTGGGTGTTAATTTAATGCAATACAAAGAAAATCTCAAGGATATCGTAATCTTAAATCCCCAATAATGAACTCACCCAAATCATTATTAATTTGTTAAATAAAAAATCATCCATAAATTATTTCATAAGATCTACAAACAACCCCCCCAGTCAGAATATAATTAACTAAAAAACTGACTATTAAAAAGTATCATCGCCGAGGATTCAACCTGAGTGCTGCTATACACATTAGCAGTGCACCAGAACCTTGTTCGGTCGATAGGTGACAATTGACCATGATTTAAAATGTAACTGTTTCCAGGGATGGTGAAACTAAGTCATTGATATTTTCTACTTATTGTTAGAAAATAAAAAAAAAATAATTTTAAAAAAATTTGAAAAAAAAACACATAGAAAAACCCGCCATCCTTATAAAAATCATAAACAAAAACAAAAAATAAAAACCTGTTTTCCTCTTTCTTCCAACATATCTCTGAATGCTCTATAGACTCCCAAAAAATCCCTCATATTTTTTTGATACTGAAATTGAGCGAACACTTTGGTAACATAGGTTGAACATTAGGGATAATCAAATAATTCAAGAACCAGTCTTTGTACAACCAATTGAATTAGATATGGCCAATCATAGGAAATAAACACTTAAAGAACTCGTTTCCATTGATATTAATTTCCAACCTATTGATATTCAATATCCAAACATAGAGGTTGACTTAGAACACAAATTAGGTGTGATTTATCTTCTTTCTCATTTCCAAAGGCTAGACGGTGAGGATCCACATATCCACCTTAAAGAGTTCCAAGTGGTGTGCTCTGTCGTGAAGCCTCAAGGGGTTTTTGAGGAACAAATAAAACTTTGAGAATTCCCTTTATCCATAGCTGACTCCGCCAAGTCATTTCTCTACTACCTTCCCCCTGGTTCCATAACCACATGGAATGACATGAAGAAACTCTTCTTAGATAAATTCTTTCATGGTTCTCGTACTACTTCTATACAAAAGGAAATTATTGCTATTTGTCAATTCCAATGTGAATCACTCCATGAGTACTGGGAGAAGTTCAAAAATCTTATTTCAACCTTTACACACCACAAAATCCATGATCAACTCATGATCCAATACTTATATTAGGGGTTATTAGCGATGGAGAAAAATATCATTAATGCCACAAGTGGTGGTTCTCTTATTGATAAAACTCCTACAACTGCAAGAGATCTTTTAAAAAACATGGCTAAAAATACAAAAAAAATCCATAATAGATCACATGCTCAAGTAAAACTAGTCTAAGATAATCAATCCATAGAGTGGAACAAGATTACCTAGTGGATGAGTGAACTTACAGGACTTGTGCGACAACTAGTTGTGTCATCAAAATCCCAAAATTCATATTCTCCACAATCTATGTTTCATGGACCTGTCAAAAACTATGGAATCTGCAACTCCCCAGATCATCCAACTGACACATGTCCACAACTTCATGAGGATCAATCCGATTCATCTAGACCAATAGAGCTCAATATAGCCTATTCTCAACATAACACCACCCCTCAACTATCAGTTCAGTTTGTTAGAAACTTCAACCAACCTCACTCTGAGCCCTTCTCTTCTTCCTATGACCCAAGGCCTGAGGTATGGTAATCATGTCTCTCATCCCCCTAAATTCCCACCTCAAAACCCAAACCAGTTTCAATATGGTCAAGATGTTGGTAATTTCTAACAACCTCATCCTTTTGTTCCTCAATAATAAAGAAAAAATCATCCTCTTGCGCTTCCAAGATTCCACTATCCTAATGATCCTTCCCAATTCCCAAACCAATAAAATTTCTTTCCCAAGAACCCAAATCAAGGAAATACCAATTCAGGACTGGCCTCTTCATCCAAGAAACCATGGGAAAGTACAGTTGAAGATCTTGTCTCCTTCACCTGTTCCAGCCTCAAAAACATTGAAACCCAAAATGGTCAACTTTCATCCCACCTTAGTCATCAACAACCATCAAATTCTTCTCAACTCCTAGCTCAACTATTACCCAACCCCAAGGGTAATGTATGTGAAATTGAATTTAGATTGGGAAAAGAAATTGATATGACTCAAGAAAAGTCCAAAAAACCCCCTTTTAATGTTGACCTAGAAAATGAAAAGAAAAAGAAACATGAAAAGGAATCTGAATCCATTCTCTCGCCTCCTTCCATTCCACTTAGGAATACAATTTTTTTTTCCTCAAGCAGTTTCTAAACCAAGGATGTCCTTTAAACCCAATCCTAAAATTCTTGACATGTTTAGATGTGTTGAAGTCGACATTCCCCTCTTAGATTCCATAAAAAAATCCCTATGTTTTCCATGTTTCTTAAGGAATTGTTCACCCATAAGAGAAAACTAAGGACCTTCAAAAATTTTTCCACCCATCAGTCTGTTCCCAAAACGTGAAAAGATCTAGGGACCTTTACAATTCCATGCCAAATTGGAAGTTCCAACTTTGATGATGCACACATAGACCTAGGAGACTTAATTAATTCCATGCCAAAATCCATCTTCTCCAAAATTGGTCTAGGTCCCTTACATCCAATGGGTGTTGTCATTCAGTTAGCCAATCGAAGCACTGCTAGTCCTGAGGTTATAATAGAGGATGTCCTTATTCGTGTCAATGATATTATCTTCCCTGCGGATTTCAATGTCCTTGACATGGAAGTTGAGACGAACTCTTCTCAATCTCCCCTAATTCTAGGAAGACTATTCCTCATGACTTCTAGAACCAATATTGATGTTCATTCAGACATCTTATCCAGGGATTTAGTGACCAACTGATCAATTTCAACATCTTCCAAGCCATGAGATACCCATCAGAGGATCACTCTACATTATCAAACCATGCTTATGAGTACTCTTCTAAGAGTCAATTGAACCCCAATCCATCATGTTCTTCATGTTCAAATGATAAAGGATCTTGTGAAATCTTCACCATGATTAACAAAGTCATAAATAGTTATGTTGATGTGAACCTATCATTCATAGACTCCATCAATATAGTGGAACTTGAAAAATCTCTTGAATCCCACATCATCTTTGATATCTACCGCTCCGCCTTGGACAATATTAAGGAAAATGAATATGAAGCAACTAAATTCCCTTCCTCCATTCCTGAGTTGTCTAAAACACAAATTAATGATGGGACTGATCTAAAATCTCTTCTTGAACACTTGAAATATGCATTACTTTTCCATGATCAATCTTATCCTGTCATTATCTCTTCTTCACTTACCAAAACTGAGGAGTCCAAACTTGTTCAAGTGTTATAGAAAAACAAAAAGGCCTTAGGTTAGACCGTATATGGCATACTAGGAATCAACCCTGCTCTTTGCATGAATAACATAAATCTTGAGGAATAATAAAAACCAATTAGAAAACCACAAAGAAGACTCAATCCACTCATACATGAGGTAGTTAGAGAAGAGATCATGAATCTTCTTCAAGATGGTATTATCTACCCAATTTCTAAGAGTTAATGGGCTAGTCCAGTTTAAGTTGTTCATAAAAAGGGTGGGATAATTGTTTTCACAAATGAACATGGAGAGGTAGTCACAAATCGAGTGAAGAACAAATGGCATATGTGCATCGACTATAGGAAATTGAATATTGAAACAAGAAAGGATCACTACCCTCTTCCATTCCTTGATCAAATGCTATAACGATTAGCTGTAAAGTCGCACTATTGCTTTCTTGATGGATACACCAACTACTTCCAAATCCCAATCGCATCTCAAGACCAAGAAAATACTAATATCACATGCCCCATTTGGAACATATTCATATAATAGAATTCTTTTTGGACTTTGAAATGCTACAACATTCCATAGCTATATGATGAGTATCTATTCTGAATTCATTGAACACTACATGGATGTCTTCATTGATGACTTTAACATTTATGGTGAGTCATTTGAATTGTGCTTGCATTCTCTCTCTCTCTCGATTCTTTCAAAAGTGTGTCAAGTGTAACATTGTGTTAAATTGTGAAACATTCCACTTAATGGTTGCAAATGGGATTTTTCTAGGGCACATAGGTTAAAAAGAGGGTATTGAAGTTGATCCTACAAAAATTGAAGTGATCCAATCACTTTTTGAACCCACTTTTATTCAATACATCCATTAATTTCTCGGTCATGCAGGTTTATATCATCGATTCATCCATAACTTCAATAGGATTTCCCTCCCACTCACTTAGTTTCTCCAAAATGATGTCACTTTACATTTCGATGAGGTTTACAAGAGAGCCTTCATTGAACTTAAAAATCCTCTTACATCTTCCCCAATAATCCAACCCCCAAATTGGCCTTTACCCTTTGAGTTCCTGTGTGATGATTCTGATAGAGCAGTTAGGGTTGTTCTTGGTCAAAGAAGAGAAAAAAATTCCTCATGTCATTTATTATGACTCAAAGACATTGGATGAAACTCAATCTTACTACACTGTGACTGAAAAGGAACTTTTAGCGGTGGTTTTTGAATTAAATAAATTTCGGCCCAATCTCTTAGGTGCCAAAATCATCATCTTCACAGAATATTCCGCTATAAAGTTTTTACTGAAGAAAAATGATTCCAAAACAAGGATAATAAGAGGGATCCTAATTCTCCAAGAGTTTGACCTTGAAATAAATGATAGAACAGGAAAAGAAAACCCTATGGAAGATCACTTGAGTAGAATTTGTAATTCTTATCAATCTGAAATAATTGATATAGAATTTCTAATTTATCACCTTTCATCTCTCACTCCAAAAATACCATGGTATGACCCAATTGTAAATTACTTGGTTTCTGGTGTTTTTCCTGATTTTTTTTCAAAAGAACAAAAAATGAAGTTGAAAAATGAATCAAAATACTATTTTTGGGAAGAAAATAAACATTGTAAAACTGGGATAGACATGTTAATTAAGAGATGTGTTGATGAAAATGAATATTCTTCCATCTTAGAATTCTATCACTCAATTCTTGGGGGTGACCATTCCGGCCCACAATGGACCTATCGAAAGGTCCTAGACTCTGGATTATTATGGCCTTAAATCTTCAAGGACTCACATGAGTTTTTTCAATCATGTCCCAGTTTCCAAAAGTTTGTCACAATTTCCAAAAGAAATGAAATGCCCCAAAACCTTTAATTTTCTATGAGATCTTCGATGTTTGGTGAATTGATTTTATGGGACCATTCACCCTTCCAATGGATTCTCAAACATTCTTCTTGTGGTTTATTATGTTTCTAGACACACATCTTACTCCGATTTGGCACACCATGTGCTTTGATAAGTGATTTAGGAACCCATTTTGTAATAGAACCATGGAATATCTTTTGAAAAAGAATGGTGTTATCCATTAAAATTCAATTGCATATCACCCCAAAACAAATGGAATGGCTGAACATTCTAATAGGGAAATGAAAAGAGTGCTTGAGAGGATTGTAAAACCCACCAGAAAAGAATGGCCTGAAAGACCTGGTGAAACACTTAGGGCTTATCAAACTTCCTACAAAACACCCATTGGGATGTGTCCTTATAGGATATTTTTTGTTAAAGCATTTCATTTACTAGTTTAAATCCAACATAAGTCGTTTTGGGCTGTGAAAACATATAATTTTGATTGTGAAAAATATGGTAAAAAACATTGTTGCAATTGGATAAACTGGAGGAGATTCGACTTGAATCCTATGAGATTTCGAATATGTACAAAGAAAAGGCTAACGTACTCCATGAAAAACACATCCTAATAAAGGTATTCCATGAAGGTGAAAAGGTATTGCTTTTCAACTCTCAATTTCAGCTTCACCGAGGCAAGCTTAATTCTCATTAGAAAGGTCCTTTTATTGTTTCTCATGTTTACCCATTTGGTGTAGTGAAAGTCCAAGACCCTTATGAAAAAAGGACATTAACAGTTAATGGACATCAATTAAAGCATCACTATGAGAGGACACACAATCCTGAAACCACATTGACATCCATCGAATCCCCAACTTCTGTAGTCGACCCACTAGTGGATGGAGATGGCAACCCATCAAACCCAAACCAGGGGCACCTATTTCCCTTTAACTCCTCTTCTCTCTCTCTCTATATCTATCTATCTCTATCTCTCTCTTTCTCTTTTTCCTCACTCATTCTAATTTTGTTTATTTACCACATTCATCATCACATTTCTATTTACTCTTTCTCTTTATTGTGGGTGTGTAATTTAAAAAAACAAAAAACCTAAAAATTAAACAAAATGAAAAAACAAGAGTCATACATACTCACCTTCAAATTTTAAAATTTGGTCCAACCATTTTTTGGAGTCAAAAGACATGGTTTCATCTAAAAAATTTTGTGGTTTCTTCACAAATTTAGATAAAGAATATTGTGTCAAAACCAATAAATTTTGAATGCTCACTTTTTGATTTGAAAAATGATTTTCCCCAACTGTGAGGAACAAAATCATCTTACATGCCAAGGAAACCTATTTCCATCTTTTCAAAATGAGTTTTTTCACCCCTATTTGTGAATCTTGAGTTTGTGGACATTTGAGATGAATTTCTTACTTTAGTGTACATTAAAATGATAGAGGCATTTTCTGAACCACATGAGAATCACAATATCCAAATAGCCTCTCATTTCCCTTAAATTAATCATATTTTTGAAATCCCCTTAATGACTATGAAAACCTTTTATTTGATAGACACATTACAACCCCACTACCTTATCCCACCCAATATCAACATGGATTTTCATTGCATATGTTTTTTTGAAATTTACATGTGGGGGAATGGATTTCATTATTTTGGTTCCCCTTTATTGATTTTTAATGAGTTATCATATGCTTGAGGGTAAGAATACATTTTTTTGTGGGGGAGAGGTTGTTCTTAAGTGGGGTTTGGGAATATATATATTCTTAGGACATATTTTTCAAATTTTAATGAAAAGTGTTAAAAAAAATAATTAAAAATGAAAAAAACTCAAAAAAGTGTTGTGTCGTGGGTAGGTAAATAATCACTATTTCTCAGCCTTTTATCTTGGTATACCTATTTCAATTAGTGAAGTGAAGAGATCAATCATGGTTTGGGATATGAGTGTGAGATCTGTTTCACGTTTAACTTTCGAAAAAAGTGAAAAAAATAAAAAATAATACATGCATTATATTCTAATGTCATTGGGAGAAGTTTAGTGTTTTTTAAATATTCCATCTTCTCATTGCCTTCATATTTTCATCCACTTTTGTATCTTATTTCACATTTTTATTCCCTTATAAATATGTGTTTCCATTTCCTTTCATGTCTCATTTCAAAAAAATGTGCATTTCATTTTCCATGTTGGTGTTTTAACCCGCTTCTTATCTCTCTCGGACATTATATTCCTACCATCCCATAGACACAGGAAAACCCCTTCAAAAGACCTATTTATTTTGGTGCACTTAGGATAGGGAGGGGAATCTGAGAGCTCTTACAAACTCTAAGAGTTTCACTTTTGGTTTGTGAATGAGAAAATCTCCATAAATTAATTTTATCATCTTGAGAAGAGCGAGATTTGAGTGCCCAAATTTTCCATTTCTAAATTTGATCATGAAAAATGTATTGTTTTTAGAACATTGTTTCTATAAAAACTTGGGGTGGAATTCAATATGGATGACTGATATTGTCTAATCCTCCCTGATTGGGGAAAACAAAATTTTAATATTTGATGGTGAGTGAAAATGGTTTAGGTCATGTTTTTATATTTGTTGCACATGAGGACATTCACAAGACTAAGTGTGGGGGAGTTGATGTTATTAATAGTTTAATGAATTATTATATACTCCATTTATTGATTTTATATGAAATGTGCATAATTTGTGTGAAATATTAATGTTTTAATACTAGGTATAATTTTTGGGCATTTTTAGAAGTAGTCCAATTGAGTTAGTTTAGTTTTTTATTTATAACTCTCCACCTACTTATCCAAATTGTGTTATTCCTGTTTTTTATGATTAAAAATTAAATATAAAACATTTCCTTAGAAGGGATCATGGGCCAATTCTGCAATTTGAAGGACCATATGGACCACACAAGAGGGCCTATAGAATATGTGAAAAAATTGGACCAGCTATGAAGATTGAATTATTGGGCTCAATCTAGAAGATAAAATTCCTTCATTATCCTCAAATGTTTGGGGGACAATGTAAGGAGTCTTTGATAAAAATTTCAAGGCCCAAATCTAAATACAATTTGCCCAACTGATTTATTTAAACTCATCCCACCATTCTGTCTGAGAAATAAAATAAGTACAGTATTCATGACATATCTCATGATGTAATCATCCAATCAAGATGATATTTTTCATTGTGAAAGATGAGATATAGGCGGAAGACCTTGTGGAAGAATTTAGTCTTTTTTGAAGGCATATTACTATTTATAAACCCATTCACATTTCGGGCTTCTAAAAAGTATGGAGTGACATGAACAAATTTTAATTGTTTAATAAACCGGACATAACATTAGCTACTTAAGTCCAATGGACGCCAAAATGTTCAGATCAGACATAGTATATATTTATCTAAAACTTGTTAGAAGATAATATCTTGATATTTTACCATCTAAATTATCAAAATGGAAATGCAAGTGGAGGGACAGATTTGGAATGTAAACAATCCACTTCCTTGGGCTATGTATAAATCCCACTCTTCTCCTTCAAGTTGGTTGGCATTTCAGAAGAGAGGAGCACATATTGGCATGAACCAAGCCTTTACAGGGGATTTTTAGAACCTTACATACTCAATTTTTTTACTTGATAGACCTTTCCCCCACTATTTGTTTCCTTTTACTTTTGTGTTCTTCATTATTGTAATCTTGTGAGTCTTTTTTTTGTAATTCTGTTTTAATGAATGTTTCTTCTTCAAAATATCTTATTCTATTCCACATTCTTTAGTTTAATATTAATTTTCTTAAAATAGTTTAAATACAGTGGAATCCCTCTCCATTCTTTTTCTTTCTCATGCAATCTAAAGTCAATATTTAATTCCCTTCATTGTTTGTGTGTGCGTTCGATGCACCATTCTTTTCTTATCCCTTTATTTTTCTCATATTCTTAATTTATCATCAAAATATTTATAACAATATTACCAATCATTTAAATTAATTATTAAATCGACCATTCTGGTGATTTATAATTTGGGGATATTATGTGATTGAGAGCCTTTGCTCAATGAGTATTCTTTGAGTTAATATTGTGTTTGTTGAACTTTTTATGTCACAGATTAATGACATGATTTGTTTAATATGTGGATTCCATGGATTATTGGAACCACAAATACATTACCATAAACAATTAATTTCAATGATTATAACCCTAAGTTAAGTTACATCTTGGATTAACGCTTTAACACTTGGGAATTCCGATCAAAATCATCTTGTGAAGTGGGTATTAATTTAATTCAATATAAAGAAAATATCAAGGATATCATAAGCATAAATCACCCATAATTAACTCACCCAAATATTTATCAATTTGTTAAATCAAAAATCATCCATAAATTATTTCATAAGCTCTGAAGATAAACACCCCCCCAATCAGAATACAATTAACTAAAAACAACCTACGATTAAAAAGTATCATCACCGAGGATTCAACCAGAGTGCTGCTATACACATTAGGAAAGCACCGGAACCATGATTGGTCTATAGGAGACAATTGGACACGCTTTCATGAACATTAAAAGTATGTAAAACATTTTTAATAAACTTCTAGTCCCACCTTTATTTTTTGAATACATAATACATATTCACCCATAGTTTCTATTGTGTGGTGTATATACTATTCGTATGATATTTTATATCACGAATACATTTATTTTCATGATATTTCATATTTTAATCATTTTTCCCTTCACGGGGGCATATTATAAATAAACTTACCAAAGTTGAAAGGGTTTTATTACAACCTCACTCTTAACCAATTTTGTTAATGATCATGTTTCCGATGATGAAGTATTGTGATATAATTCTAAAAAAACTCAACAATTTTATTTTATAATGATTATTTATTAATAATAAATTCTTTTTAGTACTAATTATACTTATTTTTTAAGGAAAACTGAATTTATTTCTTTCTTCATTTAAAAAACTATTTTCTTCCATATTCATGATTCCTAAATTTTTTTTCGTAAATTTTTTTAATGTCATCCAATTACTATTTAAATTAATTTTTACCCATGATTTAATTCTTAGAAAATGTTTTATTAGGGAATCTTCTTATCATTTTTTGAATAAGGTTATTTTTTACTTTTTTTACAAACATGTGAAAGGAATATTTTATTTTAACCTCTTCGGCATGAAATAAATTTTCACCATCTTGGAAACCCAATGTAATTTGATTTCACATTTCTAATGTTCTTTCCATAGAAAATATTTTCTTTAGTGTTTGGGAATTTTTAAATTTTAAATATGTGATTTCAAAGTGAAAAGGGTATTTTCCTCAAGCCATTATTCGAGTAATCTTTTAATGGACTTTTTCATCCATGATGACATCTTTGATGTTAATTAAATTTATACTAGGGATATGATCCAATTATGAAAGCCTTATCCATTCTATGTATAGTTTATGATTATGTTGAAAAGATATTTTTTAAATACTTTTCTTTTACATGGTTTATGATTTGTTGAAATGATGTTATGTTTACAAAACCCATTTTGTTTGTACGAGTACTATTGCAGTTGGGTTACTATTCATAGAATGTGCCATGGGAGAAAACATGTAATGGGATTCAGGAAAATTTGGATTTCAGGACAAAAATATTTTGTAATAAGGAAAGCTTTTTGGGAGGGTTATCCCTTGAGGGGGATTATGACCTATATTTTAGGAATGTGTGTGTGGTGTGTGTGTTCTTAATGTAATTATACCCCCAATAACATAATATAATATAATATAAATATTTATGAAATACATTTATTTTTCGTAGGTTATGATATGATTAATGTTTTATAATCTTATGAAACACATATTTATGATTTTAATTATGTGAAGGGTGTGCCCAAATTTTTTTATCCCTCTAGATTATTTGGTAAAGATGAATATTCCATGAGATAAATAGGAATATGATGGTGACTTTACCTAGTTTAGTAATGAAATTTATCCAATGTGATATTCTTGAGAGTAAAAAATGAATATTATAATGGAATTGGGAGTGAAACCAATGCACTATTATTATATTGGTTGTGATCCTTAACTACAATGGAAATGATTTTTTATTCTTTTGTGTATTCCACAAATATATTCCCAATGCCAATTTTAAGCTCTCATAAATCAGGTTCTTTAATCCCTTTTTGATTAATGACTTATAGAAAACCATGATTTATTCCGTGACTCAAGATCATGATATTTGAAATTAAATTCATGGGTTTTAAATGTTAAGATCATATTTTCACACCCTTATGCTTATGTTATTCTTCTGTGATCATTGATATCTCGCTATTTTACACTTACCAATTATTTGATCTCACCATTTCATATATTTCCATTTACTAGGTTAGGAAGAATTTTTATTAAGTATGATATCCCTAGGAATTGTGTTAGTTATGAGGAAATTAGTAAGGGATGATGTCGATATCTTATGAACAAGTTTTTTATGTACCAAAGTATCCAAATACACTAATACTATATGATTATGGAATGTATTGTGGTGTTATAGAATGAATATTCATCTAATAAGATATAATATTTATTTATAAAATAAGGGTCTCTATAATTGGTACCCTTATTAGAATTTTTATGTTGATGATATAATTTTTACCAGTGATATGGAAAAATATTTTGATAAATCTGATTAGAAAATGAAGAGAATCTTTGAGATGTCAATTTCTATATATTTTAACATATTTCTAGGATTTCTTGTTCGACATAAAGTATAATATATATTCCTATCATAAGAAATGTATCCCATGGAGTTATTACTAATGCTTTCATAAAATATTCCAAGGTTGTTTCTACATCATTTTTTTTCATGACGATAATTAAAGATGAATCTTTCCATAGTGTGAATCATAAGGAATTTAGATAGTTTCCTAGATGATTAATTAATCTTATTGCATCAAAACTAGACATTTAATATACTGTAAATTTTTTTTCAAGATATCAGAGTGATCCAAAGGAATCACACATGATGGATGATAAAATAATCCACATGTATGTTTAATTAACAAACAGTTATGTCCTAATTTATAGATGGAGTAATGATCTAACCTTTCTTGGTTTCTTATATGATTATTGGGATAAATATTGTAATGATAGAATATAAACATTAGGGAGAATATTCTTCTTGGGAGAAGGTTGTGTGAGATAGAATAGTATGTTTTGTTACCTTGAGTTTAATGGAAGAAGAATATATTACTTCCCCCTATGAATATTCATAAATGATTTGGATGAAATATTATCTAGATGATTATTTGGTGAATATTAAAAAATATTAAAAATTTAATTTAATAATAATAGTTCTATTGATCTATCTAAAAATCATGTAAAACACTTTCAATCAAAGAAGATTGATATAAAATATCATTTCATTATTTATAAAGTTATTGGTGGAGATGTTATACTTGAGAATATTTTAATAAACAATAAAATTAATGACATTTTCACTAAATCTGTGACTAGAGAATAATTTGAGTAATTGAAGCTAAAAATAAATGGCCATCCTACACCAATAAATTAATTAATTCTTTTTCTAAAGCCCCATATCTCATTGGAATCTATTTATAGGGGGGATTAAACTCTATACTCTATATATTATTGAATCAAATGACGGTGATATTATATTATGGGGAAGTAAAGGTTTAGAAGTTGCAATTCTAGAAGGTTAAATGGTTAATGTGGAGGTTTTCAATATCATGTCCACACAGTTTCTTATCACCAAAGGATGTAATTCCTTCAAACAAATTATTAATATAGCTATGTAGTATTAGATCAATTTTTATGATAAAGGATATTATTAGATAAAATTTAAGAAAAGGGAAGATGATAATTCTTAAAAAAATACTTAGGGGAGATGAAGATCCTTTTCATTTTTTTGTAATGATTTATGTATTTTTTGTATACATATTATTTGTGAATGTTTTTTCGTTTGAAGTAAAAATGAGTTGCTAAATAAGTTTGAATTACTTATCATACAAAATAAAATGATGCTTTGATAATACTCATTTTTTCATCATGATTACTAGAAGGTTATAATGGTTTATGTTAATGATTTTTATATAAAAATATTGTTTTTAAAATGTTCAAAGTTATAAAATGTTGAAGATTTAAATTTTACATATTTTAAGGTTATAAAAGAATGGAGTTCCATTTGTATGATGTTTGAATTATAAGGGCTGAAATTATTTGATATTAAATGTTGGAGTTACTGTTGAGAGGTATGATGGTCACCAAAATGAGTACATTAGACATGGTATGGGGAGATAATTGTGTTAAATAATTAGTGGATTATGATTTTTATGAAGTTCATGGAATAATAATACCATGATTTTGTAAATCCAGTGGAAGAAGTGTTCAATAGTTTATTGGTCCCTGATTTATGATGTCCATCAAAAAGATATGTATGATGTATAATAGAGACAGATAGAGAGAGATAGTACTCAAAAAAGTTTGTGTAGATTGTCTCTTAAGATATCATATGAAAAATAAAAACTTGAAATTGAATATAATTGTTGTTAAATAATATTTTTTGTAGTTCATTGGACTGAGTTTAACTGATATAAATGATCAGACATAAGAAATATTATAATTTTTCTGAATAGATAAAATTTTTGTATCAGACAAACAAAATTATGAAGATATTGAAGATTGATTTTAGTGGACTAAGATTTGTGTGATGTTTTATCAGAATAAGAAAGACTAGTTGTAGTTTTGTCATATCATTAGAACGGTCTTGATGAAAAAAAATTTGTGAGTGCATCAGATAGAGGAAACATGTGAAAAAACCTCGATTGAGGAAGCCTAAGTTTACCAGACAAAGTTAAATTTAATGAATATGATCAGATATAGATGTTATATAGAAGTTATAAATAAATGAAATATTTTAAATATTATCAAATAGTGGAATGTGAGATTTTTTATATTGGACATTGGTTTTATAAAATTGAAAAAAAATTATAAAGTCATTAATTTGGATTTTTATGAGATTTTCATTCATTGTTAATAAATCTAGATATAATATAATGACATTTTAAGGAGATTATTTATGATGAGATTTTAGGAAGCTATGACGATGATTTATAAATCAGAATATTTAGAGGATTTTAGGGAATAAAATGTAAAGTTGAGTCAACCAATAAATTTATAATTGGAATTTGGTGCTTACTTCTAATTTTTTAGAGGAAGTATGCCTATTTGAAGTGGTAAAGTATCATTGTGAAAAGTTTTTTCTAGAGTTGTCTTGATATGGAATTGGTGATGTTTTTATAGAATGTGTATCCATATAAGTAGTAATTTAATTTAAGAATAGGTCTACCCTATACAATGTATCATAAATATGCACACCAGAGAAAGGTGCATCAGATAGAGCATCATTAGACATAGGTACTAGATAGACACCTACTAGACTGAGGCACACTAGACAGAGGGAAAATGGATTGGGTATACTATACTAATAATTTATAGATAATTTTTAGTGAGTTTTATCTAATATTATTTTATTTTTTTGTATTTAAATGATAATAAAACATTGTAACATGTTAGATCTAGTATAATCTCCTATCAGGAGGTAGAAGGAGTTTGCTGGGAGTTGTCTCATTTATATTCACTTCATTATATAGTAGATATCCATGGATCTATAGGAGTAAAAATGGGAATGAATAGATAGAAATAATATAGAGACCCTTATTTTTTATACATTAACATTACATCACTTTTACAGAATACTCAAAACATTAAACAAACCAAATCCCAAGGACAATATTAGTCCAATTTCTTTGAAAACATAGAAACATAAAAACTGCTACATTAGTGAGCTATATTATCTCCAACTAGGTTCTTCTTGACTAGAACCCTTCTTAGACACATGAAACAAAATACATATCTTCATAACCTAGGGAAGGAAACACAAAAATGGGTGAGCTCAGATGCTTAGTAAGGGTAATGAAGGGAGACATGTAATAATAAACATGATCATATAGGGTATAGGAATGTGATCATAATATTAGAAGATCACACCCTATATATCAATGATCATAAAAAAGAATAATGGAATAAATTATTGTGGTTCATAAGGCATGAATCATAAGGGAATAAATAAAATAATCCATGAAAGCATATCATAGGAATAATACATGGAATTGTAGAATACATAAGAATGTGATATCATTCCCTATAAGTTAATACTCATTGCTATAACTTATCAAGGAACTTCATGGGAACCACACCTAAGGGGAAGAACACACCATCATCCTAAATCACTTTCCTTATATGGGATCATGTTTAACCATATTCCTATAGTGGATCGGGTTTCCCCATATTCTCATAGTGGATCATGTTTCCCCATCTTCCATATTCATGGTGACTACACCTAATGGGTGAGACACACCACCATCCCCAGTCACAATCATTTACTTGTAAGGGATAATGTTTCCCCATCCTCCCATAGTGGATAAAGCATGTCAACTTTATTCACATCATTATATCATGAGATATAAATCTTTAATCAATTAATTATATGTAGATGTAGGTCCCATCCATCTCATAATAAAATCATTCATACATGTTCCACAAAATAAAATAACTTTCATCATATCATGACCCATAAAAAGAGATGTGTTTTATAAATATATTATCATAATACCATGAAATTAAGTAGGTAACAATAACATTTCATCACATAATAACCTATGGAAAAGATATAGGTTTCATAATCATTTTATCAAAGCATAACCTATGAAAAGTAGTGGATTTCAAAATCAGACAACTCATGGAAGAGAAACGGGTGTCATAAGCATCGTTCCATCAAAACATAAACCATATAAGAAATAATTTTAATGGAACCTTTGGATCATTTCCTATAAGTTCATTAATAACATAAATAGATGTCATCTTAGATGTAAAATAACATATGAAGATATTTTAAAAACACTTCCCGAGGAAAATATCATTTCTTCTTTGAAAAAGGATTTTTAAAACATAAAAACTTTTGAAAACCATTTTCAGGAAAAATAAAGTTGAAAAATTATAAATAAATATTTGAAAACATTTTTTAAACCTTTTTATCAAAAAGTATATAAATATAGTTTAAAATCATTTTGAAATCCATTTTCCTTGAAAACTTATAAATAAATCTTGAAAACATTTTGAAAACCATTTCTTTGAATATAATTTTATTTTTTTAATGGACTATTGAAAACCATAAAAAAAATTAAAAAAATTTTTAAATTAAAAATATCTTAAAATATTATCTTTGAAAGAATATTTGAAAACATTCTTCTTAAAGTTCATGGCATGTGTCTCAAAGAAGGAAAATTGGGACAAAACTACTTTTCTAATTTGGTAACTCTTAAAACATAAAACTCATGAAAGAGAGATTATAAAATGGATATGTAAATACCCATACAATTAAGGATAGAAATAATATAATATATTCATCTTCATTAGAATCGCCACACAAAATATATGAGCTGTGAAGAAGGCGTAAATCTCATAAAAGTAAAAGTGAGACTAGATATCCCCTTACAGTGTGTCTTGAATCTCTTCAAACTGGTTCAAACATCCCATATAATAAATATAAGTTTATTTTAAATAAAATTATTCTTATATATAATACTATATATGGTTTTATTATGACATTAAATCACTTTCTTCTTAACAATTGTATGTTAAGGTTTCACTTTGGGTAATATCCACTATGTTCTTCGCATGTGTCTTAATTTGTTATATATTTGGTCCTTATACTTATATCATTATTTCCATAATTTAGTCCATGATATAAATATCAATTATATTCATTACATGGGTAGTATAATTATCCATATAAAATATAAGTATAAAATGGAATACACTATTTATGGAGATGGTAGATCATACACACGCATGAACGATGTTTCCATTTTATTGTTGTATTGAACAAAAGAAAGAAATGAAATATATGTATATATGTGTATATATATCCATAATAAAATAGTTTTATTATATTATATATATCACATATTTTCAATAAATCCATAATTAATAGACTCTATGTAGTGTGTGAACGAATCACATCACTTTGAGGAGGCAGTAGTCCACACTTCCTCAAATGAAATTATCATATTTACACGAAATGTAAAGTATAAATATATGTATTTTAAAAGTATTAAATAAGATTAAGGAAATAATAAATATAATATATAAAATATATAAATATAGTTTCCATCATAATGTCTAATATGAGAGTCAACAATGGAAAAATTAACAATCATCATTTCATGAGTGTTCACCGTACACATAAACAATATGTTCATCACCCATTAGATTGAAGTGTGTGTGAGTGTAGGTAGAAAAATTTTCATAAAAAATTATTGTATTTATTATTATTTTTTATAATAATATAATAAGTGTAGTTGAGTGGGTGGATAAATAAAATAAAAGAAAAAATCTTGAGGGAGGGTGTTACCTCTTAATCTGGTAAATCTTTTTGGTTTGCTTGAATGGGATTCTTTGGAAGGATTTGTGACCAAATTGCAGTTTAAAGGATGAATTTATGGTTTTTTGGAAGTTTATTGGGTATATATTTTCCTAAAATAAGTAGGTTTGGAGGTGTGGAGAAGAGGGAGAGGTGTAACCATTTATAGAGAAGGGAACATACACACTTGGAATTTTTAAAAACAATTTTGGTACACCCACTTTTTTACCTAAAAAATAATAAAAAACAAAAAAAAACTCAATAATATAAGATTTATTGACAAAATATGGTCATCCAATGGGTTTTGGATAAGTGTATCGGTCATTTGGGCCCTTAAGTTTAATGTTTATTCCCATGTTAAACTTAATTTTACCTTAATCACTCGAATTAATTTTAACTTCATTCACTAATATTTTAGGTAAAAAACTATGTTAAACTTATTATAAAATGTAAATTATTATTATTACAAATATAAAATCCAATTTTCCAAATTTCCATCCTAAAATTGGAATAAATTAATTTAATTTTTATTCCGCTGATGAGACGACACTGCGAGATTTTAATGTAAAAACATCAAAAAATTTGCTAAGTTTTTATACCAAATTTGAAATTTAAATTGATTAAAATGAACTAAATAGGAATAATTTATAAAGATATGATCAAATAAAACTTTTAGATAAATGTAAAATATAATTTCTCCTTATAAATAAATTATATTAAAAAACCGTTTTGAATTAAAATCCAGTATTTTCACTATTCTTCAAAAAATTATGTATCTTAGAAAAATAACAAAAATTAACCTTAAGATAAATTATAAATTATAAATTCAAAAAAAATTATTTTATAAAATTCAATTTCTAAATGTATTTAAAAATAACTTTATTTTTTATCATAGAAAGACATGAAAAATGGTTGATTTGAGAAAATAATATTTTTAAATATATAAGGACTATAACAAAATTATATATTTAATTACAAAATTGTTTTATTTATATTAAACCATTATAAAAAATATTTTAAAATTAGTTATTACTTTTTATATTTCTATGTTTAATAGTTAGGTTATAATTATCTCATTTAAATAATTATAACAAAAAAAGTTGTTTCATAGAAACTCAGTGTTGCATGTAATGTATGCCAAGTAGATGTTTTGTATAACATATTCCAATTCAGTTCCATGTAAAAGGAATGATTTACTTAGAAAAATGCAATATATCATTGAAAATTTAATTTATTCAAAAAAATGGTCTATAGAAACTTATGGCGTTACATTTTACTCCCATTAAAATGAATCTCACCCTGAAAATTCATCATTTGGGTAAAAAAATGAGGATAATTCTTGATTCATAATATCCTTAAGTTCCCACATATCTTTCTCTAACTAGTGATTTTAACAAAAAACTATTACAAGGTGAATGGTCTTGTTTTTTATAACTTTCTTTGATCGGTCAAGAATTTCAACTGGTTGTTCTTTGTAAGAAAGATCGTGCTCTAGTGGTATGACCTCTGAGTTCAGTACATTTGAAGGGTCAGGTATGTAATTACTCTAAGGAGATACAAGGAATTCATCATGGACTTGAGAGATATTAAGAGAAATTTTCAAGTGATAGAATACCGCCCCAAAATGATCCAGAATATCAAAGGGACCGATATAGCCATGGCTTAGTTTATATTTCTTTTTGAACCTCATAATATTCTTCCAGGGAGAGATTCATAGAAAAAACTATTCAACAAATTCAAATTATAGATCACACCATTAGTTATAAACATAAATTTTCTATAGACTTCAAGCTACCTTGATATGCTACTGAATGGTTCTAACCTTCCCCACCATTTCTTCAGTGATATCCAGTCCTAATAGATTTCTTTCCCCAACCTCATCCCAACATTTTGGAGCTCTAAATTTATTCCCATAAAGGGATTCATAAGGTTATATATTAATTCTTGAGTGAAATATATTTTTGAATGAAAAATCAACTAAAGGAAGGTGTTGATCCCAACTTCCTTTGAAATCTAGAGAACAAGATCTCAACATATCCTATTGGGTTTGAATTGTTCTTTCAAACTGACCATCTATTTGACAATGATAAGAAATCATGAAACTCAATTCCATATCATGTTCTTTCTGACTACTTCTCTAGAACATATAGGTAAACCATGTATCTCTATCTGATACAATATAATTTATTACTCCATGCAACCTTACCACTTTCTTAATGTATGTAACACCCCAAGCTTCTACGGTACGTTTCCCTTCGAATAATGCGATAGCGTGTGTTGTACGCAACCTCGAGTTCTAACACACACCACAACTAATTAAACTAGCCGTTGTGAATAGTAATACCTACTTTTTGAAATCATATATATTCTATATTTCAAAATGGACTTCATTTTTGGATTCGGAATATCAAAATTAGCCTAGGGTGAAATTTTGGTACATTTCGGATAACTTTCATATTTTGATGAATAGTGAAAATTTCTAAATTTTAATTAAAAACAACTTTTTTAATCAAAATAATTAATAGTGATAAATTATGAATTTGAGTGGTTTTAAAGTATATTTAGAATATATTTTTACCATTCAATTTAATGTTTATCATTGGACATAATTTTACAATTAAACCGAACATAAACGAGTGTCAATCTTTTGATAGTTATTATCTCTTAAAAACACGCTTTTTGTTTTGACAGCGGGAATTAATTTTAAATTAATTTCTGCCACTTCTGTGTTTTGAATTTAGGAAAATGGATTCCATATTTGGAATCAGGATGTTCAAATTGTGTAAATAGGTATCTTTTATTTTTACACATTTTGAATAATTACTGCGGTAAATATTTTATTTACCATGGTTAAAGGGTAAATCCGGTAAATAAGGGTTAAAAAAAAATAATATTATAATAATACTAAATTACCCTAAAACGTGTCTTAACCCTATTGGTTGATACATGGTCGACCATGGGCATCTTTGGGTCTATTTTGGGACCCCATGGATCCACTTGTAAGTGATAATGACACTTTATTTTAATTAAGTCAAAATGAATACAAAAATGACACAAGCATATATCTTTTAGAACAACAATTTTTACATAGGGTTATACATGTTGGATTTTCGATTATAAATATTCATTAGAAAGATAAAAAGATTTCCTACATAATGATATTTTATTTATAATTTTTAGACATTAAATAAGTTATTTTATTTATGACACAATGATGATGCAGTAATTAATATAATAGTGAAAAATTAAAATAATTGATATTATAAATACCCAAATAAATATAATATGAAACTTTTAATGAATTAAACTAATTTTCTAGGCTAATATGATATATTAGGATTGATTTAATGGACTTTGTTCGAAGTAATCAATCTGTTATGAGTTTCACAAAAATCAACTATTGAATAGTGTCAAAATTGACATAAAAGAGTTCTTAAAACAAATATTATATTATTAATTGATATTAAATTCCTAAAAATCTAAGGTTCGGCCAAGAGACTTATATTATGATAGGTTAATCATTAATGGACCACTTGGGGGTCTCTTGGATGTATATAGTAAGTTTATTAACCATAATATATAAAATACAAAGAGACATTGTAAAAGTGAAACTAATTAACTTAGAGTTAATACTTAAAGATAAGGTTAATATAAGTACCCAAACCTGTCTAAATTCTATTGGATGAGTTGTTTTCGACCTATCCCCACCTCATCCTTTGAATAGTCAACTTTGGAGCCTTTAGAAACCGAATATGAATTTATTATAAATTAATATTTCTAGCTTTTCCAAAGGTGCCCCTCACCCCTCTTATAAAAGGGCACTCCTCCTTCTCATTTCTTCACACCTTCAAAGCCTTTTGGTTCGGTCAAAATCTGC
Organism: Viscum album; assembly: GCA_963277665.1. NCBI lineage: Eukaryota > Viridiplantae > Streptophyta > Magnoliopsida > Santalales > Viscaceae > Viscum > Viscum album. The sequence continues at coordinate 1,546,659,386 of OY728135.1, read as the reverse complement.
CCAAATACTCTCCCAACATCCCTCAGTACAACCTAGAGGCCTTAGTTTGATCAGAAAGCCAACCTAAGGAGCCCTTTTGATCAAATCAAAAGGAAGAACCCGAAGAAGAGGTAATGATTTCACCACCCTTTTCTAAGTTCATTTCTTCTTCCACTTCTTCTTCCTTTGTTCTTACCATTCTGAAATAATAACTCCAGTATCTCACATATACTGTGATGTTATTATAAATATGGTACAATCATATTCAGTATTCTATCCACCCTTTGAATAACATGTCACCATACGTGCGTACGTACGGCTTACCGTCTCCACGTCGTGGTGTAATTGTTATTCAATATAATATTATTTGGATGGGTATAATAATGATGTGTAACTCATGTAAATAATAAATATAACATGTTAATGATTCTGTATATATGATATACCATCCATTTATATATTATTTTAATATCAAAATAATGATATTGTCGGTCGTGCGTACGTACGGACTACCGTCTCCACGAACGCGATGAGATTCATTCTCCATCGTAACCATTAAAGCGTAATTATCATTTTATGATTTAAAAATGATGTTTAAGGACTCGATATCATTCTGGATATGAATAATATACAACCTATCCTTTACAAACATGTCTTACGTAACAAAACATATGAAAGAAAACAAGTAAGTTAACACCCGAAACAACGATAATACTAAGATATTATTATCAAATCAATATTAAAAGATCATATATGATATCATATTAATGTATATGATTCTTGTATAATTTAATAACAATTATTTCACCATTATACAGGAGGTTAACCTACCACAACCAAGGAAAAGTACAAGGTAAGGGTTATTTCACAATCTCTTCATTATCCGAGGTTGTATTATACGTAATAATCTACTGGGATCTCTTTATCATCCACATCCATGTTTCTTCGAAATGTATTTCAAAACATTTTTACTATTTACAAGAATATGGGTTAAAGTCATTTATACCCTTGTTTGACTTTTTATAAGAGGTTTATAAAGGAATCTTTCCGTCGTTTTCAAAACAAGGTCCTTTTTAACCTTTTCGACAGAATTGAGGTAAGAATGTTTTTTTAACTTATACGGCGGGTGCGGTTATTTTCCGCCGTTATAAAATCGTCGAAGCTTCCCATACAAGCTTATAAGAATATTTTCAAAGAAAATGTTTTATTTTATATGGATCTTAAATGATTTCAAAATAAAAGGAGATATTTCTTTTAAAAGAATTTTGATTTCATCTATGTCAACATCCTTTGATGGATTTTAAGATTATTCGAAGTTGATTTATTATGATACAAAACTTCTATATTGTATTGAAGGTTTTGTGATATGTTTGACTGTGGATGTGCTATTTTTATACCATTCATAGTTTATGGTGAAATTATTGACATTTCGTATGCTAGTTTTAATACGAATGTTTATGTTATGTTTAAACCTTTTCATATGGGAATGCATTGGACTTAATAAGTGACGGGTGGAGCCCGCTATAGCTCCTCGATGCATCGGTAGGTCTCATGAGACAAACTAGTGTCTTGGCACAAGGCCTTGACAAAATCTTATTTGTAGTCTTGGCACGAGGCCTTGGCTATGTGGTTATGATAGTCTGGCATTATGCATTCCAACATTATGAAAGTGGTTATTTATTTTTGCATGTGATTATTCGATTAGTGGAATATCCATGTGAATAAGTAAATGGCATTATTTCATTTTATTTATGCCATACCATGTTGAAAGTTCATGTTTAAAAGGATTTTGTTTTAGTTATACATTGCCTTAAATGTTTATTCTTATTGATGAAAGTTTTCGCTATATTGTTATCCTTACTGGGCATTTGAGCTCACCCCTTTTCTATGTTTTATTTTTCCCAGGAAGTGAAGATGTAAGTTATGAATGACCTGCAGGGATATTATGAGGGGATTGTAGTGTGGACTGTGGAAACATTATGTTGTTGTAGTAGTTTTTGATTTTATGATGTAATGTAAAACTTATGATTATATCTAGTGTTTCCAAGGCTACTAAACCAATCGGTCTTTCGAGATTTGATCTTTCTTGTGATCATGCCAATGTTATGTAATAATGCACCGACTCTAGGAAACTAGGGTCGGGGCGTTACAGTTGGTATCAGAGGAAGTTTAGTACAAACCTTGGAAGCTAGATTTAGATAAACTCTGATTAGAGCACGTAGACCTAAGATGAACTTTGAGGATTAGTATAGAAGAACTTCCTAGAATTTTGGTATTGTAGAGATTCTGTGAGTTTTTCGAGCAATACATCCCTGTCTGGATACGAGCAGGTAGAGGCGGCTCTGGCACAGATGTACCTAGGGGTAAAACCCAAAAACACCGCTTTGAGCTAGACTCGAACGGGAACTGGTGCACGACAACGGGCCTTGCTGCACTCTTGGTTACGACACTCCCGGGGGATATGCTTAGGATAACTCTCACTATCTTTACAAATCATTATGAAGGGTTTATGAGTATATACTTCCTCAAAGAAAACATTTTTATGATTATGGATTATATCCATAAATAGTTCAATTTATGTTAAGTGTTTTATAAGTATGGGATTATGTATTTTGATGCATAAACTGATCTAGTTTATGCCATTTTTTTTAGAAATGGCGCCTAGTGGAAGAAATGGAAACCGTATCAATGCACGCACTCCATGTAGGGATTGCCCTCCTGCTCAAGATAATTATAGTGGGGCTGGTAATGCAACTGGTGCTGATCAGCTAATCACCGTACTGGGACAACTTACTCAGGTTATGAATAATAACCTTACCCGTATGGAGCACCCTGATCCGCAGCGTGGAGGATCAATGTTAGATCGATTCATGAGACAACAACCACCAACGTTCAATGGGAGTACAAATCCCTTAGTAGCTGAGCAATGGATATTTTCCCTAGAGAAAATATTTCAGGCTTTGGGGAGTAGTGAAAGGGAAAAAGTTACCATGGCAGTTTACCGCCTCACTGGAGATGTTGATCAATGGTGGTCATTGATTCAAAACATGAAGGAAGATGATGAAGTATCAAACATGGAATGGAGGGAGTTCAAAGATCTATTTTTAGAAAAATACTTTCCTTGCGACCATCGAGCAGATATGGAAAGGCAATTTCTGAGTCTGAGACAAAAGGAGGATGAGAATGTCACAAAGTATGAGGCTAACTTTACAAGGTTAGCGAGGTACGCTGGTGATTATATTCGCAACCCAAGAAGTAAGATTGATCGTTTCTTTGATGGGTTAAAACCATTTCTCCGTCGAGCATTAGTCTCACAATCCTTTTCATCGTACGAAGACATTGTCTCATGTGCTATCAAGACCGAAAAGGAATTCTCTAAGTCTTATGACTTTAAAGCAAAGCAAGAGAAGAAGAGACCTGCTGATCAATCTGGGAATGGAAATAAGGGGAAGAAGGGAAAGGTTGAATATCCATCTTGTGGTAAGTGCGGGAAGAAACACCCCGGTGCTTGCCTGAAGGGAATGGGAGTCTGTTACAAGTGTGGTGAAAAAGGCCACCAAGCTCATGATTGCAAGGGGAAGAAGGAAGCTACCAACGTTCAGTGCTACAATTGCAGGGAGATGGGGCATTATGCAAATGCATGTCCTAAGCGTCAGGAGAACTTACCTCAGAAAAGGCCAAGGGATCAAGGCCAGGATTATGCTATCACTACTGCTGAGGTAGAAGCTCCGAAAGACGTGGTGGCAGGTAATTTAATGGTTTCCTCAAGTTTAGCAAATGCATTATTTGATTCTGGATCATCGCATTGTTTCATATCTTCCCAGTTTGCTAAGAAAATTAGATATTTCCAATTTGATTTAATAAGGGAGTTGTCAGTTAAAACTCCTAAGGGAAGTATCGTTGCAACAAAGTTTTGTGAATCAGTCCCCATTAGAGCACATAAATTTTCTTTATCTGCTGATTTCATCGTCATACCTATGATTGAGTTTGATATAATCCTCGGTATGGACTGGCTTTCGGACTATGATGCGAAGATTTATTGTAAGAAGAAAGAGGTTACGATTCTTGATGATAATGATAAGGAGCACCTTATTTTTAGAGCAGAATCGTCACCACCTAATTCTTATTTAGATCCACCCCCTGTAGCTCAACTTAATTCAATTATCGGGGAGGAAGAGAATGAAATAACTGTCGGTGAGGAAAGAAATGTTCAAATAGAGGATGTACCTATTGTGAAAGAGTTTGTAGATGTATTTCCGGAAGATTTACCTGGACATCCTCCAGAACGAGAAGTAGAGTTTTCCATTGATTTAATTCCTGGATCAAGGCCTATATCGAAGACCCCTTATAGAATGGCCACTGTAGAGCTAGTCGAACTAAAGAAACAACTAGAGGAATTGAGTAATAAGGGATTTATTCGCCCTAGTGTTTCTCCATGGGGAGCCCCTGTTCTTTTTGTTAAAAAGAAAGATGGATCTATGAGGTTATGTATCGACTACAGGGAGATCAATGCTATAACGATAAAGAACAAGTATCCCCTACCTCGTATTGATGATTTATTTGACCAACTGCATGGAGCTCAATACTTTTCAAAGATTGACCTTCGATCTGGATACCATCAGTTGTGTGTGAAGAAGGAAGACATTCCGAAGACAGCATTTCGAACCAGGTACGGGCATTACGAGTTTACTGTAATGTCGTTTGGATTGACTAATGCGCCCTCTGTATTCATGGATCTGATGAATAGAGTTTTCAAGGAGTATCTCGATGAATTTGTGGTGGTATTTATTGATGATATCTTGGTATACTCCAAAACCTACAAAGATCATGAAAATCACTTGCGCATTATCTTGAAGACTCTGAGGAGGCATGAATTATATGGAAAGTTTAGCAAGTGTGAATTCTGGCTTCAGGAGATTTCTTTTCTTGGCCATATTGTCTCTAAAGATGGAATCTCTGTTGATCCTTCTAAGACCAAGGCAATCCAAGAATGGCCAGCACCTACGAATATAACTGAGGTACGTAGTTTTATTGGTTTGGCAGGTTATTATCGACGTTTCGTCCAGAATTTTGCCCGATTGGCTAACCCATTAACGAAGCTCACACGTAAAGGGGTTAAATTTGTTTGGACAAAAGAGTGTGAAGAATGTTTCGAAGAACTGAAGAGAAGATTAGTCAATGCTCCTATATTGACTCTACCATCGGGGAATGATGGGTTCGTTATTTATAGTGATGCATCGAAGAAAGGACTTGGCTGTGTCCTTATGCAGAATGATAGAGTTATTGCCTATGCATCACGACAGTTGAAAATTCATGAACAAAACTATCCTACTCATGATCTTGAGTTAGCAGCTGTGATCTTTGCTTTGAAGATATGGAGGCACTACCTCTATGGTGAAAAATGTGAGATTTATACTGATCACAAGAGTTTGAAGTATATTTTCTCACAAAAAGAACTCAACATGAGGCAAAGGAGATGGCTTGAATTACTCAAGGATTATGATTGTACGATACACTACCACCCGGGGAAGGCAAACAAGGTGGCAGATGCTTTGAGCAGAAAAGACCATGGAGTTCTGAACATGATGAGAATTGAAAGGGATCCAATTTTCATGGATCTAGTGAAGATGGACATGGGAATAACCAGGGAAGGTGAAACATCAATGCTTTTTCAAATGGTTGCCAAACCATCTTTACTAGAAAGGATTAAGAGTTCTCAGACCGATGATGAAGAATTTCAGAAGAAGATTAAAGCTGTGAATGATGGGAGATTGAGAGACTTTGCGTATGAAGGTGGAATTTTGAAATTCGGGAAGAGACTTTGTGTTCCCAATATACCTGATCTAAAAATGGAATTGCTGGATGATGCTCATAGTTCCAATTTCTCTATACACCCTGGGAGCACCAAAATGTATAGAGATTTGAAGGAACATTTTTGGTGGGACAACATGAAGAGGGAGATTGCTGATTTTGTGTCAAGATGTATGGTTTGTCAACAAGTGAAAGCTGGAAGGCAACAGCCTGGAGGAGTCATGCAACCTCTTCCCATACCGGAGTGGAAATGGGACAATATTACGATGGACTTTGTCATGGGGCTACCAAAGACTCCTAGAAGGAACGATGCAATATGGGTTATTGTTGATCGTCTTACCAAGTCAGCACATTTTCTTGCTATAAGAGAAGATCTACCCCTGGAACGTCTAGCAAGACTATATATTAATGAAGTTGTGAGACTTCATGGAGTACCCCTATCGATTGTTTCTGATCGTGATCCCCGTTTTACTTCATGATTTTGGAAAAGTCTTCAGAAATCCCTGGATACTGAACTTCATTTGAGCACTGCTTACCACCCTCAGACAGACGGACAATCAGAACGGACTATTCAAACCTTAGAAGACATGTTGAGATCTTGCTCACTTGACTTTCAGGGTATGTGGGATCAATATTTACCTCTGGTAGAATTTTCCTATAACAATAGCTTCCATTCGAGTATTCAGATGGCACCATATGAAGCGTTATACGGAAAGAGATGTCGTACACCAACCTGTTGGGATGACGTCGGTGAAAGAAAACATGTAGGTCTAGAACTGGTGGAGGAAACGATGGAAAAGGTAAAGGTAATCCAAAATCACATCAAAGCAGCTCAAAGTAGGCAGAAGAGCTATGCCGATAATCGAAGGAAGGATTTGGAATTTCAAGTCGGTGATCATGTTTTCCTAAAGGTATCTCCGTGGAGGGGAGTCATACGTTTTGGTAAGAAAGGTAAATTGAGTCCCAGGTACATCGGACCTTTCGAAATTCTAGAACGAATTGGGGCTGTAGCTTACCGATTGGCAATGCCGCCAAGTCTCTCCAAAGTTCACGATGTGTTCCACGTATCTCTGTTGAGGAAATACATGCCTGACCCAACGCATGTACTCACCTATGAAGATTTAGAACTGGAACCCGATCTGTCTTATTGGGAAGAGCCCATCAAGATTCTTGATACGAGAGAACAAGTGCTGAGAAACCGGACGACGCGTCTGGTAAAAGTTTTGTGGAGGAATCATAAGATGGAAGAGGCAACGTGGGAACCCGAGGAACTTATGATGAAGAACCACCCGAGTCTTTTTATGCAGTAATACCCTAGAAATTGCGAGGACGCAATTATTTGAAGGAGGGGAGAATGTAACACCCCAAGCTTCTACGGTACGTTTCCCTTCGAATAATGCGATAGTGTGTGTTGTACGCAACCTCGAGTTCTAACACACACCACAACTAATTAAACTAGCCGTTGTGAATAGTAATACCTACTTTTTGAAATCATATATATTCTATATTTCAAAATGGACTTCATTTTTGGATTCGGAATATCAAAATTAGCCTAGGGTGAAATTTTGGTACATTTCGGATAACTTTCATATTTTGATGAATAGTGAAAATTTCTAAATTTTAATTAAAAACAACTTTTTTAATCAAAATAATTAATAGTGATAAATTATGAATTTGAGTGGTTTTAAAGTATATTTAGAATATATTTTTACCATTCAATTTAATGTTTATCATTGGACATAATTTTACAATTAAACCGAACATAAACGAGTGTCAATCTTTTGATAGTTATTATCTCTTAAAAACACGCTTTTTGTTTTGACAGCGGGAATTAATTTTAAATTAATTTCTGCCACTTCTGTGTTTTGAATTTAGGAAAATGGATTCCATATTTGGAATCAGGATGTTTAAATTGTGTAAATAGGTAACTTTTATTTTTACACATTTTGAATAATTACTGCGGTAAATATTTTATTTACCATGGTTAAAGGGTAAATCCGGTAAATAAGGGTTAAAAAAATAATATTATAATAATACTAAATTACCCTAAAACGTGTCTTAACCCTATTGGTTGATACATGGTCGACCATGGGCATCTTTGGGTCTATTTTGGGACCCCATGGATCCACTTGTAAGTGATAATGACACTTTATTTTAATTAAGTCAAAATGAATACAAAAATGACACAAGCATATATCTTTTAGAACAACAATTTTTACATAGGGTTATACATGTTGGATTTTCGATTATAAATATTCATTAGAAAGATAAAAAGATTTCCTACATAATGATATTTTATTTATAATTTTTAGACATTAAATAAGTTATTTTATTTATGACACAATGATGATGCAGTAATTAATATAATAGTGAAAAATTAAAATAATTGATATTATAAATACCCAAATAAATATAATATGAAACTTTTAATGAATTAAACTAATTTTCTAGGCTAATATGATATATTAGGATTGATTTAATGGACTTTGTTCGAAGTAATCAATCTGTTATGAGTTTCACAAAAATCAACTATTGAATAGTGTCAAAATTGACATAAAAGAGTTCTTAAAACAAATATTATATTATTAATTGATATTAAATTCCTAAAAATCTAAGGTTCGGCCAAGAGACTTATATTATGATAGGTTAATCATTAATGGACCACTTGGGGGTCGCTTGGATGTATATAGTAAGTTTATTAACCATAATATATAAAATACAAAGAGACATTGTAAAAGTGAAACTAATTAACTTAGAGTTAATACTTAAAGATAAGGTTAATATAAGTACCCAAACCTGTCTAAATTCTATTGGATGAGTTGTTTTCGACCTATCCCCACCTCATCCTTTGAATAGTCAACTTTGGAGCCTTTAGAAACCGAATATGAATTTATTATAAATTAATATTTCTAGCTTTTCCAAAGGTGCCCCTCACCCCTCTTATAAAAGGGCACTTCTCCTTCTCATTTCTTGACACCTTCAAAGCCTTTTGGTTCGGCCAAACTCTGCCCAAATACTCTCCCAACATCCCTCAATACAACCTAGAGGCCTTAGTTTGATCAGAAAGCCAACCTAAGGAGCCCTTTTGATCAAATCAAAAGGAAGAACCCGAAGAAGAGGTAATGATTTCACCACCCTTTTCTAAGTTCATTTCTTCTTCCACTTCTTCTTCCTTTGTTCTTACCATTCTGAAATAATAACTCCAGTATCTCACATATACTGTGATGTTATTATAAATATGGTACAATCATATTCAGTATTCTATCCACCCTTTGAATAACATGTCACCATACGTGCGTACGTACGGCTTACCGTCTCCACGTCGTGGTGTAATTGTTATTCAATATAATATTATTTGGATGGGTATAATAATGATGTGTAACTCATGTAAATAATAAATATAACATGTTAATGATTCTGTATATATGATATACCATCCATTTATATATTATTTTAATATCAAAAGAATGATATTGTCGCTCGTGCGTACGTACGGACTACCGTCTCCACGAACGCGATGAGATTCATTCTCCATCGTAACCATTAAAGCGTAATTATCATTTTATGATTTAAAAATGATGTTTAAGGACTTGATATCATTCTGGATATGAATAATATACAACCTATCCTTTACAAACATGTCTTACGTAACAAAACATATGAAAGAAAACAAGTAAGTTAACACCCGAAACAATGATAATACTAAGATATTATTATCAAATCAATATTAAAAGATCATATATGATATCATATTAATGTATATGATTCTTGTATAATTAAATAACAATTATTTCACCATTATACAGGAGGTTAACCTACCACAACCAAGGAAAAGTACAAGGTAAGGGTTATTTCACAATCTCTTCATTATCCGAGGTTGTATTATACGTAATAATCTACTGGGATCTCTTTATCATCCACATCCATGTTTCTTCGAAATGTATTTCAAAACATTTTTACTATTTACAAGAATATGGGTTAAAGTCATTTATACCCTTGTTTGACTTTTTATAAGAGGTTTATAAAGGAATCTTTCCGTCGTTTTCAAAACAAGTTCCTTTTTAACCTTTTCGACAGAATTGAGGTAAGAATGTTTTTTTTAACTTATACGGCGGGTGCGGTTATTTTCCGCCGTTATAAAATCGTCGAAGCTTCCCATACAAGCTTATAAGAATATTTTCAAAGAAAATGTTTTATTTTATATGGATCTTAAATGATTTCAAAATAAAAGGAGATATTTCTTTTAAAAGAATTTTGATTTCATCTATGTCAACATCCTTTGATGGATTTTAAGATTATTCGAAGTTGATTTATTATGATACAAAACTTCTATATTGTATTGAAGGTTTTGTGATATGTTTGACTGTGGATGTGCTATTTTTATACCATTCATAGTTTATGGTGAAATTATTGACATTTCGTATGCTAGTTTTAATACGAATGTTTATGTTATGTTTAAACCTTTTCATATGGGAATGCATTGGACTTAATAAGTGACGGGTGGAGCCCGCTATAGCTCCTCGATGCATCGGTAGGTCTCATGAGACAAACTAGTGTCTTGGCACAAGGCCTTGACAAAATCTTATTTGTAGTCTTGGCACGAGGCCTTGGCTATGTGGTTATGATAGTCTGGCATTATGCATTCCAACATTATGAAAGTGGTTATTTATTTTTGCATGTGATTATTCGATTAGTGGAATATCCATGTGAATAAGTAAATGGCATTATTTCATTTTATTTATGCCATACCATGTTGAAAGTTCATGTTTAAAAGGCTTTTGTTTTAGTTATACATTGCCTTAAATGTTTATTCTTATTGATGAAAGTTTCCGCTATATTGTTATCCTTACTGGGCATTTGAGCTCACCCCTTTTCTATGTTTTATTTTTCCCAGGAAGTGAAGATGTAAGTTATGAATGACCTGCAGGGATATTATGAGGGGATTGTAGTGTGGACTGTGGAAACATTATGTTGTTGTATTAGTTTTTGATTTTATGATGTAATGTAAAACTTATGATTATATCTAGTGTTTCCAAGGCTACTAAACCAATCGGTCTTTAGAGATTTGATCTTTCTTGTGATCATGCCAATGTTATGTAATAATGCACCGACTCTAGGAAACTAGGGTCGGGGCGTTACAATGTATATCTTGGAAATCTGATCTAGAGAGAAGTATTCTTGGAGAGAGATGAAGTGTTCTAACTTTTTATGGTGATCAAACACTACCCATATAAAATAAAACCCTTTAGTGGTTTTGTGTAGTCCAAAGAAAAACTTCACAGTGATTTTCAAAAATTCCCATTTTAGTATAGGTAATGGGTGAAACATCCCCTTTGAGTTTCGTATTTCCGCCTTAACTTGCGGGGATACCAAGAACTGAGATACAAAATCCATGATATATATCTTCATTCCATCCCACCAAAATTATTCTTTCAATACCCTATACATCTTCTTACCTCTATTATGAATAAAGAATGAAGAACTATGAGATTCTTCTAACAGATCCTTCTTCAAGTCTGGTATGGAAGGAACACATACACATTTCTTCAACCTTTTCATCCCATCCTAATCAATGTTAAACTCAGGAACATTTCTAACTTTATTTTTAAGCTCTACATCATCCTTCTACACCTCCTTAATCTTCACCAAGATAGATGGTTGAACATTCATTTGAGAAAGACAATATTTCCCCCTTCCTTCATGATTTTCATCTCAATCCTTTTCAAATTGAGAAATATTCAATATTTTGTGATCCTTATCATGGATAATCTATCATGATCCTTTTGACTCAAATAATCGACCACCTTGTTCTATTTTCCAGGGTTTTATTGTATTGAGAAGTCATAATCCTTTATCAACTGTAACAACCTTCTCTGGAAAATGTTCAACTCCTTCAATGTGAATATATATTTTTAACTTTTATGATTGATATATATATATAACACATTTCTTCATAAAGATAACACCTCCATATCTTTAATTAAAAAATTACTACTAATAACTCCAAATCATGTGTTGGGTAATTTTGATTAGGAATATTCAACTTCTATAAATAATAAGTGAAAACCATGTTATTTTTCATAAAAAAACGTCTAAACCCCTTCTTGGATACATAACTATAGATTAAAACCCCTTTTTACTATAGAGTAATATAAGCATAGGTGTGCTGACTAACCTTCTTTTTAGTTACTTGAAATATTCTTCACATTCATCTATCCAAAGGAACTTAGCAGCCTTCCAAAATATCTTGGTCAGAGGATTTGATAGTGGTGAGAAATTATCAAAAAACCATATATAATATCATGCTAAACTAAGAAGGCTATGGATCTCAGTCACCATGATTAGTCTAGGCCATAATTCAATAGCCTCCATCTTTTATGGATCATTGATATACCATCTCTTGAGATTATGTGACCCAAAAATGAAACCTTTTGTAGCCAAAATTCACACTTTGTAAATTTTTCATATAGTTTATTCTTCCTTGGAGAATTAGTACAATTATCAAGCGATCTTCATGCTCTTACTTGGTATTTTAATATATAATAATATCATCTATAAAGAACACCACAAACTAGTCGAGGTGATATTTAAAGTCTCAATTCATCAAATCCATGAAGATCACAAGGGAATTAGTGAGATCAAAAGGCATCACTATATATTCATAGTGTCTATACATTGTACAGAATGATGTATCGGGTATATCATTCTAATTCACACTCAATTTATGATATCCATAATAATGTTTAATCTTGTAAATGTACTAAGATACATGCAGTTGATCAAAAAAGTCATAAATACTGGGAATAAGATATTTGTTCTTGATTATGATCTTGTTAAAATCTCAATAATCAATGGAGAGTTTTATTGATTCATCTTTATTTTTTTTAAATAGAATAGGGTCACCACAAGGTGATGCACTTTGATAAATAAATCACTTATCAAGGTTTTCTTGGAGTTCATTTTTCAATTCCTGTAACTCAATTGGGTCTATTTTATCGAGAGTATTTGAAGTTGGTGTGGATCCACGTATGAGTTCTGTTGATAACTAAACTTCTAATTTTGGTGGAAGTATAGAAATATCTTATGAAAATACATCCAAAAATTCTTAGACAATAGACATATCATCAGTTTCATTTTCCCCCAATCATTTTAGATAAACAACCCTTTTGAATGTGAATTAAGACCCACACATTGGATGTAATCTCCGTATGAATTTCATACTTATCTTCACATTGATGGATGATCATAAGAGGGTTTGAAATGTCAAAAATAACTTCCATTCCTCGATAGTTGATGTGGGATTTATGCATATAAATCCAATCCATGCCTAAGATGACTTAAACTTCAACCAAAGGAAGAATGTATTGGTTTTTTGGAAGAACATTCCCATAAATAAAAACTGTAGAGGAATCATAAACTTGAGATTCAATCATCATACCATTAGGGGTATGTACTGCTAATTCCACATATAATAATTTTGGTGTAATCTTAATACCCTTAGAATATTATTTAGATATTAAAGAGTGGGTAGATACAGAATCAAAGAAAACCTTAGCAGTTATAGAGTGGATTGTAAGTGTACCTTTCACCACATCGTTTTCACACCCCACTTCATAAACAATAATTTCATAAAATTTCCCCTTTTTGAATGGTTTAAGAGTTTGCTGATGTCGGTTATCATCATTGTCCATTGGGTTTGGGCACTGCTTAGCATAATTATAATTTTACTTACACTTGAAGCACTGTAGTGTGGGAGGTAAATTATATATATATATATATATATATATATATTCCTCTGATTCCCTCATTGGAAAACTTCTCCCCATCAGTACAACAATAGGTTTCCTGATGGCCTTCCCTTCCACATGTAAAAAACTTATTAGAACTGATAAGATAATTCCCTCCATGATTCTTTCCAGACTTAGAGCATAAAGGAAGGCTCATCTTTTTCTCTTCATGTTTTTTAGATTGTCCATTGATATCCATATTCCTTTTCTTGTTAAAAACATGAAATTCATATGTAACTACAACCTCCATTTAAACTTTTATTTCACAATGCACAATATTTTCATAGATACTAAATATCTTATGGCCAGATCCCTTCTAATACATGGATTTAAGCTAATGAAGATCCTATCAACTTTACTTTTAGGTTGGATGATAATTATAGAATCATACCTCACAAGTATTGTGAAATTATCCTCGTAGGTACTGTCACAGACCAACCCAGGTCAACCCTGAACCAGTAACCCAAACTGGTCCACGACATGGCCCAAAGGGTGTTCCAAATCCCCACAGGATGACAACTAGTGTCAGACATCAAAAAATTATAGTAAAAGTAATTATTTTAGCCTAAAGGAAAACCAAGATAAATATAAAAATAACCAACCAAGACACAAGTTCCCACAACCAAAAATACATAATTATAAAGTAGGTCCATATATATAATACAACTGAACAAGCATAGACAAAAAACAAAAAACAAAAAACAAAACCGTTCTAACATGATCTTCGTGTGACCCCTTCGGTCACCTCCAACAACAAGACCGAACCTACTCCATCACTGAGAAGTTGAACCAATGATCTAGACAAGAAATGGAGTCTGCAACTGAAAGTATATGATAGGTGTGAGCATTGAAATTCTCAAAAAAACTGCAAAGATAAACCATTGAATCCAAAAGTTCCCTTTTCTAAAACAGCCCATTATAACAAGTTTAAAATATAGTTATAATAGTAGGGTTTTAACATTTTGATATAAAAAAATTATTTTCCATTTTAAAATCCAACACACACTACATATCATTTCAAAAACCGAATGCCATTTCATAAACAAAAACCAAGATATGTAATATCAAGGCTATGCGAAAAATAAACACGTAATCAATACAAGATAAAAATAAACTACTGTAGAAGAAAATAAACCCACAATACAATAATAACCATGGGTGATCCTAAACATCCCTAAAAATCCTTGGATGTACTCAGTTCAGTTTCACTAGCAAGATTATGGTGAATCCCCTAAATTAATAACCAACTAGATGCTTTATCCTAGCGTCACCAGTGGAATAATCCTCATGGCCTGTCTACAACTCCAACGGGTACCAACCCATCTAACCAGGGCTGGTAAGCTACCATCACTCGATCATCTAAAAGAATCCTAGGAATCCGTTGTGGTATTAATAATACTATATAGGTAAGAGGCCAACACACACGTGACTCATCTCAACTATCATCACTGCATTTGCCAACCCCAAACATGGACACCAATATATGATAACCCCTAAGGGAAATCAATCCTATAAAGGTTACCCATATAAATACATATGAATTTAACAAAAAAGGTTTCCAACTGGGCTGTTATACAATATAGATGTTCAAATCATTTCATAAAACATTTTTGGTTTCCAACCTAGAACACACAGTTTCCAAAACACAATCTATTCTAAGAGTCAATACACACATTACTCTAGATTTAGAAGATCCAAAAATGCCTTTATCCATTACAAACTCACACAAAATAAAGATTCAAGTCCAAATGGTCCAATACTTGTGGGACACATTAAAAATAATTTTCTTAGAAACCACATGATGGACCAAACCTCATTCATAAAAATGGGAACCATTTAAAATACCATGTTTTCAAGAAAATACCATCTTAAAACCACCACCTTCATTTGATGACACATTCATTTGTGCACCTTGTGCACCCATGGATATTCCAATATCCAATGGAATAACAAAACACCAATAATAAACCTAAAAATCATTTCCACAATTCCCACCATTTTCTTTTAAAGCATTTCAAACCGCCCACATTTCTTAAAGACCACAAAACCATCCCCTTTAAACCATAAAGCCTCTTCAAATTAATTTTAACAAATTTATTAAACTAAAACATCACCATACCACACACACACACACACCCAACCATGTTTTCAACAAGAAAGTACCATTACACCATAATCATGGATAAATATTTCAAAAAAACACCCATTTTCACTTTAGGGGAACAGAAGCATTTAAAACAAACACCCTAGGTGCTAGAACCATAGACATTGCACATAAAATCCATTGAAAACTTATTTTTAAAAAATTATAGAAACAAAAAACCACCATACATACCAATTCATAACAATATTATAGATGAGAATGGAATTTAAAAATTAATTGAAATCATGCAAGTTCCAATGGAAAGCTCCGAAAAGAAAAAATATGGAAACACCTACCTTAACCTTGTGAGAATGGAAACAAATTCCCAAGAGAGGGATAATGGGTCCCCATGGATGATCTAAATTCCCTAAATCAAAAGAAACACCACCCAAACCCAAACCCTAGACTATAGGATTCGTTCAAAGGAAGAAAACCCCAAGAGAAACAAAGGAAAAGGGGAGGAGGGAAAAAGTGGGCGAAAAGGGGTTCAAACCCTAAAAATCACCTTAGATTGAAGAGAGAGGAATACATAGAGGAGGGGAGGACTTGGAAGAGGATTTTCAGAACCCCCTAGGGTGCCACAAACGAACAAGGAGGAGGGAGACCGAGTTAGGGTAAAATAGAGGTTGGGGTAGAATAGAAAAATCATGTTTTAAAAATTCTGGGCCGATCACACGGATTGGAAACATGGTTTTCCAAACCATATGGTAACTCTGAAGAGCCCACTTCCTATTAAGGAGAGTATGTATTATTACTTGGCACATTTTTCACGGTCATGAGCATGTCGTGTGGTTTATTCTGTCTAGCCTTCAATTTCCACAAGGTGTCTGCAGGATTAATAATAACTATGTGGTAACCATATTCCCCAGGGAAAAATTCACAAAAAAAAAAATTTAGTCCGGAACTTAGAGCCGAACCTCATCCCAAATATCTAAGACTAAAAAAAGGATAAAATAATGAACTATTTGTATTCAGGGTTTGACAATTGTCCCCACCATAGACACTTTCTACCCCCAGAAAGTCACTAAGCCATAAACTGACCAAAATGTAAGTTCATGTCCGCTCAAAAACAAAGAAGGCCACAAAACGTGGGGTGACTAATCATTCATCAAATCACACCCACTGATCAAATAGGAACCACAACACAAAGAAAGGGGAGAACACAATAGGGTTCTCCCCACCACAAGAACATAACTAGATTGAAAACCTTAGAACTCCAACACACCACCCTATGCTAAGGGGAAACACGGGAACTCCCAACCAGAACATACCCAACTCCTCACACCAATAAAATAGTATCCACACCACAATCAGAGACTATTGAGTTCTTAGTCCTCAATGGAACCAACTCCCTTAGCATGAGAAAAACTATTCCATTATTAGGATTAAAAAACACAGAATAAATCCACCCAGCATACCGAGTGTTGGAACTATGGATCTCCCTCTAGAAACACCACCAGAACTAAAAAATACTCACACTAATCTAGAACTCCCAACACTAGGGAATGACCATAAAAGAGGACACCATGAAAAACCAAAAACACCATCCACTATCTCCAAAAAAAATCAAGCACTTTTATCACCAAATGAACACCTCTAAAACTTAAACCATCCCACACAAGAGCCAACACACCTTAAAAAACAAAAAATTCAAAGACTTATGTCTAGACAGACAAAACCACTTTGGGTACAAAAGTACAAGTCCATCCCACTATTTCAATGAAATGAAGAACTTAAAATAGCAGTAAAAACCACAATGATTGAAAGATAAAAATGAGAAAACTTAAACATTTACATAAAATTATGAAAGCAAGAACTAAAAAAAGGTTCAACACACCCACAATAACTCTTGAATATGTGAGAACTTCACCCCGAGACTTGAGGTTGGGGATTTGATGGCTGAAGCATGTCTTACCTTAGAGTTAGGTCTGATCATCCCCCGATCACAACACCTCCTCAAATAACAGTTACCACAAAACTTTCCCTGATGACCCTAACAACCACAAATATGACAAAACATCAAATGAATGTGAAAAAATAGATATGAATTCCATAAATTACCATATCAATGGCACTCCAGGAAGTGATATGATGAACTAGATGTTAGAGCCAACAAGGGTAACTTACTAAAGATAGGTTCCTCTAGCATGCACTCCTCTTCAGATAGGGAACCCTTAGAGAATCTGACCACCACCAACTACACCCCAAATTTTAACAATGACAAAATGACCAACCTCCACTGATCTAAAACATGAACCTAAAAAAGATCAAAACAACAGAAACTTAGACAAAATTGGGAGTTACCAACAATCCGATGACATCCTCTACTTCCAAAACCCACAAAACTGCCTCTCACAGACCTCAATAACCTCAATTGAAGGAAACACATGATAGAAACCACAATTGGTCATGAATAATTAAAATATTTTGGGAAAATTTCTGGGTGACACACTCTAAACAACATCAGGGGCATAAGCTAAAACTGATATCTATCCAAAACACAATAGAAAAGAACACTCTAGGTTAAGACAATCAACCTAGAATCCAAAAAAACATAAGAAAAACCAAAATCCCCTTGTTCAAAATCACCATTTTTCAGAAGAAAAAATCCTCATTCTAAAATAAGAACCAATTTCCAAAATCATTTTCCCTTTAAAAATCATTTTATAAAAACAAGTACAAGATTTTAATTTCAATTACCTACCCATGACATCTTATGAACTGTCACACATACATCCATCCGATTATACTTACATTCTCCACAAAAAAGTTACCCCATGCACTTTATGTACATAGACACACACATGAGACCTTCCATAAACAGTACCAATGGATAATCATCACATTTTACTTATTAAATCCAATCATTTTTCAAATTTCCAAACCCAAAATGATTTTAGTTTTAAAATTCACTTTACCAGTTTAAAATAATTTTATGAAAGTACATTCATTCCCTAAACAATATTAATTTTCAAAACCAATTACACCACAAAAACTAGGATAAAGCACAACAAACATCAAACTAACCTATAATGAGTAACTAGTGATTACACCTAACCTGGTGGCATGGTAATGGGCCACACCCCATGTAATAAATAACACTAAGTGGAACATTAATTGGGAACTCGAACTCTACTTGGGTCACTGATCCATGTGAGGTCACAATGTGACAACATGTCACCTTTATTATCACCCTTAATAAAAAAAGGACAATAAATCAAACCCGAACTACTCATGGTAACTCAAGTCTCATCACCAGCGATTGTGATTAGTAATTGACCCATAACCTACCTCCTGAACCCTGATAGTACTAATCTCTATCTATCAGACACCCCAAATAATAATAACCTAATCTGATACCATTTTGTCCTGAACCAACTCAGGTCAAACCTGAACTGGTCACCTGATTTGGTCCGCGGCATAGCCCAAAGGGCATTCCTGATCCCCACAGGCTGACAATTGTGCAAGGTATCAAAACATTAAACTAAAGGGAACTATTTTAGCACAAAATAACCATGATCAATATAAAAATAACCAACCAAGAATCATGTTCTAACAACTGGACATAAATAATTATACAGTAGGTCCAAATACATAATACAACTGAATAAGAAGAAACAACAAACAAAACCACACTACCAAAATCTCTATTGGACCCATTAGTTCACCTACAACCACAAGACCAAAACTTCTCCATCACTAATAATCTCAACCAAGGACCTAGACAAGAAATGAAGCCTATAACTAAAAATATAGGATAGGTGTGAGTACAGAAATGCTCAGTAGGACTACCAAGATAAACCACTGAATCCAAAAGATCCGTTTTCCAAAAGATTCTATTAACACAAGTTTAAAATATAGTTATAAAATAAGATTTTTCACATTTTGATATAAGAACATGATTTACCATTTTAAAATCCAACACACTCTATAGATCATTTCAAAAACTGAATGTCATTCCATAAACAAAAACCAAGACATGTAATATTAAGGCTTTCCTAAAAAGGAATAGGTAAATAGTACAAGCTCGAAAATAAACTAGTGTAGCAGAAAATAAACAAGAAATACAATAATAACCATGGATTATACAAAACATTTATAGAATATCCCTAGACTCACTCGGTTCAGAACCACCTACTGATGTATAGTGAAGCCACTATGTCCATAACCAGTTGGCTGCTCTATCTTATCCTCACTAGGGGAACAACCCTCATAGACTGTCTATGACTCCAGAGGGTACCAACCC
The DNA here is from genome assembly GCA_963277665.1 of Viscum album. NCBI lineage: Eukaryota > Viridiplantae > Streptophyta > Magnoliopsida > Santalales > Viscaceae > Viscum > Viscum album. The sequence continues at coordinate 1,546,639,420 of OY728135.1, read as the reverse complement.
ATATAATCGGGGATGGTCAGCTACCATAACACAATAATATAAACGACTCATAGGAACCATTGGTGTATAAGTAAGAGGACAACACATAGGTGACTCGGCTTGGCTGTCCTTATTGCACTCTCCTACCCCAAACACAGTCACCCATATAAGATAACCCCTAAAGGAAATCCCTCCTATAAAGGTTCCCCATATATATACATATGAATTTAACAAATCAAGGTAAAAAATTAGCCACTTTACTATATATATGTTCAAATAATTTCAAAAAAAAAATGGGTTTCCAACCGGTCACACACGGTATCTAAAACACAATCTCTCCAAAGAGTCAATACAAACATTACTCTAGATTTGGAAGATAGAAATGTTCATTTATCCTTTAAAAACTCACACCAATGTATGATTCAAGTCCAACCATGAAAAAACCTTGTGGAACACATTAATAATAATTTTCTTAGAAACCACATGATGTACCAAACCTCATTCATAAAAATTGGAATCATTTATAAAACCAAGTTTTCAAGAAAACGCCAACTTAAAAGCACAACCTCCATTTGACGACACATCCATGTGTGTACCTAGTGAACCCATGGATATGAAAATATCTTATGGCACAACCAACCACCAACAAGACACCCAAAAACCATTTCCACAATGTCCACCATTTTCTTTAAAACCATTTCAAACCACCAACATTACTTAAAGAACACAAAACCATCCCCTTAAAACCATAAACCTGTTCCAAATCATTTTAACACATTTATTAAAATACAACATCACCATACCACACAGACACACCAAACCCATTTTTCAACAAGAAAGTACCATTAAACCATAATCAAGGATAAACATTTTATAAAACCCCTAATTTCACTTTAGGTGAAAAAACATTTTAAACAAACACCCTAAGTGCTATAACTATATGAATTACACATAACTTCACATGAAAACTTATATTTATAAAATTTTAGCAACACAAAACCACTATAAATATCAATCCACAGCTATATTAGAGGTGCAAAAGAAATTTAAAAATTAATTGAAATCATGAAAGTGCCAATGGAATGCTTCGAAAAGGAAAAATATGGAAACACCTACCTTAACCATGTGAGAATGGAATGAAACACCAATGAGAGAGAGAATATGGCCCCATGGATGATTCAAATTCCCTAAATCTAAATAAACACCACCCAAACCTAAACCATAGACATTATGGTTTATCCAAGGGGATAAAACCCCAAGGGAAACCAAGGAAAAAGGGAAGTATGGAAGAAATAGGGAGGAAAAGGGTGGGAACCCTAAGAAATTACCTTAGATTGAAGAGAGGAGAATCCATGAAGGAGGGGAGTACTTGAAAGTAAGGATTTAGAAACCCCATAATGTTTTAAAAACAAACAAGGAGGAGGAGGGAGGAGTTTGGGTAAAATAGAGGGAGGGGTAGAATAGGAAAGATAATGTTTTAAAAATTCTAGGCTGATCATTTGGTTTGGCCACACATTTTACTAAACCATGTGGTAACCATGTTGAGCCCTCTAAAAATGTAGGAGAGGTCACACGCTTACCTGAGACCTAGCACATAGCCGTGAACAGGCCATACGGTCGATTCTTTTTGGCTTACAATTGACATATGGTGTCTATACAGTTACTACTAACTATGTGGAAACCATGATCCCCTTGAAAAAATTCCCCAAAACTCCAAAAATTAAATTTTCAACCGAGACTCAAACCCAAACCTTGACCTAAATATCTATGACTAACAAAACGGTAAAATATTGAAGTATATGTGGTCGGTGTGTGATATGTACCAATAGATTCATCATACTTTTTCTTCAACTCAAGGAAATCCTTTTCCATCTTCTTATGAAGAACATGTGGAAAGTACTTATTGAAGAGTAAGTTATTGAACTCATAAAAATCCATGGATTCAATTTCTTCTTGATTCTTCATATTCTTGATTATAGTCCTCCATTGTTTAGCTTCGCCTTCTAACTAATAAATAGATTGAATGATTCTATCATGATCTTAAAATGGGATAATGAAGAATTTATCTTCACTGCTATTGATCTACTGTTTAGAAACAAGTGTATCAGAAGACTTGTTGAAAGAAGGTGGATGTTTCCTCGTGAAGGAGTCAACAGAACATTGTTCCCTTCTTTGTTCATTTCGAATCTCAACATGATTCATATCTTGATAAAGCTGTGTGAGAATATTGATGAAGTTTTTCATTCTATATACCATATAATTCATATTCTTAAGAGAACAATCGTTGCATTTTCCATCATAATCACCATTAACATGATTCATTTGGGTTCCAAACATTGACTAAAACAAAAAAGTATGGGGTAAAAAACAATTATCACAGTGGGAAACCACATAATCATAAAATATCACATATAGGATGAATATATTATGACACATTCCTTAATCTATGACACCTTAGGTTTATACTAAGTTATTTATAGCCAACTTATATTTAAATCCTTAATGATGGTTTGTGAAGAGTTCATGAATTCCCAAAGCATATCCCCTAGGAGTGTCAAACTACGTGTGCCGCAAGGGTCAATGTCATATTCCAAATTACCACGAGTTAGGCCTAAAAATATTGTCATAGTTATTACTACTAGGTATATATATTCCAGGTCCATAACCAATCATAGTATCCAGACATGGATGTATTTCTAGGAAACCACTTACTCTATTATTTTCCAAAATTCTATGATATTTTCTCATAAATTTTCTTATCCTTATACTTATCCCTATACATGTCCGTAGGTTTATCACTATGTTTTTCTCACCCTAGATTCTGAAGGTTAACTAAACCATTACTATAATACCAACTACAGGGACCCTCACTTTTCATACATTAATATTATATTACTTTTACAGAATACTCAAAACATTAAACAAACAGAAGCCCAAAGTCCGCATTAGTATAGTGCCTTTGAAAACATATAAACATAAACACTGGTACATAAGTGAGCTTAATTATATCCCACTAGGTTCTTCTTGACTGGCCCCATTTTTAGACACATAAAATATAACATATATCTTCATAAATTGGAAAAAGGGGTGAGATCAGATGCACAATAAGGGAAACATGGGAGACATGTAAGCATAAACATGAATATATGGGGGTATTATAATGTGATCATAACTTTATGAAATCATACCCTTCATATCAAAGATCATAAACATGAATAATCATATAAAGATCGGAAGTTAATAAGATATGAATAATAAGAAAATAAATAACATAATATATGAAATCATCTAATAGGAATAATATATTGAATTGTGTCATACAAAGGCTTCTAATATCATCCCTTATATGTCAAGAATCATTTCTAGAACTTATCAAGGCAGTTTATGGGAACCACACCTACTCAGCGGGACACACCACCATCCTAAGTCACAATCCTTTCCTTATAAGGGATCATGTTTTCCCATCTACCCATAGTGGATTGGGTCTCCCTATCTTCCCATAGTGGAATGTGTTTCCCCATCTTCCATCTTCATGGTGACTACAAATATTGGGTGAGACACACTGCCATCCCCAGTCACAATTCTTTCCTTATAAGGGATCGGGTTTCCCCATCTTTCCATAGTGGATCAAGCCTGTAGACTTGATTTACATCATTATCTCATGAGATATAAATCTTTACCCAATTAATTGAATGGATATATAGGTCCCAAAAATCTTATAATAAAACCATCCATACATGTGCCACATGATAATAAAGCATTCATCATATCATGACATATAAAAAGAGAGGGGTTTTATAAAAATCTTATCATAATCCCATTAAATGAAATGGGTATCAATAACTTTTCATCACATTATAACATATGGAGAATAGATAGGTTTAATAATCATTTCAGAAAAGCATAACCTGTAAAAAATAAGTAGGTTTCAAAAGCATACAACTCGTGGAAGAGGAACTGGTGTTATAGGCATCATTCCATCGAAACAAAAACCATTAATGAAATAATATTAATGTAACCATTCGATAATTTCCTATAAGGTAATTAGTAACATAAATGGATGTATTCTAATATGTAAAATAACTTGGAAGGATATTTTGAAAACATTTCTTGAGTAAAATATCCTTTCTTCTTTGAAAAATGATTTTGAAAAAATAAATTTTTTTGAAAACCATTTTATTTAAAATAAACATGAACACTTATAAATAAATAATTTAAGACATTTTTGATGCCTTTTTCTTTGAAAATATATAAATATATTTTAAAAACATTTTGAAAACCATTTTCCTTGAAAAGTTATATAAGATGCATGAAAACATTTTTGAAAACCATTTCATTGAAAATACATTAAAAAAATTTAAATGAAGATTGAAAACCATAAAAAAAATTAAAATACTTTTTCATTTAAAATTATATTAAAATATCATCATTTAAAACATATTTGAAAACATGGTTCCTAAAGTTCATGGCATGTGTCTCAAAGAAGGCAAATTGAGATAAAACTACTTTTCTGATTGGGTTACTCTCGAAATATAAACCCCATGAAAAAATATCATAAAATGGATATTTAAATACATATAAAATTAAATATAACAATCATAGAATATATTAATGTGTACTATAATCACCACATAAAATAGATTAGAGGTGAATATGGCATAAATATCACTGAAGTAAAAGTGAGACTACAAATACCATTACCATGTGTCTTGACTCTAGTCATACTCGTTCAAACCTCATGTATAATAAATATAAGATTATTATAAAGAAAAATATTATTATATATAATACCATATATGGTTTTATTATGACTTTATATCACCCTCTTGTTAACAATTCTATGTTAAGGCTTCGCTTCGGGTAATTTACGTTTTGTTCATTGCATGTGTCGTAATTTGTTATATATTTGGACCTTATAATTTTATCATGATTTACATAATTTAAATAATTCTATAAATATTAGTTATATTAATTAATTTTTATTATAATAATCCATAAAATATAGAATTATAAAATGGAATACACCATTCATGGAGATGGTAGGTCATACGTACGCATGAACACCATTTCTGTTTTATTATCGTATTGAAATAGAGAAAGAAAATTACCTATATGTATATATGTGTATATATATAACTATTAAATTATAATTATTATACAATTTTTATAATATAATTTCAATAAACCAACCCATATTACACACCATGTTGTGTGTGAATGAGTCACATCGCTTTGAGGGGGAGATAGTACACACTTCATCAAACGAAATTATTGTATTTACACCAAATGGAATGTATAATGATATGTGTTATAAAATGATTAAACAAGATTAAATACATAATAAATAAAATATAAAACATATATGAATATTTTTTCCATCATAATGTACATAATGTGAGGTGGTAAAGGAAAAATTAACAATCATAATTTTGTGCCGCAGTAGTTCACCGTACATGTAAACAGTATGTTTGTTACCCATTTTATGGAAGTGTGTGTAAGTGTAGGTATAACCATTAGCATAAAAAAATATAATTATATTTAGGATAATGGTGTTGTTGTATAATAATAAAATAAGGTGAGTTGAAGGGGTGAATAAAGAAAATAAAAGAAAGTATCTCGAGGGAGGGTGTTACCTCTTAATCGGGTAAATCCTTTTGGTTGGCACCAAAGGGAATATTTGGAAGGATTTATAACCAAAGGGAGGATTAAAGGAGTAAGAGAGGGTTTCATGGATGTGTATTGAGTAGATCTTGGCCAAACCTAAGTGTCTTGAGATGTGTAGAGAATATGTGGAGGTGATGACCGTTTATTGGGAAGGGAAAGGACATACTTGACATTTGTAAAAATAATTTAGTTTTACCCATGTTTTTACCTAACAAAAGTCATACCAAACCAAAAAAACTCAATAATTTAAGGTTTATGGTTGAAATATTTCTAGAAAATGGGTTTTAGAAAATTGTATCAGTCATTTAGGACCTTATTTTTACGGTTTATTCCCTCATTATGCTTAATTTTACCATAATAACTATAATTTTTTTTAATGTTTTGGGCCGAAGCCTCATTTTTATTATTAAATAAAAGACCTATCATTCTGATCGGACCTTAATCACTATAATTAATTTAAACTACATTCACTAATATTTTTGGTCAAAAAATATATTGATCTTTTTAAAATTATAAATTACACTTATTACAAATATGTAATTTATTTTTACAAATTCTTATTACATAATTGTTAAAAATTAATTTAAATTTAATCCTACAGATGGGACGGTGGTGTAGGTTTTTAATGTAAAAGCATCCAAAATATTGCAATGTTTTTATAGCCAATTTCAATGTTAAATTGATTCTAATGAACTAAATTGGATTAATTGATAAAAATATGATTTAATTAAACTTTAAAATAATACTGAAATATAATTTATCCTTATAATTAAATAATTTTAAAAGGATGTTTTGAATTAAAATTCCGTAGTTTTCACTATTCATCCAAAAATGATGTTTCTCAGAAAAATTCCAAGAATTAACCCTAATCTAAATTTTAAATTATAAATTCAAAAATCAAGATTATTTTAAAAATTAAATTTCTAAATGTTTCTAAAATTAATTTTATTATTTTTCATAGAAGGACAAGAAAAACAGTTCATTTGAAAAAATATTATTTTTAAATATATTAAGACATTACAAAAAATTATATATTTCATTATCAATATATTTTATTTATATTAAATTATTATAAAAAATATTTGAAAATTATCTATTACAATTTTTATTACTATGTTTAGCATTTAGATTTTAATCATCTCATTTAAATAATTATAATAAAAAAGATGTTTTGTAGAAACTCAGTATTGCATGTAATGTTTGACAAGTCGGTATTCCATGTAAGATATGCTAAATAGTTTCATTTGAAATGAATGATTGAATTTGTGTAATGCAAGATATAAATTTAATTTATTCAAGAAAAAAAGCTCCATAAAAACTCAGGGTGTTTCAGAAAATGGTACTAAACCATAATTTCGTTTGTTCATTTATTTAATATTTTATACCAGTGTGGATGTGTTATAATGTTGAGTGGATAAAATAACTAAAACGTTACAGGGGTTAATTTCAAGATAAATGAAATTGTAAAATTTTACCACTAATTTAACACCCTTCCTAATGGTCTATATATTATAATATACATTACATAATTAATTTAGATTTTGATTCAGGTATTACCCATGATGTAAGTGTTTTTCTTAAATCAATTATCATTCATTGAGTGATAAACATTATTTTTGAACTTTATTATTAAATGTTTTTATGTTTTTTCGTATGATTGTATTATGATGTATCTTCTATTTTATTTTTGTGTATATACATTTAATTCTAGTAAAATCCATTTAAATTGATTCCTCCATCAAAATATGAAGTAAATATATTATTCATAACTCAGCTTCATTTATTTTAGTTATAATGTTTCTTCTTTAATATCTTACATATATTATCAATTTTTCTATTCTGATATTTTACTTTTCACTTTCTCACTCTATCTAGGGAAAATCTCACTTTTGATTCAATTTTTCAACATTGATGTATTACACCCCCCTAAATTTATGACATTGTTATGTATAATTCTCATTATGTTTAATGATGATAATTATTATATATACACATTCTACCTTCCCTTTAATGTTTTCATTTAAAATTTGAAACCTAACAATATTTTACCATAAGTGACCATCAAATTTATCTAATACTATTTTAAAAATAATTTTCCTTATCCCTTTTTAAGATGTGGGATTTCAATTAAAGTGTTCTAATATAATAAAATAGTTTTTTAGATGATAATTTGTATTATCTTCTACTCCAAATTTCCTTTAAAAACCATTATTCAAATTTTGACGCACTTTTATTGCGATTAAATTTAATTTTTTTAATGTAACCCCTTTTCTAAAATTGGGTACCCTTGACCTAAATTGAAATGTAATTTTAATTAAAAAATAATGTATATAGAGAGAAATACAAGATGAATACTTAACATAATAGTGTCAAAACTTATTTTTTCAGTATTTATGTGGTAATTTAATTATATTATTTTTTATATTATAAGGTTATAGTAATTACCAACTATAATGAGAACTTTGAGATACCATGGAATTGTCTTTAACATCTATCTTATGGTCTTAATCCATCATAATGATTGGGAACATATAATTTCTGAATATAAAATTATTGGGTATCATATTTATTGAAACTTTTCACATGAAGTTATCACTTGGTGATATCAAGTAGGGGAGATCATGAGGATTGACCCACAGAAATAAACACCCCATGTTTTAAGTGTCATTGGATTTTTATATGTATGAGCATGTGTATTAGCCTTAAGACTTGAGATCAATACCAATGTGTACCATTTCATCATGTACTTTAATTCAAGATGAAAACCATGACATTTATGTTGTGGATAGGTAGCTGGTGTTGGATGTATTATTCAAGGTATTGAATTAGTGGTATGTTATTAATGTTTTGGTCACATCCGAAAGGATGAGATGTCTCAGGCCGAGTTGACCAGGATGATAGAAACTTTCTTAAATATATGCCTATGATTATTAAAGATAAGTATAATTATTAAGTTCATGAATAAATAAAATAAAAATGGATGACGACATGAAGTTTTCACCCTATTTTATGAGATATCTCAATACAAAGTGATTATATTACATGTCATGTGTTTATAAGAGGTTTTCATTTGAATGAATAATCCATATATACTTAGGGGATTTGATGGTTTGATATAATCCTCACATGTTATGTGAGTATCAATCACTACAATCAAGATAATTTCCTAGAGGGTCACACACAATATGTATTAAAACGATTGTCCAATTCCAGTGAATTGGAGTTTAGGGAATGGTGGTCCCCATGGTAGTGGTCGAGTAGTGTCCATATTTATATGATTGAAAAGAAAAAAAAATAAATAATAATCAATACTAAAATATTTACCATTGAATTTATTTACTTATTATATTAACATTTTATGCAATGAATATAACGAAAATATTTTTCAAATGAATATTATGATTTAATATTATATGTTAGTAAAATATTCATGTGAAGATTAGTCAAGTTAATGTCTCAATATTTATCACATACAATATATTTATAATTAAAATCCAGTAATAAATTACATTTGATCATAGTGACATGTTTGAGAGGTCATAATTTTCATTTTGAGAATTAAATGTAGTGTTAAATTATTAAATATAATAAGTGAAATTTTAATACATTAAAACCTAAAAATAAATACTAAAATAAGACTAAATTAAAGGTACTATTCACATAATATAAATTTTGAGGCTCTCTCCATTATCTATCATGATCTATATGTAGAAATTTAGGTTTATAACACATTTGTCCATGATCTACTCCCATGATGAATAGTAAGATTATCCCATGATCAATTCCACATCGAAGAGATCTATTTACTCTGTTGTATCACCTAGAGAATGATGATTAATGATCTACAAGATTCAAAAAATTTTGTGGATGATCTAAAGGGTTTTTGGTTCAGTTATTTTAAATGATGTTTACTGAAATAAGGAAATTGTGTTTTCAATTAAAATCAAGCATGATATGATTTCATTTTTTTAATTATTTTCATTGTGCTTAATTTATTTTCACATGATAATTGGATAAATCATGGTTGGGTTATACTAGATTTTATGTTTAAAAATAAATCGAGACTCAAATCCCTAGGTTAATTCAATTAGTATCAAATTAAATATAGCTTTCAATTAAGTCAAAATGAAAATTATTTTTTCATTTATTTTAGATGAGTGCTTTATCATAGTCTTATTTCCCTAAATGAGGCATCTATTAGAGATCAACTAACCAAGTTATAGTCATATGAAGATCCAAATGATATTTTTTTAATATAAAACTAGAATGAATATATATTTATATATATTTATCTAGTGAGGGATTATATTACCAATGATTAGTGACTTTAGATATGAAACGATGTCTAGAATTTCATCTGTGCAAGATCTTTCTGGTGAAGCTATAATACTGGGGAAGTCCAAGTCAATGAAGAAATAATTTTAAAAGAATACATTGATAAATTTAAATATATATATATATATATATATGTATATGTATAATATATATATATATGTATATGTATAATATATTTAAATATATGTATATTATATATATGTATAGGCGCTAAAGGGAATATGGGAGAGGCCTTCAATGATATTGTGTTTTTTTTCAAAAAAATAACAAGCCTACTGATAATAGATTTTTGAAAATTAACGAAAAAAGGGAAGCAGGGGAGGATCAACCCCCCTATATGTAATCTTAGGTTTCCATATTTTAGGGGGAATAATCTGGTGCCCCACTATTTAAAAAAGGCTTTGTTCTATTTTGGAATGGTTCAGCTGAACACATAACGTGCATGAATCCCCCCCAATTCGGGGGAGGGATGAAATAATTGCACCCAAAGAGTCCCTCAATATTGAAAAATTTTTTAAATATAATGGCAGAACATTGTGGTTCCATCCCTAACTGTTCACACTATATGTGGGGGTTTACACCATTAAACCCTGATTTTATGGATATATATATATATATAAATAAATTTATTACGATGTATTTTTTTATAATAATTATTTAATAATTTATAATTTCTGAATCTACTCCTTTGTCATTATTTTTTTACGCATGTACTTGTATGAAAATAAATATTATTTATCTATATCCTACATACCTAGGATCCCCTCACTTTCATGAAAGTATTATTATAAAATGGTTATTTTGAATGGTGACACATTTCATGCTGATACATGAAAAGATATCAGGTGAGACTTTGATGAATTGGTTGGGAGATCACTATAGATTATGTTACATGTGTAGTGACTCAAAGAGTTACCCCAACTGTCTATGTTGATATATTATTTACTCAAAGGATGAATGATTAGTATTGGATCCTGATCATGTCATTTAATTTTATTTATTCATTGTTTATTAATTTATGATAGTGTAGTTTTTATGTGTGATCACATAAAATAATAAGTGAGAATGTTTAGATAAAATGAACATATGTGGGGAATTTTTTTATATTTATAGAATTTTAATAATTTTAGTATGGTCACATAGAATAAAAAATTTAAATATAAATGGATTACATTCACTGATAATAATAAAAACTCTCAAAGAATCAATAAGTAATAACAGCTATATTAACTTAATTTTGAAAGAAAATTGTATAAAGTGCTCGTCAGCCCTATTTGAGGGTTAATCCTTCTACTGAGGAGGTATTATGAGAGTAGTAGGTTGAATTAACCTAGGTTTTTAGTAAATAATTAGAAATAACTTTATTATTTAATATTTTGTTTCAATCATTGAGAAATGAATTTTAATCCTTTATTAGGGATTCCACTCAAAAGATCATTGAGTCACAAGTAAATGTGGTTGGACACTTAAAAGACTACATTGAGACTCTCTAAGTAGTGTAATAACCATAACATGGAATACTATGAGAGGTTTAAGGTTCATTTTCACTATAATAAACAAGGTACTGATATTTCCAAATCTAGTAGTTACAGGATACTATAATTTGATAATAAATTGGATGAAATTTATGATTATAAAATTTATAATGTCTGATAACTGGTAATCCTTCTTGCTATTCTCAAAACCTGACACACTTCCTCTATTCCCGAAGATCTCGTTCTCCCCGAAAGTCCCTGATCTTTTTCATATTGTGCCTCAGCTCCCTTTTTCTTCAGCGGAGATCACTTTCACCACAGATCTCTGTAAACTCACGCTGGTTGCGAGATTCTAACAACATCTTCCATCAGTTGACGAATTTGACCGCTTCGTCATCGGTTCCTAGAAGCTACATGCGTGTGCAGTGGTGGGGCTGCTCGATCGGCATCATTTTATGATTCGGTTTTCATCAGAGGAGGATCTTGCCATCTCTTGGTCTCGGTAACCCCGAAGATGCAACATATATTACTTCTTCCTCTTTCAATGGAGTTTCGATTTCCATATGCGGCACGAACCATCTACAATCTCAATCTGAGTTAGTCTCCCTAGTCTCCCTCTGTCTTTCCAAAATCCATCTATCTTGTGCGTTACTGGGAATATGATCGGAAGATACATTTTTTCTAATTGGAGAACAGAAGTCCTCTGCCATCCGGTTTTTCCAAGAATATGTGTTGAGGTAGATGTTGTGAGGCCACCTGTTAATTGGGTCTAGATCACGGATGGGGAAGAATTCCGATGGAAGCAGGAGGTCATCTTCATGTCCTAGATGAGATTTTGTGCAATCAGCTGTAGCTTTGGTCATCATGAGTCGGTATGTTGAAGAAAGAATTTGGTCGGGTCTTCACAGGTAATGAAATTGAGAAATGGTGGACCTGGCGGTGCTGATAGGGTGTCTTCGTTGGTGGAGATACGGCCTGGTAATTCTATGCCTAGGCGGTCCTCTTCTTGTGCAAACGAGGGAATTGATTTCCCTCAAATGTTTGTGAAGCATGCTGGAAAAGTGGCCTCTTCGGAGCAGGAAATGAGAGTGGATGACCAGTTGAACCCTTCTATGGCATATGAGGGTGTACAGATAGATCTTGGAGGGGCTACTATGGCTTCAGCTATGGTGATGGAGGTGCAACCGTCATTGAACCCTTCTGTGAAGCAGGTTTTTGATCATCTAAAATCTGATCTTGGTGGCTAGCAGTGGCCTTTATTAGATGATACTAGTAGTGGTCCCCTGCAGCTGGCTAATGTTTCCATTAGCAACCAGTTTGAGGTTTTGGTGGCTGAGAAAGTTTCCCCTAGTGAGGATGTCATTAAAATGACCGACTCTGCTAATATGCAGCTTGTTTCCTCTGATTTTATTGCCGTGACTGATGCTACATCTAGAATAGAGCCTCATGAGGGTCATGGAATCGAGGTTTCCCTGCAATTCCTCCTGCAGATTGATGATAACATGCAATTTCACTCAGCAGGAGGTGACTGTCTGACTATATCAAAGGGTATACTGTGTGGAGGGACTGATGGAGACCGAGTAGTTGATTCTGTTCACATCAACAGAAAGTGGGGAAATGTCTCGGATAGTGACAATGAAAATGCGCGTGATGCTGCCAGATTATCATACAACGATGTGGTTCAAGGTGGGAAAAATAAATTTCCTACAAGTGAAGGTGGTAAGACAGCTCCTCTAAGAAGAAGTCTGAAAAAAAATTATTCTTTCCTGCCAAGTCCAGTGTCTACCAGATCATCCTCCAAGAGGGAGAGTTTTCCTTGGACTGTCAGTGGATTGAAAAAGGAATTGCAATATTCTAAGGAGTTTCTTTCATTGGAGAAGTTGAATATGAGAAGTAAATATGCTAAAATCCTGAGGCACTATGAAATCTCGGAGTGGGAATCATCTACTGTGGATGAATATGGTGATGGGAATGACTTTTATGATATGTAGCTGTTTTTTTGGTGTTATTTACATGATTTCTGTACTTTTCTTTTAATTTAATAAATGGTCAAAGGTTTTCCTCTGATTGAGCTTTCCTGGTATAAGAGCTTGTTAAAAGTGTTATGACATGAAAGGAAATTCAATGTTCTTGGAGTCCCAACTACCTATTAATCCCCCTCCAAAAGTGAGGTTGAAAAGGATGATTATAAGAGATACATGTTGTCTCATATCTATGATATCTATGAGAATAATGTGAAGTAATAAATGAATGTTATGATGATTATAGTAAGCTCATGTAAATTTAATTATTTATCATTATCATTCAATACTTCCTATTTTTATATCCTTATCACCCAATTAATTCAACTTCAGATCATACAACTATTATTTGAGATAGAGATAATTCATTACCTTTTAGGCAAGGTTCACTAATCTAATATTAACTTAAAGAAATATTAATCATTACTTATTGTTGTGAATAAGTTGAAATATAATGAAAATGTTCATTGGAAAGTGTGATGACAAAGATACCATCACAACATCCTTCAAAGGAAAGAAGAAATACATCATACAAGAGGCTATTTTCATAAAATTTTGTGAGATAATTCTATGAAAGATAAATTACAATAAATTGATGTATAAGAAATCAAGACTTTAACATAGTTTATAATCATCATGATATGTGATGTTTCAATTTTACCTATTGGGTATTAGATACAGAATATTTGTCACAAATTTTTATCCATATACAGTAAGCAAATAAGTATAAAAATATTATAATAAGTAAAAGTGAATTCTCTATTACATTGAGTAAGGTTTATTCATAAGTCAGTGATAAGAAGTAGACAACATGTAATTGTTAAGTTTTAGAATTCTAGTTAAATTGTTATTGAGTATTACCAAAAACATTAACTCACATGGATATTGTAAATAATAAGGTATTATTGTATTTTAGTATGAATGTTGTTTATGGTACCTTATACTAAAATAATAGTTTAATATTTCTTGAATCATTGAGAGTATTTGAAGAATATAAAATGTAAGTGTTAAATTCCTAGTTATTGAAAGTTGATTATTAGTCTAGAAAAACATATTGTAATTTCGATGATATACCCAGTATGATATTTAGACTATTTAGAACTAAAAAACCATAGGTATTATATAAAAATTTACTTATCCAGTTTTTAACAAGGAAACCTTTTTTATTAAAGTCTTGGAGCATGAGTAATCCCATGCTCCCAAAAAACAAGGAAACATTTAAAAATATTTTTAAACCACAAAACTTTTTCTAGAGAGAGTTAACTATTCCAATGAGATGGTAAAGTTAGATACATATACTTCATGAGTTTCCGTTAATAGTTTTATATAAGGTAAAAGTTAATTATGGAACATCGATGGAGAAAAGATATGATTTTATTTTGTTATTTGTGATTAAGAATATCCCAACCAAGAATTCATCAATTATTCTAAATGTCGAGTAGATTTATTCCTAAAATAATATTTCTTTATACACATCAAAGATATGATGTTATAAATGAGGATCAGTGATAAGTGTTACATAGAAAATTTTATTATTAAAACGGGGCATAGATTAATTCTTAAATTCACATTTACTTATATAAATTAGAGTCATAGATCCAGTACATGACGTATCGATGATATGACATATAATAATTGAAAAATATTCCATTATATTTCGATCTAGGAATCATAAATAGTAGAATTAATCCATAAACATATACTAATTATTATGAAAAATTTACACATATGAGTTATACTAGGAAATAAATCCATTATGGAAAACTTCCTGTGTTCAGATCCAAATAGTTTCATAAATTAGTGTCTATAAATAAATTTGCATCAAGAATAAAATAATTTACTTCTAATACAATTATCCTAGATGTTTTTAAATATATTATAGAAATACATGAGATATAAACACTGTGGTCATGTGATAGAATATATTTCAATAAAATGATGAACATCAGTATTTTACATAGGGTGATTAAGATAGATTTAGGTTATGTTAAGGTGAATGATTAAGAACTTTTATCATACTAACAAGTTCCATAAAATCTTATGGAAATAGAATTTTCTAGACACACATACTGTGTAAGAATGATAAAACCAAAATAGGTGATTTTATATTCACTGTGGTAGGTGATATATTATTCATCATATAAGGAATAAGTTAATAAAAATAAACAATGGATTTATGAATATAGATACCATTTTAAAAATTAATGTTTTTATTTCTATAGTTTCCCCAATTTATGTTAATCCATTGGTGCGTATTAAAGAGAATCTGTTCATGGGTATTAAAAACATGTTACCAATAAGACTCGATTGGTTATACTAGGACATTATACTTAAATCCAGTTGAAATCTTCATGTCATAACATCTTTTTTTATCATTATATTGGAAATTGGTTCTACATGCCACCTTTATTAGAAGGTATCTATATGAAAAAATTAGAAAGGTTTTGCGACATGGTATGCATTTCACAGCGCATCCAATTTGCAAAATTTTAAAACCAACTGGCTACTATAAATGTGGTGAGTAGGGTCGAACCATAGAGAGCATGAAATCTTGTTCACTAAAAATATTTCATTAGTCAATGTTTAGATAGAAAAAAGTTGAGGGAATTCATATTTTGAGTTTTATTTTTATTATTTTAGTTAAACTAAAAGGTGATAAGAAAAAAGAAATAAAGTAAACTATAATTGAAAATGACAATGGACTCTAAATGAATAAAATGTATCGGGGATGATAATGTCGCAAGTAAATTGCTACACAACCATACAAGGATTATTTTATGTGATTAAATATTTATTCTAATTAATTATTTCCATTTATGAAAATATAATCATTTTTTACATTCTCAATTTAAATTTCCTAATTTATTTATGGTCTCATTATCTAGTGTTATAAATAAATTATAAAACTCATTCACATACCAAACTAAAAGGAGAAATGACAAAACCCGTTTCTCACAAAGTTGTGTCACCAATTTGCACTTACCATTGGTGAACAAAGTTTACCTTCTCAGACCGTCGTGTCAACTTATTATTAAAATGGCCAGTTTCAATTTCAGCAGTTAATTTAGTAAAAAAGTAATTTTACATATAATCATTCAATCAAAATAAATTTAATTGACAATTAATAACTAAATAATATTGTTACTTGGCATGCCTAATAAATCTAATTACTCAACCAGCATCCTGACACTATGAAGATTACCCAAATATAATGACTAGAAGAATAAAAGAGGTAATAAAGTGATAAATAATGTGAAAAAACACCGTGATATAGAAAAAATAATTGTGTTAGTATTTATTTTCGCTGCGCACAGAAACCCTCGGCACATGATAGAGTTGCACACTAATGGCATGCCCACCAGAATAGAAGATATTGGAAATGTAGCATAGGCTAATAGTATCCTAGTGTGGCATGATAGAGAGGTGGATTTAGAGAGGGTGTCACACCTTAGAATGGTTATGGGAACCTACGGTGGCTACACGGATAGTGGTGGCTGGGGCGATACAAGTGAGAGTAATAGAGGGGTAGCGGGGGTCCAGTGGGTGAGGGAGGGTGGCCTGGGTGACAGTGGGAGTAGGCAGTGGGGGTCTGGGAGGTGGGGGTGCTGGGGAGTGCTGGGGAAGCAGGGTAGCGCAGGGTGTGCAGAGGTGAATGATAGTGGGCAGGTGAGCAGGACGACGGGGTGGCGGAAGGGTGCCGGGTGAGCAGAGGGAGTCGAGGTGAATAGGGGAGCGGGGTGAGGTAGTGGGGGAGTGGAGGGGAGCGGAGGTCAGTTAGTCAGGGGGTGCGGAGGGGAATGAAAGGGGGTGCGAACTGGGTTAAAGAGGGATGGCATGGTGAGAGAAGAAGTGAGAAAGTAGAGTGGGGGAGGGATTGGAGAGAGAAGAGAGGGATAAGCGGGCGAGAAAAAGATTGGAAATAGGCGGGGTGCGGGGCAAGAGAGGAGATAAGGGGAAATAAACCAAAAAATTTAATTAAAAATTTAATACTCAAATTCAAATTTTAAAAATTTAAAAATTATTTATCTAAAAGTTAAATAAAATATTAATAATAATAATTAGTAAAAATAAATAATAAAAAGAGTTATATAAATGTTATATTGAAAAGCCAACTTAATATATTTAATTAATAAACTTATAATTACAATAATAAATAATATAAATTAAACTAAAAATCAAATCAAATAAGAATAAAAAAAATAACTAATATTAATATAAAATTAACTAAAAACTATAAAAAACAACTAAAATATGAAAATACTAAAAAAGGAACCTAAAAACATAAGTAACAATTTGCACATTAATTAAAACAAAATAAAAAAAATTATTATAATCCATGTACATCAAATCCCCGAGACGTATACTTTTGTACTCCTAGGCAAAACAATCAGAAATAAAACACTAGTGGACCCGTAGAACAATCTTAACATCCAAATTACATGTTCACAATTTTTCAATGTCTTTTACTCTTAAAATATAATGGTTCATTTAGAACTTCAATTTTAAAAAATCATTCACCTGTATTCATTCTAAAATAAGTACATGCACTCATTTATTATGTGACCAACCTTGCCATTACTATCATCGCTCAACGAAAATTGATCAATGTTTTTCTCAATTATCATACACATGCATGCTTACCATAAGCTTTCCATGAATTTCACTTCTCCACTAGTAGAAATAAAAATAATGCACCAATATCAAGGACTTTACATGAGGTTCAAATGTATATGAGGCTGTGGGATGGTGGGTTATAGAAAAAAATGTTAGCTTTTGGGTAAAAAGTAGGGTTAAATCTTGAAATAAATGCAAGATAAATGTCAATCCAAATATCTTTCTCAAACTCCCGCTCCCCCATACTTAAAACATTTCTTGTCACCAAGCATATGATAATCCAATGTTTCACTTTTTTTAGACACAACTCACTAAAATAAGATGGTCTGGAAAAACCGGTGATTATCAACTCTAAAACCCCATGAAATAATTGTTAGACAAAAATACCAAAAAATGGAAGAAAAGTAGCATGTATGCTGTAACATCTCAGTGAAAGTAGGTCATATAGAAAAATACCTAGCTCCTAGAGTAATAGATCACCACTTTTATAGTTATCCCCAAAAGGGAGGGTTACCACGTAATGACCACCAATGTACTCATTGTTGGAACCAAAATGATTCTATATTCCTATATCAAAATATATGTAATGAATGTGGAAACTATGAAAAATAACTCATATGATTAGGATGAGATAATGCCAATACATGTGCATAAAATGACTCTCTGTCCCTCAAAGAACCCTCTCCATGAGTAAATCTCTCCACCACACATTGATTGAAAATTATCATACAAAAATTCATGAAATCTGTAGGGAAGGGTATAGGCTTGGGATCATCCTAAAAGGCTTCTTCATGTCTTATAAGGGATATACTTTGGAGAAAATGTATGGTTGGATCAGTGGGTCAACATGGATGAATAATCAAACAGATGCCTTGATCATTTTAGTGCAACTTTCAAAATTTATATCACTTTGATAGGAAAACATGGAAAGTTATAGAAGACAAAACATGGTTGAGATTATCTAAAGAAAAAAGGTGATGATGAAAAATGATCCAGAGTCCTCATGAGTATAGAAATATAATGTTGGACAACACAGATGAGTATGAGTTCAAATAAGTGTCACAAAAATATAAATTTTGTTGAAAAAAAAAACATTTTCGAAGCATGAAATAATATTATCAATCGTCTAAGTCATGGGATCTAGGATAAAAGCATTCCAAACTATAATCAGGTGCACAAACTCCCTAAGTACACAGATAGTGATAATTCATTAACTTTTAGGTAAGTTTCACTAATCAAATAAGAACTTAAAGAAATATTAATCATTATTTATTGTTGTGAATAAGTTGAAATATAAGGAAACGTTCATTGGAAAGTGTGATGACAAAGATACCATCACAACATGTAACACCCCGAGCTTCCACAATACGCTTCTCATTCAATAATGCAATAGCTTGCATTGTACGCAACTTCGAGTTCTAACACACCGCAACCAATCAAAGTAGCTGTTTTGAATAGTAAATACCCACTTTTTGAAATTATATAAATTTTATATTTCAAAATGGACTTCATTTTTGTATTTGGAATATCAAAATTATCGTAAGTTGAATTTTTTGTAATTTTTTGAGAACTTCCATTTTTTTATGAATGCTGAAAAATACTCAAAAACAAATTTTTTAATCAAAATAATTTATAGTGATAAATTATACTATTGAGTAGTTTTAAAGTATAATTAGAATATATTTTTACCATTTTATCCAATTTTGTTCATTAGAATTAATTTCACTTTGAAATTGGACATAAACAATTGTCAATCTTTTGATATATATTGTTTCTTAAAAACACGCTATTTGTTGTGACAGCGAGAATTAATTATAAAATTAATTAATGAAAATTATATGTTTGTAATTTTTTAAAATATACATCATTTTGGAATTCGGAATATCAATTATATCTTAGGGTGAAATTTTTGCATTGTTCTGAAAAACATCAATTTTTGATGAATAGTGAAACCACTAAGTGGTAGTTAAAAAACTGATTTTTCATTTAAATAAAACATTACCACTTATGTGATTTGATTTTCAAAAATCCAACATACATGTTTTTCATTAGGAAGTAAAATGTGGTTGAATGGGATTAAAATAATTTTTGGTGAATAGTAACTTTTACGTTTAATTAATCACGATTAAAGGTAATTAGTGAAATTTAAGGTAAAAATGATATTATAAAATTATGAAAATACCTTTACACTTTTCCTAACCCTATTGGATGAGTCATGGACGACCGAGAAAATCCATTGGTCATCTTGGGGACCCCCTGGAGCCACATTGGTAGGAAAATGACATTAAAAACTTTTTATTTAATGTTAAAATAAAAATGTCACAAACATGAGTTGTTTTTCTAAAAAAAATTTTAAATGGGATTATAAAAGTCATAATTTTAACTATAAATATTCATTAGAAAGCTAAAAATATTTCCTACATTATGATATTTTTTTTATAATTTTTAGACATTAAATAAATTAAATTATTTATGACTCCATGATGATGAAGCGATTACCTCATTAATTAACGATTTAAATAAAATTAAAATATAATGTAATATCTAAGACTTACACTTGTCAAAAACCTATTGGATGAGTAGATTTAGAACCCTTATCACCTTTTACTAGAAATATATAAGTGTGGGACCTTTAGAATCCGAAAAATCATTTCATAATAAAGTAACATTTCAATCTTTTCAAGAGTTCCCCTTCTCTCCTCTTATAAAAGCCCCCAACCACTACCACCTTACTCACACCATCAAAGCCTTTTTTCTTGGCCAAACACTGCCCCAATACTCTCTAAACGTCCCTCCCTTACTCCTAGAAGCCTCAATTTTGGCAGAAGGCTTCCCAAGGAAGCCTTTGGCTCAAATAAAAAAGAGTTACCCGATTTTAAGGTAATGTCTTCTCTAATGTTGTTTTGTTTTATTTTGCCTCCCAAACCCCTTAATCTCTTTATATTCATTTATTTTGTAACAACACCAGTATATACAATATACTAGGATGTTTTTATGATAAGTATTTGGTTTACACTTACACACACCTTCGTCTAATGGTTAAAGAACATACTGTTTCTGTGGGTGGCGAAATACTGCCTCACGAAACGATGATTGTTCAATATTCTTTTAACACCCCTAATGGTAGCCATTTTGATGACACTATTTTCATACATGATATATATATTATGTTTATATTTTCCTTATGCTTCTTTATTTCTCATTTATGGCATACTTTATGATTTCCATTATGGGTAAACGTGATAATTTAATTTTAGGAAGTGCGGACTACCACCCCCTCAAAGTGATTTGAATCGTTAATTCCATATGTGGGATGTATAAAGGCTGGAGTAAATGATATTATATATGATATTATACTGGAATTATAATACACCTTTATACTATTAATATTTCATTCCATTAAATATGAAATAGAAATGAAAGTAGCGTTCATGCATACGTACGGCTTACCGTCTCCATGAACGGTGCATTTCATTTCATACCTCTAAATGTTATGTAATATTATAAATGAATGTATATAATGGATATATATGATATATATGATATCTACATCATGAATATAATTATGGATATAATGGATATTTTACCACATGAACAAAGTGTAATTATAAGAAGTTTATTTTTTACTCAAGTACCTAGGATCAACAAAACGACCGTTATTAACTTAAATAATTACATAATGTTCATAACATGGTAATAAGTGATATAAAAGGAATATTGAATTTGAAAAAAGTTCTTAAGCAGGTAGAGATTAACTCCAGTTTATTATTCAAGAGGTTAAAGAGCGGTCGAGTTAAGTCGGACACGAGGTAAGGGAACTTCTTAACCCAATTTCCATTCTTTGGGTTAATCTCCTACTTTCAAATTATGTTATGATTTTATTATGTCCTACCTTGTATTTTTACTTTATTTATGTGTACTTATATTGAATACACATAATAGATCTATTTTATTTAAAAAAATGATCTTGGTATGGACTTCGTCTCAATCTCCTTTCATTGAGACATATTTTATTTTATACACAACTTTCTTTTATACGGTGTATAAACCCCTTTGACTTTTACTTTTATTCAAAAGGAATATTTTTTTACAAAGCATTTTAATAAACGAAAAAAGGAATGTTTTTGTCTTACTTATGCGGCGACAACGACTTCTCTACTGCCGTGACCATTATTTGTGTTTCAGCTTCCTCTATAAGCCATAAATTTTTTTTGAAGAAAAATAAATACCATGTTTTACTTCTCTTTTATTTAGGTATTGAAAATGGGTTTGATAAAGTTTTTATTATATCGTTGTGTTGTGTTGATATCTTGTGATTGAAGTGTGGAAATCTTATGTTTCCTTTATCCATGTTTTATGTGATATAATAATGTTATGGTTTATGATATGTTTAAACCTGTTCATGTGAGTAATGCATTGGACTTAATAAGTTATGGGTGGAGCCTGATATAGCTCCTCGATGCATCGGTAGGTCTCATGAGACAAACTAGTGTCTTGGCACGAGGCCTTGACAAAATCTTATTTGTGGTCTTGGCACGAGGCCTTGGCTACGTGGTTATGATAGTCTGGCATTATACATTCCATCATTATGAAAGTGGTTATTGATATTGAATGAGATTATTCGACTAGTAGAATATCCATGTGAGTAAGTAAATGGAATTATTTAATTTTATTTTTTCCATATTATGCTGAAGTTCAAGTTTAAAAAGGCTTTTGTTTTAGTTATACACTGACTTAAATGTTAATGTTTATTTATGAAAGCTTTCGCAATATTGTTATCCTTACTGAGCATCTGAGCTCACCCCTTTCAATGTCTTAATATTTTCCAGGATGTGAAGAAGTATTTTATGAATGACCTGCAGGGATAGTCAGAAGAGGATATGAGTGTGGAGTATGAAGACTTTGTTATTGTAGTTGTTCACTTTATGATGTAATGTAACATTTGTGAATGTATCTAGTGTTTCCAAGGCTACTAAACTAATCGGTCTTTCGAGACATGATCATTTGTGATCCTGCCAATGTTACGCAATAATACATCAACTCTGGGTAACTGGGGTTGGGGCATTACAGTTTGTATCAGAGGTAGGTTAGTACTAACCTTGGAAGCTAGATTTAGATAAAATCTAATTAGAGCACATATCCCAAAGATAGACTTTGAGGATTAGTATAGAAGAACTTCCTAGAATTTTGGTATTATAGATATTTTGTGAGTTTTCCGAGCAATACATCCCTGTCTGGATATGAGCAGTTAGAGGCGGCTCTGGCACAGATGTACCTAGGGGTAAAACCCGAAAACACCACTTTGAGCTAGACTCGAACGGGAACTGGTGCACGACAACGGGCCTTGCTGCACTCTTGGTTATGACACTCCTGGGGGATATGATTAGGATAATTCTCATTTTCTTTACAAACCATTATGAAGGGTTTATGAGTATATACATCCTCAAAGAAAATATTTATTTTTATGATTATGGATTATATCCATAAATAGTTCAATTAAGTTAAGTGTTTTACAAGTATGAAATTATGTATTTTAGTTCATAAAATAATCTAGTTTATGCCATTTTTTAGAAATGGATCATAGTGGGAGGAATTGAAACCGTATCAATGCATGCACTCAATGTAGGGATTTCCCTCCTACTCAAGATAATTATTGTGGAGTAGGACATACCACTGGTGTTGATCAACTTATCACCATACTGGGACAACTCACTCAGGCTATGAATAACAACCATACTCGTATGAAGCACCCTGATCCACAACGTGGAGGATCAATATTAGAACTCTTCATGAGGAAACAAATGCCAACATTTAATGGGGGTACAAATCCATTAGTAGCTGAGCAATGGATAAAATCCTTAGAGAAAATATTCCATGCCTTGGGGAGTAGCGAAAGGGATAAAGTTGTCATGGCAGTTTACCGCCTCACTGGAGATGTCGATCAATGGTGGTCATTGATTCAAAACACGAAAGAAGATGAAGAAGTATATAATATGGAATGAAGGGAGTTCAAAGAGCTTTTCTTAGAAAAATACATTCCTCGTGACCATCGAGCAGAAATGGAAAGGCAATTTCTAAGTCTGAGGTAGAAGGAGGATGAGAATGTCGCAAAGTATGAGGCCAACTTTACAAGGTTAGCGAGGTATGCTGCAGATTATATACGAAACCCAAGAAGTAATATTGATTGTTTCTTTGATGGGTTAAAACCATTTCTCCATCGAGCTTTAGTATCACAATCGTTCTCATCATATGATGATATTGTCTCATGTGCTATCAAGACAAAAAATGAATTCTCTAAGTCTTATGACAACAAAGTAAAGCAAGAGAAGAAGAGAATGGTGGAACAAGAGACCGATAAAGGGAAAAAGGGAAAGAAAGATTTTCCATTATGTGATAATTGTGGGAATAATCACCCTGGTACTTGCCTAAAAGGAATGGGAGTTTGTTATAAATGTGGAGAAAAAGGTCACCAAGCTCGTGATTGCAAGGGAAAGAAAAAGGATATCAATGTTAAATGATACAATTGTAGGGAAATGGGTCATTATGCAAATGAATGTCCTAAGCGTCAGGGAAACTTACCTCAGAAAAGGCCAAGGGATCAAGGACAATCTTATGCTGTTACTACAGTTGAAGTGGAATAACTAACGTATTGGTGCTTTTGGAATCAAGGATTATATTCTGGTTATAAGGATAATGTGATATATATATATAAGGATTGTACTGCAGTACTTGTTGTTTTCATTAAGGATTTAATATGAATAAGGTAATCATATTTTTAGTATGTGACAATAAGATAAACTTTACCTTGTTTGGGGAATCTGATGTTACAATTGATTTTGGAATTTAGAGACCCTTTACAGAAACTCTAGACAAAGGAATTTTGGATAACAATAGAGGTTGGAATGGATTAAGTTGAACTTTGGATAGTATTGTTTAAGGTTAAAACACTTATGAAGATTATTTTTGGGATATTATAATACTATAGTTTTAGAAAATGGACAACCTGCAGGTTGGGGGATAACCCATCGCGCCAGACAAAGCTGTAGGAATCGAACCCACAACCATAGTGTGATATGCCTTTATTACCTACCACTAGCCTACAGGAAGTCCCTGGTTATTATAAAATAGTTTTCCTAATCTAAATGGTACGTCTTAATATTTTGAACCTTGTATGATTAGGATAAATATAATATTTTTGAGTTCTATTATCTTTTTGAGTAAAAGATGCATTTGTGGTAGAAGTTAGTTGAAGGTTGAAACTCTACTTGTCAAGAATAAATATATATATACCTATCTTTTATTCTATGAGTAAATTAATTCATAAACATTTTTAAAGGGATATTAAAACAAAAAATGT
This sequence comes from Viscum album, assembly GCA_963277665.1. Classification (NCBI taxonomy): domain Eukaryota; kingdom Viridiplantae; phylum Streptophyta; class Magnoliopsida; order Santalales; family Viscaceae; genus Viscum; species Viscum album. The sequence goes on along the minus strand of OY728135.1, from coordinate 1,546,613,975 downwards.
GTTATCCTAATACCTTATGTCTTGTTGAACTGAAAATATTTTAAATCAACATCGATTCAAGGCTTTGAGGCCCTCAATTTTACACTTGGTTGTGATTGATGACCTCAATCACTCCCTATAAATATTTTACATTTTTCCTCTGATTATATGTCTCTAATTTCCACAAATGTTCTCCTTATTGATATTATAATTTGGTGGTGACTTTTTCATTTCCCTTTCCCTCTTATTAAGGCTAAATTTTATTAACCTTATTTCCGATGTGGGTTTTCCACAAAGGTATTTTCTATTTTCAACCTTTTATTTTCAAAGAAAATTTTCAAATTGTGAGGACGCAATTTATTGAAGGAGGGGAGAATTTACCACACCGAGCTTCCACGATACGCTTCTCATTCAATAATGCAATAGCTTGCATTGTACGCAACTTCAAGTTCTAACACTCCTCAACCAATCAAAGTAGCCGTCGGGAAAAGTAAATACCTACTTTTTGAAATTATATAAATTTTATATATCAAAATTGACTTCATTTTTGTATTTGTAATATCAAAATTATCCTAAGTTGAATTTTTTGTAATTTTCTGAGAACTTCCATTTTATATGAATACTGAAAAATACTTAAAAACAATTTTTTTAATCAAAATAATTAATAGTGATAAATTATACTATTGAGTGGTTTTAAATTATAATTAGAATATATTATTACCATTTTATCCAATGGTGTTCATTATAATTAATTTCACTTTGAAATTGGACATAAACAATTGTCAATCTTTTGATATATATTGTTTCTTAAAAACACGCTATTTGTTGTGACAGCGGGAATTAATTATAAAATTAATTATTGAAACTTATATGTTTGTAATTTTTTAAAATAAGCATCATTTTTGAATTCGAAATATCAATTATAGCTTAGGGTGACATTTTGGGATTGTTCTGAAAAAGTTCAATTTTTTATGAATAGTGAAACCACTAAGTGGTGGTTAAAAAACTGATTTTTCATTTATATAAAATATTACCACTTCTATGATTTGATTTTAAAAAATCCTACATACAGGTTGTCATTAGGAAGTAAAATGTGGTTCAATGGGATTAAAATAATTTTTGGTGAATAGTAACTTTTATGTTTAATTAATCGCGATTAAAGGTAATTAGTGAAATTTATGGTGAAAATGATATTATAAAAATATTAAAATACCTTTACACTTGTCCTACCCCTATTGGATGAGTCATGTATGACCAATAAAATCCATGGGTCAACTTGGGGACCCCATGGTGCCACTTTTGTAGGAAAATGACATAAACAACTTTTTATTTAATGTTAAAATAAAAATGTAACAAACATGAGTTGTTTTACTAAAACAATTTTTAAATGGGGATATACAAGTCATAATTTTGACTATAAATATTAATTATAAAGACAAAAAGATTTCCTACATCATGATAGTTTTTTTATAATTTTTAGACATTACATAAATTAAATTATTTATGACACCATGATGATGCAACAATTACCTCATTAATTAACGATTTAAATAAAATAAAAAGATAATGTAAAATCTAAGACTTACACTTGTCAAAAACCTATTGGATGAGTATATTTCGATCCCTTATCACCTTATACTATAAATATATAAGTTTGGGACCATTAGAATCCGAAAAATCATTTCATAATAAAGTAACATTTCTATCTTTCCAAGAGTGCCCCTTCTCTCCTCTTATAAAAGGCCCCCACCACTACCACCTTAATCACACCATCAAAGCCTTTTGGCTCGGCAAATCTCTGCCCAAATACTCTCTCAACTTCCCTCCCTTACTCCTAGAAGCCTCAATTTTGGCAGAAGTCTTCCCAAGGAAGCCTTTGGCTCAAATCAAAAAGAGTTACCTGATTTTAAGGTAATGTCTTCTCTGATGTTGTTTTGTTTTATTTTGCTTCTCCAACCCATTAAGCTCTTTTTATTCCTTTATTTTGTAACAACAACAGTATCTAAAATATACTGGGATGTTTTCATGATAATGATTTTTTACACTTACACACACCTTCTTCTAATGGTTAAAGAACATACTGTTTCTATGGGTGGCGAAATACTGCCTCACGAAACGTTGATTGCTCAATATTCTTTTAACACCCCTAATGGTGGCCATTTTGATGACACTATTTTCATATATTATATATATATTATGTTTATTTTTTCCTTATGCTTCTTTATTTCTCATTTATGGCATACATTATGATTTCCATTATGGGTAATCACGATAATTACATTTTAGGAAGTGCGGACTACCGCCCCCTCAAAGTGATTTGAATAGTTAATGCCATATGTGGGATGTATAAAGGATGGAGTAAATGATATTATATATGATATTATGCTGTAATTATAATACACCTTTATACTATTATGATTTCATTCCATTAAATACGAAATATAAATGAAAGTAGTGTTCATGCGTACCTACGGCTTACCGTCACCATGAACGGTGCATTTCATTTCTTACCTCTAAATGTTATGTAATATTATAAATGAATGTATATACTAGATATATATGATATATATGATATCTAAATCATGAATATAACTATGGATATATGGATATTTTACCACATGAACAAAGTGTAATTATAAGAAGTTTATTTTTGACTCAAGTACCTAGGATCGACAAAATGACCATTATTAACTTAAATAATTACATAATGTTCATAACATGGTAATAAGTGATATAAAAGAAATAATGAAATTGTAAAAGGTTCTTAAGTAGGTATAGATTAACTCTAGTTTATTATTCAGGAGTTTAAATAGAGGTCGAGTCAAGTCGGACACGAGGTAAGGGAACTTCTTAACCCAATTTCCATTCTTTGGGTTAATCTCCTACTTTCGAATTATGTTATGATATTATTATGTCCTACCTTGTATTTGTAATTTATTTATTGAATGAACATAATAGATCTATTTTATTTAAAAAATGATCTTGGTACGGACTTCGTCTCAATCTCTTTTCACTGAGACATATTTTATTTTATACACAACTTTCATTTATACGGTGTATAAACCCCTTTGACTTTTACTTTTATTCAAAAGGAATCTTTTTTTACAAAGCATTTTACTAAATGACAAAGGAAATGTTTTTTGTCTTACGTATGCGGCAACAACGACTTTTCTGCTGCCATGACCATTATTTGTGTTTCGGCTTCCTCTATAAGCCATAACTTTTTTTAAAGAAAAATAAATACCATGTTTTACTTTTCTTTTATTTTGGTATTGAAAATGGTTTTGATAAAGTTTTTATTATATCAATGTGTTGTGTTGATATCTTGTGATTGAAGTGTGGAAATCTTATGTTTCCTTTATGCATGTTTTATGTGATATAATTATGTTATGGTTTATGATATGTTTGAACCTATTCATATGAGGAATGCATTGGACTTAATAAGTGACGGGTGGAGCCCGCTATAGCTCCTCGATGCATCGGTAGGTCTCATGAGACAAACTAGTGTCTTGGCATGAGGCATTGACAAAATCTTATTTGTGGTCTTGGCACGAGGCCTTGGCTATGTGGTTATGATAGTATGGCATTATTCATTCCATCATTATGAAAGAGGTTATTGATATTGCATGAGATTATTTGACTAGTAGAATATACATGTGAGTAAGTAAATGACATTATTTAATTTTATTTTTTCCATATTATGATGAAGTTCAAGTTTAAAAAGGCTTTTGTTTTAGTTATACATTGCCTTAAATGTTAATGTTTATTTATGAAAGCTTCCGCAATATTGTTATCCTTACTGAACATCTGAGCTCACCCCTTTCAATGTTTTAATGTTTTCTTGGATGTGAAGAAGTATTTTATGAATGACCTGCAGGGATAGTCAGAAGAGGATATGAGTGTGGACTATGGAGACTTTGTTATTGTAGTTTTTCGATTTATGATGTAATGTAACATTTATTAATGTATCTAGTGTTTCCAAGGCTACTAAACTAATAGATCTTTTGAGACTTGATCTTTTGTGATCATTCCAATGTTACACAATAATGCACCAACTATGGGTAACTGGGGTCGGGGCGTTACACAACATCCTTAAAAGGAAAGAGTAAATACATCATACATGAGGCTATTTTCTTTGAATTTTCTGAGATAATTCTATGAAAGATAAATTACAATAAATTGATGTATATGAAATCATAGTCTTCAACATATTTTATTATCATCATGATATGTGATGTTTCAATTTTACCTATTGGGTATTAGATACATAATGTGTGTCACAAATTTTTATCCATATACAGTAACCATATAAGTATAAAAATATTATAAGAAGTAAATTTGAATTCTCTAATAAGTTGAGTAAGGTTTATTCCTAATTCATCGATAAGAAGTACACAACATCTAATTGTCAAGTTTAAGGATTCTAGTTAAACTATTGTTGAGTATTAAAAAATATTTTTTTTTCACATGGATATTTTAAATAATAAGGGATTATATTTTAGAATGAATGTTGTTTGTGGAACCTCATACTCAAATAACAGTTTAATATTTCATAAATCATTAACAGTATTTGATTTATATAAAATTTAAGTGTTAAATGACTAGTTATTGCAAGTTGATTATTAGTCTAGAAAAATATATTGTAATTTCAATGATATACCCAGTATTATATTTAGACTATTTAGAGTTAAAAACCCATAGGTATAATATAAAAATGTATTATCCAGTTTTGAACAAGGAATCCTTTAAAAATAATGGTAAACCACAAAAATTTTAGTATTACCTTATCTAGAGAGCATGAACTATTCCAATGAGATGGTAGAGGTAAATTCATATACTTTGTGAGTTTCATTTAATAGATTTATATAAGGTAAAATTTAATCAAAGAACATTGATGGAGAAAAGTTATGATTTTCTTTTTTTATGTGTGATGAAGAATATCTCAACCATGAATTAATCAATTATTATGAATGTAGAGTGGATTTATTCCTAAAATAATATTTCTTAATACACATCAAAGACATGATTTTATAAAGTAGGTTCAGTGATGAGTGTTAAATACAAAAAATTTATTGTTACGGTGTGGCATAGAGTAATACCAAAATTCACATTTACATATACAAATTTGAGTCATAGTTCCCGTACATGGAGTATCGATGATGGGACATATAAGAATTGAAAAATATTCCATTATATTTCTAGCTAGGCATCATTAATAAAAGAATTAATTCATTAAAATATACAAATTATTATGAAAAATGGATATCATATGAGTTATAATATGAAATAAATCTATTATGGCATACTTCTTATGTTCAGATCCAAATAGTTTCATAAAGTAGTGTCTGTAAAGAAATTTTCATCAAAAATAAAATAATGTGCTTCTCATAGAATTATACAAGATTTTTTTAAATATATTATATAAATCCATGAGATATTAACAATATGGTCATGTGATGGAATATATTTCAATAAAATGGTGAACATCACTCTTTGACATCGGGTGATTAAGACAGATTTGGGTTATGTTAAGGTGAATGATGCAAAACAATTTAGCATACTAACAAGTTCTATAAAATCTCATTGAAATAGTATGTTTTAGAGACACATACTATGTAAGAAAAATAACACCAAAATAGATGCTTTTATATTCACTATGTTTTGTGATATATTATTCATCCAACAAGTAATATGTTAATCTAAATAAGAAATAGATTTATGAAAATTGATACCATGTTACAAAATAAAGTGTTTATTTCTATAGTTTATCTAATTTATATTAATCCATTGGTGAGTATAAAATTGAATCTATTCATGGGTGGTAAAAAAATGTTACTAATAAGACTTGATTGGTTATACTAGGTCATTATACTTAAAACTATTTGAAATCTTCAGGTCATAACATATTTTTTTTATCATTATATTTGGAATTGGTTCTACAGGACACCTTTCTTAGAAGGTATCTATATGAAAATTAGAAAGGGTTTGTGACATGGAACACCTGTCGCAGCACATCCAATTTGCAAATTTTTAAAACCAACTGGATACTGTAAAAGAGGTGACTAGGGTCAAACCATAGAGAGCACAAAATCTAGTTCACTAAAAATATTTCATTGGACAATGTTTATAATAACCAAAGTTGAGGGAATTCCTATTATGAGTTTTCTATTATATTATTTTAATTAAACTAAAATCTGATAAGACAAAAGAAATAAATTAAACTGTAATTTAAAATGATGATGGGATCTAATTCAATAAAATGTATCAGGGATGCTAATGTCGCAATTAAATTGCTACGCAGCCATGAAATGTATTCTTTTATTAGATTAAATATTTATTCTGATTAATTATTTCTAGTGCAAAAAATAAAATCATTTTTTAGATGCTCAATTTAAATTTCCAAATTTATTTAAGGTCACATTCTCTAGTGTTATAAATAAATTAGAAAACTCATTCAAGTACCAAATTACATGGTGAAATGACACAACCCATATCTCATAAAGTTTTGTCACCAATTTGCACTTAGCAGCAGTGAACATGGTTTACCTTCGCAGACCGTCGCGCCAACTTATTATTAAAATGTACAATTTCAATTTCAGCAGTGAATTTAGTACAAAAATAATTTAATAGATAAAAATTCAATCAAAATAAATTTAATTGACAATTAATCACCGAATAATATTATTACATGGAATGCCTAATAACTATAATTACTCGACCAACATTCGGACACAAAGAAAATTACCGCGACATAATGACTGGAAGAATAAACGCTGTAATAAAATGATATTTCATGTGAAGTAACACCATGTTATAGAAAAAAATAATCATGTCAGCCTTTATTTTCTCCGCGTGTAGAAACCCTCGGCACGTGATGATGTCGCAAAATAACGCCATGCCCACCAGAATATAAGATATTGATGATGTAGTGGAGGCTGGTAGGCTCCTGGTGTGTCATGATAGAGAGGCAACTTGAGAGAGGGAGGTGCACCAAAGAATGGTGATGGGGACCTGCAGTGGCTACTCAGACGATGGTGGCTAGTGCGATGCAAGTGAGAGTATGAGCGGGGTAGCGGTGGTCCTACAGGTGAGGGAGGGCGGCCTGGGTGAGAGTGGGAGTAGGCATCGGGGGTCCGAGTGGTGGGGGGATGGGGAGTGCTGGGGAAGCAGGTTAACACACGGTGTGTGGAGGGGAACGACAGGGGGCCGAGTGAGCAGGGTGACGGGGTGGTTGCAGGGTACCAGGTGAGAAGAGGGAGGCTGGGTGAACATCGGAGTGGGGTGAGGTAGTTGGGGAGTGGAGGAGTGCTGAGGTAATGTGGTTAGGGGGGTGTAGAGGGGAATGACAGGGGGTGCGACATGGGTCAGAGAGGGACGATATGGTGAGATAAGTAGAGATAAAATAGGGGTGATTGTAGAAAGAAGCGAGGGGTAGGCTGGATAGAAAAAGATGGGGAATAGGTGGGGCGTTGGTCAAGAGGGGAGATTGGGGGAAAATAAAACAAGAAATAAAATTCAAAATTTAAAACTCAAATTCAAATTTTAAAAATTAAAAATCTATTTATCTAAAAGTTAAATAAAATAGTAATAATAATAATTAGTAAATAGAAATAATAAGAAGAGTTATATAAATATTATGTTGAAAAGATAAATTAATATAATTAATTAATAAACTAATAATTAAAATAATAACTAATATAAATTAATATAAAAATAAAAGCTAAAAAAAGTAAATAACTAATATTAATATAAAATTAACTAAAAACTATAAAAAACAACTAAAATATTAAAATACTAAACAAAGAACGTAAAAAAACAAGAAGTAGTTAGCAATTTAATTAAAACTAAATTAATTTTTTTTATTAAAATACATGTACATCCAATCCCCCACACTTATAATTTTCACTCTTGGGAAGAACAATTAGAAATAAAACACAAGTGGACCTGTATACTAATACAAACATCAAAATTACATGTTCACAATTTTTCTATCTCTTTTACTCAAAATATATCATGGTTCATTTAAAACATCAACTAAAAAAAATATTTTTCTTTCAACTATATTCTTTCTAAAAGAGGTGCTTGTATACATTTTTTATGTGACCTACATTTCCATTACTCTCATCGCTAAAAAAACTGATCAAATTTTTTCTCAACTCTCATACACATGCATTCTTACCATAGGATTTCCATGAATTTCACATCTCCACTAGTAGAAATCAAAATTATGCACCAATATCAAGGACTTTACATGTGGTTCAAATGTCTTTGAGGCTAGGGGACGGTGGGTTATATAAAAAATAACAAATTTTTGGTAAAAAGGAGTGTTAAATCTTGAAATAAATGTATGATAAATGTCCATCCAAATAACTTTTCCAAACTCGTGATCCATCGTACTTAAATCATTGCTTGTCACCAAGAATATGATAATCCAATGTTTCAATTTTTTTAGACACAACTCACTCAAATAAGATGATCATGAAAAAATGTTGAGTATCAACTCTAAAACCCCATGAAATAAATGCCAGAAACAAATCCCAAATAATGGTACACAAGTAACACATATGTTGTAACATCTTAGGGAAATTAGGTCATATAGAAAACTCCCTAGCTCTAGGATTAATGGATCATCACTTTTATAGGTATCCCCAAAAGGGAGGGTTACTGTGTAATGACTACCAATGTACTCATTGTTGGAACCAAAAGGATTATATATTCCTATATCAAAATATTTGTAATGAATGTGGCTATTAGGAAAAATAAATCATATGATCAGGATGAGATAATGTCAATCCATGTGCATCAAATGACTCTATGTCCCTCAAATAACCCTCTCCATGAGTAAATCTCTCCCCCACACTTATATTGAAAATTATCATGAAAAAAGTCAAGAAATGGGTAGGGAAGGCTACCGGTTTGGGCTCATCCTAAAAGAATTCTTCATGGATTCTAAGAAATATATGATGGAGAAAATTTATGGGTGGATTTGTGGGTTAATAAGCTTAAATAATAAAATAGATGTGTTGATCATTTTAGTGAAACTTTCAAAATTCCTATCGCTTTGATAGAAAAAAATGAAAAGTTATAGAAGACAAAACATGGTTGAGATTACCTTAAGAAAAAAACAAGAGATGATGAAAAATTTTCTAGAGTCCTCACGGGTATAGAAATATAATGTTGGACAGCACAGATGAGTATGAGTGTAAATATGTGTCTAAAAATAGACATGTTTTTGAAAAAAAAAACATTTTCGAAGCATGAAATAATATTAGCAATCATATAAGTCATGAGATCAATGATCAAATCATTCCAAAAAATAATCAGGTGCTCAAACTGCCTAGGGACACATGTGGTATGCCCTCGAGTGTGTTAGGAAAAAATGTAGTGTCTTTCATGTGGGTTCATCAATGATAAAAGTGTCAGTTTTTGTGGTGTGTTTGGAAGAATAAAATAAAGCAAAAAATAAAACACTTCCCTGAGTAAAATCTGATAGACACAGTGAGGTTGTCTGTATCTGATGAATCTACAAAAATTATGTTCCTATAAAATCTACACATGGACAACACATACCCACATCATATCTTAAAGATAACACCAAAGATAATGTAAATGGAAGCAGATATGCAAGAAACTTACAAGTGCACACAAATATCAAGAGTAGATAAAAATTTTCCACACTTTCCATGTTCTATTTCCTCAAACAAACTAGAAAAATAAAAAAAAAGGAAAAAATTGAAACTAGAACATGGGTTGCCTCCCAGGAATTGCAATGTTTTATGTCTTTAGAAAGATGGTTGGACAATGGTCAATCATCCTGTTCTATCAGCTCAAAACTCCTCTTCCTCTTACAATAACTAGTGGCTACATCATTGATCTCACCAGAAAGCTTAGTGTAATTAACCACCTCTAGAGCGTAGTGAGAATAAAGCTGGTGTGGGATGAATGGAATATGTGCTCATCGTGGTGGTGAAGGTTGTTGAGCACGAATCTCTAATGAAAGCTCCTCCAGTTGGCACTCGATATCAGCCAGATGCTGAGTCATCCATCGTACAAAGTCATGTGGATATGGAACAAGCACATCGATGACCATGAAAGAGTTATAAGAGATAGAATTTTTATTATTTTATTTGAATCCACAAAAATTATAGGGAGATATAGAGAGTAAGAAAATAGAGTCCAAGGAATGAAGCATCAATCGAGTTTCATCCTGATCAGCACTAAGTTTAACGTCGTCATCTAGATGGATAACTTATCATTGTAATTGGAATTATTAAATGATTTATATTGTATCCAAAGTTTGGTAATGTTTAAGGCATTGATGATTAACTTTTAATGGAGGCATCTTACAATCAGAAATTTCGAAAGAATCATGTGGACATACAATTATAACAGTGTGAGGAACCGACCACTTTGACTTGAGTTTTCATTCCATGATTTGAAGTCATGAGTTGAAGAGTGTAACTTTGTCACCTGTTGAAAAATTCCATTGTTGGATCTGTTTATCATGCGAGGCTTGAGTTTTCTCTTTATAGATCAAATAATTTCCATATGCTTCTCTTCTCATCTCATCTAGTTTATTAATCTATAGAAAACGCTTCCCTTGGGTAGTTTTGAAATCAAAATTCAGTTTCTTCATAGGCCAATAAGCTTTATGATCCAGTTCTATAGGTAAGTGGATGGTTTTTCTAATGACCAAGCAATACAGGGACATTCCACTAGGTGTCTTGTATGCAGTTCTGTAGGCCCAAAGTGTATCCTCATGTTTAGAGACCCAATTCTTCCTATATGTATTTGCAGTTTTCTCCAAAATAACCTTAATTTATCGATTTGAAACCTCATCTTGAACATTGTTATGTGGATGGTATGGGGTGCTCATATTGTGGTGGCATCCATGGCGAGTCATTATCTCTTGAAACAGTGCATTATTGAAGTAGGTACCACGGTCACTGATGATGATCTTGGAATTCAGATCCAGGTTAAAATGTGTTGCTTTAAAAATTTAATGACGACTCGAGCATTATTTTCCAAAAATGCTTCAACTTCCACACATTTAGACACATAGTCCACACAGACAAGGATATATGATTTCCCCAAATATTTAGGAAAATCACCCATGAAGACAATTCCCCATATGTTAGAAATTTCAATGCCCATGATTGAGTGTTGTGGCATTTTTCACTTCTAGCTTAAACCCCCAGTTCTTTGGCATTTACCACTATTCATGATGAATTCACGAATATCATGATTCATGGTAGTCTAGTAAAAACTACATTGTTACACTTTTCTGATTGTTCGATGAATTCCATGGTGTCCTCTAGCATATCTAGAATGGTAAAAGTTCAAAACACCATCAACTTCTTCTTCAGGGATGCATCTTCTTAACATTCCATCCAAAAAGTCTTTGAAAAGTAAAGGATTATCCTATTAGTAATGGTGTGATTCATTCAAAAATATTTTCCTCTAATCCTTTGAGAAATCTTGGTGTATCACGCCTGAAGCTAATTATTTCATGAAGTCATCATACCTGGGTGTGATTGTCTCTATAACATAGAGATGTTCATCTGGAAATGTTTCATTGATTAGTTGGACATGAATTTAACTAGTATCATGGTCAAGGCATGATAAATGGTTAGGAATGACATTATCTATTCCCTTTTTGTCATTGAATTCAATGAAGAATTCCGGAAGTAACAATATTAATCGAATGAGTCTGGGTTTGGAATCTTTCTTGGTAATTAGATACTGTGGGGAAGAGTGATCTGTATAGATAGTGACTTTTGAGTACAACATATGGGATCAGAATTTATCAAAAGAAAATACAACTGATAACAAATATTTTTCAGTTGTTTTTTAATTATGTTGAGCCTCATTCAAAGTGAAGCTAGCATAATAGATGGTCCTAAAGATCCTTTCTTTTCTTTGTCCCAAGGCAGCACCAACTACCCTGTCAGTGGCATCACACATTAACTCAAATAGCTGCTCCTAATATATTGTAATCATTATAATGGATTCGACCAAATGTTACCTTAATAATTTAAATGCTTCCTAACATTTAGGGCCAAAGTGGAATGTGACATCTTTTCCCAAAAGGTTTCCAAGAGGTCGGGAAATAACAAAGAAATCCTTAATGAAGTGTCTGTAGAATCAAATGTGCCCAAGAAAACCTAGAATTGAACGAACTGAAGTAGGTTTGGGTAACTCAAGGATTTTACAAATATTTGCGGCATCAAATTCAATTTATTTATTTGAAATTTGATGACCTAAAACTATTCCACTTTGTACCATGAAGTGTGATTTTTCCCAATTAAGCACCAGATTATTTTCTTCACATTTTACCATAAAGTTATCCAAATGTTCCAAACAATCATCAAAAGAATCCCCATACACAAAGAATTCATCCATGAATATTTCCAAGAACTCTTTAATCATGTCATGGAATATTTCTATCATGCATCGTTGAAATTTGGCTAGTGAATTACACATTCCAAAAGGAATTTTCCGATAATAAAATGTACCATATGGACAAGTGAACGTGCTTTTCTCTTGATCCTCTGCTGTCAATGCAATTTGATTATAGCCTGAGTATCCATAAAAAAAACAATATTAATCTCATCCTTATAATTGTTCAAGGATTTGATCGATAAAGGGTAATGGTATTTGATCCTTTCGGGTGGCATCATTCAATTTTTGATAGTCGACGCACACTCTCCATCCAGTCACTATTTATCATTCTCAACTATTGTGGTTCCACCCTTTTTGGGTACCACTTGCAATGGGATAACCCATTGACTATTAGATATCAGAAATATTAAACCAACATAAATAAGTTTAATGACTTCTTTCTTGACTAATTCATTAATGGGAGGTGTTAAGCATCGTTTTAGTTTCCTGTAATGTTTTGCATTATCTTCTATATGTATTCTATGTGTGTAGATGGCAGGACTTTTACCTTTTAGAATAGTAATCATCCATCTTATTACGGGCTTCCTTTGTGATAGGACATTGATCAATTTTCTTTCTTGTTCACTCGAATGATTGGAATTTATGAGGACTGGTAAGGTGTTTAAATCTCCCAAATAATAGTATCTCAGGTTTTATGGAAGGGGGTTAAGCTCAATTGTTGGAGTTTTTTCAAGTGATGGAGTGAGTTAAGTGAATTCATGTCTATCTAAAATCTCGAATATGTTTCTGATGAATTACACTACCTCAATTCATTCAGTAAACTCTTCATTTTCTTTGTGTCAATCTACGAGATCTGGCTCTTCACATACTAACTCATCCCATTCTTCAATCGTATCCAAGAAATGACAGTCTGGAGCCGACTGTTTTTTCATATCCTTTAGGACATCAACTGTAATTTTCTCATCCCCAATTCTAAAAATTAACTTTCCCTCATGGAAATCAACCAGCGCTCTACATGTTTCTAAGAAATATCTCCCAATAAGGAGTAGTATGTCTTATCTTCTTCCACATCGAGGAAAATGAAATAATAAGGGATGTAATATTTATCAACCTTGACAAGTAAGTCCTCCAGAATCCCTCAATGATGATTCCCTGATTAGTTAGACATTTTCAAGGCGACCCTCATTGGATTTATTTCTATGATGCCTAGTTCTTCCAGTATTCCCGAAATCATGAGATTTACAATAGCTCTGAGGTCACACAAAGCTCTTCTGAATTGACTTCCTCCAATATTACAAGGAATATTGAAACTAACAAGGTCTCTTAGTTTTATAGGTACGGATCTGGGTATCACCACTGAACATTCCTCATACATTATGGTTGTTCCCACATCATCTAGTTTTATTCTTTTTGATAGACTCTACTTGATAAATTAAGCATAGTCGGGAATTATATGATGGATTCTGAAGAAAGGAATATTTTTTTAAATCTTTTTGAACATCTCCATGATATTTTAAAATTTAACATTCAACTTACGTTTCTTTAGTCATTGTGGAAATGGTGGAGGTGGTATATGGGATTTCATTCTTTCATTGAATGCCTTGTTTTACTTTCCTTTTCATTCCTTTTCAATTTTTTAAAATTTGTTTTGATCTTACTCCACTTTAGCTTCATGTTTGATTGTTTTATTTGTCGAGTCAGCATCCTCAGTGGAAGGTATTGGCATCTCATTTTTTGGTCGAACATTAAGAATTTGGTGCTCTTGTAATAGTACGCCACTTCACAATGTGATGGATTTTTTTTTCTTCTCTTGGGTTAACTATTGTGCTTATTCTCTAGGGTTAACTCTTGTGCTTCTCGGTAGAATTCCTTGTTTTCAGTTCTGCATCTGTGTGGCTATCTGACCGACTTTACTTTCAATGTTACTCATGGAATCTTGTATGTTTTGGGTTGTTGACTATAGGTTTTGGGTGTTTTTCTACAAATCTAGAGTTATTGTCTACAAATTTTGAGTTGTTGTCTACAAATTTTGAGTTTCCATCTCTTGTAACTCAAACATTGATTGATTTTCCACCATTAGTTTAGCTACAGTTGCTCCACAATATTGTTGACCTTTAATTTCAGGAGGGGACAAGTTTGTTGTTTTCTTTTTCTCGTTATATTGTTGTTGTTGATGAAATGGTGGTTGGTATTTCTGTTGAGATCCTTTCTATTGTGATTGCATGGTGGGTCTGAAGGAAAATTGATCAGGAAACCAAGGTGGACCCATGTTCTGGTTCATTGGTTGAGTAGTCGTTGGCTCCATCCAACTGTGATTTTGGTTATTTCCTCTCCTATTTTTGTTGTAGTTGTTTCGATAATTCCCTTTGTTATAGCTTAAAAATTTAGCTTCATACATCTTGGTCTCAGATGTGTTATATGGACAGGTGGGATAATCATGAGGACCACAACAGTGTGTACAGTGCTCAGCTTGAACAAAATGGACTGGGTTAGGTGGTTTTACTAACAAGTTTTCAATCCTATTGTTGAGAGCTTCAAATTGTGTAGTCATGAATGTCTGGGAATCAAATTGATGAACTCCTACCTTTATTCTTGAAAACTTTTCTAGCCACTAGAAACTATGCTTAGCCATGTTTTGAATTAATATGTACAAATCCTCAGGATCCATTTCCATGAACGCATTTCTAGTAGCTATGTTGATGGTAGACTTACTCTCAGGTTGAAGTCCATATTAGAAAGATTGCAACTGGTTTTCCAACTTCATCCCATGATGAGGACAATGTCTTAACAAGGAAATGAATATTTCCAAGCTTCTCCTAATGATTCCTATTCACTTTGACAAAAGGAGTTGAGGTCTCTCTTTTTTTTCAAATATTGAGCTGTTTTGTAATATCGAAAAAGAAATTTTCTTCTCAGCACTTCCCATGTGAAAACTGTTTCTAGGTCGAGACTTTCCAACCAGTCCTTTGCATTCCCCTGCAATGAGAATGGAAACAGCCATAAGTTCAACACATCATCCATCACTCTGTTATATTTAAATGTTTCACAAAATTTGAGAAATCTGTTCACATGCATATAAGGGTGTTCGCTGCTCAATTCATAAAATTTTGCATGTTCTTGGAGAAGGATGATCATCGACGGCTTAAATTCAATATGTGTTGCAAGAATTCTGGGTATTGTTATTTCTGAGCTAACTTCGACTGTGTTGGGTCACAACTCCTATCTCATAGTTGTCCGAGGCCTTTGATTATCGAGACAGTTTTTTCAAAATTTGGGTGGACTTGTCCACTAGGAAGCGTCAGAATGTGAGTTTCAACTCTTTCCTCTGGTGGATGCATTGCATTTGTGGTTGATGTACCGATTTGTTCTTTTACATTTCTTTTATTTTCATGTTATGGATCAAGGGGTGGGTCGTTCTTTGACAGATCCGAATAATGAGGGTTCACCATTTAGGAGAATAGTGCCTAAAGCAAGGCCAACTTGAAATTTTCTTATTGCTAGACTTGCACATGCTCCCTGGAAACGACACCAGAAATTTGCTACGTGCATCGCAACACGTCCAATCTGCGAATTTTTAAAACCAAATAGCTACTGTAAAAGTGGCTAGCAGGGTCGAACCACAAAGAGCATGGAATCTAGTTTTCTAATAATATTCATTTGGACAATGTTTAGACAGACAAAAGTTGAGGGAATTCCTATTATGAATTTTCTTTTTATAATTTTAATTAAACTAAAAGGAAAGAAGACAAAAGAAATAAAGTAAACTATAATTGAAAATGATGATGGACTCTAAATCAATAAAACGTGTTGGGTATACTGATGTTGAAATTAAGTTGCTATGCAGCCATGCAAAATATTCTTTTATGTGATTAAATATTTATTCTTCTTAATTATCGCCTGTTTTGAAAATATAAGAATTTTCTAGATTGTCAATTTGAAATTCCTATTTTATTTAAGGTCTCGTTCTTGGGTGTTATAAATAAATTAAAAAACTCATTAATGTATCAAACTACATGACGAAATGACACAACCCGTTTCCCAAAAAGTTGTGTCACCAATTTGCACTTACCATCGGTCAACACAGTTTACCTTCTCAGACCTCCACGTCAACTTATTATTAAAAAGGAAAGTTTCAATTTCAGTAGTTAATTTAGTGAAAAAATAATTTAACATATAAACATTCAATTAAAATAAATTTAATTGACAATTAATCACGAAAAATTATTATTACATGGAATGCACAATAACTTTAACTACTCGACCAGCATCCTGAAACTAATAAAATTACTCTATCATAATGACTGTAAGAATAAACACAGTAATAAAATGATACGTCACATTACCGAACGTCAGTCTTTATTTTCACCACGTGCAGCAACCCTCGGCATGTGATGATGTCGCACACCAATAGCACGCCCACCAGAATAGAAGATGTTGGTGATATAGTGGAGGCTGGTCAGCTATTGGTGTGGAATGATGAAGAGGTAGCTTGGGTGAGGGAGGAGAGCCTTCAAAGGGTGAAGGGGCCTACGGTGGATGCTCGGATGGTGGTGGATGGTGCGCTGCAAGTAAGTGCAGGAGCGGGGTATCGAGGGTCCAACGGCTGAGGGAGGGAGGCCTGGGTGAGAGTGGGAGTAGGAATCTGGGGTCCGGGAGGTGGGGTTGGGGTGGCCTTGGGAGTGTTGGGAAATCTGGGTAGCGTAGGGTGTGCAGAGAGGAACAACTGGGGGCCAGGTGAGCAGGGTGATAGGGTGGCGGCAGGGGGCCGAGTGAGCAGAGGGAGGCGGGGTGAACATGGGAGCGGGGTGAGGCAGTATGGGAGTGGAGGGGAGCAGAGGTCAGCAGGTCAAGAGTGTGTGGAGGGTAACGACAGGGGATATGACCTGGGTCAGAGAGGGGCGGAAGGGTGCAAGAATAAGTGAGAAAATAGAGGGAGGGGATGATTAGATAGGGAAGAGAGGGGTAAGCGGGTGAGAAAAATAGGGGGAATAGGTGTGGTGGGGGTCAAGAGAGGAGAAAGGTGGAAAAGAAAAAAAGAAATAAAATTCAAAACTTTAAACTCAAAATCAAATTTTATAAATTAAAAATCTAGTTATAAAAAGTTAAATAAAATAGTAATAATAATAATTAGTAAAAAGAAATAATAATAAGTGTTATATAAATATTATATTGAAAAGTTCAATTAATATAATTAATAAATAAACTAAAAATAACAATAATAACTAATATTAATTAAACTAAAAATAAAAGCTAAAAAATAAAATTAAAAATAAAATTAAATAACTAATATTAATATAAAATTAACTAAAAACATTAAAAAACAACTAAAATATTAATATTCTACAAAAAGAACCTAAAAACAAAATTAGCAGGTACCAAATTTATTGAAACTAAATTAAAAAATGTTAGTAAAATAAATATATATCATGACACCATAGAATCCCAATGATGATAAAAGTAATAAGGATAAATTTATGGATTATTGCAAGAATTGTGATAATTGAATAGTCATTTGGAACAAAAGTGTTCCAGGTCTCTAAAAAAGGTCAGTGGGAGAGCTATAATTTCCATGTAAAATATTTTGGTAACATATGGGAAATTATTTCTAGCCTTAAAGATAGTTTAGAATGGGGTGAATGTTACTCTAAAATGAATGAATTAATGTATGAACTAAAATATCCCCACATAAATCATCGGGTCTAAGCCAGAAGGTCCCAAACCTCAAGGACACTCCCCATACACAAGAGGTAGCTGACTCATAGAGAGGATCTGAGTCCATCCGTTGGGAGACTATAACCTCATTGAAATTTTATATATATAGATAATAAATAATAAATAATATAACTAGAGTATACATTCAAACATGAAATAAATATGGCACATATATTATGAAAATAAAAGTGTCTCCCAATATGGCATGATTTTCCAGAGTATAATATGTAAATAAACAATGGAAAAAACAAATTAACATCTAATGTGTCCTCCAAAATCCATCCTAATATTCTCTAGATCTATGCTTCACCTTCTCATCCATCTACTATAGTGACCTTTCACTTTATTATGTATCTTGTCGGGAAATCTACAATCACAGAGAAATGCCTAAGTAGGGTGAGAGTATAGGAATTTGTAGGACACAACCTATGAATCCTTACCATAAGTGAATAATATATATAAAAATTTATATCACAGTTTCAGTAAATTTTCAAATAAACACACAACCATATATGTTTCAAGTCATTGTGCATTGACCAAGAATCCATGAACCCTGACCCCCTGGATCGACTCATTGTCGGTAAGGATGTCACAAAGTCAAGTACCATCATCATCATAACATATCTCACCCCCACCTATTTGATGGTTATCATATGAACACTGTAGATTATTCCATGTTAATGGTCACCCCACCCATTCTACGCATTTTTTCATTTAAATACCTAGACCAAGTATCCTTTTAGTCACCCACAACTGAAGTTCATAAAAATCCATGATCGATATCTTCTAGTTAGCCGCTATTATTTCCCACCTAAAAGGGTATATATTCTTTCCTTTAATCATGTCAGGACTGTGTCAAGTTGGGTAACCAACCACTGATGCATTAACCTCCATAGGGGTAGCCATGACCACCATTAAGAATGTTAGAATATCATAACTCTCAAAATCAATAATCCACCTGAATATCTCAATACATATAGAAAAATTATATAGCCTACACAACAGAAAAGTAATACATGTAATAGAAGGGAATGATAAGGCAAACCGTGACCAATACCAAGATCCACACAAAAACACATGGTCATAATCGATCATGTCTGTAGAAACTCACAGACCCACATGAAACTCTCAAGAATGGGTTAGTTCAACATAAACATTACATCATGATAAAATCATATACATAAGTCCAATAATGGTAAGGAATCTCCTACCTTAAAGTCATCAACAATAATGACTTGTATGTCGAATGTGTCATCACACGAACCATGTTTGCACACCAACATGAATTCTACTATATGAAAAAGACTCCTAGAACCAAAACCAACTATTTTATATCCAGACGAAATAAAATATTACATGGTTTGATATTTTCTCTCTCTTGGATAATTTATGCATTATCATTTTATGAAAATTAATGCATTATAAATTTTCACGTCAAGATTAATTATAATTATATTATTATATTATAATAATTTATTATAAATTATATTTTTCTAAGCATCTTTTGATAATTTTTTTTAAATTATACTTTCAGAAAATGTGAAAAAAATTATATTAGAAATTCTCCATTCTATAAAAAAACAGGGTTTAACTTCTGATTGCCGAGACAAACCCAATAGAACCTATGACGCATCAGTACAATCAGAATTTGAGAAGTTTCAAAAAGATGCATTTTAAGAATAATAAAATAAATTAAAATAAAAATATAAAAAAGAGAGGGTTGGGAACGAGATATAGGTTACCATGAAGGAGAAGATAAATCCATCCTCCTGTGTACTATGAACTTCCCCAATCCCACTTTTAATTTTTTTTCCAATTTAAACAATTAATTAATTTACTATTGTTGGAATTTCCATATTCTATGCATTAAAAACTCTTCATTTTCAGTGTATCACCCCACGGAACCCCTTAAAATATTTAATTATTATATTTTTCATTACACCTGAACCCATTTAATCATTCATTTAAATATATTTTAAAATTCCTCATAATATATATATATATATAATATATATATATATGCACCCACATATACTTATATATACTGGAACCTGTATATATATGCATACATATTTATCCTATATATATACAGATAATATATATACACTAATATTATTTTACCAATATAATAATAATACTAATAATAATAACAATAATAGTTGTCACTATTATTAAATATCTCTCATCATTTCCATCATTAGCATTTCAAATATAACATCCATTAAAATGGATAATAGATTATAAATTTTTATCACCCCTACAAAAATGAATTATTTAGGATAAGTAATAACATCACTAGTATTACCTATACATCTAAAAAATATTCACTCATAATGAAACTCCACTTACAAATCAATAAAATTCATAATTATTTAATTACACTTTTATATTTGAAATATTTTTCTTTGATAATAATAATAATAATAATAATAATAATAATAAAATTTGTATTATTATTTTTAACTTCCCCAAAAAAATATCCAGATACCAAATAATTTTATTAGTTCATACAAATCATTGAAATTTTACAAAGTTACTTGTAGTCATATATTCTTCCTTTTAATAAAAACTATTTACCCCAAAAAGGATAAAAGAATTACCCTTACGAGTGATGTAACAAAACACCGTATATTCATAGTCATATGTCACACCTAGAGTAAAAATTTTATTATATACCAAATAGTTGTCTTATATTTTCCATATGAAACATCATTTGGGAAATAATTGTTTTTTTGTAAAAAATTATAATAAAAATATTAAATAAATAACCCTCAGATGTGATGTTATGAAACGCCCAAAGAGCACAATTTTTATGTCATGCATAGGGTAAACCCCACATCCCAAACCCAAGGGTGGGCTTAGATTTCCCATATGAGACATTTTTAAAGTGATATTCAATTATTTTTGGATAAAAATAGCATGCATGTGATTAAATATATTGAATAATTTTATTCTATCAGCACTGAGGCTCTCCTCACCCTAGAATCCCGCGCTAACTCAGTTCCTAACTCTAAAATATTTCATAGAATATTCCAAAGTGTTAATGTGGTGTTTACCTCAACATAAATCCTTTAATTCATTCATTAATTTTTTTTATTGAAAATTACCTTTTCGCATAAAAATAATCCTAAATTATTATCAAATATAGTTTTCACTATCATTAAAAACTAAGGATATTACATGTCTCCCCCTTTATCAAATTATAACACCCAAAAAGTATCTATAGTGGTTTTTTTTAACAAGTCGGGCTACTAAGCTCAAACATCATACAACCACTATCAAATATTCATAAGAGGGGAAATACTAGGAACATTAACATACACTTTCTTGTTTCTAGGATCACATAAGTTTCTCCCAGGATTCTACCCTTAATCCAAGGAATACCCCTCCTAACACTAACCCTGGTTTCTATCACTTCATGATAGTTACACTCAACATTTATATAGCAAAAAAAAACATGTTCAGCTCAACTAATTAATAAAAATACATATATTTCACTATATAGAATGAAAACATGTACAAATATATCACAAAAAAAGAGACTATCCCAAATAGATAGAACAATTAAAAGTATTTAATTAATGAACTAATATTAATCACAACAAAAATTATAGGTATATATAGAATGTGAACTTATGTTCCTAGTCATGATGCCAGGAATCACCCAAAATCTAATAAATCACATACCAATATCATGTGCATCACCCAAGGTGATTTTAGTCAAATGTAGCAGCAAAAAAAATTCCTCACTTTATGGAGACTTGGAGGTCCCCTATATAGTGCTGGTCAGACACTAACATTGTTTCTCTACCCAATTACCAACTATATTAACTTATAAATATCATGTTACCAAATAAAGTAAAGATAAAATAAATGTTAGTAAAATTATAGATTCTCTGATACTATTTTGTAACACCCAACCTAAACCACTAGGTCTGAGATAGAAGGTTATATAGCCTCATGCATGCCTCCTCGTACAAAAGAGGATTCTGACTAGTAGTAAGGGTTTGAGTCCATAAATGGGGAGACTATACCGCAATTATCATCTGATATGATAAAAAATAAACAATAAATAATACTATTATAGTAAACATGTAGAAACAAAATAAGTATGGCATACATGTTATATAAATAAAGGTGGATCCCAATTTGGAAAACTTATCCAGAGTATAAGAAGTAAATAAAAAAGGAAAAATAAAGAAAAAACTGCGAACTCCTATGAAATTTGTCTTCGTCTGCTCCAACTATATGCTCCACATGCTCATATGCCTACCATAGGGTCATTTCCCTTTGTCGGGTCTATGGTTATGAAATCTATAAGAACATCAAAATAACTGAGTAGGGTGCGAGTACTAGACTCAGTAGGATACAACCAATGAGACCTTACAATAAGTGAACAATATATATACCATTTTATATAATGACATAAGTAAATTCTCAAATAATAATAAAACCATCCATGTTCCAAATTATCAGGCGCTGACCAAGTCACCATGAACCCTGACCCCACCTACTCAACTCATTATCATCCTGGTTATCAATAATTCAAGTACTCTTATCATTGTAACATAGATCACCCCACCCTTCCATCGGTTTTCATAAGAATTTCACATGTTCTTCCATGTTAATATTCACCCCACCCATATAGTGGTTTTAATTGGAACACAACACATTCTTCCATGTCGATTCTTGGCATTCTTATCCTTTTACTCACCCGTGACCCAAGTTCTCTAAATTCCATGACTAGTATCTTCAAGCTATTCAATATTATTTATCCTTTATAGGGGTATCCATGATTTAATTTAATGATGTTAGGTGTACATCATGTTGCTTAAAAGAACAATGATTATTTCCCCTCTATAGGGGTAGCTACACCCACCTTTAATAACATTAAAACTGTATATTTACCAACCTCAAGGATCCAACTAAATATTTCAGTACCTCTTACACAAGTCCAAAAGCAATGGAATAAAAAATAATAAATTTTGTAGAAACTATTGATAAGTTACACCAAGATAAATATCATGTTCCATACATAAACATTTGGTCATAATCGAGCAAGCCCATGAAACACACGCACACAATAGCAACTTTAAATCATGTGTTAGTTCAATATAAACATTACATAATGATAAAATCATATACACAAGGCCCCTAATAGCAAGTAACCTCCTACCTCAAAGTTATAAGTGTCAATAGAAATTATATCAATGGTTTCATCAACAGAACTAGGTTCACACACTAACTAGAATATGATCACAATCAAATTACTCCAAGAACAAAAACCATCTATTTTATTTATAGAAGAAATAAAATATTACATGCAATGGTACTTTCCATCTTATAAAACATATAAATTATCATTTTAGTCTAATGTATGTGTTATCCATTTCTACCTAACAAATAATTAAATCACTATAATTATATTTTGATAATTCATTATAAATTATCTCTTTCTAATAGTAATTTGATAATTTTTTTTTTAAATATCAAAAATACCTTAATGCTTTTAAAAAATAGTCTTTATTTTCTGCTCATCGAGAAAAATTCAATGGACCCAAAAGTTCAGCAATCCAAATAGTACTGGAGAAGTTATTGAATAGTGAAGTTTTAAGAATAATAAAATAAAATAAAATATAAATATAAATGATAGAGGGATAAGATAGAGAGAGATTGGAATGAGGGGGGTGATCAATTCCCCCTCCTTTGTGTTTTTCACTTCCCCAAAACTCTTTTATAGTTTTTTTTTCAATTTCAGTAGTTAATTAATTCATTATTATTGGAATTTAACTATTCCATGAGTTATAAATATCCTTGTATCTGGTGTAGCACCCCATGGAACCCCTAAAAAATTAATTATTATATTCTTTTATTTCACATAAACGCATTTAATAATTTATTTAAATATATATTAAAATTAAATATTTAATAAATATATATAATCTATATATATACCCACATATACATATATACACCTATAGATTTATATATATCCACGTATATTTGTTATATATATACACAGACATTATATATACACACACCAGTATTATTTTACAAATATTACAATAATAAAAATAATAACAACAATAATTGTAATTATTATTGAATATATTTCATCAATAGCACCATTAGAATTTCAAATAAAACTCCCTTTAAAATGTATAATAGTTAATAATTTTTTATTAACCACACAAAAATAAATTATTTAGAAAAATAAATAACATCACTATTATTACGCAGCCTCCTAACAAATTTTTACTAATAGAAAAATGTCACTCATCAATTAATAGAATTCATAATTATTTAAAAAAAATGTATATTTCCAATATTTTTCTCCCACATAAAGAATAATAATATAATTATTTTTATATTTTAAACTTCCCAAAAAAATATTCAGAAACCAAATACATTTATCTATTCAAAAAAAATCAAAAATAATTTTATAAAATTATTTCTAGACATATATTTTGTTAGTTAATAAAAATTATTAAACTGAGAAAATGATAAAATAGTTACCCTGACATGTGATGTAACCAAACACACGATGTAAACAAAACATATGTCTTTCCTTGGGTAAAAAATTACACACTAGGCCCACTGGTGGTCTCCGATTTTCCATCTGAAACATAGTTTAAGAGATACATTAATTTTTGTAGAAAATTATAATAAAAAAAATAAATAAATTTCCCTCATGTGTGATGTTACCAAACAATCAACACACACAAAATTTAGGCCATTCCTAGTGTAAACACTACATCTAGGACCTAACGGTGGTCTCAAAGTTCTCATATGAGACACTATTCCTAAGATATTCCATTATTTTGTAAAAAAAATAGAATACATGGGATAAAATATATTTAATATTTTTATTATATCAGTGCTGAGGTTATATGAGCCCAATATTCCCACTTTAACATTCTTAATAACATCAAAAATATTTCATAGAATATTCTAAAGTGTTAATGAGGCTTTTACCATTATGTAAATCCTTTACATCATTAATTAAGTTATTTTTATTGAAAAAATACATTTTTATATAAAAATAATCATAAATTATTATATAAAATAATTTCTATTACAAATAAAACATTGTGATATTACTATTCCACAATATAAATTTCTAGTCCTTGATATGTATATCTAGGTGTCCTATTTGAACAACTCAGACCAATGATCATGAACCTCAGACTCCCACTCTTACATCTCCATAACAGGAGGATAATTAGGAACATAAATTTATCTTATCTAGTCTATGGGATCACATAGGGTTCTCCTAGGAGTCCACCCTTAACCGAAGGTATACCCCACATAGAACTAACCTTGTTTTCCTTACCTGTTTTTTAGTTATTTCCACCATATATAGATTAACAAAACATCAAGTTCATTTCACCTAATTAATTCCAATAAAAATATATCATTACAATATGACAACATGTGTAAATAAATCAAAGATAGAGAGACTATCCCAAAAATGTAGCATAATTCATAAAATTAAATTAGTGAACTACTATGCATCACAACAACAAGTGTATTCGTACAACATGTGCACCTATATGCCTAGTTATAATGCATGAACACACCCTATTTCTCCTAAATGACATACTAACATCATGTGAATCACAAAATGTGAATTTAATCAACTATAAAATAAAAACATAACTCTAAACTTTATGGTTACATGGTGGACCCTTATAAAGTGCTAGTGAGGCACCGATATAGTTTCACTTCTAAAGCCCCAACCATCACAACTCTTATCTATCATTTTCCCAAATAAAGGTTGGAGAAAAGAAAAGTTTGTAAAAATAATACTTCTCTGATATTATTCTATAACATCTTGACCTAAATCACCCGATCGGATTTGGATATTCACATGAACTCATGCACATCTCCTCTTATGCAAGAGGATTTTGACAAGTAGTGAGTCTCTGAGTCCATTTTTTTGGGAGACTATACTCTCAGTATCATGTCATATGATCGATCATAAACAATAAATAATATAATTAGAGTAAAATGGTAGAAATGAAATAAATATGGAATACATGTTATACAATTAAAATCAAATCCAAATGTGGAAATATTCTTCATATTTTATGAATTAGATACATAAAAGAACAAATAAAAAACATCTATAGAGTCCTCTGGAATCTGTTCTAATCTGCTTTAACTCCATGCTCTACCTTATCATCCATCCACCATAGGGACCTTTCCCTTTTTCAGGTCTCTGGTCTAGAAATCTATAAGTTCATCAAAATTTAAAATTATTTTGAGAGTAAGAGGCTTGTTAGAAAACCACTAATACATATTTAATATAAGTTCACATTATATATAACTATTTAAATCATTAAATAAGTAAATTCTCAAATAAGCACACAACCATACATGTTCTGAGTCATACTCTTCTGACCAATTGGCCACGAACCCGAACCCCACCTATTTCAGATCATTAACGATAATAATTTCAAGAAGTCATGTACCATAATCATGGTAAAATATCCCATACCTTGTTTTTGGTGGTTGTCATAGGAACGCCGCACATTAAACTATGTTAAATTTCACCACATAAATCAAATAGTTGACACAGGAACACCTGACATTCTTTCATGTTGATATGTATCCCACTTATCCTTTTTAATCACCCACTACCCAAGTCTATAGGAATAAATCATCAGTATATTTAAGATATAGACTATTATTTCCCATCTATAGTGGTAGCCACACAAAAATTCAAGGATGTTAGGACTATTTAAGGTTGGGTAAAAAACCATTTATTCTGTATTCTCTATAGGGATAACCACTCCTACATTTAAGGATGTTAGAATAGAAAAACTCCCAAATGCAAGGATAAACTTGAGTATATCAATATCTATATCACAATTCTATAAGCTATTCAACACATAAAACACACATGTTGTAGCAAGGAATGATATGGCACACCAAAATAAGAATAAAAAGCACCACATAAACACATGGACATAATCAAGCAAGCCCACAACAACACATGCACCCAATACAACTCTCAATCATGGGTTATCTCAACATATATATTACATCATGATAACATTGTATAAATAGGTCCCATAAAGATAAAGAACCTCCCACCTCAAAGTTATCAATGTTAACAGTAGGTTTACTGAAGGTGTTTCACCCAAACTACATTTGCACCCCAACCAGAATATGATCACATGCCAATGATTCCTAGATCCAAAAACGTTATTTTATTACTATAATAAATAAAATATTACATAAAATGATACTTTCTATCTCTGTAATAATTTTTAAATTATCATTTTAGCTAACAAATTCATTAACAAAATTTCCCTTAGGAATAATTATATTTCTATATTTATCATTTCATAATTTCATAAAAATTATATTTTTCTAATTATATTTTGATTTTTTATTTAAATATACTCTTTTTAAAAAATACGAGAAAAATTGGATTAAAAATGCCTGAATTCCTTTTAAAAAGGTAGGATTTATCATTTTCTGGTCGATCTAAACCCAATGTAACTCATAACGTGTCAATATGATTAGTATTGGAGATGTTATCTAAGAGATAAGTATAAATAATAATAAAATAATATAAAATAAAAATATTAAATAAAGAGGGTCATGAGAGAGAGATAGAGATTGGAGTGACGAATTATATCAATCCCTCTTCCTATATGATTTGTACTTATCCAACCCCCCATTAATATATTTTTTCTATTTCAATTATTAAATAATTCATTATTGTTGGAATTTCTCTGTACCATGTGTTACAAAACACCTACTTGTTTTTGGGGTAGCGCAGCATGCCCCCCCTAAAACATTTAATTATTTTATTTTTTATTACACTTAATCCAATTAATCCATTCATTTAAATATATCTTAAAACTCAACATAATATATATAATATATATATATATACCCACATATACATATATACACCCTCACACACACATATATGTACACACATATATTTATCATATATATATATATACAATATGTATATAAACACAAATATTATTTTTCCCATTTAATAAAAATATTACCAACAAAAACAATAACTATTATTATTAAATATATCTCATCATTTCTGCCATTAAAATTTTAAAAATGACTTACATTGAAATGAATAATAGTTATTAAAATTTTATTATCCATACCCAAATGCATTATTAATCATAAGAAATTACATTAATATTATTACCAAGCCTCCCAATAAACATTCAGTCATGGTGAAATGTTTCTCATTAATTAAGAGAATTCATAATTATTTAATTAGACATGTATATTTCCAATATTTTCTTCTACATAGAAAATAATAAGAATAATAAAATATCTATTATTATTTATAACCTCCCGAGAAAAATATTGAAATATTGAATAATTTTACCACTATAAACAAACCAATAAAATTTGATAAAATTCTCTATAGAAATATATTATTCCTTTCAATAAAAAATCTTAAACCAAAAAATGATAAATGAATTACACTAAAATGTGATGTAACCAAACACCTAACACCCACAAATCAAATGTTGCGCATAAGTTAAAAAATTATTATGTATCTAATGGAGGCCTCATATTTTCCATCTAAAACACTATTTTAGAGATACTATATTTTTTTGTAAAAATATAAGAAAAATAATTAATAAATTACCCTCAAGTGTAATGTTTCCAAACAACCAACACAAAAAAATTTTATATCATGATAAGGGTAAATAAAACCTGCTGGACCTAATAGTGGTCTCATAATTTCTATATGATACATTTTTCAAGAGATATTACATTATTTAGGACAAAAAAATCATGTGCATGATAAAAAATATTTAATATTTTTCTTCTATCAGTACTAAGGCTCTATGAGCCCCAAAACACCACGATAACTTATCACCTAACTATAAATATATTTTTTAGAATATTAAAATGTGTTATTGAGTTTATTACCTATAATATCCTTATTTTTTTAAAACAAATACTCTATACGATAGTGTGTACGATATACTACATCAAGCTTAAATGAACAACTAAATATTATTATTAACTAGCCAAGAAAATAGTGGGAAAGGATGGGATTAAGTGAATTAGGAAGATATGGTTAACACATGTATATGTAATTAATTTTTTTTTGAAAAAGTTAATTATAAATAAATGTTAAATCCATTTTAAAATAAAAGGAAATGTTTTTCTCAAAAACAATTTAAATGCGCACAAGTGTATTTTTTATCAATAAATAAAAAAATCACTCTTGTAAGATTATGTTAATAATATATAAATTAATATAATATTAAATATAATGTTTAAAATTTATTTTATGTTTTTTAGAAATTATACTAGAACAAATCAAATTTTACATATAAAAGAAGTATTTTCCAAAAAAAAACAATTTTTCTGCCTTTTGATGGTACACCCGTTTTAAATAAAAATTTTGAATCTTTTAAAAATTATATTTGAAATAATAAACCTATTTTTTAAAATAGGAATATCAAAATTTAATTTGGTAAATTTTTTGATATTTTTCTCATCAGTTTAATGTTTTAATGAATAGTGAAAGATACTGCATTTTAATTGAAAATAGTTTTTTTATCAAATTTATTTATAGTGTTAAATTATACATTTGAATGGTTTTAAAGTATAATAATATAATTTTTTTATAATTAAATCCAATTTATTTCATTTTAATCAATTTCACATTGAATTTGGATATACAAACATTTCATTATTTTGAATGTTTTTACTTTAAAAACAAGTTTTCTCGATCTGTCAACGAGATTAATTTTAAATTTATTTTAACCAATTATGTTTTTTGAATTTTGAAAAATGGATTCCATATTTGTAATCATAAGATCCATATTTATTAAGTAGGTCCCTTTTATTTTTGGAAGTTATGAATAGTAACTTTAGTAATATTTTTTTTATTACCATGTTTCAGTGTAAATCAGGTAATTAAAGGTTTAAATAATATTATAAATATTATAAAATTACCATAAAAGTTGTAATAATTTTATTTTATAAGGTATTTTAGACCAAAATGATCATGGGGCCGATTTTATGAGCTATTGGAACCACTTGGATGTCTTTAATCTATTTATAGTTTTTAATTCAAAGAAAAGTCAATTATATCATTCTCTTGTTTTTAACTAATGAAATATTTTTAATATGGGGTTATATAGAGGATATGTTCAACTATAAATTGTATTTTGAAATATAATTTTTTTTACCTTCATCATCATATTTTATTTGTGTTTTTTAGTAAAGAAATAGTAAAATTAAATGATTTCACAATGATGGTGTAGTAATTGTTTAATTAAAGGAAATTCCCAATAAATTATTTTAAAAATATTAAATTAAATATAATTTGAGATAATTATTGTCATAAACGAAGTGTGTATATTAATTTTAAAGGTTTTAAATGATATAAAATATTTGGTTTGACGATATCATGTTGTTATGGTATTTTTAAAATGTCAAGTATTGAATAGTTTTTAAATTCACATTAATGACATTTTAAAATAAATGATATTTTATTTAATGATATAAAATTCATAAAAATATATAATTCATATAAATTATTGGTATAAGTCTGAATGTTTTATAAATTTTTCATTTATTGGTATTTTTTTATTTTATATTAATTATATTTACTCTCAATGTGTAAATCACATGATCTCATTATAAGAATTAAAAAGCTTTAATAATGATAAAAACCAAATTATAAGAATTAAAAAAACAAAAAAGAACATCTGGTTTTATTTAGATGCATTTATTTAAACCCATAATAATCATATATTCAAAATTAATAAGTTTTAATCTATTTTTGTTATAAAATTAATTTATATTAATTTAATATTTTGAAGAACTCAAAGAGTGCCCCTCCTCTCTCTTATAAAAGGGAACTTATTATTAAATTTTATTCAAAATTAAAACACTTTTTAGTCCATAAAATATCTACCTAATTACATTAATATAATACCTCCACACATTCTATATCTCTTCGTTTAGGCAAAACCTCACCCTTAATGGTCTTAAGTTTATAAGAACTGAAGATTGTCTGAAGAAAAGGTATTAATTTTAATTAAGTGTTTATGTTTCTTTTCTTCTTGAAACTAATAAAAATGTTCTTAAACTAATATTAAATAATAAATAAATAATCCTCAATCTACTAATATGTTATTATGTCAATATCATCACCTAAATCCATCTCCACTTCCGTCAAATTGGAAAATAATTATCATTTGTGTGTACGGTGAACTACAACCTCGTAAACCGATATAATTTTTTTTCCATAACTGTCTCTCAAGATTGGTTTTAATGATGGAATTAATGTTTATATATGATATTAGTGAAATATTAATTATTACTAAATAATAATATAAAATTTATGTTCTTGCCTTTCCATGCACATGAAAATGATAATGTCATTCGTGCGTATGTGTGAACTATCACCTCCACGAGGCGATGTGATTCATTTTTAAAAATCAAATAATTTAAGTATATTTAAATTATTAATATGATATTAATGATATTATTATCATATAAAGATAAAATAATACTTATCTTTTTCCATAATGATCATTGGAAGATGGAAACGTTACTCATGCGTACATACGACTTACCATCTCAATGATTGAAAGGTAGTTCATTTTTCATATCAATATCTAATGGATGGATTTAAAAGTATAATTTATGTATAAAGGTGATTATTTTTTGGATATAATAATCTAATGGACAGTTTAAATACTGACATCATTCCAAATCCATTCTTGGAATCAATCACCGAATATCATCAAAACGCCCAACATGAAATTAAATTATTATGTAATTGTTATAAAATGATAACATGATAATAAGTTTTATAAAAGGAATAATAAAATTGAAATATTTATCAAGAAAGTTAATTATTAACATAATTTTATTATTCATGAAGAAAAAGTACATACGTGATGAATCAAACATAATGTAAGGGAATCTTTAACTAAAAGATCATTTTAAATGATTAAAAGATTTATGCTTTTAAATATTTCTATTTCTTGTCCAAGTTTTCAAAATGGTTTTTATTAGTGCATAAATATGGACCCGAATGTTTTAAAATGGTAATTTTTGAGTTTCTTTAAAATGTATTAAAAAGTTATTGGACACTTTCATTTGCTGGGTCTGCTACAAAAGCTTGCTATGCGCTAGCCTATCCTTAGACCTCTCAGTACTTCATCCTATGGTGCTGACCCTGCGACTTCATTGACTTCACAGACCTTTCGGTACGTCAATCTATGTTGCTACTTGATACTTCAACATATTTTGGTGATTCAGTTCTTCCAATCCTTCCAACACTGTTATAGTAGAGTACTGAGAAAGAAAAGAGGGAAATTAGCCTCTAGGCATCCTCAATCTTCCTCCGCCCATGACTCATGACTCAAGCGTCTATTCACCTATTCCTTTATTCAAGAAGAGAACATAAATTCACTATTAGAATAGAGTAATGACTTTAATGAGAGTATATATGTGCCTATTCACCTAGATTGACTTATGAGACCTAAATCTTCTATTTCTAGAAAGTGGGATTTGACCATACAATAGTCCCCAGTCTCTTTCTTTTCTTTTATTTTATTTATTTATTTATAGTATCTAGTATTTTCATAGTCAACCCCATCCTTTTGAATGAATCAAAGTCAAATATCTTAGAGATAGTGTTGATTCTTGATCACGAATAGGAATCCAACAACGATATATTGTTTGACAAAGGAAACCGATTCGGAAACCCCTGCTAGGTACTATTAGAGATATGTGAGAGGGGCCTGGATTATATACTAAGTCAAAAGATGACAAAAAAAAAGAGGTACCTGAAGCACAAAAAGACAATTTCGATTCATCAATCTTAGTCCTACTACCCCTGAAAGCATGAGATGGTCAATAAGTACATGAGGAAGCAGTTCCATCTTATCTTGACCTAGTTAGGCCTCCTACCACTGAAAGCAGGACCCTATTCATGAGTATCAGGCCGATTGGCCTTTACTCTTCCAAAAATGGTGTAGTAACAATAGCATAGGTAGGTGGTACCATGTGCTCTCTTCTCCACCGGGTTAAAAAACATGAGATGGGTGAGCGGACGGAGTCATGAGATCTCTTCTACATGCTGGAAGCTCATGCTTTTTTTCCATCTGAGCCTTTATAATAGGTCTTTGTAATAGGTATTCATTTTATAATGGCATGTTATAAGGACTTATCACACTTGTTGAATTCCTCCTCTCTAAAATCAGGTGGAGCTAGAAGGTGGTCAATGAACTACTCAAACGACCTTCAACTTGTACGCTGCTGTTGACGATCCTTTTCATCACAGAGTCTAAACGAATGCAAAGGGAAATTACTTAGAATAAAGTGATTCATCCTTTGACAAAACATTAAAAATTATCAAAGGCTTGAACAAGGCTTCAAAGGTACTTGGGTCGCGCAAGTTCACTCTTGTTCACGCAAGTACACTTGCGCGCCACCTAATGGTCGCACAGGTGACTTGCACGCCCTTTTTGAAAATTTTCCAAGGGTCTCTCCAACCTATAAATACCCCTGTGGGCCCCCCATATAAAGGACAAATAATTCCAGAACC
Source organism: Viscum album (assembly GCA_963277665.1). Taxonomy (NCBI): domain Eukaryota; kingdom Viridiplantae; phylum Streptophyta; class Magnoliopsida; order Santalales; family Viscaceae; genus Viscum; species Viscum album. Next base: position 1,546,580,299 of record OY728135.1, on the reverse strand, counting down.
TAAATTTTGAGATCCCAGTGCCCTAGTCTCTTCTCAAAGCTTCCTAATACTTATAAGGTAATTTCTTAACTAGAAAGGAATATCTAGAGAGGGGGAGGAAGGCCTAAGTGTTGAAATTCATCAACACATGCGTGCCAGAGTAGCCAGCCCTTAAGGGAAATGGACAAACATGCACGCTGCCTTTCTCCTTCACCAGAACTTGCGTGCCACACTTCTGTAAGCCCTTAGGGATCGTACTAAGGGCTTGAGCAAAGTCTCGCCCACGTATTTCCCCATGGGATAAAAGTCGTGCAAGTACACATGTGTCGTGCAGGTAAACTTGCGCGACCGAAACTTGTGCACCCACGCAGTACTTGTTCACCCACGAGGACTTGCGCGCCCCTCTCTTTTTGGGTGCCCTTCCTGCCCATTTCACCCCTCTTACACCTATCCCTCTCTCCTCTTCAGGATTAAACATTCAGAACTCTCTCCAAACCCATTTTTGGCATGATTTCCTTGTTTGCTTCCATATCTGAAAGGAATTTTGTGGAACATCTCTCAAAACCTAGTGATTTACACATCTTTACATCACTAAAGTTAGAGATTTCATTCATTCAACCTCATCATTTAAGATGAGAGAATCCTCAACCTGGGATTCCTTTTCAGGAGTAAGCCCCTGTCTCAAAGTCTAAAAATCTGGGCATCTTCCTCAGGAGTAAGCCCCAAGTCCTCATTAATTTGGGCATCCTCCTTAGGAGTAATCCTCAAGTCCTCATTAATTTGGGCATCGTACTTATGAGTAAGCCCCATGTCCTCATTAATTTGGGAATCCTCCTTATGAGTAAGCCACAAGTCCTCATTAATTTGGGCATCCTCCTTAAGAGTAAGCCCCAGTCATAATTCCCTTAACATGGGCTACCTTTTCAAGAGTAATCCCTAGTCTCCAAGTTCCCAAATATGGGAATCCACCTCTGGAGTAAGCCCCAACCATGGTTATCTTAACCTGGGCTTCCTTTTTAGGAGTAATCTCCAGTCTCAATGTCTTAAAATCCCTTAACCTAGGCCTCCTTCTCAGGAGTAAGCCCCAGTATTAATTTCTCTTAACCAGTCCTAATTTACTTTTGATCTGGGCTTCCTTCTCAAGAGTAAAACCCAATCATAAGTCCCCTCCTAACTTGGGAATATTCCTTAAGAGTAAGACCCAAGATTAGTGTATTCAAATATCCATAAAGTACATATACCATTATGGACCATGTTCTTGGATTTCTTCCCTGAAGTAAATCTTAATCTTCATCTGTTCGGGCAGTCATACATACATAATCCCCACATCATTTCTTATGATTGCATCTTTCATGGCACAATTGTCTGGTTTTACCAATACGTCTTGTTTCTCACACTGAGCATGACTCATGTGAGCTTAGAGTGTAAAAGTAATTATAACATCTTTCTTTGAGACATCAATCATAATCATCATACTCCTTTACTCGAACTACGTGGGTTCTGATTCCTTTTCTAAACAAAGGATACGTAGGTAGCCCATATGTGGGTATGATCCCAACTCTGAAACAATCCATGTCCTTATGAATGACAATAAACTTCAAGTGCCCCACTGAGTGGCTTTAAAACCAGTATGGTCATCATAATGACCAAGAGACTTTTATGTATTGAAGGATACCATTGACTAAGAATATCTAATAAATATAGATGATTCTCTACTGATGAAGAAATGCGAATACATATAAAAGATTATCTAAATTTCCTACATATTTAGTCATTGATTGTCAGATCCAAATGAAATCTCATTTTATACCTGGTAATGTAATAATGATTCACTAACATAACTTAAATCTATAAAGAGAGTCTCATAGTAGAAAATAATTCCCCTAAAAAAGGTGTGATGAGTCCGACCTCCCATCCTATCGACCAACGAAAATTCTTAAGCCTCGTCAGTCCACAACTAATGAGCGCATAACTTTGGAAAGTAAGTTCAAATGGATATGGAATCATTGGATGTTTATGGTTCTATGAACAAACCCGTTAGAAACCGCTTGGAATGTTTGAATCTTAAATTAATGAGATCATCCCCAAATCTAGAGGAAACAAAAAATGGTGAACCCAACATGAATCTTTAACCAAGTTAAAATGATGTTTTACTTGTTTCTTAGGCCCATATTTAAAAATCAATGAGAATGCCAACAAAAAAATCAATAATATAATTTCTCATCCAACAGATGAAGAAGCTGAACTTATCTTGATTATGTTTGTTATATCAAACAGGCACTCTTTTCCATGATCTTCTACATTATGAGAATGGATTTTCTTAAGTCCACATCTATAAAAACCTCTACTGGGAATGTCACTACTGCAACTCCTGCTAGATCTTCATCCACTCTGAGGATGACATCACCTACTCAGCATATTCAATGCTGGGTATCAAATGCGCTAGTTATGGAGTACCATCAAAACGATACTATTCCGACTTTGGAGGCCGCCCGACAAGCCCTCCATGTAAACAATTCACCCTGGTCGTCCGGACAGCGACGACCAGTGATCAAGAGTCAAGTGGTGCCAACAACCGTTTTCAACTGTTTCGGGTCGTTATCCCCGGAACGCAATCACCAATCACTACCGTATTCTGGGGAAGTGAATGAACAGGTCCCTCAAGGCCTTAATTCTAGGGGACAAAATTCCTTTTCGAGGGCTCCCATCAATAATCACCACCAGACTCGTGCGGTAGTGCGCCCTCAACATGATGAGGGTATCGACTCCAGGCATTCATCTCAGGTTCCTCGAACCTGAGTAGGCAAGACGAACTGCTAGAGGAGAAATCCGGCTAACAGTGAGCAGGTTCTCATCTCTGCCATCTCCGGAGAAGTCCACCAACCTAACTTGGTGGCAAGCAACAAGCGAGAACACACACCCGTCTATTTTAATTCCAGTGTCTAACAGACTCGTATGGCAGCATCATGCCAATCCCTCCCGGCAATTCCGATGGAGTACTATAGAGAGGAACATACACCTGTTAATAAACCATCAGCTAGTCAGCAGGCTCATCTGACTACATATGATAGAGATCATCAACCATGTTCAGCGAAGTAAAATCAGTAGGCACATACACCTTCTAGTATTGATCATGCTTACCAACAGTCTCGTTTGGTAGCACTGAGAGAAGTCAGTCGGAAAGCTCTGGCGACAAACAGAAGGCAGACTCAATTCTCTGCCCCCACACATGAGTACTGTCATGATTCAATAACAGGAAAAGGAGGACTAGAGAAGGAACACACAACTAATCCAAGCGTGGAATGAACGTATATCGCCGTTTCGACAGCTGAAGCCACCAATCATATTATATCAATGGTGAAAGAGCAGAAAAAAATCCCTGCTCATATTCTGGATGCCTACCAGGATATTATAACAGCTTCAGCAGCATCTCAGGGAAAGACACCTAAATCTATCCCTACCAGTGGAGTGACACATCAATAGCTCACTCCGAAACAGATACACACATTTGTTCCAGTCCAAGAGGGTTGTGGGGCGTACTCCCCCATATCATATGGACAACCAAGTCAGGCACATACACCTGGTTTGAGCAGAGATAATCAGCCTAACCTGATCATTTATCCTGAGAAGGCACACACACCTTCCAAATTGAGTAAAAAGGCGTCTAAGAATAAGACCTGCCCATCAAATTCAAGAAATAAAGGGCCAATCTGTAACAAGGCCCTACTCGATGTTGGAGTTCTTGAAGCCCTCAGACAATTATCTGTTAGAATTCAAGATTATACTCCCTCAGTTCCCAATAGCGGGAACATTAATTCCGAAGGTCTGCATTAGACACTTCCTGATGAAAGATTGCTTCATGACAATTCGATCGATCTTGAAGTTTTATCTTCAGATTAGAGCCACAATAACCCTCTATATGTCCAGAAGATCACAGAGCAAGAGATTTCATCTTTTTCTATAACCCATCATGGTGGTCCTTCCCATGATGATGAATTTAGCTGCGAAAGCCCTCTCCGTAGTAGTAATCCGTATTGTTTGGAAAATTCTTCAGAATACAATGAAGTGGCGTGAAAGCCCTCTCATATTGAAGCACATACAAAGGTAAATCTAGTCATGTATGATGCCTTAACATCAGCAAGTGAAATACATTCTCAATCAGAAGATAGCCCGGGGTGTAGTTCATTCTCCAAACCACCCCTGGGTTATTCATCTTTCAGTTTGATCAGTGGATTCTCTACCAGTCTTGTTGAATCCAATGAATCAACAAGAAAGTACCAGCTCTGGTCTAAACAGGTAGAAGAATCTTCATTGTATGATAATGAGGAAATGTTGAACATGAGAAAACAACTGGAGAAAGGTGAATTGCTAGTCATGTTTTGGCCTTTGGCCGACTCTCAGTATGATATTCTAGAGAGGTTGAGGGAAGATGGAATTCATGATATTCACCTCAACATATGGAAAACTCTTTGTCAATTGAAAAATAAATTATTATCTTATGATGAATATGAAAATCATGTTAAGATAATAGAAGGGTTACAACACCAAATTGACTTGGCATCTCTATCAGTCTCTCAATATCCGAAGGCAGAATAGAAGCAGAGATCCCTTCAGCGTTCATTCCTTAGCGCACTAAGAAAATTGCATCAGTTAATTCCCAATTCCCCATATGGTATTCATATGAGGGGATGGGGTGTTCCTGGAGCACTACCTTTCGCTGTGCTCTCTATTCGGCAAAGCCCACCAAAAATGTTTTCATGTAATGTTATTGCCCATGACCGGCCAAAGTCAATGGATTTTGTTTGTAATCAAAATCTTTCCCAAGAATAGGCTTCAACCAGTTCCTCTCAAAATCAAGAATACAGAGAAAACTTTGTTGAATTACTCCTGCATCAAGCGAATGAGAATATTGAACAGGCTTATCGTATGGAGCAAGCACATCATCAAGTGACAGTAGTGTCAGAAATCATCCAACGGTCTTTTGAACCAGGTGATAAAAGTGGATGTCTATTGATGAATCCAGCTAATTTCTGGACCATGGTCTACAAGATCAGGAGATCTATTAAGAAATTCTCAGATATAACATGTCAAGAGCCACCCCAGCTTGCCAGAATGGGGAATCATTTAACTAAACCCTCGGAATCAACTAATAGGATTTGAGGAGAAAAGAAAAGACAGTAGGAACAGCCCCGGTCCACCAGACTAGGGACTTTTCCAATTCCCCAATCCCTCCCTCAGAGAAATTAAGTCTTCTCTCGATTGGGGAAGAAGCCTCAAGAGGAACGAAGAGCTAAAGTATTAGGATATTCCCTCCAAATTACGGTTCGTCAAGAAGATCCTGAGGGATCGAATCAACAAAAGTAAATGTCTCATCAAATACATGGAAGAAGAAAATATCATAGAAATTCTGATAGAAGGGTTGTGATACGTTATGCATCAATTAACGTCATCAATGCTGTTTTTGCTGATCCACCAGATGAGGTTCACTTGGAGGGATCAGATGAAGAGGTTTCTGCTCAAGAAGTTGTACGCACAGACATAAATGAGGAAGGTGTGTGTACATGAAATAAAAGGCTTACTCAAAACCTAGGTAATCCTTCACGTAACCCACTTACCCCTCTCTAAAAGGTGTCCAATAAGGGGAAAGGAAAGAATCAGGTTACATATCCTTCCTCTGGAAAAGGCAAATCACTCTCACTAGAGAAAATATTTGCATAACAAGAGGATGAAATGAAGGAATTGAGGAGGATGAATGCAAAACTACTTCAGGGTAGTATTCTTCCTAAGCATGATGGAGTCAGTCAGTCAAAGGAATTCATTGTGGCTACTGAGATGGATCAAGAATATCCTCATCTATCATTACACCCTCACATGTCTAATTCTACGGGTCAAGTGAAACAACATTTGGCGGTGATACCATCAGTTGTAGCACTAACCACCACATCTATACCAGCTCCAGTCATAGAAATTGTTCAGGTCCAAGCTCAACCGAATTTTTCTCAAAAGATAATAACTACTATTGAGTCATTAACATCTCGGTTGGAAGCTATGGAGGGAAAGCGTGATCTGGTTCAACCAGAGAAGAGTGCCTACCCTGAATGGGTTGATGCAATTCCTCCCCCATCAAATTTTTCAAGTACCTCATTCCCAATATTTAAGTGTTCGGGAGACCCAGAAAAAAACTTAACACATTTTGTTTCTTGTTGTGATCCTATGATGGGAACCCTTTAGCCAAAAGAAGCAGTTAAGATCAGGTGTTTTGTACAGTCATTACAAGGACCTTCTTTTGTCTGGTACACAAGCTTGCAATCCTGGTCAATTACCAGATGGGAGGATCTTCGCAAAAAATTCCTTCTTCAGTTCAGCTCAACATTTCCAAAGACAAAAGTTTTTTATATTATAAACTGTAAGCAATTGGAGAATGAAAGGGTCTCAGATTTCATTGCTCTATGGAAAGGATTAACTTATTCCCTAAGCTTATAACTCCCTCAAGAAGAATTTTTTCCAATCTGTGTGGCAAATTTACGTGATGAGTTGCACACACCGCTGATCCCTGTGAAATAAATTGGAGGGTCTAGAGACCTTACTTCAATCACTCAACAGGTTTAAGATTCTCTTATAAAGACTAAGGATAAAGCTCATGTAATTCCATCATCTCTAGGAAGGAGAATGGGTAAAGCATAGACGACTACAGTTATGCATAAACAAGCACTTGTACCTGCTTCTACCTCAAAACCTTCATCTTCTCGAATGGATCCACCTCCTGAGTGCCAATAACATAGGTCGTTTCGTCAAGATGATCAAAGAGATAAAAGACAAAAACAATTTGAATATTTGAAAAGAAAAGTTTACTCTTTCCAAAAATGAAAAATGTCCTGGTTACTTCATTTCGGCTCTGGAAAATAATTTGGTTCAATTTTCAAGGTCCAAGAGGCCAAAAAAGGAAGGAGAGGAAGACCGTCCCAACTATTTCATGTTTTATCAAATGTTGGGGAATTCCATTAAGGAGTGTTTTGTCTTCAAGGACCGCCTACAAAAAGTTGGTCGACATGGGACAAGTCAAACTGAAAGGTTCTTCAGCTCAGGTAACATGTGTTACTACTACTGATCCAGAGGAGTAAGGCGAGTGACAAGAATTCAAGAACCAAAATGAACAAAAGTATGATGATCGGATGGTCAGAAATACAATCAACTGAACTCATGCTATTTTGCAAACACAATTGAAGAAACCAATTGTGCCTTCTTCCATGAATGTCGTAACAAAACCCTCTTCCCCAGAGGTAAAATACTCCAAAAAATAGAATAATTCCAAGAAAGAGGAAAAATTATAAGAATATGAGTATGTGTCCAAGCCTAAGTTGTCTTTGACTCTGGCAGATTTCATTCCATCTACTTCAAATCCACGGGCACTGTCCCACCAAACGGCACTACCTAAATAGGACAATTAGGTAGAGTCTTCATCGGATGAAGAGTTAATATTTTGTTCTGTTAATATGATTCACTTAATAGATCCTTATACCAGTCACAGTTTCAAATTTGATGAACCTGGTTTCTCCGTATCAAATAGAGGAATCCGAGGATGTTCCAGATGCTCAGGATACAAGGGAAGACGTGGATATTTCAGAGGCCACTATTCCAATTCTACCCCTGATAGAACTGTTTATGGAGCAGAAACTCGTGGCAGAGCCCTTTAGTGAGCTCAACAAGAACAAGAAAGTTCTTCCACCAATAGAAAATTCAGTCCTGGCACAGTTATACTGGAAGATTGGTTGAAGGTTCCATCTTCTTCCTCTCAGTAAGTAAATAGAACTAATTGGTCTAATATTTCAAAGCTAGGAGTACTACCAACTCTTATCCCAGTACAAGATGCATCAAATTCCAAATCATCAACTTCCAAGGAACCTGCTAAACCACATGTTCCTGTTGGGAAACAAAGACCTTTGGATCAAAAGTATGATTTATTAAAACACTTGGACCAAATAACGGCCAAGTTATAAATTATGGATGCTTTTAATTTATCAAAGGATCTTCAATAGGCACTCATCAAGGCATTGTCAAGTCCCCAGGAGATTGAGACTGAAATTGCTGCAGCTGGAGTCTACCATGTAGAGAATAATTCTGTAGAATTCAATATAGTAATATCTTTTACTGATGAAGATGAAGATGATGTCGTGCATGGACATATTAGACCTCTGTACTTATCTAGAAAGGTCAAGGGTGTAGACATCCTAAAATCTTTTATTGATAATGGTTCATGAGTCAACCTCATGCACATTCATACACTTCGTCAATTGGTCCTCATGAAATCTGATTTATCTCCTTCAACTATTATGTTACAAGGATATGATAAAAATGAACAAGAACCACTAGGCGAGATTACACTCAGAATTCAGTTTTGGAGATCTTGTATCTAATTCATATTTCATGGTTTTTGACCAAGACTCAGCTTTCAAAATATTTCTTGGAAGACCATGGCTACACCAACATGAGTCTATCCCTTCATCATACCATCAATGTATCAAATATTGTTTCGATGGTCATGTTGGGACATTTTATGGTGATAAATCCCCGTCAAGACATGTGAATATCAATACATTGAGGCGGAATTTTATCATATAAAGGGAAATGAGAAATCCACAATAAGGGAGATTACCAAAGTTAATGCTCCATATAGTTTAGAAACGATTCCAGTAAACCCATTAGCACAAGTGAGTACAGATTATGTGTTTCCTATCAGTCACATTGACAGGATAGACCCAAATCAAAATACTTTTATGGAAACCTCCATAATGTCAATCACGACAATCAAGCTAGACAGCATGGGTGAAAGTGGTGATCCACCAAGTAATGATGAATTCTCAAATGGAGATGTCTTCATTTCATCTACTGAAATCCAGCAAGTCTATACTTCGCCAACCATGCCAGAATAAGTTATAGAAATGTTAGAGGAGAACGATGATGTCGATTCTCAATCCATCATCTCCTATTTATTACCCAATGAAGACCCTTCATCATCAATCAGGTCGGAAATGGAAGGTTCTTCTTCAAGATGTGAAAATTTTAACGTCTCTTCTAATCATGAAAATTCTGCTTCATCATCTACTATGCAAGTAGAAACAGAAGAAATAAAACATTTTGAAGAAGAAGAGGAATATCTCAGGGATGATCCTCCAGCATTTGAAGATGGTATCTCTACTACCGTGGATGAACTCAGAGAAATAAATCTAGGTAGAAAAAAAGATCCACACCCCACTTTAACTAGTGCGGCTATGACTGTTGAAGAGAAAGAATTGTATATTTACTTTCTAAAGAAAAATTGGGATATATTTGCTTGGAACTATATAGAGATGCCAGGGCTTGATCCTGATGCTGCCACTCATTGTTTGGGTTTTCCAGAAGAACATCGAGGATTCAAACAAGCTTCTAGAAGAACACACCCAAGCTAAGCATCCAAAATTGTAGCTAAAGTGGATAAGCTCATTAAATCTAACTTCTGCATAGAAGTTCAATATCCCAAGTTGTTGGATAATATTGTCCCAGTGAAAAAGAAGAATGGGAAAATTAGAGTTTGCATTGATTTCAGAGATCTTAATAGACATTGTCCTATGGATGATTTTCCATTTCCGATTATATAACTATTAATTGATGAAACAGCCAGCTATGAAGCACTTTCCTTCATGGATGGATATTCCAGATATAATCAAATCCGAATGGATCCAGAAGATGAGAAATCAACAGCCTTCAGATCCCCTCAGGGTGTGTTTTTCTATCAAGTAATGCCCTTTGGCCTAAAGAATGTAGGCACAACATATTAGTGTTCCATGCATCGTATCATCAAACCCTTTTTAGGGAAATTTGTTAAATGTTATGTGGATGATTTTGTGGTCAAATCCAAACAACATTCTAATAAATTGGTTGATTTGGAAGTCATATTCTACAATCTTCGACAACATAATTTAAAGATGAACCCCTTAAAATGTGCTTTTGGGGTAACCTCAGGAAAATTCCTTAGCTTTGTTTTACGCCATCATGGTATTGAAGTCGTTCTTGAGAAGACAAAGTCAATCCTTAGAATTTCACCTCCACGAAATTTGAATGAATTGAGAGGACTTCAAGTAAAATTAGCATATATTCGGCGTTTCATCACCAATTTCGCAGGAAAAAGTTTTCCCTTCCCCAAATTGATGAAAAAGGGAGTCACATACCCATTGACTAAAGAATGTCAAGAAGCATTAGATATTCTCAAGAAGTATCTCTTGAGTCTACCGGTGTTATTTCCACCTATTGATGGAATACCACTTATCCTCTATGTGACCGATTTAGAGCGATCATTGGGTGCCTTTCTTGCTCAGAAGAGTGATGATGGGAATGAAAACAGCCTCTACTATCTCAGTTGGACTATGCTTGAAGCAAAAACCCGATATTAATGTATTGAGAAGTGATGACTAGCATTAATCTCTGCAATTCATAAGTTATGACACTACCTTCAACATCTCGAGGTCCAATTGCTATCTCGCAATAACCCGCTCAAATTCATCCTTAGTCGTCCAATGCATACTGGACGTCTGGAAAGGTGGGAAGTTATCTTGAAGCAATTTGATATTCAATATGTGTCTCAAAAGGCAATAAAGGGCCAAGCTCATGCTAATTTCCTGGCTGAACATCCTTCAGTGGAAGACACATCTTCAAATATTGAACGCCCTGATGAGGAAGTCTTCTCTATTCAAGAAAGTCTTCAAACATGGGAAATGTACATTGATGGTGCTTCCAGAAGTCCAACAGGGGGAAAAATGGAAAATTCTAAGTTCAACAAAGTTGGGTTATGAGTTTTAATCATTTACCTAGAAAAGGAATTTCTACCTTATTCCCTCTCATTATCGGGAGGTGGTATAAATAATGAAGAGGAATACCAAGGTCTTATTGCAGGATTGGAGTTGTTGCTTCAAGCACAAGTGAATCACTTAAAGGTGAAAGGTCATTCAGACCTGGTAATCAAACAAGTCAATGGAGATTATGAAATAAATAAAAGAAGAACTAATCCCTTTGTATGATTACGTCAGAGAGTTAATGGCGGAATTTCCATCGGAACCGACATTTTCTTATGTCCCAAGATCACAAAATGCTCAAGCTAATGCACTGGCTAATATAGCCACAACTTTGGTAGATCCAAATCGAGACGAGACAACCATCAATATTGCCCACCATCGTACAATTTCACCTTATATTCAAATCAGAACAGAGGAAATAAATGAAATTATTCCCATTCCTAAACCATATGGTCATACTACAGGATGGATGACACCTATCAGGTAATACCTTCAAAACGGAACACTTCCACCAGATAAAGCCGAGAAAGAACAAATCCGGCGACGTGTGGTCAATTTTACTCTTTATGATGGCTCAAATCACCTATAGATAATTCTCCACATGCGTGGTTTTGATGGAGTTATCTTCAGATGCATTGATGGTGAAGAGACAATGGTTTTCATGAAAGAAGTGCATGCAAGAGTTTGTGGTGACCACGTGTCTGGAAACAAACTGTCTGATCATATTAGAATGCTTGGATACTTTTGGACGGAAATGATACAAGATTGTGTTGATTTCACAAAGAAGTGTTATTCATGCCAAGTACATGCCAATTTCATTCATCAACCCCCATAATTTCTTCATATAGCTAAATACTCGTTTCCATTTTCCACATGGGGAATGGATGTGGTGGGACCTTATCCTTCAGCTACAGCCAAGCAGTTTAATTATATTATTACTGCTACTGACTTCTTTTCCAAATGGGAAGAGGCAATACCTCTCAAGGAAGTCAGTTTTAAATGCATTGTTAGCTTCATCAAGTCTAACATTATTACCAGATTTGGTGTCCCTCATACCATATTGACAGACAATGGCACCAACTTCTGTTCATCTAAGGTGAATAAGTTGTATCAAGAATACAACATCAAACCCAATCATTCAACTCAGTATCATGCAGCGGCCAATGGATAGATAGAAGCCTTCAACAAGACTCTGTCAAATATACTGCAAAAGATGGTGGAAAAGGATAAAAGGTCATGCCTTGATAAACTCTTTCATGATTTATGGGCTTATCAGAACACCCACTACTAGAAAAGAAGGTTATACCAATGGTTCTAGACCGTTGGTATAGGCTGGAAAACCGTTGGTATAGGCTGTACCAACAGTTTTCCAAACCGTTGGGTAGTAAGCCACGGGGAAAGCCTTATACCAATGGTTTGATCTAAACCATTGGTATATTGTTTTATTAAATTTCTCCCAATGTATACCAATGGTTTATAACCGTTGGTACTGCATTTTTTGAGAATTATTGTACCACCAGTTTTCAACCGTTGGTAATGTGATTTTTCTAGAACACTTATACCAACGGTTTAGAACTGTTAGTATTGTGTTTTTCCAGAATTCAAGAACACCTATACCAATGGTTTAGAACCATTGGTATTGTGTTTTTCTAGAATTCCAGAACTCCTATACCGACGGTTCTAAACCGTTGGTATAGTGTTTTTCCAGAATTCCAACACTCTTATACCAACTATTTAAAACCGTTGGAATTGAGTTTTTCCAGAACTACTGCACATAAGCCCCCCTCCTGTAGCCCCTCCAATATACACCTACATAAAAAATATCACAAAAACTGCATATAGACTTAATATAGTATAAAAAAGCCTAAAATAGCACAAAAAACACATAAAACCATCAAACTCTTCCAACCTTGCCATGTACTACAATTCCCTATTTCAATCATCATATGACAACAATCATCCAGTAGTAATTCACCTCACCCCTGTACAACCCCCAACTAGCACAGCCCCCCACCTCCCCATCAAATTATAATAGGGATAATATTATGAGAAATACCAATTAGAGTTGAATAAGAGTTTGAAATTGGCTCATATCCCATTTGTTTTCTTCTGATCCTAGATTTGGGTATGTAATTATTTGTGATGAATTTTGCATTGAACTTGTATTGTTTATAATATATGGTGAAAATGTATTTTATTAAGATTCTTGTCACTTATGACACCATGAGTGAAACTACCCAACCATGAAAAAGAGTTTGTGACTATCGTTGATGAGTGTAAATTTCAGTTGTATTCACTTAAAATCCTATCCATTTCAAATAAAAGTGAGATTGTTTGGGTGGTATCGGCCACACCGTGCCTCAGATTGAGACAGGGTTGACTCGTACACGTCATAAATGACCCATGGAATCTTTTCCTAAAGTATCAATAGAATCTGAATGCGTTTGGTCAGTTTTCTGTATGCCGGTTGTTGTTTTCACTTAAAATCCTATCCATTTCAAATAAAAGTGAGATAGTTTGAGTGGTACCAGCCACACCGTGCCTCATATTGAGGAGGGATTGACTCGTAAACGTCAAAAATGACCCATGGATACTTTTCCTAAAGTATCAATAGAATCCGAATGCATTTGTTCTGTTTTCCGTATGTCAGTTGTTGTTTTGACTTAAATTGTTGTCCATTTCAAAGAAAAGCGAGACACTTTGAGTGGTGACGGCCACACCATGCCTTGGATTGGGGTGGGGTTGACTCGTACACATCACAAATGACCCATGGATCGTTTTCCTAAAGTATCAGCACAATCTGAATGCATTTGGTCAGTTTTCCATGTGTCGTTTATTTTACATAAAAGCGCATCCATTTAAAAAAAGAAAGACACGTTGAGAATTTTCATCCACACCACAGATCATATTGAGGTGGGGTTGACTCGTACACGTCAAAAATGAACAATGGAAACTTTTCCTAAAATATTAATAGAATCCGAATTCGTTTGGTTGGTTTTCCATATGTCGGTTGTTGTTTTCACTTAAAATCCTATCCATTTCAAATAAAAGTGAGATAGTTTGAGTGGTACCAGACAAACTATGCCTCATATTGAGGCGGTATTGACTCCTAAATTTCACGAATGATCCATGTATACTTGTCCTAAAATATCAACAGAATACGAATGCGTTTGGTCTATTTTCCGTATGTCAGCTGTTGTTTTGACTTAAACTGTTGTCCATTTCAAAGAAAAGTGAGACACTTTGAGTGGTACCGGCCACACCGCGCCTCGTATTAAGGCGGGGTTGACTCTAACATGTCAAAAATGACCCATGGATCGTTTTCATAATGTATCACCACAATCCGAATGCATTTGGTTGGTTTTCCATATGTCGTTTATTTTACTTAAATGAGCATCCATTTTAAACAAAATAAAGACAGTTTGAGCGGTGTTGTCCACACCACACCTCAAATAGAGGTGGGGTTGTCTCATACACATCAAAAAAGTCCAATGGAAACTTTTCCTAAAGTATCAACATAATCCGAATTCGTTTGGTCGGTTTTCCGTATGCCGATTTTTGTTTTCACTTAAAATCCTATCCATTTCAAATAAAAGTGAGACAGTTTGAGTGGTACCGGACACACCGTGCCTCAGATTGAGCCAGGGTTGACTCTTACACGTCAAAAATGACCCATGTATACTTTTCATATAATATCAATAGGATCTGAATGCGTTTGGTCTACTTTCCGTATGTCAGTTGTTGTTTTGACTTAAACTGTTGTCCATTTCTAAGAAAAGTGAGACACTTTGAGTGGTACCGGCCACACCGCGCCTTGTATTGAGGCGGGGTTGACTCATAAAAGTCACAAATGACCCATGGATCTTTTTCCAAAATTATCAACACAATCCAAATGTGTTTGGTCAGTTTTCCGTATGTCATTTATTTTACTTAAAAGCGCATCCATTTTAAACAAAAGAAATACACATTGAGTGGTACCAGCCACAAGGGCCCTCAGATTGAGGCGGGGTTGACTCGTACACGTCAAAAATGACCCATGGAAACTTTTCCTAACGTATAAACTGAATCTGAATGCATTTGGTCAGTTTGCTGTATGACGGTTGTTGTTTTCACTTAAAATCCTATCCATTTCAAATAAAAGTGACACATTTTGAGTGGTACCGGCCACACCGTGCCTCATCTTGAGGCGTAATTAACTCGTACATGTCACAAATGACCCATTGATACTTTTCCTAAAGTATCAATAGAATCCAATTGCCTTTGGTCTGTTTTCCGTATATCAGTTGTTTTTTTGACTTAAACTGTTGTCCATTTCGAAGAAAAGTGAGATACTTTGAGTGGTTCTGGCCACACCACGCCTCGGATTGAGGCAGAGTTGACTCGTACTTGTCAAAAATGACCCATGGATCGTTTTCCTAAAGTATCAACACAATCCGAATGTGTTTGGTCAGTTTTCTGTATGTCATTTATTTTACTTAAAAGCGCATCCATTTTAAACAAAAGAAAGACACTTTTAGTCGTACCGACCACAACGGCCCTCAGATTAAGGCGAGGTTGATGCGTACATGTCACAAATGACCCATGTAAGCTTCTCCTAAAGTATCAATAGAATCCGAATGTGTTTTGTCAGTTTTTTGTATGCCGGTTGTTGTTTTCACTTAAAATCTTGTCCATTTAAAATAAAAGTGAGACAGTTTGAGTGGTACCAGCCACATCGTGCCTCAGATTGAGGCAGGGTTGACTCATACACGTCACAAATGACCTATAGATACTTTTCCAAAAGTATCAACAGAATCCGAATGCGTTTGGTCCGTTTTCCGTGTGTCAGTTGTTGTTTTGACTTAAACTTTTGTCCATTTCAAAGAAAAGTGAGACACTTTTAGTGGTTATGGCCACACCGCACCTCAGATTGAGGTGGGGTTGACTCTTACACATCAAAAATGACCCATGGATCGTTTTACTAAAGTATCAACACAATACGAATGTGTTTGGTAGGTTTTCCGTATGTCGTTTATTTTACTTAAAAGCGCATCCATTTTAAACAAAAGAAAGACACTTTGAGCAGTGTCATCCACACCATGCCTCAGATTGAGGCGAGGTTGACTTGTACAAGTCACATATGACCCATGTATCTTTTTCCTAAAGTCTTAACAGAATCCGAATGCATTTGGTCTGTTTTCCATATGATAGAAGTTGATTTCACTTCAAATCATGTCCATTCCAAATAAAAGTGAGACAGTTGGAGTGGTAACGGCCACACCGTGCCTCAGATTGAGAAGGGGTTGACTCGTACACATAAAAATGACCCATGGATACTTTTCTTAAAGTATCAACAGAATCTGAATATGTTTGTTCCGTTTTCAGTATGTCAGTTGTTGTTTTGACTTAAACTGTTGTCCATTTCAAAGCAATGTTAGACACTTTGAGTGGTGCCGGACACACCGTGCCTCAGATTGAAGCGGGGTTGACTCGTACATGTCACAAATGACCCATGAATCTTTTTCCTAAAGTATCTACACAATACGAATGCGTTTGGTTGGTTTTCCGTATGTTGTTTATTTTACATAAAAGCGCATCCATTTTTAACAAAATAAAGACACTTTGAGTGGTACCGGCCACACCTACCCTTGGATTGAGGCGGGGTTGACTCGTACACGTCAAAAATGACCAATGGAAATTTTCCTAAAGTATCAATAGAATACGATTTCGTTTGGTCTATTTTCCATATACCGGTTGTTGTTTTCACTTAAAATACTGTCCATTTCAAATAAAAGTAAGACAGATTGAGTGGTACCAGCCACATCGTTCCTCAAGTTGAGGTGGGGTTGACCCGTACACATCACAAATGACCCATGGATACTTTTCCTAAAGTATCAATAGGATCTGAATGCGTTTGTTACTTTTTCTGTATGCCAGTTGTTGTTTTGACTTAAATTGTTGTCCATTTCAAAGAAAAGTGAGACACTTTGAGTGGTGCCGGCCACACCGTGCCTCGGATTGAGGCGAGTTTGACTCGTACATGTCACAAATGACCCATGGATCGTTTCCTAAAGTATCAACACAATAGAAATTCATTTGGTCAGTTTTCCGTATGTCGTTTATTTTACTTAAAAGTGCATCCATTTTAAACAAAAGAAAGACACTTTGAGTGGTACCGACCACACCGGCCCTCAGATTGAGGTGGGGTTGACTCATCCACATCACAAATGACCCATGTAAACTTTTCCTAAAGTATCAAAAGAATCTGAATGCGTTTGGTCAGTTTTCTATATGCCGGATGTTGTTTTCAATTAAAATCCTGTCCATTTCAAATAAAAGTTAGACAGTTTGAGTGGTACCATTCACACCATGACTCAGATTGAGGCGGGGTTGACTCGTACACGTCAAAAATGACCCATGGATACTTTTCCTAAAGTATCAACAGAATCTGAATTTGTTTATTCTGTTTTCTGTATGTGAGTTGTTGTTTTGACTTAAATTGTTGTCCATTTCAAAGAAAAGTGAGACACTTTGAGTGGTGTCGGCCACGCCGCGCCTCAGATTGAGGAGGGGTTGACTCGTACACGACAAAAATGACCCATGTATCTTTTTCCTAAAGTATCAACACAATACAAATGTGTTTGTTTGGTTTTCCATATGTCATTTATTTTACTTAAAAGTGCATCCTTTTTAAAAAAAGAAAGACACTTTGAGTGGTACCAGCCACACTAGCCCTCAGATTGAGGCGGGGTTGACTCGTACACATCACAAATGACCCATGGAAACTTTGTATAAAATATAAACAGAATCCTAATGCGTTTGGTCGGTTTTCCGTAAGCCTGTTGTTGTTTTCACTTAAAATCATGTCCATTTCAAATAAAAGCGAGACACTTCGAGTGATACCGGCCACACCATGACTCGGATTGTGGCGGGGTTGACTCGTACATGTTACAGATGAACAATGGATACTTTTACTAAATTATCAATAGAATCTGAAAGTGTTTGGTCCATTTTTTTTATGTCAGTTGTTGTTTTGACTTAAACTGTTGTCCATTTCAAAGAAAAGTGAGACACTTTGAGTGGTGCCAGCCACACCGTGCCTTGGATTGAGGAGGGGTTGACACGTACATGTCAAAAATTACCCATGGATCGTTTTCCTAAAGTATCAACACAATCCGAATGTGGTTGGTCAGTTTTATGTATGTTGTTTATTTTACTTAAAAGCGTATCCATTTCAAACAAAAGAAAGACACTTTGAGTGGTACCGGCCACACCAGCTCTCGGATTGAGGTAGGGTTGACTTTTACACGTCACAAATGACCCATGAAAACTTTTCCTAAAGTATCAATAGAATCCAAATGCATTTGGTTGGTTTTCCGTATGCAGATTATTGTTTTCACTTAAAATCCTGTCCATTTCAAATAAAAGTGAGACACTTCGAGTGATACCGGCCACACCGTGCCTCGGATTGTGGCATGGTTGACTCGTACACGTCATATATGACCCATCTATATTTTTCCTAAAGTTTCAATAGAATTATAATGCCTTTGGTTGGTTTTCCGAATTTTTAGTGGTTGTATTCACTTAAAATGATGTATTTTTGAAAAAAAATTACAAATACATAATGGAGGAATAAAAGTTAATGATATTGATGAAAAAAAGTTACATAATGAGTAACAGTCTATAAGGAATAGAAGTTATATAAAGACTGACTGCGTGGGAAATAATGTTAGGAATTTTAGGAATGATAGTTACATAATGTGCAATATCAATTGTAATAAGATGTTATAAAACCCAAAACCAGATTTCTTTATCTAGTTTACGGAAATCCAAAAAACCTAAGGAATTTTGAATCCCTCTCTTGCTGCACCAGAACCATCAATTCAGCATAAAATCTAAGCCTGAATGCATCAAAATTAATTTACATTGTTCGGGATCAATTTCAGAGTAAAACCTATCTCTGTCATCAATGACATAGTGATCATGAAAAAAGAATAAAATCAAATATCCAAGAAGGTACCATTTTGGGAGGGACATGATTTCCTTCATTCTTGGTAGCACTTCATAAGCACTTACTTTGAGAACTCTGACTGCATGGTCTGCATCAAAATATTATAAACCATTATTTTATTTATCTTCTTATTATAAGTGTTGAGTTTTATAAGACATTTTCGATAAGTGAGTCTAATTCTATTAGGAGGCTAGAAAATATGTATATAAATGGAAATATATATAATAATATGTTGAATTTATTCATAAATGGAAAGGACCATTATTCATGATAAATGATACAATTATTGGCGATAGTACCTTGAGAACCAAATGCATCTGCAACAAAGACACACTCCCTAAAGGTTTGTTTGAAGAGGACATCATGAATGATCAATATTATGAACCTTATAACAATATTAGTTTCTAACCAAGGAGAATTTTATATACCATGTTTAATACTCACATGTAGGCCCAAATGAGATTCCACTTTAGCAATAACCATTTTGTGATGACTTCATATCATAAATCTCAGTAGAAGAGACCTATCCTTTTCATTAAGAGAAGACCCGTCACAAAAGACACATTGAACTTCATATTAACCAAACTGTTGATTTCCCTGAATAATTTTCCACCACGCATCTGCACAGCTAAGCAATAGTAGAAAGCATAAATTATATTGGAACATGATTGAAAAATTTATTCTAAAAAAATTGAAATATTAATCCTGAAGTAACATAAATTTAAAATAATAAATGGAAACAAAATCAATGAAACATGTAGCACCTCCCCCTCCCACCTCAACCCCCCCTGCGCAGCCCCTTCCCACAGCAGCCCATCCCCTACCCCTCTCCTCCCCTCCCCCCTGCCCAACCTTTTCCCCCAGAAGCCCCCTCCCTCCTAACATCACCCAGCCCCTCCCCTACCCTCCCTACCCTCCCCTCCCCTCCCCTCCCCCTCCCCTCCCCTCCCCTCCAACCTGCCCAGCCCCAGCCCCTCCCCTCCATCTTTTTTTCTTCTACTGGAGCAAAACAATTTTGCTCGAGGGATACGTCCTTCAATATTCAATTTGTTCTTCTGTAATGACATTGAAACAATATAAAGTGCAAGTATAATCATATATTTAATATTCAATAAATCACATAATTTAAGTAGTAAATAATAAAAAGGGAAAGTCCTAAAGAAAAATTATAAACAACTATATCGTACCAGTTGCCTCTCATGATCTGACATAGTTGTGCGCCCCAAAGTGTTGAGGTATTTATTTGAATAATTGTTTTTCTTGTTTTTTTCAGAAGTTTCCTAAATAATGTTTAATAATAAATAAGATTATATTAGTTCAAAATATGAAATCTCCCATTTAAATACCTCAAATGCGATTAATACCTTAAATTTTGCAGTCACCCAATGGGTAATCATTTGGCGATATTTCTCTATCAGGAAGTCATCCACGATAGGTAATGTCTCTAACTCTGTGACCACTCTATCACACCATCCAACATACAATTCATGCTTATAATCTCTCCAAATCTCTCCCATCTCTTTTAAACGCGCTGGTCGTGCACCTTCGCCATCAAGGAAGTTAAAACGAAGCTGAAACCCAATAGATTAGTTCATATAAATACAAAAAAAATATTACAATAAATCCAATATATTTTTACCCATATTTGTGCCCACACGTTATCTTTGACTTCGTGTGGCAGATGTATCCAAGAGAGAGGGATGACCGGAATGATATCAGAGTATTTGGCTAGCGTCGCCCAAAAACCCCGACATTCCTGCCCAGATTTTTCAATCATTTGTCCATCAACATTGTATTCAACCATCAAATGTTTCTGGCGGTTCCATATCGCATGCAAGCGAGTATGCCCCCTCCCCCGCCTCCTATCTGTAGATGAATCTGTTATTGAAGAAAAATAATATCGGTACAAGTTATAATAGAATTAATTTCGGTATAAAATTTTTATAGAGTTATATAAATATACTTGTGGTAGTCGGATCAATGGGCGTCATAGGATGTGCAGAAGCTGAAGGAATATCCTGTACAGGTGGAGTGTCCCTCAGTGTATGCTCCTCAGCCACATACTGTGTCACATCAGGAGTCTAAGAAGGTGGAATATAATAGCTCGGAGACAATGAACCAGAAGAAAAAGATGATGGAATAGACATCTGGACAACTGGTAGTGTAAACATCAGGGGTCTAAATATCCCATGTGTCCCTAAAGACACGCCAAGATCAAACTGGGGTGAAGAATATATGTATGTGGCAGTGGATATTCTAACTCTCACCCCACGAGCCCTCATACCACCATCCTCAGTACTGGGACCACTAGATGATCATCCATCTCTGACACCACCCCCCCTCCTACCACCAGCCTCTCTACTGGGAGCAATATCAGGCTCCTCGTCAGATATCTCTCGTCTAGGGGGTCGATCATGAAAAAAAGTTTAACACAAAAGTAAACACATGATATTATATGTTATTGAAATATTTATATTTGAAATATAATACTCACAACATGGATAAGTGGAGGAACACCCATCTGTATCATGTGACGATTATTATCTTTCATCTTTTTCAGTCGCCTCTCTTCAATGGGTGTCATTTCCTGCAATGAAAACAAATACGGATGTAATTAGAAATAGATAAATAATGTGTAACCAAAAAAAAATATATAAAAACCATTCTGATAAAAAACATAAAGTAAAAGAATATTTATGGTTGTTTGAAGGTAAGTAATAGGATACACACTCTGAATGATGTAGGTGAAATATGTAGGTGAGAACACGACTATATGATTCTATATATTTCCCACCACAACTTCGGGTTCACAATCAACTCTGACAATGGATCAATTGGCATCATCATAAGTAATAAACGAATTGCTTCCAATTTTAGTAGGGATAGTATCAACTTCATCATCACCATCATCAAAAACATGTCTAGAATTTACTTCAATAATTACATCGAATTTAGGATAACGATGATCTTTGACATAAAAAACTTGTTTCACCATTGATGCCAATACATATGGTTCATCGGTGGAAATAGTGTGAGTCATGTCAATAACTCAAAATCCATAATCATCAATAAAGGTTCATTTCCTCATCATTGAATTAATCCATTGAAATTTAATCATCGTGAATCAACCATGCATGTAATAATCCAAAATTATTATTTTCTCCACGACTCCATAATAAGCAACATTTTCGGAACAAGGTCTAGTATCCGATGAACTGGAATAACAGTCTATTGTGGAAGTTATCATAACACCATTATGTTGTGTTCTCATGTATCTTGCTTGTTCAGTGATAATAAATTTGTATCCATTGACCACAAGTGTTTTACAAGCACGAACCATGGTATTAGGACCAAAATCCAGAGCTCTTATTTCCTTTGAAACATAGTCTGCAGGAAAACTCGATACCTGAAATATAAACAAATAATAAACTTAATTTAATATAATTTTTATTTAGTTATTATAGAAATATTTTTACCTTCAATTTCAACCAAGTAGAAAACCCTTTGCTATGAAATGTCTCTTTCCTTCTCAAAGATAAAGAACGATTCTTTCTATATATAAATTCTTTATGTTCCATGTAGATAAAAATAATAATAGTTTAACAAATATTTAAAATTACAAGAGATAAGATAAGAGATACATGTACAATTTATTAACTTGATATACTCATCGAAAAAATCACTATTTAACAACATCGTGCAATGTGCCATCTCTCGCTCTTTAAGGCTTAATGTCTTCAATGTATATGATCCCGGAATTCCTCCTGTCTGAGGATGTGATGGAAAAATGGGTTCAATTTTCCCATACTGTTCTTCTTCATTTCTCATTGGTCTGTTTATTCTTGTAGTAAGATCAGACAAATACATTCCACATAAATCCATACATTCTTGAGCCAAGTAACCGTTCACAATAGAACCTTCGAGATAATTCCTATTCCGAACATATGATTTCAATGTGCACATGTTTCCTTTAGTTGGATACATCCAATGGAAAGCAACGGGTCCTCCAAGAAGTATTTTAGTCAGAAGATGGACAGTCAGATGCAACATGCATGTAAAAACTGATGGAGGGAATATTTTCTCTAACTCCCACAAAATTAATGTTGTCTCTGCCAACAGTTTTTGCAAGAAGGATTTGGAAAACCTCTTAGTATAAAGATATCTAAACAAATATCACGACTGAATAACTGAGACTCTAACATTATTGGACAAGAGATGACATATTGCTATTGGAATCAACTCATGCAAAAGGACGCGATAATCATGAGTCTTCAAATATTTTATCTTCAACTCTTTTTTGTTGACATGTTTTGATATATTGCATGAATATCCATTAGGACCTTTAATAGTCTCTAGCACTTATAGAAATTGATTTTTTAGCAGGTTTCATCACATAAGAAGCACATGGAACTTGCCATTTATTTTCACTAATACAGACAGGATGCAATTCTGGTTTGATCCCCCAATTTACCAAGTCACGCCGAGATCGTAAATCATCTTTTTTCTTCCCCTTGAAATTTAGAAGAATCTAAAGCAACATTTCATGTATATTATTTTCAATGTGCATTACGTCTAAGCAATGAAGAAACAAGTTGGTTGACCAATACAATAACTCAAAGAATATACTCTTATTCTTCCAATTGTAACAGGTATCATTGGAAACATCGTTCCTCTTTCTAGATTTCATTACACCCTTCCGAAATGAATAACTGAAATCTTTCAATTCATTAAGCATATCAGTTCAAGACATACACTGATGTGGATCATCATTCTCCATAGTATTGTCAAATCTTCGATGATTGTTTCTATATGGATGGTTCATTGCCAAGAATCTTTGATGTCCCATAAAACTAAAACTACGACGATATTTCAGTCTTCTTGATTGATTATTCTTCTTACAAATAGGACATGACAATTTTCCTTTTGTGCTCCATCCAAACATCACTGCATAAGCAGGAAAATCATTGATCGCCCACATAAGCACAACACGCATCTGAAATATGTCTTTCAAACATGCATCGTATGTGGGCACACCCACATCCCAAAGAAGTTTCAACTCTTTTATTAAAGGCTGCATGTATACATCTATATCATTGCTGGGATCAGAAGGGCCCGATATTAGTATACTCAATAAAGTGTAAGGATTTTTCATACAGAACCAAGGGGAAGGTTATAAATGTTTATGAAAACCGGCCATGTGCTGTGCGAAGTAATCATCTGCCCAAACGGATTAAAACCGTAACATGTAAGACCCAGTCTCACATTACGCACATCAGCTGCAAATTCAGGATATTGAGAATCAAATCTATGCCATGAAAATCCATCTGCAGGGTGAACCAACTCTTCATTATTCTATTTTATCTCAGTGTCATCCCATCGCATTTTTACTGTTATTTCATCAGACATGAAAAGGATCTGTAATCTTGGGATCAATGGAAAGTTCCAAATTACTTTTTGTGGCACACGAGATGGTTTTCCGTCATCTTTTGGATTCCATCGGGAGGTTCCAAATTTGATAAAATCATTTCTTTTAGAAGTTTCCTCCCAAAATAAGCTACAATCATCCGGGCAAGCATGAATATTTTTTTTGAGAATCCAAGTTCATCAACTAACTTCCAAGCCATATAGTGGTTTGAGGGAATATCTGCATCATCTGAAAGTAAGTCCTTCAAGAAGGTAAGAATGTAATTAATTGCAGTATTATAAATCCCATACATAGTTTTCACATGAAACAATCAGATTAAAAATTAAAACTTTATCATTTTACCATATTTCCGATATACTGGAGTTGTCACAACATCATTCAATTTTTTCACCCTATCAACATCATCATTTTCATTGGACACATCATGTGTTCTTGTATCGAAATCTTGTTGGCTGGAGATCCTTTCCTTCTCATGAGGCTGAATAAATGGAAACCGATCATATATCAAACTCTGGAATTCATTCCTATCATTTGGATCATCAAAATTTTGAGATTCCATTTTCTCCCCATTGTGATACGACACATAATAGTCTGTTTGGAAACCATATCTAGTTATATGATAGCTATATGCTTCATGACTCAACCAAGGTCTTACAACACAATTAAAACATGGGAAATGTATGCGACCACCATCTGAAGCCTTGTCAAATGAAAAATCTATAAAGATATTCAAATTATTTTGAAAAGCGGTTGAAATCCGATTAGTTTCGTAAATCCAACTTCTGTCCATTCTGTAAAAAAATTTCAATAAGTCGTTTCAAATAAATTCAATAATATTGAAGTTTAATCAAAAAAATATTTAGGTAAAATAAAATTGTTTACTTTATATAAAAGCATAACTGACACATTACTATATATGAGAATCATGTTAAGAAATACAAAAAAATACAGTGTATATAAGAAAATAAGATACAGAATTTCTAATGCCTATATTCAAGTATTGCCCAGTATGATATTGGAAGTGGATCAAGGAATACATAATCCTTAAGGATTTTGTTGGGAGTACATGAGTTTTATACCATAACTTCTTTAGGTAGATCAGGATAAAAAGTATGATGAGGATCAGGGGAGTGGAGGGACTATCCAAGGGGGGTGCGAGGTGTCCAGTGGGGGTGCAGGGTGTCTAGGGGGTGGTGGGGCCATCCGGGGGGTCGGAGGTGTCCATGGGGTCAAGGGCTGTCTAGGGGGGTTGGGGTATCCAGGTGGGCGGGCTGCCGCGGGGGTGGTCAGGCTGTCCAATGGGGTAGGGGGAGTCCAGGGGGTGGGCGGGGTATCTAAGGAGGTGAGCGGGGTGTCCAGGGGGTGGGTGGGGATGTCCGGGAGGGGGGGGGGGTACTGGGTGTCCAGGGGGTGGGCGGGATGCCCATGGGGGGTACGAGGGGTCCAAAGTGTGGGCGGGATGCCCATGGGGGTGGTGGGGCTGTCCAGGGGTTCTATAGTGTCCAGGGGTTGGGCGGGGCTATCCAAGGGGGTGGGCGGGTAGTCCACGGGGGGTGGTCGGGCTGTCCACGGGGGTGGAGGCACTGTCCAGTGGGGTCAAGGGGGTGGGGGGGGGCTTTCCAAGGGGTGGGGTGGGGGGGGGGCTTTCTAGGGGGTGGGGCATCCGAGGGGATGGGGGAATCCAGGGGGATGGCGGTGTCCGGGGGGTGGTGGGCGGGTGTCCAGGGGTGGGGTGGGCGGGCTGTCAACAAGGGTGGGGGGGGGGGCTGTCCACGGGGGCACGAGCTATCCAAGGTGGTGGGTGGGGTGGGCAGGCTGTCAACAAGGGTAGTGATAGGTGTTAAAATTTTACACCTAGAGTTTGATGAGGAAATACTTATGAGGATGGATTGGAATCTTGGTAGGTTCTTAGAGTGGGATGGTCCCTTTGAGTATATGAAATGTTTTATGAAATGTTTTAGGGAAATATAATTATCAGACTGGGAACATGTCTATAAGGTGATAAAATTATATTTTCATAGATATAAGATGATATTTTATGGATTTTTTGGAATAAATGAATCTTAATTGGTTAATAGAGATGAATAAGTTCTCTATAACAAATATTAGGCAAAATTGATCTATTACAGGATATTTGGTTGCTTTCTATGGATTAATATCCTTAAAAATACCATTAGTAGTGGGTTATATAAAGAATCATTCCCAAGATTGAGTTTAGGAGTATATATGGTTTTTATTATTTTTTCCATGACTTTTGGGTTGATAAACACTATAATTTTCTTCATAGATCTCATGAATATGATTTTCCATCCATATAACGTCCCTTTAATCATTATATTTATAGATGAAATGACAATATTGTTTATGAAATTATTTTTTAATGATTGACACTGTGACATATTAATGATTACAATTCAATAAAATTTGATTTATTAAAATAATTTTGTGTGTCAATATTGGATAAAACAGACTAAGAGCTATTGAAATTAGAGAAGCACCAGGATTTTGTTCTATCTCAATCTCAACATCAAGTCAAGGGGGGTATCATCACAACCACGTCATAAAAAACAAAAACAAAAACCCTAACAACCTTTGTATCCTCCAACATAATATCTTTAATCTATTCTATAAAATTATGAACAATCACATAAACTAGGTGGTCCACATATCAACTTCCCACCTAAAATTCCCACTCAATAACAAAAACAACATTTTTTCTATCCCCATATGATTACACAACCCTCCTTCAGAATCATTTTATAAAAATCTGTAAGGAATATAACTAGTTGATTCATTTGATGACATAGTATAGATATATTTATATTAAATGAATACCCCCACAATAATCATGTAGCCCTGTCATCAGTCTAAACCCCTAGAACACATAAAAGAAGCTAGTATGGACATTTACTAAAATATTTAACACCATAAGAATAAAAATACACTCTAAATAAAGTTTGAGAGGATATAATGGTGTGTGTGAAAAAATGATATTAAATCAATTTAAATTAATATGGAACAAATGAAGGTTTAAAATAAACTAAGAGTACCTCAAACAATCCAAAACCACTATAGCGCCACATATTCAAATTCATGAAACATGACCTGGAAATCTTACCTATGTCTTTACTGATGACCACCTAATTGGAACACTCTATTTATGGTTCTTGAACACAAGGAACAAACTATGTTTGGTTTCTACCAACTCAATCACCCCTTGTAGATCATAATCTTGTTCCCCTTATACTAAAATGGTCTCACTGGAAGCTACTTCTAATGCTGGTCCTAAACCATTCATTCTCCACAAAACAATGATCAAAGAACCATTGGACACATCTTAATGATGATACAAGCTCATCACATATAGGTTAAATCCAAACAGAAACAAAAACATATACACTTCAAAATCAAAACATAAATATTAGATAAATTTCAATAAAAATAAAGTACCAGTTCAGAAAATACCTAATTTAGGATGGGTATGGTAAGATTTGGAAGGAGATTCAACACCTTGGATGGGATGGAGGAAGAGGAAGTTGAAGGAGCTCCAAGATCGCCAAACTGCTCCAGCCGAAGGAGCTCTAAGATCTCATGCTCCCGTTTAGGGTTCTGTATCGCAAATGGGGGAGAGGACGGGCCACTGGTAATTTGGGGGAAAGTTTTACCAATGTTTTTTAAAAACAGTTGGTATATACCTTCAGGAAAAACCTATACCAACGGTTCTTTAGAACCGTTGGTAAAATCTTCCCCGAACCACACTTATACCAACGGTTCCCATTGAACTGTTGGTAAAAATCCCCTAAAATACATCTATACCAACGGTTCATTAGAATCGTTGGTAAAAGATCCCACAAACACACCTATAAAAATGGTTCTAAGGAACCGTCGCTAAAATCTTCCCTAAACCATCCTTTACCAACGGTTTCATGAAACCGTTGGTATGGAAGTGTGGGGAAAAACCCACATTCCAGTAATGACCACCCGCACTACTACGCGGTCAACTCCATATTCACTGGTATATGGAATGGAAGCTGTCTTACCAATTGAGGTTCAATTACCCTCGCTCAGAGTATCCATTTTTTATCAGTCATCTACAGATGAACAATCTCAAAAGCGATTGAATGAATTGGAACGGTTATATGAGAAAAGATTGTGCACCCTGCACCACTTGGAAGTCTACCAGAATCGAATAGCACGAGCTTTCAACAAAAAAGTTCTTCTTCGTTCATTCGTTCAGGGAGAATTGGTATTCATTCTCAGAACTCCAATGATACCAGGAAAGAAACCTCCCATGCTTGAGCCAAAATGGGATGGACCTTACTCAATACATAAGGTTTACTCAAATGGAGCTTATTCTTTAATCTCAATGGATAGAGAACTCATCACTACTCCAACAGATGATAGATTTCTGAAGAATTATTTTGTATAAACACAAAATACACCATCAACGGTCCATGAATATGACCATAAACTTTTTTCATGTCCCTTACGTCCAGCACGACGTTAAACTGCACCATCTAGGGTCCATGCATATGACTTTAAACTATTGGTACTTACGTCCAACATGACGTTAAACTGTGACGTCTAGACTACATGACGCTAATCAATACAGAAGTCCCTTATGTCCAGCAAGACGTTAAACTATATAACCAACGGTCCATGCATATTAACTTAAACTATTCTCACTTTCATCCAACATGCCTCTAAACTGTATCGTCTTTTTTTCGTCTAACATGACTTTAAACTGTGAAAAAGTCCGTAATACATCCAACATGATGTTAAAATGTGTCCTCTTTTGTTCATATTACATGACATTAAACTACACAGTCCACTTTTTTCCAACATGACATTAAACTGTATTTTCCCCATCGTCCTATCTACATGATGCTAAACTGTATATAACCCTTTAATATCTCTTACATGACGTTAAAATGTATTTTTGTCCCTGCTACATGACACTAAACTGTGCTTCACCAATAGTCCTAACTGCAAGACTTTTAACTGCATAGTCCCTTCATATGTCATACATGACATTAAACTGTGCATTGTTAAGGTTGTTGTGACCTCTTGTTTCTCACACCGAGTATGACTCACTTGATTTTAGAGAAAATTTCAACCACAACACCCTCTTTGGGCCGCTAATCACACGTAAGTCCCAACATCATTTTTTAAGTCGTTTTCAAAAAATACAACTTGATCACTAATTCATTATTTAATTGAACTACGCAGACTTTG
Organism: Viscum album; assembly: GCA_963277665.1. Taxonomy (NCBI): domain Eukaryota; kingdom Viridiplantae; phylum Streptophyta; class Magnoliopsida; order Santalales; family Viscaceae; genus Viscum; species Viscum album. The sequence goes on along the minus strand of OY728135.1, from coordinate 1,546,550,844 downwards.
ATCCTTGCCTTCCAGGCTGGGTACATAAGCAACTTCTGAAGGTTCATGCCCAAAACCAATCTCTTCACATCGGTTCACCTCCATCTCATATGATGTTGATTCGTGAAACCACCCCCAGAATTAGTATCCTTACACTGGTTCACCTTCATCCTTTCCATACGACGTTAAACTATAAAATTTTTTTGTCCTGTATGACAATAAACTACAATATTCTTTGATACCCTCACCTGAGAGGGAATCATTATTTACATTGATTTGTAATCATGTTATATTCCAAAAAAACTATGTGCATACATGGAAATTTCTGAACCTTTTATCTTGGGTTAAACCATCATTGCACTAAAGTTCCCTTTCACCCTTCACATATACGAACCAAATTTGTACAGAAGGTATTTCTAGAACTATGTGGACTTGATTCACATCCTTATGGGATACGTAGGAACACTCAAGTGTCATTCGAATCTAGCCCCAAGTCTTTTGGGCCTAACCCCAAATTCCACTTTCAGTCCTCTGGATGAAAATCCCCATGAAAACACACATAGTGTATTTCTTATAATGATCCGAGATCTATGAACCTAATCTAAGATCTCTCATACTTTCGACCCACATAATGTTAAACAATATTTCAAGAACTATGTATGGCCTGATTCCCATCCTTATGGGATATGTAGTGAAGTCCAATATTTCAATTCAGGACCCAACCACAACGTGATTATGGTTAGCATTGATCTATGTATCTTTACATACATTGAACAATACCCATTTTTTATGTGTTATAATCCTAACCTTAAATATTTTCAGATCATCATAACCCTTTTCTTGACTTCTAATCACAAAAGGCTTGATACTTGAGAGTTCTCTTTTCTGACTATGCAGCACGTGCCCTTAGGCGGCCTTGCATAAGTAGTCTACATAACGGACCCATCAGCCAAAAGATTCTATTATTTGACTATGCATCCAATTCCCTTAATTAGCCCTGCATAATTAAACCCCCTAATGGGTTTGCTAAATAGTGGTAACTTCATTATTGGGAGGAAAACATCTTTTGTCCTTATTTGTCTTAATGACAATATGTAGGGATCCACAAAAATATCCATCCTTAACATATTTTTCCCATATTACTTTTCATGATCTGAAAGTATTCAACTCTATGGATTATATTTTCCTTCCTCACGTTTGGGTTAGACCTTCGTAGGAGTAACATTCATCCAATTCTAAGACAATCTTGATTGAAAATATCTTCTCCATATTCAAGTACCTCTTTCCATACAGAAAACTCTATACTTTGGAAAATTTGAATCCCCATAAACTTTCAATGGCCTCTTAGTAATAGAAAAGTAAATTTCTGAGAGTTCTTTTGCTTGATTATTCAGCACGTTCCCTTAGGCGGCCTTCCATAAGTAGTCTACATAATGGACATATCAGCCAAAAGATACTATTATTTGACTATGCAGCCAATGCCCTTAGGCGGCCTTGCATAATTCAACCCCCTAATGGGTTTGTTAAATAATGGTAACTTCATTCTTGGGAACTACTTATTCTAATGCCTTTTAGCTCTTTTTCATATCAATACTTAGATTCAAAATTTCTTAAGTCATAGTTTACATGTTTTCCTTCATACTTGAGTGTGGTAATATGTTTTCAGATAAATTGTCAAGGAATTGAGTCAATTTAACCCATTTGGTCAAATCTATTTCGACTTTCAACTGCAAAAGACAAGGGAACTCTGAACAAAAGTCATGTTCCAGCTCACTAAACATACATTTTGTATGACTAAGGTAATATTGAGAAATTTAAAGATTCAAAGATTGTAGGGTTATTTATAATAATCCTAGTAAAAATCAAACAATGCTTACTAGGCCTATTGGCTTAGGTAAAAATCTAAAGTAGGTAGCAAAGGAAAATGCTTGCACAGATGATTGAAAATGAAATATTTATTTCAATTTGATGCACAAGAATTATAAAGATGTCAACAGATTGGAGTCTCTTCTCTTTTCCAAGAAATTATAAAAGACTATCAACATAAGTCTTCATTTGATGTACAACATCCCGAGCTTCATTAGTAGCTACTTGAAACTCATGCACATGACCAACTTCACTCTTTTTATCCTGATGGAGTTCTTTCTTGGCATTTTCAATGTATTTCATACCAATCGTTTTAGCTCCCTCAATTGAATTATTGAGTTGGTCAAGTTCTTCAGTAACAACATCTAAATGTTGCTGAAGGTGCATTTTCTGGATGACTTTATCTTTGATCTTGTGCTTCAGCTCCTTTATTTTGGTAGCATAGTCAGCCTCAGCTCGGGATACTGTAGCCTCAAATTCACTGAGGTTGGCTGAAGTTTCACCCTGGTCAGATCTTCACGACACTTTTGCTCATGTTCCCTTCTTAAAATGACCTGTTTCACCACAGAATGGATCTTTTCATATCCAAAACCGCTAAGTCCCAATATGACGAATAGGGATGACAGCCGGGGAATCTTAGATGATAGCTCCTCTAGAGGCACTTCAGATATGATTTTCCATATGTTCTTTCATGCCTTGTGTCAGGAAAATTGAAACGCCTTTTGAACATCTGGGTCCGACTCAGTGTCACTGTCACAGGGGGGAGTATAATCTGGGATTAATGCACTTAGGAAAGTGCCCTGTTCTGCTCCTTCCCCCAAACCCGTGTTTCTTTGCTTTTCATTCCTGTTGGTGCAGAGGCTGAGGCCTCAAATCAAGATCTAGCCACTGTAATTAATGGCCCTGCATAATCAATTTAAATCATTGGTTAGTTTCAGAGGTTAACAAATGTTAATTGGTTGTCTTGCGAATTTTGTACAGTCACAATTATTTTTATTTCTTACCCAATGGTAGATCAGCAACCTGAGAAGGCTCCTCCCCATCTTTCCTAGAATCAACATAATTTTTAGGATGAGTTTGAGGAAGCTCCACTGGGTTCAGCTCCACTTTTGCTAATGTCTCTAAAATAGTAGGGTTTTCTGTACCCCCTTCAGGCATGGGTAGTTAAGAAGCTTTCTCAGACAGAACTTCACATTTGAACCGATCATGATTAGACATGTAATGTGAAGTTATTTTTAATAGGATGAAGGATAACCCTCATGTCCATAATCTTCTAAATTACAGGGTAACATAACATGATTTATAAAATCTTAGAAAGATGTGCCAAGTTCCATCATTTCATCTAATGTCAACTCAGAATCCTGGTTACTCTCACCAGTGGGAGAATTGGATGTGTCTTCTTGGCGACCCTCATCCAGCGGTCCCTGAACCTAGATAACATCTTCAGATAAAATCACGGCATCAGTTGCAATAGTTTCCAAAAGCTCTAATGCATGGGTTGAACCTGAATTAACATAGAATAGAAGTCAGTCGATGTTCCATTCAACATTTTATGAAGCATTGTTAACTTACTAGAAGCAGGTTCTTCTCTTCTTGAAACAGTAGCAGGAGGGATACTGGGAACAGATGCTGGATCTTTTCCAGGAGCAGCCAAGTCAGCTTGAATTTGCGACTATTCCACAACACCCTCGGTGGTCCTCAAAGGAGGTTCACTCCTCTCCCTCAGAGGGGAAATTGAAGAATCCCCTGCAATCCCAAGGAAAATGAGCAATATTTCTCATGGTTTAAGACTCATGATTAGCCGAAGGACTTACCACTACTAATGAAGCATTTAGTTGTGGAATTCTTCCTTCGATGACTTTGTCTCTTTAGATTTTTGGGAGTGTCGGCAGTCTTCCTTATTGGCACTTGAATTGGAGAATGGAATTCCATGTATAACTCCTCATTCATGGCATGCTGGCCTGGAGATATCTCACCCGACTCACGAGTAGATTCAGCAGCAGCCCCGATGGCAGTACCACCAGGGCTATACTATGGTGAAGGAACCTCATTAGTTCATTTCTTTGAACGATTTTGGATGAAGAAAATAATTTCCTTGATTAACAAAGATTTGACTGAAATCACGTTTCAAAGAAAATAATGAAAGAAAACTTACATCTTCATGGGCCATGTAATCGTGCCACTCCTCATCAGTCCCCTTATCGGCACCGCGATCTATCATTTCCATAACCCACATGGTGATAGGAATGGAATCGTCAACAGAATATATGAGCATTTCCAACTCTATGATGTAAGCCCGTGCTTCATTAGGGTTATTCTCGAAACAGATTTCTTTAGAAGCCCAATGTGTCCCTATTCCAGGGAGATGTAGCCCCTCACACAAATCCATCCAGGCAGTTTCAGAACCACGGTATAAACTCTACCATGTCTGGACAACCTCTAGTCTTACATATTCAGTATGTGTACCAGAAGGCTGTGAGAAAGGTCCTACAATCTTTGACTTCAGCTTCTTCCTGGCTCCTGCAATTATTGATAGAGAATAATAAAATAAGACTTATTGCTTTATAAGGTAATGGTGATTAAATTTCCACAATGAAGTAACTCACAAGGAGTCGATGGAGTGGGCATTTTGATTCTGACTGGATGATTATATCGGGCATGGTCCGCTTTTCCACTTGTTGTGCCTCATCGTCCCCATCATGGGAATCTGGTGAATCAGTCCTAGATGAGGAATCTGGCGAACCAGCTTCAGGTGGGGAAGCATCACCTTCATGAGGAAGAGTTTATTTCTCTACAGTCCTCTTCCTTTTCCCCACCTGATAAACTAGATGATTCAGCACCCCTTTAGGGTATGATGATATCCATTTCTTGGCATACCATTGTGTCAAGTTATTTGCCGCTTTTTCAACTGGTAGCTCAAACACTACCCCGGTCCTCTCCCTAGATGTTAGCAACCATAGTTATTGGGCAACCATCGGATGTTTCTCTAACCTAACATGTACAGGGGGATATACAATGGCCTGCTGAAAACACTTGAATTGATGTGAAAATATATATGGAGCATAGGCCTCACATATAATCTCTCAGTCTATCCAGGCGACCAGCACACCAGCTCTGCAGGCGAACATGTATGCCCTCAAATCCAGTCTGGTTGTTCCGTCATCAACAAACTTCCCAGTTGGTGGATTTCTATAAGGAAAGAAGTTGAATTCCAGATACATTCTCAGCCTCACCTTCATGTCATAAGCATTGAGAACTAATAGAGCAATTCCAGAGAACACCGACACTGATGTCCTGAAAGAACTTCCAGGAATCTGTACTCCATTCGGTAAATTTATGTCCTAAAGTGAGTGGCGATCCATAACCACAAAACATGGAATGGTCCCACTATTCTCAAAGGAGACTTAACCACGAAGACATGGAGTAAGCTCATGTGAATATTTTATAAAATGGGGGTAGCCAAACCAACCATTTTTTCCTCTACCAACATGGCCAGAATAATGATGGTTCCTGGCCTGATGCCTCCCTTCGAGTTCTTGACCGAAAGAAGATAAACACTAAGCCACAAGGCCAAAAATCCCGCTAGATGAGTCTTCTTTGGGATCCCTGATTCACATCATATCCCCACTTCTCAAATTCTCTTGCTTCCAGGGTCTTCCAAAATGTGCCAGGAGCACCCATTTTCTCTATTTTGGGGCAGGTGGTAGGACGTGTGGGCCTCTTCTTCTTGGGCCCCTTCTTCATGGATCCCTTATCCTTCTCCTTCGGCTATTTTCCATGATTCTTGATAAGAAACATATCCATCCACTCCTTTGGATGAATATGATTCTTAGAATGAGTTAAGGAGGTCTCTGAACTCTTGAGATTGTGGAATATTTTAAATATTTCCCGAGCTAAAGCTAGAGTTCTCCGAATCATTCCAAGTCACCTTGGGAGGGATGAATTCAACATACATATTAACCAAAATTGTAGCCCCTAAGATATTGTGGACATACCAAAGACTGATGCCTACTTCTCCATGAGTCAATTGGAATGAATTGGTTTTTGGGCTCCAGTGGCTGAGTATCTCCGGCATGAAGTTATCATTTCTATAAATATATGTTTGCCCAACCCAGACGGCTTCGTATATTGCAACTCCTTTCGAATCCTCAATAAAATCTGCACAGGTTTGTCGTACCCAGTATGCCCACATCCAAGTTGGTTTCACACCTCCTCCAGGATGGAAGTCCTAACTTCTCTTCCAGCCTTTGGATTGATCCATCTGAGAGTTTCAGAAAATTGAGGGATAACAATGTGGTTGCAGCTCGGGCTTATGAGGTGTCAGATCTGGCGTACAAGGGCTATGATGCATCATATGGGACTTCTCCACTGTTCTAGCAGTTAAAAATGCTCCCCCACATGAGATATTTGATGAAGAATAGTTGGTGTAGTTCTGAAACCAAGAAAGTGGGAGATAATTCTTTGGCTTTGGAATGGTATCTTCTCGCAGATGACCATAGCCAAACAAAGGTAGACAAATGCTATGGGGGAAGTCACGATGATACTTCTTCAGATACTTAGCCAAATCCAAGAGAGTGTTTTCACAGACGGTATAGTAATCATGGACAATGATGCTCATCATATCATCAAGTCACTTACTTTCTAGTTCATCAGCCAATCTGAATCTCTTAGGAGCCATTGAATCTATGCAAAATTTTAATAATTAACTCTTAAATAAGTTGATTTTTCATAATCTTTGTGAAGGAATTTGAAAAAATGGCTAAGGCGTTAAGGCGTTCAAGTCTAATCTTGGCGCGCAAGTATGAATATGTCACACAAGTGTAGATGTGTTGTACAAGTTTTGGGTGCTAAAGTGTCACCGCGCAAGTCCAGATACCATGAAAACAGCGCGAAAGCGAAGAAATAGCGGAAAAGAGAGAATCTTTCACAGCGAAGGTAACTTGAGTGGCGAGAGCTCGAAAATCCGAAATTTGGTGCTATGCACGAAAAATGGCCACATATATATAGGCCCGGATGCAACCCTATATGCCTAAAAGCCAGCAAAGTCTTCAGCCAGCGCGATCAGCGCTTGTGCGCCGACCTCTTCGCGCTCAGTACCTGCGCACCGATGTCTCCTTGGTTTTTATTCTTTCCTCAGAGGTACATCCTCATTTTCTTTCAGATCCAAATCTTATGGGGGGACTTTTGTTGGTGCTCCTTTTCGTCACATAGTCTAAATGAATGAAAAGGAAAATTCCTTAGAATAAAGTGATTTATCCTTTGACGAAAACATCAAAAATTAACAAATGCATGAACAAGGCTTAAAATGTACTTGGGTCGCGCAAGTTCGCTCTTGGCCATTCAACTACACTTGCGTGCCACCTAATGGTCGTGCAGGTGACTTGCGCGACCTTTTTGAAAATTCGTCCAGGGTCTCTCTAGCCTATAAATACCCATGTGGGTCCCCCCATTTAAAGGACAAAAAATTACAAAACCTCAATTTTGAGCTCCCGGTGCCCTAGTCTCTTCTCAAAGCTTCCGAATACATATAAGGTAATTTCTTACCTAGAACAGTAGATCCAGAGAGGGGGAGGAAGGCCTAAGTGTTGATATTCATCAACACTTGCATGCCTGAGTGGCCATCCCTTAAGGGAAATGGACACACTTTCACGCCGCCTTGCTCCTTCACTAGAACTTGCGTGCCACACTTCTGTAAGCCCTTAGGGATAGTACTAAGGGATTGAGCCAAGTCTCGCCCAAGTATTACCCCAAGGGTTAAAAGTCACGCAAGTACCCATGTGCCGCACATGTATACCTGTGTGACCCAAACTTGAGAGCCCACCGGAACTTGCGCGCCCCTCTCTTTTTGGGTGCCCATCCTACCCATTTCACCCCTCTGACACCTATCCCTCTCTCCTCTTCTGGATTAAACGTTCAGAACTCTCTCCAAAGCCATTTATGGCATGATTTACTTGTTTGCTTCCTTATCTGAAATGAATTTTGTGGAACATCTATCAAAACCTAGTGATTTACACATCTTTACATCAATAAAGTTAGAGAGTTCATTCATTCAACCACATCCTTTAAGATGAGAGAATCCTCAACCTGGGCTTCCTTTTCAGGAGTAATCCCCAGTCACAAAGTCTAAAAATCTGGGCATCTTCCTTAGGAGCAAGCCCCAATTCCTCATTAATTTGGGAATCCTCCTTAGGAGTAAGCCTCAAGTCCTCATTAATTTGGGCATATTCCTTAGGATTAATCCCTATGTCCTCATTAATTTGGGCATCGTCCTTAGGAGTAAGCCCCAAGTCCTCATTAATTTGGTCATCCTCCATAAGAGTAAGCCCTAGTCATAATTCTCTTAACCTGGGCTTTCTTTTCAAGAGTAATCCCCAGTCTCCATGTTCACAAATATGGGAATCCTCCTTAGGAGTAAGCCCCAACCATGGTTCTCTTAACCTGGGCTTCCTTTTCAAGAGTAAGCCCCAGTCTCAAAGTCTTAAAACCCCTTTATCCTGGGCCTCCTTCTTAGGAGTAAGCCATAGTCTTAATTTCTCTTAACCAGTCCAAATTTACTTTTGATATGGGCTTCCTTCTCAGGAGTAAAACTCAATCATAATTCCCCTCCTAACTTGGGAATCTTCCTTAGGAGTAATCCCCAAGATTAGAGTATTCAAATCTCCATAAAGTACATATACCTTTATGGACCCTCTTCCTAGATTTCTTCCGAGAAGTAAATCTTAATCTTCATCTGTTTGGGAAGTCATACATACATAATCCCCACATCATTTCTTATGATTGCATCTTTCATGGCACAATTGTCTGTTTTTACCAATACCTCTTGTTTCTCACACCGAGCATGACTCACGTGAGATTAGAGTGTAAAAATAATTATGACATCTTTCTTTGAGCCATCAATCATAAACATCATACTCCCTTACTCGAAGTAAGTGGGTTCTGAATCCTTTTCTAAATAAAGGATACATAGGTAGCCCATATGTGGGTACGAACCCAACTCTAAAACAATCCATGTCCTTCTGAATGACAATAAACTTCAAGTGCCCCACTGAGTGGATTTAAAACCAGTATGGTCATCATAATGACCAAGATACTTTTATGTATTGAAGGATACCATTGACTAAGAATCTCTAACAAATACAGATGATTCTCTATCAATGAAGAACCTCAAATACATATAAAAAATTATCTAAATTTCTTAAATATTTAATCATTGATTGTCAGATCTAAAGGAAATCTCATTTTATACTTGGTAATGTAATAAGGATTCACGAACATAACTTAAATCTATAGAGAGTCCCGGAGTAGACAATAATTCCCCTCAAAAAGGTGTGATGAGTCTGACCTCCCATCATCTCGACCAATGCAAATTCCCAAGCTTCATCAGTCCATAACTAATGAGTTCCTACCTTCGGAAAGTAGGTTCAAATGGATATGGAATCATTGGATGTTTCCGGTTCTATGAACAAACCCGTTAGAAACCGCTTGGAATGTTTGATTCTTAAATCAATGAGATCATTCCCAATTCTAGAGGAAACAACTGCTACCCTAGTATGTCCTATGCCATTGCGCTTCACTAGATAACTATGACGATCTACTATCAAGACTCTACGATACTCCATGCGAGGTTTGAAACCCCTCACCTGACCATCATCCATGAAGTGTACCACACCACCTAATCCCACACACATGGGGTGAATTACAATGCAAAACCATTATTTTTGAAGGTAACAAGGTGTACTCTACTATAATAGTGTTGAATATGTGATCCTCCAACTCAATCAAACCATCATTGAACTACAAATACAATAAAAACCATCAGTAATCTACACTAATATTGTCTACTAACACCAAGAGAAAAAAGTGGGTAAACATTTCTACTAGAAATGGTACTTATATATATTGTAAAGTGGGTCACTATTATAGTAGAGTACTCACTATTAGAAGAGTACATGAGTCTTAGAAGCCTCAAGGTGGATGGAAAGAGAGAGTCCAACTGATCCCAAACACAGCGTACCAAACCACCTATCCCCAACCCCCCTAAACATATTTCTATATCTGAGATATGGATGCATGAGATAAAAACCTACAATCAGTAGTTGGCCATCAAAATTTTGATGGGAACATCGACAAAATGATTGGTATGATTCCTTCAAGATCGCACCTCTCAGTTTTTACATGATAGGTACGATTCCCAAATCCAGTTATTCTAGCATATAATGTATATCTCTATAGAGATTCACCACCACTCCATATCTATGAAAATCCAATGACCCATTCCCATAGTACCCCATCCATTACACTGGTACTTATTTATTCAGTACTCTAATCTAATAGTCCAACTCATTTCACCATAGAACACCTCGAATTTTTATGCATAGGATAGTTTATACATTGCAATGGGTTGATGGTGTTATAGGCCATATTGGTACCGGCACACCACCTTGTGTCATAGTGGTTCAATATACTTCCAGCTATTGGCATGGTTTATGAGATGCATGGTCATCAACTACACTATTATAGTAGAGTAATCACTATTAAAAGAGTACTAGGATTGGACTATCAGAGTAGACTACTGATCCTTCTGTCGAGCTAGCTTGACGTTCCTGGCCTTCACCACTACTATCATGTTGTTGGCCTTTTTGAGTTGAGAAAATGACTTGTTTTATATTGCGTGCCCACCTCCTATGTCATAGGATCACATAACTACCCCTTTGTACCAGGTTCCGGGCTACACTCGATGCCTATTCCATGGAATTACATTGAATTCCCATGACTAGACAGCTCATAACATATCTGATTGTCTCGCTAGCTCACCAGCCTTCCTGACCCTCATTAAACCTCCCTAAAAGGTACTGCTTAATATATAAGGGTTTAGAACTAATCTAATTCACCTTATTTAGTAAGGTGTAAGATCATATAGAACCTTAAGAGCCTGTATTTTCAATGTGGAAGGGTGGTTCATCATACTATAGGTGTAGGTGTTATATGATTCAAATATGTAGAACTATTGGAATATGGTATTGATTTGAGAGTGAATGGTAAAATTTGATTAATGAAGAGTCTGTAATGGAGGTTGGGATGTGAGGAAAAAGTCTGTTTAATTACCATATATGTATTTAGAATTATCTTTGGTGGGTGGATCCATTTAACAAAGGTTTCAGGGGGTTGGTTGTGATCAATAGTTGTTTTAGTAGAAAAAAGACAGAGTGTACTCGAGTGGTGATGTTGAACTGAAAATGAACATCCTATGAATCAATACGGTGCATTGGATCCCAAAGGTGGACTGCATGATGGTCCGAAGGCAATATGCAGAGATGGACTGGCGAATCATAACCAACTAATCCTATGATGGACACCCTGAATCGTTTTGAGTAGCCTTGACCATTCATCGATGGTGCTAGAATATTGAAAATGGGGGTGATGCCCCACATTATCAATGAGTAAACACAACTATTATTTCACCATCCAATTGAGTATAAATGGCTCTCCGTAAGGTCAATTCAACTCGATCTAAACATGAAATGATATCTCCTGGACCAATGTGTTGAAATGGATTCATTATTCAAAACCCATTCACCAATATGATGTTTTTGACATGTTTCCTTGCCTGTGGAATGGATCCACAAAATTAGGAAACAAACCAGAAACACATCCAATCTTGTTTCATTCATTTGATGCCTTGGATAGTCGTAAATGCACCTTTTCGCTGAAGGGGGAATGGGGAAGGCATTTCAATTGGACCGCCATTTCCACTCGACCAATCAGGTCTGTTTATCATGTGTAGTAGTTGTGATATTTGATGTCTTGTTTGTAGCTCATTTTATATCTCATTGTCCAGTTCTCTTTCTTCTTGTGTCGCAATCATGATAGCAGTTGGCATTAGCAGATGGTCTATTCTCTGTTCCGAACATTCTCTGGTAGTTGATGAAACTGTTTAAATTGTAGTGAATCCTCCAATGAGTCTATTCATTACTCTATTCTAATAGTCCTTCCCCCACACCTCAAATGGAGCGAGTCAACCTATGAAATTTCTCTTGAGTTGATGAACTCGAAGTCCCGTATGACACTATTAGATGAGTACTTGTGATGGTCGTCTTATACTTGGTATATTATAGTTAGTATTCCCAACACACAACTCTCGTTAGGGACCATTTGGGGAATTCCACTATACACAAGATGCCAAGCGACTTCCTATAGAAATTTCATTGGTCAAAGGTGCACCCCCTGGCAGCAACATGAACTTGAACTCTTCGGTATATTGGTTGTTGAAGTCTGTTCTTGACCCTCCCTAAAATGGAGGATAAGATCTTTTAGAACCATTAGGGAGGGTTAGTAAGGATGATAATGATACATATATATATTTATGGATTATATAAGCATAATATTGAACATAGGTGAAAGAAGCGATGACTTAAATAACCTATCATTTATTAGAGTAGAGTACTGATGATGAATCTAGTTCAGCAGAATTCATATAGTTCAATTATTCTCATAAGATTAGGCTAGTCTCTTATCCTTTCAAAAAGGAAGAGTAAAGCCGATAAAAATCTAAATGTGAGGTCTACTGCCTATATTATATCAAACTCTAACAATTCAGTAGCTTCATCCCAAGAACTATCCAGTACTCTTCTAATAGACACTATTAAAAGAATATTGACCCGATAAAACTATCAATTTTATAAGAGAAGATGTAAAGGATTTCAGAGAGTAAGTAATCATCAGTACTCTAATCTAAACTACATAGTAAGAGTACCTGTCCACAATTCTATCTGAGTTCATAGGCGCTTCCCGTCATCATTGAGACTGGGTTAGTGGGAAGTCTACCTTTTTTAGTAAAAGTGAATTTATATACTAGAATACCTAGGTTCAAAGGGTCCCACCTTTTGTTTTTTGGTCAAAAAACCACCAAAACTCTATATAATATCTATTAGAGAATGTTTATGGGGTAAAGAATACAAAAAGATAAATGATAATACTAAACAAGAAAAGAATTTATAGCATATATGAAAAGGAAGTAGTTTGTTACATTTTTCTTTTCTTTTAGCCCTAATATTAGAAGAGTACCTGAATTGGATGACTTAGGTGAAGTGAGAAGCTCTAGTTAGTGACATTCCTACCCTTTTCTTCAGTTTTTATTTATGGGTTTGGAACCAATTAAAAAGGAAGAATCAAGGAGGAGAAAACGATGAATCCAACACTGGTTGAGGGTGAACAAAAAATGTCGTCTGACTTTGAGAATTCTCTACTACGCATGCAGGGGGTTTTGACAAAGCAGGGTTCATTAAGTCAGGGGAGATTAGAGTTATTAGGACATTTAATATTCTAAATAGTTCTACTAAATTTATAGCCGCGTCCGCTACTAAGGGATTTGGGTTTCCAATGGAAATGGGATCTGTATATGGATCGTCTATAGAGACTAGAAAGGATATTGTTTGCTATTGAACCGGCTCTGTGCATGTCCACATAGATATCCAAATCCATCACCAATAGGGGGACCTTTCCTTTTCCATAATCATTTTGAGTTCATGAAGGAGGAGGAAAGGCAAAGCATTAAATGTCAAAGGTATCCTGGATTTATTGCATGAAAAAAAGAGGATGCATAGACAAGAGTGACACTTTAATCAGTTGAAGTAATAGAGGAATAGATAGAGCTACCAACAGACCTTTTGGAAAATATATAAGTAAAAATCAGTAGAAGATTTTATGCCTGCATGCTACCCCGCAATATAAAAGTGAGAAGAACCAATTGAAGTTGATTTAGAACCACAAGTAGAGAAAGAATTGGGAAGGAAGGTAGCATCCGTTCAAGATGTAGCTTACTATGTTCCAGCATCAAATTCAGTGGAATGGTCTCTAGGAATAGATCTATATTTAGTCCATGTTTTAGAGAATTCATTAAATCTATAAGTAAAGGTAGAGGTAGTGGGTTCACCCATTGATTCATAACAAACAATATTTGGTTGCATACCTCGTTTACTAAGAATTAGTTGGATCTCAAAAGATTGTTCCAACATCCGAGCCAATTCGAGTACTGGAGCTTGCAGCAGAGCCTACTGCAAAGGTAGAGTTTTTGGTTCCATTTCCAGTTGCAGTTCGGGAACCAATGCTAGTGGATCCCATAAGGGTAAATGTTGAATCAAAGATCATAGGAGCTGAAACATTGTAGGTAGCTAGAGTAAAGGAAGAGACAAAATCCAGTGAACCACTTTCCTCCTTTATTCTATTTTTCATTCCATTAATTCCCCTATGAGTATTCCTATACCATAGGATAGTCCCAAGCAACCAATTAGGTCATAAACCCTCCAAATAAGACCAAAGAAAGTAATATTTACATCCTTATTTGTGATATTTCAATTCAAGACTAGGACCTTGGTCTCAAAGAAGCTGTCAACCTAGCACAAAGTGGTACCATAGTACCAGTGATTATATGTGATCCATTCCTGAACCCAAGAACTCAAGCAGGTACTCTTTTATAAAGGTTTTAGGGATAATGTAGCTTGTACGGGGCCATCTCCCTCCTGATAAGAGTCCAAGAGATCAGAATACAAATAAGGATTAAAAAATACCTAAGAAGAGAGATTCCTTTATAAGTGGGCCTACATTACATTCCGAGTAACTGATAGTCATAAGACTTGGAAACGACCAAAATAAGAAAGGGTTCATTATCAGATACTTCACCCTATTCAGTTTAGGAAGGTTCTACTTAAATATCAAGGGTTAAGAATCAAATGATTTTTTCTGAGAAAGAGAAGGCTAAATATGGACATTCAATTGGATATTTTCTTTTCTTTCAAGAAATTATGTGGTGAAAGTGATTAGGTTAGGCCTCCAATTGGAAAAAAACCAGAAAGGGATAGGAAACTGCAATTAGATCAACTAAAACTTATAGGGTAGAAGGAAAGCTACTCTAAGTAAACTGGCTAGCCTACACTAATGAAACTCTTCACTTTTCATTTTTTGAGTCACTTATCCCCTCTAAACATGGTTATAAACCCTTATATATTAAGTATAACCTTTAGGGTAAAGGTTCTTTTAGATCTTACCATTTTTAAAGGGTAAGGTAATTTTAAATATTTCGTGTGAAGCATAAATTTCAATCTAGAAAGCCAGAAATATATATAAGTAGCAACACCTGTTAGGAGTTATGAATTAAATTAGAAGCTATAAAATTATGTGGGATACCATGAGATGAACACAAAAACTAGTTCCATTCTATATTCATCCCTCCCCTTCGCATCTATTGTTCTCTATCCATTATCATTGTATCTATCCTGGGAGCAGAGCTATACTGAAAAAGATTGAGAATTCATTTTAGTCTTCTATTTTCTCACCCTCCCTCTTCCGATGGTGAGGTTTTCAGCCCTTATATACATGAAGAATAGATCAAGTGATTGAGTCACATGAGAAAAGATATAGTCAACATGGAACAAACATTCTCTGTGATGACTCTGACTTCCAATTGATTCAGTCAAACTCAATAAATAACGTAATGAAGTGATTCATTCCATTTTTTGAGATAAATTCGATAAACAACTTGTTTGGATCTGGAGAAAGCATTATTCTATATTGATTGAGCCATATCACGCAATAGAAGTCTTAGATATTTAACATGAATGAAAAGTTACATCTCCTGATGCCTTGATCCACTACCGGTTTTCCAAAAAGGATAGTAGTGATAAATTTAAATAGTTATCCCATAGTATAGTGAGAACCCACCCCTATCTCTCCCATTACCTCCAAATTCAACTGAGAAACCATTATTGAAATTGAAAATAATCTTGAATCTGTCCATATCATGGGACATCAGCCTAGTTTCTGATAGACTGGGACCTTCGAGCTACAAGATCTTCCTTAGTTGGGTAAATAAACATGGGTTTCCAAGCCCATGTCAGTTCTACAGAATACTATCATGGATTCCTGTAGGGTTTAATAGAAGCCTTTACAGATCATTTCCATTTAGGTAATTCCTTAGACTCCCTGATTCACTTTTCTGGGTGTCGTTCTTTAGAATCCATGACCTGAACATCATACCGGGTCTCTTTCCTCTTACTGTTATCTAAATCCCTACGGGTCCCCTCCATCTTATATATTTTTCTTCATGTATTTGTTCTCTTCGTGCACATAAATGAGGCATGTGGTTGAGTTAGGGCAGAACACAGGCGTACCATCTCTTTCGTCAAACTATCCCATTGGTCATACTATTATATTCTAATAGTTGACTGGGTCAATAGCCCAAAATTAAAAGACACTTTTGAAGAAACATACACTACCTAGATTCCTGTCGGTGAGTGAGATTTAACCTCTAAATCCTTGATTCCCCTAATTTCTTTGTCAACACCTCTTATCCTGATATTCCTCGTCCCTTTCATAACTGACTCCACATGATCTTCATGGTTTGACAACTTTTTATGAACCCTTGCTCATCTCCATTCCTTTCATCCGAGAAGATAAAACACTCATTCCAATGCCCAATAGAGGCGTGGCGGGTACGACCTAGATAGCACAATAATGAATGGAAGGTGATACAACAGTCAGACTTTCCCAAGGTAGTGAAGCATAGGTGACTCCCCATCAAGTGGATCCATAGAACCAGGACCAGATCTTCAACTCAAATCAATACTTCCACCTGTCCCTGCTGACTCAAATCCATAACAATGAAATAAAGGAAGCAGTTACCCTTTGTAATATCTTAATTCAGGTTTAGGCTCTCTTTCATACCAGTAAAAGAGTTAGGTCTCCACCCTAGAAGTCTTTAGGAAGTTGATTCTCTTCTTTCAACTTCCTTTTGATCACCTCTCTATCCTCATCGAATGGATATATATCGATTTTTTTGGTTATTATCTGTGGCCTTTCTTGTTTGGTTATTCTATGAAGAATTCCTATGATGCTAGTGAAATCTTAGGTGTTAGATAGTAGTCCCTTATCTCTTCACTCTAACTGACCAAGAAATTTTCCATTGTTTGTCCCAGAAATATATATATAAGTACCAGTGGGTCCCTGAGTCCCTTGTTTCCACCCCTAGTCTAGGACCTTTCCTGAAGAATTATCTATTAGCTCAAGAGCTTAGAGACCCGAGAGTCTGAGAGCTCATGATTGGGAGGTTCAATTCCTTTCAAAATCCCCCTCATCATTTATATTCCTACTCCTGCATTGGGAGTTAGGGTATCAGTTCATCCTTATATGAATTGAATGGTTGGAACCCTTCAAGATTTAATTCTTCTTGGTGGCTACCCCCTCAACGTTTTGAGTAGGAATTTATGACTTGGGATTCTACTGAAGAAAGGGACGGTACTTATATATATTGAATTATTTTAACCAATCTAGGCCCAAGTCTTCTTTTTTGGATCGCCTCTATAGGGTCAATTCTAATAGAAACATCCCGTTCATAACAAAACACCACTAAATCAATATCATATCTATAACTATATATAAGAGTACCTGTATAAGAGTACTAAAAAATTACTCCTTCTTATAAAGGATTGTAAAAAACTATAATGAATTCAGTATACTATAAGAGATATCACTCTTCTCTCAGCCAGAAGAGAGGTCTTTAATTTTCATCAATAATAAAAATGTGATTGAATCTCAGAAGCATGAAACTCCTTCCTTGTTTTATAGACCTTTTTTAAAGAAGAGTTTCAAAGATTTAAAGGCTCTGAAACCCACTCATAGAGTTGATCCCCTATCATTGTGTGTAGTTCTCCAGGTAGTGCTCCCCCAACTCTTGATTTATCTTGTCACTATGCAGTTGACAAGAATCAGTATAATATAGATAGTAGACCGTATCCCGTAGAAATTCTTATATGAATAGGTATTCATATTCCAGAATAAGATGGTTTTCTTTCAAGTAAAGGCCCTGAAGAGGGATTCCATTAGAGGAGGTCACCTGAACTTTATAAGCAAGGGGGAAGGACAGTGAAGCCAAAGACAAAGACTGATTAGAATCATGACTTACTTTGGTTTGGTAGAAACTCGAGAGATTCAAGCTGAAACAAAAGTCTCCATGATACTCTCTTACTTCCTATGAATTGAAAAGGGGGAAGTCAAGAGCTTATCCCATTATTGTCTCTCAACTATAAGATCACAAAATGGCATTGTAGTGACACTTATTGCTTTAAACATGAGTGGTCTGGCCATGTCTATCAAATTTTTGAGATAGATCAGCCCCCCTGAATACTAATCAAGAATGAATAAGGATTTTTAGAAGTCATTAATCATTAAGGGGAAATGTCATTGTAATACTAATGTTTCAGAACTTGACAGGTCCATGCCAACTCATCTCATGTCCAATGGACTAACTTTCTGGCCCTGGTGAAATTTCTAGAGCATTCTAATCAGCTCTAGATTTACGTAAGGTTCTAAAAGAGATAGAGGAAAAATAATCTAGCTATTATGATCAGAACAAACCATGCTTTAGAACTATAAGCTCTTCATGCATAGGAGCAGGATCCAGAGCAACCGGGTGAGGAGGATCACAACTGCACTACAGGACCCCTTTGGAGAAGGATTCCAGAATCACCCAGATCGTAGAATCCACTGCAAACTTCTATATCTTGAGAATTACCGAAGGAGGATTATTAATTTAAGAGATCATTAAGCGAAAAGGGACACTAGTGTAGATAATGCACCTGTTTACAAAACAGGTACACTGGTCAGCTTACCAAAGACACATAACTAAACAAGAAAACCAAGGTCACCAAGAGGCTAGTACTAAGGTTTATTTTTTGTTCATTCAAAAGATATTTCCTCTCCTTAAGTTAAAGGTTACTCAAGAGAGGTTCGCATACACTAAGTAGTCTTTTTTATGAGAATAGATGGTCTTTCTCTTTTTCAAAGTACCATTTACCCTCCCACTTCTTTCTTAGGGTTCTCCATTGTTTCATTACTTTCTGTTCATCGCACCTTGTTGAGTCAATTACTTCCACTCTCTAACCAAGGTCCTCTAGAATCCTAGGGGAAATAAAGTCAGTGTTTATGTACCCTCTCCTTGAGTCACCTTCAATTGATATAAGGTGAATTTATGTCTTCTAGTGTGGAACACCTTCACCCGATTTTCTTTTCAATCAAGAACCCCTATCACATAAAGGGAAATTAAAAATAAAAAAATACCTTCTTTAGCTTCTGGCCTACCATGTCACATATAGTACAAGATATTTTGTTTGGAGGGTGATCAATAGTATCAGTGGGTTCCTGTTTTCTTTGTCTATTAATCCTCACAGCTGTGGTTTTGATTCTTTTGTCAAATCCTAAAGATCAGCTACGATTCTATCGCTCTCTACAAGCCTTTCATATTATCACTTATCACTGAAATTATGGTTGACTCTTTCTCCTTATGTCACAGAAAAAAAGGTCATGATTCATGTATTTACCAAATTAAAAAACATATTGCCACCATGAAGCAGGGAGATTAAAATTTCACTTCTTTCTACACCTCTTTACGAACATTGTGGGAAGAAATTTCATTTTATAAACCTCTTTTGACTTGTTCATGTGGGGTCATTATCCTCTCTTTTTAGAGGAAGTTTTATTTATTTTAAATTTTGGCTTTTTTGTAGAAATAGAGAATGATAAAGTGTTTCATTTACTTGGTTGTCTTTAACATGAGTTTGAATATATTCAAATGGGGAATGATTCTCTACAATTGATCAAAAAAGTATTGACCATCCTTCTCAATGTCCAGAAAGCTATGAGTAATCCGATAAATAGTGAATTAGATCATGATGCTCTCAATGTGTCATCTTGAGGGGGTTTTACCCACAATACTGACCTTATTTAATAGGAGGGAAGAGGAAAAAGAGGAGGTAATAAGGGTGGTTGAAAATAGGCCACTCTGTAGATAGATTCTATATTCTTCATCCTCCGAACAAGTCTTCATCTACATCGGCCAATGTAGTATCTAATTCTGAAGTTGGGAATATTTTTTCCACATAGTCAATCGGTCTATATTATAGGCCTTCACCTACTATCAGACCACTAGTCAATGTACTTCTTGACATCATACAACAGACCTTGAACACGAAGACTGTAGATTCGAATCCTAGTAATATTTTTTCTCCTACTACAAATTCTATAGGTATCTCTTTTAACAGGCTCCAAATTCAATATACTATACAATGGATTCTGGATTCTCATGCCACTCATCATATGGAAGGATAGTCCACTTATTTTTCACGTTCCCTAGAAATATATTATAATTCTTCTGCCTTTCTTGCTGATTGGTCTTCAGTTCTGTCTCTTAGGTATTGGAACCATGGATGAAGGGGCCTTGTGGATAGGTAGTCCTAGGGATGATTCCATTAGGTAGGGGTTTTCATCCTTAGTTTCGAAACCCCCAGGCTTTGACCAATAGATCGAACTTGCTTTATTAATGAAACCAAACTCACGATGACCCTGCTTCTATTTCCCAATCAAATGTGACTGGGTTATTTGATATTCGGATGAATGGAAAGAGGCGACCAATCCTTATAATTATATTTCTATTTGATAAAGAAAAACAGAAAAAGATTCTACTTTTCTCGAATGAATGATGGAAAAATTCTTTCTCCTCAGGGTTCACAAAAGATTGGAATTGGATGACATGGGTGGAGAATAGATGCTATTGTGGGAACTACTCTTATTCGTCTTCCCATGGGGATTCATTGGTTAGCGAATGAGATCTTCCATCCCTTAACCACTTCCTCCTATCCCAGATCCCCTATTTTTTCATAGGGTTCCAACCACTATTATTAGTGGGTTGAAATAACCCCTACTATGTAAGACAAGTAATGAATCTAGGGAAGCTATCTTCTTTGGTTAGCTCTAGAAATCTATTCATTGGCCTAACTTAGCATTACCACAGTCCCTATCAGAAGCACCTATCCATGGAAATGAAATAATAGAAAGATATATTTTCGATCAAGGAACCATAAGAAGTAAAGGGAAGTCAATCACTGATATGGTCTCTTCGACCATTCACTAAAGTAAAGAATCGATAGTCACTGTCTCTAAGACCGGAAAGTCATATTCTCTCTTCAACAGAGACAAAGACGTAGACTCGCACTAAACCCAATATAGGTACCAGAATTTGATTCTAATACAAAAAAAATCACCTCAATATATAAATTCAAGTAAATCTCTAATCATTGACTTTTTAACATTAAACTTTTCTTATTCCTTGGAAACTACCTATATTATACATATCCCCCTAATAGGCCCTATCAAAATCATATGGAACCAAAAATATATCCCTTAAATATTTAGTGTCCTTGAATCACACAAAATAAGGAAGTAAAATTCTACCTTTTATATTCTAATAGTTGATCGGGAAGATAGGAGAAAGAAATGATATAGATTTTTTCACAGTAATCTACTAAATCAGGAACTAACACTCCTATGACTTTTTCTATCACTCATATAATTCTTATGAATAGAACCATTAGGAAATTTGGAATTAACCCAAAACACTGAGTTTCACCCCTCTCACCCCAAATCCGAAATCCTTGAATATTAAATTGAATCATTATATACTCCTTTATAATCCCCTAAAAGTCACTCAAAGACTATCTATCCATTCCTTTTATCTAAGTAGTGCCATAGGTAATCACTATGTTTTTTTGAAGTACAATAAAGTAAACCCTGAAAGTTGTATGGATCCCTTTCGCATTATCAACATGATCTCTTCTAGATCCCCCTTTTTTCTCAATAGGAAGATCTCATAAGAACCATAATTCTAGCTGCTATTTCTTGAGTTGCAGCTGCTGGGTGAACTCCAAATTAAGAAAGAAACCAATGATAACCATCATTATAATTCCAAACCTAGTAAATAAAAACATTTTTTTGTTTGATCTTGCTAAATTCTAATATAGTAGGTTGGTATTGTTCCAAAATATAGGACTGGTCCCACTAGAATAAGTTCCTCTCTCCTCTGAGGGGTAAAAGAAAGAATTTTTCTCCTACAGATGCCATGCGAAAGTAGAGGCATTCCTTAGGTGATTTCCTGCTTCTTTGTGTGGATTCCCTACCCAAAGGGAAAGGGTATGAGACATAGGTCCTGAAAGGAAGGATTTTTTTCCTTCTATCATGCCTATCTATGTGGATCCCAACTCTAGTTCTATTACGTGAAGGTTTTCCTTGATCAGGCTAGATTCCCTTCCCTATGGAGATTCTCTATAGTATTTCAATCTAAGATTTAGATTGTGAAAACAAATCAGACTCTAGGTATAGCGTTGCACCTTCATCATCTGACATGTACTATAAAATAATGTTATTGAGCCCTATGATAAGGAGTATCCCCATATCTTATTCAATAATATATTCTACTAAAAATAGGGTGCTATAACGATAGGTTGTGGAAAGGACTGGGATTCAGGGCCTATGTAACCATTTTGTAGGAAAGTACTTAATCTATATAGTTTAATTTTTGCGGGGACTTTTACTTTCCTTTAGGCCCACCCACTATCAACTATTATCCTCTTGCAGGAAAGAATCATTTATGGACATAGTTAACCTGCTACTAGGAGAGACACCCTTATCACAGTACTTAATAAAGGAAGGGATATGCATTCGAAAGTATGAAAGAGTAGAAAATGATCCACCAATAAAAAAGAAATAGAATCTTATGGAGGAATCATATGATACCTGAGACATATACTCTTCTTATATATTGAGAGACCGAGGAAAGGAAAATATAGATAATTGGGATGGTGTCCTCACTTTAAAATTTATTCTTGGCTGCAGGAAGAGTCTATCGATCCATAAATCTTGTAAGTGAGGTGAAAACTCAGCCATGTTCTTATATTTAGTTTAGTTTGGGAAATCAATGCCTTGGCCTTTTCCATCTTTGGGAGTGTTTTCTTTCTTAGTGAGCCCATAATTCTGGATTTTCAGCTCACGTCATTGGTGGAGAAAATGAATGTGGAAGTGTTAGTGGGGAACATGATAATTGCCGAGACTATCCTTTATTTTTCTTATTGCACAACCCGGAAGCATGGGACTTTCTTTGGACGTGCAGATTTTCTTCAGGTATAGATTTTGGAGTCTCTTGATGACTTCAAAGTGGAAGGCTACTATCATGAAGACTTTATTGAAAGCTTTAAGTTACACACCTGTAGAGAGGAAAGACGAGCTAGATACAAGTGAACAATTTCAACAGGTGTGTATGAATCTATCCTTTTGTGCATGTTCTGATTCCTCATATGAGAACTACAAACTCTTAAAATGAGTAGAAGAAAGTATGAGAGGGGAAAGTGACCTATGAGTTAGTGAGAAGTGACTAAAGCAATAGAGGAGGGAATCACCTGCTGGTACTTATATATATTGATAGAAGTTAGTGAAGAGAGTCAACTATTAGAATATAATAGTGACGTTAGAAAGGGAAAATGAATTTTGCAATCCATTCTGTGCAGCCACTAAAACTTCTATTTTTTTACCCCTTCCAAATACTGTTCATCCCTTTCCTAATTTACCCTATCCAAGGGGAAGTCCCAAGAAAACAATCTTGAGGCCTATATCTTTATGGATTTTCATTTCTTTCAACTAACATAACCATTAACAGAAACCTTTGGCTTGAATTTCACCTTCCACTCTCACTATATTCTTCTTGGTTGAATCTTTCGAATATATAAGTTGAAACTTTTACTAATTTTGGAAGAAGTTTTAATTAATTTAATCACTTATAAGATCAATTGATTCCAATTTGGACTACTGATAGGGTCGATTTTGACCGACCGGGATAGACAAACTTATTTCGTTTGGTCAAAAACTACACCAGTAGAGATTGCGGGAAAATAAAAATATTTCTCTCCAATGGTGTATGAACACAGGATGTTGGGGAAGCAACAAGATAATGAAAAAAACAGGTTTTTCATAGGCCGCCAAGGAAAGAACAGGATAATCCCACAGTTGGAGCCACCAAAGTAGCTTTTTCCAAAATTGTATCTACTATTATTTATGTTGACTTAAATATAGATCTGGTGAGTGAATTGGAAAAAACAAAATTACTTTCTTCTCTATAAAAAATGGTTATGATCCCTTCATAGGTGAGAAGAATTTTTGGGATTACATAAGAAGTTAAGGTTATGAATTAATAAGGCCTGATAGTGTTCCGGGCAATGAATTGGGATAGAAAGAAAGGTATTTATAGCAAGATTGTATTCTTTCTACATCACTATAAGGAGAAATGATATGTTATTGTACAATTTCATGATTGATTCAAGAGCTTCCAATAATTATATTTTAATAAAAGTGATGAATCAATTAGTCATAAAGACCACTCGACCATACCGAAATGTATGTGCAATGGATTCTGGTGAAATAAAGGTTTTTGTCCTTATTAAAGAAGGAAGGGCCAGGGGACTCTACTACCATTACAATGGTAAGTGGAATACAGGAAATAAATATACAAACATGAAACTACTTATTATACAATTCAAATATGAAATATGATATAATTTCTAATTCATTAATTTTATATCTAGGGAAACCCCTTTTAATGAGACATTACATCAATCATGAAATTCCCTCCGGTGGTGCCCCTGCCCTGGCTTAAGCAGTCGACCTTGAACCAGAGACAACTTTAAATGAGGGATGTTCCCGATAGAGTAAGAGAGGGTCTGAATGAGCTATATAGAGATAAGATCCATCTCCTTAAGACCCTTTTCCCTAGCATCATTTATAGATGAATCTAAATATGCAGACACGTCCATCAGCCAACATAATAGAGGCTTCAGAAAGGAATGTATTTGAATGATAGAGGGGAGGGGAATTAAATAATAATTTTCACATAGGAAGAAACGAAATCAAGAAAGTGGATCACTAAATAGGTTTGATGGGAAGGGAAGCTCAATTAAGTGATAAATCTATTCAGGTGGTGGTTATAATGGTTTTCCATCAGAGAAATAGGTGACTAGTTCATGAAACCATGTGTCTTATGGAAGAAAAGGAAGTCATTCTTTGAATAACAAAAGGGTTGTCTCATTCTACCTTAATTTATTTCCCCTTGTGTAATACCATATTATATATATCAAATAACGACCCCTCATAAGATTGACCTACATCCTAAGTAAATCAATAACCATATCTATCCATAGCCACTCACCATTTGCTATGTTGTCCCCTTTAGAGCATATTCATCATTCCATTCCTTTAGTTCTTATTTATATGCGAGCTTGTCCTAAACCCATGAAATCAAGAAGGTACTCTTCTATAAAGGGTGCAGGAATAATGTAGCCCGTATGAGGCCATCTCCCTCCTACTAAGAGTCCAAGAGATCAGAATAAAAATAGGGATCAAAAAATACCTAAGAAGAGTGACTCCTTTATAAGTGGTATCACTTTCCTTTATGAGTAACTAACATCCACAAGACTTGGAAATGACCAAAAGAATAAATTGTTCATTCTTGGCTACTTCACCCTATTCAGTTTAGAAAGGCGCTACTTATATATCAATGGATAGGAATCAAATAAATTTTTTAACAAAGAGAATGCTGAATATATCTGAGAATGAACCCATTCTTATTTTGGTCATTTCCATGTCTTTTGACCACAGTTTCTCAGAAAAAAAGTAGGCCCACTTATAATGTAATCACTCTTCTTGGGTATTTTTTTATTCCTATTTTTATTCTAATATCTTGGACTCTTAGAATGATAAAGATGTCCATATACAGTCTACATTATTCTTGCACCATAACGTTTAAGTACCGGCCGCATCTAGGATACTTGCTTCTCCAATTGTCGGAACAACATCAGAATTTGGGTTCTATTTCACTCCCTTGGGAATGTGGTGGGTGCTCTTTAAAATTCCCCATAAAGTACTTGTTGGGCTATCAGTTTCATGGATGAATCTGGTATGTCAACCATTGCAGAGGATGGTTCCCCGTGTTACTGCAGGTTGTCATAGAAAATATAGAATTTGAACAAACCACATAATACTTATTGAGGATCCACTCTCAATGGTTCGGACGAATGTCAGGTCCTTCACCTTCATGGGATGATCATTCCAAACCATTCAAACAACACTCGAATCGTCACCCCTCAGTACTCTACTCGAATAGTCACCAGTACTCTACTCTAATTGGGGGAATTTTTATTCCTTTCAAGCATAGTCACTACAATTCTAGTAGCTCAATACTTCACCATTATGGTCTTTCTATTTGAGCTACCAAATTCCAGACCCATAGTCTAATAGGTTCCCAGAGACTAGTGGATTCCTAGTAGCTACATGAGACAACTCACCCCATGGTGCTTGGTCTCCACTTCTATCATGTTCTCAGTTGATTGAGCAGATGGATCTAGTGATATGTTTCCATTCGCTCCGATCTGTGCCCCAATTTCCATCACTAATGACTCATGCACCCATTCAATTGACCCTTGTATGCCCCATTTCATGGTAGTTGGAACAACCCATCACCTCCATCCTTATCCGTCCTAACCACTCACCGCTAGTTGTGCTTGGCTTCTGCCCCCCAGGGACTATAGGTGGATGATGTGGTGGTTGGATGTTTTTCTCTAAGCTTGCTCACCCATGCTAGCAGTGCTTGCCCCATTCCCCATTTGGTACTCTTGATTACCTTATGGAACTCGTTTGGTTTGAGTCCTATGTTGAATCATCCACTCGTATGCTAGACAATGACCCATTTTTAGGTTTACTTCATCTATAAGGGTAAAGAGTACAGAGGTATTTATTGGTATTTTGCATATAAATTCCACAGATAAATTCCACCACCCACCAACTGTCATAGGCTTAGAAGGTCCCACATCGCCCCTGATGTCTCGACTGGTGAAGGAAATCGAGGATCTTCCACTTAAAAAATAAGGTTATATATAAGTCCATGTTACATATATCTAAGGTTTATAAACTAAATAAGTGGAAGTAGATGAGTTCTAAACCCTTATATATTAAGTATCCCCTCCCAGGGATAGAAACCCCCTATGCCCAAGCAGCTAATGGAGCAAAAGACAGATGATTGGTTGAAACCAGAGAACCCCAAAGGTGTAGCATGGGCCAAGGAATGGTTCTGAGTGTTTGGGGGTGAGAAAAATTTCAAAGAGGCATGCATAGTACCACATTTAATCTTAGTGTTTGATGCAAATGATAAGGCACTGGTGTCCCCTACGCTTCCTGAGTGAGTGATCCAACCGAGTGAGTATAGTTGATGAGGTAGTGGCTGATACTTCAACCTTGTTTTGTTCTATCTAGCTAAATGAACATATTGGAAAAAAGAATCCACATTCCTGAGCAGGACTGAACCCAATCAATATGTAAACCTCAGGAGGACTGAATCACAGACAGGGATCACCCCTACGAGATTGATTACCAGAGCACTTCTGTATGCTATGAACGTCCATTCCCTGAATATCTTTTTTTTCATGCGCATTGTATGATTTTGGTAACCAATATCATAGGGTCTATCACATGTGAGTGTTAGGATGAATTCTGGACCCCAAACAACGACTTTCGATCATTTTTATTTTGATGCTTCTAGCAAGCAGTTGACAACATCTATCTAGATTATACAGACACCCTTACTTGGGGACCACTATAGGTAATGAACCGTGATATAGAACCCTAACCCATGAGTTTCAAGACCTTTGATCCATGTCCATTCTCGAGCGGAGAGAGACCAACTCATCCCATTATAGGTGGTTATTAGGGGCTAGAGAAGCATAACTATGAACCTTACCAGGTATAGATATCAATCCCATTCCATCTCTTATATGAGAGGTGAGTAATACACTCAATCTAAAGCTTTCATCCCAAACCAATGATATCATCAACTATTAGAATATAATAGGGTCCATCTCTAGCTGACTAAAAGACGTATGAGGATCGAAAGAAGAACTACAAGTCCTTTTAGTGCCACCACTCTAGCTGGCCTTCTGACAGAAATGAGCAATATCATGTGGAAACAATTAACCCAATAGTGATCTTCACCATATGAGCTCTAAACTAATCCATTATATGGGATCAAATCAACCAAAATAATATTTCCTTTACTGGTGATCCCACGTTTCTAGGTCCATATCTTTTGTCATCACCATTTCCAATGACTATATATACAAAGTACCTATCTAAATCTATCCTTTGAAAGCTGGGAGACCCACTTGTTATGATGTATCTAATATGAATCCTAAACCCACAAATGTAGGTGCAGAACTGTTAGCTTTCCTTCAACCTATACACAAGAGGAACATAAATTTCGGGCCAATTGATTCACTTCTAGTCCTAGGTCACCTCCTTTATTCTGTAGCAACTACCCGACTAATGACTATATATACAATGTACTTGGCCTCCCTCTATCTCCATTTTAATATTTTGATTATGAACCTAGTGGCCAAGAACCATCAATATTAGCTTAGGTATTCATCTATAACTATATATAAGAGTATCATAGAGTAGATTACTGGATCTCCATCAGACCCTATGACTTCATCCAATGCTGACTCAAACCGATAAGCTTCTACAAAGCCCATTCGAAGCTTTCAAACCATCTAGTCGAACCAATGGGAGCTGACTCAACCAACTCACCAGTATCTCAATGATACTACCTATATTATACTAATGTTGATTCTGAAACAAGATCAGAACAACCAGATGACTCTAGGGCGGGAGATGGTCATATTATCAATCCAATGCCTTTCTCTCCTCTCTTCAAGGCATCTACCTGGAACACCTGACCCAATAGAAACTCCTTCAAGGAAGGTAATTTTCTTCCAATCCATAGATTGCAATGCATCGGTTTGGAACACTGATACATATATATATATATTGAGAGTGCCTTCAGGACTGTTAGAGTAGATTTGGGTACTCTGTCTATATAGTCACCCTAGGAGTGGGAGATGGGAATTCAAATGATGGACTTGGATATGAATTAGAGAGACTGGAGTGAGATTCTTCCCTTTTTGGATTATCAGGGACCGTAAGGAGAATAACTTTAATGGGATCGAGGCATAATGACTAGTTACTCTGGAGGTTCAGTCATTGGATCAAAATTGGAAGAAAGGAATTGCTTCTAAGCGGAGGCATTTGATCAATTGGCCAAATATAGATCTATATATTCAAATAATAATGCACAAGTGGGCTTCGAAGGCCACATGAGAAAAAATAGAGGAACCTATCCCAACCGCCAGTTCCTTATCCCTATCAGTGAGGAGTGATATTTCTTTGATGAATTGGATACCACTAAAAATAAATCTATGTCTTTCAAACTTCACCCTATTTGTTTTAGGAAGGTGATACTTATATATCAATGGTTTAGAACCTTAGCCCTATCAGTAACTGAAGCTAGGAAAGATGACTACTACAAAATGTGCATGACCAACTTGGTATTCATATTAATACAGTTGAGAGACCCTTGAAGGTAGGTGATTTATTTATCCCCATCATTCCAGTACTGATTGTTATAAAGAACTGATCTTTATTTTGTGGTTGTAGAGAACTAATAGAGTAGACTACAGAATCCTGAGGGTGAAAAAAAGGAGAAAGGAGAAGTGTTAGTGTCATTCAAGCCGCAAGTCCTCATCATATCACATAAGACATTGAGGTCATTAGAAATCATTTATTATTCATTTCATATAGTAGAGTAGTTATAACCCTCATTCCTACTACTTGATTGAGCCGTCTTGTTCGGTCCTGGGAATCATAGCCCAAAGGTGTGAATTCAAAAATGTCTTCTCATTACTCTTATAATAGTGTGACACATGGGGCTCTCAATAATGGGGAATCAAGACTCAGAGTGGTTCTCTGTATGTTCCCCTTTTCCAACTTTTCATGAAGCACAAGCTTCAAGCCTGATCCTTTTTCAGGATAAAGACTGTTGGGAGAGTCTGGGGTGGTCCGACAACCACTACTACATATATTATACCGTTTTTGGATTTGATATTTTCCAATTTCTATGTTCCTGACCCTGTAGAAAGGGTCCTGTCTAAAATAACATTACATACATATAGAGGAATTGAGGAGATTCATATATGCCTAGAAGCTCGCAAGACCCACCCTTTCTTAAATAACGAGTGGCTAGTTCATCCGGTATCTAAGGGATACCAGAACACTTTGCTTCACCAAGAAAGTCCCACATAAATTCATTGTCTATATGATACTGACCCTTCTTGACCCCTACTTGCATACTATTTATGGTTAGTAGTCATTTAACGCTTAATCAATGCGGGTAGAAGGATGAAAAAAATCTAAATTTGACAGGATGGATGAGGCGATAGCACTTGGCGTGAGTGCGCTAAAAAACCAACCCGAGTGTATGATTTCAGTTAAGTGAAGTCCACTCAAAAAAGTATTTATTATGAAAGAATATAACAATAAGGATGATATAAAAGAAATGGTGGTTTAAATAGGAAGGCAAGGCCAGATCAACATAGGTTCCAATGGGGGATATGTTATAGCAGGACCACAAGGTTTAAGTACCGACTTATGAAAAAGATTTAGACTATTAGAGTAGAGTTCTGACCAGTGCTCACTATGAGTAGAGTCCATATGATATAGGTAGTAGGACAAATCTATCACATGATCTAGACTCAGAGGTACCTTTCCACATTGGTATCATATCTATCGGTCTTCTCTTGACTCAATGTTTTTTGATATGCGGGGAAAGTGAAAGGTAGGAGGCCAAGAGGTATGAACATTCCTTCATCTTATTTCGTAAGAGATAGTAAGTATTATAGCATATACAGTCTCCTACCTTTTCTATTCTATATATCTATAGTTATAGTTAGAACTAGTTATTGGATTTTATACTATCCTTTCCATTTCCTGCTACAAAGAAACATTAGTACTTTATTCTATATAGTACGCTCTCCTTGGCCTTGCGTTTTCTAATGTGTGATAGTGATGAAACATAGTCCTTCCCACATTAAATATCAACTGGGCTACTACCTATATTATATGGATATTACCTTCACCTCTACCTTTTTTATTGTTTTTAGATGAGGCTAGAACATCTTTGAGTCATAGCGGGACGAGAGAGTCTTTAAATTACCTTAGGACAAAGACAGATACAAATATCAATCAGAAAGAGTACAAGATCAATGGGAGAAATGAAATCTACATGAGATATCCTTTCTGAGTCCTACGTGATAAGAAATTAATTCAATCATCCTTAAGGCCATTTGTCTTATTTAGTTGACCACCCAAATGAAACGTCATCTCTATACCACAAAGCTATGGAGGTTTTGGAGATTGGATCTCATAGAGTGAATTCCTATTCTTAACCCAGCCCATATGACATCCTTCTTCACTCCCAAGAGTATTTTTTTGTTACCATGCTCATGATTTTATCAGGTCACTCAAATCAAAAAGTGTAAAGTTTTTAAATCCTAATATATTCTATTAGTTGAGAAACCCACCTATTCCAATTGGCCGAAAATGCCCTATTCATCGGCATACATTCGACTTGATCATCCCACCACCAATGCATCATGAAATCATCCACTCCACTCGCCCAAAAACCATTGCTTCCTGACCCATCTAGAGAATCAAGAATGGCCACCATCATTGCAACTCCAATCAACCCTTCATGATTTTGAACAATTCGACTATTTCCTCGAAGCATCCATGAGTAGACTTCCCCGAATCATCAAGATAAATAGAAGAATCATGATTTTTTCAGTTCTTGAACCCATCACCGCATATCGGTCACTTGTTGGATTAGTTTGTATCACCTTGTCAGTCATAGTTGTCATCCAGCTACTGTATCTAATCTCTGGGAATAATGGTAAACAATCCTAATAGCCCATTCGATGATTCATACACCGTTCTAGAAAGACACCATTACTTCTCCCAACACTTCTATTTGGAAATGAGTTAGATGATTGAATTGTAAAACCAATGAAATAATAGTAGATCAATTTCCTCCCAATTGAATGAGACCGGGTACCATTGCATGAATACTGCCCTCTCACACAACAACGATGGTTCTCCCAAGAGAGTTCAAAACCAAACTACAGAACCACGAGGCACTCCAGCTGCTGGTTGTTCGATTCACCCCCTAAGTCAGTCCATCAGATTTATTCCATTGGTACGGGTTGACACCCCAAAACTGTACTCAATTATACCAGCAGATAATACGGCCCCATTGGCTCGATGGTAGGCAAGCAAGTCACAAAATGCTATCTGCAACTGCACTTATACAATCCAATATTTCATCGCCCAAACAGCTTGTTGTTGATCTTCTTGACCATCTCATTCCAATTTCCCCGAGAACCCAACCACATCATCTTATAGCCTGATACTTGTATATATTTCCTGCTTGTTTGAATGTACACACCAGCTACCAAGAACACCGCACTAGCCCAATTTGGAATGCCGAACCGACGGACAGATCAAGTTGGATTGATCTTTTAACCATTTTGAATGGTCCTCAAAGGCGACCAGTGCCACTATTTCCTAGAATCTGCAATTAGACCAATCAGTACTCTATCAAATTCTACTACTACCTATATATACTTGAGATTCATGGGTGATGTTTCCCACTGTTCTGAATGGATGTATCACTTTCTGAGGCTTATAGTCATTGCCATATCAAGCCAAGAGAACCCAAATCAAATGAATTCAGTCATCCATTATTTCCACTAAAACAAAGGAAGCCAGGGCATTAGAAAACTGGGTTGATCGATCAGGACCATCCACTCCTGAGGGAAACTGAATCCACTCATAGTAGCGGCTAAACTACGAACTCGAACTGTTCCTATAGCTGCTATAGCCAGTCCTAATTGAAATTCCATCACAAAACACTGGAGGATTGGATTGGGACATAGGTGGGTGCCAAGGTATCTTGATCGACACGACAGTAGAACACCCAACATCGAAATCACAACTCCCAAATGATTGATGACTGCTATGAAAACAGCCATCAGAATCAGTATGGCCAACTCAACTCTGAACCACACCATTTGGTCTTGGTCCATGGATCAACTTCTATGATACCAGTTGACATGATGGTTGGATGGCCAACCCACACTCGAAACATTATTATTTTTCCCATCTCAAGGAATGGCCAAACACCCTCTTTCTACTCGTTTGGAACCCGAATAGGCAGGTGTGGAGCTTGGGAACTCCAACATACTATATCAGTGAGATTAATTGAACATTGGAACCATGGAACACCACACACCGAAGAGATAATAGAGCAGTAAAACCATAGCATGAACCATTGGCAATGAGCAATGATGTGAACTACAATCATCCCAACGACCAAAGGAGGATGAGTCATGGGTTGGAATGTCATGGGGGTTCTTTATTGGTGTGGAATGAGGTATCAAGAGGCACCATATTATAAGATCTTGGCCATGGCCTTAATATATATAAGTAACACCATTTATATATCAGTACCGCCTTCACTGAAAAGGAAAAGAGTGTTCCATATTGGAAGTGATGCTCAAATGAGGAGGTCTACTGGGCGATTGTGGTTGTGAGACAGGTAAGTGAATAATGAGTAAAAGGATAATATTGGAATAGGAACAATGAAACCATTGGAGAGGCTTGAACGAATCAGTACATATCTATGGACAAGCCATTGCACTAGTACAGGTGATACCGTGGTACTAAGAATAGAAAGGGACAAAAGGAGAAGATAAAACAATTTGAGTTGGACCATATGACCTTGGATATATGTGCATCACAACTAGAGACTGAACATCAATGGATAGCACAATCTTGAGCCATTACACTCGCTACCATTTAGTCCCGTATGTCTTCATTGTGCCTTGACGTTCCAAAATGTCGCACCGAGAGACCCCCATTGGAGTCGTCAAATCACTTTCCATCCCATTTTATCCATAATACATGTTCACCTAGACACTAAATAGCTCATTTAAAACCAGTGGTAGGATATCTACACCATTGAGCCACCAATAACATAATAAAATAGTGAATCAAACCCCCTACTCTACTATAATAGTGAGGTGATCATTCTGTAGTTCCAGATCACTTCATTATTCTTCAAATGCTAGTTAATGGACATTTGATAGAGTTGAGCATGGGTCCCCTACTTCAGGTAGATCGAATCCCCCCAAAAAAATCTAGGCATTCCAGCCTTAGAAGAATAATGAAGTTGATGATTGTTTCCCTCTACAATATGCCCAATATGAGGCATCCACAATCCTCAGTACTCTACTCTAAGTTATCCTTGGTACCTTTGGGTATTGGAAGGTACCTACTTTCCATTAAAACCCCCACAATATATATAAGTATCAGTCCAAGAGGCCCAATCTAATGTGAGATACCTGATCAAATAAAGATTCTATACTCGGACAACTCATGGAACATCAATCACTATTCTGCTAGCAACAATAGACACTATTCTTATTATACGGTACTCTTATATATAGTTATATAAGAGTACCAGATCTGTTGTTGTTTGGACACCACCAATCAGGAGAACACGATAGAGTGATCGACGGTTGCTCGACCCATGTGCAACCACTTGATATACAATATCACTGGCACTTTTTCCAATTCAAAAGTTCTATCTGTCATGCTTGAACTGTCACCATTATATATACAAGTACTCATCCAATAGGTCGGGTGGATTGGTATTCCACTGACCTTGGGACCCCCTTCCAATAGGGCATGATCGTGCTACCATCCTTAGAAGAATATGGAAGAAAGAGATAAATAAAAAAATACATGTCTCATATCTAAACACCCCTTCACCTTGCTACGATACCACCACCAAATAAAACCCCTACCAATTCTAAAAGGTGATACCTATACTACCTATATTAGATAGAATAGGAACCTTCGTATTTAAGTGGGTACGGAAAACTCAATCCCTTGTGTATACAATGGTTGGAGTAGAAGGAGTTCTGATCCAATTCCAATGCGCCCCATCTTAACACCACCAAGACCACAAAAAAACCTCACATGTGATTCCCAACCATCTTGACACTGACCCCCTACTAAACATGAGACACTCGATAAACCAAGAGATCTATCGACTGCAGAACACAACCAAAACCATTGAAAAAAAGAAATGCTAGATTATAATGGCCTTTCAACCCCATAGGCTCAAGCTTGAGTTGGCCATAACACAAACTCCCTGATCCAAATGTTGCTTCTACCATTTCTGTTTCACCTGGGTGTGCCCCATTCACACCTATGGTCGTCCTTCCCATCAATCAAGCCAGGATGCGGTAGCTCAGTACTCTACTCTACAATACTATTATATATAGTTATATATAGAATACATGAGCACTTGATTAGTATATCATTTACCAATTCTAGACCCATCCATATTTGCATCGTTCGTTTACTCCACCCCATACCCCATTTTTCACCCTTGGTCATTTCTAAGTCCGCACTGAGATACTTCATGTATCACAGGGATACATGATTCATGTATCCCAGTCAATGACCATGACATACCAGGGTAGCTAGCTATCATCTTATATCTATGCTACCAACAACGCCTTCGAATTTTGTGATCAAACGGCCAGTGAGCCCTTACTAAAAGATATCAACATCAATCTCGATCCCTAATCAAGGAGGTAGTGAAGACATTAAAGCAAAAAACAGAGTCAACAACATCACAAGAAACCAGAATAGTTACTCTGTCTATATAGTTTGTTGAATTGCTGCCTCAGTTGTAGATTTCAAGTCTACAAAATCAAATTTCCCTATCATCGACCCAGTCAACCACATCCATTGGGATATGTAACAAAAAACACATGACCCAATCATTGTTAGGTCATAGTATAATACCTATATTATACACTGATAATGATAAAGAAAATATAGTTTCCTATTTAAAACACTCTAGCTTTCCCTTCTCTAGTGGTATCAACCCCTTCATCATAATCGATATGATTGTCATCACCTTTTATAGATATCCAATGGTTCCCCTCATATATGGAAACCATCAAGAACCAAAGTTGTGTGTAGGCACATTCATCACATTTTCAGCCTAGATGATAGAGGCCTTGAAAGGGAAGGGTAGCTACCCACTAGATAGGGAGGCACTTGGTTCAAGACAGAACACTATACAAAACAAGAAGCTAAACAACCCCATTTAGTTTAGTATAATATAGATGGGTACTCTTCTATATAGTTTATAGGAATTTATTCTCATAATATAGTCTGATATTGTACACAAAATATTCTGGACTCAGATGGTGCTACTCTTTCTTTTAGGCTCAGTAGCATACTAGTCTTAGGGGGCAGTCCTTATCTCTATCTCACTCTTCATTCAATTACCAGACATTCAAGGAAACTCAAAGAGAGAACATCAATAAGATAGAACGTTCTTCCTTCAGGATAGAGCTCCAAAACAGGTTAGCCATAGGACATCATATCATATCTGGTGCTTCTCTGTTACCGTAGCTCAGGAGAAAGAAGCAAGTTTCATTATCCATGGACTAAAGAGGGAATGAAGGACACCTCAATACTCTACTCTAATAGTCTAACTACATGAGCTATCAGTACTCTACTCTAATAGTCTTTAGTGATCACACTTATTCAAATCCAAAACTCACTCTTGTGGGGAGAACTATGTCACATACAAGATTACGAAATCCTAGGGATAAGAAAGAAGAAAAAGTCACACATATCAATAGCTTTAACCTCATTCTTCTGTGAGAAAATCAATCCCAACCCTTTCTTAAAGGATGATACATATTTATAAGGGTTTATAACTTGGTTACTTCAACCTATTCGGTTACTTGCTACTTTCCTCACGAAAGAAGATTTCTCAGTATCTCCGACAAAAAAATGGAGATACTATCAGAGATACTAATCAAACATCATGATCAATTTATAAGTGAAGCTAATAAGGATTAAAGCTGATAAACAAGTCCAATAGCATGAGAATCAAGCATAGTAGAGTGTCAGTACTCTTCTAATAGTGTTTATCAGTTTATCCAAAGAGTCTTAACTACAACTTACATTCCAAGTTAAAAGAAATAGATGAAAGCAATTCATTTCTATAACCCTCAGAATACCATGAATCTTGATCCTAGTGAATGTAGTCTATGATAGGAATAGGTGGTTTCCAAATGATAGAGTCATTGTATATGACGCTCGATCTGTATTGGATGGATGCTTTAGCTGTGAATAATTTCTTTGTATATGATGCTCTATATGTCTATTAGAATATAAGAGTACCTATCTTTGATCTTCTATGTCCTTGAATTTAACACTTCTGTGAAATCATGTAGATCCTTAGTGGAATAATTCAACCTTGTAGCATATCTTTCATCCCTCATTCATTCCTTTCTTCAAGTTTTATTCTTTTGGATATCCTTGTTTCCCTATTTCCTAGAACATCCTTTTCTTCTGATTGATGGGACTGATTTCTACAATCCCATGACCCCTTTCTGCATAAAAGTCTTCCCCAACCTCTCTTGACGTTCTTGGTGAGATTTCTTATCATACACCGCCCTAATTGTGATGGTCCCCTTTAGCTAGTTCTTTCATAAGTGACCCATCTTCTTCCTCCTCCAAATGGTTTTCCCCTCAAGTACTCTACTCTATATTGAAGTTGTTCTATATTTCTTCTAGTAGATATTCTTGAGGTCCTCAACCCCATGTTCCACAGATGGACAACCAAAAGTATATATCAGTATCTTCTCATTATGATACATTCATTTGGGTGTTCCCTTGTCTTCTATGTATGGCTGGATCTTCTTGATATTGAGGTCATGGGATAACATGACTGTTGGGAGAGGGGTTCAAGATTCCTTCATCTAAGTCTTCCTATTTCATTATTTTTTTTAGGTTCTCGTAGGTCTTAAGGGTTTTTTTCCAACTCAACCAAAGGATTTGAGATGTCACTAAGGTCTTGATTAGGGAGGTGGAAAGAAGAGTTTGAGTGTATCCTAGTTGACCGCAGGTTGGAGAATCTATGCTTTCCCTATTTAAACCTCACCCTATGTCATTATTGGTCATCAAAGAAGTAGAAATGCAACTGTGTTGATAGTGGTGAAGGTTACAAAATGAACAAACTCATAGTCAAACCATGTTTTTGTGTAATATGTACCCCAACCATGTATCATGAACACACGAAGGGTATGACATCAGGTCAAATAGGAAGAATTCTCAAAACACTCAAATGGAAAGAAAAAGGAAGGTGAAAGACTATCTATGACTAGGGACCTACAACCAATTAACATTAGGCTAAATGGTAGTTAAAAATTAGAATTTAAACCTTTTTAATCTTAACTGTCTATGCTTACATCTTGGATCAATTCTTAGTATAATATAGGTAGAATCTATTTTATCAAGATTCAAACCTCGTCGCCACCTTCCTTATGAGATTGGAATCTTGTGCAGTTTTGTTATCTTTATTTTATTGATATAGCCTATACCTATCTCATCTTTCATTGTGTGGCCTCTTATACATCTCAAGACTCTTATAATAGTGAGAAATCCTATTTAAGAAGCTAGAAGCTTCAAGGCAATTCAATAAGAGATAGAGAGTTTATAATTAAAAACCACACCAAAGACTATTTTGATTTGATAGTAGACTTTATTTTGATCCAATGAGAGTTAGAATGTGCTTTGGTTCATAGGTGGTGTATCCCTATATAGATATAGATAATCTTTGTATTTGGGATTAAGCCATTTTCACGGAGGGTTTAAGAAGTGATTAGGTACGAGCAATAGTCTGATTAGGATTGTGCTAGAACATTGCTCTATATTAAGAGCAGAAAAGACTAATCACTAAAGAGATACAAAATTGTGTAGTTCCTCTGTTCCTAGAGGAAATGAAAGATATTCCTTATGATTCTACTTCAATTTAAAGTCATAAGTATTTCACTTTTCTAAGGTTATGTTAAGGGGAACTTTGGTGTTTGTTTAGATTCCAAAGATCGAGATTCGAATTATCTTTTTTCAAACTAAAAATAAATTGAGGTGAGTGAGAAAGAAGGTAGATAAAAAATGGAAATAATTTTTCTTCCACTTCTGGAAACTAAGTAGAGGATCTTGGCTTCCCTATCTGATGATTATGATGATGCCTAAACTGGAACTGATCCCTACTAGTCACCAACATTGGTGCCTTTTCTCCTCCTGTTAGAGGTAGAACTCTTGGTGATTTTGGTGTATGGATGTCGAGAACTTTTCCTATATATTTTAGAGTAGATTACTTAACATTAAAGTAGATTACTAAGCTGAAAGACTATGTGCTGCTAATGTGTACATTTGGTCGGTCTTCAAGTGAGTGAGTGAGATGAGGAGTGAAGAGATTCGGGTCAGCCAAGTACCATCCATTTAGCTATTGAACAATGTGATCATCCGCCCATTATTTTTTCTTAATACAATTCTGGTCTTCCCACATGAAATTGGTGTGCAGTAAGAAAATCTTCACTCTATGTGGGTTAGAACCTTATGTTAGTGAGAAGGAGTAGGCAGGTCAAAAAGTCAATAATCTACACTACATGTACTCCTATATATAGTTATAGAAGAGTACCTGTAGAAAGTGAATCATATCATAATCTAGGTATTTTTCTATAATTTTATATAATAGTACCGTAGAATAAGAATAGGATAGTAAGAAAAAATGAACTTCAACCATTAATTTACGAGTATGGAATAAGAATTATCAAGTGGGATCTCTTGGGTATTCTAACCAAGTACTAAAGAACTGGAGGTTATTTAGAATCCTTAAGAATGTGAGTGGATTAAGAAGATGGGAATGTTTATGTAAGAACACAAATCTTCGTTTTAGGTATGTTTTTCCGTTTCTGGTCATTTTTTAGAAGATGAAGAAAATCTAGAAATTTTATGAGTACACGTCGTGTACTTTATGAGTACACACCGTGTACTTTTCTCCCACGCAAGACCATGTGATGTCTGTGTCTGGGCCACACACACAGTGTGTAGCAGTGATGTGGAGGACACTTAATGTGGTGTACGGAAAGGGTGAGTACATTCCATGTACTCATGAACTACAAACCGTGTACTTTTATTTTTATTTCATTAATCGGACCGGGGTCATGTCTTAAACCTTTTTTCATCTTCTCCTCCACCTAATTACATCCAGAGCATCTGAGGAGGCTGAATCATCTACAAGACACCAATCCTTCACTGGTTAATCTAATCAAATGTCATCGGTTTCAATAGAATCACAATAGTTAGTTCTTGGTTCTTCTTTGGACACGTTTCCTGATTCTTTCTCTTGTGAGAGTTATTGGAGGCTGAAAGTTTAGATGTTTTTTGAAAATATTATCCATTATATGATGATTCACAGGATGAGGATCAAGTATATCAATCTCCTAGGATTGAGGTAGGTGGTTTTTTTCCCTATGTTGAATGTCTTTGAGTTTTTGGTGCAAAAGTGTCGGATACCCATGTATCGGGTATCTCGGTTTTGGGTTTTGATCATGTATTGTTATCTGCCTTAGATTGAATATATTCTTGAGGTTATTATATGATTGATAATTTCTTGTTAGCATGTTTGAGTATCACCCCGGGGGTGTTTCCCCTGTTTTGGTTGTTTATCGACATTTGGCTTAGGTTGCCTGTGAGGCATACATTGTTGCATTGTTTTCCTGCCTTGATATAGTTGATTGTTTGTATTTCCTGCTTTTTAAATGATTTTCATTCATTTTAGCTATTATAAAAGTATTTTTTTAGCATACTTTGGGCTGCTAATAGTTGATTACACATGACTACCCAACTCCGGAATGTGGGAACCTGGTGTGGTAGACTAAAGAGAGAATTGACGATTAAGGGATTCCCTAGAGAGTCTATTATAAATTAGTATCTTTTGCAGGACCTACGAGAATGGGACTATGTGTTTCCTTAGAGTTTCCTTAGTTATGTATTGAGACTATAGGGGGAATTAGACATAAGTGCTTCCTTATAAAGTCTATAGCTATCGTTTCAAGAGCACAGGGGAATTGACAGTGAGAGCTACCCAGAGTGTCTGTGCCTTTGTATGTTTACTTGACTAGAGGGGTTTTCCAGAATGAGCCACCTAGAGAGTCACCTTGAATATTGTTTGGTTGGTTGTGATGAGTCCACCAAGACAAAGAACAATCTTGGGTTTTGTAGTGCTTGTTGTTTAAGTAGTCTGTTGAGATACTTGTTATGTTACTTTCTTTGCCTTGGAAATATAGAGTTGTTTGGTAGATTCCTTGTTTGAAAATTAAATGATTGTATTAAATTAATAAATAAATGAAAACGGATATTTTAGGATTTTTTAATTTAGTGTACTTCTAGTTCTCTGCTGCATTTATTTCCATTGCTTTTGTTATATTGCTCACTGACAGTAGGGCACATATCTTGTGGTGGTTACCTACTGGTATTAGTCTCACACCCTGTTTGGGTCCTACTTTTTGGCTCAAACAGGTTATATAGTTGCAGGTGTGTATAGGGATTGTGGCCCTTCTACTTCAGGTACATGATTTCTGGTTGGAGCTGGATATCATAGGACCGAGCTTAGGCTTGTGATGCTGCTGGAGTTGTTGTTTACTTTTAGTGCTTTGTTCTCAGTTATATTTCAGAACATTGTTGTGTTTGTTTCTTTCCTTAGATACATGTACCATGCTGCATCATTATTATATTATACATTGCTTCCGCTTTTAGTTCAGTTATTGTATGCTATTTACTACTTCCTCTATTGACTGTTATTTCTTGTACCTTGTATACCTTACCAAATGAGGGCATCGTTTCCCCAATAACTTACCAAGGCCCTCGTTGCTAGTCGGTAGCCTCTGGCATTTGGGGAAATGCGCTTGAGGTCTTGTGGTGAACCGGGCATGGGGCACCAGTTTAGGGGCTCCAGATTTGGGTTGTTACAGTTTATAACCATATTTTTACAATACCCACCATTGATGGAATATTTTTTTCTTTCATTACCAGTCTTCT
The DNA here is from genome assembly GCA_963277665.1 of Viscum album. Taxonomy (NCBI): domain Eukaryota; kingdom Viridiplantae; phylum Streptophyta; class Magnoliopsida; order Santalales; family Viscaceae; genus Viscum; species Viscum album. The sequence continues at coordinate 1,546,509,210 of OY728135.1, read as the reverse complement.
TATTTAGCTAACTATTTCAGTAACCGTTTCTTATCTACTGTGAGAGTTTCCACTGTTGTAATATAGGCTCTTACTGTGATTATAGAAGGTCTTATTGAATTAGCTGCACATTCATCTATAAAGGATCTTGTTCTCAAATACCCTCTTGCTGCAAGAAAGGAAGGGGTTTCTATTGAATCATCTATGAATGAATTTGTAGCAGGAAGGGCCCCATTAAAGTAAACTTCCAATATATATTAGTACCATCATCTAGATTGCTTCCTCAACAAACTCAACCATCTTATCCCTTCCTCACTGGCTTGGTACTCTACTCTAATAGTGACATATTTATGTATAGTGTTCAAAAAGTCCCCCAACTATCTCACAAGTAACTCACAGGGACCCCATTAGATCGTACCACCTATTACTTCTTATCCGGAGAAGGATATAACTACTATATTCTAATATTTGACCACCAAGACTGGTATACATCTATGAATAGTAGTCATATGAGTCAGTATTCGTTATGCTTCTTAGCTCGACTCATTTGGTAAGGTGTACAAGAGTTAGATCACAATGAACTGAAAAGAGAATTTCTATTAGAGTAGTGTTAGGTACTCTGTCTATATAGTTGAGAAAGAAGATTCATTTATTGGATTGAAACCTAAGTTGTATGGAGAGTAAAATGAACTAATCACACATTAATCACTTAATGCTTAACACTATAGCTAAGGGGTTCATCCATACACTTAAACAAATAAGTGAATATACCCAACATATATTTTTTGATAACAGAGTGCTAGCTTTTAGTATTCTAGTTTTAAAACTTTCCTAATCTCTCGTTAGATTTATGTCTATCCTGACAGTCTATCTCTTGCTTTCTTATTTTCTTTCTTTAGAGCTTCTTGGTTTCAAAATGAGAACTTCCTTACCCATAAACTGACATGGGATTGGCCTATCAATCAAATGAAATTTTATAGCATGCCAACAAGACTTACAAAATCACTCCAACAACTCCCATGAACTTGAAGTAGATATAATCTAGATAGTACGATACTTATTTGAAAAAACAAGAATATACTAAATACAGTTCTATATCCTTATCAGTCTATTTAATATTTAGTCGATGAATCTTATAATTATTTGATAACACTATCTACCCTTAAGACCAACTTAAGGTATGTAACAAAAGTCTCAAGAGAACTAACAATCGATTGAATGGAAGGGTGAGAGACAAAAGATAAAATAGAACTCCATCTAGAATTTCCACTCCTTCTACCAAGTACGACATTATCAATTGAAGAGCTTAGTTTGGATGGATGGAAATACCTTAAACTGGCTCAATAAAGTCTGGAAAATTAGCTAGGTTATATTATTTTAACTAAAAATCCTTGTTGTTAAAAAGATTGTGAGATATCTTTTGACACCATGGACTTGAACATCTTTAATTAGGGATTCCCTAGGTAAATCATCCAATATATATAAGTACCATCCCTATGAGAAAAACTCTTCTTCAGCCACCCAGGTGCATGGATTTTGAAAATGGGTTCCCACCATATTGATGAGTGGTGTATATTTTTTGTCCTCATCAACCATGGACTTACCTACCTATAAAATATAGCTAATCCCCTAACTACATTAAATAGAAAACAAAGTCTTTTAAAAACTTTTATATGAGTCTTGTTCTGACTTCTTCTGATTTTACAGGTTTTCAGGTAAGTCATTGGTTTCCATGGGAATAATTTTTCAGTTGGTAAAGCCACTCACGTCACACTTTAAATATATATATGTGATGCCATGAGTACATTTTCTTAATGAGTAAGACCAAATAGGGAAAATATAAAGGATCCTTAAAAAGGATACAAACATAGGGAAAATAGACAAGTGGGCATCTATGGATGCTGAATTCCCCTTATTTATTAGGGAGAAGACAACAATTTTAGTTGTTTTCTTTGTTGCTGACAGAGTACTCCCTATTAGAAGACTAGGCTGCATTCTATCCATCTATCCCATCACAAGAGGCCAATATGTGCACAGGAATCAGATACCTTTTGGACTTTTATGAGAAATCAGTCATAGGTGGGACCTTGATATGGATTGAAAAATAGTATTTGTTCATTAAAAACAATCAATTTTGAGTCTAGGGTAGGATAAACACCAACATTTTATCTCTTTTCATCATTTGTGGTTACACTAATAGAAAGAAAGTACTTGCTAATGAACCTTGACTCTCTACTCTCTTCCAACGAATCAATAAATCTCTCAATTTCACAAATAAAGAAGGTGTAAGTTAGTACTATTATAATAGTGTGCTTCCCATTCGTTTACCAATCACAAAGAAGATCAAGATTATGTGACCAATAGGAGAGGACCTTTTTATCCATACTGGTCAGACATTTACTCTTCTATATACTCTAATAGAGGAAGAAAGGCTAAGGGGAAGGTTCTAAACCCTTATATATTTAATATCACCTTTAGGGAGGGTTAGGATATACTCAATGAAATAATAAATATTTAATTATGAATTAAAAGCGCAACTACTGGTCTCCCATACCTCAATGTAATAGTTCTTATGACTTTGGAAAAAATCAAACAAGAGTGTCGACCCATAGTAGGACCCCCATTTCAACTGCATATGAGGCATACTGGTCCAAGAAGAAGAGAATTATGCTTTTATGATACTGATGCTACTACCTCATGTGGATCTATTGGACTTAAAAACCCAACCCATATGAATATTTTTGATGAACCATCAGTATAATTTGGGTAGTATAATTCCCTTTGAACTTGAAATCATGTTGGGCGTTGAGCTCGAAAGCGTATTTCCACTTAAATAACTATGATCATTGTCTATGAACCTCATGTCCAAATACTCCAAACAAACCACACATGATCCCCAAAATGAAATGCCAGAACTGTAACACCCCGAGCTTCCACGATACGCTTCTCATTCAATAATGCAATAACTTGCATTGTACGCAACTTCGAGTTCTAAAACACCGCGAATAATCAAAGTAGCCGTTATGAATAGTAATAACCACTTTTTAAAATTATAGAAATTTTATATTTTAAAATGGACTTCATTTTTGTATTCGTAATATCGAAATTATCCAAAGTTGAATTTTTGTAATTTTCTGAGAACTTCCAATTTTTTATGAATAGTGAAAATTACTTAAAAACAACTTTTTTAATCAAAATAATTTATAGTGATAAATTATACTATTTAGTGGTTTTAAAGTATAATTATAATATATTTTTACCATTTTATCCAATGGTGGTCATTAGAATTAATTTAACATTGAAATTGGACATAAACAATTGCCCATCTTTTGACATAAATTGTTTCTTAAAAACACGCTATTTGTTGTAACAACGGTAATTAATTATAAAATTAATTAATACAACTTATATGTTTGGAATTTTGTAAAATAGACATCATTTTTGAATTCGGAATATCAATTATAGCTTCCGGTGAAATTTTGGCCTTGTTCTGAAAAACTTCAATTTTTGATGAATAGTGAAACCACTAAGTGTTAGTTAAATAACTGATTTTTCGTTTAAATGAAATATTACCACTTCTGTGATTTGATTTTCAAAAATCCGACATACATGGTTGTCATTAAGAAGTAAAATGTGGTTCAATGAGATTAAAATAATTTTTTGGTGAATAGTAACTTTTAAGTTCTTAATCGCGATTAGAGGTAATTAGTGTAGTTTAAGGTACAAATAATGTTTTAATAATATGAGATGAGCATGAAACTTGTCCTACTCTTATTGTATGAGTCATGGTCGACAAAGAGAATCCATGGGTCAACTTGGGGACCCCATGGAGCCACTTTAGTTGGAAAATGACATTAATATATATTTATTTAATGTTAAAATTAAATTGACACAAACATGAGTTATTTTACTAAAACAGTTTTTAAGTAGGGTTACACAAGTCCAAATTTTGACTATAAATTTTAATTAGAAAGATAAAAATATTTCCTACATCATAGTATTTTTTTTATAATTTTTAGACATTAAATAAATTAAATTATTTATGACATCATTATGATGCAGCGATTACCTCATTATTTAACGATTTAAATAAAATGAGAAGATAATGCAAAATCCAAGGCTTAGACTTGTCCAAAGCCTATTGGATGAGTAGATTTCGAACCCTTATCATCTTATCCTCGAATTATATAAGTGTGGGACCTCTAAAATCCGAAAATCATTTTATAATAAAGTGACTTTTCTTTACTTTCCAAGAGTGCCCCTCCTCTCCACTTATAAAAGGCCCCCACCTCTCCCACCTCATTTACACCTTCAAGCCATTTGGCTCGGCCAAACTCTGCCCAAATACTCTCCCAACTTCCCCCTCTTAATCCTAGAAGCCTCACTTTGGGCAGAACTCTTCCCAAGGAAGCCTTTGGATCAAATCAAAAAGAGTTACACGATTTTGAGGTAATGTCTTCTCTAATGTTGTTTTGTTTTATTTTTCTTCTCCAATCCCCTAAACTATTTTTATTCATTTATTTTGTAACAACACCAGTATCCTCAATATACTAGGATGTTGTTATAAGAAGTATTATAGCTACACTTACACACACCTACATCTAATGGTTAAAGAACATACTGTTTCTGTGGATGGCGAATTTCTGCCTCACGAAACGATGATTGTTCAAATTCTTTTAACACCTATAATGGTGGCCATTTTGATGACACTATTTTCATATATGATATATATATATTATGTTTATGTTTTCCTTATCCTTCTGTATTTCTCATTTATGTCATACTTTATGATTTCCATTATGGGTAAAACGCGATAATTTCATTTTAGGAAGTGTGGACTACCGCCCCCTCAAAGTGATTTGAATCGTTCATGCCATATGTGGGATGTATAAAGGATGGAGTAAATGGTATTATTAACTATATTATACTTTAATTATATTATAAATTTATATCATTATGATTTCATTCCATTAAATACGAAATAGAAATGAAAGTAGCGTTCATGCGTACGTACGGCTTACCGTCTCCATGAACGGTGCATTTCATTTCTTACCTCTAAATGTTACGTGAAATTATGAATGGATGTATATACTGGATATATATCATATATATGATATCTAAATCTTGAATATAATTCTGGATATAATGGATATTTCACCACATGAACAACTTGTAATTATAGGAAGTTTATTTTTGACTCAAGTACCAAAGATCGACAAAACGACCGTTATTAACTTAAATAATTACATAATGTTCATATCATTATAATAAGTGATATAATAAGAATAATGAAATTGAAAATGGTTCTTAATAAGGTATATATTAACTCTAGTTTATTATTCATGGGGTTAAAAAGCGGTTGAGTCAAGTCAGACACGAGGTAAGGGAACTTCTTAACCCAATTTCTATTCTTTGGGTTAATCTCCAAATTTCCAATTATGTCATGATATTATTATGTATTATTTTGTATTTTTACTTTCTTTATGTGTAACTATAGTGAATACACATAATAGATCTACTTTATTTTAAAAATGATCTTTTTAAGGACTTCGTCTCAATCTCCTTTCATTGAGGCATATTTGGTTTTATACACAACTTTCTTTTATACGGTGTATAAACCCCTTTGACTTTTATGTTTATTCGAAAGGAATCTTTTTTTATACGAAGCGTTTTACTAAACGACAAAAAGGGAATGTTTTTCTTTCCGAACATATGCGGCGACAACGACTTTCCGCCGCCGTGACCATTATTTGAGTTTCGGCTTCCTCTACAAGCCATCACTTTTTTTAATGAAAAATAAATACAATGTTTTAACTTTCTTTTATTTTGGTATTGAAAATGGTTTTGAAAGCGTTTTTATTATATCAATGTGTTGTATTGTTATCTTGTGATTGAAATTTGGAAATGTTATGTTTCCTTTATGCATGTTTTATGTGATACAATTATGTTATGGTTTATGATATGTTTAAACCTATTCATATGAGGAATGCATTGGACTTAATAAGTGACGGGTGGAGCCCGCTATAGCTCCTCGATGCATCGGCAGGTCTCATGAGACAAACTAGTGTCTTGGCACGAGGCCTTGAAAAAATCTTATTTGTGGTCTTGGCACGAGGCCTTGACTACGTGGTTATGATAGTCTGGCATTATTCATTCCATCATTATGAAAGTGGTTATTGATATTGCATGTGATTATTCGACCAGTAGAATATCCATGTGAAGAAGTAAATGGCATTATCTCATTTTACTTTTGCCATATTATGTTGAAGTTCAAGTTTAAAAGGCTTTTGTTTTAGTTATACATTGCCTTAAATGTTAATGTTTATTTATGAAAGCTTCCGCTATATTGTTAACCTTACTGAGCATCTGAGCTCACCCCTTTCAATGTTTTAATATTTTTTCAGGATGTGAAGAAGTATTTTATGAATGACCTACAGGGGTAGTCAGAAAGGGATATGATTTTGGACTATGAAGACCATGCTATTGTAGTTTGTTTACTTTTTGATGTAATGAAAGACTTATGAATGTATCTAGTGTTTCCAAGGCTACTAAACTAATCAGTCTTTCGAGACTTGATCTTTTGTGATCATGCCAATGTTAAGAAGTAATGCACCGACTCTGGGTAGCTGGGGTCGGGGCGTTACAGTTGGTATCAGAGGCAGTTTAGTACTAACCTTGGAAGCTAGATTTAGATAAACTCTGATTAGAGCACATATCCCAAAGATAGACTTTGAGGATTAGTATATAAGAACTTCCTAGAATTTTGGTATTATAGAGATGTTATGAGTTTTCCGAGCAATACATCCCTGTCTGGATACGAGCAGGTAGAGGCGGCTCTGGCACAGATGTACCTAGGGGTAAAACCCGAAAACACCGCTTTGAGCTAGACTCGAACGGGAACTGGTGCACAACAACGGGCCTTGCTGCACTCTTGGTTACGACACTCCCGGGGGATATGCTTAGGATAATTCTCATTTTCTTTACAAACCACTATGAACGGTTATGAGTATATACTTCCTCAATGAAAAACTTTTTATGAATATGAATTATATCCATAAATAGCTCAATTTATGTTAAGTGTTTTATAAGTATGGGATTATGTATTTTGATTCATAAACTGATCTAGTTTATGCAATTGTTTAGAAATGGCGCCTAGTGGAAGGAATGGAAACCGTATCAATGCACGCACTCTGTGTAGGGATTGCCCTCCTTCTCAAGATAATTATTGTGGATCTGGAGATACAATTGGTGCTGATCAACTTATTACCATACTGGGACAACTCACTCTGGTTATGAATAATAACCTTACTCGTATGGAGCACCCTGATCCGCAACGTGGAGGATCAATGCTAGATCGTTTCATGAGGCAACAACGACCAAACTTCAATGGGAGTACAAATCCTATAGTAGCTGAGAAATGGATAAATTCCTTAGACAAAATATTCCATGCCTTGGGGAGTAGTGAAAGGGAGAAGGTTGTCATGGCAGTTTACCACCTCACTGGAGATGCCGATCAGTGGTGGTCGATGATTCAAAACACAAAGGAAGATGATGATGTATCAAATATGGAATGGAGGGAGTTCAAAGAGCTTTTCTTAGAAAAATACTTTCCTCGAGACCATCGAGCGGATATGGAAAGGAAATTTTTGAGTCTGAGACAAAAGGAGGATGAGAATGTCGCAAAGTATGAGACCAACTTTACAAGGTTAGCGAGGCATGCTGCCGATTATATACGTAAAACAAGGAGTAAGATTGATCGTTTCTTTGATGGGTTAAAACCATTTCTCCGTCGATCTTTAGTATCACAATCCTTCTCATCATACGAAGATATTGTCTCATGTGCTATCAAGACAGAAAAGGAATTCTCTAAGTCTTATGACAACAATGTAAAGCAAGAGAAGAAGAGAACGGGGGAACAAGAGACAGATAAAGGGAAAAAGGGAAAGAAGGATTTTCCATTATGTGATAATTGCGGGAATAATCACCCTGATACATGCCTAAAAGGAATGGGAGTTTGTTATAAATGTGGAGAAAAGGGTCACCAGGCTTGTGATTGCAAGGGAAAGAAAGAGGCTATCAAAGTTGAATGCTACAATTGTAGAGAAATGGGTCATTATGCAAATGAATGCCCTAAGCGTCAGGGAAACTTACCTCAGAAAAGGCCAAGGGATCAAGTCCAATCTTATGATGTGACTACAGTTGAAGCGGAATAATTAATGTATTGGTGCTTTTGGACTCAAGGATTATATTCTGGTTATAAGAATAATGTGATATATATAAAGATTGTACTGCAGTACTTTTTGATTTCAGTAAGGTTTTAATATGATTAAGGTAATCATATTTTTAGTATGTGACAATAAGAGAAACTAATCATTGTTTGGGGAATCTAATAAATTGATTTTGGAATTAAGAGACCTTTTAGAGAAAGTCTGGACAGAGGTATTTTGGATAACTATAAAGGTTGGAGTGGATTAAGTTGAACCTTGGATAGTAAATTTAAGGTTAAAAATTTTCTGGAGATTATTCTTGGAATACTATAGTTTTATGAAAAGGACAACCTGTAGGGTGGGGCATAACCCGTCGCGTCGGACAAAGCTCCAGGAATCGAACCCACAATCATAGTGCGACGGGCCTTTATTTCCTACCACTAACCTACAGGAAGTCCCTGGTTATTACAAAATAATTTTACTAATCTAAATGGTATGTGTTAACATTTGGAACCTTATACAATTAGTTTAAGTATAATATTTTTGAGTTCTATTATCTTTTTGAGTGAAAGATGAGTTGATGGTTGAAACTCTAACTGTCAAGCATAAATATATATATACCTATCTCTTATTCAATGAATAAATTAATTCTTAAACTTTAGTAAAGGGATATTAAAACAAAAAAATGTGTTATCCTAATACCTTATGTCCTGTTGAACTGATAATATTTTAAATCAACATAGATTGAAGGCTTTGAGGCCCTCAATTTGACAGTTGATTTTGATTGATGACCTCAATCACTCCCTACAAATATTTACGTTTTTCCTCCAATTATATGTCGTTAATTGCCACCAATTTTCTCCTAATCGAGATCATAATTGGGTGGTGACTTTTTCATTTTCCCTTCCCTCTTATTAAGGCTAAATTTTATTAATCATATTTGTGATGTGGGTTTTCCTCAAAGGTATTTTCTCTTTTCAACCTTTTATTTTCAAAGAAAAATCTCAAATTTCCAGGACTAAATTTATTGAAGGAGGGGAGAATGTAACACCCCGAGCTTCCACGATACGCTTCTCATTCAATAATGCAATAACTTGCATTGTACGCAACATCGAGTTCTAAAACCCCGCGACTAATCAAAGTAGCCGTTATGAATAGTAATAACCACTTTTTAAAATTATAGAAATTTTATATTTCAAAATGGACTTCATTTTTGTATTCGTAATATCGAAATTATCCAAAGTTGAATTTTTTGTAATTTTCTGAGAACTTCCAATTTTTTATGAATAGTGAAAATTACTTAAAAACAACTTTTTAATAAAAATAATTTATAGTGATAAATTATACTATTTAGTGGTTTTAAAGTATAATTATAATATATTTTTACCATTTTATCCAATGGTGGTCATTAGAATTAATTTAACATTGAAATTGGACGTAAACAATTGCCAATCTTTTGATATAAATTGTTTCTTAAAAATACGCTATTTGTTGTAACAGCGAGAATTAATTATAAAATTAATTAATACAAATTATATGTTTGGAATTTTGTAAAATAGACATCATTTTTGAATTTGGAATATCAATTATAGCTTCGGGTGAAATTTTGGCCTTGTTCTGAAAAACTTCAATTTTTGATGAATAGTGAAACCACTAAGTGGTAGTTAAATAACTGATTTTTCATTTAAATGAAATATTACCACTTCTGTGATTTGATTTTCAAAAATCTGACATACATGGTTGTCATTAAGAAGTAAAATGTGGTTCAATGAGATTAAAATAATTTTTTGGTGAATAGTAACTTTTAAGTTCTTAATCGCGATTAGAGGTAATTAGTGTAGTTTAAGGTACAAATAATGTTTTAATGATATGAGATGAGCATGAAAGTTGTCCTACTCCTATTGGATGAGTCATGGCCGACCAATAGAACCCATGGGTCAACTTGGGGACCCCATGGAGCCACTTTAGTTGGAAAATGACATTAATATATATATTTATTTAATGTTAAAATTAAATTGACACAAACATGAGTTATTTTACTAAAACAGTTTTTAAGTAGGGTTACACAAGTCCAAATTTTGACTATAAATATTCATTAGAAAGATAAAAATATTTCCTACATCATAGTATTTTTTTTATAATTTTTAGACATTAAATAAATTAAATTATGTATGACATCATTATGATGCAGCGATGACCTCATTATTTAACGATTTAAATAAAATGAGAAGATAATGCAAAATCCAAGGCTTACACTTGTCCAAAGCCTATTGGATGAGTAGATTTAGAACCCTTATCATCTTATCCTCGAATTATATAAGTGTGGGACCTCTAAAATCCGAAAATAATTTTATAATAAAGTGACTTTTCTTTACTTTCCAAGAGTGCCCCTCCTCTCCACTTATAAAAGGCCCCCACATCTCCCACCTCATTTACACCTTCAAGCCATTTGGCTCGGCCAACCTCTGCCCAAATACTCTCCCAACTTCCCCCTCTTACTCCTAGAAGCCTCAGTTTTTGCAGAACTCTTCCCAAGGAAGCCTTTGGATCAAATCAAAAAGAGTTACCCGATTTTGAGGTAATGTCTTCTCTAATGTTGTTTTGTTTTATTTTTCTTCTCCAATCCCCTAAACTCTTTTTATTCATTTATTTTGTAACAAAACCAGTATCCTAAATATACTAGTATGTTTTTATAAGAAGTATTAGAGCTAAACTTACACACACCTACATCTAATGGTTAAAGAACATACTGTTTCTGTGGATGGCGAATTTCTGTCTCACGAAACGATGATTGTTCAAATTCTTTTAACACCTATAATGGTGGCCATTTTGATGACACTATTTTCATATATGATATATATATATTATGTTTATGTTTTCCTTATCCTTATGTATTTCTCATTTATGTCATACTTTATGATTTCCATTATGGGTAAAACGCGATAATTTCATTTTAGGAAGTGCGGACTACCGCCCCCTCAAAGTGATTTGAATCGTTAATGCCATATGTGGGATGTATAAAGGATGGATTAAATGGTATTATACACTATATTATACTGTAATTATATTATAAATTTATATCATTATGATTTCATTCCATTAAATACGAAATAGAAATGAAAGTAGCGTTCATGCGTACGTACGGCTTACCGTCTCCATGAACGGTGCATTTCATTTCTTACCTCTAAATGTTACGTGACATTATGAATGAATGTATATACTGGATATATATCATATATATGATATCTACATCATGAATATAATTCTGGATATAATGGATATTTCACCACATGAACAACTTGTAATTATAGGAAGTTTATTTTTGACTCAAGTACCAAAGATCGACAAAACGACCGTTATTAACTTAAATAATTACATAATGTTCATATCATTATAATAAGTGATATAATAAGGATAATGAAATTGAAAATGGTTCTTAATAAGGTATATATTAACTCTAGTTTATTATTCAGGGGGTTAAAGAACGGTTGAGTCAAGTCAGACACGAGGTAAGGGAACTTCTTAACCCAATTTCTATTCTTTGGGTTAATCTCCTAATTTCCAATTATGTCATGATATTATTATGTATTATTTTGTATTTTTACTTTCTTTATGTGTACTTATAGTGAATACACATAATAGATATACTTTATTTTAAAAATGATCTTTTTAAGGACTTCGTCTCAATCTCCTTTCATTGAGGCATATTTGGTTTTATACACAACTTTCTTTTATACGGTGTATAAACCCCTTTGAGTTTTACGTTTATTCGAAAGGAATCTTTTTTTATACGAAGCGTTTTACTAAACGACAAAAAGGGAATGTTTTTCTTTTCGTACATATGCGGCGACAACGAATTCTCCGCCGCCGTGACCATTATTTGAGTTTCGGCTTCCTCTACAAGCCATCACTTTTTTTAATGAAAAATAAATATAATGTTTTAACTTTCTTTTATTTTGGTATTGAAAATGGTTTTGAAAGTGTTTTTATTATATCAATGTGTTGTATTGTTATCTTGTGATTGAAATTTGGAAATGTTATGTTTCCTTTATGCATGTTTTATGTGATACGATTATGTTATGGTTTGTGATATGTTTAAACCTATTCATATGAGGAATGCATTGGACTTAATAAGTGACGGGTGGAGCCCGCTATAGCTCCTCGATGCATCGGCAGGTCTCATGAGACAAACTAGTGTCTTGGCACGAGGCCTTGACAAAATCTTATTTGTGGTCTTGGCACGAGGCCTTGACTACGTGGTTATGATAGTCTGGCATTATGCATTCCATCATTATGAAAGTGGTTATTGATATTGCATGTGATTATTCGACCAGTAGAATATCCATGTGAAGAAGTAAATGGCATTATCTCATTTTACTTTTGCCATATTATGTTGAAGTTCTAGTTTAAAAGGCTTTTGTTTTAGTTATACATTGCCTTAAATGTTAATGTTTATTTATGAAAGCTTCCGCTATATTGTTAACCTTACTGAGCATCTGAGCTCACCCCTTTCAATGTTTTAATATTTTTCCAGGATGTGAAGAAGTATTTTATGAATGACCTACAGGGGTAGTCAGAAAGGGATATGGTTGTGGACTATGAAGACCATGTTATTGTAGTTTGTTTACTTTTTGATGTAATGAAAGACTTATGAATGTATCTAGTGTTTCCAAGGCTACTAAACTAATTGGTCTTTCGAGACTTGATCTTTTGTGATCATGCCAATGTTACGAAGTAATGCACCGACTCTGGGTAGCTGGGGTCGGGGCGTTACAAGAACACCCCCATGCAATACACTGGCAGGAAGTGCATACCCCCCGATGATACCACTCACCCTTCTCACCCTTATGTCACCTTTCAGGCCACCACCAATAGGTGAAATAGAGAGTGCAGTAGGTGTACCAACATTTCACAATAGGCATTAGCACCTAAAATGAAGATAGAAAATTCTGTCATTTTCTCACTCTTGTCATTGATATTAGTGATGCATCAGGCACCAGTACTGTCTCATCATATTCTCGAGCTCAACCCTATGTGAGCACCTCTTTCATTTCACCTTGGAACCCATTTCAACCACCAACCCATGGTCCACAACATCAAGAACATACATGACATGAAGTATTCTAGGTCCTTCTCAGTCGAACCAAACCCCATGAGTCCTATGGAGTCACCGATGTTCCTAATTGACCACAAACCACCTATATCACACACTGTTCGATGGTCATGTAAGCTGCCAAACCAGCGTCCCATGAACACCAACTCCAGTCATTTATAACATTCTCTATCACAACCTACTTTCTTTAGAATATCAGTTCTACCCCCAATTATAATTCCATCATTGCCTCCCAACTCCACTTCTCTCTCTCTAACTCTCTAAATCGATATAAATACTGTATGAAATTCCCTATTCCTTAACGACTTCACCCTAGAACTGTCTTTATCTATTCCCCCTCACAGCACTTCAACTCCCTTTGTCTGGGGATCTATTATCTTTAACCACAATGAAATGCTTCCATTCATATGGAATCTTGTCATTACCTCTTCTAGCTATGGAGTCAGTATTCTACTCTAATATTTTAAGTGAGTAAGGTTATTCTCTATGACCAGTTAGAGGCTTTATTTTCTAGTTAGAGTAAGTGAGCAAGCTTGACCCAATATAAGGACCTGAAATCTTCGACACAAGATATTAGGATAGAGAAGTTATTGGTATGGTTAATTACCTTGTTGGGTCAACAAATTGCATTAATTCTTTTTTTGGGATCTAGAAAAACATTCTAGTGGTGACATACCTTTCTTCGCTCTCCCTGGTTTTACCATACTAGTGATCAATTCCTTATCCCTATCAGTCGAGTTCGTTCTATTCATTCTAAAAGAATTCTATCCTAAAAACGTCCTTGGTGACTAGCCAATTCCAACAATATATATAAGTACCAGATCAATGCAAGAAAAAAAATTCTAATGAAATAGTGGTGGCGAAGCCTCAGAAATGATATAATAGAGAGTCCCTCTCAATGGGTAAATCGGGGTAGATCATCACTATTAAAGTGTAGTCCCAACCGCTTGGTTTAAAGTCTATGGAGTAGCATCAGGTACTCTGTCTATATAGTACTATTAGAGTAGATTCAGGTACTCTGTCTATATAGTTCTACCAAATCACGTAAGTCTAATAATTGAAGTCTACTCTTTCCATGATTATCTATGATATTTATGGAATTCCCCAGAGTCCTTTACTTAAAGGATTCAAGAATATCCTTATATAACAAGAATATCCAAGATAATTGGGAGCCTATAGATGGAAATAGGGGTCCCTCCAAAGTCGAGAGACTCTATTCCATGCTTTATCAAAGATAGTCTAAGAGTTGTCCACCCAACTCATAACAGTTGGTACATTAGTGAAACCCTTACCTATTCTTTTTATATATTTAGATTTATCTAGAATCAACCTATCAAAGTTCCTTCCATTTATAAGGAGGGGGAAGAAAGAGTAATTCCATGTATTACTCCACTATATTCTAATAGTTGATCCTACCAAGATGGCAGTGATAATGTAATCATATGTGGCACTGAATCCACCATTGGAACTATATAGTTTCCCCAAAGAACTGTGGGAACTAGTGAACCATGTTCGTGAGATCTGATCCTTTACCAACCAAAAGGGTTGTGTCCTATTTTTTTTGTTATTGTGTTAGTGGAGACATTGACCAATAACATGACTCCATAGGAAACTGTAATAGGTTAACTGATTGTTACCGACTCACTGCTGATAGGATCTTGAGGATCCTACTCACTCCGCATGAATGGTGGGTAGTATTCTTGAGGGCCCAAACCCATCGTGACAGAGTGAGGAAGGACTGACTTAAATATTAAATTGACTATTAGAGTAGAGTTCTGATGATGAATCTAGTATAGAAGAATAAACATAGTGAATTACTACCAAACCTACCACACAAAGAAGGAGACCCCCTAATAAACAAATGAATTTTCAAACATAGTTGTTAAAGTAAGATTTCAGCTAGTCCCCCAATATATATACATACTATTTTTTGATAGCTTATTTAGCTTCATCTAATTAGAAGGTGATAGATAGTATGGTGTGGTGATGGAATGGGTAGTGAAGTGGGAAATATGGAATGGTTTGATGGGAGTCAAGGGGCACAGGGTGGTTTAGAGTTTTCCATGGAATTGGAAGAACTTGATCAATGGGTAGGAAATCACAACAAAACCAAATCAACTACAATGAAACAATGGATTTTCTCAACAAACCACAAGGATGTTGGAACTCAGTATTTTCTCTTTGTTGTGCTATTGGGACTGATTGGAACATGCTTTTCTGTTTTAATTTGTATGGAATTATCAACCCTAGGTGATCAAATACAAGGCGAGAACCATCAAATATATAATATTTTTATTATGGTGCATGATATTTTCATGATCTTTTTCATGGTGATGCCAGCTATGATAGGTGGTTCTGGAAATTGGCTTGTTTCGATTCTGATTGGGTACCCCAAAATTTCCATTCAATGCTTAAATAATATATCATTCTGGTTGTTTCCTATGATTTTGTTGCTCCTATTGTGACAAAAAATAATGGAATTGGGTAGTGGAACTGGTTTGATGGTCTATACGCCCCTAAGTGGGTTCACCATCCATTTGGGAGGCGCAGTTTATTTAGCAATTTCTTGTCTGCATCTTAGCAGGTTATCTTCTATTTTAGGCGTGATCAATTTTATTTCAACGATATCGAACATGCGTGGTCATGGAATAATGATGCATAAATCACCCCTCTTTGTGTGGTCTATTCCTATGACTACATTCCCCATAGTTTTGGCTCTTCCCGTACTGGTTGGGGGACTCACTTTTTTATTAATGAATCAAAACATCAATACAACATTTTCTGATCCAGCTGGCGGTGGAGACCCCATTTTATACTAGCATATCTTTTGGTTCTTCAGTTTTAGATGGACCTTTTCATATCCAAATATGAATATTCATTGTACTATATACTGGGAATATCTGCTTCATAGTACTCCTAATTTGTTTATAAGTTTTTTTCTAGTAAAACCCCAATCTAGTCAAAATGGAGTATTTAAGATACAATCAGCAGATAACCAACGACATGAAACCAGTCTAGTGGGAACCTCAGAGACTACATTCTCAAAAACTAATCCTAAATCCTTCTATGAGTGGTTAGGTGGAATTATTAATGGTACTGGAACTATTCAATTGAGTAAACAAGGTTCTAAAAGAACTGACCCGCTAGGGTGGGAAAGATATACTTCTCTTGAAATTATTGTGGGACTAATAGATATATGACTACTATGATATATCCAGCATATTCTTGGTGGAAGTATTAAAATATGATCAGGTGCTAAGGATTATCATTAACTACTACATCATTGACTTAGTATGATGAAACTCTTGAATTGTATTAATGGTCATATTAGAAATTCAATACGACTACTTACACAACATCACGTATGTCAAATACTTGATATTCCAATCATTATACTTATTACACTAGATGCTCAATCCAATTTGTTTTCAGGATTATTTGATGCTAATGGTACCATTGGTATCGCTATAAAGCATCAAATACCTCAACATATTATTCGAGTAAATAATAAAATTCTAGAAGATGTAGAGTATTTTAAGGTAGTATTTGGAGGAAATATCTACTTTAATAGTAGAACAAATGGTTACTATCAATGTTCTGTACAAATTCGAAAAGCTGTGACCATGAAGATAGATTACTTTCAATCAAGTACTTTTTGACGCCATCAATAATGAATATTATTCCTTATTGTGTAATATTACATTCTTTATGATCTCAAAGCATTTAGACCTAACAGTATTAAACATAAATCATGGATAAATTTCATATAAAATGGGATCAGTTGATGATATTGTCCACCTTTCTTCACTTATATTGATGAGTAGAATAGGGAATAATCATGAAGTTTACATAATAAATCTACCTGGCTCTAGAATCTTTAGTCATATCATTTCAAAATATTCGAACAAATTGGTCTTCAGCTATCTCAGAATGGTATATGCCATGGTTAGTATTGGTTATCTTGGCTCTCAAGTTCATGTGCATCATATGTTTACTGTTGGGTTAGAGTTCAATACCCATTTTTACTTCACTGCTGCTACCATGATAATAGTTGTTCTTACTATCATTAAAATATTTTGTTGGATCTCTACCTGGTGGGGCGGTTCAATCATGTACTTCAAAACACCCATGTTGTTTTCTGTGGGGTTCATCTTTTTGTTTAAGATTGGTGGACTCACTAGAATAGTACCGACTAATTCCGGTCTTGACTTTGAACTTTATGATACCTATTATGTGGTGGCACATTTCCCTTCCTTTATTTCTTTTTTAGTGATCTATCGATAGTTGCACCATTCTAATATATAGATATCAGAGTAAATACCACAAAGAATAGGAATCCTTACCCATCCCCAAGACTTAGCCGCACTAGTACACATGCTAGTAATAATTTCTTGGACGAAGAGAACGATGGATAAGAAAATAGAATGAGCTTCCAAGTATGATCAAAAGGTGAACAAATCATTCAATCAGTTCAATAACTACATCAATGCCCTTGTAAATCGCTTTCATCGAGACCGCTTCATGGAATAATATTTTCCATTTAGAGTGATAGTGGTCCCGATTAATGGGTCACTCAACTACTAATCTAGTAGTTTTTTCTATTAGTTTAATATTATCCCTGTAAACATTTTATATTTAGCGATATGCTTCTATCTTGATCTTTAGATAACTTTTTTTATGCTACCAGCTGTTTTTCGTTCTATTTCATTACTGAGTCACAACAAGGGATCCAAATATCTCCCCCAGATCACTGCCTTTCTGAACTTATCATCATTTCCAATTATCCACAGAATCATTCATAGAAGCTCCTATTATATTCTAATAGTTGATCACCTATTGGTCTCTTCATTTGGACAACCCAAAAATCAATTTGAGGCCCGAACATGGTTTCATTGCAACTCTTCATCATCCCAATGTCACCCTACAAGAAAATACCCCTTACTATAGATAGTCCCCCATCCACTAACTCCCTCACTGACGCTGCATCTACACACATAACATATGTTAGTAAGCCCTATCTGGTAGCCTTTGATTGTATGGTTTCCTATATAGCTATTTTCGATCACTTTCCATCGGAGCATTCTAGCAGATATATGTCCATATAAGGAAAGAGTTGAATAGATTAGATTCTCTCTTCTTACATTACCCAACTAAGGTTAGTAATGTATTAAAGGAGGCAATCCCTTCACTCTTTCATAACCTTTCTCTATAGATTCATTCACATGGTTTGAGTAAATAAATAAATATCTCATCTTTGAGGATTTGAGGCAATCCCAATTTCACAACATGACCATAGGTCTAGGGGAACTATTTATCAGATTGATTTCTAGATTGGCCTTATTAGAAGGATATCTTTGGGTGGGGAACCTTTCTCCTTAACTATCAGATATGAGTATAATGTGGAAATATTGAATGTCATTTAATCAAGATCTTGACATAATGAGGGTCTGAAGGAGACT
The DNA here is from genome assembly GCA_963277665.1 of Viscum album. NCBI lineage: Eukaryota > Viridiplantae > Streptophyta > Magnoliopsida > Santalales > Viscaceae > Viscum > Viscum album. Next base: position 1,546,490,452 of record OY728135.1, on the reverse strand, counting down.
CGAGTTGAAATGAGGGATTCACTTCAGTGAGGGCCACCTTCCTTCTTTCTTCTACACTCTCCCCTGATTGTTTAAAAAAATCACATAAGAGTGGAAGAAGTCTATGGTAGTTACTATGATACTATTTTTATCCCAATCTAATCTCTCAACCAATGTCGTATAGTACATGGAATGTCCACCATTCAGAATAAGTATGGTATTAAGAAATTGAGAATATTATTCCATCGGTTGTAGATGAATTTCAATCTTTTGTTCCCAAATAAGTGAACCATTAGTTTGTGTACATAGAAAATCCACACCCAATACACCAAAAACTCCCATAATATGAATCATAGTATTTCATTAAATGTTCTTGGGAATCTGGGCCCCAGAATCCCTAATTTCAAACATATGTCGTGACCTTCATCACATACCTATCACTTTTGAATCTCTATCCTCTAGCGAACCTTATTTGGAAGTCACCTATTCTACAAATAGAAATGTTTTGATTATTTAAGGACATCTAACAAATACACCCTCTTATATTACTAGACAAATTCATAAATAAAAGGATTCAACACCGAGGTAGGATTCGGTAAGGTAGAACATGAACAACAAGGGGGATTTCTCCTTAGTGATAAGAGGTTCAAGTGCCATTAGAGATGTTCAGACCCAAAGGCGGGTAGGTAGAATGGAATATGGTAAGTTTTTGTCATTTTCCTTCAGCTTCTACTTTTGATTCTATTCTTTCTTTGAGATCATACCCCATCTTCTTCATCATATATTTCTATAACAAAAACATATTTTCTATTAGTTGTCACAATATTGGGGTCTCTTCTCCCTCTAAAGCAGACTGTCTTTATAAAAATATTAATTAATTGTGCATAATCACTAATTTCTCCCAGTCATTAAATGGTATCCCATACTCCTTGATTTAGGCTCTTAGTTTATAAATACCTCTTCCTCTTCTTCCTCCTTTGTTATTATTCTTTTTGTAGTCTTTCTTTCATTCGACCGAAAAATTTTTCCATAGTCAACTTAGGAAAATACCATTGCTAAAAAGACGAATTGATTGAGTTATTACTTTAGGTTGTAAGAATTACTTTCTTCTCCCTTTAGACAAAAATTTTAGGAGAAGAACGGCCAATAATCATCATCATATGAATATAATAAAAATGAATTTACACTATAAGTCACCCTCCCTTCCTGTTGAACACTCTGAACCCTAGGAGAGATGAAACATATTTTGGAGAGTATAACGAACCTATTTGGAAGGTAATAATAAATAATAGGGGTGATTAGGGAGTATAAAAAATGATCCCTCATCCCTTCAAGAATAGGGAAGCGCTTTAGAGTCCATAGGGGGGGGGGAGTTCATGAACTAGCATGAGAGGGATTAACACTCAATCTCTAGCTACGTATGGTTGAATTAACAAAGTGATATTGGAGTTATTATTTTCTAATATTGGCTATTAGAAATTAATATTTAGGGTCTTCATCCCTTTTATATTTCCCAAAGTGGTAGGTGTTGTTATTTCGTGGTGGTATCATAGGACTGAAATTTCGGTGAATTTATCCATAATATGGTGTGTGTCTAATCGAGATAGGACGCCTAACCATATGGTGTAACATTTTGACCATGGAGGGTTCTTTGTCAGTAATAGGTGAAATCTATTACATAATACCTAACACTGCCTCAGTTGACTTAACTACTTGAGTAGCCCTATCAATTCATCAATACAAGGATTTTAGAAGAGTTGGCCTTGTGTATCAGTGGGTGTAATGGCATAAGGGACAAATGATCAAGAATATAATTTAGGATAGAGATAAAGGAACAGAGGGTTAAAGAACTCTATAAACTTCCCAGGGAGGTGGGGCAGTGGCCGACTGTTCCATCACATTCCCCCCTTTGTATTCCTCTCTCAGGTGTTTAGTTTCTTGTCTTTCTACCAATGCCTCGACATCCGTTCAGAGTAGAGGTTCACCCCCAATTATTAGAGATGGTATATATGATTCAAGGGTTTACCAACTAATAATATTTTACAACCGGTCCTGAAACACATGTAAAATTCTACTAGGAATGTTGAATTAATTTATGTATGATGTCCCCTACTAGAATAACTAGATGGGCATAGCCTGTGAACAGGCGCAAGGTAGTTGACTATAAAAACGAGACCTATGGTATTGATGGTTTGTCACAATTGACCTATTTATCCCGATCACACATGGAAAACTACTCAATTCCCAGTGTTTTATGTTTAATGAGAGCATTGGGGCCATTATATACTGGGATGTTTGAGATACATGGTGCCGGATCCAATCACATAGGAAAGGTGCATATGGAGTTTGATTGATGTATTCATCTAGGTTCATGGAAATTGGTTGAAGCGGACTTCAGATCATCCATCCACTATCCTCTTCAACATGACTGATTGTTGTCCTTCGGATCTTATACGTAGGAATACCATATGCCCCATATCATGATAAAGGGTGACATTTTGTCCATGAGTGGCTCAATATTGAGGTACACCCCAACCAATACCACAATGTACTACACTATTCTTATTGTACGGTACTCTTATATTATAGTCATATTATTGTACCTGATCAATGGAAACTCAATCAAAAGAGATGAAATGGAAATGGTCACGTGAATAACCAATGGGGATACTAGTGCACTGGGGCATATACTGGAGTTGAGAGGGTCAAAATGGTCTTTCAGGTTAAAGTGGAAGACTTTATATGTATAATTTATTTTATAAATACCAATAAAGTCCTGTCAAGTATGTCAAAATCGTGGCATTGGTAGGGTCATGCCAATGGTGCATCTACTTTTGGAGCTCAGTAATTTTCTGACCTTTCAGTGTTCCGACCATGGGCCAATTTTCAACTCAACCTCAACTCATAATATAATGGGATATATGAGGTATTTAAACTGCTCAGATCTCTCTTTCTAGGATGTTTCCATGATAACCATATAAATGATAATGGTATGGAATCCCCTTGTATTATAGAGTCTCGACCAGTCCTCGCTCGAGTACGGTGTTGAACAGGTGTCAAACAATGAGGTTGCATGACGCCAACTCAACTGCTCAAATGAATATTTCTACTACATATATTATACTGTGTGCACTGAGACAGTCTAATAATAATATAGTTAGTAGAGACATTATAATAATAATATATTGGGTTCACCAGTAGTATACTCTTTATCATGGTGGGGTCTGATGGTTCGGGATAGCGGAAAAAATTTGAGAGAGTTGATTAATTGGTTGGTGACCTTGCACATGGGTCCATGTGACTGCTATTTTACATATGGGCCTTTGGGATTTATGGGGCCGTACTAGTGGGAAGGAGATAGGTTGGTACATCCAATCCATTCCCAATCTAAACACTAAAAGTTTAATGGATTCTAACATTAGATCACCGTTCTATGACCGAATTGGCACCTTGCCTACTGAGATTGTACCACTACTACATTTGGATTGGTATTCCTGAACCCTTTATTAACCTAGATGGTACAAATAATACATTTTACGGTACTTCAACATTATTGAGATGGCCCTGTAGGCCCACGATGAAGTTGTAACACTGGTACTTATATGTATTTCATGATAAATAATAGTCCTCTTTGATCAAAGGCATGTCACGATCAAAGAGATGAAAAGTCCATTGGCACATCCCATCCAATTTGAGTGGATCAATCTTTGTAGTTGTAGTGACCATAGCATAGCCTGAAGTTCCTGAATGGATGACCTTCAATACTTTGTGAATTCACATAATCAGTTGACTAACTAGAATGAATGAATGATCCACTTGAACCACCCTATCAGACATGGTTTCACATCATCGGATCACCACTCTATGAAAATATGGTATCATCCTCAATGGTAGTGGAGTCAAGGAAACAAAATTAGACATATTAAGAGGCTGAAATGTCTTCTATGACAATTAACAAGGGGAACTACAACTACACAACTAGAACCAGCGTATTATCCATCATACTAAAATGAGAAAGGGGAAACCATACTGAGACCAAGAGTACACCAATGAGAGAATTGTGGGTTGGCGCATTAGTGGTGACATTCCCCAGTACCCAAGCCAGTTGAGTTCATTCCATGCAAGAGATTCATTATGGAACCTCTTCTGTCGGCCTACCCATTGTTGTTATTGTACCAGAGCACTATCTTGCTGGTTGGTCGAGTCACTCCATTGTGGTTGTCCCACGGGTATATTCCATATAGCCACTACCTTCTGGGAGTTTATGGAATAGTTCAGGTGGAGGGGAATGCCATTGGGTCTAGACTATGGTCATTAGACATCCAATCAAGAACTCTTGAAATGACATCTTGAACATACCCCCTATCGAGACTATTAGAGTTGAGTACAGAGCCAAGGATCTTCCCAGGTCTTCACTGGGATACCTGATTCAGGTATCCCAGTAAAGACATTGGAGGACCAGGACAGTCTACTATCTTGATTATATGTTAGTATAATTTTGATAAGTACACTTATATATAGTCTATAGCAATATATTCTCATAATATATTCCAAAATCCTACTTTCTAGATTATACCCATAGGATACCTGATTCAAGTATCCCAATGAGTTCCAGGAATAGATGATGTATCCCTAATAATGACCAGGGGTAAGAGGGTGAAACAAGTTGAAACACAAATGAGAGAAAAAAATTCCTTCATTGAGGAAAATGAGGCTAATTCTTTGGCATAAAGAAAACCCCAAAATTGCATACCCAAATGATGGTTTTTTCATTGACTGATTTTGTGACACAGAATTAATAAACACGCTGAACACGTTTCCAATTCTGACCACCACTCCAGATAAAGCAATAGTTGTAGCACCAACAACCATTGATTTTTCACTGTCCACCATCTCATTCCATGAAACACTCAACTCTCCCTATTAAAGTATTTTCATAGAATTGAACGTTGACATTGGATTAGCCCTATCTCAACCTCCCTCAAATACCTATATTATACCGATCAAAGTAATAGTTGAGTTGGGGTTGATGCCCTTTAGTTAGTTATATGGTTTTTCATTAGGAGTGGTTGTTGAGTGGCTTCCTTTCACAACATGGGTGCACCTAAGAGTTACTATATAGAGTAGAGTACTTGATTTCAATTCATATACTATATTTAACCACCAATCTAGTGAGTAGAAGATCCATACTATATAGAGTAGAGTACTTGAGGTAGGAATCTTCATTTTCTCCTGGAAACACCACATGGTCCAAGTACTCCATTTCACAGTGTATTCACCCACTAGGTCAAAAGGTTGTAGTTGACCTGGTCCAATTACTCCATTTCATAGTGTGATCACTCACCAAGTCCTAACTAGGATACAAGAAGTATCCCAGTTCTTCCATGGGATACCTAATTCAGGTATCCTAGTGATGACATGGGCGGACTAGGACATGCTACTATCTAGATTATATGATTGTATAATCTATCTGGCTACTCTTCTATATAGTCTATTGGCATGTATTCTCATAATATAGTCTGGTAGCCTATTATATAGATTATCCCTAGAGGATACTTGATTTGTGTATCCCTCAGGTAATCTAGATAGACTGTATAGAAGAGTACATGGCTATATTATACCGAGGGTTGCACTGGAGTGGTAATGGGGAGCTCCATTAGGCGTCTCATGGAAAGGAGCTGATGTTGATCTATTGGGGAAATGGTGCCTCATGAAAACTATTTATATTATAATGAGCAATGGGGTGGAGTTGCTGGTGTCAATTTAGCATAATATAGGTATAATAGTTTGACCCCAGACCCCTTTCCTATATAGCTAGTGGTGCGTATCGTACTAGACTAGCAACAACCTATACCTAAGTTCAACTATGTTTCCTGATACTGGAGTCAAACCAGTAGCTCAAATATATGACTATCCCATAGCCCCAGGTTTCCTATCTCATCAGGAGATGGTATACCCCCAACCCAATGCATCTAAATGGAAAACCATCTATTGCCACACTATTAGAGTAGGCTATAAAGAATAAAGTACTATACTTTACTCTATATAGTTCAATGCATTCATGATCGAGTGAAACCAAGTACTCTACTCTATATATTATGGTCATCCAGATCTCTTTCTGAACCACCTCATCGTGTACGAGCATCATAGTAGGCCAGATCTGAGCCCCCATACCTCGTAGTAAACCTCTCGCTTTACTTTTTCCATTCTCTATGCCATTTCAACCAATTGATTGGAGAGTTTCCAAATATACCATTACTATTAGAGTAGTGTAGTGACTCGAGTGGATAGAGAAAAAGATATGGCAATAGGTTTTCTATCTCATCAGAAGTAATGGTATTGAGATGGTGTGGTGCATTGGATCAATCATTCAACAGTGCTCGTGGTCTCACTTCTATTCCATCTTGGTATAATATCTCTAGGTCTTTCTACTTTTGGTATACAATGAACAATATACTACCTATATTATACTGAATAATCATTTTAGGTTGACATGTTGAGCCTAGAGTACATCGAATAAATATCATATATGACACAGTCCACCCTAGTTCCTTCGACCGAAATAGTTTTCCTTCCACTAACACAACCCCAAGACCTGCTTGGTTTCAATGGAATGACTGTTGGAACACCACTGATGAATGACTACTGAAATGATTACCTCCTATGCGATAGGAATCCTATGGCCATCTCCTCATGCACCATTTCCTAGTACTTACATATATTTCAGTAGATGAAAAGTACCCTTGAGTTCAGTTTTTCCGCTTCCTGTGCTGCAATGTGAGATGAGTTGTTCCCACTCTCGTTTTAATCATCGTCCTACTACCTTGTTAGAGATGAAAGAGTCTTTGTGGTCTTGTTCATTCCCCTGACCCAGTGTGGTGTCATTTTTCTTTCTCCCATAGTACTGTCTACAAAAAGAGTCATCCTGGTGGAACCGGGTCTAGTTGATGATATGGCGGCACTATTAGAGTTGATTACTAGCACAAAGCACTGATTGATATTGGAATCATTAAAGTATGGAATTCCAAGTAGCCTCTCATGACTTTACCTTGGCACAAGGTGGAAACAAGCAGGAAATGGCCTTTCTGAGCGCATCCACGAGCACATATTGTCCAATGACAATGCCTTGGGCTACAGGGGCCATTGGATTCGATCATCTCCCGAACCAATGACAATGCTATGCTGTGGGAATGCAATGCCACCAATCACATGCGATTCATGCACAATGTCATAGTAGTAGCAACATGTGAAGACTGGCTACCCATGGAGTATCCTACTACCTTTCTCTTGTACTATATAGGCAGAGTATACAAATTTACTCTAATAGTTCCCCACCTTCGATATTAGACCTCATGAAATTCAGTGGGTTCATGGGCCATGTCCACTCTCTATATTATACTAATGGTTCTGGGCATTGAGTTCAGTCATGCAGCTGGTACCTTGATCCAGTTGATGAGTACTCTATTCTAATAGTACTATATAGACAAAGTACCAGACTCTACCCTAATAGTCGTTTCCTCCATTTATGCGGTGGTTGATGGCATCCATTATCTACCGTGAAATCGTATTGTCCATTTCCCTAAGCTCCTACCTCAGTTCATAGAAATATATTTGCAATGCATTGTTCCAAACTAGATAGCTACGAGCATCCCCTATATCATGAATGTGGTGGTGAATGATGAAATTGAGTAGATAATTGGTTTTTCCATGTTCTATTAGTTCTCAGCAGTCCTGATCCACCGTAGTCCATTTAGTACTCTTACGGTACAATTATATATAGTTATAGAGATGATACCATGATTCCACGGTGGTGTTTGATCGCTGTTCCTCTTCATCCTACCGGATGGTCGAGCTACGACTCTATAGTGACTAGGTGAACATTGGGAAGTAAACGATCGAAATGGAAGTGGTACCTGGGGTGAAACGCAGAACCAATCAACATCAAAGCATGCCCTCTCACTCCCCATTCACTTTCCTTTGGTTTGGGGAATGCATTGGGATCCTGATTTCTAGCATGAAAACCGATCATAGAAAATCAGTACTCTACTCTATATAGTGTGGTGGCCATCTCAAAAACTAAAATTCCATCATCCAACAAGAGGATCCATGGTGTGGTGTGGGATATGAGCTGGAGTTCCTTCCTTGATACTTCTATGGGGACTACTGATCCCCCAAGTACTATTCTATATAGTCTATTTATATTATATCGAACCACTCAAGCATACTAGTGCACCGGAAGGAGGGAATGTACCCTTTCTACACAAGACACTCATCGAATGGGGGTTGGGTATAATAGGATTTGATCCTGTGACAATCGGGTTAAAAGCCCAATGCTCTACCAGCTAAGCTATACAACCACCTCACCTCGGGGATCCGGGTGTCTAGGTAGGATGGATCAAATCTACAACCTATATTATACCAAGGAACACATATTATTTTTCTATGGTACTCTTATATATGGTTATAGAAGAGTACTTGATCCCATACAGACCCTTGGGAGTGTAGTGGCATATATGGGATGACCACGACCAATTAAGTAGAGTACTGTTAGAACCACCCAGACCATTTCCAGTTCAAAACCACTTTTTATATCAATCACTTGTATCAATTGTTGTTTATTTACAATAGGAAAATAGGAAAACTCTGTTGGTGATTTGGTATTCGTAGAAGGCAGCCGTGGTCCCATCAAACGTAGTTTCCTTTTTGACTAGCCCAATAGACCTCTTTCTAAAAAACCTTAATCCTTATTAATATACTCTACGATGCTCTTATATATAGTCTCACTCATCAATTCTTTCTATGTGGTACGATGATCCATATTCCCCATTCCCATAGCTGCAGCTTGCTGACCCCAGGTCTCAATGCCATCATTTCCATTGTTTGGGATCAAGATTGTTGATCAAACTCTATCCCAAATACTCCATACATAATAAAATTCCACCATAGTCTAGTAGTAGTTGAAATGGAATTATCTTGTTTGATAATAACCATCGCTCAGATCCCCATATTGTCCTTCATTTGTATGGGATAAAAGTCTTCCCACTTGTTTGTTCCAGTCGCCAAGTCAGAGTAGTCAATAGTTCTGAAACATCTCAATACTCTATGACAATAGTATACACCAGATGGTCCAACTATTAGAATAATAATATTCCAAAGATCACTATTGGAGAAACCACCATCAGTTCCATAGGAAAGAAGTGCCCTCCGATACCACTGATATCCAATTACTTTGATCGTCAGGATCAGATCGACGATCTCATCCAATGAGTACAACAGAGTAATGAAAGGGATAACAATGAACATTAGAATGATAAAAGGAAAGATGGTATGAATATGCTAGATATTAGTTCCATGAATGATCCATTTGTTTGGTAGTACCCTGAAAAAGGGGAACATCCATAACAATCGAACTAGAATCTGTAAAATGAACCCCAAGATCAGAAATACGAAGTGACCAATACCATTATGTAACTTAATGATCCCCTGCATGATTGATGTGGCTCCCTCTTGAGATCATAATTTTCATGGATGAGATTAGTCACAAATATTGTCTATTTTTCTTACATCGATGTTCATTTATTTTTTCTATAGTGTAGACATAGAAAGGGTCTCTATCACTGCTGGCTCATTGCACCTAGACACCTCAAATCGTACTGTTTCGCTGCCGGTATTGGGGTGGATATTGCATCAGGTATTCTTATTATATAGTTACATAATTCAATAACCAATATTATAAGAATATCTGAATTTGAGGTGTATGCAATAGGAGGATTTGATTCATCCAGCTTATCGTTCCATTGTGTGAAGACCTAGTCTAACCTTTCCTAGTCATAAAAGGAAGGCTACTCTAGATTATAAGAGGTTCTCTAGGATACTCTTGATTATAAGAAGGTAGGGTATACTACCTATATTATACTAAGGAGGACCTAGTATATGTGAATTATTCTATCTTAGTGAGTACATGGGATACATGATTCATGTATTGTATCACAGAAACAATTCTGTCTTTCTTTCCAGCAGTTTCAGTTCCTGTTGACTATAGGAGGTCCACAATAATTGGATGTCAGATTCTATTGCACACCCTTCCATTTTCTCACACGATTCTACTTTCGAATCAGTCAATTCTTTTCTTTATTCTCAAATACAGATAGATTCATCAACACTATTAGAAGAGTACTACCAATGTGGCACAATACAACAAAAAACTCTCATCTCACGGGTAGGTACTTAATTGGAAGCTAGCCTATTTAATTGGGAAAGTCTACCGAAGCATATGTATGTGTAAGATAGATTCATTTCACCATCATAAGAAACTTGAGGTTTATACCATAAAGATCATCACCGCCTTGCGATTGAGCCACTGATTCTAGTATATATTTGCACTTTTCTCATTGCTGATTCCCTCCACTTGTTGATGTCTAGGTCTCTGAAAGCTCCCCTCTTGGAGCTAGATGAAGGTAGTTGGAGATTCTTGAGGAATTTCACATACACAGTGAGCAAATGATTATGTCAAAGTCTCTGAATGGATTTGATAGGATCATATTTGAGTAGGATCTTTAGTATCATACTGCGTGCATGGTATATGAAGGGTCCTAGAACTAGACTTCTTTATGGTATGGGCTCATATACCATATATGATTCCAGTCGACTGAGTGCCCAAAGCTATTTATCGAGCAATAAATTGATTATATACCACCTATATTATACCGAGATAGTCTACTACCTATATTATACCAATTCACATCCTCCCCCAAAGTCTGTACTCTACTCTAATAAACCACTATAGGTAAACAACCAAACATTCAAGGGAACTCAATGGACATCATACCAAAGTTAAATTGACTCAACTCAAATCTCTACTAGAATGATCATCACTAACAAGACCCTCATCTTTCATTTCTTACTCTTGATTCAATTTTTCAAAGGTTCCTCTTGATGGAATACAAAATGGAAAGATTGTGGAGAAAAATAACCTATTGAGATGTTGATGAACATATGTGCCTATACACCCTCTTTCCATTTCTCATGAACCATTCCTTCATCCCCAAGTACTCCACTCTAATTGTACTATATAAATAGAGTACCTGACCCATTTCCAAATGCTCTGCTCTTGCAGATTCCTGGATGGAACGTGATGCATCATATACCATCAAAGAGGAAATGACCATATTTTTCCATGTTTCTATCTTCAATCCAACCTAAACCTCTCTCTATATAATATAGGTAGTGTAGTATACCCACTAAAATGGAATTCAACATGTGATCTATATAGGGTCAAGTATCATATATCTGACCCCTTCTAACCCTTAGATATAAAGTTTCTGAGGAAGATAGTGAACCACCTTATAGGTGAAGTAATCCCACACGCTACTTTGCTCAATTGAGGCATCACCCAAAAGTCAGGATTTATGCTATATTCTTACCCCTAGTGATGGTGTATGAGTATATTCCTCTAACCACATTGTAATAGGAGAACCAGTCCACTCTCTAACCCTCATCTGACACTGTCGCTGTAACTCTAACCCTTCGAATATACCACTTACTATATTATACTGAGCCTTTATATCCCACTATCAAGGAAGAACCAAAATCATATCCTCAACTATTAAAATATAATGACCCATCCATACAAGCCACCCAAGATAGCAGGTCACCCAGGTGATTCAAAGTTAGCTAGAGAAAGCTATCCTGCAATTCTACTACCTATATTATAATGAGTATGAGTAGGAGTCGAATTCAGCCAGTGAGTCTACCCCTGGTAATAGAGGGAGAAATGTTTTAGAGTCATTAACAGATAGGGATAAACTATATAGGGTCAAGTACCATAGATCTGACCTGAAAAAAAGTGTGAGGTCCTCCGTCTGTATAATCTAGATAGTCAGATACTTCATGTATCCTAGGTTCTAAACCCTTATTTATTATGTATCACCTCCCTGACCCTCTCAAAAGTGCTGCTACATATATATATCAATGCTTTAGAACCTTTTAGGGAGGATTGGGAACTGACTTCACCCACACAGAGCTGTAAATGGAATGCAAAGCGAGTATCTGTTTTCCGAGTTTACTTGTCCAAGAGTGCCGCATCAAATGGGTAATTTTCCTATATTGTAGTGACCAACCAATGTTTCAAGAGTAATTTTATATTAGATCACTAATTATGACTATATATATAAACATAAGAGTACTAGGTATAATATAGGTAGTAGAGTTCCCATTTTGAGGTAGTCCCCATTTAACGTTGTGTGAGTCGCACATCGCAATGTTCCCCATCTAAAGAGTAGAGTTCAGAAGACCCATACCAGATTCTAGTAGTCTCATATGAATAGCTTCATGATCACCCTTGTAATGGGAAAATCCCCAACTCGAACATCAACCTCCTGCTGATCTGATCTCTTCCCACAGCTCTATATCATGATGACAGTATCAGTGGATGCCCAAACCCAGAACCCAAGGTCCACCTATTAGAGTAGAGTACTAATACACTCTTTATATGATAGAATACCTACATATAATGAATTCTTTTCACTGAGTGTCAGTGTGGTAGTGAAATAAAATATTCTGGATGAGTAGAACATGGAATAATGAAACCTCAGTATGACATGGAGACCCCCTCTCAGTGAGATCCGACCTCGATAACCAATTGATATGGCCTTCCACACCTAGTTTCCGAGTGATTTCTACAATGCCCAATGGCCAGAGTCATTTGATCTAGTGACCCCAGTACCAGCCCATTTCCATACACCAATTGGATTCTTAGCATCAATATTCGGATAGATAGTCTACACAAGCGTGAAACCCATGTCTGAATTCATCTTGAAAACAGAACACCATGTCTATCTCATTTAACAGTAAGGTCATTCCTGACGTTCATAAGACAAACCGTAATTTCTGAATGCATCTCAACCCAGGAACTCCTAACAGGCTCATATATATATAGAATGGAGAGTGTACTAGGCATAACCAGATGAATTGTGTCCCTTAGGTGAATGCATCCAGTTGTAGCATTAGAATTCAATCTAGAAAACCTGTGACCAACTCACTTCCCTCCAGTTGTTCCTACCACCTCACCTTCAGAAGAGAAACCTATCCAAACTGATTCAACATCACTTACATATGTCTACTAATAGTATAGTATAAGCCTATATTTTAAGAATACTCATCTCTACCTCCAGAAACACCAATCACCCATGACAGGTACTCTGTCTATATAGTCTTGATTCCAAGTGTCGTTTGTCCCCACAACCTCCCAGCTGTTCCCATGGAATTTGATCTACTACCTATATTATACTGAATCAAGTGGGTGTGTGTTCCAATTCCAAACACATGATTTCCCAACCTCACTATTTGAGTATAGTACTAACCTTAGAACAACATCCCCGAACGAATAGGAGTGATTTTCCAAGACTATTAGAGTAGAGTACTACTTCTTTAATCTTTCTTTTTTCACCCTCTTAACTCATAATAGAGTGGGACCTAGTCATTCTCAGGGATACTTCATGTAACCCTTGGTTAATCTAGCAAGGTACTCTTCTATATAGTCTATAGTGGTATATATTGTGGTACCTATAGTGGGACAACTATATTATACCGAGATTCTTCTTTCTTTCTCTCTTCCACTGACCACCAAAATCTCTACGAAAATAAAAGGTACCACTCCTATTAAAATGAAAATAAAGACCTTTTTGAACCCAATCACAACTATCTCTAGATGAAACTGACCCAAGTACTATGTCTATATAGTGTAGAAGATTTCCATCATGATCACACCACCATAAGGAGCCTAGGAACCCAACACAAGGACTATATAAAAGAGTACCTAACTCTACTATAATAGTATCAACACTGATATAGGAGGATACTGTCCACCCCTAATGGAAACCCACCAATGTAGTGTATCTTCCCCAATGACTAGTCTAGAAGTGAGCAACCCATGTCATGTACCATTCGATCCTGCAAGTGGATATGGACATCGTACATGCCGTAGCTATTTGGAATAGAGCACGGATATTGAAAACCCAATCACATAGGGCCATTGTGTTTGGGGGGTTAAGTTTCTAAAAGATATGACCCTAATGGGTCAGATCTATAGTACTTGACCCTATATAGTAGACCCCAAGGTGTAATATCTTTTAGAACCTTTTCCCTCCTTTGAACTTATCGTTTCACTTTGGAAGCTGAAGCTTCCTTAAAGGAATTATTGCAAAGTACAATATGGACATTATAGAGTGTATTCCATTTTCCTCATCGTATGCTTTGAATTGATTGGAATCACCCATCAACCCTTTACACAATGGGGGATGTGTCAATGGAATTTACATCTCTTTGATCATGGAATGTCATGGGCCTCTTGGTACTTAAACTTTATGTTGCAGTTCAGGGAGGCCCGGGTGGTGCCAATGCCGCATGCCATCATATAGGTGCCATGACATAATGTCGAGTTGCACATAGTTGAACCACCAATATATATAAGTACAAGGTTATAGACCCTTATATATTAATTAGCATGGAATACTGAATAGGGTGAAGTAGCCGAGTTCACCCTATTCGGTGGACTCACTTGAATAGTACTGGATAATTCAGGGCATGAAATTTCACTTCATGATAGCTATCATTAAGGCTCATGGCCTAGTCCTATGAACTCCATTTCACACTAGAGAAGTGTTGGCCTAACATATCACAAAGAGGGAGAGTGTACATAATAATTTGTGGAAGTGGGGGACTGTGTTCGCGCGACCCCTAAGAAAAGAAAAAATAGTGGCATGTTAAAAATTACATGATTTTATGTGTTATGATTACATAATGGTAGTTTGAAATTTGACATATGTTTACTTGATAAACCAAGGACGAGTTGCTCCATGATAAACCTAGGACAGGTGGTTACGTTATAACCTCCAATGCATTGGGTATGGAATTCAGTCGTATAGTTATTCTATTTATAAGAGTCATATGTATTGAAGTCAATCACATTGTTATTCCATTTATGTATAGTTATTTCACAGGATTCCTACTTATGGATTCCTTTCCTTTATGTCCCTTATTGATATTTTAATCTCATCTTATGTTTTAATTTTTTTTCATAGGGTTTAAGGAAGAGTTGGTTACAGGATGCGATCAAGGGAAAATTTTTAAGATATACTAGCATGGTAAATCATGTTTTATTTTAAATATTTTTGTTTTATGGAAAGATGGATACTGAGTATAAGTTTTCACTTGTAATGTATGGGTTTACTATTTAAGATTTTTTTCTAATTCTATAAAACAATAAATCTAAAATATCTTTTGGAAAATAATGTGATTAATTGTTTTAAAATAACTATAATATGTAATGTTTAAGGCTCGATCCATATAGTTGGTTTCAGAGAAAGGTTTAGAAAACATTGGAGACTATGATGTTCTCTTAAGAGTTTTATATATCTTCATGATTTTATAATTTTAAGGTTGATCATAATTTAAATTTCTTAGAAACCCCTTATGACGATTTATGTTATGAAATTTTAAGGTGATTAATGATTTATTAGAGACATTTATTTTTGAGGAAATTATGGGTTACTACTTTTTTGAATGAAAAATGAGAGGTATGAGATAATATTTGAGATTAAAACATGTTACGGTTATCTTGGAAGAATTTATCATATTTATGTAATTTTATAAAAATTATATAGTTTTAGAAATAGGACAACCATCTGGATTGGTGAAAAACCATCACATCTACCAAGGCTATAGAAATTATACCCACAACCGAAGGGAGACAACAGTGTGTCACCTACCACTTTCCTACATGAAGTCTCATGTTATTATAATTTTTTTAGTTAAACAAGTTGATGGAATAAGAATAATTTTATTTTGGGAACATATGTTTTATCGAATATATAACCTTGGGATTGCAAAATGATTTGGTGATTAAGTGATTAATGTTATTTAAGTAAATGTTCACTATTTTTGGGAACCCTATATGATCATGGTAAAAAAAATACTGTGGTATTTTATTTGAGAATTAAAGGTTGAGTTATATTTTGGAAGAATCTAGGATTTAATTGTGGGCCTTTGGCGATTCAGGTTATTTATGCAAATAATTAGAATATCTTGGAGATTATGGGATTTGTAAAATTACTTTTTCGGTATAAGACATTAAGATTGATTGATATTATTTAGAGATAAATTTTATAATTTATGTTGGAAGACTATGCGATCAAATCCTAATAATTATTTGGTTCTAATCTTAGTTTAGATTATTTTTAGTAATTTTAAGAACAATTATTCATTGAATGGTCAATGTTGAACACTGGGTATTACTATTTAATTTTGGAGATTAAAATAGTTTTTCATCATAGAAGGTTTATTATTTTTGGGAAATTATCATATCTTGTGCTAACCATTTTGGTTTTGGGTAATTTATAAAAACAGAATAAATAGATAGTTAATATTTTGCGGATTATGTGATTCTATAGAAGTTGATTATAGTGAATTCGGTATGAAAACTTCATCTTGAATACTCATCATTAGGATAAAATGATGTTTTTTGTGGAAATTTATTAACGGATGAAATATAATTTTCATGTAAGAATGCTTCCAAATGTTCTTAACCCAGGTTGTAAAAGAATTCCTCAACTCCATGAAATGTTTTTTGAAACAAAAACAATATCCATTTATTCCTATCAATGTTAGTTTGAACCATCACATATTTAAGGTTTTGCGATAGTTAAATTTTCCATGATCATGTTCTATATCACTTTCTATTAGTATTTAAGAGTTAGATTTATCTTCCATATCCATGTTTAACAACATGGAAACCCAGTATATGTTATCTCAAGTGAGCTCTGTACTTCCCTTTCTTTATTTTAATCAATAAGTTTTATTAATCCTTTTTCTGATGTGTGGTTTCAATATAGGTATTTTGAAATGTCAAAACATAGTTACTAAGACTGAATTAAAAATTATGTGGATGAAATTTCTAGGGGGGAGGAGAATGTAACATCCTGAGTTTTTTTAAAAAATAATCACTATGTTCTATAGAGGGCATGATACACCACATCAAACATAAATGATCGATTAAATATTATTATAACCTAGCCATTATAATCGTAGGAATGAGAATGATTAACTGGATTATGAATATATGGTCTAAGCATGTATATATAATTAATTACCTGGTGACAAATTAATTATAAATGAATGTAAAACCATTTTTAAAATAAAATGAAATGTTTTTATGAAAAACTATTTAAATGTGACCAAGTTTATTTTATACTAATAAATAAACAAATTACTGTTTTTTGATTATTTTAATAATATATATATATGTATGTATATATATATATATATATTCGGTCAGAGTTAATTACTCAAGAGGGGGGTGAATTGAGTATCAATAAAAATTTCTGTTAAAAATTGGTTCTTTGAAAATTTCCTCCAATTAATAATTATGATCAATGTCAGTTTGTATGGAATTTATGATAGTCTTAAATGTTCAATTAATTTATCAGAAGATTTATTAGTTCCCAGCTATAATAATCTAGATATTAATATAACTTTTGAAACTATACTACTGGTTCAAAACAGTTATAAAAACTTTTTAAACTAATTATCAAAGTAATATCTAGTTTTCTGAAATATAAATTAAAATAGAGAAAAACTAAATTAAAATACATGGTAGATAAAACAAGTTGTTAAGTATCAAAATGAGACTTAATCCACTCCACTTGGTGATCACCTTTCACCAATCAGTCTATATTAATAAACTTGACCCACACCCTTGATTGGGGTAAACAACATTACACAGGACTATCCAGGTTACACAACCTCTTCCACTATTCTTCATGGGAATAAGCTACCAGGTCACACAAGGACATATTCCACACTTATCCATGTGAGTAAATAGATGTACGAATATATAAGAGTAAGGATATATTGTATCCTTCAATTTAATTTAGGAGACAATGTGTGTTTAAATACAGACAGACACACACACTGATCAAAATCCAAAAGCAGTACACAATAGATAAATTTTGATTATAAAGGGTTAGAACTACTTTTAGTGTTATTCAATGAATATTTGAACTTGTAGGATGATGTACATGCATGTTTCGAGTCCTATTTTAAAAAATATAGTATTGTAAGTCTCGTTCTATGATTTCCAGTTTGAATATGTAGCTCGTGTTCTTCTTAGAGTTGTTACTATGAAGATGTTTTTGGATCTGATATACTGTAGTCCATCATTCATGAATTGAGAGTTCTTTATGTGTTCTTCGGTTTTATGTTGTAGCATGTATCAGTTTTATTTTAAAATTCTCACTCGTCTACATTTTTTTTCTAGTTCCACTCTTTCCATTTTGTTATAGAGTGCATGTGTATGAGCTGATAGGATGCATGTATTCTGCTCCTCGTACCTCATACAATCAATTTACATGTCTACCATGAAACATTAATTATTAAAGTTCCTTTAAATCAGTCAAATATGACTGTTATAAATTAAATTTAAAACTACAAATCTAATTATAGAACGATGTCACAATTTTTCTTGAAATGGTATCACTTGGAAACGGTTTCACCACAAAATGGTGCATTCTTCTTGGAATTTGAGAGACGAGATAGTCTTGATACCATAGTTGCAATGAGATCATGAACCAATAGAAAATATACAGTGTTAGGATCCCAATGTCTGGACCTTTTACAAACATTGAAATGTGTCTTGGTGATGGTATCAAGGAACCGATGTCACAAACTTCATGAGAACTGAAACTAGTTATGGTGTAATAGTAAAAGTGTCTGGGTCATGGTGTCTGGGTCTTTTCCAAAAACCAGAACCTGTGGAAGACTTACAGTTTCTCAGACTTATCAAAATATTTGTAAACAGTATTATGTAGTAATGTTTATAGAATTAATTATACCTAATCATTCAAACAAAAAATCATTAGAGAACAAAATTAAATATAGTTTACAATAATCAAACATGATTTATATTAATTAGGATCTTGTGAAAAATTATTTAAAGAATAAGTAAACCAACCATATATAAACATGATTTGATATATATTAAAAAATGTTAATAGGATTTGTGATTATTAAAACCTAAGGAATCTAACAATGCCCCCATTTTAATGATCAAAAATCATAGGAGTATGATTTATATTCTTAGTGTTCTTTCCCCCACTTTTGGGATTATCAAAAATATTTGAGGAAAAAGAAAAAAAGAATGAATGTAAATAAGAGAATAGAAAACAATAGTATATATTTCATTAGATGGAAAGATATGTGTCAGTACAAGAAGCAGGAAATAATACAAAACATCCCTATCAAAATATAGTTTTCACTTTTCTTTAGCACTAGAAATATTTTATTTTCCATTGGATGCAACATAAAAATAAGAGACAGGAGAAAAATTAGAGATGGAAGAAGAGAGTGAGCCAACTATCAGAGTGGGAAGAGGTATCCCTTCAAAAAACAGAAGGTGCAAGAGTGGGTTTGGTTGAAGACTGAGGTATGTTTTGGTAAAGGTTAACTAGTCTGATCTAGCTGAGAGCCTGAGATATATACATCAAGGAAGAAGAAAAATTAGTGGATGAGGAAGGAGTTGAGCTAGGCCGAAAAGGTGCAGCTATTGGAGCCACAATGGCAGTGCTTTTCACACGAAGATAAGGATTCAAAAATTAAATTAAATTAGTAATGATCTCACAACCATACTTCATTTCCTTCTCGAAATCATTTTTTTCTCCATGAACTAGTCCAATAGAGGAGAGAAACCTTTCATCTTTTGGACATGATTCTCGAAGGATTGTGGTACATGAAGAATTTTCAAATTATCGACGAGATATTTGAAATTATTGGTCATATCATGCTTAGAGAAAATCCAATTAAAGTATAAATCCAGTTTCTTAGTAATTTTTTCCTGAGCATCTTTTGGAATATTTGAATTAATCCTCACTATGTCAAGTAATTTTTCACTATTATTGACAACCACAGATAAACATTCCTTATCAAAACCACTTAACACTAATTAAAGTTCCTCATTAACAATAGTTCTGAGTAGATCACTATCAATGGTTTGAGATGACTGTTCAGAGGAATTAGATGTTGTAATAGCTAATGTGATGGACTTGAGATGATTTAGAACTTTTTGTAGATAACCCTTGTATTCATCAATAATTTTTTTAAGACCAAAAACAAGAACACACATCTCATTGACTATCTGAATGTTTCTCTCATCCACATTATTAAATACTAAAGTCATATTTGGTTGAATCGGAGATGCAAAAATTTGTGTAATATTTCCACTAACATCCTAAATTGGATTAGAAACAAGAGCTTTTCATGGTTGCAACACATTTTTCATATCTTTAACCATATACCTGAGAGACTTCACCTCATCACTAAACTGCTTGTTATCAATTATAACCTCTTATATTTAATGAAGATTTTTTGGTTGAATTTTCTATATGATTTTCTCTAAAATAAATGAAACATCTCTTTCACTAAGATTTGTCACAAGAGCAGCTTGTGTGTTTATGATATTTTTAAATCGAGCTAATAAAGTAACTCCAAAATATTTTAAATCACTTTGACTCACATAAGAAGAAGTTTCTTGTGAAGGTTCATGAACATGAGATGAGATAGTTTCAGGCTCTTTAGTAGAGATTACATCCAGTGAAAAAAACTAGTTTCAATTAAAACATATTGGAAAGGTCTATGAATTTAACTGAGGCCTCCTGGGCATTATCCACATCAATGTAGCTGGGAAAATTATACTAGGTATCCAAAATCCTTTTATCAATAGTATTCATAACTTCAACACTTTCTAGAATCGGGTGTTGCTCCCCAAAAATAGGTCCATCTCTTATAGAATTACTAGATCCATTCCCTTGATCTGCTTATAAATTTTCATCTCTAGTAGCCTCACCCATTTGTTTTCTAGCTAGCTGAAAGGCTTGCTCCATTATTTCCTTAGTAGATAGGATACTTTTAGGATCAACTTGTTCCTATAAATGTTCCTAAAAAACAGCCTCTTCCTCAATAGTATTTTCTTCTTCTTGATTCCCCTCATGAACAACATTTTATTTTACACTAATAGTATATTATTTTCCAAAAGTAGGTTCTTCTTCTAAATCAACACTTCTTTCAGTAACAGGTGATTCCTTCTCAACTACTTTTGGTGGAACAAGTATACCTCTATCTTTCTTTTCCTAGATAGTTCCTTCCATATGTGCAACAACTGACTATTCTTCTTCTTCACAGGATAAAAATCAACATCATCTTGTTACAAACCAGGATCAGATATGTTCTTATGTCTAGAAGGATGCTCAACTGGATTAATATTTTCATATAACCTTTAATTTTCTTCCACCCAATAGTTTTTCCAATGATTCCAACTTATTTTCATCCTTTTGACTGCAACCTTTGAGATACAAAATTCATAGTCTTTGATGAATTATTCATTTGGTCTAACCACTCCTTTAGAATACAACATTTCATAGATTAACCTTGAATAGAACAAAGAGGTAGACTTTGAAGTTGACTTAATCAATTCACAATTGTGAAGTATAATATACATACATATATTAATCTTGTGCCCATTTTTCATAAGATGTATCAAGAATACATCTTGATACTAGATGGTCGAATAATAAAATTTCCTTGGACTAATAATATTTTGTATAAATTTAAATAGAAATATTGTTTCACCATTCGACTTAGTAGAAATTGACCTTCCTTTCTTCTTATTGCCAATAAATCTCTTAAGGGACTCTTCTAAGAAAAACATCACTAGGAGGAGGAAAACCTATCTGTTAGTCCTAAAAAATTTCTTTATGTAGTATTGCTAGGCCGAGAACCATATCCTCGAGGAAATGTACATCTTTGACCATTATTCCATCTTCTAGAAACAATGTCATCTTTAGTATTGAATGAAAACTGGAAAAACTAATATAAATGAGAAACATGTTTTAGATAAATCATACATGTCTCTTTTGTAAACCAGTTCTTCCATCCCTACTCTTCCAGTATTTTCAAACCTAAATACTTACTTGACACAAACCACTTAGGATAGATTTCCATTTCTGGTACTACTATTCTATCAACAAGATTCAAGTTCAATGGTCCTTCAGGAGAAACTTTTAGTGCCCTTTTAATTTTCTTCTGGAATATATGTGTCTTAGGGATGATAAATATGGGAGCTTCATTATGGGAATTCAACAAGGGTTCAAGAGAGATGTAGATGAAGAGCTAAAAGAGGACATATGGTTTGAAATAGATGGGTTTCAGTTTCAAGAAAAGAGAGTTCGAGTGAAAAAAAAGAGTGAAAGATATTTGGATTTTTATCATTTTGGGATTTCAAGCGTCACAAATTTAATATCACAGGATAAAAACAATAAAATAATTAACATTGGGATATGGGTAATAAAATACATATAAATCAAAAAAATAGTTATTACAGTGAGGCTAGAACAAATTGTCATGGTGAGACCGGAATTGATTGTCATAGTGTTATCTTTATGGTGTGACTCCAAACGGTGTGACCGTATCATTTGAGAGAGTAAGTGAAAGAAAGTAACAGAGAGATAGTAACTGTGAGACCATAATCCTAAAACAAAAAATCCAAGATAGTAACTTGTAAAACTATAAGAGTGAGATAGTAATTCTAAGATAGTGGCTTGTGAAACTGTAATTCAGGAAACCATAAACTGTGAAACAATAATCTATGAGATTGTATGTTTTGAAACAATATACTTTCTATTTGATATTTATCATTCTTAATTCATGTATGATGTAATATATCCCTTTATAATTTAATATTTTATTTAATATATTAGCAAGATTACATTCAATTCCAATGAATTCCAAAGTGATATCCTCTTTTTGATAATGGTCTACCAAAAAGTGATGTCTTACATCAATATGTTTTGTACTAGAGTTTGAAACATGATTTTTTGAAATTTTAATAGCACTTTTATTGTCACAATTTATAGGTACATACTTGAATTGTTATCCATAATCTATTAATATGTGTTTCATCGACAAAATTTGTGCACAACGACTACCAATAGATATATATTCAACTTCTTTAGTAGATAATGAAACAGAGTTTTGTTTCTTACTACACCATAACAATAGAGACTTGCCTAAAATTTGACATGTTCCAAAGGTTATTTTTCTATAAAAATTACATCAACTAGAATCAGCATCAGAATAAATAACTAACTCAAATGATTGTCCTCTAGGATAGAATAGTCCTATATTGGGTTTATGTTTGAGATATTTGAAAATCCTTTTAACATCATTTAAATGAGATTATTTAGGATTTTCTTGAAAACGATCCCACATACATACACAAAACATAATATCAGGTTGGATAGTAGTTAAGTAGAGTAAGCTTCCAATCATTCTTCTGTTAGTGGTTTGATGAAAAGATTATCCATCTTCATCAAGATCCAACTTACAAGTAGAACTCATTGGACTATCACTAATTTTAGTTCAATCCAATCCAAAATGTTTTATAAGATCTTTAGAGTATTTTCTTTGATTTAAAATAATACCATCTTTATTTTGAAATATTTTAAATCCAAGAAAGAAATTTTGTTCACCCCTTAAACTCATTTCAAATTCCTTTTGTTTCATTTCAGAAAACTCAATAGATAAAGAATTTTTTTAAGATCAAAAAATAATATCATCTATATAAATTTGAACTACCAAAACATAATTGAAAATTAGTTTTACAAAAAGAGTTGGATCATCTAAACCTTTTGTAAAGCCATTGTAAATAAGAAAAGTACTTAATCAATCATACAATGCTCTTGGAGCTTTCTTTAAACCATAAAATGATTTTGATAATTTAAAAAAATGATTTAGAATGTGATGATTTGTGAAACCATGGGGTTGTTAAAAAAAGAATTCATCATCTATATACCCATTTAGGAATTCAATCTTGAAAACTAGTTAATATAGTTTGAAATTCATATTGGAAGCATACTCATGGAGTATTCTGATGGATTAAATTATAGAAATTGGTGAAAAGGTCTCCTCATAGTCAATACCTTCTTCTGGACTATAACATTTTGCAACAAATCTAGCCTTATTTATAACTATGTTACCAGCTTCATTTACCTTATTTCTAAACACCCACTCAGTTCCTATGGTAAATATGTCTTTGGGTTTGTCAACTCATTTCTAAACTTTCTTCCCTTCAAAATTATTAAGTCTTTATTACAAAGATATCACCCAAAATTCATCATTGATAGCATCCTTAATATTTTTAGGTTCAAGTTGTGATAAGAAAACGTGATGTTCAACATTATTTATAAGAAAATATATAGTTTGTGTCCCTTTATCTAAATATCCTACAAAACATCTAAATGATTATTCTTAAGGGTTCTAATAGATTTAGAAAAATAGGAGCTAGTAATTTCAGGTTCTTCAATAGGTACAGGTTCATTATGACTTGAATTTGGAGAATTTCTAGAACTTGATGTTTTTACAGATTCCTTTATAGGATAGATGGAGGATTTAGCATTGATGTTAAAATTTGACATATCATCCTCAAGTTTCTCTAGAGAGGCTTTAGGATCATGTGGATCCGTATCATCGAACTTTACATGGAAATATTCCTCCACACATTTATTTATTTTGTTAAACACTCTACAACCTTTAATAGAGATTGAGTATCCTAGAAAAATTCCTTTATCACTGTTGGATGAAATTTTTTCAAGATTTCCCTTAGAATTAAGGATATAGACTTTGAAACCAAAGAATTTGATGTGGCTTACTTTGGGTTTTATATTGTTCCATAACACATACAGAGTTATTTTAATAATTGGTCTAATAAATACACTATTAATAATGTAACATGTTGTATTTAAAGAATCCACCCAGAAATAAATAGGTAAGTCATGTTCACTAATAATGGTTCTAGAAATATCTGGCAAGGTCCTATTTCTTCTTTCTACAACTCCATTTTGTTGAGGTGTTCTAGGGGAAGATAAAATATGACTATAGCCATTTTGTGAGAAAAAGTATTCAAACTCTTGATTTTCAAACTCAAGGCCATGGTCACTTCATAATGATTTAATTCAAATTCCACTACGATTTTCTTTAGTTTTATAATATTTGGTGAAATGATTACATGCTTCACTTTTGTGAGCCAAGAATAAGGTCCAAATATATCTAGAAAAGTAATATACAAGAACATAAATGTAGTTCTTTCCATTTATACTATAAACTTTATATTGTCTAAAAAAATCCATGTAAACCAACTATAGAGGTTGAGAAGTTGAAAATTATTTCATTGGTTTTAAGGAAATTTTGTGTTGCTTTACCTTTGACAAGGATTACACACTTTATCATTTGGAAACTATAGTTTGGGTAGATCTTGGACTAACATTTTTCTAGTTAGCTTTCTAAGGGAGTGAATATTGTTGTTTCCCATTATTCTAATCAGAAGACAAGATTATTTGTGAAATCCACGTAAAACTGAATAATTTTGTGAAACTAAATAATCTAAGTTAACAAAATATACATTTTCATTATTTAATGCAGAAAATATCAATTCATTTTTAGAATTAAAAAAATTTCACGCATGATTTTCAAATTTAACATGAAATACATCATCAAATAGTTGTGAAATATTAAATTTATTATATTTAAATCCATCAACAAAAAGTACTTTGGAAATTAAAATTGATTTAGAGTTACTGATTTAGCCAAGGCCAATGATTTTTTCTCTAGCATTGTCACAAAAAGTGACATGTCCACTATTAATTTTTATTAGGTTCTTGAAACATGAATAGTATCCTATCATTTGTCTTGAACACCCACTGTCCAAGTACCATAAGCTTTTACAGGAGATCTCAAAACAATTTGTAACGTCCCGGTTCCGGAAGCCACCCAGAGGTACCCCGTACCTGGTTGGTCACATGGCCTCAAATGCATTTCCCCGAATGCTAGAGGCTACCAGCTAGCAGCGAGGGCCTTGGGTGGGATAATGGGGAAACTATTCCCTTATTGGACGAGTACACATCAGAAGTAATAAACACATACAATAGAAGAGGTAGTAAATATCCAAAAACAGTGAACAACGGAAAACTAAAATAGATAAAAAACTAGAGCACATATATATATAAAATGATGCATGATACATATGTCTAGAAAAATAGCCAAACAATTCACAATGCTGAATACATTACTAAACCAAAGTATAAAAGAAAAACAGATGGTAAACTCCTCAGCATTACAAGCATCGGCTTGGTCCCATGCTCTCCAGCTACAAGCAATTCAAGTACCAGAAGAATAAGGGCACTTTCCCTTAGCTATACCAGTAACAATATAATCTGTTTGGGGCCAAAAGTATGAACCAAATAGGGGGTGAGACTAAATCCCAGTAGGAAACCACCTGAAAATTTGTTCTAAATAGTTAGCAAGTATATGGTAGGTAAAGTACAATAAACAGTAAACAATAAGTAGCAAACAGTAATACACAGCAGTAAACAACCCGCAGATCAAACAAGCAACAATGAAGTAAATAGCTAATCAAAAATAGGTAACCCTATGGGACTAATCACGACCATCCCCTCTGGTCCTACCTAAGAAGTACCAACAACCCTCTGGGTAGTACACTCAGCCTAAACTCTCTGGTTTAGTCATACGATATTATAGAATCTCTATGGAAGCACACTCAGTCAATTCCCCTTATAGTCTAGGGTAGTCAGGGAATCTCTAAGGAAGATCACACGATCAATTCCCCTTATAGCCCCATGGTCAAGAGACTCTCTAAGGAAGCTCACTCGGTCAATCCCTCTTATAGCCTCAGGTCGATCACAGACCCTCTGAGGAAGCTCACTCGGTTAATTCCTCCAATAGCCTTGAGTGGCATAAGGATATTCAAACAAACAAAGACTCTCTAAGGAAGCTCACTCAGTCTATCCCCTTATAGTCTATAAAGCTCAAGAATCTCTAAGGAAGATCACTCAGTCTATCCTCCTATAGTCTATAATATCCAATACTTTCTGGGAATCTCATTTGGTCAATCCCTTACAGTTTATAATATCCAAGACTCTCTAAGAAAGATCACTCGGTCTATCCCATTATAGTCTATAGCACATGGTTCTCATGGCCCCATTCCATTCATTGCATAATAATGCTATAAGGCCAAAGTAAACCTCCAGATATACTTTTCTAACCAGTATATAGCATAACAAGCATGTCAGGAAGCAGCACTCCATCCTACGGTCACAAGGCATGGAAAACAGGTATAACGGCCAAAGGCTGAACAAGACCAAAAGGTCATAAACAAAACAAATAATGAGAAAAACATCCATGAAAAAACATTATCCTTATAGATAACCAAATTACCTCTACACAAGAATACAAGCAAGGCAGGAAAACAACAGGGGTAAAACAGTAAACACGCAATACCCCATTCAAGGATCTTGGTGGAATTTGAATATAAAACTCACCGAATTTGAACAGAAAGGCACAAACCACCATCCTTGGGTTTAGTAGATCAATATACTTGAACCACAAGGCCTGAATCTCTTTAGAACGTCGTAAATTAATAAAAGCACACAAAATGTTCAACCCACGATAACATGCAAAGGATAATGAATTGGAAAACGATGCTGTAGAAGAAGGAATAGATTACTGATGCAGTTCCAGCACAATATACAACAGTCAATTCAGAGAAATGACATAGGCCCAGGAGCTCAGAGAAGTCTCAGCACAATACGACTTCTCTCGGTTGACTGAGAGCTAGAAGAAGTCGTTTATGGATATCAGACGCGAGCCCAGTCTGTTTAATGAAAAAAATAAAGTACATGGCGTGTACTTTTGGAGTACATGGTGTGTAATAGGATTTTCCTTACTCTGCTTTAAGCAGCCTTCAAGTCACCTCTACATGGACGTGTGTGTGGCCATGACATGGCCAGCACACGACCTTGTGTGCCAATGAAGTACACAACATGTACTTCAAAAATTTCCACAAACTCAACTTTTCTCAACAACTCCAGAAAAAGGAAAATCATACCAAAAAAGAAGGTTTGGGTTAATACAAACTTCCCCCCTTAAAGAAATTTGTCCCCAAATTTCTCTAGCGAGGCATAGAAGAAAAACCCCCGAATAGCTCTGGCCACTGTGATCGTACATCGGCCCCCCTCTCCAAAGTCTCGTATTGTACTCACTCGTGTTGCGATAGAACCCATACTAGAGGAACAGATTGGACACGAAAAACCTTTGTACTGGGATCAACAATATGGATTTGATGTTCCTAAAACAATGCATCCGATTCGAACTCAACCTCCTCAGGTTGAAAGACATGATACGGGTCTGAAAAGTGATATCAGAGCTGAGAAATGTGGAAGACGTCGTGCATAGCTCAGTACCTATGAGGTAACTGCAACCTATAGGCAACCGTCCCAACTATTTTCAACACCTCAAATGGCCCGACATACCTCGGTGAAAGCATAACATGCCTTTGAATCATCTTGTGTCCCAACCTCGGTGTTACACACAGGAAAACCTGATCCCAGAGATTGAACTCCAGAGGTCATCTCCACTGATCAATAGAAGAATTCTGTTGAGACTGTGTCGTAGCCATCGTCTTCCGAATCAACTCTGCCTACTCTAAGGTATCCTGAACAAACGAGGTCCCAAAAAAGCTGCCTCTTCTTCCTCCAACCAACATAAAGGTGATCAGCATGGCCTACCATACAAAGCCTCGTAAGGTGCCATCTAAATAGTTGCTTAAAAAATTGTTGTAGGAAAAATCCACAAGAGGTATATGATTTCTCCAAAGAACCTCCAAAATCAAGAATGCATGATTAGAGCATATCCTAAAGCACCTGAATCATACGCTCGGACTACCCATCTGTCTGGAGATGGTATGTTGTACTCAAAAGTACCTATGTACCCAAATCCATCCAAAACCCCATCCAGAACTGAGACGTAAAATGTGCATCCCTCTCTAAAATAATGGAGTGCTGAAATCCATGCAGACGTACAATATCTCATATTTACAACCACCCAAGAACAACAACATTAAAGGTATCCTTGATCAATAATAAGTGAGAAACCTTCCTAAGTCTGGAAATGACAACCCATACTACGTCGTTCCCTCGAGGAGACCTCGGTAACCCGGTCACGATGTCCATCGCGACATCATTCCACTTCCACTCATGAATGGGTAACTATTGTAAAATTCTTGCTAGTCTCTGATGCTCTGCCTTCACCTGTTGACAAGTGGAACACCTCATGATGAAACCAACAACGTCCCTATTCATACCTAGACACCAATACTGATGGTGTACATCGCGGTACATCTTGGTGATGCCAGGATAAACTGCCCAAAGTGAGGAATAAAAGTCCCACACCAGCTCCTCACGTATGTCTTCTGGCACCCATATGCGTCCCTGGAAACGCAATATCACATACTTGCATATGGTCCACCTATGAATAGGTTCCTCTCCTGAAACTCTTTCCCATAGGACTAGGCCATCAGAATCTGATAGCTGCCTCATTCCTACCCGATCAAGAAGAGTAGAGGTAACAGCCACAGAATAAAGAAACATCTGCCCCTGACTATCGTGCATCTCAAAATGAATCTTAGAGAACGGAGCCATAAGATGTCACTCACTGCTAGCCTCCGGAACTGCCTGTATCTAAGTCCTCTTGCTTAGAGCATCATCCACATCATTTCCTTTCCTAGGCGTGTAGGCAAGCACAAAGTCTAAATACTGAATGTACTAAACCTACCTTCACTGTCTCAAATTCAGATTATGCTAAGTGAAGATGTACTGGAGACTCTTGTGGTTGGTAAATACCACAAAGTTCCCTCCTAGAAGATAATGTCTCCAACAGCATAGGGCATGAAAAACAGCTGCCAAATCTAGATCATGCATCGGGCAATTCTTCTCATGTGGCCTTAACTGTCGAGACCCATAAGCAATGAATCCATCTCCCTGCATAAGCACAGCTCCCAGCCTAATACATGAAGCATCACAATAAATGGTATAACTCTTTCCCAACTCTTTAATGATTAGTATCGGTGCTCAAGTCAACCTCTCTTTCAGCTCCTGAAAGGCTGACTCACAAGAATCTGACTATAATAATTTCGCCCCTTTCTTGGTCAGACCTGTCAGTGGTTCTGCAAGGAATTAAAAGTCATCTATGAAACGTCTTTAGTATCCAGCCATCCCTAGAAAGCTCTGCACCTCAAAGACAATCTTGTTCTGCTCCCAGGAAAATACTGCTCTCACTTTTTCTGGGTCTACTGACACTCCTACCTTTGATATAACATGACCCAAGAAGTTAATCTGGTCCATCGAAAAGTGTAATTTTGAGATCTTAGCATATAAATAATCCTCCCTCAGTGTACTAAAAATGATCTCAAGATGGGTAGCATGGTCTTGTCGAGTATGAGAGTACACCAAGATGTCATCTATGAAAACAACCACAAAGGAATCCATGTATGGATGTAACACTCAGTTCATCAGTGCCATGAAAACTACAAGCACGTTCGTGAGACCAAACGGCATAACCATATACTCATATAAATCATACCTGATCCGAAAAGCTATAAGAGGTATGTAAGATCGTCTAACACACAACTGATGATAACCAGATCTCAAACCAATCTTCGAGAACACCCAGGATCCTCGAAGCTGATCAAAGAGATCATCGATCCTCAGCAAGGGATATCGGTTCTTGACCGTCAACTGGTTCAACTTCCGATAGTCCACACAAATCCTGAGGGTACCGTCTGCCTTCTTCACAAATAGGATAAGCGAACCCCAGGGAGAAGTACCGGGTTAGATGAAACATTTCTCTAGTATCTTCTCCAAATGCTTATTAAGCTCATGAAACTCAGTTGTAGCCAACCTATAAGGGGGAATGGAAACTAGTGCCACTCCTAGAACAAGATCAATCGAGAAGTCTACCTCACGCTCCACATACAAGCCAGAAAAGTCCTATGGAAAGACATCTC
The DNA here is from genome assembly GCA_963277665.1 of Viscum album. Classification (NCBI taxonomy): domain Eukaryota; kingdom Viridiplantae; phylum Streptophyta; class Magnoliopsida; order Santalales; family Viscaceae; genus Viscum; species Viscum album. The sequence goes on along the minus strand of OY728135.1, from coordinate 1,546,459,515 downwards.
GGAAACGATCCACCACTAGAGGAAAGTCTAACTATGAATTCCCCTGGTCATCCAAATATAGACTAGAAATATGGGTTGTAACTCTGCCCAAAAAATGATGATCTAGACCCACTTTTCTCACCTGGACATCCCATTGGCCTCTATCAAGAAAGGATCCACGCTATGGTGATACAAAACTCACCCTACGGTGGTAACAGTCGACGAATGCCTGGAAGGGAACTAGACAGTCCATTCTGAGAATGACATCATAGCATGTCATCTCTAAGACATAGAGATCCCAAAGGATGTGACACCCACCAACCTCAAGAGGGAACTCCATGAACTGACACACACTAGCTGTCCTAGATCCCAACGGTGTGTCTAGCGTCAAGATGTCGGCATAAGAAAAGATGCAGAGACCAACACTCTCCACAACAGCGACATATATAAAGCTATGGGAAGACCCTGTATCTAAAAGAGCTGAAGATAAAACTGAGGCTACTAAGATTGTACCTCAAACTGTAGAGGGGTCGGGATCCTGCTCTTGATGAGTCATCTCCATTGCAAAGGTCTGGCCTGCTCCACGACCCTATGACCCAACCTGACCGCTATGAGCTGGTCAACTCTATTGTCATTGGTTGCCTACTGACTGACCACCACGAGCGCAACCTCCACCTTAGCCTGATCAGCTATAAGAACTCCAGTTCCCAAACTGGAGAGAAACTGGTGATACATCTCTTGAACGTAGAGTCATAGAAGAACCCCTACCACCAGCTGTAGGTGAGAAGATCTAACAAAAATGCTGAATATGGCTCATCTTTCCCCAAGATAGGCACTCCACTGGGTCTCTCTGGAACTGGGTCATAGTATGCCCGCTCCTCCCACATTGGTAGCATACTACATGGCTGCCTGAAGAAACATTCCACCTACCTTGATCTCATCGAGTAGACTCCCTGCGGCACTTCCTACTATCAGTAGGAGGAACACTGACTCTGGATGTCGAACCACCCTGGCTCACTACATCAGAATCCCTCAGATTTCACACAGTGATCAGCACCTGGTTGATGATAGTGGATATCAAGGTCAACCATAAGATGTTCACCTACGAGTGGATGTCGTGCCTCAGGCCATCCTCGAACTTCCGTGCAAGGAACATATCATCGCCTCCTGGAATAGGAATAAAATACTACAGCTCCGTAAAGTGGAATACGTACTCCATAATAGAAAGAGTACCCTGCTCTAAACTCATAAACTCCCAGTCTCGATCGGCCTTCAAGGTCTCCGGGTAGAATTAATCATAGAAGATGTGCCAAAAATCATCCCAAGTCATACTCTGCTGGCACCCTGACTGTGAGATCACCTCCCACCACCTCTAGGTGGAGTCTCAGAGCATATAGGTAGAGAACTTCACCTTCTTCTCTGGAGGTATCTTGAGAAGCTTGAAAATTGTATGCATGGTCTCTAGCCATGACTCTGTAGCTTGGGGTCCTCCATCCCCAAAATAATTAAGAGGATGATGTTGTTGGAAAACCCATTTCAATTATGTCATTGACGGTGCGGGATGCGGTGCTCCCTGAACGTTCTGCATCATCCTCATAAAATCATCCCAAAACATCACATCAGCTCCTGCAGCTGGAATAACTGTAGGTGAGAAGGATGGAATAATAGGAGGATCTGCAGGAGGTCCCTGATCGTCCATACCCAGTGTCTGATCACCATTTGGAAACTGACGTACAACCGGAGGACGTCTTGGTGTCCTAACTCTGAAAGTTAAAAAGAACACCTTAGATCAGGATTAGCAAAGACTGAGAAAACAAGAGTTCAAGAGGAGAAAATGAGAAAGAAACATTCAAGTTTTGAAAAACATGACTACACGACATGTATAAAAACTACACAGTGTGTTCTTTTAAGCCATTCACATGTGTGTGTACTTCTGCCACACCAGATCGTGTATGCCCCATCCACACACTGTGTTATCCCCACACACAGAGTGTATTTGAACTCTATTCCCCTTCCCGAGTCTCCTTACACAGCTAACCCACATGGTCCTCTTAATCCTAGACTACACGACGTGTATGACCAGCACACGGTGTGTACTAGACAAGGTTTCAACGACCCGTGTTTTTAGTTACACGGACGACTAAATGGTTCACTCTACACGGCGTGCTCTAAGGGAAACACGACGTGTACTTGAAGGTTTTCTCCGACCCGTGTTGTTCATGACATAGCCGGGTACTTATGTTACATAACACGATGTGTATAAGATGGACACAATGTGTATAGTCAAGGTTTCATCCATCAGTGTCATTAGTCACACAGGTAGACACACAATCACTACAACATGGCGTGTACATACCGTACACGACGTGTTCTTGAAGAACATTCACAACCCTATGTTTCTTCCCACACAGTCAGTGACATAGTTTATAAACTACACGGTGTGTATTCGTAAAGTACACGACATGTATTCTGGTATTTTTCTAGGTAGTAGCTCAGAAACTGCACCAAAGCCCAGAAAACACAGAAAACAAGTGTTAAGGTGCCAAATACCGATCTGTTTGGGTCCATACTCCTTGCGAATCAAAGATAGGAATCTCATGCATATCATATACAAGGAAAACAAGTCAATGATCAATAAAGGTCTGATTCAAGTGGCCCATAACACCTCATGAATCAAAATTTGGCGTTCATTCCAATAAATCTATACACAAACAATACCCTATCAACCAGTAGGTATTTCTATCCTGGAAACTATCACAACAACATGCATATTTTAAACATCATCTATCACAGTAATATTCAATCACTAATGCATCCTAGATTGCATGGAAAATATGAATGACATGTGATTTTTAGAATGTTCATATATGATGCATGAGATGGCATAACCTCTTCTCATTGGGTTGAAAAAGAAATAGAACCTTAGTAATATCAACAGTAACAACACAAATCAGGTGATTCACTCAAGGTGAAATCATATTAACTGTAAAAACTTCAAAACTAGATGAAATTGTAATAAACAAGGTAGATTGGATTTTTCCTGTACATGGGTAAGCTACTCCTGGGTAAAACTTATTACCATGTACCTATTCCGTCCTATCCCTAGATATAGGCACCAAACAGTAAGTCATGAGAAAATAAACCCTATGATACCACTTTGTAATGTCCCGGTTCCGAAAGCCACCTAGAGTCTCCCCATACTCGGTTGGGCACATGGCCTTAAGAACATTTCCCCGAACGCCAGAGGCTGCCGACTAGCAGCAAGGGCCTTGGGTGTCAGAATGGGGAAACTATGCCCTCATTGGTAGAGTACACAATAGAAGTAATCAACACATGCAATAGTGGAAGTAGTAAATATCCAACAACAGTGAACGGTGGAAAACTAAAAAATATAAACAACTGGAGCACACATATATATATATATATATATGTGAAATGATGCATGATACATATGTCTAGGAAAACAGCCAAACAATTCACAATGCTGAATACAGTACTAAACCAAAGTACAGAAGAAAAACAAATGAGCAACTCCTCAGCATCGCAAGCCTCGTCTTGGTCCCATGCTCTCCAGCTCCAAGTAAGTCAAGTACTGAAGTAGAAGGGAAAATTACCTTATCTATACCTACAACAATATAATCTATTTGGGCCCAAAAGTATGACTCAAACATGGTGTGAGACTAAATCCTAGTAGGAAACCACCTAAAGATCTGTGCCTAACATTCAGTGAGTATATGGAAGGTAAAGTGAATTAAACAGTAATCAGAAAGCAGTTTACAGTAATACACAACAGTAAACAACCCGCAGATCAAACAAGCAACAGTGAAGCAAAAAACTAATCACAAATAGGTAACCCTCTAGGAGTACTCACGACCATCCCCTATGGTCCTACCTAAGATATACCAAAAAACCTATGGGAATTACACGTAGCCTAATTCCTCTGGTTTGGTCATACAAAATTATAGACTCTATAAGGAAGCACACTCATTCAATTCCACTTATAGTCTAGGGTAGTCAGGTAATTTCTAAGGAAGATCATGCGGTCAATTCCCCTTATATCCCCAAGGTCTAGAGACTCTCTGAGGAAGCTCACTAGGTCAATCCCTCATATAGCCTCAGGTCTATCACAAAATCTCTGAGGAAGCTCACTCGCTCAATTCCCTTTATAGCTTGGAGTGGTTTAATGAAATTCAAACAAACAAAGACTCCCTGAGGAAGCTCACTCAGTCTATCCTCGTATAGTCTATAAAGCTCAAGACTCTCTAAGGAAGCTCACTCAGTCTATCCTCCTATAGTCTAAAATATCCAAGACTCTCTGGGAAGATCACTCGGTCTATCCCCTATAGTCTATAATATCCAAGACTCTTTGAGGAAGCTCACTCAGTCTATCCCCTTATAGTCTATAGCACCAGTTTATCACAGCCTCGTGCCAGTCAGTGCATAATAATTCTATAAGGCCAAAGTAATCCTATAGAGCTACTTGGCTAACCAGACTACAATATAAGGGGAATGTCAAGAAGCAGCACTCCATCATATGGTCACAAGGCATGGAAAACAAGTATAACAGCCAAAGTCTGAACAAGACCCAAAGCTTTTAAACAGAACAAAGCATGGGAAAAACATCCAAGCATAGCAATTATACTTATACATAACCAAATTACCTCTTCCCACGTATACAAGAAAGGCAGGACAACAATAGGGGTAAAATAGTAAACACACAATATCCTGTTCATGGATATTGGTGGCATTTTCACATAAAACTCAATGACTTTGAACAGAAAGGCACAAACCACCTACCTTGGGTTTAAGAGATCAATATACTTGAACCACGAGGCTTGAATCTTCTTATAATGTCATATATCTATGAAAATTCACAAAACGTTCAACCCAGGATAACTTTCAAAGGAGGAGGAATTGGAAAACGATGCTCTAGAGGAAGGAAGAGCTTACTGTTGTGCTTCCAATGCAATCGAAGACGGTTTATTCGAAGAATATATGGAGTCTTGGGAGCTTGGAGAAGTCTTGGAACCATTCAACTTATCTCGGTTGACCGAGACCTAGAAGAAGTCATTTATGGTGATCATACACGAGCCCGGTCCATTTAATGAAAAAAGGAAAGTACACAGCGTATACTTTTGGGGTACACGGTGTGTACTAAGATTTTACTTACTCCAATTTATGCAGCATCCAAGTCACCTCTACATGTCCATGTGTGTGTCCATAACACATCCATCACACGGCCTTTTGCAGCAACAAATTACATGACGTGTACTTCAAAAATTTCAAAAAACTCATCTTTTCTCAAAAACACTAGAAAAAGGAAAAAAATACCTGAAAAGATGGTCTGGGTTCTTACACAATTTTCATACAAAATAGTCAAATAAATATAGACTTTGGAACCCATATTTGTTTGGATCTAGTAATATTAGTAACTGTTACATTAGGAACCCATATCTGCCTCATAGGCTTCTAATAAGCATTATGTAAAGTATTTGAGAAATAAACTCTATTTGGTCTATAAAAACTTCAAATAGTAGAGGGTGTATCATAGTTTGAACTATCATAATATCTTCTTGAACTAAGAGTAAATATGTATGTTCTATATTTAGAAAAAAAATTGGGTCTTCCAAAATTTCTTTTACCACGTTGATTGCCAATACCTGTAGAGTATTTAGGGGAAATCTGTTTACCTAGAATTTGTACCAAGGTATCTTTACCATTAGTAAACCTTGAAAAGATACTTTTTCAATTGGTCATTAGATAGCTTTAATTCATTGTTTTCTTTGAGTAATTGAACATTTTTCTCTCTTTCAAACGCAAGTTCAGACTTAATAGTTGAGGTAAGAGCATACTATTTATTTAAATACTTGCATTTATATTTTAGTTTATTACATTCCTCTTCAAGAATATTTTGATACTCAAAAAATTCTTCTTTAAAAAAAATTTCAGAATCACTTTCATCTCCAGAATAATAAGAATATTATATATTAGATTCCAGGGTTACCTCAGATGGGTTTTTCATGAAACACATATTAGCTTTGTTAGCCTGATCATCATGTGAAAACATTGAGTCACTTGAATTGTCATTAGAAGCACTAAAAGTTTCTTTAATTTAATTTTTATCTTTTATGTCTTTAAACTCATATTTATTTTAATACTTGAGCTTGGGACAGTTAGAATTTACATGTCCCTTTCGCTTACATTCATAACATACTATCTCATTAGACCTGTCATTTCTTTTCCAATGTTTCTTCTAGATTCCATTTTGATTATATCTTCCTTTAAAGTTACACTTCCTGAAAAAAATCATTTTGTAAAATTTATTAAACCTTCTAGATAATTGAGCCATATCCTCATCACTATCAGGTGATTATTTTTCAACACTATAACTCTTTGTAGAGACTTTTAGTTTCTCCTTTTCTTTGTTTTTAGAGGTGGTGGTCTCGAATGCCACAAATGTTCTTTTGGGTTCATCCTCATCTTACCTATTTACTTTTATCTCTTATTCCTACATCATTATTTTCCAAATTATTTCTTTGATAGGTAATTTTCTTATGTCACATGACTCTCTAATTGATACAGAGGTTCCTCTCCATCTATCAGGTTGTCATATGAGAATCCTCATGATTTTTTCTTGGGAAGTTACATATCTTCCAATAGAGGTCATTATATTTACAATTTCATTGAACATGAGATACATATCATAAATATATTCATAAAGATTAATTTTAATGTTATCATACTTAATAGTATATGTATTTTGTCTCATTTCTTTCAAATTAGTGGTTCCCTCAGGAGAAATATACTATGTGCCCCAAATCTCATGGGAAGTTTTACAAGAAGAATTTTTTTTGAATTCTTCATCTCAAAAGGAATAGTATAGAGAATTCATTTCTTTACAATTATATGTATAGGAGATCTTGGTAGGTTCATTCCAAATTTTTCTTGAAGTTTCAGAAATTTCACTTTTACTTTCAATAGTAGTCTAGATTTAAAATCCCATACTTTCTAGATGTATTTTCAATTTAAGCTTCCACATAGTATAGTTTGCGACATTAATGAAAGGTGTTCTATTAGTATCATCTCCTTCTAAATTTTTTCCCATAATATAAATTGTAAAAGGATTTCGAAGAGATAAAAATTGAGAAATAACCTAAATTTTAAAATCTTTGATAGGCAACTAAAATCCCTGTTGAAAAAGATTTGAAAAATCTTTCAAAATAGACAAATTTATAAACTCCTTTGATACCAAATGATGGTCAGAGTTGATTACTCAAGAGGGGGGTGAATTGGGTATCTATAAAAATATCTGTTAAAAATTGGTTCTTTTAAAATTTACACTAATTAAAAAATATAATCAAAGTTAGTTTGTAGTGAATTTATAAAAGTCTTTTATTTTTAATTTATTTCTAGGAATATTGTTTAGTTATCGTCTATACTAGTATAGATATTAATATAATTTTTTTAAACTAACATACTAGTTCAAAATAATTATAAACACATGCTAAATTAACTATCAAAGTAATATATAGTTTTATAAAATATGATGTAAAAAAACACTAAATTATTAGACATAATAGATAAAACAAGTGGTTTGGTCTCAAGACAAGACTTAATCCACTCCACTTGGTGATCAAATTACACCAAGTAGTCTATATTAATAAACTTGATCCCACCATGGATAGGTGTAAACAACAGTACACATGACTGTCCAGGTAACATGACCTCTTCCACTTTTCTTCATGGGAATAAGATACCAGGTCACACAAGGACCTCTTCCACACTTATATGTGGGAGTAAATATTTGTAAGAAGACATGAGAGGAAGGATATATTGTATACTTTAGTTTAATATACGAGACAATGTGTGTTTAAATACACACACACACACATGTCAAAATCTAAAAGTAGTACACAACATAGCGAAGATGATGACAAAGAGTTAGAAGTGATCTGAGTGTTATTTGATGCAGCTCTGGACATTTAGGATGAAGCAGATGCAAGTATTGAGTCCTCTTGTAGAAAATATATTATCGTAAGTCTGGTTCTTTGGTTTCCTATTCAATGATCTAGCTCGTGTTCTTCTTAGTGTTGGTACTATGAAGATGTTTTTGGCTCTGATCTACGGTAGTCTAGATATCATGAATTAAGAGTTCTTCTGGTGTTCTTCAGTTTTATGTTGTTTTATGTATTAGTTTTTGTTTTCGAATGACCTCTCCTCTACATTTTCCTCAAGTTCCATGCGTTCATTTTTGTTACAGAGTTAATGTGTTGGAGCCGACATGATGCTTTTAGTATAAACCTCATACCTCACACTATCAGGTGACATGTATAAAAAGAAACATTAATTATATCAGTACCTTTAAGTGACTCAAATGTGACCATTTGAAATTAAATTGACAACAAAAAAACAGATTAAAGAATAATGGCATAGTTTATCTTGAAACGATATCATTTTGAAATAGTGTCCCCATGAAATGATGTCTTGTTCTATGCCTTTGGGAAATGAGATAGTCATGATTCCACAATTTCATGGAGACCAGAAACCAGTAGCACAAATGTGGTGTTCGGAATACAGTTTTTGGTCCTTTTACAAAAATTGAACAGTGTCTTGGTGGTGGTAGCGAGGAACCGGTGTCACCAACTTCATGAGATCTGAAACTAGTGACAGTGTCAGGGTCACAGTGTCTAGGTCACGATGTCTGGGTCACGGTGTCTAGGTCACAGTGTCTGGGTCATGGTGTCTGGTTCACAGTGTCTCGGTTAGGGTGTCTAGGTCATGGCGTCTGGGTCACAGTGTCTCGTCACAGTGTCTGAGGCTTTTCCAAAAACCAGAACTGGTGGCAGACTTATGGTTTCTTAGACATAGCCAAATATCTATAAATAGTCTTAAGCAGTAATATTCAAATAATGAATTAGAATTAATCATTCATACATGAAAACATTATAAAACAAAATTAAATATTGTTTACAATAATCTAACATTATTTATAGGAATCGGGATCTTGTGAAAGTTTATTTAAAGCTTAAGGAAACCAACCACCACTACACATGATTTGAGATAGATTAAACATGGTTAACATGATTTTTGATCATTAAGACACAATTAAAACATAAGTATTCCAATATATATAATATTCAATATAATGTTTATAATTCATATTATGTGTTTTCTAGGCATCATATAAGAACAAATCTAATTTTACACATAAAAAAGGTATTTTTCAAAAAAGTGTGTTGTATCGCCTTTTAATGGTGAACTTGTTTTAAATATAATTTTTGACACTTTTATAAATTATATTTGTTAAAATAAACTTTTTTTAAATAATAATATGAAAATTTTCTTTGGTTTAAGTTTTTATTTTTTTGATATGTTTAATGTTTTGATGAATACTGAAAAAATACTTCATTTTAATTGAAAACTAGTATTTATCAAATTTATATAGTGCTAAATTATATATTTGGATGATTTTAAAGTATAATTAGACCCTTTTTTATCATTTATTCTAATTTTGGTCATTCGAATCAATTTCACATTGAATTTGGATATTAAAACATTTAAATCTTCTGAATGTTTTTACATTAAGAACTAGTTTCCTCGACTCATCAACATAATTGATTTTAAATTAATTTGATCCAATTACATGTTTTAAATTTTTAAAAAACGATTTCATTTTTGGAATAATAAGGTATAAATTTATTAAATAGGCCCCTTCTATTATTAGACATTATGAATAATATCTTTAGTAATATTTTTTATTACCACGGTTGAAGGTAATTCAGGTCATTAAAGGTCAAAATAATATTAAAAATATTATAAAAATACTCTTACACTTGTCCTAATTTCATTGGGTGAGTTTTTTTAGACCAAAACCATCATTGGGATGATTTTAAAAGCTCTTGGAGCCATTTAGATGTCATTATTCCATTTATAGTATTTTATTCAATGAAATGTCAATTTTTTCATTATATTGTTTTTAATAAGTGAAATACTTTTAATATGGAGTTATATAGGGGATATATTCAACTATAAATAGTATTTCTAAAAATAAAATGTTTATATTAATCAATATTTTTTAAAAATTTTAAGGAAGAGAAAATTTAATTAAAGGATTTCACAATGATGATGTATTGATTATTTAATTAAAGGAAATATCAAATAAAAAGATATTAAAAATAATAAAATAAATATACTTTGAGAGAATTAATATCATTCATAAATTTTATGGATGAATTTTACATGTTTGTGATGATGTATAAGATTTGGATGGATGATATCATGTTGTTATGATATTTTTGAAAATCAAGTAACAAAAGTTTCAAAATTTACATCAAAGATATTTTTAAATAAATGTTATTTTATTAAATGATATGAAATTCATAAAAATTTAAAATTTGGCCAACTGATTAGGATAAGTCACAAAAAATTCATAAATGATTCATTTATTGTTAATTTTCCATTTTATAGTAATTATATTAACCCTTAAATTGTAAATTACATGATATAATAGAAAGAATTAAAAAAGAAAATAAGGGTCAAAAAATGATAAGGATTAAAAAATAGAAAAAACATGTCTAATTTTCATTTTATGAATGAATTTTGAGCCATTTTCATTATTGGGTCCTGATAAATTTGGAAAAGGGAAGTCAAATACTCCCATAAATTTGGAAAAGGAAGGAAAACAAACCAAATAAAGATTTGAAGAAAAGTGTTGAAAAATCAAATAAATCTAGAAAAGGAATAAGAAGACTACAAAGGGAAATATCCTTCATAGACTTCCACTCTCTATGGAGGTCAGCTTCACAAAGCACCCATGAACTGACCAATTGACAAGATGGAGATGACATAACAAGACCCCCGTGAATGCAATCGTTCACAGGATGGTGGTGGAAAAATTCACCCCATGTACCATTTTCTATGGACTCAGATAGTTTCTGGGTGAGGAAAAGTTGATGGAATCCCACGAACGATGTCGTTCATGGGACCGAGGTGGGGATTTCCACCTCTTAGAACTGCAACCCCACATGCCTCTATTGACTGCGTCATCTTTTGGCCGAGTGTTTCTTCCTTGGGCTTTCGCAAAAGACACAATGTGACCCACCAATTGAGATCCCCCAGCACTCTATAAAAAGACACTAAGGGGATCAAAAAGGAACCAAATAGAGGAATTTTAGAGGAAATTGATTGACAAAAGAACAAAATAAGAGTGTTTAAAAAAAGACGGAATTTCCCAACAATTCTCTACAGTTATAAGTCACTGCATAACATCAAAGAAGAAAATATAATAAGAATTGGAAGAACACGAACCCAACATCCTTCACAAATGAATCTCCCACAAAGCACAAGACCAATTCCATTTCATTAATTTGGCGCCCTGGGTAGAAAACAACTATGCAGATGGAACCCTGCACTGTGTAGAAAATCACTATGTGGATGGAGCCTAATGCCGCATAACACCGTAGTATGCAGACACAACTCAGCACCACATGCCCCCAAGGTACTCGGATGGAACTTGGTGTCATGTAAAAAACACTACATAGATAGAATCTAGGTCTACATACCAACACAGTACACGGATGACCCCTTCACCCACATAGCGATGCACTATGCGAGGGAAACCCCTTCCCGCTTGAGAATATGGTACAAAGAATGGGGTATCCTCTGGCATTCCACCTTTGATTTCAACCTTTCCTTCAATTCCAGTTGCAACATCCATTGCCCCTCTATAGAACTATCCAACAAAACTAGGCCAAAGCCACAACCAAATCGACATCCAATGCCACCAGACCCATATGATAAAACCATCAGGCACATCAGCGCACCCTTCTGAGTTTACCTTCCCATCGTAAGAATATTCTTGTGGGTAATCCCTATGTTAAGGAAGACCCCCAGGATGTCCCTAAGTTTATATCCCCATAGAAATACTGGGTTTGATATCAGGATGCTCACATGTACCTCACCATTCTAGGGATTATGTGTAATCACTAGCCTTTACTTTTGATGAGGTCCAATGATAAATAAGGGAGAAACAATCTTTTATTTCCTTTTGACATGGAACAAAGATCCTCCCCTTTCCTAGAAACAATCAAAGGGAATCCCTCCTAGAGTAATCCCCTTCATTAATAGGAGGTTGTGCTATCACCTCAGCCTCTTTCTCCATCCTCCTCCTCCTTTTCCATCAGCGGAGAAGCAAACATATGTGATTCACCAGATCTACCACTTCCTCTTGTTTCTCAAACCGACCACGAATCATGTGGGGTTAGAGATAAGTGGATATCATTTCATCCACGTGATTCACCCCAACCAATAAACAATTAGAACTCTAATTCCTGCAACAATTGGGATATGCAGGATTCTTGTAAAAGGCCTGAGCTCAAATGGGCCTCCTAGAAGGTGTAAGACATGGTCCAATATCCTCAAACAAGAGGCTCCCATGAATAAGTCCTAACCATGTCCCCTTTATGGGCCTCCTATATGGTGTAAGTCTCTACTCAAACCAAACTAAAAGGTATTTTATTCCAAACTTATTGGGATATGTATAATGCCTCCTTGTGGTCTAAAATTGAAACTCAAATCACCATAATTTTCTTCTAGCCACATCCCTGGTAGGGTGATATCCACTTAGGAGACCATATCACTTCTAGGTACCTTAGACCACTTCAGCATAAGTCCCACCCCATCCGTGACTAGGTAATCTTTCACCTGTGTGTCCCTACCACATGATGTTATACTTTATGTATGGGTCCTTGTCACACTACCTTCAAATACAATGTTTCCCATAAATAAACACTAAACTATGGGGGTTCCGATTCCTCCCATGAGGAGATGTAGGAATCTAACCTAATGGGTTTAATCCTGGCATCAAAATATCTCATGTCCTCCCAAGATGATGATAGATTCCAGAGTGCTATCCCAAATGGCTCAAGACCTTCATTGTCTTAGAGAAAAATCAAATAATATATGTTTTGTCTATAAAAGGATAACATTAATGAGGAACATAGAATATATACACATATCTTCATTGGTGGAAATCCAAGGAAGCATACAGATTATTCTAGACCCATGCACACCTATGACTGATCTTGCTACACCAAGGATATGTCGCATACACATTCTTAGCAATGAACCAAGGATTCATGAATCTATGAACATAGCTTAAATCTATAAAAGGGTCCCAGAATAGGAAATAGTTCCCCTAAAAAAGGTAAGATGATCACGAGTTCCCATATTCTCGACCAATGTGATCTCTCAATGAATCATTGGAAAAATAATCCAACGAGCACATTCCTTTGAAAATTAGGTCCATGAATCATGGATATGGTAGTCGTTGGGTGTTAATGGATCTGTGAAAAAACCTGTTGGAGATAAGCAAATATTTTATAACTGATTCCATATATTTCACACCAATTGACCCCCTAAAATCATATCAGTGGTCCATAACCCCCATCGGGACAAAAAGACCCTAATCACTTCATCCGAAACCAAAATTGTGATCCTTATTTGAATCCTAATCCAAGGTGGTAGTGCTACCCAACCTCATTCCACTTTCACACCAAAAAGAAAGAGGGAAAATCAAAATCATCAATTATGTATTTGATCATGAGATGATTCTATGAAATGATTTTTTTCTGTACTTGTTACAAAAATTTCAGGTAATTCACTAATCTCCCTTCAATCAAATGGAATCTAAATATTTTTATTAGACATGCGCGTCAACAAATGCATAGGAGGTCGGGTCCTTGATGAAGAATATGACCCCATCTCCCACCCATCATCTTAAGTGATGGGTTTCAAATGCGCTAATCAAGAAGTATCATCAAAATTGTACTCTTTCCACCCTAGAGGTGGCGAGGTAGGCCCTCTAGGTCATGGATCCCCACTAAACACCCACTCATCAGCAGTTGATAACCCAAAACTAGAAAACACCTCTATCTATATCTAATAATTTTAGGATCCTATCCCTAGAATATGTCAACAGGTACCTACCTTATCTTGGGGAGGTAGATGAAGTCATCATTGATGACTTTGTCCCACCTGAATAGGGATAAAACTCGAAATCCCATTTGATAAGATATCTCCATCAACATCGTGTAGCCCAGTATCCTCATGATGAAGAGGATACCACTAGACGGACCCCTACGGAACTAAAACAGACCTGATTCCCCCGAGTATCCCACCAAAGGTTACAATCAAACCACCTGGAATAGGTCATTACCCTAGTTCATTTAGAATAATCCTACAATAGAAATACTAGGGAAACCAGTGAGTGAACATATATCCTCTCCAATTCTTGTGAAGAAAACTATAGAAGTACGGTGGAACATTACGAGCCAGCAGAAATTCTTGCGAATGCTCTCCAGTCTTACCATGTTGATAAAGTGAAAAATTATAGACAAATGAAAATACATTCTGATGCACAAGGATCACGTCATCCAAATTGGGTGAAAAACTATGAACATTCATAAAACAATTCCAATTCATATGATTCCCATCAATCAAATATAGTGGTAATAAAAAATAAGATGCTAATTATTTCCTACCACAACGAATCCAATTAGTCAAATATAATGGAAAACAAATACAAGTATAGTCAAATTCCTTTGGATTCATATCAATTCCATGACACAAATACACCAACAAACAAGTAGAAATAAATCCAAAATATCAAATATGAATACCATCATCTAAATAGGATGAAAACTGTAGAAAACAGTTGGTTTATCCCAATTATAAACTTGGGGAAGAATCATTACTCTTCCCCAACACATGAGAACTGACAGTACCAACCAGAAAACCATGGAGGGCCGGAGCAGGTACAAATTTCTTCTCAAACATCGGAAGGGGAATTAATCCCCATTCCAACCAAAGATGTATCTCAACACATCTTAGAAATGATGGAGGTTCGTACATAAATTCCTGATCATATCCTCAAAACCTGTCAAGATGTAATCATATCTAGGGAAATAACAAGGTGTTCGCCCTACAACCCCATCTCCCCAAGCGGGGTGACTCATCCACCAAATAAGATGGTCACTTTGGATCATATCTACATCCCGACTCTAGTACAAGATGTTCATTGACTATTTTCACGATAAAAGGACAAATAGATCGAGAAAAAACACTCGTTCCAAAAGGAGGACATCATTGCACCATAGTGGCCACTCTAGGACATGCATATATCCCTGTCAAAATTAAAGGTTCTCTTTGGTGTATTTAGGTGGATTCATGGGATCCAACCAAATAGAATACTAAATATGAAGGTCATTTCCAATTTCATGTGACCCTAGTTTCCCACAAGAGAGCACCGAAATGTGAAACCCACCAAGGGAAATTGGAGAATAAAGAGCATAATAATGGTCCTACTCTGCTGAAAGCAAGAGTTATTTATTCCATAAAGTACCTATCAATAGAGGCTCAAGATCCTATCAACCCATTAACAAATTATGGGAGTGGAATTAGAAGTTATGAAGTCCCTCCCCACAATATTATTACCAGCAGTTCTGAAGGTCCTTCTTAGAGAACCCTCGAGGGCATACTTCGTGTGAAAGAAATGATGAATCACAAGAAGCTATCTCTTGACCAGTTTCGTGGTATCCCTCCCCCTAACCAGAATACCAAATAATAATAATGACCTCCCCTTGATTTTTCATCCCTTTTGGTCCTCCCCAGGGTATACACTATAGAAATTCTCCCTGTAGTTGGATGTCAAGCTATGATGGTAGTCCTTGTCAGGATGGAAGTTAATATGAAGGAACTCCCCACTAGGACATCAAGTAATGAGAAGGTCATCCAATTATAGTAATTTATCTTGAAGGTCCTCCCCAGGATGCGCACTGCCGATATTTTCCTTGCAGCCAAAAATCTAGATATGATGGTATTCCTCACAAAAACAGTAGTCACTACAAAGGTCATCCCCATAGTGAAATCAAACAACAAGAAGGTCCTCCCCTTACTGTGGTTTAACATGAAAGTCCTCCCTAGGGTATTCACCATAAAAATTCTCCCTATGTTTGGACATTAATCCGCGATGGTATTTCTTTCCACCATGACATTGGCTATAGAGGTCCTCCCTACAGTCAAAATTCACACCAGCAAGAAGGTCCTCCCCTCACTGATTTATACACTAGAAAAACCTATTATTCTAAGGCACTTGGTGGGGTGAAGTAAGATATGTTTTATACTCTGTCTATGAAAAGAGACAGCCTTTCTCAGATAGAATATGGTTCAGGGACACACTCATCTTCCGAACCACACCCGTACCATTCTTGTATTAATGAGACCCCTTCCAATCCCTCTATTGGAATGAAATCATCAAGAAATATTCAAGTTGGGATGAAAAAGTATAGGGGTCTCTAGAAAATCAGAAAATGATATGTTTCTCATGAGAGGAGAATTGGCCTCCCAAGACTAATTTTCAGTTCAATATACCAAGAGAGTTGTTTGAGGAATGCATAAATAATATTCATCTCAATATATGGACAAATATCCACCATCTGAAAGCAAGGAATTTACCCTATGATGGGTATGAAAACTATGTCAACATATTAGGAGTTATTAACTGGATAATAGACCTAGAATCCATTCTGTGTACATGATGAACATAATTTGATAAGCGAAAGAAATATGTCAAACTGATATGCCTCGATGCACTGCACAAGTTTTGTTACCTTATCAATGATGCCCCATCTCGTGTTCATATCCGGGGTTGGAGAGAGCATGGATCATTACACTTCACCCCACTTCATGTCCAATAGAACCCATTGGAAATGAAATCATATAATTTCATTATCGCAATATGATGGTCAAATGAAATCCTTGTTCAGGAAAGACAACATTCTTGACAAGAACAATACTTGATTAAGTCTCACAAGTGTAAAGACTGATAAGAATGATCCATTGAAAAAATCGGAAACCATGAAACTAAGAAAATCCAATAGGATTCTCACTTAAGGGAATCTAATCATCATGAAATTCTCATTTCCTGAGAAAAAAATAATTTATGTATAGACCCAACACCATATCCAGCTCCACATCAAACTAGAATGAACAAGATCAAGGAATCGGTGATACTAGAAGCAATCACCGTAATATAAGATGATCCCTAGCCTTTAGGTATGGGAGAAATTTTAACACAAAATTTCCTTGTAAGACCAAAACATCTGGGTTGAGGCATCATGCTAAATGAATGGGTGCAAACCCATCCCCCAGTGTTGGGAGAATTTTAACTCAACCACGCTCCAAGTGGAAGTCTGTATTTTCCTACCTAGGGAGGAAGAAAAATATAGAGGTCACATATTCCATCCCATCTCATGATCCATTTCCCCAAAAATGGAGGCATACAACAAGATCTCACCATGGATACCTTTGAGTTACTCTTTTCTATGAAACAAGAAAATAATTCTAGAGTAGGAGGAGACGATCCAACAAAGGATGCAAGATGGTCCCCTACCATTCGATAGGCAACATGCCACATGTGACACCTTGAAAATTGGTAAATGTCATGGATATCAATACCAAATACCATACCGTAGATGATGGAAACACATAAGAATAACGGTAGGATGGTTCCACCCATAACTTGATCCGCAGCAAGCCTGATGATGTGAAAACGTAGAATCATAGGGTCACCCTAAACTTTGGGGATACCTTGGCCAACCCTTCATTACCTCCCCCATAGATTCCTAATAGGGAGAAGAGTAAAAATATGGTCACATACAACTCACCTCCTCCTCTTAATGAGATTGAGTCCCTGACACTCAAGGAGATATTCACTCGATTGGAAAAAGAAATGAAAGAGTTGAGGTGAATCAACACAGAGCTGATTCAAGGAAGTAATCCTATCAGATATGTTCTCCAAGTAGAGATTCAAAATACCCATCCATCAGGTGTGCCTCTTCCATAGGGGATTTTCCCAGAAAATGAAGAAACACTGAAAATCTCATCCAAGGAAGCACTGAGACTGTGAGTTTACCTGATTCCAATCCCATATGGATATAAATATTAACCTCCCTTGAGGAAAAAACCATAAAGATTATGGAAAATACTTAAAATCTACCCCTGGTTGAGTATCCAAATTATGTACCAGCAACACCGGCCCGACCAGTCCTGACCCCTGTTGTGCCCATCTATGATCAGGTCCAACAAGACAGGCATCAAGGGATCATGAAAACCATCAAGTCTTGGATGATAGATTGGAATACATAGAAGGGAAATGTGTCTTAATACAACCGTAAAGGAATCCATACCCCAATTGGGTAAGTAATTTACCACCAAAAAAATCTGGAAACCCTGTATTCCCAATTTTCAATGGATCAAGTAACCCGAAACAACATCTAATGCACTACACAAACTATTGTGAAATCATGATGGGAACCCCATAGAAATAAGAATAAATGAAACCAAGATGCTTCATATTAACCCTATAAGGTTTTTACTTTATATGGTATAATATTATTCCAGCTCATTCGATCATAGGATGGTAGGATCTCTAATGACATTTCCTATTTCAGTTCAGCTCAACATTACCAAAAATGACAATCATCAACCTCTTGAACTACAGAAAATGGGATAATGAGGGAGTTTTGGAATTAATTTCTAGATATAAATCTTCGAATTACTCCTTCAACCATCCACTCCTCCAATATGAGATGCTTTCTATGTGAATCAACAATCTCTATGATGAGCTACGTACACCACTCATCTTGGTGAAGTACACAAGTGGGTTTTAGGATTTTTCATCCATTCACAAATGAATAGAAGAATACTTAAAAAAATAATATAAATTCTTGGGTAGACCCATCTAACCTATTAAAAAGAGTGAGAAGAGCCAAATTGGAATATTTTATGCTTAATCCACCTCTGACACCTTCTCTAGCTCCTAAGCATGCACCAAATCATGCAAGGCCCCCAGGATGCCAACAAGAACCCCTACCTTGACAAGATGAGTAGAGGGGACTTAGGAGAAATCAATTTTAGGAATGAAGGAATAAATTTTATTAGTTTTGAGATTACCATGTCCATGGCTACTTTGTAGCTTCAATGAATTAAAACATGGTCCATCTACCAGAGCCAAAGAGGGATGATGAAGTAGGTCTTGATGATGGGCCAAATTATTTTCCATTCTACCAGATATTGGGACATACCATCTAGGATTTATTCATAATAAATGGACTCCTAAAAATAATGATAGATTATAGATAGGTAATGCTGGGACTACTGCCAATAAAAGTGGTATATGTTTCCACCACGGACCCGGGTGAAGGGGGAGAGTGGAAAAAGGTTGTTAGAAAAAAAGTGTATAAGTTTGGTAGTTGGATGAATTGGAAAATAGTTAATCAAGATCATGGAATACTCCAAGTGAAATTTATGTACCCAAATATTCCTCTGATAGCTTCTGATACAAAACTACCAACATCCTCTGCCTCACAATCCTCTAAGAAGCAGTTGGACCAAGTTCAATAACCCAAACCTACACCAAGGCCAAAGTTGAATTTCACCCTCTCAGATTTTATTACATTAGATCTGAAAGCATGGGAACCTCCCTTCCAAATAGAACCACCAGAATTAGATAATGAGGAATAGTCATCATCAAATGAGGAGTTGATATTTGGCTCTGTTAATGTCATATACTTAATGGATATCTTCTCTGATGATGAGTTTCATTACGAACCTGAATTCCCCTTAACCAATTGGGGGGACAGAGGAAGAGGTTTTAGAATGCATAAATATCAAGGGATACATAACAATGAAAGAATTAACAATTATGGCCACACCATGTCTCAAACCGTTAATGTTGCAAAAACCCACAGAAGAGCCCTCCATTGGACCCAAAAAGAATATGGAAATTTTACCGCACCTACAAGAAACCACTCTTGACCAATATTTCTAGAATAACCATCAGAATAATAATAGGTGACTAATTACCCTTAGTATATGGGAAGAACTTCCTAACCCAATCTAAAATGGACAAAAGCTCATACTTCTTTGGTCCCAAGGGCCGACCCATCTTCATCAGATTCTCAATCTCTTATAGCACATGTGAAAGAACATCACCATACTTGGAAGCACTGACCATCGGAAAAAAAAGTTTGATATCATGAATCATTTGGCTTCATTACCGGCCATGATATCAATCAGGGATGCACTAAATATATCAAAAGATCTCAGGGAATCACTTATATAAGCTTTACTATGTTCCTAATATTTTGAAGTCGTAGTGACTATCACTGAAGTCTATCAGATAGTGACCAGCCCGATTGAATTCCATGCAGCTATCACCTTCACATATCAAGATAATTATGCCATTATGTTAGGGTAGATAAAACCCTTATATGTTTATGGTATGATAAATAATTTCGATATCTGAAAAGTATTCATTATAAATGGATCTAGAGTCAATATCATCCCACAATGAACACTTCGTCAGCTGGGCTAAAATGAGGATAACCTGATGCCCTACACCACATCTCTATTAGGATATGAAAAAATTGATAGGAATCCATTGTGATAGATGAAGCTCGAAACTAGATTTGGTGACCTCATTTTTTACTTAGAATTTCTGGTGGATTGAAAAAACATAGCCTTTAACATCCTACTAGGAAGGCCCTTATTGAATCAGCATAGAATGATTCTCTCATCATACCATTACTGCATCAAATAATGCACCTATGGATAGAGTGGAACATTTCATGCCGATAAGACCCTTTTTTAATCTTGAGAGTCACAATACATCGATGTAGTATTCTATGTGCAGGAAGGGAAGAAACCCTTAGTCGATGGGATTGATTAGGTCACTGCCCAAATAGTTTATAAGTGGTCCCTGAAGACCCATTCAAAAATATGAATGGATAACACATAATGATCCTCAATCAAGAGGAGTGTATGAGCCTAAATTCAGATGTGTATTAAATAGTTGTCATGATTTCAGTCATAGTAGTTGGGCCTCACAGTGTTGAAAGTTATTCTAGCCCCCAAAATTATGGTGATGCTCAGATGGAAATTCCAAAAATCCATCTATTGGGATCCATATGATCTCTACCTCAACCATTAAGGAAAAAGATAAAGAATAAATTTTATATTCCTTCACTCCAACCAATCTAAAAGATCCCCCACTATCAGTTGGATCAAAAGAAGTCACCCCAATATCTAAATGATAGAATTACGACTCTCCTCTCAACTCTAGAGAGATCATATCAAGAATTGTTTCTCCATCATATGATGAAGAAGATGAGGAGGATGAGGAGGACGAAGAAGAAGAATACCATAGAGATTCCCCTCTAGTATTTGAGGATGGTGTGTCTACCACCATTGATGAACTCATCGAAATAAACTTAGTTACTGAAGAATACTCATGAACTACTCTAATCAGTGCGAACATGTCTTCCAAGGAGAAATAATTTGACTCATCCTTTTTAAGGTTGAATCAATTTTTTTTGCCTGTAACTATATGAAAATACTATGCCTCAATCATGAGGTGGGAAATCACTACATGGGCCTTCCATAAGACCACAAAATCTAAAAGAAAGCCACTAGAAGAACTCACCCAAAACATGCTGCCAAAATAGAGGCTGAAGTTGAAAAGATCTTCAGAGAAAACTTCATTTAAGAGGTCCAATAACCCATCTAGCTGGACAATATAATCTCTATAAAAAAAGAATAATAGACAAATCAAATTTACATTGATTTTAGGGATCTCAATCGACATTTCTTGAAAGATGACTTCTCGGTCTCAATCCCATAATTTATAATTGATGAAACTATTGGAAATTAGGACCTCTCTTTCAGGGATGGATAATCAGGATACAAGGAAATCCCGAAGTCTTAAGAAAAGGAAGATTCCATTGCCTTCATTCCTACCTAGGGAGTATTTTTCAACAAGGTAATTCCCTTTGGCTTGAAGAATGATGGTGCCACATACTAATGTTCCATACATCATATTTTTAAACCTTTATTAGGAATATTTTTCAAATTCTATGTTAATGATCTGGTGGTTAAATCAGGAAAATGCTTGGGCAACATGGGAGATATTGAAATCATCTTCAATAAAGTATGAGAAAAGAATCTGAAAATAAACCCATTAAAATGTTATTTTGATTTTACCTTAGGGAAATTTCTCTACTTCATCATACACCACCATGTCATCAAAGTTGACCCTAATAATACAAAGGATATCCTTGGCATGTCACCTCGTCACAACCTCACAGTGTTGAGAGGACTTCAAGGATATCTAAACTATTTTTAGAGTTTCATAGATAACCTTGAATGAAAATATTTTCCCTTCACCAAGTTGATCAAAAAGAGGGTGGAATATCAATGGAATATTGATTGTTTAGAAGAATTTGGGAACCTCAATAAATATCTCCTGATTACACCAGTGTTAATGCCTCCAATTGAAGGAAGACCACTAATTCTATACGAGAATTCCTTGGAGCGATCCAAAGGTGCCTTCCTCACAAATAATAATGATTCTGTTAGTGAGAATATCCTATACTATCTCAATGGGACCATGATAGGCGCGGAGACATTTTATTCTAATATCGTGAATTGCTTCCTACCAATAATCTTTGTGGTCCAAAAGATGATACATTATCTGCATCACCTTGTGGTCCATTTGTTCCCTCGTTGAGACAATCACAAGTATATTATCAGCCATCTAATGCTGATTGGAAAGATATAATGGTGGGAAATTATCCTGTCGCAGTTCGATATATGGTTCATACACCAGAAATTCATCAAATGACTCCTCTTGGGAGAGCACCCCTCACCAAAAAGGAATCCATTAGATGTGGAAATATCATATGAAGAGGTTTTCTATGTGCAAGAGGACTCCCAAACATGAGAGATGCATTGTGATAGTGCATCCAAAAGTCCAAAAGGAAAAAAGGATTGAAGAGACCAAAATCAATAAAGTGGGGTTGGGAGTTATACTCATATCTCTAAAAAGGCGTTATTTCATTACTCCCTACTGTCAAAGGGGTGTACAAACAATGATGCAATGTATCAGCCTCTCATTTCTAGACTAGATCTTGCACTCCAAGCACAAGAATAATGTTTAACGATAAAAGGTTACTCATAACTAGTCATCAAGAAAGTCAGTGGTGACTATGCTATTAGGAAAGAGGATATAATCCCTTTGATGGACCACATAAAAGATCTGATAGAATAATTCCCATCTGATGCAACATTAAATCAGTTCCCCCAACCCTAAAATGAAAAATTTAATGCATTGGTAAATACAGCCACTACCCAAGCTGATCTGGAACGGGATGAAATAGTCATCATCATCACTCATCATCGAGTGGTCTTACCATTATTTTGGTCAAACATAGAATAAATTGAAGAGATCAGTCCCATCCATGAGATGTATGGACCTACCACTGGCTGGATGACTCCCACTATGGATTTCCCTTATAATGGAGAACTCCCACAAGATAGAGTTAGAAGAGAAAAAATCTAGAGATGAGCAATTAACATTGTTCTGTATGATGGTAAAAATCAACAAAAGGGCCTTTATAAGTGAGGCCTTGATGGGATAATTATCAGATGCATTGATGGATAAGAGATCGTTAAAGTAATGGAGGAAGTTCATGCCAGATATAGTGGGGAACACTAGTCCGGATCTAAGATATCCCTTAAAATTCAAAGAATTGGATACTAATAGCCCACTATTACACAAGCTTGTGTTGAATTAAAAAAAGTGTAATTATTGTTAGGTTCATGCCAATTTCATCCATTAACACCCAAAGTTACTTCATAAATCCAAGTACTCCTAGCCATTTTTCAAACGGGGTATAAACATTGTGGGACTATACCCTCCCGCTACGGCAAAAAAAACTCAAGTATATTCTCCGAAAAACTGGCTACTTTTCCAAATGGGAAGAAGCTATGCCCCTCAAGGAAGTAGGAGCAAGAAGAATTTTCAGCTTTCTATAATACATTATTTTCACTAGATTTGGTGTCCCTCATACAATACAGACAGACAAAGACACCAATTTCTTAACTGCTGAGTTGGAAAAGCTATATCAAGAGTATGGAATCAAGGCCAACCATTCATCCCACTACTATGAAGTGTACAAAGGAGATATAGGGGCCATCAATAAGACTCTATCCAAAATACTCTATAAAATGGTAGATAAGGACAAGAAATCATTGCCTGAAAAGCTCCTCCATGCTCTAAGGGATTACTGAACCATGACCCAAACTACCACTTAAAAATCCCATATTCATTGGTATGAAGAATGGAAGCGGTCCCACCAATTAATGTCCAATTACCCTTTATTTTTTCTTCTATCTATGATAAACAATCCATAGACGATTAGACTAAAAAATAGCTCAATGAGTTGGAGAGACTGGATGATAAATGATTACATACCTTGCACCATTTTCAAATTTATCAAAACCTAATTTCATGAGCCTTCAATAAAAATGTTCTCCTTTTGTCCTTTCTAGAAGTATAAATGGTGTTGGTCCTCCTAACTCCGATGATACCCAAGAAGAATCCCACAAAATTGGAGCCAAAATGGTAAGGACCATATGTAATACATAAGTTCCACTCTAACAGAGATTATTCAAGGATTTTAATGGATGGACAACTCATTAAAACGCCCACCAATTAAATACTATTGAAGAAATATATCCTGTAACCAAAAAAAGTCATCTTCACCGCACAAAATTAAATTGCATGTACAAAACATCTTGATCACATAGCATTAAACTACTGGATAAGAAAGGTCTTTCCATCTATATCAGGTTATCTATTGTCTTTACCACATTATGCTAAACTGTATGGAGTTTGTCTTAGCTACAAGATCATAAACTATATAACACATGTGTCCTTACCTCAAGACTTTAAACTGTATGGATCTTTCTGTCCTCACCATAATATATAAAACATTACAGGGATCATTTCCTTCCAACCCATGATTCATCACACATGATTCAGATTTGTGTGGGAGAAAGACAAAATGCCCTTGTTACTATGTATGAACTGAATCCACATAAGAACTCCATTCATAGAAATTTGTACGACTTGATTCCCACATGTCAATTGGATATGTAGAGATGCTTTGATCCTAATTCTTGGTCTATCCACTACATGATACAAAATTCCTCTATTATACCCTTCACAATCTCTACTTTGTGAGATACACCAGTGATATTCCTTATTTCTCACACTAAGGAAAGATTATGTGATATTAGGAATGGGGTATGGGATTCCCCCCCCCCACAAACATAGCGTAAAGGTACATATTGGCCCATTACCATAAAATAATAAAGAAAAATTCCCCCACACCATGCATACAGTCCAGACCTATGTACAGAGTTTATTCTATAACTATGTGTGTCTTGATTAGTGATATTGTGGGGGAGGCTCAACCCCCATATATGAAAAATTTGGTTCCCTTATTTTTGGGGGAAGAATTTGGTTTCCCACTCTTTGAAAAAAGGATTTTTTTTGTTTTGGAATGGTTCAACATCCTATATAACATGAATGAAGGCCCCCCAAATTGGGGGGGGGGATGAAATAATTTCACCCGAAGAGTCGCTCAATATTGAACAATTTTTTTAATATAATGGAGGCACATTGTGGTTCCATCCATCAACGTTCATACAAAATTTTGATGTGTACACCATTGAACCATTTTTTTATGAAGATATATATATTTATTAATTTATTAAAATTTATTTTTTTATAATTATTATTTAATAAATGATAATTGGTGAACCATCTCCTTTTCCATTATTTGTTTAAGTGTCTACTTGTTTGAAAATTAATTATAATTATCTATATCCTATATAACAAGGATCCCCTAACCTATATGTATTTACTATTTTAAAATGGTTAATTTTAATGGTGAAACATTTCACATTGATACTTGGAACGATACTAGATGATAATTTGATGAATTGGTAGGGCAGTAAATGTAGCTCAAGTTGATGGAGAGGCCAAATCTGGGTGAGAAATCAAGACAACCAACTCAGGATGATCGAAAACATAATTTATCTTTGTGATATTTCACTGATGTTATTGCCAGGATCGCAATCGCAAATATTGAGGCCCACTCAAATGATGTCACGGCTCCTGCTTCAGGAGTTAACCCTAAACATTTCCGTCACCCCGGACAACTGGTGATTTCCTTCTCAACAAAAGAGGTAAATTACCTTGCATATGATCTCTATTTTGTTCTTGTTGGGATGTTTTCTTATCATAGTCCATCACTAAAATACATATGAAATGCACTTGAAATCATTAGATTCTCAAGGTTTCATATCAGCCTCCTGAACTCCTACAATTTCATATTTCGTCTTTATTATGAGGATGGTAACTATAGGTTACGGGTGAGATGCTCATTGTTCTTTGGGGGTTACTCTATGAAAGTTATTTAGTGGACACCAAATTTCGACCCCTATGCTGAATCCCCTATCATTTTGATTTGGATTGGATTCCATGGGATACTGCTACATGTGTTTAAGAAACCTACATTGTTTCCATTATCCATTCTCATTGGTAATCCATTAAAGCTAGATTCAGTTATGAGGATTCTCTCAAGGACATTTGTTTGTAGGATATGTGTTGAACTTAATGTCTCTAAAAATCTACCTTCTCAAATCAAAATTTAGAATGGAGAGTTTGGAAAATTTTAGGAGGTTTTTTGCGAGAGACTACCTGAATACTGTTATTTATGCCTCGAGCTAGGATACACTGCAAAGGATTGTGAACTTAAAACTGCAATCCCTGAATCCAAGCATGTTATTTTTGTTGTGAAGGAAAAACAATTAGGTATTAATGCTAGACAAATTTTTAATGCCGACCAACCTATGATACCACCCAATGGACAAAACCATGTTCAAAAGGTGTTAAATTTTGGTTAGACATATGAAGCTAAGGTAAGCTCAGATCCTTTACATGCTTCATGTGCCAACACTGACCCTCCTCCTTTGATAGAGGAGTAAGGAAAACAGTTGGAATCACAAGATGAACGAGCCAATGAGCAGGGTTAACTCTCTGATTCTAGTGAGCACTCACATATAAATGATGATCATCCTAATTAAATTAAGGAAATGTATTTCAAATCAATGGAAAATAAGGGAAAACCTATTTCAGATGCCGATGGATTCATTACAAAAAATTCTAGAAAAACTAAAAAACCAGAGATTACTCTCACCTTTAAAGAACAATTTTCACACACTTCTTAGATGCCTCTAAGAAGAAAATAATTGGACGCTCTAAATCCCAAATTGTGATGAATCACTCAACTGGTGAGGATACATTCCGGTCAAACAAAAAGGTGAATGAAGATATGGAATCTAAAATTCAAGAACAAGATGAAATAGCTTAACAAGGGCTCAGTGTAACAGCCCAAGATTTTATAAAAAATATTCTTTTTAATTTTATTAATGTCTTGTGTTGTACGCTACACCAAAAGGAGCTTGCACAACACGCATCCTTGACTTGCCTTGCATTACACGCAATCTCGACCTTCCTCGATAGCGTGTGTAGTACGCAATAACGAGTTTCACTAAACAACGATATGCTATTAAAATGTTATTAAAACTAGCCGTTATGAATAGTAATAACCACTTTTTAAAATTTTGTAAATTTTATTTTTCAAAATGGATTTCATTTTTGGATTCGGAATATCGAATTTAGCCTAAGGTGAAATTTTGGTACATTTCGGATAACTTTCATATTCTGGTGAATAGTGAAAATTACTAAATTTTAATTAAAAACAACTTTTTTAATCGAAATAATTAATATTGATAAATTATTAATTTGAGTGGTTTTAAAGTATATTTAGAATATATTTTTACGATTTAATACAATGTTGGTCATTAGATGTAATTGCACATTTAAACCAGACATAAACAAATGTCAATCTTTTGATAGATATTGTTTCTTAAAAACACGCTATTTGTTTTAACAGCGGGATTTAATTATAAAATTAATTAATGCAACTTCTATGTTATGAATTTGGTAAAATAGACTTCATTTTTTGAATTCGGAATATGAAATATAGCTTAGGATGAAATTTTGGCATTTTTCTAAAAACCTTCATTTTTTGATGAATAGTGAAACTACTAAGTGGTAGTTAAAAAACTGAATTTTTCATAAAACTTGATTTTACCGCTTCTGGAATGGAATTTCAAAAATCCAAGAGACACGGTTGATGTCAGTAAGTAAAATGTGGTTCAATGAGATGAAAATAATTTTTGGTGAATAGTAACTTTTTACTTTTATTTACCACGGTTAAAAGTAAATAGGGTAATTAAGGGTAAGAATGATATTAATATTACCCTAACACATGTCCTAATTCTATTGGAAAAGTGTATCTCGACCAAAAACAACCTTAAGTGTAACATATTATCATTTAGGCCCACTTGGATTAGATTAGGACATTTATTATTATTTAATTCAAAGAAGAGTTAAAAGAGTTAAAATCAAAGTTTATTCACTAAAACATTTTTAATATGAGGTTATACATAAGATAAATTCGACTATAAATATTCATTAGAAATATAAAAATATTTCCTACATGATTATATTTTATTTGTAATTTTTAGACATCAAATAATTTAATTTATTTATGACAGAAAGATGATGCAGTAATTATCTTATTAATGAAATATTGACAAAATTGATAATATAAATACCAAAATAAATGTAATTTAAGACTTTTTATGAATTCCACTAATTTTCTAGGTTACTATGATATATTAATGTTGATTTAATAAACTTGGTTCGAACATATAATTCTGTTATGACGTTCAAAAAAATCATATATCAAATAGTGTCAAAATTGACACAAAATAGTTTTTAAATCAAATATTATATTATTAATTGTTATTTTATTCCTAAAAATCTAAGGTTCGGCCAAATGACTTAGATAAGGATATATATATTAATAATAAACAATTTGGGGTTCGTTTGGCATGTTATAGTAAGTGTATTAACCATATAGTGAAAGAAAACAAAAAGACACGGTAAAAGTTAAATTATTTAACTTAGAGTTAAATCTAATTGATAAGGTTAAAATAAGAACCTAAACTTGTCTAAATCCTATTGGTTGATAGGATTTCGACCCATACCCACTTTAGCTTCGAAATAAGACCCTTTGGAACCATTATAAACCGATTTTTACTTTAATATAAAATAATATTTTGAGATATTCCTAAGGTGCCCCTCTCCTCCCTTATAAAAGGACACCTCCTCCCCCTCCTCCTCACACCAATTTGAGCACTCAATCTCGGCCAAACCCTGCCAAAATCTCTTCTCCACTTCCCTAGAAACATCCTAGAGGTTCTGGTCTTCCTCAAAGTCCAATTCTAGTGCCCTAAGAGGAGGTCTCAAAGAGGCACTTCAAAGAAGAGGTAATTACCGTTACCAATTCTTTCATCTTTATTTCTTCTCCCACTTCTTCTTCTTAGGTTGTTTCATTATGAAGTAATACCATCAGTATCACTCATATACTGATATGTTATTATAAGTATTAAACAACCCTATTTCACCATCTATCCATCCTATGGAAAAAGAAATCACCGCGCGTGCGTACGTACGGAATACCGTCTCCACGCCGTGGTGTAATCTATTTTCCACCACCACCTTACATGGATGGGTATAATGGTGTAAATAATATATATACATAGTTATTAAAACATCATATTGATTCTGATATATTGTATAATCCACTCCAATTCAATTCAATATTTATAGAAATGATATCATCGCTCGTGCGTACGTACGGACTACCGTCTCCACGACGCGATGAGATTCATTCTCCATGTTAACCATTTAAGAATGATTATAAAATATATATAAGAAATAATAATGAAATATATGACATTATAAAGCTACTGGATTTATGTATATATATACATATGTATGTCATCTACTTACTTCCATTTCAAGACAATAAGGAAAGGAAAACAGCGTTCATGCGTACGTACGGACTACCGTCTCCATGAACGGTGTTTTTCATTTTATTTATCTACCTATTATATATATATATATATACTGAATATATATGATATATAAATCATATTTTATATTCTGGAAGTGATTAAATCATGATATAAGTAATAATGATGTCAAGAACCACAAGTCAAAACACCTATGATAAATGAAACGATTTTACCCAAAACGCTTCTTTAACATGGAATTTACAAAAGAACGGGTAATATAATGTCATAAGTGAACCATATATGATATTATAACAATGAATATGATTCTGTAATAAGTCAATGACATAATGTAAATCATTATACAGGAGGTTTGGACACATACGAAGCAAATCGGACCTAAGGTAAGGGAAATATCACAATCTCATTTTTATCCGAGATTGTTTATTCGTAAGTATTTACTAGGGTGTATTTTATCATCCACATCCATGTTTCATCAATATGTAATATTATTTCCATCCACCTACAATTGTTTAAATCCATTTTTACCCTTCGGTGAGTTTTTAGTAATATATATGAAATGAATCTTTTGTCATACGTGGTACTTTTTGACTTTTCCGACAAAAGTACGAAGAATGTTTTTTTTAACTTATACGGCACGAATGGATTTCTACTGTTTTATAAAGCCTTATTTTCATGAAGCTTCCTATAAAAGATTTCATTACTATTTTCAATAAAATATCTTTCTTTTAAAATTGCATGATGTTTTGTGAAAAGAAATTGATTTTGAAGAAGAAAGGATATTTTCCTCAAGAATTCAATTCAAGTGTTTTATCAAAATTATTTTCCATCTATGATAATAAAGGGTTCTGTTTCTATCCATATTTTTACATTGATTTGACTATATTGTGATGGAATTATGTTTATGAATTCCTTTATCTTATATGAATTTATTTATGATGTCATGATGTTTCAAGAATCCCATTTTTGTTACATGTGTTATGCGATGATGTATGTTTTATGATTATGTGGCACACATAAGAAAGGATTCATTATAAGATGGGTGGGACCTATATCTCCCTACAATGCATTGGGTAATGATTTTATATCTCATGAGATAGACATGGCTGGAACGGAAGGTTATTTCGGTTCAGTGATACAGGACTGAAACGAGGAGTGAACTCGGTTCAGAAAGGGACTTTGTCCACTAAGATAGTCTTGGAAATGAGTCATGACTAACAAGAAATGATTTTCCATGATTATGTGTGCATGCCACAATGTTTCAAGTTTTATGTTATGATTATGGGGATCTCATTTTCACTTCTATGAATTATTCCATGATAAGATATTATGATCTCTTTTGCAGGTTTTGATTTTCAAAAAGATATGATATGATTTTTATTTCCTTTATTTGCCCTTGCTGAGCATTTGAGCTCACCCTTTTCTGTTTTGTTTTCCCCAGGATATAAAGAAATGTTTTAGGTATAAAAAAAAGGAAGATTTTTATGGGAGATATTGAAGATCTTTCACCAGTATTAGAAGATTACGTTCCGAGTTTCCAAAGACACTAACCTATTACGATCCTTGTGTGTGTGTTTTTGTTATGTACTAAGTGTTCCGCAAATGTAATGTAATGTCCATGTAAGTCAAGCTTAGGGTCTTTACACTCAGAAATGGGGAAATTTTTGCAGAGAATTACCTTGATATTAGACGTAGAATGTTTAATAAGAGGTTGGTGCCAGAGTGTAATCAAACTCCCTGATTTTATATGATCATTATACTTTATTCTTTCAGTTTATGTTCATAGTGTTTCTTAATGATTTTATCATTTGATGCTCACAATGATCTAAATGGAATCAAGTTGAACATTGATCAATGCCTTCTTTTGCTCCTTTTCTTAGACATTCTTCTGGTTAATTCATGAACAAAACCATTTATTTCAAAGTGTTTCCTTCATCTAGAATTACTGGGTCTTTACTCTAGTATTTATAATTTAATTTTCTATTTGAGTCTATTTTATGAATGATGGTTTCGAGAAAGATTGTATTTTTGGTTCTACAGTAAACATGGTTCTCTATTAACTGATTTTTTCACTACTACATATACTTTTGATGGAAGATGATTCTGTAATATTGGTCGACACCCCCAAAATCTTTTGGATCCAAACTTTTTCTGGTTTTCTATTCTTAATGGTGGTTTCAGTGTCTTAAAGACTTTCTGAGGTTTCATTTTATCCATTTGTCATAACTGTATATCTGAATGAGAGAAAAGGCTCATGTTAATTAAAAATAAAAGGTGTGCAACATCTTGGACGTACAAATCTAACCATAATCGGGATGATCTTCTAGTTCGACTTATTTTGACCTGTCTGATGTTTTTTCGGGCCTATTGTAAATATCTAAATTTTGGTGAAGTGGAGGTGTTGGATTAACTTCAGACCAGATGGATTGGTAAAGTCCCATTTGAATTTTGATTTTCAGGGTTTTTCTGGATTTTCCTCAGTGTTTCTTAGTTTGTAATTCTCTAAATCCAAACTAGTTTAAGTTCATTTCACCTCATGTTTGTACTGATAAATTTTTTTGAATAAATTTCCTTGGGGCATGAAAATGGTGACCAATTCATGTTACCACTTTCATTAAAAAAACTGTAGCTCAAGTTGCATTCTTTGTGACTCAAGGAGTTTCACCAAGTGTCTTTGTTGATATATTATTCAATAAAAGGATGAACCATTAGTTTTGTATCATGTTCATGTTGTTTAATTTTATTTATTCATTGTTTATTATTTTATGTAATTTTAGTTTATATGCATGATCACATAAAATAATAAATGACCATGTTTAGTTAAAATGAACATGTGTGGTGAATATTTTTCTATATATAGAATTGAAATTATGTGAGTTCGATCACATAGAATAAATAAGTTTAAATAGAATTGGATTACATTCCCTAATAATAATAAAAAACCACAAAGGGAAAGATGATACTCCTTAGAACTTATGCTGCCTTTTTTTGGAAATGCAGAACTAATATCAATCATGGGTATTCTATCCAATATACATGGCACAAAGGGAATTTTGCAGCAGACAACCTGTCTCATGAAGGGAGAGCTGATGAGGATATCATTATTAATAATTACATAGGATATATTATGAATGTATACAGTCAAATCATTCTTAGAGATGCTATAGGTCTACACCACTTTAGACGGCCATGATTTCTGTGGGGATCGTACTGTCATTTGTTGTATATTTAGAAAAATTCTAAATATATTAATACAATATAGGTAATTAGAATTAATTTCACATTCAATTTGGTTATAAAAACATTTAAATATTTTGAATATTTTTACTTTAAAAACCCATTGTTTTGTCCCATCCATGAGATTAAATTTAAATAAATTTTTTATAATTTGGTGATTAGAATTTAGAAAAATAGATTTCATATTTGGAATAATCATAATTTATAATTTATAATGAGTCCAAATAATTTTTTTAGCTAAATGATTATTGAAAACAGTTAAAATCAATCACAATTATTAAGATAAAAATATCTTTACCAAGGGACTAAGATTTATAATTAAAGAAAAAAATGACTTATAAACGTGTCCAAAAACCATTGTATGACTATATTTATTCTATAACCATTTATTTATCTAAATTGGTTCATTAGTTAATCATTTTTTATGTATGAATGTGGGTACACCTAACTTTCTTTTAATAAATTCCTAGTGTGTCCTCTCCATTACTTATAAAAGGACACCACCTCTTCCCCTCTCTTCACACCTTAAAAAATAATTTTTTCATACAATAATTGAACAAATAAATTATAAAATTTACTAAATTCATCCTATAATACTTCCTTTTAGAATTAATTCAACCAAGTTTTTCATTTTGTGCAAACCAGAAGGAGGTACCCAAATAAGAGGTAACGTTCTTCTACAAAGGTTTTTATTTTATTTCTTACTCAAACCCATTAAATTATTTTTATATCATGATTATATAATAAAATTATTATCTTAAATATAATTATATATTTTCATTTTAAGGTTATTACCTACAACTTCAAACACTTCTATCAAATGGGATACACAATCATCGTTCGTGTGAATGGTGGACTACCGCCTCACGAACCAATGTCGTTTGTTCTACCATTATAACCTTTAAAGGTTGGGAATAATGATGGATTTATAATTTATATATTATATTTATTATTTGTATGATGTTATTATGAATCTTTATTTTTTATATCACACATACATTTATGCTTTCCATTTTTTGAGAATACGATAACGTTGTTCATCTGTACGGGGGACTACCACCTCGCGAAGGGGTGTGATTCATTCATGCTTTACATGTAATGTATTAAGTAATATTTTAATAAAAATAAGTGATATTTATGAAATTAAAATTATTTTATAATGATAAAACCTCATATATTTTTTTTCTTTCAATCCTACAAGATAATAGAAACAATATTCATGCGTACCTATGACCTACCATCTCCACAAACGATGTATTTCATTATCTACCTATAAATTTTATGAATCACTATAAATACATATATAATGAATATATATGATATTTATATTATATTTATCATTATTAATAGGATTAAATCATGATCAAATAAATATGACCACAAATATAGAAAATTAAAACTTATAAGAAAAACAAAGCAGTTATTACCTAAACAATAAATTTAATATGGAATTATTAATAAAAGGGTAATAAAATAAAACCATATATGATATTATATATATGAGAATGGGTTTTTGAGATATTTATAATAAATTTATATTTATTATATAAAAGTTTTTAATGTGTATGAAGTAAATCAAGACTTATGTTAAGGGATTTTCGTCTCACTTTTTAATTTTGTGAGACACATTCTACATTCACCACCTCTTTCTTGTATGTGGGGTATATACTTCTAATGAATGTAATATATGATTATTATACATAAAATTGTTTTTAATTTCACATCCATTTGATTATATCTCTTTCATGTGGTTACAGTTTCAAAGTTACCAAAGCGGTAACCGAATTTTGTCAGAATTTCACTTATTTGAGACAAATGTTATGGTATGCACCTATATTATTTTAAGAGGTGTATAAACGGACACTTTGACATGGTATATCATGAATCTAATTATTTTCCTGATATTTTTTGCTTCATGTAATTTTATTATTTCATGGGTATTATAATTAAATGTTACCAAAATGGTAAATGTTTATTGCTATAATATCATCATTTATCAAGAATTTGATTTTGATTATGATTTCATTGAGGAAATATTATGATACATATCTCAAGAATTATCATGAATTTTATTCTCCTATGGTTATTAATTATATCTTCATATAATGGTACAATTTTACACACTTTTTTACTTAATATAATTAAGAAAATACTTTTAATAAAACCAAACTCCATTTCCCTCTT
Organism: Viscum album; assembly: GCA_963277665.1. NCBI lineage: Eukaryota > Viridiplantae > Streptophyta > Magnoliopsida > Santalales > Viscaceae > Viscum > Viscum album. Next base: position 1,546,424,199 of record OY728135.1, on the reverse strand, counting down.
TAGTCAGAAATCTATTTTCTCCCAAAGACATGTTTTATAAAGATGATTTAAAAAATGTCATAATATTCTCATAAATTTTTTAAAATACATTTAACCCTTATTTAACCATTTTAAAAAATTCTTTTATAAATAATTTTATTTTCATTTCCCGATCAAATAACTTTTCTAAACTTTTAACAGTGAAAAAGGAATGCTCAGAATGTATGGATTTATTCACCATCATGACCATCATTTATTTAATTATTAATTTGAAAGTTTACAAGATTATTTCAAAATAAATTTTTTTACCGAAGATTCTATTAAGTCATTGTTTTTAAATTAGTTTTCAAAGAAAAGGATTTTGAACATGTTTTAAGTTTTAAAAAGTGATTTCAAAAGAAAGTTTATTTCCCTTAAGAAATGTTCCAAGTTATATTTTAAAATCATCCTCTATATAAGAAGAAATATTTTGATATATTTTATTCTTTATTAAGGATATGATCAAAGGACAAAATTTTTATTCTTTCTTTTAATTGTTTATGTTTATGATCAAAAATTGTTCATGAAACCTGTTTCTCTTCCACGAGTTATACCATGATGAAACCCACTTCTTTTCATTGGTTAGGATGTGATGAAATGATTATGAACCCCCTATATTTTCTAAAGGTTGTGATATTATGAAATGTTTGTAATACCCATTTTATTTCATGAGTTATGATATGACGAATGTTTTATGATCTTGTGACATATATTAATATGGTTTTTATTATTTGATTGGTGATACCAATATCTCCCTCCATTGTACTGGGTAAATATTTATATATATCATGTGATAGACATGGATGGAAATAGGAGTGAACCTGTTAAAATAATATAATAAATTTATTGGGGATGGTGGTGTGTCCCACCCATGAGGTTTAGTTTCCTATGAAAAAAATCTAATTACAAGTTCAGAATATTTTATTTGAACTTGATTACATGTTAACAATATTATGCATTATCTTGGTTACATTTCCATAATGTTATGTGTGAACCTGATTATGTGTTCACAATGGTATGCATGGAACTAGTTTCATGTCCCTAAATTTATGTGAGGGCCTAATTTAATGTCCTTAACATAATGAGTAAATTTGTTTCTATTTACACAACTTCACAATGTTATAAGCTGATGTATATGCCACAAGTCTGTGTCTTATGAAAATGTTATACTCTCATGACTGATGTTTTTACCCTTATGATTCATGTCTTATGAGATGCCAATATTTATTCCATGATTCATGTTTATGATCTTTAATATGCAGAGTATGGTTTTCCTATGTTATGAAAATGATCTCATACCATTTTCTTATGTCATGCATACGTATCTTCATTGTTTCCATTAATGTGCATTTGATCTCACCCTTTCCTAAGTTTCCTTTCTCTATATTATGAAGAAATGTTTTAAGTAGGGTATGGTTATGAATAGTAATAAAGGGGAATATCATTATAGGAAATTTTAATGATCTTTAACCATGTTAGAAGATTATATTTCCAAGTTTCCAATGTCAGTAAACTATTATGTTCCTTAATCATGTGTTTGTGTAATGTATTGAATATTCATTTCAAAATATGTAATATCCATATATGTTAATCCTTGGTTTCTATAGTTGGTAACAAAGAAAAGGTTTAGTTAACATTTGGAAACTAAGATGAAAATACTATAGTGAGATCCCTAGGAATATTTCTAAGTATATGTCCAGGGGTGTCTATAAGGTTAAGTCTAAGGATGATTTAATGTTTTGGAAAATGTCCCAGAATTTTGGTAAAGGATAGAGCAAGTGGTTTCCTATAAATACACATTTTTTCTAGATACTAAAATTTTATGTGGATATCGAACATATGTACATAGGGGTAACAACCCCTAAAACACTATATTAAGTTAGAATCAATTAGGTCTGGTGCATGAAAATGGGCCTTGCTGCACACCTAGTATGATACTTATGGGGGATATACATTGGAAATTCAAAAAATCATTACATGCCATTATGAATTATTTAAATATATTATGACTATGAATAAACTAGGATGAACCTAATGTATCATAGATTAAAAAGGAAATTTCATGATTCAGACATCCTATGAGTGATTTTAATAATTATTTGGTTTTACACTATGATTACCATTGCACACACTATGATTTATTGTTTCAATCAATAGAGGGAACTAGAAGGAATTGGGTTAACGTTGAATGTGGAAGAAAATTTACTAGTGAGTATACAATTGGGATGTTAACTAGATAAAATGATTTTATGATTATACCTAATCAGTTTTCACAATATATGATTAACAATGTGGACAATAACCAACTCTCGAAATCACCGAAGAAGAGAAGGTAATAATTCACTGAGAGTTTGGGTAGTGGATACTATGGAGGAAGGAAGATTCAATTTTCTATATTTCAATAATTTGGTAAGAATCACTCTAGGTAATGTCTCAAATAGATAAGAACATGCTTGGATTGCGGAAAAGCAGGATACAAAGAAAGTAATTACAAAGGGAAAATGAAAAGATCAGTTAATGAAATGGATGGGAATTTTGGCCTCCCTAAGATATTATTGAAAATATATTTATTTAAATTTTGAAAGTATGGGAATTATGTAAATGAATGTGCTAATGGGAATGATTGTGAAGAGGATAAACAAGGAGGTACGTGCAATGATTACATTTCTGATGATGAAGAGATTGTAAATGGCATGTGAAAGGAAAGAAGTGTTAAGGGATGAGATGATAGAGATTAGTTTATTTTTTGAGAATGAAGTATTTATGTAATGTAATTCAAATATTTGGTTATACAAATAAGGAAATATAAATGTAATATCTCGTATAATTTTTCCTTAAGTATTTGAAAGGATATTTAGAATGGTACTGATAACCTAGAAAAGTTATTTAAGATAAAGGTAATATTTTATATAAAACACATTATTAAGGGAAGGTAATCCTTAATATATTCCTGATAATAAAAAAATTGTGCTTATTTTGGATAAAGAGATGTTGGATAAGAATAAATTAAATCATATAGTATTGATTACTTTAGAAATAGATTAATTATTGTTTTGAAAAAGTTATTTATTATATATTGGATATAGTTTACAGAATTTTTGGATTTAAGGAATATATCCAATAATCTTTAGAATAAGAAATCATCGATGTTTTTAATAAGTATTTATGGTAATTTAGGTTATTACTTGGGTTTCAAGAGAATACATGATGTAGGAATTCACTTGTTTAGTATCTGAAAACCAAGAAATACTTTATGATATATGGGGGGATCAATGTTCCGATGATTTTGAGAAATTTAGTCACCTTATTTCTAATGTTTTTTCTTTTTATCTTTCAAATGGGTTACAAGGTTAACTATCTATGGAATGGTTTAAGTTAAATGTTGGATGAGGTTTTAGATATTAAATTAGTATCTCACTATATGAGGATTTATGCATATTTAATAACATATACTAACCATTTGTATATGATGATAAATAAATATAGATGGAATGAATTATCATTCAAATAAGGAATCTCATGATCAGTTAGTGTTTTAGGAATGTCAAATTCACCTTCATTTCCTAGATTAAGAGATGAAGTAAAAATTGATCAGGGAACGACCAAAGGATAAAATTGTGAATATGGAATGGAATGAAATAAATTAAGTATATATTCATGTAAAAATTCTTCAACATTAGGAAAAGGTTCATAAAATAAAATGTTGTCCTATTATCATCATTTTGGATTATATCAATGCCCTTTATCACACCTATTTGTCCTATGGTATTATGATTTTTAACATTATTTGTATCACCAAGTTTATTGTGCTCAGTGATTTTGATCACTCTATATAATTATTTACTCTTTTATTCCATGTACAAATTTTCACTTCCCTCCTATGATCTCCTATGTTGAAACCTATTTATGAGTTACTTTGGGTAACCATTATGTTTCCAATTTTCCCCTTTTAAAGGAAGATTTATTATTCATTTTTGTGATGTGGGATCCTATAAAAGGAACCATAAAGTATCAAAACATTGATGAAATAGACGAATTTTTACATATAAATTCATTTTAGGGGGTATAATATAGCACCCCGAGTTTTTATGAATTTATTTATTTTTAAATAAATTAAAATTAATTGATGGATTGCATTTCATGATACACCTAGTTAATTTTTCATTATACGAAACACCAAGTTAATATTTCACTAAATTTAACACCAAGTTTATCTTATGGTACACATAACACCGAGTTTAGATTATGTCACATCTAATAGCAAGTTTAGATTGCATTACACGCAACACCAAGCTTTGCATTCATTACTTGCAACACTAAGTTTACACAAAATGTGGCATATTATTAAAATGTTATAGTTATCACATAGATGTTGTAATATAAATTATTAATTATATTAACTAAATTATGAAAATATTATTTACACATGGTTACCAATTAATTAGAAACGAGGGTAAGAACTATTCGAAAATAAAGAAATTATTTTTCTGAAAAAGTATTTTTCTATGCTTAAAAACGTTTTATATCAATAAATTAATCAAAAAAAATTTGATAAATTTTTTTAATGAAATTAAAATATTATTAATTTGATATAATATTTAAAATTAATATTATGTGTCAAAATATAATAATTAATCCAATTTTATGGATAAAAGAAGTATTTTTCTAAAAGGAACTTTTACAACCTTTTATAGGTGAACTTAATTTAAAACAAAAATTTGACACTTTTATCAATTCTATTAGAAAAAATGAACTTTATTTTTGAATTATTAACATTAAAATTATCTTAAGATGAATTTTTTGTATTTTTCTATGAAGTTTCATTTTTGGATAAATAGTGAAAAATATTGAATTCTAATTGAAACCCACTTTTTTTAATTTATTTATTTAGATAAATTATATTTTTAGTTGGTTTTTAAATATATTTAGATTAATTATACATCTATTAATTAAATTTAGGTAATTTTAATCAATTTCACATTGAAATTGGTTATAAATATATTTGAAAATTTTGAACATTTCACTTTAAAAACCCGTTGTTTCGTCCCCTCCACAGGATTAATTTTAAATTAATTTTTTCCACTTGTATGATTAGAATTAAAAAAAATGGATTCCATATTTTTAATAATCATAATTTGATATTTTTAATATGTACAACTTAATTTTTTATCAAAATTATTAGTGTAAATAGTTAAAATTAATCACTGCGATTAAGAGAAAAATGAGTTTGCTAAGGGACTAAAATTTAAACTTAAGGGGTAAAATAAACTATAAACTTATAAAAACCCCATTTTATTTCCATATTTAGCCCATACGACTTTATTTATCTAATTTTGATCACTATTGGAGCCTTTTTCTTGGTAAAAGCATTGGTATACCTAAATTTCTTTTCAAAAATACCATGTTTTTCCTCTCCCCCACTTATAAAAGGACACCACCTATTATCATCACTCAAAAACATAAATACCAATTGGATTGGACAATAACTGACCAAATAAATTCCCCAATTCCATACCTTTATTCTAGATTCCTTAATATTGGAATAAATCCAACCAAGGAAGTCATTTGGTGCATACCAAAAAGAGATACCCGAGTGAGAGGAAATGCTCATCAATGAATGTTTTTGTTTTATTTATTACTCAAACATATTAAATTATTTTTATATAATTATTATATAATAAACTATTTATATTTAATATATTCATATTTTATGTGATGTTTATGACCTAAAACCTCACACACTTCCATAAAATGGGATACATAATCATCAATCGTGTGTACAACATGTAACACCCCGAGCTTCCATGATACGTTTCTCATTCAATAATGCAATAGCTTGCATTGTATGCAAATTCGAGTTCTAAAACACAGCGACTAATCAAAGTAGCCGTTATGAATAGTAATAACCACTTTTTAAAATTATAGAAATCTTATATTTCAAAATGGACTTCATTTTTGGATTCGTAATATCGAAATTATCCTATGTTGAATTTTTGGTATTTTTCTGAGAACTTCTAATTTTTATGAATAGTTTAAAATACTTTAAAAAAACTTTTTTAATCAAAATAATTTATTGTGATAAATTATACTATTTAGTGGTTTTAAGGTATAATTAGAATATACTTTTACCATTTTATCCAATGGTGGTCATTGGAATTAATTTAACATTGAAATTGGATATAAACAATTGCCAATCTTTTGATATAAATTGTTTCTTAAAAACACGTTATTTGTCGTAACAGCGGTAATTAATTATAAAATTAATTAATGCAACTTATATGTTTGGAATTTTGTAAAATAGACATCATTTTTGAATTCGGAATATCAATTATAGCTTAGGGTGAAATTTTGGCCTTGTTCTGAAAAACTTCAATTTTTGATGAATAGTGAAACCACTAAGTGGTAGTTAAATAACTGATTTTTCGTTTAAATGAAATATTGCCACTTCTGTGATTTGATTTTCAAAAATCCGACATACATGGTTGTCATTACGAAGTAAAATTTGGTTCAATGAGATTAAAATAATTTTTTGGTGAATAGTAACTTTTAAGTTCTTAATTGCGATTAGAGGTAATTAGTGTAGTTTAAGGTAAAAATAATGTTTTAATAATATAAGATGAGCTTGAAACTTGTCCTACTCCTATTGTATGAGTCATGGACGACCAAGACAACCCGTGGGTCAACATGGGGACCCCATGGAGCCACTTTAGTTGGAAAATGACATTAATATATATTTATTTAATGTTAAAATTAAATTGACACAAACATGAGTTATTTTACTAAAACAGTTTTTAAGTGGGGTTAAACAAGTCCAACTTTTGACTATAAATATTCATTAGAAATATAAAAAGATTTCATACATCATAGTAGTTTTTTTATAATTTTTATACATTAAATAAATTAAATTATTTATGACATCATTATGATGCAACGATGACCTCATTATTTAACGATTTAAATAAAATGAGAAGATAATGCAAAATCCAAGGCTTACACTTGTCCAAAGCCTATTGGATGAGGAGATTTCGAAACCTTATCACCTTAGCCTCGAATTATATAAGTGTGGGACCTTTATATTCCGAAAATAATTGTGAAATAATGTAACATTTCAATCTTTCCAAAAGTTCCCCTCCTCTCCACTTATAAAAGGCCCCCACCTCTCCCACCTCATTTACAATTTAAAGCCATTTGGCTCGGCCAACCTCTGCCCAAATACTCTCCCAACTTCCCCCTATTACTCCTAGAAGCCTCACTTTGGGCAGAACTCTTCTCAATGAAGCCTTTGGCTCAAATCAAAAAGAGTTACCCGATTTTGAGGTAATGTCTTCTCTAATGTTGTTTTGTTTTATTTTTCTTCTCCAACCCCCTAAACTCTTTTTATTCATTTATTTTTTAACAACAACAGTATCCTCAATATACTAGGATGTTGTTATAATAAGGATTAGAGCTACACTTACACACAACTACATCTAATGGTTAAAGAACATACAGTTTCTGTGGATGGCGAATTTCTGCCTCACGAAACGATGATTGTTCAACACTCATATAACACCTTCAAAGGTGGCCATTAGGATGTCACTATTTTTATATGTGATATATAATATTTTTATGTTTTACTTATGCTTCTGTATTTCTCATTTATGGCATACTTTATGATTTCCATTATGGGTAAAACACGATAATTTCATTTTAGGAAGTGCAGACTACCGCCCCCTCAAAGTGATTTAAATCGTTAATGCCATATGTGGGATGTATAAAGGATGGAGAAAATTGTATTATACACTATATTATACTGGAATTATATTATACATTTATATAATTATGATTTCGTTCCATTAAATATGAAATTGAAATGAAAGTAGCGTTCATGCGTACGTACGGCTTACCGTCTCCATGAACGGTGCATTTCATTTCTTACCTCTAAAATGTTACGTAGTATTATGAATGAATGTATATACTAGATATATATGATATATATTATATCTATATCATGAATATAATTCTGGATATAATGGATATATATCACCACATAAACAACTTGTAATTATAAGAAGTTTATTGTTGACTCAAGTACCAAAGATCGACAAAACGACCGTTATTAACTTGAATAATTACATAATATTCATAACATTGTAATAAGTGATATAAAAAGGATAATGAAATTGAAAATGGTTCTTAATAAGGTAGATATTAACTCTAGTTTATTATTCAGGAGGTTAAGGAACGGTTGAGTCAAGTCGGACACAAGGTAAGGGAATTTTTTAACCCAACTTCCATTCTTTGGGTTAATCTCATACTTTCAAATTATGTCATGGTATTATTATGTCCTATATTGTATTTGTACATTATTTATGTGTACTTATAGTGAATACACATTATAGATGTACTTTATTTAAAAAAATGATCTTTTTAAGGACTTCGTCTCAATCCCCTTTCATTGAGGCATATTTGGTTTTATACACAACTTTCTTTTATACGGTGTATAAACCCCTTTTACTTTTACGTTTATTCAAAAGAAATCTTTTTTATATGAAGAGTTTTACTAAACGACAAAAGGGAATGTTTTTCTTTCCGTACTTATACGGCGACAACGACTTCTCCGCCGCCGTGACGATTATTTGAGATTCGGCTTCCTCTACAAGCCATCATTTTTTTAATGAAAATTAAATACAAAGTTTTAACTTTCTTTTATTTTGGTATTGAAAATGGGTTTGAAAGAATTTTTATTATATCAATGTGTTGTATTGATATCTTGTGATTGAAATGTGGAAATGTTATGTTTCCTTTATGCATGTTTTATGTGATATTATTATGTTATGGTTTATGAGATGTTTAAACCTGTTCATATGAGGAATGTATTGGACTTAATAAGTGACGGGTGGAGCCCGCTATAGCTCCTCGATGCATCGGAAGGTCTCATGAGACAAATAGATGTGGAATTGGCCGAGGCCCTTTCCCAATTTGATTTATGGTTTTGGCCGAGGCCTTAATCATTTTAGACGTCTTGGCTGAGGCCTTGACAAAATGTTTCAGAATGTCCGGCATTATACATTCCCTCATTATGAAAGTGGTTATTGATATTGCATGTGATTATTCGACTAGTAGAATATCCATGTGAGTAAGTAAATGGCATTATCTCATTTTAATTTTGCCATATTATGTTGAAGTTTAAGTTTATAAGGCTTTTGTTTTAGTTATACATTGCCTTAAATGTTAATGTTTATTTATGAAAGCTTCCGCTATATTATTAACATTACTGAGCATCCGAGCTCACCCCTTTCAATGTTTTAATATTTTCCAGGATGTGAAGAAGTATTTTATGAATGACTTTCAGGGATATTCCGAAGAGGATAGAAGTGTGGACTATGGAGACCATGTTATTGTAGTTTGTTTACTTTTTGATGTAATGAAAGACTTATGAATGTATCTAGTGTTTCCAAGGCTACTAAAACAATCGGTCTTTCGAGACTTGATCGTTTGTGATCATGACAATGTTACGAAGTAACGCACCGGCTCTGGGTAGCTGGGGTCGGGGCATTACAGTTGGTATCAGAGGTAGTTTAGTACTATCCTTGGAAGCTAGATTTAGATAAACTCTAATTAGAGCACATAACCCGAAGATAGACTTTGAGGATTAGTATAGAAGAACTTCCTAGAATTTTGGTATTGTAGAGATGTTGTGAGTTTTCCGAGCAATACATCCCTGTCTGGATACGAGCAGGTAGAGGTGGCTCTGGCACAGATGTACCTAGGGGTAAAACCCGAAAACACCGCTTTGAGCTAGACTTGAACAGGAACTGGTGCACGAAAACGGGCCTTGCTGCACTCTTGGTTACGACACACCCGGGGGATATGCTTAGGATAATTCTCATTTTCTTTACAAACCTCTATGAAGGGTTTTGGGTATATACTTTATCAAAGAAAACATTTCTTTTCGTGATTATGGATTATATCCATAAATAGTTCAATTTATGTAAAGTGTTTTACAAATATGGAATTATGTATTTTAATTCATAAACTCATCTAGTTTATGCCATTGTTTAGAAATGGCGCCTAGTGGAAGGAATGGAAACCGTATCAATGCACGCACTCTGTGTAGGGATTTCCCTCCTGCTCAAGATAATTATTGTGGATCTGGAGATACAACTGGTGCTGATCAACTTATTACCATACTGGGACAACTCACTCAGGTTATGAATAATAACCTTACTCGTATGGAGCACCATGATCCGCAACGTGGAGGATCAATGCTAGATCGTTTCATGAGGTAAAAACCACCAAACTTCAATGGGAGTACAAATCCTATAGTAGCTGAGCAATGGATAAATTCTTTAGAGAAAATATTCCATGCCTTGGGGAGTAGTGAAAGGGAGAAGGTTGTCATGGCAGTTTACCGCCTCACTGGAGATGCCGATCAGTGGTGGTCGCTGATTCAAAACACAAAGGAAGATGATGAAGTATCAAATATGGAATGGAGGGAGTTCAAAGAGCTTTTCTTAGAAAAATACTTTCCACATGACCATCGAGAAGATATGGAAAGGCAATTTCTAAGTCTGAGGCAGAAGGAGGATGAGAATGTCGCAAAGTATGAGGCTAACTTTACAAGGTTAGCGAGGCATGCTGCAGATTATATACGTAACCCAAGAAGTAAGATTGATCGTTTCTTTGATGGGTTAAAAACTATTCTCCGCCGAGCTTTAGTATCACAAACCTTCTCTTCATACGAAGGTATTGTCTCGTGCGCTATCAAAACGGAAAAGGAATTCTCTAAGTCTCATAACATTAAAGAAAAACAAGAAAAGAAGGGAACGATGGAACAAGAGACGGATAAAGGGAAAAAGGGAAAGAAGGATTTTCCACTATGTGATAATTTTGACAAGAGTCACCCTGGTACTTGCCTAAAAGGAATGGGAGTTTGTTATAAATGTGGAGAAAAGGGTCACCAGGCTTGTGATTGCAAGGGAAAGAAAAAGGCTGCCAAAGTTGAATGCTACAATTGTAGGGAAATGGGGAATTATGCAAATGAATGTCCTAAGCGTCAAGGAAACTTACCTCAGAAAAGGCCAAGGGATCCAGGCCAATCTTATGCTGTGACTACAGTTGAAGCAGAATAATTAATGTATTGGTGCTTTTGGACTCAAGGATTATATTCTGGTTATAAGAATAATGTGATATATATATATGGATTGTACTGCAGTACTTTTTGATTTCAGTAAGGTTTTAATATGATTAAGGTAATCATATTTTTAGTATGTGACAATAAGAGAAACTTTTCTTTGTTTGGGGAATCTGATGTTACAATTGATTTTGGAATTTAAGAGACTTTTTAGAGAAAGTCTGGATAGAGGTATTTTGGATAACTATAAAGGTTGGAGTGGATTAAGTTGATCTTTGGATAGTATTGTTTAAGGTGAAAGCTTTTCTGAAGATTATTTTTGGGATATTATAATACTTATAGTTTTAGGAAAAGGACAACCTGTAGGGTGGGGAATAACCCGTCGCGTCGGACAAAGCTGCAGGAATCAAACCCACAACCATAGTGCGACAAGCCTTTATTTCCTACCACTAGCCTACAGGAAGTCCCTGGTTATTACAAAATAGTTTTACTAATCTAAATGGCATGTGTTAATATTTGGAACCTTGTACAATTAGGATAAAAAGAATATTTTTGAGTTCCGTTACCATTTGGAGTAAAAGTTGGGTTTGTGGTAAAAATTTATTAACGAATGAAAGTATACATACCATGTATGTATATTCCCTTACGTTCTTAGTAAATCTCCTAAATAAATTCCTCAACATTATAAAAGGTAACTTAAAACAAAAATGTTGTCGGTTAACTTTTCCAACTGGGGATTCAATGACCGTTTAACCAATCACAAGTTTGTGATTTTCTTATGGTTAAACTTTCTCCTAATCCTGTTTTCTATAACTATCCATCATACCTTGATGGTTTGTTTCTCCTCCATATCCATATTTTCATATAATCCTATAATGGGCTATATCGGGTGACCTTTGTACTTATCCTGCTTTCTTTTAATGTTATATATTTATTAACCTTATTTCCGATGTGGGTTTTCCTCAAAGGTATTCTCTCTTTTCAACATTTTATTTTCAAAGAAAAATTTCAAATTGCGAGGACGCAATTTATTGAAGGAGGGGAGAATGTAACACCCCGAGCTTCCACGATACGTTTCTCATTCAATAATGCAATAGCTTGCATTTTACGCAAATTCGAGTTCTAAAACACCGCGACTAATCAAAGTAGCCGTTATGAATAGTAATAACCACTTTTTAAAATTATAGAAATCTTATATTTCAAAATGGACTTCATTTTTGGATTCGGAATATCGAAATTAGCCTATGTTGAATTTTTGGTATTTTTCTGAGAACTTCTAATTTTTATGAATAGTGAAAAATACTTCAAAACAACTTTTTTAATCAAAATAATTTATTGTGATAAATTATACTATTTAGTGGTTTTAAGGTATAATTAGAATATATTTTTACCATTTTATCCAATGGTGGTCATTGGAATTAATTTAACCTTGAAATCGGACATAAACAATTGCCAATCTTTTGATATAAATGGTTTCTTAAAAACACGCTATTTGTCGTAACAGCGGGAATTAATTATAAAATTAATTGATGCAACTTATATGTTTTGAATTTTGTAAAATAGACATCATTTTGGAATTCGGAATATCAATTATAGCTTAGGGTGAAATTTTGGCCTTGTTCTGAAAAACTTCAATTTTTTATGAATAGTGAAACCACTAAGTGGTAGTTAAATAACTGATTTTTCGTTTAAATGAAATATTGCCACTTCTGTGATTTGATTTTCAAAAATCCGACATACATGGTTGTCATTACGAAGTAAAATGTGGTTCAATGAGATTAAAATAATTTTTTGGTGAATAGTAACTTTTAAGTTCTTAATCGCGATTAGAGGTAATTAGTGTAGTTTAAGGTAAAAATAATGTTTTAATAATATAATATGAGCTTGAAACTTGTCATACTCCTATTATATGAGTCATGGACGACCCATACAACCTGTGGGTCAACTTGGGTACCCCATGGAGCCACTTTAGTTGGAAAATGACATTAATATATATTTATTTAATGTTAAAATTAAATTGACACAAACATGAGTTATTTTACAAAAACAGTTTTTAAGTGGGGTTGAACAAGTCCAACTTTTGACTATAAATATTCATTAGAAATCTAAAAAGATTTCCTACATCATAGTAGTTTTTCTATAATTTTTAGACATTAAACAAATTAAATTATTTATGACATCATTATGATGCACCGATGACCTCATTATTTAACGATTTAAATAAAATGAGAAGATAATGCAAAATCCAAGGCTTACACTTGTCCAAAGCCTATTGGATGAGGAGATTTCGAAACCTTATCACCTTATCCTCGAATTATATAAGTTTGGGACCTTTAGAATCCGAAAATCATTGTGAAATAATGTAACATTTCAATCTTTCCAAAAGTGCCCCTCCTCTCCACTTATAAAAGGCCCCCACCTCTCCCACCTCATTTACACTTTCAATCCATTTGGCTCGGCCAACCTCTACCCAAATACTCTCCCAACTTCACCCTATTACTCCTAGAAGCCTCACTTTGGGCATAACGCTTCTCAAGGAAGCCTTTGGCTCAAATCAAAAAGAGTTACCCGATTTTGAGGTAATGTCCTCTCTAATGTTGTTTTGTTTTATTTTTCTTCTCCAACCCCCTAAACTCTTTTTATTCATTTCTTTTGTAACAACACCAGTATCCTCAATATACTAGGATGTTGGTATAATAAGGATTCGAGCTACACATACACAAAACTACATCTAATGGTTAAAGAACATACGGTTTCTGTGGATGGCGAATTTCTGCCTCACGAAACGATGATTGTTCAACACTCATATAACACCTTCAAAAGTGGCCATTAAGATGTCAATATTTTTATATGTGATATATAATAAGTTTATGTTTTACTTATGCTTCTGTATTTCTCATTTATGGCATAATTTATGATTTCCATTATGGGTAAAACACGATAATTTCATTTTAGGAAGTGCGGACTACCGCCCCCTCAATGTGATTTAAATCGTTAATGCCATATGTGGGATGTATAAAGGATGGAGAAAATGGTATTATACACTATATTATACTGGAATTATATTATAAATTTATATCATTATGATTTCGTTCCATTAAATATGAAATTGAAATGAAAGTAGCGTTCATGCGTACGTACGGCTTACCGTCTCCATGAACGGTGCATTTCATTTCTTACCTCTAAAATGTTACGTAGTATTATGAATGAATGTATATACTGGATATATATGATATATATGATATCTATATCATGAATATAATTCTGGATATAATGGATATATATCACCACATAAACAACTTGTAATTATAAGAAGTTTATTGTTGACTCAAGTACCAAAGATCGACAAAACGATCGTTATTAACTTGAATAATTACATAATATTCATAACACTGTAATAAGTGATATAAAAAGGATAATGAAATTGAAAATTGTTCTTAATAAGGTAGATATTAACTCTAGTTTATTATTTAGGAGGTTAAAGAACGGTTGATTCAAGTCGGACACAAGGTAAGGGAATTTTTTAACCCAACTTCCATTCTTTGGGTTAATCTCCTACTTTCAAATTATGTCATGGTATTATTATGTCCTATATTGTATTTGTACATTATTTATGTGTAATTATAGTGAATACACATTATAGATGTACTTTATTTAAAAAAATGATCTTTTTAAGGACTTGGTCTCAATCCCCTTTCATTGAGGCATATTTGGTTTTATACACAACTTTTTTTTATACGGTGTATAAACCCCTTTGACTTTTACGTTTATTCAAAAGGAATCTTTTTTATACTAAGCGTTTTACTAAAAGACAAAAGGGAATGTTTTTCTTTCCGTACTTATGCGGCGACAACGACTTCTCCGCCACCGTGACCATTATTTGAGATTCGGCTTCCTCTACAAGCCATCATTTTTTTAATGAAAAATAAATACAAAGTGTTAACTTTCTTTTATTTTGGTATTGAAAATGGTTTTGAAAGCATTTTTATTATATCAATGTGTTGTATTGATATCTTGTGATTGAAATGTGGAAATGTTATGTTTCCTTTATGCATGTTTTATGTGATATGATTATGTTATGGTTTATGAGATGTTTAAACCTGTTCATATGAGGAATGTATTGGACTTAATAAGTGACAGGTGGAGCCCGCTATAGCTCCTCGATGCATCGGTAGGTCTCATGAGACAACTAGACGTGGAATTGGCCGAGGCCCTTTCCCAATTTGATTTATGGTTTTGGCCGAGGCCTTAATCATTTTAGACGTCTTGGCCGAGGCCTTGACAAAATGTTTCAGAATGTCCGGCATTATACATTCCCTCATTATGAAAGTGGTTATTGATATTGCATGTGATTATTCGACTAGTAGAATATCCATGTGAGTAAGTAAATGGCATTATATCATTTTACTTTTGCCATATTATGTTGAAGTTCAAGTTTATAAGGATTTTGTTTTAGTTATACATTGCCTTAAATGTTAATGTTTATTTAGTAAAGCTTCCGCTATATTGTTAACATTACTGAGCATCCGAGCTCACCCCTTTCAATGTTTTAATATTTTCCAGGATGTGAAGAAGTATTTTATGAATGACCTGCAGGGATAGTCCGAAGAGGATAGAAGTGTGGACTATGGAGACCATGTTATTGTAGTTTGTTTACTTTTTGATGTAATGAAAGACTTATGAATGTATCTAGTGTTTCCAAGGCTACTAAACTAATCGGTCTTTCGAGACTTGATCGTTTGTGATCATGCCAATGTTATGAAGTAACGCACCGGCTCTGGGTAGCTGGGGTCGGGGCGTTACACAACAGACTAGTGCCTCACCAACTGAGGTTGTTCATTCTTCCAGTACCACCTTTCAAGGTTGGGAATACTGTTTAATTGATAGTTTATATATGATATTTATTATATTTATTATGTTATTATGATTCTATAATTTTTATATCACTCATACCTTTATGATTTCAATTTTTTGGGAATACAATAACGTGGTTCTTTTGTACGGCGGACTACCGCCTCACGAAGCGTTGTGATTCATTCACACTTTACATGTAATGTATTACGTATTGGTTTAATAATAATATGTGATATATATGTAATTAAAATTATTCTATAATGATAATATCTCCTATAATTTTATTTCATTCAATTCGACAAGAAAATATAAACAACGTTCATGTGTATGTAAGACTTACCATCTCAATGAACGATGTATTTTATTTTCTATATAATTTTTTGAAGAATCACTATAAATAAATATATTATAAATACATATTATATTTATATCATCATTTTAATTTTTGAGATGATAAAACCATGATCAATGTAATAGGACCAAAAGTATATAAAATCAAAACTTATATAAAAAACAAAGCGATTATTACCTGAAACATAACATTAACATGGAATTGTTAAAAATCGGGTAATAAAAATGTCTTCAGAAAACAATATATGATATTATATTTATTAATATGGTTATTTAATATATTTATAATAAACTTATATTTATTATATTGGAGTTTTGAAAATGTATTAAGGAATTCAAGACTTAAGGAAAGGAATTATCATCCCACTTTTTTACTTTTTTGAGACACATGCTATACTCACCATCTCTTTATTGTTTATGGTGTATATAATATGCATGAATATAATTTATTATTATTCTACATAAAACTTTTGGTAGTTTTATATCCAATTTAGTATCTAACTTTTGTGGGGTTATGTTTTCAAAGTTACCAAAGTGGTAAGGGAATTTTGTCTTAATTTTCCTTTTTTGAGACTGATGTTATATTATACACCAATATTCATTTAAAAGGTTTATAAAATTCCATTTTGAAATGTTATATAACGAATATAATTATTTTCATGATATTTTAAGCTACATGTAATGTTATTATTTCATGGTTATTATGATTTAATGTTGTCAATATGGTTATAGTTTATTACTACAATCTCATAATTTCTCAAGATTATTTATGATTTTACTTCCATTGATGAATATTATGATCCATTTATCAATAAATCTCTTGAATTTTCTTATACTATACTTATTCATGATATATTAATATAATGGTACCATTTCTATACTTTTTGGTTCTTAATATAATTAAGAAAATATTTTTAAGAAAATTCAAATTTATTTCTCTTTGGTCGGAAATCTGTTTTCTCCCAAAAACAAGTTTTATAAAAATGTTTTAAAAAATGTTCTAATTTTATCCTATTATATTTAAAATAAAATTTTACCAATTTTTTACCATTTAAAAAATGGGTTTAAAATGAATATTCTTGTCTTTTTGTAATCAAGTCACTTTTATAAACTTTTTATGGTGTAAAAGGAATGTTTGATATGTATAGATTTATCCATCATCATGACCATAATTTATTTGAATATTGCTTTGAATTTTTACATGATTATTTTTAAATAAATTTTTTAAAAAAATATTAAAGAATTAAACTGTGTTTAAATTGGTTTTCAAAGATAAGTTTTATTAAAAAGTTTTATGTTTTAAAAAGTGATTTTCAAAGAATGTTTATTTACCTTAAGAAATAGTCTAAGAGATCTTTAAAAATCCTCCACCATAAAAGATGAAATCCTTTTATATAGTATAGGATTTACAAGGGATAGGATCCAAGGACACTATTATTATTATTTCATTCAATGGTTTATGCTTAAGATGGAAAATATTTTATGAACCCCTTTTCTCTTCTATGGTTTAAACCATGTCATGAACCGTTCCCCGGGGCCTGTGTCGTGACTACCCCAAGCCCGCCTTCCATAGGCCATGGGTTGGCGACTAGCACCAAAGACTTATTCCCTAAAACTGGGATGACATTTCCTTATAACCTTTAACATGCACAACCAAACACACAACAAGATACGAACTCAAGTAAACTGATTAGTAAACAGTGTGAGTACAGTAAGTAAAAGGGGCCAGAATACAAGCCCAACTAAAAAGTACCAGAAACTGAAGGTACAAGTAAACTGGAACATCTTCTATGAACACCCTCCAAGGATCCTACCAGAAGGGTAGGTACTACTCTTGAACAATATTCTCTATGGTACGCCACGTCTAAGGTACACCTCCAAGCTACCTCAAATCTTGGTACCCTCATCCTCGGTCGGTGTTGTCCATCGTCTGCACCAAGTACAATGAAGTGCGGGCCTAGCCCGTGCAGGGGTGAGTATAACGATACTTAGTAGGGACCCCAAGAACCTCATGGTCTCATAAAATACAAAAAGGATAAAACAAAAAGGAAGGAAACAACTGATAAACCTACTGAGGTATATGAGCATACATATACCTATGTTATCAAGTAAACCCATATTTATCATGAGGAAAACACAGAGTCCAACTCAAATCCCCAAGCCCAACTATTCCACAAAGGAGGAAATACCACAAAGGCAAGTACCACACAGGTACCCCACACAGAATAATACCACAAATTTATTACCATAATGTAAAGTACCACGTAGGTACATACTCAGCTCACACCATGTATATATAAGGTACAGTAGTATAAATGATTAGATGTAACTACTGAATCATCTAACTCTGTTAAGAGGGTGACCCAAAATTGATCTCTAGATGCTGACCCACACAGGATCACTCGGTTCTGACCCACACAAGATTTCTCGATGCTGACCCACCTATGATCGCTTGGTCCTGGCCCTCACAAGATCACTCGGTTCTTACCCACACAAGATCGTTCGGTGCTGACCCACACAGGATCACTATTCATTCTTCACGTCACAACCAACTACTAGGTTCCCTCTCTAGACTTGCTCGTCTCTGGTAGGGTCTTCTCCACAATCCACTAGTCGATACTACAACTACCATGAAGTTTCACGAAGATGTATCTCAAAGGGCCTCCATGTCATAGGGGTCTCAACGCAATAGACGGTGCGTCAATCAGATGCCTGATCTGTGAGTTATTAGCCTTTTAATCCCGGGTGCCCAGTTCAATTCGTGCTCTATCCAACTTGACCATACCCCATATTAATCCAAATCTTTATTGTGGTATACTCAAAGGGACTGTCTCGCTCAAAGGTTTTCGGTACCACTGACAGTTTTTCAAACAAACATTTGGTGCCAAAGTTATGGCCAAATGAGCATAAATGGGTCGTAGCAGGTCTGCGTCCTGTCCAACCTAGTTGGCCAACCCAACTCGACCCATCCATGGCTGACCCGGTTCAGGTGAATCCGGCCTCAACCACTAAGTCTGACGTGACCCTTTGGGAGGCACAACCCATTGGGTTCGACCCAGATCGTTGGGCGGCCCGGACTGTGAGGGCCGCGAGAGTTTGCGGAGCGGTTTGACTGCGGATGACACGAGGCCGTGGGCGTTCCACGAGGGCACAAGATGGCTCTGCCGCGGGTGGCACGAGATAGCAGGGCAGCTCAGCCGTGAACTGTGGCACGAAGGCATGGGGTGGCTCGGCCGTGGGTGGCACGAGGCTGCAGTGCGGCTCGACCATGGGGCGGCTTGATCGCGATGGGTGCTGGGAGGGTGGCATGGCTACGGGGACATGGGGAGGCTCGGTTGCGGATTGTGCCGAGAGTGTGGCTCGGTCACGAGGGGGGTGGCATGGTTCCTCCTCGGCCATGAGGGTGGCTTGGCCACAGGGGTACGTTGGCCGCATCACGGTGCGGTGAGGCCACGGGACGACAATGGCTATGGATCAGCATTGTTGCATCGTCACCTTCGTCGCAGTCAGTGATGGTGCCGACCGCCGTTATCGTGCTCCTTCGTGGTTGGTCGTCGACCACCTCCATTCTGAAGAACACCATAAATCATCACAAGAATTTCTTTGAGGATGGTCCATGTTTTTTTGTCCCACACTCTCCGCATTAGAGCGGTAGAAAGCAGCTATAATATCTCTTGAATTACGAAGAGTCATCAAGGATGATATAAAATAAGAATTTCAAACAACCACCCTACCTTGTTCATTTATTGTCATCGATAAGGAGGGAAAGGCGATCTTCACTTGAAGACATCCCACATTGGAGGATGTCCTAAGGAAGAAGACGAAGTCATGAGTTAGCATTCTTCGTTGGAGGAGCGTTCATCGTGGAAGAAGTTCCTCGTTGGAGAAAGCAATCCTCCAAGATCTCTCCCCTTTTCCAATACTTTCCCCCAAAATCAAAAGATCCAACTATTGTGTTTCCTAAATTTTATTTGTTGGCACAATTTCAAATTGGATTTATTAATTACACAGTTGTTGGAAAAATAAATTAAATTGGGTGGCACCATTAAAGTGGGAGAAGTTTAAGAGGCTTCCCCACACTAAAGAGGGAGTTCAAGGGGGTTTTTCCTTGGGTGGTCCCCACCACCATAACATATCATGGGAGGTTAGTTCAGGTGGTCCCCACCACCATAACCACTAATGGGAGTTTTAGTTCAGGTGGTCCCCACTTATGAAACATCCACAAGGAGTTTAAAATAAAAATAAAAATAAAAGCTTCACAATTTTATTTATTCTTTCCAAAATATGTGAAAAGATAACTTCAACCCTCGACCTACTACAGTCAAGATGAAGGTATCCTTAAGAGAATATCGGTGCTACGTGTTCAATGGTGCCCTCATATTTCAATTCCAAGCACCAGTTCAAAACTTAGAAAATATTTCTCGCACGTTTACTGAATGTAACAAAAATAAAGTTCAGAAATTCATTCCGAGCACTCCAGGCCTCAGAATCATGCACTTTCAATTTTCGTAGACTCATAAAATTCCCAATTAATTAAAAACAATTACATGGAAATTTCGAGTCTTTACATTCTCCCCACCTCGGGGATTTACATCCTCGTAATCCATAACTAAATCTAAGGGAACAAGTGGGGGTACTAAGCATGAATATGAGCCTCCCACTCCCATGTTCTCTCCTAGAGGTTCCCATTCTACCAACGAACAAAAATCAGAGGTATCAACCACCCCTGAATGACCTCATCATGTCGATCCTCAATCTCTACTGGATCCTCCGTAAATGTCTCCCCATCATCGATTTCCATCTCTCCATGGTCGATGACATGGGAAGGGTCATGCACGTATCTCCTCAACTGAGATACGTGGAAGACGTTGTGCACCTGGTGCAACTGAGGTGGAAGAGTTAAGCGATAAGATACCTCTCCGAATCATCTGAGGACCTGAAAAGTTATGATGAATCTCGGAGAAAACATGCCGCCTCGGCCAAATCTCCGCAAACCCCATCGAGGTGAGACCCGTAGAAAGACGTGGTCGCCATCCTCGAACTCCAGAGGTCTCCGTCTCCTATCATCATATGACTTATTCCTACTCTGTGCAGTCTTCATCTACTTCTGGATGATCTCACCTTCTCTATGGTGGCCCATACCATCTCTAGTCCCTCTAGTGCTAACTCTCCTAGGTTAATCCGGCATAATGGTGACCTGCATGGTCACCCATACAAGGAATCAAAAGGTTCCATCCCAATGGGGGAGTGATAGCTATTGTTGTATGAAAACTTCATCAAAGGCAACTAATCCTCCCATCTATGACCGAAGTCGAGTACGCAAGCATGAAGCATGTCCTCAAGGGTTTGAATGGACCACTCGGTCTGGATATCTGTCTCAGGATGGAAGGTGGTGCTCAAATGAAGCTGTGTCCTGAAAGCCTCCTGCAACCCCTACCATAGTTAGGAAGTTAAACGTGTATCATGATGGGAGACAATCATTGAGGATATTCCATGTAGCCACAAAATATCTTGCAGATAGAGGCATCCCAAGATCTTTACGGAACCCTACTCTCTGATTGGTAGGAAGTTGGCTGACTTGGTGAGTCGGTCGACGATCACCCAAATTGAGTCATGACCCCTGGATGTACGTGGAAGTTCAATCACGAAGTCCACAGATATCCCATCCCACTTCTACTCTGGGACCTCTAAAGGCTGAACCAAGCCTGCTGGTACCTGATGCCTTTCCTTCACTTGCTGGCAAGTGAGGCACCGAGAGACAAACTTTACAACTTCATTCTTAATTCCTGGTCACCAGTGCTGTCGTCAGAGATCCTGATACATCTTATCCACTCATGTATGTACTGCAAGAGGGGATGTGTGGAACTCCCTCACCACATCCTCTTGAAGTGATACTGGTACCATGGTATGTCCTCTAAAGGGGATGACATGCTCCCCACCTGTAGAAAATTAATCAAGTGTCTATCCTGAAGATATCTGAGCACATCGAGTCTAGCAGTCAGTTTCACCATGTTGTTCCTCCCTGACTCGCTGAAGAAGTGGGGTAGTGGCTATAAGGGACTGAAGGAAAGATTCACTATCACGTTCCATGAAGGATATCTATAATGCAGCCAACTACTCTATCGCCTCACCTAGCAGTTGTATACCGGATCTCCAGCTGAGTGCATCTGGTAAAATGTTCCCCTTCCTAGGAGTATCGGCTATCTCGAAGTCATAGACCTGGAGGAACTGAAGACAACATCGTTGTTTCAGGTTCATGTCCTTCTGAGATAAGATATACCTGAGAATCTTGTGGTTATAGTACACTATAAATTGATCCCCCATAAAGTAGTGTCACCACATCTTCAAGGCAAAGACCATTGCTGCTAACTCCAAGTCATGGGTTGCATAGTTCTACTCATGCTATCTCAGCTATTGAGAACCATAAGCAATCACTACTCACTCCTGAATCAAAACACATTCGAGCGTGATCCCTGATGCGTCGCAATAGACTACGTACTCTACGCCCTCCTCTAGTAGCCTCAAGATGGGTGCACTAGTCATCCTCTACCTCATCTCCTAAAAAATCTATTGGTATCTCCTCGACCATACAAAGGGTTTACCCATCTATTTCAATGTTGATAGAGGTGTTGTAACTCTAGGGAAATCTGGCACAAATCTCCAGTAGTATCCAGCCAAACCCAGGAAACTCCATACCTCCATCACACTTATGAGTGGCTCCCATGCAAGTACCGCCTCAATCTTCGCTAGATCCACTGCAACTCCAACCTCTGAGATGATGTGCCCCAGAAAGTGAACCTCCCAGATCCAAAAACGGAAGTTTGAGATCATACCATAAATCTGGTGCTCTCGGAGTGTTTCCATTACTACCTGAAAATGATAGGCATGCTCCTCCTCAGTAGTCGAGAAAGTCAGAATGTCGTTGATGAAGACTACTACAAAGAGATCATGGTATGGTTGAAAGATCCTATTCATGAGTCCCATGAACACTGATGGAGCATTGGAAATTCTGAATAGCATATCCAAGAACTCATTGTGGCCATACCGACATCGAAAAGCAGTCTTCTACACATCCTTGTCTTGTACTCTGAGCTAGTGATAACCTGATCTGATGTCTATCTTCGAGAACCATCATGCTCCCTTCAGCTGATCAAAGAGGTCGTTAATCCTAAAGAGTGGGTACTTGTTCTTCACGGTCACCTGGTTCAGGTGCCGATAGTCAACACAAAGTCTTATGCTCCCATCTGCCTTCGTGGCGAATAAAATCGGGGTTTTCCAAGGTGAAACACTGGGACGAAAGAATACCTTCCCCTACAAGTCCTCTAGCTACACCCGTAGCTCATGAATCTCCACAGGAGCCATCTGATATGCTGGTGTAGATATCGGTGTCGTACCAGGGTAAAAATCAATGTAAAAGTCCACCTCACTACGAGGAGTTATACCCAAAACATCATCAGGGAAGACATCCACATAATGGTCCACCACTACAGGATAACATGGACTCTCTACATCAACTACTCTGAGGGTAAGGATAGCCAAATGATGAGTGATCGATTGCACTATTCTTTGAGTAAGTCTATCATGTGGTAGAAAGGCTACCTTCTCACCGGTGAAGTTAAACATGGTCCCATCCTTGTGGAAACACCGCAATTTGAGCCTAATACAATCAATATGAGCATGGAATGTAGATAACCATTCCATACCCAAGATGATATCATAGGTCCTCGACGCTGCTACTATGAAGATCCCAGCCAACGTTATAAACTCCTAGAGTAAGATCACACTACCGGCACTAGTACATAATCATCGAATCCACTCCCATAGGAGTCTCTAGTTGTAAGGATTGAGCCAACATCTATGTCAGAATCTCTAAGCTCCAAACTAGGGTAGTTGAAATAAAGGATTGACTGGAACCTATGTCTATAAATACTGTAGCTAAGGTGGATTAGAAATTGATCATACCTTATATCATCTCCAGAGCACCATGATCGTAGGCCTCAACTACCTGGAAAGAATCATTCCCCTATTATTGTGCTCCATGTGGTCGAGGTGGACCACCTGGTGGTGGTGGCAGTTACATCTCGAATCGTCGCCCACCGCCAGTTGCACGACCAGCTCCTCCTCTACTTCTGCCTGCTCCCTACGGGCCTCCTCGGTCGAATCTTTGTCTCTACCGGGGTGGTCCTTCGACCGTCTGCTGATCATTTTTACGGTAGGTCGGACAGTCATGAGCCATGTGACCCTGCCCGCTGCATGCGTAACACTTCCCGCTCCTTGCATGACTGGCTCTACCTCTGGTGCCCCATACAACCGATCCTGAATCCTGCGGTCATCCACCTGTAGGTCTGGTCCTGTTGTACCTCTATGTCATCTTTCCACTGCCAGCTACAGAAAACTCCACTACGTGATGACTGGTAGTGGGTCTCACTACTGGTGATTTCTCAGCAAGGAAACTCTCCACTAGTAGGGCTCTCTCTAACACCCATGCCAGCGTCGGGATGCTGAGTGAGATCATTGAAGACCTAATCTCCCACCTATGTCCATACTCGAAGGCCCAGGCCCTGAAGAATGGGTCACACACTATATCTATGGAGTGGAATGAGAGGTTAGTGAACCTTTCTGAGTACTAAGACACAACCATGCCGCCCTACTGCGGATGAAGTAGCTCCTGAATGCGCACTGCACAAAGAGTCGCTGGGACAAACTCTGCCCAAAACAGGCTCACGAAGTCTTCCCAAAGAAGTATTACCTCATCATTAACCTAAATCATCAACCTACACTATTTTCCTGTTGCTGACTATAGAAGGCTGGTGGCAGGGATCACCATGAGATCAGCTAGTGTCCCTACCAGTCAGAAAACTCTCACCACTACCTCCATCCAATCCTCATCCCTCTGTGGGTCCATCTCTCCCCTAAACCTGGGTGTCCTCTAAAATTGGAACTCGTTCAATGTACTCAGGTGGCGTGCACTATCTTCTATTGGGTTTGGTGGTATTAGTGTCCCAACAGTTAATGGTACCGCTGGTGCCTCTCCTGGTGCCTCTACTGGAAGAGGATCCTGCTCCGAGGCCTCCTCGCCCGGTGGGCTGTCAGTGCATACTATATCTAGAACCATAGATGGCTATATGTGTGGAGGCATCCTAAAAAGAAACAGGTGATCCATTTTCAAAAAGTTATACCTGGTGAGCTGACTCTAGAGATCACGAAGAAAAATCATGAAAACACACATGCAATTAGTGTTTTAGTGAACTGAGTCAGAAATCAGAAGTCAAGGTCCTGGTGTATGGATACATCGGCCGACACACCATCACTGGATTCCCTATATTGATAGACACACTCACTACACTCAACAATATTTCCATTAAAAGAAAGATCATAGTTCTATGTTATATGGTAGAACTCACTCCTTTGATACCAATTTGTCATGAACTGTCCCCCGGTTCCCATGTCGTGACTACCCCAAGCCTGCCTTCCATATGCCAGGGGCTGGCGACTAGCACCGAAGGCATATTCCCTGGAACAGGGAAGGCATTGCCTTATGACCTATAACACATACAACCAAGCACAAAATAAGATAAGAACTCAAGTAAACTGAATAGTAAACAGTGTGAGTACAATAAGTAAAAGGGGTCAGAATACAATCCCAACCGGAAACTACAAGAAACTGAAAGTACAAGAAAACTAGAAAAGCTCCAGCGAACACCCACCAAGGACCCTACCTGAAGGGTAGGTACAACTCCCGAATGGTTGTCTCAACAGTATGGCATGTCTATGGTCCACCTCCGAGCTACCTCTAGTCTCGGTACCCTCATCCTCGGTCAGTGTTGTCCGTCATCTGCACCAAGCGCAATGAAGTTCGGGCATAGCTCGTGCAGGGGTGAGTATAATGACAATGAATAGGGACCTCAAGACCCTCAAGGTCTCACAAAATCCACAAAGGGTAAAACAAAAAATAAGGAAACAACTGATAACCCTACTTTGGTATATGACCATACATATACCTAAGTTATTAAGTAAACCCATCTCAATCATGAGGAAAACACAGAGTACAACACCAAATCCCCAAGCTCAACTATTCCACAAAGGAAGAAATACCATGAAGAAAATTACCACATAGGTATTCCACATAGAAGAATACCACCAAAGTATTACCATGAAAATAAGTACCACACATGTACAAGCTCAACTCACACAAGGTATTTCTAAGGTACAATATTACAGATGATTAGATGTAATTACTGAATCATATTACTCTCTTAAGAGGCAGACCCATGAAGGATCTCTAGATGTTGACCCACATTAGATCGCTCAGTGCTGACCCACACAGGATTGCTCGGTGCTGACACACACATGATCGCTCTTCATTCTTCATGTCACAGCCAACTACTGGGTTCCCGCACTAGGCCTGCTCATCTTCGGGAGGGTCCGATCCACAAGCCACAAGTCGATACACCAAATTCCATGAAGTCTCATGAAGAAGTATCTCAAAGTACCACCATGTCATAGGGGTCTCAACGTAACCGATAGTGCGTCAATCAGACGCCCGGTCTGTGAGTTATTAGCCTTTTAGTGCTGAGGGCCCGGTTGAATTCGTGCTTGATCCAACCCGATTGTACCACCTCTTAGTCCAAATATTCAGTGGGGTATACTCAATGGGATTTTCTTGCACCAAGGTTTATGACGCCATTGACGGTTCGTCAAATGGGCATCTGGTGCCATTGTTATGTCCAATGAGCATAAATGGGTCGTAGTAGGTCTGGGTCAGGTCTGACCCGGTCTGACCAACTCGGCCTGACCCATCCTAGGCCAACCTAGTTCAGGTCAACCTGGACCGACCCAATAGGTCTAGGCCGACCCAAAAGGGCCGCAAGATGTCATGTAGTGGTTCGACGACAGACGGCGCAAGGGCCCGGGGTGGCTCGGCCATGAAGGGTTCCACAAGGGCAGTTCGGCTGCGGGGGCGCGGGGAGGCGGAGGGTGCCACGAGGGCCTATCGGGCATGGGGGGTGCCGTGAGGGAGGCTCGGCCGTGGTGGGGGGGGGGGGTTCCATGTGGCCGGCTTGGCCTCGGGGGGTGCCCCGAGGGTGGCTCGGCCACGGGGGCCCGTTGGCCGCGGGGCAGCGTAGATCGCTGCAGGGCATTGCGGCGAGTCCGTGGGGGGGGGGGGGGGGGGGCGAAGCCATGGGGCAGCGGTGGACGTGGAGCGGTGCCATCATGATGTCACCGTCATCGAGGCTGACAGTGGATCCGACCACCATTATCATGCCCCTTTTTAGTTGGTCGCCGGCCACCTCCATCGTGAAGAATGCCACAATTCATCACAAGAATTGCAGAGAGGATGGGTCATGTTTTTTTGTCCCGCACTCTTCGCATTAGACCGGTATAAAGAGACTATAATCTCTCTTGAATTATGAAGAGTCATTAAGAACAAAAAAGGGAATAATTTCAAACAACCAACCTACCTCATTCGTTTTTTGTCATCAATAAGGAGGGAAAGATGATCGTTTATTGAAGACGTCCCACGATGGAGGATGTCTGGAAGAAGAAGTCGAAGTCGTGCGTTATCGTTCTTCGTTAGAGGAGCGTTCTTTATGGAAGAAGTTCTTCATTGGAGAAAGAAATCCTCCAAGAGCTCTCCCCTTTTCCAATTCTTTTCCCCAAAATAAAAATATCCAACTGTTGTGTTTCCCCAATTTTAATTATTGGAAAAATTTTAATTTTGAATAAATAATTACATAGTGGTTGGCGTGATAAATTAAAGGGGGTAGAAAAATTAAAGTGGGGGAAGTTTAAGAGGCTTCCCCACACTTAAGATGGTGTTCAAGGGGTTTTGCCTCGGGTGGTCCCCAGTAAAATAACCTCTAATGGGAGGTTAGTTCAGGTGGTCCCCACCAATATAACCTCTAATGGGAGGTTTAGTACAGGTGGTCCCCACCTTTGAAACATCCACAAGGAGTTTTAAATAATAATAAAAAGCTACAAAATTTTATTTTTATTTTATTATTTCACGAATATGTGAAAATCTAACTTCCACCATCGACCTACTGCGGTCATGGTGAAGGTCTCATTAGAAGAATACCGGTGATGTCAGTTCAACGATGCCCTCAGATTTCAATTCTGAGCACTAGTTCAAAAGTTAAAAAATTCTGATTGCACATTTACTAAAAGTACTCAAAATAAAGTTCATAAATTCATTCCAGGAACTGCGGGACTCAGAATCACGCACCATCAATTTTCGCAGACTTGTAAAATTCCCATTTAATTATAAAAATTACATGGAAATTCCAGGTCTTTACATACCATGATGAAACCCACTTCTTTCCATGTATTAGGCTATGATGAAATTTAACAACCCAAAGTTTTATATATAGAAACACCCTTCTTATAATTATGTCATATGGTATAAACACATAATATAACACAATTCAATCTTTATAAATGACTAATCAATGAAATAAGAAGCATATCTAGAAGTTAAGGAACCTATTCCGATAAAATAGTAACTTGACCTTTGGAATAATAATATGACCCTTATGAATAGTAAACATGCCAATTGAATAGTAACCTCACCAATGAGAGTATAAATAAAATTTATCCATATTATAAGTAACAATATGATATAAATATATTATAGTATTTTTAAATAAATATTTAAAAAATTACTAATCAAGTCTTGGTATTTTTGTAAGTCATAAATATTTAATTACAATTTTATGAAAAATTTAATTATTTAAAAGATTTTTTTCATAAAATTAATTCAAAAATAATTATTTTTCTTTATTATGATTATATTATAATTTTACGATGCATAAATAAATCTTTCAAACTGTTATAAAATCAGTTTTATTTTTAAAATTTGTATTTTCCATGTAAATAATAATTTTAATTCAAAATTAAATTTGTAATATTTGTAAATTTCTTTTAATATAATTAAGGTCATTTTTTAATTCTACATATTGAAAAATGGTTTGGATGAATTTTTGGGATTTTTCTAAAGTAATTAAAATTTTGGTGAATAGTGAAATACGATAATTTACAGTGTATGTAAATAAATGAATTTTTGATTTATTCTTGAGTCGTGTATGATGTAAGTGAAAAATTTTTAGAATGGACATGAAAATATTACATTATTTAGTCTCAATAATCTTCAATATTTCTTATCTTGAGAAAAATAATAAACTATTGAATAAAATAATGAGAAAACACCCCTCCACTACTATAAATACCACCACACACCACCTATTATACTAACATATATCAAGCCTTGAGACTTGTTTATATTATTCCCAATACTCTTTCAAAACCTATACCCAAATTCTATTAGATTTTGTTCTTCACAACAGACCAAAACCAATCCCATAATGCGGTTCTCAAGAAGAAGGAATTAAAAGGTAAAACCCTCTTCTGTTTTCTTTCAATTTATTTTTCAAGTTCCTTTCTTTTCTTATCTTCTCCCTAATTACCCTAGTACAAGTGGCATGAAAATTACAATACCTCATATATACTATATTTTTATCACGTTAATGGAATTATTCATCATTAAAACTCTTCTCCTCTCTCATTTATTTTAAGAATTAAAATATCGTCTCTGAGGTGTCGATCTACCACCTTCATGGAGGATGTGATTTAATATTTAAATTTAATATTATATGATGGTAATAAAACCCTTTTTATGGTTAAAATAGATTATAGTTTATGTATTATATATTATTTAATGTTTTTGAATCATTTTTTACATATGATAATAATTTATAAAACAAAATGAGGTCATTGTGATAAAAAAAATTAATCTAAATGATTATCATTAATGATTTATCTAAGGAATCATACTCACTTATGAAAAATGTATTTTTAATATTCTATAAGTTCATTAATAACATATAAGTCACTTTCAGAAAAACTATACTCATTCTACATGTTTTCCCATACACTTGTACAATTAAATTGATCATAAAAACCAAGGAAACTCACGCAAGTATAAATTGTTCTGGAATTATTATTTAATCTAATTTGATTATTCATGACATTAATATCAAGTGAATAATCATTTCTGACATAAGGTATGGGATTCTACCCAAACCTCCATTATTCTTTTGGATTATTATTTATCTATTATTTCCAAAATAAAATTCTCTTTTATTTTTATTAACATCTTCTAAATGTAGTGTATATGTTCCAAATCATTTATCAAGATCCATTTATCTTTATTTTTAGATATATATATGTTTTTAAAAGGATACCTTCTCAAATATTCTGGAAAAGCAAACCCGATTCTATGGACCTTCCCAAATTATTACCCATTTTCAAGTGGGCTACAAAATATTTTTTAATCCACCGTTATTTTTCTAAAATCACAAATTTTATCATGAAAAACTAACCTAGATCAATTATGGTTTTATTAAATCAATTATGCCTTTTCCATTTTAAATAATATTGAATGTTTTCCCTCAAACCATAAAATTTTTTTTATTTCTAGAGTTTCTTAAACACTCTTTTCACTTTAGTTCGACATATTTTATCATGATATATAATTATATTACTTTATTAATGTCCATGTATGATTTAATTAGTTTCTTTCTTGGTCACTTTTATGAAACTACAATTTTTTATGCTTATGACATGATTATGATACCCAATTTATTCCATGGGTAACCCTTATGTTTATGTCTGATTACATATATATGATTGTTTATGTGGAAATCATATTCATGAACATTTTATTATGGGTACAATTATATAGAACTATAATTCATTGGGTAATGTTTAGTCTCATGGGACGTTATGTGCATTGATCTCGGTGGTTATCCATAACATGTGCTCCTCTATATGCAATGATTCTCGACTCATACTCCTCTATATGCAATGAGATTTTACCCGTGATAAAGTCATTTTTTATGTTGCTACCACATTATCATGAATCCATAATTATATGATCCAATGTTATTATTCCTTATGTTTAATAATGTTCTATTCCTTTTTATGTCATTATGTTATGGCTTTTAACCCATGTACTAAGCTTTATTTTAATTTTTATTCCCTTAATTGGTTTTTTAGATCATCCCATTGTTCATGCTATCACCAGGTTATCCTATGAAGATGAAAGGGCTCAAAGGAATTTAAGATCTCATAATGAATGATAAATAAATAAATGTTTTTTTAATTCACAGGTTTTCTGTTTTATGTACCAAGTCTTCCAAGACACCAGAATTTACGATCCTCGGATTGTAATTTTATGTTTAATTATGCTTAAAATCTTGTAATGATATGTGTAAAAGAATTGGGTCTCTATTGTTGGTATTAAAGGAAAAGTTCATAAATTTTTTGAGACAAAAAATAGAGAACTTTTTTAATAACCCTAGGGAAAAGACTAAGTATGAGAAAACATCTCTAAATTTTATTAAGTATAATGTAAGTGGTTTATCAAGAAAATACATCCCTATCCGGATACTAAAAGTGAACGTGGTTCTGGAACAAATTTACCTAGGAGTGAAAACTCCAACAAGGTGTTCTGGTCCTAACTCAGGGTAACATGGTACATGACAACAATCCTTACTATGCACCTAGTTTGAAACACCCATGGAATATTATTTGGTAAATTCATAAGCTCATTATGAGATATTATTAAGGTAACAAAAAATGACCAAAAGAATATATGTTAGTAAACAGTTCATGGATAATCTAGATTGAAATATAGGGAATAAAAAGTTATGATATACTTTTCCTTTAAGAGTTTGTCCTAATATGTTTAAAGTTTCATTTTATTGATTATTTGTTATATATTTAAGTCCCCTAATAATAATTTATTTTTCTCATCTATTGATGGGAAATAGAAGAACACGTGCCAAAAATCTATTTGATAGGCAATGTGATGATTTCCTCAATGATATTCCAAATATGATGGAAATGAGTTCTCATAACATCATTATAGTACTTTTTCAACTAGCTCAAG
The DNA here is from genome assembly GCA_963277665.1 of Viscum album. Classification (NCBI taxonomy): domain Eukaryota; kingdom Viridiplantae; phylum Streptophyta; class Magnoliopsida; order Santalales; family Viscaceae; genus Viscum; species Viscum album. The sequence continues at coordinate 1,546,391,911 of OY728135.1, read as the reverse complement.
TTATGAATAATAACTTGAATCTTGTGGAACTCCCTTCTTATCCTAAGATTGATAAAGTTTCCATTGAATCCCTCATGTAGAAAATGCATCACATGTTTAGTGGATATTACGAACCCCTCCTCATGGAATAATGGATTAACTACATTGAAAAGATATTCTCTATCCTCTAGTGCTTAGAAGAAGATAAAGTTGTGCTGGAGGTCTATCATTTTGTTGGGGAAGCTGACCAGTGGTGGACAATGATAAAAAATATGAATTCCAAGGAGGAAATTCATTCCATGGAAGGAGAGTATTTCAAGAAAATATTTTCAATAAATATTTTCTCTGAACCCTCCATGTCAAGATAGAAAAGGAATTTTTCAGACTTAAGTAGAAGGAAGATGGGTCTATCGAGGCGTATGAAGAAAAATTTATAAGGATTGAATTTTATGCTGTTAGATTTATCATGAACACTGAAATAAAGGTGTATAACTTCATTAGGGGACTAAATTCGAGTCTATGAAATGCGTTGATAATTTGAGACTTTGACAGTTATGAGGATATTTTCTATTGTGCCCTCAATATTGGAATAGAGATAAAAGAATCTCAATAGTCTCATGGGCCCAATTAAAAAATGGAAAATGGATTCTAATAAGGGTGGATATGAAAATAAACCCCATGATAGAAAGAAGACAGAATATACCATGTGTCAAAATTGTGGGAAGAAGTATCATGGGAACTCTCTAAAGGGTACCAGGAAATGCTTCAAATGTGGAATAATGGGGAATATGTCTATGAAATACCTAAGGGATATAAATAATTCAAATAATGTGGAAGAAAAAAAGGAAGATTCATACAAACACTTAGCCTATAGTGAAGTGTTTCAATTATAAGGAACATGGTTATTTTTCAAACCAATTCCCTAAGACCAGGGTTTTCGTAGGTAATAAAAAAAACCTCCAAATAAATAAGGAAGGGCTCATACTACCACTACAATAGATGTGGAGCTGAAAAAATATGTGTTGATAGGTATGATGGTTATTCATTCAATAATATTGAATGTACTATTTGATTCTGGTTCTAAACATTCTTTCATATATTGAATGATTAGTAGAACTATTCAAATTCAACATCAAAATTTGGAGGTTGAGTTATCTATGAAAATAGCTAATGGGGTAATTATTTCATCCAAAGTACATAACTACTCCTTGGTTAATTTTTGTAAACTATAACTCCCATAAAATCTCATAATAATTTCTTTGATATAGTTTTATGCTATTTTGGGTGTGGATTGGCTATATTTAAATAAATCCAACATCATCTGTTAAGAAAGGGAGATCCCTCTTCACATACCAAAGAATACTTCAATTCATTACAACTGTAAGGAGGAAGACGAATATCATTCATAATCATTGTCTAATGTGTGGATATTACTACCTTATAAGCAAGCATATTTCACATAAATTATTTAGACAAAGGATATGATAATGCTTAAAGATATGCCCATCATGAGGGATTAAACTGATGTATTCGTCGAAGAGTTGTCTTGCCTTCCCCCAGAATGAGGATTTGGGTTCTCAATTAAACATATTCCTAGATATCTACCTATATGAAATACACCTTATAGAATGGAAACTGTTGAGCTGGATGAACTGAAGAAGCAGTTATAAGAGATTCTGGACAATGGTTTTATATGCCTGAGTGCTTCACCATGGGGTTCACCAGTCCTATTCATCAAGAAGAAAGATGCATTAATGTGCCTCTACATTGATTATTATAATCTCAATAAAATCATTATATAAAACAAGTATCCACTGCCATAGATATATGAATTGTTCGATCAGATATGTGGGGCCAGTTATTTATCTAAGGTGGACCTTCGGTTAGGATATCACCAATTAAAGGTAAGGATGGAAGATATTATTATGATTCCTTTTGAATGAGTTAGGGACACTATGAGTTCATAGTGATTCCCTTCAGACTTACTAATGCTCTAGAAATTTTTATGTATTTAATGAATAGAGTCTTTATATATTACCTCTATAAATTTGTGGTAGTCTTTATAGATGATATTCTAATATACTCCAAGTGAAATGAGGAACATGAGGAGAATTTGAATACTATGATGAAGACTTTGCGAAGGGAGAAACTTTATGAAAAGTATAGTAAATTTGAGTTCTAAATGGAAGAAGTATCATTCTGGGGGCATGTTATCACCAGTAATGGAATATATTTGGACCCTTCCAAGAAAAAGGCAATCAAAGAGCTGACCAGACCAATACCTAAAACGGAGTTCCGCAACATTCTTTGTCTATCCAGGTATTATTAATGATTTGTGAAGAACTTATCACAATTATCAATCCCAATAACCAAGATGACATGGAAGGGTGTGAGGTTTGTCTAGACTCAAGAATGTGAGGAAATATTTAAGGTTCTAAAAATGAGTCTAATCACTGTGCCAGTACTCACACGCCCAAAAAGGGTTGAACTCCCTGTGGTGTACAATGATTTTTAAAATAAAGGCCTAGGTTGTTTATTGATGAAAATGATAAAGTGATAGCCTAAAAATCAAGGCAGTTGAAAATACATGAGAAAAACTATCCCACACATGATCTGGAGTTGGCAGCTATGATCTTTTCATTGAAAAACTGGTGTAATTATCTCCATGGGGAGATGTGTGAGATATACACATATCAAAAGAGTCTCAAATATATTTTCACAAAGAAGGATATTAATATGCACTAAAAAATACTGTTAGATCTCATCAAGGATTATGAATGCTCAATCTATTACCATCCTGATAATGAAAATAATGCGGAATATATTCTAAATAGAAAGGATCATGCATCTTTATCGATGATGAGAATTGAGAAGGATCAAATCTTCTCAGACGTACAAAAGATGAAAAACGGAATCATTAAGGGAGTAAAATCATCAATATTTTCTTAAATTATTGATCAACCATCCCTTGTGAAGAAAATAAAGGATTCAAAAATAAATGATGAAGAAATTTATAAAAATGAGGAAGCTATCAATAATGGATAATCCACCAAGTTCAAGATCACTGATAATGGAGTCATAATATATGGGTCAAGACTATGTGCACCATCCAATCCAGAGATAAAGAATGATCTTCTGAATGGAACACATCATTCAACCGTCTATATCCACCCAGGGAGCACAACGATATATTAATATCTCCAAGAGAACTTTTGGTGGGACAATATAAAAAAGGATATCTCTAAATATATATAAAAGTTCCTAGTATGTAAATAAGTGAAGGTTGAATGGAGAAAGTCTAAAGGTGTAATTCAAGCATTACCCGTACCAACATAGAAATGGGAAAACAATACTATAGACTTTGTCATGGGACTTGCAAAGGCATATATAGGAAACAATGCTATATGAGTTATTGTGGATCATCTTATAAAGAGAGTTCACTTTATCAAAATTTGAGAGGAATTCTCATTGGATCAAATTTCATGGATATACATTAAATAAGTGGTAAGGATGCATGGAGGAACACTATATATTGTATCAGACTAAGATTCGAGATTCACCTCCATGTTCTTGAAAAGTCTCTAACATGCTCAAAGCATTGAGATTAACATTAGTACGACCTATCATCCTCAATTTTTTGGCCAATATGAGAGAACTATTCATACACTAGAAGACATGTTGATAGCCTGTTATATGGACATAAAAGGATGATGGGACCAACATCTACCATTGTTTGAATTCACCTACAATAATAGTTTCCATTCAAGAATCTAAATGGATCCATATTAATCCCGTTATAGGAAAATATGTAGAACACCGACATGTTGGTATGAGATTGGTGGATGTAATCTACTAGGAACTGAAATGGTCGAAGAAATGGAAGAGAAGGTGAAAACAATTCAACTGCACAAAAAGGAACCCCAATGTTGATATAAGAGTTATTAAGACAATCATTTATGGGACCTCAAGTTTAAGGTCTAAGACATGTTATTCCACTGTATATCTCCATGGAAGAGGATAATGAGATTTAGGAAGAAAGGGAAGCTAAGTCCCATGTACATCAACCCCTTTGAGATCATTGATCATGTTAGAGATGTGGCCTATAGACTAATAGTTATACCAAGTATGTATCAAGTACAAAATGTATTTTATATATCCCTATTGAGGAAGTACATACCAGATCCTTCACATGTACCGACATCAAAGGTGGTATAGTGGGAGAATGATTTTAATTATGAGGAGCAGCCAGTGAAGATCTTGGAACATAGAGATAAGGTTCTACACAATAATACTAATCACATTGTCAAAGTACTTTCGTAGAACAATATGTATGCAGAGGAAACATGGGAACTAGAGCAATCAATGAATGAGAAGTACCCACACTTGTTTTCAACATAGAATGTAAAACGAAATTGCAAGGGTGAAATTTCATAAGCGGGGAAGAATGTAAAAAACCAATGTTTTATATATAAACAATTCATTCATAGAATTATTTCATATAGTATAAAACATAATATAACATAATACAAGATTTTTAAATTATGAATTAATGAAATAAGATGGGTTTCTAGAAGTTAAATAACCTATACTGATAAAATAATATCCTGACCTTTGGAATAGAAATGTGACCCTTATGAATAGTAAACCATCCAATTGAATAGTAACCTCACCAATGAGAGTATAAATAAAATTTATCCATATTATAATTGACTATATGATATAATTATATTATATTAAAAGTAAATAAATATTTTAAAAATTATTAATTAAGTGTTGGTATTTTTTTAAGTCATAAATATTTAATTAGGATTTTTTGAATAATTTAGTAATTTAAAAGAAAATATATTTTCCTAAAATTTATTCATAAATTAATGTTTTCATTTCTAATGATTATATGGTAATTTTATGAGACCATAATAAAATTTTCAAAGTGTTAGAAAAGAAGTTTTAATTTTAAAATTTTTATTTTCCAAGTAAATAATGATTTTAACTAAAAATTAAATTTATCATATTTAGAAAATGATTTTCAAAAAATGGATTTAATTTTTTAATTCTAAACATTGAAAAAATGGTTTGGGTCAATATTTTGTATTTTTCTACAATACTTGAATTTTTGGGGAATTGTGAAATATGAAAATTTATAGTATATGTAATTATATAAATTTTGGAGTCATGATTGATTCATGGATGATATAAGTGACCATTTTTTGGATTTCAATTAAACACAATACTATATTTACTCTCAAGAATCATCCCTATTTCTTTTATTGAGAAAAATAATAAAATATTGAATAAAATAATGAGAAAATTCTCCCTCCACCACTATAAATACCACCCCTCATCGCCTCTTCTACTCACACCTCTCAAACCTTGAGACTTATCTATATTATTCAAAATAATATTTCCAAACACATACCCCAAATATATTATCTTTTGGTCTTAACAAAAGACCAAAACCAATCCCCTAAGGAGGTTTTCAAGAAGAAGGAATCAAGTGGTAAAACCCTCTTCTGTTTTCTTTCAAAAAAAATTAAGATCCTTTATTTTATACTCTTATCCTCAATTAAACTAGTAAAAATGTATTCAAAACTATAGTATATAATACATACTATAATTTTATCATGTTTATGGAATAATTCTTTATTAAATATCCTCTCCTCTTTCTTTTATTTTACGAATGAAAACATCATCTATGAGGTGATGATCTATCTCTTTCTTAGATGATGTGATTTCATATTTCAATTTCACCTTCAAGGATGGTAATGCAACCATTTTTATGGTTGAAACAGATTATAGTATATGTATTATATCTTATTTAATGTTATGGAATTATTTTTTAAACATGATGTAAATTTATAAAACAAAATTTGTTCATTGTGATAAAAAAACGCGAAATTAATCTAAATGATTATCATTAATGATTTACCTAATTAACCATTCTAAATTATGAAAAGAATGATATTTTAGTATTATATAAGTTCATTATAACATATAATTATAGTTCTGGACAATTATCATCCTTCTACATGTTTTTCCATACACTTATACAAGTAAATCGATCATGAAAAAAAGGAATCTCACACTTATGAGCAATGAAATTGAATTTCATAAACCACCAAAAGGGAAATAAATTAAATTAATAAAATTATACCAAATAAAACACATGTATAAATGGTTTTATAATTTTTAATTAATCTAATTTTATTATTTAGGATATTAAGATCAAGTGCAGAATCGTTTCAGACATTAGGTAAGTGATTCTACCTGGACATCCAATATTCCTTCAGGTTATTATTTCTATCTTATTACCCAAATGAAATTATCTTTTATTTTTTATTTACATATTCTAAATGTTTTTTATATGTTCCAAACTCATTTATCAAGATCCATTCATTTTTACTTTTTGTGAAATACATGTTTTTAAAAGGTTCCCTTCTCAAATCCTTCCAAAAGAAAACTAGATTCAAGGGAGCTTCCCAAATTCTAACCCATTTTGAAGTGTACTGCATAATAAATTTTAATCTACCATTATTTATCTAAAATATCTCATTTTACCATGAAATTATACCTTGATTCAATTTTGTTTTTATACAATCAATCATGCCTTTTCTATTTTAAATAATCTCGAATGTTTTCCCTTAAACCGTATAAAATGTTTTATTTCTAAAGTTTCTAAAACACTATTTTCAGTTCAGTTTGATATATCTTGTAATTATATATTACTATATTCCATTATGAATGTAAAAAGTATGATTTAATTTATTTCTTTCATGGAAACTTTTTTGATACACCCATTTATTATTCTTTTGACATGATTATGATACCCAATTCTTTCCATGGGTAACCCTTGTGTTTATGATTGATTACTTATGAAAGATTATTTATGTGGAAAGAATATTCACAAAAATGTTATAACAGATTTTCCATGATATAACTCCAATTAATTGAGTAAATTTTAGTCTCATGAGACTTTATGTGCACCGGTCTTGGTGGCTAGCCTTAAATCGTGTTCCTCTATGTGCAATGATCCTTGACTCATAATCCTCTATGTGCAACGATCTTTGAATTGTGCTAAATTCGTGTTTTATGTTTCTACCACATTACTATGAATCCATGATTATATGATCCCACAATATTATCCCATTTGTTTAATCGTGTTACATGTGCTAACATTTATTTTAATGTTTATTCCCTTACTTGGATTTTTAGCCCATCCCATTGTTCATGTTATCCCTAGGGTATCCTATGATGATACAATGGCTAAAAGGAAGTTATAAGATCATAATGGATGATAAATAAATAAATGTTTTATTATGTCCCATGTTTTTAGTTTTATGTTCATAGTCTTCCAATACACTAGACTTTATGGTCCTTGGATTTTAATTTGATATATAGTTATGATTAAAATCATGTAATGATATGTGTAAAATGCTTGGGTCACTATACAAAATTGTTATGAAACCTATCTCTTCTCAATAGGTTATGATATTGTGAAATGTTTATAATACCCATTTTATTTCATGGGTTATGAAATGATGAATGATTCATGATCTTTTGGAACATATAATTATGGTTTTTATTATATGACGAGTGGGACCTATATCTCCTTTCAATTTATTGGGTATATATATATCATGAGATAGAAATTGCTGGAATAGTGAGTGAACCCGGTATAGTAAGACAAGTCTACCACTAGGGATGGTGTTGTGTCCTGGCGAGGAGGTGTAGCCGCATATGCATGAACCTAATTACATGTTCCCAATCTTATGCATGAACCTAATTACCTATTCACAGTATTATTTGTGAACCTGATTACATGTTCACAATGTTATGTGAAAACCTGATTACATGTTCACAATGTTATGCATGGACTTGGTTTCATGTCCATAAGTTTATACGGGGGCCCGATTTCATGTCCTTAACTTAATGAGTGAACCTGTTTCCATTTACACATGTTCACAATGTTATAAGCTAATTTGTGTACCCCAAGTCTATTTATTATGAAAATTTAATACTCTCATGTCTCATGTTTTTTTCCTCATGATTAATGTCTTATGAACTGTCAGTCTTTATTTCATGATTCTTGTTTGTGATCTTTGATATGGAGGGCATGGTTTTAAAATTTCATGCTCATAATATTATTCCCTTATTCTTATGTAATTATTACATATCTTCCTTGTTTTTATTTACTACGAATTTGAGCTCAAACTTTCTTATGTTTCCATTCTTCAAGTTATAAAGAAATGTTTTAAGTATGGTATTCTTCTAAAGAGTACTAAAGGGATGATATTTATGGAAATGTTTAATATCATTCACCATATTAGGAGATTATGTTTCCATGTTTCCAAAGGTACTAAATTATCATGGTCCTTGAGCATGTGTTTTTGTTATGTATTTAATAATCATCTAAAAAAATGTAATATCCAAGTATGTTAAGCCTAGGTTTCTATAAAACTATTGGTGGTGGGATACTAAGTTTTACTTATATCCTAAATGGGAATCTTGGAAACTATGGTACTTGAGCATACATAATGATCACTGGTTTGGGTAACATGGATTCCTAGTGTTTCATGATCATACTAAAGTTTCTTGATGATGATTAGACACTAGAATGATATGATTCTTGAGTATGGTTGTAAATATTCCTTAAACCATTGTATTTTCTTTTGTTGAAGGGTCATGTGGAGCCTAGCCTGGGATGTTCTCCGACGATATCTACACAGTACCCCCATATAGGGTATGTATAGTGGACCTTGGTGGGTTGATGATTATATTCAATTCCTTTATATTGATTCTGAAAATAAAATAGTTTTAGTAACCAATTATGTCAATAATAATCTACATGATGTTTTATTATATAGTTTCATGGTTTCATTTTAGTTAGAAAAACCATATGTTTATGGTTTCAACCGATATGTACCATATAATTATAATGTCACTATATGAACTAGGTTGGTTCATTATCCTTATATGGGGGTATTTTTTTATTTTTATGCCCGTTGAGGTTTGATTTCCAAGTAGGAGAGGTGATTTTACATTTGATTCCTAGAATATATATCTGAGAAATATGGAGTAGAAATTTTTGGAAAATGAGTTGTAGGTTGATAGTTAGAACATGAAGGGGGATTTTCCCCATGAATTGAGACTCTTCTGGGATATTGTTAATGGGAGAATTGGGTGAGTATAGTACCTTTTATATGTGTCTTAGGAAATTTGTGAGATGAGTGATATACGATGGTAACACGAGAGAGGTGTTATCATAGTCTTGTGAGTACACATAGAGATGAGATGTGGGGGTAGATTAAAACATTTAATATTAGTGAATTTATAGTGATATATTATATTTTTTATAGGAATGGATATGAGTTAGGATTTTTTATGTAAATAACTTTAGGTGATTTTATATCAAGGTTCAGTTTTAGTGAGTGTTACCCATTAGATGCATGAAAATATTAATTTCTGTTGTCTTTTCCAAGGAGGATATGGATTGTGATCCCAGATGGCTGTTTAGAGAGGGATTTTGATTATATCTTGGGAACGACTCTAGAGTGGTTGATGTTCATGTGGTTGGCCTTGGAATAGGTGATATTTCATGCCTGTTAGAAAGAAACATTGATGTTCATTGGGAAAGATGAGATTGATATGTAGTGGGACATGGTCACTGATTTAGAAACATCATCCCATGTTCAATGATTTTGTACTCAAGGGACCATTATTTGACTTTTATGATCAGGTAGTATGAGAGCATAAAACCTTTAGGTTTGGATATGTTTTATTCAATAATGTGAAATAACATATGAGGATGGTTCTAAGTCAGTCAATCATTTTTTTTCAAAGGATAGTAGGTGTTGGAAATGATTTTTTGAAAAAGTATTATCGCATGAGGGAAATTTCACATTGGTTATGTTCAACATTATTTTGGGTTATTGATTAGTTAGTGACAATGTGTGGGTTGATTTTTTATGATTCTTAAGAGTTTATTAAATGTGAAGATTATGAAAATTAGAGGTGTTTCCCTATAATGAATGGTGACATCATGTATTAATGATTTTAGTGGTTCACATTTTGGGTAAGTAAATATTGGGAGGATAAAACTGTGTGATATACTTTAATCCACACTGATTCTATCAGAGGAACCCTAAAATTATGTTACAGTATGTGATTTCTATGCTGGGAAGCACTATAGTTTAGGATCAGCATGTATGAGATAAGTCTTATGGTGAGGTTCATAATGATCATTTGGATGAATTGGTCTATTAAACTCGAGTGTCTCAGGATAAATGGTTGTGTTTGAGTACAATTTTATTATTTTTTATGGTTATGATCTGGTTTCTCAATAATTTATGAATAGTACACGTTCATGTAAGAGTTTCATAGAAATAACCTGTTTGGTGTTTTGAGTTAGAAGTCGACAGGTTGATCATGAATTGAAGACTGAGGTAGGTCAGGACTAATATTTGATAGACCATTGAGACTTATTAGGGATGAGAAGTGTTATATTTGGGACTTTTTAATGAATTTAATTTTAATGGAATTTCAAATTGATTTAGAATTTTAATTTTTGTTATTAGATTAGAGGAAATTTCAAGAAATGGATTCAATTGTGAAATATGTGGGGTTTTATATGTCAATGAGAACATTTTAGATATCAATTGAGGCTCAAGAGATAATTCTAATTCTTGGGTGGATGTCAGCACATGGTCGGAGTAACCTATTAGCTTTTTTGATTGAAAAATGTAGGCCATACCTCAAATTATAAGTATTGTGGGGGGGGGGTGAGTTTTATGTATTGAATTTTTTCAATGGAAGATTTCAACACTCTAGTTGGAGTGGCTATGAAATGATGTTACTTATGGGGAAAGGAACATGCTAAAATAAGTGGGTTGTGCCATGGTGTATTCTTAGGTGGGAGTGGAGTAGACCACCCCACTGTGGGTTAGTTCCACCATAGAATGTAGGGTTAGACCATAGCATGGCGTGGGTGGAGTGTTTTTATAAATCCCAAGGACTTCACCATGGAGGGTCATCTGAAGGTAAGTCCATTGAGAAACCTACAAAAGAGATTTTTTCTTTGGATCCCGAAGATTCTCCATGTAAGGTATTTAGTGGAGGGATTATTCACCACAAACCAAGGGGCTATACCACCAAGAAACATCAGATGATGTCTCTTTCACTTTATCCCCATGGACCATACAATAAGGATGGTTCGAAAAATTATTTTAGAAATAGGAGATGGAAAATTTACAAATTTACCTCAATTTTATTTATGGAAATAGGCATGTCATAGAGATGTTATTCCACCATATCTCTCATGTAAATCCTAACATTTGACCCCTTTGTATTATTATTTATTACATGGTTGATTTATAGTATTTTCTCCCACATTTATTCTTTTTTCATGTTTCCCCATTCATCACCTCAATTTTTTTTATTTTCAACAAGATTTTTTGTGTCCATTATCCCACAAATATTACGAAATTAGGAATTGATGGTGTGACTTTCTCAGGGCATGGATAGAGGACATCACATGAAGATGATCAAATTCTATTTCTCAGATATTATCTATTTTTATATAACCTTATTAATATTTCATGGGGCTTTTATTAAATTAGATAAAAAAATTTATTGATCGGATGCCCAACGTTAATGTTTTTTTTGTGAAATTATGATAGGAGTGTTCCATGGGTGGGAAATATTCCATTTTGTAATGTTTTATTATGTTGATGTTGTTTGAATATTGAATGTTAATGCATATATATAATATGATTGGAAAAATATGGTTAATGGTGGCCAAGCTTTCATAAATGAAATAACATAGAATAAGGTAGGTGGACCCTGAAAATATATTTATGTTTATGAATTCTATATGTCATATGATATGAAATATTAACACAAATGCGTGATTGAACATAAATATTAAATTCATTGTTTTATTAAAACTAATTTGATATTTCAATGTTTCTAGGGCCACTATTGACCCTTGAACACTAGCTTGATGCATCAACTACTGATTGATGATGAATTAATTAAAGATGCGTGTTATGATATTCATGTAACTAGAGGTATATTATTGAATAAAATTAAAGAACATAGTGGACCTATTTATATAAATAATAAGAGCCTCCTTAGTTCAAATAATGTCCTCTAGTGATGTTTGGGGGAATGAGTTCTCTCAGTGACATATGTCTCCAAGGGGGTAATAGCGTCTTTGGGGACATGAGAATACCATTGTTTACTTTTGAGCCTCGCTATGATGAGAATGTTTTAGGAATATGTATTTATTTTGATGTGTAGGAATGAGAGGATTATGACTAGTGGTGATGGGTTAGGACTGTTTGAGAAATAAATATGACATATTCAATGCTCTCGAGGGTGGAATGAATCCCAAGTGAGTTCCATGAGGGAGACAAGACCTCTGATTGTAGATAAAATTTTATGTAGATGAATTCCTCTCGGTGAGGGGTGGAGAGATCTGATATGGGTGATGTGGAATCAGACCAAGTAAAGGGTTATGGTGAGGTCCTCAAGACTTGGCTTGAGATTGAAAAGGTCCATAGTATGTGACAGATTAGGATGACCCTTTGTGAGAGGAACTATGTATCAACGTGTAATTGAATGGGATTTTGGATGGTCCCCTTATGACTGTAGTCCAATGAGAGGCTACCACAATTAGAAAACCATGCGAGTTTTAGATGTGACTTTATGCTTCTATGTATAGGCTGGGGTGGGTCTAAAGGTACCTTGTGGGAGCCATGGGGTAATATGAGGATACCGATGGGTGTGATATAAAGTTTGTCTATGATGGAGATGGTCTTGAGAGATTAACCAAAGGGATAGATGGACACAAGGAATTCATTGAGGTATTGGTCCAGATCTAAATAACCAATGACCTAGTGAAGAGCTAGTGAGATTGTGGTATGGTATGATTCCATATTTTATGTATTCTATGTAACGATCCTAGGGAGAGAGTCCACCCTATGATTTTATGGTATATGAGACTCATTTTTGTGATTCTCTCTTCAGATATGCATGCATTACATATGTAATATTTTATAGTGGTATTCTCTTCCTCTATGCATGTGTTAAATGTACGAGATCACTAGGTTGGCCTCTTCACCCCTATACATTTATTACATATATGAGATTTCATGGCTGGTTTTACTACCCCTGATCATGTGTTACATATATGATATTTTCACATGGGGTGTTATTACATTGTGAATGTGTTACATATATGATATCACTATATGGGCCAATCACCACCATGCATGTGTTATTTATCTTAGATCACCATTTGATCCACTATTTCCATGTACATGTGTTGCATATATGAGATCTTTAGGTGGGCCTATCTTCCCAAATTCTTGTGTTATTATATACGATCATCAGGTGGGTTAGTCTTCCATTGTACAAGTGTTACATTTCTATGATCACGGGGTGGGCCAATTTTCCCATATGCATAGGTTGTATATCTAATATCACAACATGGGCCACTTTTCTCCACGCATGAGTTATATATTTGAGATAATAGGGTGAGGTTCTTTTCCCTTATGATTGTGTTATATATATATAATATATGATTTTATTGGCACTTGAGAAGAAATCATTATAATATGTTTTTGTAGGATAGGGGAAAAATGTTTCATGATATGGCTAGAGTAGCTTCATAGAGATTTGAGACTGGGACTAGATAGTGATCAAGGATGATTGCAGAGCCTCCTTTGAATTTAACATCTTCTTTATTTATATATATGAAATTTTCCTAGAGTGAAATCAATTGAAATGTATGCCAATATAATTTCGTATTATCATTTGATATAACATGATTCTTATTTATTGGATTATATATACTATTAATATCATTAGGGATGTAATTTGGTTATTTACACTATTTTATTCAAATTAATACGAGGGTATAATATTTTCACTATAAAACCGTAGAACCTCCCTATATGTAGAAAACCTCAAGAGTATGCGGTCACATTCCTAAGGATACATTGATAATCAATATAGTTACTGTAGAGTGAACTAGATTAGGATGATACAAGGTTGGAGGTGAAAAACAATGCTTGGAGTGGTATACTTAGTATTCATGGATGATTGTTGGTAAATAATAAGATTTTTAATTTATATAAACTTTTAATAAAAAAATTCCTATAATATATTTATGTATTATTCTATTCATCCTATTATTATAATGTTTTATATCTATAATAGAATATATAATTATTATTATATAGAAGATATTTCTAGTGAGAGACAAAGTCATATTATGGTAAATATTTATTTTGCTTAAAATTATTATAAATTAATTTTTATTGTTTTTAATTTTTAATTACACTTTAAGGTGTTGAATGAGGTTATAACTTCTCACAAATGAAATATTTAGTCTAATAATGAGTGTTATGGATCATATGAGTTAAGTATTGATAAGGAAAATAGAATACAACTGACCATGCATCGTATTGGGAAAGGACAGGTGATCGATATTGGTTCATAATTGATGTTATCCAGTTATTATAGTATTTCATTGATGTTTCTAGTTATATTGAAGGGATATCATGAATAATTTTCATCTTCCACTAAGTATAAGGAGATTATGTGAGCTTAGGATGAGACTATAAAAGGATTTCAATGAGAGCAGGAAGAGTGGTGTCAATAGTAAGAGAATTAACATCAATAGCATGAGAAAAAATAGGAATAAATGATGGAGTATATGTGAAAGCTTAGAAATGTTTTTGGGTTGGAATTCCCTCTTCATATTCTTGTAGCAGATCCCACTTTCTCTTAGTGATTTTATTATGGTTTTTTTGTACAAGCGTATAATCTATTGAACGTTCATTATTTTTTGTACGATTTTTTTATATTTTAATTGATTTAATTTATTTAATTTTTTTCTTATTTTCAATGAATTATTATTTCCATCGGAAAAAAATTTATGAATTTTATATAATATATATAAAACCCCCCTTGAAAATAGTATTTGGACATATCATTATTTCTAATCTAAATACTTTCTAAATTTTATTTATGATGGTTTGAAATAAATTCTTTTAATATATATTATGATAAATCATTATTTCTATCAAAAAATATTAAGACTAAACATTTTAATAATAAATCATCATAAATATTATTAATTGTGTTGATGTTTTTCATGATGGGTTATTTGAGATGAAATCCCATTTAAAAAAATATTTGAGACAACATTCATAATAAATAAAAATTATAAAGGAATATAAATTTTTAATGTGGTATAAGGAAAATGTATTTTATGTTACTATATATATCCTTTTGATGAAATCACCATCCCAAAAATTTTGGTGGTGTGTGTTGGGTGGTACCCTCAAACTTATTTCTAATTCTGGAGGGGTATCAATGTAGTCAGGTTGTTTCTGATGGATCTTTATGGATTTATTAAACCTTAATAAACATTGGGGAAATAATTAGAGACCTATTACTATGATCAACCATGAATGAATACCTAAAACCATGGATAATCAAAAATAAAGAACATTATCTTGTATAACTTACATCTATGACTACCATTACTACTTCTTCAACGTAATGACCTGAGATTTTTGATTCTATAAAATAAATACCGAGTTCTACAACTTATGTCATACACTACATCTAACATAAAAAAACCAAAAATAATAATAATAAATTTTAAATAAATATATAATAATTATGAATATGATAAATCCTTAAATATTTTGATGTATATAATTAATATGAGTTAATATTGAGAAATTATTATTTTCAATAAAATACTTTTTATTTTCAATATGTATTATTACAAATGATAGACTTAAAAAATTTATTAATTAAATGTTATCGAATATTTTTTTAGTTTTACACATCAAAATTTACTTAGAATTAGTTTTTGAGTTTTTTTATGTAATAGATGATTTTGATTGAAAATTATGGGTTTTTTGTGAAGATTTCTATTTTTATAAATTTATCACGATGCGAGGTTACACTAAATAATAAAAAACCTTTTAATTAATAAAATATGTATTTCATGAATAGAATTATGAATTTTAATATATTATTTGAAATTATAATCCTATGTCCGTTATTTTTAATGCTAAATTAAAATGTTACTTAAATAATGTTTTTGGCCATTTCCTCTAATTAAGTGTTTAGATAGTAAAATTCGGTTTTGGCATGCCCTAAAAACATCATAACATTTATTTTATTTATAAAAATAAATTAATATAATTTTAAATTAGTATCCATGTTAATTTTATCTTATATATAAATTTAATGTGTAAAAATATTATTTTCCTAAAAACTATTTTTTCACGGTCAACTGTTTTTATTTAAAAATTAACTTTTTACCCATTTAAAAATATTACTTGTTAAAATTATTTTAAAATTTGAAATCAAAAATCGTAAATTAATTAAGAGGATCTAATATTATTTTTTTTTATTAATGTTAGTTTCTATGTTTTTAACATAATTACTAATGTAAAAGTTAACATTGGAAAATGGTTAAAAGTAAAAACAAAAATTCCATCAGTAAATAAATACATATCTCCCAATGAATATATGAGAGGATTTTTTATATGATAATGTACCACACCCCATCCTTCCCCACATTTCATCCATTTTTCTTGAATCGTTTCATAAAATTATTGAAAAATGATGAGTGTTTCCAAAATGCCCCTTTTCTCCTCTTATGAAAGGGAATCACATCCACCCTTCAGTGATGAAATTAACCTTTGATTTGCTACTTGAAAATAATCTTATATAATATCTCAAGAACCCTATTCAAAAAATATAATCCATCATTCAACCATTTTTATTTTAATCCTATCAATTTAAAGGTAACTTCCAAAGAAAGATAAAATTTCCAATGTATGTATTATTTCATTCTTATATTTTTTTCTAAATCAAAATCATCCAAATATATTATGACCATAATAATAATATGAACTAAATATAATTAATATATATATATTAGCCCTTATTTATTAATTTAAAGTATAATTGAAAAGAAAATGACCATCGTTGGTGCATTGCATGGACCACCGCATCCATGAAGAGATGTCCTTTTTTTTCATTACTAACCTACATGGCTAGTATTAATGGTGGTAATGATGAATAAATATTATATATATCATGTAATTATTATTATTAAATTTAAATTTAATATCCACAATCACCCCCTCTCAAACGTTGAGAAATGGAAATGCTAAGCAAGAATACATGAGTATCCCTGCCTCTATAATGCAACATTTTTTTTTGTTTTTCATCATGATTTTCATACATTATATTAAAGTGTTACAATATGGTTAACCATGACAAGTTAATAAAAATAATATCATTATAATTATGATATAATAATATTATGTTAAAATAAACACCTCCTTAACTATACTCACTAATCGAATTAAATTGCATTCTAGTTTGGGTTGATTTAATGATGTGGGTTTTTATAAAAGGAATTAAAAATATTCATGAGGTTTTCCATCAGTTAATAATAAATTTTTTTGTCTTACACTCCACATTTTTGATAAAATATTATATTATCATTGTATTGGTGGAAAATTTTGACTTAATTTTTATACTATTATCTTTATTCCATACTCTTATGTTATAATTTTGTGCCCATAATTATGATCCTTGGTCATGCTGAATGTGACATAATTCTATACACTTTTCCATGGAATATTTTTTTTTCATTTGAAATTACAGTTTGTTCTATACTTATAGGAAAATATTATTGTTTCTTTCTCTTTTTAATAATAAATTTACCTCATAATCATGTTTTCTTAAAATGATCATTATCTAACCATTTATGTTATACTGATGATTTTTCCCTTACTAACCTCTTAAGATAAACCCATTCTTATATTTTTCTCTCCCCCTATTATGATTATAAGTATAAAATGTTTGAATGTCCATAAGGTATTCTATAGTAGTTTTAGTATATATAAAACATCGTATAATAAAATTCTTGTGTATAAAATATCCAAGACCCTAAAACATTATATCCTTGGGTTGAGAAACTATTTATGAGATGCATTGTCTAAAACATGTAATCAATGTATTAATTATGTATGGTTATCATGGGTCAACATAGTTAGAATAAAATGGACGCTTTATTTATTTTGTATATTGTTTTAGTGAACCTTAGTTAGAACTCTAAGAATGAATTTATGTATTTGATAACATCCTAATGATTTGGTAAAGTAGTGATTATATGGTATTACTAGAAATAAAGCCATATCCAGATAATATAAGTTGATGTGACCATAGAATAAATACACATAGGAGAAATAAATCTAAAAATGTTTTTGTTGATAATTGACTCAATAATAACCTTGATCCACAATTAGTGGCCCTAATACTATACATATCTCTAGATACTCCCATGGGACGTGATTTAGTGAATCCATATTTTCTTTATGAGACATTATTTATTATTTAAAAAACTTATTAGTTTAGTTATACATATATGTTAGTATATTATCATGAATAACATATATTAAAACATATATATTCATAATTTAGGTTATATATTCCATTTATGTTTTATTTCTATTAACATCATATTTCTCATTTTTTGCATATAATAATTTTTCATTCTGAACATTCCTACATTTAAAGTAATCGGTGGATCCCAAAGGATCCAAAGTATCCAATGGGTGTCATAGACCATGTATAAATTTCTCCAAGAAAAACCTAATTTGATTGTAATTGGATGTCAAAAATTCATATAATGTTTTCCATGTTTATAAAAAATAATAAAATCCATATGGAGCTCCCAAATTCACCAAAGAGGGAGCATCGTACTATTATGTTTTTCATGCCTCAATGACCACTAATCATTAGTGGGTATCCCAATCCAATAATTGGTGATAAATGGATTAGTATATTATAAAAATATTTTATTTTCTAAATATATAAAACCATGAAAAATCTATTTTAGCTATATTACATTTTTAAGGTGATGTTGATCAATGGTTGGCCCTAATTAAGAACATAAGGCCAAAGGAAGAAATCAATTCCAAGAAATGGGAAGAGTTTAAAAAGGAATTATTTTGTATAAATTTTCCTCCAAACATTTATTATAATAATTTAGAGATAATTACTTAAGTTAAAGAAAAATTAAGATGAATCTATTAATACCTATGAAGAAAACTATATAAGGATTGCAAGGTATACCTCTTATTTTATCATTGAATATGAAAGTAAGGTCAATCATTTTTTAGTTGTTTAAAGTTTAGTCTATTAAAATTATTAGCTATGAGGTATGTTAGAAGCTATAAAGATATTTTTTGATGCATACTTATTATGGAAATAGATATAGAAAACTCTCATAGTTTAGAGTATATAAAGAGAAAACGGTGTTTTATTGAAATTAAAGAGCTAAAAAGAACATAGGAGAGAAAAGTAAACTTTTGACATGTATAAAATGTGTGAAGAGTCATAGAGGGGTTATATTATAGGAATATGTAGGTGATTCAAGTGTGGAATAGAAGGTTATATAGAAAATTATTAGCGAAGAGATATTGGGAGGCTAAATAATGAAATGGATTGAAGGAATGTCAATCTTAATGGAAAAACATAAGTCTAATTCTTCAATTATATGGAGTATGTGAATTATTAAAATAGGTGAATTAAACCTAGGGTTGATGTAAATATTCAAAATCATTATACAATTAAGTTAATATATCATGGAAAATCACGTGCAATCACTATATATGAAGGATATTATGATAGAAAATTGGATCATGATAATTATTGAATAATCATAATCCACTATAGATTTGTGTATGTTTTGATGGACTCTAATTCCAGGATCTATGTTATATCAAAGATTTTTTTTATGTTCATTAAATCACCAACATAATGATTTGATTGTAGAAAAAATATTATATTGGAATGATTGTTGTATTCAAAGTTTATATTTACAGGAATGTGCCTTGTGAAATATCCTATTATCCCTCATTTAGATAAATTTAATTCAACTTTAGTGATAGATTTGTTCCATCCAATCAGAGGGATAATTTATTTGAAGTGTGGAAAATATAGTTCATAATAAACTATTATATTCTATAAATAAAAATATTATATCAACCAACCTCTAGAAAAAAATTATGTAATGTTGGCCTTGATACAAAACATATTGATACCAAATAATGATAAACTATTAACTCAAATGTTTTGAGAAAAACTCAATATTTGGGTTTGGAATATTTTTATAATAAAGATAATTTTTTGAGTTTTTAAGGTTAATATACCTATAGAAAAATAACCTAAGTCCTTTTTATAGATAATGTTAACAAAATTTATTTATATTTAATAACTAAATTATGAGGACACAATTTATTTAAGGTGGTATAATGTAAGGACCCAAGATTTTGGATCATTTTCAATACAAACTCGGTTATATAACTTATGTCACATAATACACCCAATAAAAAAGTCCAGAACATATAAACAATAAATTATAAATAAATCCATAATAAAGGCTAAGATAGAAAAACCTTATATATTTAAAAGGCAAGTAATTAATATGAGTTAATATTGAAAAATTCTATTTTTAATAAAATCCTTTTTCATTATATTATGTAATTTTTTAAAATTTTTATTTAAAACTATAGTATTTTAATATTATAAAATAAATTTAATTTTTTAATTCTTCACATCAAAATTTACTTAGCAATAATTTTTGAGTTTTTTTGTGAAAATGTAGTTTCTTAGTTGAAAAATATGAGTTTTTTTGGTGAAAATTATAATTTTAATGATTTCACTATTATGTAGGATTGTCATTGAAAATTGAAAAAACAATTATTTTAAAAAATATTTTTTAAAGAAAATAATTATGCATATTAAAATACTCTGTGAACTTACAATATTATGTTTTATATTTTTAAATAAAAATTAAAATGTTACCTTAATAAAACAAAATTATGTATTTTCCTCTAATTAAGTGTTTAGATGGTGAAATTAAGTTTTATCTTTCCATTATATCCTCCTATGAATTTTTGTTTTATAATAAATCGACTCATCTTGTTAAAATCAATATCCATGTTAATTGTATCTTATATATAAATTTAAATCATACAAATGTTATTTTTATTAAATCCATTTTTACATGATTAAATGTGTTTATTTAAGAATTTTCAATTTCACAAATTTAGATTGTTTTATGTTATAATTATTTTAAAATATGAAATAATAATATTTAAATTAATTAAAATGATCCAATATTTAAATTTCTTATTAATTTTAGTCACTAATTTTAAAAATTAATTACCAAGTTAATAGTTAATTTGGTTAAATGGTAAAAAGTAAAACAAATCCTTGAATCACTCTTAACATGTCTAAGAAATATTTAATGATATAATTTTCATCCTTATCTTGTCCCAAATCCCATATTTGTCCATTTTTATCCATTGAGCCTTGAATAGTGTCATGACATTATTAAAAAATTATGAGTGATTATCGAAGTTCCCCATTTCTCCTCTTATAAAATTATACCACTTATACCATTCATATATTTAAATACACTTATATTTCCTAAGTGAAAATAATTTATATTAATCTTCTTATAAATCTATTCCACCAACGTAATCCCCAGTTCACTTAGTGTTATCCTAATCTTATCAATTCTAAGTAAACTTCCTAGAAAAAATTAATTATCTAATGAAGTATTATTTCCTTTTAATGTTTTTAACCTTAACAATACACTTCAAATGTCATAAAAACTTGATAATATGATTAATTAAGTATCAATAGTATAATTTTTTTTATATTAATGGTACAACACTATGTTATTTATTTCCATCCACTTATATAATCAGAAGAACATCGTTAGCGCATTGGGAAAACTACTACCTCCATGATGGGATGTTGTTTGTTTTTTTCATTACTAAATTTCATGTATGGTCATGGTTATGGTAATTATGAATAAATATAATAAATATTATTTAATTATTAATATATAATTTCTATTTAATATCCAACTATAACTTCTTTGAAGCATTGAGAAACAGGAAAGCTAAACATGCATATGTGGGGACTCTCGCCACAACTATGAAGCATATTTTACATCTAGATTATAATATATAATATAAAATATTTAAATACTATTCAAAAAATTAAAATCAAAATAAATAGTATCATTGTACTTCTATTATGATAATATTATTTCAAAATAAAGACCTCTTTAACTGTACTCCCAATCGAGTTAAAGATCGTTCACATTAGTGTTGATTTAACTACCTATGTGAAAAATGAATTAAAATCATATTATGGATAGATATAGGAACAATAAAAATAATATAGTTATAATATATTAATAAAACAATGATTAGTATATGTTTATGAAAATTTTATATTAAATATTTAACTTATTATTAATGTAGTATTTTCATTTGTTAAAATTATAGAAATAATATAATATCAATTGAGTTTTCACAAAACATAAACAATACACATATGGAATGAATTAGAATTTTTAACGAAATATAAATTATATAATATATAATATTATTTAATATATATGAAATTATATTTTTATCAAATGATGAGTAATGATATAAAAATTATTAAACATGCGCAAAATAGTTAAAATTATTAACACCCGATGGTCATAATATGTTATAACTAATTAATATTATCCTGATAAAGTATTATAAAAAGGAATATAAATGGGTAATATTTATGATTAAGGATATAAAAATGGATATTTTGTTTTTATATTTTTTTATATTAGGTTAGAGTGTGATAATCTAATAATGTAAACAAGGTAACAGTTTCATCTCAATTTCTCTTTATTGAGACATGTTTTAATGTTATACACCAATTTATTTCATCTATGGTGGATATACATCCCAAAAATTTATTTTTTCATGATCCATTATTTAATTCATGATATATATTAAACAATATGAATTTCAATATTCCAATAACTTTTGATTCAAATATTACCAAGACTTATGAGTTTTCATCTCGAACTCCAATCATTAAGATGTGCATATATTCAACTCCATTATTCATCTTAATGTTTTAATTCACGCTTTTTAGTATTTTTATTATGATTTTTTCATAATATTAAATTTAATATTCAATATTCTATTTATCATGGGGTTTTTATTAAAAAATTACTGAATCTGTAAGGGTTTCAACTCAATTACTATTCATTAAGACATGTTTTAATGTTATAAACCAATTTCGAATTTCTATGGTGTATATACATCCAAATAATGTTGTTTTTCATACTCTATGATTTAATTCATGGGAGTTAGCGAAAATTTTGATTTTTAATCTCACACAATCCTTTGATTCAATAATTACCAAAGTGGTAAGAGTTTTCATCACAAAATTATCTCTTTGAGAGATGTTTTAAATTATTCACCAAATTCCATTTATGTGGTTTATATAATTCCTTTATGAGATGTTATATCATTAATTAACTCTAATTCATTTAAATTTTTGTTATATTTGAATATCTCCATTTCCCAGGGATTTGATTTAAATGCTCCTCATGTTGTATACTGTTTTGGGGACACAAATCATTTCTTTTGGTCATAATCACTATTCATGACTATTATCTTTCAAGGATGGTATAATTTAACGTCTGATAATTTTATGTTTTACTTTGACATTATTTTATGGGAAATAAAATTTCACATCAATTTCTTCTTCCTTGATGAGTCTATTTTTTCGTTAAAATACATCTTTTTAAGGATAGTTCTTGGTACTTTTAATGAATTTTTCTTCAATGTCAAGGTTTTTAAATTCAAAAAATGTTCTCTATTACCTAATAAAAACTCAATTTCTTTTAATATATAGTGATCCTTTTACTCATAGTTATTCATTATAAATAAAAGGATTTTTATCCATTAAATGTTGCGGGTTTTTAAAAATCCCCTGTCAAAATATTCAAATGGTTTTCCATCATTTCAAAATAAAATGCTTTTTCTTCCACTAAATTTTTTTAATAAAAGGTATGTATTTTCTTTGATATTTTATTTGAAACTAATTATATTATGGTATTGTAATTTTTTTATTTCCCTTCTCTAGGATTTTTTTGAATGTGATTTTTACTTCATCTTCTATAAAAATGTTTAAAAAGTTTTTTTTATTTCATTTTAAATACTATTTTTCTTCATAGTTTATCTCGCACATAGTTAGGATTTTATCATATTATAAATTTAATTATAATATGATTTATTTTATAAAATTATATTTATAATATCATAAGATATCTTAATTTTATATTATGTGATGTTTTATTGAATTTATTATTAAACCCAATGTTTTTCCATGGGTTCATTAATATATGACTATGATTAATTTTATGCGGAACTCATATGTATGAATGATGACTATTGGGGTCTTATATCACTCTCTAATGCATGGTATTATGTTTATGTATCATGATCTAGAAGGGTATATCGGTGGATTTATCTAAACCAAAAAATTTACATAAAAGGAGTTATCCAAATCCAAAAGGGTATACTAGAGGATTTTTCCAAAGCCAAAAGGGGTTTATGGGAGGATTAATCCCAATTCAAAGGGGGTATAGGGGAGGATTTATTACAATCCAAAAGGTTACATTGTTGAGTCAGAAGTCTTCTTTTCACTTTTATGTCTTGTTTTGGAAATCACAAATCTCTATATTCTTTTATCCTGCTGAATATGTTTATCGTATTGACTATGTTTATCATATTGTCTTTTTCAATCGTAATGACACTTCCAATTGTTCTAACTCTATCAATCGTACTGATTTTGTCAACCGTACTAACTTTTTCAATCGTACTGACCCTGTCAATCGTACCCACTCTGTCAATCTTACTAATTTTTTCAATCATACTGACCATGTCAATCGTACTAACCCGATAAATCATACTGACTATTGTGCATCATACTCAATTTTCTTAATATCAATACATTTCACTAATTAATACTAATAGTACTCTTGTTTTACTTTTATAACATACTTGTATTTTTCCTTTTATAAAAACACTTTTTTTAAATCAATCGTTTTCATGAAAACATTTTTCATATATCTTCTTTTATAACCAAAACGATGTCATGGAGTTAGTTATAAACTAATGAAAATAATGTTGTGTTCTCTGTTTCAATATGACCGTTATAATGCTAGGTGTCCATGTACCTCCTAGTTTTCTAGAGAAATATTACTGTTGGAGGAAATATGACCATTGGAACCCGAGGCCTATAAATAAGAGGTCATTTGAAGCTAAAATGAAACCTGAGAGAATTTGTTCATTCATTACATCTATCAAATTCTCGAGAGAGACACTGTGACTTCACTCTGCTTCGTGCAAAAGCCTTGAAATTGAAAAACATGTATGCCTCGTTCTTAGTTTTTTTATTTCAATAAGTGCTTTGTTTTTCTTTGGGCAACCGATTGGGTGATAACGATCGAGGGCTGCTGAGGATAGATAGACGGTGCTATCGATCATCGTATTGGGGGATTTCAAGTGATTAAAAGATGAGGTTCTGATTACCAGCAATATCGAGGGCTTGTGGGGATAGCAAGACAGACATACCAATCTTCGAATCGAGGGCTTGTGGGGATAACCAGACAGATGTACCGATCATCATATCAAGGGCTTACTAAGGTGGTGTTAAGACATACCTCTTATCCTAGGTGAAAGGATACCCTTCTATTTGGGATAAAAGAATTGTAATACTTTTACATTTCCGTGGTTGTTTGTATTAGAAAGGGAATTTATTTTTTTCCTTTCTTCATTTCATATTCAATTATAATTGTTTAAATTATGATTTTTCTGTTACATATTGTATTAATTGATTCTATATGCTTTATGGTATAATTTATCACTTTTTTTTACTCTAGTTATTTTTTTTCATTTTTAATCTGGTTGATTTACTTTACTTATATTATTACATCATACCATATCTTTTGTATCCAAGACAATTGTGGTTAATTGTATTTGTTTTGAATTGTATTAGTTTAAGATAATTTAAACTAATTCCTTAAGTTATTAAACAAAATGTTTTTAAACCTACAATTCACCCTATCTTGTATTGTTCCATCTAATATACATATAAATCTATATATCGATCCAAAAATTGGTATCAGAGGTGGTTTCCATTGATTTGTATTACTAGCTCAATTTATTTTTAAAATATAATAGTGTTTTTATCCAAAATTTTAGGCTTCAACTACATTCTGCACTAACATATAGAGAGGAAAAGATTTTGTTTTATTATATGGTAGTAATGAATATTGGTTTAATTGAAAAACTAAATCCAACTAGACCACCTATCTTTGATGGAAATGATTATGAGTACTGAAGAGATTCAATGAAGGCATTTTTAATTAATACTGGTGTAGAAAATTTTATTTTTCTTATTGGAGGTTACAAAATCCTTGAAAAATAAGTTAGTACTTTCACCAATCAAGAGAAGCAATAATATCAACTGAATTACAAGGTACACAATACTCTGTTTTGTTCTATAACCAGGAATATATATAGCCAGATATCATCTTGTGAAGCAGCAGATTGTATTTTGAAGAAATTAGAAGTCACACATTTTGGGACATCTAAGGTTATAGAAACAAGAAGAGAAACGCTTCGAGTAAAATATCATGGATTTCTTTTCTTCTTATGGCGAGCCAGTATGTAAGGTGCAACAATGATTTAGGAAAATTGTCTACAACTTAAAATCTACGGGAGAAAAAGGCCTTGATGATGAATCTATTTTAGTCAAGATTATTGATATAATGCCAAATGTATGGGAGTCAAAAAGGAAAGCTATTGATGAAAATATGAATCTTTCCCAGATTACTATTGAGGAAAATTTTTGAACTCTTCTACAACATGAGACAAGAATGAAACGAGATGATGATTTCAACAAGAAAAATGGAAATGTAAGTGTTTCTTTTACTACTACATCTAAAGCTAAAACACCTAAAAGGATAATAAGATCCAATTCTATGAATGTTTTTATGATAGAATCAAGTGATATTGATCACTCAGATAATGAGTTATCCAATATTCCATGAAGGATGACGAAGATTGTGGGGGAAAAAAGACATTCAATACAGACTCAAAATGAAAGATAG
Source organism: Viscum album (assembly GCA_963277665.1). NCBI lineage: Eukaryota > Viridiplantae > Streptophyta > Magnoliopsida > Santalales > Viscaceae > Viscum > Viscum album. The sequence continues at coordinate 1,546,364,853 of OY728135.1, read as the reverse complement.
GAAGGATAAGAAAGACACTGAACTAACTTGTTATGAATGCAAGAAAGTAGGTCATATAAGACCTGATTTTCCTTTACTGAAAAGAAAAGATAGAAAAGAGAGACATTTTGAAAGAAATAAGAAAAATTATTACAAGACAAATAGAACAAAAGTCTTGAAGAAAAATGATACATGGACTCCAAGTGGTTGCGGTTCATCTGATAATTCTTCAGAATATGAATCTTGAGGAAAAAGCAATATTGGACTTATAGCCAGACTACCAATTGAAGATCACTGTTTCATGGCTATGGTACACAAATCAGAAGCTATTACAAATGTATCCTTGAATGAAAATTATAGTGATAATAAATATTATGAATCATCAAATGATGAGACTACGTCATCAGAAGATAAGAAATTAACTTATTATGAAGAAGTGTCTAGGATTTCTAAACTAATTGAGAATGAAAATTCTAAACTCAAGAAAAATATTGATAAAGAAAATTCTAGAATTTCTATTTTAACTAAAGAGGTATCAAATATTTCCAATGATCTTGACATGAAAACTTGTGATTTTGAAAGTATTTTAAAACCCCTTGAGAAATTAAATTATGATAAGGATACACTTTCTAAAGATCTTGAAAATGTAAATTCTAAGAAAAACAATTTAGAGACTAACTCTAGTTCCAAAAATAATGTCTTCAAGGATAAAAACATATTTTTAAAACTAATATCAGAAATATTTTCCATGAAGAAGTGTTTGTCAAATTTTAACTATGGAAAGGAAAACTTTGATAAAATGTATTCTCAAATCAAACCTTTAAGGAATTATTCTGGTTTTGATTATACTCATTATAAACGGGTTTTTAGTAATAACTATTTTGTTCCTCAAATTACCTCATTCTGTACGAAGTGTCAATGTGGTGGACATTGGGAAATAAATTGTTATCTTAACAGAACTCAATATTTATGATTTCATAAAGATCATTTTGAAAAACAAATGTGGATTCCTAAAATTCTTTTATCTAACCCTTCTGGATCCAAACATGTTTGGATTCTGAAAAACTAATTGTTTCTTCTTCATGTTTTACAATTATCATTACATTAAAAAACTCCTCTTAAAAGGGGGAGAACATTTTTTTCAGTTAATTATTTTTTTATGACTTTTTGTATCTGTTGATTTTCTATTCTACATTTCTATTTTTCATCTTGACAGCTCTATTATCTTTTTATCTTTTTGTTTATCATCCTATCTTCATGGTTACCATATTGAATTTTTTTCAATCGGTACGTCAACCTGTGGTAACATCTTTTTTTCCATTGGCACGTCAACCTATGGTAACCACTTTGTTTTCCATCTCCATGACAACTTATGGTAATGATTTGTTTTCCATCGGCATGACAATCTATGGTAATGACTTTTTTCCATTTTCTTGACAACTTATGGTAAGGACATTGTTTTCCATTAGCTTGAAAAACTATGGTAATGAATTTATTTTCCATCAGCTTGACAGCCTATGGTAATGACTTTGTTTTCCATTGTCTTGACAACTTAGGGTAATGACTTTGTTTTCCATCAGCTTGACAACTTATGGTAATGAATTTGTTTTCCATCGGCTTGAAAATATATGGTAATGTCTTTTTTTTCCATCAGCTTGACAACCTATGGTAGTGACTTTTTTTTCCATCGTCTTGAAAACATATAGTAATGAATTTTTTTCCTTCAACTTGACAATCTATGGTAATAGCTTTATTTTCCATCGGTCTCACAACCGATCATATTCTTTTTTCCATTCACTCTTATATTTCCATTTTGTTATTATATTATAATATGTTAATAATATTAAACCAACAATATCCTTAGAATCTCCGAAATGTATGTTCTTTCTTTATATTTTATTGTTTTTCATACTTTTTATTGTTTATCGTTTTTTAAAAACACTTAATATCCCAACCCTTGATTTTTTTTTTCTAATATCAACTGTAGAAGACCAACGGTCATCTTTCTTCACATATAAATAAGGCCCCCTTCCCACACAAGTTTTTCAGACTTCTTGGTGAAGCTCTTCCTCTTTTTTTAAGACTCCATACGATGTTCTCTTTGTCTCACCTTTATGTATTAGTCTTCTGCCAACACTCCTGCTGAAATGTCTTCTAAGATGTTTTAAGAGAAAGATTTATTTAGAGAATGGTCAGTCTCTTAGGATTTCTTTGACACATATGATTCAAAAATAAATGGGATAATTTCGTTTCAAGGCTGGGAATATGTTTGTGTTGAGAAACCCATATCACAAGACCCAATTCTTATTGAAGAGGTAAGTCAATTCTACAAAACAATGTCTTATGAAAAAAATATAATAATCAACTTTGCTGTGTAAGATAGAAAAATCTCAATATCTTTGAAACAAGAAGCTCACTTTCTCAATGTCTCAACGGAAGGTGATTCTTTTTTTCCATCTCATAAACTACCAGAGGAAGTTGGTACATTTAATAGATAAAGAACTAAGAAATCGTTATTCCTCATAAATGAAGAGAATAGAAAAGTATCCCATTTATCTCTAGGTAACAAGTTTTTTGTTATTTGGATTCAATTGTTTCTTATCCCAATTAAAGGGGATAGATAGACCCTTAAAGTTTCTCATATCATTATTCTAGACTATCCTATAAACATGAGAAAGGTAAATATCATGGGGTACATCTATAAAAAAATCATGAATGTCAAGTCAAGAGCAATTAAGTCTTATTTGATTATGTATCCCTCTATTCTTACAAAGTTTATACTTGAGATTTTGAAGTTCTGTAATATTCCCCTAAAAGGGAAACTGAAAAAACTAAAAACTTCTTGGATAAGCAAAAATACATTGAAGAAGTTGTTTGTATGTTTTGATGAAGGTTAAAAGATTTTCTTAAGGATGTAGAAGATGAATTGACACCCAATCAATCGGCACCTATGATAATCGGAGAAAATCCAACTGTTGATTCTCCTCAAAATTCAGATCTGCAAACCAGTACTCAGCGAAAGAAGATAAAAAATACAACAAGGAGGTTGTGGCTAAGTGGAGGAAAGGCAGAGAATAAAAAAAAGAAGGTGATCCTATGTTTTGTCTTGTTCCAGCTGAAGCTTTAGCTGAGAGGACAAGGTTAGATGATACTCTTCAAGCTGCGAAGAAAAAGAAGACTCTTTTGAAAAGTAAAGCTCAATACTTTGATGTTACTAAAATCATGAAAATAGTTGAGGTGGCTAGTGATCAACTGACAAAAGAAGTGCACTAAGAACCAATCAAATAGAGTATTCCACAAAAAGAGAACGGGGAATTTCATTTGAAAGAAGTACAAAAAGTAGAAGAGGAAGAATATTTTCTTTTCAAATTTCTGGAGAGTTCAAGAAAGAGTATAGAATAATCTTTTCAAAAGAAAAGTGAAGGTATTCAACAAAATCCTCATACCAATCAAACACCAACCAGATCTGTTGAAACTCTTTCAGATAGATTTCATTCTCAAGTAAAGAAAGGTGATCAATCATCTAATACCGAAAAAGTAATTGTTATTAGTGACAAACTGGATGTAGAAAGAAAGGAAAAATAAAAATAAAAAGGAAAATAGCCAGTCGAAGACTCAATCTGATCAGATGAACTGGATTCATACAATGAGTATTCTAATTCAGAACGCACAATTTCTCTCAAGAATAGTGATTACATAGTTCATGTATTGAGGAGAATTGAGAAGACTATTCATTATTTTTCTAGAATTGAAGGAAAATTTGATTTCATCACAGACAATCATAGGAAGAAGTTTAGTTCTACAAGGGAACATAGAAAGAGAGTTTTTTCAATAGAAACTTATTTCATAGTTTTGTCTGAATGTCCGGATTCCCATAAGAAGGCTTGAAATAAGATGACTAAGTGGTCATACAAAACAAAAATCTCAATGAATGATCATTAGGATTTAATTGAATATTTAAAGAGGCTTTCAAATGATCTTTCTATTGCCTTCAATAATCTTGAAAAAGAAACTATTGAAAGGATGAATCAAATGTCAAAAAATCATGGAGTCGATACTCCTTCAATAAAAGAGTTACAAGAGAGGATGAATACTTTTCAATTAGAGTTTTCAAAAGTTTCATCTTTTAATGATAAATAGTTTTTTGAAGAAGAAAAATTTTGTGTTGTCTCAAGACAATAATAATGTTCAAGACAGAATTGATACTCTTGAAAAAGTAGTTAGAGTTAAAGAAGAGACAATCAAGAATCAAGATCAAATTTTTTCCGATCAACAAGAGATTCTCAAAACCCAAGGACATTCTATTTTGGAATACAATAAAGAAATCAAGAAGATTAAAGTTGTTCTTCCTGAGTTGATCAAGAAAGAAAAATAAAGATAAAACAATTGACTTTTTTATTTTATCTTTCTTTCTGTATTCACTTCTTTAATTTAATAGACTTGTTGTCTAAATGAGATTTATAGTCTCTTTTCCATTTCCTTGTATTTTTTTCTAACCTTTTTTAGGTAATTAATGATTACCCCATTATTTTTTTAAATCACAAAGGGGAGAATATTTTATAATGGGAAGAATGTTTTAATAAAATACTTGTAAATCAAAAAACAATCTATAGAATACAATCCTTAGGAAAGTATAAACCTAAGGGGAGTTAGTTGTATTCATTCTCTTTTTTAGAAGAGTTTTCATAACTCATATGGAGATAAGTATTTATTTCTTGTTTTACTTTGTGTTTTGTTCTTTCCAAAAAGGGAGGAGATTGTTGAGTCAAAACTCCACTTTTTACTTTTATGTCTTGTTTTGGAAATCAGAAATCTCTATATTATTTTATCCTACTGACTATGTTTATCATACTGACTATGTTTATCATATTGAATATGTTTATCATACTGAATTTGTAAATTATACTAACCCTACCAATCGTACTGACTCTGTCAATCATACTGATTTTTTCAATCGTACTGACATTGTCACTCGTATTGACCATTTCAATCATACTGACTCTATCAATCATATCGATTTTTTCAATCGTAATTACCCTATCAATCGTACTGACTCGGTCAATCATACTGAATATTGTGAATCATACTCACTTTGAATCATATCAATACATTGCACTATGTAATCCTAATATTCTCTTGTTTTACTTTTATCACATTTTGTTTTTGTCCATTTATCAAAACACTTGTTTTAAGTCAATCATTTTCATGAAAATATTTATCATATATCTTTTGTTTTAACCAAAAAGTTGTTTTGGAGTTAATTATAAAATAATCAAAATGATGTCATGTTTTCTGTTTCAATATGACCGTTATAATTCCTGGTGTCCAAGTCTCTCCGAGTTTTCTGGAGAAATATGACCATTGGAATAAATATGACCATTTGAACCCAAGGCCGATAAATAGGAGGTCATTTGAAGCTAAAAATAAATCTAATAGTCTTTGTTCATTCATTTCATCTATCAATTGATAGAGAGAGACACTGTGACTTCTCTCTTGCTTCGTGTGAAAGCCTTGAAATTACAAAACGTGAAAGACTCATTCTTAGTTTTTTCATTTCAATAAGTGTTTTTTTCTTTGTATGATAGATTGTGTGATAACGATTGAGGGCTGCTGAGGATAGGCAGACAGTGCTACCGATCATCGTATCGAGTGATTTAAAGTGTTTGAAAGATGATATTCGGATTACCTGCAAAATTGAGGGCTTGCGGGATAACAAGATAGACGTACCGATCTACGTATCAAGGGCTTGCGTGGATAACTAGACAGATATACCGATCATCATATCGAGGTCTTACCAAGGTAGTGGTAAGACAAACCTCTTATCCAAGGTGAAAGGATACAGTTGTCTTTTGGATAAAAGAATTGTAATACTTTTACATTTCCGCTGCTATTTGTATTAGAAAGGGAATTGTATTGTTTCCTTTCTTCATTTAATATTCAATTATAATTGTTTCAATTACGATGGTTCTGTTACATATTGTATTAATAGATTCTATACACTTTATGATAGAATCTATCACTTTTATTTTACTCTGATTATTCTATTAATATTGAATACAAGTGATTTACATTAATTATAGTATTAAAAAATATCATATCTTTTTTATCCAAGACAATTGTGGTTAATTGTATTTATTTTGAATTCTACTAGTTTAAGATCATTTAATATAATTCATTAAGTGATTAAACTCAATGATTTTAATCCTACAATTCACCCCCTCTAGTATAGTTCCATCTAATATACATATACATCTATATATCGATCCAACATACATGCGAAGATTATCCCAATACCCAGAAGGTACATGATTGGTTATCCCAAGCCTATTATGTGAGGACTTTTGTGGTGAGTTGACTTGACTTATGGTTTCTAAAGGTATTTTTATTCCAAAATTTTGTATCATAATATTATGACTATAATTATTCTCCTTTGTTCAAATATAATGTATCATGATTCCACAAAATTTTTAATAGATTATGTTTATTCATTTTACATCACATATTCTTCTATCACGACTTATGGATAACTATTATTGTTTGATGTTCATTATGATATGTAATTTATCCTCTACCCATGTTTTATAATATTCTGATTATATAATCCTTAATGTTATATTGATAGTTTTTCCCCTATCGAGAATTTAATCTCACACCTTTCTTATTTCAACTTTTCCATAGTTTATGATGAGAAATATAATTTTTGGAATGTCTAGAAGAAAGTATATAGGAGTTAAATTATGGATAAAATATTATATGTTAAGACATGTATATAGATAATCTCTATGACAATAAAATTCTGCTCCTTGGGTTGGATGATTGTTTGAGAGATGTGTTATCTAAAATATGGAAACAATTTATTATTTATGTATGTTTAGATTTGGTCTCCATATTAAATTATAATAATAGATCCTTTAGAGTTATATGAAGGGATACTTCCTCCATTGTTTATCAATGGGTTAAAATAATCACCCATCAATTTGGTAGGATCCTCCACAATTATTAGGACAAGATAATGCCTCTTTTGGTAAAGATAGAAATAGGTTAAGAACATTTAGGTAGGGGGAATCCACTAAATTTATGAAACAATCTCTATGGATATGACCTTATAATATATGACTTTGGATATTCTTAAGTCATCATGGAATTCACACTAATTTTATGAAATGTTCAATTAAATCCTTTGGATGAAATATTCCGAGAACATATAAATTCATCAATCCTCCCATGAATCTAATTAGATGATACATTCGTAATAATGACAACAATTAGTGGAATAGATCATAATGGTTACACATTTTTACAAATTCCACATTGATCATAGGGTGTTTATATGAGTCATACAATTTGACTCTCTACTGTACGATATGTCATAATTATACACTATGACTTTAAAAGTAGTTTCTATATGCAATATTATACTATATGAAATTATATAAGCATAAGGCATCTTATATTGCTCCCCATTGGAGATGTAATACTATAAAATATCCATATCATCTCATGTGATATGTGGTAAATAAATCATATATATATATATATATAATGCTTTAAGAGAATAGCTCCACTAATGTCATACTTTCACTAAATCCTTATAGACTTTAAACCATCACACCTCATGTTTAATTATATATAATAACTTATGAAACCATATCCAAAATCCTTTTTTATATCTTAGAAAACACTTTAGGGAAGATATCATCAATTTTATTTGTATCATATCATATAAAATGTCATCAGAATACCAATCCAATTTTTTTGGATAAACTCTAAAACACATTTAGAGTATCTCCTTTAGTATAACTGAATAGCCATTAATTCAACCAATTTTTTTTACCCCATGGTCCTTTATAGTATTGACTAAAATTTAATTTTCAATTCCAAAAATGTAAGGGAAGTTCATCCTCATGAAAAACATATGTGCTACTAATGTTATAAATGGATTTGGCATGATCTCCATCAAACTCATATATCTATATACCTATTTCTACTAGATACATCATATTTAAGAATAGATTTTCATATGATCCCTTTGTATATGACATTGAGTAACCCCAATAAACAAACTCTATCAATCCTATATAATAACTCATACACTATTGATTCTACTAGTATATAACAACTAAGATGATGAATAGATCCCATTTTCTTCACCATTATAGATGAGTAAATCACATGTCCCTAACCTAATAGATAATCATATAATATGCATTATATAGGTATATTTTTACACATCCTCAGTCAATCTCATTCAAGGAACAAAATTTCATACACATTATAATAGAGAATAAATCCCATTTGGATAAACACCAATATATGAGACGATCAGTAACATACCCAACCACACCTTGATTAGTCAAGGCTCAAGGATTGTATAAGAATGGAATCAATGTATGAGTGTTATAATGTTAGGCATCTCACCAAATTCTAGTATAGAGAAATCTAAATATTAAAAAATAACCCCTAGTATACAAAATAAAAGTGTATGACACTCTGTGTTACACAATTGGGGGTAATATGACATAGATAAAATATTTTATTCCTCATGATGATACTTCCTTAATCTGATCAAAATACTACTGATGTTAACCTCAAAATTTGATCACAACCTATAATATTCCATGTTGAACATTGGGCAAGGATAACTCAAATCCAAACTTTAAGTGGTTAATTATAATCCTACATATTGAAATATATGATTCTAATATATAATATTTATAATATGGGGGATTTTATATATAAAAAGATGCATTTTATATCCTTAAAATAAATTAATAATATTAATAAAATTATAAAAAAATTATCAACTAATTATGTCCCATATAATAGGCCACCATATTGATCTCATATTTTTAATAGTTTTAGGGTATTTCTTAACTCAGTATATATCTATGTAATTCTAGCCGCATCTCTTTATGAACATCTAACAAAAAAATTACAAATAAATTCTTTACCATGTTACATATATGAAGTAGGAGAGTTTGGATAATGGTGAAACTTTTGAATCATATTCTCAATATTCAACTCTTTGATCAATTTATTCAAACTCATTAACTTATAAGAATCAAATGTTATAACATTAATAAATTATGTTTCCTATATAAAAAACTTTCTAAGTTCATCATCATCACTATTCTTGGAAACTTTTATATTAAGATATTTCTCTCGATCATCATGGAAAAAATATACCACATTGCATTATTTCCTTTATAATATATCCTAAAATTATTTAGGATGTAGAGTAATATTCCCTTCATCATGGTAACTAAGTGTAACTTTCTAGGTTTATCGTTACTGACCTTCTTTAAATAAAATTAGGATGTTAAATGATACTCGAGTTTTACTCTAACTCATTTGAAATTTTATTTGATAACTTTTAACTTGTGAAAGTACCAAAATACCCACCCTAATATCTTATAAGTTATATTCATTTTAGAATATGATTTTATGAATGAAAAAAATTTGGTGTATGGAAATAAGATGTAGTTACTTTATTTTACATATTTATCAAATAAACCATTATATTCATTTCATATATAGTATTCTATGTTTTTAGATAATTATTATGAGAAAAGGATTTAATCATTAAAATATTCCATTGATGGTTGGTGGGATGACATCTGTCATATTTTATGGAAAAACTAGACAAAATATTTTATCCATAAAATCCCATTAAAACTTATTATAGAATTTTAACAATCAGAAAACATGTATACTAAATCCATTGTATTATATTTTTCATAAAATCTATTTATTATAAATAAATTTATATTATCATATTAGTGAAATGAGATAAATAATCACATTCTTTTCTTAGATATATCAGATAACGAAATATTTCATTATATTGAAACATATTATTCTTTATTCCATTGAAACATTATTTTAATCAAAACTATATGATTTATCAATTCCTTCCTTGATCATGAACTCCTTTAAATTTTCAACAGTTGTAAAACATACATTTGGTATCATATACACCACAGAACTGAAGAATTTATTTTCTATGACAATAATATCTAACATGGAAATTCAATGGATTTTCTTAAATTTTTTCAGATTTCATGGAAAATTATATCATATGGGAACAATTTCATTATTTAATTACTTTACATTTTGGTTTTATTTTCCTACGCATGTTATTAGGAAGAAATATTATTTAACTCTCTTACTAACCTTTCTTCTTCTATTTTTATGTTTTAATGAAATATAATGTTGATATAACATGAGAACCTTGAAATATTATGCCCATGTTCATATATTCTCAACACATTTATAAAATAGAGTAAACTATTCTTGAAATCATTCACTGTCATGACCCGTCCCAATGGGGTTGGTGCTGTGACTCCCCAAGACCACCTCTAATAGGTCAGTGGTAGAAGACTAGTGTTGAGAAGGAATATCAATAACATGGGAGGACTCATCCTAAGTACCTATACACATGCACACATCTCCAGCCAGTAAAATTATATAATGTAAAAAAACTAAACAAACCTACATGAATAAATATAAATCCCAGAATCAGAATACAACATGAAGTAAAGAAAAGTAAATAGGGACAAATACAAGACCACTAAAAAGAGTCTAGAAACAAGTCTAACCTGAAAGTAATATTGGGGACTACTATCAATATACCATAGGAAAATGCATCGGTCTATCCAATCTCACTGAGCATTGTTTGTTCCTGGTCTGTCTAGGACTCTATCCAATGGTCGATCATATGGATAAGATATGAAAAATGTAGGAAAATCATATGTAGGGGTGAGTAAAACAATACCCAGTAGGACACCCCAAAATCACAATGTATATAACAAAATAATACAGTCAACTATACACAGGTATATGTTTACAACACATATAACAAGAATATCTAGATATACCCAACAAATACGCATAGTCTAAAGGTAAGTCACAATAGTAATGCTAGCCTAGGATTCCATATCTAAGGCTCCAAAAAGAACTCATTTAGGAGAACACACTCTTGAGACTGAAAGCACCAATGATGTCCATCTGAGATGTATTTTTCATTAGGTATATCCATTATAAGTACACGCTGAAATTCCGAAGAGATATGATACACATATGAGGATCACACCCAAGGATATGGGGTATAACAACAACTAAATTTGGATTAACCCACTATGTAGAGGATCAAATACCATATAGCATTGGTCATGAAGATTCTAAGAACACCACCCAGGGCATGATGATGATTATAGGATCTCACTCTGAGCCTCATAGAGGGTTTACAAAAACATTATCCAAGAATTCCTATTGAAGGGATCTATCTCCTCTGTATAGGTGGAAATTTCATACTAATCCTTATGGAATGGATTTGAGTAACTCACTCTAATGAAACTTGATCAAGATATATAGGAAAAGGGACCAAGTCAACCTTTTAGGAGTTCACACCATGTATTAGGGTTACACACTATGTCCCTTTGATTTAGGTCCTACCCATGTAAATGTATCATGTCCCATGTCAGTTTCCATGTAATAGTACATGGTGTGTGGTTTTACCATGTACCAGATCATGGATTAGCCTGTGTACATTTTTCCAGACCATGTTTGTGTGGGAGTACACAACGTTCCCTTTCTTATGAACATCATCTCATGTCCATGTACCTTATAAGGCACATGATGAGCTCACTAAATGGGACCACATTTCATGTGACAAGGTTACATGATATGTGATAATTATTTCCTCTTGAAACAATATCCACTATTAAGAGTGGACCACGAGGCATGTGGATCAATGTTACAAGACATGTAGTGCATAATGTTCCAAATTTTTTGATCTAGTTCTGATGTTTATGAATTCTCTTCTGGTCACCATTATAACCTCATCCTTCACCAAAATCTAGCTAGATAATCGTCCAAACCTCACATCATCTAACACTATAATTCAACCCTTGAATCAATTTGTAAAATATATTTGCACTTAATTATTCATTGTATACTAAAGAAAAAAAATCAGGTATCTTAAACAATCCAATTTTTCACTGCTTCCATAGTAGCACCACCATTGTGTCATGAAGATCCCAAATATACAATATAGAATTTTTGAACCAAAAAAAGGGTGCACGAAGATCAATTTATCTATGGATATTGAACCATAGGTCAATGAAGAACACTTGTGATGAATAAAGAAATATGGGATAATTGCACAACCACCAACATAAGGAATGAACCTCAGCCAATTTTTTGTTGGCCTTGATCCATCAACATTAGAATAAAATTATAATAATCAATAAAAATAAATCAAAATTCCAAAAATAAATCCCCACAATAAAAACCATCCTACAAAATGACTAATCCATGTATAAATCAGTTGGTCGATTAATTTTCATTCATCGTATATATAAATAATGGGGAAATAATAAAATCAAAAAAAACATCCTACCTTATGATTGATCGATCGGTGAGGAATAATGATTATGTTTCGTGATCATTGGAGAGACCCTATAATTCCATCTCGCACCAGTCATGTATCCTAGATATGGTCAACAACCTCCAATGGAGTCTCATTCCATGCTCTCTAATGGACCTGCAATTATTTTAAAGGTTATGTGGATAACCCTATAAATTTTCCATAAGTGTGTATTTAAAGAAAACATTATGTTGATGCATCAATTGTTAAATAAAATAATTTTATTTAATAATAATATTTATTTTATGGTTTTGATGAATTATTAAAAAGCGCACCACACTGACCAAGTTTATGTCATTACTAGGGTAAAAATCACATTTTAAACTCAACGGTTCCCTTATATTTCTAATACGAGGCCCCATATAGAAGTTATTCCTCTTTTTTCTATAAAATTGTCCATGCGTGCTATTTAATATATTTAATATATTTAAAACATTTATTCTGGTAACACTATGTCTCGTAATTTCACTATATCTCAATACCTAGTCTCTAAAATAATACATATAATATTGAAAAATAATACTTAGAAAATACGAGTCATTATATTCTCCCCAACATCAGTCTTTACATATCAAAAATCCAGAACAAGGACTACATAAATAGATGTGGGTAATGAGAATGAATCTGAGCCTCTTTCTCCCATGTGGTTACCTAAATATTCCCTTGCTAAAACAGGACACACAGAGAAGGAATCTCTCACCCATGAATAATCCTATCCTACTGATCCTCAATCTCTATCTGGTACTCAATAAAGGTAACTATATCTTTGATATCCATCTCACCCCAATTGATAACGTGCGATGAGTCATGCATGTACCTCCTTATTAGCGATACGTGGAAGAAGGTGTGTACCTAGTCTAACTATGATGGTAGAGCTAAGAGATACACCACCTCACCAACCCTACATAGTATCTGTAAAGGGATAATGTATCATGGTGATAGCTTGCATCCCTGGCTAAATATCTGTAATCCATGTTGATGTTAAACCCATAGGAACAAATGGTCTTCCTCCTCAAACTCCAAAGGCCACCATCATCTTTCCACATAATAATTGAGAGGGATATCTACACTCTTCATATGATCTTGGATGATCTGCACCTTCCTGGTAGTTTCTTACACCAACTATGGGCCCATAAGTACTGACTCTCCTGGTTCAGTTCAAAAAAGTAGTGACCTATAGGGTCTTCCCTAGAAATCCTCAAATGGTGTCATATCCTTGGAGGAATGATAATTATCATTGTACATAAAATCCACCAGTGGTAGGTGATCCTCCCAAATATGGCCAATGTCCAACATGAAATGTCGCAACATGTCCTTAAAGTCTTGAATGGTCTGCTTTGTCTGGTCATCATTTTTGGGGTTAAATACTATGTTCATGAATAACAGAGTCCCAAAACTTTCCTATAATCCCTTTCACAAATATGATTTAATGTGATCATGATAGAAAGAAATTATCATCAAGGGAACTCCAAGTATTCAGACTATCTCCTATACGTAGATGCATCTCAATCTCTCCACTGAACTCTTCTCCTGAATAGCTAAGAAGTGGTACAACTTTGTGAGTCAGTCTACAACCACCGAGATGAAATTGGGTCACCTCAAAATATATTGTAATCCCATTATGAATTCCATATATATCTCATACCACTTCCACTCTAGCACCTCAAGGAGTTGAGCTAAATTTTCTAAAACATAGTGCTCAACATTCACTTTCTAGAAATTAAGGCCTTGAGAGACAAACTCTGCAAATCCCTTATTCATCCCAGGACATCAAAACTGATTTTAGTGGTCTTGGTATATATTTTTCACACCTAAATTTACTGCTAAAGGGGGTGTATGAAACACTCTTAGAACCTCCTCCTACAACGTCATTGGTACCATCATGCATACTCTAAAATTAACAACATGCTCCCCACCTTTAAAAAATACATTAGGAGCTTGTCTAATGGATATCTGAGTATGTAGGGTCTGACAGTTAGTATCAGAAAGATATGCCTCCCAAAATCACTATAAAAGTGGAGGGGTAACAACCACAAACTGGTGGTAGGATACTCTATCTCCATGCATAATGGATACTTGTAATGAGGTTAACTGCTTTGATGCCTCATTCAAAAACTACAAACAAAATCTCCTATTGAGAGAATCTACTACCACGTTCGCCTTTGCAAGAGTATAGACAATCTCATAGTAATAATCCTAGAGTAACTATAGCCATAGCCTCTATTTAAAGTTAATATCCTTATAAGAGAATATATATTTGAGACACTTGGGATCTGAATAGATTATAAACCGCTCGCCTATCGGTAGTGTCTATACAATTTTTGTGCGAAGAATACTACTACTAACTCAAGATTGTGGGTCATGTTGTTATTTTAATGTGGTCTCAACTATAGTGAACCACATTAAATCACCTCCTTCCTCTACATTAGGACAAACCAAACCCGATTCTTGATGAATCATAGAACACTATGTACTTAACACCCTCCTCTGGAAATCTCAAGATGGGAGCGATCATCAATTTTTGCCTCAACTTCTAAAAAGCCTACTGTAAGCTCTCTATCGATATGAAATGAATCCCCTTTCATGAAAATTATATATTGTGAATTGATATCATTTAAAATTCAGGTATGTATCTTTGGTAATAACCTTCCAACCCTAGGAATCTCCAAACCTCCATCATGCTCTTAGTTGGATCCCAAGCTAACATTGCCTCAACCTTGTCTGGGTCCATTTCCACTCCATCTATTGAGATAATGTGTCCTAGAAAGTGGTCCTTCTGAATTATGAATAGGAATGTAAAGAGTTTCTTGTAAATCTAGTCCCCTTAGAGTACGTCCAAAACCATCCTCATGGGTCTTTCTTCTCCCCCTCAGATTCCAAGTACACAAAGATATCGTTGATGGAGATTACAACAAACTAGTCAAAGAATGGATAAAATATCCAGTTCATGAGTCCCATGAAAATTGATGGGGAATTCATCACAACAAAGGATATAACCAAGTACTCATAATGATTGTAGTTATATCTAAATGTCATCTTTGGTATATCCTCACCCCATACTCACAACTGGGGATAGCCTGACCTGAGGCCAACCTTCAAGAACCATTATACCCCTATGAACTGATCAAAAGGTTCAATAATCCTTTTTATTAGATACTTTTTCCTCATAGTGACCTGGTTCAAGTGATGGTAGTCCACACATAACCTCAAGTTTTCATCCACCTTTTTGGAAAACAAAATTGGGGATTCTAATTGTTAAACACTGGGACTAACAAAGACCTTCCTCTGAATGTCCTCCAACTACACCCCCAAATTTCAGAGCTCTACAATAGCCACCTGATATGATGACATAGATATAGGTACCATAATTGAGTGTAGATCAAAATAGAATTCTATCACATGATGGGTAAGTAAGCCAGATCATCCTTTTGGATGATTCCCTCATACTCTGCCACTACTGTAGGAAACTAGAAACTCATAATTTACACTACACCAAGGGTTATGCTAGCCAAATGATGAGTAATCAACTGAACCCTCTTATATGTGAGTCCATCCTACACTACCTGAGTTTCATTTTCACCCACAAAGGAAAATATTGGTTCCATCACTACAGACACACCATATCCTCTATCTAGAATAGTGAATCTGGGAATGAACTGTAGATATCCATTCAATACCTAATATGAATTCATAAGGCCTCATTACTAATACAAAGAGATCCCAACAAACACTCTCACTTCAAAGAGTTAGGTCACACTATCGGAACAAGTGTATGATCGCTGAGTCATCTTCGGTTGGAGTATCCAAGTGAAAGGGTCGAGACAGGGGCTCAAACAGAATCTATAAGTCTCGTACAAGATGTGTGGAAAGAAAGGAATGACTAGAACATGTGTATATCACTGTTCTAGTTAAGGTGTAAAAGTAACATATCATACCACAAATCATTCATGGAGTATTTGGGTTATAAGATTCGACCACCTGCAGCTATCCCCACCCATGTCCTCTATCTCTTTGAGCCTGACATGAACTAACTAGGGGTGGTGGTGGTAACATGTAAAAGCATCTACCACCTATCGCTACTCTCCCATATTCTATTCCATATATTCCACACTATGAAACTACCTTATCCTACCACCGCCTCTGCCTTAGTGGCTCATTCACAGTTTCTATGTCAGCTGTATGGTGGGTCATAATATCTCATTCAAGATGTTTTATACCGTCACATGAGTATAACAACCTCTCTATGGAATTACTAGACCCATTTTGAGAGCCCTGAATCATATAACCTCTGTCCTAGGATGTCGTTCTGAAGTGTATCACATGTCTAGGTCCCTGAGACTGACGTTAGCTCCCAACTACTGAGGTCTCTACTTATTCTTTCCTCCTCCAATGGCCCAAAGGCCTTCATTTTCATATATTTTTGATAATCCACCTTTCAAGACGTGAGGTGGAACCCAAACAAGGAACATAGGTGTGTGTATTACATGGATTATAGGCCATAGAGGAATTCATTTCTCGTAGGATTCAAACATTACATACAACCCATACTAACTACTTGGAACTACTCTTCCGAAGCATCGTCATCATGAAATCAACTCTCCACATTTTCATGACTTTTAAGCTAGTCTTTCCCATGCTTGCACAGACTTGTCCCAATGACAGGTTCTAGACCCTCTCATTATTACAATCCATTTAGCTTCTGCTATGGTGAAATCTTATTGCTCATCCTCATTTTGAAGCTTGTTCCTTATAGGTGTTCTGGTTTGCATCTTCACTTAAGGTGGCCCGAACGCCTTGAGGTGGCCCGAAGGCCTTGCTGACCCAAAGGACTGGGTGGCCCAAAGGCCTTAAAGGACTTGGGGACCAAATCCGTGGCCCAATGGCCCAAAAAAGGTAATATTCCCTACTTCTACAGTGTTAAACAGTTCCTACTACGGTTTCTGCTACAGTAACTACTACAGTATTGCACAGTCCCTGCTACAGTGATGATACAATACCAGAAATTAGGCTCTGCCTGGATTTGATTCCGAGATGCCTAGATGCAATTTAGGAGTCCTCACCATCTGGGATGATGCTCATGTGCATCTTCTCATGCTTTCCCACTATTGGAAACTACTAGCTATTTATGCTCACCCAAAAAACTCCCAAACACGAAATATCACTCTAGAATCTCATCATAGGTAAGAATACATCTAGGGATATCACTAGATCAAACGTCTCTTTGAATCCCTTAATCAAAGGTCTAATCCTAGAAGAACTTTACCTAATCCATATCCATCGAGTACCTAGGGAGGTTGGTAAACCTCGATGAATACACATCCACCATTGTGCTGCCCTACTGGAGCTGAAGAAGATCCTGGAAATGTACAACCATTAATATAGCTGGAGAGAACTATTATATTAAGGGACACTCAAAATTTGACCAAGATAGAGTTTCCTATTCAGAATACTGTGTTATTAACCCCCACAATCATCCTACCAAGCCATGGAGAAAACTCAATACTAGGACCACCATTTTATCTATTAGTGTCCTAAGAAGATAAAAAACATATGTCACTACCTCAAGACAGTCCTCAACCACTTATGGGTTGGGATCATCTCATAACCTGAGTGGTCTCTATTGTAGAAACTCGTGATGTGTGCTTAGCCTGCGCACCTCATCTTCTAGTACTGTGGGTACCATATTTTTCTCTATAGGTGATGGTATAGCTAGTGCACCACCTGGAGGTGTCACCTCTTGAACTGGTCCCTGTATCGATGCCTCATCTCTAAGGGGACCATCCTCATGAACCTGATTTTGAATCCTAGTTGGAACACATTGCAGAGGAATCCAAAGATAAACAAGAATTACCACGATCAATGAGTATATCTAGAGAGCCAACTAAAGAAGGACATGTAAAACAAAACCCATTCTTATATGATGCATGTACCATTTTTTAAAGGATGGGGCCGAAGCCTCAATTATTATTAAAGTAAATTAAATAAGTCTTTTAACTTGGTAGAGGCAGACCCATTACATATCTCGAAGGCCTAGTGGGTATTTATCCCATTAAATGGCCTGTAGGCCCAAATTTTTGGCCCAAGGCCCATTCTATGAATAGTACTGCTATAGTACCACTGCTACAGTACCGCACAATACTCGCTGTTACTATAGTCCCCTACTACCACTATAGTAACATGCTGCTGCTACAGTGCTCGCCATTAACACTATTTCCCCAAACCAATTTCACAAAATCTGATCCTAAGGTAGAACTGAATACTCTCATACAAATCTGTCACAACTTGTCCCAATGGTGCCCATTCCATGACTCCCCAATCCCACCTCTAATAGGCAATAGGATGGAAACTATCATCGAGTAGGAATATCACTAACATGGGAGGACTTAGCCAAAGTACCTATACAAAATCACACATCTCCAAGCTCGTACAATGATAAAATGTAAAGACAACTAAACAAACCTTCAAGAATACAAATAAAAACCATAGCCATAGTACAACAGTATGTAAAGGAAAGTAAACGAGGACAAATAAATAACCACCACAAAGAGTTTAGAAACAAGTCCAACTTAAAAGTAATACTGGGGAATGCTATAAAGATATAAGAGGAACACAACTCGGTTGGTCCGGTCTCACTGGGAACTATTGATACTCATCCATCATAGAATATGTCAAAAGGCCGATCATCTACACAAGACATGACATTTGCGGGAAAATCCCATGAATGGGTGAGTATAAAAAAAACTTAGTATGACACCCCAAAACCATAAACCATACAATAAAATAAAATAGTCAGCTCTACATAGGTATATATCTATAATACATATAACAAGAATATCTAGATATACTCAAAATAAACACATAGTCTAAAGGTAAGTCAAAACCATAATTCCATCCTAGGATTTCAAATCATAGGTTACACAAAGCACTCATCTAGGAGAACACATTACTGAGTCTGAAAACATGAATGAAGTCAATCAGAGAGGTATTTATCATTGGTTCTTACCATTAGAAGTACACACTCAAACTCCAAATAGATAAGATACACAATTGAGGATCACACCTAAGGTCGTGGGGAATACCAATAAATCAATCTGGATTAACTCTATATGTATAGGATTAATACTTGTATAGTATTATTCATGATGATACGAAAACCCCCACCTATATCATAAATATGAATAAAGGATCTCACTTAGGGCCTCATAGAGGGATTCCAACAACTATATATATGAAGTCATGCTGAAGGGATCACTGTCCTATGTGTAGGAGGTGATTCCATAACATCCCTCCTAGAATGTATATGTAGAACACACCATAATGAAAATTGTCCTTGATACAGAGTTAAAGGGCTCCAAGCCAACCTTTTAAGAGTACATAGAGTGTTATAGAGTTACACTCCAGGTCCCTTCAGCCCCATGTCCTGACTGTGTAAATGAACCATGTCCTGTGACTATGTCTTTGTAACAGTACATGGAGTTTGGGTTTCCCATGTACCAATACATGGATTATCCCATGTACCAGTACATGACATAGCTTGTGTACATTTTCCAAGTCTGAGTCTACATGGGAGTATATGGCATGCCCATACTCATTTACTACATCTCGTCTTTGTGTAACCTCTAAGGTGCATCCCAATATCACCAAATGATACCTGACAATGTCACACACCATGTGATACTTATCTCTTTCTAAAACCCTAGCTACTACTTAGCGAGGCCCACAAGATGTGTGGATCCATGTTATATGTTGTGTAGTGTAGAATTTTCTAGATTTCCAAATCTGGTTCCTAGTTTTCCAACCACTCCTATGACCACCATTTTGGCTTGGCCGTTAATCAAAGTCAAGGGATATAATCATCAAACAGTAGGATTCAAACCTTGAACCTATTCGGAAAACATATTTTTATAGTGTTTTTCATTGTGTGATGAAGAACATAAAATTGGGTATCCCAAACCAACTGATTCACCGCCACTTTTGTCATAATAACACATTTATGCCATGCCAATCCAATATCTACAATATAAAATTGTTGTTCCAAGAACCATGAGTAAAATGAACGATTACTTGGTTGATGTCATACCACGGGTCAACAAAGAACATTCGTGATGAATAAAGAAACATGGTAGAAACACAAAACCACAAACATGAGAAACGAACCATGGAAAATGTTCATGTTGGTCTTGATATATTTCTATTAGAATGACTGGTGAAGAATCGATAATAATCAAACAAAACTCCCAATATAAATACCCTCAATAAAAACCATTCTAAAAAATGAAAGATCCACAAAATCATTCTGTTCATTGATTGATTGGAATTCATCATATAAATTAAGAACCGGAAAAAAATCCAATCAAAACAACATCCTAACTTTATATGGATCAATCACTGATGAAAAAATCACTTGTGTTGTGATTTTTGGTGAGATCCTATAATTCCTTCTCGAACCGGTCATCGTTACTCAATCTGGTCATCATCAACCATTGTAATCTAGTTCCACGCTCTCCAACAATTTGTAGGGTTATATGGATAGCCCTAAAAAATTTCCATAAGTGTGTATTTAAATAAAACATCAGTTCACTTCATTAATTGTTAAATAAAAAAATTTTATATAAAAAAATTATTTATTTTATGCCCACAATGATTTTTCCCCAAAATCCTTACGTCAACCAAGGATATATCATACCTAGCGTAAAACCCATGTTTTGAACTCAATTATTCCCTCGCATTTCTGATCTATGACCTCATTTAAAATTTATTACACTTATTTAAGAAAACTATGTGAAAACTCTATTTAATACATTTCAAGAATTTATTTCTGGAATATTGGGCCTCAGAATTGCATGATTTCTTCACACGTGGTTTAAAAAATAATCCATATAGTATCCAAAAATAATACATGGAAAATATGAGTCATTAAATTCATGTTTTAATTACATATACCAAATTGAAAATAAAATGAATTTATTTACTATAATAATCTTTATAAGAAGACTTATGTGTCACTAATTCATTATCACAGTAAAATATAATTAATATATGAGTGCATAATAATCTTATATAAGTTATTTGTTTCATCTAAAGCCTTTGAAACATATAGTTAGTCATTCTATGTTTCTCAAATTTATATAGATAAATTTTTTGAACAACTTCTATAGTATTTTACTTAATAATGTGTCAGCCTAAAACATATAATCTTTCTAATTACATGAGAAATATTACCAACTGTTTTTATGATTCAAATATATTTCTTACATTAAGAAAACATATTCTAATTATTAATCTCAAGTACATGTATGATGATTATAATTCCATATATATGTACAATATAAACATTGATTTGATGAGTATTATGTTTTACATATATTTAATAAGTACTTTTAAAAAATATCCTACCATGAAAAATATTACCCTTTTAAATTTCACCATAAACATTTGTGGTGAAAGATTCATATTTCACTATGAAATGAGCTATATTTTTCATACACCACACCACATAACTACTTAGGTATCCTTTCATTCTAATAATATCATATATGACTCTTGGATGGTTGAGTGGACTACTCTTTTTGTAATCTAGTATTTAGATAAACTCAAAACCAGCCTAATAGTATCATTACTAATGGTTTCTCAAGTAAGTGTTACCAAAAAATCATAATATGATTTTGTTCACATAATTTTAGGGTTAACCATTTCCACCATGCTCTACACAAGATAATCTATCAAAACCCTACATGGAAGAACTTGACAAGTTTAATGATCATGGTCTTATCATGTGCTTTATATAGAAGAATTTTAACACATAGTATTATTGTAAAGAGGATTTAATCTCACCATATTATGTAATACATTAACTTAACATATATTTATTCTTATAATTATATTATTTTTAATATCTATTACTTACACTAAATTAATATATTCAAACGAAATTGATGTGTATCTCATTATAAAACTCAAATATTTTGTTAATGAATTAAATTAATATTTGATCACATTCCTATATTTACAAATGAATCCCTTGAATAAGCTTTATGAAAAATGATCATATAATGTATTAGAATCAAATGATGCTAATAATGACCATATGATTAATCTTAGAAAGATAGATATCAAACCTTAACTTTTATAGATAAGGCATAGACATCTATGACAATGGTAGTCTGAACCAAATTTCCTCTTCTCAAGGATAATTTACTCAATAGATACTTCCATTCATCTATAATTTCAACACCTAATATGTATAAATCATATTTAACTATTCAATTTATTCACATTATCTTTTACAAACCAAGTATAAGGTAGAATAAACTCAATCAATTATCATACATAGCATGTAACTCTTTATATGCATGTTTGATAATTTATAGAAGTAGTTACCCACTTCAAACAAAATCATACAATAATTTATAAAATAAAGAATTTATAACTTTGAATTATTCATGGAATATACTAAATAAATTAATAAATATAACTATGATAAAAAATTTACAAACTATTTATAAAAAAAATTATAAGCACTTTATAATTAGTCATAAATTATGGACATTCCCAAATTATATAAATATAAACATTTTATATTTATGTATAATACAAAATTATTCATATGTTTCATTTATCTATATTTTTTCATAAATATATTATATTTAATGAAATGGAAACATTTTATAATAAATTCTATTATGTTACCAATTTACACAATCTAAGTATCACATATTTAATATTATTTAAACCTTGATCCAATAAATTATTGGCATTCCTTTAAATATGGTTTAAATAAATTATAAATATAAGTCTTTTAATTTTAATAATTAAAATTAAATAAATATGAAAAATTAATAATATTAGATATAAACACTTTAATATTTTACATTATTTTGTAATGTATAAACACTTCTATAAATTACACATATAATTTTCTTATAAACTGTATAAATTTAAATTATAAAAAAATCTATATAATTTTAAAAGGTGTTTTAATATTTATATTTCATATTTAAGGAAAATCTATTAATTCAATTTTTTTATAACAATTTAATAATTAATTATATTATATTGAAACATTATTAATTTATAAAACTTTTAACAATTAGAAAAATAACCCAAAATAATTTTTTTTCTCAATTGATAAATTATTTAAATTAATTCATAAATTAAAATAACAAAATTTAATTATACCACACATATCATATTTAAAGGTATATGAAAATCCACAAATTACAGTATTGTTATCTCGACTTATGATTTTATATTTTAGTGTACGACTGATAAAATAGATTATATTTACCATATTAAATGATTACATTTTTTATCTTTTGATATAATTTAATCATTCAATTCTTGGAGTCATATTTAATAATATTCCCAATATCACTTTAAATATACATGGATCTATTTTAATTTGATGGATCATCACCATCATCCCATGTTACTTCCCTTATTTTATTATATAGCTTATTAAAAACTAAAGGAATTGAAATGAGTTGAATCTTATGAAATCAAATAGCATATGGATCTACCCCATGATAGATTATGTTACCAAATAATGTAAGTAAAACCTCAGTTCAATATTCTAGTTGTATATTTTGATATATTATAAGACAACATCATTATAAATAATGTTCTTCATTTTCAAACATGATTTTAGGAATCGATGTTCATAGTGTGGATCTAACACCACTTATAGGTTTATAAGAAAAAATTAATATATAATAAATTTTTCAAAAATAATTATAAATCTCTTCATAAGATCAACCATGAATAAAACCCCAAAACCATGAATAAAAATAATGGGGAATATTGTTGTGTCTATCGTACACCAATAACAACCACTTCTCATTCTACAACACTAATTCATGATGAATATCCTTTAGAGACAATTTATAGACTCCCTACATTATGATGTATCCACAAGTTTAAAGTACCACCCTTTAAATTAATAGAATCTTAATACATTCTCAAGATATACTAGCGTCTCTCAATCTAAAGATAGGAGGAAGAGTGATTTTAGCTGTGTAAAATCCATGAAACTTATTAAACCATATTTATCACTATAAAACTATTATATAAGTATTGGGAAATTAAAAATTAAACATTTAATTTACAAGAACATCATGAAATATTCAAGTTAATATTTCATCATTTACATACTTTAAACATATGAATTCATCTATCCTCTTATGTATTTCATCATATGCACATTTATAAAAATGGTTTCCATTAGTGTAAGTGATATGAATGACAATAGTTATAATTTTGAATCCATGTTAATCATGGAGTATTTATGTGAATCATACTATATGATTATCTACACCATTATATGCCATAGTCTTACAATACAACTATGAAAGTAGTTTCTATATGATATATAATACAATATTAAATGATATAATGACAAGACATAGGATATGCCTCTATATTGTGGATGATGTACAATAAAAAAATCCCATATCATCTCATATGATATGTACCAATTATATCATATATATATATATATATAAACACACACAACACTTTTATCGAAGAATTCGATTTATTTCAATATTGTACAGTTATATGTCAATTTTGAAATATGATTTTGACATGACTAGGACCCCTTTAAAAACATAAAAATGTTAGTGATAAGTCTAAAAGTGTCACCACAAATTCCCCACTAATAGTCCAGGTCTAGTGGCCAATATTATGTGGGAATGCATAAAAATTTGTAAGAATTTTACTTATAAAAAATTCAATAGAATAAAATGTATCTATTGATCAAAATTACACAGAAAATCAATATAAAATATAAGATGATACAAAATGTAATATAATATATACATTTCATGAACAATAGTCATTCATGTTTTCAACATAAAAAATTTCAAAATGTCAAAAGAGTAATAATCCATATATAATGACTGTGAAATACCTTTATTTTTTATAATTGTGTCCAACTATGGTCATTGATCATAAAAAAAACTATATATAACCTTTGGATCACCTCCATTTACTCTTTATTTATTACAATGTCCTATAATATGAATACCATTTTTAGTACTATGAGTACATCACTACAAACGTTCCCATGAATAGGTATGTATTATAATAACCCACAACATATCCCAAGTAATAAACATTCCAAAATTTAGTCCAATGTTTTCATAATATTAGGGCGATGAAATAAATATCAT
Organism: Viscum album; assembly: GCA_963277665.1. Classification (NCBI taxonomy): domain Eukaryota; kingdom Viridiplantae; phylum Streptophyta; class Magnoliopsida; order Santalales; family Viscaceae; genus Viscum; species Viscum album. Next base: position 1,546,339,278 of record OY728135.1, on the reverse strand, counting down.
AAATTCATTTTCACTACAATGCTCCACTTAAGTTCATCTCTAGGATAATAAATTAACTAAGAAACTAAACTCTTCCAAATATATACACCCAACGTTGAACATAATTAACTCTATAAATATAACAAGGTCAATAAAAGATAAACATAGATAAAAAATAGAGCCCCAATGACCACACCCTTATAAACAAGGAATCATAAATGTATTAAAAGTTAGAGAACATTTTCCCTTTTTATTATGGGATATACCTTTCCCAATATTATGTACGGAAATCACCTAATAGAAATCATCAATTAAAGAAATATAATAAATTATATCACCCTGAAAAAGAAATTTGCATTTCAAACGAATGCCATAACCTTATCTACCATCTTAGTTTAGACTCTTATGTACCATAACCCTACTACAAGTGTTAGGTTTTTTCAAAAAGAAATATCATGGAATCAATCATAGTCTATAAATTCACAAAAAAACATTGAGAACCAACCTATTAAAAGTATATTCATCTCTAATAAATAATAAATATATCATGTTCAATGACTAATTGTTTTTATTTACATGAAATGACTTGACAAAAATTATTTGGTTATCATGAATATAATCATTTTAAAAAAAGTGAAAATAGGGAAAATTCACTTTAAAATGACCATTTTTAAAAACCTACCCATCAAGACCGTTGTGGGTTCCATAATAAGGTCAAGTGAGATTCCCAATACCCACAAAAAAGTGTCTAGTGTTAAGTGACTATTACAATGATGGTATACACAAAAAATGTTGAGAATTAATCCTCAAAATATAAAATTAAAAATAAAAAACCATCATTATAAATCCACATATATCATGACGGTCAATAATAATATAAAATTCATGAAACAACATATCACATACCACATGTTATGTATATAATAATATATAATCAATAAAAAATAATAATTTACACAGAGAAATTAAATTTACATATATTAAAACATTATATAAATGAAAAAATAAAGGGACCCTTCAACTAATGGATATAAACATTTTTACCAAGGCATCCCCAGTGGAAACTACCGGGCCTTTGACAAACCATATATTTTATAATATTAATTTCATGATTTATTATGTAAATACACACATAATACCATCCCAAAAGATTGAGAGACCTAGTGTCTTTGTGGAATTAGGTACAAAACATAATAACTTGAAGCATGGGAATAAGAACATTTTTAAAAAAATTCTAAAACATTCCCTTGTATTCCAATAATCATTTAATACTACCAAGGATAACCTATGGTTGTATATAAGAAAGGGGCGAGCTATAAGTACCTGTAATGGAATAATTAATGTATAACTTGATCAAATTAATAAATGTGAGTCAATAGGAATATAAAGGTGACATAAAAGGAAGAAAATCATATAAAAGAATATCGAATCATGATATAATAAGTTAACATCAATGTATCATAGGAATGTGGAAACAACATAAAATATGACATCATAAGAATATGTCAAGGATTACTATTGAAACATCATAACATAGTGTGAATAATATAACATATCATACACTATAATTGTATCTCTTGAGATTAAAACATTACCAAATGCATTGGAGGGTTATATAATTGTGGACCCATCTATCACATTCATATCTTGTACATGGATTTGTGTTCCATGTAGATCATACTACATAAGAAATGTATTTCACCAATTTTAATCCCAAGATCAGGGAGTGTAGATTATGTACATATAATAACCTAGTAAATTAAGGATAGTTACAGAGAGGTGAATATATTTGTGTGAATTTGGGGATGTGTATTAAAAACACCAATGTTTGACATGGAAAATCATGGGACAATATTGGAAGAATAGTGGGTGTGCATAAAGGTTCACATAAAAGTTTTATTGAGAGTGAATGGTGGAATCTCATTACTTTATAAATATAATGACTGTAATGGTATGTGTAAAAACACATTAAAATGTGAAAAATAGTAAATAAAAAAGTTTATTATAAATAAATTACATCAAATAAAAATTAAGTGAAGATGATTCAATTATTTCGGAATTATAACAACTTAGGTAAAGGATATAATTAGTGGGGAGAGATTTATATCATTCGTAGAAAAAAATTAGAATGTAAAGGGGTATTTTAAATGAAATGAAATTATAATAAATTGAGATTCAAATTTCTAAATAAAAACAGGGTTCTTGAATGTAAAATGAGAGAGATATATATATATATATGTTACCTTTAGAGGGAACTTCTAAAAGATTTTGAGGAGCTTCCTAAGAGACTAGGAACACCTTGGGAGGGATTTAGAAAGGGATAGAGAGAGGATATTAATTATAAATTGGTTCCTAGTGAAGAAGAGTGAGGGGTTTGGAGGGTATTCATATTAAAATAGAGGGGAATTTTTTATTAACATTCAAACATAAGTTTTGGACACAATAATATAAACAAATCTACACCATAAACCTTACCATGGATTTAGACTATGGTTTCTACCTACGAGTAGTGATTTTAAATATATTATATGTAAATAAACATAAATTCTTAAAATAATACAATTGTTTATGTGGAAGTGATTCATGTTCATAAAGAATTAATTCTAAACCCATAAAATATAATATTAGTTTTCAAGGATTCATTGATTATTTATCCATCCAATGGCCCGACAGCCTTCATTTTTATATTGATTTGGATAATCCACCTTTCAAGGGGTGAGGTGGAACCCTTAAACGACATGTAAGCGTAAGTACTACATGACCTGTAGGCCATAGAGAAGTTCATTTCCCCTAGGCTTCAAACATTACATACAACCTAGACTAACTACTTAGAATAACTCTTATCTAGCATCTTCATAGTGAAATCAGCTCTCTACATTTGCATGGCTGTTCGGCTAGGCTATCCCATGCGTTCATAGGCTTTTCCTAATTGTAGGTTCCATACCCTCGTATTCTTGTAATCCGTGTAGCTTCTGCTGTGGTAAAATCTCCTTACTCATCCTCCTTATCGAGGTTGTTCCTTGTAGGTTGTCTGGTTTACATCTACACATCAATGTGTCCAGAAGACCTTGAGGTGGCCCGAAGGCATTATTGACCCATAGGCTTGGGTGGCTCAATGGCCTTAAAGGACTCTAGGACCAAATCAGTGGCCCGAAGGCCCAAACGTGGGAAAATTCCCAGCTTCTATAGTGTCAAATAGTGCCTGCTACAGTTCCTGCTACAATATTGCAAAGTTCCCGCTACAGTACCTACAACTGCACTACTACAGTACTACTACAGTACCCAAATTTTTTCCTATTCTTGGATTTGATCTCGGTTCACCTGGATGCACTTAAGAGTCCTCAAAAAACCGAGCTGAGGCTCACGTGTGATAGTTTATAAAATTAATAAAATAACTCCAAGAATACAATATTTTAATGTGAAGTATATATTGGTTCATGTATTCACTATATTTTATTTATTACATGAATTATGGACTATTATGATGTCATAATATATACTATATATTTACGTCTTATTTAATTTTTACACAAAAATTTTATTGTCTCAGAGAATTATGAAAAAATTACCATTGGTTAACTTCAACATGATGATTTAAAAAATAATATTCATTTTAGGAAAACAATTATCTAAACATGGTACTTTAAAATTTTAAAATAAAAATCTCCATTTATAAAAAAATAATTTTTATGAAAATAATAATTTTCTGACCCTTACAAATGTTATATAATACATCATTACATTATATTAACATTTATATATAAATAAATATTATTTAATAAGAATATAATATGAATATGAAATTTATTTCAAAATTCATAAATTTAAACAAAGTTCTATTTAAATTAAAAACATGTATATTTCCAAGCATAAAATTTTGGTTTCTTCAAATCAATATCTAATTTTAATCAAACCATATCTAATTGGATATATAATGTAATAATGAATAGTTATAATTGTAATAATTAATTTGTTTAAAAAATGTAAAAATTCATACTATTGGGGTCTTGATACAAAACCCATTATTACACTCACATATTCCCTAAGTGTAAGTTGTTTGATGGTGGTTTTTTACTAGGTTGGTTTAATGAACATGGTTAGGTTTGTGATTTTGATAAGCTTGAACTTTTCCTATAAACAGTTTCGCTCATATTTTAGTTGCTGAATATTTTCTTTGGATTTGCCAAGGGGAAATCCCATTGATTCCATCTCCCTCAAGAGTTATGATAAATATGCTTCCTAGGATATGATCCTACTTGTTGAGGCCTCCAATTGTTCCTTCTGTTTCAGTTGGAATTTATCATAACCCGTATTATACTAATTTTAATGGTCACTATAAAATGACTATATTATCAATGGTTACGATGATTAATTGTATTCTAAATATGAGAGGTTGTATTTTATAAGTTATCAACATAACCAGGGTTGTGAATATTTTTTTTCTGTAACTACATTATTTAATAAAGAATTATTGGTTCAAAAAAGTGAATTTAATTCATAATTCTTCAAGTCATTACATTTTTACCCCTTTAGAAATTCATCCCTAAAAATTTTTATTTGGTAAACTAAAACAAATGATAGTAAATCTATGACATTTCCTCTTCAGATTCCAAGGTTTCTTCCTTAATCTAGTGGTTATAGCATAGTACATTAACTAGGTGAGTTGTCATGTTTTATAGAACTTTGTTTCTATGATCTAAGATATTGACATGCTACTCCTCACATGAAAGATAATTTTCTAAGGGTACCACATCTAAATTCAATACATGTGAGCGGTAAAGAATATACTTCCCCAATATGGATACATTAAATGCATCATGGATATCTGAAAATTGAGGTAGGTGTTCTAGTTGATAGAACATAACTCTGATACAATAAAGGATATAAAAGGGTCTAAATTTTATTGGCATAATCTTTCCATTTTTACCAAAACTCATGAAAATCATTCACCTTGTTATATGAAGGAACAAGTTATCTCGAACATCAAATTCTAAGTCTAATAATTGATTGTATATGTAGTTTTTTAGTAAAATTTATAAGGATTTCATATTATTTTTAATGGTTTAAATATTCTCTATCATCACTGGGATAAGATAAAGTACCATAAGATTCCACCCTCTAAATTCATCACAACATATGGGAGTCTGAAACCTCATCCCATACAAATTCCCATAAGGTGAAAACTGAATATTAGAATGTAAGATTTTGTTATGTGAGAACTACACTAGGGGAAGGTGTTGATCCAAATATCCTTAAAAATCCATTAATAATGATCTTATAATATAATATATAGTTATAATGGTTCTCTCTGGATGACCATTCATATAATAGTGATAAGTAGTAATAAAAATATTCTTTGTGTCCAACACTTACTGAAGGATTCTCCAGAACCTCAAGGTATACCTTAGATCTAGATCAAATACAATAGAGTGTTTTACTATATATAGTATTACCACTTTCCTTATATATATTTTTGTTAGTTATTTAAGAGGGAAATCATCATTGATAGCAATTAAATGTTCCAATATTATAATATGACCCAAAAACCAACCATAGGATGTTATTTCATTTAGATGTACTAGGGAATCATATAATGAAATACATGGTCATGTTTCCTCAATTCCATTCTATTATGGGAAATAATTGTGACATTAACTTAGACTTCTATCATTCATCCTTGACTTGTTGGCATACCAAGAATCAAGATACAAATTATGAAATCTCCCACTTTATGCTATCCCTCTAGAGGTTTTTATTTATATACATATATACACATACTTACATACACATAGTAATTCTTCCTCGATGAATAGATAATGAAATGATATATACATCATCGAAAATTTTAATCTTCCGATTTGGTTTTGATTGGACACATATTTTGCGTTTAAAACCATATAACCCTTAGAAAATTTAAACTATGTAATATTCGCTACTTTTTTCTGTTGCTCATCATCATCATTTTGGGACACATTAATCCTCTCAAGAATGGATGGTTGAGAAATAATTTGATAAAGGTAGGATGAATATCCATTTATTATTCCTTATTTATATACTTTTTCATGCTCAAGAAGATTGGTTCCCTATCAATCCTCGTCAGGGATATGGTTTGATGATCATTTTTTATCAATGTATTTGAAAACTTGTTCTCCTTCTAAGGATGGTAATGGATTGAACAATCATAATTGTTGGCCTATAGGATATTTTTATCCACTATCTCTGAATATAATGGTTTTAATGATCACAAATCATGTCTTATATTAACATATAACTTACCTCATGACAAATTATAATATTTTTTCAAAGCTAATTAATTATGCGGGTTTATGTATAAACAAGCTTATAACTGATTATCTATGTGTAATTATGGGTATTAACAATTTTTGACTTTTCTATACTATAAGACAGACAAAACATTTAAAATTGTTTAAGTATGAGTCACTGCCACCGACAGAAGAAATGATTCACCGACAGACAAATGACTCACCGATGCATATGACTTACTGATGCAGACAACCTATCGATGCAAATGACATACCGATGCAAATGACCTACAGATTAATATGGATCACCAATGAAAATTTCACATCAAATAAAATTAATTACCAACGCAGATGACCTACAGATGTAATCATCCAACCATCACAACAAGTGACCTGTCGATGCATGGTGCTACCGACGAATTGACTCACTGATAGTTTAAATGACTCACTAATGTAATGAGTCATCGACCTATGTAAAGACTGACAGGATGACATACTGATGGGTTTAGTCACTGGTAGAAGGATATACCTACATACAACTCGCCAATAGACTGACTCACCTATAGATGAGGAAATGATGAACTGTTTAAATTTTCATTTATTAATATTATTTTTAACTTTCATATTTGATTCATTTAATGGAACTGAAATATTTAATAATATCTTTTAGGACATTTAGTAGACAGTACGAGGTCCGATGAACCTATTAAAATGGGTAGAACATGATCTTTTTCGACCCTCAAGTATACAAATCATTTTTATGAGAGAAAAAGAAACATAAAGAATATAGATATACATAGAGAACAGAATAGAAGTGTTGTGTGCCTGTATGTATGAAAAAAGAACATCTGTGACTCTCATGCATCCAATTTGAACTCAAGGAAGAACACACGATGAAATATCAATTAATATGGACATCGAATTGAAAACTACTTAAGCATATCAAAGAAGGATATGGATATACCTTCATAATCACACTTGTACCTGGAAGACAAAATACGATACTCATTTTTTTGTGTCAGCTTCCATAAGAGAACACAAACCTCATCTCATATACATCTTAAGAGTCCAGAGTTTCATCTCAAGACACACAGAGCATTCTAAATCTTTTCTCATATTTATTTTCTCTATTGTGTGTTGTTATAAACATTTGAGAAGTGTGCGTATCTGTCTGTAGAACACACATTATCTCTTGTATTAAACTGAAGTATAAAAGATATTCTTACACTCATACCTTTTTACACTTGTTGACTCCAACTGATATGTTTGGAAGAGGTCCTTCTGTGACCAGGTAGTTTATACTCATGAAGAACTGTGGTGGAGGTCTTATTACCTCGAAATATGGTGTGATATTGTAAACCCCGATCTAGGGTGTGGATCAAACTGTTTATTAATTTAGACTTCTTGGTGGAAGGTGATCACCAAGTGTAGAGGATTTGGTCTCTTCTTTAGACTGAACCTCTTGTTTTATTTCCGCTATGTTTTTACTTTTACTTTTACTCATTATTTCATAAAACTAAATTTAACTTTGATAGTTATTATTAGCATGTTTTTATAGTAGTATTTAATTATTAGGTTAGTTTCAAAAGTTGTATTAATAATCAAATTTATATAACTGAAAACTAACCAATCACTTGAGAAATTAATCCAACAGTCAAGCTCTTATAAATTCACTACTGTCTAACTGATCAATTGAATTTTAAATTTGAGGGAATTTAAAATAATACATTTTTTAACAGAAATTTTTATAGAAACTCAATATACCCCCCTCTTTAGTACTCTACTATGACCAACATTTGGTATCAATGGTTTTGTAATTTTTAGTTTTCAATGATTTTTAAAAAATTTCATCGGCGGTTTTAGTTATATTTCAAAGATCTCAATCATTCTATTAACACTAAATTTTTATCTCTATAAAATATTTTTCTAATATTTTAGTATAGATAATAGATTAGATGGTGATACTAAAAATATACCTCGATTCTTTAATGGAACAAACTATGAACAATGGGAAATTAAAATGAAAATGCACTTTGAAAGTATGGGTTTTAAGATTTTGTCTTCAATTATAGATGAATATAAGATTACTAATACTTCTACAACCACTTAGGGTAACCCAAATAAGAATAATTATAATAATAATTGCAATGAAATGAATACCTTATACTGTTATTTAGGAGAGGAGGATTTTAACAGAATTTTTGGATGTAAAACAACCCATGAAATTTGAGACAACATATCTGTTTCACATGAAGGAACCTCTAGTGTTAAGGAAATTAGAATTAACACATATACCATAAAATATCACAAATTTAAAATAAAACCTAATGAGCCTATTTCTGACATGTATATCAGGTTTAATAGAATTTTAAACACTATGATCTCTCTATGAAGAGATGTTACTACCAAAGAGAAAGTTATGAGGATTCTCAGATGTTTACCTGATATATGGAGATGAACTTTTATCTCCATTAGAGAATCTTGTGACATCAGAACACTACCCATAAAAGAACTCATTTGGAAACTGATGATTTATAGAGAAGAGATAAAAGTCTACAAGTAAGAAGAGGATGAACTAAAGAGAAAATATGTAGCCTTCAAGACTACTACCTCTAAGAAAAAATAAAAAGAGAAGGTTCTAGTATCTTTTGAAAGCTCCATTAATGAAGAATCAATATAAAATAGTGATGGAGAGATGGATCAACTGGACAAAAGATTCTTGAAATTATATAGGAAGAATAATTTCTTCAGGAAGCTCAATTATAATTGAAGATACGTTATCATGGGAAATCAGAAAAAGTACTGGAAATGAAATGAAAATTAAAAGGATATTGTCTGATGTGAATGTAAGAGGAGAGGACATGTCAAAGATGTCTATCCAAAATTAAAATATAAAAATAAGTATGATGAAAAATATAATAATTTTAAGAAAGCTATGAAGGCCATTTGGAGTGCCTCTGAGGATAGCTCCAGTGAATTAGCATAATCTCACGATGAGAGAAATGAAATGGAAAATATGGGTTTTATGAAAAACACATTAGAGATAACCTTAGATTCTCATATACAAAATTCTTTTTATTCTGGAGATAAAATTGATTATGAAAATATGAGAAGCGATGATCTATTTTAATATTATAACATGATGGAAGATAAATGCAATTAAATGAATGATAAATATAAATATTTCAAGAAACAACATGCTCCCCCTATAAACATTAAGTCTGAAATTACAACTAAAAAGGATAAGAATGCTCAACTGCTCAAATAAAACAATGAATTAAAAATGTCCAATGAGCAATTGAATAAAGATATATAAAAGTTTACCAATGGGAAAAATTCTCTTACATAAATTCTTGGTAATTAGATAGCTCCTAAGTACACTTATAGCATTGGATATTAGCTTGGATAGAGAAAAAAATCTAAAAACATTTTGTAACTAAATCTGGAAAATTTGTTATGCCACCTAAAAATCAAAATTTTGCTATTAGTTCCAGTTTTGGAAAAATATTTTACTACCTCAAGTTTTTTTCTGGACTTAATAGTGTCTATTTTTCAAATATGTAACATAATTCTTATAGGAAAACCATAAGGAAAATGTGGGTACCTAAAGTACTGATTACTAATGTTACTGGACCCAAACAAGTAAAGGCACCAAAATCTACTTTTTTTTTACTATTTTTTAGGAAATATATCTGAAGAGATCCATTAAGAGTTAGTAGTACTTGGACAGTGGATGTTCAATAAATTTGATAGGAGACTACTCAATCTTCAATAAACTAATAAATATTGATGGTTGATATGTAACTTTTGGCGACATTTCTAATTCAAAAATAATTGGCTTAGGCCAATTTGGTAACTCTAACTTAGTTTTAATTTCTAAATTAATTTATGTTGATGAACTAAAATATAATTTTCATTGTATTTCACAATTATGTGATGATGAATTTCTTGTTAAATTCGGGAATGATTCTTGAAATGTTTTTAACTCTAAAAATGAATTATTATTTTATTCTTTTAGAAAAGAAAATGAATATGATGTTAATGTATATTCATTAGTTTCTGAAAACATTTATTTTTATGTGCCTTTTATAAAGATTCCTCGTTTTGGCATATGAGATTAAGACACTGTAATGTACACTATCTTAGAATGATTACTCGAAAATACTTAGTCATGTATCTACCTAAACTATAGTTTTCAAATGAAAAGTCAGTAATTCTTATCAAAAGGGTATACAACACAAGATGTCTTTCAAATCAAAGAAATAAATTTCAACTTCTCAACCTCTTGAGTTGGTTCAAATGGAGTTGTTTGGACGATCTTGAGTTTCTATTTTAAATGAGAAACACTATTTCTATGTTCTTGTACATGACTATTCTAGGTATACATGGACTTATTTCATAGCTCACAAAATTGAAGCATGTACTTACTTCACCAGGTATTAAAAAATAGTGGAAAAGCTAAGTGGTCTTAGGATAAAATCCTTAATAAGAGATCATGGCCATGAGTATGAAAATCATAACGTTAAATATTTGTGATCACACAATGGATATAATCATAACTTCTCTACCCCTAGGAAACCTTTATAAAATGGTGATATATAATAAAAAAATATAACCTTATAAGAGATATCCTAAACAATGCTTATGAATATGATCTACCTGTTTACTTTTGGGATGAGGCTGTGAATACATCTTTAAACATAATTAATAGAGTCTTAATTAGAACTATCCTCAAGAAGACTCCTTATGAGTTGTAGAATAATAAGAAACCCAAAGTTAGTTACTTTAATGTTTTTTTGTTGCAATGTCTATATCCTTAATACAAAGGACAATCTTGAAAATTTTGAATCCAAGAGTAATGAATGAATCTTATTAGGTTACTAAATTTATAGTAAAGACTATATAGTCTTTAATAAAAAAACCATGTGTGTGAATGAATCTATGCATATAAAATTTTATGAAATAGATCCACATGAACCTAATACCTCCCAATACAAACTTAAAAATGATGTGAAAAATCTGGACATAAATGAAAATTCATCTAATCCTCTTTTAAATAAATTTTTTAAATCAAATAGTTCAGGAAATTCTTCAAACTCTGGACATGATGAACCTGAACATGTAGATGAACTTTAAATTACTAGTACCACCTTTAATAGACCTACTTGAACTTTCAAGATCCATCCTTTAGATTCTGTTGCAGGAGACATGGATAAAATGAAACAAAATAGAGCTTCTCATAGAAACCAGGTTGAACATCAAGACATTTTTTCCCATCATGAACCTAAAACATAAATGGTGGAATTAAAGTTGAATTTTGGGTGATGTATAGACAAGAAGAAATTAATCAATTTTAAAGAAATAATGTTTTGAAATTTGTGGATATACCCAAAGAAATCTTGACTATAGGCACTATGTGAATGTTTAAGAATAAAGTAGATGATTCTGGTAATATTTGTAGAAATAAAGCCATATCGGTTTCACCGGGTTATAGTCAAAAAGAAGTTATTGACTATAAAAAAACTTTTTCACCTTTTTCTAGACATGAGGCTATCAGAATTGTTCTTACTTATGCTGCCCATCTTAATTTCAAAATTTATGAGATAGATGAAAAAAGTGAATTCCTAAATGGGTATATATTTGAGGATGTTATTGATGAAAAACCCCCAGGTTTAAAAAACTCTCATTTTCAAAAACTTGTTTTCAAATTAATAAAATATTTATATGGTTTAAAATAAGCTCTAATAGTTTTTTATGATAGGCTACTTACTTTTCTCATTATAAAAGGTTTTACAAAAGGTATTGCTGATCCTACACTCTTTAAAAAACAAATTTCTAAAGATGTTTTAGTATATCAAATTTATGTAGATGATATTATTTTTGGATCATCAAGAAATTATTTATATATTTATTTTTCTAAAATGATTCAACGTTAATTTGAAATGAGTTTTATGGGTGAACTCAAATTCTTTCTCGGATTTCAAAGTTTTCTTAATAAAGAAGGTATCATTTTAACTCAAAGTAAATACAAAAAATACCTTTTAAAAATATTTTGATTTGATAGCACTAAAAGTAGTGACACTCCGATGAGTACTAATTGTATGTTGGATCTTGATGAAGATGGTAAATCTATTTATCAAACCACTTACAGGGGAATGATTGGATTTTTCCTCTACATGATAGCTAGAATGCCAGATATAATGTTTAGTGTGTGTATGTGTGACCGTTTTCATGATAATCCCAAATAATCTCACTTAAATTTTGTTAAAAGTATTTTCAAATACCATAAACATACTATCAATTTAGGTCTTTTTTACCCTAAATGGAAAATCATTCGATATAGTGAGTTATTCTGATGCTGACTTTGGTGGATGCAAGTTAGATAGAAAAATCACCTTTAGGACATACCACATTTTGGGAAAGTATTTGATTTCATGCGGTATTAAGAAAAAAAATTATATTTCATTATATACTACCAAAGATGAATACATAGCTTATGGTAGCTAGTATGCTCAGATTTTGTGGATGAATCACACTCTTATAGACTATGGATATCAATTTAGATATGTACTTTTAAAATGTGATAATAAAAGTTCTATTAATATTTCTAAGAACCCGGTTTCTAATTCTAGAACAAAAAATATTGATGTAATACATCACTTTTTGAGATATCATTATCAAAATTTTGAGATCACATTGGAATTTATTTTCCCTAAATATCAGCTAGTTGATATATTCACTAACACATTGAACTCTAAAATATTGAATTAAACTAGACATGAGTAAGGAATGATCAATTTATAAAACCATGTATTTGTATTCCATTGATTTTTTAAGTGAAGTTCTCATGCCAACATCGATGATATGTCATGACGACATAGTTCTCATAATGACACCAATGCTATGTCATGATGACATAGTTTTCTTGCTGACACTGGTGTTATATCATGGCAACACAGATTTCATGCTGACACCAGTGCTATGTCATTCCGACACGGTTGTCGTGCTGACATCGTTAGTGTTATGAAAAATATGTCAAACTGACACTGATGACTCACTATATTTATACAATTTATGTTTTTTTCTTCAAAATGACACCTTTTCAATAATGTTTTTGAACCCGGTTCATGATTTCACAATTGTGTAATTTCAAAATCCCTAAATAATATATTTTTGAATCAATCCACTCTACTTATTTACCTATACACTCTCTTAGCTATTCCTCTCTCATTAACCCTAACATTTCACCTTCTAACCATCAGACTGAATAGATTGGAATGGCGTTTGTGAAGCTATCTCTTGATGATGGTAAGTCTCATGCTTATAAGTAACAGAAATCTGAATCGAGTAAATCTTCATCACCTGTAAATACTACTCTAGAAATTTTTTTTGTAACTCGAGAAAAAGAAGTTCTTGTATAATGGCTATTAAAAAACAAGTCTCTTCTACTCAAGGTACTATAAGGTCAAGGTTGTCTTGAGTGGTTCTCAAATAATTAATGAACCTTTTACCTGAACCTATTCATGAGGTTTACATGAATATAGAGTTTTTTGGAAGGGAGTGATGTCGCTTGGATAAAATCCATAGTAAAAGGAAATAGAATCTCTTTCTCTTCAAGACATTGGGTTGAATGTCTTAAAGTTCCTCATGAAGGTGTATTTGATGATTATCAAGGTACCTCTCCTCCTGAGAGTGAAATTTTTTTCTTTGAGATAATGTTAAAGGAACTCACTAATAATGATGTGCACAAAATACCCATTACTATAGAGTTAAATGGAGAATGTAGAATCCTGTTTAAGTTTATCCAACATCAAATCTATCCCAGGAAAGGTGACTTTTCTTCTCTAAAATATCAAGATGTCTACTTAGTTTTTATACTGAGAAAAGGGATCTAGGTAAATTTTGGAAGATACCTTATAGTTCACATGAATGAGATGATCAAACCTTCCTGAAAAAATAATTACTTATTCTATCCAAGGACGATTTCGACTATGCTGAAAGAAAAAGGTTGTGTAGATAATGGTGAGGAAGATATTTCTGAGTGCAGTGGAATCTGGCTTTGTAATAAAATTTGTAAGAGAATGATAATCAACTGGAATCCATGGAAGAGAGAATGGGTTGGAGATGAAGATAAGATCTATGAAAAGTTTAATCTCGTGGATCATCCAACTAGACCAAAGAATATGGATGATCTTGGTTTGGGACCAAATAAGGAAGATGTTTATTTTTCATAAGAAGAAGAGGATCATGTAACTCCAGTTAGAGAAATGGGATCACTTATTGATGATGGGAGTGATCCTGACACATCTAGACCTCGCAAAGGTTGTTTCCATTGGAATACATATTCCTCAACTCATCTTAACCTCTGATGAGCCCACTCTTAATGATAATGGATATGAGGTGACAAAAGTAATAGGAATTTTGGAATATGTATGAAGATTCAGTGGCTCGGATGATGAAGAAGAAGATTGTGAAAATGGTTAATGTGGCAGTGGTAGTGAAGAAGAAGAAGAAGGTGAAGAATATGGTGATAAAAATAAAAATGAAAAACATGTATCTAGACATGATGATATGAATGTAATGGAAGTAGTGATGATGATCATAAGGATGGTCAAGGTGAAGATATTGAAACGATTGAAGTTTTAGACTAGGATCGATATGAAGAAGCTTCTGAAGTGGTTGTTGAAGTGAGAGAAGAAGCTGATGTTGCTGCTAAAGTGGAAGCTCAATAAATTCTTGTACCTTATTTGGTTTTTGAAAGAATATTACCTTGTATTGAGTATGAGAAACCATTAAGGAAATCTCATATTGAGTGAGAGACTCAAGAAATAGAAAATCAAGTTAAAGAAGAGAATCATTTTGGAAGTCTAAGGATTGGTACTCTTACTTCTCTAGATGATGATATACTGGCTGAATGGGTAAGGAATCCTGGGTATGTGGCACTGGGATTAGACTATGATGATTCAGATGATGAAGTGTTTGTACCTACTACAAGAGAACCAGTGGATGAAACCCTTTCTAGTGACTATTTCACTAAGGCTGGTTTGGAAGAATTCATGGAAGATATATATTCATTAATATGACATTTTTTAAAATCTCAGATGAGATATGATATTGATGAAGTTAGAAGAGAAAAAACTGAGGTGAATGATTACCAGATATCTATCTGATCTATGGTACATGATGTAAGGAGACCTGAAACTTATCGTTCTACTTCTTGACTTAGTAAGTTTATCTCAAGATGATGTTGTTTCAGTCTCATAGATGGTGATAAAGTATATTCATGAAAACATGATTATAATTGAAAAAACCATTGTTGCAAGCAACACCATGATTGGGAATGATATGATGAAGTTAACTATTGGAATCAATTATTTAACCACTGAGTATAGAGATACAATGGAAAGTGTCATGAAAGTTCTTTAAGAGCTTGTCTCTCATCATAAAGTTCAGGATTTTTCCAAATTGAAAAAGGAACTAATAAAAATTGTGAAATATTCTTCAAGCTCCACTCCTACTACTTTTTATTCCACACCTAATTAGCCTTCTCAGACTCTAGATACTGAGGAAATTAGAAAATTTGTAAAAGAGGATATTAAAGCTCTATTTGATTCTTCTGGTTTGAGCAGCCTATAAAATATCGAGAAAAATAGTGATTGTGGGCATGATATGATTAGATTATATAACAAGGAATCCTCGTCCACTCAGAAGGAACTTACAAAGAGGATGAGTTCATATTTCTATAATATTTATTCCAATCACCAGTTGATAAGTAATTTTAAGTATTTGGAAAAAATATGACTTTACCCGCAGTTACAATTGCTTTCAAAGAACTAGTCAAGCAATTAAAGGACATAACTTCTATATTGGATAAATTTATGGAGAATAAGGATGAATTTGAGAAAGCAATGAAATATGGTGGGGATATTATTGAGGATTTCATTAAACTGTTAAAGCCATATCTCCTTGTTTAGAGTGAAGTCATTGTTGTTCCAGCTGCTGCTTGTCTTAACGCTTATTAGAAAATATCTTCATCTATAATGTTTGTTTCTCAAGACTTGACAAAAATATGGTATGTTATAAGTAAACAACCTTAACCTCGGCTGGTCTCCCAGCACTTACCATGCCTGGAACAAGCTGTTACAGCAAGAATTCATTTGCCTCCACTCGATATTTCTTCTAATGCTCTTATTTCTCCTCTACCACCTAATGTAGCAACCATTTATCCATATGATAAGGGTAAGGAACCATTTGACCCTAAAAATTAGTGTGCATTGATTCTTTTTTATAGATCTGAGTGCTTATAAATTTTTTTAGTGTACTTTGCTTTTGAATGACAATTAACTATTTCCAATTTTTTCTAATCCCAAAAGGGGGAGAAAATTATTATGCATTATTATTTGTTTATATTACTCTGATAAATTTCACTTCCCATATTTTTTTAAGCATATTCATCTTTATGGGATATAATAATCAGATTGTTTACTTTAATCATTCTCTAATGTTACTTAATAATGCCATGATTTTTTATCATCTAAAAGGGGATATTTTTGGCCCATAGGATATTGTTAGCCACTAACTCTGCCTATAATGGTTTTAATTATCACAAATCATGTCATATATTAAAATGTAACTTACCTCATGAAAACTTCTAAAATAATTTCAAATCTAATTAATTATGTGTGTTTAAGTCTGAACAAACTTATAACTAATTATCTATGTGTAATTATGGGTATTAACACTTTCTGACTTTACTGTACTATAGGAAAAAGAGAAGATTTAAAATTTTTTAAGTACCAGTCACTAACACCAACAGAAGAACTGAGTCACCAATAGATAAATGACTTGTCAATGTATATTACTTACCAATGAAGATGACCTAATGATTCATATGACTTACCGATGCAGACGACCTACCGATGTATAAGAATCATCGATGAAAATGACTCACCGATGCATATGACTTATCAACGGAGATGACCTACCGATGAAATCATCCTTCCATCAGTACAAGTAACCTAGAAATTCATGGAGCTACAAATTCAAGGACTCACCGATAGATAAAATAAATCACCAATGTAATGATTCGCTGACAGGAGGAGATACCGATAGATGACTCACCTATAGACTGACTTACTGATAGACGAGTCACTGATATAATGATTAAATTTTAATTTATTAATATTATTTATAATGACCATATTTGAGTCATTTAATAACACTGAAATATTTAATAATCATTTGTTGGACTTTTAGCAGATAGTAAAAGGTACAAAGAACCTTTTCACATGGAGAGAACAAGCTCTTTGTTAGCCCTCAAGTATGAAAATAATTTTTGAAGAGAGAAGAAAACCACACATAATACAGATATACAAAGATAATAGAAGAGATGTGTGGTGTTCCCACATGTAATATGGAATAACATCTGCGACTCTCACTCACCCACATTAAACTCAAGTAAAAACACACGATGCAATCTCAATCGAGATATATATTGAATTTCCAACTACTTCAGTATAACAATGCAGGAGAAGGATATACCTATAGAATCATACTAGTACCTAGATGCTTGAATAAGACACTCTATTTTTGTGTCAACATCTATAATAGGACTCAAAACTACTCTCAGCTGCATCTGAAGTGTCCAGAGTTTCATCTCAAGACACACAGAGCCTTCTAAATCTTTTCTTATATTTATTTTTTCTATTGTGTGTTTTTATATACTTTAGAGGAGTGTGGTTATCTTTCTATAAAGCACACACTATCTCCTATATCAAACTAAAGGATATAATATATTCTTTCACTCATACCTTCTTACGCCTATTTACTCCCATGAATAAGTATGGAATATGTTTTTGTGTGACCGGGATGTTTGTACCCATGAAGAACTATGGTAGAGGTCTTATGACACAGATAGGTGGTGTGTTGTTATGAACCTCGATCGAGGGTGTGGATCAAACTATTTATTAATATAAACTTCCTAGTGGTAGGTTATCACCAACTGGAGAGGATTTTGTCTTTTTCTAAGACTGAACCAATTGTTTTATTGCCACTATGTTTTTACTTTTAATTTTAATTTGTATTTCATAAAACTAAATTGAACTCTAGTAGATAGAATTAGAAATTATTTATAATAGTTTGGACATATTAGGATAGTTTAAAAAGTTTTATTAATTATAAAATTGATATAACAGATATCTAACCAATCTCTAGAGAAATTAATCGAATAGTCAAGAACATAAGAATTTTCTACTGGATAACTAATCATGGGAATTTTAAATTTGAGGGAATTTCAAATAATACAATTTTTAACAATATTTTTATCGATACTCAATTCACCCCCCTCTTGAGTACTCTACTCCAACAAAAAATACTCCTTTATCGTCTCTAAAAAAATTCATGGAAACATATTGATATCATTTTGGGTGCATATATTTTTGAGGCATTTATAAACCTTATATATGTAACACTTCTCCCCCCAGAGATAATGTTTTAAAATATACAATGTGATGGTCACTAAAACTAATTATAGATGACGTGTTGGGTTGTTATTATTAGGAATATTTAATTATATGTAGGTATAGAAAATAAATTTATCATTATTCATGTGTATGCATGACTAACCATTTTTGTAAGAAATGCCTTAAATCAGAAATATTTCCCCACTAGTGGGTAATGTGAGCCCAACTATTGTAATTATCAACTTCATTAACTATTTTAATCTCACCTAAAATTCAATTTACTAGACAAAATTCACTCTATTATCAATTATCATGGTTATTGGGATTTAAAATCATCATAATTTTCAAAACAATTGATGATAATACCGAAATAATAAATGGAAACTATAGATCTTTATCATAGACATTGGTTTGAGGCATCCTTCAATTGCCTCTATTTTCAAAGGAACCATAAATATCCCTTTCATTGTGAAAGAATTTCCCATGAATATTAATTTATATATCAAAAATTTCCATTTACTATACTCCACATATAATTGTTCCTTTGGCATGGTATTTACTACAACCTTGAAATGATCCTCGTGGTCCTCCTTAATTTGGTAGTTGACAAGAATATCTTCTATAAAGACTACCAATGTTTTTTGTGAGTTAATACCCAAATACTATATTAATTAAGTAAAATAAGATAGATATATATTTAGTGAGTCCAAAAGGAATCACTATGTACTCATAGTGACCATACCGTGTACAAAAAGATGTCCAAGTGATATCCAACTTATTGACCTTTATATGATAATATCCCGAAAAAAATTCACATTAGAGAAGTACTAGGATCCACATAGTTGATAAAAAAGTGATAAATCCATAAAAATGATACTTTATCATTATTATGATCTTATTTAGAACACAATAATAAATTTATAGGCTCATTTATCCATCATTCTTCTTAATTAAATGGACCAGTGAACCCCGTGGTGAAGCACTTAGGCATATAAACACTTTATCCCATTTATCTTATATTTTCGTCTTCATATTTTGAAGCTAAATAATGAATATTTTATATAGAGTCCTAGTTATTGGAAAATATAAAATATAATTTTTAATTTTGAACTAAAACTCTCTGTTTGGAGGAAGACCAGACAATTCTTCATGAAACACATCATCAAGTTTCCTCACAATTTGTATGTCATAAAAGATGATATTTTCCTTTATCTGAATAATTTGTTCTAGATATCATTATTAAAGAGGTAAAAATATAAATTTTTGATATAATTATTCAAAAAAAGATTCATTATTCTCCCTTTAATTATATATAATCAGAGGGATACTTATGATAAAGAGAGTGATTTCCTTCTTTTTAAAATTTATATTATCACTAAGGCTTTCAGAATGGTTTTCTAATCATAATCCGTCAAAATAAGTATACCTTTCACATATACCAACTATGAAACCACATTGCTTTTATACAATTTATTTCCTGATTTATTACATAATGACACACCTAATAAAATCATAGAATATAAATAAGCCTAGTGTCTTTGGGAAATTAGGCATCTAGAACATTAACCTAAAAATTGGGTACAACAACATTATTTAATAACTCTAAAACATGCCCTTACATTCCATTTATCTTCTAACGCTACATTGTATAACATGAGGATGTATATAAGTAAAGGATGAGATATTAAGTCTATCAATGGAATAATAAAAGCATAACATAATAAATTAATACATGTGAGTTAAGAGGCATATCTAGGTTGCATAAAAGGATGAGATGGAAATGAACATAACATCATTATATAATAATTTAATATCAAGGAAACCTAGGAATGTGGAAACACCATAAAATATTAAATCATAAAAATAGGTCAAGGATAACTATTGAGGCATCATAAAATAGTGGGATTTGGATAAAAACCCATGCACCATAAATGATATCTCATCTGAAAAAATTACCCAATTCATTGGAGGGCTATATAATTATAGACCCACCCCTAAAATTTATATAATTTATAGGAATTTCTTCACCCAATATATATAATTACATAAGAATGTCATTTTACACTTTTAATCCCCTGATTAAGGTGTATAGGTTGCATCCACATATGTCCCCAATCAATTGAGGATAATTAAATCTAGGTCAATATTCATTATAAGAAACATGGATGGGTATTTAAAACATAAATGTTTTCTATGGATAATCATGAGATAATCTCAGCAACATAACGAGTGTACATAAATATTAACATAAAGGTTTAATCTAATTTAAATGTCATATATAATTACCTGAGAATCATAATAATATTTAAGTGATTTATAAAAATAAAATACGATACAAATAATTGGATATAAAAAGTCTTAGTACATAGAATGTACCTAATATGAAAAGGAAGAGAAGAGGATCCCTTCGTCACAGTAAAGGCTTAGGTAAAGTTTATAACAAGAGGGGGGGGGGGTAAATGATTAATAATTAATATAAAATTAATTTTAAAATGTAGGGATATTTATAAAGACATGAAAACATAATAAATAGATATTCAAAAGGTTAAATACAAATAATATTCTTGAATAGAAAAGAAGAGATAGAGATCCCTTACCTTGAGAGGGAACATCTAAAATATTTAGTGGAGATTTTTAAGAGCTTGGTAATTATTTGAGAGGTATTTATAGTGGTACATATAGAAGAAAATAATTATCAATGTGTTTTTTGTGATGTTTATGAGAGTTTTGGTGGTTATTTATTTCAAAATAGAGGGGAAATCATTATTAATTTCAAAATTTATGTTTTTGAGTCAATATGATAAAATAATCAAAATTACAAACCATAACATGATTTTTGTCATGTTTTCTTAAAAAAAGAGTGAATATCCATTTTTTATTAGGGAATGACCCTAAATACTAAAAATAATTCCATTGGTGATGTAGAATTTAGTCATGTTCATTAAGAATTGATTTTAAGACCTTAAAATATTATATAGGTTTGTCAGGATTCATTAACTGTTTGTAAAATTAATAATCTAAAATAAAAAATACTATATTTAAAATTTTAAATCTACTTTTTTTATTTTATTCCCTTTATGGTATTCATTACATCACATTTTGGATATTTTGATGCCATAATACATACAATATATTTATAATGTATTTAAATTTTAACCACAAATTTGATCATGTCATTAAAATATAAAAAATTACCTAATGAATAATTTTAATGAGATAATTTAGATTTTAATATTTATTTTTTTAAAATAAACATCTAAATATCTGAATTTACAATTTTGAATAAAAATCATCATTTATCAAAAAATACCTGTTTTTATAAAAACAATAATTTCTGACCCTTTATATTGGACATCATTACATAATATTATTATTCATATATAAATAAATACTATTTAATAAGAATATAATATGAAAATAAAATTTATTTAATTTATAAAATATTATGTTTTAATTAAAACCATATAATTTCCAAAAATAATTTTTTTTCATCAGATAAAAATATAATTTTCATCAACACATATATAATTATATATACAAAGTAATAAAAAAGTGATAAATATAATAATTATTTTATTAAAAAATATAAAAATTTATACTACTAGGTTCTAGATACGTAACCCCTTATTATACCAGCATTCCTCTTAAAGATAAGGTGTATGTTGATGGTTCATTCATGGGGTGGTTTTGTGAACATGGATTGGGTCGTGATCTCAATAAGAATGAAAATATCTTATAAATGGTTTTAGTCATGTTTAAATTTATGAAACATGGATTGGGATTAGTCAGTGGAAAATATTAGTGATGGAATATCCCTCAAAAGCTCTGATAAATGGGCTTTATAAGGTATGATCCTCCTAGTCGATGTCATCAATTTATCCATTCGTTCCAATTTGAAATTTATCATAAAACTTAATATAAAAATATTATTCGTCACTATACAGTGACTATATCATAAATGGCTATGTTTCATAAAATCATTTCAAATATGAATTACTTGATTTTATGATGTTCTAAAATAACATAAGCAGTTCATGTTTTTTCTATAACTACATTAATTATCAAGGAATTTAGTCTTTTAAAAAGGGAATTTTATTTATAAATTTTTTGGTCATTACATGGTCCACCTAAAAAGTTTTATATGAATAAAAAATCATCATCATTTAGTAAAATAATAAATCAAATATATTCATATCCCCAAGTACATAACCATACCAATATATATGTAGTAGTGATTATAACAACCTAGTAAGACCTCACATGTTCTAAGAAAAAAAACTTAACTCATGCATACATAATAATAATTATAAACAAAATCAAAATACATTGTTTTAACATCATAACTCATTAAAATACAAGGATAATATGTTATAAACATATTATATGAAACTATATAATACATTAAGTCTTATAATATGTTTTATATAATTCAAAAAATTTCAATAATGTTTTATGTCATCAATCATATGTTTATCTCATCCAAGTAACACATTCCCATTTTCACCAAAAGAACCATTAAAAAATAATAAATATAACCATGAAATAAACAATAATACATAGAACCAACACTATACACACCCATATCCATGGGTAATAATTAGTCATTATGTATTAGAGACACACTTTATCTGGGTTGTAAGCCATGGTGGAGGACCATTTCCCCACTAAGGGTGTGTATTGGCCGTCTGAGTTCCTAACACCACTGATGAGGGGTCATTGTGACCTATAAATTAACGGAGTATCTTATTCCATGTAATATATTTAGGACTCATATGCTTATAGTGGTAGTGGTGTCCATGGGAGTACCTAACCCCATGCATCCTATATACGACTCATGTATTGTGAATGATATTTTTGATATAATGAGTCCAAAAATCCTTGAATAATATGGAATAACCTTTATCTATTGATAAGAATATCAATTAGCTAAGAACCTAAAACCATATTTCTATAAAATTCCTATTATAGTATACGATTTTAAATTATATTTTTTCCTTTAAATCCTAATGTGTTCGATAATATTATTTACACACAATATGAAACCAAAAGGAACCGTGAATCCTTATATAAAAATAATAAATTATCCATTTAAATGGAGAGTAGAAATATATTTAATATAATTTTGAAATATATCATTAAAGAAAAATAAGGGGAAATTTTAATACTAATGAATTTATGGGATTAAGTTATCATAACTAAATAACTAATTACATATTTTTTGAGGCTAAATATGTATTTTTAATGAATTGGATTTTTAGGATCATTATTTTTAGAAAATAAATATATTATACACAAAATATATTATTAAAATAAATAAAATATTAACACCAAATTAATTAATAATTGATACTAAATAATAATTAGAACAATTAATATTTTAAAAAGTTATTTTCCTATGAAAATAATTTTCTTAATATTTTTATGTTTTTATTAAAAAATTAAATTATCAAATTTTAGAATTAGAAATCAAGAAAAATAAATTCAATTTCATATTTAGATTAATAATATCATCTGAGGATGATTTTTTTTATTTTTTTCTAGAAAGGTAGATTTTTCGGTGAATAGTAAAAAAATATAGTTTTTTATTAATACTTTATAACTTTTGAATTTCTCATGATCTAAGAATGACTTAAAAAATTGATAAGATATTTTTTATGATCCTAATTTCTTACAGGGATTAAAATTAATCAATTAATAATACTATTTAGAATTTAGAAAACCCATGTTTACCATTTAGAAACATAAGTAATCTTTTGTTCTAATAATTTTTTTCAACCTTTTCATTTAAATGTGTTTTCACATGGTAGAATTATATTTTGGATTAGTTTTAAATACAAATAAATATTATTTAGTTAATAAAAAACCAATTAATGTCTTCAAAATTAGCCATAAGGATAAAAGATTTTTAAACATAACATTTATCCTTAGAATTACACCTTTTCAATAAAATAATATTTTACTCATTACATGTGATAATATGAAATTTATTTTTTATTTCACAAATAAATTTTTTTGGTTAAATTTTATTTATTATATTGAATATATTGGTTAAAATCATGTAACAATCTAAATTTATTTTCATCCATTAAAATTAAATTTCTGATGTATGAATTATCTACCATGGTAAAAAATAGTAATAGTGAAAATATAAGTGTAAAAGACTGAAAAACGTTTTTGTCACATATTTAAAAATTAACTATTAAGGGATAATAAAACATAAATCATCCACCAATTAATTATTTTCCTCTTTGACTTTACATTCCATGGGAAGCATGTTCTCTATTTTTGTTAATAAGTTATATTTATAAAAATCGCATTCCCTTCACCAATAAAAGGAGTTCACCAACAACCCATTTCTCCCCTCAATATAAATAATTTTTTTAAA
Source organism: Viscum album (assembly GCA_963277665.1). Taxonomy (NCBI): domain Eukaryota; kingdom Viridiplantae; phylum Streptophyta; class Magnoliopsida; order Santalales; family Viscaceae; genus Viscum; species Viscum album. The sequence continues at coordinate 1,546,314,190 of OY728135.1, read as the reverse complement.
AAATCAAACCTACTCTCTTTTCCACTTTTTCAAAAAATACTATAAGACTTGTTCATTCCAAAAGATAATGATATGGCACATTAAGGTGTCACCCGCTGAAGAATATCCAAAGGGATAAGAAATGTTCTCAATCGATATCTTTAATTGTTTTCTTATTTTACCTACAAAGACTTATTCTACCCATTAAAGTATGATAAAATTAGTATAAATTATATTCCTAAATTTTATTGTACAAAATTTAAAAACATTTTCTACCATCCTCCAAAACTATTATAAAAATGAATACATCTTCATACGTAGGTTCATACTACCTTCTTTATGAATGATTTGATTGATTTTTTGTCACCGCCTTACATGTTCAGTTATAAAATTATATTTAAATGTTTAATATTATATTTATTAAATTATTATGATTCTATAATTATAAATCTTTATCAATCTTTATCCTGGTCTATAGAAAATGAACGTGTCATTGTGCGTAGGTTCATACTACCACCTCCACAAAGTGACACATTTTATTTTTTAATATATTCATATACTATGTCTGGAACTCTCATATATATTTTTTCAACAGATTAATAAAATCTAAATAATATCATTATGCTTTTATATTCATGATATTATTCCCAATTATTCACTTTATTATCCATACTCACACATACATAGCTTGTTCTTGTTTTGTATGGTTTAACCACCTTCATGAATAATGATATAAATATCAATCATGGGTAACTATGGAAACATTATTACTAGTGATATTGAAAAATAATAAGTAAATAATTATTTTTTCTATAATTTTAATGGTTATATAAAACCCATTATTATCATACCACCCATCATTCGTTAAAATTACAAAAACAAGCACATCATCAAAATATTTTCCATGAAATGTAACTAAAATAATTATAAATTGAATGTTTAAGATTATAAATCTTTAAAATATATATATATATATAATTATTTTATAATGATTATTTTTTAATCTATAATCATTAATTTACCTCTCTATTTCAAAACTAGTACTAAACAAATAATTGAAGTTAATGGAATTCAATGATGAAAATAAAAAATAACCAATGTTTAAATTTGAAATAAATTATTATAAATAATGTTTATACAAGTTTATATGTTTTAATAAGGTTATTAAATTGGTTATTAATATGGACATTTTTGTTATACATATGTTTAGATAAAGCTTAACCAAGAGGGATTAATGTTGGGGGGTTTTCTAACTTTTTGAGGCTTGTTATACTTTTTTCACCATTTTACCTTGAATATGATATAATTTTCATTTAATTAACATTAAATTATTTGACTACAATTTTCATGTAATCCATGTAATATAAAAACATATATTAATTTCAATTTTGAAGATATTTTGGGTTTTCTTTGTAAATATTGTTATATTTTTTGTCCAAATTGTATTTGTGAATGTTTTTGTGTTTTAGGTGAAAATTAATTGCTAAATAAGTTTGAGTTAATTCTATTAACAAGTTATATTAAGAGTTTATTATCGGAAATTTTTTTAACATCACGATTACTAATAATATATAATGGTTCAAGCCCATGATTTTTTTTAGACAAAGACTATTTTTAATGTCCAATGTAATAAAATGTTGAAGTTAAAAATTGGACAAAGTTTGAAGTCATTCTTGGTTTGTTGGAGGATACTTAAACACTATAGTTTAAGGTTCTAAAAAACAAGGAGGAGCTTGGGCCTCAAATAATTCTATGTGGTACTTCAGGAACTTTTTGGCTTTGACGGGTTTGGTTGATCTGTGATTTTCAGGAAGCCGGTATACCTGGTGTAACAACTACCATTGCATCAGGAAGATTTGATGTAGATGCAATCACTTCCTTGCCAATATTCAAGGCTTGGACTCTTTTTCTCAGTTTTCAGTCTCACATATTTATAGACCAGTGTTTAACCATTATCCACTATTAGTGACTCTGAAGGAAGGGGATGTGGGTCCTAGATGCGTTTTATATTCCCTTAATTGGAATCAAATTGATGGATTCCTTCAGCTCATTAAGAAATAATGGGAAAGAACTGTGTTGGGCATGACTTGGACTGGTCTCATGAATCATATTTAGAACCTAAGAAAGGATATTCAAGACTAGATTCATAGTAATAGGAATAATGATATCAATCTTAAGGGATTAAAGAGGGATATTGAGGAACTTGAGAATGTCCTTCTTGACTGTTGGAATTATAACCGCTTTACTTTGTTGGTTGAAAAGTATAATTTTCATGCAGATAAACTTCTTGCAGTTGAAAGGGAGTGGAGACAATGATCTAATGAATTGTGTCACAAAGAGGGGAAAACACTGCTTACTTCCATGTGTGTTTGAAGGGAAAAAGGGTGATTAGGAGAATTAACCTCAATCTTGAAGATAACTCCTTTAGTTAGAATATTCAAGTTGTTGGGAATAAGGCCTTAAATTATTTCAAAGATCTCTTGGATGGACCGAAAAACTTCAATGAATATAGGTTTAGTATTCAAGTTGGAGAGGGGTAGTTTATGAATTGCATTCCAAGGCTAGTGGAAAATAGAGACATTGATATACCGATTGTGATACCTGAGTATGGTGAGGTAAAAAGCATGGTGTTTGGTATGAAAAAAAATCACTCTTAGATCAGATGGGTTTTCTGGTTCTTTATTTAATAAAGATTGGGATATTGTTAAAAACAATGTGATGGAGGTGGTGAAAGTTTATTCACTGGTGGTCTGCTGGTTAGAGCTGCATGCACCTCTAAAGTAGTTCTCATCCCTAAAGTGAAAGAACCATATTATTTGAATTAGTTCAGACCTGTATTCCTGTGTAAAATTTCGTATAATATTTTATCCACTTTTCTCAACAAGAGTCTTTATAGTGTTATTCCAAGAATTATCTTTGAGTATTAACATGGGTTTGTGCAAGGATGAAGTATTCATGGTCTATTGGCATCACCTAGAATATGTTTGATGATTTAAATAAAAAGAAAATTGGTTCCAACATTATGGTTAAGGTGCATTTGGAAAAGGCCTATGATAAATTGTAATGGAAATTTATTATAAGGGTTATGAGGAATTTTGGCTTTCAAGACTATGTGTGTGACTTGTGTTTTATATGTTATTCTTTCCTATGGATCACTATTTATATTATATACAAGGACTTTGGATTTTTTAAAATCATCATGTGGTATTAGGAAAGTTGATCCTTTTTCATGTACCTTGTTCATCATTTCCCAAGAGGCACTCACAATGATAATTAATTAAATCCTTGTTGATGGGAATATCTATCCTTATATTAAAATGTTTTAGAGTGGTATGGTCTCAAAACTTATGTTTTCTAATGATATGTTATTCTTCATTAATTGAAGGATAAATCAATATTTGGGTTCTCCAATGTAATTTATTCCTTTGGCATATTGAGTGGTCAAATAATTAACTCAATAATAAGTAGTGTTTTCATCTCCAATAAGTGCCTCAGAATATGCATATATCTAATCCAATCCAAGATGGGTATTCAACGATGTCAACTTTATATAGTTTATCTTAGTGCCGCCATATCAAATATAAGATTCAAAAATGTGTTCTTTAATGACATTATCAATCATATTACAGGGAGAATTTTCAACGAGGAAAATGGGTTCCATTATTTTGGAGGTAGGATCACCTTGATCAATAGTGTTTTAAAATATATTCTGATGCATGTGCTTTCCATTATTAGTTCATTGAAAGGAACAATCAGGATCTTGAAAAATGGTATTATCACCTTCTTATGGGATGAAAATCATGTTGGACCTTGTCATTGGGACTTATGGAAATGAATTTCCAGACCTTTCGATGAAGGGGGTATTGGTCTTCGTATCATAGAGGAGTCCATGAAATCCATGTAGGCAAGATTGGATTGAGATATTTATTAAGGTAATTCCCTTTGGTCAAAATTCATCACTAATAGATATGGGGAGGACTGGAGGAGTTGGGCTTTGAATTCTAGGAAATTATCAAGTCTTGCTTGATGTATGCATAGTCACATAGAGGCAATGGAGGGATGTGTCTGCTAAAATGTTGGTTGCAGTGATATCAGATTTTAGAGTTCGAATTGGTACAAAAATATTCTCTACATTCCTGGCTAGCCTGCTCCAACTATCTCATTTAACAAGGCAAGTTCATACCTGACATTCATTGATGTTATTCTGAATATGGATCAGAGGGAGGTTTTTGATAGTATCATAATTGTGGAAAATCTAGATAGGTGTAACATCCTAGGATCCTCTTCTAGTAGGTTTTCAAGTCATGATATCAAGAACATGATTCACTCTTATATTGGAATGGATATGTAGGCCTCAAATATACGGTGTAAAGAGATTCTAGGGAATATGAAATTCTTATTTTGGAATATGAGTAACCATGATATATCAACCGATGAGAACATACAAAGAAGATAAGAAAATTTGGCATCTTTGTGTCAATGATGTAGCTGGACACAATAGGAAATGATAGAGCACCTATTTTTAATGGTGACTGGGATAAAGGCATTTGTAATTTTCTATAGTAGGGCTTAATCCTTCACACCTTCACTGGTCTTATGTAGGATGCGATTATGAACTGGTTCCAACAGTCGCGGTCATTTATGGTAGAGGTAAAGACCTGTTGGATGATTTTATCATTTGCTTGTTGGATTTTGATGGAATCTTGGAACAAATCCAGGCATGATGCCAATATTTCTAGAAGTGATCTATCGGTGTGGGGGAGGATGCATGTGATGGATTTGGGGGATCTAATAAAAAATGCAGGGCACTCTGTGACATTGAGAATATTTCTCCCAAATTTCTACTCTAGTATGGTTTCCATATAATTGAACTAGGGTTGATGGGTTCGATGGGTTACTCCCTATATGAGTCTAAAATTGAATGTGGATGGATATTTCTTGAATGGGGAGATGATAGGGGGTTAACTAGTTCATGACCACAGGGGTTCCATGCTTCTTGGCTTTAGCTCTAACTTTGGTGTAGGTAATTCCAGGGGTGTAGAAGCTAAATCCTTGGTCGTGTGTATTCCCATATGTAGGCAGTTTTATATCCACATCACTGAAGCAGAGAAAAATTATTCTATGATGGTCAAGTTTCTTCAAAGTAATGGGGCCATTATTTAGGATCTATTTTACATGGTCAGGTTCTATAGAACCATTTCCAAACAAATTTTTTTCTATCAAGCATAATTGGAATTAAGGGAATTATGAGACTAACTTGTTATCTAGAATGGGAACATCAGGAGAGAGACTGGCTATGTACACCATCTTAGGATCACTGCCAAATGATTTCAAATTCATTTTCAGAAATGACACACTTGGTCTCCATTATTTTCGATCCCTTGATGTCTTTGGCTGTATGTTATCTATATTCTTTATTTTGAGTAAAAAATTATATTCATGATATTTAATTAATTTTATCATACCGAGTTTAGTATATAGAAATTATCAAACTGAGGAAATATTTTGATTATATTAGATAGATAAAATCATATCTACTGGATAATAATAATTATGAAGATACCCTTGACTGAGTCTATTGAACTAAGATCTAGGTAATGTTTTCTTGAATATTGAATAACTTAACAAATTCATTACATATAATCAGATTGATCAATAAGGATTAAATTTTTATATGGGGGAAATATATGAAGAGAACCAATTGGGGGAAGCATGAGTTCATCAAACAGTGCTGATCAAATGAAGAAGTGTTGTAGATGTTTTGGACAGAGTAATGACTATTAATATTACCAGACAGAGGAACATGAGAGTATATATACTAGACATATGTTGTTGAAACATTAAAAAAACATTTTAATGCCATTAATTATAATAATAATTAGATTTTATATCAATGTGAATAAATCTAGATGATATCAAAGGAATTTATGAAGATACCATTAACACTGATATTTTAAGAAAATTTTATGAAGATTATTGACACCAAACTTACAGAGGGTTTGAGGGTGGTCAAAGAGATGTTTAATTGAGAGGCAAATTCAAATTTGATGTCTGTGTTTCATTCTAATTTTTTGAAATTAAGTATACCTATACAAATAAGTAAAGGTTCCTTTTGATATGTTGTTTCGGTAATTTTTAAGAGAGTTGAATTGATTATTTTTTGACATTTCAATTTACAGAAAGGTAAATCATTTTTTTGAAGAATAGGGGTACCAGATATAATATACTAAATAGAGGCATATATGTCATAGGTTAATTAGACAAAGAATAACTGAACAAAGGTATCATTCAGACACCTTCTAGACTAAGGTTCACCTAATAATGTTTTTTAAAGATGGAGTGTACCATAATGAGAATATCTAGACAACGTTTTGGTGTACAGTTATTCGAAATACAATATTTTTAGGTTTTAAGGATAATAAAACACTATAAATAGTGATAAAAAATATAATTTCCCTTCAAAATACATAAGGATCTTGATGGGAGTTTTCTCATTTATATTCACTTAATTATATAGTGAATATCCATGGATCAATAATATTGAGAAAACACATACTAGGTACCTACGTTTGGTCTGAACCTTTTCTAAAACATACATGTGTTACTATTTTGCAAAGAGGGGGTTGGAGGACCAACACGCCCGACAGTCGATCTTATAGAGAGATGAGTTCTGCTCAATCGCTCAGGTCGGGTATATCGGTCTTCGTTACGAAATTCCCAACGGTTCCTTATCCAACAATATGTGGACCTGCTTTCCAAAGGTAGGTGTTCACTGGGCGATTCAGCCAGTGATGCTTAAGAACTCACATTGGACAAGAGGATGGGAAGTCGGGATCATCCCACCATTTTGGGGGTAATTATTGCATGTTTTGGGACTCTCTTATAGATTTAAGATGTGTTCATATGTTCAAGAATCCTTGGTATATACCCAAGAAAGGTATCCACAGATTACCCCTGGTTGGAAATGGTTAGGAGAACGCAGGGATTCAGAATCATTTAGGCCTAAGGATTACTATCCCTCATAGGATTAATGACTCCAAGGAGTTTGGACTCATTGAGACGACACTGGTTTGAAGCCTCATAACTGGGATCTCTTGAGTTTATTGCCATCCAGGGAGGACAGATAAGGACTTGAGCATTTGGATCGAACCCTTGATATGGGCTTCCTACGTGTTCTCATGAGAGGAACCAGAATCCACATATTTTAGTGCCGCATGATGGGGCACATCACCCTTTAAGGCCGTGTGACAAGGACCCAACTATATAGTTTAATGTCTTGTGGGAAGGACACTCAGGCAAGAGGTTCATGGTAAAAGTTGGTGTGGGACTAACGCTGAAGCGTCCCAGAAGACCCAAGGTAAGTGATTTCCGGGGTCCAAAGATGGTCCTGCTAGAGTCTATGGATATGGTCTGATAGGGACAGATGTGTATCAGACTTAGATATTGGGCTAACACCTTGGGGTGGTTTCCTAAAAATCCGGGTTATTCAGGAATCGAAGTCCACGTAGTTCTTGGAAGATTAGGGCTTACACGTCAGAGTTTCCAGTTATTGGGATTGAACCTCGAGGAGGCGTCCTACCTACCCTTCTTAGGAGACAGGTATCAAAACCCACGTAGTTCATTCAACTGACGCCATCGTGTAGATTCCTTGACCATCACAAATCTCTAAGCCCATGTGAGTCATGCTCGATGTGAGAAACAATAGGATGTGACATACTTGGAAAGCATCACACATTCTTACTACCGAGGGAAGGGGAGAAAGATGACGAGCGGAGGAGAAGTCCAGGACCACTGGAATCTCCTTATCCATGATGTTGGAGGAATGTAGGAGTCGGGCAGTGGAGCAATTAACCCTCCATGATGAGAGGGGAAGGGCCATTGGCTTTTGGCGAGGATGGTGTAGGGTTTACTCTAGGAGGGATTCCCTACCACTCCCTGTAGAGGGGAGAAGTTCTCACTATTGGCGCTCGTCAAAAGGAAACGCGAGCGGGGTCCCTCGATCCTGGAGACTGTAGAGGAAGAAAGGGGACCCTTGGGCTCAAACCCTGCACTACCATGGGAATGTGAACACAAGAATGTTTTGGGAACATGCTCAAGGGGTGGAGAAACCCCTTTGCCCTCACCTACCGTGGGTATGCGAACTCCAAGTGAAGCGAAGATGCACCTGAAGGTTGCATCTTACGGGTCCGGTGGCTTCGGTAGAGGCCTTGGCTCGGGGCCGATGAATAGACCAATGAAGGGATTGCGAATCATCAGGCTAGATTAGAGGATTTTATCTGGCTTGTGGAGTGGGAACACCAAAAGAGTTGGCGGGCCACATGGGTGAACGAGGAGTGGAGCCCTTCGCGTCTGGGGATGCTACATGGATGGGGAGGTCGTCCGCATACCAGGGTGGTACGTGGACTGATAGGTATCCCGCGTACCAGGTCGGTACATAGCTTCAGGTTCGGCTCGCGTGCCAGGTTGGTCCACGGTGGAGTCCATGCGAGCAGCAGCGGCTAGGTGCGACGCCGGTCAGGGGTTCGCTGGTCAGGGCTTCGCCTGTGTAGGAGGGTGTTATGCGGTGCATCAGATCAAAAAAGGGGTATAGACTCCCTGGTCCCTGGGGAGTACATTCGTGGAGGGGTCATTGCTTGCGGTCTTCTTTATTTTTATTTTCAGTTCGCAGTTCCCCAATTTTTTATGCGTTTTTTGGTTCCTTATTAATTCATTTCCAGTTTCATACATGTTCTGGTTCGCGAATTGGAACTTCGCTGTTTGCGAAATCCTAAGCTCCTTCCTTCAAAATCCTTCCACCCGAATAAGATCGATCCTTTTCTTCTCCCCCTCTATGTCCTATTATATAGGAGGGGAGGAGATGTATCTGTGGTCATGCCACACCTTTTGCAGAGTCCCATGACCGAAAACCCGGTTTACGTATGACTTGGTCAATCCGTAACTCGCGAGAGGCATTGAATGCACCTCACCCATGAACCAAATCAGTTCGTGGAGTGCTTCATGGCCACGTAGGGCTCCTCCTCGGTTCCGCGAACGACAGCACATGTGGTCTGGGCCGGTTGACACGTTTCGTGGTTGGGGCGGTTCGTGACGGTGGACCGGCCTGGGGGTCGTCCTGCTTCGCACCCGCGGAGGGTTCCTGCCACCGTTTTGCTGACGACACTGGTCCGTGGAGGGGGCGACTTTCTGAACCATCTACATACCATTAATGTTAAACTAGTGCATGAACCAGTTGGTCCTTTTTCAATATTGAATACTCTCCACTCTCTGAGGGAAATTGGGTAGAATACTTTCTCAAATTTAGTGGAATTCTCATTGCTCTTTGTTGATTTTTATCAGGACCCTAAAAATTCCCCCCATTGGAATGGTGTTCGATTGGAATGAGGAGGTGGATATTTTGATGTAGAGTGGTCCTAAAAATCGATGAGTGATTGGAAAATGCTCTAAATTTTTCCTAAGCCAAGGGACTCAGTGAGCATAGTTAGACTTTTTCTAGGGTCTTATAGAAAAACCCTAAAACTTTTTGTCTTTTCCGTCAATACCCTAATTTTTCAAAGGCCCATTTGGTGTGGACCTAGTGGTTATGGCTCGACTTTTTCTTAGGTCTCCCTTTTCGGGTTTTTGGCCTAACGGGATTTGTGCCACTTTTTGTGAGCGGTTTAATGTCCCACCGACAAAACTATCATTACTGATGTTTTAGGCCGAACAGCTTTGAACAGATATTGTGGGGTAGGGCCCAGTCAAGGTTTGGTTGATTAAAATATGTATACAAACCTTTTAGATGCATGAGGGGGGAACATGTTTAGATTCGAACAACATGCAAGGCATGTCACAAGTCATCGGAGCCGTATCGACGTGCAGAGGTAGGAAAAGCATCGCCTAAGGAAGACTTGCCTTTGTTAGATGGGCCATGGGTGATCAATTTGCCTATCCGCTGAGGGATTGGTATGCATAGTCGTTCAAAGGTACCCTTAAGTCAATGACTATCCATTTCTGATGGCCTGAGGACTTCATGGAAGCCAAGATTATGGAAACCACAATGGGTGGCATGGAGAATTATGAAAACCACCAGGGGTGGATCGAAAAGGGTATGTGATCTCTGAAAGGGTTTTGTAACATCTTTATTAATTAGAAGTGTGGTCGAAGGGTCCCTGTCCTATGCATTTAGCTAGCATGAAGGATGGTTGGAGCTTGGTGTAGTTTAAAGTCATACAACTGGGACATTATTTATAATGGAATGGCTTCTCCTGGTTCTTGGTAATCTCGTCAGAGAAGTTCCATCATATTCAAGTAGGGTTGTGAAAGAGGTTGGTAAACTGCATCTTAGAGTGTTTCTGAATCCTGAGGTGGACATGGGGGCTCAGAGGCCAAGAGGCATACGGAGAGAAGCATTGCCTAAGAAAATCGTGCCTTTGGTAGACTGGCCAGGGGCTATCAATATGCAGAGCCACTGGGGGTATGGTATGAATAGTAATGAAAAGGTGTCCTTAGGTCAATGATTGTATTCTCCCGATAGCCGAGAAACTTCAGAGAAGTTGGGATTCGGGACCACCAGGGGTGGATTACAAGGGTTCAGCTCTTTCTGGGTATAGAGTATGATTTATGAGGAAAGGGTTCTTGGATACAGGAGAAACACCTGGGATAAATTTATGGGGAATTAGTGAAGTTATCCCTTCTCACGCTATTGTGAAACAATGGTTTGTGCAGGTCTAGCCTGTGCACTGAAGGGAAGAGGAAAACGTTTATCCCTGACTGAACCCATGACAGGGTTCGACCATGCAGTTTAATGTCACGCGACAAGGACAGAGGGCATCTTAAATTCCGTGCGGTTTAACGTCATGCGGTAAGGACGGCTTTCGTGAATTTTAACGTCATGCGGTAAATACGGGGAGCATTATTAATGATACTGTGCAGTTTAACATCATGCAGTGAGGATGGGGGTCATTTTTGTTTTAAATCCTGAAAAATTATTGTAGTTGGAGGCATTTCCCTAGATCTTTAATTCTTGGTCTTTGCTGCTTCACACCAGGAGGCAAACACATCTTCCATGTAGTTTTAATTTTCATGCGGTAAGGAATTAGTTGCAAAGGACCCTCTTGATTAGAATGAAACTGGGCTTGAATATATCGGCATGTCCAAGACATGGAGATGGATTGATCATGTAAATCATGGTCCCGGAGCTTCTTGGATCAAGAGAAATGATATGGGGGCTCTGAGGCCAGTAAGCGTATGGAGATTGGAAGAGTATCGCCTGAGGAAATCTTTCCTTTGGTAGACGGGCCAGGGGATATCAATATGAAGATATGCTGAGGGCATGGTATGCATTGTCATGCAAAAGTTTCCATGGATCGATGAATTTACACTACTGATAGTCATGAGTGGTTATGAATATCGGAAATTATATGGGCCGCGAAGTTTGTCATTTGGTAAGGAAATATCTTTACATGTTGGGGATGTTTGTCCCTGGTTGCTGTTAAAACACAGGGAGTTCCCTATGCTGATTTATCTTGCACATGAGGTGTACCTTTACTCAATGCAGTTTAATGTCGTACGGTAAGGATGAAGTACTCTTATTTTATAAGTCATAGATTTCGGACCATTGGGTGGCTATTGATACAATCACCCAAAGGGAAATTGAGTTAGGATGCTCTGGTATACTCTGAAAAAGTGTGAGGGGATGAGGGTGTAAACTGTAACTCTGGGGTTTCTCGAATCAGGAGATATGGTGTGGGGCTCTAAATCCAGTAACCGTATGGAGATAGGAAGAGTATCGCCTAAGGAAATCTTCCCTTTGGTATGACGGTCCAGGGGCTATCAATATGAAGATCTGTTGAGGGCATGGTATGAATAGTCAGGAAAAGGTGTCCATGGGTCGATAACCTTCCAATTACGATGGCCATGGATGATTATGAAAATCCAGGATGACTCATAGCATAGAGTTAAACATATGAGGATAATGGTTTCCAAGAATACAAGAACCATCTTCATCGCAATTGGTCATCGAGTCATAGTAGCTTAGCCCTGGCATGATGTTTGTAGATGCAGATCGTCTTGTTTACCACGGGCGAATACATAGGCTAACCAGGTTAGGATACCCTGGCAATGTTTGGATGTGAGTGGGGAACAAAATTGTAAACCACTGCTCCATAAATTATTGGATCGGGATATATGATATTGGGGCTCTGAGGCCGGTAAACGTATAGAGATAGGAAGAGTATCGCCTGAGGAAATCTTGCTTTTATTAGATGGCCCAGAGTCTATAAATATGCAGAGCCGCTGAGGGAGTGGTATGTATAGTCATGAAAAGGTGTCCACGGGTCGACGAATTTCCACTTCTGATGGCCATGGGTGGTTATAAAGATACACAATTATCCAAGTCGTGGAGTCTGATGTATGGAGAGGGTGCATCCAAATGCACAAGTAGTATTCCCATCCCATTTCACTGTATATATTGGGTGGGCCACGATGAAGTTCGTGCAGTTTAACGGCGTGCAGTGAGGATGAAGTTCATGCAGTTTTAATGTCGTGCGGTGAGGACGAAGTCCGTGCCGTTTTAACATCATGCATTGAGGATGAAGATGAACTGATGTGAAAAAGGGATTCCTTGCAGTTTAACGTCACACGGTATGGACGAGGGGTATATATGCCTATGTTTTATTTTATCGGCGATTGGGACAATAGATAAGATCCCGAAATTGCAATATATCCTGCGAGGGAAGGAATCAAGCCTCACGTAGTTCTTTTAGGGAATAAAAATCGTGCAGGTCTGGTCCATTAGGGGGAAAGGGGCAAAAAAAATTCTTTCTTATATGTGCTGTTTTAACGTTGTGCAGTAAGGATGAGAAATACACCACGTGAAGGTCTATTCCTTGCACGAGGGAAAGGGGGTATTTTTAACTTCATTTGGGGTGGTTGGGAAAGGGTGTGTAATTCTGCCATCACTACATATCCTGTGAGGGCAGGAATCAAGCCGTACGTAGTCCTTTTGAAGATAATACACCTAATGCAGGTCTGGTCTATACGCGGGGGAAAAGGGAATTTTTAATCTTTCATATCCGTGCAGGTTAACATCATGTGGTAAGGATGTGGAATAAACACCGTGCAGGTTTGGTCCTTACACAAGGGAAAGGTGCATTTTTTTATTTGGGGGTGGCTGGGCCAGGATGTGGGATCCTGGCATCACTACATATCGTGAAAAGGTGGGAATCAATCCATATGTAGTTCTCTGAAAGGGATACACCCCATGTAGAGTTGGTCTATACACAGGGGAAAAAGGGATTATTTAACTTTATTAGGGGATGGCTGGGCTAGGATACAGAATCATGGCGTCACTACATATCCTGCAAGGGCAAGAATCAAGCCATACATAGTTCTCCGAAATCCATGCAGTTTAACGTCGTGCGGTAAGGACAAAATACTATTAGTTTAGGGTTATAGAGTTTGGACCATTGGGGCTTGGGATTTTAACATCCTACAGCTCATACGATAAGAACTTGTAAGTTTAACGACATGTATCTTGGACGATAACTACTTTTGGTTATGCAAAATACTTCTTCAGAAATCTCGCATTCATAGGAGCGGTAGTTAACTACCTGTCCATGGAGATCAGGGCATATGTTCTGTTGGAGTAGACCTTGTGTATAACATATGGTCCCTCCCTCTTGGGAACCAGCTTTGGAGGTTTCTTTCCGGGTATCATTAGGTTCTAGAAGACCAATACCAATTCTCTTTCAAAGAAAAACCAAAGACCAACCTTTTTACTGAAGGCTCGTGCGATCCAGTTCTGATATACTTCCAGATGGTGTAAAGTGTGAAACCTCTTCTCATCCAACTATTCCAATTCTCCAAGCCGTTTTTCTGTTTTCTCATCGTTGGATAACTGATCACAAATGGAAACATGAAGCGTGGGAAATTGGAGCTTAATGGGCAGAACCGCTTCTGTTTTGTATACTAATGAGTATGGAGTAGCCAGAGTAGCGGTGCAGATTATGGTTCGATAATCCCACAATGCATGAATGAGTTTATCTGGCCATCATTTCTTGTCTTTTCCCACCATTTTCGGGAGAATGTTGGATAAGGTCTTGTTGAAAGGCTATATCTGTCCGTTGGCCGCTGCATGGTAGCAGGATGAGTGGTTAGACTTGATACCATATTCTCGGTATAGTTCTCCAATTCAACAGAGCATAAATTGGTGCCATTATCTAGTAGTATGGTTTGAGTATTGATTTTCAGTGTCGATCAGGGTTTGGCTAAGGTAATAAAGGCTATTTTCACTGCTGGCGTCATTTGTTTTGTGCAAGGAAGGCTCCCAGTGAACGCTCTAGGGTCGTCACGTATAGGATAAGAGGTCTTCCTTCAACTAGGGGGCATGATCACTGGTGGGATTAAAATGTACTTCTTTAGGATGTCAAATTCTTATTGGAAATCATCCATCCATTGGTACGTAAATCCCTTTTTCATTAACATGGTGAAGGGAAAACATTTTCTCTCCAGGTTGGCAATGAACCACCTAATGTTGGCCAGGTTTCCTTGGAATCCTCTCAACTTAGTGAGGTTTTAGGGAGGTGGTAAACCAAAGATAGCCTTTTTCTTTTTAGGGTCAACATCAATGCCACAATGGTGTACGACGAAGACATGGAATTTCTATGAGGTAACCCCGAAGGAACATTTCATGGGATTCATCTTCAGGCTATGTTGTCGAAGTTTGTTAAAGACGGTTTCAAGGTCTGATAGGTGATCTGAGCACTGTCTTTATTTGACTACCAAGTCATCCATGTATAATTTGACGAATCTCCCCAAGAATGGTTTAAATATACGATGCATGGTGTGTTGATATGTGGCACCAGCATTCTTGAGACCAAAGGGCATGACCCTGAAACAGAATACTCCTTGAGGGTCCCTGAAGGCATTGGAATCATCGTATTCTCGGTCCATCCTGATTTTATTATACCTGGAATAACCATCCATGAAGGAGAGAGCCTTATACACGGCCATTTCATCAATTAATTACTCGGTGATCGGGACTGGTAAATCATCTTTCAGGCATTGTCGATTGAGGTCTCAGAAATTGATACAGCTGCGGATTTGTCCATTCTTTTTCTTGTGGGGACAATTTTGGCGAGCCAGATGGGGTATTGGACCTCCCAAATGAAGGCTTCTTTTAATAATCATATCTACTTCATCCTCAATTTTGTCAGCATGTGTGGGGTGCGTCCTTCTGGCGGCTTGCTTATAGCCCTGATGTTCTTCTAGCAGACCTAAGTGGTGCGTCTCCACTTCAGGATCGAGTTCTGGAATTTCTGTGTAATTCTAGGAAAAAACATCTCAATGTTGCCTCAAGAAAGAGGTATATACATCGTGCTCCTTGTGGGACATGGCAATGAAAATGAGAGTGGGCCAATGGTCTTCCTCAGTACCCAGGTTTATTTCCCTGAGCTTGTCCGCAGTGGTGGAGATACCTTCCTCAAATGTGGGAGGTGCATCCCTGAGATCATCCTCATCTTCTTCCCCCAAATTCTCATCTTCATGATCTGACAGGTGGGGGGGAGTTCTCGTCACTGGATCTTGGGAGTCTGGAGGTGAGGCATTGTGGGAGTCCTCACTCAAGGATTCGTCCCCAAATTGAGGGTTAATGGTCATTTCTGCATTGTCATGCTCGACCGTTATAGATGAAGTCATGAGGACAGCTGAGTGCCAGTCCGGACATGAACCCCAACTCTCAACATGGTTGATGGGAAGTACGTAGTCTCTACCAAGCTGCTTGAGGGGGTCATTAGGAACCAATTCCAGACCATTTGGAGTGGGGATCTAGTCGATACCACTGAGTGAAGGCTTATTTTTCCATTTCTCATAAAACCCAACATCAATATAGTGTAACTCAGAGAGCTTGAAAGGGGACTTATCAGCGTGAAATGTCCCACTCTATCCATTTACGCAATACTTGATACACTGGTGGTTGGATGAAGGAATGGCCATGTGATTATGGAGCCACGACCTTCCCAGAAGGGCATTGAATACTGTGTTCTGCCGGACCACCAGGAATTCTGAGTAGTCCACAAGGTCTCCAAAATGTATTTTTAGCTTGATTTGTCCCATTGGATTATGTTCACTCTTGTCGTAACCCAATAGAGTTATGGATGAGGGTATTAGATCATCCTCACTATATCCCAGCTTACGGAGTGTCCGTAGGGGAAGGAGGCTAACTCCAGAGCCGTTGTCAATAAAGACTTTCCAAATATCAAAATCATTTAATGTACTAGACACATATAATGGTTTGATGTGTCCTTGCATGATGGAATCATCATCCTAATCGGTGAAATAAATCACCACATTGAATTCATCCAAGCCAATATTCGTCCGGTAAATCTCAGCGGCGGCTACCTCATCTTCAAACTCATGGGGGATGAGCAAGGCTTCTATAAGCACCTCACTGAGATGTGCTGACAAACTCAGGCCATCCGAGAATGAATGCTTGGCTGGTACTGATGCTAGCTGCTTAAGGATATCATATTTATGCTCCAGCGGCGAACGATTCTCCATTGGTGGGAGTGTTTTAGTAGGCACTTTGGGAGATGGAGTATGTGACGAGGAGGGACCATCCATGGGGTCGGAGGTCGATAGTGTTCCCACGTTCTGGGGACTCAGACTGGTCGGTCAATTTGTGCACACTATGCGGATAGACACTTGTTCGTCCTATGATGGGTATAGCGGAATAACGGGGCCAGAGTGGCCGCTTGTGGACGTGGAGGGATATTCTTTCTCCTACTGAGTCTGTTGAATGGTTCTCTAACGGGTTTCCGTGATATTAACAGTTTGGGTGGGGGTAAAACCATAGTGTTGGTTTCGGCCATGACTATGCCTCCCCAAGTATCACATGCTTATTAAATTTCTCATCCTGACCCCTTGTGTTAGGAACTCAGGTTCGTAACCATACCCTAAATCAGGGAAATATTCCATTATATGGACGACGTTGACAGAACCAAAGAATATCTCTTCATCCCGTGGCAGTTCAACCTGGTTGTTTGTCCCTGATGGTGCTGTTTGGTGGGTCGGTGCCCATGGTGCCATGTTTGGGGGTATAAAATCCGACAGTGTCCGGGCTAACTTCGGCCTTGTTGCAAACTTCTCCTCTTGCACTCATCTCCTCCCTTTTCGATTTCACTTGGATGACCGGCTCGTGGAGTGTTGTGAGGCTGATATTTTCGGTTGTGTAGCATTAGGTGCTATTGGCAGCAACACTGGCTGCTGTAGTTGAGCTTGGAGTATGCCCTGAGCACGATTGACAGTCTTCTGAGTCATCCAGTCATCATATTTCTTCCCCTTCGTGCTGGTGGCTTCCTGCCACCTCTCCCCTTTGTCAGAGTCCGTGGTAGAAAGGTACGTCACATGTTCGGGGGGTGGTCCTAGCTCGACCTGCCTGGAGTCTACCATCCTTTGCAGGAGGTCTTTGAAGAATAAGCATTGCCGGATATTGTGCCCCACCATTCGATGGTAGGGACAATAATCTGGCTTGTCATTGCATCTGACTTCTTCGGGCTTCCTTGGTGCTGAGAGGTGGAGCAAATTGAAATTCATGGCGGCGATGAAGTAGCCGCAGACTTGGTCCTCTCAGAATGAGTATACTTTGTGTCTTTGTTCCACAAAATGGTTCCACTTCGATCCTCTCTAATTGTCCCACTTGGGCAGAGGAAGACACTGATATACAGGGGGCCCTTAACGATTTGGTTGAGGAATAGGTGGTGGAGAAGGCAAAGGGGATTCCTTGAGCGTGACAGAGGATGATTCATCTCTAACTGCTCTCTTTGCAAGTGCCTGTGAGGCTATTCAGGACTTCATATTATTCCCCTGCAGGGAGTCTTCAATTCTATGGGCAATAGAAGAGAGATTAAGGAAGCCAGTTGTGCACTCCACTAGTATAAGCAGTGTTCTCAGATCATCTTGAAGGTTATCGATGCATATGGACAACATCTCATCTTGGGGAATTGTCCTACTCAATGAGTAGGTCAGACCCTTCCATCTGGTGATAAAATCTGAGACACTCTCATTCTCCCTCTTTTTTAAATTCATGAGGTCGTTGTCCGTTGTTTTAGGAAGCGTTGAGCTGAAGAGGAATAGGAACTGCTGCCAAAGGTCTTCCTAGCTTTTTATTGACTGAGTTGGAAGATTCATATACCAGGTGAAGGTAGATCCTTGCAAGGTCCGTATGATGCATCTGAGTTTCACTACTTCTTGTTGTTCCGGGGTTCCCATCATAGGGTCGCAATAAGACGTGCAGTGCATCAAATTCTGTTCTGGATCACCTTATCCATTGAAAATAGGGAATACAAAGCTCCCAAAATTGGGTGGAGGAGGCGTGTTTCTCACCCAATCTAGGTAGGGATTTCACTCTGGCTGTACCGAAGTGCGTCGACCTTCTATTGCTTCAAATAGAGCTGTCAGTGCCTCATTGGTTATGGAGAGACCCTGGTTTACATCCTGTTGGGCCCGGTCTTGGGAAGGTGTAGCCGAAGGCGTTGCTTGAGGATCCAGCATGGCTGGCACCAAGGGTACATATACCGTTTGTGAAACCTTTGAAGGGTTCAGATGTACTCGCTCTGGTTGCTTCCCGAGTGGAGGGACGTCTTGGTGTTCACCCAAACCCATGTTTGGGTAGTTGGACAGACTGGGCACTTCATTGGGCGGGGGCCCTGAACGTGATTCGTTTGTCAGGGAAAACCATTTTCATTGATATGAACTTGCTGGGAGTACATGGTGAAACTCTTCTTGGGAAGCGCTTTCAATAAGATGATTCCTCTAGAGTAGATCGATGTTAAGCCGCCTCAATTCTTTCATTTCCTCTTCCTGTCGAGCGAATCTCTCTTCGAGCATATGTGGCTCATTTTTATTGAGAGAATCAGGTGTGTTAAGGGTAACTGGTCCTTTTTTCTTATCCATGTTGGAATCTCGCAGGGTAAGTGGCGGAGGGTTAGCTGGAGGGGCGACCATATTTAGGGCAGCCCTCTAGTTTCAGGTGTGCAGACCTGGTGGTTTGTTGTGAATCATATCCTGACCGGAACCATAATCTCCCGATCCATCTGGATTTTCTTCCTCTCTGGTGTCACCCGTGGGGTTAAACCATATGGTGTTGATGGATGCATATCATGGGGTGGAGGAGGTGTCATATTCAAAATAGAAAGAGGATATCCCACCCCTTTTACTATTCTTCCCCTTCCGATCCTAGGATTGCTTTCGGACTCCTTGACAAAGGGTGACACAGAGTGTTATGTGATATGACCTTACGGTATGCCGCCCTCTTGATGGGGATGACGATTCAAAGGATGGGATAGGGCAGGAACCTCCTCTTGTGACTGTCCTCCCTAGATGAGAGAATACTGATTCTCCTGAGGGCTGGGGTTGGTTCGGTTCCTAGGACATTGTGTCTCCTCCCATTTTTATTTGTCTTACAGGGGAATTTTTTCTTAAAAATTCCCCCATACGTGTAGGTGGGGTTTGACCTTGTATTGAAGTAGTGTCTACTGCTATTTCTACCTTTCAAATCTTGCATTCCCCCATTCGAGAGTGAACTAGATCTGATGCCGAGTTTACTCATGAATCAACCCCCTCTGGGGAGGCAAGACATGACTGCTGATTGGCCTCTCTTAGGCAACAAGCCTATTGTATGATTTTGGTGGCCTGATTCAGGAGTTCGTGAATGGATTGTTCTCATCAAGCCTGGCGCTTCTGGGACTTACTCAAGAATTGTCTCTGTTGGGTGTGACGTCTTTCCCGAACAGGGAGACCACTCGATTGCTGTCATGGCGTGATGACGTTGTAAGACATTATGCTGAATGGGTTCTTCTCTGCGGGGAGCAGAGTGAAATTCAGATCTCTATGATCTCCCCATCCTCTAATGTGGAATCCCATCAGAGCATCACCAATGAGGCAGTGCAACTAGTGTAGTGCATGGAGGCAGGCTAACCAAATGTTTCCTTTATGCCACTCAAGTCGATGTTGTCGCGCCGAAGGAAGATCTTTCAGGTCTATGTGACACATGAGGTATCCTATTTTATTGACATGGTCTACATATCCATTGTAGGGAAGGAATATTGATTACAGTCGGTGGTGGGTTGTCCATATATTGGAACAGATGTCATGCACACATTCTTCTGGCAACATTTTGGGTGTGTCGAATTGAGAGGTGGCAGTGGGCCAAAACATAACTGGTACATCATCTCTGGCCAGTCGATTCCTCAGGTTCAACATGTTGGCATAGTCATACTCTAGTGATTCCTTTACCTGGTCAGCCCAACTGAGATGCTCACTGATAGTGTGGTTGTAGGCAGTGGGGCCGGTAGTTATTGAATTATCATGTGGGCGATTCCGAGGTGGTTCAGAATATGAACGTGGCCCCATACTATCTCCTGAATGAAGAAGTGTGTCGTTGACAACTAGATGGGAATCTAACATGCTTGATACTGTCCTTATGAGTGCCTCGACATATGTGATATTTTCTATGCTTGATTCGGAAGGGGTAGGACCTTCCTGTCGATATAATATATCACTACGGGGAGGACCTTCGCAATGGGGAGGACTACCATTATAGCTGCTACAGGGAGAGAACCTGCGGGGTACACCCTGGGGAGGGCCTTCAAAATCTACCACAACGAGGAGAGGGCCTTCTCATTGATCGGCATCTAGGAGGGGTGGTCATTCGCTATCTGTGTTTCAATGGTGAGGGCTACCATTACTACTTGATGCCTCACTACATAGAGGACTTTTGCAGTGCATACCTTGGGGAGGACCTCCAAGGCTTGTCGCAGCAAGGGGAGGACCTTCTTGCTGTATAGTATTGTTACGGGGAGGGACTTTGCAACAACAGCCATCATGGTGAGGTTGGACATCATGGTTTGAAGTTCGATGTGTATCCCGGGGAGGACCTTCAAGACACACTGCGACAAGGGGAGGACCATCGAGACACACTATTACAAGGGGAAGACCTTCTTGTTTCATGGGGCCATTGCAGGGAGGACCTTCATAATGGAGGTCGTGGTGGTGAGGACTACCATCACAGTAGCCATAGAGAGAATGTCTACGGGGTAGACCCTGGGGAGGGCCTTCAGAATGAACCGCAACAAGGGGAGGTCATTCTCGTTGCTTGACGACTATACGGGGAGGACCTCTGTTATTAGAGTGGTAAGGACTACCATCGTGACCTGATTCCTGGATGTGTGGAGGTTTGTTGCAATTTAGCCCCTGGGGAGGACCTTTTGGGAAGGTCACAACATGGGGATGGACTTATTGTTGTGATGAGACGTCTCTACGGGGAGGGCCTCTGCAGTTGCGACTACGATAGCGAGAACTACTATCATAATATGTGGTCCCACTGCATGGAGAGTGTTTGTAGTGTATACCCTGGGGAGGACCTTCAGGGTCGACTAAAGGAAGTGGAGGTCCTTCTTGCAGCTCAATCGTCTGGTCACGTGGAGGGCTTCTATGACTCGCATCAAAAGACAAGCTCTTGTGATTGATCATTATATGTCTGTGGGGGAGGCCCCTACGGGTGCTCAAGGGAGGACCATTAGAGTTTCTAGTAGTGACATTGCGGGGAAGACCTTCACAACTGCTACTGCCACTCCCATAATATGGTAATGGGTGGGCAGGGTTCTGAGCTTTTGATATGTGCTCAGCAGCATTGGGGACCCCAGCTTCCAGAAGTGCAGAGTCATGAAACCACTCTTTATTTTCCGGCTCCCTTCGGTGTGTTTGGGGCGCTTTCTAACAGGCAGCGAGGAACGTCTTATGTTGATAATGGTCTTCACCTTTGGGTCCATTTCTAATTGGGTCTCGTGATGCTTTCAGGATATGCCGATGAAAATCTTGACTTTTAGCAGGGATATATGCCTGCTCTGGAGCATCCACCATGATGGATGGTTATCCCCCAGTTGAAACGAGTGAAGTTGAACGATCCAGTTGCCCTTGTATCGCGGAATATGGATGACGACTCTCCTGTGCGGAAGCAGGGATGTAGATATACTCTGAGGCAGCTATCTCATCTCTTATATGAGTCACCTAAATTGGGGAGACATAATCATGGGCCTGAGGCCTTGCTTTTTCTGCTGATGCAATTACATTATGGAAAGTCCGCAAGAAATGATCTAGGATCAATACCTGCTCCTCCATCATTTCCAGGATATGCAGAGAGACATCCCTGGCTGGAAAGGATATGAAGGCCCATTTTAGTATTGGAGTACGAATATCCTACTCCAGTCCTATGGTAGTCAGTGGGTACTGATAATTCTCCTGTGTCGGGGCAGGTGAACGAGTCTGCCCCTATGTCGGGATATGCCAGTTTATCTCTTTTTTTTTCACCACATTGGGATAGATGAATTTACTTATATCCGTAGGGAGCAGTCCCTACATATGTTGGTTCCCCACCGTATCATGTCGGTGGACTTTTTTGTCAAGGAGACATACCCGCCTATTAATTTCCGCCACATCTAGATGGCGGGATTTGTTGATCGCCACCACATCGGGATGGTAGGCATAAGGAGCATCTTCTAGAAGCTGGTACAGCAGGCGCTGGGTTTCCACCACATCTGGTTGGTGGGATTCATGACCCTGGGTAGGGAGAGGTGCCTACCGGTTAGGTGTCGTCTAGTGTGAGTGACGAGAATGATGGTTCTAGGTGAGGACGTGCGCCTACTCGTATGATACGACCATGTATGGACGGAGGACTTCAGAGGAACGAAAAGGTGTATGTGCCTGCTCACAATACGTGTCTCTGACTGGGCATCAGAGATCCTCCTCATGTACAAGGGTAATGAATAGTTCATGGTTGAGAGTTTTCCGCCCTCATCGGGCGGTCCGAGGGGCCGGAGCTCGGGGAGCATGGGAGAGGATCCTCGGGGCAATATCCTCCTTAGCGTGAGGATATTGAGTCGCGGCGTAACCACAACGACATCTTTTAGTAAGGGAATTAGAACGGAACCCCCATTTAGCGGGGATGAATTCATCAGTGTCGATTTCATCCTCCTCCCTAAGATAGGCGAGGTACGCGTTGTCTCATTCCCGGGATAAACTCTTGAAACGGTTTGAGACGGCAATATGTGCAATCTGGATCTGCTTTCACAGCCACTGCTGGGTAGGCGACTGGTGGGTCTTGGTGGATTGGAGGGCATGCATGGATGCCTCCACCATCGAGAGACTACCATTCAAGTGGTATTCTCAGATCAACGCATCTGAGACCCAACATTGAAGACGTTGAGTGGGTGACATGATCCTTCCTTCGTTAGGATGTCCGGTCATTGCGTTGCTTGAAGTACGCATCTGTGAGTTCCTCTATGATGCCATTGGATCAAAGGGAGTTCTGATTGGTACCTATAAAATATTTTAACAAATACAAATAGAAAACCCTTAAAATCAACATCTAATGATACCATGCGTAATTAATGACCTTTATTGGCCCTCCATATGAGTATAATGGAGCACAGAGTAGGATTATGTTAAATCCGTTATGCTTGGTTTAAGATTCATGTTGGGTTCACCATTTTTGTTTCACAACGAGGGGGTGGGAGGACCGACGTGCCCGACGATCGATCTTACAGAGAGCTGAGTTCCGCTCAATCGCTCAGGTCGGGTATATCGGTCTTCATTTCTAAATCCCCAATGATTCCTTATCCAATGATCCATGGACCTGCTTTCCAAATATAGGCGTTCGTTGGTCGAATCAGAAACCGATTCTTAAGAACTCACATTGGTCAAGAGGATGGGAACTCGGTCTCATCGCACCATTTTGGTGGGAATTATTGCCTGTTCCGAGACTCTTTTATAGATTTAAGATGTGTACATATGTTCAAGAATCTTTGGTTTATACCCAAGCATAGTATCCACGGATTACCCCTAGTTGGAAATGGACAGATGAACACAGGGATTCATTTTCATTTAGGCCCAAGGTTTACCATCCCTCATGGGATTAATGACTTAGAGGAGTTTGTACTCTTTGAGATAACACTGGTTTGAAGCCTTATAACTGGGAACTCTAGTGTTTATTGTCATCTAGGGGGGACAGATAAAGACTTGAGCGTTTTGATCAAACCCGTCATATGAGCTTCCTATGTATCCTCGTGAGAGGAATCAGAATCCACGTAGTTCGGTGCTGCTTGAAGGGACACATTGCCTTTTAAGGTCGTGCGACAAGGACCCAACCATACAGCTTAATGTCTTGTGTCAAGGACACCCGGGGAAGAGGTGCTCGATCCATGTTGGTGCGGGACTTATGCTGAAGCGGCCCGGAAGACCTAAGGGATGTCATTTCCTAGGTCCGAAGATAGTCCTTCTGGAGTATAAGGACTTGTTCTGATAGGGATCGTGTGTATCAGACCTAGATATTGTGCTTGCACCTCGAGGAGGTTTCCTACGTATCCCAGTTGGTCATGAATCAAAATCCACGTAGTTCATGGAAGATTAGGGCCTACACGTGAGAGATTCCTGTTATTGGGATTGAAACCTGAGGAGGCACCCTACGTACCCTAATTAAGAGAAAGAGATTGAAACCCGCATAGTTCGTTCAACTTCCACCATCGTGCGGATGTCGTGAACATCACAAATCTCTAAGATCACGTGAGTCACACTCAGTGTGAGAAATAAGAGAATGCGAAAGACATGGAAAGCCTCAAACATTTTTCCTACAGAGGTAAGGGTAGGAAGATGACGAGCGAAGTAGAATGATGGGACCACTTGACTCTCTTTATCCTTGATGTTGGAGGAAGGTAGGAGTTAGGAAGCGGAGAAATGTACCCTCCGTGATGTGAGGGGAAGGGCCATTGACTTCCGGTGAGGATGGTGTGGGGCTTACTCAAGGAGGGATGCCCTGCCACTCCTAGGAGAGGGGAGAAGTGCTCGCTGTTGGTGCTCATCAAAATGAAACGCAAGCGGGGTCCCTCAATCCTAGTGAGTAGAGAGGCTGAAAGGGGACCCCCAGGCTTGGACACTACACTACTGTGGTAATGTAAACCCAAGAATGTTTTGGGAACCCGCCCTAGGGGTGGAGCAACCCCTTTTCCCTATCCTACCTTGGGTATGTGAACTCAAAGAGGTGCACAGATGCACCTAATGGTTGCATCATACGGGCCCAGTGGAATTGGTAGAGGCCTTGGCTTGGTGCCGATGAATAGACCAATGAAGGTATTGCGAAGGATCATGCCGAATTGGAAGGCTTTTATCTAGCTCGGGGAATGGGAACACCGAAGGAGTTGGCACGCCACATGGGTGCATGAGTAGTGGCGCCCTTCGCGTAGGTGGATGCTACGCGGCTGGGGTGGTCGTCCGTGTACCAGGGTGGTATGTGGACTGATAGGCATCTCATGTACTAGTGTGGTACATGGCTTCGGGTTCGGCCAGAGTACCAGGTTGGTATGTGGTAGAGTCTGCACGAGCAGCAGCGGCTAGGGGCGATGCCAGTCGAGGGTTTGCCGGTCAGGGCTTCGCCCGCGTAGGAGGGTGCAACGCAGTGCGTCAGATCGAAAAATTGGCATAGAATCCCTGGTCTACGGCGAGTACATCTGTCGAGGGACCATGTCTCATGGTCTTTTTTTTTAAGTTCGTGGTTCACAAATTTTTGATGTGTTTTTCAGTTCCTTATTAATTCGTTTCCAGTTTCATACCTGTTCAGGTTCGCGAATTGGAACCTCGCTGTTTGCGAAATCCTAAGCTCCTTCCTATGAATTCCTTCCACCCAAATCTGATCGATCCCTTTCTTCCCCACCTTGATTTCCTTTTATAGAGTGGGGGAAAGAGATGTATATGTGGTCATGTGGCACCTTTTGCAGAGTCCCATGACCGAAAACCAGGTTTACAAATGACTTGGTCAATCCGTAACTCGCAGGAGGCATTGAATGCACCTCACCCGTGAACCAAATTGGTTTAGGGAGTTATTCACGGCCGCGCAGGGCTCCGCCTCGGTTCTGCGAATGGCAGCACACGCGGTCAGGCCCAGTTGATGCGTTTCGTGGCTGAGGCTATTCATGATGGTGGACTATCCTGGCGCACGTCCTGCTTCTCGCCCATGGAGGGTTCCCGCCTCCGTTTTGCGGACGACGCTGGTCCGCGGAGGGGACAACTTGTTGAACCGTCTACGTACCATTAATGTTGAACCGGTATGCGGACCAGTCGGCCTTTTTTCAATCATGAGTACTCTACACTCTTTGAGGGAAATTGGGTAGAATCCTTTCTCAAATTATGTGGAATTCCCATTCCTCTTTGTGGATTTTTTTTCAGGACCCTATAGTTAATTTATTTATTTATCATCTAATATGAAATATTACAAGTTATAAAGTTGAGAGGATATATTTATTAACATGTTTTATGGGTCAATTTAAAGTGAATATAAATTATATAAAATCCCCACTAATTCAACCCCCCTTTCTAAATGGTCTACACATTCATGGGAACTACAAGTGGTAATAAACAATCCAATTTGCCTTTATAAGATAACTATATTCATTATCATTAATAATATCATCTTATTCAATACCATAGGTGTTAGTACATTTGATGAAAAAAATTATCATGGATGGAAAAATAGAATGATTCTATATCTTATATCAATTGGCCTAGAGGTAATTGAAATAGCTACTATATGGTTTTCACCCATGGAGAAATATTATCTTATGAAAATTTATATAAGAAAGTAATGTTTATTATGCTGGGAATGGTTGGAATTTTATATTTATATCCTTTGTTGAAAATGATTATATGAAGTCTAGGGTTCCCAAATTGGTAAAGAAAACTTCAAAAAAAAAATAATATTCAAGGGAAATTTAAAAGTGATGGAATAAAAGGATTAAATTTTGAGATGAATGTTTTAAGATATTTGTATGACATAAGTGAACCTATTAATGACTACTTCACCCAAATGAATGAAATTTTTAGTGACATCAGAGGATTCAAAGATGGCTAGGAAGATTCAACTATTGTTAAAATATTAATGTTGAACTTTCTACATAGATTTAATCATAAATTATATTCTATAGAAGATAAATAATATTTAATCCTTGATAAATTAAATAAATTTATTATTTCATATGAAATAGAGAAAACACCTATATTCAATAATAAGATTAAGGAATAAATAGATTTTTTAGATATGATAATGAAAAAAATATAATAATTAGAACATGAGTTAAATAGATTTAATGAATTATATGGTAAGGAATATGATTCTAAAGTGAATGATATAATTATTCCCCTTATCTTAAAAAATACATGAACAGTAGAGTCATTTTGTGGCACCCCAAAAACTTCATGGTATGTTTATCTTGAATACATTATAGTTATAGCATATATTTCATGAATCACATAGCTTATATGGAACAAACCATGGTTACTTATAGGATATATCCGTAACCTAGCCACTTAACTTCTGTTTTCCAACTATGTGATTTGAATTTTTAAAATATGACATACATGGTTGTGTTCAAGATGATATTTAGAGTATGATAGAATTAACATAATTTTTTGTGAATAGTAACCTAACCTTATGAATAGTAACCTACCCTTATGAATATTAACTTACCTTATGAATAGTAATGTGACACTTATGAATGGTATCCATGTCCTTGAAGGTATAAATGAATTTAGGCACCTTAAAAATGAAGATGAATATTTTTAGTGTTTATATATTTCGATTAAATAATTATTATATTTTAATATTAAATTAATCATGTTTAGAAATTTAGTTTTTAAAAATGGACTTCATTTTTGGATTCTACACATCAAAAAATAGTTCGGATAAATTTTTTGGATTTCTCTGAAATACTTGATTTTTTTTGAATATTAAAATCTGATAATTTACAATAAATGCTAAATAATGGATTAATTGAGTCCTTGATGAGGATCTGATAATGTAAGCCCAATTGGTTAGAATTCACATGCATATATTACTATTATCTTTCATGGAATACTCACTATTGGTTTTCTTGAGAGTAAATAAGAAATTAATGATTACAAAATTAAGAAAACTCATCTCCCCTCCACTAAAAAAACCACCCCTCACCACCTCTTCCTCCCACACCACTCAAGCTTCAAGCCTTGCCTAAATTCTACCAAATACTCTTCCCAAGCCCTCTCCCCACGTCCAAGACCTTCTGGTATAACCAAAAGGCCAAAAAAGGCCTTAAGAAGATTCTCAAGAGGAGTACTCAAGAGGTGGACCTTCCTTCTCTTTTCTTTCAATTTCTTTTATAAAGTTCCATTTTTTGTTCTCCCTTCTCACCTACCCTCATCCAAATTCCATGATAATTACAGTACCTTACATTTACTTTATTTTAATTTTTAAAATATAATATTTCATCATAATCTCTCTTTTCCCATCCTTTTATAAAATAAATGCAAACATCGTCCGAGACGTGTAAATTTATCACACTCAAGGAAGACGGGTTTTTAATTATCATTGCTATCTTCAATAATCATCATGAAAAAATTTCAATGGTTTAAAAAGGTCATAACATATGTATCTTATCTTGATTAAATTTTTGTAATCTTTACAGGTTCATAATATGGAATAATAATACAAAACAAGTTTATTTTGCACAAAACCGCCAAGCCAAATGCAAGCGTTTATTTTTTAACTCATCGAAAGAGTCATCCTCATGGTATATAACCATAATCATTATAAGATAATTTATACCTATTTAATGTCACTAATAATGTATATTAACAATTCTATATGTTTAACCACATTTCAAATAAACTTCCATTCATGAATACAAGTAAAAAAATCAGGAAACCCAGTAAGCAAATGCTTTCAAAACAATAAATTTAAATCTCCTAAACACATAAAAAATGTCATTAATAAACATAATAAGTTTATACCATATAATTTACATATATTATAGGTCATGTACTTATGAATTAATAAGCCTAATTTTTTTTACTCATGTCTTTAATAACAAGTCATTAACACCTTTAAGCATAAGGTAAGGGATCCTCTCTCTCACTTTTGTTCAATAATCTCCTCTATGTTGAGCCCTTTTATTTTTAATTCCTAAAGGTGGGGTATGTTTTCTCACCTCCCCCACACCGCACTTGCAACATATAGATAATTTAATACCCCTTCACCTCTCATTAATCTCTTGCAATAACACTGGTTACCATGCCAAAATATTTGGAAGGGGTTTCTCATCTCACTTTCATTTCTGTGAGATTTTCATTGTTCGCCACTTATTTAATGTATGTGGTTTATGTTTGCTGAAATTTGATTTATAATAACATGGTTCTATTTATATTCATGTTATCCAATGATTCATTTGAGGGTTATTAAGTTATGGTCATATGATTCGACCGATTATATTGTGGTAAGAGACTCTGTCTCAACTACTATTTTGTTGTGACTAACTTTGTATTGTGCACCCAATAATACTTTTGTGGTGTACCTACTTCTCATTTGAGATCACTTTTCATTTGAAATTTTATTTATATTTAATATCCATAATCTCATATTATGGATATGTTTTTTTTCCTAAACCGTATACCATTTTACATACGGTGTTTATTTGGAAACTTATTTTAATTATGGAAATATTGATGAATCATTATACTCTGCTCTATACGGATATTGAAAAGGCACATTTCCCTTGTATTGAATAAATGTATAAGGAATTATTTGGACATTCAGTGGTAGGTGGGGCCTGCTATAGCCCCTCTATGCATCAGTAGTTCTCATGAGACAAAACAGTTTGGCAACAAACCCTTCGAGTTTGTTTCCAAAAATCAGACGGGTTTCTACCAACAAAACTAAACCGTTTTAATGGTATTATGGTTTCATGTTCCAGATACATGACATCCAATTAATAATCATTTTCTTTATTCATTATTAGTTATTATTATTATCCATGATTTTTTCACTATGAAAAAATCTATGGATGCAGTTTCATTCTCAGTTTATTTATGGCATTAGTGTTTCATTTATTCACCATGTCATATAGATTATGTCAGATTAAATATGATTCAATTATTATTTAATTCACGCTTACACTATTTGTAACCCTTAATGAGCATTTTATCTCACCCCTTTCATTGTTTACTTTCAACGGGTGACAAAGATGAGATCATTTATTGAATTCTTGTGGATGCAGTTATTAGTTTTCATTGGACTTTGTAAACTTTTCCAATGTAATTTGTATAAAAACTATGTATCTAGATTCTTCATCGTTCCTTTAGGATTTTCATTACTTCTAACCATGCCAATATCACAAGTAATCCACTAGCCTTATCCTAGAGGGTTCGAGGTGTTACAGTTGGTATCATAAGAAGTTTAGTAGGAAACTTGGAAAGTAGAGTAGGAAATATATTGTAGGGGACAAAGAACTAATGTAGTATTTGAGGATAAATGTACAAGAATGTCTTGGTATTTTGGTAAGGAATATATTATTTTAATCCTTATAGAAAATAAATCCCTGTATGGATAAGAAGAGGTAGAGGTGGCTCTCACACATATGTACCTAGGAGTGAAAACTCTGACAAAGAGTTTCGGGCTTCACTCAGGATATCCTGGTACACAACAACAAGCCTTGCTGCACTCTTGGTTACGAAAATCCTGGGGGATATGCTTAGGATAATTCACATTTTCTTTATAATCCATTATGAAGGAGTTTAATGTAAATTTTTCCTCATATAAACCATGTTTATAATATTAGATATGCATATAATTTCAATATATGTTGAGTGATTTTTTGTATGAGATTCATAAACTAATCTAGTGTTTCCCATTATTTAGAAATGACGTCTAATGGATGAAGGGGGATCAGTACTCATGGGAAAATTAGGGATCTCCCTATTGAGTAAGTCAACACAAGAAATGTTGAAGCAGATCAGATCATGACCATATTGGCACAACATACTCAGGTTGTAACGAATCACCATTCCACACCTCTGTTGGATCATTTCATGCGGTAGAAGCCCCCATATTTTAGTGGGACTACTAACCCAATGGTTTCTGAGGAATGGATCAAGTCCCTTGAAAAGATATCCGTGGCATTAAGATGCAATGAAAATGAAATGGTATTACTAGCAGTATATTGTGTTAAGGGAAACGTTGATCAATGGTGGTCCTTGATTCAGAATACCACAGAGGAATAAGATATAGAAGATATGGAATGGATGAATTTTAAGGAAATATTCTTCGAAAAATATATCCCTCGTGAGCAATGAACTGATATGAAGAGGAAATTCCTTAGATTAAAACAAAGGGAAGAAGACAGTGTTGTGGAGTATGAGGCTACTTTCACAAGGCTAGATAGGTATGCCGTAGAATACGTATGTGACTTGGAAGACATGATTGATCATTTCTTTTAAGGTTTTAAGCCATGTCTTCGAAGGTCACTAGCTTAACTATCATTTTCATCATATTATGAAATTTTATCATGTTCTATCAAAACAGACAGGAAATTTTCTAGATCAAATATTTTCAATGGAAACAAAGATAAGAAGCAGTACTCTAATACAAAGGAAAGGGAGAAGCACCAAATACGAGCAAGGGAACTAATAAATTCCCATTATCTGAGAACAATGGAAAGAATCATGTCAGGAAATGCTTGAAAGGCATGGGAGTCTACAATAACTGTGTTGAAAAGGGTCATCGATCTAATGGATGCAAGTGGAAGAAACAATTCAATGATATTCAATGCTACAATTGTAGAGAGATGGGACACTATGGAAATGAGTGTCCTAGGAGCCAAGTAAACTTTAATCATAAAAGGCCATGAGAGAAAGGGATAGCCTATGTGATTACAAAAGTGGAGGTTGAAGTTCTTAATGACTTGGTGGTAGGTACTTTAATTGTTTCCTCAAACATATCCAACACTTTATTTGATTCTAGATCATCACATTCATTTATATCGTCCCAATTTTCCAAGATAATTATATATGTCTAATTTGATTTAATAAAGGAGTTGTCAGTCAAAACTCCCAGTGGATGTATCATTGTAACAAAGGCATGTCGACTGGTCCCCCTCCAGAAACCAAAATGTTCTTTATTTTCTAACCTTATCATCAAAACAATGACTGAATTTGATATAATTCTCAGTATGGATTGGATGTCAAATTATGATGCGAATATTTATTTTAAGAAGAAGAAGGTTACATTTTTTGAAAATGGTGTAGAAATCCTTGTATTTAGGGAAGAAAATTCTCCACTTGATTCTTATCTAGAACCATCCCTAGTAGCTCTACTGAATGAAATACATGGAGAGGAAGATAAACCAATATCTATGGGTGAGGAAAGAAATCTTCAAATTGAAGATGTGCACATAATTCAAGAGTACATTGATGTATTTCTAGAGGATTTACCTGGACATCCTCCAAAGTGGTAAGTTGAGTTTTCTATTGATTTAATTTCTAATACAAGACCTATATCAAAGACACAAAATAGAGTGGCCACTGTGGAATTAGTAGATCTAACGAAAAAATGGAGGATTTGAGTGAAGAAGGATTTATTCGACCTAGTGTTTCTACATGGGGAGCCCCAGTCCTCTTTGTCAACAAAAAAGATGGATCCATGCGGCTTTTCATTGATTACATGGAAATAAATGCTATTACAATAAAGAATAAGTATCCTCTACCCCGGATTTATGATTTATTTGACTAACTTCATGGAGCTCAATAATTTCCTATGATTGACCTTTGATCCGGATATCATCAGTTGCGTGTGATGAAGGAAGATATTCCTAGGACAACATTTCGGACCAGGTTTTGGCATTATGAGTTTACAGTGATGCCTTTTGGACTGACAAATGCACCCTCTGTTTTCCTAGATATAATGAATAGAGTTTTCAAGGAATATTTTGATAACTTTGTTGTGGTATTCATTGATGATATCCTCGTATACTCAAAAATCTATGAAGACCATGAGATTCACTTGCGGGTTATTCTGAGAACTCTTAGAAGAAATAAATTATATGGGATGTTTAGAAAGTGTGAATTCTAACTTCAATCAGTTTCTTTTCTAGGCTATATTTTCACTAAGGATGGAATCCTAGTTGATACTGTGAAAACAAAAGCAATCCAAGATTGTCTCATGCCAAAAAAACATAATTTAAGTATGCAATTTTATTGGCTTAGAAGGTTATTATGGGCATTTCGTTCAGAATTTTTCCCAACTGGATAACTCGCTAACCAAGATCACACATAAAGGGGTTCAGTTTGTGTGGAAAAAAGAATGTACAAAATGATTCAATGAATTGAAAAGAATAATGTTCAATTATCTAATTTTGACTCTTCCATCTGGAAGTGATGGTTTTTTAACATATAGTGATGCATCAAAGAATTGTTTGGGTTTCATCCTTATGAAAAATGATAAAGTAATTTCTTATGCATCAAGATAGTTTAAGACTCATGAGAAAAATCATCCAAATCATGATCTTGAGTTAGCAGCCATAATCATTGCTCTGAAAATATGGAGGCATTCTCTCTACGGAGAGATATGTGAGATTTTTGTGGACCACAAGAGTTTGAAATATATTTTCACAAAAAAATAACTCTACATGAGGCAAAGAAGATGGCTTGAGTTACTCAATGATTACGATTTTTCAATACACTTCCACACAGGAAAGGAGAATAAGGTGGAAGATGCATTAAGTAGGAAAGATCATGGCCTTATGACTTAATTAAAGATTTAATGAGATCCTATATTCATGGATATACTGAAGATGGATATGGGAATTTTCATGGAAGGGTAAACATCACTCCTCTTTCAAATGATTGCTAAACAATACATACTAGAGAAGATAAAAATATCTCAATCTGATGATGAAAATCTATACAAGAATATTTTTGTTGTTAAGGGTGGGAGATTGGAAGACTTTGTTTATGAGGAAGGATTTCAGAAGTTTGGGAAGAGGTTATGTGTTCCATCAGTACTTAAGATAAAAAGGGAACTACTAGACGATGCTCATTACTCAAATTTCACTATACACCTAGGTAGCACAAAGATGTATAGATATCTGAAAGAATATTTTTGGTCGGATAATATGAAGGGGGAAATTTATGACTACATGTCAAGGCATCTTGTTTTTCAATAAGTGAAGGAAAAGAGACAACATCCCAAAAAATGTGATGCTACCTCTACCTATTCCTATGTGGAAGTGGGATAACATTATGATTGATTTTGTCATCAGACTACCTAGGACACCTTGAAAGAATTATAAAATATGGGTAATTGTTGATCATCTCAGAAAATCATCACATTTCCTTACAATAAGATATGATTTACCACTTGATCACATGGAATGACTTTGTATTAATGATTTTGTTAGACATCATCGTTCACCTCTATCGATTGTCTCTGATGGAGATCCCCAGTTTACATCAAAATTCTAGAAAAGTCTCCAGAAGGATTTGAATACTAAGCTTCAAATGAGTACTGCATATCACCCTCAAGCCGATGAACAGTCTGAAAGGACTATTCAAACTATAGAAGATATGATGAGGTCATGACCTCTTGACTTCCAAGGAATGTGGGATCAATAATTTCCTTTGGTGTAATTTTTATATGACAATATTTTCCATTCTTGTATTAAAATTGATCCATATGAATCATTATATGGAAAGAGATGTTGATCTCCAACTGGTTGGGATGAAGTTAGTGAGAGGAAACATATAGGCCTATAACTTATTGAAGAGACCATAACAAAGGTGAATAAAATAAAAACCCATATTAAAGAAGCCCGATGTAGGTTGAAGAGTTATGCTGAAAACTGAAGAGAGGACATGGAATTATAAGTGAGAGATCATGTATTTCTGAAAGTATCTCCATGGAAGGGTGTCTTACGGTTTGGTATGAAAGGGAAAATGAGCCCCAGGTACATCGAACCATTTGAAATTCTGTAAAGAATCGGATCTGTAGCTTACCATTTAGCGATGCCACCAAATCCCTCCAGAGTTCATGATGTGTTCCATGTATCATTGTTAATGAAATACATTCTAGACCCAACGCATGTACTCATAAATGAAGAAATAGAACTGGAACCTGATTTTTCATACTGTGAAAAGGTTGTCAGGATTCTTGACACAAGGGGGAAGGTATTGAGAAATCAAGTAACCCGTCTAGTAAAGGCTATTTGGAAAAACCATAATATAGAGGAAGATACATGAGAACTCTAGTATTTTATGAAAAATAATCACCCACATCATTTTGGTGTGTTTTATACATAACATTTTGCGGACGAAGTTTTCGAAGGAGGAAATTAGGTGGCACACCCAAACACTTCATGATAAGTTTTTCTTAAATACATTCTAGTTATAGCCTATCTTTCATGAATAACTAAGCCTATATGGAACAAAACAAGGTTAATTGTAGGATATATCCATAACCTAGCCACTAAACATAAATTTTCCAACTCTGTGATTTGAATTTTTAAAATATGACATACACTGTGTGTTCAAGATGATATTTAGAGTCTGATAGAAATAACGTAATTTTTGGTGAATATTAACCTACCCTTATTAATAGTAACCAAACCTTGTGAATAGTAACATACCTATATGAATATTAATGTGAAACTTATGAATGGTATCCATGTCCTTGAAGGTATAAATGAATTTTGGCACCATAAAAATGAAGATGAATATTATATGTGTTTGTATTTTTTGATTAAATAATTATATTAATTAAATATTTAATTAATCTTATTTATAAAAATATTTTTTAAGAAATGGACTTCATTTTTTGGATTCTACACGTCGAAAAATGGTTATGGTGAATTTTGAGGATTTTTCTGAAATATGTTAATTTTTTAATGAATAGTAAAATCCGATAATTCACAATAAATCCTAAATAATAGATTAATTGAGTCATTGATGATGATCTGCTGATGTAAGACCAATAGGCTCTATGTAACATGCATATATTACTATTATTGTTCATGGAATACTAACTATTGGTTGTCTTGAGAGGAAATAATAAATTAATGATTCTAATATTAAGAAAACTCCTCTCCCCTCCACTATATAAACCACCACTCACCCCCTCTTCCTCCCACACCACTCAAGCTTCAATACAGGCCTAAATTCTTCAAAATACTCTTCACAAGACCTCTCCCCAAGTCCAAGACTTGATGGTCTCACCAAAAGGACAAAATCCAAGGCCTTCAGTATATTCTCAAGGAGGAGTACTCAAGAGGTGAACCTTCCTTCTCTTTTCTTTCAATTTCTTTTACAAAGTTCCATTCTTTTGTTCTCCCTTCTCACCTACCCTCATCCAAATTCCATGATAATTCCATTACCTTAAATGTACTATATTTACATTGTGATAATGTAATATTTCATCATAATCTCTCTTTTTTCACACCTTTTATACAATAAATGCAAACACAGTCCGAGATGTGTAAAACTTTCATTCTCAAAGAAGACAGGTTTTAAATTTTCATTACTATCTTTAATACTGGTCATGAAACCTTTTAAATTGTTTAACCATGTCATAATATATGTATATTATGTTTATTAATGTTCTTAAATCTTTACACATTCATTATATGGAATAAAAAAACAAAACAAGTTTATTTTACACAAAACCGCCAAGCCAAATCCAAGAGTTTATTTTTTAACTCATCGAATGAGTCATCCTCATGGTATATAACCAGAATCATTATAATATCATTTATACCTCTTTAATGTCACTAATAATGTATGTTAACAATTATGTATGTATAACTATATTTCATATAAACTTCCATTCATGTATACAAGTAAACAAATCATGAAACCCTGTAAGAAAATGTTTTCAAAACAATAAAATAAAATCTCATAAACCCATCAAAAATTCCATTCATAAACTTAATATGGTTATAAAATATCATTTAAATATAGTAGATATTATGTAATTTTTAATTAATAAGCCTAATTTTTTTACTCATTTCTTTAATAACAATTCAAGAACACCTTCAAGCATATGGTAAGGGATCCTCTCTCTCACCTTTGTTCAAGAATCTCCTCTATGTTACGCCGTTTTATTTATAATTCCTAATGAGGGGGTATGTTTTCAAACCTCCATCAGACTACCCTTGAGAAATATATATAATTTAATAACCCTTTACCTCTCATTAATCCCTCGCAATAATACTCGTTACCAGGCCAAAATATTTGTAAGGGGTTTCTCATCTCACTTTTATTTCTGTGATATTTTCATTGTTGGCACTTATTTCTTATATGTGTTATATGTGTATTGAAATTTGATATATAATAAAATTTTTATCTTAATATTCAGGTTATTAAATGATTAATTTTAGGGTTATTATGTTCTGTTAATATGATTCGACCGATTACATTGTGGTAAGAGACTTTGTCTCAACTACTATTTTGTTGTGACTAACATTGTATTGTGCACCTAATAATCCTTTTGTGGTGTACCTACTTCCCATTTGAGACCAACTTTAATTTGAAATTATATTTATATTTAATATCCATAATATCATATCATGGATATGTTTATTTTTCTAAACTGTATACAATTTTACATATAGTGTTTATTTGGAATGTTATTTTAATTATGGAAATATTGATGAACCCGTATACTCTACTCTATATGGATATTGAATATTAATATTGCTCTTGTATTGAATAAATTTATAAATAATGAGTTGTACTTGTAGTGGAGGGTGGGGGCCGCTATAGCCCCTCGGTGGATCAGTAGGTCTCATGAGACAAATTAGTTTGGCGACAAACCCATCCAGTTTGTTTCCAAAAATCAGACGGGTTTCTACCCACAGAACTAAACCATTTTAATAGTATTATGGTTTCATGTTCTAGATACATGACATAAAATTAATAAGTATTCTATTTATTCATTATCAGATATTATTATTATCTACGTGGTTTTCACTATGACAAAATCTATGGATGTTGTTTCATTCTCTGTTTATTTATGGAATTAGTGTTTCATTTATTCACCATTCCATATAGATTATGTCAGATTGACTATGATTCAATTATTATTGCATTAATGCTTCCATTATTTGTAAACCTTACTAAGAATTTGAGCTCACCCCTTTCATTGTTTTCTTTCAATAGGTGACAAATATGAGATCATTTATTTAGTTCTTGTGGATGAAGTTTATTGTTTTCGTTGTACTTTGTAAACTTTTCCAATGTAATTTTTGTAACATCTATGTATCAAGTTTCTCCAAGACTACTAAACTGATCATTCCTTCAGGATTTTCATTCCTTATAACCATGCTAATATCAAAAGTAATTCACTGGCTCCAGCCTAGAGGGTTCGGGGGTTACACATTTACGAAAGAAAATTTACACTTGAATGTGTTGAGAGTGGAGGCATGGAACTTTTTGTGATGAATTGTACAATGAATAAATATTGAGAAAATAACTGTGATTTTGATGAAAATAATCTGTGGAATAAGTGAGTTAAAACTTTGAAGAATAATAACAAATCAACCTGGATAAACAAAACACTCAAAATAATAATTTAAATATGTATATTGAGTAAAAGACAAGAGTTTTAATATAATTAGAATAGTTTATCAGAAGATAAAAATCTAGAGAAGTTAAGAACCTTCATGGATGATGTTGAATAAAAATAAAATACTCCAAATAGTTAATGAAAATAAGGTGAATATACTTATAGGGAATATTAACTATGATCCAAACATGTGTCATGTATTGATCACAACAAAAAAAAACTAAATAATGAAGAATGAATATTAGGATTTAATGTGCGAAGAAGAATGAAGGAAAAGAATAATTTCTCAAAAAAGAAGATGCATACATATAATAAATTATGAATCTCTCGAAAATAGTTTATGAATAAGTTAATATAGTTATTTAAGAATCAATAAAGTTGTTTAAATATTGAATATACATTTAATACAATGAAGGATAATTTCAAATATACATCAATGGTAAAAGAGAAAATTTATCAAGTTACTCGATGAATATATCTTTGGAATTAGGTAGAATATAGACCCACTAAACATAAAAGTTATTCTCATTGTACTAACCATGTGGGTTTATGAATCAATAATGGGAGATCATGGGTTGAGAAAATATTTGAAAGACATATCACATCAATTGAAGTTAAATGTACCTACCATAAATATTCCCCACACCATGGGAAATCAGGTGTAGTATTTTATAATTAATCTTAGCAAACATATTCTTGAGAAAAACCACACCTTTATTAAAGATAGAGAATCAATATATATTTTATGTGTTGTGGGACATACAGGAACAAATGATATAATTAATGTAATACCATGTCTCTCCCTATGAGAAAGTATGAAATAATGGGGAGTAATATTTTAATTGAAGAATCTAACATTCTAATTTTGAAATAAGAAACATAATGAAATTTATTAGATGTTGAAGATCTCTCTAGAAAAAAAATTTAATATCTAGAGAAAAGTTTTTGAAGGTGTGACTAACTAGGACATGATTATAATGATTGTATCATAACACTTAATGAGATAATTTATTATACTAGAGATGAAGATTAATATTGGAAAAATGAAAATTGAAGCCAAATTATTTGTTGTTTATATTGATCTAAATGAAAGAAGAAGGATTGAACAATGTATTTTTGATAGTTTTTACTCCTCACCTGTTTTTAGTGACTTGAAAATCTATAATAATATTAAAGAAGATGAGGGAGGATATATAACTTTCAAAAATGAGAGATACTAAAAAAAATAAGAGTTATTGGTATGAGTGAGATTAAATCTGACAATCTAAAGTCAAAGAATGTTCTTTTTTTGGATAGTCCTGTCAAAAACATACTGTGTAATAACTAACTCTGTGATGATGGTATGTAAGTTATCTTTAGAAAATATGCATGCATCATCTGATGTTTGAAAGATAGAAATGTTGTTAATATGGGTGAAATAACCAGCTACAATATATTCCATATTTCATATCCTATTCTCTCTTACTATTTATGTTCTAATGCTGAAAAAAGTTATGGCATTAAAGACATGAAAAAATGGACATAAATGTATTGGTATAATTTCAAATGAAGATGATCTAATAGACTTACCAAAA
This sequence comes from Viscum album, assembly GCA_963277665.1. Taxonomy (NCBI): domain Eukaryota; kingdom Viridiplantae; phylum Streptophyta; class Magnoliopsida; order Santalales; family Viscaceae; genus Viscum; species Viscum album. The sequence goes on along the minus strand of OY728135.1, from coordinate 1,546,274,197 downwards.
CTAGTGACAGAAGATGATTTTATTTGTGTAACATTACAAAATGGAATTATAATTAGTGGAAGACATAATAAAGTTAATATTCAATCCACTATACCACTTTAATGCATACAATTTGATATATATTGTCCGATGAGACACCAATCAATAAATTTTAATTTTTACTTCATTTAATTCAATATATATTTGACTTAGATGACGAGTGTAATGTTATTGAATCAAAAATTAAAAGGATGTATAGTTGTTCAAGAGTTTCAAAAGAGATATTGAAAAGGAGATGGGTGTATATGTACTTTAGCTTATAAAAAAAGTGAAGGGATACCCAAGTAACTATTTTGAGTACTACATAAGGAAACATGGAATTATACACCAATACATTACTCTCAAAACTCCTCAACAAAATGTTGTAGCATAAATAACAAATAGATGTTTATTTTATATAGGAAAAATCATGATCACTAAATATAAAAATTCAATGATATTATGGAGATAATTAATAAGTATAATTATATATGTACAAAACCTATGTTTTCTTCAACCAAAATAAAAAATTAATCCGCATGATATGTGGTATAAGAAAAAATATCCTGTGAAATACTTTATGGTTTTATAGAGGCCTTTCTTAATGATGATAAAAAACTATAATTTATAATTATTGAAGAAAAGGAATAAGAAGGAAATTTAATTGTATATTTATCTAATGAAAGAAACTACAACTTTAGTAATAAAAAATAAAATATTTTGGTTGATACCTATGAAGTAAATGTCCTTGAATACCAGTCCACGTTAACAAAATTTGTTGAAGATGGTAAGGATGATTTAACATAAGATGGAATGATTACTTTTATATAAGTCAATAATAATGAAGATGACAAATAGGCTAATATTATACTAGATTATTTCGATCAATAAATTGAAGATTAAAGTAAAAAATGAAAGTAAATATAAAAAATTAAAAACATTACAAAAATAGGTTCAATCTAATAATATCATAAAAAATTAGAATGCTCCAGTTTTTACCATTTGGTGATTGAGGATTTAAAATCAAACATCAGTTATCTCGTATGTTAAACAACAATATGATTTGAAATTATTTGAGCATAAATAATGGTTAAATGTTATGAATGAATATATGGATCAAATTTTTTAAAAATGGAATCTAGGATCTTATTCATCGACTAGAAATAAGAAATTTTTTAGGAATAAAACTGGGTTTCATGAGGATCCCACTTTTTGTTTGTTTTATATTTATTTTCAATAATTTAGTAAGTGATGAATAACTTGATCTCAATTTTTATTAAATATTAATAATGTATTGGATGTATATTTTTAGTGTTATAAATAATAATGTCATGTATGTGCATTTTTTGTGTTCTAAATATTGGAAATGATTGAAAATTGAAGTTCTCAAGAGATTAGGATTATTTCATTGGGAATGATTTCATGAGTTTCAATGTTTCATCAAGATTATTGGAATTTGTTTAATTAGTTTATGTTTTATAGAATATCTAGGCAAAAGAATATCAAAAGTAATATGTAATGTTGTGGGTGAAGTGAATTTATGTGTGATGATTATTGAAATGATCTTAAAGCTTGATGACATGTTCCAATTTCACTAGGATAGTGAACATTGGTTACAACACTTAAAAAGGTGAATACCATAAAAATATTTATTTTGAAGTATATATTTTGAAGAAGATGGCCATGAAATATCCTTGTTGTTATATGAATAATTTTGAGAATAATTGGAATTTACAGGGCTTTAAATAAGTAAAATATTTATCCTAAGGGGTATTAATGAATGAGTGGTTGATGAGGAGATGTTATTTGATTGGAAAATTGAATTTATTCATTTAATATATTTAGGCATTACTTTAGTAAAAAACAATTCCTTCAAAATCTTCCCAATGAAGGCCAACTCAACCATATATGGGAGAAAGATATACCTAATGGGATCCGACCCATGCATGGGATACATAGGTGTTGAGGGAGCATAGAGGATGGAAAGAACCTACATAGGAAGACACTTATGTGCACATGGGTAGGCATGAAAAGGTAGTGTATTGGGATTTATCAGGGGTTATAATCATAATGGATAATAGGAGAGAACCCAAATCACATGCTTATTGATAAATAAAGAAGGGGCGAGAATTATTAAGCAATGCTAGACCAAGCTCAGGATCGATGTAGTACAAAGAAATCATTCATACTATTCACCTTAATTTTAATAATATAGACATAATATTCTAATGAATGATAATGTTCCACAACATCATATTCTAGCTCAAATATATTCCTGTGTTTAGATTTTCTGATAATCAACCATTTCCATTCTCATTTAATCATGTCGAGATAATAATCAATACAAGGATTTTTCTAATTAGAGAATCTTCATGCATGAAATCTATATAATTCATGCATAAATCAATTCAATGAATATTATTATTCCAAATGCAAAATAAAATTGTAGGCAACCATTCAAAAATATTAAAACAAGCATGGTCCATGGATTTAAAGGTGTTGATTCATCCGATCAGTATCATATGCATGTGAGTTCATCATCATAAAATATTAACATGATACTACATAAGAAGGGATGTTGTCTATTTTATAATCATGTATATCATTTGATTTTTAAAATACAAAAATATTTGGGGTTAAAAATATTGAGATATTTTGAGATTTTCAGTTCATTGATGATGTATCTTAACTCAGTGTTTATCATAGTAATAGGAGTTAATGAATCATAGAATTAAAAGAAGATCTAACATAATGAATATAAGGGGAGATTAGGTGAACCTAACCTATAAATACAAGGAAAATAAAGTTGAGAGATAGTGTTGAAATATTCTTAAGTTCTCTAAAAAAAATATAGACCACAATTGTTCTTGATGAACTAGTTCTTGTGAAGGAGAAGTTCCACACAATAATTTACATGAAGGATAAATTTGTAATTCTCTACTAAGACTGCAATGATAGAACTATGTACTCACACTATGTTATATGAAGGATATAATTTATACATAATCATACCCATTTAATGAACACTTTAGGGTTTTGAAAAGAATAAAAATATTAACTCAGTGTATATACATGATGACCATATTATATCAAAGTTTTCTAAAGCCCTATAGGTTTGTGTGAGGTATTGAGATACAGAGTACCTTGTTATCAAAAGAAGAAGGAGAAATATCATGAAACATACTTATATGATGGATATATTGAGACATCCATACATATTCATGTAAGTTAAATGAATATATTTCTTCCATCCATCCATTACATGGATTCCTAATCATAACAGATTCATAAAACAATGTTGAGTTTGATTCAAAGAAGTACCAAGTTACAGTAGTGAATTAATATAAGAATTATGTGTTTTTTCATAAGGATATTTTTTATATTCTATAATAAATAGTGAGATGTGTAGTGCAATTAAATTGCACAAATATTTTGTGCATTAAGAATAATAGAGGATAACATATATAATTATAATTATTGTTATTATGTATCAAGGAAATAAAAAATAACACCACTACTATATTATTTATTTTTTATGTCAATGATATGAATAATAATTCTATGATTGAGGAGGTATTGGCCAATATCCTATAATCATGATATTCAAAGATAAATATTTCATTATACCCAATTAATGATAGGAATGTTTGACAAATTCTATTCCATTTCCCATTCTTTCTTTGATAATGAAAAGGAAGTAGGGAGAGAGTGGGATAATAACCACTATATAATGAGAATGTAGTCATCAAAAGTGGATGAAAAATATTTTAAAAATAATGGTTTTCTTTGTGATTTATTATTTTATATGTATTATCACTAACTACATGAGAAGTATATAAGATCTTCATTCAAAAAATAAGTTATAATTGTATATAATGGGGATACATGTTTAATGTGATAAAAATTCAACCCACACTCATTCACTCCATCTCATTGTTGTTATCCCAAAGTGATCCTACCAATTTGTATCATAGAGGGTCACGCCTATAATGGTATTCACTAATTTGATTCTCATTAAAGATTTGATATATCTATTATCAATTTGGAATTAAATGAAAACTTGTAAAAGTTGTATATAATATAGATCATAGCACTATATCAACCAAGATAATGAAAAATAAAAAGTATAAAATATTGAGAATGATGGAGAATACACCCCTCTTGGTTAAAGTGGAAGAAGATTCCATTTACCGATTCTATAATTCTAAAAAGGATATGTATAAAAATAATGTATAATATTTGGTAGCATAGTTTACTACCAAGAAGGTGGAAAAAATTCAAACTTAGATGATGATGAAGAAGTATCAGATATTATATTCCCATATTTTATAACAAAAAATAGTAGCACAAGTGGTGATGGTAATTTCTAATACAATGATAATTGTAAAAATTAGAGGGATAACTTAAAATAAGATATTACCCATCTATAAGTGGAAGCTTAAAAAAGAGATATTTCATTGGAATAAAGGTTTATGACATGTATTAATATCAATAAAAAAATGTAATTCCATGATTTATAGAGTTTAGAAGATTTTTGGAGATCGTGAAAAATTGGATAAACCTTTTAAAGAAGGAATACAAGGAAATATTATGTTCTCCAAGAAAATTAGGTCTAATGAAGTATAGATTCTTGATATTGAAACAAAATTATTTATTTTTGAACATTAGATTCTAAATAAAAATTTGGTGAAAGATGATTCCATTAAATAATTTGAAGAAATGTTCCATGCATTATATTAATTGCATAAATCTATTGTCAGTTTCAAGAATGTTCAACTTGAGATCGAATAAAATAAGATGAATGAGTTTGACACATTTTTTAGGTGAAACATCAAATGCATGATGCCGAATTTCGAATAAAAAAGTAAGAATATAAAGATAGATTAAAAATCTAGGAGGATGATAAATTCATCATTAATATGAAATGAATTGATCCGGATTTCAAACTAGAAAATATTTAAAATGTTCAAGTAGATTCTTCCCAATAAGGTTGAAGAAGAGCTGTTAATAACAGATCTACTTCCACAAAAACTTTGAAAGAATATTATTTTCCTCAATGTCGTATAATTAGGTCAAAGAACATGTTAAAATCATTCAATGTTAAATATCACATAGTATCTAAGCAGAGGGTACCATCCATATCAAACAATTTTGCAGGTTTTTATCCTATTTTTATGAAAAAAGTTGGGTCAAAATTAAAATCCTTGAAATATTTGATGAATAATTGAATTGATGTGCTCCCCAATACAAATGTGATGATCATATATATGTATAAAGAAATATATTAACCTAAATAAGCAAAATTTATGATTCAATAGAAACAATATTAGAATGTATTCCAATCTTGATAGGTTGTAATTAAATACAATATATCATGATTTCCTGGGTACAGTTGGTGCAATGAATGATTTAGGCATAGAGCATACTATTGTTGGAATAAGAAGAATATATCTGAAAATAAAAGGATGCATGCATCAATTTATTGGAATGTAGTGAAGAAGCAAAGAATACATATAAATGGGCAGAGTGTTCCTATTATAAAAAACTTTAATTTTTAAAGAACAAATTTCGTATTTTCAATGGAAGAGGCCACAATGATGACACTTGAAAGTATAAATCATTCAAGAAAGATATAGAAAAAATATTAATAAAATACTACAAAAATGTGTAATGTTGATAAGTCTCCTTGACAGAAAATTAAAACAATAAGGATGCCTAATAGAAATCCAATAATAACAAAAAGGGTGTGAAACTAATGAAAATAATATGATTATTTTGTTAAAGGAGAGGTCACACCCAATATAACATTAAATAGACCATGAAAATTATAATGAATTGAGGTAGGATTAGGAGATAATTGGACAAAACTATAGAAGATAAAAATAAAAAGACTATAAAGATATATATCACACATAATAATCCATGTGAAACTACAATGCATCCATTGAATATTTTAATAGATATATTTTTTACTTTACTATATGATTTGGAAAAAAACAAGAAAATTGAAAGAATAATAGAAAAAATTAGATGATAAATGGAAAAAATATTCCATATGAAGAAATAAAACTTTATAAGTGGTTTTCAACAAATAATGGTATAAGAATCTTACAAATATATGTAGAAGGTGCAAAAGGGATGGACATATCTTGATTTATTATTTTTCTATAAAAATATCTGATAAATAAATACTAAAGATGAATCATAAATAATGATATCATAATTATTCCTTGATGTCTAGTGTTAATAGGGAAATTACATTGAATGTTACTTCTAACAAAAGTAAATAATCAATGCTTCTAATTACTACTAATAATGTTAGTAGAGTTAACATGAAGAGTTCAACCTCATATGAAGAAATTATATTATGAAATCTATAAGGTTTAATATTAATTCCAAGACAAATAGAAGAAACCATCATGGCTTGATATACTTATTTCTATATTAAAAACTATTTATTATAAAAGATCAAAGATCAACCTTGATGAAGATGATCAAGATACTATAGTTGGTCAACAAATTTTAATTTTCCATCATGGATGAGATCAAATAAATTTTTAATCAAATTAATTGGAATAAATAAGTAAAACAAAAAAAGTAGCTATATTGAAAATGTGAAACAAGAGATCATATTTTGAGGGGGAGTATCTAAATAATTTTTTAGATATTTATATATCTTTTAAGAAATTATATCTCTAGAAGGTACTTGTTCAAGACCTCATTGATGAGGTATGTGAGCATACAATTTGATCATTATTTACAAAAATGAAATGAGTTTTGATCATAAATGGGGGAACATAAATAAATCAATGAAATTTAAAAAAATAATCTTGAAGAAGTTACATGACTAATTTCATAAAAATCTCTTTTGTATTATAATTTAATTTTTTAAATCTTTGTGTTGAGATGAGTCGAGGAATTTTAGTTTGAACGGATCTAAAGAATTTACTTTACAAGTGGTATTAAACAATTTACACATTCATTGTAACAATTACTATCAACCTATTACTATTTAATCTAAAATAGCTATCTCTCTATAAGGAAAGATAAAATTTATGATATATCGTCTGTTTTCATAATCTAAATCTAGAATGAAAAACATTGATGTATAAATTAGAACCTCTTATTTTCTACTCTGAGAAAGGATCATGTAGACCTAAAGTGGAAGAATTGATGTCACATTTCATAAGAAATAAATGATAACATACTATCCCATGTGGTTTTTATTTCTTATCAATAATATGTATAGAAGAAAATTAAAATTGGGATAATAAATCAAGAAAAAATATTAACATGTAATTTTTTATATTGGTATTGACAGTAAATACAAAGGGTTAGATTGATGATCCATTTTTGATGTTGTATTTGTTTCCAATAAATTAGTATGTGATGAATACCTTTATGTGAATTTGTTTTAAATAATAATACTAGCTTGGAAGTATTTTTTTGGTGTTCCCAAGATTGGTAATGTGTGAATATTGTATTCCCATGAAATTATATATATTTTATTTTGAATGATATTATGACGATGTATGTTTGAACAAGAAGGTTGGAAGTAGTTTAAATTGATGATTTTTTTAGAATATCGATACATGAGATGTTCAAAGTTCATATGTTATGTTTTGGGTGAAGAGAGTTAAAGGCTGATGATTTTTAAACTGATATTAATGATCAAAGGTAGGTGGCAGTTACACTAGGACAGAGCACATTGTCTAAAAAAATTAAAAGGTGAAGACCAAATAAAATATTTATTTTCATGAATATATTTTAAAGAATAAGGAAAAGAAATATCACTATTATATCATGAATAATTTTGAAAATATTTGAAATTAAAATGGCTATGAATAAGTGATTTTTTTTTCATAAGGGATATTAAAGTATATGGGGTTGATGAGGATATTTCAGTTATTTTTAAATTGAGTTTATACATAGAATATTTTTTGTGGGTACTTATTTAAAATTTAGTCCAACCAAATCCTCCAAAGGAGGTCCATCTCAACCACATATGGGAATAAGATTTATCATTTTGGAGGCTTCCCATACATGGGAATCCAAGGCAATATGTTATAATAGTGAATTCAATGCACCTGTATTTGTAGGCATGAGTGTGCACATAGGTAGGAATACATAGGGAATGGAGTGGGCCACTATATGTGATGGAGACATTATAGATCATGGGAGCATACCCTAGTTTCAAGATTCTATATGGATAAAGAAGAAATGTGTATCATTAAGTGAAGCTAGAGTGAGTTGATGATAAATGTGGGAGAAGTCCAGAACATGTAATATTCATTGACCTATTAAAAACATAGACATAATGCACTAAGGTTTTGGAATATTCCATGAAATCATTATATACCTTACATATACTCACGAGTTTGGAACATATGATGTTTTTCCACCTCAATGATCATGATAATGTCCTGAGATAAAAATGAAAATGATACATTCTCAAGTTGAAGATTCCCCATTCATGAAACTCCAAATTTCATGTATAAATTAGTTTGAAGAATATTATTTTTCTAAATGAAAGAAAAATTTGAGGAGGAAATACACACATTCTTAAATATGCATGGTGAATGGATTCGAAGGTGTTGACACATGATATTTTTATCACATGCATGCGAGTGCTCCATTATGAAATAAGAAATATATCTCAAATAATATGTAACACCATTTTTTATCTGTCACATAATTCCCAATTAGTTTTACAAATAAAAAACATTAGGGTTTAAATTATTGAGATATTATATAATCATTATTTCATTAATGATTAATATTGAATTTGTATTTATTAATATTTTAAGATGTAGTGAATATCATAATTAAAAGAGGATCTGAAATGGTAAATGTAAGGGGATATTTGACAAACATTAACTATAAAAACCAAGAAACCAGATTTGAGAGATGGTAATGAAATATTCTAGTGTTCTATGAAAATAGAGACTCCACAAAAGTTTTTTAGGAATAAGATCGCATGAAGGATTTCTACACAATAATTTGTGTGAGGGGGAGATCTAAAAGGATCTTATAAGTTCTTGAAGATAAAACTATGTACTCAAACTATCTTACATGGATGATACAATTTACACAAACACTATACTTTTCAAAGAACAATAAAGGGTTCTATAAAAATAAAAATATTGTCTCGGTGTATAAATATGAATATCATATTATATCATAGTTCTAAAAAGAACTATTTGTTAACATAAAGTAATAAGATATCATTTATTTTGATTTTATAAGAGGAAGGAGTAGTATTATGTGACGTAATTATGAAAAGTAGATATTGATACATCCATAAATATTCTAGTTAGTGCAAGGAAGATAGATCAGGAATGCACGTATGAATTAAATATATGCATAAGCATTAGGGATTCATAAAACAATGATGAGTTTGGTTCAAGGATGTACCAAGGGAGAACAGTGAAGTAAAGTAAAATCTTGAGTTGTTATATACGGAGAGTGTTGATATTCTAGAAGAAATAGTGAAAAGTGCATTGAAATTATGTTTCCCAAATGTTTGATACACCAACAATGTTAGAGGAGAACTAATGAAATTACAATTGTTGAAATTGTTTAGAGAGGAAATAGAAAATGACACTTCTAATCTATTGAATTTTTATGTCAATGATATAAAGAAGAATTTTGATATTGTGGATGGTTAGGTTGACATCTTTTAATATTTTTCTTCAATGAAAAATAATTAATTATACCGAGTTAGTTCCAATAAAATTAATCCATGGTAATTCCCTTTCCTACAATTTCATTGATAATAAAAGGAACAAATTTTCTTGTAGGATATAGATTCTATTAAATGAGGACATAGTCGTCCACACTATAGGTGAAGCTCATTTTAAATCATGGTTCTCTTTATGCATTATTGTTTTGTGTACATTCTTTCTAACCAAATGTGAATAAGATAAGACATCCATTCACTGAATAATCGACATAGACATTCAAAGGGGATATAAGTTATATATTTATAAAAAGTCATCCCTAGAAGATTAAACCCCCTTATAACATGGTTATCCCATAGTGATACTAACAATTAAAAAATAAGATCGAAGAGTTGGGAGTAATATCAAGGAATAAAGTATGAATTTTTTTTACAATGGTTATTCACATGTGGTAGCGGTTGATTTTGAATAAACTTTTCCCCATGATTAAATAATTGAAAATATGATATTTATTGAGTTGCTGATACTCATAAAAACTAAAAAAATACCATAGGATGTTAAGTTGAAATTTTAGAATGTATAAATTAAATAATATGTTTTTATTGAGTAATCGAGTGGGTTCATACTTTATAATTATGGAACCATGGTGTGTAAACATAAGAAATCTTGCTACGAGTTGAAACTTGCCCCATGCGCTTCATATTCAAAATATGAAATTTTCCTAAAATAGTTGACATATTTTTATGTAAAATATGATTGAAATATATATGTGAAATATATTATTATTGTTTTAACATGTTATGATTTTAAAAGAAGAAAATTATGTTTGATAATGTATGTGACATGCAACACCTCGCTTAAAACGAACCAAAAAGTTTTATTATTTAAATATGACACCCGTAACCCATCAATTGAATTTAAAGGTATGAATATAAGTAACCAAATTATAAAATAAATATAAACTATCTACTTAAAGATTTTATTGATTAATTTGTAGGAAATAAATTTTCAATTTTTTTAGTAAAATCATATTATGCTTTAATAATTTGTTTTCTTCAAAGACGATTTTATTGTTTTTTTATGAAAAAATATTAAATTTAAATTTTTAAATTTATAAAAAATGTATTTGATAAAATCAAATTAATTTTTAAATAAATATAAAAAATTTGTCTTAGAGTGATTGGTTAGTAATTATCTTAAAAAGATTTATTTTTCTATGAATAGAAAGAATACTGATTTTTATTAAACACTGTATTTTTGTTTCAAGTATTTACAAGGAATTTTTTTTAAATTGGTTTCAAAGTAAAATTATTTCTATTATATTATTATTAATCCAACTAATTTTATTGGAATTATTTTTATGTTTTAATTTTCCCTAAAAACATTTTTATACTTATATATGTATTTTTCAAAAAACAAATTGTTCCATTTAGTGTTTTGGTCTTAAATTAATTTATAAACCATCTAGAAATTTAATCTTGTAGAATTTATTAAACATTAAGAACCATGAGTTTTATGTTTAGTAGACAATAACCTTTTATTTTTTTCCAATATTAATAATAACTATAGTAAAATTTTGTCCTCTTGGTAAGGGTAAAACGGGTAAAATATGGTTAAAATATTAGGATAAGAATTTAAAATTTCTGTAACACTTGAATTTATCCTATTATATGTGTGTATGTAGGCTATTTCTATCCATTACTTGAATATAGGAACACATGGTTCCATATTTCTTTCATTATGAAATTTATAATAAATTAAATAAAATATAAAGTAAAAAATTTCACACTCTTGACTTTAATATCTCTAGAATTTTTTCATAAGGGTATAAAGTAGTTATGTACCGTTATAAATGTTTATTTTCATGATATGTTAATTTTATTTATCCTAATAATTTATTATTAATTTTTTGTGATTTAATAATTACCGTAAATTCTTAGGCAATGCCGACAAAATATATATATAAATAATAGAAAAATAAAATAAATGATTTAAAAAATATTAAAACCAATACAATTTGGATTAATTATTGTTTTACATGATTTTTTACATAAATATTAAATAATATGGGTTTAAAATTTATTAAATTTAAATTCCATAATTTTCTAGGCTTCTTTATTATCAAATTAAATCAATAAAATAAAAAATGAAATAAATATTATTTTATTAAATTAATCTTTTATTAATTTATTAGATAATAAAAAAATATTAAAAGAGGAAAAGTTTGAAAATAAATGGTCTAAATTTTTCATCCATTGTCCAGTTATTATCCAATTTTCACCTCAAAATAAAAATTATAACCCTTTGAGCGTGAAAAATATGTTACCACGGTTAAGGTTAAAATATGATAATTAAAGGTTTAAACTAAAAGATATGTTTTAAAATACCACATAAACCTGTCCAAATTTTATTTTTTGATGGGAGTTAACCAAATCCTACCTTATCTTTAAATATGTACCCATTTGAATCATTTTTTATAGATAATGTTTTTAATATTTTAATCTTTTAAGAAATTCAAAGAGTACCCCTCCCCTCACTGATAAAGGGAACTCTACATTCAATTATTTAAATTTAATTGAGCCTTATATATAATCAAAACCCTACCCAATTATTTTCTCCACATCCATATCCATGAAATACAGGTTATGATCATCATTAATGAGATTTCTGAGGGTCCTTATGAAGGGATTAAAAGGATTCATACTGTAGAAGAGGTAATCCTCTTACCCAATCTCTTTAATTTTGTTTTCTATTATATGATAAATAAATATATTATATCCTTAATATAATATTAAAAAATTATACAAAGTATATTTAAATTTTATTATAATTGGAAAACCACCTTTATTCACCCTCTTTTACATCAAATGAGAAGTGAATGTATCATAAGTGCATACTTACAACTTACCATATCCATATGGTGATAAAATTAATATTCCATTAGAATATTTCATGGATGGATATTATTTTAGGTTTAATGTTTATATATGAAATTTATTACATAATTATGATTATAGAATTATAATATCTTATTTTCCTTCTTACTTTCATATCTGTTGGAAAATGATAAATTCTCTCATGCGTACGTATGGACAACCACCTCTATAAAGTGATGTTATAATTTTTTCATTTTTTTAAAAGGATGGTAATTATAATTTATTTAATTAATATATATAATCTATATTAAATAATAATTAATTTTTTGAAGTGATTTATTATTTTATTTCTTTCGTTCTATCTATCAAAAAGTGAAAATAATGTTCACGTGTCAGTATGTTTTACCATATCCATAAATGACGTACTTCATTTTTCTATCTCTATCCTGAATGGATGAATATATATATATATATAATTATTGATATTATTTAGATTAGGGAATAATGATCAAAGTATAAGGACCAGAGCTACCATATTGATATTTTCAAAAAAATAAAACAATGAACACAAATAAATGATGATTTTAAAATGTTGTTGTTAATAAATTGTTGTTGAAATGTAATAAGTGTATCATATATGATATTATAAGTATTAAAATTATTTTTTTATATTATTATATTAAATTTAAATTTATTATATAAGATTCTAGAGAACCTTCAAAGTATGTCAAACACGTGGTAATAAACTTCTAGTCTAACCTTTAGTTTTGGAATATATAATCAATATTCAACCATAGTTTCTATTGTGTGGTGTATATACTATCCCTATGATATTTTATATCACTAATATCTTTATTTTCATGATATTTCATATTTTAATCAATTTTTTCCTTCACGGTGGCTTATGTTATATAAACTTACCAAAGCTGTATGGGTATTATTACAGCTTCACTGTTAACCAATTTTGTTAATGATCATGTTTCCGATGAAGAAATATTATTATATAATTATAATAAAAGTCCTGAATTTTATTATATTATGATTATTTATTAATAATACATTCATTTAGGTACTAATTATACTAATTTTTTAAGGAAAACTGAATTTATTTATTTCATCGTTTGTAAAACTATTTTCTTCCATATACATGATTCCTAAATTTATTTTTGAAAATTTATTTAATTTCATACAATTATTGTTTAAATTAATTTTTACCCACGATTTAATTTCTATAAAATGTTTTATTATGGAATATTGTTATCATTTTTTGAATAAGGTTCCTTTTTTACTTTTATTACAAAAGTGTAAAAGGAAACATTTATTTTAACAAATACATCATGAATAAAATTTTCACCATCGAGGACACTCAATGAGATTTAATTTCACATTTCTAATATTCGTTTCATAGAAAATATTTTCTTTAATATTTGGGAATTTTGAAATTTTAAATAATATATTTCAATGTGAAAAGGGTATTTTCCTCAAGCCATGATTCGAGTAATCTTTTAAAGGAATTTTACATCCATGATGACATCATTGATGTTAATTAGATTTATATTAGGGATATGATCCAATTATGTCATCCTTATTCTTTCTATGTATGGTTTTTGATTATGATGAAAATATATTTATGAAATACATTTCTTTACATAAACTAGGGGATAAGAAAATAAACCTGCAATAAAATAATAACCACAGGTGATCCTAAACATCCCTAAACAATCCATGGATGTACTAAGTTCAGAACCACCAGCATGAGAATAGTGAATCCCTTAAATTAATAACCAACTAGATGCTCTATCCTAGCCTCACCATTGGAGAAATCCTCATGGACTATCTACAACTCTAGTGGGTACCAACCCATCTAATCGGGGATGGTAAGCTACCATCACTCGATCATCTAAAATAATCCTATGAACCCATGGTGGTAGCAATAATACTGTGTAGGTAAGAGGCTAACACACACGTGACTCAGCTCAACTATCATCACTACACTTGCCTACCACAAACTTGGACACCAATATATTATAACCCGTAAAGGGAAATCCAACCGATAAAGGATCCCCATATACATACATATGAATATCACAAAAACAAGGTTCCAACTAGGCTGTTATACCATATAGATATTCAAATTATTTCATTAAACATTTTGGGTTTCCAACAAGGAACACATAGTTTCCAAAACAAAATCTTTCCTAAGAGTCAATACACAAGTTACTCTAGATTTGGAAGATCCAAACATGCTTTTATCCTTTCCAAACTCACACCAAAGAATGATTCAAGTACAAATGGGACAATCCTTGGGGAACACATTAAAAATAATTTTCATAGAAACCACATGATAGACTGATCCTCATTCAAAAAATGGGAACCATTTAAAATACCATGTTTTCAAGAAAACACCATCTTAATACCACCACCTTCATTTGATGACACATTAATGTGTGCACCTAGTGCACCCATGGATATTCCAATATCTAATGGAATAAAAAACCACCAATAAGACACCTAAAAATCATTTCCATAATGCCAACCATTTTATTTAAAACCATTTCAAACCTTCCAAATTACTTAAAGACCACAAAACCATCCCCTTAAAACCATAATACCTCTTCCAAATAATTTTAAAACATTTAATAAAATAAAACATCCCCATAAGACACACACACACATGAAACTAAGTTTTCAACAAGAAAGTACCATTACACCATAATCTAGGATTAACATTTCATAAAACACACAATTTCTCTTTAGGGAAACAAAAGAATGTAAAACAAACACCATAGGTGCTAGAACCATATTCATTTCACATAACTTCAATCAAAAAATTATTTTTAGAAATTTATAGTAACCAAAACCCACAATAAATACTAAGTCATAACTATATTAGAGGTTTTAATTACATTTAAAAATCAATTGAAACAATGAAAGTGCCAATGAAAAGCTTTGAAAAGTGAAAATATGGGAACACCTACATTAGCCTTGTGAGAATGGGAAAAAATTCCAAGGAGAGGGAGAATGGGTATCCATGGATGATCTGCATTCCCTAAATCCAAAAAAACTCCACCCACACCAAAACCCTTGAAATTAGGGTTTCTCCAACGAGAGAAAACCCCAAGGGAAACCATGGAAAAAGGGGAGGAGGGAAGAATGAGGGAGAAGAAGGGTTGGAACCCTAAAAAATTACCTTAGATTAAAGAGAGGAGAATACATAGAGGAGGGGAGGACATGGAAGAGGGTTTTCAGAACCCCCAGGTGTACCAAAAACGAACATGGAGGAGGGGGACTGATATTGGGGAAAATAGAGGTATGGGTAGAATAGAAAAATCAAGTTTTAAAAATTTTGGGCTGATCCCATGGTTTGGACACATGGTTTTCCATACCATGCGGTAACAGGGAAGAGCCATCTTCCTATGAAAGAGAGGATTCATGCTTACTTGGGACCTACTGCACAGTCGTAATCTTGCCATATGGTCTGTTCTGTATATCTTTCAATGTCCACACGGTGTCCGAACAATTACTACTAACTGTGTGGTGACCATGCTCCCCTTGGAGAAATTCCCAAAAACTCCAAAAACTCAAAATTTAGTCCAGGAATCAAACTCAAACTTAAACCCAATGATCCAAGACTATAAAAAGGATAAAATAATGAACTATTTGAGGTCAGTCTATGAAAATTTTCCTGACCACAGACACTTTCTTCCCCCATAAAGTCACTAATCCATAAACTGACCAAAACGTAAGTTCATGTCCGATCAAAATCAAAGAAAACCCCAAAACTTGGGGTGACTAATCATTCACCAAATCACACCTAACTGATCAAAGAGGAACCACAACACAAAGAAAGGGGAGAACACAATAGGGTTCTCTCAACCACACAAACATAACTAGATATAAAACCAAAGAACTCTAGTACACCACTCTATGATGAGGGGAAACACGGGAACTCCCAACTAGAACATACCCAACTCCTCACACCAACAAAATAGATGTCATACCGCAATTAGAGACTAAGGTGTTCTTAGTCTTTATTGGAACCAACTCCATTAGAATGAGAGAAACTATTCCATTATTAGGATTCAAATAAAAAACACAAAATGAATCAACCCAGCATACCGAGTGCTCGAACTATGGATCTCCCACTAGAAACACCACCAGAACTAAAAAATCCCCACAATGATCTAGAACTCCCAACACTAGGAAATAACCACAAATGAGGACACCATGAAAAATTGAAAACACCATCCACTATCTCCAAAAAACTCAATCACTTTTATCATCAAATGAACACCTCTACACCCCAAACCATCCCACACAAGAGCCAAACGCACCTTAAAAAAAGTTATAGAAATATGTCTCGATATACAAAACAACTTTGGTTACAATATTAGAAGTCCATCCCATTGTTACAATGAAATGAAAAACCTACGCCAATAGTAAAAACAACAACGACTGGAAGATAAAAATGAGAAAACATAAACATTTACATCCCATTATGAAAACAAGAACAAAGAATAGGTTCAACACACCCACAATAACTCTGGAATATGTGATAACTTCACCCCGAGACATGATTTTGGGGATTTGATGGATGAAGCATATCCTACCTTAGATTTAGGTCTGAGCATCCCCTGATCAAAAATCCTCCTCAAACAACACTTATCACATATCATTCCCTAATGACCAAAATAACCACAAAGATGACAAAACTTCCAAGGGATGAAAAAAATAGATTAGAATTCCCTAACTAACCATATCAATGGAACCCCAAGAAGTGGTCTGATAAACTAGATGTTAGAGCCAACAAGGGTAACTTACTAAAAACAGGTTTCTCTAGCATGCACTCCGCTTCAGATGGGGAACACTCATAGAATCTAACCACCAGAAAATATACCCCAAATTTTAAAGATGATGAAATGACCAACCTCCACTGATCCAAAACTTGACCCTCAAAAACATCAAAACAACACAAACTTAAACAACCTTGGGAGTTACCAACAATATGAATACAATCTAAACATTCAAAACCCACAAAAATGCCTCTCACAAACCTCGATCACCTTGATAGATGTCAACACATGATAGAAACCATTATTGGGCATAAATAATTAACATATTTTTGGGAAATTTTTTGGTGACATACTTCGAAAAACCTGAGGGGAATAAGCCAAAACCAACATCTAGCCAAAACACAATCGAAAAGAACACCCCAGGTTGAGACAACTATACTAGAATCCAAAAGAAAAAATAGAACAACCAAAATCCCCTTTTCCAAAATCACCATTTTTCACAAGACAAAATACACATTCTAAAATAAGAACCAACCTCTAAAATCATTCTCCCTTTAAAAATTATTTTATAAAAACAAATCCAAGCTTTTAATTTCAATTACCTACCCATGGAATCTTATGAACCATCACACATACATCCATCCAATTCTACCTAAATCCTTCATAAAAAAGTTCCCCCATGCACTTTATGTACATAGACACACCCATGAGACATTCCATAAATAGTACCAAGTTTTAATCATCCCTTTTTTACTTATTAAATTTATACATTTTTCAAATTTCCAAACCCAAAATTCTTTTAGTTTTAAAATTCACTTTTCCAGTTTAAAATCATTTGAAGAAAGTAATTTCATTACCAAAACCGTTTTCATTTCCAAAACAAGTTACACCACAAAAACTAGGATAAATCACAACAAACACCAAACTAACCTTGAATGAGGAACAAGTGATTATGCCTAACATGGTGACATGGCAGTGGGACACACCCCAAGTAATAAATAACACTAAGTGGACCTTTAATTGGGATCTCAAACTCTACACGAGTCACTGATCCATGTGAGGTCACAATGCGACATGATATCACCAATATTATAACCCTCAATCCAAAAAAAGGACAAAAAATCAAACCCAAACTACCCATGGTAACTCAGGCCTCGTCATGAGCGGTTGTGATTAGGTACCGACCTATAACCTACCTCCTAAGCCCTGATAGTACTAATATACATCTATCGGACACCCCAAATAATTATAAACTCCTATGATACCATTTTGGCATAAACCAACTCAGGTCAAACATGAACTGGTCACCCGATCTAGTCTGCGACATGGCACAAAGGGAATTCCCGGTCCCCACAGGCTGACAACTAGTACAAGGTATCAAAAAATTAAACTAAAGGGAACAATTTTAGCACAGAAAACCATGATCAATATAAAAAACCATCCTTGAAACAAGAGATAAAAAATTAACATAAAGAATTAAACATTAGGTCCATATACATAATACAAATGAACAAGAAGAGATAGAAAACAAAACTGAAAAAAACCACACTATCACAATCTCTGTATAACCCATTAGGTCACCAATAACCACAAGACCAAAACTTCTCCATCACTAAGAATATGTACCAAGGACCTAGAAAAGAAATGAATCCTGTAACTGAAAAAATAGGATAAGTGTGAGCATCGAAATGCTCAGTTGGACTGCTAAGATAAACCACTGAATCCAAAAGTTCCCTTTTCCAAAGAGTCTATTAACACAATTTTGAAATATAGTTATAAAATAGGGTATTCATATTTTTGTATGACAACATGATTTACCATTTTAAAATCCAACACACTCTATAGATCATTTCAAAAACCGAATGCCATTTCGAAAAAAAAAACAAAGACATGTAATATCAAGGCTTTGCTAAAAAGGAACCGGTAAATAGTACAAGATGGAAATAAACTAGTGTAGGAGAAAATAAACAATAAATACAATAATAAACATGGTTTATCATAAAATTTTATAGATAATCCCTAGACGGACGTGGTTCAAAACCACATGCTGATGTATGGTGAAGCCAATAAGTCCATAAACAACTGGCTGTTCTATCCAAGACTCACTAGTGGAACAACCCCCAGGGACTCCCTATGAAACCAGAGTGTACCGACCCATATAATCAGGGATGGAAATATACCATAACTCGATCATCTAAAAGTATCCTAGGAACCAATGATGTATAAGTAAGAGGACAAGGCATAGGTGACTCAGCTCGGCTGTCATCACTACACTTTCCTACCCCAAACACAGACACCAATATAGGATAACCCCTAAGGGAAATACCTCCTATAATGGTTCCCCATATATATACATATGAATTTCATAAAACAAAGTGCCAACTGAGCCACTATACTATGTAGATGTTTAAACCATTTCATAAAACATTCTGGTTTTCCAATCGGGCACATGTTGTTTCCAAAACACAAGCTCTCCTTTGAGTCAATACAAACATTACTCAAGATTTGGAAGAGCCAAACGTGCCTTTATCCTTTACATACTCACACCAAAGTATGCTTCAAGGCCAACCAGGAAAATTCTTTGGGAACACATTAAAATTAATTTTCCTAGAAACCAAATGATGGACCAAACCATATTCATAAAAATGGGAATCATTTAGAAAACCAAGTGTTCAAGAAAACAAAAACATAAAAGCACCACCTTCATTTGATGAAACATCCATGTGTGCAACTAGTGAACTCATGGATATTGGAACATCTAATGGAACAACAAACCACAAAGAATACACCCAAAAACTATTTCCACAATGTCCACCATTTTCATTAAAACCATTTCAATCTTCCTACTTTACATAAAGAACACAAAACTATCCCCTTAAAACCATAAACCTCTTCCAAATCATTTTAACACATTTATTAAACTAAAAAATAAATATAACACACACACACACACACACCAATCCATGTTTACAACAAGAAAGTTCCATTACACCATAATCAAGGATAAACATTTTATAAAACCCCTAATTTCACATTAGGAGAAAAAACATTTAAAACAAACACCCTATGTTCTAGAACTATAGGCATTACATATAAATTCCTTTGAAAACATATTTTTAATAAATGTTTATCAACACAAAGCCACAAAAAATATCAATCCATAGCAAAATTAGAGGTGCAAAATAAATTTAAAAATTAATTGAAATCATGAAAGTGCCAATGGAATGCTATGAAAAGGGAGCACTACTACAAATATGGCTTTTATCAGTGCTAAAAATGGCCATTAACAGTGCTTGAAAAAGCGCTGATAATGCCAGAAAAGATAAAGGGGGGTCCCCTTTATCAGCGCTCCAAAAAATCACTGATAGAGACCCCTTTTATCAGCGTTTTTTTAGCGCTGATAAAAGTAAAAAAAATTTAAAAAAATTAAAAAAATACTGCCAATCTCATGGGGGGGATTTTTACAGCGCTTCATCCCCCCTTTATCAGTGCTTTCCCACACATCCAGCACCCGCCCGCACCGCCTACACCCTTTATCAGTGTTATCCCTTTAAATCACCCTTGGGCACGCGCCCTTGCCTCCACACAGATTTGATCTCGAGACCTCCCCCATGTGCACCTAAAGCCTTTGCCACTACCCTATATTGATTTGTTCTCTTATTCATGATATATCTATTTATTTGTATATATATTTCGTTATATTTATTTGTACAATAACATATTTTTATATTAATATATATAGTTATATTAATATATATATATATTAATATATATATATTTATATTAATATATATATATAGTTATATTAATATATATATATATATAGTTATATTAATATATATAGTTATATTAATATATATAGTTATATTAATATATAGTAGTTATATAAATATTAATTTATTGTTATTTTAAATAAAATTGATATTATTTATTATTTATATAAAGCTAGTATATTTTATATCTAAATATGTTTAATTATTTATTTAAAAAATTTAATATTTACGTATGAATATATAAAAAATGTGTACATATAGTTATATATTTGATTATAAAGAGCAGTGAATTATAAAAAACGATAATATTTCAAAGGAATAATATCAATATGAATTCAATACCTTGGAATAAATTTAGTCCCCATAAAAAAAAATCCAATAATACCCCCTTAAACGAGGCTGAAAAACCACAAAATGTTAAAAAATCTGGGTACCCCGACTAAAAACTTAGTTTTGGAGGCCTTCTGGGCCTATTTTGGCATCTAAAAACGCTTGACCATGGTCTTCCAAAATTAGAATGATGTAGAGCTCGTCGCAAGATTCGATTTGATATATGGTAGAGCTCAAACGGACACCCGGATCAAAAGTTATGGCCGTTTGAAGTTTGAGTTGTGTTTTCAACATATTTTGGATCTTTTTTTTAATTTTTCTTTATTTTTTTATTCTTCAAATTGTTATTAAATGACTATTACTCCATAATAATTATCAAATTATTAATTAAAAATATTTTTTTAATTTTTTAAGAATCCATTTTCACTAAATATTTTATATATTAAGTATATTAAGTGTAAATGTACATTTATACATATCTAAAATATATTTAAAAATTATATATTATATTTATATCAATATATCTATATTACTATATTTATATATTAATATATTTTTAATTTTTTTTTGAAGTTGACCCTTTATCAGCACTACTATACAAGCGCTGATAAAGGGGGGGGCTTTATCGGCGCTAAAAAAAGCGCTGGTAAAGGGGTACTTTTATCAGCGATTTTTTTAGCGCAGATAAAGGAACCCTTTATTAGTGTTTTTTTGAGCATGGATAAAGCCCCCCCCCCCTTTATAAGTACTTTTTTGTTAGCACTGATAAAGGGGTGGCACTGGCCTTACCCAGTTTTGTGGGAGTGGAGAAGCTGGAAACACCTACCTTAACCTTGTGAGAATGGAACGAAACTCCAAAGAGATAGAGAATAGGGCCCCATGGATGATTAAAATTCCCTAAATCGAAAGAAATACCACCCAAACCTAAACCCTTGACATTTGGGTTCTTCCAAAGGGAGAAAAACCCAAGGGAAACCAAGAGAAATGGGCAGGAGGGAGGAAAGAGCGATGAAAAGGGTAGGAACCCTAAGAAATTACCTTGGATTGAAAAAATGATAATCCATAAAGGAGGGTACGCCTTGAAAGGATGGGTTTCAAAACCCCCAGTGTTCAAAACATGAACATGGAGGAGGAGGGAGGAGTTAGGGTAAAATAGAGGGAGGGGTAGAATAAGAAAAATAATGTTTCAAAAATTCTAGGCCAATAATTTGGTTTTGAAACACAGTTTACCATACCATGTAGTAACCATGCAGAGCCCTCTTTCAATGAAGGAAAGGTCACATGCTTACTTGGGACCTACCACATTTCTGTGCACAGGCCGTGTGGTCGATTCTGTGTGGCTTGCAATGGCCATATGGTGTCTGTTTAGTTACTACTAACCGTGTGGAAACTGTGATCCCCTTCAAAAAATTCCCCAAAACTCCAAAAACTCAAACTTTCAACCGATAATCAAACCCAAACCTTGAACAAAATATCCACGCCTACCAAAAGGTTAAAATAATGAAGTATCCAAGGTTGGTGTGTGATATGTACCCATAGATTCATCATTCTTTTTCATCAACTAACGGAAATCATTTTTCATCTTCCTATGATGAAAATGAGGAAATTACTTATTGACGAATAAGTTGTTGAACTTGTCACAATCCATGGATTTTATTTCTTCTTGATTCCAGATATTCTTGATTAGAGTCCACCATTGGTTAGCTTCCCCTTCTAACTGATAAATAGTTAGAATTATTTTATCATGATTCTAAAATTGGATAATGAAGAATATATTTTCACTGGTATTGATCCAATGTTCAGTAACAACTGGATCATAAGACTTGTTGAAATAAGATGGATGTTTCTTCATGAAGGACTCAACATAACATTGTTCTCTTCTTTGTTCATTTTGAAGCTCTATATAATTCATAGCTTGAGAAATTTTTGTGACCATATCGACAAGGTTTTTCATTCTATCTGCCATATAATTCAGTTTCTTAGGAGAAAAATCACTGCATTTTCCATCATAATCTCCATTAACACAATTCATTCAGGTTCCAACTATTGACTAAAACCAAAAAGTATGGGGTATGAAACAATTATCATCATGGAAAACCACATAATCAAGAAATTCCACATATAGGATGAATAAATTATGACACGTTCCTTAATCTATGACACCTTAGGTTTATACTAGGTTATTTATAGCCAACTTCTATTTAAATCCTTTATGATGGTTTGTGAAGAGTATATGAATTCCCAAAGCATGTCCCCTGGGAGTGTGAAACTATGTGTGCCACAAGGGTCAATGTCATATTCTAAATTACCATGAGTTAGGCTGGAAACATCTTGTCTGTGCTATTCCTACTAGGTATATATATGCCAGATCCACAACCACTCATAATATCCAAACATGTATGTATTTATAGGAAACCACTAAGTCTATCCTTTACCAAAATTCCATGAAATTTTCCCATATGTTTTCTTATCAATAGACTGATCCATATGCATGTCCTTAGGGTTATAACTAAGTTTTTCTCATCCTAGATTCCAATGGTTAACTAAACCTTTACTATGATACCAACTATAGGGACTGTCACTTTTCATACATTAATATTATACCACTTTTACAGAATACTCAAAAAATCAAACAAACTGACTCCCAAAGTCCGTATTAGTATAGTGCCTTTGGAAACATATAAACATAAACACTGGTACATAAGTGAGCTACATTATCTCCCACTAGGTTCTTCTTGACTAGCACCCTTTTTAGAAATATCTAACATAATACATATCCTCATAAATTGATAAAAAGTGGTGAGATCAGATTCATGGTAAGGGTAAACATGGGAGACAGGTAAAAATAAACATTAATATAATGGGTATTATAATGTGATCATAACATTAAAAAATCATACCCTTCAAATAATATATCATAATCATGAATAATTGTATAAATACTGGAAGTTAATAAGACATGAATAAAAATAAAATAAATAACATCATATATGAATTCATATAATAGGAATAATACATGGAATTGTGGCACACATAGTCATCTAATATCATACCCTAAAAGTCAAGACTCATTGCTAGAAGTTATTAAGGCACTTTATGGGAACCACACCTACTGGGTGTGACACACCACCATCCCAAGTCACAATACATTTCATATCAGGGATCATTTTTCCCTATCGTCCCAAAGTGGACTGGGTTTCCCTATCTTCCCATAGTAGAATGGGTTTCCCCATCTTCCATCTTCATGGTGACTACACCTACTGTACGAGACACGCTACCATCCCCAGTCATAGTTCTTTCCTTGTAAGGGATTGGGTTTCCCCATCTTTCCATAGTGGATAAATCCTGTATACTTGATTTGCATCATTATATCATGCGATATAAATCATTACCCAATGAATTTAATGGATATATAGGTCTTAAATATATCATAATAAAATCATTAATACATGTGCCACATGATAATTAAACCTTCATCATATCATGACTTATAAAAAGAGATGGGTTTTATAAACATCTTATCATAACCCCATGAAATGAAATGGGTAGCAATAAATTTTCATCACGACATAACCCATGGAAAATAGATAGGTTTAATAATCATTTCATCAAATCATGACCCGTAAAAAATAAGAAGTTTTCAAAAGCATATGACTCTCAGAAGAGGAACGAGTGTAATATGAATCATTCCATCAAAAAATAAACCATTCAAGAAATAATATTAATGTAACCTATGGATAATTTCATATAAGATAATTAGTAACATCAATGGATTTCATATAATATGGAAAATAACTTGGAAGGATATTTTGAAAACACTTCTTGAGTAAAATATCATTTCTTCTTTGAAAAGGGATTTTGAAAAAAATAATAAATTTTGAAAATTTTTTCTTGAAAATAAACTTGAAATATTATAAATAAATATTCTAACACATTTTGGCAACCTATATTTTAAAACATATAAATATATTTTGAAAACATTTTGAAAACCATTTACCTTGAAAACATATAAAAGAATCTTGAAAATGTTTTTGAAAACCATTTCTTTGAAAATACTTTATATTTTTTAAAAGAAAGATTGAAAATCATAAAAAAATTTAAAATCATTTTTCCATTAAAAATATCTTAAAAGATCATATTTTAAAACATATTTTAAAACATGGTTCCTGAAGTCTATGTCATGTGTCTCAAAGAATAAAAATTGATATAAAACTAATTTTCCGATTTGGTAACTCTACAAATATAAAAACCATGAAAAAGAGATTATAAAATTGATATTTTAATACCTATAAAATTAAATATAAATATAATATAATATATTAATGTGTAGTATAATCACCACATAAAAGAGATGAGTGGTGAATATGGTGTAAATCTCACAAAAGTAAAAGTAAGACTAGAAATACCATTACCACGTGACTTGACTCTAGTTGTACTCATTCAAACCTCATGTATAAAAAATATAAGTTTATTATAAAAAAATATTATAATATATAATACCATATATAGTTTGATTACGACTTTATATCACCCACTTGTTAACAATTCTATGTTAAGGTTTCACTTAGGGTAATTTCCACTTTGTTCTTTTCATGTGTCCTAATTTGTAATATATTTGGTCTTTATACTTATATCATGATTTACAAAACATAAAACATGATATAAATATCATTTATATTAATTATATGTATATTATAATAATCCATAAAATATAGAATTATAAAATGGAATACACCGTTCATGGAGATGGTAGGTCGTACGTACACAAGAACACCATTTCCGTTTTATTATCATATTGAAATAGAGAAAGAAAATTACATATATGTATATATGTGTATATATATAACAATTAAATTATTTTGATTATAAAATATATATATATATAATATAATTCCAATAAACCCATCTTTATTACACTCCATGTAGTGTGTGAATGAGTCACATCGCTTTGAGGGGGTGATATTACACACTTCATCAAACGAAATTATCGTATTTAAACCAAACAGAAAGTATAATGATATGTGTTGTAAAAGGATTAACCAATATTAAATACATAATAAATATAATATATAACATATATAAATATATTTTCTATCATAATGTACACCATGAGAGGCGGTAAAGGAAAAATTAACAATTATCACTTTGTGAGGTAGTAGTTCACCGTACATCTAAACAATATGTTTGTTACCCATTTGATGGAAGTGTGTGTGACTGTAGGTAGAACCATTAGAATAAAAAATATATTAATATTTAGGATAATTGTGTTGTTATATAATATTGCAATAAGGGGAGTTGAGGGGGTGGATAATGAAAATAAAATAATGGATCTCGAGGGAGGGTGTTACCTCCTAATCGGGCAAATCCTTTTAGTTGGCACCAAAGGGATTATTTGAAAGTATTTATAACTAAATTGAGGATTCAAGGATTAAGAGAGGGTTTTTTGTAAGTGTATTGAGTAGATCTTGTCCAAACCTAAGTGGTTTGAGATGTGTGGAGAATAGGTAGAGGTGATGACCTTTTATAGGGAAGGGAAATGACACACTTGACATTTGTGAAAATATGTTAGTTTTACCCATGTTTTTACCTAATAAAAGTCATACCAAACCAACCAAACTCAATATTTTATGGTTTAGGGATGAAATATTTCTAGAAAATCGGTTTTGGAAAAGCGGATCAGTCATTTATGACCTTTTTTTACAAAATATGTAAGCATTAATAAAGAAGATGAGCAGAAGTACAATCACTTAACCATGAAGGAAAGTGGTCAAGCCAGAGCTGGTCATTAAGTTTAATTTTACCTTAATCACTATAATGTTTTTAAAGCTTGGGGTTGAAGCCTCATTTTTTTTATTAAATCAAAGACCTATTTTCTGATTGGACCTTAGTCACAACGATTAATTTAAACTACATTCACTAATATTTTTGGTCAAAAATTATATTGACCTTATTAGAAATTATAATTTAAACTAATTACAATTAATTAAATAATTTTTAGAAATTCCTATTAATTAATTGGTAAAAATTAATTTAAATTTGATCCTACTAATGGGATGATGGTGTAGGTTTTTAAAGTAAAAGCATTTGAATGTTTGTAATTTTTTATTGCTAATTTCAAAGATAAATTGATTCTAATGAACTAAATTGAATTAATTGATAAAAATATGATTTAATTAGGCATTGAAATAAAACTAAAATATAATTTATCCTTGTAATTAAATAATATGAAAATGCAGTTTGGAATTAAAATTCATTATTTTTCACTACTCATCCAAAAATGATGTTTCTCAGAAAAAATCCAAAAATTAACACTAATCTAAATTTGAAATTTTAATTCAAAAATTAAGTTTATTTTAAAAATATTAAATTTCTAAATGTGTGTAAAATTAATTTTTTTATTTTTCATGGAAGGACATGAAAAACATTTCATTGAAAAAAATAGTATATTTAAATATATTATAAATATTCCAAAAATTATATATTTGATTATAAATATATTTTATTTATATTAAATTATTATAAAAAATATTTTAAAAGTAGTTATTACTATTAATATTACTATGTTTATCATTTAGGTTATAATCATCTCATTTAAATAATTATACCAAAAAAATATGTTTTGTAGAAACTTAGTATTTCATGTAATGTATGCCAAGTCGGTATTGCGTGTAACATACGCTAAATAGTTTCATGTGAAATAAATGTTTGAATTAGTGTAATTCAAGATATCAATTTAATTTATTTGAGAAAAAAAGGTCCATAAAAATTCGGGGTGTTACAGAAAATGGTACTAAACCATTTAAATGCATTTGTTCATTTATTTAATATTTTATACTAGTGTGGATGTGTTATAAATTTGAGTGGATAAAATAACTAAAAATTTACATGGGTTAATTTCAAGATAAATGAAATTGTAAAATTTTACCACTGATTTAACCCCATTACTAATGGTCTGTATATTATTATTTACTTTACATAATTCATTTATCTTTTGATTCAGGTTTTACCCATGATGTAAGGGTTTTTCCTAAATCAATTTTCATTCATTGACTTATGATCATTCTTTTTGAACTTTATTATTAAAATTTGTTCATGTTTTTCCCTATGATTGTATTATGATGTATCTTATATTTTATTTTTGGGGATATACATTTAATTCTAGTAAAATCCCATTAAATTGATTCTTCCTACAAAATACGATGTAAATAAATATTATTCATATATCAGATTCATTTATTTGAGTTATAATGTTTCTTATTGAACAACCTACATATATTATCAATTTTTTCCATTCTAAAATTTGACTTTTCACATTCTCATTCTATCTAGGGAAAATCTCACTTCTGATTCAATTATTCCACCTTGATGTATTTCACACCCTAAATTTATGACATTGTTATGTATAATTCCCAGTATCTTTAATGATCATAATTCTTAAATCTACACATTTTATCTTACCTTTAATGTTTTCATTTAAAATTAGTAACCTATTTATATTCTACCACATGTGACCATCAAATTTATCTAATACTATTTTAAAAATAATTTTCCTTATCCCTATTTAAGATGCGGGATTTCAATCAAGGTGTTCTAATATAATAAAATTGTTTTTCTATGATGATTATTTGTTTTATCTTCTACTCCATATTCCCTTTAAAAACTATTATTCAAATTTTGATGCCCTTTTATTGCAATTCAATTTATATTTTTTTATTCATTTTTTTCATGTTACCCTTTTTCTAAAATTAGGTGCCCTAGACCTAAATAGAAATGTACCTATAATAAAAAATCATGTATATAGAGATAAATACATGATGAATACTTAACATATTAGTGTCAAAACATATTTTTCAGTATTTATGTGGTTATTTAATTATATTATTTTTATATCATTAAGTTATAATAATTACCAACTATAATGAGAACCTTAAGATACCATGGAATTTTTCTTAAACATATATCATATGGTCTACATCCATCATAATGATTAGTAACATATAATTTCTGACTATAAAATTCTTGGTACTCATATTTATTTAAACTTATTCACAAGAATTTATCACTTGGTGATATCAAGTATAGAAGATCATGAGGATTTACCCACTAAAATTAACACCTCATGTTTTAGGTGTCATTGGGTGTTCATTTATAAAAGAATGTGTATTAGACTTAAGACTTGAGATCAATACCAATGTGTACCATTTTATCATGTAATTTAATTCAATATGAAAACCTTTACATTTATGTGGTGGATAGGTAACTGGTGTTGGCTACGTTATTCAAGGTATTGAATTAGTGGTATGTTCAAGAATGTTTTGCTAACATCTGAAAGGATGAGATGTCTCAGGCCGAGTTGACCGGTATGATAGTACCTTTATCAAATATATGTCTTTGATTATTAAAGATAAATATAACTATTATGGTCATGAATAAATAAAATTAAAAACAATGATGACATGAAGTTTTCACCCTATTTTATGAGATATCTCAAAACAAAGTGATTATATTACATGTCATGTTTTTATAATAGGTTATCCTTGAATGAATAAACCTTATCTACTTAGGGGGTTTGATGGTTTGATATAATCCTCTCATGTTATGTGAGTATTAATCACTACTATCGAGATCATGTCCTAGAGGGTCACAGACAATATGTATTATGACGATTGTCCAATTCAAGTGAATTGGAGTTTAGTGAATGGTGGTCCTCACGGTAATGGCCGAGTAGTGTCCATATTTATATGATTGAAAAGAAAACAAATAAATTCAATAAAAATAAATATTAAAATATTTACCATTTAATTTATTTACTTATTATATTAACATGCCATTCAATTAATATAATGAAAATATTCTTCAAATGAATATTAAGATTTAATATTCTAGGTTAGTTAAATATTATTGTGAAGATGAGTCAAGTTAATGACTCGGTATTTATCACATACAATATATTTATTATTAAAATCAAGTATTAAATTACATTTGATCATATAGACATGTTTGAGAGGACATAATTGTCATTTTGGGAATTAAATGTAGTGTTAAATTATTAAATATAATAAGTCAGATTTGAATACATTAAAACCTAATAATAAATATTAAAATAAGAATAAATTAAAGGTATTATTCTCTTAATAAAATTTTTGAGACTCTCTCCATTATCTATCATGATCTAGAGGGAGAAAGTTACGTTTAGAACACACTGATCCATGATCTACTCCCATGATGAATAGTACGATTATCTAATGATCATTTCCATATCGAATAGATCTTTATTACTCCATTGTATCACCTAGATCATGATTATAAATGATCTACAATCTTTATGAATTTTTGAGGATGATCTAATGGGTTTTGGGTTTAGTTATTTTTAATGATTTTTACAGATATGAGAAAAACGTGTTTTTAATTATAATCAGGCATGATATGATTTCATATTTTTTAATTTTTTCCATTTTGCTTAATTAATTTTCATATGATAATTTGACAAATCATTGTTGGGGTATACTAGATTTTGTGTTTCAAAATAAATCCAGACTCAAATATCAAGGTTGATTCAGTTGGTATCCAAGAAAATATATATTTTGATTAAGTCATATTGAAAATTAATTTTTCATTTATTTTAGTTGGGTTCTTTATCATAGTATTATTTCCCTAAATGAGGCATCTATTAGAGATCAACTAACCATGTTATGGTCATATGAATATCGAAATGATAATTTATTTGAATAAAAATCTAGAATGAATATATATTTATATATATATATCCAGTGAGGGATTATATTACCAATGATCACTAACATTAGATATGAAAGATGTCTAGAATTTTATCTGTGTAAGGTCTTTCTAGCGAAGCTACAA
The DNA here is from genome assembly GCA_963277665.1 of Viscum album. Classification (NCBI taxonomy): domain Eukaryota; kingdom Viridiplantae; phylum Streptophyta; class Magnoliopsida; order Santalales; family Viscaceae; genus Viscum; species Viscum album. The sequence goes on along the minus strand of OY728135.1, from coordinate 1,546,242,866 downwards.
TACTGGGGAAGTCCATGTCAATGTGGAATTAATTTTAAATGAATACATTGATATATATATATATATGTCTATTATATATACATATAGATGCTAAAGTGAATATGGGAGATGCCTTCAATGATATTATTTTTTTTTCAAAAAAAATAACAAGCCTAATGAAATTAGATTTTTGAAAATTAACAAAAAAAAGTAAGTGGGGAGGATCAACCCCCTATATGTAAACATAGGTGCCCATATTTTAGGGGGAAGAATTTGGTTCCCCACTATTTAAAAAAGGCTTGGTTCTATTTTGGAACGGTTCAACTGAACACATAACGTGCATGAAGACCCCCCAATTTGGGGAGGGTGAAATAATTGCACCCATAGAGTCGCTCAATATTGCCCAATTTTTTTAATATAATGGCAGAACATTATGGTTCTATCCTTTACAAATCACACTACATGTGGTTGAGTACACCATTGAACCATTATTTTATGGATATATATATATATATATTAATTTATTACATTGTATTTATTTATAATAATTATTTAATAATTGATCATTGGTGAATCAACTCATTTGTCAATATTTTTTAAAACATTTACTTGTTTGCAAATAAATATTATTTATAAATATCCTACATACCTAGGATCCCCTCACTTTCAGGAAATTATTATTATAAAATGGTTAATTTGAATGCTGACACATTTCACGATTATAGTTCGAAAGATACCAGATGAGACTTTGATGAATTGGTTGGGAGATCAATATAGATCAAGCGACATGTGTATTGACTCAAGGAGTTACCCCAAGTGTCTATGTTGATATATTTTCACTCAAAGGATGAAACTTTAGTATTGGATCCTGATCATGTCGTTCTATTTTATTTATTCATTGTTTATTATGTTATGATAGTGTAGTTTTTATGTATGATAACATAAAGTAATAAGTGAACATGTTTAGATAAAATGAACATGTGTGGATAATGTTTTTATATTTATATAATTTTAATGATGTGAGAATGGTCACATAGAATAAATTTTTTAAATATAAATGGATTATGTTCACAAAAAATAATAAAAACTCTCAAAGAATTAATATGTCCTAACACCTATATTAATTTAATTTTGAAAAAAAAATTATAAAGTGCTCGTCAGCCCTAGTTGAGGGTGAATCCATCTACTGAGGAGATATTATGAGAGTAGTGGATTGAATTAACATAGGTTTTTAGTAAATAAGTAGCAATAACTTTCTTCTTTAAACTTTTGTTTCAATCATTGTGGAATGAATTTTAATCATTTATTATCGATTTTACTCAAAAGATCTTGGAGTCACAAGTAAATGTTGTTGGCCACCTGAAAGACTACCTTGAGACTCTCTAAGTTGTGTAATAACCATAACATGGAATAATATGAGAGGTTTTAAGGATCATTTTCACTATAATAAACAAGGTACTGAGATTTCTATATCTAGTAGTTGAGGGATACTATAATTTTATAATAAAGTGGAATAAATTTATGATTATAAAATTTATAATTTCTGATAACTGGTAATCAAGATAAAATGACAAATCAACATAAGTTTTATTTTATAGAAAAATGGATAGAAATACCACAATTTCACTATGACCAATTCTATACAATTAATGTTTCCTGACCTATATGTATTTATAAATGAGGTATAAGAGTTTTTGAAAAGTATTATGACATGAAAGGAAATTCAATGTTCTAGAGTCCCAACTAACTATTAATACACCTCCAAAAGTGAGGTTGAAAAGGATGATTACAGGAGATACATGTTGTCACATATCTATGATATCTTTAAGAATAATATGAAGTACGAAATCAATGTCATTATGATTACAGTAAACTCATGTAAATTGAATGACTTATCATTATCATTCAAAAATCCCCATTATGATATCCTTATCAACCAATTAATTCATCTTCAAATCAGAAAACTATTATTTAATATAGTGATAATTAATTACCTTTTAGGTAAGGTTCACTAATATAATAAGAACTTAAAGAAATATTAATCATTATTTATTGTTTTTAATAGGTTGAAATATGTGAAAAACGTTCATTGGATAATGTGATGACAAAGATACCATCACAACATCCTTCAAAGGAAAGAGGAAATACATCATACATGAGGATATTTTCTTCAAATTTTTTGAGATAATTCTATGAAAGATAAATTAAAATAAATTGATGTAGAAGAAATCATAGTCTTCGACATAGTTTATAATCATCATGATATGTGATGTCTCAATTTTACCTATTGGGTATTAGATAAAGAATGTGTTTCACAAATTTTTATCCATATACAGTAACTATATAAGTATAAAAATATTATAAGAAGTAAAAGTGAATTCTCTAAGAAGTTGAGTAAGGTTTATTCCTAATTCAGTGATAAGAAGTACACAACATCTAATTTTTAGGTTTAAGGATTCTAGTTAAAGTATTATTGAGTATTACCAAAAATATTAACTCACATGAATATTGTAAATAAAAAAGGGATTATTGTATTTTAGAATGAATTTTGTTTGTGGTATGTCATACTCAAATAATAGTTTAATATTTCTTGAATCATTGACAATATTTGGTGAATATAAAATTTACGTGTTAAATACCCAGTTATCGCTAGTTAATTATTAGTCTAAAAAAAATATTGTAATTTCAATGATATAACAAATATGATATTTAGACTCTTTTGAGCTAAAAAACCATTGATGTTATATAAAAATTTACATATCCAGTTTTGAACTAGGAAACCATTAAAATAATGGTAAACCACAAAAATTTCAGTATTAGCTCAGCTTGAGAGTGTGAACTATTACAATGAGATGGTAGAGGTAAATTCATAAACTTTATGTGTTTCCTTTAATAGTATTATATATGTTAAAAGTTAATTAAGTAACATTTATGGAGAAAATTTATGATTTTCTTTTGTTATGTGTGTTGAAGAATATCTCAACTATGAATTCATCAATTATTATGAATGTAGAGTGGATTTATTCCTAAAATCATATTTCTTAATACAAATCAAAAATATAATGTTATAAATGAGGTTCAGTGATGAGTTTGACATAAAATTTTTTTTTATTAAAATGTGGCGTAGAGTAATTCCTAAATTCACATTTACTTATAGAAATTAGAGTCATAGTGCCAATACATTGAGTATCGACGACATGCCATACAAGAATTGAAAAATATTCCATTATATTTCTAGCTAAGAATCATAAATAATAGAATTAATCCATAAACATATACTAATTATTATGATAAATGGATATAATATGAGTTATAATATAAAATAAATCCATTATTGCATACTTCCTGTGTTCAGATCCAAAGAGTTTCATAAAGTAGTGTCTGTAAAGAAATTTTCATCAAGAATAAAATAATGTGATTCTAAAATAATTATCCTAGATGTTTTTAAATATATTATAGAAAGACATGATATATAAACACTATGGTCATGTGATAGAATATATTTCAATAAAATGGTGAACATCACTATTTGACATAGGGGGATTAAGATAGATTTGGGTTATGTTAAGGATAATGATGTAGAACTATTTATAATACTAACAAGTACCATAAAATATCATGGAAATAGAACTTTCTAGAGACATATATTTTGTAAGAATGAAAAAACCAAAATAGATGTTTTATATTCACTATGGTTGGTGATATATTATTCATTCTACAATGAATAAGTTAATCCAAATAAGCAATGTGTTTTGGAAAATAGATACAATGATACAAAATAAATTTTTTTATTTTTATAGTTTCTCCAATATATGTTAATCCATTGGTGGGTATTAAAGAGAATCTATTCATGGGTTATAAAAACATGTTACCAATAAGACGTGATTGGTTAAACTAGGTCATTATAGTTAAATCTATTTGTAATATTTATGTTAAAACATCTTTTTTTATCATTATATTGTGAATTGGTTATACATGCCACCTTTATTTAGAGGTATCTATATGAAAAAATTATAAAGGGATTGTGACATGGTATGCATGTCATAGCTCATCCAATTTGAAAATTTTTAAAACCAAATGGCTACTGTAAAAGTTGTCAGCAGGGTCGATCCATATGGAGAACGAAATCTAGTTCACTAAAAATATTTTGTTGGACATTGTTTAGATGGAAAAAATTGGAGGGAATTACTATTTTGGGTTTTATTTTTATTATTTCAATTAATCTAAATGGTGGGAAGACAAAAGAAATAATATAAACTGTAATTCAAAATGATGATGAACTCTAAAACAATAAAATGTATCAGGGATGCTGATGTCACAATTAAATTTCTACGCAGCCATGCCAAGTATTCTTTTATGTGATTAAATATCATTTCTGATTAATTATATCCAGTATTGAAAATATAATCAATTTTCAGATGCTCAATTTAAATTTACCAATTTATCTAATTTCCCATTATCTGGTGTTATAAATAAATTAGAAAACTCATTCATGTACTGAACTACATGACGAAATGACATTACCTGTTTCTCACAATGTTGTGTCACCAATTTGCACTTACCATCGGTGAACATGGTTTACCTTCTCAGACTGCCACACCAACTTATTTTTAAAATGGACAGTTTCAATTTCAGTAGTAAATTTAGTACAAAAATAATTTAATAGATAATCATTAAATCAATATAAATTTAATAGACAATTAATCACTAATTAATATTGTTACATGGAATGCGTAATAACATTAATTACTCGACCAACATCCGAACACTAGGAAAATTACCCTGACATAAGGACTAGAAGAATAAACGTGGTAATAAAATGATACGTCATGTCAAATAACACCATGTTATAGAAAAATAATTGTGTCAGCCTTTATTTTCACCGTGCGAAGAAACCCTCAGCACGTGATGATGTCGCACACTATTGGTGCACCCATTGGAAAGGATGATATTGGAAATATAGCAGAGGCGGGTAGGATCATGGTGTGGCATGACATAGAGGTATCTTGAGAGATGGAGGCACACCTTAGAATGGTGATAGGGACATGTGGCGGCAACTCGGACAATCGTGGCTGGTGTGATGCAAGTGAGAGTAGGATACAGGTAGCGGGGGTCTGGCGGGTGAGGGAGGGTGGTCTGGGTGAGAATGGGAGTAGGCAGCGGGGGTCCGGGAGGTGGGGGGTGGCTGGGGAGTTTTGGGGTGGCAGGGTAGTGCAGGGTGTGTGGAGGGGAATGGCATGGGGTCGAGCGAGTAGAGCGACAGGGTGGTGGCAGGGTGTTAGGTGAGAAGAGGGAGGTGGGGTGAACAAGGGAGAGGGGTGAGGTAGCGGGGGAGTGGAGAGGAGAGGAGGTCAGCTAGTCAGGGGGTGTGGAGGGGAACAAAAATGGGTGTGTCTTGGGTTAGAGAGGAATTACAGGGAGAGAGAATAAGAGGGAAAGTCGAGGGGTGGTGATTCGAGAGAGAAGATACGGGTAGGCGGGTGAGAAAAAGATGGGGAATAGGTGGGGCACGGTTCAAGAGGGGAGATAGGGGGAAAATAAAACAAGAAATAAAATTCAAAATTTAAAACTCAGATTAAAATTTTAAAAATTAAAAATATAGTTATCTGAAAGTTAAATAAAATAGTAATAATAATAATTATTAAAAAGAAATAATAATAAGAGTTATATAAATATTATACTGAAAATATAAACTAATATAATTAATTAATAAAGTAATAACAAAAATAATAAATAAAATAAATTAAAAAAATAAAATATAAACAAAAATAAAAATAAAAATAAAAATAAATAACTAATATTAATAAAAAAATTAACTAAAAACTATAAAAAACATCTAAAATATTAAAATACTAAAAAAGGAACCTAAAAACACAAAAAGTGATTATCAAATTAATTAAAACTAAATTAAATATTTTACTAAAATCCATGTACATCAAATCCCCCACACTTATACTTTTGCACTCTTGGGAAAAAAATCAGAAATAAAACACAAGTGGACCCGTAGAAAAATCCAAACATAAAAATTACATGTTCCTTATTTTTCAATCACTTTTACACATAAAATATCAATGTTCATTTAAAACATCAATTAAAAAAATTTCATTCACCTGTATTCTTTCCAAAAAAAGTACGTGCACTCATTTGTCATGTGACCTACCTTTGCATTACTCTCATCACTAAAGAACAATTGATCAAAGTTTTTCTCAATTCTCATAAACATGCATGCATAGAATAGGCTTTCCATGAATTTCATATCTCCACTAGTAGAAATCAAAAGAATGCCCCAATATCATGGACTCTACATGAGGTTCAAATGTCTCTGAGCCCGTGGGATGGTGGGTTATATAAAAAATGACAGCATTTTTGTAAAAAGAAGGGTTAAATCTAGAAATAAATTCATGATAAATGTTAATCCAAATATCTTTCTCAAACTCTCGCTCCCCCATAATTAAAAAATTTCTTGTAACCAAGAATATTATAATCCAATGTTTTACTTTTTTATACACAACTCACGAAAATAAGATGGTCAGGAAAAACTGGTGAGTATCAACTCTAAAACCCCATGAAATAAATATTAAACAAAAATCCCAAAATAATGGTACACAAGTAGCATGTATGCTATAACATCTCAGTGAAATTAGGTCATATAGAAAACTCCATAACTCCTGGAGTAATGGATCATCACTTTATAGGTATCCCCAAAAGGGATGGTAACGCATAATGACCACCAATATACTCATTGTTGGATCCAAAATGATTCTACATTCCTATATGAAAATATATGTAATTAATGTGGCTACTGTGAAAAATAACTCATATGATCTGGATGTGATAACTTCAATCCATGTGCATCAAATTACTCTCTTCCCCTCAAAGAACCCTCTCTATTAGTAAATCTCTCCCCCACACTTAGATTGAAAATTATCATGAAAATATTCATGAAATGGGTAGGGAAGGGTATCAACCTGGGCTCATCCTAAAAGGCTTCATCATGGCTCCTAAGGGATATACGATGGAGAAAATGTATGGGTGGCTCAGTGGGTCAACGAGGCTAAATAATCAAACAAATTCCATTCTCATTTTATTGAAACTTTCAAAATTCCTATCTCTTTGATAGAAAAACATGGAAAGTTCTAGAAGACAAAACATGGTTGAGATTCCATCAAGAAAAAAAGAGATGATGAAAAATGGTCCAGAGACCACATAGGTATAGAAATATAATGTTGGATATCACAGATTAGTATGAGTGAAAATAATTATCTCAAAAATATAAATTTTTTTGAAAATAAAAACATTTTCGAAGCATGAAATTAGCAATCATCTAAGTCAAGAGATCAAGGATCCAAGCATTCTAAAAAATAATCAGGTGCTCAAACTGCCTAGGGACACAAGTGGTATTCCCCCGACTATGTTATGACAAAAACGCAGTGGATTTTATGTGGGTTCATCAATTATATGAATGTTAGTTTTTTTATCTGTTTGGAAGAATAAAATATAGCAAAAATAAAACACTTCCTTGAGTAAGAGCCGATAGACACGGTGCAGCTGTCTGTATCCAATGAATCTCCAAATTTGATATACCTATAGAATATACACATGGACAACACATACCCTCATCGTATCATAAAGATAACACCAAAGGTCATATAAATGGAAGAAGATATGTATAAAACTAACAAGTGCACACAAATATCATGATTAACTAAAAATTTCCACACTTTCTATGTTTTATTTACTCAAGAAAACTAGAATAATTAAAAGAAGAAAAGAAAAAAATAAAACTAGAACATGGATTGCCTCCCAGGAAGATTTATGTTTTACGTCTTCAGCCAGATGGATGGAAAATGGTCAATCATCTTGTTCCATCAGCTCAGAATTCTTCTACCTCTTGCAAGAACTAGTGGCTACATCATCGATCTCACGGGGATGCTTAGTGTGATTGACCACCTCCAGAGCATAGTGAGCATAAATTTGGTTTATGAGGAATGGAATTTGTGCTCTTCTTGGGGGTGATGGTTTCTAAGAACGAATCTCTAATGAAAACTCCTCATGTTGGCGCTCGATATCAGCCATATGCTGAGTCATTTTTCATACAAATCAGATTGAGATGAAACAAGCACATCGAGGGCCATGAAAGAGTCCAAAACGCTAGATATTATTTTTATTTCAGCTACATCCACAAAAAAAATATAGATATATGGAGTGAGTATGAAAACAAAGACCAAGGAATGAAGTAGCAATCAGGTTGCCTCCCGATCAATGCTATGTTTAATGTCTTCATCCAGATGGATAACTTCTCATTGTAATTGGAATTCTTCAATGATTCATATTGTATCCAATGTTTGGTAATCTTTAAGCCATTTACTATTTACTTTGAATGGAGTCATCTTAATATTAGAAATTTTGACAGCACCAAGTGGATAAACAATTATGACACTGAAAGGACCCGACCACTTTGACTTGAGTTTTCCTTCCATGATCAGAAGTCATAAGTTGAAGAGGATAACATTGTCACCTATTGAAAAATTCATTTGTTGGATCTGTTTTTCATTTCAAGCACTAGTTTTCTCTTCATAGATCAAGGCATTGTCATACGCTTCTCTCCTCATCTCGTCTAGTTTATTCATCTACAAAGAACACTTCTCTTGGACAGTTTTGAAATCAAAATTCAGTTTCTTCCTGTCCCAATAAGATTTATGTTCTAGTTCTATAAGTAAGTAGCAGGTTTTTTCAAAGACTATGTGATATGGAGAAATTTCAATAGGTTCCTCATTTTCAGTTCTATAGGCCAAAAGTGCATCATCAAGTTTTTCGACCCAATCATTCATAGATGTATTTTCATTTTTCTCCAAAATACCCTTAATTTCTTCATATGAAACCTCATCTTGGACATTGGTCTATGGATGGTATGGGGTGATCATGTAGTGGTGTCATCCAGGGAGAGTCATTTGCTTCTGAAATAGTGCATTATTGAAATGGGTACCACGGTCACTGAGGATGAGCATGGAATTCTGAACCAGGTAAAAATGTGTTGCTTTAAAATTTTGATGATGACTGGAGCAGTAATTTCCAAAAATGATTCAGCTTCCACCCATTTTGAAACATAGTCCACACAGATAAGGATATATGATTTTCCAAATGATTTAGGAAAAGTACCCATGAAGTATATTCCCCATATGTTAAAATTTTCAATGCCCATGACTGAGTGTTGTGGAATTTCACACTTCTATATTATACCCCCATTTCTAGGGCATTTATCACAATTCATGAAGAATTCACAAATATCATGATTCATCGTAGGCTAGTACAATCCACATTATAACACTTTGCTGATTTTTCGATTAATTCCATGGTGTCCTCCAGCTTCTCTAGTGTGGAAGACATTCAAAACCCCATCAAATTCCTCTTCAGGGATGAATCATCTTATCATTCCATCCACACAGTCATTGAAAAGTAAAGGATCACCCAAATAGTAATGGCGTGCTTCATTCAAAAATATTTTCCTCCACTCCTTTGAGAAATATGGGTGTATCACGCCTGAAGCTAATTAGTTCACGAAATCAGTATACCTGGGTTTGATTGTCTCAATAGCATAGAGGTGTTCATTAAGAAATGTTTCATTGATTAGTTTGACATTGATTTCACTTGAATCATGTTCATGGTGTGATAAATGGTCATCAATGACATTCTCTGTTCCCTTTTTTCTTTGAATTCAATGTCAAATTCCTGAAGTAACAATATCCATCGAATGAGTTTCGGTTTCACATCATTCTTGGTCATCAGATACCGAAGGGAAGAGTGATCTATATAGATAGTGACTTTGGAGAACAACATATGGGATCAAAATATATTGAACGTGAAGAACAATTCTAGAAGCTCTTTTTTAGTTGTTGTGTAATTATGTTGAGACTCATTCAAAGTGTATCTAGCATAATAGATTGTCCTAAAGATACTTTCTTTTCCTTGTCCCAAGGTACCACAAACTGCCCAGTCACAGTCATCACAAATTAACCCAAATGGCTGCTCCCAATATGGTGAAATCATTATTGGGTCTTCGACCAAATGTTGCCTTAATAATTTAAATTCTTCCTGACATTCATGGCCAAAGTGGAATGTGACATCTTTTCCCAACTGATTTGTAAGGGGTATGGAAATAATAGATAAATAATTAATGAATCATATGTAGAATCCAACATGCCCAATAAAACCTCGAATTGAATGAATTGATGTAGGCATGTGTAACTCAGAGATTGTACTAATCTTCTTGGAATCAACTTCAATTCCTTTATTTGAAATTTGATGACCTAAAACTATTCCACTTTGTACCAGGAAGTGTGACTTCTCCCAATTAAGCACCAGATTCCTTTCTTCACATCTTTCCAAAACATTATCCAAATGTTCCACAAATTCATCAAAAGAATCCCCATACACAGAGAAGTCATCCATGAATATTTCGAAGAACTCTTTAATCATGTTATGGAACATTTCGATCATGCATTGTTGAAATGTGGATAGTTCATTACACGTTCCAAAAGGAATTCTCCAATAAGAAAATGTATCATATGGACAAGTGAATGTGGTTTTATCTTGATCCTCTGGTGCCCCTGCTATTTGATTATATCCAGTGTATCCATCTTGAAAACAATACTAATCTCATCCTGCCAATCGTTCTAGGATTTTATCAATAAAGGTTAATGGTAGGAGATTATTTCTGGTCGCATCATTCAATTTCTGATAGTCGATGCACACTCTCAATCCAGTCACTATTCTTGTGGTTATCGATTCTCCATTATCATTCTCAACTACTATGGTTCTACCCTTTTTAGATACCTCTTGAAATGGGATAACCCACTGACTATCAGCGACTGGAATTATTAAACCAACATAAAGAAATTTAATGACTTATTTCATGACTACATCATTAATGGGAGTTGTTATGTGTCATTATGGTTTCCTGAAAGGTTATGAATTATCTTCCATATTTATTTTGTGAGTGTAGATTTAGGGACTTATACCTTTTAGATTAGTAATCATATAGCCTATTACTGGATTCCTTTGTGATAGGACATTGAGCAATTACCTTTTTTCACTCGAGAGATTGGCATTTATGATGACTGGTAAGGTGTTTAAATATCTCAAATAATTGTATCTCAGGATTTCTGGAAGGGGTTTAATCTCAAGTGTTGGAGGTTTTTCAAGTGATAGAGTGAAGTGAAGTGATGTCATGTCTATCTATAGGCTCGACTTTGTTTTAGATGAATTCCACTACCTCGATTGATTTAGTAAACTCTTAATATTATTTGTGTGAATCTTCAAGATCTAGTGAATCTCTTGCTAACTCATCCCATTATTCAATCATATCCAAGAAATGATAGTCTTCTGGAGACAATTTTTCTATAGCCTTCAGGACATCAAATGTTATGTTCTCATTCCCAATTCAAAAAATTAACTTTCCCTCTTGGATATCAACTAGCGCTCTACATGTTGCTAAGAAAGGTCTCTCGAGAATGAGTGGTATGTCCTTATCTTATTCCATATCGAGGACAATGAAATAAGTAGAGAAGTAATATTTATCAACCTTGACAAGTACGTCCTCCAAAATCCATTGATAATGCTTCACCGATTAGTCAGACATTTTCAAGGAGACCCTCATTGGATTTAATTCTATGATGCTTAGTTCTTCTAGGATTTTAGATGGCATGAGATTTACAATAGTTTTGAGGTCACACAAAGCTCTTCGGAATTGAAATCCTCTAATATTACAAGGAATAGTTAAACAACTTGAGTCTCTTAGTTTTTGATGTATGGATCTGGGTATGACCACTAAACTTTCCTTCTGCATTATGACTGTTCCCATATCATCTAGTTTTCTTATTTTTGATAGAATATCCTTGAGAAATTTAGCAAAGTGGGGAATTTAGAAGATGGATTCCACAAAAGGAATATTTATTTGAATATTTTTTAATATCAACATGAATATTGAAAATTGAACATCCAACTTCCTTTGCTTCAGTCTTTGTGCAAATGGAGGAGGTGGTATATGGGCTTTTACTCTTTCATTTAATATATTGTATTCCTTTTCTTTCCTTTCCTTTTCGATTTTTGAATGTTTTTTTGATCTTACTCTTATTTAGATTCAAGTTGGATTGTTTTGTTTGGTGAGTCTCCATTCTCAGTGGTAGGTGTAGGCATCTCATTTGTTGGTTGAACATTAGGCATTTGTTGCTCTGGTAACTGGGTGCCACTTCACAATGTGATGTATTTTGCTTCTTCACTTGGGTTAAATCTTGTGCTTCCTAATAGAGTTTCCTGTTATCGATTCTTCATTTATTAGACTATCTGATAGACTTGATTTTCAGTGTTATGCATTGAATCTGGTATGTTTTGTGTTGTTGACTGTAGGTTTTTTGTGTTTGTCTGCAAATTTTGAGTTGTTGTCCACAAATTTTGAGTTGTTGTCTACAAATTTTGAGTATCCATCTCTTGTAACTCAAACCTTGATTGATTGGACATCATTTGATTAGCTATAGTTAATCCCCAATCATGTTGACCTTGAATTGGATGAGGGTCCAAGTCTACTGTTTACTTTTGAACCTTATATTGTCGTTGTTGATGAAACGGTGGTCAGTAATTCGGTTAAGATCCTTGCTCTTGTGATTGCATGGTGGGTCTAAAGGAAAATTGATCAAGAAACCTAGGTGGACCCATGTTCTGGTTCATTGGTTAATAATCCATGGCTCCTTCCAACTTTGATTTTGGTTATTGCCTTACCTTTTTGTGTTGTAGTTGTTTCCATAATTCCCTTTGATGTATCTGAAAAAGTTAGCTTCAGACATCTTGGTCTAAGATGTGTTATATAGACACATGGGAAAATCACGAGGACCACCACAGTGTGTACAATTCCCAGATTGAACAACATGTACTGTCTTAGGCGGGTTTACTAACAAGTTGTCAATCCTCTTGTTTAGAGCTTCAAAATGTGCTGTCATGAATGTCTTGGAATCAACATGATTCCTTCCTTCCTTTATTCTTGAAAAATTTTCTATCCACTAGAAACTGTGTTCGGCCATGTTTTGAAATAATATGTAAAGATCCTCAGGATCCATTTCCATGAATGCATTTCCAGTAGATGTGTTGATTGTAGACTTACTCTCAGGTTGAAGTCCATAGTTGAAATCTTGCAAATGGTTTTCCAACTTCATCCCATGATGTGGAAAATGTTTTAACATGGATGTGAATATTTCCCAAGATTGTCATAATGATTCGTATTCACTTTGAAAAGCGGATTTGAGGTCTCTAGTTTTTTCAAAGAATGAGATGTTGTTTAATATTGATCAAGAAATTTTTATCTCAACACTTTCCAAGTGAAAACTATTTCTGGGTTGAGACTTTCCCACCAGTCCTGTGATTTTTCTTTGCAATGAGAATGTAAATATCCACAAAATGAACACAAAATACATCACTCTGTTATGTTTAAATGTGTCACAAACTTAGAGAAATTTGTTCACATGACTATAATGGTCTTCCCTGCTCAGTCCATGAAATTGTGCATGTTGTTGGAGTAGGTTGATCATGTAAGACATACATTCAAAGTTCATTTCATGAATTGTGGGCCTTGTTATGCCTGAACTAACTCCGATTATGTTGGGTCACAAATCCTATCTCATAGTAGTCTGAGTTCTTTGATTATCAATACGGTTTTGGGAAAAGTGGGTGGACTTGTCCACTAGGAAGCGTCAAAATGTGAGTTTCAACACTTTCCTTTGGTGGATGCATTTCATTTCTGGATGAGGTTCCGATTTTTTCCTTTCCCTTTCATTGATGTTCAAGTTTTGGATCAAGGGGTTGGTCATTCTTTGATAGATCATAATTTTGAGTGTTTACCATTTAAGGAAAATAGTTCTTAAAGTAAGGCCTACTTGAAATTTTCTTAATACTGCACGTGCACATGCTCCCCAGCAATGACGCTAGAAATTTTTTATGCGCATCAAAACATATCCAATTTGAAATTTTTTAAAACCAACTGGCTACTGTAAAAGTGGTGAGCAGGGTCGAACCACATAGAGCATGAAATTTTGTTCACTAAAAATATTCCTTTGGACAATTTTTAGACGGAGAAAAGTTGAGGGAATTCCTATTTTTAGTTTTCTTTTTATTATTTTAATTAAACTAAAAGGTGAGAAGATATAAGAAAAAAAGTAAACTATAATTGAAAATGATGGTGGACTCTAAATCAATAAAATGTATCAGGGATACTGATGTCGCAAATAATTTTCTATGCAGCCATGAAAAATATTATTTTATGTGATTAAATATTTATTCTGCTTAATTATCTCTAGTTTTGAAAATATATGCATTTTTTATATTCTCAATTTAAATTTCTCAATTTATTTAAGGTCCCATTCCCCGGTGTTATAAATAAATTAGAAAACTCATTAAAGTACCAAACTACACGGTGAAATGACACAACCTATTTCTCACAAAGTTGGGTCACCAATTTTCACTTACCATCGGTCAACACGGTTTACCATATCAGACCTCCATGAAAACATTTTATTAAAATGGCCACATTCATTTTAAGTATTTAATAAAGTGAAAAAATAATTTAACAGATAAACATTCAATTAAAATTAATTTAATTGACAATTAATCACCAAATAATATTTTTACAAGGAATGTGCAATAACAATAATTTCTCGACCAACATCCCAAAACTAAGAAAATTTCCCCAACATAATGACTAGAAGAATAAAAGTAATAATAAAATGATATATCATGTGAAATAACACCATGTTAACGAAAATATAATCTTTTCAGTCTTTATTTTCTCCGTGCACAACAACCCTCTGCATGTGATTATTTCACGCACCAACAACACACCCACCTGAATGAGAGATGTTGGTGACGTAGCATAGGTTGGTAGGATCTTAGTGTGGCATGATGAAAAGGAATCATGAGAGAGGGAGGTGTGCCTTAGAATGGTGATGGGGGCATGCGGCGGCTACTCAGATGGTGGTGGCTTGGACGCTGCAAGTAAGAGCACGAGCAGGGTACTGATCGTCCAACGGGTGAGGGAGGGAGGCCTAGGTGATAGTGGGAGTAGGAAGTGGGGGTCCGGGAGGTGGGGTGGGGGTGTCCTGGGGAGTTCATGGGCAGCGGGGTAGCACAGGGTGTGTAGAGGGGAACGACTGGGGGCTAGGTGAGCAGGTGATGAGGTGGAGACAAGGGACCAAGTTAGTAGAGGGAGGAGGGTTGAACATGGGAGTGGGGTGAGGTAGTGTGGGATTGGAGGAGAGCAGAGGTCAGTAGGTTAGGGGGTGAATAGGGGAATTACAAGGGGTGTGACCTGGGTCAGAGAGGGACAATAGGGTGAGATATAAAGAGATAAAATAGAGGGGGAGGGGAGATTGGAGAGAAAAGAGAGGGGTTTGCGGTTGATAAAAAGATGGGGAATAGGTGGGGCAGGGTCAAGAGGGGAGATAGGGGAAAAAAGAAAAAAAGAAATAAAATTTAAAATTTCAAACTCAAATTCAAATTTAAAAAATTAAAAATCTAGTTATCTAAAAGTTAAATAAAATAGTAATAATAATAATTAGAAAAAGAAATAATAAAAAGAGTTATATAAATATTATATTGAAAAGTTAAATTAAAATAATTAATTAATAAACTAATAATAAAAATGATAACTAATATTAATTAAACTAAAAATAAAATTTAAAAAATAAAAATATATGTAAATTTAAATAACTAATATTAATATAAATTTAACTAAAAACTATAAAAAAACTAAAATATTAAAATTATACAAAAATAACCTAAAAAAATAAGTAGTTAGAAAATTAATTAAAACTAAATTAAAAAATGTTAGTAAAATCCATATACATCATGATACCATAGAAATCTAATGTTGATAAAATTTATAAGGATAAATTTATAGATTAATGCAATAATAGTGATAATTGAAAAATAATTTGAAACAAAAGTGTGCTGGGTCTCTAAAAAAGGTCAGTGGGAGAGCTATAAGTTCCATGTAAAATATTTTGGTAACATATGGGAAATTATTTCTAGCCTTAAAGTTAGTTTATAATGGGGTGAAAATTACTCTAAAAAGAATGAATTAAAGTAGAAACTATAATATCCCCACCTAAACCACCAGGTCCAAGATAGAAGCTCACAAACCTCAAGGACACCCCCATACAAAAGAGGCAGCTGACTCGTAGCAAGGATCTGAGTCCATCATTTTTTAGACTATAACCTCATTGAAGTTTCATATATATTTATAATAAATAATAAATAATACCATTAGAGTAAACATGAAAAAATGAAATAAATATGGCACATATATTATAAAAATAAAGCTGTCTCCCAATGTGGCATGATTTCCCAAAGTATAATCAGAAAATAAACAATAGAAAACACAAACGAATATCTAATGTGTCCCCCATAATCCATATGAATCTTCTCCAGCTCTATGCTTCACCTTCTCATCCCTCAACCACAGTAACCTTTCACATCATTATGTCTATAGTGATGAAATCTACAATCACATCGAAATTCTTATGTAGGGTGAGAGTATAAGAATTAGTAGGACCCAACCAATGCATCCTTAAAATATGTGAATAATATATATAAAAATTTATATCACAACTTTAGTAAATTTTTAAATAAACACACAATGATATCTGTGTCGAGTCATCGTGAATTGACCAAGAATCAATGAAACCTGACACCCTGCATCGGCTCATTGTCGGTAAGGATGTCACAAAGTCAAGTACCATAATCATCTTAACATAGCTCACCCCACCTATTTTGTGGTTTGCATAGGAACACTATAAATTCTTCCATGTTAATGGTCACCCCACCCATTCTACACATTCTGTCATGTAAATACCAAGCCCATGTATCCTTTTAGACACCCAAAACTGAAGTTCAAAAGAATCCATGATCGATATCTTCTAGTTATACACTATGATTCCCCATCAACAAGGGTATATATTATTTCCTTTAAGCATGTTAGGACTGTGTCAAGTTGGGTAACCAACCACTAATGCTTTCCCCTCTATAGGGGTATCCATGACCACCATTAAGAATGTTAGAATATTATAAATCCCAAATTCAATAATCCACCTGAATATCTCAATACCTATAGAAAAATTCTATAGCCTACAAAACACACAAGTAATACATGACAGCGAAGTGAATGATAAGGCACACCATGACCAATACCAAGAGCCACACAGAAACACTTGGTCATAATCGAGCATTTCCATAGTAACTCATAGACCCACATGAAACTCTCAAGAATGGGTTAGTTCAACATAAACATTACATCATGATAAAATAATAT
This sequence comes from Viscum album, assembly GCA_963277665.1. Lineage (NCBI taxonomy): Eukaryota > Viridiplantae > Streptophyta > Magnoliopsida > Santalales > Viscaceae > Viscum > Viscum album. The sequence goes on along the minus strand of OY728135.1, from coordinate 1,546,225,537 downwards.
AAAAAATTCCAATAATGGTAAGGAACCTCATACCTTAAACTCATCAACATAAATGACATGTCTGTCTAAGGTGTCATCACACGAACCATGTTTGCACACCAACATGAGTACTACTATATGAAAAAGTCTCCTAGAACCAAAACTAGCTATTTTATATCAAGAAGAAATAAAATATTACATGGGATGATATTTTCAATATCTTGGATAATTTATTAATTATCGTTTTATGAAAATTCTTGTGTCACCTCATGAATAATTATAATTATATTATTATATTATAATAATTTATTATAAATTATATTTTTCTAATCATCTGTTGATAATTTATTTTAAATTATACTTTAAAAAAATGTGAAAAAATCAGATTAAAACTACCTCATTGTATTAAAAAAATAGGATTTAACTTCTGATTGTTGAGACAAACCCAATATAACCTATGACGCATCAATACAATCAGTATTGGAGAAGTTATCAAAGAGATAAGTTTTAATAATAATAAAATAATTTAAAATAAAAATATAAAAAAAGAGAGGGATGGGAAAGAGATAGAGATTACTATAAAGGAGAAGATCAATCCATCATCCTCTGTACTATGAACTTCCCCAATCCCCCTTTTAAATTTTTCTTTTCAATTTAAATCATTAATTAATATACTATTGTTGTAATTTCTCTATTAAATTCATTAAAATCTCCTTGTTTTCTGTGTATCATCCCATAGAACCCCTTAAAATATATAATTATTATATTTTTCATTAAACCTGAACCCATTTAATCATTAATTTAAATATATCTTAAAATTCCACATATTATACACATATATAATTTATATATATATGCAACCACATATACTTATATAGACCAGCACCTGTATATATATGTATACATATTTATCCTATATATATAAAAATTAGATATATACATTAATATTATTTTACCAATATAATAATAATACTAATAATAACAACAATAATAGTTGTCATTATTATTAAATATATCTCAACATTTACAACATTAGAATTTAAAATGTAACATCCATTAAAATGGATAATAGATAATAAATTTTTATAACCCCTACAAAAATAAAATATTTAGGATAAGTAATAACATCGCTAGTATTACCTATACTTCTAAAAAATATTCAATCATGAGGAAACCTCACTTATAAATTAATAGAATTTATAATTATTTAATTACACTTGTATATTTCCTATATTTTTCTTTGATAATAATAATAATAATAATAATAATATTATTAGTATTTTTTAACTTCCCGAAAAAATATTCAGATACCAAAAAAATTTATTAGTTCTTACAAATCAATGAAATTTTACAAAGTTACTTTTAGTCATATATTATTCCTTTTAATAAAAAATATTTACCCCAAAAATGATAGAAGAATTACCCTTACGAGTGATGTTACCAAACAACATATATGTATAATCATATGTCGCACCTAGCGTAAAAATTCCATTTTATATGAAATTGTTGTCTTATATTTTCCCAATGAAACACCATTTAGGAAATAACTGTGTTTTTCTAAGAAAATTATATGAAAAATAACAAATAAATGACCCTCACATGTGATGTTACGAAATACCCAAAGAGCAAAAATTTTATGTCATAAATACGGTAAACCCCACATCCCAAACACAAGGGTGGGCTCAGATTTCCCATATGAGACATTGTTCAAGAGATATTTCATTATTTTGGATAAAAAATCATGCATGTGATTAAATGTATTTAATAATTTTATTTTATCAGCGTTGAGGCTCCCCTCACCCAATAATCCCGCGCTAACTTAGTGCCTAACTCTAAAATATTTCATAAAATATTACAAAGTGTTAATGTGGTGTTTACAACTACATAAATCCTTTAAATCATTCATTAACTATTTTTATTGAAAATAACCTTTTCACATAAAAATAATCATTAATTACTATCCAAGATTGTTTTCACTATCATTAAAAACTAAGGATATTACAAATCTACCCCTTTATCAAATTATCACCCCCAAAAAGTATCTATAGTGGTTTTGTATTAACAAATCTGGATACTAAGCTCAAACATCATACTGCCACTATCAAATATCTATAACTTGAGAAACAATACAAACATTAAAATACTCTTTCTAGTTTCTAGGATCACATAAGTTTCTCCAGGGATTCTACCCTTAATCGAAGGAATACCCCTCCCACCACTATCCCTAGTTTCTATCTCTTCACGTTAGACACACTCAACATATATATAGAAAAAAAACATGTTTAGGTCAACTAATTAATAAAAATACATATATTTCACTATATAGTAAGAAAACATGTAGAAATATATCACACACAAAGAGACTATCCCAAATAGATAGAACAATTGAAAGATTTTAATCAATGGACTACTAAAAATCACAACAAAACGTATTTGTATATTTGGAATGTGAACCTACATTCCTAGTCATGATTCCAAAAAGGACCCAAAATCTCATAAATAACATACCAATATCATGTGCCTCACATAATGTGACTTTAATCAGCTGTAATAGAAAAAAAAATCCTCACTTTATGGAGACTTGGAGGTCCCCTATAGACTGCTAGTTAGACACTAACATAGTTTCTCGACCTAATTCCCAACTATATTAACTTATAGATGTCATCTTACCAAATAAAATAAAGATAAAATAGATTTTAGTAAAATTACTGTTGCTATGATACTATTTTGTAACACCCAACCTATACCATCAGGTCTAATACAGAAGGTTACATGACCTCATGCATGCCTCCTTGTACGAAAGAGTCTACTGACTAGTAGTAAGGGTTTGAGTCCATAAATGGGGAGACTATACCCTAATTATCTGGTAATATGACAAAAAATAAACAATAAATAATACAATTAGAGTAAACATGTAGAAACAGAATAGGGATGTCATACATGTTATATAAATAAAAGTGGATCCCAATTTGGAAAACTTATCCATAGTATAAGATGTAAATAAAAAAAAGGAAGATATAAAGAAACAAATGCATACTCCTATGAAATCTATCTTGGTCTGCTCCAACTACAGTCCCCAAATTCTCATATGCCTACCATGGGGACATTTCCCTTTTTAGGGTCTCTAGTTATGAAATCTATATGCACATCAAAATAACTGAGTAGGGTATGAGTACAAGACTCAGTATGACAAAACCAATGAGACCTTACAATAAGTGAACAATATACATTCCAATTTATATCATGACATAATTAAATTCACAAATAATAATAAAACCATCCATGTTCCATATTATTGTGCTTTGACTAAGTCACCATGAACCCTTACCACACCTACTCAACTCATTATCAGCCAGTCTGTCAAGAATTCAAGTACTGTTATCATTGTAACATAGTTTATCCCACCCTTACAATGGTTTTCATAGGAATTTCACATGTTATTCCTAGTTAATACTCACCCCACCCCTCTAGTGGTTTTCATTGGAACACAACACAATATTCCATGTCAATTCATGGCATTCTTATCCTTTTAGTCACCCATGAACCAAGTTCACTAGATTCTAGGACTTGTATCTTCTATCTAGTATAAATTATTTCCCCTTTATAGGGTTATCCATGATTTAATTTTAGGATTACATCATGTTGGGTAAATGACCGATGACCATTTCCCCTCTATAGGGGTTGCTACACCCACCATTAAGAACATTAAAACTGTATATTTACCAACCTCAAGGCTCCAATTAAATATTTCAGTACCTCATGCACAAGTCCACAAGGTATGGAAGAAAAAAATAAGTACTTTTTTAGTAACAAATTATAAGGTACACCAAGATCAATATCATGTGCCAGACATAAATAAGTGATCATAATCGAGCAAGCCTATGAAACTCACACACCCAATAGCAACTTTCAAGCATGGGTTAGTTCAATATAAACATTACATAATGATAAAATCATATACACAAGGCCCCTAATAGTAATGAACCTCCTACCTCAAAGTTATAACTGTCAATAGAAATTATATCGAAGGTTTCATCACTAGAACTAGGTTCACAGACCAACTAGAATAGGATCACATGCCAATGACTCCTTGAACAAAAACCATATATTTTATTTATAGAAGAAATAAAATATTACATGCAATGATACTTTTTATCTTACAAAACATATAAATTATCATTTTAGGCCAATTTATGTGTTATCCATTATTACCAAAAAAAATAATTATATCTCAATAATTATATTTTGATAATTCATTATAAATTATCTCTTTCCAATAATTATTTTATAATTTATTTTAAATTAACCATTGAATTTTTTTTTGAAAAAATTGTATTAAAAATACGTTAATACTTTTAAAAAATTGTATTTATCTTCTTCTCATAAAGATGAATTCAATGGACCCAAAAGTTCTTCAATCCAATTAGTTTTGGAGAAGCTATAAAATAGTGATGTTTGATGAATAATAAAATAAAACAAAATATAAATATAAAAGATAGTGTAATAAGAGAGAGAGAGGGAGAGATTGGCCTAAGGGAGGAGATCAATTCCCCCTCCTTTGTATTGTTCACTTCCGTAAAACCCTTTTATATTTTAGATTTCAATTTTAGTCATTAATTAATTCATTATTATTGGAATTTATCCATTCCAGGAGTTATAAATCTCCTTGTATTCGGTGTAGCACCCCATGGCACCCCTAAAGATTTAATTATTGTATTCTTTTATTTCACATAAACGCATTTAATAATTTATTTAAATATATCTTAAAATTAAGTATATTATAAATATATATACTCTATATATATACCCACAAATACATATATACACCTGTATCTTTATATATATCCACATATATTTATTATATATATACACACACACATTATATATTCACACACCAGTATTATTTTCTAAATTTTACAATAATAAAAATAATAACAACAGTATTTTTAATTATTATTAAATATATTTCATCATTATTACCATTAGAATTTTGAATAAAACTCCCTTTAATATGTCTAATAGTAAATAGTTTTTTATTAACCACAAAAAAATACATTATTTAGAATAAGAAATAACATCACTATTATTACCCAGCCTCCCAAAAAATATTTACTAATAGAAAAATGTTACTCATCAATTAAGATAATTCATAAATATTTAATTAAAAATTTATATTTCCAATATTTTTCGTCAACACAAAGTATAATAATAAATAAATTATTATTATTTTTAAATTTCAAAAAAATATTCAGTTACCAAATATATTTATCTATTCAAAAAAATAAAAAATAAATTTATAAAATTATTTGTAGACATATATTCTTTTAGTTAATAAAAATTATTAGACCGAAAAAGGATAAAATAGTTACCCTTACATGTGATGTAACAAAACACATGATGTACACAAAACATATGTCTTTCCTTGGGTAAAAATTACAAACTAGTCCCAATGGTGGTCTCCGATTTTCCATCTGAAACATAGTTTAGGAGATACATTATTTTTTGTAAAAAATTCTACAAAAATAATAAATAAATTTCCCTCATGTGTGATGTTACCAAACACTCAACAAACACAAATTTTATGTCATTATTAGTGTAAACCATACATCTTGGACCTAACATTGGTCTTAAATTTCTCATATTATACACTATTCCTGATATATTCCATTATTTTGTAAAAAAATAGAACACATGGGATAAAATAAATTTTATATTTTTATTATATCAGTGTTGAGTTTATATTAACCAACTATTTTCGCTCTAACATTCTTCCTAACTACGAAAATATTTCATAGAAAATCCTAAAGTGTTAATGAGGTTTTTACCACTATGTAAAGCCTTTACATCATTCATTGTGTTATTTTTATTGAAAAAATAAATTTTTATATAAAAATAATCATAAATTATTATCAAAGGGGTTTTCTATTACAATTAAAAGCATAAGATATTACAATTCCCCCATATAAATTTATATTCCTTGAAAAGTATCTCTAGGGGTCCTGTTTGAACAACTCAGACCAATGATCTTGAACATCAGACTCGCACTCTCACATCCCCATGAAAAGAAGATAATTAGGAACATAAGTTGATCCTGTCTAGTCTATGGGATCACAAAGGGTTCTCCTAGGAGTCTACCCTTAACCGAAGGTGTACCCGTATAGAACTAACCTTGGTTTCCATCCCTACATGTTAGTGATTTACACCATATATATACTAACACAACATCATGTTCATTTCAACTAATTAATTCAAATAAAAATATATCATTACAATATGACAACATGTGTACATAAATCACATATAGAGAGACTATCCCAAAAATATAGCACAATTCATAAAATTTGATTAATGAACTACTATGCAGTACAAAAACTAGTGTATTCATATAAAATGTGCACCTATATGCCTAGTTATAATGCATGAACACACCCTATTTCTCATAAATCACATACCAACATCATGTGAATCGCAAAGGGTGATTTTAATCAACTATAAAATAAAAACATAACTATAAACATTATGGTTACTTGGAGGACCCTTATACAGTGCTTGTGATGAACCGATATCGTTTCACTTCCGAAGTCCCAAACATCACTACTCATATCTATCATGTTCCCAAATAATGGTAGGAGAAAATACAAGTTAGTAAAAATAATACTGCTCTTATAACATTATATAACATCTAGACCTGAACCACCTAATCCGATTTGGATGGTCCCATGACCTCATGCACATCTCCCCTTACGCAAGAGGCTTTGGACTAGTAGTGAGTCTCTATGTCCATTTTTGGGGAGAAAATACTCTTAGTATCATGTCATATGATCGATGATAAACAATAAAAAATATAATTAGAGTAAAAATATAGAAATGAAATAAATATGGCATACATGTTATAAAATTAAAATCAAATCCCACAGTGGAAATATTCTTCAAATTATAAGAAGTTGATAAATAAAGAATCAAATAATAACATCTATAGAGTCCTTCGGAATCTATTTTAGTCTGCTCCAACTCCATGCACTACCTTCTCTTCCATCCACCATAGGGACCTTTCCCTTTTTCAGGTCTCTGGTCCTGAAATCAATAAGTGAACCAAAATTTACAAATAGAGTGAGAGAATGAGGCTCATTAGGAAACCACCAATAAATCATTAATATAAGTTTACATCATATATAACCATGTAAATCATGAAATAATTAAACGCTCATATAATCACACAACCATACATGTTCTGAGTCATTCTGTGGTGACCAAGCTGCCACGAACCCCAACCCCACCTATTTTAGATCATTACAGATAATAATTTCAAGAATTCATGTACTATCATCATGGTAACATATCCCACACCATGTTTCTAGTGGTTGTCATAGGAACGACGCACATTACACTATGTTAAATTTCCCCCCACATATCCAGTGTTCATCATAGGAACACCTCACATTCTTTCATGTCGATACATATCCCACTTATCCTTTTAGTCACCCGCTACCCAAGTCTATAGGAAGAAATTATCTGTATATTATAGATATAGACAATTATTTCCCATCTATAGTGGTATAAAAACCATCCTTTATGGATGTTAGGACTATTTCATGTTGGGTACATAACCACTGATGCTTTATTCTCTATAGGGGTAACCTCTCCGTCATTGAAGGATGTTAGAACTGAAAAACTCCCAACCTCAAGGATCAACCTGAATATATCAATATCTATATCACAATTCTATAGGATATTAAACACATAAACCACACATGTTGTTGCAATTAATGATATGGCCCACCAAAATCACAATCAAAAGCCACACATAAATGCATGGCCATAATCAAGCAATCCCATAACAACACATACACCAATTATAATTCTCAATCATGGGTTATCTCAGTATATACATTTCATCATGATAACATCATATACATAGGGCCCATAAAGGTAACGAAACTCCCACCTCAAAGTTATAAATGATAACAACAAGTCTAGTTGAGGTGTTTCACCCAAACTGCATTTTCACACCAACCAGAATACGATCACATGCCAATGACTCCTAGATCCAAAAATGTTATTTTATTTCTATAATAAATTATACATTATATGAAATGATACTTTCTATCTCTCAAATAATTTCCAAATTATCATTTTGGCTAACACATGCATTAACAAAATTCGCCTTAAAAATAATTATATTTCTATAATTATCATTTTATAATTTTATATTAATTATATTATTCTAATCATATTTTGATATTTTATTTTAATAATCCCATTTTAAAAAAACAAGAGAAAGTTTGGATTAAAAATGCCTGAATTCCTTTTAAAAAAATTAGGATTTTGCTTCTTCTGGTCGAGTTGAACCCAATGGAACAGACAACGTGTCAATCAGAATAGTATTGGAGATGTTATCAAAGAGATAAGTTTAAATAATAATAAAATAATATATAAAAAATATTAAATAAAGGGGGAGTCGTGAGAGAGAGAGAATGGAGTGAGGGGTTATGTCAATCCCTTTTCTTATACGATATGTACTTATCTAATCCCCCATTAATATATTTTATAAATTTCAATTATTAAATAATTCATTATTGTTGTAATTTCTCTGTTCCATGTGTTACAAAACTCGTACTTGTTTTTGGTGTAGCGTACCATGCCCCCCTAAAACATTTAATTATTTTATTTTTTATTACACTTAATCCAATTAAACCATTCATTTATATATATCTTAAAATTCATTAGTATATATATAATATATATATATATACCCACATATACATATATACACCCTCACACACACATATATATACAGATATATATTTATCATATACATATATACACAATATGTATATACACAAAAATATTATTTTACCAATTTAATAAAAATAGTACCAACAAAAACAATAACTATTATTATTAAATATATCTCATCATTTCTACCATTAAAATTTCAAAAATAACTAACATTGAAAGGGATAATAGTTATTAAATTTTTTTTATCCACACAAAAATGCATTATTATGCATAATAAATAACATTAATATTATTACCAAGCCTCCCAATAAACATTCAGTCATTGTGAAATGTTTCTCATCAATTAAGCGAATTCATAATTATTTAATCAGACATGTATATTTCCAATATTTTATTCTAAATATAAAAAAATAAGAATAATAAAATTTCTATTATTATTTATAACTTCCCAACAAAAAATATTCGAATATTGAACAATTTTATCGTCTAAAAAGAAACCAATAAAATTTGATAAAATTCTCTACTGAAATATATTATGCCTTTCAATAAAAAATCTTAAACCAATATATGATAAAATAATTACCCTTAAATGTGATGTAACCAAACACCCATCACCAACAAATCACATGTTGCGCATAGGGTATAAAAGTATTAATTATATAATGGAGGCCTCATATTTTCCATCAAAAGCACTGTTTTAGTTATACTATAATTTTTTTTTGTAAAAATATAACAAAAATATTTAATAAATAACCCTCAAGTTTAATGTAACCAAACAACAAACACACACATATTTTATATCATGATAAGGGTAAATAATACTTATTTGACCTAATAGTGGTCTCATAATTTCAATAATAGGCATTTTTTAAGAGATATTACATTATTTTCGACAAAAATAGCATGTGCATGAAAAAATATGTTTAATATTTTTCTTATATCAGTATTAAGGCTCTATGAGCCCCAAAACCCCATGATAACTTATCGAATAACCATAAAAATATTTTTACGAACATTAAAATGTGATAATGAGGTTTTTACCTGTAACATCCTTAGTTTTTAAAAATAAATACTATGTTCGATGGTGTATATGGTACACTATATCGAGCTTTAACGAACAACTTAATATTATTATTAACTAGCCATAAAAAACTAATAATAGATAGGATTAACTGAATTAGGAATTTATCATTCACACATGTATATATAATTAATTGTTTATGAAAAATTAATTATAAATGAATGTAAAATCCCTTTTGAAATAAAAGGAAATGTTTTTTCTCAAAAATTATTTAAATGCACACAAGTGTATTTTATGTCAATAAATAAAAAAATCACTCTTGCAAGATTATTATAATGATATATATATATATATATAATATTCAATATAATTTTTAAAATTTATTTTGTGTGTTTTTAGACATTAGACAAGAACAAATCCAATTTTACACATAAAAGAAGCATTTTCCAAAAAAAACCATTTTTCTACCTTTTGATGGTGCATTTGTTTTAAATCAAAATTTTGAAACTTTTACAAATTATATTTCAAATAATAAACTTATTTTTTAAAATAATAATATCAGAATTTACTGTGGAGGAATTTTTGATATTTTTCTGATCAGTTTAATGTTTCAATAAATAGTGAAAGATACTGCATTTTAATTGAAAACTATTTTTTATCAAATTTATTTATAGTGATGAATTATAAATTTTAATGGTTTTAAAGTATAAATATATCATATTTTATAATTTAATCCAATTCATTTCATTTTAATCAATTTCACATTGAATTTGGATATAAAAACATTTCATTATTTTGAATGGTTTTACATTAAAAACCAGTTTTCTCGATCTGTCAACATGATTAATTTTAAATTTATTTTATCCAATTATGCGTTTTGAATTTCGAAAAATGGATTCCATATTTGGAATCATAAGGTACAAATTTATTAAATAGTTTCCTTTCATTTTTGGAAATTATGAATAGTAACTTTAGTAATATTTTTTTATTATCATGGATAAGGGTAAATCAGGTAATTAAAGCTATAATTAATATTATAAATGTAATAAAATTACCCTAAAAGTTGTCATAATTTTATTTTATATGGTATTTTAGACCAAAATTAACATGGGGCCGATTTTAGGAGCTCTTGTAACAACTTGGATGTCTTTAATCCATTTATAGTATTTAATTCAAAGAAAAGTCAATTATATTATTCTCTTGTTTTTAACAAGTGAAAATTTTTTAATATGGGTTATATAGAGGATATGTTAAAATATAAATATTATTTTGAAATATAAAATTTTTAGCTTCATCATCATATTTTATTTGTATTTTTTAGTGAAGAAATAGTTAAACTAAAAGAATTCAAAATGATGATGCAATAATTGTTTAATTAAAGGAAATGTCTAATAAATGATTTTAAAAATATTAAAATGAATATAATTTGAGATAAATAATTTCATAAAAGAATTTTATATATTAATTTTAAAAATTTAAAATGATATAAAATATTTGGTTCCAAGATATCATGTAGTTATGATATTTCTAAAAAGTCAAGTAATGAATCGTTTTTAAATTCATGTTAATGACATTTTAAAATAAATGATATTTTATTAAATGATATAAAATTCATAAAAATATAAAATTCATCAAAATTATTGGTATATGTCTGAAAATTTTATAAATTATTCATCTATTGGTATTTTTTGATTCTATAGTTATTATATTAACACTTATCGTGTGAATCACATGATATCACGATAAGAATTAAAAAACATAAATAAGGGTAAAAACAAAATTAGATTAATTAAAAAATACAAAAAGTTTGTATGGTTTTATTTGGTTGAATATATTTAAACTCATAATAATCATATATTCTTAATTAATAAGATTTAATCAATTTTTATTTTAAAATTAATTTATATTAATTTAATATTTTGAAGAATTCAAAAGTGACCTCCTCTCTCTTATAAAAGGGAACCTATTATTATATTTTATTCACAATTAAAAAACTTTTTGGTTCATCTAATATATACCTAATTCCATTAATATAATACCTACACACATTATATATCTCATAGATTAGAAAAAACCTCACTCTTAACAGTCTTATGTTTTTAAGAAATGAAGATTGTTTGAAGAAAATGAATTTTTTTAATTAAGTTTTTATGTTTTTTTTCTTCATTAAACTCCTTAAAATGTTATTAAAACATGATTAAATGATAAATAAATTATCCTAAATATACTTATATGTTATTATGATAATATCATTACCTAAATCCATCTCCACTTCCATGAAATTGGAAAATAATTATCGTTCGTGTGTACGGTGAACTACAACTTTATGAATCGATATAATTTGTTTTCCATAACTATATCTCAAGATAGGTTTTAATGATAGAATTAATGTTTATATATGATATTAGTGACATATTTATTATTACTATATAATAATATAAAATTTAAGTTCATACCTTTCTATGCACATAAAAATTATAACATCATTCGTGCGTATGTGTGAACTATCACCTCCACAAAGCGATGTGATTCATTTTTAAAAACCAAATCATATAAGTATATTTAAATTATTAATATGATATTAATGATATTATTATCATTATATAAAGATAAAATAATACTTATCTTTTTTCCATAATGATCATTGGAAAATGGAAACGTTACCCAAGTGTACATACGACTCACCGTCTCAATGATTACAATGTAGTTCATTTTTCATATCTGTATCTAATGGATGGATTTAAAATTATAATTTATGTATAAAATTGATTATTATTTAGATATATTGTACTAATGTACACTTTTATTATTTGAATCATTCCAAAGTCATTTTTAATAAACCACCGAATATCGTCAAAACGTCCAACAAGAAATTAAATAACTAAGTAATTGTTATAAAATGATAACTTGATAATATTTTATATAAAAGTAATAGTAAACATGAAATAGTTTTCAAGAAATTAAATTATTAACATAATTTTATTATTCAGAAATAAAAAGGACATACGTGATGAATCAGACTTAAGGTAAGGGAAACTTTAACTAAAACATCATTTTATATGTTTTAACGATTTATTCTTATAAATATTTCTATTTCTTGTCCATGTTTTCAAAATATTTTCTATGAATGAATTAATATGGACACAAATGTTTTAAAATGGTAATTTTTTAGTTTCTTTAAAATGATTTATAATTGTATGGGAAACTTTCATTTGTTGGGTCTGTTACAAATTCTTGTTATGCGCTTTCCTATCCCTAGACCTCTCAGTTCATCAACCTATGGTGTTGACCCCATGACATCATTGACTTCATGAACCTCTCAGTACATTAACCTATGGTGTTACTCGGTACTTAAAACTATTGTGGTGATTTGTTCTTCCAATCTTCCAATCACTATTAGAGTAGAGTACTGAGAAAGAGAAGAGGGAATGTAGCCTCTAGACATACTCAATCTACCTCTACCCAGGAGTCATGACTCAAGAATATGTTCACCAATTCCTTTCTTTAAGGAGATAACGTTAATTCACTATTAGAATAGAGTAATGAATTTCATGAGATTCTATATGTTCCTCTTAACCTAGATTGAATTATGAGACCTAACGCTTCTATTCCTAGAAAGTCGTCTTTGACCCTACCATAGTCTCCTATCTCTCTTTTTCTTTTCCTTTCATTATTTATTTGTAGTATCTAGTATTTTCATAGTCAACCACATCCTTTGTATGAATCAAAGTCAAATATCTTAGAAATAGGGGTGATTCTTGATCTTGAATATGAATCTTTCAATGATATATAGTTTTATAAAGGACACCGATTTAGAAACCACTTTTAGTTACTACATGAGAAATGTAAGTGGTACCTGAATTATATACTGAGTCGAAAGACAAAGAAAAAATGAAAGACGTACCTAAAGCACAAAAAATAAATTTCAATTCATAAATCTTATTCCCACTACCCCTCGAAAGCATGAGATGATCAATAAGTACAAGAGGAACCAGTCATGTCCTATCTTGACATTGTTAGGCCTACTACCACCAAAAGAAGGACCCTATTGATGTGGATCAGGCTGATTGGCCTTTCCTTCCTTCATCCTAAAATTGTGAAGTAGCGGTATCATAGTAGGGTGGTAACATAGGCTCACTTCTCTCCCTATTTAAAAAACAGGAGCTGGGTGAGCAGACTGATTCACAAGATCTCTTCTGCATGCAAGAAACTCATGCTTTTTTCTATCTGAGCCCTTATAATATGTCTTTTGTAATAGGTATTCATTTTATAATGGCCTGTTATAAGGTCTATTAACACTTTTTGAATTCCTCCTCTCTAAAATCAAGAGGAACTAGAAGGTGGTCACTGAATCTCTCAAACGACCTTCAACCTATATGCTCCTACTCTGGTATGTCATGTGCCATTGCACTTCACTAGCTAACTACTAAGAGCTACTATCAAGACTCTACCATACTCCTTGTGAGGTTTCAAACCCCTTAGCTGGCCATCATCCATGAAGTGTACCACACCACCTAATCGCACACATGGGGGGTTGAACGCCAATGCAACACCATTATTTTCAATGGGAACTGGGAGTACCGTACTATAATAGTGTGGAATAGGGGAGCTACCAACTCAATCAAACCGTCGTTGAACTAAAAATACAACAACAACCATTAATAATCTACTCTAATATTGTCTACTACCACCAAGAGAAAAAAGTGGGTCGACTTTTCTACTAAAAATTTTACTTATATATATTTTAAAGTGGGTCACTATTATAGTAGATTACTCACTATTATAAGATTACATGAGTCCTAGCTGCCTCAAGGTGGCTAGAAAGAGAGAGTCCAATCGATACCAAACACAGCATACCAAACCACCTTTCCCTAAACCCACCTAAACATATTTCTATATCCGAGATGTAACATCCCAAGCTTTTACGGTACGCTTCTCTTTGAATAATGTGATAGCGTGTGTTGTACGCAACACCGAGTTCTAACACACCATAACTAATCAAACTAGCCGTTATGAATAGTAATACCTACTTTTTGAAATTATATATATATTATATTTGAAAATGGACTTCATTTTTGGATTCGGAATATCGAATTTAGCCTAAGGTGAAATTTTGGTACATTTCGGATAAATTTCATATTTTGATGAATAGTGAAAATTACTAAGTTTTAATTAAAAACAACTTTTTTAATCAAAATAATTAATAGTGATAAATTATGAATTTGAGTGGTTTTAAAGAATATTTAGAATATATTTTTACCATTTAATATAATTTTGGTCATTGGACATAATTTTACAATTAAACCGAACATAAACGAGTGTCAATCTTTTGATAGTTATTATCTCTTAAAAACACGCTTTTTGTTTTGACAGCGGGAATTAATTTTAAATTAATTTCTACCACTTCTGTGTTTTGAATTTAGGAAAATGGATTCCATATTTGGAATCAGGATGTTCAAATTGTGTAAATAGGTAACTTTTATTTTTAGACATTTTGAATAATTACTGCGGTAAATATTTTATTTACCATGGTTAAGGGTAAATCCGGTAAATAAGGGTTAAAAAATAATATTATAATAATACTAAATTACCCTAAAACGTGTCTTAACCCTATTGGTTGATACATAGTCGACCATGGGAATCTTTGGGTCTATTTTGGGACCCCATGGATCCACTTGTAAGTGATAATGACACTTTATTTTAATTAAGTTAAAATGAATACAAAAATGACACAAGCATATATCTTTTAGAAAAACAATTGTTACATAGGGTTATATATGTTGGATTTTAGATTATAAATATTTATTAGAAAGATAAAACGATTTCCTACATAATGATATTTTAATTTTAATTTTTAGACATTAAATAATTTATTTTATTTATGACACAATGATGATGCAGTAATTACTATAATAGTGAAAAATTAAAATAATTGATATTATAAATACCCAAATAAATATAATATGAAACTTTTAATGAATTAAACTAATTTTCTAGGATAATATGATATATTAGTATTGATTTAATTGACTTTTTTCGAAGTAATAAATCTGTTATGAGTTTCACAAAAATCAACTATTGAATAGTGTCAAAATTGACATAAAAGAGTTCTTAAAATAAATATTATATTATTAATTGATATTAAATTCCTAAAAATCTAAGGTTCGGCCAAGAGACTTATATCATGATAGGTTCATCATTAATGTACCACTTGGGGGTCGCTTGGATGTATATAGTAAGTTTATTAACCATATTATATAAAAATACAAAGAGACATTGTAAAAGTGAAAATAATTAACTTAGAGTCAATACTTAAAGATAAGGTTAATATAAGTACCCAAACCTGTCTAAATTCTATGGGTTGAGTGGTTTTCGACCTATCCCCACCTTAACCTTTGAATAATAAGCTTTGGAGCCATTAGAAACCGAATATGAATTTATTATAAATTAATATTTCTAGCTTTTCCAAAGGTGCCCCTCACCCCTCTTATAAAAGGGAACTCCTCATTCTCATTTCTTCACACCTTCAAAGCCTTTTGGTTCTGCCACACTCTGCCCAAATACTCTCCCAAAATCCCTCACTACAACCTAGAGGCCTTAGTTTGATCAGAAAGCCAACCTAAGGAGCCCTTTTGATCAAATCAAAAGGAAGAACCCGAAGAAGAGGTAATGATTTCACCACCCTTCTCCAAGTTCATTTCTTCTTCCACTTCTTCTTCCTTTGTTCTTACCATTATAAAATAATAACTCCAGTATCTCACATATACTGTGATGTTATTATAAATATGGTACAACAATATTCAGTATTCTATCCACCCTTTGAATAACATGTCACCATACGTACGTACGTACGGACTACCGTCTCCACGTCGTGGTGTAATTGTTATTCAATATAATATTATTTGGATGGGTATAATAACGATGTGTAACTCATGTAAATAATAAATATAACATGTTAATGATTCTGTATATATGATATACCATCCATTTATATATTATTTTAATATCAAAAGAATGATATTGTTGCTCGTGCGTACGTACGGACTACCGTCTCCACGAACGCGATGAGATTCATTCTCCATCGTAACCATTCAAGTATAATTATCATTTGATGATTTAAAAATTATGTTTAAGGACTAGATATCATTCTGGATATGAATAAGATACAACAACCATAGCTTATGTAACAAAACATATAAAGAAAATGAGTAAGTTAACACCCGAAACGACGATAATTCTAAGATATTATTAACAAATCAATGTTAAAAGATCATATATGATATCATATTAATATATATGATTCTTGTATAATTTAATAACAATTATTTCACCATTATACAAGAGGTTAACCTACCCCAACCAAGGAAAAGTACAAGGTAAGGGTTATTTCACAATCTCTTCATTATCCGAGGTTGTTTATATGTAATAATCTACTGGTATCTCTTTATCATCCACATCCATGTTTCTTAAAAATGTATTTCAAAACATTTTTAATATTTACAAGAATATGGGTTAAAGTCATTTATACCTTTTTTTGACTTTTTATAAGAGGTTTATAAAGGAATCTTTCCGTCGTTTTCAAAACAAGGTCCTTTTTAACCTTTTCGACAGAATTGAGGTAAGAATGTTTTTTTTAACTTATACGGCGGGTGCGGTTATTTTACGCCGTTATAAAATCTTCAAAGCTTTCCTTACAAGCTTATAAGAATATTTTCAAAGAAAATGTTTTATTTTATATGTATCTTAAATTATTTCAAAATAAAAGGAGATATTTCTTTAAAAAGAATTTTGATTTCATCTATGTCAACATCCTTTGATGGATTTTAAGATTATTTGAAGTTGATTTATTATGATACAAAACTTCTATATTGTATTGAAGGTTTTGTGATATGTTTGACTGTGGATGTGCTATTTTTATACCATTCATAGTTTATTGTGAAAGTATTGACATTTCGTATGCTAGTTTTAATACGAATGTTTATGTTATGTTTAAACCTTTTCATATGGGAATGCATTGGACTTAATAAGTGACGGGTGGAGCCCGCTATAGCTCCTCGATGCATCGGTAGGTCTCATGAGACAATCTAGTGTCTTGGCACAAGGCCTTGACAAAATCTTATTTGTAGTCTTGGCACGAGGCCTTGGCTATGTGGTTATGATAGTCTGGCATTATGCATTCCAACATTATGAAAGTGGTTATTTATTTTTGCATGTGATTATTCGATTAGTGGAATATCCATGTGAATAAGTAAATGGCATTATATCATTTTATTTATGCCATACTATGTTGAAAGTTCATGTTTAAAAGGCTTTTGTTTTAGTTATACATTGCCTTAAATGTTTATTCTTATTGATGAAAGTTTCCGCTATATTGTTATCCTTACTGGGCATTTGAGCTCACCCCTTTTCTATGTTTTATTTTTCCCAGGAAGTGAAGATGTAAGTTATGAATGACCTGCAGGGATATTATGAGGGGATTGTAGTGTGGACTGTGGAAACATTATGTTGTTGTAGTAGTTTTTGATTTTATGATGTAATGTAAAACTTATGAATATATCTAGTGTTTCCAAGGCTACTAAACCAATCGGTCTTTCGAGATTTGATCTTTCTTGTGATCATTCCAATGTTACGAAGTAATGCACCGACTCTGGGTAGCTGGGGTCGGGGCGTTACAGTTGGTATCAGAGGAAGTTTAGTACAAACCTTGGAAACTAGATTTAGATAAACTCTGATTAGAGCACGTAGACCTAAGATGAACTTTGAGGATTAGTATAGAAGAACTTCCTAGAATTTTGGTATTGTAGAGATTTTGTGAGTTTTCCGAGCAATACATCCCTGTCTGGATACGAGCAGGTAGAGGCAGCTCTGGCACAGATGTACCTAGGGGTAAAACCCGAAAACACCGCTTTGAGCTAGAATCGAACGGGAACTGGTGCACGACAACGGGCCTTGCTGCACTCTTGGTTACGACACTCCCGGGGGATATGCTTAGGATAACTCTCACTTTCTTTACAAATCATTATGAAGGGTTTATGAGTATATACTTCCTCAAAGAAAACATATTTATGATTATGGATTATATCCATAGATAGTTCAATTTATGTTTAGTGTTTTATAAGTATGGGATTATGTATTTTGATGCATAAACTGATCTAGTTTATGCCATTTTTTTAGAAATGGCGCCTAGTGGAAGAAATGGAAACCGTATCAATGCACGCACTCCATGTAGGGATTGCCCTCCTGCTCAAGATAATTATAGTGGGGCTGGTGATGCAACTGGTGCTGATCAGCTAATCACCGTACTGGGACAACTTACTCAGGTTATGAATAATAACCTTACCCGTATGGAGCACCCTGATCCGCAGCATGGAGGATCAATGTTAGATCGATTCGTGAGACAACAACCACCAACGTTCAATGGGAGTACAAATCCCTTAGTAGCTGAGCAATGGATATTTTCCCTAGAGAAAATATTTCAGGCTTTGGGGAGTAGTGAAAGGGAAAAAGTTACCATGGCAGTTTAACGCCTCACTGGAGATGCTGATCAATGGTGGTCATTGATTCAAAACATGAAGGAAGATGATGAAGTATCAAACATGGAATGGAGGGAGTTCAAAGATCTGTTTTTAGAAAAATACTTTCCTCGCGACCATCGAGCAGATATGGAAAGACAATTTCTGAGTCTGAGACAAAAGGAGGATGAGAATGTCACAAAGTATGAGGCTAACTTTAGAAGGTTAGCGAGGTACGCTGGTGATTATATTCAAGAAGTAAGATTGATCGTTTCTTTGATGGGTTAAAACCATTTCTCCGTCGAGCATTAGTCTCACAATCCTTTTCATCATACGAAGACATTGTCTCATGTGCTATCAAGACCGAAAAGGAATTCTCTAAGTCTTATGACTTTAAAGCAAAGCAAGAGAAGAAGAGACCTGCTGATCAATCTGGGAATGGAAATAAGGGGAAGAAGGGAAAGGTTGAATATCCATCTTGTGGTAAATGCGGGAAGAAACATCCTGGTACTTGCATGAAGGGAATTGGAGTCTGTTACAAGTGTGGTGAAAAAGGCCACCAAGCTCATGATTGCAAGGGGAAGAAGGAAGCTACCAACGTTCAATGCTACAATTGCAGGGAGATGAGGCATTATGCAAATGCATGTCCTAAGCGTCAGGAGAACTTACCTCAGAAAAGGCCAAGGGATCAAGGCCAGGCTTATGCTATCACTACTGCTGAGGTAGAAGCTCCGAAAGACGTGGTGGCAGGTAATTTAATGGTTTCCTCAAGTTTAGCAAATGCATTATTTGATTCTGGATCATCGCATTGTTTCATATCTTCCCAGTTTGCTAAGAAAATTAGATATTTCCAATTTGATTTAATAAGGGAGTTGTCAGTTAAAACTCCTAAGGGAAGTATCGTTGCAATAAAGTTTTGTGAATCAGTCCCCATTAGAGCACATAAATTTTCTTTATCTGCTGATTTCATCGTCATACCTATGATTGAGTTTGATATAATCCTCGGTATGGACTGGCTTTCGGACTATGATGCGAAGATTTATTGTAAGAAGAAAGAGGTTACGATTCTTGATGATAATGATAAGGAGCACCTTATTTTTAGAGCAGAATCGTCACCACCTAATTCTTATTTAGATCCACCCCCAGTAGTTCAACTTAATTCAATTATTGGGGAGGAAGAGAACGAAATAACTGTCGGTGAGGAAAGGAATGTTCAAATAGAGGATGTACCTGTTGTGAAAGAATTTGTAGATGTATTTCCGGAAGATTTACCTGGACATCCTCCAGAACGAGAAGTTGAGTTTTCTGTTGATTTGATTCCTGGATCAAGGCCTTTTTCGAAGACCCCTTATAGAATGGCCACTGTAGAGTTAGTCGAACTAAAGAAACAACTAGAGGAATTGAGTAATAAGGGATTTATTCGCCCTAGTGTTTCTCCATGGGGAGCCCCTGTTCTTTTTGTTAAAAAGAAAGATGGATCTATGAGGTTATGTATCGACTACAGGGAGATCAATGCTATAACGATAAAGAACAAGTATCCCCTACCTCGTATTGATGATTTATTTGACCAACTTCATGGAGCTCAATACTTTTCAAAGATTGACCTTCGATCTGGATACCATCAGTTGTGTGTGAAGAAGGAAGACATTCCGAAAACAGCATTTCGAACCAGGAACGGGCATTACGAGTTTACTGTAATGCCGTTTGGATTGACTAATGCACCCTCTGTATTCATGGATCTGATGAATAGAGTTTTCAAGGAGTATCTCGATGAATTTGTGGTGGTATTTATTGATGATATTCTGGTATACTCCAAAACCTACGAAGATCATGAAAATCACTTGCGCATTATCTTGAAGACTCTGAGGAGGCATGAATTATATGGGAAGTTTAGCAAGTGTGAATTCTAGCTTCAGGAGATTTCTTTCTTGGCCATATTGTCTCTAAAGATGGAATCTCTGTTGATCCTTCTAAGACCAAGGCAATCCAAGAATGGCCAGCACCTACGAGTATAACTGAGGTACGTAGTTTTATTGGTTTGGCAGGTTATTATCGACGTTTCGTCCAGAATTTTGCCCGATTGGCTAACCCATTAACGAAGCTCACACGTAAAGGGGTTAAATTTGTTTGGACAAAAGAGTGTGAAGAATGTTTCAAAGAACTGAAGAGAAGATTAGTCAATGCTCCTATATTGACTCTACCATCGGGGAATGATGGGTTCGTTATTTATAGTGATGCATCAAAGAAAGGACTTGGCTGTGTCCTTATGCAGAATGATAGAGTTATTGCCTATGCATCACGACAGTTGAAAATTCATGAACAAAACTATCCTACTCATGATATCGAGTTAGCAGCAGTGATCTTTTCTTTGAAAATATGGAGGCACTACCTCTATGGTGAAAAATGTGAGATTTATACTGATCACAAGAGTTTGAAGTATATTTTTTCACAAAAAGAACTCAACATGAGGCAAAGTAGATGGCTTGAATTACTCAAGGATTATGATTGTACGATACACTACCACCCAGGGAAGGCAAACAAGGTGGCAGATGCTTTGAGTATAAAAGACCATGGAGTTTTGAACAATATGAGAATTGAAAGGGATCCAATTTTCATGGATCTAGTGAAGATGGACATGGGAATAACCAGGGAAGGTGAAACATCAATGCTTTTTCAAATGGTTGCCAAACCATCTTTACTAGAAAGGATTAAGAGTTCTCAGACCGATGATGAATAATTCCAAAAGAAGATTAAAGCTGTGAATGATGGGAGATTGAGAGACTTTGTGTATGAAGATGGAATTTTGAAATTCGGGAAGAGACTTTGTGTTCCCAATATACCTGATCTAAAAAGGGAATTGCTGGATGATGCTCATAGTTCCAATTTCTCTATACACCCTGGGAGCACCAAAATGTATAGAGATTTGAAGGAACATTTTTGGTGGGACAACATGAAGAGGGAGATTGCTGATTTTGTGTCAAGATGTATGGTTTGTCAACAAGTGAAAGCTGGAAGGCAACAGCCTGGAGGAGTCATGCAACCTCTTCCCATACCGGAGTGGAAATGGGACAATGTTACGATGGACTTTGTCATGGGGCTACCAAAGACTCCTAGAAGGAATGATGCAATATGGGTTATTGTTGATCGTCTTACCAAGACAACACATTTTCTTGCTATAAGAGAAGATCTACCCCTGGAACGTCTAGCAAGACTATATATTAATGAAGTTGTGAGACTTCATGGAGTACCCCTATCGATTGTTTCTGATCGTGATCCCCGTTTTACTTCAAGATTCTGGAAAAGTCTTCAGAAATCCCTGGATACTGAACTTCATTTGAGCACTGCTTACCACCCTCAGACAGACGGACAATCAGAACGGACTATTCAAACCTTAGAAGACATGTTCAGATCTTGCTCACTTGACTTTCAGGGTATGTGGGATCAATATTTACCTTTGGTAGAATTTTCCTATAACAATAGCTTCCATTCGAGTATTCAGATGGCACCATATGAAGCGTTATACGGAAAGAGATGTCGTACACCAACCTGTTGGGATGACGTTGGTGAAAGAAAACTTGTAGGCCCAGAACTGGTGGAGTAAACGGTGGAAAAGGTGAAAGTAATCCAAAATCACATCAAATCAGCTCAAAGTAGGCAGAAGAGCTATGCCGATAATCGAAGGAAGGATTTGGAATTTCATGTCGGTGATCATGTTTTCTTGAAGGTATCTCCGTGGAAGGGAGTCATACGTTTTGGTAAGAAAGGTAAATTGAGTCCCAGGTACATCGGACCTTTCGAAATTCTAGAACGAATTGGGGTTGTAGCTTACCGATTGGCAATGCCGCCAAGTCTCTTCAAAGTTCACGATGTGTTCCACGTATCTCTATTGAGGAAATACATGCCTGATCCGACGCATGTACTCACCTGTGAGGAATTAGAACTGGAACCCGATCTGTCTTATTGCGAAGAGCCCGTCAAGATTCTTGATACGAGAGAACAAGTGCTGAGAAACCGGACGACGCGTCTGGTAAAAGTTTTGTGGAGAAACCATAAGATGGAAGAGGCAACGTGGGAACCCGAGGAACTTATGATGAAGAACCACCCGAGTATTTTTATGCAGTAATACCCTAGAAATTGCGAGGACGCAATTATTTGAAGGAGGGGAGAATGTAACATCCCAAGCTTCTATGGTACGCTTCTCTTTGAATAATGTGATAGCGTGTGTTGTACGCAACACCGAGTTCTAACACACCATAACTAATCAAACTAGCCGTTATGAATAGTAATACCTACTTTTTGAAATTATATATATATTATATTTGAAAATGGACTTCATTTTTGGATTCGGAATATCGAATTTAGCCTAAGGTGAAATTTTGGTACATTTCGGATAAATTTCATATTTTGATGAATAGTGAAAATTACTAAGTTTTAATTAAAAACAACTTTTTTAATCAAAATAATTAATAGGGATAAATTATGAATTTGAGTGGTTTTAAAGTATATTTAGAATATATTTTTACCATTTAATATAATTTTGGTCATTGGACATAATTTTACAATTAAACCGAACATAAACGAGTGTCAATCTTTTGATAGTTATTATCTCTTAAAAACACGCTTTTTGTTTTGACAGCGGGAATTAATTTTAAATTAATTTCTACCACTTCTGTGTTTTGAATTTAGGAAAATGGATTCCATATTTGGAATCAGGATGTCCAAATTGTGTAAATAGGTAACTTTTATTTTTAGACATTTTGAATAATTACTGCGGTAAATATTTTATTTACCATGGTTAAGGGTAAATCCGGTAAATAAGGGTTAAAAAATAATATTATAATAATACTAAATTACCCTAAAACGTGTCTTAACCCTATTGGTTGATACATAGTCGACCATGGGAATATTTGGGTCTATTTTGGGACCCCATGGATCCACTTGTAAGTGATAATGACACTTTATTTTAATTAAGTTAAAATGAATACAAAAATGACACAAGCATATATCTTTTAGAAAAACAATTGTTACATAGGGTTATATATGTTGGATTTTAGATTATAAATATTTATTAGAAAGATAAAACGATTTCCTAGATAATGATATTTTAATTTTAATTTTTAGACATTAAATAATTTATTTTATTTATGACACAATGATGATGCAGTAATTACTATAATAGTAAAAAATTAAAATAATTGATATTATAAATACCCAAATAAATATAATATGAACCTTTTAATGAATTAAACTAATTTTCTAGGATAATATGATATATTAGGATTGATTTAATTGACTTTGTTCGAAGTAATCAATCTGTTATGAGTTTCACAAAAATCAACTATTGAATAGTGTCAAAATTGACATAAAAGAGTTCTTAAAACAAATATTATATTATTAATTGATATTAAATTCCTAAAAATCTAAGGTTCGGCCAAGAGACTTATATCATGATAGATTCATCATTAATGTACCACTTGGGGGTCTCTTGGATGTATATAGTAAGTTTATTAACCATATTATATAAAAATACAAAGAGACATTGTAAAAGTGAAAATAATTAACTTAGAGTCAATACTTAAAGATAAGGTTAATATAAGTACCCAAACCTGTCTAAATTCTATTGGTTGAGTGGTTTTCGACCAATCCCCACCTTAACCTTTGAATAATAAGCTTTGGAGCCATTAGAAACCGAATATGAATTTATTATAAATTAATATTTCTAGCTTTTCCAAAGGTGCCCCTCACCCCTCTTATAAAAGGGAACTCCTCCTTCTCATTTCTTCACACCTTCAAAGCCTTTTGGTTCGGCCAAACTCTGCCCAAATACTCTCCCAACATCCCTCACTACAACCTAGAGGCCTTAGTTTGATCAGAAAGCCAACCTAAGGAGCCCTTTTGATCAAATCAAAAGGAAGAACCCGAAGAAGAGGTAATGATTTCACCACCCTTCTCCAAGTTCATTTCTTCTTCCACTTCTTCTTCCTTTGTTCTTACCATTATAAAATAATAACTCCAGTATCTCACATATACTGTGATGTTATTATAAATATGGTACAACAATATTCAGTATTCTATCCACCCTTTGAATAACATGTCACCATACGTACGTACGTACGGACTACCGTCTCCACGTCGTGGTGTAATTGTTATTCAATATAATATTATTTGGATGGGTATAATAATGATGTGTAACTCATGTAAATAATAAATATAACATGTTTATGATTCTGTATATATGATATACCATCCATTTATATATTATTTTAATATCAAAAGAATGATATTTTCGCTCGTGCGTACGTACGGACTACCGTCTCCACGAACGCGATGAGATTCATTCTCCATCGTAACCATTCAAGTATAATTATCATTTGATGATTTAAAAATTATGTTTAAGGACTAGATATCATTCTGGATATGAATAAGATACAACAACCATGGCTTATGTAACAAAACATATAAAGAAAATGAGTAAGTTAACACCCGAAACGACGATAATTCTAAGATATTATTAACAAATCAATGTTAAAAGATCATATATGATATCATATTAATATATATGATTCTTGTATAATTTAATAACAATTATTTCACCATTATACAGGAGGTTAACCTACCCCAACCAAGGAAAAGTACAAGGTAAGGGTTATTTCACAATCTCTTCATTATCCGAGGTTGTTTATATGTAATAATCTACTGGGATCTCTTTATCATCCACATCCATGTTTCTTAAAAATGTATTTCAAAACATTTTTACTATTTACAAGAATATGGGTTAAAGTCATTTATACCTTTTTTTGACTTTTTATAAGAGGTTTATAAAGGAGTCTTTCCGTCGTTTTCAAAACAAGGTCCTTTTTAACCTTTTCGACAGAATTGAGGTAAGAATGTTTTTTTTAACTTATACGGCGGGTGCGGTTATTTTACGCCGTTATAAAATATTCAAAGCTTTCCTTACAAGATTATAAGAATATTTTCAAAGAAAATGTTTTATTTTATATGTATCTTAAATGATATCAAAATAAAAGGAGATATTTCTTTAAAAAGAATTTTGATTTCATCTATGTCAACATCCTTTGATGGATTTTAAGATTATTTGAAGTTGATTTATTATGATACAAAACTTCTATATTGTATTGAAGGTTTTGTGATATGTTTGACTGTGGATGTGCTATTTTTATACCATTCATAGTTTATTGTGAAAGTATTGACATTTCGTATGCTAGTTTTAATACGAATGTTTATGTTATGTTTAAACCTTTTCATATGGGAATGTATTGGACTTAATAAGTGACGGGTGGAGCCCGCTATAGCTCCTCGATGCATCGGTAGGTCTCATGAGACAAACTAGTGTCTTGGCACGAGGCCTTGACAAAATCTTATTTGTGGTCTTGGCACGAGGCCTTGACTACGTGGTTATGATAGTCTGGCATTATTCATTCCATCATTATGAAAGTGGTTATTGATATTGCATGTGATTATTCGACCAGTAGAATATCCATGTGAAGAAGTAAATGGCATTATCTCATTTTACTTTTGCCATATTATGTTGAAGTTCAAGTTTAAAAGGCTTTTGTTTTAGTTATACATTGCCTTAAATGTTTATTCTTATTGATGAAAGTTTTTGCTATATTGTTATCCTTACTGGGCATTTGAGCTCACCCCTTTTCTATGTTTTATTTTTCCCAGGAAGTGAAGATGTAAGTTATGAATGACCTGCAGGGATATTATGAGGGGATTGTAGTGTGGACTGTGGAAACATTATGTTGTTGTAGTAGTTTTTGATTTTATGATGTAATGTAAAACTTATGAATATATCTAGGGTTTCCAAGGCTACTAAACCAATCGGTCTTTCGAGATTTGATCTTTCTTGTGATCATGCCAATGTTACGAAGTAATGCACCGACTCTGGGTAGCTGGGGTCGGGGCGTTACACGAGATATGGATACATGATATCAAAACCTTCCATCTGTAGTTGAACATCAAACTTTTTGACGGTAACATCGAAAGAATGATGGGTACAATGCATTTAGGATTGCACATCTTGGGTTTTACTTGATAGGTACGGTTCCCAACTCTTGGTATTCTATCATATAAAGTATCTCGATATAGTGATTCACCACCATTCTATCTCTATGAAAATCCACTGACCCATTCTCATAGCACCCCATCCATTCCACTGGTAATTATTTGTTCAATACTCTACTCTAATAGTCCATCTCATTTCACCATATAACACCTCATATTTTTATCCATTTATAAATCTAGACATTGTAATGGTTTGATGGTGTAATAGTCCATATTGGTCTCGACACACCACCCAGTGTCATAGTGGTTCAATAGACCGCCATCTATTGACATGGTTTCTGAGATTCATGGTCATCAACTATAATATTAGAGTAGAGTACTCACTATTAAACCAGTACCATGATTGGAAAATTGAAGTAGACTACTGATCCTTTTGTCCAACCAGCTTGATATTCCCGACCTTCACCACTACTATCATGGTGTTGGCCTTTTGAGTTGAGAAAATGACTTGTTCTGTTATTGCGTTCCCACCACCTATGTCATAGGATCACATACCTACCCCTTGGTACCGGGTTCTTGGCTACACTCGATTCCTATTCCATGTAATTACATTGAAATCCCTTTACTAGACAGCTCATAGTATATCTGATTATCTTTCTAGCTCGCCAGCCTTCCGAGCCCTCAATGAACATACCTAAAGGGATACTAATTAATATATAAGGGTTTATAAGTCATCTAATTCACCGTATTTAGTAAGGTGTAAGATCTTTTAGAACATTCAGATCATGTATTGTCATTGTGGAAGAGTGGTTGAGAATACCATAGCTGTAGGTGTTCTATGATTCAAATATGATGAACGATTGGAATCTCGAATTGAGTTAAGAGTGAATGGTAAAATATGATTAATGAAGAGTCTGTAACAGAGGTTGGGATGCGAGAAAGATGTCAGTTGAATTACCATATCTGTATTCTGAATTTTATTTGGTGGGTGGATCAATTGAAAAAAGGTTCCATGGGGTTGGTTGTGATCGATAGTCATAGTAGTAGCAAAAAGATTGTGTGTACTCGAGTGGCGCTTTTGAAATGGGACTGAACTGACTATGAATCAATACAATTCATTAGATCCCAAAGGTGGACTACTGGATGGTCTAAAGGAAATATGTAGAGATTACTTGACCAATCATAACCAACCAATCATGAAATGGACACCTTGAATCGTTTTGAGTATCCTAGACCATTCATCGATGGTGCTAGAATAATGAAAATGAGTTTGTTGCCCCACATTATTTATAAGTACCACAACTATGATTTCCAATACCAATTGAGTATAGATGGCTCTCTGAAAGGTCAATTCAACTCAATATAAACTAGAAATGATATATCCTCAACCAATGTGCCGAAATGGATTCTTGATTCAAAAACCATTCACCAATATGATTTTTTTGACATGCTTACTTTCTTGTGGAATGGAACAACAAAACTGGAAATGAACCAGAAACACTTACAATCTTGTTTCATTCATTCGATGCCTTGGATATTCGTCAAAGAACCTTTTCTCCAATAGGGGGAATTGTGAAGGTATTTAAACTAGACCGAGAATGCCACTCGATCAATTAGGTGGTTTTATCATGGTTAGTAGTTTTGATCGTTGATGTCTTGTTTGTAGCTCATTTGATATCTCATTTTCCATTTTTCTCTCTTCTTGTTCCCCAATTGTGATAGTAGTTGGTGTTGGCAGGTGGTCAGTTGTATATTACGAACATTCCCTGGCAGTTGATGACACTGTTTGAATTATAGTGAAACCACCAATGAGTGCATTCATTACTCTACTCAAGTAGTTCTTATCCCACACCTCAAATAGAGTGAGTCATCCTACATAATTTCTCTTGAGTGGATGAACTTGAATTCTTGTATGACACTATTAGAAGTGTACTTTTTATGGTCAATTTATACTCGGTATATTATAGGTATTAGTCCCAATATAGAACTCTCTTTAGAAACCATTTGTGGACTGCCACTATACACAATATGAAATGCGACTTCCAATAGAAATGTCATGGGTCAAAGGTGCACCACCTGACTACAAATCAAACTTGAACCCTTTGGCATATTGGTTGTCGAAGTCGGTTCTTGACCCTCCATAAAAGGGAGGGTCAGATCTTTTAGAAACATTAGTTTGGGCCAGGAAGGATGATAATGGTACTTATATATATTTATGGATTATATAAGCATAATCTTGAACATAGGCGTAAGAAGTGATGACTTAAATAATCTATCAACTATTATAGTAGAGTACTAATGATGAATGTAGTTCAACAGTATTCCTATAGTTAAATTATCCTTAAATGATTAGGATAGTCTCCTATCCTTTCAAATAGGAAGATTAAATCCAGTACTAAACTAAATTTTTGGTCTACTAACTATATTATACTGAACACTAACAATTTAGCAGCTTCTACGCAAGAACTAAGTGGTACTCTTCTAATAGACTCTATTAAAAGAGTACTGACTCAATCAAACTATCAATTTTATAAGTGAAGAAAGAAAAACTTTCATAGAGGAAGTAATCACATGTACTCTACTCTAAACTAAATATTAATAGTACCTGGCCAAAAGGATATTTAATTTCATGGGTGCTTCCCGTCTTCATTCAGATTGGGTTAGTGTGAAGTCTACCTTATTTATTAAAAGTGACTTTATATACTAGAATACCTACGTTCAAAGGGTCCCACCTTTTGTTTTTTGGTCAACAACCCTCCAAAACTCTATCTAATATTTATTGAAGAATGTATGTGGGGTAAAGAATACAAAAAGATAAATTATAATACTCAAAAAGAAATGAATCTATATAATCTACATGAAGGGAGTTGTTTTTTCCGTTTTCCTTTTCTTTTAGCCTCACTACTAGAAGAGTACCTGAATGAGATGACTTAGAAAAAGTGAGAAGTTTTTGTTTGTGAAATTCCTACCCTTTGCTTCAGTTGTTCATTGGGGGTCCGGAACCAATTAAAAAGGAAGAATCTTGGAGGATAAAAAGGATGAAGCAGACACAGGTTGAGTTCGAACAACAATTGTCCTCTGAATTAAAGAATTATCTACTACGCATGGAGGGGGTTTCGACAAAGCAGGGTTAATTAAGTCAGGGGAGCATTGAGATATTGGGACTTGTAATCTTTTAAATAGTTCTACTAAATATGAAGCTGCATCCACTACTAATTGCTCTAGGTTTCCAACTGAAATGGGATATTTATATGGAACATCTAGAGAGACTGGAATGGATGTTGGGTGCTATGGAACCAGATCTTCACCTCTCTAGGTAGAGATCCAAATCCATCACCTATAGGTGTCCCATTCCTTTTCCATATCCAATTAGAGTTTGTGTAGTAGGAAGAAAGGCAGACGATTATGATTCAAAAGTCTCTTGGGATTATTGCATGAAAAAAAGAGGAATCATAGAAAAGAGCATCACTTTAATCAGTTGAAGAAATAGAGGAATAGATAGAGCTAGCGATAGAACTTTTGGAAAAGATATAAGTAAAAAACCAGTAGAAGATCTTATGCCTCCATTCTATCTCACATTATAAAGTGAGAAGCACCAATTGAAGTTGATCTGGAACCACCAGCAGAGAATGTAGCAAGAAGGTAGGTAGTAGTAGTTCAAGATGTAGCTTACTATGTTCTAGCAGCAGATTCAGTGGAAATATCTCTAGGAAAAGATCTATATTTTGTCCAGGTTTTAGAGAATGAATTAAAGAAAGAGGCCAAGGTAGAGGTAGTGGGTTCACCTGTTGATTCAGAACCAAAAATATTTGGTTGCATACCTTGTATACTCAGATTCAGTTAGAGCTCAAAAGCTTGTTCCAACATCTGATCCAATTCGAGTACTAGAGCTCGAAGTAGATCTTGCTGTAAAGTTAGAGTTTTTGTTTCCATTTCTATTTGTAGTTCAGAAACCAATGCTAGTGGATCCCATAGAGGTAATAGTTGGAGCAAAGATTGTAGCAGCTGAAGCGTAGTAGGTATCTAGAGTATAGGCAGAGACAAAATCCAGTGATCCTCTTTCCTACTTTATTCTTTTTTTTTTCATTCCATTCAGTCCCCTTTGAGTATTAATATACTAGATGATAGTCCTAAGCAACCAATTTGGCCATACAACCTCCAATGAAGACCAAAGAAAGTTAAATTTACATCCTTATTGGTGATATTTCAATTCAAGACTAGGACCCTGGTCTCAAAGAAGCTGTCAACCCAACACAATGTGGTACCATAGTACCAGTGATTATATTCAAGCCATTCCTGAACCCACAAAATCAAGTAGGTACTCTTCTATAATGGTTTCAAGAATAACGTAGCATGTACGGTCCATCTACCTCCTTCTAAGAGTCCAAGAGATCAGAATACAAATAGGGATTAGAAAATAACTATGAAGAGTGATTCCTTTATAAGTGGGTATATATTCCTTTCTGATTAACTGATAGTCACAGGGCATGGAAACGACTAAAATAAGAAAGGGTTAATTATTTAATACTTCACCCTATTCGGTTTAGAAAGGTGCTATTTATATATCAAGGGTTAGGAATCGATTGACTTTTTTCTGACAAAGGGAAGGATGAATATGGACATTCAATTGGATATTTTCTTTTATTTCAAGAAATTAAGGGATGTATGTGATTAGATTAGGCCTCCAATAGGTCAAACCCCAAGAAAGTGCAAAGAAACTGCAATTAGAACAACTGAAACTTACAGTTCGGGGGGAAATCTACTCCAAGTAAACTTGATATCCTACGCTAAAGAAACTCTTCTCTTTTATTTGTTCGAGTCACTTATCCCTTTCAAACAAGTTATAAACCATTATATATTAAGTATAACCTTTATGGTAATGGTAATTTTGGATATTAACCTTTCTAAAGGGTAAATTAATTTTAAATCTTTCATGTGAATTGTAAATGTCAATCTAGAAATCCAACAATATTTATAAGTAGAAAAATTTATTTAAAGTTTTTCATTAATGTGGAAGATAGAAAAGTAAGTGGGATACCATGATATGACCACCAAAACTAGTTCCATTCTATATCCACCTCTCCCCTTTGCATCTATTGATCGTTATACATTATCCTTGTATCCATCCTGGGAGTAGAGCTGTACAGAAAAAGATTGATAATTCATTTCAGTCTTCTATGTTCTCAGCCTCTCTGTTCTGATAGTGAGGTTTTGAGCTCGTATATACGTGAAGAACATGTCAACAGATTGGGTCTAATGAGAAAAGATATATTTAACATCGAAAAAATACTCTTTCATGACTCTGACATCCAATTGATTCGGTCAAGCTCACTAAATCACATAAAGAAGTAATTCATTCCATTCTTCGATCTAAATTTGGACATCAACTTGTTTGGATCCATAGAAAGCATCGTTCTATATTGATCAAGCCCTATCACGTAAGGGGATTCAAAGATATTTAATATGAATGAAAATTTCCATCTTCTGATGCCTTGATCCTCTACTGGTTTGCCAAAAATGATAGTAGTGATAAATTCAAAGAGTTATCCCACAGTATAGTGAGTTCCCACCCCAATATCTCCCATTAGCTCTATAGTCAACTGAGAACCCATTATTGAAATTTAAAATACTCTTGAATCTATACATCTCATGAGACTTTAGCCTAGTTTCTAATAGATAGGGACCTTCGAGATACAAGAGCTTCTTTAGTTGGGTAACTACATGTGGGTTCCCTAGCTCACGTCAGTTCTATAGACTACTGTCATGGCTTCCTGCGGGGTAGCTTAGTAGCCTCTGACGATTATTTCAGTTTAGGCTAGTCCTTAGACTCCCTCATTCACTTTTCTGGGTGTCGTTCCTCAGAATCCGTGACATGAACAACATATCAAGTATCTTTCCTCATACCGTTATCTAAAACACTACGGGTCCCCTCCATAATATATATTATTCTTCATGTCTTTGTGCACTTTATGCACGTAATAGAGGCATGTGGTTGAGTTAGGGTAGAAAACAATCCTACCATCACTTTCTTCAAACTATCCCCCTGGCCATACAATTATATTCTAATTGTTGACTAAGTTATTAGCCCAAAATTAAAAGACACTTTTGAAAAAACATACACTTCCTAGATTCCTACTAGTGAGTGAGTTGTCACCTCTAAATTCGAGATTCCCCTAATTTCTTAGTTAACACCTTTTATCCTGATATTCCTCACACCTTTTATAACTGACTCCACATTATCTTTGTAGTTTGACAACTGTTTACCAACCCCAGCTCATCTCTATTACTTTCATCCAGGAAGCCAAACCACTCATTCTAATGCACAATAGAGGTGAGGTGGGTATGACTTAGCTGGCCCAATAATGGATGGAAAGAGATACACCAGTTATACTTTCCCAAGTTAGTGAAGCATAGGTGACTATCCATCGAGTGGATCCATAGCACCAGGACCGGATCATCAACTCCCATAATACCTTCCACCTATCCATGATGTCTCAAATCCATAACAATGAAATGAAGGAAGCGATTCCCCATTGTATTCTCTTAATTCGGGTTTAGGACCTCTTTTTTACCAGTAATGGAGTATGGCCTTCACTCTAGAAGTCGTTAGCAAGTTGATGCTCCTCTTTGAACTTCCTTTCGATCACCTCTCCATCCTTATATAATGGATATCTCTCCCTTGTCTTTTGGTTATTATCTGTGGCTTTTATTGTTTGTGTTTCCGACGCTTTTACGTCGGGGTGTGCACGCTCGTCTGTCACGAATGGGAGGATGTGTGGCTCGCGGCTCCGTATTCCCGCTTTCCAAAGGTGGGTGGCATCTGTTCCTTATTTAGGGAAGTCTGCTCCTTGATCAAAACCAGGATGATTGGATGTTGTTTCTTCCTTCCGTGGATTCCACTTCGGAGCTCGTCACCTAATCCGGGTCTACTCATAGATTTAAGACGGGTTCATGAAGCTCATTCCCGGCGCCATATCTGCATGGATGGT
The DNA here is from genome assembly GCA_963277665.1 of Viscum album. Taxonomy (NCBI): domain Eukaryota; kingdom Viridiplantae; phylum Streptophyta; class Magnoliopsida; order Santalales; family Viscaceae; genus Viscum; species Viscum album. The sequence continues at coordinate 1,546,191,269 of OY728135.1, read as the reverse complement.
AGTTAATTATGCTACTTCTGTCGAGACGCTCCAAGGGTTCTTGTTGGGGAAGAAACCTTCAGTGAGGAGAATGGTCGCGTTGGGGTGTCGTTGGCATGTCTGTCTTCTGTCCCTTATCAAAGGGCTTCTCGAGGGCACGGAAGCCCGAGGCATCCCACATTGAAAGCGGGGAATTGTGTACCATCTAATGTTTTCCTCAGCTTCCCATGTTTAACACGGGGTTTGCCGCAAGTTTAACGTCTTGCGGAGAAGGATCAGACTGATCGAAACACTGAGAGTGGATCAGATTGAAGGACCCCCTATGGGGAACACCGATGTTGGCGCCAGCACGTGGGCGGCTTCCTGGATACTATGGAGTGGGGTGGAGTGGCATGATCTCACCGGGATGTGGCGACCCGAGTAAGGATCAGGATGGATGATGGAGTGAGACATGGGGCTTATGCTCTGAGGCGGCCCAAAAGGGGGGAATATAGTTTAACGTCATGCGGGACGAGATACAGTTTAACGTCATGCGGGACGAGGGCATACAGTTTAACGTCATGAGGGACGAATGATCTGGGGCTTACGCTCTAAGGCGGCCCATAGTGGATATGAGGCTTACGCTCTGAGGCGGCCCATGGAGGATATGGGGCTTACGTTCTGAGGACGACCAAGGTGGATATGGGGCTTACGCTCTGAGGCGGTCCAAGGTGGATATGGGGTTTATGCTCTGAGGCGTCCCAAGGTGGATATGGGGAACCGACATGGAGAGGTAGGAATGACCGAGTGGTGGGATTGAACCTCGTGGAGGCCTCCTACGTACCATGCGTTAGCACGGATCAAAGTCCACGTAGTTCGCTGGTATGGGGCTTATGCTCTGAGGCGGCCCATAGGAGGATGTCATGGTCGATGCGCACTCTAAGCCCATGTGAGTCATGCTCGGTGTGGGAAACAAGAGGCACCAGGGACCAGACGATCACGTCGCGAATGGTGCGTCCGTGAGAAGAGGATTGGGGCTTATGCGTTGAGAGGCCCAAAGAGGAAACATGGGATTACGCGTGGTTAGAATCCCTAAGTGTCGGGGCTTACTCCAGGTTGGAGGCCCGTGGTGGAAAAAATCACAGTGGGAAAGGGACTCCACTGACCTTGGCAGGGGGGAAAGTATGGAGATGCATGGGTGAAACCTTCCGTAAGAGAGGCTAGGGGCTTACGCTCTGAGGAAGCCCTTCCCCCATGGAAAAACACCACTCCAACAAAGAGGATCTCATTACATGCGAGGAAGATTCCATTACTGTGGAGACAAGAGGCATCATGAATGTTCGAGCTGGGGGGGACCCTACGTGCGAAGCACCTGGTCGGACCACAGTTTAACGTCATGTGTTAAGGACGAGGTGCTTAGCAGTTTAACGTCCTGCAGCTTGGACGAGGTGGGTTTTCTCCACAACCCTAGGGCTTACATGACCAATTCCCTCTACCCCTTTTGGGATGGAAGGCATTGGAAATGTCGTAATGAAGGGGGGCCGCAGGGTGAACCATTGAGGGGTCCACGTTAGCGTGGCTATGCGAAGAAGCAATAGCTGTTAGCGTGCCTATGCGGAGAAGCAAAAAGCAAAGAAACGCAACGGGAAACACTGCACAAGGGACCTTGAGGATACTTCATACGAGCCTGGAAGGCCACATGGGAAAACAACGCATGGCGCGCATGCCCGACCGGGAAGACACCAGGTGCCGGTGCGGAAATGTAGCCAAGGGACGTCAAGGTAAAGGGGCCCTGGGTGTTGCGCGCAAAAGGAAGGTTTGCGCGCAAAACACCGGGATGATGTGCAATAGGGCCAGAGAATTGCGTGGATGGTTATTTCACACAAGGTATTGTGTGCGTAGAAGAGGATTGCCCGCAAGGGACAACGATTGAGCAGAAGGGAATTAACTGGAGGAGGAGACAAATTCACTTAAGCCGGTGGAGTTGTGTGCAAAGGCGAACCCCGGGGAAAGGTTGCACGAAAAGGGGGATTACCTGGAAGCCATATTGCGCACGAGGGGAGTCGAATTGCGTGCCAGAGATTCGATCCAAATTCATCATCCCCCAAACCGTCTGGGTTCGCCTTCTATTTATAGGCACCAGCCGGTGCAGAATCCAGGCGGCGCGTGAAAGTTTCTGCGACGGCAACCGTCTGCGCGAAAAGCTTCACCGCGCAGAACCGGGGCATGCAAAATTGCGTGCACCAGCAGCTCGATTACGCAAATCCCGGGAATGCTTCGCACGAACATCTTTATTTCACGCAGGTCCTCCTTTATTTCATGCACCACTTCCCGGGCCTCCGGACTGGGCCTCTGATACCGAATATGACCTTTCTTTTCTATTTCAAAACTTCCTCTAGGAGTTGAAGACCTTTTTCGACGTCTACAAATTCCCCCCCCCCCTCGGAATTGGATCGGCGAGAGGTCGCAATGATCAGATTCCGAGGGAAACGCTGAAACGCCGAAGCAGAGCCAGTCCGAGGAGCTTAGCGCGCAAACCACCCACGCGGCGTAAAAAACGACGGATCGACGCGGAATTTACTTTCCGCGCGGTGCAGAACCCTGGCCTCGCCTATAAAAAGGGGTGTTGGGTCCCAAATCCTTACCACAGCTTTTCCGTGCTATAAGCTTATACCTCTCGTGCGTGAAATTACTCCCGTGGTTGCGTGTAAAAAACGCTCTGGAAGTGCGGAATTCCTTCCGAATTTTGTCTGTCCTTGCGCGCCTACTTGGTATATTCCACGCTTAGCCCACTGATTGCATGCTCAACTCCAGGATTTCGCGCCGTCACTTCAGAATTCGCGCAACACTCTCTAATTCCGTGCACTATATCCCAGTTTCATACAACTCCCGAAATATTCGAGATGGCTGCAAACCGAATTGATGAGGGGGAATCTGATGCTCTTAGGACCGAAATGGCGACGAACGAGGAGGTTTATGGAACCAAGGTGATCGTTTCCAACAACATGACCTTGCTCAATCTGCTGACTCCATCCCAGAATACATATCCACTTTCTGACATCCTCTCGCTCTGGAATTTTGGTATTCTATAGGAGGTGCCTCTACTGGGCTTTAGGGTGGACACACCGCGGTCATGGGTGACCCGGGAGGATGATATTCCTCGCTACAACCTCGCCAACAACAGCCATCCTGCTAGGGAAACCAGACATATGGACGTATATGTCCTGAACCCAAGGACCAAAACCATTACCGGGGATGAGCCTGTCGTAGAGAATTCTCCGGCCCTCTATGCAAGCACGTTCCGTCAAAGTGTCACGGATGACACGAATGGCTGGCTGAAGGATTGGGACCTGTGGTCCGGGGGTAACTTCACCAGCGAGTGGGCCTGGGCGTTCTGGGTTCGCCACACCTGCAACCAGTTCAGGGATGAACTGTTTTATATTGGCTTATTCGAGGCGGTATGGACATCTTAGTTCCACTTCCACCGTCAAACTGAGCTCGGGCTGAAGCTCTTCACCCGGTGGTCTCCTGACACCAATACATTCCACCTTAATCATGGGGAATTCGACATCAGTCTCTGGGACGTTCACTGCATTGGGGGTATCCCACTAGAGGGCTACCAATACGACAAGTTCGTTCCACCAAAAAACACGTGGGAAGACAGGTCACAGACGCCCATGCTGACGTGGCACCTGCTAGAGATGGCCAAGGAGAGGCTGAGGGTCAAGGACATCCTGAAGGACATCGCCTACAAGGGCTAGTTCAGCCTATTCCCTGAGAAAGATGTGTCCGTCAAGATGCCGGGATGGGGTAAACGGTGCCCAACCACGGCTCAGAGGAGCATGGATGGGTCATACTGGAGGACCCAGGAGCCGGGGCATTACAGATCATGGGGCTATCGCATCATCGAGGCCCAATACCCGAATTTCTGTTAGGTTGGGTTCCTTGCCGCCTTCTTGAGCGGGTGGCTCCTACCGGTGCGGGACGCGAGGATGGGCATCCGTCTAGCAACACTACTGATGGCGGGCACCATGGCTGCCAACAAACGGTTCAACTTGGGCATCCCCGTACTGGCTAAGCTGTATGACATCCTGGGATGAATCTCACGAGGGGGGTCGCCTCGGAGAGTTTGTGGCCCCTTCCAGATCTTCCATGGCTGTGTGGCGGCTCACCTCGGTGGGTACACTTTCCCATATTCCATCCGTCCTTCGGGCAATGGCCTGCAACCGTCTATGTTGAACATCGCAGGGGTGGCACTGATGACGCTCAACGAGGAGGGTGTGAGAATCCGCATTGGAAACCACAACAACTTCCACTTCCGCCCGTTCCCCACCCCGGTCGGCGAGATGGTGGAAAATGGTCAGGGCTCTCTGGAACATCAGGAATATTTCCAGAGCATTCGAGGTGGGGTGCGCGTGGCTCGGATCGACGGGAAGGTGATCTACGAGCCTTATGTGCCATCCCGATTCTCCAGGCAGTTCAGGTGCCTCCAACAAGTGATGAAGAATGTATTCACGTCTATTTGGCAGGAGAATAATCCCTACGTTCTACGCCATATGTGGTTGATGTTTACCACTTTCGACTCTGGCGATGTCATTACTCTTCTTCCCACCGGGGTTGATACTGGCCTAGCAACCGAGTATGCCGAACACTGGACCATCGCGTACCTTGAGTGGATTTTACGCATGTGAGTCAGGAAACTCGAGGTTACTCACATGGAAACCGGGTGACGGGGGAGAAGGAAAAGGTCTGCCGGAAGAGGGGAACCAGGGGTGCGTCAGGTAGAGAGGCCTGCGTAGGCTGGGACTTCAGCAGCAGGAACATCCCGCAACGCCGCCGTGACCTCGTTGCCCGTGGGGGGGGGGTCACATGAGGTGGCCATGTAACTGCATGCGAAGCAGATAAGATACCTGCTCGAACCATCCCAAGATGCAATTTTACTGCCACTGTGGTCGTCCTGGATGACCCTGTGGCAATCGTTGAGCGTTGAAGTCATCTTGCAGAAGATTGTACAAAACAGGATCTAGCTGCCAGAGGTCGGGCTCATTTGAGTTACCGACCGGGTAAATTTCCATCGGCGGTATTCATACCTGATGGACATGGACACATACGCACACCAAAGGGGTCGGCGTGGGGAGCCAAATTTCCTAGTGAAAGTGATGCTCAGCCAGGAGCACGATCCGGAAGTGATGCCGCCGGGAGAAGGCAACAACGACGAGGAGTCTGAGGGGGAGGAGGAGACCGGAGAATACGAAGGAGAAGGAGAAGACGAAGAAGTCCCCAAAGATGAGGGGTCGCAAGGGGAAACCTAACAAGGGAGTCTCCGATAGAGCGGAGAGATTTTCGGCTCTGATCTTGACATAACCGAGATACTCGAGGTTTGCCTCTATCTTCATTCATTTTCCCTCTTCATCCATTCTCCTTTCCAATTTCTAAACCATCTCTCTGCCTCACTCAGGAGAGGTTGAGTGTTGGAGAGGCGTCCCCACCAGAGGAGGGAGGAGTGGAACCGGTGGGACATGATGGGGATCTGACACCCATCATTGAATTAAAAAGCGCAGAGGGTCACCTATCATGGTGGCTCCTGCAGTGGCCAAAACACTGGAGACCGATGGTCTGGACTCATGTAAGTCTCACGCTTCACTACTTGCACTTGTTATCAAAAGATCCCAACTAATCAGTGTACGCCCTATGCAGTGATCTCAAAATTGGAGGCTCTTCAGGCTGTGGAGCCCGGGCCATCCATGAGCGGACCAGTGGAGGACGTAGCACCTCATTCAGAACATGCTCCCCACACTGAGTCAACCCTGGAAACAGCTGAGCAGGGTGCAGCGAACGTCAGCTGTGCTATTCTTGAGGCATTGTCGGAAGCTAATGGGGGCACCATCGCTGCTGGGGTGAGAGAGGAAGGTTGCCCGGACGTAGAGGATCCTATTCCTCAAGAAGACATCCCTGAGTCAGATCCTGCTACCGATCTGTTGGCTTCCTTCCCAACATACCAAACCGCTGACCCAGAGGAGGTAGATGACTCGTACTCAGAGGCAGCCAAGGAGAGCAGGGTGAAACGGTGAAAATGGTGGAAGTGTATCCAATGCTTCCTCAGACATCCCCATTCAGATTGGCTGAGATGGATGGGATCACTCCAGACCTGGCTACGCTTCCTGTGCGCCGGAGGGGCTGACGCTCAGCGCCTTCATCTAACGGTCTGTGATTACATGGCTGAGAAGATACGTGAGAGCAGACGGCGCGCCAACGTTTCCCAGTGTTGGGAAAGATCGGTGAGTTCCCGATCGTTGCTGAGGGCGGAGCAGGAGGTCCGACACCTCTAAGGGAAGGTGGAAGATAAGGAGGCCTTCATCGCAACATGCTCTGAGCTTGTGGAGCAACTGACGGCCCAACTGGCTGACGCGCAGGAACAACTGATGGAGGCGAGTCACCAGATGACTGTACATCGAACCGAGCAGGCGTAGGCACAAGCTAGGATTATAGAGCTGTACTCTGCAGCGGTCGATGAGGAGAGAGTCTTCGAGGAGCGAGAAGCGGTCCTGGAGGCTACCAGCCAAAGGGTAGCAGCGCTGTAAAGGTTGATTCAGTGTGCGGATCCTTAAGGTCTTTGTTTTGGCCATATCATGAACCTCTTGCTTGTACTTCTCACCATCTAAATCCAATACATGGCCAAATCCATTCATCTGTACCCTTGGTTTAATATGCTCAACCATAATTCCAAAATGAATAACAACCCATCACTAAGCTCTTGTGGGACGCACCCAATGCGAGAAGCAAAGGATACTCGTGTCATCATCTCGTCCAACTATGGGTCATTGACCAAGCCTCAGGAATCTGAAATTGGGTCCTGATTTCTGAGGAGAAGACCACAGACCGATTGATATATCACCTTCTCAATGTACTCTGACACATGAGCGGGGCAATGCTGGGGGAATTGAAATCCATCCGAACATAGGGAGATGTAAAGAAAAGGTGAATCACGCTACCCAAATTCAGAACACTATGGGGCACGATGATGGAGGATAACTGTTAACCGTGATGGAAATGCAGCACCCATATCGCATTGGCCTGGAGTGGGGACAATAAAGGAGGGCTGACCGCTGACCATGTTCGCAACACGGGGCCTGACTCAAATATCGCCGTCCAGTTTCCAGGAATGTTGGACCAGGACAGCAGGCGGACTATAGGTCTATCATCCATGTTGCAATAGTAGGCCGACCAAAGGTCTGTCATCCATATTGTGGTAGCAGGTGGACCAAAGTCTGTCACCCATACTGTTAGGGGGTCCCGTCAAACATGACCAGTCCTCCGGAACATTGGTCCAGGACAGTAGGCGGACGGTGGGTCTGTCATCCATATTGTTAGGGGGTCCCGTTAGACATGAAAGAGAACGAGGATCCAAATAAAGGGGCACGCAAAGCATCAAAGGTGGAGTGATGGTTTGTTCGAATAGAGTCCAATACTCCCGAAATTGTGCCACCATGGCGGAGGCGCATCAGGCGGACATACCAACCTAGTCATGGGTCGTCCCAATTTTCAGGCAGGACCTCTCTGGCGAGAGAACTACCGCTTCCCATTACTATTATGGGGCATCCCAAACTTATTCGAGGTGGATGGAACAATTACACCACTTCCCATGAAGTCAGGCCGAGGGTCCGACAATAAGGAGGGATGAGGTTTGGTAATCCTTGGGGCTGGACCCAAGACAAAATGTCCTGGCGTTCCTACATATCTCATTAGGATGATAATCAAGCCACACATAGTTCTAGAGAGGCAGTTTAACATCATGTTGGACGAAATACAGTTTAACGTCGTGTGGGACAGGGAACACATCTCATCTGGGGACAGGCACGATACGGAGAGTAACCCGACGTGAATGAGGACATAATCCTGCACCACACCGTACAATCCCACAAGAGAGACCGAGTCACAAAAATCCAAGAAAAGGACCTTAGTTTTAGGTCTTATAACTCGGACCAAAGGAGAAGGGGAATGGGAGACACATGGTAAAGCGGCTGCAAAACCAAACGTGAGTGTGGGGAAAATCCCTGCTTACTATGTGCTCCTGGGGACGCGTTTAAGCCAAGAGACCGAACACAGAAAGTTAGGATGGGCCTATGGGGAAGTTCCCAGGAGATCCTACGTATCTCATAAGGATTAGAATCAAGCCATACGTAGTTCTTGAAAGGCATCATGGCGCGATATGGCGCCTACGCAAAGGATGAAGGAGTCGTGCAGGTCTAACCCTCCCACTAAAAGAAGCAACATTTGATATATCTTGTTTGTTCTTGAAGGTAAATGGGTTTTATTTTGTGGGGTGACTGGCCTAGGGTAGAAATTACTGCCGTCTCCATAATAATCAAGCCATAGCAAGCATTGACAAGCGGCATGGTAATCGACCAGTACCTGGCATGATGTCCCCCATGGGGAGGTCATCACAATGCGGTGCCATTTTTTATCGTGCGGCCAGGACGATATCATCACAGTTTAATGTCATATGGTTTGGACTAACAACACAGTTTAAGGTCGTATGGTTTGGACCAACACCACAATTTAAGGTCCTATGGTTTGGACCGACAGCACAGTTTAAGGTCGTATGGTTTGGACCGACAGCACAGTTTAAGGTCATAAGGTTTGGACCGCCAACATAGTTTAAGGACGTAAGGCTTGGACCCTCAACACAGTTTAAAGTCGTATGGTGTGGACCGTCAACACAATTAAAGTTCGTAAGGTTTGCACTATCAAGAAATTTTAAGGTCGTAAGGTTTGGACCGTCAACACAGTTTAAGGTCGTATGGTTTGGACCAAAAGAACAGTTTAAGGTCGTATGGTTTGGACCGCCAACATAGTTTAAGGTCATATGGTTTGGACCGTCAACACAGTTTAAGGTCATATGGTTTGGACCAACAGGAACACGCACGATGCGATACAGCATACCGGATGTGGGTGAGGGTGTAATCTCATACCATCACCGTGCATAGTTCCGAGAGAGGAGCCTCAGGCCAAAGGGGCCTACAAGGGTTCAATAATCAGGGGTGAGGGGTAGGAGATGCTAGCTCCTAGCTATGATGGACCTGAAACACAATGTCTGGGCGACTCCTCGTTCCCCATGGGGATGAGGTTCAAGCTGCAGGCAACATGTAGAGAAGAGACCCATGCACATACTCTAGTGCTTAGATCACGGGAGCCCTAAGAGACACCATTACACAGCTCGGTCTATCTGATGTGCGGGTGTGTACTGAGGGTTAGTAAAATGAGTGTAGATATTCCACCTTGACACGGTGGGTGTGGAACATAGTGTGAACCATGCAACCAACATTCATGGCCCAAGGAAGCCGGTGTGACGACTGAGGATTACTGCTGACCATGTTCACAACACAAAATCCTATCGTGTTAGCCTAGAAGTAGGGGAAAAAATGAGTATCAACTGCTGACCATATTCGCAACATGGGATTTGAATCAATTTGTCGCTAGAAACCCTAGGGGGCATTGTCCTGTGACCGCAAGAGAGCCCTTAGGCGTTGTATCCAGGCCGTTCTTGGGGGTCCCTCTGGGCGTGAAGGATGTTGGGGCCTGAATGAAGGGGAACACGAAGCTTTAAAAGTGGACGAAAACTTGTCTAAGTCGAATCTGACACTCCATGTTTTAGACCAGAGTACTCTGAACACATTAGTAGACCATTGGAAAGGGTCAAAGGGCTCAGTTTGAGACCGGCCAAAAGGTGGCGGATTCCCGAGGGAAGGGCATGCCAAAAGACCGAGGCAACCAGGAGATCATGGGATCTCCTAAGAGATGGGGCTGGACCTGAAATCTAAGTGTTCAGGTGGTCCTACGTATCCCATAAAGATGGGAATCAAGCCATATGTAGTTCTAGACAGAGCCTTTTAATTTCATGGAGAACATGACATAGGAGGTCTAATCTTGGGAACATGGTGCGCGTGGTGCAGCTATTGCAAACCCATAGTGAATGATGACATAGTCCCATACCATGCCACGCGATCCCATGGTCAAGGTCCCAAAGGAAAGATGGACACGATGCATTAGTGGACCTCGAGCTGGACCCAAATATGGAAGGTCTGGGTGCTCCTGGGGCAGGACCCGAGACTAAATGTCTGGGCATTCCTACGTAACTCATTAGGATGAGAATCAAGTTGTATGTAGTTCTAGAAGAACAGTTTGACGTCATGTTGGAAGAAATACAGATCATAGTTTTAGGTCTTAAAACTCGGACCAAGGAGCCCAGATGTAGGGAAGATTGTAGTTTAAGGTCATGTTAGACCGAGTATAGTTTAAGGTCATGCGGGACCGCACAGTTTAAGGTCATGCAGGACCAGAAAGGCATAGGAAAAGTACTGTTTGAGGAACCTGGCATTGGTGGGAGGAGTTATGTGCTCACCATCCACAGTCACCAGTGAATACGCGCCATTGGGGTATATCTTATGGACAATAAAAGGTCCCTCCCATTTAGGCTCCAACTTGGGTGGTTTCCAACCGGGAATCATTGGCACTCTGAGAGACAGCATCGGGTCACCTTACAGGAAGGAGCGGAGGAGAACCTTCTTATTGAAAGCTTGAGCCATAGTGCTCTGATGCCTTTCCATGTTATGTACAGCGTGAAGCCTACTTTCATCCAACGCTTCCAATTCGTCTAGACGGATTTCGACAACTCTATCCATCACTTTCTGGTCGTAGGCTGCCATGCGTAATGAGGGAAACTGGATCTCAATGGGTAGGATGGCCTCAGATCTATATACCAAGGAATACAGAGTCACATGGGTGGAGTTACGGGTCGTCATCCTATAAGCCCAGAGGGCATTGGGGAGCTTGTCCGGCCAACTTTTCTTGTTCTGACCAACCATCATTTGCAGAATCTTAGAGAGGGTTTTGTGAAATGCCTCGATCTATCCATTCGCCTGCGCATGATAGCGGGAGGTTTGGTTAGAGAGAATGTTGTACTTGGCGTACAATTTCTTCAGCTCGGCTGCTCGGAATTTGGTTCCATTATCTGTGAGGATAGCGTGAGGTACTCCAAACTGATAGATGATATTTGAGCTCACGAAGTCAGCAATAGAACACGCCTTGAATTCCCTCAGCGGGATTGCCTCCACCCACTTCGAGAAGAAATCCGTAGCGGTTGAGATGAACCAGCACTGGCGGGTCGTCGCCAGTGGGTAAGGCCCCACGACATCCAACCCCCAGACTGAAAAGGGCCAATAATACTTGGTAGTATGGAGAGGCTCTGGTGGCCAATGAACAAATTTAGCATGAACTTGGCACACATGACACCTCTTGGCATACTCAATGCAGTCGTGGATCATGGAGGGCCAGAAGTATACCAGCCTCTGAATCTGGTGGGACAACTTCGACCCGGCCTGGTGAGTGCCACATGAACCAGCATGCACATCTTGCATGACATGTGGGATCTCGACTCCTTGAAGACAACGGAGGACGACACCATAAAATCTGCACCTTTAAAGGTGCTGCTCAAGGATGGGACCACTCTGAAGGGTGAACTGCGCCGCGCGGCGTCAGATTCTTTCTTGCTCGGCTCGGTCCGACGGAAGATTGATGTGCTGGAGATATTCAACCAAGGGCGTCCTCCTGTCAGGAAATGTGCCGATTACCATGCATGAATCCCCTGAGGATCCTGATGTAAGGGAACCAGCGGTGAGGTGGTTCACTCACGGGCCACGATCGCCCTCCGGAATAATAGGATCAATGACTCTTCGGTGCACCACGTGGACGATTAGGTCATCCTGTTCGGGCTCCGCAAGTGATGCGGCCAGGCTGGCCAAAGCATTTTCTCGACTGTTCTGTGACCAGGGAATGTGAATGACCTCTTGCCGGGAGGGGAACTTAGCCATTATATGGAGGGTGCACTCCAACAATGGCACGAGTTCTGGCTTTCTAACAGCATAGTCACCATTGACATGCTTGATGACTAGCTCAAAGTCCCCATTTACATACATATGAGGTAAGTCAATCTCAAGAGACAACTCGAGGCCAGTAATGAGGGCATGATACTCTTCCTCATTATTGGTGCAGCCTTCTGAAAATAGAAGAGAATACGGAAGAATGGCTTGCTCTGGGGTGATGAAGATGATACTCAGGCCTACTTTGTTAAGCCTAGGATCTTTGAGCCTTCTACCAGTGGGGCTCCGGGAGGCACCATCAAAGTGCATCTGCCTGCATGGGATGGCATGATCAACCGAGAGGATTGCCTCATTAGGAAAGCCAAGATCTAGTGGCTGGTCCATGGAGGTCTGGTGGGAAGCTAAGAAGTCTGACAATGCATGTCCTTTGACAGCCTTCTGAGGTACGAACCTGATGTCGAACTGCTGGAGGATCACCACCCAATGCTCCAATCGACCAGTCAACATAGGTCGGTTCAGGATGTATTTCAACGGGACTACCTGAGAGACCAGATGTACCTCGTGGTGTTGCAAGTAGTGCCGCAATTTCTTCATGGCAAATACAATCGCCAGGCAGCTCTTCTCGATGTGGGAATATTTAATTTCCGTGTCGAGGAGCATGCAGCTGAGGTAGTAGAGGCTATTCTCTTTACCCTCATTGTTCTTCTGGGCGAGACGTGCACCGATGGATCACTCCAGGGCGGTCATGTAAAAGACCAATGGATTTCCAGAAATGGGTGGCATCAAGATCAGAGGTTGAAGCAGATACTGCTTGATTTCCTCAAAAGAGATCTGACACTCTTCGTCCCATTCATAGGCGGCACCCTTCTTCATGAGGCAGGAAAAGGGCTTACACTTGCCGGCCAGATTTGCGATGAATTGGCATATATAGGCTAAGTGGCCTTGAAGGCCTATCAGATCTCGAATATTACTCAGGGGAGGAATCTGACTGATGGAATTGATCTTTTATGGGTCGATCTCGATGCCTCGATACCTAACAATGAAGCCAAGAAACATTCCGGAGGTGACCCTGAAGGCACACTTCAAAGGGTTCATCTTCAAGTGGCGAGAACGGAGGAAGCCGATAACTTTCTAAAGGACTTTGAGATGGTCCTAGCGCTGATGAGATTTAACCACCAGATCGTCCACGTAACACTCCACCAACGTCCTGAGAATCGGCTTGAATATGCGTTGCATGGCCCTTTGATAGGTGGCACCTGCATTCATTAGGACGAAGGGCATAACCTGGTAGCAGAAAGTACCCTAGGGGCCCTGAAGGAAGTGAACTCTTCATCCTCGGGGGCTATCCAGATCTGGTTGTATCTGGAGTACCCATCCATAAAGGAAAGGGCTTGGAACCCGGCCGTGGCATCGATCAAAAACTCTATCATGAGAAGGGGAAAATCATCCTTCAGACAGTGGCGATTGAGATCATGGAAATTGATACAGACCCTGATCTTCCTGTTCTTCTTCCTAACCGGCACAATATTGGCTACCCAGCTGGGGTACTGGACTTATTTGACGAAGTTTTCCTTGATGATCTTATCAACTTCGGCCTCAACCATGGCACCGTGAGAGGGGTGCATCTTTATGGGAGGCTTCTTGAACCCGTGATGGTCTGCTGGAAGGCCAAGGCGGTGGACAGCTACCTGGGGATCTAGACCTAACATCTCGTCATAACTATAGGCGAACACATCACAGTTCTATCTGAGGATGTCTATGAACCGTTGTCGTTCCTCGGGGGGCATAGCGGTGCTGACCAATATGGGTCTCGGGTCCGCCTTGCTACCGAGGTTCACCTACACTAACTCATCGATCGTGGTAGAGACAACCTCCTCAAAGGTAGGAGGAGCATCTTCCATGTCCTCCTATCTTCTTGTGGAAGGATAATCCACGGGGGGAGCCATTTCAAGGCTGCCAGACCCTGATGGGAAGCTGGTGCCAGCTTGGGCGGCAGAGGTTGCCACGTCAGGGGACCCATGCAATGTGGAGACCATGGCGAAAAAGGTGGTTGATCCAATCCCATATGGCCTTCAGTCCAAGGGGCCACGCTTTATGACATCAAAGTAGTGGCGGTGCGTTGGCTTGAGCTGATTGATTCCGGCCCGGCGAAACAGACATGTATGATGTACTGCTGTTGCCATGAGCCCAACATCCCGATATCGTACAGGGGTAGGAGGCTCGGGGATCACCTAAGCCTGGTTGGTGTAAGAGTATGAGGTGATTTCCCACCGTCGCTTGGACCCGAAAATATGCCTTCCTCTGGTACCCGAATCAACAAAGCACTGCCCCATGTCGTGGGTCGTGGCCTCCAAACGATGGATTGGGAAGACATATGCATTGTCCAATCCTGCCCATGGACCACTCGTGATAGTGGCGGGCTCGACCTCACCTGCTAGGATTTGATTTTCCTTGCTCTTGTAGTAGTCAGCGTCCAGATAACAAGCTTCACAAGAGGAAAAAGGAGACACATGTACTTGGAGCACGCCCACTCGACCCTTATGGGAGTATTTGAGGCACTGGTGATACGAGGAGGGGACCGCTGCATGAAGGTGGAGCCACGGCCTGCCCATCAATGTGTTTTATGCAGTGTCCTGAGATACAACCATGAATTTGGTATTGGAAATTTGGACGCCGAACTAGGTCTTCAGACGAATCTTGCTGAGTGGAGTTTTCTCGGTCCGGTCATACCCCTAGATCCTGAGGTCGGAGGGAGTGAAATCATCCTCAGACAACCCCAGTTTCTGCAGCGTCCGAGTTGGGATGAGTGTAATCCCGGAACCCGTGTCAACAAGACAGCGGCGAACTTCCACGCCATTGAACTGGACAGTGACGTATAGTGGGTGAATGTGGCCCTGTATGGGAGGGTATTCATCTTCACCGGAAAACAAGATGACCGCCTGCAACTTGGCGTCCTCAATCGCCTCGGTGTGGAAGGCTTCTGCGGCCGCCACCTCCGTCTCAAACTGGAGGGGGCTCCCTAGAGCCTTGAAGAGCTCCTCATGCATTTCAGACGACAGTAGAAGGGCCTCAAGGATAGAAAGCCTTGCCAAAATACTGGCTAGGTGCTTCATAACATCATACTTTCAAGCCAAATGCGAGATTCTACTTACTGGAGGCCGTTCTGCGATTGGAGGCATGACGGGCCCTACCAGCGGGACCGGTGACTAACTAGTACTAGGCACGTCTCGCTGTTCACTAGTCGAAGCCTGTGAGATGGATTCTGTGTTAGGACTAGAAGGTTTTAGTCAGCCGATGGTAGGGTAGGGCTGGTTGCAACACGGATGAGGTGGTCTCGCCTGATCCAGCAACACAAATGGTGGTGGAGGAGAACCTGTCGACACCGGGTGAGGGGACCGCGTGCGCTAATCTCTGTATTGGGCTTGCTTCCTGGTCTCTGTAGCATGCACGGCCTGTCTGGAGGTGACGACTGCCGTGCCCCGGTGATTCACGTAGCCACCGCTCCACCGACATTGGCGACGGCTGGGTACATTGGGGAAGTCCACCTGACGCTCCTCATCGTCAGTTGCCAAAAAGGGATTTACCAACTCTACGGTGTTAACCGAAGCATACTCCGGGATTTATTTCAAGGATTCATCCGCTACCTGACGGCGTCTCGGAGGGATCCCCATCTCTGGAGGCATAAAATCGCCAAGCGTGCGGGAAGATGACATCACTGGCAGGGCACGTTCTTTCTTCTTGCGTCGTCACTTGCTCTTCTGGGAAGAGGTAGGCTGGGATGACGATGCCAAAGAGGCGCTCACAGATTCTGAGGGCTCTGGCTGACTTAGGCGGGCATGGATGATTCCATGGGCATGGGAAACCATCCTATGGGCCATCCAGTTGTTATACGTCCGGGACCCACGGTCGGAAACCTACTGCCACTCATCCTCGCCACCGCTACTTCCATCTGATCTCACGAAGACACCTGCCACCTGCGTCGGGGTAGGGTCCAACCTGACTAAGTTGTTTTCAATCCGGTCTTGGAGCCAGTACGTAAACACATAGAATTGTTGGATGGTGTTCCCTAGGATCCGGTGATAAGGGAAATAGTTAGGGTGATCAGTGAGATGCACCTCTTCTGGCTTCCGGCACTCAGGCAGCTGCACGATCCTCTGCTCCAAGGTGCTATGGAAATAGTCGGGGACTTGGGCCTCGTTAAACGAGTAAGTCCGATTACTTCTATCTAGAAAGGGGGATCTTGGAGGCTGACCTTTACTAGGGGCCGGAGGAGCATGCCGAGTAGGCGGAGCCAGATTATCTCGCCTGGGTGGTGGCGGTGCGTCACGCGGAGGCGCCTGCCGATTTCGAGGTGGTCGCTGCTGGACTGGAGGCTGTTCCCATGGGGGTGGACCCCTATGGGGCTATTGAGCTAGCCTTATTGGTAGCAACTCCAACTTTCTAGGAGCATCTATTTGGGGTACAGTAGCGGGATCGGCTCTGGCGGCACTCCTTGCAGGGATTACAGGAGGTAGCGGGAGTGCCTAACTGGCCTGTTGCAGGGCTTCTTGGAGGCGTTGAGATTTGTCCGAGAAATCCCGGAACCCTCTAGGGTAATTCTGAGTGATCAGAGAAGGAACCAAATCTTCCTTGAAGTTCCCTACACACATTTTCAGTAATTTCTCTTGAGTTAGTGGCATTTCAAGGGAGTACGTGAGCCCCTTCCACCGGGCGACGAAGTCCGCGACCCGCTCATCGGGCCTCTGCTTGCACATGAAGAGGTCTGCAATGTTCTTCTGGGTTGTGGAACTGAACTGGTAGCAGAATTGCCCACGAAGGTCCTCCCAGCTAGTCACAGATCCAACAGGGAGCTGGTTGTACCATATGAAGGCCGGCCCTTCTAGTGTCTGAACGATGCAATGGAGCTTTGCAGCCTCCTGCTGCGCCGGAGTCCCCAACATAGGCCCGCACCTCGAGTTGAAGTGGGCCAGGTGTTGTGGCGGGTCTCCTGTCCCGTTAAAGGGGGTGAAGGTGGGGTTCCCAAATCCTAAAGGGGCTGGAATATCATCCACCCATGATGGGTATGGCTTGCCGTCCGGTGGAATTGCCACCTGACGTGTTTCCAGGGCCTCCAAGCGTGCGATGAGTACTTCCATCAGATCGTCCGGACATGGATTCTTGTCCTGACGGGGATCCCTAACCACAAACATATTTTCGGGCTCTCCAATCTGGTAGTCAAGCTCAGCAGCTCGTCGGGCGGCTGGCGGAGCGACTCTCGGGGCAGCGGGAGGAAACCGAGCAGGGTCCCCCAGGTGATTCTGCCGCTCGGGAGGGTTCGATGAGGCGTATCGCGCCCTCTTGACATTGGATCCAGCCTCTCCCCTATCGGCGAACGCTACATGGTTGTAGTTGCCCAGGGGAATCTCGAAAAGGGGTAGGTGCTCCTGCCCCTGCTGTCCGGCCCTGGGATTACCATAGTCAGGCCGCCGCTCTGCAATGCGTTCGTCCAAGAGCTCATCAACCAGCCTCTTTTTCTCAGCAAGTTGTTGGTGTAGCGTGGCCTTCTCGGAGTCTTCCCTTGCCTTCTGCACTGAGGCAGATGGGTTGGCGAGCATGATAGCCCCAACATTCTCTTTACCCTTGCCGATGTTTCGG
This sequence comes from Viscum album, assembly GCA_963277665.1. Classification (NCBI taxonomy): domain Eukaryota; kingdom Viridiplantae; phylum Streptophyta; class Magnoliopsida; order Santalales; family Viscaceae; genus Viscum; species Viscum album. The sequence goes on along the minus strand of OY728135.1, from coordinate 1,546,173,798 downwards.
CTCAGTGTCAGTGCCTCAGTGGGTGTGGGGAGACCTAGGAGGCTCCTTTGGTGGAAAGTAATCCTCCCAGATGGGTCCAATGGCGGATTTTCCTTAGGGGATGAGTCCCCATCGAGGAGCTCCACACCATTTCCCTCATCTGAAAGGTCAGCCACGTTGACCGCCACTGCCTTTGGCGATATTACCTCAGGGCCGCCTGTTGAATCGGGTTGTCGGCGGATCGCACAGAAAAAAATGGCATCGAACTGCCCCCATCCGAGTATGTGTACATGGGGGGTGGATTCCTCGATAACCTTGAGGAGTACTTGAAAACTCTAAATGCATTGTTGTTGGAGGGCCCTGCGGTGGCCAAGCGACTTGGGGTGACGAAACGCAGGGAGCACTGCCAAGTCAACCCGAAGGCACTGCTCACTGATATCCTCGAGATGTGCTTGACTCCCAGGATAAGGCGCTAGCTGATGGAAAAGATGGGAGTGAGTCAACCAAAGAGTCTGGCGAAAAAATTCCAACTCTCCCGGGGTGAGTGCCTCTGGCATATCAAAATTTGATCCCGCGGCTAGCCAAAACTTATTGGGGAAGTGGCCCGCTGCGAGGACGGTCCAGAAGCTCCATGACTCTGGTTCGGGGTCCGGACCTTGCTGCCCATGCTTGTCAACTAAGAATGGTCGGGGAGCTAGCAATGGTGCCGAGGCAGGTCGGAGGGCTGGTGAGCTAGTCGGTGGGGAATACGGGGAACAGGCTGATTGGCCGCCGATCCCTGAGTCGCCCTCCAAGGGATTTAGTGCCCCGGCGGCCACGTCGCGAAAGTATGGGCCAGTGAATGGGCCTCCTGTCGCAGTGTCGGTGCTCGCCGAGGGTGTGTTGCCTTGCAACTCCTCCGTCGGTCCCCAGAAAAGTTCCCCACACTCCCTGACTGAGGTGGAAAGGGCTTCCGGGGAGGCCAGTGGTAACAATGGGTTCGACCACTGGGGGTACTCCATGTCCTCATCCTCCTGGATATACCTATGGAGGGAGGATAGAATCATACAGATCTCGCATTCGGGGAGTACGAGACTGACGCGCCGCATCCCCATTCATGCCCTCGACTCAGAAGGTCAGGGGGAAGGTTCCACCGTCGACCTGTACTCCGCCTCAAAGTCTGAGAAAAATACCGATCTAATTTCCATCAGGACTCCCCTGACATTCCTCCTACGGCGACGACACCCCTCCTTCCTACCCCTGGGTGGCTCCTCAAGGTAAAGATGATTTATTTCAAGGAGTCCCCTAGCCGCAATAGTTCTGGGGCAGAGCGGACTGGAGGCCGGGGTGTGGTAAGCACCGGGATAGATGCCGAAATGGACATGGGGAGGACCTCCATGTGAGTGAGCGACTGGGTACGCATCGGCTCCATACTCGCGGCCAGCGGTAGGGGGAGTGACCTCAAACCCAGTGCAGTGGGTGCTGGAAGGAGTCATTCTCGGAGCGTAGCTGGAACGAAGAAGCATTCGGCTTTCCAGATCAGCTGCACAGAATGAGCCTTCAAGATGGGTGGAACTACTTTGGATTGGTCCACGGTGGCTATCGTCTGTGCCTATGACCGGGAGAGTCGACCCAACCTGCATGTAGGGTGGTCGGGGCCTCGATACTAGTCGGGCATGTGACTGCCCTTGCTCAATGTGTGCGGGGGTCTAGTAGCAGGAGTCAGCAGAGGCTCGGGCCACAGTGGTTGCTGACGTTGGTGCCCCAGGATGATCATTCTATTTCTCTTGCGCCCAACACTGGTGTCGGGTCAGATGGGTTGGAGCCGGTGGTGCGGGCACAAAGATTGCCTGGTCCTCAGCCCGAGGAGCTGGGTGATGACGTCGACGCAGGCTGGCAGGGGTTCTTGTCATTATCCCCTGGGACGGGTCCCCGATCGGGCAGACCCGGACATCCCCCACCTCATTGGCGTAGGGGACAGATGTGTCAAGGCACTCCGGGGATAGGCTCCCAAAATGGTTGAACGTCGGAGTGGGGAGCGACGGCTCCCTGTGCGGCCCTCGGGGGCGGCGACGATAGTGGGGCGTAACCACCTCTACATCCAAACGGGCCAGGCCCCTGGAGGGGATGATCTCTTCCTCATCGTACCTATGAACCAAGTCGTGGATCACCCTTCGCTGGATGATTTTTGATGGGGAGAGGGGGAATGAGCGCCCGAAAGTCGTGGAAATCGGTGCCGGAGTGACTATGGAAAAGGTGGGACCGCGCAGGGTAGTCGCGCCGATGCTGCCCCTGCCCCTGCGCTGGTGGGCAGGTGGCGATCGAGCTCCGGATGCGGTGATCTGATTCTTGGAAGCCGGAAGATGAACCCATTTGTACTGATAGTGAAAGAAATCGACAACCAATAGCCCAACGTCATTCCGTATTCCGTGTTCAGTGAGAGGGATCCATGCTGACGACATCGCAGAATGGAGTGCACAACACCCTGACTCCCACAACCCCTGGCGGGTTTCACGTCCCGGTGATAGGTACCCGGACCTGGTGACATGCTAATCTCCCGACATCCCGAACGCTACCTATCCCCATATTGAGGAGAAGAGATTCACATGGGGTTCACCATTTTCTGTTTCTGATGCTTTTACGCCGGGGATCACGCGCTCGTCCGTCACGCATGGGAGGACGCATGGCTCGCGGCCCCGCATTCCCGATTTCCAAAGGCGGGAGACATCCATTCCTTATTCAGGGACGTCTACTCCATGATCGAAACTGGGATGATGGGATGCTGGTTATTCCTTCTATAGATTCCTCCTCGGAGCTCGTCACCTAATCTGGGTCTCCCTCATAGATTTATAACGGGTTCGTGAAGCTCATTCTCAGCGCCATATCTTCATGGATTCTAGTTAATTATGCTGCTTCCATCAAGATTCTCCAAGGGGTCTTTTCGTGGCAGCAACCTTTAGTGAGGAGAATAGTCGCGTTGGGGTGTCGTTGGAATGTCTGTCTTTTGTCCCTTATCAGAGTGCTTATCGAGGGCGCGGAAGCCCGAGGCATCCCACATCAAACGCTGGGAATTGTGTACCATCTGAGTTTTTCCTTAGCTTCCCATGTTTAACACGGGGTATGCCGCGAGTTTAACGTCTTGAGGAGATGGATCAAACTGATCGAAACACTGAGAGTGGATTAGATTGAAGGACCCCATAGGGGGAACACCGATGTTTGGGCTAGCACATGGGCAGCTTCCCGAATACTATGGAGTGGGGTGGAGTGGCATGATCTCAATGGGATGTGGCGGCCCAGGTAAGGATCAGGATGGATGATGGAGTGAGACATGGGTATTATGCTCTGAGGTGGCCCAAAAGGGGAGAATACAGTTTAACATCATGCGGGATGAGATACAGTTTAACGTTATGCGAGACAAGGGCATACCGTTTAACATCATGCAGGACGAGTGATATGGGGCTACGTTTTGAGGCGGCCCATGGTGGATATTGGGCTTACACTCTGAGGCGGCCCAAGGTGGATATGGGGATTATGCTCTGAGGCGGCCCAAGGTGGATATGGGGCTTATGCTCTGAGGCGGCCCAAGGTGGATATGGGGAACCGACATGGAGAGTTCGGAACGACCGGGTGGTGGGCTTGAACCACGTGGAGGCTTCCTATGTACCATGCGTTAGCACGGATCAAAGTCCACGTAGTTCGCTGTTATGGGGCATACGCTCTGAGGCAGCCCATAAGAGGATGTCATGGTCGATGCACGCTCTAAGCCCACGTGAGTCATGCTCGGTGTGGGAAACAAGAGGCAACAGGGAATAGTTGATCACGTCGCTAAGGGTTCATCCGTGAGAAGCGGAATGGGGCTTACGTGTTGAATGGCCCAAAGAGGAAATAGGGGCTTATGCGTGGTTAGCTGCCCTAGGTTCCGGGGCTTACTCCAGGGTGGAGGCCCGTGGTGCGACAATTCATAGTGGGAAAGGGACTCCACTGGCCTTGGCGGGGGGGGGGGGGAGTAAGGAGATGTATGGGTGCAACCTTCCGTAAGAGAGGCTAGGGGCTTATGCTCTGAGGTAGCCCTTCCCCCGTGGAAAAAACGCCACTCCGACAAGGAGGATCTCATTCCATGAGGGGAATATTCCATTCCTGTGGAGATGAGAGGCATCATGAATGTCCGAGCAGGGGGGACCCTGTGTGCGAAGCAAGGGGTCAGAACATATTTTAACGTCATGTGTTACAGACGAGGTGCTTAGAATTTTAAAATCCTACAGCTTGGACGAGGTGGGTTCACTCTACACCCCTAGGGCTTACATGCCCAATTCCCTCTACCCCTTGTGGGAGGGAAGTCATTGGAAAGGCCGTAATGAAGGCGGGCCACAGGGCGAACCATTGAGGGGTCCACGTTTGCGTGGCTATGCGAAGAAGCAATAGCCGTCAGCGTGCCTATGTGGCGAAGCATAAGGCAAAGAAACGCAATTGAAAACACCGCCCAAGGGACCTTGAGGTTACTTTGTACGAGCCTGGAAGGCCGCACGGGAAAACAACGCATGGCGCGCATGCCCAGCAGGGAAGACATCAGGTGCTGGTGCGGAAAGATAGCCAAGGGTCGTCAAGGTAAAGGGGCCCTGGGTGTTGCACGCAAAAGGAAGGTTTGCGCGCAAAACACTGGGATGGCGCACAATAGGGCTACAGAATTGCACGGATTGGTGATTGCGTGCAAGGTATTGCACGCGTAGAAGGGGATTGCGCGCAAGGGACAACGATCGCACGCAAGGGAAGTAATTGTAGGAGGAGGAAAATTCGCTTAAGCCGGTGGAGTTGCGCGCAAAGGTGAACCCCGGGGCAAGGTTGCGCGAAAAGGGGGGTTACCTAGAAGTCATATTGCACGCGGGGGGAGTCGAATTGCACGCCCGAGAGCCAATCCGAATTCATCAACCCCCAAACCATCTGGGGTCACCTTCTATTTATAGGCACCAGCTGGCGCGGAATCCAGGCGGTGCGCGAATGTTTCCGCGATGGGAACCGTCGGCGTGCAAAGCTTCACCGCACGGAACCGGGGCGCGCACCAGCCTCTCAATTACGCGAATCCTGGGAATGCTTCATGCACACATCTTTATTTTACACAAGTCCTCTTTTATTTCTCACACCACTTCCCGGGCCTTTGGACCGGGCCTCTGATTCTGAATATGACTTCGCTTTGCCATTTCGAAACTTCCTATAAGAGTTCCGGACTATTTTTCGGCGTCTTCAGTTTGGTTGTTCTATGAAGCATTCCTATGATGCTAGAGATCTCTTAGGTGTTAGATATTAGTCCCTTATCTCTTCACTCTAACCAACAACGAAATTTTCCATTATTTGTTATGGAAATATATATAAGTATTAGTGGGTCCTTAGTCCCTTGTTTCCACCCCTATGCTAGGACCCTTCCTGAAGCATTATATCATAGCTCAAGACCTTAGAGACCCGAGAGTCTGAGAGATTATGATTGGGAGGTTCAATTATTTTCGAAAGCCTCCTCCTCATTTATATTCTAGCTCCTGTATTGGGAGTTAGAGTATCAGTTCATACCTGTATGAATTGAAAGGTTGGACAACTTTATGACTTCATTCTTCTTGGTGGCTACCCACTCAAAATTTTAGTAGGCATTTAAGAATGGGGATTATACTGAAGAAAGGGATGGTATTTATATATATTGAATTATTTTGACCAATCTAGGTCTAGGTTTTCTTTTTTGGATCACCTCTACAAGGTCAATTCTGATAGAGACCTCCCATCCATAAAAAAACACCACTAAATCGATATCATCTCAATAACTATTTATAAGAGTACATGTAAAAGATTACTAATGAATTACACCTTCCTATAAACAATCGCAAAAAACTATAATGAAATCAGTTTACTATGGGTGATTGCACTCTTCTCTCATCAAGAAGAGAGGTCTTTGATTTTCATCAATAATAAAAATGTGATTGAATCTCGAAAGCATGAAACTCCTTCACTGTTTTATACCCCTTTTTTTAAATAAGAGTTTCAAAGATTTAAAGGCTCCAAAACCCACTGATAGAGCCACTCCCCTATCATTGTGTGTAGTTCTCCAGGTAGCGCCACCCCCTTAACTCTTGACTTATCCTATCATTATGCAGTTTGCAAGAATAATTATAATATTCATAGTAGACCATATCCTGTAGAAAGGCCTATCTAAATAGGTATTCATATTCCAGAATAATACAGTTTCCTTTCCAGTAAAGGCCCCATAGAGGGTTGTAGTTAAGGGAGGTCACCTGAACATTATAAGGAAGAGGGGATGGACGGTGAATCCAAAGAGAAACACCAATTAGAATCACGAATTACTTTGGTTTGGTAGAATCTTCAGGGATTAAAGATAAAACCAGAGTCTCCCTGGTACTCTCTTACTACCTATGAACTGAAAGGGGGATGTTAGGAGCTTATCCCATTCTTATCTCTCAACTATAAGATCACAAAATGGCATTGTAGTGACATGTATCACTTTAAAAGCGATAGGCATGGACATGTCTATCAAATTTATGAGATAGATCAGCCCCTTGAAAACTAATCAAGAATGAATAAGGTTTTTGAGAATTATTTAACAGATAGGGGAAACTTCATGGTCAGACTGAAGTTCTAGAACTTGACAGGTCCATGCCAACTTGTCTCATGTCCAATGGACAAACTTTCATGCACTGGTGAAATTTAAAGAGCTTTCTCATTAGCTTCGGATTTATGTAAGGTTATACCGGATAAAGAGGAAAAATACAATCACTATTATAACAAGAAAAACCCATGCTCCGGAATTATAAGCTGTTCATGGACAGGAGTGAGATCCGGAGCAACCAAGCGAGGAGGATCACAACTGCACTGCAGGACCCCTTTGGGGAAGGTTTCCAGAATCACCCAGATTGTAGAATCCACTGAAAACTTCTTTATCGTGATAAGGACCGAAGTAAGATTATTATGTTAAGAGATCATTAAGAGAAGTGGCCACTAGTCTATATAACACACCAGTTTACAAAACAGGTACACTAGTTAGCTTACCAAGGACACATAACTAAACTAGCAAACAAAATTCACTAATAAGCTAGTACCAAGGATTCGTTTTTGATCATTCAAAAGAAATTTCATCTCCCTAAATGAAAGGTGACTCAATAGAGGATCCCATACACATACTAATCCTTTTTATGAGAATTGAGGTTCTTTATATTTTTCAAAATACCATTTTCCCTCCTTCTTTTTTCTTAGGGTTCTCCATTCATTCTTTCCTTTCTGTTCTTTGCACCTGGGTGAGTTAATTCCTTCCACTCTCTAATCAAGGAACTCCAGAATCCCAAGGGAAATGAAGTCAGTGTTTTTGAACCCTCCCCTTGAGTCACCTTCAATAAAGATAAGGTAAATGTTAGTATTATAATGTTGAACACCTTCACTTAGCTTTCCTTTCCATCAACCACCTCTATCACAAAAAGGGAAACTAAAAATAAAATAAATTATATAATACCTTTTTTGAAATCTTCTAGACAACCCTATCATTAATAGTTTAGGATTTTTTGTTTGGAGGGTGATCAATTGAATCAGTGGGATCCCATTTTCTTTGAATGTTAAGCCTCATAGCTATGGTTTTTATTCTTTTATCGATTCCTGAAGACCAACTAATATTCTATCTCTTCCTTCAAGCCTTTCCTATTATCACTTATCAATGAAATTAATGTTGAATCTCTCTCCTTAAATCACATAATGAAAAATGTCATGTTGAACGTATTTACCATCTTAAAAAACATATTGCCACTATGAAGCTGGGAGATAGGAATTTCAATTCTTTCTACACCTCTTTACGAATGTTGTTGGAAGAACATACATTCTATAATCCTCTTTTGACTTGTTCATGTGGGATCATTCTCCTCCCTTTTTAGAAGAATTTGTATTTATTTGAAATTTAGTCTTTTTGTAGAAATAGAGAAGGATATAATGTCTCATTTTCTTGATGTTCATTATGATGAGTTTTGAATATATTCAAATGGGTAATGATTCTCTACGATCGATCAACAAAGTATGGAACATCCCTCTCAATGGCTAGAAAGATATGAGTAATTAGATAAATAGTGCATCAGATCATGTTGCTCTCAATGTATCATCTCAAGGGGTTTTTACCCATAGTACTGCCCTTATTTAATAAGGGGAAGAGGAAAAAGAGGAGGTAATTTGGGTGGTTGAAAATAGGTCACTTTGTAGAAGATGCTTGATTCTTCATCCTCCAAACAAGTATTTATCTACAACGTCCAATGAAGTATCTCATTCTGAAGATGATAATCATTATACTACTTAGTCAATCGTTCTATAGTATAGGCCTTCACCAAATATCACACCATCAGTCAATGTACCTCTTGACCTCATACAACAGACATAGAACATGTAGACTGTAGATTCAAATTATGGTAATATTTTAGCTCATACTACAAATTCTATAGGAATCTCTTTTAACAAGCTCCAAATTCAATCTACTCTACCATGGATTATGGATTCGTGTGCCTCTCATCATATGGAAGGATAGTCCACTTATTTTACACCTTTCATTATTATATTATAATTCTTCTACCTTTCATGCTGATGGATCTCCATTTCCTTCGCTTAGGTATTGGAACCATGGATGAAGTGACCTCGTAGATAGGTAGTCTCGGGGATGATTCCACTAGGTAGGGGTTTCCATATTTAGTTTTGAAAACCCTAGTATTAACCAATAGATCTAACTTTCCTTATCTTTGAAACCTAACTCATGATGACCATACTTCTGTTTCCCAATAAAATATAACTAGGTTATTTGATATCTGATAGAAGGGAAATAGGCGGCCAATCCTTCCAATTACATTTCTATATGATAAAGGAAAATTGACCAAGATTCTACTTTTCTCAAATGAAAGCTAAAAACATTATTTCTCCTCGGGGTTCACAAAATATTGGAATTAGATAACTTGGGTGGAGAACAAATGCAGTTGTGGGAACTACTCTTCTTCTTCTTCCCATGGGGATTCATTGGTTAGCGAATGAGATCTTCTATCCCTTAGCCTCTTCCACCTTTACCAGATCCCCTATTTCTTTAGAGGGTTCCAACCACAATTATTAGTAGGTTGAAATCACCCCTACTATAAAATACAAGTAATTAATCTAGGGAATATCTCTTCATTGGTTAGCTCTGGAAATCTATTCATTAGATTAACTTAGCATTACCACAGTCCCTATCAGAATCACCTATCTCTGAAAATGAAAGAATAGAAATCTCAATTTGCGATCAAGGAACAGGAAGAAGTGAAAGGAATTCAATCAATGATAAGGTCTCTTCGACCATTCACTAAAGTAAATAACTGTTAGTCACTGTCTCTGAAACTGAAAATCCATATTCTCTCTTCAATAAAGGTATGGACGTAGACTTGAACTAAACCCAATACAGGAACGAAAATCTGATTCTAACCCACAAAAAATCACCTCAATATATAAATTCACGTACATCTCTAATATTTTACTTTTTAACATCAAAATTTTCCTATGCATTGGATAATACCTATATTATACTAATCCCTATAATAGGCCCTATCGAAATAAGAAGGAACCAAAAATATATCCCTTAAATCAGTAGTTTCCTGGAAGCGCATGGAGTAAGGAAGTAAAATTATACCTATTATATTCTAATAGATGATCGGGAAAATAGGTGAAAAAACTGATATAGATGTTTTCACGGTCATCTACTAAATTAGGAACTAACACTCTTATGAATTATACTATCACCCATTTCGTTCTTGTTCCCATAACCCTTTCCAAATCGGGAAATAACCGAAAACACTGACTTTCACCCCTCTCACCCCAAATCCGAAATACTAGAATATTAAATTGAGTCTTTCTATACTCCATTATAGTCCCCGAATAGTCACTCATGGACTATTAATCCCTTTATTTTATCTACGTAGAGCCCTAGGTGATCGGAATGTTTTTTTGTAGTACGATAGAGCAAACCCTGAAAGCTGTATGGAGCACTTTCACATCGTTTGCATGCTCTATTCCATCTCCCCCTTTTATCATAATAGGATGATCTCATAATCAGCATAAGCCTATATGTTATTGGTTGAGTTGTGGATACTGGGTGAACTCATAATTAAGAAAGAATCCCGAGATAACTATCATTAGAATTCAGAACCTAGTTAATAACATCTTTTTTGTTTGACCTTGCTCACTACTAATAGAGTAGGTTGGTGTTGTTCTAAAATAAAGGACTGGTCCCAGTGGAATAAGTACCTCTTTCCTCTTAGGGGTACAAGAAAGATGCTGGCATTAACTGAGACCATGCATAAGTAGAGACATTCCTCGGGTGATTTCCTGCTTCTTCATGTGGATTACTTACCCTAAGGGAAAGGGCATGGGACATAGGTCCTGGAAGGAAGGAATTTTTCCTTCTATTGTGCCTATCTATGCAGATCCCAACTCTAGTTATATTACTTGAAGGTTCTCCTCGATCTGGATAGACAGCCTTCCCTATGGAGGTTCTGTATAGGATTTCAATATGACATTTATACTATGAAAAAAAATCATACTCTAGGTATAGCATTTCATCTTCATCATATGACTTGTACTCTAAAATACAGTTATTCAGACCTACGATAAGGAGTATCACCTATCTTATTCAACAATATATTCTTTAAAAAATAGGGTTTTAAAAAGGTAGGTTGTGTAAAGGACTGGGCTTTAGTGCCTATATAACAATTTCTAGGAAAGTACATAATCTATACAGTTCAATGTTTCCAGGGACTTTTACTTGCCTTTAGGCCCACCCACTATCAACTATTATCCTCTTATGGGAAAGAATAATTTGTGCACATAGTTAACCCGGTACTAGGAGAGACACCCTTAGCTCAGTACTTAATAAGGTAAGGGAGAGGCATTTGAAAGTCTGAAAGAGTAGAAAATGTTCCACCGATAAAAAAGAAAGAGAATCGTATGGTGGAATCATATGATACCCACGACAGGTACTATTATAATATAATGAGATACTGAGGAAAGCCAAATATAGATAATAGGGATGGTGTCCTCACTGTCGAATTTATGCTTAGCTATAGGAAGAGTCTATCGATCTATAAATCCAGTAAGTGAGGGGAAAACTCATCCAAGTCCTTCTATTTAGTTTAGATTGGGAAATCAATGCCTTGGCATTTTCCATCTTTGTGAGAACGAGCCCATAATTATTGATTTTTGGCTCACTTATTTGGTGGAGAAAATGAATGTGTATGTGTCAGTGGTGCACATGATAATTGATGAGACTATCCCTTCTTTTTCTTATTTCAAAACTTGGAAGCATGGACCTTTCATTAGATCTGTATCTTTGCATCAGGAATGGATTATGGACCATCTTGAAGAAATCCAAGTGGAAGGATACAACCATGAAGACTTGATTGAGAGCATTAAGTTACACACCTGCAGAGAGGAAAAACTAGCTAGATCCAAGCTAACAATTTCACTAGGTGTTTATGAATCTTTCATTTTGTGCGTGTTCTGATTCCTAATATGAGAAGTATAAAATCTTAATAGGACCAGAAGAAATTAAGAGAAGGGATAGTGACCTACGAGCTAGTGAGAACTGATTGAAGTAGAAGAGGAGTGAATCACCAGCTGGTACATATATATATTTATCAAAGATAGTGAATAGAGTAAACTCTTAAAATATAATAGTGACGTTAGAAAGGGAAAATGAATTTTGAAATCTATTCCATGTAGCCACTAAAACATCTATTTTCTACCCCTTCCAATGACTGCTTCTTCCATTCCAGCATTACCCTATCCAAGGGGAAGTCCCACGAAAACAATCTTGAGGCCTATATCTCTATGGATTTTCATTTCATTCAACTAACATAGCCATTAACAGAAACATTTCACTTGAATTTCACCATCCACTCTCACTTTCTTCTTCTAGGTTGAATCTCCCGAATGTAGAAGAAGACACTTTTACTAATTTTGGAAGAAGGTTTAATTAATTCAATCACTCATAAGATCAATTTATTACCATTGCAACTACTGATAATACCGATTTTTACCGATCGGGAAAGACTAACTTATTTCATTAGGTCAGAAACTGCACCTTTAGAGAATGCGAAAAAATCAGAATCTTTCTCCCCAGTGGTGTATGAATAGAGAATGTTGGGGAAGCATCAAGATAATGAAAAAAACAGGTGTTCCATAGGCTTCTAAGGAATGAACTAGATAATCCCACTGTTAGAGCCACCAACGTAGATTTTTTAGAAGTTGTATCTCCTGTTATTTATATTGACATAAATATAGATCTGGGGAGTTAATTGGAGAAAATAAAATTACTTGTTCCTCTGTCAGAATTGGCTATGATCCCATCAATGGTAAGAACCCTTTTTTGGATTAAAAAAGTAGTAAAGGATATGAATTAATAAGGTCTGATCGTGTTTCGGGAAATGAATCAGGACAGAAAGAAAGTTATTTATAGCTAGATTCTCTCTTTTCAACATCACTCTGAGGAGAAAAGATATGTTGTTGTAACATTTCATGTTTGATTCTAGAGCTTTCACAAATTTTATATTCCTAAAAGTGATGAATCAATTAGTCCTAAAGACCACTCGACTATACAGAAATGTATGTGCAATAGATTACAGGGAAATAAAGGTTTGTGTCCTTATTAAAAAAAGAAGGGCCAAGGTGCTTTTCTAAAATTGTGATGGTATGTGGAATCCAAGAAATAAATGTATGAACAAGAAGAACCTTCTTATACAGTTCAAATATGAAATCTGATATCAATTCTAATTCATCCATTTTAGATCTATTCCAAAAACCTTTTAATGAGAAATTGCATCAATCAAGAAAGTCCCTCTCGTGGTGTCCCTACCCCAGCGTAAGGAGTCGAACATGAACCAGAGACTACTCTGAATGAGGGATGTTCACAATTGAGTAAGAGAGGGTCTGAAGGAGCTATATAGAAATAAGATCCATCTCACGTAGACCCTTTTCTCTAGCATCAGTTATAGATGAATCTAAAGACGCAGACACATCCATCATCCAAAATAATATAGGCTTCAGAAAATAATGGATTTGAATGATGGGGGGGATGGTAATGAAAGAATAATATTTAACATTGGATGAAACTGATTCAAGAAATTAGTGTGCTAAATTGTATGGATTGGCAGGGAAGCTCATGTAAGTGTTGAATCTGTTCAAGTGGTGGTTACAATATTTTTTCCATTAGATAAATAGGTGACTAGTTCTTGGAACCATGTGTATTATGGAAGAAAAGGAATCCTTTCTTTGAATAAAAAAGGGTCATCTCATTTTCTCCTTAATGGATTTCACCTTGAGTAATACATTCTATCTATATCAAATAATGATCCCTCATAATATTGACCTACTTCCTAAGGAAATAAATCACCAGATCTATCCTTATCCATTCCCTATCTGCTTCGTTTTCCCCTTTGGCGCATAATCATCTTTCCATTCCTTTAGTTATTCTTTATACACGATCTAGTCTTGAACCCATGAACTCAAGCAAGTACTCTTCTATAAAGGGTGCAAAAATAATGTAGCCTGTACGGGGCCATCTACCTCCTGCTAAGATTCCAATAGATCAGAATAAAAATAGAGATCAAAAAATACCTAAGAATAGTGATTCTTTTATAAGTGGGCCCACATTCCTTTTCAAGTAACTCAGAGTCACAAGACATGGAAATGACCAAAATAATAAAGGGTTCATTCTTGTATACTTAACCCTATTATGTTTAGAAAGGCACTACTTATATTTCAAGGGTTAGGATTCAAATGATTTTTTTAACAAAGAGAACGATGAATATAGCCAAGAATAAACCCTTTATTATTTTGGTCATCTCCATGTATTTTGATTGTAGTTACTCGGAAAGAAAAGTAGGCCTAGTTATAAAGTAATCACTATTCTCGGGTATTTTTTGATCATTTTTTTATTCTGATATCTTGGAATCTTATAAAGAGAAAGATGGCCCCATACGGGCTATGTTATTCGTACACCATAAGGTTGATCTACCGTCTGAAGATAGGCTACTCGCCTCTCCAACTCTCCGAACAACATCAGAATTGGGGTTCTATTTCACTCCCTTTGTAATGTGGTGGGTGATCGTTCAAATTCCCCAAATAGTACTCGTTGGGATATCAGTGTCATGGATGAATCTGGTACATCAACCATTATAGATGGTAGTTCCCTATGTTACTTAAAGTTGTCACAGACAATATATAATTTGAACACACCACATACTACTTATTGAGGATCCACTATAAATGGTCAAGATGAATGCCAGGGATTTCACCTTTGTGGCTAGATCATTCCAAACCGTTCAAACAACACTCGAATCGTCACCCCCCAATACTCATCTCTAATAGTCATCAGTAATCTACTCTAACAGGGGGAATTTTTTATTCCGTTCTATCATAGTTGTTGTGATTATATTAGCTCGATACTTCACCCTTATGTTCTTCTATTTGATCTACAAAATGCCCGACCCATAGGACAATAGTTTCCCATAGACTGGTGGATTCCTACAAGCCACATGAGACTACTCACCTCATGGTTCTTACACTCCACTTATGTCATGTTCTTGGTTGATTGAGTGGATGGATCTAGTCCAATGTTTCCATTCACTCCGATCTGTGCACCCATTTCCATTGCTAATAACTCCCACACCCATTCGATTGACCCTTGGAAGCCTCATTTGATGGTAGTTGGATCAACCCATCACCTCCATCCCTATCCATCCTACCCAATCACTACTATTTGTGCACAGCTTCCACCCCCATGGACTATAGGTGGATGATGTGGTGGTTGGATGTTTTTCTCCCAGCATTCTCACTCATGCTAGCATTTCATGCCCCATTCCCCATACCATCTTTATGTTGACCTCATGGAACTCATTTAGATTGAGTCCAATGTTGAACCACCCACTCAAATTCCAGCCAATGATCCATTTTCAGGTTTACTTCATATATAAGTGTAACGATTAAAGAGGTATTTATTGGTATTTAGAATATAAATTCCACATATAAAGTCCAGCACCCATCAACTGTCGTAGGCGTAGAAGGTCCCCCATCGCCCCCGATGTCTCGACTGGGGAAGGAAATCCAGGTTCTTCCACTTAATATATAAGGTTATATATAAGTATATGCTAATTATATCTAAGGGTTAGAAACTGAATTGTTTGAAGTAGCTGAGTTCTAAACCCTTATATATTAAGTTCCACCTCCTAGAGACAGGAACCCTCCAAGCGCAAGCCTCTAGTGGAGCTAAAGATAGATGAGTGGTTGAAACCAAAGAACCCCGAAGGCATAGCATGGGCCAAGGCAAGGTGCTGGGTGTTTGGGGGTGAGAAAAAAGTCAAGGAGGAATGTATGGTACCACATTTCATCCCAGTGTTTGATGTGTATGATAAGGCACCAATGTCCCCCATGCTTCCAGAGTGAGTGATCCAACCGAGAGAGTATTGGTGATAAGGCAGTGGCCGATACTTCAACCTTGTTTTTTTCTATCAAGATAAATCAACAGATTGGAGAAAGTAAGGAACATTCCCGAGAAGGACTAAACCCAATCAATATGTCAACCTAGGGCGGATTGAATCACATACATGGATCACCCCTATGAGATTGTTTACCAGATCACTTCTGTAAGCTAATAATTTCCATTCAGTGGCTATCTTTTTTATCTATTCACAAGAATTCTATGATTTTGGTAACCAATATCATAGGGTCTGTCACATGATGCTATTAGAGAAAACTCTAGACCCCAAACAATGACTTTCGATCAATTTGGTTTTGATGCATCCAACAAGCAGCTGACAACTTCTATCTAGATTATACGGAAACCCTTTCTTGGGGACCACTATAGGTAAAGAACCGAGATTCGGAACCCACCCCACAGAGCTTTAAGAACATTGATCCATGTCCATTCTCGGGTAGAGAGAGACCAACTTATCCCATTATAGATGGTGATCAGGGGCTAGAGATGTATAACTATGAACCTTCCTAGGAATAGATTTCAATCCCATTCCATCTCTCAGATGAGAGGCGAGTAATACCATAAATATAATGCTTTCATCCCGAACCACTAAGATCATAAACTATTAGAATATAATAGGGTCCATATCTAGCAGACTAAAATCCCTTTGAAGATCGAAATCAGAACTATGAGTCCTTTCAGTGCCAACACTCTAGTCGGACTTTTGACAGCAACGAGCCATCTCATGTGGAAACAATTAACCCAATAGTAGTCGTCACCATATAAGCTCTCAAGTAATCCATTATATGGGATCGAATCAACTAGATAATCTTTCTTCTACTAGTGATCCCACTTTTCCGTGTCCATATCTTTTGGCATCACCCTTACCAATGACTATATATATAGAGTACCTGTCCAAATCTATCCTTTGAAAGCTGTGAGCCCACATGTTTTGATGTATCTAATAGGATGCCTGGTCCCACTAATTTAGGTGCAGAACCATCAGCTTTCCTTCAACCTGTACCCAAGAGGGACATAAAATCGTTCCCAATTTCTTCACTTCTAGTCATAGTTCACCTACATTCTCTGACAGCAACAACCCGACTAATGACTATATAGACAAAGTACTTGGCCTCCCTCCAACTCCATTTCAATATTTTGATTACGAACCTAGTGGCTATGAACCAACAATATCAGGCCAGGTATTCTATTTATAACTATATATAAGAGTATCATAGATTAGATTACTAGACCTCCTTCAGACAATGTGCCTTTAGACAATGATGATTCAAACCGATAAGTTGCTGTTGAGCCTGTTCAAAGCTTTCAAACCCTCTAGTCAAACCAGTGGGAGCTGACTCAACCAACTCATCAGGATCACAAGGCTAATACATATTTTATACTAATGTTGATTCTGAAACAAGCTCAGATCAACCATATGACTCTAGGGCGAGAGATGATCGTACTCTTAATCCAATGTCTTTCTCTCCTCCCTCCATGGCATCTACATGGAACAACTGACCCAATAGTATCTTCTTCAAGGAAGGTCATTTTCTCCTAATCAATATATTTCATTGCATCAGGTTAGAACACTGATACTTATATATATTGAGAGTGCCTTGTGGAATGTTAGAGTAGATTAAGGTACTCTATTCATATAGTCACACTAGGAGTGGGAGATGGAAATTCAAATTATGGACTTGGATATGAATTAGAGAGACTGGAGTGAGGTTCTTCTCTATTTGTCTTAGCATGGTCCGTAATGAGAATCACTTTGACGGGATTGAGGCATAATGACTAGTTACACCAGAGGTTCATGCATTGGATTGGAATCGGAAGAAATGAACTGCTTCTAAGTGGAGGCATTAGATCGATTTTCCAAATATAGATATTTATATTCATCTAATCAGGAATAGGTGGGATTCGAAGGCCCCGGGAGAAAAAATAGAGAAACCTATCCCTGACTCCAGTTCCTTATCCCTATCAGTGAGGAGTGAGATTTCTTTGATGTGTTGGATCCCACTAAAAAATCAATCAATCTCTCAGATACTTCGCCCTATTTTGTTTAGGAAGGTGATACTTATATAAAAAGGGTTTAGAACCATATCCCTATTAGCATGCGCAACCGAAGCCAGGAAAGGTGACTACTAATGAATGTCAATGGCCAACTTGGTATTCGTATTCATAGAGTAGAGAAAACATTAATGGTAGGTGAGTTAATTATCCTTATCAGTCTAGTACTAATTGGGATAAAGAACTGATATTCAGTTCATGGTTGTAGAGAACTAATAGAGTAGTGTATTGAAACCTTAGGGAGAAATAAAGGAGAAAGGAGAAGTGGCAGTGTTGGTCAAGATGCAAGTAAAAATCATAGCACAAAGGACATTGAGGTAAGAGGAAATCATTTATCATTCATTTCATATAGTAGAGTAGTTATACCCCTCATTCCTATAAATTTATTGAGTTGGCTAGTCCCATCCTAGGCGTTGTATCGCAAAGGTGAGAATTCAAAAATTTCATCTTAGTACTCTTCTAATAGTGTAATGCATGGGACTGTCAATAATGGGGAATCAAGGCTCAGAGTGTTTCTATGTCTGTTACACTTTTCCAACTATTCTTAAAGCACAATCTTCAATCTTGAGCATTTTTCAGGGTAATGATTATTGGGAGAGTCTGGGGTGGCCCGATGACCTATACTACATATATTATACCGATATTTGATTTGATATTTTCCAATTTTGAGGTTCTTAACCCTTTAGAAAGGTTCAGGTCTAAAATAACCTTACATACATATAGAAGATTTGTGGAGATTCATATACACCTAGAAGGTCACAAAACCCAGTCTTGTTAAAATAACGAGTGACTAGTTCTTCTGATATCTAGTGGATACTCGTAGACTTCGCATCACCAAGAAAATCCTCCATACATTCATTGTTTGTCTACTACTGACACTTCTCGACGTCTAATTTCATAATATTTATAGTTAGTAGTCATTTAATGCTTGATCGAAGTTGGAAGAAGGATGCAGAAATCCAAATGTGATAGGATGGATGAGGTGACAGCACTTTGGGTGAGTGCGCTAATAAACCAACCTGAGTGTATGCATTTGGTTAAGGGAAGGTCACTCACAAAAGTCTTTTTTATGAAAGAATATAACAATATGTTTTAGAGAAAGGAAATGGTTGTTCAACTAGGAAGGCAAGGACAGATCAACTTTGGTCCCAATGGGAGATATGGAATTGTAAAACCATAAGGTTCAAGTATCGACTTATGAAATAGATTTAGTCTATTAGAGTAAATTACTGACCTCTTCTCATAGTGAGTAGAGTCGTTATAATATAAGTAGTATGACAACTCTCTCTCTTGATCCAGAATCGGAGGTACCTTTACACCTTGGTATCATCACTATCGGTCTTCTCTTGACTCAATGTTTTTTGATATGTGAGGAAAGTTAAATATTGGAGCCAAGAGGTAGTAACATTCATTCATCTTATTTGGTAGAAGATAGTAAGTATTATAGCATATAAAGTCTCCAACCTTTTCTATTCTATATATATATATATACTTATAGTTAGAACAAGTTATTGACTATTATACTATCCTTTCCATTCCCCTCCACAGAGAAACTTTAGTACGTTATTCTATATTGTCCACTCTCCATGGCCTTACATTTTCTCATGTGTGTTGGTGATGAAGCATAGTCCTTCCCACATTGAATCTCAATTGGGATACTAACAATATTATATGGATAGTACCTTCACCTCTACCTTTTTTTTATTTTGAGATGAGTCCGGAACATCTTTGAGTCATAGAGGGATGAGAGAGTCTTTCAATTACTTTAGTATAAAGACAAATACAAATATCAATCAGAAATAGTAGAAGATCAAAGGGAGAAATTCAATCTACAGGAGCTGTCCTTTCCAAGAACTAAGTGCGAAGAAATAAATTCAATCATCCTTAAGGCCATTTGTCTTATTTAGTGGACCAACCAAAGGACACATCACCTCTCTTCCACTATGATATTGAGGTTTTGGAGACTGGATCTCATAGAGTAAATTCCTTTTGGTGGTAAAATAAACTAGAAAAACGGCCTTAATATATATATGTACTACCCTATATATATCAATATCGCCTTCACTGAATATAAAACGATTGTGTCGTATTGGAAATGATGCCCGAACGAGGAGGTCTTCTGATCTATTGTGGCCGTGACATAGGTAAGTGCATAATGAGTGAAAGGATGATATTTTAATTGGAACAATGAAACCATTGGAGAGGCTTAAACCACTCAGAACATCTCTACGGACAAGCCATTGCACTAGTACAAGTGCTACCGTGGCACTAGCAACTGAAAGGGACTAATGGAGGAGCAAACACAATTGGAGTTGAACCATATGACCATGGATATATGTGCATCACAACTAGAAACTGAACATCAATGGAAACCACCATATTGAGCCATTCCTCTGGCAACCATCCACTCCCATATGCCTTCTTTGTGCCTTGACGTTCCACATTGCCACACCAGCAGAACCCCATAGGAGTCATCAAATCACTTCCCATTCTATTTGATCCGTATGATTTGTTCCCCAAGACTCTAAATAGATCATTTAAAAACCTCATTAGGATCTCTACACCTTTAATCCACCAATAACATAAGAAAATAGTGAATCCAACACCCTACTTTACTCTAATAGTGAGGTGATCCTTCCATAGTTCCAGATCGCTTCCATATTCTTCTGATGCTAGTGAATGGACATTTGAAAGAGTAGATCATGGGTCCCCTAATTCAGCTAGATTGACCCCCCAAAAATTCTAGGCATTCCTTCCTTAGAAGAATAAGGAAGGTGATGATTGTGTCCCTCCCCAGTATGCCCAATATGAGGTGTCCACAATCCTTAGTACTCTACTATTAGTTTTCCTTGGTAACTTTTGGTATTGGAAGGTAACACCTTTCTATTCAAACCCCCACAATATATATAAGTATCAATCCATGTGGAACAATCGAATGTGAACAACTAGGTCAAATAATGTTGCTATACTCAGAAAAATAACAGAACATCAATCATTATTCTGCCAGCAACGACAGACACTGTTTTTTTGTTTGGTATTGTTATATATAATTATAGTAGAGAACCTAATCGGTTGTTGTTTGGACACCACCAATCAGAAGAACAAGATAGAGTGATTTATGGTTGCCCGACCCATGTGCAACCACTTGATATGCAATATCACCAGCCCTATTTCCAATTCAACAATGCTACCTTCCATGCACAAACCTCCACCAAAATATATATAAGTACTCATCCAAGAGTCCGGGTGGCCTGGTATTCCGCTGACCTTGGGAACCCCATCCAATAGGGCCCGATCATGCTACCATCCTTAGAAGAATAAGGAAGGTACAAAATAAAGAAAAAATACATATCTCATATCTAAAATCCCCTTCACCTTGCTATGATACCACCACCATATGGAACCCCTACCAATTCCAAATGGTGATACCTATACTACCTATATTATACTGAATAGGACCATCTGTAGCTAAGTGTGTACTAAAAACTCAATCTCTCATTCGTACAATTGCTGGAGTTGATGGCGATCTAATCCAATTCCAAAGCTCCCCATCTCAACACCACCAAGACCACAAAAATACCTCACATGTGATTCCCAACCATCCTTGACACTAGCCCCCTACTAAACATGGGACACTAGATAAACCAAGAGAACTACCGATCACAGAATACAACTGACACCACTAGAAAAAGGAAATTCTAAAGTAGAATGGTCTTCCAACCCCATATGCTCAAGCTTGAGTTGGCCATACCCCAAACTGCCAGATCCAACTATTGCTGCTTCCTTTTCTATTTCACATGGGTGTTCCCCATTCACAGTTATGTGCATCCTTCCCATCAATCAAGCCAGGATGTGGTAGCTCAGTACTCTACTCAATAGTATTATTATATATAGTTATTAAAAGAATACCTGAGCACCATATTCATATGCCAATTACCAATTCTAGACCAATCTATATTCGCACAGTTCATTTACTCCATATTGTACCCCATTTTTCACCCCTGGTCATTTCTAGGTCCTCACTACGATACTTCATGTATCACTAGGATACTTGATTCATGTATCCCATTCAATGACCAGGACATACCAGGGTAGATAGGTATCATCCTATATCAGTGTTGCCAACCACACCATACAATGATGTGATCAAACAGGAAGTGAGCCGGTGCTAAAATATATCAACATCCATATCTATCCCTAATCAAGGAGACAGTGAAGACATTAAAGCACATACCATAGCCGACGACATCACGAGAAACCAGAATAGGTACTTTTTCTATATAGTTTGTTGAATTTCCGCCTCAATGGTGGATTTCATGTCATCATAATTGAATTTCCCTATAAGTCGCCCTATCAGCCGCATCCATTGGGATATGTGAAAAAACATGCATGATCCAATCATGGTTAGGTCATAGTCTAATAACTATATTATACACTGATAAGGATAAAGAAAATATAATTTCATATAGAAAACACTCTAGATTTCCCTTCTCTAGTGGTATGAACCCCTTCATCACAATCGATATGATTATCATTACCTTTCATAAATATCCAATGGTTCCCCTCATATATGGAAACCAACAAGAACCAATGTTGTGCGTGGGAACATTCATCACATTTTGAGCCAAGATGATAGAGGCCTTGAAAGGGAAGGGTAGCTACCCACTAGAGAGGGTTGCACTTAGCTCAAGATAGAACACTATACAAAACAGAAATCAATAAAATTCCATTTAGTTTAGTATAATCTGGATAGGTACTCTTTTATATAGTCTATATGCATATATTTTCATAATATAGTCTGATCCTATACACAAATGATTCCAAACTCAGATGGTGCTAATATTTCTTTTAGGCTCAATAGCATACTAGTCTGAGGGGGCATGCCTTATCTGTCTCTCACTCTCCATTAAATTACCAGACATGCATGGAAACTTATGGACAGAACTTCAATAATATAGAACATTATTCCTTCAGGAAAGATCTCCAAGAGATGCTAGCCACATGACGTCTTATCATATCTAGTGCTTCTCTTTTACCCTAGCTCAGGAGAAAGAAGCAGGTTTCATTATCCATAGACTAAAGAGGGTATTAACGACACCTCAATACTCTACTCTAATTGTCTCACTTCAATAGATATCAATACTCTACTCTAACAGGATTAAGTGATAACACTTATTCAAATCCAAAAACTCACCCTTGTGGGGAGAACTACCTCACATATAGGATTACGAAAGCATGAGGATAAGAAAAAAGAAAAAGTCACACATCTCGATAGCTTAAGCCTCTTTCTTCTATGAGAAAATCAATCCTGACCCTTTCATAAAGGATTATACCTATATATAAGAGTTAGAAATCAAATACTTCAACCTATTCAATTACATTCTACTTTCATCATGAAAGAGGCTTTCTCAATATCTTCGACAAAAAAATGGTGATACTATCAGAGATACTGATCAAACTTCACGATCAATTTAGAAGTGAATCTAATAAGGCCTAGACCTGAGCAACAAGTCCACTGTCATGAGAATCAGGAAAAGTATAGCATTAGTACTCTTCTAATAGTGTAGATCGATTGAAACAAAGATGCTTAACGATAACTTCCATTCCATGTGGAACGAAGAGATGAATGAAATCCATTTCTAAGGACCTCAGAATACCATGAATCATGAACCTAGTGAAGGTAGTCTATGAGAGGAAAATGTGGTTTCCAATGGATAGATTCATTGTATATGACGCTTGATTTATATGGGATGTATGCCTTAGCTATGAATAATTTCTTTTTATATGATTCTCTATATGTCTATTTGAATAGAAGAGTACCTTTCGTTGATCTCCTAAGTCCTTGAATAGAACACTTTTCTGAAATCATGTAGATCCTTAGTGGAAAAATTCAACCTTGTAGAATATCTTTCAGCCATCATTCTTTCCTTCCTTCAAGGACTATTCTTTTGGATATCTTTGTTCATGTCTTACCTAGAACATTATTTTATTCTAACTGATGGGACTGATTTCTACAATCCCTTAACCCCTTTCTGTAGCCAAGTATTCCCTAACCTCTCTTGATGTTCTTGGTCAGCTAGCCTATCATCCACCACCCTAACTATGATGGTCCCCTTCAGCTAGTTATTTTACAAGTGACCCATCTGATTCTTCTTCCAAATAGTTTTCCCCTCAAGTACATTACACTATATAGAAGTGGTGTTATCTTTCTTCTAGTAGGTACTCTAGAGGTCTTCAGCCCCATGTTCCATAAATGGACAACTGACAGTGTATATCAGTATCATCTCATGATGCTACATTCATTTACTTGAGCCCTTGTCTTCTATGTATGGCTAGGTCTATTGGATATTGAGGTCATGGGATAACCTGATCGTACGGAGAGGGTTTCAAGATTCCCTCGTCTAAGTCTATCTATTTTCTTCTTTGCGTTAGGAGCTGGTAGGTCTAAAGGGTTGTTTTCCAACTCATTCTAAGGACTTGATATATCGCTATGGTCTCCAATATTGAGATGAAAAGAAGAGTTTGAGTATATCATAGCTGACCACAGGTTGGAGAATCTCCTCTTTCCCTATTTAAACCTCACCATATGTCATTCATGGTCACCAAAGATGTATAAATGAAACTGTGTTGATAGAGGTGAAGGTTCAAAAATGAAAAACCTCATAGTAGAACCTTGTTTTGGTGGAATATGAACCCCGACCCTGTATCATGAAGACACAAAGGGTACGCCATCAGGTCAAATAGGAATAATTTTCTAAACACTAAAATGGTATTAAAAAGGAAGGCGAAATCCTATCTATAACTAGGGAGAACCAACCGATTAACAATAGGCCAAATGGTAGTTAAAAGTCAGTAATTAAACCTTATGATACCTAACTCGCAATGCTTACAACTTGATGCGATTCCTGGTATAATATAGGTAGTAGCTATTTGGTCAAGATTCGAACCTTTCCACCACCTTCCTTCTGATATTGGAATCTTGTACAGTGTCTTTATCTCTATTTTATTGATCTAGACTATACCTATTTACTCTTTCTTGGTGAGGCCTCTTGTACCTCTTAGTACTCTTTTAGTAGTGATAAATCTTGTTTAAGAAGATAGAATCCTGAAGGAAAGTCAAGAAGGGATAAAGATTTTACAATTCACAACCACACTAAAGTGTATTTTGATTTGATAGTAGAATTTATTTTGTGCCAAAGAGTGTTAGAATGTGCTTTGTTTCATAGGTGGTGTATCCCTACATAGATATAGATAGGCTTTGTAGATGGTATTAATGCAGTTTCATCGAGGGTTTAAGAATTGATTAGGTACGAGCAATAGTTTGATTAGGATTTTTCTAGAACATTGAACTTTTTTAAGAGCAGAAAATACTAATCACTAAAGAGATAAAAAGTTGTGTAATTATTCTGTGCCCATAGAAAATGAAAGAGATTACATAGGATTCTACCTCAATTCAATGTCATAATTCTTTCACTTTCCTAAGGATAAGGTAAGGGGATCTTCGTTTTTTGTTTCAATTCTAGATATCGAGATTTGAATGACCTTTTTTAGAACTAAAAATAAAGCGAGGTGAGTGAGTAAGCAACTTGATCAAAAATGGAAATAATTGTTCTTTCACTTCTGGAAAATCAGTAGAGGATCTCGGATTCCCTATCTGATGATTAGGATGATGCCTAAACTTGAACTGATCCCTACTATTCACCGACATTGGTTCCTTTTCTACTCTTGTCGGAGTAGCAAATCATGGTGATTTGGGTGTAAGTAAGTCGGGAACATTTCCTATATAGTTTAGATTAGAGTAATAAATATTAGAGTAGAGTACTTAGGTAAAAGACTATGTGTTTCTAATATCCACATTCAGTTAGTCTTCAATTGAGTGAGTGATATGAGGAGTGAAGAGATTTGGGTTAGCCACGTACCATCCATTTAGCTATCGAACGATGTGATCATCCACCCATTATTTATTCTTCACTTGATTCAGTTCTTCCCACATGAAACTGGTATGCGATAAGACAAGTCTTCATTCTACGTGGGTTTGAACCTTATGTTAGCAAGAAGGTGTAGGAAGATCAGAAAGTCAGTAATCTACCCTACATGTATTCGTATATATATTTATAGAATAGTACCTATTTAATGTGAATCATATCATAATCCAGGTACTGTTCTATAACTATATATAATAGTACCATAGAATAAGAATAGGGCAGTAAAAAAAAATGAACTTCAAGAATTAATTTACGAGTAGGGAGTAAGACTTATTGAGTTGAATCTCTTGGGTATTACAACAAAGTACTAAAGAAATGGTGGTTATTCATAATCTTTAAGAAAGTGAGTGGGCTTCAGAAGATGAGAAGGTTCAGAATCCTATTTTTACAATACCTACTGTTGTTGTAATATTTTTTTATTTCAATACCGGTCTTCTTCTTTCACTAATTGTTTTTGTAACTATAGCCTATCTACTGTGAGAGTTTCCACTGTTGGAATAGAGGCTCTAACTGTGATCATAGAAGCTCTTATTGAATCAGTTGCACATTCATCTCTAGAAGATCTTTTTCTCAAATATCCTCTTTTTGCAATAAAGGAAGGGGTTTCTATTGAATCATATGTGAATGAATTTGCAGTATGAAGGGACCCATTAAAGGAAACTTCCAATATAAATTAGTACCAGCATCTAGATCGCTTCCTCAAGAAATCCAGACAACTTATCCCTTCATCACTGTCTTGGTACTCTACTCTAATAGTGACATATTTCTGTATAGTGTTCAAAAAGTCCCCCAACTGACTCACAAGGAACTCGCAGGGACACGATTTGATTTTAACAGCTATTACATCATATCTAGAGAAGGATATAGCTACTATATTCTAATAGTTGACCACCATGACTGGTATACTTCTATGAATAGTAGTCCTATGAGGAATGATTCATTACGCTACTTAGCTCGACCCATTTAGTTGGGGGATACAAGAGTTAGATCAGAGTGAACTGAAAAGGGAATGTCTATTAGAGTAGAGTCGGGTGATCTGTCTATATAGT
The DNA here is from genome assembly GCA_963277665.1 of Viscum album. NCBI lineage: Eukaryota > Viridiplantae > Streptophyta > Magnoliopsida > Santalales > Viscaceae > Viscum > Viscum album. Next base: position 1,546,147,225 of record OY728135.1, on the reverse strand, counting down.
CGAGCAAGAATATTCATTTATAGGCTTCAAACCTAACTTGTATGGAGAGTAAAATGAACTAGTCAAACATTAATTAGTTAATTCTTAACCCTATAGATAAAGGGTTCATCCATACACATAAAAAAGGGCGTAAATATTCTCAACATATATTTTTTGATAATAGACTCCTAGCTTTCAAGATTCCAGTTTCAAAATTGCCTAAGCTCTCCATAGCTTTAGGTCTATCCTGACGGTCTGTCTCTTGATTTCTTATTTTCATTCTCTAGAGCTTGCAGGTTTAAAAATGAGAACTTCCTTACCCTTAAACCGACATGGTATTGTCCAATCATTCAAATTAAATTTTATAGCATGCCAATAGGACTTACTCAATCACTCCAACTACTCCCTTGAACTTCATGTCGATATAATCTAGATGGTAGGATACTTATCCAAAAAAACAAGCATCTACTAAATGAATTTCTATATCATTATCAGTCTATTTATTATTTAGTCAATGAATATTATCATTATCCTATAACACTATCCAGCCTTAAGGCCCACTTAAGGTATGTAACAAAAGTCTCAAGAGAACTAACAATCGATGGAATAGAAGGGCGAGAGAAAAAATCAAAAATAAAAATCCATCTATAATTTCCACTCCTTCTACTAAGAATGACGCTAGAAATTGAAGATCTTAGTTTTGATGGATGAAACTACATTGAACTGGCTCAATATAGTCTGGGAGATTAGCTAAATTATATTCTTTTTTCTAAAAATCCAGTTTGATAAAAATATTTTTTGGATAAATTTTGACACCATGGACTTCAACATCTTAAATTTGGGATTCCCTGGGTAAATGATCCAATGTATATATGTATCAACCCTATGAGAGCAACACTTATTCAACCACCCAGGTGCATTGATTTTTAATTAGGGTTCCCACCATATTGATGAGTGGTATGTATTTTATGTCCTCATCAGCCCTAGCCTTACCTACCTATAAAATTTAGTTAATCCCCTGACCACATTAAAAAGAAAACAAATGATTTTAAAAGATTTTATATGAGCCTTGTTCTGGATTCTTCTTGTTTTACCGGTTTTCAGGTATGTCATTGGTTTCCATGGGATTGATTTTTCGGTTGGTAAATCCACTCATGTCACACTTTAAATATATATGTGTGATTCCATGAGTATGTTTTCTTAATGAATAAAACATAATAGTGATTCCATGTGCACATATTGCCCCATCACCAGAAGCCAATATGTGAACATGCATTAGGTACATTTCATACCTATAAGGGAAATCAGTCATAGGTGGTCCCCTGATATGGATAGAAAATCAGTCTCCATTCTTTAGGAACTATCTATTTTGAGTCCAGGGAAAGCTTACCACCAGCATAATATCAATTTTCATCATCTATGGTGGCACTAATAGAAAGAATGTACTTTCCAATGAACGTTGACTCTCTACTCTCGCCCAAAAAACCAAGAAATATTTCAATTTGACAAATGAAGAGGTGTAGGTAAGTACTATTATAATTGTGTGATTCCCATTCCTGTACCAATCACGAAGAATCTCAAGATTATGAGGCGAACATGAGAGGACCTTTTTATCCATACTGTTCAAATAGGTACTTTTCTCTACAGTCTAACAAAAGATGAAAGGATTAGGGGAAGGTTCTAAACCCATATATATTAAGTATCAACTTTAGAGAGGGTCAGGGTATACTTGATGAAATTATTAATATTCAATTATGAGTGAAAATCGTAAATATTGGTCTCCCATACCACAATGTAATAGTTCCTATGACTTTTGACGAAAATCAAACCACAGTGCCAACACATAGTAGGATGCCCATTTCAACTGCATATGAGGCATACCAGTCCAAGAAGAAGAGAATGATGCTTTGATGATACTGAATCTACTACCTCATGTAGATCTATTGGACTTCTAAACCCAAACCATATGAATATTTTTGATGAAACATCGGTATAATTTAGGTAGTATAATTTCCATTTAACTCGAAATCATGCTGGGCATTGAGCGCTAAACTGTACTGCCACTTAAATAACTATGATCTTCATCTCTAAACCTCATGTCCCAATAATCCAAACCAACCACTCATGATCCCCAAAATGAAATTCAAGAACTCCCCCACCCAATAAACTGGTAGGAAGTGCATACCCACCAATGATACTGCTCCCCCTCTTCACCCTTCAGTTACCTTTCAGGCCACCCCCAATAGGTGAAATAGAGAGTGTAGTAGGCGTAACATCATTTCACAATAGGCATTTTCACCTGAAACAAAGATATACCATTCTGTCATTTTCTCACTCTTTTCATTGATATTAGTGATGCAACATGCATTGACATTAGCTCATCATATTCTTGAGCTCAACTCCATGCGAGCACCACTTTCATTTCACCCTGAAAACCCCATTTCAACCACCAACCCTTGGGCCACAGCATCAAGCACATACATGACTTGAATTATTCTAGGTCCTTCTTAGTCGACCCAACCCCCATGAGTCCTACGATGTCACCGATGTTCCTAATTTACCACAACCACCTATATCTCATGCTATTAAGTGGTCACGTTAGCTTCCTAACTGGCGTCCCATGAACCCCAACTCCAGTCATTCCTATCATTGTTGATCATGACCTGCTTGTTTTGGCCTATCATTTCTACCCCCAATTTCAATTCCATCATAGCCCCCAACTCCACGTATGTCTCTATAACTCTCTGAATCGAAATAAATACTGTCTGAAATTCCATATTCCTTAATGAATTCACCATGGAACTTCCTTTCTCTATTCCCCATCAGAACACTTCAACTCCCTTTGTCTTGGGATCTACTGTCTTGAACCATAGTGAAATGATTCCATTCATCTGGAATATTTTCATTCCCTATTCTTGCTATGGAGTCAGTACTCTACTGTGATTGTTTAATCCAGTAAGGTTATTCCCTATAACCAATTCGAGACATTATTTTCTAGTTAGAGGATGTGAGCAAGCTTGACCCGATATAAGGACCTGAAAGCATTCTAGTTGTGTTTTACCTTTGTCCTCTCTCCCTGGCTGGGTCATACTAGTGATCAGTTCTTTATCCCTATCAGTCGAGTTCGTTCTATTCATTCTAATAGAATGCTAACCTAACATTGTCTTTAGGGATTGGAAAATTCCAAAAATATATATAAGTACCAGATAAATGCAATAATGAAAAGATAAGTCTAATGAAATAGGGGTGGTGAAATCTCAGAAATGATATAATAGAGAGTCCTTCTCAATGGGTAAATCGGGGTAGACCAGCACTATTAAAGGCTAGTCTCAGCTGCTCGGTTTCATGTCTACATAGTAGCATCCGGTACTTTGTCTATATATTACTATTATAGTAGAGTCAGGTACATTATCTATATAGTCCGACCAAATCACGTAAGTCCAATAATTGAAGTCTACTCTTCCCATGATTATCTATGAGATTGATTGAATTCCCCAGGGTCCTTTACTTAAAGGATTCAATAATATCCTTATATTATATGAATATCCAAGATAATTGGGAGAAGATAGATGGAAATAGGGATCCCACCAACATCGAGAGCCTCTATTCCATGCTTTATCCAATCTAGTCTATGAGTTATCCACCCAACTCACGACAGTTGGTACATTAGTGACACCCTTACCTATTCTTTTTAGATATTTAAATTTAGCTGGAATCATCCAATTGAAGTTCCATCCATTTACATGGAGAAGGAGAAACGAGTGATTCCATAAATTACTTTACTATATTCTTGTAGTTGATCCTACCATGCTGGAAGGGATAATATAATCATATGTGGCACTAAATCCACTCTTGGAACTAGATAGTTTCCCCAAAGAACTATGGGAACTAGTTAACCATGGTCATGAGATATGATCATTTACCAGTCAAAAGGGTTGTTTCCTATTTTTTGATATGGGTTGGTGGCGACATCTACCAATAACATGACTCTAGAGGAAACTGTAATGGGTTAACCAATGGTTACTAAATCACTACTGATAAGAGGATGAGGATCATACTCACTCCCCATGAAAGTCTGGTAGTATTTTTGAGGGCCCAAACCCATCATGACATAGTGATGAAGTGAAGACTCAAGTAACTGATCGTCTATTTGAGTAGAGTTCTGATGATGAATCTAGTTTATTAGTAGGGAAATAGTGAATTAATACCAAACCTACAACACAAAAAAAGAGACCCCCCATTAAACTAATGAATTTTTAACCAGTCATTGAAGTAATATTTGAGCTAGACCCCCAATATATATAAGTACCATTTTTTGATATCTTATTTAGATTCATCCAATTATAAGGTGATAGATAGCATGGTATGGTTCTCTAATGGGTAGTGAAGTGGTAAAGTTGGAATGGATTGAGGGGAGTCAAGGGGATGGGGGTGGTTTGGAGTTGTCCATGGAATTGGAAGAACTGAGTTAATAGGTAGGCAATCACAGAAAAACGAAATCAACTACAGTGAAACAATGGATTTTCTCGAAAAACCACAAGGATATTGGAACTCTGTATTACATCTTCGGTGTGCTTTTGGGACTGATTGGAACATGTTTTTTTTGTTTTGATTTGTATGGAATTATCAAACCCATGCGATCAACTACTTGGTGAGAACCATAAAATATATAATGTTTTTCATATGGTTCACCCTATAGTCATGACATTTTTCATGGTGATCCCAGCTATGATAGGTGGATCTGGAAATTGGCTTGTTCCGATTCTGATTGGATCCACCAAGATTTCTTTTCCATGCTTAAATAATATATCGTTCTGGTAGTTTCCTCTAAGTCTGTTGCTCCTAATGTGACAAAAATTAGTGGAATTGGGTAGTGGCACTGGTTTGATGGTCTATCCACAACTAAGTGGGATCACCATCCATTCCGGAGGCGCAGATTATTTGGAAATTTCTAGTCTGTATCTTAGTGGGTTATCTTCTATTCTAGGTATGATAAATTTTATTTCAACGATATCAAACATGCGTGGTCCTAGAATAACGATGCATAGATCACCCCTCTTTGTGTGGTTTGTTCATGTGACTAAATTCCCCATAGTGTTGGCTCTTCCCATACAGGTTGGGGGACTCACAATTTTATCAAAGAATCAAAACCTCAATACCACATTTTTTGATCCATCTGGGGGTGGAGACCCCATTTTATACTCTCATCTCTTTTGGTTCTTCAGTTTTAAATGGCCCTTTTCAAATTCAATTCTGAATATGCATTGTACTATATGCTGGGACTATCTACTTCATGGTACTCCTAATAGGTTCATAAGTGGTCTTCTAGTAAAACCCCAATCTAGTAAAAATGGAGTATCTAAAACACAATAAGTAGGTAACCAATGACACAAAACCATTCTAGTAAGAACCTCAGAGACTACATGCTCAACAACTGATCATAAATCCTTCTATGAGTGGTTAGCTGGAATTATCGATGGTGATGGGACTATTCAAGTGAGTAAAAAAGGTTCTAAAATATCTTACCCTCTAGGGAGGGAAGGATATACTTCTCTTGAAATTACTATGGGAATAAAAGATATATGAATACTATGATATATCCAACAAATTCTTGGTGGAAGTATTAATATGTGATCAGGTGCTAAAGCTTATCATTATCAACTACATCATTGACTTGGTGTGACGAAACTCATGAATTGTATTAATGGTCATATTAGAAATTCAATACGACTACTTAAACTACATCATGTATGTCAATTAATGGATATCCCTGTCATTCTACCTGTTACACTAGATGATCAATCCAATTGGGTTGCAGGATTATTTGATGCAGATGGTACCATTGGTATCGCTAGGAAGCATCAACTAACTAAAATTATTAATCGAGTAAATAATAAACTTCTAAAATATGTAGAGTATTATAAGGTAGTATTTTGAGGAAATTCCTACATTTATAGTAGTAAAAATGGTTACTATAAATGGTCTGCATAAATTCGAAAAGATGTGACCATTAAGTTAGATTACTTTCAATCAAGTACTTTTCAATGTCATAAATAATGATGATTCATCCTTATTGAGTAATATTATATTCTTTATGATCTCAAATCATTTAAACCTAATATAATTCACTATAAACCATGGATATATTTTCTATAAAAATGGAATAAGTTGATGATATAGTCCACCTTTATTCACTTATATTGATGAGTAGAATAGAGAAGAATCCTGATGTTTACATCCTCATTCTACCTGGATTTGGAATCATTAGTCATATAGTTTGAAAATATTCAAACAAACCGGTCTTCGTCTATCTCGGAATGGTATATTCCATGATTAGTATTGGTGCTCTTGTCTCTCTGGTTCAGGCACATCATTTGTTTATTGTGGGGTTAGACGTCGATACCCATTCGTACTTCACTACTGGTACCATGATAATAGTTTTTCTTACTATAATTAAATTCTTTAGTTTGATCTCTACCTGGTAGGGAAGTTCAATCATGTACTTAAAAACACCCATGTTGTTATCTGTGGGGTTCATCTTTTTGTTTACGATTTGTGGAATCACTAGAATAGTACCGACTAATTCTGGTCTTGACATTGAAATTCATGATACCTATTATGTGGTGGCACATTTCCATTCCTTTTGTTCTTTTTTAGTGACCAATTGAGAGTTGCACCATCCAAATATATAGATCTCTAAGTAAATACCACAAATAATAGGAATGCTTATCCATCCCCAAGACTTTTCCTCTCTAGTACACATGCTTGTAATCATTGCTTGGACAAAAGAGAACAAAGGACAAAAAAATAGAATGAGCATTCAAGTATGATCAAATGGCGAAAAACTCAGTGAATCAGTTCAATAACTACATCAATGTCTCTTGTAAATATATTTTTATGAGACCACATCCTATAATAATTTTTTCCATTTAGAGTGAAAGTGGTCCAGATTATTTGGGCACACAATTACTAATCTAGTAGTTATTTTTCTATTAGTTTTGTATGCTCCCTATTAACATTTTATCACTAGCTATCTACTCCTATATCACTCTTTAGATAAATTTCTTTTAGCTACCAGCTAATTTTCTTTCTATTTCATCATTTAGTCTCAACAAGGGATCCAAATATCTTTTGCAGATCTCTGCCTTGCTGAACTTATCATCATTTCCAATTATCCACCGAATCATTCATAGAGTCTCCTATTATATTATAATAGTTGAGCACCTATTTCTCTCTTCATTTGGACCTCCCAAGATGCAATTTGTGGCCCGAACATGGTTTCATTGCAACTCTTCATCATCCCAACGTCACCCCTGCAAGAAAATACCCCTCACTATAGATAATACCACATCCAATAAATCCCTCACTGATGCTACATATGCACACAAAACATATGTTATTAAGCCCTGTCTTGTAGCCTTAGATTGTATGGTTTCCTGTATCACTGTTTTCAAGCACTTGACATTAGACCAGTCTAGCTGATATATGTCTATAGAAGGCAAGAGTTGACTAGATTAGATTGTCTCTTCTTACAGTACCCAACTAAGGTTAGTAAATTAATAAAGGAGGCAATACCTTCACTCTTTTGGAACCATTCCCTATAGATTCATTCACAGGGTTTGAGTGAATAATGAAATATCTCATCTTTGAGGATTTGAGGCAATCCCGATTTCACAACATGACCATAGGTCTTGAGGAACTATTTATCAGAGTGATGTCTGGTGTGGCCTCCTTATAAGGATAACTTATGTTGGGGAACCTTTCTTATTAAATATAAAATATGAGTACAATTTGGAAATATTCAATGTTAGTCAATGAAGATCTCGACATAATGAGGGTTTGAAGGAGACTCGAGTTGAACTAAGGGATTCACTTTAGCAAGGGCCACCTTCTTTATTTCGTCTACACTCTCCCCTGATTGTGTAACAAAATCACATAATAGTGGAACAAGTCTACAATAGTTACTATGCTACTATTTTCACCCCATCCTAATCTCTCAACCAATGCCGCACATTACTTGAATGTCCACCATTTGGAATAAGTATGGTATTAATAAATCGAGAAAATTATTCTACCAGTCATAGATGAATTTCAAACGTCTTTTCTCAAAGAAGTGAACCATTAGTGTATGTATATAGAAAATCCACGCCCAATACAACGACAAATTCCATCATATGAATCATAGTTTTTCATTAAATGTTCTTGGGCTTTTGGGCCCCAGAATCCATAATTTCAAACATATGGCATGACCTTCGTCACATACCTATCACTTTTGAAATGATATCCTCTTGTAAACCTTATCTAAAAGTCCCCTATTCTACAAAAGAAGTGTTTTTATTAGGGATGGGAATCCAAGAAAGACACACTCTTATATTACCAGTTAAATGCATAAATAAATGGATTCAACAATGAGGTATGATTCGATAAGGTGGATACTGAACAATAAGGGATATTTCTCCTCAGTGATTAGAGGTTTAAGCACCATTGGAGTTGTTCAGACCCAAAGGTAGGCATGTAGAATGGTATATGGTTAGCTGGTTTCATTTTTCATCGGCTTCTTGTTATGATTCTATTCTTTCTTTGAGATCCTACCCCATATGCTTCATCATATATTTCTATAATAACAACATATTTTCTATTAGTTGTCACAATATTGGGGGATATTCTTCCACTGAAACATATTGTATTTATAAAAATATTAATTAATTTTGGATAATCACTAACTTCTCTCAGTCTTAAACTAGTATCCCATATTCCATGCTTTCAACTCTTAGTTTATAAATACCTCTTCCTCTTCTTCCTCCTTTGTTCTGATTCTTTTTGCAGTCTTTCTTCCATTAGACCAAAAAACATTTCCATATTCAACTAAGGAAAATACCATTGCTAAAAATATGAATGGATTGAGTTATTACCTAAGGTAGTAAGCATTATCCCCTCCTCCCTTTAGACAAAAATTGTAGGAGATGAATGGTCGATCATCATCATCAGATGAATATAATAAAAAATAATTTGCAATAGAAGTCACCCTCCCTTCCCGTTGAACACTCTGACCCCTGGGAGAGATGAAAATTGTTTTAGAGAGTATAAAGAACCTATTTGGAAGGTAATAATTTATAATAGGGGTGATTTGGTATTATAACAGATGATCCATCATCCCTTCATGAATAGGGAATGTCTTTAGTGTCTATGGGGGGGGGGGTACATAAACTAGAATGAGAGTGATTCACACTCAATCTCTAGAAACATATGGTTGAATGAACAAAGAGATATTGGCCTATTATTTTCTAATAGTGGATATTAGAAAATAATATCTAGGGTCTTCATCCCTTTTATCTTTACCAAAGAGGTTGGAGCTGTTATTTCGTGGTGGTTGCATGGGACTGCAATTTCAATGCATTTATCCATAATATGGTGTGTGTTTGATCAAGATAGGATGCCTAACCATATAGTTCATCAATCTGACCATGGAGGGGTCTTTGTAAATGATAGGTGAAATCTATTCCAGAATTCCTAACACCACCTCAGTTGACTTAACTGCTTGAGAATCCTAATCAATTCATCAATACTAGGATGTTGGAAGAGTTGACCTTGTGTTCCAGTGGGTCTAACAGTTGAAAGGACAAACGATCAGGAAAATTATTGAGGAGAGAGATAAAGGCATAGAGGGTTCAAGATCTCTTTAAACTTCCAAGGAAGGTGGGGCAGTGGTCGAGTGTTCCATCACTTTCCCCCCTTGTATTCCTCTCTCAGGTGTTCGGTTGACTGTCTTTATATCAATGCATCCACATCCATTCAGAGAACAGGTTCACCCACAATTATTAGAGATGTTATCTATGATTCAAGGGTTTCCCAAAAAATAATTATTTACAACTGGTCCTAAAACACATGTAAAACATTACTGGGAATGTCGACGTAATTTATGTACGAAGTCTCCTACTAGACTAACAAGATGGGCACATCCCGTGAATTGGTGAAAGGTTGTTGAATATGAAAACGAGACCTATGGTATTGATGGATTGACATGATGGACCTAGATACCTAGATCCCACATAGAACACTACACGATTCCTGGTTGTTCTTGTTGAATGAGAGCATTGGAGCCATTATGTACTGAGTTGTTTAAGAGACATGGTGTCGGATCCAGTTACATATGAAAGAGGCATGTGGGGTTGGATGGATGTATTCATTTGGGTATCATATGCCCCATATCAAGACAAAGTGTGACGTTTTGTCCATGAGTGGATCAATATTGAGGTACACTACCACCAATACCACAACGTACTACCCTATTCTTATTCTACGTTACTCTTATATTATAGTTATAGAAGAGTACCTGAGCAATGAAACTCAATCACAAGAGATGAAATGAAAATGGTCACTTGAATGACCAATGGGAATACTAGTGAATCGGGGCATATACTAGAGTTGAGAGGGTCAAAATGGTATTGGGGTTGAAGTGTAAGACATTATATGTATAATTTATATCATAAATACCCATAAAGTCATGTCAAGTATGTCAAAAATGGTGGCATTGGTAGGGTCATGCCAATGGTGCGCATACTTGTAGAGCTCAGAAATTTGATGACCATTTAGTGTTCTGACCAAGGGGCAACTGTCAACTCAACCTCAACTCGTACTATGATGAGAGATATGATGTATTTCAAATGCTCAGATCTCTCTTTCGAGGATGTTCCCATGAGAACCATATCAATGATAATGGGAGGGAATCCCCTTTGATTCTATCTTCTCGACCAGTCCTCACTCGAGTATAGTGTTGAATAGGTGTCAGATAAAGAGGTTTTGGGATGCCAAGTCAACTTCTCATATGACTATGTATACTACCTATACTATACTATGTGCACTAAGATAGTCTAAAAAGAATATAGTTAGTAGAGACAGTATAATAATAATATAGTGGGCTCACCAGTAGTATACTCTTCATGATAGTGGGGTCAGATGGCTCGGGATAGCAGAAAATGTTTGAGAGAGTTTATGGATTGGATGGTGACCTTGGATGTTGGTCAATGTGACTGATATTGTCCCTACGGGCCGTTGGGAATGATGGGGTCATACCAGTGGGAAGGAGGGTGGTTGGGACATCCAATTCATTCCCAATTGAAACAATATAATCTGAATGGATTCTAACATTGGATAACTATTCTACGACCGAATTAGAACCCTTCCTACTGAGATTGTAACACTACTACGTTTGGATTGGTATTCCTGAACCCTTTATGGACCCAAATGGTACCAATAATACATTTTTCGGTACATCAACCTTATGGAGATGGCCCTGTAGGCCCACAATGAATTTTTAACACTACTACTTATATATATTTCTTGATAAATAATAGTACTCTTTGATCCATGTCATATCATGATCAATGTGATGAAAAGTCCATTGGCACATCCCATCCAATTTGAGTCGATCAATATTATTTGTTGCAGTTATTATAGCATGGCCTGAAGTTCCAGAAAAGATAACCATATATACTTAAGAATTCACATCATCAGTTGACTAACCAGAACAAATTAAAGATCCACATAAACCACCCTATCAGACAAGATTTTACATCATCAGATCACTACTCTATGAAAATATGGTATCATCCTCAGTGGTAGTGGAGTTAAGGAAACAAAATTCGATATAGTAAGAGGCTAAAATGTATTCTATGACAATAAAACATGTGGAAATACAACTACACTACCATCACCAGTGTATTAGGCATTGTAATGACATGAAAAAGGGGGAACCATTCCAAGACCGTGAGTACATAAATGAGTGAAATGTGGGTCGATGCATCAGTGGTGACATTCCCCAGTACCCTAGATAGTTTATTTCATTCCAAACTAGCGATTTGTTATGGAACCTCTCCCACTGGCCGCCCCATTGTTGTTATTGTACTGGAGCACTGTCTTTCCTAGTTGGTCGAGTTTCTCCACTATGGTTTTCCAATGGGTCCATGCCATCTAGCCACTACCTTCTGGGAGTTGCTGGAACAGTGAATGTTTAAGGAATGTCACGGGGGTCTAGAAAATGGTCATTAGACATCCAATCAAGAACTCAGAAAATTCCATCTTGAACGTACCCCTGATAAAGACTATTAGAGTTAAGTACAAAGCCATGGAGCTTCCCAAGTCTTCACTAGGATTCCAGATTCAGGTATCCTAGTGAAGACATGGGAGGACCAGGATAGTCTACTATCTAGATTATATGTCAGTATAATCTAGATAGGTACACTGCAATATTGTCTATAGGAATTTATTCTCATAATATAGTACAATATCCTACTATCTAGATTATACCTAGAGGATACATGATTCAAGTATCCCAGGGAGTTCCTGGAATACATGAAGTATACCTAAAAATGACTGGGGGTAAGAGGGTGGACATGTTGAAACATGAATGAGAGAAAAAATTCCATCATTGAGGAAAACAGGGTTATAGCTTCGGCCTAAGAAAACCCCAAAATTGCATACCCAAATGATTATTTTTCCATTTACGGATTTTGTGACATAGATTGAATAAACACAGTGAACATGTTTCCAATTTTGACCACCGCTCCATGTAAAGAAATAATAGTTGCACCAAAACCCATTGATTTTGCACCACCCACCATCTCATTCCCTGAAACACACAACTCTCCCTGATACCGTATTTTAATAGTATTAAACCTTGACATTGGATTCAGCCTATCTCACCCTACCTCTAATACCTATATTATACCGATCAAAGAAATCGTTGTGTTACGATTGATTCCCTTCAGTCTGCTATATGGGTTTTCATTGGGAGTGTTGATTGAGCTTCTTTCTTTCACATCATGGGAGAACCTATGAGTTACTGTATAGAGTAGAGTACTTGATTTTGATCCATATATTGTATTAGACCACCAAGCTGGTGACAAGAAGATCCATACAATATAGAGTATATTACTTAATCTAGGAATCTTATATTGCTCCTGGAAACACCGCCTGGTCCAAGTACTCCATATCAAAGTGTGTTCACTCACTAGGTCAAGAGGTTGTAGTTGACCTGGTCCACATACTATATTCCATAGTGTGCTCACTCACCAGGTCCTCACTGTGATACATGATGAATACCAGGTCTACACTGGGATCCCTGATTCAGGCATCCCGGTGAAGATCTGGGAGGACCAGGTCATGCTACTATATATATTATATGACTATATAATCTAGGTAGCTACTCTTCTATATAGTATATAGCCATTCATTCTCATAATATAGTCTAGTAGCCTACTATATAGATTATAACTAGAGGATACATGATTCGTGTATCCCTTAGGTAATCTAGATAGACTGTATAGAAGAGTACTTCGCTATATTAAACTGAGGGTTGCACTAGAGTGGAAATGGGGAGCTCAGGTAGGCATCTCAAGGAAAGGAGATGATGTTGATCTCTTGGGTAAATGGTGCCTCATGACCACTATTAATATTATATTGAGCAATGGGTTGGATTTGGAAGTGTCAATTCAGCGTAATATAGGTAGAAGAGTTTGACCCTGGACACCGTGCCGATATAGCCACTGGTTCATATCGTACTAGACTAGCAACATCCTGTACCTAAGTTCAACTATGTTTCCCAGTACTCGAGTCAAACTAGTAGCTCCAATAGATGACTATCCCATGGCCCCAAGTTTCCTATCTCATAAAGAGATGGTATACCCCCAACACAATGCCTCTAAATGGAAAACCATCTATTGAAATAATATTAGTGTAGACCATGTAGAATAAATTACTGAACATTACTCTATATTGTTCAATGTAGTCGCAGTCGAGCGAACCCAAGTAATCTACTCTATATAGTATGGTCATCCATACCTCTTTCAGAGCCACCTAATCTTGTACGATCATCATAGTCGGCCTAATCTGAGCCCCCATACCTCGTTGTAAACCTATCACTTTGCTTTTTTCACTTTCCTTACCATTTCAACCATTTGATTGGAGTGTTTCTAAATGTAACATTACTATTAGAGTAGTGTAGTGACTCGAGTGGATGGAAAAAGAGATATGGCCATAGGTATTTTATCTCATCAGGAGTATTGGTATTGAGATGGTGTGGTGCATTGGATCAATCATTCAACACTTCTTGTGGGATCACTTCCATTCCATATGGGTATCATCTCTATCGGTCATGCTACTTCTGATAAATAATGAACAATATATTATTTTTATTATACCGAATCATCATTTCAGGTTGATAATTTGATCCTAGAGTCCTTCGAATATATATCATATATGACAAAGTCCACCCCAGTTCCTATGACCGAAACAATTTTCCTACCACTACCACAACCCCCAAGTCCCTTTTGCTTCCATTGGCATGACTGTTGTAATACCACTGATGCCCCACTACTAAAATGACCACCTCCTGTGCGATAGGACACATGTGGCCATCTCTTCAACCACCATTTTCTATTAATTATATATATTTTGGTAGAATAATAGTTCCCTTGAGTTCTATTTTTGCTGCTTCCTGTGTTGTAGTGTGAGATGAGTTGTTCCCACTCTCGTGATAATCATTGTCCTACTACCATGTTATAGTTGAAATAGTCTTGGTGGTCTTTTTTGTTCCCCTGACTTAGTGTGGTGTCATTTGTCTCGCACCCATAGTACCATCTGCAAAAAGAGTCATCCTGGTGAACCTCGTCTAGTTGATGACATGGCGGCACTATTAGAGTATATTATTGGAACAAAGCACTAATTTCTATTGTAATCATTAATGTATGTCATTACGAGTATCCTCACATGACTTTCCCTTAGCACAAGGTGGAAACTAGTAGGAAATGGTCTTTCCGAGCACATCCACTAGAACCTATTGGTCAATGACAATGCCTTGTGCTATAGGGGCCTTTGGATCTACTTATCTCTCGAACCAATGACAATGATATGATGTGGGAATGAAATACCACCAATCACATGCGATTGATGCATGATTTCATAGTAGTAGAAACATGTGAAGTCTTGCTACCCATGGCATGTCCTACTACCTTTCTCCAGTACTCTATAGGCAGAGTACTCTACTCTACTATAATAGTTCCCCACCTTCAATATTAGACCTCGTGACCTTTAGTGGGTTCATGGGCCAAGTCTACTCTTTATATTATACTGATGGTTCTGTGCATTGGTTTTAGTCATGCAGCTAGTACCTTGCTCCAGTTGATGAGTAATCTTTTCTAATAGTACTATATAGTCAGAGTACCTGACTCTACTCTAATAGTCGTTTCTTCCATGTATGTAGTGGTTGATGGAATCTGTGCTCTACCATGCAATCATATTGTCCAGTTCCCTGATATCCTACTTCTTTTCATATGAATATAGTTGCAATTCATTGTTTTACACTAGATAGCTATCGGCATCCCCTATATCATGAATGTGGTGGTGAAAGAATAAACATAGTTGTCTTTTGGTTTTTCCATGTTCTACTAGTTCTCGTAAGTCTTGATCCACCATAGTCCATTCAATACTATTATAGTACACTTATATATAGTTATAGAGATGGTACCAATATTCCATGGTGGTGTTTGATGGACGGTCCCCTTCATCCTTCCGACTGGTCGAGCTATGACTCTATAGTGACTGGGTGAACATTGGGTAGTCAGTGATTGAAATGGAAGTGGTACCTTGGGTGAAACTCAAAAACAATCAATAGAAAATCATGCCCTCTCACTCCCCATTTACTTGCCTTTGGTTTGGGGAATGCACTGGGAGCCTTCTTGCTAGCCTGAAAACTATTCGTTGAAAATCTGTACTCTACTATATATATTGTGGTGGCCATCTCAAAAACTCGAATTCCATTATCCACCAAGCGGATCCATGGTGTGGTGTGGGATATGAGATGGAGTTCCATCCAAGATACTTCTATGGGGACTACCAAGCCACCAATTACTCTTTTATATATTCTATTTATATTATAACGAACCACTCGAGTGTACTAGTGCACCAGAAGAAGGGAGTGTACCCTATCTACCGAAGACACTCATCGAATGGGGGTTGGGTATAACACACGTTGAACATGCGACAATTGCGTTAAAATCCCAATGCTCTACCAGCTAAGCTATACAACCACCTCACCTCGGGGATTCGGGTGTCTAGGAAGGATGGCTCCGGTCTACAACCTATATTATACTAAGGAACACCTATTATTATTTTATGGTACTCTTATATATGGTTATTGAAGAGTACTTGATCCCATACAGACCCTTGGGAGTATAGTGGCATATATGGGATTCCCTCGAACAATTGAGTAGAGTACTGTTGGTACCACCTAGACCATTTCCAGTTCAAAACCTCTTTTTTTATCGAACACTTGTATCAATTGTTATTGATTGATAGTTTGAAAATATGATGATTCAGCTAGTGATTCGGTATTCCAAGATGGACTCCACGGTCCCTTCAAATGTAGTTTCCTTGTTGACTATCCCAATATAACTCCTTCCAAACCACCTTGATCCCCAGTACTCTACTCTACGATGCTCTTATATATAATCACATTCATCAATTCTCACTATGTAGTATGATGATCCGGATTCCCTATTCCTATAGCTACAGCTTGCCGGTCCTAGGTCTCAATGCCATCATTTTCGTTGTGTGGGATCGAGCTTGTTGATCAGCTCTATCCCAACTACTCCATCCATAAAGAAATTCCCCCATAGTTCAGTATTAGTTAAAATGGAAGTATCTCATATGATAATAACCATCACTCAGATCCCCATCTTGTCCTACATTTATACAAGAGAAAGGTCGACCCACTTCTTCATTCCATTCTCCAAATCAGAGTTGTCAATGGTTCAGAAATGTCTCTGTAATCTACTATAATAGTATACACTAGATGGTCCAACTATTTGAACCATAATAGTCTGATATTCACTATCGAAGAAACCCCCATCAATGACATAGAGAAGAGGCACCCTCTGATACTATTGATATCCAATTTCTTTGATCATCAGGATCAGATCGACGATCTCATCCAATGAGTATAACATAGAAAAGAAAGGGATAAAAATGAACATCAATATGATACTAGGCAAGATGGTACAAAGTACCTCGATAGTAGTTCCATAAATGATCCATTTGTTTGATAGTCCCCTGCAAAAGGGGTACATCCATAAAACTCGTACTAGAATCTGTGAAACGAACCAGAAGATCTGAAATAGGAACTGAAAAAAATATTTATGTTACTTAATGATCCCCTACATGATCAGTGGGGATCCCTCTAGATATCCTAATTTTAATGGATAATATTCATCACAAATAGTGTCTATTTTTCTGACATTGATGTTAATTTCTTTTTTTATAGTGTAGAAATAGAAAGGGTGTCTATCACTACCGGATCATTTCACCTAGACACATCAAATCGTAATGTTCCTCTATCGGTATTGGGGTTGATATTGCCTTAGGTATTCTTATTATATAGTTACCTAAATCAAGAACCTATAATATAAGAATATTTGAATTTGAGGTGTACACAATAGGAGGATTAGATTCTTCCAGCTTATCGTTCCATTGTCTAAAGACCTGGTCTGACCTTTCCTGGTCAGAAAAGGAAGGCTACTCTAGATTATAAGAGGTGCTTCAAGATACTCTAGATTATAAGAAGGTAGGGTATACTAGAAATATTATACCAAGGAGGACCCGTGATTTGTGAAGTATCCTATCCTAGTGAGCACCTGGGATACATGATTCATGTATAGTTTCCCAGAAACTAGTCTATCTTTATTTCAAGAAATTTTAGTTCCTGTTGTCTCTAGGAGGTCCACTATAATTGGTTGTCATATTCTATAGAACATCCTTCGATTTTCTTACTCGATCATACTTTGAAATCAGTTAATTTTTCTTCTTTATTCTCATCCACAGATAGATTCATCAACACTATTATAACAGTACTGATGATGTGGAACAATACAACAAAAACCTCTCATCTCACAGGTAGGTACATAATTGGATGCTAGCCTATTTCATTGGGAAATTCTACCAAATAATATACATGTGTATGATAGATTCATTTCACCATCATAAGGAACTTGAGGTTTCTAACCAAAATCACGTCACAGCCTTGATATTGATCCACTGATTCTAGTACCTCTTAGCACTTTTCTCAACACCAATTCTCTCCACTTGTTGATGTCTTGGACTCTGGAAGATTCCCTCTTGGAGCTAGATTAAGGTACTTGGAGACGCTTGAGGAATTTCATAACTCGGTGACCAACTGATTATGTCAAATTCTCCTAAAGGACATGATAAGATCATATTTTAGTAGTATCTTTAGTATCCTACTGTGTGCGTGGTATATTAAGGGACCAAGAACTTACCTTCCTTATGGTATGGGCTCATCTACCAGATAGGATTCCAGTCGACTGGGTCCCCAAAGCTATTTCTCGAGCGGTAAATTGATTTTCTACTACCTATATTATACTGAGATAGTCTACTACCTATATTATACCGATTCAAAACCACCCCCAAAGTTGGTACTCTACTCTAATAGACCCCAATAGGTAAAGAACCACACCAGCATGGGAACTCAATGGACATCATACCAAAGTTAAAGCACTTATATTCAAATATATACTAGAATGAGCATCACTAAAAAGACCTCCATATATCATTTCTTACACATGATTCAATTTTTTAAAGGTTCCTCTTGATGGAATACAAATTGGCTAGATTGTTGAGAAAAATATCTTATTGAGAAGTTGATGAACATATGTGTCTATACAACCTATTTCCTTTTCTCATGAACCATTCCTTCATCCCCATGTACTATACTCTAATAGTACTATATAGATAGAGTACCCAACCCATTTCCGAATGGTCTACTCTTGGGAATGCCAAGCCGGAACGTGATGCATCATATACCATCAAGAGGAAATGCCCATATTATTCCTTGTCACTCTCTTCAATCCATCCAAAACCTCTCTCGGTATATTATAGGTAGTGTAGTATTCCCACAAAAATGGAATTCAACAGGTGACCTATATAGGGTCAAGTATCGTATATTTGACTCCTTCTATCCCTTAGATATAAAGTAATTGTGAAGGATAGTGAACCACCTTGTAGGTGAAGTCCTCCCACACGCTACTTTTCCCAGTTGAGGCATCACCCAAAAGTCAAGATTCATGATACATTCTTACCCCTAGTGCTGGTGTATGAGTATATCCCTCTAACCTAATTGTAGTAGGAGAACCAGTCCACTCTCTAACCCTCATATAACACTGTCGTTGTTACCCTAACCCTTTGACTATAACTCTAACTATATTATACAGAGTCTTTATATCCCACTATCAAGGAAGAAACAAAATCATATCCTCAACTAATAAAATATAATGGATCTTCCATACAAGCCGCCCAAGACAACAGGTCACCCAGGTGATTCGAAGTTAGCTTGAGAAAGCTATCCTGTAATTCTACTACCTATATTATAATAAGTATGAGTAGGAGTTGGATTCTGCCAGTGAGTCTCCCCTGGTTCTAGAGGGAGAAATTTTTTAGGTTCATTAACTGGTAGGGACAAACTATATAGGGTCATGTACCATAGATCTGACTCGAAAGAAATTGTAAGGTCCTCCGTCCGAAAAATATAGATATTTAGAAACTTCATGTAACATGGGTTCTAAACTCTTATTTATTAAGTAGAAGATCCCTGACCCTCCCAAATGTGCTGCTACTTATATATCACGGGTTTTTAAACTTTTAGGGGGGGTCAATAATTGACTTCACCCACTCAGATATGTAAATGGAATGCAAAGAGACTATCTGTTTCCGAGTGTATTTGTCCAAGAATGCCACATCAAATGGGTACTTTTTTAATATAGTAGTGACCTCACAATGTTTTAACAGTACTTTTAGAGTAGAGTAATAATTATGTCTCTATATATATAAAAACAATAATAATAGGTATAATATAGGTATTATAGTTTCCATTTTGTGGTAGTCCCCATTTAACCTTGTGTGAGCCGCATATCGCAATGTGTCCCATTTCAATATTAGTGTTCGGAAGCCCCATACCAGATTATAGTAGTCCCATATGAATAGATTCATGACCACCCTTGATATGGGAAAACCCCCAACACAAACATCAACCTCTGGCTGAGCTGATCTCTTCCCACCGCTCGGTATCGTGATGAAAGTATCAGTGGAATACCAACCACAGAACCCAAGGTCCACCTATTAGAGTATAGTACTATGACACTATTTATATGCTAGAATACCTACATATAAAGTTTTTATTTCACTGAGTGTCTGTCTGGTAGTAAAATAGACTATTTTGTCTGAGTAGAACATGGAATAATAAAACCTCTGTATGACATGGTGTCCCCCCCTCTTAGTGAGATCCCACCTCGATAGCCAACTGATATGGCCTTCCACGCCTAGCTGCCAAGTGATTTCTATAATGCCCAAGAGCCTGAGTCATTGGATCTGTTGACCGCAGTACCAACCCATGACCGTACACCAATTGGATAATTAACATCAATATTTGGATATATAGTCTACACCAGTGCGAAACCCATGGCTGAATTCATCTTGAAAGTAGAACACCATGTCTATCTCATTTAACAGTAAGGTCATTCCCGACGTTCATAGGAGAAACTGTACTTTCCAAATGCATCTCAACCCCCAGACTCCAACCATGATCATATATATATATATACAATGTCGAGTTTACTAGGCATAACCAGGTGAATTATGTCCAATAGGTGAATGTATCCAGTTGCATCATTAGAATTCGATCTAGAAAACCTGTGTCCAACTCGCTTCCATCTAGTTGTTCCTACCACCTCACCCTCAAAAGATAATCCTCTTCAAACCGATTCAAACTCACTATAATATATCAACTAGTAGTGTGGTAAAGGCCTATATTTTATGAATACTCATCCCTACCTCCAGAAACACCAATCACCCCTGATAGGTACTCTGTCTATATAGTCCTGATTCTGAGCGGCGTTTTTACCCACAACCTCCTAGCTATTCTCATGGAAGATGATCTACAACTTATATTATACCTACTAGAGTTGGAAGGTGTTCCAATTACAAAAACATTATTTCCCAACCTCACTATTAGAGTATAGTACCGACCTCATCACACCATCCCCGAATGAATAAGAGTGAAGTTCTGAGACTATTAGAGTAGAGTACTACTTCAATAATCTTGCTTTTTTACCATCTTGACCCATACTGGAGTGGGACCTAGTCATTCTCTGGGATACTTCATGTATCCCTTGGGTAATCTAGCAAGGTACTCCTTTATATAGTCTATAGTGGAATATATTGTGGTACCTATAGTGGGACGACTATATTATACCAAGATTCTTCTTTCATTCTCTCTTCCACCGACCACCAACATCTCTATGACTATAAAAGGTACCTCTCCCTATATTAAAATGAAAATAAAGACCTTTTTGAACCCATACACTCTTATATATTGTTGAATATGACCATGGTACTATGTACACATATTATAGTAGATTTCCATCAGGTCCACACCACCACCAGGATCCCAGGAACCCTGCGCAAGGACTATACAGAAGAGTACCTAACTCTACTCTAATAGTATCGACATCGATATTGGAGGATACCATCCACCCCCATTGGGAACCCACCCACTCGGTGCATCTTTCCCAGTGTCATGTCCGGAAGTGAACAACCCATGTCAAGTGTCATTCAATTTTTCCAGTGGATTTGGACATCCTACCCACCATAGCTATTTGGGATAGAGCATGGACATTGAAACCCCAATCACATATGTCCATTGTGTTTGGGGGGTAATATTTATAAAATATATGACCCTAAAGGGTCATATATATGGTACTCGACCCTATATAGTAGACCCTAATGTGTCATATCTTTTATAACCTTTTCCATACTTTGAACATATCATTCCCCTTTGGATTTTGAAGCTTCCATAAATGAATTATTGCAAAGTACAATATCAACATGATAAAGTGTATTACATTTTACTCATCATAAGCATTGAATCAATAAGACTCACACATCATCCCTTTTCACAATTGGGGATGTGTCAATGGACTTTGCAGCTTTTTGATCGTGGAATGTCAAGGGCCACTCGGTACATCAACTTTATGTTGCAGTCCTAGGAAGCCCGAGTGGTGCCAATGCAGCATGCCATCATATAGGTGCCATGAAATAATTCCAAGATGAACATAGTTGAACCAACAATATATATATATACAAGGTTCTAAACCCTTATATATTAAGTAGCACAGAATACTGAATAGGGGGAAGTATCCGAGCTCACCCTATTCGGTGGACTCACTAGAATAGTTCTGAATAATTCAGGGCTTAACATTTGACTTGACAAAACCTATCATTAAGGCTTATGGCCAAGTCCTATGAACTCCATTGCACACTAGAGAAGCATTGGCCTAATATCTCCCCAAGAGGGATGGTGTACGTCATAATTTGTGGAAGCGGGGGCCTGCGTTCGCATGACCCCTAAGAAAAGAAAAAAAGAGTTGCATGTTAAAAATTACATGATTTTATGTGTTATGATTATATAATGGTAGTTGAAAATTTTACATATGGTTACTTGATAATCCTAGGATGGGTGGTTCCATGATAAACCTAGGATAGGTGGTTACATTATAACCTCCAAGGCATTGTGTATGGAATTCATCCATATAGTCATTCTATTTAGAAGAGTCATATGTATTGAAGTCAATCACATGGTTATTACATTTAAGAATCATTATTTAAAAGGTTACCTACTTATGATTTCCTTTCCTTTAAGTCCCTTATTGAGATTTTATGCTCATATGATGTTGTAATATTTTTTTCAAATGGTTTAAGGAAGAGTTGGTTCGAGGATACGATCAAGGGAAAATGTTTAAAATATTCCAGCATGGAAAATCATGTTTTAATTTAATTTTTTTTGTTTTATGGAAAAAAGGATACCGAGTATATATTTCAACTTTTAATGTATGGGTTTACTATGTAAGAGTTTTTACAAAATCTCTAAAACAATAAATCTAAAATATATTTTGGAAAATAATGTGTTTTATAGTATTTAAATAACTAGAATATGTAATGTTTATGGCCTGATACTTACAGTTGGTATCAGATAAGGGTTTAGAAAACATTGGAGACGAGGATGTTTTCTTAAGAGTTTGATATATCATTATGAGTTTATAATTTTAATGTTTATCATAACTAAAATTTCTTAAAAACCACTTTGGAGGATTTATGTTATGAAATTTTAAGGTGATTAATGATTTTTTTGCGACATTTTTTTGAGGTAATTATGGGTTATTACTTTTTCGAATGAAAAATGAAAGGCATGAGATAATATTTGATTTTAAAACATGTTATGGTTATATTTGAGGAATTTATCATATTTATGAAATTTTATAATAATTATATTGTTTTAGAAATAGGACAACCCGCAGGATGGGTGAAAAACCATCACATCCGCTAAGGCTGTAGAAATCAAACCCACAAGTGAAGGGAGACAACGGTGCACAACCTACCACTGGCATACATGAAGTATCATGTTAGTATAAATTTTTTTAGTTAAACAAGTTTATGTAATAAGAATAATTTTATTTTGGTAATATATGTTTTATTGAACAGATAAACTTGGGATTGCGAAATGAATTAGTGATTAAGTGATTAATTTTATTTTGGAAAATGTTTACTATTTTGGGAACTCTGTATGATCAAGGAAACAAAATACTGTGGGATTTTATTTGAGAAGTAAAGATTGAGTAATATTTTGGAAGAATCTATGATTTTATTTTGGGCCTATGGTGATTCAGGTTATTTATGGAAATAATTAAAATATCTAGGTGAGTATGGGATTTGTAAAATTACATTTTTGTTATGATAAATTAAGAGTGATTGATATTATATAGAGATAAATTATATAATTTATCTTGGATGACTCTGTGATCAAATCCTAATACATTTTGGGTTCTAATCTGAGTTTATATTATTTTTATGAATTTTAAGTAAAATTATTTATTGAATGATAAATGTTGAACATTGGGTATTACTGTTGAAATTTGAAAATTAAAATAGATTTTAATTATAAAAGGTATATTATTTTTGGGGAATTATCATATCTTGTACTAACCATTTTGGTTTTGGTTAGTTTATAAAAATAGAAGAAATAGATAGTTAATATTTTGTGGATTATGTGATTTTATAGAAGTTGATTATAGTGCATTATGCATGAAAAATTCATCTTGAATACTCATAATTAGGAGAAAAGGATGTGTTTTCGGTGGTAATTTATTAATGGATGAAACAATAATTTTCATGTAAGTATGTTTTGAAATGTTCTTAATTCAGTTAGTAAAATAATTCCTCAACTCTAGGAAATGGATTTTGAAACAAAAACATTATCCATTTATTTTTATCAATGGTATTTTAAACCATCACATATTTAAGGTTTGGTGATAGTTAAATTTTCCATGATCTTGTTCTATATCACATGATATTAGTATTTAAGAGTTATATTTATCTTCCATGTACATGATTAACAACATTGAAACCCAGTTTATGTTATCTTAGGTGAGCTCTGTACTTCGCTTTCATAATTTTAATCTGGATGTTTTATTAATCCATTTTATGAAGTGGGATTTCAATAAAGGTATTTTGAAATGTCAAAATTTAGTTACTGGGACCGAATTAAAAATAACGAGGTTGAAATTTCTAGGGGGGAGGAGAATGTAACATCCTGAGTTTTTTTAAAAAGAAACACTACATTCGATAGAGTACATGATACACCACATCATCCTTAAATGAAAAATTAAATATTATTATATCCTAGCTGTTAGAATGGTAGGAATGAGAATGATTAACTGAATTATGAATATATGGTTTAAACATGTGTATATAATTAATTTTCTGGTGACAAATTAATTATAAATGAATGTAAAACCCTTTTAATAATAAAATGAAATGTTTTTATGAAAAACTATTTAAATGTGACAAAGTTTATTTTATACCAATAAATAAACAAATTACTCTTTTTGGATTATATTAATAATATATATATATATATATATGTATATATATATATATTGTCGGCCAGAGTGGATTACTCAAGAGGGTGGTGAATTGAGTATCTATAAAAATTTCTGTTAAAAACTCGTTCATTGAAAATTTCCCCCAATTAAAAATTTTGATAAATGTCAGTTAGTAGGGAATTTATAAAAGACCATAATGTTCAATTAATTTCTAAAAATATTGATTAGTTCCCAGATATAATAATATAGATATTAATATTACTTTTGAAACAAACCAACTAGTTCAAAAGAATTATAAATACATGCAAAACTAACTATCAAAGTAATATCTAGTTTTTTAAATATAAATTAAAATAGTGAACAACTAAATTAGAAGACATAGTAGATAAAACAAGTGGATCAGTCTCAAAATGAGACTTAATCATCTCTACTTGGTGATCACCTACCACCTATTAGTATATATTAATAACCTTGACTAACACCCTGCATTGGGGTAAACAACATTACATAGGACTGTCCAGGTCACACAACCTATTCCACTGTTCTTCATGGGAATAAGCTGCTAGGTCACACAAAGACATATTCCACACTTATCCATGGGAGTAAATCAATGTAAGAAGATATAAGAGGAAGGATATATTTTATCCTTTAGTTTAATAAAGGAGACAATGTGTGTTTAAATACATACACACACACACATAGATCAAAAGACAAAAGCAGTACACAATAGAGAAATGATGATAAGAAAGGGTTATAATTTCTCTGAGTGTTTTTCTATGAATATCTAAACTTGTAGGATGAATCATATGAATGTATCAAGTCCTCCAATAGAAAATAAATTATCATAAGTCTCGTGATCTGGTTTCTAGTTCGATGATATTGCTCGTGTTCTTCTTAAAGTTTGTACTATGAAGATGTTTTTCAATCTGATATACGGTAGTCTAGCCTTAAGGATTTGAGAGTTATTCTTGTGTTCTTTAGTTTTATGTTGTAGAAAATATCAGTTTTCTTTTAAAATTATCGCCCGTCTACATTTTGTTCCAATTCCACACATTCCTTTTTTTTACAGAGTGCATATGGTGGAGCTGATAGGATGCATGTATTCTACATCTCGTACATCATACTGTCAATTGACATGTCTACCAAGAAAAATTAAGTATGACAGTGACATTGAATGACTCAAATATTATTGTTAGAAATTAAATTTAAAATGACAAAAGAGATTAAAGAATGGTGTCACAATTTGTCTTGAAATGATATCACATGGAAACACTGTCGCCAAAAAAATAGTTATTGTGTAACAGTCACAGTGTCTGGGTCACGGTGCCTGGGTCACGGTGTCTGGGTCATGGTGTCTGGGTCTTTTCAAAAAACTAGAACCTGTTAAAGACATACAGTTTCACAATCTTAACCAAATATTTGTAAATAGTCTTAAGCAGTAATATTCATTGAATGAATTATAATTAATCATTCAAACAAAAAAATATTATAGAGAAAAATCAAATATATTTTTGAATAATCAAACATGATTTATAGGAATCAAGATCATTTGAATTTTTATTTATAGAATAATGAAACCAACCATATATAAACATGATTTGAGATATATTTAACAATGTTAACATGATTTGTAATCATTAAAACTTGATTAAAACATAATGAATCCAACAATATCCCCCCATTTGATGGTCACAAATCATAGATGTAAGATTTATGTTCTTAGTGTCCTTTATCCCCCTTTTGGGATTATCAAAAATATTAGAGGGAAAAAAATAATGAATGTAAATAAGAGAATAGAAGACAACAGTATATATTTCATTAGATGGAAAGATATGTGTTAGTACAAGAAGTATGAAATAATACAAAACATCCCTATCAAAATATAGTTTTTACTTTTCTTCAGGACTAGAAATATTTTATTTTCCATTTCTGCAACATAAAAAAAAATATATGAGAAAAAGTAGAGGTGGAAGAAGGGAATGAGCCAACTATCAGAGTAGGAAAAGGCAGGCCTTCAAAAACAGAAGCTTCCAGAGTGGGTTTGGTTGAAGATTGAGGTATGTTTTGGTAAAGGATAACAGGTCTGATCTGGCTGAGAGCCTGCGATATAGACATCGAGGCAGAAAAAAAATCATTGGACGAGAAAAGAGTAAATCAAGGACATAAAGGTGTAGATGTTGGATCCATAATGTCAGTTCTTTTGACATGAAGATAAGGTTTCAACAATTTAATTAAATCAATATTGATCTCACCACCATACTTCATTTCCTTCTCATAATCATTTTTGTTCTCTATGAACTACTCCAATAGAGGAGTGAAATCTTTCAGATTTTGGACTTTATTCTTGAAGGATTGTGTGACACGAGAAATTTTCAAATTCTTGACATGATATTTGAAATGATTGGTCATATCATGCTTAGAGAGAATCCTATTAAAGTAGAAATCCAATTTCTTAGTAATTTCTTCCTGAGAATCATTGGAAATCTTTGAATGAATTTTCACTAATTCAAGTAATTTGTCACTATTCTTGAAAACTGTACATAAACATTCCTTATCAAAACCACTTAACACTAATTATAGTTCCTCCTTAACAACAGTTCTATGTAGATCATTTTCAATGGGTTTAGATGACTATCCATAGGCATTAGAGGCTATAAAAGCTAATTTTTGGGTCTTGAGATGATTTAGAACTTTTTGTAGACATCCCTTGTATTCCTCGGTCATTTTGTTAAGACCAAAAACAAGCTCACATATCTCATTGACTATCTGAATGTTTCTCTCATCCACATTATTAAATATTGAAGTCATGATCGGTTGAATCATAGATGAAACTTTCGATGGAATATGAACACTAACATCCACAATAGGATGAGCAACAAAAGCTTGTCCTGGTTGAAACACTTTTTGCACATCTTCAACCATATCCCTAAAAGACATCACTTCATCTCTCAACTAAATGCTATCAATTCTATCCTCTTCTATTTAATGAAGAGTTTCTGGTTGAATTTTCCATATAATTTTCTCTAACAACAATGAAACATCTATTTCACTAAGATTTGTCACAGTAGAAGGTTGTGTGTTCATGATATTTTAAAATCTAGATAATAAATTAACTCTAAAATATTTTAGACCACTTTGAATTACATAAGTAGAAGGTTCTTGTTATGGTTGGGGAACATGAGATGGGACAGTTTTAGGCTCCTTAGTAGTGATTAATTATAGAGAAAAAACTAGTTTCAATTGAAACATAGTGGAAAGGTATATGCCTTTAACTGAGGCCTCCTAGGCATTATCCACATCAATGTAGTTGGGAAACATATACCAGGTGTCCACAATGATTTTATCAACAATATTGGGAACTTTAACACTTTCTAAAATGGGGTGTTGCTCCCCCTCAATAGGTGCATCTCTAATAGTATTAAGAGATCCATTCCCTTGATCTGTTTCTAAATTTTCATCTCTAATAGCCTCACCCATTTGTTTTCTAGCCAGCTGAAAGGCTTTTTCCATTATTTCCATGGCAGATTGGATAACTTTAGGGTTATCTAATTCCTCTAAATGTTCCTCATCAATAGCCTCTTCCTAAATAGTATGTTCCTCTTCTTGATGCTCCTCAAGAAAATTTTTTTCTTTTACACTATCAGTATATTCTTTTCATAAAGTAGTTTCTTCTTCTAAATCAACACTTCTTTCAGTAACATCTGATTCCTTCTCAAATAAATTTTGTAGAACATGCAAACCACTATCTTTCTTGTCCAAGATAGTTCCTTCCATAGGTGAAACAACTTCCTCTTCTCCTTCTTCACCAGGATAAAAAACAACTTCATATGGTTCCAAACCAGAATCAGATATGTTCTTAGGTCTTGACGGATGCAAAACCCAATTAATATTTTCATATAACCTTTCATTTTCCTACACCTAATACTTTTTCCAATGATTCTATCTTATTTTTATCCTTTTTATTATAACCTTTGAGATACCAAATTCATATTCTTTGATGAATTCTTCATTTGGTCCAACCACTCCTTTAAAATACAACATTTCATAGATTAACCTTGAATAGAACAAAGAGGTATACTTTGAAGTTGTCTTAATCAATTCACACATGTGATGTATAATATACATACACAGATTAATATTATGCACATTTTTCATAAGATGTATCAAGAATAAATCTTGATACTTTAGGGTAGAAAAATCTACTTTCATTGGACTAATCAAATTTTGGATAAATTTAAGCAGTAATCTTGTTTCACTATCTGACTCAGCCGCAATTGATCTTCCTTTCTTCTTATTTTCAATAAAACTTCCAAGGGCCTCTTCTAAGACAAAACATCACTAAAATTAGGAAAACCAATCTAGTAGTCATAAAAAATTACTTTATGTAGTATCCTTAGGAAAAGAACCCATAATCTCAAGGAAAAAGTACATCTTTGACCATTATTTCATCATCTTAAAAAAATTTATCTTTAGTATTGAATGAAAACTGGAAATATAGATAGAACTGAGAAATAAGTCTTAGATAAAAAAGCCTGATCTCTTTTGTAAACTAGTTCTTCCATCCCTTCTCTTCCAAGATTTTCAAAACTAAATACTAAATTAACATCAACCACTTAGTATAGATTTATTTTTTTGGTACTACTATTCTATCAACAAGATTCGTGTTCCATGATCCTTCGAGATCTACTTTCAGTGCCCTTTTCATTTTATTCTGAGATCTATGAGTCTTAGGAATAATGAAGATGGGAGCTTCATTCTAGGAATTCAAAAAGGGTTCAAAAGAGAGATAGATGAAGGGATAAAAGAGGACTTATGGTTTGATAGATATGGGTTTCAGTTTCGAGAGAAGAGATCTCAAGTGAAGAAAATAGTGAACGATATTTAGTTTTTATCATTTATGGATTTCAGGTATCACAAATTTAAAATTGTGGGATAAAAATAATAAAATAATTAACATAGGGATATGGGTAATAAAATAAAAATAAAATGATAAGGAGTTATTATTGTGAGGCCAGAATAAATTTTCACGGTTTAACTGGAATATATTGTCACAATGTCATATTTACAGTGTGACCCCAAACGGTGTGACCATATCATTTGAGAGAGTAAGTGCAAGATAGTAACCCAGACATAATAACTGTGAGACCATAAACCCGAAATAGTAAATTCAAGACAGTAACTTGTAAAACTGTGAGAGTAAGACAATAATTCTAAGACAGTGACTTGTGAAACCGTAAATCATGAAATAATAAACTGTGAAATAATAATCTGTGAGATAATATGTTTTGAAATACTATACTTTATATTTGAGACTTATCATTCCTAATTCATGTATTATGTAATCAATCCTTTTATAATTTAACAGTTTAGTGAATATAATAGGAAGTTGACATTCAATTCCAATGAATTCCAAAGTGATGTCCCATTTTTGATAATGGTCTATCAAAAAGTGATGTCTTACATCAATATGTATTGTACTAGAGTTTGAAACATGATTTTTTGAAATTTTAATAGCACTTTTATTATCACATTTTATAGGTAAATTCCTGAATCGATGTCCATAATCTAGTCATGTGTGTTTCATCCACAAAGGTTGTGCACAATAACTACCAGTAGCTATATATTCTTATTCAGTAGTATATAATGCAATAGAGTTGTGTTTCTTACTACACCATGACACTAGAGACTTTCTTAAAATGTGACATCTTCCAAAGGTTTTTTCTATCCAAATTACAACCACCATAATTTGCATCAGAATAGCTAACTAACTTTAATGATTTACCTCTGGGATAGAATAGTCCTATATTGGGATTATGTTTGAGATGTTTGAAAATCCTTTTAACATCATTTAAATGAGGTTATATAGGATTTTCTTGAAAAATAGCCCATATACATACACTAAACATAATATTATGTAAGCTAGCAGTTTAGTAGATTAAGCTTCCAATCATTCGTCTGTAGGTGATTTGATCCAAATATTTTTCATCTTCTTCAAGATCCAACTTTCAAATAGTACTAATTGGAGTATCACTACTTTTAGTGCTATCAAATCCAAAATGTTTTAGAAAATCTTTAGAGTATTTTCTTTGATATAGAATAATTCAATCATTATTTTGAAATATTATAAATCCAAGAAATAATTTTTGTTCACCCTTTAAAATCATTTCAAATTAATTTTGCATCATTTTAGAAAACTAAATAAATAATAAATTTTTTTAGGATCCAAAAATAATATCATCTACATAAATTTGAACTACCAAAACATAATTGGAAATTAGTTTTATGAAAATAGTAGGATCAGCTAAATCTTTTTTAAAAACATTGATAATTGGAAAAGTACTTAATAAATCGTACCAAGCTCTTGGATCTTACTTTAAACCATACAAAAGTTTTGATAATTTAAAAACATGATTAGGAAAATAAGGATTTGTGAAACCAGGGGGTTGTCCAAAAAAGACATCATAAGCTATATTCACATTTAGGAATTCACTCTTGACAACCATTAGATATAGTTTGAAATTCATATGGGAAGCACACGCATGAAGTATTCTGATAGATTCAATTATAGAAACAGGTGAAAAGGTCCCATAATAGTCAATACCTCCTTCTGAACTATAGAATTGTTCAACCAATCTAGCCCTATTTATAACTATGTTACCATCTTCATTTACCTTATTTCTAAACACCCACTAAGTGCCTATGGTAAATATTTCTATGGGTTTGTCAACATATTTATAAAATTTGTTCCTTTAAAACTTATTATGTTCTTCTTACATATCAATCACTCAAATTTCATCATTGATAGCATCCTTAATGTTTTTAGGTTCAAGTTGTGATAAGAAAACTTTTTGTTCAACTTGATTTATAAGAGAAGCTCTAGTTTATGTTCTTTTATCTAAATTTCCTAAAAAAAATCTAAAGTATGATTCTTAAGGGTTCTAATAGATCTAGAAAAATGGGGGCTAGAGATTTTAGCTTCTTCAACAGGTTCGGGTTCATTATGAATTGAATTTGTAGAATTTCTAGAACTGTATGTTTTTATAGATTCTATTATAGGATAGCTGTTGGATTTAGCATTGATGTACAAATTTGACACATCATCCTCAAGATTATCTATAGATGTCTTATTCTCATGTGGATCCATCTCATCAATCTTTACATGGAAATATTCCTCTAGACATTTTTTTAAACACTCTACTGGATTTAATAGATATTGAGTATCCTACAAAAATTACTTCATCACTCTTGGATGCAAATTTTTCAAGATTTTTCTTAGTATTAAAGATATATACTTTTCAACCAAAGACTTTGAAGTGGCTTACATTGGGTTTTCTATTGTTCCATAACTCATATATAGTTCTTTTAAGAATAAGTCTAATGAATACTCTATTAATAATGTTGCATACTGTTTTTACAGATTCCACCCAGAAATAAATAGGTATGTCACGCTCATTAATCATGGTTCTAGAAATTTATTTCAAGGCCCTATTTCTTCTTTCTACAAATCTATTTTTTTGTGGTGTTCTGGGGGCATAGAAATTATGACTATAGTAATTTAGTGTGAAAAAGGATTCAAACTCTTGATTTTAAAACTCAAGGTTGTTGGTACTTATTAAATATTTAATTCAAAGTCCACTATGGTTTTCTTTAGCTTTGTAATATTTGGTGAAATGATAGCATGATTAACTTTTGTATGCCAAGAATTAGGTCCAAGTATATATAGAAAATTAATCTACATGAACATAAATGTAGTTCTTCCCATTTAAAATAGAAACTCTATATGGTCCAAAAAAAATACATGTGAACCAACTCGAGAGGTTGAGAAGCTGAAACTTCTTTCTTTGGATTAAAGGAAATTTTGGGTTGCTTTCCCTTTTGGTAAGGATTACAAACTTTATCATTTAGAAAATATAGTTTGGGTAGATCTTTGACTAAAATATTTCTTCATAGATTTCTAAGGGAGTGAAAATTGTAGTGTCATGTTCTTCTATTCCAAATCCATGATTATTTGTGAAATAAACATAAACATGAGAATTTTTGAGAATCTAAAGAATATAAGTTAACAAAATATACAATTTCATTTTTGAATGAAGAAAATACTAATTTTTTTTGAAATTTAAAAAATTGAAAGCATCATTTTCAAATTTAACACGAAATCCATCATCAAATAGTTGTGAAGTAGTAAGTTGATTATATTTCAATAAATCAACAAAATGTACTTTGGAAATTAAAACCGAGTTAATGTTACCTATTTTGCCAAGGCAAATGATTTTTCCTCTAGCCTTGTCACTAAAAGTGACATTTCCACCATCAATTTTTATTAGGTTCTTGAAACATGAATCATATCCTGTCATGTTTCTTGAAAACCCACTGTCCAAGTACCATAATATTTTATAGGAGATCTCTAAACAATTGTCCTACAAAATAGTCAAATAAAAACAGACTTTAGTACCCATATTTGTTTTGGTGCAGTAATATTAATTACTAGTACTTTAGAAACCCATATCTGCCACATAGGTTTCTTATAAGAATTATTTATTGTATTTGAGAAATAAACTTTATTTTGTCTAGAAAAACATGAAATAGTATATAGTGTATCATAGTTTTAACTTTCAGAATATTTTCATGAACTAGGAGTAAAGATGTATGTTGTATATTTAGAAAAAAAAATTTGTCTTCTAAAATTTCTTTTACCAGGTTGATTGCCCGTACCTATAGTGTATTTAAGGGAAATACATTTCCCTAGAATTTGACCACGGTATCATTACCATTAGTAAACCTTCCAAGATACATTTTCAATTGCTCATTTGATAGCTTTAATTAATTGTTTTATTTGATTAATTGAACATTTTTCTCTCTTTCAACTGCAAGTTCAGACTTAACAGTTGAGGTAAGAGAATAATATTTCTTTAAAGACATGAATTTATCTTTTAGTTCATTACATTCCTCTTCAACCATATTGAAATAATTAAAAATTTATTCTTTAGACATATTTTCATATTCTCTTTTATGTCCAGAATAATAAGAATTTTCTATAGGATATTCTAGGGTTACCTCAGATGTGTTTTCCATGAAACACATATTAGCCTTGTTATCTTGTTCATCATGTGACAACTCTGAGTCACTTGAACTATCATAGGAAGCACTCATAGTTTCCTTTATTTCGTTTTTATACTTACTATCTTTTTAATCATATTTTTTTATACCTGAGCTTGGGACAGTCAGTATTTACATGTCCCATTCGCTTACATTCATAACATACAGTCACATCAAACTTATCATTTCTTTTCCAATCTTTCTTATAGATTCCATTTTGATCATATATTCCTTTCAAGTTATATTTCTGAAAAAAATACTATTGTAAAATTTCTTAAACCTTCTGGATAATTGAGCCATCTCCTCATCACTATCAGGTGATTATTGTTCAACACTATAACTCTCTATAATGACATTCAGATTCTCATTTTATTTGTGTTTAGAGGTGGTGGTCTCTAATACCCCAAATTTTCATTTGGTTTCTTCCTCCTATTACCTATTTACTTTCATTTATTCTTCCTACATCATTAGTTTCCCAATGATTTCTTTGATAGGTAATTTTCTTATGTCACATGACTCTCTAATAGAGATAGAGGTCCCTCTCCATCTATTAGGTAGTCATCTAAGAATACTCATGATGTGTTCTTTGGAAGTGACATATCATCCAAGAGAGATCATTGTATTTACAATTTCATTAAACTTGAGATATATATCAGAAAAAGATTCATGTAGAATCATTTTGAAGTTATCATACTTAATAGTATATGTATTGTGTCTCATTTCTTTCTCATTAGTGGTTCCCTCATGATAAGAAGACAAGGTGTCCCAAATCTCATGGAAAGTTTTATATTAAGAAATTTTGTTGAATTCTTCATCTCATAAGGCACAGTATAGAGAATTAATTGCTTTAAAGTTATTCATATAGGAAATCTTGGTAGGTTCATACCAAATGTTTCTACATGTTTTAGAAATTTGATATTTACTTTCAATAGCAGTTTATATTTCCAATACCATGATTTATAGAAGTATTTTCATTTTCTGCTTCCACTTAGCATAGTTCGTTCCATTAATGAAAAATGGACTATTAGTAGCATCTCCTTCTAAATGATTTTTCATAATATAAATTTTAAAAGGATGTGAAAGAGATAAAAATTTACAAATAACAAAAATTTTAATATTGTTGAAAGACAACTATAATCCCACTTGAAAAAGATTTGAGAAATATTTTAAAATTAAAAATTTTATAAACTCCATTGATAAAAAATGATGGTCGGAGTAGATTACTCAAGAAAAGGGTGAATTGAGTATCTATAAAAAAAAATTTAAAAAATTGGTTGTTGAAAATTTCCCCTAATTAAAAAATATGATCAAAGTTTGTTTGTAGTGAATTTATCAATGTATTGAAGGTTTAATTGATTTCTCAAAATATTGATTAGTTATCTGCTATACTAATCTAGATATTAATATTATTTTTTAAACTAACCTACTAGTTCAAAATAATTATAAACACTTGCAAAACTAACTGTCAAAGTAATATGTAGTTTTCTGAAATATAAATAAAAAGATAGAAAAACTAAATTAAAAGACACTTTAGATAAAACAAATGGTTTGGTTTCAAGACAAGACATAATCTACTCCACTTGGTTATCAAATTCCACTAAGCTGTCTATATTAATAAACATGATCTACACCCTGGATTTGTGTAAACAACAGTACACAGGACTTTCCAAGTCACATGACCTTCTCCACTTTTCTTCATAGGAATAAGCTACCAGTTCATACAAGGACCTCTTCCACACTTATATGTGGGAGTAAATAGATGTAAGAAGACATGAGAGGAAGGATTTATTTTATAAGTCAGTTTAATATTGGATACAATGTGTGTTTAAATACAGACACACACACACTTCTTGAAATCTAAATGTAGTACACAACAGATCGAAGATGATGAGAAAGGGTTTGAAGTGATCTGAGTGTTATTTGATGATTCTCTGGACTTGTAGGATGAAGCATATGCAAGTACCAAGTCCTCTTGTAAAAAAACATAGTATCATAAGTTTGGTGCTCTAGTTTCCAGTTCAACGATATAGCTCATGTTCTTCTTAGAGTTGGTACTACGATGATTTTTTTGACTATGATCAATGGTATTATAGCCTTCAATAAGCGATAGTTCTTTTGGGGTTCTTTAGTTTTATGTTGTTTCATGTATTAGTTTTTTTGAATGATCTATCCTCTATATTTTTTTCTAGTTCCATGATTTCATTTTTGATACAAAGTGCATGTGTTGGAGCCGACATGATGCCTGTAGTATACACCTCATACCTTGTACTCTCAGGAGACATGTCTAAAAATAAATATTAATTATGTTAGTACCTTTAAATTACTCAAATGTGACCATTGAAAATTAAATTTAAAACAAAAAAAGAGATTAAAGAACAATGTCATAGTTTATCTTGAAACGGTATCACTTGGAAATAGTTTCACCACGAAACGATGTCTTGTTCATTGGTATTGAGCAGTGAGATAGTCATGATTCCATAGATACATTGGGACAAAGAACTTGTAGAAAAAATTTTGTGTTTGGATCATAGTTTTTGGCCCTTTTCCAAACATTGAATAGTGTCTTGGTTATGGTAGGAAGGAACCAGTGTCACCGAATTCATGAGATCTAAAACTGGTTACAGTGTCAGCGTCACAGTGTCTATGACATGCTGTCTTGGTCATGGTTTCTGGGTCACAGTGTCTGGGTTATGGTGTCTGGGTCACCATGTCTTGGTCATGCTGTATGGGTCACGATGTTTGGGTCACAGTGTCTCATCACAGTGTCTAGGTCTTTTCCAAAAACCAGAACAAGTGGTAGACTTTTTGTTTCTCTGACTTAGCCAAATATCTGTAAATAGTCGTAAGCAGTAATATTCAAAGAATGAATTAGAATTAATCATTCATACATGAAAATATTATAGAAAAAAATTAAATATAGTTTACAATAATCAAAATTGATTTATAGAAATCGGGATCCTGTGAATGTTTTTTTAAAGAATAAGGAAACCAACCATCTCTACACATGATTTGAGATAGATTAAACATAGTTAACAAGATTTGGGATCATTAAAACATGACTAAAACATAAGTATTCCAAAGTATATAATATTCAGTATAATCCTTAAAATTCATATTATGTGTTTTATAGGCATCATATAAGAACAAATCTAATTTTACACATAAAAGAATTATTTTTCAAAAAAGTGTGTTTTGTCACCTTTTAATGGTGAACCTGTTATATATATATTTTTTGAAAATTTTATAAATTATATTTTTAAAAATAAACGTCTTTTTTGAAATAATAATATCAAAATTTACTTTGGTTTTATTTTATATTTTTTCTAATAAGTTTAATGTTTTGATGAATACGGAAAAAAAACATCATTTTAATTGAAAACTGATTTTCATCTAATTTATTTATAGTATTAAGTTATATATTTGAATGATTTTAAAGTATAATTATATCATTTTATATCATTGAATATAATTTTGGCCATTGGAATCAATTTCACATTGAATTTCTATATAAAAAAATTCAATCTTTTGAACATTTTTACTTTAAAAGGCAGTTTTCTCGACTCGCCAACAGAATTAATTTTATATTAATTTCATCCTATTAAATGTTTTTAATTTTTTAAAATTGATTCCATATTTGGAATAATAATATCCACATTTATTAAATAGGTCCTTTTTATTTTCTGACATTATGAATAATAACATTAGTAATATTGTTTATTACCACGGTTGAAGGTAATTCCGGTCATTAAAGGTAAAAGTAATATTAAAATTATTATAAAATTACCCTTACAATTAGCCTAATTTTATTGGATGAGTTTTTTTAGACCAAAACCATAATTGGGATGATTTTATAAGATCTTGGAGCCACTTGGATGTCATTATTCCATTTATAGTATTTAATTGAACGAAATGTCAATTTCTTCATAATCTTATTTATAATAAGTGTAATATTTTTAATATAGAGTTATATATGGGATATATTCAACTATAAATAGAATTTTGATAGATAAAATCTTTATATTAATCATTATTTGTTTTAATTTTTAGGTTATAAATAATTTAATTAAAGAATTTCACAATGATGATGTAGTGATTATTTAATTAAAAAAAAAATCAAATAAATGATATTAAAAATAATAAAATGAATACACTTTTAGAAAATTAATATCATACATAAATTTTATGGATGAATTTGAAATGTTTATGATGATCTAAAAGAGTTGGTTGGATGATATCGTTTTGTTATGATATATTTAAAAATCAAGAAATGAAAATTTTCAAAATTAATATCAAAGATATTTTAAAATAAATGGTATTTTTTAAAATGATATGAAATTCATAAAAATCCAAAATTTGGAAAACTGATTAGTATAAGTCTAAATAAAATAATAAATGATTCATTTATAGTTCATTTTCCATTTTATAGTAATTATATTAACCTTGAATTTGTAATTTACATGATATCATGGAAATAATTAAAAAGGATAAATACGGGTCAAAAAATGATAAGGATTAAAAAATATAAACACCTGTCTAATTTTCATTTTATCAATGGATTTTTACACATTTTCATTATTGGGTCCTGATAAATTTGGATAAGGGAAGTCAAATACTCCCATAAATTTTGAAAAGGAAGGAAAATGAACCTAGTAATAATTTGAAGAAAAGTGTTAAAAAAGCCAATAAATCTGGAAAAGGAATAACCAGACTGCAAAGCGAAATGTCCTTCATAGACTTTCACTCTATATGGCGGTCCACTTCACAAAGAACCCATGAACTGACCAGTTCACAAGATAGAGATGATGAAACCAGACCCCCCATGAACGTTATCGTTTGCGGGATGGAGGTTGAAAAATTCACCCCATGTACCATTCTCTATAGACTCAGATAGTTTTTGGGTGAGGCAGAGCTGATGGTGTCCCACGAATGATGGTGTTCATGAGACTGAGGAGGTGTTTTTTACCTCCGAGAACTACAACCCCATGAGCCACTATTGACTGAGTCATATTCCGGCCTAGTGTTTATTCCTTGGGCATTCACAAAAGACACAATGTGACCCACCAATCGAGATCCCCCACTACTCTATAAAAAGACACTAAGGGGAGCCATGAAATCACTAAATAGAAGAATTTTGGAGTCGATTGATCAAAAAAAGCACAAAATAATAGAGTATAAAAAAAGATGGACTTTCCAGCAATTCTCAATAGGTATAAGTCACAACATAACCTCAATGAACAAAATATAATAAGAATTGGAAGACTCCGAACCCAACATCCTTCACAAATGAATCTCCCACGAAGCATAATACCAACTCCATTTCTTTAATTTGGTGCCCCGTGTAGAAAAACACTTTACGGATGGAACCCTGCACCATGTAGAAAATCACTACGTGGATGGAGCCTAATGGCGCATACCACCATATTACGTAGACAAAAATCAGCACCACATACCCCCAATGTACGCAGATGGAACTTGGTGTCATGAAGAAAAACACTACATACATAGAATCTTGGTCTATATACCATCACGGTACATAGATGACCCCTTCACCCACATAGTGATGCACTATGCATAGGAAACCCCATACCGCATGAGAAAATTGTACACATAATGGGGTATCCTTTGGAATTCCACCTCGGAGTTGAACCATTTACTTCTATTCTAGTTGAAACATCCATATCCCTCTATAAAATAGTCCAAAAAACTAGGCCAGAGCCTCTTCCAAAGACACTAGACCCATATGATAAAACCATTAGGCGCATCATCGCACCCTTCTGAGTTTACATACCCATAGTAAGAAGATTCTTGTGGGTAATACCTATGATTAGGAAGACCCCCCAGGATGTCCCTAAGATTACATCCCCATGGAAATACATGGTTTGATATCAAGATGCCCCAATTTATTTCACCGTTATAGGGATTAAGGGTAATCACTAGCCTTTACATTCGATTAGGGCCAATGATAAATAAGGGAACAACATGCTTGTATTTCCTTTTGATATGGAACAAAGATCCTCCCCTTTCCCAGAAGCAGTCAAATGGAATCCCTCCTAGAGTAATCCCCTTCATTTATAAGAGATGGTTATAGCACCTCATCCTCTTTCTCAATCCTCCTCCTCCTTTTACATTAGTGGAGAAGGAAACGTATGTGATTCACTAGATCTACCGCTTCTTCTTGTCTCTCACACCGATCATGAATCATGTGGGCTTAGAGATAAGTGGATATCATTTCATCCATGTGATTCACCCCAACCAATAAACTATGAGAAATATGATTCTGGAAACAATTGGGATATGCATGATTCTTGTACAAGGTCCGATCTCAAATGGGCCTCCTAGAAGGTGTAAGACACAGTCCAATATCCTCAAATAGGTTGCTCCCATGAATAAGTCATAACCATGCCCTCTTTATGGGCCTCCTCTATGTTGTAAGTCCAAACTAAAACCAAACTACATGGGCTTTGATTCCCAAATAATTGGGATATCTATAATGCCTCCTTGTGGTCCAAACATGACACCCAAATCAACATAATTCTCTTTGGGACACATACCTGGTAGGTTCATATCCACTTAGGAGACCATATCACTTCTAGGTACCTCAGACCACTTCAACATAAGTCTCACACCATCCTTGACCAAGTAATCTTTCACCTATGTGTCCCTAACACATGAAATTATACATTATGTATGGGTCCTTGTCACACAACATTAAAAT
Organism: Viscum album; assembly: GCA_963277665.1. NCBI lineage: Eukaryota > Viridiplantae > Streptophyta > Magnoliopsida > Santalales > Viscaceae > Viscum > Viscum album. Next base: position 1,546,106,434 of record OY728135.1, on the reverse strand, counting down.
TTGATGTTTCCCATAAGGAGACACTAAACTATGTGGGTTCTGATTCCTCTCTTGAGGATACGTAGGAAGCCCACCTGATGTGATTAATCCCAACATCAAAATAGCTCATGTCCTCCCTATATGATGATAGATTCTAGAGTGCTACCCCATGTGGATCAAGACCCTCATTGTCTTAGAGGATAATCAAATCATCTATTAATTTTCTATAAATGGATAACATCAATGAGGAACTTAGAATACAAACACATATCTTCAGTGGTGGAAAACCTAGGAAGCATAAAGATGATTCTAGACCCATGCACACCTCTAACTGATCTTTCTACCCCAAGGATATGTCACAGACACATGCATAAAAATTAACCAAGGATTAATGAACCTATTAACATAGATTAAATCTATATAAGAGTCCTGAAATAGGAAATAGTTCACCTAAAAAAAGGTGAGATGATCCCAGGCCCCCATCCTCTCGACCAATGTGAGCTCTAAAAGTATTGTTGGCCAAATCATCCAATGAGAACCTTCCATTGAAAAGTAGATCCATGAATCATGGATATGAGAGCCGTTGGGTGTTTATGGATCTGTGAAAAAATCTGTCGAAGACATGCAAATATTTTATTACCGCTTCTAGTTATTGCACACCAATTAACCCCCTGAAATCATATCAGTGGCCCATATCCCCCATTAGGGAAAAACGACCCTCATCACTTCATCTGAAACCAAAATGATATACCTGATGTGAATCCTAAACCAAGGTGGCAGAGCTACCCGACCACATTCCCCATTCACACCCAAAAGAAAGAGGGAAAATCAAAATCATCAATTATGTATGTGATTATGAGATGATACTATGACATGGTTTTTTTTGTACATGTTACACATATTTCATTTAATTCACTAATATCCCTTCAATTCAATGGAATATAAATAGTTTTATTAGACATTCACATCAACAAATGCACAGGAGGTTCAGTCCTCGATGAAGAATAGGACCCCATCTCCCACCCATCATCTTAGGTGATGGATTTCAAATGTTCTAATCAAGGAGTACCATAAAAATGGTACAATCCCCATCATAGAGGTGGTGAGTAGGCCTTCCAGGCTAGGGATCCTCACCAAACACCCACTCATCAGTGGTTGATAACCCAAAACTATGAAACACCTCTATTTATATCTAATAAATTTATGAGCCTATCCCTGGAATATGTGAACATGTACATACCTTATCTTGGGGAGGTAGATGAAGTCATCATTTATGACTTTGTCCCAACTGAATAGGGGTGAAACTCGAAATCCCCATCCATAATATATATCCACCAACATCATGCATCCTAGTATCCTCATAATGAAGAGGATACCACTAGAAGGACCCCTACTGAACTAAAACAGACCTAGCTCCCCTGAGTATCCCACCAAATGTGACAATAAAACCACCAGGAATAGGTAATTACCCGAGTTCATTCAAGTGAATCCCACCATAGAAATACAAGTGAAACCAATGAGTGAACATATATCCCCGCTAATCCTTGTGAATCACACCATAGAAGTACGATGGCCCATTATGAACCAGCGTAAATTCTTGCGAAAGCACTCCAGTCCCACCACATAGATAGAGAGAAAAATTATAGGAAAATGAGAATACCTTCCAATGAACAATGATCATGTCATCCTTTGGGTGGAAAACTATGAAAATTCATAAAACACTTCCAATTCATATGAATACCATCAATCAAATATAGTGGATATCAACAAAAAGATGCAAATTCATTCTTACCGCAACGAATACCATTAGTCTAATATAATGGAAAACAAATACAAGCATAGTAAAATTACTTTGGATGAATCTCAATTCCACGAGAAAAATACAACAATAAATTAGTAGACATAAATACCCAGTATCAAATTTGAATCCCATCATCTAAATTGGATGAAAACTGGAGAAAACTATTGGTATTTCCCAATTATAAACTGGGGGAAAAATCATTCCTCTTCCCCAACACATGAGAACCGACATTACCTACCGGAAAACCACATAGGACTACAGAAAGTATAAATTTATACTCTAACATCAGAATAGGAATTAATCCCCATTCCATAAAAATATATATCTCAAAACATCCTAGAAATGATGGAGGGTTGTACATCGATTCCTGATCACATCCTCAATACCTGTCAAGATGTAATCACATCTAGGGGAATAACATGGTGTTGGCCCCACAACACCATCTCCCTAAGTGGGGTGACTCATACACCAAATACGATGGTCACTTTTAAGTATATTTGTATCCCATATCTAGTATAGGAAGTCCAATGACTATATTTCGTGATACTAGGATAGCTAGATCGGGAACAAACAACCATTGAAACAGGGGGACATCATTGCACCGTGGTGGCCACTCCAAGGCAGACATATATCCCTGTAAAAAATAAAGGTTCTCTTTGGTGTATTTAGGTGGATTTATGGGAACCAACTAAACAGAAGCCTGAATATGAAGGCCATTACCAATAGCATGCGACCCGAGTTTCCCAAAAAGGGAGCACCCAAAAGTGAAACATACCAAAGGCAATTGGAGAATGAAGAGCATATTAATGGTCCTACTCTACTAAAAGATGGAGTTTGGGATTCCATCAAGTACCTATCAATTGAGTCTCATTATCCTATCAACCCATTAAAAAATTATATGAGTATCAGTAGATGTTGTGAAGGCCCTCCCCACAATATTATTACCAGCAGTTCTGAAGGTCCTTTTTAGAGAACCCAGAAGGGTATACTTCATGGGAAAGAAATGATAAATCACAAGAAGCTATCTTATGACCAGTTACATGGCATCCCTCCCCCTAACCATAAGAAAAAATAGTAATAAGGCCCCCCCTTTCTTTTTTCCTCCCTACTGCTCCTCCATAGGGTACACACTATAGAAATTCTCCCTGTAGTTGGATGTCAAGATATGATGGTAGTCCTCACAAAAATGGAAGTCACTATGAAGGCCCTCCCCACTGTGACTTCATGTAATGAGAATTTCATCCAATTATAGTAGTTTATCCCAAAGGACCTCCCCAATATGCGCACTGCTGATATTCTCCTTGCAGCAAAAAAACCAGCTATGATGGTAGTCCTCACAGTGATGGAAATCCCAACAAAGGCCATCCCCATAGTGACATTAAGCAACTAGAAGGTCCTCCCCTTAATGTGGTCTACCCTGAAGGTCCCCCCTATGGTATTCACCATAAAAATTCTCATTATGTTCAGACATTAATCTGTGATGGTAGTCCTTGCCACCATGACATTGGATATAGAGGTCCTCCCTACAATCAACATTCATACAGCAAAGAAGGTCCTCCCCTCGCTGATCCATACATGAGAAATACCTTATATTCTAAGGAACATATAAGGGTAGATATAGATATATATATATATACTCTGTCTATGACAAGAGAAATCCTTTATTAGTTAGAATATGGTCCAAGGACACACTCATCTTTTGAACCTCCCCCCCACCCCCCGTACCATTCATGTATCGATGAGACCCCTTCCAGTTCCTCTATTGGAATGAAAACATCGAGAAATATTCAGGTTGGGAAGAACAAGTAGAGGAGTCTCTAGAAAATAATAAAAAAAGATATGTTTCTCGTGAGAAGATAATTGGCCAGAGACAACATACTAGTTATGTTTTGTCCCAAGTCTAATTCACTATTCAATATACCAAGAGTGTTTTCTAAGGATTGCATACATAATATTCATCTCAATATATGGAAAAATTTTCACCATCTGATAGTAAGGAATTTACCCTATGATTCGTATTCATACCGTGTCAACATATTGGGAGTTATTAACTGGATAATTGACCTAGAATCCCTTCTGTCTGCACGATGACCATAATTTGAGAGGCGAAAAAATATGTCGAACTCATCCACCTCTATGAGCTGCTCAAGTTTTGTTGCCTTATCAGTGATGCCCCATCTGGTGTTCATATCCGTGGTTGGGGAGAGCATGGAGCATTACACTTCACCCCACTTCATGTCCAATAGAACCCATTGGAAATGAAATCATGTAATGTCGTTATCCCAGGATGATGGTCAAATGAAATCATTGTTCAGGAAAGACAACATTATCTATAAGAACCATCCTTGAGTAAGTCTCACAAGGTTAAAGTCCGATGAGAATGATCCATTGAAAAAAATCAAAAACTAGGAAACTAAGAACATCCCATTGGATTCTCACTTAATGGAATCCAATCATTAAGTAATGATCATTTCCTAGGAAAAAATAATTTATGTGTAGACCCAATACTATATCCGGCTCAACCTCAATCTAGTATGCACGAGATCAAGGAAGTGGTGATAGTAGAAGCACTCACTGTAATATTGGATGATCCATAGCTAATAGGAATGGGAGAAATTTTTACAAAAAATGTCCTTGTAAGACCAAAAAATCTGGGTCGAGGCATCATAATAAAGGAATGGGTTCAACCACATCCCCTAGGGTTGGGAGCATTTTACCTCAACCACCCTCCCAGCGGAAGTCTATATTTTCTAACCTAGGGAGGAAGAAAAATATAGAGATCACCTATTCCATCCCATTTCATGATCAATTTCCCCCACAAGGGAGGTGTACAACAAGATCTCACCATGGTTACCTTTGAGTTACTCTTTTCTATGAAACATGAAAATAATTCTATAGTAGTAGGAGACGATCCAACAAAGGATGCAATAAGGTCCCCTAAAATTTGATAGACAACATGCCACATGTGACACCTTATACATTGGTAAATTTCATGGATTTCTGTACCAAATACCACACCGAAGATGATAAAAGCACATAAGAATAAGGGGAGGATGGGTCTGCCCAGAACCCGATCCGCACTGAGCCTGAAGATGTGCACACTTAGAATCAGAGGGCCGCCCTAAACTTTGGTGATACCTTGGAAAACCCTTCCTTACCTCCCCCACATATTCCTAATACAGAGAAGAGTAAAAATAAGGTCACATACAACTCACCTCCTTCTCTAAATGATAATGAGTCCCTTAAACTCAAGGAGTGATTCACTCGATTAATAGAAGAAATAAAATAGTTGAGGTTAATCAACACCAAGCTGCTTCAAGGAAGTCATCATATAGGATATGTTCTCCATGTAGAGCTTAAAGATACCCATCCAATAGGTGTGCCTCTTCTATAAGGTATTTTCCCAGCAAATGAAGCAACACTAAAAAGATCATCCAAGGAAGTGATGAGAATGTGAGTCTACCTAAATACAATCCCATATGTATATCAATATTTACCTCCCTTGAGGAAAAACCAAAAAATATTATAGAAAATAGTTTAAACCTCCACCTGGTTGAGTATCCACCTCATGTACCATCAACACCGGCCCGACCAGTCCTACCCCTTGTTGTGCTCGTCCATGATCATGTCCAACAGGACACTCATCAAGGAATCATGAATACCATCAAGTCATGGAACCTCAATTGGAATACATTGAAGGGTGATGTGCCCTGATACAGCTGTAATGGAAACCTACACCAATTGTGTAAGTAATTTACCACCAAGAACAAATTTTTGGAACCCTGTATTCCCAATTTTCAATGGATCAGGTAACCCGAAACAACATCTGATGCATTACTCTTCCTATTGTGACCCCATGATGGGAACCCCAGATAAACAAGAATTAATGAAACATAGATGCTTCATCGTAAACCTATAAGGTTTTTACTTTATATTCTATAATATTTTTCCCGATCATTCGATCATAGGATGGTAGGATCTCTGATGAAAGTTCTTATTTTAGTTCAGCTCAACATTTCCAAAAATGACTGTCAGAAACCTCTTGAACTAAAAAAATGGGATAATGAGAGAGTTTTAGAATTAATTTCCATATATAAACTTCCTAATTACTCCTTTAACTGGTCACTCACCCAATATGAGATTCTTTCTATGTGCATAAACAATCTCTGTGATGAGCTACGTACACCACTCATCTTGGTGATGTACCCAAGTGGGTTTCAAGATTTTCCAGCCATTACCCAAAGAATAGAATAATAATAACAATAAAATAATATCAATTCTTGGGTAGCCCCATCAAACCTAGGAAAAAGAGTGAGAAGATAAAAATTGGAATCATTTATGCTTAAGCCACCTCTGAAACCTTCTCAAGCTCCTAAGCATGCACCAAATCATGCAAGGCCCCCAGGATGCCAACAACCACCCCTAACTTGACAAGATGAGTAGAGGGGTCTTCGGAGAAATCAATTTGAGTAAATAAGGAATAAATATTATTACTTTCGTGATGACCAAGTCCATGGAAACATTGTAGCTTCCACAAATTACAACTTTCTCCGTCTACCAGAGCCAATGATGGATGATGGAGTAGGTCTTGATGATTGGCCAAATTATTGCCCATTCCACTGGATATTGGGATATAACATCCAAGGATGATTCATATTAATGTTCCTCCAACAAATAATGATAGATTATAGATATTTCATGATGGGACCATTGCTAATAAAGGTGGTGCATATTTCCACCACGGACCCGGGTAAAGGGGGAGAGTGGAAAATGGTTGTCAGAAAAAAGAGAGTAGAAGTTTGATAGTTGGATGACTTAGAAAAAAGTTAATAAAGCTCATGGAATACTCCAAGTGCAGTTGAAGTACCTAAAAATTCCTTCGATAGATTCTGATACAACAATACTGACATCCTCTGCCCCGCAATCCATTAAGAAGCAGTTGGACCAAGTTCAATAAGACGAACCTACACCAAGGCCAAAGTTGACTCTGACCCTCTTAGCTTTTATACCATTAGATTTTATAGCATGTGAACCTCACTTCTAAATGGAACCACCAGATGTAGATGATGAGGCATATTAATCATCAATGGAGGAGTTTATATTTGGTTCCGTTAATCTCATATAAATAATGGATATATTCTATGATGATTAGTATGTTTACGAACCGAACATCCCCTTACCCTATTGGGGGCCAGAGGAAGAGGTTGTAGAATCCAGATATATCAAGGGAGACATATCTATGAAATAAGTAATGATTATGGCTACACCTTGGATCAAACAGTTAATGTTGTAGAAACTCACTGAAGAGCCATCCAGTGGACCCAAAAGGAATAGGGAAATTCCCCCGCACCTACAAGAAGTCACACTAGACAAATATTTCAATAGTATCCATAAGAATAATAATAGGTGACTAATTTCCCTTAGTATATGGGAATACATTCCTAACCCAATCCACAAAGGACAAAAGCTCCAACATCTCTTGTCCCAAGGGCTGACCCATCTTCATCAAATTCTCAATCTCTTATAGTACATGTGAAAAACATCCCCATACTGGGAAAGCACCGACCTTTGGATCCAAAATATGATATCTTGAAGCATATGGCTTCATTACCAACCATGATATCAATCATGGATTCACTAAATCTATCAAAAGAACTTACGGAAGCACTTATAGAAGCTTTACTAAGTCCCCATGATTTTAATGCCGAAGTGACTGTCGCTGAAGTTTATCAGACAGAGACCAGTCTGATCGAATTCTAGACAGCTATCTTTTTCACATATCAAGATAAAGATGCCATTATGTTATGGTAGATAAAACCCCTATATGTTCATGGTATGCTAAATAATGTTGATATCTGAAAATAATACATTAACAATGGATCTAGAGTCAATATCATCCGACATTGGACACTTCGTCAACTGGGCTAAAATTAGGATAACCTGACGCCCTATACCACAACTCTGTTGGGCTATGATAAAATTGATAAGAATAAATTAGGCCAAATGAATCTCAAAACTAGATTTGGTGACCTCATTTTTGACTTAGAATTTTAGGTGGTCTAAAAAACACAGTTGTTAATGTTCTACTAGGAAGGCCCTTATTGCATCAACACACAGTGATTCCCTCATCATACCATTAGTGCATAAAAATAATTCACTAATGGACTGAGTGGAACATTTCATGCTGATAAGACCCTATTTGAATCTTGCGAGACACTCTATATCGATGTATGATTCTATGAGCAGGAAGGTAAGAAACCCTTAGTCGATGGGATTGATTGGGTCACTTCCCAAATAGTTTAAAAGTGGTCCCTGATGACCCCTTAAAGAATCTCAATGGATAACACATAATTCCCATTAATCAAGTGGAGTGTATGAGTCCATATTCAGATGTGTATTCAATAGTGCTCGTGATTTCAGTCATAGTAGTTGGGTCTCACGGTGTTGAATGTTCTTCTAGTTTCCAAAATAATGGTGAATGCTTGAATAGAACTGTCCTAAATCCATCTATAGGGATCCATATGATCTCTACCTCACCCATTAAGGTAGAAGATAAAGAATAAATTTGATATTCCTTCACTCCATCTACTCTAAATGATACCACAGTGTTAGCCAGATCAAAAGAAGTCACCCCAGCATCTAAATTCTATAATTGAGACTCTCCTCTCAAATATAGAGAGATCATATCAAGAATTGTTTCCCCATTATAACAAGAAGAAGATGAGGAGAATGTGGAAGAATAAGAAGAAGAAAAATACCATAGATATTACCCTCTAGTATTTGAGGAGGGTGTATCTACCACCATTGATGAACTCATAAAAATAAACTTAGGTACCAAAGAAGACTCATGAACCACTCTAACCAGTGCAGCTGTGTATTCCAAAGAGAAAGAAGTCTACACATCCTTTCAAAGGGTGAATCGAATTGTTTTTCCCTGTAACTATATGAAAATACCATGCATCAATACTAAGGTGGAAAATCACTTCCTGGGCCTTCTAGAAGACCACCAAAGCTACAAGAAATCCACTAGAAGAACTCACCCAAAACATGCTGCCAAAATAGAGGCTGAAGTTGAAAATATCATAAGAGAAAACTTCATTCAAGAGGTTCAATATCCCTCCTAGCTGGGCAATATAATCCCTATAAAAAAGAAGAATAGAAAAATCAAAGTTTTCATTCATTTCAGGGATCTCAACCGACATTTTCTAAAATATGACTTATAGGTCCCAATCACATAATTTCTAATTAGTGAAACTATTGGAAATCAGGACCTCTCTTTCATGGATGGATATTAGGGATACAAGGAAATATGAATGGACTATGAAGAGGAAGATACCATTGCATTCATTCCCACTTAAGGAGTATTTTTCTACAAGTTAATGCCCTTCAGCTTGAATAATGATGGTGCCACATACCAATGTGCCATACAACATATTTTCAAACATTTATTAGGAATATTTGTTAGATTCTATATTAATGATCTGGTTGATAAATCATGAAAACGCTCATGCCACTTGATAGATATTGAAGTCATCTTCAAAAAAATATAAGGACACAGTCAGAAAAGGAACCCATTAAAATGTTCTTTTGATGTTACCTTAGGGGAACTCCTCATCATAATCATACACCACCATTTCATTGAAGTTTACTCTAAGAATACAGACGATATCCTTAGAATTTCACCTCCTCACAACCTCATAGTGTTGTGAGGACTTCAAGGAAATATGAAATATATTTGGAGTTTCATAGATAAATTTGAATGAAAATATTTTCCCTTCACCATGTTGATGAAAAAGAGGGTGGAATATCAATGGAATGATGATTTTAAAGATGAATTTGAAAACCTCAATAAATATCTCTTGATTACATTAGTGTTAATTCCTCCCATTGAAGGAAGACCACTACTTTTATACAAGACTACCTTGGAGGGATCCAAAGGTTCTTTACTCACACAAAAGAATGACATTGTTAGTGAGAATAGCCAATAATATCTCAAAAGGACAGTGATAGGTGATGATACTTTTTATTCAAATATCTTGAATTGGTTCTGGACCCTAATCTTTGCGGTCCAAAAGATGAGGCATTATATGCAACGCACTGAGGTCCACTTGTTCTCTCGTTGCAACCAGAATAAGTATATTCTCACCCATATAATGCTGATTGGAATCCTATAATGGTGGAAAATTATCCGGTAGTAGTTAGATATATGGTTCATACCACATATATCCATCAAATGACTCATCTAGGGAGAGCACCCTTCAAAAAAAGGACTCCACTGAATGTTGAAATACCAGATTAAGAGGTTTTCTATATGCAAGAGGACTCCTAAACATGGGCGATGCATTACGATGGTGCATCCAAAAGTCCAATAGAAAAAAAAGGATGGAAGAACCCAAGATCAATAAAGTGGGGTCGGGAGTTATACCCATATCTCTAAAAAGGCATTCTTTACTTACTCCCTCCTATCAGAGGGGTGTAAAAACAATGAAGCAATGTATGGGTCTCTCATTTCTATCCTAGATCTTGCACTACAAGAACAAGAATAATGTTTGAAGATAAAAGGTTACTAATAACTAGTCATCAAGAAAGTCAATGTTGACTATGCTATCAAGAAAGAGGATCTAATACCTTTGATGGACCATGAAAAAGAGCTAATAGAAGAATTCCCATATGATGCAACATTAACTCATGTCCCTTGGCCATAAAATGCACAATTCGATGAATTGGAAAATTTAGCCACTACCTTAGCTGATCTAGACCAGGATGAAGTAGTCATCATCATCACTCACCATCAAGTGGTATTAAAATTATTTTGGGCCAAAATTGAATAAATTGAAGAGATCGGTCCCATCCATGATTCATATGGTCATACCATAGGTTGGATGAATCCCAACATGGATTTCCTTTAGAATGGATAACTACCACAAGATAGAGTCATAATAGAACAAATCTGGAGATGAGCAATTAACATTGTTCTGTATGATGGTACAAATCAACAAAAGGACCTTTATAAGTGATCCCCTGATTGGATACATATCAGATGCACTAATGGGGAAGAGATCATTACAATTATGAAGGTAGTGCATGCCAGATCTACTGGGGCACACTAGTCAGGATCTATGATATCCTTTAAAATTTAAATAATTGGATACTACTATCCCACTATCACACAAGATTGTGCTGAATTCAAAGAAAAGTTTAATTCTCGTTAACTTCATGCCAATTTCATACGTTAACCCCCAAAGTTACTTCATAAATCCAAGGACTCTTGACTATTCTCCAAATTGGGTATGGAAATTTTGGGGCCATACCCTCCCTCTATGAAAAACAAATTCACGTATATTCCCACAAAAATTGACTTCTTTTCCAAATGGGAAGAAGCTATGCCCCTCAAAGAAGTAGGATCATGAAGCATTTTCATCTTTGTGGAAGGCAACGTTGTCACTATATTTGGTGTCTCTCATACAATACTGATGGACAAAGACACCAATTTATGCTCTGTAGAGTTGGAAAAGCTATATCCGGAGTATGGAATCAAGTCCAACCATTCATCCCGCTACTATAAAGTGGGAAAAGGACAAATAGAGGCCTTAAATAAGACCCTATCCAATATACTCTAGATAATGGTAGATAAGGACAAGAAATCATGGCCTTGAAAGCTCCTCCATGCTCTAAGGGATTACCAAACCATGACTCAAACTACCACTCAGAAAACCCCATATTAATTGGAATACATGATGGAAGTGGTCCTACCAATTGAAGTCCAATTACACTTTATTTTTATTTCTATCTGTAATAAACTATCCACAGATGAGTAGTCTAAAAAATAGCTTGTTGAGTTAGAGAGACTGGATGAGAACTGATTACATGCCTTGCACCATTTGAAAATTTAAAAAAACCTTAATTCATGAGCCATCAATAAAAAGGTTCTCCTTCGATCCTTCATAGAAGTATAAATTGTGTTAGTCCTCCTAACTCCGATGATACCCAGGAAGAAACCCACAAAATTGGAGCCAAAATGGGAAGGACCATATGTAATACATAAGGTCTACTCTAAAAGATATTATTCTTGGATTTTATTAGATGGTCAGCTCAATAAAATTCCCACCAATGAAATATTATTGAAGAAATATATCATGTAACCAAAACAAGTCGCCTTTACTGCACAATGTTAAACTACATGTCCAAAACGTCTTGATCACATGACATTAAACTACTGGATAAAAAAGGTCTTTCCATCCATATCAGGCCATCTATTGTCTTTCCCACATGATTCTAAACTATATGGAGTTTGTCTTAGATATAATATGATAAACTATATAACACATGTGTCCTTACCTCATGACTTTAAACTGCAGGGAAATTTGTTTCCTCATCATAAGATATAAAACATTACAGGGATCATTTTGCTCCATCCCATGATTCATCGCGCATGATTCTGATATATGTGGGAGAAAGAAAAAATTCCCTTGTTACTATGTATGATCCATATCAACATAGTAACTCCCTTCATAGAAATATGCACGACTTGATTCCCACATGACAATGGGATACATAGATATGCTTTGATCTTAAATCCTGGTCCATCCACCACATGATACAAAATGCCTCTATTATACCCATCACTATCTCTACATTGCGAGATAAACCAGTGATACCCCTTGTCTCACACATTAAGTAAATCTTATGGGACATTAGGAATGGTGTAAATTATTCCCCCCATACAAACATATCATAAATGTACAAGATAAGCCCATTACCTCAAAATAATAAAGGAAAATTCCCCCACACCTTGCATATAGTCCAGACCTATGTAGAGAGTTTCTTCTAGAGCTATGTGTGTCTTGATTACTGATATCTCGGGGGAGGCTCAACGCCCCTATATTAAAAAAATTTGTTCCCTTATTTTAGGGGGATGAATTTGGTTTCCCACTCTTTTAAAAAAGGATTCATTTTATTTTGAAATGTTTCAACATCCCACATAACATACATGAAGGCACCCCAAATTGGTGGGGGGGGGATGAAATAATTGCACCCAAAGAGTCACTCAATATTGGACCATTTTTTTAAAATAATGGCGGCACATTGTGGTTCCATCCCTCACTGTTTACACTACATGTGGGTGTGTACACCATTGAACTATGATTTTATGAAGATATATATTTATTAGTTTATTACAATTTATTTTTTTATATTAATTATTTAATAAATGATAATTGGTTAATCAGATCCTTTTTCATTATTTGTTTATGAATTTACTTGTTTGAAAGTAAATTTTATTTATCTGTATCCTGTATAACCAGGATCCCCTCACCTAAATGTAAGTATTATTTTAAAATGGTTAATTTTAATGGTGAAACATTTCACACAGATACTTGGTAAGATACTAGATGAGACTTTGATGAATTGGTTGGTAGATCATTGTAGCTCAAGTTGATGGAGAGGCCGACTCAAGGTGAAAAATAGAGATACTCGAATTAGGATGATTGAAAACCTAATTATGCTCCATGATATTTTACTAATGTTATTGCTGGGTGCACAACCATGAATACTAATGCCCACAAAAATTATGTCACAACTCCTACTTCATGAGTTAACTCTTAAAATTTCTGTCACCCCGGACAACTGTCGATTTCCTTCTCAACAAAAGAGGAAAATTCTGTTGCATCTGATCTCTATTTTGTTCTTATTGGGAGGTTTTTTTATCGTAGTCCATCACTAAAATAATTAAGAAATGCACTTGAAATCATTAGATTCTGAGGTTTTCATATCATCCTCTTGAAATCCTATAATGTCATCTTTCTTCTTTCCTCCAAGGGTGATTACTTTAGCTTATGGGTGGGAAGCTCATGGTTTTTTGGGGGTAACTATATGATAGTTATTTAATGGACCCCAAATTTTGACCCCTATTATGAATCCCCTATCATTTTGATTTGGATTGGATTCTATGGGATACCACTATATCTATTTAAGAAACCTACCCTGTTTCCAATATCCATGCCCATTGGTAATCCATTAAAGCTAGATTCGATGACAAGGAGTCTCTCAAGGCCATCAGTTGCAAGGATTTTCATTAAATTTAATGTTTCTTATAATCTTCCTTCTCAAATCCAGATTTAGATTGGAGAGTTTGGATTGTTTCAAGAGGTTGTTTACAAGAGACTACCTGAATACTATTATATATGCCTCAATCTAAGACACACACCAAAGGATTGTGGACATGAAACTACAAGCCCCTAGGCCAATAAAGCTATTTGGGTTGTGAAGGAAAAGCACACTATAATTAATGCTAAACAAATTGTTAATGCCGACCAACCTGTGATACCACCCAATGGACAAACTCATGTTCACAAGGTGGTAAATTTTGGTCGGCCTTATGAAGATAAGGGTAGCTCAGATCCCTTACTTTCTTCATGTTCCAACACTGACCCACCTCCTTTGATAGATGCGTAGGGAAAATAATTGGAATCACAGGATGAATGAGCCAATGAGCAAGGTGAACACTCTGATTCTAGTGAGAACTCACATGGAAATGATGATCATTCTAATTAGATTAAAGAAATGTATTTCAAATCAATGGACATGATGGGAAAAATACCTTTTGTGGATGTTGATAGATTCATTAATAAAAATTCAAGAAAAACTAAAAAATGAAAAGATTACTCTCACCTTGAAAGAACAATTGTCACACACTCCTTAGATGCCTCTAAGAAGGAAATAACTGGACCCTCTAAATCCAAAATTTTGATGAATCACTCAACTAATAAGGATAAATTCCAATCCAATGAAAAGGTGAATTAAGATGTGGAATCTCAAATTCAAGAATGAGATGAAATAGATTAACAAATACTCAAAAATTGATAAATTTCTACGAAGACTTACCTTGATATTAGATGCAGAATGTTTAATGAGAGGTTGGTGTAAGAGTCTAAACAAACTCCCTAATTTTATATGATCAGTCAACTTTTTTCTTTCAGTATATATTCATAGTGTTTCTTAATGATTTTATCATTTTATTCTCACAATTATCTAAATGGAGACAAGTTGAACTTTGTTCAATGCCTTCTTATTCTCCTATTCTTAGACTTTCTTCTTGTTACTTCTTGCACACAACCCTTTATTTAAATGTGCTGTATTCATCTAGAATTGGCATGTCTTTTCCCTAGTATTATTAATTTACTTTTCTATTTTTTTCTACTGTATGAATGATGGTTTCGAGGAAGCTTTTATTTTGTGTTCTACAGTAAACATGTATCTCTCTTAACTGGTTTTCCACTACTGCATATGCTTTTATTGGAAGATGATTCTGTACTCGTGGTTGACACCCCCGAAATCTTTTAGATCTAAACATTTTCTAGTTTTTTATTCATAATGTTGGTTTCAGTGTCTCAAGGAATTTATCAGGTTTCATTTTAGCTTTTTTTCACAACTATACATAAGCGTGAGAGAAAAGGCTAATGTTAATTAAAAAGAAAAGGTGTGCATAATATTGGATTTACAAATCTAACCAGACTTGGGATGAGCTTCTAGTTTGACTCTATTCGACCTGTCCAATGTTTTTTGGGGAATATTTTAAATATCTAATGTTTGGTAAAGTGGAGGTGTTGGATTCCCTTCAAACCAGATGGATTGGTGTAGTCCCCTTTGAACAGTGATTCTCATGATTTTCTCACTTTTACTATGTGTTTCTTGGTTTGTAATTCTCTAAATCTCAGCTAGTATAAGTTAATTTCACCTCATGTTTATATAGATACTTTTTTTAATAAATTCCCTCAGATCATGAATTGAGTGAGCAATTCATATCACCACTTTTATTAAGAAAACTATAGCTCAATTTTCATGTGTAGTGACTCAAGGAGTTACCCCAAGTGTCTTTGTTTATATATTAATCAATCAAAGGATGAACAATTAGTATTGTATCATGTTCATGTTGTTAATTTTATTTATTTATTTTTTATTATTTTATGTAATTTTAGTTTTTAAGTGTGATCACATAAAAGAATAAGCGAGCTTATTTAGTTAAAATGAACACATGTGGTGAATGTTTTCCTATATATAGAATTGTAATGATGTCAGTACGATCACATAGAATAAAACAGATTAAAAAGAAATGGATTAAATTCCATGATAATAATAAAAAACCTCATAGGAAAATCTGATACTCCTTGGAACTTATGATACCTTTTTAGGCAATGCCGAACTAATATCAATCATGGCTGTTCTATCCAATATACTTGGCACAAAGGGAGTTTTATGGTGGACAAACAGGCTCATGAAGGGAGATCTTATGAGGATATAATTATTAATAATTACATAGGATTGATTATGAAAGGATGAAGTGAAGTCATTCTTGGAGATGCTCTTGGTCTACACCACTTTAGACCACCATGATTCTTATGGGGATCTAACTGTCATTTGTTGTATGTTTCCTTTTAATAAAAAGTTAATTTTCTATCATAACACCTATCTTCACTTAATTATGAAAAAACAATTATATTAAGTTCTTGTCATCCTTAATTAAGGGTTCCTCCTACTATTGGAAAGGTCATATGAGAGTAGTGGGTTTAATTAACTAAGGTTTGTATCAAGTAAGTAGTAATAACTTTATTCATTCAACCTTTTATTCATGCATTTAAAAATTAATTGTAATCCTTTTTGGAGATGGTACTCCACTCAAAAAGATCATGGAGTCACAAGTAAATGGGTTTGGCCACCTGAAATACTACCTTCAGACTCAATATGTAGTGTAATAACCATAACATGGAATAAAATGAGAGGTTTTAAGTATCCTTTCCACATAAATAAATAAGAGATTAAGATTTTCAAAATCTAGTAGCTATGGGATACTATAATTTCATAATAAAGTGGAAGAGATTTATTATTATAAAATTTATAATGTTCAATAATTTTTCATAAAGATAAAAGTAACAATCATAATATGTTTTATTTTATAGAAAAATGGATTTTAGAACTATAATTTCACTATGATCAAATATAGACAATTAATGTTCCCTATACTATATGAATTTATAAATTAATTCTAAGAACCTGTGTAATGTTTTATGATGTTAATGGAAATTCAATGTGATAGAGTCCAAACTACTTATTAACCCACCTCCAAAAGTGAGGTTGAAAAGTATTTTTATAGGAGACACATATGATCTCATATCTAGGATATCTGTGAGAATAATGTGAAGTAAGAAATGAATGTTATGATGATCACACTAAAAACATATAAATTGAATGATTTATCATTATCATTCAATACTTCCAATTATAATATCCTTATCACCAAGTTACATCAGTTTCATACAAACCAACTATAAGTATGGAGAGTTATTATTCCTTGCCTTTTAGATAAGGTTAACCAATCTAATAAAAATTTAAAGAAATATTAATCATTAGTTCTCACGGTGAACAAGTTGAAAGCTAAGGAAAAAAGTTCATTAAAATGTGTGAGGACAAAGACACCATCACTACATGTTTCAAATGAAAGAAGAAATACATCATACATGAGGATATTTTCTCCAAATGCTGTGAGATAAATCAACGAAATATAAATTGAAATAAATTGACATTTAAGAAATCATAGTCTTAAACATAGTTTATAATCAACATGATATATGATGTTTCAATTTTACTTATTGGTTATTAGATACATAATGTGGGTCAAAAATTTGTATCCATATACAATAAACATATAAGAATAGAAACATTACCAGAAGTAGAAGTTAATTCTTTAATAAGTTTAGCATGGTTGATTCCTATATCAGCAATGAGAAGTATACAACATCCAATTGTCATATTTAAGGATTATAGTTAAATTGTTATTGAGTATTACCAAAAATTTTATCTCACGTGGATATTAGACATAATAAGGGATTATTATATTTTAGAATAAATGATTCTTGTGTTACCTCATTCTCAAATAATATTTTGATAATTCTGGAATCCTTGAAATTATTTGATGAATATAAATTTTAAGTGTCAAATTCCCAATTATCGTAAGTTGATTATTTTTCTAGTAAAACATAATGCAATTTCAATGATATACCCAATATGAATTTTATGACATTTAGAGACAAAACAATCGTATGTATTATATAAAAAATTACTTATCTTGTTTAGAACAAGGAAACCTTTATAAATAATGGTAAACCAAAAAAATCAGGTATTAGTTCTACTAGAGAGCATGAACTGTTCCAAGGAGATGATAGAGATAAATTCATATACCTCATGATATTCGTTTAATGGTTTAATGGAAGGTAAAAGTTAATTAAAGAACATGAATGGATACAACATATGAGTTTCTTTTGTCATGTGTACTGAAAAATATCTCAACCATGAATTCAACAATTATTATGAATGTACAGTAGATTTATCCCTTAAATAACATTTCTTTATACACATAAAAGTTATAATGTTTGAAAAGAGGATCAGTGTTGCGTGTTACATACAAACATTTATTATTAAAATGTGGAATATAATAATTCCTAAATTCACATTTACCTATACACATCAGAGTCATAATGCTAGTAAATGTAGTATCAATGACGGGATATATAAGAATTGAAAAATATTCCATTATTTTTCTTACTAGGCTTCATAAATAGTATGATTATTCAATTATCATATAATAATTATTATGAAAAAATAAATATCATATGAATTATAGTATGAAATAAATCCCTTATGGAATACTTCTTATGTTCATATCCAAAGTGTTTCATAATGTTGTGTATGTAAAGAAACTTCCATAATGAATAAAACAATATGATTCTAATGAAATTATCCTAAATGTTTTTAAATATTTTACAAAAGTTCAAGATATAGAAACACTTTGGCCAATTGATATAATATATATCAATAAAATGGTGAAAATCAATATTTGAAATAGGTAGATTAGGATTGATTTGGGTTATGTTAAGGTGAATGATGAAAAACTAGTTAGCATACTAAAAAATTCCATAAATTCTCATGGAAACAGAATTTTCAAGAGACACATATTATGTATGAATGATAACACCAGGATAGATGGTTTTATATTCAATGTTGTGGGTGATATATTATTCATCCAACATGGAAAAAGTTAATGGAAATAAGCTATGGATTTATGTAAATAGATACCTTGATCCAAAATCAAGTATTTATTTCGGTAGTTTCTCCAATTGATGTTAATACATTGGTGTGTATTCAAGAGAAACTATACATGGGTGGGAAAAAATACTACCAATAAGACTCCATTTGTTATACTAGGTCATTATACATAATTTAATTAATTTACACATGTTATAACAATTTTTTAAATCATTATATTTTGAATTGGATCGGAAGGACACCTTTCTTAGAAGGTATCTATACAAAACAAATTATAAAGGGTTTGTGACACCATAGAATTACTATATTGATAAAAGTAATAGGTATATATTTATGGATTAATGTAAGAATTATGATAATAGAATAGTCATTTAGAACAAAAGTATGTTAGGTGTCTAAAAAATTTTAGTGGTAGAACTCAAATATCCATGTAAAATAATTTTTTAACATATGAGAAACTATTTCTAGACACATAGTTAGTTTATAATGGGATGAAAGTTACGATGTAAAGACTGAATTAAAGTATCCATTGTAATATCCCCACCTAAACCATCTGTTCCAAGCCAGGAGGTCACATACCTCATGCAGATTCCCTCGTGTTGAAGGGGCAGGTGACTAGTAGCAACGATCATAGTTCATCAGTTGGCAGACTATAACCTCATTATCATGTCATATAATTGATAATAAAAAATAAATAATATAATTTTAGTAAACATTTACAATGGAAATAAATATGAAACATATATTATACATATAAAAGAGGCTCCCAATGTTTCATTATTTTGCAAAGTATAATCAGCAAATAAAGGAAAAAACAAATTAACATCTACTGTGTCCATAAAAATATATCATGATATTTCCTAGCTCTATACTTCACCTACTCATCCATCTACCATAGGGACCTTTCACTCAATTATGTCTCTGGTCATGAAATCTATAATCACATCGAAATTCTTGTGTAGGGTGAGAGTATAAGAATTTGTAGGAAACAAACTACACATCCATACCGTAAGTGCATACTATATATAATAGTTTATATTATGAATTTAGTAAATTTTCAAATAAACACAAAACCATATATCTGTCAATTCATCATGCACTTACCAAGAATCCATGAACTTCGATCCCCTGCATCGACTCATTTTTGGTAAGGATGTCAAAAATTCAAGCACCATCATCATTGTAACATAGATCACCCCAACTATTTTTTAGTTTTCATAGGAACACTGTACATTCCTCAATGTTAAAGCTCACCCCACCCGTCTGATGGTATTCATTGGAACACCACACATTTTTTCATGTAAATACCTAACCCATGTATACTTTTAGTCACCCACAACCAAAGTTAATAAGAATTATTGATCGATATATTCTATTAATCGACTATGATATCCCATCTACAAGGGTACCTATTCTTTCCTTAAATCATGTTAGGACTGTGTCAGGTTGGGTAACCAGCCACTGATGCTTTCCCCACTATAGGGGTATCCATACCGCCATTAAGAATGTTAGAATCACATAACTCCCAACCTTAAGGATCCACCTGAATATCAAAATACATATATCAAAATTATCTAGCCTACACATCACATAAGGAATAAATGTCATAGAAATGATTTATAAGGCACACCATGATCAATACCAGGATCCACACAGAAACACATGGTCATAATAGAAAATGTCTATAAAAATTTATAGATCTACATGAAACTCTTAAGAATGGGTTAGCAATAATGTCATTACATCATGATAAAATCATGTAAATAAGTCCCATAATGGAAAGGAACCTCCTACCTTAAATTCATCAACGTCAATGACATGTCTGTCAAAGGTTTCATCACACAAACCATGTTCGCACACCAACATGAATAATATTGTATGAAAAAGACTCCTAGTACCAAAAAGATCTATTTTATATCCATAAGAAATGAAAAATTACATGGAATGATAATTCCTCTCTCCTATATAATTTCTAAATTATCAGTTCAGGCCAACACATGCGTTATAAATTTTCAACTCAAGAATAATTATATTTGTATCATAATATTCCAATAATTTATTTTAAATCATATTTTTCTAATCATCTATTTAAAATTTATTTTAAATTGTAATTTAAAAAATTTTGAATTTTTTTTTAAAAATACCTCATTGTATAAAAAACAAAATTTGGATTTATCTTATACTTGTCTAGATGAACCCAATGGAACCTACAACGCATTAATACTATCAGAATTTTAGAATTTGTCAAAGAGAGAAATTTGAATAATAATTAAATAAATTAAAATAAAAATATAATAGAGTGAGGGTTGGGAAATAGAGAGAGATTACCATGAGGTATAAGATCAATCCATCCTCCAATGTACTATAAACTTCCCCAATCCCCATTTTAAAATTTTATTTTCAATTTCAATCATTAATTAATTCACTTTTGCTAGAATTTATCTATTCCATGCATTAAAAAACTCCTCCTTGTTTTTCATGTATCACCCCATGGACCCCTTTAAAATATTTAATTATTGTCTTTTTCATTACACACAAACCCATTTAGTCATTAATTTAAACATGTCTTAAAATTCCTCATAATATACTTATATATAATTTATATATATATATATACAGCCATATATACTTATATACACCTACACCAGTATATATATAAATACATATTTATACTATATATTCCCATTGTATATATACACCAATATTATTTTATCAATTTAATAATAATACTAATAACAACAACAATAATAGTTGTCATTATTATTAAATATCTCTCATCATTGTCACCAATAGAATTTCAAATATAACATCCATTAAAATATATAATAGATAATAATTTTTTTACCCATACAAAAATGCATTATTTAGCATAAGCAATAACCTCACTAGTATTACTTAGACTCCTAATAAATATTCACTCATGAAGAAACTTCACTTAAAAATTATTATAATTCATAATTATTTAAATACACATGTGTATTTCTAATATTTTTATATGAAAATAATAATAATAATAATAATAATACTAATAATAAAAAAAAAAATTAGTATTATTTTTTTACTGCCCAACAAAAATATTCACATACCAAATAATTTTATGTATTCAAATAAATATATGTAATTTGATACAGTTACTTATAGACATTTATTATTCCTTTTAATAAAAAGTATTTACCCCATATAGATAAAAGAATTTCCCTCACGAGCGATGTAACCAAACACCATACATCCTAAAATCATATGTTCTACCTAACAATAAACTTGTATTCTATACCTAATGGAGGTATTGGAATTTCCAACTGAAACACATTTTGGGAAATAATTATTATTTTTGCAACAAAAATATTATATAAATATTATATAAATTACCATCATGTGCAATGTTACCAAACACCCAAAGAACGCAAATGTTATGTCATGAATAGGGTAAACCCTACATTCTGAACCTAACAGTGTGCTCAGATTTCCCATATGAGACAATGTTCGAGAGATATTCCATTATTTTGGATAAATAAAGCATAAATGTGATTAAATATATTTAATACTTTTATTCCATCATCACTAATTCTCTATGCACCCCTAGAATCCCATGATAACTCAGTGCTTAACTATAAAATATTTTATAGAATATTCCAAAGTGTTAACAGGGTGTTTACCTCTACATAATGCCATTAAATCATTCATTAGTTATTTTAATTAAAAAATTAACATTTTATGTAAAAATACTCATAAATTATTATCAAAGAGAGTTTTCATTATCATTAAAAGCTAAGGATATTACAAATCTCCCAATTTATCGACTTCTCAACCCCAAGAAGTATCTATAGTGGTTCTATTTGAACAACTCAAGATACTATGCTCAAACATCATACTACCACTCTCACATATCCATAAGAGGAGGAACATTAAGAATATTAACTTACACTTTCTAGTTTCTGGAATCACATAAGTTTCTCCTAGGAGTCTACCCTTATTCCCAAAAATACCCCTCATACCACTAACCATAGTTTCTATCCCTTAACATTAGTCACAGTCAATATATATATATCAACACAACAACATGTTTAGTTCAATTAATTAATACCAATACATATATCTCACTAAAGTGTGAAAAAATTTACATATATATCACACAAAAATAGAGTATCTCATATAGATAGAACAAATCAAAGAATTTAATTAATGAACTACTATGTATCACAACAAAATGTATATGTATATATTTCATGTGAACCTAATTTCCTAGTCATGATGTAATAAAGAACCCAAAATCAAAAAAACCTCATACCAATATCATGTGAATCACCCAAGGTGAATTTAATCGACCGTAAAAACAAAAAATAATACCTCACATTATAGTGACTTGGAGGTCCCCTGTACAATGTTGTTAAGGTACTGACATAGCTTCTCTACCCAATTCCAAACTATCTTAACTTATATATATCATGTTCCCAAATAAAATAAAGATAAAATATATGTTAGTAAAATTACTGGTGCTTTGATAATATTTTGTAACACCCCATCCCGCACCACCGGGTCTGAGATTGAAGGTTACATGACCTCATGAATGACTCCCCGTATGGAAGAGTCTTTGGACTAGTTGTAAGGGTTTGAGTCCATAAATGGGTAGTCAATACCCTCCTTATAATTTCATATGATCAAAAAATAAAAAATAAATAATTTAATCAAAGTAGGATGCAGAAAAACATAAGGATGACATACTTGTTATAAAAATAAAAGCATACCCCAATTTGGAATTCTTATCCAAATTATTACAGTAAATAAAAAAAGGAATAGATAAAATAATAATATACTAAGTCCTATGGAATATTTCTTGGTCAGCTCCAACTCTATGCTCTACTTGTTTATATGCCCACCATAGGGACCTTTCCCTTCATTGGGTGTCTGGTTATAAAATTTACATGTGCACTAGAATAACTGAGTAGGGTGTGAGTACTGGACTTAGTATTGCTCAACCAATGAGTCCTTCTAATAAGTGAACAATATATATAAAATTTATATAATGAAATAAGTAAATTCTCAAATAATCATACAACCATACATGTTTTAAATACTCATGCATTAACCTAGTCACCATGAACCCTGACCCCACCTCCTTCAACTCATTTTCGGTCATGCTGTCAATAATTCATGTATTGTCATCATTATAAAATAGATCTACCCACCCTTCCTATAGTTTTCATAGGAAGGCATCATGTTCCTCTATGTTAGTACTCATCCCACCCATTCAGTTGTTTTCATAGGAATAAAACCCATTCTTCCATGTCGATGCATGACATGTTTTTCCTTTTAGTCATCCAAGAACCAAGTTCTTAGGATTCCATGACTAGTATCTTCCAACTAGCAATTATTCTTTCCCATTTATAGGGGCATCCATTATTTTATTTAAGGATTTTAGGGATATGTTATTTTTGGAAACAGAGAAATGATTATTTCACCTCTATAAGGTTATCCACACCCATATTTAAGAAAATTAGAACCGTATAATTCCCAACCTCAAGGGTCCACCAAAATATTTCATTACTTGTTGCACAATTCCACTAGTTATTAAAGACAAAGACAATAAATTTTGAAGCAAAAAATGATAAGTTACACCATGATCAATATCTTGTGCCAGAAAAAAACTAGTGGTCATAATTTAACAATCCCATGAAAACACAAACACCCAATATCAACACTCAAGAATGGGCTAGTTCAATATAAACAATATATAATGATAACATAATATACTCAATACCCATAACAGTAAAGAACCTCCTACCTCAAAGTCGTCAATGTAAATAAAAATCACTTTTAAGGTATCATCACCAGAACCATGTTAACACACCTACTAGAATATTATCACACACCAAGGAATCTTAGAAAAAAACCAACTATTTTATTTATTTAAGAAATAAAATATTACATGTAATGATACTTTCTCTCATGGAATACCTCTAAATTGTCATTTTAGGTCAATGAATGCATTATCCATTTTCACCTTACCAATAATAATATTTATATAATTATATTCCTATAATTAATTATAAATTATATCTTTTTAATAATATTTTGATGATTTATTTTATATTATCCATTAAAAAAATGATAAAATAGAAATTAAAATACCTTGATGCTTTGAAAAATAGTATTTAGATTCTGATCGTCGAGATGAATGCGGTGGCACCAAAAGTGGATAAATCCAATTAGTATTGGATAAGTTATCAAATAGAGAAATTTGAAAAATATTAAAATAAAATAAAATAAATATACAAAAGAAATATGGATAGGAGAGATAGAGAGATTGGCATGAGAGAGATGATGAATTCCCCCTCCTCTACATTGTTCACTTACCCAAACCCCCTTTTATATTATGGTTTTCAATTTCAATCGTTATTAAATTCATTATTATTAGAATTTATCAATTCCATTAGTTATAAATCTCCTCATATATAGTGTTTCACCCCATGGACCCCTTCAAAAAATTAATTATTATATTCTTTTATTTCACATAAAAATATTTAATAATTTATTTAAATATATCTTAAAATTCCATATAATATAAACTTATATAATTTATATATACACCCACATATACATATATACACCTACCGATTTATATATATTCACGTATATTTATTCTATATAGACACACACACCCATATTTTTTTCTAAATTTTATAATAATGAAAATAATAACAAAAATAATTGTTATTATTATTGAATATCTCTCATTATTACCACTATTATAATTTTAAATATAACTCCCATTAAAAAGTATAATAGTTTACAAATTTTTATTGACCACAAAAAATTGAATTATTTAGAATAAGAAATAAAATCAATATTATTACTTATACTCTTAATAAATATTTACTAATAGAAGAAAATTTCCCATCAATTAAGAGAATTCATAATTATTTAATTAAAAATGTATATTTACAATATTATTCTTCGACACGAATAATTATATTAATAAAATTATTTTTATTATTTTTAACATCTAAAATAGATGATTCAGATTCCAAATACTTTAGACTATTAAAAATCAAAATAATTTTATAAAATTCTTTAGAGACATTTATTATGTCATTTTATAAAAATTAATAAACTGAGAAAGGATAATAGAATTACCCTTACGTACGCTGTAACCAAACACCAAAATAGAAAAAAAATATGTATTTCCTAGGGTAAAATTTATATACTAGAACCAATGGTGGTCCCATTTTTTCCATCTGAAACATAGTTCAAGAGATACTTCAATTTTTGTAAACAAGTCTAATAAAAATAATAAATAAATTATGCTCACATGGGATGTTACCAAACACTCAACACACACAAATGTTATATCATGACTAGTATAAAACCCACATCTCAAACATAATGGTGGTCTCAAATTTCCCATATGGGACACTATTAGAACGTTATTCCATTATTTTTTTAGTAAAACTGAACACATGTGATAAAATATATTTTATATTTTTATTATATCAATGTTGAGGTTCTATGGGCCTAGGATTCCCATGCAAACTTGGTTCCTAACTCTGGAAATATTTTATAGAATATTCCAAAGTGTAAATTATGTTTTTAAACCTACAAAAAACCTTTAAATTATTTATTAAGTTATTTTTATTGAAAAAGTAACTTTTTATATAAAAATAATCGTAAATTATTATCAAAAAGGGTTTTTTATTAAAATTAAAAAACTTAGAATATTATAATTCTCTACCTATAAATTTCTCATCCTCAAAAAGTATCTATAGGGGTTGTGTTCAAACAAATCAGAACAATGAGCTAGAACAAAAAACTTCCACTCTCACATCTCTATAACATGAGGATAATTAGGAACATAAATTGATCCAACCATGTTTATGGTATTATATAGGTTTCTCCTAGAAGTCTACCCTCAACCCAAGGTATACCTATCATAGAACTAACCATGGTTTCCATCCCTATACATTAGTTATTTCCACCATATATATACAAACACAACATCATGTTCATTTCAACTAATTAATTCCAAAAAAGATATATCATTACAACATGAACACATGTGTAGATATATCACATACATATAGACTATTTCAAAAAGATAGTACAATTAATATAATTTAATTAATGAAATACTATATAGCACAACAGGTGTATTAATACAACATGTGAACCTAAATTCCTAGTTATAATGCAAAAACACAACCTATTTTTTATAAATCGCATACCAATATGATGTTCATCACACAAGGTTAATTTAATCAATTGTAAAAATAAAAAAATTACTATAAAATTTATGGTTACATGGAGTACTGTTATAAAGTGTTGGTGATGAACTGACATAGATTAACATCCCAAGTCCCAACCATCACAACTCCAATCTATCATGTTCCCAAATAAAGAAAAGAGAAAACAAAAGTTAGTAAATGTAATGTTGCTCTAATACTATTTTATAACATTTTGACCGGAATCACAAGATCTGATTTGGATGGCCACATGACCTCATGAAAGTATCCCCTTGTGAAAGATGAATTTTACTAGTAATGAGTCTCTAAGTCCATTTTTGGGAAGACTATACCTTCAGTATCATGTCATATGATTGATGATAAACAATAAATAATATAATTACAGTAAACTAGTAGAAATGAAATAAAGATGTCATACAAGTTATACAATTGAAATAAAATCCCAATGTGGAAAGATTATCTACATTATAAGAATTAGGTAAATAATGGAACAAATAAAATAATATCTACAGAGTCCTATAGAATCTTTCCCAGTATTCTCTAGCTCCTCCCTCTACCTTCCCATCCATCCACTATAGGGAACTTTCCCTTCGTCAGGTCTCTGGTCATGAAATCTTTAAGTTGCACCAAAATGGACAAGTTTGTGAGACTAAGAGGCTCATTAGGACCCCACCACTACATCGTTACTATATATTCACATTATATATAACAATTTAAATCATGAAATAATTAAATGATCAAATAAGCACAAAACCATACGCATTTTGAGTCATTTTTTGCAGACCAAGCGACCACAAACCCCGACCCCACCTGTTTTAGCTCATTACCATTAATAATTTCAAGAATTTTTGTACCATCATAATTCCAAGATAACTCAACCCGCCCTTATAGTGGCTATCATAGAAAGACCACACATTACACTATTCTATGGTTCACCCCATGAATATGGTGGTTGTCATAGGAATGCCACACATTATTTCAGGTCGATACCCATCCCTCTTATCCTTTTAGGGACCCACTACCCAAGCATTTATGAATAAATGATCAGTATCTTCTAGATAGCAATTTTTATTTCCCATCTATAGTGTTAGCCACAACTACCTTTAAGGATGTTTGGACTTTTTCAGGTTGGGTAACTGACCACTGATTCTTTCTACTTTATAGTGGTAACCACTCCTACATTTAAGGATGTTAGAACTAAAAAACTCCTTAAATAAAAGCTCAAATTAAATATCTCGGTACCTATAGAACAATTTCATAGCCTATTCCACACAAAAACACATGTTGTAGAAATGAATGATAAGGCACACAAAAATCTGTATCAAGAGCCGCACATAAACACATAGACATAATCATGAAATCCCATGACAAGACATGCTCCCACATACAATTATCAATCTTGGGTTATATCAACATGTACATTAAATCATGATTACATCTTATACATAGGTATCATAATGGTATGGAACCTCCCATATCAATGTTTTCAATGTCAAGAACAAATATCTTGATGGAATTTTCACCCAAACTACATTCTCACACCAACCAAAATACGATCACATGAAAAAGACTGATAGATCCCAAACTGTTATTTTATTTATAGAAGAAATATAATATTACATGAAATGATACTTTATATCTTCAGAATTATTTCAAAATTATCATTTTATGTAACACATGCATTCATAGTCTTCCCTTTAGAAATAATTATATTTCTATAATTCTCAACTAATAATTTATTACATATTATTTTTTTGTAATCATATCTGGATATTGTATTTAATATAGAATTTTTAAAAAAAAATGAGAGTACAAATTGGATTAAAAATACCTAAATAACTTTTCAAAAAATTATTTTTTACCTTCTTCTAGTTGATCTGAACACAATGAAACTGAAAATGTGTCAATATGATTGGTATTGAAGAAGTTAACTAAAAGATAAGTTTAATGAATAATAAAATAATATAAAATAAAAATATTAAATAGAGAGGGATATGAGAGAGAGAGAGATTGATGTGAGGGAGAATATCAATCTCACATCTCATACACCATGTTTTTACCCAATACCCCTTAAATATACATTTTTTAATTTCATTAATTAATTAATTCATTATTAATGAAATTTATATGTTCCATTCATTAAAAAACTACTACTGGTTTTCGGTGGATCACACCATGGCACCCATCAAACATTTAATTATTTTATTTTTATTAAACATATTCTAATTAAACTATTCATTTAAATATGTCATAAAATTCATCATAATATATATAATATATATACACCCACATATATATATACACCCGTACATGTATATATATATATATATATATATTTATCATATATATTTACGCGTAATATATATACACACTAATATTATTTTACAAATTTAATAAAAATAATACAGAAAAAACAGTAATTTTTATTATAATTAAATTTATCGCCTTATTTCGACCATTGAAATTTAAAATATATCATCCATTGAAAGGGATAATAGTAATTAAATTCTTATTATGCACACACAAATGCATTATTAGTCATAATAAATAACATTAATATTATGACAAAGTCTCCCAATAAATATTCAGTCATGGTGAAATATTTCTCATCAATTAAGTGAAATCCTAATTATTTAATTAGACATGTATATTCCCAATATTTTTCTACAACATAGATTATAATAAGGATAATAAAATTACTATAATTATTTATAAATTCCCAATAAAAATAATCAAATATTGAATAATTTTATCACTATAAACAAATCAATAAATTTTGATAAAATTATCTCGTTACATATATTGTTATTTTTAATAAAAAAATATTAATCCTAAGTAATATAAATGAATTACCCTTAAATGTGATGTAACCAAGCACCTGAATCACACAAATCATATGTTTCACATAGAGTAAAAAAACCATTAAGGACCTAATTTCCGTCTCATATTTTCCATCTGAAACACTATTTTGGAGATACTGCAATTTTTTTTAATAATATACTAACAATATTTCATAAATTACCCTCACTTGTGATGTTGAAAAACACCCAAATCACTCAAATTTTATGTCATGCTAAGGGTAAATCTAATATCCTCGACCTAACAGTGGTCTCATATTTTTTATATGATACATTTTCAAATGATGTTCCATTATTTTGGATAAAAATAGCATGTGTGTGATAAAATATAATTAATATTCTTACTCTATAAGCACTGAGGCTCTACGAGTCCCAAATCAAACACTAAATTAGCACCTAACTCTGAAAATATTTCATCAAAAATTACAATGTGTTAATGAGTTTCTTACCTATAACGTTCTCTGTTTTTTAAAAGAAATACTATGTTCGATAGTGTACATGATACGCTACATCGACCATAAATGAACAACTAAATATTATTATAACCAAGATGTTAAAATGGTAAGAATGAATAAGATTAATAGAATTATGAATATATGGTTTACATATGAATGTATAATTTATTAATTTGTAAAAAATTAATTATAAATGTATGTTGAATCCTT
The DNA here is from genome assembly GCA_963277665.1 of Viscum album. Taxonomy (NCBI): domain Eukaryota; kingdom Viridiplantae; phylum Streptophyta; class Magnoliopsida; order Santalales; family Viscaceae; genus Viscum; species Viscum album. The sequence continues at coordinate 1,546,075,797 of OY728135.1, read as the reverse complement.
TTTAAAATAAAAGGAAATGTTTTTCTAAAGAACTATTTAAATGCGCACAAGTGTATTTTATACCAATAAATAACCAACTCACTATTATTAGATTAGATTATATATATATATATATTATCAAATATAATGTTTAAAATATATATTATGTGTTTTCTAGACATTATATATAAACAAATCTAATTTTACACATTAAAGAAGTGTTTTTTAAAAAGGATGTTTTGTCATCTTTTGTGGTGAAATTATTTTAAACCTAGATCATGAATATTTTATAGATTAAAATTGAAAAATAAACTTATTTTTTAAAATATGAATTTTAAATAAATTATTTTTTTTGATTTCTTGATATTTTTCTGATCGGTTTACCGTTTTGATGAATAGTGAAAAATATTACATTTAAATTGATTTTTTTTTTCAAATTTATTTATAGTGTTAAATTATAAATTCGAGTTGTTTTAAAGTATAATTAGATCAATTTTTTATCATTTAATCTAATTTATTTCATTGTAATCAATATCACATTGAATTTAAATATAAATACATTTTAATTATTTGAATGTTAATTACATTAAATACCAGTTCTCTAGATTCGTTAACGAGATTAATTTTAAATAAATTTTAACCAATTATGTTGTTTGAATTTTATAAAATGGATTCCATATTTTTAGTCATAAGTTACAGATTTAGTAAATAGGTACCTTTTATTTTTGGAAATTATGAATAGAATCCTTAATATTTTTTTATATCCACGGTTAAGGGTAAATCAGGTAATTAACGGTAAAAATAATATTATAAATATTATAACATTTCTCTAAAACTTGTCTTAATTTTATTAGATAATGTATATTAGACCAAAATCTTCATGGGGCCTATTTTATTACCTGTTGAAGCCACTAAGATATCTTTAATATATTTATAGTATTTAATTCAATGGAAATTTAATTTTTTCATTCCATTATTTTTAACAAGTGAAATATTTTTAATATGGGATTATATAGAGGGTATGTTCAACTATAAAAATTTTTTTGAAATATAAATTTTTTGTCTTCATCATAATTTTTTATTTTTATTTTTTAGCAATGAAATAGTTAAATTAAAGGCATTCACAATGATGATGCATTGATTGTTTAGCTAATGAAAATATCAAATAAGTTATGTAAAAAATATTAAAATAAATTTAATTCGAGATAATTAATGTCATATAAAACTTTTATGGGTTAATTTTTCAATTTTTTGATGATATAAAATATTTGGTTCAAAGATATCATGTTGTTATGATATTTTCCGAAAGTCAAGTAATGAATACTTTCAAAATTGACAATAATGATATTTTAAAATAAATGATATTTTATAAAATGATATAAAATTCATAAAAATATAAAATTCATCCAAATTATTGTTATAAGTCTCAAAATTTCATAAATTGTTCATAAAATTGTTATTTATTTTATTTTATTGTAATTATAGTAACCCTCAAAGTATAAATTACACGGTATCACAGTAAGAATTAAAATGGTTAAATAAGGGTTAAAACAAAATGATAAAGATTAAAAAAATGAAAAAATATTTATAATTTTATTTATATGAATTTATTTATACACATAATAATAATATATTCTAAATTAATACGTTTTAATAGATTTGGATTAAAAAATTAATTTATATTAATTTAATATTTTACAGACTTTCAAGAGTCCCCCTCCCCTCTCTTATAAAAGGGAACCTATTCCTCTCTTTTCATCACATTTAAAAACCTTTTGGTTTATTCCATGATATAACCAAATACCTTACTAGAATACATCCCCACATTCTTGATCTCTTAGTTTATGCAAAATCCCACCTGTATAGGTCTCAAATTGTTATGAAATAGAGATTGTCTGAAGAAAAGGTAATGTTTTTAATTATGTTTTTATGTTTTTTTATCCCAAAACTCCTTAAAATATTCTTAAACAACGATGAAATAATAAATCAATTATAATCAATATAATGATATCTTACTATGTTAATATCATGTCCTAAATACATCTACACTCCCATTAAATGGAAAAATAATTATCATTCGTGTGTATGGCGAACTACCGCCATGTGAACCGATATAATTCATTTTCAATGACCATCTTTCAAAACATGTGATAATGATGGAATTAATGTTTATTTGTTTTATTAGTGAAATATTTATCATTATTAAATAAGAATATATCATTTATGTTCTTACCTTTCCATTCATATAAAAATGATAACGTCATTCGTGCGTATGTGTGAACTATCACCTGCAAAAAGCGATGCGATTAATTTTTCAGAACCAGATCATATAAGTATATTTAAATGATAAATATTATATTAATGATATTATAATCATTCTATAAAGATAAAATAATACCTGTCTTGTTTCCAAAATGATCGTTCAAAAATTAAAACGTTACTCATGCGTACGTATGGATTACCGTCTCTATGATTGTAATGTTGTTCATTTTTCATATCCATATTTAATGATTGGATTTAAAAGTATAATTTTTTTATGAAATTAAATATTATCTCTGTATGATGTAATAATTTACAATTTTAATATTGACATCATAACAAATTCATTTTGGACTCAATCACTAAATATCATCAAAACATCCAACACGATCTTAAATAATTATGTAATTCTTATAACTTGATAACAAGGTAATTATTTATACAAAAGGAATAATAAACTCGAAATATTTATCATGAAAGTAAATTTTTAACATAAGTTTAATATTCAGGAAGAAAAAGAACATACGTGATGAATCAGACTCAAGGTAATGGACTTTTTAACTAAAACAATGTTTTAAATGTTTTAATGATTTATTATTATAAATCATTTTCCTTCATGTCCATGTTTTCAAAATGGTTTTTATGAATGTATCTATATGGAATTGAATGTTTTTAAATTTTAATTATATATCGATTTCAAAATTTCAATGTGGTATGGGACACTTCGATTTAAAAATATCTTTTTAAATGTTTAAAAAAAAATTTGAAAATGGATTGATTATTTCTATAACATGAAATTTTTTCTTATGAGTGAAAATTAAATTTTAAGAGTTTAATGTTGAAAATCACAAGATTTTATGTGTTATTATTATATAATGGTACTTGGACATTTTACATATGGTTACATGATAAACCAAGGATGAGTGGTTTTGTGATAAATCAAGGATATGTTGTTACGTTATAACCTCCAATGTAATGGGTATGGAATTCGACTTTATAGTTTACCTAAATGGCCCGAAGGCATTATGTTATCTTTATTTTTGGCAATTCCCATTTAATGGGATGTGGGGGAACCTTTAAAAGGCTCCTAGGCTTAGAGATTACATAACCCATGGGTCTTAGAGGAATATATCCAGACTATAACTACATGGAAATTCTCCTCCCCAGCTTCTACATCGTGATTTTATCTATACACCATTTCATGGATGTTCTTTTAGGCTTCTCTTGCATGCATAGGCTGGTCCTGATGACAATTAAATACCCTCTATTTCTACCAAATCCATTATTTTCAACTCTAGTGGAAGCTCCTTTCTTTGAATCCTCATCAGGAGTCTAATCCTTGTAGAGTCTTCCTTGTCCATTAAGCACAATTTCAGGTGGCTCAAAATCCGTGAGGTGGCCCGGAGGCCTTGTAGTGTCCCAAAGGCCTTAAGGTGTCCTGAGGCCTTGAGGTGGCCTGAAGGTCTTGAAATACTCATGGACCAAGACAGTGTCCCGAAAGACTAAACATATGAATAGTTTTGGCTACAATAGTACTGAACCGTACCAGCTACAATAATTTTACAATACCCGAAAATTATGTCTCCTCCAATATTTCAACACGGATCTCCTTGATGCACTTACTGAGTCCTCACAAACTGGGCTAAGGCTCCTGTTAAAATTAAATTGTACAATTATTCCATTTATAATATGGATCTGTAATGTAATAAAAATTATATAGTTTTAGAAAAAGGAAAACCCATAGGATGGGTGACAAACAATTGCGTCCAACAACCCTACAGAAATAAAACCCACAACCGAAGGGAGATAATGGTGCATCACCTAATAGTGGCCTACGTGAAGTCCCAAGTTAGTATGAATTTTTCCTTTTAGTTAAATGAGTTAATGGAATAAGAATAAGTTGATTTGGAAACATATGTTTTATCAAATAGATAACAATAGGATTGAGAAATTATTTGGTGATTAAGTGATAAATGTTGTTTTGGAAAATGTTCACTATTTTGGGAACCCTATATGATTAAGGTAAACAAAATACTATTCGATTTTATTTGAGAAGTAGATGTTGAGTTATATTTTGAAATAATCTTTGATTTTATTGTGGGATTATGGTGATTCAGGTTATTTAAGGAAATAATTTGCATATCTTGGAGATTATGTTATTTAGGAAATTATATTTTTTATAGGATACATTAAGAGATATTGATTTAATTTAGAGATAAATGTTATATATTATCTTGGAAGACCATTTTCTGAAATCCTTATGAATATTGGGTTACAATCTTATTTTGGATTATTTTTTTGAATTTTAAGAGAAATTATTTGTTGAATAGTCTATGTTGAACTTTGGGTATTACTGTTGAATTTTGTATATTGACATAATTTTTCATCCTAAAAGGTATATTAGTTTTGGATAATTATCTTATATTGTACTAACCATTTTGGTTTTGGTTGATTTTTAAAGATATGAAAAATCGATATGTAATATTTTTTGAATTATGTGATTCTCTAGAAGTTTATTCTTATGAATTAGGCATGACAAATTTATCTTGAATGCTCATAATTTAGAGAAATGGATGATTTTGTGGTGGGAGTTGATTAAAGGATGAAACTCTAATTTTTAAGTAAGTATGTTTCCTTTTGTTCTTATATTAGGTAGTAAAATAATTACTCAACTATATAAAATGGTTTTTGAATCAAAAACCTTTTCCATTTATTTTTATCAATAATATTATGAACCATTAAATATTTATGGTTTGGTGATATTTTAAAATTTCCATGATCATGTTCTCCATCACTCTTTATTATTATTTTAGAGTTAAATTTAACTTCCATGTCTATATTTTCCAACATCAAAACATAGTATATGTTATATCAGGGGAACTTGGTACTTCCCTTTCTTTTAAAGTGAAAGTTTAATTCATCTTTTTTCTAATGGGGGATTTCAATAAAGGAATCCTTAAATGTCAAAACATAGTTACCAAACCTAAATTAAAAATAGTGAGGATGAAATTCACAAGGCGGGGATGTAACATCCTGAGTTTAAAAAAAAATAAATACTATGTTCGATAGTGTATATGATACACCACGCCAAACATAAATGAATAATTAAATATTATTATAACCCAACTGTTAGAATGGTGGGAATGATAAATATTAACTGAATTATTAATATATGGTTTTCAAATTTATATATAATTAATTCTCTGGTGAAAAATTAATTTCAAATGAATTACAAACCCTTTTAAAAATAAAAGGAAATGTTTTTATGAAAAACTATTTAAATGTGACGAATTGTATTTTATACCAATAAAAAACAAATCACTGTTATTGGATTATTTTAATGATATATATATAATATTAAATATAACATTTAAAATTAATATTTTGTGTTTTCTATTCATCATATATGAAAGAAAATCCAATTTTACGCATAAATGAAGCATTTTAAAAAAATGACAGTTTTCCACCTTTTGATGGTGCACTTGTTTTAAATATAGATTTTGAAATTTTTATAATTTATATATGACAAAATAAACTTATTTTTTGAAATAAAAAGATAAAAATTCACTTTGGTTGAATTTTTTTTATATTTTTCTAATAAGTTTAATGTTTTGATGAAGAGTGAAAAAACAATACATTTTTATTGAAAACTGATTTTCATAAATTTATTTGTAGTGTTAAATTATATATTTGAATGATTTTAAAGAATAATTAGATAATTTGTTTATCATTTAATATAATTTTGTAAATTGGAATAAATTTCACATTGAAATAGGATATATAAACATTTCCAAATGTTGAACATTTTTACTTTTAAAATCGTTTCTCTTGATTCATCAGAGTGATTAATTTTAAATTAATTTGATCCAATAATATGTTTTGAATTTGAAAAAGAGGATTTCATATTTTGAATCATATGATCCATATTTTTTTAATAGTTCCCTTTTATTTTTGGACTTTATGAATAGTAACTTTAGTAATATTTGTTATTACCATAGTTGAGTAAATTGGGTAAATAAAGGTTTAAATAATATTAAATATTATAAGATTTTCCCAACACATGTTATAATTTTATTGGATGAACTATTTTCAACAACATCCATCCTTGGGAATATTTTATGAGCTATTGGAGCCACTTGGATGTCTCTATTCCATTTATAGTATTTAATTCAAAGAAACGTCAATTTTGTTATAATGTTGTTTTTGGGAAGTGAAATATTTTTAACATAGATTTATATAGGGAATATATTCTACTATAAACAAGAATTTGAAATATAAAATGTTTATATTAATAATGATATTTTTTATAATTTTTTTGAAGAAATAATTAAATTAAAATATTTCAAAATGATGATGTAATAATAGTTTAATTAAAATAAATAACAAATAAATGATTTTAAAATTTATAAAATAAATATAATTTGATAGAATTATTTTCATAGATGAATTTTATAGAATAACATGACATGTTTTTGATGAGATAAAATAGTTGGTATGATTTTATAATGTTTTTATGATATTTTTAAAAATTCAAGTGATGAATAGTTTCAAAATCAAAATTAATTATATTTTAAAATAAATGGTATTTTATTAAATGATATAAAATTAGTAAAAATATAAAATTAGAAAAAATTATCAGGATAAGTATGAAAAAACTCATAAATTCTTCATTTATTTTACTTTTTCTATTTTATAGTAATTATATTACCCCTCAATTTGTAAATTACATGATATCATGGTAAGAATTAAAAAGAATAAATAAGGGTTGAAACAAAATATTAAGGATGAAAAAATAGAAAAAACTAGTATAATTTTCATTTAATGAATTTATTTAGACCCATAATCATTCTATATTCAAAATTAATATGTTTTAATCCATTTGGATTATAAAATTAATTTATATTAATTTAATATTTAGATGAATTCCAAGTGTTCCCATCCCATCTCTTATAAAAGGGAGCGAGTTCTTATCTTTTCTTCACATTTTGAAACCAATTTTGATCTAAAAATAACTTCCCAAATAAATTCCTATAATATATAAACACATTCTATATCTCTTAGTTTTGGAAGATTACAATCCTTAGTGGTCTATAGGTGTTAATCAAAGAAGATTATCTAAAGAAAAGATATTGTTTTTAATTAAGTGTTTATGTTTTGTTTCTTTCTATAACTCCTTAAAATATTATTTAAACAAAATTAAATAATAAATACATTATACAAATATAATTATATGTTATTATGTTGATATAATCAACTAAATTTATCTCCAAATCCATAAAATGAGAAAAGAATTATCGTTCGTGTGTATGACAAACTACCACCTCACAAACCAATATAATTCGTTTCCTATCACCATATCTCAAGATATGTTATAATGATTGAATTTATTATTATATATGATATTAATGGAATATTTATTATTATTAAATAATATTATATCATTTTTGTTCTTACCATTCAATGCACATAAAATTAATAATGTCATCCATACGTACGTGTTAACTATCTTCTCCACGAAGTGATGTGATTCATTTTTCTGTACCAAATCACATGGATGATATATATAATTATATTTAAAATTTTAATAAGATATTAATTATATTATTATAATTATTTAATGATAAAATAATACTTACCTTATTTTCATAGTGATCATTGAAAAATAGAAATGTTACTCATGTGTATGTACATCTTACCGTATCCATGATTGTAACATAGTTAATTTTTTATGTCCATATATAATTTATGGGCGTAAAAGTATAATTGATGTATAAAATCTGTTATTATGACATTAATATTAGTTTTATAGGATTTAATTATTACCACTTTGATTATTGACATCAACTAAAGTCATTTTGGACTCAAGCACCGAATATCCTCAAAACGTACAACATGAACAGAAATAATTAAGTAATTGTTACAGCATTATAACATAGTAATAAGTTATATAAAAGGAATAATATAATTTACATGGTTATAATGAAAGTAAATGATTAACATAATTTTATTTTTTGGGAATAAAAATGACATACATGACGAATCACACTCAAGGTAAGAGACTCTTTAATTAAAACATCGTTTTAAATATTTCAAAAATTTATTCTTATAAATATTTATCTTTAATGTACATGTTTTAAAAATGGTTTCATGAATGTATCTATATGGAAATTAATTTTTTAAAATGGAATTTTTTTGGTTTCCTTTCAAATGTTTCAAAGTGGTGTCTAACACTTTGATTTAAAAATCCATTTTTAAATGTTTAAAATAATTTATTAATATTGATTTATTATTTCTAAAACATGAAATATTTTGTTATGAGTTAAAATTAAATTATAAGAGTTACATGTTGGAAATTAGATAATTTTTTGTGTTATGGTTACATAATGGTACTTGGACATTTGACGAGTGGTTATGTGATAAACCTAGGATGGATGGTTCCATGATAAACTATGGATGGTTTATTAAGTTATAACCTCCAATGCATTGGATATAGAAGTTGACCATATGGTTATTACATTTTTAAGAGTGATACATATGGGAATAGACTACATGGTTATTCCAATTGTGTAAAATATTGTTCTATGTTACCTACATATCATTCACATGCTTGCTTATGAGCTTTCATAAAAATCTTTTGATTTTAAAAAGGTAAGATAATGATATTTTTGAAATGATGATCCCTTTTTAGTGTATAAAGGTACGTTTATAAGGAATTTTTTTTATGGTTTTTGACTAGAATAATGGTTTCCTTTCTTTTATGACCCTTACGAAGATTTTGTGCTCATTCGAAATTTTAAAATGATTTTCATAGGGTTTAAGGAAGATTTGGTTCAAGGATGAGATCAGTAGAAAATTGTGTGGATATATCAAAATAATAAATCATGATTTATTTTAATGATTTTGTTTTTATGAAATAATGGATACTTATTATAAGTTTCAACATGTAATGTATAGGTTTACTAAGTTAGAGTTTCTCACAATTATCTAAAACTCTAAACCTAAAAGATATTTGGTAAAAGAATGTGATTTATAGTTTTGTAATATCTAAAATATGTAATTTTTATGATTGAGTCCTTAAATTAACCCTAAATAAATCTTTTAAATCATTCATTAACTGATTTTTATTCAAAAATTATCTCTTCACATAAAAATAATCATAAATTTTTATAGAAGTGGTTTAGTATTGTCATTAAAAAATGTGGATATTAAATAAACCTAAGTTCTAGGTAAAATTATCTACTGAGGTATATGTAAGGGTTTCCAAAGCCAAGTAAATGTATATATAACAATGTATTGGAAGGATTTGAGAAAAAAATATTTCCAATGTTATATGGATGAATATCTCCAAGGAGGAATTTTTGGGACATATGAGTATATTAAAATGCTGAGAATAATTCCATATAAATTAAGAATATATCTATCACATATTCCATGAAATTTACTAGATATTGGAAACATTTATTGTATTGTCGGAAAATATTAGTGAAATCTATGATAACTACACTAGAATTATTTATAACTATCTAAATTTACTTGATAAATTATAAAGGATATGTTCCTAGTACATGGATAGGAAGGGAAACTTGTTATAAGGGGACACAAATTAGTTTTTTTATGGTTCAATATGATCTAATAACATAGTTATTTTTTGGAAATGATAATGAGAATATCATTGAACCCAGTAGTGGAAATATCTAGAAATACCAAATACATTGAAGCTTATGATATAGCAATATAAGAATAAAATATACAATGATTTTTTCCATATATTGGAAACACACTTTTGGTAATAATGATGATTTAAATATTATGAAAAAGTCCAAAAAGGAAATACTCAGTGATATAATCTATTGGGAAGATTCACTCAAGAAGGTGAAGACATAGATAACTCTGTAAAATTATAGGATAATACGGATGGCCTAATGAATGAATCCACAACTCAAAATAGGAATGATCATATCATTTGATAATTAACAAGTTGAGTATTAGAAAGTTAACTCGAGTGAAAGTGGAACTGTTGTAAAAGTGGGTTCCATAGACCCAACATAAAATGTAATTTTTCTTACCAAATCATATATATATAGATTTATGTGAGATTAATACTTACCATAATTGTTTCAACACTTCTACATAAACTATTTATTTGTTTATGTCATTTCTATCAGCAAGTTATTATGGTTCCAAGATTTAATGAGAACATAATGATACCATGACATTAATCGTTAACATATGTATTATTGGCTAGATACATAATCCTGAATGCACTTAATTGATGTATAAATATTAGGTGTTGGGGGATCCAAAGCATCAAGGCTTCTTATCTGGAAGATTTACTTTGGTAATCTCATGTAAAGGAGATCGTGAGGATTGACCTACCAATATAAACACCACATGATTAAATTTTTATTGGTTATTCCTAATTACAAGAATGTGTATTGGTCTTTAGAATTGTGATAATTATCAATATATACTAATTTATCACATAAATAGATTCAATATTAAAACCATGGTATTAAATTTTTGGTGAGGTACCTTGTGTTGGGTGTATCATTGATGGTTTGTCATTGGTTGATTGTTAAATAATGTTTTGTAACATAAGAAAGGATGAGATGTGTCGGGCCCTATTTAAAGGGTTTGTAACTCCTTTATTAAATCCATTCCCATGATTATTAATGATATGTATATCTAGTATGGTCGTGAATTAATTTAGGAAGAAATAATGAAAACACAAAGTGTGCATCTAGCTATATCAGATATCTCAAGAAAATGAGATTATATTGAATGACATGTGGTTATAAGAGGTTTTTATGAAATGCCTAAACTTTACCACCATTGGGAATTGATGTGCTACTAAAATACACTCCTAGTATTCGAGAATCACTCACTACTATCATGATATGGTCCTGGAGGGTTACACAAAAAGAATATTCAGAAGCCATACAATTCAAGTGAATCAATGTTTAGGACACGATGGGCCCTATGGTGGTGGCTAACTATTGTCCATGTTTATTATCTCTCAAAAAATATATAAAAATTTAGTGTTATTTCTAGTTTATAATAATAAAAATTTTATTTTTTAACTTATTATATTCACAATTTCTTCACATAACATAATGAAACATATTATTCAAATTAATATTAAATATTAAATATTTAGGTTTTGATAAATATTTATTAGGACATGAGTCAAGTTATTAAATCATAATTTATCACATATCATATATTTATTGTTTCATGTAAGTGATATATTACTTATTATCATTTCGACATGTTTTTGAGGCTGTTAGTATCATTTTTACCATTAAATGGATGGTAAAATTATTAGAAGTAACAAACTAAAATATAAATGAAAAAAGAAACCCAACATTGAGGGTTTATTCGTTCCCTTAATTTGAGGGCACCTCTCTCATCTCTCTCAACTGATAAAGGGAGAAAGGAAGGTTTATAACACCTTATTCCAATATAACCACCCTAGATCGAAGATAAAATGACCCAATGATTGTTTCAATATTTAACTTCTTTCTATTACTCTATGAAATCTCTGAGAGAATTAATATCGACAATCTATAAGATTTTAAAATGTGTTTTGATGATCTATAGGGTTCCAAGTTCTATTACATTGAGTAACTATCTCCAGTGATGAGTGAAACTTGTTTCAGTTTAACATCATACATCATATGATTTCAATTTATATTTTATTTTTATTCTTTGAGATTAATTAAATTTTATATGATTCATAGATGAATTCAACATGGGGTATACATGATTTGATGTTTTGAAATAAATTAGAATCTAATAAATTTTAGAGTTCCATTTTTCCTTTTTCCCAAAAGCCTTGTGCTTCTTCAACCTCTTTGAAAATAATATTTGAATGTGACTCACAACTTCTTTATTTTTTATACATTGATTAAAATATTTTATTCACATTTACCATTTCTATTCTATTTTACTCTTTATATTATTTTTTTCACCATTTATTGATAAATGTTTCATAAATTACCTTCTAAATTATTTAAAAATGTTTTCTTTGGGTTCATTAAACTCATAGTATCAAATAATATAATTTTTTATCCATTATAATGTCATAATATTTGAAGTGTTATTATATGGAAGGTATAGTCATATATGTCATCATTCATTATGATTCTTATTTTATACCTGATATATTCCTTAATAACACCATCAACATTATTTCCCTAGAATAATTATGATTATTTAATTTCATAAATTTATTATGGTAATTATTAACCAAACTGTATGCCCATTACTCAATAGAGTGTTATTTTGAGGGATGCTTACAAAGAGAGTGATTCGATTAATTGAGGAGATACAGAGAGTCCTTATAATTTTCATTTCAATATGGTTGTTTATTAATTACTAAATATTTTTGATTATGCATTTTATAGTTAATTTAATTCTTCATATTATGATATATTGGACCTATTATTAATGGGTGGCCCCAGACTATATAACGACCCAAACATTTATTAACGAAAATTACCCTTGATATATTTAAAAGTCTTGTTATATAAAATGGTTATATAAAACAAATGCAATTATGTGGTTTTATGTTTTTGGATTTTAAAATACTGTTATGAATTATTACCCTGTTTAATATATTCATTGAACAATGATCACATGATTTGTATAAATATAAGGCTTTAACAAATCCAATTTTCTCATAAAAAGGAAGAAATAGCCTCATCCAGTAGAATTACTCCATACGAAGCCCCTTTGTCTGAGCTCATAAAGTAGGTAGCGTCACTGGGCTTCACACTAGACCAATGTCGGGCCAGCCTTCAACATAGTAAGATTGAATGGATGTACCTACAGGAGAAGCAAAAGTTAATAGAGATTACCACCTGAGCGATGTTATCTAAGCCACCCCAAGAGTATTTCACCATCACACACCTTAAACATTGGTATTATGTAGGTTTTATAAGTGGTTTCATAACAATACACTAGCATTGTGATTATTTTCATTATTTTTTATAGAATAAAGAATATACATTCGTTTTCTTATTGTTACTTTGTAAATAGTTTTTAAAGAACAAATAAAGTTTTTTAGTTAATATTAAATTAAGAAATATATTTTAATGAATTAATGGATTTTTCAATTAAATAATATTTTTAAAAAATATTATTAAAAAATTAATTTCTATTAAATATAAATGATCGTATAATTTTTTTGAATACAATTGAATTTTTTATTAAGGTTTGAAAGCTGTTTTTGTCAAACCGCATGAATTTTCTATAAATATCTATTTTTATTTTCAAAGTAAAATAATCACATATTTAGATAAAATTAATATTATTTTTGGAATCCAGACATAAAAATTATCAAATGGTGGATTTTTCATAATTTTCCGAGATAGTCAAATTTTTGGGTAAAAATTAAATACCGTTTAATTATATAATATGTTTTATGACACCATAATGACCCAAATGTGATTTAATAAAATACTATAAATGGGATTTTTGGACAATATATTTTTTAACGTTAAAATAATGTAATTTTAGGTTGTTTTATTTATTTTACAAAGCCTTAGTGGACCCTTCAAGACTTATAAAACATTTTAACATTTTAAAATGATATCTTTGAGAGTGTGACTCACCTCCACTTAATAAATCCTAATATTTTAATATTTTCGGCCATTTAATTATAGAACAATGTTTTCCACTTCACTTTGGAAAAAACCACTAGAAAAACTATGGTATGGTTTTTGATTATGATTAGTTTAATGTGTGGTGTCCAAAACCTAAATAATAAATAATTTCCTCTCCTTCATATATAACCCCAGTCAATCTCCCAATAATCTTCACTAAAACCATTTGGATCTTGACCAAAAACAACCCTCATATATTTATAATCCTTATAAGTCACCACAAGATTCCAAGAAGACTCTCTCAAGCCTCTCCCATGCCTTTGGGATCACACTTCCATGCAAGGGATTTCTTCCTCTCTCGTCTTTTTGTCTGTGTTTGTTTATGTTTATATACCCTTGTATTTTCAATTAAAAATGCAAGGGTATGATTACTCACCTCCACAAAACATATTACCTTATGTTTTAAAGATGAGATACTCATTTCTATCACATTATTTCCTCCCATGTACACTCGTTACCATACTGAAATTTGGTAAGGGATTTCTCTCTCCTCATTTACATTCAAGATATTATTTTGTTTTATGAATCTAATTTCCATTACATATGTTTGGAAAAGTCTCTATATTATTCCATTAAAATACATTTCATTTACATGTTATGATAATACCGCTTCAGCCTCATCAACCATTTTTATTAATTCTTATATCACACTGTTATGCTGCAGAAATTGCACCACAATTTTCCAATTCAAAGTCATTGTGTAGTGAATACCATGCCAATTTCTCTACCAAGTTTATTCACCTTTATGCACATTTACTTATTTATTATATTGTTTCATTTATGAATTCAAAATTCCTTTATCGTGTAATAAATGACAATGTTTAATTAATCCATGTTATATGATCCATGTGGCACACTTATCCATGAAATGAAATGATTAAGAAGGGTGCACCCAAATAGCGCTCCAATGAATTGGGTAAAGATTAAAATCATGATATGTCAATTGTAATGAGGTTTTTCTCAATATAATTTAAGTTCAATGATTTTTTACTCATGATTCATGTGCAATGAGCCTAGTCTCATGCTAATTACAAGTTAAATGTTGTTTCCACATTTTTAAGTAATGATAATCATGTAATATCATGCTTTTATTTTAATGTTTATCTTATGCTCCATTGATATTCCTATTACCTAACATGTACTATAATCATCAAGTTATTCCATTTTTACTCCCTTATGGGGCTTTATATCTTACCATTTTCATATGCATGTCCTCATGTTATCCCATGCAATGATGTGTACAAAGGAAATTTGGTGGTCATGTAAAATAAGTTTTCAATAAAGATGTTGGATTTTATGTTCTATGTTGTTATTTAATGATGCTAATTTCCCAAGAAAATAAACCTATATATCCTCAATGTTTTATTATGTTGATTTTTATGTAATAAATCATGTTTATGTGTGTAATAAAGACAAGGGATTTTATAGTTGGCAATAGAGGATAGGTTTAGTTATTTTTGGGATTAGGATTAGAAAACCCTAGTGAAAGCCTCATAGAATATATTATGTATAATAAAAAAAATCCCTAATTTTTTAGAGTATTTATTAAGTGTTTTATCAAGAAAATAAATCCAGGTATGGATATGAGTAGGTAGGGCTGGCTTTGGCACATATGTATCTCGGGGTAAAACCCGAAAACACCACTTTGAGCTAGACTCAAACGGGAACAGGTGTACGACAACATGCATTGCTACACTCTTGGTTACAAAAAACATGGGGGATAGGCTTTGGTAAATTCATAAGCTCAGTACGAACCATTATTAAGGGAATAAAAAAATTCCCCTAGGAATATATGTTGAGAAGTAGATCAGGGATAACATATGTTGAAGCCTATAAATTCATAAGTTAAGGAAATAAAAGTAATTTATAAGTCATATATTTTTGTTTTTGGATTCCCCTTTATGTGTTACCCATATCATTACTTTTATTCCATCCAATGACCGATAATAGGAGGACTCATCTAACAACCGATGCGAAGATCAATGCTATGATTATTCTAATGAGTTCCCAATCTAATGGGAGCCGTAATCGCAAAATTTGTCACGATAATCTCTCAGTTAACTCATGTTTTGAATAAAACATGGGTCAAGAAGAATGTTCCCCCCCAAGAGATAACAAGATGTAATCAAGAGATTTATGAGGTGAAGGCCTCTTACTTTTAATTGATCATCTGATCCCTCAATCAACAAACAATGGATCAACTCCATTGAGAAGATATTCCCCATCCTTAATTGTTTTGAACAAGAAAAGGTACTTTTGGATGATTATCATAAGGAGGGTGAAGCTGATAAATGGTGGACACTGATAAAAAATATGAATCATTAGAAGGATATCAATTCATTTGAATGGAAGGATTTCTAGAAAATGTTTTTCAATAAATATTTTCCTCTCACCCTCCGACATAAGATATAAAGGGACTTTTTTCCCCTCACGTAAAAAGATGACGAATCATTCAGAGCGTATGAGGAAAAAATCACAGGCTTGCATTATATTCCTCTGTCTTTTTCATTACCCCTAAATTCGAGGTTGAATGCTTCTTTGGTGGGATAAAACCTATCCTATGGAAAGACCAAGTGATCTGTGACTTTGAGAGCTATGAGAAAATTGTCTGATGTTCCCTCAAGGTCGAAATGGAGGTCGAAGAATATTAGGGGTATCATGGGGATACAAATAATATGGTGTACTTTAATTTTGGCTTTCCTATAGAGAAATACAATAGTGCTAAGAAATTCCCGCATCCCACTTGCCAATGCGGAAAAAATAATCACCCCAAAAATTTCCTAAAGGGGAGAAGGAAATGATTTAGGTGTGGAAGAGAATGGAACCTGGACATTAAATAATTACAAGAATAACCCACGGCTGTGATAGAGGAGGGTATTTCTTCATTCAACCCACAACATGTTGTTCATTATTTTAACTACGAAGAACCAAGTCAATTTGGAAACTAGTTCTGTAAGATAAGGGTCTTCGAAGGAAACCAACATCTCCTACGCAGCAAGGGAGATATTTTTCCATCACTACCGCCGAATTGAAACCCAACAATGAAGTGGTGATAGGTACTCTAGTTATTAATTCAAGAATAGTGAACAAACTTCTTGATTCTGGTTCTATGTATTCTTTTATATCCTAAAATTTTATTAGTTCAATCCTGACACCACCAAAAATCATGGAAGTAAAGTTGTTAGTGAGAACTAAAAATGGGGAAATCATTTCCACCATTGATAATATATCCTCCCCTATCACAATTTTGGGTTTTAACTTCCCAAAAAACCTTTACATACTACCTTTGGTAGAATTTGATACAATTATTGGAATGGATTGAATTTCCTTATATAGAGCCTACATAAATTTCCGTGAGAGGGAAATCACTCCCCACATGGCGAATCGACCCACAATTCAGTACAAGTGCAAGGAGAAGGATTAATCTTGTTTAAAACTATCATCTCAAGAATGGATATTACATCCCTATGAGAACACATATCTTGCTTAGATGATTGAGTCTATAGAAGAAACCATCCTTGAAGACATGCCAATTGTGTGGGAATTCACTGAAATGTTTCCCAAGTAATTTCATGGTCTTCCTCTTAAATGAGATATTGAATTATCAATTAACTTATACCTTGGGAGTTTCCAATATCAAAGACTATGTATATAATGGATTTAAAAGTGCATGAGTATCTTAAGAAACAACTACAAGAGAATATAGATAAAGGGTTTATACGCCCAAGTTCTTCACCATGGGGTGCACCAGTCCTCTCCGTTAAGAAGAAGGATGGGTCAATGTTCCTTTATATTGATTATCGTGAGATCAAAAAAATCACGATAAAGAACAAGAAGCCTCTACCGAGAATTTATGAATTGTTCTATTAGCTACATGGGGAAAAATAATTCTCCAAGGTGGATTTGAAGTTAGGATATTACCAAGTAAGGGTGAAGAAGGATTATATTCTCAAGACTACATTTCATACAAGGTATGAGCAATATGGATACTTAGTAATGCCTTTCAGACTCACTAACGATCCCGAAATATTCATGGACTTGATGAATAGAGTCTTTAGAGATTATCTCGACTAATTTGTGGTAGTCTTTATAGATGATATTCTAATATACTCCAAAACCATAGAGGAGCATGAGGATCATATAAGAACTGTTCTAGAGTCCTTGCGTAAGGAGAAAATATAGGAAAAGGAAAGTAGTGAGTTTTGGTTTAAGGAGTTATCATTCTTGGGTTATATCTTCACAATAAATGGGATATTTGTGGATCCCTCCAAGACAGCTGCAATTGAGGGGTGGCTGAGGCCAACATCAGTAATGGATATCCATAGCTTCCTAGGGTTAGCTGGATATTATCGTCAATTAGTGAGAAATTTCTCATGATTTTCCAAAACTCTTACCAAGCTAACTTAGAAGGGAAAAATGTTTTCATTGAGTGATAAATGAGAATATATTTTCAAGGAGTTCAAATGGTGGCTTATCACTATGCCCGTGCTCACATTACCCACAAGTGGAGAACTTTTTTGTGGTATTCAGTCATGCTTCAAAGAACGGCATGGGATTTTTGTTGATGAAAAATGATAATGTTATTGCTTATGATTCAAGGAAATTGGATGTTCATGAGATAAACTATCCAACACATGATCTTGAGTTGACTGCATATAATCTTCACTTTAAAAAATTGGTGACATTACATCTTTGGGGAGAAGTGTGAAATATATAAAAATCAGAAAATCCTTAAGTATATATTCACACAAAGAGAGATGAACATGCGCCAATGAAGATGGTTAGATCTGACCAAAGACTATGACTGTTCAATCCATTACTACCCTAGGAAGGCGAACAAGGTGAAATATAATCTAAGTAAAAAAGGACCTAGTGATTCTATCATAGATGAGAATTGAAAAGGATCTAATATTCTTATATTTGATTAATATGGACACGGGAATCATAAATAAGGGAACATAATTGATACTTTCACAAATTATTGCTCAACCACCTCTTTTGTAAAGGTTAAAGGATGTTCAAAAGGATAATGATGGAATTCAGAAGAAATTGGAAGACTATCAGAAAAGTGAAATCCTCAAAGTTCAATGATAGTGAAGAAAGAATTGTGAGATTTGGGACAAGATTATGTGTCCTATAAATTTCGAAATTAAATAATTAACCTTTGGATAATGAAAATAGATGAAATTTCTCTATTAACCCAGGAAACACAAAGATGTATCGATATCAATGAGAGCATTATTGGCAGGATAAAATGAAGAAGGATATTGATAGGTATACATCATAGTGCCTTATATGTCATCAAGTGAAGGATGAGAGGAAGACGTATAATGGGATGATGCAACCATTACCGATACCGTCATGTAAATGGGATAACATCACCATAGAATTTGTCACTTTACTTCCAAAGACATCCAAATGAAATAATAATATCTGGGTTGTTGTGGATCATCTTAAAAATACTAAACACTTCATTTAAATTCGAGAGGATTTCTCATTGGATAAACCATCAATGATATACATTAGAGAAGTGTTAATCCTTCATAGAGTTCCACTATCTATTATATCCGATTGAGATCCATGATTCACATCTATGTTCTGGAAGAGTCTTAAACATTCTCTAAATACATAGTTGAAATTAAGTATGGCTTATCATCCTCAAACTGATGGACAATCTGAGCGGACAATACAAACACTTGAGGAAATGATGAGAGCATGTTCAATATACTTCAAAGGAGGATGGGATCAATATCTTAATCTAGTTGAGTTCTCATAAAATATTATTTTTTACTCAAGAATTCAAATGGACCCTTATAAATCCATTAATGGGAATAGGTGAAAACAAAAGCATGTTGGGATAAAGTTGTGGATAAAAAACTCCTAGGTCCAGAAATTGCCAAAAAAATGGTGGAGATGGTTAAGACCATTCAAAATCACATTAAAACTACTCAGAGTCACCAAAAGAGCTATGATGATAATCGTCCATGAGACCTAGAGATTGATATTGGAGACATGATATTCCTATACATATCACTATGGAAGAGAGTTATGGGATCTGGGAAGAAGGAAAAGCTTAGTGCAAGGTACATCAGCCCTTTTGAGATACTTGATCACATTAGAGCATTAGCTTATCAACCAGAACTCCCACCAAACCTATCTTAAGTACATGATGTATTCCACGTATCACTCTTTAAAAAGTACATACCTGACCCATCATATGTACTCAATCTAGAGGTGGTACCATTAGAGAATGAGCTCTCCTATTAAGAGAAGTCGATTAAGATATTATATTGTAGAGAAAAATATCTACAAAATAAGAAAATGACCCTCATCAAGGTGCTGTGGTAAAACCACAAGTTTAAAGAAGCAATGTGGGAATCAATGGAAATGAGGAATCTGAGTTACCCTCGTCTGTTTTAGTGTGGAAAAATTAAATTTTAAGAGTGAATTTTTTTAAGGGGAGATGATTTTAAAGACCCAAACTTTTATTAATTAAAATTCCTCTTGATCTATTTAAATGTAACATTATGTAAAATGGTTATCTAAACATATTAACTTTGATGGTTTTATGTTTTTGGATTTTAAAACACCGTTTAAAATTGTTACCATTTCTAATATAGCCATTGAACAGTGATCACATGATTAGTATAAATATAGGACCTAAACAAATCCAATTTACTCAGAAAAAGGAAGTGATAGCCTCATATAGTAGAATTGGTTTATACAAATCCCATTTTATGAATCTCAGAAAA
Source organism: Viscum album (assembly GCA_963277665.1). Taxonomy (NCBI): domain Eukaryota; kingdom Viridiplantae; phylum Streptophyta; class Magnoliopsida; order Santalales; family Viscaceae; genus Viscum; species Viscum album. The sequence goes on along the minus strand of OY728135.1, from coordinate 1,546,055,141 downwards.
GAGGTAGCTTCCCTGGTCTTCTCTATTGACCAAGCCCGATCAGAGCTTCAACACATTACACTTGAACAGAACTGCCTACGGGATAAGTGGAACTTGATAGAGATTACCACCCAAGCGATATTATCCAAGCCACCCCAAGAATCTGTCAACATCACACACCTTTCACTTATGTCTTATGTGGGTCTTATAAGGGGCTATGTAAAAAGTCCCCAGTACTATGATTATGTGAATTAGTTTTTATAGAATAAAGATTATACATTCATTTTCTTATTGTTACATTGTAAATAGTTTTTGAAGAACAAATAGTATTTTTTAGTTAATATTCAACTAAAAAATCTATTCTGTTGAATGAATTGTTTTTTGAATTAAAAAATATTTTAATAAAATATTATTACTAATTTAATTTATATTAAATATAAATTATTTTATAATTTTTATGAATACAATTTTAATTTTTATTATGGTTTGAAAGTTAATTTTTTTTTCAAAACCCATGAAATTTTGATAAATGTCATTTTTTTTTAAAAGTAAAAAGTATAATATTTAGAAATTTATTTAGATAAAATAAATATTTTTTTGAATATATATGTCAAACTTATCAAATGGTGAATTTTTCATTATTTTCCGAGACAGTAGAATTTTTGGGTAAAAATTGAATACCATATAATTATATAATGTTTTTTATGACATCATAATGACAAAATAGTGAAGTAATATAATAAAATAAATGGCGTGATTGTCCAATATATTTTTTTACATCAAAATAATGTGATTTTATGTTTTTTTGAATAATTTTACAAAGCTTTAGTGGACCCTTCAAGACTTATAAAAAAATTTGACATTTTAAAATGATTTCCTAGAGAGTGTGACTCACATCAACATCAGCATGACTAATATTTTTATAAGTTAGGAAATTGTCCAAACAAAATAATTTTTTCCACTCCAATTTGAAAAAAAAACATGTGCCAAAACCTTGGGATAATTTGTGGTTTTGATTAGTTTAATGTGTGGTGCCGAAAACCTAAATAATAATGAATTCCCTCTCTTTTCCAAGATAAACCCACTCAATCTCCCATTGATCTTCACTAAAACAATTTAGAGCTCTACCAACCCCTAAAATACTCTCTCTAGAATCCTCCCAAGGCTCCATATGCTCAAAAGACGCCTTTATCAAGCCTCCCCCAAGCCTTTTAGATCACACTTCCACGTAAGGGTTTTCTACCTCTCTTATTCTTATCCAGGTTTCTTTATGTTTCTATACCCTTTAATTTTCAATTAAAAATGTAGGGGTATGATTTTTCAACTCCCCCATAATTCCCTACTTCTTTTTGAATGATAATATACCACCTTCTCTCACATTAATGCCTCCGATGTACACCCTTTACCATATCGAAATTCCACAAGGGATTTATCTCTCCTCATTTACATTCTAGAAATTATTTGGTTTTATGAATCTAAATTCTATTACATATGTTGGTACATGTATCTATATGACCTCTGTGATGACCCGTCCCCCGGGGCCTATATCATGACCACCCAAAGCCTACCTTCCATAGGCCAGGGGCTGGCGACAAGCACCAAAAGGCGTAAATCACTAAACTGGGAAGAAATTGCCTCTATATCTGTAAACATACACAACAGAGTACACAACTGGAAAAAATCACTAAGTAAAACTAAACACAAGAGATGTAACACCCCAATCTTCTACGATACGTTTCCCTTCGAATAATGCGATAGCGTGTGTTGTACGCAACCTCGAGTTCTAACACACACCACAACTAATTAAACTAGCCGTTGTGAATAGTAATACCTACTTTTTGAAATCATATATATTCTATATTTCAAAATGGACTTCATTTTTGGATTCGGAATATCAAAATTATCCTAGGGTGAAATTTTGGTACATTTCGGATAACTTTCATATTTTGATGAATAGTGAAAATTTCTAAATTTTAATTAAAAACAACTTTTTTAATCAAAATAATTAATAGTGATAAATTATGAATTTGAGTGGTTTTAAAGTATATTTAGAATATATTTTTACCATTCAATTTAATGTTTATCATTGGACATAATTTTACAATTAAACCGAACATAAACGAGTGTCAATCTTTTGATAGTTATTATCTCTTAAAAACACGCTTTTTGTTTTGACAGCGGGAATTAATTTTAAATTAATTTCTGCCACTTCTGTGTTTTGAATTTAGGAAAATGGATTCCATATTTGGAATCAGGATGTTCAAATTGTGTAAATAGGTAACTTTTATTTTTACACATTTTGAATAATTACTGCGGTAAATATTTTATTTACCATGGTTAAAGGGTAAATCCGGTAAATAAGGGTTAAAAAAAAATAATATTATAATAATACTAAATTACCCTAAAACGTGTCTTAACCCTATTGGTTGATACATGGTCGACCATGGGCATCTTTGGGTCTATTTTGGGACCCCATGGATCCACTTGTAAGTGATAATGACACTTTATTTTAATTAAGTCAAAATGAATACAAAAATGACACAAGCATATATCTTTTAGAACAACAATTTTTACATAGGGTTATACATGTTGGATTTTCGATTATAAATATTCATTAGAAAGATAAAAAGATTTCCGACATAATGATATTTTATTTATAATTTTTAGACATTAAATAAGTTATTTTATTTATGACACAATGATGATGCAGTAATTAATATAATAGTGAAAAATTAAAATAATTGATATTATAAATACCCAAATAAATATAATATGAAACTTTTAATGAATTAAACTAATTTTCTAGGCTAATATGATATATTAGGATTGATTTAATGGACTTTGTTCGAAGTAATCAATCTGTTATGAGTTTCACAAAAATCAACTATTGAATAGTGTCAAAATTGACATAAAAGAGTTCTTAAAACAAATATTATATTATTAATTGATATTAAATTCATAAAAATCTAAGGTTCGGCCAAGAGACTTATATTATGATAGGTTAATCATTAATGGACCACTTGGGGGTCTATTGGATGTATATAGTAAGTTTATTAACCATAATATATAAAATACAAAGAGACATTGTAAAAGTGAAACTAATTAACTTAGAGTTAATACTTAAAGATAAGGTTAATATAAGTACCCAAACCTGTCTAAATTCTATTGGATGAGTTGTTTTCGACCTATCCCCACCTCATCCTTTGAATAGTCAACTTTGGAGCCTTTAGAAACCGAATATGAATTTATTATAAATTAATATTTCTAGCTTTTCCAAAGGTGCCCCTCACCCCTCTTATAAAAGGGAACTCCTCCTTCTCATTTCTTCACACCTTCAAAGCCTTTTGGTTCGGCCAAACTCTGCCCAAATACTCTCCCAACATCCCTAAATACAACCTAGAGGCCTTAGTTTGATCAGAAAGCCAACCTAAGGAGCCCTTTTGATCAAATCAAAAGGAAGAACCCGAAGAAGAGGTAATGATTTCACCACCCTTTTCTAAGTTCATTTCTTCTTCCACTTCTTCTTCCTTTGTTCTTACCATTCTGAAATAATAACTCCAGTATATCACATATACTGTGATGTTATTATAAATATGGTACAATCATATTCAGTATTCTATCCACCCTTTGAATAACATGTCACCATACGTGCGTACGTACGGCTTACCGTCTCCACGTCGTGGTGTAATTGTTATTCAATATAATATTATTTGGATGGGTATAATAATGATGTGTAACTCATGTAAATAATAAATATAACATGTTAATGATTCTGTATATATTATATACCATCCATTTATATATTATTTTAATATCAAAAGAATGATATTGTCGCTCGTGCGTACGTACGGACTACCGTCTCCACGAACGCGATGAGATTCATTCTCCATCGTAACCATTAAAGCGTAATTATCATTTTATGATTTAAAAATGATGTTTAAGGACTTGATATCATTCTGGATATGAATAATATACAACCTATCCTTTACAAACATGTCTTACGTAACAAAACATATGAAAGAAAACAAGTAAGTTAACACCCGAAACAACGATAATACTAAGATATTATTATCAAATCAATATTAAAAGATCATATATGATATCATATTAATGTATATGATTCTTGTATAATTTAATAACAATTATTTCACCATTATACAGGAGTTTAACCTACCACAACCAAGGAAAAGTACAAGGTAAGGGTTATTTCACAATCTCTTCATTATCCGAGGTTGTATTATACGTAATAATCTACTGGGATCTCTTTATCATCCACATCCATGTTTCTTCGAAATGTATTTCAAAACATTTTTACTATTTACAAGAATATGGGTTAAAGTCATTTATACCCTTTTTTGACTTTTTATAAGAGGTTTATAAAGGAATCTTTCCGTCGTTTTCAAAACAAGGTCCTTTTTAACCTTTTCGACAGAATTGAGGTAAGAATGTTTTTTTTAACTTATACGGCGGGTGCGGTTATTTTCCGCCGTTATAAAATCGTCGAAGCTTCCCATACAAGCTTATAAGAATATTTTCAAAGAAAATGTTTTATTTTATATGGATCTTAAATGATTTCAAAATAAAAGGAGATATTTCTTTTAAAAGAATTTTGATTTCATCTATGTCAACATCCTTTGATGGATTTTAAGATTATTCGAAGTTGATTTATTATGATACAAAACTTCTATATTGTATTGAAGGTTTTGTGATATGTTTGACTGTGGATGTGCTATTTTTATACCATTCATAGTTTATGGTGAAATTATTGACATTTCGTATGCTAGTTTTAATACGAATGTTTATGTTATGTTTAAACCTTTTCATATGGGAATGCATTGGACTTAATAAGTGACGGGTGGAGCCCGCTATAGCTCCTCGATGCATCGGTAGGTCTCATGAGACAAACTAGTGTCTTGGCACAAGGCCTTGACAAAATCTTATTTGTAGTCTTGGCACGAGGCCTTGGCTATGTGGTTATGATAGTCTGGCATTATGCATTCCAACATTATGAAAGTGGTTATTTATTTTTGCATGTGATTATTCGATTAGTGGAATATCCATGTGAATAAGTAAATGGAATTATTTCATTTTATTTATGCCATACCATGTTGAAAGTTCATGTTTAAAAGGCTTTTGTTTTAGTTATACATTGCCTTAAATGTTTATTCTTATTGATGAAAGTTTCCGCTATATTGTTATCCTTACTGGGCATTTGAGCTCACCCCTTTTCTATGTTTTATTTTTCCCAGGAAGTGAAGATGTAAGTTATGAATGACCTGCAGGGATATTATGAGGGGATTGTAGTGTGGACTGTGGAAACATTATGTTGTTGTAGTAGTTTTTGATTTTATGATGTAATGTAAAACTTATGATTATATCTAGTGTTTCCAAGGCTACTAAACCAATCGGTCTTTCGAGATTTGATCTTTCTTGTGATCATGCCAATGTTATGTAATAATGCACCGACTCTAGGAAACTAGGGTCGGGGCGTTACAGTTGGTATCAGAGGAAGTTTAGTACAAACCTTGGAAGCTAGATTTAGATAAACTCTGATTAGAGCACGTAGACCTAAGATGAACTTTGAGGATTAGTATAGAAGAACTTCCTAGAATTTTGGTATTGTAGAGATTTTGTGAGTTTTTCGAGCAATACATCCCTGTCTGGATACGAGCAGGTAGAGGCGGCTCTGGCACAGATGTACCTAGGGGTAAAACCCGAAAACACCGCTTTGAGCTAGACTCGAACGGGAACTGGTGCACGACAACGGGCCTTGCTGCACTCTTGGTTACGACACTCCCGGGGGATATGCTTAGGATAACTCTCACTATCTTTACAAATCATTATGAAGGGTTTATGAGTATATACTTCCTCAAAGAAAACATTTTTATGATTATGGATTATATCCATAAATAGTTCAATTTATGTTAAGTGTTTTATAAGTATGGGATTATGTATTTTGATGCATAAACTGATCTAGTTTATGCCATTTTTTTAGAAATGGCGCCTAGTGGAAGAAATGGAAACCGTATCAATGCACGCACTCCATGTAGGGATTGCCCTCCTGCTCAAGATAATTATAGTGGGGCTGGTAATGCAACTGGTGCTGATCAGCTAATCACCGTACTGGGACAACTTACTCAGGTTATGAATAATAACCTTACCCGTATGGAGCACCCTGATCCGCAGCGTGGAGGATCAATGTTAGATCGATTCATGAGACAACAACCACCAACGTTCAATGGGAGTACAAATCCCTTAGTAGCTGAGCAATGGATATTTTCCCTAGAGAAAATATTTCAGGCTTTGGGGAGTAGTGAAAGGGAAAAAGTTACCATGGCAGTTTACCGCCTCACTGGAGATGCTGATCAATGGTGGTCATTGATTCAAAACATGAAGGAAGATGATGAAGTATCAAACATGGAATGGAGGGAGTTCAAAGATCTGTTTTTAGAAAAATACTTTCCTCGCGACCATCGAGCAGATATGGAAAGGCAATTTCTGAGTCTGAGACAAAAGGAGGATGAGAATGTCACAAAGTATGAGGCTAACTTTACAAGGTTAGCGAGGTACGCTGGTGATTATATTCGCAACCCAAGAAGTAAGATTTATCGTTTCTTTGATGGGTTAAAACCATTTCTCCATCGAGCATTAGTCTCACAATCCTTTTCATCGTACGAAGACATTGTCTCATGTGCTATCAAGACCGAAAAGGAATTCTCTAAGTCTTATGACTTTAAAGCAAAGCAAGAGAAGAAGAGACCTGCTGATCAATCTGGGAATGGAAATAAGGGGAAGAAGGGAAAGGTTGAATATCCATCTTGTGGTAAGTGCGGGAAGAAACACCCCGGTGCTTGCCTGAAGGGAATGGGAGTCTGTTACAAGTGTGGTGAAAAAGGCCACCAAGCTCATGATTGCAAGGGGAAGAAGGAAGCTACCAACGTTCAGTGCTACAATTGCAGGGAGATGGGGCATTATGCAAATGCATGTCCTAAGCGTCAGGAGAACTTACCTCAGAAAAGGCCAAGGGATCAAGGCCAGGCTTATGCTATCACTACTGCTGAGGTAGAAGCTCCGAAAGACGTGGTGGCAGGTAATTTAATGGTTTCCTCAAGTTTAGAAAATGCATTATTTGATTCTGGATCATCGCATTGTTTCATATCTTCCCAGTTTGCTAAGAAAATTAGATATTTCCAATTTGATTTAATAAGGGAGTTGTCAGTTAAAACTCCTAAGGGAAGTATCGTTGCAACAAAGTTTTGTGAATCAGTCCCCATTAGAGCACATAAATTTTCTTTATCTGCTGATTTCATCGTCATACCTATGATTGAGTTTGATATAATCCTCGGTATGGACTGGCTTTCGGACTATGATGCGAAGATTTATTGTAAGAAGAAAGAGGTTACGATTCTTGATGATAATGATAAGGAGCACCTTATTTTTAGAGCAGAATCGTCACCACCTAATTCTTATTTAGATCCACCCCCTGTAGCTCAACTTAATTCAATTATCGGGGAGGAAGAGAATGAAATAACTGTCGGTGAGGAAAGAAATGTTCAAATAGAGGATGTACCTATTGTGAAAGAGTTTGTAGATGTATTTCCGGAAGATTTACCTGGACATCCTCCAGAACGAGAAGTAGAGTTTTCCATTGATTTAATTCCTGGATCAAGGCCTATATCGAAGACCCCTTATAGAATGGCCACTGTAGAGCTAGTCGAACTAAAGAAACAACTAGAGGAATTGAGTAATAAGGGATTTATTCACCCTAGTGTTTCTCCATGGGGAGCCCCTGTTCTTTTTGTTAAAAAGAAAGATGGATCTATGAGGTTATGTATCGACTACAGGGAGATCAATGCTATAACGATAAAGAACAAGTATCCCCTACCTCGTATTGATGATTTATTTGACCAACTGCATGGAGCTCAATACTTTTCAAAGATTGACCTTCGATCTGGATACCATCAGTTGTGTGTGAAGAAGGAAGACATTCCGAAGACAGCATTTCGAACCAGGTACGGGCATTACGAGTTTACTGTAATGCCGTTTGGATTGACTAATGCACCCTCTGTATTCATGGATCTTATGAATAGAGTTTTCAAGGAGTATCTCGATGAATTTGTGGTGGTATTTATTGATGATATCTTGGTATACTCCAAAACCTACAAAGATCATGAAAATCACTTGCGCATTATCTTGAAGACTCTGAGGAGGCATGAATTATATGGAAAGTTTAGCAAGTGTGAATTCTGGCTTCAGGAGATTTCTTTTCTTGGCCATATTGTCTCTAAATATGGAATCTCTGTTGATCCTTCTAAGACCAAGGCAATCCAAGAATGGCCAGCACCTACGAATATAACTGAGGTACGTAGTTTTATTGGTTTGGCAGGTTATTATCGACGTTTCGTCCAGAATTTTGCCCGATTGGCTAACCCATTAACGAAGCTCACACGTAAAGGGGTTAAATTTGTTTGGACAAAAGAGTGTGAAGAATGTTTCGAAGAACTGAAGAGAAGATTAGTCAATGCTCCTATATTGACTCTACCATCGGGGAATGATGGGTTCGTTATTTATAGTGATGCATCGAAGAAAGGACTTGGCTGTGTCCTTATGCAGAATGATAGAGTTATTGCCTATGCATCACGACAGTTGAAAATTCATGAACAAAACTATCCTACTCATGATCTTGAGTTAGCAGCTGTGATCTTTGCTTTGAAGATATGGAGGCACTACCTCTATGGTGAAAAATGTGAGATTTATACTGATCACAAGAGTTTGAAGTATATTTTCTCACAAAAAGAACTCAACATGAGGCAAAGGAGATGGCTTGAATTACTCAAGGATTATGATTGTACGATACACTACCACCCGGGGAAGGCAAACAAGGTGGCAGATGCTTTGAGCAGAAAAGACCATGGAGTTCTGAACATGATGAGAATTGAAAGGGATCCAATTTTCATGGATCTAGTGAAGATGGACATGGGAATAACCAGGGAAGGTGAAACATCAATGCTTTTTCAAATGGTTGCCAAACCATCTTTACTAGAAAGGATTAAGAGTTCTCAGACCGATGATGAAGAATTTCAGAAGAAGATTAAAGCTGTGAATGATGGGAGATTGAGAGACTTTGCGTATGAAGGTGGAATTTTGAAATTCGGGAAGAGACTTTGTGTTCCCAATATACCTGATCTAAAAAGGGAATTGCTGGATGATGCTCATAGTTCCAATTTCTCTATACACCCTGGGAGCACCAAAATGTATAGAGATTTGAAGGAACATTTTTGGTGGGACAACATGAAGAGGGAGATTGCTGATTTTGTGTCAAGATGTATGGTTTGTCAACAAGTGAAAGCTGGAAGGCAACAGCCTGGAGGAGTCATGCAACCTCTTCCCATACCGGAGTGGAAATGGGACAATATTACGATGGACTTTGTCATGGGGCTACCAAAGACTCCTAGAAGGAACGATGCAATATGGGTTATTATTGATCGTCTTACCAAGTCAGCACATTTTCTTGCTATAAGAGAAGATCTACCCCTGGAATGTCTAGCAAGACTATATATTAATGAAGTTGTGAGACTTCATGGAGTACCCTTATCGATTGTTTCTGATCGTGATCCCCGTTTTACTTCAAGATTTTGGAAAAGTCTTCAGAAATCCCTGGATACTGAACTTCATTTGAGCACTGCTTACCACCCTCAGACAGACGGACAATCAGAACGGACTATTCAAACCTTAGAAGACATGTTGAGATCTTGCTCACTTGACTTTCAGGGTATGTGGGATCAATATTTACCTCTGGTAGAATTTTCCTATAACAATAGCTTCCATTCGAGTATTCAGATGGCACCATATGAAGCGTTATACGGAAAGAGATGTCGTACACCAACCTGTTGGGATGACGTCGGTGAAAGAAAACTTGTAGGTCTAGAACTGGTGGAGGAAACGATGGAAAAGGTAAAGGTAATCCAAAATCACATCAAAGCAGCTCAAAGTAGGCAGAAGAGCTATGCCGATAATCGAAGGAAGGATTTGGAATTTCAAGTCGGTGATCATGTTTTCCTAAAGGTATCTCCGTGGAGGGGAGTCATACGTTTTGGTAAGAAAGGTAAATTGAGTCCCAGGTACATCGGACCTTTCGAAATTCTAGAACGAATTGGGGCTGTAGCTTACCGATTGGCAATGCCGCCAAGTCTCTCCAAAGTTCACGATGTGTTCCACGTATCTCTGTTGAGGAAATAAATGCCTGACCCAACGCATGTACTCACCTATGAAGATTTAGAACTGGAACCCGATCTGTCTTATTGCGAAGAGCCCATCAAGATTCTTGATACGAGAGAACAAGTGCTGAGAAACCGGACGACGCGTCTGGTAAAAGTTTTGTGGAGGAATCATAAGATGGAAGAGGCAACGTGGGAACCCGAGGAACTTATGATGAAGAACCACCCGAGTCTTTTTATGCAGTAATACCCTAGAAATTGTGAGGACGCAATTATTTGAAGGAGGGGAGAATGTAACACCCCAAGCTTCTACGGTATGTTTCCCTTCGAATAATGCGATAGCGTGTGTTGTACGCAACCTCGAGTTCTAACACACACCACAACTAATTAAACTAGCCGTTGTGAATAGTAATACCTACTTTTTGAAATCATATATATTCTATATTTCAAAATGGACTTCATTTTTGGATTCGGAATATCAAAATTAGCCTAGGGTGAAATTTTGGTACATTTCGGATAACTTTCATATTTTGATGAATAGTGAAAATTTCTAAATTTTAATTAAAAACAACTTTTTTAATCAAAATAATTAATAGTGATAAATTATGAATTTGAGTGGTTTTAAAGTATATTTAGAATATATTTTTACCATTCAATTTAATGCTTATCATTGGACATAATTTTACAATTAAACCGAACATAAACGAGTGTCAATCTTTTGATAGTTATTATCTCTTAAAAACACGCTTTTTGTTTTGACAGCGGGAATTAATTTTAAATTAATTTCTGCCACTTCTGTGTTTTGAATTTAGGAAAATGGATTCCATATTTGGAATCAGGATGTTAAAATTGTGTAAATAGGTAACTTTTATTTTTACACATTTTGAATAATTACTGCGGTAAATATTTTATTTACCATGGTTAAAGGGTAAATCCGGTAAATAAGGGTTAAAAAAAATAATATTATAATAATACTAAATTACCCTAAAACGTGTCTTAACCCTATTGGTTGATACATGGTCGACCATGGGCATCTTTGGGTCTATTTTGGGACCCCATGGATCCACTTGTAAGTGATAATGACACTTTATTTTAATTAAGTCAAAATGAATACAAAAATGACACAAGCATATATCTTTTAGAACAACAATTTTTACATAGGGTTATACATGTTGGATTTTCGATTATAAATATTCATTAGAAAGATAAAAAGATTTCCTACATAATGATATTTTATTTATAATTTTTAGACATTAAATAAGTTATTTTATTTATGACACAATGATGATGCAGTAATTAATATAATAGTGAAAAATTAAAATAATTGTTATTATAAATACCCAAATAAATATAATATGAAACTTTTAATGAATTAAACTAATTTTCTAGGCTAATATGATATATTAGGATTGATTTAATGGACTTTGTTCGAAGTAATCAATCTGTTATGAGTTTCACAAAAATCAACTATTGAATAGTGTCAAAATTGACATAAAAGAGTTCTTAAAACAAATATTATATTATTAATTGATATTAAATTCCTAAAAATCTAAGGTTCGGCCAAGAGACTTATATTATGATAGGTTAATAATTAATGGACCACTTGGGGGTCGCTTGGATTTATATAGTAAGTTTATTAACCATAATATATAAAATACAAAGAGACATTGTAAAAGTGAAACTAATTAACTTAGAGTTAATACTTAATGATAAGGTTAATATAAGTACCCAAACCTGTCTAAATTCTATTGGATGAGTTGTTTTAGACCTATCCCCACCTCATCCTTTGAATAGTCAACTTTGGAGCCTTTAGAAACCGAATATGAATTTATTATAAATTAATATTTCTAGCTTTTCCAAAGGTGCCCCTCACCCCTCTTATAAAAGGGCACTCCTCCTTCTCATTTCTTCACACCTTCAAAGCCTTTTGGTTCGGCCAAACTCTGCCCAAATACTCTCCCAACATCCCTCAATACAACCTAGAGGCCTTAGTTTGATCAGAAAGCCAACCTAAGGAGCCCTTTTGATCAAATCAAAAGGAAGAACCCGAAGAAGAGGTAATGATTTCACCACCCTTTTCTAAGTTCATTTCTTCTTCCACTTCTTCTTCCTTTGTTCTTACCATTCTGAAATAATAACTCCAGTATCTCACATATACTGTGATGTTATTATAAATATGGTACAATCATATTCAGTATTCTATCCACCCTTTGAATAACATGTCACCATACGTGCGTACGTACGGCTTACCGTCTCCACGTCGTGGTGTAATTGTTATTCAATATAATATTATTTGGATGGGTATAATAATGATGTGTAACTCATGTAAATAATAAATATAACATGTTAATGATTCTGTATATATGATATACCATCCATTTATATATTATTTTAATATCAAAAGAATGATATTGTCGCTCGTGCGTACGTACGGACTACCGTCTCCACGAACGCGATGAGATTCATTCTCCATCGTAACCATTAAAGCGTAATTATCATTTTATGATTTAAAAATGATGTTTAAGGACTTGATATCATTCTGGATATGAATAATATACAACCTATCCTTTACAAACATGTCTTACGTAACAAAACATATGAAAGAAAACAAGTAAGTTAACACCCGAAACAACGATAATACTAAGATATTATTATCAAATCAATATTAAAAGATCATATATGATATCATATTAATGTATATGATTCTTTTATAATTTAATAACAATTATTTCACCATTATACAGGAGGTTAACCTACCACAACCAAGGAAAAGTACAAGGTAAGGGTTATTTCACAATCTCTTCATTATCCGAGGTTGTATTATACGTAATAATCTACTGGGATCTCTTTATCATCCACATCCATGTTTCTTCGAAATGTATTTCAAAACATTTTTACTATTTACAAGAATATGGGTTAAAGTCATTTATACCCTTGTTTGACTTTTTATAAGAGGTTTATAAAGGAATCTTTCCGTCGTTTTCAAAACAAGGTCCTTTTTAACCTTTTCGACAGAATTGAGGTAAGAATGTTTTTTTTAACTTATACGGCGGGTGCGGTTATTTTCCGCCGTTATAAAATCGTCGAAGCTTCCCATACAAGCTTATAAGAATATTTTCAAAGAAAATGTTTTATTTTATATGGATCTTAAATGATTTCAAAATAAAAGGAGATATTTCTTTTAAAAGAATTTTGATTTCATCTATGTCAACATCCTTTGATGGATTTTAAGATTATTCGAAGTTGATTTATTATGATACAAAACTTCTATATTGTATTGAAGGTTTTGTGATATGTTTGACTGTGGATGTGCTATTTTTATACCATTCATAGTTTATGGTGAAATTATTGACATTTCGTATGCTAGTTTTAATACGAATGTTTATGTTATGTTTAAACCTTTTCATATGGGAATGCATTGGACTTAATAAGTGACGGGTGGAGCCCGCTATAGCTCCTCGATGCATCGGTAGGTCTCATGAGACAAACTAGTGTCTTGGCACAAGGCCTTGACAAAATTTTATTTGTAGTCTTGGCACGAGGCCTTGGCTATGTGGTTATGATAGTCTGGCATTATGCATTCCAACATTATGAAAGTGGTTATTTATTTTTGCATGTGATTATTCGATTAGTGGAATATCCATGTGAATAAGTAAATGGAATTATTTCATTTTATTTATGCCATACCATGTTGAAAGTTCATGTTTAAAAGGCTTTTGTTTTAGTTATACATTGCCTTAAATGTTTATTCTTATTGATGAAAGTTTCCGCTATATTGTTATCCTTACTGGGCATTTGAGCTCACCCCTTTTCTATGTTTTATTTTTCCCAGGAAGTGAAGATGTAAGTTATGAATGACCTGCAGGGATATTATGAGGGGATTGTAGTGTGGACTGTGGAAACATTATGTTGTTGTAGTAGTTTTTGATTTTATGATGTAATGTAAAACTTATGATTATATCTAGTGTTTCCAAGGCTACTAAACCAATCGGTCTTTCGAGATTTGATCTTTCTTGTGATCATGCCAATGTTATGTAATAATGCACCGACTCTAGGAAACTAGGGTCGGGGCGTTACAAGAGAAGTGCTGAAAATTAAAGGAATTATAAATAAAATCCCAACAGTAAAGCAAAATACAACTGTAATAAAATTACAAATGAAAGAAGAATTAAATAAGCTATCGGGTCATCCTCTGGGGTTCCAACCTGAAGGTTTGGTACATATGGCCTCTTCAGCACTCCACGTCCATCCGTCCGCTACAATCACTATCACGTCGAGTGGTCCACATCCGAGTACCATCCAATCCCGTTACACTCTACCTCAGTCAGCGCTGTCCGTCGTCTACAACCAACACAACGGGGTGCGGGCATAACCCGTGCAGGGGTGAGAATAACGATACTCAGTAGGGACCCCAAGAACCTCAAGGTCTCACAATATCCAACAAGGATAACCAAAAAGTATGAAATCTATGGATAACCCTTACTTAGTTATATTCCCATACATATACCTATGTTATTTAGTAACCCATCTCAATCATGATGAAAACACATAAGTCATTAACTCAGCTTAAAACCAAGATTTTATTCTAGGGTGGTAACATGTAAAAATTACAATCAAACTGTCGAATCCTCTCCTGCTGGTGTACTCCTCCTCTATAGAGTACTGTTGGCATACCGCGTCACACATAGGAACTTCCCACTATCCTGGACTGCTGTGGTACTCCTCCTATTGAGTACCGTGGGTCTACTGCGTCACACAAAGGTGCTCCCCACTGTGGGTCTGCCTCGTCACACAGAGGTGCTCCCCCTCGTAGCCTGCTGAGGTACTCCACCTGTTGAGTATCGTGGGTCTGACATGTAACACAGAGGCACTTCCCACTGTAGGTCTACCACGTCACACATAGGTGCTTCCCACTGGGCTAGTCGAAACACTCCGAGTCGAAAGGTCAGTAGTCATCAGGTCTCAGCCAGATACTATGTCTCTGTAATCCGTGCGCTCGTCTCCAGAAGGATCCACTCCACGAGCTACTGGTCGATACTCCAAATGCTATGAAGTTCCATGTAAAATTATCTCAAAGGTCTGCCTCGTCATAGGGGTCTCCACACAAGAGACGATGCGTCAATCGGATGCCTGATTGTGAGTTATTGGCATTTTCGTTCCAGAGGCCCGGTTGGATTTTAGGTTCAAACCAGCCGAACAGTATATCAACGATGTCCAAACCATAATTGGGGTATTCCAAATGAACCGTCTCACTCTAAGCTTTCCTTCTCCAGAGACGGTTTGTTGATCGGACACTCGTATCCGAAGATATAGGTGAAAATGTGAAAACATGCCCACGCGGGTCTGGGTCTGGTCTGACCCTGTCGGACTGACCCATCCCGACCTGGGTCTGGACCAAAGTCCGACCCAGTCTGTGGGGGCGGCCCGGCCTGAGGGTGGTCCAGCGGCTCGTGAAGGGTCTGGCCCGGTGGCCCGCAGGGGTCCGCCTCATCCTTGGCCAGAGGGGAAGCCATGCGCAACCTGGCTCTCGAACGGCTTAGCTGTTTAGGTGGGGACCCACACCGGCACCAGGTTGCACCGGACCAGATCACGCGGGACCCTCTGGGTCATGCTCCTCCCGGCGGGCCGAGCGGCCAGCCGCTCCTGCTCCCCCACCGCAGCCCGCCCTGGTCACGGCTCCCTGCTGCTCCGCACGGCGCGACAGCGCCACACCCCCTCCGTTGCGGCCCCCTACTTCTCCGTGAGGTGTGACGGCAATGCGCCACTTCTGCCACGGCCCGACTTGGCCATGAACCTACATCCGCGTGGCACGGCGGTGCCACATCCTTTTTTGAGATCTGACAACCTTGCGCCACTGGTTTTCTTCACAGCCGGCCCATCGCCAGACGCCGTTGCTTTGCTGCGGTCCGTTCCTCCGATGATATTGTTGTGCCGCCATCGAAGTCATCAAGGAAAGAAAAATAGAGGGGTGTCGGGCCATGTTTTTTTGGACCGCACCCTCCATGTTAGGGTGATAACAATGGGCCTCAATGTGGACAAGTAACGAAGAAAAACGGTGGGTAGAACTCAATTATAGAACCACCCCTACCACAATCGTTGATGGAGGTGGCATGTGGATGAAGACGAATTCGATGAAGGTGGTGTCATCAACATTCGTCAACCACGCAAGACGCTCTCGATCCGGGCTCGAGCCTCATCCTCGTTCTTTTTTTGGAAGTCGTTCCTCGTTGGAGGATATTTTTCCAAGGGTTCTCCCAAACCTCCTCCAAAAGATTATGCCAACCCAAAAATAATAGATTAAGTTGTCTATTATTTGTTGTTACAACCATACGAATTGTTGTGTTTAATTAAATGAGACAAGTCATTTAATTAATGGAGTGGAATTGATTCAAATTCAAAATTAGAGGAGCTGGAGAGTTTCAATTAAATGAAGAGAGTTGGAAAAAATTAAACAATGGAATGTTTAAAGGATTCACCACTTAATTGGGGGTTCCAAAGGGTTACAAGCTGGGGTGGTCCCCACCGAAAATATCCTCCCAAGGGAGGTTATGTGATGGTGGGCCCCACCACCATAACCTCTCATGCGTGGTTATGGTGTGGTGGTCCCCACCTACAACCACCTCTTGGAGGTTTTAACCACCAAATAAATAAAAATAAGCTAAAAATTTATTTTTATTTAATTTTATTAAAAACACAAAATCTAACTTCCATTCTCGGACAACTGCCATCGAGGTGAAAGTTCTCTTAAGCGAATACCAGTGCTACGAGTTCAATGGTGCCATCAGATTTCAATTCTGAGCACTGGTTTAGAAGTTATAAAATCTCACTCATACATTTACTGATCATACTAGAAAAAAACTTCAGAAACTGATTCCGGGCACACCGTCCCTCAGAATCAAGCGCCGTAGATTTTCACGGACTCGTAAAAATCCCATGTTTTTTAAAAAAAAATTCACAGAATTTCTGGTTCTTTACTGTAACAACCTGATATTTTATAAGATTTTTTTTTTAATTTCATATGTTATACACAACACCAAAGGAATCTTTCACTACACACAACACTGGCTTGGCTTGCGTTACACGCAAGAGCAACCTTCCTCGATAGTTTGCGTTGTACGCAATACCGAGTTTCAATAAACAATGATATTTTATTACAATATTATGAACTAGTCGTTATGAATAGTATTAACAAAATATTTAGTTTTATAACATTATAATTCATCATACACATTTTCTATAATGAGATATGAAAACAAAATCAATTTTTCGGATAAAAGAAGTACTTTTTCTCAAAAAATGTAGTTTTACAGCCTTTTGATGGCGCAGCCATTTTAAAAATAATTTTTGACAGGTTTATAAGTTCAATTTTACAAAATAAACTTTTTCTTTTGAATTAGGATATAAAAATTTTCATTGGATAAATTTTTGATACTTCTCTAATGACTTTCATATTATGATGAATAGTAAAAATAAACTATTTTTTTCTTCAAAACAACTTATTTAATCAATATAATTTTTATGGTTAAATGATAAAATTTAATGGTTCTGAAGTATAAATAGAATATATTTTTACCATTTAATATAATTTATATCATTACCATTAATTTTACATTGAATTCATAGGTAAAAACATTTTAATCTTTAACATTTTTTAAACTTTTAAAACCTATTTTCTTAACAATGGGATTAATTTTAAATTAATTACTACAACATCTGTGTTTTCAATATTGAAAAATGGATTCCTAATTTGGATTCATTGGGTCCATATGATGATAATAGGTTACTTTTATTTTTTTTGACATTATGAATAGTAACTATGGTAATTTTTATTCACTGCAGTTAATGGTAAATCAGGTAATTAAGTGTAAAAATAAGATTATAAAATTACCCTACCACCTGCCAAAATTCTATTGGATGAATAAAATTTGACCCATATCACCTAAGGGTTGAAATAGATTCTTTTCATGGATTATTGACCATGAAAATGATTTAAATATAATTAAAACCAAAGAAAGTGACAACATGTCACTCTCTTATATCTTATAAGTGTAATAATATTAATTTAGTGATAATATTCATAAAACATCTAACAATGAATAGTATCCAGAAAGATAATAAAATTATATACATCTTGTGATTTTATTTTTATTTTTTAGGGACTAAATAATTATCATTAATGATGACACAATAGTGATGTTGAAATTATTTTATTGATTGAAATATCAAATAAATGGTTTTAAAAATCTTAAAATAAATATTATATGAACTATTTAGTGTGATCCACAAATTTTCTAGATTAATATAACTTTTTATGAATCAATTAAATATTTTTGTTCGAATATATCCTCTTTGTGGATTTTATTTAAATTCAAATAAATGAATAGTGTCAAAATTGACAGTATTGTTGTATTATAAAAATAACAAATTAAAAAAACATTTAAAAATCACAAGAATTTTGAAAAAGAATAAATTTAAATTTAAATGGTCGAAAATGACATAAATTATCCAATTATGGACAATTAAAAACACATAAGTATTTATTTATAAGAATTTAAACTTTAGAATATTATTAGCAAAAATAAAATTAAATAAATTAAATTAGGATAAATCAATTTGATAAGGTTTAAAATAAATTCCCAACATGTCTAAATTTTATTGGTAGATGCGATTACAACCTTATCTCATCTCATCTTCGAATTGAGTCATTTTTTGAAGTTTTTATGTGCGGTTTGAATTTATTATAAATTAATATTTCTGATGTTTCCAAAGGTGCCCCTCTCCTCCCTTATAAAAGGGAACCCCCTCCATATCCTCTTTATAACATTATGAGCCTTCAATATCTGCCAAAACATGTCCATTTCTCTTCTCCACTTCCTTAGAAACATACTAGATGTCATGGTATTCTTCAAAGACCAACTTTAATGCCCAAAGAAGAGGTTTAGAAGAGGCGCGTTGAAGAAGAGGTAATATCCTTTACTGGTTCTTTCAAATTTATTTCTTCTTCTACTACTTCTTCTTTATTTTTATCATCATAAACTAATAAAATCAGTATATATAATATACTGATATGTTATTATAAATATGAAACAACCCTATTTCACCTTCTATCTATCCTACAGATAACGAAATCACCATGTGTACGTACGAAATAACGTCTCTACACCATGGTGTAATCTGTTTTCCACCACCACCTTACTTGGATGGGTATAATGGTGTAAAGAATAACTATATATGATTATTATAAAATTATACTAATTCTGATATATTCTATCATCCACTCCAATACCATTCAATAATTATAGTAATGATATCATTGCTTGTGCGTACGTACGACTTACTGTCTCCACGATGTGATTTGATTTGTTCTACATGATCTTAATAAAACCATGATTATATAAAATAATTGAATGAATAAATTTGATATATATTATACTACTACCATTCTGTAAATGATGTAGCTATAACCTTAAAATAGGAATAAGAATTTATTTGACAAAACATGCATAAGAACATAAAGCAATGAACGCCCGAATAACAAGTAGCAATGAAATATTACTAATAAGAAGATAAGAATATGAATATATATGATATCATAACAATGAGTATGATTATGGAATTACTAAATGACATTATTTAAATCATTATATAGGAGGTTCAGATACATACAATGCATATCAGACCTAAGGTAATGGAAAATCTCTCAATCTCATTTTTATCCAAGATTGTTTATACTTCATAATTTAATGCGGCATATTTATCATCCACATCCATGTTTCCCCAATATGTAATATTATTTCTATCATCCTAAAATTTTTTAAAACCAATTTTACATATTGGTGAATTTTTTAGTAAAAGATGTGAAAGTAATCTTTTGTCGTTTTTAGTATGAGATGCTTTTTGACTTTTCTGGCCAAAGTACGAGAAGAATGTTTTTTTAACTTATACGGAATGAATGGATTATTTCAATGAGGATTACTTTAAAATATTTCAAGTTTATTTTCTATTAACTTCTTTTAGTTTAAAATTGTATGACATGTTGAGAAAGGAAAAAAACTTTTTGATGTAGAAAGGATATCTTCCTCAAGAATGGAGTTCAAGTGTTTTATCAAAATTATTTTCCATCTATGATAATATAGGGTTCTATTTCAATCACTATTATTACATTGATTTGATTATGAAATGATTTAGTTATTTTTATGAAGTCATTTTATCTTATATGGATTGTCTTATGATGGTATGATGTTTAAGAATCCCATTTTTATTACATGGGTTATGCTATGATGTATGATTTATAATTTTGTGCCACACGTAAAAATGGTTTCATTATGAGATGGGTGGGACCTATATCTACCTCCAATGGATTGGGTGAAGATTTATATCTCATGAGATAGAATGGCTGTAACGTCATGTTAATCTGGTTCAGTGATACAAGACAGGAACGAGGAGTGAACTCGGTTTAGTAATGGACTTTCACCACTATGATGGTATTGTTGATGAGTCTTGATTAATATGAATTCATTTTCTATGATTATGTGTGTATGTAACAAAGTTTCATGTCTTATGTTATGAATATTGGGATTTCATTTCACTACTATGATTTATCACATTTCATGATATTATGATCACTTTTGAAGGATAAGATTTTTAAAATGTTATGTTCTTATGAATATGATATGATTGATATTTCCTTTATTTACCCTTACTAAGAATTTGAGCTCACCCTTTGTATGTTTTATTTTTCCTAGGTCATGAAGAAGGGTATTAAGTAGGATATTCCAAAAAGGGACTCTATATATGATGAAATAAACGGGAGACAATGATGTTGATTTATGAACCTGTTGTTTATGCTTCCCATCTTCTAAAGACAGTATATCTATACGGTCCTATCATATTTTTTGTTATATTTTGTAATAAGTATGCTTCAATTCTAAATTAATAACAATATATGTAAAGTATGGGTCGTTATAGTTGGTATCAGAGGTAAGGTATAGTAAACCTTTGGATACTAGGATGTGAAAGCCTTAGTAAGAACCCTAAGGATGTGTCTTAGCATAGAACACAATATTAGTGTTTTAGAAATGGCCATGAATAACCTATGATAAGACCTAAAGTTTGAAATTATATTATTGATTATGTTGTTTTCCTATTATGATTAGTGTTTCTCACAATATGCTTCTTGGTTTTAGTCAATGGCTAGAACCTGAAGGAACCATGTTAATGCAGAATGCGACGGGCAATGCAATGATTGTCCCCCTGAGCAACCAAACGTTATGGGAGCTAGAATGAAAAATCTTGTAGCCATGATCACACAACTTTCTCGAGCTATGAATCATGAAGGACTTCCAAAAGAGAAAATAAGGGAGCAGCATTATGTTGAATCCTTCATGAGGCAGAGTCCACTTGTATTCAGTAGTTCTTCTAATCCATTAGTGGCAAAACAATGGATCAGTATCACTGAAAAGATATTTGCAGTCATTCAATGTTTTGAACCTGATAAATTTATCATAGTAGTATATCATTTGGATGGCGAAGCTGATCAACGGTGGAATCTTGTCAAGAATACAAGGCAAATGGATGAAATTGAGTCCATAGAATGGGATGAGTTTAAGAACTTATTTTAAAATAAGTACTTCCCCTCATATTCTTCGAACATATATGGAGAATGAGTTTCTTGAACTAAAGCAAAAGGACGATGAATTTGTTGGTACCTACGAAACAAATTTTACAAGACATACAAGGTACACTTCTGGGATTATTATCCAACATGAGAGTACGATCGATCGATTTCATTAGTGGCTCAAAACCAAGTCTCCAAATGGAATTTTCTATAAGGGTATTCAATAGCTACGAGGAAATTGTTTGATGTGATCTCAAGGATGAGATGGATATTGGAGTAACAAATCAGTCATATGGGTTTGATAAGAAGAGGAAAATGGAATTCAAAGGAAAATCTAAAGACCACATTGAAAAGAAGATGAGTTTTCCCTTATTCTCAAAATGTGGAATGAAACATGGAAGGAATTTTATTAAAGGGACAAGTAAATGTTTTAAGTGTGGAAAATAAGGTCATCAGGCAATTGAATGCCGCAGTGATGGGAAAAAGATGTCTAATGATGTGAACAAAGAAAAGGCTACATAGAATACACCTCCTATACTTAAATGTTACAAGTGCAAGGAAATGGGGAATTATTCCAATCAATTCCCCAATCCAAGGGCTTTTGATGATGATCAATATTAACAAACTCTTAAGCCCAATGACAATGTAAAGTCACATTAAATTTATATCGATGATGTGGAGTACGATAACGAA
The DNA here is from genome assembly GCA_963277665.1 of Viscum album. Classification (NCBI taxonomy): domain Eukaryota; kingdom Viridiplantae; phylum Streptophyta; class Magnoliopsida; order Santalales; family Viscaceae; genus Viscum; species Viscum album. The sequence continues at coordinate 1,546,032,635 of OY728135.1, read as the reverse complement.
GTTGTGAAAGGTACACTTACCATCCACTATAAAGTAGGAAATGTTTTATTTTATTATGGATCCACCCACTCTTTTATTTTTGAATAATTTTCTTAGGGGTATCACCATACTACCACAATGATTAACTGTTGAGTTAGTTGTGACAACTCCTAATGGCACTACAGTCGTATCAAAAGTTTACAATTCCTCTCTGATTGAAGTTTGTGGGAAAGTGCTTCCTGCAAATCTTGTGATCCTTCCTACAGGGAAATTTGTTGTGATTCTTGGCATCGATTGGATTTCTTTATATGGAGCTCATATCAATTTCTAATGAAGGTAAGTCACATTTCATATTCCTAATCAATCTATGATCATTTATCAATGCAAGGATGAACATAGCCTTACAATGTAAATTTATTCCATCTTATGGGTCTTGATTCCAATAAATGAAGGTTATTTATCTCAAATTGTTGGAGAGATACTCACGATTAAGAATATGCCCATTGTAGGAGAGTTTTATGATGTGTTTCCTGAGGAATTTCTAGGTCTTCCACCAAATCGTGATGTTGAGTTTTCAATAGAACTCATACCAGGTGTTATTCCCATTTCAAAGACAACTTATAGAATGACCCCAATTGAGTTGCAGGAATTGAAGAAGAAACTCCAATTTAATTTTGATAGGAGATTCATATGCCCTAGTGAATCACCTGGTGGAGCACCTGATCCGTTTGTTAAGAAGAAAGATGGATCAATGAGACTCTCCACTGACTATCGAGAACTTAACAAGATCACAATCAAGAACAAATATCCTCTCCCATGCATTAATTAATTATTTGAACAACTATGTGGAGATCAATACATTTCCAAGATTGATATTCATTCATGGTATTATCAATTAAGGGTAAAAAGGGAGGATATACCAAAGATGGCTTTTCGTATAAGGTAAGGACACTATGAATTTATAGTGATTCCATTTGGTCTTACTAATGCCCCTGCAATCTTCATGGAACTAATGAATAGAGTCTTTAGAAACTATCTTGATCAGTTTGTGGTAGTCTTTATAGATGATACTCTTGTCTATTAAAAGAGCAAGGAAGAACATGGATACCACTTGGGAATTGTATTAAAGACCCTAAGAAAGAAGAATATTTCTGCCAAATTTACCATGTGTAAATCCTGGCTTCAAAAAGATTCATTTTTGGGTCACATAATCTAAAAAGAGGGGATGTATGTGGATCCACCAAAAACAGAGGTTATCAAAAGATGGTCGAGACTAACAACAGTAACTGAGATCTGATGTTTTCTTTGCTTGTCTGGATATTATCGACATTTTGTGAATGATTTTTCATGATTATCTAATTCACTCACTAGTTTGACTTGAAAAGGAGTTATGGTATTTTGGATGGAGGAGTGTGAAGATAATTTCAAGGAGTTAAAAAGAGGGTTATCCAATGCACCTGTGCTCACACTTACTTGTAGTGGAGAAAGGTTTGTGATCTACAGTGATGCTTCCAATAATGGATTGGGGTGTGTTCTCATGAAAAAATGATATGGTGATAGATTATGCCTCATAATAGTTGAACATCCATGATAAAAATTACCCAACTCATGATTTGGAGTTAGCTGCGGGAATTCGTGCATTAAATATTTGGAGGCAATATCTTTATGGTGAAAGGTGTGATATTTATATTGATCATAAAAATTTGAAGTATATTTTCACACAAAAGGAGCTAAATAAGAGCCAAAGAAGATGGATGGAGCTAATTAAGGATTAGTATTACTCAATTCATTATCACCCTTGGAAAGAAAAAAAGGTGGCAGACACATTTAGTCAACAAGACTATTCTAGCTTATCCATGATGAGGTTCACAAAAGGTCAAATATTTATGGATTTACAATGTATGTATCTTGGAATTATAATGGAAGGGGAAAATATTATCTTTCTCAAATGAATGTACAACCATCTATTCATGTGATGATTAAAGAGTCACATAAAGAAGATGTAGACTTACAAAAGAAGGTGAGAAATGTTCCTGATTTCCACATTTATTGGGATAAAATAATAAGGTTCAAGAATCGTGTTTGTGTACCTCCCATCCCTGAATTAAAGAAGGAAATATTGGATGAGGCTCATAGTTCTTCATTCTTTATTCACCCTGGAAGCCCAAAGATGTATTAGGGACCTGAAAGAGTGCTTCTGGTGGGTTGACATGAAAAGATATGTTGTTGAATATGTCTCTCGATGCTTGGTTTGTTAGCAAGTTAAAGCTGAGAGACAGAAGTCTAAGGGGGTGTTACAACCATTACGTTTACCAGAATGGTAATGGGAAAATATCACTATGTACTTTGTCTCTCGACTTCCAAAGAAATCCACAAGCAATAATGATATCTGGGTTATAGTTGACCGTCTTACAAAGTTGGCACACTTCATTACTATTAGAGAGGATTTCTCTCATGATCAGGTTTCCAAGATATATTTAAAGGAAGTGGTAAGATTGCATGGAGTACCACTTTCCATTATATCTGATCGGGGTCTGAGGTTTACCTCTAAGTTTTGGTAAAGACTTCAGCATACTCTAGATATAGAGTTGAGTTTTAGCACTGCTTATCATCCATAGATAGACGGTCAATCTGAGAGGACAATTCAAACTCTAGAAGACATGTTCATAGCTTTCTCAATAGATTTAAAAGGTGGTTGGGATCAAAACCTACCATTGGTGGAATTTTATTATAATAATACCTTTCACTCCAGCATTCAGATGGCTCCTTATTAATCTCTCTATGGAAAGAAATGCAGAACTCAAACTTGCTAGAATGACGTTGGGTAATGATAGCTATTAGGAACTGATCTTGTTGATGAGATGGCAGAAAAGGTCAGATCTATTCAATAACACATAAGTGCAGCGCAGATTCGACCAAAACATTATGCCGACAACCTAGGAAATAACCTAGAGATTGAAGTGGGTGATAAAGCGTTCTTATGAATTTCCCCTTGGAAGAGAGTAATGATATTTGGAAAGAAGGGAAAGCTGAGCCCTTGTTATATTTCTTTTTTAGAAATACTGGATCGTGTTGGGAGGGTAGCATACCAATTGGAACTTCCACCAAATCTATCTCATGTTCATGATGTGTTCCATGTATCTCTCCTGATAAAGTACATACCCAATCCATCACATTAACTAAGATCAGAAGTTGTACGGTAGGAGCAAGATCTTTCTTATGAAGAACATCTGATAGAGATTCTGGATCGTAGAGAAAAAGTTCTACGAAACAAGACCACTAGCTTTTTTAAAGTTGTATAGAGGAACCACCAAGCAGAAGAAGCTATATGGTAACTTGAGGATATGATGAGGGAGAGGTATCCTCATTTATTAGTTACGATGTGATGAATTTCGAGGGAAAAATTCATTTTAAGGGGGGTAAAATGTAACAACCTGAGATTTTATGAGAAATATTTTTTTAATTTCTTATGTTCTATGAACCACTAAAGGAATCATTCACTACACACAACACTGGATTGGCTTGAGTTACATGCAAGAGCAACTTTCCTCGATAGCTTGTGTTGTACGCAATACCGAGTTTCACTAAACAATGATATATTATAACAATATTATAAACTAGCCTTTATAAATAGTATTAACTGAATTTTTAATTTTATAACATTATAATTCATCTTACACATTTTATATAATGAGATATGAAAACAAAATAAATTTTTCAGATAAAAGAAGTATTTTTTTAAAAAAAATGCAGTTTTACCACCTTTTGATTGCGTGCCCATTTTAAATATAATTTTTGACAAGTTTATAAGTTCAATTTTACAATATAATCTTCTTATTTTGAATCAATATATAAAAAATTACATTGGATAATGTTTTGAAACTTTTCTGATGACTTTCATATTTTGATGAATAGTGAAAATACACTAATTTTTTTCTTAAAAACAACTTTTTTCATCAAGATAATTCATATGGTTAAATGATAAAATTAAATGGTTATAAATTATAAATTGAATATATTTTTACCATTTAATATAATTTATATCATTTCCATTAATTTTACATTGAATTCATAGGTAAAAACATTTAAATCTTTGACAATGTTTTAACATTTAAAACCCCTTTTCTTAAAAACGGGATTAATTTTAAAATAATTTCTACAACATCTATGTTTTGAATTTTAAAAAATGGATTAAATATTTGTATTCATTGTGTCCAAATTATGATAATAGGTTACTTTTATTTTTTTGACATTATGAATAGTAACTACGGTAATTTTTATTTACTACAGTTAAAGGTAAATTGGGTAATTATGGGTAAAAATATGATTATAAAATTACCATACCACCTACCAAAATTTTATTGGATGAATAAACGTATAACCTTATCACCTAAGGGTCATAATAGATTCTTTTCATTGACTATTGACCATGAAATTGATATAATTATAATTAAAACCAAAGAAAGTGACAACATGTCACTCTCTTATATCTTATAAGTGTAATCATTTTAATTTATTGGAAAACTTCATAATACTTCGAACATAAATAGTCTACCAAATCTAATAAAATTATCTACATCATGTGAATTTATTTAGAATTTTTAGGGACTAAATAATTATCATTAATGATGACACAATAGTGATGTTGAAATTATTTTATTGATAAATATATGAAATAAATTGTTTTAAAAATATTAAAATAAATATTTTATGAACTTTTTAATGTGATACAAAAATTTTCTAGATACATATGACATATTTGGAATCTATTAAAGGTTTTTGTTCGAATATATCATCTATGTGGATTTTATTTAAATTCAAACAAATGAATAGTGTTAAAATTGATACTATTGTTATTTTATATAAACAACATATTATAAAATTGTTTAAAAATCACAAAAATATTTAAAAATTATAAATTTAAATTTAAATAACCTAAAATTTCATTAAGTATCCAAATATTATAAATTAAAAACAAATAAGTAATTATTTATAACAATTTAAAATTTAGAATATTATTACCGAAAATAAAATTATATAGATTAAACAAGGATAAATCAATTTGATAAGGTTTAAAATAAATCCCCAACATGTCTAAATTTGGTTGGTTGATTAGATTACAACCATATCGCATCTCATCTTCTAATTGAGTCATTTGTGAGGTTTTTATGTGGGGTTTGAATTTATTATAAATTAATATTTCTTATTTTTCCAAAGGTGCACCTCTCCTCCCTTATAAAAGGGCACCTCCTCCCTCTCCTCTTCATAACATTTTGAGCCTTCAAGATCGGTAAAAACCTGTCCATTTCTCTTATCCACTTTCCTATAAACATACAAGAGGTCCTGGTCTTCTTAAAAGACCAACTTTCATGCCTGAAGAGGAGGTTTAGAAGAGGCGTATCGAAGAAGAGGTAATAACCTTTACTGATCCTTTCAAATTTATTTCTTCTTCTACTTCTTATTATTTATTTGTTTCATTATAAATTAATAACATCAGTATCACTAATATACTTATATGTTATTATAAATATGAAACAACCCTCTTTCACCTTCTATCCATCCAACGAAAAACAAAATCACCGCGCGTGCGTACGAACGGAATACCATCTCCACGCTGTGGTGTAATCTGATTTCAACCACCACCTTACATGGATGGATATAATTGTGTAAAGAATAACTATATATGATTATTATAACATAATAATAATTCTTAGATATTCTATCATCCACTCCAATACCATTCAATAATTATGGGAATGATATGGTCGCTCGTGCGTACGTACGACTTACCATCTCCACAATGCGATGTGATTAGTTCTACATGATCATCATTAAACGATGATCATCTAAATGACTTGTTTGAATAAATCTGATATATATTATACAACATTCATTCTATAAATTATGTAGATATAACCTAATAAATATGAATAAGAATTTATTCGACAAAACACGCATAAGAACCTAAAGCAATGAACATCCGAATAACAAGTTGAATGAAATATTACTAATTAGAAGATAAGAATATGACCATATATGAAATGATAACAATGAATATGATTTTATAATAAGTCAATTAAATTATTTAAATCATTATATAGGATGTTCAGATACTTACAAAGAATATCAGACCTAAGGTAAGGGAAAATCTCCCAATCTCAATTTTTATCAGAGATTGTTTATACTTCCGTATTTACTGGGGTATATTTATCATCCACATCCATGTTTCCTAAATATATAATATTATCCTCCTAAAATTGTTTAAATCCTATTTTACCTATTGGTGAATTTTTAGTAAAATATATGAAAGTAATCTTTTGTCGTTTTCAGTACGAGATACTTTTTGAATTTTCAGGCCAAAGTTCGAGAAGAATGTTTTTTTAATTATACAGAATGAATGGATTTTTATGATTTCATAGAACATTATTTAAATGAAGCTTCCTATATAAGTTTTCATGTTTATTTTCAATTATCTTTATTTAGTATGACATGATAACAAAGGAAAACTAATTTTGAAGTAGAAAGGATATTTTCCTCAAGAATGGACTTCAGGTGTTTTATCAAAATTATTTTCCATCTAAGATAACATAGGGCTCTGTTTCTATCCCTATTATAAAATTGATTTGATTATGTTATGATGTAATTATTTTTTATGAATTCCTTTATCGTATATGGATTATGTTATGATGGCATGATGTTTAAAAATCCCATTTCTATTACATGGGTTATGCTATGATGTATGATTTATGGTTTTGTGGAACACATAAGAATGGTTTAATTATGAGATGGGTGGGACCTATATCCCCCTAAAATTCATTCGGTAAATATTTATATCTCATGAGATAAACATTGTTGGAACTGCAAGTTAATCTGGTTCAGTGATACATGACTGGAATGAGGAGTGGACTCGGTTCAGTAATGGAATTTGTCCGCTATGATGGTCTTGGCAATGAGTCTTGACTAATATGAAATGATTTTCTATGATTATGTGTGTATGACACAAAGTTTCATGTCTCATGTTATGAATATTGGGATTTCATTTCACTACTATGATTTATCCCTTGTCACGATATTATGATTTATTTTGTAGGATAAGATTTTCAAAATGTTATGTTCTTAGGAATATGATATGATTGATATTTCCTTTGTTTGCCCTTACTGAACATTTGAGATCACCCTTTGTATGTTTTCATTTCCCTAGGTCAGGAATCAAGGTATTAAGTAGGATATTCCAAAAAGGGACTCTAGATATGATGAAATAAACGGTAGATAATGAAGTTTATTTATGAACCTATTGTTTATGCTTACCAGTTTTTAAAGACACTACACCTATACAGTACTATTATTGTTTTGATATATTTTGTAATAATTATTCTTCAATTATAAAGTAATAAAAATGTATGTAAAGTATGGGTCATTATATTTACATTCTCCCCACATCAGGGATTTATTTCCCCATAAGCTACAACTCAAACTACGAGAACAAATGGGTGTAATGAGCAATATCTGAGCCTCCAGCTCCCATATTATATGTTGTGGTTCTCATGCTGCCAGAGAACGCGAACCAGAGGTATCAACCGTCCATTTAGGACCTGCTCTTGTCGATCCTCAATCTCGACTGGAACCTCTGTGAATGTTTCCCTGTCATCGATGTCTAGCTCTCCATGGTTGATGATGTGGGATGGGTCATGCATGTATCTCCCCAACTGAGATACGTGAAAGATGACATGTACCTGATGCAACTGAGGTGGAAGATCCAGGCAGTAAGCCACCTCGCCTACTCTGTTGAGCACCTAGAAAGGTCCAATGAATCACAGATACAACTTTCCTCCTTGGAAAAATCTTCGTAGACCTCGTTGAGGTGAGAACCGTAGAAATACGTGGTCTCTATCCTCAAACACTCGAGGTCTCTGTCTCCTATCAGCATATGACTTCTTCCTACATTGTGCAGTCTTCATTCGCTACTGGATGATATGAACTTTCTCTATGGTAGACCGTACCATCTCTGGTCCAACTAGTGCTAACTCTCCTAGGTCTATCCAGCACAGTGTCGATCTGCAAGGTCAACCATACAAGGCTTCAAAAGGTGCCATACCGATGGTGGAGTGGAAACCTTTGTTGTAGGAAAACTCTACCAATGGTAAGTGGTCCTCCCAACTGCGACCTAAGTCAAGGATACATGCATGGAGCATGTCCTCAAGGGTCTGAATGGTCTGCTCAGTCTGACCATCTATCTGAGGATGGAAGACGGTGCTCAAGCTAAGCTATGCCCCAAAGCCTCCTGAAACCCCTTCCATATTCGGGAAGTAAACAGTGCGTCATGGTAGGAGATAATAGAAGAAGGTACTCCATGTAAATGCACAATCTTTTGCACATAGAGGCGTCCCATGCTCTCTACTGAGCCCAGATCTCTGGTCGGTAGGAAGTGGGATGACATGGTGAGTCGGTCAACGATCACACATATCGAATCGTGACTCCGAGATGTACGTGGAAGAACTGTCACGAAGTCCATGTATATCCCATCTCACTTTCACTCTGGGACCTCTAAGGGATGAACCGAGCCTGCTGGTACCTAGTTCCATGCCTTCACATCCTGACAAGTGAGGCATCAAGAGACAAAATCCGCTACCACCTTCTTCACACATGGCCACCAATGCTGTCGTCGGAGTTCCTATTACATCTTTGCCACTCCTGGATGTACCACAAGAGGGAACATGTGAATCTCCCTCAACACTTCCTCCTGAAGTGCAACCTGTACCAAGGTGCGTCCTCTGAAGTGGATTACATGATCCCAACCTTCAGAAAATACCTTAGGTGCCTACCCTATGGATATCTAAGCACGTCATGTCTCACATTCAGCATCCCCACGCTGCGCCTCCCTCACTCGCTGGAGAAGTGGAGGAGTGACTGTAAGAGACTATAGAAATGCTACTCCATCCCTATCCACAAAGGATATCTATAAGGTAGCCAGCTGCTCTGTCACTTCTCCTAGCAGTTGTATACTTGATCTCCTACTGAGTTCATCCGCAACAACATTCCCCTTCCCAGGAGTATAGACTATCTCGAGGTCATAGTCCTGGAGGAACTCAAGCCAAGGACGTTGTCTTAGGTTCAATTCCTTCTAGGAGAAGATATACCTGAGACTCTTATGGTCAGAGTAGACTATGAAACTCACTCCCATCAGATAGTGTCTCCACATATTCAAGGCAAAGACCACTGCTACTAAATCCAGGTCAGGGGTATCATAGTTCTGCTCAGGATTTCTCAGCTTCCAAGAACTATACGCGATCATAGCTCACTCCTACATTAAGACACACCCAAGTCTAGTCCCTGATGCGTCGATGAATACCACATACCCTATGCCTTCCTCTAGATACCTCATGATGGGGCCACTAATCAGCCTCTGCCTCAGCTCCTGAAAGCTCTGCTAGCATCTCTCCGACCACAAGAAGGGTTTCCCATTCTTCTTTAAAGATGATAGTGGTGATGTAACTTTGGAGAAGTCTAGCACAAACCTCGGGTAATATCCAACCAAGACCAGGAAACTCCGTACCTTCGTCACACTCCTGGGTGGCTCCCAAACAAGTACCAACTCAATATTTTCTGGATCTACTACAACTCCAGCCTCTGAGATGACATGTCCCAAGAAGTGAACCTCTCAAATCCAAAACTGGCACTTCGAGAGCTTAGCATAAATCTGGTGCTCTTGGAGTGTTTCCTGTACTACCTACAAAGAGTAGGCAGGCTCCTCCTTAGTAGTGGACTAGATCAGAATCTCGTCGATGAAGACCATGACAAAGTGATCGAGGTAAGGCTAGATGATCTTGTTCATCAGACTCATGAACACTGCTGGAGAGTTGGTTATGCCGAAGTTCATAACCAAGAACTCTTAGTGTCCATACCAACATCTTAAGGTCATATTCTTCACATCCTCTTATCAAACTCTAAGCTAGTGATAGTTTGATCTGAGGAATATCTTCGAGAACCACCGTGCTCCCTTGAGCTGATCAAAGAGGTCGTCAATCCTCGGAAGTGGGTGCTTGTTCATTATGGTCACCTGGTTCAGGCAACGGTAGTTGACACAAAGTCTCAAGCTCCCATCCACCTTCTTAACGAATAGAATCAAGGCCGCCCAGGGACAAACATTGGGCTGGAAGAATCCCTTCCCCTGCAAGTCCTCTAGCTGTACCCACAACCCACAAAGCTTTGAGGGAGCCATCCGATATGCTGGAGAAGATATCGGTGTCGTACGAGGGTACAAGTCAATATAGAAGTCCACTTCTCTGCGAGGAGGTAGTCCAGGAACATCATCAGGGAAAACATCCATGTATTGATCCACCACTATAGGATAACTCAGACTCTCCACATCAACTGCTCTGAGGGTAAGGCATGCCAACTGATGAGTGATTGGTTGCAACCTCCTTCGAGTAAGCCCTTCATGTGCTGCAAATGTTCCATTCTCACCGCTGAAGGTAAATCTGCTCCCATCCATGTGGACACACCGCACTTTTTGCCTAATACAGTAGATCTAAGCATGGATAGTAGATAACCAGTCCATACCCTAGATGACCTCGTAAGGCCTCAACGCCTCTATGTGGAGATCTTGGCCAAACCTCTCGCCTCCTCGAGTAAGCTCACACTTCCGGCACCAGTTCATAATCATCGAGTCTACTCTCATTGGAGTATCTCGCCGTAAGGATCAATCTAATGGTTCCATTGGAATCTTCGAGCTCTGAACGAGGGCTATGGAAACGAAAGAATTACTGGCACATGTGTCTATAAGAACTACCACTATGGTGGAGTAGACACAGATCATACATCGAATCATCTCCGGAGCACCATGGTCGTATGCCTCAGCTGTCTGAAGCTGAGCTCTCCCCTGTCCACCTGCTCCCTACGGTCGGGGTGGACCTCCTGGTGTTGGTGGCTGTAGCACCTCGTAACTTCTTCCACCACTAGCTTCCCGAACAGCTCCTCTACCACGTCTGCCTACACCCTATGGACCACATCGATCGAATCCTTGCCTCTGCCTGGGAGGTCCCTCAGCTATCTGCAGATCGTCTAAACGACAGGTCGGATAGTCACGTTCCATGTGACCCTGCTCGCCGCATGAGTAACACTGTCTACTCCTGGAATATATGACACTGCCTCGGGTGCCCCACACAATAGATCCTGAGTCATGCAGTCATCCACCCATGGGTCTGGTCCTCTTGGACCTCTAAATCATCTGTCTACAGCCAGCTACAGAAGACTCCGCTGCATGTCGACTAGTAGTGGGTCATGCTACTGGTGACTTTTCACCAAGGAAAATATCTAGTAGGAGGGATCTCTCTAATACCCCCGCCTGTGTCATGATGCTGAGGGAGATCATCGATGCCCTGATCTCTCACTTGAGCCCCTGCTCGAAGGTCCGTGCCCTGAAGAATGGGTCCCACACCATATCTGTGAAGTAGCGTGATAGGTCGGTGAACCTCGCTGAGTACTATTCTACTGTCATGTTTCCCTACTGCAGTTGAAGTAGCTCTTGTATCCACACCACACGAATGTTGGCTTAGACAAACTCCAACCGAAACAGGTTCTCTAAGTCTATCCAAAGTAGTGTCGCCTCATCGTGCACCTGGAGCATTAGGGTCCACCATCTGCCTACTGCTTCCTAAAGAAGACTCGTAGCAAGGATCACCATGAGGTCTGCTGATGTCCCTACCAACCTTAAGACTCCCACCGTATCCTATATCCAATCCTCAGCTGCTTGTGGGTCCGTCTCTCCCCGGATCCAGGGTGGCCTTTGGTGCTGAAACTCATGCAACATGCTCAAGCAGCGTGCATCGTCTGCTGCTGGGGATGGTGGCACCGGTGGCCCAACGGGAAGTGGTACCACTGGTGCCTCTACTAGTAAAGGGCCCTACACCAAGGCCTCGTCGCTCAGTGGGATGTCAGAGCATATGACTCTCGAGGCTCTAACTGGTCGTCCGCAGGGAGGAATCATGAAAGAAACGGATGTGACACGGTCAAAATTTTATACCTGGTGAGCGGACCTCGTTGAGATGACTTAATGCAAAACTTTTGAGAACACACACGCAATTAGTTTTTTCATGCACATAGTAAAAAATCACAAGTCAGTGTCCTGGTGTATGGATACGTCGGCCGCCCGCACCAACACTGGACCCCCTGAACTAAAAACCACACTTAGTACCCTTATCAGTATTTCTTCATAGAAAAGAATGATCAGAGTCCTAAGTACTGTGGTAGAACCAACTTCTCTCATACCAAATGTGACAACTAGGTCCCAATGACAACATAACCACCCCGCCTTAACTTGGCCATCAGAACCTGGCCCGCTAGGTACCACCAGTTACCCCATAGACACATGGTCCCCACCCAAGGGTCTACCCACATGCCTGAACGGGTCATCTAACTAATGACAGTCCCCATAAGCCAAACTTGTCCTTTCCAGTGTGCTTTTTCCTTACAGACACACACCCTGGGAAACTTCCTAGAAGGGCACCCCATCCTAATCACTATTTCATGCCAAACAAGATTAACTACGGTGTTCTTATCAGACAGGATCCCAAAAAGGAAGGTGCACCTTGTTGACCTGAGTCATATCATTTAGTCATTTAACCCTTTATCATTTGAGGATGTTACAATCAACCCCCCCCCCCCCCTTTATGGCACAACATCCTCGTTGTGGGCCCTACATCTCAACCCAGGCAGTGCACCACACTTAAGGATGGGTACCACCTTTGATAATAATTTGTCACGACTCTTCTACTGGGCCTATATCGTGACTACCCCAAACATGCCTTCCATATGCCATGGGCTGGTGACTAGAACTAAAATGCGTAAATCCCAAAATTGGGAAGGAATTGCCTCTAAAACTGTAAAAAAACACAATAGAGTACACAACTGGAAGAAAATATCTAAGTAAAACGGAACAAAAGATAAGTGCAGAAATGTAAAGGGGCTGGAAATACAAACCAAACAGGGAAGTACAATACAAATGAAATTCATGTACAACTGAAATAAGAAGTAACGTAGCTACTGGGTCGTCCTCCGGGGTTCTTACCTGAAGGGTAGGTACAAATGGCCTCTTCAGCACTCGACATCCATCCGTCCGCTCTGAGCATTGTCTTGCCGAGTGGTCCACCTCCAGGTGACATCCAGTCCTGCTACTCTCTACCTCAGTCAGCGTTGTCCGTATTCTGCAACAAACACAATGGGGTGCAGGCATAGCCCGTGCATGGGTGAGTATAACGATACTCATTAGTGACCCCAAGACCCCCAAGATCTCACAAAATCAAACAAGGATAACCAAAAAGTAAGAAATATACGGATAAACCTTACATAGGTATATGCCCATACATATACCTATGTTATTTAGATACACATATCAATCATTAGGAAAACACATAAGTCATTGACTCAGCTCAAAACCAGGATTTTATTCTAGGGTGTTAACATGTAACACACCCATTCAAACTGTCGAAACCTTGGCTACTAGAGTACTTCTCATCTATAGAGTACTATAGGCCTGCAACGTCACACAAGGGCACTTCCCACTATCATGTACTGTTGTGGTACTCCTCCTGTCGAGTATCATGGGTCTGCTGCGTCACACAGAGGCACTCCCCATAGTGGGTCTGCCGCGTCACACAATGGCGCTCCCCCTCAAAGCCTGCTGTGGTACCCCTCTTGTCGATTACCATGGGTCTGCCGCGTCACACAGAGGCGCTCCCCACTGTGGGTCTACCGCATCACACAGAGGTTCTTCCAACTGGGCTATTCGAAACACTCCGAGTCAAAAGTTCAACAGTCATCAGGTTTCAGCCACCAACTAGGTCTTCGTATTCCACACTCTTGTATCTAGGAGGATCCTCACCATCAGCTGTGGGTCGATACTCCAAATACCACAAAGTCCCATGTAGAAGTATCTCAAAGGTCATCCTTGTCATAAGGTTCTCAACACAATAGATGACGCGTCAATCGGACGCCCGCTCTGTGAGTTATTGGCATTTCCATTTTAGGGTCTCAGTTGGTTATTATGTTCAAACCAACCCAACCGTATCCAAACTGTGTCCAAACCTCATGTTGGTTATTCCAAATGAAATGTCTCTCTCTAAGCTTTCTGCCACTGTAGACGGTTCGTCTATTGGACCCCCGTAGCCCAAGGTATGGGTGAAAAGGTGAAAACAGGCCAAAGAGGGTCTGGGTTCGGTCCGACCCAGTCGGACTGACCCATCCCAACCCAGGTCTGGACCGGAGTCTGACCCGATCTGAGGGGGAGGCCGGCCCCAAGGGCGCGGCCCGGCCCGAGGGCGGCCCGGCCTATGGGCGGCCCGTTGGCCCGCGTTGGGTCCAGCTCGGAGGACCAGCGGTCCACGGGGGTCCGCCTTAGCCACGACCAGGGGGAAGCTACATGCCCCTGGCTCCCAAATGGCTTATCCATTTGGGTGGGGACCCAAACCGGTGCGAGGAGGCACCGTTCTCGATCACGTGGGACCCTATGTTTCTCGCACCTCCCAGAAGGCTGAGCGACCAGCCACTCGAGCTCCTCTGTCGTGGCCCGCCCTGGCCACAGCTTCAGGCTGCTCCGCGCGGTGCAATGGCGTCATGCCACCTCCGTCGCGGCGAGGCCTGGCCGCGACCCCCTGCTCCTATGCGAAACGTGATGGTGCCGCACCACTTCCACGATGGCCCGGCCTGGCCTTGGCCCCCCTTCTGCATGGCACAGCGGTGCCGCACCATTTTTGGCCACCCGGTGGCCTTGCGCCGCCAGTTTTCTTCACAGCCGGCCCATTTCTGGTCGTCGTTGCTTTGCCGCAGTCCATTCCTCCGGCGGTATTATTGCGCTGCCACCGTCGTCATCATGCAAAGAAAAATAGAGGGGTGTTGGGCTGTGTTTGTTCGTCCTGAACCCTCCCTGTTAGGGTGATAATAATAGACCCCAAAGAGCACAAATAACGACGAAGAACATAAGTTAAAACTCAATCATATAAGAACCCCTACCTTGATCATTGATGGAGGTGGCGTGTGGAAGAAGAAAATGATGATGAAGGTGGTGTCGTCAGCGTTTGTCACCCGTACAAGATGCTCCCAATCTGGGCTTGAGCCTCATCCTTGTTCCTCATTCGGAAGTCATTCTTTGTTGGAGGATATTTCTCCAAGGGTTCTCCCAAGCCTCCTCCAAAAGATTATTCCAACCCAAAAATAATAGACGAATTTGTCTATTATTTTTTGGCACAACCATACAAATTTTGGTGTTTAATTGAATGAGACAACTCATTTAATTAATGGAGTGGAATTGATTCAAATTAAAAATTAGAGGAGCTGGAGAGTTTCAATTAAATGAAGAGAGTTGGAAAAAATTATACAATGCAAGGTTTAACGGTTTTCCCACTAAATTGGGGGTTCCAAGGGTTTACAAGCCCGGGTGGTCCCCAACGAAAATATCCTCCCAAGGGAGGTTATGTACGGGTGGGCCCCACCTCCATAACCTCTCATGGGTGGTTATAGTGTGGTGGCACCCACCTCTAACAACCTCTTGGAGGTTTTAACCACCAAATAAATAAAAATATTCTAACACTTTATTTTTATTTAATTTTATTAAAAACCCAAAATCTAACTTCCATTCTCAGAAAACTATCGTCGAGGTGAAAGTTCTCTTACGTGAATATCAGCACTGCAATTTCAACAGTGCCCTTAGATTTCAATTCCAAGCACCAGTTAAAAAGTTATGAAATTCCACTCATATGTTTATTGAACGTACTCAAACAAAAAAATCATAAATTGATTCCGGGCACACCGGGCCTCGGAATCAAGCACCGTAAATTTTTGTGGACTCGTAAAAATCCTGTGTATTTTAAAAAAAGATTTCCACAGAATTTCTAGGTCTTTACAACCTCCTTATTTTACCTTTAATGTACATATTATGATACACCCATTTCAATCTCATCAATCATTTTAATGAATTCTTATGTCACGCCATTATGTTGCTGAAATTGCACCGCATTTTTCCAACCCAAAGTCATTGTGTAGTAAATACCATGCATGTTTCTCTATCAAGGGTATTTAGCTTTATGCACATTTACATATTGATTATAGAGTTTCATGTATTAATTACATATTCCATTATATTGGAATGAATGATTATGTTTAATGATTCCATGTTATATGATCCAAGTGGAACATATATGCATAAAATAAAATGATTAAGAATGGTACACCCTGATAGCGCTCCAATGCATTGGGTAATGATTTGAATCATGATATATCAAGTGAAACAAGGGTTTAATCATTCTAATTAAAGTTAAATGATGGTTTACTCATTCTCCATGTGAAATTAGCCTTGGATCATGCTAATATCATGTAAATGTTGTTACCACATTTCCAATTTATGATAATCATGGTATATCATGCCTTTATTTTCATGTTTCGCTTATTCTACATTAATATTACTATTTCCTAACATGTACTATATTATTTATTTTAAGAATTTTTTACTCTTTTAATGGGATTTATAGCTCACTATTATCTTATGCATGTCCTCAGATTATCCAATGCAATGCTAAGTATGGAGGAATGTTGCAGTCATATAAAATAAGTTTTCAATAAAGATGTTGGGGTTTATGTTCTAAGTTGTAATGTAATGTTTCTAATTTCCAAATACACTAGACCTCTCAATCCTAATATTCATATTATGTTAAAAGTTATCTAATTAATCATATTTATTTGTGTAATAAATATCAGGATTGTTATACACTAACCACATGATGAATTCGTAATTTTCATTAGACAAACTTGTTTTTGTAATTGGTGTATGATTTCCCATTTTTTAGATGTATTTTATATGATCTTGATTGGATTTAAATGTCTTGAAGAATGTACCTAATGGTATGTAATGCTTTATGTCACGTCCTTAATAAGGCTTACTTTATGAATTATATCACTATGAATCCTTTTACTTTAATCCATGTGATTATTTATACTCTTATATCATTCATGGATTTATTTGAAGATCATCTGGTCAATTATATGACATTATTTTATTTCCATTTACATTTGATCATATTATTCATTCTTTTCTTATTCTATAATAGATTATGTTATATGAATTCCTTTACTAAGAATTTGAGATCACCCAAATCATGTTTCCATTTCCACGGGTTATAATGAAATTTACATCACATGTTATGTATAGAATAACATACTATGTATGGAGACATTATTGGAGTTGTTAAATCAAAATTATAGATTAATTATATTCTTATATAGTGGAATGAAAATATCATTTTATTGAGAATGATTTGGGCTAAATTAGTTAACAATTTATCCTAATTATCTAATGTGGTAAAACTAAATGATCATTGGAATATATATAATATAATATTTGATTTAAATCATGTAACAAAGGGACATTTATATTTTTTGTGTGACTACTGGTATTATGTAGGGGTTTAGATAACATTATAGGTTCGGATGTGATTAGTTTATGATAATTTAAGATTTAAAAATACCATCGATGGTTGATAAGTTTTTTATTAGTAATGATATATAAGGTATAAACAACCCTTTGTGCTAGAAAATGATTTAATGCTGTGAAAATATTTAATATTTAACATTATTAGGTGATTAGTATGAGAAAAATATTTGTAAACTATATGGATACTCCAACGTATAAGATAACGCCCCAAATGTTTGGTTAAGTAGAGATTGTATTATTTTCCTTGAAATTATTTCCCTATTTGGATAATGGATAATTGATGCTACTATATTGGAGATTCCCCTATGTGTAATCAAACTAAAAAATTATTGTTTATTATGAACTCGATCTTCACTCAACGCACAATGAGCAGGCATATGACTACACACTTGGATTTACACTATTGGAATATTTTCTAAGGATAATCAATATTCTCGTTACAAACCATTATGACAAATTTGAATATAATGTTGGGATATAATATATAAAAGTAAATATACATCAATAACCTAGACTAAAATAAAAAACATCAATATAAAGGGTATATATTTAATTTCTTAATTCATTCTTCTAGGATCATGTTTTTCTATCAATATATTTATAAATTTATATGTTCTCTTCTATAAACATTTATCTTCAAGTTAATGGATAGGGAATGGAGGATCTATGGAAATAATGTATGTAGTGGACAATTTGGTGATCATCCAAACAAGTCACCAAATAGGATAATAGATCAACTGAGAAATTTCTTAATTATTACAAAATAGAAATCTTGTATTTATATAAAAAAATATAAACATTTTTGAACTTCCAAACACACAAAATAAGAGAAGGATGGATTCTAATAAATTTTTGGGAGATAATGATGATAAAGTAAAGAAAATTAAATTTTATATGTGTTTCAATGTTGGAAGATTCATCTAGTGGAATGAATTACAATAAAAATAAAATGATTCATATATGGGAATGTTATCAATTGAGTTAGTGATTTTCATAAAGGTATGAAGAGGCTGGTCAAATAGGAGAATGTAAAAAGCATCAAAATAAAGTAGTTTGAACATAATGAAAATTTAGGACCTAACCCAAGTGATAACAAGGATAATAGGCAACTTTATCCTCTTAGTCTATCAAAGCAATGTGGATCCTATTTAATGACTACCACTGAATTGGATTAGGATAATTATGGAATAATTATCCTATACTCCAATATTGTGAAAGTATTGTTGAATTTTGATTCTATGAACACTAGTATATTTTTTAATACTTCCAAATTCATGAATAATGACCTTGAATATTTTATTTTTGGAGAAAACTTCCAGTGATAATATTTTTCTTTACAAAGTTAGAATTTGGGTGAATGTGAATCTTATTACTCATTTAAATGAATTTCATGTGATATTTTGAATATATTAACTCCCTTTACAAATGGATCATATCAATATTCATAAAGGGAAATATCACTACATGTGAAATACCAACCCATTATCCTATATTGATTTTGACTAAAAACTTACTATATAAATTAATTCCATCTTATAAATATTAATGAAAAATCATGAGTTTCATAGTTTCAAAAATATTAATGTTCATATCTCATAAGAAATTAAATAGAATATTTTCCCAATATTATCGATATGTGAAACTATTATTCATATAGAATGTTTTTAAAATTTATAGGATTTAATTTATTTAAGGGGGAATGTAACACCCCATTATTTTTAATTATATATTTTATTTTAAAACATATTGTTTTTGATCGCTAGATTTATAAGCAGAATCGAATAAAAAAAAACATGAAACATTTTATAATCATCATTAAGTAGACATTTAATTGACAAAAATAAATATAGGTAATTAAAATATGAATTATATATAGAATTAAAAGTAAGTTTCACTTTTAAAACAAATAAATTCAATAAAGTCAATTAACATGGCTAAATAAATAATAATATCATTTTATGTAAAAAATGATTTTTTAAATGGCTATTTTATGTGCTTTATTTTAAGAAAAAAAATATATTATGGAAAAAATATATTTTTGATATGAAATGTTCATTAAAAAAACACAATTAGTAATTAATATGAAATAACAATAAGAATGGTTAAAATTCGTAAAATTTATTTCCCCAGGAAAATAACTTTTATAATATTTTTATATATTTATTTAAAAGTTAAATTATCTAAATTTAGAAATTTTGTTTTCCCAAAATAACATTGTTTCTTGATTTATAGTAATAATATTTTCCTAGGATGAATATTTAGGATTATTCTAAAAGGTTATTTTTTATTTTAATAGTGAAAAATAATAATTTTATTAATACTGTAATTTTTTTAATGCTATCATTATCTAAGCATGATGTAAAAAATTTATAAACCAATTTCATTGATGATGAATATTTTTAAAAATTAAAATTATCCATTTAAAAATTAGTATGTTGAATTAAAAAAATCTCTTTGTAGCATTTTAAAACAAAAGAAATATTTTATTATAATCAAAAACTATTTTCAACTTTTTCTTTCAATTAAGTTTTCACACAGTATATTTTTTTTGGGTTACATTTAATGAAACATAAATATTATTTTAGTAAAAATATTATTTTATTAAAATAACAAATAGAAATAATTATTTCCAAAACATAAAAATTATTCTTAAAAATATAAATTTTTATAAAAATGGGTTTTGAAACATTACATGAACTAATGTTTAAGATAATTTATTTGACACATAAGAATATTTATTTAATATTAAGAATCATTATGTACAAATTGTATAAAAATCCTCATTTAAATTTTTGAATTTAAATATAAATTACTTAGATAAAAAATAATTTACATAGTAATATGAATAAATTGTAAATATAAAATTTAAAGAGTAAAATACATAAAAAAAGTATTTTTAACTTGTGTGGAAATTAATGGTTGAGGGATTATAAACCATCACACCCTAACCTTGAAATATTAATTATTTTAATTGTATTAATTAATCATAGGGTCACTTTTGATTTTGGGTCTGTCTGGGTTTGAATTATAAAATTTTCAAGAGAAATGGGATCCTACGCATGAGTTACGCGTGGTTAATAGTAACCATTTGACAATCATTCATATGGGGATATCATTGGGAAAATATCGTTCAACATGGTTTGTCCAATCAAGAGACTCACCTAGGGGTAGCCGTGTGTTGCCTCAGGATTCTCTAGTAGGAATAACAAGTTTGGAGCACTATTTGGTAAAATGGGAACCTGTAGTATGGATTACCGACTAATTTAAAATTTAGGTTTTTTATTTTTATTTTTTCCTTTTCCATTTATTTGTTTCTCTATTATTTTTTCTTTCTTCTCCACATTCTGGTGTGTCGCACATCCCTCCCCTTCTCCCCCTTCATAGATACATGCCACCCCCTTAGGATATCCCTATTCTCCTTTCCATTCCTCTATATTTCTCCTTGATTTAGGGTCAAATCTCTGAGGTATGACCCCCGCTTCCCTCCTCTTTCTCTCTTTTGACATTTTTCTCTTCCCAAACGCCCCTATATGGTTTGGTCAAACATTAGGGTTTTCAGTGATAATATTTTTGATGTTTCTCTTGTTTCCATGTCCTGTATTGAGTCTCTTCAGTCAACATTGGTTGTGTTTTGGTATCCATGTCAGAAGGAAAAAGAATTTCAAACCATTTTTTGTCCTCTCATAATCAATTTGGACAGTTTCTCCTCTATTCTTCAATATTTATCATTTTTAATTTAGGGGTTTTTTTGAGTTTCTAGTATTTTTTAGAGTGTGTTGGACCTCATTGTAGTGTTTTTGGGTTTCCTTTGTCAAAAGATACTTACATGGGAATGCATCAGTAGACATATGTATACATACGTTCCCCCTTTATATGTATTCACCCATGGTAGGATAAATATATATAATGGGGCCAAGTGTTATTATATATATATATATATATGTGAAAATGCATATGCATGTAAATGATAGAAGTATATGCATGTATTATCCGATGTGTAAGGATCCACTAATTCATATTTGGTCACAAAAATATGTACATAGAGGCTATGGGTCATTTTATATAATAAAATTTGCATATGTGTGCAAGCAGTAAATGGATGGTTCAATTTAATATCGTCTTGAGTAGTGTGCATTGAATATAAGGTAGGTTCCCTAGGATGATGCCTTTAATTTGAATTTTATATTTTCTTGAGTATTCTTTAAAAGAAATTTTAATATTAAATAGTATGTATATTCTATGAAATGTTATGGTTATGATTGATGTTATAATTTCTTTTATTTTTCATGTTCACCTTCCAGTTTGACATGTGTAGCCTTCATTAAAATATTTTTCCATGCTTATTTATAAATTCCCTATATTTTAAATATTTAAAATTATTTTTTAAAATGGTTTTTGGTGTGAAAGGGGTATTTTCAAATATTTTTGGTGTGCGTAAAATAGTTTTGGAAGTTGAATTGAATGAAAATTGGTTCGAATGTGATTTTTAAGAGGATAAATTTCATGTTTGCTATGTTTGGAAAAGTTTATAGTTTTTAGCATGAATTCAAAGTAAAATTATTATTTTCCTTTTTACAATTTATTTCTTGAGTTAATAATGGTTTTGACCTTGTTTTTATTTGTGTTTCTACATGGTTGTTTAATTACATTCTCAACAGTTTTGGTATTAAAATATTTGGGAAATATTGATTTCTAAAGTGAAATTATTCCTTTTGAAAATAGTGAGGCTTATTTGGAACTCAGAAAAGTTTTTATGGAATTTGAAATCCCTTTTTGAGACATTCCCCTTTTTAAATAAATATAATGTGTATATTCAATGTGTTATTTTTGATATGATCCCAGGGAAGAGGCTTTTTCATCATTGTGTGGTTTGAAAAGGGGGACGATCTCAAGGAGGAAGATCGGTTGTGAGTAGTTGGATGGATTTTTGAGTAAAGTAATTGATTTGTACATATATATTTTCCTGATAAATACTCACCAATATTTTAAATAGAGCACATGGTAAACCCAATTATCATGGTGGGTGGACTAAAACTAAAATCCTAGTTGATTTTGTGGGTCTATGGCCCAATTTCGTCTAGATGGATTGATTCTACGACACTAAATAACCCTGTGATATGATCAGAGACCACTAGAACTTCGGATGGGATCCCCTTCATTAGATCGTGCATAAGAACACTCTTGGTTTTTTATTATGATATAAAGACCGCTAGAACATTGGATGTGTTCCCCTCTAGTGGATTGTGCATGAGGATGATTTTGGTTTAGGTTAGTAGTTTTTGGTCACTAAGGTACTAAGCTCATAGGGTCCCACTGGTTCTATTAACCTATACGTATTTCACATGGTGATCACTTGTGAAATGGTTATTTATGTTGTGGTGTTCATCATCGTTATGAAGAGGACCTTCTATTCATGGTAATTTCAATGTATGTTTATTTTGAGAAAGTATTCCCTAAAAGTGTTTTCTTGAAAATGTTTTCCTTATAATTTATTATTTAAAAATATTTCTAAGCTACTTATTGTTTTACCATGGTGATGGTAATGTGATTTCCATTTCAGTTTCTTCTTGGTTGTTTCCCCCTTTATGAAAACCATGTTTTAATGTAAATATATTTCTTTTCATTTTGAAATTTCAATGCATCCTTGGGAAATTTTCTTTAATTTTGGTGGAAAAGAAATGGTTTTTTTGAAAATGGAAACTTGTTAATTGGATTTGAAAATAATGGAAAACATTATTTATATGATTATATTATTTTCAAACTGAAATATCATTATTTTTTAAATGAAATGAATAGGGAATAGTTTATACAGGAATGCCTAATGAGTTTTAATACTCACAACTATAGCTTATTTTTATTTTTAGTTGCTGGTGCTACTTATCTCTCTGGTGTTCTCATGGAGTGAGTATGATCTTATAGTTGGAGGTTACCAATGAAGTCATAAGTGGTATGTTTGCAATTTTATTTTATTTATATTTCTAGAGTTTAGTTTTATAGTTCTAATTATATTTGTTTATTTATTTATTTTTCATGGAATAAATCTTTCCCTACATCATATTCTTGATGTAAAATACTATTTTCTATCTTGGGAGGATTATAAATGCCTCTCAAGACTTATCATGGGCCAGCTCGGGTAACTGCTTCAGGGTCGACCTGGGCTGGGTCATGATAAATTGGAATCAAAGAAGGAACATCTTATTTGGGATGTCTGGTCAATAAGAGATAATATTGCTGGGTCTTAGGATGTAGCTCATGGGTCAGTTCCTAATCACCCCCACTCACGATGAGACCTAAGTTTCCAGAGGTAGTTGGGATATATATCGTTATTTTTGGTTTGAGTTATGTTGTTGGAGTCTGTTTGGTTTAACGAACTTTTTTATGTTGGGGTATGATAGTGGAAGTGATATGGTGTTACATGGTGATATTACATATCATAAAAAAAGCTATCGATCTCACATTTATGAATCAATATTCTTCTAGTGGATGGTTCTTTCTCATTTCATGATCTGCTAAACCATGTGACTGAGGTATGCATGACCACTAGTTCCCTTTTTCAGTTATTTGAGATTTGGTGATTCTATGGTCTGATTTATATTGGTGTGACTGAAATTTGAATGGAAATTGATTTTTGGAAAGTCTTTTTAGTGTGATAGAAATGGTGTTTAAAGGATAAATTGATTTAGAATTTTGAAAATTTTGGGAAGATGTGGAGGAAAAGTGAATTGTAAATTTGGAAAATGGTTGGTTTAGAGGATAAAATTGAATTTATATCCCGTGGTATTCCGTATGGATGTTCAAATATTTTTGGGTGTGTATGGAAAGTGCATGTTGGTATGCATGTGTGGATAATATAAGCAGAAGTGGGAAGGAACACATATGTGATGGTTCATAGGATTCCATGGGTGAATATTGGAGATCAACGATTTGATTTGTTTCTATAAATTGGGTTTTGAAACGAAAAATTGTTTTTGAAAAAAGGGGCTTCCATTCTTATGATATTTGTGGTTCTAAAGGAAAAAGTGAGGTGGTGTTTTAAATTTTTAAAGTGGATACACTAAAATTATTTATGGAAATTGGTAAAAGGATTTGATTTCAACAGGGGGAATTAAATATTAAAATATGTAAAAATGGAAAATGGTGGATTTTAAAATAGTATTCTTGGAATATTTTTTGAGGTTGTTTTCATTTTTTCGATTAATATTTAATTTGGGTTTGATTTGGTTTCATGATGTTTTGTATTATGAGCTTGGTATTTGGTTAAAAATGTTAATTGTTCCAATGTTATGTTGACATTGATATGATTTGGTGGGTTTTTTTGTTTGGAGTATGTATCCCAGAAAGCCTAGGTGGGTTTCTGAAGAATCTCATCTAGTCGTCGGCCCCACATAGACTATTTGGGGAGTGGTGGAGTGGACCTCTTCTCAATCAATGCTTATTGGCTTTATCCATCGGAATCCATTGGATGTTATTGGCTGGTTTGGGAAAATTGAGTGCATCTGGGTTATGGGAACTCTAGATGTTAGGAAGTTGTGAGTTGCCTTAGGTATGTTTGAAAGACTAGGATTGTACTAGTGGAAGGTGGATGTTCCATTCTTGTTGCATGTTGAGATGTCTTGGGATATATTCAAGACCAATTTCATCCAATGATTTATTCATGAGGAAGTGAAGGGGTGGAAAGTGTCATAGATCTTGTTTTTTTGACAAGGTAAAGTGATGGTGAAGGGGAATGTTTAACATTTTAATGATCTGGTTTCTTTTTCTCTGGAGATAGAGTTTATTGATCATTTTGAAGTTCATCCTTTCATTTTTGAATAATGTCCAAGATTCAAGATTTTTTTCTCTTGGTTCTTGTGGAAGTTCCCCATCCAGTGAGGAGTGTGAACCAGGGGAACCTGTTCTTTATAGAAACCCGTCCTTTTCTTACATTACTATTACATCATTTTAAAGATAAACAACAAAATACTATTACACATGGAGGATCCAGAGGTATAGTGTCTTGGGAAAACTAGGAACATACATAACAAATACAACATCAACCATAAACATTTATTTAATTTCTTCTTCACTAGTTTCTTAGTGGCACTTGTCCTCTCCTTAGTACATGTATCCGCCTAAGGGTATACATCAAAAGGGGTGAGCTAAAAGCCCAGTAAGAGGATAGATAAGAACAATAAAACATTGGGTGAGAATTATCATGACATAGGATAATGATTATGAACATGAGAGGAGCACAAATAATAGACTTGAAATGTGGCAATGCATAAAAAGGAAACATCACATCTTAGTGGTTAAAAAAAACACACTTGTGAAAAAAGGTAGAATATTGTTCACAAATCATTTCAAATTTAATAATTATATTCATCAGTTTACCCAATGCATTGGAGCGTTATATAATTCCGGGCGCACCCGTCACATAAAAACATTCATATTGCACTATATAATTCTGGGTGCACCCGTCACATCATAACATTATCATTATCATTCTTGCCACCTAGAAAACATATCAAACATGTACAAAAATAACCCATGGAATGGAATGGGTTTCATCTCATAATAACAAATTCATAATCTTTGGGTTCCCAAAAGAAAGAGGGAACAACATACTTGATACCAGAACCATCAACCTTGAATGAGAGGTAAAAGGTGAGATCTTGAAAGAAGAGTTCTTTTGGAAATCATTTTGATGGACATAAAAACCAGTGACAAACATGTATACCCAGAAAAGTAAATTAAATGATGAAAAAATGATCTTAGAGGAGTAAACATATCAAAAATGGAGTGAAAGAGGGAGAACCCAAAGGAAGAAAAATTGGGTTCGAGATATCCCCTTACCTTGTACTCAAATGCCTCATTCACTTTAATGTCCTGTATAATGACAATATATTCATTAATTAGAAATTCTAGAACCTTTTATACATTAATAGGGTTCATTCTGGTTTCATTATTTCATATTATGTTTCTTTGGATGACTTATAGAGTTTAAAAACATTTATCGGGGATGTTCGTTTTCATTGTTTTCTTGAACGGTCCACTTGTATTCTTAAATTGATGTTTGGGTAGATCATGGGTAAACATCCAGAACTGATATTACATGTTATTAATGATATTACATAATATTGAATTATTTTATAATGAGTTATATTAGATCCATGTGGACGAATCATTAGATAAGAATTAAATGAAGATTATTTGGGTTAATTTGAGCGGTTTTTGGATCACAACGAACTCGTTTTAACTTTTCCCTTAGTAATATGGCCATAGGTTATTTCCAGAACATAAAATAGAACACGATAAATATAAAATATTATGGTTCAACCATAAAAATGGTTTCATGAACAGATTAAAGGTATAAATGGAAGAAGATAGCATAATGTTTTTGAAGGTGATAAATTATCACCAAATGAACAATGTTCTCATTAATAAAATAAAAGGAAGAGGGAAAGTGTATGGGGTGATATAATATACCATTAGAATCATAAGATTACAGTATATGTATAATACTAGAGTTAAAAAACAATTTGGATGTGTATAGGTGGGGAGAGATCAAGAAATGAACTTGACCTTGAAAGGAAATTAAAGGGGAAGAGAGAGAGAAATTACCTCTAGAATCTTCTACTTGAGAACCTCCTTAAAGGCCTTATCATGGTCTTTTGATGAGACCAGCAGCTTTTGGACATTGGGGAGGTTCTACGGAATGTGTTTTGGCAGAGTTTAGAGAAGTCTTTGAGCTTGAGAGGTGTGAGGAAAAGAGGGAGTCAAGGGTGGCTTTTATAGTGGAGGGGAGAGGGGTTTCCTTAATTTAAAATTGATTAGTTTATTAATTTCACCTAAGACAAGGAATAGTGAGTCTTGAATGACCAAGAATAGTAATTTTATAATTTAATCCCGAACTATGTGGGCTTACATCATCAGAACATCATCAGTGACTCAATTAATACATTATTTAGCATTTATTGTGAATTATCGGATTCCACTATTCATCAAAAATTCATGTATCTCAGAAAAATCTCAAAAATTTACCCCAACCATTTGTCGACGTGTAGAATCCAAAAATGAAGTCTATTTTTTAATAAAAATTTCTAAATTTTATTAATATAATAATTAATAAAAATCATAATTTACTAAAAGAACAGTTTATAAGATTAAAACTGAATTTATAGTTCTTTCAAAAAATACATAGGGTCTTATAAAATTATCTAAAAAATATTAGAAATTGATTCATTAATTTATTAATACATTACAGGAAAATAAATATTCTTTAAAGTTAATTAATTAATTATAATTAATTATTTATGACTTATAAAATACCAAAAACGTTTACTAAGGTCAAATTGTCACTTTCTAAGATGTCTAAATTTTATTTTATTATTCATAGGTAATGTTCCTCTTATTTACTATTCATAAGGGTCATGTTACTATTCGTAAGGGTAGGTTACTATTCATAAGGGTAGGTTACTATTCACCAAAAAATATTTTTGATTCATTAGACTCCAAAAACCATCTTGAACACAACCATGTATGTTAGATTTTCAAAATTTCAAACATAGGGGTGACAAAATTATGTTTAAAGGTCACTTATCACTTAAAAGTTCATTATCTTGTGTTCTTATGACATAAATATAAGAAGGGAATGTTCCACTGAAAAACTTTGGGTCATTACATTCTTCCCCACTTAAGAAATTTCTCCCCCAAAATTTCACTTTACACAAATAGGTGAGGGTACTTCTCCTTAATTTCCTCTTCCGGTTCCCAAGTTGCTTCCTCAAACTTTTGGTTCCTCCACAACACTTTGACAAGGCGGGTTGTCTTGTTGCGTAGAACCTTATCACTTCGGTCCAGAATTTTTACCAGGTGCTCCTCATAGGAGAGATCATCTTCCAACTATACCACCTCTATGTTTAGTACATGTGAGGGGTCTGGTATGTACTTCCTCAGTGGTGATACATGAAACACATCATGAACTTGAGCCATATTTGGTGGAAGTTCCAGACGATAGGCCACGGCTCCTATACGGTCAATGTTCTCAAAGGGGCCAATGTACCTTGGGCTTAGCTTCCCTTTCTTCCCAAATCTCATGACTCTCTTCCATGGAGATATTCAAAGGAAGACTTTATCTCCAACATCGAACTCCAAGTCCCTTCGACGGTTGTCAGCATAGCTCTTTTGTCGACATTGAGTAGCTTTGATGTGTTTCTGGATGACTTGAACCTTCTCTGTCATCTCTTCAACAAGATCGGGACCAAGTAGTTTTCGTTCTCCAACTTCATCCCAACAGGTTGGAGTTCTACATCGCTTCCCATAAAGAGCATCATACGGAGCCATCTGAATACTCGAGTGGAAGCTATTGTTGTATGAGAACTCAACCAATGGGAGATGTTGATCCCAACCACCTTGTAATTCAAGAGATCATGCTCTTAGCATATCTTCAAGCGTCTGAATAGTCCTTTCAGACTGGCCATCAGTTTGGGGGTGATAGGCCATGTTGAAATTTAATTCAGTACTCAAAGAATGTTGATGGCTCCTCCAGAACTTAGATGTGAACCTTGGATCATTGTCAGAGACAATTGAGAGTGGAACACCGTGCAGTCTCACCACTTCCTTCACATATATCTTTGCAAGTTGTTCAAGCGATAGGTCTTCCCGAATTGCGATAAAATGGGCAGTCTTGGTGAGTCGGTCAACCACAATCCATTTCGCATTATTCCCCTTTGACGTCTTCAGGAGACCCGTGACAAAGTCCATAGTAACATTTTCCCATTTCCACATGGGTATAGGCAATGGCTGCATCATACCTTTGGACTTTTGTCGCTCAACTTTAACATGCTGACATACCCAGCACCTTGATATATATTCTACAATATCTTTCATCAAGTTATCCCACCAGAAGTGTTCTCGGAGATCACTGTACATCTTGGTACTCCTAGGATGGATAGATAATGTTGAGCTAAGTGCATTATCCAATAGCTCCTTCTTTAACCCGGGTGATAAAGGCACACAAAGCCGCATTCCAAACCGAATCACACAATCATCGTCGATATGGAACTCTTACAACTTCCCTTCCATTACTGCATTCACCCTCTTTTGTATCTACACATCATCCCTTTGTGCATCCTTAATCTTCTGTTTGACGGATGGTTGCGCAATCATTTGGGGAAGGAAGGATTTATCCCCTGCCCTTACAATTCCCAAATCCATCATTTTCATATCCAAGAAGATAGGGTCTTTCTCAATCCTCAACATGGATAGAGTAGCAGGTACTTTCCTTCTTAGAGCATCAGCTACCTTGTTTGCCTTCCCAAGATGATAGTGAATAGACCAATTGTAATCCTTGATTATCTATAATAACCTCCTTTGACGCATGTTGAGCTCCTTTTGTGTGAATATATACTTTAGACTCTTGTGGTCGGTGTATATGTCACACTTCTCGCCATAAAGGTAGTGCCGCCAGATTTTCAAGGCAAAAATCATGTCTGCCATCTCTAGATCATCTGTCGGGTAGTTCTAACCATGGATCATCAACTATCGTGAGGCATAGGCTATCAAATTATCATTTTGCATGAGTACACAACCCAAGCCTTTCTTTGAAGCACCGCTGTATATCACAAAACTTTCTCCACTTTTCAGTAGTGTGAGTACAGGTGCAGTGATCAGCCTTCTCTTTATCACCATGAAGCTTCCCTCACATTCTTCCGTCCATACATACTTTACCCCTTTCCTTGTTAACATAGTTGGCGGGCTTGACAATCATGAGAAGTTTCTCACAAAACGTCGATAGTACCCAACTAATACCAGAAAACTACGGATTTCTATGACACTAGAGGTCCCGGGCCATTCCTCAATCACCTTTGTCCTTGAAGGGTCCACAGAAATTCCCTCACTTGTGATCACATGTCCCAAGAACGTGACTTGATTCACCCAAAAGTCACACTTTCTAAACTTGGCGTACAACTTCTCCTTTCTCAATGTCGCCAACACAAGTCTTAGATGTTCTTCATGTTCCTCCTTTCTCTTGGAGTAGATGAGAATATCATTGATAAACAATACCAAAAATTTGTCGAGGTAATGTCTAAATACTCTATTCATCAAATACATGAATATTGAATGGGAATTAATAAGTTCGAAGGGCATCACCAAAAACTCATAGGGCCCATACCTTGTACGGAAGGCAGTCTTCTGAATATCTTCCTTCTTCACCTTTACTTGATGATATCCAGAACGAAGATCAACCTTTGTGAAGTATTGAGCTCCTCTTAACTGATCGAACAAGTCATCAATCATTGGGAGAGGATACTTGTTCTTTATGGTGATCTAGTTGAGTTACCGATAATCGTTACACAACTGCATGGTACCATCCTTCTTCTTCAAAAAGAGCTCCGGCACACCCCAGGGTGATGCACTAGGGCATAAGAACCCTTTGTCCAGATGCTCTTGCAGCTGCTTCTTTAACCCCTCCAGTTCGATAGGAGCTATCCTATAGGGGCACTTCGAGATAAGAGTAGCTCTAGGTATGAGTTCAATTGAGACCTCTACCTCACGATCCGAGGGAATTACGGTTAACTCTTCAGGAAATACATCACAGTATTCCCTTACGATGGGAATTTCCTCATGGTTGTAACTTTCCTTCGACTCAACCATTTGGGCGAGGTATGATTCTTCATAGGGAATCAACACCAAAACCATTGAAGGATTTCTCAAAGGAGATTCATGATCATCCTTTCATTTGTAGAGGAGCATGGGATGGTTTGTAATATGAAAATATATTTCCTTTTCCTGACAGTTGATATGTGCTCTATATAATGAGATCCAATCCATTCCCATTATAGCGTTGAATTCCACCAAGGGAAGTATTACGAGATTTTACAGAAGAATATTCCCAGATACGTCAACAAGATAAGAGTCAAGCACTTGGGTTGCTATGATTGCACCACTTGCTGTTTTTACAGATATCTCTACTTCAAGGTTTCGGGGCTTCGATTCTATAGTTCTAGGAAACTTTCAAGATATAAAGGAATGCGTAGAACCAGAATCAAACAAGACTTTTTCCATTCTTGAGTGAATAGGAAGTGTACCTTGTACAACTTCATTATCATGTTCCACCTCTACAGTAGTGATGGAATAATCCTTCCCTTGTTCCTTTGACATTGGTGGTTGTTGGCACTGATTACCCTCGAGAGCTCGAGGTTTAGTGCACTGGTTTGAATAGTGCCCTAGCTCCCTACAGTTGTAGCATTGAACCACGAGTGGTTCTCTCCATTCATCGGCTACATTATCCTTCCTTTTCATGTCTTTTCCACACTCGTGAGCAAGGTGTCCTTCTTTCCCACACTTGAAGCATTTCCCCGTCCATATGAGGTAGTTCCAATGGTGCTACTTCCCACATTTTTGGTATATGGGTCGTTGTGTTTTCTTCCCACCTTTTTCATTTGATCCACCGGCTTGAAACTCCATCTTTCTTTTCTTATCACCATAGCCATGGGACCATTCTCCAAACTCCATCTCCACTTTGATAGCACACCGAACAACTTCTTCATAACTCCCAAAGTCTCAAATTGCAAGAGATTTTCGAAGATGTGGTTTTAATCCACTAAAGAATCTATCAATTTTGCTATCATTGTTAATAACAAAACCCGAAGCATAACTTGCGAGCCTTGTGAAATTTGCTTCATAGGTTGTGACAGATTCTCCTTCTTTTTGCTTGAGCTCTATGAATTCTCTCTCCATCTTCGTTCAAAGAGTTCTTGGGAAATACTTGTTAAGAAACATTATCTTAATGTCTTCCCATTCCATCTCTTCAATTTCCTCCCTTGGCTTGGTGTTCTTAATAAAAGCCCACCATTGATCAGCTTCTCCATCTAGATGATAAACGGCTAGAGTAACCTTCTCTATCTCGGAATAGTGAAGAATAGAAAATATCTTATCCATGGAGTTGACCCACTATGCCGCAACTAGTGTATCGAAATATCCACAAAACGTCGGTGGTCATTGCCGCATAAAACATATGATTTCTAGTTGCTCCCTCTTTGATGAAGGAGGACGTTCCCCATTATAATGGTTATTATTCATAACCTGAGATAATTGGGTAAGCATCGCCATGATGTTTTGAACTCCACCTCCCAAATCATTGGGGATGTCGTTCGGGCAATCGTTTCATTGGCCCTCACAAGAGTTGTTGGCCTGATTTCTCCTGGTTCCAACCATTTTCTAAAATAGAAAAGGTTAGAACAAAACATAAGTAAAAAAGTCATCAATAACTTATCCATTTAAACAATTATACCAAAAACATAACATATGGGATCCCTAGGTAAATATCCTTGTGTGCATATTTGTACTTAGTCTCATGTTGTAGGTTTTCTCTAGGGTTCACTAATCCCAATCCCTAAATTAACTAATCCTTTCCTCTGATACCAAATATAGTGACCCGACCTTTTCTTACATTACTATTAAATCATTTTAAAGATAGACAACACAATAGTATTACACATAGAGGATCCATAGGTTTAGTTTCTTGGGAAAACTAGGACCATACATAACAAATACAACATCAACCATACACATTTATTTAATTTCTTCTTCACTAGCTTCTTAGTGGCACTTGTCCTCTCCTTAGTACATGTTTCCACCTGAGAATATAAATCAAAATGGGTGAGCTAAAATCCTTGTAAGACGATAGATAAGAACAATTCAGCATGGGGTGAGCATTATCATGACATAGTATAATGATTATGAACATGAGAGGAGCACAAATAATAGACTTGAAATGTGGCAATGAATAAAAATGAAACATCATGTCTTAGTGGTTAACTACTACACATACTTGTGAACAAAGATAGAATCTTGTTCACACATCATTTCACATTTACTCATGATATTCATCACTTTACCCAATTCATTGGAGTGCTATATAATTCCGGGCGCACCCGTCACATTTAAACATTCATATAGCGCTATATAATTCCGAGTGCACCCATCACATCATAACATTATAATTATCATGCTTGCCACATAGAACACATATCAAACATGTACATAAATAACCCATGTAATGGGATGGGTCTCATCTCATAATAACACATTCATATGCATTGGGTTCCCAAAATAAAGAGGGAACAACATACTTGATACAAGAACCATCAACCTTGAATGAGAGGTAAAAGGTGAGATCTTGAAAGAAGAGTTCTTTTGGAAAACATTTTGATGGACATAAAAACCAGTTAAAAACATTTATATCCCATAAAAGTAATGTAAATTTTGAACAAATGATCTTTGAGGAGTAACCATATCAAAAATGGACTGAAAGGGGGCGAACCCGAAGGATGAAAAATTGGGTTCGAGATTTCCCCTTACCGTGTACTTGAATGCCTCCTTCTCTTTAATGTCTTGTATAATGACATTATATTCATTAATTAGAAATTCAAGAACCTTTTATACATTAATAGGGTTCATTCTGGTTTCATTATTTCATATTATGTTCCTTTGGATGACTTATAGAGTTTAAAAACATTGATCGGGGATGTTCGTTTTCATGGTTTTCTTGAACGGTCCACTTGTATTCTTAAATTGATGTTTGGGTAGATCATGGGTAAAGATAAAAAACTGATATTACATGTTATTAATGATATTAAAGAGTATTGAATGATTTTATAATGAGTTATCTTAAATCCATGTGGATGAATCATTAGATAAGAATTAAATGAATATTATTTGGGTTAATTTGAGCGGTTTTTGGATCACAACGAACTCGTTTTAACTTTTCACTTAGTAATATGGAAATAGGATATTTCCAGAACTTAAAATAGAACATAATACATATAAAATATTCTGGTTCAACCATAAAAGGGTTTCATGACCAGATTGAAGGTAGAAATGGAAGAAGAGAGCATGTTGTTTTTGAAGGTGATAAATTATCACCACATGAACAACGTTCTCTTTAATAAAATAAAAGGAAGAGGGAAATGGAATGGGGTGATATAATATAACATTAGAATAATAATATTATAGTATATTTATAATACTGGGGTTACAAAACAATTTGGATGAGTATAGGTGGGGAGAGATCAAGAAAGGAACTAGAATTTGAAATGAAATTAAAGGAGAAGAGAGAGAGAAATTACCTCTAGAATCTTCCTCTTGAGAGTCTCCATAAGTGACTAAGCTTGGTTTTTTTATGAGACCAGCAGCTTTTGGACGTGGGGGAGGTGATAGGGAAGGTGTTTTGGGCTAGTTTAGAGAAGGCTTGGAGCTTGAGAGGTTTGAGGAAAAGAGGGAGTGAAGGGTTGCTTTTATAGTGGAGGAGAGAGGGGTTTCCTTAATATAAAATTGATTAGTTTATTAATTTCACCTAAGACAAGGAATAGTGAGTATTTAATGACAAATAATAGTAATTTTATAATTTAATCCCGAACCAAGTGGGCTTACATCATCATAACATCATCAGTGACTCAATTAATACATTATTTAGCATTTATTGTGAATTATCAGATTCCACTATTTATAAAAAATTCATGTATCTCAGAAAAATCTCAAAAATTTACCCCAAACATTTTACGACATGTAGAATCCAAAAATGAAGTCCATTTTTCAAAAATAATTTTCTAAATATTATTAATTTAACAATTAATAAAAATCATAATTTACTAAAAAACAGTTTTTAAGATTAAAACTGAATTTATAGTTCTTTCAAAAATTATTTAGGGTCTTATAAAATTATCTATAAACTATTAGACATTGATTAATTAATTTATTAATACATTAAAGGAAAATAAATATTCTTTTAAATTAATTAATTAATTATAATTAATTATTTATGACTTATAAAATACGAAAAACGTTTACTAAGGTCAAATTGTTACTTTCTAAGATGTCTAAATTTTATTTTATTATTAATAGGTAATGTTACTCTTATTTACTATTCATAAGGGTCATTTTACTATTCATAAGGGTAGGTTACTATTCACCAAAAATTATATTTGTTTCATTAGACTCAAAAAACCATCTTGAACACAACCGTGTATGTTGGATTTTCAAAATTCCAAACATAGGGGTGACAAAATTATGTTTAAAGGTCACTTATCAATTAGTAGTTCATTATCTTGTGTTCTTATGACAAATATATAAGAAGGAAATTTTCCATTGAAAAACATTGGGTCATTACATTCTTGGTAAGCCTCCTTGGAAATTCCTTATTTTAATTTGTCAAACCATTAAGATGTTTGTTTCCTGTATAGATTGTTTGGTATTCTAATCCATCTTACTATAATTTCCTGGGGAATTTTTAACTATTTGGATTCTCATGACACCATAAGAAGGAGTTCCGATTGAGTATTATTAGTTCCTGACTGCATGGATGTGGATGCTTCAAGACATCAGGCCTCTACCCATAGGACTTGGAGTGAATCTCTTAATGTAGTTAAGAATCTATGAGGGTGTGGGGAACCATTTTTCATCTCGTGTCTCCACTGTTGGGGTGTAGGTATTTTTAATTACCTATTTGTAGTTTTCCTTATTGTTTTATGTTTCCCATTATTGTAAAATGTTTGGTGGTTTTATCCATATGTTATTTTAGTGGTAGTGCCTTTGTGGATGTGAGTCTATGTTTTATGGTTCTTTCTTGTACTTTTAGAATTTTATGGATTAGTTTTGGTTTTGTTTTGTAATAATTTGAAGATCCATGTGTCTTGGGAAATGATGAATCATGGTTTAGTTCAATTTCAGGTTTGATTTCTTACTTTGTTTTCCCCATGCATTGGGGGTTTCTAGTTTGGGTTGAGAGTTCCTGGTGGTTGTGCTGGTTAGTCTGTGAGAGCAGTTATCAGGATAATTTGTTTTGGGTCTCCCTTGTGGGTTTTGTGGTTCTAGTTAGGTTCTTGTGTTTGGGAGAACCATCCTATTTTCCTCATGGTTCTTCTCATTGTGATTTCTCTTAGAGATGGCCATGTTTGACTGGTATTGTGAAAGGTCACACTGTGTTCTTGGTTTCATTGGCCTTTTTTATTTCAAGCACATGTTTGGTTCTTCATGAAGGTGGGTGAATTTATAGGAAAATAATGTTTTTTGGTGGAGATAATAGTTACACCCCAACCTTGAAATATTAATTATTTTAATTAATCTTAGATTTAGTTTTGATTATGGTTCAGTTTGGGTTTGAATTTTTAAATTTCTAATTAAAATGGGGTCTTATGCACTAGTTGTGCAATCTTAGGAGTAACCATGCGACAACCATGCAGGGAGGGATATCATCTAGAAAGTTCTATTCAGCACAGTTGGAGTAAGGATTGTCCAACCATGAAACTATCCTAGGGATAACTATGAATTGCCTCATGATTTTCCATTAGGGACAACATGGTTAGAGCACGATTTGGTAAACCATGCACAAACTATGCAAATTTACCAATAATTGTTTTTTGGTATTTTATTTTTTTCTTTTACTTTTATTTTTTTCCCCTCCTCTATTTTTTTCCTTTCTTCACCTCATTCATGTGTGTTATGCAACCCTCCCCTTCTTCTCCTCCACCGTCTCACGCCACCCCATTGAAAGCACCCTCTTCTCCACATTGTTCCTCCAGATTTCTCCCAGATTTTGGGCCAACCCACTGAGGTAAGACCAATGCTTTCCAATTATTTCTCTCTTTTAACGTTTTTTTCTTCCCTGTCACCCCTACATGGTATAGATGACCCTAGGGTTTTTACTGAGCCAAAATTTTATGTTTCTATTGTTTCTAGGTTATGAAATGAGCCTATCAGGTCATCTTTAAGAATATTTTGGTATCCAATACCGAAGGAGAATCATTTCAGACCATTTTAGTCCACCTGTCATCAATTTTTTTCTGGTTCTCCAACACTCTTCAATATTGTTATTTTTTAATTTAGCAGTTTTGTGTTTTTTTGAGTTCCCGGAATTTTTCTAGAGTGATTTTGAACTCATTGCACTATTTTATGGTTTCATTTTTCTAGAGAGACTTACATGGATCTGTATAGGTGGGAATATATATTCATAAGTTCCCCCTTTATGTGTATTCACCCATGGAATGATTAATATGTATAATGAGACTAGGTTTGCTAATGCATATATATAAAAATTAATTCACATGTAAGTGAAAAGGGGTATATGAAATTTTTATCCTATGTGTAAGAATCCCCTTATACATATATAGCCATGAAAATATGTACATAGGTTCTAGGAATCATTTCATCCAGATAAGATGAATATCCATACAAGCGGTAAATGGAAGGTCTGAGTTTCCGTCATCTAGAGCAGCGGGCGTTGAGTTTGATGTAGGTTCCCTATACCAATGCCTTTAATTTAAATTCCATAATTTATTGAGTATTCTTAAAAAAAATTCTTTATATTAAATATTATGTATATACTATGCAAACTAAAGGTGGTTCATGACATGTGTTGTCTTTGTTAAAATATGTTTCCATGAATTTTTAGAATTATTGACATTTTAAATGTTTAAAAGTGGATTCAAAAAATGGTTTTGGGTATACAATGGGTATTTCCAAATATTTTTGGTGTGTGTAAAATTTTTGTGCAAGTATAATTGATTTAAAATGGATTTGTAGGGGATTTCAAAGCGGGTAAATTTCAAGTTCTGTTACGTCTGAAGAAGTGCATAGGTTTTTTCATCAATTCATTATTAAATAGCAATTTTCATTTTTTAAAATTATTTCTTGAGTTAAGAGTGGTTTCGAACATGTTTTGAGATATGTGTTTCCTTGGTTGTTAAATTGTA
Organism: Viscum album; assembly: GCA_963277665.1. Taxonomy (NCBI): domain Eukaryota; kingdom Viridiplantae; phylum Streptophyta; class Magnoliopsida; order Santalales; family Viscaceae; genus Viscum; species Viscum album. The sequence continues at coordinate 1,545,994,445 of OY728135.1, read as the reverse complement.
TTTTCAATGGTTTTGGGATTAATAGTGTTGGGAAATGTTCTTTATAAATTGAAATTATTCCCTTTTAAAATATTGATTCCCGATTGGATCTTTGAGAAGGTTTTATGGAAGTGGAAAACACCTCTTGAGGCATAACCCCTTGTTTTAGAAAATACAATGTGTATGTTAAATGTGTTATTTGTGATACGTGCCTATTGAAGAGGCTTGTTACTTATAGTGTGTCTTGAATGTGGGGATACACATAAGGGAGAGATCAGTGGTGAGTAGTTGGATGGGTTTTTATGTAATAGAAATGAAGTGAACATATATGTTTTATTGATTAAAAATTTACCACCATTTGAAATAGAGAACATGAGAAACTTGGTTATGTTGGTGGGTGGACTAGAACAAGTAGACTCATTTATTAGGAAGGGATAAGGCCCAATTTATTATAGCTTGATTAATGGTACAAAACTAAATAAACATGTTAAATGATTTAAGACCACAAGAACATGGGATGATATCCCATATAGTGGGTCATGCATGGGAACATTTTTAGTTTTGGTTTATGATATAGAGACCACTAGACCATGGGATCTGATCCTATCTAGTGGCTCAGGCATGAGGATACCATGGGTTTTGGTTGGAGGAAAATAATCATTGAGATAAGAGGTTCATAGGTCCCCTAGTTCTAGTATCCAATAGTGATTTCTCATGGTGTTATATTATGACATGGTTCTTTATTATGTGGTTCTCACCATCGGTATGCGGTGGACCTTGTGTAAATGGTAATTTAAAATTATGTTTCTTTTGAAAATTGATTACCTTAAATAATTTTTCCTAAAAATGTTTTCCTTGGAATATTTTATTTAAAAAATATTCTTAGATATATAAGGTTTTTCCGTAGTGCTAGTGATGTGATTTTCATTTCAGTTGATTTTTTCTAATTTCCCCTTTATTAAAACCATGTTTTAATGTAAATTGATTTCCATTCATTCTGAAATGTCTATTCATGATTGGGAAGTATTTTGGAAATGTTATAGAAAAGAAATTATTTACATGAAAATGGAAAATTGTTACGTGAATTTGAAAAGAATGGAAACATTATTTTTATTGTTGTCTTATTTTCAAACTGGTATGTCATGGTTTTCATTATAAAGCTAAGTCATGAGGAATATTTTATCTCGAAAAACCTATATTTTTTTAATAATCACACCTATATATTATTTTTATTTTTAGTTTTTGGTTCAACTTCCTGCTCTAGTGTGCTCATGGATCGAGTGTGATCTTACAGTTGGAGGTGACACAAGATTCCTCATGAAGGGACATCCGTAGTAGTATTTTTTTCTAATATTATAGTTTAGTTTTATTTTTCTATTTATATTTGTTTATTTATCAAATTTTTATGGGATAAATCGCTCCCTACATTGTATTTTTGACTCCAGGAATCCCTCTAGGGTTTGTTGCGGGCCATCTTGGGTAACTAGTTATAGGGTAAAACCTGGTTGGTTCGTGACATCTACCTTATGACACCCCACTCTATTATTATCAAATTTGTCTCAACAAACCATATGAAACATGTTTTTACTTTATTTTAATATGTTATATTTTTGAAAATTTTGTTCCCTTTATGTATAAAAGGTCCCCTCTATTCCATATATTTACTCATTCAAAACCATAAGATAGATCAAAACACTGGCCTAGTGTCTCATACACCCTCTCTATATGTCCTAGAATCATTGGTCTTCAAAAACGTCTAAGTGAAGGTGCCTTAAGTTTTTATCCAAGGGAGAATATCCAAAGGGAGATGTAATGTTCTCAACCAAGCTCTCTTAGTTCATTTATTTTTATACCCCCTTAAAACTATTTTCACTATGAAAGTATGATAAAATATTTATTAATAATATGATGAAATGTTATATGGATGGTTATAAAAAAATATTTAAATGATTAATATGATATTTATAACATTATTAAGATTATAAAATTATAAATCATTCTCTTTTCCCATCAAATCATTGAAAATGAATATGTCTCTTGTGCATACATGTAGTCTCCCACATCTACGAATGTGTCATATTTCATTTTCACTATTATATTATCTCACATATCCAACTATCAGAAAATATAGTTTGATACTTTAATTTACCTAAATAATTTCATTTTTCATCTTTAATAATGATATTATTCTTGGGGAATCAATCTCTTAACCATACTCACCCATATATTACAGCTTCTTCCTGTTTTGGTTGGTTTAACCACCTACATGAAAATTCATATACATTTAAATCCTGGATTACTAAGGAATCATATTTATTGGTGATATTCTAAATTAATATGTAAATAATTATTTTTTTCTATAATGATAAGAGTAACACCTAACCCATTATTAATATGCGACCTCTTGTTTGTGAAAATTAGCCAAACACACTCATCACTGACCTCATCAGTTCGAATAAAAAACATCTGAAATGAAATTATAACTTTATAAATCATTTTAAAAAATATATTCTAATATCTATAATGATCTCAGAATGATAAACCTTGATTATATAAACAAAAATCAATAATTATATTATGAAACTATTATTAAACAAACAATCTTATCTAATAACATCAAATAGTAAAAATGAAATATAAATAAATAATAATTTTATAATAAATTGTTATAAATTATGTTTCTAAAAGTTTATTATAATTAATAATGTTATAAAATATGTTATTATGATTGTTACCATTTTATTGATAAATTTAGAGGACGTTCAACTAAGTTAGAATAAATATAATGGGGGTTTTTACCAAAATTATGACTATGAGAGAAGTTATATGTTGTTAATTTTTTTTTTAATTTATATATGATTTTTTTACATCATAATAAATTATTTTAATTTATTTTTCATAAATTTCAAGGGATATGTAATGTCAAAATAGGGTCCTTTATTTATTCATCTTTTTTATTTAAGTGTTACAAAAGTCGTAAGGTGGTTTTTTTAACTCAATTTGTTTATTGAGTTGTAATTTTTCCTTTTGAATGATATTGTTATATGTTCGGTATGTAGAGAAAAATTATTATATTAAGAATTATCTATTACTTTTCCCTTTATTTACATTTATTTCATACAAAGTCTCTTAAAAATTATTATTCCTCCAAAATAAAATGTTTGTTAAGATTTTTCATATTTCAACATCTTTTCATTGAATTATAAAGTGTCATAGTAAGATTCATACTTTTATGGTTGGGTCTATCCATGGTCTGATTTTATATTTCACTTTATCTTTATATATATAGAAAATTATGATTTTTAATGAAATCCTCTTTCTAAAAGAATTTCTTACCATTAAGAGTATGACATTATTAAGAATTTCCACATTCTCTTAAAGCAATTTTTTTATTTCATTCTCATATATTCCCTTATCTTCAATTATATCCATTATATTTGGAAACCTAATTATCTATTATATCAAGAGACCTTAATATTTCAAATACATTATTATCAAATTAATATTTTATTATCTCACTTTATGATTTGGGATTTTGACAAAGGTATTTTAAATATATTAAAATAGTTTTCCTTCCATGATCATCTAATTTATCTTCCATAACATATTTCCTTCATAAAAACGTTATTTAATTTTCATGGTTATATTATTGAGATTAAATTTAAATTAGTTTATTAATTCACAATACCTCTTCAAGAATTCACATTGAATGTGACTCATATCATCATCTTTTTACCGAATTGTTAAAAATGTCTTATAAAAGAACTCTTACCATTTCCCTTAGACTGTACCCTTTTGGTTAGAATTTTTTACCACATATGGAGTTGTGTTTCAGGGATTAACAATAATCTTATAAAATTTTATATTTTTTGATTAAACTCATGAAATAAAAAAACCTAAATATTGATCTATTTTCTAGTGATACTATTTGAAGTGTTATTCTTTGGAATGTGTTATCATATATTTTGAAATCCTTTAAATTTTTTATGTTACACAGGGGACATGCCTTAAGAGTACAGTTAACCCTATTTATCTAGGTGTATTACGATTGTATAATTTTTTTATTGGTTGGGGAAATTATTATCTGAAACATTTACACATTACTATATGGGGTTTCATTTTTTGGGATTCTTACAAAATTAGATATTCCATTTATTTATTTGGTATATATTAAAAATTCATACACTATTCATTTATATAATTTTTTTATTATCAAGTAATATTCATTATGTATAGTATAATTTATTCACTAATTCATATGATGATTGTATTAGACAAAATTAGTTATGTATGGGCCCTAAAATATCCCCACAATGCATCAGTAGACCTAATGAGACAATATAGTTTGGGTAATTTGTGCATGAATACCCCATATTGGAATGAACTATTTTAGCACAAGGATTTAAAAAGTTCAACATTATTCATTCTATCAATATGAAACCAGTGATTTCTATAAATGTGATTATTTATATTATTAAGTCTTCCATTGATTTATTTCAAGCACATGAGATATTTTATATGGATTTATTTTATTATACATTACTTACTACCATATTAATAATACCTAGTTTAATATATAATATATTCTTGTCCATGATTTCCCTTACTGAGCATTTCGGGTCACCCTTAATACATTTCCACATACCCATTTTATGATAAAATGTATGAAACATGATATGTATAGTATGAAATATCATGTATATAGATTTTTTTTATATATTAGACATTAATAATAGATTATTTAGTGTGATATGTATTGGGAGAAACTTTCCTTTATTTGATAAATACAAGGGCTTTATCAGTTTATGATTTTTACTAATTCACTAAATCTTCATACCTAATTAATCATATAATTATATGTAATGAAATATTTTCTATAAATCATGTCATTGTGAGATAGTTACATTAAAGGTATCATAAATCCTAACTCAAATACATTGATACTCTTATAGTGATATTAGTTACATACCAGTAATAATTTTCAAGGTGGTGTTCTATTAAAACACCATCAATTGTAGAATAAGAAAGCATAAAAAATTAGAGACCAACCCATTCTAAAAAATTATAATGTCAATATAAAATATCACAATATCATCTCTTATCATTTAACAACAATGTGATCAATTACCCTTATCACATATTCACCCTCAAAACAATGTACACTAAAAACAAGACATAGGTTGTATCACTATTATATAGATCAATTATTTTTCATGAGTGGTGTCTCTGTAGATCACAATTAGTAAGTATTTACATATTTTTAGTCATTACTATAAACAAAAATACATGTCAACCTATATTTTTAGAAATTAAATTATCCCATCACAGTATGTACAAGACCATTAGACAATTACTACTTATTATAAACCATATATTATATCAAAAAATATATCTATATAGAATAATAAAGGAAACAATTGTAACAATTTATTAATTTATTAGTCATTAACTTTTAGAGGAGATTGAATTTGTATCCCAAAGTAGGGTTTGTTCTAAGAATTATGATTTAGTTTGGGAATATGATAAATATAACATCTCCAAAAGATGATTTTCGTCGAGGATTGTGGATTAGGTTGAGATTAAGGTGATCAGGTTTGATTTTGATAATGTTGGGTGGAAATAGGTAAAATATCATTTATTTATAGTACATCATGTAATGATGGCTGGAGGTTGTATCCAGACAAATTGAAAAAGAGGGTACATTATTATGAGATTCTTGGGTAATGTATTGTAAAGTTTTATGGCCTCAAAGGTGGTTTTGAGTTTGTGTTTTTTAATAATCCAGTGTTTATAAATAATATTTGTTACCTGAATAAATGTGTTTTATAATATATTATGTCTTATTATACATATACAACACATAGTGAAATCAACAACACTTTATTTCATTAATAAACATTGTTACATTAGTTCACAACAAAGAAAAATAAAATGAAAAACGTTACATGGGAACAAAAAATATAAAATAGAAAAACTAAAATGGAAAAATATGGATCACCCCAATCTTCTAGAACCATTTCTCCATTAACTACACTATGTAAAAGGAAAAAAATATTAGTAAATAAATTTTTTTTAATAATAATAAAATATATAATTTTCAGATGAATCATATTGAATTTTTAATATTGGAGTGAAGTGGTATTTGTAAGAGGTAATATTACATTTTTAATTGTTGGGGAACCATTGGAATAGTAATGTGATCATTGCAGTAATAACTTAACCATTGAAAATAGTAACCTGATAATTTGTAATAATAACATGACCATTTGAATAGTAATATGTAACATCTCATTACTTGTTTTTAAGTGTTTTTAACCATTAATTTGGGTATCCTTTGATTGGATCCTATCATGGGTTGTTTCTAGAGTTTTTCATTATTTTTGTGACTGTGCATGGTTTGAGCATGATTTTGAGATTGGTTAGAATATGTGAGAAACTTAAAGAAAATGGGGTCGCATAGTTTGAGTAGAGTTAAACTCAGTGGGCAGACTGTGTAACTCTTGATAGTGGGGAATGACTCAGTTTACACATATTTTGTTTAACCATGTGATCTAACCATGAAACCCACCCAAAGAGTGGTATCTTTGTATATTGTTTTTTCTTTTTAAGTGGTGTTTCTTCTCGTGGACTCCCCACTTGATTTTCCATGAATTTAATTCCTTAATTTAAGGTTTTTCCTTCTAAAATTCTCCACCAATATGTTTTATGGTGATTTTTTTTATGATTATTCACCCAAATCAAAAGTTTAGGGATTTATTATCCTTCCTCCTTTGTTTTCATCCATTTTCCTCTAGTCCTCTAACCCCAGTGGCCATTTTTGGATTATTTGGACACCTAGGGTGGTGTAAAATTTGGGAGGGGGTTGTTTCATATGGATGTGTGTTGTGTTTGGAGTGTATTTCTCGTGGATTTCATTGAAGGATACTTGATTTTTCAACTAGAGGTAGGAGTTTCTATGAATTTTCTTTCCAGAACATGTCATTTATGCTTGGTCTTTACTAGTTTGTTTTGAAAATGTATTAATAATTCTTGTGATGTGTTAGAATAAATTTTTGTGGTGTTTACATAATCGAAATTTCATGTAAGTGGATATTCAAAGGGGGTTCTTAGGTATGCCTATGTATATTTTTATTCAAAAAGATTGATTAAATTATAATTTTTCCTTTCAAAATAAATTGAGTATTTTGGCTTATGTTTGGACTTGGTTATGTTTTGGTAAGTTGGTATTCTTTTTAAATTTTTCTTTTAATATTTTTGTAATTAATCTTCTTGGTTTAGTTCTTATGTGTGAGTTGTGATTTTGGGTGAAGAAGGTAGTTGTGACAATTAAAATTTGTATTTGGTTACTTCTATGTTTTTCAACGGGTGTTCCATTAGATGTGGGAACACCCAAATTGGTTTGTAGTAACCATATTGATAGTAATAAAAATGGAAAGGGAACTCTTAAATGATGTTTATCTTAAACCCCGGATTATGAAAGAACAATTATTTCCTTCTTATTTTTTCCTTTTGACATTCTCTTCCCAGATGATTCTTTAAAAACACCAATGTGTTTTAAATGGATTCTTGGATCCTAAATGAACTTAAATGTGGATTTCCAAGGTGTTTTTGAAACATTTTCATGATTGTAATCCTTGAGGTTTTTTTGGTAATTAAACCCTAATGAAGGACCATTTATAAGATTTAATGCATGTTGGGTGTTTTCACTCTGGTTTTGTAAATATATTTGGAAATGAGTTATTTTTTAAAATATTAATACTCAGTTAGTAATTTTTTACATTTTAGAAAAAAATGGTTGTAAAGTGATATGGTGTGTAGGCCAGGTCAGATCTTTTGGAATCATTTTATGTGTTATGGGAACCTCTATTGTAGTCCCTATGAGGATAGGGTAATCGCATAGGTGGTGTCAGAGTTTAGGATAACAAAGAATAATGGCATATGTGGGTTATTGGTTCACCCCATGCATGTGAGGACCTCATCATTATCTAGGTACTATTATCATGATATTCCTAGGAATCTTTTTTAGGGTCATGTGATGGTTGATTATCGACCCTAATTAGAATCGTTGGTACCACCTAGATTTGCTGAAATGCCATGTGAGATGTGCCACTAGTGAGGCTAGTTCAAAGTGGCCAATTGGTTACTGACTATACAGCTGAACCATATTATGAAAGGTGTGTCCAGGATAAGTACTTATAGGGCTTCTTTGTAGATATTTTTAGGTAGTGACTATGATTATCTATTTGAATATTCTATTTTACTTATACTACTTGTTGGTTATTAGCCCTGCAAGATAATTCCTATTTTTTATATTCTATTTAATTTAAACATAAACCTTTTTTTACTTGATATAGATTTTTATTAGGGATTTGTTTCTTGAATTTTTTTTGGAATGAAAAATATTTTTAGAAAGGAAATTTATATCTGTGTGTATTAAAAATTGAATTTTGGGAATGTTTTTTTTGACACATTAAAATTACATCAAATTTATTTTATAATTATATTTGAAACTATTATTTTTGGACTATTTTGGGAAAGGAAATATCTGGACTCTATAGTACTTGCCTACCTAGATGTTGTATAATCAAACCCTACTTGTTCCACTCGGTGTCAGTAGACCAGAACTATTTTTTAGGTTTATGTTTCTAGTTTGGGTTTGGTTTGGAGAAGGTTGGTCTTATAGTTTGTGGTGTCCAAGATGTCATATAGAGATCGTGTCATTTATGCTTTAGTTTCACTTTTTATTTCTATTTATTCATATGTTGTTTTTTTGGTTTCTATGTACTGATTTTTATTTAGTTTCTATGGATTCTCGTAGTTTATTATTCTTGCTCGGTTCAGTTTATATTATCCCAATATTTTATTGGGATTAATAATTATAACTATGATATCTTTGATTCCTAGTGATCGTATCTGTCCTAGGAGGACTAAGAAAAACTCTTCGGCCTTATCTCAGGCTAGGTAGGGTGTGAGGTCAGATGGCTACCCGACCTGGTTCGTGAAAAAATGTTATCAGAGAAGATCCTTTCTTATTTGGGGTGCTAGGTAGTTGAAATATAGGACTGTTAGAACTTCAGTTGTAGGTAAAAGATGAGAATCATTGAATCTTAATCATCATGAGCCTCGAATTGTCAAGGGTTGTCTGGTATTTGAGTCTTTTTTTTTTGTTTTTTGGGTATGGATGTGGAATGACAATGGAGGTGAACTGGTAATATGTGATGGGCTTATGTGGACCAGTGACCCATGTGGAGCCAGAGTTCATGGTTCGAGGTCCTCCTGGAGGTCAGTTTTTTCATGGGGCATAGACCATAAACCATGTCACCAAGTTATGAATGGAAACTAGTTCCCTATTTTTAGAGTATGGTTTGAGTTGTGTTTTATCTTGGTTTTAGAGGGTGGGGGTTGATTTTGAAATGGAATGTGGTTTCTAGGAATTTTTTTCAAAATGGAAAATAGTTATGAGGATTGATTTTGTTTGAAAAGTTGGAATTGTTGTATAAATTGGATTTGAATATGAGTGGGGTATTTTGATAATTATATTTGGAATTAAGTTGTTTTGTATTTTGGAATGGATGTGGTGGGTTTGAAAGAGGATCTTGGATTTGTTTTGTAGATTTTGTCTTATGAGTCATGTGTTTTGGTTTGAGATGTTATTTTTGGTTGAGTTTTTGTTGAGTTTTGATTTTGGTTTTGTGCTTTTTCTTTGTTAATAATACCCCACACAAAAAGATCCCAAAGGTTTCTAGTGAGTCATATCTACATATTGGCCCTTCTCAGACTCTTAATGAATTTGTGGATCCATTTTATTCTCAATTGTTTCCGATTATCCATGATTATTGTGGTTTGTTAGAGATTATAGTGTTTATTTCGGAATAATAAATTGTTTTCAAGTCATTGGGAACTCCCGAGGTTGTGAGGGTGCAATATATTATGAGATCATTTGAAGGTAAAAGTTTGGATAGGTGAATGGTGATCATTCCAGAATAATTCCAAGTTAGGATATCTTAGGATTTATTTAATACCACATTCATCCAGTGGTTCATACAATAGGAGGTGAAGGTGAGAAAAGTGCTAGAGATCTTGAGTATTTATTATGGATAATGGAAAATCAATTCCTATGTTAACCTCTTTGAAGAGATGATTTATTTTCTCATAAGATAGCTTTATAGGACCAAATAAAAGATCTTATCTTCATCTGTGTTCTTCTCCTATAGATTAAAGAGATATTTCATTCATCAAAGATGCTCAGTTTGGGATGTCGGGGGATGAGGCATTTCTAATAGAGTTATTTCCTCGATCTCAATCTATCATAGATAAAAATTTGATGTCTCTTGGAACTTATGAATGTTCCCTATTCAACAATAGGTATGTAATAGATGATCATATTCCTGAGGAGTCTTCATTGTGGGGTTTTTCTTCTCATTCGTTGGACCATTCGTTCAAGTGCTTCTAGTGTGGATGGTTCAAGCATTCAAATACATAATGTGACAATACTTTGAAATATTTCCAATGAAGGGGTTGTTTGTGTCACTTGGAGATGTTCGTAAAGTAGAATTTATAGAATAAGAAGTTTCTATTGAAGGTAGCTAACACCTGGATGTGGGGTGGAATATGCTTCAAGGAATTGGGGATCCATCCATAAGCCCTATAGTGAAGCTTCTTGAACAATCATGAATCATGGGGTGTGAGGAACCTTTTCCAATAATTTGGATATAGTGTGGAATGAGAATAGATTGATTTTCTCTATTGTAGTCTCATTGAATTTTTTGGGTTACTTTTGTTAATAAATTCTTGGGGGGCTTGTTTTCATGTAGTTAGAATAATTGTGCCTTGTGGATGTGAATCTTTATATAGTCTTATCACTTGTGTGATTGGAACTAAGGGTTTGGTTTTAGTCTTGGGTTGTGTTTTCCTTATATATGCTCTTGTCTTGTAGGAGTGAAAAATCTTGAGTCGGTTCACTATTTAGTTAGCGTTTATTATATGGATTTTTCCAAGGGTTTCCAGTTTGGGATGTGAGTTCCCATTAGTTATGTTGGAAGGTTTTTGTGGGATGTTCCAAGGTTGATTCATGTTCAGTGTTCCTTGTGAGTGTCATGGTTCTATATGGTTTGTTATGGTGGGTAGATCCAGTTCCCATTTCATTCCCCATGGTTCTATTCTTTTGGTTTCCTCTATTATTTTTGGGTGTGACTTGTGGAGTTAAAATGTTAGACCCCATATAATAGTTTGGATACATTTCCTTCAGTTTCGATCTTGATTTTGGTTTCTTGTTTAGATGGGTGACTTTTGGGGGTAGAAAGTGATTATGATGGTGAGGTTGTAACATCCCATTAATTTTTAACATTTTTTTCTAACCATTTATTTGAGTTTATTTTTACTTAATCTCTTTTCAAGTTGTTTTTAGTGTTTTTATGGAGTTTTTAAGGTTTTTGGCCCTGTCCATTGTTTGATAATGGTTTGAGAATGGTTATACTTGGTGAGAATCATATATAGAAGGGGTTAACATGGTTTGAGCATGGTTAATCCATGTTGGAAGCCTAAGTGTGTATCCCTTGAAACTTTTGATAATGGGGAATTGTATGGTTTTTGCACGGTTTGACTAACCATGCGAGCTAACTGTGAAACCGACCCGAAGAGCATTATTTTTGTTTATTTGTAGTCTTTTTAAGTGTAATTTCATTCCTTGGAATCCCCACATTATTTCACCTGATATGGATTCCTTCCATGGAGGGTTTTCCTTCTCCAAAGCTCGAACAAGGTGATTTCATGGTCGTTTCATATAGATTCATCACTTGGTTCAAAGGATTAGGGCTTCCTTCTCCCTCTTCCTTAGTTTTCATCCATTTATCTATCCTCATATAATAATAGTGTTGATGTTTGGATGATTTGGATATCTACTGAATTAAAAAATTTAGGGGTTTTTCTTTCCTAGGTATATGATCCATGATTAGAGTTTATTTTTAATGGATTTCATAGAAATTGACATGATTGTTCCACTATAGGTAGGTGATTCCATGAATTTGCATTCTAGAACTTTCCATTGATGCATAAGCTTTAGTAGTTCATTTTTAAAACATGTTAATTATTCATGTGGTGTCTTAGAAAACTTTCATGTGGTGTTTTCATAATGTAATTTTTAAGTGAATGGATTTTCAAAGGGGATTCCTAGGTATTCCTAGGTATATATATGTATGAAATGTGTTTGATGAAATTATGGTTTTTTCTTTTAAAATAATTTGAGTATTTTGGGTTTTGTTCCTTGGTTATGTATTTATAACTTGGTTTTATTTGTGAATTTGATTTTTATATGTTTTTAATGCATCTTTTTGGTTTAGTGCTTATGTGTGAGTTACGATTTTGGGTTTAAAGCTAGTGGAGACTTTTTAAATTGGTATTTTGGTACTTCTATGGTTTTCAAGGGGTGTTCCATTGTATGTGGAAATATCCTTATGAGAATGAAATGAATGTATATATAGGAACATATAGGATTATTTCACACTAAAATGTTGGTCTCCATAATCCCTATATTTTGAAAGAACATTTCCTTCCTCCTCTTATTTAGACCTTATCAATCCAAATGATTCTTCTATAACCCCAGTGTATTATAAATGGTTTATTGGTTTCTAAATGAACTCAAATATGGATTTTTAATGTGGTTTTGAAATCTTGTCCCATTTGGAATACTTTTTTATTTTTTAGTAATTAAATATTAATAAAGTCCCATTTGGAACCTTTAGACTATGTTGTGTGTTTTCAAATTGTTTTAAAAAATAGTTCTTGAAATGAGTTAGTTATTAAAATTTTATAGCCCGATTGGTACTTTGTGACAATTTGGAAAATTGTTTTTGATGTGATATGACATGTAAGCCTAGTTGGATCTTTTGGAATGTTTTGATGTGTGATAGGAACCAATATAGTAGTCCCTCAAAGGAGAGGATCATTATATAGGTGGTGTTGATGTTTGGGAAAGGAATTAATGGGTGAATCTATGGGTTATTTTTTCATTCCAAGCATGTTAGGACCTACTAATTCCTTTTTTAATATTATCGTGGGATTATTGGGTGTCATCTAGAGGTTAAAGTGATTGTTTCTTATCGACCTTGATTAGATGGGTTGACACCCCCATAGATTTACTGAGATGCTCTGTAGGATGTGCCACTAGTGAGGCTATTTTAGACTAAACAGTTGGTTAATTACCATGGATTTGAACCATATGATGATAGGTGAGTCTAAATTCATTACATATAGGGATTACATCTGTACATTTTTAGAAAATTACAATTATTATAAATCTGTAAGTTTTATTTTACTTCTACAACTCGTTGATTATTTTCCCTACTAATTTATGCATATTTGTTATGTTTTATTTAATTTCAGTATATCCCATGTTGATCACCTGACATAGAGTCATATTTTGGACTTGGGTTTTGGAATGATTTTTTTAAAAAGGAATGTTGTGTGTGTGTGTGTGTGTTTTGAAAATTGATTTTTTGGAAATATGTTATTGAATCATTAAAATTACAATGACCTTATTTTATAATTTTATTTCAAAATAGTATTTATTGACTGTTTTGGGAAAGTAAATTCATGGAATATGTTGTTCTTACGTACTAACATTTTGTATGCTAACACCCTACTTTTTCCACTCAACATCAGTTGACCAGATTTGTTTTGTAGGTTTAGGTTTCGAGTTTCAGTTTTATATGGAGAAGGTGGATCCTATGGTTGGTGGTGACGAAGAGGCCATGTCGAGATTGTGTTTTTTCCTGTTTGGTTTCATTTTGTAGTTCTTTGTGATAAGCAATTGTTGTTTTTGGTTTATCTCTATTTATTTCTATTTAGTGCTTATGGATTCTCCTGGTTTATGTTGCATGCTGGGTTTGGTTATTTGATCATAGTTGTTTATTGGGATAAATAATTCCCACTTTTATCTATTTTATTCCCGACACTAGTCTCCATTTCGAGAGGATCAAGAACACCTCTAGGGCCTTGTCTTGGTCTGGGTCAGGTGTCAGGTCGGATTGAGAGTCAACCTGGTTCGTGACACAATCTAAACTCAAACTAATAATGTTTAATATTTATAAAATTTATCATGAGTAATTTAAGTAATTATAAATATTATAAATCCCTAAAATAAATATCAATATTAAAAACTCAAAGAAAATATAAGCACATTTTTTAGAAAATTTATTTTAAGGTATTTAATAAAAATCATAATGTATATATTAAAAATAAAAATAACCAATGATATAAAATTATTTTAGTAAAATTAATTTCATTTTATAAATAAGTACGTAAAAAGTTTACAAGGGTTTTTGTATGGAAATTTAAGGAAATAATTCTATTTTTACATTAATATCAAAAATAATGTTTTTCAAATACTGCATGTTTGATGACATAATAATATTCAATAATGACTTAATAATTAAAAATGGTTATTTTCCCACCAAAAAAAAATTAATAAGATAAATTTTTTAGTGAATAAAAATAAAAAATATTTCCAAGCCAAAAATTATTTTCAAAAGTCTAAAGTAAAAAAGTGTTCCCTTAGAATAAAAAATTTTCATTTTTTCCATATTCTTTTTAATGAAATATTTAATTATTATTATAAATATTCTAACTACATAAACCAGTTTTATTTTATTTATATGTAATTTATAGTTTAAAAAATTCACTATTACATTGTTTACCTATGATATTGTATTTTCTTAAATATTTTTTTTCTACAAATGCCTCTCTCTTTAAGTATAAATAAACCCTCTCACTACCCTTATAAAACCACTCCCCCATCATATACCAAGTTCAAATATATACCCATATCCTCTCTCAAAACCCCTTATAATACTAATGAATGTTTTGGATTAATAAAAGTTTAATATTTCATGAAGCTATAGGGCTGTATAAATGGAAGAACTTAATGAAAGAAGTAATTTCCTTTCATCCTTTTATTTATTTTTCCTTTTCTAATTTTATATCTCACTCTCTATTGTAATTCATATCTTCTTATCCCAATCATATGTTTTGGTAAAATTATATTTATGTTGTTAAAATATTATAATATTTTTATTTTTTTAATACAATCAAATATTATACATATTGAACCTACTCTTCGGAAAATGACCCATTAATGGATGGTTAATCACCAACGAGAACATTTACAATTCATTTTATATCACTAATGTTTGTCAGATTATAAGAAATTATTTATGATGTATAAATGTTGAAATATATTTATTTTAATCTTATGGACTTAATTATACTTATATATAAACTCCCTTGAAAAAAATAGGTAACTCAAAGAAAAATGGAAAACTCTTAAGGAAAACATGATATCAAAACTTTTTCACTTTAACTAAGGAAATTATGAAATTTAATCTAAGGATTATAATTGATAAATAGGGATAAAAATACAATTATTCAATTATAATTATATGGTTTAATGGACCTCGGTTTATTATCCATGATATGATAAAGTGATGAAATAGAGGCATATTAAAGGTATGTGGAATTCCTTAACCAAATTATATTTTGGGTTATATAATCATTCAAGTTTTTTTAGAATTTTTATTCCTATAATGTTAATAAAATAAATTTTTACTATCCATTACCTTTAATTTTATGGATATACATGTTTATACCTTTTCAAAATGATTTCTAGTCTAATTTTAAGGATTTTTTAAAAAGAACATTAATTTAACAAAATATATTTTGATTCCTATTGAGTTGTTTATTCTAAAAAAATAGACCTTTAATTCTAAAATATAACATACCTTATTAATTTTGGAAACCCAAAGGTTATTCTATGAAGTATAAAAATAAATACTTTATTAAACCCATTCTTTTTAATGAGTTTATTTTAGGAATACAATTGTTTTACATTCTATGTGGAATATATGATTGTGAGAATTTTACGATGTGATGGGTGGGCCTAAAAATATTTTAACATCTAATGAATTTGGTAATGTGATATATCTCATGGGATAATATCTATTATTAATGAACCTTATTATCCAATTGATCAAAACTATGATGTCATGATTATATACATATGTTATGCTTGAATATGATTCTAGCTTTATTCACAACTATTAGTGGTATTTAAGCACTATGTTATAATTTTTTATTAATATGCATATTTCTTATTCCAAGACTTCAAAAAATGTTTCGCTGTGGATTATAATGAATATACCATAATTAGGATATGATGATTTTTTTATTCTCACCAATATATTGTTGAGTCATGTCCCTTATTTCTCCTCTTACTAAGATTTTATCTCATCAATTTATTTTCTGTATATCCTTAGGTGACTACATATACTTATGAGATAATGATATACTTAAAAGGATATAAAATAATAATTTAAATATTATTTATTTTTTATTATATACAATTGATATATGATCATAATTTTCCCAAGACACTAAACCTTTGGATCTTGGATTATATAACTATTATGTTGTTTATCATAAAATTGATGTAATGGTTTTATAAAGAAATGTTAGGTCACTATAGTTGGTATCATATCATGGTTTAGTTAATTTGAGAATTAGAAACATAAATAATTAGTGAAAAACATAGGTATAAGAATGAGTTTTAGGATAATCATCCTATATTTTTTAAAGTATTCTAGTTTATTGCTTCCATGTTATGAAATAATTGTATTGATATAAAACTGGAGGTAGATTTAGAAAAATTTGAAATTTATTTAATAACCCAAAAAGGGATCATCGGACATTTAATCAATCACAACCTAGTGTGTGAAAACATTCCTTACTGTACACATAGTTTAATACTCTTAAGGGATACAGTTCATTTAATCAAAAAAAATTATACAAACCATTATAAAGGGTAAATAATTAAATTAATTATTCCTCTTAATGTTTGATAAGTATTAAATCACATAATCAAAGAAGAATAATTTGAGAAATATGATAAACATAGGGATACCATATGATATGGAATTAGAATTAATTTTCAAATTATAATAAATAACTTATTCATAATTTTTTGACTTATGTTTTGTTTTGACCTTTTATATTTTAGAAAATGGTGGGAAATAGAAGAAATTAGACTAAAAATTAGTCTGAGGGACAATAGAATAATTTTAAGAATGAAATTAACATTACAATGATCATGATAGAGAATATAATTTCAATGTTTCACTCTTTTGATAATAAAGGAAACTCTAGTTGTATATATTTTTGATAAAGATGCTGATAAATAGTGGATATTGAAAAAAACAACCAAGTAAAAGGATGAAATAGAATATATTGAGTGGAAATAAATTAAAAAAGTTTTATTAACAGGTATTTCTCTAAAAATATTTTAACAAAAATAGGGAGATAATTCCTAATTATTAATAGAATGGAGGCTGAATCAGTCATAAATTTTGTGAAAAACATCACAATAATATCAATACATTCCTCATGTTTTATTAACATCAATGATAGAAAAATTTATATATTTATTTGTGGTTTAAAACCATACCTATAAAAGGCACTACATATCTAAGAAATTTGGAGATATGAGTTGGAATTTCTAATTTCTATAAAAGTAGAAATGGATTTTGGTGAATTTTCCCATTATTATGGAGAAAATAAATGAATGATAGAGATTGATACAGGTGAATCAAATGGAAATTTAGGATAGAAGATCCAACCACCCATATTTAAAAAATGTGTGAATAATCATCCTAGTATTTTCTTCAAAGGGATAGGGAAATGTTTCATGTTTTGTAGAGAAGTTCCCCAATCTATTGAAAGTTTGAGAGAAATAAACAATTTGAATGATGTGATAGAGAAAATGAAAAAACAACCTATTGTTCATTACTTCAAATATAAAAATCTAGGGAACTATCTAATCCTATGAACTAAACCATGGTTCATTAATGGTAATCCTCATTAGAAACCACTAAATTCAAAGGAGAGAATGAATTATTATTTTATCAACACTGGAACATGAAAATTAATTCATTTAAGATAAACATTATAATCACTAAATAATGGAAAATTTAGTATTTGAATCTAGTTCTACGAATTACTTTATATCCTATATTATTTTCTAGATTTTTAATCAAAATCCTAATACCTTGAAATATATAAATCCATAAAAACACTAAGTGGTGTGATCAATGAAACCCATGTGATGGACTCTTATACTATTGTAATTTTTGTTATATTCTTCCAAATAATCATGAAATACATCCTTGAGTTTAATTTGAATATTTAATTGGTATATATTTAATCTCTTTATATGGATCACACAATAACTTATGTGAAAATAAACACTATTTTCATATTACAAATCATCCTACGAACCTATAAAAATGAATGGAAGATCATGAATCTCCTTTGGAGATTACCACAATGTTTTCAGTGAAGAACCCTATGAAGATACATAACTATCCCAAATGGTCAGGTCTATGGAAATAATCAAACTTAAGGGAATTACCATTTTTAGGGAAAAAATATATATTTACTAAAGATTTTCCCAAACATCAACAGTATCGTGATATAGAGTTATCAATAGATATTATACCTAGATACACTCTTATATACAAATGACCTTATAGGATAGCCTTGATCAAACCTGAGGAGTTAAAGACGTATCTTCTAGAGGATTTGGAAAAATGGTTTTTATTCCCTAGTGCATCACCTTGGAGTGTGATGTGCTTTTTGAAAAAAATGGTAGAGAAATGTGGATATTTTTATATTACCAATATCTCAAAAATATTACCATAATTTACAAGTATCCCCTACCAAGGAATGATGAATTGTTTAATCAATTAAGAAAATTTTAGTACTTTTCAAAATTATTTATTCATTCTAGATATCATAAACTAAAATAAACAATGAATATATTTAGAGAAAATCCTTTCAGAAAAAGTATGGACACTATGAGTTTATTGTGATTCCATTTGGACTTATTAATTCCCCTAAAATCTTCCTAGATCTGATAAATAGTTTTCTTAAGGACTACATTGAAAAACTTGTTATAAACTTTTGTTTATAATATTCTCATTTAATCCATTTTAAAGGAGTAACATGGAGATAATATAAGCATTTTACTAGAAAGAGTAATAAAGGAGAAAATGTATGATATGTTTATCAAGTGTGACTTTTGGATACATAAGTCACATATACAATGTACATGATTACAAGTGAGATAATTTCTATGGACCCTTCAAAGATAATGAAAATCAAGGACTTCCCCAGACCCAATAGTGTTACATAAATATATATATTTCTTCTATTTTTGGGTACTACCATTGTTTTGTGATAAATTTCTCATTATTTTATAACATTATAATTAAGTTATTCTGGAAGGGGGTAAGGTATGTATGGATGAATAATGCATGGAAATCATTAAGGAGATCAAGAAGAGCCTTATTATTGTGCCCGTACTTACACTACTATCAAGTGGAGAAGGTTTTGTGATATAAAAAGTTGTTTAAAAGAAAGGATAAGGGTTTATACTTATGAAAAATGATAAATTGATTGCCTGTTCTACATGATAGTTGAAGAACCATGAGAAGAATATCTTGTGTTAGAAGTTGTTGTCTTCACCTTAATGATTTGATGAAAATAAATATATGGTGAGAAGTGTGACATATATATAGATCACAAGAGTCTGAAGTATTTATTTACACTTAAGTAGAACAATATGAATAAGCATGTATTTTTATAGATGGTCAAGGAGTATTATTTCTCTATTCACTACTGTCTATAATACGAGAACAAGGTAGTTGGTAATCCTAAATGAAAATATCCTACTAATCTATCCCTGATGAAGATTGTGAAAGACCCTATATTTTTTGTTATACAAAGAATTTATCCACAAATAATACTTATATGGGATAAGTACTAACTTTCATAAATTATTTTCTAACCATCTATCCCTGATAAAACCAAAGATTCACAAAGGGATGATTTGGATCGTCAAAATAGGGTGAAATTAGTAAAGAAAGTGAATCTTTATGAGTTACACATCAATACATATGATTTCATTAGATTTATAACTAGAATTTAGGAAACTTAATCATCTGAGATAGAAGATCTATTGGATAATTAATATTGATCATCTTTATCTGTCCAGTATGGAATTACTAAGATGTACCATGATCTTCATGATCACTTCTAGTGGGACAATATGAAAGAGATCATTGAGTACACCACAAAGTGTTTGGTATAAACAAAAGTTAAATAAGAGTTATATAATTCTAAGGGGATGATTAAAACATTTCCCATAAACACATGGAAATTGGAAAACATAACCATAGACTTTGTCACTAGTCTCCCAAAGACATCCAAAGGAAGGAATGTGTTATGGGTTGTAGTGGATTGACTCAACAAGACTTCCCACACTATCTCTATTTAGTAATATTTATTAATTGAACAATTTCCCACGATATACATAAAGGAAGTGGTGAGGTTTCATGGGGAACTAATTTAAATCATATATGATCATGATCTATGGTTAACTTCTAATTATGAAGATGTATTTAACACACTTTGAATATAGAACCAAATTTCAATATGGCCATTAACCACAAAAATGATGTCCAATATTAATATATCATTGAGAATCTTGAGTAAATAATGAGATCTTTATCAATATAATTTAAGGAAGGATATGATTAATGTCTCCCATTAGTCGAGTTCTCATACAATAAGAGCTTCTAATCAAATATTCAAACGTCTCCATATGAGGATTTTTATGGGAAGCGATATCAAAATCCTACTTCTTGAGATGATGTCGGTGAATGGAAGCTACATGGACCAGATATTGTGAATGATATGGCCTATAAGGTTCAATCTATACAATAAAATTTAGAATCTGTTTATTTTTTTGGTAAAAGAGCTATGATGAAAATCGTTGAAGGGACATGGAGTTTTAAGTTGGAGATAAAGTTTTCCATAAAATATCACCATGGAGGATAGTAATTACATTTCAAAATAAAGGGAAGCTTAGCCCTAGGTATAATATATCCTTTATGATCCTTTACCTCATAGATGTAGTGTCATATCGGCTAACCCTTCTACAAAAATGGCTCACGTTCCTGATTTGTTCCCTATATTTATCCTGAATACGTACATACCCAATCACTCACATGTAATGTATCATATATGTTCTATTTTTCAGGTATTATTATATTTTAATTTGGTATATATTTCCTCCTTGAGACTCCTTTGAAATTTTAGAAGAAAAGGGAAGTTTTTGGGAAGGGAGGCCCAAGTGCATGGTTAGTAGTAACTGTGCGCCATCCCAAGAAACTGTGTGGTATGGGATAATATAGAACTCATAGATTTCACATGGCCATGGTCCACTTCCTAGGTAACCATGAAATATTTTCTGTTCAGATAGAATTGTCCCCACAGTTATCGCATATTTTTCAAAACTGGTTAGATCTTCCAGTACATTAAAAATATTTCTTTCTTTCTCTCTCCTCTTAGTTTTAACCCCAAAACACCGCCATTTGACACCCCAATTGCAATTTTTCTCACTAGGAATCTCAATCCATCCTTCCTCATCTCAATAATATCCATTTTTTCTGGATTTGGTGTGAGTTCTCCTCAATTTCTGAAGTAATCCTTATTCTTTATCCTAATATTTCTCAATCCTAGAGTTTTCGCTTTTATTTTGGGGTTTTTATCTTCCAAAAACCTAGGGTTCCAATTCAAGGGTTGATCATTGGTATTTAGGAATCAATGTTTTGTTTTAGGGCCCAATCATGATTCCTCTTGGTGTGGTTAAGGTGTGGTGGTAATTTTACACTGGTATTTGGGATTTTCTACAACAATGGTAGGTGGTTCCATTCTTAAATGTTCTTTGATGAATTAAAATTCTTTCTTGTTTATTCTTTATAGGTTATATAACTACCATTTGTGATGAAAATGTGGTTTAAAAAAAGGGTTGACATTATTTGGGTGTTAAAATGGGTTTTCATGGGAAATTTGATGTGATTTATGTCTAAACCCTTACAAAGTTATTTGTTGTAATTTCAAAAATTATGTGGGTGTTTTATTGAATTGTGCATGATGTTTGAACACTGTTTTTGAAATTTTTTGGTGTGAATTGAATTGTGAATGAGGTTTTTGGTGTGTAAATGTTTGTTTTTGGTATCTGGTTCCTTGTTTGGTTATGTGTATGAATGTGGTGGATTTTATGGAAAATAAAATATGAGTGAGAACTCAGTGGGAAACTTGGGCAGCTAGGAGGGAAGACTAGGACTATCGTTCTAGTGATACAGAAATTGGCATGACTGATTTTCACATAACATTATTGATGATGAAAACACTAAATAAACATTGATGATGATCATAGACCACTATAATATTGGTTGATTATCCTATCTAGTGGATCATGCATGAGAATTTGAATTGTTGTGGTTCCTATACCACTTTACCCCGAGACACGAGGTTCTAGGGTCCCATTTTCTAGCTAACACCTATATGGACCCTATCATTTTTGTTCTCTTTGACTGTTTTTCACTCACTATCAGCATACTATGTCTCTTTTTGTTACTTCAAGGTTGAGGGGTTTTTATTTAAAAAATTTTCCCTTTAAATTGCGCTTTCATCAAAACTATTTCCCATTTGAATTGTTCATGAATTTCCTTTTATTTATTAAACTTGAATGTTTTTTTCATTTAATGTTTTTAGTAGGGAATATTTTCTGGGTGGCATCCTACTAGGAAATATCTCACACCCTGCTTACACTTTTGGGTGTAAGCAGACTTAGACTTGTTTGATATAGGAAAGGGTAAATATTTTGGTGATGGTGGTTTGGGATGAAAGTGATCATCTTGGAAGGTGTTGTGGAAATGGATTGATGGAGATGATCTCATTGCATTGCGGTGGTTTTTGGAGATGGTTTTTGTGTTCCCTTTTTTTAGATTCTCTCTTTTGGTTTATGAAAACTTGTGTAATTAAATCTAAAACCATGTAAATCCTTGGTTGGTTTTTTTCCAAATTTGGTTTATTTTTATTGTTGATGGTTTTCTATTTTTATCTTTGGGTAAATCATTCACACTTGATTTTCTAGAATCCCGGGAACTTGTGACAACCCTTGGGGATTGGTAATTCCTTTTGGGCCTTGTCGCGGACTGGGTTGGGCACTGGGTAGGATGGAAACCTTACTTGTTTTGTGAAATAATGGTATCGGAGAAACTTTTACCTCTTTGGGTCATTTTAGTTGGGATGAGTCTAGATAGATAGAATCTAGGACTGTCAGGGCATTGAGTTTTGGTTGCGAGTAGGGTTCCTAGAAAGTACACCTTGAGTCACCATGGGATGTTGAAATGTTGGTTTGGAATCACCTCCAGGTGGGGACCTGGAGTCTAAAGACTATACATAGAAACTTGTTGTGGTGAAGTGTTCTAGTCATTGTGTTTATTTTTCATGTTTGATTTATTGGTTTTTTTTACTAATTTTTTTTAGATCTATTGTGTTAATGATGTTATTATGTGACAGTTGCTTCTTGTAGAAACATGCCTCCCATGAATGTTCCCCTGCAAACACATGAAGAAGCTGGAGTGATTTCCCCTTCACCCCTTGATCAGAGGTAGGTAGATGATGTAGTTTAGACTGTTTAGGATTTGTGATAGGGTGCGGGTCCTGCCCCTACTCCATTAAAGAGGCTAAACCTGGTCCTAAAATAGATAAATCCTAGGAATTCATGATGAGTAAAGCTCATTCTTTCTAAGTTAGATTGGAGCCTTAGGAAGTGGAGGAGTGGAATGAGAAAATTGAGCTTATTTTCAAGTTCATGGACACCCAAGAAGAGGTTAGGGGGAAGTGTGCTTTGTTTTTGCTAGAGGGTCCCAGTCAGAGGAGGTTGAACTTAGTGATTCAAGCTGGGAAGCATGAGCAGATGAGATGGAAGGATTTCAAGGCAGTCTTAAATTAACAGTATTGCCCTGAGGACTTGGAGTATGCTAGATCCTGGGAGTTCATGAATCTTGTTTAGGGGGACTAGTTTTGGATGAGGTATTCTATCCTTTTTATCTGAGAAAGTTCGATATGCTCCATATATAGTTGATAATGAGCGGTTTAAGGATCAAAGGATTGAGAAATTATTTCTATTGGAGATATATTATCAGGTATTCTTGTTTATGAAGAAAACTTATGCTCAAGTGCTTGACTGAACATTTATGGTAAATATTGACCATAATGTAAATTCAAGTGCCTCTAGATCCATTTCATCATTCGGAAACATCAGTTCAATGGAATAAACGAGTAAGCATAAGGATAAAAGGAAGAAGGATGGTTGTAGTTTGGTAAATCCTTCTAGGAAGCATTCCTCTATGGCATCTATTGATGGGTCTATCATGTTCCATCAATGTATAAAGGTGGGACACACTTAGACTTCTTGTATTTCTCCTCCCAAATCCTATCATCTATATGGAGCATTGGGGCAGCTGCAAAGATGCTGCAGAACTAAATCTTATTATCAGGATAGTGTGTGATCAGTGCCATCCAGGGGAAGATCAGCTTAGTCAGAACCGTCTAGGATGGTGGGATGTCGTTATGGTGGTCGAGGTGGCATGCATAGATATTATTTTGGTCAATGTCATATTATAGAATATTCTCATAACAGTGGTCATTACTAAACTTAGATAGATACCAGGAATTTTCATGCTTTGGAGTAAGCACCAATAGGATAGGATGTAGGACCCTCAATAGTTTGAGGTACCATTTTTATTTCATATTTTATAGCTACTGTTCTCTTTGATACTAGTACTTTAATTTTTTGTATCTCTACCTATATTGTGAATCTTTTAAATTTTCCAACCAAGTTGTTATCTTTCAGGATGGATTTGGTGATGTCGTGGGTAACAAGAAGGATCAAGGTCTTAGGTTCCTATCTTGTGTGCTCTTCATGTTAAGGAATGAGATGGAATGGTTTTTATTGGTCATGGATAGGAAATTTTTTGATTTGATCCTTGACATGGAATGCATGGTACATTTCCAAGTGCACATCGATTCTTATATGTGGCGGGTGATTTTCATGGAACTTGATGGATGTCCTCATATTTTCTTGGGAAATGAGATCCTCCATCGTGTTGTGCAATACCTTCCCTCCATTAATTGGGAATCATTATCATCAAGTTATCACAACTCATGCAAGAGGATGATGGTTGTGGCCATGAGGGTGGATTACCTCATGTAGTGTATGAGTTCAGCTGTGTTTCCAGATGATTTTCCAGGCTCCCCCCCAGAGCGGGACGTAGAGTTCTCGATTGATTTGCAACCAAGAACATAAATGACATCTATTACCTTATATAGTTTTGACCCCAATTAGTTAATGAAATAAAACATACATTTGGATGATTTGGAATCCAAATGATTCATTTTCCCGAGTGTCTCTCATTCGGCTTCTCCTATTCTTTTTTGTAAACAAGGCTGATGGATCCCTCCCATTGTGCATTCATTACTGGAAGACAAATAAGGTAACCATCAAGAAAAATTATCTTTTACCCCAAATTGATGACTTGTTTGATCAGTTTAATGGCGAAGAGTGTTTTTTTAATTTACTTTTGTTCAGTTTACCACCATGTTAGGGTGAGAGAGGAGGATATCCCGAAAATGGATCTGTAAAGAAGGTACAGACACTATGATTATTTGGTCATGCATTTCAGATTGACCAATGCTCTAGCGGTTTTTATAGAACTCGTGAATAGGTTGTTTTACCAAAATCAAGATTCCATTGTTGTGTTATTCCTGGATGAGATTCTGGTTAACTCGAGATCCGAGGAGGAGCATGAGCATCGTTTTTGGATTGTGTTGGGCACCTTGCGGGATCATCACCTATATGATATGTCCTATATGTGATCTTTTTGGATTAGGTTATTAATGTTTCTAGGCTGTTTCATCTTGAAACATGGGGTTTTGGTGGACCCTAAGAAGATCATTGTCCTTATTTAATGAGAGAATCCAAATAATGTTTTGGAGATTTGGAGTTTCCTAAGCTTGGTAGGTTATTACAGGATGTTTATTTGGTATTTCTTGTGGATTTCCTCCTCTATGACCACACTCACCCATAAGGGGGAGAAGTTTGAATGGATCCCAGAATATCAAGAATCTTTTGAGGATCTGAAGTGGTGGTTGACTACCACACCTATTTTAGTCTTTCTGAAATCATTAAAGGGGTATGTGGTTTACTGTAATGCTTTAGGTATGGGTATCAGATGTGTTCTTATGTAGGATGATCACACGGTGGCATTTGGTTCTCTACAACTATGACCACATGAGATGAATTACCCAACCCACAACATGGAGTTATTACTGGAAATTTATTTTTTGAAGACATGGTGTCACTACATATTGGGGAGAAGTTGGTGGTCTACTCAGATTATAAGATCTTGGCCTATATCTTCTCTCAAAATGGACTCTATCTGAGGTAGCACCATTGGATAAAGTTTCTATATGGTATTGAATTTGATATAGTCTATACTCCAAGAAAGGGTAATGAGGTGGATGATGATTTGAGAATGAATTTTTCAATCCAGGAAATGAGGAAGTCTAGTGATGAGTGGAGATTGAGGGGCAACTTGGCCTAGATGACCTTACAGTCCAAAGAGCAAAGTGGAGGTGAATTTTTGGAGTGTGTGTAGTTGGATTAATCTCTTCTGGTGCTAGTTCAACAGGAGAAGAATAGTGATGAGTTGTGTCAGCAGTATATGAAGTTTCTTCGGGGTGGGGAGATGTCCTACAATTGGTCATTGAATCTCGAGGTAATGTTGTGTTTCAAGGGACAATTTGTGGCATCATTATATTTGAGGATGGTGGTGATGTAGGATAGACACCAGTCTCAGTGGTCTATTCATCCTTGTGATACCAAGATGTATTATGATGTGTGTCGACAGTTCTGGGGGCCAGGTATGAGAAGAGATATTGCTGACTTCGTATCGAGATTCTATACTTGTTAGTAGGTAAAAGAAGAACACTAAAGTCCCTCTGGATTTCTCTAACTGTTACCCATTCCTAGTTGGAAGTAGGATGAGGTTGCTATTGATTTTATCATTAGTTTGATTCATAAAACTAGAGGAAGGAACTCTATTTGGATAGTGATTGACTACTTGACCAAATCATCCCACTTCATTCTGATCAAAGATTCAAAAAAGGTTGCTGAGATTGGATGGTTTTATATTTAGGAAGTCTTTAGGATTCAAGGTATTTCATCATCAATTTTCTCTGATAGAGATCCCCATTTTACCTCTCGTTTTTTATAGGGGATTCAAAGGACTTTGAGGTTATAGAATAGGATGATCCTGACATACCATCCTCATACAGATGGTCAAATGATGTGGGAAAATTAGATTCTGGAAGACATGCTCCATGCATTTGTCTTGGATTTCGATGGTTTATGGGACAAATATTTGGTATCAATTGAATTTTATTATAATAATAGTTATAAATACTCTATTCAGATGGATACTTTTTAGGCACTCTATGGTTAGCCTTGTCGATATGCTTTGTGTTGGTATGAGGTGGTTGAGACCTCAGATTTGGGCCAGACCTTGTGCAGGAGATGTCTAAGAATGTAAACCTAATGAGGAAATATTTATTAATAGCTCAGAATCACCACAAATATAATTACTATCAAAGGCACTGGCATCTTGAGTTTTCTATGGGTGACTGGGTGTTCTTGAATGCGTCCCCCTTCTTAGGCCATCATTACTTGGGAAATCAGGGAAAGCTAATGTCGAGGTGTGTCAAACCCTTTTAGATCACTGATTCTATTATTAGGGTGGAATATTGGTTAACTTTACCTTCTTAGTTGATGTCAATTCACAATCTATTTCATGTCTCTCAACTAAATGAGTATAACCCAGACCTATCTCATGTGTCGAATTGGGAAAATTTGGAGGTAGAGGTCCAATTATCAGTATTTGAATGGCCAGTCCAAAGAGTGGACTCCTATAAGAATGTGATTCGTTGGAAATATATTCCACTACTCCATGTCCTTTGGCAGCATGGGAATGATACACATGAGACGTGGGAGTGGAATTTCTAGATTGAGAAAGAGTACCGATTTTTTATTTTTTATAAAGATTTAGTTTGAATTTTAGAGCTAAGAATGTCTTCATGGTAGGGAACAATACCTATGACAAATATTCCGCACAACTATGCTTCATTTCCTAGGTAACCGTGTGATTTTTTCTATTTATATAGAATGGCCTGCATAGTTATTGCAGAGTTCCCAAACCTATGCATATCTTCCAGAACATTAAAAATGTTGTTTTGTTTCTCTATCCTCTCGGTTTTAACCTCAATGCCCCCCCATTTGACACGCCATCTTGGAATTTTCCTCCTAGGTGCCTCCTTCCAGCCCTCATTTTCTCTGGGATCTCCATTTTTGTGCTGTATTTTGTGTTATTTCTCCTCAATTTCTTATGTAAGCCTTATTCCTTCTTCTAATATCTATATATCCCCAGGTTTTATCTTTTCTTTTGGGGGTTTCATCTTCTCCATCCCAAGGGTTCCTATTTTAGGATTGAGCCATGGAATTTATGACTCGATCTCTTATTATAAGGATCAATATTTCTTCCTCATGGTTTATTTAAGGTGCGATGGGAGTTTAACAATGGATTTTGGGATTTTCCACACTAACGGTAGGTGGTTAAACGCTTAAATGTGATTTTATGAATTTATATTTTTTTCTTGTGTATCAACTATAGCTTATATAAATATCATGTGTGATAAGAATATCGTTTACAAAAAGTTTTGATATTATTTAGGTGTGAAAATGGGTTTTCATGGGAAATTGGGTGTTATTTCTATGTAAACCCTACTAGGTTATTTGTTGGAATTTTAGAAAATATGTGGGTGGTTTATCTAATTGTTAATGATATGTGAACCATGTTTTTGAAAGGTTTGGGTGTGAATTGAATTGTGAAATCGGTTTTTGGTGTGTAAATGGTGGTTTTTGATGTCAAGTGCCTTGTTTGGTTGTGTGTATGAATTTAGTGGATTTTATGGAAAATAAAATATGACTGAGCACTCAAGAAGAAGCCTGAGTAGCTAGGAAGGAGGAATAAGACTAGCATGATAATGATATTGAAGTGTCTACAAATCAGTTTAACTTATAATTATTGAATATGAAAACACTAACAAAACATTGATGATGATTAGATACCACTAGAATAATGGATGCTTTTCCTCTATAGTGTCTTGTGCACGAGAATGTCGACGGTTGTGGTTCCTATATTACTTTACACCGAGACATGAGGTTTTAAGGTCCTATTTTTTATCCAACACCCATAGATCCTCTCATATGTTGTTTCTATTTGAATATGTTTCACTCACCATCGACATATGGGGTGGATTTGGGTTACATGAAGGTTTATGTGTTTTTATTTAAAATTACATCCTTTTGAATTTTGTTTTCATCAAAACTATTTTTCTTTGATATATTCAAGAATTTCATTTAATTTATTATAGTTGAAATTTTATTTTTTATTTTACTTTTAGAGCATGGAATCTTTTTTGTGTGTAATCCTAATGGGAAATAGCTCACACCTTTTTTACACCTTTAGGTGTAGGAATACATGGTCATGTTTGATACAGGTAAGGGTAAAGATTTTAGGGATGGTGGTTCAGGATTCTAGTGATCCTCTTGGGTGGTGTTAGGGTGATGGCTTGAAGGATATTCTCCAATATTCTTGTAGTGATTTTTGGAGATATTTTTTGGGCTCCCTTTTTTTAGAGTCTCTCTTTCGGTTTGAAAAAAACATGTGGAATTAAATCTAAAACCTTGTAAAGTCTTGGATGGATTGGTTTTCTATATTTTCTTTATTTTATATTATTGATTGTTTTATATTTTTATGTTCGGGTAAATCATTCCCACTTTCTTATCGTGATACTTGAGAACCTGTGCCAACCCATGGGGATCAGAAATGCGCTTTGAGCCATACCGAGGACTGGGTTGGCCGCTGGGTCAGATGGTGACGGAACACTATTTGTGACATGTAATAAATATAAAGGTGGTATAATCGGGGAATGAACTATCATATGATGATGAGAAAATTATTATCTTACACTATAGAGACAATGTATTAGGAAAAAATACAACTCACCACATAAAAGTGTCGGGGTAGAACCGAAAATATAAAGAGGCAACATGGGAACCATAAGAAACAATGAAGTAGAAGTACCCTCCCATATTCTCAACGGATAATACGAGTTGAAATATCGGGGATAATATTTTTAAAGGGGGTAAGAGTGTAACATCTAAGAGTTTATGAATGGTATTTTTCTCCAAAATAAATGTGTGTTTTATTATATTATATACTATTATACACATATAACATATTATGGAATCAAAAATACATTATTTCATTCATGAAAATAATAAATAAATAAGGAAACCCATGAAAATTCCAAAAATTATATGGGGAAAATATATAATAAAAAAATTGAAATTATGGATCACATTAATTTTTTAAAATCATTTCCCCCACGAAAAACACTATATTAAAGAAATAAAAATTTAGTAAACAAATTGAAATTTTAGTATAGGATAATAAATAACCTTGGGAGGAGTTATAATGTATATTTAATGAATTAATAAAATGGTATTAATAAGAGGTAATATTACCATTCAAATCGGAATGTTATATTTGGAATATTAATGTGCCAATTGGAATAGTAACCTAACTATTGAGAATTGTAACATGACCATTGGGATTCGTAACTTGACCATTGGAATAATTATCTATCCTCAATATTATAAAATTTAATATTATTAATCTTTATCATGAGTACATTAATAAAATATAATTATTATAAATCCCAAATTGAAATATTGTGATTAAAAACTCAAATAAAATATAAGAACATTTATAAAAAGAATTATATTTTAAAGTATTCATTAAAATCATAATTTCAATATTCAAAATTAAAACAAAATATGTTTGAAAAATATTTTGATAAAATGAATTTATTTTTTAAAATTAAAACATTGATATTGTATATGTATTTGTTTTGGTAATTTGATGATACAATTCGGTTTTTACATGAACAATATAAATAATGTCTTTAAATTACTACATGTTTTATGAGATAATGATTACAAAATAATGTCTTATTAAAAAAATTATTTTTGGAAAAAAAAATTAATAATATAAATGGGATATTTAAAAATAAAAAAACATAATTTATAGACCTAAAAAATATTTTTCAATGCCTAAATTCAAAATTTTTCTCATAAGATAACAAATGTTCATTTTTTCCCACATTCTGTTTTAATAAACTACTCAAATCATAATATATAGGGTTTAAAGTCATAAATATATTTTATTTTATTTTTTATTTTTTATATTATTTAAAATTAATTATTACAATGTTTACCTTTGACACAATATTTTATTCAATATTTTATTCTGAAAATACCCCTCTTCTCAAGTATAAATAAGCCCTCTCCCTCCCCTTAGAAAAGCACATCTCTATCACATACCAAATACAAACCATAGACCAAATCCATTATCTGAATCTACTTATAATCATTAGTGATGTTCTATAGTAATCAAAAACCAATATTTCATTACATTAAGGGTTCTAGAAAAGGAACCACTTCAAGAAAGTGGAAATTCCCTTTCATCACTTTATTTCATTTGACTTTTCTAATTTCATATAATCCATCTATTTTCTAATTATAACCTTCATAAAATAATTATAATGTTTCTTAAAATAATCTTTATATTGTAAATATACTATAAAAATTTTATTTTTAATATTATCATATATTTTACATCTCTCGCCTCCTCCCTGGACAATGTCCCATTAATAGTTGGATAACCATCAATGAGGACATTTACAATTCATTCCTTATCAATAACCCTATGTATGGTTATAGTAAATTATTTATGATATATAAATTTATAAATATATTTATTTTAATCTTGTTTTATTAATTGTACATATGTATATATGACCTTGAGTAAAGTCGTAAAATTGAAGAAAAACATGATATTTTTAAGGAAAATAAGAAATCAAAACATTTCCACTTTAACAAGAGGATTTAATAAATATAATCCAATTATTTTAATTGATAAATATTTCTATAAATGTAAATAATTCAATTATGGTTCTATGTTTTATAGAACAAATGTTTATTATTGAGGAGATAGAAAAGCAAAAAAATAAAGCAGGATATGAGGTTAGGGGAATTCGCTAACCCAAATCCCTTTTTGCGTTATATTAGGGTTCAAATTATTTTGAATATGGATATTATTTTAATGTCCTTGAAATTAATTTTAACTATCCTTTCCATTTTTATGGGATATACATTGTCATACCCAGTCAAAATGATTTCCAAGTCAATTATAATTCTTCTTAAAAAAGACTTTATTTTTTCAAACATCTTTTGACTCAAATTGATTAGTTCCTACTTATGATAATATTTATCTTTTAATCAAAAATATGACTTTACATATTCATTTGGGAACCCTAATGGTAATTTCATGAAGTTTGATTTTATTTCCTCTATGAATCCAATTCTTTTCCATGGGTCTATTTAATGACAGGGACTGTTTTAGGTTGTATGTTTCATGCATGATTATAAGTATTTTGTGATGTGATTGGAGGGAATATAACTATATACCCACCAATTCATTAGGTAATGTGATATTTCACATTATATAATGAGTATTACACAAGAACATGATTTTATCTTTGCTCATAATTATTTCATTATGATTATGAACTTATGTTATTTATAAACATTATGCTAGCATTGATGAGAACTATGTTATGTATTTGACCACAATGTTATGATGATTAATTATTATGGATGTTTCAAATTATATGTCTTTATCAAATATTTCACCCATTATTATGTTAATAATATTATGATTATGATATGATAATGTTAATTATGCTCATCAACGTATTGTTGATTCATGTCCCTTATTCTTCCTCTTATTGCACTTTTATTTCATGCCATTCATTTATGCATATCCTATAGTTACTACATGTACTAAAGATATCGTGAGATATATATATGAAAAAATAAGAATAAATTTAAAAAAAACTAAGGTTTTATTATGTAAAATGTATTTATGATAATAATTTTCATAAATCATTAATCCTTTGGATCCAATATTGTATCACTATGTTCTAGTTTATTTTAATAGTGATGTAACAGTCATATAAGGAAAAATTTTCCTATTGTATCTTCATCAAACCACCACTAATAGGTCATGCCATGATGGAGGAATCCTGAGGACTAACCCCTATACCAATGGTGGCTAGGACATAACCCCCTTGTTTTATATATTACATTATTTGGTGAAGGGGATAATCACACCATTCCCCTTAGTTATCCCATGATTGACTCATGGATGTTTTTTTTAAAATAGAGGCAGTATCATCTTTTTAGGTTTATCCCCCTCTTAATTTATAGGTTGGGAGGCATTCCTGGGGAGTGATATTCAACAAAATCATCCTCTATCCAGAGACATTAATTCATCATTGAATGGGGTATATTTCATTGCATTTTGTTGTGATTATAGGAACTCAAATACCAATACTGTATTCTGTTATTGTTTTATCCATACGCTAAGGATTTGCGCGATCCAAGATAGTTTTTTTGTTCTAATTACAATTAATAATTATACAAATAGTTTATTATGATGATACATTTATTTGGATAGGTGGGAGGAGGTCCTAGAAGGTCAATTTCATGTAATTTGTTTCAATTTTAGAGAAACTTGAATGTTTGATGTGTTTTCATCGAATATTCATTTGGATTTAACTTTAGTAAATAATTAAAATTATTAATTGATTATTAATGTTTCATATGAAATGGGATAAGAGGTTGGGAGCATGGAAGAGCTTTCGCGTGGCTCAGTGGAGCTCAATGATATGATATATCCATGATTAATATAGGTGTAACCTATAATAGGAAATCATATACATGTTTATTTATGAGTTTAAATTATTGCATAACTAAATGTCTTCACATATAGGGTTGAGTAACTGAGGTTACATTGGGTAGAATAAATAACATGTATATATATCTCTTATTCTTGGACTTTATATTGGGTAATAATTGGGGAAAATTTGGATCGCCTGATGACTATGTCACTAAGGGTTGATGGTGTTGGTTATGTTGATATGAGAACTACAAAAAGGTCATATGGTATGATTGGGGGTGATTTAAATCCATTTCATGGATTCTAGGGTTCGTGGGATGACATGAGAAGCTTGGGGATGAATGATGATGGGTGAGATAGCAATACGTCTCATGAATGAGTAAGAAAAACCTCCCCATGTCATATGTTTGTATTTCTATTTATCAAGATCTACACGAGTCCTCTAGGACATGAAGTTTGTGATGAAGATGGTTTTCTTCTAGGTGATGGGTTGAGAGATCTCTATTAGAAAATGTGATCTGATTCTCAATATGGGTTAGGGGGAATATCTGGATTTTTTTTCATTATGATTCAAATAGGATTTAGGATGGTAATTAGACCATTACCATTACGACTAGGGTTGAGTTGATCCTATAGGATATGAGTTCAATATGGGGTGACTGTTTTGGGCTGGTTCTATTGATTATAGATTATGGGATATGTATTGAGCGACCAGTGATAGTGTGAAGAGTTGGTGACCATGTGTTGTAGGCTACATGCCCAACTTTTTTTTAAATGTATGTGCTTGTGAATGGACAATATTTCTAGTTTGGGTGTTGTGGAGTCAAAGGCTAGACTCTTCCATGAGTGAGATATCACTAACAAGACATCCTTGAGTGAGATGGAGTCATAGTGTAACACTATGATATTTTGGAATATTTTTTTTATAAGTTAATTCTATGTTGGATAGATTGTTTTACAAGAAACAATAAACTTATAAAAATTAATATATAATATAAACATTTTTAAGACCTCTAAAAATTAAAAATATATTCACCATTAAAAAATTATTATATTCAGAGAGTATATAATTAATATGATTTCTTTTTAAAAGGATTTTTCATTATCAATTAACATTGTAAAGTATTAATACATTAATTATACCTCATTTAAATTATTAATATGATAAGATAAAATATTAAAACGTATAAAATAATATATGAACACTATTTTAAATATATATTATGATAAAATAATATAGACAACACATAATGTATAAAAGGTAGTTTTCAATAAAATGAGCTTTTTATATTTATAATTATTGACATAAAAGATAATATCATAAATTTTATAAGTCAGCATGTAAAAATTACCTTAGGGTTTATTTTTTTGATATTTAGGAATAGAATTTTTTATATGAATAGTGAAAATTATATTTTTTACAAAAACCATAAGGGTTATGACAATATAAATATTTAAGTTTAAAATTAAAAATTATAAAACATTTTTTCATTATATATTATCTATTTTTGGGGTGAAATTAATCATTTAAAATATATGGACCCACACTTTACATACATTTTCATTACTTTATAATTGAAGAATACTTATTACAACATGGAACAAAACCATGATAGGACCGTATAGGTAGAGTGTATTTAGAAACTGGGAAGAATAAACAACTGGTTCATAAATCAACTTCATTATCTCCTATTTATTTCATCATATCTAGAGTCCCTTTTTGGAGTATCCTACTTAATACCCTTCTTTCTGACCTGGGGAAATGAAAACATACAAAGGGTGAGCTCAAATTCTTAGAAAGGGAAAACAAATAAAATATCAATCATATCATATTCATAAGAACATAACATTTTGAAAATCTTATCCTGCAAAAGATATCATAATATCATGACATGGGATAAATCATAGTAGTAAAATGAAATTCCAATATTCCTAACATAAGACATGAAAATTTATGGCATACACACATAATCATATAAAATCATTTAATATTAGTCAGGAATCATTTCCAAGACCATCATAGCGGAAAAAGTCCATTACTAAACTGAGTTTACTCATCATTGCAGTCCTCTATCACTGAACCATATTAACTTGCCGTTCGATCCATGTCTATCTCATTAGATATAAATCTATACCCAATGCATTGGAGGGGGATATAGGCCCCACCCATATCATAATTAAACCATTCTTATCTGTGCCACAAAATCATAAATCATATATTATAGCATAACCCATGTAATAAAACTGGGATTCTTAAATATAATGCCATCATAACATAATCCATATAAGATAAAAGGACTTCATATAAATAATTTCATAATAAAATAATCAAATCAATGTAATAATAGTGATAAAAACAGAACCCTATATTATCTTATATGGAAAATAATTTTGATAAAACACTTGAACTCCATTCTTGAGGAAAATAACTTTCTATTTCATAAATATTTCTCCTTTCTCAACATGTCATACATTTTTAAACTAATAGAAGTTAATTGAAAATAAACTTGATGAATTTTAAAAGAAGCTTCATGGAAATAATCCATTCATGCCGTATAAGTTAAAAAACATTCTTCTCATACATTGGCTAGAAAAGTCAAAAAGTATCTCGTACTGAAAACAACAAAAGATTCCTTTCATATCTTTTACATAAAAATTCACCAATAAGTAAAATTGGATTAAAACCATTGTAGGAGGATAGTAATATTATTACATGTTAACGAAACAAGGAACTGGGTGATAAATATTACCCATTAAATTCTGAACTAGAAAAAATATCAAATAAAAATGAGATTGGGAGATTTTTCTTTTACCTTAGGTCTGATATGCTTTGTACGTATCCGATCCTCATCTTCTTCGACACACCTCTTCTAAACCTCCTCTTAGGGAACTAAAGTTGGTCGTTGAAGAAGACCAAGACCTCTAGTATTTTTCTAGGATAATTGGAGAAGAAAAATGGACAGGGTTTGAACGATCTTGAAGGCTCAAAATGTTATGAAGAGGATAGGCAGGAGGTTCCTTTTTATAAGGTAGGATAGGGGAACCTTTGGAAACATAAGAAATATTAATTTATAATAAATTAAAACCCCACTAAAAACCTCCAAAAATGACTCAATTTGAAGATGAGATGAGATAAGGTTGTAATATAATCAACCAATAAAATTTAGACATGTTGTGAATTTATTTTAAACCTTATCAAATTGATTTATCCTTATTTAATTTATTTAATTTTATTTGCTGTAATACTATTCTAAATTTTAAATTGGTATAAATATTTACTTATTTGTTTTGAATTTTCCATAATTAGATAATTTATGACATTTTAGACCATTTAAATTTCAATTTAAAATTTTTAAATTTTTTTTGATTTTTAAACAATTTTATAATATGTTATTTTCATAAAATAACAATAGAGTCAATTTTGACACTATTCATTTATTTTAATTTAAATAAAATCTACACCGAGGATATATTCGAAGCAAAATATTTAATTGATTCAAAACATGTCATATTCATATAGAAAATTCTTTATTCACATAAAATAGTTCATATAATATTTATTTTAATATTTTTAAAACAATTTATTTGATATTGCGATCAATAAAATAATTTCATCATCACTATTGTGTCATCATTAATTATAATTATTTAGTCCCTAAAAATTATAAATAAATTCATAGGATATACAAAATTTTATTATCTTTCTTTATACTATTCATTCTCTAAGTTTTATTAAGTTTATCACTAAATTAAAATTATTACAATTATAAGCTATAAGATAGTGACATGTTGTCACTTTCTTTGGTTTTAATTATAATTATATCATTTTCATGGTCAATAGTCCATGAAATGAATCTATTACAACCCTTATGTAATATGGGTCAACTTTTATTCATCAAATAGAATTTTTGGAAGGTGGTAGGGTAATTTTATAATCTTATTTTTACCCTTAATTACCTGATTTACCTTTAACTATAATAAATAAAAATTACCGTAGTTACTATTCATAATGTCAAAAAAATAAAAGTATACTATTATCATAGTTTGGATCCATTTAATCCAAATATGGAATCCATTTTTCAAAATTCCAAATAGAGAAGTTTCAGTAATAAATTTGAAATTATTCCCGTTTTTAAGAAAATGGGGTTTAAAAGTTAAAACATTGTCAAAGATTGAAATTTTTTTACCTATGAATTCAATATAAAATTAATGGAAATGATATAAATTATATTAAATGGTAAACATATATTCTATTTATACTTTAGAACAATTAAATTTTATCATTTAACCATATAAATTATCTTGATGAAAAAAGTAGTTTTTAAGAAAAAAATTTGCGTATTTTTACAATTCATCAAAATATGAAAGTCATCAGAAAAGAATAAAAAATTTAACCTATTTAAATTTTTATATCTTGATTCAAATGAAGTTTATTTTGTAAATTTGAACTTATAAACCTTTCAAAAATTATTTTTAAAATGGGTGCTCCATCAAAATGTGGTAAACTGCATTTTTTGAAAAAAAAATCTTCTTTTATCCAAAAAATTGATTTTATTTTCATATCTCATTATAGAAAATGTATAAGATGAATTATAATGTTATAAAATTAAAAATTAATTTAATACAATTTATAACGGCTAGATCATAATATGATAATAATATATCATTGTTTAGTGAATCTCAATATTGCATACAACACAAGCTATCGAGGAAGGTTGCTCTTGCGTGTAATGCAATCCAAGATAGTGTTGTGTGTAGTGAAAGATTCCATTGGTGATACGCATAACAGAAGAAATTAAAAAAAATATTTCTCATAAAATCTCAGGGTGTTAAATTCTACCCACTTAAAAGAAATTTCTCCCTCGAAATTCGTCACATCGTAACAAATAGATGAGGATACCTCTCCCTCATTATATCCTCAAGTTCCCATGTAGATTCTTCTAATTGGTGGTTCCTCCATAAAACTTTAACCAAGCGAGTGGTCTTGTTTCGTAGAACTATTTCACTATGATCTATAATCTCTATCAGCTGTTCTTCCTAAGAAAGATATTTCACCAGCGGTACAACTTCTGAGATTAGTACATGTGAAGGATCAAGTATGTACTTTCTTAGGAGAGATACATGGAACAAATAATGAACTTGAGAGAGATTTGGTTGAAGTTACAATCGGTAAGCTACCTTACTAACAAGATCCAGTATTTTGGAAGGATTGATATACCTAGGGATCAGCTTGACCGTCTTTCCAAATCACATTACTCTCTTCTAAGGAGATATTCATAAGAACACTTTCTCAGCCACACCAAACTCTTGGTCTTTTATTCGGTTGTCCGCATAACTTTCTTGTCGACTCTGAGCTGCTGTTATGTATTGTTGAATAGATTTTACCTTTTCTACCATCTCATCAACCGGATCAGGTCCTAATATATTTCTTTCCACAACTTCATCCCAGCAAGTTGTAGTTCTGCATTTATTTCCATAGAGAGCTTCATAAGGAGCCATCTGAATACTATTATTATAAGAAAATTCTAACAAAGGTAGGTGTTGATCCCAACCACCTTTTAAATCCATAGAAAAAGCACTCAACATGTCTTCTAGAGTTTGAATTTTCCTCTCAGACTGACCTTCTATCTGAGGATGATAAGTAGTGATGAAACTCAACTCTGTATCTAGAGTATGATGAAGACTTCGCCAAAACATCGAGGTGAACCTCAGATCCCGGCCAGATATAATGGAAACAGGTACTTTATGCAATCTTACCAATTTTTTTACTAATATCATGGAAATATGATAAAGATATAAATCCTAAATAATAGAAATGAAGTGTGCCGACTTCGTAAGATGATCAACTATAACCCAAATTGCAGTATTACCTTTGGATGTTTTGGAAAGTCTAGTGACAATTTCCATAATGATGTTTTCCCATTTCCATTCTGGTATGGGTAATGGTTGTAACATCCCCTTAGACTTATATCTCTCAGATTTAACTTTATGACAAACCAGCATCGAGAGACATATTCAGTTACATCTCTTTTCAAGCCATCCCACCAGAAGTACTCTTTCAGGTCCCTATACATCATCATGCTTCCAGGGTGAATAGAGAATGAAGAACTATGAGCCTCATCCAATATTTCCTTATTTAATTCTAGGATGGGAGGAACAAAAACCCTATTCTTGAACCTTATTATTTTATCACAATCAATGGGGGAATTCAGAAACATTTCTCACCTTCTTTTGTAACTCTACATCTCCTTTCTATGCCTCTTTAATCTTCACATATAGAAATGGTTGAACATTCATTTGAGAAAGATAAAATTTTTCCCCTTCCATTATAATTCCAAGATCCATAGTCTTTAAATCCATAAATATTGGATCTTTTGTGATCCTCATCTTGGATAAGCTTGAATGGTCTTATCGACTTAATGCATCTGCCACCTTGTTTGCTTTCCCAGGGTGACAATGAATTGAGAATTCATAATCCTTAATCATCTCCAACCAACATCATTGGCAAATATTCAGCTCCTTTTGTGTGAAAATATACATTAAACATTTATGTTTAGTATACATATCACAGCTTTCACCATAAAGATAATGCCTCAAAATCATTAATGCAAATATTACTGTAGCTAACTCCAAATCATGAGTTGGGTAATTTTCTCATGAATTTTCAACTGTCGTGTTTCATAAGCTATAACCATATCACATTTCATGAGAACACACCCCAATCCTTTCTCGGATGATTCAATATAGATCAAAAACCATTCTCCACTATAAGACAGTGTGAGCACAGGTGAACTAGATAACCTTCTTTTTAACTCCTTAAAATACTATTCACACCCTCCGTCCAAAAGAACTTAACTCCTTTTCGAGTCAAACTGGTGAGTGTATTAGATAATCGTGAAAAAACATTCAAAAAAATTCTATAATATCCAGACAAACCAAGAAAACTTCGGATCTCAATTACTATTTTTAGTCTCGACCATCTTTTGATAACCTTTGTTTTTGCTAGATCCACAGATATCCCCTCTTTTGAGATTATGTGACCCAAAAATGATACTTTTGGAAGCCAAAATTCACACAAGGTAAATTTGTCATAAATCATTCTTAAGGTCTTTAATACAATTATCAAGTGATCTTCATGTTCTCAATTTCTCTATGAATAGACAAGAATATCCCTTATAAAGACCACCACAAACTGATCAATATAGTCTCTAAAGACTCTATTCATTAGACCCATAATGATTGTAGGGGCATTAGTAAGACCTAATGGAATCACTATAATTTCATAGTGTCCATACCTTGTACAGAATGTCTTCTTTGGTGTATCCACCATTTTTACCCTTAATTGATGATACCCTGAACGAAGATCAATCTTGGAATAGCATTGAGCTCCGCGTAGTTGGTCAAATAAGTCATCAATGCTGGGAGAGGATATTTGTTCTTGATTGTGATCTTTTTAAGTTCTCGATAGTCAATGAAGAGTCTCATTGATCCATATTTCTTATTCACAAATAGAATAGGTGCTCCCCAAGGAGATTCACTAGGGTGTATGAATCTCTTATCAAGACTCTCTTGGAGTTACTTCTTCAATTCCTACAACTCAATTGGGGCCATTCTATACGGTGTATTTGAAATGGGCATAGCACTCGGTATGAGTTCTATTGAAAACTCAACATCACGATTTGGTGGAAGACCAGGCAATTCCTTGGGAAAGACATCATCAAATTGTCGTACAATGGTCATATTCTTAATTGCGAGTTTCTCTCTAACAATTCGAGATAAATAAACTTCATTTATTGGATTCAAGACCCATAAGATGGAAGAAGTTTCCATTGGAAGGTTATGTTCATCCTTGCATCGATATATGATCATAGATTGATCAGGAATATGAAATGTGACTTCCATTTTCTGGAAATTGATATGAGCTTTATATAAAGAATGCTAATACATGCCAAGAATCACTTCAAATTCCACAATAGAAAGGATCACATGATTTTTAGGAAGCACTTTCCCACAAACTTCAATAGGAGAAGAATTGTAAACTTTTTATATGACTGTTGTTCCATTAGG
Source organism: Viscum album (assembly GCA_963277665.1). Classification (NCBI taxonomy): domain Eukaryota; kingdom Viridiplantae; phylum Streptophyta; class Magnoliopsida; order Santalales; family Viscaceae; genus Viscum; species Viscum album. The sequence goes on along the minus strand of OY728135.1, from coordinate 1,545,952,518 downwards.
AGTTGTCACAGCTTACTCAACAGCTAATCGTTGGGGTAGTATGGTGATACCCTTAAAATTTTCTTCAGAAATAAAAGAGTGGGTGGATCCAGAATCAAATAAAACATTTTCTACTTGAGAGTAGATGGTAAGTGTACATTTCACCACTTCGTTATCGTGCTGCATATATCCGATAGAAATTGCACATGACTTTCCCTTGTCTTTGGCCTTAAGAGTGTTCTGATGTCAATCATCATCAACATCCCTTGGATTATGTAATTGATTGGAATAATGCCCCATTTCCTTGCACTTGTATCATTGAAGTGTAGGAGGTGCATTCTGTGTAGCCTTTTATTTGTTCACATCATTAGAAATATTTTTCCCATCACTGCGGCATTCAATTGATCGATGAACTTCTTTTCCACAGATAAAACATTTTCTTGTCCCTTTAAGACAATTCCCTCCATGTTTCTTTCCACAATTTGAGTATAAGGTAAGGCTCATCTTTTTTTCATTGTGTTCTTTAGATTTTCCTTTGAATTCCATTTTCCTTTTCTGATCAAACCCATATGACTGATGGGTTACTCCAATATCCATATCAACCTTTAGAGCACATCAAACAATTTCCTCATAGCTATTGAAGTCCCTTATAGCTAATTCCCTTCGGAGAGTTGGTTTTAAGCTACTAAAGAATTGATCAACCTTACTCTCAGGTTGGATAATAATCCCAGAAGCTTACCTTGAAAGTCTTGTAAAATTTTCATCATTGGTACAAACATACTCATTATCCTTTTGCTTCAGTTCAAGAAACTTCTTCTCTATTTTGTAAGAAGAATACGAGGGAATTACTTATTGAAAAATAATTTCTTGAACTCATCCCATTCTATAGACTCAATTTCATCCCTTTACTTCGTATTCTTGACAAGATTCCACCATTGATCAGCTTCACCTTCCAAACAATATACTGCTAAGATGAATTTATCATGTTCAGAACATTAAATGACTGAAAATATCTTTACAGTGGTATTGATCAATTGTTCAGCCACTAATGAATCAGAAGAACTAATGAATAAAGTTGGATGCTGCCTTATGAAGGATTCAATAGAATGTTGATCCCTCCTTTTCTCGTTTGGATGTCCCGCATGATTCATAGCTTAAGAACGTTGTGTGAGAATGGATACAAGATTTTTCATTCTAGCTCCCATAACATTTGGTTTCTCAGGGGGATAATCATTACATTTCCCATCACATTCCGCATTAACACGGTTCCTTCATGTTCCAGCCATTGACTAAAACCATGATGTATAGTGTGAGAAACACCAGTCATAACATGAAAACCACATAATCAAGAATAAACTTTCACACTTTAGGTCTTATCATAGGTTATTCATGGACATTTAGGAAACACTAATATAGTGTTCTATGCTTAGACATATCCTTAGGGTTCTTACTAAGGTTTTCACATCCTAGTTTCAAAAGGTTGACTATACCTTTCCTCTGATACCAACTATAACGACCCATAATTTACATAAATTTTCATTACATTAGAATTGAAGCATACTTATTAAAACATATAACAAAACCATGATATGACTATATATGTAAAACGTCATTAGAAACTTGGAAGCGTAAAAAATTGGTTCATAAATCCACTTCATCGTCTCCCATTTTTTTCATCATATCTAGAGTCCCTTTTTGGAATACCTTATTTAATACACTTCTTCCAAGCCCGGGGAAAATAAAACATACAAAGGGGGAGAAAAATGATAATTAAGGGGAAAAAAGGAAATATAAATCATATCATATTCATAAGAACATAACATTTTAAAAATATTGTCCTACAAAAGTGATCATAATATCATGACATGGGATAAATCATAGTAGTGAAATGAAATCCCAATATACATAAAATAAGACAAGAAACTTTGTGGAATACACACATAATCATAGAAACTCATTTCATATTAGTCAAGACTCATTTCCAAGACCATAATATAGGAAAAACTCCATTACTAAACCGAGTTCACTCCTCGTTCAAGTCCTGTATCACTGAATCAGATTAACTTGCAGTTCCAGCCATGTCTATCTCATGAGATATAAATCTTTACCCAATGCATTAGAGGGAGATATAGGTCCCACCCATCTCATAATGAAACCATTCTTATGTGTTCCAAAAAATCATAAATCATACATTTTAGCATAACGCATGTAATAAAAATGGGATTCTTAATCATCATGCCATCATAACATAATCCATATAAGATAAAAGGAATTCATAAAAATAATTCCATTATAAAATAATCAAATAAATGTAATAATAGAAATAGAAATATAACACTATATTATCTTAGATGGAAAATAATTTTTATAAAACACTTGAACTCCATTCATGAGGAAAATATCATTTCTACTTCAAAAACATTTTTCCTTTCTCAACATGTCATACAATTTTAAACTAAAAGAAGTTAATTGAATATAAACTTTAAAACGTTTAAAGTAAGATTCATGGAAATAATATATGCATGACGTATAAGTTAAAAAAACATTCTTCTCATACTTTGGCCAGAAAAGTCAAAAAGTATCTCGTACTGAAAACGACAAAAGATTCCTTTCATATCTTTTACTAAAAAATACACCAATAGGTAAAATTGGATTTAAACTATTGTAGGAGGATATAAATAATATTACATATTAAGGAAACATGGATTTGGATGATAAATATTCCCCATTAAATTCGGAATTATAAAAAATCTTGGATAAAAATGAGATTGTTATATTTTTCCTTACCTTAGGTCTGATATGCTTTGTACGCATTTGAACCTCCTCTTCTTCGACATGCCCCTTCTAAACCTCATCTTAGGGCACTAATGTTGGTCTTTGAAGAATAAAATGTCCTCTAGTATGTTTCTAGGGAAGTGTAGAAGAGAAATGGATAGGGTTTGTCTGAGCTTGAAGGCTCAAAATTTCCTGAAGCGGAGAGGGAGGAGGTGCCATTTTATAATGGAGGAGAGGGGCACCTCTGGAAATATAAGAAATATTAATTTATAATAAATTCAAACCCCACTTTAAAACCTCAAAAAAATGTATCAATTCAAATATTATATTAGGTAAGGTTGTAATATCGTCGACCAATGAAATTTAGACATGTTGGGAATTTATTTTAAACCTTATCAAATTTATTTATCCTTATTTAATCTATTTAATTTTATTTGTGGTAATAATATTCTAAATTTTAAATTGTTATAAATAATTACTTATTTATTTCTAATTGTCCCTAATTGGATAATTTATGACATTATCTACCATTTAATTTTTAATTTATAATTTTTCAATATTTTTGTGATTTTTATACAATTTTATAATATGTTATTTTTATAAAATAACAATAGTGTCAATTTTGACACTATTAATTTATTTGAATTTAATAAAAATCCACACAAAGGATATATACAAAAAAAATATTTAATAGATTCCTAACATGTCATATTCATCTAAAAAATTCGTGGATCAGATTAAATAGTTCATAAATTATTTATTTTAATATTTGTAAAACCACTTATTTGATATTTCAATCAATAAAATAATTTCAACATCACTATTGTGTCATCATTAATGATAATTATTTAGTCCCTAAAAATTATAAATAAATTCACATGATGTAGATAATTTTATTATATTCCTGTAGACTATTAATGTGTGATGTTTTATGAAGTTTATCACTAAATTAAAATTATTACACTTAAAAGATATAAGAGAGTGACATGTAGTCACTTTCGTTGGTTTTAATTATAATTAAATCATTTTCATGGTCAATAGTCCATGAAATGATTCTATTCCATCCCTTAGGTGATATGGGTCGGCTTTTATTCATCCAATAGAATTTTGGTAGGTGGTAGGTTATTTTATAATCTTATTTTTACCCTTAATTACCTGATTTACCATTAACTATAGTAAATAAAAATTACATTAGTTACTATTAATAATTTCAAAAAAATAAAAGTAACCAATTATCATAATTTAGACCCACTGAATCGAAATATGGAATCCATTTTTCAAAATTCAAAACACCTATGTTGTAGTAATTAATTTAAAATTAATCCCATTATTAACAAAATAGGTTTTAAAACTTAAAACATTGTCAAATATTGAAATGTTTTTGCCTATGAATAAAATGTAAAATTAATTCCAATGATGTACATTATATTAAATTGTAAAAATATATTATATTTATACTTTATAATCATTAAATTTTTTCATTTAAAAATATAAATTATCTTGATGATAAAATTTGTTTTTATGAAAAAAATTAGCATATTTTTACTATTTATCAAAATATGAAAGTCATCAGAAAAGTATAAAAAATTTATCCAATGAAAATTTTTATATTCTGATTCAAAATAGGAAGCTTATTTTGTAAAATTGAACTTATAAAATTGTCAAAAATTATATTTAAAATTGGTGCCCCTTCAAAATGTTGTAAAACTGCCTTTTTTGAAAAAAAAATACTTCTTTTATCCGAAAAATTTATTTTGTTTTCATATCTAATTATAGAAAATGTGTAAGATGAATTATAATTTTATAAAATTAAATATTAATTTAATACTATTCATAATGGATACTTCATAATATTATAATAATATATCATTTTTTACTGAAACTCGGTGTTCCGTACAACATAAGCTATCGAGAAAGGTTAATCTTGCGTGTAACACAAGCCAAGCCAGTGTTGTGTGTATTGAAAGAATTATTTGGTGTTGATTATAACATTAAAAATTAAGAATTATATTTCTCATAAAATCTTAGGGTGTTACATAAAAATGTTAGAATGAATTTGGAAAAATCATTTTTTTACATTGTAAAAATGAATCAATATTTTTCTAATAAGTATTATTTTTAGTCTTTTTCATTTAATTATGTTTTTTCTAGTTGAAATTAGGTTTTGGATTTAATTTAAAGAAAAATAACTCTCATTGTTTTAGTAATAATCCATTTAATTTCAATAAAATAATGAAAAAAAGAGAATTTCGTCATGAATATAACATTTATGTTTAAAATTACACATTTTCTGAAAGTGCATTGTTACTCATCATATGTGCTAAGGTTAAAATTAATTTTTCAAAAACAAATAAATTTAATTTGAGAAAATTAGTTAATATATGTAATAATTTGTTATAAATTTTGAAATGATTTGTATTTTATTTTTATTAATTCAAAGTAAATTACTTAGGCAAAAATTAGTTACTAGGGTGAACACAAAAAATGGTAAAATTTAAAAACCGAAGTGTAAAATAGATAAAAACTCGTTAAAAACATGTAAAATGTGTATTTGAGGATTTTCCAACCCTAAACATATCTAATTCATTACTACCCTTTATTAGATAAATTTTATCTTTTAATCAGAATTTTACCTTTTATATATTATAACAATTCCAATCCTCTCCCTTATAAATAGTGCTATTACCACCCCGCTTCCCTTTACACCAGATGCCATGTGGATTTGACCCAAAAAAACCAAATTCACCCCTAATATATATCTCCTTGTCCTTAAATCATTTTTCAATCCTAAATACCACACTATTGTTCATTAAGGTTTTTCCCAAGGGAGAACTTCCAAAGGGAGAAGTAATGTTGTCAACTAGTCACCTTAATTTTTTTTCTCCTTCTTATAAGCATTCAAAACTATATTATATATGAATTTATTATAAAATAATTATATATATTATTTTTAAATTTTATTATAATATTTTAATATCCCATTTTTACCTTCATACAAAACCATTCAAAAAATTAAGACATTGTCATGCATACATCTTGACTACCACCTCTATGAATGACGTGCTTAAATTCTCATCATTGAACTACATGTATGGTTATAAAAGTATATTTAATGTAATAATATGATATTTATAAAATTATTAAAATTATTAAAATTATTAAATAATAAACCTTTCTCTATATTCCACAATATCAATAAAAAATGAACATGTCACCTAAGAATATGTGTAGGTTAACTCCTCCCCAAATTTGACATATCTCATTATTCACTCTAGTCTTTTGTTATTTATCCATCACTATTCTAATATAATACACCACCTTAAAACATATTTAAAATAATATTATGATTTATTAATAATGATATTATTTTGAGGGAATCACTTTTTAATCCATAATCACCAATAGATTATATATTGTTCCTTTTTGGGTTACTTTTACCTCCTAAATGTATAATAATATAAATTTTTATCATTAAAAAAATGGAAAAATAGTTACAAGTGTTATTAAAAATAATAAAGAGTTTACTTGAGAAAAATAATCACAAATATCATATCATTTTATATGAAAACATAATATAATACACAATAATTCACACCTTATAACAATAAATGCTTAGTGTCTTGGAGACTAGATACATAATAAATTTATATAATGGAAAAGTGTCATAGATGCCTCATTTCGTAGCGGATCTCATCACCTTAGCGGGAGTTTTTAAGAGCCCAGAATTTTTTTTATATGTGGAGGTTATAACCGCCGCTAATAAAATAAAATCCAACGGCTGAAAAACTGCCGCTAAAGTCACGAGAACCTCCGCGGAATGCACCCGGGTGATGCGACTATGTAGCGGTGGTTAAAAACTCCATGAAACGTAAAAATACATTCGTTTAGTGGCTGTTAAAACTGCAACTACAGTCTTACCTATATTCTCTTAGAGTCAGTTAAAAGCTCCGCGAAAAGCTGACCGGAAAAAAAAATACTGCTTCCACTGCACCACTGTCCTGAAAAACAAATCAAAACATACAAAATCTCATAAAATATCATCAAATCAATGATGTGTTAGACCTTTAAAGGATGTTTTTAGATATATTAATGAAGAGTGGACTCGGTTTATGGCCACCCATGGGGTGTGCCAATCCCTTGAACACGTGAATTTAGTTATTAAATGATAAATTGAAGGGTTTATGAGATGAAACCAATTATAGATATTTTTAGCATGTCAAAATAGAATAAGTGGTTTATCATAACTTTTATGGTTAAATGGGTTTTGAGATAACTAAGGGGATAAATAATGAATGGAAAATGTGGGAATATCCATGTTATAATATGGAATATAAAATATGTATAATGGTTTTTGTTATGAATTAATAGTAAAATAGAATAGTTATGGAATTACGTTATGTGCAGTGAAAGTGATAAACTATGTGAATATTAGTGAAATGAAATAGGTTCACCATGGATATTGTAATTTGTTAAAAATTTCAAGTGTATTTGACCTTGTGGAAAGTGTATTGATGGATTAGTAAATGATGATGGACATAGTAGATCCCGCCCATGGGTAAGAATTTTTTTACAATGAATTCCTTATCTTTGATGTGGGATGGCTAGACAAGAAATTTGACATAATGTAAATTATATGATGTATATGGAGTTTCCTATCCTTGGATATTGTATTGACATGTCTTTCCAAGAGCTAAAGCCTATGGTTATGATATGAGTGAACTGATTAGTGCACCATAGTATATGAATTTGAAATGATTAACGAATTACAACTGTTGTTAATAAAAATGTAAAACCCATTTATACTATTGTTTTACACTGGTAAAGATGGTATATTATCCCCACATACCTCATTGGACCCTCAATACTAGTAGGAAGCCTCTTTTATTTTTGGAGGCATTTCTATATTGGTTTGGGGAACCAGTTTAGTGGAACCTAGGTAATTTCGTCACAATGTTGTATCAAAGACATTTTATTTTCTATTAAATAATTTGTTTGAAAGTTTTATATGTTATTAAGGTGTTTCAATCCTTGGTAATGCGTTTTATTTGTGGGATTACCTAACCCATATGTGGGGGGAAACCCAGGTTCTCGGTGTGGGATTGTTGTTTTTGTTGTTTCATGTTATAGTTGGATGTTATTTCACCTTGGGTGATACGCTAGATGTGAGATATTATTGTTTTCTAAGGTTTTATTCATGGAACGACATGCAATTTTTTATATATTCATGAATAATTTTAGGAAATCAGGATTAATATAACATGAATCATATTAGGCTCAAATTGAAAACAAGGTTATGTTTGTGTTATGGAAAATGAAAATAATTTTCTATTGGTTTCATAGAAAATAGTTTCTAATAAAGAGTTATCAATCCACATGTTTTTTTGATTCATGGTGTTATAAGATACCTACACCAGAAGGGTTTACCTTCTTGGATGATGATATTGAATAATTACATATTATAATATTAGGCATCGATAAATTATTCAACACATCAACAATGGGTTTAACTCGTAGTCATCCAAACTTACGACTACCAATTCAAACACATGCCTAATGGGAATGATGTATACCACACTTGAGAAATCAAGACATAAAAGTAAACATCAGAAATCAATAAAATGCATCAATCTAAACATGAGAAATCAAGAAAATGTTAGGACGTGAAAATGTTTTGTGGAAACTATGTGCCAAACATGGTACATATACAAACCAACTGTTCCCATATTTTTTCAACACATCAACAATACAACTACTCACTGTCCGATGATGCATCGTCACCCTCTCCACCATCGTCACCCTCTCCACCTCAATCTCTACATTCTACTATCACCTGTAAGAACATTATATTGAAAATTAAATATTGTTGCATATTTATATTAAAACTTATAACCAATTAATGTTTGAAAACTAACTGATTTTGATTTTTTGTGACTTACCAGCTGACCACCAGTTGATGAACTACCACCGGGGGAATATCTGCTCATATGCTAATATATATCAGTCATCGCTTTCTGCAAATAGTGTATCTGAGCCCATGATCTTGAACTATGGTTCGTAGAGAGGAAATATCCCTCTGATCATATTCGGGTATAGAATAACTATAACCAGGAGTAGATGCAGATGGAATCCCTAGTGGCATACAAAAGAACTTAGATGGTACGAGTCCGAATCCCATCCCGCGCACTCTACGAGGATGCTTCTTCCCAAGGACTTTAGCAACGGGGTCATCCTGGGAGACTGAGTAGGACTGCCAATGATTGGAATCCCATAGTTCTATAATTTTTACCTATAAATCCAATATATATATATATATTAATATAGTAAAAATTGATAATAAGTTATTATAATAAAAAATTGACTTCATACCCCAACTTCTTTGGCAGGCTCATTAATAAAACATCTATCTGATTTTTTGTGAACATCCAACCACAGTTCAGTTCGGGATGCTTCGTGGCATAAAATCTATGACTGCATTAAGAAAAGTTAAATAAAAAATTCAATATATTAAATAGATAATATTTTCTTATAAATATTTAAAATAATTTAAATATTACCAATGTTGTTCGGCTTCTAGAAAAGATTTTGTAGCCCGTAGTGTGAGGGATGACTTGATTATCCCGGTTTGATGCATTCTGTCTTGAGAGATCCTGAAATAAATAAAATTCAATTTAACAGTAATGTATTCAATGTCATCTCTTATTCATATACATGTATAAATTTAAAATGAGTATCATATAATAATATATATTTCAATACTATCTGCTTCTGATCACGATGTCTGTCAAGAAAAAACATTGCACTATTCTTTGGGTACCTCATTAGGTAGATTCTCATACATTTATTGCACGGTCAATGAAGTATCGTTGACATCACACCAAAATCTCCAATTGAAATCTTTCCATTTCTTACCAAGATTTTTCAATGTCCACTTCTGGGCTATCACATCAGCAACTGTAAAGTGGAAGAACATCTGTATATAGAAATTCATTTTGAACATATTAGTAACATGAAATTGAATTAAACCATAATGGAATAAAATTACCTTTTTTGGGAATCAAAAACTTCATTTTTCCAGCTATGAGGCATATGTCTTCAATAATCATAAGAAAACGGAAGGGAAATGGGCTCTGCTGCCAGCTGGCCTAGAATATGGTCAAGTAACCTCGCGACATCATTCGTAGGGACCCCATAAGAATAAAATGGCACGAATTTCTTCTCACCATTAATATTCCAAACATCTGATGTTTTTAATATTTTCACGATGGTTGAATTTTTTCATCTTCAATGAAGAACAATTAGTATAAACAAAATGAAATAAATTTATTTAATTAAAATTTGTACCTATGACGGTGACACTTCAGTATGTCCGTGATGAACTTGAAGGGGAGTGTCACTACCCCACTATTGAGGAATCTGAAGGGGGAGTTGACGAATTAGCCTCTAATGGGACACCCACAGATGGTGTGAGAGATGGTGAAGGGGGAGATGGTGCAGGGGTGTAGGCAGTTGGTGCCTCAGATGCCGTGGGGAGGGAGCCAGATGGATCGTCATCTGTCGCAGAACATGATGAAATATTGTACCCCTTTTTCCTTGGAATTCCTATCAATTAATAAAATAAAATTTCGTTCAGAATATATATTTCAAAAAAAAATTATGCAGAAAAATAAATTAAAATTGATAATAGAATCTCAGTGCTAAAAGACAAAATATATATAACAATGATATTTAATGACTGCATAAATGAAACAAGTGGTTACTAAATGAATAAATAATTGTTCATACAATCATTTTCCCCTTACATCATATCAGTTTCTGGATCCATTGCATCATCCACTTAATTTATCCTTGCTAGACTAATATTATCAATATCATGATGAACAAATAATTCCGCTTCCTGTTGTTGATGATATTCAATTTCAGAGGTCAAATCTTCCACTTCATCACCCATATCATACAAATCACTTTGTATTACAAGAAAAACTAAAATCCACCCTTCATACACAAAATCATTTACATAATATACCATTATTTCTTGTGATGCTAAGATATATGGATAACGCAGTTCACGATCAACAACATCCATCAAGAGAGAGAAGTTCACATAAGTAAATTGCAAGGAATCTCATTTAATACCTCTAATAATATCGACCCATTTTAATTTGAATAAAAATACATAAAAATGTTTGCGTTAGTTTAATTCAATAATATCATGAAGCTTTCTATAGTCTCCCACTTCAGCAAATGTAAATATACCACTATGCTGTGTTTTTAAACCTACTTATCGATCGACTGTACAAAATCTAAAGTCATTCACATTATAAGAATCGAACATTCTAACTTGTTTTATAGGACCTATAACAAGAAACATAAAATATTCTGAAAAGTATTCTCATGTATCAGTATTCATGATCTGAAAAAAGAAATATAATTTAATAGATTTAAAAAATGAATGTGTCAAACTAATATTCTTATTTATTGTAATATTTATTAACTTACACGTCATGCAAACCATTCTACAAGATATTTATTCATATCTTTTGTTATATCATTCTCATTTTGTGTTCAACCTCTCATTAGTATCTTTGTCTGTATCTTCAACTCTTTAATAAATGGATCAACAATTTCACTATTCGGCAGCACATATCTATGTGCCTGTAATAATTCCAATTCAGTCAGTGTCTCATTTGAGGTCCTCCCAACTGATCGGCCAATAAAAGGAAATATTTTTGATTTACGATGCATTTTAGATTGGGTTCATGTGTCTTCAACATGTCCAACTTGACTAAATCTTGTCTCAATATCATCCAAATATCTGGAACAAAAGGAAAGACACTCCTCATCCAAATAGCCTTCATTAATAGAGCCTTCTGTTTGAGCATTATTTCTCACATATTCTTTCAAATGCCCAAGATATCTATGAAATAAAATAATAATATTATGTAATTATTTAAATGCCAATTTTTTTTTACTTAAATGAAAAAAATATAAAAAATATACCTCTCAATTGGATACATCCATCGATAATGAATGGGGCCTCATAATTGAGCTTCCTCAACCAAATGCACAGTTAAATGCATCATGATAGTAAAAAACGATAGGGGAAAGATCATGTACATTGCACAAAGGGTCAATACAAACCTCTCCAGGAGGTTTTCAAGATGAAATGGATGTAGAGATTTCTCACATAATTGCCTGAAAAATGTGCAGATTTGGAGTACAACAGAAGTAACTGTTTCAGCTAATAATGTACGCAGTGTCAATCGTAGTAACTATTGTAACAAAATATTTGAATCGTGACATTTCAATCCATGTAACATACGATTCTTCAAGTAAACACACTTCAAGATGTTACTCGAATACCCATCAGATACCTTCACATTATTTAAAATTTGAAGGAATATATCTTTATCTTTATTTTCCATTTAAAAAATGTCTGGAGCATACTTTTCATTCTCATATGGCCAGTGATCACATTTTATGTTCATTACTTGTATGTATTTGTGTTCATTGAGATGATCCTTTGACTTTCCATGATCATTATGTAATTTGAAAATCAAATTATCACAGACATTCTTATTAATATTCATCACCCCAAGATTGTTCCGCAACAAATTAAATTCCCAATATATGAGTTTGAAGAATATAATTTTTTTTCTTCCATTGTTACGTTCCGATTTCACCTGACGATGCACTTCGGACCCATTTTCCGCTATCATTAAAATGATGAACCTTCCCAAATTCTATTTCAACATTTTCAAGCTGTGTCAATATTTCAGAACAAGTTAAAAAATTTAGGAGGTGGTACACGATCAATAGAACCATTAAATTTTGATCTGTTCAGCCGAAATCTATGAGATGCATCGAGAAATATTTGATGGCACAAGAAGCACCATTTTCTACTATGAGGTACACTTTTGGGCGCAAAATAAAATTTAAAAATGGGACAAGCCAAACCAGTGTATGTGTTCCAACCAGATAAATTCACAAGCCCAGGATAGTCACTATTGGTCCACATTAAAACAGCTTGCATTTTGAACATTGTTTTGGAAGAAGCATCAAATGTCTCAACACAGTTTCTCCATAACTCCTGCAATTCTTCAATCAAAGGCTGCAAGTATACATCAATATCATTTCCAGGCATCTGTTATCCATGAATAATCATCAAAATGATAAAATATGTTTGTTGGATACACAACCACAGAGGCAGATTATATGGGATCAAACCAACTGGCCAAAAGCTATAACTGGTAATCAAAGTTCCAAATGGTTTGAATCCATCGGTAGTAAATCCCAATCGAACACTCCTAGGATCTGCAGAGAAATCTAGATGTAATTAATCAAATGTCTTCCATGATTGGGAATCTCATGGATGTCTCATTAACCCATCATTATTTTTATCTACAGAATTCCACTTCATGTGTTCGGTGGTTTTCAATGACATGAATAATCTTTGCAATCGAGGCTTCAAGGGAAAGTAACACAAAACCTTTGCAGGCATGTTCCTTTTCTTCTTATCCATGAAATTATGTTCATTTAGACTTCCATCATCACCCTTTGAATTCCATCTAGAATAAGAACATTTCTTGAAATTCTGTCTACTTGAATCCTCTCCCCAATAAATCATACAATCATTGGGACATGCTTGTATTTTTGTATAATTCAGACCAAGCTTGTTAACAACTTTTTTCATATCATAAAAAGGTTCTAGGATGTTTGCTTCAGAAAATGCATCACGAATATATTCCAATATCATGGACATTGCCTTATTTGTAATTCCACATAGACATTTTATATGGTACAACTTCAGCAAAAATGAAAGCTTTGAATATTTCTAACTCCCACTATACAACTCTTGATTTCCATCGTCTACTAAATCATGAAACACATTTTTCTCAGTGAAGTATTATCTTACATTTGGTTCCACAGAATCAAGATGAGGATCCCATGATATGTTTCAATCTTGATCTTCTTGTGTTACAGTCTCAAAAACATCACTTCTAACATTGTAATTTGTATCACCCTCTTCTGGTTGTTCTGATATGTTTTTATGTTGATAGTGGTAACTTGCAATGCCGACTACATAATTTTTGAGTTTTTTAATTTCATTTTCCATTGTTGACGAACTTGGAACCTCATTATGTGGATTAACATCAGTACTCAATCTTTCTGTAACATTCAATTCTCTATGCAAAGCCCAACAAAAATATTGACCAGGGAATTGCTTCAGTATTAAATGTTCATAAACTTCATCTCTCTTCAACCATGTTCTAAATTTACATTTAGGACATGGAAATCTTATTCTCACTTCAACAGATCGATTATAAACTAAAAAATCTAAAAAATCATTCAAACCCATAGCATACTTAGGTGTGTTCCTCGGTAATGTGATCCAGCTTTTATCCATGTATATCACAATGTGCCTACCCAATAATAAAAAAAATTAAAACACAGAGTTACTACTAAATAGAGAAAGAGATTCATATATAAGATAGTGTAAGATTACAGAAAATTTATATAATAAAGATGATCCCTTGATTAAGATGTGAATCCTATTATGTTTGGGATTGGGTATGTTTCTTTGGTAAAGGGAAACAGTGTGCTAACAATACCATATTACTCAATTACCACACAGTCAATACTAAAAGTTATGCTAAACAGTATTCCTATCATGTTTCTCCTAAATCACCAAATTTTCAACCCTTGACTTTTGAAATCCTTTATATCATCAAAATATAATAATAGATAACAAAAAGTAACATAATCATATCTTTTTTGGAATCACAGTTGATGTGGAAAAAAATAATTTTTCCAATCTGGATGAAGAAGCATAGATATAGCAGGATGTAACCCTTAATTGGTCCTTATTGTGTGACTCTAAATCACAATGAAAATGGTATGTATAATAGCATATAAGTTCCATTAATTGAACCCAATTGTGCCCAAGCCATAAAAGAGTTGGAGAGGAAAATTTAATTTATCAATATTCTCCTCTATCCCCATGATGATAGAAAAAAATTGGCACCAAACTCATTTTATCACAGCATAGATTTTTCCAGTGAAGTTGGGATCCAAATACTATTTACATGATTCTATAAGTAGGAAGCTAATGATACTGTAGAAGCCTCCATCTTTTATCCCCCCATGAATCCAATATAACCAAAAGATAGAGAAACTAAGAATGTAGATGCTCTAGGACAACAGGTAAACTAGGATATTGTTCAGAGTATAGAACATGATTTTGTGGATGTTGTTAAGGGACCTATAACTATGGAACTTCATTAGGTAAATCATTTAATAGAACTTCTAAAATAGAATCCACTGGCATTTTAAGGGGATTTTAGACCCAAAAAATCATATGTGTTTTCGTATAGGAGGTCCATTTTTTTAACATTGATGGGAAACCAGGTGAGATGAACGTCAATGTTGGAATGAATAATATTGAGTACCCGATGCTAGAATGATTAGACTTAGTTTTTTTGGATATGTTGTTTCAATACCTCACTTGGAAAGGATTTGTATACTTGTATTGTAAAATAATAAGTCTTGAAAACCATTGGGGTAATAAATGTAGAATAATTTGTTAAATTTAAATATATATATATATATTTAAGAGATTAAACATACTTCAAAATTCACTCACCTTGTCCACTGTTCATGATAGGAAACACCTAGAAAAGGATTGAATGAATAGATCATTATATTAGGTATCCAAACTAAGGGTCTATCAATATTTTTAATGTTCTATATTACATGCCACCTAGAAGTAGATAATAAGGAGTTGGTTGGAGGAAGAGACATTGGATGTAATATTAGTGTAGGAGACACCATTGTTAAGTTATGTGAAACTAGGAGCATCAACATGGGATTTAAACACAATATGTAGAGTCAGTCATATGATAGTAATGTAAGAGAAAATCAATCAATGAGATCAGTCTCTTATAATCCGTATCACATCAATTGACCATGTTTTTTACAGTGCGTCTTGAATTTATACATGAATAATTAATTCATATCACCACTAGATAATTTAAAACATTGTTCCATGAACGGGAATCTTAAAAAATATTTTCATAAAATTCTATGACCAGTTGGTGCAACAAGATCAACTCTACCTCAGGTTTTGTATGCTCGGATGGAATAGTTTTATTAGACTAGTTCTTAACAAAAGACTTAGGAAAACTAAGAGGCATCCAAGAACAATTAATTTTATTAGGATAGGCCTCATTAGAGAAGAAATAACTATCTTGTGACATTTGAGAAGTAGCATTATACATAATTGAAGGATATCATGAATAAGAAACGTAATTCATATATGGTTTGGGGTACCATTTGTATAAATATGGAAATTATGGATATCATATATGATATTTTTATATGGGATACATCCATATTTATTCTATTGTTAATCAATAAGTTGAAACTATTCCTCATACCATCAGTGTCAGCACACCTCATAGATAGTGGTAGTGAGGAGGATTTAAATGGATATAATTCTACATGATTATTATTGGAGTATACTTTATTTAGTTTATTTAGATCATATACATGTATTTAATTGATTTAATCTTTTGTATGAACGACATGGTGGGATTTGAAGCTGGTATAGTCCCCCAAGATTATTAGGTAGTGTTCACATCTCGATACCGAGATCTTCATGAATTAACTTGGGATTTAGTTCTAAATACAGTAAGAATTAAAGATATACTAATTGTGGTTGAAAAAATCAACGACTAGTTAGTGTTAAAAAAATTTATTACTGCTAATGAAACATGAAATATAACTCTTCCTATCAATGTGGATTGACCCACCAACATCTTTCCAAATGATTTCACTAGGATACCATCCATGAATGAAATAATATATTCTATCAATCTACTTCAATGATCATTCCCATAACTTACTATTTATATCCAATTTATAATGAATAACCCATTAACATATATTCCATTTATAATCACAACTCATTTATTACATATATCAATTCTATACCTTAACACATTTAACACAATCACATTATACCAAATGCCCCTTTATGTTGTATCATCAACAAAACACATTTATCACTTATTACATTTAATAAATCAAGTTAACATGCCAACCTAATTGTAGGGGGTTATATCTCACTAACCCATATATCATTTAAATGACTATTTTCTCAGCATATCTTTAAAATGAAATCATGGAATAAAATACAATTCAGGACACTCAATTGAAATAATCTTGAATCCACCCTTCCAAAAACGAGTCAGCATCTTTTAAAAACTCAACATGTCCCACTAATTTCATTTCTATTTACAACCATAAAAGTGGATTTTAAATCATCTTAAAAAAACAGGAACCACGCCCTCATTTCTAATCACTATTTGAAGTCTATTAAGATAAACACTTTTTTCCTATAACATTGAGGTCATCAACTCCTTTTCAAAACAATACCCCCTTTAAAAACATCTTTGTCCTTGATGGAGAACCATAACCAAATCAATGTAAAAATTGATTATTTTAATCCATTTCAAAATCTATCTAGGAATTTCAGAAAAATACCAATTTCATATTTCAGATATCCCATTAACCTTGACTACTTACCAACTTACAATTCACTACCCATTCACTTTCATAATTATATTATTGCAATATTTAAAAAAAATATTTCACCAACCTTAAGGGGTTTTCATAACCCAAGGGTAGACCTAGGTATAATCTCAAACATCAATGAACTCAATAGAGTCCTTAGAGGGTTTCATACATCAATCTGATTCCTAATCTCAATTTTCTTACTCAGGAACACAAAACACAGTAAAGAAGTAAATTGGAACAACCACATACGCATATAATACATAAATTTTATGAGAAAAATCATCAATACCACCTGGGGTCATATGGGCCCGGGGTCACCGGGGTCATGGGGTCGCCGGAGTCACGAGGTCACCAAGGTTGCGGGAGGCCGGGGTCGCCGGGGTCGCGAGGTCGCTGGCTTCGCGAGGTCACGAGGGGTGCGGGGGGACGTGGTTGCGGGGGAAGCGAGGGAAGTGGGGAGAAGTAGGGTCAGGGTGGGGGGGGGGGAGGGGTCGGCAGCGTCAAAAAAATGTTTCGCGGAACTTTATAATAAACCGTTGTGAAACCATTTAAAAAAACGTTTAGTGGTGGTTACGAAAACCGCCGCTAAAAACCCGCCGCTAAATCTAATTTCAGTTGTAGTGTATACCCTTCTTTAAAATTTCTCACTAAAAACAATTCTTCATAACCAGAGGTAAATAGAAACATATGAATGATTGATCTTAGATGCTGAGTAAGGGTAAACATGGGATATAGTAATCTATGATCATATTCAGGTGTAAGATAAGCATAAGGATATACGTTAATGAACACAACTTAAAAAGTTCTTACTCAATCAGACATATATCATAAATCATGGGGAATGACATATAAATTTATCATTTGAAAATACATTTGTCAGAAGAGTAATAATTCATCATTAATCAATCATGATCCATGATATCATATTCTAAACATAAGAACATGTCATAGGAATACTATACAAACAATATACATCATAAGCATTTCATTAGTCAAGGATCATTACCAAGAACATAATTTTATAGTGGAAAAGGTTATATAATGTTTTGGGTTACCTCCCTATCCTCTTTCCAAACCAATAATGTAACACCCCGAGATTTTATGAAAAATATTCTTTTTAATTTCATTAATGTCTTGTGTTATACGCTTCACCAAAAGGAGCTTTCACAACACACATCTCTGACCTGGCTTGAATTACACGCAATCACGACCTTCCACGATAGTGTGTGTTGTACGCAACACCAAGTTTTGCTAAACAACGATATGCTATTAAAATATTATAAAAACTAGCTGTTATGAATAGTAATAACCACTTTTTGAAATTTTGTAAATTTTATTTTTTTCAAAATGGAATTGATTTTTGGATTCGTAATATTGAAATTAGCTTAGGGTGAAATTTCGGTACTTTTCGGATAACTTTCATTTTCTGATGAATAGTGAAAATTACTAAATTTTAATTAAAAAAAAATTTTAATCGAAATAATTAATAGTGATACATTATTAATTTGAGTGGTTTTAAAGTATATTTAGAATATATTTTTACAATTCAATACAATGTTGGCCATTGGATGTAATTTCACATTTACACCAGACATAAACAAGTGTTAATCTTTTGATAGTTATTATCTCTTAAAAACACGCTATTTGTTGTGAAAGCGGAAATTAATTATAAAATTAATTAATGCAACTTATATGTTGGAAATTTTGTAAAATAGAAATCATTTTTGAAATTCAGAATATCAATTATAGCTTAGGGTGAAAATTTGGCATTTTTTCTGAAAAACTTCAATTTTTGATGAATAGTGAAACCACTAAGTGGTAGGTTAAAAACTGAATTTTGCGTAAAACATAATTTTACCGCTTCTGTGAATGGAATTTTGAAAATCCGACAGACACGGTTGATATCAGTAAGTAAAATGTGGTTCAATTAGATAAAAATAATTTTTTGATGAATAGTAACTTTTTACTTTTTTTTACTGCGGTTAATAGTAAATAGGGTAACTAAGGGTAAATATGATATTACTATTACCCTAACACATTTCCTAATTCTATTGGATAAGTGTAATTCGACCAAAAACAACCTTATTAATATAATATGACCATTTAGGTCCACTTGGATTAGATTATGACATTTAATATTATTTTATTTAATGAATAGTTAAAGTAGTTAAAATCAAAGTTTAATAAGTAAATAATTTTTAATATGAGGTTATACATAAGATAAATTAGACTATAAATATTCATTAGAAAGCTCTAAATATTTCCTACATAATGTTATTTTATTTTTAATTTTTAGACATTAAATAATTTAATTTATTTATGACACAATGATGATGAAGTACTTATCTTATTAATGAAATACTAACATAATTGATGTTATAAACACCAAAATAAATGTAATTTGAGACTTTTTATGAATTCCAATAATTTTCTAGGTTACTATGATATATTAGTGTTGATTTAATCAACTTGGTTCGAACATATAATTCTGTTATGACTTTCACAAAAATCTTATATCAAATAGTGTCAAAATTGACACAAAATAGTTTTTAAATCAAATATTATATTATTAATTGTTATTTTATTCCTAAAAATCTAAGGTTCGGAAAAATAACTTAGATAAGGATATATATATTATTAATAAACAATTTGGGGTTCGTTTGGCATGTTATAGTAAGTGTATTAACCATATAGTGTAAGAAAACAAAAAGACACGGTAAAAGTTAAATTATTTAACTTAGAGTTAAATCTAATTGATAAGGTTAAAATAATAACCTAAACTTGTCCAAATACTATTGGTTGATAGTATTTAGACCCATCCCCACTTTATCTTCGAAATAAGACCCTTTGGAACCATTATAAACCGATTTTCACTTTAATATAAAATAATATTTTGAGATATTCCTAAGGTGCCCCTCTCCTCCCTTATAAAAGGACACCTTCTCCCCCTCCTCCTCACACCAATTTGAGCACTCAAGCTCGGACAACCCCTGCCAAAATCCCTTCTCCACTTCCCTAGAATAATCCTAGAGGTCCTGTTCTTCTTCAAAGACCAATCTTAGTTCCCTAAGTGGAGGATTGAAAGAGGCGTTTCAAAGAAGAGGTAATATCCATTACCGATCTTTTCAATTTCTTTCTTCTTAAACTTCTTCTTCTTTAGTTGTTTCATGACAAAGTAATAACATCAGTATTACTTACATACTGATATGTTGTTATAAATATGATACAACCCTAATTCACCTTCTATCCATCCTATGGAAAAATGAAATCACCGCGCGTGCGTACGTACGGAATACCGTCTCCACGCCGTGGTGTGATCTATTTTCCACCACCACCTTAATAGGATGGGTATAATGGTGTAATGAATAACTATATATGATTATTATAAATCGATATTGATACTGAAATAGTATACATACACTTCAACACAATTCCGCGACCATGGGAACGATATCATCGCTCGTGCGTACGTACAGACTACCGTCTCCACGACGCGATGAGATTCATTCTCAATGATTAACCATTCATGAATGATTATAAAGTATATATAATAAGTAATAATGAAATATATGACATATTAATGATACTGGACTTATGTAAATTTATATGTATGTCATCTACTTAATTCCATTCACTTCAATAAGGAAACGAAAACAACATTCATGCGTACGTACGGACTACCGTCTCCATGAACGGTGTATTTCATTCCATTTATCGATATTATATATATATATATATATATTCTGAATATATATTATATATTAATCATGTTTTACATTCTGGATATAAGTAATCATGATCAAAGTAATCATATTAATAATTACAAGTTAAAAACACGAACGACAAATGAGACGATTTTACCCAAAACACTACTTTAACATGAATTTACAAAAGAACGGGTAATATAAAGTCATAAGTAGACCATATATGATAAAATAACAATTAATATGATTCTGGAATAAGTCAATAACATGATTTAAATCATTTTACAGGAGGTTTGTACCCTTACAAAGCAAGTCAGACCTAAGGTATGGGAAATATCAAAATCTCATTTTTATCTGAGATTGTTTATACTTTAGTATTTACTGGGGTGTATTTTATCATCAACATACATGTTTACTCAATATGTAATATTATTTCCATCCACCTAAAATTTTTTAAATCCAATTTTACCCTTCGGTGAGTTTTTAGTAAAGGATATGAAAGGAATCTTTTGTCGTTTTTCGTACGAGGTACTTTTTGACTTTTCCGACAAAAGTACGAAGAATGTTTTTTTAAGTTATACGGCATGAATGGCTTTTTAAAACATTATTTCCAAGAAGATTCCTTTACAAGTTTTCACGTTTATTTTTAACCAACTTCTTTTAGTTTAAAATTGTATGACATGTTAAGAAAGGAAAAGTGTTTTTGAAGAAGAAAGGATATTTTCCTCAAGAATGAAGTTCAAGTGTTTTATCAAAATTATTTTCCATCTAAGATAATAAAGGGTTCTATTTTTATCCCTATTATTACATTGATTTGATTATGTTATGATGGAATTATTTTTATGAATTCATTTATCGTATATGAATTGTTTTATGATGTCATGATGTTTAAGATTCCCATTTTTACTACATGGGTTATGCAATGATGTATGGTTTATGATTTTGTGGCACACATAAGAATGGTATCATTATGAGATTGGTGGGACCTGTATCTCCCTCCAATGCATTGGGTAATGATTTTATATCTCATGAGATAGACATGGCTAGAATGGTAGGTTATACCGGTTCAGTGAAACAGGACTGAAACGAGGGTGACTCGGTTCAGAAAGAGACTTTGTCCACTAAGATAGTCTTGGCAACGAGTCATGACTAATAAGAAATGATTCCCTATGATTATGTGTGTATGCCACAAAGTTTAATGTTTTATGTTATGATTATTGTGATTACATTTCACTGCCATGATTTATCCCATGTTATGAAATTATGATCTCTTTTGCAGGTTAAGATTTCCAAAAGTTATGTGCTTGTGTATACTATGAGATTTATATTTCTTTTGTTTACCCTTACTGAGCATTTGAGCTCACCCTTTTATGTTTTCTTCTCCCCAGGATATAAAGAAAGGTTTTAGGTAAAAAAAGGGAAGATCTTTATGGGAGATATTGGAGATCTTTCACCACGATTAGAAGATTACGTTCCGAGTTTCCAAAGACACTAAACTATTACGATCCTTGTGTGTGTATTTTTTGTTATGTACTAAGTATTCCGCAAAAGTAATGTAATGTTCATGTACATTAAGATTAGGGTATCTACAGTTGGTATCATAGGAAAGGTTTAGTCAACCTTTGAAAACTAGGACGCGAAAACATTAGTGAGATCCCTAGAGATATTTCTAAGGTATGTCAAGGGATGTCCCTAAGGTTAAGTATACGTATAGGTTATAGTACTAGAATTACGCTAACGATCATAGAATTAAACCTAAGATGTTAGATATTGAAGGTACTCCCCCTTTATTATGTTGTTTTCCCCTAGAATGATTTTTGCCTCTCACACTATTCTTTTTGGGTTTTAGAAAATGGCTGGAAACAAGATGATTAACGATAATGGAGAATATGATGGACAATGGAATGATATTCTTCATAATGAAATGGGATTTGGAAGTCCAAACATCATTATTATGCCGAATCAGAAATCTCATAATATGATCAATAAAGTAAAATTTGGTAAGTTTCCTGACTCGGCTAATAAGAGAAAGATGGAGTTTCATGATGATCATAGATGAAAGAAAGTTCAATTTCCCCTATGTAAATCATGTGGGGAGAGGCATCAAGGAGAATATTTCAAAGGAACTGGAAGATTCTTTGGGTGTGTAAAATAAGGACACAAAGAAAGTACGTGCAAAGGAAAAGGTTCAGTTAACACCATGGATGAGGATAATGGTATTGCTACGACATCAACAATGGTTAACTGTTTTAAATGTGGAATGTACGGGCATTATGCAAACCAATGCCCAAAGGGAAAGTCTCATGAAGAGAATCAGTATGGTCGTATGGGAAGTATTTATGTTGATGATGATGAAGAGACTACAAATGATATGTGAGATGAAATAATTGTTGAAGCTCGGTCAATGGTTTATGAAGGTAGTGGAATGATTACATGTTTATCAAGTGTAATGTTGTATAAGTAATCTCATGGTACTATGGAATAAGGAGACATCTAAGGATTGTTACAATATTGTATTCCCTATGTTTTTAAAGTGTATGATTAATGGTACTAGTAACCATGAAATGTTATTCATATATTTTTTGGAAAGTAGATGATATGCGCATAATGAAGGAATAATAAGATAATGAGGTATTTGATTGTATTCATTAGCTCATGGCTGATATAAGGAGAAGGTTATATCATGGTTTGAGTATATAGAATTTTCGGATTGTGGTATGTGGAAAGAGTTAACTTTTAACTGCATTCATGTTTTCACTAAGGTTCAATGGGTATTCAAGAGAATACGTGATTAAGGCCTTTGAATGTTTGGAATGTGACCAACAAGACATATCTTATGATATATGGGGATCAATGACAGTATTAAATCTCTGGTAATCGTTTTCACTATATTATGAGAGTGGACTGCAGTATTATGGATAAGCCTAAAGATTAGAATTGATTATTTTGGACATAAGTTAGTATTGTTTAAGGATAGAAGATTTTCGATATTATTGATGGGATGTTATAGTAATGTAGTTTTAGAAAAAGGACAACCTGCAGGACGGGTGACAGCCCATCGCGTCGGACAAGGATGTGGGAATCGAACCCACAACCGAAGTGCGACTGGCCTTTATCACCTACCACTGGCCAACAAGAAGTCCCTATTTAGTAAAAACTAGTTTTATTATATTAAGCAGTATGATATATGAAGTATAAAGTCCATTTTAGAAACCATATATGATTAATCACACTATAGATCGACTTATGTATATAACTTTTGCTAACCTTTTGTTTGAGACAGATGGAATGACCCGTCATTCTATCACATGATCTGCTAACACTTCACGAATAACAAATTCAACTTCATTTATTTAAGAGATGAAGTGTAAATTGTTCAAGGCACGAACAACAATGAGATTGTACCAAAATAAAGTAAGTATTTATTCTAATTCTAATTCTTCAACTTTAGGGAAATGATCTTGAAAAACAAAAATGTTGTCCTAGTGCTTTTATATCTGATTAATCTGATGGTACCTTAGATCGTCACAAATTTATGGCTTTGTGATTGCTAGCTTATCCATAGCCATGTTCTCTACCACTCTCCATCAGAACATGATGGTTGGATTTCTCTTCCATATCCATATTTTCACCTATGTGGAAACCCAGTGATTAGTATATTTGGGTAACCGTTAAGTTTCATACTTTTGTTTTTAAAGATTGGTTTTGGTATTCCTTTTTACGATGTGGGTTTTGATTAAAGAAACTTTTGAATAGTAAACCATTTATAACCCCGACGAATTTCGAGTGCGAAATTCATTTTAAGGGGTGTAGAATGTAACACCCCGAGATTTTATGAAAAATATTCTTATTAATTTCATTAATGTCTTGTGTTATACGCTACACCAAAAGGAGCTTTCACAACACACATCTCTGACCTGGCTTGAATTACACGCAATCGCGACCTTCCACGATAGCGTGTGTTGTACGCAACACCAAGTTTCGCTAAACAACGATATGCTATTAAAATATTATAAAAACTAGCTGTTATGAATAGTAATAACCACTTTTTGAAATTTTGTAAATTTTATTTTTTTCAAAAAGGAATTTATTTTTGGATTCGTAATATCGAAATTAGCTTAGGGTGAAATTTTGTTACTTTTCGGATAACTTTCATTTTCTGATGAATAGTGAAAATTACTAAATTTTAATTAAAAACAACTTTTATTAATCGAAATAATTAATAGTGATAAATTATTAATTTGAGTGATTTTAAAGTATATTTAGAATATATTTTTACAATTCAATACAATGTTGGTCATTGGATGTAATTTCACATTTACACCAGACATAAACAAGTGTTAATCGTTTGATAATTATTATCTCTTAAAAACACGCTATTTGTTGTGATAGTGGAAATTAATTATAAAATTAATTAATGAAACTTATATGTTGGAAATTTTTTAAATTAGAAATCATTTTTGAATTCGGAATATCAATTATAGCTTAGGTTGAAATTTTGGCATGTTTCTGAAAAACATCAATTTTTGATGAATAGTGAAACCACTAAGTGGTAGGTTAAAAACTGAATTTTGCATAAAACATAATTTTACCGCTTCTGTGAATGGAATTTCGAAAATCCGACAGACACGGTTGATATCAGTAAGTAAAATGTGGTTCAATGAGATAAAAATAATTTTTTGGTGAATAGTAACTTTTTACTTTTTTTTACCGCGGTTAATAGTAAATAGGGTAACTAAGGGTAAATTTGATATTACTATTACCCTAATAAATGTCCTAATTCTATTGGATAAGTGTAATTCGACCAAAAACAACCTTATGAATATAATATGACCATTTAGGTCCACTTAGATTAGATTATGACATTTAATATTATTTTATTTAATGAATAGTTAAAGTAGTTAAAATCAATGTTTAAAAAGTAAATCATTTTTAATATGGGGTTATACATAAGATAGATTCGACTATAAATATTCATTAGAAAGATAAAACGATTTCATACATAATTTTATTTTATTTGTAATTTTTATACATTATATAATTTAATTTATTTATGACACAATGATGATGCAGTAATTATCTTATTAATGAAATATTGACATAATTGATGTTATAAACACCAAAATAAATGTAATTTGAGACTTTTTATGAATTCCACTAATTTTATAGGTTACTATGATATATTAGTGTTTATTTAATAAACTTGGTTCGAACATATAATTCTGTTATGACTTTCACAAAAATCTTATATCAAATAGTGTCAAAATTGACACAAAATAGTTTTTAAATCAAATATTATATTATTAATTGTTATTTTATTCCTAAAAATATAAGGTTCGGCCAAATGACTTAGATAAGGATATATATATTAATAATAAACAATTTGGGGTTCGTTTGGCATGTTATAGTAAGTGTATTAACCATATAGTGTAAGAAAACAAAAAGACACGATAAAAGTTAAATTATTTAACATAGAGTTAAATCTAATTGATAAGGTTAAACTAATAACCTAAACTTGTCTAAATCCTATTTGTTGATAGGGTTTAGACCCATCCCCACTTTAGCTTCTAAATAAGACCCTTTGGAACCATTATAAACCGATATTGACTTTATTATAAAATAATATTTTGAGATATTCCTAAGGTGCCCCTCTCCTCCCTTATAAAAGGACACCTCCTCCCCCTCCTCCTCACACCAATTTGAGCACTCAAGCTCGGCCAACCCCTGCCAAAATCCCTTCTCCACTTCCATATAATAATCCTAGAGGTACTGGTCTTCTTAAAAGACCAATCTTAGTTCCCTAAGTGGAGGATTCAAAGAGGCGTTTCAAAGAAGAGGTAATATCCATTACCGATCTTTTCAATTTCTTTCTTCTTCAACTTCTTCTTCTTTAGTTGTTTCATGACAAAGTAATAACATAAGTATTACTTACATACTGATATGTTATTATAAATATTAAACATCCCTAATTCACCTTCTATCCATCCTACGGAAAAATGAAATCACCGCGCATGCGTACGTACGGAATACCGTCTCCACGCCGTGGTGTAATCTATTTTCCACCACCACCTTAATAGGATGGGTATAATGGTGTAATGAGTAACTATATATGATTATTATAAAGTGATATTGATACTGAAAAAGTATACATACACTTCAACACAATTCCACGACCATGGGAACGATATCATCGCTCGTGCGTACGTACGGACTACCGTCTCCACGACGCGATGAGATTCATTCTCAATGATTAACCATTCATGAATCATTATAAAGTATATATAATAAGTACTAATGAAATATATGACATAATAATGATACTGGACTTATGTAAATTTATATGTATTTCATCTACTTAATTCCATTCACTTCAATAAGGAAACAAAAACAGCGTTCATGCGTACGTACGGACAACCGTCTCCATGAACGGTGTATTTCATTCCATTTATCGATATATTATAAATATATATATATATATATTCTGAATATATATTATATATAAATCATGTTTTACATTATGGATATAAGTAATCATGATCCAAGTAATCATATTAATAATTACAAGTTAAAAACACGAACGACAAATGATACGATTTTACCCAAAACGCCAATTTAACATGAATTTACAAAAGAACGGGTAATATAAAGTCATAAGTGGACCATATATGATATAATAACAATTAATATGTTTCTGGAATAATTCAATAACATGATTTAAATCATTATATAGGAGGTTTAGACACTTACAAAGCAAGTCGGACCTAAGGTAAGGGAAATATCACAATCTCATTTTTATCTGAGATTGTTTATACTTTAGTATTTACTGGGGTGTATTTTATCATCCACATCCATGTTTCCTCAATATGTAATATTATTTCCATCCACCTAAAAATTTTTAAATCCAATTTTACCCTTCGGTGAGTTTTTAGTAATGGATATGAAATGAATCTTTTGTCATTTTTCGTACGAGGTACTTTTTGACTTTTCCGACAAAAGTACGAAGAATGTTTTTTTTAACTTATACGGCATGAATGGATTTTTAAAACATTATTTCCAAGAAGCTTACTTTACAAGTTTTCATGTTTATTTTTAATCAACTTCTTTTATTTTAAAATTGTATGACATGTTAAGAAAGGAAAAGTGTTTTTGAAGTAGAAAGGATATTTTCTTCAAGAATGAAGTTTAAGTGTTTTATCAAAATTATTTTCCATCTAAGATAATAAAGGGTTATGTTTTTATCCCTATTATTACATTGATTTGATTATGTTGTGATGAAATTATTTTTATGAATTCATTTATCGTATATGAATTTTTTTATGATGTCATGATGTTTAAGATTCCCATTTTTACTACATGGGTTATGCAATGATGTATGGTTTTTGATTTTGTGGCATACATAAGAATGGTATCATTATGAGATGGGTGGGACCTATATGTCCCTACAATGCATTGTGTAAAGATTTTATATCTCATGAGACAGACATGGCTGGAATGGTAGGTTATACCGGTTCAGTGAAACAGGACTGAAACGAGGGTGACTCGGTTCAGAAAGGGACTTTGTCCACTAAGATAGTCTTGGCACTGAGTCATGACTAATAAGAAATGATTCTCTATGATTATGTGTGTATGCCACAAAGTTTAATGTTTTAAATTATGATTATTGTGATTACATTTCACTACCATGATTTATCCCATGTTATGAAATTATGATCTCTTTTGCAGGTTAAGATTTCCAAAAGTTATGTGCTTGTGTATACGATGAGCTTTATATTTCTTTTGTTTACCCTTACTGAGCATTTGAGCTCACCCTTTTATGTTTTATTTTCTCCAGGATATAAAGAATGGTTTTAGGTAAAAAAAAAAGGGAAGATCTTTATGGGAGATATTGGAGATCTTTCACCACGATTAGAAGATTACGTTCCGAGTTTCCAAAGACACTAAACTATTACGATCCCTGTGTGTGTATTTTTTGTTATTTACTAAGTATTCCACAAAAGTAATGTAATGTTCTTGTACGTTAAGCTTAGGGTCTCTACAAATAAGGGGTTCACTCCAAACATAACTCATATTATCTTACAAGATATAAATCAATATCCAATTAATTATAGTGTTTTATTGGAACCACCCATTGTATGATTAAAACCTAGAATATATGTTCCATATGATATTAAAAACACTCATCAATTCATTTGTTCATAAACCATGGAAATGAAATGGGTTTCATAAATATTTCAACATAAAATAATCATAATTCATTTAAAGAAAAACATGGGTGATATAATTACATCATATCCACAGTGAAGTATAAATAACACCAAATCAAATCAATATATATATATATATATAAGAAATAACATTAAAAGTACATTTAAACCTTTCATTGATAACATGATAAAAATATTATTTCAATAAAATTTTATGAAAAAATTAAAAAAAATATTGATAAAATTAATTTGAATGAATAAATCAACGGATAAATGTAAATTGTGCTTCAATGAAAACAACATTCATGAATTTAGAAAAAGTAATTCTTACAGTAAATGTTACAAAAATGATTCCTTTCACATGTTTTGTAAAAATTTATGAATAAACTATTTGGAAAACATAGTAAAAATAAATTATAATACTCTTAAAGGAAATTAAATTATGTTATAAAATTACCTGAATTATACATTGTATAATATAAAAGAAAATTGTTAAAAAATTTAAAATAACATTGACAGTGTAAAAAATATTGAACGACCAATTTGGAAATATGGCCGAATTTTCTTAATTTTTTCCCAATAATTTTCAGTAACAAATAGAGGATAATGAATTTAAGATATTAAAATAGAAGAAATAACTATAAGGGAAGAATAGGTGGGGTTTATTATATAAATATTATATGATACCCCTAAAAGAAAATTTAAACCTGAAAAAACAATCTCTATTAAAAAAGATATTTCAATATAAACCATTTTTGTAAATATTCTTATATTATTTTATAATAAATTTAGATTTTTTATACCTAAATAGAATAAAAATTTTCATAATTATATAAAAATATAACTTTCCCTTATAATTATTAATTAGTCATTTATTAATAATTATTCAATAAAATCAACATTAAAGATGTCATATGTTCCATTCCAAATTCATTTTTTATACGTTTCTAATAGTTGAACGTTTTTAATGTTTTCATTATCCAATTAATCATAATAAATATATAATTATATTATTTATTAGTTATATATTCATTTTTAATCATTCTTATAAGGTGGTGAAAAATAGTAAATCACATCACTTCGTGAAAATGGTAGTCCATATGTATACATGAGTAATGATTTCATTTCAACAAGAATGGAAAAAAATAAAGGTAAATAAAAATATTTAATTATATAATAAAAATAGTATAATTATTATAATTTATATTCATTAAATATATTAATATTACCATCCATGTATTCTATTAATGAAAAATGAATCGTATCACTTTGTGGAGGTTGTAGTCTATACGTACAAACGAATGATGTTATCATTTATCATAGGATATAAAGGAGGTAGAAAATGTATATATAATTAACATAACTTCATTTTAATATAGTAATTATATTTACTTAATCATGTATATATGGTTATATATTATTTATTGTTGGTCATGGAAGAGTGACACTCAATATAGATTGGTAAAGTCATTTACCTCTTATTTGGGAAACCTCCTTGTCCATACACTTTAAGACATTAAAGGAAAATATTTTGGAAAAAATATAATCTATATTATGTTAAAATAGATGTTAACAATATATGTGGTTAGGTAATTTCTAATATACAGGGAATAATATATGTGAATATGTGAAGGTATGTGGTCCCCTTTTATGAGTGAGTTGGGTGCCACTCTTGTAAGTACTTAATACATGAAAAATATAATAAAGTAATATTCAAGTTAAAGTGGAACCAATAAAATAATGATAAAATTATAAAATATGGTTTCTATTAAATCCACATAACCAAACATATTTATCAATGTTTAAGTGATATATATATTTTTATCTCTATGTTTGACCCTTGCTGTCCTTTTAACCCTTATCATGGTGGAAAGGTTTTACCATTTTCAATATTGATATTGACCAAAAATGAAATTGACACATTTCAAAAAAATTAAATTATAATTAAAAATATCGAAATCATTTAATAATATTAATTTCAAATAATTTTTATAAATTAATTAAAAAATAAGCACAAAAAATTCAATGGAAATGGTTTTTATAAAAATGAATTTTGAAGAATAAAAATTAATTTAATCCAATTAATATCCTTATATAAACAATGTTAAAAAATTTTATAGATTATATTATCCCCGTATTTTATTAAAACATTATCTAATAGTGTTTATTTTAATTTTTTTAAGATAAATACAAATATCCCACATAAATGTAGTTTTTATGAAATAATTTTATTTTTACATTAAAATGATTTGTTTCATTTGTAAACTATTTACAACAATTGAATTTACTTTTCACATGAGTAAAATATAAATTTTTAAATTTTTAATACTACTAATTAATTTTGAAATAAAATATATATTACAAAATTGATGCTTATAAAAAAAATATTTCAAAAGAGTTATATAGGTTCAGTAAAAAAATTTATGTGAAAAGGTAATTATTTTCAACAATTAACATCTATTTAAAAACCATATAATGTGATTAATATTATATGTATTATAATTATTCTCATATTTTTAGGTTTCATTCTTCAAATTTTTTTATTTTTTTGTAAAATATAATAATATTCTAAAATCATTGGGTGTTACATTATACTTTTATAAGAATTTCACTATAAAAAATATGTTACTTTGATTAAAACAAATGAGGGTATCTCTATCACTTAACATGCTTAGGTTCACATATTAATTCTTAAATTTTAGGATTCTTCTAAAGATCATTGTCTAGGTGAGTGGTTTGGTTCTAAAGTGTTTTTTCTATATAATTCATGATTTTTATTGTTTTTCATTATAATTAATATCATTATCTAATGATATGACTGCTATGTTAAGTACATATAAACTATTGGATATATAATCACTCAAAAAATATACCTAGAGCTCTTAATGAACATTCAAATGGTTTTCGGGATATTCTATGCACTAAGTCACCATCCAGATATGATCAAGAACCTCATGAGGAATGATATATCTTGCAAATATGTTTACATTATATCTAAATATAATATCATTCTTTCCAAGTGTTATCTATTGGAACACATTATAATGCACATTGAATTCCAAATCTGACTGATAATTTCTAGTATAACAATTTTTTCAACTTTGACCTTCCCTGATGTTATTATAAATGTATATAACTTTATATTATATTTATTTATCCCACTCAAGCCCCAATATCAATTTTTTTAAAAAAATCAACCCAACATGTTTGAGTCTTGAACTTATTTCAATATAGGGTTTCATAAGGATCCATATGAATTCTTGATTGAAATCTATTTTTGAATGAAAATTATGCCAAATGAAGTTCTTAATACCATACTCCTTTTAAATCCACAAATAAATCCCTAAACATACCTTATAGGGTATGAGTCATCCTCTCAGAATGACCATAGATCTAAGGATTATATGCCATTCTGAAGAAAAAATCTTTATGAAAATATAATTGAAGAATTATCAAGATCATCACTATAAACCTTGGATCTCAATAAGACATGATAAAGAGTGGTACTCCATGTGGCCTTACCATTTCATTAATGTATATCTTGGTGAGATGATTAAGATTGAAATATTATCTGATAACAACAAAATATGATAATTACATAAGGTGATCATGTACAATGCAAATAACATTTTTCTTTTTAGATGTATTAGGGAGTCCCATGATGAAATCAATTCTTATGTTTTTATATTTACACATTTGTACGGTTAGTAGTCGTGGAATTCCCCAAAACTCCTCTCTCATAGACATAACTTGATGACACAATAACCCTCGAGATAAACACTCCATGATATCCCCTTCATGTAATACCTCTAGGAATTCTCTTTATTATATTTATACTTATTTATAATTATTGTATGAATTGATAATTATGAACGATGAGATTTATCCAAGAAACCTGTCTTAAATTACAGTGTTTATGGGACATATATACCATTAATGAATATAATTTGTTCATATTACTCATGGTTGAACTCTTGAATAATACTTATCTGCCTTTAGACCATAATATCATCGATAAAAACATAGTTAATATTCAAATGAATAGATGATCAAACATTCATTTGGGATGGATATGATATTTATAATTTCCTTATAATTTTAAGTTGTATCCTTTGCAACAACATATATATTAGATCTCTTTAAATACACATCAGGGAAGAAAAAGAATGTCCATTTTGACTAAGGGCATCAACCACCCTATTCACTCTCTTTGTTTTTAAATTCATTGAGAAGTAAAAACATTTAATCAATTAAAACCATATACATTGGAACATATCAAACAATATCTTTGTGAATGTTTTCTTCAGACTTCTACGATTAATATATATTTAAAACATTTCATCATATAGATAGTTACAAGATATCATCAAATAAAAAATTAACTTTTCTATTCCAAATCATGTTTTGGTTAATTTTTATCATGAACCTTCAATTAGTGAGTGAAATAAAAAAACAACCATGATATTATATCCAAGAAAACATCCCAGTCCCTTCATTACTTTATCATTTTAGATGAAAAATAGTCCTTCACTATAGGGTAGTGTGAGCACATTTGCACTAACCAATCTTCTCTTTATTTCAATCAAATTCTTATTATATTCAACATTCAATAGGAACACAGAACTCTTTCATGTCATATTGGTTATTGGATTTGATCACTATGAGAAATATCTCACAAAGAGTAGGTATTATCCAACCATCCCAAAGAAAAATACTATTTTTGGTAACCTTGGTTTGTCTAGGAAAATGTTTAATAAATTTAATCGTTTAATGAACCACTAATATAAACTCAGTTGTGATTACATGACCAAATAATGATAACCTTTTCTACCATAATTTGCATTTAAAAATTTTTTAATATGAATTATAATTTTTTATGGTATTATACTAAATCCTTAAATAATATACATTTTATTCCTTATTCATAGAATAATTTAAAATATCATTTATAAATACTACCACAAACTGATCAAGGAAATCCTTAAAGACTTTATTCATTAGATCCATGAAGATAGTCAGTGAACTAGTAAGTCTAAATAAAATAACAATAAATTCATATTGTTAATACCATGTTTGAAATGAAATCTGGGATATTACCTCCTTTTTCGAATCAATTAATGATATCTAGATCATCATTCAATATTTAAAATGATATTTATCTCCTCATCATTGATAAATTAAATGATGAATATGATGTAGAAGATACACGTTTTAGTAATATTTTAGATTTCTTGATATCCATTACAAAAATTTTTTAGATTATATTTCTTGTAAAAAAACAATAGGTGTGTAACATCCGAGACTTTTATGTTATCAAAGGAATCTTTTTCTACACAACACTTGCTTGGCTTGCTTTACACGCAATCGCGACCTTCTTCGATAGCTTGCGTCGTACGGAATATCGAGTTTCACTAAACAACAATATGCTATTAAAACTAGCCGTTATGAATAGTAATAACCACTTTTTGAAATTTTATAAATTTTATTTTTCAAAATGGACTTCATTTTTGGATTCGGAATACCAAAATTAGCCTAGGGTGAAATTTTGGTATTTTTCTGAAAACTTTCAATTTTTGATGAATAGTGAAACCACTAAGTGGTAGGTTAAAAACTGAATTTTGCATAAAACTTAATTTTACCGCTTCTGTGAATGGAATTTCGAAAATCCGACAGACACGGTTGATATCGGTAAGTAAAATGTGGTTCAATGAGATAAAAATAATTTTTTGGTGAATAGTAACTTTTTACTATTTTACCGCGGTTAATAGTAAATAGGGTAACTAAGGGTAAATATGATATTACTATTACCCTAACACATGTCCTAATTCTATTGGATAAGTGTAATTCGACCAAAAACAACCTTATGAGTAAAATATGACCATTTAGGCCCACTTGGATTAGATTAAGAAGGGTTAAAATAGTTAAAATCAAAGTTTAATAAGTAAATCATTTTTAATATGGGGTTATACATAAGATAAATTCGACTATAAATATTCATTAGAAAGCTAACACGATTTACTACATAATGGTATTTTATTTTTAATTTTTAGACATTAAATAATTTAATTTATTTATGACACAATGATGATGCAGTAATTATCTTATTAATGAAATATTGACATAATTGATGTTATAAACACCACAATAAATGTAATTTGAGACTTTTTATGAATTCCAATAATTTTATAGGTTACTATGATATATTAATGTTGATTTAATCACTTGGTTCGAACATATAAATCTGTTATGACTTTCACAAAAAACATATATCAAATAGTGTCAAAATTGACACAAAATAGTTTTTAAATCAAATATTATATTATTAATTGTTATTTTATTCCTAAAAATCTATGGTTCGGCCAAATAACTTAGATAAGGATATATATATTAATAATAAACAATTTGGGGTTCGTTTGGCATGTTATAGTAAGTGTATTAACCATATAGTGAAAGAAAACAAAAAGACACGGTAAAAGTTAAATTAATTAACTTAGAGTTAAATCTAATTGATAAGGTAAAAATAATACCCTAAACTTGTCTAAATCCTATTGGTTGATAGGATTTCGACCCATACCCACTTTAGCTTCGAAATAAGACCCTTTGGAACCATTATAAACCGATTTTGACTTTAATATAAAATAATATTTTGAGATATTCCTAAGGTGCCCCTCTCCTCCCTTATAAAAGGGCACCTCCTCCCCCTCCTCCTCACAACTATTTGAGCACTCAAGCTCGGCCAACCCCTGCCATTTTCTCCTCTCCACTTCCCTAGAATAATCCTAGAGGTCCTGGTCTTCTTCAAAGACCAATCTTAGTTCCCTAAGTGTAGGATTCAAAGAGGCGTTCCAAAGAAGAGGTAATATCCATTACCGATATTTTCAATTTCTTTCTTCTTCAACTTATTCTTCTTTAGTTTTTTCATGATAAAGTAATAAAATAAGTATTACTTACATACTGATATGTTATTATAAATATAAAACAACCCTAATTCACCTTCTATCCATCCCACGGAAAAATGAAATCACCGCGCGTGCGTACGTACGGAATACCGTCTCCACGCCGTGGTGTAATCTATTTTCCACCATCACTTTACAAGGATGGGTATAATGGTGTAATGAGTAACTATTTATGATTATTATAAATTAATATTTATACTGAAATAATATATATATATACTCCAATACAGTTCCACGATCATAGGAACGATATAATCACTCGTGCGTACGTACGGAATACCGTCTCCACGATGTGATGCGACTCGTTCTACATGATCATCATTACATAGTAATTATATAAATGAATTGAATGAATAAATATGACATATGTTACACTAATAACATTATGGATATAAGTTAGACATAACCTTAAAATAAGAATAAGAATTTATTCGGCAAAACACGCATAAGAACAAAAGGCAATATAGACCCGAGTAACAAGTAACAATGAAATATTACTAACAAGAAGCTAAGAATATGACCATATATGATATCATATCAATATGTATGACTCTGTAATAAGTAAATAACATTATTTAAACCATTATACGGGAGCTTCGGACACGTACAAAGCAAATCGGACCTAAGGTAAGGGAAATATCACAATCTCATTTTTATCTGAGATTGTTTATTCGTAAGTATTTACTGGGGTGTATTTTATCATCCACATCCATGTTTCATCAATATGTAATATTATTTCCATCCACCTACAATTGTTTAAATCCATTTTTAACCTTCGGTGAGTTTTTAGTAATATGTATGAAAGGAATCTTTTGTCGTTTTTCATACGAGGTAATTTTTGACTTTTCTGACAAAAGTATGACGAATGTTTTTTTTAAACTTATACGGCATGAATGGATTTCAAAAAAATTATTTCCAAGAACCTTCCTTTACAAGTATTCAAGATTATTTTTAATCAACTTCTTTTATTTTAAAATTGTATGACATGTTAAGAAAGGAAAAGTGTTTTTGAAGTAGAAAGGATATTTTCCTCAAGAATGAAGTTCAAGTATTTTATTATAATTATTTTCCATCTAAGATAATAAAAGGGTTCTGTTTTTATCCCTATTATTACATGGATTTGATTATGTTGTAATGGAAACATTTTTATGAATTCCTTTATCTTATATGATTTGTTTTATGATGTCATGTTGTTTAATAATCCCATTTTTATTACATGGGTTATGCGATGATGTATGATTTATGATTATGTGGCACACATAAGAAAGTATTCATTATAAGATGGGTGGGACCTATATCTCCCTCCAATGCATTGGGTAAATATTTTATATCTCATGAGATAGAAAGGGCTGGAACGGTAGGTTATACCGGTTCAGTGAAACAGGACTGAAATGAGGGTTACTCGATTCAGAAAGGGACTTTGTCCACTAAGATATTCTTGGCAATGAGTCATCACTAACAAGAAATGATTTTCCATGATTATGTGTGCATGCCACAAAGTTTCAAGTTTCATGTTATGATTATGGTGATATTATTTTCACTTCTATGATTTATTCCATGTTAAGATATTATGATTTCTTTTGCAGGTTATGATTTTCAAAAAGATATAATATGATTTTTATTTCCTTTATTTGCCCTTGCTGAGCATTTGAGCTCACCCTTTTATGTTTTCTTTTCCCCAGGTCAGGAAGATGGATATTATGTAGAATATGCTAAAAGGGACCCTAGATATGATGAAATAAATGGGATATACTGTAGAAGATTTATGAACCAGTTGTTTATGTTTCCCAGTTTCTAAAGACACTATACCTATACGGTCCTTTGTGGTTTTGTCATATGTTGTAATAAGTGTGCTTCAATTTTGAAGTATTAACAATGTATGTAAAGTATGGGTCATTATAGTTGGTATCAGAGGAAAGGTATAGTCAACCTTTGGAAACTAGGATGTGAAAGCCTTAGTAAGAACCCTAAGGATAAGACTAAGCATAGAACACAATCTTAGTGTTTTAGAAACGGCCTTGAATACCCTAGGATAAAACCTTAAGTGTAAAATTTAATCCTTGATTATGTGGTTTTCCTATTATAATTAGTGTTGCTCACACTATTCTTCTTGGTTTTAGTTAATGGCTGGAACCCGAAGGAACCGTGTTAATGCGGAATGCGATGGGAAATGCAATGATTGTCCCCCTGAGCAACCAAACGATATGGGAGCTGGAATGAAAAATCTTGTAGCCATGCTCACACAACTTTCAAAAGCTATGAATCATGCAGGACTTCCAAACAAGCAAAGGAAGGAGCAACATTCTGTTTAATCCTTTATGAGGCAGCGTCCACCTTCTTTCAGTGGGTCTACTGATCCATTAGTTGCTGAACAATGGATTAGTACTACTGAAAAGATATTTTCAGTTCTTCAATGTTCTGAACATGATAAAGTCATCCTAGCAGTGTATCGTTTGGAAGGAGATGCTGATCAATGGTGGAATCTTATTAATAATACGAGGAAAAGGGATGAAATTGAGTCTATGGAATGGGACGAGTTCAAGAACATATTTTTCAATAAGTACTTCCCTCGTATTCTCCGAACAAAGATGGAGAAAGAGTTCCTTGAACTGAAGCATAGGGATGATGAATCTGTTAGTACCTATGAAGCAAATTTTACAAGACTTGCAAGGTATTCTTCTGGTATTATTATCCAACCTGAGAGTAAGATCGATCGATTCTTTAGTGGCTTAAAACCAAGTCTTCGAAGGGCGTTATCCATAAG
Organism: Viscum album; assembly: GCA_963277665.1. Lineage (NCBI taxonomy): Eukaryota > Viridiplantae > Streptophyta > Magnoliopsida > Santalales > Viscaceae > Viscum > Viscum album. The sequence continues at coordinate 1,545,913,562 of OY728135.1, read as the reverse complement.
GGACTTCAATAGCTACGAGGAAATCGTTCGATGTGCTCTCAAAGTCGAGATGGAGATTGGAGTAACCCATCAGTCACATGGGATTGATAAGAAGAGGAAGATGGAATTCAAAGAAAAATATAAAGAGAACACGGAAAAGAAGATGAGCTTTTCCTTATGCTCAAAGTGTGGAAAGAAACATGGAGGGATTTGTCTTAAAGGGACAAGTAAATGTATTAAATGTGGAAAAGAAGGTCATCGGGCATTTGGATTCCATGATAATGGGAAGAAGATGTCTAATGACGCAAACAAAGGAAGGGATACACAGAATGAACCTACTACACTTCAATGTTTCAAGTGCAAGGAGATGGGGCATTATTCCAATCAATGCCCAAATCCAAGGGTTGATGATGATGGTCGACGTCAACAAAATCTTAAGGCTAAAGACAAAGGAAAGTCACATGCAATTTCTATCAGCGATGTGGAGTACGATAACGAAGTGGTGAAAGGTACACTTACCGTCCACTCTAAAGTATCAAATGTTTTATTTGATTATGGATCCACCCACTCTTTTATTTCTAAATAATTTTCTAAGGGTATCTCCGTATTACCTCAACAATTAGATGTTGAGTTAGATGTGACAACACCTAATGGCACAACAGTCGCATCAAAAGTTTATAATTCTTCTCCGATCGAAGTTTGTGGGAAAGTGCTTCCTGCAAATCTTGTGATCCTTCCTTTAGTGGAATTTGATGTGATTCTTGGCATGGATTGGCTTTCTCTACATGGAGCTCATATCAATTTCCAAATAAGGGAAGTCACATTTCATATTCCAGATCAATCTACAATCTTCTATCAATGCAAGGATGAACATAACCATCCAGTGGAAATTTCTTCCATCTTATGGGTCTTGATTCCACTAAATGAAGGTTATTTATCTCAAATGGTTGGTGAGAAACTCACGATTAAGAATATGCCCATTGTATGGGAGTTTGATGATGTCTTTCCGAAGGAATTACCGGGTCTTCCACCAAATCGTGAAGTTGAGTTTTCAATAGAACTCGTACCAGGCACTTTGCCTATTTCAAAGACACCTTATAGAATGGCCCCAATTGAGTTGCAGGAATTGAAGAAGCAACTCCAAGAGAATCTTGATAAGGGATTCATACGCCCTAGTGCGTCACCTTGGGGAGCACCTGTTCTATTTGTTAAGAAGAAAGATGGATCAATGAGACTCTGCATTGATTATCGAGAACTTAACAAGATCACTATCAAGAACAAATATCCTCTCCCACGCATTGATGACTTATTTGACCAACTACGCGGAGCTCAATACTTTTCCAAGATTGATCTTCGTTCAGGGTATCATCAATTAAGGGTCAAAAGGGAGGATATACCAAATACGTATTTCCGTACAAGGTATGGACACTATGAATTTATAGTGATGCCATTTGGTCTTACTAATGCCCCTGCTATCTTCATGGATCTAATGAATATATTCTTTAGAGACTATCTTGATCAATTTGTGGTAGTCTTTATAGACGAAATTCTTGTCTATTCAAAGAGAAAGTAAGAGCATGAAGATCACTTGAGAATTATATTGAAGACCCTGAGAAAGGAGAAGCTTTATGCCAAATTTACCAAGTCTGAATTTTGGCTTCAAAAAGTTGCATTTTTGGGTCACATTATCTCCAAAGAGGGGATATCTGTGGATACAGCAAAAATAGAGGTTATCGAAAGATGGTCAAGACCAACAACAGTAACTGAGATCCGAAGTTTTCTTGGTTTGGCTGGATATTATCGACGTTTTGTAAAAGATTTTTCACGATTATCTAATCCACTCACCAAGTTGACTCGGAAAGGAGTTAAGTTTGTTTGGACAGAGGAATGTGAAGAGAATTTCAAGGATTTGAAAAGAAGGTTATCCAGTGCACCTGTGCTCACGCTGCCTTATAGTGGAGAAAGATTTGTGATCTACAGTGATGCATCCAAGAAGGGATTGAGGTGTGTTCTTATGCAAAATGATATGGTGATAGCTTATGCCTCACGGCAGTTGAAAATCCATGAGAAAAATTACCCAACTCATGATTTGGAGTTGGCTGCGGTAATCTTTGCATTAATGATTTGGAGGCATTACCTTTATGGTGAAAGGTGTGATATTTATACTGATCATAAAAGTTTAAAGTATATTTTCACACAAAAGGAGTTGAATATGCGTCAAAGAAGATGGTTGGAGCTGATTAAGGATTACGACTGCTCAATCCATTACCACCCTGGGAAAGCAAACAAGGTGGTAGATGCATTAAGTCGACAAGACCATGCTAGTTTATCCATGATGATGATCACAAAGGATCCAATATTTATGGATTTATAAAGGATGGATCATGGAATTATAATGGAAGGGGAAAATCTTATCTTTCTCAAATGAATGTTCAACCATCTATACATGCAAAGATTAAGGAGGCACAGAAAGAAGATGTCGAGTTACAAAAAAAGGTGAGAAATGTTCCTGAATTCAACCTTGATTTTGATGGGATAATAAAGTTCAGGAATCGGGTTGGTGTTCCTCCCATCCCCGAATTAAAGAAGGAGCTGCTGGATGAGGCTCATAGTTCTTCATTCTCTATTCATCCTGGAAGCACGAAGATGTATAGAGACCGGAAAGAGTACTTTTGGTGGGATGTCATGAAAAGAGATGTTGCTGAATATGTCTCTCGATGCTTGGTTTGTCAACAAGTTAAAGCTGAGAGATAGAAGTCTAAGGGGATATTACAACCATTAACCATACCCGAATGGAAATGGGAAAACATCACTATGGACTTTGTCACAGGACTTCCTAAAACATCCAAAGGCAATAATGCTATCTGGGTCATAGTTGATCGTCTTACAAAGTATGCACATTTCATTCCTATTAGAGAGGATTTCTCTCTAGATCAGCTTGCCAGGATATATGTAAAGGAAGTGGTAAGATTGCATGGAGTACCACTTTCTATTATATCTCATCGGGATCCGAGATTTACCTCGAAGTTCTGGCGAACTCTTCAGCATACTCTGGATACAGAGTTGAGTTTCAGCACTGCTTATCATCACCAGACAGACGGTCAGTCTGAGAGAAAAATTCAAACCCTAGAAGATATGTTGAGAGCTTGCTCTATGGATTTCAAAGGAGGTTGGGATCAACACCTACCTTTGGTGGAATTTTCTTATAATAATAGCTTTCACTCCAGTATTCAGATGGCTCCTTATGAAGCTCTCTATGGAAAGAAATGCAGGACTCCAACTTGCTGGGATGAAGTTGGGGAACGAAAGCTATTAGGACCTGATCTCGTTGATGAAATGGCAGAAAAGGTTAGATCTATTCAACAACACATAAGAGCAGCTCAGAGTCGACAGAAAATTTATGCCGACAACCGAAGAAAAGACCTAGAGTTTGAAGTGGGTGATAAAGTGTTCTTACGAATATCTCCCTGGAAGAGGGTTATGAGATTTGGAAAGAAGGGGAAGTTGAGCCCTAAATAAATCGGTCCTTTCGAAATACTGGATCGTGTTGGGAAGGTAGCTTACCGATTGGCGCTTCCACCGAATCTCTCTCAAGTTCACGATGTGTTCCATGTATCTCTCCTGAGAAAGTACATACCAGATCCTTCACATGTACTCAGCTCAGAAGTTGTACCGTTGGAGCAAGATCTTTCTTATGAAGAACAGCCGATAGAGATTCTGGATCGTAGCGAAAAAGTCCTACGAAACAAGACCACTCGATTGGTGAAAGTTTTATGGAGAAACCACCAACTTGAAGAAGCTACATGGGAGCTTGAGGATATGATGAGGGAGAAGTATCCTCATCTGTTTGTTACAAAGTGACGAATTTCGAGGGCGAAATTCTTTTTAAGGGGGGTAGAATGTAACACCCGAGACTTTTATGTTATCAAAGGAATCTTTTTCTACACAACACATGCTTGGCTTGCTTTACACGCAATCGCGACCTTCCTCGATAGCTTGCGTCGTACGCAATACCGAGTTTCACTAAACAACAATATGCTATTAAAACTAGCCGTTATGAATAGTAATAACCACCTTTTGAAATTTTATAAATTTTATTTTTAAAAATGGACTTCATTTTTGGATTCGGAATACCGAAATTAGCCTAGGGTGAAATTTTGGTATTTTTCTGAAAACTTTCAATTTTTCATGAATAGTGAAACCACTAAGTGGTAGGTTAAAAACTGAATTTTACATAAAACTTAATTTTACCGCTTCTGTGAATGGAATTTCGAAAATCTGACAGACACGGTTGATATCAGTAAGTAAAATGTGGTTCAATGAGATAAAAATAATTTTTTTGGTGAATAGTAACTTTTTACTATTTTACCGCGGTTAATAGTAAATAAGGTAACTAAGGGTAAATATGATATTACTATTACCCTAACACATGTCCTAATTCTATTGGATAAGTGTAATTCGACCAAAAACAACCTTATGAATAAAATATGACCATTTAGGCCCACTTGGATTAGATTAAGAAGGGTTAAAATAGTTAAAATCAAAGTTTAATAAGTAAATCATTTTTAATATGGGGTTATACATAAGATAAATTCGACTATAAATATCCATTAGAAAGATAAAACGATTTCCTACATAATGGTATTTTATTTGTAATTTTTAGACATTAAATAATTTAATTTATTTATGACACAATGATGATGCAGTAATTATCTTATTAATGAATTATTGACATAATTGATGATATAAACACCAAAATAAATGTAATTTGAGACTTTTTATGAATTCCAATAATTTTCTAGGTTACTATGATATATTAATGTTGATTTAATCAACTTGGTTCGAACATATAATTCTGTTATGACTTTCACAAAAAACATATATCAAATAGTGTCAAAATTGGCACAAAATAGTTTTTAAATCAAATATTATATTATTAATTGTTATTTTATTCCTAAAAATCTTAGGTTCGGCCAAATAACATAGATAAGGATATATATATTAATAATAAACAATTTTTGGTTCGTTTGGCATGTTATAGTAAGTGTATTAACCATATAGTGAAAGAAAACAAAAAGACACGGTAAAAGTTAAATTAATTAACTTAGAGTTAAATCTAATTGATAAGGTTAAAATAATACCCTGAACTTGTCTAAATCCTATTGGTTGATAGGATTTCGACCCATCCCCACTTTAGCTTCGAAATAAGACCCTTTGGAACCATTATAAACCGATTTTGACTTTAATATAAAATAATATTTTGAGATATTCCTAAGGTGCCCCTCTCCTCCCTTATAAAAGGGCACCTCCTCCCCCTCCTCCTCACACCAATTTGAGCACTCAAGCTCGGAAAACCCCTGAAATTTTATACTCTCCACTTCCCTAGAATAATCCTAGTGGTCCTGGTCTTCTTCAATGACCAATCTTAGTTCCCTAAGTGGAGGATTCAAAGAGGCGTTCCAAAGAAGAGGTAATATCCATTACCGATCTTTTCAATTTCTTTCTTCTTCAACTTCTTCTTATTTAGTTGTTTCATGATAAAGTAATAACATCAGTATTACTTACATACTGATATGTTATTATAAATATGAATCAACCCTAATTAACCTTCTATCCATCCCACGGAAAAATGAAATCACCGCGCGTGCGTACGTACGGAATACCGTCTCCACGCCGTGGTGTAATCTATTTTCCACCATCACTTTACAAGGATGGGTATAATGGTGTAATGAGTAACTATTTATGATTATTATAAAGTAATATTGATACTGAAATAATATATATATATACTCCAATATAGTTCCACGATCATAGGAACGATATCATCACTCGTGAGTACGTACGGAATACCGTCTCCACGATGTGATGCGACTCGTTCTACATGATCATCATTACATAGTAATTATATAAATGAATTGAATGAATAAATATGACATATGATACACTAATACCGTTCTGGATATAAGTTATACATAACCTTAAAATAAGAATAAGAATTTATTCGGCAAAACACGCATAAGAACAAAATGCAATAAAGACCCGAGTAACAAGTAACAATGAAATATTACTAACAAGAAGCTAAGAATATGACCATATATGATATCATATCAATATGTATGACTCTGGAATAAGTCAATAACATTATTTAAACCATTATACAAGAGCTTCGGAAACATACAAAGCAAATCGGACCTAAGGTAAGGGAAATATTACAATCTCATTTTTATCCGAGATTGTTTATTCGTAAGTATTTACTGGGGTGTATTTTATCATCCACATCCATGTTTCATCAATATGTAATATTATTTCCATCCACCTACAATTGTTTAAATCCATTTTTACCCTTCGGTGAGTTTTTAGTAATATGTATGAAAGGAATATTTTGTCGTTTTTCGTACGAGGTACTTTTTGACTTTTCCGACAAAAGTACGAAGAATGTTTTTTTTAACTTATACGGCATGAATGGATTTCAAAAAAATTATTTCCAAGAAGCTTGCTTTACAAGTATTCAAGTTTATTTTTAATCAACTTCTTTTATTTTAAAATTGTATGACATGTTAAGAAAGGAAAAGTGTTTTTGAAGTAGAAAGGATATTTTCCTCAAGAATGAAGTTCAAGTATTTTATCAAAATTATTTTCCATCTAAGATAATAAAAGGGTTCTGTTTTTATCCCTATTATTACATGGATTTGATTATGTTGTAATAGAAACATTTTTATGAAATCCTTTATCTTATATGAATTGTTTTATGATGTCATGTTGTTTAAGAATCCCATTTTTATTACATGGGTTATGTGATTATGTATGATTTATGATTATGTGGCACACATAAGAAAGTATTCACTATAAGATGGGTGGGACCTATATCTCCCTCCAATGCATTGGGTAAAGATTTTATATCTCATGAGATAGACAGGGCTGGAACGGTAGGTTATACCGGTTCAGTGAAACAGGACTGAAACGAGGGTTACTCGATTCAGAAAGGGACTTTGTCCACTAAGATAGTCTTGGCAATGAGTCATGACTAACAAGAAATGATTTTCCATGATTATGTGTGCATGCCACAAAGTTTCAAGTTTCATGTTATGATTATGGTGATATCATTTTCACTTCTATGATTTATTCCTTGTTAAGATATTATGATTTCTTTTGCAGGTTATGATTTTCAAAAAGATATAATATGATTTTTATTTCCTTTATTTTCCCTTGCTAAGCATTTGAGCTCACCCTTTTATGTTTTCTTTTCCCCAGGTCAGGAAGATGGATATTAAGTAGAATATTCTAAAAGGGACCCTAGATATGATGAAATAAATGGGAGATACTGTAGAAGATTTATGAACCAGTTGTTTATGTTTCCCAGTTTCTAAAGACACTATACCTATACGGTCCTTTGTGGTTTTGTCATATGTTGTAATAAGTGTGCTTCAATTTTGAAGTATTAACAATGTATGTAAAGTATGGGTCGTTATAAGGTAAAATCATGGTTATAAACAAGGTTGAATTAATCCATTGTAAATATTCTTATAGGGTTGCTTCTTCAATTTCAACTACTGAATTGGTTCCATTCTTTAAGGAGTATTTAAAATAGGTATATCACAATGTATGAGTTTTATTTAAGACTGAACATAAAAATTTAGTGGAATACTTGGAAACTATTTAAGAAAATTATTCGGTATATTCCCATATGGTATGAGTATTTTCAATATTTAGATTCACTATAACTGTTTGAGATAAATACCGCTCATGACTATGTAATACAACACATAAAATTATTATAATTTCCATTGGTAATGCATATTAATACTTGAACCTATATAAAATCATTGGGTCATTCAATATATGATATAATACTTCCCTTACATTCAAATAGAAATGTGATCTTTATAATGAAAGCTAATCTTTGTCAAAAATAACATCAAATTCAACTAGTAGGAAAATTACATGATATTTTGGAATTACATTCCCAAAAAATTATATTAGAGAGGAGATATAAATTTTAAATGAAATCATCACACCTTTAAGAGTTTTCAATGATGTTTAAATATCTTATCATTAATGTGGTGACGTGAAACCCTTAAAAAATTCATCAAATATAGTTTAATGGGTAGAAATCGAATCATATAAAATATCAGTTCTTATAGTGGATGATAATTTTACTATTCACTAATTAATTATCATGTTTCGCATTGGTGGTTTTGATTATATGAGTTTTCCCATTATCTATTTGATTAATAGGTTATTGGTTCCGAGTGTCACTATTAACCCCTTGATTCGTATAGTAGTTAAAAATAATTACCATAGTTCATACAATTGTAGCATTGGATTGTGGGTGGTTCATGTTTTTGAGTGATATCCCATTAAATTCATTAGATTGTGTGTTAATATCCCTTTACCATTACTTTCTTGATGACCCTCTCTTACTCAGAAAAAAATTTATAGTTCAATTATGAAAATTTCTCCCCAGTTCTTTCAAAAAATATTTCATAAAGGATGATTCATTTATCTTTATCGACATATTTTATTGTGATAATTTCCTTAAAATTAAATTTTTTTATCTATATGAAAACCCTAATAATTATTGGAATATCTAATATTTATTTATAATTTATAATCATATAAAATGTCTAATTCATAACTACAAAATTATCTTATGGATAACACCATTCAGAGACTTGGGTTTTAGCCACAGAAGAACTGAACATTTACAATATCTAGGCCAATGATTAAACCAAAATCATATGCCTAAACTTGATTAAAGTATTCCTCACTTGTTTTAATACATTCATCATCATTATTCATATGATAAAGGATCTCCCTTTCCATTTTCACCTAAAGAGTTTAGATAAATTACTTACTAAAATATATCCTCCTAATCTCATTCTGTTCTATGGATTCAATTTCTTTACCTTCTCTCATATGTTTCATATGATTCAACCATTTATGCTATTTACCATCTAAATGATACACCACTATGATATCTTTTTCATGTTTCAGGAAATATATAACAAAAATATCTTTAAGTGGAATAAATCCATTTCTCATCCACTAGTGGGTCATAGGACCAACTGAAAGAATGTGTATGTTTACTTATGAAACAATCAATAGAAAATTGGTCTCTTCTTTTCACATTTGGAAGCTCAAAATGATTAATTTTTTGATAGATTTATGCAAACATAACAACATAGTTTTTCATTCTATTTTCCATACCTTTTGATATCCCAATAGTAAAATAATTACATCATTGTCCACATTAATTATTAACATGATTCCTCATTATGATATCCATTTTATAAAAACAAAGTAAATACTACAGGTAGTAAAATACAATAATCAATGAGGCAAATTTTATAATTTGGAAAATATTTACAGATATGTTTTAAATTATAACACCTTCTTAGCAACCTATGAAACTTTTAGGTTCCACATATATCATTTACAATTAATCATCGGCTTTTCATGTGTTATTTCTTAATATTATTCATATAATAATATCCAAAAATAACTAAACCCTTCTTTAATTCCAACCAAGGTTACTTGAGAAAAATATACATAAATATTACAACATTTTTTATTATAAATTAATATATTAAAAAATTTATCACCCTAGAATCATAGAGGATTTGTTTTTTGAGTTAATTGACACATAATAAATATATTTTATTATTTATCATCATAGAATACACTAAATTTCTTCTAATATAACAACATTCTTGGATATCTCCTACTTAAAACATCTCTTCATAGCCTAGGTAAAAATAATACATAAGAAAGGATATCCTCTGATTGTTAGTATGAGTTATCGTGAGAGACATAAATTGATGATCATATCAAAGAATTAGATAATAAGAAGGGAATTAAATTATGGTCATAAATTTTTAGGATCATACCCAATCATTCATAGATCATTAATCACGATTCATGGAATAAATAATTAGTATTTCAAATGAAATTGGTTATTAGGGTGAGGAAGCATCATTAATCAATCCCGATCCATGAGATACAATCACATGTATGATAACATTTCATAAAAATTGTGTAAGAATGATTAGAATAAAAAATCATTTCATTTGTCAGGGAACTCTTCAAAGTCAATCATCACATAGTGGGAAAAGTATCATAAAGAAATAGGTTCACCGAAAACCTATTTTCATCTCATGAGAAGGTTCACTTCCATTAATTTATAAATTATATCTTGATATATCAATAATTACCTGATGAATTAGAGGTAATTAATGGATCTACTTGTTACATAATAAATAAACCTATGCACACTATAATTTCTAAAAGAAAATCATAAATTTATGATATCATAACTCATGGAAATGAAATGGTCTTAATAATTATTTCAACATAACATAATCATAAGTCATAGAAAGAAATAAAATGGATGATATAATTAAATAATAACCATGGTGAACAATAACAAACATCAATTGTTATTGATAGAAATGAAAAATACCATCAGAAAAACATTTTATCCTTTCATTGAAAATATGAGAAAATTATCCTTTTCTTTTGTTGAGATTATATATAAAAAATATAATAATATAGAGAAAATTATTTTTATTTAATATAATATTGAGAAAAAATTATATTAATATTCAATGAAATAAATGTTCATGATATTGGGAAAATATATTTGTCTAGTATACCATAAAAAATATTCATTTTAAATTTTTTGAAAAAGAGATAAATTACATGTTTAGAAAAAATTAAAATTATTTCATATAAATAATTTAAATGATAGTAAAATATGGTTTAGGAAGAATTTAAATATTCATTATATCAAATAAAAAATAATTTTTGAAACATTTTTAATGAACATCAACAAGAAAGAAAATGTTCCTCAATAAAAGTGGAAATAATATTGAATTTTCATAAAAACAATTTATCAATTAATTTAAGTACCAAAGATGGGAGAAAGAATAAAAATTATGAAAACACCATTATTAACCTGATTATAAAAAAATATATCGATTTTAAAATATAAATAGAATATAATTCCCCCAAAGGAGATTCAATTATAAACATTACTGATTGAATAAGATATTGTTATATATACTCTTACTCAGGTCATGGATTTCTTCAAACACATTCATATTTTCATCTATACAGAATTAATATTTGTTATACATATAAAATTAACCATATTCATACATATCTAAGACTATTAATTTAAATTAAAATTTCTGATTACCTATTTATTAACAATTCCCATTTAAATCAATATTGGGGGAGTTAAATTTTCTATTACCCATGCATGTTTTGGATTGACAGTTCTAGAACATATACCTTGTTCATGGTTTCAGAATATAAATAATAATAATCATGTGAAATGTATCTTATATATTCATTATATATTCTTATATAATCATTCTTACATGGTGGAGTTTAAAAATTAATTACATCACTTCATGAAGATAATTGTTTTTATATATGAATAAGTAATGTTTTAATTTTTAAATGGAGGGAATGAAAGAACGGTTAATAATAATATATAATTCTAGAATGAGAATAATATAAAAAATATAATATATATTCACTAAATTCATCCAAATGATCATCCATATTTGGAATACATGAAAAAAAATCACATCCCTTCATGGACGTTGTAGTCTACACGTATGTACTAACGATGTTATCATTTCACTTATAATATATTTTTTTATAAAATGGATATCACATTAAGATAAAAATAGGTCCGTATATTAATGATAATTATATATAATATTAATATATTTATATAATATTTTTATTAGGTTATCATAGAAAAAAATTCAAAATATATTTCTAAATACAACTACATCTTCTTTGGGAAAGTTCATTTGGATTTCACCTTAAGACTTTAAAGGTTTTTTTTAGAAGATTATAAGAAGAAGGATGTGGGAAGGGTTGTTTAGAAGGTTTTTTTAAAAACTTTATTTGATATGTATATATATATGGATCAAATTTTGTGATTATGTGAAGGTATAGGGTACCCATTTATAATTGAGGTGGGTGAAAATCTTGTAAATACATAAAACATTAAAAATTAATAAATCCATCTTCAAGTGAAAGTTGATACAAGGAAATAATAATTTGAAGTTAGATATGAAAGGGTATAAAATAATTTTTTTAAAGTGAAATATATTCTTGAATCTCAGGGTGTTAAATTCTACCCCTTACAAGAAATTAGCCCCCAATATTTTATTAGTCTAATTCAAAAAAAAAAGAGTATTCTAAGGAATAATCACATCCTTAGGATCCCACATTTCTTCCTAAATTTTTTGATTCCTCCTAATAACATTAACCAGGTGAGTGATTTCTTAAGTAGCACTTTAACTCTATAATACAATATTTATACTAGTTTTTCTACCAAATAATGATCAGTATCCAATGGTATGTCCTCTAAGTTTAGTACATGTGAATTATTTGTTATGTACTACCTCAAAAGAGATACATAGAACACATAATAGACTATGAAGAGATTTAGATGACTCACCAAGAGATATGATACCATCCCTCTATGATCAAGATCTTCATAGGTACTTTTATATATAGGGATTATTTTTCCATTATTTCCAAATCTCGTAATATTATTCTAATGAGATATACAAGGAGACACTTTACAACAATCTTTGAACTCAAAATTTCTTTGATAGTTTTCAGCATAAAATTTCTATTTACTATGAGATGACCTAATATATTTTTGAATGAATTTAACTTTCTCTATCATTTTATAAGTGTGTGTAGGTCCTCATATATTTTATTCCCAAAATAAATCCCAACATGTTAGAGTGTTTCACATCCTTCAATAGAGGACTTTATAACGATCCATCTAAATTATAGAGTGAATTCTATTATTGTATGAAAATTTTATCAAAGGAAGGTGTTGATCCTAGACTTTTTTGAAATCTATAACGAAGGATATCAGAATATATTATAGTTTTTGGAGGGTCCCCTCATATTTACTATTCGTATAAGGATGATTTATTATGATAAATCTCAACTCCATATTTAAATAATTCTGATGATATCACCTGAACATCTTGGTAATCCTTCATTCTCAATCTGATATAATTAATATTTTTACTTCATAAATCATTACCAAATATTTTATGTGTATCATAGAATATAGAATAATATTGAAATCATATTTTATTATAATAAAATGTGATGATTTCATAATCCAATCTACTACAACCTGAATAACATTATTCCCCTTAGACTTATTGGGGATTCCAAATAGAATTACTATAAATTCCTAGTTTTTATATATTATATAAAGGGCTACCATGGATATTTGTTAATTATTTCCCCTAAAATAATGACATCTAGATCAGGGGTCAGTATTTGGAAAGTATCATTCTCCTCGTATTTTATCATGAAAATCATCGATACTGGATGAGGGATACTTATTATTGGTATTAATCTTGTAAATTTATTGATAATAAATGAATAGATTCACTATACCATCTTTCTTATTAATAAAAATAATAGTTTCACCGTATAATGATTCACTTTAATAATTCAGTCCAATTTTAATATTCTCCTAGAGTTACATCATAAATTTTTATTACTAAATATAATCCATTGTGTTTGGTTTTTCGAAATATGCATATCACCAGGTTTGAGTTTTATTGAAAACACAACATCAATATTTAGGAAAAGACTCGGAAGATCATCAGAAAATATATCATGTTATTGCCTAAAAATAGTCATATTTTTAATTTTTAGTTTCTACCCAATTATTTGAGATAATTACTTCTCATAAATAGGAAATAATACCCTTAAAATGGAAGTAATTTCCACTGGATTTTTGTATTCATCGTCACACCAATAAATAATCATTGGTTCATTTCAAATATGAGATGTGACTTTCCTTCCACTTCATTTGGTATGAGATCAGTATAAATAATGCCAATCCAAGACCAAAATCACATCAAATTCAACTATAGGTAGAATAAAAAAACATATATGAAGTATATTTCCATAAATGTCACCTTATATAATATATGAACTTGAGATGCGATCATCATACCTTAAGAGTTTTCATCAATGATTAAATATCTAATTTTTTATATGGTGATATGATACCCTTATAAAATTAACCAAACATAAAAGTGTTAGTATAATTAGGAACAAATTATATATTTATAGTTTTATATAGTATGATAAGGGTACCATTCGCGACTTTATTTTTTTGATCCACATCAGTATTTATGAATGCACAATATTTCTATATTTATTTTGTCATATGAGGTTATTAATATTGAGTTTTATCTTCATCCCTTAGATTAATAATCCTTTAAGAAAATTTACCCTACTCATTATAAATATATAATTGGAGTGTTGGTGGAGTATTCTAATGGGTTCCCTTCACATTTACTTCATTGGATTTCATATTTATGTCCCTTCGACATTCACTTTCTTGATGGATCGCTTTTACACACATAAAAATAACCAAATCCATTAATGAATCTATCCTCCATAATGTTTCTACACTTATTTCATAAAAGGATGATTAATTTTATTTTTTATATGTGGGTTATTATTAGAATTTTTTCAGAAATCCATTTTTCTCTTCTTATCAAAACCATGAGACTAATATGAATCTTAAAAATCAATTTCTACCTTAAAATCACATCAAATTATTTTATCATAGATACTAAAGTACCTTATGGTTAAAATATTTTAGAGAATTGTTTTTCAGACAATATTGAAAAATATCAATATCACTTTACAGTTGTTGATAAAACCCTAAGAATACCTTAGATGTCTAGTAAATTTTTTCTCATCACTACAAATAGATTCAACATCCTTTTTCTTAATCTCATAGAATTCAATTTCTATTTTCCTATGAAGAGTTCCATGAATGTGCTTATTGAAAAATAATATCTTAAACACATCCCATTACATGGATTAATTTTCATCATCTTTCTACATATTCTTAGTATGAATAAATCATTGATCTACTTTGTGTTCTAAATGATACACATACAGGGGCACTTTTTCAGGCTATGAGTACTAAAGAATGAAAAATATCTATTCAATTGTACCGATCCATTAATCATCCAATATTTATTTATAGGACCCATTATAAAAAGGTTCATGTTTCTTTATAAAAGTCTCTATATTTCATTGTAACCTAATTCTATCAGTTTTATTCTTATAATAATTCTTGTTCGGAGAGAGTTTTGTGTGCATAACAACATGATTTTTAATTTATGGTCCTATTTTATTTGGTTTCTCATGAATAAAATGATGTCATTATCTTCCACATTCATTATTAGAATGATTGTTCTTTGTTCCATTAATTGAATAAAATCATAATAATATTATATTTATAAAACTAAAGTTATTAGAGTGACAAATCATATAACAACCGATATTTTTATGCACCTAAATTAAAGATTTATTATAATAGGATATTAATATTAAAACTCTATAATATCTCGAGGCTTAGTATCTTTTGTAAACAACGTAAATATCATAATAACATAAAATATAAATGCAATGAAATAAACTTAAACTCTATAAAATTCCCTTAAATATCCATAATCATTAAAAACTTCACTAAAAAACCTAGGGATGTTCATAAGAAAGGGTTGATCAATAAAACCCAATAAAGGAAAAATAAAATAATGACATGATGTAATTAATATATGTTATTCAATAGTTATATCAATTTATCATAAGAGGGATGATATTTATAAACATGAACATTGAAACATGATAAAAGATGATAACATAATGGAAACCTTGTAATGTGGGAGCAACATAAAACATGATAAAATATTGGAAACATGGAAATGTGGAGGAACATAAAACATGAAATTAAAAACATAAGTTATGGTAAACCACCCAAACAACATAACATAGTCCTATTAATATTATCTCCTATTCACCATACAAGGTATCGAATTAGATAAAAAAATTACCAAATACATTGGAGGGATATATAATTCTAGGCCCACCTCTCACATTAATATCATTTACATGCCTAAGTTATCCACATAGATCATATAACAAAAGACCACATTTAAAAAAAATTAATCAAATGATTAAGAATTTTGGTTTTTATACATGTAATTACCCATTCAATGAATTATCATCACATCTATTTTAATATGTTTTAGTGTAAATGAGGATGGCAATTCAGTACACAAATGTCTGTCATGAAAAATTAAAAAATAATTTAAACAACATAATAAGTGTATATAAATATTCAAGGAGTGTTTTAATGTGGGTTAAAGGGGGTATCACATTACTTGTGAATCATAAGGAAAATAAGAGGTATGTTTGAAAACATATCCCAACGTGAAAAATTGGATATAAAAATAGATAGTGTAAATAAGGTGCTTAATTAAATAGGTGATGGAGTTGATTCATTACTTTGAGAGGGTGCATATAAAATATTGATAAGATCTTATTAATATATTAAAATCACCATGATTGGGTTCTAAATAGGACAGGTAAGAGTAAAATTGTTCTCCAAGGCTTTTGAGTGAAGATGAATGGGATTTTGGGTGTGTTTTTATATAAATAGGGATGATAATTCACTACTAATTTTTAAAATTTGGTTTCGGATTTTATATTATAAATTAGACCAAAAAAATATTCCTTGGTTTTTCATATTGTTTATACAAAAGAAGACTATTTTTTTTATTTTATAGGGATAAGAATCAAACATCTTAAAATAATTCCCATGGTGATGTGCAAGTGCGCCATGTTTAAAAAGAATTGATTTTAAAACATTTAAAATATATTTTTGGTTTTGGAGGATTAATTATGGGTTTAAATAATTAATCAAATACCACTTAGACACACTATCATAAATTGGAAACATAATGTTGTCATGGACACTTAATATAGTATTTATTACATCACTTTTTACCTTTTATGTTACACCCTAATACTTTAAAAGAGGAAAATAATGGGAGATAGTGTATATGAATCACAACAACAAAATTATAAGAGAATAAAACTCTCTAATACATTATGATATATCTATTTTTAAATAAATTCAATCTCTTTGATATCTTTATTTTTACACGAAATTGGGTTTAAGTAAGACATGATACTCTATTAAAATGTTATTATTAAAACATGACCATTATAACCTAGCTATTAAGTAGGTGAGTATGAGTTAAAATAACTAACTCATAGAAAATAAATGTTTTAGATATGTATAAAATAAGTTAAATGGTTATAAATTAATTAGATGTAATGTAATTACCAATTGAATGACAAATAAATGTTTTTTGTGAAACTGTATTTTTATAAAAGAAAATCTAGTTTCCCTTTGTGCAATAGTTTAAAATTAATTTTACCAATTTCAGAAAATTTATTTTACTTATTAAACTTTATATTTTAAATCATCATGTCAATATTATCTTTGGGGGAATTTTCAAAAAAAATTGAAAATATTATTTTTTTGATGAATAGTAGTAAATGTATATATTTTTATTTAAAAAATTATTTTTTACTTAAATTATTTATAAAGAAAATTTTTATTTTAAATTGGTTTTAAAGTAAAATTAGTTCAATTATATTAAAATATATCTAATTTTGTTCAATAAAATCAATTTTATATTTAATTATGATATAATTTCTTTTTAATCTTATGAATATTTTCTGTGGAAACCCCGTTTATTTAATGCGTTAATGGGTTTAAATTTAAATGGAATTCTGCTACTTATGCAAATTGAATTTTTAGAAATAGATTCAATATTTGAGATCAGTATAATTTTTGTTATATATTAAGGTTATCTTAATTTTTAACATAATAATTAGGGAAAATAGTAAAATTTAATTACAACGGTTAAAAGGTGAAAACATGTTTACCAAAAAGTTAAACTAAGAAGATAAGGAACATAAATGGAAAAAAACTTATCCAAATCCCACTTTATGGAAATATTTTAACCTTATAATATCAAATATTCTACAATTAATCATTTTTGATCCATTTTACATGTGAAAAAAGTGGGTAGAGTTTATTCATTTAAAAAATTTCATGTGTTTCCTCTCCCATACTTATAAATGGCCAACCTCAAAACTACTCTTCACATATCTAAAACATTTTTTAAAAAATAAATACATAAATAACATACATACTAATCACAAAACATCTTAGAGTCCTTGGGTTGGTCAAAAATCCAACCTAGGAATACTTTTTATGCAAACCTAAAGAGGTCATCCGAAGAAGAGGTATCATTCTTAAAAGGAAATTTTTATTTTATTTATTCTTACACATACTTAAAATATTATTTAAGAATGATGATATAATAATAAAATTATATCTTATATACTTATTGGTTATTATTTTAATTTAATAAAATATGTCCATCTCCTCATCCATCAAATGGAAACCAAAATCGTTGATTGTGTGTACGACGAGCTACCACCTCACGAACTGATGTAATTAGTTTTTCATAACCATCATTGAAGGATGATTGTAATGATGGATTTAACATATGTATATGATATTTCTGTAATTATTATAATTAAGTATTTATGATATAAAATATACCTTTTTTACTTTTTTATATCGGGGAATATGATAACGTCACTCATGTGCATGATAGACTACCACCTCACGAACAAAATGACCTTAAAATTACTAAAAATAATAATAAAATAAGATTGAAACCCAAAATTAATAAAATTTATTTGATAAAGTCTTAGAAGATAAATTTTAACACGTGTATTCAAATAAAATTGATCACTCATAAAGTCTCATACCAAGATGTAATTACCCTAATCACATATTCTCCAAAATAGTTTAGTTACCTCCAGAAATTACCTTAATCACCATAACTCCACAATAAAAACATATATTATTCCAAAATAAAATTCATCCGCTACTCCTCAAATAAAATCCCATATTATTTTCTTTTTCTTAGGCATATAGGGTTCCCAAAATAGCAAATGTCTTCAAAAATAACATTTATCATGTAATCCCAAAATCTTTTTCCAATAGTAAGGATATAAATTTGATAATATATATATATATATATATATCCCATATCAACATATTAATAATCAATAATATCATTTAACAAAAAATAAAAATCCATACTAACCAGGGATTTCATGTAGGTAGTAGTAGGTGATGCAACCTTGTCGCCCTTTGGTTGTGCATTCGATTCCCGAGGCCTTTCCAGACATAATGGGTTGTCACCCATCATGTAGGTTCTTATTTTTCAAAAAAAAAAATCATTATTATAACATTCTAAAAAATGAGATAAAATCATAAAAAATAACCATAACATATTTTAACCTCATATGTTATCTCATACCTCTCATTTTACATCCCAAAAATTTAATAACCCTTAATTTCCTCAAGGGTGAATGTATCCAAAAATACTATTAGTCAACTTAATTTTTCATAGCATAAAGCATCAAAAGGGGTTTCTAACACATTGAACTTATGATCTAACTTAAAAATATAAACACATGATGATATCCCTAACCCTAAAGAAAACATCATCATCTCTAAAGTTTTCAAAACCTCCATTGATACCAAATATAATGTCCCAACCTTAAAAATTAATTAATGTTGAGTTTAGATAATAATTAACATTTAGGATCTTTTCAGGATTAGAGTTTTATATAATTAAGTCATATCAATTACATAAAAAATCAATAATTTATAAATTTGAATCTTCCACTCACTGACCATTTTTTCACAATATTAATGTATTTAAAATAAAACATGACTTCTTTTTCTTGATAAAAATATTCTTTAAATATTTATTTCTATTAACCATACTTATATTCTTTGGAAAACATTTCAAAAAAATGGGATGAGTATAAAAATATCAGTATGAAATATAAAATAAGGAATAATAATGTTAGTCCATGAATATTTAAAACCTATGATTTTTTTTCAAAAAATATTTATTTTCACCCATAAAACATAAACTATTTGACTTACATCACGTAATAATAAGATTCCTACAAAACATCATAGAAATAATAAAACGAAAAGTTAGCTTGTGGCATCCATATCATACTTACATTGTATATTTAATAGCTACCTATGGAGTAACCATCATTGTTACATTTGGAATACCCATCACAACATATACCCTAAATATCTTAGGAGAAACCTTAATGTTTACCTCCTCTATGTTACCCAATGCATCAAAGATCTATTATCGGCTCACCTACCCTAAGTTTATCACAGAACCACCCATATACATAATCAATACCCATGAACTATTATATAATCATAACACTTTAACAATCATAATGAAAAAATATTAATTTCCACATTGCAATCACAAGAAATAATTTCAAGTTATTTCTATAATCAATATGTTATCAAAACCATTTTCAGTAGTAAAATACCAAAAAAGGAATCTAGTATTTAAATTTATTTTTAAAAACATTAAGGCTTATATAGAAATCCAAATATAAAATAATGGCCAAAATTTCAGAAATATCATTGTCACTATGTACATTATAAAACATTATTTTTTTCCTTCAGGAAAACAATTCATAGAAAATGATTGCAGTTGAAAAATATAGAATGTAATTAAAATTCAATGGGATTTATTATACACCATATAAAAATATGGTCAAGTATAAATAAAAATATTCCTCAATGGAAGGATATTGAGACAATGTCCCTTACAAATATTGTGTCCTTATATGAAGAATAAATCAATGACATAATTATTTGTGACTATTATAAATACACCCAATATAATTGGATATTCAGTGTAAAAATATAAGGGGCCATTCAAACATATTCTTGGATAAATAAAATCATTGACATAGATAGTTAACTCAATGAAATGAGATTGAGTTTAAATTTCCCTTACAAATGCTTGGTAGCCTAATGACAATACTTAAATATTAATAAAATGAGTTTATTGACATAAAAAAGATCTATAATAATTTTTAAATAATACCAACAGTAAGGGGGGTATGGAATGAAAAATCCCAAAACAAGGAAATAGAAATTAATAAGTCATAACATTAATGGATTTCTCGAAAAGAGAAGGGTGGTAGATTCCCTTACAATGTTCATATAAATTACATAAGAATTTATCAGTGGGGTGATTATATATAGAAACAGTATATCCACACAAAGGGAAGTGTAAATTAAATCATAAATAAATAAAAATTTATCCCACACAAAATCGTGGCATAATATAATCAATGTAGTATGCATAAAACCCAATGAGTGGAAATTGAATTTAGAAATTCTCTTACCTTGAGTCCGAATTGTCTCGTTCATTCTCTAATTTCCTGATTAATAAACTTTGGTTAATCTATAATTTAATTATAACCTTTTTAAATATTATTATTTATTTTATATATCTTATTATTATGTTATAAAATTTTGTTAATTATTGGAGTTCATATCTGATTTTTTGTCAATGTTTAGTAATTGTGTCAAAAATTGAATTGTTTTGATGTAAATTATCCATGTTGTCATAATTCCATCATCTCCGCAATTATATTAATGATTAATATATCATATATATACAGTATATATGTATTTAGAATAGTTATTAATATTTAGAGATAAGAAATGAAATGGCACATGAGCCTCAGCCCGGTTGGTGAGGACTCCTTAAGTGCATCCAGGTGACTCGGGATCAAATCCAGGTGGAGGCATATTTCCAGGTTACTACAGCAGGTATTTTAGTATCACTGTAATAGGTATGGAAGTGGGAACTATTTGGCATTGTAGCAGCCGGGACTATTCCCCCGTTTGGGCCTTAGAGCCGCCAATTTGGTCCCCGAGTCCTTTAAGACCTTCGGGCCACCCAGGCCTTCAGGTTAGTAAAGCCTTCGGGCCACATCAAGGCCTTCGGGCCACCTTAAGTGAAAATACTAACCAGGTAACCTACAAGGAACATGATCTAAAAGGGGGATGAGCAAGGATCTTTAACCACAACAGAATCTAAACAAATTGCAAGAATGATAGGGTATGACACCTGCCATCGGGAAAAGCCTATACATGCATAGGAAAGCTGAACTGAATAGTCATGCGAAGGTGGAGAGCTGATTTCATGATGAAGATTTAGGGGAGGAGCCGTTTTACGTATTCAGTTTTGGTTGTATGTAATGTTAGAAGCCTACGAGCAATAAATTTCTCTAAGGACTAAGGGACATGTAATACATATACCTACGGGCCTTATAAGGGTTCCACCTCACCCCATGAAAGATGGATTATCAAAAATAAATAAAAAATAAAGGCCTTTTGGACATTGGAGGAAGAAATGAAATGTATCATTCTTGGAGATAGTAGGCCGTACATACCAATGAATGCTACATTCATTTCTTTTTCATATTAAATAAATAAAAAATAAATGATAAATTTCTATATTATAATTCTAGTATAATATATATGTTATATATGTAATATAATTTCATTAACTCCATCCTTTATACATTCCATGTATGGAACGAATGAGTCATATCACTTTGAGGGATCGATAGTTCACACTTCCTAAAACCAAAATATCATATTTACACATTATGTAAATAATAAAGGTATATTGTAAATAAAAATTCAATAATAATAGATTCAATATAAATATAATATAAATCATATATAAATACAATTCCATCATAATCTTCACCAAGAGAGGTGGTAGGAGAAAATTGAACAAACATCGTTTCGTGATGCAGTAGTTCACCTTACACAGAAACAATATGGTCTATATCCATAAAATGAAGGATTGTGTATGTTTAGGTAAAAATATTATCATATAACTTATTAGTATGTTGAGAATACTGTTTTTTTTATAAAAAAATGTATTAAATATATTTTAGGGGGTTGGATAAGGAAAATAAATGAAAGGAGCTTAAGAGAAGACATCACCTCTAAATTGGGTAACTCTTTCTACTTTGAGCCAAAAGGCTTTCTAGGGTTGTGTTATATCCATGTAAAGGCTTATAGTATGTAATTATGGATTTTTTAGCTTATTGGATCATAATTTGGGTGATCCAAGGGGCTTGGGAGGTGTGAGTAAGTGGGTAGAGGTTGTAGCCTTTTATAAAGGGAGGAAGGGCACTTTTGGAATGTTTTGAAATATTATTTTATGATAAATTCATTTTCAAATTATAATTGCTCCAATGTGATACAGTTATAGGATTATATGATTATGGGTCCAAATACTCTCAGAAAATAGGTTTTAGAAGAGTTTATATCACAAATATAACCTTATCTTTTGGATTTAACCGTCAATTAAATAAATTAACTCTTACCATGTCTTCTTATATTTTCACAATATGGTTAATATAATTTCTATAAAATTGCAAGAGAACATAAAGTTGAACATTAAGGAAATTTTTAACATTATGTAATTCATTTGACCTAATATTACATTTTTATGACTATTATATCATTTAATAAAATAGTATTTGTTTCAAAAACACATTTATGTACCTTTTGACACTATTTAGTAATTGATTTTCAGTAAAGTAATTACAACTTGATTCATTAAGAAAACTACATTAAATCCAATATAACATTCCATGGTCATTCATAAAATTCTTGTATGGAATAATGTTTTCAAATTACATTTATTCTAATATTTATAATATCATTTATTATAATCTTTCATTAAAAGGTAATCATTACATCATCATTGTGTCATAAATAAATTTATTTATTTATTTTATAAAAATTATAAATAAAGTACCATGATATTAGAAATATTTTTTTTATTACTAATGACTTTTTTTATCGATGATATCAGTTCTATTTCCCTATATAAATTTTTTTTAGTAAAAAGATACATGTTTAAGTTAAATTTCTCTTCATTTTAAATTAATTATTATAACATAACATTATCACACCGAAGTTGCTCCATGACATCCTAAAACAAACCCAAGATTGACAATGGTTTGAAATATCTCATAAAATATAATTCAGACATGTATTTGGGTAGTTTTATACTATTATAATATTATTTTTTACCCTTATTTACCTGATTTAGACTTTAACCATGGTAAATAAAAATAATTACTAAAGTTGCTATTCAAAAATTCATAAAATAAAATGGGCCTATTTACATAATTTTATATTTACAATTAAAAATATGGAATCCATTTTTTCAAATACAAAAAATATAGATTGTAATAATTATTTTAAAATTAATTCCCATTGTCAAAACCATAAAACATGTTTTTAAAAAGTAATAACCATTAAAAGATTGACATGCATTTATATCTAATTTCAATGTAAAATTACTTCCAATGACCAAAATTGGATTAAATTACAATAATTTAATCTATTTAAACTTTAAAACCAATTATATGGACAATTTAACTATATAAAAAGTATTCAAAAAGGTAGTTTTAAATTAATATTCAGTATTTTTAACTATTCACTAAAAAATTGATTTTTATCAGAAAAATACCTAAATTCAACCAAAGTAAAATTTTATTTCTTTTTTCTAATGAAGTTGTTTATTTTCTAAAATATAACATATAAAAGGGACAAAAACTCGATTTAAAAAGGGTTTTCCCTCAAAAGGTGATAAAACTATTTTTTTTTTGAAAAATACATATTTTTTCAAAAATTGGATTGGTTTTTATATCATATCTAGAAAACATATAAGATGAATTTCAAATATTACATTGAATATAAAAATGATATTTTTCATTAAATAAAAATCCATAAGGGGTGATACGCTTTTATAAACCCAATTATTCTCTTTTAAATAGGTTTTCATAAAAACACATCTGTTATATTGAATTTGTTTTTATTTCCATTTATAATAAAGTTGGTAACAAAACGAATCATTATTTAAATATTTATAAACCATATTTTTATAATTCAGGTGATACTATTTATTCCCACCATTCCAACGACTATGGTATAATTGTAACATTTAAATAATAATATTTTCTTGTTTGTTTAAGCTCTATGAAGCGTATCTTGTATGTTATTGAACATAGTGTTTATTTCTAAAAACTCAGGATGTTATAGTGGGACTAAGTTAATTATTTCCCCTCAATGCATCAACTTGTCTCATGAGATAATTTAGTTTTTGAAATTATATTGGGGTTTACATATAGTTATAAGTTTTTCTTATGAAATTTATTGATAGTATGATTATAATGTCATGAATTTTGAATTCCCTAATTATGATATCAGTTATTATTGTCTATGTGATTATTCAATTATTTAGAATAAACATGGATAAGTTATAGATCCTATTTTTATTTATATAGATTTATTTTATCAGTATTTATTCCTACTATGTTTTTAAAGTTATTATTGAAATGCATGATTTCTTTTATTTAAGCTTACATATTGATTATTTTTATTTCTTTATGATATCTTTCACAGTATGCATAAAATTACTAAGCATATGAGGACACCCATTTCTTATGTTTTATTTCTCTGGATACCAGAATGTGTTTTTTGATTAATATGTTGGTATATTCTAATGGGTATAATGATATTCTCAAAGAAAAAAGTTTCTATATTTTATGTTATAAAATGTAATGTGAATTTCATGTAAGATTCAAGTTTTCCAAGACTAAATAACTATTAGGTACTTCAGGAGGATATTAATTGTTTCTATTTGAAAAGTAATAATGTGGAAAATGTAATTGATATAATGGGGTTTATTTCTTTATAGTTGAAAAAGAACAAGTTTAGAAAAAACCATGGTAACTAGATTTAGGATAACATTGATTAAGGAATATAACCATATAACATACTATAAGAATAATTATTTATAGGAAAACATCATAAATATTTGTAATTAAAATATTATATATTTCTTAGAAATACATCCCTTTATGGATACTGTATGTCGACGTGGTTCTAGAATTGATGTACCTAGGGCTAATAACATTGAAAAAGGGGTGTCCGGATTGACTCGAACATTACCTGGTACATGTAGAAGTGCCTTACTATGAACCTAGTTTAACACTCTCAGGGGATGTTCTTGGATAAATTCACATTTTAATTACTATTCATTACTAATCATTTGAAGATATTTTTATGATTTCAAATTTTTCCCATTGAAATCCTATTTCTGATTATGAGATTATCAGCGCATAAAATTTTTAATTTACATTAAGTGTTTCACTATTTTTGGGATTATACATTATGTTCTAAAAAAGATATGATCTAATGTAGTGTAAAATAATTTTTAAATGGATCCTATTGGAATGAATGGAAACTATATGTATTATCAAACCTGATGTAGGGATTTCCATCCTAGACAAGATAATGAAGCTGGAACTAGAGCTATAGTTAGAAATGATAAATTGTAATTATATTGTGGAAGTTGAATCCGATTATGAAAAATAACCTTCACTATATGGAGTATTCTATTGATCCACCATACAATGTTACAATTATTTACCAGTTTATACATCATAATCCTCCATCATTTAATGGGACTAAAAATCCATTTGTTTCTGAGAAATCGATAATTTTCAAAGAGAATATATTTCTTGCTTTTGGAAGAAATGGACTAGAGAAATTTGTCATGGAATTTTATTGTCTCTCAAGAGATGATGATAAATAGTTAAAATTTATTCAAAACAAAAAGGATTAATAAGATACAGAAATCACAGATCAGAAGGATTTTAAGTTACTTTTCATGGAAAAATATTTTCCTCATGAGTAATGAGAATAAATTGAGTAAAAATTCCTATGTCTAAAAAAAGAATAAAATAATTCTATATATGTTTTTTTTAATTTCAGTAAGGCATGATATGTATTTAATATGTAATCCAAATATCATGGTTGACCATTTCATTAAATGTATTAAGCCAATTTTTACAAGGGAAATAGTCTCCCAATATTTATAATCATACAAGGACATAATATCATGTGGTATCAAAAAAGAAAATGAAATATCCATGTATTTTTGGATTTGAATGGAATTAAGAGAATAAGAGGAAGACAAATAAAAATTGGATAAAGGGAAAAAATGAAATAAGGATTTTAGTCATTTGATAATTGTGGAAAAAACACACTGGTACTTGTATGAAGGGAAAGCGAGTTTGCTACAAGTTTGGAGAGAATGGCCACAATTTTCATGGACTAAAGGTAAATATAGAAGTTTCCAAAGTCCAATCCTTCAATTTTACGGATATATATAACAATAAAAATAAATTCCACAAGCATTTAGGAAATATACCCCCAAAGTTTCTCAGGGATCATGGTCATTCTTATTCTATTACTACAACTAAAGTGGAATGATTAAAGTGTGTGTGTATATGGAATCATGAATTATGTTGTATAATTACTTTATCAATGATATTCTTATTGTGATAATCATATAATTTATAAGGATTTTATTATACTACTTTCTCTATAAGGATCTGAAGACAAGTATTGATTGGTACCGATGTCCATTAAAAATGATATAGTAATAAGTTGATCTTTTTTTAAATCACATGATTGAGGGATGATAACCCTTAATATGTTCCTATGTTGATATAGTAATTATAATGATATGTTTATGTTAAATTATTGGTGACCGTGAAATTCTTGTGTGATCTGATGATTTATGTTATCTTTGGTGGAGTTTACTTCATATTTGGAATTATGTAATAACTTTAATAATTTTAGATTGTATTTAAAGAATAAGGAGAAAAATAATTTTACAATGAATTCATGTTTAAAAAAAGGTTTTAAGGTGATCATGTTATTTAAATATTTGTAATGTGATATTAAGAGACACTTTATAATGTCTTGGGAAGATATTGTTGATTTAGTGACCAAACATAAATGTTTTTGGAAATTGAATTTCATTAAAAATATTTTATAGAAGACT
Organism: Viscum album; assembly: GCA_963277665.1. Taxonomy (NCBI): domain Eukaryota; kingdom Viridiplantae; phylum Streptophyta; class Magnoliopsida; order Santalales; family Viscaceae; genus Viscum; species Viscum album. The sequence continues at coordinate 1,545,885,828 of OY728135.1, read as the reverse complement.
TATGGTTTACTATTTATGAAATGGATAATGTTGAACACATGTATTCACTCATGTGGTATTAGAAATTAATTTGTTTCTGGGTAATTTATTCTCTCAATTTTGGTCTTAGAAGATATCTAGAGATAGGAGGGATGGATTTCCATTCTTTTATGGATCTTATAGTCCATTAAAAGTAAATTTATGTTATTCAAGCCTAAAAATCATTTTGGATATTCATTTCCTAGATTATTATATAAAGATTAAATTTATCAAATTACAACCAATGTATGAAATTATACTTTTAAAGATAGTATATTTCCTTATGTTTAAAGTATAGATGGTAAAAGAATTCTTAAACACTTGGAAAAGGATCTTGAAACTAAAATGTTATCCTAGTACCTTCATTTCAGACAATGAAATATATTTTTTTAGACCTTTTCAATTTATGGTTTTGGGTTTCTCAAATTTATATTTATCATTCACTTTCTTTTGACCAATTATCTTTATCACCCTCCAAAATTATCTACGTTTTTCTTCCATGTTCATATCATCATTTTCCACTAATTTTCTCCTATTTTGAATCTTAGTATGTGTTATTATATAAGATCTTTGTACATCCCTTTCTCTCTTAAAATGATGATGTCTTATTAATCCTTTTTATAATATGTATTTTCAAAATATATTTGACATATGATGACTAAAAGAGAATTGCGAGGGCACAATTTATTCAATGGGGTAGAATGTGACAGATTGGCATTTTAAAAGAGGAACATCATGTTAGATATCATATATGACATGAAAAACTAATCATAGAAGATAATAGAAATCACTGATACCTAAATATAAATTTCTATTTAAATAAATTCAATCTCTTAGATAGCTTACGATTCACCCAATACCAAGTTTAAAAAATGTGATACTCTATTATAATAATATTATTAATACATGACCATTATAACATAGCCATTATGTTGTTGGGAATGAATATGAATAACTAAATTAGGAAAATTATTTGGTTTAAATGGGTATAAATTAAATTCATTGTTTATATATTTATTATAAATTAAATAATAATAAAATAAAATAAAAAGATATATTTTGGATAAAATTGTATTTTTCTAAAAGATGATTTAGTCGTGCATTGTGAAGATATTTTAAAATTATGTTTTTCTAGTACTAGAAAATTTATTTTACAAATAAAATTATATTTTGAAACATTCATGTCAAAGTTATCTTTGGTTTAATGTTTTATAATTTTCTAAAAAGATTAATTTTTTAATGAATAAATAAAATACAGATTCTTTATTAAAAACAACTTTTTCATTATAATTATATAAAAAGTTAAACTATATTTTAAATTTGTTTTAAATTAAAATTAGTTCCATTTTATTATTATATTTCTAATTTAGTCCATTATAATCAATTTCATATTGAATTATGAAATAAAAACATTTTAAACTTTTGAATGTTTTCTTTGGAAAAAACATTTTTTGATGTGTTTACAGGTTTAATTTTAAATTGAATTCCAACACTTATATGAATTTAATTTTAAAAAATAGATTCTATATTTGGAAATATAATAGTTTATATTACATAAAAAGTACTTTTTTATCATAATTAACATTGATATTTGTAATAATTTTTTACCATTGTTATGGTGAAAACAGGTTTACTAGGGGGATAAACTAAGAAGATAAATGTTAAAACTAACCATTTTTTTTTGAATATGATTTTATGGCCATATTTTTACATTATAAAAACTAGTTTTTGAGAATTAACCATTTTTTATCCTTATTGAATGTGAAAAAATTTGGGTACACTTTATTGTTTTCAAATATTTCATGAGTGCCCTCATCACCAATTATAAATGTCCATCACCCTCTCTCCTCTCCACTTTACACTTCAAAAAATTTTGGTTTAGAAAATATCTACCAAAATCCATTCCTTATTACTCTATCTATGAGTCCATTTTTATCATATATTCATCCTAGGATGGATTTTGATGCAATCCTAATGAGGTCGTTCGAAATGGGGGTAAAGTTATTAAGAAAGATTATTTATTTTTTTCTTCTTAAAAGTATTTAAAATATTATAAAATAATGATAAAATAATAAAAATATTATATCCAATATACATGGATTTTATTATGTTAATGGAATAACCTATATCCATCTCTACTTCCATAAAATGGAAAATGAAACTGTCGATTATGTGCACCTACCACCTCATGAACCGATGAAATTCGTCTTTCATAACCACATTTCAAGGAGTGATATATTGATTGGTGTAACATATTTACATGAAATTTGTGTAATTTTTATACTTATGAAATTATTTTATCACATACACTTTCTTACTTTCCATTTAGTGAGGGGATACGATAAATTTTCTTGTGTGTACGGTGGACTACCACCTTGTGAAGCGATGTGATTTGTTTTCTGCTTATGATTTATATAGAAGTACACAAGATTAATATTAATTAATATATTTTATATTAATGTTCTAACCAAAAATATAGAAATATAAAATTAAATAATACTTCTTATCTTTTAATTTGTTAGAAAATAATAACGTTGCTTCTTTGTATGTGTGGAATACCAACTCCATATAGTGAAGTGAAATATTTTTCATTTTATTTTTAAATGGATAGTAATAAGGATGTATTTGAAAAAATAAATGATATATATTATGTATTAATTATTCTTTAAATGTAAATTAATATATAATTTACTTTTTTTCCTGTTCATCAAGAAAAAATGGAAAAAATGTTCATGCGTACATACGACCAACTATCTCCATGATCGGTGTAATCCATTTTCACTATATAACATTTATAGATTACTATATAAATATAATTAATATATTAGATATTTATATAATTTTTAATATTATGGATATTATTTAACCATGATCAAATTAAAAGGTCCAAATTTTCTAAACCATTACATATATGAAAAACGAATCAATTATCATCCAAAATAATGATTTTAACAAAGAATTATTAATAAAAGAATGAAAAAAATCTATAAGTAAATAATATATGGAATGATATATATGATAATGGTTCTATAATATATTTTTAATAAACCTATATTTATTATACTGCGGGTTCATAAACATATGAAGGAATTTGAACAAGTAGTAAGTTATAACGTCCCAAATCTTGATGACAATAAACTGATGCCCCATACCTAGTTGTCCACATGGACTCAAGTGAATTTCCCCAAAAACCTAAGTCTGTTTCCTAGCATCGTGGTCCTAGGGTGTGATAGTCTGAAAATGATTCTCTCATTATCAGAGTGTAACATAGATGAATACAGATATACAATAGTTTGATCAATAAACAATATACAATAAAAAATAAATTGCAGAAGAATCATAAGATAAATATCCATGCATAATTCAATACAAAATATAATTCAACATGTTATAGATTCTAGGAAAGCATACAATCAATTTCAATTCCGTAATAAAAAATATATGTCTCAAAGTCACAAAAGAAGAAAAAGATACTAGGAAGCATTGTAAGCCTCAGCTCGATCCCATGCCCTCCGGCTCCTAAGTATCACATCAAGTACCTGTCGTATGACACTTTCCATGATCAATACCTACAATAATATAATTAGCTTGGGATCAAATAATGACACAAATAGGTTGTGAGACTAAATCCCACCAGGCAACCACCAAAGTTCTATTCAAATCTGTAAGTGAATATTTATAATAGGCATTGTACATTATTTTAAGCAGTAAACAGTAAGTACTCAAAAGTAAGCACAAAAGATGCCTCAGAAGATAATGGTAAATAAGTTAAGTGAAGACCAAATCAAAGTTTTTTTTGGCTAGGAGGATGCATCATAAGTCATCTATTTCTTTATTCAAGTCCCTTGAATTATATAAAGTCTCATTGTCTAGCCTAGACCTGAAAACCCACCGTATAAGGGTAACCATCAACTCGGGACATAATAATCATTTAATAATTATTCAATAGAGCCTAACATGGGTATCCCTCAATAGATCCTAGGTTCGCTCGACATTTTAAAATAAGACCCAATGATCCTGTCTACCCAATCTATGGACCCCTCATTACCTTTACATAATTAACTTCTTAAGACCATCCATTAAATTTTAACTAATATAATGGTTCACCCAAGGTATATAAGATGAAATTAGTCATGTGATCCCTACCATGTCTTTTTAATGAGGCTTTGGCTCACCTACAGCTAATTACCCCCTTTAATAATTTAATTCAATTTCACATGCCATATCAGAAGCAACACATGTGAATTAAACTTTCACATGTCTTTAACATAAATAAATCACGTGGGAACGATTTACATAATAACCAACACATGAAAATTAAACTATTACATGGCCAAACAAGGATAACTCATGTGGGAAAAACATATAGAAAGCCTATAATGCAATTTAAATAATTACAAGGTTTAACGCAATAGGTATATCATGTGGGAAATCCATATAAGGAGAAATACATTTTTGACAACCCAATAATGGGAATTTGAGTCAAGCCTCATAGGAATTATCAGCCACACGACAATTATAAGGAAACTCTCACATGGGGTGGCCCTAACATAAGGTTCAAAAGCCTAAACAAGATTTCAAATAATTATATCGGTTACCTGATCGTAAATATAAAATAACAAGGTTCATTATTAAATCATGAGACACTCTAAAAGTGATCTCCCAACACTACCGAATATATAAACATCCAAATAATTTGTGAAAGTTACACAACCACCTACCTTGTCCTAGTATGACTCTCCTCATCTAGTGTAGAGCTTCGATTCAATATAGAACTGGGTAGATCTACAAATAAAGAAAAAACACTCAACCCTTTATACCTAAATCGAGATACTAAAATAATAGGAAATGATATAGAGGAATCGAGAGCTGACAGATCAGGTTCAAATGCAACTAACATAAAAGGAATCGGGGTTCAGATGATCAATAAGGGAGTAAAATGGCTCACAGAGCTACTGTTTGCAACCATGGATGATCTATTTGTCAATCTAACAAAAAATGATGCTACAATACGATTTAATTATTTTAAAAAGGTATATGTAATGTACATGGGATTAAATTTTTTGTCAATACAGATTCCTAGACTAACCTTTACGTGACTGTGTACCATGATTACATGGCATGTATCCCTCTATAAAAGATGTGTACATATAATTAAACAATGTGTAGTTCCCAGTCATGTCTTGTAACAGGCTATCAACCATCCACTGGGCCTCTTTTCTCCCATTTTCTTAAGTGAAAACTAAAAAGGAAGGATATGTACCTCAAAGAAAGAACCAGGTTCTTACAAAATTCCCCCTTAAAGCAATTCATCCTCGAATTTCCCTTCCAAGGGTGATGAAGAAATATATGAGAATAACTTAGGACATTGTGATCGTATGTCAGCCTCCCTCTCCCAAGTCTCATCCTACACTCGGTTGTGCTTCCACAAAACCCATTCCAAAGGAACATAACGACCTTAGAGAACCTTCATGCTACAATCCACAACACGAATGAGATGCTCCTCAAAGGACATGACTTCGTGTAAGTCTACTTCCTTGGAATGAAAGATGTGAGACTGGTCCAAAAAGTAATGTATCAACTAAAAAACATGGAAGACATTATGCATAGTCCCATACCACTGAGGTTACTATAATCAATAGGAAACCATCCTGACCCACTATAAAATATTAAAGAGACCAATGTATCTTGGTGAAAGATTACCCTGTCTCATGATTCTCTTGGGTACCAACCTCGGTGAAACATGAAAGAAAACTCGATCCCCAACCTTTAACTATAGAGGTCATCTGTGGGGATCGACATAAGATTTCTTATGATAATATGCAGTATTCATCCACTACAGAATCAACTAGACATACTCAGAATTCCTTTGCATGATACATGGTCCCAGTAAAGCTACCTCACCCACCTCCTACTAGCACAAGGGTGATCGGTATGTCTTCCTGTACAAATCCTCATAAGGTTCCACCACTATAGTTTCCTATGAGCTTTTATTATTGGAAAATTTAACCAGGGGAATATGCTTCTCCCAAGATCCCCCAATGTCTAGGATGCATGCTTCTAGAATGTACTCTACCACTTGTATCATATGCTCTGATTTACCATCAGTCTAAGGGTGGTATGTTGTGCTCTGAGGCACCTATGTACCTAGATCCTTCAGAAATATCTGAATAAAATGATACATAACATTTGAATCTCTATATGAAATGGTAGAATGAGGGACCCCATGAAGTTGCACCACCTCACGAATATATATCTTCCCATGCTCATCAACACCAAAAGGTCTCCTTGATCTCCATGAAGGGAGTGAACTTCATAAGTCTGTCATGAATGATGCAAACAACATCATTACCACAACATCCAAACCTTTGTAAAACTCCACCAAGAACACCCTTATGAATTTTAGTGATGCTTCCAACATAGTTTTCCTTAAACTGGGAAAACAAGAACATAACTAGGGTCATAACAGAGGCCTCACAACATAGAATAGTCAAACCCCGATCGACCGTATCAAAAGAAGTCATGCTATATTTCCTCAAAAGTCATTTCAGACTTTTACACCACACCCACCTTAAATTGGAGGAGTGTTTAAATTGGTCCACAGGAATCAAACATGATGAACAAGAAGGATAATAAGTCAAACCATCATTGGATGACATATCTCAAACACTCCCAAAATAGAAGGCCAACGTATTGCAACAGAATAAAATGCTTTCTCCCTAGGAACCATATACCAAAAATTATCCCAATCATGAAATGTAATAACTATCTCTTAGTGACGTTCTCTTGTCTATCAATCCCATGATGAATTAAAATTTCATTCCACAACATGAGTAAATGCATAAATACTGATCCAACTGACTGGAATAATTTTTTAATTCTAAGAATTACATCCAAGCTTGAAAATAAGTTTGAGATAACCTCAGATTCAATAACATAGAGTCCAAGGAACTCACAAAGCTGCTCCATACTCCGATTTTACAAGTGAGACTTTGGTATAAGGCCGAATGTCCACATAAGAACTCTAACTGAACCCAGAGTAGCATTCTCCTGGTGGTGATATCAAAGAAAAAAATAGGCATCATTGATTAAAACCAAGGAATTCCTGCATAGAAACCAAATTATAACAATGTATTAACCAAGAATCATTTAAAATAAGGAATCTAGTGCAGAACATAGAAAGAGATCACGAACTAGCCCAATGACCATCAACTATAGCGTGACATAAAATCGACTATCTCTTATTGAATCAAGGAGGATGTAATGATATGGGACATGATAATATCATAATAAATAGAAAAATTAGAGGATTTTGAGGATCACCAAAAAGGATAACAGAACCATTACTGGTCGACCTCCTAAAATAATCAGGACTTCACTTGGTGACATATCATGTTTTAAATGACCCCAATGCCTTTATCTAAAGGAATTTCTGTGATATCTCATGATTAACCACTGAGGCCTATTTATGATCATTGGTTCCCTATAAGGGTTGAAAATATAGGAAACCAGAAAAGCATCATGCTACTAATCAAGAAACAACATGAATCAAGACTCACAAGTCTCGAAGTAAATCACTTTGAACAACCATTTCCGAATGGTCCATGATTGTGATCCTTCTACCTGTAAGAACACATTTAAATAGAACCTATGTGATGCTCTCCCTAATAGTTTACTATACACCAAAAAGAATGAATATCTTCTCCCAGATGTGCTATTTTAGTACCAACTTATGTGAATTAGTTTCCTTCAATGAACAACAATCACTTCATCATAACACTTGGCTAGAAAGATGAAAATTAAACCGACCAGCGTGTCTAAACACCTGTGTCATTGAAATTCATCCTGATTAGTGGGAAATAATTAGTTCCAAAATTTTCAGGTCACTCTACTCCAGAGAAAATTGAGAACATACATAATAGATCAAAGATCAACAATTTAACAGATTTTGATGGCTCATTTACTTAACATTTAACACTCGATGGGTACTGCGTATGTTAATATATAATACCCTGATTTTACAAGAACAAATGGAACATTCTGGTTACTATTCATAGGTTTCCCCCTATTCATCCCAGTACCATATGGCTCACTCAAGAACTAGCTCAAAATAAAATCTTCATCACAACCATTTACATAGTTGATGACATACCAAGTCACCCATCACTTAAAGAAAGAGTGTTTCACATGACCTCCTAAGAAGATGACTATTCTTGAGGCATGTCTAACACACTGAACTGATCATTCCTCATTGCTAATTCACATCTCAAAGGTCAAGATACAAGGATCACCCATTTTCACAAGTGTGTACTCTCTAGAGACCAAACGACCTACCAGGGAGAGTGATAAAACAACATGTAAGTTTCTTTTTAACAAACCAGGAAACAAAAAAGGGAATCTAGATATAAGAAAAGAACCTATCTCAAAAGTGTAGATATAAAACATGGTAGTTAAACACCTTCTTCTAAGAACTCAAACCTCTTCCCACCCCATAGTTCAGGTCTTGGTTTCAAAAAACAAGAGATACTTCCAAACACCCACTACTAAGGTTGGGTCTGGTCAGGTCAAATCCTAAGTGGAATCCTATTTGTGATCCTCTAGGTAAACATGAGAAAAGGCATCCTATAATTGTGATCCTCAATAATGGTACACAGAAGGGAGATCCAACAAGGGACTCCCTATAACAGCATGTAAGAAAAGGCATCCCTCAGGGAATACTTAAAAAGTACATGTATCATAGTCTCATTGGCCCCAAATGAACGTCTTCCAAGGGAGACGTACTCAAAACATAGGTTATAGGAGATAACACATACATTATCTGAGATCAAAGGTATCAACTAGGTTAGTTCGAACACCCAACCGATCTTTAATACCAATATCCACTCTCATGTTATAACTAGAAACAATTACTAGTGGAAAAACATCTCCATTTATGAATAGTCCCCCAAACACCCATTAGGGATCCTTAAATCACACAACAAGTTTCACCATTGTGATCTACATGGAAAACTACTCAGAAAGGACTACTCACATGTCCAAAACTATAAAAGGGGGATAAAACATGAGAATAAAAACCTAAAAGTTTTTAAAAAGTTGAGTACAAGGTGTTTAGAAACCACACACGGCGTGTACCCTCAAGATCTAACATAGCCATGTACTCCAATCAGCCTAGGTGGGTAAACATCCCATGTACACAACGTGTCATCCCAACACATGATGTTTCCCTTTAAACTCTCACATAGGCATGTAACTCAGTCTACCTTGGTAGAGTAAATGTCATAGGTACATGGAAAGTCATCCGCCCACACATCGTGTACTCATGTTGTCCCTCCTAACCATCTACTTCTACATAGATAGAATCACATGATTTCTACCAACATAAAACTAAACAGGTTGTACTTATGGTGCACAATGTGTTCGATACAAAAACCAACAACCCTAGTTGTTTCTCACACGACCGGTTACACGATCAAATTCCATATGGTGTGTACTTCGGGTACACGGTGTGCACTTAAGAAAAGTTCTCTCCTCTCAAACAGAAGAACACATGTTGTGTGTTCATAGGTGCACACACCGTGTTGTTTGGATTTCTAGATTGTAAACCATAAAAACTTCCACAAAACCCCTATTTTTGAAAAATAAAGAAATAATGTGCCAAATTACGACCTGTGGGGGCCCATACTCCCCGAGAATCAATGCTTGGAACCAATATACAACACATAACAACAAAAATTCATATCCCATTACTGAAACATGTTCCACCAAATTATTATTCAAGACCTGCCATACTCCTTAGGGTTCCAAGTTTCACATCTGTCCAATTCAAACAAAATACATACTAATACAATTATCACAACAACATGAATATCTATCATGAAGTCTATCACAACATCATGGAATCAATCATTATCTCTAAATGAAATGGAAATAATACATGGAATGTGATTTATAACAATTTTCTATATTATGCATGGGTTATAATAACCTTATTTCCTCGTGTTTCCATAAAATATAACCCCAATGATATCAATATTAACAATACAAAACAAGTGAATCAGCCAGTGGTGAAATCAAATCAACTATAATAGCTCAAAATCCAAAAATTACTATTCAATTTGAGGTAATTTTGATTTTAAATGTACATGAGGTAGCTACTCTCGGACACAAATAATTAATAAATTTAATTTACTTTATATCTTCACTAAATAATAAAGCATGCCATGAATAAAATACTCTGATACCACTATGAAACATCCCAGATCCGGATGCCACTCAATTGGTGCCTCATACCCAGTTGGCCACATGGCCTCAAGCTTATTTCCCCAAATTCCAGAGTCTACCGACATGCAGAGAGTGCATAGGGTGTGATAGTGCGGAAGCCATGCCCTCATTAGCAAAGTATAACACAACTGAATAATGATATACAATAGTGGAAGTGGTAAATAGAATAAAATAAAAAGTAAATAAGAAAGACTGATAAGATAAGTAACCAAGAATCATTCAATACTAAATATGATGCATCATGTCACATTTTCAAGGAAATAATCCAAACAATAAACTACAGTAATACACAATATAAGTCTCAAAGGAAAAAAGAGAACAAAAATAGACTAGGAAGCATCGACATCCTCGGATCGGTCTCATGACCTCTAAATCCTACGAATCAAATCAAGTACCTGTATTAGGGAACTTTCCGGGATCAATACCTGAAGTCATATCATCAGTTTGGGCCCAAATCATGGCTCAAATAGGATGTGAGACTAAATCCTAGTTGGAAATAACCAATGGTCTGTTACCATCTATCATTGAATATATATAATAAGAAATGTACACTAATGAAGGTATTAAACAATAGATACTCAAAAGTAAGCACAACAGGTGTCTCAGAAGACAATGGTTAATAGGTATAAGTGAAGACTGAATCTAAGCCTATGATTTGGCTTGGCATATACCTCATAAGTCATCGATTTTATTATTCATGTTCCATGAATTATACAATTTAATGGGTCCATCATAGGCTTGAATACCCCCGTATAATAGTAACCACCAAATCGTGACATAATAATCATTTAATAATTTACCAATAGAGCCTGAACTCGGTATCCCTCAATTAATCCTTGGGTTTCTCGACATTTTCAAATAATACTAAATGAGCCTAACCACCCTATCCATGGTTCGATCACTAAATTTAAAAAATTAACCTCTTAAGATCATCCATTATCTATTAACCAAGATAATGGTTCACCCAAGGTATATAAGATGAAATTAGTTACATGAGCCTAAGATTTCATTTTTATCGAGACTATGGCTCACCCACTACTAATTACATCCTTTTAGAATTTAATTAAATTTCACATTACATATCAAAATAAACACATGTGAATTATATTATCACATGGATTTAACATAAACAACTCATATATGAACAATTTACATAATAACAAACACATGAAAATTAAACTATCACGTGGCCAAATAAGGATAACTCACGTGGGAAAAACATATAACAAGCCTATTATGAAATTTAAACACTCACAGGGCTTAACCCAATAAGTATCTCATGTGGGAAATTCATATGATTAGAAACACATTTCTAACAACCCATGATTAGAAATTTGAGTCACGAATCATAGGCATTCTCCACCACACATCCATCCCTGGGAAACACACCCATGAGGTGGCCCTAACTCATGGTTCAAAACTGTAAACATGATTTCAAATCATCTAAACAATTATATGATCATAAATAAGAAATAAAAAGGATCATTATTCAATCCATAGATACCCAAAAAGTGGTAGTGTGACACTCTAACATATATAAACATTAAGATAGTTCACAAAAGGCACAAAACCTCCTACCTGTCACAGTATGACTCTCCTCATCCAGTTTCAATCTTTGATTAGACATAGAACTTGGAATCTACAAAATGGGAAAAAACAATCAACACTTTATAAGTAAATCGAGAGATAAAAATATGAATAAAGGATCAAGATGAACATAGATATCATTGATTGGGTGAAAACACAACCGACGGTGAAGGAATTTGGGTTTGGATGATCAATCGGGGTGGAAAACGGCTCTTGGCACTACTATTCGTGACCCTAGAGGATCCTTATACCCATATGATAAAAAACTATGTTACTTACCAATTTAATCATTTAAAATAATGTACACAGCATGTAATTTACATTACACACCCTATCCGTACAGTTTCCTGGACTTAACCTTATGTGACCTTGTACCAGGATTACATGGCATGTAGCCTTCCATACAAAATGTGTACCTATAAGTACATGATGTGTAGTTCCAAGTCACATCATGTAACCGGCCTGCTACCATCCCCTTGACCACTTTTCTACCATTTTCTTATGTATAAATTGAAAATGAAGGATATATACCTCATAGGAAGAATCATGTTCTAACATAAGTGTTTCTCATCTATCTTTTTCTTCATTGAGACATATGCCATATTCACCACTTATTCCTTTATGTGGGTCACATAATTTCTATTTTGATATGTTATATCATGAATATATTTATTTTAATGGTATTTAATGTTTTATTTAATTTTATTCATTTTATTTTATTCTTTTTATGCATCTAACGATTCGAATGTTACCAAAGTGGAAAGATATTTATGTTTTAGTATCATTTTAAGTGGGTTTTCTTATACTTGAATTTTTATCAAATGAAATTATTTGAATATTTTCTAATAAACAACTTTAATTTTCATATTATATAGTTAATCTTGAAATTTTCATGTAATATTATCATTTTCCCTCTATTTGTTACATAAGATGATTTATAAAATGTTTTTATCCAAATCTGACTTCGTTTCTCTCTTCTTTAAAAATCATTTTTATTAAAAATACATGTTCTCTAAAAGTTTTTCAAAATATGTTTTCAAAAAATGTTATTATAATTATTTGAATTAGTTATTATTGAAATTTTGAACCCTGTTTGAATTTTTACAAAAATGTTTGAAAGAAATATTCATATAATTTTCTAAATAAGTACCATTTTTCATTTACCAAAAATAATAAAGGACCCTTTATTTTTATATGTACATGATGTAAAAAATTTCCCACCATCATGACCAATAAATGTTTTAAATCTTCCTTTATAATTTTACAAGGATATATTGAATTGTTTTTTTTTCAAAATATTTTTTGACCTTTTAGTTTACAAAATATTCTCATTATGAAATGTTTATTTACCAAAATAATGTTTTAATGAAATTTTTCTTGTATTTCTATTTGTTAGTGACCAAAACACTTTATATTACATAAAATAAAATGGGGATATGTTGTATTGATATCATCATTGTTAATTAATTGAATGGTTTATGATCAGTATAAACAAGGATGTATAATTTTATTTCCGTTCACTATATTAATCTGGATGGGTTATGATTATGTTTATTGATTGGGGTATGTATTACCATTTCATATGTTAGTTTTTAAATATGAATTTTTATCATGACTATGTTTCACCCATTTCATATGAGTAATGCATGGAAAATATTATGTTATGGGTGAGGACTGGTTATGGTTTTCCACTCAATGTATCAATAGGTCCCATGATAAAAACTAGGTGAAAAAATTAATTGGGGTTATACCCACTGTTTTAAACTGTACTATAAATGGCCTTGCATGTACATTTATGATTTATATCATTATGAATTCTCTCATTATGAGATATGTTGTTGATTTCCATGTAATTATATTATTTGATATAATATCAATGGATGAGTTCACACTCATGTGATTATTTATCTATCTCTAGTTTATCATTAATTAGTCATTCCATATTATGATCATGTTATTGTTTAAATTGAAATTGTTTTAGTTATTTAATTTTCCATATTGTGTATTCTTGTTCATTCATGATATCTTTCACTGTATGCATACCCCTACTAAGCATCTAATCTTAGCCCGTTCAAATGTTTTATTTTCCTCACGATACCAAGAATTTTTTTGATTTATATTCTTGGATATAATAAGGGTGATAATGGAATTCTCAAAAATAACATTGTGTATTTTATGATTTAAAATGTAATATGAATTTCATGTTTGTATATAGTTTACATATTATACTAAAATATTTAGTCTTTTGGGATGTGATCACATGTATATATTCCTTATTTAATGATGTAGACACCTAGTCTAATATATTGGGGGTGGGGTATTTAAATATTATTACGTCATAAAAATAGAATATAATTATTCTGTATTTATTTTAAACCCAAAAAAATCATTTATCAAACAAAATTATGAAAAATTCACCATTATATAATTATAATGTTATAATATCAAAAAATAATATTTATTTTATCAATGTAATTCACAAAATATTATAATATTTACATTAAAATAAAAAATAACCATTTGTTTGAAAAAATTCAATTTTTTCACAATAGCAGTTTCAGAAGATTATAAAAAGTACATTGGACTTTGTAAAACTATCTTATCATTTATATGTAACAAAAAAATATATTATAGTAATATTTTATTAGAATATCATTTACTTCCAATCTTATTTAATTCATCAAAAAATGGGTGTTGATTGAAACTATATGTCTCTTAATAATACAATTTGCGTTTTATCAAATAAAAATATATTTTTTAAAACATTAGAATATCAAAATTATAATGAAATAAATGATAAATACAATCATTATTTTATTAAAAATATGAATATACAAATTCATATTGGTAGGTTCTATATAAAAAAAATTTATTACACCATTGAATTCCCTAAGGGTAATGTGTGCGATGGTGAGATATTGTAGTGGTGGTTCGACAAAGATTGTTTGGGTTGTGATCTCAATGAGCTTGAACATATTACATAAATGGGTTCAATAATTCTTTATTTATTGAATATCATCTTGGTATTTGTCATGGAAAAATCATAATAATGAAATATCCCTCAGAAGCTCTGATAAATGGGATTCATAGGATATTACCCTACAGGTCAGGTCCATCACATAATTTTTCGATGTCAAAAGGATTGATCATAAACCTATATATATACTAATTATAATACCAATTCATAATGGTTATACTATAAAAAATTATAATGATTAACAATATAATAAATTAGAAAGGATATAACTTGAAACTATCCAAAATCACCAAATTAGAGAATGAGTTTTCTATAATTTCATTTCATAATAAGTAATTTACTCATTTAAAATGGGAATTTAATTTATAATGTTTCAAATCAATAAATTATTCCCCCTTCAGAACTTTCATTCATACACTAAAACAAAAGAGGGTACATCTATTTCATTACCTTTTTAGGTTCCCAAGTCGCTTCCTCAAACATGTTGTTATGAAACAACACTTTGACCTGTTGAGTGCTCATGTTTTTTAGATCCTTATCTCTTTGATCTCATATCTTCACCAGATCCTCATCCCATTAAATATCATTCTACAATGATACCGACTTTGAATTTCGTACATGTTAGGTGTGTGATATATACTTCTTCAAGAGTGATACATGGATCACATCATCTAATATAGATATGTTATATATGAGTTATTTTTGATAGTCCCCCAATCTGATTCAACCAAGGATACTGAAGGAGTGATGTTTCTTGGTTTAATCATTCCCTTCTTCCCAATCCACATGTATTTATTTAATGGTGATATAAAAAGGAACACTTATCTTTGACCTTATAGTTTGGTTCTTGTTTTTATTGTCTATATATCATTTCCATCAAATTTTTTCCAATTTCATAAGATGGTAAATAGTGTGAACCTTCACTATCACCTCTTGGATAAGATATGGTCCCACCATATTCCACTCTCCAACATCAACCCAGCTTGATGGAGTTTAACACCTCTTCACATAGAAATCCTCATAACTCATAATTTGAATAATAGAATGGAAACTATTATTATTTGATAAATTTACCAGGGGAAGTTTTTCTATGAAAATATACTGGAAATTCCATTAAACATGATCTCAACATATCAAATATAGTTTTAATGGTGGTTTCAATGTGACTATTCATTTTAGGGTGATATGAAATACCAAAAAAAAATTCGTATCGAATATTTTCTGAAGGATTTTCCAAAAACATCAATGTAATCATCATATTTCGATAACATAAAATTGATATTGGTACTCATTGTAGTCTTACCACTCCCCTTATTTATATCATGATGATATCTTTATGTATGAAATATTCCAAGATAATAATGAAATGACATGACTTGGTATGGTGATCGACTACCACCACGATGGAATTATTTCTTTTAGGGGTCCTAGGGAGTAATTCAATGAAATGCATAGTTATGATTTCCCATTTTCATTATTTTATGGGATATGGTCTCACCATTCCATTATACTTATGTCATTCGGAATTTACATGTTGGAATAAAATTCACCATGATAAACATTCTCTTATATCACTCTTCATGTAATATAACCATATGTCTTATTTCAAATCTCGATACATCTTAGTGATTCAAATATAAATAGAGAAGGATGATATATGTGTATCATATATATGTTCTATATTCAATTATAGTTTTTATTGGAAACATATAAGGATCCCAAACTGTATAAATCCATATTTAGAAATGTTTTACACTGAAATATTTACAACTTTTCTCTATATCACCGCATCATCCTTTCGAACCTCCTTGATCCTCTCAACAGTATATGGTAATGAATTCATTTGATTATGGAAGGATAATGAAACATTTTTTCTTCCCATGTTCATATCTATATGTCCAAAAATATTGGATCCCTTGAAATTATGAATATGGATAGGGTTTCAAGATCATTTCAACTGAGGTAATTTTATGTTTTCTTCCACATTATAGAACAACAATGGATTGAAAAATCATAATCCTTGATTAGATATAAATTTTTTTATCAGAACAAATTGAGGCCCTTTTGTGTGACTATATAGTTGAAAATTTTATGATGTATAAATATTTCACACTTCTACCCATAAATATAATTCCCTAAATAACCAGTATGAAGATCACTATTTCCAATTCTAGATCATATTTGGGTAGTTATCCTTGGGGATATTTAATTTATGGGTGGAAATATCTATCAATTTTTTCATCATCCATGATTAATAACCCAAACAAAATTTTGTATTCATCACTATAGTTCACCATTCCATCATCACTAATGGATACTATGAGAATAGATGCAACTATTAGCCTCTTATTTAGTTCATTAATTCTTTCTTCACATTCATCATTTCAGACAATATTCACCCCATTACAATTTATCTTGTCTAGTGGGATTGAGAATCATGATAATTTTCTTACAAATTAAATATTATACCCATATAAGCCATGGAAGATATGGATTTTTGACATAGAAGTTGGTATAGTCTATCTTTCATTTGAAACTTTCTTTAATGGATCCAAAAACATTCTTTTACTAGTGACAACATGCCCCAAGAATGTTACTTACTCATGGTGTATGATTTAATGATAAATAAACCTTTAATTTCAGAGGATTTATAGACCATTATTTAAGGAACAAATTCTATCATAATGGTAATGTTAGAAAGTATGATTTCCCACCCATGTCCCAATCATTTTATCTAATGACATTTGATCATAATGAAATAATATCATTTCTTTTGATGATAATTACAATGTATATCCATCCTCCTCATTAAATTTTCGCAGAATTGGAGGGCGATTCTTGATATCGAGGGTGAATACCTTCTCCCCTAAATTTATGTTATCCCTATAAAAGGAAAACCAATCCCTATATAGGATAACATATAATTCCTCTAAAGGGATATTGACAATATTTTCAAGACATACATTTGAAAAAAAAAATCATCTAATTAAGATACAATAATCATAAAACATTCCCCCAATGATATAAAATCATTTGGTGTGGTGAATAGATGCTCATAAAAAACATACTAGATATTATAGTGTGTAATGAATTGAAATAAAACAATACACACACAACTATAGAGTAGGGGTTAAATTTAATTAAATCATCATTATATATATTGGAGCTTTTCATAGAATAAAAACTTCATTATTTCCTTATCCTTGTATATTTTTGGTGAAAATTATCCTTTTTATCCCTTGGAATAGATAATTGTATTTTATAATTCCCACATTCCCAACATTTTTGACATAGAACTATTAATGTGACCATATATTGAACATTATTTCACTCCATCTATTTAACAAAAGTATTCATTTTTACATTGAAATTATCATTATTATGCACTATTATTCAACACTTAAAACATATTCTAGTTCCATTAATATAATACCTTTTATGCATCCTTTCATATTTTTGACATATAGGAAATTTTATCGACTTACCATTATCACCATTATCACATGAACTTCTATGAGACATTGTCCTATTCTTAATTGACATGTTAGGGGATTCAACTTTGTGCCTGTTTTTAATCGTAACTTTTTATATCAAGTTTGAAATAATCCAACGATTCCTCACTTTAAAACCCATTATGTCAGGAATCACATTTTTAAAGTAATCACATTGCTCATCACAATGGATATTGATTTCATTCCTCCTATTTCCATCAAATTGACTATAATAAAGATAAAATTTGGGATAATAATTTTCAGACTATTAATAATTTAAAAGATATATTATAAATATTAAGTAGATAAAATATAAATTACATAAATTTTTAACATATGAATTTATAGGATTAAATCAATGTTTCCCATGATAATTTTCATAATATAAAAGTTTACATGAATTTAGCTACTTAATAATGGTTTATGATGATATAATAATTTTACCAAAGTATAACCCCTAGTAGTGGTAATCCAGGTATGCTTTAAGGCCTATTTTTCATGAACAGTTTGTGGATCGATTCAAGATAAATGCCCCAATTTTGGGGTTGTCAACCCTAGGTACAACAGTGCCAGATCCATATCCACTTGTAATATCTATAATGGAATGTATTTTATTGGAAAACAAATAATGTATACATTAACAAAATTTAATTATGTTTTCGTATGTTTTTATTATTCCTATGACATTCACTAATTTTTTATAATCTAAATCCCCAAAAAACCAGAGTTTTCTATGATGCTGACTATGACAACCCATATTTTTATACACCTAAAATCAAGATTTATTGTATATGAATACACTTAATACAAACCTATAATATCATGAGAACTAGTGTGTTGGTAAAATTAGGTACATGTTATAACAACTTGAATTAGAAATATAGATACATAAACTAATACTATATAACATTCCCTTAAATTTACCTGATCTTCTAAAATTTCACGGGATAATTTGTGGACGTAAATAAGAAAGGGGTAACATATAATGTATAATATGTTAATAATAAAATAATAACATGATTAATGTAATAAATTAGATTCAATAAAAATATCTATGTAACATAATAGTTATGATAATCATAAAATTGATCATTTATTCATGATAAAAGATGACAACACAAGGGAAACATGAGAATGTGGAAATAACAAAAAACCTGACATCATGAACATAAGTCAAGCACAACCACCTTAATATCATAACATAGAGTAATTATGGAAACCTCATATTCACCATACATGGTATCACATGATATAAAATAATTACCTAATTCATTGGATAACTATATATTTCTGGGGCCTCCTGTCACATTCATAATATATACATGCATAAATGTTCCATATAGATCGTAGAACATAAGAAAATATATCATCACCTATATCCAAATGATTAAGGAGTTTGGGATAAATAAATGTATTTAACCAATGAATAATGTATAGTAACATCTAAGAGAGCACATTTATGTGGAAATGGGGGTTGGTATTCACGGCACAAATGTTTTCTTATGAAAAATAGGTGGATAATATTAATAGCATAACGAGTGTAAAAAATATTTTTGTAAGGGGATAAAGAGAGTGAAAGTGGGTCGTTCATTAATTTTAAACAATAATTAAATTAATAGAGACTTTTTACAATTTATTCCAATATAAAAAATTGTAAATCATCTGGAAATATACAAAGAAGGTGATTTAATAAAGATTTGAATGAGAGGATTCAATTACTTGAAAGGGCACATCTAAAACATGTTATGTTATTCTTGAAAGAATTATAAAACATTGGGATTGATATAGATAGATAATATCATAGTAAAATAATGATCCAAGGGTTTTTAGTGAAGTGTAATAGGAGGTTGGTTGGTTTTTATAGAAAAAATAAAGGAGAATTAATTATTAATTTCAAACATTTGGTTTTGGACACTATATGATAAATTATTCCAAACAAAAAAATAATAAAATGGTTTTACCATTGTTTCTATAGAATAAGAGTGTATTTAATTAATTTATAATTTTCTTAACGAATTTCCTAAAATTAATACACCATGTGATGTGGAAGTGAGATATTTTTATCAAGAATTTATTTTAAAATATTATATATGTTTTGGAGGATTCATTATGGTATTATAGAATTAATAAAAATAAATTCAAAAATACATTATATTAAATGGTATTTTTTAATGGATTCTATTTATAGTATTTATTACATCTATTTTGAGATTATATGATGTCATAATACATTTTGTATAATTATATAATATTTAAAAGTTACCTAAATATTCAAATCTCTCAGAATATTTTTAGAAATTCATCATTGGATAATTTCGATGTGATGATTCCAAAAATATTATTTATTTTATCATACTTTTATCTAAATATGATAATTCATTCTTTTAAATAAAAAATCCAATTTATTGAAAAATACATGTATTCTTATTATAATATTTTTCTGGCCTTTATACAAATTACATTTTATTTCATAAAATTATATTATCATTTATATTTAAAGAAAACTATTTAATAATTATATTTTTGTAAAATAATTTTTTTTTGTTTTTTTAATGCCATAAAAAATATTTTCTTGATTGAAACTATATATTTTCCCATACTAAAATTTGTGTCTATTCATATAAAAATATAATTTTTATCAAAATGTTTTATTTAACCATTGTAAAATAATAAAATAAAAATATAAAAATTATTTTATTATAAATAAAAATTTAAAAATTCCTAATTTTAGTGTGATGATACATAACCCTTCATTACATGAGTTAATTCCCTAAATTTGATGGGTTTAACGGTGATATTTTACAAGGATGGTTCAACGAATAATGTTTCAGTTGTGATCTCGATGTTCTTGAACATATCCTATAAATAGTTTTACTCATGATTTAGTTGTTGAATCTATGATTGGGCTTGGTTAAGGGTGAATCCCAAGTAAGATATCTCCCTTGGATGTTATGATAAATGGAATTTATAGGGTATAATCATAATAGTCAAGGCCATCACTTTCTTTTATGTGTCAAATTGATTTATCATAACGCTATATATATTCTAATAATATGGTCACTATATAATGACTATATTATTAGTGGTTATGATTCTTAAAGGTATTTTAAACCCAAACAGTCTAAAATTACCAAAGTATTGCATGTGTTTTCTATAGTTTCATTTATTAATAAGAAATTTACCCATTTGAAAAGAATTTTTTTTATAAATGTTCAGTTCATTAAAAATAATATTATCATGAAATTCACTTTTGATATTTTCAATATTTCTACAAATTATTATCAAAATTTTAGACTTTTTAGTTCATCCTATATAAAAAAAATTATTTATTGGATTTCATATTTTCATTTTTCTTATTATTCATAAAATAATGTCTATAATTAACTAAACTCAGATCTGATTCCAATTAAGGTTACCAAAGAACAAATTACCCAAATATTACCTAATTTTAGATAGAAACTTAATATATTACCCAATAGTGAAATCACCAAAATCTTAATGGTTTATTGTATTGGGATACCAGATGTATAAAAAAATATTTCAAGAAACATATTCAGTATCTCCCATAAAGTACTTCCCTAATAGTACCCTTCTTTGGAAAATCCTATATAAAACCATTCTTCATAATTTGGGAAAGTGGGAAAATAAGAATGGGTGAGATTAGATAATCGATAATTATAAAATGATAGATATCAATTGATGATAATTTTCATTCATAAAATAATAATAATGGTATGAGATCAATATTATAACATACCATGTTAATACCCAATCTGTTATAGATCATAAATCATGGGGCATGCCATAATTATTTACAATTTCAAATGGTATGAGTCATATGAGTTATGAATCATCACAAATAAATCATGATACACCAAAGAATATCATAATAATATGAACATTTCATAAGAATTTTGGAACAATAATAAGCATAAAATGCATTTTATTAGTCAAGGAACACTTCCAATACTATCATCACATAGTGAAAAACGTCCCATGAAGGATTTGGTCCACTCCCTAACCTCCTTTAATCATTGGGATGGGTTCACTCCCCATCCTCTTCATGTTATCTCATGAGATGTCAGTTATTTCCAAATTTAATGGATGTATTTAACTGCCCTATCTATCACATTATTAAAATAGTGAAAATGTGTGCCCCAATATTATAAAAACATTATGTAATTCATAAATTCATTTTTCATAGAAAATAAATGGGATTTATAATGATTTTAACATAACATAATCATAATACACCCCAATGAAGAACATCGATAGAATCATTAAATAATATCCCCAATGAATCATAATAATCATGAAATTACTTTTACATAAGTTAAATATAACTTTTAAAAAAATATTCAAACCTTTATTTGAAAAAAATTTAAATATTATTTTTTATAATATGGATAAAATGATTTTCATTAAATATAACCATGGTAACTTGTAAAGAAAGATCCAAATAAAATAATATTCATGATATAGGGTAATGTTGTTCTTATGGTAAACATTAAAACAATAATCCATTTCACTTTTTTTTTCAAAAAGTCAAAATTAACCTATTTTGAAAAAAAATGGAAAAAAAACTTTTTAACACATTGAAAATATATCAAAATATTTTTTAATATTACTTTAGAAATCATTATATCATAGAAATAAATAATATTAATTTTTTAAAAATAAAATATCCATGGAAGATAAATAGTCCTAAAAATTGAAAATAAGGTTTACATTTCTTATCAAAAATTATCAATCATTTCATGTACAAATGGATATAAAATGAAGTGAAAAAATGGTAATACCAGAAATAGAACGGGTTTTATAGAATAGATGGGGTTTAATTTATAAATAGTATATAATTATTATAAATAAAATTCCAGAACAAATAATCCTGATTAAATTGGAACATTATTATATTATTTCCATTTTCCATTTCATTCAATTCTTTATTAAAATAAACATTTTAGGTGTTAACTATTCCATTTCCCCTGCGAGTTTTGGTTTGAACATTCTGTTACCTGAGCCTTGTTCAATATTTCATAATTTATATAAACTTAATACTGTATCAAAATTATTCACTATATAAATTTTTACAATCATTTCTATAAGGTGGTGATGAAAAATAATTGACAACACTTTGTGTAGATGCTTGTACATACATATTCACACATGGAAAATGATTTCAATTTATAATGAGTGGGAGGAAAGAAATTAAATTAATAATTTATCTTTATAAAATCATAATAATATCATAATTATCATATATATTTAGTAAAACCATCTTTATTAACAAACATGTATGGAAGATATGAAAAAATAATCACATCTATTTGTGGAGTTGGTAGTCCACACATATGTAGGAACAAAGTTTCAATTTCTCGTAAGTTGGAATTGAGTTTTAAAATGGATGTAATAATAAAATAATGGAATTTAATTATAATAATGACATCAATTTAATCATTTTGTGATGCATAAAAATGATTTATAGGAGGTTAAGGAAGTAATGAACTAAAAGAAGATTGGTAAAAACAATTACCTCTTATTTGAGAAACCTCATTCTTCTTACACCATAAGACTTTGAAGAATTACCTTATATGGAGAAAAATATTTCTAGGAAATAGGAGGGTGGAATTTAGAATGGAATTTTGGTACTAGTTTTATGAATATGTGGTATCAATGTCATTGAGTAAGAAAATGGAGGGTGTTCACTTTTATAAATAAGATTGATGGATGTCTTCTAAATAAATTAAAAAATAAATTATAATAAATTCATATTGTAAGAATAGTGGAATCATAGAAACCCAAATTAGAATATAAGATAAATTATTTCTAAATCTACTTTACTATTTACATTTATCCATGTTTTAGAGATATTTTAAGTCGTATATCATGGTTTAACCCCTATTAACCATATCAACCCTTTCTTTGATCATAGTGTTTTAGCAAGTTTACTATTCATTATGAAAAAAAATAAAAAATATAATATTTAAAAAATATTTAAATATATATTGCTATTTTTGAATCCATTTTATAAAATAAAATTCCTATAAGTGTCATAAATTCTTTTTAAAATAAACATGAATAGTTCGATGAAATATTTTTTTTAGAAAAAAATCATTTTTAAGCACCAAACTGAATTTATTCCAATTCTGTTCCTGATAAAAAACATTTCAAATTATTTTGTTAACTATATTAAACACACATTTTATTAAAATAATTTATTAATCGGGAATAAATTTTTCATGATAAAAGTACACTACGAGCGTAAAAGAATTTTTTTTTGAAAAACATTGGTTTTTATCATAAAATAATTTTATTTTCATTTCTAACCAATTGATAATAAATTAATTTTTCTATACATGTATAAAAAATTACATATTTTTAATAATATGAATTATTTTTTAAATAAAACACATATAAAAAAATATTCATAAGAAAATTTCAAATCTATTCTTTAGGATCAATGGTTTTTCATATATTAATTAGAAATTATTTTGAAATACGATTTTTTATTTTACAAACATATAATGTCTTTCATTTTATAACGGATAAGTATTATCCAGATAATTTTAGGTTTATGTTCTTCAAAATCTATCTATAACTTTTATTAATTAATGTAAAATCTATTCTAAAATCATGTGGTGCTACAAATAAAGAAATAATTATTTGTTTTTTGTTCTGGAATTGTAATCTTAATAACTGAATCATTATTATGATACCACCCCTTATTTTTAAAAATTATCAAAAAAAGATATTCACTAACTTTTTAATTGAAAATCTTATCCAAAATATATATCAAATGAAATTAGAACATTGTAAATTATTATAAAACAAATATTTCAGTAACTCTAATTATCTTAGAATGATGTACACTTAGCCTATATTCATTAATAGATATTTCTATGAAAAAACTATAACTAAATGAATAATCAAATATTGTAACATACAATAATGAATATGAAATAGAAAATAGAAAATATATTTATAATAAATGATTATATATCATGATTATAAAATGTTATAAGTATGAATCACTACTAGATAAATACCCTATACCAATGATTTTAAATTATTCGTATTGGTTGTGGAACTGTTGCTATAGGTTACAACAATGGTTCCAAAACCATGGGGTTAATAGGTTTTATTATATCAATATACCAGTGGTTTCCTTCAAGTTTTCGGTATATTAATCTTATATTTTATGTTTACAAATAGTTTCATTAAACCACCTGTATCGGGATATGTTGATGGTTTTACAAATAGTTGGGATATAATTCCTTGACTTATGAAACCAAAAGTAACTCCCATCTTCTTCCAAAACCATCCCACACCCTAAACACCTACACCCACACCCCCAAAACTTGTATATGATATAAAAAAAATCAAGAAAAAAATTAATTCATTGAAACAATTACAATACACATATTAAAACATATAAAAAATAATATTTAGTCATAAAAAATAATGTGTCTTAAACATTTTTCAAAAATATTGATGATCGATATCTTAATCATAAAAACCACTGTCTTCACCATCATCACCAACATACTCATCACTGTCATGAACACCACCATCATCATCATCATCACCAAACCATCACTATCACAATCATCACATTTTCCATCACCATATCTATAAAAATCATCATCCCATCCAACACTAGGACCATCTTCACCATCACATGACACATCATATAATGAACAAATCTTTACAGTGAATGTATCCAAAACCATGGAGGTATCTAGTAGATGTGATGGTTATAATTCTACTATATTTTTTCTTAATTTATTATGGATATTTTGAATTCATTTACACTCTAGGGATATTTTTTTGAATTCCTTTGCATGAGCCTTTGTTGACTTTGAATTATATGCCTGCAACTAAGTACTACACAAACTATTAGAGGCTCGTGAAGTTGGATAATATCTACTGGGTAAAATACTCTTCCCTAGTAAATAGTTTACTCCCCCATGGTTATCATCTCCCAATATCATGTACAATTGATTATTTGGCCCAAAGTTGGCAAATTTCTTCTCATGAACTGCCTCCAAAGTACACTGTTGCCAAAATAAATGACTTATTTCCTTAAAAAAAGTGAATTAAAATTAAAAATCATCAAGGTAAAATATATAGTATTATGATGTGTTTGTGAATCTACTATACTTCCTTGATTATTATATATTCTCAGGATTTTTTTCATTAGTAACACATCATTTAATGTTCAATACCACCCTTTTAAATGAAATTTAATGTCAAAACCCATTATTCAATAATTTATTATTTTGAAAAAAAATGTTTTAATATAACCAATATTTAAATGAAAATAACTAAAACTAATTGAATAAAATTTCATAGAAAATTATTTTATTGTCAATTATTTTATGAAACAATAATCATTCGAACAAAAAAAATCAAATTTTATCGATGTTCAACAATTTTTCTAAAGCTCATCAATTTTCAAGAATTTATATCCTTCTATTATTCAATAATGAATTTCTTTATTGATATTAAAATAATAATAAAATTCTTTAAAGTATTAAATTTTTATCAATAATTAAATCATCTACAAATACATTTGGATTGGATATTTTGATTCTCTAAAACTTTAATGATGTTATGAGATGTTTTCTATCATAGAATAGTTTTCCAGATTATATGTGGTTCTCTTATTTAAAGATTTTATGTGATATATAATTAATATAAATATGTTTCTTAATCCAATGTAAATTTCCAAAAATTTTCTAAATTTTAGTCAATGGTATCAAAAGTTGAATCTTCTGATTAGAGTATGTAAAAATTCAATGAACCTTAGATGTCAAGTAGTCTTGATTTTCAGAATTTATACCTAATTAAAATGTTGGTGAAAAATATATTATTTCTCTCATGTTCTGACATAATCATTCACCCCAAAGTGTAGATAAATATAATATAATCCTTTCTATTTATTTATTATTTATGCTTCCTAAAAATATTATTCAATAATTAAAAATAGAGTATTAATGAATATCATTGACATTTTTGACCAAATCATTAAATTTAATTAATAACATAAAATCATCACTTTTTCAATGAATAATAATTTACCTATGTTGTGTTTTTGGTCACTTATATATGATATGTATAGAATATAAATTAGTTCCAACAATGAAAACCGAAACATTATACAAATCATGTTTATTTTATATCAATAGATAACATAATTCCATTAGTCGTACAGTACTCGAGGCCACATTACCTGGAAATTTATAATGAAAACACTACCAAAATATTAATTCATAAAAATAAAATAAAAATATAACATTAAATATATTGAAATTCAAACCCATATTTGAGTCCAATAAATATCCTTTATTTTGATTTCTTTTTTTATCCTAAAGAGTGGTTTGATAGGAATGTTGTCACTGTATTTGTAAAGATTCTCCATAAAACTCCAAAATTCTCATTCTATTTTACTAATCATTTTATTATCCTCATTATACTAATAAATCAATTATATGTGGGCGTTCCAAACTCCATCCAAGAATGTATTAGCATTCCATGTTATAGTGGAAGATCCAAATATTAAAGAATAAAAGACAAATATTAAAGAAGATCATATTATAAAAAATATTGAAAAAACAATTCATACTAGTTTTATACATACACCGATGCGAGGAAGATTAGTGTATATTATTGGATCCCTCGGTTGTGGTGGATCATCAACCTATGAAAAATTTCTACTCATGATGAATAGTATTGTTGAGTGGTTTAGAATGCACTAAATTTGAAGTCAATGGAGAAAGAAGTTAAAATAATGGAGAGAACAAAGTAGTAGTAAAAGGATTTGGAATATAAATACATGGAAAATGATTATATGGATGGAGAGTGGGTTCCATCATAGATAAGGAAATGATATAATATGAGAGATAAATGTAAACGCTGGTGATAGAATAGGAGGTCTAAATATCATGGGTGCCAAACAAATAGTGGGATAAGAAAATGTACTCCGCATTTTATCTGATTAAGTATCTAGGTGTGATCAGGTATGGAGTGAGGTGTGAGTATCACTAGTACTGCCCTCTTGAATTTTTAGGTATAACACTGCTGCCACTATGTTGGCTAGAGAATATATCTATCATGTATAATGGTTCATAATTAAAATTTAATAAAATAACAATGATATGACATTATATGTTATTGATATATATATATATATATATTAGAAATACAATACTCATAAAAATAACAAGAGGAGGAACTCCCATATATCATATGAAAATTATTATATGACATCCTCTTCCTTCATATGTCTTCATTTTTTTTCATTTCATGGATTGAAAAAAATATGCATTTAATTAGAAATTTGAATGTATTGTGTAATCCAAATAATAAATAATAAGTGATGTATCTTAATTAAGGCATCCCAATTTTCATTCAAAATAAATTATAGTTTTTTATATAACCAAATAATATCATATTTTAATTAAAATAATACCAAAATATAAAATATGAGTCATAGAAAAATCAACACATTCTAATTAGTATATTAAAAATGGTTTTGATAAATTTTAATTATTATATTTTTAATTTGATCAAATTCTATATTGGTTAGATTAATTGGTTCATTTTGGTAATTTTATTATCTCATTTGGATATTTTTTTGGTTTATGTCATTTGGTTCATATTTTGGGTTAGGTCATTTGGACGTTTGACCATTTTTTTGATAGGTCATTATTACTCATAGTTATTTTTCTTCATTCTAATTTTTTATATATTTTACTTCAATTCATATTTTCTTAGTTCTAAATAGAATTTTATAGTTATATTTGGTTTTTTAGGTTCTATGATAGTTCAATTCAATATTATACAACGAAACTCAAAGAAAACGGCAACAACATTATATTGAAAATTCACATGAAGTTCATGTTTGATAAAGAATATTTGAAACCATCATTAAATAAATTAGAATATTTCAAACATGAAAAACCCAAGTCTAGAAAATGAAAAAGAACTAATAAAAAATATGGATGATTATATTTATCACCCACCACAACTTCGTGTTCAAATAATGTTTTACAATTGAACTATTTTAGTTATCATAAGTAATAAATTGAATAAGGCTAATGGAGGTAGTGATGGTGTCCATTTTATCCCCACTATAATCAATAGTACATCTTCTAATTAATATAATAATTATACCAAATTGAGTTCTCATATGATCATTCACATAAAAAACTTATTTTCTAATGATTCAAAAATATGTGGCTCATTAGAAGAAATAATGTGAGTCATTCCAATTACTCTATGTCCATAGTTGTTAACAAATGTTCCATGTCTCATAATTGAATCAATCAACATGAATTTCATCGTAGAGACTCTGGTAGAGAGTAATAATTGAATATGATTATTTTTTGAAAAACACTATAATAAGATACATTTCTTATAGAGGCCTAAAATATGATACAATTGAGTAATAGTATGTTTATATAGTTTCTATTACAACATCCTATTATATTATAATGTTTACTAATTGTTTATTGATAAAAAAAATTCACCTTTTGATCATAATTTATTTATGTTCAAGAATCAAAATATTAGGACCAAAAGGAAAATCCCTAATTTCTTCAGAGACTATGTTAATAGGTAAGATCAATACCTAAAATCTAATTTAATATTAAAATTAAATGAATATTTTTTTATGAATAAATTATTTTACCTTCAATTTGAACGAATCATAAAAAATTATTCTATATAACGACTCTCTCATTCTCAGTGGTAATGAATGATTAAAACTATTTATATTCTGTTTATGTTACTCATAAAAAATATTGAAATAGTTTAACTCATATGTACGATTACATGGTATGAGATATCTTATACATGTTCAATTTTCATACTTGATGTAGTCATCGATAAAATCGTAGTAAAAAATAACTATGTGATGTTAAATATCCCTCTATTCAAGGATTAGTGTAGTCAGTGTATATGATCAAATAATTCTCCCCATTTAAATATTTTATTGAAAAACAAGTTCAATTTTTTCATAATTGTATTCTTCATTTCTCACTGGACCATTATATATTATGGTAACATCAAGAAATACATTTAATAAAAATATATACATTCTTGATCAACGTGACCTTTCACAATGGAATGCTCAAGATGATTCTAGTTATAAATATAGGAATTTATTGTGTAAATATTTAATTTAGTTGGATATATACAACAAAAATAAATTGGTCTTCCAAGATTATTTTAGTTGGATTATGGATATTTAAATGCAATATTCCTATGAAAAATTATAGAGGAAAAATTTTATTTAAGTCACAAAAAATTAATGGTGCCTAATCATGTATTTTTTTTAAAAATACATGAAAACAATTATTACAAAGATCCTTCAAAAAACAGTTCAATCAAATATCTACCACCAATTCATTATTGGATAATGAATGATTGATTTCTATTGGAATCAAATAATTAATATGGATGTGATAATCACGAGTCATCAAATACTTCATCTTGAACTCTCTTCTATTGATCCTATTTGGTATGATTCTTGAATAGCCATAAGGAACCATGATTTTATCTAGTATTCCAAAAGATTATTTTTTATAATGGTTTCATCACATAAAATCTCCTAAAATTTTCCATTTATTTTCATTGATACAAAAAGGATGAAATTTTGGTCTAGTACCCCAATCCATGAAGTCATGATGTGACCTTAAATTATATTTATCATACAATTTACATATTGAAAAATTGAATGAAAATTATCACATATATATTTTGTTAATATGAATTACGTCTAAAATATTTTGTAAAAAATTGGTTTCCTAATAAGGAAACTCAAAGAAGATACTTTCCTCTTCTAATTTTAATTAGATTCAGTGAAAACATTATTCCTCTTTCTAGATTTCATCAAACAATTACCAAATGAGAAACTAACATCTTGAATTCCATTAAGAACATATGTTCTGGACATATGATGAGGTGGAATTTCGGTGTCTATGGTATTTTCAAACCATCTAAAATTATTCATATATGTATTATCATTATAAAAAATCATTTATATCCCATAAAATAGAAACTATGATAATATTTATGTATTCAATATCATGTATTCTTTATAAAAACATAAAAGGAATGCTTTCCATATATTCTACAATAAAATATCACTGCATAATCTCTAAAATCATTTATCATCCACCAAAGAACAACACTCTTATGAAATATGTCTTTCAAACAAGCATCATATGTGCACACACTCACATTCAAGATATAATTTAACTCTTTTATTAAAGTTTAAATGCATTCATCTATATCATTTAGAGGATAAAAGTTTCTATATATGTGTATACTCAAGAAAGATAATGGTTTTTAATAAATAACAATGGAGGAATGATACAGATGTGTATAAAACGAGTCATTTTATATGTGATGTATGAATATGAAAAAACATATTTAAAACGTAACTGTAAGGGTTGGTGTACTAAGAACAAACTGTTTTGTACTTTGATTACATGATTGTTCACTTATTATATATTGTTCATTGTTCTGCATGACTATAATATAATAATGTCCGGGAATATTTGCTGCATTGATAAGGTCATGGCAGATCCCCGCTATGATCAGAACCTTGAAATTCTATAACAATATTCTTAAATAAAGTTCTACGGTTAGATGACATACTATGATAGGGCACATTGTATACAGACCGTCATATGCGAGTACTCGTAAGAAGACGAGACTCTCTCTCATTGAGTTCGCACTTGGTAATCTCCAAGATGGGAGATTATGAGAACAAACCTACCAGTAACAATTCTGCATGTCTTGGTGTCATCGTACATTGCTATCTATGAGCATGTGTAATGGTCCTTAGATCGGAAGATTATCATTAACTCATGTCATGACTTTCACACTTAGATTTACTGATGAAAACCGTCACGGAGATAGTTGGCGGGAAGTAGGGTACTTTGGGTGCATCACAAGTGACATGTGGTTAATGGATCAGTCGAGGAAGGATTTGTACCTTCCATTTATGGAAGTTGATATCTCGGCCCTTTGATTGAAATAGAACTGTCGCATGAGATTCCATGGCCATGGTGTAAATGACGAGTTTA
Source organism: Viscum album (assembly GCA_963277665.1). Lineage (NCBI taxonomy): Eukaryota > Viridiplantae > Streptophyta > Magnoliopsida > Santalales > Viscaceae > Viscum > Viscum album. The sequence continues at coordinate 1,545,853,378 of OY728135.1, read as the reverse complement.
TTTCAGGTAGTCAAAAAATGACAGATCAAACATATAGGTTTATGACACTACCATGAAGCCTGCTTGATGAGATATCGAGACAAAGGGATTAAATTACATAGTAATTGTTTGTATGAGGTGATACGTCAATGCAGTGTCAACTTCTTTCTCCTGGGTTCCTTAACCCATTGCTAGACAGTAATCGTGGACTTTAGACAAGCCTTCCTAATGCCAACGAGCAATTGGCCTAGAGGGTCACACACTAAGTATATTCAGGTATCTCAAGTAGAATAAAGATTATTCTCGTATGTGGTTTAATAATTATTCAAGGAATCCTAAATAGTTTTAATGATGGAGGAAGAAGGAAATGAAAAACAAGATATACACGTCGTGTATTAAATATTACATGCCATGTAGTTTTTCATGGAAAACAAGTACACGTCGTGTATTAATTATTACATGTCGTGTAGTTTTCTTTATGAAAAAGAAATGAATAAATGAAAACAAGATATACATGTTGTGTACATTGAATGTACACGTCGTGTAGTTTTTAATGAAAAACAAGTACACACCGTGCATTTATTAATGCACACCGTGTAGTTTTTCTGGTCGGGATTTTGAAGATATAATATTTTTTTCAATGATATTTATTATAATCATCATGGGTGCATGTCCAGGAATTAATTATTCGACATGGGGTTTTAAATAAGAGTCAATGAAAAAAATAAAACGTGTAATGCGTTTTTTTATTGTCATAACTCTAAAACCTCAAACCTGATTATAAATATCCTCATAACCCCAAATCTTTTCCGGCACACAATAGAATCGTTGTGCAGAACAACTCTGGAGAATTATTTCAAGGCCGAAAGAACCTCTTCCTCCAAGAATGCTCTCAAGACTAAGAGAGATCCTCTTCCATCGGATCAAGATTATCTAAGGCAGACAACTCAAGCAAAGCTTTCTCTACGCTAGCACCCGGAGACTCCTTTCGCGATGTCCCGAGATACGAGGTACACGTGTGGATCACCGCTAGAGAAAGTCTATAAGTGGATTCTACGACGCAATGAAGAATCACATCAGAACGTGATCAAGGACATCAATGAAGAATGAACACCCAAAAGGCATTTATTTTCAATTGATTAAATTAATTATAATCAACCTGTAACGATCCTACTTTGTGGTTCCGGGACTTTCCTTTTCTTTGTCCATTTCTGTGATTCAATCCATGGAGACTGGAATTTATCGTCGTATTGATGTCGGATTGATCATTTTTAATGACAAAAATCCAAGTGGGCACATCCACCCATGCGCTTCCACTGCGCCTGGAACCTTTAAATTGATTCAGAGGGATGTTACAACATTGATTATAGTTATTTAGTTTTTATTTATAATTTACGCATTTATATTTGATTCAATTCGAAATATATCGTTCTATTAATCTGAATAAATTAGATCTATTCTTCCTCCTTCATTTCTGGATTCATATTACAGAAACGACCTTTTAATTTTAATTTTTTATTAAAATAAAAATGAGGAACTCATCCGGAGGAGCCGCTCATTCTGTCTATACAAAACGGGATTACACGACGTGTAATTAAAACTAAACACCATGTGCATATGTTAAATGAACCAGCACAGGTCTATCAAACCACGCTGTGTTAATTGAATATGCCTAAGTATTAATCATGCCGTGTGGCCAGAATTGAACAGCGCGTGGAACTGGAATACACGGCATGTATGTTGGAGCATCACACCGGGCAGTCCGATCTGGCCAAGGTGAAACCGTGTACAAGGAGAATCCGTGTTCTGCGTACACGAGATCGCTAGGCCGGTTACTGCGTATCAAGGAAGTACACGCTGTGTATGATTTATCTACACGTCGTGTATTCCAAAATTTCCAAAGTACAGAAAACATGCCAAATCCCCCGATGTGTACTTTGGATAAAGAGTGAAAAGAAATACACGGCGTGAACTTATAAACTACACATCATGTACTTTCAAGAAATGGAATTTAACCAGGTTTCCTCTAATGTAAAAATACCCGTATAGGGAATATGGATGAGAAGAATCTCAAGGAAATTCAGAAATGAATTAAAGATAAATAATTGATTAATTATAAGATCATAATTAATAGAATTCGAGCGCGACTTATCTTAAATGATAGAACTATTAAAAGAATTTAAATTCTAAATTTGTGTAAATGGCGTTGAATGCTATAGATGATAATGAGCTAGACCAAGGAACCTTTGTATGTGTATGGTTTCATTTAAATTTATTTAATTTAAATTTTTTGGCATGCGAACCTTCTTCCAATAAAATATAGGGAATGTGTGCCCATGGTTTCTTTAATGTAAACCCATGTAATGGAGGATATCCCAATCTAGAGGAAATGGTTCAAATCCTGAATCCAAGGAAAAACTGACACAAGAAGATACAAAGGTGGACAAGTGGGAGATGCAAAACACAAACCACTGGGTTCAAGGTGTTTTCCCTAGTTCAGGTTTAGATTATCAAAACCGCTAGATAAGATAACCAATAGAAGCTCATGATGATGCCATCTTATTTTATTTCTATCTAAATTGCATGGTTTATTTATTATGTATGTGTTGTCGTGATCACATAGTTAATAAAATGAACAAGCATGCAAAGATGGAATAAAATAAATAATGGACTATGCGTAAACATTATCAGAACATGGTTAATCACTTAAGCAGGCATCACTTAATATTAAAAAGAATGTGATAATGTAAAACTACGCATAAAGGATTAAAATCCCTCAATACCATATTAAGTAAGACTTATCCTTCCGTTACTGGATTATGGGCAACACTCAATAAAACTATGTGTTTTACCAACCCTTGTTGGGACACTTACTTTTATAAAGTAAGCCCTTATGAAAGGTTTCAGGTTGACTTAACCATATTACATCAATAGGAGTATCCCTTTATAGACTTGATGTTATATTGGAGGCAAGAGTTGAGGAAATCTAAGTCAGGATTTCAGGATTGGGGAATCTACTCAACAGATCAAGGAACTGTAAGTTCACAGTTGTCAATGACCTGCCTACCTAAATACCTTCATATAGCTTGGCCAACCCTTTTTGGGGTTATGTGATGGGGAATATGGATCCTTGCCACTAGAATGTAAAAGCAACTGGACATTCTGAGTTCAATGGTGAGGGCCATTGGGACTTGATAAATTAGTGGGAGAATTAATAAATTCATTTATTGTTTTTCATAAAATTTAATCAACAAAGTATTGATAAATATTCTCTTTTAATTTGTAGAATCGAAATGAAAAACTCGTCAACCACATATTCTCTGTGATCAATTCTGGATAAAGACAATATCCTCACCGAATGTAACTTTCAGGAATGGTTTAGGCGCCTTCAGGTTATCCTATGCCACGAAGGAAAGTTTTATATGCTGGAGTCCTCACTTCCTGATTCTCCTACCCTATGGGTGAGTGATGAAGATTTCCTGGTCTATGATAAACATTTGAACAACTCTCTCGATGTTCAATGTTTGATGATATCATCTATGTCTAGTGAGCTCATGAAGTCTCATGAAGACATGGATGCCTATAGCATGCTCGAGCACCTCCGTGGTCTATACCAGGAGAGAGAAAGACATGAAAGGTTTGAGATCTCCAAGGCTCTATTTCAGAGTAAGCATGGAGAGGGTGCCCCAGCTGGGCCTCATGTAGTCAAGCACATTGGCTAAATTGAGCGCTTGGAGGTTCTGTGGTTTAAACTCCCCAAAGAACTGGGCACCGATCTCATTCTTGCATCAGTCCCCCAGAGCTTCTCGAACTTTGTTGTTAATTTCAACATGAATAACGTTGAGAAGTCTCCGTCTGATCTTCTTATCCTTATTCGCCATGTAGATAATGACATGAAGCATTAAAAGCCTTCTATCCTTATGGTTAATAAAAGGGAAGGGAGGGCGAAGAGCTTTAAGCCCAAAGCTTCTACAAGGCCTTCCAAAAAAAAAAATAACAAAGGGGAGGAAAGGGAGAAGGATGTTGTTTGTTTCGCATGTGGCAAGAAAAGACACTAGGAGAAAAACTGCACCCAGCCAAGGAAGCAAGGGGAAGCTTCATGTGCATTTGTCATCAAATGAAATCTATCTGTTTCTATAAATTGGTTATTAGATACTGCTTGTGGTGCTCACATCTGTATCCAAATACAGGAACCAAGTAGATTCAAGAAGATTGATCGAGGGGAGGTAGATCTACGAGCAACCAACGGAGCCAGACTCGCTGCTATAGCTGTCGGAGACTACCATCTCCCATTACCTATAAGTATGGTCTTGGTTTTAAAAATATGTTATTATGTACCATCTATAACCAAAAACATTATTTCAGTTTCCAGATTAGATACTGATGGATTCATCTTCAAGTTTGGAAGTGGATGTTGCTACTTTTATAAAGACAACATTTTTTTTGGTAGGGCACATTTATATAACGGCCTTTATGTGTTAGACTACACAAACCAAGTAATGGAAATCGATGACAATGTTAATTCACATGACTCATACCAAACCCATCTTTGGAATCACTGGCTAGGTCATGTCAATGAGAAACGTTTGACAAAATTACATCAAGATGGGTATTTAGATTCTTTCTAACTAAAACCACATGGTGTATGTCATGCGTGTCTACAAGGAAAAATGACCAAAACCCCATTTAGTGGGAAAGGTGAAAGTGCTAAAGAGCTTCTAGAATTAGTTCACATAGATGTGTGTGAACCATTTCCAGCTGAAGCAAGGGGTGGGTTATTTTACTTCATAACTTTTACTAATGATTTTAGTAGATATGGATATATCTACTTAATGAGGTATAAGTCAAATTATTTTGATCAGTTCATAGAATACAAGAATGATGTTGAGAATGATCTTGGTAAGAAGATTATGAAACTCCGCTCAGAAAGAGGAGGAGAATATCTTAATCCAGAATTCATTGATTTCTTACGGGAGTTTGGGATTCTCTCTCAACTCACTCCTCCTTACACACCGTAGTGGAATGGTTTAAGTGAAAGGTAGAACCACACCCTGTTGGACATGGTTAGATCAATGATGAGTCATGCGAGTCTTCCGTTATCCTTTTGGGGATATTCATTACAATCAGCAGCGCACATACTAGACCAAGTACCAACTAAATCGATAAATGGTATTCCATACGAGTTAGGGAGTGGATACAAAGCCATGTTATTGAATTTTCATGTGTGGGGTAGTGAAGCATTTTTTAAGGCCTTTTCAGGTAACAAACTTGCACCCCGATGAACAAGGTGTATCTTTATAGGATATCCCAAAGAAACAAGGAGATATTACCTATACAACCTCTCAGAAAAAAGGTTATAGTGGAAAGACACGCCATATTCCTTGAGAATGAGCACATATCCAAAAGAGATAGTGGGAGCAGGATAGACTTCGATGAAGTCAAGGATCAAGATACATAGGAATTGGTACAAGAACAGATTCCACAAATCCTCGTGGAGGAACAATCTGTTCCAGAGACACAAGAACTGCGTAGGATCACGAGCGAGGTGAGAGATCTAGAATGATATGGTTTTCTTATCACCGAGTGTGGTGACTCATTATTGGTTGAAAATGATGATACTCTTAACTACAAGGAATTAGTTGAAGGCACAGACGTTGCCAAGTGGCAAAAAGCAATGAATTCTGAAATGGATTCCATGTACCAAAACCATGTCTGGATTTTGGTAGATACTCCAGTTTATGTAAAGCCTATTGGTAATAAATGGGTATTCAAGAAGAAAACTGGACATGGAGGGGCAAGTCAGCACCTATAAGGAACGACTGGTTGCAAAAGGTTTTAGACAGCGTCAAGGAACTGACTATGATGAAACTTTTTCACCAATTGTGATGCTGAATTCCATCAGAATCCTATTGGTCATTTCCGCTTACCATGACATTGAAATTTTGAAAATGGATTTCAAAATAGAATTCCTTAATGGGAACCTCCATAAAGATGTCTACATGACACAAACTGAAGGTTTTGTGACTCCAAAATATGCCAACAAGGTATGCAAGTTGCATAAATCCATTTAGGGATTAAAGCAAGAATCAAGGTCATGGAACATTCATTTTTATGAAGCTGTAATGGAATTTGGCTTTGTTAAGAACGAATGTGAGCCTTGTGTCTACAAGGGGTTTAGTGGAAGTGCAGTCGTTTTCCAAATAGTATATGTTGATGACATATTAATAATTGGAAATGATGTACCTGTCTTAAAGTTAGTTATGGAATGGTTTCATAAATGCTTCTCCCTAAAAGACATGGGCGAGGTGGCATATATTCTTGGGATCAAGATCCATCATGGTAGATCCAAGATAATGCTGGTCATGAGTCAGAGTAAATACATTGAAAAGATACTAAAGAGATTCAGTATGGAACAGTCCAAGAGGGGATTGATGCCAGTGTCACATGGCATTCATCATTCCAAGAAAATGTTTCCTCAGACACATGAGGAAAGAAAGAGAATGGAAAGGATCCCCTACGCATCACCAATTGGGTCAGTCATGTATGATATTCTATGTATGAGGCTAGATGTTTCTTATGCATTAAGTGTGGTAGGAAGATATCAAGCTGATCCAGGAGACCTCCATTGGATGGCAGTCAAGACTATCCTTGAGTATCTGAGGTGAACTAAGGATATGTCCATGGTTTGTGGAGGAGATGAGGAACTAGTCATTAGAGGACACGTAGATGCTAGTTTCCAGACTGATCCTGATGTCATGATGTCACAGACTAGATACATCTTCAGTTTGTATGGAAGTGCAGTAAGATGGAAGAGCTCAATGTATAGTGTGGTGGTAGATTCTACAGCGGAGTCTGAGTATATCACAGCTTCTGAGGCAGCTAAAGAAGCAGTATGGATGTAGAGCTTCGTCCAAGAGCTGGATGTAGTACCAAGCAGTAAAGATCCTATCACACTCTATTATGATAATACTGCAGTGGTGGAACTTGAAAAAGAGCCAAGGTCACATCAGCGGACAAAGCACATTCTTCGGAAGTATCATCTCTTGAAGGATTTTTCTCAGAGAGGTGACGTTGCAGTGAGTAGTATTTCCACAGAAGAAAACATGGCGGATGCCTTGACTAAATCCTTGACATAGCATAAATATGATCATCATGTGAGGTCTAGTGGACTAAAAGTTTTAGGCAGTTGTCTCTAGTCCAAGTGGGAGTTAGTAAGGGTTGGTGTCCTAAGAACCAACTGTTTTGTACTTTGATTACATGAATGTTCACTTAGTATATATTGTTCATTGTTCTGCATGACTATAATATAATAATGTTCGGGAATACTTGATGCATTGATAAGGTCATGGCAGATCCCTACTATGATGAGAACATTGAAATTCTATATCATTATTCTTAAATAATGTTCTACGGTTTGATGACATACTATGATAGGGCACACAATATACAGACCGTAATATGAGAGTACTCGTAAGAAGACGAGACTCTCTCTACTAGAATTCGCACTTGGTAATCTCCAAGATGGAAGATTATGAGAACAGACCCACTAGTAGAAATTCTGCATATCTTGGCATCATCGGACATTGCTATCCATGAATGTGTGTAATGGTCCTTAGACTGGAAGATTATCATTAACTCATGTCATGACTCGCACACTTAGATTTACTGACAAAAACTGTCACGCAAACTGTTGGCGGGAAGTAGGGTATGTTTGGTGCGTCACGAGTGACATGTTTTTAAGGGATAAGTTGTGGAAGGATTTGTCCCTTCCATTTATAGAAGTTGATATCTAGGCCCTTTGATTGAAATAGAACTGTCGCATGAAATTCCATGTCCATGGTGTAAACGACGAGTTTATTTGAGGTAGTCAAAGAACGAAGGGTCAAGCATATAGGTTTATGACATTGCCATGAAACCTTCTTGATGAGATATCGAGACACATGGATTAAATTTCACAGTAAGCATTTGTATGAGCTGATACATCAACGTGGAATCAACTTCATTCTCTTGGGTGCCTTGACTCATTGCTAGACAGTAATCTTGGACTTCAGGCAAGCTCGCCTAATGCCTACGAGAAATAGGAATATAGACTAACACACTAAGTGTATTCAAGTATCTCAATTATAATAAAGATTATTTCTGTACATGGTTTAATAATTATTCAAGTAATCCTAAATCTTATTAATGATGGAGGAAGAAGGGAATGAAAAACAAGATATACACGATGTGTATTAAAGATTACACGCCGTGTAGTTTTTCATGGAAAACAAGTACACGCCGTGTATTAATTATTACATGTCGTGTAGTTTTCTTTATGGAAAAGAAATGAATAAATGAAAACAAGATATACACGCCGTGTACATTGAATTTACATGCCGTGTAGTTTTCAATGGAAAAAAATTACACGTCGTGTATTTATTTATACACGCCGTGTAGTTTTTCCAATTGGGATTTTGAGGATATAATATTTTTTTAAATTATATTTATTATAATCAGCGTGGGCGCATGTCAAGGAATGAATTATTTGATATGGGGTTTTAAATAAGAGTCAACGAACAAAATTAAATGGGTAACTCTTTTATTTATTGTCATAACTCTACAACCTCAAACCTGATTATAAATATCCTCATAACCCCAACTCTTTTGCGACACACAAGAGAAACATTGTGCATAACAACTCTGGAGAATTCTTTCAAGGCCGAAATAACCTCTTCCTCCAAGAACTCTCTCAAGACCGAGAGAGATCCTCTTCCATCAGATCAAGAAGATCTAAGGCGGAAAATGCAAGAAAATGTTTCTCCATGCTAGCACCTGGCGACTCCTTTGGCGATGTACCGAGATACGAGGTACACGTGTGGATCACCGCTAGAGAAAATCTACACTTGGCTTCTGCGACGCAATGACGAATCACATCGGAACGTGGTCAAGGAAATCAGAAAAGAAAGAACACCCAAAAGGTATTTCCTTTCAATTGATTAAATTAATTATAATCATCCTGTAACGATCCTACTTTGTGGTTCCGGGACTTTCCTTTTATTTGTCCATTTATGTGATTCAATCTGTGGAGACTGGCATTTATCATCATATTGATCCTGGATTTATAATTGTTAATGAAAAAAAATCCAAGTGGGCACATCCACCCATGCACATCCGCTGTGCCCGGAACCTTCAGTAACATGACACACCCAAACTCATATTACATACCTCTGATGAAAAATTAGGATATTTGGCATTAGATTTCTATTATTCTTATGCATCTGTAAAATTACTGGAATCATCATCATCATTTTTTTCTCTTAGTTTTATGAAATCTCAAATTTGATGATATTTAATTATACATGAATGGATCTTAAAGCCTAAAAAGTAAGGGAACGTTCCACATTACTTTCAATGGCACATGAGATAGTGTAATATTAGCTTTTATCTTCCACTGTGATGTGCCAAAATTTATACATTCATATAGTTGATTGGTTTGCTCCCAAAATAAGATGAAATCATTTCGTAACACATGAATTTGGTTTTTAGAACATCTAAGTTAATCAAATAACTTAGATTCCATATAATGGTTTAATGGAATGTTTATATCATTTAGAAGTATTTAGTTCAAAAGGTAAGAATATAATTGACGTTATTATTATAAATTCCAAAAATGGTTTTCACATGAATTATTCATATTAAAAATTCTATATATTACATTTTAAGACATTTCCAATATAATAGATTCATGGAAGTGTCCTTTAAAATTTTCAGCCTATCAAAATCATTATTTTCATTACAAAATATTACATCGATGTGTGTGTGGCGTAGAGAAAGAAATAAATGACAAGGTAAAATAGAATATTGTGGTTGATATTACCAGTACTCTAGATTAAAATTGTGAAATAGTGTACAATGGGATAATTCCAGAGAGTCCTTATCCTGGTCTTCCTCCTGAAGCTAGCGTATTTGGTTTGAGAGTCTGTCCATAGCTCCAACCAAAATATTTTCTTTCAATTTTGGTTACTTACTTCAAAAAGAATAGTTTCTCCTAATAACCACATATAACTAGCTTTATAAAAATCTAATGAAATATCCATTGAATCCCTTTCTACTCATCCAATGATATGTGTGTAAAATAGGAGGGAGTGGATTAACTAAACGGATAACTCTAGGGTAAGGACCCAAGCTACTAACACAAACATCATGTGTTTTCATATCTTTTTCTTCATACATTGGAATATGTTTTCCTAATGATGAAAAATACATATAAATCATTTATATAATAAATTCTCTAATAAAATACACTCATTTAGAATATGATTATTTTTAGATCATTTTTTCTACCTAGTTTGATGTTATATAATATATTTATTTGGAAAAAAACTTATCTTGAAGCTTACTTCTACCTAATATAACCAAAGTATTCCAACCCAATTATAATATGGTTAGTGTATAATACCTCTACATGATTCACTATTGAATGAAAAATATAAAAATCCCCTCCAACATCTTTTGAAAATTAATTAAGATCTAATCGGTTTTATATATCCATCTTCTATCAATCGTATTAATTTTTTTAAATGTCATGTCATGAAATAAATGAAATGATATTGAAGTTAAATCGAAAATATATTTTATGAAACTAAAATTGTTCACTTTATATAAAACCATAACTGACAAACTGTTCCATATGAGAATAATAATTTATAAGAAAAAATACAATATATACATATAGCGAAATACCATACATATAAAAGAAAAATATTAAATTCCAATAAAACAATAATTAATACCTATGCATAATACCAAGCAAAAAAATATGGAATAGATGAAAAACTATTCCCTATGTGAATGAAAATGTTAAATACAAAAATGTATATCAAACATGAACCATGGTATATATAGCTGTTTAAAGATAAATATTTACAAACTATACATGGAATAAGTTATGGTTGGTTAATAATTAGATTATAATAGTATCAAAATAAGTACTTCTTTATTATAAAATAGGTCATAGAAAATACATACTCCAAAAAACCCACACAAGGAATAAATCATAAAGACCCTCTCTTTAGATATATCAGAATAGAGGAAATGATCCTTTATATAAATATCATTATCGAATAAATCAACATAATTTATGAAATATGTTCATGTAACAAAAAATTCCATCTATATTCAACTTTTTTTTAATATAATACCAATATATATATTAAAATCATATATTACATTTCAAATCAAAAAATGATTAACAATTGATATGAATGTTTTTAATTAATCATGTAAAACATTTAAATGAAAAATTTCATTACCCCTTAATATATTCACAAAACAATTAAAACTACTATAATAAATAATTACAAATTTTCCACAAATATTAAACAAAATAACATGTTTTTATGATATTTATATATAATTAACTAGTAACAAATTTTTTTTAAAAAAATACTTCACCCACAGTCAAATTTATTATGAAATATAATATCAAATATAATAAAAAATAACCACCATTCAATGGATTGGGATGAATATTGTAATAAAAGAATCTAGGTAAGTGTTTTATACCTAGAAAATTGAAAATGATTTTTGGTAGAGAAGATGATAGATTTCAAACTCACCAAATTTATGATTGAGAAAAATAGAATCAAAATAAAGATTGAGGAGAGATCACCATGGCCGAGGAAGAAAATAGAAGGGTTCTCATAGCATTGAATTTCATTGGAAGAGAGATGAGAGGATGAGAGGATGTGTGAAATAGATATGTGATAAAGGTTATACTAGTACTTTTGTAAAACCCTTTGTATAGAATACTCCATACCTAGATTTTTTAAAACCATCAGTATATCATTATCAATACCAATGGTTTACAGAAATCTATGGTATATCATTCCCATATATACTCTATAAAAATTGTTAAGCATTTCTGTTTTTATTGGGGGACTTATACCAATAATTTGGGAAAACCATTGGTATTGTACCATGGTTATAGATAAAATTTCTAGTAGTGAATAAGGATAGTATATATTTGACTAAGAATTTTATTTTTCATATACTGAAGGTGATATAATCTTTGACTAAGTGACATTTAAGATAAGTGTTTTTTCATTTCAATTTTTCTTTAGTGAGATATTATGTATTTTCACCACTTTTTTACTTTTTGTGGTGTACAAATTGGACATGGATATCTTTTTTGATAATTTTTTATGAATTATATTTAATATTAATATTCATACCATGTTCTCATTCCAAGGGTTTTTGATTTATGATATTTCAATGTTATAATGTTTTTTATAAACTTAAACCCTCTGTATTTCAGTTAAAGTATCTCATTTTAAATATCATTTATCTGTTATTAGATTATCCAATCCTATAATTTTATATTTTATATTTTTTTCTCTATTAAAAAAAATCAATTTTTTGATTCAAATCTTCTTCCTCGGGGAATTTATTCCCCATAAAAGTATGGAATTGTTAAAAAAAATTCTCATTCTATCTAACAATAAATTTTTTTCCATGTATATATATTACTTTACAATTAGTTTTCTCCTTTATAATTTGAAATATAATTTTGTGTTATCTAATGTGAAATTTGTAACACCCCAAGCTTCCACGGTACGTTTCCCTTCGAATAATGCGATAGCGTGTGTTGTACGCAACCTCGAGTTCTAACACACACCACAACTAATTAAACTAGCCGTTGTGAATACTAATACCTACTTTTTGAAATTATATATATTTTATATTTGAAAATGGACTTCATTTTTGGATTCGGAATATCAAAATTAGCCTAGGGTGAAATTTTGGTGCATTTCGGATAACTTTCATATTTTGATGAATAGTGAAAATTACTAAATTTTAATTAAAAACAACTTTTTTAATCAAAATAATTAATAGTGATAAATTGTGAATTTGAGTGGTTTTAAAGTATATTTAGAATATATTTTTACCATTTAATATAATGTTGGTCATTGGACATAATTTTACAATTAAACCGAACATAAACAAGTGTCAATCTTTCGATAGTTATTATCTCTTAAAAACACGCTTTTTGTTTTGACAGCGGGAATTAATTTTAAATTAATTTCTGCCACTTCTGTGTTTTGAATTTAGAAAAATGGATTCCATATTTGGAATCAGGATGTTCAAATTATGTAAATAGGTAACTTTTATTTTTACACATTTTGAATAATTACTGCGGTAAATATTTTATTTACCATGGTTAAAGGGTAAATCCGGTAAATAAGGGTTAAAAAAAATATTATAATAATACTAAATTACCCTAAAACGTGTCTTAACCCTATTGGTTGATACATGGTCGACCATGGGCATCTTTGGGTCTGTTTTGGGACCCCATGGATCCACTTGTAAGTGATAATGACACATTATATTAATAAAGTTAAAATAAAAATAAAAATGGCATAAGCTTACATCTTTTAGAAGAACAATATTTACATAGGGTTATACATGTTGGATTTTCGATTATAAATATTAATTAGAAAGATAAAAAGATTTCCTACATAATGATATTTTATTTATAATTTTTAGATATATAATAATTTAAATTATTAATGACACAATAATGATGCAATGTTTACCTCATTAATAAATCATTTAAATAAACAAGATTATAATGATTAAAATATTATCTAAAACCTGTCCAATTCTTATTGGTTGATGTTATTTAGAATATGAGTCATCTTATCTTTGACCAAAATGATTTTTGGACCATTATAAACCGAATACAAATATATTATAAAGTAATACTTTCACACTTTCCTAAAGAGCCCCTCCTCTCCCTTATAAAAGGAGACCACTTCTACTCATTCCTCACACCTCTAAAGCCACTTGGCTCATCCAAACTCTGACGAACTAAGCTCCCCACATCCCTCTCCTCCCCCTTGAAGCTTACCCTTAGGCAGAAATCATTTCAAGAAGTCCTTTGGTTCCAACCAATGTGAGTTACCTAAATTAAAGGTAACGATTTCTCTTAAATTATTTTCCTTTATTTTGCTTCTCCAACCCCCAAACTCTTTTTATTTCCTTTCTTTTGTAACAACACCAGTATCCTCAATATACTAGGAGGTTGTTATAAGAAGTATTCAAACTACACATACACACAACTCTATCTAATGGATGATGAACATAATGTTTCTGTGGATGGCAAACTAACGCCTCACGAAACGATGATTGTTCAAATACATCTTACCGCCTCTCATGGTGGCCATTATGAAGGCACTGTAATTAAATATGATATTAATGATATATATTTTATATATAAGCTTCTGTAATTACATTTTATTTCATACCATTATTCATTTCATGTTGTATATACATACGATAATTTCATTTGAGAAGTGCGGACTACCGCCCCCTTAAAATGATATGACTCGTTCATACCACACATGGAACGTATAAAGGATGGTGTTAATGAACTTAAGTAACATATATAAAATATTATATTATACTGGAATAGTAATATACCTATGTATCAGTTGGATTCAATTCTTTTAAAATAAAAATTAAAATGGAAGTAGCGTTCGTGCGTACGTACGGACTACCGTCTCCACGAACGCGGTGAGATCCATCCTCCATCGTATCCATTCAAGTCTTATTCTCATTTTAGGGTTAAAAATAATGTTAATATCATTCTGATTATGAATAAGATTTAATCTATAAATTACAAACATGTCTTACGTAACCAAACATTTAAGAAGAACGAATCGATTATCACCTGAAACGACGATAATACTAAGATATTATTAATAAAGCAATGTTAAAAGATCATATATGATATCATATTAATGTATATGATTATTTTATAATTTAATAACAATTATTTCACCATTATACAGGAGGTTAACCTACCCCAACCAAGGAAAAGTACAAGGTAAGGGTTATTTCACAATCTCTTCATTATCCGAGGTTGTATTATACGTAATAATCTATTGGGATCTCTTTATCATCCACATCCATGTTTCTTCGAAATGTATTTCAAAATTTTTTTTACTATTTACAAGAATATGGGTTAAAGTCATTTATACCCTTGTTTGACTTTTTATAAGAGGTTTATAAAGGAAGCTTTCCGTCGTTTTCAAAACAATGTCCTTTTTAACCTTTTCGACAGAATTGAGGTAAGAATGTTTTCTTTTAACTTATACGGCGGGTGCGGTTATTTTCCGCCGTTATAAAATCGTCGAAGCTTTCCATACAAGCTTATAAGAATATTTTCAAAGAAAATGTTTTATTTTATATGGACCTTAAATGATTTCAAAATAAAAGGAGATACTTCTTTAAAAAGAATTTTGATTTCATCTATGTCAACATCCTTTGATGGATTTTAAGATTATTTGAAGTTGATTTATTATGATACAAAACTTCTATATTGTATTCAAGGTTTTGTGATATGTTTGACTGTGGATGTGCTATTTTTATACCATTCATAGTTTATGGTGAAATTATTGACATTTCGTATGCTAGTTTTAATACGAATGTTTATGTTATGATTAAACCTTTTCATATGGGAATGCATTGGACTTAATAAGTGACGGGTGGAGCCCGCTATAGCTCCTCGATGCATCGGTAGGTCTCATGAGACAAACTAGTGTCTTGGCACAAGGCCTTGACAAAATCTTATTTGTAGTCTTGGCACGAGGCCTTGGCTATGTGGTTATGATAGTCTGGCATTATGCATTCCAACATTATGAAAGTGGTTATTGATTTTGCATGTGATTATTCGATTAGTAGAATATCCATGTGAATAAGTAAATGGCATTATTTCATTTTACTTTTGCCATACTATGTTGAAGTTCATGTTTAAAAGGATTTTGTTTTAGTAATTCATTGCCTTAAATGTTTATGCTTATTTTGAATGTTCCGCTATATTGTTATCCTTACTGGGCATTTGAGCTCACCCCTTTTCTATGTTTTATTTTTCCCAGGTAGTGAAGAAGTAAATTATGATTGACTTGCAGGGATATTATGAGGGGTTAATAGTGTGGATATGAAGACTTTGTTGTTGTAGTAGTTTTTCACTTTGAAGTGTAATGTAAAACTTTATGAATATATCTAGTGTTTCCAAGGCTACTAAACCAATCGGTCTTTCGAGATTTGATCTTTCTTGTGATCATGCCAATGTTACGAAGTAATGCACCGACTCTGGGTAGCTGGGGTCGGGGCGTTACAGTTGGTATCAGAGGAAGTTTAGTACAAACCTTGGAAGCTAGATTTAGATAAACTCTGATTAGAGCACGTATACCTAAGATGAACTTTGACGATTAGTATAGAAGAACTTCCTAGAATTTTGGTATTGTAGAGATTTTGTGAGTTTTTCGAGCAATACATCCCTGTCTGGATACGAGCAGGTAGAGGCGGCTCTGGCACAGATGTACCTAGGGGTAAAACCCGAAAACACCGCTTTGAGCTAGACTCGAACGGGAACTGGTGCACGACAACGGGCCTTGCTGCACTCTTGGTTACGACACTCCCGGGGGATATGCTTAGGATAACTCTCATTTTCTTTACAAATCATTATGAAGGGTTTATGAGTATATACTTCCTCAATGAAAACATTTTTATGATTATGGATTATATCCATAAATAGTTCAATTTATGTTAAGTGTTTTATAAGTATGGGATTATGTATTTTGATTCATAAACTGATCTAGTTTATGCCATTGTTTAGAAATGGCGCCTAGTGGAAGAAATGGAAACCGTATCAATGCACGCACTCCATGTAGGGATTTCCCTCCTGCTCAAGATAATTATAGTGGGGATGGTGATGCAACTGGTGCTGATCAGCTAATCACCATACTGGGACAACTTACTCAGGTTATGAATAATAACCTTACCCGTATGGAGCACCCTGATCTGCAGCGTGGAGGATCAATGTTAGATCGATTCATGAGACAGCAACCACCAACGTTCAATGGGAATACAAATCCCTTAGTAGCTGAGCAATGGATATTTTCCCTAGAGAAAATATTTCAGGCTTTGGGGAGCAGTGAAAGAGAAAAAGTTATCATGGCAGTTTACCGCCTCACTGGAGATGCTGATCAATGGTGGTCATTGATTCAAAATACGAAGGAAGATGATGAAGTATCAAATATGGAATGGAGGGAGTTCAAAGATCTGTTTTTAGAAAAATACTTTCCTCGCGACCATCGAGCAGATATGGAAAGACAATTTCTGAGTCTGAGACAAAAGGAGGATGAGAATGTCACAAAGTATGAGGCTAACTTTACAAGGTTAGCGAGGTACGCTGGTGATTATATTCGCAACCCAAGAAGTAAGATTGATCGTTTCTTTGATGGGTTAAAACCATTTCTCCGTCGAGCATTAGTCTCACAATCCTTTTCATCGTACGAAGACATTGTCTCATGTGCTATCAAGACCGAAAAAGAAATTCTCTAAGTCTTATGACTTTAAAGCAATGCAAGAGAAGAAGAGACCTGCTGATCAATCTGGGAATGGAAATAAGGGGAAGAAGTGAAAGGTTGAATATCCATCTTTTGGTAAGTGCGGGAAGAAACACCCCGGTGCTTGCCTGAAGGGAATGAGAGTCTGTTACAAGTGTGGTGAAAAAGGCCACCAAGCTCATGACTGCAAGGGGAAGAAGGAAGCTACCAATGTTCAGTGCTACAATTGCAGGGAGATGGGGCATTATGCAAATGCATGTCCTAAGCGTCATGATAACTTACCTCAGAAAAGGCCAAGGGATCAAGGCCAGGCTTATGCTATCACTACTGCTGAGGTAGAAGCTCCGAAAGATGTGGTGGCAGGTAATTTAATGGTTTCCTCAAGTTTAGCAAATGCATTATTTGATTCTGGATCATCGCATTGTTTCATATCTTCCCAGTTTGCTAAGAAAATTAGATATTTCCAATTTGATTTAATAAGGGAGTTGTCAGTTAAAACTCCTAAGGGAAGTATCGTTGCAACAAAGTTTTGTGAATCTGTCCCCATTAGAGCACATAAATTTTCTTTATCTGCTGATCTCATCGTCATACCTATGATTGAGTTTGATATAATCCTCGGTATGGACAGGCTTTCGGACTATGATGCGAAGATTTATTGTAAGAAGAAAGAGGTTACGATTCTTGATGATAATGATAAGGAACACCTTATTTTTAGAGCAGAATCGTCACCACCTAATTCTTATTTAGATCCACCCTCAATAGCTCAACTAAATTCAATTATTGGGGAGGAAGAGAATGAAATAACTGCGGGTGAGGAAAGGAATGTTCAAATAGAGGATATACCTATTGTGAAAGAATTTGTAGATGTATTTCCAGAAGATTTACCTGGACATCCTCCAGAACGAGAAGTTGAGTTTTCCATTGATTTGATTCCTGGATCAAGGCCTATATCGAAGACCCCTTATAGAATGTCCACTGTAGACTTAGTCGAACTAAAGAAACAACTAGAGGAATTGAGTAATAAGGGATTTATTCGCCCTAGTGTTTCTCCATGGGGAGCCCCTGTTCTTTTTGTTAAAAAGAAAGATGGATCTATGAGGTTATGTATCGACTACAGGGAGATCAATGCTATAACGATAAAGAACAAGTATCCCCTACCTCGTATTGATGATTTATTTGACCAACTGCATGGAGCTCAATAATTTTCAAAGATTGACCTTCGATCTGGATACCATCAGTTGTGTGTAAAGAAGGAAGACATTCCGAAGATAGCATTTCGAACCAGGTACGGGCATTACGAGTTTACTGTAATGCCGTTTGGATTGACTAATGCACCCTCTGTATTCATGGATCTGATGAATAGAGTTTTCAAGGAGTATCTCGATGAATTTGTGGTGGTATTTATTGATGATATCTTGGTATACTCCAAAACCTACGAAGATCATGAAAATCACTTGCGCATTATCTTGAAGACTCTGAGGAGGCATGAATTATATGGAATGTTTAGCAAGTGTGAATTCTGGCTTCAGGAGATTTCTTTTCTTGGCCATATTGTCTCTAAAGATGGAATCTCTGTTGATTCTTCTAAGACCAAAGCAATCCATGAATGGCCAGAACCTACGAGTATAACTGAGGTACGTAGTTTTATTGGCTTGGCAGGTTATTATCGACGTTTCGTCCAGAATTTTGCCTGATTGGCTAACCCATTAACGAAGCTCACACGTAAAGGGGTTAAATTTGTTTGGACAAAAGAGTGTGAAGAATGTTTCGAAGAACTGAAGAGAAGATTAGTCAATGCTCCTATATTGACTCTACCATCGGGGAATGATGGGTTCGTTATTTATAGTGATGCATCAAAGAAAGGACTTGGTTGTGTCCTTATGCAGAATGATAGAGTTATTGCCTATGCATCACGACAGTTGAAAATTCATGAACAAAACTATCCTACTCATGATCTTGAGTTAGCAGCTGTGATCTTTGCTTTGAAGATATGGAGGCACTACCTCTATGGTGAAAAATGTGAGATTTATACTGATCACAAGAGTTTGAAGTATATTTTCTCACAAAAAGAACTCAACATGAGGCAAAGGAGATGGCTTGAATTACTCAAGGATTATGATTGCACGATACACTACCACCCAGGGAAAGAAAACAAAGTTGCATATGCTTTGAGCAGAAAAGACCATGGAGTTCTGAACATGATGAGAATTGAAAGGGATCCAATTTTCATGGATCTAGAGAAGATGGACATGGGAATAACCAGGGAAGGTGAAACATCAATGCTTTTTCAAATGGTTTCCAAACCATCTTTACTAGAAAGGATTAAGAGTTCCCAGACCGATGATGAAGAATTTCAGAAGAAGATTAAAGCTTTGAATGATGGAAGATTGAGATACTTTGTGTATGAAGATGGAATTTTGAAATTCGGGAAGAGACTTTGTGTTCCCAATATACCTGATCTAAAAAGGGAATTGCTGGATGACGCTCATAGTTCCAATTTCTCTATACACCCTGGGAGCACCAAAATGTATAGAGATTTGAAGGAACATTTTTGGTGGGACAACATGAAGAGGGAGATTGCTGATTTTGTGTCAAGATGTATGGTTTGTCAACAAGTGAAAGCTGGAAGGCAACAGCCTGGAGGAGTCATGCAACCTCTTCCCATACCGGAGTGGAAATGGGATAATATTACGATGGGCTTTGTCATGGGGCTACCAAAGACTCCTAGAAGGAACGATCCAATATGGGTTATTGTTGATCGTCTTACCAAGTCAGCACATTTTCTTGCTATAAGAGAAGATCTACCCCTGGAACGTCTAGCAAGACTATACATTAATGAAGTTGTGAGACTTCATGGAGTTCCCCTATCGATTGTTTCTGATCGTGATCCCCGTTTTACTTCAAGATTTTGGAAAAGTCTTCAGAAATCCCTGGATACTGAACTTCATTTGAGCACTGCTTACCACCCTCAGACAGACGGACAATCAGAACGGACTATTCAGACCTTAGAAGACATGTTGAGATCTTGCTCACTTGATTTTCAGGGTATGTGGGATCAATATTTACCACTAGTAGAATTTTCCTATAACAATAGCTTCCATTCGAGTATTCAGATGGCACCATATGAAGCGTTATACGGAAAGAGATGTCGTACACCAACCTGTTGGGATGACGTTGGTGAAAGAAAACTTGTAGGCCCAGAACTGGTGGAGGAAACGGTGGAAAAGGTGAAGGTAATCCAAAATCACATCAAAGCAGCTCAAAGTAGGCAGAAGAGCTATGCTGATAATCGAAGGAAGGATTTGGAATTTCAGGTCGGTGATCATGTTTTCCTAAAGGTATCTCCATGGAAGGGAGTCATACGTTTTGGTAAGAAAGGTAAATTGAGTCCCAGGTACATCGGACCTTTCGAAATTCTAGAACGAATTGGGACTGTAGCTTACCGATTGGCAATGCCGCCAAGTCTCTCCAAAGTTCACGATGTATTCCACGTATCTCTGTTGAGAAAATACATGCCTGACCCAACGCATGTACTCACCTATGAGGAATTAGAACTGGAACCTGATCTTTCCTATTGTGAAGATCCCGTCAGGATTCTTGATACAAGAGAACAAGTACTGAGAAACCGGACGACGCGTCTGGTAAAAGTTTTGTGGAGAAACCATAAGACGGAAGAGGCAACGTGGGAACCCGAGGAACTTATGATGAAGAACCACCAGAGTCTTTTCATGTAATAAGTATTCTAGAAATTGAGAGGACGCAATTATTTGAAGGAGGGGAGAATGTAACACCCCAAGCTTCCACAGTACGTTTCCCTTCGAATAATGCGATAGCGTGTGTTGTACGCAACCTCGAGTTCTAACACACACCACAACTAATTAAACTAGCCGTTGTGAATACTAATACCTAATTTTTGAAATTATATATATTTTATATTTGAAAATGGACTTCATTTTTGGATTCGGAATATCAAAATTAGCCTAGGGTGAAATTTTGGTGCATTTCGGATAACTTTCATATTTTGATGAATAGTGAAAATTACTAAATTTTAATTAAAAACAACTTTTTTAATCAAAATAATTAATAGTGATAAATTGTGAATTTTAGTGGTTTTAAAGTATATTTAGAATATATTTTTACCATTTAATATAATGTTGGTCATTGGACATAATTTTACAATTAAACCGAACATAAACAAGTGTCAATCTTTCGATAGTTATTATCTCTTAAAAACACGCTTTTTGTTTTGACAGCGGGAATTAATTTTAAATTAATTTCTGCCACTTATGTGTTTTGAATTTAGAAAAATGGATTCCATATTTGGAATCAGGATGTTCAAATTATGTAAATAGGTAACTTTTATTTTTACACATTTTGAATAATTACTGCGGTAAATATTTTATTTACCATGGTTAAAGGGTAAATCCGGTAAATAAGGGTTAAAAAAATATTATAATAATACTAAATTACCCTAAAACGTGTCTTAACCCTATTGGTTGATACATGGTCGACCATGGGCATCTTTGGGTCTGTTTTGGGACCCCATGGATCCACTTGTAAGTGATAATGACACATTATATTAATAAAGTTAAAATAAAAATAAAAATGGCATAAGCTTACATATTTTAGAAGAACAATTTTTACATAGGGTTATACATGTTGGATTTTCGATTATAAATATTAATTAGAAATATAAAAAGATTTACTACATAATGATACTTTATTTATAATTTTTAGACATCAAATAATTTAAATTATTAATGACACAATAATGATGCAATGTTTACCTCATTAATAAATCATTTAAATAAATAAGATTATAATGATTAAAATATTATCTAAAACCTATCCAATTCTTATTGGTTGATGTTATTTATAATATGAGTCATCTTATCTTCGACCTCAATGATTTTTGGACCATTATAAACGGAATACAAATATATTATAAAGTAATGCTTTCACACTTTCCTAAAGAGCCCCTCCTCTCCCTTATAAAAGGAGACCACTTCTACTCATTCCTCACACCTCTCAAGCCACTTGGCTCATCCAAACTCTGCCCAACTAATCTCCCCACATCCCTATCCTCCTCCTTGAAGCTTACCCTTATGCAGAAATCATTTCAAGAAGTCCTTTGGTTCCAACCAAAGTGAGTTACCTAAATTAAAGGTAACGATTTCTCTTAAATTATTTTCCTTTATTTTGCTTCTCCAACCCCCAAACTCTTTTTATTTCCTTTCTTTTGTAACAACACCAGTATCCTCAATATACTAGGAGGTTGTTATAAGACGGATTCAAACTACACATACACACAACTCCATCTAATGGATGATGAACATAATGTTTCTGTGGATGGCAAACTAACGCCTCACGAAACGATGATGGTTCAAATACATCTTACCGCCTCTCATGGTGGCCATTATGATGGCACTGTAATTAAATATGATATTAATGATATATATTTTATATATAAGCTTCTGTAATTCCATTTTATTTCATACCATTATTCGTTTCATGTTGTATATACATACGATAATTTCATTTGAGGAAGTGCGGACTACCGCCCCCTTAAAATGATATGACTCGTTCATACCACACATGGAACGTATAAAGGATGGTGTTAATGAACTTAAGTAACATATATAAAATATTATATTATACTGGAATAGTAATATACCTATGTATCAGTTGGATTCAATTCTTTTAAAATAAAAATTAAAATGGAAGTAGCGTTCGTGCGTACGTACGGACTACCGTCTCCACGAACGCGGTGAGATCCATCCTCCATCGTATCCATTCAAGTCTTATTCTCATTTTAGGGTTAAAAATAATGTTAATATCATTCTGATTATGAATAAGATTTAATCTATCCATTACAAACATGTCTTACGTAACCAAACATTTAAGAAGAACGAATCGATTATCACCTGAAACGACGATAATACTAAGATATTATTAATAAAGCAATGTTAAAAGATCATATATGATATCATATTAATGTATATGATTATTTTATAATTTAATAACAATTATTTCACCATTATACAGGAGGTTAACCTACCCCAACCAAGGAAAAGTACAAGGTAAGGGTTATTTCACAATCTCTTCTTTATCCGAGGTTGTATTATACGTAATAATCTACTGGGATCTCTTTATCATCCACATCCATGTTTCTTCGAAATGTATTTCAAAACATTTTTTACTATTTACAAGAATATGGGTTAAGGTCATTTATACCCTTTTTTGACTTTTTATAAGAGGTTTATAAAGGAATCTTTCCGTCGTTTTCAAAACAAGGTCCTTTTTAACCTTTTCGAGAGAATTGAGGTAAGAATGTTTTTTTAACTTATACGGCGGGTGCGGTTATTTTCCGCCGTTATAAAATCGTCGAAGCTTTCCATACAAGCTTATAAGAATATTTTCAAATAAAATGTTTTATTTTATATGGACCTTAAATGATTTCAAAATAAAAGGAGATACTTCTTTAAAAAGAATTTTGATTTCATCTATGTCAACATCCTTTGATGGATTTTAAGATTATTTGAAGTTGATTTATTATGATACAAAACTTCTATATTGTATTGAAGGTTTTGTGATATGTTTGACTGTGGATGTGCTATTTTTATACCATTCATAGTTTATGGTGAAATTATTGACATTTCGTATGCTATTTTTAATACGAATGTTTATGTTATGATTAAACCTTTTCATATGGGAATGCATTGGACTTAATAAGTGACGGGTGGAGCCCGCTATAGCTCCTCGATGCATCGGTAGGTCTCATGAGACAAACTAGTGTCTTGGCACAAGGCCTTGACAAAATCTTATTTGTAGTCTTGGCACGAGGCCTTGGCTATGTGGTTATGATAGTCTGGCATTATGCATTCCAACATTATGAAAGTGGTTATTGATTTTGCATGTGATTATTCGATTAGTAGAATATCCATGTGAATACGTAAATGGCATTATTTCATTTTACTTTTGCCATACTATGTTGAAGTTCATGTTTAAAAGGCTTTTGTTTTAGTAATTCATTGCCTTAAATGTTTATGCTTATTTTGAATGTTCCGCTATATTGTTATCCTTACTGGGCATTTGAGCTCACCCCTTTTCTATGTTTTATTTTTCCCAGGTAGTGAAGAAGTAAATTATGATTGACTTGCAGGGATATTATGAGGGGTTAATAGTGTGGATATGAAGACTTTGTTGTTGTAGTAGTTTTTCACTTTGAAATGTAATGTAAAACTTTATGAATATATCTAGTGTTTCCAAGGCTACTAAACCAATCGGTCTTTCGAGATTTGATCTTTCTTGTGATCATGCCAATGTTACGAAGTAATGCACCGACTCTGGGTAGCTGGGGTCGGGGCGTTACAAAATTCATATTTTCCTTCTCTTATTTTAAAATTTATGTTTTATTATCTTTTTTTATTATCTTGGACTTAAAAAAAATGTAAATTAAAATATTAATAGGGTTTCTAATTCATGTTCATTTTCTTATCTTCTACCCCATATTCTCTAGAGATTATATATATCTATTTTTCTAGGATAAATTATTAAAGTAAATTTTTTAAAAAATAGATGTTTCAAATGTTTTTTCTTTATTTTTTTTCAAATTACTTTCCAATGTGAACCATAACTTCATCGTTTTAGGATAATGATAAAATTGTTTTCTAAAATCCATTGTAAATATTTTTCTATGTGAATTCATATTTTTGGAACTAAAATTCAATTAAATCAAAATTAATTTAATTATTTTAAATAAAAAATTCTATATAATTATAATTTTTAATTATTTTATTTTAAATAGGGATATTGTATCTTTTTTCATAAAGTGATTTACATAATGAGTTCAGAACGGTATTATTTTGTATATGTGAACATTCTTAATGGTACTTATGTTATACATGGGAAATGTTCTTATACCACAACACACCTACATTCTATAGATGTTTTACGAAAATTTATAAGCATGTTTTCAATAAACAATATACTTATTATGGGTCAATTATGTGATGTTTAGAGTATTATTGGTTTTATGTTGTAATGGAAAACCCATACACACACAGATATATATATATATATATATATATATATATATATATTGGTGATTATTATGTGATCGTTGTGTCCAATATAACCCTCTAATGAATTAGTAAAATCTATAAATATCATGATATAATGGGAAATGAGTTGGGATACTCAATTTACCTAGGGAAATATGTAGTGAATCAAAATCCACCGAAATAAATAGGTAGTTAATCCTAATCCACTAAGGGAAATTGGTAGATTAGGATGTTTCACAAAATTAAATAGGTATTTATTCTTTAACAATTATATAAAATTTGAATTATTACAAGATAAACAATTTTAAACAATTTGTAATGTATAGTCCACTAAATGAAACATGATGTAATGCTTGATATACCATATTATGCATCTTTTAATGAATATTGTGCCTTATTTTTGTGTCACATGCCTATGGTTTTTCTCTGTAGTTCAAGTTCATTACCTCAAATACTTTTTCCATGGTATTCATTTTAGATTAAAAACACTTCAATCATGAATTATAGAAAATATTACTATTCCATGTTCTTTTTAAAAATATATTAGTCCCATGATTGGGATTACTCATTGCCATATGATCTAATACTTGAAAAATGTTGATGAATTATTTTTTTACTGAGTGTTCAAATGCACCCATTACTTATAATTCTATTTCATAGGTCATGAAGATGAGTATGTCATAATATGAGTTATGGAGGGAGTATAGTGTGGTTCAATTATAGATAAATGTTTAGTATTGTAAAATAATCATTTTTATTTTGTTGATCCTAAAATATAATAAGCCTTATATTCTTGGGATTGTGTGATTACTTTAAGATTTTATGTCTTACATATGAAAATAAATATTGGTTCAAATCACCTTTTATCAAATCTAGTGTTTAGAGAAAGTGTTCTTTGCACTGGGCCTAGGATTTTGGGAATGGAGAGGCTTTGTCAATATCAAAAAAAGGTTTAATTTTTTTAGGATTAGTTTAGTTCTTTTAAAATATTAAGAAGAGATAAAT
This sequence comes from Viscum album, assembly GCA_963277665.1. Classification (NCBI taxonomy): domain Eukaryota; kingdom Viridiplantae; phylum Streptophyta; class Magnoliopsida; order Santalales; family Viscaceae; genus Viscum; species Viscum album. Next base: position 1,545,826,938 of record OY728135.1, on the reverse strand, counting down.
TTAGAATAAATATTAGGGAAAAGACTAATTATTTGATGACAACCTATAATTTTGGTAATTTTTTGATTGTGTGGTTTTATACAATATTATATAGCTTTCGGGATAATGAAAATTTGATACGGAAGTAGAATATACAAACCTATGGATAATCACCAAGGAAAAGGTTGTTTGAGTTTCAAATAAATATTCACTCAATTCATGAGGAGTTGTCCTAGTGCTGAAATACTAGATAGGCTCCCTTATGAGATATTATTTGGTTATTCACCTGTCTATTATGAACCATTAGGAAGTATTAAAATGAAAATTGATGATGTAATATAAAACTAGTTATCTCAAATAAAAAATAAGAATATAAATATGTAAAATCACGGTTAAATAAAGAAGATATAGGGTGATCAAATTATGTAAAAGTTTAATTGATTGTATAGCAATTTTAATTTAAGGTTTCACTAGAAAGGAAATCTTGGTATAGAGTTTTCATGCTTATATAATAATTAAAAAAATTATTAGATATTATCATGACCATTTTGGTTTAATATTTGGTTGGAATCAGGATCATGAAAATGAAATTGTAAAAGGTATATCTCTAGAAACTATTATTTCCTACAAGCCATCTAAGTAATAATATTTGGTACAAATTGTTGTGAAAAATGAAAATATGGACATATGTGTATTAAGTGGTAAAAGTTTATATTAGTAGTCTTACATGAGATAAAAAGTTTGGATCATCATTTAGAATTATACCTTGATTCATTTATATATTTTTGGGCCCTCATATATTCTTATTAAAAAGATATACATGAAATTTTTATATAGCAATTTTATTTTGAGAGAGAGTAAAACTCCATGAGAATTTGGAATATTTTTTTCTATATATAAATAATATATTCGATATCTAGTTCATATGAAACATAAAACAATAATGGATAATGAAAATTTTGATGAACCTTAATAAAATATTATAAGAATTATAAAATCACTACAAAAGAAAAAGATATTATTTAATATAAAATAATTTTATTTTGAGGATATATAAATAATATTATTTAATATTTAATGGATAATTACTTTTCAATTAAATGTATAAATTTATATTGAATTTAGTAGATCATTATTAAATTAGCATTATGATATTATATAATATTTAAATATATTATCTAATATATTAATATTCTTGAAATCATTAATTAGTATGATATAATACTGAGAACATATAATGATTAAAAGTATATTTATCTATGAAAGGTTTTTCTTCATATTATTAATTTTGGAAAAAATATAAATTTTATAATATTAATCTTTTAAAATAAACATAATTTTTTAATTCATCCTGTTAAAATTATCTTACGGTGAAGTTTTGATTTTTTTTAAAATAATTTATCTTTAGGTGGATAAAGAGAAATGGAATTTTAAATAAAACCATATCAATTATGACTATATCCTGAAGCATGTATAACATATAAAATTACAAAAAATCAAGATAAAACCCTATATATGGAGTGAAATATATGAATTTATAAATACTATTTTTAATTTAGAAGAATCATGTCTGACATTTTAAAAATTAAGGCTTATTTTTCTTACAAAAAATATTTATATTAATTTTTTTATTTAGGTTTTCACTAGCTGACATTAGGATTATGATTTATTTTAAATAAAAATAAAAAATATTTTTTTAACAATCAAAAAGTTAATTTCATCGAAATCAACCAAATTGAGAATTATTTCTTAATCATTACATTTATGTTTAAAAAAATAATATTTTTTCTAAATATGAAAATGTTTTTGTATTACATTCACTAATGATAGAATTTGTTTTTATAAATATTGAAATTTTATTTGAGAAAATTTATTTCATAATTTTTAGTCAATAAATACAAGTTATGAAATATGAAACATTTTATTTTTGGAAAGTAAAAGTAAATTACTTATTTTAAAAAGAGTTACCATAATTTAAACCAAAAAAAGTAAAAGTGAAAAATATAACTATAAATGAATTAAAAACATTTTTTAAATTTTTTTATTGAGGATTTATCAATATTAACATTTCTCCAAAAAATTAAATCCAATTAATAGATCTATTTGTAATTTTAAATAGTTAATTTACCATTTCTATATTAAAACACTATAGTCCTCTCTTTTATAAATGGATTTATCACCTCCCCACTTCTCATCACACCCCAAGCCCCTTTGATTAGATCGAAATCTACCCGCTTCCTCCTTATAATGGACATAAGAGGCATTTTTTCTATAATTATAGATTACAACAAGAATAGAAAGGAGTAATAAATGATCTACCTGTAACGAATTATGGAAATTTTACTATAACAAGGATAGCGTGATTTTTTTAGAATGTTGATTAGATAATGTATAATGAGAATGATTTTTCCAAGATATCTATATGTGAAATTATTTATCGGTTTGTAACTTATAAAATACCTATGATTCTTATATGCTTGTATCTTCCCTCATTTAGATTATTTTTCAGCCGACCAGTTTATTATTTCCTCTCTCTAATTGGTTAGATAGGTTGAATGGAATATTATATTGGTATCCAAAAACCTATTCATGTACACAGTGGGGAAAATTATTTCTCAATGACTGCTAGTGATTAAATATTTTCTTTTCCACTAATTTGGACCATTAAAGAGTTTTCATAGAATAAATAAAATAATATTAAGAAAATATGACATTAAACAGATCAAATTGAAGTGTTTTCTCAAAACCGAGTCGTAAGAGCATGTTGTTTTTAATATAGATTGTGTTGGACTAAAACATTACCTTGGAAATAAAAAAGAAAGTGTAATGTTAAATATCTCTAGGTCATTTTATAATGGAAAAGATTCATTCATTTCAACCTTATATTAAATTGAGATGTTGATATGCCCTTAGGATGTGACATGGGTAACATTTTAATTGGATAAATCCTTGACATGTGATGAATATTAGGTTGCTTGAGAATATAGACTCATTATCACTTATTCTAAAATTATTCAAAATATAGGATTGAAACATAGAGAACATTGGATTTTTTTGTAAGGTTTATTATATTCTCATTGATTATTGTACCATAGACATATTATATGATGGATTTATTGAGAAATAAATGGAAGATATTTAATTTACCCAATACATGTTTTATCTGGCATAGTATTGGAAATTATTAGCCACATATATTGTAATAAGTAATCACTTTTATGGAGATAAATTTTAGGTTACGATTGAGTTCAAATGTACTCTAATGATCTAAAATGAGAATATTTTAGCCCTAGAATCTATTTAGGTTGTAATGTTAAAACATATATGTATTATGATGTGAATTTTGGGTTTTCTATACAATTTATATAATGTCACAGACCATTCAAGTCCCTTAATTTTTGGGAAATACGATGTTTGAGGTTTCCTGGGAAGTCAAGGTAACTCGTTTCAATACCATAAAGAATTAATATTTTCAAATTCTTTCAATGATGCCTCATCAAAATGGTGACTCGTCTCAATGGTCCCTCATCCTGATGGATCCTCGTGCTAGTGGTGCCTTGCTGAAGATAGTTGACCCTGGCAGTGGCTCACTGATAGCATCTCACTATTTTGATTTGATTCATGTTGCACTTTATATTGATTGGGTGAGATTGTCCCGCTGGGATTGGGAAGTGTATCATTTTTTATGTTATTGAGGAGGTTTTGTATTTTCTTGATCCTCATGGGTAATTGAAAATGGGGTTATGTATTTTTCTAATCTGCTTATGTTGGGTACGATGTCCTCAGATAGTCTCAAAAAAGTTTATTCATGGAACCAGAAACACCCAAAGGCCCTTGTATACATGATTCATGGACTTGCTTTTCAAAAAAAGGTTCTTGTTGGATGAAGATTTGACCAACAACACTTCAGGAATCGATTGGTCAAGAGGGTGGGAGGTCGCACTCATCACACACCTTTGGGGTGAATTATTTCCTTCTTCATGAAACTCTTATAGATTTAAGCAATATTAATATGTTTTTGAATCCCTGGTTCTTTCTCAAAGAGTGTGTCCACATATTATCCTAGGGTTTCAAGATCATTCATGGATACACATGGAATAAAAATTATTAAGACAATGCTAATTGAAGCCCCAAGATGGGTCAATATGAAGTTTATCATCATCCAAGGTAGATATAAGTTTTTTTGATATCGGGATAAAACCCATGATATGGGTTTCCTGCATATCCTCTTGAGAGGAATCAGAACCCATATAGTTATGCATTACATAACTGGACACATCACCTTTGATGGTGGCGCAACGGGGACCCATCCATGCAATTTAATGTCGTACGAGAAGGACATCTAGGAAAAATATTCCGATTCAAGATCCAATGTGAGGATTATGCCAAGAAGTCCTATGATGATCAGAAAAGATATCGTCTCTTCAATAAATGTAACCCCATTGGGAATATGGCCTAGAGAAATATTGGGTGCTTTGGGTACTCAGTTTGGACCTTAGAGAGGCTTCCTACATATCCGAGTTGATTATTAATCAAACTAATTACTATTTATTTCGAGTTGTGACTTGATTGGGGATTATGTATAGAAGAATAACACTTAAAGGGGTAATGACCTCTCATTTCATGGAGACGATATGGAGCATGGGCCTAGATGAAGTCTTACTACACATCCCCGTTTTCCTAGGAATCAGAGTTCTCATAGTTCATGGTGGGTGGTTCCAATTTCATATTATCACAGACCCCTAATCCCATGTGAGTCTTGCTCAGTGTGAGAAAAAATAGGACATGAAATATTCAACAAAGGTAGATGTCCTCTTCTCTATTGAGTAAAAAGGAAGAGCCCACTATAGAAGATATTGGGGAGATGGTAGATGAGTGTGTGGAGTAATGAACCCTTTAATGTGAAGTGCAAGTGAAGGTCATTAGGTCCATCATGAATGGTTAGGGTCGTACTCTAGGAGGTATTCCCATTAATGATTTTTGGTAAAAGGGAGGAATTTTTCATCTCCTAAAAAAGGAAAAGAGAGTGAAATTCTTTTAACTTATCACTTCCCCTCATTGAATGGAAAATAAAGTAATCACCCTTGATCCCTAGAACAGGGAGATCCATGTTAGTATCCTATGGTTGGACTCTGGGATACCATGGTAATGTTGACATAAGAACATTACTGGGGTCCATACAGATGCAGGGATTACTTCTATAACTTTGATTACCATAGGAATGTATGCTCAAAAAGATGCACTCATGCACCTGATGGGCTATTTATATGGGTTTGGTGGCTTTGTAAGTGGGTTTTTCCTAATGTATATTAACTATTCTGCAAAGGATATTTGGAGGATGGGATTGAAAGGAAAGGGAATCATTAGTGATGGAAGGTGGAAAGCATGTAAGTACCCTACTCCACATACCATTTTTTCATATGGGGTGGGGTAACTTCCGCATAGCTCTTTGCTATGTAGGTGGAAGGTTTCTCCACATACTATGGTGGTATGTGAATCTAGGTGTGGTCTGAGTACCATGGTGTTATGTGGACTTGGGATCCATTCATAAGTCGTGGTGGTATGTGGTATTGGATTCCCTCTGTGTGGTGAAATGATACGCTGGACAGGGATTCGTCCACATAGAGATGTGCCACGCGGTATGCCAGATTGAATAAGGTGCATTAATATCACAGTTCATGGGAATTTCATCCGATAAGAGAGTGTGGTTCATGAGTGTACTTTTCGTTTTTTGGTTTTCCAATCTTATAATTACTTTTTATTTTTATGGTTCATAGTGCGTTTATACCTTCTAGAAACTGTTCACGGTTCTGTACTTTTCCGAAATTTTTCCATAGAAGTTTTCTATCTGTAGACTCCCAGTTCTCATAAAATCCATTGCTTTCCAAGGATCTCCCTAGGGTAACTGTATATGTTTATAAGGAGACTGTATCTATGGGCACATGGAAAACTTTTCAGAATCCCCTAGGTAAATTCCTTAGTCTTTGTACGACTCAGTCAACCGAAATTTATGGTGTTATGGTTCACAATAATGGAAATCACTTCCTATCTTTCAAAAACAACATGGTTCAAGGGGTGTTTGTAAAGACCCGAAGCCTAACGTACATGGACATTACATTACTTTTGTGGAATACTTAGTACATAACAAAAACACACACACAAGGATCGTAATAGTTTAGTGTCTTTGGAAACTCGGAACGTAATCTTCTAATCCTGGTGAAAGATCTTCAACATCTCCCATAAAGATCTTCCTCTTTTTTTTACCTAAAACCTTTCTTTATATCCTGGGGAAAAGAAAACATAAAAGGGTGAGCTCAAATTCTCAGCAAGGGCAAATAAAGGAAATAAAAAGCATATCATATGTTTTTGAAAATCATAACCTGCAAAAGAGCTCATAATATCATAACATGGAATAAATCATAGAAGTGAAAATGAAACCCTTACTTAAAACATTACTCATTGTGGCATACACACATAATCATAGAGAATCATTTCTTGTTAGTCAAGACTCATTGCCAAGACTATCTTAGTGGACAAAGTCCCTTTCTGAATCGAGTAATCCTCGTTTCAGTCCTGTTTCACTGAACCGGTATAACCTACCATTCCAGCCATGTCTATCTCATGAGATATGAAATCTTTACCCAATGCATTGGAGGGAGATATAGGTCCCACCCATCTCATAATGATACCATTCTTATGTGTGCCACAAAATCATAAACCATACATCATAGCATAACCCATGTAATAAAAATGGGATTCTTAAACAACATGACATCATAAAACCATTCATATAAGATAAAGGAATTCATAAACATAATTCCATCACAACATAGTCAAATCAATGTAAAAATATGGATAGAAACGGAACCCTTTATTATCTTAGATGGAAAATAATTTTGATAAAATACTTGAATTGAATTCTTGAAGAAAATATCCTTTCTTCTTCTAAATCAATTTCTTTTCACAAAACATCATGCAATTTTAAAAGAAAGAGATTTTATTGAAAATAGTCATGAAATCTTTTAGAGGAAGCTTCATGAAAATAAGGCTTTATAAAACAGTAGAAATACGTTCGTGCCGTATAAGTTAAAAAAAACATTCTTCGTACTTTTTTCGGAAAAGTCAAAAAGTACCTCGTACGGAAAAACGACAAAAGATTCCTTTCATATTCTTTACTAAAAACTCACCTAAGGGTAAAATTGGATTTAAACTATTTCAAGTGGATGGAAACAATATTACATATTGAGGGAACATGGATGTGGATGATAAAATACACCCCATTAAATACTTACGAATAAACAATCTCGGATAAAAATGAGATTGTGATATTTCCCTTACCTTAGGTCCGACTTGCTTTGTAAGTGTCCAAACCTCCTCTTCTTTGAAGTGCCTCTTTGAGACCTCCTCTTAGGGCACTAGAATTGGTCTTTGAGTAAGACCAGAACCTCTAGGATGTTGCTAGGGAAGTGGAGAAGAGATTTTGGCAGGGGTTGGCCGAGCTTGAGTGCTCAAATTGGTGTGAGGAGGAGGGGGAGGAGGTGTCCTTTTATAGGGGAGGAGAGGGGCACCTTAGGAATATCTCAAAATATTATTTTATATTAAAGTCAAAATCGGTTTATAATGGTTCCAAAGGGTCTTATTTCGAGTCTAAAGTGGGGATGGGTCGAAATCCTATCAACCAATAGAATTTAGACAAGTTTAGGATATTATTTTAACCTTATCAATTAGATTTAACTCTAAGTTAAATAATTTAACTTTTACCGTGTCTTTTTGTTTTCTTTCACTATATGGTTAATACACTTACTATAACATGTCAAACGAACCCCAAATTGTTTATTAGTAATACATATATCCTTATCTAAGTCATTTGGCCGAACCTTAGATTTTTAGGAATAAAATAACAATTAATAATATAATATTTGATTTAAAAACTATTTTGTGTCAATTTTGACACTATTTGATATATGATTTTTGTGAAAGTCATAACAGAATTATATGTTCTAACCAAGTTGATTAGAGCATCACTATTATATCATAGTAACCTAGAAAATTAGTGGAATTCATAAAAAGTCTCAAATGACATTTATGTTGGTGTTTATAACATCAATTATGTCAATATTTCATTAATAAGATAATTACTGCATCATCTTTGTGTCATAAATAAATTAAATTATTTGATGTCTAAAAATTACAAATAAAATACCATCATGTAGGAAATCTTTTTAGCTTTCTAATTAATATTTACAATTGAATTTATCTTATGTATAACCCCATATTAAAAATGATTTACTTATTAAACTTTGATTTTAACTATTTTAACCATTCTTTAAATAAATTAATAATAAATGTCCTAATCTAATCCAAGTGGGCCTAAATGGTCATATTTTATTCCTAAGTTTGTTTTTGGTCGAATTACACTTGTCCAATAGAATTAGGACATGTGTTAGGGTAATATTAATATCATATTTATCCTTAGTTACCCTATTTACTATTAACCGCGGTAAGAAAAGTAAAAAGTTACTATTCACCAAAAAATTATTTTCATCTCATTGAACCACATTTTAGTCCTTGATATTAACCGTGTCTCTCGGATTTTCGAAATTCCAATCACAGAAGCGGTAAAATTAAGTTTTATGCAAAATTCAGTTTTTAACCTACCACTTAGTGGTTTCACTATTCATCAAAAATTGAAGTTTTTCAGAAAAATGCCAAAATTTCACCCTAAGCTATAATTGATATTCCGAATTCAAAAATGATTTCTATTTTACAAAATTCCCAACATATAAGTTGCATTAATTAATTTTATAATTAAATCCCGCTGTTAAAACAAAAAGCGTGTTTTTAAGAAACAATATCTATCAAAAGATTGACACTTGTTTATGTCTAGTTTAAATGTGAAATTACATCCAATGACCAACATTGTATTAAATTGTAAAAATATATTCTAAATATACTTTAAAACCACTCAAATTAATGATTTATCACTATTAATTATTTCGATTAAAAAAATTGTTTTTAATTATAATTTAGTAATTTTCACTATTCATCAGAATATGAAAGTTATCCGAAAAGTACCAAAATTTCACCTTAGGCTAAATTCGATACTCCGAATCCAAAAATAAAGTTCATTTTGAAAAATAAGATTTACTGGATTTCAAAAAGTGGTTATTACTATTCATAACGGCTAGTTTTAATAATATTTTTATAGCATATCGTTGTTTAGTGAAACTCGGTATTGTGTACTACACACGCTATCGAGGAAGGTCGCGATTGCGTGTAATGCAAGTCAAGTCAAGGATGCGTGTTGTGCAAGCTCCTTTTGGTGTAGCGTACAACACAAGACTTTAATAAAATTAAAAAGAATATTTTTTTATAAAATCTTGGGCTGTTACATTCTACCCCCCTTAAAATGAATTTCGCCCTCGAAATTCGTCGGGGTTATAAATGGTTTACTATTTGAAAGTTTCTTTAATAGAAACCCACATTGTAAAAGGGAATACCAAAACTAAAGTATGAAATGTAACGATTACCCAAATAAACTAATCACTGGGTTTCCACATAGGTGAAAATATGGATATGGAAGAGAAATCTAACCATCATGTTCTGATGGAGAGTGGTAGAGAACATGGCTATGAAAAAGCCAGTAATCACAAATCCATAAATTTGTGACGATCTAAGGTACCATCTGATTCATCAGGTATAAGATCACTAGGACAACATTTTTGGTTTTCAAGATCATTTCCCTAAAGTTGAAAATTTGAATTAGAATAAATACTTACTTTATTTTGATACAATATCACTATTATTCGTGCCTTGAACAATTTCCACTTCATCTCTTAAATAAATGAAGTTTAATTTGTTATTCGTGAAGTGTTAGAAGATCATGTGATAGAATGACGGGTCATTCCATCTGTCTCAAACAAAAGGTAAGAAAAAGTTATTAAATATACATAAGTCATTCTATAGTGAGATTAATCATATATAGTTCCTAAAATGGACTTATACTTCATATATCATACTGCTTAATATAATAAAACTAGTTTCTACTAAACAGGGACATCCTGTAGGTCAGTGGTAGGCGATAAATGCTAGTCGCACTTCGGTTGTGGGTTCGATTCCTACAGCCTTGTCCGAAACGATGGGCTGTCGCCCGTCCTGCAGGTTGTCCCTTTTTCTAAAACTACATTACTATAACATCACATAAATAATATCGAAAAACAAACAATACTAACTTATGTCCAACATAATTCATTCCAATCCTTAGGCTTATCCATAATACTACAGTCCACTCTCATAACAAAGTGAAAACAATTACCAGAGATTTAATACCATCATTGATCCCCATATATCATAAGATATGTTTTGTTGGTCACATTCCAAACATTCAAAGTCCTTAATCATGTATTCTCTTGAATAACTTAGTGAAAACATGAATGCATTTAAAAGTTAACACCTTCCACATACCAAAATCCTCAAAATTCTATATACTCAAACCATGATATCACTTAGTCCTTATATCAATCATGAGCTCATGCATACAATCAAACATCTCATTATCGTATTATCCCTTCATTATGCGCATATCATATACTTTCCAAAAATACCTCAATCACTTCGAATACCACATTAGACCAATACATAAATATTCCAATACACCATAAAAGTACCTCAACAACATTATTCTTGAATACCAACACTTCAGTCCATCCACTTCAATGACTGTCCTGGAATAATTCCTTCCATGATTTAGAAGTATCTTTTCAGATCAGGGCATTGAGTTGGGTAATGCCCATGTTCTCCACAAATAAGACATTGAACTCCATAACAATTTGTCACTCTATGACCCTTTTCTCCACACAGATAACATCGGTCCCTCCATTTGAGGTATTCCTCAAGGTTCTTCTTCCCTTCTTTAGAAATCTCAATCTTCCTTTCTTTATGCTCCTCAACATGCGAACATGCATAATAGTTTATCTTCCTCTTCTTTGATGAATTAGTCATACCACTAAATTTCACCTTGTTAATCATATATCGCGATGACTGATTCGGCATAATCAGAATATCTTTATCTCTAGGCATCACACAATTTTGTTGCTCATAGTCACCAATTTGTCCATTGGATTCAATGTTAACCAAATTCCTTCTGGTTCCCTCCATTAACTAAAACACAAAAATAATTTTGTGAGAGGCGAAATCATGCTAGGGAAGACAACATAGTAAAGGGGGAGCACCCTCAATATCTAACATCTTAGGTTAAATTCTATGATCGTTACCGTAGTTCTAGGACTGTATCCTATACGTATACTTAACCTTAGAGACATCTCTAGACATACCTTAGAAATATCTCTAGGGATCTCACAAACGTTTTCGCATCCTAGTTTCCAAAGGTTGACTAAACCTTTCCTCTGATACCAAATGTAAAGACCCGAAGCCTAACGTACATGGAAATTACATTACTTTTGCGGAATACTTAGTACATAACAAAAACACACACACAAGGATCGTAATAGTTTAGTGTCTTTGGAAACTCGGAACGTAATCTTCTAATCCTGGTGAAAGATCTTCAACATCTCCCATAAAGATCTTCCTCTTTTTTTTTACCTAAAACCTTTCTTTATATCCTGGGCAAAAGAAAACATAAAAGGGTGAGCTCAAATGCTCAGCAAGGGCAAATAAAGGAAATAAATAGCATATCATATCTTTTTGAAAATCATAACCTGCAAAAGAGCTCATAATATCATAACATGGAATAAATCATAGAAGTGAAAATGAAACCCTTACTTAAAACATTACTCATTGTGGCATACACACATAATCATAGAGAATCATTTCTTGTTAGTCAAGACTCATTGCCAAGACTATCTTAGTGGACAAAGTCCCTTTCTGAATCGAGTAATCCTCGTTTCAGTCCTGTTTCACTGAACCGGTATAACCTACCATTCCAGCCATGTCTATCTCATGAGATATGAAATCTTTACCCAATGCATTGGAGGGAGATATAGGTCCCACCCATCTCATAATGATACCATTCTTATGTGTGCCACAAAATCATAAACCATACATCATAGCATAACCCATGTAATAAAAATGGGATTCTTAAACAACATGACATCATAAAACCATTCATATAAGATAAAGGAATTCATAAACATAATTCCATCACAACATAGTCTAATCAATGTAAAAATATGGATAGAAACAGAACCCTTTATTATCTTAGATGGAAAATAATTTTGATAAAATACTTGAATTGAATTCTTGAGGAAAATATCCTTTCTTCTTCTAAATCAATTTCTTTTCACAAAACATCATGCAATTTTAAAAGAAAGAGATTTTATTGAAAATAGTCATGAAATCTTTTAGAGGAAGCTTCATGAAAATAAGGCTTTATAAAACAGTAGAAATCCGTTCGTGCCGTATAAGTTAAAAAAAACATTCTTCGTACTTTTGTCGGAAAAGTCAAAAAGTACCTCGTACGGAAAAACAACAAAAGATTCCTTTCATATTCTTTACTAAAAACTCACCTAAGGGTAAAATTGGATTTAAACTATTTCAAGTGGATGGAAACAATATTACATATTGAGGGAACATGGATGTGGATGATAAAATACACCCCAGTAAATACTTACGAATAAACAATCTCGGATAAAAATGAGATTGTGATATTTCCCTTACCTTAGGTCCGACTTGCTTTGTAAGTGTCCAAACCTCCTCTTCTTTGAAGTGCCTCTTTGAGACCTCCTCTTAATGCACTAGAATTGGTCTTTGAGTAAGACCAGAACCTCTAGGATGTTTCTAGGGAAGTGGAGAAGAGATTTTGGCAGGGGTTGTCCGAGCTTGAGTGCTCAAATTGGTGTGAGGAGGAGGGGGAGGAGGTGTCCTTTTATAGGGGAGGAGAGGGGCACCTTAGGAATATCTCAAAATATTATTTTATATTAAAGTCAAAATCGGTTTATAATGGTTCCAAAGGGTATTATTTCGAGTCTAAAGTGGGGATGGGTCGAAATCCTATCAACAAATAGAATTTAGACAAGTTTAGGATATTATTTTAACCTTATCAATTAGATTTAACTCTAAGTTAAATAATTTAACTTTTACCGTGTCTTTTTGTTTTCTTTCACTATATGGTTAATACACTTACTATAATATGCCAAACGAACCCCAAATTGTTTATTAGTAATACATATATCCTTATCTAAGTCATTTGGCCGAACCTTAGATTTTTAGGAATAAAATAACAATTAATAATATAATATTTTATTTAAAAACTATTTTGTGTCAATTTTGACACTATTTGATATATGATTTTTTTGAAAGTCATAACAGAATTATATGTTCGAACCAAGTTGATTAGAGCATCACTATTATATCATAGTAACCTGGAAAATTAGTGTAATTCATAAAAAGTCTCAAATGACATTTATGTTGGTGTTTATAACATCAATTATGTCAATATTTCATTAATAAGATAATTACTGCATCATCTTTGTGTCATAAATAAATTAAATTATTTGATGTCTAAAAATTACAAATAAAATACCATAATGTAGGAAATCTTTTTAGCTTTCTAATGAATATTTACAATTGAATTTATCTTATGTATAACCCCATATTAAAAATGATTTACTTATTAAACTTTGATTTTAACTATTTTAACCCTTCTTTAAATAAATTAATAATAAATGTCCTAATCTAATCCAAGTGGGCCTAAATGGTCATATTTTATTCCTAAGTTTGTTTTTGGTCGAATTACACTTGTCCAATAGAATTAGGACATGTGTTAGGGTAATATTAATATCATATTTACCCTTAGTTACCCTATTTACTATTAACCGCGGTAAGAAAAGTAAAAAGTTACTATTCACCAAAAAATTATTTTCATCTCATTGAACCACATTTTAGTCCTTGATATTAACCGTGTCTCTCGGATTTTCGAAATTCCAATCACAGAAGCGGTAAAATTAAGTTTTATGCAAAATTCAGTTTTTAACCTACCACTTAGTGGTTTCACTATTCATCAAAAATTGAAGTTTTTCAGAAAAATGCCAAAAATTCACCCTAAGCTATAATTGATATTCCGAATTCAAAAATGATTTCTATTTGACAAAATTCCCAACATATAAGTTGCATTAATAAATTTTATAATTAAATCCCGCTGTTAAAACAAATAGCGTGTTTTTAAGAAACAATATCTATCAAAAGATTGACACTTGTTTATGTCTAGTTTAAATGTGAAATTACATCCAATGACCAACATTGTATTAAATTGTAAAAATATATTCTAAATATACTTTAAAACCACTCAAATTAATGATTTATCACTATTAATTATTTCGATTAAAAAAGTTGTTTTTAATTATAATTTAGTAATTTTCACTATTCATCAGAATATGAAAGTTATCCGAAAAGTACCAAAATTTCACCTTAGGCTAAATTCGATACTCCGAATCCAAAAATAAAGTTCATTTTGAAAAATAAGATTTACTGGATTTCAAAAATTGGTTATTACTATTCATAACGGCTAGTTTTAATAATATTTTTATAGCATATCGTTGTTTAGTGAAACTCGGTATTGCGTACTACACACGCTATCGAGGAAGGTCGCGATTGCGTGTAATGCAAGTCAAGTCAAGGATGCGTGTTGTGCAAGCTCCTTTTGGTGTATCGTACAACACAAGACTTTAATAAAATTAAAAAGAATATTTTTTTATAAAATCTTGGGCTGTTACAGTGTTAACTGCCTTGTCTTGTCTGTATACTTCTCAATCCATGGGGATGGTTTGTGGCGGTGTACCTCTCTATCATGTTTTCACCAATGAAACGGTTCGTGAGTGGAATTTTTCCAACTCTATTCCACCAACAATATGGTTCACAGTTGACTGAAGCCTTTCCTCATTCATTATATGAACTACCTGGTTATATAGACAACACTTCAAGGGCCAGGGTTTCATAGGCCGCCTGTGTGCTGCTCAATTTGTGGTATGTGCCTTCCGCAGACCTTTCCCAGTAACGAGTATGCAAAATAGTTTCATTCTTTTTCCAAATTGGACCCCTTAATTCAATTCCTAATATTTTCATCCCCACATGCATCTCATTCCATTATAAATTTTATGGGAGTAATTTATATCCCTTTTTAGGTTTTTCAGGACTCTACAAATGTCTCCCATCGGAATGGGGTTAGGTCAGAATGAAGTGGATGATATTCTGATGTAGAAAATTGTCCTGAACTGAACTAGTTTGTGGTAAAGAGCTGGATCCATTGGGGTTCCATGCCTATATAAAGGGGGCCTAGTTCAATTGTCTTTTACCTGATTTCCTAGTGAAAAGTACCCTTCAAAGCACTCCCGACTTTCCTTTCTCCTGCATACCATCTACTTCATGAAATTCATCATCAATTAACTATGATTTGAATTCCGAAAACCACTTAATCTTCTAATTACTCTCAGTCGCGAACCGTGCTTTGGATCCATGAACCAAACTGTGGAACTTAAGTCTGAAACTCCAAATTTTAAGATGTTATACGGACTTTTTTTCTTGATGACATAACTCTAAAGGATATTAATTTAACTTTAAATTTCCAAATCAGATTTTATATCTTCGATTTGTGAAATCTGAACATCTGCATAGCGGTGCTCGGTACACAACTGTCCCATTTTGTAAACCGATCGACCCGCTGGCTAATGCTTCGTGGGCCAGCATCTTACGGGGAAATCAACATACTTTTGATTTGAAGGGGATGCATTCCATGAACCTATATTAGGTTTCATTATTCGGAGCCTTGCATTGGGAGGACCTCTTTGGTCCTTTGGTGTTTTTGGCCTTTTCCCACCAATTTTAATTGGACTAACCCTTTATGTGGGTATCTTTATTCATGGAAGGAGTGGATCTTTGTCAAGATGCTACTGACGAATTTTTTATTTCTGATGATGTTGTTGATCCCCTTTAGGATTCCAATGAAATGCAGAAGGCTATAGAAAATTACATAGAGGAAACAATACCTATTTCCCTACTACATCAGTCTTTAGAGAAATTACTTATTATGGCTCAAAAGGAGTATCCAATATTAGACATGCTTCCCATTTAGGGATTTGGACTTCTTTTTTAACACTTATCCTAGAGCCACATGATGTTGATAAACCTGCCTTCTGGATATGTAGCAGCACTATCCCTAAGGCTCTCATATCCTCAAAAGGATGATTTGTATAGAAGGATACCCATATTGGGTCCTTGTTGAACTATGTGACTCAAACATTGGAGGGGGCATGATGAAATCTAGATGAGATGGTCCATTGTTGTCATATACTTTCTTGGAGGTCCATAGAAAATAAAAAACATGGATGGTCCTCCAAATGAGACCTTTTCTCCATGGGTACATTTGTCTTAGCTTTGGGGTGTCACTTTTGGTTTCATCAAAGATATGAAGAATTTTAGGTTGAATTTAATATTGTGGGGCTATATGAGACCGTCTGGGTATCCTGGACATATACTCATCAAACTAATGCTCTAATCTCACAATTTTTGAGTAACTGGATCCCAAACACCAATACTTTTCAATTGACCCACGGGGAGGTTGGAATCATCCTTTGAGGTGTTTGGATGATTTCAAGGGTCCCCAACGTTGGGGACATGTATGAAGAGTTTCTACCCCTTACTTCCACATAATATGATAAAGAGTGGACTCCTCCTTTGGATACCATGATTATTACTCAATAAGAAAAACTTTCAGAGGACAATGACCTCTACTTGAAATGAGATATATCCTTCTCAATGTAGATTAGTGCATTTGCTAAGAAAAGTGGCTCAAAGCCTAATGTCAACAGACTCAAGTCTTGTCCATCCATAGAAACCCAAAGCAAATCAGAAACCTATTGGTCCATCTTGAAGGATGGCCAGTTCTGCGAATGGTGATGGGAACCCCTCCCTTATTTGGACCATTTATTTCAGTTGTTGGCTTTGATGGACATATATTTGAGTGGATGTCTGTCATGAGTAAAAGATCCTGGTGGTGTAACAATCACAAACATTTTCATAGTGGATCAGTTGGCACAAAAAATGTAACAACCTAGACATTACTGTATTGGACTAGATTTACCACATGTTGGGTTAGATTAATGAAGAAAAGTCACCTCAGTGGATGATTGGGCCCTTATAAATCCTCTATTGTTGGATAGAAGCACACATGGGAGGATATACATTTATCAAATTCTTACTAATTCCTTACTATGTTCCCTGGAAATATCATCAGAGTACTTGTTGGGTTATGTCAGCTGGTTGGGCTCCACAGGATGATTGAACTGAAAAGAATGATCAAGAGATGATGGCCTAAATCAACTGACATGATTGATTCACCAATATTCCTTATGATTATCCCACTGTCACCATCATGAATGCTTAATCCAAATACATAATAAAACTAGGATACCTTTTTTCTTATAGGGATAGTATCTTGGTTTCCCATATTGGTGGGGATCTTATCTGCGAGGCATACACGCATTGCATATTTAGTATTCAGTTTAACTATGTTCAAATGTTGTGTCCCCCAATTGTTAGCATTTCATGTCAGGAGAAACATCATATGATGGCTAATCTATTGTGTCTAAAGTACACCTGAGAGGAAACCCATTGTAGGGTTAAGATTCTAGATTCCAAGGGTTTCAGGCCCTTCCTTATAAAAGGTTATACTGACACATGGATTAAATAATATCCCACAGGACATTTTTAAATTTATTTTCCACCGTTACAACCCCAAGGTTTCTAGGTCTAATGAGAAGTGTAATTATAAGGAATCTCCTATGAATTCCTAACTAAATTTCTTTAGATGACATTTGTTCCCCTCTGAAGGAAGGTCTGAGACCTTGGGGTGTGACTTAATTAGCTGTCGAGGCTACCGCTAGAGACCAACCAACCATCCCATCTGATTCTAATTTTCTTGTCACTTAGAAACAATGGGGTATTTTGATTAATCTTTTATCTTTTCATGGTCATCCATATCACTCTTTGTGGCTATTCCTCTAAGAGAGATAAGTTTCCCTTATTAATCTTGGCCATGTGTGAGCGTCTGCTGACATCTCTTATGATGAGGACACTGAAATGGGTTGGGCGTTACCTTTCGAACCATGAAACCATGATCTATTCTTAGAATAGTCTCCTCAAATACTCTCATCGGGTACTTGATATGTTTAAAACAACGTCCGATGAAGAGAGTGATAGTACATTTGTTTTTCTTACTGCAATTGATGTAGAGGAAACACCTCGCTCACAAAAAGAGCCTCATAACAGATCAACTCCTGGGGGCCTCAGGCTAGTGGAGGCATGCAGGAATAAACTCTGAATAATGAAACATTCTTCTCTTCCCCGGTTCGACTATCCAACACTGGTCATCCATTTTATATCCACTTTTCTATATTCATGGAGGGTCTGGGGTGAATTTGAGAGAGAACGCCTCTAATGAATACCATTGGAGGTTGGTTCATGGAGGATGCTTTGAACATCCTGGTTTTGGGGGATCTATCACCCCCTAATTTATTTATACTGACGAATATCCCATGGAGGAGTTTTTTTTACCTTAGATAAATAGAAAAATTCCCCAATGCTTCCATGAACAGACCTTACTAGTCTGATGAGGTGGTATTTATTGCAGTACTCTTTCAACGAATGGATATCGCGGGAGAGTTCATTTTATTCATGAACCCTAAATATAATTCCCTTTACTATGAAGATTATAAACATTCCATCTTTACTTTTATAGAAGCCTGATGAGTCTTAGGATATGGTTCCTTCCCCATTATACACCCCCTGGCGTACCATAGTTGGGGATTATATACCTTAAGATATGGGCATTACCGGGGAAGGTTATCCTAGTGCTAATGAACATATAGAGGTATTCATTTCAGATACTACATGGGAATTTTCTCCCTCATATATGCTTGATATTACCACCATAGAGCCATCCCCATGGAATACTAATAAACACTGGCAGGTATGCCAACATTCAAAGAATATCTAGAAGCGGATTACAAGAAGCTTCCACACCTATTTATCTGGTTATCATACCATGAATTTTTATCTTGTTAACCCATTTTTCATGCCTATTTTTATTAACGAGAAATATGTAACCATGTGGCAGTTTCTTAGGCATCTACGACTCTAATCCCTTCCATGGAGGAAGAAGGACTACTAGGAACTGCGACATTCCTTGATCAGATGATTTCTATCCCAACGGGGTAGGATCATTTAGATGACGAAGTCCTGAACAAGCATGAAGATATTATTGCCATGGAATAAGATAGAAAGACCCTAATAATAGAAGTTGGGCTAGGTGAGGAGTCCCGATCTCCCAAAGACATTGAATGGAATCCTAGTTTTGGGGAGTCAACTGCTCCAAACAGGCTCAACACCTCTCTTATAGAGAGAGCTCATTTGGAAGCAGATAATTTAATTAATCATGTTGATCCAAATCCCTCAAGTGTTTTAAGCATTATGAAGGCCTCTATCCTAACTCATGTGATATTATAATGGGCTATTTTGCTATTTGTTCAAATCACAAGAGAGACTATAATCTCAACCCCCAGAATTCTATTGTCATCCATCAAACCTTTCTCAAGGATAATTATACCTATAATCCCGATCCTAATATGTGATCTTCTTGAGTATTACATAGAGGATTCTAGTATGGTTCAGAATTCCCCCAAGCCATTGATTCCTCTAAATTATTATGGGCTTGATCTACTCATTGAGGATATAATACAGTTTTTATTGGTCGATGGCATCTCCATAGCGGATGAAGGCATCAATACTTCAGTAGGTAGAAGTCATTTTTATAATACTCCTTATCTATCATTTCTCACCACATTTTATTGAGGGATCAGGGATGTTTATTGGTTTTATTTCTGATTCAAGGATCACAACCCATGTACCAGTGATTGCGGTTGATGCTCCTATCTTGATCATTGACTCAACTGTCAGGGATGATGCTGCTGAGGGATACAATTACACTAGTTGTTAAATCAGCCACACCTAGTTACATTCATCCATTAATATATTCCTTCATCGTAGAGTGATTTTGAGACCAATCAAGAGAACCTCGTAAGCCTTCAACCTGACCGCCAAAGGGCATGGAGTTAGATCATGAGTTTAATTTCTCAAACACCACTTACAAACATTTCTATGAAGATTCCAAGGTTACACTTCCAATTTTTGGTGTTTGGGTTTATATTGATTGACTATCATGACATTTATGACCAAATAAAATAGTTGGATGCTATTAGGGAGGCGAATGTCACACTTGAGTCTCATCTTTCTGCTTGAGATTCTATGGTTCATATTGTCGTTGATAGGAAAATCATTATGAATGAAGATGTCGATCAAGATGGGGTAGTTGTGAGACTACAGTGAAAGTATAAGAAGTATAGGTCTTTAGTGGAACAACTTTACTAGGATGTCGAGCAGCATAGTAGGGAATTTGAGTTCCATAAATAGGAAGGGGCCCATGTTGTGGCTGTAGTGTATGAGGGACAATGGAAAGTGGATAAAATGGAAATGGACAACCTTGTGGAAACAAAAGAGGTGGAGTTATTTTGGGAAGGTGTAGAGGATGAGCCCGTGACTTTGCTAAGGCTACGTGAGGTCTTTGAAGTCAAATTAGACACTGATACAACTCTATGAATCTGATGAACATCTTTTGTAACTGTTAGGTCCTACCCATATGGGGAGGCTTCAAAATTGTGGGTTCCCTCCATATCTTTAACTAATGATATGAAAATATTTTTCACTCCAATACTCATCTTTTATTCTTTTCCTACAATATCAGTCATTTTTATCAAATGTATTTTAAACAATAATGTTAACCCGATATCAGTTTGAATCATAATCTAGGATAAAGGAATAATCAAGTTATGCACTAATGTTTTCCTAAACTGAGGGCCCCAGCGAGCACAGTTTGACTCTTGCTATGGTCACATGGAGAACCCTACTAATTTTGTTCCTTCATCATTATCACCCTATGTTTTTCTGATGTTTGTTATAGTGTGTTTCTAATAGGGTATAACATGAATTTTTCTTATTATAACCTTTGAGGGGTTTTTACCTAAAGAATATTGTGTCTCTTTATTTTCATATTGATCAACATTTTTTTCATAAACTATCTATAGCATAGGTTTTGAGAGCTAACACTCAACTTTTTTCTAGTTCACCCTTTGAGGGTTTTCATTATGATGAGTGTTTCATCTTTTTCATTAGCATTTTAGAGTCTTTTCCATATGACTATCATTATTGATGTTTTAGGTAAAAAAAATTGACTATAATTGTACTAATGTTTTAGTTTGAATAGCTTGGACCATAACTTGCAAGGAAAGGGCCTCAGTTCAAGACTTATTAACTAAGAATGTCCCAAAAACCATCAGTCATGGATGAGATATTTTTCTTGACCTAGGCTTGTGATTTCTAGATATGGGATATGATATTCAGCATACAATCTAATGGGTGTATTGAGTTAGGATAATCCTCTATTGAGGATGGATTTTCCTTCGGTTGAAAATCCATTTTTGTGCGAAATGTATACAAAGACATCGGGCATAATGTGCAAATTCAATAAAAGGTGTCCACAATACACTATCCTTCCATTGATGATGGAAATGATGTTTTTATAGAACATAGGATTTATTTTTCGGTTTAGGACCACATTGGGTGGCCCTTTAAATGAATTACATCTTAATGTAAAAAAGGCCATTCATATTGAATTTGGGTGAAACACCGCTCCCACGTGAATTTGACTTGTATAAAGGAGGGTTGAAGAATGGTGTATTTTAACATCACACACCAAGGACATTTGGGATCTGTTTTATGAAATAATCTTACTTTGACTAGAGGAAGTTAATGATTCACTTCCTCTACAATAGTTTGTCCAGGAGCATATTTCACTTATAGGCATTAAAAGGGGGAAATATGTAAACTTAAATCCTAGGGGTATCTGAATCCAAGAGCTAAGGTGGTAAATATACATAAAAAGGGAGTTCAAAGGTAGGAAAATACCTTCATGGTTATGTATTTTCCATTGTTTGACTACCCATTTTTGTGGGAGACATATGCAGTGCCACCAGGGCAATGTATGCATAGTCAAATAAGAGTGTATGTAGGATACTAACATACCAATTCCAATGTCCATGGAGGATTATAAGGATTTGAATATTTTTGGACATATAGTTTGGTGTGTTAGGAGGGGTACATGATCATGAAAAGGGGACGTTTTAAGTTGTACATTTTTTGGAATACAGGGAATAAGTGGAGGCATTTTTATCTAATCCATATGAGTTGTTTCCTTACGCAGTTCTGACCATTGTGCAGGTAGGGATGGGACATTTTTGTCTCATGGATGGACTCAAAACATGAGATAGGAGATCTCCACGTATCCTACAAGGTTAGGTATCAAGATATACCTAGATCCTTTATGTTTAATCTGTATGCCGATCTGATTCACACATATCGATATGAATTTTTATTTTGGATATGATTCATCGATAGGTAAAGGCGTATGCTGAACATTCTAATGCAGATTCGATTCATGCACTGCGTCTGGGTGGGGGATACCCTTTTACCATGATATGTATTAAGGGGAGAGTAATGGGTATCAAGTATCATGCAGTTTAAACGTCATTTAATCAGGACATCTATGTAGAAGCCCTTAGTAACTGGGGGTAATCGAGCCATGGTGTTCTAACATGTCTAAGACATGAGTGGGAAAGGATGTTTAATCCATGGTTTTGAGGGTTCTTGGATCAAGAAGAATGACATGGTGATTATAGGCCATTAGGCGTACGAAAATAGGAAAATCCTCTCCTAGGGACTAATTTCTCATTGGTCGATAGGCCATTTTTTTTGGAATCTTATGTCGAGCCACTAGGGAATAATGTGCATTCTAAAAAAACGGTGTTTGTAAGACACTGACCTTCTATTAAAAATGAAAATTCAAGGTTATAATTTTCCATGGTCACTCAATGAATGAGATTCTGATGAATGGAGAGGGGTGGCTTGGACACGTTAGAAACACTCTGGTTGTGATTATTCATAGAATTACATGATTATTTTTAGAATATTGAGTCTCTCTATACAAATTTAACTTGTATGTGAGGTGGTATATTTTGACTCCCTTATTGGATTGGGCCTAGATTTGAAGATCCAGGCATCCCAAGATCAGGCTCTCTACATAAAGTTTCATCTGTGTATAAGTATTGGGGGAATTTTAGCTATAATTGGCGTACCATGAAGTTTTTTTAAATATCATGTAGTTGGGACTTTGGGACATGAAGTTTAATGTCATGCGATTAGGAATTTAGGCTATGTAGTTTAATATCATGTGGTTAGGAATTTTTTCCTCGCAGTTTAACATCATATTGTTAGGGATTTTGGCCATGAATATGAATGTCATGTAGTTAGGACTTATTCCATACAATTTAACATCATGTGGAAAGGATGTTTCCAACATAGTTTAAACATCATGATCCATGGATAAAATATCAATTGGATCATGCGTAAGTATGAGATAATATGACCGGGGTATTCATTTTATTCCCTAGATTTTAGTGGTGGAAGAATTTTTAAACCATGATTCAGGGAGTCCTCGAGTTAAGAGGGATGGTGTGAGTCTTATGAGACAATGAGCATGCGGAAGTATAAAAAACCTCTCTTGAGGGTGGCTTGGACTTTGGAGGATAGGCCATTTGGGGAGGAAACCTATGTAGAGATTATAGGGCATAATATTCATAGTCAATAGAAGGTGTCCAGAAGGCACTGACCATCCATTTATGATAGCCATGGATGATTATGGTGACTCGATATTTTCCAAGGCATGGAGTTTAATGGATTGAAAAAAAATTCATAGGTACATGAGGAATGTTAGGGATAAGATTTTTTATGAGGTATGAGATCGTTTACATAGATTTGATTCATATGTAAATGGAGTCTTAGTCATTGGACTCTTTCTAGATGTGAGATTGTAGATTTTAATTCCTCTTCATCTATTTTCATTTCACGTCCAAGGAATTGGGGAATATTTTCCCCTTTGTTTTATTTTTCATGTTTGGACCCAGGATTTCTAGCTCTTGTGTTGATACATATCTGGTAATAATGAGAAACATTTGATATGCAGTTCTTGAATACCTTAATGCTTAATTTTTTGTGGTTCAGACTAATTTAGACATGCAGTTTAATGTCATGTTGTATGGAAACATTAATTTACTTATGGAAGTATGTCTTATATGTAGAGGGGTGAACTTATTTCATAATGGATGGACCCGGGAAGGCCTAGGAATCACTACGTGTCCCATTAGTGGGTGAGAATCAAGCAAAACCTTGTTATGGTATCCTGCGTATTTTAACAACATATAGAAAGGATAAAAGTGAATCAATGTGAAAAGGATGAGGTGAGTGAAGTGTCAATCTTGAACCTCGGGGAGGATTCCTACACATCCCAATTAATTGGGAATTGCAGTCCAAGTATTTCTTGAAGTAAATTACATGCATATGTCTAATTTATCGATAGGTATGATGGCATTTATTATGTGTCAGATGGACCAAGGCAAAGAATCCATGTGTCCCTACATATCTGGCAAGAGAAGGAATCAAGAAACACTTAGTTCATGGAATTCCCTAAGCCAGTCAGACCCATGGAAGGAGAGGGGAATTTTTTATTTTTTTTGTTTGATGATATATGGATTTGGATGTATGATTTGGGTGTCACTACATATCCCAAAGGGTAGGAATCAAGCCATACATTGTTCTAGAGTTTCCTCTTAGCAGACCGATGTAGGTGGAAATGTATCCTTAGGTGAGAGAACAGTTGGGGCCATGTAGTTTAACATTTTGTGGTAAGGAAGAAAATTCTCCTCATGCATGTCTGACCTATATGAAGGGAGAGAGTCATTATTGATTTTGATTGGTGGTTAGACCAGGATGTAGAATCCGGACATCACTACATATCCCTCGAGTGAGGGAATCAAGCCATATGCAGTTCCAAAGACCCTAATGATAGTCTAACCTTTGAATAGAGGGGATGTATTTATACCATTATTTCAAGATGATGGCATTATTATACTCTTCTATGATTTATATATGTGGGGGAAACTCTTACTGCCATTTCTATGTTCATGGGAGTTACACTCGTTGTGAGAAATGAGGAACGATGAAGAGTTCCCTTGTAGTATAGGGGTGATATTGGGTACAACAGAGGCATTCCATGTCATGTAGTGGCTGGATCAAGAATTAAGGTCAAAGTGTCTCTATGTATCCCATTTATGCATAGGAATCAAGACTTATGTACTTCTAAAGCACAGTAAGGTAGGTGATTGATGTCAGAGACAATGTTCCCTTGGGTGAGAACACTATTGGGGACAAACTATTTTACGTAATGTAGCTAAGAATAATTTATTTTTCACTTTATTTTCGTACAATCAGAATATCTTATATACAGTTTATCATCATGTAGAGAGGATGTAGGTGGAGCTATGCAGTTTAACTTCATGCAGCTAAAATGGTTTTGATCGTGATTACAAAAAGTATTTCTTCAGAAACCTTGCATTGGTGGGTGTTATGGTGAGATGTCTATCCACTGAAATCAGGGAATATGATCCATTGGAGTAAAATTTTTGTATAACATATGGTCCTCCCATTTTGGATATAATTTGTAGGTTTATTCCCAAGTATCATTGGGGCTATGTGGACAAACACCACTTCTCTTTTGAAGAAGGATCGGTGGGGAAACTTTTTATTGAAGGATCATGAAATCTAATTTTAGTAGACTTCCATATGTTGTAGAGTGTGCAATATTTTATCATCCAACCACTCCTGCTGATCAAATATATTTTTTGATCACTCATCTATAGATAATTGATCACATACAATGACTCAGAGTGATGGATTTTGAATTTCAATGGGCAGAACCACCTCCATCCCATATAATAACGAGTACGAGGTTGCGTTATTGGTGGTACAGGTTGTGGATTGATAATCTCAAATATCATGGAGGATCTTATCTCAAAATTATTTCTTATCACTGCATACAATCTTTTAGAGTTTTTGGATAGGTTCTGGTTGAATGCCTCTATCAGTCCATTGGTAGTTACATGGTAGCGGGATGAACAGTTGGCTTTGATACAATAATCATGGTATAACTTTTCTAACTCAACATAGTATAAATTGGTGCCATTTTCCATCAGTATTGTGTGAGGGACACCAAGACTGGTGATGATATTTCCTTTCATAATTCTAATAATTCTTTTCACCCAGACTTCATTAAGGTGTGTATCTTCTACCCATTTGGAAAGGAAGTGGGTGGATGTGAGAATAAATTTGAATTTTTTGACCAAGGTGGGAGGCTATGGTCAACAATGTCCATTCCCCAAATAGAAAATGGCCATAAGTACTTATCATTGTGAAGAAACTCCAGGGGATGATGGACGAAATTGGTGTGGACATGGTTGGAATGAAACCTTTTGGTGAAATCAGCATAATCCTGTATAAGGGTGGGCTGATAGTACCCAAGACTTCAAATTTGATGAGAGAGTTTGGATGATGATTGGTGTGCCCCAAAATTCCCGAAATCTATTTCTTTCATGATGGCGGTGGTCTCTCCATTATCAATGCACCTGATATGAACTCCATCATGGAATTTCTTATAAGGACCTTTTTCTAGTTAGTTCCATTGTATAATATGAAATTGACTACTCTTCTCTAGATTGGTTCCCTTCCAAACCTATCTAGTGGGAGTTCTCCTTTTTTAATATAGTCTACAATGGGATTCATCCATCCAGTGGTAGAACCATACAACTCAGAGATGGAACTGATCTCATTAATTTATTCTTTGTTATACTAAATGAATGGTAAGGCTATCCATCGGAAGGCAATACTGATGACAATTTCGTCCTAATTCAGATCATCTAGATTTGTGGATACATCTTCCAATGCATTGGATTGCACATTTTGTAACTGGGGAACATAATTAAATATTGGTTATGATGGGAATTCTACTATCACTTCTCAGTCATGGAACATAAAAGGGATCAACTCCTCTTTCTTGATAGCATAGTCCCCATTTACTTGCTTAATGACCAGTTCTGAATCACCATTAATCTTGAAGCGTTCGGATAGCACATGGAGTGATATTTATAGGAATGCAATGAGGGACTGGTACTCTACTTCATTATTTGTGCACCCTTCTAATAATATAAAGGAATATAGAAGAACAGATTTTTCTAGGGATAAGAGTATGATTCCCAACTCCAGTTTTTTGAATTTGGGGGTTTCCATTCTTCTTCTGGACATGTGTCCAGAGGAACCGTCGAAGTGGATTTCTCACATCTTGGATAAATCTTGAATGAAGAACACTTACTCATCAGGTAGCTTAAAATATAATGGGTACACTCTTGTTGAGGGATGCTAATTCAGTAAATCTACTAATGGATGACCATTGAGATGTTTCTACTGTATGAACAATAGATTTAACTACATCAATATTACCAGCCAACATGATTGGATTATAGTTTACATTGGAGGGATGGGAATGTACTTGAGAATATTACTAAGTGAGACCAAGGGAACTTCGTGGTGCTGCATATAGTGTCTTAGATTCTAAACTAAAAATATTAATTCAAGGAATCTCTTCTTGTTATTTGACTAATAAATCTCAACATCAATCATGGTTCATATGAGATAATAGATACCATTATCCCTACCAACATCATTTTTCGGCATGAGAAAGGCTCCATGATATCACTCCAAGGTGGTTACGTATAGACTAAGTGGCCTTCCTTCAAAAAGAGGCATTAACACTGATGGACTTAAGAGAAACATATTTATATCATTGAACACATTTTGACTATCTCCAGTTCATTAATATTCTACCCCTTTCTTAATCAACCTGGTGAATGGAAAACATTTTCTTCCAAGGATGGCAATGAATAACCAAATGTAATCCAGATGCACTTGGAGTCCTATCATATCAGTGAGGTTGTGAGGTGGTGACATTACATGGATTGATTTTTCTTCATAGGTTCATCTTTGATGCCAATGTTCCATATGAAAAAACTAAGGAATTTCCCTCAGGTGATATTGAAAGAACATTTTAGGGGGTTCATTTTTATACTATGTTGTTGTAGTTTATTGAAGATGGTTTCAAGGTCAGCTAGGTGGTTTTAGTGTTTTCATGATTTAACAACTAGATCATTAACATCAGATTCAATAAACATTCCCAGGAAGGGTTTGAAAATTTACATCGTGGAATGCTGATATACGACACCATCATTTTTCAAACCAAAAGGATTCACCTTGTAGAAAAATACCACTAGGGATCCCTGAAGAGAGTGGATTATTCATCTTGTGGGTCCATTTGTATCTTGTTATAACCTAAATAACCATCCATGAATGCACGAGCATAATATATAGTAGTTGTATTGTTAGAAATTATATAATCGGGACTGTGAAATCATCTTTTGTCTAGTACCAGTTGAGCTTCCTAAAATAGATACAGCCCCTGGTCTGCCCATTTTTCTTCTTGATGGGGATGATGTTTTCTATCCATATGGGGTATTGGAACTCCCAAATGAAGTTATATTTTAGGAGCCTGTAAACTATAGCCTCTATTTTGGATGCATGTGTTGGGTGCATCCTTCTAGCATCTTTCATTTCACTACAGAGATCTTCTGGAAGGCCCATGTTGTGAGAGGTCACCTCTGGATCATGACCTGGAATTTCAGTATAATTATCAATGAAAACATCTCAATTCTCATTCAATAAAGAGAATTATATCTCTTTATCTTTGAGAGGCATGACCTTAATAACCAGAGTGGGTCGTGGGTCTTCTTTAATACCCAAGATGATTTCCTTGAGTTCATCAACGGTGGTGGAAATGGATTCCTCAAATACTTGAGGGGAATCCCTTAGGTCTTATTATTATTCTTCTTCCCCTACATATTAAGTATCTAACTCTTCGTCTTCTGATGGGGAAACAACCATTGAAATGAATTATTCATTGTTGAGCGAGGAGTTTAAATTTTGGTGTCTGGGATGTAAGGTCATCTCTTCTACCTCAACCTTTGGTGGGGGATTCTCCGGAAAAGATGTCGTGAGGTGTAAAAGAGTTTCCACTTCTTTATTGAATTAATATACAATTCTTCCCACCTCAACGGTTGAGGTGGTAATTTTTTGGAGTTTTGATGTTGGCTTAGGGTATTTTCATCCGAACTGTCCACTTCATCATAGGAGTCAATGGGACTTTCGACATGGTTAGGATCTATAGTCCTAACTAAGATCATGAGGACTGCTTAATATGGATTCAAATTTTGAATTTTTCTTTCAATATGATTAATAGACAATACATATTATTTCCTCAGATTCTTTAGGGGATCAGTAGGAAACATTTCTAAACCATTTGGGGCGATGAACCAATCAATTCCATCGGGTACAGATTGTTTCCCCTTTGGTTAGTAGAACCCCACATTAATACAGTATGACTCACATGACTCAAATGGGACCTCTTTAACATAAAATTTCCCACACTATCCATTGATTCTATATTTTAGGCATTGATGGTAAGAGGAGGGGATTTATTTCATTTTATATAGACAAGGCATCCCTTGAAGAGCGTCGAAGGCTGTATTATTTCTGACCACCCCAAATTATGGGTGAGCAATGAGGTCACCATATCAAGATTCTATATTTCATTTTCCTAACAAATTATTATTGCTTTTTTCATAGCCCAATAGGTTCATGGTTCATCTCATATTATTCTCATTGCAGGCCAACTGATGCATTTTCCGCAGTGGTAAGAGATTAACATTAGAGGCATTATTGATGATGGATTTTCATATGTTTACTCCATATATCATACTAGATACATATAAGTTTTTGATGTATCCTATCACGATGAAGTATTAATATTGATCAGTGAAGGAGATGAATGCAGGTTATTCTACCGAATTGATCTTTGTATGGTAGACTTCAGTGGTAGATAGTTCAGCTTCAAACTCCTGGGATTCAACAAAGCCTCTATGAGAGCTTTCTTGAGATCTGATGATATATTTAGTGCATACATGATTGAGAGATTATATGGAACCAAATATAACTATTTAAGAATCTCATATTTATGATCTAAAGTATGGCGCTTCTGGCTTGGGGATACTCTTTCACAGGTTCTTTAGGGGCTTGAGAATTTTATGAAGATGGGTCAACCCTTGGTATTGGAACAATAGGAGCTTCCATTCTTTGTGGATTGGTCCATGCATATGTGATCACATGATGAGGACGATTGGTCATTTTTTCTTCCTCTAATGGATACACTATGATTATTGGAATGGGGTGGCTTCCTATGGGGGAAGTGAAAATTTTCATTCCCTAAAAGATTCCCTAGAGGGTCCTCCAGAGGGTTTTTGCAACACTTATGTTTTGAACAGGCTTTTGTTTATATACTTTATTTCTACTTTGGTTGCCTATCCCTTGGTATCCCGGACTTCTATGTCTTCTTACTCCTTCTCCCTAGTTGGGTGTGGAGAATTCTGCTTGATAATCATTCTCATTTTTAGAGAAAGGATACATCAAATTGATGAAATTAATGAAACCAAAAACTAGATCCTCTTTTGATGATTTTTTTGACTTATCATCTCCTTCTGGTAGTGATGTTTTTTGGGGAAATGTCCATTATGTTAAACTTTTTGGCCTGAAATCTAAGAGTTTCAAAGTCAACCTTCACATTAGTGTGATTTCATCTTACTACAATTGCTTTCCGCCCATCTGAATGAACTTATTTTCGGGTGGATGTCCTCTGAATGATTTTGGAGCTGAGGGTGACGATTGTGTTTCATTAAGGTATGTTTGAAGAATTGTGTTTTTATTCAATTGTTCCAAAATTATTCCATGATATTGGTCAACTATCTTATAAGTCATCCAACTATCAAACTTTTGATACTTTTTGTTAACAATTGTTTACCAGTTCCCTTCTTCATCTAGATCGGTGGTGGAAACATATTCCACATGCACTTGTGGTGGTCCTAGATTGACCTATCCAGAATCTATCATATTTTTCAGGAGAACCTTGAAAACAAAGCACACATTAATTTTTTATAACAATATCTAATGGAAGGGACACAAATATGGCTAGTCATCAATACCTTATTCATCAGCCTGCTTTATCTGTGGATGGTGAAGCAAGTTGCAATTCATGGCGGCTATGAAGTAACCGCAGACTTGGTCAGGCCAGAATGAGTATACTTAATTTCTGTGTTCTTCTAATTTACTTTGATTAGCCCCCCTACACTCATCTTTATGGGGAAAGGTTGGATGCTGATGTCCAAAGGGCCCTACACGATTTGGTGGGGACCATGGAGGTGAAACTAGTGTAGGGGGTGTCTTGATCATGATAGACGACACTTCAGCTCTTCCTGCTCTTTTGACTTGGTCTGGTTAGGCCTCTTGAGACTTGAGATTAGTCTGTTGCAAGGAATCCTTTATCCTTTGAGCGATGGAGGAGAAGTCCCAAAACCCACTTGTGTACTTCATCAGAATGAGTGGCATTCATTGTTCAACTCATAGATTATTGATGTACATGGAAAACATCTCATATAGGGGGAGTGGCTTATTTAAGGAGTAATTCAAACCTTTCTATATAGAGTTCAAGTCCAAGACACTTTTGTTCTCTCATTCTTTGTAATTCATTATATCACTAATGGTTGTTTTGGGCAACATGGAGTTGAACCAGAAAGGCAATCACACTGAAGATCCCCCCTTCCCATTTTTCAGTTAGATTTTGAACTGGTGTACCACAAAAAGGATGAGCTTTGTAATGTTCACAAAAATCATCTGGGTTTTACACCCTCTTGTTGCATTAGAGTTCCCATCATGAGATCACAGTAATAAATGTTGTGAATTAGATATTTCATTAGGTCTCCTAAGCCATTGAACACTGGGAATATGGGATTCCAAACATATGGTAGAGGTGGAACATTGCTCACCCAGTCTGGGTATGGACTATGTTCTATTTGTAATAGAGGGTGTCTTCCTTCTAATTCATCCATTCAATTAGTTAATAACTCAATAGTATTCAGGATTCCTTGATGTATTTCTTTTTGGACCCGATCATCAATAGGTGTAGTAGTGTTAAAGATTATATGTACCAAAATTTATAGTCCTTGAGGTGGACACCAAACCAAGGGCATCATTTGTGGGTTTTCCTAAATTTCCTCTGATTACTTCCCTAATGAAGGAAAATCTTGTTATCCTACAAGGATTGGGTTTAGGTTGATTGATGGTCTCAGAACTACCCTGAATGAGCCTTCCAACCATGCTTCATTCATTAGGATGAGACCATGAGGAAGAGGTTCATCTAATGGAAGTGTGTGTTGACACTCACCGTAAGGAACATACCCATTATGAAGAATTTCTCTTATCATCTCATCATTGTGTCACTTAAACTCCTTCATTTATTTCTCTTGATGAGCGAATCTATCCACAAGCATAGGGGAATCATCATTATAGGGTGGAAGAGGATGGTCATAGACCTTTCTCATATTCTT
Organism: Viscum album; assembly: GCA_963277665.1. Classification (NCBI taxonomy): domain Eukaryota; kingdom Viridiplantae; phylum Streptophyta; class Magnoliopsida; order Santalales; family Viscaceae; genus Viscum; species Viscum album. The sequence continues at coordinate 1,545,794,407 of OY728135.1, read as the reverse complement.
TTCCTTATTGAGGATTCACGTCATAGGTAACATTATATTGATTTATGGGCACCCATGTTTAAGGAAACTCTTTGGTGTATAGTGTTCATATGTCCAGGCTCGGTGTGGAATATTTCTAAGAGGTAACCCTCTTCTCATGTTTCCTCATTATTTGTATTGTTTTTAACGAGATCTATGGTACTGATGTCCATGAAATTCCCCGATGCATAACACATTTGGCGTAGCGTACCAGATTCTGAGTGTTAGGAGAGCTTCTTACTCCCATTATTGTATCTTTTTTTTCTATTCTATGATAATCTACTGGTTTCATAGTAGAGAGTGACTCGAAGGGATCCCTAATATAACCTTGTGGAATGCATGTGTTTTGGGGGATGTGATTCAAGGGAAGGTAATAAATGGTAGGCCCCTCAATCCGCTGCTCTCCCCAGACTAGATAAGAGAGATATCCTATGGGTGGAAATTCGAGGCAAACATTCCCTCATCCCTACGGGTTGGGGATTCTCTTTTTCTTCTATAAACATGTCTTTCCCCGAATTTACTGGTCTTATGGGGGGAATTTTGATTTAAAAATTCCCCCATCCTTGTGGTCAAGGGCTTGTCCGGTATTGAAGTGGATGCTGCTGCTATTCCCACCTTCTTAATATCACACATTCCAATATGAATCTGAACTAGATGTGCTGTTGGGTCTTCACCTGATTTTTTTCCATTTGAAGACATTAGAATTACTCATTGAATGGAATACATTAAAAAAGAGTCCCTCTAGATGTTTTTAGTTTCCTTGTTCAAGATCCTCTAGATGGCTTACTCTTTTTGCTCCTAACTCTTCCAAGACATACACAAGGATGACTCTTGTTGATAATTCCACCATTCATGGGAAGGGTCATAATAATACCGATTTTGGGTAATGACATTACTGTATTTCATTTACATTGAATTATATTATATGGGAAGGGGGTTGATGTTTAGGGATCTATGTTCTCTCCATCCCAAGATATGAACACTAGATGAGGCGTCACTGATAAGAGAACACAACATGTGTAGTGAATTGATGCAGTCTAGCATAAGGGCTTTCTTTCTCCTCTATGATTGTGTTCACCTTGTAGATTGAAATGCTTCTAGGTAGATTTGATGTAGAACCTCTCCCATGACGTTACCATGATCTGCGTACCCATCATAGGAAAAAAATTCTTTTAACTAGCGGATAGTTGTCCAGATATTGAGGTGAATGTTATGCATACATTATTTACATAACTCTTTTGGTATGTTGAACTGATAAGTGGTTAGGGCCCAATACATCCCCAGTATATTGTGACTGGCTAGTGGTCTTATCACAAGCAACATGTCTTGTTGTTGTTCTTCCATGGATTCATTTTCTTGATCCAACCAATTTGACTGCTCCTTTACAATTTTTTTCCATGTAGTGGGGATGGAGGGAGTCTTATTGACACTTAAATGGTACAGGGGGTGGCTAGGATGATGATCATGGACCTAGGATGTCTTCCAGTTTATTAAAGATATCACTAGTCATAGAGAGAGTATACCATATTTCATACTCCATTTTTCCAAACACATTATCTTATGTGGTTTTTCTTGTATTCATCCCAATGAGGGGAGGACCTTCTCATCAACGTAAATTTTGAATACGGGTAGGACATTCACAGTTAGTGTCTTGATGGAATAGACTACCATCATATCTTAGTGTTTGGACATATAGAGGGCGTATGTGGTGTATACCCTAGGGTGACCCTTCAGGGTGGATCGCATGAAGGTGAGGAATTTCATACTGCTTGGAATCATTGTGGGGAGGGCCATCACAATGACTACAATTATGGAAAGGACAACCATCAAAGATATGGTTAGAGGGAGAGTATCTACACTGTAAACTCTTGGGAGGGCCTTCAATATGTGATTCAATGAGGGGAGGTATTTCGCATTGCTTAATTTCATTGTGTGGAGGACCTTTGTAGTGACTGACATCATGGGGAGGACTACTATCACATCCCGATGTATGACTATGGGGAGATGCCAATCTATATTGTATACCCTAGGGAGGAACATCATGGATGTCTATAGAAAGTGGAGGGACCTCTTACTGTATGATATTTTGGTTAAGGGGAGGGATACACTAACACACATCAGAAGATATTTTCTCATTGTCAATCATTTCTGGACCACGGAGTAAACCCATGTGGGTGCTCTGGGGAGGACAATCAGAGCTGCTGGTAGCGACATTGTGGAAAGGATACTCAAAAATTCTATTGTCACTTTCAAAATTTGGTAATGTAATGACTATATCTTGATCCTATATTGATAAATTTTTTATGGTGCCAAGAGCTCCACCTTAAAGTAGTGCAGAATCATGAACGTGCTCTTCAATTTCTTGTTTAACACCTTTCTTTTTCGTGAACACTATTTTTGGAAACCGGGGATGCCTATAGTTGGTAATGAACTACATGTATGGGTCTCTGTCTAATTTTTTCATAGGCTGTTTCCAGGATATGATGATGAGCATCTTTAGTTCAACGAGGGATATATGCATGCCCTAGAGTAACCACCTTGTTGGACCGGTTTCCCCCAATTGAAATGAGTTTTTGTTCCGATTAAATTTTCCTTGTATTGTAGAATATGGTCTTTTTCCCTCATATAAAAGATCATCGATGTTAGTCTTCTTCAGTGTGATTACTTGATTGGGTGCATAGATCACCCTACCCATGGAGATTGGATCATGGGTCTGACTCCTCACTTTTGCTGCCGATGAAATGACATATTGACATTCCTATAGGATATAGTATGGAATCAACGTCTTATCCTCCATCATGTATAGGATTCACTGTGATAAATATTTTCATGTAATGTGTATGAATTCCCTTTCCAATGTTGGGGTAGGAATTTTTTCCTGCTTCGATCCACTACGGGTCACCAGTGGATACCGAAGGTTCTCCATGGTTAGTGAAAAGGAACAAGTTTTTCATCAACTATTTTCTCTGGTTTCCACCATATTTGGTTGATGGTATTTTTATTTATGAGAACGAATTTGAGCCTACTCATTTACCACTATATTTTTCTCACGGGCTTGATTTTCATCCATAAGAATTTGACACTACTCATATTTAATGGCCGCCGAATTTGGCTCGTGGACTTCATAGGCACTGAAAGTGTTGTATGACTACCCATAATTTTCCACCATATTTAGATGGAGTGATTTTTTTGTATTAGCAGTGACTTTTATCTGCTTATAGTTGGGTGTTTTCTTATTTGGATGATGTTCTTCTTGTGAATTAGCAAAAATTTGTATCTGATTGAAATTTTACACTCTGTATGTGCGGCATGACTAATGAGCACTGGTAGTAATTTATGTTTTCTCATATTATTCCACCCTATTTCTATGGCATTCTTCATAGGAGCGAGAGAGAATTTGTGTCTGCACATATATTTCCAATGTATCTCTATGTAAGGATTCAGTAGGAGGGGCATAATTATATGCATTCCTGTTACATGTCACTATATTAGAGTGGCATACCTACTTCTTAGGAACCAGGGGGATAAACTGTTCCTGATTATGCATTATCTACCATCGGTGGGAAGCCCGAGTGGCCCATTTCCCTGGGTCTTCAGAAAGTTCCATAATCCAAGTATCCTCATTAGAGTGAGGATATTGGGTGGCACACCACATATGGAGACATACTCTGGTAGGAACTCTGGAGTAGGGTTCCTATTCATATGGGATGAATTCGTTTTCTTTGACTTCATATGCATCCCTAAGACAAGGGAGGTACTTGTTATCATGCTCTGAGGTCAGACTCCCGAAGCGGTTGGAGATGGACAGTGGGGAAATCCTATTCTAGATATTCAACCGCAACAAGAGAGGTGGTCGACGAGATTTCACCAATTGGAGGGCCTACCATTCAGCCTCCACTATAGGGAGTGTACTATTTTTAAGGTATTATTTGATCAGTGCATTTGAAACCCAACATTGAAGAAACTGGGTAGCTGAGGGGGTCCTTATATTTCTTTGGGATCAAGCCTCCCATGTGGTCACTCACATGCGTATTTGAGAAATTTTTTGAGATTCCATTTGGAACAAAGGGATCTAGGAAAAATTCGTGTAATATATATATATATATATGACATATATAGACAAAAAACCCTATCAAAGTAGCATATGATGATCACATGTGAAATTGATTATCTTTATTATCCCTCTTTCTTTTGAATGTGAAAGGGGCTTGAGGTGGGGTAATACACCACCTTGGTGATGGATTCATGATGGGTTTATTATTATTTTTTTAAAAAAATCATCGCAATTCATATTTATGTGGCAAGATGGTCCCACTGAGATTTGGAAGCGTATCCTTTTTTTGTTCATAAGGAGGTGATGCATTTTCATGATCCCAGTGGGTGATTTCAAAGGGGGTTATGCGTTCATGAAATCGGCCTATGTTGGTTATGACGTACTAGGAAGGTCTCCAATGGGTTTATTCATAGATACAGAAACACCCAACAACCCTAGAAACCATGATTCATGGACCTTCTTTCCCAAGGAATGTGCTCGTTGGATGGAGATTTGTCAAACGACACTTGAGGATCCCATTGATCAAGAGGATGAAAGGTTGGGCTAATCACACCATTTTGGGGGTAATTATTTCTTACATAGTGACACTCTTATAGATTTAAGAAATATACATATGTTTTTTAATCCTAGGTTCATTCCAGAAGAGTGTGTCTATACACCACCCCTATGTTACAAGATTAGTCATGGATACACAAGGATTATGAATTATTAAGACAATACAAGTAGAAGCCCCATTTTTAGGTGATCCAGAGTTTGTCATCATCCAGGGAGGATGAAAGTTTCTTCAATACTGGGATTAAACCCATGATATGTTTTCCTATGTATCCTTTTGAGAAGAATCTGAGCCCACATAGTTCATCCTCACTTAACTGGACACATCACTTATTAATGTCGTGCGACGAGGACCCATTTGTTGATATTAACGTTGGGCATCAAGGAAATCTAGGAGATATATTCCAAGTCAAGATCCCATGTGGGACGTATAATGAGGCTGTATAGGATGCCTAAGAAAGATATGGTCTCCTAGATGAATGTGATCCCACTAAGGAATATGGTCTAGAGAAATCTTGGGTGCTTTGGGTATTGGGTTTGGACCCTAGGGAGGATTCAAACATATCATTGTTGATTAGAAATCAAAACCTTTGTAGTTTGGTTTGAGTTGTGACTTGATTGGTGATTATTCATAGAATCTTCCTACTTAAAAGGGACATGATCTCCTATTTTGTGGAAGATACGATATACATCTTGAGCCTAGATGAAGGCTTCCTATGTATCCCAGTTATGGTGGGAATTAGAGTTCTCATAGTTAATGGTGGGGGTGCCAATGTTGTATTATCATAGATTACTAATCCCAACGGAGACATGATTAGTGTGAGAAAGAAGAGGACAACAAATATTTGACAAATTCACACTTTATTTTCTCTACTGATGTAAAATTTGGAGCCCATGATGAATGTTTTGGGGGTGATGGTGGACAAGGGTTTTGAGTAATAAATCCTCCAATGTGAAGTGAAAATAAATTTCCTTTGGTCTGTCCCAAAAGGTTAGCAGATTAATCAAGGAGGGACACCCTAGAACGTGTCCTAGGAAAGGGGAGGAATGTTGATTGTTGTCAAAAGGAAAAGTGAGAACAATCTCTTTGACTTATCACTACCCCTCATTGAATGGAAAAGAAAGTGATTACACTTGATCCCTAGATTGGAGAGATCCACATTAGTATCCAAAGGTTGGACTCTAGGTTACCATGATAATGTAGACTTAAGAACATTCCGGGAGTGCATAACAATGTGGGTATTACTTATGTGACTCCACATACCTTGGGTATGTAGAGTCAATATGACATGTTGATGCGCCCGATTTTCCATTTATATGGGTATGGTGGCTTTGGAAGAGGCTTTTTCCTGATGCCAATGGACTGGTTCATAGAGGAGATTCAGAGTATGGGATAGAAAAAAAGGACATCATCAGTATTGGAAGGTTGAAAAACCATAGGTACACTACTCTGTGTACCACTTGTTCATGCAGGTGGGGTTTCTTCTGCATAGAACATTTTTATGTGGGTGGAAGAGTGGTCCACGTATCATGGTGGTAAATGGATTTGGGAGTGGTCCTTGTAATGTGGTGGTATGTGGACTTGGGATTTATTTTCATACCAGGGTGGTATGCAGACCTGGAGTCCCTCAGTGCAGTATAATTCTACACCGGGAAGGGTTTTGTCCACATAGAGATGTGTTACGCGGTACACTAGATTGAAGAAGAGAAATTAATTCACAGTTCATAGGAAGTTCATCCATGAATGGAGCATGTTTTTTATTGGCCTTTTAGGTTAAAATTTTACCCATATTATTATAACCTTTCCATTTTCCATATTTCGATATGTTTATACCAGCTAGAAAATGTTTGTGGTTTGGTACTTTGCCAACTTGTTTCCTTAGAATTCTTCCATTGGTATGCTCTTATTTGTCAAAACAATAGGATGCTTTCTATAGCTCCCCATGGGGTCCTTTTATAGAGTATAGATGAGGCTGTATATATGAGAACATAACAACTTTTTTTGAAGCCAATGGGAAAATTTCTTGGCCTGTGGATGACTCAGTCAACTGATATTTGTGGCATTGCAGTTTGCGGTGGGGAAATCCCCAACTCTATTTCGGGAATTACGTGGTTTTCCGGGTGCTGTTAGACTTGTCTTGTCCGCAAACTACTCACTCAGTGGGGATGGTATAAAATGGTGTACATCTCCATCATGTTTTCTGTAATGCCCTGACCCCAGAAGCTCAGTGTCAGTGCATTATTTTAATACATTGGCATGATTATAATGAATCAATTCCCAAAGGACTGATCCATTTAATAGTCTTGGAAAGTAGATTACATAAATAAACATTACATTACACATTAAAACATAAAACACAAAATAAATAGTCCATTTATAATTCCATTATTCCCCTAGATGAACCCTTCATATCAATAAAAATACACATCTTGGATTCCTGGTAAAACCAAACATTAGAAAGGGGATAACTCATATGCACAATAAGGGTAAATAATTTAGCGGAAGCTATAAACTTTTAAGGGAAGATGTGAAATAAAAACAAAAGACTTCTAAAAATAAACTTGAACATAATATGGAGAAAATTAATAAAAAATTACCATATAAACATGCACATGGATATTCTACTAGTTAAATAATGATATCTAATAATTAATTTCATAATGAGGGAATTCCTAAGGCCGAATATCATTACCACATAGTCGAGGCCTCGTTCCAACACTACAAATAAAATATTAATCACGGCCTTGTGCCAAGAAACTATTTTTTCACATGAGACCCACTGATGCTTCAAGGGGCCATAGACATCCCCACTCATCACATATTAATTCCACTTAATTCCTCATATGAGAATTTTGAAAAATTACATACACATTCATATTAAAACTAGCATACGAAATGTCAATACTTTATCCATAAACCATGAATGGTATAAAAGTATCACACCCATAGTAAAACATATCATAACACATTAAATAAAATTTGGAAGATTGTATTATAATAAATCGATCACAATCAAGAATAATATCCAGTAAAGAATGTGGATATAGTTGAAAATGATTAGTAAAACTCATTGAGTGAAATACCCCTTTTCATGAAATCATTTTGAATTCACAGATTTTATAAAGGAATACATTTAAAACATATTTTTTAATCAAATTGTCCCATAAAAATTTTATGATTTTTAAAATAATTAAAATTTTAAAACAATCATGTCTATATAAATAAATCCTTAAAACCATTTTTGAAAACATGAACATTGACGAGAAATATTTAGAAGAATAAATATTTAAAACATTTAAAATGATTTTTTAGTTAATGATTACCTTAAAATAATCCTTTTGATAACTCATTTATGAAACATGTACATGGATAACAAATATTTACCAGTAAAAATATACAAATAAACAATCTCAGATAATCATGATATTGAAGAATTACCCCTTAGCATGCACTTTTCTTTGGTCAAGGATAAATTTAACCTCTTGTATAATGACCATAGTATGTTATTAAATTATAAAATAACCATATTCATATTTATTATACCATTCATTATTCATTTATGACTTTATAGTACCCATTTAATAATGATTTCCATGTTAAATAAACATTTTGGGTAATAATCGCTTTCTTTATCATACGTGTTTTAACTTGTTATTCTTGATCTTATCATTTAGATAATGATTTAAATAATTCCAGAATATAGAACATGATTTATATATAATATATATTTATAATATAAATATTTATAATATATAGATATATGAAATGGAAAATACCATTTATGGTGACAGTAGGCCGTACGTACGCATATACAATGTTTACATTTTCATATCGTATTGAACAGAATAAGTGAATAATATACATGTAAGTACATACATATATATATAGTTGAATTATTATTTCAAACATTACATAATTATTAATAATGAATATTTTTATAATCATCGTTGAAGGGTGAACCTGGAAATGAATCTTATCGCATCATGGAGACAGTAATCCGTACGTGCACACGAGCGACGATGTCATTTCCTTAATGATTAAACGGTATTGAATTGGATGGTAAATTAACTTTATAGAGAAATTATCATGTTATTTTAATTATTTATATACATATTACTCATCATTATATCCCTAAAAATAACATATTATTTAATAATAAATTACACCACGGCATGGAGACGGTAAGCAGTACGTACGCAGGAATGGTGACATTGTCATTCATAGGATAAATAGAATAATGGGTATTGTTGTACCATATTTATAATAACATCACATTATATAGATGGTAATAGAGTTATTATTTTGTTATGGAAATAAAAAATAACGAAAAGCAGAAGAAGAAAATAACTCTGAAAGAGGTGATAAAATAAATACCTCATATTTGGGTGTTTCCTTTTGATTGGAAAAAAGGGCTCCTTAAGATAGATTTATGCTCAAGGGAAGTCATCTAGGTTGAATTTAGAAAAGTTGGGTGGCGATTTGGGCAGGGTTAGATGGAGTCAAAAGGCTTTGGAGGTGTGATTTTGAGATAAGGGAAAGTTCCCTTTTACGAGAGAGGTGATGGTCACTTTAGGAAATGTTTGAAATATTATTTTATTATAAAACCATTTTGGTTTCTAAATTGATCCAAATTGATTTATTTTAAAGATAAGATGGGTATGGGTCGAAATCCTATCATCCATAAGTTTTTACACAAGTTTAGGTCACCATATTAACCATATATTTTAGATTTAACTTACTTAAATAGTTATCTTTTACCATGTCCTCTAGTTTTACTATAACAAATGGTTAGTAGACATACTATAAAAAGATAGTATAACCCCAATTGACTCATTACTGATATATCTAACCTTATCTAAGTACTTTTTCCAATCATTTGATTTTTTGAAATATTATATTAATTAATAATATAATATTGGTTTTAAAAACTCATTTATGTCAATTTTGAAACTATTTGGTATTTTGTTTTTGTTAAAGTTATAAAAACTTTATCACTTCAAAAAAATTATCTAGTAAACCCTAAAATGTCATATTAAACTACAAAATTCGTGTATTGAATAAAATTCCTCAATTTACATCTATTTATATATTTATAATATCAATTATTTTAATCTATCATTGATAAAGTAATTACGAAATCATCATTTTATCATAAATAAATTTAATTATTTAAATTCTAAAAATAATAAATAAAATAAAATTATATAGGAAATCATTTCATATTTCTAATTAATATATATAGTCAAATTTATCTTATGGATAACCCTATATTAGAAATGGTTTAGTTTTTAAACCTTTAATTTGACACTTTTAACTCTTCTTTAAATAAAATAATAATACATGCCCTAATCTAATACAAGTGGACCAAAAGAATCATATTTTATTCCTATGGTTGGTTTTTGTTGAAATAAACTTGTCCAATGGAATTAGGACAGGTGTTAGTGTAATTAAAATATCATTTTTACCTTTAATTAGCCTATTTACATTTTACTGTGGTAAATAAAAGTCAAAAGTTACTATTCACCAAAAAAAAATTTATCTTATTAAACCACATTTTAAATACTGATGTCAACTATTTCGTTCTAATATTTTAAATTCAATTCACAGAAGATGTAAAATTACGTTTTATTCAAATTTAAAAATGTTCCTAGAAGGTGGGTAAAAGACTTTAAAAAGTTCAATAACATTTTATATATATAATTTTATTATAAAATGAATCTATTGAATTACATTGAACATATATAGGTATTATATATATATATATCTAATTAAAATAAATTAAAATAAGATAAATAATTATATAAATATAAATTCGATTTTAAACAATAACGCAATGTTTTTCACTAGTCATCAAAAATTGAATGTTTTCATAAAAATACCAAAAATTCACCCTAAGATAATTTTGATATTTAAAATTAAAAAATTAATTCTATTTTACAAAATTCAAAACATAAAGTTTTCATTAATTAATTTAAACTTAATTCAATTTGTTAAAACAAAAAAGCGGGTTTTTTAAAAAGTAAAACAATCAAAAGATTGACATCTGTTTATGTGAAATTTAAATGTGAAATTACTTATAATGACCTGAAATTTATTAAATGATAAAAATATAATATAATTATACTTCCAAATCATTCAAATTCATAATTTATCAATATATATTATTTTGATTAAAATAGTGGGTTTCAATTAAAATTTAGTATTTTTCACTATTCATCAAAATATGAAAGTTGGCATAAAATTACCAAACATTTATCCGAAATAACTTCTTTATGTCCTAATTATATATAAGAATTTAATTTCATTAAATTTAATATATAAGTTTAAAACATTACTTTTTAAAAGGGTGTTCCATTAAAAGGTGGTAAAATTTTATTTTTTGAAAAATACTTATTTTATCTACAAAAATGATTTTTTTCATATATTATGTCTAAAAATGGATAATATAGATTATAAAATTATATGGAGTATATAAAATTATAAATTCCTTTGATACTATTTATAACCGCTTTTGGAATGGCTAGTTTGGTAAGTCGTGGTGCACTCGAACTCGATGTTGCGTGTAGCACAAGTTATTGAATTACTTTAAAGAGATAACATACTATGAATTCTTGGGGTGTTATATTCTCCCCTCCATTAAAAAATATCGTTCACGCAATTTGAAATTGTTCTTTGAAATTAAAAGGATAAAAATAGAAAAATACCTTCGTGGAAAACCCACATTGGAGATTGGGTTAATAAAATTTAGTCTTAATAAGAGGGAAAGGGAAATGAAAAAGTCCCCACCAAATTATGCTCTCTATTAAGAGAACATGGGTGGATATTTGAGACACATAATTTTAGGTGAAATGTAAATATTTATAGGTCTTTGTTGAGGTCATAAATTACAAACAAGTGTAAAATTGAGGGCCTTAAAGCCATCAATCTATGATGATTAAAAATATCATCAGTTTAAGAAAACATGTGGTATTATGATAACACATTTTTGGATTTAAGATGCCTTACCTAATGTTTAAGAAATAATTTATTAATTGAAAAAGAGGGGGAAAATATACATGACAAGTATAATTTCATCCTTAACTAATTCCTATAATAAACTCATCTTTCACTTCAAAAGATAATATTATTCAAAAATAATCTTTTCATATTAATCGTATGGGGTTCCAAAAACAATGGATTTATAATTCATTTGTCATACGAATTATAAAAAATAAATTATACAAACCAAGACATCACATAGGCCAGTGGTAGGTGAGTCACCCTTGTCACCCTTCAGTTGTGGGTTCAAGTCTCACGGCCTTGCCAGAAGTGACTGTTTGTCGCCTGACCTCCGAGTTGTCCTTTTCATAACAATCAAAAAATAATATTAAGAAATTAATTAACATTAACAATAATATCCAATGTCAAACATAATCCATTACAACATTTATAATTATCTAAAATACTTCGGTCCAAACTCATAGTCCAAAATTTATAAGGATGTAAAACACAATTAAGATATTTTTTTCCCATGTAATAATATGTGAATACTTTTATCATGTATTCTTTAAAAACATGGTAACAACCTGAATTAACATAAAACCTTATTGATTACATTCATTCTCCCTTATTCCTTATATAATACTGGATATACTCCTTATATCAAAAAATGATGTAAACTCCAATAATAATGGAATAAACAAGCAATTAATTAATTTCAAAGTAGTCAAGAATATAGAATATAATTTATCCAAATCAATCATATCATATTCCAAAATCACTACCTTAGTATCAAATCCATATTAAGGTTTATCTTTCCATAAACCATGTATTTTTCAAAAAGGTTAACTTGAAATTGAGTCACTTTTCTTGAAACCATATAATCTCAAATCCTCAATGAAATAGTACTATAGTACAATCCATATTTATTTCCATAATTCATATAATCGGTATATCGTTGACACAACAGTCAAATGAAATAATTTTTTAATAACTACATAAGAACACTAGTTATTTCTCTTCATATTTGGTTGTATCATAACTTTATTGTTATCCAATATCGTCATTTGGTAAATACTCTAATGATTTGGACATTGATTCGTATAGTGTCCCAACTCCTTGCAGATAAAGCATTGTAAATTCAAAAACTTTTTTAACCATGAAATCACATACTTGTTGTCCTTTTTCTCCACACTTATAACAAACTCTCACTCCCTTCAAGCATTAACCAAGGTTATTCTTTCCACAGTTATCACATTTTGGAATATCCTTCATTCCCCTCTTCCCTTAATCCATCATTCACTCTACCATATTTTTCTTATCTTACTTATTTTTAAATCCATAGGACTCAGATAATTCTTTAATTGTCTAATTAACACATGATACTATTTATTCATATGATTAGAATAAATGGGAGACTATTTCCCTACAAAATGAAGTCTTAATAGCTTGAAAGATATGATCCTTCTTACTTGTTGGATCATGCCTATTTCTAGAGTTCTCATTCCTTTTACTGGGTGCCATTTCTAAACAATGGCATACACTAGGTTAGTTTATGAATCACATTGAATAATTCAAAACTTGTAAAATACCTAATGTAAATTTAAAATATTATTTATATAATCTATAATCATAGAAAAACATGTTTTATTTGAGGAATTATTTACTGCAAAATACTTTATAATGGCATGTAAAGAAAATGTGAATTATCCTAAGCATGTCTTCTGAGAGTGTCATAACCAATAGTGCAGCAAGGCCCATTGTCGTGTACCATGATACCCTTGGTCAAGCCCGAAACTCTTTGTTGGAGTTTTCACTACTTGGTACATCTGTTCGAGAGCCACCTCAACCTGCTAGTATCTAGACAAGGATATATTGCATGGAAAATACTCAAAATATCAAAATTACAAAAATTCATGGATGTACTTCTATACAAATATTCAATGTCTATCTTATGATAATGTTCTATAATCAGAGTTTTTCTAAATATAGTTTCTAATGTTTGTACTATACTTTCTCTGATACCAACTGTAATTCCTTGACCCCAGAAGCCTAGTACTGGTGCATTATTTTAATACATTATGATGATTACAGGAATCAAGTCCCGAAGGACTGATCAGTGTAATAGTCTTGTAAAATATATTACATAAATTAATGTTACATTACACATTAAAACATAACAAGCAACATAAATAATCCATTCATAATTACATTATTCCTCTAGATTGACTCTGCATATCAAACATAATACACTTCTTAGAATCCTTGAAAAAAAAAATAAGAAAGGGATGATCTCAGATTCTCAGAAAGGGTAAATAATTTAGCAAGAGCTATAAAATTTAAAGGCAATATGTGTAATAAAAAAACCTCCTTTTAAACATAAACTTGAAAATAATTTGGAGAAAATAAATTAAACATGACAATATAAACATGCACATGGATATTCTACATGATGAATAATCACATGTAATAATTAATTTCATAATGAGGGAATGCCTAACTCCAGACATCATTACCACATATTAAAGGCCTCATGCCAAGACAAAAAATAATGTTTTTGTCAAGGCCTTATTCCAAGACACTAGTTTGTCTCATGAGACCTACTGATGCAGCAAGGGTATATCATGGGCCCACCCATCACTTACTAAGTCCACTGCATTCCAAAAATGAAAATGTTGAAATATAACAAAAATATTCGTATTAAAACTAGCATAAAAAATGTCAATAGTTTATCCATAATAAATGAATGGTATAAAATTATCTCATACATAGTAAAACATATCATTACTCATTCAATACAATATTGAATATTTTAATATAATACACCAACTTCAATCAAGAATAATATCCAGTAAAGGTTGTTGATATTGTTCAAAATGATTAGTAAAACTCTCTCAGTGAAATACTCATTTTTCATGAAATCATTTAAAAGTAACATAATTTATAAAGGAATAAATTAAAATATATTTTTGAATCAAATTGTCCCATACAAATTTGAAACTTTTTAATGGAATTAACATTTTAAAACATTCATGTTCTTATAAATAAATCCTTTAAACTATTTTGAAAACATTGAAATTAATAGAATGATTTTGAAGAATAAATATTTAAAACATTTAAAATTATGTTTTTTAAAGAATAAATTAAGATAATCCTTTTGAAAACTCTTTTATAAAACATTAAAATGGATATTAAATATGTCATTGTAAAAACAAACACATAAATGATCTTGGATAATAATGAGATTGAAGAATTAATCCTTACCTTGCACTTTCCTTTGGTTGAAGGTATGTTTAACCTCCTTTATAATGACCATAGTATGTTATTAAATTATACAAGAACCATATTAATATTAATTAAATCATACATGATTCATTAATGAGTGTATACTACCCATTTTATAATTATTTCCATGTTAAATTATCATTTTGGGTAATAATCGCTTTCTTTATCGAACGTGTTTTAACATGTTATTCTAGATCGTATCATTTAGATCATGATTTTAATACTTACAGAATATAAAACAAGATGTATATATATATATAATATATTTGGAATATAAATATTTATAATAGATAGATATGTGAAATGGAAAATGTAGTTTCTAGAGAGTGTAGGAAGTACGTACGCACAAACGTTGTTTCCATTTTCATATCATATTGAACAGAAGTAAGTGAATAAGATATATTTAAGTACATACATACATACATATATCTCTAGTAGCATTATTATGTCATAAATTAAATAATTATTAAAAATATATATTTTTATAATCATCGTTGAAAGGTGAACCTGGAAAAGAATCTCATCGCACCATGGAGATAGTAAGTCGTACGTACACATGAGCGGCGATACCATTTCCTTAATGATTAAAAGTTATGTAATAGGATGGTATATTAATTTTAATGGGAAATTATCATGTTATTTTAATTATTTATATACATATTAATCATCATTATATCATCCAAATAACAAAGTATTGATTAACAAATTACACCACGACGTGGAGATGGTAAGCCATACGCACGCACACATGGTGATATTTTCATTCATATGATGGATTGAATAATGAGTATGGTTGTAACATATTTATAATAAAATCATAGTATTTATAAGGTACTAGAGTTATTAATTTTTGTTTGTAAATAACAATGAATGAAAAAGTGTAAGCTGAAAAGAACATTGAAAGAGGAGAGAAAATAATTAGCTCTTCTTTGGTTGCTTCTTTGTTATTTGAACAAAAGGGCTCCATAGGATGGATTTATTCTCAAGGGAAGGCCTATAGGTTGACATAAGGAAAGTTGAGAGGATATTTTGTCATGGTTTGGCTGAGCTAAATGGATTTGGAGGTGTGATTTTGAGAGAAGGGGAAGTACCCTTTTAGAAGAGAGGTGAGGGTCACTTTAGGAAAAGTTTGAAATATTATTTTATTATAAAATAAATTTTAGTTTCTAATGGTTACAAAATTGATTTATTTCAATTCTAATATAAGTATGGGTCTAAATCCTCTCATCAAATTGGTTATAGACCTTCTTATGTCACTATATTAACCCTATCTATTATATTTAACTCTTAGTAAAATAGTTTAAGTTTTACCGTCTCATCTAGTATTATTATAATAAATGGTTAATAATCATACTATAAAAATCCAAAAGATCCCCAAGCGGTTCATTATTGATGTATCTAACCTTATATAAGTACTTTTCCAGAAACTTAAATTTTTAGAAATATTATATTCATTAATAATATAGTATTTGTTTTAAAAACTCATTTATGTCAATTTTGACACTATTTAGTCTTTTGTTTTTGTTAGTCATTAAAACATTATCGCATCAAAAAAAATTTATATTATCAACCCTAAAATAAAATATTAACCTAGAAAATTTGTGTATGGCATAAAAATCGTCAATTTACATTTATTATTATATTTATAATATCAATTATTTTAATCTTTAATAGATAAGGTAATTACTACATCATCATTCTATCATAAATATATTTAATTATTTAATCTCTAAAAATTATAAATAAAAAACCACCATGTAGGAAATATTTTTATATTTTTAATGAATATTTATAGTCAAATTTATCTTATGTATAACCCTATATTAATAATGGATTAGTTATTAAAATTCTAATTTTACATTTTTAACACTTCTTGAAATAAAATAATAATAAATGTCCCAATCAAATACAAGTGGACGAAAAGAATCATATTTTATTCCCACGGTTGGTTTCGGTTGAAATACACTTATCCAATAGAATTTGGATAGATGTTATGGTAATTATAATATCATGTTTACCAGTAATTACCATATTTACTTTTACTATGGTAAATAAAAGTGTAACACCCCAAAATTCCATGGTACGCTTGTCATTGAATAATACAGTAGCGTGTGTTGTACGCAACTTTGAGTTCTAACACACCACAACCAATAAAACTAGCTGTTGTGAATAGTAATAACCACTTTTTTAAATTTTATAAATTTTATCTTTCAAAAGGGACTTCATTTTTTCATTCAGAATATTGAAATTAGATTATGGTGAATTTTTGGTATTTTTCTAAAAAATTTCAATTTTGATGAATAGTGAAAAACACTGAGTTATAGTTAAAAACTGATTTTTTATTTAAATAATTATTTTTTAAAATTTATTTTAGGTCAAAATATATACATAATACCTATATAAGTTCAATTTAATTCATTGGAGTTAGTTTATAATAATTTTTTATATATAAAAATTTTATTGATCTTTTCACCGTCTTTTACCCACCTCCAAAAAGAATTTGTAAATTCATATAAAACATAATTTTATCGCCTCTGTGAGGGGAATTTCAAAAATCAGATAGACAATGTTGATATAAATAAGAAAAATGTGGTTCAATAAGATGAAAATAATTTTTTTTGGGAATAATAATTTTTTAGTTTTATTTACCCTGGTTAAAAGTAAATAGGGTCTTTAAAGGCAGAAAAGATATTATTATTACACTAACACAGGTTATAATTCTAATGGATAAGTATAATTCGACCAAAAACAACCTTAGGAATAAAAGATGAACCTCTTTGGTCCACTTGGATTAGATTAGGACACTTATTATGGTTTTATTTAAAAAAGAGTTAAAATAGTTAAAATCAATGTTTAATAACTAAAAAATTATTAATATAGGGTTATACATAAGATAAATTAGAATATAAATATTAATTAAAAATCTAAAACGATTTCCTACATAATTATATTTTATTTATATTTTTTAGACATTAAATAATTTAATTTATTAATCACACAATGATGATGCAGTAATTACTTAATTAAAGAAATATTAAAATAATTGATATTATAAATATCCAAATAAAAGTAATTTGAGACTTTTTATGGATTACACTAATTTTATAGGATAATATGACATGTTAGGGTTGGTTAGATGGATGTTTTTTGAAGTAATAATGCTGTTATAAATTTAGAAAAAAACAAAAAACCAAATCGTGTCAAAATTGACATAAAAGAGTTTTTAAAACAAATATTATATTATTAATTGATTTTATGTTCCTAAAAATATAAGTATCAGAAAAATGACTTATATAATGATAGGTTTATCATTAATGAACTACTTGAGGTTCGTTTGGAAGTATATAGTATGTTTATTAACCATATAATATAAAAATACAGAGAGACATGGTAAATGAAATAATATTTAAATAAGAGTTAAATCTAAAATATAAAGTTAATATTGGGTCCCAAACCTGTATAAAACCTATTTGTTGAGTGGTTTTTGGCCCATACCCACCTTATTCCTTTAATAATCCATTTTAGATCCCTTATAAACTGAAAATGATTTTATTATAAAATAATATTTCTAGTTATCCTAAGGTTCCCGTCACCCCTCTTATAAAAGGGCACTCCACCTTCTCTCTAATTCACACCTTCAAATCCATTTGGCTCGGCCAACCCCTGGCCAAATACTCTCTCAAATATCCTCAATTCGTCATATAGGCCCTCCTTTATTCAAAAATCCAACCTAAGGAGCTCTTTTGATCAAATAAAAAGGATGAACCGGAAGAAGATGTTAATATTTCATCACCTCTTTTAAGTTCCTTTCTTCTTCCACTTCCTTTTAATTTGTTATTTCCATTATAAAAAAATAAATCCATTATATTCTATATACATTTATGTTATTATAAATATGGTAAAACCAAATTCATTATTCTATCCGTCCTTTGAATGACATGTCACCATACGTGTGTACGTACGACTTACCATCTCCACGACGTGGTGTAATTGTTATTCAATACATTATTATTTGGATGAGTATAATAATGATGTTTAATTGATTTAAATTATAAATATAGAATGATTATGATTATCTATATATGATATACCATCCAATTATCTATTATTTTAATATCAAATGAATGATATTGTCGCTTGTGCATACGTACGGATTACCGTCTCCACAAACGCGATGAGATTCATTCACCATCGTATCCATTCAAGACTAATTTTCATTTGATGATTAAAAATAATGTTTAAATACTGTATATCATTATGTATGTGAATAAGATACATACCATCCATAAAAAATATGACTCACATAACAAATAATATAGAGTAAAATGAATCAGTTAACACCCGAAATGACGATAATACTAAAATATTATCGACAAATAAACATTAAAAGATCATATATGATAACATATTAATGTATATGAATCGTGTATAATATATTAACAATTATTTCACCATTATAAATGAGGTTAATCTACCCTCGGCCAAGGGAAAGTACATGGTAAGGGTTAATTTCACAATCTCTTTATTATCCGAGGTTTTTTTTATTTAAGAATCTCTTGGGACCTCTTTATAATCCACATCCATGTTTCTCAAAAATATATTTCAAAAAATTATTACTATTTTATAGACTATGGTTTAAAGAAATTTATACCCTTATTTTACTTTTATAAGATTTTTATGAAGGAATCTTTCTATCGTTTTCCAAAAAAGGTCCTTTATAACCTTTTCGACAAAATTAATGTAAGAATGTCTTTTTTTAACTTATACGGCGGGTGCAACTTTTTTCCACCATTATAACAATATTAAAGCTTCCATTATAATCTTAAAATAATATTTACAAAATAAATGTTTTTATAATTATATGAATTTTAAATGATTTCCAAATAGAAAGAGATATTTCTCTAAAAAAGGTTTTGATTTCATCTATGTCAACATCCTTTGATGGATTTTAAGCTTATTTGAAGTTAATTTAATATGAAACAAAACTTCCATATTGTATTGAAGGTTTTGTGATATGTTTGACTCTGGATGTGTTATTTTTATACCAATCATGGTTTTAGACAAAGTATTGACATTTCGTATGCTAGTTTTAATATGAATGTTTATGTTATGTTTAAACCTTTTCGTATGAGGAATGCATTGGACTTAGTAAGTGATGGGTGGAGCCCGCAATAGCTCCTTGATTCATCGGTTGGTCTCATGAGACAAACTAGTGTCTTAGAAAAAGGCATTGAAAAAATCTTATTTACAGTCTTGGCATAAGGCCTTGACTATGTGGTATTGAAAGTCTGGAATTATGATTTCCATCATTATGAAAGTGGATATTGATAATGCATTTGATTATTCGACTACTGGAATATCTATGTGAGTATATAAATGGAATTATTTGATTTTATCTTTCAATATTAATCTTATGTTCATGTTTAAAAGGCTTTTGTTTTAGTCTTATACATTGCCTTAAATATTTATGCTTATTTATGAAAGTTTCCTCTATATTGTTATCCTTATTGGGCATTTGAGATCACCCCTTTCTATGTTTTATTTTTTCCAGCATGCGAAGAAGTATTTTATGACTAACCTATAGGGATAGTCTGAGAGGATATGATTTTGTTCCATGGAATCAATGTTGTGGTAGTTTTTCATTTTATTATGTAATGTAAATTGTATGAATGTATCTAGTACTTCCAAGGATACTAAACTAATCGGCCTTTCGAGACATGATCTTTTATGATCATGCCAATGATATGTAATAATACACCGACTCTGGGTAACTAGGGTCAGGGCATTACAGTTGGTATCAGAGGTAGTTTAGTACAAACCTTGGAAACTAGATTTAGATAAACACTAATTAGAGAACATTACCCTAAGATAGACTTTGAGGATTAGTATAAAATAACTTCCTAGAATTTTGGTATTATAGAGATTTTGTGAGTTTTCTGAGAAATACATCCATGTCTGGATATGAGCAGGTATAGGTGGCTCTGGCACAAATGTACCTAGGAGTGAATACTCCAACAAGGAGTTTTGGGCTTTACCCGGGGTATCCCGGTACACGACAATGGGTCTTGCTGCACTCTTGGTTACGACACTCCCGGGGGATATGCTTAGGATAATTCTCATTTTCTTTACAAACCATTATGAAGGGTTTAGTAGTATATAATTCCTCAAAGAAAACATTTTTTTATGATTGTGGATTACATCCATAAACTGTTAAATTTAAGTTAAGTGTTTTACAAGTTTGGAATTATTTATTTTGATTCATAAACTAATCTAGTTTATGCCATTGTTTAGAAATGGTTACCAGTGGATGGAATGGAAACTGTATCAATGGACACACTCCATGTAGGGATTTCCCTCCTGTTCAAGATAATTATAGTGGCGCCGGTGATACAACTGGTGATGAGCAGCTTATCACTATATCTGGACAACTCACCCCGGTTATGAATAATAACCTTACCCTTATAGAGCACCCTAATCCATAGAATGGAGGATCAATGTCAGATCTCTTCATGAGTAAACAACCACCAACATTCAATGGGATTACAAATCCACTAGTAGCTGAGAAATCGATAAATTCCTTATAAAAATATTCCATGCCATGGGGAGTAGTGAAAGGGAAAAAGATGTCATGGCAGTTTACTGCCTCACTGGAGATGCTGATCAATATTGGCCATAGATTCAAAACACAAAGGAAGATGATGAAGTATAAAATATGGAATGGAGGGATTTTAAAGAGATTTTCTTTGAAAAATACTTTCCTTGTGACCATCGAGTAGATTTGGAAATCCAATTTCTGAGTCTGAGGCAAAAGGAAGATGATAATGTCGCAAAGTATGAAGCTAACATGACAAGGTTAGCGAGGCATGCCGCATATTATATGGATAACCCAAGAAGTAAGATTTTTTGTATCTTTGATGGGATAAAACCATTTCTCTGTCAAGAATTAGTCTCACAATCCTTCTTGTCATACGAAGATATTGTCTCATATGCAATAAAGACACAAGAACAATTCTCTAAGTCATACGACTTTAAAGAAAAGAAAGAGAAGAAGAGATCTGTTGAATACTCTAGAAATGGTAATATGGGGAAGAAGGGAAAAGTTAAATACCCATCCTGTAGTAAATGTGGGAAGAAACACCCCGGTACTTGACTCAAGGTAATGAGAGTCTGTTACAATTGTGGTGAAAAAGGACACCAATCTCATAATTGCAAGGGGGAGAAAGAGGCTGTCGACGTTGAATGATACAACTGTAGAGAAATGGGGCATTATACAAATGAATTTCCTAAGCGTCAAGGGAAATAACATCATAAATGGACAAGGGATCAAGGCCAAGCTTATGATAACACTTCTGCTAAGGTTGAAGCTCCGAAAGACGTCGTGGAAAGTAAATTAATGGTTACCTCAAGTTTATCAAATGATTTATTTGATTCTGGATCATCCCATTGTTTTATATCTTCCCAGTTTCCTATGAAAATTAGATATTTCCAATTGGATTTAACAAGGGAGTTGTCAGTCCTAAATCCTAAGGGAATTATCATCACAACAAAGTTTTGTAAATCAGTTCCAATTTGGGCTTATAAATGTTCTTTATCATCTGATCTCATCATCATACCCATGATTGAATTTGATATAATCCTCAGTATAGATAGGCTTTCAGACCATGATGAAAAAATTTATTTTCCGAAGAAGTTGGTTACTATTTTTGATGATGATGATAAAGAACAGTTAATCTTTAGAGCAGAACCGTCACCTACTGATTCTTATCTAGATCCACCCCCAGTATCTCAACTAAATTCAATTATTAGGGAGGAAGAGAATGAAATAACTATGGATAAGGAAAGGAATGTTCAAATAGAGGATTGACCTATTGTGAATAAATATGTTTATGTGTTTCCGGAATATTTACTTGGACATCCTCCAGAAAAAGAAATTGAGTTTTCCATTGATTTAATTCTAGGTTCAAGGCCCATATCGAAGACCCCTTATAGAATGGACACTGTGGAATTAGTGTAACTAAAGAAACACCTAGAGGAACTGAGTAATAATGTATTTATTCACCCTAGTTTTTCTCCATGGGGATCCCTTGTCCTTTTTGTTAAGAAGAATGATGTATCTATTAGGTTGTACATTGACTACAGGGAGATCAATGCAATAAAAATAAAGACAAAGTATCCCCTACCTCGAATTGATGATTTATTCGACCAACTTCTTGGAGCTCAATAATTTTCAATGATTGAACTTTGAGCTGGATACCATCAGTTGGGTGCGATGAAGGAAGACATTCCAAAGACAACATTTCGAACTAGGTACGGGCATTATGAGTTTACAATAATGCCTTTTAGATTGACTAATGCATCGTCTGTCTTCATCGTTCTAATGAATAGAGTTTTCAAGTAATATATCGATGATTTTGTAGTGGTATTTATTGAGGATATATTGTTATACTCCAAAATATATGAAGATCATGAAAATCACTAGCGCATTATCTTGAAGACTCTTAGAAGACATGAATTTTATGAGAAGTTTAGCAAGTGTGAATTCAGTCTTTAGAAGATTTATTTTCTTTGACATATTGTCTCTAAGTAAGGAATCTCCATTGATCCTTCAAAGAAAAAGTCAATCCAAGAATGGCCAGCACTGACAAGTATAACTGAGGTACATAGTTTTATTAGTTTAGCAGGTTATTATCAGTGTTTCGTCCATAATTTTTCCCGATTTGCAAACCCATTATCCAATATCACACGTAAAGGGGTTAAATTTGTCTGGACAAAAGAGTATGAACAATGTTTTGAAGAACTGAAGAGAAGATTAGTCAACACACTTATATTGACTCTACCATTGGGGAATGATGGGTTTGTTATTTATAGTGAGGCTTCAAAGAAAGGACATGGTTCTGTCCTTATGCAGAATGATAGGGTTATTGCCTATTCATCATGATAGCTAAAAATTCATGAGCAAAACTATACTACTCATGATATTGAGTTAGCATTTGTAATCATTTCTTTGAAGATTTGGAGACACTGTCTCTATGGTGAAAAATATGAGATATATACTGATGACCAGAGTTGAAGTGTATTTTCTCACAAAAAGAACTCAACATGAGGCAAAGGCGATGGCTTGAACTACTCAAGGATTATGATTGCACTATACACTACCACTCAGGGAAGGAAAATAAGGTATCAGATGCTTTTAGTAGAATGAATCATTGAGTTTTAAACAAGATGAGAGTTGAAAAGGATCCAATATACATGGATCTAGTAAAGATGGATATGAGAATAACCATGGATGGTGAAACATCAATGCTTTTTCAAATTGTTGCCACACCATCTTTAATAGAATGGATAAAGAGTTCTCAGACTGATGATGAAGAGTTTCAAAAGATGATTAAAGCTATGAAAAATGGGAGATTGAGAGACTTTGTGTACGAAGATGGAATTTTGAAATTGGTGAAGGAGATTTGTGTTCCCGATATACCAGATCTAAAAAGGGAATTGTCGGATGATAATAATACTTCCAATTTCTCTATACACCATAGGCGCACCGAAATGTATAAATATTTAAAAGAAAATTTTTTGTGGGACAATATGAAGAGGGAAATTTCTGATTTTGTGTCAAGATGTATTGTTTTTCAACAAGTGAAAGCTGAAATGAAATGTCCTGGAGGAGTCATGTAACCTCTTCCCATACCTGAGTGGAAATAGGATAATATTACGATGGACTTCTTCATGGGACTACAAAAGAATCCTAGAAGGAATGATGCAATGTGGGTCATTGTTGATCGTTTTACCAAGTCAGCAAATTTTCATGCTATAAGAGAAGATTTAACATTGGAACGTCTAACAGGACTATATATTAATGAAGTTGTAAGACTTCATGGAGTGCCCCTATAGATTGTTTATGACCGTGATCCCCATTTTACAACAAGATTCTGGAAAATTCTTTAGAAATCCCTTGATACTGAACTTTATTTGAGCACTACCTACCACCCCCAAACTGATGGACAATCAGAACAGACTATTAAAACCTTAGAAGACTAGTTGACATCATGCTCACTTGACTTTCAAGGTATATGGGATCAATATTTACCTCTGGTAGAATCTTCCTATAACAATAGCTTCCATTAAAGTATTTTGATGGCACCATATGAAGCGTTATATGAAAAGATATGTTTCACACCAACCTGTTGGGATGATATTGGTGAAAGAAAACTCGTAGGCCCTGAACTGGTGGAGGAAATGATGGAAAAAGTGAATGTAAACCAAAACCACATCAAATCATCTCAAAGTAGGCAGAAGAGCTATGCCGATAACCGAAGGAATGATTTGGAGTTTCAGGTAGGAGATTATGTTTTCCTAAAGGTATCTCCATGGAAGGGTGTTATACGTTTCGGTAAGAAGGGAAAATTGAGCCACATGTACATCAGACCTTTCAAAATTATAGAATGAATTGGGGCTATAGCATACCGTTTGGAAATGCTTCCAAGTCTCTCCAAAGTTCACGATGTATTCCATGAATCACTATTGAGAAAATACATGCCAAACCCGACACATGTACTCACCTATGAGGAATTAGAACTTGAACCTGATCGGTCTTATTGTGAAGATCTTGTCAAGGTTATTGATACAAGAGAACACGTGTTGAGAAACTGGCTGACTCGTCAAGTAAAAGTTCTATGGAGAAACCATAAGATAGAAGCGGCAACGTGGGAACCCGAGGAACTTATGATGAAGAACCACTTGCATCTTTTTTTGTAGTAATATTCTATAAATATGGAGGACAAAATTATTTGAAGGAGTGTAGAATGTGACACCCCAATCTTCCACGGCATGCTTTTTCATTGAATAATACAGTAGTGTGTGTTGTACACAACTTTGAGTTCTAACACAACACAACCACTCAAACTAGCTATTATGAATAGTAATACCAAATTATTGAAATTTTATAAATTTTATCTTTCAAAATAGACTTTATTTTTGGATTCGGAATATCGAAATTACCTTAGGGTGAATTTTTCATATTTTTCTGAAAACATTCAATTTTTGATGAATAGTGAAAAACACTGACTTATAGTTTAAAACCGAATTTTTATTTAAATAATTATTTAATTAAATTTATTTTAGCTCAAAATAGATAAATAATACCTATATAAGTTCAATTTAATTCATTGGAGTCATTTTATAATAATTGTTTATATATAAAAATTTTATTGATCTTTTCACCATCTTTTACCCACCTCATAGGAGAATTTGCAAATTCACATAAAACTTAATTTTACCACTTCTGTGAGTGGAATTTCAAAAATAAAAGAGACACAGTTGATATATATAAGAATAATGTGGTTCAATAAGATGAAAATAATTTTTGGTGAATAATAACTTTTTACTTTTATTTACCATGGTTAAAATTAAATATGGTATTTAAAGGTAAAATGGTATTATTATTACCGTAACACATGTCCTAATTCTATTGGATAAGTATAATTCGACCAAAAACAACCTTAGTAATAAAATATGAACCTCTTTGGTCCACATGGATTAGATTAGGACACTTATTATTATTTTATTTAAAGAAGATTTAAAATAGTTAAAATCAATGTTTAATAACTAAAGCATTTTTATTATTGGGATATAAATAATATAAATTCGACTATAAATATTTGTTAGAAAGATAAAAAGATTTTCTACATAATAGTATTTTATTTATATTTTTTAGACATTAAATAATTTAATTTATTTATGACACAATAATGATGCAGTAATTTCTTAATTAATGAAATATTAAAATAATTGATATTATAAATATCCAAATAAATGTAATTTGAGACTTTTTATGAATTAAACTAATTTTATAGGTTAATATGACATTTTATGGTTGGTTATATGAATGTTTTTTATGTAATAATGCTGTTATAAATTTAGCAAAAAACAAAAAACCAAATCATGTCAAAATTGACATAAAAGAGTTTTTAAAACAAATATTATATTATTAATTGATATTCTATTCCTAAAAATATGATGTTCATACAAAGGTATTATATAATTATGGGTGTATCATTAAATAACCAGTTTGGATTCTCTTATGAGTATATAGTAATTTTATAGACCATATAATATAAAAATACAAAGAGACATGGTAAATGTCAAACTATTTAACTAAGAGTTAAATCTAAATGATAAAGTTAATATAGGGACCCAAACCATTCTAAAACCTATTGTTTGAGGGGTTTTCGACCCATACCCACCTTATACCTTAAATAATATATTTTGGAGCCATTATAAACTAAAAATTATTATATTATAAAATAATATTTCTAGCTTTTCCTAAGGCTCCCCTCACCCCTCTTATAAAAGGGAACTCCCCCTTATCTACAATTCACATCTTCAAAACCATTTGGCTTCTCCAAACCCTACCCAAATACCCTATATCCTATCCTACCTTCATCCTAGAGGCCTTACATTAGTCGTAAAGCCATTCTAAAAAGCTATTTTGATCCAATCAAAAGGAAGAAGCCGGGGAAGAGGTAAATATTTCATCACCTCTTTCAAGTTCCTGTCTTCTTCAACTTGCTTTTTATTTGT
The DNA here is from genome assembly GCA_963277665.1 of Viscum album. Lineage (NCBI taxonomy): Eukaryota > Viridiplantae > Streptophyta > Magnoliopsida > Santalales > Viscaceae > Viscum > Viscum album. The sequence goes on along the minus strand of OY728135.1, from coordinate 1,545,766,940 downwards.
TGTTTCCATTATAAAATAATAACAATATTATCTTCTATATACTATGATGTTATTATAAATATGGTACAACCAAATTCATTATTCTATCCATCCTTTTAATGACATTTCACTATACGTGCATACGTACGACTTACCGTCTCCACGTCATGGTGTAATTGTTATTCAATGCATTATTAATTTAATGGGTATAATAATGATGTGTAATTGATTTAAATAACAAATAAAACATGATAATTATTCTATATATATGATATAACATCCAATTATCTATTATTTTAATATCTAAATAAAGATAATTTCGCTCGTGCGTACGTACTGATTACCGTCTCCACGAACGCGATGAGATTCATTCCCCATCGTATCCATTGAAGACTAATTTTCATTTTATGATTAAAAATAATGTTTAAAGACTTTATATCATTCTCTATATGAATAATATAAATCTCATCCATAACAAATATGACTCACATAACAAAGAATATAAAGGAAAATGAATCAGTTAACACCCGAAATGACGATAATACTAAAATATTATTTACCAAGCAATATTAAAAGATCATATATGATATCATATTAATGTATATGAATCCTGAATAATTTAATAACAACTATTTCACCATTATACAAGATTTTAACCTACTCTCGACCAAGGAAAATTACAATGTTAGGTTTAATTTTACAATCTCTTTATTATCCGTGGTTGTTTTTACGTAAGTATCTACTAGGACCTCTTTATCATCCACATCCATGTTTCTAAACAATATGTTTAAAAAATTATTATTATTTTATAGACCATGGGTTAAAGTTATTTATACCCTTATTTGGCTTTTATAACATGATTATAAAGGAATCCTTCCCTCATTTTCCAAACAAGGTCCTTTATAACCTTTTTGACAAAAATTAAGGTAAGAATGTATTTTTTTAACTTATACGGTGGGTACAGCTATTTTCCACCATCATAATAACATCAAAGCATCCCTTACAAGCTTAAAAAAATATTTCCAAAATAAATTTTTTCTTTTATAATTATATTAATTATAAATTATTTCAAAATAGAAAGAGATATTTCTCTAAAAAGGTTTTGATTTCATCTATGTCAACATCCTTTGATGGATTTTAAGCATATTTCAAGTTGATTTTTTATGGTACAAAATTTCTATATTGTATTGAATGTTTTCTGTTATGTTTGACTGTGGATATGTTATTTTTATACCATTCATGGTTTATCGATAAAGTATTGAAGCTTCATATGCTAGTTTTAATAATGATGCTTATGTTATGTTTAAACCATTTCGTATGAGGAATGCATTGGGCTTACTAAGTGAATGGTAGAGTCCGATATAGCTCCTCGATGCATCGGTAGGTCACATGAGACAAACTAGTGTCTTGGAACAAGGCCTTGACAAAATCTTATTTGTATTCATGGAACAAGGCCTTGGATATGCGGTTATGAAAGTCGGGAATTATGCATTCCATCATTATGAAAGTGGCTATTGATATTGCATGTGATTATTTAACTTATAGAATATCCATGTGAGTAAGTAAATGGAATTATTTGATTTTATCTTTTCCATATTATGCTAAAGTCCAAGTTTAATAGGCTTTTTTTAGTCTTATACATTGCCTTAATTTTTTTTCTTATTTATGAAAGTTTCTGCTATATTGTTATCCTTACTGACCATCTAAGATCACCCCTTTCTATTTTTATTATTCCCAGGATACGAAAAATTATTTTATGACTGACTTGCATGGATAGTCTGAGGGGATATCAGTGTGGTCCATGGAAACAATGTTGTTGTAGTTTTTCATTTTATGATGTAATGTAAACATTATGAATGTATCTAGTACATCAAAGGATACTAAAATAATTGGTCATTCTAGACTTGATCTTTTATGATCATGCCAATGATACGTAATAATGCACCGACTCTGGGTAACTGGGGTCGGGGCGTTACAAAAAAGTCAAAAGTTACTATTCACCAATTTTTTTTTCAGATTATTTAACCAAATTTTACTAACTAATTTCAAAAGTGTCTCTCGGATGTTTTAAATTCAATTCACAGAAGCAGTAAAATTAACTTTTATGAAAATTTGGATATGTGCCTAGAAGGTGGGTAAAAGACGTTAAAAAGACAAATAAAATGTTATACATTTAATTTAATTATAAAATGACTCCAATGAGTTACAACGCACTAATAAAGGGATTATATATCTATTTTTTTATTAAATAAATCTAAATAAAATAAATAATTATTTAAATAAAAAGTTGGATTTAAAAAATGACACAATGCTTTTCACTATTCATCAAAAATTGATGGTTGTCAGAAAAATACCAAAAGTTCACCCTAAACTAATTTATATACTCTGAATTCAAAAAGGAATTCTATTGTACCAAATTCAAAACATAGAAGTTGAATTAATTAATTTAAAATTAATTTCCATTTTTAAAACCAAAAGGTGGGTTTTTAAAAAGTAAATTCTATTTAAATATTGACATGAGTTTATGTAAAATTTAAATGTGAAATTAATTATAATGACCTAAATTGTATTAAATGATAAAAATATAATGTAATTATATTTCTAAACCCTTCAAATGAATAATTTAATAGTATATGTTATTTCGATTAAAAAGATGTTTTCAATTAAAATTTAGTATTTTTCACTATTCATCCAAATATGAAAAAAATCAGAAAAGTACCAAAAAAATTTCCAAAATAAATTTGTATGTCCTGATTCTAAAGAAGAATTTGATTTCATTATATTTAATATATTAACATGTTAAATATTGTATTTAAAAGGGTTCTCCATTAAAAGGCAGTAAAATTGCAATTTTTTAAAATTACTTATTTTATCAAGAAATATTAATTTGTTCTTATATTATGTCTAAGAAGCGCATAATATGGAATCTAAAATTATATGTAGTATATAAAATTTAAAATTTAGTTAATACTATTCAGAACTGCTATTTAAGTGGCTAGTTTGGTAAGTCGTGGTGCACTCGAACTCGGTGTTGCGTGTAGCGCAAGTTATTGAATTAATTTGAAGAGATAACATACTATGAAATCCTGGGGTGTTACATTTCCTATAACGACATGGTTCATGGGTGGAATTTCTTTTCCTCTATTCAGCCTTGTTGAACTCACTAGTTTTGATAATCTCCATTATGATTAATTATATTTTAATAATCCCAAATGATGTTTATTGATTAATGTTTTCATTACTTTAGTTACTGTTTAAGTTATTAATGTGAAAATATAAATACTGTTGAAAATGTTCAAATGATATATCTTTTATTCGAGAACATTAAGTTAATCCAATTTTCATTTACTTTGTAATTTTTTATCCTAACTTAATATGTGGATATTTTACATAAACAGACTAATAGATATCGATACATAAAGGTCACTCGTACCCAGATGAGCTACCGATACAGAAAGATCACAGGTACACAGATAAGCTACCAATATAGAAAGGTCACCGGTATGTAGACAGTTAACATTACACCTGAGCTACAGATTGAGTAAGTCTACTGATATGCACAAGTTGACTAATACTGTGTGACAACTACTATTATGAAGTCTACCCTTACAAGATCACCAGTATGGGTCACTGGTACAAAAGTCTACCACTACCCAGAGCTACTGCTAAAGGAAGTCACTACTACATATAGTCACCAATACATGGAGCTACCAATACAAATAGCCACCACCACACTAATAGAAACCGATACAACCAAGCTACCGTTATAGAGAGTAACACCTACCGATGCAAGATCTATAGTTATAAGTCCACCGCTATAGGTTCGATGATACAAAGAGCTATTGATGGAAACCATTCACGGTTTCTCTAAACTCTATCTCTGTTTTTTTATTAGAAATGGTCAAATTTTGTGCTTTTAATGCAGCCTATATTGATTAATGATGTTTGTTGGATGTTAGAAAACTATACATCATACAAATCAGTATTAGTGTTGGAGCTCAGGGAACATATAAATGGGAACCTTGAGCTATTGGAGAACAAGTCCTTCAACCCACATATGAAACAAATTTTCTAGATATACACGAGGACATGCATACATAGAAGAAGAAGGAAGAACACAAGCTGAATCTGTAGAACCTGAAGATTCAAAGAGTGAAGAGATTCAATGACTACATCCACACTCAAGCTAATCAAGATAATCAACCTAGACCTAGAGGTCAAGAAAAAAGTCAAGATACTCTGTTTTCCAAACAACATTCAGAAAAGGACTCAAGTCTCATCTTCTTCAATCCAAATGAGTCCAGAGCATCACTGAAAAAACATAGGGAACTATAAATTGATTTCTATTTCTTTAGATCTATTGTGATTCATTTATTTAAATTTTGAGCAGTGTGTGTGCTCTGTATTTTAAGCACACACTGTCTCCTATGCGGAACTAGAGGATTTATAAATCCTCACATGATATTTATATTACACTCTTATATCCCACTGTGGATAGTGGTAGAGGTCAAGTGAGACCTGCACAACCTATGTGCTGTTGTTTGGTTTTCCCATGTAGAACTGTGGTAGAGTTCTAGGACCTGGATAGTCTGTGCGATGTTGTAAAACCCCAATCCAGGGTGTGTATCATAGTTTATATAAAACTAATTGAGAGTAATAAGTCTCTACTTGAGACTGAACCTCTTGTTTAAAAATGTGGTGCATTTTTTTTTTGTTAAAACTATTCTGAATATTCTACTGCTAAGTACTTTTAATATAAATCTATTTTAAAGTAATCCGATAGTTAAAATAGCAAGTTTTTGTGTTTATTGTAAACTAGTAAGTTAGCTTCAAAAGCTAATATAATCTTCAGATTAGACTTTCTGAGAACTAATCAATCTCTTGAGAACCTAACTGAACCCTTACTGTATTACACATTCACTATAGTTTATCTTGTTATTTAAATTGGGGGATTTTTAATATAAATCATTTAAACAGAAATTTCTAATAGGAACTCAATTCACCCCCCCCCCTCTTGAGTATTCCTCTATGACCAAAATTTGGTATCAGTGGTTGGATAAATGTTTTTAAAAAAACTATACTTTTTAGCTGTGATTCTAGTTGTATCTTAAAGATCTTAAATTTATGTTATTTATAAATTTTAATCTCTTTAAAGATATTTTCGAAAATTTAATTTAGGATAATATATTAGAAGGTGCAGCTACCAACAACCACCTTTCTTTAATGGTATTAATTATGTTCTATGGGAAAAAAATGAAAATTCATTGAGAGAGTATGGGATTTGACATCTGGACTGCTATAGAGACTCAGTATAAGATTCCAGAGATTGTTAGAACTAATTGGGATGAACCTACAGAAGGTGCATAAAATAATAATGGTAAGGAAATGAATTCCATGTATTGTGCTTTAGGAGATGAATAATTTAATCAAATATCTTCTTGTAAGACTGCTTATGAAATTTGGGATACCTTCGCTATTTCTCAGGAAGGAACAACCTATGTGAATGATATGAGATTAAACACTTACACTATAAAGTATGATAATTATAAAATACAAACAGATGAATCTATTTATGATATGTATCTCTGGTTTAATGAGATAGTCAATAAAATGAGCTCACTGGGAAAAGCTGTTCTAGCAAAGGATAAAATTATGAGGATACTAAAATGTCTGCCAGAAAGATGGAGAGGCACATCAGTTTCAATAAGAGACTCATGTGACATAAGTGAACTCCTTGTTAAAGAGATGATTGGTTTTTTGATGATGTATAGAGAAGAGATGAAGGTAAACAAAGAAGAAGAAGATGAACCGAGAAAGAAATCAGTATCATTCAAGACCTCTGCTTAAAAAATCAAAGACAAAGAGAAAATTCAAGCTGAAAGTGATAGTTCAAGTAGTGAAGAGAGTGCATTTGATAGTGATGCTGAAATGGCACAGATATCCAGACGATTTAAAACGTTTTATAGGAAAAAGAAGGTTTTCAAAAAAATCCAATTACAAGGGAATGTATGACAAAAAAAGTCATTGGAAGAAGGATTTAAAAAGGATGGATAAAAGTGATGACATAGACTGCTATGAATGTAAGAGGAAAGGACATGTGAAAGATGAATGTTCGAAGTTAAATTACAATAAGAAATATGATTACAAAGACTAAAAACATAAGAATGCTATGAAAGAAACCTGGAGTGCTTCAGAATATATTTCAATTGATTATGATTCCACTCAGGATGGAAAATATCAACAAGCTAATATGGGTTTCATGACAAACACATTTGAGGTAACATTGGAGAATCCGACTTTAAAATCTTATTATTCTGGAGATGATTCTAATTCTAATTCTGAAAACGTGTCTAGTAAAAAATTATTTTTATACTGTAACATACTAGAGGATACCTGCAATGAGATGAAAGATAATTATAAAGCCTTAAAGAAACAACATGATTTAACTATCACTGTCAAATCTGCATTAGAAGTCGAAAAGAAAAAGAATGATCAAAATCACAAAGAGAATACTAAACTGAAATTTTCTAATGAGAAACTCAAGAAAGATTTAGAAAAATTTACTAATGGAAAGAAAACTCTTAAACAAATACTAATAAAATGAGTAACAAAAAAGTATACTACTGGTTTAGGCTATCATCCTGGACAAAGACAGATTAAAAAGAATAGATTTATTCCTAAATCTGGGCAGTATGATTCTCTTTCTAGATCTAGAAATTCTTATTTTTCAACTAGCTACATATGTGATTATAGATCAAATAAATTTTATCTTTAGAAATGTTTTAAATCTCCTGATTATGTGAAACCTGTTAAACAAATCTAGGTACCAAATTTTCTTCTTGCTAACCTATCTAGACCCATGAAAATCTAGGTACCAATATCATTTTCCATCTAAAATTGTGTTCTAGGAAACCTGCTTAAATTTTCTTGTAGAAAGACATGGTACATGGACAATGGATGTTCAAGACATATGACAGGAGAATTTTCATGTTTTAAAAGTTTAGTCCGAGTTGATGGAGGATATTTCACTTTTGGGGATAACTCAAAAGGAAAGATCATTGTTATAGGACAGATTGGTAACATTAATTCAAATTTTAATTTCTAAAGATTTATTTGTTGATAAACTGAAGTATAATATATTAAGAATTTCACAGTTGTGTGTTGGTGGATTTAATCTTATGTTTGAAAAATATTCATGTAATGTTTTTAATTCTAAAAATGTTTTTCTATTTACTATATTACGAAATGAAAATCTTTATGTTATAGATTTGAATTCATTAGCTAAGAAAAATATTACCTGTTTAAATTATTTTCATAAAGAATATTGGTTTTGTCACAGAAGATTAGGATAATGCAATATACACTCACATAGAAAACTAACTAGGAATAACTTAGTTAGAGACCTACCTAAACTTGAATTCCTAGCTTAAAAAGTCTGTAATCCCTGTAAAAAGGGAAATCAACATAAAGTTTCTTTCAAATCAATGATAGAAGTTTCAGCTTCTCAACCTCTTGAGTTGGTTCACATGGATTTTCTTGTACCATCCAGAGTTTCTATTTTTAATGGGAATCACTATGTCTATGTCCTTGTAGATGACTTTTCTAGATATACTTGGGTATATTTTCTAGCTCACAAAAGTGAAACTTTCTCCCACTTTATTAAATACTCCAAGTCTATAGAAATCATTATTGGACTTAAGATTAAAACCCTGAGAAGTGATCATGGTCGCGAGTTTAAAAATCATGATTTTGAATCATACTGCTCACACAATGGCTATAATCACAACTTATCTTCTCTAGGACACCTCAGTAGAATGGTCTAGTAGAAAGGAGAAATAGAACTCTTCATGAAATTTCAAGAACTATGCTTAATGAATATGATTTAGCTATTTATTTTTGGGTAGAAGCTGTAAATATAGATCGTTACATTATAAATAGATTTTTGATTAGGTTTGTTCTTAAAAAGACCCCTTATAATTTTGGAATAATAGAAAATCTAAAGTTAGTTATTTTAAAGTTTTTGGTTGTAAAAATTTTATTCTGAATACCAAGGATAATCTGGATAAATTTTAATCTAAAAGAGACGAAGAAATTTTTCTTGATTATTCTTTAACTAGAAAAGCCTATAGAGTTTTTAATAAAAGAACCAAATGTGTGGAAGAATCTATTCAATTAAAATTTGATGAAACTGATCCACATGAACCTAAACCTTCTCTTGAAAATCTTGAATAATATTTGACTGTTCTGAACCTTAATTATAAAATCAGGGAACCTGTTGTAAAGATAACCAGTTCTGGAAATATTTCAGAATCTGCTGATGGTGAACCCGAACCTAGAGAAGAACATGAAATTTCTAGTCCAGCCTTTACTAGATAAACTAGGATTATAAAGAATCACCCTTTAGATTCTATTGTAGGTAATATTGATAGAGGGACATAGAATAGAGCTTCTCTAAGAAAACATGATGAACATCAAGCCTTTATTTCGCAGTCAGAACCTAAAAATATCAATGATGCTATCACTGATGAATTTTGGGTAATGGCTATGTAAGAAGATTTAAATCAATTTGAAAGAAACAAAGTTTGGGAATTATTAGAAATCCCTAAGGACACATTGACCATAGGAAAAAAATGGGTGTATAGAAATAAGGATGATGAATTTGGAAACATCATTAGAAACAAAGCTAGGTTAGTTGTAAAAGGTTATAGTCAAGAATAAGGAATTGATTATGAAGAAACCTTTGTACTTGTAGCTAGATTAGAATCTATTAGGATATTACTTTCTTATGCATCTCATCTAAATTTCAAGTAATGTCAAATGGATGTTTAAAGTGCTTTTATAAATGGTTATATAATAGAGGATGTTTTTGTTGAACAGGCACCTGGATTTAAAAATCCCCATTTTCAAAATCATGTTTATAAACTTTCTAAAGCTTTATATGGTTTAAAACAATCTCCAAGATCATGGAATGATAGACTTACTAATTTTCATATTTCAAATGTTTTTGCTAAAGGAATTCATGATCTCACTCTTTTTATCAAAAAGATTTACAAAGATGTTTTGATAGTACAAATATATGTTGATGATATTATTTTTGGATCTTCTAAAAATTATTTTTTGTTCTGATTTTTGAAAGATTATTCAAAATGAAATTTAAATGAGCTTAATGGGAGAACTCAAATATTTTCTTGGATTTCAAAATTTTCAAAATGAGGATGGTATTATTTTAAATCAAAGTAAATACATAAGGGGTTTATTAAAACATTTTTGGTTGGATAGTAATAAGGGAAGTGATACACCTATGGGTGCCACTTGTAAATTGGATATTTATGAATCTGGGAAACTAGAAGATCAAACAAATTTCAGTGGTATGATTGGAAGCATACTTTACCTTACTGATAGTTGACCTGATATTATGTTTAGTATTTGTATGTGTGCATGATTTCAAGCTAATCCAAAATAATAACATTTACTTATTGTAAAAATTATTTTCAAATATCTTAAACATACTACAAGTATAGGATTATTTTACCCAAAATGACCATATTTTTATTTAATAAGTTATTCAGATGTAGACTTTGCTGGTTAATTTTTAGATAGAAAAATCACATCTAGAACATGTAATTTATTGGGAAAATCTTTAGTATCTTGGTGTAGAAAGAAGCAGAACTCAATTGTTTTTTATACTCCTAAAGCAGAATATATAGCTGCTGGTAGTTTATTTGCACAGATTTTGTAGATCAAACACACCTTTTGGACTATGGATATGATTTTAGACATGTTTCTATTAATTGTGATAACACTAGTACAATAAATATCTCTATGAATTCTGCATCACACTCTAGAACTAAGCACATTGATATAAGGCACCATTTTCTAAGAGGTTACTAACAAAAAGGGTGATATTACTCTTGAATTTATAGGCATTGAACGTCATCTAGTTGATATATTTACAAATCCTTTAAGTTCAGAGAGATTAAGTTACATTAGACATGAATTAAGAATGATCAGCTACCCTCAAACCTCATCGTTAGACAACCCTAACTGTTAGACAAACCTAACTGTTAGATAATCCTCACCATTAGATAAACCTCACCGCCTGATAATCCTCACCATTAGACAAACCTCAATGTTAGACAAACCTCACCATTAGATAAACCTTATCATTAGAGAAACATCACCATTAGACAAACCTCGTTGTTAGAAAAACCTCACCGTTAGACAAACCTCACCATTAATGAAACCTCACCATTATAGAAACCTCACCATTAGGATACCTCACAATTTGGATACCTCATGGGTAGTGATTACCATTATAATCCTCACCGGTAGAATGGTTACAGATATATCACTCTATTTTAAATTTTTGTGTTTTAAGCTAAGACGCTTTATCATTTTACTGTATATTTTCTATTTATTATTTTTTGATTCCTAAGTGATATAATTCGATTCTAAATGACATTCAATCCACCGCGAACTCCACTCTTCTAAGTCCTCAACTAACCAATCCCCTGAAATCTTGCGAACCCTATTTTTCTCGATTTCGAAATGGCTCGAGTTAAGTGACCGATAATTGATGAAGATAATTAGCCGAGTGCGAAGTGACAAAAAGTATGTTCTAGAGATTCTGCAAGTAGTAGTGGTTATAGTAAGGAGAAGAGAAATTTTGAGAATCTTCATTTATTGAAGAGGGAAATAGTAATCGAGAAGGATCTTTGTGCTAGGTGGTTGATATCAAGAAAGTCTCTAATTTCGAGTGTTTTAAAAGAGAAAGGATGGCTAGATTATTTTGAAAACAACAATGGTTATTATTACAAGAAACTAGTTAATTATTTTTATGAGTTTGTTAGATCTGAAATGAATGAAGATGAGAACATGATGTTTTCTATGGTAAATGATAAGGAGATATCTTTTTCATCTGCTGAATGGGATGAGTGCTTTAAAGTTTTACACGAGGGTGATTTTTGGATATTTTTCAAAGTTAGTACCCTCCACTAGTGACATTTTGGAGTATGAAGCTGCTTTTCTTGAGTTAACTGGGAATAAATCACCTAGAAAAGTGATTGCTTCTAAAATGGAAGGAGAAAATAGATTATTTTTTAAGTTCATTCAACATGTGATTACTCCCAGGAGATGAGATTTTGAAACCCTAAGTTTCAGGATATATATTTTATGTACATGTTTAGGCATGGAGTGAAGGTCAATCTATGCAGATTATGGATGATTTAGATAAAAGATATGACTAGGCATAAATCAATGACAAATACCTTCTTCATTGCTAACCTGATTTCAATTATGTTAAATGTAAATGGTATTTCTAAATCTGGGGATGAAATTGTTGTTGTTAGAGACAATTTCTTCATTTCTAAGACTATCTACATATATATGAAAGTGAGATATAATCCCTGTAATAAATAATGTATGAATGATAATGGTAAATTGTATGATAAATTTAATCCTGTAGACCATCCTTCAAGGCCTAAGGATGAGAGGGATCTAGGTCTTGGACCTGATGCCGATGAACCTGCTTATAGTGATGTTGAGGATGCTGATGACGCTGATGATGAAGAGACTTTAGTGGAAGAAGTAAGATACCATAACCTGCCTCCTAGCACTGCACTTCAGAGTATTTCTTATAGTGAGGTTAGTCCTCCAGCTACTTTACCCAGAAGAGAATCTAATTCTGATAACTAATATGAATGTACCATGAGTTTGAGTCCTGTGATTGGGTGTTCTACTATGCATGTAGAGGCTTTTTTGGTTGAGATGCACAAACGTACACCTATCCCTGATGAGCCTCCTGTTGTTGAAATGGATATGGTTTTGGTTGATTCGTCTGAGGAAGACCTGACTGCTAAGGCTGCTATTGATATACATGTATAGGAGAATTCACAAATTGAGGGGGAGCATCCCACAAGACATGATATTGTATCAGTAGCTCGTGAGATTGAAGACTGGGCAGAAGACCCAGGTTTTGTAGTTTTTGGGTTGGACTATCCTAATTCTAAAGATGAGATACCCATCAGAAGACCACATGTCAGTTATGATATCCTTCATAAGTCTTTACCTAAGGATTTAGTAAGAATTGCGGATCCAGACCAGTTGAAGTCTGATCTCATGTCTTGTTTTGTGGAAGAAATTAGAAGAATGGAAACTTCTTTAATATCATTCATTCAATATTTTATAACTGAATCTATATCTAGTATTTTGGATGATGTTAAGACCTTCCAGAGTCAAGTTTGAAGCTTGGCAGAGGCTGTTGAATCTCTAAAGAAATTAGTTGTCTCTATGGAGCCTTATATGAGTTCTAAATCTAAAGAAGACAAGGATTTGTCTTTTTTGAAAAGTATAGTTGAAAAAATGGTATCATATTTTGAGGGATTTAAGAATTCCATGAAGCAACATGTCATCACCCAGGATCTTGTTGTGAAAAATCTCATTAGTGGGCTGACTAAATATTTTAAGGAAACAGTAGCTTTTACTGTTGCACCTCTGAGTGCTCACAAGCCTTCTTTAGGTGTTGATCAGATTAGATCTGTGATTAGAGAAGAGCTTGGACAGTCTTACACCAGTGGCTTTATAGACATTGTTTCCTTGACCAAAGCGGTGACTACCACTATTGATATAGGAAAAATTATTCAGGATTCTCTGAGGGAGGCCACTACTTCTCAGAAAGAAGTAAAGGACAAGGTGGATTAATATTTCCATAGGGTCTACACTAAACATCAGTGGAACAATCACTTCAAACTTTTATTAGAAAATATGAAATTTCCTTCTATGAATCAATCCTTCAGGAAGAAAGTGAGTAAGCTCAGAGAGCAAACACCCTCTTTGGAAAAATTCCGGGAAAACAAGGATGACTTCATTTCTTCTATGGAGAGTGGAAGAGGGATTATCATGGATTTCAGAAATCTATTGCTTCCCTTTTTTCATGTTGATGCTCAACCAGTGATTTTACCTCCCGCATTACCTACATTTGCCTCTACTACTTCATCTTTTCATATGACCCCAGCTCAAGCTATCAGAATCTTGACTCTAGTGATTACTCAAAGGACTACCCACTACAGGCCTAGAACAGTTTCAGTTGCTCAACCTCTAGTGGTCATTTCTGGAGTTCCCAAGCCTTCAACCGCAGCTACCTAGCCTGAGTCTACCTTAGATCCCAAAGGAAAATCCAAAGTGGACATTTAGGAAGTGGATTGAGTGGGTCTAGATGGATTTGATAGGGATCATTTGTAACTTGTATACTATTTTTGTAATCCTTGTGTTCTTCTGAATCCTTAATATATACCACTTTTTCAAACTCTTTTTCTCAATTTTTACCTATGCTGGTTGTTTAATTTATTATCCCTTTACTTTTAAAATTATGTTTTTTTCTCTAGCCCATAATTACAATATCTAATTTACCTTTGATAAACAACATTATCTCTTATATTTTAACTCTGCTTCCCCATCTTTTATTTTTTATGATATATTATTTACATCATTATCTTCTACCTCCCTTCTTTTTGTTAATCCCAATGGGGGAGAAATGATAAAGGGTGAGAAATGATAAAGGGTGAGGATTATTTATTATAAGAGAGACATATGTTAGACATGGGTATTAATATATTTTTTTAAATTCAATTTTCTATGATGCATTTGACCTTGAGAATTTCTATTTATCTCTGAAACATATTTTACTTGTGTTGGAACACATTGAGAAAATTTCTATTTATCTCTGAAACATATTTTACTTGTGTTGGAACACACTGGGAAATTAGAACAAATTTTATTTTAGTCTCATATATTTGGATTGCCTACCATAATTTGTGATTATCAAAAAGGGGGAGATTGTTGAACTCACCTATTTTGATAATCTCAATTATGATTAATTATGTTTTGATAATCCCAAATGATGTTTATTAATTAATCTTTTCATTAATCTAGTTACTTTTTAAGTGTTTATTGTCAAAATATAAATATTTTTTAATATATTCAAATGATATATCTTTTATTCAAAAACATTCGGTTAATCAATTGTTCATTTACTTTGTAATGTTTTATCCTAACTTAATCTGTGGATATTTTGCATAAATAGACTAATAGCTACCGATAGAGAAATGTCACCAGTATGCAGATGAGCTACCGATACATAAAGGTCACCGGTACATAGATGAGCTACCGATACAGAAAGGTCACCGGTATGCAGACAGTTACCGTTACACCTGATCCACCGATAGAGTAAGTCTATCTATATGCACAAGTCGACCGATATAGAGTGACAGCTACTATTATGAAGTCTACCGTTACAAGCTCACCAGTACGGGTCACTAGTACAGAAGTATACCACTACTGAGAGCTACTTATAAAGGAAGTCACTGCTACATATAGTCACTGATACATGGAGCTACCGATACAAGGAGCTACCACCACACAAACAGCTACAGATATAAGAAAGCTACCATTACAGAGAGTAACTGATACCGATGAAAGATCTACCATTAAAAGTCTACTGCTACAAGTTCAATGATTCAAAGAGCTACCAATGGAAAATAGACACTGTTTCTCTAAACTCTATCTCTATTTGATTATTAGAAACGGTCATATTTTGTGATTTTAATGTAACCTATATTAATTAATGATGTTTGATGGATGTTAGGAAACCATACCTCATACAAATAATTCCTAGTTCTGAAGCTCAAGGAACATATAAAAGGGATCCTCAAGGTACTAGAGAACAAGTCCATCAACCCACATACAAAACAAATTTTATGGATATACACGAGGACATGCATACATAGAAGAATATGGAAGAACACATTTTGAATTTGTAGAACATGAAAATTCAAGGAGTGAAGGGATTCAATGACTACATCCACACTCAAGATAAATAAAGTGATCAAGATGGACCTAGAAGTCAAAAGAAAAATCATGATAGTCTTTTTTCCAAACAACATTCAGAAAAGGACTCAAGCCTCATTTTATTCAATCCAAATGAGTCCAGAGCTTCACTGAAAAGACATAGAGCACTCTACACTCATATCTATTTGTTTAGATATATTTTGTTTAATTTATTTACATTTTGATCAGTGTGTATGCTCTGTATTTTGAGCACACACAATCTCTTGTGCTTAATTGATGAATTTCTAAATCCTCACTCAATCTTTCTCTTACACTCTTGTATTTCACTGTGAATAATAGTAGAGGTCGAGTGTGACCTGGAAAGCCTGTGTGTTGTTGTTTAGTTTTCCCATGTAGAACTATGGTAGAGGTCTAAGACCTGGATAGTCTGTGAACTGTTGTAAAACCCCTATCCAGGGTGTGGATCATAGTTTATATAAATCAATTTGAGAGGACTAAGTCTCTACTTGATATTGAACATCTTGTTTAAAACTATGGTGCATTTTTATTTTAGTAAAAACTCTTTTGATTATTCTGTTGCTGAGTACATTAAATATAAATCTATTTTAAAGTAAATATGATAGTTAAAATAGCAAGTGTTTGTTTTTATTGTAAACCAGTAAGTTAGTTTAAAAGGATAATCTACTCTTCAGATTAGATTAACTGAGATCTAATCAATCTCTCGAGAACCTAACTAAACCCTTACTGTATTAAAAATTCATTACAGGTTAGCTTGTTATATGAATTCTGGGATTTTTAATATAAATCTTTTAAAAAGAAATTTTTAAATGGAACTCAATTTACCCCCCCCCCCTCTTGATTATTCCACTCCGACCAACAAGCCTACTATGTGGTTTTTAGTTTTCTACACCTTTCCTCATTCATTCCACGAACTACTTGGTTTTTTGTCCAATTATTCAAGGGAAAACGTTTTGTAGGCCTCCCATATAACACTCAATTCTCTATCTAGGCCATCTGTAGATATTTCTCGGTAAATAGTAAAAATACTAGTTTGGGTATTTTGATAATTTGGTTTCCTTCATTCTTTTCCTCTTATTTTTATCCTGATGTCTGTCACTACCCTTTATCAATATTATGGGAGTATTTTCTTCCCTTTATTGATTTTTTGGGACCATACACTCAACCTAGTGATGGATCACTAGTACTGTGTCACCCTGGTGGTGGCTCACTAGTGGTGTCTCACACTGGTGGTTACTCGACTGGTGGTTACTCAACTGGTGGTACCTCGTCTGGAGGTACCTCGTTCCTTATGGTAGGTCACCCTGACATTGTCTCGTCTAGTGGTGTCTTTCCTGGAGGTGTCTTTCATAATGTTGACTCACTAATGGTAAAAAGATGTTTATATTGATGGTACCTCATCCAAAGTTCTTCATCTGGAAGTGTCTCACTGATGGTGCCTCATCCGGTGGTGCCTCATATGATAGTGTCTCACTAGTGGTGCCACATAAGCAATGTTTTCTGTTCTCCCAGTTTTACCATTTTGACGTCTTTCTTTAATGTAAAATGGATTTAAGGAAAAATTTAAAATTATTTGAGACAGATTCAAAGTTCATAAATTATATCTTTATTTTCCTAAGGGCATAAAGTATTTTCAATGGTAAAATTGCATGGTCTCGATCAGATCCACCTTTAATAGAAATATTTAACTATATCTTATTCCCATTGAATTAGATCTGATCTTCATATAGTTGAGACACACTACCATTATTCCATACCTTCTCGTTTATGTTGAGACCAGAAACCCCAGAAACCCTCCTCCTTATATATTTTTTATGATTTTGGTTTGTGATTTACTAGAGGGTAACTTGTTTTACGCATGCCCCTATTTTTGGTGCAACCAAGAAGCATCAATCATTCTTCTTCATGGTTTTATTTCCTTCATATTTCTAAATTTTGAATCATGCAAGAAGGGGGTATTTATGTTTTCCCTTATTAAGATGGTTGATTTTGGAATAATAAATATAATAGAGTTGGTTTAAGAATCAATATACATGGGATGGAGAAAAGTGATGCATGATCTTTCTATATGTTTTATTTCATTAATTCTTGTTTCTTTTATGTGCTTACAACCCACTGAGAGTCATGGTCATTGGGGGACTTTGTTTTTGTACTGGATGATTTGTGTAATGCATGATTGTTTGGATATTTGTTGAAAATTTATATATAATATTTGGTTAACAATGTATATTCAGCTAATATGTGGATTCCACAGGATCATATAGCTTCTAGGATAACCCCGAAATTAACAAGTGGAATAAAATAAGGGATACCTTATTACATATAAAAAGTGTTTTTCCTTGGTACGTGAGTTGATGTGATGTGTTTAATTGTTTTTGTTTGTGTGTATAGGGGATGTGGGTGAAATATGGTTGTAATATGGGGTTGTGATGGGTGTTGTGTGATTATACAGTAGGGATATCAAACTTGTTGTGTTGTAATGTTTTTTTGGACGTGGTTATGAGTTGGGGGTGGGTTCTCTTAATGTGATGAACCGGGAATATGAGTTTTTAGAATGATAAAAGTATTTTTTTGATTATTTACCAAGAATATTTTCATTAATAACATTCATAAATCTTCACCCCAAATCCATAGGTTATGGTGTGATGTGTCATTAATGTTAAGTGCATTAATTCACCACGGATCTTTACCTCCCGATTAAATATTACTATTTGTCTTCATAAGTATTGTAGCCCAGGTTGTGATAGAATAAATGAATAATTGTTTAATTATATTTGGAGTGACTACAGGTGGTTTGGTTAAGGAGGTGAAAGTGGTTAATGAAATAATAATTTTCTTGACTAAATTTTGTTGGTGCTAAATAATGATCTGAGTGGGTTTTGAATATCGAGGAAATGTGAAGATGGCTTAATTTACCATGGCTCTTCATATTTTGAAATGATTTTATATAAATGCATTTATAGGTTTTGAAAAAAGTGACGATGTTGTGAGATGGTTTGTTTGTTTGTGAACCCATAGTTTGGGATAGAGTGTTTGATACTATACATATATTGTTATCCTCTTATGATTTCTATATGAAGCCCACACATGTTAAGAACTATATGATGAACACCCGTATAGTCACATGGGGGGTATTGTTTCCAACAACCACTGAGGAGTACCGATGGATGGGTACCTCCTGTTTTCCTATCTCTATTCCATTCAAGGTTGGTATTGAATAGTCTTTGATGGCTGGAGGCCTTTTAGTGATTTATACGGTGGTTATGAGGGTCCAGTTGTATTTTTGAAAGACATGATAGACAATATGTCTGTAGTCAAGGTGGTTTGTGCTTTCCTAGGTGTCTTCAGGATGTGTTTTCATGTGATTTCCTAGTTTTAATCAAGATGATATGTGATGAGTTGTTAGATATGTGATGTGATGTTATTTTTTGTGATGCCTGACTGTGTGCTAGAGATATGTGTTGTGAGGAATGGGTGTGTGCAGATTGGATGTGATATGATATATTGGAGGGATTGGAGTGCCAAGACTTATGATGTTGGGAAAGAGTGGAATACTAGTTGGAAAGTGGTGTGCGGTACCCTATCATATATGTGATTTATACCATATTATATTACTTTACTTTCATTTCATGGTGAGTGTGCTTTGATGAGGTTGGTTTTTGTTAGTATACCTGCTTAGGTTCTGTTTGGATCTACCATTTTCTCGAAGGGGAATTGGTATGCTTCTTCCACATGTGCATGAGAGACTTTGGTTTTTTTACTGTGTATACTTGTATGCTCACCCTATGTATACAAAACTATTTTCTGGTTTCTAGGAGGATTCTGTGAACCATAATGGACCTAACTAGATCTAATCCTTAATAATTTCCTATTCGTTACTTTAGCATTAATTTTAGGTATTTACCATGGAGACTTGATCCTATTTTTATCAGTTCTATTTATACTTCCATGTGGGATGGTTTGGATTTCTCTTTTATATTTTGTATTAGTGTTTTTGTGGATGATTCATTCTATCCGCCAGTATTGTTTCTTATAAAGGGTAATGCCTCCTATATTGTGAGATCTTCACACCCATGGTGAAAGTCACCAATGATACTCCTCTTGGGTTGGAAATGAAGAAAGTGAGGAAATTACCATATGAGTCCTGCCTCTAGTAGGCCTCGGGTTGGTTACTAGCACCAAGGGTGTACAAATATGATAATATGAGAGGCATCACCTTTATAGGAGACAATATTGGGAGATAAGATGAATCATCCACAACAAATCCAAGATATTTATAAAAAAGAAATACAAAAACCATATCACATGCAGAAAAAAGTATAACTAATACAATAACAGTAAAGTCTCCAAAATAAATACTCAAAAGTAATCTAGAAAAGTTACACAACAACCATTCCATGGCCTGAGTTGGTAACACCCACCTTTTTCCACATAATCCTCCTAAAAACATGAAAATAATATTATATATATAGGGTGAGCGTAGAATTATATTCATTATGAAAACCAAAGTCTCTCATGAACATGTAAAAGACGCATACTAATCCCTCCCTGAGAAAAAAATAGAACAAAAGAACACCTAAATAAGTATACTAACCAAACCCAACCTCACCAATGTACACTGACAAAGTAACGCAATTCGTGTAATATAGAATGTTTTAAATGAAATTAGTGATAGGGTACCCTACACCACATTACCACTGGTATGCTACTCTTACCAAACTTCGTATGTCATGGCGCTCCCATACCTCCTATAGAATACATCATATCCCACCCGCACACACCTGGTCCTTACAACACATCCTACCCTCACACACCTGGGCCTATCAACAAATCTCACCCGAACACACCTTGGCCACACAACACAGAACTACACATCACATATCATCTATAAGACACCTAGAAGATCACATCACAAATCACCCGAGTGTCATATGGGAAAACACAAACCACCTCACTCGTGGACACCTGGGCTATCACGTCACCTCTAAAAACATATGGGCCAACATAGACGCCATCTAAATCCTTAAAAAACCTCCATCCATCAAATCATGTGCTATACCTACCTCACTTGGAAGAGAGAGAAGAATAGAGTGGGTACCCATCCATCGGTACTCCTCACTGTATGTTGAGAAAACTCCACCCGCTTGACTATGCAGGTGTATGACACATATTTCTCAACATGGGAGGGGTGAATATAGAAATAAAAAGAATATACAAACATAAACATATATAGTCAAATCACATAATCACATCCTATGGGTTTATAATAAGAACTAGAAACATCACAAAATCCATATAATATCATTGCCACCTCTAAATGAATTTATTAGTATCTACAACATTTATTTTAGAAGGTGAAGAGCCCTAGTGAATTAAAGAAGCTTCACAATACCTCTATGTTCAACACCCATTCATTAATTATTTTTAATCAACCACATTTTATCACTCAAATATCAATTCATATTTTATTAAACACTTTCATATCATTAACCAAACCAACCCAATTCACTCCGAACATTATTATACCATTATTCATTAATTCCATCACTAGCTAAGAATCTATACTTCTCAAGGGAAAAAGTAACAATCAATTGATAGGTGAAGATCCATGATAAAATAACACACTTCAAATTAATGATACATCATACAATGACCTTTAGAGATGGGTTGATGTTTTCTGAATGTCATAAATGAAAAGACTCTTGGAAATTATGCACACAACCACAAATGTACTTCCTAAAACTCATCCTCCCTGTTAATCACATTATCATAACCAACCCCCAAATAACAATGACATCTAGAAACACATTACAACATAACCCAACTGCAAAATCACACCACACCCATCACAACCCCACTATACAAAAAAATTTCATCCACTTCCCTATACACACAAACCACAAAAATTCCACACATCACATCATATCACTACCAAGGAAAAACACACTTTTAGATTTAATAAGGCATAAATTATTTAATTCCACTTGTAAATTATGGGGTTATCACAAAAACTGTATGATCTTGGGGAATCCATTTATTATCTGAATATACATGGTGTAAAAAAATTTCTATATAAGAATTAAACAATGTTCCAAATAATCATGCATTAAAAAAATCATCCATTGTGAAAACAAGGACCCCCAACAACCTCAATTTTCAGTTTTTTGTTAGCCTGTACAAATCACAAGAATTAATGAAATCAAACACACATCAAGATTACGTGTCACTTTTCCCCAACCCATGTTTAATTATTCTTAATCCAATTTGATTATCATTATTAATCCGGAATCAAATATCTTCATAAGGTAAAACATATATATACCCATCTGACATGATGAACAATTTATAAATATAAAGGAGATCTTATATGGATGAATAATGATCAAAACTTCTTGGTTGCAACAAAATAGGGGCGCACGTACAGAAGCTGAGTCTCTAGGGAATCACAAACTAAAATCAATAAAACTCTTCAAGGAAGATGGATTTGAGTAAATTTGGTCACATGAAAAAGGATATGGAATGGATATAGGGTGAGACACTGTCAGTGAGCCACCAATAGGGTGAGACACCTCCAAAAATCCACCGCTAGGGTGATCTACTATCAACGAGACACTACCTGGGAGAGACACCACCAGAGAGACACCACCAGAGAGCCACCACTGGGGTTAGATACCCTCAGCAAGCCACCACCATGGTGAAATACCATTAGTGAAACACCTCTAGGGAGATACATAGTGAGTTAGGAACTACTGGGATGAGTCACTATTGGGATGATGAGACATTGGAAAACTTGGAAAATTGGCAATTTTGAAAGTGTTGAAAAGAGTCACCTTGACTTCCCAAGACACTAAAGACACCAAATTTCCCACAATGTAATGGATTAGAAAACATCATTCCATTACATCAAATACCACTCAATCTATTTTCGTCCTTAATAATTCAAAACCAACCTGATGTGAAAGTTGTAAAGGGTCAGAACAAACATCCCTCAAGATACCGCTCACGGATATCGCCACACTCAAAAAATGAATTTTAGCTAAACTCATCAAAGTTAAATGATAAAACACCTTATGTTATTTGAAAGCTAGAGAAAATACCTCTACACCCAATAAAACCTCCTCCTACATCTTCTAACAAGGACCTATCATCATGGTTGTAGAAACATTAACCAAAATGATAACAAAACACATTTTCACAACCATAAAAAATCCCACCATCTGAAAAAATGAATCATGTAATTCCATCATCTATGTCAAGATACCATCTACTTTGGATGGAACTAACTTTCCCATGCAGGTTTAATCACAACGCAGTTAATGCGTCTCTATTAGGTGTAGGATTGAAATAGTTTATGTAGATGCTAAATTACAAGAGGGACGGGGGTGAATTGTAAGTTTAAAAAATATTTTCTTTTAACCTTAAGGAAAAATAACTTTAACAAATTTAAACAAGTAAAATTCACAAAACTCTATAAGTTCTTAACTATGCAATAAACTTGATGGGGTTCCAAAAATATGGTTCTAGAAAAGAAACATAAGAAAAGTTTACTTATAAAAGATTCTATCTTAAAGCATATAGAATCTTACTTATCAATGTTAATAAATGTATAAGAAATTATAAGAAAGTTATACATTCTTCGTTTATAAAAATACAATGGAATTAAAACTTGAAACAAAAACAAGTAAGTAGGAAATATTTTAACCCAAAGATTAGGGTATCCAACAACATTGGATAATGGTCCCTTGATTTATACTTTCAAGAAATTTGTTCTTTCCCACACTTAGGTTAGCCCTCAATAGGATTATTGGAATATGTCTTTCTATCACTGGAAAACCACTAAATTTAATGTATTCATCACCTCTATATTCCTATCCCTGGAAGTCTTCAATCATTAAGGTAGTAGGAGTCGATGTTCTTCTATCCCTAGAAGCCCTCAAATTTTATTGTAATTGGAACCTCTATCTTTTTATCCCCAAAGCCATCTATTTTACTTAGAAATAATTAGAGTCACACAAATCATGCTGAACAAGATATTCAGTATGCACA
The DNA here is from genome assembly GCA_963277665.1 of Viscum album. NCBI lineage: Eukaryota > Viridiplantae > Streptophyta > Magnoliopsida > Santalales > Viscaceae > Viscum > Viscum album. The sequence goes on along the minus strand of OY728135.1, from coordinate 1,545,744,053 downwards.
ATGCATGAGAGTCTTTATATTTCTTAAAATCACTTCCCAACATGTAATATCTAGGTCGATTAAAAGAAATATCTAAGATCTTATTTATAGTCATAACTCCAACGGTCGACTCCCTCCTCTAATGGTCATATTTTTCCTTGAATCTCAGAGGGACATGTACACATGTCACACAACCAATGGTTAGTAAGAAATAGATTATAGAACACGGTTTCATAAAAATAGAATTTTTAAGGAAAAAATGAAGTTACATAACCAAAAATATTTTTCAGAGTCAAAGGAAAAATTGAATTTGGAGTCTAACAAAAAAATCAGAGTTTATAAAACATGGATATTAGTTTTTTGTTTTACAGGGGATTTGGAATCTTAATTCTCTAGATTCCAGAGACATAATTCCCATGAATTCAGAGTATAAATTCTGTGTAATGTAGAGTTTGAATTATGAGGAATTCCGAGTCTGAATTCTAAGGAATTCAGAGTCTGATTTCTGAATAGTTCGGAGCCTCAATTCTTAGGAATAAAGAGTCTCAATTTTTAAAAATTCAACGATTGAATTTTGAGAGATTCAGAGTCATAATTATAATGAATTTGGAATAGGAATTCCATGAAATTCAGTATCTGAATTTTAGAAAATTCAGAATATGAATTTTAGATAATTTGGAGTCTGAATTTTAGAGAATTCGGAATATAAAAATAGAGCACTCTATATCCAATGAATTATAATATTCTATGGTTTTACATAAGAAACCATATTTTAAGAATTAGTAATAAAATTAGTTTGATTTAGAGAGATTATAAAAAGAAATAATGAAAACAATTGTAATGATAAAAATTTCTTAAGAGAAAAGAAAATTTTCCTTATGAAAATAATCCTTAGGGAAAAATAATTTTCCTTATGATAAGGAGTTTGTGATTTTAAAAAATATAGTAATGGAAAAGTCATCAGGAAACCATATTGAGTCAACAATCTCCCCCTTTTTTGAAAGCACAAACATCCTTATGAAAAAGAATATAAGAACAACGAATTTTCCATTATGAACATAAAGTAAAAATTTATATCCCTTTACTTATGAATCCTGGAAAATACGACTAACCCACCTTTGGTTTTGAAATAAATAAATATCGTGACGATGAATTCCTTAAAGAGTTTTTTATTTTTATTGAATAATGAAATCTTCTTTGAGAAAACTCCATATTAGATAGACTCCCCCTTACTTAAGGAATTCTCTTATTTTCTTTGTATTCTTTTTTATCATTCCTTTCCCACCCTCTGTGATTTTAAAAAGAGGAATAGAGAGAAGGGAAAAAATAATATGGTACCTGAAATATTAGAACTATATACTAAATCCAAATGAATCACAAAAAAATATTCATTAAGATAGGAAAAATTGATTCAAGGAAGGTACAACAAATGATCGGATTTTAAAGGAAAAAATTAATCCTTCTTTTTCTTTTGGAATGAAATTCTTAAAAATGGTCTTCAAATTCTTATGCTCCTTATGATCTTCTTCAATGTATCTGAGAAGATATTCTAGATCCTTATTTTTTTCTATGGAATTGATCTTTTCATCCTGAGACATTAAGATTTCTTCCTGGGACATCAAGGGCTCTTATTTCTTACTGAACATATCTTCGTCCTCGATTCATAGATCTCTTTCCCTATTTAAATTCATTGCAACTAAATTCAGCTTCCCATTTAGATCTTTTACCTCATTCTTCCAGAGTGCTTGTTCAAGGTTTAACTTTTATGAAATTTTTTGTAAGATCCTTTATCCTCACATCTTATCTATCAAAAATATCCTTCACCAAGTCTCAAAAGTCATAAAGAATTATTATATATTCAATATTCTTCTTGGAAATCATAGTTATTACTATGTATGACCTCCTGCGAGAATCATAACCAATGTAGAAGGTTTTAAAATCATCTTTAAGATTGATGAATTGTTCCATGAGCATGCTTACAGAATATATCAACAAATTAATATAATGTTAAATCAGCTGACACCTCAAGTCAATACTTGGAAACAAGGGGATAGTGTTAACTAATATTTGCAATGATTGAACCACAATGTACAGACCCATAGAGGATGATTCTGAATCCAATTCCCTTGTAGGTGGGGATTATTTCTCTATCTCAACAGCCCCTCTTTTTTATTAACCCGCAACATCTCTCTTAGCTACCACAACTTTATTAGTTGTATCAACTATCACATGTTTTCCTCTATCATCTCTAGAAATGGTCGCCGCAACTTTTGGGGATTCAGGTTCACTATCTAATACTTGAATGATTATATATTCATCAACCTTTTTCTTCTCAACATCTGCCAAAAGATCATCTAGTGAAGAAGATCATGATTTCAGCTTTCAACACCACATGGTTTATTCTATTATTCCTAAACCTCATCTTCTTTTCCTAGAGAATCAAGTTTTGTAGATTCATCCTGGGAAGTTTGGATCAACAAATTTTCTAAAGGACATTCCTTTTCGTGATATTATTTAACTTTCTTAATGAAATCATCAGTGTCATATCCTTATTCCTCTTCTTCTTCTTCCACTACTTTTTCTTGAACAATTTCTTCTTCTTCTTCTTCTGGTTAAGGAATTACCATCTTCATTTCCAGATTAATTGGAACTGATTCTTGAAGAAAGTATTTTGGTACCTGAATTTTTTTGGATGCATTATCGGTATCTTAGAGAATAGATTGAATAAATTTTTCCCCAAACATCTTCTTCTTTTATTTCTACTTCTTTTCATTCCTTTCATATTCCTCAACAGACTTAATATTTAATGATTTTTCTTTAGTTGGATCTAGGACAAAACTAGGATCTTCTTCCAGAATATTATTCTTATCTTCCCTTCACATGGAAACCACTTCATCAGGGTAGGTTTCTTTCTTCTTTGACTTTAGGGGCACTGACTGAGGTTCCTGAATTGTAGGTTTTTAAACGACTATGGGTTCCTTCATCTTTCTCTTATTCTACCCATATTGGAAGTATCTTCCACTTCCATCTTCCTAGATAAGGAATCAATTTCACATTTAGATAAGTTATAAAATTCACCAGATTTTCTATTAAATCCAACCATCTTCCTCCTCAGTGTATCATCACTTAGCAACAAAACCTTAAAAAATTTTGGAATAGAACTTCATGGAATTTTGAACGAATCTAGGAAAAGAACTATAATCTGGGATAGGATTTCCAAATATATGATAATTTATTATTTTAGAGTTCGATTATTGATATTGAAAATAGTCAACAAGATATATGGTATAAAATTTTTCTCCCTCAAGTTTACCAAAAAATCCAAAACAAAGATATCACTTTTCCCCATGGTGTCCTTATCACCTTTTATCAGAATAAGAACTTGATCCCATAATTCTAGAATCTGGAGACTCATAGAGAGATGATTGATTTTTGTTGTCTTCACTCATGTCAAACCAAGGCACTCTATAGCCTTCTCCTAGTAAAAATGTTCTCATTCATCAGGAAATTTATGGGTACATAAAACAACTTCACCCTCATAAGAAATTCCCTTGATGCTTGCAGCCATACTAAAGGAAAGGGATTAAGTTTTCCTATAAAATTTGAAAAAAAACATATCTCTACAACCTTCACTGAAAAAACTCATTGTCATATAAAACTCAATAAGAAACTGAGGGTAAACCAGATCTTGTCCTTTCAGTTTGGCTACGCACAAGCTTTACCATCCATTCAGCTAAATATTTTTTTAATGAGGGAATCACACATCGAAAAGAATTTCAGATCTACCATCATTTCTATGTTTATTTTCCACTCTAAAATTTTCTTAGCTGAAGAAATTTTTTTATGAGGAGATGTTTCCAAATACATCTATAGTTATGAAAAAACCAAAAAATGGAACGACTGTTTTGAATAGATGCAGAGCTACAACACACGAAAGATTGAAAGACGATTTGGGGAAAATAATAGGGGGCCTTTATATAATATTTTAAGTAAAAATTCATATTCCCGAATTAATCCAACAGTTGAAACATGCATGATCTGATCTGACTATTGAGATTAAATCTGAAGAAGGATTTGGTAGGTTCTGATCTTTTGAGTTTTTTAATGTAAAAAATTTGAATTTAAGGAAAGTGAATCTGAAAAAATTTCATAAAACAAGATAAAAATACCAACAGGTAAAAAATTCAATTATGAAATGTTATGTAAGGAAAAAATACCTTATGAATTGATATAAAAATTGATAATAATGAGAAAAATTATTCTAGAAGAACTTTAGGTTCAAAAAAAATTTCTTAAGGAATGAAAATTTTGGAACCGGAAAATTTTTATGTAAAGGGAATAGAAGAAAAAATAATTTATTTCAAGAATTTGATATCTGGAAAAGTTTGATAAAAACTTTTATTTTTAAAAAATTAGATTAATGAAAAATTTTGATTAAGAAATATTTTGATTAAGAAAGAAAATGTACAACCCCTATGAAAAGGAGTTTCTTAATAGAAGGATATACGTTTCAAAAAAAGTTTATATAGAAAATTACCTTACATTTATCATTCCTAACTTTTGTTTTATGTATTAAAATCTATCGAAGGCTAATGATTTTGTGAAAATATCAGCAATTTGATCTTGAGTTCCGATAAATTAATGAATGATATCTCCTTTAATTGTCTGATCCCTAAGAAAGAGAAGCCTAATATCTATCTGTTTTTCATGGGAGTGATGTGCAATGATTTTTCTTAGGGAAATGGTACAAGTATTATCACACAATAGATGTGTTCAGGTAAAATTCATACCATAGTCTGTGAGTGTGTGTTGCATGCACAACACTTGAGCACACTAACTTTCAGCAGCTACAAATTTAGCTTCATTAGTGGAGAGTGCTACTAAGTGTCACTTCTTGCATGACCAATAAAAAAATTAATCTTCTAATAAATGAAAATTTATGGATGTACTTTTCTGATCCATTCTTCATCCACCAAAATCTACATCCGAAAAAAATTTTAAAACAAAATTATTTCAATATCTATTGAAAAGTCCTAAGTTCATGGTTCTGTTTAGTTAGTGAAAAATTATTTTCAAAGATTCTAAATGAGATTCATTTTGATTAGATTGATATCTTGCACATATGCATAATAAAAACATTATGTCTGGATGACTAGATGTAATGTGTAGTAAACTTTATATCATATCTCTAAATGATTTTTGATCTACTGGTTTCCTAGATTCATCAAGATCCAGAGAATTTGTGGTACCAATTGGAGTAATTTTACATTTATTGTTTTCATATCCATAATTTTTAAGAAAATATATAATATACTTATGTTGTGATATAACATTTACTTTGGTTTTTTAGAAATTTTAAAACCTAGTAAAAATGAAAACTCACCCATCATACTCATTTAAATCCGAAATTTCATTATATTCACAATCATATCAGTTAATGATTTCTTTGTTGAACCAATTTTAATGTCTTCAATATAATTTTTAACAATAAATATTTTTTGTTATCTTTCATTATAAAAAGTGTTGGATTATAAGTTCCCTTAAAATAATCATTTTGCAACAAAAATCTTGTATGTCCATTATACCAGGCTATAGGGGCCAGTTTAAGTTCATATATAGCTTTGGTATGTTTGAAAACATGTTCATGATGTTTTGTGTCATAAAAAATAGGAGGTTGTTCAACATAAACCTCCTCTTGAATATATCCGTTAAGGAAAGAAAAAATTACATACATTTGAAAAAGTTTTAAATTTAGAAATGTTGTAAAGTCAAGTAGAATGAAAATATATTCAAGTCTAGAAACTAAATCTTAGGATTCTTCATTGTCTATTCCTTCTTGTTGATTATATCCTTTAGCAAATGATATCTCTATATTTCTTACTATTATTCCTTTTTCATCACACTTATTTCTGAAGACCCATTTTACTCCAATTATACATGTTTCCTTAAGTCATTAAACCAAGGTACGGACTTTGTTTTTTTCAAATTCATTTATCTCATCATTCATGGATTTAATCTAATCATCATAACCTAAAGCATAATTAGTGATTTTTAACTATAATTGAGAAAAAATTCATTATGTTCTTCTTCATTTCTTAAGAAACCTCTAGTCCTTACAAGATTATTTACATCACCAATGATTCTATCAATGAGATGATTCTTAAGAAACAACTGATTTGGGGTTTAAAAAACAAGTTCATCAACATATGGTAGAAACTATTTTGGGGTAAATACTTCAAAAATATTTTATTGATCATTTTAATTATTATAATAATATTAAATTAATGTTTGATAATAAATTTTTGAAAATACATCAGAGGATTTAGGATGGGGTTTTTTAAAAACAAAAGGATCAGTTTCATCAAATTTAACATGCTCTGTTTCTTAAACTGTACAAGTATTTTTTATTAAAAACCCTATAAGACATAGAAGTAGTTGAGTATCCTAGGAAAATTCCTTCATCATATTTGGGTGAAACATTTTGTAATTTATCTTTAGTATTTAAGATGAATACTTTCCAACCAAATACATTTAATTAAGAAAGTCTAGGTTTTCTACAATTCCATAATTCATATGGTGTTTTGTTAAGAAAAGGTATGATTAAAATTTGATTTATTGTATAACAAGAAGTACTTATAGCTTCAAACCAAAAGTGTTTTACAATATAATATTAACTCAACATGGTTTTAGTTCTTTCTTTATAATTTAGATTTATTCTTTCAAAAACACCATTTTGTTGAGGTGTTCTTGGAGCTGAGAAGTTATGAGTAATGCCTTCTTTACTACAAAAATGTTTCAAAATAAAAATTTTGATATTTTTACTCCATGGTAAATATGAATAGTTATCAAAGGTAGTATTTTCTAATTTTTAACTTGGGATATAATAGTTTTGAAATAATAAAGGTCTTCAAATTTCTTTGCCAAAAATAGAACCATGTAAATCTAGTGTAATCATCAACTAAGAAAAATATATAATATTAGCCTCTAATATTTCAAATATGTGTTGGAACAAAAATATCCATACGAACTAACAGTAATTCATCAGAATTTGAGACTTCACAGATTTATTTAAAACTATATTTTTGTTTCTTTTCATATTTTCAAGGATAAAAAACTTTTAATGAATCTAATATAATCTCTATTAGATCCTTAAAAATTATTTTCCTTGAGAGTTTTCATAGATTCCTAAGGTTACATTGTCCGGATCTTCTATACCAAAAGAAAGATTGATCTTCTATTTCACTAATGCAAGGTATATCTTGGATTTTATGGTCTTCTAAGTTTAGTGTGTATACATTCTCTTATCAATGGGAAGAAACAATAAAGTCTTCCTTGGAATTGTGTACTAAGCATTTATCATTCCTAAAATTCCCACAGTAACCTTCATCACATAACTAACTTAATCTTATTAGGTTGTTCTTATAACCCTTAACAAAGGAAACATTTGAAATCAAAGTTTTTCTAGGAACAAAAATGTTAACCTATTCCAACAATTTCTCACTGATCATTATCTCCAAAAGTTACATTTCCTCCTTTGGTCTTGATAATCTTTTCAAATAAATTTTTATGACCAGTCATATGCTGAGAACATCTAATATCCATGAACAATGTATTGTTGTGGTTACATTAATTTTTTTTTGAGAATAATAGAGTTACATTTTAATAATCTAAACATTTTTGGATTGAGAAATTTCATAATGTAAAATTTTAGGATTCCAATTTTTTCTATAAAAATAAGCTTTACGAAAACCTAAAGATTTGGTTTTATTTAAATAACATTGTTTTTTCCAATGTCCACCACAATGAAATTTATTATAAAATAGAGAACATTGTGGAACAAAATAATTATTATTAAAAATTGGTTTTCAATGAGTATAACCAAATCTATAATGATTACTTAAAAGAATAATTTTAGAATAAATCTTGTAAAATTTTTCCTTACCTAAAGTAAAATTTGGCAAGAATTTTGTTAAGGAAAATATTTCTAACTTTAGTTTAGTAACCATGTTTTTCACATCAAGATTATTAGTTTTAGAACTATAATTAGCCTCTAAAATATTTTTCCTAAAAATAACATCTTCAATATCCTTAGAATGTTTATCCTTATCAGAAATAACTTTCATAATATTTTTATACATACATTAAAAATCAAAAAAAAATTATGATCAAGATCTTTAGAAATTTTGGATACTTATTTAGTTAAAATATAAATTCTAGAATTTTATTCCTCTAACTAAGTTTTTATCACACAATTATCTTTCTCAAGAAGTTTACCAAATCTAGATACTTATTCAAATAAAGATAAGGTATTATCTTCTAATGGGGAATATTCATCATCTAAAGATTCATAATATTATTCATTAGAAACATTTTCATTTAAAGACATATTGGTTAAGGATTCAGCATTGTATACCTTAGCCATAAGATAATGATTTTTGGTAGGTACTTGAGCTATAAGATCAATATTATTATGTCAATAAGATTCATACTCTGAGGATTCATCAGATGAGTCACCACCACTGGAACTCCATGAATTAATATCCTTCAAGGTTTTCTTTAGCCTTATACTTTTAATCCTTATTTCTATTTCTTTTAAAATTATTTTCCTTCTTATATTTTCTTTTAAACATGGGAAAATCTGGCATGATGTGTCTAGCTCTTTTTAATACATAGAAATTGAATTCCAAATCTTTCTTGTCCTTTCATTCCTTCTTTTATATCAATACTGAAAATATTTATTTCCCATTATATTGTTCATTCCTTGAGAAATATTAGCTAATTCATTCTTTGAATGTTCACTTTCACTATACCTAGGTAGAATAGTGACTTTATTAGACATGGACATTGTAACCCTTTCCACGTTCATGACTTTAATAGTAGTAAAGTCTAAAATTTCATTTCAATTGTTATTATTATTTATATTATCATCTCTTTTCATTCTTGTCAAATGTTGATGATGATTTCCCAAAATCTCATCAAGAGTGATTTTAGATTTTTCTTATTTTCATCAATAGTTGTTTTTGGATTCCCACTCATTTGGAAAGATATCAAGTATCATGTCCACAAGATCATCATCTTCAAGAAATTTCTCACCCATAAATAATAGACTTTTGACAATGGTCATAAATCTGTGCTATTCTTTACAAACAAGTTCTCCATAGGGAAATAGAAATCCATGATATTTAGCTCTAAACACAGCTCTTCTAGTCTCTATCACCTTTGAAATCCCTAAATGAGTAACCTCAAGTTTTTTCCAGATGTAGTTGGAATCATCTCAAATAGAAATTTAACTATATATATTCCTAGTCATAGAACACAACATAGTATTGTGTACCTTGTAATTTAGTTGATATTATGATTTCTCTTGATTCCTATAGGTTTTGACTTCTCTGTTAGGATTTTTTTATATCTGGTAAGCATTACAAAATAATTGGCTCTAGTATTGATGAAAAAAATCGTCCTTATTTCTATCTAGTACTCATAATAATTACCATAAAAAATAGGTGGTCTGGTAGGATTTATATTATCAATGGAACCAATGTCTATACCTTCTATTCTATAAGAAAACATATTTTCCAAAAAAAACTTTTTAATAGTAAAAGTTATAAACTATTATAAAAATATCTCTAAGAAACATGAGAAAGAAAAGTTAAGCATGAAAATTTAGTAAAAGGAAAACTTTAAAAAAAACTCATCTGTGAGTATAATTATTTCAGATACCTCCTCTAATATCAATTATAGGATAGAAATAGTGTATGGATACACTCAATTACAAGAGGGGGTGAATTGTAAGTTTAAAAAAATTCATTATTAACCTTAAGGAAAACAATGTTTAATAAATTTAAACAAGGGAAATTCACAAAACCTTTTTAAGTTCTTAACTAAGGAAAAAAATTTCTTAGTTTCCAGATATATGGTTTCGAAAAATAATCTTGAAAAAAATTACTTAGGAAAGATTCTAGCATAAAGCATATAAGAATCTTACTTTTTAGTTATAATAAAATTATAAGAAAGTATAAGAATGATATAATTTATTCATTTATAAAAATAAAATAGAAATAAAACATGAAACAAAAACCAGTAGGAGATATTTTAACCCAAATAGTAGGGTATCCACCAACCTTGGATAAAGTTCCCCAGATTTATACTTTTAAGAAAATCTATCTTACCCACACCAGCGTAAGAACTCGATAGGAAAATCATAATTTGTATTTCTATTCCTGCATGACATTGAACTTTAAGGTTGTCTGTACCTTAGTCTTCCTATCCCTAGAAGGCCTCGAATTTAAGGTAGACAAAACCTCCGTCATCTTATCCCCAGAAGCCCTAAAACATTAAGGTAGTGGGAACCTCAGTCTTCATATCCCTAGAAACCCTCAATTGTACTCAGTAACAATTAGAGTTACATGAATCAAGATGAACAGGATGCTATTTATGCACAAATAATGAGAGTCTTTCTCTATCTATAAATTACTTCATATCATGTAATCTCTTGTTTGGTCAACATAAATATTTGAGCTCATTCACATGAGTTCCTATTTATAGGCATAACTCTAATTGTTAGCTCCCTCCTCCAACGACCATATTTTTACATGAATCTCAGAGGTACCTATACTTGTGTCACTCAAACAATGGTTATTTAGAAATATATTTCATAACATCGTTTCATAACAATATCATGTGTAATAAAAAATTGAAGGAACTTAACCAAAAATATTTTTTAGAGTATAAGTAAAAATAAAATTCAGAGTCTAACCAAATGAACATTCAGAGTTTATAAGACATGGATATTCAAATTCTGTTATACAAGGAATTTGGAATCTGAATTCTGCATATTCCAGAGTGTGAATTATGATGAATTTGGAGTCTGAATATTGAGTAATTCAAAGTCTAAATTCTGAGCAATTCACAGTATGAATTCTAAGGAATTTAGAGTCTGAATTATAAGGAATTAATAGTCTAAATAATAATGAACTCAGAGACTATTTTCTGAAGAATTCAGTGTCTGAATTATGGGGAATTCAGAGTCTTAATTCTTAATAATTCAGAATCATAATTTCAGAGAATTTGGAATGGGAATGTTAGAGATTCACAATCTGAATTTTAGAGAGTTTGAAGACTAAATTTCAGAGAATTCAGAGTTTGAATTACCGAGAAATTGGACTCTGAATTTTAGAGAATTTGGAATATGAAAACATAACACTCTATATCCAAGGAATTATAATATTCCGAGGTTTTATAAAACAATCATTATTTTAGACTTAGTAATAAAATTATTTTTATTTAGATAGATTATAAAATGAAATAATGAAAATAATGGTAAGGATAAAAATTTCCTTAGAGAACCTAAATTTTCCGGATGAAAATAATCCCTAGGGAATAATATTTTTCCTTACAATAAAGTGTTTGTGATTTTGAAAAAATTGAGGAATGGAAAATTCAAAAGGAAACCTTATTGACTCAACATTAGGAACTAGTTCATACCCTTTTCATATGTCAGGAATTTATCACTCATCACAAATGAATGGAAAATATCTCATCTCATAATCAACAAGGTTCAAACATTACATCACAAAGAAAAACATAACAAGGAAAAACTAAAAACAGCTTTGGGTACTGGTCATGCATCTGTATATATCATTCCCAAATACTCTCCTCCAATCCACCATGCTTCCATAGCACATAAACCAAAGTAATGGTACATCCAGGTATCACCTTCTTTCAACAATCCTAGATCTCTACTAGCCACTCCACAAACGTCTCATCATCCTTGATATCTAACTCTCCCCAATCAATGACATGAGAGTCACTGTGAAGATATCAAAAAATCATAGAAATGTTAAATACATCATGTATATTCACTAACCATGGTGGAAATTCAGACCAATATGTCACCTCACCAACTCACCCTAACACCTCAAAGGGCCCAAAAATTCTAGGATAAAACTTACTCCCTTTTCCAAACCTCCACTTCCAATGTCAAGGTGAAACCTTTAAAAAAACATGGCCCAAACCTAGAACTATAGGGGCCTAATTCTTTGATAAACATAAGACTTCTTCTAGTACTATATTTCATTAATCCTCCCATGAATAAGATGACATTTATTTATCATGCTCTGCACCACATCAAGACCATGTACAGCTATCTCCCCAACCTTTGTCGAGCACAATGGAGAATGAAACAGTCTCCCGTACACAGCCTTAAACTGGACCATGATAATAGAAGATTGATAACTATTATTATAATCAAAATCCACCAAGGTAAGGTTTCGTAAAATAGATCCTCTAAAGTCAAATATGTGTTCTTGAAGCATATCCTCCAACCTCTGTATGGTCTGTTCTATATGTCCATATATCTGAGGGTGAAAATTAGTGATGAGGCATAACTGAGTTCCAAAATCATGTTTTAATCCCCTATAGACTCCTAAGGTAAGCCTTGAATTCCAATCCATGACAAATGGACCTTGGAACTCCATGAAACCATAATAATTCAATCACGTACTTCTTAGCTAAAGCATCCACTATGCCTGACTCCTAAGTCACTAAGATGTGGGCAGATTTCATCAACCGATCAAATACACCCCAGATAGAATCACAACCACCCTGAGCTATGGGTAACCATATGATGAAATCCATCGATATGTTATCCCATTTCTACTCAGAAATATCCAAGGGTTATAACAAGACAATAATAACATATTGATAGGACTTTACCTACAAGAAAACCAAGAACATCACCCTGAACTCCACCACTACCCGTTTCATCTTAGGCCGCCAAAAATGCATTCTCAAGCCATGGAACATTTTAGAAATTACCGAGTGTACCTACAAATGTGATTTATTAAACTCATGATGGACTTAATCCTGAATAAAAATAGGAACAAAATTCCTTCCATGAAAAGACACATGGTTCTGACCATCCTATGACTATCCCTCTAGAGCATCACCATAGATAACATGATCACACATAACCTCTGACTTTGAGTCTCCCTACAGAGACTCCTATACCTAATGCACTAGAGAAGACTACACCGTTATCTGAAATAAATATCCTCTACCACCATCCACTATTTAATTTAATTATAAGCCTGTAAACTCCTCCATCGCTATATAAGAATCCAAGAACACTCAAACAAAACCCTTCCATTAATTCATACTCAAAGCATCAACCACTACATTTCCCTTTCCTAATGTTTAGGATATCTTAAAAACATAATCCTGAAAACAAATATCCACATTTACTACCCCACATTCATATCATTCTAGGAAAACTTATACCTCAATCTCTTATGATCTTTGAAGGCCACAAAGCACTCCCCAATGAGGTAATTCTACAACAACTTCAGTGAAAACACAACTCCTAGTATCTCCATATCATGGGTGGAATAGTTATGTTCCTGAAATAATCACATCCTAGACCCATAAGAGATCACTACCTTTAGCTGTATCAGCACACATCCCGATCCGAGATGGGAAGTGTCACTGAACACCTCAACATTACCCCTTAAATAGACTGTCGGAGCACCGGGGAACTGACCAAATTCCCTTTAACGAAACTGAACACTACATGACACCAATAATCCCATTAAAAAACATGGTCTTTGTTAGTTAAAGGTTTCAACATAGATACAAATCAAGAGAAATCGGGTCCAAACCATTGATTATAGCCTGTGAGACAAAAGAAATTGTGATCCTATGCCTCATTATTAGGATCTTCCCAATAAAAAATTGATTAAATATTCAAAAAGTCTACTTCCCAAAATTAATGAGACACCACATTCCTAAGGAAATCCACCTCTTGTGTTTAGAAAATTAATGTGGATACCTTTCCATAGAGCTGGTGGTGTCAAAGAACATACAAGACCGTTCTGTGATTCTCAGCATGCTCCTCCTCTAACTCCAAGTAGATTAATATATTGTAAATGAATACGAAGATGAACCAATCCAAGAACTAATGAAACATGGAGTTCATAAGCCCCATGAATATGACTGGTTTGTTCATAGAATCAAAAGACATGATTAAAAACATGAAGTGTCAATATCTCCATCTATAGGTAGTATTGAGGATTTGTCCCACATTCACCCTCAACTGGTGATATCTATACTGCAGATCAATATTAGAAAACTAACTCGCCTCATATAATTGGTCGAAAATATATTCTATCCTTGGAATATTGTAACTATTTTTTATTGTCACCTAATTTATCCTTGAGAAATCTATACAAAACCTTATGATTTTCCTCATGTTTAGGGATCATGACCCAAGCTTGGCCATAGAGGTGGTCGTTAGCATAGAGTCAGAGGATTTGGGAATGGTCTGTTGCCTGTGGTGGAGGCCATAGTTATGGAGTGTCCATAGATCATCAGTGGTATAATCAGTTTGTTTAGTAAACTTTTTTTCCCTGTTTGATTCGGGAGCTTTGCACTCCTTTTTTAACCAAATCTAGCCCATGATTTGGGACTTGACATAGAGAGGCATCCTATGCCCCTGGTGTTGAGTACACCATTCAGAGGCCATACCATCCCATGAAATACTCATTGTTCCTAACTCAAAAATTAATCTTATCTTTCAACCTCCTCCTCTGATACCAATCTTTTAAACCCCATCACTCCAAAGATACACATAATGGGATGGAAACTAAGAAAGACAATTAATGTCTCCCTATGTCCTGACTCTAGTAGGCACTCAGTTGGTGATTAGCACCATGGGTATATGGATCTCACAATATAGGAGGCATTACCCTTAATAAGAAATAAGATTCCGAGATAGAATGAATCATCCAAAAAAACTCCAAGAAATAATATAAATGAGAAACTCAAACCATCCTGCATGCATTTATAAATATAACTAATAGAAATACATTATATTCTACAGGGTAAATACCTAATAGTAAATTTAATGTTGCGACTCAGAAATATTCAAGGATCTGAGCTAGTAAATTCTAGCATGGTCTATGAAATCCTCTGAGAAAACTGAAAATAGTTTTATATATTTTGGGTGATCATACGAGTATACTCAGTAATAAAATCATTGTCTCTCGTGTACATGTAGAAAAGGCATAATAATTCCCCTGTGAGAAAACAGTAGATCCAAATAGTACCTAAGCATGTATTCTAACCAAACCCAACCTCACTCTGGCACTGTCACCATGTAAATAATGTCAAGTAATATAATTTGGTATAAATCAAATCAATGATAGGGTATCGCCAACCACTTTCCCACTAGTATGTTGCTCTTTCCCAATGTCATATGTCCTGGAACACCCATCCCTCCCATATACCACATAATATCTCACCTTCACACACCTGAGCCTCACAAAAAATCACATTTTTCACACAGTTTCTCCTTAAAACATAGGAAATCACATCACATATCATTCAAAAGACACTTGAGAAAGAATATCACAACTCATCCTAAAGACTCCTCGAAAAGCACAAACCACCTTACCCATAAACACTTGGGCTATCAAGTATCAAATGGAAGATCTTGGGCCCTCACAACCACCATAAAAGCACTAAAAATCCTCTAGACATCATATCCAATTCCATACATACCTTTCTTGGAAGAGAGAGAGGAATAGAGTGGGTACCCATCCTTCTGTACTCCTCACCGAATGTTGGAAACAACACCCACCGGATGAATATGTGGGTGTTCAGAACATAGTTCTAAACATGGGTGGGGTGCATATAGAAATAAAATGAATAGAAATTAAAATTTATACTACTAAACTCTCCATCACAACCTATGAGTTCAAAAACAAACAAACCATCTCAGAACACAATCAATTTTGCTGTAACCTCCAAATTCATTTATTATCAATCATTTCAGAAGGTGAAGACCAATAAAGAATTAACATGGATTCACATTCCCTCTATGTTCTAAACCCATTAAGTTCATTATTTATAATTAACCACATTTAATCAAAAAACCATAATTTATTATTTTATTAACCACTTTCATCTCATTATTCAAACAAACCCATGTCACTCCAAAAATTATTAAAAAATTATTCATTTATTCCATCACTACCTTTGTAGCTATACATATCAAGTGACATTGTAATAGTTATTCAAGAGGTTATGTTCGATGGTAAATTAATTCACATCACATTAATGACACATCATACCAAAACTTCTAGATAAGAGGTGATATTTTCTGAATTTTATAAATGAAAAGACTTTGGGAAATTACCAACACAAACACAACTATCCTTCTTCAAACTCATCTCCATATTCGTCACGTTAATAGAACCAACCCCTAACTCACAACCACATCAATCAACATATTACAAACCAAAAAGATTCATATCCTTATAGCATAATCACACCACATCCATAATATCACCATGGTATAACCATATTTCATCCACTTCCCCCATGCACACAAACCACTAAATTCCAGACATAAAATCACCTCATGTACCAAGGTAAAACAAATTTTGATATTTAATAAGGAATCAATTATTTAATTTTCATTTTTAATTGTTGGGTGATCATAGAAACTATAAGATCTTGGGGCATCCATCTATGAGCTAAACATACACGGTTAACCATCATTTATATATAAGCATTCATCAATGATACTAACAATCATGCATTCTAAAAATCATCTAGTGCACCATAAAGTACCCCCAGTGACCATGATTATTAGTGCGTTGTTATCCCATACAAATCACAAAACTTAATGAAATCATACATACAAAAAGATAATGCCTCACTTTTCCCATCCCGTGTATATTTATTTTTGATCCAATTAGATTATCTTTACTAATTAATAATCCACCATATTCACAAGGGAAAAGATATATATATATACCCATACCACATGATTCACAATTTATAATATGAAAGAAATCCTACCTTGAATAAGAATGATCAACACTTCATGGTTACACTAAAAAAAGGTCACATGTATAGTCGATAGACCTCTAGGGAATCACAAAACAAACTCTGGAAAACTCTCCAAGTAAGAAATTTTTGGGGACGTATGGTCTCAAGAGAAAGGAAAAAAGTAGGGAAAAAGGGTAGGGTTTCTATAATTTACAAATATCAGATCTGATTAAATGGGAATTAGATATAGTTTAATATTCCTATTAAAGGAGGATATGACCAAGACCACACAGTTTGACAATTTCAAAGACTTCATGCCCTTAGAGAAATAAATATATAATTTATGGCCTTTTAATAAGTATCAAATCCTTTTAAATTTGTCCTTGAATCCATTTTATGTTAAAGCAAGAACTCCAAAGGAAAAAACATGAAGAATATGAAACACTGGTCACAAGGCACCACCAGTGAGATACCATCCGATAATGAACAACTGAATGAGGAACTGTCAGCAAGAAACTTCCAGAAGAGGCGCAAATAGATGAGGTACCATTAGGATGAACAACCTACAACCTTTAGTGATTCACTGCCAAGAGATACATCTCTAGGTGAGACACTGCCAGATGATACATTTCCATGGACACCTACCACTAGCCATGAGGGACTACCATATGAGGCACCAATGGTCATCTAACTACCAAGGTGGGACATCACCAAAGAGCCAACTCCAGGGTGGGACAATGCCAAGGAGCCAATGGTAGGGTGATCTACCATCAGCGATCTTCCGTCAGGGTGAGACACCACTGGTGATCCACCGCTAGGGCGAGTTACCTTTAGGAGGCTCTTCCATCACGAGACACCATTAGGATGACGTATCATCAGGATGAGGCACTGTTGGGATGAGAAACCATTGGAAAACATGGAAAACTAGGATTTCTTCAAGGTGTTGAAATGAGTGACCATGACTTACCAGGACACCTCAAACAATATATTTCCCATATAGTAATAGACTCCAAAGGCCCGGTCCATTATATCAGATACATCTCAAACTATTATCTTCCTCGAGATTTCACAACCAACCAAAACTAGAGGAGATGAGGGATCGAAAATACCATCCCTCAAGATACATCACAATTATCTTGTCACAATTGAAATGAAACTATCAACTAAACACATCAAAGTTCAATGATATACCCCTTTGTGTCATTCGAAAGTTGCAGCATAAATATCAACACCTATGAAATCCTACTAAAAAATATTTTAGTCAGGACTTATCATCATGGTTATCAACACATTAACCCAAATGACAACAAAACAAATTTTTACAACCACAAAAAAACCACATCGTCTAAACACATGAATTAGGAATTTCATTCCTTTGTGACAAGACACTTTGCTCTGGGCAGCGCTGGCTCACCTTCTTGGGTTTAATCACATCATAGTTAATGTGTATCTTTTAGTAATCATTTCTTCCCATTTTCTTATGTATGGAAGTTATCACATATCACAAACAAACAAATAATATCACATTTCATAATAAAAATGGTTCAAACATCACATCACATTGAAAAAAATAAAGAAAAACTCAAAATAAATATGGCTATTGGGAACCCATCTGCGTCTCTCGCTCCCATGTACTCTCCTCATGACCAATATTTCTACAAAACACTTGAACCAAATGATTGGTCCATCTACACAACACCTTCTACCGAAATCCCAGATCTCTACTGGCTGCTCCCCAAACATCACATGATCCTTGATATATAACTCTCTCCAATTAATGAAATTGGATTTATCATGAAGATACCATAAAATATAAGATATTTGAGAGATATCGTGAATCTTCTATAATCACGATGGCAATGCCAACCGATACACAACCATTCCAACTCGCCCCAACACCTTAAATATCCGAACAAACTAGAGGGAAATATTACTTTCTCTTCCAAACCTTCACTTCCCACAATGAGAGGAAAAATTAAAAAACACATGCAATCCAACCTCAAACTCTAAGGGTATCCCTATAAGATTAGAATGATTATTTTTCTGGTCTTTATATGATTTCATCCTCTCATGAATAGGCTGAAAAATATTTTTCATTCTCGGAAACACATTAGGACCAAGAAAAGATCTCTCCCCAACCTCTATCCAACACAATGGAGAATCAAATAGTCTACCATACAAAGCCTCAAATGGGGAAATTCCAATAGAAGAGTGATAGAAATTATTATCAAAAAAACTCAACAAAGGCATGGTGTCATATCCAACATCCACCAATGTCCAAGATACACACTCTCAACATATCCTCCAATGATTGGATAGTTCATTCCATCTACCCATCTGTGAAAGGGTGGAAATAAGTGACCAGGAATAACTATGTGCCAAAATAATGTTTCAATCCCCTCATGAATCATGAGATAAACCATGCATCTTGACTTGATGGTAGTGTTTTAGACATGGAGATAGAGATATGGTTGAAGGATCTCGATAACTGTTTCAGTTTGATCCCGTCCCTAATGGAGTAATGGATCCCCATGTAAATCTATCAGATTTGGGGTGTTGTGCATCACGGGTGGACAATGTATCTGGGAGAGCAGAAAGAGAAATATGTTTTATGGGATGACATCTAGAAGGAGTTCTGGGAAGAATTAATTTCTTCAATCATGAATGTTGAGAAGAGATAGGATCTACTCTCCCTTCAACAAGAGATAATTTCTATGCGAGAGTTGGGAAACAAGATCAATAACCTTCTCAATTTTCTCCAAGATCATTTTCTTATTGAGGAGTCTCGTGTAATAGGTCTTGAACAGGTACATCATCCTTCTATATAGTATATTATTACTCCAAGAGGTAAGCCAGAAAAGTTCTTCAAGAGGTAGATTTTTAAGTTGTAGTTCTAAGGAACCAAGACATTTAAGGTTTCAACCAGAAGTGAGTAGACCTCAATATCTTCCTTTTAGTACTTCTGGTTCTAGTGGTTTCCTTGTTTATCCTAAGATCATTGCACTAGTGTGTTTTTGTGGAAGGGGATTGAGGTCATCACCAGAGTTAGTGACCAAAAGTTCATAGAGACCATTTTTATGGACGTGGATAGGTTCAACTCCATCCTTAGCAGCAATTACCAGTCATACCATTTCAGTAGTATGGACTGTTGGATTGTTTTCTATTTAAGGGAGGTGGACTGGGTGGAGGCAGTCATCAGGATATTCCTCATGTCGAGGGACCATGAACCGAGCATGTTTATGGAGGTGATCATCAGTAGGAAGGTAGAGGATCTATGCATGGTCATTTTCACATAGTCGAAGAAATATTTATAGAGGGGCCATAGATCATCAGATTTATGATTAGTTTTTAGTACCCTTGTCTGTGCCTCGTTTGATTCAAGAGATTCACACTCCTTTGTTTCACCCTCTATAGCCCATTCTCTGGGACTTGAAATAGAGAGGCTTCTAGTGCCCCTCATGTTGAGTATGAAATCTAAAGATCGGACAAACTTGTTTGATGTGTTACCGGGGTGAAGACTAATGATGGTACCACATAAATACCATGGAGATATTTTCTTACTAAAAATGTATCCATATGATGTCATCCTTAACATTAACCGATTACATTCTATGAATGTTGTTATTGACTGATTTTGGAGGAGATTCATGTTCTCATATGTTGATGACTAGATTGTGGTTTTCATTGGTGATAAGAGGTTATAGCTAGGTAGATGAAATGTGGATCCCCTTATTTCTTTTATGGATTAGATTTCATGTAGAATCAATGGAAACTGATATGGTAGAGGTTCCTAGGGTTGTTGAGGATTTCATGGATGTTTTCCATACTTATTTTGTTGTGCTACCCTATCAATGTGATCTTGATTTTAGTATATAATTATAGAATAATTATACTCATATTTCGATGGATCTTTATCAGATGAAGCCTTATTAGTTTCAGGATTGGATGATTCAGATAGATGGTCTGATGCATAAGGTTTTTATCCAGACAAGTGTGTCACCATGGGGAGCTCTAGTGTTGTTCTTAAAGAAGGAGGATGTTGGTATGAGGTTGTTTATAGACTACTATAGAGTAAATCAAGCGAGGTTTAAAAACTATTACCCTCTTTCGATGATAGATGTTCTTTTTAACTAGCTGAGAGGGGTGATTTGGTTTTCTATGATCGATCTGTGGTCTGGATATAACCAGTTGTTGGTGAAAGAGAGTAATATCCAGAAGGATATCTTCAGATGTAGGTATGTGAATTTCATGTGTGTAGTCATACTGTTTCGTGTTACGAACACACTATTCATGTTCTTATATCTTATGAATTTCATGTTCTAGGTGTTCTTTGATCAATTATGTATCATATTCATCGATGATATCTTAATATAGTTAAAATCAGAGGAGGCGCAAGTTGGGATTCTTCAAACTATCTTGCAGGTTCATTGACACCACGAGCTCTATGAAAAGTTTTCCAAGTGTAATTACTAGACACAATAGGTACATTTCCTTGCACATGTGGTCTCTTAGTAGGGTGTGGTAGTATACCCATAAATGTTTAAAGTAGTTGCTTCTTGTATAGTACCTAAGAACATAGAATAGATTTTCAGTTTTCATAGTCTTACTAGATATTATAAGGGGATTATACCTGATTTCTATCATTTTTTAGTCCCATTAATATATTTTACTAGGAAAATAAAACGTTTTTGTTGATTTATCAGTTCCAAGTAGCATTCGGTTACCTAAAAGTGAATTAGGGTAGTTCCCCAGTACTCTAGTTTCCAGAGGAAGGGGTAATGTTTGAGGTGTTCTCTGATGATTCCTATATGGGATTGGGATGCATTATAATTTATAAGAATGAATTGATCTCTTATAGGTCTAGGAATTTCTATCCTCATGAATGTAACTATGACACCCATGATCTAAAGATAGAACCAGCTGTGTCTGTACTGAAGTTAGAGTGACATTACCTCATGGGGGTTTCTTTTTGGTATTCACAGATCCAAACAATTTGAGTAATATAATTTCCTATAGTGACCTAAATCTATTACAACACAAGTGGATTGATTTTCTTATGGATTATTATTTTGAGATCTCTTACACCTTAGGAAAGGGAAATTTTATGACTGAGGATTTTAGAATAAAATCACAAAAGGAGGTTGCTCATGAATTTGTGTATTAATGGGAGTAATGGAAGAATTTTATCCTTTAACATAGATGAAACAATATATGGTAGTAAAATCTATAAGTTTCTGATGGCGATTCAGTCTTATCTGATGTAGCAGGGGGAGGAGTCCTAGTGTGGATACATAGAGGTAGAGATGATGAACGATCATGATGGTTATGACGATTATTTGGAGGGATGGATAGAGGATGGATATAAGTAGATGTTGTTTCATGTAATGTTTTTTGTTTTAGTGGAGATGTGTGATAGAGATCTTCACAAGTTTAATAGATCTTCTTTGGTGGTACACCCATGAGTTTCCAAGATGTACCATGGCTTAATGATGCATTTTTGGTAACTTGGGATGAAAGAGGTAGTATTAGAGTTTGTGAAACAATGCTTGGTCTTCCAGAAGGTAAAGGTTGAGAATCATGTTCCTAGTGGTATGTGTATCCTTTGGATGTTATTTACTATAAATGGGAATATATTTCGATGGATTTCGTCATAGGTTTACACTGATTTTAGAGAGGTTGTGATACTATCTGGGTGATTGTGGATTGGTTGATGAAATCAGATAAATTCATAAAAATAAATGATTCAAGAATATTGGATTCATTAGATAAGAAGTATGTGGATGATGTAGTATGGTTTCAAGGAGTTTTGTGGTCCATTTACTCAGATCGAGACACACGGTTTACTTAATGAGTTTAGAGGGGGTTGCAGCATGATTATGGAACTCAGTTATGCCTCAAAAATCCTTTCCATCCTTTGAAAGATTTTAAGAAGGAATGAACTATCCACACATTAGAGGATATACTAAGAGCATGCATATTGAACATTTCTGGATCCTTGGTATGACACCTACACTTGGAGGATTTTTCTTATAATAAAATTTATCATTATTCCATTAGAATGGATCTGTTTGAGACATTTTATAAGAGACTCTGTCATTTCTCCACTGTTATGGAAAGAGGTTGGGAAGATATGTGTTATTAGTCCTGATGTAGTGCAGATCATGACATAGAATGTTTAGCCTATTCATGAGAGGATGAAAGAATAATCAGATAGAGAAAAGTCTCATGTTGATCATCAAAAGAGGCCCTTAGAGTTTGAGGTTGGGGACCATGCGTTTTTTATGGTTTCCCCTCGACATGATAAATAATGTTTTGGTAGAGGGGTTAAGGTTTATCCTAGGTTTGTTGGGCCCTTTGAGGTGTTTGAGTGTGTTGATGATATAGCGTATCGGTTTGTGTTTCCACTATGGTTAGACAAGATGCATGATATCTTTCTGGTCTCTTAGCTTTATTGTTATCTTCATGATGACCCCCATGCCATTGAATGTGGAGAGTTAAATATCGAGGATAACTTGATGTTTGTGGAGTGATCAAAAGATATCCAGGATCTTCGAGAAAAGGTGCCACATTGATAAACCTTTCCTTTGGTTCATGTGTATTGGAAGCATGGCGTCATGTAGGAGAGTTCTTGGGAGGGAGATACTTGGATGCGTTCCTAGTACCCAGAGTTATTTTGAGTTTTTCCTTGTTTGATTTTTCTTTTTGATGTTATGTTTGATCATTATTAATTATGAGATAAGCTATTTTACCTTGGTTTGTGATGTGTGATATAGTCATGACTTATAATAAGGGGAGGAATTTATTCCTAATCGAGAGAAATTAACTAAGATGAGATTAAACCCATGAAATAGATTCAGTGCCTCCAAGAGCAGATAGTATCATGTCATGGAGGAAGAAATTCCCTTATTAAAATGTTTGGATGGTGTGGGTTTTTTTGGTTGTGTAAATGTTTTTTAGTCTTTTAGGTTAATTTTCCAACCACCATGATGATAAGGGCTAGATAGTAGATATTAGAGGAGGTTTTCATGGGTTTAAAGGTTTCTGCTACAAATTTTGAATAACAGAAGATGGTTTATCATTGAACTTTGATGTGTTTAGTTGATCGTTTTGATTCTATCATGGTGATATCCTTGAGAGGCATCTTGAGGGATAGCTGTTTTGACCCTTCATCTCATTCCCTTATAGTTGGGTTTTAATTATCGAAGAGGAGATTTGTTTGAGAGGTATCTAATGTAATGGTCCAGTCCTTTCTAGTCCATTACTTTGTGGGAAATTTTGTGTTTGAGGTTTCATGGGATGTTAAGGTGAATCTTTTCAACATCGTAAAAAATTCACAATTTTAATAGTTTTCCAACGGTGCCTCATCACAAGTGTGGCTCATCCCAATGATGCTTCAACCCATTGGTGTTTCGGGCTGGCAATGCCTCACAAATGGTATCTCATCTTGGCGATGGCTCGCTGGGGGTGTCTCACCCTAGAGGTGGCTTTCTGATGGTATATCACCCTAGAAGTGGATGTCTAGAGGTGTGCCACCCAGGAAGTGGCTCACTAGAAATGTCTCACCCTAGCGGTCCCTCAACTGGTGGTTTCTCTTTTGGTGGTACCTCATTCCTCGTGCAAGGACACCCAAGAAGTGTCTCGTCTGGTGGAGTCTCATCGGATGGTGTCTCACATAGAAATGGATTACAAATATTTGTAGGCTATTCATACTGAAAGTTCCACATACAATGATGCCTCATTTGGTGGTGTCTCGCTGGTGGTGCCTCTTCTTATGGTGCCTCATCTAACAGAGTCTCACTGAAGGTGCCTTGTGAATAGTGTTCCCAGTTCCTCTACTTTCTCCCTTTTGACATATTTCCATGAACTAAAATGGATTGAAGTAAAAATTTAATATGATTTGAGACTGATCCAATGTCTATAAATTATATCGTTATTTTACTAAGGGTCTAGAGTAATTGAAATAGTCAAACAATGTTGTCATGGTCAGATCCACCATTAATGGTAATATTAAACTGTATCTAAATTTAGTTGAATCAGATTTGATCTTTTTAAAGTTGAGATATCATACCCTTCATACATACCTTCTCTTTTCTCTTGAGACTAAACTTCCCCAAAACCATATTCCTTGAAGATTTTTCCTCTGTTCAGTTTGTGATTCCTGTGAGGGTTACTTATTGCACACGCACCCCTATTTTTTTCAAAAGTAGGAAGTGTTGATTGTTCTTATTCAATTTAATATTACCATCATCTTTATAAATTCTGCATCAGGTGGGATGGGTACATAAATGTTATCCCTTGTGAATATTATTGACTTTGGGTTAATAAATATAATCAAAATTTATTAAGAATCAATATACATGGGATAGTAAATGGTGATTCCGGATCTTTCTCTATGTTTGATTTCATTAATTCTTGTGATTTGTATGGGATAAAACCCCACTGAGAATCATGGCTATTGGGGGTCCTTGTTTGTGTGAAAGATTATTCGAGGAATTAATGATTATTTGGATCTTTGTTGAATGATTTTATATAAATGTGGGTTAACCACATATATTTGGCCAATAAATGGATGCCCTAGGATCATACAGTTTATGCCATAACCCCAGAATTAACAAGTGGAATTAAACAATAGATGACTTATTTAGTCTAAAATGGTGTTTTCTTTGCTATGTGAGTTTATGTGATGTATGAAATTGATTTGTTTTGTGGGAATGGAATAAGTTAATGAAATATGGCTTTATAGTGGGGTTGTGATGGGTGTGGTGTTATTATGCATCAGGGATGTGAAACTGGTTTTTTTTGTAATGTGTTGTGGGTTGTGGTTTTGAGTTGGGGGGTTTGTTTTCATAATGTGTTGAAATTGGTGGACGAGTTTTAAGATGAAAAATAGTGTTTTTCTGGGTAATTTATGAGAGTATTTTCATTAATAACATTTATAAATATTCACCCCATATCCATATGTCATGGTATGATGTTTCATTAATGTGAATGGATCTTCACCTACTCATTGACTGTTACTATGTCACTTGATAAGTATAGATGACTGAGTAGTGTTGAAATAAATGAATAATTGTTTAATAATGTTTGGAGTGACTTGGGTTGGCTTGGTTAGTGAGATGAAAGTGGTTAATGAAATAATAAATGATAATTGTGTGATTAAATGATGTTTATAATAAATAATGGTTGTGGAACATATAGATAATTTGAATCAATATTAATTTATTAGGGCTCTTTAATGTCTAAAATTATTTCCAATAAATGCATTTAGAGGTTTCACCAAAAGTGAAGGTGTTGTGAGATGTTTTTTTGTTTGTGTACCCATCAGTTGGGATTGTGTGTTTGATAATATACATATATTTTTATATTCTTGTGATATCTATATGAACCCCACCAATGTTGAGTACTATGTGTCGAACACCCGTATAGTCAAATGGGTGGGGTTCCCAATATCTGGTGAAGAGTATGGATGGATGGGTACACGATCATTTCTTCTCTCTTTTCCAAGAGAGGTAGTTATGGAACATTTGTGATGGATGGAGGTCTGCTAGTGCTTTATATGGTGGTTGGGATGTCCCATGTGTTTTTGGGTGAGTCATGATAGCCCAGGTTTTTGCGATATAGGTGGTTTGTGATTTCCTAGTTGTCTTCGGGATGAGTTTTGATGTTATTTCCCTGGTGTCTTCAGGAAGAGTTGTGATAATATGTGATGATATGTGATGTGATGTGATGTGTTGTGAGGAAAAACTGCATTCAGGTTGGATTTTTTGTAAGGGCCAGGTGTGTGAGTGTAGGATTTGATGTGGTATATCGGTGGTATGGGAGCACTAGTACGTATAACGTTGAGTGAGTGCGGAATAATGGTTGGAACGTTTGGAAGGGTACTCTATAGTTGATGTGCTTTATACCATATTATATCACTTGACTTGTGTTGCTTAGTGATCATTCCCGGGAGAGGCAAGTAATTGTTAGTATATTTACTTAGGTGCTATTTGGATCTACCATTTTCTCACAGGGGAATTAATATGATTCTTCCATGTGTGAATGAGAGATTTTAATTTTCTTACTGAATATAATTGTATGCTCACCCTACGTATATAATTTTTTTAGATTTCCATGTTGATTTTGTAGACCATGATGAACATTACTAGATTAGAACCATAAATGTTCGTAAGTTTCTACATTAGATTTACTTCTAGGTATTTACCTTGCATACATTAATTTATTTTTATTAGTTATATTTATACATAAATGTGGGATGGTTTGTGTTTCTATTTTATATCATGTCATTGATTTTTGTCGATGTTTCATTCTATACCATGATCTTATTTCTTATAATGGGTAATGTCTCCCATATTGTGACATTCTTACACCATTAGTGTTAGTTTCCAACCTGGGGTCTATTGGAGGTGGGACTTGAGGTTTGTTATCTCCCTTTCTTCATTTCCAACCAAGGTGGGGTGTCTTTGGAGGGAGGAGGTTGATACAAAGTGGTATAAAAGGTGGTGGTTGAGGGATAGGATGGAGATTGGAATTATGCGCTATGAGGATTCCATGGGGTGGTATGGAAATTGTTCCAACTCACAATGGTATGTGACATAGGCCAATGACAATAGCTAGGACATGAGATTTTAGGTCCCCACATAGTTCAGTGTATAGAATCTGAGCTTATTGAATGACCAAGTGAGAGGGTCCTGTATGGGGGGTAGATACCTAGGAGAGGTACATACATCATAGTGACTTGTGTTCTTGTTTTAATTGGTTTTTTTTTCAGGAAGGATAAAATGAATTAAAATAAATCTTAATAAAAATTCCATACTAGTCTTGTAACACCCCAGGTATTTACAAATAAATTTAATGTGGAATGTAATGCACACAACATTGCATCTATGGGAAACAACATTTTTGTTATAACAATTATTTAAATAAGATAGTTATAACTTATCCATGAACAAAAAATCCTCTTCTGTGATTTGAATATTTAAAAACGGAATACATTTTTGCAATTACTAATAAATTTAGAGTCTGATAGGGTCAACTTAATTTTTTTCATGAATATTAACTTGACCATATTGAAAGGTTTTGTTACCCTTATGAATATTATTATCAAAACTAATGAATAGTAACGTCACCCATGAAATTATAAATACCATTTTGGCACCATATAAATGAAAGTATGATATAATGGTATAAGTTACTGAATATTTTAAAAATTAATAATTGAGTGTTGATATTTTTATGAATAATAAATATTTAATTAAAATTATTTTATTAATAAATTTATTTAAAATAAAATTCATAAAATTTATTCCAAAATCAATATATTTTTTGTATTATTTTAGTATAATTTAATTAGACCATGGTCAATTTTTTAGGGTGTTATAAAATAAGTTTTAATTTCAAAAAAATTGTATATTTTCGAGAAAATGATGATTTTAATTAAAAATTAAAATTATCATATTTATAAATTATTTTCATATAATGGAGTTCATTTTTGAATTATACACATAAAAAGTGGTTAGGTTGGATGTTTAATATTTTTCTTAAATAATTGAATATTTTGTGAATAAAAAAATATAATAATTTATGATAAATACTGAATTCATGAATTATAGAGTCATAGATGATGTTTGGATTATTTAAGCACCATTGGTTCAAAATTTCAAGCACAAATTACTTTATTTATTCACAAGAATCAATAATATTTCATGTCTTGAACAAAATAATAAACTAATGAATAAAATAATGAGAAATCACCCCTCTCCTCCACTATAAACACCACCCCTCACCCCATCTTATACTCACACTTGTAAGCCTTGAATGTTGTTGAAATTAAACCCAAATCCTCTTACCTAGTCTCTCCCAACATCCTAAAACTCTTAGTCATTCAAAAAGATCAAAATCCCTTCCCCTAAGGAGGTTCTCTGGGAGGATAATTCAATAGGTAAACCCACTTCCTTTTTATTTTAATTTCATTTCAATTTTTTTTATTTTCCTATCCTATAATTACCTAATTTGTCCAAATGATCATGATAAATCCATTATAATATATATAATGTTATGATATTATTTTAAAAGAATATTCATCATCAATCTCAATACTCTCTCTTATTTATTTTAAAAATGATATCATCTTTTGAGAAGTGCCGAATTACATCCATCGTAGATGAAGAACTTTTGTTTTTTAATTTCTTCATAAAGCCTAGTCATGAAATAAATTTTATGGCAGAAACGTATTATATAATTTGTATTATATTTTATGTATGGTTGTTGAACCATTTTATATATATGATAATAAATAATAGAACAAAACTAGTTCCATGTGATCAAAAAACCGCTAAAATTAAGATAAATGATTATTATTAATTTTTCAACATCATATTTGGAAAAAACAATACATAATACCAATTAAGCATATGGTTGTCCACATGAACTTCAATATCCATATACAAATATCCCGATTGTAAAAACCTAATAAAGGAACGCTCCTGAGTGATAAAATTGTATCATATAACTCATCAAAAATCCTATAAATGAACTTAATAAAATTATAATCAATCAAATAAATGTAGATAAAGTTGTTAATTAATTAAGTAATTAATTAATTTGATTATCCATGATGTTAAGGTCAAGTACATAACACATTTTGACCTAAGGAAATGGTTTTCTTCTTGAACCTTCATTTTCATTCATGTTTTGATTTCTTCCACTATACACCAGTTTGATTCTTCTTTATCTTGATATAATCCTTATATGTTCTTTTTATTTATTAAAAAAACATATATTCATGCCAATTTATCTATAATTTCTGGGATAATTCATGTTTTATAGTTCTCCGTTCTAAATTGTCCCTGATATGCAAGCTTGATCAAAGGGAACGTCTTGATATTTTTACCCATTTTCAATTACCATCCATAATCTATTTTGAGAATACATTAATTTTATAAGATCACTATAATTTTCAGAAAAAAAGATATTTTTTCTTTTATAATTATTTAGAAACAATAATGGTAAATGCAAATGATTTTTTGAAAAGAAATCATCTTTGAAAAGTAAAAAGGTTATTTCTCTCAAGAATTCCTCAATGATTTTATTTGAGTATTTTCATCTATTTCAAAACATATATTGAATTTTGTTCTTTATTGGGGGTTTTCTATTATGTTTTTCATCAATCATATTTTATTAAATTTTTTACTATTGGTTTTACTATGGATGTGCAATCTTGATACTATTCACCATACTAATCATAATGGTTAGTGATTATGTTTCTTGATTGGGGAATGCTATTCACATTTCATTTTAATATATTTTTTATGTTTATCTCTATTTATATGTGGAATGAATTGGACTTATTAACTTATGTATGGGCCCTCTATAGCCCCACGACGCATCAGTAGTTCTCATGAGACAAACTATCCTGGGTTATTACCCGTTATGTATGGTGTCTTGGTTGAGGGCTTGATGGTATGATTTTAATGTACAGAATTATGAATTCCATCATTATAAAACTAGTAATTATAAGTCCTTGTAATTATTATACTATTATAATATCCATGGTTATGTTTTATTATAGAATTATTTATTCATATTTTATTCCTTCCCTATTATCCCAAATATTTTTTAATGGCACATGTTCTTTCGTTATTCATCATGCCTTATTATTTATGCTTCTACATTATTACTTACCCTTACTGAGCATTTGAGCTCACACATTTCATAATTTCAACTTTCATAGGATTCCTAGATGAATTTTATTAATGGAATTCAAAGATAATATATAATAATAAGAGTGTTTCCAAATGATTTTCTATAATTTATTTCATTTCAAGTTGTAATGTTGAACTTATGAATGTAATTGTTTTTTCCAAATATACTAAACTATTTGGTCGTTCATGATTCTTATTCCTTGTTTATATGCCAACATAATAAAAAAATGAATCGGATCTAGGATTCTGGGGTTGGGGCATTATAATTGGTGTTAGAGGAAGTTTAACAGAAACCATGTGAACTAGAGTTATTAAACATAGTTTAAGGAAATGACCCTAAGACAGCCTTTGAGGATAAGAATTGACGAAAATCCTAAAATTTATGTACTGTAGAAATTATTTGGATCTTCCTTGAAATACTACACTATCTAGATACTATAAATGGATGTGGTTCTGGAACAGATGTACCTTTGGGTAAACTTCCCAACAAGGTTTCCTAGCCCTGACTTGAGGTAACCTAGTACAGGAAAATAGGCCTTACTATGCACTTGGTTTGACACTACATGTGAATTTTCTTAGGATAATTAATATTTTATTTTCAAACCATTATTATGGATTTAAATGTAAATATTATCCAAAAGAAACCGTACTTGTGATTCTGATATTTGACATGAAAAAAAATTCAATTTATGTTAAGTGTTTTTCTAGTTAAATATTATACAGAACCTAATTTAGTGTATGAAATTATTTAGAAAGGGAACCCAATAAACGGAATGGAAACATCATGAACTCATGTATCCCATTTAAGGATTTCCCTCCTATGGAAGATAATGATTTCGGAATTGGAGTGGCGAGTATTGATGAGAAACTTATAACTCTACAAGGGAAACTAACTTAGGGTATGAACAATGATCTAACCCATCTATAGAATCTTGATCCACAATGTGGAGAAGAAATGTTAAACCACTTTATACGACAAAATCCTCTATCATTCAATGGGACTACAAACCCATTTATAACGGAGTAGTGGATATATTCCATGGAGAAGATATTTCATTCATTAGGAAGTAATAAAAGATAGAATGTTATCATGGCTATTTATCATCACTTAGGTGATGAAGATTAGTGGGGATCATTAATTCAGAACACGAAGGAGGAGGATGAAATATCAAATATGGAGTGGAATGATTTTAAGGAAATTTTCCAAGATAAATCTTTTCCTCATGAACAACGAGCAGATATGGAGAGGAAATTCATGAGTCTAATACAAAAAGTGGATGAAAAATTTTCCAAGTATGAATCCAAATTTACATGATTACCATGAAATCATGAAGGCTACATATATAATTCAAAGAGAAAAACTGATCGATTCTTTTATGTTTTAAAACTATTCATCTAAAGGGAACTAGTATCCTAAAATTTCATACCATTTGAGGATTTATTCTCATGTTCTATCAATATAAAAAAATAATTCTCTAATTCTTAAAACATTAAAGGAATTTAAGAGAATAAGATGACAACTGAACACTCTAGAAAAAAAAATAATGAAAATGGGACGAAGTGAAGAATTGATTTTCCATCCTGTGATAATTGTAGGAAGAAACACCAAGGTAATTTACTAAAGGGTATGGGTGTTTGTTAAAAGTGTGGAGGAAAAGACTAAGAATCCAATGATTTTAAGGGAAAGAAAGAATCTTCCAATTTTCAATGCTAAAATTTCAAAGAGATGGTACATTATGAAAATTATTGTCCTATGTGTCAAGGAAACATTCCCCAAATAAGGCCAAGGGATAAAGTCCAAGTTTATGAGGTCACAATAGAAGAGTTTGAAGTTCTTAATGATGTGGTTATAGTAACATTAATCATCTCCTCAAATTTAGCTAAATATTAATTTTATTCAAGATCATCACATTACTTTATATCATCTCAGTTTTCATTAAAAATTAGATATTTCCAATTATCCTTAATAAGGGAGTTATCAGTAAAAACCATTAAGGGAATACTCATTGCAACAAATATGTGTTATGAGGTTTCTATTATGGCATATAAATGTTCTGTATCATCTTATTTTATTGTCATACATATGGTTGACTTTGACATAATCTGTGTCCTCGATTGTCTTTCAACAAATGATGAAAAACCCTATTGCAAGAAGAAGGAAATTATGATTTTTTATGATTTTATAGAATCTATTATCTTTAGAGAATAAACATCACCATATGATTCTTATTTTAATCCACCCCTAGTAGATCATCTAAATTAAATTCACGGGGAGTAAGAGAATGCAATATATATGGGTATGGAAAGAAATATTAAAATTCAGGATGTACCTATTGTGAATGAATAACCTGATGTATTTCCAGAGTATTTACTTAGTGTTTGGAAAAAATACCTCAAGGTGTCCCCTTAGAATGTTTTGGGTGTGATTGTGTTTGTTGACAAAGCCAGATGATCATGAATGAGAATGGTTGTTGTTTTTCAAAGAATAGTTTTTATAATGGTGCAGTTTCCCAGTGTTTGTCAAATTTTTGAGCCTCAAAATCAAGAGTTTGATGTTGTAAAAGGAATTATTTCTTCATAAGAGTGAATTACATGAAGAACATTGAAGAAAGTTTGAAAAGGATGAAAACTGTGTAAGGACCCAACCCTAGTTTCCCAGAGAAGGTGACTTATTTGATTACATTGGCATATAAACAAAGAATAAGAATCATGATGGACTGAGTAGTTTAGTATTATTGTAAAAAATATACATACATAAGTTCAATATTACAACTTGAAAAGAAAAATGACATAGAAACTCATTAGACAACATCCATAAATCCTAGGTTATGCTTGCATGTCACTCATAAATTACTTCTTCATGTCTTGAGAAAATGAAACATAAGAAAGGGGTGAGCTCAAATGCTTAGTAAGAGTAAGAAATACATAGGAAGATAATATAAACGTTAGACATGGTGAAATATTGAAAACATGTACCTTTAATAAAAAACATGAACACATTATGGAAGGAAAATGAGCTGAGTAAATAATGCCATAATAAAACATAATCATGGGAATTATACTAGTCGAATATCCACATGAACATTAAATTATTATCTTCATAATGAGGAAATTGCATATTCCAGACTGTTTCAAGGCCTCGGCCAATACTACTAATGATTAAGGCCTCAGCCAAAATCCATAACTCATAGTTGGGAAAGGCCTCGGCCAATTCTACTTTAAGTTGTCTCAAGAGACCTACTAATGCATCAAGGGGATATAGAGGCCCCCAAACGTCACATAATAAGTCAAATACATTCCTCATACGAGCAAGGATCAACATAAACAATATATACATTCATATTGAATCTATATTATGAAATGTAACTTGCTTTCCTCAATTATTAAACATAAAAAACTAACCATTCGAAATAATATGGTGAATGGATTTAGGATAGATAATCCACAATAGAGTTAGTCATAAACCGTTAAATAAAATATTGTATATGACTTCAAAAATTATTAAACCCATTAATACCATGTAATCAACAAGAGTGTTGATTTAGATGAAAACACTCTTATAAAATCATTAAGCAATTCTTGAGATAAATACTCTATTATTTTGAAAATAAGAGTTCTTTTGGAAAAATACTTGTATAAAACCATAGTTAAAGTAAGATAGTATTTTCATAATAAACTGAGTGACTTTATAAAGATAATGGTTTCCAAAAACCGATTATAGAGTGCTCTTGAAAATAGGTAAGAATTTGAGAAATTCCCTTAAATCGGGCTTGTATTTTGGAAACAATTTTGAAAGTTCCTTTTAAAATGGGAAAATATCTTTAAAATAAGGAAGGGTTATGGTTTGTAAAAATATATATTATACTCACACAGAATATATGAAGTGTACATATCAATACATAAGAATTCCATTGAGGTAATTATACAATGAAAGTATCCCGAATGAAAATGGAAGTTTGGGGGGGAAAACCTTACCACTTTGTAATCAAATGATTTGTATGCCCCAAAAATTAATAGTATAAAAATTATAGATTTAATACAATGAAGATAATTATATTAATGATATGTGATATCAATGTTCAGTATACATACACCATACAAAAGTATAACAAGTGAATATGGAAAATCTCACGAAAATGGAAGATTGATGAAGAAACCCTTACCTTAACTCTAAATGTGTTAGGATCTTGTAATTAAGCTCATTGAATATGAAACTATAATTTTTAATAAATTTTGTTAGAATATATTATAAATTTATTTAGTTTACCATAATTCAGGTTAGTTCATTTATGGCTTTATTGACAACTTATTGTATTGAATTTAGTCGTACTGGGGTGTTCATTTCCTTTATTTTTCATATTCGGTTCACTTGCTTTTAAGTAATGAAGTGGAATGGATGTAAATCTCCAGAATTGAAATTAAATATTATTTATGAACATCCAAAATTGTTAATGTTCATTTCTATCATTTTGTTACATGGAATGAGGTTGAATCATTAGATGATAACTACTTCGATTATTTGGCGGTATTTGGATTATTTTGAACTAGTTTTGTCATATAACATAATTATATGTACATATTCTAGTTCCTAGATATTAATTGGGTTATAATACATATGTTATAGTATGGTTCAACCATAAATAGGGTTTCATGACCAGTAATGAAGAAGAAATTGAAGAACAAAACTTCATCGTCCACGAAGGCTATAAATTGGAACCTCATGGGCGTTGATTTCATTTATAAAAATAAAAGGGAGAGAGTAAGAATATGTATGATGGTTATTCCAGTCACATGATATAATTTCATTATATAGATGATACTGGAGTTATCATGATAATTTGGATAGAGGAGGTCGGGAAAGAAGAATAAACGAAAGGAATCTTAAAATGAAAGAAAACTAGATAAATTTCTCATGAAAATACGACAGCCTAACAGCGTCTCTTAAAATTTCGTAAAAATAGTTTGATGAGAGGAATGTAATATCTCATAATTTATAAATAATATTGAAAGTAAGGGGGAATATTTAATGAAATATTGCAACACAATCCAAAGGGAATGGAACAGAATAACATAAAATGAAAGAAAAGAAAGAAAATAAAAAGAGGTTGTTTACCTCTTGATCTCTTCTCCTTGAGATCCTTTTTAAGGGCTTTGGTTTTGGTCTTTTGGTGAAACCAGCAGCTATAGTACGTGGGGAAGAGACTAGGGAAGGGTATTTGGTCAGAAAATTTAGGAGATTCAGGGCTTATAGTAGTGAAGAGAAGAGGGAGTGGGGGGGGGGGGTTATAGTGGAGGAGAGGGGTTAATTTTGAATATTTAATTCATTATTTTATTATTTCCCTCAAGAAAACCAATAGTATTGTGTCATGTGACCCATAATAATAATAAGATCATGTGAGTTCTAATAAAGTGGCCTTACATCACTTATGATGTCATTAATAGTGTATTTAACTGATAAATTGAATATACGGTATTTTACCGTATTTCACTATTCATAAAAATTCAAGAATTTCAGAAAAATCAAAAAAAATCACCCCTACCATTTTTCGACGTGTAGAATTCAAAAGTGATCTCCATTTTTCAAAAATAATTTTCTAAATATTAATAATTTAATTTTTTAAATATTTTCACAGTTAATTTGTAAAATAACAATCTTGAAGTGCAATTAGTTTTATGTGACATTGAAAAATTAATTAAGATCTCATTATCATATTACCTTAAGAAAATAGAATAATATTATTATTTACTATTCATAAGGGTCATATTACTATTTATATTTCTATTCATATTACTATTCATAAAAGTATGTTACTATTCACCAAAAATCATGTTTGTTCTATCAGACTCTAAATAACTTATAGAACACAAATCTTGATGACCATTTTTTGAAATTCAAAACACAGAAGAGGAAAAGTTATGTTTAATGGATAGATTATAAAATTTCATACAATATTTATTTTCAAAACCTTGGGGTGTTACATTCTCCCCTCCTTACAAAAATTTCATCCTCGAAATTCACAAAATATTACCTAAAATGAATCGGGAAAGTCTTTAACATAAAATCCTTAGGCTCCCATGTTGCTTCTTCCATATTATGGTTCCTCCATAGACCCTTTACCAGTCGAGTCATCCGATTTCTCAGTATTTGTTCTCTAGTATCAAGAATCTTGGCAGTCTCTTCACAATAAGATAGATCAGGCTCAAGTTCTACTTCTTCATAAGTGAGTACATGTGTTGGGGATGGCATGTACTTTCATAACATTGACATGTGGAACACATTGTGAACCTTAGAGAGACTTTGCGGCATTGACAAATGGTAAGATATGACTCCAATTCAGTCCAGAATTTCAAAAGGTCCAATGTAATTGGGACTTAATTTTCCCTTCCTACAGAATCGTATAATACCCTTCCATGGAGATACCTTTAAGAAAACATGATCACCTTTTTGAAACTCCAAATCCTTCCTTCAGTTATCAGTATAGATCTTTTTCCTACTTGGAGCTATTTTGATTTGGTTCTGGATAATCTTCACCTTCTCCGCTGTTTCTTTAATATGATCTGGGCCCATGAGATTTCATTAACCAATATCATCCCAACAAGTTGGTGTACGACATATCATACCATATAATGCTTCATAGGGTGCCATCTGAATACTTGAATAGAAGATATTATTGTAAGAAAATTCTATTAGAGGTAAATAATAATACCACATGCCTTGAAAATCATGTGAACAAGACCTCAATAGTCTTCCAATGTTTGAATTTTCTGTTCCGATTGTCCATCAGTTTGTGGGTGATAGGCAGAACTTAAACAGAGATCAGTATATAGGGACTTCTGAAGACTCATCTAGATTCGGGATGTAAAATGGGTATTACTATCCGAAATAATTGATGAGGATACACCATTTGGTGAAGCAATAAATTAACCTCTAAAATCTCATACAATGATCAACTTAAACCATTTTATAAGTGGTTAAAAAATCCAAAATATAATGATTCAACACATTATAATGATGTCCCCTAAATTTCCAAGATGAACTTTTCATAAACCCTTAATCAATAATAATTAGCTCTAAAATTCACATTCAAAACATGTGAATAACTTCATTGTGTATCCTCTTGAAATATCGTAATAACATGAATTACTGTAAAAACCATATTGGAAACATTCATTATTCCATATTCCTTAAGTAAGATACATGTTATTGGATATATTCCATAAATCCAAAAGTGTTGTAAACTTCATTGATGAAATCATATACCCCTTCTTGACAAGTCAAAAATCAGTTCCAAGATAGTCAATACTTATCTGATTCAATCATTTATTCATCATTTTCTCAACATTAGATATATATTAAGGGTTGTCCTTCCCTCAATCATGTTTTTTTTTAAAATGTTTAACATTCCACTAAATTAATTTTCCTTTGTACCATTCATCATGTGACCTCAAATCCTTAATGAAAGAGTACTGTAGTAAAATCCTTATATATATCATAATTCATACAACCAGTACATCATTGACAAAATAAACAAATGAAATTATTCTTCACTAGGCATATTAATCATTCTACTTCATCTATGGTAACATGATAACTTGATCATTATCCAAAATCATCATTTAGGGTATATTCCTTTGAAGAATGGGAAATTGATTCGAATAGTGTCACGTCTCCATCCAATTGAAGCATTGTATATTGGAAACCATTTTCTTACCCCTGCAATCATGAACTTGGTGTCCTTTTTCTCCACACTTGTAGAAAACACCCATTCCCTTCAAGCATTTACATGGGTGATTCTTTCCACTATTATCACATGTGGGAAAACACTTCTTTCCATTATTCCCCTTATCCCCAAATCTCTCTACCACCCTCTTATTCTTTTGCTTCCCTTCAAATCCATCGGACTCATAGAAGTCATTGCATACCCTGTTAACACATGATATTATTTCCTCATATGATGAGGATAAATGAGATACAATCTTCCTTTGAAAATATGGCTTAAGACCATTAGAGATATGATCCTTATTACTCTTTGCATCATGTGCATTGGTTAAGTTATCATTCTTCCTTCTCGGTTCCATATCTAATCAATTCCATATCATATATTAGCTCATAAAATTATGAACTATCTATAACTCTAAACATGGTATAACACATAACATAAATTCATGCATCGTAAATCCTAGAACCATATACCTTGGTTAATTTGGGGACAGAAATCCTTCATAATGGTGGGTAATGTAAATTTGAATTATCCTAAGAAAATCCCCTATGAGTGTCGTAACCAAGAGTGAAGTAGGCCCGTTGTCGTAAACAAGGATATCCCAGGTTATGTCCGAAACTTCTTGTCGGAGATTTTACTCCTAGTTATATCTATGCCAGAACCACCTCTACCTGTTCATATCCAGAAAGGGATGTATTTCTTGAATGATACACATAATAAATTCCTTAAAAAATACTAGGATGTTCTTGTACGTTTATCCTCAAAGACTATCTTAGGGACTCTTCCCTAATCTATGTTTTCTAAATCATGTTTCGAAGTTTTCTACTAATCTTTTGTTTGATACCAACTATAAGGACCCAACCCCAGTTTCCCAAAGCTAGTTCCTTATTTGATTAAATTGGCATATAAACAAGGAATACGAATCCTGAAGGACCGATTAGTTTAGTATTATTGGAAACAAGATACATACATAAGTTCAATATTTCAACTTGAAAATAAAAATAACATAGAAACTCTTTAGACAGCATCCATAACTCCTAGGTTATGCTTGAATGTCACTCATAAATTACTTCTTAATGTCATGAGAAAATGAAACATAAGAAAGGGGTGAGATAAAATGCTCAGTAATTGTAAGAAATAAAGTGGAAGATAATATAAACATTAGAAATTGTGAAATGTTGAGAACAAGTGCCTTTAATAATAAACTTGAACACATTATGGCAGGAAAATGAGCTGAGTAAATAATTCCATAATAAAACATAATAATGGTAATTATACTAGTTGAATATCCACATGAACATTAAATTACTATCTTCATAATGAGGATAGTTCATATGATGGACTATGTCAAGGCCTCGTCCCAGACTTCTAATGATTAAGGCCTCAGCCAAAATCCATAACTCATAGTTGGGAAAGGCCTCGGCCAATTCCGCTTCTAGTTGTCTCATGATACCTACCGATGCATCGAGGAGATATAGAAAGCCCCAACCATCACATAATAAGTCCAATGAATTCCTCAAATGAGCGGGTATCAACATAAACAATATATACATTCATATTTAATCTATAATATGAAATGTAACAAACTTTCCCCAATCATTAAACATAAAACACTAACAATTCGGAATAATATGGTGAATGGTTTTTGGATAGATCATCCAAAATATAGTTAGTCATCAACAATTAAATAAAATATTTTAGATGACTTCAAAAATGATTAATCCCATTAATACCATGGAATCAACAACAGTGTTTAATTTGAAGAAAACACTCTTATAAAATCATTAAGCAATTCTTGAGATAAATACTCTCTTATTTTGAAAAGAAGAGTTATTTTGGAAAAATGTTTGTATAAAACCATAGGTGAAGTAAGATAGTATTTTAATAATAAACTATGTTATTTTTAAAATATAATGGTTACCAAAAACATATTATAGAGTGCCCTTAAAAATAGGTAAGAATTTGAGAAATTCCCTTGAAACGGGCTTGTATTTTGGAAACAATTTTGAATGATCCTTTTAAAACGTGAAAATATCATTAAAATAAGGAAGGGTTATGGTTTTTAAACATATATATGATACTCAAAAAGAATATATGATAATTAAATAACAATACATAATAATTACATTGAGGTAATTATTCAATGAACGTATCCTGAATGAAAATGGAGGTTCGGGTGGAAAAACGCTTACTACTTTGTAATCAAATGATTCGTATTCCCCAAAAATTAATAGAATAAAAATTATATATTTAATACAATGAAGATAAATATATTAATTATATGTTATATCAATGGTTAGTATACATACACCATAGAAAAGTATTACTAGGGAATATGGAAAATCTCATTAAAATGGAAGTGAGATGAAGAAACCCTTACATTAACTCCAAACGTGTTACGCTCTTGTACTTAAGCTCCTAGAATATGAAATTATAATTTTTAATAACTTATTTCAGAACCTATTATTCATGTATTTAGTTTACCATAGTTCTGGTTAGTTTATTTATGTCATTATTAGCAAGTTTTTGTATTGAATTTCGTCGTTCTGGGGTGTTCGTTTCCTTTATTTTCATATTCGGTTCACTTGCTTTTAAGTAATGAAGTGGAATGGATGTAAATATTCAGAATTGAAATTAAATATTATTTATGAACATCCTGAATTTTTAATGTCCATTTCTATCATTTTGTTACTTGGAATGAGGTTTAATCCTTAGATGACAACCACTTCGATTATTTGGCGATATTTGGATTATTATGAACTAGTTTTGTCATATAACATAAGTATATGTACATATTCGGGTTTCTGAATATTAATTGGGTTATAATACATATATTATATTCTGGTTCAACCATAAATATGGTATCATGACCAGTAATGAACAATAAATTGAAGAACAGAATCTTCGTCGTCCATAAACGCTATAAATTGGAACGTCATGGACGTAGATTTCGTTTATAAAAATAAAAGGGAGGGAGTAAGAATATTTATGATGGTTCTTCCATTAACATGACATAATTATAGTATATAGATGATACTGTAGTTATCATGATCATTTGGACATAGGATGTATGTAATGAAGATGAAAATAAAGGAATCATAAAATTAAAGAAAACATGATAAATTTCTCACGAAAATTCGGCAGCCTAACGTCACCTCTTAAAATTTTATAAAAATAGATTGATGAGAGGAATGGAATATATCATCATTCATACATAATATGGATATTAAGGGGGAATATTTAATGAAATATCCTTACACCAGCCAAAGGTAATGGAAGAGAATAACATAAAATGAAAGAAAAGAAAGAAAATAAAAAAGAGGTTGTTTACCTCTTGATCTCTTCTCCTTGAGATCCTTCTGAAGGACTTTGGTTTTGGTCTTTTGGTGATACCAGCAGCTCTTGGACGTGGGGAATAGACTAGGTAAGGGTATTTTGGCAGAACATTGAGGAGATTCAAGGATTAGAGTAGTGAAGAGAAGAGGTAGTGGTGGGGGTTTTTTATAGTGGAGGAGAGGGGTTAATTTTGAATATTTAATTCATTATTTTATTATTTCCCTCAAGACAACCAATTGTATTGTTTAATGTGAACCCTAATAGTAATAAGATCATGTGAGTTTGAATAAATTGGCCTTATATCACTTATGATGTCATAAATATTGTATTTAACTGATAAATTTAATATACGGTATTTTATGGTATTTCACTATTCATAAAAAATTCAAGAATTTCAGAAAAATCCCAAAAATTTACCTCTACCATTTTTCGATGTGTAGAATTAAAAAGTGAACTCCATTTCTCCAAATTAATTTTCTAAATATTATTAATTTCTTTTTTTAAATAAGTTCATAGTTAATTCGAAAAATAACAATCTTGAAGTGTAATTAGTTTAATGTGACATTAAAAAATTAATTAAGATCCCATTATCATATTACCTTAAGAAAACAAAATAATAATATTATTTACTGTTAATAAGGTTCATATTACTATTCATATTACTATTCATAAGGGTATGTTACTGTTCACCAAAAAACATGTTTGTTCTATCAGACTCTAAATGACTTACTGAAAGAAACTCTATATGACCATTTTTTAAAATTCAAAACATAAAAGAGTCAAAGTTGTGTTTAATGGATAGATTATAAAATTTCATTCTATATTTATTTTCAAACCTTGGGGTGTTAAAGACTGTGTACCATTATTCATGGGTTGCATACCATGTTTCGAGAATGGTATGCGGAGTGGCGGGAATGGTACATGAGAGCACTTTGGGAAACCGATAATGATTCGTGGCAGAATTTGATGCAGTATGCAGATGGATTGAAGTCAGAAGAAAATATTGACCACGTAGGAACAAAGACAATACACACACCAGATAGTAAAAATGGTTCACAGGTTTCTCGCGGTTCATGGTGGCTGAAGGATCTGTATGCGGTGGAGGCTGAATCTAAGATTTGGTAGATCTTGGATTAGTGGTTTTTAGAGATATATTTTCGTATATAAGAATTTTTAATACCAACAATTAATAAATACCATATATCATTATAAAACATATTTGTGGTCATGGAATTCTGTAAATTCCAATAGTGGTTCACGCAGAAGTAATTTTGTTGAAGGTGTTCACCGTAATTCTTAACCCACAAAGGAAGTCTGGTAGCGGAGGAGGAAGTTCGGTACGTGGAAGGAGTTGACTTGATATGTGGAGGATGATTCTATAGTACATGAGAGGGAGAGTTCATTAAGTTTTATGTTTAAGGGGAGATCTGGTATGCAGAAACAAAGACAGTCTGTGAACAGAGAACAGTTCGCGGACAAAGTGCAGTTCGCAGAGGCAGAATGAATATAGTGGTATGAGGAGGCGTTATCGGTTGGTGGGAGTTGTATCATTACATAGAAGGGGTAATACACAAACCAGACCTGGTACTTAGTACGTGGGAGATCATGTGGTTTCATATTTACACAAGGAAGCTTGTGAAAGCTTCAAATCTATTTGCGAATGTATTTTCTAGTACCTAGCAGTACTCAGGAAGGTGGAATTCATCTATGAGTGAAAAAGGAACTTCAATAATGCATCTACCTATATTTGGGGATGCATAAATTCATGAAAATGAATGGACCTACATGTCCATAATCTGTGATTGACCAACAAGTCGATAAACTATGTGCGGATTCTTTTCAAAGAGTAGTGAGCGAAGGAAGAGGAAGATGGTGACCATTTCCACCAGTAGTGATTCAAAGAAATAGGCATAAGGAGGGACCGTTGGGGTTTATGTAAGAAGACCCTAAACCTTGTAAAGGAAGTGAGCCTAGGTATAGAAGATCTAGCCAGAACTTTGTACTCATTATTGGCTGTGAGCTTTAGTGAATTCTGTACATTAGCATATCGCTGTTGTATGCTACTAGTACGTAGCCCGATGAAGGTGAACCAAGCAAATATCACTATGTTCTATGAATGATCTCATATCTATTATTATATTTTTATGGAAGTAAGAGAGAATTCTGTTTTGTTTAATAATGAAACTAGATCTTAAGAGGAAGTTTTTTAATCTATCATACCCTAATTATCCCCCCCCCCTCAGGGTATTTGACCTATTGGACCTAACAATTGGTATCATAAGGAAAGGATGAATGTCAATGGATCTCTCTCAAGAAAAATAAATGGAGGTGTTTAATCCAAAAGTAATTATTATCTTTGACAGAAATAATTTTCAAATATAGAAGAATTGGATGTAGCACTATTTTCGATCAATAGAGATAGATGTCTTCACAACAGTAATGCATGGAATATCAGTTGACATTAATAGTGGTTCTCTATTAGAAGCTGAACAAAGGGAATTGGATGCTGATGCTAAAGGGATCAATGATTTAGGGGTATCCCTATAAAATTTAATTTATACAATGGTGATTTCTTTTAAAACATCACATACAATGTGGGAAAAATTGCTGAATTTTTATGAGGGCGACTCAAAAGTCCAAGAAGCAAAGCTGCATGTCCTATGAAAAAAGTATGAGGATCTTAGAAATAATCCCAATGAGACTTATGATGCATTATTTCACATGATATATATTGTTTTGGAAGAAATTCATGGTCTTGGAGAAGTCTGTGAATATACAAAGATAGTGA
Source organism: Viscum album (assembly GCA_963277665.1). Taxonomy (NCBI): domain Eukaryota; kingdom Viridiplantae; phylum Streptophyta; class Magnoliopsida; order Santalales; family Viscaceae; genus Viscum; species Viscum album. The sequence continues at coordinate 1,545,699,696 of OY728135.1, read as the reverse complement.
AACATATCTTAAGAAAACTTCCACTACGATTCAATCCAAAAGTTTTAGTATTGGAAGAAAAAGACAAGAAAGAGATGCCAGTAGTTAACCTACACAATACCCTTGTAGAGTATGAAATGAGAAATAGTGATAACGATGCAGAGGAAAATGAGAAGTCTAATGATTTGGAATTCATGGCCATAAAGAATCTCTCTATTGAAGATAGTCATGAAGAGGACAATATGGATAATGTCATATCATTTATCTACTCTAATATTCAAAGAGAAAAAGGTACGTTCAAAGGTAAACTTCCATTTGGATGATTTCGATGTATAAATATTGGTAATTTTGTATCAAAGTGTCCTAATAAGTTTGATGATGAAAATGAATAAAATGAGGAAATTCACCAAATGAAGTAGTCAAAAAATGAGAAAGTGAGGAGAAGTACTAAGAGAATGTTCTTAAAAAATAATAATCTTCATTGAAAATGGGATAAAAGTTCATAAGAATCTGAGGCATAAGGGATAGAGGACTAGAAGGATAATAAAATAGATTCTTTGGTGGAAGTTTCCATAAACTCATTAACAAGAGAAGAAACTGACAATGAAGAAGGATAAATTGAAGGAAGAGTTGATCTTCAAGTGGAATTATATGCTTCCCTTAATGAGGTATTTTTTTTTGATCTAAAACAAAGAAATATGACAAAGTTGTTTGTGATACCAAATTATTTATGCAGTAGTAGGAAGAAGGAAATTCAATGATAAATGAAAAAATTGAAAAGATGAGGTCTTTAATGCTATAAATCTTAGAAAAGGTGGTTGAGTAAAAACATAAAATTCAAGAACAGAAAATTGAAATTGAAAGTTTGACTAAAACTAGAAAAGATAAAATAAAACGTATTGAACAACTAGAAGAGGAATTCATTAGTCTATAGTGAACAACTAAATATTTAGAGAAACTGATAGGAAATAATATCATAATAGAAATAGTGAAGATAAGATTTGAGCAGAATGGTCCATCAGAATATAAGCACAAATCCAATCTGAATGATAAGGCTGATATGGGGCTTGATCTAAAATAGAAAGCTGTTATATTTCAAGTAAAACAACAAGAACCCACTCTAGTATTGAAAATTGATTTGGGTACGATTCAGAATCAGAAGATTTCAAGAACCCAATGCACCACTAGTGGTGCATCATTTTCACAAAATAATGTACCTTATATAATATGCTATTGTGGTGGTATGATAGGACACTCTCAAATTGTATTTTCTATAGAAAATAGGTATCAATGGTAACAAGACCAATAGAGGTGGTCATACAGAGCTCAAAATTATAGGTAATCATTTCATGGTCATTTTTCATGTGTAAAAGGACTTAGACATATGGAAATATGTTGCAAATCAACAATTCAGAGGAATGGGTCGAGGAAGAGAGAATTTGTTCCAGAGAAGCAACCAAATGATTCTCCAAGAGAGATGAAAATTAAAAATTGATTTACATCTATACCTTTTAAAGCTGGTATGTCATATACAGAGAGAGATCAAGACTATCATTCTATATCAGGTATGAATTCAAAGACTTGGGTTAAAAAGAAAAGGCTCGAGATGACCGGGGTTGCAGAAATTGTGTTCAAGACATCAGATCACATCAAGATATGGATAATTGAATGTGGATGCACTTCCCATATGATGGGATATAATAATCTAGTAACCAAAATCAGGTATGATAAAAAGGGTATTGTAAGATTTGGTAATGATTATGGACTGAAAATTTTTGGTTCAAGACAATCCATGTTTGGAGGAAAAGACATCAGATGAGCATATGTCTTGGTTGTTGATGGGTGTAGTCACAACTTTCTTGGTGTTAGTCAATTGTGTGACTCATGACATGCCATAAGGTTTTACAATAAATTATTTATAATCAAAGAAAATTATGGTACTATTGTGTTCCAAGGGAAGCATACGAAAGAGAATCTCTACCTCATGAGTGGAGAAGAACATATATGATTTCTTTCCAAGGATGATGAAAACGAGTTAATGCATGATCATTTTTGAACCATATGACAAAGATCCTTGGAAGATATGGTGAAACATGATGCATCTAGAAATCTCCATTGATTATCATGTGATCATACTCATACATGTGATGCATGACAATAATAGAAGATCATTCGAATGGAATATAAGAAGAAGGGGAAAAATGAACAAGACTGTGTGAGTTCATGCATATTGATGAGTGTGGACCAATTTCATTGAGGGTTGTTTATGGAATGAGATATTATGTACTCTTCACTAATGATTATAGTAGAATGGAATGGTTTTCAATAATCACCTTTAAATATGAAGTATTCAGTTGCATTACAAATATCAATGAGAATTTGAAAATATGATTGGTCATAAAATCCATATGATTCAAACTATTAATGAAAAAAAGTTAAAAAATATACAAGTGGAGGACTATCTCAAGAAACATGGGATATGGCATCAAGTTTAGGTCATAATAACTCCACAGAAAAATGGATTATTTGAGAGAAGTAATCTGATTGTAAACAAAATGGCTAGAACAATCCTTATTGAGAAAGTCCTTATGGAGTTATTTTGGAAAGAAGTGGTAATGACAGTAGTATACACATAAAATTGATCTTTACATTGTCCAAAAGTGGATAAGATACTATATGAGTTATGGTATGGAATGAATCCAACATTGAAGTACTTTCAAATATTTGGATGTAAATGATTCATTCCCAATAAGTATAAACATAGGAAATTTGAATCATGTGGGGATGAAGGGATGTTTTTGGGATACTCAAAGAAGAGAAAAGGATATAAATGCTTCAATAAGATATTTTGAAAGATAATTGAAAGTAATTATGTGACTATAGTAGAAAATGAAAAAAATATTCTGCACATACTTGATCAGACTTAGAAGGATAGTTATGAAGAGATGAGCATATCAGTATATTCTCTAGCTTGAGAGGATGATTCAGAAGAAGAATCAGATGATAAGAATAAGTCAGTATCTATCCAGAGACCAGTAAGAAGAGATGAAATTGATAGGGAAAAACATATTTGGTGATCAGACATCGCCAATATAGACAATAAGGATGAAGACTTTACAACAAGCATCATGCTTATCACAGGTGAATCCTAAATTTTTTGTTGAGGCGGCTAGAGATGAGAACTAGGTTCAATCGACGAATGAAGAGCTTGACCAAATTGAAAGTAATCAAACATGGTAGATTGTTTCCAGACCAAGAGGCTGGAATGTCATAGAGACAAATTGTGTTTTTTCACAACAAAATGAATGAATATGGTGTTGTAATTCAAAAAAATAACAACTTGTGTGGAAAGGTTACTCTCAGATTGAGGGTATAGATATCTATGAAACATTCGCCGAAGTTGCAAGACGAGAGACAATTAGATAATTCATGGTCATACCAATGCTAATAAAGTTTAAGGTTTTTTAGATGAATTTAAAGTTAGAATTAATGGAATGAGTTCTAAAAGAAGAAGTTTACATTGAGAAACCATATGGTTTTCTCATCCATGAAGATGAGAACATGGTTCCTTTACTGAAGAATCCATTATATGGGTTTAATCAAGCACTAAGAGCATGGTATTCGAGGCTTGATCAGTTCCTAAAGAAGGTTGATTTTAAGCATTGTAGAGTTGATTACAATTTTTATTACAACAATGGAAATATTAAAAGGATGATGGTGCTGGTTTATGTCGATGAAATATTCTTTGGTGTATCATATGAATCACAATGCATACGGTTTTCAGAATTCATGAATGGAGAGTTTGAAATGTTGATGATTGGTGAGATGACTTTTTTACTTTGCTTACAAGGGACGAAAGGAAGGAATGTCACTTTTATTTCTCAATATAAATATACGAAGGAGTTATTGAAATGGTTTGGAATGAATAATTCAAAATGTTTGACGTCTCTGGTTTCTACCCAGCTGAAACACTCACAAGATGATCAAAGAAAGGCAATTAATATCATGGAATATAAGAAAATCATTGGAAGTCTCTTGTACCTGATTGAGACAACACCTGATATTCTATTTTCCAGATGCCAATAAATGAGGTATTAAAGAAATACCACGGAGATCCAAAATATTGTAGTAAAAAATAATTATTCAGAATATAAAAGGAATAATCGATTTTTCTATAATTAATAATGAAAAATCGTAGCCAGGGTTATTAGTGTATACAGATATGGATTGGGAATGTTCAATAGATGAAAGAAAATCAATATCAGGAGGTTCCTTTTGTCTTGGAGGGTTGTGTATTTCATTGTTAAGAAAGAAAAATGATTGTATTTCAATGATCACTTCAGAATATGAATATATTGCAGCTACTCAAGCATTCATGTAGTTATTACAGATAAAGCATCAACTTGAAGATATGGTAATTGAAGTGAAATCTCTAATCAGAGCCCATTGTGATAATTAAATTGATATCAATATTAGAAAAAATCTATTCTGTCACTCATAGACAAATAAAACTGAAATCAAATATCATTTCATGAAGGATAAGGTGGATCAAGGTCTCAGGAAGATGGAGTATGTGCCTAAAGAACAACATGTTACAAATATTCATAAAAAGGCCTTACCCAAAGACCTATTTAGAAGGAATTAAATGGATCTGGGAGTCTAGTAGAATCCCCACACTTGAAAAGGTGTGGATGTGGGACCCCCTATCCTTGAGGTATGAGGTGTCTTTCCCTAATTTATTGATATGTGTTCTTTACCCTATTGTAGCCAACATTGAAGAGCCCTTCCGGTTCGTTGACAAAGGGGGAGAAAATGTGACTATTCCATGGGGAAGAAAAAATATGGGGAGAAGCTAATAAGATGAGTAGTGAGATAGGGGTTGTTGAAGTTGAGTTGAAGCCGGTTAGAGGAGCTATAATATTGGGGGATCATTAAATATGATGATTCTAGAATTGATCGATCAGTGATTTGATATCACAATGGCAGAGGTTCATGATGAAAGCAGTTCATTGGTATCTAGGTATCAATATGGTATCAGTATTTGGTGAATATAAATGAAGTGGTTCATTATTAAAATTTTCCTTATACTCTGGTTTCTCATGTCGAGCATGGATAATGTGGGATTATAGTATGTCTTTAGTGAATCCTTCATCACTATCTTAATCGAATGAAACGAATGATGGTTGATGACGGAAGGAGCATTATGAAGATTCAAAATGAAAATAATTGTTTTAAGAAGAGTTGTCAACAAACCCAAAGGGGGAGATTGTTGGGAAAAAACCCTCAAGGTGTCCCCTCAGAATGTTTTGGGTTTGATTGTGTCTGTGGACAAAGCCAAATGATCACAAATGTGAATGGTTGGTCTTCGCCAAAGACAGAGTTTTAAGATGGCGTAGTTTCCCAGTGTTTTCCAAATTTTTGGGCCTTCAAATCATGAGTTTGATGTTGTAAAAGGAATAAATTCATCATAAGAGTGAATATAATAAATAATTTTGAAGAAAATTGGAAAAGGATGAGAACATAATTCCATAATTTTTGGGCAGTGTACCCTGTTCTTGGAATGGTATGCGGAGTGGTGGGAATGGTACATGGAAGCGGTTCGTGAAATCGAAAATGGTTCATGGTGGAAGATAGCGCAGAATGCAGATGGATTGAAGTCAATGGATAAGATTTACCACATAAAAACAAATATAGTATGTGAACTATATCAGAAAAATGGTTCAGGGTTGGCTTGAGGTTCGTGGGGGATAAAGGATTGGTATGTGGTGGAGGCTGAATTGAAGATTTGGTAAATCTTGGATTAGCAGTTTTGGAGGATGTATTTTCCTATATAAGAAGTATTAATCCCACCAATTATAAATAGTAAAGATCATTAGACAAAAAAATTTTGGTCTGAGAATTTGGTAATGTCCAAAATTGGTTCGTGCAGAAGTAGTTCTTTCGAATGTGTTTGCGGGAATTCTTAACCTGCAAAGGAAGTCTGGTACATTGAGGAGGAAGTTCTATATGTGGATAGAGTTGACACAGTAGATGGAGGAGTAATCTCTAGTACATGACAGAGAGTATTCCACAGGTGGTACACGGAGGGGGAGCTCTGGTACACTGAAGCAAAGACTATCTGCAAACAAATAATAGTTTGCGGATAAAGGAAAGTTTGTAGAGGCAAAATGAAGGCAGCGGTACGCAGAGGCTTTCGGCATTCATGGGAGTGGAAATCGTACATGGAAGGAGTGATCCGTATACCAAACCTATTACTCTATATGTTGGAGAGCATGTGGTTCGTGATTTTCGAAAGGAAGCTTGTGGAAGCTTTAAATCAGTTTGGAAATGTATTTTTCGGTAGATAGCAGTACTCGGGAAGGTGGAATTCATTTATGGGTGAAAAAGGGACTTCAATAAAGAATCTACCTATACTTGTGGATTTATAAATTCACAGAAATGAAGGGACCTACATGTCCATAAACTATGATTTACCTAAAAGTCGATAAACTATGTGTGGATTACTTTCCCAGAGTAGTGAGAAAAGGAAGAGGAAGACGGTGACCCTTTCCAACGAAAGTGAGCCATATAAAGTGGCATAGGGAGTGCCCCATGGGAATGCATTGAGTGGACCCTAAACCTTGTAAATGCAGATATCCTAGGTAAAGAAGATCTCACCCAAACTTTGTATTAATTATTGGTTGTGAGCCTTAGTGAATTCAGTACATCGTAATATCATCGTTGTGGGCTCCTTGGACATAGCCTGGTGAGGGTGAACCAAGTAAAATTCAATGTGTTCTGTGCATGATTTAATATCTATTCATATATTTCTACAGGAGGAAGAGTCAATTGTGTTTTTTTAATAACAAAACAAGATCAGAAGAATAATAGTTTTAATCTTTTAAACCCTTATGCACCCCCCACTCATGGTATTTGACCTAGTCGACCTAACACTTAGACACCCTCAAGAGTGGGAAGTTGAGTTCTCAATTGATTTAATTCATGGTTCCAAGTCTATATCAAAGACTTATTGTAATATAGGCACAATGGAATTAGTATAATTAAAGAAACTGCTAGAATAATTTACTGATAAGAGATTTATCTTCCCCAGTGTTTCCCAATGGGGATCCCCAATTGTCTATGTCAACAAAATATGGATCCATGAGGTTTTTCATTGACAATAGAGAAATATATGTTATTAAAATAAATAACTATAATCCCTAGCCTTGTATTTATTATTTATTTGATCAATTTCATGGATATCAATACTTTTTAAAGATTGACATTCAATCTGGATATCGTCAGTTGCGTGTGGGGAAGACAGATATCCCAAAGGCAATATTTTTAACCAGGAATGGGCATTATGAGTTTTCAGTAATTCCTTTTGGACTGAATAATTCACCAACTATTTTCTTGGATATAATTAATAGGGTTTTCAAGGAATATATTGATGAATTTATTATGGTATCTGCTGATGATATCTTGGTATATCATAAAATCTATGAAGATCATGAGAATCCCTTAGGCAGTATTTTGAAAAATCTTAGAAGTAATGATTTATTTGGGAAGTTTAGAAAGTGTGAATTCTAGATTCAAGTGGTTTATTTTCTTATCCGTATTGTCTAAAATGATGTATTATTAGTTGATCCTCTGAAAACAAAGGCATTTCATGACATTTTTTAACCGATGAACATAGACTTGGTATGTAGTTTTATTAGTTTTCTAGGTTATTATCGGTGTTTCATTCAGAAATTCTCCAAATTAACTAACCATTTAACCAAGATTACTCGTAAATGGGTTAAGTTTATAAGTAAAAAAAATGTGAATAATATTCTTAATAACTGAAGAAGATGTTAATAAATGATCCATTATTTACTCTACCATCAGTAAATGGTGGATTTGTGATATACAGTGATTCATCAAAGAAAGGACTCTTCTATGTCCTTATGCAGAATGACAGATTTATTTATTAGGAATCAAGGTAGTAAAAAACTCTTGAAAAGAACTGTACAACTCATTTTCATGAGTTTTTATCTATAGTCGTTGCTCAAAAGTTATGGAGACATAGTCTCTAGGGTGAATGTTGTGAGATATATATAGATCACAAAATTTTGAAATATATTCTCTCATAGAAATAACTCAACTAGAGGCAAAGTGATGGATCCATTTGCTTAAGGATTATGATTTTTCAATACACTATCACCCAAGGAAGTCAAATAGGTAGCTGATGCATTTATTAGGAAGGATCATGGAGTTATGATTAAAATTTTTCAGGATAATAATGAGATTCTTCAATATGAAATTAAATGTGTGAATGATTGGATGTGGGTAGACTTCATGTTTGAAGATAACATTTTGAAATTTGGGAGGAGGCTTTGTGTTACCTCTATCCCCATGCTAATAAGGGAGTTATTGGATGATTCTTATAGCTCTAATTTATCTATCCAGCTTGTTTTCATTAAGATGTATATAAATATGAAGGAAAGTTTTTGGTGGGATAATATAAAGCAGGAAATTACTGAATATATATCAATATGTTTAGTCTGTCAACATGTGAAGTCTAAAATACAACATACTAGAGGAGTATTTCACCCTCTTAAAATTTCTACATGGAAATGAGATTACATCACTATTTATTTGGGCACTAGGATACCCATAACTCCACGAAATAATGGTGCAATATGGGTAATTATTGATTGACTTACCAAATCTACACATTACCTCGCTATAAGGGAAGATTTTCCACTAGAGCGCCTTGAACGACTCTATATCAATTAATTTTTAAGAATTCACAGATCACCTCTCTCTATTTTGTTTGATCATGATCAATGATTTACATTGAAATTTTGGAAAAGTATTCAAAAATATTTGGACAATGAGCTTTATTTGAGTACTGCTCATCACCCTGAAACTGATGGGTTGTCAGAAAAAATGATCCAAAAATTATAATACATGTTGAGATCACTCTCAATTTAATTTTATTGTATGTGGGATCATTATTTACCATTTGAAGAGTTTTCCTACAATAATAGTTTCCATTATAGAATTCAAATGGAACCATATGAAACATTGTATGCAATGAGATGTCATAAACCAACATGTTAAGATGAAGTTGGTGGAACGATTCTTGTAGGCCTGAATCTTATAGAGGAAACAACAATCAAGGTAAATAGAATTGAATCCCATATCAAAGTACCTCAAAGCAGGTAAAAGTGATATGCCAATAATTAAAGGAATGATTTGGAATTTCAAGTGGGATATCACATTTTCTTGAATGTATATCCATGGAAGGGTGTTATAAGATTTTAGAGGAAATGGAAACTAATCCCTAGGTATATTGGAACTTTTGAAATTATAGAGAGAGTTTGAGTTGTGCTTTATCATTTATCAATGCCTCTTAGCCTTTCCAAAGTACACAATGTGTTCCATGTCTCATTGTTAAGAATGTACATGCCAGACCCAACACATGTCCCCATTTATGAAGGAGTATATTTGTAACCTGATTAATATTATTGTGAAGATCCTATCCAAATTTTGGAAACTAAAGAACATGTGTTGAAGAATCAAACAACTCAGCTGGTAAAGGTACATTGGAAAAATCATAAAATTAAAGAGGTGGCGTGGGGGACTGGGGAACTTATGATATAGAACTTCCCAAATAATTTTATGATGTAGTAATTTGGAATTTCAAGGACGAAATTTTTGAAAGTGGGGAGCAGGTAACACCCAATGGATTTATAAAAAAATTTAATGTAGAATGTAATGCACACAACACTATGTATCCAAGAAACAACACTTTTTTATTATAATTATTCAAACCACATAGTTATAACCTAGCCATAAAACATAATTTCATCACTTCTGTGATTTGAATTTTAAAAAATGGTCATAAATGGTTGTGATCAGTAAGAAATTTTGAGTTTGAGAGGATCAACTTAATTTTTTGTGAATAGTAACTGGACCCTTTTGAATAGTAATATTACCCTTATAAATAGTTATATGACCCTTATTAATCTTAAACACACCATGAAATTTATAGATAAAAATTAAGCACCATATAAATAAAAGTATGATACAATGGTATAAGTAAGTGAATATTTTAAAAATAAATAATTAAGTGTTGATATTTATGTGATTAATAAATATTTAATTACAATTTTATAGTTAATAAATTTTTTTAAAAAAAAATCATAAAATTTATTCATTAATAAATATTTTTCCGTCCAATGATTTTAGGATAATTTAATTAGACCTTATTTATGTTTTTCAGGTTGTTATAAAATCAGTTTTAATTTTCAAAAATAGAATTTTTTTAGTAAATGATGATTTTAATTAAAAGATAAATGTCTAATAATAAAAAAATTATTTTCATAAAATGGATTTCATTTTTGAATATTATATATTGAAAAATTGTATGGGTGATTTTTTGATATTTTTCTAAAATACTTGAATTTTTGTGAATAGTAAAATATGAAAATTTATGATAAATGATGAATACATGGATTATAGTCATGGGTGATGTTTGGATAAATTAAGAACCATTATTTTGAACTCACTTTCACTCATTAATATGTTTATTAACATTAATAAATACTATTTCTTGTCTTGAGAAAAAGAATAAAATAAAGAGAAATCACCCCTCTCCACTATAAATACTACCCCTCACCCCCTCATCTTCTCACACCGCAAGGACATTAATATTTTCAAAATTCTACAAAATATCCTTCTATAGTATCTCCCCATGTCCATGGGATATTGGTCCTTTCAATATACTGAATCCTATTCCCCTGAAGAGGTTCTCAAGGAGGATAATTCCAGAGGTAAACCCTCTTCCTTTTTCTTTTAATTTCATTTCAATTTATTTTATTTTCATATCCTCTACTCACATACTATAGCCAAATGATCAAGATAAATCCATTATAATTTATATAATCAAACTATACCATGTTATTGTGTAACACCCCAAGCTTCCTCGGTATGTATCCTTTCGAATAATGCAATGGGGTGCATTGTACGCAACTTCGAGATTTTAACACACCATAACCAATCAAATTAGCCATTATGAATAGTAATACCTACTTTTTGAAATTTTATAAATTCTGTCTCTCAAAATGTACTTCATTTTTGGATTAGGAATATCAAAATTAGCTGAGGGTGAAATTTTGGTACTTTTCGGATAACTTTCATATTTTGATGAATAGTTAAAATTACTAAATTTTAATTAAAAACAACTTTTTTAATCAAAATAATTAATAGTGATAAATTATGAATTTGAGTGGTTTTAAAGTATATTTAGAATATATTTTTACCATATAATAAAATGTGGGTCATTGAACAAAATTTCACATTTAAACAAGACATAAACAAGTGACAATCTTTTGATAGTTATTATCTCTAAAAACACATTTTTTGTTTTAACAACGGGAATTAATTTTAAATTAATTTCTGCCACTTCTGTGTTTTGAATTTGGAAAAATGGATTACATATTTGGAATAAGGTTGTTCAAATTGTGTAAATAGGTAACTTTTATATTTAAACATTTTGGATAATTACTCCGGTAAATATTTTACTTACCATGGTTAAAGGGTAAATCCGGTAAACAAGGGTTAAAAAATAATATTATAATAATACTAAATGACCCTAAAACGTGTCTTAACCATATTGGTTGACACATGGTCGACCATGGGAATATTTTGGTAGATTTTGGGACCCCATGGATCCACTTGTAAGTGATAATGGCACTTTATTTTAATTAAGTTAAAATAAATACAAAAATGACACAAGCATATATCTTTTAACAAAAAAATTGTTACAGAGGGTTATATATGTTGTATTTTAGATTATATATATTAATTAGAACGATAAAACGATTTAATACATAATGATATTTTATTTATAATTTTTAGACTTTAAATAATTTAATTTATTTATGACACAATGATGATGAATTTATTACTTTAACAGTGAAAAATTACAATAATTGATATTATAAATACCCAAATAAATATAATATGAAACTTTTAATGAATTAAAATAATTTTCTAGGATAATATGACATATTAGGATTGATTTAATTGACTTTGTTCGAAGTAATAAATCTGTTATGAGTTTCACAAAAATCAACTATTGAATAGTATCAAAATTGACATAAAAGAGTTCTTAAAACAAATATTATATTATTAATTGATATTAAATTCCTAAAAATCTAAGGTTCGGCCAAGAAACTTATATCATGATAGGTTCATAATTAATGGACCACTTGGGGGTCTCTTGGATGTATATAGTAGGTTTATTAACCATATAATATAAAAATACAAAGAGACATTGTAAAAGTGAAAGTAATTAACTAAGAGTTAATACTTAAAGATAAGGTTAATATAATGACCCAAACCTGTCTGAATTCTATTGGTTGAGTTGTTTTCGACCCATACCCACCTTAACATTTAAATAATAAACTTTGGAGCCATTATAAACCTAATATGAATTTATTATAAATTTATATTTCTATCTTTTCCAAAGGTGCCCCTCACCCCTCTCATAAAAGGGAACTCTTACTTCTCATTTATTCGCACCTTCAAAGCCCTTTGGTTCGGCCAACCCCTGCCCAAATACTATCTCAACTTCCCTCACTACAACCTAGAGGCCTTAGTTTGATCAAAAAGCCAACCTATGGAGCCCTTTTGATAAAATCAAAAGGAAGAACCCGAAGAAGAGGTAATGTTTTCACCACCCCTTTTCAAGTTACTTTCTTCTTCCACTTCCTCTTTCTTTGTTATTACCATTATAAAATAATAACTCCAGTATCATATATACACTATGATGTTATTATAAATATGGTACAACCATATTCAGTATTCTATCCATCCTTTTAATAACATTTCACCATACGTGCGTACGTACGGCTTACCGTCTCCACGTCGTGGTGTAATTGTTATTCAATATATTATTATTTGTATGGGTATAATAATGATGTGTAACTCATGTAAATAATAAATATAACATGATAATTATTCTGTATATATGATATAACATCCAATTATATATTATTATAATATCAAAAGAATGATATTGTCGCTCGTGCGTATGTACGGACTACCGTCTCCACGAACTCAATGAGATTCATTCTCCATCATATCCATTCAAGTATAATTATAATTTGATGATTTAAAAATAGTATTTAAGGACTTGATATCATTCTGGATATGAATAATATACATCCCATTAATAATGAATATGGCTGACATAACAAAGAATATAAAGTAAAATGAACCCGTTAACACCCGAAATGACGATAATTCTAAGATATTATTAACAAATCAATGTTAAAAGATCATATATGATATCATATTAAAGTAAATGATTCTTGTATAATTCAACAACAATTATTTCACCATTATACAGGAGGTAAACCTACCGTCGACCAAGGAAAAAGTACAAAAGTAAGGGATTTTCTTATCTCACTTTCAATTCCGTGAGATTTACATTGTTCGCCACTAAATTATTTAAAATGGTGTATTGTGTACTTCCATTTGATATATATTATCATGATTCTCTTTATATTCATGTTATTATATAAATAATTTTATGGTTATTAACTTTTGGCCATACGACTCAGTTGATTAACGTGGTAAGAGGTTTCTTATCTCACTTTTAATCTCGTGAGAATTCCATTGTTCACCACTTATTTATTGCATGTGGTGTATGTGTACTTCCCATGATTGTATTCATTGTGTAATATATTTTAATTTAGGGGTATTTACATCATCATGGTATGATACTTCTTTCATGGGTGTATGTTTCGTAAGTTACCAAATCGATAAGGGAATTTGAAATTTCAATTTCCACTCATTTGGCTTTACGCATATTTCATTGATTATATTATTCAAAGATTATGTGTGGAATCACAATTCATTTGATTATGTCATAATTTCCACTCCCCTCCCTGTGGATATACGTTTGATACACCTAATCACTCCATTGGTAATTCTCAAGTCATTGATATGAATTTGATAAGAGTAATTTTAACTCATTCACCATTTGTTGAGTTAAACATCCAATTCGTTGGTGTTGTTTTTAAAAGAATATGTGTGAATATCCTTTGATTGTTTTACACTGAATATCCAATAATATTTAGTGTATTTATATTTGTCACACATAATTATGTCTTTTATTTATCCTTAACCTAAGGATACGACCTATATGAGAGATTTCATCTCAATTTACATTCTATTGAGACTTCTTTGTTGATATACACCAAATCACTTTTATGTGGTGTATATAATGTACTTTGAAATAGTATATCATGAATCCCTTTATTCTCATGATATAACAAAGTTTTTATTACCACAATTATTTGTATTCAAGTGTCTCTTTTGTTTGGAATCTCTAACTAAAATACCATTTTTTTTAAATGTTTTAAAGACTTATTCATCTAAATCCTTCTCATTAATGTCCATGTTTTAAAAATGGTTTTAAGGATTTATTTATATGGACATTAATGTTTAGAAATTAAAACTCCTTTTAAAAAGTTTCAAAGTGGTATGGGACACTTTGATTCAAAAATCTACTTTTAAATGGCTTCATGTCAAATAGTGTGACTTTTAAATGTTTTCAAGAAAAGGGGGATATTTCTCTCAAATAGTTTTGATGATTATTTTCATCTATGTCAACATCCTTCATTATTCTTTATTGAGGTTAATGTGATACAATACAATCTTCCATATTGTATAGAATGAGTTATATTTGACTGTGGATGTGCTATTTTTATACCATTCATGGTTTGTGGTTAAAGTATTGACATTTTGTATTCTAGTTTTAATACGAATGTTTATGTTATATTTAAACCTGTTCATATGAGGAATGTATTGGACTTAATAATTGATGGGTGGAGCCCGCTATAGCTCCTCGATGCATCGGTAGATCTCATGAGACAAACTAGTGTCTTGGTACAAGGCCATGACAAAATCTTATTTGTAGTCTTGGCACGAGGCCTTGGCTATGTGGTTATGATAGTCTGGGATTATGCATTCCATCATTATGAAAGTGGTTATTGATAATGCATGGGATTGTTCGACTAGTAGAATATCCATGTGAGTAAGTAAATGGAATTATTTTATTTTATCTTTGCCATTTTATGCTGAAGTTCAAGTTTAAAAGGATTTTGTTTTAGTTATAAACTGCCTTAAGTGTGTATGATTATTTATGAAAGCTTCTGCTATAATGTTATCCTTACTGAGCATCTGAGCTCACCCCTTTCAATGTTTTATTTTTCCCAGGATTATGAAGAAGTAATTTATGAATTACCTACAGGGATAGTATGAGGGGATATGAAGACAAGATGTTTTTTTATGATGTAATGTAAAAATTTATGGATGTATCTAGTTATTCCAAGGCTACTAAACTAATCGGTCTTTCGAGACTTGATCTTTCTCGTGATCATGCCAATGTTATGTAATAATGCACCGACTCTAGGTAACTAGGGTCGCGGCGTTACAGTTGGTATCAGAGAAAGTTTAGTAAAGACCTTGGAAGATAGATTTAGATAAACTCTGATTAGAGCACGTAGACCTAAGATGAACTTTGAGGATTAGTATAAAATAACTTCCTAGAATTTTGGTATTGTAGAGATTTTGTGAGTTTTCCGAGCAATACATCCCTGTCTGGATACGAGCAGGTAGAGGCGGCTCTGGCATAGATGTACCTAGGGGAAAACCCGGAAAACACCACTTTGAGCTAGACTCGAACGGGAACTGGTTCACGACAACGGGCCTTGCTGCACTCTTGGTTACGACACTCCCGGGGGATATGCTTAGGATAATTTACATTTTTCTTTACAAACCGATTTAAGTAATATATATATAATATGAGAGTAAATGACCTTGGTTAATCCTAATATGTTTCAAATTGAGAATATGGTGACATTTTAATCTCAAAATGATTTTACGACTACTGTTACTCACACAATGCTTTCTGGTTTTAGTCAATGGCTGGATTCCAAGGAAGTCATAGTGACTTTGAGAATGATGTACAAGGTGGGAACGATGGTGGAAATGAGCAACAAAATGGAATGTTGATAGATGTAAAAGATATCGTCTTTATGCCAAATCAGTTTTCCAAAAATATGATCAACAACATATATATTAACCAAATCCCAGACTCAACAAGGAAGAGAAAGGTGATAAATGATAAGAGCTCCAGCAATGGAGACCATGGAGGAAAGAACCCTCAATTTTCATCATGCAGGAAATGTGGAAAGAGACACCCCGGAAAGTGTCTCAATGGGACAACGAAATGTTTTACGTGCGGGAAGGAAGGACATAAACTGAAGAATTGCCGAAGAAAAATGAAGAGTACTATGGAAGAAGATAAAAATGGTCCCAAGAGTCCCTTTACAGTCATTTGCCGTAAATGTAGGGGACCTGGCCATTACCCGAGTGAATGTCCTATTCTATAGGATATTTTCTTGGTCAAAAAAGAAGCTATGTGGAAATAAATGGTTGGAGAAAATTTTAAAAAGTATTAGAACTCCTTGTTGATGGGTTTACTTTGGAATAATTTTCTCTTGTATTTGTAACCCCGCAGTTTGCCATGTGAGAATGATATTTGAGGAAGAATTGTCTCTTCTCTTGTGGATATAGGATTAAATAACCATTTGGTTTTATATGATCATTGGGGTTTGAGAAAATTATATGTTATTATAATTTGGGATGAAAATGCAAGGTATGATATAACATTTGTGGTTAAATTATGTTATTTTGAGGAATTTATCTCATTTTGGTAATATTATAAAATATAGTTTTTGAAAAAAGACAACACGTAGACCGTGTGACAACCCGTCGCGTTGGATAAAGCTGTGGGAATCGAACCCACAACCAAAGTGCGATTGGGATTTATCGCCTACCACTGGACTACGTGAAGTCCCTGGTTAGTGTGACTATTTTTTTGTTAAAAGATTTTATTGATCAATAGTAAGATGATTTGGGTTCTTATGTCTTATCAAATGAATACCCTTGGTATAGGAAAATGATTTGGTGATTAAGTGATAAATGTTATTTAGGAAGATGTTCGCTTTTTTGGGAACACTATATGCCCAAGGGATATAGAATATAATGGGGTTTCATTTGTAGAGTAATGGTGGATTTTTATCAACGTTTTTATTGTGGATTTATAGTGATTTGGGTTATTTATGGAAATTATTAACCTATAACAGAGAATATGTGATGATGTTAATTACTTTTAAGTATGTGACTTTAAGAGTATTTGATGTCATTTGGAGATACAATTTAACATGGGAGACTACATAATCAAATTCTTTTATGTTTTGGGTTTCAATATTAGTTTGGATTATATTGAAGGATTTTAAGGACAATTGATTATTGAATGGTATTTATTTTACTTTGGGGTATTGTTGGTTAAAATTTAGAAATTAAGATTAGTGCATATTTATCTCAAGGAATATCCTTTTGGGGGATCATTAGATCATTCACTAACCATTTTGGTTTTGATTAATCTTCAAAGAGAATGTAAATATATAGTTTATCCTGCATGGATCATGTGATTCTATAGAAGTTTATTCTAGCTCTTCCAGTGTGACCAAGTCTTCTTGAATACTCATCGTTTAAAAAAAATTGAGTTAGTGGTGGAAATTTATTAAAGAATGAAACTCTACTTAAAATTTAAGTATATCTCATAATTTTCTTAGTCAATATCATAAATGAATTCCTCGTCCTTATGTAATGTAACTTAAAAAAAATGTTGTCTGTTTACTTTCCTACTAAGAGACTAATGGTCGTTTGTCCCAACACAAGTTTGTGGTTTTATTATTGTTAACTTTATCCTGATCATGATTTCTATCCCTCTCCATCATAACTTTACACTTAGTTTATCATCCATATCCATGTTTTCTTACATGGAATCCTAGTATGGGTTATCTTGGATGACCCTTATACCTCTCTTTCTTTCTTTTAAAGTGATAGTTTTATTGACTCTTTTTCCGAAGTGGGACTTTCCATAATATTCCCAAGAAAAATTTTAAAAATTGCGAGGATGCAATTTATTGAAGGAGGGGAGAATGTAACACCCCAAGCTTCCTCGGTATGTATCCTTTCGAATAATGCAATGGCGTGCATTGTACGCAACTTCGAGATTTTAACACACCATAACCAATCAAACTAGCCATTATGAATAGTAATACCTACTTTTTGAAATTTTATAAATTCTATCTCTCAAAATGTACTTCATTTTTTGATTAGGAATATCAAAATTAGCTTAGGGTGAAATTTTGGTACTTTTCGGATAACTTTCATATTTTGATGAATAGTGAAAATTACTAAATTTAAATTAAAAACAACTTTTTTAATCAAAATAATTAATAGTGATAAATTATGAATTTGAGTGGTTTTAAAGTATATTTAGAATATATTTTTACCATATAATACAATGTGGGTCATTTAACAAAATTTCACATTTAAACCCGACATAAACAAGTGACAATCTTTTGATAGTTATTATCTCTAAAAAACACGCTTTTTGTTTTAACAACGAGAATTAATTTTAAATTAATTTCTGCCACTTCTGTGTTTTGAATTTGGAAAAATGGATTCCATATTTGGAATAAGGATGTTCAAATTGTGTAAATAGGTAACTTTTATTTTTAAACATTTTCGATAATTACTCCGGTAAATATTTTACATACCATGGTTAAAGGGTAAATCCGGTAAACAAGGGTTAAAAAATAATATTATAATAATAATAAATTACCCTAAAATGTGTCTTAACCATATTGGTTGATACACGGTCGACCCTGGGCATCTTTGGGTCGATTTTGGGACCCCATGGATCCACTTGTAAGTGATAATGACACTTTATTTTAATTAAGTTAAAATAAATACAGAAATGACACAAGCATATATCTTTTAACAAAAAAATTGTTACAGAGGGTTATATATGTTTTATTTTAGATTATAAATCTTCATTAGAAAGAAAAAAAGATTTCCTACATATTTATATTTTATTTATAATTTTTAGACATTAAATAATTTAATTTATTTATGACACAATGATGATGAATTAATTACTTTAACAGTGAAAAATTACAATAATTGATATTATAAATACCCAAATAAATATAATATGAAACTTTTAATGAATTAAAATAATTTTATAGGATAATATGACATATTATTATTGATTTAATTGACATTGTTCTAAGTAATAAATCTGTTATGAGTTTCAAAAAAATCAACTATTGAATAGTATCAAAATTGACATAAAAGAGTTCTTAAAACAAATATTATATTATTAATTGATATTAAATTCCTAAAAATCCAAGGTTTGGCCGAGAGACTTATATCATGATAGGTTCATAATTAATGGACCACTTGGGGGTCGCTTTGATGTATATAGTAGTTTTATTAACCATATAATATAAAACTAAAAGAGACATTGTAAAAGTGAAAGTAATTAACTAAGAGTTAATACTTAAAGATAAGGTTATTATAATGACCCAAACATGTCTAAATTATATTGGTTGAGTTGTTTTCGACCCATACCCACCTTAACATTTTAATAATAAACTTTGGAGCCATTATAAACCGAATATGAATTTATTATAAATTTATATTTCTAGCTTTTCCAAAGGTGCCCCTCACCCCTCTTATAAAAGGGCACTCTTACTTATCATTTCATCACACCTTCAAAGCCCTTTTGTTCGGCCAAACCCTGCCCAAATACTATCTCAACTTCCCTCACTACAACCTAGAGGACGTAGTTTGATCATAAAGCCAACCTATGGAGCCCTTTTGATCAAATCAAAAGGAAGAACCCGAAGAAGAGGTAATGTTTTCACCACCCCTTTTCAAGTTCCTTTCTTCTTCCACTTCCTCTTTCTTTGTTATTACCATTATAAAATAATAACTCCAGTATAATATATATACTGTGATGTTATTATAAATATGGTACAACCATATTCAGTATTCTATCCATCCTTTGAATAACATGTCACCATACGTGCGTACGTACGGCTTACCGTCTCCACGTCGTGGTGTAATTGTTATTCAATATATTATTATTTGGATGGGTATAATAATGATGTGTAACTCATGTAAATAATAAATATAACATAATAATGATTCTATATATATGATATAACATCCAATTATATATTATTTTAATATCAAAAGAATACTATTGTCGCTCGTGCGTATGTACGGACTACCGTCTCCACGAACTCGATGAGATTCATTTTCCATCATATCCATTCAAGTATAATTATAATTTGATGATTTAAAAATAGTATCTAAGGACATGATATCATTCTGGATATGAATAATAAACATCCCATTAATAACAAATATGGATCACATAACAAAGAATATAAAGTAAAATGAACCCGTTAACACCCGAAATGACGATAATTCTAAGAAATTATTAACAAATCAATGTTAAAATATCATATATGATATCATATTAAATTAAATTATTCTTTTATAATTCAATAACAATTATTTCACCATTATACAAGAGGTAAACCTACCGTCGACCAAGGAAAAAGTACAAAGTAAGGGATTTTCTTATCTAACTTTCAATTCTGTGAGATTTCCATTGTTCGCCACTAAATTATTTAAAGTGGTGTATTGTGTACTGACATTTGATATATATTATCATGATTATCTTTATATTAATGTTATTCTATAAATAAATTTATGGTTATTAACTTTTGTCCATACGACTCAGTTGATTAACGTGGTAAGGGGTTTCTTATCTCACTCTTAATCTCGTGAGAATTCCATTGTTCACCACTTATTTATTGCATGTGGTGTATGTGTACTGCCCATGATTGTATTCATTGTGTAATATACTTTAATTTATGGGTATTTAAATCATCATGGTATGATACTTCTTTCATGGGTGTATGTTTCGTAAGTTACCTAATCGATAAGGGAATTTAAAATTTCAATTTCCACTCATTTGGCTTTACGCATATTTCATTGATTATATTACTCCAATATTATGTGTGGAATCACTATTCATTTGATTATGTCATAATTTCCACTGCCCTCCCCGTGAATATACGTTTCATACACATAATCACTCCATTGGTAATTCTCAAGTCATTGATATGAATTTGATAAGAGTAATTTTAACTAATTCACCATTTGTTGAGTTAAACATCCAATTCGTTGGTGTTGTTTTTACAAGAATATGTGTGAATATCCTTTGATTGTTTTACACTGAATATCCAATCATATTTAGTGTATTTATATTTGTCACACATAATTATGTCGTTGATTTATCCTTAACCTAAGGATACGGCCTATATGAGAGATTTCATCTCAATTTACATTCTATTGAGACTTCTTTGTTGATATACACCAAATAACTTTTATGTGGTGTATATAATGTACTTTTACATAGTATATCATGAATCCCTTTATTGTCATGATATAACAAAGTTTTTATTACCATAATTATTTGTATTCAAGTGTCTCTTTTGGTTGGAATCTCTAACTAAAATACCATTTTTTAAATATTTTAAAGACCTATTCATCTAAATCTTTCTCATTAATGTCCATGTTTTAAAAATGGTTTTAAGGATTTATTTATATGGACATTAAATTTTAGAAATTAAAACTCCTTTTAAAAAGTTTCAAAGTGGTATGGGACACTTTGATTCAAAAATATACTTTTAAATGGCTTCATGACAAATAGTGTGACTTTTAAATGTTTTCACGAAAAGGGGGATATTTCTCTCAAATAGTTTTGATGATTATTTTCATCTATGTCAACATCCTTCATTATTCTTTATTGAGGTTAATGTGATACAATACAATCTTCCATATTGTATCGAATGAGTTATGTTTGACTGTGGATGTGCTATTTTTATACCATTAATGTTTTGTGGTTAAAGTATTGACATTTTGTATTCTAATTTTAATACGAATGTTTATGTTATGTTTAAACCTGTTCATATGAGGAATGAATTGGACATAATAAGTGACGATTGGAGCCCTCTATAGCTCCTCGATGCATCGTTAGGTCTCATGAGACAAACTAGTGTCTTGGCACAAGGCCATGACAAAATCTTATTTGTAGTCTTGCCACGAGGCCTTGGCTATGTGGTTATGATAGTCTGGCATTATGAATTCCATCATTATGAAATTGGTTATTGATAATGCATGGGATTGTTCGACTAGTAGAATATCCATGTGAGTAAGTAAATGGCATTATTTTATTTTATCTTTGCCATTTTTTGCTGAAGTTCATGTTTAAAAGGCTTGTGTTTTAGTTATAAACTGCCTTAAGTGTGTATGCTTATTTATGAAAGCTTCTGCTATAATGTTATCCTTACTGAGAATCTGAGCTCACCCCTTTCAATGTTTTATTTTTCCCAGGATTATGAAGAAGTAATTTATGAATTACCTGCAGGGATAGTATGAGGGGATATGAAGACAAGATGTTTTTTTATGATGTAATGTAAAAATTTATGGATGTATCTAGTTATTCCAAGGCTACTAAACTAATCGGTCTTTAGAGACTTGATCTTTCTCGTGATCATTCCAATGTTATGTAATAATGCACCGACTCTAGGTAACTAGGGTCGGGGCGTTACATATTGGGTGATACATCATCAATCCCCTTACTCTCTCTCTCTCTCTTTAATTTTAATAATGAAATCAATATCCGGGAGGTGCCGAATTACTACCTTCGTGGACAACCAACTTTTGTTAGTTAATTTCTCCTTCAAGGATGGTCGTGAAATCATTTATATGTCAATATACGATTAAAAATTATGTATTAAAAATTATTTATGGTTCGGAAATCCAATGTATATATTTGATATTAAATAATAGACCAAAACTAGTTTATTATTATCAACAAACCACTAAAAATAAGCTAAATGATTATCATTAATGATTCGTCCTCATATGTTAAAAAATAATAATACATAATATCAATTAAACTTTTTTTATCATTAATATCATATTAATTTAATTACATAGAATTATACCCATTCCACATGAACTTCTATACTCATATGCAAGTATACTAATTGTGAAAACCAAAGAAAAAAAGACTCATGAGCCATAAAATTGTATCTTATAACTCATTGAAGGCTATAAACGATCTTAACTAAAGTATAATAAATAAATTACTTTTATATATGTGTATTAATTAATTAATTAAATAATTAATTTTATTATTTAGGATGTTAAGGTCAATTGTAGAACACATTTGAATATTAGGTAAGGGTTTTCATCCTGAACATTCATTTTATTAGGGTTATGATTTATTCCTATATAAACCAATTTAATTATTTATTATTTTTATATAATATTTATATGTTATATTTATATGATCCAAACACAAATATCTAAAATAGTTTATCTTTAATTTATGGGATAATACAAGATTTACAAGGCTCCCATCACTATTATTCTCGATACACAATCCCGATCAAAGGGAACATATTGATTTCTTACCCATTTTAATGTACCATCCATCATATATTTTGATATTCCTTATTTTTATAAAATAAAATATTTTATCCTAAAAAACTAAATATGTTATTGTTTATTTTTTAAAAAATCATTACAAATTCAAATGTTTTTTCTGAAAGAATTTTTCCTTGAAAAGTAAAAACATCATTTCTCTCAAGAATCACTCAATGATTTTATTAGAGTATTTTTATGTATTTAAACACATCTATTGAATTTTATTATTTATTGTGGTTATTTAATATTTTTCTCATCTACCATATTTTATGAAATGGTTTATGATCAGTTTGATTATGGATGTGCTATATTGATTCCATTCATCATACAACTCAGAATAGTTAGTGATTATGTTTTCGTATTGGGGAAAGTTATTTACATTTCATTTTTATATGTTGTTTATATTTATACCCATTAATATAGGAATTCATTGGACTTATTATGTGATAGGAGGTACCCACTATATCCCCTTGATTCATTGGAAGGTCTCATGAGACAAACTATCCTGGGTTTTACCTGTTATGTATGGTGTCTTGGCTGAGGCCTTGGCGGTATTATTATGATGTCTGACATTATGAATTCCCCCATTATGAAAATATTAATTTATAGTCTAGGTTATTATTATTATATTAGAATATCCATGGTAATGTTTTATTATAAATTTATTTATATAGCTATTAATCCTTCCATATTATGCTCAATATTTTCTTTTAATGGAACATAATATTTAGTTATTCATCATGCATTATTATTTATTCTTAGGTTGTATTGCATACCCATACTTGGTATCTAAGCTCACCCCTTTCTTATGTTTATTTTACTTAAGATACCAATATGAATTTTATTATTGACATGTAAACACAATCAAAAATAACAAGAGTGTTTCCAAAAGAGATTCTATGATGTATTTCATTTTATGTTTTAATTTTGAACGTATATATATATGTGGTTTTTACAAAGATACTAAACTATTTAGCTCTTCATTATGAGTATTCCATGTTTATTTAAAAAACATATTAAAATAATGCATCGGTTCTTGGCTTCGGGGGTCAGGGTGTTATAACTCAGGCTTAAGAAATCCTTGTTTTTCTTTCAGTTATGGATCCTAGTTGTTGTTTGCATGTGGCTCAGGAACTTTAGGTTAATAAGGATGATATAGTTTACTTCCAAAAGGTTATTCTTATTAAATTGGATGATTAGTGGTAGAATATGTTGAGTACATTCCTACAGTAGGATAATGTATCTAGTAGAGTATATGGATACATATGTTTTCTGTTTTGAATTCTATAATAATTTCCAAGAAGAGTTCCTTTAATCGGCCATGATGACTATGAAGAGGGATGCTGAGATAGTTGAGGTTCCCAGGGTTGTTGAGGAGTTCATGAATTTTTTCACTAAGGTGGTTGTGATTCTTCTCCCTTGACGTGATGTTGATTTCAAAATAGACATGCATCTCAGTAATTTCTTGATTTTGATGGATTTTTATCAGATGAAACGTTATGATTTATGTGAGTTGAGTATTTAGATAGATGATCTAATGTAGAAGGGTTTTATTTTTCCCATGGTGTCATTGGGGGAGCTCCATTGTTGATCACAAAAGAGGACGATGGTATGAGGTTGTGTATAGACTAATGAAGTTTAAATCGGTGAAAGTCAAAAAAATATTACCCTCTTCCAGGGATAGATGATCCTTTTTACCATCTTAGAGGGAAGATTTGGTTTCTAAGATCAACGTGTGGTTTGGATATCACCAGATGTGTGTGAAGGAGTGAGATATCCCAAAGACTGCCTTATGATGTAGGTATGGGGACTTTTTGTTTGTAGTCATTCCATTTTGTGTTAGGAATGTACTGTCCATGTCCATGGGGTTTATGAACTTCAGGTTTTGTGAGTTTCTAGATCGGTTCATCATCACATTCATCAATGATATCTTAATTTACTTGGAGTTGGAGGAGGACTACATCGAGCATATTTGATATGTATTTCATATTTTTCGATGCCACCATCTCTAGGGATAGTTGTCCATGTTTAAGTTATAGACATGATAAGTGCATTTTCTCAGGCATTTGGTGTCTTAGCAGGGTGTGGAAGTAGACGCATCAATGGTTGAAGCAATTGTTTCTTGGGCAACACCCATGAACGTTGTAGAGTTACACAATTTCCATTGTCTCATTTTCTATTATCGGAGGGTGTTACCCTATTTATCTCATGTTTCATCTCCATTGACATAATTGACTAGGAAAACCAAAACTTTTGTGTGAAGAGATCAATTCCAAACTATGTTTGGTTACCTAAAAGGGATGTTGGTCAGCGCCTTAATGCTCCATTTTCCTGAGGAATGGGTAATGTTTGATGTTTTTTGTCACACTTCCCGTATGGGTTTGGGTTTCATGTTGATGTATTAGAAGGTGGTGATATTTTATGGGTATATTCAGTTATTCCCTCACAAATTTAACTACTCCACCCATGATCTGGAGCTATAAGTAGTTCTGTTTCTGCTGAAATTGTAGCAACATTATCTCATTGGGGAGCACATTATGGTCTTCAAAGATCATAAAAAATTTGGTATTTATTTTCCTAGAATAAACTAAATCTATGAAAATAGAGGTGGATGGACTTTATTCTAGATTATGATTTTGAGATCTCCAACACCTCAAGAAATGGAAATGTCATGGCTGATGCATTGAGCAGAAAGTAACAGAAGGAGGTTGTTCATGAATCTGTGAATGGTTGGAGAGTAATGGAGGAGTTGAAATCCTTGCACATAGATGAAATAGTGGATGTCTATAATGGTTGTTCATTTAAGATTATGGTGAACTGTTCTCTGATGCAGTAGGTAGAAGAGACTTAGTGAGGAGACTTAAAGGCAGAGATGATGTGTTATCGTGTTGGCCATGGTGATGCTCCCAATGAATGGTTAGAGGATGGTTGGAACCAGATGTTTTTTATGGAATGTTTTTTTATGGCGTTGATTCATGATGTATTTCTCCATGATTTTCATATATCACTTGTATAGGTGCACCCAAATGTTTCCAAGATGTAGCATGTCTTGAGGATGTAGTTTTGGTGGCCTGGGATCAAATGGGAAGTGGAAAATTTTGTGAAAAATATTCATGGTTTTCCAACAAGAAAAGTCCATGAATCATGTTCATGGTGGTTTGTTACACCCTTTGGATGTTCCCAAGTGGAAATGGGATTATATATTGATCGATTTCATCATAGGGTTACCCAGATCTAAGGGATTTTGTGATATTATTTGGGTGATCATGGATTGGTTGATGAAATCATCTCACTTCTTCGTTATCTAGGAGTCAGTCATAGTGTATCCATTTTCCCAAAAATTATATGGAAAATTTAGTACCCTTTCATAGAGTTTTTAGTTATATTATCTCGGGTTGGGATGCATGGTTTATCTCACAAGTCTGGGGGGGATTGCAACATGATTTGGGAACTTAGCTACTTCTCTGCATTGTTTTCCACCTTTAGATAGATGGGAACATAGAAAAAACTATTCAAACATTTGAGGATATTATTTTAGTCAGATTCTTGGTTTTTCGTGGATCTTGGGTATGACACCTACCCTTGGTGGATTTTTCTTATAATAATAGCTATAACTATAAATTTTTATGGACCCATTTTATGAATTGTATGAGAGAATGTGTTGTTCTTTGTTTTTATGTATAGAGGTTGGGGAGATAACTTCTCTTGGTCCATATGTGGTGAAGATAATGGTAGAGAACGTTTAAAATGTTTGTGAGAGGATGAAATGAGGGAAGTACCAAAAAAAGTCTTATGCTGAAATCAAAAGGAGGACCTTGGAGTTCGAGGTTATGGAACACATGTTTTGAAGGTTTTTCTTTGACATTAGTAGAAGGGGTTTGGTAGAGGAAGTAATCATCTCCTAGGTTTTTTGGGACCTTTTAGTTGTTAGGTAAATCTGGTGAGGTGAAATATAAGTTGGCATTTTCACTGTGGTTAGAGAAGATCTGTGACATATTTCATGTCTCTCACCTTTTTTGTATCATTATGATGACTCCCAGGTCATTTATTGAGGATAGTTACATATTAAGGATGATTTGGTGTGGGTGGAGAATCTTTTAGAGATTCAGGATCTTTGACTGAAGGTGTTATATGGATGTACCATTCCATTGGTTATTGTGTTGTGGAGTCATGGTGGCTATGAAGAGAGTACTTGGGGTCTAGTTACACAGATGTGTGCCCAGTACGCAAAGTTGTTTTGAATTTTTCCTTTTTCATTTTTTTTCTTTATGTTGTGATGTATGAACCTTATTGATTATGAGATGATATTTTTTCCCTTGGTTTGTGATTTTTGATAGAGTATAGACATATAAAAATGGGGGAACCTAGTTTGTAATCGGGACACATTAACTGTAATGCGATTAAACCCATGCATGCGAGTATTTGTCACCCAGCGTGGATAGAATCATGGAATGGAGGAATGAATTCCCTAATTCATGTGTTTGGACGATGTGGTTTTTTGCAGTTTTGAAATTTTTTTTGTGGTCATTTGGGTAAACATGTCGACAACCATAGTTATAAGGACTAGTTAGAAGATGTTGGAGGAGGTGTAATTA
Organism: Viscum album; assembly: GCA_963277665.1. NCBI lineage: Eukaryota > Viridiplantae > Streptophyta > Magnoliopsida > Santalales > Viscaceae > Viscum > Viscum album. The sequence continues at coordinate 1,545,671,650 of OY728135.1, read as the reverse complement.
GGTGTATGAGTTTCCTCAATAGTTTTCAAATAACACAAGGTGGGTTTTCATTAAGATTTTATCTATTTTGTTGATATCATTGTTTCAGGTGTAACGAGATCCTTGAGTGGTATCTCATGGGATAGTTGTTCTGATCATTTTTATTTTATCATTCGGATTGGTTTTGAATTCTCGAGAATGAGAATAGTTAGAGAGGCATCTGATGTAATGTATTGAACCTATTTAGTCCATTAAATTGTGGGAAATCTAGTGATTGAGGTTTCTTAGGTATTTAATGTGACACTTTTCAACACCTTATATAATTAATAAAATTTCCATGTTTCCAATGGTGCCTTATAAAAATGGTGCCTCATCCCGACAGTGTCTCAGTCAGGTGGTTCTTTTCTAATGGTAGCTCACCCTGGCGGTGGCTCGCTGGTAGTGTCTCAACTTGGTTTTGGCCCACTAAATGTATCTCAACCTAGTAGTGCATCATTGGAGATGTATCAACTTAAAAAATTCTCAATCACGGTTACTCACCTTGTTGGTCACTCAACCAGTGGTACCTCATTTGGAAGGGCCTCATGCCTGGTGGTAGGTCACCTTGGTGGTGTCTCTTCTGGAGGTGTCTTTATTAGTGGTATCACTCTAAGAGGTGACTCACTGGTGGCAGTAGGTTGGTCATCCTGAAGGTTACTCATCTGGTAGTGCCTCTACTGGTGGTGTCTTTTTGATGATGCCTCTTTTAATAATGTCTTATCTGACAGCGCCTCATTGATAATTTCTCATGAGTAGTGTTTCTAGTTCTTGTATTTTTTCCATTTTGATGTCCTTATTTTACATATAACTGATTTAATGCTAAATTTAAAATTATTTGATACCGATTTGAAGTCCATAAATTATATATTCACTTCCCTAAGGGTATAGAGGCTTTGAAATAGTCAAGTTGCATGGTCTTGTTAATATCCCCCTTCAATGGAAATATTAAACTGTATTTAATCCCCATCGAATCAGATCTAATCTTTTAAATGTTGAGATACCATATCCTTCATCCATAAATTCTCTTTTCTCTTGAGACTGAATGTCCCCAAAACCTTCTTTCTTAAAGGGTTTTGTTGAGTTTGGTTCATGATTCCCTGGAGGGATACCAGGTGTATGTACGCCCCATGTTTTTGATGCAATTATGATGTGTCCATTTTCCTTCTTTAAGGTAGTATTTTCATTATCTTTTTAAATTGTGCATCTCATGGAATGGATATATAGATGTTTTCCTTTGCGAATATGGTTGATTCTAGATTTATAAAGACAATAAAATTGGTTTAAGAAACAATATGTCTGGGATGGGGGAAGTGACTAATAATCTTGCTATATATTTGATTTCATCAATTCTTGGGATTTTTATGGGCTAACAACCAACTAAAAAGCATGGTAGTTGGGGTGCTTTTTTGCACACTAGATGATTTGTGGAATTCATGATTGTTTGGATATATTTTGAACACTTATATATAAAATTTGGTTAATCATTTATATTCTGCTAATAAGTGTATGCCCCAAAATCATATAGTTTCTATGATAACCCCAAAATTAACTAGTGAATTTAAGTAAGGGAAATATTGTTAAATATGAAAACATGTTTTTCCATGGTACGTGAGGTGATGTAAAGTGTGTAATTTTTATGGTTTCTGTGTATGGAGTAAGTGGATGACAAATGGCTGTACAATGGGGTTGTGATGGGTGTGGTGTGATTCTGTAGTAGGACTACGAATTTTTTTTTTGTTTTAATGTGTTTCTTGATGTTGTTCTAAGTTAGGGGTTCATTCTCTTAATGTGATGAACTGTTCGGATGAGTTTGAAGAAGTATAATAGTGTTTTTAGGGTAATTTCCCTTAACCTTTTCGTTATAATCATCTATAAATCTTCACCCCATATCCAGATGTCATGGTATGATGTTTGATTAATATTAAGTGCTTAATTTACCATGTTCTTCACCTATCTATTGACTATTATTAGGTCACTTGATAAGTATAGCTTTATGGGTAGTATTGGAATAAATGAATAAATGTTTTATTAAAGATTGGTGTGAATTTTGTTGGCATGGAAAATGTGATGAAAGAAGTTAATGAAATACTAAATGACATTTGTTTTATTAAATTTGTTTAATGATAAATAATTAAATGATTTGGTTTTGAATGTATAGGGAATGTGAAGATGTCTTAATTTAGCAGGGATTTTCACATTCTGAAATGATTTCTAATAATTGCATTTAGAAGTTGCAGCGAAAGATATGATGTTTTGAGATGGTTTGTTTGTTTATGAACCCATATGTTGGAATGGATTGTCTGATAATATACATATATTTGTATATTATTTTTATTTCTATATGTACCCCACCCATGTTGAGCACAATGTTCCAAACACCAGCATAATCCCAGTGGGGTACCAACATCTAGTGAGGAGTACGAATGGTTGGGTACCCACTCATTTCCTCTCTCTCATTCTGGGGAGGTAGGTATGGAATATGATGTGATGTATGGAGGTATATTAGTTCTTTAGATAGTGGTTTTTATGGCTCAGGTGTTTTTGATAAAGACATGATAGCCCAGGTGTTTGTGGGCGAGGTGGTTTTCTCTTTCCCTGGTGTGTTAGGGATGAGTTGTGATGTGCTTTACTTGGTGTCTTTTGGGATGATATGTGATGAAATGTGATGAAATGTGATGTAATGTGCTATTTTTTTAGGACCATGTATGTTTGGGTCTTATGTTTTGTGAGGCTTAGGTGTGTGTGGGTGGGATGTGACGTGGTATATGGGAGGGATGAGAGCGCCATGATTTATGACATTGGGAGAGTGTGGAATACCCGTGGGAAAGTGTTGTGGGCTACCCTATAATTTATTTGATTAAAAACATATTATTTCACTTAACTTACATTACTTGGTTAGTGTTCCCTTGTGAATTTGTGGTTGGATAGTATACCTGCTTTGGTACTGTTTGGATCTACCATTTTCTCTCAGCGAAATTAGTATGCTTCTTCCACATGTGCATGAGAGACATTGGTTTTCTTAATGAGTATACTTTAATGCTCACCCTATGTATATAAATCAATTTTCATGTTTTTGGAGGATTTCTCAGACCATGATGGACCATACTAGCTCAGATCATTAATAGTTGATGAGTTTTTGAATTAGCTTTACTTTTAGGTATTTAACTTGGATACATTATTTTATTTTTATCAGTTCTATTTATACATGAATGTGGGATGGTTTAGGATTCTATTCTCTATTATGTCTTGGATATGTTGTAGATGATTCATTATATCTCCTAATCTTATTTCTTATAAAGGTTAATTCATACCATAATGTGGTATTGGTACACCGTTTGTTCTAGTTTCCAACTCGGGGCCTACTAGAGGTGGGTCTCAGGGGTCACAACCTCTCTTTATTCCTTCATATCCCAAGAGTGCTATATTTAGTGGTTGGGGGTTGTAGAAATTTCATTATGTAGTGGTAATAGCCTTAATAGTGAAAATAAAACCCTATTAGTGCTCTAATATAGTATTGGGACTCAAAATAACCCAAATAGTCTTGAGAATGTTTTATACAACAGTCAATATTTACCTCAAATTCAGTAACTATTTTATATATTTCATAATATTCTTCTTCCAATTATTATAATGGTGGAACCTCATTTTGAAAATACTTAAATTAATGTATTATTCATAGATAGGACATCCTTATATTCCAAAATTTTAATTAATAAATAATGTAAATAAATAGGATTATATTAGAAATATGTTTCAAGTATAGTGAATTAGGAAACCACATTAAAATTTTCATGGAGTGACCATTCCAAAAATTGGTGTGGGAATAAAATGAATGTATTATGTATAAGAAATGATCAATTTATTTAAAGTATCACTTACCCATAATTGAAATATTACATTTCCTAATGTAATCACCTTCAACAAGATTCACACTGGTTTCAAATTATCTAAATTTCTAGTCCCAAACCAATGAATGTTATGTAAGATGATATTAATCTTATTAAACATCCATCAATCCTAACCTTAATAAATTTCCCTTTCTTAAGTTCCTCACCCACTCCCAAATTTCAATCTTCCTTCAAAATTCCTATATGATATTATAATAAATTATCTACCCTTTCCTCACCCATTTTTAAAATTCAAAATAATATTCTATCCCTCAAGAAATATAGGATCATATTGAATTTTCCCAACCATGGATGTTCATAATAGTTATTTAATGTGTGAAAATAAACTGAATCTATGTAATTCCCAATAGAAGGAGCCCCTTTTTTTATTTTTAATAACATATTCAAAGAAGTTACATTTAGAGTACTAACTCTGAAATTTATTATGTTAATAATATATTTTATTCATACACATAATAGTTTGTTATCCAAGGATGATATCCTTATCACATACCATTAAAAAGTTTTACTCCATTTCATAGAGAATATAAAATTTTCATTTATAAAGGATTACCAGGATGATACATTTATTAACTAGAAATGATAAAAAATATAGAATTTTAATTTTTGGTGAGATCATGAAAATAATAAATAAAAGAAAAATCATTTTATATAAAAATTTTGTAATTTTTTTAAAAAAATGTTCCATTTACCAGAAAACAAATTAGTGTCTTTCATTTTTAAAGAGGTCCTAAATTTTTTCAATGATTTCCTGAACAAAATAAAAATAATGAAAATAAAACCACACAAATTAACATAAAAAATATGAAGGGTATCCTCCCACACAAGTTCTCTTGATAGTACACCATATAAATTTAGTGATGTGAATATTAGTTATTATAGATAGATATAGGAGGTGTTAAAAAAATAAAGGAAGTGGAAGGCATCCAAGAGGTATCCATCATATGCATCTATGATGAGAGCTAGATACTCCTGAGGATCATTATAGAAATATTTATTGGAACCTTTATATTGTTCTTATTTACCTTTAAAGGAATCCATTTCCCCTTTTTATGTCAATTACACTAAATAAATATATGTTAGTAACATTATATAATCTAGTCTATTTCAGAATAATCTTATACAAAATGATTTTCAATATTAATTAAAAGATTTTGATTTTTTCTCTAATTTTAGAATCATTATTTTGAATGATTTTTTCATTTGAGAGGATGTTGATTGATTTATAAAATAAGGAGTTTTTTTCATAATCATTTTTTCTTATATTATCTAATTACATCATTTTGAGTCTTATATGATCTCCCTTCTTGCATGAATCTAAATCCATATTCCTTATGGCTTAGTATTCTTTATGAAACAATTAATATGAAGATAATATAATATTCACTAAAAAAATTTATAATGGGACTTATATAGGCAGATTTAAATGAAGTTCTATATGTCTAATGTTTATTACACAACTTTTTAATTGGTATGGCAGCACTTCCTTTTATAGAATCATTTTCCCTATTTATTGGATACTTGATCCAACCCATTTGTTTATGGATGATAGGGAGGAGATAATTTTTTTTAATCACATATATATTCATAATTTCTTTATACTTTGGGTTGTAAATATGTTTTAATTGATCACTAATAGTATCTCTAATCACTCTAAAAATTTTAATAATTTCTTTGCATGAAATCAATGAAAGCCCAAGAATCATTAGATCAGTTAGATTAATATATAATAAATTTTGAATAATATTTCACTTGTAAAATGATAAAAACAAATCCAATGTAAATCATAAATATAATTATAAAATCTAAATGCCATAAAATAAACATTTCATAAAAATTTAATGGTTTTTTGGGGGAATGTATCAGATTTTAGAAATACTAAAAATGAATTTTTAATTACTACATGATTTAAAAATTTCATGTGAATCTCTAAAAAAATATCCAATAAATTATTTCTATTAAAATATTTATTAGATCGCATTGATGTTCAAAATTTCCCATACAGGCAAGTGTTTGGAAAAAATTGAGGATAAAAGGTAACTCATCATCTAGAATGAGTCACCTAATCATATAATTACTAGATATATTCTATTAGTAATGAAATTTCTATACCTTTAACCACTATATTTTTTAACATTAAATATATATTTTTAATGAAATAATTTTCCTAGTATATAACAAAGTAATTAAATATGTTCACAAACCTTGGTACCGCACTAGTTATTCCAAAGAGTGTCTTACATGGATGTGATTAATTTAATAGAACCACAAAAAGAATATCAATATTATATGAATTGGGATGTGTACTTATATGATCTGAAAAAATGTTCTCACAACCATCATTATCCTCTATTTGAAAATTGAATTGATGGAAGAGTAGAATCTTCTATATAATCCCTAGTTTTGAGTCTTCCTACTTAATAATGTACTTAATATCTACACGAAATAAATAAAGTTTCAAATTAATTACATAGAGATAAATATAAAAATTATAAAGCAAAAAAATGGACAAAAACACCTTTTATATTTTTTAGAGTTAATTTAATCTATTAAATTTTTTATGATGAATATTCTAACAGATATGGATATCTAAAAATTCCATAGGATAATAAAACAGTAACAAACATTAATTCAAAAAGCAACATATGAATATGGTGTCCTATTGATGGATTATATGATAAAACGCTTCTCATGTTCACTAAAAGTCACTTTATATAGTTTATCAAACACAAACTAAATGTCCTTAATTTGTAGAGTAGTTTAAGGAAATCCATGTTTTCTGAAAATTTAGATTGAATCTCTTGTAGAACCCATAATTACCTAAACTTATCCAACTATATTTATAGTATTGGGGTAAAAAATAATAATATACTACATCAAAAACATCCTTATCAAAATTAACAACATATTTATAAATTATTTGACCAAAAAAAATTTTCATTCTGACAAAAAAATTCTCAAATTTCATAAAAAACTATTTTGAAAAAGTAATTTTAAAACATTATATTAATTCTGAATACAACATTTGAATTATATTTTCTAAATATTAAATTATTCAAGGAATACTATTAGAAAATATTTAATTAGGTTTATAAAGATAAATATCATTTATTGTTGAAATCTACCTGGTGTATCACACTAACCCAATATCATTTATTAGTATGGAAATATACCTTAAGGGAATCATAAATGTGGGTTTTCAAGATCTTATGGTGTAATGTTTACTAATAATGATATCATCTTGGTTTCAACCACATGTAGAAACTTCTTATGTAGTGGTGAAGAGTTAATTCTTAAAATATCATTAACTATGTATTCAAAACCATTAAAAAACTATTCCACTATCTCATCTACAAAATGATTACTCATATTAATTTAAGATTCTATATTATTTCTTGAAAGTGTTTTATCCAAAAAAAATTGTTATATAATATTTATTCTTAAACACATCAAATCATTTAATAGAATAATATCATACATTGACTATGATAGGTTTTAGAACAAGAAAAAGTAAAAATTTAGTGATTTCTTGGAAAAATTTTACATTATTTGGAATGTTGATGTGTATAGTATACTCAACCAACTATATATAATGTTTCATTTTGTGATAATTGATTATGGTTATTTTCATTTTTATGAACGAACATAATAGAGTGATTTTGGAATCAGTAGTACATTTCTATTCCTCAATTTTTAATATATATAATTGAAAAGGGAACAACAAAACATTCACTCCCATTAGAACATCTTAAAAAAATGATAATTAGTAGAACCATTTTTTAGATTTATAACTATTTTTCATTGTTTGAGTTCTATAAAAATTATTTAAGTATTTTTAGAGTGGGAAATAGCAGTGATTGATTCATTGAAGTCACATAAGTCATTAGTGATTTTAAACATCCCTATTGTACAATAGGATGTAAAGGTACATGAATATTGGAATCTCACTGGTAACTAGAGTGTAATAAAAGAGGAATGAACTCATAATAAACAAAACCATTCATACCTATAATGCCTACTCATCTTAGTTAAATATCATTATGCAATTTTTCATAACAAAATATATAAATTATTTCCAAATATACAAATATATTTGTTTAATCTTCTTAGAATATTTCAAACACCTTTTTCAATAATAAATTTTTTATTGGATTTATTTAGTGACATTATCCTTGAACGGAACAGTAGTTATGGTTGGGGATTTCCTCAATCATTGCTTTACCTGTATCCACCAGCACTGATTTTGTCTCTTTAGGTGTTTTCAAATAATATTACAAAGGCTTTTTTTTTCTTATACGTAGTTTATTTACTTTCAATTTCACCAGGGAATTCTCTTAACTTTGAAAAAAATTTCCACTTATCTAAGAAAAACATAAACATTTATCTTTGGGTTAGTTATAGGTTGGAAAGATAATTTACCTAATAAAAGGTTAACCAATGTGTTCATGGTTATAAATAGTTTTCCAAACTAATTATATATATCCTTAGTCACATAAACCTAATTTTACAATGAGTAATATTGATTACACTCACATGCCAAAAACTATATTATTAAGCCCTTCATGGATGGATCTTGAAAATTAACATGGGTTAGGTGGATTATTGATCACTGTGAGTTATTACTCACTCATTAAATTTATAATGGTTGATGTGTATATTTTAATTTTTTATTTTGTGGATATTCAAGAATAAATATATATTTCATTGTAATGTAATCCTAGAATTCATGACTTTTTTTGGATATTTTAACTATTTAGGTTTGGATATGACATTCCATCACTCTATTTTACACATGAGGGTAAAAAAATATATCTCTATAAAGACTAATGCATATGATCAATTCATATAAATATTTTTGATTCTTTTCATTGATCTTTATACATATTTTAAACTTTGATATGATGGTATTTGGATTATTTCCATAGGAAAATGAATCCCATGTTTGAAAAATTATTTTGTTGTAAAAGTGTTCAATTTAAAACAACTACAATAATAAATTCATAATTTACAATGTTAATTTCCAGAAGGTTGAGTTTTTTAATGCTGAAAACTTGAGTTGTAAAAATAATTCAATTAATATATTCTTCAAATGAAGAAAATTGATAATGTAATGTGAATATTTAGGATGTAAAACCCTTAGTCTCTACCATCCGGTTAACCTTCCTGAAGACCCTAACAATTTAATTCCATCTATAAATATTGAATATATATAGTTATAATGAATTTAATTTTTTCAATCATAATGTAAAATCGAGTTTTACATTGAAAATTTTCCATCAGTATTATTTTTTTCTCAAATTAAGAAGTGATCCTTCAAATTCAGAAAAATCAATCTCATTTTCTTATTTCAATTTCAACATCCTTTGTGTGTTATTATTTTACATTAAATTATATTGTAAGATTTAATTTCATTATTTTAATATTACTTTTTGGGGAATTCTACTTCAATTAAAGTTTTATATTTATATGTGTAATTTTGTTATCTATATGTGTGACTAATCTTCCATAGGTTAGGGATCAAGATTAGGGGTATAAGGTCATAATGAATTTTTAAATCAAATCAGGGATAATATTTTATCTTGATATTTTTTTAATAATACTTGAATGATTCATTCACTTTCATGATCATTACCCATAGATTTAAAATGGATTACCATGATGCAATTACATTGAATCATGCTAGGACTAGTAGTTTGTTTGTTTTCACTAATGAAGTTCCACCTAATGCATCCAGAATGATATAAATTTCTAGACTAAGGATTTGTTTCCAATCTGGGTATATCCAACATTCTTGACCAAATCCAATTTTTTGTTTCATGAAAATATTTTCATCATAATCAAATGAACCTACTCATTCTAGATTTTGGGGTACCCTCTATAGAGGGTTCATGAAATTGACCATGAACCAATTCTTAATCAACTACAATCTAATCAATTTTCATGTTTAAAACTATTTATTATAGAATTAATGGGAGATATCCACCCTATTTTCTAATCCCTTGGGAAAAATCCATTTCCATCCCCACCATTAGGGTTTCACCCCAGATGTCCACTGGTTTGTGTTCCTTCCCAATAATTCTAATTCGGTTATAGATAAATTCTAAATCTGACTGACCCATATGAATTTATCCATGCCATATATAAAACATTATTTTTTGTGGTGTTTTTATGGAGATACATCCATCATGGTGAAATCTAATAAGAACGTAGGATTTCCTCACAAAACAAGACTTTCATATATATTTTTACAAATTTCACACACTGATAAGATTCTTCATCTACGAAAAGATTATAGTTAATGAACAAGGCCCCCAAAACACATTTTAGGATCCCATAACATCATGTAATTATTACTTTTTAACACTTAGTCAAGTGATAATTTTTCTCACAATGTTTGCCAAACATTCCCAATCAGATTAATCATGATATTCCCAACCTACAAAATGAGAAATTTTTACCACTTGAATAGTAAGAAGTACATCCACTACTATCTTAGAAAAAAATTCTAGACTATGGATTTCCATCCCTTAGTGGGGTTACACATAAAATTTTCCATCCGATCAGACATGCACATACTATCAAAAGTGTAGATGGCCTCATCCATAGGATTCTGAATAGGAGATAGTTCAGTAGACTTCAAGGTGAATATCCACATTAGAATTTATCTAATAATATACAAATCAGTGAAAAATTTAAGATCATAAGACACTTTTTATATCATGGTATTTTTTTTCTATTTAAGGGAAAAATCTATATAATATATGAATAGTTAGGCCACTGAATACATTACAACCTAGAATGATTTGCAAATGAAATTATTTGATAATTATATTTTTACCATATGAACCTAGAAGATGAGTGATATTCAAAATTTCTCCTAGGGAGATGGATATTTAGCTTGAGAGGAATGGTATTGGTTTAAAAAACCGATATGAAAGTTCCCATATCACATGATTGACATCTAGCAACAATTTTAATCTTTTTACCATGGATTACAACCTACTACACGCATCATTATGGACACCACCACTAATGGTGGATTGAATATAAATACACCAAAAGTAGGAATAACCCTTTTAGAAAAAACCTCACTAAAAATGCCATTTGTAAAAGAAATAGAGGGCCTTTTAGGTGTGGATTTTACCATGTAAATGAAACCACCCGACTTGCAGCCCCTGTTTAAGATCTCAATAAAAATATAAAAAAAATTAATTACCCAAACACTAATTAACAACACCCACCATAGATATGGAAATAAAATCAAGTGAGATGTGTGGTGGCCCACACTAATATCAATACATTCGAAAAGGAATGGATTAAAATCATAGACAACATAATAATTATATGAATTACAATAAAAAACTAGAACAGTACGAATAAACCTACTACTAATATAGACCCATAAAATAGATAAAAAACCCAATAAAGGGAACTATCAATAAAGTATTAGTAAATATGTACCATGAAAATAGGTACTACCTGGTCACCCTCCCATAAAACAGGCACCATAACTATAATAATCATTTTCCCAACAATCAATTCCCCCTAGGGCTCACTATTTCCCAAAAAAAAACAATTCTAGATCGATGCTCTACCTTGATAGCCAAAATCAACCCCTCTTCAAAAATATAACTTGGAATATATTCTCACTTATTTTTTGAAAAATTTTATTAGTTAATGACTACATAAGAAATGAAAAATGAGGGTCATAGAGTTTTCCTCTACAATATTGAAAATATAGTAAGCCAAATATCCAAAAAATATTTTTGATTTAATATTGGGTACACTACTCAATAATATCAAGACTCATCTATGAGATAAGGCAAAGGATGTGCTATTTTTATTTATAAAATTTATGATTTTTCAATCTCCATGTAAAGGTGATGAGTGGAAAAAGGAGATATCCAATTGAAATAATGAAATAGTTGAAAAGAAAAAGAAAATAAAAAACTAAATCCTTACTCTGTATTGAGTGAAGGATAAAACACTCTGGAACATGATATTCTCATAAAGGAATATATATTTTTCGATAAAAAATATACAAACACAATTTACGTGTCCAAGAAGATTCAATAAGTGATGGTGTAGTCTTAGTATGAAACAATTATTGGAAATATTCAAACAACTGAATATCAAAATTCTCTTTGCAGAAAAATATCCCACAATCCAAATTTTTCCAAATTTTAAAAATATTTTATCTTAAATAATATGAAAAATGAAAGAACATGTATATAGCTACTGGAATTAATAATTCTCATTGTTGTTTTTTATTATCTTCTACCATAGATAATTTACCATGGTTGTTTCGTAATTTCAAGTACCATTGGCTAATGAAATTTTGGAAATACATTATATGATCTCAGAACATGAATTTATCTCATTAAGATGAGTGCATTTCAAATACTAGGACTAAATATAATCATTAAAATAATAGTTTCAATATAATTGGATGAAATATATGTCAATTATACTTGTAGAATTATTGAGGATGTTTTAGTTATTGTTGGAAAGTTTATATTTTCTTCAGATTTTCTCATTCATTAAATTGAGAAACCTGATATGTACCTATCATATTAGGATATCCTTTTTTCACTTCTAGTAAAGAATTAATCAATGTGAATAATGGAATAATTATATTTTATTTCAAATATAAAAATAATTGTTTTATTTGGTTAAAGATTCCTTAAAAAGTGGAGATTCACTTGATTTTCAAGCTATTTCATTACCAGAAATTGCAGATGATTTTGTGAATCATGATAATGAGTGGGAGGCCTATTCTCCAAATAAATATGATTATAGTGAGTATGATGAGGTATAATATATCGAGTATCTTACAAGAAAATTTGTCCTGTATTTCAAAACACTGATCATTATTTCACCATCATTAGAATTCCATGAATGATTAAATACTAATTTTTTAAAAATAAAGATGTACTTATGGTCAACATAAGCTCATAAATGTCTCAAAATAAAAAAAAGTTGCTTCTAATTTTCCTCATGAGGAATAAAAACTTTATAAATTTTAATATGGAAGAAATTTAGTGTATAAACCCTCTGATCCACAGTAAAAAACATCAGTTGATGAATGCCCAGAATAAAACAATTTTCCCCAAAGATGAATTGACCCACATATGAAATTGTTTGTTAAGAAGGTAGTTATAAAAAATTTTGACACTTGAATAAATTTATCAATATCTAATAGTTAATGGGGTATCATACTATTATTTTTCACAAAACATTTAGACGTCAAAAAAATATAATATACTAAATCTAAATTAATAGATATTTTGACCATTACTCAATTGAGAGTTTGTGTTGATTATTGAAAACATAAATCAACATCCCAAAAAGACCATTTTCCTCTCCCATTAATGTATCCTATGCTAGATAGATTATCAAAGCATGAATTAAATTTCTTTCTAGATTGATATTTAGGGTACAATAAAACCCTAATCGACTCATCTAATCATTAAATGATAACATTCACATGTCTATTTGCAACAATCACCTATCGATGAACGTTATTCCGAAAGTGTAATGCACGACAATCCTTCCAATTGTTTTTGGAACAAGTTACCCATGCCATGGAAGGGTATTTTTTAAGAGATATTAATGTCTGATTTTTCTATTTATAGAAAATCCATCGGGGTGTGATTGAAAAACATAGAACTAGTGATAAAGCATTGTGAAGAAAAATGTTGTGTGACCAACTAGGAAATATTTTATTTTATAATAAAATGTGTTGTAGTAATTAGGAATAATATTTCAAAGAATGATATATATGTTCATCCATCTAACATAAAAATCATAAAATAGTTTTATATTCCCACCGATGTATGGAGGATAAGATGTTTTTAGCCCACACTTAGTTTTATCATCAAATTTCTAATTAATTTTTTACAAATATATATATTATTAAAAAAACATTTATATAATTACATACCATTTTAATTCATTGATGAGATTCCCCAAGCCTTTGAAACTCTGAAATAATACTTGGTGGCATCTCCTATAATTATTTCACCTAATTGGGAAAAGGATTTTGTGTAGATGTGTGATTAAAGTGACTTCGCACTAGGAGCTATTTTAGGATAACATGTTCATTATATATTTATGACCATTATAATATGGTATCCAAACCCTCAATAAGGATCAAATTTATTTCACCACACTAGGGTAATAGATTATTGTGGTAGTCTTCATGTTTGATAAATTTAGATTATACCTTGTGCTATGTAGAGTTGTGTATCTCACTAATCATACATCATTATAATATCTTATAAATAAAAAGGATTCCATGCCAAGGTTGATATAGTTGATCCTATTACTGCATTTGTTTTACATTATCATCAAATAATTATAGGGTACTAAGAATGTTATTAATAAAAATATATCCTGAATCTAGAAACCTAATGTTGAATATGATGAAGAGATAAGAATTATTGATGATTTCCCCGATGAAGTAATATTCAGGGTGGATGTCCAAGATCAACCATAGTTTGATAAATTATAAACTTATTTTTAAATGGGACTATATAAACACATTTCTCATATCATTATAAAATAAAATTTTGTCATATGCATCATAATAATACTATGACGAATAGCTTTTATTTATGAAATTTTCAGATGGATTAATATGATACTTCATCCTCGAAGATAAAATTAAGTGTGTGTTAGGTTTTTTACATGAATCAATGACTAATAGATAGTAGGGTACTAATCACACCATTTATAATTTTTTTGAACTACATTTTTTTACTAACTCTTCATTTAGATGCATATACAATCATATAAGGTTATTATTGGTTCCAATAAACAATCAAAATTGGAAAAAAGGAATGAAATATCACAAAATAACATCTTAGAAGATGAAATCATGGATTTATAGGGGATATATTGCATGTTACCATTTGATAATTACTACGAAAATCTATAAATATTGGTTTTTTAGTGTGTATCTCGGATTGGGTAGAAGATGAAGGTTCCACTCTTAATATGATCAATGTTTTCATGAACATTATAAGGAAATTTTTTGTTGATTTAAAATTCCATGACTAATCATCATTAATTAGGTAATTGAATGAAATAATCATTCCATAATATGTATTCATGAAAAATATTGATTTATGTATAATATTGGAACCCCTTACCACCTGTTCACTAGTGGGAAAGTGGAAGATGCCAATAACGAAATGAAGAAATTCATAAAATGATAGTGAATGTGAATCAAAATAAATAGAGCACAAAACATGTGGATTTAATCCCAAATTATATTAGGTCATACAAAATACCAATCAATACAACTCATTTATGACATTTCTATATTAAAAAATTTAATGTTGAAGTAGAAATATAAAAATACTCAATATAGGAAATCAAAAAGATAAACATGGATGCTCAAAAATTTGGAAAGAAAAGGATCTTAAAATTAGTTTTTCATGATGAAATAAGGAGGGATGTCTATGAGAATTGCAAAATTTATAAAGAAAAAAACAGCCCTATTAAGGCATCACTAAATGTGTATTCACATTGGGTGATAGAGGCTTATCATTTAATTCATGATTAATGTTATTCCATGGAAAAATAAAATTTAAATGGTCATCACCATTAAATTTAATAAATGTATTCCCATATATTACAATATAATTTAATGAGGTTGAGGTACCACCCTTCAAAATCAATGGAAAATAGGTTACAATTTACCTATAAAAATTTCATGAAGGTTGTGTCCTATATTTAAGTTCACTTGATTCAGGGAATGCCTAGCTCTATAATTTAAATAAAGCACTGAACAAATGAAACCCAAGTTAGTTTATTAGGTAGATTAGGATTCTTTATGGACAATGGGTTCACTATTGACGACTGAGTGTGAATAATTATAAGTAATAAAATAATTATAGTGTAAAATCATTTTTTCTTTATAAAATTTTATGTTTTTTAAAAACATACACTTAGAAAAATTACATTATAATTCATCAAATTAGGACATAAGTTTCTAGAAAACATTATTTATCGTAAACCTGGGGTTTACAGAGATGCTTCCTCCTCTCCCCTAGATGCTTATCCACACTTTTATCTGTCGCAACACCCCTTCATCTTTTATCCTCTCATATACTAGCATATCCCGCATTTCCTCCCTTTATCCGTAGACTCTTTCTTAGAAACCTCATTCATAATCATTTCCTTCCATAATGTTCCATGGAAAAGATGGTATAATTATACCTGTCAAATTCATTAGCTAGTGAATACAATATCCCACAACCAATTTTTTAGACCATACTCATTCTTCACTGAAAACACCAATGAAGGACACCACACACCATTTCTACACATTTGATTTGACTTCATAGTTGACATCCTAGAATTCTTATCCCACTTCCCAACCTTCTTAGATTGAACCTTAATTTTATTTTTCATACCCACAACATCATCTCTACCTATCCTATTTAATTTAATATCCTATACATACCAACGAGATGTTTGATTTGGATATCCCATAGAATATAACCATGGTTGATGATGTCATGTATGACCTTAAATGAATAAAACTCCCACATATTATTATGGTACGTGAGGATAAATACTAGGATCTCTTTATTGAGGTCTATACCACATTAAAGTTCAATATGGTTTACATCACCTTTAGATTAGTTGAAATAATAGAGTTCTCTTGTTGGGTATGTTTGGAGATGGGATAGGTATTTACTGTTACATTTTTTACCTATTCAACTTATCCCACCATTTTCTTAGATATAAAAAAGTCTGAAAACCTATGGAGCTAGCCAATGATTTCTTATGATGTTTCGACCTTCCATGATCTACCTACTGTATATAGAACCCTCTTGAGGTATGACAATCTAAGTATGATTATTCATGATCCATCCCATGCTTGATTGGAAGGATTTAACTCTTGTAGGGCTATATCTAATACTGAGGTGACCATTCTTTCCATAACCATGGGATCCCCCATGGGATGAATGGTTCAATAGTTCATTTTAAATTATGTTGGATAGACTAGGTGGATACATTTAACACATATGGGTGGATATTTCGTCACACATTTGTCTTTGAATTTGGATATTATTCATTCATATAATCCACTCTCTTCATTAGGACCTATGTAGTTCATTGAACTCATCCTTATCTATAATATGACCCTGATTTTGAAAATGGGTATCAACTATTAGTTGGAATCTTTGTATAGATAGGAGGAGAGCTCGCACAAGAATAATAGAGGTCAGTGTGTACCATGATATCCTTATATGACCTCAATAACTTTATCACCACAAGGATCTTCAAAAAATAAGGATTTAGATTCATATTAGTACTTAATTATTCTCTTAGATAAGGGGAAGCTTGTTCGTAGCCATGACAACATTCTATAAGAAAAAATAGATAACTAGAAGAGGATATTCTATCACTTTGAAAATCAATTCATTGACCCCCAAGAGTTTTCTTCAACTACCCAACCCCTTTTTACTTCTCCAACAATTGCAACATTATCCACTCATCCTAACACATTTGTTTTCTGTACCTCATCTAACTCCATACCTACCCATAACACCCTATAACAAATTTATTACATGGTCAAAATTTACATGGAGATTACTAATCCTACTACTCATATGGGTTTCTTAGATGATCACACTCGATTGGTAAATGACCATATTATTAGAACATTACCCGAGGTACCATTCATCGATCCAGCTACTATAAAATGAAAACAATCTGGATTAGAACCTCACCTCCTCCTCCATCTGTTCCAGTACAACTAGTGATGACCAATGAATATTTCTTCACCATGACACTAGTTCTAGTGGTCGAACACCCTACTATGACCCATATCACTCATATAGATATGGCTAGCTATATATATTCACTAAAAACTAGGTGGGGACCTTTATTACAGATCATAGATATTTCTCCCACTTTCCTTAGTATTACCTACGTTTACCTCCTATTTTTATAATAATTAGATTATTGTTTTACTATATTCCTTATCATTGATCTATATCATTTATTTTACATGATGGAAATAAAACAATTTTTTCTATCTGATCATGATATTCTAACACTTTCCACATTCCTTGGGAATTCTATTATTCTAGGTCTCAATTATATTATTCTTCTACCATTTTTTGATGCACCTTTGGGGATATAAATTATCCCCCCTCATGTGGAAATTCCTTTGACAGTTTCAATTAAGTGAAAACAATCTGGTGATTCCCCTAAGATAAATAGTTATTCTATTTTTCCACATGAGTGGTATGACATGACTATTTCTAAGGTAGTGAAACCTCTAAAGAGACCATTAGAGCTAAAAGACCATGCTTACCATTCTAGCAAGTGGATGAGGAACATTGAGTTAATGGAATACTTTGCAATATAATTTTCAATATTTTAGGATGAAAACACCATCATTATTTCATTATGGGAGAAAACATATTGTTTGGTCTTTTGGGTCTTACCTATTTCTGTTCTGGTATTTTCTTTTTGAATATTTTTCGATGTTTTGTCCTCTACATAGTTCATTGGGGTGATTCCATTTTACTATGAACCACTGATAATAATGAAATGAAAAATATTTTTTGACTTCTGAATTCTCTTTTAATTAACTGCATTCACTTTTTATATATCTTATGAACTAATAAATTCTTCATTGTAGTTATGTTTTTATAAAATTATTGTAGGTTTTACAGATTTATTTCATCTTCTAAAATTTTCCCCCATAGTATGACATTCCTTTTCTAGAGGTCTCTATTCCTTAAAATTATTTCATTCTTTCTTTTTATATCATTTTCTGATGTCATATCTATATCACCCACATCACTTATCAAATAGTGCCGAAATCCTTTCATTTTATGTGTTGGAGGGGTCATTACTGAGATTTATTGCATTTACACATGGATTTTTTCCTACTCCCATTACAATAGTAGACATATTTTTATTTGATACATGCTTTAACTTGAAATCTCATTACACAAAGGTAAATAGAATAGAATGTTTTGATTGAAATTGAAAAAATCTATAATTTAATATTATTTAAAATTTTAGCATGATTATAATGTTGTGTATTTTAGGTTTGATTCTGAATAACTGATTTTTTTGATTTAATAATTAATTGTTACTATGTCCTCAGGGATTTACCTTATAATTTTATTATTATCCCTGAGAGGATTCATGATATAATTTTTACCATTATTTTATATTTATTTTTCTTGGGAGACACTTAGGACATGCTATCCTTTGAAAAAATTAATATGTATATTATCAAGGCTTTGAATGGACAATTACAATTCTAAAAAAATGAGGCATTTCAATTGATTAATATCATTTTTCCTAAAAACCGCCTTTACATTATCCCAATATTGTCTAAATTTTTCATGTATGACCTTCTTAGGATTGATCTATTTTCAATGCCATTTTATACCTTAATACACTATAATTTGGTTTATTTGATGATTTTAATTTTATTTAGTGTGGGAAAATGGTTATTTATATTGGAAACATGATTCTTATTACTAAATAATTGTGAAGTGTTATTTTCACATGATCTACATGACATGGTATATTGTTACTTATGATATATCTTCATGATTAACTTATTTCTAAAAAATATAAATGAAAAGAACATGGTTTGTGTATTAGCAGGGTAAAAAATTACTATTAAAAAAATTATGAATCTCATAACTAATAATATGTTGTTAGGTGGTGGATGTGAGATATAAATTGAAAATAAAATTAGTGAAAAATAGATAAAGTGAAAAGAAATAAAAATGGTACCTTTACTATACATTCATGGAATATTCATGGACCTGCTTTTAGATTTTGGGAGTTTATAGATGAAACATTTGAGAGGATATTTTTATTTACATGTTTGATGATTATCATGCAGAATACATCAAATATTACCCACCTTTTGATCTATATTTATTTTATCCACCCACCTTACCACGGTCTCAAAGTCATTTGAACTATAAAATTCATGCCCCCATGGTTAATTTTGTAATTTATCATTACAAATTAGAGATTTTAGATCTAATAAAAACCCCTTGATAGGAAAAATTATTCAATGTATTATCATAAATCTTGTCTTATTTTACCTTTATTTATGAGATAAAACTCAAGATGAGGTAAATTCTATAATGGGTATAACCCTTTAATGAATATTTGAGAAATTAAAATTAAAGGAAAAATGGATTTTAATAAGAAACATGACCATGAGTCATGAATAATTTTATTTAAAGGGATTGTTATTTAGGATTACCACCATTCTTAAAACACATGGTTTAATTGGCATGATTTTATTTATTTTTTCCAATTAAAAATATTTCCCTTTGATATTATTATATAGTTACTTAATTCATGAGGGAAAAAAAGCATTCAATATAGGGTAATTTTATATTATTAATTCACATAAATATTTTCGATTCATATAATTTATATTTATACAAATTTTAAACTTTTACGAGGTGGAATGAAATATATTTTCATAGGAAATTGGATCTTAGGTTGAAAACGAGATGATGCTTTAAAATTATAAAAATTCAGAAAATTTATGTCATAAATTGATAACCTTTAATGTTAATTTCTCAAATAATGAGTTATATAAAGTCATATACCAAATCTATAAATCCAATTAATGCCATAAATTCCCTAGGTGAAGAAATATCTAGATGTAAAATGATGATTTACAATGTAAAATTCTTAATCTATAAAATCCAATCAACCGTCCAAAAGACCATGTAAATTTAATTTTGGTAATAAATAATGAGGATATAGAGTAAATAAGACTTTAATGCTTTAATATATGATGTAAAATGATATTTTATTGTGAAAATTTTTTATTTTGAGAGTAATATATGATGAAGTATGATTCAAAATTAATTTTATACATAATCGATCTAATATATTTATATTCTAGGAATAACATACTTTTTGGATCTTCATCATCATGTTTTATTTAAACATATTTATTTTTATTAGTTTGGTATATTTTTTTCTTCTTTTTCATATATATTTCATTTATTTATTCCCAATATAACGTTATTTCCCTCAATTAATGCTAAATAATGCTTGTTTTTTTGCTTTCAATTTTGAAAGTTGTGTTTTATACTTCATTTACATTTAATTAACTTGTAATTTTTTATTATGCTATTTGAATATTACACTAGAGATATTCCTAATTCCAATACATTATTTATTTACATGTTT
The DNA here is from genome assembly GCA_963277665.1 of Viscum album. NCBI lineage: Eukaryota > Viridiplantae > Streptophyta > Magnoliopsida > Santalales > Viscaceae > Viscum > Viscum album. The sequence continues at coordinate 1,545,650,507 of OY728135.1, read as the reverse complement.
AATTTTATCATTGTTGTGGGCATCTATTCCGACAATGGTTTGGGATCAATAGTAGGGGTAGAGACATTCATGGAATCTTTAAATTAATCTATTGGATAGGGGATACGTTATTAATATAACCATATTTCGTTACCCTCCATGATCATGTACATGGGGATTTCATGAAAAGGAACCTTAACCTAAATTGAATGAATAGAGATAGAACCAATAGATTGTTTTATTTTCCACCTTTAATGTTACATTAAATTTATTTAGGTTGAAAACCACATCTAAACCAAGGAGAAGTAGCCAATATTTTTATATCTAACTTGTTGTACCAAATCCAAGTTGGTGATTCTTAATTAGCTTCCCATCCCAATCCAATAGACCCAATCATAATATGTTTAGGGTTACCCTCTGCATAGGCTTCCCATAATTTGTCTTAAAGCCTTTAATAATAATATTCATTCTAATAATGTTTTTTTAATCCCACTTCTTTGAATTCATAGGTGGAATATACTCTATGACCAAATAACTAAGTAATAATATATTTTCCTCCCCTCCCATTGGGTATTACCTCAGACATCCACAATTATTTATACCTTCATTATAATACTAGTTTTACTACATATAAATTTATAATATGAAAAACCCTTATTGTATTAATAGCATCATAAATGCACATAACTAATAGATAGAAAATTTTTAGGGGGTATAGATTGTGACTTATGTTTTTTTTAATTCAATATATACCATAAAATATAGGACTACCTCATAATTTGATTCATGTAATGGATATTTAGAAGATTTTACCTCATGAACACCAAATGTGATGTAATTTATGGTTTTTGAATTATTCTGGGTTCCCAAAAACAATATCAAGTAATTTATTGGATTTAATTAGATAATTATTAATGATAGATTATCTTAAAGATGCATCAACAACTCTCTTTTCATTTTTACAATCCCTTGGTATAAGAAATCCCCAGAGAGATTTAACTCTATGAGTTGATGTGTGAAACTTGAATACTATTTCTCTAATATTTTCTAGTGATCATAGATAGAGAATCCATAAAATTTCCTTAATTCCTGTATTTCCATTACCAATATTGTACTCCATGAAATTGTTAATAAATTTTGAAAAAAGTCATCTGGAGTTCATCCCAGTATTTCTATTCTACTGTTCATTGACTAAAAAACTTTTAGTCCACTCTACTTTTAATATAAAATAGAAATTATATCCACTTGATTTTTAAATTTTATACTCATAAAATAAATATTTTATGAATGTTAGTAAATTATTTCTTGTTATGGTTATTTTATTCTCATGTTAGTAAATAGGATTTCAATAGATTTTGTATTAGTTTGTATTTAATTTCACAATGTACTTGGTTGTTTTGGATTATAATTTGGTTCCTTAAAATGTTGAATTTATGTTAAGATAAGTCTCTAATATTTATATTTATTTAGGAAAAATGTTACACAATAATTTCATTATTAGAGTTCATTTTATAAGAAGAAGAGGAAAAATCGACAATTTTTTAAAGTTATTTTAACATATTCATGATCAAAATTCTAGGTGGTACTATAATTTTTCTTATATTTATAGAAATTTTTTAAAAACCTCTCATGAAAAACAAATAAGTTAATAGTGCATTATCTGGTCATAAAATTTAATCATATTTGAAATAAAAAACAAAAGAAAATAGCTAAAGTAATATACATCACTAAAATAAACACTATATTTTTAATGAATCAACCATAGGATTTTTAGGAATTTATATTATAATTACAAAGGAAAATATCGTGTGACCATGTGAGTGGGATAGTCTTACATGGAGGCACTAATATTAGTACTCCATAAGAATTTATGTATGTTTTCTATATTAAGTAAACACTACATGAAGAGTTTATTTAAAAACAACACTAAACTAAAATGAGCCAATATACATTTCATTAAAATATAATGTAACAATGAACAATAAATATCAAGAAATTATAATAATAGAATAAGGAATTTAATTACAAATAAAAAAGTGAAATACAACTCTATGTAATTAAAAATGCTTTGAATATAAAATCATTGTTATCTTGTTTTTCATTGATGATCATACCTCTTATAATAACTTTTAGAAGAAAAATAAATACAATAAATAAACTATAAAATTTGTGAATTCAACCAATGAATAGGATTAATGGTTACTGTGATGTATGTATTTATATTTATAGAAATATAATATTAACATAATATATATGGTCATTGGCTATATGGCCATTGAATATGATTGCACATGAAAAATTCTCATAGATTATATGGCTGTTGGATATATTTTTCTTATATACAATGTTATCTAATACGTATATTGATGTTATAAAATTGTTAGTAAAGAAAAAAGGTAATATAAGTAAAAAATAATAATTATAGAATGAAATAAAAAATTTAGTTGATTTATAGTGATATTTTACAGGGTCCTGTACGAAACATTTTTATTGGTCATTAAGCCATGGGACATGGGCTATAAAAAACAGATTTCAAATCCATTAGGCATTTATTCCAATGAAAATGTAATAATGTAGTTCTTGTGGGTGGGTTTTACACCTTGTGGGAAGGTATTCATCATCACCCATTGAGGTGCTAAGTAGATTGGGTTGTTTGTAGATTTCAGTCCCCTCTAACTGACATAAAAATAATAATAAAATGTGTTTGCGATATTACAATAATTATTCCAATATTAATGTATGGATAAATTTAATTTTATAAGAAAAAAACAGTAATGGGATGTGACTGGAATTATTTGTAGCTAAAAAGCATATTTTTATCAAACATATTTTTTTCAATGTTATCTATATTTATATATTAATAAAATTTATTGATTACTTACAATTGATGATTAAAGAATATAATGTTTCAAGGTAAAATAAAATTTTATAACACTAAATTAATTCTCAATTGATATGAAATAATATTAAGAGAACATAATGTTTGAAATTTTATTTTTCTATAAAAAGTGTATATATATAGATATATTAAGTTTCCATTTTAAATATAAATATCCCAGATATAGAAATTAAATTATATTAAATAGGGTTTAAATTTATAACATTATTTAAAATTGTATCATATGAAAAATTTTATTTTTAGATATAAAAATAAGGTTTCAATGTAAAATTTGAGTTACCATGATAAAAGTAAATAAGGTAAAATTGATAAATAATTTGGTTGAGTACTTAAATATAAAAAATATTATGTAGAAAAAATTTCATGAATGAATGTTTAACTATACTTGTCTTATATAAGTTATATGAAAACTTTTGATCCACTTTTTGTGATGAATTATATTCATTGTACATTAAAGAACAAGTGTTTTTGAAAATGGAACTCAAACACCCCAATAAAAGTACCTCTACACCACTACTAATAATAACTCATATAATTTGGTTACCTTTTTAATTCCAACCCATAATTCATATAATAAATAATTCTTATAAATTTGGTTTATTCTAGTCCCATGAAAGAAGCCTAAATCCTTTATTCCAAAGGTACCTGTTTTGGGAAGGAGTGAATTAAATTGAGTATGTATCTAGTTATTAAAAATATTTTTCAACTACCATCTCATAAAACCTCTTTATAATTATGATTATACACTCTATTTATGTTCTATTAATATATTTATGCTTCTTTTAATGCTATTATACTATTATATAAGTTTAATCTATTAATCACAACATGTTCTTATTTCCATTGGTTCAACCACCTATATGAACAAAGCAATTCCGACTGCATAATTTAAATTAGATTTAATTATCCATAAAATAATAATAGAAATATATTATTTCTCATAGTAATTTATTTTTTGAATTTTTTTAATTTAGGGTGACATATTTAATGGTACAAATAAATTAATTTATATTTTTGGGAAGTTACCCAAAACATTATAATCGTAGATTACATTTTGTAAACCATACTGATACCATCAAAAAAATTAATTTTGGAAAAATTAAATTAATAAAAAAATTATTCCATAGCCTTTAGTAATCTAGGAATGAGGAATATTTTATCAATTAATAATAGTCGATGTTTCCATTCCTAAAAATATACTAAACAATCACAATTTTTAACATCTTATGGTGAAATTAAATAGTAAATAAAATATTAATATGTAATAAATGATTATAATAGATGATTATAAAACTATATAGATATACTTATGGTTATGATATTATTGATTATGATGTTTAACATTATTATATAATTGGTGAAGGGGACTTCATATAATTCATGAATAAAGGTAAGTTTTTTTCTTTTCAATCTGTCCTTATAATTGAGATAGTCTATTTACGTACTCCTATTTAATATAAATATTAGTTCCCAATATATAAATCATTATATTTTTTCTTATCCCATGTTTTTTTAAATTTATTCTTTCAATTTAATTTCACTTTCATTAATAATTCAACCATGCATTTTCTTACTTGTGGGGAAAACCTTATATCTTCTTCATAGTAAGTAATCACTCACTTCAATGTTTATATTGATTATCTTTATTTATAAGTTTCATATTTTTATATTATTTTTTTATTTAATTTTTATTTTAATTTTTTTTAAAAATAATTAAATTAATCTATTTTTAACATTTTATCTATGGGTACCATTTTATTATCATTAAATTTATTTACAAAAGTTTGAATGGAAATTTTTTAACGATTTTCATATTTATTCAGTTTTTATCATTATTATTTAATTTTCATTACAAAAATTCTTTTCTATAATTTCATGGTTCTCTAAATTCATTTTTATTTCTAATGTTTTATAAATTACATCCTTTTAAAATATAATCAATATAAAATGTAAATGGTATTTGTTGTCAACGTATATTTTTTAATATCCAAAAACCTGTTTTAATCAATTTATATATCATTTAATATTTCTTATGATTCGCTAAGGATATCCTATAATGATACTATAAATCTTATTTTTACAAATGGATTATCATCACACCTTCTGTAAATTTTCATAAAAACCATTTCATTCACAGAATTTTGTTATGTTTCAGTAGAATTATTAATATATTCATGTTTGGATGGAAATAATATGTATGGTTTCTTATTATGTGATGATTGGTTCTAATATATCTATATAATTTTTCTAGTAATGTTTTATATCTCATGAGATATGAATAATACATGGGTGGTTAGTCGAAGTCCAAAATGTTAAGGGGTACTAGTGGTTTTCCCAAGTGTATAATGTTAAGGAATGCTGGTTAGCCAGATCTATTATTATATAGAAGCCTTAGTGGTTAAACTTGACATAATTTATGACTCCTAACATGATTTTTTATGTCACATTATTTTGTAATGAAACATTACAATGTCATGTTTTCCTGAATTAAAATTATTTACTCATGTTTCCATATTTCTATGACCAGGTCTGATATTGTTCCCAATACTTTAATTCATGACATAAAATTTATGATCCATGTTTTGTTGGGTAAAATTTTCTTTTGTTATATAAATTTTACTTTATTACATTCTTATACACACATGATTATATTATGCTCACTTATGGTGTTTGATTTGTTTTCTCTTATATTAACCCTTACCGAGTGTCTAACCACATCCTTTTCTAATTTTTCCATTCCCCATGTTGTGAAAATGAGTATAATGTATGATATTTTTATAATGGAATCATGTGTAAATATATATTTTGGATATATTAAATAATTTTTTTAAAATAATTTTTCTATTTATCTAATATCTAATTACATCAGTCTTTTACGTTTATTGTGTGTGACTTATTTTGAGATGTAATGTTTATTCATATAAAATAATATAATATGTATATATTTTTTTGGGTCCTATAAATTAGTATTATAGTGGTGTTTAACTATTTTTTATGGAAGATAATATCAATTATATGAAGATATAACAAAAAATAACCTATGATGAATAAAAAGTGAAGTAGGATGAACCTAAAATTTTATATGTTTAAATGAAGGAGTCACAATTTTAGACATCGTATGATTGATATTATTTATCATATGATTCCTCACTATGATTGTTATTGTTTTATACCAAAACAAATATTTTTAGTTTTTTAATTAATTGAAGAAAGTTCCACTGAATAAAAAATTAGTGTGATGAAAAATTCTATAATATACATAATGAGTAGAAAAATTGAATAAGTTCTAGAGTGTGAAATCTCAAGGTGATTTTAATAAAAATTTCTCAATCCATAAAAAATACTTTGAACCATTCTGAACTCTCAAAAAATCCTTGTAAATAAAAACTCTCCATTGAGTCCTTCAATTGGAACACAAACCAACCAATAGTGAATCATCCACTGAATTATTATTTTTTAAATTAAAAAAAATATTTTCCTTAATCTAGTTCTTGGGGAATGAGATTTAGTTTATATTATTATCATTTTGATGTTGATTTTAACAAATTTTTTAATATAATTCATAATATGAGAAAGGAGAATGAAATTGATTACATATAATACAAGGGATTTAAGAAAATATTTTTCAGTAAGTATTTTTCATGAACTATCCTAAAAAAAATTGATATGGAATTCATAGATATGAAATTTGAATTGGATGAATCCATTGGTACCTATGAATAAAAATTATTTATACTTCATTTAATGGTTATGGTATTATCATTTACCTTAATGGAAAAATAAATAGTTTTCATTCATGGTATAAAACCAAGTCTCTATAATAAATTAGATTTATGGGAATTTATTTGTAATAAAGAAATTGTTCATTGAACTCTAAAAGTGGAAATAAAAATTGGATACTCCTATTATTATCATGGTTCTGGGGGAAAGAATAATAAATTAGAGTTTCATGGAAACAAAAATGATTAAATCCATTGTGGAAAGAAAATTAATCATTCTATATTCAAATGTTTTAGGAGGTTGTATGGGGGTAATTATCTCAATGTAATGGATAAAAAGATTTAGTGTAAAATAGAAGTCCATAAATTATGTTTATGTTCAAGGGATACATAGAATGATAAGAATTATTAACCTAATACTCTACCTACACTTTAATGATTAAAGTTTATGGATTAAGGGAATTATAATAAGATGTTCACCAAATCAATAGTTAATGATTATAATCGATAGAAAAATATCTAACGACAAGGTAGAATGGTAAATCATATGAAATCACAACTATTAATTTAATCATTTAAAACAGTGTGGCGGATGGTACACTCATCATATATTATAGAATTAAAAATTTCATTTTTTATTCATGGTATACACACTATTTATATCTAGTATGTTTTCTAAGAAAACCAAATAACAATGATAATGATTAGATATTTAATTATTAGTGAATCCTATAATGGTAAAATTATTTTCTATGTTATAATTTGAAGGTAATTTATTTCATGAAAATATTATAATTTATTAATTATTGGAATTGGATGAGATTGTGTGAATGGGTTGACTCTACCTACATTGATACTATAATAATTTTTAGGATAGATAAGTTACATTAAATATCTCTAATCAACCTATCATCACCTATTCGTGAATTATTTAATATGAAATTATTGGGGAAATTACATAAATTATATGTCTATCAATACCAAATATTTAGAGGGATTTATCTACAATGGGTGGGGAGAAACTCAATATTGATAATATATTGATTATAAATCAATAGACTAATGATTTTACTATATATTTTCATGTTATACTATTAGTTCATCATTATTTGTTTTATATAGAACATATATCTAGGGTTACTCAGATATCAAAGACCGCTTATTGAATGACCCTTGTGAATCATAAGAATTGTAGAAGAAACTCTATGAGAATATTGATAAGGGTTATATACACCAAAGTGATTCACCATAGGGTGCACTAGTTCTCGTTATTAAGATGAAATATAGATCAGTGTTTATCAATTATGATTACCATGTACTTAATAACATTATAATCATGAAAATTTATCATCCCTCCCAATATTGATAATTTGTTTAATAAAATATGAGTGTATCAATACTTATCCAATATAAAACCTCAATCTGGATATCATAAATCATGGGTGAAAAGATAGGATGTACTCGAGATTTCATTTCCTTCAAGATATGAACAATATTAAATCATTTCAATTGAATTGGGAATTAAAATTTCTCCAAATATATTTATAGATATGATGAATAGAGCTTCTTAATATAATCATGATCAATTTGAGGTTGTGTTTGTAGATTATATTTTCATATATTTCAAGATAATGTAAGGTATTGATGATTATTTTAGGATTCTGATGAAGATAATAAGAAGGAAGAAAATATATGCAAAAATTAATACGTGTGAATTCTAGATAAGTAAAGTATTATTCTTGGGACGTTTAGCCAAAACTGAAGGAATGTATTTGGAACCCTAAATGTCTATGGTGACATGATAGTTACTGATAATAATCACTATAAATAACATCCTTAGTTTTCCATGTTTGGGAAAAATCATTCCTTGATCTGTGATAGTTTTTTATCCCAATCAAATCCAATAACAACATTAACAAAGAATAGATTCATGTTACACTATACAAATGAATGTTAGTAATATTTAAAGGTGTTCAAGAGATGGCTAGTCACTGCAATTATGCTCACACGACCCTGTAGTGAATAAGGGTTTGTTTAATATAGTGATTCATCAAATAAGGTATTGGGTTGTTCCCCCCTTAAAAATGAAATATTGGTATATTATGATTCATGTTATTTAAATAATCCTGAGAAAAGTTACATGATAAATTATTTGGATCTAGTAGTAGTAAAATTTTCATTAAATATATAGATGCATTATCTATAGGGTGTAAAGTGTTAAATATATACTAATCACATGATATAAAATTACATATTAAAATATAAGTAATTAAACATGAGATAAATGACATGATTATAGTAGATTATAAACTATGACTACTCAATACGCAACCGACCTGGGAAGGAATACCTAGTCACTGATGGTTTATGAAGGAAGGATCGTCATACCTTCTCCATTATGAGGATTGATGGTTACCCAATAATAATTTATTTTCAATGTATGGAGGTTGAAATCATAAGTTAAGGTGAAAAATATAATTTTATCCCAATGACTAATAAAGCATCTTTCTATCCATTTTTAGATCAAAGTGGATTAAAAAGGGATTAAGAACTAGAAAACAATGCACAAAATATTTTACAGTTCAAAATAGATAATGGTTGAATCATAAGATTAAATAAATGAATATGTATTCCATAAATAGTATAAATACAAAGGTATATATTAGATGATGCATATAGCTCATCATTCTATATCCAAACTAAATTCATAAATATAAATATTGATCTCATATATCATTTCAAGTTGGAAAAAATTAAATAAAATTAAATATATTATATATCATGATTTTTGGTTTTCAATATAGTTAATGTTGAAATATAGATGTCCAATGGTAAGATGAAACAATTATCCATACCTATATAGAATTTGGAGACCATCAACATGTATTTCACTATACTTCTTCCAAATACCTAAAAAATTCCATACTTCCATTTTAATTTTAGCCAATATCCTTATAAAGTTAAAACATTTCATTAATACATGATGATATTTCTCAATTGATCAATTTTTATATTAAGTAAAAAATGAATTGGTAAGGCAGTATAGATTACTAATCTTAATTTATTCAAAAATATCCAGGTTTTTATATATTAATGTTGAGAATTATTTACTAGTATATGGATATATACCTGAAATTAAACATAGTTTATCATAATTAGATTTATGATCAATCCAAAAGTAGATTCAAACCCTTTAAAATATTCAATGATCATTTTAAATAGATTTAAAATGTTATTTTGATAATTACATTTGGAGTGCCCAAGAACCAAACTCATAGGTTAATTGCTTAAAATAGATAATTTTATAACAGATTTTAATTCCATGTGAGATGTCTAATACTAAACAAAAATATATTAAACAATATTTTTAAATTTTAGAGATGAAATATCAGAGTATTCTCGCAATCCATAGAATATAAGGATTTGTGTATTTGATTGAAAGCTACATAATTTTATTATTTTACAATAAGAGTGAACATTTATAAATTGTTGAACCACACTAGAATCCCTTATAAAAATCTCATAAGTTAAACTCATCTTCTTAACTATGGGGGATGGAATCATAAGAAAAGGGTAAGATCAAATTATCATTATGGTAAAAAATCATTACCATGTCATAAAAGGTTATATGATTAGAATATAAGGAAACATAATAAGTATAGATGTATCTTGTTTAAAATAATATGAAAAAATTAGAGTTGTCCATTAGATAAGATAGATGTACATGTAATCTAAAATGAAAAAAATAGAATTTTATAAGAGTGTCGAAACATGATATAATAAACATGAGAAAAATGAGATTCATTATTTTAAAATGACATATAAGTATTCAATTCCATTAACACATATCATAATAAGAAAATACATTAAAAAAAATATAAGCATAGGGACTCATCACAATTTTAGTATATCTAATAATACCCATCCATTAAATTACAAGTATATAAAATAATTCTCATACTTTCTTTTGTGATTGTGGTTCCCATATTATATTTGGAGTGTAATAAAAAAAGGATCACACATTATATTGTGAGTGTCATCCAATATGGAACACCCTTTATATTTTCATCACAATCCAAGAAGCCTCTACCATTTTATTTTTAGCGCATTCCAAAATGAATCACCATTTGTATTGTGATTTTAATCAATGAAGGATCAAAATGTTTTATGAGTGCAATCCAATAATTTTAAATCTTTGTTATGATCATAATCTATAAATTATCATTGTTTTTTGTTTTGAGAGTAATCAAATAATTATAACCTTTTATAATGTGAATACCTTAATGTATTTCCATGGATAGTTATCTCGTGAGCTATACAACATTAGAAAATGCATTTGAGGTTGATATAGGACCACCCATATTGCATCATACTTATGAGATTCATAATTTATCATTATTCATAAATCATCATATATTATTTAACATATAGGAAAAAAACATGTTTTATGAAAGCTTAAATAAGATGTTATAAATAACCATCCTTTTCAAGAAGGTGGATGGAATCTTAAAAACATACCCCCACTGTAACATAAGAAATATCAAATTACATTGAAAAATATAAAAATACACTTTAAATATTATTGTATAAGTCCCCTACAAATAAATTTTTTTTCCCTTTTTGAAATACTTCAATACTATTTCAGAATGCATTCTATAAAATAAAATATTTTAATATTGCTAAATATTAACAAATTATCATTTAAATTTAAAAAAAAATTCCATTTTTTTAAAAAATTAATCTTATAAAAACATTAAATGATTATTCATAAAAAATGGATAAATTGTTACATAAAAACATGAGCCTTTTAAATCATAGTAAAAAAGAATAATTATTGTATAAAAATAAATCTTTTACTTCTGAAAAATATAATAACATATATTTTTCATTTAGAAATAACTAATTAACATCATATGGAAACAAATTTTTAAAAATTTAATGGAATATTAACAAAAAATAAGGATCACAATTAAAATAACCATATATGAGTTTTTAATTTTTTTAACCTTGTTATAGAATACTATGTTAGTGTTCACATTCAAAATTAATTTTAAAAAAGATGAAGTGAACACAATTGGATGTTTTTAAGCCTTAAAATAATCTATAATAATGTTTCCATGGGAAATACATAATTTTTTTCATTAGAAATTTAGAGTAAAATAAAAAATATAAAATTATAATATGAAAAATAAGTTCTATATTTTATAAAACTACATTTATTAGAAACAACATCATAAAGTGATTTATAAATCTTTCATTATAAAAGAGTTAAAATAAAATTTTAATATTAATACAAGTAAATAATATTTGTATTTAATTATAATAAAAGAAATAATGGGCATGGAGAGTGAATGTGGATATGGATGAAAAAGAGATCATTTGGAGTAATGTGAACTACTCCGAACAGCATAAAATTTGATAAATAAAGATACCCATCAATGTAATTACCTATAATGGTATGAGGGAAGAAATTATAATATCATTATATAATTTAAGAGAACTAACATGTAAAAAAATATTCCAAAGAGAATCATTATGAACCAAGAAAAGAAGTTGATTTTATAAAACCTCTTATAAACATCATATTTTTTATGTAATAATAATTTTGAAGTGAGTTTATAAAAGGGAAATGTAAATCCCTAAGAAAAAGTTCATAAATACATCATAATAAAATCATAGTTCAAAATCTACCCAATATATAATAATTATGTTAATTAAGATTCATTTTAAATCAATGAAAGTATGTAGAGTTTATAAATAACTATAAAAATATAAAAATATTTGAAGTAAAAATCCATCAAAATGATTTTCATGGGAAAAATAAAAAATCAGTATAAAAAATTTAATATACAATTTTAGAACATTATGGGAATGAATAATCCATCTTATAATTATGGGGTTAATGAAAAAAATAATTATAACTCAAGAAATGAAAATTGAGTTATGAAAACCCTTAAATTTTGTTATTGTATAGTCAAACACAGTCTAACATAATGTATGAAAAATATAACACATTTAATAATTTATTTTTAATAATATTCAAATATCATTCATTTTATACTGTTAAATTAAAATTATTTGTTATACATTTAGTAGTTCATTTTAGTTTATTTTCAATATCAGTGGTATGAAATTTTAATTATTTCATACATTATTTATAATATCAATGTTGATTCCCATACATTGATACAAATTTCATAATTCATATATTATATAATGTAGTGGAATATATTCCTTATAATTATTTGTAAATATATAATTTAATTCTATGAAAATTTAATTCATGATTAATGAAGAAGGAATTAGTGACAAGTTTGTTTCAGTAAATGTTTATAAAAAAATATTTTTATAAAAATATTATCATTAAAAAAATTCAACATATTATTTTCTCATTGATATATAATAATTCAATTATTTATTTTTTCATATTCATTCCTGGTTGAAATGTATAGTATTTTTCACATAGCATGTTAAACTTACCCAAACAAGGAAATGATTTAATTGATGAGAATTTTTTGTTAAGAAATTAAATTAATTTGAATAATATAATTTTTATAGAAGTATAATGATATTATTTAATTATATTTAATGTGGTTACTTAAACTATAAGATATTTGGATAAATAATAATTTTCTATATTAAAAACAAAATGTGTTGATTCATAGAGGCCGTAGTCCACACATGCAAACTAGAATCATCATTTTTTTCATAGAACACATAGAATGTATCAATTTATTTTATATATAATGAATATTTATAATTTTATAGACATAATAATAATTCAATAAATACTCTATTTGAACCTTCCATGTAAATTGGTTATGAAAATAAGGCCATGTAATCATGATGGCAATAGTCCACTTATAAATGAAGTGAAATTTACATTTTTCAAATGGTTGGAAAGAATGTAATAAATGGTTATCACAAAATAATAATAAACCTTTATTCTATTTATGATACTTATTTTACTATTTTCAAATGTTTTGATGATATTATGGGTGGTACAAGATGAAATATGTTAAAATGACTGAAGAATTAGTAATTAATAAATTTTCCTCACTCCATTGAATAACTCCTTTTCAAAATGTATTAAGAATTTAGGAGGTGGTATTTTATGAAAAATAAAACCTATTGGAAAATTATGTGTGTTTTGGGGAAAACTTTTGGTTCATTTTGATCTAATTTATAATTCATGTGGTGTGGGGTGATGTTAATTTGTGATAAATCCTTTTATGAGGACAATGAGTGGCATTTTTTTAATAATATAAAAGATAAAGTCACTATAAAATGTTTAGGTTTATCCCATAAAAGAAAAAATGGGGTTATGGAAGATTTATGGTCTATTAATCCAAAATAACAAATTTTCACACATGTTTTTATCATGTTTCAAGACTTTTATTCTATGTTTTTTTTCTTTTACATTTTAGGTTTTTTCTATGTTAAATAATTTTTACCAAGGTAATTTGTTTTTAATACCTAAAAATTGAAATTAGTTCATACCTTGGTCCTATTAATCCAAATAAAAAATTAATTTAGTGAAATATAATTTATATGGATGTTAAAATTTAATTATAATAATATTATATATAAATTTTGAAACCCATATTTAGAAAAAAGTGTATTTTTATGATTAAAATTTATGAAAAAGATAATTTTTTTTGATATTTATAATTTATCAGATATTAAATGGTTTAATTTGAACCAAATATGAGTTAGATGACTTTCGAAAAAAACCATTACTATATTTCACCATGTGGATACTTATTTAAATGAAACACACAAAAATAGTTTTATAAGGGTAAAATGTTACATACATTAATAAAATGTTAATAATGGGATTTAAAATTAAAATTGTTGTTAAGATTATTTCATCTTATTTAAAAATATATATTTTATAAATATAAAATTTTCCATCAAAATTAAAATAATTATTATTCTATGACAATGTCATGTAAGTAAAATTATTTGCAAAATTAGTTCTTTTCACCATTCACTAAAATTTCAATCATTTCAGAAAATATTAAAAAATAATCCTAAGACAATTATATAATTATAAATTAAAAAAATTAATTCATTTTATAAAATATAAATTAGAAAATCTATAATATCCTTTTTTAAATTAAGATTCAAAATATAAAATAAACTGTTTTATTGAATTATGAAAATTTTAAGTATTCTTAATATTATTTCATATATTTTTATAATTTAAATAATTTAAATATATTATTATATATATTTTATTTCCTAAAAAGGACTCATCTAGTCTAGGATAGGGAGTTACATGACCTCATTCATGCCTCCATATATATAATATATTTCCAACTGGAAGTAGGGGTCTGAACGGTGCTCTGGGAGGACTATACCCTCGGTAACAATATCCATACACTAAAACTAAAACATGTATAAATAAAAATACCTTGAAATAATAATTAAAACTAAAAGTATAAAATTATAATGTATTAAATGGCTGATAATAAATATAATATAATACAAAATAATCCCAATGTGGTAAGTCAGATGAGTTATGATAACCTAATGAAATAAATTGAAAAATGCCATTATTTTCTGGAGTCCATCCCATAATGACATCAATCCTCCAAGATCCCATACTTTTTACCCCCACATATGGCCCTGACTTGTATTTGGATCCTTGATAATGAAATATATATATTAACATTGATTTTCTCATTCTTGGTTTGATTATAAACCCAATAGGACACTACTAATGCATCCTCAATATAAATTGAAACATGTATCTAAATGTGCATTTCACAGTGTAAAATAAATTAACAATCCTGATAGCCATAATATATCATGAAATAACATTATAAAAAAGATTATGTGATCCCCAATCATTCTTTATTCATATCCATTCCAAAATATTGTATCATATTTATTTATATATCAATTAATATACAAGCCTAACATATGTATCTCATCAAGTTCCATTGTCAATAAATCCCTCAGTAATGAAACTAGGCCTTCCCACCAGCATCATTTACTTATTTAAGACCATAAGGCCATCATAAACCTACATATACTGAGTTATTATACGTAACACCCCGACCCGAGAAGCCCAGAGTTAGTGCATTATTACGTATAATTGGCATGATCATAAAATATCAAGTCTCTAAAGACCGATTAGTTAAGTATCCTTGGAAGCACTAGATACATTCATATGGTTTAAATTAAATCATAAAATGGAAAACAACGAAATCATTGTTTTCATAGAAAACACTGATATCCCGTAGACTATCCCTGGAGGTCAGTCATAATATACTTCTTTGCATCATGGGAAAAATAAAACAAAGAAACGGGTGAGATTAGATGCTCAGTAAGGATAACATTATTGCAGAAACATTCATAAATATGCATAAACTTTCATAAAAAACATAAACATTTAAGGCAATGTATAACTAAAACAAAATTCTCTTAAACCTGAACATCAACATAATATGGAAAAAATAAAATGAAATGATGCAATTTACTTATTCACATGGACATTATAATAGTCTAATAATCACATGAAATATCAATAACCACTTTCATAAATATGGAATGCATAATTCCAGACTTTCATAACCACAAAGTCAAGGCCTTATGCCATGACTACAAATAAGATTCTGTCAAGGCCTTGTGTTAAGACACTAGTTTGTCTCATGAGTCCCAACGATGCATCTAGGAGCTATAGTGGGCTCCACCTATCACTTACTAAGTCCAATGTATTCCTCATATGAAAATTTTGAAACATAACATAAACATTCGTATTGAAACTAACATAATAAATTTCAATACTTTGTCCATAAACCATGAATGGTATAAAAATAATACATCCACAATCAAACATAAATTATTAAATAAAATATGTAAGATTGTATTCTAAAAGATTGACCTCAATTGAGAATAATGAAGTATATTGACATAGATTAAAATAATAATCAAAACTATTTGAGAGAAATATCCCCTTTTTCTTGAAAACAATTAAATTTCACACTATTTGTCAAGAATCCATTTAAAAATAGATTTTTGAATCAATGTGTATCATACCACTTTGAAACTTTTAAAAGGAGTTTTCATTTTAAAACATTAATGTCCATATAAATAAATCTTTAAAACCATTTTTAAAATATGGACATTAATGAGGAAGATTTAGAATAATAAATTATTAAAACATTTAAAATGTGATTTTAGTTAGAGTTCCTAACCAAAAGAGAGACACTTGAATACAAATAATTTAGGTAATAAAAACATTACAATATCATGATAATTAAGGTATTCATGATATACTTTGTCAAAGCATATTATATACACCATATAAAAGTGATTTGGTGTATAACAACAAAGAAGTCTCAATGGAATGTAAATTGAGATGAAATCTCTTATAAAGATTGTATCCTTAGGTTAAGGATAAATCAATGACATAATTATGTGTGAAAAATATAAATACACTAAATATTATTGGATATTCTGTGTAAATACATCAGTTGACATTCACACATATTCTTGTAAAAACAACACCAATGAATTGGATATTTAACTCAACAAATGGAGATTGAGTTAAAATTACTCTTATCAAGTTCATATCGATTACTTGAGAATTTATCAATGGAGTGATTATGTGTATAAAAATTATATCCATAGAATGTGGAGTGGAAATTATGACATAAGAAAATGAATAGTGATTCCACACATAATCTTGGAGTAAAATAATCAATGAAGTATGCGTAAAACCGAATGAGTGGAAATTGAAATTTCAAATTCCCTTATCGATTTGGTAACTTAAGAAACATACAACCATAAAATAAGGATCATAAAATTATGATGTAGATATCCATAAATTAAATTATATGACACAATTAATACAATCATGGGCAGTACACACACCACATGCAATAAATAAGTGGTGAACAATGGAAATCTCACGGAATTAAAAGTGAGATAAGAAACCTCTTTGAACTTTTTCCTTGGTAGATGGTAGGTTAAACTCCTTTATAATGGTTAAATAATTGTTATTGAATTATAAAATAATCATATACATTAATATGATATCATATATGATCTTTTAACATTGAATTTTTAAAAATATCTTAGTATTATCGTTGTTTTGGGTGTTAACGGATTTGTTTTCCTTTATATTCATTGCTATGTGAGCCATATTTGTTATGTATGGGATGTATATTATTCATATCCAGGATGATAAAATGCCTCCAAACATTATTTGTAATCATAAAATGGAATTTAGTCTTAAATTGATACGATGGGGAATGAATCTCATCGTGTTCGTGGAGACGGTAATCTGTACGTACGCACGAGCGACAATATCATTATCTTGATATTAAAATAGTAAATAATTGGACATTATATCATATATAGAGATTCATTATCATGCTATATTTATTATTTACATTAATTACACATCATTATTATATCCATACAAATAATAATGTATTGAATAACAATTACACCACGACGTGGAGACAGTAATCCGTACGTACGCACGTATGGTGACATGTATTTCAAAGGAAAGATAGAATAATGAATATGGATGTACCATATTTATAATAACATCACAGTATATAGAAGATACTGGAGTTATTATTTTATAATGGAAATAACAAAGAAGGATGAAGTGGAAGAAGAAAATAACTTGAAAGAGGTTGGTGAAATTATTACCTCTTTTTCAGGTTCTTCCTTTTGATTTGATCAAAAGGGATCCTTACGATGGATTTTTGACCAAAGGAGGTCCCATAGGAAAAATTGAGGGAATTTTATAGGATATTTTGGTAGGGTTTTTCCTATCCAAATGGCTTTGAAGGTGTGAATTATATAGAAGGGGGAGTGCCTTTTTATAAGAGGGGTGAGGGGAAGCTTAGGAAAAGATAGAAATATAATTTTATAATAAATTTATTTTTGGTTTCTAATGGATCAAAAATGGATTATTTAAAATATATTTTGGGGATGGGTCAAAAACTACTCAACCAATAGGTTTTATACAGATTTGGGTCACTATATTAACTTTATCTTTTAGATTTTACTCTTAGTTAAATAGTTTTACATTTACCATGTCTCTTTGTATTTTTATAATATACGGTTAATAAACTTACTATATACTTCCATGAGAACCCCAAGTGGTTCATTAATTATACAAATATCATTATATAAGTCTTTTGGATGAACCATAGATTTTTAGGAATATAATATCAATTAATAATATAATATTTGTTTTAAAAACACTTTTTTGTCAATTTTGACACTATTTAATAATTTATTTTTGTTAAAGTACTAAAAAATTTATTAATTAGAAGAAAAAAAATTCATTTAATAAATATTAACAGGCCATATTAAACTATATAATTCGTGTACGTTATCAAAAATTTAAAATTATATTTATTTTAACATTTATAATACAATTTATTTGATTCTTTTATTGATAAGAAAAATACTACATCATCATTGTGTCATAAATAAATTTAATTATTCAATGTATAAAAATTATAAATAAAATAAAACTATGTATGAAATATTTTTATATTTATAATGAATATTTATATTCGAATAGATAAAATTTATAACCATATGTAAAAAAATCTTTACTAAAAGATATATGCTTATGTCATTTTTGTATTTACTTTAACTTAATTAATATAATGTGTCATTATCACTTATAAGTGGCTTCATGGGGTCCCAAAATCGACCCAAAGATGACCTTGGTAATACATGTATCATACAATAGGGTTAGGACACGTGTTAGGGTAATTTAATATTATTATAATATTATTTTTTACCCTTATTTATCGGATTTACCCTTTAACCATGGTAAAAAAAATATTTACCAATGTAATTATTCCAAGTGTCTAAAAATAAAAATTAACTATTTAAAAAATTTGGACCTCCTGATTATAAATATGGAATCCATTTTTCTAAATTTAAAACACATAAGTGGCAGAAATTAATTTAAAATTAATCCCCATTGTCAAAATAAAAAGCGTGTTTTTAAGAAATAATAACTTTCAAAAGATTGACATTAGTTTATGTCTAGCTTAAATGTGAAATTACATCCAATTACCAATATTGGATTAAATAGTAAAAATATATTCTAATTATACTTTAAAACCTCTCAATAGTATAATTTATCACTATAAATTATTTGGATTAAGAAATTTGTTTTTAATTAATGTTTAGTATTTTTCACTATTCATCAAAATTTGAATGTTTTCTAAAAAATTCCAAAAATTCACCCGAGGTGAATTTCGATATACCGAATCCAAAATTGAAGTCAATTTTGAAAGATAAAATTTATAAAATTTCAAAAAGTGGGTATTAATATTCATAACGGCTACTTTGATTGGTCGTGGGGTGTTAGAATCTCGAAGTTGCGTACAATGCAAGCTATTGAATTATTCAAAGGGAAACGTACCATTGAAGTTTAGGGTGTCACATTATATAAGGAAATTTCACCTATTTATTAATCATATGTTAGGACACAAGGTAGTCTTCCCCCTATCTCTACCATGTCGAGTCGCAAGACCTCCATTACCTATCCTTTTTATTGGGTCAGGACCTATAGTCATTGTGACCCTACCCGATTTCTAGGACCCATCATCACCATCATCACAATTATAACTAGAATATGATACAGATTTAGGAAATAATCAATAAATGCTGACCACTCATATCACATTAATACAACCTCTACTATCCAATAATCTATATACAACCAGGCTATGATAAAAAGGGAAGAAGCATAACACAAAACAAATAAGTATCAAATACCACACACACACACCAAATGAGAAAAATACAATTTTAAAAAAATATTGATACACACAAATACACGCTACTATATTTGAAAAATGTTTTAAGGACTTCTTATCTCAAGAGTTATGACATCAATTTACATGAACCATCAATAAACCATGTATGTGAAGAAATAATACAAAAAATCCAAATTCATCATAATTGGTATTCTAGAATAACTATTCAAATAGGAAAATTTGAAATGTGGTAACATATAGATTAACTTACCCCATGATATCCACCACAAATGGTAGATAGAGATTCTTTCAAGATAAATAAGTCAATTATCATGATATGAGGCCTACCATTAAATAAAAAATGAATTATTTATTAAATTATGATAGAGTCCATGGGTCTAGAAAAATAGATTTTATTTATGATCTCTCTCAAAATAGGGAGATGATATGGTCTAGAATAGATGGAACATATTGTTTGGGAGCCAAAGGACTGATTCAAGCATACACTGAAGAGATAACAATGGGTTTTGAATTTCAATCAAAAGAGAGATTCTGTGGTTAATTTTTCCAAATTAGGGTCTAACCTAGTGAGAAGTGGTCAAAAAATCATTAGAAGTAATTTATGATAGGCCCCTTAATGAGTGGGCCATATAGTCAACATTATTTTACAGATGATTTCTAGCCATCTGAACTATATATCTGGATAGAAATCTGGTATAGTACCTCATCCATCTACTGGAACGTGTCTTTTTACTGGTTGGGCACAAGAAAATTGGTCTATATGAGGATTCTACTACCTCCACATACTATCCAATAATTTTATACCAGCTTTCCCATTACACACTAGTATATACAAGATATTGGTTGGTTCCTCCATCTCTTTCACATCAGATTCCCAACATCCAAAATCCACTAACTTTCCATAAAAAATAGAAACCCCCATGAAATGAAAAAACATAAAATTAATGTACATTTTTTTAGGGTGTGACATATATAATAAAATTTTATAAGTGAATAATTTAATTTATTTTGATAAAATAAAAAAATATAATTAACAAATATTTTTAAAAGAATAATAATGTTTAATTTTAAATAATATTAGTTATTTTTCATTCTAATGTATGATATTTTCAATTAGTAATATTTTTTTATGTAATAATTTTTCGGTTATATTATGAATATTCTTAAAAATATTCATCAGATATGTCACAACTTAATTTATTTTGGTGCTATATGAGGATAAAGCCATCAAAAACATTAAAATATTTTAAATGAAAAATAAAAAGAAAAATCTTGAGGCTTTGTATTATCCCACACTAAATGAAATTACATCCTAGAAATTTTAAATACTAATTCTTAATTAGGGAGTGAGGTATATCTATGACTTGGGATTTGATTAATAATTATATATCTATCTTAATAACTTAGCTGTCATGGAAATGTTTTTCTAGACATATGATTCCTTAAGATTTTATAAATACATACTTATCATCACTTCATTATGATGATCATGTTACCAACCAATTAATAAAATAAAAATCATTATTCTATTATCTAATAAAAGAAAATAAAATTATAATATGAATAATAAATCCAATTATGTCTTCTCTAATGGGAATTTTTTTAAGCATATTTTCCATTCATTTCGACTATCGTATAATTTTATCAATATATAACTCTTTCAATTTACCCTATGTTATCTATAATGATATCACTATTAGGTTCTCTAACCATAATAATTATATGTTACGTCTTAAAATTTGATTTAAACAATTATTAATTTTTTCCATATATAATGTAAATCACTAAACAATTTCCTCTACGATTATCTAGTGAGGTGTGTAATCAGAGGCCTAGTCATCATGAAATGAGTGAAGATCATGTTGATACCCAACCGTCATTTTTATGGAGATTACCCCTAGGTGAATATGTGCCACATCCACATCTACATGTCAGTATCTATATTAGAATTTAATTACTATGAATACTGTAAACTGAACAAATTGTCATTATTCAAGGTTTTTATCCTTTAAATTATCCAATCCTTAGGTGTTCCACTAAATATTTAGAATATTAATCACAAAAATAACATCAATAATCTTCCAAAATAAAAAACCCATCATTTCTGGAAATTAAAGCACCCCATAACCACAATCCTTGGTCTAGTGAAAAAATGATTTTACAACTAGAATCTATTCCATGTTAGATGACTAAGACAATACTTACACATAATAATCACTATATTCAATTTTTAAACATTATATCTGATAATAATCTCACAATACCAAGTGTAGAGGATCTATTATCTTAGAATACTATCAATATAATATGTTTATTTTTCAATACATATGATATATTCTCCACAATTGAGCTACACAAGACTCCCTTATAGGGATCTCATAAGTTATTATCATACTCATAACATAGGGAATGGAAACATTCAAAATGGGTTAACATAAATTATTAGTAAGTAAAAAATTCATTAAAAATTCATTAATAATTTGATCGTAAATATAATATAAGACATGAGTAAGTGGAAAATATTTTATTACAAATAACTTGGATAGAGAATATTTGTTCTGAAGTCCTGAATGAAGGACATGTAATCTAAAATGATCAAACATGTATTATGGAATAACTGTCTAGAAAAATGATACAAAAAAATGATCCATCGAACCCAATCATAGGAATATGAAAAATAATTGTTTGATGTCATTGAAAGATATCATATCAATAAATTATTTTACAAAGTATAAACATAAGGAATCATCATATAGTGAGCATATCCAAGAAAACCCATATGTTATATTGAAAAAAACTCCTTGTATGTACACACATCATTATCTCAGGAGATATAAAACCTTAAGAAAATAATTCTAGAAAGATATATAAACCCACCAATCACCATCCATAAAAAGATGTACCAGAATATATATAAAATTCATCTTATCACCCTAGGACAACTAAATATCCTGAATGAAATGAATTTTACATAAAAATCCTTAAAAACAACAACATAAATTTACATCCTATGAATGAAAGTGGTAGGTATCATTTTAAAATACATTAAGTGTAACATAAATAATTTAACAGGATGCTAAAATATATAAAAAACCCCCCTTTTAGGATAATTGATAAAATAACTTAAAAAATAATTAGAATTATCCATTTTTTAATACATGATAATTCATTAAAGTATTTTTATTCAAAATGAAATATATTTATCTAGATAAAATTCTTAAAAATCATAATTCCAACCCATACATGGTTCTTAGAAACAATATTTTATAATAGAAAGATAATTTTTAATATATTTCTTTGAGTTTTATTAAAAAAATTATTTCTTGTAAACAAAATCCTTTGTAAATATTTTTAAAATCATCAATCTATTTTTAAAAATAATTTTTTTATCTTGATAAATATGAAAAATTATTATTTTATTTTAAATATAATTAATAAAAATAATTTATAAAAACATTTTAAATATGGAATGGAATATTTATAAAGATAAATTCTCATATGAACAATATAATACATAAATGATTTGATGGAAAATGTTTTTAACATAGTCATAAAAAGAAATATTAGAGGTAAAATTTATAATAATTTTCAAAAAGGTGAAGGGGAAAAATATGAATAAAAATTATTTTAAAGTTAATCTATAGAATTTGACCCCTATAAAATATATCTGGGTTTTTTTTGAAATCAAATGTGGAGTTGAAGATAAAATGTATAATCTTAAATAAAATCATTTTCAGTATTTATAAAAATATCTTTATTGGGAACCCACATCATAAAGGTTAGATGTATATTTAAATTTAAAAAAAAGTAAAGGTTTAATTTAAGAACACTTGAAATAAAATATTTTTTTATTTCAAATTAATAAATGAGAAAATTAGTAAGAGGATTGAACATAGATATATAATAAAAAGAGATCACTTGAAGAAAATGAGAATTATTGTGAACATCATAATATTTTATGAAAAGAGAGATCCATCAACATAATTACCCATAAAGGAAGGACGAAATGAATTATAATATAATCATACAATATAATTAAATAATATTTTATATATTTTTTCTGAATAAAATCATTATAACTCAATAAATGAATTAGAGTCAAGAAAATCCCTTACAAACATCAAAATTTGGAAGTGTGATTCATTTTAAAGAGATTTTATACGAGAAAAATATAAATACCGTTAAAAAAGATATAATACATCAAAATAAAATAATAAATATGAATATACCCATAATATAGTAATAATTTTCATGAAGAAGAATTATAACTCAACGAATGGATATTGAGTTAAAAGAAATCTTTACAAACAACATAATATTTGAAGTAAAAATCTATTGAAGATGAGTTAATGAAAATGTAATGAAAATTTTATTAAAAATGTGTACATAAAATTTCATATAATCATTGGATAAAGTAATTCGACATTTATGAGTGTGATTCCCTAAAAAATCATTATAACTTAAAGAAAGAAAATTGGGTTATGAAAAACCTATACTATTTGTTCTCTCTTAGTAAAAGGCACTCTAAAATCATAAAAAAATTAACATTCTTCATAACTAATTTCATAACCTATTTCATATATATTAAAATTTATTTTATTAATAATAATTATTTATTATACTTTTACTAGTTAGTAATAGATTATTTTCATCATCATATGTTTGTAATTTTCATTCATTTTTAGATGATTTATAATATTGATGTCGATCACAATTAGTTGATTACATGTTAGTAATTCCGAGAATATTTTATGTAAAGGAATATATAATTTATAATTATTTATAAATATATAATTTTATTCCATGATGATTTAATTTATGATTCATTCATCCATAATCAAAGATGAACTTGTCTTGGTACTTTTTTTAAAAAAAAAGTTGGTACATTAATAATTTTTTTTCATTATATTAAACCAAATATTATTCACATATTCATGTATAAAAAATATATCATTTTAGTTTCAATATTCTTCATCGATAAAAATTTATATCATTATTCACATAGGTGGATAAACCAACACAGGAACAACTTACAACAATCTATTAGTGAGTATGATTAAGAAATTGATTCTTTTAAAATATTATCATTATTATAGATGTATAATGATATTGACTGGTTGTTTTTTCATTGGTGAATTATAATTTATGAGATCATAATAATTGATAATGTTCTACATGAAAAACAAAATATGGTTCTTCATGAAGCTGGAAAACTGCACATACACACAGGTATTGTTCTCATTTTATATAGAACATCATGAAGTTAGGATTTGATTTATATTCTCATTATATCAGTAATTTTATAAATATAATATTTATATATTAAATACCCAATTCAACCAATCCATGTTAGTTGGTTTTGAAAAAATTATTACATCAATTATTGATTTGGTATTCTACATGTAACACAAGTGATACTTTAATTTTTTGAATGGTTGTGAGGAAAGTGGTAAATGGTTATCCTAGAAACGTAACCACTTTTGATAATTATGATATTGATTTTATTATTTGAAAATTGATATATTAGATATAGAGAAGATATTTTATACACTATGGGTCACATGTATGAAATATTTTGATCTTAGATTATTCGTTTTGAAGTTCTAAAGGCTTTCAATATTCGAGGTTAAAAATTTTGAGTTCCGGGAGATACAAGCTAGGTAAAAATTTTAGGAACAATATTAGGTGTAACCATATGGTAACTCTATAATAAACCTATACTGGTTTAAGGGTGTATTTTCAGTATTTTAATTTTTTTTCCAAACAATGTGAGTCACTAGAAAATCCATACAGATGTTTGGGATTAGTTCTAGATGAAGAATCATGACTTCTACATAGAATTTATAATCATGAATATTTTCCTATGAAACCATTAACTTTTAATTTCATATTATAATAGATACAAAATATTATGCACATGGTTTTTCTAATCATTTGTCCCAAGGATGTGACCCAATCGGAAATTACGAATATTTGAAAATTATTATTATACCATTGGTCATTTTTAACATTAATCTCCCATAATACATCATTAGTTCAAACTACCCACCATGATTCTATATAGTACCCCACACAAGACCCTTGTTGATTATAAATATATTTGGGTGTATCTCTTCAGGGGTTTTTGGATCTACTATTTATTTATCCTATTATCTATTTATATATCCCCTATCACTTTTTCCATTGATTCGATAGAACACAATTGGACCATGATTGAAAATTTTATAGGGTTTGATATAGAATTATTTATCTTATTCATGTATATAGTCTAGTTAGGACTAGGTATATTCATTTCCCATTAAAAAATTTGAATTTTTTAATATTTCTTCCATTGGAGAGGTAGATGTCTCAATCTATTGTATTAATTCTCAAGAAAAACATAGATATTATTGTTAAATCGTTTTATTTTAGAATATTTAAATGATTTATATTGTTTTGGTAATGTATAAATTGAAATAAATTATTTTTTCATTATTTTTAGTTGTAATTGATTTTTTTTAATGGGGTGTTTCTTTTAAAATAACTTTTATGAACTTTTTCATTTGATGAAATGAAAAAAGTAAAATATACATTTTTGGGAAAGGATTTAGATTAAATGAATGGAAAATATAGTAACTTAGGTAATAAATTGAGATACGTGTCTTTATAGGGACCTAGGATTAATTAAACCAACTAGAGACCATGTATTTTCTAGTATCAGAGGCTCTATATTGCATCCCATTTATGCATCATTTATAGACATTTCATGGATTCTTGAGATTTATTTGCTCACTATTTTTTACTATGGATTTGGTTATTGGTTATTTCTTTTATTTAATAAAAATTGTTTTAATTAAATTTTCTTAAGCCATAAGATATTCAATTAAAAAATTAAATTAAATTGAAGGGTTGTTTTTTGGAAACGTGTTTTCATATGAACTACTATATGAAACTAGTTTTATTTTCAAGCTAAAACTAATGGTAACATGGTTAAATAATTTGTATATATTCATTGTGGTATCCTTGTGTGTATTTCATCACAACCTAAATATTAATTTGTTCATATATAGACATTGTTTTGAATGAATATGTAACATCCCAAGTAAGTAATGAATAATAGATATTTTTATCTATGTCTATTAATGATTAATATAGTGTTATAGAGGCTTAAAATGAAAATAAATACAATCTTATGCATGGAATACACTAATATTCTTAAAAGATTGTTTTAGTGCCTTTTTATGGAAAACCATTTTTGAATCTATATTTTGACAATTTTATAAACTATTTTTGTCAAAATAAACTTATCCTTTATGATTGTGACATCAAAATTTACCTTGTGTGAATTTTTGGTATTTTTCTGACAATGTTCATTTTTTAATGAATAGTGAAAAATACTGCATTTTACATCAAAACTGCTTTTTAATCTAATTTATTTATATGATTAGATTATGTTTTTAATTGGTTTTGAAGTTAAATTAGAATATATTTTTACCATTTTATCCAATGGTGGTCATTGGAATCAATTTCACTTTGAAATTAGACTTAAACTGGTGTCAATCTTTTGATACTTATTGTTTTGTAAAAACACGCTATTTGCTCTGGCAGTGGGAATTAATTATTAAATTAATTAATTTGACTTATATGATTTTAATTTTGTAAAATAGACTTCATTTTTGAATTCGGAATATCAAATATAGCTTAGGGTGAATTTTTGGTAATTTTCTGAAAAACTTCAATTTTTGATGAATAGTGAAACCACTAAGTGGTAATCAAGCAAACTGATTTTTCAGTTAAATGAAAGTTTACCACTAATTTGTATTGAATTTTGAAAATCCGACATACATGGTTGTCATTAAGAAGTAAAATGTGGTTCAATGAGATTAAAATAATTTTTTGGTGAATAGTAACTTATTAAGTTTTTAATCGCGATTAGTGGTAATTAGTGTAGTTTAAGGTATAAATAATGCTTTAATAATATGAAATGACCTAGGCACATGTCCCAACCTTATTGGTTGTGTCATGGCCGACCAAGACAAGCCATGGGTCAACTTGGGGACCCCATGGATACACTTTGGTTTGGAAATGACATAAATAACTTTTTATTAAATGTAAAAATAAAAATGACACAAACATAATATGTTTTACGAAAACAATTTTTACATGGGGTTATAAAGATCAGATTTTTGATTATAAATAGTCATTGGAAATATAAAAAGATTTTCTACATAATAGTATTTTTTTATGATTTTTAGACATTAAATAAATTAAATTATTTATGACATAATAATGATACAGCGATGACATCATTATTTGACGATTTAAATAAAATGGAAAGATAATGTAAAATATATGAACTACACATGTAAAAAACCAATTTGATGAGTGGATTTCGAACCCTTATAACCTTATACACTAATTATATCAATGTGGGACCTTTTAAAACCGAAAAACATTTTCAAATAAAGTAATTTGTTTTTACTTTCCAAAAGTGCCCCTCATCTCCTCTTATAAAAGGCCCCCACCTCTACCTCATTTCACACACTAATCAAGCCTTTAGCTAGGCCAACCCCTGCCCATTTACTCTCTCCACATCCCTCTCCTCATCCTATAGGATTCCCTTTGGGCATAATCCTTTCAAAGGAAGCCTTTAGGCTCAAATCAAAAGGAGTTACACTTTTAAAGGCAATTCATTCTCTCATGTTCATTTGTTTTATTTTGTTTCTCCAACCCCCTAAACTCTTTTTATTTACTTATTTTATAACAACACCGGTATATTAAATATACAAGGATTTTGTTAGAATATTTATTTGAGCTACACTCTCACACAACTACATCAAATGGTTAAAGAACATACGTTTTCCGTGGATGGCGAAATTCGGCCTCCCGAAACGATGATTGTTCAACACTCATTTAACACCTTCAAAGTTGGCCATTATGATGTCAATATTTTTATATATGATATATAATATGTTTATGTTTTACTTAAGCTTCTGTTTTTTTTATTTTGGGAATACCTTTATGGTTTCCATTATGGGTAAACACGATATCTTCATTTTAGGAAGTGCGGACTACCGCCCCCTCAAAGTGATTTGATTCGTTAAATACCATATGTGGGACATATAAAGGATTGAACTAAGATATTATATATGATATTATACTGGAATTATAATATACCTTTATATAATTATGATTCCATTCTATAAAATACGAAATAGAAATGAAAGTAGAGTTCATGCGTACGTACGGCTTACCGTCTCCATGAACGGTGCATTTCATCTCTTACCTCTAAATGATTATGTAATATTATAAATGCATGTATTTACTGGATATATATGACATATATGATATCTACATCATGAATACCATTCTGGATATAATGAACCTTTGACGAAATTAACAACATGTAAGTGTAAGAAGTCTATTTTTGACTTATGAACCAAATACCGACAAAATGAACATTATTAAATTAACTGATTACATGATGTTCATAACATGGTATAAAAGGAATAATGTACTTGAAAAAGATTCATAAGCAAGTAGAGATTAACTCAAGTTTATTATTCAGGATATTAAAGAACGGTCGGGTCAAGTCGGATACGAGGTATGGGACTTCGTCTCAATCTCCTTTCATTGAGGCATATTTTATTTTATACACAACATTATTTTATATGGTGTATAAACCCCTTTGACTTTTAAGTTTATTCAAAAGGAATCTTTTTTATATGAAGCGTTTTCTATATGACAAAAGGGAATGTTTTTGCCGTACGTATGTGGCGACAACGACTTCTCCGCCGTCGTAACCGTTATTTGAGTTTCGGCTTCCTCTACAAGCCATACCTTCTTTTTAAAAGAAAAATAAATACCATGTTTTACTTTTCTTTTATTTTAGTATTGAAAATGGTTTTCATAATGTTTTTGTATCAATGTGTTGTATTTATATCTCGTGATTGAAATGTGGAAATTTTATGTTACCTTTATGCATGTTTTATGTGATATGATTATGTTATGGTCTTGGGCATTATTATGAAGACGGGTGGTTCCGTGATAAACTAAGGGCGGGTGAGCCCGTTATAGCTCTCCAATGCATTGGGTAACGTGAAGGAGTGAAACGTTAAGGTTTCTCTGAAGAGATTTTAGGGAATATACTGTGATGGGTATTCCAAACATAACCAAGAGGGTTACTCCCTACGTAAGAATGTTATGAATGCCTCAAGTTACCTTTATGTCTTATGATTTCTATGATTTATTCATGATTTTATGAGGTATGTTAAAGTGCCTATGTTTTATGGGTAAATTATGAATTCATTATTATGTATATATGAACCCATGTTTCCTTTCCATGTTTTTTTTATAACCCATACTGAGTTTTTATGCTCATCCCAAGTTTTTGAAATGTTATTCACAGGTCAAGGGAAAGTTACATAATAAGATGATAGAGTCAAGGATGTGTCAAGAAATAATCCATGTTTTATTTTAAATGTGTTTCCATTGATGGGAATGAAGAATACTATCTTTATGTAACAACTTTGTTTATATGTGGAATGTAATGCAAGTTTTATGATCTAATTCTCTAAAACTCTAAACCTGAAAAGATCCTCAACGTGTAATCTTGTAATAACTCAAGATTAAGTAAGGTTTAAGGCTGGGGCCTTATAGTTGGTATCAAAGGGAGGTTTAGATAACTTTAGGAGTTAGAATTCTATTAAATGATTATCCAAAAATATATTTTTTTGAAATGATATAGCATTTAAAGATTACCATGTTGCTTCATCTAAGACATGTTTGTTCAGAATGGTTTTCCGTAGAGGAAACAGGGAAGCAGTGCTAGGAAGGCATACAGAAGGAAATAACCTTCCGAATCAGCATCTAGAAATGGTCGGAATTGGAACTGAACAGTTTGTTGCTGTAATGGCGCAGTTGACTCAAGCGATAAATGGCGGTGGTATCCATGCACGAGATCAACCAGAACAACCGCAGAGGAACATGTCAGTGGTGGAACATTTCATGAGGCAACATCCACCATCATTCAGAGGATCATCTGACCCTGTGCTAGATGAAGGGTGGATTAAAGCATTGGAGAAGATTTTTGATGTCATGGGGTGTTCAGATAATCAAAAGGTTAGTCTTTCTATTTACCGTTTGGGGGGTGAAGCAGATCAGTGGTGGTCTATGGTTAAAAATATCAGGGATGCCGATGAGATTGATGCACTTGACTGGGATGAATTCAAAGGTATGTTTCTTGAGAAGTATTTTCCTAAGGATGTTCGACTTAGGATGGAAAAGCAATTCTTGGAATTGAGGCAAGAGGAAGACTCAGTGGCTGCCTATGAAGAAAGGTTCACTCGATTGGCAAGGTATGCTCCAAATTTTATCCGGGACCTTGATAGTAAAATCAATCGTTTCTACTCAGGATTAAAGCCAAAGTATCGAAGGGAATTAGCTTCTCGAGAGTTTAAAAGTTATGAAAATCTTGTTCGATGTGCTGAGAAGGTGGAAATGGAGTTTGCCGACGACCAAGTGTTCTATAACAACCAGCAGAAGAAGAGACCGAGGTGGAAGGAGAAAGGTAAGAATTCATCAAAAAAGTCTGATGGTAAGAGAACTAAGTTTCCAGTTTGTGATAAATGTGGCAAAAGGCATGCTGGGGAATGTCTTCTGAATTCCGGGAAGTGCTACCAATGTGGTAAGATGGGACATAAGGCCCGTGATTGCACTGAAAAGGATCAAGGTGAAGGTAAGAACAAATTTGATTTACAGTTAGTGAAATGATATAAGTGCAATGAGATGGGTCACTAAGCAAACGAGTGTCCGACAAGGAGCTTGAGTGATGGGAAGCAGTTAGAATACAAGCAGAATGGGGTGGTGAAATCCTTTGCAACTACTTCAGCAGATGTCGGGCCATCAAATGAAGTTGTATCAGGTACTTTGTTTGTTTTTTCAGATTATGCCAGTGTGTTGTTTGATTCGAGGTCTACACATTCTTTCATCTCTGAAACCTTTTCTAGTAAAATGGGAATACCATCTCAAGAAATGACTCCTGAACTTTTGGTAAAAACACCTGGGGGAAGTGTCAAGGAAAAAATAATTTATAAGAATCTTCCTATCCATATCTGTGGAAAGAACCTACTTGCAAACCTTATTGTTCTACCTCTAGTAGAGTTTGATGTTATCCTGGGTATGGATTGTCTCTCTATTTACCATGCTAAGATTGACTGTAGAGCTAAAGAAGTTTCTTTTCAGAAAGACTTTCAGTTTGTTTACAGGAATGAACCCTTACTTTTGATAACATATCAAGAGGCCGAGAAACTTGTAAAAGATGGAAATGAATGTTACCTTGCACACGTCGTTGAAAATAAAGGAACTGTTCATATTAATGATGTGCCAGTGGTAAATGAGTATCCTGATGTTTTTCCTGATGAGTTGCCTAGAATAATACCAGATCGGGAAGTTGAGTTTACTATTAACTTAGTTCCTGATTCTAAGCCAATTTCAAAACCCCCTTCTCGAATGGCACAAATTGAACTTTTAGAGTTGAAGGAGCAATTGCAAGATTTATTAGAGAAAGGTTTCATTAGACCTAGCACATCACCATGGGGTGCTCCTGTTTTATTTGTTAAAAAGAAAGATGGTTCTATGAGACTTTTCCTTGATTATAGAGCCTTGAATAATATCACTATTAAGAACAAATATCCTTTGCCTCATATCGATGATTTGTTTGATCAGCTCCAGGGAGCTCATTTTTTTTCAAAGATTGACCTGAGATCGGGGTACCATCATCTGAAGGTAAAGGATGCAGATATTCCGAAGACCGCATTCCGTACGAGATATGGCCATTATGAATTTTAGTAATGCCTTTTGGGCTAACCAATGCACCTGCTGTATTCATGGACTTAATGAATAGAATTTTCCATGAGTTCCTGGATAAGTTTGTGGTGGTTTTCATTGATGATATTTTGGTGTTTTCTAAAAGTAAAGAGGAGCATGAAAAACATTTAAGGGTTATCTTGAAAACCTTAAAAGAAAAGAAACTGTATGGGAAATTCAGCAAGTGTGAGTTTTGGTTGCAACAAATTTCTTTCCTTGGTCACATTGTTTCTAAAGATGGAATAACTGTTGATCCTGCAAAAACAAAAGTTGTGGAAGAATGGCCAAGACCCACAAATGTAACCGAGATTCGTAGCTTCCTTGGTTTGGAGGGCTATTACCGAAGGTTTGTTAGAAAATTTTCATGGTTATCTAGTCCAATGACTAAGCTAACTCGGAAGGGTGTTAAGTTTATCTGGACAAAAGAATGTGATGATTGTTTTCAGGAATTGAAAAGAAGATTGGTGAATGCTCCCATTTTGGCACTACCTTCCAGGAATGATGAGTTTGTTATATACAGTGATGCTTCATTGAAAGGACTTGGTTTCATCCTAATGCAGAATGATCAGGTAATTGCTTATGCTTCACGACAGTTGAAAACTCATGAGGTAAATTACCCTACACATGATTTGGAACTAGCTGCTATTGTTTTTTCTTTAAAAATTTGGAGGCATCATTTGTATGGAGTAAAGTGTGAAATATATACCGATCACAAAAGTTTAAAGTATATATTCACTCAGAAAGAGTTAAACATGAGACAAAGGAGATGGCTGGAATTAATCAAAGATTATGATTGTACAATTCATTACCATCCAGAAAAAGCAAATAAAGTGGCTGATGCTTTGAGTCGAAAAAGTAATGCTTCATTAACAATGTTGCGTTTGGAACGTGATCCTTTGGTTAAGGATTTGATGAACTTTGGCATATAAGTTGTTGGTGCAGGAAGTCCTTCTGTTTTGTTTCAGGTATCAGTGAGATCATCTCTATCAGATAGAATCAAGCAAGCACAGAAGCAAGACAGTGAGTTGCAGAAAAAGGTAGAGCTGGTTCAGAAAGGTAAGTTGCCTGAATTCAACATTGATAATGATTGTGTTTTGAGATTTGGGAAAAGATTGTGTGTGCCTTGTGATTCACAGTTGAAGAGAGAGTTGATATGTGAAGCTCATAGTTCTCCGTTTTCAGTTCATCCGGGCAGTACTAAAATGTATAGAGATCTGCGGGAGTATTACTGGTGGGATGGAATGAAAAGAGATATTGCTGATTTTACTATGAAGTGTTTGACTTGTCAGCAGGTTAAAGCAGAGAGGCAGTTACCGAAAGGGATGCTTCAACCTTTACCAGTGCCAGAGTGGAAATGGGAGAATATATCCATGGACTTTGTTGTTGGATTACCAAAGACATCTCGAGGTAATAATGCAATCTGGGTTATTGTTGATCGCTTGACCAAATCTGCTCATTTCCTTGCTATACGAGATACTTTCTCTCTTGATCAACATTCCCGTTTGTATCTTAAAGAGATAGTCCGGTTAAATGGAGTTCCTCTCTCCATTGTATCGGATCGTGGTCCCAGGTTTACTTCTAACTTTTGGAAAGGACTTCAGAAGTCGTTGGGTACTGAATTAAATTTTAGTACAACTTTTCATCCTCAATCAGATGGGCAGTCAGAACAAAAAATTTAGACATTGGAGGATATGCTACGAGCTTGATCTATGGATTATCAGGGAAGTTGGGACCAACATCTTTCTTTGGTTGAATTTTCATATAATAACAGTTTTCATTCCAGTATACAGATCGCGCCATTTCAGGCATTATATGGGAAGCGGTGTCGAACTCCAGCTTTCTGGGATGAAGTGGGTGAAAGGAAGTTGATGGGACCAGAATTGGTAGAAGAGATGGCAGAAAAAGTTCATTTGATTCAGAAACACATGAGAACATCTCAGAGCAGGCAGAAGAGTTATGCGGATAACCGGAGGAAGGATCTATCTTTCGAGGTAGGTGATCATGTTTTTCTCAAGGTTTCTCCTTGGAAAAGTGTGATGAGATTTGGTAAGAAAGGAAAGTTGAGTCCAAGGTTCATTGGACCATATGAAATTCTGGAGAGAGTTGGATCAATTGCATACCGAGTGGCTTTTCCTCCGAGTTTATCTCAGGTACACAATGTTTTTCACGTTTCGATGTTGAGAAAGTATATGCCAAATCCATCTCATGTTTTGAGTCCAGAGGTAGTTCAGCTGGAAGAGAACCTATCTTATGAGGAACAACCGGTCCAGATTCTTGACCACAGGGAGCAAGTGTTACGGAATAAGGTGATTAAGCAGGTAAAGGCTTTGTGAAAAAACCACATGATTGAAGAGGCAACATGGGAATATGAAAATGCAGTGAGGGATAAGTACCCCCATTTATTCGATAAGTAAATAAATTGAGGGGACACAATTTTATAAAGGGGGGAAGGATGTAACATCCCAAGTAAGTAATGAATAATAGATATTTTTATCTATGTCTATTAATGATTAATATAGTGTTATAGAGGCTTAAAATGAAAATTAATACAATCTTATGCATGGAATACACTAATATTCTTAAAAGATTGTTTTAGTGCCTTTTAATGGAAAAGAATTTTTGAATCTATATTTTGACAATTTTATAAACTATGTTTGTCAAAATAAACTTATCCTTTATGATTGGGACATCAAAATTTACCTTGTGTGAATTTTTGGTATTTTTCTGACAATGTTCATTTTTTAATGAATAGTGAAAAATACTGCATTTTACATCAAAACTACTTTTTAATCTAATTTATTTATATGATTAGATTATGTTTTGAATTGGTTTTTAAGTGAAATTAGAATATATTTTTACCATTTTATCCAATGGTGGTCATTGGAATCAATTTCACTTTGAAATTAGACTTAAACTGGTGTCAATCTTTTGATACTTATTGTTTTGTAAAAACACGCTATTTTCTCTGGCAGCGGGAATTAATTATTAAATTAATTAATGTGACTTATATTATTTGAATTTTGTAAAATAGACTTCATTTTTGAATTCTGAATATCAAATATAGCTTAGGGTGAATTTTTGGTAATTTTCTGGAAAACTTCAATTTTTGATGAATAGTTAAACCACTAAGTGGTAATCAAGCAAACTGATTTTTCAGTTAAATGAAAGTTTACCACTAATGTGTATTGAATTTTGAAAATCCTACATACATGGTTGTCATTAAGAAGTAAAATGTGGTTCAGTGAGAATAAAATAATTTTTTGGTGAATAGTAACATATTAAGTTTTTAATCGTGATTAGTGGTAATTAGTGTAGTTTATGCTATAAATAATTCTTTAATAATATCAAATGACCTAGACACATGTCCCAACCTTATTGGTTGTGTCATGGCAGACCAAGACAAGCCATGGGACAACTTGGGGACCCCATGGAGACACTTTGGTTTGGAAATGACATAAATAACTTTTTATTAAATGTAAAAGTAAAAATGACACAAAGATAATATGTTTTACGAAATCAATTTTTACATGGGGTTATAAAGATCAGATTTTTTATTATAAATAGTCATTGGAATGATAAAACGATTTCCTACATCATAGTATTTTTTTTATGATTTTTAGACATTAAATAAATTAAATTATTTATGACATAATAATGATGCAGCGATGACATCATTATTTGACGATTTAAATAAAATGTAAAGATAATGTAAAATCTATGAACTACACATGGCCAAAACCAATTGGATGAGTGGATTTCGAACCCTTATAACCTTATCCACGAATTATATCAATGTGGGACCTTTTAAAACCGAAAAGCATTTTCAAATAAAGTAATATTTCTTTACTTTCCAAAAGTACCCCTCCTCTCCTCTTATAAAAGGCCCCCACCTCTACCTCATTTCACACACTAATCAAGCCTTTGGCTCGGCCAACCCCTGCCCATTTACTCTCTCCACATCCCTCTCCTCATCCTATAGGATTCCCTTTGTGCAGAATCCTTTCAAAGGAAGCCTTTAGGCTCAAATCAGAAGGAGTTACACTTTTAAAGGCAATTCATTCTCTCATGTTAATTTGTTTTATTTTGTTTCTCCAACCCCCTAAACTCTTTTTATTTACTTATTTTGTAACAAAACCAGTATATTAAATATACAAGGATGTTTTTATAATATTTATTTGAGCTACACTCTCACAAAACTACATCAAATGGTTTATACGGTGTATAAACCCCTTTGACTTTTACGTTTATTCAAAAGGAATTTTTTTTATACGAAGCGTTTACTATACGACAAAAGGGAATGTTTTTGTCGTACGTATGCTGCGACAACGACTTCTCCGCCGTCGTAACCGTTATTTGAGTTTTGGCTTCCTCTACAAGCCATACCTTCTTTTTAAAAGAAAAATAAATACCATGTTTTACTTTTCTTTTATTTTAGTATTGAAAATGGTTTTCATAATGTTTTTATATCAATGTGTTGTATTGATATCTTGTGATTGAAATGTGGAAATTTTATGTTACCTTTATGCATGTTTTATGTGATATGATTATGTTATGGTTCTTGGGCATTATTATGAAGACGGGTGGTTCCGTGATAAACTAAGGGCGGGTGAGCCCGTTATAGCTCTCCAATGCATTGGGTAACGTGAAGGAGTGAAACATTAAGGTTTCTCCGAAGAGATTTTAGGGAATATACTGTGATGGGTATTCCAAACTTAACCAAGAGGGTTACTCCCTACGTAAGAATGTTATGAATGCCTCAAGTTACCTTTATGTCTTATGATTTCTATGATTTATTCATGATTTTATGAGGTATGATAAAGTGCCTATGTTTTATGGGTAAAGTATGAATTCATTCTTATGTATATATGAACTCATGTTTCCTTTCCATGTTTGTTTTATAACCCATACTGAGTTTTTATGCTCATCCCAAGTTTTTGAAATGTTATTCACAGGTCAAGGGAAAGGTACATGATAAGATGATAGAGTCAAGGATGTGTCAAGAAATAATCCATGTTTTATTTTAAATGTGTTTCCATTGATGGGAATGAAGAATACTATCTTTATGTAACCACTTTGTTTATATGTGGAATGTCATGCAAGTTTTATGATCTAATTCTCTAAAACTCTAAACCTGAAAAGATCCTCAACGTGTAATCTTGTAATAACTCAAGATTAAGTAAGGTTTAAGGCTGGGGCCTTATAGAATCATTCAAAGGGAAGAGCCTTATGTAGCACAAGTACTCTTAATGTACAAAATCATATTTGAGTGGATTGGGATGGTGGTGACAATATTCATATAGAGATAAAATCATCGAAAATGGATTTTCATGTTATCTAAACCACTAGAATTTTTTTTTATTTTTCTCATGTTTTTCTTACTTTATTATTTGTACTAGTTTTTAGATTTAGATATATTTATTTTTTCCTTTGGTATATAAGACATGTTTTTTAATATTTAGGTTAAATTATTTCCATTGTTTACGAGATTAATACCCAGGTTATCGATGATATCCCCTGAAATATGGGAGTTCACATTGATACTTATTAGTGGGATGTCTCTGGATACTTGTCAGGTAAAACTAGGTTAGTTCATTACTAACAAGTATTAGAGCCATACCCAATTGGAAGTGTGATGAAAATACCAAGGTGTGGTTCCAGGGTTGTTAGAAGAACAAAGTAGGACTATCATATTTCAGGTAGTATGTATGGAAGGGAGTATTATTAGTTCTCTTATATATATTATCTCAAATTACCAAGGTTTATCAGGTATTTTTATCAATTTATGGGCTTTATTTTTATGGTTATTTAGAAAAACATCGTTTTGAGTTTATTAAAATGATCATGTTTTTAACTCATGATTATGTATTTAATAAAGTGAATATGTATTTTCATTAAATTATTTTTTCTAAGGAAATTAATATATATTAATAAATTTTATCTTGTAATTCCTTGATTTTATCAGAATGTAATCAAATATTGTCATTTTTGGTTTATCAGGGAATTAATCCTCGGAGAGATATTCAAAATCAAATATAGGAAACTACAAGACATATTCCAATTCCAAATACCATAGTATAATATTAATTTTTGGAAGAATATATCTAGATAATTGAGAAACTGGGTTAGGTGGTCACCAGTCATTTGGAAGAGACACTAGACCATGCTTCAGTTTTTTGAAGTAGAATCTTCCAGCCTTTCTGGGTGATAATGGAACCTATGAAATTGAGTAGTGGATTAAAGGGGTTAATAATAATTTTACACTTATTGAAGACTCAATATGACTCAATAATGAGGTTTTCCACATACATTATTGAGGAACCAAGATGGAAATGGTGTTTCACCACCATGAAACCAAAATTTCATGAGGATATTACCTATACAACTTGCAAAAAGGACATGAATCATCATTTTTACCCTAAACCTTTATAAGTGGAAAATAATCATTAATTTGTGACAATATATAATGAACAAAAATTGGTTATTTTAACACATCAATATTTTAAAATATATTTCTCTTTAAATGAATCTGTAAGTGTTTGATAGATTTTTTGACATGCAACACCATGATTAAAACAAATAGTAATATATTATAATTAACTTCTTTTGATTATAAAAATTTTAGCTAAAAAATGGATGAAATTTTTTAATTTATAATATCAATTTTTTCAAAGTGTAATTTTTTGGTATTTTTCTAAAATAGCTTATTCTTTTAATGAATAATGAAAAATGCTCACTTTTGGAAAACTCTAATTTGTTCCTATTATATCAAGTAATTTAAAAAATAATATTTTCTATTTAATTTAATAATAATTTATCATAAGTATCATTTAATTATATATAATATAATTAAATACAAATTTATCATCAGTTTAATTTATTATATTATAAGTTCATTTATAGTCTTAAGAACACATTTTTCTAAAAACAGTTTTTATATGCACAATGTGTCATTATATAAATTAATTAAAATAATAACTATTCATAAATATTTTTAATGAAATGTATATATTTTATATTACCAAAAATTTTAACATTATTTTAATGGTTTTTACTAGACATATAATTATAATAATTCACTTTTTATTCCATCAACAATTTTTTCTGAAAATTATTTTTATTGTGTTTCACACTCTTATTTTAATATGGTCTTGGGAAACTTCTAGTTACAAAATATTGAATAAATAGATTCCATATTTAGAACTATAACGATATATTTTGGTTAATTGGTTTCAATTATTTTTGGTCATTGTTAATAATATCCTGGGTTAAAATTTTTAACCATTATAACGGTAAAATTAATAAAACAAGGTTTAATATTTTGGATAAGGATCTATAATTTCCCAAAAACGTGCCTTTATACTATTGTAAGTGTGGAGTTATTCCGTGGAAATAATTATTTTAAAAATTGGGAAAATTGGTTTAATTCTTGATTGATTATGACCATTATATTATTTTAAGAAAAGGATAAATATGAAAAATCACTCTTCTGTTATTAATTTCATTAATATATTTTAAAAAAATAAAAACATTTATGTTCTATTAAAAAAGTTTATTCAAAATATTAATTAATTTTTTTTACCATGTAATTTTTTAATAAATATTTTTTATTGCAATGATTACATTAAATCCTTATGTATTTAGGACTCAATATTTTTATATATAATAAAAAATAAATAATATTATTTTTTAAATGTAAAAAAGTAATGAAATTTTGGATTAAAATTGTGTTCTATTTTTTGTAGAAAAATATAACATAATAGTGATGTTTTAAAAGGTTGAATTCAAATTACCTTTCAATCATGATTTCTTTAAAGTTAAATAGTGTGAATAGTCTCAAAAATGACATCCTTTGACCATTTATGTTTAAATTATTACTTTAGAATTAAATTTATAACCAATGATTAATGAAAAAAATGTTATCATAGTTAAAGATATAAAGGGTTAATAAGTGGTAAAACTAAATCGATATGGATTAAAATGACCTAAAACATGTGTAAATCATTTTGGATTAGTTTATTTTGATCTTATCTCATCTTTAAATCGAAATTAATATAGTTTAGGACCACTTTTCCATGATGGTGACATTTTAATACTTTAATATTTTGAAATATTAAAAGAGTTCCCTTTCCCTCCATTTCAAAAGAAAACCCATCCTTTATCTTATTTACTCCACATTTACCCATCTATTGTAACCCAATCCTACCAATTTATATTCTCATGTTACATAGTTGTAAAGTATTAGATTTTTAATTCTTTAAAGATCATTACAATGGTCCTTGGAAATGTATCTAAACGAGGTCTTCCAAAGAAGAGGCAATCATTCAACCCAATATATTAAAATTTATTTCTTATTATACATCATAAAAATAAATTGTATCAGTGATAAAATAATGAAATTGGTATCTTCAATGCACAAATTTTTTTATGATGACGTATCAACCATTTCCACATCATTTCCATCAAATGAGAAATTAATTGTATAGATCATGTGTACGTGTGAACTACCTACTCCATAAAGCAACACTATTTTTATTCATTTTATATTTACCTATAATTTAATAAGATTAAATTTATTGATTATATATGATGGAAATGATATAAAAATGATTTTGTAATGATAAATTATTATACATTTCTTTCATTTTATCTATTGAAAAATGGAAACTTTCCTCAGGTGTACATATGGACTACTGTCTCCTTGAAGTTGGGTAATTCATTCTTCATCGCTAATTTATATAAATAATTATAAGATTTAATATGATGAATAAATAGAACACTCATATAATGAATATTATTTTAGGGATTTTGGAACCATGATCTAAGTACAATGATCATAACTATCGAATCAAAATATGAGTGATTATGAAATATTTTTCACTTGGAACACAGATTTTTAAAAATAATTTTTAATCAATGCCTGATAATAATTTAAATAAAATAATGTTTCATATAATATATATGTGTGTATAGTTTTTTAAAATATGTATAAAGTAACATCCCATGATTTTGGAGAGGGTTGAATTCCATGCCTATTTAGAATATTTAAAGGTTTGTTCGTAGGCCAACTCTTTCTTCATTCATTGAAACATAGTTCCAAAAAATTCTATGACCCAAGGAATTGATTTTAGATGATTCTTAATGATTGAAATTTATATATGGGGTTTTATGGG
The DNA here is from genome assembly GCA_963277665.1 of Viscum album. NCBI lineage: Eukaryota > Viridiplantae > Streptophyta > Magnoliopsida > Santalales > Viscaceae > Viscum > Viscum album. The sequence goes on along the minus strand of OY728135.1, from coordinate 1,545,608,119 downwards.
TTTTATGTGTGTCAAAGGATGAAACCCCAAACTTTATAGTGTCTGTTGACTGAGGTGCACGATTTAAACAAACCATGCGACCTCTAATGAGTAACTCAGTAGCCCTCTAGGTGCTCTATGCTCATTTTTTCATACCATGCAAGAGGTGGTGCATGGCTAGGAAAACCTATATAAGTTTTAATATAGGTTATTCATCATGTTTCAAAAATAATTTGGGAAAACCATTCATGATGGAGCTTTGGGGAGAGGATACAATACGAGGCACACAAAGTTATAAAAACCATGTGAGATAATCATGAGAACCATTAAAAACGTGAAATTATGAACTTAAAATATTCAATTTTTCTTTTACGCTCGTCCTTATTACTCATTTGGTCACAAAAATCATGGGGGTCATTTTTTTCTTCCTTCCCTAAGGATTGATCCACACTCTTTGTCATGATGTCATTTCTCGATCTGTTTGTGGCGTTGGATGTGTGTCTGTAAGGATCCAACTCCTATTGATTCTATTTTAATTATCTCTCACAATATTTATTTTAAAATAAGTGTGAGTGGTCATAATATATTTTTATGATATTCATCTAAAATACTGATTTCTTCCAAATCAGCTCGAGTTAGAGGCTATGATCGTATGTGAGAGCATCAACCAAGATGAGGTAGGTGGTGCTCATATTTCCCTATGATTTCAGAGTTTTTTGGGGGGTGAAACATTTTGATTTCCATTGTGTTGACTAATTGAGACCTTATTAAATTTATTATTATCTTATAATTAATTAAATTAGTTATATGAGATCCAAACGATCATGCTTTCATGGGAATATAGAAGCCAGAGGCCTAGAGATAGGCTTAAACCAGGGGCATAATTTATCCATTTTGATTTTATTTATTTAATAGAATAATTTTAATTAAAACAAATATTAATATGTAAGAATTTTTTGTGAGTTCCATGGAAATGTGATGGGCTCAACTCGAGGATTGAGATGGCATTGGCTATCTATATTGAGGTGATGTAATTGTTAGGACATGCTTGTACCAAGGTATATTTTGTGATATTGATCACCAGTTGGGAGACATGATCATAGGGCCCCAAGGTGTCGTAATAGTCTGTTTTAGGTTCTTAATTGGTGATTTCTTGTCAACCATGTTTAAAATGTGCCGTTTGGAGTCAGGTGTACACAGTAGGACTCAGATGATAACATGGTATTGAAAAATTCTACATTTGGAGGCCTCTATAAGAGGTGTGATAGTTAAATGGTTAAATGTTCTTATTGTGGAAATCCATGGGGATGGTGAGGATCCATCAGTTGACATTGTAAATAATATCGGTTGGGGGATGATGGTAATTATACCTAAGGCCATTAGACAATGATTTATTTGGGATGAATAAAACAAAAATTCCTCAGGATTTTGGATATTTATTCAATGGTTACATTACTTGAAGGGTATACATCACTATTCCTTAGGGCGTCGGGCTTCGAGTCGATCAGTGCTTTCAAGAAGGGGTCTGAGGGACCAGATTCTAATAACTAGGCATTCCTTCAGTACATTGATAGAGATAATATTTTCATAATTATTCTTATTTTTTAAATGAGTTAATCCTTATCTATTGATAAATATTATGTAATTTTCATCATTTATGTATTTATGGTGATTTTTTTGTTAATTTTGAAAATTTCATAGTTTTGGAAATTTTTTCTTTTCTTGAACTTTTGTATTTTGAACATACCATTTAATTATTTATATAATTGAAGTTATTGTTTTTTTAGGATTCCTTTGTTCATGGGATTCAATTTTTTTATTCGGAACGTATAGATAATTCAAAACACAATGGTCGAGAAAAATAAATCCAGGGAAAAAATATTTCTGTCTAATAGAATGGAATCCACATTAGTAATTGAAGAATATGATGGCGTAGAAAAAAAATGAAGTTATTCCATCTGTATTAGAAATAGTAATTAGGTAATCATATCCGCATTAAATTTCATGGATAATTTTAGTACATATTGTAATCTTTAATATATATTTATTTTATCCATTTCTTTTATTATTTTTAGAATTATCTCTACTTCCCCCTTCAACTCTCTCACCTTTCACAAGGAGGGGTAAAACTATTGAGTGATCGGACGGTTCCTTTTATAATATTGGAGTCCAGTGCTTTAATTTAAAACTATATATTTTTCAATTGAATTATTTCTATTATATGTGGTACCCAATTATTGTAATTCTATAAAATTATGGGTTTTGGGGGATTCATTGTTTATAGGTTTGGTTAAAGATCTTTAAACTCTCTTCGCCTACTGTAGTTTTTCTCAACGGAGCAGATTGTTTAAGGTGATGTGTGTCTAGATATCATTGGAACATTTGTAGAATATATGATTTTTTCCTATATTTATAGGGATAAAAAATTCCTAACAATAAATTTATATAGTTATTTGGGAATGGTTTATGAATTTTCATACACATAAGAGTGGTTTCCATTACATCCTTCAACCAATCGTGATTGCAAACATGATCAAGGAGTGCTTCATTTATCATTAAATAGGGAGAGAATGGGATTTATTTTATGACCATTATGACATTGAAAAAGGTGATACTACCTTGAACACATCACTCTCTTCATCAAATTTCATTCAACCATCATTTTTATTTCATAATTTTTTTAAAAATCAAACAATTTCAAAAACAACCTCCAATTTTTTATCTAATTTCAAGTGACAAAATTGATTGTTTCACACTCCAATATGAATAAAACCTTGGTTACTAACTTTAATTAATTTTAAATTAGTAAATATTAGTTTTTGTCACACCCCATGATAACCACATGTCAAAACTTGGTACGTTTACCGGGGAGGTGGTGCCAATATTTTTTTCTAGTTTCTTCTATTATATTAAAAAATTTATGTATCGAACCACAAACAATAACCCATGACCCATAGATCTTGAAATTGAAATAAAATTGTTGAATATAATTAGAAACTTTATGTTTCAATACAAATTTGAGGAAATGTTTCTTGAAATCTTGAGTGAAACATAAAGTGTTCACTCAGAGCCTGTCATCGTGGATGGAAATCTGTAACCAACCCTTAGACACCATTACACCCCATAATAACCTAATAAATAAAATAAAATTTCCATGCAAGAGCTAAAGAATTATTTTGATACAAAACATGACTTGATTCCATTACTCCCAAAATTTTATGACTTGGTAGGAGAAGACCCAAAAAACATATTAAAGAGTTCACACATGTCTACTCTATTTTCAGTCCCCAAGGAGTTGTTGAGGAGAAGGTAAAGTGGAAGACATTTCCATTTCCATTGGAAGGAGATGAAAAATAATGGTTGAATGTAATACAACTAAGATATGTTAATGAATTGAATGAATTAGTGAGATGCTTCCTGAAAATATTCTTCCCCGCCTCTAGAAACAAAAACATTAAAAATGAAATATATGCCATTAGAAAGTCATTGGGATAAACCTTTTAGAAGTAATGGAAATATTATGTGTTAGTTACCCACATCAATAATTTGAGGCACATCACTTTCTTGAATTATTTTATTAACGGCTAAAAGAAAATGATAGAAACTGTATGGATGCATCATCTGTAGCTCCATTTATTGACAAGTCACTAGAAGAAGTCAATGGATTATCTGAGAAGACATCCCAAAACTCATAGACGTTTGGTAGAAGAGTTAATGGAGAAAGAGTTATTCATGAGGTGAGAACTTCTTATAAAAAACATTTAGGGTAAACTATGATTCATGAGGAAACTAGTATGTTGATATATATGGATCTAAAAAAAGTGGGTGTCCAACAAGAACCAGTTATGGTATGTGTTTTACGCTCCTCACTTGATCATTTTACTGACCAATGTGCTAAAATATAGGGACTAGAAACTTGTGAAGAAGCCTTTCATCTGAGAAAATTCCAACAAACTCAAGGATGTAGAGAGCCAAACAAAATCAATATGGAATTGTAAATCAATTGAATCAAACTAGAACACCATTCCCAAACTAGTTCCAAAACCAACCCCCGTTCTAGTAACAATTCCAAAACCCACCACAAGTTTAACAAAAGAAATATTATAACCATCTTTCTTACCACCAACCACACACTTTTTTAATACCCTATGATCATCCATCTACTAGTTCATAACCTATAATTGAAAACCAATACTAAATATTTTAGTTTGATGGCTTGAAGGACACTGTAAAATATTTATTCAATATGATTGAAAGTCTCATGGACATCCTGACTAAAAATCTAGGGAATATCCCTTCCCAAACAATACAAAACGAAAAAGATAATGTTATGTTGATAAAAATAAGAAATGTAAAATCACTCTCACCACCAGCATCCCATGAACCTAAAACAAGACCACTTTAGTTGAGGGGGAATGAAGTTATAAATTCTATGAAAATAAACCATGAAAGAAGAGAAGAAAAAGGAGGAGGGGAAGGATATGCTGAAGAGGAGGAGACAAAAAACCATTTAAAAATATAAAAATGTATAAGAATGACTTACCCCCACCATTTCCATCAATAATTATTGAATGAATGATATTACATTAAGAATTGATTCAAAAATAAATTCAGGAAACCTTCGAGGAATTGGAAATTAATATCCATTATGAATAAATAAATAAATATCTATTGTATGAAAAATGTCTGAAGAATATTTTCACTAATATGAAGATACTTCAACATAATCAGAAGATTATCTTGGGAAGAAGTTATCATCCAATATCATACCACAGTTTCTAACCCAATGTAATGATCTAGGGACATTTTTCATTCCATGAACCGTTGGTTCTTTAAATTTCTATATTTATTAGTGTAATATAGGTTATTCAATTAATGTATTGCCCCAATAAATATACACTTCTTTTCAAATGGGAGATTTGAAGCCTATAAAAGTGGTGGTCTAGCATGCAAATAGATCCACAGTTTTCCTAGTAAGAGTTTTGGAGGATTTCCTTGTGAATGTCAAAGATCTCTTATTCTCAGCTAACTTCTATGTGATTAATATGTAATAATATATGATCATATCTCACTTATACATATTTTTTGGAATAATTTATCAAATATGTCCAAACCCATCATCAATTCCCATGAAGGGACACTCACCATGTAATTTGTAGATATCACTATCTGCATCAATATTTTGTAATCAATGAGGCACACATCAGATTATTACTCACTCTTTTCATTATCTCGTGAAGTTGTTTCTAAAACAATTGAATAATCGGGTAGGTTCCATGAATGATTTTCCTTAAGAGAGAAATTTTCCATTGAAAATATCACTGAACACGTGGATTTCCAACACATCAAAGATTATGATTTCATGTGGGAATAAGTGGTAAAATTTGAGAACTTTGATGATTTATTAAATGAATAAGAATATACATGATATCAATGTGAAATATTTCCAACCTTTTGAAGTGGGGATCCTCAATTTAATTTTATCACGTGAGCATCCCCTAAGTTTGGAATTAAAACCACTCCCCAATGATTTTAAATATGTGTACCTTAGAAGGGGGAAGAAATTACCACTGATAATTTCTAATAATCCATTTGAAACCCAAGAAATATATTTTATTGATATTTTGAGAGATAATGACCATGAAACTTAGTGTAGATTAGGTGATATCACAGGAATAAACCAAAAAATATAATCAATTAGAATTATTCTTGAGGGAGATTACACACCTATCAAATAACCCCAAAGGAGGATGTATCACACCATAATAGGGGTTGTGAAGAAGGAGGTAGAGAATCCCTAGGAATATATGATCATCTATCCCATTTTATATTTACAATAGGTTATCTCAATTCATTTAGTTTCAATACAATTGGCCTAACCAATATGCGGAATGAAAAGAATTAATTAATCCCTATGAGAATTCAGAATACCTAGTGAGTGTGTATTGATTTTAGGAAGCTGAATCAGGTCACTCAGAAAGATAATTTCCCCATCCACTTTATTGACCATATGTTATAGATATTGGAAGATAGAACTCATTATTTATTTTTGGATGAATTTTTAGGTACATATTTCTCTTGATGATCAAGAGAAGACTAACTTTACTTTTCTTTTTGGATGTTTTTTCAAACAAAATAATTCCATTTTAATTTTTCAATTATCCAAAAAAATTTATATCGGCAAGGTAAGTATATTTTATGATAACATTAGAGATTTCATACCAGTTTTCTTGGATGATTTCATAGTTTTTTGGCAATTATGTTGACGTTTGTTTGGAAAATATGGATAAAGTTTTTAAAACTAGCACTAAAAAACTTATTTTAAATTTTGAAAAGTATAATATCATGGTTGGGGTGGAATTTTCATTTTGAATTTCACTACAAAAAAATGGGATTGAAGTGGATAAATCAAAAGTTAAAGTGATAAACTCATTACCTTACCCTACTAATGTGAAACATTTTTGATCATTTTTCAAACATGAAGGATTATATAAGAGGTTTATATAATATTTAAATAATATTTCTCCACTATCAATAGATTTATTTTGAAAGATGGTAATTTTATTTCCAATGGTGTAGAATTGGATCCTTTGATGAGTTGAACTGAGTCTTTATTACACCACTCATGATGCTGCCACCAAATTTGGGAGAACCATTCGAGCAACATTGTGATGATTCCAAAAAATTATTTGGATAAGTATGTTCTAAATGAATTGAGGGTATGAAATAAGTCATTGTATATGACTTGAGAACCCTAAATATGGATTAATTCGATTGTACAACCCTAGAAAAAGAGTTCATAGTAGTTTAATTTCCATTTTCAATATTTAGATAATATCTTTTTATAACTAAATACCTTGTGATCACCTTCCATGAGAGAATTAGTACTAGATTAAAAGATAAGCCCCTTAGTTTTTTACATGGACAATTATCTAGTAAAATCTAAAGTCTCATCAAACTTATATTCCCACAGCTTTCAAAAACAAAAATCTAAATCTAGATATTAAATTTTCTATGATCCATTAATTTGATGATTTTGAATGACCTTGTGATAAAGGGATGTTTTCTCTAAGTGTAAAATTTTTTCTATCTTTTATTTTTGTCACACTTTAGCTTATGGAGGCCACAGTATGCCTCAAAGGAAAATAATGAAGGTTTTAGAATTTGGAATTTATTTTCCCACCATTTTAAAATATGCTCATGATTTTTTCAAAATGTGTGAAAAATGTTAGTTTTATGGAAATATTTTTAGGAGGAAAGAAATTACACAAAATCCACTTAGCTTCTATGATATTTTTGATGTTTTAGGGATATATTTTAAAGGACCATTCACAATGTCATTTGGAAATTATTTTATCTTTTTTTAATTTTTTTATCTTTCAAAATGGGTGGAAGGAAAATCCACTTGGACTAATGATGACAAGGTTGTTTGTGATTTTGTGAGGGATAAAATATTTTGTAGGTATGGAGTGTATAGAGACATCATCAGTGATTAGAGGAATCACTTTTTCAAAAGGATAATAAAGGATTTTATGAAGAATTATGGGGTGAATCATAAATCATAGAATACATATCATACAATGTGTTATGGTCAAGACGAATTGATCAATAAGAAAATAAAAGGAATTTTGGAAAATGTTGTTAATCCAAATAAGAAGTATTGGAGACAAAGGATGGAAGGCACATTATTCCCTTTTAGGAAAACCAATAAAACCTCGTTTGGAATTAGTCCATATAGATTGAATTGTGATAAAGATGTCATTTTCCAATAGAATTGAAGCATAAGTCCTATTGGGCTGGGAGGAAGATGAATTTGGATCTTGAAAGCGATGGGAAGTTGAGAAGAATATAGTTGTAGAATATGGATGAAATTTGAAGGGAATATTTTGAAAATTTAAGGATTAAGAGAAATAGAAAAAGAGTGTCTCATGAAAATATTATCCAACCGAAATACTTCTATCATAGAGACAATGTTATATTATTAAATGTAAAACTCAAGATAGTTCTAGATAAATTTTGTTCCATATGGGAAGGTCTATTTATATTTACTCATGTATATCCTTTCAGTGCTGTGAAAATATTGGAGGATGGATAGAAGGATCCATTCATTATTAATGGAAATTGGCGAAAGGAATTTCATTGGTCCATTCAATCAGATCCACTAGTGGAGATCACACTCCGCCAAATTTTTTATCAATATAATCAATCAGGTAATAACCCTCCCTTACAATTTATTTCTTGCTATGATTTATTTTAAAATATTCATTCATATTAAATCCATTTGAATTAATTTCATACACTTCATCATTTATGTGTGGGGGAGTGATCACTAATAGTTTAGTATTATCAATTTTTTGGTTTTCTATTTTCCAAAAAAATATGTGTGTTTTATATTTTTGTGTGTTTTTTTATATTTTTTTGTTTTAATAATTTTTTAGCTGAAATGATTATCATTTCTATTTTTTAAACCCATGTTAATGAGTGAAATAATTTAACCCATAAAACTAATATTAAATAAATACTGAAAATGTCTTTTTTTTCAAGTTTAAATCTCTTGAAATTTACTGAAACGTTATAGAATTTTTGAATCCTATGCCACGTCTCCCTTTATTTATCATTGTAATCAATTTACCGTGTGTATTATAAAACTTATTTTTCCTATTCTCTATATTAACCTTGAATATTTATATAACCAAATAATATTTTATTTAACAAGAATTTTATTAATTTCAATCAAAACATGGGGTTTTAGGTACTTGCGTTTTAAATGATTGAGTCATTTATTTTGTCTTAAATCACCTTTTCTAAAGATTACTTTTTATCCTAGAATTTATATTACATTTAATCCTAGTGGACCATATTTTCTTAGAATAACCTATTATTTTATCCACATTTCATGCCAATTCTCTCTATCCAACATGATTTTGGAGTAAAATTCCATGATCTAATTAAGATTAATTGTCAGCGGAAGCTCTATTGTGTTGTGCTACCTCATTTGGAAATACATTTAGTGAAAAATAAAATATTGAAGAGATGTTTTTTTATTTTTAAGATTTCATTATATATAAATATACACCTATCTATAGCTTTTAATATAATAGAATCTATTCCTTTATGGAGATTCCAAATGAGAAATAAAGTTTCCCCTATCTGGAGCATTCAAGAAGAATTATGTTTGAGAAGATTGACATTTTTTATGTGAAAATTTTGAATGGTGGTTAATTTATATGATTTTTTATGATTATGGGTATTATTTTATACTAAGGGGATTGATGAGGACAATATAGATGAGTGGAAATTGGAATCATGTAATTTTTCTTCAAAAAGAGCCAAACACTCCACATTTGGGTATAGAATGTTTTTACATATAAATCCTAAAAAAAATACCTAGAACACCATAAATATTATACATGATAAACACATGTTCTTGACTAACATATTTTAGAGATTTAAGAATTTATCAATCGTTTGGTGACCCTTGTAGGAGTTTGGATATGAAAAGTCTTATTGATAATTGACATTTGTGAGATGATAGATAATTTATGTGAGGTAGGTGTTTTGTGTGAATGGGAGGAGAAATGTAGTGAAAATATATTTAATGATATTAATGGATAACATAAAATAATGGTTTTTCATTAGGAATGATATCTTTTGATTATTGGTGTCAAATTGGTAGATCCCATGGGTATGTGTTTTGAATTTTTTTTGATTTGATTTTGATGCTAACTTGTTTAGGATTCCAACTCCTAAGTGTGGGGGAATTGATAGAGCTAATATTTTCATAAATATTCATATGTTTCCAGTGATTTAATCCATTTAAATTAACTAATTTGACTTTATTTCCACTATTTTAGTGTTTTTGGTGATTTTTTGGCCTAATTGTGAAAATAACTTAATTTTAAAATTTAGAAGTTTTCTGAAGCTTCTATATTTCCTGAATATCTTTTACTAATTTTATCCAATTTATGTGATTCATTTTTTATATTCCATTATTCATTGTATTTTATGTTGTCTTCAGTATCTGGATCCAATTCGTAACACAATGACCCAAAAAATCAATCAATTTGAAAAATGTTTCTAGATGATAGAATGGACACCGCATCAGTAATTAAAGAATATTACGGTTTAAAGACATCCAAATGAACTTATTATAGATGTATTAGATAAGGGACTCCAAGGCTCATGTATAAATCAAATTTCATGGAAAAATTAAGTCATTAAGGTATCCATTAAATGTTCTAATGTGGACGGAGTTAAGATATCTCCTAATCCATAAAAATGATTCATTCAGTAATTTAAGAATAATTTTTTCAAAAAAAGTCCAAATAATCATATACTTTGAGGTATAATTAAAATGCTATATTGGAACAACATTTATGAATAAAAAATCACTAGATTCGACCATTTCTCATTCTAATTAAAGTAAATATTTTGTTATATATAAATATGAGTGAAATTTTCCCACACCTCAAGCCTATAAATATATGCATCAACATCCATTAATGGTTGTGTAAGAAGGTGAAAGAGGGGATATACTAGAGGATTGTAATCTTTATGATCTATGAAATTTCTCTCTTTATTTTATTATTTTCATAATTCTCCCTTCTTCCCCCTTCAAATCTCTTAACCTTCACATAGAGGGGTAAAACTATTTAGTGATTGGGGAAGGGGGAGTTTTCCTATTGTATTGTTAAAGTCTTATGATTTAATTTATAACCCTATTATTTTTTCAATTGAATGATTTATATTTTATTTGGTTCCCATTTATCTTAAGGTTATTTTATTATGTCATTCATTATTTATAGATTTGGTTGAAAATATTTAAACTCCATTCACCAAGTGATGTATGCCTCAGTCGAGTAGATTGTGTTAAGTGATTAGTGTCTAGATATAATTTCCATGTGTGTGGAATATGTGAATTGTTTCAAGATTTATAAGGATTATAAATTACTGATAAGTACTTTCCTTTGTTATTTAATAATGGTTTATGAATTTTTATGTACACAAGAGTGGTTTCCATTGATTTCTTCAACCAATGGTGATTGAAAACTTTATTGATGATTATTTCTTTTATCATAAAATATTATGTCGGAATGAATGATTTTTTGTTAACATGATGACATTAAAAAGGTGACCCTGCCTTGACCCTATAACTATCTTCATCAACTTGTGTTTAAAAATCATTTTTATCTTTTTTTTTAAATTAAAAAGTTTTAAAAATAACCTCCACTTATTTCTCTAATTTCAAGTAGAAAACGTGATGGTTTCACAATCCTATTTGAAAATACCCTTAGTTACCAACATTACAACATTTTAACTGAGGAAATTTTTTTTGTCACACGTCATGCGAGGAACGTGTTATACATCAATGAATTGACTTGGACACAAGGTGTTGGTCAGCACGAGTTGTTATGTGATTCTATTATAGGTGAAACCTGGCGGTTCATCTGGGATGATTTACATATGGGGATTCCATAGTATTAGTCTCAGGAACCTCTTCTCTACGGTATTTTAGAATTTTCCAAATCAGGTATCACTACCTTGTGGTTACTGAGTACAAGGGGAGCGTGTTATTGTTATGAATGTCTAAAGTGATTTTTTATTTACTTTTTAGATACACCACCTTAATCACAATTGTAAGCCAAAAATGCATTAGTGGGGGCCTACTGAGATTATTTCTCACACCATACATGGGAACATTAGGATACATGTTGATTTTAGGGATTTTTTAATAGGTAATGTTCCAAGCTCAAGGGATGTATCTTAGAAGTTGTGTTGGAATAATATGGAAGGAAATGGACCATGAGTTCTTACCTCAACTGATGTTCTCTTTGGTTTTTGATTAGTTTTAGAATGATTATATATATATATATGTACTAATTTCGATCATTGATAACCCTTATTCTAATTTTTTTTCTATGAAATTTTGTGTATTCATGTTTTTTTAGTATCTACAAATGGTATATTGTGATGTTAAATTCCACAAATGGTTTTGAGAATACATATTTTCATTACTATTTTCTTATATTGTTGAGGTTCTTCCATGAGTGTCTTATTAATCTAATGTCTATTTATATTACTTTCCAGGACATAATATTTATACAAACCATCATTACATCACCACCGGAGGTTATAGTCTCCCCACTATCGCCTATTTATACCCTCACTGCTAGTTGGAAGCCTTTGGCATTCGAGGAGGCGTGCTTATGGCCCAGTGGCACTTGACCCGGAGCACTTTCTGGGTGGATAAACAAGTTGGGTCACTATAAATGGAATCAAAAGAGTTTCTTTTACCTATTCCGTGGTCTTAAAAAATTTTCTATGGTATAAATGAGATTATTTTGTTGTTGGAACAGTGTTTAGAACTCTTATTTGGGTGTATTCCACCCCAAGCATGGAAGACGTACTAAGTTTCCAGGGGTGGGAATTGTTATTCTCGTTTTCTCTTTTTATATTTGATGTTATTTCCACCATGAGTGGCACAATTGGGTGTGTAATTTTTACATGTAATGACATTTTACCCTTGACATGGCATCACATGTGAGGATTTATTAGACCCTTGGCTTGGTATGGAAATGGGTGTTTGTTATGTTTGTTACAATTATTTATTTTTATAGGCACATATGATGTTATATATATTTATATTTTTGTGTGTTCCTATGATAAAAAATTACTTGTGACTTGTGATATATATATGTATGGTCCTGACACTTATAGGAGCAAGAAAAGATAATGATATGGGGTGATGTTGATCACTAGTTTGGGTGATGAGGTTTTTAGATTGAGGTGACATGGTTTATCAAGACTAGCATGCCTCGAGGAATATGTGATACTTCACTCTGATATAGATGGGTAATGGTCCATAAGACCCGACGTCGTGTGCTAAGGTTGTGATAGGGGTGGGTAAGGGTAGTGAGTTGAAAATGTCTGTTGCTGATTTCCCTATATTCATTATATATATATATATATATCTGTGTGTGTGTGTGTGTGTTATCTGGTATTTTTTGCCACAGTATTGGTATTCAGTGGGTTTCCACCTTGAATACTTCTGATGGAGCATCAAGTGGGAAATGATTTAGTTCCACAAAAGTGGGCACATGTTGAGACCCTTGAGGGTCAGGATATGGCCCCATAGGGTCAGGAAGATCATGAGCCATAGATATATGCTCATGTTTAGGTGATTGAAGACACTATATTTGATAGCATTTGGTTCATGGATTGACGCGAATATCAGACCGAGTTTGGTTTTTGTCATCTAAGAGAATGATAAAGGATATCAAAGAGCATACCCTTGAATAAAATACCGAATTTAGATGATATTTGATGAGCTTTAGACACCCCCAGGGAGGAGTGTGAAGCTTGAAACATACATGACCTAGGGATCAACTAAGCACTTATGGGACATTCAGGTTTAGATGGGAAGACAAGATGGAATGTCCCGGTAGGACATTGATTCTAGGTTCTTTGATCACTTCTTCCCAGAGGTGTTGAGGGAAGTGAGAGCTTGAGAGTTCATGAGACTAAACCAAAGTGACATATCTATCATGAAATATGTAACGAAATTCACTAAGTAGTTTTATTTGTTATCCGGTATGGTGGGATATAACACCTCAGGGGTGATTCCATTCAAGGATGTGTTATGATATGTCATTAGGGTGTAGGTAAAAATTTTCAAGTTGGCCTCCTTCTTATAGGTAGTGAATAAGGAACTCAAAGCTGAGAGAAACTTGACAGACATTTCATATTCAATCTAGGTGGAAACGTTAGGTGATTATAACAGAGATTCTTTAGATAGAAGGAAGCAGGGTCGAGAGGTTTTCTAGAAAGGATGTCAGTCCAAGGACTCAGGAATACCACCTTAGAGTGGGTCATCTATGGTGTGATTTTAGTACAGAAAACAAGGTCATGTGTGGATGTTGTGTGATCGAGAAACAAAGGAGTTCTGAGCTTGCAGACAGTCCAGGAATCTCATGATATTCTATAGGATGCCTTCTCTGATATCTAAAAATATAGTACCGAGTAGACACAAGATTATGAGGTCGGATAGAGGGCAGTAATAGGAGCTGGTATATGGGTGTCTTTTAAACATTGAGGTGATAGAAGAGAAAGAGGGACCCATCTATGGTATCAATGGTTAATTCTTAGTGTAGTACCATAAGGGGCATATTCTTCTAGCACTTTGGATTTTGGCCAATTTAATGCCATGGAACTTCCAGGGTCAGAGGACGCTGGTGATCCTGTTACAGTTTGAGGTACGCCGTGCTCATAGCCATGTTTCTTTTGATTTATTCTGGAATGGTCTTTTTAGAAGAATTTTTTTGTGGAGCATGGTGTGCATGTGATATATCTATGTACTAACCAAATCCATATTGGTAGGTTGTAATTGACTTGGATGCTATACATATATGATTTTAATAGACCCAAGATGATTATGTGGGCATTGATGGATGCATGGATTATATGAGGTGCGTTTGATTCTGGGAATTGATGTGAAGCCAGATTACTTGAGGTGTGTAGGAACCTAAACATCAGTGTGATATGGGACTCGTTTGAGGTGTGAGTCATCGATACTTATTGAATCATCTGATGAGATGTGATACCTCATAGGTTTCATGCACGACATGGACATAAGGAAAGAATCTGCTATTATGTGGGACATAATGGGTGTAAGATATGAAATAGGATCACCAAATAAGGTTTGAGAGTGATTATTCATCATATTAATACTTTTAGTCCAGGTATGGTCAGTGGAAATCTGGTTTTATTTGTGTTTTGGGTTGGGAAGGAACCAGAGCATGTAACTCCTAAGGTGGGGATCCCTTGAAGGAGTTGTTCTCTACAATTTGGAGACTATGGTGGTTTGGATTAATTTTAATGAGATGGGTATGTTTGGTACAATATAATAATTTCTTTATCGATCAATGATGAGATATATTAAGGTTGGTATATTGGATCTTCTTGTGTTTTGGGAGTGTGTAAAATTCCTTGGCCTCTTTTATTTTTTGGAGTTTAGTGGGTAGACCAACTATTTTATCAATCATCAAAACATAATTATGATATTTTCCTCGACCCAAAGAAATAATTTTAGATGAATTTTAATTATTGGAATGTATCTTGGGGTTTTTTTGGTTTTTGTGTGCATATGATTAAAAAATTGAAAACATTATAGGGAGTATAGACGGAGGCACACAATATTAACAAACTGTGAAACCTCCATGGAGTAACCATGAAACCCTACAAGTGATATGTGCATGATTTTCCAAACTATGAATGAGGTTTCACTTGAACATGATAAGCCTCTACAGTTTTTAGCCACGGTGATTCACATGATTTCTGTATGGTTTGGAAAACCATGTGGGACAATCACATGAGTTGGAGTTTTCAGTTGGGGCTATCACATGAGCTACACACGTTTATCCAAACCACACAAGCTAACTATGTGACCCATTAAATTTATTAAATAATTATTTTAACACATAACCTTTTTTATTCTATTAACCTTCTTCTTCTTCTTTTGGTTGATCATGACATATAGGGGATTGTTTTTTTCTTCCTCCCTTAGGGATTAAGCCACACTATTTTTCAAGACATTATTTCATGTTCTGTTTGTGACATTGGATGCATATTGGTAAGGCTCTAACTCATATTTATTATATTTTCCTTTACTCTCACCATATAGATATCTAAATATATGTAATTTTGAACCTATTTTTATGGAATACATGCAAAATGATTATTTATTCTAAATCAGCTCAAGTTAGATACTAAGATCTGATGTGATAGCATCTAGAAAGATCAGGTAGGTGGTGCTCATCATTCTTGGTGATTTCATGGTCATTTTGGGGGTGTGTTGTTGAAAATTCGACTATGTTGACTCAGATTGACTTTATTAAATTTATTATTTTATTATAATTATTTAAATTGATCATATTGGATTCTAATTGATATGCTTGCACAAAACTACAAATAGTGGAGGCCTAGTGATGGGAACATACCTTTGGATGAATTGGGTCAGTGTGTTTGTATTTATTTAAATTGAGTTGTTTTAAATAAATTAAAATTATATATGTATGAATTTATTTTGAGTTCCATGGGATTGTTATGGATTCTCCCTGAGTATTGAGATGGAATTATCCATATAGATTGAGTCAATGTAATCATTACGACAGGCTTTCCTCAAGGAATATTTGGTGACATTGATCATTGGATGGGAGTCTTATTCATCAGGATGAGGAGACAATGTCTTTAGGCTAAGAGCGAGGATCATGTGATGTTGGATGGTGATGTAAATTAGATGAGGGACATAGTGTAATGGTCATGAGGTGATGAGATGGTGTATATTCTGATCATAATCATTGATTTCCGCTCACATGTGTTGGAAAATGCTCCATTATGAGTAATGTAAACACTGTAGAACTCAGATTATGTGGCATTATTAACCACCCATGTTGATATAGGCCTCTGTTATATGTTTATTAGTAAATGGTTTGAGGTGATTACCATATAAATCCAAGAGCATGGTGATTATCCACCAATTAATAGTGTTGAGGACATCAGTTGGGGGATGAGGTTTTTCATACATAAGGCAGTTAGGCTAGGATTTTTTTGGAATGAAGGAAAATTTCCATTCCTTAGGATGTCAGCTATTGAGATGATGGTGATTTACATGGAGTAAAGACATTGTTCTTCCCTAGGGTGTCTAGATTTGAGCTGACATGTGCTTTCAATCAGGGGTACGAGGGACCAGATTCTTATTGCTTCGTTGTTCCTTCATTATGTTGGTGACTTGACATGGACATGAGGTGTCAGTTTTCATGGGGTTATGGGTGATTCTATTATAGGTGGAACCTAAGGGTTCACCTGGGATGATTCAAATTAGGGTATGCCTTGGGATTAGGCTAAGGATCCTCTTTACTATGGTGTTCTGGCATTGGTCGAAGCAGGTGATCAATCCCTTTTGGATGTTGAGCACAAGGGGAGTGGCTTATTGTTATGAATTTATGTAGTTTTGTTTTATTCACATTTCATATACACATTATTAATCACAAATGTATGATAGGTACATGTTGTTTCTGGCCTATTGAGATTATTTCTCACACCCTACATGTTCCCTCTGAGACATGTGTAGAATTTATAGTTTCTGATCATGTAATAGTTCATTCAAAAGATATAGATCCTTGCACTTGATTTGGCATGGTATGGAAGGAAATAGACCATGGGTTCTTTCCTCAGATGATGTTTTCTTTTATTTTTTGTATCACAATGCTTATATATATATATGTGTGTGTGTGTGTGTATGTATGTATGTATTATGGTTGTCCATTGGAGACCCTTTTGCGTATTTGTCTATATGACCTATTATGTATACATGTTTTACTTATTATCTAAAAATGGTATGTTGTGATGTTTAGTTTTTCACATGGTGTTGAGCTTATCGATTGGCATTGATATTGTTTTGCTTCCTCCATGGGTAGGTTACTGGTCTACTGTCTTTTGGTATTTCTTTATATTATATTATATTTATATAGACCAGTATTATATCATCACAAGATGGTATATTATCCCCACTATCACCTCATTACACCCTTACTACTAGTCTATGGTCTTTGGTATTCCGGAAGGTACGCTTAAGGCCCAGTGAAACTCAACCTGAAGCATTGTTTGGGTAGAAATATGGGTCAGGTCACTACATATAAAAAATTTATATTTATTATATAGTATTTTTGAACATGTATCAAACATGACGAGACTTGGGGTAATGGATTTCTAATATCACCTTTATTTCTATTAGGAAAATTAAAAATTAAAGACTTATTTATTTATTATAGTGTATGTTATTACACATTTATATATTCTATCATAAATATCATTTTCTTCATGATATTTAATTTTTCTTTTAATTTTATTTCATTCATGGGGGTTATGATTCAAAATATACCAATTTTGAAATGGTATTATGATTATAATCTCATATTTTATTGGGATTGTTTATGATTAAGTGTCTCATGATGAAATGTAAAGATATATCTATAATGAATCTCATTAATCTTATTTTACCCTTGTTAATCATGGTATTTAAATGTAATAACACAAATTTCCCCATATTTGGTACTTAATATAATAGACAATATAATTTTAAGATAACCTGAATTTATTTCTCTCTTCGGTTAGAAATCCATTTTCTTCAATAACCACATATTATAAAAATATTTTCAAAAATGTTTTTAACATATTACAAATGATTTATTACAGAAATTTGTACGTATGATTGAATATTTTAAAAGTTTTTTGAAAGGAATCACATTATCATTTTATGTGTGATGTACTTTGAATCCTTTTCAAACAGTGTGAAGGGAATGTATTTTTTAAACTTATAATACATGCAAAGAATTACTAGTTTTCTTGAACAATCATTTCATTGAAGACTCATTTACAAGTATCCATGATTATTTTCAATGAAAATGTTTATCCATATATTCCAAGAAATTTTGGTTTTTAATTTTTTTTGCAAATTGGAAATGATATTTACCTGAATTATTTTTAATTTCATTTTTTGGTATTTCTATTCTTCAATTACAATAACCCTTTTGTTTCTTATGCTACATTTGGAATAAGACCAAATGATATATTCATTATTATTTCTCATTATGGTTTTTGATTTGGTTGACTAGTTATGTACTATTTTGATACCATTATTCATATTACTCTGGATGAATTATGACTATGATTATTGATTGGGGAAATTATTAGCATTTCATATGGTTGTTCCCAATATTAATGTTTACATTGATTATCTTATTTATTATATTTATTTCATATGATAGATTTTGAATATGAATGTTTATATTGATTTTGTTTATTCTCTATCTTATGTGGAATGCATTGGACTTAGTAAGTGATGGGTGGGGCCTATTTTGGATACTCAATGTATCGGTAGGTCCCATAAGGCAGATTATATTGGGTATTTTTCTAAGGAATAATCAATTTACGTATGATTCCATGAAATTTGGGATTGATTGTATGGTTATGATGTCTAAAATTATCCATCACCTCATTATGTGATTAGTGATTAATTTTCATGTGATTATTAGATTAGTTATAATATCCATGGAAACGTTTCATGAACATATGATTATTTATTTGACATTATTTTGATCATCATTTAATCCTACCATATTATAAATCTGGATAAAATTATTCATTAAATGGAATGTGTTTTAGTTATTTACCTTCCCAAATTGGTCATTCCTTATTTTTACATGATAGATTCCACTGTACACATACCCTTACTAAGAATTTACAATGGACATGTGTAAGAGTATTTCAACTCATCAATGGTGGAAAACCGCATGAGATGAAGATCCTCGGGTGGGAGAAGATGAAGATGAAAAATTAATGGATGATATATTCATGATTAGAAGGGCACAAAAATTTCTGTAGAATTTTATGTACAGTAATAATAACCAGTTCTTTTCTGACCCCACATCAATTATGTAATAAAATTGAAACCACCTTATATTTCAATCATCATTGTCATCAATTCGATCTTTACATGGGAGATCAATACCCAAATTTCACTAATTACGCACAAAAAAATGGGCTAAAACTACCTAAATACTATCCAGGCCTCATATATAGGCCTTAGGCATACTATGCATTCCCCTCTCTTCCACATGCAAGGATGTCTTGGATGGTTCCATTTGGTGTGGTAGACCACCTTGGCCCATGTTAAATACCATGCCATATATTGAAGATACATGTTCATAAGATCTATAGAAAGTTTTACCCTGATTAGAATTTATCCATTGGGAAAATGTAGGTTCATTCATTATTTTTTTCTTGGGTGTACCAAAGGCAAGGAAGACATCATTTTGAACACACAATAATCATTATTTTAACCCTGAATTCCATTATCCTCAAATATAATTATTCTATCTCACTTCACCTATAAAATAAATTCTCATCCACTTATTAAAGACCATTATATTACACTCTAATATTTCTCAGAGTACCCTTAATAATTTTATGGGGACCAACATTACTAACCCTTAAAATGTGGAGAAATTTAATATTATGGGAATTTTCAAAAGGTTTAATGAATGATTAAAACAAAGTGATATGGATAAATATATGATACAAACATTTATAAATTTTATTGGATTAAATATTTTTCCCTCATACTTACCCTATCTTTGAATGTTATAAATTTGGATTTATTTGGACATCAAATTAATTTATATTAATTTAATATTTTAAGAAATTCCAAAAGTGCTCATGCACTCAATTATAAAAAGACACACCCATTTTCACTTATTTGAAACACTTTAAACCATATAGAATTAACATACCCTACCAAAATACCTTATAAACATTCTTATCCATATTATATATTTGAGGGTACTCTCAAACGACCATCCCTAGGATATTTAAGTTGAGATCTAAAGGAGTTGCTTCAAAGAAGAGGAAATCATCTTACACAATCACTTTCTTTTTAATTCTTAATATACCTCATCTAAATATGTTATATTCTTCGTAAAATCAAAAATTAAATATCATAAATATACTTAAATTTTATTATTATTATGAAACCACCATTATCCACCCTCTTTCTCATCAAATGGGAAGGGATATTATCGCTAATATGTACGTGCAACTTACCATCTCCACGCAGTGATAAAATTAAATTTTCATTTCCATATTTTATGTATAGGTATTATGATGATTTAAATGTTTATATATTATTTTTATGAAATAAATATTATTCTATAATGATAATATTATATGAAACTTTTTACCTTCCAAATTTTTGGAAGACGACAATGTCGATCTTGTGTGTGTGTGGACTACCGCCTCCATGATATGATGCGATTTTTATTTCATTTATATATTAATGGGATGGTAATAAGGGAAAACTTAATGGATATTTATTAATTACATGATATAAAAATGATTCTATAAAGGTGAATTGTTATTTTCCTTTATTTTATTCTATCTCTCGAAAAGTTAAAACCTCGTTCATGCGTACGTACGACCTAGTGTATCTATGAATGATGTAATTTATATCTCTATCTATAACATTATGGATGATGATATATATATATATATAATGAATATATATGATATAAAAATAATTTAAATAATTCTAAAATATAATAATAAGAAATTTAAATTAATTTTAGGTGGTTAATAAAATTTTGAAGCAAGTCGATAAGATAATGGATTTTAGTCTCACTTTTATTTCCATGGGACACATTCCATATTCACCACTTGTTTATTTTATCTAGTTTACATAAATCTCATGAATGTATAATATGATGATTATTATTATTATTATGGTATATAATTATCCATACAAGGTTATTTATTTCATGGGTCATATGATGTAAAAGTTACCATAGTGGGAATGATATTATGTTACAATCTAATTATTTATCAAGATTGAATATGATTATTCTTTGGATGATGAAATTTTATGATTTATATCTCAAAAAACTCATTAATTTTATTACATTATAGTTATTTCATTAAAATAAATTGTTTTCTTTAAATTTTATTCATATTATGTACTCAAAAAATCGTAAACATATTTTTAAGGAAAATCAAATTTATTTATCTCTTCGGTCAAAAAACCATTTTCTTCCATATCCATGTTTTATAAAAAAATTTTAAAAAAGTTTATTAAGAATATTTAATGTTATTTTTAACCATGTTTTACATTTAAAATAATGAATTTAAAGGAAGATTGTTTTTGTTTTCTGAATGTGGTACATTTTTACTTTTTACAAAAGTATGAAAGGGCTATTTTTTAACTTATAAGACATGATAGAATTTCCAACCATCACGACAATTAAATTACTTGAAAACTCATTTATTAGTATATATGGTTATTTTTAAATGAAATTTTTTTTCCAAAATAGTTTTAAATTTTTTATATTTTAAAGAAGTTATTTCAAAAGGGAAAAGATATTTTCCTTATGAAATTCTCTATGTGATCTTTCAAAATCATTTTCCATTTATGATGACATAATTTGATGTCAAATAAGTTTTACCGAGGATGTGATCAATGTATAACATCATAATTCTTTATCTAGGTGGGATGTATTGATGATGAAGAGATGTTAATAAAATTTGATCACTTTTTACACAGGTTATACTATATTGAAATGTTTATGAAATTAATTTCGTTATAAAGTTTCTAAGATGGTGAATGTTTAATAATATTTTGTCACACATATGTATGATTCTCATTATGTGATGGGTGATACATATACTTCCCTCCAATTAATTGGGTAAATATGGATAACTCATGAGTTAAATATGTCATTTTTGGACTTGATTTCAAGATCATAATTTTATGTATAGACCTGGTTTTCATGTTCATAATATGATGTATAGACCCTGTTTTTATGTCCATAAGATTACATGATGTGTAATGAAAAGTAAATTATTTATAATTTTTTCAAATTATTTGGGATTATTACGATTCTGTGAAAATTGACGGTACTTGTTTCCATGGCCTAGAGAGCCCAGAATAGAATTTTGATCTTTTTTAAAGTACGTTCAGTAAATGTGCATGTGAAATTTTATATATTTTTATATTGTGCTCGGATTCAAAATTAGAGGGCACCGATGAATCCACAGTGCTAGTATTTTCTTAAGGGAAGCTTAACTTTGACCATAAAGGTTCGGACAAATAATTTAAATTCTTATGATTTATAAAAAAAATAAATGATGATTATTTTATTTTCCTTTTTCAGCAATGTTGGATAAACGGTGGTGGGACTGCAGTGCAACGTCAATCCATTAAATGGCATGACTCTTATTTTTTTGTAACTGCACCATTGAGTGAAATTAAATGAATGTATAATGGCATCATTGATATAATTAAAGAGGTTCGTTAATTATACTCATTAATGAATGTCCATAATTTTTTGGTGCATTGATCCTCTCCTCCCTTATATTTTATTAGAGCTCGGGCTTGGGTTTTGGGAGAGTTACAAGAGAAAATCTAAAGAAGCACTGATGACTTTCCACGTCGACGAAGAATGTGATTGATCTACAGACATTGCGGTGAATCGGCAGGTGATGACAAGCACCAATGAACACCTTTGGACATATACACTTCCTCCTATTCTACATCACCATCAAATGAATACATGATAGGGGGATAGTGCTTGGTTTCTCCCCTTTAACCCATTCATTACTATTATAATGAACACAAGTCAACCGTCAAATCAGTTTATCTATGTTCATTCATAAAATGTGGGAGGATATTGCGGGGTTTTCTGTATGGGACACTACAAAAATATTGTCTTATACAATAAAAAAATTAGAAATAGATAAAACATATGTTAGTAAAAACAAGTAACTCCAATAGATATATTTTTTTATTAATATTAATTATAATTACCAACACTTTTTTTACCGAAAGATGCATCTGTTAATATTAACTATTTAATACTAAGAAATATTTTACTTATTGTTGGATCTGTTAATTTATCATTCTTATAAAAACATTTTTTCCAATAAATAATTTTTTTATAATCACATATTCAAGTTTTTATTTTTCATAACATTATGTTTTTAATAATTATTAATCATAAATACTAAATTCAATAGATATCAAATAAACATTAGAAAACCCTACCTCGTGGCCATGATCCCACACCCCCTAATTTTTCTATCGAAGAACATGCATACAAGTTTGATGAGATTAACTTGTGTCCTTTGCTTCTTCAAGACACCATTCATCACTCTTCGGTTCATCCCCATTCATTATTTCACCACCTATTCGACACTATGCCACTCGTTACAAGGTACATTTCCCTTCTCCAACCACACCTTCGGTCTGCCGATGTCATTCATTCTCTATATTTTGTGCATATCATCACATTTGGTTGGAAATAATTATATCTACCATCAATTTCTTTGACTACACTCAAAGTATTTATGAAACAAGGGAAATATTTAATTTTTGGTAAAATTAATTGAATTAGGTTGTGAAGATCTTATTGGAGGCCAAAAAAAAGTAAAATTTTCATTGTTGCATTCCATTTTCAAACTGTGAATGCTGAGTGAGTGACTCAATCGTACATTTCATCTTTCATAGATTAAATCATCACGAATCACTATATATATTAATATGATTATTATCATCTGCATTATTTGATTCCAAAAATATTTTTCCATATGAAATTCTTATTTGATGTTAGAAAAAATCATTACAGAAAAATTCACTAAATCTATTTCTATATGGTTTCTTCTCTGAGATAGAGGTTCTACAACCACTATTTGGATAATCCATTAGGAGTTCCAGTTACTAATCTCTATTTATATTGAACCTCTACAGCACCTCATGGATTAAAGTTTATGCACACAATAGAAAACGTATTGATTGTTTGTTTAGATCCTCTCCTATATGGACACTAAAATTTGGAACTTGTTGAATCATTAATATTTTTAATTTAAAATATTCTTTTCAAAAATTAACTATAGATATGTATCCTATTGTTTAATTTAGTGAGATTTTAAATTTAATTCACAATGACCAATTTGAGTTGCACATGGTCCATTCAATGACATAACCTCTAATTAGTGTGTTCAATGTCAATGTATCTCAATTTGTTTCCCATTTAGAATGGTTATATCAATATCTATATCAAAATTCAACAATTTTCCAAAAAGATAACAAGTCATGAAAGTCTAATATAGTTAATAGGTGTTATGAAATGGCTCCTATAATCCCATTATAATGGTGTATGTGATTCAGCAGAGGATCACCTTATCATGAGGTGGTTGAATAATAAATGGAATATAAGGTTAAATAAAATGTATTTGGATATTATATTGTCACCATGGAGGGGTAAAATTTCACAATTGTAATGAATTTAAGTGTTAAAAGGGGTCTTTTTAGTTTTCAGTGAAATTTATAGGAGTATGATTTAGTAAACTTTCTTAACAATTAGATGAAATATTATTGAGTGCAACTTTACAACGAAAACGACTAGATTATTGGTTATGCATGTTGTGGGTACACTAAGGTGTTAATGAACATGCTAAATTCAGTGCTAATGTGCATGATAAAGTATTTTTTATCGCGAAATATTTTAATATTTTATTAACATGCAATTCATTTCTGAAAATCTAATCTTTAAATTTTTTAGAACAGTTTTTCATGGATTCTTTTACTGAAGATTTAAATGAGTGATAAACAGGTTTATTTTCTTAAATTCATCTGTTTTTCATACTTTGATTGTATTTCATTACTATATAAATCGATGATAGACCATATAATACTCTTATAGAGCCTTGGTGATGGATTACGTAAACCAGGATTTGCAAAAATAGATTTAACATGGCTACTTTTGACATCAAATTTTCCCATGGCATATGTTGGGACCTCAAATCATTAACCTATTAAAATTCAGGATAAATTTTTAATTTCATTTAATTGTGCTTTTTAATGTGACATATTCATTTTTTAGGAACATCGATGGTTTTAACCATATTATTTTCTATAATTTGGAAGATTGAATTTCTTATAGATAAATTCAAAACTAAAAGAGGCACTTATCAGGGGAGTTATTGTTTTAATTATGTACTTTTTTTGTGTAATTAATCAATTATATGGCTTATTTTTTAATGGTATTATATACTGAAATAGTTTAAGGTGATGTTGCATGCTGCTTTTAATTCTTGACTGAGAAATCCTTTTGAAAGTTCATCAAAAAACTTGCACTGCTTTGAATTATATGATACATAATTTAATGATCCATGTGCTAAAAGTTCCAATGTTATTCTATAAATATTCCTAATATTATTAACCCTTTATCTATATCTTGATTAATTATAGGGTATTTATGAAGATACTTTCACATCTAGTTGATAGTTTTGTGGAGTTAAAGCATTAAAATGATCACATTAAGCAAATATTATCACCTTTTTGAATAAATATAGTAGATAATAATTATCGAATCCTCCAATTGAGGTATGATATTCAAATCTTAAGGAACCTAGTGATTAGAAGACATTAATCATGAGTATATGAGGGAGATATTATTTCTTCCACACATGTTCCAAAAATCACCAACCACTTCACTACCCTGTCACTCATATAACATCATATTCAGGATAGATTGAATGGAGGAAGAAAATTTATTAATGTCTAAATTATTAAATAGAAAAATGAAATGAAAATTTATCACAATCACATTCAACAACATATCACTTTCTATAAAGTAATATAAGTAGATAAATGAAGAATAGAAGATGGTTTTGGAATATCAAGCATAAAAATACTTTCCCACTTTAATCACTAAATAAATTTCAATCTATCAATGTGATAGATAAAAATCACCAACATTAAGATACATAGACAACAAAATTTTTCCATCCAAAAGCCTACTAATGGAAAAAAAATCTCCATTAATTAATATTGTTTTTATATTTTTTTTCATTTCCCTCTTCTAATATCATTCCATAGGCCATTTAAATGCTATTAAATTTTTACACATGTATTATTTCATTCTCTATTGAATTATTAGGTAATGGATTAAATATTATAAATTCAAAGGATTTTTTATATCTTTTAAATCATCAACAACTTTCCTATTTCATTATCTAATTTCCAAATTTAGTTAGAAATTGTTATTGAACATTCTTCGTTTCCATGTATCCTTTATATGCTTTTCATATTCCCTTCATTTATATGTTAATAATTTTTTAAACATGTATTATTTCATTCTCTATTGAATTCTTAGGTAATGGGTTCACTCCAATCAATTCAATGGATTTTGTACAACCTGTAAATATTCCACAACATTCCTATTTAATTATCTAATTTTATAATTTTTTTATAAATTTTTATTGAACATTTCACTTTTCCCAGTATACTTTATATGAATTCCATATTCACATCATAATGGTATATAACTCTTCCATCATCAAGTGTTTCCTTTCTTGCATTCTGGATCAGACAACATTAGGTGGTTAATATAGTCTACAATGAGTGTTGAAATTTCTTTGGATGTTAATGCTTTCATGAGAGTCCATTAGCATGGCCTCTAAAATATGTAGTCATGTAATAAATGTGTTTTATAGAGTTTTGATGTGTTGTTGAATTCCTACCAATCTTTTGGGCACGTCTTAATGTCATTATATAGGCACATAGACGATTGGCAGTTCTATAGTATATTATTAAGACCTAAAGGAAGTGTTGGATTCACATGTAATGTGAGGATATGATGAGATATTCCATTAATTGGGAATAATATATTCAATTATAAGATGATTTTAATTCACAAAATGCTAGGTATCATAATTCTAATTACTTTTACCATCCAACAAAATCATATGTGACATCGCTGCACTTTGTTGGGAAGAATATAATGTCTTCGGTAGTAGCAGAATAGAAATTCATTAGACATAGAATAAATTCTATTTTACTTCCTTCTATTAGACACATGATATTTTGGCATCTGAGATTGACGAGGGTCCAAAAGTAGAATTTGATTAGACAAAGTATCATAAGGAAGACAACTTTTTCTTTAAATTTATGACATACTCCCAAGGGGAAAATCCAAAAAGTATTGGAACATGACATAGTAAGAGGGTAAAGCATAATAATACATTGGATTAACCATATATTATTCGACCATAACAAAGGAAACATTATCCTTCAAAAGTTTTCAATATTTTAATACGTAGTTTCATCATGCTTATTCAACTCTACAACACCTTCCTACTCAAAACAACTTATGTGATCTCATTTCATCCAGTACATTAATAAATTAAAGGATGCCTTATATTCAACTATTTATATTGTAGTTGGGGTTTGGATTAGTGGTAATCACCTCATAATCATACATGACAAATGAGGGTTCAAAACCCATGGGGAAAAGGCACTATAGCAGTACTGTAGCAAACTGTAGTAGTGGCGGGTACTATAGCAACGACGGGCACTGTATCGGTGGTAGGTTACTATAAAAGAGGTAGGGTACTACAGGAGTGGTGGGTACTGTGCGGGACTGTAGCACGTGAGTACTGTAGAAGTACTATTCACAGAATGGGCCTTGGGCCAAAAAATTGGGTTTACAGGCCATGTAATGGGCTAAATGCCCACTGGGATTTTGGGCTATGTAATGGGTCTCCCTCTGCCTAGTTAAAAGAGGTATTTTCTTTGATTTAATAATAATTGAGGCTTCAGACCCAAAATTTAAAAAAAAATCGTTTATATTATTCCTAATAAATTATTAATCTATAAAATTCATAGATTTTCAAAATCCATAAATATTTACTACAACAACAAATTAAGGTGTATACTAAAAACATCTATGAATTATCAGTACTAAAATGTGAGAGGGGATAAAATTAGTCTATTATGTATAATATTTTTTGATATCATGGGTACCTTTTTCAAGTTAAGATTTCAAATTTAATGCAAAGTATACATTTTTTAAATATAAAAATCTGTTTTTTGAATGTTTATTTCCCTGTTGTATAGGTACAACCTTTATTGAAAGATAGAAGGAAGTTCATATCTACATTTTTCTAAAGATAAGAGGAGGTTAACCATAATGTAAGATCAATTTATTTAAAAGAATAATCCAAAAAATGGTCTCTACCAAGCTATTATAGTTGCTATTTGGATCTCACTGAGGAAGCCATAACTTTTACCTTTGATTAGCGTTTTCCTTACTACAATAGAATACATGGCTTAGAATGATAACCAAGGAAGTGACATTGAATTTTAGTTAGTCTCTATTTATTTTTCATAATGTATGGGATTGAAGGGATTAAATTAATCAGGGTAATGGACGGTTGACATTCCTTTGTTGATTTTCTTGAATTTTCATGTTGTGAAATGAAAACTTGTTATGTTGATTGAAATTGTTTTTTAATAGAGAACATTTATAGGGTTTACAATAATCTATTTGGGATGGAAGGGTCGATGATGACCATTGTTCGTTCGATCTGGCTCCCTGGCATTGACGGGTTGTTGTTGGAGATGACTTCGTGGCCCGAATGGGTCGCTTGTGCTAGCTGGCATGGATGGGTTGGTACTGGAGCTTTGGATTCGCTGGTTTTAGATCTCGCTCGCTGGCATGGATGGAAGTGGGAATGATGGTATGGATGGGATAATCTTGTGATAGCATGGCATGGATGGGTCACTGTTGCTACTCGTTGGTCACTAGTGTGGGAGTTGGTTCAATTTCTTGGATGGGTTGTTGTTGCACTGACATGGATGAGTCGTGGGGTTGGGGGTCTCATCTTTTTGGGGGAGTGTGATGAATCCTGTTGTATTAACTTTCATTATTAATATATATATATTTTCAATGACTGGATGTATTAAAATCATCTTAAGATGTATTATAAATTATATGTTAATTAATAAACATGATATGAAATTTTACTGTCAATAAAAAAAATTATTCTTTATTCAAATGTAATTTTGAAAATTATTATATTTTGGTAATTTTATTACCAAGAGAAAACAAATAATTAAAACATGTTGCAAAATACATTATAAAATATATATATTATTTGGTAAAACAATTTACCAACATAAAATGTACTTTTACTAACAGTTATGCCCCCGTTAAAAAATTGAAATATTTTTTAGTCAGAGTTCTTACATTTAGGTAGCCCTTCCCATGTTATAATTCTATGGTGGAGGGCACTGTCCAAACGAAAAGGCCCAGAGCCTCCCCTTTTTTCAGTTTTGGTTGTGTATTTCGTTGACAAATGGATGTTATGGTGGTATGCGATGGTACCCGTCGTGTGCCCGACGGAGAAGAGACAGGCCTCCAGCCTAGTCGGCGGCCGTAGAGGGAGGTGCATCCTAGAGGCGCTCTAGGGAGGTGGAGGTTGTGACCATTATTGGCCACAAAGCTAGAGGATCCACACCTAGGAGGCGAAGAAGTCGCAGCCACAACGGCCCATGACACACTGGAGTTCAAAAGCACTTGTGTGGAGGAGTCAACCCACCGACTGGGTCGACACGAAAGGCACGAACAGTTCCATCGGCCGCATGAGCAGGTGTAATAAGAAACTATGCCTTGTCTAGGGAGAATACAGTCGGTCTGCAACCACGGGCCCGGGAGATCCTGGCGAGCCTTGCTGCCCGGCTGGCCGGACCGAACAGGTCGGCCGAGCAGGGCCTAGCCCGTAGGTCCAACGGGTCGAGCCCGCATGTCCATCAGGCTAGACCCTTTCCCAAGTGGAACCATTCTAACCCAACCATGACAGGATGGGCTAGGCCCAGTGGCCCAGTTTAACTAAAGTCGGGTCGGGTCAGCCCGATAGAGTTAGACCAGAGCCGGACCCCTTTCAGTCTAGTTACGTTTAATTAGGAGTAACTCATAAACTGGATGTCTATTTGACGATCCATCAATAGAACAAGAACCGTTAGGATGAGGAAGACATTTTGAGATACTCCACATAACTTTTGGAGAATTTTGGTGTTTGGATAGGTTGGATTGTACCCAAATCCAACTGGGCCATCTGCACTAAAATACTTATAACTTACATACTGGGTGTCTGGTTGATGTGCCCTCTGATGCGTTGTAACACTTATGACATGATAGATCATTGAGTTACTTCATTGTGAGACTTGATTCATGTTGAAATAAGACTGATGGCTTGAGAATAATTTCTCCCATGTGTGCTACGTATGGAACCCTGCGACTGGATGTGACCTGAAGACTATTGATTTTTGACTTTTTGTGAATCAACGACCTAGTGGAAAGAACCTCTGTGCGACTTCGCAGACCCACGGTACTCGACAGGAGGAGTACCACAATAGGACAGGGTGGGAAGAAGCTTTGTGTGACCCGGTAGACCCATGGTATGTGATGGGGAGGAGTGCCTAAGCAGTTCATGGTTAGCGGGAAGCTGATCTAAGTGACCTGAAAAACCCCATGTACTCGATAGAGGATGAGTTCTCCAACAGACGAGGTGTTCGACAATGTGGCTGGTGATGCTACTGTTACTACCCAAGAATATACCTGGTGTGAGAAATATTTTCTTTGTGGTTGTGATTGAGATCATGATATGTGTTTTCACTTTGTGGAATTATAGGAGACCTTCGAGGGTCTTGGGGTCCCTACTGTGTATTGCAATACTCACCCCTTCATGGGCTTCGCCAATGCCTTGTTATTTCTTGTGCAGACAATGGGAAACTTTGAATGAGACTCGGGGATCTAGGACATGATGGTGGGTGGTGATGAAAGTTGATGTGGAGAACTACAATGATGAGTTGTACATACCCTTTTGGTAGGATCATTGGAAGATGGCCTTAGGAGTTGTTTTCCCTTTTTTTTGTTTTCCATTTCAGTTAGGCTTGAATTTTTTTCCCTTTACTTTTAGCTACACTCATACTCAGTTTTTCAGTGGTACAATGTTTCCCTTTTGCGAGTTAGGGCATGATTGGGCATTTGTGTGTGTATAAGCGTCTATTAAAATGCCTATCACTAACAGGTCTACACCTTCGATGCTAGGCGCCAACCCATGGTCCTTGATAAGCGAGCATGGGGTAGTCACAGCACGGACCCTAGGGGATAGGTTGTGACAATGTGGTATGAAAGTTCGGTTGGTTCCCCCTCAAAAACAGTGAGTCTATGTTTTTTCATGGAGAAATAGTGTTAAATTTCGCGAGTCTGACATTTAGATTCAGGGATTCTAGATTTGGGGTAGCGGCCAATATATCTATATATTAGGACCTTTAATTGTGTTTTAAGGATCAGTACATGAAAACACCAGTTGCATAATTGTCTCATGATTTTGAAAAAGAGTTAGCTCACCAAGTAAAATGTAATAACCATGGTACTTCTTGATATATATTTGGATGACTCCACGTGGATCACTAGCTAGGATCCTGATACGAGGTCATGAGGAAAACCTGCCTAGCGACGAGGCATCCGTTCAGCGAACATTGTTTGAGGTGACCCCACTATGTGGTGCACTAGTGATACCACCACAAGATGGTCAACATCTACTACCAGCAGTTCCAGAATAGGATGTTCATAGGCTTAGTCCCTACATGATTTTCATAAATAGAGACCTCCCAGGTTCCGGGGAGAGATGGAACCTCAGGTCACTGAGGACTGGATAAAGGTTGTGATGTGGGTATTCCGCTTAGTGAGGACAATTCCTGACCAGATGAGGATCTTGGTGGTGAGATGTCTATACGGATCGGCAGGGAGATGGTGGCGCATGAAAGTCCAGACTCACGATGAGGTGACCCTCACATGGGTTGACATCGAGAGGCTTTACCAGGATGAATTTTTACCCACGTCATTGCTATTTGTGCGCATTCATGAGCTTCTTCACCTATAGTAGTGCAGAATGACAGTGGCCCAGTACTCTATGAGATTTACATACCTCTATTGCTACTCCATTGATATAGAGTGAGAACCTTTCTTCAGGTCTCGACCCTTCGATCAGAGACTCAAGTGGGATATTAGAGCATTGGCAGTGTCTCTCAACTTCACTACCCAGGCCAGGGTACTGGAGCGAGCCCTAATGAAGGAGATCTTCTTGGCGGAGCATGACCTCGATGCTAGAGTTGCTAGCAGAACCTAGGTGGAAATGTATTCGACATCCATCATACAACAGATGTGTGGGAGCAAGAGGGCCTGGTCATTCAGAGTCCGACCCATGACTTAGTACTGGTTGTGCGAGGCTCCCAAGCTAGAGGGAGTCATACAGGTGACATGCTTTTCTTTAGGTGTGGTGGCAGGGACACATGGAACATGACTGCCAGACCCACTGTATAGATTACCAGTAAATAGTCGAGGGACCTCCAAGTCAGCGGTCGAGGTTCAAGCATGGAGTTCCGCATGGCAGTATATGTGGAAGAGGATCAGGTCATGCAGTAGGTGGTGGAAGATGATTTGATGTTCAACCACCATCGCCCCTAGGTGGACAACCCCGACCCCAGGTAAAAGGTGGATAGGGGCAAGCATAGCTCCTAGTGGCAAGGACCTATGACCACGACACTCTATAGAATATTAGAGGTATGATCTGTGTCTATTCCACCCTATATTCAGTTATTATAAACACAGGTTCCAGTCACTCTTTCATTTCCAAATCACTCGTTCAAAGCTCAGTGATTCCTATGGAGTCTTCTTCTCGATCCTTATCTTTAGAGACTATTATAGGAGAGGATTTGATGATTACACACTGGTGTAGATAGTGATAGGTCACCATTGGAGTCGATAGCATCGTTTGGGATCTCTTAGTAGCATCATCAATTCCTTGCAATGTTATCTTTGGTATGGACTGGGTATCCATGGTCCATGTTCAGATCGACTGTTTTAGGTGCAATGTGCGGTGTGTCTGCGGGGATGGAATCAGGTTTCCCTTCACCGGTGAGGATGAAATGTTTATGGCATAGGATAGGCTCTCTCAAAGGAGGGTTCAACTGATCACTCACCAGTCAGCTAGCCTCACCCTCGGTGTATTAGGCGAGAGGAGTCTGAGCTATCCTATAGTAGTGGACCAGTATGTTGATGTCTTTCCTAATGTTATTCCAGGACTACCTTCCCTTAGAGAGGTATAATTTTACATCAACCTATACCTCAGTATGGAAATTATATATACACTATCATATCATTTGGCTCATTTGGATCTTCGTAAGATGAGGGTACAGTCAGAAGTCTTATAGAGGAAGGGGTTTGTATAGCCCATTGTTTCTCCTTGGGTAGGCTTGATTTTGTTCGCCAAGAAGGAATATGGGAGTCTGAGGATTTGTGTGGACTATTAGTGCCTGAACCAAGTGACCATGAAAAATAATAATCCTCTACCGAGGATCGATGATCTCTTTGACTAGATAATGAGATCATGGTGGTTTTTGAAGATAGAATTCAAAGCAGGCTATCATCAGCTCATGGTACCAGATGAGGATATAATGAAGACAACCTTCAGATGTCAGTATGGACATTATGAGTTCATGGGGATGCCCTTGGGCATGACTAACACTACGAAAGTGTTATTGGGGCCCCTAAACGGGATCTTATTTCCTTACCATGATCTCTTTGTTGTATTCTTCATTGACAACATCTTGGTTTACTCAGAGTCAGAGGAGGATCATGCCACAAACTTGTATATAATTTGGGATACACTCCAATAGCACCAAATTTATGGAATGATCTAAAAATTCTCATTCTTCATATTAAAAGTCCACTTTGTGGGGAACATTATTATATATTATATAGTTGCAGTGGATCCAGAGAAGATAGAGGTAGTTCTTGTTTAGGATCCACCCATGAGTGTGACTGTGGTGCAGAGTTTTCTGGGATTGGATGGGTACTACCAGAGTTTTGTACCTGAGTTATCTTGTGTAGTGGAACCCTTTTCATCTTTTAAAAATAAGGGTAAGCCTTTATTGTAGATTTATAAGTGCCAACCTAGTTTCTAGGTGCTGAGGCGAAGACTGAAGAGTTCCCCCATCTTGAGGCTACTAGAAGAGGGCGTTGGGTATGCAGTCTACTATGATGAATCTGGGACCAGACTAGGTTTTGTACTGATGTGGGAGTGAGAATTGATCACTTACGACTCACAGAAGTTGATGAAGCATGAGAAGAACTTCACTACCAATGACCTAGAGTTAGTATTAGTGGTCTTTTCTCTAAAGATGTGGTGGCCCTACTTGATGGGTGAATGGATTACTATTTACTCCGATCACAAGAGTCTCAGGTATATCTTCTCGCAGAAGGACCTGAACCTGAGAAAAAAATGATGGATAAAGTTCCTCCAGGACTTTGAATTTGAGATATTCTATACTCCATTGAAGGGGAACTTGGTAACATAAGAACTTAGTATGAGGTATAGTCAAGAGTTTCTAAGTGAGGCGATAAAGCAGGTAGTCATGTTGCAGATATCCTTCGTGGATAGAGATGGAGCAGCCTACCTCTAGTCTACGACTTCCACTCCCCCACTCCTTTAGAAATTTTGGGAGGATCATCTTGGGGACATTGACTAAGAGGACCAATGTACTCTGATATCCTCAATACAATCTCCTAAATTATTTTCTAAAGGTCGGGAGCATGTCATCCTTTTCAAAGGAATCACAATGGTACGAGTGATTCTATTAGAGGAGGAGTTAAGGGAGCTCCACACACCCCCTTTGGAAATAAATCCCAATGTGGAGAAGATATACAAGTACCTCAATCATAAGTAATGGTGGCTAGGGGTGAAGTAAGTAGTGGAAGAGTTTGTATCAGGATGCCTCACTTATCAACAAGTGAAGGTTGGGCATGAGATACCAGCATGGTTAGCTCCGCCACTTGAGGTGTCAGGATGGAAGTGGGATGGTATATACATGGAATTTTTTACCGGGATACAACGTACGTCTAGGGGAAAAAATTCCATCCTGGTCATCATTGAACAACTCACCAAGTCATCCCACTTCTTACCCATATTATAGAAGAGATCAGTAGAGAGCTTGGGATGCCAATATTTATATTAGATTATACCACTTCATGGGGTGACATCGAAAATCATATCAAATCACGATAGACATTTTAGATCCCTCTAGTGGAAGGGATTGCAGGAGACGTTCGAGACTCAGCTACGCTTGAGAACCGCCTTTTTTCCTCAAACAGATGGTCAGACAGAGTAGACTATACAAACACTCGGGGACATGCTTCGTGGTTATATCTTTGATTTTGGACATAGTTGGGAGGACTACCTACCACTGGTGGAGTTATATTATAACAACAATTATCACTTCACCATCGACATGGATCCATTTGAGGCCTTCTACATGAAACCTTGTTGATCACCACTATGCTGGACATAGCCAGTGGAGTCAGCACATATGGGTCCAAATTTTGTAAAGGCTACCGAGGAGAAGGTGCAGATCAACTAGGAGAGGATGTAGACTGTACAGAGCCGGCAGAAGTATTATTCTGATAGGAGACAAGGACCCTTGGTTTTTGAAGAGGGATACCATGTCTTCCTATGGATCTCACCCTGATGAAGATTATGGAGGTTTGGCCCAGTCTGCAAGGTATCTTTGAGGTTCATCGGTACTTTCTAGATCCTCAAAAAAGTAGGCGAGGTGGTGTACCATTTAGCTCCCCCCCATAGATGCACCAGGTGCATAATGTTTTCATTGTGTTGCAGATGAGGAGGTACATTCATGATCCATCACATGTTATCGGCTGGGAAAAGTTGTTCATCGTCAATGGGGAGATGTTTGTGGTGTTCCCAGTGGAGATAGAGGATCGATAAAAGGGGTTCCTTCATGGTTGGTCGATTCCATTGGTGAGAGTTCATTGGAAGCATGGGAATCTATAGGAGAGAACATGGGAGCGTGAGGCTCATCTAAGTGATCAGAATCCCCCTATTTACCCTAGTTTTATTATACCTTTTAGGGATGAAAAGACCTATGGTGGGGAGAATGTAAAGACCCGGAAATTCCATATAATTTTATTAAAATTATTTGGGATTATTATAAGTCTGTAAAATATTACGGCACGTGTTTCTGAGGCCCAAAGAGCCCGAAATTGAATTTTGAAATTTTTCTAAGGTGCATTTAGAAAACATGCAGGCAGAATATTCTATCTTTTCAACCGGTGCCCAGATAAAAAATTCAAGGGCATCGAAAAATCTGCAACACTGAGATTCGCTTAAATTAAGATTAAATTTTATTTACAAGGGTCATACGAAAAAGTTAAATTTTTGGACTTTACAAATAATATACTGAAATAACTGATGATTATTTTATTTTTCTATTTTTCAACCGTTGGAAAAAATGGTGGTGGGACCACGATACAACATGAAGACATTTAATGGCTTGACTCTAATTTTTGTGTAACCACAACATTGTGGGAAATTAGAGGAATGTGTAGCCAAACCATTGGGTGAGTTAAAGCTATTTATTAATTATACTCATTAATGAACCCCATTAATTTTGTAGTTTGTTGATCATATCCTCCCCTCTATTTAATCTGAGATCGGGCATGGGTTTTGGGAGAGCTATGAGAGGAATATATGAT
Organism: Viscum album; assembly: GCA_963277665.1. Classification (NCBI taxonomy): domain Eukaryota; kingdom Viridiplantae; phylum Streptophyta; class Magnoliopsida; order Santalales; family Viscaceae; genus Viscum; species Viscum album. The sequence continues at coordinate 1,545,571,139 of OY728135.1, read as the reverse complement.
GAAGCATCGATGACCTTCCACTCTAACAAAGAATGTGATCGATCAACAAATGTTGGGTGGAATCGACGGAAGAAGATAAGCGCCGATGAATACCTTCAAATGTGTACACTCCCTACTTTTTCGCAGCATCGTCCAATGAACACAAGTTAGGGGGTTTATGGTTGGTTTCTCCCCTTTATGACGTTCATGATTATTATTAAGAACAAAATTCAACTGTTTAATGGGTTGATCCATGTTCATTCTTAAAATGAGAGAGGATATTGTGGGGTTTTCTTAATGGATTTTTTTACAATTAGGTATCGCTTCCCATGTTATAATGCTAACACGGAGGGTGTGGGACAAATGAACAAGGACAAGACCCTCCGACTTTTTTTGTTTTAGTTGTGTATTTTTTGGAGGACTGGAAGTTATGGTGGCATGTGGTGGTACCGACTGCGTGGATGATGGAGAATAGGTGGGTCGCCGGACCAGCCAGTAGCTACAGGAAGAGAAGCGCCCCAGCAGTGTTCCTGGGTAGTGGAATCCATGACCACAACGAGCCGTGGGGCTAGAGGAGGAGTGCCCCGTTGGTGCGCCAGGGTGGTGAAGATGCTGCAGCCATGATGGGCCGTAGCGCGCTGGAGTTCTGCGGTGCCAGCGGCGCACTACATGGAAGAATCAACCCACTGAGTGAGTTGATACTGAAGGTGAGGCCAGGTACACTGACTATGTGAGAATGTTCTGAATGCGGCTATGTCGTGTCCAGGGAGAATGGAGTCATCCCAAAACCACAGGTTGGGGTGATCCTGGTGGGCTGAGCTGCAATGCGGGATGGAAAGAACAGGCCGGCCCAGTGGGCTGAGCCCACAGGTCCTGCAGGACGGACTCGCGGCCTAATGGAACAATTTGGACCAAACCGTTCTGGGCCTAGTGGGCACGTTTGACCTGGTAGGGTCGGTCTGACTAGGTCGGACCGGACCCAGACCCCTTTTGTCATAGTTATGTTTAATTGAGAATACCTCCTAAACCTGAGGTTCGTTTGATGATTCATTAGTGGCCGAAAAACCCTTAGAATGAGGAGGACCTTTTGAGACACCCCACATGACATTCAGATAATGTTGGAGTTTTTCCAGGTTGGATTGAACCTGAATCTATCTGGGCCCTTGGCAGTAAAAATGCCTATCACTTACAGACTGAATGTCTGGTTGATGTGTTGCGCCATTTATTGCATTGAAATCCTTATGACATGATGGATCATCGGGTTACTATGTTGTGAGACTTAGTGCCGATTGAAATATGACCAAAGACCTAGTCAGAAGCACCTCTGTGTGACTTTTCAATCCCACAATTGGGAGCACCTTTGTGTGACTTGGAAAATCGACAGTACTCGATAGGAGGCATACCTCAATAGGCCACGGTGGGGAGCGACTCTCTGTGACCAGGTATATCCACGGTACGATATGGGTAGGAGAACCTTTTTAGTTCATTGTTAGTGGTAAACAGCTCCATGTGACTCAGCTGTACCACTTTACTCAATAGAGGAGGGGTTCTCCTGCAGATTAGGTGTTCGAAAAAGTGACTGGTGATGCTACTATTACTACCCTAGAATATACCTAGTATGAGATTTCTTTGCATTGTGCTTATGATAAATATTATACTATGTGGGTTTCCATTTGTGGAATTCTAGGAAATGTTCTGGGGTCAAGGAGTCTCTAATGGGTATTGTTATACTCACCCATGCACAGGCTTTGCCTTCACCCTGTTGTGTCTTGTGTAGACGACATACATAATTGACTGAGACATAGGGATCCAGTACCTGAAAGTGGATGTCGGTGATAGTTAACTTTGAGAGAATAAGAGACGAGTTGTACCTATCCTTCAGGTAGGATCCTTGACAAATGACCTCAGGAGTTTTTTTCCCTTTTTACTGTTTTTCCTTTTCAGTTGTTCTTGTATTCTGACCCCTTTACTTTCAGCAGTACTTGTACTCAGTTTTTCAGTGGTATTTTGTTTTAGTTTTTTGATATGGGTCTTGGTTGGGTGTGTGTGATCATATAGGTATAGAGGAAAATGCCTACCACTTGTAGGTTGAAGCATTCGGCACTAATCGCCAGCCCCTGGCCTTTGAGAGGCGGGCTTGGGGTAGTCACGACATGGGCCCCAGGAAATGGGTAGTGACATGAGGACCTAATTTCATGTCCATAAGATCATGCATGGATCTAGTTTCATTTTAATAATTTTATATTAGTGTCTAATTTCATGTCCTTAACTTAATGAGTGAACTTATTTGTATTTATAACGTTAAAAAATTTATTTTATTATGTGTATTCAACAATTCCATGTATTATGAAAATGTTTTTCTCTAATGGATAATGTTAATTTATTTATTTATGATTACTATATTATTAACTACCACTCTTTATTTCATGACTCAATATTGTGATCAATGATATATAGGGTCATGATTTATAATTTTCATTTCATTTTGCAACAACCTTATACTCATGTTATGATTACGTGATCATTGATATCTCACTTTTTTACTATTACTGAGCATATGATCTTACCATTTCATATGTTTCCTATCCCTAGGTTATGAAGAAAACATTTGAATATTATATATATAAGAAGGGTACTAGTTATGAAGAACTTATTAGGAGAAAATGTAGATCATTTATGAACTATATATTTATGTACCCATGTTTCCAAAGGAACTATATCTATAAAATTATATCATGGATCATTTTTTGTCATACTGAATATTAATTTATTAAGATGTTATATATATGTTTTCAATTTATTGGTCTCTATAGTTGTTTTTAGAGAATGGTTTAGTAAACCTTTGGAAAATAGGATGATAAAACATCAGTGAGAACCATGGGAATAACATTAAGTTTTTGATAAAATCCAAAATATTTGTAAATAATCATGGATGACATATGTTAAAAATAATGTGTAATAGATTAAAAAAATGTCTCCTAATTTAGATAACTAATGAATTCTATTTCAATATTTTTTGGTTTTCAAATATTATTATCATTTTCACATTGTGCTTTTGGTTTTATTCAATGGATGCAAACTAAAGGAATTTTCTGATAAATGAATGTTACGGACAATGAAATGATAGTCCTCATGAGAAACTAAATGGATTAAGAGTTAGAATGAAATATATTGTAAATATGGTCACTCAAATCTCTCAAGATATTTGTGGAAACACAGATCATTTTGAAATTCTAAATGCACCTAGGAGGGAGGAACATGTTATTGAATATTTTATGAAACAATGGCCACTATCCTTCTATGGGGTTTCTTATCGACTAGTTTCTATGAAATGGATTAACCTGATAGAAAATATATTCTCCATCATTCAGTGCATAGAATATGAAATTTTTATCCTAACTATTTATATTTTTTAATGTGAATTTGATCAATGGTGGAATCTTATAAAGAATATGGGGAATTATGAGGAAATTAACTCTATGGAATGGGATGAGTTTAAGGTAATAGTTTTTAGAAAGTACTTATCTTGTATTATATGTAAATAAATGGAGAAGTAATTCCATTTGTTTAAGAAGGTGGAAGATTAATCTATTGGTACTTATAAGGAAAATTTTACCAGACTTGAAAGGTATGATTCATGTTTAATTATCATCATTGAGAAAAAAATTAATTGATACTTTATGATTTAGAAAAAAACTATTTAAAAGGCATTATCCATTAGGGAATTTGGATTATATAAAGAAATATTGTAATGTGAAATGTAAGTGGAAACATAAGTTGGAAAAACACAAGGTTTTTGTGATAAGTAATGGAATATGAATATTAATGGAAGCTCTACTGGTTTGTCACATGGAGGTAAGAAAAGTTTCCAACCTCCAACGCGTCAAAAATGTGGGAAGGGGAACTCAGGTGAATGCTGAAAAGGAACCATAAAATGTTTCAAGTGTGGGAATCCTGGACATCTAGAAATGTTATGATGAATTCATGTAACGAAGAATGTAAATGAATAAATGGAAATATTCTTTAATTACTGTAACACCCCAAGGTTTTTTAAAACAAATAAATGAAATCCATGAAACGTTGTTTTATGTAGATATTTATAAATAGCCTTTAAACATAATTTTACTGCTTCTATGTTTGGAATATGAAAAAATGGCCATCTACAATTGTGATCAGTAACTTATTTAGAGTCTTATAAGACCAATTTATTTATTTTTGAATAGTAATGTATCCTTATTAGTAGTAACATACACTTATTAATAGTAACATACCCTTAAGAATAGTAATATACCCTTATAAATAGTAATGCACCCTTCTGAGTAGTAACTTAACCCTAATGAATAGTACTGTACCCTTATGAATGGTAATGTTTCCCTAATTAATAGTAACATATCCTTATTAATAATAACATCACCTATGATAGTGTATATATAATATTTAATTGAATGTATGGTACACCCATATGTTTGAGTAAGTAAATAAATTCTTTAAAATTGTTATTTTTTGAATACAGTATTATTATCGTTAAAAATTAATTTTCTCAAATTTTAAAAATTATTTGGATAAATGGATTTCATTTTTGGATTATGAACATCGATAAATGGCTGGGGTTAATTTTTTTTATTTTTAGAAAAACATGTTTTTTTAATGAATAGTGAATTTTTGGTATTTTAAAAACAAATGAATTTCTACAACATGGAGGTATCATTGATTATGTGGTACTGATTTAAGACAATTATCTCGAACTCACATTCCATTATTACTATTTTTTAGTCTTAGAAGACTCACTATTTCTTGTATTGAGGCAAAATAATAATGTAATAATTAATATAATGGGAAATCTCTCTTTTCCTCCACTCTAAATACCACCCATTTCCCCCTCTTCCTTCCACACCTATAAAGCCTTAAGAATTTTCTAATTTCTTCCAATTTCCATCCCCAATCTCCTTCCCCACGTCCAATACCTGATAGCCTGACCCAAAGGAAAAAATCAAATTCTTTAATGAGGATCTCAAGGAGAAGAGATCAAGAGGTAAGAAATCCTCTTCATTTTTCATGTGTTTTTTCATTTCCTTTTCTTTTTTTATAGTATCTTCCCCTCCTCAGATCCAAGTGTCCTAAAAGATATATAAAGCTTCTATATTTTCTATATTGTAATGTTCATAGTAAATTCATCATCATTCTTTCTCTCTTCTCCCACTTATTCAAGGAATAAAAACATTGTCTGTGATGTGTCGAATTACGGACATCGTGGACGAGGTGATTTCAATTTTATTTAATTCTTTCAATTCTAGTCATTAAACCATTTTTATAGTTGAAAGAGGTTATAATATAAGTATTATGTCTCATCCATGGTTCTATATTCCTATTGAACACAAGGTTTTAATTTATAAAACAAATTGGTGTTGTTATTATCAAAGAATCACTAAAATGATCTAAACGAACATTATTAATGTTTTAACTTATGAATCATCCTTATTTAATAATTCCAAATGATTAATGATATAATTTTATGTTTATGGAAATATGTAACTACTATTACATTCCAATTCTATAGTTTCACTTCCAATCGACATGAACATCCATCATGAACCGATCATGGAAATCATGTACAGAATGCAACTGAAACAATGGAAGGAACCAAATACTAATAATTTATGGATGAAATGATGTTATAAAATGATCATATAATATGTTATAAAGATGAATGTGTTTTGTTAAGATAGTAATAATACTCCTTTAACTATTATACAAGAGGTTTAAATAAGTTCAAAGTAAGGCAAACCATAGGTAAGGGAATTCTTAACCCGATTTCCATTTTTGGGTTAACATTCTACTTCATTATTTATGTGGTATTAAAATTGTTGGTGTGATGTTTTTTGTTTATACTATGTTTAGTTATGTGTTTTTATAGTCTATATACATATTCCATCAACTCTTTTATGCCTCTCCTCAATTATATGATTTTTGTAAGGGGTTTTAATTTTAAAATCATCTTTTAAAATTTCTTTTCACAATTCAAAAGAAATGTTTTTAGACAATTATTCATATTGTATGATTATGTTCTGGTTCATGGAAATTTTTTATTATTAAGTGTGAGACCTATATCACCCTCCAATTCATTTGGTATGTGTATGTTGTAGGTCGGTCATATGGTTACTCCAAGTGTAACTGTGATGGTTACACATATTGTAAGGTACATGTGAGGGTTACAAATTATAAGGTAGCCGAGAGGGTTACAAGATTGTGTATGTTATAACCCAAGAAAGCTTTATTGTTATATTTATTTTTTGTATTTTGTTTATATCTTGTGGTAATCTCATTTTCAAAATGTATGAATATATGGTCAACAATTATGTGTTTTGAAAATGGTTTCATGTGTTACTAGTATTCATGGACTAACGTGTTATTTCCCTCATTTTATATCCCTTATAGATATTGTAGCCCTCATCCCAAGTTTTTAAATGATTTCTCGAGTTATAAGGATGTGTAGGAAAAATAATAAGACAAGTTAAATGATTGATGATTTTTCAATGAAAATCATGTTATATTTGAAAAGTTTTATATTTTGAGAGAAATGAGTAGTGTTTTTATGGTATCCACACTCTAATAATGTGTAATGTCATGAATGTGTTATGAACCTTTTCTATAAATCATTAATTGTGAAAAGATACTAAATGTGAAAGGAAGTTATTTCTTAACTAAATTCAATATTATTTAATGTAATAAGGTGAGGTCCTTATAGTAGGTATAAGAGGATGGTTTAGATAACTTTAGGGGTTAGGATGATGTTAATATAATACCATAAATTTTATTACTCTATGTTTAATTTCAAATGTTATAGAATTTAAAGATTACCATATTGCTTCCACGAAGATATGTTTGTGCATAATGGTTGTCTATAGAACAAATAGGGATGCTGTAGAGGAGAGACACCGAAAGAATGAAATATTTCCAAATCTATAGCCCGGAATGGTAGGGATTGGAACCGAGCAGTCTGTGATATTAATAGATCAGCTGATGCTGGAAATAAATGCTAGTGGCATCCATTCATGAGAACAACCAGAGGTACCAAAATAGAATATGATGATAGTGGATCATTTTATGAGACAACACGCTCCTCCTTTCAATGGATCTTCTGACCTAGTAGCGGCTGAAGGATGGATTAAATCCATTGAAAATATATTTGATGTAATGGGTTATATAGATAATCAAAAGGTTTGTCTAGCCATTTATAATTTTGAATATGAATATGATCAGTGGTGGTCAATGGTATGGAATATCAAGGATAGAGGTTACATTGATGCCTTAGAGTGGGATGAATTTAAAATTCTTTTCATGAATAATATTTTTCTTAAGCTGGTGTGACATAGGATGGAGAAGAAATTTCTATAATTTAAGAAAAAGGATGAATATTCAGTGGTTCTGTATGAATTAATATTCACCTGACGGGCGAGGTATGCTCCAAATATTATTCTGGAACTTGATAGAAAAATGAAAAACTTTTACTCTCGATTGAAGCCAAGGTATTAAAGGGAGTTGGCCTGTCGTGGATTACAAAGTTATGAAAACTTGTCTGATGTGCTGAGAGGGTAGAGATGGTGTTTTTTGATGATCATGTGATTTTTGGAAACAAGAGGAAGAATAGTTTTAGATGGCAAGTGTCAGGTAATAATCAACCAAAGAAATTAGATGGTATGAAACTCTAGTTTCTAGTTTGTGAACAGTGTGGAATGAAGTACCCTGGGAAATGACTTACCAAAACTGGGAAGTGTTTTCGATGTGGTATGTTTGGACATATGGCTAGATACTGTAATGAAATTCATCCTATGACTAATACTGATAAGAATAATGTTAAGTGTTTTATATGTGGTGAGATGTGTCACTATGAAAATGTCTTCCCAAAGAGAGATCTGAAAGATGAAAATAAGCCAGACTATAAGAAGAAAGGTGTAGTGAGATCCTTTGCAACTACGTCAGTAGATGTCGAGCTATCCAATGAAGTTATAACATGTACCTTATTTATGTAATCTATTTTTTATAAAGTTTTTTTTGATAAGGTGTGTACACATTCATTCATTTCGTAGAAACATTCGGGTAAATTGGAAATATCACCTCAATAAATGATTCCAAAACATGTTTTTAAAACACCATGTTGGAATATTATATAAAATAATATTTATAATAATATTTTTATTATGGTCTATGGAAGGACAACACCTTAAGATATTTTTTTTCCTTAGTCGAGTTTGAGGTTATTCTAGCAATGGATTGGATTTCTGTTTATCATGAAAAGATTTACTCTATAAATAAAGAAGATGACTTTAGAATGATTTTCAGTTTGTATATAAGAACGAAACCATAAAATTGATAACATATCAGGAAGCTGAGAAAATGTTAAAAGATCCAAATGATTTTTATCATGCTCATATTGTTGAAAAATGGGAACTGTTCAGATTAATGATGTGCAAGTGGAAAATGAATACCTTGATGTTTTCTTGATTAGTTACCCGATGTCAAAACTGATAGGGAAGTTGAATTCACAATCTCCTTAGTTTCTGATTCTAATCCAATATCAAAACCCCCATATCATATGGTTAAAATAGAACTTCTTGAATTGAAAATTTAGTTGCAAGATTTTCTTGATAATGGCTTCATTCATTCAATCACTTCACCATGGGGTGATCCTATTCTGTTCATTAAAAAGAAAGATAGTTCCATGAGACATTGCATTGATTATAGACCATTGACTAACATAAATATTAAAAATATATCATTTTCCTTATTTCAATTACTTTTTTGATCAGCTCTAGGGAGCTCAATACTTCTCTAAGATTGAATTAATATCAGAATACCTTCAGCTGATGTTGAAGGAGGTTGAAATCCTAAAAACAGCCTTTCGTACTAGATTTGGGATTTATAAATTTGTTGTTATTATGTGTGGGTTAATGAATTCACCTGCTATATTCATGAATCTTATGGATAGAATATTTCATAAGTTCTTGGATAAGTTTCTAGTTGTGTTTATTGATGACATTCTGGTATTTTCTAAAAATAAATAGTTGCATGATAAACATCTAAAGGCAGTTTTACAATCCATAATGAAAAGAAAATGTACGGAAAATTCAGAAGTGTGATTTTATTTTCTTGGGAGAATCATAAATAAGGTTGGAATAACAGTTGATCCTCTAGAAACAGGAGTGGTTGATGAATGTGGAAGACTCAAAAATGTTACATAGATTTGTAGTTTTCTCAGATTAGCAGGTTATTACCGACGTTTTGTTAAGAACTTTACATAGTTATTTATCCTAACAAATAATTTAACACAAAAAGGGGTTAAATTTTTTTTGGACAAAATAATGTAATGTTTTTTTAGGAACTAAAGTAGATATTGGCGAGTGCTTCAGTTTTGGCCATTCCTTCCTGAAACAGTGAGTTTTTCATCTACCATGATGCTTCTTTGAAGGTATTTGGTCATGTTATGATGCAGAATGATTAGGAAATTTCTTATGCTTCATGAAAAATAAATCCTCACAAGTTAAATTATCCAAAACGTGATTTTTAATAGGATGTAGTCGGTTCTTCTTTGAAAATTTAGAGTTATCATTTATATAGAGACAAATGTAAAATATATACCGATTATAAAGGTCTGAAGTATATATTCACTTAAAAGAAATTAAACATGAAACAAAAAAGATGTCTTGAACAAATAATGGATTATGATTGCACAATAAATTACTATCAAGGAAAATCAAACAAAGTGGAGGATGACTTGAGTCTAAAACAACATGAATCATTAGCCATGTTACATTTGGAACATGATCCCATGATTAATGATTTGATGAATTTTGGATTAGATGTTTTTGGTGCTGGGAATACATCCATTTTGTTTCATGTTTTATTGCAGTCATCATTATCAGACAAAATTATGAAATCATAGAAGGAAGGTCGTGAGCTACAAAAAAATTAGAATTGGTTAAAAGGGGACAGTTTTCAGAATTTAACCTCGATAAAGATTGTGTTTTAAGATTTGGAAAAAGGTTGTGTGTGCCTTGTGATTCTTAGTAGATGAAATATATTTTGTGTAATGCTCATAGTTATCCATTTTTAGTTCATCCTAGTAGTACTAAGATGTACAAATACAATCAGGGGTATTATTGGTTGGATGGAATGAAAAGAGATATTGTTGATTTTACAGTGAAATTCTTGACATGTCAATAGGTTAAAGAAGTGTGGAAATTACTAAAGACGATGCTTTAGCATTTTCAAGTTCTAGAGTGAAAATGGGAGATTGTATCCATGGGAATTATGGTGGGACTACCAAATACTTCTCAAGGTAATAATGTGATTTGGGTTATTGTTGATCAGTAGAAAAAAATTTCACATTTTCTTTCTATTCGAGATACAATGTATTTGGATCAGATTTCTTCATTGTACCTCAAAGTGATTATCTGGTTACATGGATTTCCTCTTTCCATTATATCTGACCAGGATCCTAGGATCACTTCTAACTTTTGGAAGGGACTTCAGAAGTCATTGGGCACAAAATTAAATTTCAATTCAACTTATTATCCTCAATCAGATGGGCAGTCAGAATGAATGATTCAGACATTGGATGATATGCTTCAAGCATGTTCAATAGACTACCAGGGAAGTTAGGATTAGCATATTTCTTTATTTGAGTTTTATTATAATAACCGTTCACATTCCAATATGTAGATAGAACATTTGGAGGAATTGAATGTGAAGTAGTGTCAGACTCTGGCATTTTTCTATGACGTCAGTGGAAACATGTTTATTGGGCCAGAATTAGTAGAGGAAGTGGGTGATAAAGTGATGATGATCCAGTAGCACATGAGGACAACTCAGAGTAGGCAGAAAATTTATACAGATAATATAAGGAAAGACTTCTCTTTTGAGGTTGGTGACCATGATTTCCTTAACATTTATCCTTGAAAATGTGTGATGCGTTTTGGTAAGAAAGAATAGAAAAGTCCATGATTCATCGGTCCTTTTGAAATCCTGGAGAAATTTGGACCAATTGAATACTGAGTAGCTTTTCCATTGAAGTTTTATTAGGTACACAATGTTTTCTGTTCTGATGTTGAGATAGTTTATGCCAAATTCAACTCATTTCTTGAGTCCAGAAGTAGTTAATTAGGAATAGAACCTGTCATATAAAGATAAACGAGTTCATATTCTTGATCGATGGGAATAGGTATTGTTGAATAAGATAATCTGTTAGTTAAAGGTTTTATAGAGAATCCACATGGTTAAATAAGAAACATGGTAATCTGAAAATTATATGAGGGAAAGGTACCCTCACTATTATAATGAGTAAATAAAATTGTGAGGACTCAATTTCTCAAAGTTTTGGATAACTTAACACACCAAGGTTTTAAAAAACTAAATGAAATGCATGAAACTTTGTTTTAAGTAGATATTTATAACTAGCCTTTAAACATAATTTTACTGCTTCTATGTATTGAATTTCGAAAAATGGTCATCTTGAATTGTGATTAATAAGTTATTAAGAGTCATATAAGACCAACATATTTTTTTTAATTGTAATGTACCCTTGGGAATGGTAACATACCCTTAATAATAGTAATGTATCTTTATGAATAGTAATATACCCTTCTTAGTAGTAACTTTAACCTAATGAATAGTAATGCAACCTTATAAATAGAAATGTTACCCTTATGAATATTAACCTACACTTATGAATATTAAACTCACCTATGATAGTGTATATATAATATTTAACTGAAAGTATGGTACACCCATATCTTTGAATAAGTAAATAAATGCTTTAAAATTGTTATTTTCAGAATATAGTATTATTTTATTATGAAATGTATTTTATCATATTTATAAAATTATTTTGGTAAAATGGAGTTAATTTTTTGATTTTGGACATCGTAAAATGGTTGGGGTGATTTTTTGGTAATTTTATAAAATATATGATTTTTAGTGAATAGTGAATTTTTGTTACTTGACAAATAAATGAATTTCTGCATCATGAAGGTGTCATAGATGGTATGATGCTGATGTAAGCCCATTAACACAAAATCACTTTCCATTATTACTATTTTTATCCATGTACTACTCTATTTATTGTCTTGAAGAAAACTAATAAAAAAATAATTAAAATAATGTGAAATCTCTCCCTTCCTCCACTATAAATTCCACCCATTTCCCCCTCTTCCTCTCAGACCTCTCAAGTCATGAGAATTATCTAATTTCTACCAAATTACCTCCCTAATATACATCCCCACTTCTATGACCTTATGGTCTCTTCCAAAGGCTAAAATCAAAGTCCTTAAGGAGGATCTCAAGGAGAAGAGATCAAGAGGTAAGAAATCCTCTTCCTTTTCGTGTGTTTTTTCTTTCCTTTTACTTTATTATAGTATATTATCCTCATCTTCTACAATAGGAATTAAATCTCCATAAATCTTTTATATTATGTATTTTCTCATGTTCATGGAATATTAATCATCATTTTTCTCTCTTTTCCCACTTATTCAAAGAATAAAAACAATGTCCGTGATATGTCAATTTACCAATATAGTGGACGATGTGATTTCAATTTTCATTAATTCCTTCTAGTCTAGTCATGAAACAATTTTTATATTTTTTCCAGGTTATAATATATATATTATTTCTCATCCATGGTTATGGAATCCTTTTGTACACATGGTTTTAATTTATAAAACAAAATGAGGTTGTTAGTATCAGAGAACCACTAAAATGATCTAAACAAACAACATTAAAGTTTTAACTTATGAATCATACTCATTTCAGAATTCAAAATGATGAAAGAAAGAATTTATGATTCTGTAAATATGTAACTACCATCCTATTATATATCAGGAGTTTCACTTCCAATCGGCAAGAACATCCACCGTGAACCGATCATGGAAATCATGTAAAGAACGCACTCGAAACAATGGAAGGAACAAAATACTGATAACTAAAGGATGAAATGTTGTTATAAAATGATCATATAATATTTTATAAATATTTATATGTTTATATAATATTATAATAACACACTTTTAACCATTATTCAAGAGGTTTAAACAAATTTTAATTAAGACAAACCAGAGGTAAGGGAATTCTTAACCCTATTTTTATTTTTTGGGATAACATTCTACTTCATTATTTATATGGTATTAAAAAATTTTGTTTGATGTGTTTTGTTTATAATATGTTGAGTTGTGTATATTTATAGTCTATATACCTATTTCACCCACTCTATTATGTTTCACTTCAATTATATTATATTTTAAAGGGGTTTTACTTTCAAAATTATGTTTTACAATTCTAAAGGAATGTTTTTATGCAATTATTCATGTTGTAGGATTATGTTCTTATTCTTGGTAATTTTTTATGATAAAGGGTGGGACCTATATCTACCTTCAATTAATTGGGTATGTGTATGTTGGGGGTTGGCATTATGGTTACTCCAATTATAACTCAATGTTTACCCAAATTGTATGGTAGCTGCGATAGTTACAAAATATAAAGTTGCAAAGAGGGTTACAAGATTGTGTAAGTAATGACCCAAGATACCTTTATTTTTATATTTATGTTGTTGTATTTTGCGGGAATATTTTGTAAATATAATTGATCACAAAGTCATTATATGTGGGTGACAAGTATGTCTTTTGAAAATGATTTCATATGTTACAAGTATTCATGGACTAATGTGTTCTTCCCTTCTTTTTATATCCCTTAATGGGTTTTTGGTGCTCATCAAAAGTTTTTAAATGATTTCATAGGATATAATGATTTGTAGTAAAAATAAGAAGCAAAGTTAAATGATTATATATTTTTTAAAGAAAATCATTTTATATTTGAAAAGTTTTATATTTTGAGAGAAAAGAGTATTGTTCTTATGGTATCCAATCTGTAATTATGTGTAATTTAATGAAGGTGTTATGACCCATTTCTATGAATCTATAAACTTGAAAATATCATCAATGTGAGAGGAATTCATTTCATGACTAAATTCAAGATTATATAATGTAATAAGGTCGGGTTCTTATAATTACAAAATTTTAAGTGAATCATGATAGTTAAGGAACAATTGTACGCCACTCTAGAATTGCGGATTCAATATTGATGGTTGTTTGAATAATCTATATGATAATATTATCATTTAGTAAAATATTATTTGACTCTAAGACATGATTATCTCTCTCTACGCAGATTTCATAAATATTTCTCGAATAATTAAATCACATTTTATATTATGAATAATCCTATAATCATATATTAGTACAATGAAGAATCAAAACCTCCAATAGAAATATATTTTCTAATATAGTATACTATTTAAATAATATGGTTTGAATTATATTTTAGAAGGATATATTATTTTTTTGTGACCTTTTGGGAAATAATTAGTATACATTGGAGAATAAATGATGAAGGTATTTAAATTTTTAATATTACTTTAAAAATGATTTAAAATATTGTTATTTTGATCATGGAATTATATGAGAACAAATAATTTTTTATTTTTAATATGGTCAGTAATATTCTTGAGGTGTCTTAAGGTTAAAAACTTATGGAATATATTATATTGAAGACCAAATATTACTAATTATGAATAAAATATGATTTATCAAAACATTAAATAAACATTTTTGTTTTGAAAAAAATATATGAAGAAGGAAAAAATTATACATCATATGATTTTATAAAAATAATTTAGGTATAAAAAATTTATCTTGAATATCCATCTCCTGGTGTAAGAAATAAATATGTTATTTATCAAAGCCCAACAAAAGGATGAGATTGTGATTATGACATTTGAAAAAAAGTAGGTTTATTTCAATGAGTGTTATTTATGGATAGTAAATGAATACCTCACCTTTAAGAAAAGAACATTGAAATAAATTCTATATGTTTACTTTTCATTGTAAAAAATAAATGTTCTTTTAAGGCATCACAGATTTATAGTTTTATGAATATTAAATTTCTCATGAACATGTTCTCTATCCCTATCTATTAATCTTTGTAATAAGTTCTCTCTTCCATATCCTAATTTTCACATCTAAATAATGTTCTCTTATTTGCAAACCTATTTTTGTGATGACATTCATACTTTATTTTCCCTATTTCTAGGAGGATGTTTTGTTAAAAAAAATTCTGATGTTGGGTTTTTATAAAGGTATTATCAAATGTAAAACCATTGATTATAAAAAGTAAAAATTGGGAGGAAACAATTTATTTATGGTTTTGAGGGAATGTAACACCTTTGGATTTTACAATAACATGATCTACGATAGTGTATATGACATACAACCCCAATCCTAAACAAACCTTAAAAGTAATTATTTAAATTTGACCTTTAAAACGTTTCTATTAAATTGGTGGGTATGATTATTATTAGATAAACTCTGAAATATATATAAAAGATAAAATCAATGAAAAGTAATTTATTTATTAATTGTAAATTTGTTCTCAAATTTATGTGAAGTAATTTTATGCTTTAGAAGTAGGTTTTCTTAAAAAAATGATTTCTATTGCATTTTATGTTAAAGGTATTTTAATTGATTTATGAAAGTTCTATAAATTTTATATTTTTAAAATATTATCATTTCTGAAATCCTAAAATCAATATTATATTAGGGTGAAATTTTGGGATTTTTCAAAAAAGACTCATTTCTTAGTGAATAGTGAAAAATACAGATTTTTGTCGAAAATGGTAATTTTTAATCAAGTATTTACAAAGTTACATTTTATTTTAAATTTTTAAAAATTAAAATTTATTCTATTGTATTATTAATATAATATTAGTTTCATTTGAATAAATTTTATAATTATTGAAATTGGTTTTAAAACATTTTTACACATTAAAGGAATTTTTTAGAAAACATGAATTTTCTCTAACAAGCAGCTTCATCGTATTGTTCATAATTATTATAAAATTAATTTCTGAAAAATAAATTTAATGAATTAGATAAAATTTACAAGATATTTTTAATCTTGTGGTTCTGATTTTGTAATCTGGATCTTTTTATTTTTAATCATTAATAATAATACCTCTCGTAAAATTTATCAACCAGGTAAAGGGTTAATCTATTCAGTCTAGGTTATTACTAAGTGATAAAGACTTAATTATGAATAATAATTATTATTTTATGAATCTTATTCGACCCTTATCATCTTAGGAAAGAAATCTATTGTTTAATTGAATTTTTACTTGAAAATGACATGTTTAATATTTAAATAAAAGAATGTTACAAAAGGTCACACTCTTTGTTTTAAATATGTTTTATATGTAAACAAGATGAAAAAATAAAAGAATGAATGAATATAAATATATATTTTGATATTAATGACATTAATTTCTGGATTTTGTTTTTTTATTTATAGAAATTATGTCATGAACCTAAATACATGTCCAATACTAATAAAATATTTATTAAATTAAGACAAAAATAAAACAAATTATCTTAAGAATGTGAAAAGTTATATATTCTGAATTATTTAATGTTTAACTAGAATTTAATAGAACTATTTGAAATATTAGAGAGGTTATAAAAAATTATATTCCAATTATCCAGTTTTCTTGATGCATTTAAAGTCAAATTGAACGAAAATTATTAATGTGATATGGTTTTTTACGTCACCTATGTTCCATTTATGGGTCGTTCATCATTTTATAGTAACATTATTAACCTTTAAAGTATAGATAACATTAATAACATAGTAATTATCAAATGGTTTAACGAAGGGTTAAAACCAAATGATAGTGTAAAATATGGTCCAAACTCCTAAAAATTTAATTGTACGAGATAAATTTTACCCATAATCATTTTTTCTTCTAATATTATCAATTTGGATCAATTTTGGACGTCAAAAATAATTTATATTAATCAAATATTTTATGAAATTTTAAATGTTCCCCTCTCATCAATTTTAAAAGGACACCCCTATTTTTTCTTCTTCACACCAAATTGAGCCTTGTAACTTGACTATACCTTTAAAAAGTCCCTTATCTAATTTCTTATCCACTTTATAGAAGGTTGGTCCTCCCAAAAAATCAACCCTAGGATCCTTAACAGGTGATCTAAAGGTGTTGTTAAATATATGAGGTAATCACCATAACCAACCACGCTATTTTTATTTATTATTTTACCTCCAATGAATATATTATTTTATTTATAAAATAATAAATTCTATATAATAAAAATACATAAATTTTAAAAAAATTAAACCACAATTATATACTTTATTTCTCATCAAATTAGATGTGAAAGTATCGTTTGTGCTTATGTATGACTTTCCATCGGACATAACGATACAATTCATTTTCCTGTGCCATATTTTATGAATGATTATTATAATGAGTTTAAAGTTTATAAATGATAATTATTAAATAATTATTAGTCTATAATAGTAATATTATATTTAAATTCTTACCCTCCAAACTATTGGATGACAGTAATGTCGATCATGTGTTTGTGTGGACTACCACCTCCATAATGTGATATGATTTTTATTTCAATTATATTTGACCTGGATGGTAATAATGATAGAAATTATGAATATATATGATGTATATTATATAATAATGATTTTTAAAAGGTGAAATATTATTTACCGTTCACTTGTTCTATCTTTCGGAATATGAAAACAACGTTCATGTGTATATACATCCTATTATCTCCATGAACAATGTAATTAATTTTTCTATATCGTCCAATATGAATGAATCTTAATATATATATATATATATATAATGAAAATATATGATATAATAATCATGTATATTATTATATTATAGATGTTTATTAAATAAATGTTTATTATACTGAAAAATAAAGAACATTCAATGTATGTCAATCTTGTGTTAAGGGATTTTCATCTCACTTTTATTTCAACTAGAAACATTTTATATTCACCATCTATTTACTTTTTTGGTGTATTTACTTCTTATTATTTTATTTCTTTCATATATTTCATAGTGTTTATATATTTTAATATCTATATTTAATTGATTATTCTCACTAATTTGTGTGTAATTTGACATGTATAATGTTTTATGGAATGATAAGATGAATATTTATAAAAGAAATGGAAAGAGGAAGATATTGGAGGTAAAAGAAACATTATTCCATGGGAAAAGTGATGAGGCATGACACTAGCTTTTGAAGATGATCATGGATCACTTTAGAGACCTAAAACTAATAAACCAAGGCAAAACAAGGCTTTAAAAGCATTAAATTGGAATTACACATTGTGCAATCATTACACGACAAGTACCAAAGCATATGGTGAATGGAATGACACAAAATTAAGAAAATAATTAAATTTTGGAAAATTACATGTACTGAAACCTAGTTACACATGGTTTAATTTCCCAGATGAGAATTCTATAAAATTACACATGGTGATACTCAGTTACACATGGTGTAATTTTCCAAATAATAATTTTTCAGCTAGATTTACCAGATCATTATTATTTGACAAAATATTTGATGTGGGACCCACCCCAAACCACTATTGAACCAAATATTAATTATTATCATCAATTTTTTATCTCATATAAAGCCAAGGATATTTCTGTTAGAGAAATTCGGATCTAAAGACTAAAGCGTGGAGTAAGAAGATGCATCGTACTTCCTGAGTTCTTTCTTTCTTTTCATTATGATTTCATTTTATAGTTTCCTCCCCTCTTATTATATCATCACTAAGATGAGGGGGGTACACCCAACTTATTATAGGTTAATTTCATAAAAGAGGGTTGGTTTTGTCGTATTTATTTCATTTATTCGGGTATTTGGTTTGTGTAATTAATATTTTCTTACTTTAAATCCCTTTTAAATTACTCTTTTCTTGACAATTAATAACTGAAACTAAAAGGAACCTTAAAATTGCACAATTTAAAACCCTAAACAAGGCATTACCATTATAAAAATTAGGGGAAATTGTGTTTAAATACGGTATTAATACAAACTTGGTTCAGCAAAGCCCTAAATTTCTAGGCCATGGAAATAGGGAATTGTCCTGTCAATGAGGGCATACCATGACCAATATATATTTCTCCTCTCAATTATAAAACTAATAAAAGTATAAACTTTTTTCTATAAATCCAATTTCACATGACCCTTAATATTAAAAAAACCCCAACACCCTTTAAAAATCTATTTTCATACAAAAATAATCTCCTGCGCTTTTCTTTCATTATCTATTTTTTCAAATTCAATAAATAAACATTCTCTCACCACATTATTCAAATATAATAAAAGTAATTATTAAGAAAAGATAAATGAACTTATTCACTGTGCCTATGGATCGACCTCAAACTTTCCAATTACAACATTTTAATAAATTGAGTACCATAGTTAATGTTTTATAATTTTTTTCATAGTTTTGTTGGGAATTAATGTTTTTCTCTATGTCTATCAAAATAGAATTGTTTTCTGGGACAGTTTATTTATAGTTGTTTAGGATTTCAATTTTTTTTGATTATTTTAATTTTTATTTTTCATTGGGTATTTTGTGTTGTGGATCTCAAAATTTGAATGTATAATTACTACACTCAGTCCAAAAGAAAAGGCATTATCGAGACCACACACCATTTTAAATCAAGACTATAGATTAATGTAACTACAACCATATTGGGTTATGAACAAAATCCACCTACTAGTGTTCTTCCAAGAGATCACGAGATGCATCTGCTCTAGAAAATTTTTCAGCAAAAGTTTGTTCCTTATCATTTTAAAACAAAATTAATTTCTTTTATTCTTCAAATAACTGAAATATTAATGGGCTCCTAGAAACATATATAACAACTCCACCGATAACT
Organism: Viscum album; assembly: GCA_963277665.1. Taxonomy (NCBI): domain Eukaryota; kingdom Viridiplantae; phylum Streptophyta; class Magnoliopsida; order Santalales; family Viscaceae; genus Viscum; species Viscum album. Next base: position 1,545,551,332 of record OY728135.1, on the reverse strand, counting down.
ATGAAAGTCCTAAGTAGGATTATGGGCACCTATTAACATAGTCAATATCAATCAAAAGAAAATTAGTTGGTAGAATTATTTTTCCATCTCAAACCAGCAAGCCATCAACCCTTCCTATATGATGTGTGAATGAATGGAAAACCAACTATAAGATGATAATGATGGGTTTATTTTCACACAATATCAAATATTGAAACAATGATAAATAGATAATATTAATACTAGCACAAAAATCAAATAGAATGTTGAGTAGATCACTATTCCTTAAGGTGTGGGGAATGAAAAATTTAATAGGGTCATTAATTTTTTATGGGATTTTCATTTTAAGAACAACACAACAATATTTGTGAGGATATATGTAAAAAATTCATATTGATTAATTTTATTAGAAATAATTTTTAAAATATTTATCATGAGGGGTAATTTGAATCATGTCTTGTAGGAATGGGATATTTACATGAATCATGGCTAAAATTCAAAGGAATTTAATATGTCCAACATTGTTATTACAATAAGGTTTTAATTTTTTTAGAGAAAGGGTTGGGTAGGGAATAGTTTATTAAAATAGTAGGTATCTCTGAAAGTTATTCATCAATTTTATTCTTACCCGTATTTTTTAGGTTTCAAATTTTTTCATATTGAATTTAAGGTGAAACATTAAGATTTTCTTTATATTCAAGACAATTTTCCTTATTTCTAGATTGCATGTTCTCCAGATTTTAACTCCCATTCTCACCCTATTTTTCGGTTTGGGAACACCTATGGTCTATTATTGCTTCTTTTTGAGAATTTATACCACTTATTATAACTATTGACATGAAATTTTCCATATGGATTATTTCCGTTGTGCTCGATATATTACCCCTATCTTTAGACGTCATGTATATTTCCAATTGAACCATTTATAAATCCAAATTGTGAATTCTACCTTTATATTTCAGCTTTATCAGATTTATGGTGAGTTTTTAGAGGCAAATGTGGCCTTATTAGTGTCAAATATTTTTAACATTTGATCCATAATATTATTATTTTTTCCCACAAAATTCACATGGAAATTGACTAGTTCAATGCATTATTGATTTTTGGAATTGTTTTCTAGACTTATTTTGGTAATAAGGGGTAGTAGGTTGTCTATTCATTACTTTTTTTATAGGATAGATTAGTATGGTACTTATATCCTTGATTGTTTTTGTATGAAAAAGGGTCGTCTTTTTTAGGAATCCTATGTCGTCAACCTAAAAAAATTACATTTATTTTCTTGTTGGGAGAATATAAAAAATTGGATATAAGATTTAAGTTTATCCAAACATCCCACACTAAGAAAACTTCTCTATAAGATATTTTTTATTGTTTTGAGAACCCACTTGATTGAATGTTCTTTTAGATTTCTTTCATTAAATATTGATTTTGATATTTTATTTCAAAAATTTGATCATTTTCATCTACCCATGAAACATTATTATTTTCACTTATATTCAATCACAAAAAATTTGTGTTTTTCTTGTTGAGAATTTAAGGAAATATTATTGAAAATTTTTCTTAACTCTTTATCATTTTTTTTAATATAATTACCTCAAGAACATTGATCTACCAAATTATAAGTTGAGGAGTTTAATAATTTATAAAAGGTATCTATGATAAGATGGGATGGAAGTCGGTGATAAGGAAACTACATAAGAAGGTTCCTAATGATGTTCCAGGATTTATTAAATGATTATCCATCCTCCAAATGAAAACATGTGATTTTGGTTCTCATCACACCCTAATCTCTTTGGGTATAAAATTTAATAAAAATGATTAATAAACATGATCCCATTTTTTAGGGATATTTTCATTTAGACTAAAAAAATATTTTATATCTTTCTAATTTAGGATAAAGGGAAATCAAATCAATTTTAATTCATTTATATTAAACATTGAGAGAGGTAACTATTTCACTTTGGTGTAAAATTATCTAATAAATGTCAGTGATTCTCCACTTGATATGCTATTAGAAGAAGGAAGCATTGATATATGTGACTATTTTGGCACATAATTTTTAGATCTATGTGACAATATAATAAATGTTGGTTTTCATGACTATTTAGGGAGTTGAAAATAAATTTTCATAGGCCTATAATTATCTAATATATTGAGTAATGGATGAAATTTTGGTTTATTATTAACTATATGAAATATCTCTCATATGTTTTCCAATTTTATTTTATTTTTATTTTTAACAACACTAAGATGTTTATCAATCTTAGTAATAAAATGATGTTTCATGTCTACTGATAAACTTGTTATCATGAAACAAGTAGAAAAGGGTAAAATTAAATATAAGATAGCTCACAACAATAAGAAAAAATCATATTTATAGGAATATTTCTTTAAACATTATTTTTTATTTTTTTTGAAATTATTTTTTATGTTGTTTTGAAAATTAGATGCATGAATCCTTCCCTAAAAATGGTGCCAAAAACATGAAATGTTTTTCATTGAAACTAGATAGTTTATTTATCTATAATTTTTAATAACTACAGAATGGAAGCTAGTATGGTGTCAAACCAATGGTAAGGGTGTATAACCAAATTTCAAAAAACAAACACTATAAATAGTAGTTGAAATGTCTCTTTTTATTTTTTAATGAATGAAAATGATGATTATAAAATGATGAATTCGAATCACATTGTGATAAGAAAAATGATTGGATAGTGAGTAATAGTGCTGGTAAATTCATTCAAGATAGATTCTCAGTAAAATTAAAACCACTGATTTAAAAAAAATTATATCTTCTTCGGATAAATATTATTGAACTAGAAACATTAGAAAAATATTTGATAAATATATCTCACCAAGTGATAAATATTGTATATTAATTATTCTAAACGTTCATCATTTCAAGAAACCTCAAATAGTATTGGGATTTGAAGAAATTTGGAAAATAAACAATCTCCAAAATCGTCTCAGATATTTTAAAATTTAGTATCATATCCATTAAACAATTTTAATAAATTCAAAATTAATCTCTATAATCTATTATTATATTTGAAGAGATGATTAGAAGAACATAAATAAATAAAATAAGAGATTAATAATTCCCCAACCATAAAACATTTAGAAAAAAACATATCAAATTCAATATCAATCAATCTTGATTAAAAAAATTAACGAATAAAGAAAAATGAGAGAAGATATATACCATAAGTCATTGATCATGAATTTGCTATAAAAGCTCTGAAATGATCCTTGACCTCCAAGGTGATGCTCTATGGTGTTCTATCAGTTCCCTAACCCATAATTTCTGAATAGGAATGTTTTATCCTCATCATTGATAGGTTCATCACAAATATTCTTTAACTGAATTAACTCTGTCTTCTACAAATCTTTAAACATGTGTCCTCGTCTCTTGCAATCCTTATGACTTGATAAAATATACTTCCAATTGAATGTGAACAGAAGTTGTAATTCATGAATCTAGACAGAATCATTACATGATTCTTCACAAAAAATAATAATATATTATTATAATTAACATTATTCTAAAAATATAAACTTAATAATTTCATATTATAATAATAATATTTTATAAATATAAACAAAAAATATTTATAAATATACTTATTATTTTGGTATGTATTATTAAGATAATTAAATATTATCATTATTTTTTATTATTATTATATATATAATATGTTTATTTATTTATAGTTATTTATCTTGTTTTTTTCTATTTTTTTAATTCGGTTATTTATTTTATATTTTTTTTTCTTATTCTATTCTATGTATGATGGTGGGAGAGATCTCAGTCAGTAGTTTTAGGCATCTTTATCCATGGAAGCAACTTCAACATCGAGTATCATCTTCTTTGATTAGTGGGTTTATGGGACTCAAGTTAACCTCTTCTATGTCAGAGACTTCTAGGTTTGTTCTCTTATTATGGTCTTTAACCATGATAATGTGGGTCACATTGTCTTCTCCTTTATGGTGGACCCCGTTCTGTATTTTTGAAATGGTCGGATCAAGCTTTGGGTTAGGGTCTTTCCTAAATGTGGTTTTGTGGCTACGGTAGGCAACATCATCTTCTTCTATGATGAATAGAAATAGTGTGCCCATCTACTTCAAGATGGGATAGTGTAGAATATTCCATAATGGCTTGGAAGGCGACTAGATCTTCAATCGGCCAGAGTGATGGTATTAATGTCTGCTTTGTAGACAGATGGCGTGACAAGAGTGGTGGATATAGATTTTATGGTTTTAGATAGGGATGGTTTAATGTGTTAGAATTTTTGTAAATGACATGATATAATAAATAAATAATACAAGACTAGAAGACTCAACAAAAGACTCAAATTTCCTTGGTCATAAATCACATATTGGTCTCATCCCCAAACTCTAGCCCAACTAGCGAGAAAATAATCCCCAACAAGGTTCATTTCCATTTTCCAAACTGGCTTCAATATAATATAATCAGGTGCCAAATAGTGGCCTAAAATTTTGTTGTGAATAACCCAGTAGGTTTACACCCATGTTTCTAAGAAAAAAAGTTTGATAATAAGTGTATGCAATAATGGAATTAACATGTGTATTAATTAAATAAATAAATACACTTGTATCACATTTATCGGCTTTGGAACAATGCGATGTAAAACGTTTTTCATTTTATAGAGAAATTAAGGGTAAAAAATATTTATTTAATTGATATATATTGGTATATATGATATAATAATAATTTGTAATGGTCTAATATCCTTTACTATTCTTTTATTCCTTCAATTAAAAAAGGCAATATCAATCATGCAAACATACGACCAACTGTCTCTGTGAACTTTGTAATTCATTATTCTATCTAAATTTTATGGATCACTATAAATAAATAAGAAATTAATATTTATGAAATTTGTATCACTATTAAAATTATCGATATGATGGAACCATGATCACTTTAAAACAAACAAAACTATAGAATCCAAACATAGTTGAAAAACAAAGAAATTATCACCAGGAATTGTGTTTCAAATAATGAATTTTTAATTAATAGGTGATAAAATGATATTAAAAAATTTTATATGGTATAATATATATTTTTATTTTTATTTAATAGATTTATAATATTTATATATTTATTATACAGTTAGTTCAAACAAATACGATAGGAATTAGAATTATGTTATGACTTTCTCATTTTAATTTTTCTTCTTTGAGTCATATTCCATATTCAGCACTTATTTATTTTCTATGGTGTATATAATAACCCTTAGATATGTTATATCATTAATATATATGTTCAGTATAGTATACGGATTATTTATGTACTTCCGTATGAGAGATACATGGAAGAAATTGTGAACATGAGAGATGATTGGTGGAAGTGCTAAGTGATAATCTTCAATCCATACTCGATCGGAAATTTCAAAGAGTCTAACATACATAGGAATCAATATTGCGTTATTTATGAATCTAATTACCTTATCCCATGGATTAATTCACAGGAATACCTTCTCACGAAATACAAAATCTAGATTCTAATGATGTTTGTCAGCTTAACTTTTCTATAGAATATAAGATGTTGTGATGTGATGTTTTAGGGATTTGACATTATTTATAATTTTCATAGTTAGATAAAGACCCAATATCTTTCATTGTCCATATACATCCCATAAAGTTATATTTATAAACGTATTTCCATGGTGGGATTTGTATGGATAGATCTAAATGCTATAGTGAAAGCTGTTTTTGTTAGAAAACTATACAAGATGCAGGTGTTGATCTGAACCAACATTGAAATTCATAAAATAATATCTCATAATATATTATAGGATTTTAATGGTTCTATGAAAATATATATATATATATATATTAGGATGATTATATATAACGAAACTCAACTCTCTTCAGATAAAATGTAATAATTTCCCACAACATCAATATAAAGCTCATATCATGATCAGATACAATAGAATGCAGTAATCAATAAATCCTTACCACAAATTAATGTATATTCATGAAAGATGAATAGGTGAGAAAAATTCCCCAATATAAATTATGTGTACTGACTTCATAAGATGATAGAAAATAACCAAAATATAAATATGGCCCTTAGACATTATACGGAGTCCGGTGAAAAAATCAATGATGATGTTTTCTCATTTCCCTCATGGTATGGGTAATATTTAAAATAACCCTTAGACTCCCATCTCTCACCCATAACATGATAATATCCCTAGAACATAGTTATATAATCTACCATAATACAATTCATGTTGTCCCACTATAAATACACTTTTAGATATTTAGACATTTTCATTCATCCACGATGAATAGAGAAAATCAAACTAAGAATTTCATCTAATAAAAGCCTCTTTATGAATGATATTAAAGGTTCACATAAAAGGTTCATAAACCTTATCACTTCATATTAATAATGTCTGACCTATGTAACATGTTGTACCATGTTTTTCCACTATATATTTTCCATCAATGAATTTTTAATCTACACATGGATAGAAATTTAGATCTCATTTGACCAAGATAAAATTTCCTGCATCTATCAGAATTTATAGATACATCCATTATATATCTAGAAATATTATATATTTTAATAATTTAATCATAGATATGTATGAATAATCCTTTAATCTTATAGAATATACCACATTTTTTCTTTCTGATTTTATAATGTAGCAGAACTGTAAACTGTGCCGACTGTAGGAGAACTATACATTGTACTGGTTTTGTAGCAGAACTATATGTTGTGTGGGTACTGGAGTAGGAACTGTAGCAGTTACTGTAGCATGTACTATTCGATACTGTATTAGCTTGAACTATTCACCTTGGGCCACTGGTTTGGGTTTGGATTCCTTAATGCTTTTGGACCACTAAGGCCTTCGGGTTAGTAGGGCTTTCAAGCAACCTTTAAGGCCTTCAGTCTATATCAAGGACTTCGGGCCATAAGCAGTTTCCCCAGACAAACTCTACAAAAAAATAGCATCCCCTGAAGAAGATTCAGAGCAAGTTCACCCACCAGAGTATAGGCTAATGGATTTTTCAGAATGAGAGGGTATGGCTATACTATCGGGACTAGCATATGCTTGCATGGAAAGCCTAGCCAAACGACCATGTAAAGGTGGAGAGCTACTATCATGATGCAGATGCTAGGGAGGGGCTGTTCCTTGTAGATATTCTGGTTGAATTCCTTATGACTTTCGGGTCATGTAATCTCATAAGCCTATGGGCCATCTAATCTCTAAGACTACAGGCCTTGTAAGGGTTCCCCCTCATCCCTTGAAAGGGGGTTATCAAAAATCAATAATAAAATGAAGGCCTTCAGTCCATTCGGGGGAGGGGTAATTTTTTTATGTAACCTGAGTTATCATGAGGCATAAACAACCACTCTATCATTATGAAAGAGGAAACATCCCATTTTCTTCATTAATGAATCACTTTATAAGACAAACCAATATATATAGTTACATAACGTATCCAATGGTTCATGAACTAAACGTTTCATTGATTTCTTGAAGTATTCTTCCCATTAATCTACTTAATGTAACTTGTCTCCATTCAGAGTGAAAATGATAAGTATACTAGATAGTCATGAGAGATTCTCCAGAAAGCATCGATAATATTCCACTTGACAAAAAAACTAGGGGACTTAGCCAGAGTTGTTTTCTAGGGCTAATGTTCAAAATCATCTATCCTTGATCGATCCATTGATAAACAGTCACATGTTATTATATGACCTTAAAATGAATATTTTTATAGATTAAATTTAAATTTTGTAAACTTTTCCTATAAATTGTTCATCCTTTGGGTCTTCAGAACAATCCTCTTGTGATATTCATGACAATACATGATCTTTGAATATATAAGAATATCATTCATGAAGACTTCCAAAAACTAATCAAGGTAATCTCTATTGACTATATATATTAAATCTAAGAAATTAGTAAGGACCTTATTATTACCAAATGACATCACTATAAATTCATTGTTTCCATTGCTTTTATCGAATTTTTCCTTGGGTATTTATGAAATTTTTAACCTCAACCATTTGAATCCATATCGATGATAAATCTTATAAAAATATTATACTCTTCATAATTGATCAAATAAATCATAAATATGGAATAGAGGATAATTATTCATAATTTTCATCATGTTTTTCTCTTGTAAGAAATGAAGATTCACATTGATCCATCATTCTTCTTAGAAATAAGAATAGGTGCACTTTATGATGAAAATCTGCTTTAAATGAATCCTTTCATATTGAATCACTTGGAGTTTCTTCGTTAATTCATAGAAATAAATCGAGGAAAATTATAATTAAATCTTGGATATTGGTGTAAAATTATTAATGATATCTATTTAAAACTAAAAAAAGAATTTGAGGAAGACTATGCAATTATTCTATAAAAACATCATAAAATACAATATAATTGGAATATATTTGATGTTTACATTCTATCCAATCATATGAGGTAAACACCAGTTTTTAATTTCAATTGAGAAAAACTGAAATGGTTGAAATTATCATAATATGTTCTTATTTATTATCTCACTAAAAAATGATCATGATATGGTTCAATATTTCAAACATGATATTCCTTCCATAGAAATTAATTTGAGATTTATGTTAATAAATTTAATCCCTACATAAGATAAAATAAAATTCAACTAGAGGGAGAATAAAAAATATTTATTGGAATAGAATTCCCACAAACATCAATCAAATAATAAACATGGATTTGAGATGCAATAGTCGTACCATTTGGGGTTTTTCCAATTAATTAAACATCAAATAATTATGGTTTTTAATTGGAATTCCATGAATATTTCTGTAAAATAATGGAATTAAAATTACTAATCTCTATAGGGTATTAAATTATTTGATCATGTCATAACCAACTATATATTACCATTATATATTGAATCCCCTAATGAATCTAAAATTATTACCATGACCATTATATGTCTTTGATAATAATGATCAATTCGTAAAATTTATTCACAAGATATGTAACTCAAGAAAATAACATTTTAATCAATGAAAATTTAGTTTTATCCTTGGTAATTCATGATCATCATCTTTTTAAATTCATTATTATGGTTCCAATAGATAATGTGAAAAAAAATGAAGCATTTAATTAATGATTGTAAAACCATTCGTAAAATAAGGGTATACTCACCATGAACAAAAATGATGGTCATGATATACTCGATCGACTCTGTTAGTAGTTATTACCCCTAGATGTATCTATACCACATCGATGTTGACATATAGTTTATAGATAAGGTTTTTTAAATGGAAAACCGCACTACCTTATTTTTAATAACATTGGATGTTCACTAATACATATGATTATACTAATATTTCCCTCAAATGTTTTCTAATCAAAGTTTCTAAATGTTACTAAACGTTTCTCTACTAGAAACTATAATAGTATAAACTAATGAAATATAAATATTATATATCATTAAATGAATATTCATTACATAAAATTATGATATAGACCAAAACTATATAGGTTTAATGAATGTGGAAACATGGCTACATAAATACTGTATTCATAAATTATATACACTATATCCCGCTTATTTCATGATAACTTTCACCCATAATAGACATGTCATTTATGAAAATTTTATTTATATTCTAGGGAAAGGAAAACATAATAATGTGAAAGCTCAAATTCTTATAAAAGGTTAATGATATAGATATCAATGATCATTTAAAGATTATAATAGAATAAATGGAATGAAAAAATGTTTGTATCAATTGATAATCATACCCATAAATTATAATACAATAAAAATGAGTCCAGAAAAAATCTTGAGTGTTCTTAAGACATGAGTAATAAAGGGATCATGGAACATGAGTAATGAGAACATAATTTTGGCATAAGATCATGACAAAAATTTGTGGCATAAGTGTAGAATAGTCACAGTCATATAAATATTATGTGATGGAAACCAACCTGGACATTTATATCATTTTAGATATGGTATAAACACATGTGTAAATTATTTGTGATTGAGATAACCTCCCATGTATCCACTTTTAGGCATTGGATAACCACTAGTGAACCCTCTTTTGGGCTTGGGATAACCATTTAGGTACACTCATTTGGGATTTAGGAGACCTCCCATGTACCCATTGACATCATAGATCATTAAACATTACATAATACTTGAGAGGTACATATAATTTCAAAAACCACCCATAACATAATCATAATCCATTCATATGTAAGACACAAGTTCATAAAAATATTTATCATAATATAACCATAAGGGGAACTAATAACCTGAAAAAATGTAGAATAATAAAAAATAATAGTTTTAAGGAAACGAGTGAAGAGTTTGGTGTGCGACATGATGGGTCAAATTTTATGTCGACTTATATTTTAGGTAAAAATACTAGACAATTAAACATATTGTTATATTACTACCCTCATCTAATATAGTCCTTCAAATCAAGCTTGAATGGGAGAAATCATAAGAATATATATAATCCCTAAAAATAGGGCATATGATCCAACACAAAAATAGTGTAGATTATGGTTAGATAAAATATTATAGAATGTTAGATAAGTGGACAGAATACAGTTAGCTATCCATGGAAATTTATGGTGAATGAAATGGAGTCTGTATAAATAAATGACTTCAAAACCTAACAAGGAGAAGATGAGAAGTTTCTATATGGGAGAGATTTAGTATGCATGAGATGAGATATAAAAAGGAGTGGTGACTTAAAATATAAGGAGGGATGAAATATTCATTTCCCCCAAAATTCAAAGGGTTTACAGTTTGGAAACATGATTTTACAATCAATGAAACAACCCCGAGCTAGCTATTGTCAAAGGATAGTGGCTCACATGGTTTGTCTAGCCATTCTCTACCCATGAATCCACCATTTACTCGGGAATAAGCCCCTCATGGGATATAGTGAATAGTTATACAAATCATGCATAACACATGATCTACCCTACCTGAATCCCTATATAACCACCATAATGTTTTTCTAACCATGAAAACTAGGATGTATAGTTTTTACTAACTATGCATCCCAGTTTCTCCCTCTAAATATATGTGGTCCTAGAACCGAACAAGCCCCAAACACCCTCATAACCTCTATGACTTCCTTAGGAACATTAATAAAGATAAAAAGGGGTTTTTAAACCAAAATTAATGATCTACATACCATTTAGAAAAATATAATATGTTACAACCTCCCCTTATTAAAAAAAATTATCCCAAAGATTCCCTTTTAGGATTTTTAAAGCATCTCTTAAGAAAATCATTATCCACTAATCACATATATTAGCCTCTCACTCCTAGGTCTTTTCCTGAACATGTTGTTTTTCCATTTCAACAAAACAAGTGGAACTGAACTACCTTATAGGGACATTGTGATCCAATAAATTATACATATCATATGCTCCTCAAAGGACACATCTTCGTCTATCTCAATATCCTCATGATAAAATAAGTGAGATGGGTTATAATGATAATGGAAGAGATGTGATATATGGAAGACACCATTCATGGACCAATACCTCTGAGTTAAATCCAACTGATAGTATTTCAACCCAACTCTTTCCATGATGTCAAAATACCTGATGTAACTATGAAATAGCTTACCATGACATTGAATACATATATGACATAATCTAATAAAAACAAGTTGAATGACCCAATGTCCCACCTCGAACTCCATATTTCAATTGTGATTATCTATAAAAGTATTGTTCATAGATTGAGATATACCCCCAAAATTATAAATAAACAATATCCAATAAGAAGTCTCCTAAATTTTATATGGTCCTAGTATCCCTATCTCACCTTCCTCTAACTAGTACATGGGTGAACAATATGACCGACTATAAAGGGACTCATAGAGAGCAATTTGAATTGTCTCATGAAGTCTATTATTATAGAGAAACTCAACGAGAGTGTGTGATTCCCCCAAGAACCTCTGAAATCAATGATTAATACCTAGATAATGACCTCTAACACATATATTATTCTATTGAACTATTTGTAATTTTGACGATGATATAATATACTCAGTAGCACCCATGAACCTAGTGCTTTATATAAACCTTTCAAGAACGATGATGTAAACCAAGAATCTATATTCTATAGGAAATATCTAGTAACACCATGATGGTTTAAAATCTTTTGAATATAATGCATTCCAATCTCATTAAGTAAGAAATTCCTTCAAATAGGTAGGTGGTGTGTGACCTTGGACAACTAGTTGAAGATTACCCATAACCCATAACTACCTCAAGAGGATCTCAAAAATACCATCAATGAACACATAGTGGCGTCATACAATTCCCACTTAGGAACAAACATAGGATATAAAAGTCTAGTGGACCACCAGTTCTCAACCTTCACCTACTCATAGGTTGTACACCACATGATAAAACCTGAAATCTTCCACTTCATACCCATCCACCAATACTGATTATGTATGTATGAGTACATCTTGGTAATCTCATTGTGGTTTTACCAAACTGAGTTGTGGTATTCGCACATCATCTCTTCTTGTATATCTGAAGGAACCCATATATTTCCATGGAAGTGAATAATATCACCCTCATTGATAATTCAACTAGGTAGTGGCTCCTCACCTGCACTGTCACTTAGGACTAATCCCTTGGGATAAAAAAGTATGATTATCCTTAACCCATCCAAAAGTTATTATTTCAATGCCATAGATACTAAAATATGTTGACCATGATTTTCCAGAATCATCAGGTGCACCATAGAAAACAAAGCCATCAAATGCCACTCAAAATTATCCTCTAGGCGGCTTGCGTCTGAGACTTCTAGATCAATGCATCAACCCAATACATTCCCCTTTCTGGGGATATAATCAATCTCAAAGTTAATTGAACACAGATATTCTACCCACTTACCCAGCCTAAGATTCAACTCTCATTGAGTGGAAATATATTTGAGACATTTATGATCCATTTAAATTACGACTCACTCTCTAAATTGATAATATCTCCAACAATATAATGTATTAACCATAGATTCCATATTGAGGTTGTGTGTAGGGTAAGTACATGAATAAGGTCTAGGTGGAGGGACTTGTACAACACTACTCAATATCCTTGCATTAGAATACCTCGAACCCTAATTCCTAAAGCATCATAAAAAAATATATAGAATCTACATGGATTTTCAAGAATCAGGATTTATGATAAATTTAGTCTTTATTTAAACTTATGTAATGTTGTTTCACATGCATTAGACTATAATTACTTCCCACCCATCTTAGTAATGATCATGAGATGTGGTTCAAGGTAATACATTCCCTGAATAAAACACCTATAATATTGATATATCCCCATAAAACGTTATATATTGAATACATTATTGGGATACTCCTAGGAAACACCAACCCTCACCTTCTTTGGATTAACATACACTTTTATATGTGAAATGATATTACACAGGAAGTGCACCTTATTGAATGGATCTAGTATAACTTGTATAACTGAAAACCCAATTGCAATAATTTCTTGATAAAGGATTCATTAGACCTAGCACTTCATTATGGGGTTCTCTTGTTTTATATTGGAAAAATAATGATGGTTCCATAATAATTTTCATTGATTATAGAGACTTGAATAAAATCACTATTAAAAAAAGTATCATTTACCTCATATCAATGACTGGTTTGATTAAGTCTAAAGAGCTCAGTGTTTTTAGAATATTGATATGAGGTATGGGTACCATCAGCTAAAGGTGAAGGAGGATGACATTACAAAGAATACATTTTGGATTAGATATGGGAATTAAATGTTTGTAGTTGTTCCCTTTGGGTCATCTAATGCACCTTATGTATTTATGAATCTTATGAATAGAGTATTCTATAAGTTTTTGGATCAATTATTGTTTGTGATTATAGATGATATGGGTAGTGTCATATTATATGTAAGGGGAAGGGAATATTTGTCCTTACAAATTGAATTAATAATAATTAATTTTTAATGAAAAGTGGAACTAAATTGATATATTTCAAATATATGGTGAATATTTGATGAATTACACTCATATGATATTATTTAGAAACTTTTTAGTGATTTTTAATCCTTGTACCAATATTTTAATCCCATTTTATCACATTTGAAAGATACCAGGATAAAAAAATATTTTCATCTATAGGGGACATCGAAGTAATTATATATGGATAGGTGACCTATAAATGGAAAAAGATTGTTATTCTAGACCATATCACTTTCACTTTTCAAATTATATAAATTTTATGAATTTTTGTTATTTAATGAAATATTATATAACATAAAATTAAATTAAATTCATTTCGAGTAATAATCATATAATTTGACATTAAAAATATCAAGACATAAATATATTATGAATATAATTTTTTAAAATATCTCCAATGCTGAATATGTCTCTAAAAAATTCTTGAAATACAAAAACATAACCAAATAATATTTCATTTAATGATTTTAAAATCATTTACTTTATTAATATATTACTTTCATATGCATAGGGTCAGCATTACATAAGCATTTTAGAAAATTATTTCATACAAAAATATTCTAAAAAAATTTCATCATATGATATCTTTATTTATATTAAAAATATCCATTTACAATATATTATAACTTTTTTTTCTAAAATATTAAAAAATATTATTGATATTAATATAAAGTAAGAGATAGTTTTACATTTTAATTTAGTTAAAATAATATAATGGTCTATATCAAATCAACATAGAACCAAAATAAAATATTGTCAAATATATGATGAGATGGTCAATTTACACTCATATGATGAAATATTAGAAATTCAATTGATGATTTTGAAGCTTTATTTCATAAATTTGACCTTTTTCTAAACATTTTACTGTTACCATGGTGTCCACATTTTTATCAAGGTCATTATTCAATTTGAGTGAAAATAATGATGAAAAATCTAAAAATATGGATATTTTGATAAAAAATATGGTATAAATTTTATGAAAAAAATATCCATGAGTGGATAAAATTAATTTTAATATAATCTGACAAAACATGATGATACATTTTTTTCCAAAAAAAATATATTTTTATGTTTAAAAAAATATTTACTTAAAAATTAACCAGAATATAGATTCTAATTAAATTAATAAGATTAATTCTAAATCCAAAGGAATAAATGAAAATTTAAATTAAATTTAAATTAAAATGTTACTTTATAAATATTATTTTCTAAAAGGAAATTTTCTATAAAATTAGATATTTTTAACAATCTATTGATTTTTTTAGGCTTTGTAAAAATACAAAATATTCAATATATGATAATTTTAAATTTTTTTAAAAAACTAATATAATTTGTTATGTAAAATATACTAATGAAATTGAAATTATTTAATATATTTTCACACAAAAAGTAATAAAATACATTTTAGAAAAAAAAAATTTGAAGTGAAAAATAAATCCACTAAAAATTTATTGCCTATTTCATAATATAAAATAAATATGTTTTTTTAGAAAACGGAAAAAATAAATATATTTCATAATTTGGTTACTCCTATTAATACCAACAAATTTAATAGATTTGTTATAATAATCGCATTTAAAATAATATAATTTTTTTGTTTAATAAATTTCAGTGTTACATGTTATATATACTATCAAATATTTTATTATTTTAATTGATATGAGTGTTTCAATAAATAAATAAAATTAAAAAAATACATTAATACTATATTTTTTTGCATAATAATTGGAATTTTTTAAGATATGTCGAGGAATAGAATAACTCAATTAACACGAAGTGTTTTAAACATGATATAAAAATGAAAAATATAGAATCGATCAAAAAAATAACATCCTAAAGATTTTATTTGGAATATTATTTGAAAAGAAATTCAATTGCGATTTAGATTTTTATGAAAAGTCGTATCTGGGGAAAAATGTTCTTAATACCATCCTACTATCATGATACAACAATATATTGGAAAAGGTAACTTTAGCACTAGATAAATTAATAAATAGTATGTAATTTCTATCTTCTAGTTCATGATACATATATAAATATTAAAAATATTGTATTTTTTAAAATTAAAAAAATATGAACCATCACATAAATTGTGGATGTTGGAATATCAATGAAAATATACCCCCTATAAGTTTAAAAAACATCTACTACATATATCTAAAAATTGTTTGGTGACCAATGTGTCTATATTTCCTATATATAGAATAATGCAAGGTAAATTGAAAAGTACTAGTTCTTTGGGTGGTTTGGTCCTGGAGAAAATAAGTTCAATCAAAATTTTAACCTAATAATTTTATAGATATCCTAAAATTAAGGGATAAAAGGAGATGGATATAGAAAAAATATGGAACCAAATTAGGATTTATAGAAAAGAAACAATATTTTATCTTTGTTTGGATATGATTACTTATAAAGTTGTTTAAGAATAATATTATATTATGGGTCATAAATATGAGTAGTTATAGTTTTTACTCCAAATACACCAATTATATTATAATGGGAAGTGAATAAGAACACAACCAAAAAATGTAGTTAAAATAATTAAATACTCATGTGTTTTTTATAAGATAATGTTGAAAGAATGTCTTTAAAATAAATGAATTTATGAGGTAAAAATTCAAAATCTTTAAGATAAATATTATATATAGGTTGTATTAATAAAGGGAAAAAATTTCTATTGTCCTAAAAAATCCACAATGGGAAAAATTGTATACTATACATAAAAAAAATAATTTTATAAAAAAAATTAATTCATGTATAGGATCCATCATGGAGTGAAAAAAATAATAAATTATGTGGAATAAATCCCATAACAACACATGAAGGAGTTTCATATGAATTATAACACCAATAATTTGAATAAATAATTAAAAAACAGAGAAATTAAATATATTAAGGTATTATATAGTTATTTTCCTTGAATAATTGGAAGCGGTAAAAAAATATACAATGATATAGAATGTTAATATACAAATGATAAATAGTAAACATCACAATAAAAAGAACTAAAATTTTATGGGAGGATTTCCAATTATGATGATAGAAGAGTTCTTTATGTCTTGCATTGATAGAGATTGTTTGTTAAACATGCTGAAAAGGATTGTATCACTACTTTTGAAACTAAAATGAAATTTAATATGAAATTTGAGAAAATTTTAATGAAGATTAGTTAAAATTTATCTTTTTAAAAAATTTATTTATTTTAATTATCACATATGATAAAATGAATATAATAATAAAACAATTCATCCCATTTAATATTGGAATTATTAAATAATAAGTGATGTTATCATGAAGAGTTCTCTTAAATATAGGGAAAAATGATCAGATGTTTTAGAGTGATATATTTATCTTAACACTAATAATTCAATTAATGGAGTAAAAATAATATACATTATATAATTTAATCAAATATTATGTGCTTCAATAAAATAAATTGAAGATGATACTTAAAAGGGGAGATGTATTGGAATTTATATTTACTATAAAGTAAAATAAGATAAAAATAATTTAATATTATAACTTCCACAGTTAATGTTTTATTATATCACATGGGCGAGACAAAAAATAGAAATATACTGACAGACAATCTTTATAAATATAGAATATTGATAGTTTAAAAAAGTAAGGGTGGAGATATTGAAATTAAAAAAGGGTCAATGATTTGATTATATAAACACTATTTTTTATTAGGAATTGTAAATTGATGATATTTGTAATATATATATGTTATTATCTATATTGTGACAACATAAGATTTTAAAAAATTATTACCTTTAAATAATTCAATTTTTTGATAGATTTCTCCAAAAGCAACACTGAATGTAAATGAACTTAGAAATATTAATATAAAATATAATTATTTTTGTATAAAAGTTAAATCCTAGGAATTAAATTTGAATGATTTAATTTAATTTAAATTTATTTAAAATATTAATAATATTAAAATAAATTATAATTTATATATAAATAAAATTCAATCCATGAAGATAAAAAGAATAATTTGATCATTTTATGATTAGAATTTTATTTTCCCAAATATTTTTTCTAAGTGATATTCATTTTTATTTCAAGAAACTTATGGATAAGGATTATAAAATATATTTTCTCTATATAATTTTTTGATACTAATTTACTTTATTTGTTATATTAAATATTTATGATAATGGTTAATATTCATAAAAAATGACTTTCTTATTTATGTTTTTAAACATATCACGTTTTATTTTATAAAAGCCAACATTATAAATTTTAGGAAAAAATTAAAAAGTATTTTTTAAGATTATTTATACTAATATTCGATTTATTTTATTGTATTTTTTATTTTAAAAAAGGGTTTTAAATAAATAGTGAAAAAAAACATTTTTCAAATAATATGACATTTATAAAATAATTTGTATATAAGTATTATTTAAATATTCATGAAAAAATTTCTAAGTATAATTATAAATTTTAATTATGTCTTTATACTTTTTAAAATGTTAAATTTAATTTATAATAACATATTTCAATTTTAAAACTTATTTTACTTTTCTGGAAACTATTTTTAATATATTATGCATTTAGAATTTTAAAATTAATTTTTTAAAATATTAGAAATATTATATTAAAAAAGGATTTAAATGTTTTTGTAAGTATATCAAAATTAAATAATAAGGACCATTTTATATTTGGTTCATAAAGGATAAGTTACATTAGTAAAAAACTAGTTTCCATAAAAAAACTAAAATAGTGGAAGCAACAAATCTAAGAGTAAAAGAAATAAAAATTGGTAAAACATGTTTCAATATTGGTGGTTGTATCTTTTATCAGAATAAAACCTTCTAATATCTATTATTTATCAATTTTGGATCAATGTACCTCTAGAGAGACATACCATTATTGAAATATTTTGGGTATTTAAAAAAAATTATCTCGTATACCTATTAAATCTTCTCTGATCGCTTCACATTCCCTCACAAAATAACCCAATTATTTCACTATAAATAATTTAAAATCTTATCATACACAAACCTTGAACCATTCAGTGGTTTCTTATCTTCTCTAAAAAATCCCCTCAAATTATTAACCACGTTTAAAATTAGATAATTCATGAATTGAGGTACAAATTTCCAACTGATGGTCTCAATTTTGTATTTATTTACATGAAATTATTCTTCCTAAAATTACATTAAACTACATTAAAATGATCATATTAGTAAAATTATTTTATTGTCATGGTTTTAAAATTATTTTATAATCATTAAACACATTTCTCTTTTCTATTAAAAAACAAATTATCTCTCTTGTGTGGTACAGAATACCTTTCCCATGACTCAACATGATTCATTTTCAATCACTTCCTTATAAGTATATTCTTATTAGGAAATTTTATATATAATTATTATTAATGAAAAATATTTTATATTATAAAATTAAAAAACATGTCATACATTTTTTTTATATTATGTCAAACAAAATCATCATCCATTCGTACGGATGGACTACCACCAATGTGGAATGATTGACTTCCATTACACTTTTTATTGAAAAAAATCATGGAAGTATTAAATATCGGATTAATGGATAAATATTATTTTTAT
The DNA here is from genome assembly GCA_963277665.1 of Viscum album. Lineage (NCBI taxonomy): Eukaryota > Viridiplantae > Streptophyta > Magnoliopsida > Santalales > Viscaceae > Viscum > Viscum album. The sequence continues at coordinate 1,545,531,740 of OY728135.1, read as the reverse complement.
AATATCATTAAGGGTATGGTATGAAAAATTAAAGATCCTATTAATGACATGATAAATAAATATTCCTCATTAATTCAATCTTTTAAAACTTGAGCTCTAAGAAAAAAAATATTCCAATTAAAATTCTATTATATTTTCAAATATTTTACATATTCCTATATATCCATTTAATTATGATAAATAATTATATAAAACATTATTTAATATTATTATGATTATATAATTATGATATTAAAACTAATACACCGCATAATCATCAATTAATCATGGTATTTTTATGTATGGCATAGTTTTACCACTTACATGAACATTGATAAAAAATTACATCCTGGGTTGACATAGAAACATAATTATAGTTATAATATTATTTAATCATTTTATTAATTATTTGGTTTGGGTTATTGAATTGTAAATATACTACTAATTCAATTAATTATGAAAACACATTTCATTCATTTAGAATTAATGAAACATGATTGTCCTTGATTTCATCTTCATGGTTTGTATAAAAAACTAACATAGAATGAAATTATAAATTTATAATATCATGAAACACATATTATAGTAACATTAAATATATTTGAATTTTAATACTGTAAAAAACTTCCAAATATTATTTTATGATTCCAGTACAAAACAATCATGATTACGTACACCAGATATTAAAAATAGGTAATAACTATATAGAATTCCAATAAATATAGACAATATATGGATACAATAAAATAAAATTGATATGATTAAGGTTATGAATAATTTAATAATGTTAGATATGATTTTTATATATGTGGATAAAGTATGTTAATCGGTGTCAATACGATAGGTAAGGGTACTTTTTAAAAATTCAAATCCTAGATAAAGGTTTATGTTATACATCATGCCTTATTTAATAGGGTGAAAATAAATCCCCACTACCATTTGGTTTTAATGTTCTATTATTTTTTATGATTTTTAAATTTTTATTACAAGTTAATTATCACATTGGTTTTGACTCAGAATTTATAAAAATTATAATGATATTATTGGTCTCAATTCTAAATCTTTGAGGCATAATAAATATTACGCATGTTATTATTTTGTACGGTTTATTTACTACCCATTGATGTATTTTAAAATTTTTTTTTTATTTCACAGGATATAATGAGACAAATATTATTCCCTTATTAAAATAGATATAGATTCAATTGTTAACATAGTAGTTAGGATCTTTGGTAACTAAACTTTGGTTTATTATGTCATTATATTTCTCTTGAAATAATTTTTACTTGTTGGATTCATTCTACAATTATTTATGTTATTATGGATTCTATTTCTATTTTTATTGATTTACTTTCCTTCCAAATATACCATTATTTAATATTTCTTACTTTATGATGTCTATTTCCTGTAAGTTATACTAATTGCTGAAAATCCTTCTCATCAAGTTATAATGTTCTATCCCCGTGATTATTCTTCAAATGTGTTTTATTTAAAAACACCCTATTTTACATTCCATTAATTTGGGTGTGTTAACCTAGATTCTATACATTGATTGATTGGGGGAAATTATAGAATTAACCATTTACAATTAAAACATATGGTTTTAATGTGAGTAATTCTTAAGAAATGTTATTTAATTTATTTACTAGGGAACTATTGAAAATCTATATATTTTTTATATTGATCTGGATGTTTATTTTTTAATAAAAAAATTTATATTCATTTTTTAACCATCCAAATTCATTTCTTGATGGGATAGGATCATGTTATCCCTTTTATTAATATAGGGAAATGTACTGATGTTTCCAAAGGTTTTATTCCAATATGGGAGATTATTAGAATGTTGAGTAAGTTTTGTTTATAAATACAACATATTTTTCTGAATGGAATGTCATCTTGATATCCATTTTATTGCAAATAGGAAAAGTATTTTTTTGTACATTGGTTTTAAAATTTATATAATTATTGAAATTGTTGATTATGAATTTTTTATTCATTTTCTCATACGATGAATGAATTGGACTTAAAAAAATGAAAAGTTGGTTCTAAAGATATATAACACATTTATTCATATATGGGTATCATGAGACAAATAGGTTTGGATATTTTTTTTCAAGGCTACCCATAATATGAATTTTCCATGATGTATTAGATTTTCATATTGAATTATCTATCTAGAATTATGAATCTCATCACTAAAGAACACAATATTATAATCCATAAAATCAATCTATTGTAATTAAAATCCATGTATTTATTAATATATTAGTTTTAGTTTATTATGTATTTATTATTATTACTTATTTGTTACATAATATTTATACCATGTTTATGACATGATTTCAACTGTTTTATGTTTCCCCTTAATGAGTGCTTGAGAAAACTCCTTATGTATCATTTTTCCTATGACATGAAGAAATGTGTTACTTGTGATATGTATTAAAGGATACCTATGAGAATAATTTATAGGATATTATGAATAATTATTAATTACTTAGCAGTTTCCTATATAGTGTAAAAAATATCAATTAATTAAGAGAGTCATGGGTCTCCAGTCTTGTTAGTTTATATTTATCAGTAATTATATAAAGCTATAAACAATAATGTTATTTCTAATTTAAGTAATAAAATATTTTTATGGATTGAATCTAAGGGATACTAATTCTTGGGAATAAACATATGGTATGTAAGAGAATATGAAATATACGTGTTTATAGAAGAAGGCACAAAGTGTGGATCTGAGAAATAAAAATTTGTATTAGAATAAGGTTTATGTAATATTAGAGATTAATATTTTAAACAAGGATAATATAGGGGTAAATAATATGGGGTTTATCATATTTTCAAAAGTATATATAACTTATTGGGATAGTATATTATTTAACATTAATTTGATAATTAACTTTTATTTAGGTATTAATATAATATAACATTATCAAAAACCATAGGGATGTGTTTAGTTAATAATTATATGTATAATTTAACATCCCAAACATTTTTTTAAAGTAGATGTTTTTTGGTTTCATTAGAAATTACATCCGGATTTGGATAATATACGTTGATACAGTCTTTAGGAAAGATGAACCTATGGGAAAGTAAGTTGAAAATGGAAAATTTGGTATTGACTTGATCATCACCAAGTTAATGAAAAAGTTTCCTAATTATACACCTTATTTAAAACTTATGGGGGATATAAGTAGGTCAATCACATTCTCTTTATGATCCTTTATTAGGGATTTTAATATTTTTACATTACTTACCCTAATAGGAATGTTTTCATGGATAACGTAGATTGAATCATATGGTTTTATAAGTTATGGTATATATTAATTGAAATTCCCTTTCCAAGATAATGTATGGGTTGAAATTTATGATCATAAATTTAAATTATTTTTGTTTTTTAATTATTATAAGAATTCTAAGGGTTATTTGGGTTCCCTATTTTGATTATTAGGATAAGAATCATAATAAATACTGACTCAATGTTTACACAGTTTAACCTTGAATGATTTTTGTTAAAATATGGATGGTATATTTTGAGATATGAGAGATATTGTATGAACTAAAAGAAATATTGGCTAATAAGGATGATAAATCTTAGTAACCACTTTGATTATTGAAAATAGTGAAAGCCTATATTACCCCAACTATATAGATATGGTCATTAAAATGATGATTGAAAACTACACATATCTTCCACTCAAGAGTTTTTGAAATCTTTTTGGTTCTTTACTCTAGCCACCCTAGTGTATATAAATTTTTTTTAATGATTGTTAAATTATTATTATAATGATTCGATTATTGGTGGAAACTTTTTTTCTAGATTATTTTATCATGAGTTGATGATTAAGGATATATTAATATTAATTATATTCCATTAGAAATAATTGATGTGATTCTAGTAATGGATATACTATTTCATCATAGAATCCATATTTAATGAATCATATCTATACCAACCACAACATATTCTTTTACAAAAAATGTACATTGCAAAATACAGTGACCAAAATCCAATATAGAGATATCTTAACATCAATACAGTGATAGAAGAAAACAAATTATCATCTTTATCGTCATCTTTCTTTGAACCACTATAGTGTACATGCCACTATAATTCCAAATAAGATAAAAAATATCCATCTAATATTTTAAGTTGAATACAAACACAAAAACCATTTCTAGTGAAACAATATATGATATTTTGGATGAAAATGTAGAGGACACCATATGACTCAAAGGCTCGGTGCAGTTTGAGAACCAGGATCAATGCCTCAAATCTTGTGAGACCATGAAATATAAGAATGTAATATTATGAAATTTGGAAGCCCCCTTTTGAGAAATATTTTTCCCTCCTAGAGAGGATGTGGAGAGTAATAGATCCCCCAAAAAACTATTATCCATTTAGTCTTTATAAAGTAGTCAATGTTGGGACCAATAAATCATTGATTAATAGATATGTGTAGTTCTCTATTGAGGATGCAGATGATGTAATGGGAGAATTTATAAATGATTAAGACAAGAGTTGTTGATCTAGTTAGTCTATAAAGGGTCATAAGCGGTCTAAATGTGGATCTAAGTGAGAATTATGTATAGAAGTATCATTATTCTTTGACATTATCTTTCAACCTCAACCATCCTTAGACACCACCTATATGAAGAAGTGTGGGGGAAAAGATATGAATGTTTATGGTGTACCCTTATAAATATCCCAACCACAATATCCTAGACCCAACGTCTGATTTATTAAATTATCATAGGACACATTGAATAAAATCTTAAAGAAATTTATAGTTTAGTAGTCTTTATAAACTAGACACAAAATGATTCCAATAATACATTTGATTACAAAAAATTAAAATGTATTTTTAATATAATATCATTATACTCTCAAGTATATACATGAATTTCATTAATAGTACACTTCTTGGACACCTATGAAAGGAAAAAAATAAGAGTGAGATAATATGGTTAGTAAGAGCTAGGTAAAATAGAAGCAATCATGATTAGATGATGAATAATCAGTAAGGTACAATCAATATAAAAAAACTTATCTGTGAAAACATTCTATTTAATTAATAACTAGAAAATTATGAATATATTTAGAATAATAAATTTGAAATTGTAAATAATTGAAATCTCATGAAATTTGAATATCTTGAATATCTGTAATAGATAAGTAGTAATCAATATGTAAAGGTAAATAATTGAACACACATTATGTTTAAATAAATTGAATATCATGAATACAATAGGGATCATAAATATATCAAGGTATAAAACTAAAACTACATTTCATTTAAATCACTCAACTAACATAAATTGATAAGGAATAATCAATATGGAATGGTAAATAACTTAACACTCATTAATATAAATAACATGACTGTCATGAATAGATAAATAATAATAAATATGGAAAATTCAATAACTGAACACAAATTCTATATAAATAACATAAATATCATTAAAAGATAAAGAATAATCAATATGAAATGTTAAATAACTAAATAAATACCATTTAATCAATAATTAAGAATTAAATGCATATAGATATAATTTCATTATAAAAAAGTGTTAATAATGATAACTAAATTATTAATGAAGGAAATTCTTACATATTGGCTGCCATGATTTCAAAAATCATGACAACTCTACCATCATGTCCCTTTACAAGACAATTTAAAATAATTGGTCGAAACCAATTTAATCCAAGATTAAAGATTCTTCTGATGACAATACCAATGCATTTTGGGTATTTATAATTATGGCCCCAACCTTCATTTCATGCCTAATGAAATCCTCACATATCAAATTGTTGATTTAATTTATAAAAAATATACCATATCAGAAAATATTTATATTGAGTAAAGAATACTTTTTTATCAATATTTACCTTGATAATTAAATAAAATCCAATGTTGAAAACATTATGTTGAAATAATATATGGTTTAGGCAATAAATATATCCTTGATAAATAATATTGATATTTTACTGAAATTTATTATCCAATGATCACATGAAATTGAATATTTCAAGGGAATGTTAAAGAAAACAAAAAAATGAAACATTAAATTTAATTTTAATACTTTCCTCGATCAAAATGATCATTAACCATCCATAGTAAGAGTAATTATGGTATAAATACAACATATCCCCAGTGGAGTGTGAATAATATAATGGGTTGTTTTCGTTGAGGAATACAAATACCATAAACAATTATTTGAAAAGCTTCATGAAGAAAATATAGATTTCAAATTTTAAATGTATTTTTTAGAAACAAAATTTCCCAAAATAGATTGAAAATATTTTTCTTTGAAAATAAACTTTTAAAATTATAAATTAATCTTTTAAACATTGATCGGTAATGACGACATGATATTTTGTACCTATCATGCATGTTAAAAAATATTAATTTCACAACATCGAAAAAATATAAACTATCTTTATTTAAAAAAAAATGAATATTATTTTGATTTTATTTTTCAAAATTCATAAATAGGAAAAATTATATTAATAAATCATTTGAAAAATGTTAAATATATTTTTGACTTTTTTTTAGAAAATATGGTCTTAGAAGAAAAAATATTTTCAACTGAAAAGATAAATGGTATTGTATTTTCATAAAAACATCTTCCTAAAAATTTTAAGTTCCAAAAGAGTATAAAATATTATTATTACTTGAAAATAACATGAATAAATATAAGATAATAAAATTAAAGGGATTTATTAGTTAATTATTAAATAATTTCCTTCTACAAAAATTCAAGCATTGACAATCCTGATTAAAATTTGATTGTGGAATAGACCATAAAAAGATATTAATGTGAAATGTTGAATTAATAAATTAATTGATTGTGTGAAAAAAATTTGGAACCATATAAAATAAGTTTAAATAAAAAAATATTTTATTGAAAATTAATCACGAACATAATATTATAATATCAAATTCAATGAAAAATTAAGATAACCATCCAATGTCTTGAAAGCCTTCAATTTTTATTGATTTTTGATAATCCACCTATCAAAGGGTGAGGTGGAAACCATACAAGGCCTATAGGTGTATGTATTACATGGATCGTATGCCTTAGAGGAATTAATTTTCTATAGGCTTTATACATTATATACAACCCAGACTAACTACTTGGAAATGCTCCTCCCCAGCATCTTTATCTTAAATTCAGCTCTCCACCTTCGCATGGATGTTTGGCAAGGATTTCATGTGCATGCACAGGCTTATCCTGATGGCAGGTTCCATACACTCTCATTCTTGCAATCTGTTTAGATTTTGTTATAGTGAAATATCCTTTCTCTTCCTCCTTCTTGATCTTGTTCTTTATAGGTTTTCTGGTTTTTCATCTGCACATAAGGAGGCTTGAAGGCCTTGAGGTGGACCGAAGGCCTTATTGTCCCAAAGGACTAGGTGACCCAAAGGCATTAAAGGACTCAGGGACCAAATCGGTGGCTCGATGGCCCATACGGGGGAATAGTCATGGATAATACATTGCCAAACTATATCGGCTACAATGACTTCTACAACACTACTAAAGTTTGCTACATTACCTGCTACAGTACCCCCGGAAATACGCCTCCAAATGGATTTGATCTTGGGCCACCTAGATACACTTAAAAAGTCCTCACCAACTAGGTTGAGACTCATGTGTGAAGTAACATAACACAATTTAAGGAAATTGAGGTATGAAATTCTTTATCACTTGTTAATTTACAATTCAAATATAATAGGATAAAATTCTGACGTCCCAGACCTGGATTCCACTTAACGAGTTCCGTGATCACGGTGGGTCACAAGGCCTCAACCGCAACTCCCCAAATTCCAGAGGATACCTACTAGCATCGAGGGCCTAGGATGTGTCTGTGGGGAGACTATTCCCTCATTAGAAGATTGTAAAACAATGGAAGGATATAAAAAATAGTAAAAAATGGAAACAATGTAAATAAAAAGCACACTACAACTTATGAAATAGATAAATAAGAATAATAATAACTGTATAAAAAAAAATAATGATATAATGTCACATCAATAGAAAACTAAAAAACATGGATACAAGAAAATAGACATAACATGATCCACTATGTAAAAGGAAACAAAGGATAATCCATGCGTCCTGAGATCTGAATATATTCTCTATAATTAATATCCATCCTAAATAGAAATAAATTATGTGTTTTAAGTCGTATACTTTCATTTTTCAACAATTGCAACCATGTAATCTACTACGGGTACCAAACGATGCTCGAAGAGGGTGTGAAATAATTCTTAGTGGGCCACCACCAATGGTGTGTATAACATCCATCCCACATAATGTAATATTGGAGTTTCAAGTAATGTATATATAAAGTAATGAAAAAATAAAATATAACTAAATATCCAAGTACTTGCTTCATACCTTAGTTAGTTTCTGAACATGTAACCAATTAATTTTATTTATAGTTCCCATTCAATGTTAATAGGTGATATTAGGCATATACATCACTAACATCACCTTATGGTTGTACAAGTAGTGATGTTCCCAATAGAAAACAAGGAAACCTGAAATTGATATCCCATGAGCAAGTTCTTGTGTAGCAACCAAGGTGGCATAGAGCTCACATAATGATAACTTTGTAGTATCTGAGTCTATCTAAGGGGTAAGAGTGTAATATAAGGATTGTAATCCAAGGAATTCCTGAATAAGGAGCCCATTATGTCCAAGGTGATTGACCAAGGTAAAATGCCGATAAGAAAAGACAAGTACCTATGGGATTTGACCGTGTCACCTACTAGTCAATGTTAGATCCAAGGAGTGTCTCCAATGTATCATACAATAATGTAAAGGACCCAATGATAGTATACGGGGCATCTGAAGAAATAGATAAGAACTAGATACTAGGTGGGTATCAACCTATGAAAACTACATCCTTGAATAGGAATGGGGTTCCCAAGACCCTAGGTACTTTTCTTTTAGAATCCATGAAGAGCTCATGTTAGTTCATTATTATTTGATATTGTAATCCTATATCCATTAAATAGGTACAAGCCTTGTGTTCAACAGTTGTGTATATGCCATGTAGTGTTGCATCCATTTTATAAAGTCTTAAGTAACAATTACGTCATATTCAATTATAGAGGTTCACTATGCTACCTTCCATCAATATGTAATGGGGTGATATGAACATGTAACCTTTATTCAATCTCAATTAATAAGGCCAAGTTATATAGTTGGTATATTTTGTATTTCAAATTTCACATTTAACAATAAATTTTAAGCGCTTACCTTAGGCGGGTCATGCAGTGAGAATACATGGTACATTCTGTTATGAAATTATCATTAGTAAAAGAAAATTAATATAAGAAGACTCGCATTTAGAAAGTTCGAGAAAGGGTACACCTGAATGGTGGCTCAAACTTTTGAAAACATGAAAATGCAATTATGGCATAACCTTTGACATGAGGCAGATTAAACTGTGGGTGTAACCGCTACAAAATAGTCAGATATTTGGAAGGAGAATAAACATACGATTATAACAAATATAGTCATGGAATTTAAATTTAAGAAACGACATTCAAGGAAATTGGTGGTCCCCACACAAATATTAAAAAATCAAAGAACATTATAGATGAGTAATAAACCACCCACGTTAGGGTTGTATGACTCTCCTTCTATGGTATCGGCCCTTGATTTTCTATAGATTATAGTAGATATAAGAATATGTGAAAAACAATCACATGATGATATCTATTTTGAGAGAAATAAAGAAGAATAACATGTAAATTGGACTCAATTACTGACTGTTACACATATAACGTGACGAAGGAAAGCTCAATCGGATGCCGGATTATAGAGATCTCTGAATCTCTAGGTTATTCCATCAAAAAACTCCAAAATGAGAAGAAATGGTTTAATATCACTGGTTCTTTTATTATAGAAGATGTTGGGGGTAAATATATCATAAAGGTAAAAACTAGAAATTTACCAATAATTTTAACCTACACACAGTTTGTCTAACCGTGCACAAACTGTGCAAGACGATTCTGCCCAAAAAAGATCTTCCGCACGGTTTTATCAAACTGTGCCCAAGCCATGCACAGGTACCTAGGAAAAAGTGGCGTTCACATGGTTAGGCTACATATCCATGTGCCAACTATGTGTGGGGGCTCTGTCTAGAAAAAAAATCCTCATAGTTTTCCAAACCATGTGGAATTCCTACACGGTTTACTCTAAACCATATGCCAAGAATTTTTTCCCTAAAAATATGGTTTCTAGGCTCCAAACAAGCCCCATACACCCTCATAACATTTACTAACTCTTTAGGCATATATATTAGTTCCCAAGTGGATATTTAGATGGAAAATTAAAGGATCCATACCTAAGTGAAAAAATGGGTTCTTACAGTCATTCCCCTTAAATGAACCCCCCTGAGTTCTCCTTCCAAAGGTATACAAACACTATTTGAAAACAACTCTGGAAATTGGTCATGTACATTAACTTCACTATACCACATCTCATCCTGTACTCATTTGTGCTACCATTGCACCCGTACGAGAGGTATCGACCTACCTTGGAGAGCATTCATGATTCAATCAACGACGCATACTGTATTTTCCTCAAAGGTAGCATCAACATCTAACTCAACTTCTTCGAGATCAATGGTATTAGATGGTTCGTCATGATATTGGAAAATCTACAAGACATCCAAGATGTCATGTATGGCAGGATAACTCTAAGGTGGCTGCAAATTATAGTCTACTAGCCCAAATCTCTCTATAATTTCAAACGGGCTGATGTAACGAGGTGAAAACTTTCCCTTCTTCCTTAACCATTTGTGCCCTATCCTGGGTGATACCGAAAGAAAAAAAATCACAAACCTGAAACTCAAGAGGTCATAAATTATGATCGGTATAAGATTTATATCTAGAATGAGTAGTAGTCGTATGCTTCTTGATCAGCTAAACCTATTACGAAGACTCCTGAATGAGATGAGGACCTTGTAGGGTTGCCTCACCTACCTCTATCCAGAACAAGGTTGAATATAATGGCCTACCACATGAGTCCTCAAAAGCGACTGTAATAGGCCTACAGGTCTCTGGTGATCCACCTTCACCTTCTGACAGGTGGAACACTTATTTATGAAGCCTGCAATCCGACGTCTCATTTCAAGCCACCAATATTAGCATCTCATATCTCAATACATATTCGAGATTCCTATATTAACTGCCCATTGAGATGTGTGGTAACCTTTCTTCAACTCCTCTCTCATATCTACAAGAACCCATATACATTTATGTAGGCTTAGGATGTTGTCTCTTTCCACAAAAAAATTCTAAGGTGGGTTATCTCCTGATATACTCTCACGAAGAACAAATCCCTCAAAATTTGAAAATCTCCTACTCTTCACCTTATCAAGAAGGGAAGAGTTAACTGTTAAGGCTGAGAGGAAAGACTGCTCATGACTGTCATGAGACTCCAGATGAATTTCATAGAAGAGGGCCATTAACATCCATTCCTCACTGGATTCCTATACGAAATGTGTTTCAGTTTTTCTACTCAGTGCATTAGTGAACACATTTCCCATTATAGGTGTATAGGCAAGATCAAAATAAAGGGATAGTAGATATTTGACCCATCTCCGCTGTCTAAGGTTTAAGTCACATTGAGAAAAGATGTACATGATGATCTTGTGATCATTAAACACCACCAATCACTAACCCAACAGATAATGTCTCTATCAACATAAGGCCTGGAAAAATACTACTAGCTCCAGGTCAGGTGTCGGGCAATTTCTCCCATAAGGCCTCAAATTCTATGATATGTATGCTATGAATTTTTCTTCCTCCATCAACACTACTCCAAGGACAATTATTGATACATCGTAGGAAACTATATAACCTTTTACAAGATCTGGATGAATCAGAATCGGTGATGAGAGAATCCTCCCTTTCAGTTCCTAAAAGGATTTCCCACATGATTCTGAACACAATAACTTAACACCCTTCTTTTTATGTCAAGTAATATGTGAAGAAATATGTTAGATATCCTGTATGAAATGTATGTAATATCCAGTGAGCCCAAAGAAACTTTCGACATCAAACATGTTCTTAGGATTCTCACAAGAAGCTACAACACTAACCTTTTTAGGGTCAACAGAAACTCCTAATTCCTAGATAATATACCAATGAACTGGACCTTGTCGATCTATAAGTTACACTTATCAATCATGGAATAAAACCGATTCTCTCTCAGTGTACTCAGAATGAAATCAAGTTGTTTGGAATGATTGATACGATTGAAAGAATGAACTATGATGTAGTCCACAAAGTCCATGATAAAAGAGACCAAATAGGGGTGGAAAACCATATTCATTATAGACATGAAATTGTAAGGTGCATTCATAATACCAAATGACATAACAAGATACTCGTATAGACCATACCTACTATCGCAAGTTGTATGAGGTATGTCTGATGGTATAACTTGCACTTGATGATAACCCGATCTCAGGTCAATGATAGATAACACCTTTGAACATCAGAGCTAGTAAAAGAGATCATCTATTAAAGGTAGTGGATACTGGTTCTTGACTATAAGCTATTTCGACCTTCTGAAATCAATGCATAAAAAAAGAGTTCAATCCTCCATCATATAAAAAACCATGGGTGAACCCCAAGAGGATGTAATAGGCCTTATAAAGACATTGTCCTCTAGGTCCTCTAACTGCCACTTGAGCTTTTGAATCTCAGTAGGTTCCATCCTATATAAAGAAATGGACACTAAATCTATGCCTGGAACAAGCTCTATTGTAAACAATACCTCTCTCTGAGGAGGTGATACAGAAAAGTCATCGTGAAAGACTTCCTTGAAACGATCAACTAGTGGAGGGTAAAAAGCTTGAAGCAAACCTTGATCCTTTATGAAAAGATTATAAATCTAGGCAATGAATTAACATAGCACATGATTCTTTAGATTTTATCTCTCATATTGTACATCCTACTCACATTTGAAAAGATAATTTCTTCATTCTTATGATGTAAAAGAGACCTTGCGGTGATAACAATTTATACAGGCATGATTGTAGACTAAACAGTCCATCTTGAGAATGACATCAAATCCCATCATGTTGAGAACAAATTTATTCAATAAGAAAGTGTAACTTCCAATCTCATGGGGACAGTCTTTGCACTGGCATATTCCCTCCATCATTATTCCCAACATTGTGTTAAGGGTCATTACACCAGAGTGATATTGTATCTTTATTATAAGACTTTCCACAATAGATATAGTAATGAAATGGTATGAAGCACCGATATCAAACAAAAAAGAGACAATATTGAAAGCAAATATAATCATTCCCCATACTATATATGGCCCCGCAACCTGATCCTCCGGTATCAGATGAAAAGAATGCAACCAACCTGATCCATGGATCCATGCAACAGATGGACTACCATGGTCATGAATTCCCTACTAGCACTAATGGTGATCGGGGTTTGGACTTCCACGACCACGGCCTCTTCCTCATCCTATTCTATTCCAAATTCTCTCTTGACATGGTGCAAAATAACTCGCTCTTGTAGGTGGAGTAGATGATGATCATTTTCCACATGAAGCTAGTGGAAAGGTCTTGAAAAAACGATGAAGATGACCCATATGGATGTAAGATCTACACACCATAGGGTGTCTATAATACTGAGGATTATTTTTCCCTAGTCTTTTACACTGATGACACACCATAGAGCTATCAAAATGGATACTCTAGCCTCCACTTCCCAGATGAGAATCCCCAAAGGATCTTTTCCTACCTCGAGAGGAAATACTGTCATGACATAGAACTAGTCCTTAAAACCCATTACTTATGTCATCCATCATATTATGTTCATTGATAAGGGCCTAATCAATTGTTGAAAAAAAATTAGGAAGGAGAATGTCATTCACCTGATTTAGGATGGCATACTCAAGCCCATCCTCAAAATGTCTATCTCTGGAAGTCTCATCACCAGCTAGAAGTGGTACAAAGCATTGCAAACTAGTGAAACATGATTAATATTCCATAACTAACATAGATACATGCTCAAGATGCATGAACTCTCTAGATTTGTTATCTTTCAGTGATTGAGGAAAGAACATATCATATAAGGAACCCTGGAAATCAACCCATAACATTCCCTCATAACGACAGTCCTGGGTAACCACATAACACCAATGCTAGGATGAATCATGCAACATGTATGTAGAATGATTGAGTATTTACTATAGAGGAGTTTCTAGATTCTCAATGATAGACAATATGTCCTCTATCAAAGACTCAACAGTCTAAGAACAACCATCCCTTGAAAAAGTAGTTGGATGCTCCAGATGGAACTCACAGGTTTGATCAGCCATCATAAGGGCCACCCATTGAGTAGAAATCATTGACTGTATCAGACGTAGGAAACTATCAGATTATTGGGAATCAGTGCCTAGATATTGTACAGTAGGTGGTACCTCATGTTTAACTATAGAAGGTAAGACTGGCAGCTCAAGACCCTCCAAATTTGAAGTATCTTCGACACCACCCTCATGGAAAATGACACGGGGACTTCGTGGTGACATTGGTCTACAAATTCCAAGAACACACATAAGTACATTCTTAGAATCATAATATTTACTCAGTATTGGAAATTGAATGTTAGAAAAATCACTACCAAATTCATAATACCCAAAACTACCTACTTATATGCGTAGGTATTGGTAAGTGCTCAAGTATAAGTTTCATGTCATTTTGCAGTTAATTTTCAGGTTCACTAATTTACCTTTAATAGACCTGAAAATGAGGCATCAGGATGTGTAACCAATTCATTTTATATTTTAGGAATTAATTTATAATGGATATCCATTTCTAAAGAATAATTGTACATACCCATATCGCCAGAAATGACTCCCACTTACTTACAACATAATGGCCTGACTTAGTAAATTAAGGATCCCAGCCAATGAGTGTCCACAAACCTCATGAATTGAGATGGGAAATCACTCAATCACATCCAAAGTAATAGAAGTACATGTAAACTATCACAACATCACTCAATAATCACAAGCATAGTAATCAATGAAATTTAGTGAAATTCTCATATATGGCATGAAGTATTCATGACAAGTGAACCTTAGGTGCCTATAATGATGAATGTAACAATGATCCTTTCCCTCATGTCATCAGGCTAAGGGTGAAAGAAATTTTCATATAGATTAATAATCTACAACACCAATCAAAATTTTCATCACCCAATGGTGAAAAAATATCAACTTTAATAGGAAAAAGTAGAAAAACAATTATAATTTAGGAAATCTTTTTTTACCCTAAACACAGGTTCACGACACCAAACCACAAATTATGACCAAGTCTCAAGAGTTGATTTTCTCCAATTCTATTATCTCCAAATAATAAAGATATAAAAGAAACCACCTCTGATACCAGTTTGAGATGTACCAGACTCGGATGCAACTTAATGGGTTCCCTGAGCCCAGTGGGACACATCTCCTCAAGCGCATCTCCCTAAATGCCAGAGGCTACCAACTGGAAGCAAGGGCCTAAGGTGTGTCTGTGGGGAGACTATTACCTCATTAGTAGAGTGTCAAACAGTGGAAGGATATAAAAAATAGTAAACAGAATAAATATAAATAAACAATGACATCAAAATGATGCAATAGATAAATACTAATAACAATAAGGGTATCAACTAGAATAACGCTGATGTAATTTCATGTCACAAGAAAACTGGAAACATGGACACAAGACAATAGGAATAATATTTTCCACTAGGTAAAAGGAAACAATGGATACTCCAATCATCCCAAGATCCAACTCGGTCTTTAGTTATCAATATCTATCCTGTATAGAAAGTAAACAAGTTTTTGAAGCTTTATACTTCCCTTTGTCAACACCCACAACCATGTAATCTACTCCAGGTACCAAACGGTACTCGAAGAGGGTGTGAGATAAATCTCAGTGGTCCACCACCAATGATTTCTATAACATCTAACCTGTGTAATTTAATATAGAGGTGTTCATGCATGAATATTTAAAGCAAAAAAAAATTAGTACAATATAACTAAATACCCAAGTACCTACTTCATCCCTCAGCTAGTGTCTGAACATGTAACCCATTCTTTTTGTTTGTCATTTCCATTAAATGTTAGTATTTCACGTGAGGCATGACCATAACTGTAATCACATCATGATTGTATAGGCAATGAAGGTACCAATACATAACAAGGAAACCTGAAAATGAAATCTAGTTATGGAGTTACCGGGTAACCAAAAAGGTAACTTATAACTCATGGAATGCTAACTCGACAATATCTGAGTAGAGATATGGTGTAAGAGTGTAATCCAAGGAGAATAATCCAAGGCATTCAAAAATAAGTTGCCTACCAAGTCCATGGTGATCGAACAATGTAAAATGGGGATATACTAATATAGGGCCCAATTGTCTTTCCCCATGGAACCTACTGGTCAATGCTGGATCTAAGGAGTGTATCTGAGGTATCTTGTAATAATGTAAAGGACACTATGGTAGTATATTGGGAATCCATGTAATAGACAAGAACCAATGTTTAGGTGGGTATAAACCTAAGAAAACTACATCCTTGAATTGAAATGGGGTTCTTAAGACACAGGGTACCCTCCTCTCAGAATTCGAGATGAGCCCGAGTCAGTACATTCCTATATAGTATTGTAATAATGCATTCATTTATTAGGTTCAAGACTTATCTTCCTTTAGCGTGGATAGGCCATGTAGTGTTGAAACCATTTAATAAAGTATTAATTTACCATTAGGTCATATTAAATTGTAGAGGTTCCCTCTACTACCATCCATCAATATGGAAAGTGGTGCTACGAACTTGTAACCATTATTCAACCTCATTTAATAAGGCCAAGTTATACAGTTGATATTTTTTCCATTTCAAATTTAACATTTAATAAACAAGTTTAAGCACTTACCTTAGGTGGGTCATGTGGTGAGCATATAGGGTACTTTCCATTATGCAATTCTCATTAATAACAATCCATTTATTATAATAAGACTCTCTTTTAGAAAGGTCAAGCAAGGGAAAACCTAAATAGTGGCCCAAACATGACAAAACACTAAAACTCAATTATGGTATAACTTTCGACATAAGACATATTGAGTTGTGGGAATAGTCTCTAACATCTAATCACCTATTTTGAAGGAGAAAAACCATACGATTATAAAATGTATAATCATGGAATGTAAATATAAGAAATGACATATGATGAAATCGGTGGGCCCTTCAGGAATATTCCAAAAATCAACGAACTTTAGGGATGAGTTATAGACCACCAAAAATAGGTTTGTATGATTCTAATCCTCCAGTATAGGCACTTTATTTTCCTCAAATCGGAGTAGATATTAGAAAATGTGAAAAACACTGACATGATGAAATATAAGTTGAGAGTAAAAGAGAATAAGAACGACTAAAGAGGACTTTATTACTTATCGTAGCACATCCAACGGGATGAACAGAAGATCGGTTATATTTCAGATGAAGGAGATATATTTATCCCTTATTTTACCCTTAAAGAATCGCTAAAATTAGAATAAAATGGATTAATATTGATGGTTTTTGAATTTGAGAGGAAGAGGGGGGGTAGATTGATCATCAAGGGAAAAACTAAAAATTTACCGACAATTTTATCCTACGCATGGTTTGTCAAACTGTGCACAAACCATGTGAGGTGGTTCTACTTGAAAAACAACCTCCACACTAATTTATCAAACCATGCACAAGCCATTCATGGGTACCTGTGAAAAAGGGGCATTCACATAGTGTGTCTACATGGCCATGCACCAACTATGTGAGGTGGCTCTGCTCGGAAAAACAAAATCTGCATGGTTTACACTAAACCATGTTCCAAGCTAGTTTTCATTAATGATATGGGTTCTAGTTGTTGAACAAGGTGCATATACCCTTGGAACCTTTATCAACTCATTATACATCCACATCAAGTCAGAAGTAAAGATTTATACAGAAAATTAAAGGATCTATACCTGAGGGAAAACAAGGTTCTTATAGAAACAATTCATATTTAATTTAAAAATACCATGAATTATTAAAGAATCAAGATATTACATGTCAAAGGGTAAGTATATACACCGTATAAAAGAAATTAGGTTCATAACATTACAATATACCTCAATGAATGAAAATTGATACGAAGTCCCTTACCTCAAGCTTTCATTTAGTTTATCATTATTTAAAATAATATTTAAAGTTTTTACACATGTTAAATGTTTAAAAAAACAATATTAATACTTATATTTTAATATAGGACCCTATTATTAAATTTTATCACCCATTTGTTAATAATATTTCATAATATTTATTATTTTGTTTGTTAATTTCTTTGTTTCCTCATGCACGTTTGGTCAAGAAAGTTATTGTTATTGTGAATAGGATATATATCAATATTATAAATAATTATATTAATGTTTTAAATGTAAAAGTTACACATTGGATACATTTTTGGAACCATTTTTTAATTTTTTATTTGAAAAATGAATTACATCGCTTTGTGGAGATTGTTGGTCGTACATACAAACGAGAGAAGATATCATTTCCTTAACAAGTGAAAGGGTAAGGAATTAAAGGATATATTAACTTTCCATAATCAATAAAATCTCATATATATCTCATATATTGATTAATTTTATCCTTATTACCCTCTATGTAAAGTATAAGTGAAAAATGAATCTCATCACATCACGAGGTGCTTGTCTTCTATACACATGATGGGACATTGCCATATTTTAAACGGAATGGAAAATAAAATGGTACAAGTGATATTATAATTCTAGAAGTATAAAAACATCGTATATATCATATAAATGTATTAAATCTGTCATTATATTTATCCATTAAAGGTGTAAATTGAAAACTAATTAAATCAATTTGTGATGCGGTAGTCCATCATACACACGATAGACATTTTCATTTCCTATTTGATGGAAGTGGTGATGGATATAGTGAATTATATTAAAATAATAACATATAATTATATCGTATATACTTGTTATATTATACTATAATTATGGAATAATATTTTAAGGTGGTGTAAGAAGAATAAAAAATAATAAATGTTCATTTTAAAACGTTGCCTCTTCTTCAGAAAACTCCTTTAATATTTCACAAAATGACTTTATAAATAGTCATTATGATTAAAAAAATATACCTTGGATATGGAGAGTGCATTAATTAAGTTATTTGGGTATGTATTTTCTGTGAATAATGGATTTTATGTTTAAATAGTAGAGGGGAGTTGGTTTCCTTTTATAAGTGGTGACAAGGACACACACGAATGTTTCGAAAAGATACAATTACACACTCGTTTTTATCATTCCACAAGCCTAAAAATGGGTCATGATCAACCCATATAGTCTATAAGGTTAAAATTTGTCAAAAAAATGTGTATTTAAATAGTTATTAGGTCTTTTTAACCCTAATAATTTTAGTTTAACCCCCTATAATTTAGTTTTTACCCTTACAATGGTAATTAATTTTTCATTCTTTCACTATTCATAATGCTAAAAAAAAATTTGAACATAATAGATAATGTAACTTATTATAATTCCAAATATTTAATCCATTTTTCTAAATTCAATTCATATAAGTGGTATAATCCAATTTAAAATTCTACCTGTAGAAGTGATGAGAAAGCGAGTTTCCAAAGATAAAATTTCCATAATCTTAGAATGTTTTAATATCAAAATTGAATTTGAAATTGATTAAAATGTACTAAAGTTTTGAAATTGTAATATATTTTAACTTTTTTTAGTTAAAAACCAATTTAAAATATAATATAACCACAAATATTATTTAAATTAAATTTCAGTTTTCTAAAATAATCAATATTTTTCAGTATTCATTAAAAAAATTAAACATTTTAGGAAAATTAGAGAAATTAAATAGATGATAATTTTTATATTCTGATTTAAAAAATTAATTTTATTTTTACAAACAAATTTTAACATTTTTTTAAAAAATATTTTTCAATTATGTGAACAATGCAAGAAAAAACATACTTTTAAAAAAGGCACATTTTTCCAAAAAACATTTCTTTTCCTTGGAAAAGATTTTTATTTTAATTTATAATAAATATATAAAATAAAATTTGTTTATAAATGTGTAAAACATATAATTTTAGTAATTTTTTTTATCACTATTCATACCCTACAACTTAATGGTGTGGATGTAAAGGTCAAATTTTAAATATTAATATTTTAATAGAGTACTGTGTTTTGTTTAAACTTAGCGTTGTGTTCATCACAAGAAATAAAAGGGATTGAATTTATTTAAAATTAAAAACATTATATTGTCTCTATGTGTCAAATTATCTCATTTTCTCGGTGTTTTGTTTTATATTTTTTATCGAACATTAATTTTTATATTCCACTTTTTGAAATATAATGGTGTTAAATTATCACAAACTAAAATAAGCTACTTCCTTGCATTATAAACATGATATGGATAATAATGGGTTTTAAATTTAGAAATAAAATTGTTAAAAACCCATAATGTTAAAAGGGTTAATAAAACCTATGTTTTATATGATAGGAATGAAAATATTAAGGTTATCTAGAATAACACAAAAATAGGTTTCTAATTAGGAGAACATTGGTGGTTTATGAAGATGTGGACATGGAAGAAAAGTATAAATATTTATAGAGTGATATAGGTCATTGATAAATGTAATTAAATTATAAATGTAATGTTAAAGACATAAAAACAATAAATATGTGATTATTTAAAATAATATTCAATTCATTAGATATGAATATCATATGATAAATTTTTTGTTTCATGATCCCTTTATTAGAGCTTGGGAATTATTTTACTATATAATAATACAAGGATATATACTTAATTTATAAGATTCTATTTAAAAAGAAAAATTTCATCCATTGGTTTTGTTTTACATATATCAAACCAAGATTATCATACATGGATATCACATCATTTTAGATGAATAGTCAGCACATTACAAAAGTACATGCCCAAGGACTGTAATAGTTTGGTGTATTAGGGAACATGGAAAACTTTCATCGAATTTGGTGAAATATATTTACTGTCTTCCATAAATATATTCCCCTTTTAGTGCCCACTTAAAACATTTCATCATAACCCGGTGAATGGAAACATAAGAAATGGGGAGATCAGATGCTCGGTAAGGCTAAAAAATGGTGATATATAAGCATAATCATGTGAATAAGAGTATGAGAACATGATTATAACATTAGAATAACATACCCTACATATCTAGGATCATAATAAATAGTCATGGAATAAAGACAGGAAATTCACAACACATGAATCATAAGGGAATCAGGAGCACAAGCTGTTATAGAATAAAATATGAATAAAACATACAATTTTGGTAGACATATAAGATTAGAAAATATTATGTTAAGAATACCTAACAAGGCCTCTATAACATTTTTTTACTTGTCTAATCACCCATTACCAACTTCTAGATTGGGGTAAAAAAAACTATGTATCATTGTATTTCTCAGGCTTGCACTACATCCTATGTACCCTATTATTTTCAAGATTTGGATACAACTCGTGTAACCACGTTTTTTAGGCTTGGGATACAATCCCTTTACCCACTTATTTCCAAGCATGGGATACAACCCATCTACCATATTGTATTCCATCTTGGTCTATAACCATTGTACCCTCTTGCTTTCAGACATGGTCTACAACCCGTGTACCCTATTTTTTATGGGCTTGGGCTACAACCCATGTACCATCTTGTTTTTGGAATTTTGATAAAACCCTTTTACCCTCTTTTTGTTAGGCTTGATATACAACCCTATACCCTCTTTTTTTTTGGTGTGGGTTACAACTCATAAAGCCTATTGTTTTCAGGTTTGGGATATAACATATGTTCCCTCTTGTTTTTGTGCTTGTGCTACAACCCATATAAACTCTTATTTTTGGGATTGGGCTACAACATATGTAAAATATGATATCATATACCACATATCATTAACCAATGCATCGGATGGATATATAGGTCCAAAAAATCACTCAATAATGCCATACATCCATGTTCCCCATAATAATAAAACATTCAACATATCATGACCCATATAAATAGATAGGTTTTATAAAATTCATATCATAACGCATTAAATGAAATGGGTATCATAATAATTTCATCATATTATAACATGTGGAATATAGATAGGTTTAATAATCATTTCATGATAGAAAAACCTGTGAAAAAAGTGGGTTTCATAAGCATTTTATCATGCTATAACTGGTGGAAGAGAAACAGGCTTCATAAAAAAATCATCTGAAAAAAACATTTCAAGAGAGAATAATAATGGTTTCCTTGTATTATATCCCCAATAAATTATAAAATATATCAAATGATGTCATCTTATATTGATAATTATTTTTAAGTATCACTTGGATCAATTTTTAATGTAAATTACTTCTCATTAAATATTATTTTTTGAGACATAAAAAATTTTCATAATAATTTTCTTTGAAAACACATGGGAAACATATGAAGTATTATTTAAAAATAATTTAAAACATTTCTTGTGGAAAATATCCTGTTCTCTTTGGAATTATCTTTATAAAACATAAACCATTTTGATAACCTATTTCATTAAAAGTAACCATACAAACTTATAAAGAGGCTTTGAAACCCATTTTAAACACTTTTTATTTTTTTAATCCTATTCATTGATAATGAGATTAAAATATCTTTAAAAACATTTTTTGAAACATTTATTTTCTAGAATACACTATTTTTGAATAAAATTGATTTTCGAACAAAGAGTGAAATAAGGCCATGTTTTCTTCAAAATAATTTCTTAATTATTTAAATAGAAAAGTGTTTAAAATTGTTACTATTGAATTAATATATCATCAATAAGCATTGTATTATAAAATTCATTAGATTTACTAAGATATTTATCATAATATTTCATCAATGGAAGCATAATTGTAGACAATCCCGAGAGTGATGAGATTGTGGCAATAAATTCTTTTCACTTCACTAGCTTTGAATCATGATACCTATGAAATAATGAAATTACATGAAGAATAAAATATCATGAAATTAATTTAATTCATGAAGTAAAATTTTATATGTAATTATATACACCTTGTAAAAACATTTAGATTTATAACATAACTTTTGTCTCAAAGAAGGAAAATTGAGACAAAATAACTTTACCAATTTGGTAGATTTTGAACCATAAACCCAATTGAAGATAGATCATAAAATATTAATTTAAATACCAATAATTTTAAGCATAGGAATCATATAATAAATTAATGGTCAGTATATGTCCCATGCATAATATATAAGTGGTTAATATGGAATTAAGTCTCGAAAAAATAAACGTGAGTCAAAAAATCCCCTTACTACTTGAGTAACTTTTGATTTATGATACAAATGAAAGAATAAAAGAAATATTAACTTTTAATATCATTAAATTATGGAAATTAATTATATAAAATTTCTTCGGGAATTAAATACACCAGATAAAAAAATGAGTGGTGATTATGGCTTATATCACATAGATATAAAAAAAGGGATATGAAATTCCCTCACCTTAAGTAATTTATTCCATTTTACAAATTCAAACCTCTTGTATAATACATATAAGTGTATTATAAATATACCATATAACCATATTATTATTTATAATAACATACATTTTTTATTATGATATTACTCTTTTATTTACAATTCCATGTTAAAGATATGTTTTGGGTAATAACCGCTTTGTTATTCGTACATATTTTGACTTGTTATACATGGTCCACTTAATTAGATCATGATTAACTTATTTTAAACAATTAAAAAATGATATAAATATCATATATAGTCATTATATATATATATTTATAATACTCAATAAAATATTGAATTAGGATGTAAAATAAACCGTTCATGGAGACGGTAGGCTGTACGTACGCATGAAAACTGTTTCCATTTTCTTATCATATTGAAAGAAAGTAATTAAATGAAATATGTATATATGTATATATCATCAATATAGTAGTATTATTATTTCATATATATATATAATATTTTTATTAAAACCATTCCTAATACATTTCCTGAAAATAGTGAATGAATCACATCTCTTGGAGGAGGCAGTAGACCACACATCTATAAATGAAATTATCATATTCAAATGAAATGGAAATCATGATGGTTTGTGTTATATAATAAATATAAAACAATATAAAATTGAAAAAACCCATAAATGGACCATGGGTATGGTTGGAAACCATAACCTATTCATTTCATGAATGTAATATTTTTAACAGTTTTCAATCTTATAATTAAATATTATTTATTATAAAATATCATTAAATTAATTTTTAACACTATCCATTTATTTCGACTTTAAATACATCAATTAAATGGTCGTATTTAAATATAATTATTTCAAACATCCATAATATGTCACATAGATGTATAACCATAATGGGACACATTAAATCATAAAAATTATATATATTTTTTTAAATTATCTATTTTACTTTTTTAATTAAATATATATTGTATCAGTTTCTCATAAGAATATAAGGTAATTATATAATTTATATAAATTAGAAATAAATTTTTCTTAATTAAATTAATTCATTAATCTCAAAATATTTATTTATATTCATTCATATGATTCTTTTATCCTTATGTGGACACATAATATATATTTAAAACTAATAGAGTGAGATTTTGTAACTTTATTTTTTTTAAATATTAAATATATCATTTTCAATGAAAATTTTACCTTAAAAAATAGATTTCAATACTAATATGCTAATATTAAAATTAACTTTATCATATATTAGTGGTATAAATTAATTTTAAAACATGTTCACAAAATGAGATGAAATATCTTTTAAGAGAAAATACACTATTTCTTAAGAATTTAAATTTAATATATAAAAATGATTTTATACTATAATAAATATTAATAAAAATTATTCCAAAACAAATAATAGCATATCAAAAATAAAATAGAACTCATTTTACTTTTAAATAACTTAAAATAAAATTGATCTTTGTAAATGCATAAAACAAATATATAATTTTCAATGAATGTCATTATTTTCACTATTCATTAGAAAATTTATTTTTAAAAAAATACAAAAAACAATCACCCCAAGATAATTTTTATATGTTTATTTTAAAAATTATATTTTTATTAAAAAATTAATATTTATAGTTGTTCCATAAATTAATTATAATACACTTACCAAAAAAGTGATAAAAATCAATTTTTTGTTGAAAATTTATTTTTGAAGCATAAAATAACTTTATTGAAAATTGAGCACTTATTTATAAAAAATTTATCAATTCATATTTATTGAGTATTTCCTTTATATATATATATATATCTGCATGTGTGTGTGTGTGCGTGTGTGCGTGTGTGTTTAATAATCCAGTTAATAATATTCATACCCACCAATTAATGATATATTCATAATATAAATATTTAAATAATATAACTTTGGGGTTCATTTAGGCTAGGTATTCTATGTCATATACGCTATCAATCATAGTGCTCTTTTAAAATCATGGGGTGTTATTATGCATTTTTTCAATTATAATTTTAAATTAAAAATTTATACTTATGTTATTCAATTTTATAAAATGGATACCAAAATTTGAATAATAATAATTTATATTATGTAATTAGGTAAACATATTTTACATCCATAATGAATAAGAAAATATAAGAAATATATTATCATGATTAACGTTGAAATATATTTACTTATGGTTTAAAATTAGTACATAATGATTAAACAGGCCTAAAAATATAACCAAATTTTATTTTCAAGACATAATTTTATATTATCTCATCAGAGGTTTTGGAATGGTGTATTTTGGGGCCTTTTATCCAAGAAATATATATTTATTTATTTTAAAACAATGAAAATTTAAAAGTTTTAAATCCACCTCAATTATAAAAGGAAATCCCCTCTCATATACTCTCTCCTTTTGAAGAGACTTTGTAACGACCCAAACATTTATTAATGAGAGTTACTGCTTATCAAATTAAATGACATATTATGTTAAATGGATATATAGAACAAGAAATTACATGGTATTATGTTTTTTGATTTTAAAATACCGTTAAAAATTGTTACTATTTCTAATATAGTCACTGAATAGTGACCACATGATTAGTATAAATATAGGGATTTAACAAACCCAATTTACTCATACTAAGGAAGAAATGGACTCATCCAGTAGAGTTTCTCCATAAAAATCCCATGTGTAGAGCTCAAAAAGGAGGTATCATCATTAGGCTTCTATCTTGACCAAGCCCAAACTGAGATTCAACTCATTAAGTTTGAACAGAACCACCTACTGGATAAATGGAAGTTAATAGAGATTACCACATGAGTGATGTTATCTGAGCCTCCCCAAGAGTCTAACACCATCAAACATCTTAACCTTAGGTATTATGTGGATGTTTTATGGGTTTATGTAGAAATACTATAACACTATGATTATGTGCATTATTTTTGTATAGAGAATATATATTCATATTATTATTGTAACTTTATAAATAGGTTTTAATGCAAAAATAGTATTTTTATTTAATATTAAACAAATAAATATATTTTAATGAATTAATAGATTTTTTAATTAAATAATATTATAATAAAATATTGTTACTAAATTTCTTTTTATTAAATATAAATGATCAGATAATATTTTATGAATACAATTGTAATTTTTATTAGGTTTTGAAATCGTCTTTTGTCAAAACCAATGAATTTTTTATAAATGTTGGTTTTCATTTTAAATGTAAAAATTAACATATTTAGAAAATTATTTAGATAAAATGAATATTATTTTTGGAATCAGGATATCGAAATTATCCAATGGTTTATTTCTCATAATTTTCTGAGACAGTCTATTTTTTTGTTAAAATTTAAATATCGTTTAGATATATACCAAAAAGCATAGCCATATGCAAAACCTCCAACTATTTATTGATAAGAAAAAAGTTTAGTACCCAAGAACCACATACCAAACACAAAAACTTCAACACATCAAAACCAACCCCATCACTATATCCATGATAAAAAACATTATTCACAGTCGCCGACTCCCACTCCAAGCTTTCATAGTGCTTCAAAACTTTGGCATACTTCCTTCTAAGGTTCAATCGCTCCAACGAGAGAAATTCACTAGTAAAAATGCCAGAGAAAGCTCCGCCTTCTTTATACATGGAGGATCTAGTGGTTATTGGCTTCGGTAGATAGGAGTAGTCTTTCCTCGATCTTCTTCATGGCGATACAGTTGCCTCCTCTTGGTGTTCATATAAGAACTTATCCCCCCCCCCCTCCCCCGAACAACATCACTATATGAGGGTCTGAATGAACCCCCATTTACCTTTTCAATATCAAAGACATCCCCCCATATACCAGGGACCTGCATCTGTTGATATTTCACAAGACGACATTGCTGAAGCTGGAAGCCCGTGTCAATCATTGCTAGACATTGTGGTTGGTCCAACACCTCTTGTCCTGCACAATTCCCATTTACCACTACTTCATGAACTGGATCATCATTATGACCTGCGCATAACCCATCCCCCATTTCACCAATCACTTCATCCTCATTCTGAATCTGTGTGCCAGATTCCACACTCTCAGTCTCTAATCCTTGAAAGTGGTTCCTCGTGGACACTGAGGGCATCACCTCAATAGCCCATCCACTGACTCCTGACTCCTCCACTGGTAGACGAACATCACAATCCAGGAATGCAACACAAGTCCTGCCATCTTCAGCTTCCATCAAGGATTCCTGCCTCTCATTACTCTCCTTGCCACTACTACACTCCCTCACCACATCAGCAGCTCCATCAAACGATCCACCTTCCCAGTCGAGATCAATAGGAGAAAGGCCATCATCAATGACCCCTAGATCCTTCTGTCTCTCCCCTACAGCCATCGATATTCTTGATGCCATTTTGGTAGCAGTAACACTTCTGTCTATAGTGCCCTGGACACCATTCCCCAGTTTCAGGTCCTGCTTTATCCGGTTTAACACCATAGATAGCAGAGGATTTGCAGGCATTTCACCCGGCTTAACAGATGCATCTTGGGGGCCAAGTCCAACATTTCATACCCGATCATCTATAGTAGACATCCTCCTTCTATCAGCGGGTTTTCCTAGCCTTTTCTCCATGCCTGATGACCTCCTGCTAACACCTCCACCATGACACCTATCATCAAATTTCCCCAACCTATTATTGGTAGTGCAGTAGTCAATCCACGACTCATACACCACTACCTACTTCCATCTGAATTATTGGACCATCGAAATCCAAACTCAATCAACCGGCGGTCTCGAGATATCCACCTCAACACACAACCGAGGATTTATCGGGTGAGTCACCGTCTTTGTTCGAACATCAGAGCACAAGAATCTCCTAACTAGGTTCCCAAGAATGTGTATAATTGCTGGGTTTTGGAAAGGTAAAGGTAAGTGAGGGATACGTACCCAAATCAGGATGGTGGTCAGATCACGATTCATACAGATATCAAACTTCCATCACAGGAGAAGAAATTTACAACTGTTACATTTCTTGGGTGCACCGGACCACGCACGAATCAAATCTTGCTCCGAGGCGAAATGAATCTTCAAATGTCGACTGTCCAGGAGACTAACGACCGCACGATCTTGCAGGTCCCATTTTCCAAAAACGAACCGATCAAAATCATCTACTGACGTTCTGCAAGAATTGAACCTAGCCACCAGAGTCAGGTCGAGATAGATTGTCTCCTCAAGGAATTTCGACACCGAAATCTGGAGTTGAGGATTCCCAAGATGGAGATCTGGCACCTTCGGGCGCACCGCTATCACCGGGAACTTCGGGAGATACATAGGATTGGAAAACAGAACAAAGGGGGTTAGTGACCTCTATGGTAGGCCATCTCCCCCCTTACCACCTTCAAGAAGGGGGGGAAATTCATCGTCTTGCATCCATTAGGTCTTCATCCCGAGCTGAGCCGAGCTCCCA
This sequence comes from Viscum album, assembly GCA_963277665.1. NCBI lineage: Eukaryota > Viridiplantae > Streptophyta > Magnoliopsida > Santalales > Viscaceae > Viscum > Viscum album. The sequence goes on along the minus strand of OY728135.1, from coordinate 1,545,502,683 downwards.
AGTCCTCGCACCTCCATTCTCCGTTTATATATATATATATAATGTGTTTTATGTCATCATAACGACCCAATAGTGATGTTATAAAATACTATAAAAAGTTTTTCCGTGAATATTTTTTTACTTTTAAAATAATTTGATTTTGTTTTTTTATTAATCTTATGGTGCCTTAGTGGACCCTCTAGGACAAATAAAACATTTTAACTTTTAAAATGATTTCCATGAGAGTGTGACTTACCTACACATAATCAAGACAAATATTTTAAAATGTTCTGAAAATGGCCTTATAAAATAATATTTCCACTCCCCTTTGGAAAAAATCATGGAAAACCCAACTGTTGGTTTGTGGTTTTGATTACTTTAATGTGTGGTTTCCAAAACCTAAATAATAAATAATTCCCTCTCTTTTCCGATATAAACCCACCTATCTTCACTAAAAAACCATTCAGCACATCCCTAATTTCCCCATATCTCTCTAGTATCATCCAAAGGTGCCGAAAGAACCGAAGAAGCCTCTTCCAAGCCTTTGGATCACACTTCCAAGTGAGATATTTCTTCCTTTCTCATTTTTTCTATATTTCATTTTGTTTTTATGCAATTTTTATTTCAATTAGAAATGTTGGGGTATGATTTTACAACACAACCATAAATCCATTATTATGTTTTAATGATTAGATACCCCTTTCTCTCTCGTTAATGCCCCCCACGTACACCCAATACCATGTCGGAATTCTGTAAGGAATTTCTCTCTTCTAATTTATATTCAATAAATTATTTTGTATTATAAATATAAATTTCATTAAATATGTTGTAACGTTTGTATATATGGCCCCTTACTATCCATTTCATGTATATATGATGAGACACCCCTTTCTGTCTCATTAACCATTTTTATGAATCCTTATGTCATGTTGTTACGCTACAAAAATTGCACCGCGATTTTCCAAGCCAAAGTCGTTGTGTAGTGAATACCATGACCATTTCTCTATCAAGGGTATTCAACTTTATGCACGTTTACTTATATATTATATTATTTCATTTATTAATTACACATTCCTTTATCGTGGAATAAATGATGATTTTTAATAAATCCATGTTATATGATCTATGTGGCTCACTTATGCAGGAAATGAAATGATTAAAAAGGGTATGCTCTGGTATCACTCTAATGTATTGGGTAAAGACTAGTATCATGATATGGCATGTTTAGTGAGGCTTTACTCATTATAATTCCTGTTCAATCATGTTTTACTCATTCTCCTTGTGCAATGATCCCTGGATCATGCTAATATCATGTTAAATATTGATTCCACATTTCCATTTTATGATAATCATGCTATATCATGGCTTTATGTTCATGTTTCTCTTATGTGCCATTGATATAAATATTGCCTAAAATGTACAGTATTTTTCATTTTATGCCTTATTACTCACTTACATGCCTTTATAGCTCACCCTTTTCTTATGCATGTCCTCAGGTAATCCCAGACAATTCTTAGTACGATGGAATGTGTGTGGTCATGTAAAAGTAGTTTTCAATAAATATGTGAATTTAAAATTTTAAGATGTTATGTAATGTTACTAAGCCCCAAAGACACTATAACTCTTGATAATCTATGTTTTATAAAGTGAATATTTTGTGGAATAAATTATGTTTAAGTGTTAAATATAGAGCAGGGTTGTTATAGCTGGTATCTGAGGAAAAATTTTGTTAATTTTGGGTTTAGAATTAGAATACCCTACTGAAAGAATTATGGATAAGACTAAGTATAATAAAAACATAAATTAATTTTTTTGGTTATGGAGTAAGTGGTTTATCATGAAAATAAATCCCTATCTATAAACAAGGAGGTAATGGCAGCCCTGGCACAAATATATCTAGGGGTCAAAATCAAAAACACCGCTTTGAGCTAGAATCGATCAGAAACTAGGGCATGATAATGGGCGTTGTTTCAATCTTGGTTACAAAAATCATAGGGGATATGGTTTAGTAAATTCATATACTTACTATGAACCATTATTAAGGTAATTAAAAAAATTCTCTAAAGAATATATTGTGGGAAGTTGATCATGGATAATATAGATATGTTATGGAAAGAAATGTAACTTATAAGTTATCCCCTTTTGTACTTGGATTCATCTTTATGTGTTACCCCTAACATCCATTTTATTCTAGCCAATGGCCAGTAATATGAGGAATCAAGCTAACAATCGATGTGAAGACCAGTGTGATGACTGTTCTAATGAGATGCCCAATCCGATGGGAGCGGGAATCGAAAACTTTGTCATTATACTCTCATAGTAAACTCATGTTTTGAGTAGAAATATGGTTCAAGAGGAACGTTCAACCCCCCCCCCCCAAGGAAGAACAAGGTGCAATTGAGAGAGTTATGAGACAAAGGCCTCCAACTCTTAATGGATAATCAAATCTCTTAATCTCTTAACAATGAATCACATCCATTGAGAATATCCTCTACATCATTCAATGTTATGAAGAAGAGATGGTACTTCTAGATACTTATCATATAGAGGGTGAAGCTGATAATTAGTGGACATTGATCAAAAATATGAAGGTTGAGGAGGAGATCAAGGAATTGGAATGGAAGGATTTCTGGAAAATGTTTTTCGATAAATATTTTCCTCACACCATCTGACTTAAGATGGAAAGGGTCTTAATTTCACTCATGAAAAAGGATGACAAATAAATTAGAGAATATGAGTAAAATATCACAAGGATTGCATGATATGCCTTCAAATTTGTTGTTACCACCAAATTAAATGTTGACCACTTCTTTGGTGGGATAAAACCTAGCCTACAAAAAGCCCTAGTGATCCGTGACTTCAAGAGATATGAGGAAATTGTCTGGTGTTTCCTCAAGGTTGAAATGGAGAACAGAAAATATATGGGGTGTTATAGGGATATGAAGGATAAGGTGTAATATAATTCTGGTGGTCCGATGAATAAATCCAACAATTCTAAGAAAATCCTTCACCCCACTTCCAAAGGTGGAGAAATAAGCACCATAAAAATTTTCTGAAGGGAAGAGGAAATGATTTATGTGTGGAAGAGAAGAAAACAAGGCCATTAACTATCGACAAGAAAAACTAGCGGCTGTAATAGAGGAGAGGAACACTATATTCAACCCTCAATGCATTTTTCATAGCTTCAACTACAAATAACCAGGGCACATTGTAAACAAGTTCCCTAAGACAAGGGTTTTTTAGGCAACCGACAACCTCTAAGGCAACAACAGAGAGATTTTTTCATCACTACAACTGAAGTGAACCCCGAAAATGAAGTGGTGACAGGTATGAAATTTATTCATTCAATAATAGAAAACATAACTTTTGATTATGGTTCTATGAATTCTTTTATATCTTGAAATTTTAGTAGCATAATCCCAACACCACCACAAATCATGGATGTAAAGATTTTACTGAGAACAACATATGGGTAAATAAACAAATCCCATGAATATAACTCCTCCCCTATCACAATTTAGGAATTGGACCTCCCAGAGAATCTCTTCATACTCCCTCTGGTGGAATTTGATGCAATTATTAGCATGGATTATCTTTCCTTATATAGAGCCAACATAAATTTCTGTCAGAGAGAAATCACTCTCTATAAGGTGAATTGACCCTTATTCTGTACAAGTACAGGGAGGGGGTGAATATTCTTTAGAACGATCATCTCAAGAGTGGATATTAATTCCTTATTATCATTCATATCATGCTCAAATGGTTGAGACAATGGAAGCAACCATCCTTGAAGACATGCCAATTTTGAGGGAATTCGCTGAAGTGTTTCACGAGGAATTGCTTGGACTTCACCATAGAAGATATGTTTGATTCTCAATTGATCTTATACCCAGGTAATTTCCAATATCCAATACTCCATAGAGAAAGGCTACTGTGGAACATAAGGAACTGAAGAAAAAACTAGAGGAGAATCTGGATAAAGGGTTTATACTCACAAGTGCTTCACCATGGGGTGCACCATTCCTCTTCATCAAGAATAAATATGGGTCAATGCGCCTTTCCATTGATTATCATAAGCTGAAAAAAATAATGATAAAGAATAATTATACACTACCATAAATTGATGACTTGTTAGATTAGCTACGTGGAGCACAATACTTCTTCAAGGTTTATTTGTGGTCGGGATATTACAATGTAATGGTGAAAAAGGAGGATATCCCCAAGACTGATTTTTGTACAAGATATGGGCTATATGAATTCATATTAATTCCTTTAAGACTAACTAATTCTCTAATAGTCTTCATGGACATGATGAATATAGTATTTAGAGATTAACTCAACAAATTTATGGTAGTATTTAGAGATAATATTCTAATATACTCCAAAACAAAGGAGGAGAATGTGGAGCATATAAGTATTGTACTAGAGACCTTGTGAAAGGAGAATCTCTATGAAAATAACAAAAAGTGGGAGTTCTGATTTACGGAGGTCACATTCTTGGGTCATATCATCCGAAGTAATGGGAAATCCATTGGTCCCTCTAAGACAATTGAAAATTAGGGATATAGGAGGCCAATATCGTTAACATATATTCGTAGCTTCTTGGGGTTAGCTGGACATTATCGCCAATTTTTGAGAAATTTCTCACGAATGGCCAACCCTATTACCAAGATAACTCAGAAAATATTAATGTTATCATGGAGTGATGAATGTGAATATAGGTTCAAGGAGTTGAAAATGAGGCTTATCACTACACCTGTGCTCACACAACCCACAAGTGGAGATCATTTTGTGGTATTTAGTAATTCTTCGAATAGGGGAATGGGATGTCTGTTGATGAAAAATGACAAAATCATTAAATATTCTACAATGCAATTGAATGTTCATGAGAAAAACTATCCAAAAAATGATCAAGAATTGGATGCAGTAATATTATATTTAAAAATTTGGTGACATTTCCACTTTGGGGAGAGGTTTTAAATTTATATGGATATCAAAAGATTCATGTATATTTTCATAGATAAAGATTTGAACACATGCCAATGATTATGGTTAGAGCTGATCAAGGACTATGAATGCGCAATCCATTACCACCCTAGGAAAGTGACAAAGGTGATAGATTCTCTATGTAGAATGGTCTCAACAATTCTATCGTTGATCAGAATTGGAAAGGATCTAATCTTCATTGATTTGATGAAGATGGACATGGGAATCCTAAATAAGGGAACATCATCAATCCATTCAAAAATTATTTCTCAACCTTATCTTTTGGATACGTTAATGGATGTACAAAAGTATGATGTAGGAATTAATAAGAAAGTGGAAACTATCCTAACAGATAAATCCTTGGAGTACAATGTTGATGAAGAAGGTATTTTGTGATTTTTTACAATACTATCTGTTCCATAAAACCCGGAGATAAATAATGAACTTTTAGATGATTCACATAGTTCAAATATCTCCATTTATCATGAAACATATTGATGTATCGAGATCTCTGAGAGAATTATTGGTGGGATAAAATTAAGAAGGTTATCACTGAGTATATATATAGATTCCAAGTATGTCATCATGTAAAGGTTGAGAGGCAGAAGTCTATGGGGATGGTGAAACCATTAACCATATCAACAAGGAAATGGGAGAACATCACCATGGGCCTTGTCACTAGACTTTCTAATACATCCTAAGGTAACAATGCTATCTGGGTTTTTGTGGATATTCTTAAAAAGACTGCACACATCATTAAAATTTGGGAGGATTTTTCATTGGATCAACCGGAACAAATATATATCAAAGAAGTTATAAGGCTTCATGGAGTACCACTTTCTATTATATCTGATTGAGATCCATGATTCACCTCTACGTTCTCAAAGATTCTTCAACATGCTCTAAATATTGACTTGAATTTTAGTACGGATTGTTATCCTTAAACTAATGGCCAATCTGATGGGACTATCCAAAAACATGAGGACATATTGAGAGATTTCTCAATTGACTTCAAACGAGGATGGGATCAACATCTTCCTCTAGTTGAGTTATCTTATAATAAAAATTTCCACTCAATCATCCAAATGAATCCTTATGAAGCCCTTTTTGGGAAGAGGTGTATAACACTGGAATGTTGGGATGAAGTTGGAGTGAAAAAACTTTTAGGTCCAAACACGATCAAATAAATTGTGAAGAATGTTAATACCATCCAACATCACATTAAAGATTCTCATAGTCGATAAAAGAGAAATACTGATAATAATATATGAGACCTAGAGTTTGATGTCATAGACTTGATATTCCTCCACATATCATCATGGAAGAGAGTTATGATATTTTGTTAGAATAGAAAGCTTATTCCAAGGTACGTAGGCCCTTTGGAGATCCTTGATCACATTGGAGCAAAGGCATATCGAATAGAACTCACATCAAACCTATCTCAAGTACCTGATGTATTCCATGTATCACTCTTGAGGAAGTACATTCCTGACCTATAACATGTACTCAATCCATAGGTGGTACCATTGGAGAATGACCTCTCTAACAATGAGAATCTAGTGAAGATCTTAGATCTTAGGGAAAATGTTATATGTAATAAGATTATGCCCCATTGTCAAAATGTTGTGGAGAAACCAAAATTTTAAAGAAAAAATGTGGGAATCAGAGGAAGTTGTGAAGTAGAGTTACTTTCATCTATTTTAGTGTGGTGAAAAGAAATTTCAAGGAAGGAATTGTTTAAGGGGGGAAGATAGCAATGAAAAAACATTTATTAATGAAAAAACTTATGGATATAATTAAATGTATTATTATGTAAAATTGTTATATAATATATGCAATTATATGGTTTTATGTTTTTGGATTTTAAAATATTGTTAAGAATTGTTACCGTTGAAAATATAGTCGTCGACTAGTGACTACATGATTAGTATAAATATAGGGCTTTAAAAAATATAATTTACTCAGACAAAGGAAGTGATGGCCTCATCCAGTTGAACTTCTCCATACAAAACCCATTTTTCAGAGATCTGAAAGAAGGTAGCATCCCTGGGATTCCCTCTTGATCAAGCCCTTGATGAGCTTCAACATGTTAATCTTGAACAGAACTGCCTATGGGAGAAGTGAAAATTAATAATGATTACCACCCAAGCGATGTTATCTGAGCCTCCTCAAGAGTTTGTCATCGTCACACACCTTACCCTTAGGGCTTATGCAGGTGTTTAAAGGGGTTTTATAATAAGACCCTAGAACTATGATTATGTGCATTATTTTTTTATAGATAATATACATTCCTTTTATTATTGTCACTTTGTAAATATATTTTAAAAAACAAATACTATTTATAGTTAATATTCAATTATGAAATCTATTTTGATGAATTTTTGAATTTTTGAATTAAATAAAATTTTAATAAAATATTATTACTAAATTAATTTTTATTAAATATAAATAATAATATAATTTTTTATGAATACAATTGTAATTTTTATTAAGGTTCGAAAGTTGTTTTTATCAAACCCATGAATTTTTTAAAAATGACGTTTTTTATTTTTAAATTAAAAAATTTATATATTTAGATAATTATTTAGATAAAATGAGTACATTTTTTGAATTAGTAAATCAAAATTATCTAATGGTAAATTTTTCATAATATTCTTGGATAATCGAATTTTTGGGTAAAAAAAATATCGTTTAAATATAAAAAATGTCTTTTATGACATCATAATAACCCAATAGTGATGAAAATAAAATAATATAAAAATTATTTTTGGCCAATATATGTTTTATCTTTAAGATAATATGATTTTAGATTTGTTTTATTAATTTTATGGTGCCTTAGTGGGCCCTCCAATACTTATAAAACATCTTAACCTTTAAAATGATTTCCTTGAGAGTGTGACTCGCCTACACATAAGAAAGACAAATATTTTATAAATTTCGGACATTGTATTTATAAAAGAATGTTTCCCACTTCCCTTTTTCAAAAAACATGGGCAAAAACGATGTGTTGGTTTTTGGTTTTTATTAGTTTAATGTGTGGTGTCCAAAACCTAAATAGTAAAGAATTCCCTCTCTTTTCCAATATAAACCCACCAAATCTCCTAGTTATCTTCACTCCAAACCCTTATAGCATGCCCCTACTATTACCTCATCTCTATAATATTTTCCCAAGGTACCCCAACCTCCCATGAAGCCTCTATCAAGCATATACCTTGCATTTGGATCACACTTCCAAGTAAGAGATTTCTTCCTTTCTCATTTTGGTCTAAATATTATTTTGTTGTTAAACAATTTTGTTTTCAATTAAAAATGAAGGGGAATGATTTTTCACCTCATCCATACATCCCTCCTTATGTTTGAATGATGAGGGACCTCTTTCTCTCTCATTAATGTCTTCCATGTACACCCGTTACCATGGTGAATTTTTGTAAATAATTTCTCTTTTATCATTTACATTAAAGCAATTATTTTTTATTATGAATCTAAATCCCATTAAATATGTGGGGTTGTGTATCTATATTAACCCTTAATATCCATTTCATGTAAATATTATGAGACACCACTTTATCTCTCATAAAACATTTTTATTAAATCTTATGTCACGCTGTTATGTTGCCAAAATTGCACCATGATTTTGTAATCCAAATACATTGTGTAGTGATAGAATGCCCATTTCTCTATCAAGGGTATCCACTATTATACACATTTTCTTATTGATTATAGAGTTCCATGTATGATTTCCACCTTCCTTTATCATGGAATAAATGATGATTTTTAATGAATCCATGTTATATGATCCATGTGGAACACTTATGCATGAAATGAAATGATTAAGAAGGGAGTACCCTAATAACACTACAATGCCTTGGGTAAATATTGGTATCATGATAAATAAAGAGAAATGAGTGTTTACTAATGCTAATTTAAGTGCAATGAGGGTTTACTGGTGCTCCATGTGCAATGAGTCTTGGATCATGCTAATATCATGGTAATTGTTGATGCCACATTTCTAGGCTTTGATAATCATGCTATATCATGTATTTATGTTCATGTTTCTCTTATGCTCCATTGATATTTATATTTCTTAAAAGGTGTTATATTCTTCATTTTATGACTTGTTTACTCCTTTACTAGGCTTTATAGATCTCTTTTTTCTTATGCATGTCCTCAAGTTATCCCATGCAATGCTAAGTACAAAAGAATGTGCGTGGTCATGTAAAATATGTTTTTAATAAAGATGTGAATTTAATTTTTTAAGTTGTTATGAAATGTTCCTAAGACCAAAAGACACTAGACCTCTCGATCTTCTATGTTGTATCAAGTGAAGATTTTATGTAATAAATTATGATTAATTTTGAAATAAAGATCAGGGTTGTCATAGACTTTTTGTTTAGGAAATACCACAATAAATAACATCCATTAAAGTAATAAATAACCTATAATCCCCTATTTGTTCAATAAATAATTGAAATAATGATTCAGCTATAAACATAAAGAGGTCTCCCGAAGAAGACCTATAGTTCTTAACCATGTAATTTCATTTTATTTCTTCTTCTACCTATGTAAAATACTCATAAAACGTTAAGAAATAATAAAATCAATATATTAAATATACATATATGTTATTATGATAATTTAATAAGCTATATCTACATCTTATCCAATCAATGGGGATATAAAACCATTGATAGTGGGTACGATAGACTATCACCACAAATACTGATGTTATTTATTTTTCATATCTACCTATCAAAGATTGATATAATTATGAATTTAATGTATTTATATGATATTTATTTCAAAATAATTCTTCTAGAATAATTATACAACATCTAAATTCTTACCATCCAATCTGTTGGAAAATGATAACATCCCTCATGCGTACATTTAGACTACCACCACCATGAAGTGATCTGAATTGTTTTTCATTTTAATTTGATATGGATTGTAATAATGATAGATTTAATGAATATAGATGATATATATGATATAATAATGATTTTTAACAGGTTAATTATTATTTATCTTTTTTGTTCTATCTATCAAAAAAATGGAAACAACGTTCATTCCTACGTGTGGACTACCGTCTCTATGAATGGATTAATTAGTTTTTATATGTCAACATTTTTGGATGACTCTAAATATGTATATAATGAATATATATATAATATTTATATAATTATTAAAATTTTGGAGGTGATGAAACCATGATCAAGGTATAAGTATTGAAACTACTTAATCAAACAAAATCGGAAAAATGAAGTAGTTGTTACTCAAAAAAGTGATTTTAAGAAATAGTTTTTAATAAAAGTGTGATGAATGATTATAATAAAATAATATATACTATGATATATATTATTAGGTTTCTATAATATATATATATAATAAATATATTTTTAATATAGAGTAGGTCAGACACATACAAAGGAAGCTGAACCTATGGTAAGGGTTTATTTTATAATCTCATTATTATTTTAAATTATTTATGTTTAGGTCTATACTTAGAGAATTATTTTATATTTATATGTTAAAACCAATATATTTTCTTATAAATTGTTATTTTATGAAAATTAATATTTTTTAATTCATTTTAATCACTTTAAGAACTCATAATACCGAAATTATATTTTTAAGGAAAACTAGCCATGTTTTTTGTACTCGGGCATCCATTCACTTATGTCTCCATAGTTTCCATAAAACGGTTAAAAAATGTTATTAACGTGATAAAATGATTTATTAAAGAAATTTTTACAGATTTTTGACTTGTTAATATTTTATAAAAGGAATAATTTTTTTTTCATTTTCCGAATGAGGTATTGCTGACCCTTTTAGAATAATTTGGAAGAAATATTTTTTTTAACTTATGCGAAATGTATAAAATTACCATCAGTCATGAATAAATGATTTTTAATGTTTTATTTAAAATAACCTATTTCATTTTCAAATAAAACATTCTACTTTGTAATGACCCAATCATTTATGAATGGAAATTCTTCTTAATCTAATTAAATGCACTATTATGTAAAATGGATATATAACATATGAATTTCCATGGTTTTATGTTTTTGGATTTTAAAATACTGTTAGGAATTATTACCATTTCTAATATAGCCGCTGAATAGTGATCAAATGATTTTTATAAATATAGGTCTTTAACAAATCCAATTTACTCAGAAAAAAGGAAGCAATGGCCACATCCGGTTGACTTACCCATACAAAGCCCATTTTTTAGAGCTTGGGAAGGAGGTGGAATCATTGGTCCTTTATCTGGACCAAGACCAATCTGAGCTTCAACATGTTAAGCTCGAAAACAACCGCCTATGGGAGAAGTCGAAGTTGATTGAGATTACCTCCAGAGTGATGTTATTCAAGCCACCCCAAGAGTCGGTCACCATCGTACACATTACCCTTAGTTCTTATGAGCGTGTTATAAGGGGTTATGTAACAAGACTTTATCAATATGATTATGTTCATTATTTTTTTACATAATAAATAATATGCATTCATTTTATTATTGTTACGCTGTAAATAGTTTTTAATGCACAAATAGTATTTTTGGTTAATATTCAAGTATGAAATCTATTTTGATGAAATAATGGATTTTTGAATTAGAAAATATTTTAATAAAATATTATTACTAAATTAATTTTTATTAAATATGAATGATCGTATAATTTTTATGAATACAATTTTTATTTTTATTAATGTTTTAAAGCTATTTTTATCAAAACCGATTAATTTGCAATAAATGTCAGTTTTTATTTAAAAAGAAAAAATTCATATGTATTGGAAATTATTTAGATAAAATAAATATTATTTTTGGAATCAAGACATCAAGATTATCTAGTGGTTAATTTTTCATTATTTTCTAAGACGGTTGAATGTTTGGGTCAAAATCAAATACCATTTAAATATATAATGTGTTTTATGACATCATAATGGCCCAATATAAATGTAATAAGATACTATAAGCATTATTTTCGGCCAATATATGTTTTATAATTAAAATAATGTGATTTTATGTTTGTTTGATTAATTTAATAAAGCAATAGAGGACCCTCCAAAACTTATAAAACATTTTATTTTTTTAAATTAATTTCCTTGAGACTGTGAATCACCTCCACATAAGGAAGACTAATATTTCAAGAAGAAGATACATTTTCCTTATAAAATATTTTTTTCCACTCCCCTTTTCAAAAAAATCATGGGCATAAACTATGGGCTAGATTGTGGTTTGTTTTAGTTTAATGTGTGGTGACCCAAACCTAAATAATAAAGAATTCCCTCCCCTTTTCTATATAAACCCACCAAAGATACCACTTCCTCTTCACTCAAAGCCTTCAGATTTCAACCAACCTCCTCCATCCTCTCTCTATAATCCTTACAAGGCAACCGAGCTCCCATGAATCCTCTCACAGTCGCCTCCCAAGCATTTTAGATCACACTTCCAAGTAGGGGATTCCTTCTTTTCTCATTTTATCCATTTTTCTTAATATTTTTATACACATTTATTTTTTAATTATAAATGATGGGGAATGATTTTGAACCTCCCCCATACTAACTTATTTATGTTTTATGGATGAGATATCCCTTTTCTCTCTCTTTAATGCATCTCATGTACACCTGTTACCATGCCAAAATTCCATAAGGAATTTTTACCTCCTCATTTACATTCAAGAAATTTGCTTTATATTTTGAATCCACATTCCATTACTTATGTTGGGACTGAAGGTTCCGGGCGCAGCGGAAGCACGTGGGTGGATGTGCCCACTTGGCTTTTTGTCATTAGCAATGATCAATCCGGGATCAATACGACGATAAACGCCAGTCTCCACGGATCGAATCACAGAAAAAGACAAAGAAGATGGTTTTTCCCGGAACCACAAACAAGGATCGTTACAGGTTGATTATAATTAATTTAATTAATTATAAAGAAATACCTTTTGGGTGTTCTTTCTTCGTTGATGTTCTCAATCACGTTGTCGATGTGATCCGTCGTTGCTTCGTAGAAGCCAAGTGTAGACTCCCTCTAGTGGTGATCCACACGTGTACCTCGTATCTCTGGACGTCGCCAAAAGATTCTCCGGGTGCTAGCGTGGAGAAGCCTTTGCTTGCGTTGTCCGCCTTAGATTGTCATGATCCGATGGAAGAGGATCTCTCTCGGTCTTGAGAGCGTTCATGGAGGAAGAGGTTCTTTCGGCCTTGAAAGAATTCTCCAGAGATGTTATGCACAACGATTCTCTTGTGTGTCAGAAAAGAGTTGGGGTTGTGAGGATATTTATAATCGGGTGTGTGGGGTTATAGAGTTATGACAATAAATAAACGCGTTACGCGTTTTATTTATTTCATTGACTCTTTATTTAAAACCCCATGTCGAATAAATAATTCCTTGACATGCGCCCACGCTGATTATAATAAATATCATTTAAAACAATATTATATCCTCAAAATCCCAACTAAAAAAAACTACACGGCATGTACTTGTTTTTCATTGAAAACTACACGGCGTGTACATTAAATGTACAGGGCGTGTATATCTTGTTTTCATTTATTCATTTCCTTTCCAAAATAAAACTACACGGCATGTAATAATAATACACGACGTGTACTTGTTTTGTTTTCTTTTTCCTCCATCATTTAAAACAAATTAGGCTTCCTTGAATAATTATTAAACCACGTACGAGAATAATCTTTATTCAACTTGAGATACTTGGATACACTTAGTGTGTGACCCTCTAGGCCTCTTTCTCGTTGGCATTAGGCGGGCTTTCCTAAAGTCCAAGATTAATGTCTAGCAACGGGTCAAGGCACCCAAGAGAAAGAAGTTGACGCCGCATTGACGTATCACCTCATACGAACGCTTACTGTGTAATTTAATCCCTTTGTCTCAATATCTCATCAAGCAGGTTTCATGGAAGTTTCATAACCCTATATGCTTGATATGTCGTTCTTTGACTACCTGAAATAAACTCATCGTTTACACCATGGCCATGGAATTTAATACGACAGTTCTATTTCAATCAAAGGGCCGAGATATCAACTTCCATAAATGGAAGGGACAAATCCTTCCTTGACTAATCCATTAACAACATGTCACTCGTGACGCACCCAACGTACCCTACTTCCCGCCAACTGTCTGCGTGACGGTTTTCGTCAGTAAATCTAAGTGTGCGAGTCATGACATGAGTTAATGATAATCTTACAGTCTAAGGACCATTACACACACTCGTAGAGAGAAATATCCGATGACACCAAGACATGCGGAATTACTACTGGCGGGTTTGTTCTCATAATCTCCCATCTTGGAGATTACCAAGTACGAACTCCATGAGAGAGAGTCTCGTCTTCTTATGAGTACTCGCACATGACGGTCTGTATACTATGTGTCCTATCATAGTATGGAATCCAACCGCAGAACTTTATTTAAGAATATTGTTATAGCATTTCAAGGTTCTCGTCATAGCGGGGATCTTCTATGACCTTATTAATGCAACAAATATTTCAGGACATTATTATATTATAGTCATGCAGAACAATGAAAAATATATAATAAGGGAACATTTATGTAATCAAAGTACAAAACAGTTGGTTCTGAGGACACCAACCCTTACAAACTCCCACTTGGACTAGAGCCAACTGCCTACGAATTTTAGTCCTCTAGACCTCACATGATGATCATGTTTCTGCTGAGTCAAGGCTTTAGTCAATGGGTCCGCCACGTTGTCTTCCGTGGAAATACTACTCACTGCAACTTCACCTCTCTGAGAAAAATCCCTCAAGATATGATACTTCCGAAGTATGTGCTTTGTCCGCTGATGTGACCTTGGCTCTTTTGCAAGTGCCACCGCTGCAGTATTATCACAAAAGTGTGTTATAGGATCTTTACTGCTCGGTACAACATCCAGCTCTTGGACGAAGCTTCCTATCCATACTGCTTCTTTAGCTGCCTCAGAAGCTGTGATATACTCGGACTCTGCTGTAGAATCAGCCACCACACTTTGTTTTGAGCTCTTCCAGCTCACTGCACCTCCATTCAAACTGAAGATGTATCCAGTCTGCGACATCATGTCATCTTGATCAGTCTGGAAACTAGCATCTACATGTCCTCTGATGACTAGTTCCTCATCTCCTCCATAAACCAAGAACATATCCTTAGTACGCCTCATATACTTAAGGATAGTCTTGACTGCCATCCAATGGCGGTCTCCTGGATCAGCTTGATATCTGCCTACCGCACTTAATGCATAAACACCATCTAGCCTCGTACATAGCATAGCATACATGACTGACCCAATCGCGGATGTGTAAGGGATCCTTTCCATTCTCTTACTTTCCTCATGTGTCTGAGGAGACATTTTCTTGGAAAGATGAATGTCATGTGACACTGGAAACAATCCCTGTAACACCCCAAGCTTCTACGGTACGTTTCCCTTCGAATAATGCGATAGCGTGTGTTGTACGCAACCTCGAGTTCTAACACACACCACAACTAATTAAACTAGCCGTTGTGAATAGTAATACCTACTTTTTGAAATCATATATATTCTATATTTCAAAATGGACTTCATTTTTGGATTCGTAATATCAAAATTAGCCTAGGGTGAAATTTTGGTACATTTCGGATAACTTTCATATTTTGATGAATAGTGAAAATTTCTAAATTTTAATTAAAAACAACTTTTTTAATCAAAATAATTAATAGTGATAAATTATGAATTTGAGTGGTTTTAAAGTATATTTAGAATATATTTTTACCATTCAATTTAATGTTTATCATTGGACATAATTTTACAATTAAACCGAACATAAACAAGTGTCAATCTTTTGATAGTTATTATCTCTTAAAAACACGCTTTTTGTTTTGACAGCGGGAATTAATTTTAAATTAATTTCTGCCACTTCTGTGTTTTGAATTTAGAAAAATGGATTCAATATTTTGAATCAGGATGTTCAAATTGTGTAAATAGGTAACTTTTATTTTTAGACATTTTGAATAATTACTGCGGTAAATATTTTATTTACCATGGTTAAGGGTAAATCCGGTAAATAAGGGTTAAAAAAATAATATTATAATAATACTAAATTACCCTAAAACGTGTCTTAACCCTATTGGTTGATACATAGTCGACCATGGGCATCTTTGGGTCTATTTTGGGACCCCATGGAGCCACTTGTAAGTGATAATGACACTTTATTTTAATTAAGTCAAAATGAATACAAAAATGACACAAGCATATATCTTTTAGAACAACAATTTTTACATAGGGTTATACATGTTGGATTTTCGATTATAAATATTCATTAGAAAGATAAAAAGATTTCATACATAATGATATTTTATTTATAATTTTTAGACATTAAATAAGTTATTTTATTTATGACACAATGATGATGTAGTAATTACTATAATAATGAAAAATTAAAATAATTGATATTATAAATACCCAAATAAATATAATATGAAACTTTTAATGAATTAAACTAATTTTCTAGGCTAATATGATATATTAGGATTGATTTAATGGACTTTGTTCGAAGTAATCAATCTGTTATGAGTTTCACAAAAATCAACTATTGAATAGTTTCAAAATTGACATAAAAGAATTCTTAAAACAAATATTATATTATTAATTGATATTAAATTCCTAAAAATCTAAGGTTCGGCCAAGAGACTTATATTATGATAGGTTATTCATTAATGGACCACTTGGGGGTCTCTTGGATGTATATTGTAAGTTTATTAACCATATTATATAAAAATACAAAGAGACATTGTAAAAGTGAAACTAATTAACTTAGAGTTAATACTTAAAGATAAGGTTAATATAAGTACCCAAACCAGTCTAAATTCTATTGGTTGAGTGGTTTTCGACCTATTCCCACCTTAACCTTTGAATAGTCAACTTTGGAGCCTTTAGAAACCGAATATGAATTTATTATAAATTAATATTTCTAGCTTTTCCAAAGGTGCCCCTCACCCCTCTTATAAAAGGGCACTCCTCCTTCTCATTTCTTCACACCTTAAAAGCCTTTTGGTTCGGCCAAACTCTGCCCAAATAATCTCCCAACATCCCTCACTACAACCTAGAGGTCTTAGTTTGATCAGAAAGCCAACCTAAGGAGCCCTTTTGATCAAATCAAAAGGAAGAACCCGAAGAAGAGGTAATGATTTCACCACCCTTTTCTAAGTTCATTTCTTCTTCCACTTCTTCTTCCTTTGTTCTTACCATTCTGAAATAATAACTCCAGTATCTCACATATACTGTGATGTTATTATAAATATGGTACAATCATATTCAATATTCTATCCACCCTTTGAATAACATGTCACCATACGTGCGTACGTACGGCTTACCGTCTCCACGTCGTGGTGTAATTGTTATTCAATATAATATTATTTGGATGTGTATAATAATGATGTGTAACTCATGTAAATAATAAATATAACATGTTAATGATTCTGTATATATGATATACCATCCATTTATATATTATTTTAATATCAAAAGAATGATATTGTCGCTCGTGCGTACGTACGGACTACCGTCTCCACGAACGCGATGAGATTCATTCTCCATCGTATCCATTCAAGTATAATTATCATTTGATGATTTAAAAATGATGTTTAAGGACTGTATATCATTCTGGATATGAATAAGATACAACAACCATGGCTTATGTAACAAAACATATAAAAGAAAATGAGTAAGTTAACTCCAGAAACGACGATAATTCTAAGATATTATTAACAAATCAATGTTAAAAGATCATATATGATATCATATTAATATATATGATTATTGTATAATTTAATAACAACTATTTCACCATTATACAGGAGGTTAACCTACCCCAACCAAGGAAAAGTACAAGGTAAGGGTTATTTCACAATCTCTTCATTATCCGAGGTTGTTTATACGTAATAATCTACTGGGATATCTTTATCATCCACATCCATGTTTCTTAAAAATATATTTCAAAACATTTTTTATGGGTTAAAGACATTTATACCCTTGTTTGAATTTTTATAAGAGGTTTATAAAGGAATCTTTCCGTCGTTTTCAAAACAAGGTCCTTTTTAACCTTTTCGATAGAATTGAGGTAGAATGTTTTTTTTAACTTATACGGCGGGTGCGGTTATTTTACGCCGTTATAAAATCTTCAAAGATTTCCTTACAAGCTTATAAGAATATTTTCAAAGAAAATGTTTTATTTTATATGGATCTTAAATGGTTTCAAAATGAAAGGAGATATTTCTTTAAAAAGAATTTTGATTTCATCTATGTCAACATCCTTTGATGGATTTTAAGATTATTTGAAGTTGATTTATTATGATACAAAACTTCTATATTGTATTGAAGGTTTTGTGATATGTTTGACTATGGATGTTCTATTTTTATACCATTCATAGTTTATGGTGAAATTATTGACATTTCGTATGGTAGTTTTAATACGAATGTTTATGTTATGTTTAAACCTTTTCATATGGGAATGCATTGGACTTAATAAGTGACGGGTGGAGCCCGCTATAGCTCCTCGATGCATCGGTAGGTCTCATGAGACAAACTATTGTCTTGGCACAAGGCCTTGACAAAATCTTATTTGTAGTCTTGGCACGAGGCCTTGGCTATGTGGTTATGATAGTCTGGCATTATGCATTCCAACATTATGAAAGTGGTTATTGATATTGCATGTGATTATTCGATTAGTAGAATATCCATGTGAATAAGTAAATGGCATTATTTCATTTTTATTTTTGCCATACTATGTTGAAGTTCAATTTTAAAAGGCTTTTGTTTTAGTAATTCATTGCCTTAAATGTTTATGCTTATTATGAATGTTCCGCTATATTGTTTTCCTTACTGGGCATTTGAGCTCACCCCTTTTCTATGTTTTATTTTTCCCAGGTAGTGAAGAAGTAAGTTATGAATGACCTGCAGGGATATTATGAGGGGATTATAGTGTGGACTGTGGAAACATTATGTTGTTGTAATAGTTTTTCATTTTAAAATGTAATATAAAACTTTATGATTATATCTAGTGTTTCCAAGGCTACTAAACCAATCGGTCTTTCGGGATTTGATCTTTCTTGTGATCATGCCAATGTTATGTAATTAATGCACCGACTCTGGGAAACTGGGGTCGGGGCGTTACAGTTGGTATCAGAGGAAGTTTAGTACAAACCTTGGAAGCTAGATTTAGATAAACTCTGATTAGAGCACGTAGACTTAAGATGAACTTTGAGGATTAGTATAGAAGAACTTCCTAGAATTTTGGTATTGTAGAGATTTTGTGAGTTTTCCGAGCAATACATCCCTGTCTGGATACGAGCAGGTAGAGGCGGCTATGGCACAGATGTACCTAGGGGTAAAACCCGAAAACACCTCTTTGAGCTAGACTCGAACGGGAACTGGTGCACGACAACGGGCCTTGCTGCACTCTTGGTTACGACACTCCCGGGGGATATGCTTAGGATAACTCTCATTTTCTTTACAAATCATTATGAAGGGTTTATGAGTATATACTTCCTCAAAGAAAACATTTTTATGATTATGGATTATATCCATAAATAGTTCAATTTATGTTAAGTGTTTTATAAGTATGGGATTATGTATTTTGATTCATAAACTGATCTAGTTTATGCCATTGTTTAGAAATGGCGCCTAGTGGAAGAAATGGAAACCGTATCAATGCACGCACTCCATGTAGGGATTTCCCTCCTGCTCAAGATAATTATAGTGGGGCTGGTGATGCAACTGGTGCTGATCAGCTAATCACCGTACTGGGACAACTTACTCAGGTTATGAATAATAACCTTACCCGTATGGAGCACCCTGATCCGCAGCGTGGAGGATCAATGTTAGATCGATTCATGAGACAACAACCACCAACGTTCAATGGGAGTACAAATCCCTTAGTAGCTGAGCAATGGATATTTTCCCTAGAGAAAATATTTCAGGCTTTGGGGAGTAGTGAAAGGGAAAAAGTTACCATGGCAGTTTACCGCCTCACTGGAGATGCTGATCAATGGTGGTCATTGATTCAAAACATGAAGGAAGATGATGAAGTATCAAACATGGAATGGAGGGAGTTCAAAGATCTGTTTTTAGAAAAATACTTTCCTCGCGACCATCGAGCAGATATGGAAAGGCAATTTCTGAGTCTGAGACAAAAGGAGGATGATAATGTCACAAAGTATGAGGCTAACTTTACAAGGTTAGCGAGGTATGCTGGAGATTATATTCGCAACCCAAGAAGTAAGATTGATCGTTTCTTTGATGGGTTAAAACCATTTCTCCGTCGAGCATTAGTCTCACAATTCTTTTCGTCGTACGAAGACATTGTCTCATGTGGTATCAAGACCGAAAAAGAATTCTCTAAGTCTTATGACTTTAAAGCGAAGCAAGAGAAGAAGAGACCTGCTGATCAATCTGGGAATGGAAATAAGGGGAAGAAGGTAAAGGTTGAATATCCATCTTGTGGTAAATGCGGGAAGAAACATCCTGGTACTTGCTTGAAGGGAATGGGAGTCTGTTACAAGTGTGGTGAAAAAGGCCACCAAGCTCATGATTGCAAGGGGAAGAAGGAAGCTACCAACGTTCAGTGCTACAATTGCAGGGAGATGGGGCATTATGCAAATGCATGTCCTAAGCGTCAGGAGAACTTACCTCAGAAAAGGCCAAGGGATCAAGGCCAGGCTTATGCTATCACTACTGCTGAGGTAGAAACTCCGAAAGACGTGGTGGCAGGTAATTTAATGGTTTCCTCAAGTTTAGCAAATGCATTATTTGATTCTGGATCATCGCATTGTTTCATATCTTCCCAGTTTGCTAAGAAAATTAGATATTTCCAATTTGATTTAATAAGGGAGTTGTCAGTTAAAACTCCTAAGGGAAGTATCGTTGCAACAAAGTTTTGTGAATCAGTCCCCATTAGAGCACATAAATTTTCTTTATCTGCTGATTTCATTGTCATACCTATGATTGAGTTTGATATAATCCTCGGTATGGACTGGCTTTCGGACTATGATGCGAAGATTTATTGTAAGAAGAAAGAGGTTACGATTCTTGATGATAATGATAAGGAGCACCTTATTTTTAGAGCAGAATCGTCACCACCAAATTCTTATTTAGATCCACCCCCAGTAGCTCAACTTAATTCAATTATTGGGGAGGAAGAGAATGAAGTAACTATCGGTGAGGAAAGGAATGTTCAAATAGAGGATGTACCTGTTGTGAATGAATTTGTAGATGTATTTCCGGAAGATTTACCTGGACATCCTCCAGAACGAGAAGTTGAGTTTTCCATTGATTTGATTCCTGGATCAAGGCCTATATCGAAGACCCCTTATAGAATGTCCACTGTAGATTTAGTCTAACTAAAGAAACAACTAGATGAATTGAGTAATAAGGGATTTATTCGCCCTAGTGTTTCTCCATGGGGAGCCCCTGTTCTTTTTGTTAAAAAGAAAGATGGATCTATGAGGTTATGTATCGACTACAGGGAGATCAATGCTATAACGATAAAGAACAAGTATCCCCTACCTCGTATTGATGATTTATTTGACCAACTGCATGGAGCTCAATACTTTTCAAAGATTGACCTTCGATCTGGATACCATCAGTTGTGTGTAAAGAAGGAAGACATTCCGAAAATAGCATTTCGAACCAGGTACGGGCATTACGAGTTTACTGTAATGCCGTTTGGATTGACTAATGCACCCTCTGTATTCATGGATCTGATGAATAGAGTTTTCAAGGAGTATCTCGATGAATTTGTGGTGGTATTTATTGATGATATCTTGGTATACTCCAAAACCTACAAAGATCATGAAAATCACTTGCGCATTATCTTGAAGACTCTGAGGAGGCATGAATTATATGGAAAGTTTAGCAAGTGTGAATTCTGGCTTCAGGAGATTTCTTTTCTTGGCCATATTGTCTCTAAAGATGGAATCTCTGTTGATCCTTCTAAGACCAAGGCAATCCATGAATGGCCAGCACCTACGAGTATAACTGAGGTACGTAGTTTTATTGTCTTGGCAGGTTATTATCGACGTTTCGTCCAGAATTTTGCCCGATTGGTTAACCCATTAACGAAGCTCACACGTAAAGGGGTTAAATTTGTTTGGACAAAAGAGTGTGAAGAATTTTTCGAAGAACTGAAGAGAAGATTAGTCAATGCTCCTATATTGACTCTACCATCGGGGAATGATGGGTTCATTATTTATAGTGATGCATCAAAGAAAGGACTTGGCTGTGTCCTTATGCAGAATGATAGAGTTATTGCCTATGCATCACGATAGTTGAAAATTCATGAACAAAACTATCCTACTCATGATCTCGAGTTAGCAGCAGTGATCTTTGCTTTGAAAATATGGAGGCACTACCTCTATGGTGAAAAATTTGAGATTTATACTGATCACAAGAGTTTGAAGTATATTTTCTCACAAAAAGAACTCAACATGAGGCAAAGGAGATGGCTTGAATTACTCAAGGATTATGATTGTACGATACACTACCACCCAGGGAAGGAAAACAAGGTGGCAGATGCTTTGAGTAGAAAAGACCATGGAGTTTTGAACAATATGAGAATTGAAAGGGATCCAATTTTCATGGAGCTAGTGAAGATGGACATGGGAATAACCAGGGAAGGTGAAACATCAATGCTTTTTCAAATGGTTGCCAAACCATCTTTACTAGAAAGGATTAAGAGTTCTCAGACTGATGATGAATAATTCCAAAAGAAGATTAAAGCTGTGAATGATGGGAGATTGAGAGACTTTGCGTATGAAGGTGGAATTTTGTAATTCGGGAAGAGACTTTGTGTTCCCAATATACCTGATCTAAAAAGGGAATTGCTGGATGATGCTCATAGTTCCAATTTCTCTATACACCCTGGGAGCACCAAAATGTATAGAGATTTGAAGGAACATTTTTGGTGGGACAACATGAAGAGGGAGATTGCTGATTTTGTGTCAAGATGTATGGTTTGTCAACAAGTGAAAGCTGGAAGGCAACAGCCTGGAGGAGTCATGCAACCTCTTCCCATACCGGAGTGGAAATGGGACAATATTACAATGGACTTTGTCATGGGGCTACCAAAGACTCCTAGAAGGAACGATGCAATATGGGTTATTGTTGATCGTCTTACCAAGTCAGCACATTTTCTTGCTATAAGAGAAGATCTACCCCTGGAACGTCTAGCAAGACTATACATTAATGAAGTTGTGAGACTTCATGGAGTACCCCTATCGATTGTTTCTGATCGTGATCCCCGTTTTACTTCAAGATTTTGGAAAAGTCTTCAGAAATCCCTGGATACTGAACTTCATTTGAGCACTGATTACCACCCTCAGACAGACGGACAATCAGAACGGACTATTCAGACCTTAGAAGACATGTTGAGATCTTGCTCACTTGATTTTCAGGGTATGTGGGATCAATATTTACCACTAGTAGAATTTTCCTATAACAATAGCTTCCATTCGAGTATTCAGATGGCACCATATGAAGCGTTATACGGAAAGAGATGTCGTACACCAACCTGTTGGGATGACGTTGGTGAAAGAAAACTTGTAGGCCCAGAACTGGTGGAGGAAACGGTGGAAAAGGTGAAGGTAATCCAAAATCACATTAAAGCAGCTCAAAGTAGGCAGAAGAGCTATGCCGATAATCGAAGGAAGGATTTGGAATTTCAAGTCGGTGATCATGTTTTCCTGAAGGTATCTCCGTGGAAGGGAGTCATACGTTTTGGTAAGAAAGGTAAATTGAGTCCCAGGTACATCGGACCTTTCGAAATTCTAGAACGAATTGGGGCTGTAGCTTACCGATTGGCAATGCCGCCAAGTCTCTCCAAAGTTCACGATGTGTTCCACGTATCTCTGTTGAGGAAATACATGCCTGACCCAACGCATGTACTCACCTATGAAGATTTAGAAATGGAACCCGATCTGTCTTATTGCGAAGAGCCCATCAAGATTCTTGATATGAGAGAACAAGTACTGAGAAACCGGACGACGCGTCTGGTAAAAGTTTTGTGGAGAAATCATAAGATGGAAGAGGCAACGTGGGAACCCGAGGAACTTATGATGAAGAACCACCCGAGTCTTTTTATGCAGTAATACCCTAGAAATTGCGAGGACGCAATTATTTGAAGGAGGGGAGAATGTAACACCCCAAGCTTCTACGGTACGTTTCCCTTCGAATAATGCGATAGCGTGTGTTGTACGCAACCTCGAGTTCTAACACACACCACAACTAATTAAACTAGCCGTTGTGAATAGTAATACCTACTTTTTGAAATCATATATATTCTATATTTCAAAATGGACTTCATTTTTGGATTCGTAATATCAAAATTAGCCTAGGGTGAAATTTTGGTACATTTCGGATAACTTTCATATTTTGATGAATAGTGAAAATTTCTAAATTTTAATTAAAAACAACTTTTTTAATCAAAATAATTAATAGTGATAAATTATGAATTTGAGTGGTTTTAAATTATATTTAGAATATATTTTTACCATTCAATTTAATGTTTATCATTGGACATAATTTTACAATTAAACCGAACATAAACAAGTGTCAATCTTTTGATAGTTATTATCTCTTAAAAACACGCTTTTTGTTTTGACAGCGGGAATTAATTTTAAATTAATTTCTGCCACTTCTGTGTTTTGAATTTAGAAAAATGGATTCCATATTTGGAATCAGGATGTTCAAATTGTGTAAATAGGTAACTTTTATTTTTAGACATTTTGAATAATTACTGCGGTAAATATTTTATTTACCATGGTTAAGGGTAAATCCGGTAAATAAGGGTTAAAAAAATAATATTATAATAATACTAAATTACCCTAAAACGTGTCTTAACCCTATTGGTTGATACATAGTCGACCATGGGCATCTTTGGGTCTATTTTGGGACCCCATGGATCCACTTGTAAGTGATAATGACACTTTATTTTAATTAAGTCAAAATGAATACAAAAATGACACAAGCATATATCTTTTAGAACAACAATTTTTACATAGGGTTATACATGTTGGATTTTCGATTATAAATATTCATTAGAAAGATAAAAAGATTTCATACATAATGATATTTTATTTATAATTTTTAGACATTAAATAAGTTATTTTATTTATGACACAATGATGATGCAGTAATTACTATAATAGTGAAAAATTAAAATAATTGATATTATAAATACCCAAATAAATATAATATGAAACTTTTAATGAATTAAAATAATTTTCTAGGCTAATATGATATATTAGGATTGATTTAATGGACTTCGTTCGAAGTAATCAATCTGTTATGAGTTTCACAAAAATCAACTATTGAATAGTTTCAAAATTGACATAAAAGAATTCTTAAAACAAATATTATATTATTAATTGATATTAAATTCTTAAAAATCTAAGGTTCGGCCAAGAGACTTATATTATGATAGGTTAATCATTAATGGACCACTTGGGGGTCTCTTGGATGTATATAGTAAGTTTATTAACCATATTATATAAAAATACAAAGAGACATTGTAAAAGTGAAACTAATTAACTTAGAGTTAATACTTAAAGATAAGGTTAATATAAGTACCCAAACCTGTCTAAATTCTATTGGTTGAGTGGTTTTCGACCTATTCCCACCTTAACCTTTGAATAGTCAACTTTGGAGCCTTTAGAAACCGAATATGAATTTATTATAAATTAATATTTCTAGCTTTTCCAAAGGTGCCCCTCACCCCTCTTATAAAAGGGCACTCCTCCTTCTCATTTCTTCACACCTTCAAAGCCTTTTGGTTCGGCCAAACTCTGCCCAAATAATCTCCCAACATCCCTCACTACAACCTAGAGGTCTTAGTTTGATCAGAAAGCCAACCTAAGGAGCCCTTTTGATCAAATCAAAAGGAAGAACCCGAAGAAGAGGTAATGATTTCACCACCCTTTTCTAAGTTCATTTCTTCTTCCACTTCTTCTTCCTTTGTTCTTACCATTCTGAAATAATAACTCCAGTATCTCACATATACTGTGATGTTATTATAAATATGGTACAATCATATTCAGTATTCTATCCACCCTTTGAATAACATGTCACCATACGTGCGTACGTACGGCTTACCGTCTCCACGTCGTGGTGTAATTGTTATTCAATATAATATTATTTGGATGGGTATAATAATGATGTGTAACTCATGTAAATAATAAATATAACATGTTAATGATTCTGTATATATGATATACCATCCATTTATATATTATTTTAATATCAAAAGAATGATATTGTCGCTCGTGCGTACGTACGGACTACCGTCTCCACGAACGCGATGAGATTCATTCTCCATCGTATCCATTCAAGTATAATTATCATTTGATGATTTAAAAATGATGTTTAAGGACTGTATATCATTCTGGATATGAATAAGATACAACAACCATGGCTTATGTAACAAAACATATAAAAGAAAATGAGTAAGTTAACTCCAGAAACGACGATAATTCTAAGATATTATTAACAAATCAATGTTAAAAGATCATATATGATATCATATTAATATATATGATTCTTGTATAATTTAATAACAACTATTTCACCATTATACAGGAGGTTAACCTACCCCAACCAAGGAAAAGTACAAGGTAAGGGTTATTTCACAATCTCTTCATTATCCGAGGTTGTTTATACGTAATAATCTACTGGGATATCTTTATCATCCACATCCATGTTTCTTAAAAATGTATTTCAAAACATTTTTTATGGGTTAAAGACATTTATACCCTTGTTTGAATTTTTATAAGAGGTTTATAAAGGAATCTTTCCGTCGTTTTCAAAACAAGGTCCTTTTTAACCTTTTCGATAGAATTGAGGTAGAATGTTTTTTTAACTTATACGGCGGGTGCGGTTATTTTACGCCGTTATAAAATCTTCAAAGATTTCCTTACAAGCTTATAAGAATATTTTCAAAGAAAATGTTTTATTTTATATGGATCTTAAATGGTTTCAAAATGAAAGGAGATATTTCTTTAAAAAGAATTTTGATTTCATCTATGTCAACATCCTTTGATGGATTTTAAGATTATTTGAAGTTGATTTATTATGATACAAAACTTCTATATTGTATTGAAGGTTTTGTGATATGTTTGACTATGGATGTTCTATTTTTATACCATTCATAGTTTATGGTGAAATTATTGACATTTCGTATGCTAGTTTTAATACGAATGTTTATGTTATGTTTAAACCTTTTCATATGGGAATGCATTGGACTTAATAAGTGACGGGTGGAGCCCACTATAGCTCCTCGATGCATCGGTAGGTCTCATGAGACAAACTAGTGTCTTGGCACAAGGCCTTGACAAAATCTTATTTGTAGTCTTGGCACGAGGCCTTGGCTATGTGGTTATGATAGTCTGGCATTATGCATTCCAACATTATGAAAGTGGTTATTGATATTGCATGTGATTATTCTATTAGTAGAATATCCATGTGAATAAGTAAATGGCATTATTTCATTTTTATTTTTGCCATACTATGTTGAAGTTCAATTTTAAAAGGCTTTTGTTTTAGTAATTCATTGCCTTAAATGTTTATGCTTATTATGAATGTTCCGCTATATTGTTATCCTTACTGGGCATTTGAGCTCACCCCTTTTCTATGTTTTATTTTTCCCAGGTAGTGAAGAAGTAAGTTATGAATGACCTGCAGGGATATTATGAGGGGATTATAGTGTGGACTGTGGAAACATTATGTTGTTGTAGTAGATTTTCATTTTAAAATGTAATATAAAACTTTATGATTATATCTAGTGTTTCCAAGGCTACTAAACCAATCGGTCTTTCGGGATTTGATCTTTCTTGTGATCATGCCAATGTTATGTAATTAATGCACCGACTCTGGGAAACTGGGGTCGGGGCGTTACAATCCCCTCTTGGACTGTTCCATACTGAATCTCTTCAGTATCTTGTCAATGTATGTACTTTGACTTAGGCCCAGCATTTTCTTGGATCTATCACGATGGATCTTGATCCCAAGAATATATTCCGCCTCTCCCAAGTATTTCATGGAGAAGAATTTATTCAACCATGCCTTAACTGACTGTAAGACAGGTACTTCGTTTCCAATTAGCAATATGTCATCGACATATACTATTAGGAAAACGACTGCACTTCCACTAAACCTTTTGTAGACACAAGGCTCACATTCGTTCTTAACAAATCCAAATTCTGTAACAGCTTCATCAAAACGAATGTTCCATGACCTTGATGCTTGCTTTAATCCATAAATGGATTTTTGCAACTTGCATACCTTGTTGGCATCCTTTGAAGTCACAAACCCTTTAGGTTGTGTCATGTAGACATCTTCCTGGAGGTTCCTGTTAAGGAAAGCTGTTTTGACATCCATTTGCCAAATTTCATAGTCATGGAAAGTAGCAATGGCCAATAGGATTCTGATAGACTTCAGCATTGCAACCAGTGAAAAGGTTTCATCATAGTCAATTCCTTGACGCTGTCTAAAACCTTTTGCAACCAGTCGTTCCTTGTAGGTGCTGACTTGCCCCTCCATGTCCGGTTTCTTCTTGAATACCCATTTATTACCAGTAGGCTTTACATCAACTAGAGGATCTACCAAAATCTAGAATTGGTTTTGGTACATGGAATCCATTTCAGAATTCATGGCTTCTTGCCACTTGGAAACGTCTGTGCCTTCAACTACTTCCTTGTAGGTAAGAGGATCATCATTGTCAACCAATAATGAGTCACCATCCTCAGTGACAAGAAAACCATATCGTTCTGGTTCTCTCACCTCTCTCGAGCTCCTACGCAGTTCTTGTGTCTCTGGAACAGATTGTTCTTCCATGGGGCTTTGTGGAATCTGTTCTTGTACCAACTCATGTGTATCTTGAGCCTCAACTTCATCGAAGTCTATCTCGCTCCCACTATCTCTTCTGGAGATGTGCTCCCTCTCAAGGAATATGGCGTGTCTTGCCACTGTAACCTTTTTGTCTGAGGGGTTTTATAGGTAATATCCCCTTGTTTCCTTGGGATATCCTATAACGATAGACTTTGTGCCTCGGGGTGCAAGTTTGTTACCTGAAGAGGCCTTAACAAATGCTTCGCTACCCCACACGTGTAAATTCAATAACATGGCTTTGCGTCCACTCCATAATTCGTATGGAATACCATTTATCGATTTAGTTGGTACTTGGTTTAGTATGTGTGCTGCTGTTTGTAATGCATATCCCCAAAAGGATAATGTAAGACTCGCATGACTCATCATTGATCTCACCATGTCCAACAGGGTGCAGTTCCTCCTTTCACTTACACCATTCCACTGCGGTGTGTAAGGAGGAGTGAGTTGAGATAGAATCCCAAACTCCCGTAAGAAATCAATGAAGTCTTGATTAAGATATTCTCCTCCTCTGTCTGAGCGGAGTTTCTTATTCTTCTTACCAAGCTGGTTCTCAACTTCATTCTTGTATTCTTTGAACCGATCAAAAGAATCGGACTTATACCTCATTAAATAGATATATCCATATCTACTAAAATCATCAGTAAAAGTTATGAAGTACGAGAACCCACCCCTTGCTTCAACTGGAAATGGTCCACAGACATCTGTGTGAACTAATTCTAGAAGCTCTTTAGCTCTTTCACCTTTCCCACTAAATGGGGCTTTGGTCATTTTCCCTTGTAGACACGCATGACATACACCAAGTGGTTTTAGTTCGAAAGAATCTAAATACCCATCTTGATGTAATTTTGTCAAACGGTTCTCATTGACATGACCTAGCCGGTGATGCCAAAGTTGGGTGTGGTATGAGTCATGTAAATTAACTTTGTTATCAATTGCCATTACTTGGTTTGTGTAGTCTAACACATAAAGGCCGTTATATAAATGTGCCCTACCAAAACAAATGCTATCTTTATAAAAGTAGCAACATTCATTTCCAAACATGAATATGAATCCATCAGTATCTAATCTGGATACTGAAATAATGTTTTTGGTTATAGAGGGTACATAATAACATCCTTTCAAAACCAAGACCATCCCGGTAGGCAATGTGAGGTGGTAGTACCCGACAGCTACAACAGCAAGTCTGGCTCCGTTGGCTGCTCGTAGATCTATCTCCCCTCAATCAATCTTCCTGAATCTACTTGGTTCCTGTATTTGGATATAGATGTGAGCACCACAAGCAGTATCTAATACCCAATTAGTAGAAACAGATAGATTGCATTCGATAACAAACGCACCTGAAGCTTCCCCTTGCTTCCTTGGCTGGGTGCAGGTTTTCTTCCAGTGACCCTTCTTGCCACATGCGAAACAAACAGCATCCTGTTCCTTTGCCTCCCCTTTGATCTTCCTTTTCTTGGAAGTCCTTGAAGAAGCTTTGGTCTTAAAGCTCTTCGCCTTCCCTTTCCTTTTATTCACCATAAGGACAGAAGGCTTTTCACGCTTCATGTCATTGTCCACTTGGCGAATAAGGATAAGAAGATCAGATAGAGACTTCTCAATATTGTTCATGTTGAAATTAACAACAAAGTTTGAGAAGCTCTGGGGAAGTGATGCGAGAATGAGATCGGTACCCAGTTCTTCAGGGAGTTTAAACCCTAGAACCTCCAAGCGCTCAATGTATCCAATGAGCTTGACTACATGAGGCCCAGCTGGGGCACCCTCTCCAAGCTTTCTCTGAAACAGAGCCTTGGAAATCTCAAACCTTTATTGTCTTGCTCTCTCCTGGTATAAACCACGGAGGTGCTCGAGCATGCTGTAGGCATCCATGTCTTCATGAGACTTCATGAGCTCACTAGACATAGATTACAACATCAAACATTGAACATCGAGAGCATCGTTCAAATGTTGATCATAGACTAGGAAATCTTCATCACTTTCCCCTGGGGCAGGAGAATCAGGAAGTGAGGACTCCAGCGCATAAAACTTCTGTTCATGGCGTAGGATAACCCGAAGGCGCCTAAACCATTCCGGAAAGTTACTGCCGGTGAGGATGATGTCTTTATCCAGAATTGATCGCAGAGAAAATGTGGTTGATGTGTTTGTCATTTTGATTCTACAATTTAAAAGAGCAGATTCATCAGTACTTTCTTTGATTACATTTTATGAGAAATAATAAATTTTATTAAGTCTCCCACTATTTTATCAATTTCCAATGGCCCTCACCATTGAACTCGGAATGTCAAGTTGCTTTGACATTCTAACGGCAAGGATCCATATTTCCCTTCGCATAACCCCAACAAGGGTTGGTCAAGCTATTTGAAGGTATTTAGGTAGGCGGGTCTTTGCCAACTGTGAGATTACAGTTCCTTGATCTGTTGAGTGGACTCCCCAATCCTGAAATCCTGACTGGGATTTCCTCAACTCTTGCCTCCAATATTACATCAAGTCTAGAAAGGGCTACTTCTCTTGATGTAATATGGTTAAGTCAACCCGAAACCTTTCATAAGGGCTTCCTTTATAAAAGTAGGTGTCCCAACAAGGGTTGGTCAAACACATAGTTTTATTGAGTCTTGACCTTAATCAAGTAACGGAAGGCTTGGTCTGACTTAATATGGTATTTGAGGGATTTTATTCTTTATGCGTATCTTTGCATTATCACATGCTTGTTAATATTAAGTGATGCTTGCTTAAGTGATTAACCATGTTCCGATAATGTATACTCATAGACCGGTTTTTATTTTATTCCATCTTTGCATGCTTGTTCATTTTATTAATTATGTGATCGCGACAACACATGCATAATATATAAACCATGCAATTAGACAGAAATAAAATAAGATGGCATGATCATGAGCTTCTATTTGGTTAGCTTATCTAGCGGTTTTGATAAGCTTACCCTGACCTAGGGAAAATACCTTGAAACTGATGGTTCGTGTTTTGCAGCTCCCACCTGTCCACCTTTGTATCTTCTTGTGTCGGTTTCGCCTCGGATTCAGGATTTGAACCGTCTCCTCTGGCTTGGGAGATCTTCCATTACATGAGTTTACATTAAAGAAACCATGGGCACGCAGGCCCTACATTTTATTGGAAGAAGGCTCGCAGGCCAAAAAATTTAAATTAAATAAATTTAAATGAAACCATACACATACAAAGGGTCTTTGGTCTATCTCATGATCATCCATAGTATGCAATGACATTTACGCATATTTAGAATTCAAATTAATTTAATCATTCTTTTATTTAAGATAAGACATGCTCGAATTCAATTAATTATGATCTTATAATTAATCAATTCTTTATCTTAAATTACTTTCTGAATTTCCTTGATATTCTTCTCATCCATATTCCTTTTACGGGTCTTTGTACATTGGAGGAAACATGGTGAAATTCCATTTCTGGAAAGTACACGGCGTGTAGTTTATAATTACACGGCGTGTATTTTTCTTTTCACCCTTTGTCCAAAGTACACGCTGGGGATTTGGCGTGTTTTTCTGTACTTTGGAAATTTTAGAGTACATGGCATATAGATGAATCATACACGGCGTGTACTTCCTTGTTACACGGTAATCGGCCTGGCGATCCCGTATACGCAGTACGCAACTTATCTTTGTACACGATTTCACCTGGGTCGGAACGGACTACACGGCGTGTTGTTCCAACATACACGTCGTGTATTCTGGTTTCCACGCACCGTTCTATTCTTGTCAACACGGCGTGATTAAAACTTAGGCATAATCAATTCACACTGCATGGTTTGGCGGACCAGTGCCGGTTCGTTGAACCTAAGTACACGGCGTGTAGTTTTAAGTACACGCCGTGTAATCCCGTGTTGTACAGAAAGAAAGAGCAGCTCCTCCGGATGAGTTCCTCATTTTTATTTTAATCAAAATTAAAATTAAAAGGTCGTTTCTGTGATATGAATCGAGAAACGAAGGAGGAAGAATAGATCTCGTTAATTCAGATTTATAGAACGATTTATTTCGAATTGAATCAAATATGAATGCGTAAATTATCAACGAAAATTAAATAACTATAATCAACGTTGTAACCTCGCTCTGATACCATTTGAAGGTTCCGGGCGCAGCGGAAGCGCATGGGTGGATGTTCCCACTTGGCTTTTTGTCATTAGCAATGATCAATCCAGGATCAATATGACGATAAATGCCAGTCTCCATAGATCGAATCACAGAAAAAGACAAAGAATATGGTTTTTCCCGGAACCAAAAACAAGGATCATTACAGGTTGATTATAATTAATTTAATTAATTATAAAGAAATAACTTTTTGGGTGTACTTTCTTCGTTGATGTTCTCAATCACGTTGTCGATGTGATCCGTTGTTGCGTCACAGAAGCCAAGTGTAGACTCCCTCTAGCGGTGATCCACACATGTACCGCAGCTTCAGACGGCACCTGATTCCGAGGCCCGGTGTGCCCGGAATCAATTTCCGAAGTTTGGCTCGGGTACGTTCAGTGAACGGACGAGCGGGTTTTTCTATCTTTTGAACCGGTGCCCGGAATCGAATTCTGAGGACACCGATGAAATCGCAGCGCCGGTATTTGCTTAGAAACGCCTCTTCCGGAGTTGCGTTTTCTCAGACATGGTTTTTAAATTTTGGGGCTTTAAGTCAGAAATAAAATAAAATTTGTGCGACAACTTTTTTTTATTTCACTTAAGCTGCTTGGAAGCCACTTGAAGCCACTTAAAGGCGGCTTGATCTGAGCTGAACTGGATAGGATGCTATCCAGAAATATCCTACCCCCTTGGTAGGATATTTGTGAGGTGGGGCCCGCACGAGCCCCGCCGTTTCTTTCGCTAAGTAAGGCACCCGTGAAAACCCGTCAAAGTAACTGAAAAGTCAACCGACGCGTTTTCTTAAATTCTTAACAGAACATTTAATTGAGCGGTTTATTTCGTGAATTAAATGGGCTGTTTCGCTCGTTGAATTAATTCAACGAACTGATAGGTCGTTACTTACGCTTTTGCGTTTGTTGGCATGTTTATAAAATAAGACCAACCTAAAAATCCTTTGAAAGGATTTGAGAGGATCTGTGTTCCTTCAGCTCCCCCGCGAAGAACGCGAAGAACGCGAAGAACGCGAAGAACACGAAGAACGCCGGCGACCGGAATTCGACGACGCACGCCGTGATCTGCGACGTCGACGAGCTCTACCCGCGACGTTATTCGGCGACGCCTCTTCTTCCGCGGCCGATCCTCGTTCGGCAATTAAGGTGAGAAACGAATCGTTTATTTCTCCCCTTTTTTATAATTCAATATCAACGGATTTAAATTAATCCGTTTGATCTTGATCCGGAGATTGGCGACGCGACGCCGGATACCGCGACGATGCGGCGATCCCCCTTCTTCCGCGACGAGCAATCCCGCGACGATCCCCCGTCCGACGACGACAAGGTAAGGGTTGTTGGAATTCTTTTATTTTTTTCCCGTGTTTATTCCTTTGGAATAAAGAACCCGACCTCAGAACAATTTTAAATTATTTTAAAATTGTTGATTGGTTGCTTTTATTCCTCCCGTTGTTTATGACTAAC
The DNA here is from genome assembly GCA_963277665.1 of Viscum album. Taxonomy (NCBI): domain Eukaryota; kingdom Viridiplantae; phylum Streptophyta; class Magnoliopsida; order Santalales; family Viscaceae; genus Viscum; species Viscum album. The sequence continues at coordinate 1,545,468,216 of OY728135.1, read as the reverse complement.
GTGGAGGGTGCGGGTCTAACGAACAAGACCCGGCAACCCTCCGCCGATCTCTTTTGTTGTGCGGATATGGCGGACGACGACGAACCGCGCGGCAGGGGCGATCTGTTGTTTCCGCAGTGAAGATCGGCCCCCGGGAGGAGCAACGGCGCAGACGGGAGGCAAGACGGGCCACCAGAGCAACTCCGGCGGCCCGCGGAAGGCGGCGGCGGCGCGGGTCGCCGGCAAGGCGGCGCTGGCGACCGGAGGCGGCGGCGCCCGGCGCGCCGCCGTGGAGAAGATCTGCCGCGGCTGAAGCTGCGGCGGCGGCGGCCGGTTCCGCGGCCGCGCGGAACCGGGGAGGGACGCGGCGGCCCGGCCGCGTCCGCGTGACAGGCGGCCCCCCGCGGGGCCGCGTTTCCTTCAAGCCGCAGGTCAAACCCGCGGCGGCGGCTCTTCGGCCGCTCGGCCGAAGCCGAGCCGGCCGGTCCGGTCGGCCGGGCCGCGCCCAGGCCGGAACTGACCCAGCCTATAAATGAGGTATCTATAACCTAATAAGAAGGATAAGAATTTATTCAACAAAACACGCATAAGAACAAAAAGTAATAAACACCCGAATAAACAAGTAGTAATGAAATATTACTAATTAGAAGCTAATAATATGACCATATATAATATCATAAAAATATTAATGATTCTGGAATAAGTCAATAACGTTATTTAATTCATTATACAGGAGGTTCAGACACGTACAAAGCATATCAGACCTATGTTAAGGGAAATATTACAATCTCATTTTTATCCGAGATTGTTTATACTTTGAAATTTACTGGGGTGTATTTTATCATCCTCATCAATGTTTCCTCAATATGTAATATTATTTCCATCCACCTAAAATTTTTTAAATACAATTTTACCCTTCGGGGAGTTTTTAGTAAAAGATATTAAAGGAATCTTGTTCCGTTTTTCGTATGAGGTACTTTTTGACTTTTCCGACAAAAGTAAGAGATAAATTTTTTTCTTAACTTATACGGAATGAATGGATTTTTAAAACATTATTTCCAAGAATATTCCTTTAAAAATTTTCATGTTTATTTTTAATCAAATTTTTTTAGTTTAAAATTGTATGACATGTTAAGAAAGGAAAAATGTTTTTGAAGTAGAAATGACATTTTCCTCAAGAATGGAGTTCAAGAGTTTTATCAAAATTATTTTCCATCTAAGATAATATAGGGTTCTGTTTCTATCCCTATTATTACATTTATTTGATTATGTTGTGATGGAATTATTTTTATGAATTCCATTATCTTATCTAAATTATTTTATGATGTCACGATGTTTAAGATTCTCTTTTTTATTACACGAGTTATGCTATGATGTATGATTTATGATTTTGTGGCACACATAAGAATGGTATCATTATGAGATGGGTGGGACCTACATATCCCTCCAATGCATTGGATAAGATTTTATATCTCATGAGATAGACATGGCTGGAAAGACAGGTTAAACCGGTTCAGTGAAACAGGACTGAAACGAGGAGTGAACTCAGTTCAGAAATAGACTTTGTCCACTAAGATAGCCTTTGCAATGAGTCTTGACTAATAATAAATGATTCTCTATGATTATGTGTGTATGAAACAAAGTTCCATGTTTTATGTTATGATTATTGGGATTACATTTCACTTCTATGATTTATCCCATGGTATGAAATTATGATTTCTTTTACAGGTTAAGATTTCCAAAATGTTATGTTCATGATCTGATAGATTTTTCTTTTGTTTACCCTTACTGAGCATTTGAGCTCACCCTTTTGTATGTTTTATTTCCCCAGGTCAGGAAGATGGTTATTAAGTAGGATATGCCAAAAATGGACTCTAGATATGATGAAATAAGTAGGAGGCAAAGTAGATGCTTTATGAACCAGTTGTTTATGTTTCCCAGTTTCTAAAGACTCTATACATGTACGGTCCTTTCCTGGTTTTGTTATATGTTGTAATAAGTGTGCTTCAATTCTGAATTAATAATAATATATGTAACGTATGGGTCGTTATAGTTGGTATTAGAGGAAAGGTATAGTCAACCTTTGGAAACTAGGATGTGAAAGCCTTAGTAAGAACCCTAAGGATAAGTCTAAGCACTGAACACAATATTAGTGTTTTAGAAGAATAACCTAGGATAAGACCTTAAGTGTGAAATTTTATTCTTGATTATGTGGTTTTCCTATTATAATTATTGTTGCTCACACTATTCTTCTTGGTTTTAGTCAATGGCTGGAACCCGAAGTAACCGTGTTAATGTGGAATGAAACAGGAAATGCAATGATTGTCCCCCTAAGCAACCAAACGTTATGGGAGATGGAATGAAAAATCTTGTATCCATGTTCACACAACTTTCTCAAGATATGAATCATGCAGGACTTCCAAACGAGCAAAGGAAGGAGCAATATTCTATTGAATCCTTCATGAGGAGGTGTCCACCTTCATTCAGCGGGTCTACTGATCCATTAGTTGCTGAACAATGGATTAGTACTACTGAAAAGATATTTTCAGTTCTTCAATATTCTAAACATGATAAAGTCATCTTAGGAGTGTATCGTTTGGAAGGTGATGCTTATCAATGGTGGAATCTTATCAAGAATACGTGGCAAAGAGATTAAATTGAGTCCATGGAATGGGACGAGTTCAAGAACTTATTTTTCAATAAGTACTTCCCTCGTATTCTCCGAACAAATATAGAGAAGGAGTTTCTTGAACTAAAGCCAGAGGATGATGAATATGTTGGTACCTATGAAGCAAATTTTACAAGACTTGCAAGGTACGCTTCTGGTATTATTATCCAACCTGAGAGTAAGATCGATCGATTCTTTAGTGGCTTAAATCCAAGTCTTCGAAGGGCGTTAGCCATAAGGGACATCAGTAGCTACGAGGAAATAGTTCAATGTGCTCTCAAATTCGAGATGGAGATTGTAGTAACCCATCAGTCATATGGGTTTGATAAGAAGAGAAAAATGGAATTCAAAGGAAAATCTAAAGAACACACTAAAATGAAGATGAGTTTTCCCTTATGTTCAATGTGTGGAATGAAACATGGAGGGAGTGGTCTTATAGGGACAAGTAAATGATTCAAATGTGTAGAGGAAGGTCATCGGGCATTTGAATGCCGCAATGATTGGAAGAAGATGTATAATGATGAAACCAAAGGAAGGGATACAAAGAATGAACCTACTACACTTCAATGTTTCAAGTGAAAGGAGATGGGGAATTATGCCAATCAATGCCTAAATCCAAGGGTTGATGATGATGTTCGATGTCAACAAACTCGTATGGCTAAAGAAAAAGGAAAGTCACATGCAATTTCTATCAACGATGTGGAGTACGATAACGATGTGGTGAAAGGTACACTTACCATCCACTCTAATGTAGAAAATGTTTTATTTGATTCTGGATCCACCCACTCCTTTATTTCTGAATAATTTTATAAGGATATCACTGTATTACCTCAAAAATTAGACGTTGAGTTAGCTGTGACAACCCCTAATGGCACAATAGTCGCATCAAAATTTTATAATTCTTCTCCGATTAGAGTTTGTGGGAAAGTGCTTCCTACAAATCTTGTGATCATTCCTATAGTGGAATTTTATGTCATTCTTGGCATGTATTGGCTTTCTATACATGGAGCTCATATCAATTTCCAAAGAAGGGAAGTCACATTTCATATTCCAGATCAATCTATGATCGTATATCGATGCAAGGATGGACATAACCTTACAGTGGAAATTTCTTCCATTTTATGGGTATTGATTCTACTAAATTAAGTTTATTTATCACAAATGGTTGGTGAGAAACTCACGATTAAGAATATGCCCCTTGTACGGGAGTTTGATGATGTCTTTCCGGAGGAATTACTGTGTCTTCCACCAAATTGTGAAGTTGAGTTTTCAATAGAACTCATACCTGGAGCTTTTCCTATTTCAAAGACACCTTATAGAATGGACCCAATTGAGTTGCAGGAATTGAATAATCAACTCCAAGAGAATCTTGATAAGGGGTTTATAATGACCCGAAGCTTATCGTACATGGACATTACATTACTTTTGCGGAATACTTAGTACATAACAAAAACACACACACAAGGATCGTAATAGTTTAGTGTCTTTGGAAACTCGGAACGTAAACTTCTAATTGTGGTGGAAGATCTTCAACATCTCCCATAAAGATCTTCCTTTTTATACCTAAAACCTTTCTTTATATCCTGGGGAAAAGAAAACATAGAAGGGTGAGCTCAAATGCTCAGTAAGGGTAGACAAAAGAAATATCAATCACATCATATACATAAGCACATAACTTTTGGAAATCTTAACCTGCAAAAGAGATCATAATTTCATAACATGGGGTAAATCATGGTAGTGAAATGTAATCACAATAATCATAAATTAAAACATGAAACTTTGTGGCATACACACATAATCATAGAGAATCATTTCTTGTTAGTCAAGACTCATTGCCAAGACTACCTTAGTGGACAAAGTCCCTTTCTGAATCGAGTAACGCTCGTTTCAGTCCTGTTTCACTGAACCGGTATAACCTACCATTTCAGCCATGTCTATCTCATGAGATATAAAATCTTTACCCAATGCATTGGAGGGAGATATAGGTCCCACCCATCTCATAATGAATCCTTTCTTATGTGTGCCACAAAATCATAAATCATACATCATTGCATAACCCATGTAATAAAAATGGGATTCTTGAAACATCATGACATCATAAAACAATTCATACAAGATAAAGGAATTCATAAAAATAATTCAATCACAACATGATCAAATCAATGTAATAATAGGGATAAAAACAGAACCCTTTATTATCTTAGATGGAAAATAATTTTGATAAAACACTTGAAATGAAATCTTGAGGAAAATATCCTTTCTTCTTCAAAATCAATTTCTTTTCACAAAACATCATGCAATTTTAAAAGAAAGAGATTTTATTAAAAATAGTAATGAAATCTTTTGGAGGAAGATTCATGAAAATAAGGCTTTATAAAACCGTAAAAATCCGTTCGTGCCGTTTAAGTTAAAAAAAACATTCTTCGTACTTTTGTCGGAAAAGTCAAAAAGTACCTCGTACGAAAAACGACAAAAGATTCCTTTCATATCTTTTACAAAAAACTTACCGAAGGGTAAAATTGGATATAAACTATTGTATAATGATGGAGATAATATTACACATTGAGGTAAAATGGATGTGGATAATAAAATAAACCCCAGTAATTACCAAAGTAAAAACAATCTCGGATAGAAGTGAGATTGTGATATTTCCCTTACCTTATGTCCGACTTGCTTTTTACGTGTCCAAACCTCCTTTATAATGGTTTAAATCATGTTATTGACTTATTCCAGAATCATATTCATTGTTATGATATCATATATGGTTCACTTATGACATTATATTACCCGTTCTTTTGTAAATTCCATGTTAAAGAGGCGTTTTGGGTAAAATCGTTTCATTTATCTTAGGTGTTTTGACTTGTTGTTCTTGACATCACTATTACTTATATCATGATTTACTTACTTCCAGAATATAAAATATGATTTATATATCATATATATTCAGTATATATATATATAATAGATAGATAAATAAAATGAAAAACACCGTTCATGGAGACGGTAGTCCGTACGTACGCATGAACGTTGTTTTACTTTCCTTATTGTCTTGAAATGGAAGTAAGTAGATGACATACATATATATATACATAAATCCAGTAGCTTTATAATGTCATATATTTCATTATTATTTCTTATATATACTTTATAATCATTCTTAAATGGTTAACATGGAGAATGAATCTCATCGCGTCGTGAAGACGGTATTCCGTACGTACGCACGAGCGATGATATCATTTCTATAAATATTGAATTGAATTGGAGTGGATTATACAATATATCAGAATCAATATGATGTTGTAATAACTATGTATAGTTATTCTTTACACCATTATACCCATCCATGTAAGGTGGTGGTGGAAAATAGATTACACCACGGCGTGGAGACGGTATTCCGTACGTACGCACGCGCGGTGATTTCTTTTTCCGTAGGATGGATAGATGGTGAAATAGGTTTGTTTCATACTTATAATAACATATCCGTATATGAGTGATACTGATGTTATTACTTCATAATGAAACAACCTAAGAAGAAGAAGTGGAAGAATAAATAAAGATGAAAGAATTGGTAACGGTAATTACCTCTTCTTTGAAGTGCCTCTTTGAGACCTCCTCTTAGGGCAATAGAATTGGTCTTTGAGGAAGACCAGAACCTCTAGGATGTTGCTAGGGAAGTGGAGAAGAGATTTTGGCAGGGTTTGGCCGAGCTTGAATGCTCAAATTGGTGTGAGGAGGAGGGGGAGGAGGTATCCTTTTATAAGGGAGGAGAGGGGCACCTTAGGAATACCTCAAAATATTATTTTATATTATGTCAAAATCGGTTTATAATGATTCCAAAGGGTCTTATTTCAAAGCTAAAGTGGGGATGGGTCTAAATCCTATCAACCAATAGGATTTAGACAAGTTTAGGGTATTATGTTAACCTTATCAATTAGATTTAACTCTAAGTTAAATAATTTAACTTTTACCCTGTCTTTTTGTTTTCTTTCACTATATGGTTAATAAACTTACTATAACATGCCAAAAGAACCCCAAATTGTATATTATTAATACATATATCCTTATCTAAGTCATTTGGCCGAACCTTAGATTTTTAGGAATAAAATAACAATTAATAATATAATATTTTATTTAAAAACTATTTTGTGTCAATTTTGACACTATTTGATATATGATTTTTGTGAAAGTTATAACAGAATTATATGTTCGAACCAAGTTGATTAAATCAACACTAATATATCATAGTAACCTAGAAAATTAGTGGAATTCATAAAAAGTCTTAAATTACATTTAATTTGGTATTTATATTATCAATTATGTCAATATTTCATTAATAAGATAATTACTGCATCATCTTTGTGTCATAAATAAATGATATTATTTGATGTCTAAAAATTAAAAATAAAATACCATCATGTAGGAAATCTTTTTATCTTTCTAATGAATATTTATAGTCGAATTTATCTTATGTATAACCCCATATTAAAAATTATTTACTTATTAAACTTTGATTTTAACTATTTTAACCTTTCTTTAAAAAAATTAATAATAAATGTCCTAATCTAATCCAAGTGGGCCTAAATGGTCATATTTTATTCCTAAGTTTGTTTTTGGTCGAATTACACTTGTCCAATAGAATTAGGACATGTGTTAGGGTAATATTAATATCATATTTACCCTTAGTTACCCTATTTACTATTAACCGCGGTAAAAAAAAGTAAAAAGTTACTATTCACCAAAAAATTCTTTTCATCTCATTGAACCACATTTTAGTACTTGATATTAACCGTGTCTCTCGGATTTTCGAAATTCCATTCACAGAAGCGGTAAAATTAAGTTTTATACAAAATTTTGTTTTTTAACCTACCACTTAGTAGTTTCACTATTCATCAAAAATTGATGTTTTTCAGAACAATGCCAAAATTTCATCCTAAGCTATATTTCATATTCTGAATTCAAAAATGAAATCTATTTTACCAAATTCATAACATAGAAGTTGCATTAATTAATTTTATAATTAAATACCGCTGTTAAAATAAATAGCGTGTTTTTAGGAAACAATATATATCAAAAGATTGACACTTGATTATGTCTGGTTTAAATGTGAAATTACAACCAATGACCAACATTGTATTAAATTGTAAAAATATATTCTAAATATACTTTAAAACCACTCAAATTAATAATTTATCACTATTAATTATTTCGATTAAAAAGGTTGTTTTTAATTATAATTTAGTAATTTTCACTATTCATCAGAATATGAAAGTTATCCGAAAAGTACCAAAATTTCACCTTAGGCTAAATTCGATACTCCGAATCCGAAAATGAAGTTCATTTTGAAAAATAAGATTTACAGAATTTAAAAAGTGGTTATTACTATTCATAACGGCTAGTTTTAATAATATTTTAATAGCATATCGTTGTTTAGTGAAACTCGGTATTGCGTATTACACACGCTATCGAGGAAGGTCGCGATTGCGTGTAATGCAAGGAAAGTCCAGGATGCGTGTTGTGAAAGCTCCTTTTGGTGTAGCGTACAACACAAGACATTAATAAAATTAAAAAGAATATTTTTTATAAAATCTTGGGCTGTTACATTCTACCCCCCTTAAAATGAATTTCTCCCTCGAAATTCGTCGGGGTTATAAATGGTTTACTATTCGAAAGTTTCTTTAATAGAAACCCACATCGTAAAAAGGAATATCAAAACCAATCTTTAAAAACAAAAGTATGAAACGTAACGGTTACCCAAATAAACTAATCATTGGGTTTCCACATAGGTGAAAATATGGATATGGAAGAGAAATCTAACCATCATGTTCTGATGGAGAGTGGTAGAGAACATGGCTATGGAAAAGCCAGTAATCACAAATCCATAGATTTGTGATGATATAAGGTACCATCTGATTCATTAGGTATAAGATCACTAGGACAACATTTTTGGTTTTGAAGATCATTTCCCTAAAGTTGAAAATTTGCTTAAAATAAATACTTACTTTATTTTGGTACAATCTCACTGTTGTTCGTGCCTTGAACAATTTCCACTTCATCTCTTAAATAAATGAAGTTGAATTTATTATTCGTGAAGTGTTAGCAGATCATGTGATAGAATGACGGGTCATTCCATCTGTCTCAAAAGGTTAGCAAAATTTATATACATAAGTCGATCTATAGTGGGATTAATCATATATAGTTCCTAAAATGGGCTTATACTTCATATATCATACTGCTTAATATAATAAAACTAGTTTCTACTAAACAGGGACTTCCTGTAGGTCAGTGGTAGGCGATAAAGGCCAGTCGCACTTCGGTTGTGGGTTCGATTCCTACAGCCTTGTCCGAAGCGATGGGCTGTCGCTCGTCCTGCAGGTTGTCCTTTTTCTAAAACTACGTTACTATAACATCCCATCAATAATATCGAAAATCTTCTATCCTTAAACAATACTAACTTATGTCCAACATAATCCAGTCTAATCTTTAGGCTTATACATAATACTGCAGTCAACGATTACCAGAGATTTAATACTGTCGTTGATCCCCACATATCATAAGATATGTCTTGTTGGTCACATTCCAAACATTCAAAGTCCTTAATCGTGTATTCTCTTGAATACCTTAGTGAAAACATGAGTGCAGTTAAAAGATAACACTTTCCACATACCAAAATCCTCAAAATTCTATATACTCAAACCATGATATCACTTAGTCCTTATATCAATCATGAGATCATGAATACTATCAAACATTTAATTTTCTCCTTATCCCTTCATTATGCACATATCATCTACATTCCAAAAATATCTGAATAACCTTTCATGGATACTGGTAACATTAATCATACACTTTCAAAACACAAGGAAAGACAACAGTGTAACAATCCATAGATGTCTCTTTATTCCAAAATTACACATGATAAACATGTAATCATTCCACTACATTCTCAAACCATTGACCGAGCTTCAAAAATTCTTTCATCTCACATATCATTTGTAGTCTCTTCATCATCATCCACATAAATACTACCCATATGACCATACTGATTCTCTTCATGAGTCTTTCCCTTAGGGCATTTGTTTGCATAATGCCCATACATTCCACATTTAAAACACTTAACCATTTTTGATGTCGTAGCAATACCATTATCCTCATCCATGGTGTTAACCGACCCTTTTCCTTTGCACTTACTTGCTTTGTGTCCTTCTATTCCACACCCAAAGAATCTTCCAGTTCCCTTGAAACATTCTCCTTGATGCCTCTTCCCACATGATTTACATAGGGGAAATTGAACTTTCTTTCCTCTATGATCATCATTGAACTCCATCTTTCTCTTATTAGTCGAGTCAGGAAACTTACCAAATTTTACTTTATTGATCATATTATGAGATTTCTGATTCGGCATAATAATGATGTTTGGACTTCCAAATCCCATTTCATTTGGTTTCTCATAAAGAATATCATTCCATTGTCCATCATATCCTCCATTATCGTGAATCATCTTGTTTCCAGCCATATTCTAAAACCCAAAAAGAATAGTGTGAGAGGCAAAAATCATGCTAGGGAAAACAACATAATAAAGGGGGAGTACCTTCAATATCCAACATCTTAGGTTTAATTCTATGATCGTTAGCGTAATTCTATTACTATAACCTATACGTATACGTATCCCTAGGGACATCCCTAGACATACCTTAGAAATATCTCTAGGGATCTCACTAAAGTTCTCGCATCCTAGTTTCCAAAGGTTGACTAAACCTTTCCTCTGATACCAACTATAATGACCCGAAGCTTATCGTACATGGACATTACATTACTTTTGCGGAATACTTAGTACATAACAAAAACACACACACAAGGATCGTAATAGTTTAGTGTCTTTGGAAACTCGGAACGTAAACTTCTAATTGTGGTGGAAGATCTTCAACATCTCCCATAAAGATCTTCCTTTTTATACCTAAAACCTTTCTTTATATCCTGGGGAAAAGAAAACATAGAAGGGTGAGCTCAAATGCTCAGTAAGGGTAGACAAAAGAAATATCAATCACATCATATACATAAGCACATAACTTTTGGAAATCTTAACCTGCAAAAGAGATCATAATTTCATAACATGGGGTAAATCATGGTAGTGAAATGTAATCACAATAATCATAAATTAAAACATGAAACTTTGTGGCATACACACATAATCATAGAGAATCATTTCTTGTTAGTCAAGACTCATTGCCAAGACTACCTTAGTGGACAAAGTCCCTTTCTGAATCGAGTAACGCTCGTTTCAGTCCTGTTTCACTGAACCGGTATAACCTACCATTTCAGCCATGTCTATCTCATGAGATATAAAATCTTTACCCAATGCATTGGAGGGAGATATAGGTCCCACCCATCTCATAATGAATCCTTTCTTATGTGTGCCACAAAATCATAAATCATACATCATTGCATAACCCATGTAATAAAAATGGGATTCTTGAAACATCATGACATCATAAAACAATTCATACAAGATAAAGGAATTCATAAAAATAATTCAATCACAACATGATCAAATCAATGTAATAATAGGGATAAAAACAGAACCCTTTATTATCTTAGATGGAAAATAATTTTGATAAAACACTTGAAATGAAATCTTGAGGAAAATATCCTTTCTTCTTCAAAATCAATTTCTTTTCACAAAACATCATGCAATTTTAAAAGAAAGGTATTTTATTAAAAATAGTCATGAAATATTTTGGAGGAAGATTCATGAAAATAAGGCTTTATAAAACCGTAAAAATCCGTTCGTGCCGTTTAAGTTAAAAAAAACATTCTTCGTACTTTTGTTGGAAAAGTCAAAAAGTACCTCGTACGAAAAACGACAAAAGATTCCTTTCATATCTTTTACAAAAAACTTACCGAAGGGTAAAATTGGATATAAACTATTGTATAATGATGGAGATAATATTACACATTGAGGTAAAATGGATGTGGATAATAAAATACACCCCAGTAATTACCAAAGTAAAAACAATCTCGGATAGAAGTGAGATTGTGATATTTCCCTTACCTTATGTCCGACTTGCTTTTTACGTGTCCAAACCTCCTGTATAATGGTTTAAATCATGTTATTGACTTATTCCAGAATCATATTCATTGTTATGATATCATATATGGTTCACTTATGACATTATATTACCCGTTCTATTGTAAATTCCATGTTAAAGAGGCGTTTTGGGTAAAATCGTTTCATTTATCTTAGGTGTTTTGAATTGTTGTTCTTGACATCACTATTACTTATATCATGATTTACTTACTTCCAGAATATAAAATATGATTTATATATCATATATATTCAGTATATATATATATATATAATAGATAGATAAATAAAATGAAAAACACCGTTCATGGAGACGGTAGTCCGTACGTACGCATGAACGTTGTTTTACTTTCCTTATTGTCTTGAAATGGAAGTAAGTAGATGACATACATATATATATACATAAATCCAGTAGCTTTATAATGTCATATATTTCATTATTATTTCTTATATATAATTTATAATCATTCATAAATGGTTAACATGGAGAATGAATCTCATCGCGTCGTGGAGACGGTATTCTGTACGTACGCACGAGCGATGATATCATTTCTATAAATATTGAATTGAATTGGAGTGGATTATACAATATATCAGAATCAATATGATGTTGTAATAACTATGTATAGTTATTCTTTACACCATTATACCCATCCATGTAAGGTGGTGGTGGAAAATAGATTACACCACGGCGTGGAGACGGTATTCCGTACGTACGCACGCGCGGTGATTTCTTTTTCCGTAGGATGGATAGATGGTTAAATAGGTTTGTTTCATACTTATAATAACATATCCGTATATGAGTGATACTGATGTTATTACTTCATAATGAAACAACCTAAGAAGAAAAAGTGGAAGAAGAAATAAAGATGAAAGAATTGGTAACGGTAATTACCTCTTCTTTGAAGTGCCTCTTTGAGACCTCCTCTTAGGGCACTAGAATTGGTCTTTGAGGAAGACCAGAACCTCTAGGATGTTGATAGGGAAGTGGAGAAGAGATTTTGGCAGGGGTTGGCCGAGCTTGAATGCTCAAATTGGTGTGAGGAGGAGGGGGAGGAGGTATCCTTTTATAAGGGAGGAGAGGGGCACCTTAGGAATACCTCAAAATATTATTTTATATTAATGTCAAAATCGGTTTATAATGGTTCCAAAGGGTCTTATTTCGAAGCTAAAGTGGGGATGGGTCGAAATCCTATCAACCAATAGGATTTAGACAAGTTTAGGGTATTATGTTAACCTTATCAATTAGATTTAACTCTAAGTTAAATAATTTAACTTTTACCGTGTCTTTTTGTTTTCTTTCACTATATGGTTAATAAACTTACTATAACATGCCAAAAGAACCCCAAATTGTATATTATTAATACATATATCCTTATCTAAGTCATTTGGCCGAACCATAGATTTTTAGGAATAAAATAACAATTAATAATATAATATTTTATTTAAAAACTATTTTGTGTCAATTTTGACACTATTTGATATATGATTTTTGTGAAAGTTATAACAGAATTATATGTTCGAACCAAGTTGATTAAATCAACACTAATATAACATAGTAACCTAGAAAATTAGTGGAATTCATAAAAAGTCTTAAATTACATTTATTTTGGTATTTATATTATCAATTATGTCAATATTTCATTAATAAGATAATTACTGCATCATCTTTGTGTCATAAATAAATTATATTATTTGATGTCTAAAAATTAAAACTAAAATACCATCATGTAGGAAATCTTTTTATCTTTCTAATGAATATTTATAGTCGAATTTATCTTATGTATAACCCCATATTAAAAATTATTTACTTATTAAACTTTGATTTTAACTATTTTAACCTTTCTTTAAATAAATTAATAATAAATGTCTTAATCTAATCCAAGTGGGCCTAAATGGTCATATTTTATTCCTAAGTTTGTTTTTGGTCGAATTACACTTGTCCAATAGAATTAGGACATGTGTTAGGGTAATATTAATATCATATTTACCCTTAGTTACCCTATTTACTATTAACCGCGGTAAAAAAAAGTAAAAAGTTACTATTCACCAAAAAAATTATTTTCATCTCATTGAACCACATTTTAGTACTTGATATTAACCGTGTCTCTCGAATTTTTGAAATTCCATTCACAGAAGCGGTAAAATTAAGTTTTATACAAAATTCAGTTTTTTAACCTACCACTTAGTAGTTTCACTATTCATCAAAAATTGATGTTTTTCAGAACAATGCCAAAATTTCATCCTAAGCTATATTTCATATTCTGAATTCAAAAATGAAATCTATTTTACCAAATTCATAACATATAAGTTACATTAATTAATTTTATAATTAAATACCACTTTTAAAATAAATAGCGTGTTTTTAGGAAACAATATATATCAAAAGATTGACACTTGATTATGTCTGGTTTAAATGTGAAATTACAACCAATGACCAACATTGTATTAAATTGTAAAAATATATTCTAAATATACTTTAAACCCACTCAAATTAATAATTTATCACTATTAATTATTTCGATTAAAAAGGTTGTTTTTAATTATAATTTAGTAATTTTCACTATTCATCAGAATATGAAAGTTATCCGAAAAGTACCAAAATTTCACCTTAGGCTAAATTCGATACTCCGAATCCAAAAATGAAGTTCATTTTGAAAAATAAGATTTACAGAATTTAAAAAGTGGTTATTACTATTCATAACGGCTAGTTTTAATAATATTTTAATAGCATATCGTTGTTTAGTGAAACTCGGTATTGCGTATTACACACGCTATCGAGGAAGGTCGCGATTGCATGTAATTCAAGGAAAGTCAAGGATGTGTGTTGTGCAAGCTCCTTTTGGTGTAGCGTACAACACAAGACATTAATAAAATTAAAAAGAATATTTTTTTATAAAATCTTGGGCTGTTACAGGGTTCATACGCCCTAGTGCGTCACCTTGGGGAGCACCTGTTCTGTTTGTTACGAAGAAAGACGGATCAATGAGACTCTGCATTGATTATCGAGAACTTAACAAGATCACTATCAAGAACAAATATCATCTCCCATGCATTTATGACTTATTTGACCAACTACGCGGAGCTCAATACTTTTCCAAGATTGATCTTCGTTCAGGGTATCATCAATTAAAGGTCAAAAGGGAGGATATACCAAAGACGGATTTCCGTACAAGGTATGGACACTATGAATTTATAGTGACGCCATTTGGTCTTACAAATGCCCCTGCTATCTTCATGGATCTGATTTATAGAGTCTTTAGAGACTATCTTGATCAGTTTGTGGTAGTCTTTATAGACGATATTCTTGTATATTAAAAGAGCAAAGAAGAACATGAAGATCACTTGAGAATTATATTGAAGACCCTGAGAAAAGAGAATCTTTATGCCAAATTTACCAAGTGTGAATTTTGGCTTCAACAAGTTTCATTTTTGGGTCACATAATCTCAAAAGAGGGGATATTTGTGGATCCAGCAAAAACAGAGGTTATCGAAAGATGGTCGGGACCAACAACAGTGACTGAGATCGGAAGTTTTCTTCATTTGGATGGATATTATCAACGTTTTGTGAATGATTTTTCAATATTATCTAATCCACTCACCAAGTTGACTCGGAAAGGAGTTATGTTTGTTTGGACGGAATAATGTAAAGAGAATTTCAAGGAGTTTAATAAAAGGTTGTCCAGTGCACCCGTGCTCACACTGCCTTGTAGGGGAGAAAAGTTTGTGATCTACAGTGATGCATCCAAGAAGGGTTTGGGGTGTGTTCTTATGCAAAATGATATGGTGATAGCTTATGCCTCACGAAAGTTGAAAATATATGAGAAAAATTACCCAACTCATGATTTGGAGTCAGCTACGGTAATCTTTGCATTAAAGATTTGGAGGAATTATCATTATGGAGAAAGGTGTGACATTTATACTGATTATAAAATTTTAAAGTATATTTTCACACAAAAGGAGCTGAATAGGCGCCAAAGAAGATGGTTGGAGCTGATTAAGGATTACGACTACTCAATCCATTACCACCCTGGGAAAGCAAACAAGGTGGAAGATGCATTAAGTCGACAAGACCATGCCAGTTTATCCAGATGAGGATCACAAAAGATACAATATTTATGGATTTACAAAGGATGGATCTTGGAATTATAATGAAAGGGGAAAAATGTTATATTTCTCAAATGAATGTTCAACCATCTATATATGTGAATATTAAAGAGGCACAGAAAGAAGATGTAGAGTTACAAAAGAAGGTGAGAAATGTTCCTGAATTCAACCATGATTGTGATGGGATAATAATATTTAGGAATCGGGTTTGTGTTCCTACCATCCCTGAATTAAAAAAGGTGCTGCTGGATGAGGCTCATAGTTCTTAATTCTCTATTCATCCTAGAAGAACGAAGATGTATAAGGACCTGAAAGTGTACTTCTGGTGGGATGGTATGAAAAGAGATGTTGTTGAATTTGTCTCTCGATGCTTGGTTTGTCAGCAAGTTAAAGCTGAGAGACAAAAGTCTAAGGAGATGTTACAACCATTACCAATACCTGAATGGAAACGGGAGAACATCACTATGGACTTTTTCACTGGACTTCCTAAAACATCCAAAGGCAATAATGCAATCTGGTTCATAGTTGATCGTCATACAAAGTCTGCACACTTCATCGCTATTAGAGAGGATTTCTCTCTAGATCAGCTTTCCAGGATATATGTAAAGGATGTGGTAAGATTGCATGGAGTACCACTTTCTATCATATCTGATCGGGATCTGAGGATTACCTCAATGTTTTGGAGAAGTCTTCAGCATACTCTAGATACAGAGTTAAGTTTCAGCACTGTTTATCATCCTCAGATAGATGGTCAGTCTGAGAGAACAATTAAAACTCTAGAAGATATGTTGAGATCTTGCTCTATGGATTTCAAAGGTGGTTGGGATCAACACCTACCTTTGGTGGAATTTTCTTATAATAATAGCTTTCACTCCAGTATTCAGATGGTTCGTTATAAAGCTCTCTATGGAATGAAATTCAGGACTCCAACTTGCTGGGATGAAGTTGGGGAAAGAAAGCTATTAGGACCTGATCTCGTTGATGAAATGGTAGAAAAGGATAGATCTATTCAACAACACATAAGAGCAGATCAGAGTCTACAGAAAAGTTATACCGACAACCGAAGAAAAGACCTAGCGTTTGAAGTGGGTGATAAAGTGATCTTACGAATATCTCCCTGGAAGAGGGTCATGAGATTTGGAAAGAAGGGGAAGTTGAGCCCTAGATATATCGGTCCTTTCGAAATATTGGATCGTGTTAGGAAGGTAGCTTACCGATTGGCGCTTCCACCGAATATCTCTCATGTTCACTATGTGTTCCATGTATCTCTCCTGAGAAAGTACATACCTGATCCTTCACATGTACTCAGCTCAGAAGTTGTACCACTGGAGCAAGATCATTCTTATGAAGAACAGCCGATAGAGATTCTGGATCATAGCGAAAAAGTCATACGAAACAAGACCACTCGATTGGTGAAAGTTTTATGGAGGAACAGCCAATTAGAAGAAGCTACATGGGAGCTTGAGGATATGATGAGGGAGAGGTATCCTCATCTATTTGTTACAAAGTGGCTAATTTTGAGGGTGAAATTCATTTTAAGGGGATATAATGTAACACCCGAGACTTTTATGTTATATAAATCATCAAAGGAATCTTTTTCTACACAAAAAACTTTTTTGGATTGATTTACACAAAATCGCGACATTCCTCGATAGCTTGTGTCGTACGCAATACCGAGTTTCACTAAACAACAATATACTATTAAAATATTATTAAAACTAGCCGTTATGAATAGTAATAACCGCTTTTTGAAATTTTATAAATTTTATTTTCCAAAATGGACTTCATTTCTGGATTCGGAATATCGAAATTAGCCTAGGGTGAAATTTTGGTATTTTTCTGAAAACTTTCAATTTTTGATGCATATTGAAACCACTAAGTGGTAGTTAAAAAAATGAATTTTTCATAAAACATAATTTTACCGCTTCTTTGAGTGTAATTTCAAAAATAAGAGAGACACGGTTGATTTCAGTATGTAATATGTGGTTCAATGAGAAGAAAATAATTTTTGGTGAATAGTAACTTTTTACTTTTATTTACCACAGTTAAAAGTAAATAGAGTAATTAAGGGTAAAAATGATATTATTATTACCCTAACACATGTCCCAATTCTATTGGATAATTTTAATTCGACCAAAAACTACATTAGGAATAAAATATGACCATTTAGGCCAACTTGGATTAGATTAGGACATTTATTATTAATTTATTTATAGAAGGGTTAAAATAGTTAAAATCAATGTTTAATAAGAAAATCATTTTTAATATAGGGTTATACATAAGATAAAATCGACTATAAATATTCATTAGAAAGATAAAAATATTTCCTACATAATGATATTTTATTTTTAATTTTTAGACTTTAAATAAGTTAATTTATTTATGACACAAAGATGATGCAGTAATTATCTTATTAATGAAATATTGACATAATTGATGTTATAAATACCCAAATAAATTTAATTTGAGACTTTTTATAAATTAAACTAATTTTCTAGGTTAATATGACATGTTATTATTTATTTAATTAACTTTTTTCGAACTAATCATTCTGTTATTACTTTCACAAAAAATCAATTACTAAATAGTGTCAAAATTGACATAAAATAGTTTTTGAAACAAAAATTATATTATTAATTGTTATTTTATTCCTAAAAAACTAAGTTTCGGAGAAATGACATAGATAATGTTATATATATTAATAATAAACAACTTGGGGTTCGTTTGGCTTGTTATAGAGAGTTTATTAACCTTATAGTATAAGAACACAAGAAGACACGGTAAAAGTAAAATTATTTAACTTAATGATAAATCTAAATGATAAGGTAAAAATAGGAACCTAAACTTTTCTAAATTATATTGGATGAGAGTATTTCGACCCATCCCCACCTTAGATTTGAAATAAATAAATTTGGAGCTATTTAAAATTGAACTTGACTTTATAATAAAATAATATTTTTAGTTTTTCCAAAGGAGCCCCTCTCCTCCCTTAAAAAAGGGCACCTCATCCCACTCTTCCTCACACCACTTTGAGCCTTCAAGCTAGGCCAACCCCTGACAATGTATCCTCTCCACTTCCCTAGGGATATCCTAGAGGTCCTGGTCTTCTTCAAAGACCAATTTTAGTGCCCTAAACGGAGGTCTCAAAGAGGCGTTTCAAAGAAGAGGTAATGTCCGTTACCAATTCATTCAACTTTATTTCTTCATCCACTTATTCTTCTTTAGTTGTTTCATTATGAAGTAATAAAATAATTATCACTCATATACTGATATGTTATTATAAGTATGAAACAACCCTATTTCACCATCTATCTATCCTACGGAAAACGAAATCACCGCGCGTGCGTACGTACGGAATACCGTCTCCACGCCGTGGTGTAATCTATTTTCCACCACCACCTTACATGGATGGGTATAATGGTGTAAATAATAAATATATATGACTATTGTAAAGTGATATTGATTCTGAAATAGTATACATACACTCAAATACAATTACATGATCATGGGAACGATATCATCGCTCGTGCGTACGTACGGAATACCGTCTCCACGATGTGATGCGACTCGTTCTACATGATCTTCATTGAATAATGATTATATAAATGAATTGAATGAATAAATATGATATATTACACTAATACCATTCTGGAAATGATGTATCTATAACCTAAAAAGAAGGATAATATTTTATTCAACAAAACACGCATAAGAACAAAAAGTAATAGACACCCGAATAAACAAGTAGTAATGAAATATTACAAATAAGAAGCTAAGAATATGACCATATTTGATATCATAAAAATAATTATGATTCTGGAATAATTCAATGACATTATTTAAATCATTATACAGGAGGTTCAGACACGTACAAAGCATATCGGACCTAAGGTAAGGGAAATATCACAATCTCATTTTTATCCGAGATTGTTTATACTTTGAAATTTAATGGGGTGTATTTTATCATCCACATCCATGTTTCCTCAATATGTAATATTATTTCCGTCCTCCTACAATTTTCTAAATACAAATTTACCATTCGGGGAGTTTTTAGTAAAAGATATGAAAGGAATCTTTTGTCGTTTTTCGTACGAGGTGCTTTTTGACTTTTCCGACAAAAGTACGAGAAGAATGTTTTTTTATCTTATACGACATGAATGGAATTTTAAAAAATTATTTCCAAGAAGCTTCCTTTAAAAAATTTCTTGTTTATTTTTAATAAACTTCTTTTAGTTTAAAATTGTATGACATGTTAAGAAATGAAAAATGTTTTTGAAGTACAAAGGATATTTTCTTCAAGAATGGAGTTCAAGAGTTTTAGCAAAATTATTTTCCATCTAAGATAATATAGGGTTCTGTTTATATCCCTATTATTACATTGATTTGATTATGTTGTGATGGAATTATTTTTATGAATTCCTTTATCTTATCTAAATTGTTTTATGATGTCACGATGTTTAAGATTTCCATTTTTATTACATGGGTTATGTTATGATGTATGATTTATGATTTTGTGGCACACATAAGAATGGTATCATTATGAGATGGGTAGGACCTATATCTCCCTCCAATGCATTGGGTAAATATTTTATATCTCATGAGATATACATGGATGGAACGGCAGGTTAAACCGGTTCAGTGAAATATGACTGAAACGAGGAGTGAACTCGGTTCAGAAATGGACTTTGTCCACTAAGATAGTCTTGGAAATGAATCTTGACTAATAAAAAATAATTCTCTATGATTATGTGTGTATACCACAAAGTTCCATGTTTTATGTTATTATTATTGGGATTACATTTCACTTCTATGATTTATCCCATTGTATGAAATTATGATTTCTTTTGCAGGTTATGATTTCCAAAATGTATGTACATGATGTGATTGATTTTTCTTTTGTTTAACCTTACTGAGCATTTGATCTCACCCTTTTTTATGTTTTATTTCCCCAGGTCAGGAAGAAGGTTATTAAGTTGGATATTCCAAAAAGGGACTCTAGATATGATGAAATAAGTGGGAGGCAAAGTAGATGCTTTATGAACCATTTGTTTATGTTTCCAAGTTTCTAAAGACTCTATACCTATACGATCCTTTCCTGGTTTTGTTATATGCTATAATAAGTGTGCTTTAATTCTGAATTAATATCAATGTATGTAATGTATGGGTCGTTATAAATTTCAATCATCTTCATTTTCCATCTTCAAGATTCTAAATAGTCAAAAAAACTCTTATTTAACTAGAATCACATCTTGTAAATTTCTTTCAACTCATTTCATAAGGAAATAGCTTAGATTTTCAATATCTATTATTGGGAATTCTATCTTCTTATATGATGGCTTCAATATTAAATATCTGATCATCGATATTCCATTTACTTACAAATTTTTTTGGATATTAATCTAAATATCATATTTTTTCACTTGAAGTATAGTTCTATAATCATTAAACATTCTTCCTATCATCTGTATTTCTACAACTAGGAGAGATAAATATTCAGTCATTCTTCTATATATATACATTCCAAAAACATAAATATTATACTCTAAATGTTTTCAATGGTTCTTCTTTAGAAATAAACAACCTGTTTTCCATAAATATGGAATCTTATGGATAAAATACTCTTAATGGGATCCTCTGGGATTTTAATGGTAATATGTTCTTTCCTTATCATTACATCAAGTGATGTGAGTTCATACCATTATTTTTATAGATCATACAATCATATTCATTTTCATATTTAGATAGTAGGACCTTCATCTATGAGGTTTCTTTATTTTGATGGTTCTACCATCTATAGTATGTTATTTCTATTGACTTAATTCTAGAAAATCCATTGGAAACTGCACCATTAATATACTCATTGACTTTACTATAATCTATTGAAAAAATATATTTCATAAATATCATTTGATATGTAATTTAATCCAACCTTTTTATTTTATTTCAATTTAAGGATTTCATTAAATAAATTCAGTAATAAATCCCGCTATTGAAATGAAAATAAAATTATTCAATTTGCGGGAGATTATTCATTAATTTTATTTCCCCCATAATGATTTATTTGAATCCCCCCAATTGACATAATGGTATTGGGGATTAAATTTATTCATATTTTTTCTTTTTCTCATCTTTCCTTTTGTTGAACTGAATTTAAACCTTGAATTCAATGAGGGAATGATCACATCACTTTTATTAATGAAATAATCCACAAATAAACCAAATTCATGTCTACATGATCCATTATTAGCATATAAATCCACAATTATTAACTTGGGAATTATTGTTTTCTATAAAAAGATTCAATTATAGTTTTTATATATCCATATTTTTGGGGTAAGTTTATTATTTTTTCATTTGACTTACTTTCCTGCATCCATTTTAGAAAACATATCAAAAAATAGTCATGAATAAATAGTTTCTTTATACTATTTTTCATGATAATGAATGTGTTTTCCCAAAATATCAATTTTACCTCATTGAATTTAATCTTATGTTTTCAAATGTGTATGGGAGAGTATACAAAATATACCTTAAATATGAATTCAACTTTGATTATCTATATTTTTATTATCAAGATATTTATCTTCATCATCTAGAGTGTTCCATTCCTATTACCTCAATCATTAATGCATCATATTTTTAAACATATAATGTTGGAGAACCTTTTTTATCTTGAGTATTACTTTTTAATTGAACTTATTAGTTTTTTGGAATAAATGAATTCCTTTTTAGGGAAAAATCACAATGGATTTCATCGCCATTGATTATTTGATCAAATTAGCCTCTTTAGAACATATGTAGGAATAAGGTGGAAATTTCATTACTCAGAAATTGAAAAATAGAGAGAGTAATATTACCTCAACCTAGAAACTCCCTTCACTCCATTTCTCATTTTTTTCAGGCTTTTTCCTTAGTTCTCTATGCATTGATCTTGATAAGTTTCACAAATTTATTTCTATTTGTTTAATTATTTAATATATATGGAGAATTTTATTTAAATTCAACTTGAAAGGTACATGTTATACGATTTTATTCATATTTTAACATCCTTTATTCTTATAAACATTCTAGCTATATAATCATTCAAATCTTCAGAATATATTCAACTTTTACTTCATACAGGTTTTTTATCCCCACAAAACTTTTTAAATATACAATTTTTGCATATATTTGTCTTCCAACTTCCATTCTCAATGGAGCAATATCATCCACTTTTAAGAAGTGTGGATGGTCAACATAATCCATACATGATTATTCTTATATTCTATTATGCTACCATTCAATGTTAAAATCTAGTAAATTAAAATTATTTCATTGGAGTTTTCTTACACCATTCCAATCATTCTATGTCTTTTTTTGATTGATTCTATTTTTTTCATAAAATTAAATCTATAAAGATGAAAATACAAGGTGAGTTCATAAATATACATGAAGTTTCATTTTCTTCCAAAAAATTATTGTATTTTCATAGTCATAAAATATCCCATGACAGTATTCTTGGGTGCAACATTCTTTGAGAATTTAATTTATTTAGTCCATAAGGTAGAAATATATTCCAAATTCATATAAATTTTCGTGAAATTTTGTGGTCTATATCTGTTAGTTTCATCTAATATGGGCTTAATAGTTTTAAATGAGTCATTTTTATTTCAATGAAAACTTCTTACACAACATTTATAGATATTATACAGATATTCAAATATCTTATAAAAAATTTATTTTTATTATTATATGAAATCTGATTATTTTAAAAAAAGTCTCAATTAACATTCTTTTGACACACCATAATGTAGTTCCTTCCATATTATAGCAGTTTATTTTTTTCTAAAAATATATGGTTATATGTTCAAACAACCCAAAACTCCAGAAGTAGAAAAGAAAACTACACTTCATCTTTTAATTTAAATTTGGGTCAGTGGAGGGTTCTTCCATAACTTATTCCTTATGATCACCTTCTGAGAATCTCATTTAATTACATATTTATTAAATTGTGACTGGAGTGATGAATTTATCCATATATTTCATCACTAATATTCATCTAATACTATAACCTTCACTATGAAAAGTTTCAAAATTGGTGTATAAAAATTCATCAAAATATGGGTTAAAAATTTTCTTTAACTTATCAAAGGATGGGAATTTTGAAGTCTTCACATTCTTTCTACAACTTGACCAATCCTTATGATAAGTAAAAATATCCTCTAAAATTTAGATAGTGGAACTTAATTTGAATTTATATGAAGATATAACTTGAGTAGCTTCTTTGTTTCTCAAAATTATATCTAACTCAAGAATATTTCAGTTTAGTGTGTTTTTCTAGTATTCTAAAAAATTTAATTTCTCCTCATAGGTAGTCACCATCTAGAGAATATTTTCTTCATGCATATTTCTCTCATTAGCTAAATAATTTTCATAAACTTTTATTATTTAGGCTATAATTTAAAAGTAAGAGTTCTTGAACTCAATTATAGTTTTGATACATGGAAATGTTCTTCCAAAACATTCTTAAATATTTATTTCTCACCAAAACACATTAAAAATTATTCTTCTTCATGGATGAAATTTTCTTGGGAATGTAATATCATTATTTCATTTCATTCAATAAGTTTCGTAGGAGCTTTATATTCACTAATTCTTTACCAATATATCCTCTCTCTCATTAGTTTTCTTCCTAAGATACTATTTTACATCATAAGGTTTGTTGGTGAATGAAAATATATACGAGGAAAATTTTATAGGTTTGTTCCTTAAATTATTATTAAATTCAATATAGAGTAAATCAAGAGAATAAAATTACTCAAAATCAACATATAGTAAGTATTCATATTATTGAGGATTAATTATTGTAGATATTTCAGAACTACTTCAATCTATTTGGGTCATTTAATAGTGAATCCTCCATCGACTAATTTTGTGAGAATAACTTCAATTTATTTAATGATTCTTTATTTTTCGTTATTAAAATCTTTTTTTAGATACATTAATGCTTCCACTAACCAATGTGTGTTCTGTTAAATTTTTCTTAGGAATAATTTCTTTATCTTCCAGAAAATTAAACATTTTTTCATTTTTAGGTAATCTGTACATAATTTAAAAAAACTAAGAACTAATTTTTATTAATATAAATAGATAAAATATATTCCTTTAATACCATATGAATTTCCTAGTTGACTGTGTAGTAACCATGAGAGGGGGATCTAGGGTGACCAAATTTTAATAATTAAGTTCAATATAAATTCTTACTTCCTTTAAATTTATTGATCCTTGACCATCGATTAGGATATATGGATATTTATTAAGAACCCTAACCACATTTCCCTTATGATATAATGAGCGTGTAATGTAAATTTTACACAAGTATTTTAACAATATTTGACATCTATGTTATAACTTACTCGTTGTAGTGTCAAATCCAATAAATTATTTTTTTTCAACAGATAATCCTATTATCTAGTATAATTTGTGTGGTAAGTCCTTAACCTTAAACCATAAGGTACATCCCATAAACTAAAATTCATAAGCATAATATTATGTATATGTTTGATCTTCCACCTAAAAAGATCCTTCTTCCCCTTGTAGGAATAATGAAATGGTTTATACTAGAAAAACCATCCATTTAAAGTTATTCTCAAACTTACTCAAGTATGGATCCTCAAGTCCCTTGAAATTTTTACCCAAACTATCTTATTAAGATTATTAATATGGTATTTAATCAAGATTGATCATCAAGTCAATCTTGACTAAATTTTATTAGATACAAAACCATCCGAATTTTTTTACTTCTTTATGATAGACTTGAACTCGAACATATGACACTATTATCTTCCATGCATCTAGGATTACATAGCTCCTTACATTGGATCAGTCATTTGAATTATCATTGCCACTAATAATTTGTATTTTCAAAAAACAATTCTTATCATCATGACTGACATACATGAATTCTTATGATTTAACCTTTAGTTCCTCTTCAAGTTGATATTATTTATTAGTTATGGACTCTTCTCATTGGATCCAACATAAACTTTTTATTAAACTTTTAAACTGGGCAGTGCCCCATACAAAAACAAGTTTAAGGCAGCCTAAAATAATGAAGTCCCTAAGAATCTTCCATAACAAAAATACCACATGCCTGTGGAAGAGATCGCAATGTAGAGAACAATAGACTTTGATCGCCAGTAGTAATCTCTGTGGCCAAAAAATCCGCCACCTTGTTCCCCTCGCACCAAGTGTGACTAAGGATCACCTGAGAGTCCAGAAGGTGCTTTCACATGCAAATAATGTAGGCAATAGACCATGGAATGAGAAGCGTCCCTCGCAGTGACCCATGAAGGATAGTTGAGTCAGTCTCCACCGACTCAAGCACAAGATTATGAGAATGACAGAGCTCAATGCCTTTCAACATTGCATATGCCTCTGCCAAAAGAGAGTCGCCCATTCCAAAATAATCACTAAAATCCAGTAACACCGACCCTTGGGAGTCACGAACCACTCCCCCTCCTCTCATAAAACTATACATAAAAAACCCGTCCACATTGAGCTTCAGACCACTGCTCGGAGGTTTCCACTGCACCCAACATCCCTGCTTATTCACACCCTGTAAAAATGGACTACAAGAGTTACCTTCCATGAAAATTCTTAGAAGTGGAATGGACTCCCCACCCTTAACGAGTGGGAACAGATCGGTCCCAGTACAGCGGGCGCGAAATACCAACGCCAGCCTCAAACAACCTATGCCCCCCGTGCCGCCTCTTGTTGCGAGCGCTCCAAAGAGTCCAGCATCCTGCACAAAAATCACCTCTCTTGACTTCTTCTAAGAGACATTGTCATCAGTTCCCGAGAACCACGAATACAGAAAAGACGCAGCTGAAGCGGCCCGACCTCCTCGTCCGAAGACCTCACCAAGAAAACCCCAAACCGTGGTCGCCCAGTCACTGGCAAAGAAAAGGTGGTCAATAGAATCTTCGGTGGGGACGGAGCCGTATAGACTTTTAGATGCAAGAGGAATCCCCCTACGCTTCACCTGTTCATCCGTAGGGACAACCTGGTTCCAAAGGCACCAGATAAAAAAATTATACTTCACCAGAATATAATTATACCACAACGCTTCATTACAGATATCCGAATATCCCTGCACTCGAGTCACGGAACGATACCCCTTGGCCGAGAACAACCCCATGGCCGACCCAGTGAAAATGAGTTTATCCGGATCATCATTCAAGGTGATGCCCTCAAAGACCTTCAGTTGGATGTGCATAAGAATAGCCTGGATTAATGGTCTGAAACTGCTAGCCTGATCAAAGGAAATCTGCGGAGTCAGATAGCCAAGGAAACCAAGCGTTGAACCAATCCAATTATCGCTCCAAAAATTAATTTTCCCACAACCAACCAGCCATTTGGAGTGAGAGCGAAGAACTGGTAAGTAACTAGAAATTGTGCGCCAAAGATGGGAAACAATTCGTCTGCCACCAGTTAAGTGAGTGCCATATCTGTTATTAATAAACCTTTCCCACAACGATTTCCTCTCCAGAAATTCCCAAGAATGTTTAGCTTGCATACCTTGCATTTCCCCTCTTACACTCTGGACACTAATACCGCATTCAGAAACCTCTCTATCTATCCAGTCCCATGAAGTCCAGTGAGTTCTACCCACATTAAGAGAATCCCATATGAAGTTGTTTAGAACTTTTTCAATATTAACCAACACTGCCTTTTGAACCTTGAGCACCGAGAGCACATGCATGGGAATCGAGGAAAGCACACAATTGACCAGCGTGATATGCCCCCCAAAAGAGAGAAACTGGTTCTTCCAATTTGTAATGCGATTTTTAATTTTCCCAACATGCCCATCAAAGTGTTGAATCCGTACCCTGCCTGGTGCAATAGGAGCTCCGAGGTATTCCATCGGGAAAGATTTTATATGTATGCCCAATGCCTCCTCAATATTTTCCCCCTTCTTTCCGAACACCATTTCGAGAGAAACACACTACTTATCTCCCTGTTGATGGACTAAACACTCCACTTGCAATAGGTTTCCATTACTCTATTGAATTTCCTACTGTTCCACCAGTTACCATTCAAGAAGAATAACATGTCATCTGCAAAGAAGATATGTGAAACATCACTGGAATTCCCTCTACCATGGTATTTCTGAAGCCTCCCATTAAA
Source organism: Viscum album (assembly GCA_963277665.1). Classification (NCBI taxonomy): domain Eukaryota; kingdom Viridiplantae; phylum Streptophyta; class Magnoliopsida; order Santalales; family Viscaceae; genus Viscum; species Viscum album. The sequence continues at coordinate 1,545,440,212 of OY728135.1, read as the reverse complement.
TATTTTCCCCTCAAAATAACTTCTAAGAGAATCCTGAACCAAGATAAAGAGACTGGGAGAGAGAGGGTCTCCCTGCCGCAAGCCTCGGTTGGGTTTGAAAAAACCACACCACTTCCCCATGAAAGAGACAACAAGCCATGGCGAGCTGAAAATTCTAAATAGAAAATCCACAACCCCTTTGAAAAAACCCATGTGAGACAACACTTTAATGATAAAATTCCATTCCATTTTATCATAAGCTTTGTACATGTACACTTTAATCACCACATTGGACCTAGGCGTCATAAGATTAATATCCCCTATCAACTCATGAGCCATGGAAATGGCGGATTGAGGGCCTTCCTTTGATAAAACCCTGCTAATTTTCAAGACCAATTGGGGAAGATGAGTCGCAAGTCTTCTGTTGATAATATTTGCAAGAGCCTTGAAGGGAAAATTAAACATACAAATCGTCTGGTATTGACTGAGTTGAGAGGGTTCTTTCACTTTCGGAATGATAATTAGAGTTGATCCACAAGCAACAAGAGGCAAATGACCCCCTCTAAAGAAATCCTGGATGGACTCAACTAAATCCCATTTAACCAACTCCCAGAAGCTAATGTAAAAAGACCCGGGAAAACCATCCGACGCCGGAGCACTCTCAGAATTGAGAGCCTTGACCGCCTCCCAGACCTCATCTTCATCTGGTATTTTTTTCAAGAGAAATACTAACTTCATTGGACATCACCCTTGGTATAAAATTAAAAAAAATCAGTTTGCTCTGACGGATATCCCTCCTGCATACATGGATTACGATCAGCCAACAACCTTCTGAAATAGTCAAGAGCCATGCCTCCCATAACCCCAATCTCCTGAGTAAAATACCCATCTGCCATTTGAATATTGGGTACATATGTCTGCCTCCTTTCCTTTATGCAGGCCTGAAAATAGGCTGTATTTCTATCACCCTCAATGATCCAAGTTGTCTGGGATCTCTCACGAGAAAACCTATCTTGCTCCAAGAGCAACGCAACAAGGTGATTCTTCTTTCCTATCAAAGTACCAAATTTTTTTTCATCCCAGTCATCTTCCAGCCTTCGCTCAAGGTGTTCAATTTCATCTTTCAGATCCTCCAAATTAGCTGAATCGGTGGGCCTGTTGGAAAACCATTGCTGTAAATCATCTCTTGGCCTTGTTAGTTTGTTGTGGAAGCCCATCCAACATCTATCCTGCATGGGCCTCACCCAAGACGAAAGAACCATTGAGTGGAAGCTGGTATCTGTTTTCCGTTGTCTGGAATAGAATAAATGTCTATTGTTCAACGACCTGTGATCCAAGCTAATAAGAAGAGGTGGATGATCCGATAAAGCCCGCACCAAATGCTCCACCTTTGTGTTTGAAAAGGAAGATATCACCGAGAGGTTAGCAAGACACTGATCCAACCTACACCAAGTGCGTCGAGGGCCTTGCTGATTATTGCACCACATAAACTTATTTCCCACAAAACCCAAATCCAGTAAACCATTCCGAGCAGCGCAGGACACAAAGGTCTGCCGATCACTACCTGAAACCCTTCCGCCTCCTTTCTTTTCCGACGAATCCATGATGACATTAAAATCCCCCCCGACGAACCAGGCTTCATTTCCTTGGTCGAAATTATCCAGCCTTTTCCACAAAGATTCCCTCTCCTTGGTATCACACTTGGCATAGACAAAATAAAAAACACATCCTTGATTCCCATCACTGATTTTCACAGAAATATGCTGGTTAGAAGTGTCCATCAAATACACTAAAATATTTCCCTTCCGGAAGACCCAAAAATATTGGTTGACTGTATTTCCATGCAAGAAGCCTCTCATTCCAAGTCTTGCCTCAAAACTGGAAATTTTAGAACAATGTTTCTTATGATCAAGAATCACGAACACAAACGCCTTTGTACGTCGGAGCTAGAAAACTAGAAAGTCGGTTTTTTTCCTGTGCTCTTAGACCCCGAGCATTCCAAAGAATTAAGGATATCATTAGAACCGAGACTTTCTGGATTTGGATCCAGACGACACCTGGACTTTTTTATTGTTGGAGGGAGAATTCTGAGAAAGCTTGGCACGAGAATGCGTGGTGTCACCATTACCCGGGGAGGTCGGCACCTCCTCCTCCATGGAGGAAAAATCCGAAACCAGCAACAGGACACTGAAGCTGTTTGAAAGTGGGAGCATGGAAGTTCCGACGGGGTCCAAAACTACCTGAGGAGAATTAAATTGAGAGATCACTTTCGAGGAACTCCCCAGATCACTACCAGAAGAATTAAGAAACTCATTAGAGAAAAATGAGGGCTTAGAAACCAATGCAGGAAGATTATCCTCCTCACCCTCCACACACCGCAACCCCCTGACTAGGGGAGAACCCTTCCGGGGGCAAGCCAGACCTAGAACCTCCAACTGAAAACCAGGCAGTTGGCCCAGCAGACCACACCCAGCAAGCAGGCATGACATGGCTCCGAAGACCAAAAATGTCGACCTCCTCCAACCCTGGAAGAAAACCCTGTAATGAAAAAGACTTTCCTCTGGGACAGTCGAGGAATACTTCAGTGGAGAAGACGCAACGACGCCCAAGGGGGAAATGGGAGCAGAAATCAAGGGATGCAACAACTCTGAAACACCATAAGAGCAAACCGGAGGGCCAGAGCCCGCGTGCTTCGAACATTGGCTACAACATACGGACAAGGAATGCCCTTGTAGCTGACAGCTTGAGTGAAAAGAAATGGGAAAAGGAACTACAATTGTTTGAAGCCAGTCCACCATTCCTTCCACTCTGAGGGTGATCTTCCCAGGAACAGGAGTAGCAAGATCCAAGTCGACGCAAATCCGAGCCATCACCTCATCCTCAAGGCAGAGTGCTCGCTCATCAGCACAAAGAAAGACACCAAATAAATTACCAATCTCACACAGTAGACAAGCATTCCGAAATGGAAGAGGTAAACCTGGTAAAGAGATCCAGGTTTATAAGGATACGGTCACCTTATATTCCCCATGAAACAAACAAAAGGACTTCTTTAATTCTTCAGTGTGGTCCATCCTTCTGGTCAACTAGATTTCTTCTTTCTATTTTCAGTTACTTTTATCACCTCAGTTTTCCATATTCTTAATTCAAATAATTTTTTAAACTTTTATTTATTAAGAAGTATATTTTGTAACATATAGTCAAATTTTTCTGTCTATGTTTCAATAACATATTCAATCCCTAAAATTGAGTATTCATAAATCCCATCTACTAAATTAACCATTTAGTGCGTTCTCTTATATCTATCATTTAATTAGGAGTTGTCATGTATAGTACATTGTAACATATTTAATAATTTTCTATCACTTGAAGAACAATTCAACAATGATCATATGTTCATCCTATATTATGGATCAATATCTATGAGAAATTATTACATTATTCTTTCTTTTGGACTTCCACATTTAAGAAACTTTATTCTATAGCAAAAAAAGTTCTTGACATTTCTACTTCATGAATCTACCCCAATGTGCCCATGAGTATATCTTGTTTATGATAAAATGTTATCCATTATATCCTACTTTATCTATTAATAGTACTAAGTTCATTCCTTCTACTTAATTTTGATAACATAGTATCCTCCCTTTATCCATTTAGTGTATTCAGTATTCTTTAGTGTCATATTTTAATAGTGTAACATACATGTAGGATATATATTCCTCTGATGGTTCCATCATCAAGATTATGATCTTCTAATAGAATTACTTTTTATGTATCCATAAGAAACATCACCATTAACTTAATCATTGACTTTTCCAAAAAATATTGACAAAGAATAAAATATATCTACAAAATCATTTTATGGATTCTTCATATATCATAAAATATTGAAGTAGTTATTTACCTAAAAATTAATCAAACATGTGGAAAATGAGGTGGTATAAATTGATAAATTGTTATGGTTGAATAAGTAATTATCATCACATTAAGGGAAAAACTGTTTCATATTATTTAATACCAAAGGATAATTAAACACTAACCATGTCATATTTGGGTTGTGATGCATTAGTAAATTATTAAATAAAAATTGGATTTTAAATTTTTAAGATAAAAACCTATTTCATTTTCTTACAAAGAAAAATAAAATAAAATTTTATGTCAAGATTTAAGTTCTCACTAAAAGAAGATAATGGATTTAATGTGAAGATAAAAATGATAACTTGATTATGGTTGCCTAAGATTAATATTCATTAAAAAGTTATTATAAGAATTATAAATAATTTTTAATAGATAATGAATCATAGTAAAAAATAGAATTATTGAGTTTGTATCACAACTATCTATATTCCATTCATCTTTGAAGTATAAAGAACTATATATATATATATATCATTAAGAATATTTTTTGGTGGGATATAATGAAAAATTATTTGGTTATTGTTCCATGAAATAATTAGTTTTCTAACATGATAATGTTGGATTAAAAAACTGAAAGGAATGCTCTAGAAATTATTATAAAAGCCAATAGAAGATATATTAATTTTAATTTAAAATGTTTATAACGTTAAATGGTTTTTTTAAATTTGAATATTCTTATTCGATCTAGTTATAAGTTTATTGATACATTTTAATTTTATTTAATTTAAAAAACATAGGTTGGAGTTAAAAATTAATTTTTTTATTCTTTATTTATAAATATATTGTATTTTTATGAAATATATGAAATATTTTAGAATATTTTCAATATAAAAAATTATTATTTAAAATAATACTCTTAAAATTATATTTTATTGGATATTGGATAATTTTGGTTCAATGATCCAACTGTAGCTTTTTCTTGATAAGAACTGTGATCATTGGGTTAATTTCATGGATTTGTTTATTTTTTTCTTAATATTGTTTTTGTATGGATTTTATTTTATGTTAAATTTGATGTGAAAACTAAATCATGAATAAATGGACTCTACATTATAAGTCAACATTAAATTAGACCTAATTTTTGATGTGTTGGAGGATAAGAATATGAACCCAAGAGAACATAATTGGCTTCAAAATCTCTCGCATATGGGTTTTAGCTCATTGTAATTTTGTTTATAGACATATCTAGATATAATACATATCATATTATTCATACAGTATTCCATTTTTTATTTATATATTGATTGAAAATATTTTTATATTTTAGTATTCTATGATTTTGGAAGTCAATATTACGCATGGTTGAGGATACTTTGGAAGAAAGAAAATTAATAAAATGTTTTTTTAAGACTATGTTAAGACAAAGAAAGTATCATTAAATATATCTAAGTCATCTAAATACTATGTTATAATGAGATCAGATAATTTAGTATTAATATAATGGTATGCCAATGATAACTATTTATCAATAAGTCAATGATAAATATATTGATAAAGAACATAATATTTGGGACTTGTGTGGGTCTTTGATGCTACTTGAATGGAATGTAAAGTGCTAGTGAATGAATGTATTGTCAAGAAAATAGAATAGTAACATCATCAACACAATCTTTATTTCAATATGAATTATTTATTAATACCGACTAGAAGAATATTTGAAGTGGAGATGTGTCACATCCCATCCCCCAAGGCCCGCGTCGTGACTATCCTAAGCCCGCCTTCCATAGGCCAGGGGTTGTCGACTATCATCGAAGGCATATTCCCTAAAACTGGGAAGGCATTGCCTTTAAAACCTGTAAGCACATGTGACCATGAACACATCAAGATAGGAACAAAAGTAATTTGAACTGTAAATAGAGTGAGTGTAGTAAGTAAAAGGGGAAAGAATAAAAGCCCAACTGGAAAGTAGAAGTAGAACTGTGATACAATACTGCTGAAGAAAAGGGAAAGTCAGCTGTTGGGTCATCCACTAAGGTTCCTACCTGAAGGGTAGGTACAAATCACCTCCTCAGCACTCCATGTCCACATGTCTCCTCTGCGTACCGACACTTCCTATCATCCGCCTCCAGGTACCGTCCAGTCCTGGTACTCTCAGCCTCAATCAGTGTTTTTCGTCATCTGCATCCAACACAACAATGTGCGGGCGTAGCCCGTGCAGGGGTGAGTATATCGAAACATAATATAGACCCCAAGACACTCTAGGTCTCACAAAATCCATCAAGGATAAAATAAAAAGTATGAAATCGACAGATAACCTTACATAGGTATATGCCCATACATATACCTATGTTAGCAAGTAATTCATCTCAATCATGAGAAGAAACATAGAAGTACCGAATCAACTCACACAGGGATTTATTCTAGGGGTTGTGTAAACTAACATTTCCAGTCACAACGTCGAACACCTCGGCTACTGGAGAACGCCTCCTCTATCGAGTACAGTGGGCCTTCCGCGTCTCATAGATGAACTTCCCACTATCCTTGGACTACTGAGGTACTCCTCCTGTCGAGTACCATGGGTCTACCGCGTCACACAGCGGTGCTCCCCACCATGGGTCTGTCGTGCCACATAGAGGTTCTCTCACTTGTGACTTGCTAATTTACTTCTCCTATCAAGTATCGTGGGTCTGCCACATCACACAGAGGTGCTCCCCCTCATATCCTACTGAGGTACTCCTCTTGTCGAGTACCATGGGTCTCCCGCGTCACCAAGAGGCTCTCCCCACTATGTTTTCTCGTCTCTGAGAGGATCCACTCCACAAGCTACTATTCGATACTCAAACTGCCATTAAGTCCCATGAAGAAGTATCTCATAGGTCTGTCATGTCATTAGGGTCTCAACGTAAAAGATGACGCATCAATCAGACACCAGGTCTGTGAGTTATTAACCTGTTTGTCTCGGGTTCCCGGTTGGATTCATACTCGATCCAACCCGAACATTTCCCAACTTAATCCATAACATAGTGGGGGTATAACTCAAAGGGACCCTCTCGCTCCAAGATTTCCTAGCGTCACTGATGGTTCATCAAACAGATGTCTGGTGCCAATGTTTTGGCCAAAAGAAAGTAACTGGGTCGTAGTGGGCCCGGGTCTGGTCTGACCTGATCGGACTAACCCGTCATGGGCCGACCTAGTTCGCATCGGCCCAGCCCGCAGTGCGGCCTATCTCGTTGGGTCTAACCCGGCTCTAAAGGGCCACGAGGGTGTCTCCAGGGTGTCTCGTGGGCGGCTCAGCCGAGGGGTACCGCGAGGGCACGGACCGGCCGTGAGGGTGCGGACCAGCCGCAGGGCGTGGGCCGGCCACAGGGCGCGGACTTGCCACGGGGGGCGGACTGGCCACGGGGGCACGTACCGGCCGCGAGTGCAAAGATTGGCCACGAGGTGGCGGACTAGACGTGGGTCGGCAGTCTGTCCTCAGGTCGGCGGTCCGACCTCGATTAGGCGGACCGACTACGGGGTGGTGGTCTGGCCACGAGATGGCAGTCCGGTGGCGGCGGCTCGGTGGGTGACAGCGATGGCTCGGCAGTCCGTGATAGCCCAACCGATGGCGGCGGCGACTCAGTGGAGGGCCACCACGATGGGGGAGTCGCAGTGCGTGGAGGTTGTGTGGCATTGTTGTCGTTGCGCCATCACCATCATCATGTTCATCACCCCAAATCATCACAAGATTTGAAAAGGGGTCAATCCATGTTTTTTTGGCCCTCACCCTCCACGTTAAGGTGGTAGAAAATGGCTCAACATAAACAAGAATGAAGAACATCAAACCATCCTGCAAAAGAAAACATATGCGGATGAACTAATTAGAAATTTGATCTGTGTTCCTTGTTTTAGAAGGGAAGAACATGGGAATATAATCACACACAAATTAAATCCCAACCTTTGGTTGTTCATTGATGTTGGTATGAGAAGGAAGTATGGACGTTGATTCGTTGTAGATGAAGACGTCCCACGTCGGAAGAAGTCTCGATGAAGATGGTCGAATTCGAGGTTAGTGTTCTTCATTGATGAAGCGCTCTTCATAGGGAGGTGAAGTTCATCGTTAGAGAGCTTTCTCCCACCAAGATCTCTCTCTCCATTTCCAATGAATTCTCTTAAAAGAAAAACCCACCAAATTAAAAAGTGTTTCCCCCAAATTTTAATTGCTGGCTCAATTTAATGTGGTGTGTTGCAATAATTAATGTGGATGAAGTTCAAGAGGATTATATACATTAAAGAGGGAGTTGAGAGGGTTTATCCTCCTCTATGTTGGGAGTTCAAGTGGTTTTTACCTCGGCTGGTCCCAACCACCATAATATCTACAAGGAAGGTTAAGATAGGGTGGTCCCCTCCACTGCGAATTCAATTTGGAGAATAAAACTCTTGTGGTCCCCACCAATACAATAACCGCAAGAGGGTGGTTACAAAAAAATAAAATAAAATGTGTGTTTATTTTATTCTATTATTTCCATGAAAACCCTAAAAAATATCTTTCACCCTAGACCAAATTCCCCCAAGGTGAAATTCTTCGTAAGTGAATACTGACGTTGTGTGTTCAATGGTGACCTTGGATTTCAATTCCGGGCACCGGTTCAAAAGTTAGAAAAATCCACTTGCACCATTACTAAACGTACCTGAAAAAAAAAGAATATAAATTCATTCCAGGAACCCCAGGCCTTAGAATCACATGCCATTAATTTTTTCGGACTCATAAAATCCCCATTTATAAAAAACATTACATGGAAATTCTGGGTCCTTACATTCTCCCCACCATAGGGATTTACGTCCCTGTAAGCCACAACTCATAACTTGGTAAACAAGTGGGGGTACTTAGCACAAATATGAGCCTCCTGTTCCCATGTTCTCTCTTGGAGGTTCTTGTGCTTCCAGTGAACGCGCACCAGAGATATCGACCGTCCATGAAAGACCTGCTCCTGTCGATTCTCAATCTCTATTGGAACCTCTGTAAAAGTTGCCCCATCATCGACTTCTAGCTTTCCATGGTCGATGATGTGATAAGGGTCATGCACCTATCTCCTCAATTAGGACACGTGGAAGATGTCATGAACCCGATGCATCTGACGTGGAAGAGCTAAGCAGTATGCCACCTCACCAACTCTTCTGAGGACCTAAAAAGGTCCAATGAAACTCGGAGATAACTTGCTTCCTCGGCCATATCTCTGTAGACCTTGTCGGGGTGAGACCCGTAGAAAAACGTGGTCGCTGTCCTCAAACTCCAGAGGTCTCCGTCTCCTTTCGGCATATGAATTATTCCAGATTTGTGCAGTCTTCATCTGATCCTAGATGATCTGCACCTTCTCTATGGTAGCTCATACCATCTCTATTCCCACTAGTACTGACTCCCCTAGGTCAGTCCAGCACAAAGGTGATCTATAAGGTCGCTCGTCCAATGCCTCGAAAGGTGTCATCCCAATGGTGGAGTGATAGATGTTCTTGTATAAAAACTCCACCAAAGGTAGGCGATCCTCCAAGATACAACTGAAATCTAGGACACAAGAACGCAACATTTCCTCGAGGGTCTGAATGGTTCACTCAGTCTAACCATCCGTATGAAGATGAAAGGTCATTCTTAAAGAAAGTTGCATCCAAAAAGCCTCCTGCAACCTCATACATAGCAGGGAAGTAAAACGTGCATCATGATTGGAGACAATCGTTGAGGTTACTCCATGTAGCCATACAATCTACTTCACATAGAGGCTTCCCAAGCACTCTACTGAACCCTACTCTCTGATCGATAGGAAGTCGGATGACTTGGCGAGTCGATCAACGATCACCCAAATCAAATTATTTCCTCTGAATTGATGTGGACGTCCTATCACGAAGTCCATGGATATCCCATACCACTTCCACTCTGGGACCTCTAAAGGTTGTACCAAGCCTGCTGGTACCTGATGCTCTGCTTTCACTTACTGAAAAGTGAGGCATCGAGACATAAACTCTGCTACTGCTTTCTTCATTCCCAGCCACCAGTGATGTCACCAGAGATCCTGGTAAATCTTCTCCACTCCTGGATGTACCGCTAGAGGGGATGTGTCTAACTCCCGCAACACATCATCTTGAAGTGACACAGGTTCCATTGTACGTCCTCTAAAAAGAATGACATGCTCCCCACCTTCAGAAAATCCATTTGCTTCATGTCATGTGGATATCTGAGCACGTCGTGCCTCGTTGTTAGCATCCCCATGTTGCACATCCCCTGACTCACTGAAGAAGTGGGGGAGTGACTGTAAAAGACTGTATAAAATATTCTCTATCTCTATCCACAAATGATATCTGTAAAGTGGCCAGCAGCTCTGTCGCCTCACCTAGCAGCTATATACCAGACCACCTGCTGAGTGCATCTACAACAAAATTCAAGTTCCCAGGAGTATAGACTGTCTCGAAGTCATGGTCATGGAGGAACTCAATCCAATGTCATTATCTCAAGTTCATATCCTTATGAGAGAAGATATACCTGAGACTCTTATGATCAGAGTACACTGTAAAGTGTTTGCCCATCAGATAGTGTCGCCACATCTTCAAGGTGAAGACCACTCCTGCTAACTCCAGGTCATGTGTAGCGTAGTTCTATTCATGTTGTCTCATCTATCGAGAACCATATTTGATCACTTCTCCCTCATGCATCATGATAGAACTGATTCCAGTCCCTAATGCGTCGTAGTGGACTACGTACCCTACGCCCTCCTCCGGAAGCCTCAAGATGGATGCACTAGTCAGCCTCTACCTCAGCTCCTAAAAACCTTGCTGGAATATCTCTGACCACACAAAGGGTTTCCCCATCTTCATCAAGGCTGATAGTGGTGCTGCAACTCTGGAAAAGTATGGAAAAAACCTCCGGTAGTATCTTCCACACCCAGGAAACTCCATACCTCCGTCACACTTCTAGGTGGATCCCAACAAAGTACCGCCTTAGTCATCACTAGATCCACTGCAACTCCAGCATCCAATTTGACGTGTCCCAGAAAGTGAACCTCTCAGATCCAGAACTCTCACTTTGAGAGCATACCATAAATCTAGTTCTCTCGGAGTGTGTCCAGTACTACCAGCAAATTAAAGGCATGCCCCTCCTCAGTAGTCGAGTAGATCAGAATGTCATCAATGAAGACCACTACAAAGCGATCAAGTTATAGTTGAAATATCTTGTTCATGAGTCCCATGAACACTACTGGAGAATTGGTTACACCGAATGGTATTACCAAGAACTCATAATGTTTATACAGACATATGAAGGTCGTCTTCTACACATCCTCATCTAGCACTCTGAGCTTGTGATAGCCTGATCTGAGGTCTATCTTCGAGAACCACCGTGCCCCCTTGGGATGATCAAAGAGATTTCCAATCCTCAGAAGTGGGTACTGGTTATTCACGGTCACCTAGTTCAGGTGCTGATAGTCAACACAAAGCCTCAAGCTCCCATCCGCCTTCTTGGCGAACAGAATCGGGGCTACCCAAGGATAAAAACTGGTCTAAATGAATCCATTTTCTTGAAAGTCCTCCAATTGTACTTGCAGCTAACAAACCACTATGGGAGATATTCGATATGCTGGTGTAGATATCAGTGTCATCCCGGGGTACAATTCAGTGTAAAAGTACACCTCTTTACGATGAGGTAGACTCAGAACATCATCATGGAAAAAATCTGTGTACTGGTCCACCACTACAGGATAGCTTAAACTCTCCACATCAACAGCTCTGAGGGTAAGGATATCCAACTGATGAGTGATTGGCTGCACTCTTCTCCAGGTAAGTACATTCAGTGCTGCAAAGGCTCCCTTCTCGCCGGTGAAGGTAAAACTGGTCCCATCTATGCGAACACACTACACATTATGCATAATACAGTCAATCTGAGCATGGATTGAGATAACCAGTCCATACCCATGATGATGTCGTAAGGCCTCGACGCTACTACTAGGAGATCACAGCCAATGATCTTGCCTCCTAGAGTGAGCTCGCACTAACGGCACTAGTGCGTAATCATCGAATCTACTCTTTTAGGCTTGTCTAGGCATAAAGATCAAGACAATGACTCCGTCGGAATCTCAGAGCTCTGAACGAGGGAAGTGGAAATAAAATAATGACGGGAACATGTGTCTATAAGTACTACATCTATGGTGGAGTAGACACAGATCATACCTCGTATCATCTCCGGAGCTATATGATCATAAGCATCAACTACCTAGACTTGAGCTCTCCCCTATCCACCTGCTCCCTACGGTCAGGGTGGATCTCTTGGTGGTGGTGGAGGTAACATCTAAAATCGTCTCCCACCGCCAACTGCATGAAAAGATCCTCTTACACGTCTTCCTATTCCCTGCGGACCTCCTTGGTCAAACCTCTGTCTCTGTCTGGGCGGTCCTTCGACCATCTACTGATCATTTTTACGATGGGGCATACATTCACGAGCTATGTTACTCTTCCCGCCGCTTGCGTAACACTACCTGCTCCTGATATAACTTCCTCTACCTCGGGTGCCCCGCACAACGGATCCTGAGTCATGCGATCATCAAATTGTAGGTCTGGTCCTCTTGGACCTCTGTGACGTCTGTCTGCTACCAGCTTCAGAATTCTCCACTACATGACTAATAGTAGTGGGTCTCACCACTGGTGACTGCTTGGTAAGGAAACTCTCCACCAAGAGGGCTCTCTCTAACACCCTCACATGCGTCAAGATACTGAGTGAGATCATTGAAGCCATGATCTCCCGCCTAAGCCCGTATTCGAAGGTCCAAGCCCTGAAGAAAGGGTCTCGCACCATATCTATGGAGTAACATGAGAGGTCAGTGAACCTCGTGGAGTACTAAGACATAGTCATACTGCCCTTCTATTGATGAATAAGATTCTATATGCGCACTGCGATAAGAGTCGTTGGGACAAACTCTGTCCAAAATAGCCTCTCAAAGTTTTCCTAGAGAAGCGTCACCTCATCATGAACCTCGAGTATCAAGATCCACCATATTTCTACAGCTTCCTGTAGAAGGTTGGCAACAAGGATCACCATGAGATTGGTCGGGGTCCCCATGAGTCAGAAGACTCTCACCACAGCCTCCTTCCAATCCTCAGCTACCTGTGGGTCTGTCTCTTCTCTGAACCTGGGTGGCCTCTCGCACTAGAACTCATGCAACTCGCTCAAGAGGCATGAACTGTCTGCTTTTGGGGCTAGTGGCATCGGTGTCCCAATGGGGAGTGGTACCGTTGGTTCCTCTACTGGTGCCTCTATTGGAAAAGGGTCATTTACCGAGGCCTTGTCGCTCAGTGGGCTATCATTGCGTACAAATCTTAGAACTCTAGTAGGCTTTCTTCATAGAAGCATCCTGAAAAGAAACGAGTGTGCCACAGTAAAAAAGTTATACCTGGTGAGCTGACACAAAGAGATCAAAATGAAAACTCTTGAAAACACACACACAATCAGTGTTTTCATGAACTGAGTTGGAAATCAGAAGTCAGGGTCCTGGTGTATGGATATGTCGGTCACCACACCATCACTATATTCCCTAAACAGATAACCATGCTCACTACACTTAACACTATTTCCGTTTAAAAGAAAGATCAGTGTCCTATTTTTTGTGGTAGAACCGACACCTTTGATACCTATTTGTCACGACCCTTCCCCCAGGGCCCATGTCGTGACTACCCCAAGCCCGCATTCCATTGGACAGGGGCTGGAGACTAGCACTGAAGGTGTATTCTCTAAAACTGGGAAGGTATTATATTTAAAACCTATAAGCACACGTATCCAAGCACATAGAAAGATAGGAACCCAAGTAAACTTAATTGTAAATAGAGTTAGTGCAGTAAGTAAAAGGGGCTAAAATATAAGCCCAAATAGAAAGTAAAAAATACAACTATGATACAATACTACTGAATAAAAGGAAAAGTCAGCTGCTAGGTCGTCCTCTGAGGTTCTTACCTGAAGGGTAAGTACAGATCCCCTCTTCAGCACTCCACGTCCACCCTTCTCCTCAGCGTACCGACACTCTGTATGTTCCACCTCTAGGAATTGTCCAGTTCTGGTACTCTCAGACTAAGTCACCGTTTTCCATCATCTGCATCCAACAAAACAAGGTGTGGGCATAGCCCGTGTAGGGGTGAGTATAATGATACTCAGTAGGGACCTCGAGACCCTCCAGGTCTCGAAAAATTCATCAAGGATAAAACACAAAGTATGAAATCAATAAATAACCTTACTTAAGTATATTCTCATAAATATACCTATGTTAGTAATTAATCCATCTCAATAAGGAGGAAAAACACAAGGGTACTGGCTCAGCTGACATCAGGACTTATTCTATGGGTATTGTTAAGTAACATTCCCAGTCACAACGTCGAACACATCGGCTACTGGAGAACTCCTCCTCTATCGAGTACAATGGGACTACCACATCACACAGAGGCACATCCCACTAACCTTGGACTACTGTGGTAGTCCTCCTGTCAAGTACCGTGGGTCTTCCACATCACACTAAGCCACTCCCCACCATGGGTTTGCTGCATCACACAGAGGTGATCCCCCTCGCGACTTACTGAGGTACACCTCCTATCGAGTACTGTGGGTCTGCCGCATCACACAGAGGCACTCCTGCTCATAGCCTACTAAGTTAATCCTTCAGTTGAGTACCATGGGTCTGTTGCATCACATAGAGTCACTCACCACCATGGGTCTACCGCGTCACATAAAGGCCCTCTCCACTAGGCTCATCAAGTCACTCCGAGTCGAAAGGGGTTAGCAGTCGTCAAGTCTCAGTCAGCCACTGGGTTCCCGCACTATGCTCTCTCGTCTCTAGGAGGATCCACTCCATAATCTACTATTTGATTCTCCAACATTAATTAATTCCAATAATGAAGTATCTCAGAGGTCCTACATGTCATAAGGGTCTCAACGTAACAGACTTCGCGTCAATCAGACGCCCGGTCTGTGAGTTATTAGACTTTTATCCTAGGGGCCAGGTTGGATTCATGCTCGATCCAACCTGGCTATTCCCCAATTAATCCAAAACACATTGGGGTATCACTAAAATGGACCATCTCACATGAATATTTCTACCGCCGCTGACGATTTGCCCAATAGACGTACGGTGCCAAAGTTATGGCCAAAAGAATGTAACTGGGTCGTAGTGGGCTCGAGTTCGGTCTGACCGAGCCCAAACTGTTGGGTCTGGGCCGGCACGCAGTGCGGCCCGCCCTGTTGGGTCTGGTCTGGCCTGCGAGGGCTGTGAGTGTGCCACGTGGGTGGCTCGACTGAGGGGTACTGTGATGGCATTGACCAACCGCGGGTACTGCGGGGGCGCGGACTGGCCGCGAGGGTGCGGATCGACCACAGAGCGCGGACCGGTTACGGGGAATGGATCGGAAGTGCGGCCACAGACTAGTTGTGAGGGAGGAAGATCGACCGTGATGGTGCGGACCAGCCGCAGGTCGGCAGTTCAGCCGCTGGGCGGCAGACCGGCCGTGGGGCGGTGGTCAAGCTGCGGGGTGGCAGTCCGGCAGTGGTGGCCAACAGATGGTGGAGGTGGCTCGATAGAGTGGTATGGCAAGGGCAAAACCGTCGGGAGCGGAGGTCGCGAGGCAGAAATGGCGTTGCACCAACGCCTGCATCGCGTTCAACACCACAAATCATCACAAGATTTTCGGAGGTTTCAGTACATGTTTTTTTGGCACGTACCCTCCACATTAGGGTGGTAGAAAACGACTCAACATAAATAAGAATGAATAACGTCAAACCCTACAGCCAAAGAAAACATATCTGGATCAACTAATTAGAAAGTTTATTTGTGTTCCTTGATTTAGAAGGGAAGAACATTGGAATATAATCACACACAAATTAAATCCCTACCTCGGGTTCTTCGTTGACGTTGGTGCGAGAAGAAAGTGCGGATGTCGAATATTCGTTGATGAAGACATCCCATGTCGGAAGAAGTCCAGAAGAAGAAAGTCGAAGTCGAGGTCGGTCTTCTTCGTTGGCGGAGCGTTCTTCGTTGGGAGGTGAAGTTCTTCACTGGAGAGCTTTCCCCCACCAAGAGCTCTCTCTCCTTTGCCAACGAATGCTCTCAAAAGTAAAACCCACCAAAATAAAAAGTCTTTCCACCAAATATTAATTTTTGGCACAATTTAATGTGGTGCGTCGGCATAATTAATGTGGAGGAAGCTCAAGCTGATCCTCCACATTAAAGAAGGTGTTGAGAGGGCTTCTCGTCTATTATTTGGGGTGTTTAAGAGGTTTATACCTCGGGTGGTCCCCACTACCATAATATCCACAAGGGAGGTTAGGCTCGGGTGGTCCCCTCTACCGAGCATTCAATTTGAAGAATAAAACTCATGTGGTCCACACCTCCACAATAACTACAAGAGGGATGTTACAAAAAAATAAAATAAAATGTTTGTTTATTTTATTATATTATTTCCACAAAAAATGAAAAAAATTTCTTTCACCTTCGACCAACTACCATCTAGGTGAATGTTTCCTTAAGTGAATACCGGCACTACGAGTTCAATATTTCCCTCAGATTTCAATTTCGAGCACCAGTTCAAAAGTTTAAAAAAACCCTATCACACATTTACCGAATCTACCCAAAATATTTTTCAGAAATTCACTCTATGGACCCTGGGCCTCTGAATCACGTGCCTTCAATTTTCTCAGACTAATAAAATTTCCATTAAAAAAATTACATGGAAATTTCAGGTCTTTACGTGATGTAATACCAAAAATTGATCCATGTTTTATTAATAAATAACATAATGAAAAGTTCTGACATATTATCTAGTTATTACTCTAGTATTACTGAGTTATTCCATTGGACTATATAATATAAATATTTTATTATAAAACTATAACATTGAAAATTAAATCATTGGTGGTTACTTAGTAATTTCAAAACCAGGATCAGTTGAATCATTGAACCACTATAATAGAAACAATCATCGGTAAAATTACAGTTGAAGACCCCTTTATGAAAAGTGATTGATGGGAACGAGATGAAAAAATTTGGTACTATTTTTTCCCCACCATTATAATTTTTTTTTTGAAATACCATTTCTATTGAAATCATTCATATCCTTACTGAAAATATATATATATATTTTTGACACATATTAAAAGTTACATTGGTCCATTTTGGTTCACTAGTTTTATATCACATTATGTTTCTTCTTTTTATTGTGATTTAACTATTACTGATTTATGAATATCCATTTAAAAAGAGAATTGTGTATTGGTTATTACTCTATAAAATTTATTTTTATATAATTTTTTTTATCATAAATTAAAATATTTGTTGTGTTTTTTGTTGTAACTTTATTAGAAAACGGAAGGTTATACATGGGTTTTAACTCCAATTAAAAAAATTAGGTTTATAGTGTGTTGAATACCTCTCAAGGAGTAAAGGGGTGTGAGGATTATATATAGATTATGTTGATCGGAAACACTATAAAAATAATATATTATTCTTTTTTATTCTTTATGTTTCAATTTTTATATGCTCTCAATTCACCTCCCACAATCTCGAAATTAAAAAATGTTCATTTCTAGGAAAAAAATAGATTCAATAATTGAATATTTCTTATAATCATATATTAATAACCATGTCCAATAATATGAAATTTATAAGGGGCATATATTAAATATGTAATATCAATGCCCAAATGACAGAAATATTCAAAAAAAACCACCCTTTGTTGATATGAATGACTACGATTACAAGAAAACTAGAATGTAAGCTTATCTCAACTAGCTAAGAATAGGGAAATGGATCTCAATGGTAAAACCTTACAAATTTACATATATATACCCAAATTCACTTATTGGTAGTGATTTTTCTATGTACATTCTAAACTATAATATTATTTATATTTTTTATTGTTATATAATAAAAAAAATATTTATTCATGTTTTACATGTAAGACTAATCATCATATTTGGGGAATTTCTATAACTGCACATTATATTTTTGTTAAGTTAAAAATAATGAAGATAAGATTTTTATGTTTTATATATAAATTATTTTATATAATTGGGAACAATTTTACAAATAAAATTATATATTTTTTTTCAAGAATTGTTAAAGGAATGAGTTCACATGGAGAAACATTGGATAATAATTCCATTGTGGAAAGATTTTTCTGATGAATTCAAAATAAGATTCATGTAATGAAAGACCACATTTATGAGACAAAGAACTTAATGGAATATATGCATTATGCTTTTATAAATTCTATAGAAGAATTTGAACTGGATTTAAAGAATATAGGTAAATGGATTAAAAGAACTAATATGTGTATATTTTTAATCTATAAATTTTTATTCAACCATATATTTTAACAATAAGTTATAGAGAATTGAAAATGATGAATTAGATTAACTTGTTAAATTAGTATATAGAGTTATGCAGAAAATAGATGATAAAAATATCATTCATAAGAGATGACTAAAGATATGATCATAATAGAAATAATAATTACAATACAAATTTTAAATTTAATTCAACACATATTAGTTGTTTTATATATAGGAAGAAAGAAACATTAAAATTTACTATATAATATTAAATAATAAAAAAGGGAAAAACTATTGGATAAAAAAGAAATGATCAATGGTTACAGTATATAGTTGTACTGACAATTGAGACCAAAATGAAAAATCATTAACTAAGAATGTTCATTCCAATATATGTTCAATGATTACAATCAAATCAGTTTTTGTTATTTTTGTTTTGAAATTGATTATGATTATAATGTTAATTTATATTTTAAAACCCATTCATTGATTAATTAAATGAGAATGTTGAAATACAATAATAAGATATTATAAAAAACATCATGTTGTATAATATTCTTAAGGATATTTTAATGAATCTTGTTGTGAAAAATAATGTTCTATATTTAGATAAATAGAATATTAAAGGTAAAATTAAAATTTTTAATGATTATTTGGTAATATTTGTTTATGATTTTAAAGGCTATGATCAAATAATATACTGGAATAAGATAATAGAAAAGAATTTTATATAAGGAACTAATATTGATTAGGATATACAATGTTATATTTAATACATCATGTCCAAACGGGTTTGTAAAATTCAAAAATAATTTTAATTTAATGTAAGTCATATGTTTTAATTTCAAAGTGAGATTATAAATAGAATCCAACGAATTTAAATACATCAAAATGGGTTTTTTTGGATGAGGAATAATGTTCTGAAGGTGAAAAAATATAGTATGGACAATTGAGAGAAATCATGTGTGGATGAGGATATAGTCTGTAGCCACCATCTAGTTTATAGCCTCGGCAGGAGCCCTGAAGCACCCATAGGCTCATCAGCTAGCCTATAGGCCTAGTATTGGTTGTGTAACGCCCCGGCCCTAGTTTCCTAGAGTCGGTGCATTATTACATAACATTGGCATGATCACAAGAAAGATCAAATCTCGAAAGACCGATTGGTTTCGTAGCGTTGGAAACACTAGATATAATCATAAGTTTTACATTACATCATAAAATCAAAAACTACTACAACAACATAATGTTTCCACAGTCCACACTACAATCCCCTCATAATATCCCTGCAGGTCATTCATAACTTACATCTTCACTTCCTGGGAAAAATAAAACATAGAAAAGGGGTGAGCTCAAATGCCCAGTAAGGATAACAATATAGCGGAAACTTTCATCAATAAGAATAAACATTTAAGGCAATGTATAACTAAAACAAAAGCCTTTGAAACATGAACTTTCAACATGGTATGGCATAAATAAAATGAAATAATGCCATTTACTTATTCACATGGATATTCCACTAATCGAATAATCACATGCAAAAATAAATAACCACTTTCATAATGTTGGAATGCATAATGCCAGACTATCATAACCACATAGCCAAGGCCTCGTGCCAAGACTACAAATAAGATTTTGTCAAGGCCTTGTGCCAAGACACTAGTTTGTCTCATGAGACCTACCGATGCATCGAGGAGCTATAGCGGTCTCCACCCGTCACTTATTAAGTCCAATGCATTCCCATATGAAAAGGTTTAAACATAACATAAACATTCGTATTAAAACTAGAATACGAAATGTCAATAATTTCACCATAAACTATGAATGGTATAAAAATAGCACATCCACAGTCAAACATATCACAAAACCTTCAATACAATATAGAAGTTTTGTATCATAATAAATCAACTTCGAATAATCTTAAAATCCATCAAAGGATGTTGACATAGATGAAATCAAAATTCTTTTAAAAGAAATATCTCCTTTTATTTTGAAATCATTTAAGATCCATATAAAATAAAACATTTTCTTTGAAAATATTCTTATAAGCTTGTATGGGAAGCTTCGACGATTTTATAACGGCGGAAAATAACCGCACCCGCCGTATAAGTTAAAAAAAACATTCTTACCTCAATTCTGTCGAAAAGGTTAAAAAGGACCTTGTTTTGAAAACGACGGAAAGATTCCTTTATAAACCTCTTATAAAAAGTCAAACAAGGGTATAAATGACTTTAACCCATATTCTTGTAAATAGTAAAAATGTTTTGAAATACATTTCGAAGAAACATGGATGTGGATGATAAAGAGATCCCAGTAGATTATTACGTATAATACAACCTCGGATAATGAAGAGATTGTGAAATAACCCTTACCTTGTACTTTTCCTCGGTTGTGGTAGGTTAACCTCCTGTATAATGGTGAAATAATTGTTATTAAATTATACAAGAATCATATACATTAATATGATATCATATATGATCTTTTAATATTTATTTGATAATAATATCTTAGTATTATCGTTGTTTCGGGTGTTAACTTACTTGTTTTCTTTCATATGTTTTGTTACGTAAGACATGTTTGTAAAGGATAGGTTGTATATTATTCATATCCAGAATGATATCAAGTCCTTAAACATCATTTTTAAATCATAAAATGATAATTACGCTTTAATGGTTACGATGGAGAATGAATCTCATCGTGTTCGTGGAGACGGTAGTCCGTACGTACGCACGAGCGACAATATCATTCTTTTGATATTAAAATAATATATAAATGGATGGTATATCATATATACAGAATCATTAACATGTTATATTTATTATTTACATGAGTTACACATCATTATTATACCCATCCAAATAATATTATATTGAATAACAATTACACCACGACGTGGAGACGGTAAGCCGTACGTACGCACGTATGGTGACATGTTATTCAAAGGGTGGATAGAATACTGAATATGATTGTACCATATTTATAATAACATCACAGTATATGTGAGATACTGGAGTTATTATTTCAGAATGGTAAGAACAAAGGAAGAAGAAGTGGAAGAAGAAATGAACTTAGAAAAGGGTGGTGAAATCATTATCTCTTCTTCGGGTTCTTCCTTTTGATTTGATCAAAAGGGCTCCTTAGGTTGGCTTTCTGATCAAACTAAGGCCTCTAGGTTGTATTGAGGGATGTTGGGAGAGTATTTGGGCAGAGTTTGGCCGAACCAAAAGGCTTTGAAGGTGTGAAGAAATGAGAAGGAGGAGTGCCCTTTTATAAGAGGGGTGAGGGGCACCTTTGGAAAAGCTAGAAATATTAATTTATAATAAATTCATATTCGGTTTCTAAAGGCTCCAAAGTTGACTATTCAAAGAATGAGGTGGGGATAGGTCGAAAACAACTCATCCAATAGAATTTAGACAGGTTTGGGTACTTATATTAACCTTATCTTTAAGTATTAACTCTAAGTTAATTAGTTTCACTTTTACAATGTCTCTTTGTATTTTATATATTATGGTTAATAAACTTACTATATACATCCAAGCGACCCCCAAGTGGTCCATTAATGATTAACCTATCATAATATAAGTCTCTTGGCCGAACCTTAGATTTTTAGGAATTTAATATCAATTAATAATATAATATTTGTTTTAAGAACTCTTTTATGTCAATTTTGACACTATTCAATAGTTGATTTTTGTGAAACTCATAACAGATTGATTACTTCGAACAAAGTCCATTAAATCAATCCTAATATATCATATTAGCCTAGAAAATTAGTTTAATTCATTAAAAGTTTCATATTATATTTATTTGGGTATTTATAATATCAATTATTTTAATTTTTCACTATTATATTAATTACTGCATCATTATTGTGTCATAAATAAAATAACTTATTTAATGTCTAAAAATTATAAATAAAATATCATTATGTAGGAAATCTTTTTATCTTTCTAATGAATATTTATAATCGAAAATCCAACATGTATAACCCTATGTAAAAATTGTTGTTCTAAAAGATATATGCTTGTGTCATTTTTGTATTCATTTTGACTTAATTAAAATAAAGTGTCATTATCACTTACAAGTGGATCCATGGGGTCCCAAAATAGACCCAAAGATGCCCATGGTCGACCATGTATCAACCAATAGGGTTAAGACACGTTTTAGGGTAATTTAGTATTATTATAATAGTATTTTTTTTTAACCCTTATTTACCGGATTTACCCTTTAACCATGGTAAATAAAATATTTACCGCAGTAATTATTCAAAATGTGTAAAAATAAAAGTTACCTATTTACACAATTTGAACATCCTGATTCCAAATATGGAATCCATTTTCCTAAATTCAAAACACAGAAGTGGCAGAAATTAATTTAAAATTAATTCCCGCTGTCAAAACAAAAAGCGTGTTTTTAAGAGATAATAACTATCAAAAGATTGACACTCGTTTATGTTCGGTTTAATTGTAAAATTATGTCCAATGATAAACATTAAATTGAATGGTAAAAATATATTCTAAATATACTTTAAAACCACTCAAATTCATAATTTATCACTATTAATTATTTTGATTAAAAAAGTTGTTTTTAATTAAAATTTAGAAATTTTCACTATTCATCAAAATATGAAAGTTATCCGAAATGTACCAAAATTTCACCCTAGGCTAATTTTGATATTCCGAATCCAAAAATGAAGTCCATTTTGAAATATAGAATATATATGATTTCAAAAAGTAGGTATTACTATTCACAACGGCTAGTTTAATTAGTTGTGGTGTGTGTTAGAACTCGAGGTTGCGTACAACACACGCTATCGCATTATTCGAAGGGAAACGTACCGTAGAAGCTTGGGGTGTTACATTCTCCCCTCCTTCAAATAATTGCGTCCTCGCAATTTCTAGGGTATTACTGCATAAAAAGACTCGGGTGGTTCTTCATCATAAGTTCCTCGGGTTCCCACGTTGCCTCTTCCATCTTCTGATTCCTCCACAAAACTTTTACCAGACGCGTCGTCCGGTTTCTCAGCACTTGTTCTCTCGTATCAAGAATCTTGATGGGCTCTTCGCAATAAGACAGATCGGGTTCCAGTTCTAAATCTTCATAGGTGAGTACATGCGTTGGGTCAGGCATGTATTTCCTCAACAGAGATACGTGGAACACATCGTGAACTTTGGAGAGACTTGGCGGCATTGCCAATCGGTGAGCTACAGCCCCAATTCGTTCTAGAATTTCGAAAGGTCCGATGTACCTGGGACTCAATTTACCTTTCTTACCAAAACGTATGACTCCCCTCCACGGAGATACCTTTAGGAAAACATGATCACCGACTTGAAATTCCAAATCCTTCCTTCGATTATCGGCATAGCTCTTCTGCCTACTTTGAGCTGCTTTGATGTGATTTTGGATTACCTTTACCTTTTCCATCGTTTCCTCCACCAGTTCTAGACCTACAAGTTTTCTTTCACCGACGTCATCCCAACAGGTTGGTGTACGACATCTCTTTCCGTATAACGCTTCATATGGTGCCATCTGAATACTCGAATGGAAGCTATTGTTATAGGAAAATTCTACCAGAGGTAAATATTGATCCCACATACCCTGAAAGTCAAGTGAGCAAGATCTCAACATGTCTTCTAAGGTTTGAATAGTCCGTTCTGATTGTCCGTCTGTCTGAGGGTGGTAAGCAGTGCTCAAATGAAGTTCAGTATCCAGGGATTTCTGAAGACTTTTCCAAAATCTTGAAGTAAAACGGGGATCACGATCAGAAACAATCGATAGGGGTACTCCATGAAGTCTCACAACTTCATTAATATATAGTCTTGCTAGACGTTCCAGGGGTAGATCTTCTCTTATAGCAAGAAAATGTGCTGACTTGGTAAGACGGTCAACAATAACCCATATTGCATCGTTCGTTCTAGGAGTCTTTGGTAGCCCCATGACAAAGTCCATCGTAATATTGTCCCATTTCCACTCCGGTATGGGAAGAGGTTGCATGACTCCTCCAGGCTGTTGCCTTCCAGCTTTCACTTGTTGACAAACCATACATCTTGACACAAAATCAGCAATCTCCCTCTTCATGTTGTCCCACCAAAAATGTTCCTTCAAATCTCTATACATTTTGGTGCTCCCAGGGTGTATAGAGAAATTGGAACTATGAGCATCATCCAGCAATTCCCTTTTTAGATCAGGTATATTGGGAACACAAAGTCTCTTCCCGAATTTCAAAATTCCACCTTCATACGCAAAGTCTCTCAATCTCCCATCATTCACAGCTTTAATCTTCTTCTGAAATTCTTCATCATCGGTCTGAGAACTCTTAATCCTTTCTAGTAAAGATGGTTTGGCAACCATTTGAAAAAGCATTGATGTTTCACCTTCCCTGGTTATTCCCATGTCCATCTTCACTAGATCCATGAAAATTGGATCCCTTTCAATTCTTATCATGTTCAGAACTCCATGGTCTTTTCTACTCAAAGCATCTTCCACCTTGTTTGCCTTCCCCGGGTGGTAGTGTATCGTACAATCATAATCCTTGAGTAATTCAAGCCATCTCCTTTGCCTCATGTTGAGTTCTTTTTGTGAGAAAATATACTTCAAACTCTTGTGATCAGTATAAATCTCACATTTTTCACCATAGAGGTAGTGCCTCCATATCTTCAAAGCAAAGATCACAGCTGCTAACTCAAGATCATGAGTAGGATAGTTTTGTTCATGAATTTTCAACTGTCGTGATGCATAGGCAATAACTCTATCATTCTGCATAAGGACACAGCCAAGTCCTTTCTTCGATGCATCACTATAAATAACGAACCCATCATTCCCCGATGGTAGAGTCAATATAGGAGCATTGACTAATCTTCTCTTCAGTTCTTCGAAACTTTCTTCACACTCTTTTGTCCAAACAAATTTAACCCCTTTACGTGTGAGATTCGTTAATGGGTTAGCCAATCGGGCAAAATTCTGGACGAAACGTCGATAATAACCTGCCAAACCAATAAAACTACGTACCTCAGTTATATTCGTAGGTGCTGGCCATTCTTGGATTGCCTTGGTCTTAGAAGGATCAACAGAGATTCCATCATTAGAGACAATATGGCCAAGAAAAGAAATCTCCTGAAGCCAGAATTCACACTTGCTAAACTTTCCATATAATTCATGCCTCCTCAGAGTCTTCAAGATAATGCGCAAGTGATTTTCATGATCTTTGTAGGTTTTGGAGTATACCAAGATATCATCAATAAATACCACCACAAATTCATCGAGATACTCCTTGAAAACTCTATTCATCAGATCCATGAATACAGAGGGTGCATTAGTCAATCCAAACGGCATTACAGTAAACTCGTAATGCCCGTACCTGGTTCGAAATGCTGTCTTCGGAATGTCTTCCTTCTTCACACACAACTGATGGTATCCAGATCGAAGGTCAATCTTTGAAAAGTATTGAGCTCCATGCAGTTGGTCAAATAAATCATCAATACGAGGTAGGGGATACTTGTTCTTTATCGTTATAGCATTGATCTCCCTGTAGTCGATACATAACCTCATAGATCCATCTTTCTTTTTAACAAAAAGAACAGGGGCTCCCCATGGAGAAACACTAGGGCGAATAAATCCCTTATTACTCAATTCCTCTAGTTGTTTCTTTAGTTCGACTAGCTCTACAGTGGCCATTCTATAAGGGGTCTTCGATATAGGCCTTGATCCAGGAATTAAATCAATGGAAAACTCTACTTCTCGTTCTGGAGGATGTCCAGGTAAATCTTCCGGAAATACATCTACAAACTCTTTCACAATAGGTACATCCTCTATTTGAACATTTCTTTCCTCACCGACAGTTATTTCATTCTCTTCCTCCCCGATAATTGAATTAAGTTGAGCTACAGGGGGTGGATCTAAATAAGAATTAGGTGGTGACGATTCTGCTCTAAAAATAAGGTGCTCCTTATCATTATCATCAAGAATCGTAACCTCTTTCTTCTTACAATAAATCTTCGCATCATAGTCCGAAAGCCAGTCCATACCGAGGATTATATCAAACTCAATCATAGGTATGACGATGAAATCAGCAGATAAAGAAAATTTATGTGCTCTAATGGGGACTGATTCACAAAACTTTGTTGCAACGATACTTCCCTTAGGAGTTTTAACTGACAACTCCCTTATTAAATCAAATTGGAAATATCTAATTTTCTTAGCAAACTGGGAAGATATGAAACAATGCGATGATCCAGAATCAAATAATGCATTTGCTAAACTTGAGGAAACCATTAAATTACCTGCCACCACGTCTTTCGGAGCTTCTACCTCAGCAGTAGTGATAGCATAAGCCTGGCCTTGATCCCTTGGCCTTTTCTGAGGTAAGTTCTCCTGACGCTTAGGACATGCATTTGCATAATGCCCCATCTCCCTGCAATTGTAGCACTGAACGTTGGTAGCTTCCTTCTTCCCCTTGCAATCATGAGCTTGGTGGCCTTTTTCACCACACTTGTAACAGACTCCCATTCCCTTCAGGCAAGCACCGGGGTGTTTCTTCCCGCACTTACCACAAGATGGATATTCAACCTTTCCCTTCTTCCCCTTATTTCCATTCCCAGATTGATCAGCAGGTCTCTTCTTCTCTTGCTTTGCTTTAAAGTCATAAGACTTAGAGAATTCCTTTTCGGTCTTGATAGCACATGAGACAATGTCTTCGTACGATGAAAAGGATTGTGAGACTAATGCTCGACGGAGAAATGGTTTTAACCCATCAAAGAAACGATCAATCTTACTTCTTGGGTTGCGAATATAATCACCAGCGTACCTCGCTAACCTTGTAAAGTTAGCCTCATACTTTGTGACATTCTCATCCTCCTTTTGTCTCAGACTCAGAAATTGCCTTTCCATATCTGCTCGATGGTCGCGAGGAAAGTATTTTTCTAAAAACAGATCTTTGAACTCCCTCCATTCCTTGTTTGATACTTCATCATCTTCCTTCATGTTTTGAATCAATGACCACCATTGATCAGCATCTCCAGTGAGGCGGTAAACTGCCATGGTAACTTTTTCCCTTTCACTACTCCCCAAAGCCTGAAATCTTTTCTCTAGGGAAAATATCCATTGCTCAGCTACTAAGGGATTTGTACTCCCATTGAACGTTGGTGGTTGTTGTCTCATGAATTGATCTAACATTGATCCTCCACGCTGCGGATCAGGGTGCTCCATACGGGTAAGGTTATTATTCATAACCTGAGTAAGTTGTCCCAGTACGGTGATTAGCTGATCAGCACCAGTTGCATTACCAGCCCCACTATAATTATCTTGAGCAGGAGGGCAATCCCTACATGGAGTGCGTGCATTGATACAGTTTCCATTTCTTCCACTAGGCGCCATTTCTAAAAAAATGGCATAAACTAGATCAGTTTATGCATCAAAATACATAATCCCATACTTATAAAACACTTAACATAAATTGAACTATTTATGGATATAATCCATAATCATAAAAATGTTTTCTTTGAGGAAGTATATACTCATAAACCCTTCATAATGATTTGTAAAGATAGTGAGAGTTATCCTAAGCATATCCCCCGGGAGTGTCGTAACCAAGAGTGCAGCAAGGCCCGTTGTCGTGCACCAGTTCCCGTTCGAGTCTAGCTCAAAGCGGTGTTTTCGGGTTTTACCCCTAGGTACATCTGTGCCAGAACCGCCTCTACCTGCTCGTATCCAGACAGGGATGTATTGCTCGAAAAACTCACAAAATCTCTACAATACCAAAATTCTAGGAAGTTCTTCTATACTAATCCTCAAAGTTCATCTTAGGTCTACGTGCTCTAATCAGAGTTTATCTAAATCTAGCTTCCAAGGTTTGTACTAAACTTCCTCTGATACCAACTGTAACGCCCCGACCCTAGTTTCCTAGAGTCGGTGCATTATTACATAACATTGGCATGATCACAAGAAAGATCAAATCTCGAAAGACCGATTGGTTTAGTAGCCTTGGAAACACTAGATATAATCATAAGTTTTACATTACATCATAAAATCAAAAACTACTACAACAACATAATGTTTCCACAGTCCACACTACAATCCCCTCATAATATCCCTGCAGGTCATTCATAACTTACATCTTCACTTCCTGGGAAAAATAAAACATAGAAAAGGGGTGAGCTCAAATGCCCAGTAAGGATAACAATATAGCGGAAACTTTCATCAATAAGAATAAACATTTAAGGCAATGTATAACTAAAACAAAAGCCTTTTAAACATGAACTTTCAACATGGTATGGCATAAATAAAATGAAATAATGCCATTTACTTATTCACATGGATATTCCACTAATCGAATAATCACATGCAAAAATATATAACCACTTTCATAATGTTGGAATGCATAATGCCAGACTATCATAACCACATAGCCAAGGCCTCGTGCCAAGACTACAAATAAGATTTTGTCAAGGCCTTGTGCCAAGACACTAGTTTGTCTCATGAGACCTACCGATGCATCGAGGAGCTATAGCGGGCTCCACCCGTCACTTATTAAGTCCAATGCATTCCCATATGAAAAGGTTTAAACATAACATAAACATTCGTATTAAAACTAGCATACGAAATGTCAATAATTTCACCATAAACTATGAATGGTATAAAAATAGCACATCCACAGTCAAACATATCACAAAACCTTCAATACAATATAGAAGTTTTGTATCATAATAAATCAACTTCGAATAATCTTAAAATCCATCAAAGGATGTTGACATAGATGAAATCAAAATTCTTTTAAAAGAAATATCTCCTTTTATTTTGAAATCATTTAAGATCCATATAAAATAAAACATTTTCTTTGAAAATATTCTTATAAGCTTGTATGGGAAGCTTCGACGATTTTATAACGGCGGAAAATAACCGCACCCGCCGTATAAGTTAAAAAAAACATTCTTACCTCAATTCTGTCGAAAAGGTTAAAAAGGACCTTGTTTTGAAAACGACGGAAAGATTCCTTTATAAACCTCTTATAAAAAGTCAAACAAGGGTATAAATGACTTTAACCCATATTCTTGTAAATAGTAAAAATGTTTTGAAATACATTTCGAAGAAACATGGATGTGGATGATAAAGAGATCCCAGTAGATTATTACGTATAATACAACCTCGGATAATGAAGAGATTGTGAAATAACCCTTACCTTGTACTTTTCCTTGGTTGTGGTAGGTTAACCTTCTGTATAATGGTGAAATAATTGTTATTAAATTATACAAGAATCATATACATTAATATGATATCATATATGATCTTTTAATATTGATTTGATAATAATATCTTAGTATTATCGTTGTTTCGGGTGTTAACTTACTTGTTTTCTTTCATATGTTTTGTTACGTAAGACATGTTTGTAAAGGATAGGTTGTATATTATTCATATCCAGAATGATATCAAGTCCTTAAACATCATTTTTAAATCATAAAATGATAATTACGCTTTAATGGTTACGATGGAGAATGAATCTCATCGCGTTCGTGGAGACGGTAGTCCGTACGTACGCACGAGCGACAATATCATTCTTTTGATATTAAAATAATATATAAATGGATGGTATATCATATATACAGAATCATTAACATGTTATATTTATTATTTACATGAGTTACACATCATTATTATACCCATCCAAATAATATTATATTGAATAACAATTACACCACGACGTGGAGACGGTAAGCCGTACGTACGCACGTATGGTGACATGTTATTCAAAGGGTGGATAGAATACTGAATATGATTGTACCATATTTATAATAACATCACAGTATATGTGAGATACTGGAGTTATTATTTCAGAATGGTAAGAACAAAGGAAGAAGAAGTGGAAGAAGAAATGAACTTAGAAAAGGGTGGTGAAATCATTATCTCTTCTTCGGGTTCTTCCTTTTGATTTGATCAAAAGGGCTCCTTAGGTTGGCTTTCTGATCAAACTAAGGCCTCTAGGTTGTATTGAGGGATGTTGGGAGAGTATTTGGGCAGAGTTTGTCCGAACCAAAAGGCTTTGAAGGTGTGAAGAAATGAGAAGGAGGAGTGCCCTTTTATAAGAGGGGTGAGGGGCACCTTTGGAAAAGCTAGAAATATTAATTTATAATAAATTCATATTCGGTTTCTAAAGGCTCCAAAGTTGACTATTCAAAGGATGAGGTGGGGATAGGTCGAAAAAAACTCATCCAATAGAATTTAGACAGGTTTGGGTACTTATATTAACCTTATCTTTAAGTATTAACTCTATGTTAATTAGTTTCACTTTTACAATGTCTCGTTGTATTTTATATATTATGGTTAATAAACTTACTATATACATCCAAGAGACCCCCAAGTGGTCCATTAATGATTAACCTATCATAATATAAGTCTCTTGGCCGAACCTTAGATTTTTAGGAATTTAATATCAATTAATAATATAATATTTGTTTTAAGAACTCTTTTATGTCAATTTTGACACTATTCAATAGTTGATTTTTGTGAAACTCATAACAGATTGATTACTTCGACAAAAGTCCATTAAATCAATCCTAATATATCATATTAGCCTAGAAAATTAGTTTAATTCATTAAAAGTTTCATATTATATTTATTTGGGTATTTATAATATCAATTATTTTAATTTTTCACTATTATATTAATTACTGCATCATCATTGTGTCATAAATAAAATAACTTATTTAATGTCTAAAAATTATAAATAAAATATCATTATGTAGGAAATCGTTTTATCTTTCTAATGAATATTTATAATCGAAAATCCAACATGTATAACCCTATGTAAAAATTGTTGTTCTAAAAGATATATGCTTGTGTCATTTTTGTATTCATTTTGACTTAATTAAAATAAAGTGTCATTATCACTTACAAGTGGATCCATGGGGTCCCAAAATAGACCCAAAGATGCCCATGGTCGACCATGTATCAACCAATAGGGTTAAGACACGTTTTAGGGTAATTTAGTATTATTATAATAGTATTTTTTTTAACCCTTATTTACCGGATTTACCCTTTAACCATGGTAAATAAAATATTTACCGCAGTAATTATTCAAAATGTGTAAAAATAAAAGTTACCTATTTACACAATTTGAACATCCTGATTCCAAATATGGAATCCATTTTCCTAAATTCAAAACACAGAAGTGGCAGAAATTAATTTAAAATTAATTCCCGCTGTCAAAACAAAAAGCGTGTTTTTAAGAGATAATAACTATCAAAAGATTGACACTCGTTTATGTTCGGTTTAATTGTAAAATTATGTCCAATGATAAACATTAAATTGAATGGTAAAAATATATTCTAAATATACTTTAAAACCACTCAAATTCATAATTTATCACTATTAATTATTTTGATTAAAAAAGTTGTTTTTAATTAAAATTTAGAAATTTTCACTATTCATCAAAATATGAAAGTTATCCGAAATGTACCAAAATTTCACCCTAGGCTAATTTTGATATTCCGAATCAAAAAATAAAGTCCATTTTGAAATATAGAATATATATGATTTCAAAAAGTAGGTATTACTATTCACAACGGCTAGTTTAATTAGTTGTGGTGTGTGTTAGAACTCGAGGTTGCGTACAACACACGCTATCGCATTATTCGAAGGGAAACGTACCGTAAAAGCTTGGGGTGTTACAGGTTGGCCACCCATAGACCCACTATAGTGTCACACTATACCACCAAATTGGTTTAGGGATACTTATTTGATATATTAAATTGTCATTTGGTAGTTAACTATCTGTCTATTTTTGGTAGATAACAGTCATGGGGGTGGTTGAACAACAAGACCCTCTCAAATCTATTTTTATACCAATTGATCCCCTAATTTAGGGTGGTGAATGTTTATGTTGTTTTATATAGAATCCAAGGTAATTCATTCATACACAATTCTTTCCCTCTTCATCTCTTCACAGTGATAATTTGGTATTGTTGAGGATTATAAATTAGATTGAAATTTTAGAATACAGTGGTGAAATCAGTCATTTTTATATGGTTTTTATATACCATAGATAGATAGTGTTTAGAGATTATTTAATTATTCCACTACATTCTATTTTAATTAAGTATGTCATAATGGTTGGTTATCTATGATTTTTGCCAAAATTAAATAAATTTGGTGAATAACTTGGAATGGATGGCTAGGGAATTTTTTGGGTTGGTAGAGGGGGTGTGTTGGAAACCATTTTGGTGTTGTTGGTTGAGGTTGTCTATGTAAAGTTGTCCTAAATGAGTGGTTTAATGATTATAAACATTATTTTAGATGTATTAATTAATTATAATTGTTTATAATTAATTATTTATGGTATGTGATGTGAGGTAGGAGCTCAGGTTGTAATAAGAGCTTGATTGAGTCATGGACGGACTTTGTGAACCTAGGTGGAGAGGTTGTTCAGTGAAACAAAAACGGGGGGAAGATTCTTCAATTGAGGTATGTGGTTTCAGTACGTTCGCAATATTCCTATGCTTCTATAATTGTGCATGTGGATACTCAGTTACACAAATAAGGATGATCGAACCCCATTAAATAATTTAATTGTATGATTTAATATTAAATGGTTTAAATTTTAGCATAAATTGTAAATATATATGATGTCAAGGACCAGGTAAAGTTCCAAGGGCTACATTGTATCTTTGATAACTAGCTTGGTTTCTTCATCCACAATTGGATGAGGCCGTAACCATTGTAGTGATTCCTTGAGGAATCTGAACCCCTTGAGAGATGTGACTGGGATAAGTTTAACCTTTAGGACCTTTCATAGAATCCTCTTACCACTTCCATGGGGTCATGTAAAAAGACTTGATTGGATCATCCAAGGTAGACCCCATGAGGAACCTTGAGATACAATAGAGTCTTTGTCTTGTTGAGACTTGGTTGTGGATTTTGTTACCTCCAAGTTATATTTGTAACCCTAGACATGTGTTGGATTAAGAAATGACCAAATACTATTTCTTTTTATTTGACGTCATTAGAGGGGCCCAAGGATGTTGCCCATGTTTTGAGTTGAATTTGAAAAAAAGCGTGGTATATTTTATATTATATGACATTAGGGACCTGAGTATATTCCCCAACTATTATATGACCTTAGGTTAGTGTGTGAGATAAGGGTATATATGGTTATAATTGTCACATTAAAACCTTTACTATTCATGTTACATGATGGGATGAGGATATTGGTGATGATTTTAGGTATTTATCTAACCCGTTGTTTCTTTTTTATATAATGGGGGTATGGTATGATCCATATGGATGGTCGTGATATGAAATAAAAAATTCCAAAATGTAACCTTCTTTATTTATATATTGAAAACACCGGAATGTGTGGCCATGAATTATCTCTTTTGGGATTTCATGAATATAACCTATAAGGAGGTCCTGAAAAATCCCGATGGTGAGTTTTTTGACACTACTAGTGGGGTATCAATGGATTTCGATTAAGATTGTTGGTTTTTGGAAAATGATGGTGTTACTATCACATTATAGCTACTGAGGTCCTATGGGGACTTCAATGGATGTGGGTTATCCTTATAGATTATTGGGGATCATATTCGAGGAACCACTATATAATGGGATAGATAATTCCCTAAGATTTGATGTAGACATGAATTATTCTTGAGGAAATTACACATTATAATAGGGTGGATGTTTCCTTTGGGTAAATATCATTTTTTCTGGGGTAAAAAAACCCACGGGTCTATATATAATTGGAATAGTAATAATTATGTGTTAAGATTCACTCCAGCATGGGCCTAAACAAATATTATGGATTAAGGTAATGAGACTAAAAATAAATGTTGGTTTATTTTTGAATTATATATTTTCATAATTTTATTTATTTATTCATAGCATGTCACATACATATATCCCTACATGTTAGGTTATATATGGGACCACATGCTGGTTCCCTAGTGAGTTTTATACTCAGACACTACTCGAGATTCCATTTCACTTGGGTACTTGAGCATCCATCACTAGTTTTTGGTCTAGATTAGGATAAGGCTCAATATTTATTCATCAAGATAGAGTAGCTTAGATGGTACATAGGTGAGTCTCAGGGATTGATGTGGATCTTCATGTATTTTAAAAAATTATTTTATATTTTTGTAGAAAATTAATAATTTATATTTAATTTGTATATGTGATCAGTGTTGGGACCAAGTTGGATGGAGAAAGAAGTTTGAAGAGCTAGCATTTGCAGAGTGTCATCTTTTGTTGTCAAAGAAGATAAATCAATTCACTTTGTAAAGGACGTAAAACTAGACAATGCTTTGATGATATGTAATTCAGAAATATCATAAGTTAGGAGAACTTTTGATGCAAGCCTTATGATGGAAAGAGGGAGAAATTATGATGCCATTCATATACAGTTTTGAATGGAAGGAGTGATGTTGCTGGAAGATAGGGAAGTTTCAGTACTTCCCATTGTAATTTTGACGATCCTAGATCTGTTATATCAAAAGATTTATATCATGATTGTGGAATTCGTGATAAAATCTGAAGAATGGTTATGGGAAGCAGTGAAAAGAGAAATGACAGAGAAATGGATGATTTGGAGGAGACACAAAAGCACAGTTTAAGGTGGCACCATTTTCCAGTGTTTGCCAAATTTTAGGGCCTGAAAATCTAGAGATGAAGATGTGTTTTGGCAATGGATGTAGTGTGAAAGATTGAATATGGTTTAGGTTTTTGTGAGGAAGGCATGATTCGAGGTCATAACATCGAAAAATGACAAAGGCATGGAGTGCATGGAAATTTACCCAAGTTGCGAGAAATAATAAAGTGGTGCACGAAATAGTAGCGGGTTCCACGAAAAATCAGCGGGATGCATGCAAAATAAAATTCTATGTGAAATATATGCGGGTTACATGAAATATTTGTGGGATGCACGAAATATCAGTGGGATGCGCAAAAAATGAAGCAGTGTGTGAAATATAATCGGGATGCGTGAAAAATGAAGGCTGCGTGAAATATTGGTGTGGTGCATGAAATAGAGGAATGAAGTATTTCACACAAAAGGTGATTCTGGATCAGAATCTTGAAAATTTTCAAAGGCATGAGGTGCATGAAATATTGGAGAATTGCGTGAAATGTGAAGTTGTGTGAAATAATTTTTACGCACATGAAGAGGGTTTTACGCGCGGATTAGTGGTTTTCACGCTGGGTCAAAAATGCCTATAAATATGAGGTGAACCCTTCCCATTTGTCAATTCTCGACACTTAGAAGAAATTCCAAGCTCTGGTGCACGTAAAATTTTACGCTAAGTGAGTTGCATGAAAATAAAGAATTTTGCGCTAAAAAGGAAGTGTTGCACGAAAAAGTGAGATGCTGCGCAAAAAGTGGGAAGTTGCGCGAAAATGGTTTTTCATGCCAAAAGGGAATTTTTTCATGCAAGCCATTTAAATTAAGTGAAAGAGATCCTAAAGTCTACGTAAAAAATTAGGGGTCTTCGCACATATTCAGTTGTGCGTATGGGAGTTCTTACCAGATTCTGGGTAGGAAAGTGAAGATTTGTACTTTATATATTACAATTGTTCAATTTTGAAGAAGCACAGAAATACCGTAATTCCCTATTTGTGTTAAGAGGGTGCACACATGCTTGCGTATTATTTTAAAAGTGATACACGAGTGTAAGGGTATATCCTACTCATTTTATTCCACATCAAAGGATTGTTTTCTAGTGGATTGTGTGGTAATAGATTATTTTTGTACCATACCAAGGACGTTACTACACTTGTTGAGTAGTGAACCTTGTAAATATTTTGTTCCTATGGTTGTGTGTGTTCAATAGAGAATAAAATCTTTAACAGGAGGTGACGATTGTTTCAATTTGAAGGAAACTTAAAATGAAAATGATATCACTAATTCACCCCCTCCCCCCTCTCAATGATACGTGGATCTGGACTGAGAACTTCAATTGGTATCAGAGTGATAGGTTCCCTTCATTTATTCT
This sequence comes from Viscum album, assembly GCA_963277665.1. Taxonomy (NCBI): domain Eukaryota; kingdom Viridiplantae; phylum Streptophyta; class Magnoliopsida; order Santalales; family Viscaceae; genus Viscum; species Viscum album. The sequence goes on along the minus strand of OY728135.1, from coordinate 1,545,404,086 downwards.
TTACTGAAGTGTTTGAAGAGAATCTGTGTTGGAGAATCTAAATTGAATGAAAAGTAAGGGGATTCCAATTTTTTATGGAAAGAACTATCACATCTAGAAGGACAGAATGATTCCATATCTTATGTCTCTTGGATATGAAGTTCTTGAAACTACAACAGATGGATTTCATGCAATTGATGAAAAGGTTCCTCTTACACCAATGGATAGATAGAATCTTGAGAATGATGGAAGAGCAAAAAATGCATTACTCTCATCACTTTCTGAGAGAGAGTTTTTAAGAGTGAAAGGTGTCGCTATAGTTCAAGGCATCTAGGATAAGTTGATGAACATCTATGAAGGAAATACAAAATTGAAGAAGGCAAAACTATAAATCTAGAGGATGAAGTATGAAGACTTGAAAATGGGATAATCTGAATCTGTTGGGGACTACTTTACCAAGTTTAATGAAATTGTCAGTACAATCAGATGTCTTGGTGAAACGTTATAAGATTCTATGGTTGTTGAAAAGATCTTGAGAATTTTGCCAGAAAAATTTGATGCTAAAGGTTCATCACTGGAAGCCAGGGATCCGAAAACATTATATCTTGATGAATTTCATTGTACTCTCATCCCATAGTAGATTAGAAGTGAGAAGACCATGAAGAGCAAAGAAAAAGCCGATAGAGAAATGTCTTTCAAGGCAGAAAAGAAAGGGAAGTCAAAGAAAATTCATATTGAAGAAGAAGCTATTAAATATGACTCTGAAAATGAGGTATGTCAAAATTTTGATGAAATTCTATCCATTTTTTTCAAAAAATGTTAAAATAGGCACAGGTAAATACAAAGGGAAACTCCCTTTGAACTGTTTTGAATGTGGAGCTGTTGGCCACATTGTGGCTAATTTCCCTCAAAAACGGAAAGACGACATCAGTGATGAAGAAGACCGAAGACCAATAAGGTTATGGAAGAAACAGAGTGGAAAAGATAAATATTTTGGTATCGTTCAGAATAAAAAGATCCTCAAATGAAAAGGAAGAATCATTTTGTCAAAAGATGAATAAGATGATGATAGAGGGACTGAATCGAAAAAATATGCTACTGAGAAATCTAGAGAGAGTACCTTTTTGCAATAGTGTATAATGATGATTGTGGGAGCAGTAGTACTGAAGAAGAAGAAACTCAACTTGAACAGTATCTTAAAGAAGAGTTGAAGGAATGTTTGAGGAAGATCAGAAAGCTTGAGAAGAAAACAAGAAGTTGATAAATTAAAATTCCACATTAAACAATCAAGGAGGCTTTACTGATGAGAAAATCAAGATGGAAAAGGAGATTGATGATCTGAAAATTTCTCTTGAGAATACAATGAATCATAATGATCATCTTGATGTAAAGCTGAAGGAAAAAGAAGAAGAGTTGGAACTTTTCCAACAGAAACTTTATGGAGATAAAGAAATGAATATCAGTTTCAAAAACACTATCTCAGAAGTTGGTGAATGTTCTAGTAAGAATAAACCAAGCAAGGATCCACAAAAGTTACCTTCCATGGTCAAAATGAAAGACAGAACTTGTTCAGAAAAGAACAAGGCCGGAAAGACCATGTATGTGGTCAAAGACAGCAGTGATGAAAAATCAGAAGTGCATAAAAATCACGAGTCAATAAAGACCTCTAATACTGCTGGTGTTGTTAAATCTGGAATGAGAAAGGGAGTTACAAATGACAACATGAAGGTTGATGTTCAACATAGTTCTATTAAGAAGGTTTTTGAGAAGCATGTTCACAAATCTGGTCAGTATATATATTTTAGAGGAAAATATTCTTTCTATGGTTACTGCTGGTATTGTGGTGGATTCAGATAAATAGAGAATATGTCTTGGTTCAACCAAAAACATTACAAGTATTCTACATGTATTTAAAGACAAGGATTTAGGGGGAGCCAATCCTTTCAAAATAGAATATCTCCAAATAAATTTCAGGAGGTATCTGAGAAGGTTGGTGTGAAACTTGAGAATAGGTTCCAACAACTAGAAACTATTTGTGAAAGATGTGATTGACCAGGACATCTTGCTAAGGGCTGCCTTAGTGTGTTACCAGAGCAAAAAAAGTTTTTTAATAATCCTCAGAGGACAGAGTTTTTAAAAGCCAAAATGGACAGGTCTAATAATTTTGAAAATACAGAATGCATGGTTGTCAGGCCAGAACTCATTGACTTGGCTAGGAAATTGGAAAAAACACAACAAAAAATAGAAGAAAAGGGAGAAAAAAAAAGCTCTCATTGTCGAAACTACTTTGAAAGCTACAAAAGTAGAATGTCCATGGATTTTTGATAGTGGGTGTTCCTCTCATATGACAGGAGACTTAACACTTCTGAAGAATTTCAAAGACTTCAAAAAAAGGAATAGTGACATTTGGAAATGATGAATCTCTAAGGATCAATGGTGTTAGATCGGCCATCATTGTAAAAGAAAAGATGAAATCCAAGAAAACACTATATGTTGATGGGATAAAACATAACCTGCTTAGTGTGTCACAACTCTGTGATGAGGGCAACAAAGTTATCTTCAGAAAATAAGGATTTTTTGTGAAAAGTGAAAATGATGGAAATATTATCACAAGAGGCCAACGTATAAGAGGGAATTTGTTCCAAGTTTGTGAAGTGTAGAACTCTTGTTACATTGGTGTGGTGGATGAAAATCATTTATAGAAGAAAAGGCTGGGGAATATGTGTCAGAGAAATTTGTACAAGTTATCAAAGAGAGATTGTGTCATAGATAGGCCTGATTTATCAAGAATAAGATATTGGTGTTGCATTATTTGTGAGAAAGGGAAGATTATAAACTCTATTCATAAGAGAGTTTAAATTCTCTCAAAAAGACCCTTAGAGCTCATACACTATGATATTTGTCGACCAATGAGCAATCAATTTACAAATTGAGATATTTACTTCATTACTTTCATTGATGACTTTAATCGTATTACTTTTGTTATGTACATGAGACATAAGTTAGATGCTCTGAAATTGTTTAAGTGTTTTAGGAGGAAAGTAGAGAAGGAATGTGAGTATTCAGTAAAGAAGTTGAGATCTGATAATGGTGAAGAATATAAGAATGAAGAGTTTGTATGATACCTCGAGAAACATAGAATTCGTCATGGGTTTAGTTCACCATACACAACTCAACAAAACAGGGTTGCTGAAAGTAAGAATCGAAGTCGGGTAGAAATGGGCAGAACTATATTACTTGAACATAGTCTTTATCATTATTATTGGAGGCAAGCCATGAGCACTACTGTGTATATTCAGAATCGATGTTTTTATAAACCAAACTCAGATATGAATCCATATTAAATGTTCTATGGAAAAACTCCATGTCTGAAACACATGAGAGTTATTGGGAGTCTATGTATTATAAAGAAGAAAGGTGGAAACTTGGGAAAGTTTGATAAAAGAATAGGTGATGGAATATTTCTTGTCTATGCTCCAGAAGGAATATGATATAGATGCATAAACAAATAAATAGGAAGAAATATTGATTCTTCAGATGTAAAAGTTGTTGAAAATGCTAAGAAAGAAAAGTAGTCATATGATGATGTGGAAGTCAAGCACGATAGAAAAGATTATTTTATCAATTCTGATAATGTTTCATATTGTGTTAATCCTACTCAAGAAGAGGAATCCGACTCATAAATCTCGAGTGATGAGGATGGAGTTCAAACAACTCATCCTAGGTTGAGGAAACAAGTGGAGGCTCAGAACATTATTGGAGATAAAAATCAGAGGGTTCAAACAAAAAGAACAACGAATGCTATATCACATACTTCTATTTATGAAAATGTTGAACCAAATGATGTAAATGAAGCATTTGAGCATCCAAAATGGGTTCATGCTATGAATGAAGAGCTTGATCAGATAGAGAATAATGATACTTGGGAACTTGTACCCAAGACGGACAATAAGAACATTATTGGTACAAAGTCCCTTTTCTAGAACAAGCTGAATGAAGATGTTAAATTAATAATAAACAATGCAGGATTGGTTTGAAAAGTTTATTCACAAATTGAAGGCATTGATTTTGATTAAACCTTTTCCCCGGTGGAAATATTAGAAACAATCATAATATTTCTTTCCATTGCTACACAAAGAGTTTTCAAAATCTTTCAAATGGATGTAAAATCCACATTCTTGAATGGTGACCTTGACGTGGAATTTTACATTGATCAACATTGTGGATTTGTTATTGGGAAGGATGAAAGTTATGTGTGCAGGTTGAATAAGGATTTGTATGGGATAACATAGGCTCTAAGGGCATGGTATTCTAAATTAGATACTTTCTTGAAGAATATGAATTTTAAGAAAGGTAGAGTTGATAGAAATATTTACATAAAGGAGTGTCAGGAGTTTTCACTGATCGTTATTGTTTATGTTAATGACATTATCTTTGCTGGGAATGATGAAAGATCATGTGAGAGATTTTCTGAGGAGATGAAGAAGTTATTTGATATGTCCATGCTGGGTGAAATGAAATACTTTCATAGGCTAAAAATATCATAGAAAAAGAATCATGTCTTTCTATCTCAAGAAAAGTATGTTAAGGAACTTCTGAAGAAGTTTGGAATAGAAAATTCAAAACTAGTGTCCACACCTATGTAACTGGGAACCAAGTTGTCTATAGATGAAGGAGGCAAGGAATTTGATCAAAAAGAGTTTTGAAATCTGATTGGAAGTCTGTTGTATTTGACTACCTCAAGACCAGACATCGTCTATGATATCACTTTATGTGGATGATTTCAGAGTGCTTCTAAAGAATCACATCTGATAGCTGGAAACAGAATTCTCAGATAAATCAGTGGAACAAAAAAATTTGGAATCAGGTATGATGGCTCAGGAAATATTGATCTATTCAGGTATTTTGATACTGATTGGGCAGGAAATGTTGATGATAGAAGATCCACATCTGGTGTAGTTTTCTTTCTGGAAAAAATTTGTTTTATTTGGCATACAAAGAAATAGAATTCAGTAACTCTTATCATAGTTGAAGTTGAATATATTGCTTCTACTCAAGATGCAACTCAACTAATGAGGATGAAGACTCAGATGGAAGATATACTTGTTGAACTGATTCTACCATTGCTCTTGGGATGTGATAATCAGAGTGCTATCAATATTACAAGGAATCCAGTACAACATTCTCATTCAAAACACGCTGACATAAATTGGAAATTCATCAAAGAGTAGCTGGAGAAGAATTAATTGAGGCTAGAGTATGTTCCGACATCTGAACAAGTTGCTGATATATTCAAAAAACCTTTACCAAAGGAACCATTAGAAAAATTGAGGTTGAATATGGGTATCCAACCTCCTTCTCATCAAGGTTGAGGTAATTTTTTCTGTCCCCACTATCATCTTGTCTTTGGATAGTGTTTTCAAGGGGGAGAATTGTTTCATAAATCTATCCTTATAGATGCATGCATAAAGGGGGAGTTGTGGGTAAGCTGTGAATCCATAATTTATGTGTCTGAATGATTCTAACTGTTCTATTGGAGTGGTTTTAGGAAACAGTTTTGTTTTACAGGAAAGTTTATAAAGAGAATAATGATGCAGAAGAAGCTATAAAGATGTTCTGAAGAAGGATGAGGAGATACGATCATGATATATCATAGTCACTATGTTTGAACAGCATGGTTTTGGCTCTCAATAATTCTTATTTCCTACAATGAGTTACCTCACATAGGCTTAGAATTTTTTATAAGTAATCCATTTCATAAGATTAGAAATTTCAGTGATTTATGAATCTTGGTTGACAAAAAAATCCAAAGGGGGATATTGTTGGGACCAAGTTGGATAGAGAAAGATGTTTGAAGAGCTATCATTTGCAGAGTGTTGTCTTTTGTTGTCAAAGAAGATAAATCAATTCACTTTGTAAAGAACATAAAACCAGACGATGCTTTGCTGATATTTATTTCAGAAATATCATAAGTCAGGGGAACTTGTGATGCAATCCTTATGATGGAAAGGGGGAGAAATGATGATGCCATTCATATACAGTTTTGATTGGAAGGAGTGATGCTGCTGGAAGATAGGGAAGTTTCAGTACTTCCCATTGTAATTCTGACGATGCTAGATCTGGTCTATCAAGAGATATATATCACGATAGTGGAATTCGTGATAAAAGTTAAAGAATGGTTATGGGATGCAATGAAGAGAGAAATGACATAGCAATGGACGATCTGGAGGTGGCACAAAAGCACAGTTTAAGGTGGCGTTGTTTTCCAGTGTTTGCCAAATTTTAGGGCCTGAAAATCGGGAGATGAATATTTTTTTTGGCAATGGATGTAGCATTCAAGATTGAAGATGGTTTAGGTTTTTGCGTGGAAGGCATGATTACAGGTCAGAACATCGAATAATGAAAAATTCATGGAGTGCACGGAAATTTAGGCAAGATGCGCAAAAAAATAAAGTGGTGCGTGAAATAGTAGCGGGTAGCACGAAAAATCAGAGGGATGCATGAAAAATGAAGTGGTGCATGAAATATAATCGGGATGAACGAAAAATGAAGGCTGCGTGAAATATTGGTGTGGTGCAGGAAATAGAGGAATGAAGTTTTTCGCACAAAAGGTGTTTCGAGATCAGAAGCTTGAAAATTTGAAAAGGTATGAGGTGCATGAAATATTGGAGCATTGCGTGAAATGTGAAGTTGTGTTAAAGAATTTTTACACGCATGAAGAGGGTTTTACACATGGATTATTGGTTTTCGCACAGGGTCAAAAATGCCTATAAATATGAGGTGAACCCTTCCCATTTTTCAATGCTCGACACTTCGAAGAAATTCTGAGCTCTGGTGCGTGTAAAATTTTATGCTAAGTGAGTTGCGTGAAAAGAAATAATTTTGCGTGAAAAAGGAAGTGTTTTGCGAAAAAGTGAGAAGATGCGTGAAAAGAGGAAGGTTGCGTGCAAACGGTTTTTCACGCCAAAAGGGAATTTTTATACACAAGCCATTTGAATTACGCACAAGAGGTTCTAAAGGCTATGTGAAAAAATTAGGGTTCTTATCACTTATTCAGTTGTGCTTATGGGAGTTCTTACCAGCTTCTGGGTAGGAAAGTGAAGATTTTTACTTCAGAGATTACAACTGTTCAATTGTGAAGAAGCACTAAAATACTGTAATTCCCTATTTGTGCTAATAGGGTGCACACATGCTTCCAGATTGTTTTCCAAGTGATACACGATTGTAAGGGTATATCCTACTTGTTGTATTCCACATCAAAGGATTGTTTTCTAGTGGATTGTGTGGTACTGTATTATTTCCGTACCATACCAAGGACGTAGAAACTCTTGTTGAGTAGTGAACCTTGTAAATCTTGTGTTCATGTGGTTGTGTGTGTTCAGTAGAGAATAAAATATTTAATAGGAGGTGAAGGTTGTTTCAATTCAAAGGAAACATAAAAAGAAAATGATATCACCAATTCACCCCCTCCCCCTCTCAGTGATACGTGGATCCAGACTAGGAACTTCAGTCATCCTAGCGGATGATTATTTTTGTATGAATATATACCATAAATAATTATTTTTATTATATGATATGTTTAATTATTATTTCATACTTCTATGTTATATATTTTTGCATGTTTTTTGTATTATTTTCCAATTATTGTGTACTCAAATATGGGGTTATATTCTACCAAATTTACTACCCTTGATCCCCGCTACTAGTCTGTATCCTCTAGCATAAATGTGGGGGATATTTAGGTCACACAGTTACACTCGTTAGCTTACTATATATAATTATTTCAATTTTGAAAATACAACATATATATCAAAAAAATTTGTTAGTATCACCCTTGTTAATAATTTTTGGAAATCTATGAGGGTAGCTAATGATATTATGACTAATCCAATTGGACCAAAATTTGTATAGATACCAAAAAAATACTTATTGATATTTTATAGAAAAATTACTTATGAGTCTCAAGAATGATGTGTGGTAAGAGGATATATGAATTTTTAGGTATCTAAATAAAGACCCACGAATCTTTATTTCAAATAATATATGTGATGGAGGCACTGTCAAATTTGGGGATAATTATAAAGCTATAGAAAATGGTTTTTGTGAGGTTGGTATATCAAATTATATAGTTATAAATATTTTTTTTATATTGAAGGATTATGACATAACTTGTTAATTTTGTAATGAGGTAATGCATGTTATGTTCTAAAATAAAAATTCCCTTTCAATTAAACATAATTTCGTTATTTTTATAATTCATAAGATAACAATTTTACAATTAACCTTACTTAACTATCCATGTAACTTGTAGTTTTTATGAAATATATATATAATAACAGTATTTTATGGAATATGAGTCTTTGGATTTTCAATTTTAGAATGATTCATACGATTTATAATCATGAAATATTTGTTAAACTACCTAAACTCAATGTGGGAATGCATCACATAGGTGATCCGTGTATGAATTGAAATTATTACAAGGAATAATTTAGGCTAATAAAGTGAGTCGACCCTATAAAATCAATTCATTTTGTTCATATTGAATTGTTAGGAGAAACTACCTCTTCTAATATTAGATGATATATGTATGATTTTATTATTTTTACAACTTACAGTAGATTTACATGTGTATATTTCTTGGTACATAAAAGTGTAACATTATATAAGTTTTTAACCTACTATAATTATCTTAAGAAATATAAAGGTTACATGAATATCTCAATTAAAGGTGATCAATTAGGTGAAATATAAAAGCAATATTTGAATATTTTTTGTTAAATGAATAGATACTCTCATAATTTATGAACACTTAGTTATATATAAAAAAATTGAGTTACAAAGAAGAATAATGGAACTGTTCAAGAAATGTTAAGGACCATGTTGAGTGAGTATGAATTAATATGTAATTTTAGGTAGATATTTTTCACAAAAATTATCTAGTTTAAAAATATATTTCAACTACACCATTTCACAACAAGACCACCCTATGATATATGGAATGGTTTTAAACCAAATGATATATATTTTAGAGTATTTGGATATAAGGTTCTCCTAATAAATATCAAGGATAATTTAGATAACATTGATTCCAAATATAATTAAATAATATTTTTTGGATATTATAATAAAAGATAAACTTATATTGTATATAAAAAATGGAAAAATAATTGATGAATCAGTTTATATAATGTTTGAGGTGAAGGGTTTAATGGAGAAATCTAAAATGGTAAATTAAATTGATAAATTAATTATATATAATAATCTTGAAGATTTTTTACCTATTGGAAATTTCATTTAATAATATTATTCTGTTGAAGGGGAGCACAAACCATGTTAAAAGTGTATATTTAAGAAACTAAGTGATAACCCCACTGATTGAGTGATTAGAGATGATGACTCAAATGTACACACAAGGAATACTATAAGAGATACTTTTGTACATTATTCCTTTATTTTGTAGTTTATTCTAAATAATGTGACATAATCATGGAATGACTTGACCTGAGTCATGATTATACAAGAAGATATCAATCAGTTTATAGGGAAAAAATAATGGGAATTAGTTGATTCATCATAATTTCAAAAATTTATTTTAACTAAATATATTTTCAGGAATAATCTAGATAAACAATTTTAAATTGTGATAAACTTGTAAAAATAAGTTTCTAGAGGTTATATTCTGGAGGACTACATTATTTATATTGAGACTTCAGCCCATGTAACATGGTTAGATACTATTTAGATATTATACATCACAATAGGGATTCATGTTATACTGAATGCAAGTGGAAAGTTTATTTTGAATAGAAATTTTGCATGAAATTTCAATGTAAGATAACTACTAGTTTTTTTCATGAGAAAATGACAGATCATGTGTTTGATAATTTAAAATCATCATATATACTGAAATTGGAACCTGAATCATCATTTTAGAGGGTTTTCAGAGATTTTTTAATGAATTAATTTGATAAAGATGAGGTATATTAAATTATGTTTATTAAAATTTATTCATGGTATATTCTAAAATTTTAAATTTATGTGGTTGATATTGTGTATGGTTTAACATTCTGAATCTATTTGTAATAATATTTAATATTTTATTACTAATGAAATTTAAATGATCCTCATCATTTATATTATGTTCATTATAGAAATGAAAATCTATTAAAGAAAATATGGGACTTTTTAAAATTAAATTAAGTATGATATGAAATTAATGAATAGATTCAAACAAGAATTTTGTAAAAGAATGAGTACACCTATGAGTAATTCATGTGGGATAGATGAAGAATATGTTAATAAAGTAGTTGGCTATAAATTTATTAGAGGTGTCATGGAATTTATTTTTTATTTTCAAGCTAGTATAACTGATTTAATGTATTGTGTATACATGAGTATAAGGTTTCCAAATTTATCATTTTATTGAATTATGACAAGATACAAATAATATGAAATAATTCTTTAGACACAAATATGTTAATAAATCAACTTATATATACATTTCATAAAACAATAAGTGTTGTATAAGTTTATTAGATAACATGTACTAAAGGGAGATATAAATTTTGAATTTTCTTTAATGAATAAATGATTGACATATATAGTAATCCTTTTAATTATATGACGGTTTGGATGATATAAATTGGTATTTAAATGATGTTTTTTGTAAGAATTTTTTTATTGAACTTAATGATTTTTAAATTTAAATTTTTTGATGAAATCTGGTTGTTTAAGAGTGAAATTCACAATAGTATGTGTGTTGTACTCTAATAGTAAATAATGTCGAGAATGATGGACAAGTTATCACTTGATTAAAAGTTTGAATCAACACTGGGAAGCCTTATCTATCATGTATATGATATATTTTCCAATAGTTTTGTATCTATTTAATTTGATTCTATGTAAACAAAGTTCTATATAAAGCTTGTTTGTGGCATTAAATTATGATATTATTAATTCTATAATCATTCATGTGACATTACATGAAACAAAAAATCTATCTCAAGAACAAATGTGTGTTTATTTTGTTAATTATATTTTTTCTCAAGATGTAACATGAGTGTAAAATAACTAGAATCCCCTACTCAAGATGAAAAACTTAATAAAATATGATGTAAGTTGATTTTTATGATGGAATGTGTGACTAAGTCACTATGATAATTCTATGTTAGTTTTTAAAACATCTTACATAGGTGATATAGTGATTCATTGAATTCAAATTATATCTAGTCACATGGCTGATTTAATACATTTTTTTTTCAGTTTTATTGAATTAGTTTGATGGTATGTTTATTAATTAAATTCAATTTTTTTTATTATTGTAATTTTTTACAGATCCTTCCGCAAATAAAATATGTTTATCAAATCAACAGTTAACATTTGATCATTATCTCTAAATATTAAATCATAAATCAAGGTTAGATCATTCACTTATATTATATTAAATTCATTTAATTACAATGGAGGGAAAATGGAAAGAAAAGTATTTTTCAGTCTTAGAACATGAGGAAAATGCATGGGAAAATTGGTTGATTGTACTAATTATGAAAATAATGGAAAACAATTAGGTGTGTTCCCAATAAGAAATGGTCTACTCAAAATCATTCATTATTTATTTCACATAAAGGGAGTTCAATTATTAGATATTACATTGATGATAAGTGAACTGACAAAAGGATCATGTTCATTTATTTGTTTGATATCGTATTGTTGAGATTTCCAAACATAGTATTTGGTATATTTCCAATTTTATCAAGTTGAATGATATTATTATATGTTTTAATCATAAGATAGTGTTTGATAAAGGAGTCATAGATTTATATATGAAATTCACATTAATATAAATGATTGATTATGACTTAATACTTTCAAGAGTGGATGGTGGATATATATATAAGTTTTAACTATAAAATATGTTGTACATTCATAGTGAATCATCATGGGAACCATGTTATCAGTTTGAACTTTCTTCTACATGAAAAATAATTTTTCATGGATGATAATTAAAATAATATTTTTAGAAAATATATATTTTTTATTTTGGGGATGGTTCTATTGAGTTCTGCACATAAATGTTTAAGGAGGACTATTAAATCCTCAATGGAACCTATATTATGATATTATGAACAAGTTAATTTATAAATCGTATTCATATTTAAATTTGTAATGTTTTTGAATATGTTAACTATATTTAGGATGTTTATAAGGTTTATAAAGTCAAATTCCTTTGGATAAATAATGTGTGAACCAATCCCTTTTCTTGGGAATGTCCATCAAATAATTGCTACTCATATTGGATATAACTGTCTATCAATCTATTAGAAGGATAGCTAAAGATAAAACTTGTATTGGAGAAGACATGTTAAAAAAATTTACACATTCTATGGGATCCTTGGAGAAAATAATATATTGGTGACATTCACAAATTATTCAATGAAATACAATCAACTCAATGACCTAGAACCTCATAAAGTTGAGGAGAGACCAGAATTAGCTCTAGGACATATTGGAAGGGGGTTTTTGGTATCCTCTATAATATATCAAGAAAAAAATCTATAAATAAGATGAGGAAGTTCAAGCCTAAAGTGATAGAAAAATTCATTTCTAAATTTTATTTTGATAGAACAGTTAATAAGGGGAAGGATGAAATTTATTATATTAAAGATGATATTTTTTAAAATATTAATAACATAATATGTTTTATGTAGCTGACATAGAAGACTATATTTTTATGTTAAATATAATTAGGTTTAATCTTAAATCACAATTTAAGTAATTTTATTAAATTAAATATGTTTTGAAAAGCATTGAAAAATTAAATAAATAAAAAATATAGGATTAATAGAAAATTTTATCAATATATTAATTTAATACTAAAGAAATGAGTGTATAGGATTATCATCCATTTTACCCACCATCTCAGTTTGAAAGGGCCGACACAAAACTAACTAGGAGATATATTAAAGTAACATATCATAAAATTAAAAGAGAGATATGTCAAGGATAAATTTCTTGGATGAAAACTAAGACTACAAAAAATAAGAAAGAATCTAGGAAAAATATTTACAGAGGTAAATCTCAATGCACTCCTAGTAGTGTGGTAGAAGTAGTTATGAAATTAAATGATCGAAGAGAAACAATAAGTGATATATTTAGAATGAAAATCTAGATATGTCCAATGATTAAAAGTAAAAATTTCAGAAAGAGACTTATTTTTCTAATAAATGATCTAGAAGCATGAGAGAGACACCAAGAGAAAAGTTACCAATAATGAAGAATAATATTTGAGTTGATTATATTCTAGGATATTATGATGAAAAAATAGTTACTACACATCAATATTTTTCTACATATAGTGCACAATTTTCCTATAATTATTGGATTTATAAAGAGTTCTATATAAATCCAGTGCGAGTGAATTACCTAGTATTCCACATTATGAGTTCACAAATTTGGAAATTTATTTAAAAAAATCATCCTTGGTTGATTGAATTATAGAGGCCATTGAGAGACGGTGTCAAATGAAATAAAAAATTTATCTTCACTTTATGAATTCTCCATTATAGCCTTTAATAATATTCATATCTACTATGAGAGAGAATAATCAACTAGAATATAACAATTATGAGAATAAATATACAATAAAACCCTTAGTGGTTCTGTTAAGGGTGGATGATCAATCAATGTCATCAGGAAAAAAATCAGAACATGTTCTTCCTATGGTTGAGTTTTTTGGAAATGGATATGAAAATAATGTATTGGAAGACTAAAATAATACCATAGTTATTAAAAATGTAATATTATAGGGTAAATAGTTTCCACGTAGAGTAAGTGTATTCTATGCAAGCAGATGATAATAAATTAGAAAAATATTGGTTATCTTTCTTTTTCACATGACATTACCTCTTAAAATAATTTTTTATTTTTTTATAAACTAATAATTCCTATATTATAAATAATTTTTTTTTATTTGTGTGATTATTTGTTTGTTTTAATAATTAAAATTGGGGATAAGTATGAATGAATGTAAATCTTGGATACTGAGGTAGTTTATAGTCATTTTCCATTTAATTAATTACATATTATTTGTATTACTAGATTTTTTTGTTTAATTTATTAATTATTTTTTCTGATCTTATAAAAAATTAATTCATTATTTGAATTATGATCCAATATTGTATTTTAATAATAAGAATTTTCATATTTTAATTTCATTTAATATATTACTCAGTGATTGTATTTTTTATAATTTCTTTACCATACATTGAATATTTATCTGATGTTGGGGTTTGATGGACTTTTCATTATTTGTTAACACTATATTCTACCTAATGTTTATTATGGGTGAGGTTGAAAATATTGTTTTTATTTAACCTAATTGGTTTCAGGTTACCCTTTACATGAATTTTACATATTTTTTATTTTATTGAAGGTCTTATTTAGATTTAATTAGAATCATATTATTTTAAATGTCTTGGTTTTTTTCATTTATAGAATAATTCAAATGAATCTATGTTTTGTTAAACCTAATATTTATTAATTAAATTAATTATTTACTTGGTAGATGAAACATTGGAAGAAAAATGGTTTGATAATTTTATCCCATGATAACATTAAATTAGTGAATATAGTGTTGAATATATGATACTTTTCTAAAGATTATGAAAAAAGGGTAATAAATCCTAAATTACTATTCAAGGAAATGTCAGTGTTAATGTAGATTCAGTAATTTGACAAAACATATAATGATTAATAATGCAGTTTCATGGAGGTTCATACTATTATGCTACCGCATGAACTGAATTCCAAGTGTTAATTAATAATTGTAATTTTGACCCAGTGATAAATTATGACAATTAATTCATTATTTCATAAAGTAAAAACATATTTTCAAGAGATTCCTTGATGAAAAATCAAGTAGATAAAATAATATAAAACACTAATATGAGATATGTTATTTAACATGGATATTTACAAGTATTAATAGATTATTAAATTATTTCTAATATATTATTTGTGTTATTTTCTAGGATATTTTTTTGTAAAAAACATATTACAAATTATTGATATGTCCTATTATGGAACTAATGCTTAATTTAAATTTTGTAAACCCCAATCAATTGTTCTGTTCAACCACTATTATAGGAACTCTTATTAATATGAGGATCATTGAAGATCGATATATAAAAATAAGGTAAATAGAAGAGAGACTATATTTGTGATCATGATTTCCACTTTGTTTAAATAATTTTAAAAAATAAATATATTGATCCTCAGTACTAAATATTATCCATCAATGAAACTTTTTGTTATTTAAATTTTTTTATATAATTGGAATATTTTTTTATTTTATTTATGGGTTTTACTATTCTTTAGTTATTTATTTTTATTTATTTTACCTTTCAAAATAAAATGTTGTACTTGTTATACCTCTATAAATGGAATACATATTTAATATTTTTTACCGCCTAATTAAAAGGAATCTTGTGTTTTTGGATATACCTACTTTATAAAAGTAATTTTGTATGTGGGTTGTGACCCCCATTGAAATGTATGGTTTATAGTCTGGTCTTTACCTCTCAAAGTGTATATGTATGTGAAGAGTATACCTGAAATCAATTGATATGAAATAATATAAAAATATATTATTATTAATAATATTTCAACTTTATATTTTAATTTCTATCAATTCCCACCTCTCCTGACTTTTTTCCACTTTCATATAAATGAAAATAAGTAATATAGTTGAATTCCTTTCAAAAAATAATAAGAGTTAAAGTTTTAATTACACATTAAAACCCTCTATTAAATGTGTGTATATAAAATTATATAACACATAATAAAGTTATTGAACATATAATAATACTATATAAAACTGATTGTTTTCTAATTTAAATAAATTAAATAAAATTTCTTCGAGATTGAGTAACACATTTGTAGTCTATTTAAAATAATAATAGATCATTAAATGTAATTTTACTTCTTATTATTATATTCTTATATAAAATGATGTTGGAAATTATATAATACTATGGAAAATTTTATAAATGAAAATATAAATAAAATATATTATAAATAATATCCAATTAGTATAAATTAATTTTTACACATGATATATATAATAGTATTTAGGAAATCTCGACATGGTGATTATGTAGAATAGAAAAAGTAAAAAAAATAGTTACCTAGTGATAATATTGATATGTATAATAATATTAATAGATTTTTAAGATAAAATTACTATTAATAAGTTATATGTATAGTTTAATTTGAATAATTTTTTTTATATTTTTAAACTAAAACTATAAGAATAACCTTGACAATCCATAAAATGGTATTTTAAAGACCCATAAATATCAAGGGAAATTTTTTCTTAATTTTTCTTTGGGATTTTACGAGTACGCAGTTTCTTACGGCACCTGATTCCGATTCCCAGTATGCCCGGAATCAATTTCCAAAGTTTAGTTTGAGTACGTTCAGTGAACGAATGAGTGGGTTTTTCTAACTACTGAACCGGTGCTCAGAATTGAAATCGGAGGGCACCGATGAAACCGCAGTGCCGGTAATTGCTTAGGAACACCTTTTCTGGAGTTGCGTTTGCTCGGGTGAGGTTATTTAAAAAAGTGGGTTAACAGAGGAAGGAAATAAAAATTTGTGCAACAATTTTTATTTTCTATTCTAAGTAGTATAACCTATGCATGGTGGTTGGAGTGGGACCCACTAATATCCTAACTCCACTAGATAGGATATTAGTTATGTGGGGCCCACACGAGCCCCACCTCATCAAATCCCTTTGACCTCCCTCTCGTTCATTTAATTTGTAACTCACCCACACCCTAATTAAATGTCAAGTCAACTCAAGCAGTTTTTCTTCCACATTAAATACGTGCCAATAAAACACCTAATTAATTAGATAACTCGCATTAATTAATTTGGTGAATTTATTTTGAATTTAAAATTAATGATAGCGTGTGTGTGTGTGTGTGTAAATAAAAATAAGACAACGTCTTATTTTATCATGGGGAATTCGTTGTGTGGAGGAGAGAACTCTTGATGATTTTCTTCTTCCTTCTTGAAGAAAACGAAGAACACCGAAGCTTTGACGAATCGGGCGAGCACCGACGATGTATACAGTGCCGTCTTCCGCGACGCCGTCTTTCGCGACATCCTTTACCCGCGACGATCCTCGTTCGACGACTTCATCGAGGTAGGGGTTTGAGTTCAAATTTATTGGATTAAATTTTCATTTTCTTGACGAAGATATTTTTTTTATTGGGCCTCCTGTTATCATTATAATGGGAGGTGGTCAGACCGCACGAAAACGGCCGACCCTCCTCCCCCTTTGTTGTTGAATTCGTTGCGGCTCGAACGAAGGTGGCGTTGTGCAACGACACCGCGCAAAATCAAAGATAAACACGACGAAGAAGTGTGGCACTGTCGCGTTGCGCTGTCGAGGCCGAACAAATAGGCCGCGACCGGAGCGGGCCGTGTTAGAGAGGCACGGCGCCGTCGCGCTGCGCCGGTCGGACCAAGGCCGCGGTCTTTGGTCGCGGCAGAGCAGGGAGCGGCGACCGGAACCGCCGGCCGCCGGTGCCTCAGAGGAGCCGGACCGCGGGGTCCCACAGCGGTGGAACCGGCCGGCTGATCAGAGGAGCCGAGGGTCGTAACCCCCGGCTGGAAAAGGATTTCCCCCACGTGGGGGGTCACATTTTCAAAATATTTGGGCAGCGCCCCCCCCCCCCCGTTTCCATGACAACTCGGGTGGCTGAGCTGTCTTGCTACGCGGGTCGCACCCACGCCAGGCCAACCATCCACACTGGGCTGGGCTGGGCCGGGCCGGGCCGCGCTAGCCGGGTCGGGCCGTGCCCTAATGGACTGGACCTGGACCTGGTTCGGGCCGACCCAGGGGGTCTTGGGCCGGGTCGGCCCGGGCCCAAAACCCCCTATTTTCGGACAGTTCCGTTCAAACACCCGTATCTTGGGCTACGTACCTATGATCGATGCACCGTCAGTTGAGATTTTATCCTTTGATCGAGACGGTCGTTTCGGTATATTAAACTCAAGGTTTCAGAGAACTTTGGGTACGGCCGGGTTTGTTCGCACACGAAACCAATCGGGCCCTCAGAGCAGAAACACTTATAACTTGAGCTCCGAACATCCGATTGAGGTTCCATCGACTTTGTCGGATTCCTCTTAGTGAGACGGACCTTTTGGCTTACTCCGCTCGAGCTTTGGACGTATTTGGAGTGCGGTCGGGTTGGTTTTGACTTAAAAACCAACCGGGCCCCTAGAACGAAAAAGCCGATAACTCTCAGACCGGGCGTCCGATTGACGCGCCGTTTGTCAGTTTGAGTTCCTTGTGTCGGGAAGGAACATTGGGATACATCAACTCTGGACTACGTGTAAGTTGATGTATCGACCCCCCTTGGCTCGTGGAGCGAACCCTCCCAGAATCGAGCTTGCTGTGCGCGGGAACCCTAAAGATGGCTGCGACTGCGACTGCGACGACGACGAAGACTGCACTGAAATCCTCTATGGGTTCGGCAGTGATGAAGACTACACTGAAATCCTCCGTGGGTTCGGCAGCGATGAATACGGCACTGAAATCCTCCGTGGGTTTCGCAGCGATGAAGACCGTACTTAAATCCTCCGTAGGTTCGACGGTGATGTCTACTGTTCTTGTATCTTACGTGGGTCTGGCAGTACTACTGTTTTTGCATACTACGTGGGTCCGGAAGTATTTTACCTCTTTTGTAGTATCCTACATGGGTCTGACAGAGTATCTGGTTTTGTATCTTACGTGGGTCCCAGCATAGATGAATCAGTGGCTACATTTGATCATCTCTATCACCTCACGAAGAAGTATACCTGTGTGAGCTGAGTCTTGACTTCCAATCCTTATCTTCGATATGATTGACTTGCTTTCCTATGTGGGTTGGGTTGTGTTATCCTGTGTGGATTGGTTTGTGCTATCCTATGTGGACATGATCGAACCTGGGCTCGGATGTTGGAGTCGTACTGGAATTGATGACTTAGGTATATGTATGGTCATATACCTAAGTAGTGTTGGATGTTACTTTGTGATTGTATATTTCCTTTGTGGATTATCCTTGGTGGATTATGGGAGACCTTCGGGGGTCTCGGGGTCCCTAATGAGCAGCGTATACTCACCCCTGCACGGGCTGTGCCTGCACTACATTGTGTTGGATGCAGACAACGGACAGCGCTGATCGTAGTTGAGGCATGTGGAGCAAGTCGGTACCTGGAGGTGGACCAATGGGTGGGATGTACGCGGAGCGGACGGCTGGACCTGAGCAGATGAGGAGGCTATCTGTACCTACCCTTCAGGTGGGACTTCCAGTGGATGGCTCGAAGTTGCTTCTTTACTTTCAGTTGTTGTAATTTCTTTCCAGTTGTACTTTACTTTCAGTTTGGGTTTGTATTCTGGCCCATTTACTTTCCGCACTTACTATTGTACCCAGTTTTACTTAGTGTATACTTCTTCTTGCTTACTCTATGGTGTTTGTTTACTTTATAAAGGTAATTCCTTCCCCTTTTTGACAGGATTTACACCTTGGTGCTAGTCGCCAGCCCCTGGCCTATGGGAGGCAGGCTTGGGGTAGTCACGACACGGGTCTAGAGGACGGGTCGTGACAGGTATTTTTTGTTAAAAGTGATTAATAAATTAATAAAAATTATTAAACCATATAATTTCACATATGTGGATGTGTAAGGATCAATATTATGTTATATTTTACATTTAGGATCCACATATAACTAAAACACCACATTTTAGCACTTAAGTGATGAATAATTGTAAAAATGCCAACAAATATTATATTTGAATTGGGGTTTTCCTCTGTCTTCTCAAAACATTACACTGGAAACTAAATTTATCTCATTTTATATCTCAAAATAAATTAATATTTTCCTCATTTTATTTATACACTATTCCAAAGTCATTTCTCCACCATGTGACTTGATCATGGTAGTTGATTTAGAGATCAATAATATTATGATTTTGTAACGATTTTCTTAATGTATAATTCTTGCAATTATTTTATTTTAGTAAGGATAAAATAAATTATTAGTATCCATGATTTCAAAAATCATGGCACAATTTCAATATTATCATTCATAGAGCAAAAAATATGCAAGTACAAACTCAATTAAATATAACTTTTAATTTGATTTCAGTTTCAATAAAATTTTCATTTCCTTTCCTTATATATTATATTATTCGGGTTGAAGGAAATTTTAGGATAGCAAGAAGGAAATTTTATTGAATATTAACTCATTTACATAAGTATATGTTAATCTTTCCTTAGTATCATCACCAAAAATGATCCATATACTTAAAAACATTCATAACGTTACAAATATAAAATTTTTAAAATTCAAAATTTATTATTAAATAAAATATTGATCAAGTAAATTCAATTATAAGTAAAAAACATAATTAATATGAATATTATTACTCAATAATAAACCTTTCTAATGTATTTTTTAACTCTTAAGTGGGGATAATTCTAAATTTAATATGGATTTAATTCTGAACTATTATTACTACCAATAACTGACTATTACAGACATATAAATTCAAATTATATTGAAATATAATATTAAATGAATTAAAAAAACATATTTAATTAGATAATAAAATTATATTGAAGTTATAATAATCAGTGGTGTGTTTTAATTGGAATGGAGTGAGATTTTTTTAGTCTATGCATCCTCATAAATTTGATTTATTGAAAAATATGTTCAATTTTAGGTGAATTTGGTAATTTATATGAGGGATTTTGTAAATTTATGTGTTTTGAATTGGGGTTCCTCTTCCTTGATTATTCTATTTTTAGGAAAATTAAATTTTTATGTATAAAATCAATTATTTTTTTATATATGTTTTGGAGTTGTTTAGGTGGTTCAAGGGTCATGGAACGATATAAAGGGGTGTTAGATACAACCTTTGGTTAGACCTCACGCTGAGTTACAAACAATCCATAAAAAGGAAATGGGGACCTGGTTATTTTATTGGGTACCTAGTGGCCTCTATCTAGTTACATTGTATTCCAACGTAATTTTTACTTTATAATATGTGTTTTTTGTCATTTTATTCAACTTTTTGACACTATTTTTGTGCTTCTTCAACACCATAACACGTTTAGTATTCATGGAGGATCACTTATCTACTTCTTTCCCTACCCTTCCACTCATTCATGGTCCATATATAAAAGTGGAATCACAATGTTTTCATATATATATCCAATGTATTACTTCCCCCTCCACCTCTAATTCCCATCTACATACTTCTTCTTTATTTTCCTTTATTATTTTTGTACATTTGATAATTTGATTTTACCATTACATGGTGAAATCACAAACATGATTATGTATTCCTATCATCTTCTATAAAGGAAGGCAAAGTAAGTTCTTTTCTTACCTTATTTCATTGTTTTTTAATTAGTTGGTTTATTGTTTATTTTATTGTTTAAATGATTTCATGTAGTATTTGAGTGATGTTTTTGTGATTCTGTTTTGAGAATTTGTATGAATTTAGTTTAAATGTATTTATGGAGTCATTATCCTAGATTTATGTTATGGTTTAATGGGTTATTATTTATAGTGGTTGTATATTTTATTAATTTTTATGTAATTTTATCGAATGGTTCTAAATTTCTTTTTAGTATTTATTGGAGTTTGCTTTAGAGATTATTTGACGTTATATCCCTCAATATACTGGATAGGAATTCATAACTCACTGAATGAATTTCTATGAAATTATTTGGTCTTGATTATCATTGGATTCTTTGAAAGGTTAATAATAAGTCTAAAACAATTTAAAACTATGAAATGATGTTTTCTTAGGCTTTAATCATATATAATGTAGAATATCATAATTGGGATTTCAATGGATTAATTATTTTTTATTCAAACCATTCTTTAAACATGTTTTTGTTGGATTTATGAGGAAATAGATTTTAATATAGTTTATACTAGGAAAATATGCCTCCTTTAAATTTATTTATATATTTCTATTCTTCAATAACATTTCCTAATCATTCCTTAGGACTCCATTTTTAAATTCTAATGGATTTTTTAACATTACCTAATGTTGTTAACCATTTCCTTTATTTTAAATGTTTCTATGTAATCTCATTTTATATTATGTTTTGTGGTTAGCTCTACATTGTTGGTGTTGGCCATTCCTTACTCTTATAATATCTCACTAGAGAATATGTTTTGATATTGATACATGATCTTGAGAATCTTGATTTTGTGTTACATGAGTGTACTCTGGCGTACCTCAATTGTGAAATTATAAAAGAGTCTCCTAATTTAATTAATAGATTCATGGGTTATCAATCACCAATAGAATATTAATATTCATATGTGTTACATAAAATGGTAGGAAATTACTAGGATAGATATGGGAAATTACTGAACAACCTGTATAAATCACCAGTTTTCAAAACATGGTTGTTACTAAAATAAAACATAATTTGTTTTATAATTTATAAATGATTTTTCATTATTTTAAAGATTATTTTTATGAGCTAAATTTCATGTTCTCTGATCAATGATTTGGATTATAGAAAAAAATCCTTTATAAAAACTAAATCATTATTTCTGTTTTCAAAAATAATTTCACTTATCAAATAATAAAGTGTAACTCTTTTATTTAAATAAAAATGTGGTTAATATTTTCTTCAATTTCTCAAAAAAATTCCTTTGATAATGTTTTGCATTAAAAATTTATGTATAAGTTATTAAGCTGTGAATTTATATTTGATATTCCTTTTGAATATTTTAACCTCATAAAAATAATTTTTAACATTGAAGGATTGTTTTGGAAAGAGCATTACTTTTAAAATAATTTGTTTGCATACTTTGATACCATGATTCAAAACTGATTAGGTTTATATATAGTTGGCATGGATTATTTTAGATTCCATTAAAAAAATTCATTACTTGGTTATCAATAGATCATTCCAAATACATCCATAGTTTCTTCTTTCAAAAATAAGTATTAAAACATAGAATGTGAGGTATATAGTTGTTATGTTTCAAAATAGATCCCCCTTATTATTCTTGGGGATTCATGCCGTGTCTCAAATATTATAAGCTTATTTCTTCTAATTTTATATAATGGACTTATTGGAATGTGAATTCCATATTCATTTTTTATATGATAGCTATTTTTTTATATAGAATCATGTATAATTTTCATGTTTACAAGACTAGTGATGGTTAAAATTGATTTATTCTTATACTGTGATCCTTCCTATGTATGTTGGGGGCATACTATAAGGGTAATTTATATATCTATTATTTTTATTATAATTATTAAAGCCTATAAGTCGTCCATTTACTTCCCTAGTTTTGAAACTCTGTTCCATAACAATAATAAAAAGTGACAAATGGAATTGACTGAGAGAAAATAGTAGAAAACACATGAAGAAAATAAAGATTTTCAAAGGCTTGAAACATGGATCGCCCCAATCAAGATGAGCATCCATCGGTGGGCAAGGTACTTGCATGCCTGAGCAATATTTCTCCCAGGGTCACTTATTTTCCTATAAATTGACCATTGGGGCTTTCATTTATATGGACGAATTTCTCTAAAGCCCAATTGCTTCTCTGGTTTCTATAGTGCTTATCCCAAGCCCTCTAAAACCATCAAGGTTGTTCTTTAACACCTAGGGTGGAGAAATTGAAGGAGGATCATAGGACATAAGTCCTTTTAGTGTTTTAAATCTGAAACACTTGCACACCTAAACCACCCAACATCCCTAAATCTAAAACCCTTGCACGCCACTCATTCCTCTCAAAGGAACTTGAGCGCCCCACTTCTGGGAATACCTATGAATACTCATGAAGGCTTGATTCTAGTCTTGCTCAGGTATTAATATCCAGGTTTTTCAACAATTATGTTGACATCAGGTCTCCTAATCCTACTTGTTTTCCTATACCTACACACTATATTCTTACATGGGCACCCATCATTGATTAACCTAATCCCTTTAGTCTATACAATCCTTTAATCAAGACTTATTCCAGGCCATTAATGGAAAGGATTCTTCTCCATTGGATCCCTTATCTGAAAGGGGTTATGTTGAAACTTCCACCAAAACCTCCTGACTTATCCAACCATTGGGAATGGAACTTCAGAGTGTCTCCAATTTGGGTTTGTATATCTGCAGTCAGAGGTTTCCCACATTTTTTTTCAATGGGGTTAGGATTTATGAAATTTTTGTGGGTTTTTATATTATCCATCACATGGACCATTCTCCCAAGAATAGTGTTGGAAAGTTCCCAATTTTTAGGATTATGGTTTGGGTCAATACCTCCCCTTCTCATCTCTAAAACCTGGAAGATCAGACCTCTGGCAGGGACGGTACGGTTCCACCTACATTTCCTTTTGAACAAATGAGAAGTCACCCTCCCCTACCAGGGCCAATTTTAAGGCAGCCATACTTGTGTAAGACCAAGACTTTCATTTGGATTTTTAATTCCTTCCCTTATCTACTTCTTTCACCTTTACTCATTCCTTACATTGGACCCTTGTCTAATTTAATGCCTATATTAGGAAGGCTCATTGCCTCATCCTCATCCACCCACCCCACCAATGACCCATCCTATTCCACCAATAGAGACAGAAATGTGTGTGTGCCTTTGTTTTATCTTTGACATCCTCTTGTTTCTCACAACGAGCATGAATCACATGGGCATATTGATTTGTGATGATCACAACATTTTTACAAACACAATCATTATTTCCTAAATGAACTATGAGAACTCTGATTCCCACTATAATTGGGATACATATGAAGCCTTCTTTAGTCCCGAGATCCATATAATTTCAACCATAAAAAGGAAACCTCTTCAAAAAGTAATCCAAATCTAATTTCTCACAAAGGACTACACTCTCCTGTAAGACTCATCGAACTACATGGGATTTGATCCCCATCCAAATGGTATACCTAGGAAGCCTCCGTAAGTTTCAAACCCAACACTTCAAATCAACCATAATATTCATAGTCCATATTTCCAACAGGGTCAAATATAACATTCAAACCAATATTCTTTCCATGTTCCTTGGGATACATAGGTATAAGTCCCACACCATGATTTTACAAGGAACATTCTTCTTAGATGTACTTACCACATGACATTAAACTATATAGATATGTATATATCACACAAACATAAAAGGTATGATGTATCTTGACCACTACTCTTACTGGATCATCATCCGCTAGAAGGATGTCTCACAAACAGGGTGTCTTCAAAGCTAGGTCTAAAATTTATTGGTATGGGAATACCATCAACATGTTACTATACCAACCATAGAGGCTGCCTAACATGCTCTCCAAGTTAACCACAACCCTTGATCGTCCTGTCAGCGATGATCTATGGTCAAGAAGAATATGGTGGAAACCACCATATTCAACTATTTCAGGTCCATATCCACAAAATGGAATAACTAGTCCATCCCATACGATAGGGACATGGATCAAGATCTCACTCATCGAATCAACTAAAAAATGAAGGGGTCCTTCTTGAGCACTCCCACCCACAATCTCCATCAGTAGAATTGTGCAGGAGTGAACCCCCAACATGATGGTGGTTTTGCCTTCAGTTATACGAACCAAGTTCCTCAGACCCAATCATGCAAGAAGACCCTCTAGGAAAACATTCGGCCAATAGGGAGAAGTTTTTTACCATTTACCCCTTCAGAGAAGTCCAGCAACCTAACATGGTGGAAATAAATGAATGAGAACATACAACTATTTGTCCCAATTCTACTGGCCAATAGACTTGTCTAGAAGTGACCAACCAATACTATAATTTAAATCTAATGGAGTATCATGAGCAGACTCATACACCTTATTACAAACTATCAGCCAGTCAGTAGGCTTGTCTGACTAAATTCAAGAAAACCTACCAATCAAATATGGTGGAAACTGGTAAGCAAGAACATACACATTCTTACACTTAGAAATCCTGGAAGCATCCTCTTCTCTCAGAATTGAGAGAAATCCATCAACCATGCTTAGAGGAAAATAGAAAGTAGGAATATACACATTTCAGCATTCATCAAGCCTTCCAAGAGTCTTTTTTGGCTGCACCAGGAGAAGTCTGTCAGAAAGCTCCGATTACAAACATTGGGGAATACTAAACTCTCTTCCCCCATACATGAGTAATGTTCATATCCATTGATAGGAAAGGGAGGACAATAATAGGTACATGCACCTACTCCTGATACAGAATGGATGTATATTCCCATTCTAGCTACTGAAGTAACCAAACGTATTTTTGAAATTGTGAAACGGTAGACATAAATTCCCTCCTATATTCTTGATTCCTTCTAGGATGTCATAAAAAAATCTGTAGTACCTGGGGAACATACACATAATTTTTTCCCCACACCTGGGATGACTCCTTGGCATGCCATCTCGAAATAGATACACTCCTTTGTTCTAGTCCAAGAGGGTTATTGGCCGTTCTTCCCCATATCATATAGACAACTGAATCTGGAACATACACCCTTTCCAATTATAGATAATCGTCCCATTTTGATGACCACTCAAAGGAAAGTACATACACTCACCCATGATAACCAATTCTCTAATAAAGTGGACCCAACTATATATACAAGATAATAAAATAAGAAGTCTCTCCAAACACAATTGGAAAATAAATATCCAATCTTTGATCTAGATCCTCTTAATTACAGAGTTCTTGAAGCTCTCAGGCATGTATCTATTTCCACTCAAGATCCAACCCTCCCATTACCAAATTATTGGATTTATAGAGGTAATTATCAATTTACCCATTATAAACTTCATCATGATGGCTTACTTCTTGTTAATAATATCAATCTAGAGACCCTATCACTGGATTAGAGCCACGACAACCCTCTTTGTGGACAAATGACCAAGGAAAAAACGAAGACTTATCCCATATTGTAATCCACCGTGGTGGTCTTTCCCATGATGGAATTTTTTGGAAAAGGTTTCTCTAGTGTAGTGTTTCACATTGTCATGATAACACTCTAACTGACAATGTAGTAATGAAAAAGCACTCTTATCTCGATACACTTTCCAAGATAAGGCTAGTCTTGTCTGTTGCTTTGGTACTAATAGGGGAAATACTTACTCAACCATAAGACATCCTAAAGAGACCGTTTTTCTGTGAAACTACCTTGGGTGATTTTTATTAAAATATAGAAGAGGAAAAAAGAAATTTATTCCATTGTTTTTAATAAAACAATTGATAAGTGTCCCCTCTCGTCCAACTATGTAGAGAAACCTCTTGAAAAACATGATGATGATATGTTGAATATGAGAATAAAATTGGATAAAGGTGAAATACTAGTCATGTTTTGTCCTTGGTAATACTTTCAATAAAACATTCGATAATTGATGTCAGAAGATTGCATTCATGATATTCACCTCAATATATGAAAAAATATTTATCTTCTAATGGCGAACGTATTACCAGATAATGAATATCATAGTTATGTAAAGGTAATAGAAGGGTTGAAATTCAAAATTTAAATGGAATCTCTCTCAGTTTACTGACATCCAAAAGTTGAGAAGTAAAATGTAACACTTAAGTGTGAATTATTTGATGCACTAAAGAGGCTACACCTATTAATTACTGATACCCATCTGGTGTATGTATCAGAGGAGTGGATGCAAATGGTGCAATGCATTTCACTACAATCCAAAATTAGAAAAGCCTTTCATGAAATGTTATTTTACATGGCTAGATACAGTAAACATATTTTTTGTATAATCAACGATATGATCAAGAACATTCCTTGACTAGCTCTCATTACAGTCGGGCCTAAAGAGAGAAAGTTGTTGAGGAATTATTGCATCAAGTATCTGCGAAAATTAATCTGGCATCTCTCTTGGAGGATGTCAGCTATCAGATTTTAAGAATTTATAAAATAGCACAACTGTTTTCCAAAATAGGTTATTTAAGTGGTTTTTAGATAATTCACTTAGCCAATGTTTTGACAAAAATTCACAAAATCAGAAGAGAAACTATGTTAATCTCAACTATAGCAGTTCAAGAGCCACCGCAGCCTGCAGGGATAGGGGCGTGTTTAACTAAAACATTGAATTAAATAAAAAAATGTTTCAAGATTTGAAGAAGAAGAAAAGGAACAAACCCAAACCATAGTATTGGGGGTTTTTTCACCTCAATAACCCCTTTGTCACCGGAAGTCATTTTTCTCCCGATTAGGGAAGAATACACAATTTTAATGCACAATTGAACTATCTAAGGATTCTCCTTAATTAATAGTCTATCAAAAAATTACTTGGAATTCAGCGTATAGAAGAGAAATGTATCATGGAGAATATAGAAGGAGATGATCTTACAAATAAACTGACAGAATACCATCAATGAATTATGCATCAGCGAATGTCATTAATACTATTATAGAAGATCCTCCCTAGAATGAGTCTAGTTCAGGGGATTTAGAAGATTAAGTTATTAACCATAATATAATACACACTAAAGAAAATAATGGAGGTTTTTATACCCCAAATCAAAGGCTTACCCAAAATCTAGGTATTCCTTCAAGTACCCAACTCACATCCCTTCAAAAGGCATCTAACAAGGGAAAAGGAAAAAATCATACCAGGTCTCACTTTTAAATTGGATATGGTCAATCTATTTTGATTTAGGAATGATTTTACTAGTAGGAATATCAAAGGAAGGAGTTGAAAAGACACAATGAAAAGATTTTTCAAAGGAACATTTCTTCCAAACATGCTCCCCATGTAGATCCTTAACTTTCACATCCTGTAGGAACTCCTCAACAAAGAGTGTTTGTTGCAACTACAGATGTGGATAATGAATTCCATCGATTGGGTATACAACTAGGATAGGAGAAAACAAATCATTATAGGCCAGTCCCCATGGGTTGTCCATGAAAATACCAGCTGCCTCCCCACCAATGGTTTTTCCAGTCATCGCACCAACTCAAACTCCTGCTGCTATACCTATATTGGTCCCAGCTCATCCATATTTTCCCTAAATTCTTATGAATATAACTGATTAATTAACAATTATATTGGAAGCTATGGAAGAAAAATGTGCACTAGTAACACCGGAAAAGAAAGCTTACCCTGAATGGGTGGATCTGATCCCTCCCCCACAAAACTTTGGGAATACTACCTTACCATTTTTTGTTGGTTTGGGAGCTCTAGAGTAGCACCTAACACATTTTTTTTTCTAATTGTGATCCCATGATGGGGACCCCTACACAAAAAGAATTAGTAAATTTTAGATTCATTGTGAAATCATTATAGGGTCCAACCATTTTCTGGTATATAAGTTTTTAGTCTCAATCAATTACTTGATAGGAAGACATCTGTAAAAAAATAATTCTCCAATTCAGATCAATGCTTCTAATGACAACAATTTTTTTTCATACAAATTGGAAACAAAGGGAGAATGAAATAGTTTCATATTTCATTACTTGATAGAATGGATTAACATATTCCATAAATCTACCACTCCCTCAAGAATAGTTTCTACTAATTGTTGTGTCAAGTATGCATGATGAGTTACACACACCACTAATGCCTGTGAAATAAACATGAGGGTTTAGGGACCTTGATTTAATCTCCCAAAAAGTTGATGATTCCATTTTGGAAACTAAAGCTAAATCCCATGTAATCCCATCAACTATAGGTAGGGGATCATGGAAATCAGAAGCTGCTATAGTCACACTCAAACCAGCACTTATACCTGCTTCTACTTCCAAACCATCATCATATTGAAGGGATCCACTACTTGAGTGTTGGCATTAATGAACACCTCATCAATATTATCAAAAAGATCAAATGCATAGATAGTTTGAGGTGTTAAAGAATAAATTTTATTCTTTTTGAAATGAAGAGGTTTTTGGTTACTTCATTTCAGCTTTGTAAAATAATTTTGTTCAGTTTCTAAAGTCGAAGAAATAGAATAAAGAAGGAAAAAAAGATGTCCCAAATTATTTCCCCTTTCATCAAATGTTGGGGAACCTTATTCAGGTGTGTTTCATTTTCAATGATCTCCTTCAAAAAATGGTAGACTATGGACCAGTGGAACTAAAAAGATCATCAGCCCGAGTACCATGTTTTACTGCTACTGATCCAAAGAAAGAGGGTGAATGACAGGAAGTCAAAAGAAAAAATTCACAAAAGTATAATGATTGGATGATCTAGAAAATTATCAACCAAAATCATGAAAATCAATGAACATTGTTGAAAAAATAGACTATGTCTTCTACCACTTTTAATACAAAAAAATCCATCTTTATCAAAAGATCAGTCCCCAAAATGTATATCCTCAAAGAAGCGACATAATCAGAAAGACAAAGAGCAGTCAAATGAAGAATATCTTGTGTTAGTAAAAAAATTTCCTTTAGTTTGGTAGATTTTATACCATCTGTCACAAAAGCATGGACATTGACCCACCAAAAGACACAACCAGAGCTGAACTATAAAACAGAATATTCAGCAAAAGAATAATTGATCTTCGGTCCCATTATAATTATCCACTTAACATACCCCTATGAAAATGATAATTCCAATTATGATGAACCTAAATTCCATGCAACTGATTGGGGAGCTAGGGAAAGAATCCAAGGTTGAGGATACAGGGGGAAAATGGATATTCTAGAAACAAATATTTTAACTTTATCCATTCTTGAACTGCTTATGTGAAAAAATCTCATGGGAGAACCCATTAGTGGGATCAACAAGAACAAATAAATTTTCACACATATGACAAGATTGGTCTTGAAATGATTATCTTGGATGAACTATATGAGGGTACACCATCATTATCTTGACATGCAGATAGACCTAGTCGATCTAATCTGCCAAATGTAGAATCATTTCCAGCTTCTGCCCTGATACTTTGTACATCTACGTTTGGATCATTAATTTCTAGGGAACCTGCAAAATTGTATCAACAAGCCAAAAAACACAAACCTTTGTACCAGAAGTATGTTATTTTGAAACAACTATCCCATATACCATCCACGTTATCAATCCTCGATTCCTTGAATTTGTCAAAAGATCTTTGAGAAGCAATTACTGAGGCTTTGTCGAGTCCTCAAAAGTTTGAAACCGAAGTTGAAGAAACCATCTTTTATAATATAGAGAGTGATCCTATAGAATGTCATGAAGTCATATATTTCCTGAATGAATATGATCATGATGTTTTACATGGAAACATCAGACCCTTGTATCTATTTGGTAGGGTTAATGATACAGACATCTGATGATCCTTCATTGATAATGACTCAGGATTCAACCTCATTCCCATCGGTACACTTCGTCGATTGAGTCTCACTAAATCTGACTTATCTCCTTTCACTTTGATTTTTCAAGGTTATGACAAGAATGAACATGAACCTCTATGTGAGAATACACTCAGAACTCAGTTTGGAGATCTTTTATCTAATTCATACATTATGGTTGTCTGTTAGGACACAACCTTCAACATTTTTCTTAGAAGGCCATGGATACATCAACATGTTTCCATTCCTTCAACATATCACCAATACTTCATGTATTTCTATAGTTCTCAAACTGGGGAATTGTATGGCGATAAGGATCTATTAAAAAAGTGTGAATCTCAGTATATTGATGCAGAATTATATCACATAAAGGAACATGGTTTGTGACAAAAGATTTAATAAGAATAAATACTCTGAATTGCCTAGAAAATATACCAGCTAACCCATTCAAACATATAAGTATAGATTATTTGTTTCCTATCAATTTAATTGAAAGGATAGACCCAAATCCATGCACTCATCCAATGACTTCCATAATTTCAATTATGGAAAATGATCCATATAGCATGGAAGAAATTGTTGATCTACAAAGCAGTGGTGAAAGCATAAATGGAGTTGTTCTCATTTCATCCACTGAACCTCAGCAAGTCAATGCATAATCAATATGGCTAGAAGAAGTTTTCATAATAATTAATGAATACACAGATATTTACTCCCAACCCATAACTCTCCCTTAAATACTTTTGGAAGACCCTTCATCATCGGCAGGGTCAGAAATTATTTCCTCTTATTTAGGATGTTAAAATACTGAATCTTCACCTAACTATGAAAATTTTTATTCATCAACTACAATGAAAGTGGAAATATAATAATTGATACATAAGGAAAGAGAATAAGAAGATCTCATGGATGCTCCTCCATCATTTAAAGAATTCATCTCCACCACTGTGAATGAGCAGAGAGAAATAAATCTATGTACAGAAGAAGATCTGCACCACTATCTAATTAGGGTGGCCATGACTTCTAAAGAGATAGATATTTATACTTCATTTATAAAGAAACATAGAGATATATTTTCTTGGAACTATACAAAAATTATAGTCCTTAATTCTTATGTGGCCACTCATCATTTGGGTTTTCTAGAAGAGCCTCGATGATTTAAACAGGAAGTAAGAAGATCACACCCAACTCAGGACTCTAAAATTGATGCTTATGTCAACCATAATATCTAAGGTAACATTTTCATAGAGGTGAAATATCCAAAAATCCTAGCCAATATTTTCCCAGTGAAAAAAATTGTAAAAATAAGAGTTTTCATGATTTCAATGAACTTAAATGGAATTGTCCCAAAGATGAATTTCCAGTTCCAATCACAGAACTTTTATTGATGTAAAAACTGGTTATGAATCACTATCATTCATGGATAGATACTCTTGTTACAGTTAAATCTCAATGTCCCTAGAGGATGAGGATCCTATAGCCTTCAGAGCCCCTCAAGGTGTCTTTTTCAATCGGGTAATTCCCATAGGCTTTAATAATGCAGGTCCAATGTATCAACGTTCCATGCACCATATCATCAATCCATTCTTATGAAAATTTGTCAAATGTTATGTGTATGATTTATTTCTAAAATATATACAATGTTCTGATCACTTGACTGATTTGTAGACCATATTTAGTAAACATCAGAAACATAATTTGAAGGTGAATCCGTTGAAATGTGATTTCAGGGTAACGTCAAGAATACAAAATCAAAGAATACAAAATCAATCCTTGTATGTTAAACTCATAGAAATTTTAAATAATTAAGAGGAATTCAAGGACACGTGGAATATATTTTGGGCTTTATCACCAATTTGGTAGGAAAGTGTTTACCCTTCACCAGATTAATGAAGAAGGGAGTTACATATCAATGGACCGAAGACTGTTGAGAGGCATTTTATACCCTCAAGAAATTTATCTTTAGTACACTAGTATTATTATAACCTATTTAGGGAAATCCAATTATTCTCTATGTGACAGATTTATACTAATTACTGGGTTCTTTCCTTGCACAAAATAATGATGATGGGAATGAAAATATACTTTATTATCTTAGTCAAAATATGTTTGAAATAGAGACCCAATATTCAAGTATTGGGAACTACTAACTGGCATTTTTCATTTCAGTTTAGAGGTTGAGGCGCTACCTTCAACAAAATGAGGTTCACTTGGTATCTTGCAAT
The DNA here is from genome assembly GCA_963277665.1 of Viscum album. Classification (NCBI taxonomy): domain Eukaryota; kingdom Viridiplantae; phylum Streptophyta; class Magnoliopsida; order Santalales; family Viscaceae; genus Viscum; species Viscum album. The sequence goes on along the minus strand of OY728135.1, from coordinate 1,545,370,561 downwards.
AACCAACTCAAAGATTCCCTCAGTCATCCTATACTTACAGGATGTTTTTCATAGTGGGAAATTATTTTTCAATAGTTTGATATCCAGTTTTTTCCTCAGAAAGCAATAGAAGGGAAAGCCTTGGAAAATTTTCTTATTGAACATCCTTGTGTGGAAGATAAATCATTGAATTATGAAATTCCTAATGAATAATTATTATCTATTCAATATAATCCCCGAAGATGGGAAATTTACTTTTATGGTGCTTCCAGAAGTCCAAAAGTAAAGATAATGGGAAACCCTAAACTCAAAAATATTAGGTTAGGAATTATACATATCTCTCTTGAAAAAAAAGTGTTTCCATATTATTTTTTATTATCATAAGGCAGTACCAACAATGAGGCAGAATATCAAGCTCTCATTGTAGGTCTAGAATTGGCACTCCAGATGAAAATGAACCACCTGAAAGTGAAAGGTGATTCGGAGCTAATAATCAAATAGATCAATGGGGATTATGATATCAAAAAAGAAGAGTTAATACCTTTGTGTGATTATATAATAGGGTTAATGGCTAAATTTATCTCAGAGTCAACATTATATTATGTACCAGGATCACAAAATTCCCAAGCTAATGTACTGGATAATGTAACCACATCCCTATTAGATGCAAATTAGGATGACACAATCATCATTATCTCCCTTCATCATGTGGTTTCACCTTTCATTCAAACTAAAATGGAGGAAAATAATGAAATTCGCCCTATTTTTGAGATGTATAGTCACACTATGGGATGGATGAAACCCATCATGGAATACCATTCAAATGAAGTACTTCCACCAGATAGAGGTGAAAAAGAATAGATCTGATGATGAGTGGTCAATTTAACTCTTTATGATAGTCCAGGCCACCAAAATATCCTCTACAAATGAGGCTTCAATGGGGTTATCTTCGAAGATATTCATGGAGAAAAAACTATAGCTTTCATGAAAGAAGTACTTGCATGATCATGTGGTTCTCACCAGTGTAGGCATAGTATTTCTAACCCAATCTGAAGGCTTGGATACTATTGGCCTTCAATGATACAGGATTGTGAAGATTTCACCATGAAATGGCATCCCTACCAAGTACATGACATCATCACTCATCAAACCCAATGTTTTTTCATACAGAAAAATAATCCTGGCCATTTCCACATGGGGAATGGATGTAGTTGGAGCATATCCTCTAGATATGGCTACGTAGTTTAATAATATTCTTACTGCTACTAATTTCTTCTCCAAATGGGCTAATGAAATACCTCTCATTGAATTTGGTTCCAAATGCAATGTTAGCTTTGTCAAAGGTAATATAATTACCATATATGGTTTCGTTAATACTATATTTATCGAAAATGGAACCAATTTATATTTTATAGAAGAAGTGAAGTTATATCAGAAACAAAATATCAAATCCAACCATTCATCTCACTACCATGCAGTGGCCAATGGACAGATAGAGGATTTCAATAAGACATTATCAAATATACTCCAGTAGATGATGGATACAGATAATAAATCATAGCATGATAAACATTGTCATGATTTATGGGATTATCATACTACTACTCGTAATGCCACTCAGGAAACTCCATATTCATTGGTGTACAAAATGGAATCCGTTTTTTCAATTGAAATTCAATTTCCCTAACTCTGAGTTTCAATCTGTGATCTGTTATCTACAGATGAATAGTCTCATAAGAAATTTGTTAACCTGGAATGATTAGATGAAAAGAGATTGAATACACTTCCTCATTTGAAATTCAATCAGAATAGAATAACATTATCTTTTAACAAGAATGTTTTACTCGTCTCATTTGTTCAAGGAAAATTTTTATTTGTCCTCATGACTACAATGATACCATGAAAGAAGCCTCCAAATCATGAGCCAAAGTTGGAAGTGCCTTACTATATACATAACGTCTACTCTAATAGAGCTTATTCTCTAATCTCAATGGATGTGGAACATATTACAACTTCAAACAATTAAATATTCTTAAAGAATCACTTTATGTAATTGTACATTATAATATCCTCAATGCATGACTCTAAAGTGCATATCACAAAGTCATAATTTCTAGACATTGAACTACATTAAAACCATAAGTATCCATACTTCATGACATTAAAAATCTTATCATCTTTTTCCTTGTCATACGATGTTAAGTTCCATGACATATTTGGTCCTCGCTACAATAAATTTAACCTTATGGTTAACAAATTCTTTATTTTATGTTAATATATTCCATCTGCAAGCATAACTTACATCATTTCAATTCCTTAGTGGAAAATGAGTTTCATTTATCCCTATGTTTGAATCAGATCTGCATAGGTACCTCGTTTCAAGAACTACATGTGGCATGGTTCTCATTCTAATGGGATTTGTAGAGATGACTAGATCGCCAATATTGGGCCCAGTCACAATCACAAAAATGTTATGTTTCTTTTCTCCTCCTCTATTAGAACTAGATTTATATAGAGAGTACTTTTTTAGGATACTTGGTTTGATCTTCATACCATTTTGAGTCTTAAGTCTAAACATTATTCTAGAATGTGTTAAAATACCCCTGTCTCTCACATCGAACTCAATTGGTGTGAGAAATTATTATTTCAAGAATAATTTTTTTCAAGATTCTCATTTCAATGATATATGTCGAGACTCCTAAATCTCCAAACATGAGCCATGCGGAAACATAAACCCCCCCTTTTTCACCGTGTGTATGAATCAAACTTACATAGGGAATGTTTCAAGAACTATGTGTGGATTGATTCTCATCCACATGAAATACATTGTGACACCTAGGTTTAATTCTCTAGTCCAATAGCAATATTCATTTTTCAGGTCGGAATCACTTCACGCCCTCACTACATGACCCTAATATGCACATCATAGAGTCCCTGCTGCACGTCATTAAACTATAAAGTACCCTAAGAACTATGTATGTCTCAATTCTAATCCCATTTAGATACATAGTGAAAACTAGGACTTAGTTTCTAGTCCCACCCAAGGGATAATTTTTATCTCTCTTTCACATATAATTAACAATCTTAGTGGGAGTCTTAATTTTGGTTCCTCTCCTTAAATTTCCCACCAAGGAAACAGGAAATTTCCCCATATTACATGTTACTCAGATCTATGTAAGAGACTCTAGACTCAAGGACAATATTTATTAGAATATTTATACCATGAATTGATCATTACCCCCTTTCATATTTCACACTCTAAATCTTGAATGCTTTCAAATATTCATAACCTTTCTTAAAATTTGGTGGCATAATTTCTAATATCTAAGAACTCTTTTTCCAGACTATATAGTATGTGCCCCTAGGTGGCCTTTCATAAGATTCCTAAATAATGGGGCTATTAGTAAAAAGATGCCACTTTTGGCTATGCAGTATATTCCCCATTTGGCCCTGCATAATACAACTCCCATAATGGGTTCATCGAATAATTAAAATTTCATTCTTGGTTAAATTGTATTTGTTAGCCTTCAAACATTTATTTCAATATAAACAATATTTATCTTAAATCTATCATCCTGGAATATTTTTCACATTGCCTTTCTCTTAATCTGAAATTCTCTAAGACCACGGTTTACATATTTTACTCTCAATGTGTTTAAAGCATATTGAAATAACCTTGGATCAATTACCTACATATCATCTATTTTTTCTTTTGTATTTTGGTCCATGGAATATGACCTAAAATTACAGGCACTATACTTCCTATGTGTGGGTCAGACCTTCATAAAAATCATATTCCTCATATTCTTTGGAAATCATGATTATAAATACTATTTCTGTATTCATTAACCTTTCACCATAAATGAAACACTGTGTTATGGAAAATCTGAATCTCCATAAACCTTATTTGGTGTTTATAAATAGAATGTCAAATTTTTGAGATCTCTTTTGTTGGACTATGCATTACATGCCCCAAGTGGCCTTGCATAAAATTATCCTACATAACAGTGTTGAAATAGTGGGTGGCCTATACCCAACTATTATGTGCTTTTGATTACCATATCATGTATAGAGTAAACTGTGCATGATGTCATATTACCATTAAAGTGTATACTTTTCTACATCCACTATTGAAATGGTAATGTCCGAAGATTAATTTTCATGTCAAAAGGTTATAGCAGTTCCCAGGATATAATGAGAACCTCTAGATACTATGAAATTAATCTTAAATATATGTTCTATTCTCTAGATGCATCATACTAATTGGTCATAGTAGATGTCTGACGATTAGGTGCTGGGGGCTCATAAAATTGAGACTTCTTCTCATGAAGTTCGCACTTGGTGATCTCTAGTAGTGAGATCATGAGGAATGACCCGCCAATAGAAACTCTACATGTTTTGGGTGTCATTGGACATTCCTATCTATGATCATGTGTAATGGTCTCCTGACATGAGATCATTACCATTGTATATCATTTGATTGCGTACTTTGATGCAAGACGAAAACCATGTCGATGAAGTCGTGGCGAGGTAGTTTCTGTCAGGTGCGTCGTTGGTGGCATGACATTGGTTGAATGGTCTAGAAAGTATTTTTCTCTTCCGGGTTATGGAAGTAATATATCTCAGGCCATGTTGATATGGATGGGAGTACCTTTATAAGACCATGGTCATTGAAGTAAAGGGTAAATCCGTCCAGTTAAATCAATAAACTATAAAGAAAGATAAGCGTGATGACATGTGAGTGTGTCCTGCTTTATGAGATATTACATACAAAGAGATTATATTACACAGTGTGTGTTCGTAGGTTGGTTTTCACTGCTGTGACAATCCTTATTTCTTCAGGGGGGCCATGATGGGTTGCTAGATCCCACTCTTGGTTAGTAAATACTATTCACAACTGTCAAAATAAGGGCCTAGAGGGTTACACACAATAGCATATTCAAGAATCTTCCATATTTAGTTGAATATGAGTTTTGGACATGGAGGGCCCCGCCACAGGGGTCTGGGATTTGTCCAAAGTTAAACGATCACCAATGTAATAAATAAATTCATATTATTTGAGTTTTGAATAATGAGTATTGAATTTATTTATTAAATATTTTTATGAGTTTTAAGTAAATACATGAAAAAAATATTAATTAACAAATATTAAATTATTCAAGGTTTAATTAATATTTTTGGGAAAAACAAGTCGAGTTAATGACTTTATTATTATCATGTAATATATTTTAATATATTACAATTAAATGATAATAATATTTTTGTATTAGTTTAGTAGTCATAAAATGTCGTTGATAGTGCGTTAAGTATTCGGGGTCGGTGAGGCCATACCAGGTATTTTAATTGAGCACTATAAATATAAGAGGAGGGGAATTTTCCAAACACTATTCTTGGAGCTTATCTCTCCTCTCCTCTCTCCCACATTCTATAGAGAGATGTTCTAGATCCAAGGAGCTCGGATGAAGCTCTCTCTCGAGCATCGCTAGTGATGAGATGCAGTGGTCATTGGAGCATCGAAGGCATCGTCGCATATCCGTGCTAGCACCTGGATTACGACGAATGACGGTCTCGCGGATTCCTTGAAGCGTGTGTGGATGATATAGATGGATTTGACTTCGGATTCTTCGAGCATCGATCGCCAGTGTTGAGTAGACATTGTGCGCGGCTTCAGATTTAAACCATATATTTTATGATTTAATTTTATGCTTAAAATCCTCCATGTGTGGTCCTCGGCTAAGACTAGGTTGCTCTTCACCGATGTCGACAAGTTTACGTTGACCGTCAGTCGAATGTTTTTAAAACCCTCCTATTTGGAGCTTTTGTTGCATGCCCAGTTCCAAAAAGTGGTATCAGAGAGAGCGCATGTCAATTTTAAGCCAAGAAAAATTAAATTTCTGTTATGTTATGAAGATGGCATCGTTGTGGTCCCAACGCCGCAAACCGCATTTGAATTCGATATCGAATGACCCATCTATGGTCATCTGAATTTTTAAATCAGAGTTCAAGCATTTGTTTTATAAATGTTCACCGGGTGAAAATATGTTTACCGGAATCGAATTTTCCGATGAACAATATTAATTATCATTATAATAATAATTTAAATATACTAATAATAGTTTACTTATAATAATAATTTTATTATTATAATATTCTACTATAATAATATTTTATTATTATATCCTTTTATAATTTCTAGTATAAGAATAGACTTAAGGAAAAAATTGTAAAAAAAAGAGAGGGGAGAGATGCTTTGCAGGTCTCCAACTTCATAAGATAAAAAAGTGAAATTGCATGTAGACCTGTAAAGCCGGTCACAAAATAAAAAAAAGGAAATGATGGGGAACCGCCTGGAAAATTTAAAAAAATTGGTTTTTGAAGTAAAGGGGCGGTTAGCTGGACAAGAAAATTAAAAAATTAAAAAAAACAGTCTGACTGGCTATGGGGCTGAGCGACCCCCCATTTACCATGTGCGGCTGCCACAAGGCTACCTCTTTCCTCCCTAGTCCCAAGGAAGTGTCCATCGCCCTCCACTCTAGGCCTCCCTGCAAGAGCAGCCTCCTGCACCAGCCTTCCCATGGAGCCGCGGCGCACCAGCTGGTCCCACTTCCCATGGAGCCACCATCCCCAGCGCTGTGTCGCTGCAGACCCAGCAGCGCACAGCACCGACCCCCCCCCCAATGCTTCTCCCAATTATGTTGTGGCAAGCAGCGGGATCCCAGCACATCGGTGGGCATTCAGCGGCCATGCGACTCCTCCGTCCCGACAGTAAGAAGTGAGCTGCACCAGGCAGGCTACCCCGCTCCGGCAGTCTGCCTCGGTCTAGTGCCTTGCGACTGGACTCCTCTGGATCGGTGCCTTCTTCCGTCACGCTTCAGTGGTCCCATGCCACCCAAGCCCTGCCCCGGGCCTCCTCCATCCGCTGCAGCACCAGCGCCTACGCCGGACCCCTCTGGCACCTGGCGCATGGGCCAGCGCCGCACAAGTCCACAGGCAGAAAGCCGTTAGCCAACCCAGGCCGTCAGAACATTTAGCAGTTGTGTTCTGCTACGCCAGACCAGCGGCTTAGCCGCCACCCTTCCCTATCCAGCAGCAGACCTCGTGCGAGCTGCGGCCCGCATTAGCCACCTTGAACAGGTGTCACAAGCCACCTATGAGCCTGTACACAACTTGGAAATATTGTCTTATTGGGTCAGGTAATTCCTTGGTGCTCCACCTAGACCAGAATAGCCTCGAAAGGACCTTTGGCGGATCTACCTAGCCGAGAACGGACTTAGGCGGACCTGTCCGGACCAGAATGCCCCTGCATGAGGTTGCTACCACCCAGAATGGGCCTGCGTAGGTTCGCCCCGACCCGCACAGGCCCTTTCCAAAGTTTTAAGGGTATGATTGTTTTAATTTAATCAAAATTAATTAAAATAATTAATTTAATTTTAGTTGAGAATTAAATTAATTAAACATTAATGTTGGTTAGTAAAAAATTAATGCGGCGTAATTAATTTAATTTGGTGATAAATTAAATTAGTTAATTGATTTAATTTTAATTTTAAAATTAAATTAATTAAATGGGACCGAACAACATATTAATATTGCATTAAAAATTAGAGTGAAATTTTTATTTCAATTAAAATTCCCTCAAGTTTATTTATAATGAAAGTTTAATTTTAAATTATGCATTTATTTAATATACGCGAGTTTAGTGCGTATATGCTGGTCATGATCCTTCGACCTACCAATTAAAGTCTAGTGATTATTTATTTATTTATTTATTTATTTATTGGAATGGTTTGTAATAATTATTTTAATTAAATAAAAGGTGATCTGTGTGTCGTCTCAAGTGTTGTTATATGTATAAGGGTTTGTGCACCCATTCTCAGTGTTATATATTTATACCCCGAGACCCCCTCTCCTGCGTGTGAGTACAGTTGTATAATGGTGAGATGAGTTATGATGCATTTTTCACCAAGTGGTGGCGATTCACCAGATAGGATTTGGATGCATTGGATGAGTAGACATTTCTATTCAAGTTGCAAGCCACGCGACTAAAGGTACTTACCCCTAGGGTTTTAGGTTGGTCCGTTATTCACTCAACAGATCAACCAATAGTACCAGATCATGATCAGGTGTTCGTTTTATTTCTGTATGGTTTATTATTTTTGTGCACGTGTAATTTATTATGTGATCACATAGTATAATAACAAACAAGCATGCAAGATAAAATGAACACGTGACGCGATGAAATTTTTATTTCTTGCATGGTCATTTGTGAGTGCGATCACATAGTATGTGCTTATAAAATTTGAAAATGATATATTTCGTCACACTAAAAATAATAAAACCCTCAAAGATATATTAAGTCTAAAGAGCCTTTCTTCATTCAAATTTGGACAAAACCAACTGTTTCAGGTGTCGGTCATTCCTTAGCTAAGGGTGCCTCTTACTACTGGGGAGTCCTTATAAGATTGATGGGTTGACTTAACTAATGTGTTAGTAAGAATTAGCCATAGCTAACTTACTATCATTTTAGAGGCAAGTATTGAGTAAATCAAATTTTTATTTTATGAAGTTGGGACATCACTCCACAGATCAAGGAACCGCAAGTTAAAGCGGTCGGCCAGCCAAAAGCCTACCTAGAACCCTCCAAGTAGTGGAGTAGCCTTATCTTGTAGACTATGAGGGGTGGTTCTGGGATCCTTGCCACTAGAATTCTCAAGCGACATAGTATTCAGATTCTATCATAGAGGGTTCCTAGAATCCAATAAAATAGTGGGAGATATAAAATGATTTAAGTAATTAATCAAAAAAATGTCTAAACCGATAATCCATATAAAAGGCACTCGTCTGCTAAAATTTATTTTTTAGAAAAATGGTATGTTATACCACAAGATTAAAACTGTGATATTAAAATGGACAAAGTAAATGTCCACACTAACACAAGTGTCCATGAATAGTACAGGCGTGTGCGCATAGCACTATGATATAGGAAACTCAAGGTGTCAGTGTCCCCAACACTATTAAACGGCCTCATGAAGCAAGAGTGAGAATTTGTCACAGGAGACTAATGTACAAAGCATATGATTGTTATATCATTATTATTTCATCAACATCTAGTGTTAGTTGCGGTCGATACCCCAGGACATAGATGATATAACATAAAGTCTCATCTCTGAGAAGTTTGCAAGGAGAAAGCGAATAAATGATATTAAAAAAGCTACGTTTACACCGGCATTGGTAAATTTGATGATTGATAATGATCTTTAAATATATTTTTCACCACATTACTCAAGTCTTGTTTTATGTTACAAAACAAACAAGTATTGAGTAAATGCTTCATTACCTATCTAGGTAAGGTTCGCCAAGTGAATAAGAATAAAAGACAATAAAGCTTTAATTCTTATGGCTGATAAATTTATAGTCAATGTGAAAAGGTCAAAGGCATTTAATCCCAATGAAAAATTCACGACATCCTACTATTAATGAGGTATTAAAAAAGGTTATTTGCATTGCATATTATAAAATAATACTACAGAAGTTTAAAAGAAATAAACAGATTTAAAGAAGCAATTTTCTACTTCTACATCAGGCATATTATTCAATGTGATGTTTCCTTTTACTACTCGGGTATTAAATACAATATGCTCGTAACATATTTTTATTGTAAACTGATAAAAAAGTTAGTATAGAAACCTTACTAGAAGTCAGGTGTATTCTCCAAATAGGTTGTGAAAGGGTGATACCTAGTCCAGTGGTGAGAAAAACATGACTTCTTAATTGCCAAGAGAAAGATTTGTGTTAAAATATTGTTAATTATAACCACAAATATTAATCTCATGTGTCCTTCGACGCAAGTAGACATTCTTTCAGTTTCTAGAATGAATGTTGTTTTTGGTAAACTCAATCACTAGTTCAGTAATACATGAATCATTGTCAATTAGTGATGAATATAAATGTAAGACTTATACACAGTTGTGAAATGATAATTATTTGTCATGTAATACTAAAAATGGATGTCTTGAATATACCAAGTATGGTATTTAGGCTTGACACAGCTAAATACTTTTGGTATTATCGATGTCTTTAGTTTTGACAAAGGAGCCTTTAGAAATAAAGGTATGTCATAAAGCTTTTGGAAATAGTTCAACACGAAAGTGTGAACTATTCCAAGAATAAGCTAGAGGTATATATACTTCATAAGATTATTTTAAGTAGTTAAGGAATATCAAAGTGATGTATGTGCATGTTCAGGAGATATGAGTCACTTCAGGTTGGGATACCGAAGAATATCTCGACCAAGCATTCATCAATCCTGATAATGTAGCATGGATAATTTCCTAAATGCACATTAGCTTATAGACATCATGAAATTGATGTTAATGGGGAGGAGTGATGATGAAGTCTTACATATCAACATTTATAAAAAAAATTTAGTGTGGAGTAATTCCTAAAAGCACATTTTATACATCAAAGTATTGATGTACGTAATATCAATGTTTGAACTAGCGGAAACCTACATTATATTTCATGAAATGATTTGAAAATAACAACAATATCCCACAACCATATTCCAACTATAATGAAAAATGCATATAATATGAGTCATAGTATGATGTAAACCCATTATGTCATAAGAACATGTGTTTCGATGCAATGATTTTGTTAGGACATAAAAAAACTTGCGTCGAGACAAACACATTCTTCATTTAGTGTAATAATCCTAATAGTTGTTTATGATGTTACATAAATTCCTAATATAGAAGAGTAGGTAGTCAAGGAATAGACTACACTTATATATAAGGGTGCACATCTCTATTAGAGATAGTTGGAGCTATATTGACTTGTGTTTAGTCAATGCTCAAAATGCACAAGGAGTTGGCATAGTAACTAGTTCCCCAAGGGCATGTGGAACAAAGTATGTTCCGTAGACACATACTGCGTAGAAAGGATAAAACCATGGTGATGGTTTTTATATTCACCATGGTCGGTGATCTATTATTCAAAGTGAATAATATTTATTACAAGTAAGCAGTATATGGAAATTAGCTAAAATTGATAAGACCTACTAAAATTCAATTAATGGATTCCATGTATCAAAGTGAAAAAGGGGCTTATTATTTTTAATACTGTGGTGGGTATTCAAGTGAGTTGATACATGGATGGTACATGTGTAGTACCAATAAGGATCGATTGGTTTCACCAAGTCGTCATGCCAAAATCCATTAGAATTTTGCTTATCATAGCTAATATCTATGATCAATTTATTTAGCATTGGATGTCATAACCACCAATCGTGGATGTTGTCTATACGACGCAACCAGAAAAAGATGGTCACATCACATAATGCTAATAAAGATTGAAAGTTACTGAAATCCAGTTTAGGATTAATGTAAGAAACATGATCATAGTATATACATTTAAAACAAATGTTTTCCATGTGTCTACTAGAGGTTAGTTGGAGTTCTAAGGTTTTCCATTAAGAAATATGTTCGGTAACATATGGAAAAAAACATTGGTATGACAGTTAGTAGAGACCAAAATGAAATTTACTCTCCAATGATTGACTTAAAGTAGCAACCTATGTTCTAGGGAACAAGATCTACTAAGGTAGATCTATAGGTTTCTTGGTCATAGTCAATCATACATATAGTGACATTGTATTGAAAAATACATGTTAGAACAATTCAAGAGATGAATTGTTGCCTATTTCATAGGGAATAATCTCTCCATGTTGATCAGTCCATGACATGGGAAGAGATAAATGTGGTGAGTTGAAATCCATATGTTGATGCGATGGAACAATCATGTATGCCATGATATGTACAAGAACCGATATTACCAAGGTATATTTTACAGTAGGAAAATATCTTTTATATCCAAGAGCACTACAAGGGATACATTCAGAACAATCTAATTGTACTTCGGTAAGTACAAAAGATATGTACCTGGTAAGTGTAGAATAAAGGATACTAGTTTTGGGGGATATGAACTACTCTTCCATAGATCAATGTGATCTAGTATTGCAGTTAGGCTAAAAGCGATGAGTGAGTGAAGATTATTTCAGCCAGTGGTGGCCATACATACAAGACCGAGTACATTGCAGCTTATAAGGCCACTAAGAAGTAGATATGAAAAAATTTCTTATAGTTCTTGGAATCACACCTTGTGAGAAAAGTATTATCATAATCTAAATTATGATATTCTTACTAGCCAATATGTAATGTTATGACAGTGGACAAAAGGGATATACTTGGGATACCATCTCTTGAGAAGTTTTAATCAAAGAGATGAGGTCACTATAGCAGAATATCCACATGAAGAAACCGTGGTGGACCAAGTATCTAAGGCCTTTACTCAGCAGAAACATGATGCTTATCATGTGAGTAGCTGACAAGTTTGGTTAGCAAGTTAGCTCTAGTGCAATTGGGAGTGTTGAAATAGTGGGTTCCCTAGACCCAACTATTATGTGCTTTTGATTACCATATCGTTTATAGAGTAAACTTTGCATGAGGTCATATTAACATTCTTGTGTAGACTTTTCTATGTCCACTATTGAAATGCTAATGTCCAAAGATTAATTGTCGTATCGAAAGGTTATAGTTGTTCCCATGCTATGATGAGAACTGCTAGATACTATGACATTAATCTTAAATATATGTTCTATGGTTTAGATACATCTTACTAATTTGACATAGTAGATGTCTGACTATCAGGTGCTGGGGGATCATAATCATTGAGACTTCTTCTCATGATGTTTTCACTTGGTGATCTCTAGTAGTGAGATCATGAAGACTGACCCGCCAATAGGAAATCCACATGTTTTGGGTGTCATTGGATGTTCCTATCTATGATCATGTGTAATAGTCTCCTGACTTGAGATCATTACCAATGTATGTCATTTGATTTCATACTTTGATTAAAGATGAAAACCGTGGAGATGAAGTCATGGTGAGGTAGTTTGTGTCGGGTGCGTCATTGGTGGAATGAAATTGGTTGAATGGTCAAGAAATGATTTGTCGCTTTCGAGTTATGGAAGAAATATATCTCAGGCCATGTTGATATCGATGGTAGTACCTTTATAAGACCATGACCATGGCAGTCAAGGGTAAATTCGTCCAGTTAAATCAACAAACTATAAATCAAGATAATGGTGATGACACGTGAGTGCATCCTGCTTTATGAGATATTACAGACAAAGAGATTATATTACATAGTGTGTGTTCATAGGTTAGTTGTTGCTGCTGCGACAATCCTTATTTCTTCAGGGGGCCATGATGGGTTTCTAGATCCCACTCTTGGTCAGTGAATACTATTCAAAACTGTCAAAATAAGGGCCTAGAGGGTCACACACAATAGTGTATTCAAGAATCTGCCCTATTCAATTGAATAAGAGTTTTGGACATGGCGGGCCCCACCAAGGGTTCTGGGATTTGTCCAAAGTGAAACGATCACCAATGAAATAAATAAATTCATATTATTCGAGTTTAGAATAATGAGTATTGAATTTATTTATTAAATGTATTTACGTGTTTTAGGTAAATACATGAAAAAAATATTAATTAACGAATATTAAATTATTCAAGGTTCAATTAATATTTATGGTAATGACAAGTCATGTTAATGACTTAATTATTATCATGTAATATATTTTAATATATTACAAGTAAATGATAATAATATTTATGGCTCAGTTTAGTAGTCGTAAAATGTCGTTGATAGTGCGTTAAGTATTCGGGGCCGGCGAGGTGATACCAGGTATTTTAATTGAGCACTATAAATAGAAGAGGAGATGAATTTTCCAAACACTATTCATGAATCTTATCTCTCCTCTCTTATCTCCCACATTCTAGAGAGAGATTCTTTGGATCCAAGGAGCTCGGATGGAACTCTCTCTCGAGCATCGCTAGCGATGCGATAAGGTGATCGTTGGAGCGTCGATGGCATCGTTGCAAATCCGTGCTACCACCCGGATTACGACGAACGAAGATCTCGCCGATTCCTTGATGCGTGTGTGGATGATCTAGAGGAATTCGACTTTGGATTCTTCAAGCAGTGATCTCCAATGATGAGCAGACGTTGTGCACAGATTCATATTTAAACCAGGTATTTTACGATTTATTTTTGTGCTTAAAATCCTCCATGTGTGGTCCTCGGCTAAGAACGAGCATCTCTGCACCGACGTTGACAAGTTTACATCGAACTTCGGTGGAAATTTTTTAAAGCCCACATGTTTGGGGCTTTTTCTGCATGCCTGGTTCCAACAAACAGGCCTATCAGTCCAAAGATTACACTATTTGTCTATGTATCATATTCACCAGTCGGTCCTGCATAATCCAACCACCTTAACGGGTTTGTCATATAATGGTAACTTCATTCATAGAAAAGACATCTTAAAATGACTTTATCCCTTTTCCTATATCATTTTTCGAATCCAAAAATTCCAAAATCACGGTTTACTATAACTTATTTCAATACCTGAACACAATGGTATGTTTTTAGATAAATTATCATGATATTGGAGAGTATTAAACCTTTGTTCAAAGGTAAAATACTTTAAATTAAATCCACCTAATGTCCTCATTGAATGGCTTAAAACTAAACTGTATAATGTCCTCACTAGATGACATAAAATATCATAGCATGATATCAGAAAACCCCTTTTTAAAAATTGTAACTATTCTTCAGACACAAAATTTTTTTTGAAGTGGTTTTACCATTCATGACATATCTCAGCACAGATAACAATTTATTATTAAAATACATTTATTTTTAAAAACCACCCACTATGGTATTGAGTCACCCAAATCTTATTTTCCCTTTTCTATCAACAATAAAATGTTAAATTCTAGAGACCTCTTTTGCTAGACTATGTAGTAAATGCCCCAGTGGCCCAGTATAAAATTTTCCTACATAATAGAACTATCAATAAAAAGATTCCACTATTTGGATATGCAACATATGCCCAAGTTGGTCCTGCATAACACATCTCTCATAATGGGTTTTTTAAATAATGATAGCCTCATTCTTGGAAAAGAATTCATGTATGTCTATACATGTTTTATACTTGGTGACCATAAAAATAATTACTCAGGATTCCACTAGGAAGTATTTTCATAATATTAGAGAAATTTATATCCACTGAGGCTTCTTTGGTATCTAATTTAAAATTTTATGGTCATAGCTATTCGACCTTAAAAAACACCATTATTAGTCTAACTTTAATAACTCTAAAATGTCAATAACAAGATACATGGTAATCACTAGATTGAAATCCCACAAAGGGAACTCTGGTAAAAATTCAAAGTCTAAGCTCTATAGAATTACATTTTGTAGGTTTTAGGCAGTATCGAGCAATAAAAATTCAAAAGATAAAAAGTTTTTTGGTTTATCTACATAAACCTATTAAAAATCAAACTAGTCTTATGAGGCCCACTGAATTAGGTAAAAAAAATAATGGATTAAGACACAGATGACTAGAGAAAAATGATTATCATTTCTGAGTAAAAAAAATCATAGAGGAGCATCCAAAAAATTGAGTCTTTCTATTATAAATCACAATAGGTATTCTAAATAATGTCTCATTTGATTACTGTCCTCTTGATCCCCATCATCTACTTGTTTAAGTTTGATTAGCTGACCAATATCACTCTATTCAGCATGACTATGTTCATCCATGTAATCTGCAATGAATTTTTTACCATCTTTCTAGACTTCTCCAATTGAATCAGGATTTTGGTAAAGCTCCCCTATAACAATATCTAACTCTTGTTGAAGACATAGCTGTTGAACAGTCTTTTCATTAATTTTATGCTTGAGTTATTTCAACTTTACAGTATGATTGGCATCATCTTGGGATAATGCTGCTTGGAATTCATCATTGTTGGTCAAAATTCTAGTTTTTATCACATCTTGTTGATGTTTCTACTATTTCTACATTGTTCATATAATCTCTTTCACTATAGTATGAATTTCATGGTATTCAAAATCTGCAAATCCCAGTATAAGAATAGAGATTAAATTCATGGAATTCGTAAAGGCGGTTACTCAAGGGGCATTTCAGATATTATCTTCTTTATGTTCTGCCATGCCATGCAACATACAAGATGAAGATACTTTTAAATCTCCATATCTGATTCAAAATCACCATCATAAGAAGGAACAAATTCTGGGATTAATGCACCTAAACAAGTTCCATGTTCTTCTCCTTCATTGATAGTGGATGCTTCACTTCCTAATATTGTTTGAGCTGATACAGAAGCCGCACCTCTTGACATAGACATTTAAGTTGATACTCCTATATAGTGAATTAAAATTATGGTTATGGTTAGTTTCAAAAGGATAAAAAGAGTGAGAACAATCATAATATTGGCAACCCTTACCTAATAATAGGTCTTCTCCTTGAGAAGACTCCTCTCCAAAATTTTAAACTTTAATGGTTTTGGATGATGTCTTTTGGTGGGTAATGTTTTCTTTAACCTACTCAGGATCCTCTAAATGAATCTTTGGACGATTTTATATTTCACGATTCACCTAATCCAATGTTCTCACACTGGTGGGATTCATAGTGATATTAAAATGTCCTTTAAGAATCATAACTATAACCATTTATTTAGATGGAAATTCATATTTCAACTAATCATGGTTAGAAAATTAATCTTAAGGAGATTGATATGAATAAAAATAAAAACTTGCATCTATTTGGTTCTATATAAGGAACTTTAAAATCTTCCAAAGTACTTGGCATATTAACATTCACTAATAATTCTTCAAAATACATGCTAATTTTCATCATAACATCCAAGTATATCCCAAATCCCAAGTTAATCACACCCTTGGGAGCACTTGGAGTGGTTTTTTCATAACCCACCTTTGAAAAAATTTGACCTTGAACAGCATCCCCAGTAACAACTGTGGGGTTAGCATCAGTTGTCGCAGGATTTTTTGGTGCATGTGATGAACATAAAGTATCACAAAATGAAAGTCAGTTGTTATTACACATAGTTTCTCATGAAGCACATCTGATTTACCAGATGTATCCTATCTCCTGGTAGGAGGAACATGAGCAACGTCATTAATAGATGTAGGTTCCTTTGTCCTAAATGCCTCTTTAGTCGAAGGAATCACTAGGATAGAATGAATTTGTGCTAGTTCGGAATCACCCTACATGGTCCTCGAGGATCATAATTAATTTCTCTAAGAGAAGAAAAAAAATAAGTTCCTACATTTTCAAGAATTTTAAACACTCTATATGAATAAAGCTAAAAATTCTTATTATTGGGAATGTTTAATACCACAGAAAAAACATTTAACCATTGTTTTATTTCTTTGATGTTTTTATTTTTTCTCATTTTTGGGAGGACTTGCATCCTCATCTCCAAAATTTATATTGGAGACTGCAAGCCCCTTTCTATTTCAACCATCATGACCTGTTAGCCTAAAGATATCTCTCCCAATTCACAGGGTGATCAAATAGATCAAGGTGTAGTACCACTAGGTTTATATTGTGGTGATGGAACTAAAATCAATTTTAATTTATCCAGCAGAAATTTAAAATGATATTTCCACTGAGTAACAATGATTTGACTGAATTCAAATAGAAAAGATAAAAAAATGACATAAAAATAAAACTTACATCTTCATGATCAACAAAATCATTACATTACTCAACTAATTAAATGGAAATCCCTTCAGTGACACCATGATCTATCATCCCTTTAAATCATTTTGTTGTGGGAATTGATTCAATAGTTGCGTATATGAGCATCTCTAGTTCATAGATATAAGTTCTCACATCATCAGGGTTTTTCAAAAAAAGAATAGTAGAAGAGTATCATAGATCCCCTATCCCCAGAATACATAACCCTTCACATAAATATATACACATGGTTTTAACATCATAATGCAGGATTTCCCATTTATGAATTGACTCTACTAATACATGTTCTATGTTTATTCCAAAGGGTTGCGAAGAAGATCCTACAGTTTTAGATTTGAGTTTCTTCCTAATTCATGCAGTCATAGATGGTGGATGAGAAAATGGGACCCTTTTTTCTTCTGAATGATGTAGACTAGACCACCTCGGTACAACTTTAGTTGATATTGATGGTGTGTCTCTCTTGACTCTGATAGGTGGATTATATCTATCATGAGGTTTCTTGGGTGATCTTAGAGCCTCCCCACCTCCACCCACTAACTCCAATGATTCAGCCACTGATGATAAAGAATTAACTTCCAATTTGTAGGGTTCTTTCCTCTAGACTATCTTTATACCTACTTGTGGGACAAAATGGATTAACACCCTCTTAAGGTATGATGCAACCTAGTTCTTAGCATACCAGATAATCAATATTCACCTTGCATCAGTGGTAGATAAGTTGATTATTTACCTAGTTTTCTCTACAATTGTTAGCAACCATAGTTGTCACGATACCATTATATGTTGCTCGAATATGACTTGCATTATAGGAGATAAGATAATTTGTTACAGAAATTTGAATAGATGTTTGAATCTACAAAAAGAATAGGCCTCATATATGATTTCTCCATCAATCATGGTGTCCAATATGCTATCCATGCAAACTATCATATATGCCCTTAGCACTAATATGGCCATACCATCATCAATAAACCACCCTATAGGCGGATTCACATAATGGAAAAGATGAAATTCATTGTACATAATTAACCTGGACTTATTATAGTAAGAATTTAAATAAAGAGGTGAAATAAAGTAGAATGTTTGAACATATTGTCATAAAGAACTTCCAAAGACATGTTCCCCACTTTTAGTAGCTTATGTTCTGAAATGAGTCGTGATCCACCCACATAACACCTAGAATGATCCCCTTATTTTGAAAAGATACTTCCCTCTGTAGATAGGCATAGAGATCTTATGATTATTTTCCAAAATAAAGGTATCCAATCTTACCATCGTCTTCTCGGACAGCTTGTCCACGATAACAAAAGTTCATGGCCTTATCCCACCCTAGGAATCTCGAATAGGAAATAGATACATGTTGATCTACATGGACAAGAAATCTACAAGATGTGTCTTCGCATGAATTTTGGAATTGACTTCATACCCACGCTATTTAAACACTACTTTCTCTAATGTTGGCCAGGAAGTGTCAGGTGTACCTCTATTTTCTATCATTAGAAAGATTATTGGATGACTGCAAGGGGGAACCTTATCCTTCTTCTTCACTAGGAATATTTCCATCCACCCATCTTGGTGAATATCCTTTATTTTGTGGAAATTTGTTGTGTTCATATTCTTGAGTTTATAAAATATATTCATTAACTCACGAACCAAGTCTGGTGCCTTTTTTAAGTAATTCCATGTCACCTTTGGAGGAATAAAATCATCATAAATATCTTCAAGCATTGAAGCTCTAGAGATCTTGTAGACATCTCAAAAACTGATACCTACTTCTCCATGTGTCCAATGGAAGTAATTAGCATCCGGAATCCATCTTCTTAGCATATCTGGCACAAGATCGTCATTCATATATATATATAGGTTTCTTGACCCATCCAGACTCATAAATCCCAAAACTTTTTAAGTCATCCATAAACTCCAGAAATGTATTGCACACCAAATACACCCACCTCCATTCAGGTTTAACACCCCTCTGGGGGTAAAAATTTTAGGTTTTCTTCCATACCATTGATTTAAATGTCTGATTATCTCGAAAAATGGATGAATAAAAGTGTGGTTGTAGCTCAGGTGTATGTTCTTTTAAATCTAGAGCACATGGGCTGTGATTCCTAAAATGTGCCTTAACTTTTGTTCAAGAATTGATATATGTTCCCATAACAGAAATATTAGAATATGAGAAATTGGTATGGTCATGAAACCAAGAAATTGGAATATAATTATATGGGTCCGGTATATTGACATCCTACAAATAGCCATAACCATACAAAGGAAAATAAATACTCTTTGGAAAACTGAAGTGATGTTTCCTCAGATTATTTTCCATGTCTAGGAGAGTGTTGTAGTAGATGTCAATGTAATCATTACCTAAAATCATCATCATATCATCAATTCTATTTCTATTTGATTCGTTAGTAGTTCAGATTATCTTGGGAGACATTGAACGAGCACAAGAGATCAAAATTCATTTTTAAATTATGCTCATTTTGGATGTTTTTGAAAAAGGAATTAAGGAAATTTTACAAAGGAATTAAGAAATTTTGACAAAGGAATTAAGGTGCATGAGTATAGATTCGGCATGAAATTATAAATCCGACACACAATTATGGAACCCCAATTTGGCACATAACTAAAAAATGTATAGAAGAAATGCGACTGATAGGAGCGTCTGAAGGAAAACATTTGTGCACCATGAGATGGATTTCTTGAATTCTATTTAATTTTCTATGAAGTGAAGACACTGTATATAAGTGATGAAGATTACCCTATGTTCCATCACATTGTGCACCCAAACCTCATGCACTATCACTTGCATGCCACATCAACCACTTTTTACACTTTTTATAAGTTTACCATAGTATAGAATCCTATTATCATTTAGAACCCAATTTTGAGGGGGGGGGGGGAATTTGTTGAAACACCATTCGATCATAGAAATAAAAAATATAAATGTATATTCCTTAGAAATAAGTGGAAAAACCATGAAGAAAATCAATATTTACAAAGGCTTGAAACTTGGATATCCCCAATAAAGCTGAGCCTCCATCGGTTTGCAAGGTACTAGCATGCCGAATCACTATTTCTCCCAGGGCCACTTATTTGGATATTAATAGACCATTGGGGCCTTTATTTGTATGGGAATATTTTCTAGAAGCCCAATTGCTACTCTGGTCACCCTAGTGTTTTTCCCAAGTCATCTGAAACCTTTATGGTAGTTATTTAACACATAGAGTAGAGGAACTGAAGAAGGATCATCGGAAATAAGTCTTTTTGGTGTTTTAAATCCATAACACTTTTTTTCCTAAAGCACTAAACCTCCCTAAATAAGAAACATTTGTGTGCCACCCATTAAACTCAAAGGAACATGAGCACCCCACTTTTGGGAATACCTATGAATAATCTTGATGTATTGATTCCAGTATCACCCAAGTTTTATTATCCATATTATTCATCACTTAAGTCATCATCTGGTCTCCAAAGCCTATTTTTCACCCATACCTAACCTCCATATACTTTCTTGGGATCCCTTCATTGATTCACCTAATCACTTCAGTCTATAAAATCCTTTCATCTACCCTTCATCAAATCCATTCATGGAAAGGATTCTTCTATATTGGATCCCTTAACTGAAATGGGTTTTGTTGAAACCTCCACCAAAACATCCTCACTAATAAAACCATTGGGATGGTCACCTCAGAGTGTCTCCTATTTGGGGTTGTATATCTGCAGTCAGAGGTTTTTCACATTTGTTTTGCAATGGGGAAGGATTCATGGAGTTTTTTTGGTTTTGTATATCCGTAGTGACATGTAAATTTATCCCAAGAAAAGTGTTGTGAAGTTCTCAGTTTGGAGGATTAGGGTTTGTGTCATGAACTCCCCTTCTCATCTCTAAAACCTCGAACATCAGGAATCTGGTTGGGAAGGTACGGTCCACACCTACATTTCTTTTTGAACAAATGAGAAGTCTCTCTCCCATTCATAGACCAATTTTAGGGGAACCATCCTGATGTAATCTCCTAGCCTTTAATGTAGTAGGTTTCCATCGTTCTCCTCCCTACTTCCCTCACCGTCACCACTTCATTACGTTAGACCTTTGTCTAGTGTAATGTGAATATAGGGAAGGATCATCGTCTTGGCCCTGTCCACCCTCACCGCCGTAGGCCTGTCCTCTTCCACTAGAATAAGAGAAAAGTGGGTGTGACATTGTTGAATATTTGATATCCTATTATTTCTCACACTGATCATGAATGACGTGGGATTAGATATTTTTTATGATCACAACAATTTAAAAAACAGTCTCATTATTTCTTGAATGAACTACAAGAACTATGAT
The DNA here is from genome assembly GCA_963277665.1 of Viscum album. Lineage (NCBI taxonomy): Eukaryota > Viridiplantae > Streptophyta > Magnoliopsida > Santalales > Viscaceae > Viscum > Viscum album. Next base: position 1,545,348,602 of record OY728135.1, on the reverse strand, counting down.
TCCATCCAAAATTAGTATATGTAGGAAGAATTCCTAAGGCCCGAGATCCATCTAATTTCATCCATAAAAAGGAATAATTTTCTAGAAGTATGCCAAAATTCATTTCTCTTAATGGAATAAACTCTCCTTATAAACTCATCAAACAACGCGGGCTTTGATTCTCATCCAAATCTGATACGTAGGAATCAACTCTAAGGTTCAAACCTTACTCTTCAAATAAACCCTATTCTTCCAGGGCCATATTCTCAATAGGGTATAATCCAACTTGGAAACCCATATTCTTTCTATGTTTCACGAGCTACTTAGGTATAAGTCCCATGAAAATATTTGAATAATCACCTTCCGCTTAGATGTCCATACCACATGAAATTAAAGTATATGAATATGTGCTTATCACATGACCTTAAAAGGTATGATGTTTCCCTTTAAGTGGCACAAAATTATGAGGGTTATGATCTTCTCACAAGGATAAATAGCAAGCCCATTTATTGGAATGATCCAGACATCAAAAAAAACTTTTTTCTCCCTCGAAGACAATAAATTCCAGAGTGCCCCACTAAGTGGATTAAAAACAAGTATTATCATGAAAATGGTTAAAGGAATCTATAAGTAATATATAAGAGGATACCATTTATAGAAAACCTTGAATACATATGGATCTCTCCATTAATGAAGAACCTTGAATATATATGGATGATTCTAAATCTCTAACATGCTAATAATTGATCAAAAAATTTTAGGGATATATATGTTATACTTTGTAAATTAATAAGGATTCATGAAAATATCTTAAATCTATAACATATTCCTAGAGTAGGAAATAATTCCCCCCAAAAAGGTGTGATGAGTCTGGCCTATCATCCTCTCAACAAATGAACGTTGTTAAGTATCATAGGTCCAAACCTAATGAACATCTACCATTGGAAAGAAGATCCTTTTGGATAATGAACCATTGGATGATTCCAGTTCCATGAATAAATCCAACGGAAACTAACCAGAAGTAGTGATTCCTAACCAGAACACACATTACAAGGGAGACACGAAACACCTGGGATGAGTTTTTAAAACCTTACTAAGCATACGATATCCCCTATTTAACCAAACAGTCACAAGACCTAACTTTCTATACCCCTTACATGTTTTATGGAATGGGATTTAACACTAACTATTGAAGTGAACTTTGGAAGTATAGATTGAAATTTCGACTAACCCCAACCCAGATAGGATTGGCTGTTAAATTTACCTACCTCCAAAAAATATTTAGATGTTAGGTATTGAATTGTATCAAGATGTTCATTTATAATCCCTTTCTATATAAGGAGTTACTCAATATAGTATTTAATTCATATATTAGCTTATTCTAAAATAATATTAGTGATTCATAGGTTAATTTTGATTAGTGGATGATTCCTTGATTATGGTAGTTTTTTTAATTACTGGTGATTGTTGGTTTTAACTAAATATTTCTATATCAAGAAATATGATTATTGATATATCAATTTTTTTTCTTTTGAACATGATACTTATCATTCGATTAGTAAATTTTCCTATGAATTATACATGTTTTATGCTTAGTTTTCTTTCATAAGAATGATCTATCTTCTCTATTTGGTGATACATTAGTATATTTTTAATTATTTATTTTTTACCTTTCTATTTTACTTCTCTTATTCAATATATATATATATATTCATGTTTTTATATAAAAATTATAACTAAAACATGAGTAATCTTAAAAAACATGTTGGTGTTTCTTGATTAGGAGGAACTATTTTCAAATGTATAGTTTTAAAAGAAAAGGGGTTTTGAATGCTATGATTAGATTAAAATGGTCATATTTTGGAAAAAATATGCAAGGAAGTGTTCTTAAAGGATGAACATGTAAATATATAATGATTTGGGAACACAATGATTTATGGGAATGGTCATCCTTTTAAAAAGTAAAACCTATAAGTGGTTTTATCAATAATGTTTTATAAAGTAATTTTATTAAATAATGAAATATTTTATAAATCATTTTTATTTGGTTTAAAAGAGAAATTCATTTATTGGTATATATGATATGATAAGTGTACACTATTAATATATTAAGACTAGTGGCAGAGTAAGAACAGGCATGAGTAATCCTTGTAATTCCTTATGGTTGGGAGTTTCTAGAGTGGGGAGGTAGTATGTTAATATTGGGAAGTCATTATTATTGAATTGTTTTTATTTGGTGGTTTATATTGTAGTTTGGAAAATTTTTGGGTATATGTTTTATCATTTATGTATTTTTTAAGTTATATTAATATAGAATGTTTCTGTTTTGAGAATTGATAGTAACATGGATTGTTTATTCATGTACTGGTATTGATTGTGCTAATGGTTGTTATTCTTGGATATAATATAACTAGGTGATTTTGGGTAATCTCTCCAGGTATAACCTAGTGATTATGGTCAGAATTCATTATGGGTGTTCGATCTTGTATTCATTTGAGGGTATTATTCAATAAAAATGGCATTTTGAATAGGCATGTGTACTAAGGGATGTGTCATATAATTAGGATGACAATTTTGGTTGAATAATGTGGTTTTGACTAAGTGTTTGATATTTAGAGATGCATTCTTTAATAGAAGGTTAATTTTACCTCCTTTTTGGTCATATAGGTGATTTCAAATGATTGGTCAGTGTGAAATTTCCTGGATATGAATTTTTGTTATGTAGATAATTGTAACATCTCTGTCCCCATGGATTTAATAAATGGCACATATATGTAATTATAAGATAATTATTTAATTAAAGTGAGGGTTCATATCACGACCCGTCCCCCGGGGCCCATGCCGTGACTACCCCAATCCGGCATTCCATAGGCCAGGGGCTGGTTACAAGTACCGAAAGGTGTATCCCCTAAAAATTGGAAGGCATTTCCTTTATAACCTGTAAACACACTCAACGATGAACACAAAAAGATACGAACACATGTAAACTATATAGAAAAAAGAGTGTGGAAAGTAAGAGGGGTTGTAAAACAAGCCCAAAAGAATGGGTACAAGTACAATTGAAATACAATACAATTGAAGAAAGAGAAAGACAACTATTGGGTCATCCTCTGAGGTTCTTACCTGAAGGGTAGGTACAGATCGCCTCTTCAGTACACCACATCCACCCGTCTCCTCTGCATACCGACATTTTGTATGGTCCACCTCTAGGCACCGTCCAGTCCTGGTACCCTCGACCTCGATCAGCGTTGTCCACTGTCAGCACCAAACACAACAAGGTGCGTGCAATGCATGTGTAGGGGTGAGTATAATGATACCCATTAGGGACTCTGAGACCCTAAAGGTCTCACAAAATTCACAATGGATAATCCACAAATCATGAAATCATCGGGAAACCATACTTAGTTATATGCCATTACATATACCTAAGTTATCAAGTATACCATTCTCAATCATGAGAAAACACCGGGTCCAACCAAGAAGCCCAAATCTCAACTATTCAACAAAGGAAGGAATACCACAAAGGATGGTACCACATAGGTACGGACTCAGCTCACACCAGGTATATCTTAAGTACAGTAGTATAGATGATTAGATATAACTACTGAATCATCTTACTCACTTAAGAGGCAGATCCATGAAGTATCCCAAATTAAAGACCCACACATGATCCTAGTACACCGTCAGGCCCACACATGATCCTAGTACACCGTTAGACCTACACAGGATCCTAGTACACTGAAAGACAAACACAGGATCCTAGTACACCGTCAGACCCACACAGGATCTTGGTACACCGTTAAACCCACAAAAGATCCTCGTACACCGTCAGACCCACACGGGATCCTAGCACATCGTCATACCCACACCGGATCCTAGTACACTGTCGGACCCACACAGGATCCTAGTACATCATCAGACCCACATAGGATCTTAGTAAACTGTTATACCCACACAGGATCCTAGTACATCATCAGAGCCAGCTACAGGTTCCCCACACTAAGCTTGCTCATCTCAGAGAGAGTCTGCTCCTCAAACTACTGGATGATTCTCCAACTACCATGAAGTCACATGAAGACGTATCCCAAAGGACATCCATGTAAAAGGAGTCTCAACGCAACAAATGGTGCATCAATCAGACTCCCGGTCTTTATGTTATTAGCCTTTTAGTCCCAAGGGCCCGGTTGGATTCGTGCTCGATCCAACCCGACCGTACCCCAACATTATCCAAATATTGAGTGGTATAAACCAAAAGGACTGTCTCATTCCAAGGTTTCCAGCACTGCAGAAGGTTCATCAAATGGACATCTGGTGCCAATGTTATGGTCGAAAGATTGTATAGGGTCGAAACTGGTCCGGGTCCGGTCCGACCCGGTTCGGGTCTACCTGGCCCTCTTGTTCTGGCCCAGCCCACTAGGTCCGGCACAACCCGACCTATACTAGGCGGCCCAACCCGTGTTGGGCAGCATGGCCAGCACTGGGCAGCCTGCCCTGGCGGCCCGACTTGGCTGCATGCCGGGGGGGGGGGGGGGGCGTCGCATTCCCCTTGCCCTCAAACACTGAATTACTGAATCCATTCAATTGCCAGCAGAACACGGGACCCATGGGGTCCAGCTCATCCATCTTGGCCGGTCATAACGGTCGACCCCTTTGGTCCCCCTGGCAGCGCGTTGTGTGCCACCGCTCCCCGGCCGAACGTTGGCCGCACCTCCCCCATCCGCCACGACAAGGCGTGCCACATCATCCCTTGTTCTAACGGTGGTGTTTCATGTGCCACACCTCTACGGTCAGCCAAACGCCGACTACCCTATGTCCACCGTCGCAGCCGACGATTCACAGCTCTTCTCCGGCGGTGCGGTTGCACCGTTTCCGTCTTCGTGGCTGGCCGTGTTGCCGAACACTGTTCCCAAGCCCCACCAGTGTCAAATATCATCTTCCTCCATTGCGAATAACGTACCAAGAACCACAATGGTTTTTCAGAGGAGTCAGACCATGTTCATTTGTCCCGTACCCTCTATGTTAGGGATGTATAAAGGGGTTCAAATATTTTTAGAATATCAAATAATTATCAAGAACGGGTAAGTGGGAAATTTAAAACATCGAACCCTACCTCGACGGTTTGTTGATGTGTCACGAGAAGAAAATGGTGAAAGTGAAGGAGGTTCCAACGATCGTCGCTTCGGCAACACACTTCCGATGTCAGGCTAGTGTGTCGTCCTCTTTTTTTATTCCGAAGAACGTTCTTTGATGGAGATGGAATTATCTGTTTGGAGGAGAAGTTTTTTATTGGAGGATGAGTTCCTCCAAAGTTCTCCCAAGATTCTACCTTTTCCAATGATTTCTCCCAAGGAAAAATGAGGATCCAACATAAATTAAAGTTGTTTTATACAATTAATTTACGTTGGATAAAAATTAAATGGATCAAATATTTAATTAGAGAGTTTTCATAATTAAAGTGGAGAATAGAATAGTGGGGAGTTGAGAGGTTTTCCCTCCCCTTAAAATGAATTTGGGTGGTCCCCACCACCATAACCAATGTAGAGATGTTTTCAAAAATAAAAATAAAAATGTTAATCATTTTATTTTTCTTCTTCCATGAAAATCAAGAAAACTGACTTTCATCCTCGACTAACTATGGTTGAGGTGAATGTCTCCTTAAGCGAATACAAGTGCTGCAAGTTCAACGGTATACTCCGATTTTAATTCCTAGCACTGGTTCAAAAATTACAAATACCTGCTCGCACGTTTACTAAACATACCTGAAAAAAAGTTCCGAAATTTATTCTGGGCACTCCAGGCCTCAGAATCATGAACCGTCAATTATTGCAGACCTATAAAATTCCCATATAATTAAAAAAATTAAATAGAATTTCTAGGTCATTAAATTCTCCCCACCTTAGGGCTTTGCGTCCCCGAAAGCCACATCACAAAAACTTGGAAAACAAATAGGGGTACCGAGCACAAATCTGAGATTCCCGCTCCCATGTGCTATCATGGAGGTTCTCATGCTGCCAGCCAATGCACATGAGAGGTATTGACCGCCCATGAAGGACCCGCTCTTTTCGATCCTCAATCTCTACTAGAACCTCTGTAAACATCCCCCCATCATCGATGTCGAGCTCGCATGCTCGATGATGTGGGAAGGGTCATTCACATATCTCTTCAGCTGGGATACAAGGAAGACGTCGTGAACCCAATGAAACTAAGGGGGAAGTGATAATCAGTAAGCCACCTCTACAACTCTTCTATGGACCTGAAAGGGTCTGATGAACATCAAAGATAACTTGCTGCCCCAGGAAAATCTCCGCAAACTTCGTCGGGCTGAGACTCGTAGGAAGATTTGGTCACCATCCTCGAAATCCAGAGGTCTCCATCTCCTGTCGACAAAAGACTTCTTCCTGCTTTGTGCAGTCTTCATTTACTCCAGGATGAGATTCACCATTTTCGGGGTAGCCCATTCCATCTCTAGTCCCACTTCTGCTGACTCCCCTGGGTTAGTCCAGTACAAAGGCGATCTGCAAGGTCAGTCATACAAAGCCTCGAAAGTTGTCATCCCAATGGTGGAGTGATAATTTTAGTTTTATGAAAACTCCACCAAAGGCAAGTGATCCTCCCGGTTGCAGTCTATATCGAGATCGCAAGCACGTAGCATGTCCTCGAGGGTCTGAATGGTTTGCTCAGTTTGGCCAACTGTCTGAGGATGGAAGGCAGTGCTCAAATGAAACTACGTCCCGAATGCCTACTGCAACCCGTTACATAGCCGGGAAGTAAAAACATGCATCTTGATTGTAGGAAATCATCGAGGGTACTCCATGTATCCGCACAATCTCCTACACATAAAGGAATCCCAAGATCTCTACTAAACCCTACTCTCTGATTGGTAGGAAGTGGGCAAACATGGTGAGTCGGTAAATGATCACACAGATAGAATCATGAATTCTAGATGTACATGGAAGACCCATCATGAAGTCCATGGATATCCCATCCCACTTCGACTCTGGGACCTCTAAAGGATGAACTAAGCCTGCTGGTACCTGAGGCTCCACCTTTACTTGCTGACAAGTGATGCACCGAGAGATGAACTCTGCTACTGATTTCATCATTCCCGGACACCAGTGTTGTTGTCAGAGATCTTGATACATATTTTCCACTCCTGGATGTACTACTAGAGGGGGTGTGTGGAACTCCCTTATCACTTCCTCCAAAAGTGACACTGGTACCATGTTACGTCCTCTAAAGAGGATGACATGCTCCCCACCATCAGAAAATCCATCAGGTGCCTGCATTGTGAATAATCTGAGTAGGTCGATCCTCGTAGTCAGCATCCCCATGCTGCACCTCCCTTACTCGCTGAAGAGGTGGGGGAGTGACTATAAGAGATTGAAGAAAATATGCTCCATCTCAATCCACAAAGAATATATCGAAAGCGGACAACTACTCTGTCACCTCACATAGTAGCTTTATAACAGATCTACAACTGAGTGCATATACTACAACGTTCCCCTTCCCAGGAGTATAGACTATCTCGATGTCATAGTCTTAGAGGAACCCGATCCAACGTCGTTGTCTCTGGTTTAGGTCCTTCTGCAAGAAGATATACCTGAGACTCTTGTGATCTGAGTAGACTATAAAACTCTCACCCATCAAGTAGTGTCGCCACATATTCAAGGTGAAGACCACTACTGCTAACTTCACATCATGGGTAGTGTAGTTCTTCTCGTGTTGTATCAGCTGTCGAGAACCATATGTGATAAATGCTTTCTCCTTCATCAAGACACATCTGAGCCTGCTCTCGGATGCATCGCAGTAGACTACGTACCCTACGCACTCCTTTAGTAGCCTCAAGATGGGGGCACTAGTCAGCCTCTTCCTCAGCTCCTGAAAACTCTGCTGGAATCTTTCAACCAAATGAAGGGTTCTTCTTCTTTGTCAATGCTGATAGAGGTGCTACAACTCTAGAGAAATCTGGCACAAACCTCCGGTATTATCCATCCGAACCAAGTAAACTCCGTACCTCTGTCACACTCTTGGGTGGCTCCCAAGAAAGTATATCCTAAATATTCACTGGATCCACTGCAACTCCAACCTCCAAGATGACGTGTCGCAGAAATTGAATCTCTCATATCTAGAACTAGAACTTCAAGAGCTTACCATGGAGTTGGTGGTCTCAGAGTGTGTCCAGAACTATCTACAATTGATAGGGATGCTACTCCTCAGTATCCGAGTAGATCATAATGTCATTAATGAATACCAACACAAATCTATCAAGATATGGCTAGGAGATGCTATTCATGAGTCCTATGAACACTGCTGGAGTGTTAGTCACTCTGAATGGCATAACCAAAAACTCATAATGGTCGTACCGACATCTAAAATTATTCTTCTGCACATCCTCATCTCGCACTCTGAGCTGGTGATGGCCTCATCTAAGGTCTATCTTCAAGAACCATCGTGCTCCCTTCAACAGATAAAAGAGGTCGTCAATCCTCAGGAGTGAGTACTTATTCTTCACGGTCTCCCGGTTCAGGTGCCGATAGTAAACATAAAGTCTCAAGCTCTCATATGCCTTCTTAGGGAACAAAATTGGGGCTACCCAAGGAGAAACACTGGGCCGAATGAATCTCTTCCCCTATAACTCATCTAGATGTACCCTCAACTCACGAAGCACTGCAGGAGCCATCCGATACGCTGGTGTAGATATCAGTGTCGTCCTTGGTATCAAATCTATGTAAAAGTCACCTCTCTATGAGGAGGTATACCTGGAACATCATCGAGGAAGACATCTGCGTACTAGTCCACCACTACAGGATAACTCAGACTCTCCACATCAACCGCTCCGAGTTTAAGGCTAGATAATTGATGAGTGATCGGTTTCACTCTTCTCCAGGTAAGTCCATCCAATGCTGCAAAGGCTCCCTTCTCACTGGAGAAGGTAAACCTAGTTCCTTCTGTGCAGAAACACCAGACTTTGCACCTAATACAGTCAATCTGAGCATGGACTGTAGATAACCTGTCCATAATCAAGATGACGTCGTAAGGCCTTGATGCCGCTACTAGGAGATCTCAGCCAAAGCTCTCGCCTCCTAGAGTAATCTCACACTATTGTCACCAGTGTGTAATCATTGAATCCTCTCTCATAAAAATCTCTATCCATAAGGATCAAGCCAACGGCTCCATCAGAATCTCCGAGCTCCGAATGAGGGCAGTAGAAATAAAAGAATTACTAGAACCTGTGTCTATAAGTATTGCAGCTAAGGTGGAGTAGACACAGATCGTACCTCATATCATCTCCAGGGCACCATGGTCGTAGGCCTCAGCTGCCTGGAGCAGAGCTCTCCCATGTCCACCGGCTCACTGTGGTCAGGGTGGGCCACCTGGTGGTGGTGGCGAAAATAACTCGAATCGTCACCCACCGCCCGCTACACGGTCAGCTCCGCTGCCACGTCCGCCTACATCCTACGGACCTCCTCAGTCTAACCTCTGTCTCTCCCAGGTTAGTCCTCCGACCATCTACTGATCATCTGTATGGTGGGTCAGACAGTCACGATCCATGTGAATATGTCCGCCACATGTGAAACGCTTCCTGATCCTCACATGACTGGCTCTATCCCCAGTACCCCGCACAACCGACCCTGAATCATGCGGTCGTCTAGCTGTATGGCATGGTCCTCTTGGACCTCTATGAAATCTGTTTACTTCCAGCTGTAGAATACTCTGCTACATGACACTCAGTGGTGGGTCTCGCTACTAGTGATTGCTCAGCAAGAAAAATATTCACTAAGAGGGTTGTCTCTAACACCCTCACTCGCATCGGGATGGTGAGATAAATCATCAAATCCCTGATCTTCCGCTTGAGCCCCTGCTCGAAGGTCTGGGCCCTGAAGAATGGGTCCCACACCATATCATTGGAGTAGCATGATAGGTCTCTGAACCTCGCTGAGTACTGAGTCACAGTCATTTTTCCCTTCTGTAGATGAAGAAGCTCCTACATGCGCACTGCACGAAGCGTCGTTGGGACAAACTCTACTCGAAACAGGCTCTCAAAGTCTGCCTAAAGAAGTGACACTTTGTCATTAACCTTGATCATAAAACTCCACAATATACCTTCCACTGCCTGTAGAATTATGGTGGTAAGGATCACCATGAGATCAACTAGTGTCTCTACTAGTCGGAAAACCCTCACCACGGCCTCCAGCCAAACCTCAGCCGCATGTGGGTCTATCTCTCCCCTGAACTTGGGTGGCCTCTGGAATTGGAACGTGTAAAATGCGCTCAAGTAGCATGAACTCTCTATTTCTGGGGCTAGTGGCATCATTTTCCTAATGGGAAATGGTACCGCTGGTGCCTCTAATGGAAGAGGGCCCTATACCGAGGCCTCGTCACTCAGTGGGCTATTAGTGCGTACAATACCTGGAACCCTAGATGGATGTCTACGTAGAGGAATCCAGAAAAGAAATAGGTGTGCCATGGAAAATAAGTTATACCTGGTGAGCTGACTCAAAGATATCACAATGAAAACTCTCATTAACATACACGCAATTAGTGTTTTCGTGCACTGAGTCGGAAATTAGAAGTCATGGTCCGGGTGTGTGGATACGTCGGCTACCGCACCAATACTGGATTCCCTAAACTGATAACCATACTCACTACACTTAACCTTATTTCCTTCAAAAAAATCAGAGGCCTATGTTCTATGGTAGAACCGACTCCTCTGATACCAATTTTTCATGACCCGTCCCTCAGGGCCCGTGTCGTGACTACCCCAATCCCGCCTTCCATATTCCAGGGGCTGGAAACTAGAACCGAAAGGTGTATACCCTAAAATTGGGAAGGCATTACCTTTATAACCTTTAAACACACAAAACCAAACACACAGCAAGATACGAACACATGTAAACTGTATATAAAAAAGAGTGCTGAAAGTTAGAGGGACCGGAATACAAGCCCAACCGTAAGGGTACAAGTAGAGCTGAAATACAATACAACTGAAGATAGAGAAAGATATCTAATGGGTCATCCTTCGACGTTCCTACCTGATGGGTAGGTATATATCGCCTCTTCATCACTCCACATCTGCCCATCTCCTCTCCATACTGACACGTTGTATGGTCCACCTACAGGCACCATCCAGTCCTGGTACCCTCAGCCTCGATCAGCACCGCCTGTCATCTTCAACAAACACAACAAGGTTCGGGAAAAGCCCATGTTTGGGTGAGTATAATGATACTCAGTAGGGACCCCGAGACCCTCAAGGTCTCACAAAATACACAAAGGATAAACCATAAAGCATGAAATCATCGGATATCCCTGCTTAGGTATATTCTCATACATATAACTAAGTCATCAAGTATACCCATCTCAATCATGAGGAAACATAGGGTCCAACCCAAAATCCCAAAGAAAAATTATTCTACAATGGAAGGAATACCACAAAGGTAAGTACCACATAGGTATGCCACCCAGAAGAATACCACCAAGGTATTACCGGGAAGGAATGTACCACACAGGTACAGACTCATCTCACACAAGGTATATCTTAGGTACAGTAGTAGAGATGATTAGATGTAAATACTGAATCATCTTACTCTTTTAAGAGGCAAACCCAATAAGGATCCCAAATTACAGACCCACAGAGGATCCCAATACATCATCAGACCCATAAAGGATCCTACTACAGCTTCAGACCCACACAGAATCCTAGTACATCATCAGACCCATAATGAATCCTAGTACAACTTCAGACCCAAACATGATCCTAGTAGAACATCATACCCACACAGGATCCTAGTACACCGTGAGACCGACATAGGATCCTAGTACAGTGACAGACCCCCACAGGATCCTAGTACAGCATCAGACCCACATAGGATCCTAGTACACCGTCACACCCACACAGGATCCGAGTACACTGTCAGAACCACACCGGATCCTAGTACATCATCAATGCCATATGTAGGGTACCTGCACTAAGCTTTCTCATCTATGGGAGAGTCTTATCCTTAAGCTACTAGTCGATACTCCAACTTACAAAAAGTACCACAAAGATGTATTCCAAAGGACCACCATGTAAAAGGGGTCTCAACGTAATAGACTGTGCATCAATCGGACACCCGGTTTGTAAGTTATTAGCCTTTTAGTCCTGAGGGCCTAGTTGGATTTGTGATCGATCCAACCCAACCATACCCCAAAATTATCCAAATATAGAGTTGGGTATACCAAAAGTACTGTATCGTTCCAATGTTTCTTGTGCAATAGACGGTTCATCAAATGGACGTCTGATGCTAAAGTTATGGTCGAAAGAACATATAGGGTCGAAACTGGTCCGGGTATGGTCCGACACGGTTTGGGTCGACCCAGGCCGCTTGTTCCCGCCTGGCCCACTGGGTCCGGCCATACCCGCTGGCATGGCCCTTCCCACGCTGGGCGGCCCGTCTTGGCCACATACAGGGGAGGGGAGTCGTGTGCCCCCGCCCTCAAACACCGAACGACTGAAGCCATTCGGTCGCCAGCAGCATGTAAGACCTGCGAGGTCCCGCTCGGTCCATCTTAGACTGCCATAACGGTCGGACCCTTTGGTCCTCCTAGCGGCACATCATGTGTCGCTACTCCACAGCCGACCAGAAACCGACCGCACCTCTACTGCCCCACCACGGCCGGCCAAACATCAGCCGCTCTTTGTCCACCACTGCGGCTGACGGGCCGCGGCTCTTCTCCAGCGGCGCGGTCGCGCCGCTACCGTCTTCGCGGTCGGCAACGATGCCAACTTCCATTCCAGAGCCCCACTAGTGTCGAATATTATCCTCCTATATGGAAAATAACATACCAAGAACCACAATGTTTTTGCGGGGGAGTCGGGTCATCTTCGTTTGGCCCATACCCTCTATGTTAGAGAGGTAGAAAGCGGTTCAAATATTTCCTGAATCACGAAGAATTGTCAAGAACGGGTAAGGGGGAAATTTAAAATACGAAACCCTACCTCGAAGGTTCATTTATGTTTCGTGAGATGAAAATGGTGAAGGTTAAGAAGGTACCAACGATTGTCGATTCTGCAACACGATTTCGAAGTCGGGCTCGTGTGTCGTCCACTATCTTTATTCCAAAGAATGTTCTTTGATAGATATGGCATTCTTCATTTAGAGGAGATGTTTTTTTGGTGGATGTGTTCCTCCAAAGTTCTCACAAGCTTTTACCTTTTCCAATTATTTCTCCCAAGGAAAAATGTAGAGCCAACATAAATTAATGTAGGTTTATACAATTAATTTATGTTGGCACAAATATTTAATTGGAGATTTGGCATAATTAAAGTGGAGAATAAAATAATGGGGAGTTGAGAGGTTTCCCCCCCATTAAGAGGGGTTCGGGTGATTCCCAACACCATAACCTATGTAGATAGGTTTTCAAAAATAAAAATAAAAATGTCAAACATTTTATTTTTCTTCTTCCATGAAAATCACAAAAACTAACTTTCACCCTCGACCAACTACGATCGAGGTGAAGCTCTCCTTAATAGAATATCAGTGTTGCGAGTTCAACGGTGTCCCTAGAATTCAATTTCATGCACTAGTTCCAAAATTACAAAAACTTGCTCGCACGTTTTTTGAACGTACCCGAAAAAATGTTCATAAATTCATTCTGGGCACACAGGGCCTCGGAATCACGCGCCTTCAATTTTCGCAGACTCAAAAAATTCCCATATAATTAAAAATATTAATTGGAATTTCCGGTTCATTATAGTTAATTTGAAATTTTGGGTTCATAACGAAGGGCAGTCTTTTTATTTGGTTTTGGTTAGGAAAGTTGAGTATTAATGATGAAATCATAGATGTTTTTTATATATGGTTTACTGTATAATGGGAAATTTGTGGTTTTTGAAAGGAAATAAATGTGAGTTTGGTAGGGACTATTTTTCCATGGTGGTGCCATCAGGTAGTCAGTGGCATCTAAATGGGAACTTCATAGGGTTAAGTTAGTTTTACCATAAAATTTAGTCATTTTGTCATTTTACTATATTTTATTCACCCCATTTTGGGATTCATCAAACTCATTTGGCCACTAATAGTGGTTTATCCACCCTTGGATCTCCTTTTCTCTCCCATTAACCTCTTTCATGAACCATAGATAAAAGTAGATATAATTTTTTTTAATCCAAATCCAAGGTATTACCATCCCTTCATCCTCCTCATCTCTTATAATTATTTCTTATTTGGATTCTTTTATCTTCTTAGTGAATTGATAATTTTATTTCACAATTATATTTTAAAATAACTTCGATGATTATAGTTTACTCTAGTCTTGTGTAAAGGAATCCATGGTTTGTCTTTTTCTTAAATTATTTCATTATATTGATTTTAACATGTTTAAGAATGATTTATTCATGTGTTTACATGGTTTTATGTTATATTTTAGTGATTGGTTGGTTACAGTATTTTAGGAATGAAGAAACATTAGTTCAATATGAATTTGTGGAGTCATCCACTAAAATCTATATTATTTTTTAGTATATTATTGTTTCTTAGTATGTTTATCATGTATTACATTCATATATTTGAATCTAGTGGTTTATAGGGGCTATTTCATAGTTGTTGCAGAATTCTTTAGATATCGTTTGATGTTAAATAAAAAATTTTAAAAGGTAGGTAATCCAAAAATCATTGAGTTAATTTCTATACTATTATTAAAATATTACTATAAAAATATTTTTAGGTTAATAAATATTAAAAAATATTTTTAGACTATAAAATAATGTTTTATTATGTTACTTTCAGATAAAATTTGGAAGACTACAATTAGAATTTCATAAGATTTAATGTATGGTCCTCAAACTATTATTTGAACTTGTTATTAATGGATATATACATAAATGGATTTTTATAGGGTTTGAGATATGAAAAGCTACCTTGTTTACATTGAGTTCTATATTCTCACGCTATAGTAAACTTTTCAAGTACTTATTCATGACATAATTTCTATTATATCATGAATTTTAGAATATTATAGTGTAAATACCCATGTAATGATTTCTTTTTATTTTTTGATGTCATGAAATGCTATATGATGTTTTATGAGTAGAGTTACAAATACCTTCATCGATAGCTTAAAAGAAGAAAAACCGAGCAAATCTAACATACCAGTAACCAACTTCACAAGAACATACCGGCATAGGTCGCTCCTGGAACCCTGATGGCCGCTACACCACAAATCCCAAAACATCATAGATTCCACCGCACCTAATCCGACTAGGAGAGGTGCCGAGGAACGAGAGGCCAGAGAAAGACATTGAACACAAGGCTCCGACCACCGCCATCGCCAAAAAGCTGAAATTCAGAAGAGAACCGACTCTGGTAGTTCCTGGAATCCCTTTGTTTACCGAACCGAAAACCCAAAGCTGCTTGGTAACCACCACACCAGTTCCGACTCAGAGAGGCACAGAGGAACCTATGGACAGAGCAGTGTTAGGGTGGCCGAAGGATTATAAAGCACCCAACCTTCGACGGGAAGACCAAAAGAACTATGGGAGGTGAACCACAGTAGTGAGAATTGGAGAGGAAAAGAAGAAAAAAGGGGAATGATGAAGAATCCAGAGAAGAGAGGAGAGCCGATAAGAAGAGGCTCTAGAACCCTAGGTGGAGAAGAGGGGTTGAGAGAAGGGAATCACCCGACGAATGGGGATCCATCATTTTTCTAGAAACAATATTATGAATTGTATATATATTTCATTGTCTTATTCTATTTTTCAATATAAAATTATCAATTCTTCTCACTATAGACCATGTAAGTTATAAGTCACTAATCCATGCTTAATTTGTTTAAGTGTTGCATCGGCAGTGAGGTGACAACTAGGCTAAATGGGGGTAAAGAAGGGGCTAGACTCTATATATCCTTATTTTCCAAAATAATATTATTAATTAAATAAAACATATTATTTTATATTATTAATAAATGATTATTTTTTATGACATAAACTAAATTGTATTACCATGATTTCAAATACTTCAATTGGTTAATCACCTTGGTAAAAAATAATTCATTAGCACAATACAAACCCTTTTTCAATTTTTAAAACATATTTATTTCTCAACAAATAATAATGATTATGTGACACCCTGATTCATGTAATATAGGTTAAAATTTTTACTTTATTACAGTGCTACAAGATACATGGGATTTCACCACACAAGATAAATTATTTTTGCAGTATTTGTGAACTAAATACATACATAACTTCTATATTACATTAGAAATTAACGACATTGCAAGAAAAACTATCTTTCATCCTTGAAATTATTCATAGATTACTTATTCATATATTGGGGAAGTGAAAAAAATAAATGTTGATCTCAGATGCACAAAAATGGATAGGTATAGTATAATACATAATGAGTAAATAAGGATTAATCAATAATTTAGAGAGGATAATAAAAACAAAATCCAAGATATCATGAATAATATCAATGAAAATCCATCGTTAATATCAACATGGAAATCATATGGATAATAAAAATTAAAATATTTATAACGTAAATGCATAATTTTGTACAATTATGATCAAGGACTCTCAACCAATAATCCTTGAATCTTACTATCCAGGCCTCTCAACCAGGATAATATTCTTAATAAATGGGTAGGTGTAAACCAAATACTCATCTAATGTGGCCACCTATTTTATCTTGTGATACATTAGAATGCATTGATGGAATATCTATAACAATACCCCACCCATCACTTTGAAATCCAATTCATTCTTTTTAATTTTAATTATCTATAAAATTCATTCATAAAATGCCTTATAGGTCAACAATTATCCTTATTGAACAAAGAATACAAAACATCAATAATTTTAAATTAAATGAAATAACTTACACAATAATATTTCATTAATTAAAAGTGTATATATAAGTGGATTATATTTGAAACATCCTCAAAATTAAAAAAACTTATTATGATTTCATCTGGGATATTAAATATATATACATTAAAAAAGAAAAATAAAGTGAAATGGATAATTGAGAGTGGTAGAGAACATGATAAAAACACTGTGAATTATCCCAAAAATAAATATAATCCATTATCAGTAAAGGTAGAATACTAACTCTTTACAATTTATTATTTTATAGTAAGACCAAGAAAAATAAAAGAGTATTCATGATGATGGAATAATCCTTTTGTGAGATTCAAGATAAAACAAATAATTCATTCACACATTTGATAAGAAGTGCACCATTCAGCTAAAATTATATTTCTTATTATTATTTTTTATAAATTCAAATGTGGTTTAAAATTAAATTAATAAATATTTTAATAACACTAAATATATTTTGGAAAACATTTTGTATAAATTATGAACATTTAAGAAAAATAGTCTGGATGAGTACTTTAGAATGGGTTTTTTAACTGAAATAGTTTTACGTGTTACGTAATAATTTATTATTGATCTAAAAAGATAAATAATGAAAAATAAACACATAAAGAACAAAATTACATAAGTAAAATAATATATATAGGGTTTAAAATATTAGGATCACGTGATATTACAAAATTAATTGTGAATTTAAATAATCCCAAAATAAAAGGATATTTTAATAGAAAACCCTTACCTCAAGTTATGAATTCTTCATAAGTGATATTAACCTCCAATGTAATAAATTTATATTATTTATAAATATATAAAATAACCATATAAATATTTATAACATCAAATATTATACATTTATAATATTTAAAAACCAAATTGTTAATAATTATTTAATAAAGTAATCGTTTCTGGGAGTTAACTATTTAATTTTTCTTTTATGTTTTGGTTCATCTATTTGGGTCCTTGGATCCTTATAATTGTTATAGAATTTATAGAATTTTAATCCCAATATAAATATACAGTCCTGAAATACATATTTATAGACATCCATTAATAGAATACATGAAAAATGAATCACAATGCTTCGTGGTTGTGGTAGTTCCCTTTGTATACATGAGTGATGTTAATATTTTTTTAACAAGTGGAAGGGTAAGAAGGTATGTGATATATTGTATTTCTGGATTCATAATTATGTCATAAATATCAGATATAAAAATTATATCCCTTCTAATGATAATTCACAAATGACGGTGATGAATAATAAAATATGTCGCTTCATGAAGTTGTAGTCCACATATACACCTGGACAATGATTTCATTTACTATTTGACGGAGAGGAGATAAATACAGTTAGATAAATCTACCATATAAAATATCAATATATGGTATATGTTTATGTTATTTTAAAATATCTTCTACCATATATTTCAAGGAGTTATAATACAAAATAAATTGAAAACACTCGATTAAGAGTTTTATGCCTTCTATGGACAACCTCCTTTATATAACACATTAATCCTTAAAGAGTTTTTATTTTTAACAAAATAATAACTATGGATAAATTTTTTGGATTATAATAAGGGGTTTAGTTTGGGGATTTCCATTATATATAGATCTTGAAGTTTGTAGAAGAATGGAGATGTGGTTTTCTTTTATAAGTGACTAGGAGGACAGGCAAGGAAATTTTTAAAGGATTAAAATATATTAATATATTAATCATGAAAAATGGATCCAAAATTTTTCATATTTAAAGTAAATAATGTTATGGTAGAAATAATACAACAAATTTTGTTTAACAAAGATTTTTTTTTGTAATCATGAATCCATAGAGGTTTATTTTAGCCATTTAATCAAATTTTACTCTTAAAAGAGATGATATTTAATTACAATATTTATTAATAATTTTGAATAAAAAATATATTGAAATTAATACCTAATACTAATTATGATAATTCAAAATATTTAATAATTATTAAATGATTTAACTCCAATAATTTCTAGAATTTACTTTTATTATATGTTTTCAAATTGTAATGAAAATTGTTTAAGAATAAAAAATTAATCATAAAAAAGATTTTACAAAAAAAATAAATTATAATATTAATTAAAATAAAAATAATTGGAATATTTTAAATTAAATTAGTCTTATTATTTTTTAAAACTACACCGGAACTTAATATAATCATTTTAATAAATGATTAAAATAACTAAAATAAAAACATTTTTTTATTGGAAAAACACATTTCTTAGATTTCCAAAATGTTAAACATATATTTATAAGGATAATATTATATTTTATATGAATTATATTATTTATTAAATATATATTTATTCTATTGAATGGTTTTCACAAACCATAATGTTATTCATATATCAGTATAATGTTATAAAAGTGATAGTTTTGTAAAATGGGTATTTTTACTATTAACATAAAAATCAATTATTTTTTAAAACTATCAAAAAAACATCCTAAGGTAATTTTGATATGATGAATTTAGAAATTATATTAATTTCAACAAATAAAATTTATAAATTTCTAAGAAATAAATTATAATATTCACATACAAAATGTAAAAAAACCATTTTTGAAGCATAAAATTACTTTACCTAAAATTCAGGGCTTATTTATTAAGAAATAATAAATGAATTTATATTATGAATGATATATATATATATATATTATGATTTTTTTACATCTATTCATACCTTATAATTTAATGGTTAGGTTATAATGGTCATATTTATACAATATTATTTCATTTATTTTCAAGCATGGTATTGTGTGTTTTGCACACTGTTGAACATTGGGTTATTTTTAAAATAAGATGTAAACTAAGATCATGTGGTATTACATTATACCTTACATTTAAAAATTAAATTCTTTAAATATTATTTCTTATTTTTTAAACTGATTAAGACATAGTAATAAAATCAAATATCAATTTTAACATGAACTTTATTTTCTTGGCTTTCCCCAGGAAATGTTCAATGCCTGAATCTCTACAAGAATCATACTAGAGAATGTGTTTTTAAAAAATAAATTTTTATTTTTTTGCTACTCTCCCATAATTAATTTATATATTTATATACATTTTTCTTTTGTAATAGAAAATATTTTGAAATTGAGATATAAAATATGATAAAATTTATATGCATTATTTATTCTGACTCTATAATCGTAATTTCATAATTTAATGTGAATGAACATGTTCATGATGAATTTTTAATTACTGAAGTAGTTAAAAAATGTTTTAATAAACTATAATATTGAAATTAATTTCTTTTATTCTAAAACCAAAAGGTTTAGATCAATCTTAAATAATAACCAATATGAATAAATATTCATAAAAATTAATCCCTAGAGAACCTTTAAAACTTATATCATCACATAATAAAATATTTATAAGCACTAATCACATTTTAAAAACTATAATTTTTACCTGATGAACTACATAAAAAATTTAGTAAACATGACCAAGGATTACATTGCCATATCAATTGATTACTCAGGCCTTGGTGGTAAGTTAGGATGATGGGTTCAGTGGTATCCTCATTCTACAAGCCTCAAACTTACTACTGATGGTTCATGCATCTATGGTAGAATACAGGGAGGATAGGTGGTCTGAGATCCCAATTGTTCTTTCATCCTTGCTTTCATAGTTCACTTTGGTGGGGGGTATTCCATCAACAATGACACTTTTTGTTCTCTTCATAGGAATCTAAATGTGTCATGATGTAAATATTTATCTTCAATTAGTGGAAATGGACTCATCCAAACTCTATAGATCCCTACTTGGGTTAAGGTAACCTACTTGTTCAATTAATTATCTTATTCATTGATTCATTGGTTTAATCAGATGTCACACTTTGGTTCTAAATGTCTGGCATGTGGGCAATAAGGTAACTAATTTTCTTAATTTCCTAGTCTCTCATGATGCGGGTTTTACTTTTTTCTCTATTCTTGGCTCCCATCCATCTATTAATGTGAATACTATAATGGGGGATTACCTTGGCCTTCAATACTTCTGCCCCCATAATTCCATCCTTATACTTTGTAACACCACAAGATTTTATAGTGTGTTATTTCTTCAAAACAATTCAATAACTTTCACTACACGCAACACCAAGTTCAATCGCACCATGACTTACCAAACAAGCTGTTCAAAAGAGGTTATTAATAGTGTTAACTAAATTTTAAACTTTATATAATCCTTATAATTTTAGAATCCATATTATGAGGTTCTTAGACATAATGTAAGAACAAATTCATTTTCAGTATTTCACTTTTACCAAATTTTAATAGTGAACCCTTTTTAGATACTATATTTTAAACTTTTTGACTAAATGGGGACATCAAAAATTTAAAATGAAACATCCCAAGCTTCCACGGTACGCTAGCGTATGTTGTACGCAACACCGAGTTCTAACACACCGTAACCAATCAAACTAGCCGTTATGAATAGTAATAGCTACTTTTTGAAATTACATATATTTTATATTTTAAAATGGACTTCATTTTTGGTTTCGGAATATAGAATTTAGCCTAAGGTGAAATTTTGGTACATTTCGGATAACTTTCATGTTTTGATGAATAGTGAAAATTACTAAATTTTAATTAAAAACAACTTTTTTAATCAAAATAATTAATAATGATAAATTATGAAATTTAGTAGTTTTAAAGTATATTTAGAATATATTTTTACCATTTAATATAATGTTGGTCATTGGACATAATTTTACAATTAAACCGAACATAAACAAGTGTCAATCTTTTGATAGTTATTATCTCTTAAAAACACGCTTTTTGTTTTGACAGTGGGAATTAATTTTAAATTAATTTCTGCCACTTCTGTGTTTTGAATTTAAGAAAATTTATTCCATATTTGGAATCAGGATGTTCAAATTGGGTAAATAGGTAACTTTTATTTGTAGACATTTTGAATAATTACTGCGGTAAATATTTTATTTACCATGGTTAAGGGTAAATCTGGTAAATAAGGGTTAAAAAATAATATTATAATAATAATAAATTACCCTAAAACGTGTCTTAACCCTATTGGTTGATACATGGTCGACCATGAGCATCTTTGGGTCTATTTTGGGACCCCATGGATCCACTTATAAGTGATAATGACACTTTATTTTAATTAAGTCAAAATGAATACAAAAATGACACAAGCATATATCTTTTAGAAAAACAATTGTTACATAGGGTTATATAAGTTGGATTTTAGATTATAAATATTCATTATAAAGATAAAAATATTTCCTACATAATGATATTTTATTTATAATTTTTAGACATTAAATAATTTATTTTATTTATGACACAATGATGATGCAGTAATTACTATAATAGTGAAAAATTAAAATAATTGATATTATAAATACCCAAAAAAAATATAATATGATACTTTTAATGAATTAAACTAATTTTATAGGATAATATGATATAATAGGATTGATTTAATTGACTTTTTTCGAAGTAATCAATCTGTTATGAGTTTCACAAAAATCAACTATTGAATAGTGTCAAAATTGACATAAAAGAGTTCTTAAAAAAACTATTATATTATTAATTGATATTAAATTCCTAAAAATCTAAGGTTCGGCCAAGAGACTTATATAATGATAGTTTAATCATTAATGGACCACTTGGGGGTCTCTTGGATGTATATAGTAAGTTTATTAACCATATTATATAAAAATACAAAGAGACATTGTAAAAGTGAAACTAATTAACTTAGAGTTAATACTTAAAGATAAGGTTAATATAAGTACCCAAACCTGTCTAAATTCTATTGGTTGAGTGGTTTTCGACCTATCCCCACATTAACCTTTGAATAATAAACTTTGGAGCCATTAGAAACCGAATATGAATTTATTATAAATTAATATTTCTAGCTTTTCCAAAGGTGCCCCTCACCCCTCTTATAAAAGGGCACTCCTCCTTCTCATTTCTTCACACCTTCAAAGCCTTTTGGTTCGGCCAAACTCTGCCCAAATACTCTCCCAACATCCCTCACTACAACCTATAGGCCTTAGTTTGATCAGAAAGCCAACCTAAGGATCCCGTTTGATCAAATCAAAAGGAAGAACCCGAAGAAGAGGTAATGATTTCACCACCCTTTTCCAAGTTCCTTTCTTCTTCCACTTCCTCTTTCTTTGTTCTTACAATTCTAAAATAATAACTCCAGTATCTTACATATACTGTGATATTATTATAAATATGGTACAACCATATTCAGTATTCTATCCACCCTTTGAATAGCATGTCCCCATACGTGCGTACGTACGGCTTACCGTCTCCACGTCGTGGTGTAATTGTTATTCAATATATTATTATTTGGATGGGTATAATAATGATGTGTAACTCATGTAAATAATAAATATAACATGTTAATGATTCTGTATATATGATATACCATCCATTTATATATTATTTTAATATCAAAAGAATGATATTGTCGCTCGTGCGTACGTACGGACTACCGTCTCCACGAACGCGATGAGATTCATTCTCCATCGTATCCATTCAAGTATAATTATCATTTGATGATTTAAAAATGATGTTTAAGGACTTGATATCATTCTGGATATGAATAATATACATCCTATCCTTTACAAACATGTCTTACGTAACAAAACATATAAAAGAAAACAAGTAAGTTAACACCCGAAACGACGATAATTCTAAGATATTATTAACAAATCAATGTTAAAAGATCATATATGATATCATATTAATATATATGATTCTTGTATAATTTAATAACAATTATTTCACCATTATACAGGAGCTTAACCTACCCCAACCAAGGAAAAGTACAAGGTAAGGGTTATTTCACAATCTCTTCATTATCCGAGGTTGTTTATTTGTAATAATCTACTGGGATCTCTTTATCATCCACATCCATGTTTCTTCAAAATGTATTTCAAAACATTTTTATTATTTACAAGAATATGGGTTAAAGTCATTCATACCCTTGTTTGAATTTTTATAAGAGGTTTATAAAGGAATCTTTCCGTCGTTTTCAAAACAAGGTCATTTTTAACCTTTTCGACAGAATTAAGGTAAGAACGTTTTTTTTAAACTTATACGGCGGGTGCGGATAATTTCCACCGTTATAAAATCTTCAAAACTTCACTTACAATCTTATAAGAATATTTTCAAAGAAAATGTGTTATTTTATATGGATCTTAAATGATTTCAAAATAAAAAGAGATATTTCTTTAAAAAGAATTTTGATTTCATCTATGTCAACATCCTTTGATGGATTTTACACTTATTTGAATTTGATCTATTGTGATACAAAACTTCTATATTGTATTTAAGGTTTTGTGATATGTTTGATTGTGGATGTGCTATTTTTATACCATTCATAGTTTATGGTGAAATTATTTACATTTCGTATGCTAGTTTTAATACGAATGTTTATGTTATGTTTAAACCTTTTCATATGGGAATGCATTGGACTTAGTAAGTGACGGGTGGAGCCCGCTATAGCTCCTCGATGCATCGGTAGGTCTCATGAGACAAACTAGTGTCTTGGCACAAGGCCTTGACAAAATATTATTTGTATTCTTGGCACGAGGCCTTGACTATGTGGTTATGATAGTCTAGAATTATGCATTCCAACATTATGAAAGTGGTCATTGATTTTTGCATGTGATTATTTGATTAGTAGAATATCCATGTGAATAAGTAAATGGAATTATTTCATTTTATTTATTCCATACCATGTTTAAAGTTCATGTTTGAAAGGCTTTTGTTTTAGTTATACATTGCCTTAAAAGTTTATTCTTATTTATGAAAGTTTCCGCTATTTTGTTATCCTTACTGGGCATTTGAGCTCACCCCTTTTATATGTTTTATTTTTCCCAGGAAGTGAAGAAGTAAATTATGAATGACCTGCAGGGATATTATGTGGGGATATGAGTGTGGATTATGGAGAAATTATGTTGTTGTAGTAGTTTTTCATTTTATGATGTATTGTAAAACCTATGAATATATCTAGTGTTTCCAAGGCTACTAAACCAATCGGTCTTTCGAGATTTGATCTTTCTTGTGATCATGCCAATGTTATGTAGTAATGCACCGACTCTGGGTAGCTGGGGTCGGGGCGTTACAGTTGGTATCAGAGGAAGTTTAGTACAAACCTTGGATGCTAGATTTAGATAAACTCTGATTAGAGCACGTAGACCTAAGATGAACTTTGGGGATTAGTATAGAAGAACTTCCTAGAATTTTGGTATTGTAGAGATTTTATGAGTTTTCCGAGCAATACATCCCTGTCTGGATACGAGCAGGTAGAGGCAGCTATGGCACAGATGTACCTAGGGGTAAAACCCGAAAACACCGCTTTGAGCTAGACTCGAACGGGAACTAGTGCACGACAATGGGCCTTGCTGCACTCTTGGTTACGACACTCCCGGGGGATATGCTTAGGATAACTCTCATTTTTTTTACAAATCATTTTGAAGGGATTATGAGTATATACTTCCCCAAAGAAAACATTCTTATGATTATGGATTATATCCATAAATAGTTCAATTTATGTTAGGTGTTTTATAAGTATGGGATTATGTATTTTGATTCATAAAATGATCTAGTTTATGCCATTGTTTAGAAATGGCGCCCAGTAGAAGGAATGAGAACTCCAGAAATGCACATGATCCAAAGAGAAGGAAGGATCATATCTTTCATGGTCTTAAGCTAGAATTTATAAGAGAAATAGTCTCCCATGTATTATCATCATATGAAGTAATAATATCATGTATTTTACTGAGTCCTATGGATTTGAAGGGAAGCAAGAGAAGAAAAGGATAGAAGAGAGAAAGATGGATAAAGGGAAGAGGGAAAAGAAGAATTTTCCCATATGTGGTAACTGTGGAAAGAAACACCCTGGAACTTTCCTGAAAGGAATGGGAGTTTGTTATAAGTGTGGAGGAAAAGGGCACAAAGTACGTGACTGCAAGGGTAAGAAAATGGTTTTAAATGTACAATGCTTCATTTGCAAGGAGTTTGGACACTACGCGAACCTATGTCCCAGTCATCAGACTATGCCGCAAATGATGTTATTGGATAATAATCAAGTTATGATACTACCACAGATGAAGAGGAATGATTAGAGTTCTTATGTTGATTATGTGAATTGAGTGTTGTATCAACAATGTACTTGTTATAATAATTATGGAGTATATAAGGATTGTACTGCAGTACTATTTCATTAAGGACTTGAGATTGTGTGGAACAAAGAAAAGTGACTCAATAGAAGGTTAAATTTTTGGAAAATATATGGTTGAGAGAATGATAAATCATAATATAGTTCTGATACTGAGGTAGTGATTTTGGAATAATATGTGATTATTTTGGATAAATTATATTGGATATTCTTGACTACCTTGGAACTGATTAATGATTTGTATATTCCATCATTGTTGGGGTTTAAAACATTTTTGGATTAATGAAGTATATCCAGCATTCTATATGGAATAAGGGAGCATGAATGTAATCAATAAGGAATATGGTAATACATGATGAAGGTATTCATATGCTATTACAGGGTAAAAAGGATCTATATTATGTTTTCCTCCCTTATGAATGTTGGACTGTGAGTTTGGACAGAAGTATTTTGGATAGTTCTAGTTTGGATTATTTTGGATTTCCATAAAAGGACAACCCGGAGGTCGGGCGGCAACCCGTCGCGTCCGGCAAGGCTGCGAGACTTGAACCCGCAACCGAAGGGCGACAAGGGTGTATCACCTACCACTGGCCCATGAGATGTCCTGGATTAAATAATGTAGTTTTTATTAAAGGATCATGTAGATGAATTATAAATTCGTTTATTTTGGAACCCTGTACGAATAGTCTAAATAGAATTTTTTTACGAGTGAAAGATGAGTTTGTGGTAGAAATTTATTAATGGACAAAACTCTAATTATAAAGTAAGTATATCTCCTTATGATCTTATCCAATCTCATAAATAAATTCCTCAACATTAAGAAAAGGAACTTAGAACAAAAATTTTGTCCTAGATGGTACCTTAAATCATCACTAATTTATGGCTTTGGGATTGTTGGCCTTTTCATAGCCATGTTCTCTACCACTCTCCATCAGATAATTGATGGTTAGATTTTTCTTCCATATCCATATTTTCCTACATGGAACCCTAGTATGTGTTATTTTCGGTAATCTTCATACTTTTGACTCTTTATTTTAAATAGAGGCCTTATTAATTCATTTTTTGATGTGGGATTTCAACTAAGATATTTTGAAACGTCAAAAATGTGTAATCCTAATACCCTATGTTTTGTTGAACCGATGGTATTTCAAATCATCATATATTGATGAATTTAAGGACCTCAATTTTACACTTGTTTGTGATTGATGACCTCAATCACCACCTATAAATATTTACGTTTTTCCTCCAATTATATGTCTCTAATTGCCACCAATGTTCTCCTAATCGAGATCATAATTTGGTGGTGACCCTTTGATTTCTCTTTTCCTCATATTAAGACTAAATTTTAGTAACCCAATTTCCGATGTGGGTTTTCCCACAAATATATTTTCTATTTTCAACCTTTTATTTTCGAAGAACAATTTCAAATTGCGAGGACGCAATTTATTGAAGGAGGGGAGAATGTAACACCCCAAGATTTTATAGTGTGTTATTTCTTCAAAACAATTCAATAACTTTCACTACACGCAACACCAAGTTCAATCACACCATGACTTACCAAACAAGCTGTTCAAAAGAGGTTATGAATAGTGTTAACTAAATTTTAAACTTTATATAATCCTTATAATTTTAGAATCCATATTATGAGGTTCTTAGACATAATGTAAGAACAAATTCATTTTCAGTATTTCACTTTTACCAAATTTTAATAGTGAACCCTTTTTAGATACTATATTTTAAACTTTTTGACTAAATGGGGACATCAAAAATTTAAAATGAAACATCCCAAGCTTCCACGGTACGCTAGCGTATGTTGTACGCAACACCGAGTTCTAACACACCGTAACCAATCAAACTAGCCGTTATGAATTGTAATACCTACTTTTTGAAATTACATATATTTTATATTTTAAAATGGACTTCATTTTTTGTTTCGGAATATCGAATTTAGCCTAAGGTGAAATTTTGGTACATTTCGGATAACTTTCATATTTTGATGAATAGTGAAAATTACTAAATTTTAATTAAAAACAACTTTTTTAATCAAAATAATTAATAATGATAAATTATGAATTTTAGTAGTTTTAAAGTATATTTAGAATATATTTTTACCATTTAATATAATGTTGGTCATTGGACATAATTTTACAATTAAACCGAACATAAACAAGTGTCAATCTTTTGATAGTTATTATCTCTTAAAAACACGCTTTTTGTTTTGACAGCGGGAATTAATTTTAAATTAATTTCTGCCACTTCTGTGTTTTGAATTTAAGAAAATGGATTCCATATTTGGAATCAGGATGTTCAAATTGTGTAAATAGGTAACTTTTATTTGTAGACATTTTGAATAATTACTGCGGTAAATATTTTATTTACCATGGTTAAGGGTAAATCTGGCAAATAAGGGTTAAAAAATAATATTATAATAATACTAAATTACCCTAAAACGTGTCTTAACCCTATTGGTTGATACATGGTCGACCATGATCATCTTTGGGTCTATTTGGGGACCCCATGGATCCACTTGTAAGTGATAATGACACTTTATTTTAATTAAGTCAAAATGAATACAAAAATGACACAAGCATATATCTTTTAGGAAAAAAATTGTTACATAGGTTTATATAAGTTGGATATTAGATTATAAATATTAATTAGAAAGATAAAGAGATTTCCTACATAATTATATTTTATTTATAATTTTCAGACATTAAATAATTTACTTTATTTATGACACAATGATGATGTAGTAATTACTATAATAGTGAAAAATTAAAATAATTGATATTATAAATACCCAAACAAAATATAATATGAAACTTTTAATGAATTAAACTCATTTTATAGGATAATATGATATATTAGGATTGATTTAATTGACGTTTTTTGAAGTAATCAATCTGTTATGAGTTTCTCAAAAATCAACTATTGAATAGTGTCAAAATTGACATAAAAGAGTTCTTAAAACAAATATTATATTATTAATTGATATTAAATTCCTAAAAATCTATGGTTCTTCCAAGAGACTTATATCATGATAGTTTCAACATTAATGGACCACTTGGGGGTCTCTTGGATGTATATAGTAAGTTTATTAACCATATTATATAAAAATACAAAGAGACATTGTAAAAGTAAAACTAATTAACTTAGAGTTAATACTTAAAGATAAGGTTAATATAAGTACCCAAACCTGTCTAAATTCTATTGGTTGAGTGGTTTTAGACCTATCCCCACCTTAACCTTTGAATAATCAGCTTTGGAGCCATTAGAAACCGAATATGAATTTATTATAAATTAATATTTCTAGCTTTTCCAAAGGTACCCCTCACCCCTCTTATAAAAGATCACTCCTCATTCTCATTTCTTCACACCTTCAAAGCCTTTTGGTTCGGCCAAAATCTACCCAAATACTCTCCCAACATCCCTCACTACAACCTAGAGGCCTTAGTTTGATCAGAAAGCCAACCTAAGGATCCCTTTTGATCAAATCAAAAGGAAGAACCCGAAGAAGAGGTAATGATTTCACCACCCTTTTCCAAGTTCCTTTCTTCTTCCACTTCCTCTTTCTTTGTTCTTACCATTCTAAAATAATAACTCCAGTGTCTTAAATATAATGTGATGTTATTATAAATATGGTACAACCATATTCATTATTCTATCCCCCCTTTGAATAACATGTCACCATACGTGCGTACGTACGGCTTACCGTCTCCACGTCGTGGTGTAATTGTTATTCAATATATTATTATTTGGATGGGTATAATAATGATGTGTAACTCATGTAAATAACAAATATAACATGTTAATGATTCTGTATATAAGATATACCATCCATTTATATATTATTTTAATATCAAAAGAATGATATTGTCGCTCGTGCGTACGTACGGACTACCGTCTCCACGAACGCGGTGAGATTCATTCTCCATCGTATCCATTCAAGTATAATTATCATTTGATGATTTAAAAATGATGTTTAAGGACTTGATATCATTCTGGATATGAATAATATACAACCTATCCTTTACGAACATGTCTTACGTAACAAAACATATAAAATAAAACAAGTAAGTTAACACCCGAAACGACGATAATTCTAAGATATTATTAACAAATCAATGTTAAAAGATCATATATGATATCATATTAATATATATGATTCTTGTATAATTTAATAACAATTATTTCACCATTATACAGGAGGTTAACCTACCCCAACCAAGGAAAAGTACAAGGTAAGGGTTATTTCACAATCTATTCATTTTCCGAGGTTGTTTATTTGTAATAATCTACTGGGATCTCTTTATCATCCACATTCATGTTTCTTCAAAATGTATTTCAAAACATTTTTATTATTTACAAGAATATGGGTTAAAGTCATTTATACCCTTGTTTTACTTTTTATAAGAGGTTTATAAAGGAATCTTTCCGTCGTTTTCGAAACAAGGTCATTTTTAACCTTTTCGACAGAATTAAGGTAAGAACGTTTTTTTTAACTTATACGGCAGGTGCGGCTAATTTCCACCATTATAAAATCTTCAAAACTTCCCTTACAAGCTTATAAGAATATTTTCAAAGAAAATGTGTTATTTTATATGGATCTTAAATGATTTCAAAATAAAAAGAGATATTTCTTTAAAAAGAATTTAGATTTCATCTATGTCAACATCCTTTGATGGATTTTACGCTTATTTGAATTTGATCTATTGTGATACAAAACATCTATATTGTATTGAAGGTTTTGTGATATGTTTGAGTGCGGATGTGATATTTTTATACCATTCATAGTTTATGGTGAAATTATTGACATTTCGTATGCTAGTTTTAATACGAATGTTTATGTTATGTTTAAACCTTTTCATATGGGAATGCATTGGACTTAGTAAGTGACGGGTGGAGCCCGCTATAGCTACTCGATGCATCGGTAGGTCTCATGAGACAAACTAGTGTCTTGGCACAAGGCCTTGACAAAATATTATTTGTAGTCTTGGCACGAGGCCTTGACTATGTGGTTATGATAGTCTGGCATTATGCATTCCAACATTATGAAAGTGGTCATTGATTTTTTCATGTGATTATTCGATTAGTAGAATATCCATGTGAATAAGTAAATGGCATTATTTCATTTTATTTATGCCATACCATGTTGAAAGTTCATGTTTGAAAGGCTTTTGTTTTAGTTATACATTGCCTTAAAAGTTTATTCTTATTTATGAAAGTTTCCGCTATTTTGTTATCCTTACTGGGCATTTGAGCTCACCCCTTTTATATGTTTTATTTTTCCCAGGAAGTGAAGAAGTAAATTATGAATGACCTGCAGGGATATTATGTGGGGATATGAGTGTGGATTATGGAGACATTATGTTGTTGTAGTAGTTTTTCATTTTATGATGTAATGTAAAACCTATGAATATATCTAGTGTTTCCAAGGCTACTAAACCAATCGGTCTTTCGAGATTTGATCTTTCTTGTGATCATGCCAATGTTATGTAGTAATGCACCGACTCTGGGTAGCTGGGGTCGGGGCGTTACATACTTTGTCATTAACCAGTTCGGGTCGACACAAAACCGGTCACCCTGGCCGCTCCATGACATGACACGAGAGGAATTCCCAGTCCTACCTGAATGGAAACAAGCACCAAGGTAATAGTTAAGAGTGAAAATAGAACTTTGTTTCCCAAAATGAATAAATACACATTCATAATGACCATATCTAGTTTGGAATGCTGTTTTCGAGATGTCTTCATCCTTTACATTGAACTAATAGTATCCCAAACTCAATTCAACCTTCGAAAAATACAATGATGCATATAAGGGATCAAATAAATCATCAATTTGAGGAAAATGAAACTTTTTTATCAGTAATTCTATTCAATGATCTGTAATCTATGAAAATTCTCAATAAACCATCTTTTTTATTAACAAACAAGAATAGATCACCCCATGTTGAAGTGATAGGTCATATAAAGTCTTTATCCAATAATTTCTATAATTACTTTTTTAATTCTCGAAGTTTCATTTTGGCCATTCGAAAAGAGGTTTTAAAAATCGGCATAGCATTAGGAACTAAGTCAATAGTATACTCAACCTCTCGATTAGAAATAACACAACAAAAATCATCAGGAAAAAATCTAGGTATACATTTAGCACTGGTACAACATTAATATGGATAGTTCCCTTTTCTTTAAATATATGAGCAAGATAACTTTCATTTTCACCCATTATCATTTTCATAGATTCATGATATGTTATTAATGGTATGGGCTCATTCTTCTACACAAAATGAAATTCTATCTAAAAACCCAATTCTCTTTCTCTATAAATTTTCATAGAATGATAAAAAAATCCATTCCATACTGGTAATAACATCAAACTCTACTAGAGAAAAAATAACAATTTTTTCATGTAAAATCTTTCCAAAAACAAGTATAGGCATATTATTATTATTTCCTTTTTCCAAAATATTTTATCCAGGTGTTATTACATTGAGATCTAGTTTCATTTCATGAAGTTGATTTCCCAATTTTTCAGAAAATTTATTATAAACTAAAAAATGTGTATGCCCTCAGTCAAATAACACATTTGAAATATATCTAAAGAAAGTAATGTACCCAATACCACCTCTTTTAACAGCTCAAGATTAGCTGAAGTGGTTCAAAATGATTTTACCAAACCCTTCTGCTTCTAATCTTGTTGATTCCCTACTTGAGAAACTATCTTTAGACAAACATTAGCAAAATTACCCAATTCCATTCAGTTATAGTATCTCACCATCAACTTCTCATTAATTTTTGGATCATTTTACTTTCACACATGAGACATGTGTCCAAAAATCCCACAATGGTAGCATTTCTTATAATTTACAATACATTCACCAAGATGCCTTTTACCACACTTTTCACAAGAAGGGAAATTAATTTTCTTTCCTCCATACTTCTTTGACGAGTTCTTCCCCATTTTCTTCGAACATGGCTGCTTCTTATTATTTTCATGATGAGGTACATATGTGTCAGAAAACTCCATATAAAGTTTTTTATATTAATGAAAAATCTTATTATAGCATTTAAACTCTCATGAAGCCAAATATCTTCACAAAAACAATTTTAAACAAGAGTAATATCTATTAATTTTACATTAACTTTCTCTAGTAAAATCCCATATATATGGATCCAGTATTTTAAAATAGGATTCAAATGCTTCCATAGAATCATCATCATTCTACTTCAGTTCCATGAATTGTTTCTCCATTCTCTGTCAAACTATTTTGGGAAAATATTTTTCCAAAAAAAAGACTCTTAAAATAATCCCATTACAGATTGTCAAGATCATATCTTTCTCTCATATTCTTAACTAGAGACCACTATTGATCATCATAACCTTCCAAAAAACATATAGATAGTTTTTCATTCTGACTTTCCGAACACCCCATGGCTTCAAATATCTTTTCTAGAGCATTGATCCATCCTTCAGCTATCACAAGATCTTTGGTTCCACTAAATGCTGGAGGATGATACCTCATAAAATCATCCCTAAAAGACATGTTTCTTTTTGGTATATCAGGTTTAAATCTGTCATGGATAACACCCCAATTCATTAAATGAGTCAACTGATCCACTCCTATCATAAACTGATTTTTTCTGATTCCCACCATTTCGGGTTGCAAATTTGGACATACATCAACCTCCTGGTGCAATCCTCGCATCCCTTTTTATTCTGTGAAAAAAAATTCTATACAAGAATAACATAGATGAAGCGATATGGCAATCCTTAAATTATATAACATTTCAAATTATCATAGAGTAAAAATATGTTATGGTTTTCATTAAATATCATCCTAAACCCTAAAGTTATCTAAACTATACTTTGATACTAAATATAAATACCCAACCATAAAACGTTACATAATCTTGAAATTTAAAAAAGACCATATGTTATTACACATTGAGGGTATTTTTGGGTTTATAGTTTTAAATAATTAGTTTATCTTACATACATGACATATCACATCCATACAAGAGGATACTTCTACTAAAACAATATCTGTTTTTTCAAAATATAAACATTAAAACTAAGAAAATGATTTTTTAACAACAATCTATATCAGACATCACAAACCCCTTCTTTCTCTTACCTATCCTTATATACTATGAAAAAAAATTAAAAACATTGGATGATTATAAAACATATTAATGGATATAAAGAAAGAAAGTATTAGTCAAGTGATAACATAAAAACCAATAAAACCTATAATAATAACAACTCATATTCATAGAAATATCATGCAGTTTCATTGGGAAATATTTACCATATCACCAACACATTCACTCTTACACATGGAATACCCTTTGGTCAACTTCCATCTCCGGTGTACCCAATGCATTGGAGAGCTATAATGGGGCTCACCCATCCTATCTTGAGCTATAATGAGCTCAACCCAACATATCATGAGCTATAATGGGCTCAATCCAACATAAATAATATCCAAAGAATATATCATGGTAATAAAGTATCTTGAAAAATCATAATAAACCACTTATTTCATATACATAGAAAAAAGTAAAATCCTTTTGAAATTTATTAAAGAGGGTTTTAAAAAGGATTTAAAAAAGAGAGTCCCTTAAAATATAATTAGAGTGATAATGAATAGAATGTAATGTATATGTTTATAATCACTATAAATACAGAAAATTATAAATAATATAAATAAAATTAATCTCACAAAAAATTTTAATACCACTTAAATACTAAAGTACAATGTTATCCCCAAGAATGGAAATTTGGTTAAAAATTCCCTTCCCTTGGGTTCTTCATAATAAAAAAATGTTTAAACCTGCTATATAATGGTTAAATGAGCATTATTAACATCTTAATGAAACATATTAATTTTAAATACACCTTATATAATCATTTTACAACATCATTCGATAAATTTATTAGTAATATTCTATTATTTACATGGCTTTTGGTGTGTGCTTTACATGGTTTCCATGATCTGTTCATGGTGGATATTCTTTTCGATTGGATGTAGAACACCAGAATTGGAATGTAATGGTTTTAAAATAATTATATAACCATAAATTATACCATTTATCATTTTTTATTATGAAATTAGGATTATTCATAAGTTAAATAATTATTGATATTTGTTTTGGTCATTTTGGAGATACTTCGATCCTAATGAACTCATTTTACTTTATAAATTAATCAAATGAATAAATTATGAATCTAGAACCTTATATAAGATATAATAAATAAATTTATAATTTGGTTCAACAATAAAAATGGTTTTATGACAAGACTTGAAGAAATTAAATCAAATTGAAATCACATCATCCACAATGTTAGTAATTGGACACATCACTAACAATGTTTTTATCCATTGAATACGTGGGAGAGGAGAAGAAGAATGATGATGAATTTTTAATGAAAATGAGAAAATCTAGAATATAAAAAATTTCTAGAGATTTCATGCCTCTTGAAGAACAGGATATGATGAATGAATAAGAAATGAAAGGTACTCGAAATAAAAGAATAGTTGAGAACCCCATTACGAAAATCCAATAGCCTAATTTCTATTCAACGTGGTTTAAAAAAATTAAATGGGAGGAGAAAAGAGTCACAAATATTGAAATGAAACAAAATAAAATATTGAGATAGCATAAAAATGAAAATAAGAACATTTTATGGAAATGTTAAGGTTATACCACATAAAAGTAAACATGAATGGAAAAAGAAATAAAGAAGGTGAGAATTCTCTGACCTTGTAGAGTAACACCTAAGACTTGCATGTTGGGAAATTGGGGAATTTAGGAAACCTTGGGAGTATTATTGCAGGGGTATGATGTATAGAGAATTGTTGAGGTGGAATTTGGAATGAATGGAATGAAGGAATGGGTTGGTATTTATAGAAAATGTGAGAGAATATTTTAATAATTTCTAGGGGACACCTCATTAGTGGTATTTGAAAAACCATGGGCTTTCCCATGGTATTTTTCAAGGGTATATTTCACTTGGTACACCTCATATATTATAATACTATAGACAAGTCTACCATAATTATTACATCATTATTACATCATTAATGATGCCATTAAACACACTGAATCACAAAATTGTATTTTTACTATTCACCAAAATTTAACTATTTCAGAAAAATCCAAAACATTCACCCTAACCATTTTTCAGAGTGTGAAATTCAATAATTAACTCCTTTTTTTAAATAATTATCTAAATATAAATAATTTAATTATTTACAAAATCGTACTTAATTCCAAAATTAACAATTTTAAATATATAACTACTTTTATATCACATTGAAAAATTAACCAATATGCCATTATCGTAAATCCTTAGGAAAATAAAACAATAATACAATTTTTTATTCATTGGGGTTATATTACTTTTCAAAAGGGAATTTTACTATTCACCAAAAAATATGTAGGTTCCATCAGACTCTAAATAACTTACTAAACACAATTGTACATGACTGTTTTTCAAAATTCAAAACATATAAGCAACAAGATTATGTTGAAAGAATAGTGAAAATATATATTTTATACAAAGTTTCATGAATTTAAATTAATTTTTAAAACCTTGGGGTGTTACAATCAATGGTTATCATAGAATTTAAAGTTTTATAATAAAAAATAAAATGAAAAAACTCGATTAACTTTTATACATTTTCATTGGACAACCTCCTTTGGCATACAACATATTATTTATAAGGTTGTTATTTTGATCAAAAACAGAATCCAGATTAGGGGGAGGATTTTAGTTATTGATGTTTTAAAAAATTGTCAAAAGTTATAAGGCTCTTTATGTGTGTAGAATAAAGGGCATGTGGTTTTCAGTTATATGAGAGGGAGAGGACACACTTGGATTTTTGTTTCTAAATATTAAAAAATTTGAGTGTTTTACTCAAGAAAAATGGTTATAAAATGACTCATATTATTAGTTGATATGTTTATGTTCTAATTCCAAACAAAAAAAATATTTAATGAAAAGGTATTTAGTTATATTGAAGACTTCCCCATTATTTTTTAACCCTTTTAACCGATTTCACCAATAACCATAGTGATAAATATGTATTATTATTAAAATTAATTATGAATAAAATTAAGTTAAATAATTAAAACAATATCAATTATGATTATTACAAATATTGAATACATTTTAAAATATTCATTTTCTAGAATTGGTAGAAATTAATATTATTTTATGTTTTCAATGTGCAATTAAATGAATTTTTAGAAAAATGATTGTTTGACTCCCAAAAATGATTTTTTAGAAAAATAAAGTATTATTTTGATTTCAATATCATTAATTTTATTATGTTATGTTTATTAATACTAGATTTTAATTAAAACAAGTCAAAAATAAATGTTACAATGTAAATACTATATTTAGTGAAAATAAATAAATGATTTATTAATATAAACCAAACATTAAATAGATTTTAAATATGATGAGTATATTTTAATTCGTTGGAAATTATATTTTAAATGAATTATATTAATTATTAAATATATATTTGGCCTATAAATGTTTTTTCATAAACCTTCAAGTTATTTTTATCTCATTATAATTTCATTAAAGTGAGAGTTTTTTAAAATCATCATTTTTCACAATTCTCATAAAAATAAAATATATCTAAATAACCTCAAAAATGAATCTTAATATACTTTTGATATGTTGAACTAATTTTTTATATTTACCAGAATAAAATCTCAAATTATTTTAGAAATTAATTATAATTTCTGAGTAAAAATTGAAATAAAACCTATTTTTGGAGAAAACATATTATTGAAACATAAAATTACATCACTAAAAATTTAGTGTCTATTTCTAAACAATTAATAAATATATTTTTATTAATTATGATATATATATATATATATATTATAATGTGGACACTCCTATTCGCGGCCACTAATTCAACATCTCAGTTATAAATTTCATATATTATATTATTTTCTCATAGTCTTTTTAAAATATATGTTTTTATTTCTACAATATATTAAATACCTAATTATATTTAAATGAGAATTTACTATATATATTTTTGGGTATTATAGTTTATCTCTTTTTCTAATATTAATATGAGTGGTAAAATCATAGAATATTTCACTTACAATTTTCTATGTATATAATTTTCCTTTAAATATGCTTGTATAAGTACTAAAGAATTAAATTTATTTTTAAAATTAATTTAGAATGGTGGTCTGACATCTTAAAAAGAATTCCAAAAAAAAGATTTTTTAAGAATATTAACAGTAAATCAGTTTTATTAACTTAAATTTGATAAAACACTTTATACATGGTTGGGTATATCTTCAGTTAACATAGCTTATGTCCCATTCCATTGAACAAAATCAGAACTTGGATATACCTAGTGTAAACCAAATATATTTATACTCTGCGAAGTTATTTTTTCATAGATAGTGTATTAAAAATTATAATGTGAATGATTACTTAGTCATTTTTTGTGTATAAACCCCCCTTATTATTCACAGTGCATTGTGTGTTGATTGACATGTAGCTAGAATATTATTTTAAATTTTTTTATATAATTTATGTAGTATAGATGACTTAAAACATGTTGATATGATTCTTGGTATTTCATTGAGATTGGTTTCTACCTTTTCTTGTAGATATGCATTCTAATTCTTATATTTGATTTATAATTTGGTCATGATCATTCCTTGGAATCTTATGAGCCTTTTAGAAGGGGTATGGGTAAAAATGATCTTGTTATTGTAAATTGTTAATGTAGGATATCTATTCATTGATATAAAAATTCAATACATTAGATATTTTTTGGTTCCCTGACTAATTATACCCCTTATTCTATTCTATGGGATAGGAATTGGAATTAACATTTTATATACATTCCCATTTCTATTGGACATGATTAATATCAACCACTAAATGTTTACCTATGATGGATGGGATTTGAGATTGACATACCACTAACTAAGATGATATGGGTTATAAAGTTACCCTAGTACTATAATCATCTCATATTTCTAGTGTTGACCTAATGTTAGATCCTCAGGTATGGATCCACTCAGTATAGTGAGTAATTTTATAAACTATTAGATTATTCTATTATCCCATTATTCAATAGTCATATACTTTGTGATTTTTTGTTTAAATGGATACTATATTTAAAGACTATTTTTTCAGTAATACATCTAGTTTTTTATAAATGAGTATACTTTTCCATTAATACGTCTCGTTTCTCACTATTATGTTATAGACTATTGGAAGTGACCCACTGAGCATGTATATTACCACACATACATTGAAATGTGTGTAGAAATGAACCATTGTCTGTTGTAATTTAGATATGTTTTAAGCTTCAGAGGGTTTTTATCTCCTTGTTCTAGGGGGTCATTGGAGTTATGTTCTCTGAAATAACCTCTTAGGTTTCTTTAAAGCCATGTGGATTTGATGTATAAAAATTTTCAATGCTATTTCAATTGGATTATTTTGATATGGAACCTCACCCATGGGTTCATTAGGGGACATATGGTTGGACTAATTTATAATTAGTTGG
Organism: Viscum album; assembly: GCA_963277665.1. Classification (NCBI taxonomy): domain Eukaryota; kingdom Viridiplantae; phylum Streptophyta; class Magnoliopsida; order Santalales; family Viscaceae; genus Viscum; species Viscum album. The sequence goes on along the minus strand of OY728135.1, from coordinate 1,545,309,022 downwards.
TTTGGTTTATTTGTGTCATAATTGTATACATCATGTGAATCATGGACAATTTTGGGATATATTCTTTTTTATAGTTTTTTATTTTAATCTATCCTTGTGGTTTAACTAACTAGATATCATGGTGGGTGATGGTTTTTCTGGGTTTGGTTATTGGATGACCCAAGGCTTCGTACAATGTTTTTGGAAGACTAATTTATTTAATTGTTTTATGTTCAGGAGGTAAAATCTCCTCCCAACAGGATTTTAGTGAACCCTGGTGTTTCTAATGACCTGTTGTAGCTAGGAAGTGAGTCTGAGGCATTTTGATGGCCTATAATAGTTACATATGGGTGAATGGGAAATAACAGTTATAGGGATTATTTTAATAATTTTATCTAGACTCTATCTATATCAAATGTTTTCAAATAATATTCTTTATCATATTTTTATTGATATTTAATCATTTTTATTTTGTTTATTCCTTCTATTTTCTTCTTAAAAAAAATTGGTTTCTCCATTTAATTTCATTATTTATTGTTAACATTAATGTTTATGATTTTTTATAGAAATGAAATCATTTATTTTTTCATTCCTGTTATGGTACATTGAAATTATATATATTTATATATTACCATGTAATATAACCTCCGAGTGGAATAGGTAATTATTTATTTTTTGGTGAACATATAATATAATTAATCAATAGGGTTATACAATTATTAGTGATTATGGATAATAAAGGGTGATATAAATATAATTCCCCCAAAAATGTTTCATGGTTATTCTAATGAATTTACTATTATTTATGAATTTATTTTATGGAGCTTTTTTGTTTTATTTATTTAAGTATATAATCATATTTCATTGTTGAACAAGATGTATGATTATAATGTTCTATATTATTTTTATAAATTTTCAGATATTTTCATGGAATAATGAGTATTATTCCCTTATTATACCCTTTAAAAATATCTATATGACTTCCTCATTTGTTATAATTATTTTTATAGAAATTAAGGGTGTGTAGGAATAAGAAAAATATTATTAATTCAAAAAAATTTGACTTGTCTTGAATAAAGAGAGTTTATCATTTAAATAACGTTTTTTAATAAGTGTGTGTTTTTAATGTAATGGGTTTCCAAATCCATTAGAACTCTAAACATAATAAAACTCATAATATGTGTTTTGTGATATTTATGTTAAAAAATAAAAGAATTTTGTGGTTATGTTTGAAATATTACATCATTGTAGTATATTAAATGTAATTTTTACTATAAATAGCAAAGAGGAAGGGAGTAGTCTTCATCCCATTATAGAGAAATAAAAAATTCTTCTAATTCTATATTTATCTGGGATATCATAATATTCTATAGTTTTCATCATCTAAGATAGTTCTATTTTTTCTTCATATGATAGGTTCTGTAGTGTCTTTATATTTTGTTCTATTATCCTTTACCAATTTGATGTGAATAGAACCACATGGATAGAAAGGGGACCCCAACAAGGAAATAGTGATTAGAATTATCAATAGATATAAAAAAATACTTGAATTAATCAATTCCAGTTTGAAATAAATATTATAAACCTTTTTATAAAGGTTTATTTACTTTAATGTTTTTTTTGTTTTTTTGATTTTTTAATCTTATAATGGTATTACTATTTTATAATCTGTGTAATGAGTGTTGACATCGTTATCTGAAACTAGAAGTCATTTAATTCCCACACTCAATAAATATAAAATGTATAAACTAACTTTTTTAATATTATTATCATATGATATTTCCACACTATAAAATGTTTTATTAATAATCACACAAAAATTTGTTATATAGATTATCGTTGTGTTCACTATATTAAACTATACTCGAGGATAGTTTATTCTTTTATAGTCTCTATTTAAAACATCTCATTCCTTTTCTACAATCCATTAGACCCATTAATATTTCCATATCTTTACATTTTATTGAAATTTAATTGGATACATAAAATTCTATTATATAACATGATTACTGTCCATCCCATTTCATGAGATGAAAATGTAAATGGTTTAAGTGATTAATTTGAAAATGATATAGTGAGTATATATGTAATACATACTATTTAAATATTATGAATAAAATCATGTATATTTTGTATGTGAAACACGTAATATTAACTATCTGAACTAAATACATTAAGAAACTTATTGATGAAAAAGATGATTCGTGATTATATTAGAAAAGAATTAATCTTGTGTTAGGTGAAAAGGGTAATAGATTTCCCAATAAGAATGTTGGGTGATGGTTGAATTTGTTACAAGGTATAATTTTTACCTGGATTCATAGTGTTCAGATAATTTATGAGATAAATTGTGAATAATGGTATTCAATCAACAATCAAAGAGTTGTATTTGTTATAAATAATAAGATTTGTTTATGTAAATATTCAATACATAATTATGAGATTAAATGGGGTATGATATATATAAATATGGATCTTCCACACAAAATAATTAATATTGACATTAATTATTTGATTAGGGGTATTATTATATTAAATAATATTTTTAATAATAACATTCATGATATGAATAATAATACATATTTTGTTATAGATATTTAGGGAATAAAATATAAACAAAAATATAACACTACAATCAGTCCTTGGGAGGGTAAAATATAATAAAATTAATTTCATTGATGTCGTCTATTTTGGGTCTTATTGATGATGTTGTTGTGTTTATTATTAATAGATTTTGAATGTGATGATTTTATAAAACAATATTAATTATTAAATGAATTTTTGTATAGGTGAGAAAGTACATTATATAATAGTTTTAAAGTCTTTGATGTGAAACTTCAAAGTAAATATTCATGATCTATTAGTTATTATATTCAAACCATACCTAAATGTAATATGTATGAAGAAGGAAAAGATATGATTGAGATGTTCCACAATTATTTTACTTTTTTTTAAATATTTGAAGAATAATTTGGATGTACTATGAAAAAATTTAAACATGATTAAGGAAAATATAATGTGGGAGTCACAGAAAAGAATTCAAAAATTCTATTTTAAAACTGAGTTGGAAGGATTTATAAAACTGGTTTATTTTACATGTATATGAAATTTAATTCCAATAATATAATTTTTCATCATGGATTGAATGAATAATTAAACAGTATTTCTTTTATTTTTTATTGTTTTTTGACCTTTTAATTAAATTGACTAACATATGGGAATCATTTCTCTTTTGAGATTTCAAAAATGATAATTTATCTTCTGTGACATCCATATTTTTAAAATTTGTATATTCCTATAAAATGAGAAATTAATCAAACAATATTTTTTGTTTATTTTTTCATCATTAATAAAATCATGACCATACATGATCATTATTAATGATATATCAATGGTGGGGTAAAGACAATGATGTTGATGGAACTTGAGGAAGTTTTACACATCTATCTAAGATTTCAAATAACTATGGATAAATTGAAATATCAATAAATTTTAATTTGAGGAAATTTTTCTTTAATGGATATGAATACATTGAAAATTGAAATATCATATAGAGAAACTAATCTTTTTCTTTACCCTATTTTAAGAGGAAATGAATGAGTCAAGTTGAGCGACATAAAATCATGGGATATTATTTAAAATAACTAAACGCGGAGAAAATATTCACATGATATTACATTAATATAAATGATAATAAATTGTGAAATATAGATATAAAATATTTATAATAAAGTGACCAAATATGATAATATATTAAATAAAGATAAAAATAAAAATGATGAAAAGAAAATTGGAATTATTTTCCAACAAAGTGGAAGAGGGTAATAATATAATTTCAATATAGTGAATTATACAATCACCATAAATAACTCATTAATTTTTTTTGGTTTGATTGTTACTATATTATAATTAGTTGTTACCAGTAGATTTATGTGATTAAAGTCAATCATTTTTAGTTAATTTTTGATAATTAGAAGGGGATTTTTTGTGTGGTATAATGAACAATGTTTCACTTGGTGTGTAGTCATAATAAATGATTTGAAAAATAACAATAAAATTGTTATTTATTTATTATTTCTCCATATAAGAATATTGTGAGAGGAGAATGATGGTAATGCATTATTTTATGGTTTTTAAAATTTCTATATATACTAATTTAACCCCACCACCTTTTTCATCCTTCATGTAAATTATTATATGTTTTATGATCATAGTTATAATTTTTATTTCTCTTAAGATCCTCATATGGGTAAAAATAATTATACTATTAGTAAATTCATCTTAACATATTATTGAAAAGTGATTCACACGTGGAAATAGAGGGTGGTTACTTAATTCATCTTATTGAGGATCAATATAGATTAACTATTATATATTAAGCCTCATCATAGTCTCTAAACTTTAAAATGAACATTGATAATTATTGTAAGTATAAGAATTAACATGAATTATCTTTATCTAAAAAAGGATTTGAAAAAATTCATTGGATTAAAAACTCTCAAATATATCATAAAGAAACATCACCGTGTCTATAATATAAATAAAACAGCAACTGAAGAATAGCGGCCGCTCAATATTCAATAGTTTTAATAAAACATGACATATTATGATCCATATATTTTTGAGTTATTCACAATAGTAATTATTTTCATCTGAATAATTATATGGTTTTGATAATCTATAGTAGATATCACTATGGTAAAAAGAACTAGTGTGGATTATACCTGATAAACTTGATGTGAACATCTCAAAGATCAAAGATAGAGATATTGATGACTTTATCTTTTTTTCAATCCATAGGAGTTTCATGAACTATTAATTGATAAGAGGACCCACAGTTAAGAGAAATGAAATGTAATATAACAATTTTATTCTAATTCCCTTAAATGTATGAATATATAAGAGCATAAGGAATACTCAAATGATGTAGACTATGTAGAATATTATGAAAAAACTAATTCTATCATGTCAAGAAATTTCATAAGTGGTGGAAGAGGTAGGTATGAAGGTAAAATACATTTTAAATTCTTTAAAATTTTAATTTATGGAAGTTTTCATTTAAATTATAAAATGATAAATGATAGATAAATTGATGAGGAAGAGTCCAATAAAACTGATTCTAGATATCACACATTTTCTCAATTAAAATGAAAAAAATAATTTTTCATTTCGTTCCTTCAGAAGAAACACTCTATTAGTGGTAAAAATAATGTTTTCTATCTAAGATAATTATAATGAAAAAAAATCTAAATATTTATCCCGGAGAGTTCTTTTGGAATAAAACCAAGAATAGGTAAAACCATCAGAAGATGAATCTCATTGTAGTGGTGAGTTTTCAATAGTGGGAGGAGAGACTACTACGGTACAAGATTGGAATAAATATCAAGATCTGTTTGAATGATATTATAATACTAGGAAAATACAACACTAGTATGAAAAGGTGATCAGATAAGAAAAGTTAATATTCAAGGTTGTGGAATGTTTAACCAATAGAATTATAACCGAGGCTCTAATATGTATCCTCTGAGACTAATAATAGAGAATTTGTCATGTGTGAGATAGTATGGAAAAGACATAACTCATTCATGTCACCAATAATTTTCAATGAAATTTAATGTTCATAAAAGTATTGAATTCTTATAAAATATATATGGAATATTTGATAAATAAGGGAACATATCATATTTTTTGGTTTCTTTTATCAAGAACATGTGAATATATGATTGAATTTTGATAACAAAAAAACCAATGATTGATTTTGTAAAGGGTAAAGTGGTATAGATATTTCATTCAGGTCGTGAAATATAAAAATAAAACTATCATGGACAATAAATTATCATTTCCCATTACAAGTGACATGAAAAATATTAATAATAAATACAGATATAAAAAGATTATTTGTGCTAATTCGAAATAAAATTTCTCCAAGGATCAACAATATTTGGATGAAAATGGTAAATATGAAATCAAACCAAATAGTTTGTTATTAACTGAAGGACTAAAAATTTTTTTTATGTGTATTACAATAACATGATGATAGAAATGAGGTTATTTTTAGAAAAAAAATGTATAGTAAAAAGGATGAAAGATAGGGATATTTTTATAAGGGGTTGGATAACCCTCATAAATCCTTTTCAATTTCGAGTAGAAAATATTGGATACTAAGTAAGTTATCAAGAACAAAAAAAGTTATGGAAAAGAATACTTGGTCACAGAAGAGAATATTATATGAATAAACTGATATAATAATACACTATAAGAAAAGGAACCTTAATTAAATAAAACAAAATTATTGTATACACAATATACACAAAAGGGAAAATGGTACACAAGACACATAAGAGAGTTTACATATAATCTTTAATTACTCTTTAACAAATTTATTTTGATGTGTGTGTTCCTATGAAAAATAAGTTAATAAATAGATAAACATACATCATCACATTCACTGATGAATTCATATAGATGAAATGTATCATGTTCATGTGAAATAAATCAAAATATTTTAATAGATTAAATAATTTTAGAATGAGAGTGTATGGCTATGCCATCAGGACCAGTCATTGCTTTCATGGGAATCCTATACAGACATCCATGCAAAGGTTGAGGGATACTATCATGATGTAGATGCTAGGGAGGGGAAATTCCTTGTAGATAGTCTGGTTGAATTCCTTAATTCCTTCGGGTCATGTAATCTCTTAAGCCTACAATCCATGTAATCTCTGAGCCTGCGGGCCTTGTAACGGTTCTCCCTCATCCCTTGAAAGGGGGATTATAAAAAATATATATATAAAAATTATGGCCTTAGGTCTATTTGGGAAAATTGATCACTATATATCATAAAAAGCATGGGATCAAATATGAATGTTATTCTCCATGAAACCTCAACAAAATAGTTTTTCTAAGAGGAAAAATATGATTTTTCAGACATGGTTTGTACTATGTTTTCTAAACATCACAACTCATGGTATTATTAGTTACATTCCCTAAAAACTAATTAAATAATTTATAACATCTTTATATTAAATCTAAACTCCGATAAGACCCTTATAAAATTTGGTTTAATAAAAAGGAAAATTATAACCATTTCATGGTGGTTAAAAGTCCTTTCCAAATAAAGAAATAGGAAAATTTCTTGATAAGTTTGAAGATTTAAAAATTATTGTGTATATTCCAAATTGAAAATATTATTGGTGTTATAATAAAATATATTATAAAATTATTAATATAGAAAATGCCATGGTTTTTGAAAATGAATAATGGACTAGGAATACAATCATTTTTGGTGAGGAGGATGATGTTTTTGTATTAGAACTTTTTCGAGAAAATTTTAAAAATAAATTGATTCAACTGATGATGAAAATTAAACTCCTTACGGTAGTGAAGATGGAGAAATGATGTCTGAATAGCTGAATACATAGCTTATAAAAAATGTTAAATCTATTAAAATTATTGATTATAAAAATCAAGGTGTGAAGATAAGATGTATGATTATGGAAACTGTTTTTCACAAATTATTTCCAAAAATTTTACATCAGAAAATTTCAGACACATTTAAACATAAGGAGTGGATTTAAGCTATTAATGTAGAGATTTATTATAATGAAACTAAAAAAATAGAAACATGTTCGTAGAACCATTGAAAATAAAATTATTGGAGAAAATTGGGTCTTCATAAATAATCTTGATGAGATTTTTTAATATTCTAGATTCAATTCCATGTAAGTATGCAAAGTATACTCATATATTAAAGGGGTCGACTTTGATAAATCCTTTTGTCAAGTGTCTATAATTTATTCCATTAGAATATTCATACCAATATAAGATTATAATATACTCAAGATATGTTATATGGATATTAAATATGATTTTCTAAATTATTAGATTAGGGAAGAAGTGTTCATAGAACTACCTAAATGGTTTATCTTTATTTATATAGATGTAGAGTTGGTAAGATGAGATATATCACTATGATTCAAATCATCCATAGAGAACATAATATTTTTATCATTATTTGTATATAAAAATAATGTATTTTGAAAAGATGGTATATGTATATAAACCTATATGTGAAGATTAAAAACACCACATCACTATTTTTGATTGTGTGTGTTGGTGATATAATAATTTCAATTAATGAAGAAGGGTTACATGTAGAGTTCCCAAGAAACATGTAAGAAAGGTGAAAAATGCCAATATTGAGAGAAATTTGATTCTTCATGGGGATATAGATAATTTTAGAAGCATGAAATATTTTTATCTCATAATAAAAACATTGAAAGGAACTCTTTAAAATGTTTGACATGTAGGATTCTAGTGAAGTGACGTCATAAATTCATGTGGTAACACAACTGAATAGGGATGATAAAGGGGAAATATCTAAATGAGTAGAATTAAAAAATTTTGACTGGATTCCATATGTACTTGAAAACATAAAGAATAGAAATTATATATGATTTCACTCCTTATGTCTAATTTATCCAATATAAATAAATCACATATTTTGGAAACATAATTCATATTGAGATACATATAAAAACAAAAAATTAATTCTCAATATTATCGATACAAAAAATCATATTTAAGGATATTTGTTAATATGAAGAGTGATATCTATGGTTTATAGTGGGCTCTATGGGATTTTTTAATTGTGATTAGTATCTAAAGTGATATCTAAAAATCAACGCAACTCAAACATTTTAGGTCTACCTGAAATCTAAATTAATATTTCAAAGTCTCATTCAATCATCTCTTAGTATACACATCAAAATAATTCATAAAACAGGTAAAAAACTTCTAACTTTCAAAAAACATCTTGAAAAGAACAATAGAAATAAGTAATCGAGGAGGAAATTAAAATAAGCATGCCTCAATATAAAGGGTTGGGATTCGCACACATTTACATCTAAAACTTCATTAATTGTTCATTTGGGATAGGTTTGGTCAAAATATTAGGAATTTATTCCTTATATGGAAATACTAATGATTAAAATACACTCTTGAATATTATCCTTCAAAAAATCATAATTTATCTCAATTTACATTGACATGGATTATTGCACTAGATATTTTTATAGGGTTAAGGAACATTGACTATCAAATCATAACCATAGGATATGTTGGTTCAATAATCAAGTCATTTAACTGTGATATCATCCATATTGTTCATGTAGATACTCGTGATGAATATATAAATTATTGCTTAGTATATATTAGTGTTATTGATATTTTCCATATTAAAATCAAAGCAACATAGTTTCACCTAATAAAACATATTCCACCAAATTTGGTGTTTCTATAATCAACTGATCATTCGCAGTTAGCATAAATGATAACTTTTAGTTTGAGATCACTTGAATTATTATACACCAACCTATAATTTTGATTTGTAGATGTATTTTAGGATCCTTTTTTACATCCAATATTTGTGATACTTTTGGATTGTGTAAACATGACACAAATATTGACAACATATACAATGTCATGTAATGATATTATCTAGTAAATAATACTTCCAATCCAACTCATGTATGGCTTTCCAGCATGATTTTCTCTTTTGTTATCCTGGAAAACATTTGTGCCAATAAGAATAGACATAGACACTATTATCGATTATTTCATGTAAAACTTTTTTAATATCTTCTTTATATATTTTTATGTGAAAAAAATATTTCCTATTATATATATAATCTGTATCCCCAATAAGAATATCATCTCTGACAACATTTATATTTTAGACCATTATATTACGTTCTATGATTAATCATAACATATTCAATATTCTTTAATATAAAATAACGTATCATCAATGCATATGAGTGCAATAAGTGATGTGGGGTTTGTATTTCTTACATATAGGTGTATAACCACCTACCAATGTTCTGAAACATCATTCTTTTTAGATTATAATAAAGCATAAAATACTATTTTCTTGGATCCTACTTTGAACCATAAATATATTTCTTTTTCTTACAAAGGCAGCTTCAATATTAATCAATCATAAATCCTTCTTGTGGTTTCATGTACACTAAGTCCTCAATATATTTATTTAGAAATCTTAATTTAAATTCTACATAAAATATCATAAATTTATTCTATTTTTTTATGGAAATGGATTTTTTGATCTAATAAAGTATAACCATTAGAGAAATAGTTTCATCTAATTCAAAAACATTAATTTTTTAGTATCCTAGGAATTCCATCATGTCATTGATTCTAGACACATAAACCAAAAAGTTAAGGAATATTTTATAATAAGATTGATGATAAAATTTTTCATGGGTATAAACCTAATAGAAAATCATATATGTAATAAAATAATATATCTTGAATAATTATTGATTGTGATGATGTTATAATTTATAAAAATGACGAATGGACAAGAAATACAGTCATTTTAGATGGTGAGGATGATGTTTTCTATTATATCTTAACAGAGAAAATATATAAATATATATTTAAATAGAAGACAAAAATAATCTCTTTACAGAGATGAGTATGAATAAATAGATTAAATAGTGATAAATTAAATATTGATAAAACAAGTATAAATTGAGAAAACTATTGATTATCATAATAATGTTATTTAGATTAGAAGGAAGTCTTCAGAAACCAGTAATAACAGTTTATTTTCCATGTTTTTACCTTAGAAAATTGAGTAAGAATTTGAACATTAGGAGTTGGATCTGTATATGAATGAGGAGCATGACTAGATCAAAAATAAAGAAATTTATAAACATGTTCTTATCCCACCAAAAATAATGATATTGGAGAAACCTGGGTCATTATAAATAAACATTCTTGGAATCTAGAATTTTATAGAAACAAACTCATATTGAGTTGAATGGAATACTCAATGATTAGAGGTCTTCATTTGTATTAAACCTTTTCTCTAGTTTCTAAACATGAGTATATCAAAATAGTCATTTCTATAGTAACTCAAAATGGATTCATGAAATTTTGTATGGATGTTATGAAATAGATTATAAATGGTTATATTGTTGAAGAAATGTACATAGAACAACCAAAATTAATTCATCTTAATTTGGTTTGAAGAATGGTTTATAATATGGTGAAACCAATATATGTTTTAAAAAATAATCCAAGAGCATGGTATTTTAAGCATGATGAGTATAAAAAACAATATGTTTAAGAAAATGGAAGGTAGATATAAACCTATATTTGATAAATACCAACAATACAACACTATATGTTATTATGTATTTTGATGATATAATAGCTTCTAGTAATGAAGAAATTTTATATAGGGAGTTCTTGAAGAACATGAATGAAAGATATGAAATTTATTTGTTGGGAGAAATGATATTTTTATTAGGATATAGATTGCGAGGGTAGTAAGCTATATTTTTTTCACACAAGGAAAATATACAAAGGATGTCCTAAAAAATATTGAAATGTAAGAAGCTAGATAACTACCCAAAATAATTTTAGTGGGAACAAAACTAACCAAGGATGGTGAATGGATGAATCTTAATGAGAAGTTGTGTAAATGGTTGATGGGAATTATTATGTACTTGATATCATCAATACCTTACATTGTATACATCATCACCCTTAATATTTTATTTAAATAACCCAATGTAATCACATATTTTGAATACAAAATGATCGTGATATATATTTCAAAAACTCATAGTTAGGGATTGATATAAAAAAATAAAGGTGATATGGAACTAATGGGGTTTTTTGATGTTGAATGGGAATGGTAATTAGATGACCGGAATAATAAATTAAGGATTTTATTTTTCATTAGGATAACTTTTGAATAATGGAATTAAATGAATAAAATATTAGTCTCACTATTATATGCATTAGATTAATTTATTATTTCATTATATATAGCTATATTAAAAACATATTTTAATGCATCGATGATATATTTTATCCTGAAACCAACTTATCATTCGATTGTGGGAGGTGATAATCATAGTTCAATAAACCTATCAAAAAAACATTAAAACACACATATTCAATTAATATCTATATGAAGTAACATTTTCTGATAGAGAACATTGAAGAGGGTATTTTAACGCTAATTTTTTCCTCTATGGAATAAATTACTGATATTCAAACAAACCCTCTCTCAATGAAATAGGTCAAAAATATATGGTTGTAAGTGGGAGTGCATCCCACCCCCACATATTTATGTATGATTTTGTGATCTACATCCTATATTATTTGTATCTAATGAGTGTAGATCATTATATCATATATTAAAAATCAATAGGTCATGAAATAAAAAACAAGGGGGATATAGAGAATTGAATGATTTGGTTGAATGGTTTGATGGGCCATATGAATTTCATAAAATAATATCTTAAAGTCCTTATAACCATTTTCATTGGATCTTCAGGGTTTACAAATCCATGGTGCCAACTATGAATCCACGATTCTTCTTCCACTATCATACCAGGACTTATAAAATCTTCTAAAAAGATCACAAAACACATACAATTTTAATGTATCCTCAATAAGATATGAATAAAATCTATTTAAAAAATCCCATAATAAAAATCAAGATCTTAACTATAGAAGGAAACTCATGTATCATCATAAAAACAGATTGATGATATATATTATACATTGGGAATTTTAATAACATTGAGATCACTTCCCTCTTCCACAGAAATGGGTACAAAATTTTCATCCTTATCATCAGCTTCTTCCATTTCACCTACATCCCTAAAAAACTTATCTTATTCATCATAGGAATATTATAAAAATTCATCTGTCTCAAATCTTGGGTCATCCATATTTCTTATTCTATAAGAATACTTTACAAGATTAAACTTTTCAACAAGTTTATCATTATCCACTACCCACCTTTTCAATCAAAGTTTACAGTTCACTCTCATCATTGTTCATGTTACTTAGCTAAAGTAAAAACTATCACATTTTACTACCTTTTAATATTCTTAAAGAACAAGGAATTCACATTCTAAGGGATAATAAATACTTTTTAGATACCCAAGAGACTTTTATCTATGATAATTCCTATATAATTCCATCATATGAACCATTAAATATCTATAAATATAAATCAAGTCTCCACTTTTCATAAGAAATAAGAAGAAAATATCTTACTAACTCGTTATGATAAAACCTTCCTTCTTGGGACATAGAAAGTAATAAATGAACTCAAACATCCAAAATCATTCTTCATCTATCTTTATTGTAATAGGCCTACAAACAGTTTCATTTAGAGTCAAACCAAAAAAAATATTATTTGATCATGAATTTCTCACAGTTGAGGAGAAATAAACCATTATAATCACTAGGTATACCTTTATGAAGAACTCATATACATTTATCCCACAATCTTGAAGAGAGAATGATATATTTTTATCAACCATTATTTTGTAACATCTTTCTTGTATTCAAATTGATATACATCATGAAGATAGAAATAATGATCCAAACTATGTTATAATGGATTATAATTCCTCAAATACCATTCATCTCATCCATGGACTTGTATCACATTCCAAACGAGTGACTTTCCCATGGAAACCAAGTGATTCCAATTTTCTTTTCATCTATTACAACTCGAGACATCTGCTCCAGATTATTTATTTCTACAGTCCAAATTGATTCACCTATTCATTTATTTGATGGATAAGACATGTCGGAAGAAACACCTGGTTGCTTCACTCACACCATTTTTTAAATTTATTGTTATTTTAAGGTCAAATGAATTGGGTAATGGTTCAAGAAATATGAGAAAGTGTTACAAAAAAATAACAAAAATATATTCTTCTATAGAATCTTAATTAGGAAAATTTTACCATTTTGGGATTTAGAAATAAAAAATGAATAATTATAATACAAATAATATAAATTATATAAGATAAAATTCTTAATTATAATAAGGAATTATAGCACTAGGGATGGTAGGAACCTAATGGTACATTTTGTGGTATAATATTAATTGTATCATGTCATAGTAGTATGACTAATGGTTGATCATGATGGGAGTATGACTAACAGTAGATCATTACAGTAATACCATAGTTGTGATATTCTACTCCCATGAATAAATTAACCAAGAAAATAAACATATATGAAAATTAAATCATTCTAAGTTCATGTATGATATAAAACATTCTCTCAAAATTCAAATACATGGTGAATATATAAGCAAGATAATGTTAATTTCCAATGAATGCATGATTTATATCACCTTTCTAAAAATGGTCTCCCAAAAAATTTTATCTTATAACAAAAGTTTGTTTTGGAATGTGACATTGGATTCCAAGAAATGTTAATAACACTTCTATTATTAATGTTTATATGTATAAGTTGAAATTTAAATCCATATCCTTGAAAAGTCAATTTCATCCAAATAATTTGTTGACAATAACTACCTAAGGGTATATACTCAACATTAGTAGTAAATAATGAATTTTTTTACTATGCTATGAAACAATATATTTTCCAAAAAAGATTCATGCTCAATAGGTTCACTTTCTATTTAACTTACAACCACCAATATCTGTTCTTTAATAACTCACTATGTCTAGTGATTTTACTCTATAATAGAACAATCCAAACTTAGTTGTAATTATTATGTATTTAAAAAATTCTTATAATGGTTTTCAAATGTGACACTTTTGGGTTTTATTGTAAATAACCACATATACACACCATAAACAATATATCGGGATGGATAGTAGTTAAGTAAACTCTTAATCATACCCCTATAAGTGGTTTGATCAACTGGTTTCCAAGTTTCATTAAGATTCAATATATAGGCAGTACACATTAGATTATCACTTACTTTTGTACTATCTACTTATAAAAGTTTTCGAATAATATTATTGTATTTTTATTTAATTAAAATAATTCCTTATTTATTTTAAAATATATAAAAACCATAAAAGAATTTTCACTCACCCATTAAATTAATTTCAAAACCCTTTACATCATTTTTGAAAAATAATTTCCTAAATAAATTATTTTAAATCAAAAAACTATATCATCGACATAGATTTATACTTCAAAAACATCTTTAGAAGTTATTTTAACAAATTGTGTCAGAAAATAAATTCTTTTAATAAAACCATTGGAAATCGAACATGAGATCATCTTATCATACTAAGCCCTTGAGGCTTATTTAAAAAATATAATATTTTTTAATTTAAAAAACTTATTTGGGAAGTGAGTGTTTTGAAATAATCTGGGATTTTTCATAATAACACTCTAAAAAATATAACCATTTAATAATACACTCTTGATATCTATCTGATATAATGTGAAATTCAAATGTGTTTTACTGATAAGAAATATTCTGATGGATTCTTCTCTAGCTACTAGAGCAATGGTTTCTTTATATTAAATACTTTCTTCCTGATCATACCATTTTTAGCCAATATAGATTTATTTTTAATTATACTACCTAAATTAAAAATCTTGTTTCTAAACACCAACTTAGAACTAATGGTAAGGTAGTCCTTAAATCTTTCAACTAATTCCAAAACTATATTTTTTTGAAACTTATTTATTTGTTCCTACATTTCCATTACCCCTAATTCATCATCAATTTATTTTTGGATTTTATTAGATTTGAGTTATGATAAGAAATCTTGAGGTTAAATATGGTTTCTAACAAAATATGTAGTTTTTATTTATCTATTTAGGTCTCCCTTGACAACATCTAATGGTTGGTATAGATGTTTCCTAACATCTCTCAAAATAGAAGTATTTTCTATAAGGCCAAAACCTTAAACATTACACAATATTGAATTATGTTAATAATTTAAATTGAATAACCTTTTAGGATTATATATTTAGATAACTAGTTCATAAATTATACATAAAAACATTAATATTACATGTAGACACTTCTACTCAGAATCCATTTTTCATAAAATAAAAACTCTTAAAATAAATGAAACATGTTTAGTTCCATGTGTTAAACAACATGAATTTTCTTTGATCCCATAATTGAACCTTTTCCACTTCAAGTCATTTTAAAATCATTTCAAAAAAAATGGGATGATCATAAAAAGGTTAGTAAGGGATACACAATAAGGAAAACTGTTAGTTTTTTAAAACAACATGTAAACCATGTATATATTATCATAAGTAAAACTTTGATCCTTTATGAAGTACTAAATAATATTCACTAAATAAGAACTAATTTATTAATCTTTTTTAAACTAATGTTTACCATAAAATCCATAGAAATAACTAATTACATATAAAATGTAGACTTGGGACATAATCATACTTAAATTCAATAACCATATGGCCGACTTCGACAAATAATTCTCACAAATGGAATAGTCATGAAAACTAATTCCATACAAAATGCATTGGAGGTTATAATGTAACCACCAATCCATGGTTTGACAGGGAACCACCCATCATTTTGTTTATCACATAACCACCCGTCAAAATTTGAAGTACCATTATATAATCATCACACATAAAAGATAGAAAATATCAACATTTAAATCATTAAATTTTCAATTGAAATCATAAGAAATAATTTCAAGATATTGAAATAGTAAATCCTCTTTCAAAAATCATTTTCAATACAACAATATATAAAAAGGGTATCTGGTATTTATTTTCCATAATAACATCACGACATGTTAAGGAAGCCAAATATCAAATAATGCTCATGGTGGATGAAAGGTCATTGTCACCATATACATTAAAAAGTAAAAATCCATTTATAGTTTAGTAAATCTCAATGTTGAAAATGATTCCATTTTAACTAAATCAAATGAAAAAGGGGTTTATAAACCGTATAAAAAAAGTCGTGTATATATCAAAATATTCCTCAATGAAAGGATATTGAGACAAAGTCCCTTACCCTGTGTCAGACTTGACTCGTTAGTTATTTAATTTCATGAATAATAAACTTAAGTTAATTTATACATGATTAAGAACTATTTTAAAGTTTATTATTCTTTTTATATCACTTATTACCTTGCTAGAACAATTATATAATTATTTGAGTTAATATCGGACATTTTGTCGATGTTTAGAACTTGAGTCAAAAATTTAAGATGTTATAATTATAAATTTTACATGTTGTCAAAACTACCCTGTCTCTATAATGATAAAAATAATTTAGATATAATATATATAATATATATCCATCATATATGTATTTATAATAGCCCATATAATTTGGATATAATAAATGAAACACACCGTTCATTGAGATGTTAAGTTGTATGTATACATGAACGCAACATTCACTATTTTGTATTTAAAGAAATGAAAAATAAAAGATACATAGGTATATTATAATTATTGTATTATATATATGTTATATATGTTAGACATTTTCATTAATGTTATCCTTTATATGTTCTAAGTATAGAATGAACGAGTCATATAACCTTGAGGGGGCGGTAGTCCATACTTCATCAAATGCAATTATCATATTTATACAACATTAAAAGCATATAGGTATATTCTTAATGAAATTTATAGTATCATATAGATAAAATAAATATCATATATAATTACAGTTCCATAATAATTGCCAACATAAGTGGTGGTAGAAGAATATTGAACAACAATTATTTTGTGAGGTAGTGGATCACCGTCCACAGAAACTGTATATTATATACCCATTAGATGAAAGTGTGTGTAAGTATATTTAGAATCCTTCTCATAAAAAACTAGTATATTTATTTTAATTGTGTTTTTATTTAAAAAAAGTACAATAATATCATAGAGAATGGATAAGGAATAATAATGTAAAGGAAATTGAGAGAAGATGTTAACTCAAATCTGGTAACTTCTTTTGATTTGAACCAAAGGGCTCTCTTGAATTGCCTTCTACCTAGGAGAAGGCTTCTATGAGTAAGGTAGTAATGTTGGGAGATTATTTGGGATTATTATTGGACAATAAAAGGGGGATTGAGAGGTGTGAGTAAGGGTTAGAGGTGGTTTCCTTTTATTTGAGGGAGGAGGGGCACTTTAGGAATGTCTGAAAGTGTTTTTTTATTAATTGATATTCAAATTATAATAACACAAAAGTGATATATTTAAAATATCATATGAGGATGGGACGAAATAATCATAGAAAATGGATTTTAAACAAGTTTAGTTTATAAAAATAACTTTATCTTTTCACTTTAACCCTTAGTAAACTAATTTAACTTTTACCATGTCTTATTTTATATTCATAATATATGGTTATAATAGTTACTATAAAATGAAAATCGAACCAATAATGGATAATTAATAAAAAAAATTAACATCATTTACATTAGTTGGACAAATCGTAGATTATTAGAACTATTATATCATTGAATAAAATGTTAATTTATTTAAAAACACATTTATGTCAATTTTTATACTCATCATACGATGACTTTTTAAAAATCTAGAAGAACATGATTAATTCAAAAAAAATCATTAATTCAAATATATAAAGTAACAAAACATCCATAAAATTAATGTATGGCATAAAATGTTTCAAAATGAATTTATTTAAATTTTTATAATCTAATTAATTTAAAATATTCATTAATAAGGTAATCAATTAATCAATATTGTGTCATAAATAAATTTATTTATTTGATGTCTATAAATTATAAATAAAATACCTTGATGTAAGAAATCTTTTTAGATTTATAATTACTATTTATTGTCAATGAGATCACTTATATAACCCCATATAAAATTTGTTTCAGTAAAAGATATATGTTTTGGTTATATTTTCCTTAACATTAAATTAAAAGTAATTAAATGTCATTTTCACACACAAGTGGCTCCATGAGGTCCTAAAATTGACCTAAGGATGAAAATGGTCATAAATATCTCATATAACAGGGTTAGGATATGTTTTAGAGTAATTTAATATTATTATAATATTATTTTTACCCTTATTTACTGGATTTACCATTTATCCATGGAAAATAGAATATTTATTGAAGTTTCTATTTATAATGTCTAAAAATAAAAAATACATATTTACACAATTTAAATCTCTTGATTATTAATATGGAATCTATTTTTCAAAATTCAAAACACATAAGTTTCATAAATTAATTTAAAATTAATTCCCATTGTGAAAACAAAAAAGTGTGTTTTTTAGAAGTAAAAACTACCAAAAGATTGACATGTGTTTATGTCTAATTTAAATGTAAAATTAATTACAATGACCATAATTGGATAAAATTCAAAAACATATAACCTAATTACACTTTAAAATCAATTAAAAGGACAATATAATCATATAAATAAATTATATGAAAAGACTATTTTGACTTAAAATGCAATATTTTTCACTACTCATTAAAAATGAACTTTGTTAGAAAAATACAAAAAAGTTACGCAAATTAAATTTTTATGTCCCAAAAATAAATAGCATATTTAATTTGTAAAATTGAACATATAAAATAAAAAAAATATTAAAAAAATTTTTTTCTATCAAAAGCCGGTAAAACTACCTTTTAAAAACATTAAATTATTTATGCTTAAATTCGATTACTTCTCATTTTATGCCCCTAAATTTTATTTAAGAAATGTAAAAACATTTATACAACATGTTTAATCATATTATGGTTAGTTCTATTCATTCCCACCAATATAATGGCTATGTGTTAACTGCCATTTAAAATAATAATACTATATTGTTATTATTTTTCTCAGTATGACTCAACCTTGTGTGCAACATAAGATTAATAATAAGCCAATTGTTGTGTTTCCGGTACACCATTGAACATAGAATCCCCATTAATGAAAAATAAATATTTAATAAATATGAAAATTTCATATTCTTTATTTACCTAGGATGTTATATCCTTCCCCCCTTTTAGAAATTTTTTCCTCATACTTTTATTCAATTATCAAATAAGGGGGGGTATTTATCCCCCAAGGAATTTTTATATTTGCATGTTTCCTCTTCAACCATATGGGTTTTTCATAAAACCTTATATGGATGAATTAACTTATTCTGGCAGACATGCTCTCTTTGATCAAGAATCTAAACCGGTTGTTCCTTATAAGGGATATTCTCTTCTAACAGAACTATATCTAGACTGAAAACATGAGATGGATCTGGAATATTCCATCTCAACATTGAAACATGAAAAAAATTGTGTACTTGGGATAAACCTAGAGGTAAATTCACTTTATAGGGAACTGATCCAACTTTCTCTAGGATTTCATAGGGTCCAATGAACCTTGGAATCAACTTCCCCTTCTTACCAAAATGCATCACACTTTTCAATAGGGAAAATTTGAGAAAGACATTATGACCTACCTTGATAGAAAGATCCTTCCTTCGGTTATCCACATAACTTTTTTGCATGGTATGATCTTTCCTCATGTGTTTCTATATCAACTGAACATTATTTTCATTCTCTTCTACAAATTCGGGTCCCATCAGTTTCATTTAACCAACATCATCCCAAAAATCTAGAGTTCGACACTACTTCCCATATAATGCCTCAAAGGGAGCCATATGTATAATGGAATGAAAACTGTTATTATAAGAAAAATCAACCAAAGAAATTTATTGGTCCCAACTTCCCTGGTAATCCATTGAACAAAAACATAGCATATATTCCAATGTTTGAATTTTTTGTTATGACTACCTATTTGGTTGAGGATGAAAAGATATAATAAAATATTTTTCTGCACCCAGTGAATATCAAAGGCGTTTCCAAATGTTAGAAGTAAACCTAGGATCACAATCAGATACAAAAAAGCGGGTAACTCTATTAAACATGAATATAGTTTTAACATACAATCTAGAAAGTTGATCAATAGAAAAATTATCTTGAATACGAAATAAATGATATTATTTAGTCAATCGATCAATATTAACCCAGATTTCATTATTACCTCGAGATGTATTTCGTAGTCCCCCAATGAAGTCCCTTGATATATTTTCCCATTTACACTATGGCACCGATAATGGTTAAAGCATCCCTTTTAGAAAATGTCGCTCTACTTTAACCTGTTGAAAATTCTCACACTTCACAATAAAGTCTGCAATGTCTCTTATCATTCCAACCCACCAATAATACACCCAAAGATCACTGTACATATTAGTAAAACATAGATGAACTGAAAACGGAGAACAATGAGCTTTATATAACAACACTTTTTTCAACTGTGAATCACAAGGCAGACATATTCTCATCCCAATTCTCAAAATACAAAAATTATCAATGTTAAATTCTGGAAACATACCCTTCTTAACTAACTATAAATTTTTCTACCACTCAATACCTCCCTTCTATGATTTCTTAATTCTGTTTTAGAGAGATGCTTTCACTAACACCTGAGACAAAATAGATGAATTTAAAATACGAAAAAAATGTATTCCAATGGTTATCAAATCATTAATCAAATTATCTTGGTCCAAACATAACATGGTTAATGTTGCCTTATTTTTTAATCTCAAAGCATCATCTTATTTATTTTTTTTCCTGCATGGTAATGAATTTTGAAATAATAATCCTTGATTAATTCCAGCAATCTCTTTGGTCTCATGTTAAATTTTTTATTACTGAATATATACTTCAAATATTTTTGGTTTGTATATATTTCACATTTTACTCCATAGATATGATGACTCCAAATTTTTAAAGAAAAAACAACAGAATCTAATTCCAAATCAGATGTAGGGTAATTTAACTAATGAGGGTTCAGTTGACGTGAAACATATGCAATTACGATATAGTGCTGCATTAGGACACAACCAAGTCCATTCAACAAAGAATCATTGTAGATAACACATTCACCATCTCTAGAAGGTGATTCCAAAAAATGGATCATTCACCAATATTATTTTTAATTACTAAAAACTATCAGTATATTTTTTTTCTAGATGAACATAACACCTTTTCAAGTTAACTTAGTCAGTGGGATAGATTACCATGAAAAATTTTCAAGAAACCATCTGCAATAGCCTTCCAAACCATGAAAACGATGAATATCAGTTATATTTTTTGGGTATTGTCCATTATTCAACAAATTTGGTTTTAAAAGGATCAAAAGTTATGCCTTTTTTTGAAACAATGTGACCAGGGAATGAATGTTGTTATAACAAAAAATCACACTTGATGAATTTCCCAAACAATTTCATTTATTTTAATGTTTTCAAGACAACCCTTAAATAACTTTCTTGTTCCTATTTACATTTGGAATATACCAAAATGTCATCAACAAAAAACACAAAATTATCCCAGAAATAATGGAAAAAATCTATTCATAAGATTCATGAATATAATAGGTGAATTTTTAACCCAAAAGGCATAACTAAAAATTCATAATATCCATATCTAGTATGAAATATGGTATTCATAAAGTTTTCTTCCTTTACTTACAATTGATGGAAATCCGACCTCAATTCAATCGTCGAAAAATATTGATATCCTTGGAGCTAATCAAACAAATCATCGATATAAGGAAAATGATACTTGTTCTTAATAGAGATATTTTTTAAGGAACTACAATCAATGAAAAGTCTCATTGAACCATTTTTCTTTTTAAAAAACAAGACTAGATCACCCCATTGTGATGTTCTAGTTCTAATTAAACCCTTATATAAAAACTTCTACAATTTTTTATTTAATTATAAAAGTTCAATTTGTGTCATTCGATTAGGGGGTTCTGAAATTCTCTTAGCATCAAGAACTAATTCAATAGTAAATTCAACTTCTTAGATCAGGTATAATACAAGTAAACTCATTAGGAAATACATCAAGATACTCATTTACTACAGGAACATCATTAATCTAAGCAGTTCCTTTGTTTTCAAAAATATGTGCAAGGTATCATTCCTTTCCATCTATCACTAGTTTATCTACTTCCAAATACGTTATCAGAGATAAGGGTTCATTCTTGTACATAAACTGAAAATTATTCAGAAAAGAAACCTCTTAATATCTATAGTCAATCTTAGAATTTTAAAAAAGAAAGCTATTCTATTCCCAAAATAACATCAAACCCTACTAGAGGAAAAACCCCAAGGTTTTCAGTTAAATTAATTCCACAAATAAGGTAGTAAGATTCACATTATTTCTTTTTCGCATCAAAATTTCC
Organism: Viscum album; assembly: GCA_963277665.1. Taxonomy (NCBI): domain Eukaryota; kingdom Viridiplantae; phylum Streptophyta; class Magnoliopsida; order Santalales; family Viscaceae; genus Viscum; species Viscum album. The sequence continues at coordinate 1,545,285,997 of OY728135.1, read as the reverse complement.
CCTATGTGTTTTCACCATAACTTTTAGATTCAATTCTTGAGGTGGAATTCTAAGTTTACATAAAAATTTCTCAGAAATGAATGAATGCGTAAACCCTGAATCAGAAAATACATTGGAATAATCTAAAAAAATAATATACCTGTTACCACTTTATTTGATTGTCCCACATCAACCATAGTAGTAGATAAATATTTTTCCCTGACCATTTAATATTGATCTATATGTTTTCTATATTTTGCAATCAAATTTGGACACACATTGGAATAATACCCAAACTCATTACAACTAAAACATCTTAACGCTGGCTTTTCATTGCCTGCTTGATCATCTTCCTTACAGTTACGAGCAATATGACCAGTCAAACCCCAGTAGAGGAACTTTAAATATTTTGAGAGACATTCTCCATGATGATTTTTACCACACATATCACTAGATGAAAACTTATGTTTCTTACCTCAAGGATTCTTTTATAAAAAATTCCCCTTTTCCTGCTAACTGGACCACATATTTTTCTTCCTCTCATGAAACAACTGATCATCAAAAAACTTTATTTCTACCTTCTCTGACCATCTACCGTGTTTCTTACAGCTTTCGAATTCATGAGAGGCTAATGCTCTTTGATATTGTGGCTTCAGTCCTGAGTAAAATCAATTTATCTTACTATCATGATCTTGGAAGAAATTTGAAGCCTGCCTTTCCAGTCGAGTAAACTTTCCTTCATAAGTAGCCACTGAATCATCCTATTGTGTCAATTTTAATAATTGTATTTCTACCATAAGTTGAACCGCCTTAGGAAAGTATTTCTCATGAAACATACCTTTGAATTTGTCCCAACCAAGAGCATCATTCTTTTCACTGTCCGTGATATTTTTATCCATCGACCACCAATGATATTATTCTCCATCGAAATGATAAAAATCTAGAATAACATTTTGATTTCCTACAAAACTAATGTCATTGAAAATAATTTCCAGTGCTTTGATCCACCATTAAACTTTAACATGGTCAGATGATTCTTTGAATGTTGGGGGATGTTGCCTCATGAAATGATCCACTATATACATGTTCCTATGGGTTTTATCTGGTTGATCTCATGCATGTTTACCACCAAACATTATATCCTGAGTCAACTGCACCATTACATTAACAAACTATTCAATTCTGATTCCAACTATCTTGAGATGCTGATTTGGAGGGTTATTATCATATGTATTCCTTCCCAGCACTAATGCACTATTTCATCTATGAAAAAATATCATGAACAAACATATCATAGATTTAGAAACATGGTAATATTCAAATTCTATATCATTTCAATTTGACCATAATGTAAAAATCATTTATGGATATTTTATTAACAAAATTATAACTCATAATGTTATCTGAACTGACCTATGATACTAACTTCAAGGCCTCAACCTTAACCATTACATAATATTTAATTAATTTAATAATTAAAATTGTTTATCTTTTAAATATTATAGCTTTAGGGAATTATTTCATAATTTATAAATAAAAACATTAATATTACATGTAGACACTTCTACTAAGTATCCATTTTTTATAAAAGAATAACTCTTAAAGGAAATGAAACATGGGAATTTCTATGTTTTAAACATCATGAATTTTCCTTGATCCCATCCTTGACCACATTCCACTTTAAGTATTCTGATAAATATTTCAAAATCATTTGATGAACATATAAATCTCAATAAGGGATACTCAAATAAATAAAACTATTAGTTTTTCAAAACAACATGTAAACCATGAATACTTTATCCTAAGTAATACCTTTCACATTAATGAAGTAGTAAATATTATTCATTGAATAAAATCTCATATTTTACTCTTTTGTAACCCAAATATTAACATAAAACCAATAGAAAAAACACATAATGTATAAAAGGTATACATGGGACATGATCATACTTAAATAGAATAACCATATGATCCACTTCCACAAATAATTATTACAAAAGGAATAGTTGTATGACCAAATTCCATACCAAATGAATTGGAGGTAATTACATAACCGCCTATCTTTGGTTTATCATGGAACCAATATTCATTCGGTTTATCACGTAACCACTTTTCAAATGTCTAAGTACCATTATATAATCCTTACATGTAAAAAATTACAAATATCAACATTTCGATCATAAAAATTTCGTTTGAAATCAGAAGAAATAAATTAATGATATTGAAACAGTAAATACACTTTAAAAACCATTTTCAATACTAAAATATGTAAAAAGGGTATATGTTATGTATTTTCAATAAAAACATCACAACTTGTTAATGAAGCCAAATATCAAATAATGCTTGCGGTGGGGGAAAGGTCGTTGTCACCGTGTATCTTAAAAGGAAATTTTTTGTTTTTGTTTAGTAAAATGATACATAAAAAAAGATTAACTTTGAAAAAAATTAAAATTAAATGGGTTTTATACACCATATATAAGTAATTATTGTATAAATCAAAATATGCCTCAGTGAAAAGAGATTGAGACAAAGTCCCTTACCTCGTGTCCTAATTGACTCGTTCTTTATTTAAAAAACGGAATAATAAAATTATGTTAATTTTAAATTTATTCAGAAATTTTTTCAAGTGTATTATTCCCTTTATATCACTTATTACCTTGATATAACAATTAGTTAATTATTTGAGTTCATATCAGACATTTGGTCAATGTTCAAAACAAGAGTAAAAAATGAACTTGTTATAATTATAAATTGTCCATGTGATCAAAATTACATTATATATATAATGATAATCATGATTTAGATATCATATAAATCATATATATTCATTATATATGTACTTAGAATATTCTATATCATTTGGGTATAATAAATTAAATGCAATGTTCATGGAGATGGTAATCAATACATACGCATGAACACAACATCCATTTATTTTTAATATTTAATGGAATAAAAAATAAATGATACATTGGTGTATTATAATTATAGTAAAATATCAATGTTATATATGTTACATAATTTCATTTATTACATCCATTGTACATTCCATGTATAGAATTAACAAGTCATATCACTTTGAAGGGGCGGTAGTCCACACATCCTCAAATGAAATTATTAAATTTATACAACATGAAAAACATAATGGTATTTTCTAAATGATAATTACAATATAATATAGATAAAATGAATATCAAAAATATCATATATAATTACAATTCCATCTCAATGGCCGCCATAAGAGGTGGTAGGAGAAGATAACACAATCATTGTTTTGTGAGGCAGCAGTTTTCCGTCCCCAGAAACTGTATCTTCTATATCCATTAAACAGAGGTGTGTGTAAGAGTAGATAGAATAATTATAATAAAAAACATATTATATTTAGGATATTTTTGTTTTTATCTTTATATATAATAATTAGATCATAGGGTGTGGAGAAGGAAAAATAATGGAAAGAAACTTGATAGAAGATGTTACCTCAAATCGAGTATCTTCTATTTATTTGAGCCAAAGGGATCTCTTGAATTGCCTTTTTCAAAGGGTAAGGATTCTAGGATGAAGGGAGTAATGATGGGATATTACTTAGGAATATTTTGGATGATCCAATGGGGATTGAGAGGTGTTATTAAGGGTTAGAGATGGTGTCATTTTTTAAGATAGAGGAGGGGTACTTTAAGAAAGTTGGAAGGTATTATTTTATTATTAATTGATTGTAGAATAATAATAAAACATAAGTGATGTATTTATAATATATGGTAATGATTGGTCTAAAGCTTATAATATAATGGGTTTTATGAAAGTTTATCTCATAAAATTAACATTATCTTTTAGCTTTAAACCTTAGTAAACTAATTTATATTTTAACATGTCTTCTTGTATATTCATAATATATGGTTACAATAGTAACTACAAAATGACAAAAGACCCAAAAAAATGGATCATTAATGACATTTGTAACATCATATATGTCATTTGGGTGAATATTATATTTTTATTACTTTTATATCATTTAATAAAATATTAATTTATTTAAAAGCTCATTTATGTTAATTTTTATACTATTCATATCATAACTTTTTAAAAATCCATTAAAAATTGATTCATTCTAAATAACATTATTAATTCAATGAAAAAAGTAATAAACATCCAAAAAAATCTTTTATGGCCTAAAAAGTTTCAAAATAAATTTATTTTAATTTTTATAATCTCATTTATTTAAAACATCCATTAATAAGGTAGTCACTACATGACCGTTGTGTCATAAATAAATTTATTTATTTGCTATTTAAGAATTATTAATAAAATAACATGATGTAGGAAATATAGAATATTTATAGTCAAATAGATCTGTTATATAACCCCATATAAAATTACTTTTAATAAAAGATGCATGTTTTTTTTATAGTTCCATTAATTTTAAATAAAAATTAATTAAATTCCATTTTCACACAAAAGTGGCATCATGGGGTCCTAAAAATAAACCACAGATTCCCATGGTCTGAAATATATAATACAATTGGGTTAGGACATTATTTAATGTAACTAAATATTAATATAATATTATTTTTTATCCACATTTACCAGATTTACCTTTTAACCACGGTAAATAAATTATTAGATGATGTTACTATTCATATTTTCCAAAAATAAAAGTTTCTTATTTAGAAAATTTATTACTACTGATTTAAAATATGGAATCATTTTTTATAAATTCAAAACATATAAGTTTCAAAAATTAATTTAAAATTATTTCTCATTGTCATAACCAAAAAGTTTGTTTTTAAGAAGTAAAAACTACCAAAATATTTAAATGCTTTTATGTCTAATTTCAAAGTGACATTACTTCCAATGACCAAAATTGGATTAAATGTTAAAAAGCTAATCTAATTACAGTTTAAAATCAATTAAAAGAAAAATATATATAGAAAAATAAATTAGATGAAATGATAGTTTTGACTTAAAATGCAGTATTTTTTACAATTCACTTAAAAATGAACTTTATTAGAAAAATATCAATAAATTACCAAAAGTAAATTTTGATGTCTCTATTATAAATAAAAATATTATTTTTTAAAATGAAACTTATAAAAGTGATATAGCTAATTTTAAAAAATGGTTTTCCTATCAAAAGGTGGAAAAACTACCTTTTAAAAATATTTGAGTATTTATGCTTAAAATTGGATTCATTCTCATTATAAGTATCTAAATTTTACTGAATAAATGAAAAACATTTGACAAACATGTTTAATCTTATTTTATTTATTTCAATTCAATACCACCAATACAATGACTAGGAATTAACTACCATTAAATATAATAATATTATATTATTATTATTTTTCTCAGTTTGACTCAAACTTGTGTGAAATATAAGATTTCCGAGAAACCCATTGTTTCGTGTTTGGTATTCCATCAAACATAGAATCCCCTTTAATAAAAAATTAATATTTAACAAATATGAAACTTTCATATTCTTTATTTACCTGGGATGTTACATTTCCCATTTAATTTTTATCTATAGGTTCATGCTCAAGCTGATCTTCAGAATTGACAGATTATAATATGAGAATCCAAATAAAATTATTAATCGATTTTTAATTATTTTCTAAATTATAAAGTTCATCTAATATATTTTTAAATGATTCTTTAGGTTTATGTGGATCTGTCTCATAAAATTATACGTTATAGATACTTAAAAAATCATGGTCATTTTATTAAATAAATTATGTGATTTACTATATGTTGAACTTCCATGGAAAATTACTTCATCACTATTGGAATAAAATATCTATAAATGTTCTTTTGTATTGAGTATAAATAATTGTCAACAAAAAACATGAATATAGTTACCTTTTAGTTTTTTGTCCTTCCATAACTCATATGTGGTTTTATTTAATTTTGTCTATTTATACATATATTATTTATAGATAAATTTGTCTTCACAGCCTTTAAAAAAATGGGATGTCATTACTCATTAATCATGTTCAACAAAATATCATGAATATTTCTATTTTTTCTACTGCACTATTACTCTGTGGGGTCAAATTAGAGAAATATTTGTGACGATATCCATGTTTTGAGAATAAGAATTCAATGTATGGATTTTAAAACCCACATCCACAATCACTCATAATGTTTTTATTCTATGCCCACTAATATTTTTTTATAGATTTTAAAATTTTAAAATATAATAAATAACATCACTTTTATAAAAAAAAGTAAAAAAAACCACAAATATCAGGAATAATAATCCACTTTAGCATTGGCCAATGGTTTCCTATGAAAATAGGAAATCTAGAAGGTCCAAACAATTTTATGTGAACTAACTCTAGGGGTTGATATGTTAAAACTAATTTCTTTGGTTTGAAATTTGATTTCTGTTAATTAAATTTTAACATGGGTTACATACATTATCTATTTTGAAATATAGTTTAGGTTGATCCTTGAAAAAAAACATTACTACTTTTATTTCTCAGTGAGTGTATATTTCAATGGCCTAATATCTTATTTCAATTCCATGATTCTTTAGGAAAGTCACTTAAACATGAAATATTATTTGTAAATAATAATCTCAAATCTATATCATATACATTAACATTATAGATATTAGAACACACTAAAACATGATTAGAATAAAAAATATTATAATAATTGTTCTAAAACATAACATGGTAACCATCATCACATAGATATGATACTCTATGAATATTATATTTTAATCCATATAGAAATAATACTTTTGAAATTGAAATACAAAAAGAGTAACCGATTTGTTCAGGTTTATTTATTTTTCCTCTGGCATTGACAAAATAATGACATGTCCACTATCAATATTGATATGGTTTTTGAGGATCAATTAATATATAGTCATGTATTTAGAACATCCACTATCCAGATATAATAGGTTCTTACTGGTACATTTTAAGAAGGATTCATATAAGAATTTTTTTGACCATGAAATAATTTTTCAACCCATATTTTATTTCTTCCAGAAATTATTCTAATTAGAGATTTGGGAATATATAATTCTTTAATTGGTTTCATATAATAAAAACCTAGAATTTCATAAATAAAAAATTTATTCGATTTATAGGAGTAAGTGGTGATTAAAAACATGGTATAACTACAACTTAAGACATGTTTATTTATATAAATCCTTATCTATAATAGATTTTTCTCAATTCCCCTAGTGTATTTAGGTGTGGTTTTATTTCTATGAATTCTAGTGAGATTTTATCTACAATTACTTAATCTCTCTAGATACTTATTAAGTTTATCATCTGATATTCTAAGTCTATTTTTACCACTTTACAATTATTATTTTTTCTACAAAAAATAAATTTTAATTGGTGAAAACAAAGCCCAATACTTCTTTGAATTTTTTATTTATCCTATAGTTCTTTTATTTTCTCTTAAAACATATTAAAACATTCAAAGAAATCATTATTGGTTATATTTTAATCACTTTTAATGTAATGCCACGACCCTAGTTACCCAGATTCGGTGCATTATTTTAATACATTGGAATTATTATAAGCAATCAAATCCCAAAAGACAGATCAGTTTAGCAGTCTTGGAAATAGATTACATACATTAACATTACATTACAATTTCAAACATAAAACACAGTGTAAATAGTTCATTGATAACACCATTATTCCCTTAAGCTTAACCCTGTATATCAATAATAATACACTTCTTGGAATCCTGGGAAAATGAAACATAAGAAAGGGGTTAGCTCATATTATTAGTAAGGGTAAGTAATACAACAGAAAATGACATAAATATTAAGCATGGTGAATAATTGAAACCACATAAATTTACCAATAATAAACATGAATACTTTTTTGGATATAATATGAGATGTGTAAATAATTCCATAAAAAAAACATAATCAATGGTATTCTACTAGTTGAATGACCACATGAACCATAAATATTATTTCCATAATGAGGGAATGTATAATGTCGGACATTCTGAAACATTTTGTCAAGGCCTCGTCCAATACGTCTAAAATTGATTAAGGCCTCGGCCAAAACCATATATCAAATTGGGAAAGGGCATCGGCCAATTCCACATCTAGTTGTCTCATGAGACCTACCGATGCATCGAGGAGCTATAGCGGGCTCCACCCGTCACATAGTAAGTCCAATACATTCCTCATATGAAAAGGTTGAAATATAACATAAACATTCATATTAAAACTAGCATAAAAATGTCAATACTTTAACCATAAACCATGAATGGTATAAAAATAGAACATCCACAGTCAAACATATCAGAACTCATTCAATAAAATATAGAATATTTTATTATAATAAATTAACCTCAATCAAAAATAATATCTAGTAAAGGATGCTAAAAATGTTGAAAATGAAGTGTAAAACTTTTTGAGAGAAATACCCATTTTTGTAAAATAATTTAAAATTCACACATTTATAAAGGAAGTAATTTAAAACATATTTTTGAATAAAAGTTTCCCATACCGCTTTGAAACATTTGAAAATAATTATCATCTCAAAACATTCATGTCCATATAAATAAATCCTTAAAATCATTTTTAAAACATGGACATTAATTAAAAATATTTAGAAAGACAAATCATTAAAACATTTAAAATTATGATCTTGATAAAGAGTACCTTTCCAAAATCCTTAAAATATTCATTTTTAAATTATTTTTATGAAAAATGGACATGGATGATAAAAATTTCCCAGTAAATATTTACACATAAACAATCTCGGATAATAATGAGATTGGGGAAATTAATCCTTACAAATTTGGTAACTTACAAAACATACTCCCCATGAAAGAAGTATCATACAATGAATATGTAAATACACATAAATTAAATTTTATTACACAATGATTACAATTATGGTCAGTACATACACCACACAAAAATTAATAGTGGCCATTTGGCATGAATCTCAAGGGAATAAGCAGTGAGATGAAGACCACTTACCTTTCACTTTCCTTTAGTTGAGGGTACGTTTAACCTCCTGTATGAAGACTATAGTATGTTATTAAATTATAACCGAACTATATTAATATTTATGATATCATACATTATTCATTTATGACTTTATACTACCCATTTAATAATAATTTCCATGTTATATTAATATTTCAGGTAATTATAGCTTTCTATATCGTTGGTGTTTTAACGTGTTACTCTTGATTGTAACACTTAGATAATGATTTAAATAATTCCAGAATATAAAAAATTATTTATATATATTATATACTTAGAATATAAATTTGTATAATAGACATATATATGAAATGGAAAACTCTATTTATGGAGACGGTAGTCCGTACATACGCATAAACGTTGTTTCCGTTTTCATATTGTATTGAATGGATGTAAGTGAATATGATATATGTAAGTACATAAATAATTATATATATAAATATATATATCTCCAGTAGTATTATTATGTCATATATTACATACTTATTAGTAATGTATATTTTTATAATCGTCGATGAATGGTGAACTTCGAAATGAATCTTATCGCATCGTGGAGACGGTAATCTGTACGTACACACGAGCGAAAATATCATTACGTTGATATTAAAATAATATATAATTGGATTTTATATCATATATAAAGAATCCTTATAATTTTATATTTATTATTTACATCAAATAAACATCATTATTATACCTATCCAAATAATAATGTTTTGAATTACAATTACACCACGACGTGGAGACAGTAAGCCGTACGCACGCACGTATGGTGACATGTCATTCAAAGGGTGGATAGAATAATTAATTTGGTTGTACAATAATTATAATAACATCACAGTATATAGAATATACTGGATTTATTATTTTATAATGAAAAAAACATAGAAAAAAGAAGTGGAAGAAGAAAGGAACTTGAAAGAGAGTGGTGAAATCATTACCTCTTCTTTGGGTTCTTCATTTTGATTTGATCAAAAGGGCTCCTTAGGATGGCTTTCTGATAAAAAAATGCCTCTAGGTTGAAGTGAGTATAGTTGAAATGGTATTTGGATAGGTTTTGGCCGATCCATATGTCTTAGACGGTGTGAATTAGATTGAAGGGGGAGTTTCCTTTTATAAGAGGGGTGAGGGGTACCTTAGAAAAAACATGAAATATTATTTTATAATAAATTAATATTCGGTTTATAATGGCTCCAAATTAATTTATTTAAAGTATGAGGTGGATATGGGTCGAAATACGCTCAACCAATAGGTTTTAGACAGGTTTGGGTCACTTTATTAACCTTATATTTTAATTTTAACTCTTAGTTAATTAGTTTGACATTTACCATGTCTCTTTGTATTTTTATATTATAAGGATAATAAACACACTATATTCTTCCAATCGACCTCAAAGTGGTACATTAGTGATACACCCATCATTATATAAGTCCTTTGGCTGAACCTTAGATTTTTAGGAATATAATATCAATTAATAATATATTATTTGTTTTAAAAACTCATTAATGTCAATTTTGACACTATTCACTAATTGATTTTTGTTAAATTCATAACAACTTTATTAATTCGAAAAAAAAATATTTAAGAAATAATAACATGTCATAGTAACCAATTAAATTCGTTTTTGGAATCAAAACGTTCAAATAATATTTATTTTAACATTTATAATACCAATTATTTGATTCTTTCATTAATAAGGAAAATAATGTATCATTATTGTGTCATAAATAAAATTAATTATTCAATGTCTAAAAATTATAAATAAAATACAATTATGTAGGAAATATTTTTCTCTTTATAATGAATATTTATAGTTGAAACTATTACATATATAACCTTATGTAAAAATTGTTTTTCTAAAAGATATTTGCTTATATCATTTTTGTATTTACATTAACTTAATTAATATAAATTTTCATTGTCACTTACAAGTGGCTCCATTGGGAACCAAAATCGACCTAAAGATGCCAATGGTCGGACATGTATCAACCAATAGGGTTAGGACACATTTTAGGGTAATTTAATATTATTATAATATTATTGTTTACCCTTATTTACCGTATTTACCTTTTAACCATGGTAAACAAAATATTTACCAATGTAATTATTCAAAATGTCTAAAAATAAGAGTTACCTATTTACAAAAATTTTTCATCCTAATCCCAAATATGGAATACATTTTTCCAAATTCAAAACATAGAAGTGGCAGAAAATAATTTAAAATTAATTCCCGCTGTCAAAACAAAAAGCGTGTTTTTAAGAAACAATTACTATCAAAAGATTAACACTTGTTTATGTCCGCTTTAAATGTGAAATTATGTCCAATGACCAAAATTGGATTAAATGGTAAAAATATATTCTAAATATACTTTAAAACCACTCAAATTCATAATTTATCACTATTAATAATTTTTATTTAAAAAGTTGTTTTTAATTAAAATTTAGTAACTTTCACTATTCATCAAAATATGAAAGTTGTTAGAAAAGTACCAAATATTCACCCTATGCTAATTTCGATATTCTGAATCAAAAAATGAAGACCATTTTGAAAGATAAACTATATAAAATTTCAAAAAAGGGTATTACTATTCATAACAACTAGTTTGATTGGTTGTGGTGTGTGTTAGAACTCGAAGTTGCGTACAACACATACTACTGTATTATTCAAAGAGAAGAATACCATGAAAGATTGGGGTGTTACATTATACCATCCTTTAACAAATTGTGTCCTCACAATTTATTCTCGGTATTGGAAACTTGGTGTTGACATTTCAAAATATCTTAGTTGAAATCCCACATCAAAAAATGGATTAATGAGGCCTCTATTTACAATAAATAGTGGTAAGTATGAAGGTTACCAAAAATAACACATACTAGGGTTACATGTAAAAAAACATGTATATGGAAGAGAAATCTGACCATCAATATCTTATGGAGAGTGGTAGTGAACATGGCTATGAAAAGACCAACAATCACAAAGCCATAAATTTGTGATGATCTAAGGTACCATATAGGACAAAGTTTTTGTTCTAAGTTCCTTTTCGTAATGTTGGGGAATTTATTTTTGAGATTGGATATGATCATAATGTGATATACTTTATAATTACAGTTTTATCAATTAATAAATTTCAAACAAAAACTCATCTTTCACTCCAAATCATAATACAACTCAAAAGTAATCGTATAGGGTTCCAAATATAATGAATTTATAATTCACATATCAGACACTTTATAAAAAAGAATCTATATTATACCATCCAGGAACTTCACGTAGTCCAATGGTAGGCGATAAATACCAATCTCACTATGGTTGTGGGTTCGATTCCCACAGCTTTGTCCAACGCGATGGGTTGCCACATGGTCAGCGTGTTGTCCTTTTATAAAAATCCAAAACTAACCTTTCAAACATAATTCAATACAACCTTTAGAATTATCCAAAATACTTCTATCCAATCTCACAGTTCAAAATTTATAAGGAGTTTAAACACAATGAAGATCCTTTTTCCATGTAATAACATGTGAAAAACTTAATCATGTATTATTTTAAAACATGGTAAAATCATGAATTACCATAAAACCTTTATTCATCACATTCATGCTCCCTTATTCCTTATAGAATAATGGATATATTCTTTATAACCAAAAATTTTGAATATTCCAACAATAATGAAATAAAAAACTATTAACTAGTTCCAAGGGAGTCAAGAATATCTAATATAATTTATCCAAATCAACCATCTCTTATTCCAAAATCACTACCACATTATCGGGACCATATTAAGGATTACATTTCCTTTAACCATGTATTTTATGAAAAGTGTATCTCACTATTAAGTCACTTTTCTTAGAAGAATATGATGTCAAATCCTCAATAAAATATTACTACAGTACAATCCTTATTTATCTCTATAATTCATATAACCAATATATTGTTGATACAACGCTCAATGAAATAATCCTATAATAACAACATAAGAAAACTAGTCATTATTCATCATCTGAGATAGTATCATAACTTGATTATTATCTAATAGCATCATTCGGGCCATACTCTGATGATTTGGACATTGGTTCGCGTAGTGTCCCAACTCTTTACAGATGAAGAACTGTACATTTGCAACATTTTTCTGACCCTTACAGTCATGTATTGGTGTCCTTTTTCTTCACACTTATAACAAACCCACATTCCCTTCAAGCAAGTTCCAGGGTGTTTCTTCCCACAGTTACCACATATGGGAAAATTCTTCTTTTCCCACTACCCTTTATCCATATTTCTCTCTTCTATCCTTTTATTCTATTTCTTCCTTCAAATCCATATGAATCAGAGAAATATTTACTTATCTTATTAACAAAAGATAGTATTTCTTCAAATGTTGAGAAAAAATTAGAGACTATTTACCTTCTAAATGTTGGCTTAATAACGTGGAAGATTTGACCCTTCTTACTCTTTGGATCATATGTATTACTGGAGTTCACATTCCTTCTATGGGTGCCATTTCTATACAATGGAATACACTAGGTCCATTTATGAATTGAAATGAATAATTAAAAACTTGTAAAATACCTAACGTAAATTGAATAGTTTATGGATATAATACATAGTCATAAAAAGTTTTTCTTTGAGTAAATATATACCCATAAACCCTTCATAATTGTTTGTAATGTGAGAACTATACTAAACATATCCCCCAGGAGTGTCGTAACCAAGAGTGCAGCAAGGCCCATTGTCGTGCACCAGTTCCCGTTCGAGTCTAGCTCAAAGCGTTGTTTTCGGGTTTTACCCTTAGGTACATCTATACCAGAGCCTCCTCTACCTGCTCATATCCAAACAGGAATGTATTACTCAGAAAACTCACATAATGTCTACATTTCCAAAATCCTAGGAAGTTCTTATATACTAATCCCCAAAGTCTATCTTAAGTATATGTTCTCTAATCAGAGTTTATCTAAATCTGGTTTCCAAGGATATTGCGAAACTTCCTCTAATACCAACTGTAACGCCCCGACCCCATTTACCCAGAGTCGGTGCAGTATTTTAATACATTGGAATGATTACAAGGAATCGATTCCCGAAGGACCGATCAGTTTAGCAGTCTTGGATGTAGATTACATACATTAACATTATATTAAAATTTCAAACATAAAACACAGCGTAAATAGTTCGTTGAAAACTCCATTATTCCCATTAGCTTAACCCTGAATATAAATCATAATACACTTCATGGAATCATGGGAAAATGAAACATATGAAAGGGGTGAGCTCAAACTCTCAGTAAGGGTAAGTAATAAAGTAGAAAATGACTTAAATATTTAGCATGGTGAATAATTGAAACCACATGCCTTTAACAATAATAAACATGAATACTTTAATGGAAATAATATGAACTGAGTAAATAATTCCATAATAAAACATAATCATGGATATTCTACTAGTCGAATGACAACATGAACCATCAATATTATTTTCATAATGAGGGAATATATAATTCTGAACATTCTGAAACATTTTTTCATGGTCTCGACCTAGACGTCTAAAAATGATTAAAGCCTCGGCCAAAACCATATATCAAATTAGGAAAGGGCCTCGACCAATTCCACATCTAGTTTTCTCCTAAGACCTACCAATGCATCTAGGAGTTATAGCGGGCTCCACCCATCACATTCTAAGTCCAATACATTCCTCATATGAAAAGGTTGAAATATAACATAAACATTCATATTAAAACTAGCATACAAAATGTCAATACTTTAACCTTAAACCATGAATGGAATAAAAATAGAACATCCACAATCAAACATGTCATAACTCATTCAATACAATATGTAATATTGTATTATAATAAATTAACCTCAATCAAAAATAATATCCAGTAAAGGATCCTATCAAAGTTGAAAATGACGTGTAAAACCTTTTGACAGAAATAACATTCTTTGTAAAATAATTTCAAAGTTAAACATTTATAAAAGAAGTAATTTAAAACTAGTTTTTGAATCAAAGTGTCCCATACCCCTTTGGAACTTTTGAAAAGAATTATCATATCAAAACATTCATTTCCATATAAATAAATCCTTAAAATCATTTTGAAAACATGGACATTAATTAAAAAGATTAAGAATGATAAATCTTTAAAACATTTAAAATTCTGATATTGATAAAGTGTACCTTTCAAAAATCCTTAAAATATTCATTTTTAAGTTATTTTTATGAAATATATACATGGATGATAAAAATTTCTCAGTAAATACTTACACATAAAAAATCTTGGATAATAATGAGATTATGGAAATTATCCCTTACCAATTTGGTAACATATGAAACATACTCCCCATGAAAGTAGTATCATACAATGAATATCTAAATACACATAAATTAATGTGTATTACACAGTGAATACAATTATGGGCAGTACATACACCACAAAAACGGTAATAGTGGCAATTTGGCATAAATCTCATGGGAATAAGGAGTGAGATGAAAACCCCATACCTTGCACTTTCCTTTAGTCGAGGGTACGTTTAACCTCATGTATGAAGATTATAGTATGTTATAAAATTATACCAGAACCATATTAACATTAATGATATCATACATTATTCATTTATGAATTTATACTACCCATTTAATAATAATTTCCATGTTATATTAATATTTCAGTTAATAACTGCTTTCTTTATCGTTGGTGTTTTAACTTGTTACTCTTGATTGTATCACTTAGATCATGATTTAAAAACTTCCGGAATATAAAAAATGATTTATATATCATATATATTTAGAATATAAGTTTGTATAATATACATATATATGAAATGGAAAACACCATTTATGGAGACGGTAGTCCATACGTACGCATAAACGTTGTTTCTGTTTTCATATAGTATTGAACGGAAGTAAGTGAATAAGATATATTTAAGTACACAAATAATTATATATATATATATATATATATATATCCAGCAGTATTATTATGTCATATATTAAATACTTATTAGTAATATATATTTTTTATAATCGTTGATGAATGGTGAACTTGGAAATGAATCTCATTGCGTCATGGAGATGGTAATCTGTACCTACACACGAGCGAAAATATCATTCTTTTGATATTAAAATACTATATAATTGGATGGAATATCATATATATATAGAGTCATTATCATGTTATATTTATTATTTACATCAAATACACATCATTATTATACCCATCCAAATAATAATATCTTGAATAACAATTACACCACGACGTGGAGACGGTAAGTCATACGTACGCACGTATGGTGACATGTCATTCAAAGGGTGGATAGAATAATGAATTTTGTTTTACCATATTTATAATAAAATCACAGTATATAGAAGATACTGGATTTATTATTTTATAATGGAAACAACATTGATAAAGGAAGTGGAAGAAGAAAGAAACTTGAAATAGGGTAGTGAAATCATTACCTCTTCTTCGAGTTCATCTTTTTGATTTGATCAAAAGGGATCCTTAGGTTGGCTTTCTGATCAAACCAAGGCCTATAGGTTTAAAGAAATATAGTTAATAGGGTATTTGGGCAGGTTTTTTCCAAGCCATATGGCTTAGAAGGTGTGAATTATATTGAAGGGGGGGTGTCCTTTTATAAGAGGGGTGAGGGGCACCTTAGGAAAAACAGAAATAATTATTTTATAATAAATTCATATTTGATTTATAATGGCACAAAATTGACTTTTTTTCGAGGATAAGGTGGTTATGGGTCTAAATCCACTCAAAGAATAGGTTTTAGACAGGTTTGGGTCACTTTATTAACCTTATCTTTTAGTTATAACTCTTAGTTAATTAGTTTGAAATTTACCATGTCTCTTTGTATTTTTATATTATATGGTTAATAAACATACTATAAACTTTAAATAGACACCCAAATGGTCCATTAATGATACAAATATCATTATATAAGTCTTTTGGCCGAAACTTATATTTTTAAGAATATAATATCATTTAATAATATAATATTTGTTTTAAAAACTCATTTATGTCAATTTTGACACTATTCACAAATTGATTTTTTTTAAAGTCATATCAACATTATTAATTAGAAAAAAAATTATTTAAGAAATCCTAAAATGACACAGTAACCAATAAAATTATTTTATGTCATCAAAACATTCAAATTATATTTATTTTAACATTTATAATACCAATTATTTGATTCATTCATTAATAAGAAAAATACTGCATCATTATTGTGTCATTAATAAATTTAATTATTCAATATCTATAATTTATAAATAAAATACCATTATGTAGAAACTATTTTTATCTTTCTAATGAATATTTATAGTCGAAAATATTACATATATAACCTTATGTAATTTTTTCTATAAGATATATGCTTATGTCATTTTTGTATTTACATTATCTTAATCAATATAAAGTGTCTTTATCACTTAAAAGTGGCTCCATTTGGTCGCCAAATAGACCCGAAGATGCTCATGGTCGTAAATGTATCAACAAAAATGGTTAGGACACGTTTTCGGGTAATTTAATATTATAATAATATTATTTTTTACCCTTATTTACCGGATTTACCCTTTAACCATTGTAAATAAAATATTTACAGAAGTAATTATAAAAAATGTCTAAAAATAAGAGTTACCTATTCACACAATTGGGAAATCCTGATCCCAAATATGGAATCTATTTTTTAAAATTCAAAACACAGAAGTTGCAAATATTAATTTAAAATTAATTCTCGCTGTCAAAACAAAAAGCGTGTTTTTAAGAAACAATAACTATCAAAAGGTTGACACTTGTTTATAACCGGTTTAAATGTGAAATTATGTACAATGACCAAAATTGGATTAAATAAAAAAATTATATTCTAAATATACTTTAAAACCACTCATATTAATAATTTATCACTAATAATTATTTTTATTAAATAAGTTGTTTTTAATTAAAATTTAGTAATTTTCATTATTCATCAAAATATGAAAGTTATCAGAAAAGTACGAAAAATTCACCCTAATCTAATTTTGATATTCCGAATCCAAAAAATTAATTCCATTTTGAGATATAAAATGTATAAATTTTCAAAAATTGGGCATTACTATTCATAATGGCTAGTTTGATTTGTTGTGGTGTGTGTTAGAACACGAAGTTGCGTACAACACGCGCTACTGTATTATTCAAAGAGAAGAATACCGTGGAAGATTGGGGTGTTACATTTAAAATTATCATGAAGATTAAAAATATGTTTTGAATAAGGAGGAAAAATATTGTATACCTCATTTGTGTTTATCATAAAAATCTTACTTGCTCTATTATTTTTTTCTTATCTTCTATGTTATAAATCCCATAAACTATCTTCTAAAGAACTATCAGTGACTTTAAAATCCTTTTTATTTTTTACCTTTTCCCTTATACTAATTATTATACTTTAAATAAGGATATTCTACTTTAATGTCTCATTTTCCTTTACACTCATAGAAGGTCATTGCAATATTATTATTATCCTTTTCCCACCATTTTCTCCAATTTACACTGTTCTAATACTTTCCTATAACATTTTATTTCTTAAATAATTTCATTTTCTTGGATTTTTTTTGAATAATTTGGATTTATGAGAGATTTATTCATCACTGTATAAAGGTGATTGACCATCAATTGAAATTTCATATTCAAAATTCTATTTTAGTTTTGAGTTAGAATTATTACTGGCTGCTGAATTCATGTATGGTTCTTCTAATTATCTTATTTTACATGCATTTCTAACTCATACATCATTATTTTTTCAATAAGTTCCTTCACTGGTAGTATACTAATGTCACATGATTCAATGATAGAAATATTTGTTCTTCTCTATTATTCATATAATCAATTGAGTAGTTACATGACATGATATTTGTTAGTAATTGTTTTTCCTACTGCATGCATGGTGTTGAAAATATCATTGAACCATAGATTCATAACAAAAATATATTCATCAGGATTTATCTTAAAAGTATCATATTTAATAGTGTACTAACTTGAACTCGTTTATATTAAATATAATGTTCTTTCATTTGATATAGTAAGAGTGTCCCATATTTCAAAAGTAGTTAACCAGGTAGATATTATTTTGTATGTATATTATCCAAATCATTATAAAATGTATTCATTACTTTATGATTACAATAATAGGAATCCTTAATGGCATAAATATAATCATTTTTAAGAGCTTTAGTTTCATCATATTTATCCTCAAATTAGTCCAAATACAAAATACCTCCATATCCATATGTTTTTCATTTTAATATTCCATTTATCATAGTTGGTTCCATTAAAATATGGAGGCCAATTTATGGTAGTTCCTTCCAAACTAGTATTATCTTTATTGATTTAAATTTTTATGTAATAGAAATTTAAGACCTTTAGGAAAACTTTGTTCACAATACAAAGTATTAAAAATCACCTCTAATAATAAATGTTGTTATGAGTAGAACACTCTAGAGGGTTGTGAATTTAGATTACAATTAAATTTTATTATTTAAAAAATTACAATCATAAATACCCTAATTTCATAAAAATTCTTCATTAATAAAATTAGTATAAAGATATAATTGGATATTTATAAATTACTCTAAAAATCTCAATCACACATCAATTAAAATACTTTTGAAAATAACATAATTTTAAAAGTAATTTACTCATATAAAATCTATATATAATACACTAATTTAATTGAACTATTTGTGTCATGATTTATTTAATAATCTTGAAAATGGAAACTATTTTTTTATGAACATTTAAAACAAAAAAACAAAGTAGAGTAAATAACACACATTTGAATACAAACTAGAGGTTCAGTCTCAAGTGAAGACTAAATCCATTCCACTTGGAACTAACATGCTTAAAAGTACATTATTATATAATTAACAGATACACAGCATGGATCAATCCTTAAAAAACAACACATACATCTATCCAGGCACGGAGCCGCTTCTATAATTCTTCCTGGGATTCAATAATGATAACAACTAAAGTTGGCTAGTCCAAGTCACACATGACCACTTCTATAGTTATATATGAGAGTAAAAACGAAAAAATTTAGAATAGAGTGCCTTGAAATATATAACCTAATACAAGTGTATGTGTTTACTGATAAAAAGGGTAAACAAACCACGTCTCATAAAAATATAGTTAAATAAAAAAATAAAAAAATAGGAGATGAGAAAATTATGTGATCCTGATTCTTATTTTATTAGGTTACCTATATATCTTTGAAATTATTCCTATAAAACAACAACAAAGTGTTCATAGAAGTTTCAAAAAATGGACTTTTTGGAAGTATGGAAAAGCCTTTTTTCTCTATTAACCAAAAATATTAGAAATTTTCCACTCACATATTTATTTATTTTTGTGTCTCCAAACAAGTATTCTTATATTTCTTACTATAAATAAGGTTTGTGAGGCCCTTCAAAATTTATATCCTTTATTCTAATCTAATTATCCATTGCATGATAATAGAAAAAACTGGATCCTTTCACAATTATACCAATCCAAAAATGTTTTACTTTTTCTCTTAAAAGATTTATGGATTTGTTTCAGAATAACCATAATTTAATAAATTTTGATCTTCCTGCATTTAATTACTTAATATGGATACTAGATAATTAGTTTGAAATTAGTTATAAACATCTATAATATTTATTTGGAATTAGAAATATTCGATAGTAGCATCATTAATGATAGATTATTGAACAAGTGGTATAATCCCTTAGTGATATCTTTAACTTTTTATAGTTGCTATAAGTGGTAGCATATCATTATTGTAAAATAATGTAGTAAATTAATTGTAGCTTTACTAGATGGTATCATAACTAAAATGTTAGATGATATTAGTGGTAGATATAGATTTTCCTTAGCAGTAGATCTTCTGAATAGTAGAAACATCGTGTGGTATCATAATTGAACTAGTTTTATCATAGAGATATGATTGTAGTTTCTGATAGTAGGTGTACTTGGTAGTGGTAGTGTTAGGTCCACTTCGATAGGTACCATGATAGGTGGGGTGAATCAGGGTATGAGAAATTAAAACAACTGCCCCTTTTGATCTTGTTGTGTTTTTAGACAAACCCATCTTCTCTCTCTCCTTCCCATTGTAGAGTATGAATGGATCATAAACCATGCATCAGACACAATAATTTTTGTTGGTTCACCCTCTATAGGCTACGTCCAAGGAGCATACAACAGTGATGTGACAATGTGCCAAATCCACAATAAACACACTATTGTTTACAAGTTTGAAGCATAATCACAGTCCCTATTAGTTTACAACCCTTCACAATTTGAGAAAACATTTCACTCTCAACTATTGTGAGCTCACTGCTTCTTTATAAGATCCACTCACAGTTTGTAAAACTGTAGGTATCTTCATTATCACAAATGGATGAATCCTACACTATGTGTAGATGATCAATTAATGTCAAAATTACATCCACTGATGAATACCCCTTTTCCATAGATCACTAGGAAACACACTTTGGAAATACCTTTTCAAATTACTCTACTTCACGAAGCTCCCAATTTTGTGAAGCTCAAAATACTTTTTCTATGTTCCTACCTCTTTGTAAAGCGCACACCTTAGTAGAGCTCACTACCTCATAGAGCACATTGCTTTGTGAAGCTCAGACATTTGAAAAGATCAAGAATTCAGAAATCTTAGGCTGTCGTAGAGCTCATATCGTCACCGAGAGACTTTCTTCATGAAGTTAACTAATACAACGTGGAACACATCACTTCCGTAAAGCTAAATCAGATACCACAAAGCTTCTACTTTCGCAAAGCACACTGCCTTTGTGAATATTCTTCGTGGGTTTATAGAAAAAAAATTTCATGGAGAACTCTCTCTTTCTATCTAGTGGGTCAAGGTCTATTTATAGGTAATTCCACTGACCCTCGAACCCTCCGCGTGAAGTATGTGTCACGTCAGCTCAAATCGCTATGATCAGAAATTTCTTCCAAAATTTTCTCAATATTGCAATGCACAAAAAAAAAATTTGGATTACAGAGCTCATCGTAATCATAGAATATTACACAAATTCATTCATGCCTTCGCCACAAATCTCCACTAACAATTCCCTTCACCGCTGCAATTCTCATCAACACTGCTATTCACGAAGCTCATCGTAATCACGAAGAACACCGCCAACTATCTTAATATCTTTGTGAAATCCACTTCAAGAATCCCATCTTCACAAAACTCATGCCTTTTCCATATTTTGATGAGATCTTAAAGGAACTCCATATTTCGAGATACTCAGCAAACTCCCAATCTTCTATTCCTTTTTATGGTTCTTTGTCTACATGGATTGTCAACAACATCTCAAGAAATCAAAAAATAACCATTGAAACCTACATTGTCAACAAAAAAACCAACCCAAAATGCTACAATGTTACTTTGAGGGATTTTTACCAACAGGTAGTCAATTCAATCGATGATAGAACATACTGAAAGTATATCCTATTGGTTTAAGAATTAACCTAGTGGTATCCTGTTGAATTGAAGGTATCTCAGAGCGGTATCTTATACAACTAATTGTAGATGGTGACAGCTTATTGATATTTATCAAATTTTCACAATTTAGTTAGATTTCTTTAATATCATCAAACATAGAACTTATTAGGAATATAAACAATATTCTTTGATATCATTAAAATAATGTGGTTATTAGACTAATATAATAACTCTTAATTTGTTTCATTGTGTATTCCAAATTATTTGAATTTTTTAATTACAACATTTTCTTGATCCATAAACTCCACCTATGAAATTATTTTAAAATAAGAAACAATAACAAAAAAATAATAAATAAACTTTGATTTTTGTTGTCACTATAATATATAAATATCAAATTGAACTAATTAATATTTCATATTTGATAAATTTATAATTTTATATGAATGGATCAAACCAACATCCCCTTTTTAGATGTTTAAATTAAAATGTATCATTCTATTTTTAAACAAGTAATGTGTCTAACATATTCATAATCAATTATTTTCCTCATTCTAATTTTTATAAATTGTTAATTTATTCTATGTCATGATTTCATATCTTCATTTTCATTTAAATTTAATTTTTGTTAATGTTTTCAATTTCAAATTGTTTTCAATCATTTTTTCCATATTTGGTGAAAATACACCCTCATTTAATCAATTAATTATTATTTTCCCCAAACCAAACATAATCTATAACATCATAGAGTATAATTTTATTCAATATGTTTGTGGTTTCACCCTTTAATATATTATATTTCCTTTGATTCCATATTATGTCCTTAAATTCCACCCATAGCAACACTAATTATTTTCAATGAATTATCCTTGAAATATTTCACCACTCATCCATTTTTTCTTCAACTATATCCAATATTTATCTCTCAAAAATTTTATGTGAAGTGAAAACAATGTTATATATCTATATATTTTAATTTATATACTAGTTCAATTCCACTTACAACACTAATTCCATTATATCTCTTCTATATTGGGTGATATATGAAAAAATTTCACTATCATATATATATTTTTATTGATAGTCATGAAATATTCACCTTAATGACTGTGTTTTTCACTTTTCAAATACATTTTTAACATAAATTTTTTTTTTGTAATTTTAAAAATTTGATTTCCTATAATCAAGAGAACTATAAAATTTAGGATTTTATTTTCATATATCTAGTAATGTAACCCATAATTATTTCCATATTTTCCCTCATATAATAACAATATTTCATTTTTACATTTATCTCTTATTTATAATGACAATAAAAAAATATACAAGTCAAAAATATTATTAAATTTCAATTATTTTTAAATACTTCAGATTTGAAATTGATTATTGACTACATAGAGTAATAACCAACTATTATTCATGGTTTATGAGGAATTATTTATTAATAAATCTTCTAAAAATTTTTATGAGTGTTGGTTGATAATGATTACTATCACCCTGTAAATGGATATAATTTTTTAGAACCATTACTATTATTAAAAATAGATTTGGAGGTATTTTATTATGGTAGAATAAAATTTTCCTAATATTATTTTAAATATTCAAATAAATGTCTTTCAAATTACTTTGTTATTGTTTTCATAGTGAGTATAATATAAAGAAGTTAATACACTCATCATTCCTCTATCATTAGTTATTATTATTTATGATTACTTCATAGGAATTTTGATCATCCTATTATATTTAATATACTTATATTGGAAACCCAAAAGTTATCATTAATCATGTTCTCAAAATAAAATTAGTGAACTTCTCCCCAAATACTTGATATAATTTACTTATTTTGAGGATATTCGTTGAAATCCATTTTCTTCAAAATTAGTTTATGATAATCATAATAAATAGAGTCAATTTCATTTTATATACACCCATCACCGTTTATATTTATATAACTCCCACTATTCTTTTAAAAAATTACTTTCATTAAAAATTCAACCTTATTAGTTTTATAGAATTTTGTTTAAAATTATTCTTAAAGAAGAATCTATAACATTTTATCCATTATCCTTCCAAAATTCAATCCTCCGATAGTATATTTAAATGATTCCAATTATATATAAAACAGATTATTTTAGTGATCTTTTCCTTTATAATTCCCCGTTCATATTTTCTAATTATATGGAAAAAATGACACTTAATATTATCAATGTCCTAATTTTCAACTTCTATTTCTGATTCAACAGAGGTTAATTTATTTCTATATTTTATTTATATATTTACCATGGCCTAATATACAATTTCAAACTACTTTTTGGTTATGTTTTAGAACAATATTCTTTCTCATATAAAAAAAATAAGTAAGTTAGGTATATCATATAGAGGTAGGTCAACGTAGTCACCATACTCATGAGTATAGATCATAACATCTAGTATATTAGGATGTATCTTCAAAATATAAAAAACTACCCCTGTCATAACCCCTCCTGATTTGGAAATGAAATTGGACAGAAATATACAAGGATACTGTTAGTAAATCGATAAATTATTACTAACAACAATGTAATATTATTTTTATATGAATGATATTATCTATATACATATAATATTAAAAAATTACAATAATGTATATATTAAAACTGAATATTTTTTTAAAATATTTGTATTATAAATAAAAATCACTATTGGGTATATAAAAGATAAAATAATATTATTATTATAGGGTGATGAATCACAACTAAAGATAAAAGATTATAGAAAAATACATGTAAAATATATAAAATATTCCTATTTAAGAATATAAAATAAAATATAGTTCCTATATACCAATATTAATATCCATGTCTCAATGTGAAAAGTAAAAAAATACCACCATGTAAATTGTATTGTAAATCATAAATATATAGATAAATAGACTGTTGAAAAAATAACACACACACAAATACAATCACACACACACAAATACAATCACACACACACAGTTTTTGTATGTATGTAAATATACCCATTATTTTCATTCTATAAATAAAAAAAATTCTAAATTAGTAAAGAATATTATACATTTATCAGTAATGGAAAAAAATAACCAACCAAATGAAATAAAATATATTTTCTATATCATATTACTCACTTCAAGAAAACTATATATTAAATACCATGGTACCCATAACAAAAAATTCCTATAGTCTCTATCATTATAGCATCACTTATCACCCAAACAAAAAAACTCTTCATTCATCACTTTTATATAATTACATCACTTGTCAAATTTAGTCTCAATACATATAATATTCATTTATCTCCATCATAATTGATTATATCAAAGAACCACATCAACATTAATTTAATATAGCTATAACTATAATATCCATGTGTAATTACATCGAAAAATGCAATATTTTATGTCTAATGTCACTGAATAAATCATATAACATTTATATTATAAATATATTTATAATTATCCATGGTGTATAAAAAAATACTACATCTCTAATTAACTTGGAACATGTGTAATGGTTTATAATCACTATTTATGAATGGTTGCCAACAGATTTGATTGTATATCCAGAAACACCCAATGGTTATGTATCTAATGGGACCTGGTTTCGAAAGGCAGGCATTCGTTAGGTTTGTTCACCTTCAATAATAAAGAAATCTCATTGGTCTATAGGATGTGAGGTTGGGCTAATCACACCATTTTGTGGGGAATTATTTTATAATTTGGGACTCTCTAATAGATTTAAGATATGTTCATAAATCCTTCATAAATTACAAATTATTATGTGAGTTATCCAATTAATAGAAATGAATTATTAACATGTGTGGAATTCAGATTCACCTATATGTATATGAGGTTCTTCATCAATGGAGACATCTATACGAATCAAAAGGTCTCTATAAAGGGTATCCTTTTATATAATAATTAGATATTGTATGGTCATTATTATGATAAAGAGAGTTTTCAAGCCACTAATTGGCACACTCTAGAGTTTATGGTCCTATAGGTAGGAAAATGTCACTTTGAAATACAACATCATCTAGGGAGATTAAAATTACTACGGAGTTTATTTTCATTTAGAAAGACAAAGGTCACTCAAGAATTTATCATTATCCAGGGAGAGTGAAGTTGTTTTGATGTTGGGATAGAACCCATAGATGGGCTACCTACGTATCCTTATGAATTGAATCGGAACCCACATAGTTTAGTTCTGCTTAATGGGACACATCATACCTTTTAAGGTCATTTGATAAGGACCTAATCATATAGTTTCACATCATGTGTAATAGAAATATAGGTGGAAGGTTCAATGGAAAATCTCAGCATTGGACTTACGTGGAAACATCCCAAGGATCACAGAATGTATATGAGTGCCAATGTTGAATTGGAGCCTACTAGGGATGTGGAATATAGAGAAAAAGGCCTATTTGGAATGTTTGGTTTGAACATCATGGTGGATTCCTACATATCTCATTTTTATGTGAATAAAATACATCATTGTTCAATTAGTCTCTCAAGCGAGTATGACCCTTTGAGAAGATTATGTTAGGGTTATTATGGAATATGATGCCTTGATGAAAGGGAAATAGAGTGATGTACCAACTTAGGATGGATTAAGGGTTTAACATGGGACTTAATCATAATTAGGATGCCATAATTACTGGAATTATTATTTGGTATAAATATGAGGAGGTTGTACCTTTAGCTTGGGCCCTAAGTGGGATTCATATGTATCCCAGTTATGGTGGGAATCCGAGTTCTTTTAGTTCATACTAGTTTGGGGTATACACTTAGGAGGAGGTACACATGAGGGTATTATGGTTTCTTATTTCATGAAATGAGATGATATGGAGCTCGGTCCATGAAATAGGATTCCTACATATCCCATTTATGGTGGGAATCAGAGTTATCATAGTTCATTCTTGAGGTGGATTGTATGGGTGTTGTGATCATTACGAACCTCTATACCCACCTAAGTCGTTCTTGGTGTTAGAAATAAGAGGATGTGAAATATTCAACAATAAAAACACTTACCTTCCACCAATGGTGGAAGAGGCTAGGGCTATGGTGGAATAGGTCATGTCTATGTTATATCCCACTATTGAGTTAACATTGTACATAGGTCCAATTTAAGAAAGTAATAGAGGTAAATGATATATAGTGGAGAGGGACTATAACCCTCTACATGGAAGGATAGAGGCTTACACTAGGATGGTTTCAATATGATTGTTCCTGGGAGATGAGAGATACTTTTCCATAGTGAAAGTGAAAAGAAAGTGTGATCCTCTCCCTCCCTACCAGGGACTGGAGGCTCCATGATTTAGTGATGAGAAGGGGAGGACAAAGTCTTATCCATAAAATCCAATACCAGGACCTCTTGAACACATTACCTGATATACAAATCCACATGACCATAGATATTCAAATATTCAAAATCCCTGATGATCCTTTTGCTTTGGTAGGACAGGTGTGGGAATCCTCTAACCATAGATATCAAAATCCAACTAGGAGACATGCAAAAGACCAATTCACTAAGGTTTTTGTGAAACATGAGGTTTTGGTGGAGATTTCAACATGGTCTATTTTATAAAAGGGAACCAACAAATAGAGTCCCTACCTTGGGTGACTTATAAGTTTTCTGAAGGTGAGGTGAACCTAGGAGGACGGCATAATGGGTGAACAACCCAAGGGGTCTCTACGCTAGTAGTCCTATGCGACTTGATTTCACAATGTTCGGAAAACGTTTTGGATAATTACACTTGTGAAAGACTTGGATAAATCCTTCAAGGATATTCATAGTTATTCCCAGAAGTTAGTAGACCAAGTTCCTTTTTGTGGAAGGGTGGTCATGCTAGTCTTCTCAAATCGGGGTGGGGGTGGGGTGGGTGAAGTGGACATGCGAATGTTATTTATTTTTCAAAATAATTGGACATAATTCTCACTATCACCCATTACTTTCCTCTCATTAGGTGTTTTGAATCTAACTTATATTTTTCAAAGGACTTTCATGAAGTACAAGGGTGATCATAGAACCAATCAGCCTTCGGAAAAATTCCTCCATCCAAATGAAGGCTCCAAGGTAATATTTATATGAAAATATGAAACCCTAAGAAAATGTGAATAGTTTTTTAGGTTGTGTGGCTTTCATTTGGTAGTGCATTGATGGTGATTGGGGCTACCTTGGGTGAAACACTTTTTGAGTCTTTGAAAATTTTGATATTCTTCATCTATTTTATACAACTTTTTCTAAGAAATTTTCCTTTGTTACTTTTTCATCCATGTGATGAAACAGAGTGTCAGTAATCAGACATAATATTAAGGTAATATACATAATTCTATCATATATTAGTCTGTATTTATATCATCCTAGTTAAATTAATAATAGGATATTTTCAAATTTATTAACATTTGTAAAATAAATATTACTTTTACATAAAAGGGGGTGTTATGTTCGATGGCATTCCTAACACGCAACAATGGGTTTCCTTGAAATATCATGTTGCACACAAGGATGAGTCATACTAAAAAATAATAATATTATATTATATTATATTATAGTTGACATCTTGCCATTTTATTGGCAAGAATGAGAAAAACTATATAAAATATGATTATATGTGTTTGTTAAGTTTTTTTTACATTTATCCAATAAAAGATAGAATCTTAAAATGGGAAGCAATCTAATTTAAATCATAAAAACTATAATATTATTTAAAAGGTAAATTTACCACCTTTGGATGGTGAACTATATTTAAATTTAGTTTTTATAACTTTTATATGTTCTATTTGACAAAATAATATTGTTATTTTGAATCAGAACATCGAAATTTACTTTGGATGAAATTTTGGTATTTTTCTGATAATGATCATTTTTTATGGATAGTGAAAAATACTGTATTATAATTCAAAACTAACATTTAATCTAATTTATTTATATGGTTATATTATCTTTTAAATTGGTTTTAAAGTGTAATTACATTATATTGTTACCATTTAATCCAATTTCGGTCATTGTAAGTAATTTCACTTTGAAATTTGACTTAAAAAAGTGTCAATATTTTGATAGTTATTATTTCATAAAATCAAGATTTTTTTAAAAAAATTGGAATTATTTTTAAATTAATTTCTAGCACTTCTGTTTTTTGAATTTGGAAAAATGGATTCCATATTTGGAATTAGGAGATCCAATTTGAGTAAATAGGTATCTTTTATTTTTCGACATTATGAATATTTCGTTCGGTAAATATTTTACATACCATGGTTAAAGGGTAAATATGGTAAATAAGGGTAAAACAAATATATTATAATAATATTAAATTACCCAAACATGTGTCCTCTTCCTATTGGTTGATACATACCCAGCCATGGGCCTCCAAAAGAGCCCCTCCACCCCTTTATAAAAATCCCTCACATCTAACCCATTACACAAACATCTTAAGCCCTTTGGATCATCCAAAACCGGCCCAAATAAGCTCTCATGATCAATATCTTCCACCTTAATTCCTTAACATAAGAAAAATGAACTTTAAGTAAACCTTTTTGTTCAAACCAATTTGATATACCTGATTTAAAGGTAACACCTTCTCTTAAGTTCCTTTCATTTATTTTACTTCTCCAACCCCATAAATTATTTTTAATACTTTATTTTATAACAAAACCAGTATCCTCAATATATTAGGTTTTTGTTCTGAAAAATATTTGAGATACACTTACACACACCTCCATCTAATGGGTAAATAACATACTGTTTCTGTGGACAGTGACCTAACGCCTTAAGAAACAATGATTGTTCAATTATCTCTTACCGCCTCTTATAGTGGCCATTATGATGGAACTATATTTATATGTTATATATATATATATATTATATTCATATTGTCTCTATTATTCTATATTTGTTATTTATATCACACATTTTTGGTTTTTATAATGATTAAATACGATAATTTCATTAGAAGAAGTGCGGATTACTGCCCCCTCAAAGTGATATGACTCGTTCATAACATACATGGGATATATAAAGGACTAAGTTAGTGAAAGTATATATGATATTATACAGGAATTATAACATAGGTATTTATAATTATTTTTTCATTCCCTTAAATTATGAAATATAAATGAAAGTAGCATTCATGCATACGTACGACTTACCATCTTCATGAACGATGAATTACATTTCTCTTCCTATCTCCAAATTTTATGTACTATTATGAATACATATATATACGGGATATATATGATATATATATGATATATATGATATTTAAATAATGAATATAATTATGGAGATAATGGACTTTTGACCACATGTACAATTTATAATTATAAGAAGTTCATTTTTATCTCAAGTTCCGAACATCGACAAAATGTACGATATGAACTCAAATAATTAACTAATTGTTATAGAAATTTAATAAGTGATAAAAAAGGAATAATAAACATGGAAAATTTTCTTAATAAAGTAGAAATTAACTCATGTTTATTATTCATGAAATTAAAAAATGAATGGGTAAATTCAGACATGAGGTAATGGACATCGTTTCAATCTCCTTTCAAAGTGGAATTTTTTGATAATATACATATCCTTATTTTATATGGCCTATAACAAACCCCTTTGAATTTTAATTTCAATCAAAGAGAATATTTTTTCTACAAATAGTTTTACTAAATGACAAAAGGATTGTTTTTATTATTTGTGGCCACAACGACCTCTCCATCACTGTAATCATTATTTTGATTCCTCAATATGCCTTAATGGTTTTAAAATGAAAAAGAAACATGTTATTATATTTTTGGGGGTTTTGGTATTGAAAATGGTTTTTGAAATTGATTTATAATTTCAATATCTTGAAATTATTTATTTTTATTACAAATGAAATGTTATTTGTGAAATATTTATATTTAAAATATTTTTTATGTTTTGATTTTATAATGGTACATAGACATTTGATGAGTGGTTACATGAAAAACCAAATGACAGGTGGTGCCATGATAAACCAGGAGGGGTGGTTATGTTATAGCATCTAATTCATTAGGTATGGAAGTCGACCATATGACTATTACATTTATTGATATGTGTGGAAGTCGACTGTATGGTTATTCAATTTAAGTATTTTTATGTCCCAAGTTTCCTTTATATGTTATGTGGTCTTTTTATGGGATTTATAGTAATCCTTTCGTTAAAAAAGTGTATGCAATGATCTTTTATTAAGTGAGGATTAATTAATAATTCGTATAGGTGAAAAGTATTACTTTTGATAAAGTATTCATGGTTTACATGTTGTTTTGAAAAACTAATAGTTTTATTTCTTTGTGTATCCCTTACTAAGATTTTTATGAACATCCCATGTTTAATTTGAAATTTTTTCATATTCATTAAAGATTAATAGGGTCAAGGATAAGATCAAGGAAAATTCATGATTTCAAAAATATGGAACTAGGCATGACTCTTTTTTTAAGATTTTTTATTTTATGAAAAAAATTGATACAAAGTAGAAGTGTCTACATGTATTATTCATGTTTCTATGTATATGTTATGGACTAATTCTCTAAAGCTCTAAACCTGAAAAGATCCTCAATGTGAATTATTCATTTAATTCAATATTATGTAATGTTTTAAGTACAGGCCCTTATAGTTGGTATCTTTGTTCGGTTTATAAAACTTTAGGAGTAAGAATATTGTTAAATTAATATCCATAAATTAATTTATGGTTAGATTGAAATGATAAATCATTTTTATATTACCATGTTTCTTCGCATAAGATATTTATGTTTTTAGAATGGTTTTCTGGAGATGAAATAGGGAAACTATGTTTGAAAGGAATACAGAGGAGAATAACCTTCCAAATGAGCAACCTGAGATGGTCAGAATCGTAACTGAACAGTATGTTGTAGTGATGGAACAATTGACTCAGGCAATAAATGGTTGTGGTATCCGTGCACAAGATCATCAAGATCAACCATAGAGGAACATGTCAGTATTGGAGAATTTCATGAGGCAACTTCCCCCATCATTCAGAGGATCATATGACCAGATGATAGCTTAAGGGTGGATTAAATCCCTAGAAAATATTTTCAATGTCACGGGGCGTTCAGAACATCAAAAGGCTAGTATCGTTGTTTACTATTTTGAAGGTTAAGATGATCAGTGGTGGTCGATGGTCAAAAATATCAAAGAGAATAAGGGGAATAATTCTCTTGATTGGGATGAATTAAAAGGTATTATTCTTGAGAAATATTATACTAACATGGTTCAACATAGGATGGAAAAACAATTCTTGGAATTGAGGATAGAGGATGAATCATTGGCGGGTTAAGACGAAAATTTACCCCATTGGCAAGGTATGCTCCAAATTTCATCTGACATCATAATAATAAGATAAATCGATTTTACACAGGACTAAATCCTCTATATCGAAGAGAATTATCCTCTCGTGAATTCAAATCCTATTTGAAACTTTCCAGATGTTCCGAGAAGGTAGAAATGGAGTTTTCATATGATCAGGTGTTCCAAGATAGAAAACAAAAGAAGCGGTCCAGTTGGCAGACAAAGGGAAAGAATTCATCAAAGAAGCCTGGGGGTATGAAAAATTAAATATCCATTATTTGAAAAGGGTGGTAAAAGGAATCCTGGAGAATTTTTATCATGATATGGAAAGTTCTTCAGGTGTGTTAAGTCTGGTCATATTGCTCATAACTATTAGGATGATGATCAGGAAGGCAATGAAAAGCTAGAGGTAAGATGTTTTCATTGTTATGAAATGGGTAATTATGAAAATGAGTGTCTAGAAATGAAAATAACTAAGTGAATGTAGCCTGACAACAAGGAGAAATGCGTGGTGAAATTATTTGAAACTACTTCAGGAGATGTTGGGCCATCAAATGATGTAGTATCAGGTACACTGTTTGTTTATTTAGATTATGAAAATGTGTTGTTTGATTCAGGGTCTACATATTCATTCATTTCTGAGAACTTTTCTAGTAAATTGGGAATTAGATCTCATGATATGAATCTTGAACTAATGGTAAAAACATCTGGAAGAAATTATGAGACAAAAAGAAATTATAATAACCTTCATGTCCTTGTGGGTGGAATGAATCTACCTACAAACCGTATTGTTTTGCATCTAGTAGAGTTTAATTTTATTTTGGGCATGGTTAGGATATCAATTTATCTTGCTAAGATTTATTTTTGAGAAAAAGTGATTTCTTTTCAAAAATAATTTCAGTTTGTGTACCAGAATGAACCCTTATTTTTTATAAAATATTAGGAAGATGAGATACTAGTAAAACATGGAAATGAATGTTACGTGGCACATATTGTTGAAAATGAAGGAACTGTTTATATTAATGAAGTGCATGTGGTAAATGAGTAACTTGATGTTTTTCTTGATGATTTTTCAAGTATAATACATTATCAGAAAGATTAATTTACTATTGACTGAGTTCCTGATGCGTAGACAATTTCAAAACCCCTATATCGAATGGCTCAAATTGAACTTTTAGAGTTAAGGAAGAAATTGTTCAAGTTATTATATAAAGTTTTCATTTGAACTAGCACATCCCTATGGGGTGATCATATCTTGTTAGTTAAAAAGAAATATGGTTCAATGATAATTCTCATTGATTATAGAGCATTGAATAAAATCACTATTAAGAACAAAGTATCATTTCCCTCATATCGATGATTTTTTGGTCAGCTCCAAGGAGCTCAGTATTTTTCAAAGATTGACTTGAGGATGGGGTACCATTAGTTGAAAGTTAAGGAGGAATAAATTCTAAAGACCACGTTTTGTTCTAGATATTTCAATTATGAAGTTTTAGTTATGCCTTTTGGTTTAACCAATGCACCTACAGTATTCATGGATCTTATTAATAGATTTTTCCTTGACTTCTTGGATACATTTGTGGTTGTTTTCATTCATGATATTTTGGTTTATTCTAAAAGTAAAGAGGATCATTAAAGTCATTTAAGGGTTTTCTTGCAAACCATAAAAGAAAATAAATTGTATTGAAAATTCTAGCATGTTTGAGTTTTGGTTACAAAAAATTTCATTCCATGGTCACATTGTTTCAAAAAATGGAATTACTAGTGATCCTGGTAAAAAAACGTTGTTGAATAATGGCTAAGACTCATATTTATAACTGAGATCCAAAGTTTTATTGGATTGGTATGTTATTACTGAAGATTTTTTGAATATTTTTCACGATTATCTTACCCAATGACGGTGATTTTGTTATCTACAGTGATTCTTCATTTAAAGGAATTGGATTTTTCTTTATGAATAATGATATATAATTTCTTATTCTTTGTGTTAGTTGAAAATTCATGAGTTAAATTACCCTACACATTATATGGAATAAGCTGCTGTTGTTTTTTCTTTAAAAATTTAGAGGAATCATCTGTATGGATTAAAATGTTAAATATATACTTACCACACAATTTTAATGTATATATTCACTTATAATGAATTGAACATGAGAGATAGGAGATGACTATAATTAATTAGGGATTATGATTGCATGATTCATTAACATCCATGAAAAGAAAATAAAGTGGTTGATAATTTGATTCTAAAGAGTACTGCTTCATTAACCATGATCCATTTGGAACAAGTTCCTTTGATTAATTACTTGATGAACATTGGAATTAAAGTTGCTGGAGTAGAAAATTCTTCTATTTCGTTTCATGTGTCATTGAAATCATCTCTATCTGACAGAATTAAGAAAGTTCTGAAGAAGGAAAGTGGGTTACAGAAAAAGGTAGAGTTGGTTTAGAAGGGTATGTTTCTTGATTTTGACATTGATAATGATTGTATTTTGAGATTTGGTAAGACATTATGTGTTCCTTGTGATTCATAGTTCAAGAATGAGTTTTTATGTGAAGCTCAGAGTTCTCTTTTTTTAGTTCATCCAGGAAGTACTAAGCTATATATAGATCTTTGGGATTATTACTGGTGGGATGGAATGAAAATAGATATTGCTGAATTTACTATGATGTGTTTGACTTTTCAGCAGGTTAATGTAGAGTGGCAGTTACTGAAAGGGATGCTTCAATCATTACCAGTGCCATAGTGGGAATGGGAAAATATATCGATGGACATCATTGTGGGATTACTGAAGACATCTTGAGGTAATAATCCAATCTAGGTTATAGTTGATCGATTGAATAAATCTTCTCATTTCCTTCCTATTCAAGATACTTTTTCTCTAGATCAACTTCTCGATTGTATGTTAAAGAGGTAGTCAGGTTACATGAAGTTCCCCTCTCCATTGTATCTGATTGTGATCCCAGGTTTACTGATAACTTTTGGAAAGGCCATCAGAAGTCATTGGGTACTGAAATAAATTTTATTACATCTTTTTATCCTTAATCATATGGGCAGTTAGAATGAACAATTCATACCATGGAGGATATGTTACGTTCTTTCTCAATGGATTACCAGGGTAGTTGGGACCAACATTTTTCTTTGATTGAATTTTCTTGTAATAACAGTTTTAATTCTAGTATACATATAGAACCATTTGATTCATTATATGGGAAGCAGTGTCGAACTCCGAATTTTTGGGATAAAGTAGATGAAATGAAGCTGATGGGTCCATAATTGGTAAAATAAATGGTAGAGAAAGTTCAGAGGATTATGAATCACATGAGAACAACTCATAGAATGCATAAAAGTTATGTGGATAAATGGGGGAAGGGCCTATCTTTTGAGGTAGGAGATTAGTTCATTCTCAAATACCTACATGGAAAAGTGTTATCTGTTTTGGTAAGAAGGGAATGTTGAGTTTGATGTTCATTGGAACTTATGAAATCCTGGAGAATATTGGATTAGTTTCCTATAGAGTGGCTTTACCTCCATGTTTATCCTAGGTACACAATGGTTTTCATGTTTCAATTCTGAGAAAGTATATGTTTAACCAATCTCATGTTTTGATCCCAAAGGTAGTTCAGTTGGAAGATAATCTCTCTTATGAGGAAAAAATAGTCCAGATTCTTGACCAAAGAAAGAAAGTTTTGGGAATAAGGTAATTCAATAGGTAAAGGTTTTTTTTTTGGAAAAACCATATGGTTGAAGAGGGAGTGTGAGAATCTAAATATGCCATGTGGTACAAATAACCCAATTTATTTGATTAGTGAATAAAAATTGGGAGGAAAAAATTTCCAAAAGGGGGAAGGGTGTAATATCCTAGGTAAATAAAGAATATGAAATTTTCATATTTATTAAAATTTGTTAATTAAATATTAATTTTACATAAAACGGGATGCTATGTTTGATGGCGTACCCGACACACAACAATGGGTTTCTCTGAAATCTCATGTTGCCCAAAAGGCTGAGTCTTACTAAAAAATAATAATATAATATTATTTTAAATGGAAATTAACGTCTTTCCATTGTATTGGCAGGAATGAATAGAACTAACTAAAATATGACTGCACATGTTTTTTAAATGTTTTTACATTTATCAAATAAAATTTAAGAGAGCTTAAAATTCGAATGAATGTAATTTTAAGCATAAACACACTAATATTATTTGAAAGGTCGATTTACCGCCTTTTGATGTCGAAGATTTATTTAAATATAGTTTTTTTTCAGTTTTATATTTTCTATTATACAAAATAATATTCTTCTTTAGAATCGGAACATCTAAATTTAATTTGGATGAAATTTTGTTATTTTTCAGATAATATTCATTTTTATGAATAGAGAAAAATATTGTATTTTAATTCAAAACTTCCTTTTAATAGAATTTATTTATATGGATAGATTGCCAATAAATTTGTTTTAAAGTTTAATTATATTATATTTTTATCATTTAATCCATTTTTTATCATTTTATGTAATTTCATTTTGAAATTAGACATAAACAAGTGTGAATCTATTCATAGTTATTGTTTCTTAAAAACACTCTTTTTAATTTTGATAATGGGAATTAATATTAAATTAATTTCCTCCACTTCTGTGTTTATAATTTTGAAAATTTTATTCAATATTAGGAATTAAGAGTTCCAAATTGTTTAAATATGAAACTTTTATTTATAGACATTACGAATATTTACTTTAGTAAATATTTTATTTACTATGGTTAACAGGTAAATCTGGTAAATAATAGTAAAAAATAATATTATAATAATATTAAATTTTCCTAAAATGTGTCATATTCCTATTTATTGATACATTTATGACCATGGCCATACTTGGGTAGATTTAGGG
Organism: Viscum album; assembly: GCA_963277665.1. Classification (NCBI taxonomy): domain Eukaryota; kingdom Viridiplantae; phylum Streptophyta; class Magnoliopsida; order Santalales; family Viscaceae; genus Viscum; species Viscum album. The sequence goes on along the minus strand of OY728135.1, from coordinate 1,545,248,358 downwards.
ACCCTGTGGAGGCACTTGGGAGTTATAATGGAACTTTATATTAATTAATGTTAAGTAAAGACATAAATGACTTAAATATATATCTTTTAGTAAATCAAATTTTAAATGTGGTGACATAAGTTATATCTTCAACTATAAATATTTATTTTAATGATAAAAATATTTCCTAAATCATGGTTTTTATTTAATAATTTTTATACATCACATAAATAAAATTATTTATGACACAATAATGATGCAGTGTTTACCTCATTAAGGAATGATTTAAATAAATCAATATATAATAATTAAAAAAATATCCAAAACCTTTCAAATTATTATTGGATGAATTTATTTCTAACATTAGTCATCTAATATTCTAATATCATGAGTTTTGGATAGTTATAAACTAAAACTCATTATATAATAAAATAATATATTTAAATATTCATAAAGAACCACTCCTCCCCCTTATAAAAAGCCCTCACATCGTACCCATTCCTCACACTTCTCAAGCCACTTGTATCATTCAAAACCATACCAAATAATCTTTCAATATCTCTCTATACCACATAAATTCCTTACCTTAGAGATAATTCACTTCAAGTATAATTTTTGGTTCAAACCAAATGGAGATACTCTATTTAAAGGTAATGTCTTCTCTTAAGTTATTTACTTTCATTTTACTTTTCCAACCCCCTAAATTTTTTATGAATTTTTTTTATAAATAAAATAGTATCCTCAATATACTAGGTTGTTTTTATGAGAGGTATTCTAACTAAACATACTAAAACCTTAATCTAATGGGTTAATAACATATTGTTTCTGTGGACGACGAACAAATGCCTCAAGAAATGATGATTATTCAATTATCTCTTACCATCTCTTATGGTAGAAATTATGATGGAACTATCTTTATATGTGATATATATTATATTTATATTATCTCTATGATTCTGTATTTTTCATTTATATCATACCTTTATGTTTTCTATAATAGGTAAATACGGTAATTTCATTTGAGGATGTGCGGATTACCACCCCCTAAATTTGATATGACTAGTTCATGCCATATGTGGGAAATATAAATGATGGAATTAATGATGTTACATATGAAATTATACTTTTATTATATATAACTATGTATATTTATGTTTTCACACCATTAAAATATGAAATATAAATGAATGTAGTGTTTATGTATACGTACGACTTACTGTCTCCATGATTGGTGCATTTTATTTCTTATCTTATCTCTAAATGTTATATAACGCTATAAATACATATATATACTGGATATATATGAAATATATGATATCTAAATCAGGAATATAATTCTATAGATAATGGAATTTTGACCTCATGGACAATTTATAATTATAATAAGTTCATTTTTAACTCAAGTTCTGAAGAACGACAAAATGTTCGATATGAACTCAAATAATTAAATAATTTTTATAGAAAGGTAATAAGTGATATAAAAGGAATAATAAACATAAAAAAGGTTCTTATTCAAATATAAATTAACTTATGTTTTTTATTCCTGAATATAAAGAATGAACAGGTATTGTCGGACACGAGGTAAGGGAATTCGTCTCAATCTCCTTTCATTGAGGCATGTTTTGATAATATACACCTCCTTCTTTTATACAGTTTATAATAAACCCCTTGGAATTTTAATTTCATTAAACAGACATTATTTTTTCTATGATGAGTTTTACTAAATGAGAAAATGGATTTTTTAATCATTTGCAGCGATAAATACCTCTCCACCGCCGTAATTGTTAGTTAGCTTCCTCAATACGACTTAATGTTTTTAAAATGGAAGTCGACTGTATGGTTATTCCATTTAAGTATCTTTATATCCCATTTTTTCTTTATATTTCATGTGTTTTTTATGGGATTTATGGTAATATTTTGGTTACAAAAGTGTAAGTAATGATCTTTCATTAAGTAAAGAGTAATTACAAATTCATAAAGGTGAAACATATTACTTATGAAAAATTATTCATGGTTAACTTGTTGTTTTAAAAAACTAATTTTTTTCCTTCTCTGTGTATCCCTTACTGATATTTTTATACTCATCCCATGTTTTTTAAAATGTTTTTCACAGGATATAAAAATGAAAAGGTTCAAGGATGGGATCACGGAAAAGTCATGGTGTCTAAAATATAGAACTTGACATGACTCTTTTATTATGAGTTTTTATGTAATGAAAAAAATGGATACTGAGTAGAAGTGTCTATAAGTAATATTCATGTGGTTGTGTATATGTTATAGCCTAATTATCTAATGATCTAAACATGAAAATATCCTAGATTTGAATTATTAATTTAATTCATGATTATTTAATGTCTTAATGCCAGGTCCTTATAGTATTAGTATCCTATTTTAAAAAGTTTTATACCACATATCGTCATTATAAATAAGATACAATGAGAATAAAATAAAAAATGCATATCATTACCATCAAGTTATATCTTGTTTATCCACCATAATTAATAAAATATACATAATTAAATAATAAAAAACATCATATAAAATCCTCATATCCTAAGCATCTTGACCAAAATAGGGAAAAAATTCTTTTTAGACACTTCTTGAAAATGATGTAAATTTAACACTAAAAAAACTCAATAAATATTTTACGAAGAAAAATCATCATCCAATATAATATAATTTTATTTCAATAATTAATTTTATTTAATATTTTATTAAATCATAAATTAATTTCTTATCATAAACTTTTAATTCATATATTTTTGTTATAATAAATAATGAACTCTACACGTAAATATATATTATATTATAAAATTATTTTGAAATATATATTTTTATATATATCAAATAGGGAATTGGTATATCTATCAATATATATTATTGAAAAGTCAATAATTATTTTGAAACTAAGGTCCCAAACACCCTATGAGTATCAGTGAGTAAAGGTATACACCTTATTTTCAATCAACACAACCTATTGAACAATTTTCTATTTCTAGAGTGAAAATAAATATGTTATAGTGGTTTTTCATGTATAACATCCAAATAATGATAAAAAACTAAATTTTTCAGGATATTTTCATATATTCCACCATACAATGTGGATATTTTAGTCTGAATATCATACACACAATAATGTGTTAATAGAACTTAACCTCTAACACAATCCAAATTAATATAGATATTTAAGAATCATTAAAAACAATAATCCAATTGAAACCCTCATCCTGACAGGGATTATATTGGAATTAGGAAATGATTTACATAAATAAATTATAAATATAAGACAAAAAACCAAATAAAATGGTGTATCCATTAAAAATTTTATATTTAGGAACTATGTGTATATCTTCTATTTTTTGTATACTCATTTTTATGAATGTAACAATTAATCAATCAATATTAATCTATAAATACTATTTATCAGTAATATTTAAACAATAATAATAATATATTTATTTTCTAAAATGATAAAATATTTCCATTAATAAATAATCTTTAGTTAAATATTTAGATATAATATTTAATGATTTCCTATATTTAAATCAATTGAATATTCCTTCACAACAACTACTTCATTTCTTATTTCCCATGTAAAATAAATTTTTAGTGTATTATTTCGCTATTTATATTAATAGAAGAGAAATAAATATATTATTTAGATATAAATAATAAAAAAGTCAATATATCCTTGAAATATAATTTTTTAATTATTTTTTTAGTTTCGATAAGTTTTATTAATAGAAAATTTTAATGTTTTTTAGAACAAAGAATAGTTTTTTTCTGAATAAAATAAATTTTAGTGTATCTAAATAATGTTTAGTTATATATCCACATTTAGTATTTTTTTCTCATAAATCTCATTATATTGAAAAAAAACCTGATATGTCATGTTATGTTTGTAAATAATTTAAAAAATTCCTTTCATCATTATATCATAAAACTTATATATTTTATACAGATATTTCTGGTGCTTGTAAATCATAGTTCCACTTCACACAAATGTTTTAATTGAGTAGATTATTTAAATTTCTCTCCCAAATAAAAATTCCTTTAGAATTTTTTATCACGTATATCAATCATTCAAAACTAAAAAATATTCTTTTGAAAATATTCAAAATACTTCCACAAAAATGATCACTAACTACATTGAACATTATAATATATATTCCAATTAAATTATTTACATTATATATTTACATAGTGACCTCCCATTAAAAAATTATCCAATTAATATTTTCATAATGGACAAGAATTTTGTATGTGAATGTTTTATTCCAATAAATATGTTTATAAATCAAGTACATGCATTGGTTTGTGAAAAAACACATGTTCTTGATAATCAAACTAATATTGTTTTATTTATAACGTTAAATATAAATTGAAAATATAATTAATAAAATAAATTATAAACAAATGAGACAATAAATACTAGTTAATAATGTTTTTATGATATTTTTTTACATTTTGGTCCCCAATAATTATTATAGATGTGAATAAAACAAAAATAAAAACTATTGGTAAAGAAGTTATAATTATTAAAATTAAAATTAAATAACATTGAAAAAAAATTTGTGATTTAAGAATGGTTGAGATAAAATTTATTTATATGGTGTCTAATGATATATGACCATTGAGAATATGACCATTGGAATATTAATTTATCCTTTAGAATAATAATTTAACCACTCTAATAGTAATTTTCTCATTAGAATTGTAAAATAATATTTGGTTATTTTGTGTAATATAAAATTAAGAATTTTTTTTCACAAAACTATGAAGTAAAATATTTAATCATTTTAAAGGAATATTTAACAATAGGAAAGAATAATTACATTTTTCTAGAAAACAAATTTTTTTTATTTAATAAATTATTTTTATAATAAATATAATACATTAAAATAGACTTTTATTTTTAATAAATTATTTTATTAATAATATATTTATTATATTTAAAAAATATTTTAAATATATGAATTGAATATTAATTTTTGCAGTAGATAATAAAATTGATCATATTTAAAAAGGTATTTTTATTCAAATAAATAAGGATTATATTGAAAATATCAAATTTATAAAACTATTTTGGTAAAAAAAAGATTCCATTTTTAATAAATATATTGATATTTTATAAGGGTGATATGTTGTTATTTTTTATAAATAAGAAAATATGTAGGTAAATAGTAAAATACCATATATGTATCTTGTCTAATAATATTAAATATGACTGATTTTATGTGATTTTAATAATATTATGTGAATATTTTAAAATTCATTTACTTTTAAATTATATGTCCCTTACAATTGATTCAAAAGTTTGATTACTATTAAAATATATCATATTTCATTCCAAAACACACTTATCCCCCATTTATAAATTACACCCTTCACCACCTCAAATATCACCACACCTTAAGATTTTAATTATACCAATATTAAAAAAAATTATTAACATTACACATATTGTCAATGTAGAGGAGGTTCTGGTCTCCTCAAAAGACAATAATTAGATGGTCATTGAAGGAAAGAATCAAATAAAGGAGTAATGTGTGAGGATCAAGTTAACATTTTCTCATCCATTCATTTATTTCTACATCACTGATTATAAATATGATAAATAACCCCATTTTATAAAATAAATGATATTTGACTACTAAACTAGGAATTTTAAAACCATATAATGAACACAATACCCATTTTTTTAATAAACATCCATTCATGGTGTAACTGTCTATATGGATTTTATTTCTGAAAAATGATTATAACATTAATGAATGGTTATTATAAATGATTTAATGGTTAAATATAAACTTAATAATATTTTTATATTTTAATTTAAATTATTTCATTGTTAAATAAGAATAATATTTAAAAAATAAAGTAAAATGTAAAATGGTGAGTAAAACATCCCAAATGAACAAATTATTATTTTAAAACAATTATATTAATTTAATCACACCCATATTGAAGACAGATTATAAATAAAGTACTATATATACTTTTTATATGAAATAAATATAAATTCATTCCATGTATAGAGTTATGGTCTCATTTTAAAAGAACTTTTTCTATTTTAGGTAAATAAATGAAAACATGGAACTGTGGAATAGGAACCCTCAAAATGAAAGAAATGAAAATAATTTTTAATATATAGATTATAATAAATACAAATAAAAAACAATAATGTAATGAAACATCAATAATATATTAGAAAACATTTTTAATAAAATTAATTTCATTATTGAAGTGTCTATGTATTCATTCTAATTCAAGTACAGAACCTAGTTAAGGGAACTATCTCACATTCATTTTTTAATTTAAATGATTCCCTCAATATCCCTATAAATTTTCTAAATTCTTATTTCTTATTATGATCATTATATTTACTATATACATAATTCCTTCATTTTTTATTTTTTCCCCTATATCTTCGAAGTATATTTATGTTTTCCATGTTCCCATTCTAATAACTTTTTAAATGAAACATTAGAATGGGAAACTTTTCCATTTTCATCATCCATTACATGAATCACTTTTATGAATTCTATTATTTAAAAAATAACTGATCATTTAAAGATAATTGATGTTCATTAATTTTTGGACTTAGGAAAATTTGTAAGAACATATCATTAAAATTTATTTACCCATTTCTACAATCATAAATTAAGGTTCTTATTTAAAAAAATCCTCATTCTCTTATTTCTCATGATTTTACCTTATCTTTGCGATCCATTTGAATTGTAATATCCTCATTTACAAGTTTAATAAAAAACAATTTTTGTTTTATTTTTTATTCATTATAGTGATAATTAATAACTTTCAATTTAATCATCACCCTTATATAATAAAAATTCTTTATATAATGGTAAATAAAGATTTAAAAAGGATTCATAAAGTTAAGTGTAGGTTTATCATAGTTAAAAAATGTTAATTTCACTGTTTCATGCACTTTTATGGGTTAATCCATATTTTAAAGGATGAATAAGGGTAATTAGAGGAATATGTTTCTTGCATAAGGGTAGTTATTTTCTACATAAGGTCAACACATGATTCCTAAAGGGCTATTTTTGGGTATCCCAAGGTTTTTATACTTATGTAAATATAAATATAAGATCCCTATGGGATAGTTTATAGAGAATTTTGTTGCATAAGGGTGGTCTCCTCACTGCATAATGGAAAATCCTAACTTTTATGTTTTTATATGTTTAACATGATTCTACACTTGTAATTGTATGGATTTTTGACCTATATAAGGGTAAAAACATCTTACCCTTACGCAACACCCTTTTTGGAAATTTATTAAAAACCTCTTTTTCATGTTCTCCTTTCCCTGCAAAAACATTAAAAGATGTTTTATAGTTTTAATAGAATAAAATATTGGTAATTGATTTTTTTAATTTAAAATTAATAACTTATATTAATGAATATTTCAAGCCCTCCACATTCTTTATTTACGCAAAAGTAAAATTAAATGTTTAATTTAATTTTTATTTTTCATTACTATGAACCAGTATGATGGTGCCATATTAAAAATATATTAATGTTGTCTCATTCAATTTTTTATTCCTTCTTATATCTAAATAGTTTTTAAATTATAAACATAATATCAATGATGTATTATTCGACCAATACAAGCTCTTTATCCAGTTTCAAGGGGTGGAAGAACCCTAATTTCCTCTCCTCTTCATTGGTATGGTGTTAAATGGATAATTATAGGTTGGAACCTACATTCCTATTCTCAATTTTCTTTATTTATTTGTGATTTTTGTCTTTATAAATTATTATAGAAAAGGGATAAATATTTATTATTTGGTAAATAACCTAAAACTATCAAATTATGATGTATAATAATTATCAGGATTATCCTAAATTATTCTAGAGAGATGGAAGATTATCACTTATGAAATTATAATTATTCATAAAGAAATAAATCATTAAAAACAAGTTAGAAATTAAATAAATAGGTTAGGAATTATCTTGGTGATAAAAATTGTTATCCCCAGAGGGGTTTTTATTTATTTTGGAAATAAATATTTGGAATCAATTCTAGTAATATTTGTTGAGTAGATTAAAACTATTTATATTTGGACATGTTTCAGTAATGATTCCATGATGAACCTTAGAGTTCTTCAACAATAACCTTATGGTAGGAAACCCTTGACTTTATCACATTTTTTATATGGGTTCTTGGTATGTTTGTTTGGCATGTATGTGTATCCCCATGAGACCATATGTTTCTATATTTTATCGCATATCGTATTTTGTGGTTGTGAATCTTATTGTTGTGACGTGTTGTTTGATCGGTCGTCCTGTATACACGTTTTCATGTGTTTTTTAACTAGCATTTGTAATTGATGTAGGTTATTCTATATGGATTATACCCCCTAGAGGGACATGTAACATATTGATCAGCTTATACATGTTACATCACTACCAATATGATTTTCAAATGTCTTTTGTGAACTATCACATCAAGGTAAGGGATTTTTCTGCCCTGACTAGTTGATATTACTTATAGAATGGTTACAAATAAGATAGAGATTGTCTCTATGGACTTGTAATTTATATTAGTACTTTTTTATATAGTGATACTGATATATTCTACATTATTTCAAGATATACACAAGAATATATATTATGAAGGGTTGATTTTGATTTTCTAGTAAGTGTTGTATTAACAACCAACATGGGAATTTATGTACACATGTATATTTCATAACTAGGGTTATGATGAAGGGAAAGTGCCTATGTTGGATTGTATAGTAGTTTGAGCAAGAGGATATAAACATTTATTGATGGAGTTTTGGTGGGATGTATTCGAGTGAGTTAAATTACTAGATTTATTCCATACTTTAGATCTCATGTTTAGTTTTAGTTTATATATTTGACAATCTATATTATAAATACATTGGATAGTCTAATTTGACTCTGTTTTTACTTTGATGGTTATTTTTTATTCATTATTTTTTTATTATTTTAATCACTTCCTTTATTATACTTTGATGTTTACTTGGTACTGATGGCATAGTCTCCCTATGATGTTCCAGAATCTGTCACTTCTAGTCAGAAACAACTTGCACATAGTGAGGTTTAAATTATGTCATGTGGTACCCCCAACTCAGACCTGGTGGTTTGGGTCAAGGTGTTACAAAATATATTCAGTGACCTAGGTTCACTGACATATTTATTTTATTTTAATAGATTTGGGAAAGTGTAGATAAAAGTTAGGTTTTTTGGAACTTGGTTGGGGGATATATTAATGTTTGTCCAAGACTATATAGCAGACCACCAAGTTACAAAAAAGTAAAATTTTATCTCTTGTTATCAATGGTAGTGTTTATTAAATTTACCATAGGTAATGTGCATGATTTTGGTGTACAAATTTATGGGATTTTTTGGGTGTTTATACATCATGTTAGGCATATAAGAGCACATTCTGTACTCTTTTTGTTTGGATTAGATGGATCACAAATAATAAAATTCCTTTTGAATTATGATATGTGGTTTGGTTTATTATTTATTTCATTATTTTATTTGAGATTTATTATATTATTTTCATGATTGTTTATACATGGATTTGAATATTTTTCTAGTATTATAAGCATAGATTTAATTATTAGTATTGAATAGTGGGTTATTCCTGGTTCTTATGGGTATCCTCTTAGGTTAAAAATTCTTGTGAAACCTTGTGTGTAACTATGTTGTGATCAGTTTCATTTTTTATGTTGTTGGATTTTTCTAGTTTTTATTCTATAATTTAAGAAATTTCCCCTTGTATAAATCTCATGTAGCCAGTTTCACCCCCTGTTGTGCAGTAGGATACAAGAGAGTATTTTCCCTTAGTTGGCCTAGAAGCTCATGCTATAGAATGTTCTAGCTAGAACACTTTCAACTAGTACATTTTCACAGTGGGGGATCCCACAATAGGTGGATGACAATTGTTAATTATGGTTGTGGCTTCCTAATCTATCATCTCATTTCCATATACAGAAATATAGGCCCTAAAATGTGGAGGATTCAATATGGTTTATTTAGTGTATTTTTGACCTAGTAAAGACCCCATTAGATTAAAATGTTTAGATTTAAAATTTCATGATTTTCAATGAATATCTAGTTGATGATGCGATGTTATGTTATAGGTTGGTAGACATGATGGTATTATAAGGTAAAACTTCAAGGATTTATTCTTTATGGAGTTATTCCTCGATCCATTGAAACAAAATCAATCTAATGAGTTTATAATGATCCAACATGGTACAATGAAAGTTCCTGTCTAATAAACACTCTTAATTGGAATGATATATGTTTATCCTATTATAGTGGGGAATGAGGAAGATAAGGCTAAATGTTTTTAGATTTTTCTTCACCCAAAGCTAATATATGTGGCCATATACATTGATCTGATAACCTATACTATAGTTCATCATAAGGTACTAATTATTGATAAGTGAATTGAGGAAGACCTAGTTGTAGATATTCTCCCCATGGTTAGGGAATCAACAATTACTTTCTCTATTATTCTCTATGTTTACTATTCTGGGAATAAAAAGATGAATGAATATGATAAATTTTAGGTGTTTTGGAAAAATATCTGACCAGAATAGTGGATTTTCATTTCCCTCTATGGAAAATTATTCTTATATGTGTCATCACATTGGGAGTAAGGGACACTTCCTCATGGATTTCCTTGTGTCTATAAATAATTATCACAAGTGTGGAAATAATAGACATATAATGAAAGTATAAGATAAGGATTCGATGACTCACTTATAATATTTATTAAAAATTCCCTAGTAGTTGGTTCAAACACCTCATTAGTCAGTGAATCAGGTAAACCATGTGGATTTAGGGAATAATGGAGTGTTGTTTTTCATGGCCTATATGGTTGATCAATATTTAACTAAATGTGGAGTGTAAAATTCCAAATTTTTATGTATGGACCTGATTTCTTGTACTCTCACCATTTCATTGTTTCAAGTAAAAGAATAGTTTTTGATAATATGGGATATAAGATAATATTAGTTGGATTTATTAGTTAATTTATCTTCTGATATTTTTTCTATTAATATTCCCAGGAAATAAACGTGGGTCATATTAATTTATTTCCAAATTTTCTAATAGTGGTTGTTATATATGACTATGTTAGGGGAATCCAAATTCTATAGATGATGGGATTTTACATGATCCTTGGCATATACTGGTTAAATAATTTCTATTCACACATCGATTGTTATCAAATAGGAGACACATTTTTATCTCCTAAGGGAAAAAATTAAGGATGTCCATTGAATAGTATTTTGAGGCAAGTAGAGTGGTAACAAAACCAAATTATATAGAATAATTTTCATCACAAGTGGGTAGTATGATCCCTATAGTGGATGGGGCAAAAAATCCCTCCTCTTTCCCTCTAATGTAGACATGTATCATTATGTCTTCCCCAAGGATTTCTTGGGGTTTCATCCACATAGGGGAGTCAAATTTTTTATCAAACATGTGATCAATGCATGAAAAATATCAATTCCACTCTAAAATATGAAACCTGTTGATTTGAAACAACTCAAGGTGAAATTGGAAAACCTTTAGGCTAAAGGTTTCATCTCACCAATCACTTCCCCTTGGGGTGCTCTGATGTTGTTCTTCATAAAGATAGATATCAATCTTCTTTTTTTTGTTGACTACTGAAACCTGAATAATATAATTATAAAGAATAGGTATATGTTTCCACGAATTGATGATTTTTTGATCAATTAAAGTTATCTCAGTGGTTTTATAAGATTTATATATGTTTAGGCTTCCATCATCTTTAGATGAGAAAAGAATTCGTATTGAAGATAGTTTTTAAGAGTAGTTTTTTTTGTATGAGTATATCATAATACCCTTTTCACTAAAGAGAGATATATTACTATTCATTTCTTCATGAATATGGTCTTACACCCACGCATGTAATGCTACATAATTATGTTCATTGATGGCATCCCTATATATTCATAGATGATGGAATCACATTCCAGACACCTAGATATCATCTCAAGTATGCTTTGAGCACATCATCTTCACACCAAGTACTTTAAGTGTCACTTTGGGATACAACATGTTCACTTTCATTTGCATGCGGTTTGTAAATATGAAATATCAATTTATCCATAGATGGTTGATGTAACATCCTGGGCCCGGGTGCTACTCAACGGTTTCCCCGAACCCGGTTCGCCACGTGACCTCAAGCGCATTTCTCCAAATACTTGAGGCTGCCGACTAGCAGCGAGGACCCAGGTCTGATAGTGGGGAAACTATGACCTCATTTGTCAAAGTGCAGTGCAATGGAATAGATAAATAACATACAACAAGAAGAAGCGGTAAACAATATATAACATTAATGGATAACAGATAACAACAAGGAAACCAGTACTCATATATATATTAAAATGCAAGATGTCACTATTCTATAAAATAACCAAAACATGTTACACTGCAATACAATACAACTGAAGTAAAAGTACAGAAAAGTAAAACAGAATAACTAGTGGCATCGCGAGACCATGCTTGGTCCCATGCTCTCCTACTTCCCAGAAACAATCAAGTACCTGTATAGGGACCCTTTCCCTTATCCACACCTACAGAAACATAATCTGTTTGGGCTGAAGACATGACTCAAATAGGGTGTGAGAAATAAATTCCAGTGGGAACCCACCAAAGGCCCGTTCCCAACTGTATGAAAATATGGAACAATAGTGTGCATTAGTAAAATGCAATAAACTAAGTAGTACTCAAAAGAAACTAACTTTACCAGTTATATTCTCATTTTTTTATTCTCTTAGTCATTTAATTTAAGATATCACCACTGTGAATATTGTAAGTAAAATAGTCGGCGTACTCAGTTACGTAAACCCTTACCCTCAGGTAATGAGATTCCAAACACAAGAATCTACCCACACGCGTGTCGATTATTTCCCACATGCATATGAGGTGTCTCCCACATGCACAGAATCAACAGCCCACAAGCACAGAATATGTTTCCCACTGGCTAAGTAGTACATTTCCCACTGGCTAATCACAACACTTCCCTCTAGGTAAAAAAGTAACCGGTCTATGACAAACATGTAAATAAACAGTCCACATGCAATTTCTCTTAAGGAAATTATATAATCATTATTATAAAGGCATACCCTTGGGTATCCTGGCCAAATGGCTAAATAGAGGAACGCACCCCCAGGGTGGTCCTTGATCCAAGCAGTGATCCCAAACATCAATTTGTCACCACATTTAATTACCTTTAAAAATATAGGTATTTAAAATATCCACAGCCTCAGGCACACGACTCCCCAACATGTGTTCATGGCACAATGGTACACAAAAACGCACCATAGTTGGGAATTAAACACCAATCCACCTACCTTAAACGCCCTTGAATGTTATACGTGAATGACGATTCTAGAAACGTCCAAGAATGACGTAGATCTGGGATAAGAAAATTCTTGTTCAATCTTAAATAACATCCCCTTGGGAATGAATTGGTAAGAACTACCGAAGAAGTGGAGAGGGCTTGCCCGTGCGGTTCCAGGGAGATTGGCGGGGAAGAAAATGGATTCCAAGTACTCAATCTAGAGCTCCTTGAAGAACCCGTCATCCCACCCGAGCCTCCCTCCGGTTATAAGATTCCTCTATGAACAGATGAGGTTAGTGCCTGTTTTAAGAGAAAAAAACAAAATACATGGCATGTACTCTCAAGTACATGGCGTGTACATCCCATTTTTTAAACTGTTCCTCAAGCGGATTCTCGCCAGTGTGCCACTGTTCATCTGTCGACAAGAGTACACAGCGTGTATGCCTCTATTCACAGCATTTGTTGTCACCTAGCTGACCACCGCCTTACTATTTGCCTGCCAACTGAGTGCACGATGTGTAAATATCTACTACATGGTGTGCAGTCGGTTTTTACACCCTTGGTCACCGACATGGCTACACACCATGTGTACACATCCCATACATCCAAAAGTACATGGTGTGTGGAAAAGTACACGACGTGTGGAAAAGTACACGGCGTGTACTTCAAAAATTTTGTGATTTTCCCCCATTTATTTATTTTCTCAAAAACACTTAAGGAAAGGATAAAAGAAGAAACTTGTAACTCAAGAATAAGAACCAGGTTCTTACAAACTTCCCCCCTTAAAGCAATTCATCTCCGAATTTCCAGTCCAAGGGTGGTGAAGATATATCTGTCAACAACTCCAGCCACTGAGCACGTATGTCGGTCTCCCGCTCCCAGGTTTCGTCCGGCACTTGGCCATGCTTCAATAGCACCCGTATGAGAGGAACTGACCAGCCTCGAAGAACCTTCATGCTCCTATCAACGATACGAATCAGATTCTCCTCAAAGGACTCATCTATTTCAAGATCAACATCCTCAGGCTGAAAGACATTAGACGGTTTTGAATGATAGCGACGCAACTAAGATACATGGAAGACATCGTGCATGGCTCGATACCTCTGTGGTAACTCCAACCGATAGGCAACCATCCCGAATCTCTTTAGAATCTCAAATGGCCCCACACACCTTGGTGAAAGTTTACCCTGTCTCCTCATCTGCCTCTGTCCCAACCTCGGTGAAACACGCAAGAAAACCAGATCCCCGACAAAGAACTCCAAGTGTCGTCTGAGGCGATCAATATAAGATTTCTGACGAGACTGTGCGGTAGTCATCTGCTTCTGAATCAACTGGACCTACTTAGAAGTCTCCTACACGAGACGTGGTCCTAGTAAAGCTGCCTCCTCTACCTCTAACCAGCACAAGGGTGATCGGCATAGACTACTATAAAGCCTCGTATGGTTCCATCCTAATAGTTTCCTGAAAACTATTATCATAAGAAAACTCGACTAGCGGTATATGCTTATCTCAAGAGCCCCTGAAGTCTAGGATGCTGGCATGAAACATGTCCTCAAAAACCTCTATCGTATGCTCTGACTGGCCATCAGTCTGAGGGTGGTAACCTATGCTCATAAGCACCTGTTTACCCAGTGCCCTCGGAAAACTCTGCCAGAAAAGAGACGTAAAATGGGCATCCCTATCTGAAACGATAGAAAGGGGGATCAAATGAAGACGTACGACCTCTCGGATATACAACATCCTGAGCTCATCAAATCCAAAGGTCTCCCTAATTGGAAAAAACTGAGCTACCATTGTGAGTCTATCCACAACAACCCACACGGCATCATTGCCTCGAGGTGACCTCCGCAACCCAGTCACGAAGTCCATCGTGACCTCATCCCATTTCCATGCCGGAATGGGTAACTGTTGTAACAGTTCAAATGGCCTCTGATGCTCCACCTTCACCGGCTGACCGGTGGAACACCACATAACAAAACCAGATAATTCTCTCTTCATACCCGGCCACCAATACAGGCGTCTCAAGTCACGGTAAATCTTGGTAACTCCGGGATGAACTGACCAAGTTGAAGCATGAAACTCCCGCATCAACTCCTCACATATATCCCATGGAACCCACACTCTTCCATGGAAACATAATACCTCATAATCGCCTATTGTCCAACCAGGATAAGGGTCCTCACTGGTCACAGACTCCCGTAGAACATGGCCTTCTGAATCAGATAGCTATCTCATCCTCACTATATCCTGGACGATAGAAGTCACAGCTAAAGACAAAAGATAGGTCTGTCCCTGACTGTCGTGCACCTCCAAATGCATCTCAGAGAATAAATCCATAAGCTTCCATTCACCAATGGCCTCTTGCACTGCCTGTATATGAATCTTTATGCTCAGTGCATCATCCACTAAATTACCTTTACCATGTGTATAGTAAGGCTCAAAATCGAAGGACTGAAGGTATTCAACCCACCTTCTCTATATCAAGTTCAAGTCACGCTGATTAAAGATGTACTTGAGACTTTTGTTGTCCTTGAACACCAAAAAATGTTCTCCCAATCGATAATGTCTCCAACAGCGCAACACATGAACAACTGCAGCCAACTCGAGATCATGCGTCAGGTAATTCCTCTAATGTGGCCTCAACTTCCAAGACCCATACGCAACTACTCGATCGCCCGACATCAACACAAATCCTTTCCCAATACCTGATGCATCATAGTAAACTGTATAGGTCTTCCCCTGCTCTGGGAGTATCAGGATTGGTGTTGATTTCAACTTTCCCTTCAGCTCCTGGAAGGTTGTCTCACAAGCTATTGACCAAACGAACTTCACACCATTATTAGTCAAACCCATAAACTGCACTGCTAAGCGATGGAAGTCATGTATGAAGCATCTGTAGTAACCAGCCAACCCCAAGAAACTCCGTATTTCAAACACGTTCTTAGGATTCTCCCAAGAAACTACTGCCCTCACCTTCTCTGGGTCTACTGCAAATCCTGACTTTGAGATGATCTGACCTAGGAAGTATATCTGGTCCATCCAAAAGTGTCACTTTGAGAGCTTAGCATATAGCCGATGATTTCTCAGTGTACTCAACACAATCTCAAGATGGGTGGCATGGTCGTGTAGAGTGTGAGAGTACAACAAGATTCCATCCACAAATACTACCACAAAATAATCCAGATAAGGATGGGACACATGATATATCATACCCATGAAAATTGTTGGTGCGTTCGTGTGTCCGAACGGCATAACTGTATACTCGTATAGACTATAACTGCTCCTAAAAGCTGTGAGAGGTATATCAGATGGTCTAATGCACAACTGATGATATCTTGATCTCAAGTCAATCTTCGAGAACACTCATTCTCCACTAAGTTGATCAAAAAGATCATCAATCCTTGGCAAGGGATATCGGTTCTTAACCATCAACTGGTTCAACTTCTAATAATCCACACAGATTCTGAGGGTACCATCCGCCTTCTTCGCAAAGTGGACCGGAAAACCCCAAGGAGAAGTACTGGGTCAGATAAAACCCTTTTCCTGTAACTTCTCTAATTGTCTCTTGAGATCCTACAACTCTGGTGTAGCCATCCTATAAGGAGGAATGGACACCGGTGCTACTCCTGGAACAAGCTCAATAGAGAAATCGACCTCACGCTTCTGAGGAATACATGAAAAGTTGCTCGGGAAGACAACCCTGAAATGATCAATAACTGGAGGGAAATCCTTTTGACAAGTCCCATGGTGGTCCAGATATAAGCTCACAATCTGGGATGTGATACCACCTCGCCCATGATGCTCTGGTCTAGCTCGACTCCCTGAACATCCCACTTGCCCTTGTATAGAAACTCTCTGCCCTCTGGTGAAGTGAAACTCACCCTACAACGATAGCAATCTACAAAGGCTCAAAAGGGAACCAACCAGCCCAACCTTAGAATGACATCATAGCTCGTCATCCCTAAGACATAGAGGTCCCAAAGGAAGTGACACCCACCAACCTCTAGGGGGAACTCCTTTCACTGACTCACACTATCTGTTATACTTCCCAACGGAGTGTCTAATGTCATAACATCAGAGGAAGTAGATACATTGAGCCCAAGGCTCTTCAAAACGGGTACATATATAAATCTATGTGTAGCACCCATATCGAAAAGTACTGAAGATAAAACAGAAGCTACAAGAATAGTACCTCTGACAGTAGGAGGTCTGGGATCCTACTCATGTGGGGTCTTTTTCACTACATATGTCTGCCCAGTGTCGTGGCCCTGTGACACAGCCTAGATACCCTGAGCTGTCCTACCCTACTGCCTCTGAGATCCTGGTGTCTGGCTACCATGTCCACATCCACCATCCCTACCTTCATGCCCAGATGTATTCCAGTTCCCCGACAGGTAAGAATTTGTTGGTCTTACCCCCACACACGGAGTCTGTACATAACCCCTCTCACTAGCCACTAGTGGAAACACCATTCAAAAGCATTTCAGATGACCGATCCTGCAGCAAGCCCAACATTCCACTAGGTCATGTGGACACTGAGGTCGCTTGTGCCCCTCCTTACCACACTCATAGCACATGACCTGGCCACCTGAAACATTCTTCTGGCTGGTACTGCCACCCTGAGAGAATTCCATCTGTCTCTTCCTCTTACCAGTAGAAATAGTACCAGAAACTGGTGGTAAACCACCCTGGACCACACCACTAGCTTCCCACAGGTTCCTTTCTGTAATCAGTTCCTGGTTCATAATAGCATGTACTGAAGGCAACCTGAAAGCATTCACCAGTGATTTGATGTCATATTTAAGACCATCTTCAAAGCGTCTGGCTCTCATCATCTCATCACCCACCAGAACGGGTGAAAAACGCTGATACTCGGTGAAACGATGAGAATAATCCATCACCGACAATGTTCCCTACTGTAGATTCATGAACTCTTGAGCTCAATCTGACCTCAGTGTCTCTGGTAAGAAGAAGTCATAGAAGGCTCTCTGTAAATATCCCCACGCCATGTCTCTGTGATGCTCTGACTGGGTGGTAACATCCCACCACCACTTGGCAGAATCACACAGCATATATGTCACGGGCAAGACCCTCTGCCCTAGAGGCATCTCTAGGTGCTCGAAAATAGTCTACATTGACCCCATCCAAGACTCCACATACTGTGGTCCGCCGTCCCCTAAAAATGTAGGTAGATGCTGCTGCTGGAAGATATGAGTCAGCTCAGCCATAGATGTGGTAGCCGGTGGTGCTCCCTAAAAGGTCTGCATGAACCGCATAGAGCCTTCATGGAACTGAACCTCTGCGCCTTTGTCTGATATTATGGTTGGCACCGTATCTGGATCTGCTGGAGGATCAACTGGTAGCCCATGGCCCACCATCTTCAGATTATACTCGTTACCGCTCTCCTGGTGAACAACGCGTGGAAGTCTTAGCGGCACGACACTACAAGGTCAAACGCACACCTTAGGTCAAGATTATCACAGTCTGAAAATGAAGGAACCAAAAGGGGAACAGGAGGAAGAAGGCATTTAAGATTGCACAACGTGACTACACGACGTGTATACCGACTACACGACATGTACCGGACATCTATTTCCCTGCCCGGGTCCTTCTACACAGCCAAGACACATGGATCCCGTTAAAAAGAACTACACTACATGTATATAATATACACGTCATGTATGGTGTTATTTTCCAACTACCCGTGTCGTTTTTGACACGGCTGACTACTCGGCTTGATACTACACGGTGTGTTACCCCCTCACACAGTGTGTACACTACCCCGTTTCCCAGCCACATGGTCAGGTCCACATGGTCTGTCACTGGTCAAGACTACACGGAATGTCCCAAAGGTACACGACGTGTACTAGACGTGCTTCGCCGACCTGTGTTGTTCGTTACACGGCCGAATACATAGCTCCAACTACACAGCATGTTCTATAGTTAACACAACATGTATGACTTAAGGTCTCCTACGTCTGTGTTTGTTAGTTACACGAGTGGACTCCGGGTCAACACTACATGGCGTGTACATCCGGTACACGGAATGTTCATCCCATGCATTTCTCTTCCCCGTGTCCCCGCCCACACGGTCTATGACACGGGAAGAGACTACACGGCGTGTACTCAAAAAGTTTTCATTTCTTCCCGAACAGAAGAACATACACGGCGTGTTTAAGGTACTATACTGCGTGTATAATGGGTTTCTAGACATTATGCCTCAGAAACTTCTCTGAAACCCAAAAAATATTGAAAAACAACACCTAAGAGCCATATTCTGATCCGTGAGGGCCCATACTCCCCGAAAATCAATGTTTGTAATCTTATATGTGTTATAACCGGATAAACAGTCAATGATCGACCAAATTCTGATCAATGAGGGCCCATACTCCCCAAAAACCAAATTTTTGAATCCATTCAACAAACAGGATCACACAATAATAACCTATCAAATAGCTTGTATCTATCAAAGAAGCTGTCACAACAGCATTCTTTGTCTAGCACAACATCTATCACAACAACATGTAATTTTTAATGCAACTACACAGCATGGAAACTATGCATGACATGTGAGTCTAGCATATGCCTAAATGATGCATGAGATGGCATACCCTCATCTCATAGGGTTGCAACTAGATAGAACCCATGAATAAAATATAAATAGCACAATCACAAGTGCGTCACCCTTCGGTGAAAATCAATTCAACTGTAAAATTGAAAAATCAGAAAAATTGCAACACAAGGTAAATTGGATTTTCCCTATACACGAGTTAACTACGCCTGGGACCAACTTATTACCAACTACCATTCTTTTCCAATCCATGACAAAGGCTCCAAATAGTAAGTCAAAGAAAAGAATGCCCTCTGATACCACATTGTAACGTCCCGGGCCCGGGTTCCACTCAATGGGTGCCCCGAACCCAGTTCACCACGTGACCTCAAGCACATTTCCCCAAATGCCAGAGGCTGCTGACTAGCATCGAGGGACCTGGTCTGATAGTGGGGAAACTATTCTATCATTTTTCAAAGTGCAGCACAACGGAATAGATAAATATCATACAACAAGAGGAAGCGGTAAACTATATATAATAGAAATGGATAACTAATAACAACAAGGAAATCAGCAGTCATATATATATATGAAAATACAACATGTCACTATTCTATAAAACATCCAAAACATGTTACACTACAATATAATACAACTGAAGTACATGTATTGAAACGTAAAACAGAATAGTCAGCAGCATCGCAAGCCCAATCTCGATCATATGCTCCCCTACTTCACAGCAACAATCAAGTACCTGTAGAAACGTAATCTATTTGGGCCGAAGACATGACCCAAACAGGGTGTAAGAAATAAATCCCAGTAGGCACCCACCAAAGGTTCGTGCCCAACTGTGTGAAAATATGCAACAACAGTGTGCAGTAGTAAAATGTAATAAACTAAGCAGTACTCAAAAGTAACTAACTTTAATAGATATATTTCCATTTTATTATTCTCTTAATCATTAAATTTAAGATATCACCACAGTGTATATTCTATGTAAAACATCCAGTGTCCCCAGTCACGTAAACTCTTACCCTCAGGTAAAGAGAATCCAAACACAGGAATCTGCCCACGGGCATATCGAATATTGACCACAGGCGTACGAGGTGTCGCCCACAGGCACAGAATCAACACCCCACAGGCAAGAAAGAAGTTACCCACAGGCTAAGTAGTACATTGCCCACAGGCTAATCACAACACTTCTCTAAGGATAAACAAGTAACTGGGCCATTCTTAACATGTAAACAAGAAATACACATTCAATCCCTCTTAAGGAAATTCTATAATCATTATTATAAAGGCATACCCTCTGATATCCTGGCCAAACGGCTAAACAGAGGAACGCACCCCTGGGGTGGTCCTGGATCCAAGCAACGATCCCAAATAGAAATTTGTCCCCACATTTAATTACCTTTATAAATATAGGTAATTAAAATATCCACGGCCTCAGGCACATGACACCCCAACATGGGTTCGTGGCACAACAGTACACAAAAACGTACAATAGTTTGGAATTAAACACCAAGCCACCTACCTTAAATACCCCTGAATGGTATACACAAACGACGATTCCAGAAACGTCCAAGAACGACATAGATCTGGGATAAGAAAATTCCCATTCTATCTTAAATAAATTCTTCTTAGGAAAGAATTGGTAAGAACTACATAGGAAATGGAGAGGTATTACCCGTGCGGTTTCAGGGAGATTGACGGTGTAGAAAATGGATTCTCGGTACTCGATCTGGTGCTCCTAGAAGATCCGTCCATCCCTCTCATGCCTCCCTCTGGTTCTAAGCTTCCTCTATGAACAGAGGAGGATACTCCCTATTTTATTTGAAAAAACAAAATACACAGTGTGTAATCTCAAGTACATGGCATGTACATTCCATTTTTTTAACTGTTCCGCTGGCGGCTTCTCACCAATGTGGCACTATTCATCTGTCGACATGAGTACACAGCATGTATGCCTCTATACACGGCGTGTACTGTCTCCCAGCTACCCACCACCTTACTATTCGCCCACCGAATGACTACACATCGTGTAAATATCTACTATATAGCATGCAGTTGGTTTTTACACCCTTCGCCGCTGACATGGCTACACACCATGTGTACTCATCCCACATGGACAAAAGTACATGACGTGTGGAAAATTACACGGCGTGTACTTCCAAAATTTTGGTATTTTTCCTCATTTCCTTATTTTCTCAAAAACACTTAAGGAAATGAGAAAAGAAGAAACTTGTATCTCAAGAATATAAACCAGGTTCTTACAGTTGATGAGGTTATTTCTTGGTCGTGGCCAAGGAATGTGTTTAAGATTCAGATTTCTCTCAAGTTGGTTTTGTAAACATGGAGGTTCATTTAATAATTTTCTCTATTGATAGAACCAATTACTTCAATAACCAATAAGTGGATTATTTTTTAATAGATAGATTAGTGTATAGAAGTATTCTTAAATATCAGGAATAGATAGATCTCAGATCTGATCCTGATTCTTATCAAGTCTGGATATGATTATGAAATATATTATGATGTGTCTGGAGTTTTCTTGGGGGTTATGCTTATTCAAGGTGATAAGTTATTTTCCTAAATTTCTCATAAGTTGTAACCCCATTAGAGAAATTATCCAACTCAAGTATTAGTTTTTGGTTGGGTGGGTCATTAATTAAATTTTAGTAATAACTCTACATCATTGAGATATTTTTCATGTATACAGATCATAATAGTCTTTAGTAAATCTTCTTCTAGTGTGACATAAATGTTATTCAAAGGATTTGGGTTAAATACATGAATATGTTCAACATTGAGATATATTATTCTCTTAGTAATTGTAATGTTGTTTCAAATTCAAAAAGTAGAAAGATACAAGTGGTTGGGTAGTGAATGATAGATGCAAAGTGTAATCTCTTGGACTTATTAGAAAATAGGTAGTTGGGAATAGATGATGATCGATCAGTAGTTTCTTTTTAACCCATAGTGATCACATCCACATTGGTGGTAAAATTTAAAGATATTCAAAATATTAATCCATAGTGTATCAAGATGGGTGAGAGGCTAATAGAAAGTGGTTCCAATTTAGGTTGGAATTTGGACATATGTGTTGTGCTTTTGGTTCACGAATGGGTGATGGTTACATATTCTATGATATAAAAGGTTATGATAGCCTCTCATGCATCACAGTGGGTGGTGTATCCACGATTGACAATGACGTATTATGACTTGAGATAGCAGTTCTCAAGGTTTGACATGAAGAGTGACATTGCGGGCTTTATCTCCAATTTTCTAATATTTCAGATGATCTAGTTTGAGAAATAAAGACCTATTGGTTTACTCCAAAAACTTATAATGACTTAATGAAATTGGTATGAGGCAACCATGAAATTAATTATAATTTTTTATAGGACCCTGAGATGTCAAGACACTATTTGGGTGGTAGTGGATTAGTTGAACAGGGTTTCCCACTTTATTCTAATCTGAGAGACAAACATAGTTGAAAGAAAAGGAATGATCTATATTGAATATTTCATTCAACTTCATTGATTCCCTTCAATTATAGTATTTAAAATATTTTCCAAGTTCACATATTTTTTTGGAAAGGCTTGAAAAAGGTGATTTGGACTTAGTTTAAGTGGGCTATAGCCTTTTATCTTTAGACTAATGGAAATTTAGAGAGAATGATCCATCTGATAGACAATATACTCTAAGCATGTGTTCCAGTATTATCCCTGGAAATATAAGGAACTATCTCTTTACAGGACAATCCATCTTCTTACTCCTTATCATTCAGTAGATCAGAAGAACGGATAGAAAGTACATCATTAGAGGCCTGATTTTCATCCAGTATTATTCCAGATAAATTCCCAGCATACAAAGAAAACTGATCATCTTTGATCACATGCCCTTTCCTATCTCTATTCTATCAACACACCTACAAAAAATTCCCTTGGAGTAGAAATTTGGAACAAAATCTCAGGAAAACATGATACACTATATATTGATTCTGAGAAAAAGAATCGTGTACCATAAGAAAAAGCTTTTCAAGAACCAGATGAGAAAGATCCAACTCCACATAAATTTTTTCCATTGAAATATCAACACAGGACTTGGTCCAAATATCCGAGAACAAAAATTGACCAAGAGAATCCTAAATCATCTTCAGAAATGCTTCATTCTGAAATGGAAGTGGAAGACCTAGTAGATTGATCTAGACTGCTGCCACTGGGTTCTCCTTACCATAATGAGCATCTAAATGTATTAAGATCATCTCTTAAGTGGTTAAAAGATTGGGGATTCTATTGGTCATACATGTAATGTAATTAATAATAAGCTTATATGCCTCAAGCTTAGATTATAGGTGTGGTAAAAAAATCTCCCTTCCATGGACAATGATCTGTAGAATATCATGCTAGAAGATGATCATCTAGAAATACATCTGGTGGAAAGCTGGAATGATCGTGTTTATGAGGATATTTCAAACAAAAATATTACTTAGTAGAGATGATCATAAAATAGGAGATTTTGGACAGGGATAATGCAAGAATTAAGTGGTTAAAAGATTACATAGTAGAGATGATCTTAAAAAAGGAACATTTGCCCAGGGATAAATTTTCGTAGTCTTGAGGATACTCTTTCATGTATACATGCGAAACTCTCATAGGAATTTCTGGAAAATATCATGTTATGGGGAGGATATATTCATGGAAATTTGGTGGGTGATAAGACTTTGTTGAATAGACATGCCTCTCTTTTCTGGATAGGGATTAGTTTGGTAATTGATTCTCTTAGATCCTTTGCTCTCTAGATTGTTGGGAAGGGTGGTATTTTGTTCTGGCATCACAATTGGAGTTAGTGAATATTGGGTTTCTGGGATTCCCTGCTCCAAAAATCTCTTTCTAGGAGGCCTATCAATTTTTTTCTTTTACTAATGCTGTTTTGGACAGTGAAAAACAGACCCTTTTCAACCTCATTGAGTTATCCTCCGACCTGGATAAGTGTGTCTTTACTCCTTCACCATCTGGTTTTTTCACAACAAATGACTATCGTCAGACGTTCTATATTCAGGATACAGTTAACACATGGAATTCAGTCCTCGAGGTTAAATCTATCCCCACAAAGTTTAATTTTCTATTCTAGAGGATTCTTAATGGGGTTGTTTCTTTGGATGAAAACGTTAAACGATGTGGGATTCCCATTGTTTCCAGATGTGTTTTCTATACTAGACACAAAGAAGAAAACTCAGAACATCTATTCTTTGATAGTGAATGGGCTCATCCAGTGAGGGAATATTTTGGAGAGTTCACTGTTATATTTTCTCCAACCATGACTGAACAACCTTTTCTTGATCGCTGGTATCAGGGCTCAGGTGTGAGAGGCATTGAAAAAGTGTCTTGTACGGTTATCCTTCATGCTGGCTACTAGTGTTTATGGTAGGCAAGAAATAAATCAATATATGAGGGAGTGGTGTCTAATGTATGGGTTATTATATGCAGGATCAGAATTTTAATCTTGGATATCATTAGGGTTTTAGGAAGATGGATGGAGGTGCCTTCTCTGCAGAAATTAATTCCAGATTCTTAGATTTTATCTAAGCAATGCGATCAACAAATGTGTAATTGGGTATGTTGGAACCGACCTTTAAGGGGTTTGAAACTCAATAGTGATGGCTCGTGTTTTGATGGTTTGATTCGTGGGGGTGGTGTTGTTCGTGATAGTGGTGGTTCTGTCTTCGTGGCATTCTCTCTTAAGCTCGGATAGCATAACTCACTTCATGCTGAGGCAATGGCTTTGCTCACAGGGCTGAACATTTGTAAGTAGAAGAATTTGGGGGTTAATGAAGTTGAAACGAATTCTATGCTCTTGCATAATGAAATTCATGGGAAGGTTATTATTCCTTGGTCGATATAGTATATCATTATAAAATGTCGGGGCATCATTGGTGGTGATATCATTAATTCTCATACATGGCGGGAGGGTAATAAAGATGCGGACTACCTAGCTTCGATGGGCTTTCCTAGTACAGAGTGTTCATTCTTTCATGAATTTAATAGTTTGAAGTTGTAGGGTGTTAATATACTTAGAAAAGATTCCCTCAGTCTTCATAATTGATCGGCCCCCTTAATTCTATTTTTCTCTTGTCTGCCCTTGCGGAAATTTTTTTCCCTGTACATTCTCTTTGTTTTTCGTAATAAAAATTTGATGATGATGATGCATGTGTTCCAAACATTGGTGGAGTATGGTATGGGAACTAATACATGATTTATTTTTCTTAAAAAACATTTTATAGGCTTATATTCGTATATAACTATTTTAGGCTCTCTATAGAATGCCCAGCCACCCTCCACTGTGTTGAAATGGAGTGTGTGAGGAAAAAGTTTCTAGGCTTAGTTTTTTGTAGGAGACATCAGAGAGGGTACATTTGACCAGTAGGTGGTTGGTGATTCATCAGAGTAGAAATTAGTCATACGTATAACATAGGAGATGAAACATGGAATTCATTATTAGTGACCATTTTTTCTTATGGGTTTCATTACAGTTGGAAAATGTTCATTTATTAATGTAGGGGATATTATCACTGTGTTTTACTAGACTATTCATGATCACCCAAAGGGTTAGGATAGTGGTGTTCCATCAAGTCATTCCTCTATTATTTGGATACATTCATGAGTGTTCCTCATTTCATACCTTTTGAGGTACAAACCTGATCCTGTTAATGTTATAGGATACAATGAAGTTGAATTGGATCATGGGGAATCTTATGAGGAGAGCCTCATGAAGATGGTATAATGGAGAAAGAATGTCCATTGAGGAAATAATTTACCTCATATTACATCTTTTTATTTACATATATTGATAACAATTAAGAATTGGAGTATATTTATTAAAACCTATAGCAAAACCATGATAGTCCATATAGGTAAAGTGTCTTTCAAAACTGGGAAACATAAACAACTAGTTCATAAAACATCTACATTGTCCCCCATTTATTTCATCCTAACTAAACTTCTTTTTTGGAATATCATAATTAATACACTTATTCATGTCCTGGAGAAAATAAACATATAAAATGGTTATCTAAAATTCTAATAAAGTTTAAACAAATGAAACAACAATCATATTATATTCATAAGAACATA
Organism: Viscum album; assembly: GCA_963277665.1. Lineage (NCBI taxonomy): Eukaryota > Viridiplantae > Streptophyta > Magnoliopsida > Santalales > Viscaceae > Viscum > Viscum album. The sequence goes on along the minus strand of OY728135.1, from coordinate 1,545,221,312 downwards.
ACATTTTCAAGTCTTATCCTACAGATAAAATAAATCGAAATATCATGTCATGGGATAAATCATAAAAGTGAAATTAAATCCCAATACTCCTAAAATAAGACATGAAATTTTCTGGCATACACACATAAGCATAGAAAATCATTTCATATTATCCGAGGCTTATTTCCAAGACCATCATAGAGATAAAGTCTATTACAGAACTGTGTTCTCTCCTCGATCATTCCCGGTATTACTAAACCAGATTAACATTTTGTTCCGGCCATGTATATCTCATGAGATATAAATATTTACCCAATTAATTGAACAGATATATAGGTCCCTCCCATCTCATAATTAAACCATTATTATGCGTTCCTCAAAACATAAAAAACATTCACTATATCATAACCCAAGAAATAAAATGGATTTCTTAAACATACATCTATAATGGCATAATACAAAAATGGATTTCATAAAAATAATTTCATTACATAAACAATAAAACCAAATTAATAAAATATATATAAACAAAAATATTTGTAATTTTAGATGGAAAATAAAATTGAAAAAATATTTGAGCTTTATTCCTGAAGAAAATGTTATTTCTTTTTCAAAAATGCTTTAATTCCTCAAAATATCACACAATTTAAGAATAAATAATTTTATGTGAGAATAATCTTGTAATATTATAGGGTATTATTGAGGGTAATAAATAATTATGAAAGTGTAAAAAAATTCATGTCTTATAAGTTAAAAAACATTCTTCTCATACTTTTGTCAGAAAAGTCCAAAAAGTACCTCAAATGGTAAACGTAAGAAATATTCCTTCCAAACCATGTTGTAAAAGTAAAAAATGGGTAAAAATATCATTAAACATACATATTATAATATTAAAAATTTTATGAGAATATTCTTATAAAACATGGAAATGTATGATAAATACACAAGTAGTAAATACTTACGTATAAACAATCTCGAATAAAAACAAGATTTTAAAAGTTATCCCTTACCTTAGATCTAATATCCTTAATAGGTTTTTGAACCTCATGGTTGATGATATTAATAATGATACTTATTTATTAGATAATAATAATCATTTTTATGATAACATTAAATATCATATTATCAACCATTTGTTAGTAACATTTCATTGTAACTCGTTATTCAGGTATTAATTGCTTTAAGTTCTTATGTATGTTTTGTCGAATGAGTTCTGATTAATATTTTTATTTTATAGTTATGTCATTTAAATCATGGTATTAGTATATTATATATCATATTTATTCATTCAATTAATTTATATAATAATGGTTTAATGAATATTATATAGAACGAATCACATCACACAATGGATACGGTAAGTTGTATGTATGCACGAGGAATGATATCGTTCCCATAATTGTTTAATGGAATTAATGTGGATGGTTTATAGTATCATAAAATTAGTTTCATGTTATAATAATAATATATATTCATTATTTCCACCATTATACCATTCCATGTATTGTGGTGGTGAAAAAACAGATTACACTACGGCGGGAATACAGTAAGCCATATGTATGCATGCACTGTGATTTCATTTTTTATTGAATGGATAGAAGGTGAAATAGGGTTGTTTCATATTTATAAAACTTATAAGTATATTAGTGATATTTATTATATTACTTTATAGTCAAACAACCAAATAATATCAAGTAGAAGAAGAATTAAATTTGAATGAATCGGTAGAGGAGATTACCTCTTCCTCGACATGCCTCCTTTAAGTTATCCCTTAGGGCACTAGAGTTGGTATTTTTAGAAGACCAGAAACTGTATAATGTAACTAGGGAAGTTTAGAATAGAAATAGGATGCTTTTTTCTGATCTTGAAGGTTCAAAATTGAGTGAATAATATAGGGAGGAGGTTACCTTTTGTAAGTGAGGGGAGGGACACTTTACGAATCTCTCAAAATATTTGTTTATTATAAATTCCATTTTGACATCAAATAGTCCAAAACATATTTAATTAAAATATGATATGACTTTGGTTCAAATAATCATCATCCAATAATTTTTAGACAAGTTTAGAATATTTTTTATTCTTATCTTTTTTGTTTAACCCTTATTTTACACTTTTTATTCTTATCGGGATATCACATTATTTAAACATTGTGGGTTAATTAAATTACCATGTCATGTAAAAAGACCAAAAAATGATACTTATGACATATTTGGAATTATATTAACCATGTTTTTTAATATTAGAATATTTTTAATTTAATATATTTTAATAAACTATTTTATTTTTTATGTTTTTAATTGTGTCAATTTTAGACACTATTCATATTTTTTTTTAAATTCATATCAACCTTATTCTTTTAAAACTAAGGAATTAAATCAAATATAATATGTCAATATCATCTAAAAAATTCTCGTATGACATCAAAATAACCATGTTACATTTGTTTTAGTATTTATAAGTTCATTTTTTTGAATCAAACATTAATGAGCACATCACTAAATCAAAATTGTGTCATAAATAAAAATATTTACCTAATATCTAAAAATTATAAATAAAATACCATGATGTAGGAAGTATTTTTATATTTATAGTGACTATTATAAACATGGATATCTATTTATATAACCATATATTAAAATTGATTTAGTAAAAGATATGTGTTTATTTTATAATTATCTTTACTTTAAATTTATTCTTATAAAATGTCATGTTTACATCAAAGTGAATAATCCATGGTGTCCCAAAATCGACCCAATGATTCTCATGATCATAATTATCTCATCCAATAGGATTAGAATATGTTTTAGGGTATTTTATATTATCAAAATATATTTTTACCCTTATTTATAAGATTTACCCTTGAAACATGGTAAATTAAATAATTACTGAAATTATTATTCATAATGTCCAAAAATGAAAGGTACCTGTTCAAAATTTTTTTACTTTATTATTAAAAATATTGAATCATTATTTCAAAATTCAAAACACCTAATTTACAGTAATTAATTTAAAATTCATCCTCTTGTTGAAATAAGACAATGTGTTTCAAAATTAAATACATTAGAAAAGATAGAAATGTTTTTACCAATGAATTAAACGTAAAATTAACGATAATGGAATAAATTATATAAAATTGTAAAAATATATTCTATTTATAATTTAAAAAAATTAAATATTGTAATTTAAACATATAAATTATCTCGATAAAAAAAATTATTATATTTTAGCATATTTTTACTATTAATCAAAATATGAAAGTTATTAGACAAATATCAGTAATTTATCAAAAGTAAATTTTAATATCCTAAATAAAAATAACATGTTTATATTGTCATATTAAAATTATTAATGTGTCAAAATATTAACTTAAAATGGGCTCTCCATTCAAAGTTGTAAAATTAACCATTTAAAAAATAGGTTCTTATACAGAAAAAAGGGTTTTATTCATGCATTATGACTAAAATATCCATTGGATTAATATCGAAAATATTTTATTATGTATATAACAAATATATATCATTAATTTCCTTACCTAATGTAATTCACAAAAAAAATACAAATATCTAATTGATTTATATTTTCCATAAATAAATAATAGCCAATGAATCCATAATGCATTTTCATAAGTTAGTTATAATTATTCCACCTATCCTAATTGCTAGGATATAACTATTATTTTATATTTAAGGAATCTATGGGTTTGTTTAATCTTGTGATTGCATTAAAACCAAGCTACTGAATAAAAAATTATTTAAAGAAAATTATTTATAAAAACATCAGGGTGTTACATTCTACCCCCCCTAAAACTAAATTACGCCCAAGAAATTCGTCACTTGTAAATAAATAGTTGAGGATACCTCTCACTCATCATATCCCAATATTACCATGTATATTATAAAAATTGCTGGTGCCACCATATATATTTAACCAAGTTAGTGGTCTAGTTTCATAGATCATTTTTGCTACGATCCAAAATCTCTATCAGTTGTTCTTCATAAGAATGATCTTGCTCTAGCAATACGACTTCTGAGATGATCCCATGTGAAGGATCGAGTATGTACTTTGTCATTAAAGAGACAAGGAAAACATCATGAACTTGAGAGAGATTCAGTGGAATCACAAATCGGAAAGCTACTTTCCTAACACGATCCAGTGTTTTAAAATGAACGATATACCTAGGGATCATCTTTCCCTTCTTTCCAAATATCATTACTCTCTTCTAGGAAGATAGTTGTAAGAACACCTTATCAACAACTTCAAACTCTAGGTTTTTTTTAGGTTTCAATGTAACTTTATTGTTGACTCTAAAATTATCTTATGTGTTGTTGAATATATCTGACTTTTTCTACCATTTCTCCAACAAGATCAAGTCCTAATTGCTTTCGTTCCCCAACTTCATCCCAACAAGATGGAGTTTAGAACATATTTTTATAGAGGGATTCATAAGGATCCATTTGAATACTATAGTGAAAACCATTATTGAAATAAAATTCCACCAATGGTTGGTGTTGATCCCAACCACCTATGAAATCCATAGAGAAAGCTCTAAATATTTCTTCCATAGTTTGGATTTTTCTCTCAGACTAATCGACTATATTAGGATGATAAGTAGTACTAAAACATATCTTTGTATCTAGGTCATGCTGAAAACATTGCCAAAAATTCAAGGTAAACCTCATATCCCACTCATATATAATAGAATATGGTACTCCAAGCATTCTTACCACTCCATTTATATATGTCAGGGAAAGCTGATCAATAGATAAATCCTCTTTAATAGAAATGAATTGTCGAAACTTGATAAGACAATCATGTATAACCAAGATAGCATTATTTCCATTGTATTTTTTTTGGAAGTCTGATTAAAAAGTATATAGTGATGTTTTCCCATTTCCATTATGGCATGGGTAATGGTTGTAACATCCCCTTATACTTTTGTCTCTTAGCCTTTTCCTTCTGACAAACCAAGCATCAAGAGATATATTTGGTGACATACCTCTTCATGAAATCCCACCAGAAGTACTCTTTCAGGTCCCAGTACACCTTTGGTATTCCAGGATTAATAGAGAATGAAGATCTGTGAGCCACATCCAATATCTTCTTTTTAATTCTAGTATATATTGAACACAAACCTAGTTCATTAACCTTATTATTTCATCACAATCTAGGATTAATTTCTGATTTTTTACCACCGTATTTTGTAACTCTTCATCTTTCGTCTGTGCCTCTTTAATATCCACTTATATAGATGGTTGAAAATCAATTTGAGAAAGATAATATTCCTCTCCTCCAATTAAAATTTAAAGATCCATCCTTTTCAAATCCATAAATATTGTATTTATTATGATCCTTATCATGGATAAGAATTCATGGTGTTTTTGAATCAAATCATCTTCCGCCTTGTTTTATTTCCCAGGGCGGTAATGTATTTAGCAGTGGAAATATTTAATCAACTCTAACAATCTTATTTGGAACATATTCATCTACTTTTGTGTGAAAATAAACTTTAATAATTCTTGATCAGTATAATTATCATATATTTTACCATAAAGATAATACCTCCAGATTTTAATGCAAATATTACTCTAGATAACTCTAAATCACGAGGTGGGTAAATTTTCTCAGGGATTTTCAATTGTCTTGAGGCATAATATTTCAACATATCATTTTTTATGATAAAACACCCCATAACCTTCTTGTATGCATCACTATAGATTCAAAACCTTTATCCAATACAAGGAATTGTAAGCATAGGTTCACTGGATAACCTTATTTTTAGCTCTTTTAAATTCTCTTCACATTCCTCTAACCAAACAAATGTAACTCCATTACGAGCCAAATGGTGAGTGGATTAGATTTTTGAGAAAAATATTTCACAAAATGTTTATAATATTCATCCAAACCAAGGAAATATCATATCACGGTTACTATTTTTGGTATCAACCATCTTTATATAACCACTAATTTTTCTGTACCCAATGATATCCCTTATTTTTAGATTATGTGACCCAAAAATAAAACCTTCTGAATCCAAAATTCACACTTCTAAAATTTGGAATAATGCTTCTCCTTTCTCAGGTTCTTTAGTGAAATTCTCAAGTGATATTCAGGTTTTTCCTTTCTCATTTAATAGACAAGAATACCATCTATAAAGACTACCGCAAACTGATCAATATAGGTTTTAGAGACACTAGTCATTAGATCAGCGAAGATAGCATGGGAATTAGTAAGAACAAAAGGTATCAGAATAAATTCATTGGGTATATACCTTGTATAGAATGTCATCTTTGTTATATCCTCATTTTTTACCCTTAATTGATGATATCTTAAATTAATAACAATCTTGGAAAAGTATTGAACTCTGTATAGCTGGTCAAATAATTTATCAATGTGTGGGAAAGGATATTTTTTCTTGATAGTGATCTGGTTATGTTCTCAATAATAAATACAGAGTCTCATTTATCCATCTTTCTTCTTAACAAAAAACACAGTTTCTCCCCAACGTGACTCACTGGTATGTATGAATACATTATCAAGATTCCCTTGAAGATTCTTATTTAATTTATGCCACTCTATTTGGGCCATTCTATAAGGTGTCTTTGAAACAGGCATAACACCCAATATGAGTTCTATTGAAAACTCAACTTCACAATTTTGTGGAAGACCAAGAAATTCCTTATAAAATATACCATAAAACACCCATACAATGTGTGTATTCTTAATCATGATTTTCGTCCCCAACCATTTGAGATAAATAACCATCATTTATTGGAACAAAGACCCATAATATAGAAGAAACTTCTACTGGAAGGTTATATTCATCCTTACATTGATATATGATCATATATTTATCTAGAATATGGAATGTGACTTCCATTATTTTGGAATTTATATGATCTACATATAAATAAATCCAATCCATGAAAATAATCACATCAAATTCCACTATAAAAGGATCACAAGATTTGCAGGAAGCACTTTCCCACAAACTTCAATTAGATAAGAATTGAAAACTTTTTATGAAAACATTGTGCCATTAGGAGTTGTCACAACTGACTCATGATCTAATTGATGAGGTAATAAGGAAATAACATTAGAAAATTCATTAGAAATAAAAGATTGGGTGGATATAGAATAAAAAAACATTTTCTAATTTTGAGTGAATGATAAGTGTACCTTTCACCACTTCATTATGGTACTCCACATTTCCAATAGAAATTGCATGTGAAGTTCCTTTGTCTTTGGCCTAAAGATTTTTTTAATGATGATAATCATTAATAACCCTTGAATTAGGGAACTCATTGGCATAATTATCTATTTACTTTCACATGTAACATTGAATTGTTGGAGGTACATTCTATATATCCTTTTCTTTGTTTGTATAATTAGACATTTTTTCCCATCACTTCAGCATTCAATTGCTCAATGGCCTTCTTCACACACATAAAACATTTACTAGTCCCTTTAATACAATTATATCCATGTTTATTTTCACACATTGAGAAAATGTGAAAAACTCATCTTTTTTTCATTGGGGTCTTTAGATTATCCTTTGAATTGACTTCCATTATTCTTTTCATATCAAACCCATATGACTGATGGGTTATTCCAATATCCATCTCATCCTTGGGAGAACATCAAGAAAAAATTCAAAGCTATTGAAGTCCCTTATGTATAATGGCCTTTGGAGACTTGGTTTTAAGCCACTAAATAATCGATCAATTTACTCTCAGGTTGTATAATAATTATAGAAGAATACCATGAAAGTATTGTAAAATTTGATTCATAGGTACCAAAAAATTCATTATCCTTTTTTATAATTTCATGTAACTACTTCTCCATATTTGTTCGAAGAAAAAAATTATAGTATTTATATAAAAATAAGTTCTCAAACTTATCCAATTCCATGGACTCAATTTCATCTTTTTCCTCACATTCTTGATAAGATTCCACCATTGATCAAATTCAACTACCAAATGATATACTTGTAAGATGAATTTATCATGATTATAACATTTTAGAAATGAAAATATCTTTTTAGTGGTATTGATCCATTTTTTAGCCACTAATGGATCAGAAGACCCATTGAATGAAGGTGGAAGCTGCCTCATGAAGAATTAAATAGAATGTTGCTCCTTCATTGTTTGTTTGGAAGTCTGGCATGATTCATAACATGTAAATGTTGTGACAATGTCTACAAGATTGTTCATTCCATCTCCCATAACTTTTGGTTTCTCTGGGGTAAAATCATTGCATTTCCCATCGTATTCAGCATTAAGGCAGTTCCTTTTTGTTCAAGCCAATGAATAAAACCAAGAAGCATAGTGTGAGACACACTAATCATAACAGGAAATCCACATAATCAAGAGTGAAATTTCAATTTAGGACACTTTAAGTTTTATCCTAGGTTATTCATGGTCATTTGTAAAACACTAGGATTGTGTCTTATACATAGTAATATCCTTAATTATTTCTCATCATAGTTTCTAAAGATTAACTATACCTGTCATCTGATACCAAATATAGTGACTTCTTCTTTATATACATTGATATAACTTCATAATTGATGTATATTTGTTAAACCATATAACAAAACCATGACATGATCGTATAGATTTAGTTTTTTTAGAAACTAAGAAACACAAAAAATTTGTTCATAAAACATCTACATTGTCTTCTTTTTATTACATCATAACTAGAATTTTTTGGTGTATCATTCTTAATACCCTTATTATTGTATTGGGGAAAAGAAAAATCTAAAATAGTTATCCCAAATGCTCAGTAAGGGTAATAACGTGAAATAACATTCATATCGTATTCATAAGAACATAACATTTAAAAAATTTATCTTTTTTTCCAAATAAATCACAATATCATTTCATGTGATAAATTAAAAATTGTAGTGTAACCCCAATAGTAATAACATAAACGTGAATTCATTTATACACAAATAAGAATAGAAAATCATTTCATATTTGTCAAGGCTCATTTCCAAGACCATCATACCAGATAATTTCCATTACTGACTCGATTTCTCTCTTGGTTCCAGCCCTATATCACTGAACTAGATTAACTTGAAAATCCACACATGTCTATATCATGAGATATAAATATTTACCCAATTGATTTTAGAAGGATATGGTTCCCACCCATTTCATATTTAAACCATTCTTACGAGTGCCACAAAAACATAAAAACATTTACTATATCATAACCCTTGAAATAAAATGGGTTTGTTAAACATCAATACATCATTACATAATCCATAAATGGATTTAATAAAAATAATTTCATCATTTACTCAATCAAATAAATGTAATAATTTTTATAGAAATATAAAACTATGTAATCTTATATGGAAAATAATTTTTATAAAACAATTTAGTGTCATTCCTGAGGAAAATGTCTTTTCTTTTTCAAAAATGTTTTCCTTCCTCAAAATATCCCATAATTTTAGAAGAAATAATTTTATGTGAAATTAAATCTGTAATATTGTAAGTTAAGCTTCATGGAAATAAATAATTATTAATGTGTAAAAATTTGTTCAACTAGTACAAGTTAAAAAAATTCTTTTCGTAATTTTGTTGGAAAATTTGAAAAAAGTAACTCGTATGGTAAGATTAGGAACGATTTATTCCATACCATGTTGTAAAAGTAAAAATGGGTAAAAATGACATTAAAAATTGATATAGAAATATTAAATATTTTATTATAACATTATTTTAGAAAATGCGATTGGATGATAAATATACCCCCAGTAAATACATACGTATAAACAATTCGGTTAAAATTGTGATTTGCAAAGTTATCCCTTACCATAGGTCCAATATCCTTCGTATATATCTGAACCGCCAGTATTATGATTTAAATAATGTTACTTATTTATTTTAGAATCATAATAATTTTTATGATAACAATTATGATCATATTTTCATCCGTTTTTAGTCACATTTCATTATAACTCGATCTTCGGGTATTAACTACTTTATGTTCTTATGTAGGTTTTGTCAGAAAAGTTCTTATTCATATTTTTAGGATATATTTATAAAATTTATCAAATGGTATTAGTAAAATATATATAATATTTATTACATAAATTCATTCATATAATCATGGTTTAATCAATATTATGTATAACTAATCACATCGCACCATGGAGATGGTAAGCCATACGTACGCACGAGCGACGATATCATTCTCATAATTGTTAAATGGTATTTAATTGGATGGTTTAGAGTATATCATGATTAGTATCATGTTATAATAATAATATATAGTTATTTTTTAAACCATTATACCCATCCTTGTAATGTGGTTCTGAAAAAAAGATTACACCACAGTATGGAGACGGCAAGCCGTACGTACGCACGCGCATTGATTTTAATTTTCATAAGATAGATAGAAGGTGAAACAAACTTGTTTAATATCTATAATAACAAATCAAAATATTATTTATTAGGATTTTATTACTTTATTATGAAACAAAAAATAATAGGAAGTATAAGAAAAAATAAATTTGAAAGAATCTGTAGATGTGATTACCTCTTCCTCGACGTGCCTCCTTTAAATTTCCTCTTAGGGAACTACAGTTGGACTTTCCAGAAGACCAAAATCTATAAAATTTAACTAGGGAAGTTGATAAGAGATATTGGTAGGGGTTTTATGAGAATTAAGGCTAAAAATGGAGTTAAGAGAACAGGGAGGAGGTTCCCTTTTATAAGAGAGGAGAGGGGCACTTTATGAAACTCTCAAAATATTAGTTTATTATAAATTAAATTTCAAGTACAAACCCTAAAAAACATATTTAATTCAAAGATAAGATGATTTATTTTCGAATACCCTTCATCCAATAATATTTAGACAAGTTTATAATATTTTTTTATCCTTATATTTTTTTAACCCTTATTTAACCTTTTTAATCTTTTCGTGGTATTGTATTTTGTACACATTGTGGGTTAATGTAATTAAAATATCATGTCAAAAGACTAAAAAAAGTTATTTATTACACTTCTAGACACATATTAAAATTTTTGATGAATCATAGTTTTTTTAATTTAAATTAATAAAATAAACTATTTTATGTTTTAAGTTATGAATTGTGTCAATTTTAGACTCTATTCATAATTGTCATTTTTTTTAAATTCATAACAATGTTATTCCTTCAAAAATAAGGAATTAAATCAAATATAATATGTAAATATAATCCATAATATTTTTATATGACATAAAAACAAAATTATATTTGTTTTAATATTTATAAATCCATTTATTTGAATCTTTAATTTATGATATAATCACTACATCCTAATTGTATCATAAATAAATATATTTTTATAATGTATAAAAATTATAAAAATTTACGACGATTTAGTATATATTTTTATATTTATTATGATTATTTATATACATGGAGATAATTTATATAACCTAATATAAAAATCGATTTTTTAAATGATATGTATTATGGTTATAATTATCTTCACTTTAAATTAATTCTTATAAAATGTCATTTTCACATCTAAGTTAATCCATGGGGTCCCAAAATAGACCCAATTATTTAAATGGGTAGTAGTATCTCATAAAATAGGATTATTAAAATTTTTAGGTTATTTTAATATTATTAAAGTATTATTATTTTTACCCTAATTTACAATATTTACCCTTTAACCATAGTAAATAAAATAATTACTGAAGTTACTATTCAAAATCTCCAAAAATAAAAGGTACCATTTCACACAATTTGGAACATCTGATTACTAATACAGAATCAATTTTTTCAAATTATAAACACATATTTTCCTATAATTAATTTAAAATTCATCCTGCTGTTGAAATGAGAAAACATGTTTTAAAAGTTGAAACATAGCAAATGATTGAAATGATTTTACTTATGAATTCAATGTAAAATTAATGACAGTGTAAAAAATTATATTTTATCGTAAAAATATATTCTATTTATACTTTAAATCTACTAAATATTTTAATTTATACATATAAATTATCTGTATGAAAAAATTTGTTTTTAATTAAATTGTAGAGTATTTTTACTATTCATCAAAACATTAATGTTATCCAAAAGTTATCATAAATTTATCCGAAGTAAATTATTATATCACAACTTAAAATAACATATTTATTTTTTCATATTGAAATTATTAATTTGTCAAAATCTAAATAGAAAATAAGTTTTCATTCAAATGTGTAAAATTAACCTTTTAAAAAATAGGTTCTTATACATAAAATAGGGTTTTATTCATACCCTATGACTAAAATATCCATTGGATGAATATAAAAAATATTTTATTAATTATATATCATATATATCCCATTAATTTCATTACCATATGTAATTCACTCAAAAATACAAATATCAAATTGATTTATATTTTTTCAAAAATAAGTAATAGCCACATAATTCATAATTCATTTCCATAAGTTAGTTGTATTGATTCCCACTAACCTCACAGATGGGATACAAGGGTAATTATACATTGAGGCATTATCATGGTTTCTTTAAACTCATGATTTCATGGAAATCAAGATGCCGAAGAAAAAATTATTAAAATAAAATTTTCAAAAAAAATCTATTTGTTACACCACTTGTCCAGATTATCTTTTGGAATGGGAGGATCAAAGAGGAGGCTTTAGAGCATGGGGGTAGTGTTCAACCTCAGTGGCCTTTTTTTTTGAAAATTACCATTGAGTATACTTCTTAGGGAAAATAAGTAATTATAGGTGGATAATTGTAGTATTCTAATTTACTTGTCCAATAAAGAGAATTTTTATATTATTTTTTAATATTTTAAGTGAAAAATTAATAATTAATAATTTAATATTTTAATATAAAATATAGCTATTTTTTCATTAGGGTAGATCATGATTTAAAATGACCACTTTAAGGTAGATGAATTTTTTCATTAGTTTCAAAACGAAAGGAACTCTGTTTCATCTGTTGTTTAAGGGATAATCTAAATTCATAATGGTTGTGTAAAGGTAATCTAACAAATTCAATAATCATGTAAGGGTAGTTAATTATATATTTAATGGTATAATGGGATAGATAATAGTAAAATAAAGGTAACCTATTGTTTTTCAGCTCTCAAATAAACAAGTATGATTTATATAAGGTTTAGATTGCAGATCCTTCAATTCATCTAGAGGAAGAATGAAGATTTTATCTTTAAAAAATTTCACCACTATAGCATAATTAAAAACATGGGTTTACAATGTTAATGGATAAAAATATTATTAAAATATTATTACAAACCATATTGTGTAGAATATCCTTTTTATTTTTAAAATGACTTTTTAAAACATAAAACATTTTGAAAATTCACTTATTTGAAAAAAAACATGGAAATATATAAATTATGTTTTAAAATTAATTTAAAACATTTAATGAAGAAAATTTCCTTTTGGATATGAAAAAAAAAGTTTTTAAATCCTTTTTGGAGAACTTGGTTTTGGATGAAAATAGATTTCCTACCGAAGACTAAAATAATTCCGAATTTTATTAATAACATCATGTCATCAATTTTAATTTTTAAAGAGAGTTAAAATAGTACTATTACTTGTTATAATAATTATAAACCATATTAGAAGAAATTTCATGATATTTTTGAGATATGGATCATAGGATATCATCATTGGAATCATAATAAAAATAATCCTGATAAATGATGAATTTGTAACAATAGACTCTTTCCATTTTGGAAACTTTGATTCATAATCCCAATGATGGAATATCATTAAATGAATCTTATAATATCATGAAAATAAGGATATTACTGATATAAAAGGTCAAATTAGAATTACATAAACCTAATAAAACAAGTTAGGTGTATTCCATAACATACATCTCAATAATGGAAAATTGAGAATAAAAATCCCATATAATTTATGTAACATGAATCTTTAATCCATATGAAATATATATTGTAAAATGGATATGTAAATACCGATAATATTAAGGACAATAACCATAAAATAAATTCATGAGCATCGTATACACCACACAACCAAAATATGTGTTGAGTATGGGATATATCTTACATAAATACTAGTGAGATGAGAAAAACCCCTATTTAATGTTCAATTTTTCACACATATTATTTATCTTATTGAATAATAAAAATAAGTAAATTATTTAGTTTTCTTGAAAATTATTTCATGTTTATTATTAATTTTGTTTCAGTTACGTTTATGTTATTTTTAATTACTTAAACATTTAGGTTTAACACAAATAATTTGACCATATTTGTCTTATGTTTCAAAAATTACTTAGGTAGGTTTAATACCATAAAAAGAATATTATTTAAACATCTGAAAAATAATAATCATGAAATAATTATCATATTTATATATTAATTATACCCTTAAAACCAATAATGAGTGATATTTATGAGAAATGAAACCATTTTATGATAATAAAGACAATTGGACATATGTATACATGAGTAATGTTTCTATTTTTCAATTATAAATTTGGATGGAATTTAAGTATTTTTTATCTTTAATTAATAATAATTATATCATTAATACATAGATATTTAATTATATATTATTATATATATATCATTCTTCTGATGAAAAATGAATCACATCTCTTGGAGGAGGTGTTAGTCTACTCGTCCACAAATGATGTTATCACTTTTTTTCAGTGTGAAAAGGTAATATTTAAAATAATATTATATATATAAAGATATATAATTAGGTCATGAGTTGAATAATTATTTTATTTATTTTATATATTAATTAGTGTTACCCCTTTTACCTACCATGTAACACATCAGTGAAAAAAGGTTCTCATCGCTTTGTAAGGCGGTTTTCTACTGTACACACGAACGATGTAATAATATCCTTTATGGAATTGAATATAAAGGGATTATATATGTTATAATTACTCCATAGGTATAATAATGTTTTAAATATAATTTAAATGCTTTATATACAGTAGTATACCCAACTATGAGATGTGGTAATGGAAAAAAGGAAACATCATTCTGCAAGGTGGTCGTCCGCTGTGCACACGAATGATGATTTCATAACCCATTTGATGGAAGTAAGTGTGGGTTTAAGTAATAGAAAAACAATCCAATATTTTATTTGGTGGCACAACCCATATCCACCAAAACATTTTTTAAATAAATAAGAAATATCAGTGTATACATGAGGTGTAATGAACATACACCAACTAGAAATTTAAAGAGAGGAGAAACATAAAATCCTTCATACACACATTAGTGAATACTCCCACATACAAATGTTATAGTTGAATCCACTACAGTAGATACACATACATCGACATGACTATAATTATGTGAACCATAGAAAAAACCATGCATCCCAACCTTAATGAACCTGTAAATAAGTAAAACTAAATTACAAGGTTGTGTAGTCAAATCATGCACTAAAAACAGATGAAAAAAACGTTCCAACTCAACTCCAAACCTATATCAGGACCAACACACAAATCCATTGAATTTAGTTCTATGAAACAATGAAAATAAACTGTAATTGTTCTCATTATAACATTTTTCAACACAATAATGGCTTCAAATCTATCATAAGTAGTCACATATCCCTAGGGAACTATTGTTTTTTCATATTTATGGTCCCAATACATGACACCAAGGATCATTTCGACCCTATACATATCTAACTAAAGCCACTGGTCCCAGTTCCATACAACCATCATAAATATGAATGAGCAGGTTCACATAATGATATTAAAAAGATTCACCCCAATATTTATCAAATTTTTTAATCTATATTAATCAATAAATCATTTAAATTAAGATCTGCAAACAACCCCCCCCCCCAAACAAAATTAAATCAACTAAAAACAATCGACTTTTAAAAAGTATCATCACCGAGGATTCTACCTGAGTGTTGTTATACACATTAGCAGAGCACCAGAACCTTGAACTGTTAATAGGAGATAATCATCCGCACATCCAAATGGCGTTGTTGCTGGGGATGGTGAAATTAAGTAGTCGTTAGTTTCTGGTTATTGTAAAAAACAAGGTCAAATTTTAAAAAAAGGGCAAAATAAAAATAAAAACTCATCTTCCCTTTAAAATCAAAAACGAAAAAATAATTCAATGAAAAACCCATATTCCTATTTCTTACAAAATATATTTTAATGCCATATAGCCTCTGGAAACAATATCCCGAATTTGTTTGACCCTAAAATTGAGTGAACTCTTCACCAACTTAGGAGGAACATTATGGATAATAAAACCATTTAAGAACCTATCTGTGTCCAATCAATTTAATTCAATATGTCCAATACTAGGCAACAAAAACTTAAACAACATGATTCCCTTGATATAAATTACCAACCCCTTGGTATTAAATATCCAAATATAGAGGCTATCTTCGAACTCAAATCAAGTTTGATTCATCTTCTTCCTCATTTCCGCGGGCTAGTTAGTGAGGATGCTCATCTCTACCTTAATGAGTTTTAAGTGGTGTGCTCTACCATGAAACCTCAAGTGGTTTCAAAGGAACAAATCAAAAATAGAGAATTCCATTTTTCTTAAACTAACTCCACCAAGTCATGGTTTTACAACCCCCCTCCTGGTTTCATAACCACATGGAATTACATGAAGTGACTATTCGTAGAGAAATTATTTCTTAATTCTCATACTACTTCTATCCATAAGGAAATAAGTGGTATTTGTCAATTCCCAAATGAAACACTCCATTTTTACTGGGAGATGTTTAAAAAGCTTATTTCAACCTACCCACACCACCAAATCCATGACCAAATCTTGATATAATACACTTATGAGGGGTTATCGACTATGGAGAGAACACTCTTTGATTCCACAAGTGGTTGTGATCTTTCTGATAAAACTCCTATGAATGTAAGAGATCACATAAGAAACATGGTTGAAAACACACAACAATTCCATACTCGAGCACATTTTCTAGTCAAACATGCCCAAGATAGTCAATCTATTGAGCCGAACCAGATGACAGAGTGGATGAGTGAACTTATAGGTCCTGTGTGACAACTAGTTGTGGATACCAAAGCCCCAAACTCATATTCTCCACAATATATTTTCCCTAGACCTATCAAGGAATGTGGAATCTTCACCTCCCCATCTCATCCAACTGGAACACGTCCAAACATCAAGCAGATCAAATCATTTCATATGGACCAATGGAGATCAATGCAGCATTTTCTTAGCGGAACCCCAACCCTCAACAATTTGTTCAGTTTATTAGAAACTTCAGACAACCCTAATATGATCCCTTCTCTTCTACATATAACCCTAACTTGAGATATTTGAATCCCTTTTCCCATTCCCTTTAATACCACCATCAAATCCCAAACAAATTTCAAAATGGTCAAGGTGGTGGTAACATCCATAAACCATATCCTTTTGTACCTCAAACTCGAAGGAAAAAAATCATCCTCTTGGATATCACTATCCTCGTGGACCTTCCCATTTCAAAAACCAATAAAATATCTTTCAAAAGAAGCAAAATCAAGGAAATCCCTATTCAGGACAAACCTCTTCATCCAAACAACTATGGGAAAGTGAAGTGAAAGATCTTGACTCCTTTACCCATTCCAGCCTTAAAGACATTGAATCACTAATTGGTCAACTTGCATCCCACCTAAGCCAGTAACGACAATAAAATTCTTCCCAACTCCCAGCACAACCATTACCCAACCCCAAGGGTAATTTAAGTTAAATTACACTTATATTGGGGGTGCAAATTGTTATGCCCCATGATAAGTCCTCCAACCCCCCTTTAAATGATGTCCTTGAAAATGAAGATAAAAATAATGTTGAATATGAATATGAATCCATTCCCTCAACTCTTTTCATTCCACTTATAAACCCAATTCCATTAACTCAGGACATTTCAAAGCCAAATATTTCTTTTGAACCTGATCCTGAAATACTTGAAATGTTAAATGTGTTAAATTCAACATACAACTCTTAGATACCATTAAAAAAATCCCTATGTATGCCATGATTAATAATAAATTGTCCACTATATGTGGAAACTTTGGACCATTGAAAATATTTCCACCCCACAATCAATTCCCTAAAGGTCAACGATCCAGGGACCTTAACAGTTCCATGCAATATTGGAAGGTCCAACTTTGATGATGCACTCATAGACCTAGGATCCTCAATTAATGTCATGAACAAATCCATATTCTCCATCCTTGTTATTGTTCCCTTACATCCAATGGGTGTTGTCATTAAATTTTTTGATCGAATTACTGCTGGTCCTGAGGTTATAATCGAGGATGCACTTGTTCACGTGAATGGTCTTATGTTCCCTACAGATTTCTTGGTCCTTAACATGGAAGGTGAGATGAACTCTTCTCGATCTCCCAAAATTCTAGTAATACCATTGCTATTGACAGTGAGAACCAAGATTGATGTCCATTCAAGCATATTATCCATGGAATTTTTTGACCAACTAGTCATGTTCAACATTTTCCACACCATGCCACACCCATCACAGGATCACTATGGATTTTCAATCCATGATTCCTAGAATACATCAGAGAGTCAATTAGACCTCAATCCATCATGTTCAACATGTTATAGTGATAGAGGATCTTGTTAAATATGCACCATGATTAACAAAGTCCTAAATGGTGAAGTTGATGTGTACCTCTAATTAATAGACTCTATCAATCTAGAGGATCTTGAAAACTATAATGTATCCCACATCAACTATGATTTCTACTTCTCCACCTTTTAATGTATTAAGGAAAATAAATCTAAAGCAACTAAAAGACCTTCCTCCATTATGGAGTTGTCTAACCCACAAATGAGATATGATATTAATCTAAAACCTCTTCTTTAACACCTAAAATAAGAATTCATTTTTTATGATCACTCTTATCCTGTCACTATCTCTTTTCCACTTACTGAATCTGATGATTCCAAAGTTGTTCAGGTGTTAGAGGAAAACAAAAAGGCCTTAGGATGGACCCTACATGATATACCAAGAATCAAACCTGACCTTTGCATGCATCACATCCATCATGAGTAATCATCCAAACCAATTACACAACTACACAGAAGAATAAATCCACTCATAATCGAGGTAGTTAGAAAGGGATCACCATGATTCTTTGAGAGGGTATTATCTACCCAATTTCTGATATTGAATGGGTTAGTCCAATTATAGTTGTACGTAATATGGGTGCGATAACTATTTTCACAAATGAATATGGTGAGGTAGTCACAACTTGAGTGAAGATCAAATGGCTTGTGTGCATATACTATAGGAACTTAAATGTTGAAAAAATAAAAGATCAATAC
Organism: Viscum album; assembly: GCA_963277665.1. NCBI lineage: Eukaryota > Viridiplantae > Streptophyta > Magnoliopsida > Santalales > Viscaceae > Viscum > Viscum album. The sequence continues at coordinate 1,545,202,026 of OY728135.1, read as the reverse complement.
CCTCTTCCATTCATATATCAAATTCAAGAATGATTAGTCGGAATGTCACACTATTTCACTCTGGATGTATACACAGTCTACTTCCAAATCAAAATCACCCATCCGGACAATGAAAAGACTACATTCACTTACCCCTTTTGAACATATGAATATAAGATAATGCCTTTTGGACATTGTAATGATCCTGAAACAATCTAGAGGTGTATGATGAGTATATTTTCTGAATTAATTCAACACTACATAGAAGTCTTCATGGATGAATTTACCATTTATTTTGAGTTATTTGAATCATGCTTGCATTTAGTATCTATAGTACATCAAACGTGTTTCATTTGTAACTGTGTGTTCTCATTTGAAAAACTTCACATAGTGGTTGAAAATGGAATATTTCTAGGGAACATTCTTTTAAAAGAGGTTATTTATGTTAATCCTACCAAAATTTAAGTGATTCAATTACTTCCAGAACCCACATCTGTTTGAGACATACTTTCATTCCACGATCATGCTTGTTTCTATCAGTGATTTATCTATAACATCAGTAGGATTTCCCTCCCACTCAATTAGTTGCTCCCAAATATTTTCACTTTCTATTTTTATGTGGATTTCAAGAGAGCCTTGATTTAACTTAAAACTGCTCTTACTTCTACCCCGATAATGCAACCCCAAGATCGGTTCTTACCTTTTGAGTTGATATATGATTCTTCTGATAGATCTGTTGGGGCTGTACATGGTCAAAGAAGATAAAATATGCATCTTTTCATCTATTATTCCTCAAAAATATTAGATGAAACTCAATATCACTACACTGTGCCTGAAAAGGAACTTCTAACAATGGTTTTTGCCTTAGATAAATTCAATACCTATCTCTTAGGGGCCAAAATCGTCATCTTTATAGACCATTCTGATATCATTATCTTACTCAGGAAAAGTGATTCCAAACTTAGGCTAATAATATGGATCATAATTCTCCAAGAGTTTGACCTTGAAATAAAAGATACACCAGGTAATGAAAACCCTATGGCTGATCACTTGATTTGAATTTATAATTCTTCTCATTCTGAAATAATTGTTCCAGAATTTCAAACTGAGCACCATTCATCTCTTACTCTAAAAAATACCATGGTATGCCCCAATTGTAAATTACTTAGTTTTTGGTTTTTTTCAGGTAATATTTTCAAAATAACAAAAAATGAATCTGAAAAGTAATTCAAAATTTTATTTTTGGGAAGATAATATACTTTGGAATATTGGGGCAGACATGGTAATTTGAAGATGTGTTGATGAAGATGAATATTCCTCCATCAGATAATTATGTCACTCACTTCCGAGAGGTGGAAACTTTGGACCACAAAGGACCTCCCAAAGGGTCCTAGACTCTGGATTCTTCTTAACATCACTCTTCAATGACTCACTTGAGTTCTTTCAATCATGTCCCACTTGATAAAATTTGGCACAATTTTAAATAGATATATAATTCCCCAAAATCCCCTAATTGTTTGTTAGATCATCAATGTTTGTGTCTTCGATTTCATGGGACTATTCCCCCATTCCAATGTATTCTCATATATTTTTCATGAATTTGATTATGTTTCTAGTTGGTTCGAGGACAAACCCATATAAAAGGATGATTCGAATACTGTTAGCGAGTTTCTAAAGACAAACATCTCCAACCCATTTGGTACACCACATGCCTTGATAAGTGACATAGGTACCCATTTTTGTAGTAGAACAATGGAAGATCTTTTGAAAAAAATGGTGTTGTAAAAAAATATTTAACATCATATCAACTGCAAAAAATGGCATGGCTGAATGTTCTAATAGAGAAGTGAATATGGTTCTAGAAAGAATTTTAAAACCCACCAAAAAAATGTTGTCTTAAAATACTTGGTGAAGCACTTTGGGAATATCAAACTACCTATAAAACACCTAGTAGAATGTCTCCATTTAAGACTAGTTTTGGTATAAAGTGTGTCTCTTACCTATTGAAATCAAACATAAGTCATTTTGAGCTGTGAAACATGTAATTTTGATCATGAAAAATCAGGTAAAGAAAGATTTTTTAAATTGACTAAATTAAAGGATCTTCAAATAGATTCCAATGAGAATTAAAACTTGTACAATGAAAAGGCTAAGGTACTCCATGACAATCACATCCTGTGAAAGGTATTCCATGAAGGTGAAAAGGTATTTCTCTGCAATTATCGATTTTGGATTTACATAGGTAAGCATAACTGTCAATGGGAAGGTCCTTTTATTATTCCTCATGTTTACCTATTTGGTGTAGTGAGCATCCCAGACCCCTCTTCCAAAAGAACATTGAAGGTTAATGGACATTGGTTAATGAACCACAATGAGAGGGCATTCATCCCAGGAACCACCTCCACTTTCATCAGATCCACAAATTCCACCGACCCACCACCAGATACAAACGATGATGTAAGAACTCGGTTCTTATTCTTGATGAGCAAGTTTATTCTCTTCCTTTTTCCCTAAGTGTTTTGAGAAAATAATAAAAATGGGTGAAAATCCCAAATTTTGTGGGTACACGCCGTGTACTTTTCCACACGTTGTGTACTTTGGCCATGTGGGATGAGTATACAGGGCATGTAGCCCTGTCGGTGATTAAGGGTGTAAAAACTGACTACACTCTATGTACTTGGCATTTGCACGCCATGTAATCAGTCGGTAGGTGAATAGTATGGTGTTGGAAGTAGCTGACAGCTGATTGATAGTATACGCTATTTATTCAGGAATACACGTCGTGTACTCATATCGACAGATTAACAGTGTGGCGGTGAAAATAATCCACTGGAGGAATAATTATATGAAGAAACATACATGTCGTGTACTTAGAAGTACATGTAGTGTAGTTTATTTTCCTCTTAAAATAGGCAGTATCTTCCTCATTTGGCAGAGAAGGCATTGGATGTGTTTGGAGCTCGGGAGGAGAGGCCAGATCTTGGAGGAGATCCCGATCGCACTCCTGGAATATGTTTCATCAATCGCTGATCTTATTTGAACCCTGTGGGTAAGACCTTCCTTCTCCTTGAGCCGTTCACACAAATTCTTTCCTGAGGGGAAGTTATTTACGTATGAAAAGAAAATATTTTATCTCAGATCTACGCCGTTCTTGGTTGATTCAGGAGGCATCTTTCTCATATATTGATCAGTGGAGATTGAGGTAGGTGGTCTGGTGTTTAATTCCAACTATTCGGTGTTTTCGTTTACCATTGTGCTACACTCCCATGTTTGGGGTGTCGTATGGCTGAGGCCTTGGCTGTTTATATATCTAGAACTGCATAGGTAATCTAATGATAAATATAAAATGTTGATTAGTATCATCGGTTGGATATTGGGCCACCTCGTGGGTGTGTTTCCCTTTTTTAGCCATTTTTACAGGTTGCCTTTGGGTATACCGTGACTTTTTCATGCTTCGAATTTCCTTGAGGGGAAATTTATATAAATTTCTTGCTTATGTGTTGGTCTTGGCCCGGTTACTTTCTTATCCTAAGGGTAGTGTTTCGTTTAGCCAATGAGCAACTTTTCTCATGCCTGTGGGTAGTAGTTTTTGTGTCTGTAGGCGACACCTCGTATGCCTACGGACAATATTCGTTATTCCTGTGGGTAGTCACCTGTGAGTATTGATTTTGATTACCTGAGGGTATGGATTTTCATGTCTGCTGACAACGTTTAATTTGTATATTCACTATGTTGATTTACTATGTTTCACCTTCCAAGCTAAAGAACAAGAATGGAATTGATAAATAATTAATAAATGGAAATGTAATTGGTAGAGATAATTACTTTTGAGAAATGAATAGTTTATTGCATTTTATATCCATACACTGATAGTTGGGCACGAGCCATTGGTGGTTGCCTTCTAGGATTGATTTCTCACACCCGGTGTGTGTCAAATATTCATCCCAAATAGATTATATCATTGCGGGTGTTGATAAGGGAAAGAGTCCCTATACAGGTACTTGATTATTGTGGAGGAGTGGGAGAGCATGGGACCAATCTTTTTCTCACAATGCAGCTAAGTTCCTACTACACCATTTTTTTTCTTTTCTATACTTTTATTTTGTATTGGAATATTATAGATTACAGTGTATCCTATTCTGTTTGCTTTCCTAGACTTAGAAATATAATGCATTATCATATTTATATGACTGCTGTTATATTTTACTTCTGTAATGTTATCCATTTCAGTTGAATATTGTTTACTGCTTCCATTTTTGTATGTTTATATATTTATTTCCAATATTCTACACTTTTAAAAATGTGGGCATAGTTTCCCCACTATTATTCTTAGGCCCTCGCTGCTAGTCGGCAGCCTCTGGCATTTTGGGAAATGCGCTTGAGGTCATGAGACCAACCGAGTTCGGGGCACCCCTTGAGTGGAACCCAGATTCAGGATGTTACAAAGTGGTATCAAATGGGTTCTTTTCTTCTTGACTTACTTTTTGGATCCTATATTCAGATATAGGATGAAATAGTTACTTAGTAATAAGTTTTTCCCGGGAGTAGCGAACCTATGTACAGGGAAAATCGAATTTACCTCGTGTTGCAATTTTTCTGATTTTTCAATTTTACAGTTGATTTTATTTTCACCGTTGGTTGACACACATGTTTTGTGATGTACATATTTTTATACTTGGGTTTTCTTTAATATCAACCTAATGAGATTAGGGTATTCCATCTCATGTATCTTTTAGGCACATGTTAGAATCATATGCCATATATAGTCTCATGCCATCTAGGTGCATTTAAAATTACATGTCGTTGTGATAGATGTCATTCTAGAAAATGCATGTTGTTGTGATAGATTCCATGATAAATACCTGCTATTTGATAGGGTACTGTTATGTAAGGTTCTGAGAATGAATGCCAAACTTGGTTTTTGAGGAGTATTGGCCCTCATCAACTTGATTTTGGTGGATCATTGACTTGATTACCTTGTTATAACACGCATAAGATGCCACACTTCGGTTCTCGGGGAGTATGGGCTCTCATGGATCAGAAATTGGCACTTTGGTGTTGGTTTTAGTGATTTCTAGGCTCTATACTAGTTTTTAAGGCTTACTATCTGGAAAAACCCATAATACACGCCCTATAGTTTTGATTCCATGCCGTTTACTATTCTGTTCGGGTAGAAAAGAAAAAATTTTAAGTACACATCGTGTACCATATGTACATTCTGTGTAGTTTCTACCCATTTTATAGGCCTTGTAGGCAGAAACATGGGATAAGGAAACTTTTAAGACACACGTCGTGTAGTTATTATACACGTCATGTTGTGTTGACCTTGTGTTCACCATTTAACTAACAACACTGGAAGAGAAATTTGACCATATTGACACCGTGTCAATGACGAACACACTGGGTAGTTTGACCTAGGGATCAGGCTATGTAACAAACAAACACGAGTTGGTGTTACCTCTTCTTAAACACACCGTGTACCTGAGGGACACACAGTGTAGTCCTGACCAGTGAGAGACGGCGTGGACTTGGTCGTGTGGATGGGGAAAATGGTTGGTGTACATGCCGTGTATGGGTGTAACACGTCGTGTAGTGCCAGCCGAGTAGTCAGCCGTGTCACTAACAACATAGGCAGTTGGAATTTTAGTCGTATACGATGTGTCTATCTGGAACATGACGTGTAGTCTAAGATATTTACCCGGCCATGTAACAGACAAAATTGGTCAGTAGAGCTTGTCGAGTACAGTCGGTGTAGACCTTATACACATCGTGTATTCTCTTTCAAAAAATATTCGTGTGGCTAAGTCGTGTATAGGTACTCGGGCAGGGAAGAAAATTCAAGTACACACCATGCGTGTGGACAACACGCCATGTGTTTGGGATGTTACATGACCAGTGCTAGCAGAGTACATGCCCATGTGAAAGACATAAGGGAACACGTTGTGTAGTTATAATACACACTGTGTAGTCTTGTTTTGTAAAAATTGAATTTTTTCTTTCTCTTGTTCCCTTTTTACACTCCTTGTTTTCATCCCTTGATTATCTTGATCTAAGGCATGTGTTTGACCTTGTAGAATCATGCCGCCAAGACTTCCATGGGTTTTTCTCTATGAGAGAAGCAACAAGCATACTCCGGAGATGGTAGTCCATGGGCTACCAATGGATCCTCCAGCAGATCCAGATGAGGTGCCACCCATAATACCGGTCACAGGTGCTGATGTACAGTTTTGTGAAGGCTTTATGCGGTTTATTCTGAGCTTTCAGGGAGCATCGTTGGCTGCCACATCTATGGAAGATCTAATGAGCATATTTCAGCAGTAGTAACCGACTACATTTTTAGGGGATAGAGGACCACAAGATTCGAAGTCTTGGATGGGTTCTGTGCAAACTATCTTAGAGCATCTAGAGATGCCTCTAGGGCAGAGATGCAATCTCGTTACATACGTACTACGTGATTCCACCATGAGGTAGCGGGTTGTTACCACCCAGATCGAGCATCATCGAGACATGGTGTGAGAATATTTTCAGGCAGTATTCTATGAATTTTTCATCCTGACGATGCTGAGGGAAGATCTAGCTCGAGAGTTCATGAATTTGAAGCAGGGCGCTCTGTCAATGATGGATTATTCTTCCCGTTTCACTGAGCTACAATGCTTTGCACCTATTCTATTGGGTGATGAAACGTTGAGGGCTCAACTCTTTGAGGATGGTCTTCGATATGACATCTGGGCGATGGTGAATTTCTTCAGGTTTCCTATAGTGCATTCTAATGTGATTCAGGCACTGATTACTGAGCGGAACCTACGGGAAGCTAGTGGAGCAGGCCAGGGTGGATTGGCATCAGTGTTTTTTACTATTTCTACCGGTAAGAGGAAGAGAAATATGAGTTTATCTCATGGTGGTAGTACTATCCAGAAGAATTATTCAGGTGGCCCGATAATGTGCTACTATTGTGGTAAAGTGTGGCACAGGAGACCTTAGTGTCCACGCGACCTAGTGGAGCGCTGAGCTTGCGGAAGGATGGGTCATAACGGCATTTTTTCAGGGAGTTTCCCCCAGTGGCTAGTGAGAGGGGTTCTGTGCAGACTCTGTGTGCGGGAGCAGGTCCAGCAGCTTGTTTACTAGTTATGGAATTGGGATACATCAAGACGTTCAGGACGAGGTGGTGGTCGTATCCATGGTATCCTGACACTAGTATCTCAGATACAGTAAGTAGGGTTAGCTCAGGGTAGCCAAGCTGTGTCACAGGGTCGTGACATTGGGTAGGCATATTCAATGCAACAGACCCAACAAGAGCAGGATCCTAGACCTTCTACTATCATGGGTACTATTCTAATAGCTTCTATTTATTTTCTGTACTCTTCGATATAGGTGCTACACATATCTTTATATATGTTCTCACTATGGAGAGCCTTGGGCTCTATGTTTCTTCTTCTTCATCTGATGTGATGATTCTAGAAACTCCATTGGGGATTAGAATGGATTGTGTGCATTGGTGTAGGGAGTTCCCCTAGAGGATGGTGGGTTTCACTTTCTATGGGACCTCTATGACTTAGAGATGGCGAGCTATGACATCATTCTCGGGATGGACTGGTTGGTACCTTTTTGAGCCTTTGTTGATTTCTACTGTCGTAGGGTGAGTTTCACATCACCAAAGGCCAAAGAGTTTCGGTACAAGGGTGAATGGGATGTCTAGGCGAGTCGAGCTGGACCCCAGCATCGTGAGCGAGGTGGAGTGACAGCCCAAATTGTGAGCTTATATCTGGATGACCAGGGAATGTGTCAGAAGGATTACCCTCTAGTAGTTGATCGTTTTAGGGATGTCTTCTCAGATGACATTTTATGTCTTCCTCCAAAATAGATGGTGGATTTATCTATTTAGCTAGTGCCCCGAGTAGCACAAGTGTACATTCCTCCTTATAGGATGGCTACACCAGAGTTTCAAGATCTCAAGAGGCAGTTGGAGGAGTTGCAGGCAAAGAGTTTCATCCGACCCAATACTTCTCCTTGGGGTTTTCCTGTCATGTTTTCCAAGAAGGCGGACGATACCCTCAGTATTTGTGTGGATTATCAGATGCAGAACCAGTTGACTATCAAGAAACTATATCACTTTCCAAGGATTGATGATATTTTTGATCAAATTCTAGGAGCACAAGTGTTCTCGATGATTGACTTGAGGTCTGGATATCATCAGTTATGCATTACACCAACTGACATACCGCTTATAGATTTTTAGAGAAAATATGGTCTATACGAGTACTTGGTTAAGCCTTTTGGACTCATGAACACGCCATTAGTTTTCATGGCTCTGATGAATCGTGTGTTCCACCCATATTTGGATTATTTTGTGGTTGTCTTTGTGGATTTTATCTTGGTGTACTCTCACACTCGACATGATCATGCTACCCTTCTTGAGATCATATTGAGTAATCTTAGAGAGCATAAGATATATTCCTAGCTCTCAGGGTGCCACTTTTGGATGGACTGGATACACTTCCTATGTCATATTATCTTAGAGGTAGGAGTTGTAGTAGACCCAGAGAAAGTGAATGCAGTAATTTCCTGGGAGCATCCTAAGATCGTGTTTGAGATACAGAGATTCATGGGACTAGTAGGTTACTACATGCGCTTTATATAGGACTTATCCCACTTAGAAGCACCATTGATGGGTTTGACTAAGAAGGGTGTGATGTTAATTTGGTCAGATGTTTGTGAGTCAACCTTTCTCGAGATGAAGGGAAGGTTGACATCAGCACCAGACCTGATACTTTCAGAGCAGGGGAAGAGATATACAGATTTCTGTGATGGATCAAGAATTGGGATGGGAGAAGTGTTGATTTAGGGAGATAAAGTGGTTGCGTACGGGTCTCGGCAGTTGAGGACACATGAGAGAAGTTACCGGACGCATGATCTCGAGTTGGCTGCAGTTGTTCATGTGTTACAATGTTGGAGACATTATATCATGGGAGAACATTTTGTGGTGTTTACGGACCAAAAATGTCTCAAATATTTCTTTACATAGTGTTACATGAATCTGAGATAGCGTAAGTGGGTTGAATACCTTCAGTCCTTCGACTTTGTGCTTGCCTATACATCTAGTAAGGGTAAAGCAGTTGCTGATGCACTTAGTAGGAGGACTCAGATACAGGAAGTGTAGGAGGCCAGTGGAGAGTAGAAACTCATGGATTTGTTCTTTGAGATGCATTTAGAGGTGAACGATAGTTAGGGGAGATCATATATTTATTCCTTAGCTATGACTTCTACCCTCCTAGTTAGATTGAGGATGAGCTAGCTATCAGATCCAGAAGGACTAGTTCTACGTTAGTCAGTGGCAAGTGAGGACCCTCCTCCTGGTTGGATGATAGTCGATGATGAGGTGCTGCATATTAATGGACGATTATGGGTTCTAGGGGATATATGCGATGAGTTTATGTAGGTGTTTCATACCTTATCTTGGGAAGTTTATCCCGGAGTTACGAAAATGTACTGTGATGTGGGACATCAGTATTGGTGACTGGGTATGAAACAGAAAGAAGATGGTTTTGTTGTGAGATGGTCCACCTGTCAGCAGGTGAAGGTAGAGAATCAGAAGCCAGCTATACTATTACAGAAGTTACCCATTCTAGAGTGGAAATGGGTTGATGTCATGATGGATTTCGTGACCGGGTTTCCGAGGCCACCTCGAGGCAGTGATGTTGTGTGGGTTGTTGTGGACAGACTTATGAAGGTAGGTCACTTTTTCCTGATAAAGGAGACCTTTGGTGTTGGAGAGCTTGGAAAGTTGTATATTCCACCAGTGGTACGTCTTCATGGGGTTCCTTGTTCTATAGTTTCATATAGGGACACCCGCTTTACATATAGTTTCTGGCAGGTTTTTTAGATGACACTATTTACATAGGTGTTTCTGAGCACAACCTACCACCCTCAGACCGATGGCCGGTCAGAGCATACGATACAGATTCTAGAGGACATGATGTGTGCATGTGTCCTAGAATTTGGGTGCTCTTGGGAGAAGCACATACCCCTGGTCATGTTTGCGTACAATAATAGTTTTAAGGAAACTATTGAGATGTCACCTTACGAGGATTTATATGGTAGTCCATGATGATCACCCATGTGTTGGTTGGAGGCTGGTGAGACAACTTTATTGGGACCACGTCTCATGCAGGAGACTCTAGAGCAGGTCCAGTTGATACCGAAGCGGATGGCTACTACCCAATCTCAACAAAAATCTTATTCTGATCACTACATACGACCCTTGGAGTTTGTGGTTTGGGATCAGGTGTTCTTACGTGTTTCACTGAGGTTGGAAAATGGAAGGATAAGGAGATAGGGTAAACTTTCACCGAGGTATGTAGGTCGGTTTGAGATTCTGGAGAGAGTCAGGACAGTTTTTTATCGGTTGAAGTTTCCACAGAGGTATTGATCCATGAACGACCTCTTCTAGGTATCTCACCTATGCCATTATCACTCAGACCTATCTCGCGTCTTTCAGCCCAAGGAGGTTGAGCTTTATACAGATGAGTCCTTTGAGAAGCATCTGATTCGTATTGTTGATAGAAGCATGAAGGTTCTCTGAGGCCGGTCAGTTCCTCTCGTATGGGTTCTATGGAAGCATGTCCATGTGAAGGAAAAAACTTGGGAGTGGGAGACCAACATACATGCTCAGTGGCCAGATTTGTTCTGTTCTTTATCTTCACCACCCTTGGAAGGGAAATTCGGGGATGAATTTCATTAAGGGTGGAAGTTTGTAGTAACCCAGTTCTTATTCTTGAGGTACGGGTTTCTTATTTTTCTTTTTTTCTTTAAGTGTTTTGAGAAAATAAGTAAAATGTGTGAAATCATAAATTTTGTTGGTACACGCCATGTACTTTTCCACATGCCATGTACATTGGCTATGTGGGATGAGTACACAGGGCGTGTAGCCCTGTCGGTGATGATGGGTGTAAAAACTAACTACAAACCATGTACTTGGTATTTACACACCGTGTAATCAGTCGACAGGTGAACAATAAGGCGGTGGAAGTATCCGCCAGGTGACCGACAATGCACACCGTGTATTCAGAAATACATGTCGTGTACTCATGTTGACATATGAACAGTGTGGAGGTGAAAAGTAACCGCCAGAGGAACAATTAAATGATTAAACATACACTCTTTGTACTTAGGAGTACACACCATGTAGTTTGTTTTTTACCTTAAAATGGGATGTAGCTTCCTCATTCAGCAGAGGATGCTTTTTAAGTGTTTGGATATCAAGAGGAGAGGTCAGATCTTAGAGGAGCTCCCAATCGCATGTCGGGAATCCGTTTCTTACACCATAAATCTTGTTTGAACCATGTGGGTAATACCTTCCTTCTTCTTGATCCATTCTTCCAAATTCTTTCCTGAGGGGAAGTTATTTACATTTGAGTATAAAATATCTTATCCCAGATCTACATCGTTCTCTATTGATTCCGGAGGCATTGTTCACATATATCGATCAGTGGAGATCGAGGTAGGTGGTCTGGTGTTTAATTCCAACTGTTGGGTGTTTTCATGTACCATTGTGCAACACTCCCATGTTTGGGGTGTCGTATGGCTATAGCCTAGGCTGTTTATATATCTATAACTACATAGGTAATCTAATGATAAATATAAAATTTTGATTGGGATCATTTCTTGGATCCAGGGCCACCCTGTGGGTGTGTTTCCCTTTTTTAGCCATTTGGCTAGGTTACCTGTGGGTATACCATGAATTTAGCATGATTATAACTTCCTTGAGATGTTTTTATATAAATTGCTTGCTTATGTTTTGGGATCGGCCCAGATAATTGATTAACATGAGGGCAGTGTTTCGTTTCGCCTGCGGGCAACTTTTCTCATGCCTGTGGGCTGTAGTTTCTGTGCCTGTGGGAGACACCTTGTATGCCTGCAGGCAATATTCTTTATGCCTGTGTGTAGTCCCCTGCGGGTTTGGAATCTGATTTCTTGAGGGTAAGGATTTGTATGTCTGCGGGAAACATTTACATTGATTACCCGAGGGTAAGGATTTTAATGTCTACAGACAACGTTTACTTGGTATATTTACTGTGGTGATTTACTGTTTTTCACCTTCCAAACTAAAGCACAATCTGGGAATTGATAAATAATTAATAAATGGGAATGTAATTGGTAGAGATAGTTACTTTTGAGAATTGGCTAGTTTACTGAGTTTTATTACCATACACTAACAGTTGGGCATGGGCCTTTGGTGGTTGCATACTATGATGTATTTCTCAAACCCTATATGGGTCATGACTTAGGCCCAAAGAGATTATATTGCTGGAGGAGTTGATACGAGAAAAAGTCCCTACACAGATACTTGATTGTTGTAAAGGAGTGGGAGAGAATGGGACCGAGCATAGGCTCACGATGCGGCTGAGTTCCTGCTGCACCGTTTTGTTTTCCTTTGTTGTACTTGTACTTTGTATTGGAATATTCTAGATTGTAGTGTATCCTGTTTTGGATGCTTTCCTAGACTTTGAAACATAACACATTGTCATATTTATATGACTGTTGTTATATTTTACTTCAGTACTATTATCCATTTCAGTTGGGTATTGTTTACTACTTCCATTTTTGTATGTTTATATCTATTTCTGCTGCACTACACTTTTAAAAATGAGGGAATAGTTTCCTCACTATCAGACCTAGGTCCTCACTGCTAGTCAGTAGCCTCTAGCATTTGGTGATATACTCTTGAGGTCCTATGACCAACTGGGTTCGGGGCACCTGTTGAGTGGCAACCTAATCCGGAACGTTACAGATGACATACCAAATCAAATGTAGGGTATCCTCTTTCCCTTTAACTCTCTCTCTTTCTCTTCCTCTCTCTCCATCTTTCTTTTTCTTCCACTATCTTTAAATTTTTACCACTTTACTCATCATATTTTTTATTTACTCTTTTTTGTGGGAGTGTCTTTAAAAAAAATGAAAAAATCTAAAAAACAGAAAAACAATATTAAAAATCACATAAAAAATTTTGAAAAGAAAGAGTCATGATTACTCACCTTCAACATTTATAATTTGGATAACCATTTTTGGGATTAAAAATACATGGTTTTATATCAAAAATCGTCTGTGTTCATCATATATTTTGATAATGAATATTGTGTCAAAACCAACAAATTTTCAATGCTCAATTTTTTATTTGGAAAATGATTTTTTTAAACTATGAGAAACATCATTAGGTTTCATGACAAGGCCACCTATGACCATATTTTTAAAAAGAGTATTTTTTACACTAATTTTTGTGTCTTGATCTTGTGGGCCTTAAATCTAAATTTCCTACTTTTATGAGCATTAAAATGATAGAGGCATTTTTTGAACCTCATGAAATCACAATATATAAATAGCCTCCCATTACCATTACATTAATACAACTTCTGAAAGCCTCTCTCAGCCTATGAAAACCATTTTTTTATAGCCACATTAAAATCACAATACCTTATCCCACCCATTATGTACATGGATTTTCAGTGCGTTATTTATTGAAATTTAAGTGTGGTGGGAGTGGATTTCCATTTGGGTGCCCTTTTATTTATTATGAAAATGATATCATATGCTTGAGGGAAAAAATCCATTTTAGTGTAAGGGAGATATTGTAATTTAGTGATTTTTGGTAATGAGTATATGCTTATGACATATTTTTTAAATTTTACTAACAAGTGTGAGAAAAAAACGAAAATAAATATAAAAAAAGAACAAAAAAGAATGGGTTGTGTGTTGGGTGGGTAAAAAATAACTCTTACTCAACCTTTTCTCTTGTTATATATATTAATATTATTTTAAGGAGGACATAAATCATGGGTTTGGGTATGAGTGTGAGATCTTTTCCAAGTTCATCTTTTGAAAAAAAAATGAAAAAAATGAAAAAAATAAAATAAAACTTGCATTATGTATTCTTATATCATTGAGAGAAGTTTTGTGTTTTGTAAATATTCTATCTTTTCATTCCCTTCGATGTTTCTTCCACTTTTTTCTCTTGATTCACACAAATTTTCCCTTGTAAATATGTGTTTCCATTTATTTCAATTTTTTATTTGAAAAATATTGTGCATTGATATTTCTATTATTGGGTTTTACACCACTTTATACTCATTTTAACTCAGAATTTATACTGTCCTATAGCCACAGAAAAACCACTTCAAAAGACCTCTCGATTCTTGTGCACTTTAGGATAGGTAATGGAATCTTAGAGGTTTTTCAAGTGTTATTATTCTCACTTTTTGTTGGTAAATGAGTGAACCTCTATAAATAATGATTATCATTTTGAGAGGAGTAAGTTGCAAGTTCCCACATTTTCCATTTCTAAATTTGAGCCATAAAAAAGAGTTGTTTTGGAATATTTTTTCTCTAAAAATTTGAGGTGGAATTCGAATTTGGATGGGTGAAATATTCTAAACCTCCCCAGCGTGGGGAGAAATTATTAACATTTTTTGGTGAGTGAAAATGATTTTGTTATTTTTTTATATTAATTTCACATGGGGACATACACAAGACTAAGTGTGGGGAGATTAGGTTATTAATATTTTCCTAACTTATTATATAATCCCTTTAATAATTTTATATGAAATGTGCATAATTTTTGTGAAATATTAATGTTTTAATAATAAATATTATTTTTAGCACTATTTGAATTCATCCACATTCAAGTATGTTTAATGTTTTAATTATAACTATCATCCTACTAATCAAAGTTGTTTATTTCTTATTTTTTTGAATTCCTTATTCAATTTACCAAATATAATTTAAAGGAATTATTGTTCAATTATTCCATTTGAAGGATCATATGGACTACATAAAAAGCACAACAGAATATGTAAATAAAGCAGGACATCCATGAATATTTAATTTCTGGGATCAATCCAGACGTCCAAATTAATTTATTCTTATATAATGTTTGGGGAAAAAATAAAGGAGTATTGTATAAAAATTTCATGGCCCAAATCAAAAAATAAGGGGTCTAACTGATGCATTGACGTCTAGCCCACCATTTTGGCTGAAAATTAATGTTAGGACACTATTATTGAATTTTATCCTGATCTACTCATCAAATAAATCTGTTACCTTTCTTTATAAAATATAAGACATTGGTGGACAACTTGGTAGAATAAAATATTTTTATTTTAGGGAGTATTTTTGTTCAAAAAACCATTCACATTTTAGCCTTTAAAAAAGTGTTGAAAAAATTGGATAGATGAAAAATGTTTATTAATATAGCTATATTGTTAGATCCAAATGACCAATGGCCACCAAATTTTTAGGGATTACATTAAAAATCCAAATCTAAAATTTGGAATAAAATAATATCTCAAGATTAATCTTTATGGACGGCCAAATTAGCAATGCAATTGGAGTGGAGGATTTAGAATGAAAACAGTCCACCTCTTTGGGGCTATAAATACAACCCCCTTTTCTACTTTCATGTGCTTGGAATTTTAGAACAAAAGGAGGATCGGTTGGAACTAAAAGGTATCTACCAAATTATTGGGAGGATCTTATATACTCATGTATTTAGTTTAGTAACCATTCATCCTTTCTTATTTTAACTTACTTTTGCATTGTTCTTCCTTTATAATTGTGTAAGTGTTTGTTTTTGTAATTATATTTTAATGAATGTTTCTTCTTCATATTATATTTTAATTACCCAACCCATGTTATTAAGTTTTATTAGTAATAATTTTTTTTAAATCTAGTAAAAATTCATTTTCAATTTTTCTTTCTCATTCAATATAAAGTTCGTGTTTATTTCTCTTCGTCGCTCATGTGTGTGATTGGCGGACCACACTTTTCATATCCATTTATTTTAAATATTTCTATAATTAATTATAAAAAAAATAGACCATATTACTAATCATTTCAATGGTAGAGTTAAAATCTCATTGGGGTGAGTTATAATTTAGGTATATTGAGTGATTGAGAGATTTTTCTCGATGAATATGTTTTTAATTAGCATTGTGTGTGTTAAAAATAACATATAATAGATTAATGAATTGTTTTGTTTAATGAGTTGTTTTGTTGGATTATTTGAACCATAAATACACTACCATATACAATATATGATGATGATTAGAACCTTAAGTTATTTTATTTCTTGGATTAAATCCTTAACACTTGGGAATTTTAATCAAAATCAACTTGTGACATGGGTATTAATTTAATGCAATATATATAAAGGATCAAGGATATCACAAGATTAACCATATAATGATGAACTCGCCCCTTTATTTATCAAATTTTTAAATCAATCTTAATCAATCAATCATTACAATTAAGCTCTATAAACAACCCCCCCCCATAAAAATTCTATCAACTAAAAACACTCTACTATTAAAAAGTATCATCACTAAGGATTTGACCCGAGTGCTTCTATACACATTATAAGAGCACCGGAACCTTGAAAGGTCGATAGGAAACAATAAGATGCACTTTTAGTGATCATCCCCCCACACTTTCAGATCTTATTTCCACAACACCAAAAAAACCATTGATGATCATTTGGATAAAATCATAGGAAGATCATTCATCATCTTCCACTAAGAAAGTGTCCATATATGGATAAAAAGAAACCACTACAGAATCAATGAAAAATAATAAATTCCTAAGAAAAAAGGCCTAATGTAAAGGAAATTCCAAAAAATGGTCAATGATAAATACTCTCAGAATGAGAAATGAGAACTATAATTATCAAGACCAAAAATCAAACTATAGTGGCCAAATATCCGATTAATTTGAATTGCAATACAATATGGGATTGATGGATCAGAGAGTAGCATTACAACAATGAATTTGTTCTTTCTAAAAACAATTATTCCCATGAATGGTGTAAAAAATAAAAATCAGGGTTTCTATATTATTCAATTTCTCACCTATCAAAAATACACTCACTGATACATAGATAAAAGTCCATAGTTATATATTTTTTAAGAACACTTCCAAAGGGATGTCACTCTTGATCCACAATCCAAGGGTAGAATTCCTCCGTATATCCTTCCTTAATAACATGGATACAATTCTTAATCTTTACTATTGGATGATTTGGGTTTAAGTAATAACCCTAAAATAAAATAATATTATTATATTGAGGATAATAAGGTTATAAAATAATCTTGGTATAAGAATAATTTAAGGGGGATGAGAAATAAATAAATCAAAATGCACATTGATGAATGTTACCTGTTCTTTAGGTAACTCCTTTTCGTTTTCACAGAAGGACTTAATTGGATAGATTTATGTCCAAATTAAGGCTTCTTGGAAGATAGGATGGAGGTTTTGAGTTTCTTGGGTTGGTGTTTTTTTTGATATAAATGTCTTGGGAGCTTTGGGGAATTGAGGGATCTGAAATCCATTATAAAACAGTGGAAGAGTGTTATTCTTGTAAATACTCAAACAAATTCACTATTGGGGGTATCCTTTACCACATGTTCTTATAAATTAAAATATAAATGGATTTTATGTTAATTATGGTTTGTCTACACTTACATCACAAAAATATATTACATTTTTATCATTTTGTACCATAATTTTATGTTTTCTAAATTTGACCCCTTTGTTTTTACCATGGTAACATGTTTTCTACCCAAGGTGATCTATCCTTTAATAATAAATTTAAATGATAAAATTTATAAAATTTATTCCCACTAATTCAAAATATTATATCAAATTTCTTAAATAATAATCTCATGTGTTTTGGAAATTAATTTAAATAGATTCACATGTAACATGAAAAAACACTACTCTACCCTTAACTATGCTAATAAAATTTTTATTATTTAGTTGGAATTATAGTCCATATAATAAAATTATCCATAAATAGAAAATATATAATATTTATTAACATTTAAAAATAACATGTAATAATATTGAATTTTTAGAATGTTTAATTTTTTTAAAAAAATATCATTTTTTATAAAATAACATTATTGTCAATTTTGACACTATTTATTTAATTTTAATTTAGAAACATCATGAAAATGATTTAATTTGAATATTTTAATTTAAAACCAGTGTAACATGATATATTCCTTTAAAAATTAATTTAATGAAACATTTCATTCAATTTACTTATCTTTTAAAATTTTTAGTTTTATTTATTTTAGTAAATTAATATATAAATAATTTATGTGTTATCATTTCATAAGAATTTTAAGTAAATAATTTTTCTATAAAAATTAAAGATAAATTATTATGATGATAAAAACTCATTTA
This sequence comes from Viscum album, assembly GCA_963277665.1. Lineage (NCBI taxonomy): Eukaryota > Viridiplantae > Streptophyta > Magnoliopsida > Santalales > Viscaceae > Viscum > Viscum album. The sequence goes on along the minus strand of OY728135.1, from coordinate 1,545,183,816 downwards.
TCCTTCAAAATTATATGTATAACTAAACAAATATGGTCTTTTTATCCAATCCTAAAGCATTATATATTTTAAATCCATGGAAGGTTTCGTTTTTTCATTTTCTTTACATAAATTATTATATAGGAAAATTTAATAGAATAGTATTAAAAATAACTAAAAACATATACAATAAGCTGATTAAGGTCTAAATTAATCAGTCCAATGGGTTTTGGAAAAGTTGGTATATAATTTCACCCCTTATCTATTAAGTTTAACCCCCTGTAAAAAAACATTTTACCTTAACCATTATAACTAATTTTAACTTCTTTCACAAATAATTATGATTAAAAATTAATATGACATTATGAGATAATATAAATTATTTTTTTCCAAAATATAGATTCCATTTTTCCAAATTAAACTCTCAAAAGATATATATTTAACGTAAAATCAATCTCATATACATGACATGAATGCAGGTTTTTAAAGTGAAAATGATTAAAAGTTTTCAATTTTTTATATGGAGATTACATATTAAATTGATTACAATGAAATGAATTAGATTAATAGTTTTATAATTATAATATTAAAACTTTATTATCAATTCCATAATAATTTAACATTACAAATTATTTTGACAAAAATGCATTTGTTGATTAAAAATCAGTATTTTTCTCGATTAATCAGAAAATGAATCTTCTAAAAAATACCAAAAATACACCCTTAGATAATTTTTATATTAATATTTTGAAAATTACTTTTATATTGATAAATAAATTTTTGAAATTAGGAAATATTTAATTTTAAATTATGTGGGTCAAGCATGATTAAACGGTCGTTTAGAAAATAACAATGTTATTCAGAAAACATTTCTTTTTTCTTTTAAATGACTATTATTTTATTAATAATCAATATATGATTAATATAAATTTTTAAAACATATTTTTTCATAAATTAATTGATCTTACACATAACCTCCATTTCAACATCTAGGTGATAACTATTATATTAAATAATAATATTAATATTATGTTGTTGTTCGGTGAAACATAGTCTTGCATGTAACACAAAATATCAATGTAACTCATTGTTTCATGTAAAAAAAGATAAGTCTGTGTTGTGGGTCATTTGTAATATTTAACTTAATTTCATTGTTATAAAATATCTGTATGTTTCATATACCCCCCTTAAATAAATTTTATCTTCACAATTTGACCATTATCTCGGTTATAAATTATTGGAAATTTGAAAATACTTTTATTTTAAGATCCTTTTAAATGAGTCAAGGAATTATATTACTATATAAAATAATAGAATATGGAAATATAATTTCCTGATGATTATAATTTCATCCATTAATCAGTTTCCACATGTTGTTTCCCACTCTGGATGCCACTTAGTAGTGCCCCAAGATTGTGAGCCTCAAGACCAAAAGCATGCCTCCATGAGTGCAAGAGGATGTTGAGTAGAAGTGAGGGGCTAGGGTGTGTCCATAAAGATAATAGTCCCTTATAAATTGGAGTGTAGTAAAATAGAAAAAATATATAATAATTAAAGGATATAGTGGTGGAAAACACTAATACGAATGGACCAGAAACCCACAGTAGCAGAAGTAATAATAAGGATAGATAGCAGCAGAAATAATAAAATGAACCAAGTAAGTAGAATAAAGAAGTAAAATCTATATAAAAAAAGATACAAAAATTATGATCATGATATCTTGTGGCTATACAAAAATTAATATATGTGGAATATGGGATACAAGCACATACCACATGTTATACTAAATAACAAAAAATCCAAAAACATATTACAAAAGAATCTTGAGCATATGATTCATTATATTCCCTATACTACATCCGATAACTATAAATCAACCATAAGAAGTTCATTTCTTCTCTTTAGCTAAACCATAAATCAGGAAGTCTTCTTTTGTAACATAGGTAGACCATGCAAGTTGTGAGATACCATATTAGTAGGCCACCACCAATGGTGTTTAGATCAATATAGTTTCTTTAATAATAAATTAATGTGTGTAAACATAAGTAATGTAATGTAATAAATAAATAAATAAACAAGATAGTTTGGGTTTCACTCAGACACCCAACCACCACTACTTGCATTCAAAATGTTCTAGTATTATGAAACAAGGAATCCTATACAAGTAATATTATATATATATGGGTCATCATAAATTATATAACCAGTTAAGACCATCCCCCAAAAATGTGATTTGGCTTGGTTGCCACATCCCTATAATATCAATCAAGAATTAATATCATTTATATTGGACGCATCACATATAAAACAGACATGTAAATCTATAAAATCTAATACAGTATCTTTATCCCATCCAAGGTGATCTGTATGGGATCTGGATGGTCACTATGGGAGCCTCAAATATAACCAATGCCATCGAGTCCATCAGAGGAGACTCATAACAATGTACCTCAGATCAATCATTCAGTTGTAAAATTTGAGTCTGTACCAGCTATCTCATATAGGGGACTAAGTATCACCTAAGTCATAGTGTATCTATCTTTCCAATTCACCCATATATGGTTTCTCCCCTAGGGAACTGGTTCCACCGAAGAGTATAAGTATACCACCTGAAGAGAATGTATAATTTAAACCTATGGTTACTCATGGCATGTAAAGTAGATCCAATCAATGAATGTAGAGTCCATTCATGACATCCTTAAGTAAGTTCTTGTATTATCTCTTGACTCATAAGAATGTATGTCATGACATTTACAATCACATTTCATCAATATGAATTCTAACATCACAAGCTAAATATGCTCCCCTAGTAAACTTTTTTATAAAATTTTTTCTTCCCTTATGTGTTGACGAATGGATCTAAATATCTCCATTATTTCCTCTTCAAGACTAGGTCTTAATAGCCTTACTTCTACATCCTAATACCATCACATTTCATTTATACTATTCTTTCTATAGAGGGATCCATAAGGAACCATCCAAATGATGGATTGAAAGATATTATTGGATAAATACATGATTATAGGAATGTGTTTATACTAGACACATTTGAAATCCAAAGAAAAAAATCTCAACATATCCTCTATGGTTTGAATAGTTCTCCCAGATTGACCATCTCTATGAGGTTGATACACAATGCTAAAACATAACTCCATCTTTAGAGTCTGTTGAATAATTTAATAAACATTGATGTAAGCTATAGAACCTGATCATATAAAATAGAATGTGTTACTCTATAAAACCATACCATTTTCTTATTGTATATCATGGAAAGCTAATCCAAAGTGGAATATTCTCTAATATATGTGATGTGTGGTGACATAGAATGGAAATCAACTACAACAAAAATATCAATATGGTATTTATTGGTTTTTGGGATACTAATGAAAAATTTCATTATGATGTCTTCCCAAATTCATTATGGTATTGGTAATGTTTCTCAAATCACATTATAGATTTTCACCCCTAGTATTAAAAAGATGAAATACCAATCATTGAGATACATAATTAGAAAAATAAATCCTCATATTATCCCACCAAAAGCAATCATTCAAATATCTAAAATTCTTCATACTTCTAGGATGAATAGTGTATTAATGATTATGAGCCTCATCCAAAAAATACTTATTCAAATTTGGTGTAGAAGGAACATAAACATGGCCACTGAACGTTATCATTCTATCATAATAGTGGTTAAACATAAGAACATTGATCTACTTCATCTGTAGTTATAAATCTTTCTTTTATACTTCTCTAATTTTATCATTTATAGATAGTTGAATAACTATTTAAGAAACGTAAGACATCCCCATTCCCTAAATATTTCTAATTCCATCCTTTTAAAATCCTAAGATATTGGATCTTTTATAATCCACATCATATATAATATGGGATGATCCTTTTGACTCAAATTTTCATCCATCACTTTTCTTTCCAATGGTGGTAATATAATAAGCCTTGATAATCATTAATAAGCTTCATCAATACACACTTTTATATATTCAACTAGTTTTATATGAATATAATATTTAAAATTTAATTATATATATATAACACATTAATCTATAAAGGTAATGCATCCAAATTAATAATGAAAAAAATGATGTAGCTAACTTCAAATCAAGATCAGGGTAATTTTTCCCTGAAAAGTTTAATTATCCTGAGGTATGAGCTATCGCAGTATCATTATTATGGAGAAAACATCTCAATCCCTTCTTCTATATATCACTATATATGACAAACCATTCTCCACTATATGGTAATATTAGAAAAGGTGAACTAACTAACATTCTATTTAGTTCCTTGAAATGTTTCTTACATTCAACTATCTAAATGAACTTTTATACCTTATAAGTTTACTTGGTGAGTGAATTGAATATACATGGAAGAATTTCCCCAATACAAATACAATATCAGGAAAAAAATATTGTGCATCTCAATTACCTTGGTTGGTCTGGGTGAACATTCAATTATAACAATCTTCGAAGGATTCACCAATATCCAAGATAGACATTTTTTTAAATTTCACTAAGAAATTCTCCCACTATAGTATTTTTAGTATAATTTATAAGTGATATTCATCCTCTTCCTTTTTTAGTTAATAAATAAAAATAATATATAGAAAGACTACAAAAAACTAATATAGAAAATATCTAAAGACTCTATTCCTTAAAACGATAAGTATAGTGGGTGAATTAGTAATACCAAATGAAATAACTATATATTCATAGGGTCTATAACTTTTATGAAATATTGTCATGGTTATATCATTCTTCATGACCCACAATTTATAATATCTAAAATGATGGTCAATATTGAGAAAGTAATCATATCTACATAGTCAATCAAAAAAATCATCAAAATTTGGTAAGGGACACTTATTCAGGATGTTGAATTTGTTGTGTTCCTAATAATCAATGTACAGTCACATGTATCCAACTTTCTTCTAAAAAGAAATGGTGAACCATAAGATGAAACACTACGCCGAATAAATACATTCTCAAGATTCTCTTAGATTTTCATTTTTTAATTCATTCAACCCAATCAAGGACATTCTATAGCGTGTCTTTAAAATAATTTTGGTACCATATGTGATTACAATTGGTAACTCAACTCCAATATTTATTGGAAGTCTAGGAAACTCTTCTAGAAAGAGATAAATTAATTCCATAATAATAACTATATCCACGATACTATATATATCCCAAACTATTAGGGATAAACAGACAATTAGAATTTGAATTAATACCCATACAATTGATGTTATTTCTATAATATTATTATATTTATAAATTCATAGATAGATGATCATCAGTTGGATTAGAATATGAAATGTTAATTCCATTAATTATAAATTGATTTGATATTTATATTGATAAATATAATCCTTGTTTAATTAAAATAAAATAATACTATAAGAAGATTAAAAATATTTTAAGGATGAAAATTTTTAGAATATTTAATAAGAGAAGAATTATATACATGAGATGTGGTCATCATACAATTAGGGATTCTCACATACAGTTCAATATATCATCATCGAGTATATGAATTTAAATTCCTTAAAAATTTAATGATATATTCCAATTCATATAACTATAGTCAAATAGGGTACTTCAATATTTTAGAATATATATATCCACTTCAAATATATTATTATATCATCAATCTATTATTAAAAACAAAAAGTTTAGCATGAATGTCCTGAAAAATTAATGAGGGCAATCAATATGAAAAATAATTCATAAGATGTCTAAATCATGACACCTTCTTTTCAATCTATGAAACGATATATTTAACCTACTTATCCATGTTCATAATATATTTAAATCCATAGTTCATAAATAAAATATGAATCAACCCAAAAAAAATCATTCGATAGTGTCACACCAAGTGAACAATAATGGAATAATCATCGTTCACTAGAATGAATATCAAAATGTATTCAATCAACAATTTTTTTGTCATTTCCCCTAGACGTATATATTCCAAAACATGTCTACATGTTAAATATTTTCAAGGATGTATTTATAGGAAAACCACATAATCAAATTTATACCAAAACATTAAGATGTTATCATATAAAACATAACTACTAAATCATCCCCCATTTCAGTAGTTCTCATGATCTAAAGGAACTCCACATTTTATCAAAGGTGGGTTCCCCTATTTGAACCATAAAATTATTAATAATAACTCTGTTAACATAGGAGTTATTTGTGCCATTTTTTGGATACAATTATCATGGGTGGAAAAATACAGTGATACCCAATATTCTCACTCTAATTATTTTTTTATTTATGCATCTAATTATGGGTTTAAATTCAATAAGTAAGATGATATATGAAATATTTTGAAAAAAATAAATCATGAGGATGATGGGAAATGTCTAAAAGTTATTTTTATTCTTTTTTAAAAAAATCCGTAAATGAAGGTTGTTGAAAACAACTAATGTATAATTGGACAAACTCAACAGTGTACCTAAGGGAAAATTCAATTTGAAGGAGTAAAATATTAAAATATAGTGAATCTAAATTAAATATATCATAATAACACATGATGTAACTATTTGTGTGTATTTCACAGGTGTTAATTAAATTATTTGCAACATTATAGGATTTAGAGTTGTAATGGACGATTATACCATTGTTAAGAAACTCATGAAAAACTCATGAAATTATTTGAAACATTCATGATAGGTTTGATCCTAAAATTTATTCATAAGATGATTATGATGATTCACATATTTATTAATTACATAACATTCTTATTTCTTGTGAGATGTGGAAAGCTCAGTTTTTCAAGAATAAGATTTATGTAGAAATTATAGAAACTAAAATTTGGTAAATATGTCACTTTTATTTATGTTCATTATGAAATGTAACATTGGATGATATTTTTCAACTCATTAAGGTTGAATTTAGTTAAACATGGTTAAATCACTTGGATAAGGATTTAAAATTTTTCTAACACTTGTCTCTAACCTGTTGGATTAATTTATTTTTTAAATTTTGATCCATGTATCAAAAAAGGTTCAGTTGGGGGAATTTTTCTTTAATATTGAATTTTATTTTATGGTAAGAAAAGAATAAGAACAAAATGTTACACTATTTAATTTAATATATATAATATTTTTTCATAAGTATAAAAAAGATTATCTTTCATTTTAAAATTTCATTTAAAATATGAAATATTTTTTTATATAATTCATTAATTATTTGTTTACAGTGATTGAATATGTACCTAAAATGATTATGAATCACTTAAATATATATATTGAATTAAAAAAATTAATGATAATAAAATTAATAAAGTAATAAAATTTTGATAATTTTTTCATGCTTTTATATTTATTGATGAATATATCATATTAGGGATATGATAAAGTATTATAATTGAATTAAATCATTACTGTCATGTATTTATTGTTAAATCATAATATACAATTTTAAAAAGGAAAATTTATGTTCCAATTGTAGACATAAATGTAAAATTATTTACATTTAATATTCAAATATTCATTACCATGTTTATGGATAAAATGTCTAACAATGGGGTTTAATCTAAAGGATATAGTTGTAAATTTTGTCTAAACATTTCCAAATTTTATTTTATGATTATATTAAGATCATAAAATACCTATATTAAAATTTATTTCATTTTAGAACCATTTATCTTGAGTTAGACTCATATTATATTATAATATTTCTTGAGTTTCTAGAAGATCCCCCCGCCTCACATATAGAAGGACACCCCTTATCTCTTTTATTTACAAAAAATTGATCCATATAAATGATAAAACCCCTCAAAAATTTTCTTATCCACTTCCCTAGACATTAATTATATGTTTTTTATTCTCAAAAGGACAATAAAATTATCCTCAACAATGATATTAAAGGAAGTCTATCAAAGAATCGGTAATCTTATTTACCATCTCATTATAGTTTACTTATTCTTATACAACCTATAAATATGTTGTTCTCAATTAAAATAATAAATCCAATATAATTAAGTTATTTAAATTTTATTAATATAATAGTACTACCATTTAATCTTGTTTTCATCCTACAAATTTGAAATCATCACGCGTTGTATGTACTGGTTAGAGCCTCTATGTGGCGGTGTAATTCATTTTTCATCACCATCATACATTAATGATTATGATGATAGAGCGGATTAATATATATATATATATATATATAATAATTATAACATAATTATTTGTTAAAGTTTAAAATTTTATATCTACCCTCTTTCATAAAAAACTATCAGAAAATGTTAATGACGCTCATACATATATGTGGACTAGCACATCCACAAAACGATGTGATTAATTATTAATTTTTATTTTTCATAGACTGTAATAAATATGAATTTAATAAATATAAAATATATATATTTTTTAATAATGGTCCTAGAAATTTTAATTACTATTTATGTTTCTATTTTTTAATCTGTCAATATTTGAAAACAATATTTATGTGTATGTATGACCTACTGTCTCTAAAAATAGTGTAATTATTTTTTATATATTTAAAATTTATCAATGAACCTAAATAAATTTATATATTTATTATATATTATATTTATATTATAAATATATCTCTAGAGGTGATAGATACTTGTGTGACATGTAAGGATGAAAACTACTAAATGAAAACACAAATGAAAAACAATGATTTCAACACATGAAATAATATTAATAATAATATATTATTAAAAAATCGGTGATAAATGTTATAAATTGGTTTCATATGATACTATATAAAGTTATATGGTTCTATTATATTGAATAAAAAATAGATATATGTATTGTAAATGAATTCAGAGTCATCTATGAGGCGAGTAAAACCTAATGAATGATATTTTATCATAACATTGTCTCAACTGAGTTATATTTGGTATTATGATGAAATTTATATTTCTATTGTGTATACACATACAATTTAATGTATTTAACGAGAATATATATTTATTTATTTTTTATGTTACAATTATAGTTTAATCATTCAAGGGGTTAATGTTTACCTATAATTAATGAGGTAACAATTTATTTTATAATCTCATTTTTATTAGATCAAAATTATATTCAATAAAGGAATAATATAATATATATACATTATATAATAATTTTATATTAATATACTATAAATATTTAAAGTGTTTCCATATTTTCTTATAACTTTTCCTCTCCCTGTATGATGAATTAGGCAATGGTATTATTAAAATAAAAGATGACATTGTTTCATTTTTGATGGGGTAAATGTTTTTCCATGTCCATAATTTTCAAAATTGATATTAAAAAGTCATATTTATTACTAAAATTATTTTTTAGTAAATATTATACTTTACATGAATTTATAATTTCTTCAAAGGATTCAATCTAATTGTTTCCAAAAGGTTTATTTTTAATTTTTTTCCAAAGAGAATGTTTTTAATATATGAGAAATTAATTGAGTTTACCACCGCTATAAATATTTTATTCCCATTTAGATTAGTCTAGATGAAATTACTGATTGACAAAATAATATTATTTATTAAAATAATATATTTTACTTCAATTCTCATTTACTATTAATATAACATGATTCTATTACAAAACATATATTTGGGATACATCGACGGACAAATTTTATCACTTATGAATCTTTTGTTGATTAACATTTTATTGAAAAATTCACCTTCACTTGATAAGTTATAATTTGAAATTACATTTCTCTTATATAGCTATATTATATCTATCATTGATATGATAATTTTTGTAATTAATAAAATGTTTAGATATTTTGGTTTAATATTATACTTATTTGATAGATTGTAGAAATCTTATGATTCGGTATTATTTAATAAATATGGATATTCTTTTAATATAGAACGTTTTTTATGAATTTAATTTAACATTTAATGTATAAGTATGGAATTTGATATACATTGATGGGTTGTTCTTGATTATAAATAGACCCCCAATGCATCAATATGTCTCATGAAGGAAATTTGTTGGAAAAATTTATTAAATGTTTTTTGGTATATACCAACCCATTTGTAAAAATGTCTTGGAAAAATTAATTGATGGTTAAGATAAAATGATGTTTATGATCATGACATCTGATGTTAAGAATTTCTTATATATAGAATTGGGTAATTATTATCCATGTGATTACCATACTGATAATCTCAAACGATATATTTCAAGATCTAGTTATTGATTGTTTATAATTTTTTTGTGTACATAAATTGACTTATGGATTGTACCTCATTCACTCATGATATACAATACAGTACAAAACAAAAATTGAGTACTCAAGAAAAAAAATTTATTTTTCTTTACTTTTCTAGGTTATAATGAATTATATTATGAATAATATCAATTATATAAGTAAATTTGTTAGGATATGTATTTAATATTTACTATTTAAAATTTGAATCATGTATATATATATAGTTCATCAATATTCATAAACTAATCAATACTTTGGGATGATATATCATGTATCTTAAACATGTAGTATAATGTTGTCACTAACTCTTGGTTACAAGTGTTTGGGATTATACAAAAGGGACCTCCTTATGTGAGGAACTACATACCCATACATAACATTTATAAAATCGATATTATCTTTAAAAAATACACTAGGGATACTCTTATGCATCAAGATCACTTATATGAATAGAACTAAGGATATAGTTAATAAATATAGTTACCTTAAATCAATATAAATTAAATTTAATTACCATTACATATCTCCTAATATACCCTTATACAACCTATTTAAAAATGGGGTTTCCATTATGTACCATGAAGAAAAAAGTGTTTACCCTAATACTACCTATTATAGTGCCTCAATGTTCTTACATAAAAAATATAAGAGGATTTACACATACATAACACTCAAAATCCACCCAATGTAATGGTAGAAGGTACGTACATACACACAATCCCTATTCCATGAACCAGGTAAAAATAAAAATAAAAAATTATTCTATTTCCCTTTAAATTACCTAATGATTAAATCCATAATGTGGTTTAAATTATTATTAAAAGTATATTATTATATGGATGAGGGTATAAAATTTGTTTTAAGATATTTTACTTGAATATTATGGGTATATACTTCCCATGGTACCAACTTTGATCCCCGCTTGTATTTTACATCCTCTAGCATATGGGAAGGAACACTTAAGGTCATGTAGCATACTTGGTCAAGGCACCTATCAAGGGGCCTCCAAACTGGGAAATTACAAAGTAGTACCAGAGAGTTTATTTATTTTAAATAGTATATTGGATATTTTATCTAGGAGATATAGTAATTTGTTTGATTAAGAGATGAATATATGAATAGTGTTTCATGAACACTAGTTTGAGTAAGTTGTCCAGCATACCAAGGTTTTAGGATTATTGTTAATTATTTTCAATTTTTTAGTCATATGATTATTCCCCTCATGTTATAAAAACGGTGTTTAGATTTATTACTTCATTATTATGATGTATCATGGACCCTATTGGAATAAGGTATCCATTAAATCATGATTAGGTATGTTAGATTCACATGACATATGATTCTTCCACTACGTGTCTATAATATATGAGAGGACCAATTATTTATGGTGACAAGAATAAATCAATTTGTTTTTTAGAAGTTTTTTATTTCATTTTATATTGATGGGATGTCCTATATATGTTTCTTTGTTTTACGGTTGGTTATGTCGATCTAGATTGAGATGATTAATGATGAGGACTATGATGTTCTCCCATGTGTACATAGTTGAAATGAACCAAGTCAGTCAACAATAGAATTTTATGCCTCTATGATGAACCCCTTGGAGGATGTTATTATTTAGGTTCAATTATATAATGTTTCAAAATCACCATATATGGTGTTTCCCTAATATATCATAGACTAAAATGCTACATTATGAAGCTATTTAACCCTCATATATTCTAACATGTCATATTCTGAGATGTAGTTATATGTAAACTTCTAATTTTTTTCTGAAAAGATAGTTATTCTAGATAAGGTAGTTGAGTTTGTGGATGCGTGTTGAGAATATGTGTAGCACCCTGAGGTTTATTGAATTATTATTATTTTAATTAATTTATATTTTTGGTATTTTTCATTTCACATGAAAGTGGAAATAGTAATATATATATATATATATATATTAAAACACAAATTCAAAAATTCCCTTCAAATGGTACCGACTTGGAATGTCATGTACACAATTCCAACTTGGCTTAAAATACATGAAATATTGACATGCCTTGCATTACATGCAACACCGGGTTTCTACAAAGCATCCTTATATTATATTTTTTAAAAATAATATAATTATATCATAGCCAATAAAATTAGTGATATTAATATTAATAACTACTTTGGAAATAATTTTTATAATGTCAATATAGAAATAAAAAAAATTTATAATGAATGATATAATTTTTTGGTAAATTCTTTATATGATAAAAAATAATAAGAACTTCACTTTATGTCCTTCTATGAAAAATAATAAAATTATTTTTAGTAATATTTATAAATTTATTTTGATAAAATAGTATTATTTTTTAAATTTATAATGTTTAAATTATCCTATGGTGATGTTTTGGTATTTTTCTGAGAAACTTCATTTTTTATGAATAGTGAAAAATACTTCTTTTTACTTAAAAACAACCTTATCATTTAAATAGTTATTAATATTAAATTATATTATAAATCTGTTTTAAGATAAAATTATATCACTAATAGATATATTAAAATTTTTTAGTTCATTATAATCAATTTTAGTTTGATATTGAATATAAAAACATAATAATCTTTTGACCATCATTCTAATTTAAATACCTGTAATTTCATCCCGTCTACAGGAGTGAGAATAATATTAATTTTTTCTAATTTTAAGAATTTAATTTTGAAAAAATGATATACAGAATTATAATCATTATAATATTTAGAGTCTAATAATATCAACTGAAATTTTTACCAGAAATATTATTAAAAGTTATTAAAATTAACCACAACGATTATGGTCAAATTAAGCATAAATAGGAACTAAAACTTAATCTTGGTGGCCCAAATTTCATATACACTTCCCAAAAGCATATTTTATGTCCATATTTAGTAAAAAAACCTTAAATTATCGATTTATGTTACTTTTTATCACATTTTAGGTAATATCATGTGTACATCTATCTTGTTTTTAAAAATTCCAAGGGATTCCTTTTCCTTCTATAAAAAGGCCATAACCTCAACCACATACTCACACCTCTCAAAACTCTTAGGTTCAGAAAATAAATTCCCAATAAACTTACCAATATCCTTACATTCCTCCTAGAATCCTTACCTTAGGAAAAAGGAAATCCATGTAATCCTTTTTGGAAAAACCAAAAGGAGTTACCTGGTTAAGAGGTAACATATTCCCTCAAGTTCTTTCTTTTTTCCCTTCTCCACCAATCCACTATATTTAATCCATGATTGTATAAATAAACCAGTCTAATAAATACAATTTGAATTTTTATACTAATTTTTTTACCTAAAATTACAAAAACATCAACTTAATGGGTAACAAACATATTGTTTATGTGTATAGAGAACTACCGCCTCAATAAAAAATGATTGTTCAATTTTCCTTACCATCTCTCATGGTAGAAATTATGATAAACTATCAGTTTATATATGTAATATATTTTATTTTTTATAATTATTATTTCATTAATATTATTTATTACTTTCAAAACACAAGTCTTATTACATTCCATTTGGTGTTAATACGATAATTTCTTTTGAGAAAGCGTGGACTACCACCCCCTCAAAGTGAAGTGATCCGTTCATACACAACATGGATTGTATTAAGGATGATTTTAGTGAATATAATATATATATATATATATATTATCATAAATATATGTTAATAATTATATATATATATATACATATATAAACATATAAGTCGTTTACATTCATTATTTCTACATTACAATTAAATGTAAATTACATTCATGTGTACGTACGACCTACCATCTCCAAAAATAGTGCATTACATTTCTTTATTATATATTATATATTATCATAATACACATATAATTTATATAAATAATATTTAATTCATTTTTTATATTCTAAAAATCATGATATTAATTATAATTACAAAATATATAACAAACTGAGACACATGCTTTGAATAAATAGAATATTACCTGAAGTGATACCTTAACATATAATTGCTAACAAGAGGGTAATATAAGGTCATAATAATACCATATATGGTATTATATATAAAAATATGGATCTTTTAAATATTTATAATAAATTTATGTCTTATACTGGTGGTTTGAATGTGTACAATGGGAGTCAAGACACAAGGTAAGGGAATTTCATCTCGTTTTTTATTTATGTTAGATATATGCTATTTTCTCTACAATTTTCTTTTTTGTGGTGTATTTACAAACCATTATATTATTATATTTATATTATAATTAAATTTATGGGTATTAAAATATCAATTTAATTATATTTATTTCATGGGGTTTAAGTTTCAAAAGATTCCAAATCGACAAAATAGTTTTGTCTCTATTTTCATTATTTGAGACTTGTGTTTTGTTATGAACCTAAATTATTTTTGGAGGTTTATATAATTATATTTTACATTTTATATCATGAAATAAATTATTTTCATGATATTTTATGCTTAATGTAATTTCCTTTTCTAACAAGGAGAGTATGATCCCATGTTACCATGTTATAAGTGTTTATTGAGACAGTCTCATCGCTTTTAGATATTTTTTATGTTTATGATTATTTTCAGGAAATATTATGATCCATATCTCAAAGACACTCCTGAGTTTCATTATCCTCTATATCATCATTATATATTAATTTATTGGTACTATTATTCCACTATTTGGTATTTAAGTTAGTTAAGAATTAGTTTTTTTAAGAAACCCCGAAATTATCCTCTACTTGGTCAGAAATATATGATCCATCATAACAATGTTTTTATAAAAATGGTATCCAAGAATTTTTTTATATTATACTTTAATAAATAAAATAATAGTTTTCCATTTTATCTTTCACCAATGTTTTCAAATGAATCTTATTGTCGCTTTCTGAACTGGGCATTTCTCTAACCTTTTTACCATGAAAATTTAATAGTATTTTTACCCTATAAAACATGTATGGATTTATCCTCCATCGATACTTTTAATATTTATTTTCATGTTTTAGGGTTAATTATTAATAAATTGTTTTTTAAAGATACTTTTAATGAAATTTTTTCAAATATTTTTCATGCTTCTTTTATAAATTTTAAAGGAAAATGATTTCAATCTTCATTTATATATTTTCAAGGAAACAATTTTTCAATAGGTTTTGAAGCCATATTCCTAATTTTTCAATGAATTTTTAATGAAATAGATTTGAAAACAATTTCATGTTCCATTAAATGTCTGTCATGTAAAATTGTTTTCAAAACATTTTCAAGGTATCTTTATTTTTTTCAAATTTTATTCTAATAAAATAGTTTTTAAATTGTTTTGAATCTTATTTTATAAGTTTTCAAGGAAAAAGTTTTTCAAAATGATTTTAGTTCATATATATATGCTTTAAATTTATTATATTTTAAAAATATTTTTAATTGGGTTTATGTATTAACAATCATTTTTAAAATAATAAAGATTATTTCCCTCAATAAAATATTTATGAATATATTTCAAAATTAATTTATATCTAATATAACATCTATTTATGTCATTCATGACCTTCATGGGAATAATTTAATGGTCCCATTAATATTATTTCTATGAATGGTTTATTCCTAATGTCATTGTCTTCATGAAACCTATTTCCCTCTCATGGGTTATGTGTTTATGAAATCCATTTCTCTTTCACATGTTATTCTTTTGATGAAATGATTATGAAAATTTTCTTTTTCCTCAGGTTATGATATGATTACATGTTTATAATACCCATTTCATTTCATGGGTTATATGATATGATAATTTCATATATTATGGTACGTGTATATATAATTTCATTATTAGATGAGTGTGACCTATATCTCTGTATAATGAATTGGGTAAAGATTTATATCTAATTAGATAGACTAATATGGTTTTTAGAATGAACTTTAACAACTATGATGATTGTGGGTGTGATCTATGACTACCAAGATGGTATGAAGAGTGAACTCATGATACTAATATGTCTATGGGAGTGAACCATGAAAACCAAGATAGTATGGGGAGTGAACAAATTCTACCAATATAGTCATGACTGGGATTCCTTGGATACTATGGAAATCATATCATTTTCTTATGCATCTTCGACAATTCCATGTTTAATTCATATTTTTTCTTTCACAGATTATGTTCATTATTTACTTAATATTCATTCCTTATTAACATCCAATAATTATTCCACAACTCATGTATATGATCTTTTATTTGACGGGTATGTTCTTATATTTTCATGATAATGTTCTCATACCCAAATAGACATGATTATGCTTAAATATATCCATTTGGTTACCCTAACTGAGAATTTGAACTCACCCATTATTCAATTTTATTTCCACATGTTATGAAGAAATATTTTAGGTATTAGTATAAAGGTGGTGATATTTATGGGAGATTTTTAAGATCTTACACTAGGATAGAAGATTGTTTTTACACATTTCCAAAGACACTAAACTATTACAGACCTCAGTAATGTATTTTTGTAATGTACTGAATATTCATAAAAAATGAGGTAATATCCATGTATGTGAAGTCGGGGTCCCTATAGTTTTTATTAAATGGATGGTTTAGTCATCATTTGGAATCTAGGATGAGAAATCTTTAGTGAAATACCTAATTATATTTCTAAGGATATGTCTAGGGATGTATCTAAGAATAATGTGACAACTGGGTCCTAGTGACAGCACAGACACCCCGCCTTAACATGGTCATTAGGTCTTGAACCCCCAAGTACCACCAGTTCCCCACAGGCACATGGCCCCCACCATGGTTCCCACCCACATACCCAAACAGGTCATCTGACTAATTATAGTCTCCAGATGCCAACACATGTCATTTTTAATGTGCTTTTTCCTCACTCACTCACACCCTGGGTAACATCCAAAATAGTTCCCCATCCTAACCACTACTCCAAGTCAAGCACTCCTAACTATGGAGTTCTAATCAGGAAGGCTCCCGAAAAGAAAGGTGAACCTTTTTGACATGAGACATATCATTTAGTAATGTAAACCTTTATAATATATGGCTGTTAAAATCACCCCCCTTTAGAGAACAACTTATTTGTTGTGGTCCCTACATCTCAAACTAGGTAGTGCAGCGCACTTAAGGATGGGTACATCTCTCTAATACCAAATGTTACAACTTGGTCTTGGTGACAGCACAGACACCCCACCTTAACATGGTCAATGGGTCCTGGCCCACCAGGTACCACCAGTTTCCCCGAAGGCATCTGGTACCCACCATGGGGCCCACCCACGTGCCTGAACATGTCATCTAACAAATGATAGTCCCCACAAGAAAACACATGTCTTTTTCAGTGTGCTTTGACCTCAATCACACACACTCAGGGTAACTTCCCAAAAGGTCACCCATCCTAACCACTACTCCAATCCCAGAATGCTTAAAAATTTATTTCTAATCATACAGGCTCTCAAAAAGGAAGGTGTACCTTGTTTACATGAGTCATATTATTTATTAATTTAACTCTTTATCATTTGGGGGTGTTATAGATAAGTATAAGGATGAGTTAAAATTTAGGAAAATGTCTTGGAATTTTGGTAATGGGTAGAGTGAGTGGTTTCCTATAAATACATCCTTAGATGGATACTACAAGAACACATGGATATAGAACATATATACATTGTGGTAAAAACTCTAATAAGATGTTGCAGACCTAATCGGGGTAATCTGGTATAGGAAAACTAGTCTTCCTACACACATAGATTAACACTCTTGGGGAATATTTATTGGAGATTCACAAACTCTTCATAAACCATCACAAGGGATTTAAATATAAGTTAGATGCAAATAACCTAGGATAATCCTATATTTTCATATAATATGTAAGGTGTCATGATTTTGATATAATATAAGTAAATATTTTCATGAATATATGTTTTTATTCTATGATAAGTAATGCTCCCACTATTCATCTGGTTTTAAACAATGTGAAAACCATAAGAAATTGTATTAAGGTTGAATGTGAGGTATGATTCAATGATGAGAAGTTAAGTGGGATGATAATGGGATTGATAGATGTTGTGATCATTCCTAATCAATATTCATAGAACATGATTAACAATGTGGACCTTAACCAACTCTCAGACTCACCACAGAAGAGAAAGAAGAAGTTCACTAAGATTTTTGGTAATGGAGACCTTAGAGAAATGAATATTCATTTTCCTTTGTGTCAAAAATGTGGAAGGAATCCCCAAAGTGAATGTATTAGAGGAACAAAAAGATCTTTTGGATGTGTAAAAGGATAAAAATCATGTTACTATAATGAATAAATGAGGAGTTCAGTTAACAAAATGGATGAGAATGTTAGACTCTCTAAGACATCATTGAAGGTTATGAGTTTTTAGGTGTGGAGTAAATAGTCATTATACAACTCAATGTACAAATATGTAATATCATAAAGGTAACTAGTAAGGTGGTGTGAGTTATTTTTAGAATTATTATGATTAATAGGCTATAGAAGAAATGTGAAATGGAGGAGGTATTGAATAATAGGACAATGTATACTTATTAATGAAATTAGTATAAAGTGGATTAATCAATATTTGATTGTGTTTGGAATAAAAAATCATGTTATATTAATGATGAAACATATAATGAATATTCTACTTATGATTTTTTCTAAGTATTTACATGTTTGTGTTGAATTTCCCCAATGGACTGGTGAAGTTATTTAATGAAAATGTGATATTTTGACTAAGGAAAGGTAACCCTTAATATGTTCTTTATATTAAGACAATGTTTTTATAAATAAGTAAATTTTATTATACTGAATACCATGGAACTAATTAAAGACATTTTGAGATTTAGTTCATTAAATATTGGTTGATGTATATAAATTCTTGGATTTATGAAATATATCTTGTAATATATAGAGTAAAGAAGCATGATTGTCTTCCAAAAGGATTTATGTTCATTCTGGATGTCACCATGTTCCAAGTGAATATCCCATGAGGGTATTCACATGTTTGGAATGTGAAAAATATGACCTAATTTTTTATATTTGGGGGATCAATGTTAAAATGATTTCATGAATATCTTTATAAGGTTTTTGATTTTTATCTTTCAGAATGTTTATATGCTTAATAATTCATGAAAAGTTTTTGTTTAACATTAGAGGGAGAATGTATGAAATGAGTTTTTATTGAAAACCATGTTTAAAAGGATATTTCCTAATTAACCATATTTCAAGGATGTTCATCAAATTTTATAAATTATATTAGTGTGGTTTTAGAAAAGGACATCATGCATTTTAGGTGACAACCTATCTTGTTAGGAAAGGCCGCATGTCTTGAACCCATGATTGAAGGATGGTAAGGGTTTGACACCTACCAATTTCCTACATTATATACTGTTTAATGTATAATTATTTTTGATTATTAATTATTTTTTATGAAATAGTTGTGTTTCATTTTATGTTTAGAGATTAAGGTATTAACCAAATTCATTTTTATGAAATGTTACAGATAAATAGTTATACATTTCATTCTTTTATGGGTCATAATATCTATTAAAAGTGTATTTTAATGCTTCAGATATAAATTTTTTTATACATTCATTTAATTAAGTAATGGATGAATTGGAAATAGTTAAAATCACAATCATATAAAGAAATTTTTGTTTTATAAATATATCAACTAAGCATATTTCTTTATATAGTAGGTCAATAAAAGAATTAATCAAAGATAGAATAATTATAAAAAAAATTTGTTCCATAATACCATATTTTTTTTGAACCAATAACCTTTTAAATCATCATAGATTTTTGAATTTCAGGATGTATACTATTCTTTTATCATTCATTTGATTTTGATTGATTTTCTCAATTAATCCCTATAAATATTTACGCTTTTCCTCCATGTCCAATCTTCACTCCCAACCTATCTTATTCTATATGGAATCCTAGTTATATGTTACTATAGGTAACCATTATTGTAATACTTCTACCTTAGTTACCCTGAGTCAGTGCATTATTACATAACATTGGAAAGATCACCAGGGATCAAATCCAGAAAGACCAATCAGTTTAGTTGTATTGGAAGTACTAGATATATACATATGTTTTAAATTATATTATGAAATAAAAGACAAAAAAATTGTGTATCCTTTGAACACATTCATATAACTTAAACAATCCCTATAGGCCAGTCCTAATATACATAATTGCATCATGTGAAAAATAAAACATAGAAATGGTTGAGCTCGGGTGCTCAGTAAGGATAACAATATAGAGGAAACTTTCATAAATAAGAATAAACATTTAAGGAAATGTATAAGACTAAAAAATAAGTCTTTTAAACATAAACATAAGCCTAATATGGAAAATATAAATCAAATAATTAAATTTACTTATTCACATTGATATTCTACTCGTCGAATAATATCATGAAATATCAATAGAAAATTTCATATTTATGGAATGCACAATTCTAGACTTCATAACCGCATAGTCAAGGCCTCGTGCCAAGACTTAAAATATGATTATTTCAAGGCCTGGTGCCAAGACACTAGTTTGTCACATGAGACCTACTGATGCATCGAGAGGGTATTTCAGGCTCCACCCATCACTTACTAAGTCCAATGCATTTCTCATATGAAAAGGTTGAAACATAACATAAACATTCGTAATAAAACTAGCATACGAAATTTTAATACATTAAACATAAACCATGAATGGTATAAATATAACACATCCATAGTCAATCATACCACAAAACCTTCTAAACAATATAGGATATCGTATCATAAAAAATCAACTTCAAACAAGTGTAAAATCGATCAAAGAATGTTGACATAGATGTAATCAAAACTATTTGAGAGAAATATCAATTTCTATTTTCAAATCATTTAAATGTAATATAATTATAAAATAAAAAAATTTATTTTTAAAATATTCTTATAAACTAGTTATGGAAGCTTTGAAGATGTTATAATGGTAGAAAATAGCTACCCCCACCGTATATGTTAAAAAACATTCTTACCTTAATTTTTCAAAAAGGACCCAAAGTACCTTGTTTCGGAAACGATGGAATGATTACTTTCAAAAAAAATTATAAAAAGTCAAAAAAAATGTATAAATAAGAATAACCCATAGTCTAGTAAATATTAAAAATGTTTTGAAAAACATTTTTAAGAAACAAGGATGTGGATGACAAAGAGGTCCAAGTAGATACTCATGTATAAACAACCTCGGATAATAAAGAGATTGTAGAATTAACCCTTACCTGGTAATTTTCCTATATCAAGGTACATTAAAATTCAGAATCAGTGTTAAATAATTTTTATTAAATTATAAAATAACCCCATAAAAAATATGATATCATATATGTTCTTCTAATATTTCTTTGTTAATAATATTTAAGTTGTATCATCTTTTTGGATGTTAAATGATTCGTTTTACCTTATATGATTGGTTATCTAAGCCATGTTTTTTATGGATATGATTTATTTGATTCATATACAGAATTATTTTAAGTTTGTAAACATTATTTTTATTCATAAAATGAGAAATATTCTTGAATGGTTAGGATGGAAAATTAATTTCGTCGCATTCAGGGAGAGGGTAATCTGTACAAACGCACGAGCGACAATATCATTATATTGATGGTGAAATAATATTTAATTGGATGGTATATCTTATATAAAACATCCTTAACATGTTAAATTTATTATTTAAATTAGTTATACACATTATTATACCCTTCAAAATAATGTAGTGTTTGAATAACAAACTGCATCATAACGTGGAGACGGTAAGTCATATGTACGCACGTATGGTGACTTCTCATTCATAGGATTGATATAATAATGAATATAGTTGTACCATATTTATAATAACCTAAAAGTATGAATAGGTTACTAGAGTTAGTATTTTGGTATGGAAAAAACAAGGAATGAAAAACTGGAAGAAGAAAACAACTTTGAAAGAGGTGGTGAAATTTTTACCTCTTCTTCGGGTGTTTCCTTTTGAGTTGATCAAAAGGGCTCCATAGGTTCGATTTCTGATCAAAGTAAGGATTCTAGGTAAATGTGAGGGTGGTTTAGAAGATATTTGAGTAGGGTTTGGCAGAGCCAAATGGATATGGAGGTTTGAAATTGAGAGAAGGGAAAGTACCCTTTTATAAGATAGGTGAGGGTCACTTTAGGAAAAGATTTAAATATTATTTTATTATAAAATGATATTCTATTTATAATGACTCAAAAAGGATTTATTTCAAGGATAATTTGGGGAAGGGTCGAGAACCTCTCAACAAATAGGGTGTATGTAGGTTTAGGACACCATATTAAACTTATCATTTAGATTTAACACTTAGTTAAATAGTTTAACTTTTACCATGTATTCTTGTATTATTATAATAAATGGTTAATAAACTTACCATAAAATTCAAAGTGATCCCCAAGTAGTTCATTATTGATATATCTAACCTTATCTAAGTTCTCTGGACAAACCTTGTATTTTTAGGAATATTATATCAATTAATAATATAGTATTTTTTTTAAAACACATTTATGTCAATTTTGACACTATTTGGTATTCCATTTTTGTGATAGTCATAAAAACTTTATCAGTAATATAAAATTTTATTTAATCAACCAAAAAATGACATATTAACCTTGAAAATTAGTGGAATTTATCAAAAGTCTTAATTTAAAATTATATTAACATTTATATTTTCAATTTTGTTAATCATTAAATAATAAGGTAATTACTACATCATCATTGTGACATGAATAAATTTAAATATTTTATGTAAAAAAATTATAAATAAAATATCATTATGTAGTAAAATTTTAATGATTTCTAAGGAATATTTATATTAGAATATATTTTATGTAAAACCCTCTATTAAAAATCTTTTAGTTATTTAACTTTGAATTAAACACTTTTAACTCTTCTTTATATAAAATAATAATAAATGCCTTCATCTAATCCAAGTGGACCAAATGGATAATATTATATTCCCAAGGTTTATTTTGGTCTAAATACTCATATCCAAAGGAATTAGGACATGTGTTAAGGTAGGTATAATATCATTTATACCTTTAATTATCGTATTTACTTTTAACCATGATAAATAAAAGTAAAAAGTTACTATTCAAAATATTATTTTTATCTTATTGAACCAAATTTTACATATTAATGTTAAACATGTCTTTTTTATTTTTGAAATTATCAATTCACAAAAGCGGTAAAATTATGTTTTATGCAAATTTTTAAATGTTCCTAAAGGGTGAGTAAAAGACAGAAAAAAGTTCAATAAAATGTTATATATCTAATATTATTATAAAATGACAATAATGAATTAAATTGAACATATATAAGTAATATGTATCTGTTTTTACCTAAAATAAATTTACATAAAATTACAAATTATTTAAATAAAAATGTTGTTTTAAATAATAACGCAATGTTTTTCACCATTCCTCAAAAAATGAATGTTTTTGGGAAAATACCAAAAATTTACTGTAAGAAAATATTGATATTCTAAATCCATAAATGAAGTCCAAATTAAAAGGTAAAATTATTCAAATTTCAAAGAGTGGGTATTACAATTCATAATGGCTAGTTGGATTGGTCGTGGTGTGTTAAAACTCATTGTTGCGTACAATGCAAGCAATTGTATTATTCAAAGAGAAGCGTACCATGGAAGCTTGGCGTGTTACATTCTTCTCACCTTAAAATAATTTCATCCTTTAAATTTCTATAATATTACTACATAAAAAAGATTCAGGTGGTTCTTCATCGTATGTTCCTTGGTTTCCCACATTGCCTCCTCCATCTTATGATTTATCCATGAAAAACCAGATGAGTCATCCGGTTTCTCAATATTTGTTCTCTAGTATCAAGAATTCTATTTGGATCTTCACAGTAAGATAGGTCTGGTTCCAGTTCTATTTCTTCATAGGTGATTACATGTGTTGGGTCAGACATGTATTTTCTTAATAGTGATATATGGAACACATCATGAACTTTGGAGAGACTTCACCGAATTTCCAAACAATAAGCTACAACTCTAATTAATTCATGAATTTAAAAAGCTAAGATGTACCCAGGACTTAATTTTCCCTAATTACTGAATCGTATAACACTATTCCATAAGGTCACCTTCAAGAAAACATGATCTCATACTTGAAATTCCAAATCATTCTTTTGGTTATCAGTATATCTCTTTTGCATACTTTGATATGCTTTGATGTGGGTTTGGATAATCTTCAAATATTCCACTGTCTACTCAACATGTTATGGCCCTATAAGTTTTATTTCACCAACATCATCACAACAAGTTGGTGTGCAACATCTCTTTCCATATAACTCTTTATATGGTTCCATCTAAATACTTTAATGGAAGCTATTATTATAGGAATATTCTACCAGAGGAAAATATTGATCCCATATACCTTGGAAGTCAAGTAAGCAAGATCTCAACATGTCTTCTTTTATTTGAATAGTTCATTCTGATTGTCCATCAGTTTGAGGTGGTAGGTAGTTATAAAACAAAGATCAGTATCCAAGGCCTTCTGAAGACTTTTCTATAATCATGAAGTAAAATAGGGATCATGATCAGAAAAAATATATAGGGTTACAACATGAAGTCTTACAACTTCATTAATATATAGTCTTGCTAAACGTTCAAGTAGTAAAGCTTCTCTTATAGCAAGAAAATGTGATGACTTGGTAAGACAGTAAATAAGGACTAATGTTTTATCATTACTTCTAGGATTATTTGTTATTCCCAGAAAAAAGTCCATCATAATATCATCCCATTTCACCGAGTTATGGGAATATCTTGAATGACTTCTCTGGGATGTTGTCTTCCAGCTTTCACTTGTTGACAGACCATACATCTTGACACATAATCAGCAATCCCACTCTTCATGTTCTCCCACCAGAAATTCAACATCAAATATATATACATCTCAATTCTACCAAGGTATATATAATAATTGGAGATATGAGAATAATCCAATAATTTAATTTTTAGATCAGGTATATCAAGAACACAAAGTCTATTCCCAAATATCAAAATTCCATCTTCACATAAAAAGTCAATAAATATCCCATCATTCACATTATTTTGAAACACCTCATCATCAATCTAAGAACTTTTTTTCATTTCCAGTAAATATTGTTCAGAAAACATTTCAAAAATAATTTATGTTTCTCTTTCAATGATTATTCCCATATCAATATTTACTAGATCCATGAACATAGGATCCCTTTCAACTCTCGTCTTGTTTAAAACTCCATGATTAACTCTGATCAATGAATCTGCCTCTATATTATCCTTACTAGGGTGTTAGTTTATAGTGAAATCATAATCATTGTGTAGTTCAAGCCATCTCATTTGCCTCATGTTGAGTTCATTTTCTGATAAAATATACTTAAAACTCTTGAGATCGGAATATATCTCACATTTTTTATCATAGAGATAGTGTCTCCATATATAAAAAGCAAATATTATAGCTGCTAACTCAAGATCATGAGTATTATTGTTTTTTCATTAATTTTTAGCTATTATGATGAATATTCAATAATACTATCATTCTTCATAAGGAGACTTCCAAGTCCTTTCTTTGAATCACCACAATAAATAACAAACCCATCATTCCCTGATGGTAGAGTCAAGATAAATGAATTGAATAATTTTCTTTTCCAGTTGTTCAAATCATTCTTCACACACTTTTTTCCAAAACAAATAACCCCTTTATGTGTGACCATGTTTAATGGGTTTTCTAATCAGGAAAAATTCTGGAAAAAATGCCAATAATAACTTGATAAACCAATAAAACTGTGTACCTCATTTATACTCATTGGTGTTGGCCATTATTGTATTTATCTTGTCTAAGAAGGATCAAAAGAGATTCCATTCGTAGAAAAATATGGCCAAGAAAAGAAATTTCTTGATGCTAGAATTCACACTTGCTAAACATCTCATATAGTTCATTTAATCTGTGCGTTTTTAGAATAGTGTACAAATGATTTTCACGATCTTCATATATTTTTGAGTATACCAAGATATCAACAATAAATACTACTACAAATTCATCATTATATTCCTTGAAAACTCTATTAATTAGATCCATGAAAATAGAGGGAGCATTAGTGTGTCCAAAAGGAATTACTGTAAACTTGTAATGCACATACCTGGTTTGAAATGTTGTTTTGGGAATTTCTTCCCTCTTTACACACTACTGATGATATCATGATCAAAGTTCAATATTTGAAAAATATTGTGCTCCATGAAGTTGATCAAATAAAACATCAACATGATATAAGGGATAGTTGTTCTTTATTGTTATAGCATTGATCTCCATGTAGTCAATGCACAACCTCATAGATATATATTTCTTCTTAAAAAGGAATTGGGTCTCCCCATAGAGAAACACTAGGGTGAATAAATTCATTATTACTCAATTCCTCTAGTTTTTTATTTATTTCCATAAATTCTATAGTGGAAATTCTATAAGGGGTATTTGATATGTGTCTTGAACTAAGAATTAAATCAATGGAAAAAATCAATTTCTCATTCTGGAGGATGTCTAGGTAAATCCTTTGGAAAAACATCAACATATTCTTACACAATAGGTACATGCTTTATTTGAACATTAATTTCCTCACCCATAGTTATTTGATTCTCATCCTCCCCAATAATTGAATTTGGTTGAGCTACCGGGGTGGATCTAAATAAGAATCATGTGGTATCCTTTCTTCTCTAAAGATATGGTACACTTTATCATCATCGAAAATCATAACCTCCTTATTCTTACATTAAATTTTCACATCATGGTCCAAAAGACAATCTATAGTGAGGAATATATCAAATTAAATCATGGGTATGATGATGATATCAGCAGATAAAGAACATTTATATTCCTTAATGGAAACTAATTCACAAAATATTATTGCAATGATACTTCCCTTAGAAGTTTTGACTGACAACTCCCTTATTAAATAAAATTGGAAATATCTAATTTTCATAGAAAACTGTAAAGATATGAAACAATGTGATGTTCCAGAATCAATTAAAGTATTATCAAAACATGAGTAAACTATTAAATTACCTACCACCATTGCTCCATTGGCCTTTTCGAAGGTAAGTTTCCTTGGTGCTTGGGAAATTCATTTTCATAATTACTCATTTCTATATAATTATATCATTCAACATTGATAGCCTCTTTCATTCTGTTGCAATCACAAGATTGATGGACTTTTTCACCACACTTGTAAGAGACTCTCATTCCCTTCAGGAAAGTACCAGGGTGTTTCTTCCCACATTTACTGAAGGATAGAAATTAAACATTTCCCTCCTCCCCCTTTATTTCCATTTATATAGTGTTCAAAATATACCTTCTTCTCTTGCTTTGTCTTATAGTTGTAAGACTTAGATAATTCCTTTTCTTTTTTGATAGCACATGAGACAATATCTTTGTATGATGAGAAGTATTGTGAGAATAATGCTCGATGGATAAATGGTTTTAACCAATAAAATAATCGATCCATCTTACTCCTTGGGTTACGTATATAATCTGCTGCATGCCTTGATAGCCTTATAAATTTATCATCATACTTTGCGACTTTCTTATCCTCTACGGGCCTCAAACTCAGAAATTGTCTTCCCATATCCACTCAATGGTTATGAGGAAATTATTTTTCTAATAAAATCTCTTTAAATTCCCTCCATTCCATATTTGATATATCTTCATCCTTCTTTGTGTTTTCAATTAATGACCACCATTGATTTGCTCCTCCCATGAGGCGATAAACCGCCATGACAACTTTTACCTTTCTTTACACCCCAAAGCATGAAATATTTTCTCTAAATAACGTATCCATTTCTCAGCTACAAATATATTTGTAATATTACTAAATGTTTCTGGTTGTTTCCTCATTAATCTATTTAACATTGATCCTATGCGTTGTGGATCAGGGTGCTCTATACATGTAAGTTTATTATTCATAACCTGAGAGATTTCTCCCAGTATGGGGATAAGTTGATCAGCACCAGTTGCATCACCAGCTCCACAATAATTATCTTGAGTAGGAGGGAAAACTCTACATGGATTACGTGCATTGATACAGTTTCCATTTCTACCACTAGGCATAATTTCTAATGAATTTCATACAGTAGATTAGTTTATGAATCGCAATACATAATTCCAAACTTATAAAAAACTATACATATATTGAACATTTTATGTATATAATCCATAATCATAAAAATGTTTCTGTTGAGGAGGTATATAATCATAAATCATTCATAATTATTTGTTGTGAATATGTTAATTATCCTAAGCATATCTCTCTGGAGTGTCATAACCAGGAGTACAGCAAGGCCCGTTGTCGTGTACCAGGATACCCTGGGTCAGGCCCGAAACTCCTCGTCAGAGTTTTACTCATAGGTATATCTGTTCTAAAGCTGAATCCACCCACTCATATCTATAAAGGGATGTATTTCATGAAAATACACAAAATATCCACATCAGAAAAAAATTTGGAAGTTATTCTATACTAATCGTCAATGTCTATCTTAGGGTAGTTTTCCTTAATCAGAGTTTTTCAAAATCTAGCATCCAAGGTTTATACTAAACTTCCTTTTATATCAACTGTAACGCCCTAACCCCTATTACCCAGATTCGGTTATTTATTACATAACATTGGCATGATCACATGGGATCAAATCCCGAAAGACCGATCAGTTTATCATCCATGGAAGTACTAGATACATACATATGTTTTAAATTACATTATAAAATGATAAAAAACAAATTGTGTCTCCATTTAACACATTAATCTCCATTATACTATCCCTTCAGTTCAGTCATAATATACTTCTTCACATCCTAGGAAAAATAAAACATAGAAAGGGGTGAGCTCAGGTGCTCAGTAAGGATACCAATATAGCAAAAACTATCATAAATAAGTATAAACATTTAATGAAATGTATAAGAATAATAAATAAAAACATAAAATTTAGCATAATATGTAAAATATATATCAAATAACTCTATTTACTTATTCACATGGATATTCTACTAGTCGAATAATCATATGAAATATCAATAACCAATTTTATATTAATGGATTGCATAATGCCAGACTTTATAACCACATAGTCAAGGGCTCGTGCCAAGACTACAAATAAGAATTTGTCAAGGCCTTGTTCCAAGACACTAGTTTGTATCATGAGACCTACTAGTGCATCGAGGAGCTATAGCAGTCTCCACCCATCATTTATGAAGTCAAATACATTCCTTATATGAAAAGGATGAAACATAACATAATAATTCATATTAAAACTATCATACGAAATGTAAATACTTTAACCACAAACCATGAATGGTATAAAACTAACACATCCACATTCAATCATATAAAAAAACCTTCAATAAAATATAGAAGATTTTATCATAATAAATCAACATCAAAGAAGTGTAAAATATATCAAAGGTTACTGACATAGATGAAATCATAACTATTTTAGAGAAATATATCATTCTATTTTGAAATCATTTAAAATTATTTTAATTATCAAAGAAAACTTTTATTTTGAATATATTCTTATAATCTTGTAAGGGATGTTTCAATGATGTTATAATGGAAAAAAAATTGGTTCACCCGCCATATATGTTAAAAAACATTCTTACCTTAATTTGTCGAAAAGGTCACAAAGTACCTTGTCTGGAAAACAACAAAATGATTCCTTTAAAAAAAATTTACAAAAAGTCAAACAAGGGTATAAATGAATTTAACCCATAGTCTAGTAAATAGTATTTTTTTGAAATAAATTTTTAAGAAACACGGATGTGGATGATAAAGAGGTCCCAGTAGATACTAATATATAAACAACCGCGGATAGTGAAGAGATTGTATAATTAACCCTTACTGTGTAATTTTCTTGGATCGAGGGTAATTTAACCTCCTGTATAATAGTTAAATCATTGTTATTAAATTATAAAATAACAAAATACATTAGTATGATATCATATATGATCTTATAATATTTCTTGGTCAATAATATTTCAGTAGTATCGCCGTTTCTGGTGTTAACTGATTCATTATACATTATATGATTGGTTATGTAAGCTATTTTTTATGGATAAGATGTATTCGATTCATATATAGAATTATATTATGTTCTTAAGAATTATTTATAATCATAAAATGAAAATTATTCTTGAATGGTTATGATGGGGAATGAAGTTCCTCACGTTCGTGGAGATGGTAATCCGTACATACACACGAGTGACAATATCAGTCTATTGATGGTGAAATAGTTTGTAATTAGATAGTATATAATATATAAAAAATATATAACATTTTACATATATTATTTATATTAGTTATACTCATTATTATACACATCCAAATAATGAAGTATTTGAATAACAAACTACACCCCGACATGGAGATGGTAAGTCGTGCATACACATGAATCGTGACATGTAATTCATATGATGGATAGAATAAGGAATATGGTTGTACCATATTTATAATAAAAATGCAGTATATATAAATAATTTGAGTTATTTTTTTGTTATGGAAACAAAAAAGAAATAGGAAGTGGAAGAAGAAAATAACTTTGAAACGGGTTGAGAAATTATTACCTCTTCTTCTGGTGTTTCCTTTTGAGTTGATGAAAAGTGCTCTTTAGGTTGGATTTATGGAAAATTTAAGGCATATAATTCTAGTTGAGGGTATTTTTGAGGATATTTGAGAATGTGTTGGCCAAGGCAAATAGATATGGAGGTGTGATTTTGAGAGAAGGTGAAGTACCCTTTTATAAGAGAGGCGGTGATCACTTTAGGAAAAGCTTGAAATATTGTTTTATTATACAATCATGTTTGTTTTATAATGGCTCCAAAAGGATTTATTTTGAGTCTATGGTGGGTATGGTTATAAAAACTCTCAACCAATAGGTTTTAGACAGGTTTATGACACCATATTAACCTTATCATTTAGATTTGACTTTTAGTAAAATTGTTTAACTTCTACCATGTATTCTTGTATTATTATAATAAATGGTTAATAAACATAGAAAAAAATCCAAGTGAACCACAAGTGGTTAATTATTAATATATCGGACCTTATATAAGTCATTTGGTAGAACCTTAGACTTTTAAAAATAATATATAAATTAATAATATAGTATGTTTTTTTTAAAACTCATTTATGACAATTTTGACACTATTTGGTATTTTGTTTTTGTGAAAGTCATAAAAACATTATCACTTAGAAAAAAGGTTATTTAATCAGCCATAAAATTTAATATTAACCTATAAAATTTGTGTAATTTTTTAAAAGTCTCAAATTACAATTATATTAGTATTTATAATATCAATCATTTT
The DNA here is from genome assembly GCA_963277665.1 of Viscum album. Classification (NCBI taxonomy): domain Eukaryota; kingdom Viridiplantae; phylum Streptophyta; class Magnoliopsida; order Santalales; family Viscaceae; genus Viscum; species Viscum album. The sequence continues at coordinate 1,545,152,249 of OY728135.1, read as the reverse complement.
ATCTTTCAATAATAAGGTAATTACTACAACATCATTAGGTCATAAATATATTTAATTATTTAATGTATAAAAATTAAAAATATAATATAATTATGTTATAAATTTTTTCATTTTTATAATGAATATTTATAGTCGAATTAATTTAATGTATTACATTATATTAAAAATATTTTAGTAATTAAACATTGAATTAAACACTTTTAACTCTTCATTAACTAAAATAATAATAAATGTCCTAATCTAATCCACGTGGACCAGAAGGAATATATTTTATTCACAAGGTTGATTTAGTCGAAATAAAATTATCCAATAGAATTATGATAAGCGTTAGGGTAATTATAATATCATTTTTTACCTTTAATTACCATATTTTCTTTTAACCGTGGTAAATAAAAGTCAAAAGTTTCTATTCACCAAAAATTATTTTCAGCTTATTGAACCAAAATTTACATACTAATTTCAACCATTTCTCTCGGATTTTTTAAATTCAATTCACAGAAGTTCTAAAATTACATTTTTTGAAAATTTTCAAATTTGTCGAGAAGTTTGGTAAAAGACGTTAAAAAATTCAATAAAATTATATATATCTAATATTATTATAAAATGACTCCAATGAATTAAATTAAAAATATATATGTATTATGTGTCTATTTTTACATATAATAAATTTAAACAAAATAACTAAATATTTAAATAAAAAGGAAGTTTTAAATAATAACGTAGTGTTTTTCACTATTCAACAAAAAATGAAAGTTATTGGAAAAATAAAAAAAATTCACCCTAATAAAATTTTGATATTACAAATCCAAAAATAAAGTCCATTTTGAAAAATAAAATATATAAAATTTCAAAAATTGTGTATGACTATTCATAATGGCTATTGTGATTGGTCGTGGTGTGTTGGAACTTGAAGTTGCGTACAACGTAAGCTATTTAATTATTCAAAGAGTAGCGTACTGTGGAAGTGTTGGGTGTTACAGCTATGGTTCTGAGTTTCACTTTTTATGGGATGTTTATGTATTCATTTTTATGACATGGAATTCTATGAAAAAAATTTAATGTACTAAACCTTTGATTACCTAGATGAATTTTGTGGGAGAAATTCATTTTAAGTGGGGTAGATTGTAACACTATAAGATTTTCTAAATTAATATTTTTTAATTAATTTATCTTTTTGATATTTTTAATTTCAAGTGAAACTGGAAATAGTTATATATAAATATATTAAAATAATAATTCATAAAATTCATTGCCAAAACACTTAATTGGCTTGCACTACACGCAATACCAACTTGGCTTACACTATATAGAATACTGACTTGGCTTGCGTTACATATAACACTGAGTTTCTACATAGAATCATTTAGTTGGAATTTTTGTAAATGATATAATTATAACCTAGATGATAAACATGGTGAGATGAATATAAATAACTACTTTTAAAATATTTCTTATAATGGTTTTATATAAATAAAAAATATTGATAAGGAAATATATAATTTTTGGAAAAGTCTTTATTTCTTTAGAAATACTATGAACTACACTTCAGGTCATTTTAAGAAAAAAATAAAAAAAATTAGACACATTTAGAAATATAATCTTTAAAAATAAACATGATTTTATAATTTATAATGTTGAAATTAGATTAGGATGAATGTTCGGTGGTGTTTCTCAAAAATATCATTTTTTGAAGAATAGTGAAAAATACTACTTTTAGTTAAAATTTTCCTATTAATTTAAATACTTTGTAATGTTAAATTATATTTATTTATTTTTTCAGATAAGACCATTTATTGATATACTAATACAATTTATGTCATTATAATCAATTCAATTGGATATTGATAATAAAAAAAATTAATATATTTATACTTTAAAAACCCATAAATTCATCCCATCTGAGAGATTATCATTAACAATAAATTTTCCACTTACAAGAATTAAATTTAGAAAAACCAACATAAAACATAGTAATCATTATAATATTTAGATTTTAAAAATATCTACTTAATTTTTGTCCAAAATTATTTGTAAAAGTTATTAAAATTAATCACCATGGTTAAGGTTGTGTTAAGCTTATTTAGGGATTAACCTTAATAATAGGGGCCCAAATGACCTATAAACCTGTGAAAATCCCATTAAAAGTCCCTATATAATTCATAAAAGTCCCATAATTAATAAAGTTTTGTCTGTTATGACACTTTCCAAGGTAAGATCATTTGTACACCTAAGTTATTTTTAAAAATTCAATGTGAGTCATCTGCCTTCCCAATAAAAGGCCACCAACTCTCCCACATTATCACACATATAAAACCACTTAGGTTTTTCCCTGATATTCCCAATAAAATTCCCAACACCCCTTCCTTACTTATATAAACCTTCCCATATGAATAAATAAATCCAAGGAGTATTTTTGGCAAAAACAAAATGGATTAATAGGCAACGTCTTCTCTAAATAATTTTAGTTTATTTTATTACTCCACCCTCTACTTTATTTATTATAGAATTTTATAAAAACACCAATATCATAAATAAAATATCTTTTTATGCTAATTGTTTGACCTAAACTTACACAAACCTCCAAATAATGGGTAAAGCATACTGTTTACATGTGCGGTGAAATACTGTCTCATTAAATGATGATTATTTAAATTTCTTTACCACCTCTCATGGTTGAAATTATGATGGAAAATATATTAATATATTTTATATGTTATATTTAATATTTATTTAAGATTATTTATTCATTTTAATACACATATATTTATTTCTTTCCATTTGGTGTTAATACGATAATTTCGTTTGTGGAAGTCTGGACTACCACCCATCAAAGAGACATGATTCATTCATACACTACATGGATTGTATTAAGGATTGTTTTAGTGAATATATTATAAATATATGATAAAAAGAATATAATTTAATAATTATATATATATGATTATATAAATATATGTATTTTACTTACTTTTTTAACACGATAATTAAAAAGAAATAATGTTCATGTGTTCGTACGACCTACCATCTCCATGAACGTTGCATTCGGTTTCATACCTATATATTATATATATTTTTATAAAAACACTTATAATATATATAAATGATATTTATTACCTGGTATAAATCCATTAAATCATTATATAACTTATAAATATAAATATATAACAAAACTAAGACACATGATAAGAATAAAGAGAATATTTCCCGAAGTGAAACGTTAACATCGGATTTTTAAAAAGTGGGTAATATATCGTCATAATAATATTATATATGGTCTTAAATATAATGATATTTTTCTGTAAAATATTTATAATAAAATTATATTTTTATGCATGTTTTTTGAATGAGTACAACTACAGTCAAGACATAAGGTAAGGAAATTTCATCTCACATTTTTCCATGAGATACATGTGATGTTCACCACTCTATCCTTTTATGTGGTGTATTTAATTATTGTTAGTGTATTTTTTTATATTATTCTTAATTTAATGGGTATTAACATATATATTACATTATATTTCTTTAATGGTGTTTAATTTTTAAAATTTCACAAATCAACAAAATAGCTTTGTCTCAATTTTCCTTCTTTGAGACTCATGTTTTGTTATGGAAATAAATTCTTTTTTAAGGTGTATATACTTCCATTTTACAAGTTATATAATAAATATCAAATTTTAATTATATCATAATCTTCATGTAATCCTATTTTCTTACATTTATAGTATAACCGTAATTTTCCACGTTATAAGAGTTTATTGGAACAATCTAATCACCTTTTGAAACTATTTATGTTTATGATTCCTTTGATGGTTTCTTATGATAAATATCCCAAGAACACACATGAGTTATTTTATAATATATTTACTTATGTTATATACATTTATTTATTCCATTGTTACAATCCTTAGTAAATAAGATAGTTAGGAATGTGTTTTTTCAAGAAATCCCAACATCACCCTCTCTTTAGTCAGAAATATATGTTCCATAAAATCCATGTTTTTCTAAAATGGGTTTCTGTGAATATTATACAATTCTCTTATATTAATTAAAATACATTTCCCCTTTTTTATTTTACCAATGTTCTCAATGGAATCTTATTGTGCCTTTCTGAACAAGGAATTTCTCTAATCTTTTTACCATGAAAAAGTAATGTTCTTTTTACCTCATACAACATGTACATATTTACCCAAAATAAATACATTGAGGCTTTATTACCACATTTAAATGATAAATTTTATGTTTTTTTTTAATTTACTTTCAAATAAATGGTTTTAAAAATATTTTCAGGATTCTTTTACAAGTATTAAGGAAATTATTTGCATCATATTTTCAAGCTTCTTTTATAAATTTTCTAGGTAAAAGTTTTTAAAAACTATTTTAAAGACTTCTTCAGAAGTTTTCAAGGTATTTTAAAAGAAATGGTTTTAAAAAACATTTCAAGGTCCTTCCACATTTTTTCATGTATAATGGTTTTCTAAACATTTCCATGATTTATTTATATGTTTTAAATTATTTTTCAAAGAAAATTTATTTTAAAATGTTTTGAATCTTATTTTATAAGTTTTCAAGGAAAAAATATTATCAATGATTTCATGTTTTATTTTTAAGTTTTATTGTAATTTTCTTATAAAATTATCTTTATAAGGTTTAATGTATTAAAAATCCTTTTCAAATAAGATATAACATTTTCCTCAAGAAAAATTTTCAAAATATATTTTAAAATTATTTTCCTTATAAGATGACACCTGTTGATGTTACTCATTCCCAAGTAAATGATCTAAAGGATCTATTCATAATCTTTCTATCGATGGGTTATGATTAATATACTCTCCTTAATTAAATTGTTTCTCTTTCACAGGTTATGTTTTTATGAAATTTATTTATCTTCAGGGGTTATTCTTTTGATGAAACGATTATGAAACCTGACTTTTTTTCATAGGATATAATATGATTACATGTTTATAATATCTATTCCATTTATTTGATTATGATATGATTATTTTTCATCTTGTGTTATATGTATGTATGATTTAATTATGAGATGTTAAAGACAAATATATTCCTCCAATGCCTTGATAAACTATTTATATCTCATTAGATAGACTAAGAAGGTTATGGTAATGAACCTTGACTACTAAGATATTAATGGGAGTAAATCATGACTACCATGATTGTAACAGAAGCGAACTAATTCTATTAATATGGCCATCATAGTGAACCATTTCTAAGAATATGGTATGGGGAGTGAACCCATACTACCACGATGGACTTGGAAGCAATGCCTTGGATACTATAGAAATCATATTATATGTTTATGTACATGCCACAATTGAATGTCTTATTCATATGTCATGATTTCATGGATTATTTTCATTATTTTCTTTTATATTTATTCCTTATGATATGTCAATATTTATCCCATGATTCATGTACATGATCTTTGATATGCAGTGTATGATCATCTTTTATCATGATCATGTTCTCACACACTTATGTTCTTAATTATGCCTATATATCTCCCTTGTTTTCCATTAATGAGAATTTGAGATCACCAATTTATTATGTTTCCATTCCATTAGTTATGAAGAAATATTTAGGTAGATGTACTAATAGTGAAGATATTTATAGGGAATGTTGAGGACCATTCACCTGGATAGAGGAATTTTCCGTGTTTCCATAGACAGTAAACTATTATTTCCCTTGTGAATGTATTTTCTATAATGTATTGACTATTCATCTAAAATGATATAACATAAATGTATGTAAATCCTAGGTCACTATAATATTTGACCTCGTATTCTTAGTACATGAAACAAATTCACTGATATATGTGTATAAGACCCTGGAGTATTCTTTAGTACGTTTTTTTTCTTTTACTGAGGAGATAGAAATATCACATTTCCTATGAGTTATGATCTTTTGAGATTTTGTATTTTACTAAGGTTTAAGAACCTAGTGACCCTCCTGATCTGACATAAGTTCATGAGTGAGTTAGTGAAAATTTATTCATGATGGTTACCTACTTGAGTGGTTATCCTTTGTTCGTAAGTTCCTTAATGATGAAAATTATTGGTATATTTTGGATTTTTTATATTGATTCATGGGAGTTATAATTGAATATATGGAAAATATATGAACATGCCTTGGGGGATTCTACGAATAGAACCTTGAGTGTTATCTCTTAGTATTTGAGGCACCAAGAGTTATATGTTTTTGAGAGTATTTTTAATGGAAACCCCATTTAGGTTCTAGAACCAGTTGACTTTGGAATCATTTCTGTAGTATGTTGATAGAGAAGGTAAATTCTCCAGATGGGTAATAACACAAGATAGGGGATAATATAAGGTTAAAACCAGGATAGACACCATATATTTTGTGTTGATTTAATGTAACAGGTCATCATTTGGTAGAACCCTTTACATGTGGGGTGGATATTTTTTCAATATGAGTACCTAGGTCACAATGTTTAGTTGAAATTTTGGTGTCATAGATTATGGATATCCTTTTTAAATGAGGTTAAAATTAGAGGCTTTTGATTTGGGTATTTGTGATTAGATTAATCTGGAAATTAAATCCATTCATTTTTAGATTAGATTGATGTAGTGGCTATATTGCTTATAGCTGGAGTTAAAAAAATTGATTCATTGATGATGAATATCTAACCAAAGTAGAATGTGATTTAGTTTGTTTGTTTTCATCCTATTATACAAATAATTATATGATAGTAGATCATGGTTACAGTCAAATGAATATTTGAGGATGAACCTAATGAGCTTACTCATGTGGAGTGGTATATGTGAATCAATATGGTGTGGATAACACTAGGGTTAAATTTTGGGTGGTAACCCACATTATTAATGGAATTTCATTAAAATTTTAGGATGTGTTTCAATGATACATGAACAAGTGATGAAATAGTTATTTATAATATCACTCAATTCTATGTGGTTTTGGCCATGTTTGACCATTATGTTCGATGATTCTTAGTATATCTATTGTGTGGATTGAGGTTTTAATCTACCTACATGATGAAAAAGACACATGAATTGCAAGGAGTGGGGTAAAATTAATGGTTATATAGAACTCATTCAAGGTGGATCAGGGGTGTGTGAAACCTAGCATTTCATGGTGGTTTTGTTATTTTAGTACTGATGAGAACATCGACTCGATTTCATTATGATCACTAGATGAATTATAACTATTAATTCAATTATTATATTGGATGGGTTCAGTGATTTTTCCTTAGGCTCAGGTTGAATTGAAATGATTTGATAATGAATAATTTAGAGATACATAGGTTCTCGTTGTACAAAAAAGCATGACAAACTAGGTTGGGCCGTGTGAGGATTCAACATCTATGTTTCATCAAAAGCCATGTATCTATAGTGTTGATCATTCTAAAAAAATCACAAGATTTAGCTCTGAATAATGTATTAATTATTTTTCAATCTAAATATAATTAGATTTATGATTTTAGGGATCCATGAGATAGTTCATCTAAAAGAGGTATGATTTGTGATTTGGGATTTAATTGGATGTATTTAGTTGGAAATGATATTGATAATGAAAATTCAAATACATTAGGTGTCAATGGTAAGTTATAACGGTATTTTTTTAAGAAAATATAGTGTGTTAATGTTCTTGATAGTGAAGGTGCAAAAATTTTTCTTTCAAAACATCAAAAAAAAGGATGTGTATTAGTGTTTTAATGATCTTAAAATGTATATTCATGTGTAGTAAGTTGTGAACCATACTGATCATGTCAATAGACTGATGAAAATGGGTTTTTATAGAAAATTATAATGGAGGGGTTTTAATGATCCGAACCTTGATAATTACGCAAGTAAATTAAAATATTTCATTATGACACAGGTCCAATAAATTTTATGTATAATTTTTTTGATAATTAATAAAATACATGTATTGAAAAAAAATCATGTATTTTTTAAATATTTTAAATTTCTCCCATTTTATAAAAAAATTCTAAATATAAAAAAATTATTCAATGTCTCTCAAAATTTATTCTCATAATATTCCCTTATAGAAGAAAAAAATATAATATATATATTAATTGTTTGGGGAAATTAAAACTTAATAAAGGTGTCAAATTAGATAGAAAAAATGGGTGAACATAAGAGAAACTAATAAAATATCATAATTTAAAATAATATTATCATATGGTTATAATTAAGATGGTAAATAAAAAGCCCCAATATAGAATAAGTCAAAAAAAATTCAAATGATGATTGACATAAAATAATAAATTATTAAAAAAAATGAGTCAATAAACATGACCCATGAGAGAATTATATAGTTATGATAATATGTTTACAACTCAAAATCATCACTGAAATATATAATGTACAGTAAAATAATGAACATATTCCTCATTATATACAGCATCATTGCACTTGAATATGAGAAACTAAAACATAATAAATAATACATATCCAATGATATTGAAAATCATAACCAATGAATTATAGGGAAGTTTAGGAGAATAACCTTCATCATCTATACATATATGTTCTACTATAAATCAATCAATTATCACATCTTAATGAAGCCTTAGATATAAAATGGGATTTATAAAAATTTAAAAATCACAATCATTCACTTTTTTGGAATAAATAACTCCTTGAAATAAAATAAATTTCATTCAACAAATCATAAAAAAAATTATGGAACAAAATTGGTATCATATGAATTCTCAAATGAGTATCATTAATAATTCCATAAACAATCATAACATGATAAAAACATGGATAATAAACGGTTGTATGATGAAATAAATTATGTATCTAGGGGAAAAATTCAATAAATTAATAAATAATATTGTGTTTACATCATATAGATAATTAATATTTTGATAGGAAAATAATTTCCCTAATTAATTAACTTAGGGAATCTAGTTGAACACCCCTCAATCAAAGTAATGAATAATATTTTATTTATATAGGGATGTAATAAGAATAATATTTAGGTTTTAAAACCATTAATGACTCGGCAAAGAAAAGGTATTGATGTATAATTACTAGGAGAGAAAATAACATTCCCAAGACATACATATAAATAAGATTGATGGTTATAATTTAATAAAATCCTTGGATTGGGAATGAGGTATATAATATGAAAATTTAATAGTTGAGAAAAAAAATTTCCATGAGTCTTTTAAAAAACCATGTTTGAAATTAAATATATCCATTTTCTTTGGAGTTAATTATAAAAAAATTTAATAAAATTGTTGAAAAATAATATATTTTTTAATCCATGAAAATTTATAAATCATGATTCATATATATTAAAATATTTTAGAAAATATTTCTTCTATTTGGAGAAGACATTAATAATGATTCTATAGATAACATCTTTAATATTAACAAAAAAGATGATGTTACGTGTCACATTCAAAATTTATTATCAAGAATGGTTAATTGAATACATTACATAAATTTAAATTTGGAAAAAAAACATAAATAATACAATCATTTTTATATGGATGGGATATAAAAAAATTTAGAGTGGAAGATACACCATTTCTTTTTCAATGGAAGAAAAACATTTTTCAAAATATTTTCATAATACTTTTTTTTAAACCCACGTCACATAATGTGTATAAAATTTTCATTTTTTAAAGGGATGAAGAGATATTTTAGAATAATAAAAAATATTTCATATTATCTTTCCCAAAATTATTGTAAGAAAAAATTGGTATTTCAATAATAGACATGGATAAAAAAAATTTAAGAATCGAATTTACTCTTACTCACATTACAAATTTTATTTAATAAAACATTATATCCAAGAAGAAGTTATTTTTTAGGAGATTGAATTTATCCCATGGAAAAAATTATATACCATATAAAACATTAGATTAGTATTAATAATAAAAAATGTAAAGGTATATTCAAGTATTAGTAATCATTAACCATCGAATTGGAAATTGATTCGATGAAACTTTTACAGAATTTATAATGTATTAATAAAATGAACTTGAGAAGAAAATCATTAAATGAAAATTAAATTCCTATGAAATGGATGATATTTTCATATTTGAATAAAAATATTTAATAAATAAACCATATAAAATAAATTTTGTTCCCATTGTCAATCATGTCCAGTGGACATGAAAATGTGTCAATGAAACCCTTATGATCTGAGTATCTTTTTTTAACCAAACATATTAATATTTGGGTGTCATTTGAATTAATTAAAAATTAATTTTTTTCATTAAATTGATCCTGAAACCCCATGAATATGGAAAAATACATTTATTCAATATTTATCAAAACAATTTAATTGAATCATGGTTCACATCAAGAAATAAGTCTCATGAAATTAAAATTGGGGAAAAGAACACCTTACCTTGTTTCTTAACTATTTCGAATGTATTGTTCACTTTCATTGAAATAAAATAAATATATTAATCCACTATTTTAGAAAAAATTTAATTCTAAAAAATTTCAAAACATTAATTGATAGTTATTCATTATATTTAATATAATTATTTATTTTTATTTTTTATGTATGGTTTCACGGACCAACCTGAGTTGTCCCTGAACCGGTCACCCGAGCTGGTCCGCGATATGGACCGAGAGGAGTTCCATATCCTCTTAGGATGGCAGCAAGAGCCAAGACATCAATAGAGGTTATGGGAATGATTTTTCCCAACACAGATAAATAAACCATCCAAAATAATATATAGAAACACAGAATAAATAATCCTAATAAAATGACTAAACAAGAAGAAAATAAAATAAAACTATCCAAACTCGACGTCCGAACTAACTCCATGTGACCATGAAGGTCACTCTTTGACTCAATGATAAAGTGTCTCCCAAGGAGAGCACACTCAATATGTATCCTTTGTGAACACTATAAATATAATGACCTATAGGCGTGAGTATAAAAAATCAGTAGGCTAGCCCAATATCTATTCCCAATAAACTACCTTTAAAATTAAGAAACATGAATTCTATGTTCGTATTAAAATATATTAAAATATATATTTCAACAATTTTTAAATGAAAAAAAGAAAAAACCATTGCCATTAGACCTTTTAAAATATAGAACAAAAGAGTTTGAGAAACATTTTCTTTTGAAAACATTATCATAGGAGTTAGGAAACCAAAAATGTTACTTTTCATGAAAAAAACCACACAAGGGTACAAAGGAAGATATAGCAAGGGCATTGAAAATAGGAATGAAAATATCTCAGCAATAGGTCATTAGCAAAAAATCACTAGACATAGGCAAACCTGAGAGATTGAGAATAATCTAGACAACACTAATACCTACGACCCCATCTACAGTAGCATGCCACATACGATGAAATCTAACGCTCCAAAAAAATCAACCATCCTTTCTCCAGAAGGCCGAGGGAAAATACCATATCAATAAACCCAGAAATATCTGCCTACTATGGGCCACTAGTTATTACCATAACCTACCAGTTCCATACTCATCTTAGAAAAACTCAGAAATTGTCTTTCCATATCCACTCGATGGTTCTGAGGAAATTATTTTTCTAATAAAATCTCTTTAAAATACCTCCATTCCATATTTGATATATCTTCATCCTTCTTTCTGTTTTCAATTAATGGCCACAATTGATTTTCTCGTTCCATGAGGCAAAAAACTGCCTCAAAATTTTTTCCCTTTTTTACTCCCCAAAGCATGAAAGATTTTCTCTAAATAACTTATCCATTTCTCAGGTACAAATGTATTTTTAATATTACTAAATGTTGGTGGTTGTTTCCTCATGAATCTTTTATACATTGAACCTACGCGTTGTGGATCAGGGTGCTCCATACATGTAAGTTTATTATTCATAACCTGAGAGTGTTCTCCCAGTATGGGGATAATCTGATCAGCACCAGTTGAATCACCAGCTCCACAATAATTATCTTGAGTAGGAGGGAAATCTATACATGGATTACGTGCATTGATACAGTTTCCATTTCTACCATTAGGCATAATTTCTAATGAATTTCATACAGTAGATTAGTTTATGAATCGCAATACATAATTCCAAACATATAAAACACTTTACATAAGTTGAAAATTTCATGTATATAATCCATAATCATAGAAAACATTTCGTTGAGGAGGTATATAATCAAAAATCCATCATAATGATTTGTTATGAATATGTGAATTATCCTAGGCATATCTCTCCGGAGTGTCATCACCAGGAGTGCACCAAGGCCCATTATCGTGTACCAGGATACCCTGGTTCAAGCCCGAAACTCCCCATCGGTGTTTTACTCATAGGTACATATGTTCTAGAGCCTCATCCACCCACTCTTATCCATAAAGGGATTTATTTCATGAAAATACACAAAATATCCACATTAGAAAAATTTTTGGAATTTATTCTATACTAATAGTCAAATTTTATCTTAGGGTAGTGTTCCTTAATCTGAGTTTTTCAAAATCTAGCATCCAAGGTTTATACTAAACTTCCTTTTATATCAACTGTAACCCCCTAACCCCTATTACCCAGATTTGGTTATTTATTATATAACATTGGCATAATCAAAGGGGATCAAATCCCAAAAGACCAATCAGTTTATCATCAATGGAAGTACTAGATACATACATATGTTTTAAATTACATTATAAAATGAAAAAAACAACATTGTGTCTCCATTTAACACATTAATCTCCATTAGACTATCCCTTCAATTCAGTCATAATATACTTCTTCGCATCCTGGGAAAAATAAAACATAGAAAGGGGTGAGCTCAGGTGCTCAGTATGGATACCAATATAGCAAAAACTATCATAAATAAGTATAATCATTTAATGAAATGTATAAGACTAATAAATAATCCTTTTAAACATAAAATTTAGCATAATATGGAAAATATATATCAAATAACTCTATTTACTTATTCACATGGATATTCTACTAGTCAAATAATCATATGAAATATCAATAACCAATTTCATATTAATAGAATGCATAATGCCAGACTTTATAACCACATAGTCAAGGGATCATGCCAAGATGACAAATACGAATTTATCAAGGCCTCGTTCCAAGACACTAGTTTGTATCATGAGACCTACTAGTGCATAGAGGAGCTATAGCAGGTTCCACCCATCATTTATGAAGTCTAATACATTCTTCAAATGAAAAGGTTGAAACATAACATAAAAATTCATATTAAAACTATCATATGAAATGTAAATACTTTAACCATAAACCATGAATGGTATAAAAATAACACATCCACATTCAATCATATCACAAAACCTTCAACCCAATGTAGAATATTGTATCATAATAAATCAACTTCAAATAAGTGTAAAATATATCAACGGATGTTGACATAGATGAAATCATAACTATTTTAGAGAAATATATCGTTCTATTTTGAAATCATTTAAAATTACTTTAATTATAAAAGAAAATTTTTATTTTGAAAATATTCTTGTAGGCTTGTAAGGGATGTTTCAATGATGTTATAATGGTAAAAAATTGTTTCACCCGCTGTTTATGTTAAAAAACATTCTTACCTTAATTTGTCGAAAAGGTCACAAAGTACCTTTTCTGGAAAACAACAAAAAGATTCCTTTCAAACCATTTTACAAAAAGTCAAAAAAGGGTATAAATGAATTTAACCCATAGTCTAGTAAATAATTTTTTTTAAATAAATTTTTATGAAACACAGATGTGGATGATAAAGAGGTCCCAGTATATACTAATATATAATCAACCACGGATAGAGAAGAGATTGTATAATTAACCCTTACTGTGTACTTTTCTTGGATCGAGGGTAATTTAACCTCCTATATAATAGTTAAATCATTGTTATTAAATTATATAATAACAAAATACATTAATGTGATATCATATATAATCTTCTAATATTTCTTAGTTAATAATATTTTAGTAGTATCGTCGTTTCTGGTGTTAACTGATTCATTATACTTTATATGATTGGTTTTGTAAGCCATATTTTTATGGATAAGATGTATTTGACTAATATATAGAATTATATTATGTTATTAAGAATTATTTTTAATCATAAAATGAAAATTATTCTTTAATGGTTATGATGGGTAATGAAGTTCATCGCGTTCATGGAGACGGTAATCCGTACGTACACACGAGTGACAATATCAGTCTATTGATGGTGAAATAGTTTGAGATTGGATAGTATATAATATATAAAAAATAAATAACATTTTACATATATTATTTATATTAGTTATACTAATTATTATACACATCCAAATAATGATGTATTTGAATAACAAACTACACCCCGACATGGAGATGGTAAGTCGTGCATACACATGAATCGTGACATGTAATTCATAGGATGGATAGAATAAGGAATATGGTTGTACTTTATTTATCATAAAAATACAGTATATATAAGTTATTAGAGTTATTTGTTTGGTATGTAAACCAAAAAGAAATAGGAAGTGGAAAAAGAAAAGAACTTTGAAAGAGGTTGTGAAATTATTACCTCTTCTTTGTGTGTTTCCTTTTGAGTTGATCAAAAGTGCTCCTTTGGTTGGATTTATTGAAAATTTAAGGCATATAATTCTAGTTGACGATATTTTGGAGGATATTAGAGAATGGGTTGGCCAATACAAATGGATATGAAGGTGTGATTTTGAGAGAAGGTGAAGTACCCTTTTATAAGAGAGGAGGTGGTCACTTTAGGAAAAGCTTGAAATATTTTTCTATTATACAATCATATTTGTTTTATAATGGCTCCAAAAGAATTTATTTTGATTCTATGGTGGTACTGGTTATAAATACTCTCAAACAATAGGTTTTAGATAGGTTTATGACACCATATTAACCTTATCATTTAGATTTGACTTTTAGTAAAATTGTTTAACTTTTACCATGTATTCTTGTATTATTATAATAAATGGTTAATAAACTTAGAAAAAAATCCAAGTGAACCCCAATTGGTTAATTATTAATATATCGGACCTTATATAAGTCATTTGGAAAAACCATAGATTTTTAAAAATAATATATCAATTAATAATATAGTATGTTGTTTTAAAACTCATTTGTGACAATTTTGACACTATTTGGTATTTTGTTTTTGTGAAAGTCATAAAAACATTATCACATAGAAAAAAGGTTATTTAATCAACCATAAAATTTCATATTAACCTATATAAATTGTGTAATTTTTCAAAAGTCTCAATTTACAATTATATTAATATTTATAATATCAATCATTTTATCTTTTAATAATAAGGTAATTGCTGTAACATCATTAGGTCATAAATATATTTGACTATTTAATGTCTAAAAGTTATAAATAACATATAATTATGTTATAAATTTTTTCATCTTTATAATGAATATTTATAGTCTAATTACTTTAATGTATTACATTATATTAAAAATATTTTAGTAATTAAACTTTGAATTAAACACTTTTAACTCTTCATTAAATAAAATAATAATAAATGTCCTAATCTAATCCACGTGGACCAAAAAGAATATATTTTATTCCCAAGGGTGATTTTAGTCGAAATAAACTTATCCAATAGAATTATGATATTCGTTTGGCTAATTATAATATCATTTTTTACCTTTAATTACCATATATTCTTTTAACCGTGGTAAATAAAAGTCAAAAGTTTCTATTCACCAAAAATTATTTTCAGCTTATTGAACCAAAATTCAAGTACTGATTTCAACCGTTTCTATAGTATTTTTTAAATTCAATTCACAGAAGTGCTAAAATTACATTTTTTTAAAATTTTCAAATGTGTCCAGAAGTTTGGTAAAAGACGGTAAAAAGTTCAATAAAATTGTATATATCTAATATTATTATAAAATGACTCTAATGAATTAAATTGAAAATATATAGGTATTATGTGTCTATTTTTACCTATAATAAATTTAAATAAAATAACAAATTATTTAAATAAAAAGGCAGTTTTAAATAGTAACGTAGTGTTTTTCACTATTCAACAAAAAATGAATGTTTTTGGAAAAATTAAAAAAATTCACCCTAATCTAATTTTGATATTACAAATCCTAAAATAAAGTCCATTTTGAAAAATAAAATATATAAAATTTCATAAATTGTGTTTGACTATTCATAATGGCTATTGTGATTGGTCGTGGTGTGTTGGAACTCGAAGTTGTGTACAACGTATGCTATTTAATTATTCAAAGAGTAGTGTACTGTGGAAGTGTTGGGTGTTACAATAATGGTTTTGAGTTTCACTTTTTATGGGTAGTTTATGTATTCATTTTTATTACATGGAATTCTATGAAAAAAATTTAATGTACTAAACCATTGATTACCCAGATGAAGTTTGTGTGAGAAATTCATTTTAAGTGGGGTAGATTGTAACACTATAAGATTTTCTAAATTAATATTTTTTAATTAATTTATTTTTTTGATATTTTTCATTTCAAGTGAAACTAGAAATAGTTATATATAAATATATTAAAATAGTAATTCATAAAATTCATTACCAAAACACTTAATTGGCTTTCACTTCAAGCAATACCAACTTGGCTTGCACTATACAGAATACTGACTTGGCTTGCGTTACATATAACACTGAGTTTCTACATAGTATCATTTAGTTGGAATTTTTTTAAATGATATAATTATAACCTAGACGATAAACATGGTGAGATGAATATAAACAACTAATTTTCAAATATTGATTATAATGGTTTTATATAAATAAAAAATATTGATAACGAAATATTTAATTTTTTGAAAAGTCTTTAAATGTTTAGAAATACTATGAAATACACTTCAAGTCCTTCTAAGAAAAAAATAAAATTATTTTAGACACATTTAGAAATATAATTTTTAAAAATAAACTTGATTTTTTAATTTATAATGTTGAAATTAGATTAGGATGAATGTTTGTGGGTGTTTCTCAAAAATATCATTTTTTGAAGAATAGTGAAAAATACTAATTTTAGTTAAAAATATCTTATTCATTTAAATAATTTGTAATGTTAAATTATATTTATTTATTTTTTCAGATTAGACCATTTATTGATATACTAATACAATTTTTGTCATTATAATCAATTAAATTGAATATTGATAATAAAAAAATAATAAAATTTTAAATATATTTATACTTTAAAAACCCATAAATTCTTCCCATATGCGAGATTATCATTAACATTAAATTTTCCACTTACAATAATTTAATTTAGAAAAACCAAGATAAAACATTGTAATGATTATAATATTTAGAGTTTAAAAGTATGTACTTAATTTTTTTCCAAAATTATTTGTAAAAGTTATTAAAATTAATCACCATGGTTATGGTTGTGTTAAGATTAATTAGGGATTAACCTTAATCATAGGGGCCCAAATGACCTATAAACCTGTGAAAATCCCATTAAAAGTCCATATATAATTCATAAAACTTCCATAATTAATATAGTTTTGTCTGTTTTGACACTTTACAAGGTAAGATCTTTAGTACACCCAAGTTATTTTTCAAAATTCCTTGTGAGTCCTTTGCCTTCCCAATAAAAGGCCACCAACTCTCCCACATTATCACACATATAAAACCACTTAGTTTTTTCCCTGATATGCCCAATAAAATTACCAACCCCCTTCCTTACTTATATAATCCTTCCCCTATGCATAAATAAATCCAAGGAGTATTTTTGGCACAACCCAAATTGAGTTACCTAATTAATAGGCAACGTCTTCTCTAAATAATTTTATTTTATTTTCTTTCTCCACCCTCTACTTTATTTATTATAGAATTTTATAAAAACACAAATATCATAAATACAATATGTTTTTATGCTAATTTTTTGACCTAAACTTACACAGACCTCCATATAATGGGTAAAGCATACTGTTTACATGTACGGTGAAATACCGTCTCATTATATGATGATTATTTAAATTTCTTTACCACCTCTCATGGTTGAAATTATGTTGAAAAATATATTAATATATGTTATATGTTATATTTAATATTTATTTACGATTATTTATTCATTTCAATACACATATCTTTTTTTCTTTCCATTTGGTGTTAATACGATAATTTCGTTTGAGGAAGTCTGTACTAACGCCCATCAAAGAGACGTGATTCATTCATACACTACATGGATTGCATTAAGGATTGTTTTAGTGAATATATTATAAATATATGATAAAAATAATATAATTTAATAATTATATATATATATGATTATATAAATATATATATTTTACTTACTTTTTTAACATGATAATTAAAATGAATTAATGTTCATGCGTACGTACGACCTACCGTCTCCATGAACGTTTCATTCGATTTCATACTTATATATTATATATATTTTTATAAAAACACTTATAATATATATAAATGATATTTATTACCTGGTATAAATCCATTAAATCATGATATGAATTATAAATATAAATATATAACAAAACTAAGACACATGATAAGAATAAAGAGAATGTTACCCGAAGTGAAATGTTAACATAAGATTTTTAAAAAGAGGGTAATATATTGTCATAATAATATAATATATGGTATTAAATATAATGATATTTTTATGTAAAATATTTATAATAAAATTATATTTTTTATGCATGTTTTTTGAATGAGTACAACTACAGTCAAGACATAAGGTAAGGAAATTTCATCTCACATTTTTCCATGAGATACATGTGATTTTCACCACTCTATCCTTTTATGTGGTGTATGTAATTATTGTTAGTGTATTGTATTTATATTATTCTTAAATTCAAGGGTATTCACATATATATTTCATTATATTTCTTTAATGGTGTTTAATTTTTAAAATTTTACAAATCAGTAAAATAGCTTTTTCTCAATTTTCCATCTTTGAGACTCATGTTTTGTTATGGAAATAAATTCGTTGTTATGGTGTATATACTTTTATTTTACAAGTTATATAATAAATATCATATTTTAATTATATGATAATCTTCATGTAATCCTTTTTTCTTATATTTATAGTATGACCCAAATTTACCAAGTTATAAGAGTTTATTGAGATAATCTAATCACCTTTTGAAACTATTTATGTTTATGATTCCTTTGATGATTTCTTCAGATAAATATCCCAAGAACACACATGAGTTATTTTATAATATATTTACTTATGTTATATTCATTTATTTATTCCATTATTACAATCCTTAGTAAATAAGATAGTTAGGAATGTGTTTTTTCAAAAAAATCCCAACATCACCCTCTCTTTAGTCAGAAATATATGTTCCATAAAATCCATGTTTTTCTAAAATGGGTTTCAATGAATATTATACTATTCTCTTATATTAATTAAAATACATTTTCCCCTTTTTTATTTTACCAATGTTCTCAATGGAATCTTTTTGTGCCTTTCTGAACAAGTAATTTCTCTAATCTTTTTACCAAGAAAAAGTAATGTTCTTTTTACCTCATAAAACATGTACATATTTAGCCAAAATAAATACATTGAGGCTTTATTTCCACATTTAAATGATAATTTTTATGTTTTTTTAAAAAAATTACTTTCAAATAAATGGTTTTAAAAATATTTTCAGGATTATTTTACAAGTATTAAGGAAATTATTTTCAATATATTTTCAAGCTTCTTTTATAAATTTTCTAGGTAAAAGGTTTTTAAAACTGTTTTAAAGACTTCTTCAGAAGTTTTCAAGGTATTTTAAAAGAAATGGTTTTAAAAACCTTTTCATCCTCCTTCCACATTTTTTCATGTATAATGGTTTTCAAAACATTTCCATGATTTCTTTATATGTTTTAAATTATTTTTCAATGAAAATGTATTTTAAAATGTTTTGAATCTTATTTTATAAGTTTTCAAGGGAAAAAGTTTTATAAATGATTTCATGTTTTATTTATAAATATTATTGTAATTTTCTTATAAAATTATCTTTATAAGGTTTAATGTATTAAAAATCCTTTTCAAAGAAGATATAAAATTTTCCTCAAGAAACATTTTCAAAAGATATTTTAAAATTATTTTCCATCTAAGATGACACCTGTTGATGTTTCTCATGCCCTAGTAAATGATCTAAAGGATCTATTCATAATCTTTCTATACACAGGTTATGATTAATATAATCTCCTTAATGAATTTTTTTCTCTTTCATAGGTTAAGTTTTTACGAAATCTATTTATCTTTCAGGGGTTATTCTTTTGATGAAATGATTATGAAACCTGACTTTTTTCACATGATATGATATAATTACATGTTTATAATATCTATTTCATTTCTTTGATTATGATATGATTATTTTTCTTCTTGTTTTATATGTATGTATGATTTAATTATGAGACGGTAAAGACATATATATTCCTCCAATTCCTTGATAAACGATTTATATCTCATTAGATAGACTAAGAAGGTCATGGGAATGAACCTTGACTACTAAGATATTCAATGGAGTGAATCATGACTACCATGATTGTAATAGAAGTGAATTAATTCTATTAATATGTCCATGGTAGTGAACCATTGCTAAGAAGATGGTATGGGGAGTGAACCCATACTACCATGATGGACTTGGAAGTGATGCCTTGGATACTATGGAAATAGTATTATATGTTTATGTGGATGCCACAATTGAATGTCTTATTCATATGTCATGATTTTATAGATTATTTTAATTATTTTCTTTTATATTTATTCTTTATAATATGTCAATCTTTATCCCATGATTTATGTACATGATATTTGATATGCAGTGTATGATCATATTTTATCATGATCATGTTCTCACACACTTATGTTCTTAATTAGGCCTATATATCTCCCTTGTTTTCCATTAATGAGAATTTGAGATCACCACTTTATTATGTTTCCATTCCATTAGTTATGAAGAAATATTTAGGTATATGTACTAATAGTGAAGATATTTATAGGGTATGTTGAGGACCATTCACCTGGATATAGGAATTTTCCGTGTTTCCATAGACACTAAACTATTATTTCCCTTGTGAATGTATTTTCTATAATGTATTGATTATTCATCTAAAATGATATAATATAAATGTATGTAAATCCTAGGTCACTATAATATTTGACCTCGTATTCTTAGTACATGAAACAAATTCACTAATATATGTGTGTATAAGACCCTGGAGTATTCATTAGAACATTTTATTACTTTTACTGAGGAGATAGAAATATCAGATTTCCTATGAGTTATGATCTTATAAGATTTTGTATTTTACTAAGGTTTGAGAACCAAGTGACCCTCCTGATCTGACATAAGTTCATGAGTGAGTTAGTGACAATTTATTCAAGATGGTTACCTACATGAGTAGTTATCATTTGTTCGTAAGTTCCTTAATGATGAAAATTATTGGTATATTTTGGATTTTTTATATTGATTCATGGGAGTTATAATTGAATTTATGGAAAATACATGAACATTCCTTGGGGGATTTTATGAATAGAACCTTGAGTGTTACCTCTTAGGATTTGAGTCACCAAGAGTTATATGATTTTGAGAGTATTTTTAATGGAAAACCCATTTAGGTTCTAGAACCAGTTGACTTTGGAATCATTTTTTTAGTATGTTTATAGAGGAGGTAAATTATACGGATGGTTAATAACACAAGATAGGGGATAATATAACGTTAAAACCCGGATAGACACCATATATTTTGTTATGATGTAATGTAATAGGTCATCATTTGGTAGAACCTTGTACATGTGGGGTGGAAATTTTTTTAATATTAGTACCAAGGTCACAATGTTTTGTTGAAATTGAGGTGTCATAGATTATGGATATCCTTTTTAAATGAGGTGAAACTTAGAGGTTTTTGATTTGTGTATTTGTGATTAGATTAATCTAGAAAATGAATCCATTCATTTTTAGATTAAATTGATGCAGTGGCTACATTTCTTATAGCTGGAGTTAAAAAAATTGATTCATTGATGATGATGATCTAACCAAAGAAGAATGTGATTTAGTTTGTTGGTTTTCAGCCTATTATACAAATAATTATATGATGGTAGATCATGGTTAGATACAAATGAATATTTAAGGATGAACCTAATGAGCTTACACATGTGGAGTGGTATATGTGAATCTATATGGTGTGGATAACACTAGGGTTAAATTGTGGGTGGTAACCCACATTATTAATGGAATTTCATTAAAATTTTAGGATGTTTTTCAATGATACATGAACAAGTGATGAAATAGTTATTTATAATATCACTCAATTCTATGTGGTTTTGGCCATGTTTGACCATTATGTTCGATGATTCTTAGTATATCTATTCTGTGGATTGAGTTTTTAATATACCTACATGATGAAAAAGACACATGAATTTCAAGGAGTGGGGTAAAATTAATGTTCATATAGAACTCATTCAAGGTGGAACAGGGGTGTGTAAAACCTAAAATTTCATGGTGGTTTTGTTATTTTAGTGCAGATGAGAACATCGACTCGATTTCATTCTGATCACTAGATGAATTATAACTATTAATTCAAGTATTATATTTGATGGGTTCAGTGATTTTTCCTTAGGATCAGGTTGAATTGAAATGATTTGATAATGATTAATTTATAGATACATAGGTTCTCATTGTACCAAAAAGCATGACAACTAGGTTGGGCCATGTGAGGATTCAACATCTGTGTTTCATCAAATGCCATGTATCTATAGTGTTGATCATTCAAAAAAATCACAAGATTTAGCTCTGAATAATGTATTAATTGTTTTTCAATCTAAATATAATTGGATTTATGATTTTAGGGATCCAGGAGATAGTTCATCTATAAGAGGTATGATTTGTTATTTGGTATTTAATTGGTTGTAGTCTGTTGGAAATGATATTGATAATGAAATTTCAAATATAGTAGGTATCAATCGAGAGTTATAAAGGTATTTTTTTATGAAAATATAGTGTGTTAATGTTCTTGATAGTGAAGGTGCAAACCTTTTTCTTTAAAAACATCAAAAAAGGTAGTGTATTAGTGTTTTAATGATCTTAAAATTTATATTCAGGTGTAGTGAGTTGTGAACCATACTGATCATGTCAATAGACTGATGAAAATGTGTTTCTATAGAAAATTCTAATGGCGGGGTTTTAATGATCTGAACCATGATAATTACACAAGTAAATTAAAATATTTCATTATGACACATGTCCAATAAATTTTATGTATAATATTTTTGATAAATAATAAAATACATGTATTGAAAAAAAATCATGTATTTTTTAAATATTTTTGATTTCTCCCATTTTCTAAAAAAATTCTAAATATATAACAATTCTTCAATGTCTCTCAAAATTTATTCTCATAATTTTCCCTTATAGAAGAAAAAAATATAATACATATACTAATTTTTTGGGGAAATTAAAACATAATAAAGGTGTCAAATTATATGGAAAAAATTGGTGAACATAAGAGAAACTAATAAAAGATCATAAGTTAACATAATATGATCATATGGTTATAATTAAGATAGTAAATAAAAAACCCCAATATTGAATAAGTCAAAAAAAATTGAATGATGATTGACATAAAATAATAAATTATTAAAAAGAATGAGTAAATAAACATGACCCATGAGAGAATTATATAGTTATGATAATATGTTTACAACTCAGAATCATCACTGAAATATATAATGTACAGTAAAATAATTAACATATTCCTCATGATATACAACATCATTGCACTTGAATATGAGAAACTAAAATATAATAAATAATACATATCCAATGATATTGAAAATCATAACCAATGAATTATAGGGAAATTTAGGAGCATAACCTTCATCATCTATACATATATGTTCTACTATAAATCAATCAATTATCACATATTAATGAATCCTTAGATATAAAATGGGATTTATAAAAATTTAAAAATCACAATCATTCACTTTTTTGGAATAAATAACTCTTAGAAATAAGATAAATTTCATTCAACAAATCATAAAAAAAAATTGGAACAAAATTGGTATCATATGAATTCTCAAATGAGTATCATTAAGAATTCAATAAACAATCACAACTTGATAAAAACATGGATAATAAATAGTTATATGGTGAAATAAATTATGTATCTATGAAAAAAAATTCAATAAATTAATAAATAATATTGTGAGCACGTCGTATAGATAATTAATATTTTGAAAGGAAAATAATTTCCCTAATTAATTAATTTAGGGAATCTAGTTGAACACCCCTCAATCAAAGTAAAAAATAATATTTTATTTATATAGGGATGTAATAAGAATAATATTTAGGTTTTAAAACCATTAATGACTCGGCAAAGAAAAGGTATTGATGTATAATTACTAGGAGAGAAAATAACATTCCCAAGACATACATATAAATAATATTGATGGTTATAATTTAATAAAATCCTTGGATTGGTCATGAGATATATAATATGAAAATTTAATAGTTGAGAAATTTTTTTTCCATGAGTCTTTTAAAAAATCATGTTTGAAATTAAATATATCCATTTTCTTTTGAATGAATTATAAAAAAAAAATTAATAAAATTGTTGAAAAATAATATATTTTTAATCCATGAAAATTTATAAATCATGATTCATATATATTAAAATATTTGAGAATATATTTCTTCTATTTGGAGAAGAAATTAATAATGATTCTATAGAAAACATCTTTAATATTAACAAAAAAGATGAAGTTATGTGTCGCATTCAAAATTTATTATCAAGAATGGTTAATTGATTACATTACATAAATTTAAATTTGGAAAAAAACATAAAAAATACACTCGTTTTTATATGGAAGGGATATAAAAAAATTTGGAGTGGAAGATAAACCATTTCTTTTTCAATGGAAGAAAAAAAAAATTGAAATTATTTTCAAAAAAAATTTTTTAAAACCCACGTCATATAATGTGTATCATAATTTTCATTTTTTAAAGGGATAAAGAGATATTTTAGAATAATAAAAAATATTTCAAATTATCTTTCCCAAAATTATTTTAAGAAATAATTGGGATTTAAATTATAGACATGGATGAAATTTTTTTTAAGAATCGAATTTATTCCTACTCACATTACAAATTTTATTTAATAAAACATTATATCCAAGAAGAAGTTATTTTTTAGGAGATTGAATTTATCCCAAGTAAAAAATTATATACCATATAAAACATTGGATTATTATGAATAATAAAAAATGTAAAGGTATATTCAAGTATTACTAATCATTAACCATCGAATTGGAAATTGATTCGATGAAATTTTTACAGAATTAATAATGTAAGAATAAAATGAACTTTAGTAGAAAATCATTAAATGAAAATTAAATTCCAATGAAATGGAAGATATTTTCATATTTGAATAACAATATTTAAGAAATAAACCATATAAAATAAATTTTGTTCCCATTGTCAATCATGTCCAGTGACATGAAAATGTGTCAAAGAAACCCTTATGATTTGAGTATCTTTTTTTAACAAAACATATTCATATTTCGGTGTCATTTGAATTAATTAAAATTTAATTTTTTTTGATTAAATTGATCTTGAAACCCCATGAATATGGGAAAATATATTTATTCAATATTAATCAAAACTTTTTAATTGAATCATCGTTCACATCAAGAAATAAGTATCAAGAAATTAAAATTGGGACAAAGAACACCTTACCTTGTTTCTTCACTGTTTCGAATGTATTTTTCACTCTCATTGAAATAAAATAAATATATTAATCCACTATTTTAGAAAAATAATAATTCTAAAAAATTTCAAAACATTAATTGATAGTTATTCATTATATTTAATATAATTATTTATTTTAATTTTTTATGTATGGTTTCACGGACCAACCTGAGTCGTCCCTGAACCGGTCACCCGAGCTGGTCCGCGATATGGACCGAGAGGCGTTTCTTATCCTCTTAGGCTGGCGACAAGCACCATGTAATAAATACAGGCTGTGGGAATGATTTTTCCCAACACAGATCAATAAACCATGAGAAATAATATAGAGAAATATAGAAAAAATAATCCTAATAAAATGACTAAACAAGAAGAAAAGAAAATAAAACTAACCAAACTCGACGTCCGAACTAACTCTGTGTGACCCCACGGGTCACTCTTTGACTCAATGATAAAGTGTCTCCCAAGGAGAGCACACTCAATATGTATCATTTGCAAACACTATAAATAGAATGACCTATATGCGTGAGTGTTAAAACTCAGTAGGCTATCCCAATATCTATTCCCAATAAACTACCTTTAAAATTAAGAAACATGAATTCTATGTTCGTATTAAAATATATTAAAATATGAATTTAAAAAAAATTTAAATGAAAAAAAGAAAAACCCATTGCCCTTAGACCTTTTAAAATATAGAACAAAAGAGTTTGAAAAACATTTTCTTTTGAAAACATTTTCATAGGAGTTAGGAAAACAAAAATGTTACTTTTCATGTAAAAACACCACACAAGGGTACAAAGGCGGATATAGCAAGGGTAATGAAAATTGGAATGAAAATATCTCAGCATTAGGTCATTAGAAAAAAATCACTAGACATAGGAAAACCTGAGATATCGAGAATAATCTAGACAACACTAATACCTACGACCCCATCTACAGTAGCATGCCACATATGATGAAATCTAACTCTCCAAAAAAATCAACCATCCTTTCTCCGGAAGGCCGAGGGAAAATCTCATATCGATAAACCTAGAAATATATGCCTACTATGGCCAACTGGTTAGTACAATAACCTACCAGTTCCATACTCATCATAGACAATTCTCTAAATATGTCATGTTCATATGTCGCATGAATAAAACAAATTGGCGAGTCAACATATGTCATCGAGAATAAAATCAAAAAAGATATTTGTAAAAATAATTAACATTTCCAAATGAGGTTTAAACACATCATTTATCACACCCAAACATTGATAATACTCTTTTTAATATATTTAGGCTACACACTCAAGACCCGAACATTTTTAATAAAATGTCAAAACATGCTAAAACACAATACACAATTTTGTAAAATATAAACCACTTAGAAAACCATAGAATGAACCGAAAACATTTTTCCATCTGCTACTGATACCTTTATAAACTCCAACAATTAATTTTACTTCACACTTTAATCCGAATATCCAAATGAGCATTTTATATAGAAAACAAGGCATGCATTGTTCAACAAGATAATTTCAATTTATAACCAACGAATTATGAACCCCAATCTGCATGCCATATTTTTATTTAAATCGTTGAACCTTGTTTATAACTTTACAAACCATGGGTTTAAACATCTATTAATCAAAACTCGACACAACACACAACCCATTCATCAAAGAAACTATTTTTGAAATGGAATGCACCCAAGAAATAACCTCTGTTTTAATTAGCACAACCAAAATAATTTAATAATTGTTCGTCAATTTATAAAACCCAAATCCGGAGGCACAACAATGTTATACCAAAAAACACACTCAATTTTACACAAAAATACTACTTTAATGCTAACTGCAAAAAAAATATTTAACATGTAAAATAAGTGAGAAAAACATAGAATTAAAGTCTCTTAAAATAAAATTAGAAAGTTCAAGGGAATTCCCACCTCGAGATCAATGTGCGACGACAGTGAACCTTCATAATCAAGGTGAGATGACCTAATATGTGCCCGAAACCAGGTGATAAAGTCTAAAACCCTGCATACTAAATATCAAGGACTCAAAACACTTACATAAACCCCCAAAAAGGTACGTGAAACCAAGTGGCGAGGTGAAAAACCTCACATCACATGGAAAGAGTAACCCACAATGATTCGAAACACCTCACCTTTGACAGGGAACACCAAGACTCACCTCCAGAGGTCTGGAGAGACAAGTCACACACCCCCTTCAAAGAAGAACATCAAAATTAGACTAATGTACACCAAGGGTTTAGTCCAACCAATACCCACCAAGGGGAAAACCCAAAACATGAGAAGAAAGGAAGAACACACCAGATGAAGGCTTTCAGATTCATTTGGTTGTTAGAAACTCTCTAGAAGGGGGTGTTAAACGGAGTAGGACTACACAAATGGAGGTGGGTTGAATGAGGGGGAAAGAACTGCTGTTGAAGGGGAGGTCCAAGAGGTTGTTCCATTGGGAGAAGAATGCCAGAGGGTGCTGCTTTGATAAGAATAATAGAGGTGGAAGTGGGGGTTGAACCTCGTGGAGTGAGGGATTTATAAGAGTTCTATAGCTGGCGGCTCGGCCTGCTTGAGCGCAGCAAGGGGGAAGAAATGGGTGGGTAGCAGGTCTACCGATCATTGAAGGGAGGGTGCACCATGTGCGTTCTGAACATGGTGGTGATGAGGTTGGCTGGCGTGGCTGGAGAAAGGGTGGAGGAGGTTGGGTCGCTGGGTCGAGGCAGTTGGATGGGAAGACAGAGGTCGGCCAGGGGGGTACGGGGCACCGGGCATCAACAGTGAGAGCAGGAGGGTGACAGGTTGCTACTACGATGGAGGATACTAAATGGGAGCCGAGTAGGGCATGCTGCTGGTGAGGGTGCCAGGGTGTGCTAGTGAGTAGGATGGGGCACAGCGGTCCACCGTGCCGGGAGGAAATACAGGATAGGGGGAGTGGTGTCGGGCTACAGGGTGTTGTAGAGGGGTGTGTCGCACTAGGGGAAGAAGGGAGAGGACAGAGGGAGAAGATGGGGATCCAGAAACCCTATAAGAAATATTAATAAAAAAATAAAAAAATTAAATAAAAAAATAAAAAAAACTAAAAGGTTATATATATATATGTATATGTATATATTTATATATATATTTTTATCATCTAATAAAGAAATTGTAATGAATCTAATAATTATAATAAAAAAAGGAATCATAATTATTATTATATGGAAAAAATTAATAGTGATAAAAATATTACTCATAATAATAGTAATATAGAATAATTATAATAATAAAATCATGATGATAAAAATTAAGAAATTAAATGTATTTATTTTGTTTTAATAATAATAAATATCTTAGCAATAAAAATTTTAAATGATGTAATTAATGTTTTTTTAAATTATAAAAAAAATTATTTCCATTTTCTGAGAATGGGAAGTCGCACCGTTACCCGAGCAGAGTTGCACGGGGTTTCCGAAATGTTCTCCCCTCGTGCTCCCAACAACATCGAACCTAAAATGTGAATTTTTCTAAACACAAACTCCAGAACATCATCTAAGAGTCACACTGAACTGCATCAAAAATATATACATGTTGGAAAATAAATAAAATAAAATAATCCCATGGGTCGGGGTGTGACAATTATCCCCACCATAGCACATTCCACCCCCGGAAAGCCATAAAACTATCTAGACAATCGATGAACACCTTAGTATTCCACATAAACATGATCCAACCTCTTAACCTAATGAAATTTCCTCGACCACCATCCGGACTAAACCTCATTTCCCGAAACAGATCATCAATAGAGGGGGGCCTAAGCAGGCTCCCCACAATAAGAATGCAACAATTACCAGATAACGACATAAGAGAAAACCCAAAGGGGCGGTGGGTCATCCCACCATAAAGAACCAACGTAATAGAAACCAAATGGAAATCCAACAGAGACCTATACGAGGCCTTACTCAAGCTATAAATAACACAATAAGGACATTTAAAACATTAACTGCCGCTCGAAAGGGAAAAGAGTTGATCTGGAAACTGTGAAAAAACTAAAAACCCTAACCCATTGGGTTGGGAGGGAGGGCCGGAGGATTTGATAAATGAAACTATAGAAAATAATTGATCATGGCTCATCACATAGGGATGAACACAAACCAAAGTCACAACTGATCCACATGGGTGTTCCATGAAAGGCCACTATTTAGCACCTCACATACAAAAAGGCACAATTACTGATATTGTGTGAGGGATAAATCCCTCATGCTCTTTGTGACAAGAGTAAATTTATAATGACAGAGAAACCACAATTGAAATGCTAAAAATACGTCACCATAATGATAGAGGCACAACCATAAACATACTTCTTAAAATTTCTCGGGGTTCCTGACTTTGTGTTGGATTCACTCCAATGCCTTTTTGGCTAGATCTCTGATGGATGAAGCATCTTCTTCCTCGCAGTCAGGTTTTGATAATCCCAACAATAAACATACAAATTTTGATTTGACAAAATAAGAGACAAGACTTCAAAATAAAAGTGACACTAGCATTGAAAACCAAAGTTCATCAAAAGACACATGGCATTCCTACAATTTTCAAAACCCAAAACACCATCAGTACAATGCAATGATAAGATATCCCTTACACTGAAAGGAAACATATGCAATAAACTTTAAACAAAAACCCAACATCACATCACTTCTGAGAACTTCCTCCACGACACTTCCTAGCAACGCCCCGATAGAATCATCACAAGTGACCTAGGCATCCATATGCCTGGTAGGACTTCAGATTACATGTACATAATGGATTCTTGTGACCCATCTTTCCACATAGATAAGACAATATAATCTCTCTCTTTGAAGAGGTTGATGAGTGATCCTAAGGCCTTTTGATTCCACGACCTGCACCATTCACTTTCAATTGCTTCCACATCTCTTTGCAGAATCTGCACCACTACTCATGGGGATCGAAGGAGGGAGGACTACTTCAAGAACTCCTACCATCGCAGCTTTGACATAAAAATCTTGTCTCCCAACATAGAAAAAAGAAGTTAGGTTAACCTCTGACACCTTCAACTGTTGATTAGGGTGGAGACCCACCCCGAAGCGTCGAGCCTTCATGGGGTCATCTATGGAATACCATGAATCATAAGGGACTAGATCCACAAAGCGCTAGAAATATTCCAACACGGATCTATTTCCCTAGTGAAGACAACACATATCTATCCCATTTCTCACCCTTTCTTCTTTAGAGAAATACTGATGACTGAATAAAGCCTTGAAAAACTCCCAAGTAATCTCTTGACGAGGCTTGTTCTGAGACACTAACTTCCACCACATCCACGGTGAACCTTCAAGCATGAAGGTTGAAAACATGACCTTCAATGACTCGGGATACTTCAAAATGTTAAAGTGCATTCCAATCTTCCAGATCCACTCCTCCTCTATGGAAGAGTCTACTTGACCATAAAAGAGATGTCGATCTAGCTTCTGAAACAAAAGCATAAAATCATTAGGTGGATCAACCGCACTATTATCACCCATCGAAACTTCAAGGGGGAAACCGATGGACAATAAAAGTCAAGAACCAAATCAAGGACAACTCAATAAATGAAATCCTAAAAAAAACACAACATATATGAAAGTCTCTAAACATAGAAAGACGAGTAATCTTAAAATCAAATCTTTCATTTTGGAAACATATTTAATTTAAAACAAAATTGGTGGGTTAAACCCTCATCATTGGTATTCTTTAGGGTCTCACTCACATGCATGTATTCGTGCCACCCTGGGAATCCATCCACCATACTAGACATCCATTCACATTTCCATGTATCACTATGCATGTGAGAACCCCTAAGAATGCCATGTACAAGACAAAACAACCTCATCTTTCCTAAAACAAGTCATTCATCCAATTTATTTTAAAACAATCCATAAATTAATGATGTTATTCCAAATATCCTTTTTTTCATACCTAATTTTTTCTAATTCAAACCACATTCAGAAGTCACAGGAGACTCGAAAATACTCAACTGGGAACTAGTGTTGGTGAGTGACTTGACCATATGGTTGGCGGATATATTCCAAACACATAACCAATACAGAGAGCCTTTTAGAACCATGCCCCTAGCTCTGAGTGGCTTTCCAGGCCGTGAAGATTAGGAGAAATATTAGTCCAACTGCCTTTTTCATATCCCAATAACAAAACACTCCATTAAAAACCAAAGAAACTAATTAAATTGGACTTCCCATGGAAACATGAGGATCAGAATGAGAAAAAGTTCGTGACGCTTTTCCTGCACCTACTCCTCAAGTCCTGACAATCTGACTCTATCTATCTTATCATCCCATATAACAAAGGGAACTCTGAAAAGGAAGGTCTTCTAAGAGTCGACCTCCTCTAATACCTTTTTTTTTCCGAACCAACCTGGTTCGACCCTAAACCGGTCACCTGAGCCATTCTGTGACATGGCCCGAGGGGCGTTCCCGGTCCTCCCGGGCTTGTGACAAGCGGCATAGCATCCACAGAGGCTGTGAGAATGATTTATCCCAATACAAATAAATAATTCAGTATAAATAAAATAGAGTAGAAAAAAATAAATAAACCAAATAAAACAACTAAACAGAAACATAATAAAATAAAACTAACCAAACTCAACATCCGAACTATCTCTGTGTCACCCCGACGATCACTCTCTGACTCAATCAAATATCGCTCAAGGAGAGCACACTCATGATGTAGCCTTCACAAACACTAAAAATAGACGAACTATAGGCATGTGTATTAAAAATCAATATGATAGGCCGATATCTATTCCCAATGCACTACCTTTGAAATTAAAAAATATCAATTCTATGTTCGAACTGCAATATATTAAAATATGCATTTCTAACATTTTTAAATGAAAAAAAAAGTACAAACCATTTCCCATAGTAATTTTAAAATATAGAACAAAAGATTTTGAAACAAATTTTCTTTTGAAAACATTATCATAGAAGTTAGGAAAACCAAAATGTCAGTTTTCATGAAAAAAATACCACACAAGGGTACCAAGGAAGTTATAGCAAGGGAAATGAAAATAGTAATCCAAATATCTCAGCAACAGGTCATTAGCTAAAAATCATTAGACATAGGTGAACCCAAGAGATCCAGAATAATCCAAACGACACTAATACCTATGAACCCATCTATATTAGTATGCCACATACGATGAAATATAATGCTCCAAAACGCTCGTACATCCTTTCTCAGGAAGGAATAAGGAAAATACCATAACAATAAACCCAAACATATCCACCTAATAAGGGCCACTGGTCAATACCATAACCTACCAGTGCAGTACTCTTCTCAAACAATTCGCTCAATATGTCAGGTTCATTTTTCGCAAGTATAAAAAAAGAGGTGATTCAATAGATGTCGTCGAGAATCAAATCACAATCTATATTTATAAAAATAATTCATATTTCCAAGGGAGGTGTAAAAACATTATTTATTACACCCAACCTTTAATAAAACTCTTTTTAATATATTTAGTCTACACACTCAATATCGGACCATTTTTTATAAAATTCCAAAACATGATAAAACACAATACACACTTTTCTAAAATCCAAATCACATGGAAAACCACAGAAAGAACCAAAAACATTGTTCCACATGTTGTTGATACATTTATAAACTCCAAAAATTCATTTTACATCATACTTTACTTCAAAAATCCAAACGATCATTTTATAAATAAAACAATTCATTCATTGTTGAATAAAACAATTTCAATTTAACACCCAAAAAATTATGAACCCCAATCTGCATGACATACTTTTATTTAAACTATTGAACATTGTTTTTAACTTTAAATACCATGTGTGTAAACATCTGGTATTCACAAGTCAACACAATGCATAACTGATTCATCGAAACAAAACTGTTTTAGAAGTGGAATACACCCCATAAATACCCTATTTTATAATTCTCACTACCAAAATAATTTAATAAATGTTTGAAAATTATAAAACACAAATATAGTGGCACAACAAAGTTATACCAAAAAACATACTCAATTTTACACAAAAATACTACTTCAAAGTTAACTGCACAAAAATATATATCATGTACACAAAGTGTGAAAAACATAGAAGTAAAATTTCTTAAATTAAAAATGGAAAGTCCAAGGAATTCCTAACTCTATAATAATGTGCGATGACAATGCAATTTTGGAAACAAGGTTCGATTACACAATGTGTGACTGAAACCTCATGATAAAGTCCAAAACCCGACATACTAAATATCAAGGACTCAAAACACATACATAGACCCCAATTAAGGTATGCTAAACCAAGCGGTGAGGAGAAAACCCTCACCTCACATGGCGGCGATAATGTGGAATGATTCGAAACACCTAGCCTTCAACTCCGAACACCAAGACTCACCTACAGATGTCTTGAGAGACAAGTCGCACACCCCCTTCAAAGAGAAACATCAAAATCGGACTAACCTAGACCAAGGATTTAGTCCAACCAATACTTCACCTAGGTAAAAATCCCAAAACAAGAGAATAAAGGGAGAAGACACCTGGTGTGGGCTGTCGAAGTCAATTGATCGATGGAAACTCACCAGAAGGGGGTGCTGGACAAAGTAAGACCACAGAAATGGAGGTGAGTCGATCAAGGGGGAAAGATTTTTTGGTGAAGAGGAGGTCTAATGGGCTATGCTTCTGGGAGTAGAAGGTCAGGGGTTCTGTGCCGATAAGAGGAAGGGTGGCGGTTGTGGGCGTTGTGCCACATGGAGTGAGGGATCTCCAAGAGTTCTACAGTCGGTGGCTCAGCCTGCTCGAGCGTAGTAAGGGGGAAGAGATGGGGGTAGAGGATCTAGTGAGAGTTGAAGGAAGGGTGTTCCAGGTGTGCACTGAACATGGGGTGATGGGGTCGGCTGGCGTGTCCGGAGCAAGGGTGGAGGAGGTTGGGACGATGGGTCGACACGGCTGGACAGGGAGACAGAGGCTGGCTGGCGGGGGTGCATGGTGCTAGGCCGTAGCGGTTCGAGTAGGAGGGCGATGTGCTGCTGCTACGATGGAGGATACCGAACAAGATCTGAGTAGGGCGTGCTATTGGAGGGGGTGCTGGGGTGTGTCGCTGAGCAAGATGGGGCACACCGGGCCACCGTTCTGGGATGAAATCCGAGATATGGGGAGCGGAGCGGAGCAACATGGTGCTGTAGAGGGGTTCGTCGTGCTAGGGGAAGAAGGGAGAGGATAGAGGAAGAATATGTGGTGCTGGAAACTCTACAAAAAATTGTTAATAAATAATAATAATAAAATAAAATATATAAATAAATAAAAACAATTCAAATAATATATATATGTATCTATATATATATAACATCTAATAACTAAATAGTAATGAATCTAATAATAATAATAATAATAAAAGGAATAGCACATGATCCTTACCCCAGTTGGTAAGGACTCCGTAAGTGCATACATGCGACAAGGGATCAAATCCAGGCGGAGGCAGAATTTCTAGGTACTGTAGCAGTACTGTAGCAGTATTGTAGCAGGAACTGTGTAGTATTGTTGCAGATACTATAGCGGGAACTGTAGCAGAAATTGTTTGGCGTTGTAGTAGCTAAGAATATTCCCCCGTTTGGGCCTTCGAGCCACCAATCTGGTCCCTGAGTCCTGAAGGCCTTCGGGCCACCCAGGCCTTCATGTCTGTTAGGACTTATGGCAACCTCAAGGCCTTCGGGCCACCATAAGTGCAGATGAAACCCAGAAAACCTACAATGAACAAGTTCTACAAGGAGGATGAGCAAGGAGCTTTCACAACAACATAAGCTAAACGGATTTCAAGAAGGAGAGGCTATGAAACCGTACAATGGGACAAGCCTATGCATGCACGGAAATGCCTAGCCGAACAGCCATGCAAAGGTGGAGAGCTGATTTCACGATGAAGATTCTGGGGAGGAGCAGTTCCAAGTAGTTAGTATGGGTTTTATGTAATGTTTGAAGTCTATGGGAAATGAATTCTTGTAAGGCCTATGGGCCATGTAATACTTATGCCTACAGGACTTGTAAGGGTTCCACATCTCCTCTTGAGAGGTGGATTATCAAAATCAATAAAAAAAATCAAGGCCTTCGGGCCATTAGAGATAAAGAATAATTATTATTATTATATGGACAAAAATAATAATGATAAAAATAGTAAAAAAAATTATAGTATTACAGAATAATTATAATAATAAAATCGTAAAGATAAAAATTAAGATATTAAATGTATTTATTTCATTTTAATAATAATAAAAATCTTAGAAATAAAAATTTTAAATGACACAAATAAGATTATTTTTTAATTACAAAAAAACATTTATTTTCATTTTCTGAGAATGGGGAGTCACGCCGTTACCCGGGAGGAGCCGCGCGGGGTTTTCAAAATGTGCTATTCTCAAGCTCCCAACAACGTCAACCCCAAAACACACATTTTTATAAAAAAACTCAAAAAATTCATTTGAGACTCACCCCGAACCGCAGAAAAAAAAAGTCAGGAAAATAATTAAAATAAAATAATCTCATGGGTAGGGGGTGACATAAGGTATGTGAAATAGTGATAATTTTGATCTAGTTTCATAATATTTGTGTTGTTATTAATTTTTATACAAAATATACTCATTAATTTCACATAAAAGTTGCTATAATTGATTATTTATACTTATTAATGAATTTTTAATTTTCTTTTGTATTTAAATTAGTGTTTATCTTAAATGTTGAAACCAAAATCGAAATTTTTCAATGATTTCCAACTATTGAAGTGTTTATTATAATCTAATAATATTAATATTTATGTATGTTTTCCAAAACCTAAAAAAATTATTATTTATATATTTATATAAAATTATACAACTAATTAAATTTTCATAATCATAGAAGATGTTATTTCAAAGCATTGTTCATATATGTTGTCAAACTAATCCAAACGTGGACAATTCATGCTTAATGGATGATTATGGGTAGATTTAGTTGAAATATCATTACAATAGATCTATCATGAGATAATTTAATTATTATTAGTCTAATATATCATATATATGTTATTATTATATGAATATATAATGATAACTAAAAATTACCTAATTTGAATTTATTATCTTTCTCTTGTTACTCTAATTTTATATGATTGAATTAATGATAATTGATTTTTGATCATACATATCATTTTTTTATAATTATTTTGAACAATTTAAAAATGATATTATAAATTTGATACATATCCATCAAAACAAATTTCAGGATTAGAGAGGTAAGGAACTGAATAAATGTAAAACGGAAATCACATGTCCTGTAGTGGTGGTAATCTACATAGAAATATGGAAAACAATTTCAATTCCCATATAATGGGAAATATTAATAATAAATTTTTCATAATAATAATATAAAATTACATCTAAATATCATTATTATTTTTTAAATTCATCATTAGTAGCAACCATGTAATGTAGTTACAGAATACGTGGTTGTTGATGAACACAAAAATGACATTTTCACATTTCTTAGAAAAAAAATGATAAAATATTGTAAAATCATTATGATAACATGTCTATATAAGTATGATACCTATTTTATAAATTTGAGATTATGAAAAAAAAATTAAAACTTATAACTTGAAATTTAGAAACATAAATGAAAAAGAACCTCTTAGAAATCTATATTTCACTAGATGGGTTATATCCTTGGATAAGAGGGTCAATCCTAGGTATAATGACCATTTATGAAGAAACTAACATTATTAAGTTATCAATGAGTTTTTATAAGAGTGTTTTCAGTGATTGGGGTTAACTAAGGGGGTTTTTGTGTTCAGATAAGTGAGTGGAAGATTTCCCCTTTAAAAGTGAAAAGGTGTGGAATTTTTGTAAATATAAAAAAAATCAAAAAATGAAATTAAAACTCAAGTGAAATGGATAAAAAATTCAGAAATAATATATAGGATAAGATATTTGATTAATATACACCTCAAAAAGTCAATTAAAACATGTTTTTTCACAAGTTCAATAATATAACTCTTATTTTACTCATTATTATTTATTTGTTTATCACCATGTTAATGAGTTTTAACCTATTAAATATTTCATTTATTCCTACAAATGATATTTAATTTATTATATAATTTTAACATCATTATTTAAAATATCTTATCCATTTCAGAATACTTAAATAATATAATTTATAAAAATTAATTTTAAAATAATAATTATGAAATGTATTAATTTTTTTGTTTTAAAAATATAATATTAATTCGAAAATTTCAAATATGGGTCTGTAAAATAAATAAATTCCTTGAATTATGAAGTCACTTATAAAAAAGGCAATAGAAAGTTTTTTTCAGAAAATTTTAATTTATAATTTTATTCCTACAATGTCATTAAATTAATGTTATTTTTAAAAAAATAGTATTTTCATATATTCACCTAAAACAATTTTTAAAAACTTTTAAAAATCAACCATATATATTTTTCTCAAATTATAAATTAAAAAATAAATTAATTTTCATCAAGTTAAAATTATAAAATTTATACTTTTATTTATTTATGTAAAAATTAAATATATAATAATCACAATTTTATACTGAAAAATGTCTTCCAAAACATCATGTTTCTTTAATCCTATTTCAAATAAATTTCCAAATAATTGAATATTGAAATAATTATTTAAAAAAAACATAAAACTCTATAATAATCATTTAAATGAGATAAATATAATTTAATAAGGTAATATACTATACTTGATTTTTTAAATAGTTCATCTAAAGTAGTAATTTTTTAGAATACTAATCAACAGGCATAATAATATATAATAATTTTAAATGATTTTTATCCTTTTATTTGTTAATGATTAAATTATTCATTTAATTTCATTCTATCACGGTTTATTTTAGTCATGTGTTTTCTATATAGAATATTACTAAACACATTTTTTATTAATGGAAATTTTATAATGAAATCTATTATTGGTACATTACCCCCCCCCCCTTAAATAAAATTTTTCCTCACAATTTTAATTATTATTCAATGATGAATATAAGTGTCATTTATCTTAACAACTATATAATTCAAGATACAAAGTACAATTGAAATCTATCATACTCACATAGTTTGTACAAAGTTAAATATCTCTCCTCAAACAACAATAGTCATTTATTGAGTTGTGTACCATAATATGTATATACGTTAATCATATAATATACATGACATACCTATCTGCAGTAAATTTGAATCATTAGTACATTAAAAAAAATTTAAATTATATTTCTTAATAAATAAACTCTTACATTCAACCACTAGTTCATAAAACCATACACTAGTCATTATAATTCCAAAAAAAGATACTATTCACCCAAGAGATCGTTGATCAGTTATCAATCCATAGTTTACCAGTACCGTCTAACTCACTTTTTCAAATTCAATCAACCATTTATTACCTCAAACTCAAGAATATTTTATACAAATGAGAAATTTATATCTTATTCGTATTATCTATATTAGTTATCTTTAATAATATATTATTTAAAAAAATTAAATTTCAGGGTTATTTATTTCTTTTAATATATTTTTCCTAACTATAAAATTATAACTACTATGAACAATCCTTTTAAATGTTACATAACCGTCATAAAATTTTAAATTTTCAAAGATAATGCCAATAAATATCACTCAATAATGAAAATTAATATGACCATAAAAAATTATATGCTATTATGGTATCAAACTAATTATATTAGGTAAGACTAAGAAACTTATAAAAAAAAATTAGAACTGTAATGTAGTATGATTGTAAAACATTTATGTATACTACCACATTAAGTTATAAGATATAGTGGTTTTTGGATATATACCATTGGAAGCATCATTTTATTGACACTAATTCAACAAAATACTAAATCAAAAAATATTCTGGTAATATCCAAAAGAATTAGAGTATATAAAAATAAATCATCAATGCTAGGAATTCTTCTCTAATGAAACCTTTATTTCAACCTTTTAAATATTTATATCATTTGTGTCATACTTAGTTAACAATATTAATCTCTTAGTTTTGAATATTTATGCTTATTATGTGTTCTCACATACTTATTAACATAATCACATAAAGAAATTCGTAAAAAAATAACCTAGTTTTTCAAAAAGTGAACAAGAGTGACAGATTCATATCCTTCAAGAGTGTGCTTATAGTTGTATAATTTGTAGAATTTTTCATCGAACAATTCATGGTTATTTTAATACCCAACACACCCTCTTTATTGTTATTTCTATTTGGTAAATCTATTTCATATCCTACTTCTAAATTCCATTATCATATTTGCGGTGTATATACTAAAAATTATTATCAACATCTATATTACCAAAATTTAAGAATTTTACACTACACATTGGCATATCCCATGTAATTTTTCAATGATTTTTTACTAAATTACTCTTATCATAATAACCAATGTGTTTTATATTACCTTAACTATAATAATGTGATATCTACAAAATTAAAATTAGGAAAACCATAAGTAATAAAGTTTTATGTCATTTCAAACTCTCTAATTTACCTCAACTGATCAAATCATAATATACAATGTAATATAATATCTAATTTGATAATAAAAATGATGAACTAGACATAATCAACAGATACATACAATCATTAAAATAAAATAATTCCTTTCAATTCATTACCAATATATTTTATGCTTAGAGTTTTAGAAAATAATGTAAAATTAACAACTAGAAAAATTAATGAACTTTTCAACAAGTATAAATTATTTCAACTATAAAAACAACTTCATAATATATGAAAATTATTCCAAATATACCAAAATTTTACTCATTGGATACCCTTTATGACATATATTACATGATAGTTCTATGCAAAACTTGGGGAAATGAAAACATAAGAAAGGATTGATCTCATATACTCAATAGGGGTAAACATAATTCATAAGAGAAAAATATCACAATTAATCCTTAAAAAGAAAATGCGTATAACCAGGATACATTTAAAAAAAATTATTAGTTCATAAATTATAATATAATTCTTGACATAAAATAAGACATCAATCAAATGAGTGTGTTAATAAACATTAATAATGATAGCATAACATAGTCATGAGAATATGAATTAAACTATGAAACATATTTCTGATATTGAATATGCATTAATATTGAAAGCATAACATTATGAATTGATACAATTAGTTACCATTCATATGAGATACTAAAATTTATTATTGGGTAACAATCTAATGAGATAAAAATGCATAACTAAAGCATTAAAGGGTGATACAAGACCCAAAATATAATCATATATATTTGTGTTGTGACTTGAAATCAGCCAATTTTAAAATATTAAAGAACACTTGGAAATAATATGGGTTTCATAAAACATTAAAAATTGTAATCATTCACTTTTATAACATAAATAACCAATGAAAAAATTGTGATTCATATTGATTCACATACAGAAATATTTAATAATTGCATCATTATTCATTACATTATAAACCAATGTATAAAAATATAGTATCCAATGATATAAAGTTACATTATTTGTAAAAACCATTTGATAAATATAATATATCATATAGCACGAAAACTATAGAGATAAAAATTATGCATTTAAGATAAAAGTTTCCAAATAAATGGAAGAATGAATTATTGGTGAACTCCCATAAATAAATTTAATATTAAAATATATTATTTATATATTGAATAAATTATAATAAAATTTGTTCTAATGAACCTTCAATGACTTGGGAAAAACCATAGTGATTTATGATTCCAATATCTGAAAAGAATATTTCTAATATATATAGTGACAGAAGGTGGATTGGTATATTTTAAGAAATTAGTTTTATCATACATGATATGTATTTAATGAAAATTAATCAAATGAAAAAAAACATTATAGGGGTTTTAGAAAAATAACCAATTTCAATACATAAAATTTTATTAATTATTTGAAAGAATTATAAAATAAAAAATTTATATTAATGGGGGAAATTAATATCTTATTTGAACCCTAAATTTGTAGGGGGGATGTTTAAAATAAACTTCTATAGTTAAAAAATGATGTATTCATATGGGAGAAAACATAGAAAGTGTATTTATATATTTTTTAATATTAATGTTAAAGGAATATGTTATGAGTCATAATAAGAAGTAATTTTAATAAAGGGTAAATAAAAAAAATTAAAATTTTACTTTTTAAATGAAATTTAAATTATTGATTCATTAATAGAAATATGCTTTATCAAAATTATTTCTTTTTAGAGATAAATAAATTTATTTTTAAATGGTAGAATGTTTTTCCAAATATTTTGAAATTTCATGGTTTGAAAAACAACATTGTATAGTGAGTAAAAAAAGTTCCTTTCTAAAATGAGGTAAAGATAATTATAAAAACAAAAAATATATATTATCATTCCAAAAAATATTTGAGATCATTGATGGGAATGAAATGGTTGACATGAATTAAAAAATCCATTGGTAGGAATATAACTGATTTATAAGAATGTAATACATTTTTAGTTTAGAATATATTTTATCTAATAAGTTATTATTGATGATGAGATAAAATTATCATAGTAAAAAAATTAAATAAAATATAAAATAAGTTAATGTTAGGATCTATTGAATATTCAATGGAATATTGAAACGGTAAATATTATGATCTAATGAATCAAAATTTAATTCGATGAAAACCTTGTGGAAATGATAATGTATCTATAAAAAGAGTATCAGAAGAAGATCATGAAATGGATGTGAAAATATCTATAACTAGAATATAAATTGAAATGTAAATTAAATTCGGTATCCAGTAAAACACATAAAATAAATTAAAGAGTGCAATATCAAAATAATATCAAGGTATTGAAAATGAGACAACGAAACCCCCAAGATATGAGTATCATTTTGAAAAAAAACATTAATGATGGGTATATTTTAAATCAATTACCATTTAAAGAAATTAAATGATGTGGGTATCCAAACCCATGTAATTTAGATAAAAAATAAACTAGAAGTTAATAAAAACAATTTAAATGTATCATTGTGCACATCAACAAATAATTTATAAGAAATTAATTATAGGGAAAACCCCTTAACTTGTTTCCTGGATTTGTCAAATGCACGCTAAGATTAAAATATAAAAAAACATAAATATCATAATAACTTATTTTAAAACATTATTCATATAAAAAACCTTTTATAAATTTCATCTATAATTATTATATTAATTTATATTAGTTTTTTATTGCACATTATCAAAGTTGGATATGTAAAAGCTTGATCATTTTGAACTATTATAATAATAGTGGAATTTCTAATCATTATTACATAAAATATAATCATTTAATATTAAATAATTTAAAAATAATTTATTATTTATAATGATTCATTATTTTTGAATTTCCATTGAGTATTATGTTAACATTTATCTTAGTTGATGAAATTTACATCGAAGAGTTTTTGATGATTTTTCAACCTATAAAAGGTGTTTTTCTTATTAGTTAGTTATATATGAATGAATATTTTATAAAAGAAAAATATATATATTAAGATATTGATATAATATTATAAAAATAATTGTGTTTTCGTAATTATCCATGAGAAGATGTTATATCATTGTTCAAGTATGTTGTTAAAAAATAGAATCATGAACACACCATTCTTAATGGAGTACAATGTTTTGATTTAGTTACAATAACATTTCACTTTTATAAAACCGATATCATTTAATGTTTATTATAATGATATATATTAGTTATAATGGATCTGAAAAAATATGTAATGTATTTGAAAATTCTTCTTAATTACAATTAATAATTTTTCTTTTAGTGTGTGTATTTTAAAGGATTGAATTGATGATAATTTTTTGTTGATAATATCATTAATATTTTCTATAATTGGTCATTAAAGAACCATAATGTTATCATAAAAATATCATTTATCTATTAAAACCGTTAATAATAATATTAATTTATGGTGGTGATTAAAT
Source organism: Viscum album (assembly GCA_963277665.1). NCBI lineage: Eukaryota > Viridiplantae > Streptophyta > Magnoliopsida > Santalales > Viscaceae > Viscum > Viscum album. The sequence continues at coordinate 1,545,108,611 of OY728135.1, read as the reverse complement.
AAAAATTAATATCAATTATCCTCATGAGGCGGTAGTCTGCACAAACATGTGGTTGATTATTTCATTTTTAATAGAATTAGAGAACTAAATAAAATGTTTTATCAATTAAAAATAATTAATTTATTTATAAATTATAAATAATTAACATGTTATAAATATCATAATTATTTATTAAATTCATCATTAGGAACATCCGTGTATGCTGGTTAAGCATATCAGAACATGATTTGTTTAGCTGGGGTAGTCGACACATGCACAAATATCATTTTTTTCTTTTCTTACAGTATATGGTAATAGATTTTAATTATATAACCATAATTATAATAAAATACTATAATAATAAATATAATAATGTTATCAATTTGATATGGATGAAATACATTTTATAAAGATTAAATGGATATAAGGAAAAATAAAATTAGAAAAGCGGGTTACAAACATATAACTCACTTCATGGGTTATATAAATTTTTCATGGGATTAATCATTTGAATTAATGTATATATGATTGAAAAAAATCATATAATGTTCTATAGAAATTTTTAGGTGAGGTTTGTGTAGTTTTTTTGGTGAGATAAGTTGGTTTTTGTGTGAGGGTTGGTGAGGAGAAGAATTCCCCTTTTATAAGTGAAATGCACTTTTGTTTTTGTTAATACCAAACAATTTCAATAATGAAATGTAAAATTGATAAAATGGATAAAAACATAGAAATAATAAAAAATAGAATTTATAATATACATCTAGGCATCAAACACTAAATCAAAACATGTTTTCTAACATGTTTGGACCTTTATCTCTTAATTTACTAATTTTTACTGTTTTGAATTTCAGATTTGTAACTAGTTTTCTTCAAGGTAATTCATCCATTATGCCACAAAGTAAAATTTCCATTATTATATAAACTGAGTCTAATGATTAAAATTTTTAAATCCAATAAATAAGTGCAGTTTTCTTAAATTGATAAATAGTAATTTTAAAATAATAATTGTGTAATGTGTTAATTTTTTATGTTCCACGTAACCTATGTTCTAAAATTTAAAACATGAGATTAAAAATTAAGAAAAAACATTTTTCAATTAAAATATAACTAATATAATATATATTATTTATTTTAAATTTTTTATAAATTCGAAATTCATAATGATATTCTAATAATTTATGGAATGTAATGTTATTTATAGAAAATATTTTTTCGCAATATTCACTATAAAATAAGAATTTTTAGAAAATACTGAAAATTTTTTCCAAATATAATTTTCCCATTCTCTATTAAAAAATTATTTTTATCAAATTTTAATTATTAAACCAATATATTTATTTCCTATAATAAGAATTAAGAATATAAAGAAAAAATATGTTTTATTGAAAAATAACTTCTTAATCTTAAATTTTATTTAATCTTATTTCAAATAAATATCAATAGATTTTAGAATTGATATAATAGTTAGAAATTAAATATATTATATTATATAATATGAAATTAAACATGATAAAATAACTATACTAAAGTAATATATAATACTATTTTTTTAAAATAATTCACTAAAATGAATCATTTTTAGAATATTAATTAAAGAGAATAATAATATGTTTTCTTATTTAAATTAATCATTACCCTTTTATTAGATAATAATTATATTATTTTTGTATTTTTATTTTTTTAGCTTAATATTAGTCAAGTATTACATGTGATTTCAATTATTAAACACAATGTTTATTGAAGGAAGACGAACAGTGAAACCTCATGTCACTACAACATGGATATTATGGATCAAAATTGGTCAAGTTGTGTCAGGTCATATGCCAGGAAGGATCATTAGTAAAATTATGGATCATGTAAATTCATGGTGCCATCATGTTTTATTTAGATTTTGGTAACCAACTTCTCAAGGTTTTAGTAGGGGATCTGAATTATGGCTCTAATTATGATAATCAATGCTCTATGGTTATGTAATTGAGCTACAGATAATCCATTAGAATTAGAAGAATGAACTGATGAGTTGGTAATGGTTTGAAAAACTATGTATTTTATGATTGAAGATATAAATATTGAAAAAACTACTAAAGTATGAGATTATCTATTCTGGGGATATTTTAATACCACCAGTATGATGTTCTGGACCTAGATTCCACTCAAGGGGTGCCCTGTGCCTGGTGGGCCACATGGACTCGTGCGCATCTCCCCAAATTAGAGAGGAGGTCCACTAGAATTGATAGCCTAGGGTGTGTTTGTGGGGAGACTATTCCCTTATAAACAAAGTGTAGTGTAGTTGGTGAATGTAGAAAAAAGTAAATAGAGGAATAAATATATGTTAACATAATGGAATAGTTGAAAATAGAGAGAATGATAAAAATAACTGAAACAATTGGAATATAATTCTACAACAGATGATATTTCATATCATGAAAAATCTATAAAACACAAATACAAGAAAGTAAGCATTATATGTTTCACAATAGTATAAAAAATAAAAGACTATCCCAAGAATCTTGAGTTCTATATCGGTCAACTACTATCAAGATCCATGCTAAACAGTAATAAATCAAGTGTTTGAATGTATTATTACCTTTTTCTAAACCTATAAACATGTAATATACTTTAGGTATGAAAAGGTTCTCGTTGAGGTTGTGAGATAAATCTCATTAGGCCACCACCAGATGAGTATATAACATTCGGCTCGTGTAATGGATATGTAACTGTGTGTTAGCATAAATATATAAATCAAAGTAGTAAAATGTAACTAAATACCCATATACCATCTTATCTCTTTTCTGGAATATGATCATGTCAACAATTTGTTATTTTATTATTAATAATTCATAAATAAGTCACATGTTAGAAATTGAAAATGTTCCACGTTGTAATAAGGAAACCTATGATGATATTTAATACTGATGTCCCAATGTAATAACAAAGGTGACATAGACCACAAGGGTCACCAACTCAATAATTATTGTAGCCTAGATTTGGGTAAGAGTCTAATATAAGGAGTATAGTCCAAATAATTCCACGATGAGGCGCCTACTGAGTCCAAGGTGATTGTCCAAGGTAAAATGGGGCTATATAGAGACCGAGCCCAATGAGCTTTAACCATGGAACCTACTTGACATTCCTAGATCCAAGGAGTGTGTCCAGGAATCCTATAATGATATTGAAGGGGTTATATAGTGTCATACTAGGAATCAAAGAAAAGACAAGGATCAAGATCTAGGTGGCTCTCAACCTAATCAAGAAAAATCCTTTAATCAAAATGGGCTTCCCAAGTGCTAATGGAATTCTCTAATCAGAATCCATGGAGATCTCGAGCCAGGACATTATTATTTTATTATGAAGTCATGAAGTTTTTCATTTGTTTCAAACCTTTCCATCATTTGTGTGATATGTTCATGTATCATGCAACCATTGGTTCAGTCCTTTCAATTCTTTAGTGTGATAAGGTCATGTATCATGCACCATTTCATTTAAGACACTTATAGAATATCGAATAATTAAGGTTTACTCGGATACCTTCCAATAATGTGGTATGGGGTGATAAAGACATTTAGCATATCAATAATTCACATTTAATCTGGTCAAGTCATATATTCAATATACATTTCAATTTCCATTTCACATTTAATTATCAATTGAAACACTAACTTTAGGTCGGTAAAGTGGTACACATCCATTGTAATTATTTTAAGGACCCGACCCCAGTTTCCCTGATCTAATTCCTTATTTATTTAAATTGGAATATAAACAAGGAATATACATCTAGATGGACTATGTTTTTTAGTATCATTTGAAACAAGATACATACATAAGTTCAACATTAGAAATTGATAATAAATACATTATAGAAACTCCTTTAACAATATCCACAACTCCTAGGTTATTTCTTCTAGACATTTATAATATACCTCTTTATGTCCTGAAAAAATGAATCATTTGAAATGGATGAGCTAAAATTGTCACTAATGGTATGAAAATCCATAGAAGATGTCATAAACATAGTCATTAATAATGGTAAATAACTAAAAACACATGCATTTAAAAAAATAAACATGAACTGATTATGGTAGGAATAAGAGATGAATAGATAATGCCATAATAAAGCATAATCATGGGTATTATACTAGCCTAATAACAACATCAACCATATATAAAATATTCATAATATGTTAATGCATAATGTAGGATGTCATAACCATACCGTCAAGGCCTCATTCTAAGACTATAAATAATCATTTCGTCAAGGCCTTGTGCCAAGACCATAGTTTGTCTCATGAGACCGACTGATGCACTGAGGGATATAGAGGGCCCCACCTGACACATACTATGTCCAATTAATTCCACATATAAATAGGGATAAACATAAATAACATATACATTCAAATTTAAACTGACATATGAAATGTAAATAACTTTCCCCGAACATAAATCTCAAACACTAACCATTCAGAGTAAATTGGTGTATGGTTTTAGGAAAGAAAATCCAAAATAAAATTAGTAATAAACCATCCAATTAAATATTATATATGATATCATAAAATATTAATCCCAATAATTCCTAACAATCAACAATATTGATGAAACACACGAAAATACACATATAAAATCATTGAGTAATTCTTGAGATAAATACTTTTTTATTTTGAAAAGAAGAGTTCTTTTGGAAAAGACTTTGTATAAAACCAGAAATGAATAAAGATAGTATTTTAATGATAAAATTATTTATTTTATAAAGATATAAATTTATAAAACAAATTATAGATTTCCCTTGAATATAAGAAAGAATTTGAGAAATTCCATTGAATCAGGCATTAATTATAGAAATAATTTTAAATCATTCTTTTAAAAAGTGTAACTCGCCAAAAAATAAGTAATTATTCTGAAGGATAAATATATATAGAACACTCACACATAATTTATTATGAATTCATAATAATAAAACTTAATTTCATTTAGGTAGTTAGATAATAAAAGTAACCCATATGAAAATGGCGTTCAGGTGGAAAACCCTTACCTTAAGACCGAATGTGTTCCACTCTTGTACTTAATGTCATGTAATAATAAATTAGGCTTATTAATAATTTAATTCATAACATATTAGAAATTCTATTAGTTTATCATAATTATATTAAGTTCACATGTATATATTGATAAGTTATAATATTGAATATCATCGTTCCAGAGTGTTTGTTTCCTTGGTTTTCATGATCAGTATATTTGTATATGAGTATGAATGTTCATGGGGAAAAGATGTAATTCTCCATAATTAAAATTATATATTACTTATGAACATACATATGTTTTTATTTTAATTCATTTCATTTGTTTACATGGAATGAGGATGAATCATTAGATGAGATATTAACGAGCATCAGTTAGATTATTTTAGCGGCATTTTGATTATTATGAACTAGTTTGGTCATATGATTTAATTTTATGTATAGATACTAATTCCGTAATATTGAGTAAGTATGAATAAATATATTATTGTCTGTTTTTACCAAAAAAATGGTTCTTGACCAGTAATTAAGGAGAAATTGAAGAATGATACATCGTTGTCCACAAAGGTTGTAAATTTGAACCTCACAAATGACGATTTTGTTTATAAAATAACATAGGGAGAGTAAGGAAATTGATGATGGTTCTTCCATTAAAAAAATATAATTTCAGTATATATATGATAATGGAGTAATCATGGTCATTTGGATGTAGTAGTCTTGTTGATAATAACAAAATAAAGGAACATGAAAAGAAAATGTCAGAAATGAAATGTGAATTTACCTCTTGAATCCACCTCCTTCAGAACCTCCTTAAGGGAAGGGGTTTCGGTCTTTTGGAAATCCCAAGAGCTCCTAGACATGGGTAGTGACTAGGGAATTTTATTTATGTAGAATGTTTTGGATCTTCAACTCTTATAGGAGTGAATAGAAGAGAGAGTGAGAGGGGTTATAGTGGTAGAGAGGAGTGAATTTTTAATATTTTATTAATTATTTTATTAATTCCCTCAATACAACCAATAGTGTCGATTCATGTGACCCATAATAGTAATAACTTAATTTGAGTTCTAACCAAGTGGGATTACATCAGTCATGATGTCATAAATAGTGTATTTAGATGATAATTTGTATATACGGTACATTACCATATTTCATTATTCAAAAAAATTCTACACATTCAGAAAAATCCCAAATAATTCACTCTAACAATTTATCAACATGTATAATTAAAAATGGAACTCCATTTTTTATAAATAATTTTCAAAATATGGTTAATTTAATATTTTATTAAAATCATAATTTATTCAAAAATTAACAATTTTAATGCTATAACTTATTTTATATCACATTGATAAATTAATCAAGATGTTATTATCTCGTAGCCTTAAAAAATAAAATAATAATATGATTTACTACTCATAAGAGTCATATTAAAATTCATTTTACTATTCATAATGGTATGTTACTATTCACCAAAAGATCAAGTTGATTCTGTCAGACTCCAAATGACTTACTAATCGCAACTCTAGATGACCATTATTCTAAATTCAAAACATAATAAGGGAAAAGTTGTGTTTAACAGATAGATTATATTTTTTTTGTAGGGTCTTAGTGTTTCATGCATTAAATATTTGTTTTCAAAACCTTGGGGTATTACATTCTCTCATCCCTTTAAAAATTTCATTCTCAACATTCACAGAATGTTACCTCAAAAAAAGATTTGGGCAATTCATTATCATAAGCTCCTCAAGATCCCATGTTGCCTCTTCGGTTTTGTGATTTTACCAATGTATCTTTACCAGACAAGTCAACTAATTCCTCAACACTATTTCTCAATTTTCCAGAATCTGGATAGGCTCTTCATAGTATGATAGGTCAGGTTCCAACTCTATATATTCATAGGTGAGGAAATGTGTTGGGTATGGCATGTACTTTCTCATCAATGAGACATGGGGCACATTTTGTACTTTGGATAAGCATGGAAGCATATCCAAATGATATTAAATAACTCTAATTCTCTCCGGAATATCAAAATTCCCAATATACTAAGGGATCCATTTCTCTTTCATTCCAAATATTATAATGCCCTTCGCTAGAGGTTCTTTTAATAAAACATGATCTCCCACTTGAAATTCTGAATCCTTCCTTTGATTATCAGTATAGCTTTTTGGTCATCTTTGAGCTACTTTGATATGGCCTGGAATAGTTTTTAACTTCTCTATAGTTTCCTCTATAATCTCTCGGCCCACGAGCTTCCTTTCACCAATTTCATCCCAACATGTGGGTGTACAACATCTCTTCCCATACAATGCTTCATATGAGGCCATTTGAATACTTGAATGGAAACTATTATTGTAGGATAACATACCTAAAGGTAAATATTTACCGCACATACCTTGATAGTCAAGTGAACTTGATCTCAACATGTCCTCTATGGTTTGGATCATCCTATCTGATTACCTATTAGTTTGAGGGTAATAAGCAGTACTCAATCAAGGTTTTTTATCCAAATCCTTTTGAATACCATTCTAGAATTTAGATGTAAATCATTGGTGACAATCTGAAACAATTGAGAGAGGCTCCCCATGATGTCTAACAACATCATTGATATAGATTCCTTCTAGGAACTCGAGTGTAAAATCCCACCTTACAACGATGAAATTTAAGGATTTGTTAAGTCAATCCACAATCAACCATATTGCATCATTCGTTCATGGATTTTTGGGTAATGCAGTGACAAAATCCTTGGTGACGTCATCCATTTCATGAATGAATAGATAGAGGTTTCATGAATCCTTTTGGATGTTGCCTTTCAGCCTTCAATTATTGACAGACTGAACATCTTGATACATAATCCGAAGTTTCCTTCTTCATGTTATCCAAACAAAAATGTTGCTTCAAATATATATACAGCTTATTGATACAAGGATATATGTGGAAATTTGAACAATGGGAAACATCCAATAACTCTATTTTTATCTCGGGTACAGCTGTAACACAAAGCCTCTTCCCAAATTTTAGAACACCATCTTCACACAAAAAAGTCATCCATATTCCCACAATTCAAAACATTAATATTATTTTGAAGGTTCTCAAGATTAGGATGTAAAGTTTTAATCCTTTATAATAAATATGGTTTGTAAAACAAATAATAAAAAGTGATCTTTCACCTACTTTTATAATTTCCATATCCATCCTCACTAGATCCATGTATGAAGGATCTTTGTCAATCCCCACTTTTTTGAGAAATCCATGATCCTTTCGGCTCAATGCTTTAGATACCTTGTTTTCCTTTCCGGGGTGGTAGTGTATAGTATAATCATAATCCACGAGTAGTTCGAGATATCGCCTTTACCTAATGTTGAGTTCTTTCTGTGAGAAGATATTATTCATAATCTGTGATCCATATATATCTCACATTTTTCTCTATAGAGATAATGTCTCCCTATCATCAGAGAAAATATTACTGCTGCTAACTCTAGATTATGTGTTAGATAGTTTTGTTCATGAATTTTTAATTGTCTTAATTCATATTCAATAACTCTATCATTCTAAATAACGACCAGAACATGTCCTTTCTTTGATGCATCGCTATATATAACAAACCCATCAATCCCCGATTTTAGGGTTAGGGTCAGAGAATTCACTAATCTCCTCTTCAATTCATCAAAACAGTCCTCACATTCTTTTTTTCATATGAACATAACCACTTTTCTTATAAGCTCAGTCATTAGGTTGGATAAACAGACGATGTTCTAAAAAAAATTTGATAATGACTTGCTAAACCAATAAAACTACATACCCTTGTTATGTTTGTTAGAATAGGACATTTTCGTATAGCCTCTTTCATTGTAGGATCAATATATATTCCATACCAAAAGACAATGTGGCCAAGAAAGGAAGCCGATTAAATCCAAAATTCACACATTATTAACATCCCATATAATTTATTTCTTCTAAGAGTCTTTTAAATAGTGTGCAAGTGATTTTGATGATCCTCATAGATTTTGGAGTATAACATGATATCATCAATAAATACCACCATAATTTCATGAAGATATAACTTGAAAACTCTATTCATTAAATCCATTAAAATAAAGGGTTAATTAGTTAGTCCAAAAGGTATTACTGTAAACTCGTAATGCCCATACCTGATTCAAAATGCTATTTTTGGAATGTCTTATTTCCTCAACAGAAACTGATGATATCCAGATTGAATATAAATCTTCAAAAAATACAAGGATCTATAATGATGATTAAATAATAAATCTATGTGTGTTAGGGGATACTTGTTCTTCATTGTTATAGAACTGATCTCTCTATAGTCAATGTACAACCTCATAGATCTATATTTCTTCTTAACAAAAAAAATGTGAGCTCTGCATAAAGAAACACTTGGGAGAATATATCCTTTATCAATAAATTCCTATAGTTGTATCATCAGTTCCACTAATTACACGGTGTTCATACCATATGGGGTCATTTATATGGTCCATGAACCCGGAATTAAGGAAATGAAAAAATCAATTTCCCACTCTGGAGGATGTAATGGTAAATCCTCTGGAAAGACGTCAACAAATTCTTACATAATAGGTACATACTCTATTTGAAAATTCTTTTCCCCACACATAGTTATTAAATTACCTTCCTTCTCAAGAATTTAATTTAGAATTGCTTTTGCGTGTAGCTATAGATGAGAATCAGATGGTGATGTTTCTTCCCTAATGATATGGGATTCTGCATCATCCTCCAAAATTATAACCTCTTTCTTCATGAAATAAATTTTCAAATCATGGTTTGAAATCCAATCCATACCAAGTATTATATCAAATTTAATCCTGGATGTGACAATAATATCAACAAATAAATCATGATTATAGTCTATAATGGGGATTTATTAACAGAACATTATGGAAATGATACTTCCCTTAGGAGTTCTGGCTGACAACTCCCTTATTAAATCAAATTGGAAATATCTATTTTCTTCGAAAAGTAGGATGATATGAAAGAATTTGATGATTCGGAATCAAATAAATAATTGTATAATTTTGAGGAATTGATTAAAGTACCTACCACAACATCATTATGAACTTCAATATCAGTAGTTGTGATTTCATTACTTTGTCCCTCCTCCCTTTTCCTTTTTTGGGGAATTTTTCCCTAACAATTAGGATATTCATGTGTATAATTTCCCGTATCCCTACAATTGAAGAATTGAACATTGGTACATTCTTTTGTCCACATAAAATCTCAAGATAGGTGGACTTTTTCACAACACAAGTAATAGACTCTGATTCCTTTTAAGTAAGTTCCTAGGTATTTCTTCCCACAATTACTTCAAGATGGAAGGTCAACTCTTCCATTATTTCCCATTTCCTTTTTTATTTTTCTAGTGTATTCAGAAACCCTCATCTTCTCCAATTTTCCTTTAAATTAAAATTACTTAGAATATTCATTTTCTGTATTGATATCACTCTAGACTATATCTTCATTAAATGAGAAACATTGGGAGACTAGTGCCCTTCGGAGGAATGGGTTTAAACCATCAATGAATCGATCAATTTTTCTCCATGGATTAAACATATAGTCTGCAGCATGCCTTTCCAGACTTGTAATGTTGGCTTCATACTTGGAGACATTTTTATCCTACTTCGGCCTCAAGTCCTATAATTGCCTTTTCATATCTTATAGTTGTTGACAAGGAAAGTATTTCTCTATAAATATTGCTGTAAAGTCCATCCATTCCATATCTTCTATATCTTCTTCCTCCTTTTTTTGGATTAGTGACCACCACGGGTCTGTACCTCCCGATAGATGATAAATATCTATGATAAACTTCTCTCTTTTATTACATCTCAAATCAAGAAATAGCTTCTCTAGGGTTCTTTTCCACTACTTATCTACAAATGGGTTTGTAGTCCCATTGATTTATAGAGGATGTTGTCACATAAAGAAAATCTTACAAAGATCCTCCATGTTCTAAATCTAGATTCTCTATATGGGTAAGGTTATTAGTCATAACCTAAGTCACCTATTCTAGTATAGTTATAATTTTCTCGGCACCAGTCACAACACCAGAGCCAACATCATTATCTAGAATTAGAGGGAAATCCCTTAATTTGACACATCTATTCATGCAGTTTCCATTCCTTTCACTAGGAACCATTTCTAAATAATGGAAAACTCTATATTAGGTTATAAATAATAATGTATTATATCAAAATAGAAACATACTTAGAAGAAATTGATATTCAATACATTGGTAATATCATAATAATAAACATGGTTTATTTCAGGAAAAATTTACATTTAAATCATTCATAATGGATTGTAAAAAATGTGAATTATCCTAAGTAGATCCCACATGATTGTCAAAATAGGTGCAAAGTAAAGCCTGTTGTTGTGTACCAGGATACCCGATGTCAAGCTTGAAACACCTTGTTAGAGTTTTCACTCCATGGTACATCTATTCCAGAACAATTTCCACTTATAGTATCTATTCATGGATGTATTTTCTAGAAAGATTCACATAATTTATTCGTTATCAAAATAATAGGAGGTTATAGTATGCTTATCCTAAAATACTATCTTTGATATTTGTTCTATAATCTACGATTTATAAATCATTTTTCTATGTTTTCAACTAATCATCCTATGATACCAACTATAAGGACCTGACCCCAGTTAACCAGAGCCAGTGCCTTATTAAATTACATTGTACTATAAACAAGGAATATAAATCATGAAGGACCGAGTAGTTTAGTATCATTGAAAAATAAATAAATACATAAGTTCAACATTTCAAATTTAAATGAAATACAACATAGTAACTCCTTTGACAATATCCATAACTCCTAGGTTATTTCCGTTTTTCATTCATAATATACCTCTTTGTGTCCTAGGAAATTGAATCATAAGAAAGGGGTGATCTCAAATTCTCAGTAAGTGTAATAAATACAGTAGAAGATGTACCAAACATAAACATTAGTTATGGTGAATAACTAAAAAACATGCCTTTAAAAAAATAAACTTGAACACACTATGGAGGGAATAAGAGCTGAATAAAAAATTCTATAATAAAACATAATCATGAGTATTATACTAACCAAATAACCGAATAAAACATCAATAATATTTTCATAATGAGATAATTAATAATTCAGGACATCTTAACCATATCATGAAGGCCTCATGTGAAGACCGTAGATAATAATTTTGTCAAGGCCTTGGGCCAAGATCGTAGTTTGTCTCGTGAGACCTACCGATGCACCGAGAGGCTATAACCAGCCCCACCTGACACTTAACATGTCCAATTAATTTCTCACATGAATGGGGATAAACATAAACAACATATAAATTCATATTGAAACTAACACTTGTAGTGTAAATAATATTCCTCAAACATTAAACTTAAACACTAACCATTCAGAGTAAATTGGTGAATAGTTTTAGGATAGAACTTCCATAATCAAACTAGTCATAAACAACCCAATTAAATATGGTAGCTGGTATCATAAATTATTAATCCCAATAATAACTAATAATCAACCAAAGTGTTTTAATAGACGAAAACCCTCTTATAAAATCATTGTGTAATTCTTGAGATAAATACACATTTATTTTGAAAAGGTGAATTATTTTGGAAAATTCATTGTATAAAATCAAAACTTAAGTAAGATAGTGTCTTAATAATAAAATGAGTGATTTTAGAAAGATAATAATTTCTAAAAAAAATTATATAGTTCCCTTGAAAATAGGTAATAATTTGAGAAACTCTCTTGAATCGGGCTGGAATTTCCGAAATAATTTTGAAAGATTCAATTAAAACGTGTAACTACCCATAAAAAAAAAAGAAGTATTCCAGTTGATAAACATATATAGAACTCTAAAACAAACTTTATGTTCATTAAATGATAGTATATAATAATTTTATTCAGATAATTAGTTAATAAAAGTAACCTGAAGGAAAATAGTGGTTCGAGTGGGAAACCCTTACCTTAGGTTTAAATGTGTTCCGCTCTTGAACTTAAGGTCCTGCAATATAAAATTAGACTTATTAATAACTTAATTCATAACCTTTTAGACATGTATTTAGTTTATCATAATTTAATTATGTTCATTATGTCTTTATTGATAAGTTATAAGAATGAATTCTGTCATTTCGGAGTGTTCATTTCTTGGGTTTTCATGATCAATATATTGGTATATGAGAATGGATGTTCGTGTGCAAAAGATGTAATTCTCGATAATTGAAATTATATATTTTTTTAACATAAATTTGTGTTAATGTAATTTCATATCATTTGTTTATATGTAATGAGGATGAATCATTAGATTAAATATTAATGACATTTACTTTGATTATTTTAGCGGTATTTTGATGATTAGGAACTAGTTTGGTCATATGTTCTAATATTATGTACATATACTAGTTCCTGAATATTATGTAGGTTATAATACATATATAATAGTATGGTTAAACCAAAAAAATGTTTTCATTAATAGTAATGAATGAGAAAGTGAGGAATGATACTTCATCATCCATGAAGGTTGTAAATTGTAACCTCACAGATGACAATTTATTTTATAAAATAATAGAGAGAGAGAGAGAGAGATTAAGGATATTGATGATTGGTATTCCATTCACAAGATAAAATTACAGTATATATTTTATAATGGAGTTATAATGGTTCTTTTTATAGAGTATTTTAGGATAGGATAACAAAAGAAAAGAACTTTAGATGAAAATGAAAGAAAAAAATATGAGTTTACCTCTTGAGTCAACCTCCTTGAGAACCTCCTTTAGGGAAGGGGTATTAGTATTTTGAAAATACCAAGAGCTCTAGAATGTGGGGAGTGACTAGGGAATGGTTTTTGGGCATAACATTTAGAATATTTATGTTATATAAGAGTGAAGAGAAGAGGGAGTGAGGGGGGTTATATTGGAGGAGAGGATTGAATTATGAATATTTTATTCATTATTCAATTAATTCTCTCAAGATAACCAATAGTGTTGATTAATGTGACTCAATATAGTAATACGTTAATGTGATTTCGAAACAAGTGGTATTGAATCACTCATGATTTCATAAATAGTGTATTTAACTCATAATTTTAATATAAAATATTTTACAATAATTCACTATTCATTAAAAATTCAAGACTTTCGGAAAAATCACCAAAATTCACCCTAACCATTTTTCGACGTGTATTATTCAAAAATAAATTCCTTTATTTAAAAAAAATTTTCTAAATATTATTAACATAATTTTTAAATAAAATCACAATTTATTCAAAAATTAACAATTTTCAAACTATAACTCATTTTATATCACCTTTAAAAGTTAATCAAGATGTTCTGATCTAATAGCCATAATAAAATAAAATAATTATCTAATTTAATACTCATAAGATTCATATTACTATTAATTTTACTATTAATAAGGTTATATTACAATTCACTAAAAAATAAAGTTGGTTTTATCATACTTCAAATGGCCAACTGACAGCAACTCCAGATGACCATTTTTGGTAATTCAAAACATTGTAGAGGAAATGTTTTGTTTAACAGATAGATTATAAAATGTGTTGTTTTTTAGGTACTCTGTGTTTCATGCATTAAATATTTATTTTCAAAATCATTTTGTGTTACACATGAAACTATGAAATTCAAAAAAAATAAATCAAGCCATTGAATATTGAAAATATCACATAAGAGTGGTCAGGCCAATGAACCCCTGAACGGTGGCGCAAAATTTTCAAATCACTAAAAAAACTTATGGAATAACCTTCAACAATGAAAGGATTGAGTTTTGTTCATAACCCCCAATAATTAATCACATATATTGAAATATAGTAACCATGAAATTCTAATGAGTATAAGCATGGAACGTTAATTCTATAAATTACACCTGATTAAACTAGGGGCCCCACATGACAATTCCAAAATCAACTAACATTCCAGATGTGTTATATACCACCCGACATAGGCTTTTATGAATCTACTCCTCTGTTATTGGCCCTTTATTTATCTTGTATAAAAGTATAACTAAGAAAAAGATAAAAATTCTCAAACCTTGATAACTCAGTTGTGAGAAAGAGATAAGAAGAATAGATCAAAGGTACTCATGTACTTGCACTTGTGCATTCAAATTAATGAACAGAACCTCGATCATATCATGGATGAAAGAGATCCCTTCATTATACCTTAGACCTATAGAGGAATCCAAAATGAGATACATTTATCTTAACCACACTAAAATATAGATTTGGGAGGATGATGGGTTCTAATTATATCATTTAGGGAAAAATTATCAAATAACCTGAAAATTGGTTGTGAATGGTTTGTCCACATGGTTGGAAAAACCTTGTGAATAATGTTCATGATTACCTAGTAAGAATGGGAAATTTCATTATTGGGCTTCATGGTTGTGCATCAACCATGAAATGTGGCTCTGTTTGAAAAACATCATCAATACGGTTAGGAAAACCGTGTTCCAATCATTTGAAAAGGCATGTTTCACCAAAAATATGTGTTCTAGGCTCCGAACAATACTCAGACACCCTTGAGACATTTTCTAACTCCTTAGGAATACATATTAGGTCCACGGTAAATATTTAGAAAAAAATGAATAGGATGCATACCTGTGTGAAAACCCAGGTTCTTAAAAACTTCCCCCATTAAAAAAACCCATCTCTGAGTTCACCTAACAAGGGTGGAGAAACACTATCTTAGAAAATATATGGCCATTGGTAATGTAAGATGGATTCCATGTAAAATACTTGGTAAATAAATAATATAAATTTTTATATTTGTTAAAATTTGTGAATGAAATATTAATTTTACCTTAATGGCGATGCTATGTGTGATGGCATACCTAATATGCAACAACAGGTCTCATTGAAAACTTATGTTGCACACAACATTGAGTTATACTAAAAGATATCAACATAATATTATTATTTTAAATGGGTGTTAACACATCATTGTTTTATTTTCATAAATGAACAAAACTAAGCATATTATGATTAAATATGTTTTTTAATTTTTTTTACATTTATCTAAAAAATTTAGAGGCTTAAAATAATAAAGGATCTGATTTTAAGCATAAACACTCTAATATTCATTAAAAGGTCAATATACCACCTTTTGATGGTGAACCCTATTTAAATATAGTTTTGGTCAATTTATAGGTTCTATTTGACAAAATAAAATTCTTCTTTAGAATCAGGACATAAAAATTTACTTTGGGTAAATTTGTGGAATTTTTCTGATAAAATTCATTTTTTAATGAATAGTGAAAAAATACTATATTTTAATTCAAAACAGCCTTTTAATCTAATCTATTTATAACGTTATATTATCTTTTTAAATGGTTTTAAATTTAATTATAATAATTTTTTAATATATAATCCAATGTTTTTCATTGGAAGAAATTTTACACTGAAATTAAGCAAAAATAAGTGTCAATATTTTGATATTTATTATTTATTAAAAACATGCTTTTTGTTTTGATAGTAGAAATTAATTTTAAATTAATTTATTCCACTTTTGCATTTTTAATTTGTAAAAATTGATTCCACATTTGGAAATAGGAGGTCCAAATTGTGTAAATATGTTACTTTTATTTTTATACTTTATGAATATTTACTTCAGTAAAATTTTTATTTACCATGGTTAATGGGTAAATATGGTAAATAAAGGTAAATTTTTTTATAATAATATTTAATTACCCTAAAATGTGTGATAATTTTATTTTTCAATACATTTCTGACCATGGACATTCTTGGGTCGATTTTGGGACCCCACGGAGCCACATGGGAGTGATAATGACACTTTATATTAAATAATATAAAGTAAAGACAAAATTGACCTAAACATATATATTTAATAAATCAATTCATACATGGGAGTATATAATTTATCATTTAGACTATAAATATTTATTATAAAGATAAAAATATTTCCTACATATGAATTTTTTTTATAATTTTTAGACATGAAATAAATAAAAATTATTTATGACCCAATAATGATGTAGTGTTTACCTTGTTAATAAATGATTTGAATAAATAAGATTATAATGATTAAAAAATATCAAAAACATGTCCAATTCTTATTGAATGATTTTATTTCAAACATGATTCATCTTATCTTTTACTTTAACTAATTTGGGACCATTAGAAACTGAAAATCATTATATAAAAATATAATATTTTAAAACATTTTTAAAGATCCCCTCCCCCGACTTATATAAATCCCTCACCTATAACACATTCCACAAAATTTTCACGCCACATGGATCATCCAAACTCTATCCAATTATTCTCCCTACATCCCTCTACTCCTCTTAGAATCCTTCCCCTACGAAGAAATAAAAACAATTAAACCTTTTGGTCAAACCAAAGGGAGATACCCTATTTAAAGGTAACGTCTTCTCTTAAGTTATTTTGTTTTATTTTACTTATCCAGCCCCTAAAATCCATTCATTCATTTATTTTTTAACTAGACCAGTATCCTCAATATAATAGGTTTGTTTTATGAGAATTATTCTAACTACACTTACACACACCTCTATCTAATGGGAAAATAATATATTGTTTCTGTGGACGGAAAACTAATGACTCACGAAACGTTTATTGTTAAATATTCTAAAACCACATCGTATGGTGTAAATTGAGAAGAAACTGTATTTATATGTGATATATATTATATTTATATTGTTTCTATGCTTCTGTAATTATCATTTATAGAATACCTTTATGGTTTTCTATAGTGGGTAAATAAGATAATTTCATTTGAGGAAGTACGGACTACCGCCCCCTCAAAGTGATATGACATGTTCATGGAATACATGGAATGTATAAAGGATGGAGATAATTAAATTATATACGATATTATACTAGAATTATAATATAACTATGTATCATTATGTTTTCATTCCATTAAATACAAAATTGAAATGAATGTAGTGTTCATGCGTACGTACGACTTACCATCTCCATGAACAGTGCATTTCATTTCTTATCTCGAAAGGTTTTTTACAATTATAAATACATATATATACTTGATATATATGATATATAAATCAGGAATATAATTCTTAAGATTATTTAATTTTTACCACATGGACAATTTAAAATTATAACAAGTTCTTTTTCAACTCAAGTTCCGAACATCGACAAAATGTCCAATATGATCTCAAATAAATGACTAATTGTTATATCAAGGTAATAATTAATATAAAAGGAATAATAAACTTGAAAAAGGTTCTTAATCAAGTATAAATTACCTTTAGTTTATTATTCAGTAGATTAAATAATGATTGACTCAGGTCAGACATGAGGTAAGGGATTTCTTATCTCACTTTTAATTTTGGGAGATTTCAATTATTCGACACTTATTTATTGCATGTGGTTTATTGGGTACTTAAATTTGATATATATTATCATTATTCTCTTTATATTCATTGTATTATGTGATTCATTTGGTGGTTATGAACTTTTTTCATACGACATGATTGATTACAACTTGGTAAGGGGTTTTTGTCTCACATTTTATTCCCGTGAGATTCATGCTATATTGCCTCTATTTCCTTTTGTGTGGTGTATGTACTGCCAATGATTGTATTCATTTTAAAATATACATTAATTAATGGTTAATTAAATGTTAATTTTATGATCCCTCTTTCATATGGTGAATGTTTCGTAAGTTACCAAATCGGTAAGGGAACCTTTCAACCTTCACTTTTTAAAAGACTTCATTTATGTTATGTATTTTAATTTACACTTTCTTATATTGGGATAAGTTATTATATATACTTATTGTAGTAAATTTTATGTCCACTTGATAAGATAATCCTTTCTCTCTCATCAACTATTTTTCTAAAATTTTATGTGACGTTGTAAGGCTGTCGAATTTTTTTAAGGAAAATTCCTAACCCAATTTCAATTCTTTGAGTTAAAATTCTAATTATTGATTATGTCATGATATGAATATGTGTGAATGACCTATGATTTTATTACACTTAATATCCACTTATATTGGGTGTATTATTATTTTTCTCACATAATTAGGTCATTGATTTAACCGAAATCTAAGGATACGATCTTTGTAAGCGACTTTGTCTCAATTTACATTCCATTGAGAATTATTTATTGTTATAGACCAATTCACATTCATATGGTGTATATAAGTCCATTTTGACATATTATATCATGAATTTAATTATTATTATGATATTATAAGATTGTTTAATGTTATTAAATAATTATTTTTATTTAAGTATTTTCTGAAGTGGTAAGGGACTATTTAACTTAAACAAAGTTTTAAATGTTTTAATGATTTGTTATTCTAAATCATTATAATTAATTTAATTGTTTTAAAAATGTATTTAAGCATTTATTTATAAGTATATGAATGTTTTGGAATAAAAAATTCTTTGAAAATATTCAATGTGTTATGGGACACTTTGATTCAAAAATTTCTTTATTGAATGATTTAAATGGATTTGAAAATGGATTAATAAAGCATTGTTTATTTCAATATCATGATATGATATATTATGATTAGAATGTGGAAATTTTACCCTTACTTTATGATTGTGTTATGTGTTATGATTATGTTATGGTTATTGGGCATTGTTTATGTATATAGGTGGTTCTTTGATAATCCTTGGGCAGGTGAGCCCGAGATAGCTCTCTAATGCATTTGGTAATGTGATGGAGGAAAACATTAATGTTTCTCCTAATAGACTTAGGTAAAATAATATGATGGGTGTTCCGGTGCAACTCCCTATATTTCTGTGATATCTATAATGTAGGTATGATATGGATGCCACAAGTTGCCTATATGATTTTTGATTTCTATGTGTTATTCATAAATCTTATTATTTCATGAGGTATGAGCTTATTCTTGGTATGTATTTATGGATTAGTGTCATCTTTATTTATATTATAACCCATACTGAGATTTTTATTCTCATATAATGTTTTTCAATTTTTTTCATAGGACTTAAAGATGAATAGGGTCAAGGATGGGATCAAGGAAAAGTCATGCTGTCTAAAAATGGAACTAGACATGACTCTTTTTTTAAGAGTTATTATTTTATGAAAAAATGGAAATTGAATAGAATTGCCTACTTTGTAATTATTGATATGTAATGTAATATTTATGCACTAATTCTCTAAAACTCTAAACCTAAAAAGATCCTTAATGTGAATTATTCATTTAATTCAATATTATGTATTTTTTAAGGTTGGGTCCTTATAGTTGGTATCCGTGGTCGGTTTTGATAACATTAGAGGTTATGGTGTTTTTTATGGTATGTGATATAACCATAATAGTTAGCATGTTATAAGGAGCCATAGTTATTTTAAATAAATTTAATGAGTTTAAGATAACATGAATAAGTCTATCTTAGTATTTACCCTCCACATAAGATATTATATGATGATTTTTCTGATATACTCACACTGTCCTTTTTGGTTATAGTAAATGGATGGATATACCAGGCACCAAAGTAAGAGTGGATGTAAATAAAACTATGACAGTTTTTTGCATGAAGAAACTGAATGAAATGGGAGCTGCAATGATAAATCTTGGGGTTATTCTCAATCAACTATCTGGAGTCATGATTGACCACCCAAACCATGATGATTTTTATAAGGAATCATATATGAAAGAAACAAATCACTACAGAAGTTTAGGTAATAATAATAATGTTAAGTATGTTCAAAATACTACGTGTCAAGGATGTGGAATTAAACACCATAGAAAATGCTTCAAAGGGATGTGAAGATGCTATAGATGCTGGAATATAGGTCATAAATCAATAACCTACAATGAAAAAAGAAGCATCTTTTTGACTCTAGGAAAGGGAATGAAGTTCGTTCTAAGGGATCAATTGAATGTTTTAAAAGTGGTGTGCATGGTCATTATAAAAGTAGATGTCCTATAAAGAAGTTTTGGGAATGGGATCACCAGGATCATAGAAATATATGATTACCAAAACCTAATTCCATTCCGATTGAGGATGAAGAAACATACAATGACCATTGAATGATATAGATTATTTCTTAACATATTTTTTGATATTATTGAATCTTAGGATATGATTGATGATTTTGTTTGTAGGAAAGAAGTATTTAATAATAAGTTGGTAAGGAATGGTTAATTGATCATAAAGAATTTTGAATGAGTTAGAAGTCAACATATAAGAGACACAAGAGTTATGGTAGATTTTAAGATGATGAAATGATTGAAATTACTAAGGCTCTTTTGAGGATGGGGTTACATTTGAAGAATTTTTATAGTATGTGTAACCTTGAAGTTTGATATATGAAAATGTCATTCAACTAAAAATTATCTTTTCTTTTGATGAGTATGGGTTGGATTTTATTTTTGAGGAATCTATGTTTTTATTATGGACATATGGTGATTAGGGTTATTTATGGAAATGATTAACCTATAATAGAGAATATGTGATTTGGTTAATTATACTTTATTATGAGACTTTAAGTGTAGTCAATTTTATTTGGAGATAAATGTTATGATTTACCGTGGAAGACTATGTGATTAAATACAACTATTTTTTGGGTTACAATATTAGTTTGGGTTACTATGAAGAATTTTAAGGACATTTGTTTATAGAATGGTATTTACCAAACTTTGGGTATTGTTTTGTCAAATTTTATGGATTAAGAGTAGTATTTATTTTTATAATGTATTAACATTTTTTGGGGATTATCTGGTCTTTTATGTTTTGTTTTTGGTTGATGTCTAAAGATAGGGTAAATATATAGATTATATTTTGTGGATTATCTGATAAACTAGAAGTTGATTCTAGCACTTTTAAAGTGACCATGTTATTTTGAAAACTCATTATTTGGAGAAAAGATGAGTTTGCAGTAGAAATTTAGTAAAGGTTGAAAGTCTACATTACAAGTATGTATGTTTCCTTATGTTTTTAGTTAATCTCATAAATACATTCCTCAACTTTATGAAAAAAGAACATAAAACAAAAATATTTTCTATTAACTCTTCTTACTGGGGAATCAATGTTTTTTTAACCCATCACGAGTTTGTGATTTTATTATGGTTAACTTTCTCTTAATCATGTTTTCTACCACTCTCCGTCAAACCTTGATGGTTTGTTTCTCCTCCATATCTATGTTTCCATAAATGTAATCCTTGTATAGGATATCACAGGTGACCATTTTATTTCTATTTCTTTATTTTAAAGTTATATTTTTATTGAATCTTTTTACAATGTGGAACTTTTAATGAAGTTTCCAAGCCTAATTTTAAAATTGCGAGGACGCAATTCCCAAAATGGAAGAAGGATTTAACATCCCAAGTTAATAAAGAATATAACATTTTTATATTTATTAAATTTTTTAATTAAATAGTAATTTTACCTTAAAGTGGATTCTATGTTCAAGGGAATACCTGATATGTAATATAATGTTTCATTGAAAACTTACTTTTCACACAACATTGAGTTATACTGAAAAATATTAGTATAAATTATTATTTTAAATCGTGGTTAAATAATAGTTGTTGTATTGGTGAGAATGAAAAAACTAAAAATATTATTATTAAATGTGTTTGTTAAATGTTTTTACAATTATCCAATAAATTTTGGAGGCTTAAAATAAGAAAGAATCTGATTTTAAGAATAAATACGCAAATATTCATTAAAAGGTTGATTTACTACCTTTTGATGGTGAACTCTCTTTAAATATAGTTTTGGTCACTTTTATATGTTCTATTTGAAAAAATTAAATTCTTATTTATAATCGGGACCTCAAAATTTAGTTTGGGCAAATTTTTGGTATTTCTACGATTAAATTCATTTTTTAATGGATAGTGAAAAATACTTTCTTTTAATTCAAAATTGACTTTTAATCTAATTTATTTATATGGTTATATTATCTTTATGACTTGTTTTAAAGTTTTATTATATTATATTTTTACTATTTAATCCACTTTTGGTTATTGGAAGTAATTTCACTGTGAAATTGGACATAAACAAGTGTTAATCTTTTGATAGTTATTATTTCTTAAAAACAAGTTTTTTATTTTGAAAACAGGAATTAATTTTAAATAAATTTCTGCCACTTCTGTGTTTTTAATTTTGAAAAATGGATTCCATATTTTTAATCATAGGTAAAAATTGTGTAAATAGGCATCTTTTATTTTTAGACATTTTAAATATTTATTTCATAAAAAAATTTATTTACCATGGTTAAAAGGTAAATCTAGTAAATAAGAGTATCAAAATATTGTTATAATAATATTAAATTACCCAAAAATGTTCTAATCCTATTGGTTGATACATTTCTGACCATTGGCATTCTTGAGTCTATTTTGGGACCCCATGGAGCCACTTGGGAGTGATAATGACACTTTATATAATTAATTTAAAGTAAAGACAAAAATAACTTAACCATAGATCTTTTAGTAAATAAATTCATACATGGGATTATATAAGTTATCCCTTATACTATAAATAAAAATTTGAAATCTAAAAATATTTCCTACATAATGATATTTATCTTATAATTTTTACACCTAAAATAAATAATAATATTTATGACACAATAATGATGCTATGTTTACCTCATTAATGAATGATTTAAATAAATAAGATTATTAAAATTGAAAAAATATCCAAATCCAATCCAATTATAATTGGATGATTTTATTTCGAACATGAGTCATCTTATCTTTTACTTTAATATATTTTGGATCTTTAGAAACTGAAAATCATTATATAATTAAATAATATTTTTAAACATTTGTAAAGACCCCCTCCTCCATCTTATAAAAGGCCCTCACTTCTATACCATTCCACACAGTTATAAAGCCCCTTGTCTTGTCCAAACACTTCCCAATTAACCTCCCTACTTCCCTTTTCTCCTCCTATAATCCTTCGCCAAGGCAGAAGGCAATTCAATTAAACCTTTTGGTTCGAACCAAAGGGAGATACCAGATTTAAAGGTAATGTCTTTTCTTAAGTTCTTTTGTTTTATTTTACTTATCTAACACCTAAAATATTTTTATTACTTTAATTTATAACAAAACAATTATCATCAATTTACTAGGTTGTTTTTATTAGAATTATTTGAACTACACTTACACACACCTCTATCTAATGGGAAAAGAACACACTCTTTCTATGGATGGAAAACTAACGCCTGACGGAATGATGATTGCTCAATATTCTCCTACCACCTATTATGGTGTCCATTAATATTGAAATATATTTATATGTGATATATATTATATTTATATTTTTTCTAATCTTCTTTATTTTCATTTATAGAATACCTTTACGGTTTTCCATAGTGGGTAAATATGAAAATTTTATTTGAGGAAGTGCAGACTACCGCCCCCATAAAGTGATATGATTCAATAATTCCATACATGGAATGTATAAAAGATGGATTTAATGAAATTATATATGATATTATAATGTAATTATAATATACCTATATATCATTATGTTTTCATTCAATTAAATATGAAATATAAATGAAAGTAGTGTTCTTGCTTACGTACGGCTTACCGTCTCAATGAATGGTGTCTTTAATTTCTTATCTCTTAATGTTATGTACTATTATAAATACATATATATACGTAATATATATGATATATATGATATCAAAATAATTAATATAATTATGTAGATAATGAAATTTTTACCACGTGGACAATTTATAATTATAACAAGTTCATTTTTAACTCAAGCCTTGAATATCGACAAAATGTCCGATATGAACTCAAATAATTAACTAATTGTTATAAAAAGGTAATAATTGATATTAAAATAATAATAAACTTGAAAAGGTTCTTAATCAAGTAGAAATTAACTTGATTTTATTATTCAGGATATTAAAGAACAATCGACTCAAGTCGGACACGAGGTAAAGGGTTTCTTATCTCACTTTTAATTCTGTGATATTTCCATTGTTCACCAATTATTTATTGCATGTGATGTATTTTGTACTTAAATTTGATATATTTTTTCATTATTATCTTTATATTCATGATATTTTGTGATTCATTTGGTGTTTATTAACATTTGGTCATATTACTTGATTGATTACAAAGTGGTAAGGGTTTTTCATCTCACATTTTATCCTCATAAGACTCATGTTATATTTCCACTATTTCCTCTTTTGTGGTGTATTTAATACCCATTATTGTTTTCAATTTGTAATATAATTTAATTAATGGGTAATTAAATCTCTATTTTATGATCCTTCTCTCATATGGTGAATGTTTCATAAGTTACCAAATTGATAATAGAACCTTTCACACTCTTCTTTTTAAAAGAATTCATTTCTATTATGTCTTTTAATTTCCACTTTCTTATATTGAGATATGTTCTTATATATCCTTATTTCTGTAAATATTATTTCCATGTGATGAGATACTCTTTTATCTCTCGTCAACTCTTTTTCTGAACTTTTATGTGACGTTGTTAGGCTATCGTAATTTTGTAAGGGAACTTCTTAACCCACTTTCAATTATTTTGATTAAACATATAATTCTTGATTATGTCATGCTATGAAAATGTGTGAATGTCCTATGATTGTTTTACACTTAATATCCACTTATATTGGTTGTATTTTTATTTGGCGCACATAATTTTTTCATTGATTTATCCTTAATTTAAGGATATGATCTTTGTAAGCGACTTTGTCTCAATTTACATTCCATTGAGACTTAATTATTATTATACACCAATTCACTTTTATATGGTTTATATAATTAAATTTTGACATATTATATCATGAATCACGTTATTCTCATGATATTATAAACTTTTTTTAATGTTATTTAGTAATTATTTTTATTTAAGTATTTTCCTAAGTGGTAAGGGACTCTTTAACTAAAACATAGTTTTAAATGATTTAAAGATTTATTATTATAAATATTTCTCAATATTTAATATGTTTTCAAAATGGTTTTAACGATTTATTTAAATGTATATGAATGTTTTGAAATTAAAAATTCTATGAAAATCTTCAAAGTGGTATGGGACACTTTGATTCAAAAATCTCTATATTCAATGTTTGAAATGGATTTTAAAATGGATTGATAAAGCATTGTTTATTTCAATATCTTGATATGATATATTGTGATTAGAATGGGGAAATTTTAACCATCCTTTATGATTGTGTTATGTGTTATGATTATGTTATGGTTATTGGGCATTGTTTATGTACATGGGTGGTTCTGTGATAAACCTAGGGCGGTTAAACCTGAGATAGATCTCCAATGAATTAAGTAACATGACAGAGGTAAACATTAATGTTTCTCTTATGAGATTTAAGGAATATACTATTATGGGTATTCCAACCTAACTCCCTATGTAGCTGTGATAGCTACAATGTAAGTATGATATGGATTCCACAAGTTACCTTTATGATTTTTGATTTCTATGTGTTATACATAAATCTTATGATTTCATGGGGTATGAGCTTATGCTTGGTATGTATTTATAGAATAATGTTATCTTCCTTTATCTTATAACCATTGTTGAGATTTTTATGCTCATCCCATGTTTTGAAATGTTTTTCATAGGACTTAAAGTTGAATAAGGTCAAGGATGGGGTCATGGAAAAGTCATGTTGTCTAAAACATTGAACTAGACATGGCTCTTTTTTATGTGTTTTTATTTTATGAAAAAATGTAAACTAAGTAGAATTTTCTACTTTGTACATTTTGAGATGTAATGTAATATTTATGACCTAATTATCTAAAACTCTATACCTGAAATGATCTTTAATGGGAATTATTCATTTAATTACAGATTATGTAATGGTTTAAGGCTGGGTCCTTATATTCCCTCTCTGAAGTATCATTTTTCACTCGGACTTGATAACATAGCACCCATACTAGAAGGATGAAAGCGTAGTCAATTTTTTCCTATTGACTGGTCAAGGTTCCAATACTCTACTAATGTGTATAGTAGCACTCGGTTCGAATCCTCAGCGATAAACCTTTTTAATAGTTAAATGCTTTTATTTGATTGTATATTGATTGGGGGGTTTCTTTGAAGATATTAATTGAAATGATTGATTGATTAAATTTTATTTAACACATTGATAAATATTGTTATGAGTTCATAATTAGGTAGTTAAGCATTGATATCCTTGAAATTTTCTTTATATTTCATTAAATTAACACTCATGTCACAAGTTGACGTTGATTGGAATTTCAAAGTGTTAATGATTAAATCCAAGACTTAAGTTAATTAAGAATCTAATATCAATTATTAGTTTATTGTGGTCGTGTATTTATGGTTTCAATAATCCATGGAATCCATATGTTAAATAAAACAAGTCATTAATTCATGACATGTTAAGCCCAATATGGACAATGTAAATTTAAAGAATATTCATCAAGAAAAAGCTCTCAATCAATTAACATACCTAAATTATAACTCAACCCACTAAGATATTTACTCATCCATTGACATGATTAGTAATCATATAATACTTATTCTGATGATAAATTATGAAGATAAGAAAAATAAAGGGATAATAAAGGAGTGGTGCATCAAACACACATACAAACGATGAAGGGAATTAAATACGGACTTTAGATAGAATGAGAAAGAAAAATAAAGGAAGGGGATTTAAATTTATTTAAACTATTGTAGAACATTAATATTATATTACATAAGAAGGTTGAGAATAATATATATTGAAGAAGAAACGTTCTTTAAAATATAAATACAATAAAAGAAATACAACATTACAATAATGAAGAACACAAAAGTAAATGAAAATAAAGAGATGAGGAAGGGTCTTTCAAGTGAA
The DNA here is from genome assembly GCA_963277665.1 of Viscum album. Lineage (NCBI taxonomy): Eukaryota > Viridiplantae > Streptophyta > Magnoliopsida > Santalales > Viscaceae > Viscum > Viscum album. The sequence goes on along the minus strand of OY728135.1, from coordinate 1,545,080,787 downwards.
AAAAATGAGTATTGAAGGTCCTCCCAAAACTTTTTGAGGCATTGTTCATGTCAATTGTTGCTCCTCTCTTCCGAAAATCCAACCCTTTTTGAAGGAGAGGAGATGATCTATTTATAGCCCAAGGTGGTAGACTATATTCATTCCAAAACTATCCCTCCAATTAGATCAACGATTTGGACATCCAGAGAGCTTAATATCGAGATATCTAATTATTAAAAGTCGTAGATAATAGTTTTTTCTAAAAAATATCAAAATATGGTGTAATTTGGACTTATGTATCCAATTTTATGGCAGTTTGATTAAACAATTTTAATCTTTCAATTTCAATCCAAACGTTTTAGAAAGCCTAAATGTGAATGGGTTTATCAATATCCATATGCCATTAAATTAGAACACTTTATACAACAAAGTTGGACTCTCATATCTTATCTTTAACACAGAAAAATATTATCTAGAATGTATTTCTATATCAGCAGATATGTCATTAATATTGTACTTCTTTTAAATCTCATCGAGAATGGTGGGCTGGACATCAAAGCTTCATTTGGGCCCCCTGTTTTTGGATTTGGGCCTTTAAATTTTTATTAATGACTCATTTTATTTTTATATGAATTTTTGTGTAGAAGTAATGAATTTTAAATTATATATTGAGCCCACTAATTCTATATTCATGGATGGTCTTGTTTCTTCACAGATTCGGTGGGCCTTATTTTGGGTCCATATGACCCTTAAAATGAAAAAAGTGTCCAAAGATTCCTTCTAATTATATGTTTGATATTGATTTAAAAATACTAAAAAGAAGAACCACAGAATTTGAATTAGTAGGCTGATAGTAATTATTAAAACATTAAAAATACATAAATTTGGATTAATTAAAATAGTGCTCTAAAATTATATTTAATATTTAAACATTTATATTTCACACAAATTTTTAAAATTTCCTAAAAAATCAGTAAAGGTAGTATATAATAAGTCATGAAAATATTAATAACATCAACTCCCTATACATAGTCTTGTTCAAGTCCTCATCTAAAATAAATATAATAACATAACAAAATCATGTTCACTCACCTACAAATATTAAAATTTGGTTTTCCCCACCAAGTGGAGGATTAGGCTATTTCATTCATCAATATTGAATTCCACCACAATTTGTTATAGATATAATGTTCCAAAAACAATTAACTTTTTCATTCTAAAATATTGAAATGGAAAATTATGGATCACAAAACATACTCCTATCAAGATGATAAAATTAATTTATTGAGATTCACTAATTCACCAACCAATAGTAAAACTATTAGAGTTTATAAGAGATCTCAGCTTCCATTCCCTATACTAAAGTGCTCAAAAATCATGAGGTATTTTTAGGGGTTTTTCTATGGCTTTGGGATGGTAGGAAGATGATATCCAAAAGATAGGAAACAGGGGGTAAACACCATCATGGAAAAAACAATGCATATTTTTTTAAATGAAACATGGAAGGAAATGAAAACAAATATTTATAAGGGAATGATCGTGTGTATAAATAAACAGGAGTGGAAGAAAATTTTAAGGGTATGAGAAGATGAAATATTTACAAAACTCAAAACTTCTACCAATAAAATAATTGTCCTTGTTTTTATTTTCTTTTCTTTTCTTTTTCATTTTTTTGAAATTTTATCTTGAAAATGATCTCACACTCATATCCCAAACCCTGATTGATCTCCTCACGATACTAATTTTAATAGTTATAAGAATATAAAATTTTGAGGATGAGTGATTTTTGACCTACCCAAGACACAACCCATTTTTTGTTTCTTTTATTTTGTGATTTTTTTATTTGTTTTGAACACTTTGCAGTAACAGTTACAAACTTATATAAATGAAGTTACATCACATTCCCCAAAAATAACTGAATGACAACCTATCCCCCGCACTAAAATAGATTCTTTCCATCAAGAATTTGATAACTCATTGAAAATCAATAAAAGTGCACCCAAAAAATGAAATCCATTCCCCTCACACATAAGTTTTGTTGGGCAAAAATCCCTCAAGGTAACATTACAGTATTTTTGGGTTGATTTTCATTGTTGACAAAGTAGGTTTTCATGGATAATTGTCGAGTTCCTGAGAAGTTGTTGACAATCCATGTTGACAAAGAATGATGACAAAGGAATGGACGATCTGGAGGCGGTACAAAAGAGCAGTACAAGGTTGCGCCGTTTCCCAGTGATTGCCAAATTTTTGGGGTCCAAAATTTGGAAGTTTGGTGAGCATCGCGAAAATAGGATATCCTTGAAGATCATATTTTAATATAGAAAAGGCATGAATTTCGCGAAGATAGGATGCATGGATTGGATTTTGTGAAGATCAGAAAAATGGAGGCGGAGGTACTTCATGATTACATCAAAGCTTCGCGAACGGTAGAGTTGAAGCGCAACGCGGCGGTGAAGGGATTTGCGAGGGAGCTTCACAGCGAAGGCACGAAATAATGTTGATGGTGATGCTCTGTGATTACAATGATCTCCGCGATCCGAAAATTTCCAAGGTGCTTCGCGATTTGGACAGAATTCCGGCGGAAACTTCGGAGCTTCGCGATTCGCGAGGATGTGGTGTTGACTTCGCGCGGAAAGTTTGAGGGTCGGTGGAATTGCCTATAAATAGAGTCCGACCCCCTCGAGATAAGTAGAGATAATTTTTAGAGAAAATCATTTGCTCTCAGTTCACGAAGGTAGTTCGCGTAGCCTGTGTGCTTCGTGAAAGAAGAGCTTCACAGCGGCTATTGTAGCTCCGCAAAAGTTGTATGCCCCGCGTTGGCTCAGTGAGCTTCATGAGGGAAGTTTCTCTGCAACGACTTGAGCTTCATGGTAGTGCTTCACGGTAGTGCTTCATGACAGTGCTTCGTGAGAGTGCTTCACGAAAAGGAAGGAGCTTCGTGAAGGCTTGTTTGAGCTTTGCGAAATTGGGAGCCTCGTGAAGTAGGGTGCTTTGCGAAGGTGTTTCCAAAGGAATTGCCCAGTGGTTAAGAGGCAAAGGGGTATTCATCATTGGATGAAAGTTGGACTTTAACAGTGCATCTATCAATAGTTGAGGATGTGTGCATTCATGCAAGTGAAGAGACCTACAGGTCTATAAACTGTGAGTGGATTCCCTTCCAGAGTAGTGATCTTAGGAAGAGGAAGTAGGTTATCCTCTCCATCGGCAGTGAGCCAGAGAGAGAGAAATAGGGAGTGACCCTTGGGAAAGTAGTGAGCTGACCCCAAACATTGTAAATGCAGTGAGCCTGGGAATAGAAGTGATCAAGCCCTAACTTTGTATCCACAACAAGTGAAGTATAGTGGAATTTGGTACGACCAGAAACCTGTCGGCGTATGCTCCTTGGACGTAGCCCTTAGTGGTGAACCAAGTAAAATTACTGTGTCTTGTGCATGCTTTACATTCTGTTTATATTGTGAAACAGGAAATAGAGAGAAGAGTGTTTTTCTTAACAGTGAAACAACATCAGAATGGGTATTAGTTTCAAATTAGTCATACCCTGATTCACCCCCCCCCCCCTCTCAGGGTATTCAGCCTTGTGGACCTAATAATTGGTATCAGAGCGAAGGTTGACAGTAGTTCTTCTCTCAATGGAGGTCACTAATCATAAAGGGATTCCGATATTTGATGGGAACAATTTTCAACTATGGAAGAATCGGATGCAACACTACTTCCGATCTTTAGGAATGAATGTGTTCACAACAGCAATGCATGGTATAACAGCTAACATCAACAGTGGTGCATTATCAGAAGTTGAGCGTAGAGAGCTGGATGCTGATGCCAAAGCTATCAATGACTTAAGGGGAGCCCTATCCAATCCTATATACACAAAGGTGATGTCATCAAAAACGTCACATGCCATATGGGAAAAACTATTGAATATATATGAAGGAGATACAAAGGTAAGAGAGGCAAAGCTGCAAGTGCTATGGAATAAGTATAAAGATCTACAGATGAACTCGAATGAGTCTGTTGATGCATTATTTGACAGGGTAAATATTGTTGTGGAATATATGCGAGGACTTGGTGACATCATTAAAGACATAAAGATCGTAAAGCTCGTCTTGAGAAAGCTTCCACATCGGTTCAATCCGAAAGTTTCAGTACTAGAAGATAAAGATCTCAAAGAGCTAACAGTGGACAATTTTCACAGTACCTTGGTTGCATATGAAATGAGGAATGACGATAATGAGGTTGTGGGAAATGGTAAATCCAAAGATATGGCATTTAAGGCCATCAAGAAGCTCCTCATTAAAGATTCTCAGGGAGAAGAAGAGACAGATGAGGTGATGTCATTCTTTTCTTCAAATCTCCAAAGAGGAAAAGGAATGTTTAAAGGGAATCTTCCACTAGCATTCTTTCAATGTGGAATGGTTGGTCATCTTGTGGAAAGGTTCCCCAAAAAGTTTCAAGATAACAATAATGATGATGACGAAGTTGAAATTCCCAGGAAGAAGTCTTCAGTATTTTTGAAAGGGAAGAAACAATTCAACAGAAATTTCTTCAAGAAGAACAATCTTCTTTCACAAGAAATAGACAGTTCAGACGAGTCTGAGGATAAAGAGGTTTAGGAGTTTGAAAATTGTAAAGATCATGGAAAAAATGAAATGGTGGCTGTTTTCGGTAGTGCTCAAGAAAAGGAAGAAACCGACGCTGATGAGGAAGAAGAAGAAATTGAAAGAAGAGTTTACATGGAAGCTGAATTAGAAGCAGCTCTTGAAGAGATAGATATTTGGAGAGAGAAAACAAAGAAACCCAACAAGTTGGTACATGATACCAAACTCTACATGCAACAGCATGAAGACGAGAAGGTAGAGCTCATAAAATAAATAGAAGACCTTAAGTCTTCAAGGCCAGAGATAACAGAAAATGTTGATAAGCATAAGCTCAAGATTGAAGAACAAAAAAGGGAGATCGATGGCTTGAACGGAAAAATGAAATATCACCTCAAGCGTATCAATGAGCTTGAAGAGGAATTTTCATTCTGCAGAGAAAAGTCAAAGAATAGGAAAAACTTTTGATTCCTAACACATTCTTGGGAAAGAAGGTTATATAAATACTGAAAAGATGAATGAGGAGCCTAGTAGTTCAGCAGGGAAAAAGCAGCATTTGAGCTCAGATGTTAAATCTGTTTCAGGGATTAATCTGAAAGAAAAATCTATGACAATTGAAGTCAAACCGCAAGCACCAGTCCCAAGACTGAAGGTTGATTTGGGCACAAAGCAGAATCAGATTATTCAGAGATCCCAAGGGGAAAATCGTAGTGCTGAAGTACCATGAAGGAATGCACCATATATCAGGTGTTATTATTGTGGGAAGATGGATCATTCATAGTATGTGTGTTCCATAGCCAAGATATATTGAAGGGAACAAAAACTTAGGTGATAGAAAAACAGAGAACGATTTTCCAGAACATATTTTGAAGGACATTGTTTTTGGTGTGGAGGATTTGGACACATGGCTAGGTACTACAGTTCGATCATTCAAAGAAATATGCCAAAGTAGAATCAAAAATTTTGCCAACAGCAGATCAATAAATCCACAGGTGAGTTAAAAATGCAGAATAGATTTGTAGTTTTGCAAGATGAAGGTGGTCCATCATACTTTGAGAAAGAACAGAAGTCACAATCTATGCCGAGTGTGAAGGCAAAAGTATGGACCAAGAAGAAGAAAGAAGAAAAGGAAGTAGTTTCGGAAATTGCCCTTAAAGCATCAGATCGATCTAGTGTGTGGATCCTTGACAGTGGTTACACATCCCACATGACGGGTAATAAGGATCTTGTTATAGGCATAAAATATGACAAAGAAGGAGTTGTCAAATTTGGAAACGATGAAGGCCTAAAGATTGTTGGCTTAGGGAAATCCAAGTTTGGTGGCAAATAAATGAGATGTGCTTATGTCTTCGTAGTAGAGGGTCTTAGTCATAACTTACTTAGTGTCAGTCAACTATGTGACTCTGGGTACTCTATCTGATTTACCAAGAAGATGTGTGTTGTGAAAGGAAAAGATGGAGCAGTTTTTCTACTAGTAAAAAGGACAAAGGGAAATATCTACCTTGTAGGTGGGGAAGAAGATACATGCCTTTTATCCAGAGAGGAAGAAAACCAGCTATGGAATAAGCGACTTGGTCATCTATTCTAACCATCTATAGAGGATCTAGTAAAGTGTGATGCTGCTAGAGACCTTCCCAAACTATCACGTGATCGCACTCATATGTGTGGTCCTTGCCAACATGGAAAGATAATCAGAAAGACATACAGGCCAAAGGAACAGAAATCAACTAGAGTGCTTGAATTGGTTCATGTTGATGTATGTGGACCTATCTCACTAGAGTTATAAATGGGAAAAGGTACTATGTTATTTTCATTTATGATTATAGCAGACTGGCCTGGGTATTTTTCATTACCCATAAGACAGAGGTGTTCAATTGAATAAAGTAGTACAGGAGGGAATCATCAAGGATGCTTGGGTAGAAAATTTTGATGTTCCGTACAGATAACGGTACAGAATTCAAAAACAGTCAAGTGAAAGAATATCTTAAGAAACACAGGATAAGGCATCAAGTTTCATCAGTGAGAACTCCCCAATATAATGGAGTTGTTGAAATGAGAAATCATATCCTCAACAACATGGCTATAAATATTCTTACTGAAGAAAACCTACCAGAGAAATTCTGGAAGGAAACAGTTTTGACATAGGTATATATTTCGAACAGTTCTTTGTTGTGTCCGAAGAAAGGGAAGACTCCATATGAACTGTGGTATGGATAGAAGCCAACGTTGAAATACTTTCGAATCATTGGAAGTAAGTGTTTCATTATCAACAAAGAAAATAACATGAATTTTGAGTCCTGAGGAGATGAGGGGATATTCCTTGGCTAATCTGGGAAAAGAAAAGCATATAAATGTTTCAAAAAAAGGCTGGGAAAATCATTGAGAGAAATGATGTCAATATAGTTGAAAATGAACAAAATACTCAACGAACCAGTGAACAGTTCCTGGATGAAAGTGATGATGAGGTAAGAAACCCTGGGGGAGTAGAAGTGGCAAAAGCTGACTCAGAAGAAGATACTGATGATAAACCAGAAAGTGTCACATCTATGTCTTTGAGGAAGCCAAAGAGTTGAGATGATATTGATAGGCAGAATATCATTGGTGATCAGATAGCTCCAGTTCAGACTCAAAGAATGAAATCATTATAGAAAACATCGTTTTTGTCTCAAGTGGATCCGAAATTCCTTTTCGATGCAGATGAAGATGAAAACTGGGTTCAAGCTATGAATGAAGAGCTTGATCATATTGAGAAGAACCAGACATGGGAGATTGTTTTGAGGCCAGCAGACAGGAATGTCATCAGGACTAAATGGGTTTATCGCAAAAAGATGAATGAAGATGGCACAACGATTCGGAAAAAAGCACGACTAGGGTGCAAGGGATACTCCCAGATAGAGGGAATAGATGTTGATGATACATTTGCATCGGTTGCAAGGCTAGAGGCAATCAGATTATTTTTTGCCATAGTAGTGCAAAGAATGATTAAAGTGTTCCAGATGGATGTAAAATCCTCATTCTTTAATTGAGTTCTAGAAGAGGAGGTGTATATTGAGCAGCCAGATGGTTTTCTCATTCATGAGAATGAGAACAAAGTTTTTAGGCTGAAGAAGGCATTGTATGGGCTAAAACAAGCACCAAGGGCTTGGTACTCAAGGCTTGATCAGTATTTAAAGAAGCTTGGTTTCTAGTGTGGAGGAGTTGATTACAATCTTTATTTTAGCAACGACAGTAATAAAAAAATGACGGTGCTAGTGTATGTCGATGACATAATTTTTGGAAGATCAGATGAAGCTCAGTGCAGACAGTTTTTCGAAATCATGAATAATGAGTTTGAAATGTCAATGATTGGAGAGGTAACGTTTTTCCTTGGTCTACAGGTGACATAAGGAAGGAATGGAACATTCATTTCTAAATATAAATATGCAAAGGAGGTTCTGAGAAGGTTTGGAATGGGGAAGTCCAAGGAGATGAAGACTCCGGTTGCTACCCGGATGAAATTATCAAAAGATGAGGATGGCAAGGCAGTTAATATCATAGAACACAGAAATATTATTGGAAGTCTGTTGTACTTAACTAAAACAAGGCCTAATATTGTTTTCGCCACATTACAAGGAGCGAGATATCAGAGTAACCCCATGGAAAGCCACATGCTTGCAGTGAAAGGAATACTTCGGTATTTCAAGGGCACAGTGGACTTCGGCTTGACATATAATGACAAATCTTAGACAGAGTTATTGGGATATACTGATGCAGACTGGTCTAATTCAGCGAATGATAGGAAATCAACATCTGGAGGAGCATTCTATCTTGGCGGACTATGTATTGCTTGGTTAAGAAAAAAGTAGGATTTTATTTCATTAAGCACCGCACAAGAAGAGTATATTGTGGCCACTCAAGCATGCACATAGTTATTGTGGATGAAGTAGCAGCTTGAAGATATGGGAGTTGAAGTGAAGTCTTCGATTGGAATCTAGTGCGATAACTCATGTGTTATAAATCTCAAAAAAAATCACATACATCACTAAAGGAAAACGCACATTGAGATAAAGTATCATTTTATCAAAGAGAAGGTTGAGCAGGGAATCGTGAAGTTAGAGTATGTGCCTACAAAGCTACAGGTTGCAGACATTCTGACAAAGGCCTTACCCAAGGAAGCATTTGAAAGGCATCGACTGGCTCTTGGAGTTCAGTCGATTCCGCGCACTTGAAATAGTGTGGATGTGGGACACACCACCCCCCCTCTCCCCAAGGTATGATGTATTTTCCCTAATGTGCGGATATGTGTTATCTACTATGTTACCGACTATAAAGGAGTGACCTTTGGGTTCATTGACAATGGGGGAGAAAATATTGATTGTTTAAGGGGGAGAATAGTGATTGTTCAAGGGGGAGACAGTGTGGCTATTTGAGAAATCACGATAGATACAGGGAGAAGCTGACTAGTGGAGCAACTAGATAGGGGGAGAAATGAGAAAGGGGGAGATTTTTTAAATCTGAAAATGCTAGAAGTGATCGATCAAAGCATAGAAATTGCGACAGCTAAGGATCATGATAAAAGTGAAACAGTTGTGTGGGAATGGTGAGAGAAGGTTTCCGGATATCACCAATTGGGATCAGTGTGGTTCAACAATTGGTATGAATTTAAGAATTGGTATCGGGTTGGAATCGACAATTGGTGTTTGACATGAAGTGATTCATTGATGAACTTTTCATACTACTCTTGTTTATCACGCCGATCATTGATCATGTGGGCTTAGAGTACGTATTAAGTGAATCCTTGAACGCTATAAGAATCGCAAGAGGCGAATGGTGGTAGCGACTGGAAGAAGAATCAGTGAGGTATCAATGTGCTGAAAATCATTTTGAGAAGAGTTATGAAGAATTGTCAACAAACCCAAAGGGGGAGATTGTTGGGAAAAAATCCCTCAAGGTAACATTGCAGTATTTTTGGGTTGATTGTGTTTGTTGACAAAGCAGGTTTTCATGGATAATTGTCGAGTTCCTGAGAAGTTGTTGACAATCCATGTTGACAAAGAATGATGACAAAGGAATGGACGATCTGGAGGCGGTACAAAAGAGCAGTACAAGGTTGCGCCGTTTCCCAGTGATTGCCAAATTTTTGGGGTCCAAAATTTGGATGTTTGGTGAGCATCATGAAAATAAGATATCCTTGAAGATCATATTTTAATATGGAAAAGGAATGAATTTCGTGAAGAGATGATGCATGGATTGGATTTCTCAAAGATCAGAAAAATGGAGGCGGTGATGCTTTGCGATTACGTCAAAGCTTCATGAACGGAAGAGTTGAAGCGCATCACAACGGTGAAGGGCTTTGCTAGGGAGCTTTGCGGAGAAGGTGCGAAATAATGTTGATGGTGATATTCTGCGATTACGATGAGCTCCGCGATCCGAAACTTTCCGAGGTGCTTCGCGATTTAGACAGAATTCTGGCGGAAACTTCGGAGCTTCGCGATTGGAGATGATGTGGCATTGACTTTGTGTGGAAAGTTCTAGGGTCGGTGGAATCGCCTATAAATAGAGTCCGACCCCCTTGAGATAAGTAGAGATAATTTTTAGAGAAAATAATTTTCTCTCGGTTTGTGAAGTTAGTTCGCTTAGCCTGTGTTCTTCGCAAAAGAAGAGCTCTGCGGCGGCTATTGTAGCTCCGTGAAAGTTGCGCGCTCCGCATTACCTCAGGGAGCTTCACGAGGGAAGTTGCTCTGCAATGACTTGAGTTTCGCGGTAGTGCTTCATGAGAGTGCTTCTTGAAAAGGCTGGATCTTTGGGGAGGCTTGTTTGAGCTTCATGAAATTGGGAGCCTCACGAAGTAGGGTGCTTTGCGAAGGTGTTACCAAAGGAATTTCCCAGTGGTTAAGAGGCAAAGGGGTATTCATCAGTGGATGAAAGTTGGACTTTAACAGAGCATATATCAATAGTTGAGGATGTGTGCATTCATGCAAGTGAATAGACCTACAGGTCTATAAACTGTGAGTGGATTCCCTTCCAGAGCAGTGAGCATAGGAAGAGTAAGTAGGTGATCCTCTCCACCGGCAGTGAGCCAGAGAGAGATAAATAGGGAGTGACCCTTGGGAAAGCAGTCAGATGACCCTAAACTTTGTAAAGTCAGCGATCCTGGGCATAGAAGCAATATAGCCCGAACTTTTTATCCACAGCCGGTGATGTATAGTGGAATTTGGTACGACCAGCAACCTTTCAGTGTATGCTCCTTGGACGTAGCCCTTAGCGGTGAACCAAGTAAAATTGTTGTGTTCTATGCTTCTTTTACTTCCTGTTTATATTGTGCAACATGAAACAGAGAGAAGAATGTTTTTCGTAATAGCGAAACAAGATCAGAACAGACATTAATTTCAAATTAGTCATACCCGTATTCACCCTCCCTCTCAGGGTATTCATCCTTGTGGACCTAACATGTTTCAATAAATAATGCAATGTAAATCCATGTATATATTGGGTCGGATAAGGTAATGGGATTGTAATGCGGCTATCAAAGAAACATATTTTATAGGCTCAAAGGGGATTTCAAAATTATTATTAGTGTAAGGGTAAGGGGAGGCTATTTGGCTACATTGATTCTCACGAGGTTCAAAAAATGAATCTATATATTTAATTCAAACCAAATTTGAAAATTTCACTAAATGTCCCACAATCTCAAGACTCATAATTAGGGTGAAAAACACACATTTTAGAAATATGTACACTCGTGGCCATGGATTGAATGAAAATGTTGTTCCTCACGTGCGAGGAAAATAATTTTCCAAATCAAAAAATTTAACATTCAAAATTTGATGGTTATGACACAATATTATTTATCTAAATTTATGAAGAAACCACTAATTATTTTATATTAACCCATTTATTTTGACACCCCAAAATGGTTGGAAAAAATTTAAAAATTTGATGGTGAGTAAGTATAACTCTTTATTTTTCATGTTTTTTTAAAATTTTAATTTTTCTTTTTCATTTTCTAGTTTTTTTAGTTTTTTTAAAAACACACACCCACACAAAAAAGTAAATAAAAATTTTGATGGGAAAAGTGGTTAAAAAATATATGAGATGAAGAATAAATTTAGATAAAGATGAAGAGATAAAGGGAGAGTTAATGGGAAAGAGGTTCCCCATGGATAGGATTTGGTGGGTCACCATTTCCATCCAGTAGTGGATCAATAGAAGTTGATGCACCTCATGTGGGATGTTATGTAAAAAATAAAAATTAGTATACATGTAATTAAAAACTAAAAAGAAATTAAAATTTCATAAAATTAAAAGAAAAAATTGGTTGCCTCCCAAGAATCATTCTATTTATTTCTATATATCTGGATAGTTACAGTGGACTACCCATTGTCTGATAGTGGCCATCGTTTTTTTTCAACTCTAGTGTTCTTCAAGAAATATTTTTCCTTTGGGAGGCCCTATGATTCATTAGATAATTTCATCCCTTGCTTGTTCTTTATCCTAAAAATAAATTGGGGTGGAAATAGAATATAACTATCATCATTTTGGTCTTCAATGTGAGGAATGATTTTATCCACAATATAATGGTTTTCTATGCCTGAAAATTTAGGAAGATGTATCAATTCTGATGGCTCATTTATTCAAGGTTCAGATAGCACAAAACTAGATTTTGAGATCCCAAATATTTATGAATAATTTATTTCATCACTTACCAATGTTGATTAATGAGTATCAGTGGAGTCATAAGACTAAATAAGTTTGTCAATATCCTTTATTTCAATGTTTTTCGCCAAAGAATTGTAAATTTCAACCTCACCAGTGATCACTTTATTTATTGTAGAACAAATCTCACAACCTTTACACCCATTGGGGAAATATAACCAAATTGATTTGGGGTTCACATCACATATAATATAATTTTTAGAATCATGGATAAGAAATGATGAATATTGGATAATCTGATTTGAATCATAAAATGAACATGCTTGTTTGTTATTCCCATTACCATCCATGTTGGAGTATTGGATGTCAGAGGTGACATGGGATTCCAAAGAGTTTTTAAAATACTTTAGATCAATGGAGTTTTCATTTGTAATGTCAACCTCGACCTCTCCATTTATGGCTTGGTTAATGAGGATGCAATATTCACAAACTCTTATATAAGTAAAATAGGAAGTACATGGTGGATTGGGATTCAACAAATTCCCAGAGAGACTTTCGGAAGCATGGATAGAGAATAAATATTTATTCTCTAATGGGTATCAAATGGATTGAAAAATGTTGAACTTGAACAATTGGTCACCAAATTATATGGATAAGATGCCAGCATGGACATCAATTTTGGTTTTAGATGTCATAATAAATGTTCTTCCTAGAATCGGAGGATAATGGAAATAAGTTGCCTCTCCTTCCATGTCAAGGACATAGAAGTCAGCTGGGAAGATAAGATCATTGACTCATATAAGTACATCCTCAATTATTCTATCAGGAATGGTAGTGCTTCAATTGGATAACTGAATGAAAACACTCATTAGGTGCAAGGGACCTAGACCAAGGTTGGAGAAGATAGATTTTGGCATGAAATTAATTAAGGCTCCTAGGTCTATGAGTGCATTATCAAAGTTGGAATTTCTAATTTAGTATGGAACCATAAAGAACCCTAGATATTTTCAGTTTATGGGAATAGACGGCTAGGTGGAATCATTTTCGAAGGTCCTAAGTTTCCTCTTGTGGGTGAAAAAATCCTTAAGAATCATGGCATACATTGGGATTTTTTATGGAATCTAATATTGGAATGTTGAATTCAACACGTCAAAACATGTAGAGCATTTTAGGATTGGGTTCAAAGGACTTCATTGTCTTAGAAATATCTTAGGGAAAAGGAATTGGGTTCCTATGTGGAATGGAATGAGGTGAGGGAATGGATTCAGATTGCGTTTCATGTTTCATTTTAATTTCATTTTCTAGTTCAACATTTAAAGGGTAGTGTGAGGACTCATCATGAGGAATAGAAATTTTCTTTCCCACTCTAAGTAAAATTTCACTTAAATTACCCTTGGGGTTATGTAATGGTTGAACTATGAGTTGGGAATAATTTGATTTTTGTTGCTGGCTTAGGTGGGATGCAAGTTGAACAAATTTAGTTTCAATGTTTTTTAGGCTGGAACGGTTGAAGGAGGAATGTTCTTCCACTTCACTTTCCCATGGTTGCTTGAAAGAATATGCTTGTCTCGGAATGGGATAACATTGATTTTGGTTCTTGGGAAAGAGATTGTATTGTTTTGAGAATTGGAAATGCTCTCCAGTATAGTTGAATCCAGGATGAGGATTGTTTCTTTGAGGTTGAGGAAAAAATCGATAAGGTTGAGGGAAGTAACCACCACCTTGACCATACTATAATTGGTTTGGGTTTTAAGGAAGGAATTTAGGGAGATGATAAATGAGATTCTCATAACTCAAGCCTTGGTTAAATGTAGAAGCGAAGGGATCGGGATGGGGTTGGTTTAAGTTTCTAACAAACTAACATGATTGTTGAGGGTTGGGGTTCCATGGATCATATGTTGCAATGAGCTCCATTGGTCCAGATGAATCATATGGTTCATTTGGAAGTTGTGGACATGTGTCTTTTAGATGAGCTAGTGAGTTGTAGATTCCACAATTTTTGACAGGTCCAGGATACATTGATTGTGTAGAAGATGAGGTTGGGGATTTGGAATAAAAAACTACTTGTCGCACAAAACCTATAAGTTAACTCATTTGATCGATCATCATATTGGGCTCAATGGATTGATTCTCTTGGGCATGTTTTACTTGAGCAACTGCTCGATTATGGAATTTATTTTTGTTTGCATCCACATTTCATATAAGATCTTTTGTAGCTGTAGTAGTTTTATCAATAAGAGCACCACCACTTGCAACATCAATTAAAGTTCTATAATTTTCTAATAACCCATCATAGAAGTATTGGATAAAGAGTTGGTCAGGTATTTGGTGGTGTGGATAAGTTTCAATAAGATTTTTGAACCTCTCCCAGTACTCATTAAGTGATTCATTTTGGAATTGACGAATACCACTAATTTCCTTTCGAATATAAGCAGTTTGAGAAGCATGAAAGAATTTACCTAAGAAAATTCACATTATTTCATTCCACGTGGTTATGAAACTAGAAAGAATGTATTAAAGCCATGAATTGGTAGAGTCAGCTAGGGAGAAAGGGAATTCCTAGAGTTTGATTTATGCCTCATAAACCCCATGAGTCTTCATTGTAGAGAACATCACTTTGAACCCTTTAAGGTGGGTATATGGATCCTCACCTGTTGGCCCGTGGAAATGAGGTAGAAGATGAATCCAGACCAATTTGAGTTTGAAGTCAACTTCTATTTTTGGATATTGAATACCAAGAGTTTTGTATTTAATATTATGTGAAACAAGTTATTTTAGTGTTTGTTCCCTAGGATTAGTCATTTCAAATTGAACTGGTTGGGCAAGGACTGGTTCTTGAATTATTTGATTATCCCTAATGTTCCTCCTAAATTAGATAAGACTTTTCTCAATTCCAGGGTCAAAAAAATCTGAGGGATTTTTTGGGATTCTATGGGGTATTCGGAGATATGTTGGAAGGAATAGGAAGACGGGTTTTTCTTTGTGATTTTTTTCTTTTTTTTAATTTTGCATTTTTTGTGTTTTTTTTTGCAATAAATAGAATCCAATGACTAATTAATTAAACCATCCCCGAAAATGGATCCATTTGAAATTTTTGTCGATTATCACCTATCGACCGTTCAAGGATCTGGTGCTCTGCTAATTTGTATAGAAGCACTCAGGTCGAATCCTCAGCGTTGATACTTTTTAATTGTCGAATGTTTTTAGTTGATTGTATTTTTGTTGGGGGGTTTGTTTGTAGAGATTAATTGATATGATTTATTGATTAATATTTATTTAAAAATTTGATAAATATTGGATTGAGATCATCATTAGGTTGTTAAGTTTGTGACATCCTTGAGATTTGCTTTATATTATATTAAATTAAAACTCATGTCACATGTTGACATTGATTGGAATTCCTAGGTGTTAAGACATTAATCCAAAATTTCACTTAACTAGGATTCTAATATCAATCAATACTTAGCTTTAGTAATGTATTTATGGTTCCAATAATCCATGGAATTCATACTTTAAATAGAACAAGTCATTAATCAATGAAAAGTTAAGTCCCACATACACAATGTTAGTTTAAAGAATATTCATCAAGAAAAATCTCTCAATCATTTAACATACCTATATTATAACCCAACACAATGAGAGATTTTACCACCTATTGAAATAATTAGTAATATGGTTATAATTATTATGATGATAAATTAATAATATAAGAAAATTAAATGGATAAGAAAAGAGTGGTGCGTCGAACACACACACAAACAATGAAGGAAATTAAATACTGACATTAGATTGGATGAGAAATCAAAATAATGGATGGGTTTTTGTCTTGATATAATCTATTTTATGAATATTAATATTAAACTACAAGAGGTGGATGATAATAAGAGATATTTAAGAAGAAACATGCATTAAAACAGAATTACAAAAAAATGCTTACAATATTACAACAAGGAAGAACACAAAAAGTAAATGAGAAAAAGAGTGGAGGAAGGGTCTGTAAATTGAAAACATGAGTATGTCAAGTCATCCTGATACTTTTTCAAGGATTTTTTTTATACCAATTTAGGCACCTCTATTCTGAAATTCCAACCCTTTGGAAAAGACAGGAGGGGATGTATTTATAGCTCAAGGTGGTAGATTGTTTTCATTCCAAAACAACCACTCCACTTGGCTCGATGATTTGGACATCCATACAGATGAATATAGAGTTATCTCTTTCTTCAAAGTTATAGATAATAATTTTTTCTAAATACTCTCAAAATTTGGTGGCATTTAGACTTATGGATCCAATGTTACGGCAGTTTAATTAATAAATTTTAATATGTCCATTTCAATCGAAACGTTTTAGAAGGCCAAAATGTGAATGGATTCATAAATAGTCATATGGCTTAAAATCCAATCACATTATTCAAAAATTATTTCTTTTATATATTGTATTGAAAGATGAAAAATATTAGCTATATTGGATATCTATATCAGGAAACATGTCATGAATACTGTACTAATTTTAATTCCCTACAAGAATGGTGGGATGGACATCAAAGCTTCCTTTGGGAACCTTGTTTCCATATTTGGGCCCCAAAATTTTTATTCATGAATTCTTGAATTGTTATACGATTGTTTTAAGAGAATTAATGAATTTCCACTTCTAGATTGAGCCCAGTAATACAATCTTTAAGGATGGTCCATTTTATTCACAGATTCTATGGGCCTTCTTGTGTGGTCCATATGACCCTTTAAATGGAAGAATTGGACCATGATTACTTATAATGAAATGATTTATGTTGAATTAGGAATCCTAAAAAAATAATAACCACACAATTTGGATTATTTGGGTGATAGTTATTATTAAAACATTAAACAGACTTGAATCTGGATGAATTTGAATAGTGATCTAAAATTATATTTAATATTTAAACATTAATATTTCACAATAATTATGAACATTTCATATAAAATTAGTAAACATAGTATATAATAATTCATGAAAATAATAATAACATCAAAGGATATACTGGCTTCAGAGGTCCTTTGTGCTCTTCTCAACGATGCATACTAAAAACACATAAAACATAGCATCAGCATCTAACTCAACTTACTCATGATCAAAGATATGATATGGGTTGACATGATATTAGTGAAGCTGTGAAACATTAATGAATTTGTGCATGGCATAGTACCTCTACGTTATTAGAAACTAAGGGGATACCAGCCCTACACTCTAGAATCTCTAATGTCTCAACATAATTAGGTGAAAACTTTCCCTACTTTTGTAACCATATATTCCCTAGCCTAGGCGATACACAAAGAAAAACGAAATCCCTGACCTCGAACTCAAGAGGTCATTTAGGATGATCAGAATAATATTTTTCTACAGACTAAGAAGTATTTTTACACTTCATAACCAGTTGAAATTTCTCTAAAGTACCCAGAAATATATGAGGAACTAGTAAGGATGCCTCACCTACCACTAGCAAGAACAATGGTGAACGGAATGGCCTACCATATAAGGTCTCAAAACTATCCATTACAATTGACACATGAAATATGTTATTACAAGTGAACTCCATGAGGGGGATATGATTCTCCCATGAACTATCAGAATTATGGACACATGCTTGAAGCATATCCTTTAGAACATGTATTATCAATTTCAATTGTCCATCGGTCTATGGGTGAAAAGATGTACATAAAATAACCTATGTCCCAATAGAATTATCCAATCCCTATTAGAAATGTGATGTGAAAAAAGCATCCCTATCTGAAACGATAGTACGAGGGACCCCGAGGTGTCGTATGATCTCACATACATATAGTATTATAAACCCATCAACTGTGAAAGTCTCTTGAATATGAATGAAGTGGTTTTATTATGATAGTTATTCTATTACTACCATGATATTATCACTACCCATCGATGACCTAGTTAATATAACTACGAAATCCATGGAAACATCATCACATTTCTATTAAAGGACTGGAAAAGGCTGTAACAAGCCCATATGTCTTTTGTTCTCCACCTTCACCTACTAATAGGTGGACCACCTAGTGATAAGTCCTTCAATCTAACATTTCATCACAAGCCACTAATGTTGGCATCACATATCTCGATACATCTTCGAGATTCCAGGATGAACTTCCTAATGAGAAGCATGTCACTCTCTCATCAACTCCTCTATCGTATCTGTAGGAACCTAGAAACATCCACATAGATGTAGGACATCATCACAACCCAAAGACCAATATGGAGGTGGATTATCTCCAGATATACTCTCACGGATTAACAAGGCATTATGATATCAAAAACTATCAACACTTCACCTTCTCAAGGAGGGAAGGGGTAATTTTTAAGGATGAGAGGTATGAATTCTCAATAATGTCATGAAACTCTAGATCTAGCTCATAAAAGAGGCCCATTAACTTCCATTCAGCACTGGATTCTCGTACGGCATGTGCTTCAGCTTTTCAACTCAGTGAATCTGTAACCACATTTCCTTTCCCAGGCGTACAAGCAAGATCAAAATAAAAGTATTCTTGATATTTTACCCGTGTCCATTGTTTGAAGGTCAAGACACACGTAGAATTGATATACTTGAGGCTCTTATAGTTTGTGTACAACACAAAGATCTCACCCAACTGATAGTGTTTCCATCAACGTAAAGTGTGGAAAACTTATGCTAGATCAATGTTGTGCATCCGTTAATTTCTCTTTTGAGGATTCAACTAATGAGATCCCTACAAAAAAAGTTATTCTCATTTAACATCACTACTATTTGGACAATTCATGATGCATCACAGAAGATGGTATAACCTATGCGTAGCTCTGGAAGAGTCAGAATGGGTGGTGATACAGGCCTCTCTTTTAGCTCCCCAAAAGGATTTAACACATGCTTCTAACAATATGAACTTGAAAATTTTCTTTGTAAGAAAATAAATTGGTGAAGAAAGATGTGATATGTATTTTATGATATTACTGTAATATTCGTCAAGCCCTAAGAAACTATGTATATCAAAAACATTTGTGTGATGCTCCATGGAAACCACATCAATAACTTTTTCAAGGTCAACAAAGAATCTTGATTCTGATATTATATGACCTAAAAAGTTAACTTTTTTAATCTAAAATTGGATCTTAACAAGCTTTTCATAAATATATTTAATTCTCATAGTACTAAGAATGATCTCAAGATGTTTTTCATGGTCTCTATGAGTTTATGAAAACACTAAGATTTCATCCACAAAGACTATAATGAAAGAGTCCAAATAAGGTGGGAAAAACTACTCATTAGATCCATGAAAACTAAAGGCATGTTTCTAAGACTAAACTATTAAACAAGGTACTCATATTTACCGTACATTCTATAGAAATATGTACTAGGTATGTCTAATGGTCTGACTCACACATGATGATAACCCAATCTCAGGTCAATCTTGGAGAAGAACTTTTCTCATTAGAGATGTTCAAAGAGATCATCTATTTGAGGAAGTGGGTAATGGTTCATAACCATGATCTAGTTTAACCATCTATATTCTACACATATATGTAAGGTTATATCCACCTTCTTGGTAGAAATAATTACTGAACCCCAAGAGGATGTACCTGGCCATATAAAACCTTTGGAATGTAAATCCTCTAACTGTTAGTTGATCTCTTGATGCTCTATTGGTTCCATCCTATAGTGTAATGGACGTTGAAATGATCCTAGAAAAAACATGATTTTAAACTCCACCACTCTTTCATGAGGTAATCCACAAAAAATATCAGAAAAGGAATACATAAAATGATCCACTACTAGAGGGAAATAAACTTGGTATAAACCCTAATCCTCGATGAAGAGATATTCAATATGGGTGGTCACTCCACCTATCCCATGATTCTCTAGTCCTACACTACCATTCGGGATATTCAACTCACCATTATATTGATAACTGCTGCCCTCTGTTATTGTATATGATACCTTATGGTGATACATGTCTACAAAATCATGGTACTGAACAAACCAATCCATTCAGAGTATGACATAAATGCCTATCATCTCGAGAACAATGAGGTTTCATATAAAAGGGTAACTGCCTACCTCAGGGGATAGTCCCTACACTAGATTATATAGTCTTTTTGTACCCCTAACAGTTTATCTAGGGTCATTACCCCATAGTAAAATTGTATCTCCAATTCGAGAATTTCCAATATACATACAAATATAAAAGAGTTTGAAGAACCTGTAAAACATCATGTTACCTTGATCAGGTAATTTTCCACCTTTTTGAAGTCCCTGTTCGGTTAAAAATCATTTTATGTGAATTTTTTGGGTTTTCTGCAGACTACAGAATAGGTACATGTCATGTACCTGAAGTATAAGCCATGTACCTGATGTTGGTTTCGGGTCGGAAATGTGGAGGTCATGTTGTGAGCTGGTACATGTAGTATACCTGAAGTACACATC
This sequence comes from Viscum album, assembly GCA_963277665.1. Taxonomy (NCBI): domain Eukaryota; kingdom Viridiplantae; phylum Streptophyta; class Magnoliopsida; order Santalales; family Viscaceae; genus Viscum; species Viscum album. Next base: position 1,545,060,137 of record OY728135.1, on the reverse strand, counting down.
TTGTAGGGGATAAATATTAGACTTCAAACCCATGGTGATGGGTTTTTCATCATAACATATCTAGCATGGACTACACGTCGTGACCTCGGGTTTCATGTCAGCACCTTGTCTGCATTTAGTTTTAAAATGCAAGATCAACTATTTTGCATCAATTATTTTCACTGTCGCTTCATTGCTCTCGACCCGGGACACATACTAGGATATTTTAATAGGTTCCCCTCCTTTTGGATCAAATCAAACGGCTTGATATTGTCATTTCTTTTGGGGAACGATTCTCAGGTAGGTGTTATCTCTCATTATCCTAGTTCTTTTCTTTCTCCTCTCTTGGTACTTAGATGGAGCATCTAGGGATTGGTGGATATATGAAATGTGTTGTAATATATTTCTTCTAGGTTGTGTTTCACGATATCCTTCACCTTTGTTCTTGTTGATGGTTGTCGTTGTGTGTGTCCTTATTTTGAAAAGAGGTTCGTGATTCTATCTCTATTTTCCAAATTGTTTACCATTGTATTGATTGATTTATTTCAATTTCTTATTTAAATAAAAATTCTCAATGTTTCTTTCAATTACATTGATAAAACCTAATTCCAATGTATTGGGAGTTTTGAAATGGTTTTGGCATGAAAACATGGAAACCCCCCCCCCCCATTCCATTGGATTTGGGTGGGTTTATGGAAACTGTCTTATTTAAATTTATGAATTTAAATAGTGGATTTTATGGGAATGTTTTCGATTAAATGGTTAAATTTAATTGGTAAAATAATGATGAAATGGATGTTATTTGTTTTGAATTAATCCAAATCCTTTGAATGTCTTAAAATGATATGATAGAAACTCAGTGGGTTTATCTTGTGAAAAATGAATGTTTTAGAAAAAAACATTTTGTTTTTAAATGGAAATAAATTGGTGTTTTTGAAATTGATGAATGTGATTGATCCTATTTTAAGTAGTATTAAAACATTTCACCCATCATGTATGAGCGCATGAAATCCTTAGGTAGATAGTGAGTTATATGGGTACACTTTATGCTATGACAACGTTCTATAACATTCATGCAGCGGGTCACAACCCCGATGGGTTGATGACGAGTCTCTATTGGCTACTGTCATAGGGAAGTGTGTATACACATTTTTCTGAGTTCACGTAGAGAGTGAAGAAAACTATAACTAGCTAATACTATCGTACCATTTGACATATGGCCATTTTTCTCACTTGTTAGTTTATATTTGAGATATAAATTTTTTCCAATTTCTTTCTGGACTTATTTACATTCCTGATGAATTTATATTAACTACTTTATATAAATGTTTTACATAAGACATTTTTTAGAAATATTCCATCTATTTTTTAATAAATCATATTCATTAAAATTATTTCTCCATCATTTGAACTATATAAAATGATTTGTATAAATGTGCTATAAATTTCGAAAGCAGATTATTTTGAAAATCAAATGATTTTATTTGGATAATCTATTTTTGGCCTATGTTATAGAATCCTTGGTGGTATCATTCTGGGCTTAGTCTAACAACCTAATTTTTTCTTTGGGTGTTTGTAGACATTATCCTTCTAGGTGTGAGAAAAGGTAAGGGATCTCTTGGAGATGGATCTAGGTGTTGAGCTTTGGACGTGGTGAGATATGTCCTTAGGGAGATTGGTTTTTTTTCTTGTTTTAGTACTTGCGTTTTAGTACTTTGGGTTTTATTCCTCAATTGATTCTGGTACTTTACTCCTAGTGGAGTTTTCCTTTGTTATGCATACTTTCTTTTTTCTTTTCTTCCGCATTTTTGTAGAAGAAATCATTCACACTCGTATTTTGTATGATACTTGGTGTTAGTCGCCAGCCCATGGGGATTGGGAATGCCATTCGTGATAGGTCAGGACTGGCTCGGTTATTTGGTTACCAGGGTACCCGGGCTGGTTCGTGAAAAATTGGTATCAAAGGAGGCTATTAATATTTGATTATTCCTGATGTCAATATACATTTTGATATATTTTAGGGAAATACAAAGTATTTACGTTTGAGTAACTTGCTAGATATCACCACAATAAACCATATTATTCCAGGGGTGGTTAGAGAAATATATCTTTTGGATTAGTTCTCGTCTTTTAGCAATGGAGATTTGGATAGGCTGAAATACAAATCTTATTATTCCCTCTCTAGAGAATATTTTCTCTTTATTCTCAGTTTTGGTGTTAATATAATGTTCACTTATTATCTGCTAATGTTGTGTAGTATCATTCCTATAAGAAGACATGTGAATCAGACATAGGATAAGGTTGCTACTGAACCTCTGCAATCAAATCCTATTGTTTATCCCAATCTGGTTATAGTGATTGTGCGCACTGTCCAAGCTCTGGGATAGGCACCGCCTCCAGTTCCCGCTCAAGCTCCAACTATGGATCCATAGGGGGGTGTTCTTCAGAATCATTATCCATATTGATTTCACTATAATCCACCATTCTTCAATGTATCCAATATTCCTCAACATGTTTAGGAATGGTTGGGCAAGATAGAGGGTCAGTTGGACTTCTTGGAGACCCAATATTTGATCTGGGTGAAGGGTTCCACCTTCATGTTAGAGGGACCAAGAAAGATATAGTGGGACATAATGGTGATTATAGGGAAACATTAGTGCTTATAGTGGAAATACATCGAGGTTCCTTTAACCAATCATTTATATCCAAATTTGATGATTTTGTCAAAGGCTGAAGTGTTTTCAGGCTTCAGCTGGCCGAAAAAACCATGAATGAGTATTCAAATATCTATTCTGAGCTGATGATGTTCGATCTTGAGATTGTATCTAATGATAGAATGATGGATCGATGGATTGAGTTTGTAATTTGATCAGATATTCATTCTCATATTTTATTACTAAAGATTCCCACTTATGCTGAGGTGATGGATAGGTCGATGGTGTATGTGATGGACTTGGATGGAATTTCTAGGTTGATGAGATTCCCTTTTTTATGGAGTGGCGGTGTTGGTTTTCTAAATGAAAAAATTAAGTGTGATGATCCTCATGGAAGTTACAATGGAAAGTTCAATCCATAACTTCTATAGCTACAGGAGGATGTTTATTGACTTGCTACTAGTGTGGAAAGCCATGAAATTCTAGGAGGGTTTTCACTGAGGAACCCAAGAACTAGACCTCATTCAGATGTTCAGGACACTTACAGAGGTTCTTCCAAAACATCTACAATATGTGTAGTGGGTCAAGATCATCAATTCCTCTTAACACTATGGGGAAATAAAATGCTTCACCTCTGAAAGGGTTTCACCCAAAAGTATCCGGAATGAATCTTCTTCACACGGTGGAAGTGTCTCCAGAGGAAGTAGATAGAGGCCCAACAAATGTGAGGGGTACCATTACCATTGCTTCACAATTAGTGACTACTCTTTTGGATATTAGTGGATGTTACTATTTTATTTCAACACATATTGTTCACCTACTAAAACTTCTTATGAAGAAACTATCTTGTTCAATGTATATTACTACACCCCTTTTTATTAAGAGAGGGAAGGTCCTCCATCATCCTCAATGTGTATTGTATCTATCTGATGTCAAGTATCTTGGAGTTTTCTGGTTCTTTTTATGAGATCTCTTGATTTCATATTCGGGATGTATTTTCTCATTTCCAACAAAGCCCAAATTGGTTGCAATCTTTGATGGGTATACCTTACCACATCTAGTGGTGTGCCTCTTGTTTTTCAAGGAGAATGGGACCCATAGTCAAGATGATATGGACCTTCTTATCCAAAGTTAGGGAAAGTGGAATTAGTTTTTAATTTTGATATAGAGTGAGATTCGATGGGTTGTGATCCTCCTCCAGTTGTCGGTTTGATTTTTAACATATTCTCTTTGTATTTCTCTGGCCTACCATTAGTGATAGAGGATTAATTTTCTATTGACATAATGCATATTACTCAACCAGTCTCTATCCCCACTTACTGCATGGAACCAACTAAGATAAAAGAGATGAAGTATTAGTTGGATGATCTCTATGAGAAAGGATTTATTCTTCCAGGTGTGTCACCATGGGTAGTGCCATATCTTGTTACAAAGAAGTCTAACGATTCTCTTCACTTATGTGTTGATTATTGAAATCTCATTCGAGTTACAATAAAGAAAAAATATCACTTTCCATCAGATTGATGATTTATTTGATCAACTAAAAGGGGGAGTGGGTTTTAAAGATTTAAATTTAATCTAGTTACCATCAGTAAAGGATAAAAGAAACTAACATTTAGAAAATTTCATTTTAGAGTAGGTATGACCAATTTGAGTACCTTTTTATTCCCTTTGTCCTGACATATTCTCATATAGTTTTAATGGAATTAACAAAAAATATTTTCCATGAGTATATTTATTCCATTTTTCTAGTCTTTGTGGATGACATTCTTATTTTCTCCAAGTTTGATGAGGATCATGTGCAATATCTGATAATAGTTCTAAATCTGCTAAGAAATCACCACCTTTATACCATTATTTCAAAGTGTGATTTTTGGATTTGGTAAGTCAATTCCATGGGACATTTGGTGTCTGAAAATGTTGTATCAATTGATCCTGAGAAGGTGGAGGCTGTTATGAATTGGTAGCAACCCCAAAATGTATTTATGATCGGAATATTCATGTGATTAACTGGATATTACAGTAGTTTTGTGAATGAATTCACTATGTTGTCTTCACCAATGACTTCTCGGACTCAGAAGGGGGTGATGTTTTTGTGGGATGAAAAATGATAGAGTTATTTTGTTGACTTGAAACGTATGTTGACTACTATGTTGGTGTGACTCTTCTAGATGTTGGCCATGGCTATGTGGTCCATTGTGATGCATTAGGTTCTGGATTGGGATATGTTCTAATGTAGGGTAATCATGTAGTAGCTTATGGGTCCTGTTAACTTAGCCCACATGAGTAGAATTTTCCTACCCATTACCAAGACCTTGATGCTATGATTCACGCACATAAGAGTTAGAGGCACAACCATTTTGGAGAAAAGATTACGGTATATTCAGACCACAAAATCCTGAGTTATATCTTCTCTAAAAAATATCTGAAAATATGGTAGATGTATTTTGCAGAGTACCTTAAGTATTTGGACATTAACATCACCTATACCCTTGGGAAAGGTAACATTGTTTCTTATTCTTTGATTATGAAACTTCCAACCCATACAGTAAAAGTGTTTTTAGAAGTGTGTAATTTGATTTCTTTTTTTTGGAACACTTTCATATTGGAGTTCAGAAGGAAGGGGATGATGCATCTTTACCTAGTGTGCAGTTGACTTATACTCTTCTCAAGATGATTCTTGAATATCAAGAGCATTATGATGAATTCGGTAGCACTAGATAATTAATTTATGGTGGTTAGATAGTTTTTATTTGGTATTTCTACAAAGAGGGTGTTCTATTCTATCAGAACTGCTTCATTTCGACGTTATTGGTGTGAAATTAAGTGATGGGGTATTTCCAAAATTCTCAGTGGATTGTGCACCTAAGAACAAAAAAATGTTCTATGATGTGATGTGGTAATTATAGTGGTTGGGAATGAGATAATAAATTGCTGAGTCTATTTCTCATTACTATGCATGCCAATAGGTGAATGTCAAGCACCAGAAACCTTCGAGTTAACTTCAACCACTTATAGTCCCTATATGGAAGTGGGATGAGATCTCTATAGCCTCTGTTGTTCATCTTCACCATACCCATAGAAATAAGAATGATATAGGGGTTTTGATCAACATTTTTACCAAGTCGGATCACATGTTACCAATTTGAGATACAACCAATGTTGTGGGGTTGGTCAATCTCTACATGAATTTGATTGTTCATTTGTGAAAAGTTAAAAATGCTATAGTATCTGATAGGGATCCTCAGATCACTTCTCATTCTTTGGGAGGCCTTTAGGAAGAACTAAGATCTAATGTTCATTTGAGCAGGACCAAATATCTGCAGTTAGATGGACAGACAGAAAGAGCTATACAGATTCTTGAGGTTATTCTCTGTATCTTTGTCCTTGACATCGGTGGGGCTTATGATGATCAATTTTGGATGGTTTAGTTCTCTTTAACTACAATTACCATTCCACGATCATAATGGAACATTTTGAGGCATTGTATGACCATTCTTGTAAATCTATGTTGTGTTGCTTGGAGGTCGGTGAAAGTTCATTGGTTAGACCAAGCTTGGTGTAGGAGACGACAACAAAGATTCATCTGATTTGTCAGAGGATGTTGATAGAAAATTTTTTATATAATTCTTATGTTTATTGAAATCATAGACCTTTGGATTTTTTAGTTTCTAATTAGGTTTTCTTAATTTTTTCACCCCTGTTGTGTCATTGATGGCTTGGGAATCAAGGGAAGCTTTCTCCTCACATTGTTGGACCTTTTGTGGTTGATGAGTTGGTGTAGAAAGATTCTTACCATTTATAACTTCCACCACAGCTAACATTGATACATAATGTGTTACATGGATCACAATTTAGAAAGTATCTATCTGACCCATCTCACGTTTTGAGTAAGAGTGATCTTGATATTGAGCCTGATTTATCTTTGACATAGCAACTAGTTAGGATAGTTGATTCTGAGACCATGGTACTTTAGGGGAATTCTATACCTCTGCTTCATGTACTATGAAAAAATGGCTCTGATAGTAATGTGATTTGGGATTGAGAGGAAATTACGAGAGAGCATTTTCCTCATCATTTTGGCATTGAAGACTCTTTATAAGCATTGTGGGGGAAGAATGTTTTTATGTTGGGGAGGATGTTACATCCCATTACCTTTATTAGGTTATTTCCCTCCTTTTTATGTTCCCATTAAATTTAAAATCCATTTATGTGATTTTTTTTGGAATACTGTAGACTACAGGATAGGTACACATCGTGTACTTTAAGTACACACCATGTACATGGTGTTGGTTTCAGGTCATGAATGGGAAGGTCATGCAGTGAGATGGTACACTCTGTGTACCTAAATTAAACATCATGTATGGGATAAATATCATATTTTTAACCTGAGGTGTTGTGTTTTTTGGCATGAAATTTCTAGCAGAGACTACACCTTTTGACCTAGGGGTACCCATCATGACTCATTCCACATTTAGTTTTAAAATGCACGATCGACTATTTTGCTACATTCCTTTCACTGAATATTCATTCCTATTAACCCTGGACACATCTTAGGTGATTTTTAGGGGCACCCCTCCTTCTAGATCAAACCAAACGGCTCAGTATTGTCGTTTCTCTTGCGGCACGATTCCTGGGTAGGTCTTCTCTCTTATTCTCATAGTTCCTCTCTTTCTCCTCTCTTGGGAGTTCAGTGGATCATCTTGGGATTAATGGATCTACACCATGTGGTGTTGGGTCTTGATTCTTGGATGAGTTTCAATAAATCCTCTACTTTTGTTCTCATTTATGGGTGTTATTGTGAGATTCATTCTTCCGAAAAGAGGTAGGTGATTTCGTCCCAATTTTCCAAATTGATATCCATTATATTGATCAATTAATTTCAATTGCTCATTTAAATTCAATGTCTCTACTTTTCATTCAATTACATTGATAAAATAAAATTCCAATGATTTGTTATATTTGAAATGGGTTGGGCACAGAAACATAAAAAACCTCCCAATTCCATTGGATTGGGGTGGGTTTATTAAAATTTCCTGATTTAAAATTTTGAATTTAAATTATTGATTTGATGGGAGTGTTTTTAATTGAATGGTTGAATTTTATTTGGGAAACCGAATGATGAAAAGGATGTAATTGTTTTGGAATGAATTTGAAACTTGTTAATGGGTTAAAATACTTTTATAGAAATCCGATGATTTTATCCTGTGAAAAAATCATGATCTTGAATAAAACATGATTTGGTTTTAAAAAGAAAGAAATCGGATTTTTTGAAATGGGAGAAGGGGATAGATCATATTATAAGTAGTTTTAATATAGTTCCCCCATAATGTAATACTACATGAAATACTTAGATAGTTAGTGAGTTATTTTGATACACTCAACACTACGACAATGTTCTAAAACATACATCCTACGGGTAATATCCCTAAAGGGTTGGTGATGAGTATCCTTTGGCCATTATCATAGGGATGTGTGTATAAAACTTTTTCTGAGTTCCCATAGAGAGTGAGGAATCCATTAACTGGTTAATACTATCCTAACTTTTGGAATATGTCCATGTTTCTAGCTTGTTTATTTATATTTGAGATATGAATGCTTGCAAATGTTTTTTTGAACTACTTTATATGCCTATTGGATTTATTTAAACTATTTTAAATAATGGTTTCAATTAATCTTTTTTTTAGAAATATCCCATTTCTTGTTTAATAAATCTTATTCTTTAAAGGTATTTCACCATCATTTGACCTATATAGCATGATTTGTTTAAATTTTCTTTAAATTTCAAAAACTATTTATTTTTAAAATTTAATTTTGTTCATTGGATAATCTATTTTTGGCATCTGATATGTTATCCTTGGTGGTATTCTACCGGTCTTAGGCTCATACCCTACTTTTTCATTCGTGTGTTTGTGGAATTTGTCCTTCCATGCTCATGTAAAGGGTAGGTATCTCTTGGATATGGATCCAGCTATTGAGTATTGGACATGGTGGGTTCTATCCTTAAGAATTTGGGGTTATCTTCCTATTTTAGTATTTGGGTTCCAGTAATTTTTATATTACGTCTAGTTTTATTATGGTACTTTACTCGTAGGGGATTTTTCCTTTCCTATGAATATTGTCTTTTATATTTCCTTCCACATTCATGTGTAAGAAATCATTCACCCTTATATGTTGTGTGATGCCTAGTTCTTGTCACCAGCTAGTAGGGATAGAGAACTCCCTTTGGGTGGTTTCAGTACCAGCTCTGTTATTGAGTTACCAGGGTACCCGAGCTTGTTCATGAAAACCTGTATCAAAAAAAGTAGATACTGTAGTAGAGACTATTAGAATAGTACCTTGTACTGTATTTGGTTCTGCCTCATAATCCTCAAGTATCGTCTATAGTGCATTCAACTGGCCTGATCCCCAACCCTATGCAATATATGGACTACCATGAACATAACTACTATGTTTGTGCTACTGGTGATCAGAGGTCTAGAAACCATGGCCACGAGCTCCTCCTTGGATAGATGTTCCATGGCTATTCCAACTACCTAGCCGAAGTGGCATAAAAGAACTTTCCCCTGAAGGTGGAGCTAATACGGATCCTTTTCCACTACAAGTTGGTGGAAAGTCCTATATGAATTTTGGAGATTCCCCATACGGTTGCTAACCCGACACTCCAGTGGGAATCTATCACATTAAGGGTTCTAATACCCCATCATCCACACTGACAACACACTTTAGATATGTTGAAACAGACACTCTGGTTGTCACTGACCTGATAAGAAACCCTGAGGGAATGCTTCCTTCCACCGGGAGAACTACTCGCCTGATGCATCATAGATCCTTTAAACCCAGAACTATTTCTTACCCTTATATTACACTCAATGATAAGATCCTGATTTACTATTTCCGAAAATCTAGTCAAGTGAAAGACATTCACCTGCATACAAATGGAATACTAGATCCCCACCTCAAAATGTCTAGAACCGGAAATCCCATCACCTATGAGAAGTGGTTAAAAGGGAAACAACTCTGTGATACATGCTTAATATTACCTAGCTAACATAGAACCCTACTCGATATGAAAGAACTCCCTGACTCTGTCATCTCTTAGCATCTGAGGAGCCTGGGAAATCACATTCCACCAACGATTGGCTAAATCCTGAATCATGTATGTTGTGATCTTGATCCTCCACTCTAGAGGCATTTACATATGATAAATGATAGATATAGTGGATTCTAGAAAAGGCTCAGTAGCCTAAAAACCACTATACCCTAGAAAAGTAGGAGTATGTTGGTGCTGGAACTCTTTAGTCCGACCAACCATCATAGTTGCAAGACATGGAGCACCATGAATGGACTTCATTAGACATAGAAAACTTTCATGAACTTGGGTATAAGTTCTAAAAAAAGTATATAAGGTGGTGCTTCTTGTGGCACTCCAAAATGTAAGTATAAAAGCTCGAGTCCCACCACATCTGAAGCATGGTCATCACCACCCTCATCGAGTATGACACAAGGACATCGTGGTTCCATTAGACTAAAAATTCCAAACACATGCCTCAAAAAAATATTTATATTAATTAAAGAATCACTAAATGAATCTAAATATAATAAAAATACCTACTCATGTCATACTATCCTAACTACCCACTTAGACGACCATGTATCAATAAGTTCCCAAGTATAAGTTTCATTCATTTTACATTTAATTACCAGGTTCATGACCTTAACTTTCATAAACATGAGATGGTGGGATATGGATGTTCAAAAAATTCATCTTATATTTCATGATTCTATTTATAATGGATAACCATTTCTAATGAATCAGTTCCCATACACAAATCACCAGAAACAACTACCATTTGTTAGTGGCATAATAGCTAGATTTGATAAATTACACATCCCAACCCATGAGGGCCCATACACCTCATGAAATGATACTTGAAATCAAGAAATCACAACCATGTGTAATATAAGAATAAGATAACTAACACAACATAACTCAGCAATCACAGTCATATCAAGAAATTCCATGTAGTGAAATACACTTATATTGAATGGAAATATGCATGAAATGTGAATTATAGGTGACTATAATGATGCATGTATCCATGCTACTTACATTCATATCATCAGGAAAAGGGCAAAAGAAAATTTTTAATTAGAGTAATAATAAACAACTCCACAGAACATGTGCACCACCAAATAGTGAAATAATATCCAATGTAATAGAAAAATAAAAAGAATAATTTTAATTTTTTTAGGGAGCTTGTTTTTTACCCCAAACATTGGTTCATGACCCCTAATCATGTCTTATGAACAATTCTGAAGTATTACTAATGCCCAATATATTTTCTCCAAATAGTAATGAAAGAAAGGAAAACCCCTTTGATACAACTATGAGATGTCCTGGACCAAGATGCCACACAAGGGGTTCTCTGATCTCAATGGTCCACATGAAATCAAACACATCTCCCCAAACACAAGAGGCTTACAACTAGAAGTGAGGGAATAGGGTGTGTCTATGGGTATACTATACACTCATTACTAAAGTGTAGTGCATCGGGTGAATGTAAACATTAGTAAAATTGCATATGCAATATATGTAAATATAAGGAACAATGAAAAATAGAGACAACAATAATAATAACTGAAACAAATGGAATAACATTCAAAAATTGATGATTTTTCATTTAAAAAACATGGATAAAAGATAGAAAGTATGACATGTTCCACAATACTATAAATAAAATAACAAACTATCCAAAGAATCCCAAGTTCTGACTAGGTCATCTGCAATCAATATATATATTAAAAAATAAGAAATAATTTTTTTTAAGATGTATACTTTACTTTTTACACACCTTCAACCATGTAATCTACTCAGGGTACCAAACAACAGTTGGAGAGGGTGCGGGATAAATCTCAGGGGGCCACCGGCAATGGTGTTTATAACATCTGTCTCATGTAATGGAAATGTAATAGTGTGTAGGTTGGAACATATTAATTAAGGTAGTACAATGTAAATAAATACTCATACACCATATTCATCCCTCAGATTACATTTTAACATGTTAACAATTCATTATTTGATTATTAGTAGATTATAAATAAGTCAAATGTTAGAAATTTTAATGGTTCCAAGTTGTAACATAGAATCCTATAATGATATTTCCTAGTACAGTCCCATGTTAATAACAAAGGCGACATAGACCTCAAGGGTGTCCAACTCAGTAATATTATAGCCTAGCATGGGATAATAGTGAAATCCAATGAGAATAGTCTATATAATTCCACAATGAGGTGCCAACCAAGTCCATGGTGATCGTCCAAGTTAATATGGAGCTAAACAGAGAGAGGGCCTTATGGAATTTAATCCTAGAACCTACTTGTCATTGTTGGATTCAAGAAGTGTATCCAAAAAATCCTATAATGATAATGATGGGGAATTATTGTGTCATACTATGAAACCATTAATAGACATGGATCGAGAACTAGGTGAGTCTCAACCTAAGAAACCTAAATCCTTCAATAAAAATAGGGTTTCTTAGTGCTCATGGAATTCCCTGGTCAGAAACTAAGGTGAGCTCGAGTCTTGCCATTCCAATTTTATTATGAAGTCATGTAAAATTTATTTTGGTTCCATTATTTCCATTCATTATTTGGATAAGGTCAAGTAGCATTCAAACTTTCATTTAATACATTTATGTTATATTAAATAATTAAGGTTCATTCTGATACATTCCATTATTATGGTAAGGGGTGCTACAAACATGCAACCGATCAATCATTCATGTTTAATATGGTCAATTCATAAACTTAAAATAAATATTTTTTTCCCATTTAACATTTAATTATAAATTTAAGCACTTAAAATAGGTGGTTCAAGTGGTACGAATACATGGTACATACCATTATGCAATTCAAAATATAAATCATGCCATTTAATATAGAAAAGATTACCCTTATAGTTGTTAATCCATGTCACAACTAACCAGGGGAGCAAACATGTCAAAACACTAAAAACATTATGGAATTACATTAAACATCGAGTGTATGGATTTTTGGTCATAACCAAATAACAATTAATCACATATACAGAATGATCATAACCATATGGTTCTAACGAGTATAAGAATGGAACATTAATTCTATAAAGACACCCGATGAAATCCTTGGGCCACAAACGACAATTACAAAATCAACGAACCTTAGGGATGAGTTATAGACCACCAACATATGATTTTATGACTCTCATACTCTGATATTTCCCCTGATTTGTCTTGGATTATATTGGATATATGAAAAAGAGAAAATTTATCATACCCCGATAACTCAGTCGTGAGAAAGAGAGTAAGATAACAGCTTAAGGGTACTCAGGTACTTAAAGTTTCACATCCAACATGAAAAATGGAATCTTAATCTAATCTCAAACGAAGTAGATTTATTTATTCCTACCTTATATCCTAAAAAGGCTCCAAAATGAGAGAAATTTAGGTTAATTCCACTAAAATAAGGATTTGGGAGGAAAAAGGGATATAATTTGATCATTAAGGGAAATTTTTTCAAATTACAAAAAAAATGGAATGTGCACAGTTTGTCTGTATGGTTAAATTGGAAGAAGTGGAAAATTCATTTATATAACACACAGTCATTCCCCAACCACGCAAGGTGTCTCTTTTTATAAAATAGCTTTTGTACGGTTAGTTAAACCGTGCTCCAACTGTGCGCCAACCATGTGACTTGGCCATTTTCCACACAAAGATGTGTTCTGGGCTATAAAAAATACCCAGACACACTTGATACCTTATATAACTCCTTAGTCATCCATATTGGGTCCTAATTAATTATTTAGAATGAAATTTATGGGATCTATACATGATTAAAAAACAGGATTACAATACCTAATGTATGGATGGTTTGTAGTTATTAGAAAAATTTTGAATGTTAAATTATTTTATTATAAATATATTATTCTAGGGTTTGGAATGGTTTTTATAGAGGTCTTATAGACCAATTATGAAATTTAGACATGAATTGGTTCTTAGGAGGTACTCATAGGGATCAATAGAACATTGATGATGGCACGAGTGGTTGGGATGCATGTAGTAAGTATCCAACAACCACCAAAGAGTCGGTGGATATCCAATACAGTACACCAGTAGGATAGTGAATTTTTTAGATGGGAAAAATCTCAATTTTTCTACTTAGTATTTTCATGAAGAAATCCCCAATTTTCATCCCAATTTTCACTCATGGGGTGAACTGACTCCCTTCTTCCTTCACCTAGGATCTCCACTACTATTTATTGTCTAGTGAAAATTATTTAAAGGATTGAGGTTATTTATATCCTATAGTGTTCTCCAAAAATTTTACCCTCCATTTTCTATATTTTTCTTTTATCTTAGATCATGGTATTTTGTGGATTCTATCATAGCATGGTGGAATCAGTTTAATAAAAGTCGATTTCAGTTATTTTTATAGAGGGTGTCCCGAGATGATTTATACCTACTTTGTTTATCTATTTTGATAAAGTTACATTGTTCCCATTAATTTATTAATGTAATTTTTTTTGATTTTTTATAAATTTAACCATCATTTATCTTAGAAATTTTGTAGGGGATGGTCTCATTAGTCCACTGTGGGGCTCTTGTAAGACTTCAGTTTAGGTTCTAGTGGTATGGAATCTTATAGGGAATTTTAAATGGTAATTATTGGTTATAATAAAGTGAATAATTAATTATAAATTTTGTAATTAATTAATTTTTAGTTGTGGAATGAGTCAGGTGTCAGGAAGTATGATACTGGTTTATTATATAACCCTTCATTCTTGGTGGACATGGGAATTAGTTTCCATCATTTATAAAATAATGGTAAAAGACTCTAACGAGTATACATGTCCCTAGTAATTTCATTATGGGTTAAATTAATGTTTTTTGTAGTGAATGATCTATTTTTTTCTACAACTTTGTGAATTTCACATTCTTAAATTAATCAACAGTAATGGTTACTTTAAATTCATTGATTTAATATAATTATTTTTAGACAATTAATGATAAATAGTAATTTAATTTAAAAATTCCAACCTATAAAATATTCTTAGGATGAAATGAGTAATATTACAAGGAAATTGAGGTCCGTGTGCAATAGATTGATATAAAAACTAATAATGTATGATTGGTAGATGATGATAAACATAAATATTTATTCCCCCCACAACAATGGGGTGGAACCATATAAAAATGAAATAATTGGGATTTAGTAGAAGTTTGTTAAGAATCAATGGAAACCTCTAGGGGGTATGTTATATTTCATGATTTTGGAATCCATTTAATTTTGGGTGAGGTACACATAGATGTTCTTATCCAGGATGAATAATATATAGGATGAATAAAGTGGTTGAGTTAATAGATTGAGCCGAATGACCTTAGAATTGAGATTTTCCATAATAAATATCCCTAGACCAGAACCTATGAATACTATCCATAATTACCCTATGGTTCTTAAAATTTACAAAGCATGAAATGATAGTGACATCCACTATGATATAGGTTATGAAAAATGTGACATTAATGAGACAAAGAACTCATTTAGTGTGCCTTTTCCCTTATATTTATGATGAGAACCTGCTAAAGGGATCCTCTAACTATATGTGGTATAGGGGACCCTAGAAGGTACTCATGTGATAGAAAGATACTTAATGGGTTCTTTTTTGAAGAGGTAAATACTATTGTGGGTGTCACCATAGAATATGTACAGAACATGTATGACTATGGGGTAGAATACATTGGTGATCGGTTTATAGATTCAGTAAATCATTCAAAATTATTTATACTTTAATTTGTATATTATGATTCTTTTATGGATTCCATGATGTGAATCCTAGTATCTAGATTATGATCCAGATATTTCTTGATGATGGGGATATTTTAGATGCCTTTAGGTTCTTCTTGGAATCCTTATTTTGAGAATTTTTTGATATAATGATAGTGATATATATGTCTGGATGTGCTTCCTAGGATTTAGATACTATTCTAAGTGAATAATTCATGGGATTCTAGGATTTGACCTCATGTGTATATGGTATGACTATGATTTTGATGGCCCATATGATTCCTATCAAGTCTTGTATATATCCATGTAGGCTTAGGGTATTATTGTTGTTCTTATGAGATTCATAGTTTACCCCTACCATTCGATCAGTTGATCCTGATGACATCATACACCTTTTATGATTCCCATGATTCTTGAGAGTTATATTCTTTGTATACTGACTTGGATAATATTATGATCTAGTGATTTACTAGGATTTAAGGTAATTGGATTTCAAAAACTCATTATATTGGAGTTTTGAGAGATACATATGATTCTGATGATCTAGATATTAAGTCTTTCATAGTGTGATACTTGGATATTAAGCCATACATGATCATATTTTATAGGACATGGCCTTGGGAATTGAACTTAGCTCATATTTTTTGTGATTGATGTCATGAAATTATAATAGAACTCAAGATCTAGTAAAAATAGGTATGTTTGAATGGGTTTATAGACTCTAGGATTGATTGTGGTTAATTTATTTATTTAAAAATTCACTGTAATTTAAATAACAATATAGGATAAGCATGCCACATGAAAATGTCACTAAATTATCGGTATGTATGGGACTAGGTTGGTGGTTCTCCCCTCAATTTTTTAATCACACGATGTTTTTGCTTCCATTTAACTTGGTTACCTAAGGGAACTGCAACTTGATTGTAGGTATAGGTAAGGATGACATATGGTATTACATCTTACTTCTAGAGAACCTCAAGTGGTACAAGGAGACCGATGGCGAGGCCTGGAGAAGGGGGGATTAAAGACATCTATGTTATTATTTACTTTATTTATTTTGGTATATGGAATTAGGCTAGTAGGAAATTTATCTTCGATTCTTATATGACAATATTTTAATATTTTTAGATGTTTATACTCTGTTAATCTTTCAATGATGTGATGTTTTCAGATTATATATTATATTTTTCTATTCCTTTTAGGATTTAGAATTAATGTATATGTTGTATAGTCTCCACATGGTACATTCTTAGACTCATGCTACAAGTCAGCAGCTTCTATCATACAGGGATATGTGATTTAGTTCTAGTTGAAAACTAGGATGTGGTTTTGGTCAAGTTTTGACATGACCAGGATGTTATATATATGTAGTGATAGAGTTAAACTTTTTATTAAATTATTTCTAAATACATGTACAAATAATCTATATAAAACTCTGATCTTGATCAGAAACAACATAATGTGGTACTCTATACACACTTTCAACATCCATAATATCTATATTTGAAGGGTAAACATTATATAAATAATATTTTATAGTAATAAAATTTAGTAACTTTGTATGTTTATATACTATAACCCAAATTGAATTATTCCTATTAGATATCTTGGTATTTACTATGATGAAATCCATTATAGTGTTTTCCAATTTCCATTTTTTAGATAGTGTTTGTTATAATATACCCTTATCATTATTATACTCAACATTTCCATGCTGAAAATATAGGAATAAAGATCAATACTCTTTAATATCCCTTATCATGATTCTCTACTATATATACTCTTTAAGATTCTCATACAACTTTTTGGTTCATTGATGAACAGAGAATGATGAGTTCTGTTCATTATCCAAAATAAATTTCTTTAATTTTGGTATTATAGTGACACATAACCAGTTTATTTATATTTTCATTCCATAATGGTCATGGTTACATTTTTGAATAATCTATAAACCCTTTTTGTAGATTTACATCATCCTCCTCTTCCACTATAATCATCACATGAATAGATGTTTAAAAATTCTTCAATTAAATATAAGATATTTCACCTTTTATTTTGATATCAAGGAACATATTTTGAAAATCAATAATAATTATATGTTATTATATAATTTTCATATAATAAATATTAGGTTCCATCTAACATAGAGTATTATCCATCGTGTTTGCCTTTCGAGGGTGGCAATGTATCAAGTAGTAAAAATATTTATTAAACTTTAACAATATTTTTTGGTACATAATCCACAATTTCATGTAAAAATATACAACAAAATTATTTTTTTAGTATAAATTCACAATATTCACCATATAAATATTGACTCCATATTTTAATTGAAAAAAATTAATGATGCTAACTCTATATGTATATTTAGTTAAATTTTCTCATTAATCTTCAATTTTCATCAATTCAATGTTGTCACAATATCATTAAATATACGATTAAATCCTAGAACATTATATAATACATCATTGTATATTGAAAACCCGTATCCACTATATGTTAAAATAAGTTTGTGGGGAATAAACAAGCATCTATTAAGCTCATGAAGCATTTTTCGCATACCATTTTCCAAATAAACATGGATCCATTCTACGTCAATTTTACTATTAAAATTGATAATTGTAAGAATATTTTCATAACTCATAAAAAACATCCATCCAACCTAATAATAAATAAACTTTTATAATGATTTGTTGGTCTAGGACATTTTCAATAACCTGCATCTTTTAGGGCCCGCTTATATACCCTTAGTTTTGATAACATTACCCAAAAATTGATACTATGTTTTATCAAAAAATTAACTCTTTCAAAATGAGGTATATTATTTTAATTCCTCTGGATCATAAAAAAATATCAAATGATGAAGATTCCCTTAATTTCTCTTATGATATATAAGATTATAATGTATAAATACTAATAAAAACTGATCAATGAAATCTCAATATACTATATTCATTAAATATATGAAATTATTTGGGGGTGTGGGTATACCAAAACAGTATTACCATATCATTATAATCTATATAAATACAATCAAAGGAGTTCTTGGGTATATCCCCTCTTATGAAACAATAATAATGATATCTAAATCAAAGAACAATATTGGGAAAATATTGATCTCTATTAAGCTGATAAAAATTTTCATGAATATATTGTATAAGATACTTGTTCCAAATAGTGATCATGTTATATTCCTTATTATCAATTCAAGAATACATTGACCCAACTATATTTTTAACAAAATACTAAGTAACCCTCTTGCGATTCACTCAGTAATATGAACCCATTATCATTATTCTCTTGATATTCTTCTTCATTTTGATAAATTCATTAGTTTCCATTCTACTAGGAGTCTACAACATTAGAATGGGACTCTATATATAATCTATTGAAAACTCAAAATATTTCATCTTGGGATGTATTTGTAAATATTTTGTTAATTCTTTGACATATAATTGAATAACAGGAATTTCTCCTATGATGATTTTCTCGCCATCCATTTGAGATATGTAGCCCTCATTAATTGGTTGTATAATCTGTATAATGAATGTAATTTCCATTTGAAATTCAAGTTCATCCTCATTCAATGATATGATATTTGGCTAATTATGGATTTCAAATGTGACTTTCCACTAAAGTAAATTGATACAGTCTCTATATAATGTGTGTTATGTAATGATCAAAGTAACCTAAATTGTCAAGACTCGTCCCTCGAGGCCCATGTCGTGACTACACCAAGCCCGCCTTCCTTAATCCAGGGGTTGGAGACAAGAACCTGAAAGGCATATCCATAAAATGGGAAGACAACTCTATTTAACCTGTATAGACACATTATCTAAGAACAAAATAAGAAGCAACCACTAAGAAAACTGTTGTAATTAAAAGAGTGTTGAAAGTAAAGGAGCCAAAATACAAGCCCAACTGTAAAAGTAAAAGTACAACTTAAAGGTGAAATACAACTAAAAATGGTAAAACAACTCCTAGATCATCTAATGAGGATCCTACATGAAGGGTAGGTATAGCTCATGCTCAGTAGTCCCGCTATCACATCATGCTAAATAGTCCTCCTCTGAGTACCATCCAATCTTGGCTCCCTTATCCTCGATCAATGATGTCTGTTATCTACACAAGAAACAACATGGTTTGGGTGTATCACATGTAAGGGTGAGTATCAAGAAACTCGGTAAGGACCCCGAGACCCCTGGAGGTTTCCTAGAGTTCCAAAAATGAAATACCACAAATCAAGACTCCAATCTCAAAGCACAAAGAAATAGACATCAACTCTACTTAGGAATATGCCCATACATATACCTAAGTTATCAAGACATTACTCATCTCATACATTAGGAAATAATACCACAACGGTAACACCACGAAGATATAATTACCACATAGGTAACACCACGAAGATAGAAGTACCACATAAGTAACACCACAAAGAAAGGAGTACCACACATTTAAGTCCATGAAGACAGAAGTACCACACAGGTAACACCACAAAGAAAACACCATGAAGGTAGAAGTGCCTCACATTTAACACCATGAAGACAACACCACGAAGGTAGAAGTTCCACATGGGTAAAACCATGAAAATAAAAGTACCACATAGGTAACACCATGAAGATAAAAGTACCACATAGGTAACACCATGAAGAAAACACAACGAAGGTAGAAGTACCACATATATAAATAAATAAACTCACCCCTGGTATAAATTATGTAAAAAAGTATAGATGATTAGTTGTATGGATATATCATCTTGTTATGTTAACAAGCACTGCTTCCGACCCACATAATATCGATAGGTAACAAACCCCCACAGAAACACATTGGATCTGACCCACACTGGATCGGTATGAACTAACCCACACAGGATCGCTGAGCACTAACCCATAGAGGATCTTACCCACACAGGATCAGTATGCGCTAACCCACAAAGGAGTATTGAATGCTAACCCACACAGGATATGATAGATGATGACCCACACAGGATCGATGTTCTTTCTTTACATTACATCTATCCACTATATTCCTTGCACCTGGTATGCTCAAGTTCCATATAATCTGACCCTCGGGATATCATTCATACATAGACCACCACTATTCTCCTCAAAGTAGTAACCCAAAGGACCACCATGTCGTAAGTGTTCCAATGTGACAGATGGTGCATCAATCAGATTTTCGATCTGTGAGTTACAAGCATTTTTTTCTCGGGGCCCAGTTGGATTCGGGTTCGATCCAACCCAGCTGCACTCCAACTATCTCTAATTTTCAAGTGGAGTATTCCAATATGACAGTCTCAATTGAAATATCCCAATGTCATATATGGTCTATCAATTGGACATTTGATTCTCAATATATGTCCCTTTAGGTATTTTGTGTCTGGTTGGGCCTGGGACCAGCCCAAAAGGGGGCACGACCCAGTAGACATGTGGCATGGTGGGATGGCGGCCCGGAAGAGTGATGTGTGGCCCGCTGGGTAGGTGGCCTAGATGCGTGAGGCATGGCCTTCTGGGCATACAACCTGGCTGCAGTCTGCCCGAGCTGGAAAAGGGGGAAGAATTTCCCCCTGGTATCCTGAATGACCTGGAGGTCATTTGGTTTTGTGAAACGTCAGTGCCAGGTGGGTTCCACCCAATCACCGGGGAACCCACCAGAGGTGTGGGTTTTTCCACTACAACGATATCGGTGTCCCTCTGTTCATTGGTGACGCACTAGTCACGTTGACTCCCCTTTCGCAGCCGACCAATGTTTCAGCCACCTTCTCTGACTACCGTAGCTGATGAGATGCAGATCCTTGCTCACCAGTAATGTGCAGTGGCGCATCCTCCTTTTTTAGTGTGACTCGGCATGTTGTATCCTTCGTATCTGGTTGGTGTCACTGCACCAACGGTATTCCATGGATGGAACAAGGGTAGCAAAGTAGTGGTGGGTTCAGGCTAGGTTCATTTGACCCACTCCCTCTGCGTTATCTCGAAAATAAGATGCAGGATAAAGGGGTTCAATGAATTCACTTGAATTTAAAACAAGAATCAAACCCTTACCTCATGAATGATGGAAAAAAATCCATAATTTAGGAATTGGGTCGGTATTCGTCGCCCCCCTCAACTAGCCTCCAATGATGTCGCTCAATCCCCAATCTTCTGTTTGGGGTTTCGGTGTCGCTCGTCACTTCTCTCCAGAACCAGCTCCATCCTACAAGGTTTTGGTTTCTAATCACTTTTTCAGCACTTCATTGATTGGTAAAGAATTGTTGATGCATCCCTCCAAGCACCATATAAATAAGAGAGTGGGAGGGGGAGTAATGACGTTGGAAATTAATAGGGTATCATTAAATGGGAACCATCATAATTTTCCAACATTTCTATTACATATGATTGAATGGTTAATCCATTTATAGGCTTGACACATTGCTGGTCCCACATTGTCGCTTTTCTGTTGGAGGAAAAAGAAAAGAAAAAAAATAAAAAATTTATTTTGTTTATTCTTTTAAAAGTCACAATAATTATATTTTTCTCCAGACCTACTATGGTCGAAGTGAATCCTCCCTTAAGTGAATCCAGACATCGCGGATTCAATGGTTCCCTGAGATTTTTAATCTGACCACCAGTTCATATGTTAGGAAATTCCTCATGTGTGTTTACTGAACACACATTATGAAAAGTTCAAAAAATTATTAACATTCACCCTAAACCCACCCCGGTCGAGGATTGGCTCTACCTAAGGAGAAATATCCTCAACGAACTCAATGGTACTCTTGGATTTTCAATCCAACTTACCATTTTAAATTTATGGTTTTTAATAATAAAATAATTTTTACTTGATTATTTTATTTACGGTCGAAAACTATCTTCTTCCATTAGCTCACACCGGCCAATGTTAGTATCATCCGAAAGAAATCATACCCTCATGTGCCCAGTTGTGGTCACATATTTTTAATATGATTCACCGTTCGTGTGTTATATGCATTTAAAAAATAGAATAACATTATTAAATTATTTAATTTATGGTTATTCCATTTTCGGGTATTCCCACTGGAGGCATGTGCCAATTAAACTTATGTCATGCCTAGTGTAAAACCACCATCCTGAATGCAACAGTTCCCTCAAATTTCAGATCTGGGAAACCATTTAAGATTTGTTCCACTTTTTTCGGAAAATTTCTTATTCTTGATAATGAAAGCGTAAAAAAACTTCAACGGATCATTCCATGCACTCTGGGCCTCAGAATCAGGTTCTGTCAAATTTCACTATCTCAAAATATTTCCATATAATTATAAAAAAATAGATGGAAAATACGGGTCTTTACATTCTCCCCACCTTAGGGATTTTCATCCCTAAAAGCCACAACATAGACTAAAAAAATGGGTCTACTGAGCGTGAATCTGAAACTCTTTCTCCCATGTGCTCTCCTGGAGGTTCCCATGCAACTGGGGAACTTGTACCAAAGGTATCGATCGTCCATGAAGGAACCACTCTTGTCGATCCTCAATATCTACTGGAACCTTAGTAAAAATCTCCCGATCCTCAAATTCTAGACACTATGGTCGATGATGTGAGATTATCATGCATGCATCTCCTCCACTATGAAAAATAGAAAACATTATGCACCCGCTGAATCTGTGGGGGAAGAGATAGATGGTACGCCACCTCTCCCACTCTGGTGGGAATCTAGAATGGTGTGATGAACCTCAGAGATAGATTCCCACCCCGAACAAACCTCTGCAATCTTCATTGGGGTGAGACCCATAGGAAGACATGATCTCCCTCCTCAGACACCAATGGGTCTTCATCTCCAGTTGGCATAAGACATCTTCCAGTTCTAGGCAGTTTCACTTTCTGACAAGCGAGGCATCGAGATACAATCTCTATCATTACTTCCTTCATCCCTAGCCACCAGTACTGATGCTGAAGGTTCTGTTACATCATCTCCACTCCAGGATGTAACTTTAATGGGTAAGTATGAAACTCCCTCAACACCTCCTCCTGAAGCATCACTGTGACCATGGTGCATCCTATGAAGAAGATTATGTACTCCCCACCTTTATAAAATCATTCAGGAGACCATCTTGAGGATATTTGAGCACGTCGAGCCTCATAGTTAAAGTCCCCGAGCTACACCT
The DNA here is from genome assembly GCA_963277665.1 of Viscum album. Lineage (NCBI taxonomy): Eukaryota > Viridiplantae > Streptophyta > Magnoliopsida > Santalales > Viscaceae > Viscum > Viscum album. Next base: position 1,545,036,557 of record OY728135.1, on the reverse strand, counting down.
CTCTGACTCACTGAATGAGTGGGGGAGTGACTATCATAAACTGGAGGTAAGTAGATCCATCGTTATCCACAATGGATATCTGCAGTGTGACTAGATTCTCTGATTCCTCACTCAGTATCTGTAGACCAAACCTCTGGCTTAGTTCATCTGCTACCACATTCCCCTTCCCCGGAGTGTAGTCTATCTCAAAGTCATAGTCTTCGATGAACTCTATCCATCTTCATTGTCTCAGGTTCAGGTCCTTCTGTGGTAAGTCATACCTGAGACTCTTATGATCAGAATAAACAGTAAACTGTTCACCCACAAAATAGTGCGACCATATCTTCATTGCAAAGACCAATGCTGATAACTCCATATCATTGGTAGCATAGTTATGCTCACCAGTCTATATCGCAGTTCCTAAAATCTCTACTGATATTTCTCTATCCATAGGAATGGCTCACCAATATTTATCAATGATTAAAAAAGGGAGTTTCTACCCTTGAGAAGTCAAGTACAAATCTTCGGTAGTACCAAGCCAAAACTAAAGTCCCTATCCCTTCAGGGAGGTAATCATAGAAACATCTTTTGAAAAGATGTCCCCACACTCTACCACTCTTGTTGGGAATTGAAAGCTCAAAAATCGTGCTGCCACAAGGGTAAGGTTGGCCAACTCAAGAGTGATCAGCTTCACCCTCCTTTGCATGAGTTTATCCTGCGTACTTGGGTTCCATTTTTTTCGCTGACCAAGGAAAACCCCATTCCAAAGTCGCAGATTAACCACATCCTTTTTCCAAATAAAGTGACTCTAAGTATGAACAATGGATGTCCAATACATACCCAAACAAATTTTGTAAAGGCCTCGACGCTTCCATGAAGAGGTTACAACTGATACTCTCGCCTCAAGGGTCAGATCAAACCGTCGGCATAAGAGTGATTATTGAGTCTCCTCCCAAACATATCTCCAGAAGTAAGGTTCAAGTCATCAGTTTAACCAGAAACTCTAGGTCTTGAACAAGATTCATGGTAAGAAGTAATGATTGGTACCTATGTCTATTAATATGGAAAATAGTAATAGACATAGACCATACCTCGAATCATTCCTAGAGCCTATGGGTCACACTTCTTATCCGCATTAATCTAATCCCTTCCCATGTACTATAGCTCCCTGATCCTAGTGGGGACCACATTGGGTGGTGATTATAACATTTCAAAATGTATACCACCTCATGTGGCTCACCTAGCCCCACTTCCATGTCACTTTCTCTATAGATTAATTTATCCCTATCACTTCCTCTTCCCGAAACATTTTACTCTCTTATGTCTCTGAGAATGGCATTAGTTTTCTATTTTTCTGCAAATAACATTCAAAGGTTGTATCCGCCCAACCAATGAACATTCATCCAAAAAGGTCTTCTATTGCACCCTAACATAAGTAGGAATTCATAGAGGAATAGTTCAAGATTGGATATTCCTAAACACACCTCTTTTAGAGGTCAAATCCCTAAACTACCGACCGTATTGTATTAATTGATTAAATGGTAAGGTTGGTATGCCTCAATGAATACTCAGCAACCAACATTTTTCCCTACCGAAGCTATAGAAGCTCTTGGGAACACTCACCCCATAGCTTTTTATGGAAAGAGACACCCTTCTCTGAGGAAGGTTCTAAACATTGTCCACATAAAACTCACATCTTCAGAATATTAGTGTTATCTAAACCCTTTCATTGTCTTGATGGTCCACAAATAAAGTCTCTCTACCTGGACCACCAACTGATCGAATGGTTCCCTGGTTAGATTAAAACTCGACCACCTCCTCAAGACAGTTATTAGCCACCTGTGAGTCGGGTCACCTCAAAACCTAAGGGGTATATGATGCTGAAACATGTGTAAGGCACTAAGCCTACATTTTTCCTCTACCAGTACCACTGGTTGTAAATGCTGACCAATGGGTAGTGATATAGCTGGCACACCACCAGAAGGTGCTAACACTGTAAAGGGCCCTGTACCAAGGCCTCATCGCTCAGTGGGCCATCATAGTGTACTCTCTTGGGAATCATAACTGGCTATCCACGCGGTGGCATCCTAATAAAGAATAGGTGTTCAAAGGTCATTAAGTTAAACCTGGTGAGATGACTCTAAAGATACCAAGGAAAAAAATTCCACAAATACACGTAATCAGTGTTTCTGTGCACATATTCAAAAATTAGAATTCAGGGTCTTGGTGTAGGGATACGATGACTGCCGCACCAACACTGGATTCCCCAAACGCAAAACCACACTTATAACACTTAACACTATTGCTACATCGAAATGATCAGAGTCCTAGTTCTTCGATAGAACTGACTCCTTTAATACCACTTTGTCATGACCCATCCCTTAGGGCACATGCTGTGACTACACCAAGCCCACCATCCATAGTCCAGGGGCTAGTGACTAGCACTAGAAAGGTTTATCCCTAAAATTGAAAGGAATTTCCTTTTAACATGTATCGACACACAATCCAAGAAAAAAACAAGAATCTATCATTATGTAAAATGTTTTAGTAAAAAGAGTGTCGAAAGTAAATGTTCCGGGATACAAGCCCAACTGTAAAAGTAGAAGTTCAACTGAAATGTATAATAAAACTAAAAAGGGGAAAGCTCCTACATAGTCCACTATGGATACTACCTTAATTGTATCTACATCTCACGATTAGTAGTCCCTGTATCACGTCATGCAAAATAGTCCACCTTCTAGTACCGTCGAGTCCTAGCTCCATCGGCCTCAATCAATGATGTCCATCGTCTGCACAAGACATGATAAGGTGCAGGTGTAGCCCATGAAGGGGTGAGTATGATGATACTCAGTATGAACCATAAGACCCCTATAGGTATCCTAGAGATCCCCAATGAAAATACCACAAAGCAAGTCCCCAATCTCAAATCACGAAGAAATATACATCAATTCTACTTAGGTATATGCCCATACAAATAACTAAGTTATCAAGACATTACTAATCTCATACATGAGGTATGAATAACATAAAGGTAACACCACGATGGTAGAAGTACCACACAGGTTACAACACAAATATATAAGTTCCAAACAGGTAACACCATAAATAATGAAGTACCAAAAAGGTAACATCATTGAGATGGGGGTACCACCATGAAGACTACACCACAAAGGTAGAAGTACCACATTGGTAACACCAAAAAGACAACACCACAAACATAGAAGTACCACAAAGGTAACACCATGATGATAATAGTACCACAAAGGTAACACCATGATGATGAAAATACCACATCAGAACACCACGAAGACAACACCATGAATGTTGATGTTCCACATTGGTAAGTGACTCAGCTCACCCTAGGTATAACTTAAGTATATAAGTAAAAAATGATTAGTCATAAGTATATATCATTTTTTTCTGTTAAGTAGCACTACTTCTTACCTGCACAAGATCTATAGGTAACTTACCCCCACTGACCCACATATGTTATGACTCACACAGGATCGGTATGCACTAACCCATATAGGATCACTGAGCACTGACCCACATAGGTTCTAAACCACATAGGATTAGTATGCTCTCACCCACATAGGATCACTGAGAACTGAACCACATAGGATTTGATAGATGCTGACCCACACAAGATTGATGTTCTTTCTTCATGTTACAGCCAGTTACAGGATTCCTCTTACCCAGTGCGCTTGGGTTCCATAGAATTTGACCCTCAAGATATCGGTCATACCTCAACCACCACCAATCTCCACAAAAGAGTAACCCAAAGGGAATTTATATTATAAGTGTTCCAACTTGATTGATGGTTCGTCTATCGGATGCCCGGTCTATGAGTTATAAGCGTTTTAGTTCTAGGGGCCTGGTTGGATTCAGGTTTGATCGAACCCAACCATAATAAAACTATCTTCAATTCTTATGTGGAGTATACCAATAGGACCATCTCGATCCATGGATCCCAATTCAATAGATGGTTCGTCAAACAGACATCATGTTCTAAGGATATGGACCTTTAAGTATTTCGGGGTCCGGTTGGTCTTGGGTCTGGTCTGACCTGATTGGACTGACACGGCCCGAACTAGTCTTGGCCGATTGGACCAGTTCAGCGTCTGACCCTATGATACAGGGCTGTGGTGGGCTTGGCCAACCAAGACACGATCTGGCCCAGCCCACAATGGGGCACGGCCCACCAGGCACGCGGCCCGCTGGGCAGGTGGACCGATCGCATGATTCATGGACCACTAGGATGGTGGCTGTGTCACAGTACACTGAGCTGGAAAGGAAGGAAACATTTTCCTTTGATACCCCAAATGGAAAGGATTCACTTTGGTATTGTGAAATAGGGGTGCCATGTAGGAACCACCCGGTCACTGTAGAACCCGCCGGAGGCGCGGGTTCTGCCTCTACTGTGGGTTCGGCCGTGACCCTCTACTCTCTGGGGGCGCACTTGTCACACCGCCTCCCCTTCCACAGCCCCTTTCTCACTAGAGGTGTGTGATGGCGTGCAAAACATCCTCTACAGTCATCAAGTTCTGGCCACTCTGATGACCACCATGGCTTTGTGTCACGACCTGCTCTTACGACATGCATTAGGGTGTTGCCTCCTTCGTCGCCTGTCAGTGTTGTCGTGCTGGCAGTATTCCATGGACGTCCCTAGGGTAAAAAAGTAGTGGAGGGTTTGGTCATGGTTTTTTAGGCCCACACCCTTAACATTAGATTGTAAACATGGGGGAGGATAAAGGGGTTCAATAAGTTTACTTGAATGTATAACAAGAATCAAACCCCTACCTCAAGAAAGATGGATAAATGCCTATGGTTGAGGAAGTGGGTCGGTATTCTCCCTCCCCAGCAACTATCCTCCAATGACGTCACTAGATTATCAATCTAAGGTTCAGGGTTTTGGTGTCTCTTGTCATCGCTCACCGGAACCATCACTTTCCTCCAAGGTTTTGGTGTCTTGGCACTTTGTCAGCACTTCATTGTTTGTTGAAGTAGTGTTGATGCCTCCTCCCATGCTCCATGTAAATAGGAGAGGGGAGGTTAAGTAACAATGTTGGAAATTAATGGTGGATCATTAATTAGAAACCTTCATAATTCCCCAATGTTGTTGTTACTTAGGATTGAAAGGTCAATCCCATTATTGGCTTGACATGTCGTTGGTCCCACATTGCCACTTGTCCGTTGGAGGAAAAAGAAAATAAAAAAAATAAAAAAGTTATTTTGTTTATTCTTTTAAAAGTCCAAAACAATAACTTTTTCTACAGACCTACTACGGTCGACGTGAAACCTCCATTAAGTGAATCTCAGCGCTGTGGATTCAATGGTGCCCTCATATTTTTAATCTGAGCACCGGTTCAAAAGTTATAAAACGCCGCTTTCCTATTTACTGAATGTACCTTAAAAAAGTTCAATAAATTATTAAAATTCATCCTTGACCGACACCGGTAACACCCCGAGCTTCCACGATACGCTTCTTTTTCAATAATGCAATAGCTTTCATTGTACACAAGTTCGAGATTCTAACACACCACGACCAATCAAAATAGCCATTATGAATAGTAATACCAACTTTTTGAAATTATATAAATTTTATATTTCAAAATGGACTTCATTTTTGGATTCAGAATATCGAAATTAGCCTATGTCTAATTTTTGGTATTTTTCTAAGAACTTCCAATTTTTTATGAATAGTGAAAATACGTAAAAACAACTTTTTTAATAAAAATAATTTATAGTGATAAATTATACTATTGAGTGGTTTTAAAGTATAATTAGAATATATTTTTACCATTTTATCCAATTGTGGTCATTATAATTAATTTCACTTTGAAATTGGACATAAACAGTTGTCAATCTTTTGATATATATTGTTTCTTAAAAACACGCTATTTGTTGTGACAGCCGAAATTAATTATAAAATTAATTAATGCAACTTATATGTTTGGAATTTTTTAAAATGGATATCATTTTTTGAATTTGGAATATCAATTATAGCTTAGGGTGAAATTTTGGAATTGTTCTGAAAAACTTCAATTTTTGGTGAATAGTGAAACCACTAAGTGGTAGTTAAAAACCTGATTTTTGGTGAATAATAACTTTTAAGTTTAATTAATCGTGATTAAAGATAATTGGTGAAATATAAGGTAAAAATGATATTATAAAAATATGAAAATACCTTTACACTTTTCCTACCCCTATTGGGTGAGTCATGGACAACCAAGACAATCCATGGGTCAACTTGGGGACCCTATGGAGCCACTTTGGTAGGAAAATGACATTAAAAACATTTTATTTAATGTTAAAATAAAAATGTCACAAACATGAGTTGTTTTACTAAAACAATTTTTAAATGGGGTTATACAAGTCATATATTTTACTATAAATATTTATTATAACGATAAAAATCTTTCCTACATAATGATATTTTGTTTATAATTTTTAGACATTAAATAGATTAAATTATTTATGAAACCATGATGATGCAGCGATCACCTCATTATTTATCGATTTAAATAAAATGAAAAGATAATGTAAAATTTAATACCTACACATGTAAAAAACCTACTGGATGGGTGGATTTAGAACTCTTATCACCTTATCCTAGAATTATATAATTTTGGGACCTTTTAAATCAGAAAATAATTTTATAATAATGTAACCTTTTATAACTTTCCAAGAGTGCCCCTCCTCTCCTATTATAAAAGGCCACCACATATACCACCTTACCCACACCACTCAATCCTTTGGCTCAGCCAAACCCTGCCCATTTTGTCTCTCCACGTCCCACTATTACTCCTAGAAGCCTCCATTTGGGAAGAAGTCTTCCCAAGGAAGCCTTGGAGCTCAAATCAAAAAGAGTTACCCGTTTTAAAGGTAGTGTTTTCTCTTGTGTTTTATGTTTTATTTTGCTTCTCCAACATCCTAAAATATTTTATTCATTTATTTTGTAACAACACCAGTATCCGAAATATTCTAGGATTTTTTATAAGAAGGATTCAAGCTACACTTACACACACATGCATCTAATGATTAAAAACATACTGTTTCTGTGGATGGCGAATTTCTGCCTCATGAAACGATGATTGTTCAACACTCATATAACACCTTCAAAGGTGGCCATTAAGATGTCACTATATTTATATATGATATATAATATGTTTAAGTTTTACTTAAGCTTCTTTATGTTTCATTTATGGCATTCCTTTATGGTTTCCATTATGGGTAAACGCGGTATCTTCATTTTTGGAAGTGCGGACTAACGCCCCCTCAAAGTGATTTAAATCGATAATGCCATATGTGGTATGTATAAAGGATTGAGTAAATAATATTATATATCATATTAGACTGGAATTATAATATACCTTTATATCATTATGATTTAATTCCATTAAATATGAAATAGAAATGAAAGTAGCGTTCATGCGTACGTACGACTTACCGTCTCCATGAACGGTGCATTTCATTTCTTACCTCTAAATGTTACGTAATATTATGAATGAATGTATATACTGGATATATATGATATATATGATATCTAAATCATGAATATAATTCTGGATGTAATGGATATTTCACCACATGAACAACTTGTAATTATAAGAAGTTTATTTTTGACTCAAGTACCAAAGATCGACAAAATGACCGTTATTAACTTAAATAATTAGATAATGTTCATAACATAGAAATAAGTGATATAAAAGGAATAATGACATGAAAAAATTTCTTAAGAAAATACAAATTAACTATAGTATATTATTCAAGAGATTAAAGAACGGTCGAGTGAAGTCGGACACGAAGTAAGGGAACTTCCTAACCAAATTTCCATTCTTTGGGTTTATCTCCTACTTTCAAGTTATGTCATGATATTATTATGTCCTATCTTGTATTTGTACTTTTTTTATGTGTACTTATAGTGAATAAACATAATATATCTATTTTATTTAAAAAAAATTCTTTGTAAGGGAACTTCCTTAACTAATTTCCATTATTTGGGTTAATCTCTTACTTTCAAATTATGTCCTGATATTATTATGTCCTATCTTGTGTTTGTACTTTATTTATGTGTACTTATAGTAAATACACATAATAGATCTGTTATATTTAAAAATGTTCTTTGTAAGGGAACTTCCTAACCCAATTTCTATTATTTGGGTTAATCTCCTACTTTCAAATTATGTCATGATATTGTTATGTCCATTCTTGTATTTGTACTTTATTTATGTGTACTTATAGTGAATACACATAATAGATCTATTTTATTCAAAAATGATCTTTTTAAGGGAATTCATCTCAATCCCCTTTCATTGAGACATATTTTATTTTGTACACAATTTTCCTTTATACGGTGTATAAAACCCTTTGACTTTTACTTTTATTCAAAAAGGAATCTTTTTATAAGAAACATTTTTACAAAATGAAAAAAGGAATGTTTTGTATTACGTATTCGGAGACAATGACTTCTCCATCGTCGTGACCATTATTTGAGTTTCTACTTCCTCTACAAGCCACAACTATTTTTAAATGAAAAATAAATACAAAGTTTTAATTTTCATTTATTTTGGTATTGAAAATGGTTCTGAGAGTGTTTTATTATATCAATGTGTTGTATTGATATCTTGTGATTGAAATGTGGAAATATTATGTTTCCTTTATGCATGTTTTATGTGATATGATTATGTTATGGTTTATGATATGTTTAAACCTGTTCATATGAGGAATGCATTGGACTTAATAAGTGACAGGTGGATCCCGCTATAGCTCCTCGATGCATCGACAGGTCTCATGAGAAAAACTAGTGTCTTGGCACGGGGCCTTATCAACATATTATTTGTAGTCTTGGCACGAGCCCTTGACTACATGGTTATAATAGTCTGACATTATGCATTCTAACATTATGAAAGTGGTTATTGATATTGCATGTGATTATTCGACTAGTAGAATATTCATGTGAATAAGTAAATGGAATTATTTCATTGTACATTTTCCATATTATGTTGAAGTTTAAGTTTAAAAGTCTGTTGTTTTAGTTATACATTTCCCAAAATGTTTATGTTTATTTATGAAATCTTCCGCCATATTGTTATCCTTACTGAGCATCTGAGCTCACCCCTTTCAATGTTTTAATATTTTCCAGGATGTGAAGAAGTATTTTATGAATGACCTGTAGGGATAGTCAGAAGAGGATATGAGTGTGGACTATGGAGACTTTGTTATTTTAATTTTTCACTTTATGATGTAATGTAACATTTATGAATGTATCTAGTGTTTTCAAGGCTACTAAACTAATCGGTCTTTCGATACTTGATCTTTTGTTATCATGCAAATGTTACGCAATAATGCACCGACTCTAGGTAACTAGGGTCAGGGTGTTACAGTTGGTATCAGAGGCAGTTTAGTACTAACCTTGGAATCTAGATTTAGATAAACTCTGATTAGATCACATAGCCCTAAGATATACATTAAGGATTAGTATAGAAAAAATTCCTAGAATTTTGGTATTATAGAGATTTTGTGAGTTTTCCGAGTAATACATCCCTGTCTGGATACGAGCAGGTAGAGGTGGCTCTGGAACAGATATACCTCAGGGTAAAACATGAAAACCCTGCTTTGAGCTAGACTCGAACAGGAAATGGTGCATGAAGACAGGCCTTGCTACACACTTGGTTACAAAAATCTCGAGGGATATGCTTAGGATAATTCTTGTTTTCTTTACAAACCACTATGAAGGGTTATGAGTATATACTTCCGAAAAAGAAAACATTTTTACGATTATGGATTATATCCATAAATAGTTCAATTTATGTTAAGTGTTTTGCAAGTTTGTAATTATGTATTTTGATTCATAAACTAATCTAGTTTATGCCATTGTTTAGAAATGGCGCCTAGTGGGAGGAATGGAAACCGTATCAATGCACGCACTCCATGTAGGTATTTCCCTCCTGATCAAAATTATTATAGTGGAGCTGGTGATACAACGGGTGCTGATCAGCTTATCACCATACTGGGAAAACTCACTTAGGTTATGGATAGTAACCTTACTCGTATAGAGCACCCTGATCCGCAATGTGGAGGATCAATGTTAGACCGCTTCATGATGCAACAACCACCAACATTTAATGGGGGTACAAATCCATTAGTACCTGAGCAATGGATAAACTCCTTAGAGAAAATATTCCACGCCTTGGGGGTAGTGAAAGTGAAAAGGTTATCATGGTAGTTTACCGCCTCACTAGAGATGCTGATTAATGGTGGTCATTGATTCAAAACACAAAGGAAGATGATGAAGTATCAAATATGGAATGGAGGGAGTTCAAATAGCTTTTCTTAGAAAAATACTTTCCTCATGAACATAGAGCAGATATGGAAAGGCAATTTCAGAGTCTGAGGCAGAAGGAGGATGAGAATGTTGTAAAGTATGAGGCAAACTTTACAAGGTTAACGAGGCATGCTCCAGATTATATACGTAACCCCTGAAGTAATATTGACCATTTATTTTATGGGTTAGAACCATTTCCCCGTCAAGATTTATTATCACAATATTTCTCAACGTATGAAGATATTGTCTCATGTGTTATCAACACAGAAAAGGAATTCTCTAAGTATTATGACAACAAAGTAAAGCAAGAGAAGAAGAGAATGGTGGAACAAGAGACAGATAATGGTAAAACGGGAAAGAAGTATTTTCCATTATGTGATAATTTTGGGAAGAATCACCCTGGTACATGCCTAAAAGGAATGAGAGTTTGTTATAAATGTGGAGAAAAAGGTCACCAGTCTCGTGATTGCAAGGGAAGGAAAGAGGCTATAAATGTTGAATGCTACAATTGTAGGGAAATGGAGCATTATGCAAATGAATGTCCTAAGCATCAGGGAAACATACCTCAGAAAATGCCAAGGGATCAAGGCCAATCTTATGTTGTTACTACAGTTGAAGTGGAATAATTAATGTGTTCATGATTTTGGACTCAAGGATAATATTCTAGTTATAAGAATAATGTGATATATATAAGGATTGTACTACAGTACTTATTGTTTTCATTAAGGTTTTAATATGATTAAGGTAATCATATTTTTAGTATGTGACAGTAAGAGAAACTTTACTTTGTTTGGGGAATCTAATGTTGCAATTGATTTTGGAATTTAAGGACCTTTTAGAGAAAGTCTGGACGGAGGTATTTTGGATAACTATAAAGGTTGGAATGGATTAAGTTGAACTTTGGATAGTATTGTTTAAGGTTAAAACATTTATGAAGATTATTTTTGGAATATTATAATACTATGCTTTTAGGAAAAGGACAACCTGCAGGTTGGGGGATAACCCGTCGCGTCGGACAAAGCTATAGGAATCGAACCCACAACCATAGTGCGACAAGCCTTTATTACCTACCACTAGCCTACAAGAAGTCCCTGGTTATTACAAAATAGTTTTACTAATCTAAATGGTATGTGTTAATATTTTGAACCTTGTACGATTAGGATAAATATAATATTTTTGAGTTCTATTATCTTTTTGAGTGAAAGATGAGTTTGTGGTAGAAATTAGTTGAAGGTTGAAACTATACTTTTCATGCATAAATATATATATACCTATCTATTATTCTATGAATAAATTAATTCTTAAACTTTAGTAAAGGGATATTAAAACAAAAATGTGTTATCCTAATACCTTATGTCTAGTTGAACTGATAATATTTTAAATCAACATAGATTGAAGGCTTTGAGGCCCTCAATTTTACACTTCTTTGTGATTTATGACCTCAATCACTCCCTAAAAATATTTACATTTTCTTCCAATTATATGTCTCTAATTTCCACCAATGTTCTCCTTATCAAGATCATAATTTATTGGTGACTTTTTCATTTCCCTTTCCCTCTTATTAAGGCTAAATCTTATTAACCTTATTTCGGATGTGGGTTTTCCACAAAGGTATTTTCTATTTTCATCCTTTTATTTTAAAATAAAAATTTCAAATTACGAGGACACAATTTATTGAAGGAGGGGATAATTTAACACCCCAAGCTTCCACGATATGCTTCTCTTTCAATAATGCAATAGCTTGCATTATACGCAAGTTCGAGATTCTAGCACACCGCGACCAATAAAAATAGCCATTATGGATATTAATACCCAATTTTTTGAAATTATATAAATTTTATATTTCAAAATGGACTTCATTTTTGGATTCATAATATCTAAATTAGCCTATGTTGAATTTTTGGTATTTTTCTGAGAACTTCCAATTTTTAATGAATAGTGAAAAATACTTAAAAACAACTTTTTTTAACCAAAATAATTTATAGTGATAAATTATACTATTGAGTGGTTTTAAATTATAATTAGAATTAATTTTTACCATTTTATTCAATGGTGGTCATTATAATTAATTTCACTTTGAAATTGGACATAAATAATTGTCAATCTTTTGATATATATTGTTTCTTAAAAATAGGCTATTTGTTGTGACATGGGAATTAATTATAAAATTAATTAATGAAACTTATATGTTGGGAATTTTTTAAAATATACATAATTTTTGAATTCGTAATATCAATTATAGCTTAGGGTGAAATTTTGGCATTGTTCTGAAAAACATCAATTTTTGAGGAATAGTGAAACCACTAAGTGGTAGTTAAAAAACTGATTTTTCATTTAAATGAAACATTACCACTTATTTGATTTGATTTTAAAAAATCCAACATACATGGTTGTCATTAGGAAGTAAAATATGGTTCAATGGGATTAAAATAATTTTTTTTGAATAGTAACTTTTAAGTTTAATTAATCACGATTAAAGGTAATTAGTTAAATTTAAGGTAAAAATGATATTATAAAAATATTAAAACACATTTACACTTGTCCTACCCCTATTTGAAGAGTCATGGACGACCAAAAAAATCCATGGGTCAACTTGGTGACCCCATGGAGCCACTTTGGTTGGAAAATGACATTAAAAACTTTTTATTTAATGTTAAAATAAAAATGTCACAAACATGAGTTGTTTTACTAAAAAACATTTAATGGGATTATACAAGTCATATTTTTGACTATAAATATTCATTATAAATCTAAAAATATTTCCTACATAATGATAGTTTTTTTATAATTTTTAGACATTAAATAGAATAAATTATTTATGACACCATGATGATGCATCGATTACCTCATTATTTAACGATTTGAATAAAATGAAACGATAATGTAGCATCTAAGACCTACACATGTCAAATACCTATTGTATGGGTGGATTTCGAACTCTTATCACCTTATCCTAGAAATATATAATTTTGGGACCTTTTAAATCCGAAAAGAATTTTATAATAAAGTATCCTTTTATAACTTTCCAAGAGTGCCCCTCCTCTCCTCTTATAAAAGGCCCCCACCTATACCACCTTAGCCGCACCTCTCAAGCCTTTGGATCAGCCAACCCCTACCCATTTTGTCTCTCCACATCTCACTCTTACTCCTAGAAGACTCACTTTGGGCAGAAGTCTTCCCAAGGAAGCCTTTGAGCTCAAATCAAAAAGAGTTGCCTATTTTTAAGGTAGTGTTTTCCTCTTGTGTTCTTATGTTTTATTTTTCTTCTACAACCCCATAAAATATTTTATTCATTTCTTTTGTAACAACACCAGTATCCTAAATATACTAGTATGTTTTTATAAGAAGGATTTGAGCTAAACTTACACACACCAAAATCTAATGGTAAAAGAACATACTGTTTCTGTGGATGACGAATTTCTGCCTCACGAAACGATGATTGTTCAACACTCATATAACACCTTCAAAGGTAGCAATTAAGATGTCACTATATTTATATATGATATATAATATGTTTATGTTTTACTTAAGCTTATTTATTTTTCATTTATGGAATACCTTTATGGTTTCCATTATGGGTAAACGTGATATCTTCATTTTAGGATGTGCGGACTATCGCCCCCTCAAAGTGATTTAAATCATTAAAGCCATATGTGGGATGTATAAAGGATAGAGTAAATGATATTATATATAATATTATATTGGAATTATAATATACCTTTATATCATTATAATTTCATTCCATTAAATACGAAATAGAAATGAAAGTAGTGTTCATGCGTACGTACGACTTACCGTCTCCATGAACGGTGCATTTCATTTATTACCTCTAAATGTTATGTAATATTATTAATGAATGTATATACTGGATATATATGATATATATGATATCTAAATCATGAATATAATTCTATATGTAATGGATATTTCACCACATGAACAACTTGTAATTATAAGAAGTTTATTTTGTACTCAAGTACCAAAGATCGACAAAATGACCGTTATTAACTTAAATAATTACATAATATTCATAACATGGTAATAAGTGATATAAAAGGAATAATGACATGAAAAAAGTTCTTAAGAAAATATAAATTAACTGTAGTTTATTATTCAGGAGATTAAAGAACGGTCGAGTGAAGTCGGACACGAGGTAAGGGAACTTCCTAACCCAATTTCCATTCATTGGGTTAATATCCTACTTTAAAATTATGTCATGGTATTATTATGTCCTATCTTGTATTTGTACTTTCCTTATGTGTACTTATAGTGAATACACATAATAGATCTATTTTATTTAAAAAATGTTCTTTGTAAGGGAACTTCCTAACCCAATTTCCATTATTTGGGTTAATCTCTTACTTTCAAATTATATCATGATATTATTATGTCCTATCTTGTATTTGTACTTTATTTATGTGTACTTATAGTGAATACACATAATAGATCTATTTTATATAAAAAATGTTCTTTGTAAGGGAACTTCTTAACCCAATTTCTATTCTTTGGGTTAATCTCCTACTTTCAAATTATTTCATGATATTATTATGTCCAATCTTGTATTTGTACTTTATTTATGTGTAATCATATTGAATACACATAATTGATTTAATTTATTCAAAAAAGGATCTTTGTAAGGGACTTCATCACAATATCCTTTCATTGAGGCATATTTTGTTTTATACAAAATTTTCCTTTATATGGTGTATAAAACCCATTGACTTTGAATTTTATTCAAAAAAAAATCTTTTTATACGAAGAATTTTTACAAAACGACAAAAAAATGTTTTGTCTTACGTATGTGGCGACAACGACTTCTCCACCGCCATGCCCATTATTTGAGTTTCGGCTTCCTCTACAAGCCATAAATTTTTTTAAATGAAAAATAAATAAAAAGTTTTAATTTTCTTTTATTTTGGTATTGAAAATGGTTTTAAGAGTGTTTTATTATATCAATGTGTTGTATTGATATATTGTGATTGAAATGTGGAAATGTTATGTTTCATTTATGCATGTTTTATGTGATACAATTATGTTATGGTTTATGATATGTTTAAACCTGTTCATATGAGGAATGCATTGGACTTAATAAGTGATGGGTGGAGCCCGCTATAGCTCCTTGATGCATCGGAAGGTCTCATGAGACAAACTAGTGTCTTGTCACGAGGCCTTAACAAAATATTATTTGTAGTCTTGGCACGAGGCCTTGGCTAAGTGGTTATGATTGTCGGGCATTATGAATTCCATCATTATGAAAGTGGTTATTGATATTGCATGTGATTATTTGACTAGTAGAATATCCATGTGAATAAGTAAATGGCATTATTTTATTTTACATTTTCTATTTAATGTTGAAGTTTAAGTATAAAAGGCTTTTGTTTTAGTTATTCATTGCCTTAAATGTTTATGTTTATTTATAAAAGCTTCTGCTATATTGTTATCCTTACTGAGCATCTGAGCTCACCCCATTCAATGTTTTAATATTTTCCAGGATGTGAAGAAGTGTTTTATGAATGACCTGCATGGATAGTCAGAAGAGGATATGAGTGTGGACTATGGAGACTTTTTTATTTTAGTTTTTCACTTTATGATGTAATGTAACATTTATGAATGTATCTAGTGCTTCCAAGGCTACTAAACTAATCAGTCTTTCGAGACTTGATCTTTTGTGATCATGCCAATGTTACACAATAATGCACTGACTCTGGGTAACTGGGGTCGGGGCGTAACAACACTAGTCAAGGTTTGGATTCGCCTAAGAAGAACACACCCCAACGAACTCAATGGTACTCTCAAATTTCCAATCTGATATTCCGTTTAGAAGTTATGGTTTTTAACAATAAAATAATTGTTACTTAATTATTTTATTTACGGCCGAAAACTAACTTCTTCTATTGGCATGTGTCGACTAATGTTAGAATCTTCTTAAAGATAGAATACCCTCATGAGATCAACAGTTGTCTTATATTTTTAATCTGAGTCACCGTTCATGAGTAATAAGAATTTGAAAAATAAAATAACATTAATTTATTATTTTATTTATCATTATTCTATTTTTTGGTTTTCCTACTTGAGGACTGCGCCGACTAAACATATGTCATGACTAGGGTAAACCCGCCATCCTGAACGCAATGGTGCCCTCTGATTTCTGATCTGGGAAACCATTTATGATTTATTCCATTTTATTAGAAAAACTTCTTACGCGTGCTAATTAAAGATGACCAAAACTGGGACGGATCATTCTAAGCACTCCGAGCCTCGGAATCATGTGTCGTCAGATTTTGCAGTCTCGAAATATTTCTATATAATTAAAAAATTACATGGAAAATCTGGTCATTTTCATAAAATTACACCAATGGAAATATAATATTATTTAAATGGGAAACATTCATACAAACATCATCATGACTTCACAAAATCTAGATTATAGGATTAGTGAACCTTAATTTTCCAATTTAGAAATGGACATATAAACACCCTTCATTATTACCTTATTCAAAAATTCTATAGTAATAAGAAGATGAATAACCTTCCCAACCTAGTTTTTTTACATGAACATTCATGAAACCTTGATGTTTTTCATGTTTAGTGTCATTGGATGTTTAATTAGGATCATGATGTCATTCAAAAATTGACAAAAATTGTTTAGAAAAACTGCAAGATTTTTTATTCTATCCCTATACGAAATACATTTATCATGTCAATGTTCATAGAATTGGTTCCCACAAGAATTTTTCCCAGGATTCCTCAGAGTTCCAACAATTGATTATTTTTTTTTAATATAAATCATTAAAAATAAAAGTGAAAAATCCTATGATAATAATAATAGTCATTCTATGATTTCTGAAATTATTACACCCCCACTTTAACCAATTTCATTTATGATTTATCCTATATTTTATTGGTTTAAATTAGGTTTCATAGATTCTATCATTCATTATTCATAATTTTCAAAAGGGGAATGTGAATTTACCAATGAATATCCCCTAAGTGTTTCCAACTAGTTTTAGAATTAGGACTCTTTATCATGAAATAAATCAAGATCAAGATAATACCCAACCAACCTTTTCATGTTTATTACCCTTTGGTGAATATGTGATAGAGCTTTCATCTTCTTTTTATATCTAGATAAGGATTTCATTTTTGGAAACCACATAATCTCTAGCCTAGTAAATCAACATGTTGTTATCCTATACACACACTTATCCCTATAGTTTCTAACAATAATCTTCAAAAATAAGTAAATGTTTCTATGATACAATCAGAGGAAAGAAAATAATTACATACATAAATATTCAAATATTTTTTGAAAATATTTTATAAATCTCACCATAGTAAATTCCTCAAAAATATATTTTTTTAGTTTATTTTTAGTCTATATACACTAAAAACGTATTTTATAAAATATATTATGAGACTTAAAAAACATTCTTATTGAATGGTACACAACCTAAATTATATGACTTAACACCCTTCCAAATAACATGGAGAAATATTAAAATTAGAAAGGGTGAGATAAAATTTACATTAAAAACATAAAATTAATACATAAAATAATAGAATATAAATAAACATAATATTCTCATACTTGTATGAGAAACTATATATAGAACATAAAGGTAAAGACTAATGATATGAATCCCAAATCATGATTCATTATATAATTATTTATCTTATCATTAGTTATATGTTATAAGAGTAAAAATCATCAATAAATAATAATTAATGAGAGAATTCAATGGAATAAAAAAATGAATATGAATAAATAATAATAAAAATTATAAAAATCTTATCCCATGTTCATCAACTAGGAAATTCATCACATCATATGTTAAGGATACAATCATGAAATTTATCACGTAGTAATCTTGGACTGGTCACCCATATAGTTTCTTGATCTCGCGATAAATATAAGAATACCCTCATGGTATTGGGATAACCACCCAAGGATCCTTCCAATTCACATGAGATAAAACATTTCACAATGCATTATGGTCCTATAACACAACCAACTATCAAAACATATCAATTAATTTAAATATATTTATCATGTACAAAATTGAAATCATCATTCCTTTGCAGAATAATTAACCAATAAGAAATAAATGAGTTTCATTAATATATCATTTAAGGTTCATAATAATAAACCATATATATAAAGGAATTGGATGCTACTATATGATCATATAAATATGGAATGATAACAGTATTTCAAGTATGTTGACATAGATGGAAAAAAATCAATTTTACAAAAGAATATAAAATACTCTTCTTATATCAAGAGAGATTATCTCTTTTCCTATTTAATATTTTAAAGAAATAAATTCAAGAAAAATAGTAATATAATTTTATTATGAAAATTTATTGAATTTAGTTGAAGGATTAATAAAAATGGAAGGACATAATTGAGGTAAAATCCACTCATGATGAATATGTTAAATTTTATCATTCATTTTATAAATTTGTAATGTGTAAAAATAGATTCATATGATATAAATTTACTAGAATAATTTTTAATCATTTTCAATTCAATATAATTTAAATTGAGTGATATATCTTAGAAAATATAGAGTATAAATTTTCTATATTACAATTTAGTGAACAGAGATTTGGAAGACAAAAAAATCCTAACTGAAAAGTTGTAATAAGGATGGCATTCTTCAAAAAAAATCCGATCATTTTAAATGATAAAGAGAGTAGAGTAAAAGGAAAATTGAGAAATTATATATATATTTATATATATATATATATATTTTAAAAAATATATTTATTTCAAATATAAGTATTATATAATTTCCATGAATGAATATTTATGTTTGGTCGTCTTGCAAATAAATGCGATTGTAATATAAACACTTTCCATAGTTACTAATTTTCTTAAAACATGATCTTAACATCCCATAAAATAAAGGAAGTTTTTTTAAATATATAGAAAAATAATGATAATAATTATCCAATAATATATTATTCATTTATAATTTCCAATTACCCATTTATTCACAATACTTCATTAATATCATCATTTTGTTGTTAAATGTTTTGTTTCCCATGTATGTTACAATTAATCCATTACAGTCTATGTTGTTTTGTTATTGGCTCATCATCCCATGAAATTTAATAATTCAATATGTATCATAAATATTCATTATGTTCACTTTCATATCCATTTATATAAATATATAAGGAAAAATAAATTACATCACTTTATGGATATGATAGACTATACAAATAGAAATGTGGGGTGTTATGTTTCTAGTGAATGGACAAAAAGAAATGTAAATAATCATATAGTATAATTTAATATTTACAAAATAATAAATATCATATATATTCATTAAATATATACTTTTTAAAACATAGTTTTATATAAAATTAAAAAAAATCGCATCATTTCACTAATGCGATAGTCTACAAATAGGCACCATAAAAATTATTATTTTCCAATAGATTAGTAGATAAGAAGAAACATATTAATTTTTATTTAAGGAATAAAAATTATGACCTAATTTTTATATTTTACCATTAAATCCATCTACAAAACAATAATTGAGATACTGTGATGAAAAATAAAATACACCACTACATTGAGATGATAGGTTGTATGTTTACATAAATGAAATTTTTATTTTCAATTAGATATAATGAAGATAAAAATGAGTATAAAATTAACATAAAAAATATTAGAATATAAATTTCATTGAGGAAATTCTATTAATACGGTAATATACAATTTTAAAACGTCTACAGAATAATAAAAATGAAAATATGTTACTAAAAAAAGTAACATATTGTCTAGTTACCAGCCTATAACATACACCGCAAACCCTCATAAGTTGATAATCTATTGAGAAAATTATATTTAGTACATGGGGAGGAATGTTGGTAAGGGATTTTGGATTGGATTATTAATTATATATAATTTTTTTGTAAAGAGTTTAGAAGAGGAAGTTCCTTTTTACAAGTGATGTTAGTGTAAAACATGTAAATATATGAATCTTTATTAAATATTTTTTTTCCATTCTCAAGTAATGAATCTCTATAATGTGATAATTTTCATTTTCAGAATTGTATGATTTAAATAAAATTATTAAATGAATTTTAAGAAAATTTCCTTTTTCATTTTAAACCATATCTGTAATGCCCCGACCCCAGTTACCTAGAGTTAGTGCATTATTTTAATACATTGGAATGATTACAAGGAGTCATGTCCCGAAGGACTGATCAATTTAGCAGTCTTGTAAAATATATTACATATATTAACTTTACATTAAACTTTCAAGAATACAACACAGAAAAATAATATTTTTAGAATACCACTTTTCCTTTATCTTAACCCTGCATCTCAAACACAAAACACTCTTGGGATCCTGGGAAAATAAAACATAAGAAATGGGTGAGATCAGATGCTTAGTAAGGGTAAATAATGTTGCGGAAGCTATAAACTTTTAATGCTAAATGTGTAATAAAAACAACAACCTTTTTAAACATAATCTTGAATATAATATGGAAAAAATTAATCAAACATCACTATATAAACAAGAACGTGGATATTCTACTAGTCAAATAATAACATGTAATAACTAATTTCATAATAATTGAATACCTAACACCGGACATCATAAACCACATAGTTAAGGTCTTGCGCCAAGAATAAAAATAAATTTTTATCCAAGGCCTTGTGCCAAGACACTAGTTTGTCTCATGAGACCTACCGATGCATAGAGAAGATATAGCAGGCTCAACCAATCACTTACTATGTCCACTGCATTCCTCATATGAAAAAGTTGAAACATAACATAAACATTCGTATTAAAACTTGCATACGAAATCTCAATAATTTAACCATAAACATTGAATGGTATAAAAATAGAACATCCAAAGTCAATCATATCATAACTCATTCAATATAATATGGAATATTTTATTATAATAAATCAACCTCAATAAAAAATAACATCCAGTAAAGGATGCAGACATAGTTTAAAATGATAGGTAAAACTTTTTCAGAGAAATATCCATTTTTGTAAAATCATTTAGAAGTCACACATTTATAAAGGATATAATTTAAAATATATTTTTGAATCAAAGTGTCCCATACCACTTTGAAACTTTTGAAAATAATTATCATTTCAAAACATTCATGTTCATATAAATAAATCCTTAAAATCATTTTGAAAACATAGACATTAATTAAAAAGATTTAGATATATAAATCTTTAAAACATTTAAAATTCAGATCTTGATAAAGAGTACCTTTCACAAATCCTTAAAATATTCATTTTGAAAACATTTTTATAAAAAATGGAGATAGATGATAAAAATTTCCCAGTAAATACTTACACATAAACAATCTTAGATAATAATGAGATTGAGGAATTAACCTTTACCTTGAAAATTCCTTTAGTCGGGGGTATGTTTAACCTCTTGTATGAAGATCATAGTATATTATTAATTTATTCCATAAAAATATTAATTTTTATGATATAATACATGATTCTTTTATGAATTTATACTACCCATTTAATAATAATTTCCATGTTAAATTAACATTTTGGGTAATAATCGCTTTCTTTATCGTACGTGTTTAACTTGTTACTCTTGATTGTATTATTTAGATCAAGATTTAAATACTTCCCGAATATAAAACATGATTTATATATCATATATATTTAGAATATAAACATGTATAATAGACATATATATTAAATTAAATACACCGCTTATGGAGACGGTAATCCGTACATACGCATAAATGTTGTTTCTGTTTTCAGATCGTATTGAACAGAACTAAGTGAATAAGATATATGTATGTAAATATATATATATATATATAAATATATATATCTTTAGTAGAATTATTATTTCATATATTACATACATATTAGTAATATAAATTTTTATAATCGTCGATGAATGGTGAACGTGGAAATGAATCTCATCGCGTCGTGGAGACGACAATCTGTACGTACTCACGAGCGACAATATCATTTTCTTAAAGTTGTGGAAGTGGATGGTATATTAATTTTAAAGAGACATTATCATGTTATTTTCATTATTTATATACATATTAATCATAATTATATCAATCCAAATAACAGTGTTGAATAACAAATTACACCATGGCGTGGAGATGGTAAGTTGTACGTACGCACGCATGGTGACATTATCATTCATAAGTTGGATAGAATAATGAATATAGTTGTTCCATATTTATAACAACTTCATAGTATATATAATATACTGGAGTTATTATTTTATAATGGAAACAACAATGAAAGAGTATGTGGAAGAATAAAAGAACTTGAAATAGGGTGGTGAAATCATTACCTCTTATTCGGGTTCTTCCTTTTGATTTTATCAAAATAGCTCCTTAGGTTGGCTTTATGGCCAAAGGAAGGAATCTAGAATGAATTTAGGATATTTGGGAGTAAATTTGGGTATGGGTTGGCCGATCCAAATGGCATTGGAGGTGTGAATTTGAGAGAAGGGGAAGTGACCTTTGAAGTGCCCAGATCAGTGTGAATCACTGAGAGGGGGAGGGGGTGAATCAGTGATCCTTTAAAACTTTTTACTAATTGATTCTTAATCAATTAAACCTCTATGGCTGGTTAAAGCCTCGATCCACACTTCTTTTATCTCTCACCTTTCCTCGAATGATGCAGTAAATGTAAAGGCACTGGACACAAGGATTTACAAGGTTCGGCACCAAAGGCCTACGTCCTTGCCATGTTGGTTATACGCCCCAACATGGTTTCTCCATTATAACATGTCAGAATTACAATGGTCGATACAGCATCCCACTGTATCTCTCCTGAGTCCCACAGGAGGGTCTTTATACTGCATCCCACAGTGTTACCAGAGTCCCACTGGCCTGCTCCAGAATCCCACTGAAGACTTCTTCCACCCTGAGTCTCACAGGGGGCTTCTCCTGGCTCCTCGAGTCACACGAGTAGCTCTTATTCACTTTAAGCTTCTTCAAGTATCTTCAGTAGTCTGGGATAAAGACTGCTAGCCTTTCTCTGTACCTATGATCACTTGAGTTGATCAGGTCTTCTCGTCTTGCTCAGGATTTATCTCCTTCTTCTCAGGATGACCTGGCTTCTCTCCAACTACTGAATACTCAGACAACTGATATCTTTAACTTCAGTCTGGTCCAGTCTCAGTTCACATCAACTTCATGCACTGAGTGCATGGCATCTCTGCATCCTCATGCACTGATTGCATGGTCTCTCAAATTCTTCAAGATCCTCTGGTATTGGACTCCTCAAATGCACACAAGCAGATTCAGACTTGTTCACGTGTGCACGTGCATGCATGCAAGCATGCACTCCCCTTCTCTTGGTGAAATAAACCCACTAAGGGTGTATTCTTATTAAGCACACACACCTTCTCAAACTTCACACACTTTATTCAATTTGGTTACACACTTAGAAGTGTGTTATACTCTAGTGTGAGAGTCTCCTTCTTCTTCTCCTTCTTAGTGTGTACACACCACTTAGGAACACACTAAGGTTCAGCCTTCTCTTGTTTTTCACACACAACGTGTTCCAAGTTTTGCACACACTTAAGCTTGGCCTACTCCTCTATTCATGCACACACTTGGGCCGTAGGTGGTTCTTCAATTTTTCACACACACACAAATGTGTGGTCTTCACTTCACCCACTTGCACACACACTGCCACGACCCTTTTCTTCTTTTGTTAAGCACACACGGCCTCGGGACTTCACTTCCTCTTCAAGGCGCGCAAGGTGTGAGTTCACCTCGGGTGTAGCTGGCCGCGAAAGTGCACAAGGCCTCTAGGCCGCACAAGCCATGGGTGCAAGGCACCGCGGGCGCGCAAGTGCTACCGCGCAGGGGGCACGGTGCATAGAGGGGGTCCGCAAGGTTCTACCGCACAGCCCAACCTCTTCTTCTTTTCATGCAAAGGAGTTGCGCGCAAGGGACTCCTTCGGGCCAAGGATGGCACCGAGGACTTCAGCCGCGCAAGTAATTTGCGTGGGGCTTCTTTCTTTGTGAGGCAGAGAGCACTCACGGGACTTCGAATTTTCAACAAAGGATCAGCAAGCTTCACCGAGGGATCGACCTCTCTTTTTATAGGAAAGGGAGAGGCGGTTCATCCGCATGAGATATTTTTAATCTCCCGAAGATTTCGGGAATTCAAGATTTCCCTCAAATCTTGATTTCTTCTCTGTTTCAATGCGGGTTCTTTATTTATTTATTTATTTTTTCTTTGTTTTTCTGCTCCACGTGCATGCGACTTAGAACGCATG
Organism: Viscum album; assembly: GCA_963277665.1. Lineage (NCBI taxonomy): Eukaryota > Viridiplantae > Streptophyta > Magnoliopsida > Santalales > Viscaceae > Viscum > Viscum album. The sequence goes on along the minus strand of OY728135.1, from coordinate 1,545,011,980 downwards.
CACGGCCTTCGTCTAAGGGCGATCCATGCAAAATATAAACCTCATAGCCTCGGAAACGTTGTTTGCCTCGGCCACGTCCGAATTCTCTCCTTTGTTGCATGCAGAGTCATTTTAATGCATGGACGTGTTCAGTAGGCTCAAACGATCACAAAGGATACTTCGGCTCCTTCAATGGTGGCCGGGAACTCTAAATACGTTGCTCGGATGGCGCCTGGTTCTGCGGGAACATCGGGTGGCCTTCGGCTGAGCTCGAGGAAGGAGACGGACGGGGAGCCGTCGGATCAGGCGATCAAATAACCTCGGACGGCCTGGATCAGGATGGGCTGCGGCGGATTAGATGTGCGGCCGAGATCTGGCGCGCGATCAATCGTGCGGCCAGGATGCGCTCCCGGGGATTTTTCCGCGTCCCACATCGAAACGGCGAGCGGATTTTCCGCGGTTTATCAAACATTCGCTGCCATCCATCCCTCGATTGAACTTCTCCCTCCACGGTGCCACCCCGCACCGTGTTCTCTCTGTGGGCGCGCTCTGCGCCCACTCACGCCACTCGGGCGCGCGCTATGCGCCCTCTATGAACACTGACACTCTTCTACGCCCCTGTCGCGCTCCTTCGGGCGTGCCCCAGGCGCCCATGCGGTGTATTGGGTGTGCCCTACCGCCCTGGCTTTCCCCACGGGTTCCCCCATGGGCGTGGTGCCCTAGCGCCCATGCCTTGGGGTTTGAACCCTCAAAGTGCCTTGGCTGGCCATATTTTTTGGCAAAGGCATGAATAAGGACTTTGTCAAATACAAAGTTCTCCTATGAGTATAAGCCAAATGCCAATTCTAAATGCCAAGCCATCTTCAAGCCTTCTTCTAAGACATTTCTTCTCATCTTCTTCTTCATAAGAATTCCTCCATTCCTCTCATTTAATCTTCACTTAGGAGTGAAATTCCTGAAGGTTCTTCATCAACCGAGCTCCTAAATCACTTAGATCTTCAATGTACTTCATTGATCCAATCAGAGATCAAGTTGGATCAACTTCTAATTCACATGCACTAAGTGATAGTGCATGGACTTCTTCAGCTCACTTCATCCACTTAGGAGGTGTGGATGGATCATCTTCATATCCTCATGCATTGTCTTAACACTGCATGGTCTACTAACATTATTGTGACATTGTATCCACTTGATACAAGTACTTTGAACTTAAAGACCAGTTCAACAATCGTCAGATATAATGATGATACTCCATCATCATCCATTCTTCAAGTGGTGTAACATAGTATCATCTTGATACAAGTATTGAAACATTAAGATCAGTTCTACAGTCGTCTGATATCCATAGAGAATGTTTCAACCACAACATCCTATGTCACTTAGTGAATCTCCTAAGTGACATGCATCTTAGTACCATGGCCATTCTCCATTCATCACCAACACCATCACATCCTTTGTCATTCACATATTGAACCTCCTTGACATCCATCCATCCATTCCTTGACAACAACATACCTCATTGACAACAAATGCAACACAGTGCACTTCAATCTCCCCCTTTGTATTTGTTGGAAATACACTAGAGAACATATGAATGGGTCAATATGTGTGCCAATATTTCTCCCCCTTATTGGAAACCAAATGCAAAGGTGTTGTGTAGTTCTCTTTCAAAAATCTCTTCCTCCCTTTGAAAAGTATTTTCTTGAAAAACACTGAGAGAGGGATGATGTCACATGTTCTCTTTAGTAAAGAACCTTTAGTAAATCTACTCTAAGTCTACTTGGGCTAACACGGTGTAGAAAACAAGAGTGATGTAACCAAGGTACTCAATGTTGTCCAACATTCACTATACATGTGAGATCATGCTTCAAGGGGCTTGAAATTTTTCAGATATAACAATGAATTGCTAAACCCTGCACATACTTCACCAAACACATTAGAAAGTTCAAGTGAAAAGATAAAGCTCCCCCTTTAAACCATTTGTCTTCAATCAATACTCCCCCTTAATTGTCATGATGAATACAATTAAGAAACAAGGGATGAAAGTATGATTGGAATTCCTTCACTTTTCTCAAGATGTTATTAAATCTTAGAATCCCATCTTCTTCTGATTGGCTCCCCCTCAAGGGGTGCACTCCATTCTGTCCGAACCACTCTCCAGATGAGAATGATCATCATCTTCAATTCCCTGCAATGTTAGCACATGTAAATACCAGAAGTATAAGGGAATAAGATGGAACCTCCTTGGTTCATCAATGTGAACAACAAGGTTGAGAAGATTCTCTCAACCGAGATGTCCCATTTTCACAATTCTTCACACTTGCACATTTGATCTTCAATGATGTTTGTGCTGGTGTGGATCTCAACACATCTTCATGTGAAATCTTCTTCTTCCCTTTTGCCTTATCAATTGCCAGAACTTCATCTTCATCTCGCTGCAGATCTTTGGCAAGTTGCAACTGATTTGGCCATATGATTAACAAGTCATTTGGAAGTGTGGCCTCAGTTCTAGAAGTTCCACATGGTTCTTTTGATGCTGTCAAGCTACCTTTCTTAGGAAACTTGTTTTCAACCAATCCCTTCTACTTCTTCTGGATTGATTGTCTGTTTGAGTCCAGTCTGCTTCTATTCAATTCCATGGCTTGTTCAAAAAGATCCATGGAATGGCCTTTCTTTCCACAGTAGAAGCATGTTTTCTTCTTGGTGGTCCTTCTGGATGCATCACCCTTCTTGGATTTAGACTCCAAGGACTTCTTTCCCTTTTTCAAAACCTTCTTGGGAGCATCTTCAACTTTCTTCATACTTCCCAAGGATTCTTTCTGAGCCAGGTTCTGTGATCTTTTCTTCTTTTGAGCTCTGGATACAGTTGGAGATTGACATGTATCTATTTGACCACTTTTGCAATCATCCCAGATGTTGTCAAGTAATCCAAATCTATTTGTAGTAAATAGATGTCTCTGGACCTGTGGATGCTGCTTCTTTTCTTCTGGCTTGCTCCCCCTTGGCATGGGCTTCCTTTGTGCTTTTACATTCAGTGGATTGTACCAAGAATCCTTTGCACAGTGCCCATACTTATTACAACACCATCATTGACCCAAAAATCGTGACCTCTTGAGTCCTTTTGATTGTAGGGTACTTGTCTTGAATTGTTGTTCTTCTTCAGGAGAGCTTTCTTTCTTCATTGTCTTCATCCATACTTGTTTGGAATTATTCTTCCATCCTGCACTTTTTGTGGAAATACAATTAGAAGCATTGGTACAAGATGGGATGGATGGTACCTTCTTTTTAGAAGTTGTTGCCCTTTTATTAGAGGATGTCTTTCTTTTAGAATCATCCTGCTCAATGCATACTTGAGTAGCAACATTTCTCCTTTCAGCTGACTGGGAGGCTTTGGCTTTGGGTGATTGCTGATTGTTCAATATCACCTCCAGTTCTAAGCATTTCATATTGAGGGAGTTCTTCTCATCCTCAATAGTTCTTAGCCTTCCTTCCCAATTTTCTTTCAGCTGTTCTAACTGGTCTTCATGCACCTTCTTCATTTCTTGTAATGAATTGTCAAGCTCCTTTACCCTGTTTACTTTGTCTTCAAGTTGAGCATCTCTGACATTCATTGAAACTTTGTGCCTCTTTTCCAGTGCATGGAAAACTTCTTTGATCATTATCATAAAGATTTCTTTCTCAGAAAGGCTTCTTGCAATTCTTCACAAGTATCTTCATATCTATCATTGCAAAGAGAAACTGTTTCATCCTTAGCCTTCACCAGCTTTCTGAGAGTGTTGGTTATGCCAACCCTTTTAGCCAATTGGACATCCAGAGAATTGGCTTCATCTTCTAGCTGTAATTTTTCTTCTTGAAGATCAAGGAGGCTTGTAGCTATACATATTGCCACTTCCTTGGGGACTGTCTTCTGAAGATATTTGATTGCATTTAGAAGATCATTGTTCCTTCCATCTTCATCACAGCTAGAGCAGGCTTCATCAGAAGAATGATAAAAGGAATTGTAATCTGATGTGACTTTCACATTTCTTTTCATAGAAGGAGTTTCTCTGATTGCAACAACCTTCTTCCTCATCTTCTTTTCCTGTTTCTTCTTTCTATTTTTCTGAGTCTTGGCAGATATCTCCATTTGAGGTTGGTCACTCATTTCCTCAAATCTGCACTCCATAAAGACTCCCTTGGATCATTTAGAGTTAACCTTTGCTCTGATACCAATTGAAGTGCCCAGATCAGTGTGAATCACTGAGAGGGGGAGGGGGTGAATCAGTGATCCTTTAAAACTTTTTACTAATTGATTCTTAATCAATTAAACCTCTATGGCTGGTTAAATCCTTGATCCACTCTTCTTGTATCTCTCACCTTTCCTCGAATGATGTAGTAAATGTAAAGGCAATGGACACAAGGATTTACAAGGTTCGGCACCAAAGGCCTACGTCCTTGCCATGTTGGTTATACGCCCCAACATGGTTTCTCCATTATAACTTGTTAGAATTACAATGGTCGATACAGCATCCCACTGTATCTCTCCTGAGTCCCACAGGAGGGTCTTTATACTGCGTCCCACAGTGTTACCAGAGTCCCACTGGCCTGCTCCAGAATCCCACTGAAGACTTCTTCCACCCTGAGTCTCACAGGGGGCTTCTCCTGGATCCTCGAGTCACACGAATAGCTCTTCTTCACTTTAAGCTTCTTCAAGTATCTTCAGAAGTCTGGGATAAAGACTGCTGGCCTTGCTCTGTACCTCTGACCACTTGAGTTGATCAGGTCTTCTCGTCTTGCTCAGGATTTATCTCCTTCTTCTCAGGATGACCTGGCTTCTCTCCAACTACTGAATACTCAGACAACTGATATCTTTAACTTCAGTCTGGTCCAGTCTCAGTTCACATAAACTTCATGCACTGAGTGCATGGCATCTCTGCATCCTCATGCACTGATTGCATGGTCTCTCAAATTCTTCAAGATCCTCTGGTCTTAGACTCCTCAAATGCACACAAGCAGATTCAGACTTGTTCACGTGTGCACGTGCATGCATGCAAGCATGCACTCCCCTTCTCTTGGTGCAATAAACCCACTAAGGGCGTATTCTTATTAAGCACACAAACCTTCTCAAACTTCACACACTTTATTCAATTTGGTTACACACTTAGAAGTGTGTTATACTCTAGTGTGAGAGTCTCCTTCTTCTTCTCCTTCTTAGTGTGTACACACTACTTAGGCACACACTAAGGTTCATCCTTCGCTTGTTTTGCACACACAACTTGTTCCACGTTTTGCACACACTTAAGCTTGGCCTACTCCTCTATTCTTTCACACACTTGGGCTGTAGGTGGTTCTTCAAGTTTTCACACACACACAAATGTGTGGTCTTCACTTCACCCACTTGCACACACACTGCCACGGCCCTTTTCTTCTTTTGTTAAGCACACACGGCCTCGGGACTTCACTTCCTCTTCAAGGCGCGCAAGGTGTGAGTTCACCTCGGGTGTAGCTGGCCGCGCAAGTGCACAAGGCCTCTAGGCCGCACAAGCCACGGGTGCAAGGCACCGCGGGCGCGCAAGTGCTACCGCGCAGGGGGCACGGTGCATAGAGGGGTTGCGCAAGGTTCTACCGCACAGCCCAACCTCTTCTTCTTGTCATGCAAAGGAGTTGCGCGCAAGGGACTCCTTCGGGCCAAGGATGGCACCAAGGACTTCAGCCGCGCAAGTAATTTGCGCGGGGCTTCTTTCTTCATGAGGCAGAGAGCACTCACGGGACTTCGAATTTTCAACAAAGGATCAGCAAGCTTCACCGAGGGATCGACCTCTCTTTTTATAGGCAAGGGAGAGGCGGTTCATCCGCATGAGATATTTTTAATCTCCAGAAGATTTCGGGAATTCAATATTTCCCTCAAATCTTGATTTCTTCTCTATTTCAATGCGGGTTCTTTATTTATTTATTTATTTTCTTTGTTTTTCTCCTCCACGTGCATGCGACTTAGAACACATGCACGGCCTTCGTCTAAGGGCGATCCATGCAAAATATAAACCTCATAGCCTCGGCAACGTTGTTTGCCTCGGCCACGTCCGAATTCTCTCCTTTGTTGCATGTAGAGTCATTTTAATGCATGGACGTGTTCAGTAGACTCAGACGATCACAAAGGATAATTCGGCTCCTTCAATGGTGGCTGGGAACTCAAAATACGTTGCTCAGATGGCGCCTGGTTCTGCGGGAACATCGGGTGGCCTTCGGCTGAGCTCGAGGAAGGAGACGGACGGGGAGCCGTCAGATCAGGCGATCAAATAACCTCGGACGGCCTGGATCAGGATGGGCCGCGGCGGATTAGATGTGCAGCCGAGATCTGGCGCGCGATCAATCGTGCGGCCAGGATGCGCTCCCGGGGATTTTTCCGCGTCCCACATCGAAACGGCGAGCGGATTTTCCGCGGTTTATCAAACATTCGCTGCCATCCATCCCTCGATTGAACTTCTCCCTCCACGGTGCTGCCCCGCACCGTGTTCTCTCTACGGGCGCGCTCTGCGCCCACTCACGCCACTCGGGCGCGCGCTATGTGCCCTCTATGCACACTGACACTCTTCTACGCCCCTGCCGCGCTCCTTCGGGCGTGCCCCAGGCGCTCATGCGGTGTCTTGGGTGCGCCCTGCCGCCCTGGCTTGCCCCACGGGTTCCCCCATGGGCATGGTGCCCTAGCGCCCATGCCTTGGGGTTTGAACCCTCAAGGTGCCTTGGCTGGCCATATTTTTTGGCAAAGGCATGAATAAGGACTTTGTCAAATACAAAGTTCTCCTATGAGTATAAGCCAAATGCCAATTCTAAATGCCAAGCCATCTTCAAGACTTCTTCTAAGACACTTCTTCTCATCTTCTTCTTCATAAGAATTCCTCCATTCCTCTCATTTAATCTTCACTTAGGAGTGAAATTCCTGAAGGTTCTTCATCAACCGAGCTCCTGAATCACATAGATCTTCAATGTACTTCATTGATCCAATCAGAGATCAAGTTGGATCAACTTCTAATTCACATGCACTAAGTGATAGTGCATGGACTTCTTCAGCTCACTTCATCCACTTAGGAGGTGTGGATGGATCATCTTCATCTCCTCATGCATTGTCTTAACACTGCATGGTCTACTAACATTGTTGTGACATTGTATCCACTTGATACAAGTACTTTGAACTTAAAGACCAGTTCAACAATCGTCAGATATAATGATGATACTCCATCATCATCCATTATTCAAGTGGTGTAACTTAGTATCATCTTGATTCAAGTATTGAAACATTAAGATCAGTTCTACAATCGTCTGATATCCATAGAGAATGTTTCAACCACAACATCCTATGTCACTTAGTGAATCTCCTAAGTGACATGCATCTTAGTACCATGGCCATTCTCCATTCATCACCAACACCATCACATCCTTTGTCATTCACATATTGAACCGCCTTGACATCCATCCATTCATTACTTGACAACAACATACCTCATTGACAACAAATGCAACACAGTGCACTTCAACCTTTTATAAGAGTGGTGAGGGTAACTTTAAGAAAAGATTAAAGTATTAATTTATTATACATTCATATTAGTTTTATAATGGATACAGATGAATTATTTTGAGCCTTAGGTGGTTATGGGCCGAAATAATCTCAACTAATAGGTTTTAGACAAGTTTAGGTTACCATTTTAACCTTATCTTTTAGATTTAACTTTTGGTTAAATAGTTTAACTTTTACCGCGTCTTTTTGTATTCTTACACTATATGGTTAATAAAATTACTCTAAACTTCGAAGAGAACCTAAAGTGGTTCATTAATGACATATATAATATTATTTAATCCCTTTGGCCTAACCTTATATTTTTAGGAATAGAATATCAATTAATAATATAATATATTTTTTTGAAAACTCTTTTATGTCAATTTTGACACTATTTGGTATTTAGTTTTTTCTAAAATCATAAAAACTTGATTACTTAGAACACGATACATTGAATCATACCTAACATGTCATATGAACCTAGAAAATTCGTGGATGTCATAAAAAATTGAAATTATAAATTTTTTAATATTTATAATACCATTTATTTTATTCATTCATTAATAAGGTAATTACTGCATCATTATTGTGTCATAAATAAATTTAATTATTTTATGTCTAAAATTTATAAATAAAATAAAATTATGTATGAAATTTTTTTATATTTATAATGAATATTTTATAGTTGAATTTATATTATGTATAACCCTATATTAAAATTGGTTTCGTTATTGAAACTTTAATTTAACACTTTTGACTCTTCTTTAAATCAAATAATAATAAATGTCTTAATCTATTTCAAGTGGACCTAAAGGATCATAATTTATTTATAAGGTTTTTTCTGGTATAATTACACTGATCCAATAGAATTAGTACATGTTTTAGGGTAATTATAATATCATTTTTACCCTTAATTACCCTATTTACTTTTAACCGCGGTAAGTAAAAGTCAAAAGTTACTATTCACCAAAAATTATTTTCATCTTATTGAACAACATTTTACTTTCTGAGGTTAACCGTGTCTCTCAGATTTTTGAAATTCAACTCACAGAAGCGGTAAAATTATGTTTTATGCAAATTTGTAAAAGCTCCTAGGAGGTGGGTAAAAGACAGTAAAAAGTTCAATAAAATTTATATATATCTAAAATTAATATAAAATGACTCCAATAAATTACATTGTACATATATAGGTATTATGTATCTATTTTTACCTAAAATAAATTTAAATAAAATAAATAATTATTTAAATTAAATGTTGGTTTTAACCAATAACTCTATGTTCTTCATTATTCATCAAAAATTGAAAGTTTTCATAAAAATACCAAAAAATAACCCTAAGATAATTTTGATATTATGAATTCAAAAATACAGTCTATTTTACCAAATTCAAAACATAGAAGTTTCATTTATTAATTTAAAATTAATTCTCGTTGTTAGAACCAAAAAGTGGGGTTTTAAAAAGTAAAAACTATCAAAAGATTGACACTGGTTTTTGTCTAATTTTAATGTGAAATTACATCCAATGACAAACATTGAATTAAATTTTAAAAATATAATTTAATTATACTTAAAAATTATTAAATATTATAATTTAACACTATAAATTATTTTGATTAAAAAAGTCATTTTCAGTTAAAATATAATATTTTCACTATTCACGCAAATATGAAAGTTATCATAAAAACACCAAAAAATTATTGAAACTAAATTCATATGTCAAAATTATAAAGAAGAAGTTTAATTTGTCAAATTGAATATGTAAAAGTCTCAAATAATGGATTTAAAAAGGGTTCACTATTAAAAGGCGGTAAAATGTATTTTTTTGAAAAATTCTTCTTTTATCTGAAAAAAATGATTTAGTTCTTACATTATGTCTAAGAAACTGATAATATGGATTCTAAAATTATAAGGATTATATATAGTTCAAAATTCAGTTAATACTATTCATAACCACTTTTGAACGACTAGTTTGGTAAGTCGTGGTGCGCTTGAACTTGGTGTTGCGTGTAGTGCAAGTTGTTGAATTATTTTGAAAAATAAGGTACTATGAAATCTTGGGGTGTTACATTCTTCTATCCTTCAATAAATTGCGTCATCGCAATTAGAAATTTATCTTCTAAAATAAAAGGTTGAAAATAGAAAATACCTTTGTGGGAAAACCCACATCGGAAATTGTCTTAATAAAATTTAGTCTTAATAAGAGGGAAAATCATATATATATACATAACAATTGGAGGTTCACCTTTCAATCGATTCCTACCAGAGACTCATCATTTACTCCAAAAGATTTCAAAAGAAAATATTCTATTTACCCTAATCATATAGGGTTTCAAAAAAATGAATTTATAATTCACCTATCAAACTTTTTAATAAATGATACCACATTATACAATCTAGGGACTTCACATAGTCTAGTGGTAGGCGATAAATCTCAATCGCACTATGGTTGTGGGTTTGATTACAGTATGTGTCTTGTCCTTTTTATAGAAAACCAAAAATAATCTCACACTAGAATTATCCAAAATACTTCTATCCAAACTCACTATCCAAAACTTATAAGGAAGGTAAACACAATGAAAATCATTTTTTCCATGTAATATCATGTGAACACCTTCATCGTGTAATCTTTTAAAACACTGCAACATCTTGAATTACCATAAAGCCTAATTGATTACATTCATTCTCTCTTATTCCTTATATAATTCTAGATATACCCCTTCTATCCATAAAAGTTTTTAACTCCAACATTGATGGAATGTAAAAATCATTAATCAGTTTCAAGGCAATCAATAATATTCAATATAATTTATCCAAATGAACCATCTCTTATTCCAAAATTACTACCTTAGTATCAAGACCATATAATCTCAAATTCCCAATGAAATAGTACTGCAGTACAATCCTTATTTATTTCCATAATTCATATAACCAGTACATCGTTGATACAACACTCAAATGACACAATACATTAATAACAACATAAGAACTCTTAATCCTTCCTCTTCATATTTGGTAGAATCATAACTTGATTCTTATCCAATAGAAATATTTGGGGTATACTCTGATGATTTGGGGATTGATTCGCGTAGTGTCCCAAGTCCTTGCAAATGAAGCATTGTACATTTGAAACTACTTTATTACCATTGCAATCACGTACTTGGAATCCTTTTTCTCCACTGTTATAACAAACTCTCATTTCCTTCATGCATTTACAAAGTTTATTCTTTCCATAGTTATCACATACGGGAAAATACTTCTTTTCCCTCTTCCCTTTATCCATCATTCTCTCTTCCATCCGTTTCTTCTCTTGCTTCCCTTAAAAGCCGTATAAATCAGATAATTCTTTACTTATCTTATTAACACATGATACTATTTATTCACATGTTGAAAATACATAGGAGACAATTTCCCTTCTAAATATTGGATTAATACCATGAAAGATATGATCCTTCTTACTCTATGGATTATACGTATTGCTAGAGTTCACATTCCTTCTACTGGGCGCCATTTATATATAATGGCATACACAAGGATAGATTATTAATTGCAATGAATAATGCCAAACTTGTAAAATAACTAATGTAAATTGAACAGTTTATGGATATAATCCATAAAAATATTTTCTTTGAGGAGGTATATACTCATAAATCCTTCATAATGATTTGCTAAGAAAATGATAATTATTCTAAGCAGATCCCCTGGGACTGTCATAACCAAGTGTGCACTAAGGCCCATTTTCGCGCACAAGTTCCCATTTGAGTCTAGCTCAAAGTAGTGTTTTCGGGTTTTACCCCTAGTTACATCTGTGCTAGAGATGCCACTACCAGCTTGTATCTAGACAGGGATGTATTTTCTTAGAAAACTCACAAAATCTCTACATTACCAAAATTCTAAGAATTTCATCTATACTAATACTCAAAGTCTATCTTAAGGTAATTTTCTCTAATAAGAGTTTATCTAAATCTACTTTCAATGGTTATTTCTAAACTTCCTCTGATACCAACAGTAATTCCCCGACCCTAGTTACCCAGATTTGGTGCATTATTTTAATACTTTGGTGTGATTATAAGGAATCATGTCCCGAAGGATCGATCAATTTAGCAGTCTTGGATAATAGATTACATATATTAACTTTACATTACAATTTAAGAAATACAACACAGAAAAATAATCCTTTGAGAATGCCATTGTTCCCTTAGCTTAACCATGCATCTCAAACACAAAACACTTCTTGGGATCCTGGGAAAATAAAAAATAAGAAAGGGGTGAGATCAGGTGCTCAGTAAGGGTGAGTAATTAAGCAGAAGCTATAAACTTTTAATGCTAGATGTGTAATAAAAACAAAAACATTTTTAAATGTAATATTGAACCTAATATGGAAAAAATGAATCAAACATCACCAAATAAACAAGCACATGGATATTCTACTAGTCGAATAATCACATGTAATAAATAATTTCATAATGATTGAATACCTAATGCCGGACATCATTACCACATAGTCAAGGCCTTGTGCCAAGACTACAAATAAAATATTTTTCAAGGCCTTGTGCCGAGACACTAGTTTGTCTCATGAGACCTACCGATGCATCGAGGAGCTATAGCGGGCTCCACCCGTCACTTTTTAAGTCCACTGCATTCCTCAAATGAAAGAGTTGAAACATAACATAAACATTCGTATTTAAACTAGAATATGAAATGTCAATACATTACCCATAAACCATGAATGGTATAAAAATAGAACATCCATAGTCAATCATATCACAACTCATTCAATACAATATGGAAGATTGTATCATAATAAATCAACCTTAATCAAAAATAATATCCAGTAAAGGATGCTGACATAGTTGAAAATGATGAGTAAAACGTTTTGAGAGAAGTATCCTTTTTTAAAAATCATTTAAAATTCACACATTTATAAAGGAAGTAATTTATAAGAGATTTTTGAATAAAAGTGTCCCATAAGACTTTGAAACTTTTGAAAAGAATTATCATTTCAGAACATTCATTTCCATATAAATAAATCCTTAAAATTATTTTGAAAACATGGACATTAATTAAAATGATTTAGAAAGATAAATCTTTAAAACATTTAAAATTCAGATCTTGATAAAGATTACCTTTCATAAATCCTTAAAATATTCATTTTGAAATCATTTTTATGAAAAATGGAGATAGATGATAAAAATGTCCCAGTAAATACTTACACATTAACAGTCTCGGATAATAATGAGATTGAGGAATTAACCCTTACCTTGAACATTTCTTTAGTAGAGGGGACATTTAACCTCCCGTATGAAGATCGTAGTATGTTATTAAATTATACCATAACCATTTAATATTTATGATATCATAGATGATTTGTTTATGACTTTATACTACCCATTTAATAATAATTTTCATGTTAAATTAACATTTCGGGTAATAATTGCTTTCTTTATCGTACGTGTTTTAACTTGTTACTCTTGATTTTATTAAATAGATCAAGATTTAAATAATTACATAATATAAAACATGATTTATATATCATATATATTTAGAATATAAATATTTATAATAGACATATATATGAAATGAAAAACACCGTTTATGGAGATGGTAGTTCGTATGTACGCATAAACATTGTTTCTGTTTTCATATCGTATTGAACAGAATTAAGTGAATAAGATATATGTATGTACATATATATATATATATATATATATCTATTCAGTAGAATTATTATGTCATATATTAAATACTTATTATTAATATATATTTTTATAATCGTCGATGAATGGTGAATGTGGAAATGAATCTCATCGCGTCGTGGAGAAGGCAATCCGTACGTACGCACGAGTGACAATATCATTTCCTTAAAGGCGTGGAATTGGATGGTATATTAATTTTAAAGAGACAATAGAATATTATTTTTATTATTTATATACAAATTACTCATCATCATATCTATCTAAATAACAGTGCTGAATAACAAATTACACCATGTCATGGAGACGGTAAGCCGTACGTACACACGCATGGTGACATTATCATTCATAAGATGGATAGACTAATTAATATAGTTGTTACATATTTATAATAACATCATAGTGTATATAAGATACTGGAGTTATTATTTTATAATGGAAAGAACAAAGAATTAGTATGTGGAAGAATAAGAGAAGTTGAAATAGGGTGGTGAAATCATTACCTCTTCTTCAGGTTCTTCATTTTGATTTGATCAAAAGGGCTCCTTATGTTGTCTTTATTACCAAAGGAAGGCCTCTAGGGTGAAGTTAGGATAGTTGGAAAGATAGTTGGGCATGGTTTGGACGAGCCAAATGGCATTGAAAGAGTGAATTTGAGGGAAGGAGAAGTGTCCTTTTATAAGAGGGGTGAGGGTCACTTTAGGAAATGATTAAAGTATTAATTTATTATAAAGTCATATTCGGTTTATAATGGCTCAAAATGAATTAAGTTCTATCCTTAGGTGGTTATGGGTCGAAATAATCTCATCTAATAGGTTTTAGAAAAGTTTAGGTTACCATTTTAACCTTATCTTTTAGATTTAACTCTTAGTTAAATAGTTTATCTTTTACTGCGTCTTCTAGTATTCTTGCACTATATGGTTAATAAAATTACTCTAAACTTACAAGAGAACCAAAAGTGGTTAATTAATTACATATATAACATTTATTAATCCCTTTGGCTGAATATTAGATTTTTAGGAATAGAATATCAATTAATAATATAATATTTTTTTAAAAAACTCCATTATGTCAATTTTGACACTATTTAGTATTTTGTTTTTTATAAAATTATAACAACTTTATTACTTCGAAGAATATACATTTAATCATACCTAACATGTCATATGCACCTAGAAAATTCGTTTATGTCATAAAAAATTGATATTATATTTATTTTAATATTTATAATAACATTTATTTGATTCTTTTATTAATAAGATAATTACTGGATCATTATTGTGTCATAGATAAATTTGATTATTTAATGTATAATAATTATAAATAAAATAAAATTATATAGGAAATCGTTTTATCTTTGTAATGAATATTTATAGTCGAATTTATATTATGTATAACCCTATATTAAAAATGGTTTTGTAATTAAAACTTTAATTTAACACTTTTAACTCTTCTTTAAATTAAATAATAATAAATGTCTTAATCTATTTCAAGTGGACCTAAAGGATCATATTTTATTCCTAAGGTTTTATTTGGTCGAATTACTCTTATCCAACATAATTAGGACATGTGTTAGGGTAATTATAATATCATTTTTACAATTAATTACCCTATTTACTTTTAACCGCGGTAAATAAAAGTCAAAAGATACTATTCAGCAAAAATTATTTTAATCTTATTGAAACACATTTTAATTACTGAGGTTAACCGTGTCTCTCAAATTTTTGAAATTAAACTCACAAAAGTGGTAAAATTAAGTTTTATGCAAATTTACAAAAGCTCCTAGGAGGTCGGTAAAAGACGGTAAAAAGTTCAATAAAATTTTAATATATCTAAAATTAATATAAAATGACTCCAATAAATTACATTGAAATTATACAGGTATTATGTATCTATTTTTAACTAAAATAAATTTAAATAAAATAAATAATTATTTAAATTAAAAGTCAGTTTTAACCAATAACTCAGTGTTTTTCATCATTCATAAAAAATAGAACGTTTTCATAAAAATAAAAAAAATTCACCCAGAGATAATTTTGATACGATGAATTCAAAAATGAAGTCTATTTTACCAAATTCAAAACATATAAGTTCCATTTATTAATTTAAAATTAATTCCAGTTGTCAAAACCAAAAAGTGGGTTTTTAAAAAGTAAAAACTACTAAAAGATTGACACGGGTTTTTGTCCAATTTTAAAGTGAAATTACTTCCAATGACCAATATTGGATTAAATGGTAAAAATATAATCTAATTATACTTCAAAATCATTAAAACGTATAATTTAACACTATATTTTATTTTGATTAGAAAAGTTGTTTTCAGTTAAAATATAGTATTTTTCACTGTTCACCCAAATATGAAAGTTATCAGAAAAATACCAAAAATTTATTGAAACTAAATTTTCATGTCCCATTTCTAAAGAAGAAGTTTTTTATTGAAAAATTGAATATATAAGAGTTTCAAATATTGGATTTAAAAAGGGTTCACCATTAAAAGGTTGTAAAAATATATTTTTTAAAAAATACTTCTTTTATCTAAAAAAATGAATTAGTTCTTACATTATGTATAAGAAACTCATAATATGGATTCTAAAATTATAAGGATTATGTATAGTTCAATATTCATTTAATACTATTCATAACCGCTTCTGAACGGCTAGTTTGGTATGTCGTGGTGCGCTTGAACTCGGTGTTGCGTGCAGTGAAAGTTATTGAATTACTTTGAATAAATAACATACTATGAAATCTTTGGGTTTTACAATATCTCTTAGTTTAGCTTTCCCTTTTCAAATTTTTAATCCTTACAATGGTAATGATATTTTTTAACCATGGTATTTATTCATTGTGGAAAAAATAATTTTTCTATATTACATAATATCTATTATTTTGAATTCAAAATATACAATTAATTTTACATTATTGAACTCTTTTATGTTGTATAAAAAAAATCTAATATCCATAATGAAAATTTGTAAAAAATCCTTTTTATTGAAAACGTCTTTTATGCATAAAATGATTTTAAAATCATTATTTTTCAAATAAAAACAATTCAATTAATGTTATATTTTTTATTTAATATATTATCTACATATTTTATTAAAATAGTTCATTAATAGTGTTTAATTGAATTTATTATGATATAATACATTGATAACTACAAAAACATTTTATATAAAATATATATATTCTCATCTTCAAATTATTTTCTCATTATTTCTGAAATAATAATAATAAATGTATAAATTATTTTTCCTTTGGTTAAATACATTTTCAATCATTGATCGTAACTGATCAAAATATATTAGTTAAGGTAAGTAAAAAACATATAGAAATATAATTATTGGAAAACATTAGCTTATAAAATTTTATTGATATAAATTAAATTTTAGTAGTTATATCCTAAGTGACAACCTATCAATTTTTATTTTGGAAAAATTTTAAAAAATTCTTTTTTTATTTATATTACTTATATTCCTATATTCCAATTCAATGAATATGTTATAAAAATTATATTTTATTACAATATTTATAATTTTAAACATTGTTTGTCTAAATTAAAATTCACATGTAATGAATGTTATCACACACATAAAAGTTTTTATTGAAAAATATATATTTTAAAATCATGTGGTCATACAGAAGTCATCTGGAATAGAAATGAAATACCGGTATATTTAATATGTTCTACCATTTCCCATATTACAATATTATATTTGGTTTTATTTGATATACCCATGTCAAAATCAATGGTCATGTTCTCCCATTTCAAAGAATATTTGCGTATTTATTGTATAATCCTTTAGGAATTTTGAATTTTAATCATCATGTGTTGAAATAGTTAGAACATTAAGGTATTTTCTATAATCCCAATATTTATATTATCTCAGAAATAACAATCTTAGATACCTATATACATCCTTCTTCTCCTTACGTGTATCAAGAATTTTGATTTATTAGATTCTGTCAGTTGATCCTTGTTTATGTATGGTTAATAAGGCATGAATTATCATGATAAAAATCTCAAAAATCATTTTTCAACAATGCTTAACTTTTAAGTTATCTAATTCATTATTACATCATTATTTTTTTGTGTAACTACAATATTTCTATGTTATTTATTAATCTTCTATAAAATGAATCCTTATTAAATCATTTATGCAGGGTAAGATAGTGTTCCATCCTTTCTTGTTAACTTGTTTTTCCTTTGAATTTATAAATAGAATTTATCCTTACCAAACCATATAGATGATAGGGTAAAAGGATTATTTCTTCTTAGGGTATATTTAATGTTAATCACATTCCTAGGATGTTAGGGGATCGAAAAATCCTAATATTTGGTCAACTCAAATCATCATCATTGGTGAAAATAATTAAGCATGAATATATATTTAAGTCTTTAATAATCTTTATAAGTATTACACTTCTCTAGGTAGTGATAATTTCAATTAATATTAAATATTATTATTGCTTTATCTTACTTATTATCATTACTCGAATAGTTCTACTAATCCAACGTTAACTATTGAGAGGCATATATAGTGACTGTATCATTTTTCTTGTGTTCATATCCTAAGACCATCTTTTATAAATCACTACATATCATCATTCCATTACCATAGATGTGATGTGTGAGTAATGGTTTGGTGATTATCCTTTTCTTAAACATATTGAATCTCTATTCCAATTAAAATTTCCAGATAAACATGAATCCTTTAAATGGAATATTGGTCAGAATGTTTTATTTCTATGAAAATGTAAATAAACAACCCCAATATTACACATAAATTTTTAGGAAACTATAGATCTATGTTAATGATATTTGTTTAGGATATTCTAAAATTAACTCTATTTTTGAAGGATGAAATTATATACCGTCATATTTTATTATATGAATCATTAATTATATAATTTTTTATATAATTTATAGATGAATAAAATTGAAAAAAATATTTATTCTGAATGTGTTCAGCATGGTACGCAAATTTTCATCATTTCCCTCAATTGATTTGGAGAATATGAAAATAATATCTACAAATAATAGCACAAAATTCCCCATGTAATCTTTATTGACTCTATTCATAATAGATATTAATAATTATGTATAATTGGTATGTTTTAAGTGAAATAATAATAAATCATATATGGCCATTATTGATATAACTATGATGTTATATCCTATAGAAACCTCTCATTATGATATTCAAGACACATTAAAAGAGTAATGAATACATCTTATTTACTTAAACTCATTGTAAACTCTCTATCATATCACAAAATTTAATTTTCCATATTTGGAGTACACCCACAGTGTTGAGGGTGTTAGAGAGCTATGCCGACAAATTGACTAGGCTTCTCTATCATCTTCACAAAACCTAATGTTACGATGGAAATGATGATACCAAGTCTAGTAATATTTCAATAACATAATGTAAATCTTCCAAATAATTTATAATTCTTAGTTTTATTTTAATATTATAAGGTTTGTAGAATATTGAGCCGTATAATTCACCACCCTCACTGGGAAATCCATTTAATTAATGATTGAAACACGTATTGTTATCACCTCTAAAAAGATCTTAAGTCTAGTCTCTTCATAAACCAACTGGTATTTCATGATATGCACTAGAACTCTATAGATCAAGTTATTGGTGTATCTAATGTTAGTAGTCCATCGATGGGATTTTTCTACAAGAAATTTAAAAATTCAAGGATATGTCTCGTATAAGTGAAAAATCCTAAAACCATGGAGTGATCTTTAGTGGTGAGAATATTATAATCATAAAAGACATTGAACATATCTCATTCATGAGTAAAGCCAAATAAATCATGAAGGATGGTATATCCACTACCTCCATATTAATGTAGGAACAAACTTATCTCATAATTCCCATGTGAATTCTACCATCGAATAATAAATTATTTTTTTAACAACATATTTATTACCACTTTTTTGTCCCACACAAGATCAAATCGATAACCCAGACCGATGGCCACATGTTAACCCTAGTTTTATTCCTTTCATTTCCCCACTTGTTACAATTATAACATTCCTAGAATCATAACCAATAATATTCAAATGTTAGTTCCCATTATTAAAATTATCTATAACATTATCTTTTAAATATGAATATATTATTTATATTTATTTATTTATTTATTATAAAAATGGATAATTTTTAAAACTAATTGGAAGAGTATGAATAAAAAAAATAATGTATATTAATACTAAGACCACATATCCTATTAATGGAGTTAAAGTGTATATAATGTTTTCAATATAGAATGCAAATGGCCCTTCTCAGATCCCTTTTCTTTGTTTTTAATATTTTTATTCATAAAAAATTAGTCTAGAAGAGTTGGATGAATAAATGATTTGTTATGGAATAGACAAGATCTATAAATGATTGACCAATCATGGGGGAAATATAAACTTGGTAACTGATTTATATTATATTGCAATTTATGGATCTTTTGATATGAATACCAGGGAAATTATGATAGAGATTGTATGGAAGAAATGATAATTCTAATTGAATATGGCCTTAATTATTGTCCAATGTTGTTTGAGAAGTTAAATATATGTATGATGAGACCATTTCGTACTGGTTATACTAAATACACAACATTTTAAACAATATTGAAGTTATATAATTTAAAATTTGGAAGCTGATGGACTGACAACATCTTTAAAGAACTACTTTGACTCCTAAGTGGCATGCTACGAGAATAAAATGATGGTCCTTATCAAACAAATGAAGTAAAATGAATAAGAATTTCATTGGTATTGTTCTCTATAAAATAAATGATTTTCCAAATGATTTCATATTTTTTAAAGGACTATAAATCACTCATAAAATTCCCTAAGTTTGGTATGAATCGATTAATGAAATATGATATTGTCCTTGAAAAGTTTTATTGTACTTTCATATCATTCCATGGTTTATAATACTATATGGATGTAAGGAATCCACAAGACAATTGAAATTATGAATATAGAAGAATTAAAGTCAGTTAATTAAATTCTCCAATAAACTCTCCTCAGTGGAATAAATTTTTTGCAAAACCCTAAATTTGTAAATGATTCACTTTTCAAGTACATTAATATGACATACCTGGTTGTGATCATTTTTCAAAGATGATTGAATTTGTTTCATCATAATTATGTAGTCACTATAGAATGATATAAACATTAATATTTTTCATTCAACATGGATATAATATCTCACACCCCTAGTAATTCCCCTTATCATTTGCAACATATAAATGCCCCAATACTATTGCTTACGTGACATCATGTGTGCCTCCATGTATGCCAAAGGCTGGAGAGAATATGTGAGTGTCTAATAGATGTATCATTGGGAGACTATACACTCTTCATCAATATGAACAATAATAAAAATAAATAAAAATATGAAATATAATAAACAATAACCAAAAAACACCATAACAAAAAAAGACAAATGTCTCATGATAATTCCAAATAGGAAAATATAATCCAAAACCCAATCAGTAGATATGTATTGTCAAATATTTGGGAAGAATCAAATCAAAATCAAAATTTACTATAATGAAAACTCTTATGTGTGTCTCATTATCAGGTAAAGTTCCCGCATCCATGCATTATACCAAATCGTCCATCTATAATTGGGGTATTATAAACATGATGTATATTCGAGTCCCAATAAGGAAGCCTGAGTAGGGTGTGGTCAAAACATAGTAGTCCACCACCGAAAAAATCTAAAAAATATCAAATATATAATATTGTATATGGTTTCATAAATAATAATGTAAAAATTATAATCTAAAAAAATTTCACAATAAATTATTCTTTAATTAACCACAAAAATTTTAGGGTTCATGATGACGCTAGAACCAACAATACCTGCTTCGGCCCATTCTAGAGTCTGAACCATCCACCCTGGGATATAAAATTTCAATTAGTCAGGGGATTTAATTAATAATTTAATTTCAATTAACATTAATTCAATGGGGGAATAGAGCCACAGTCTGGAAACCCATGGGTATTTGGAGTAGCACTCATTGTTCCATAACATAGTGATCAAATAAAACACATGTATATATATTTATATTGGGGGTCGTGATAGGTAGTCTTGAACCATGTGGTTATTTGGTGTAGTAGTCCCTATAATATAACTCAATAAAAAACACAATTCATGGTTCCACATTCTCAAACCAATTATCAACCAAATCATTAATTTATTATTCATTCAATTTCATAAATTTATTTATCAACCATGTATAATTTATAAAACACATTTTAAATCACATTGAAAAACCCCAAGGGTCACTATAAATTTCATAGTCCCAATTATCAATAAATTTCATATATTCAATTATTAACCAATTTTATAATCTGGTTATTAACCAATTTCCTAATAACAAGGGAAAATAAATTATTTAATTAAATTTAGAATGTAATTTCCAAACAAGAAAATAGAAATTTCATAATTTAATACAAAAAAATATAATCAATAATATGGGATTTGAAAAATAGATCACCTAACTCATGGCCATTGATGAATGATCACCAAACTAAAATTCCCAATTTGATACAGAAATATTGAGATCACAATAGCGCAGAAGATATTGGACCAAAACTTAGGATCAAGATCCAACAAAAACTAATGAAAAAACTAGATCTAAACCAATCACCTATGGAGGAAATAACCATTCCAATAGAAAATATAAAGAAGGGGGAGTGTGGGGTACCGACTTAGGTGAATATCAAAGGTTCCCTGAACCTAGTTGGCCATATTGCCTCAAGCATGCCTCCCTGTATGCTAGAAGCTATAGAATAGTAGTGAGGGAGTAGAGTGTTTTAGTGGGGAGACTATAACCTAATTAAAAAATTGTTTGATAGTGGATATAACAACTAGGTAAATAGTGGAATCATAATATGAACAAACGAAACATCGTAAATAGACATTATAATAACATGACCAGTAAGCCACCACAGAGGAAGGAGAAATAAGTAAGATTAAACTAATAATAAAAATAAACTCATAACTAGAAACTAAATGATTTAAAGATTATGATTATATATATATAATGAAACTATAAAACTGGGAAAAAATTATAGATGGTAGTACAAAATAGATGAAATACAAAATAATTAAAAAGTGTCTGAAAAATATCAAAGAATCCCAAAATCAAGCTTGAACATCTTCTTCAAAGCTACACCCTAAGAAAGAACGAAGTATCAGGTGTCCATAGTGAGATTATTTCAATTATCCAAACCTACATATATAATATTTAAATATACCATTAATACCTCATATAAATAATGATATAAATATTAGTATCCCACCTCCATTGGTGTCTATACCATACATTTACAGTAATATAAATTGAAAAACTATTCATGTTTATACATATAAAGTAATGATAATAAAGTAACGTAAATTCCTTGATACCTACATTATCCTCAAATGGAAATGTATCTAAACATGAGAGTATTAAACTAATTAATTTAGAAAAATATTTATAATATGTATGTCACGTGAGGAATAACGACAACTGGCATCATATTAGGATAATAGTATTTAAGGTTCCAAAGAATAATAAAGAATCATATTATAGTGAAAATAATAATAATATCTAAGGAAAAAACTAAGGAATCCTTGACCTTAGGGGTCGAGAAAACACAATGATCACATACAACCTATCTAGAAGGGGTCTAAGTGTAATACAAGGGGAATATCCCTATTTTTCTACTATAATATGATTTTAATCAAGTCCAAAGATCTCATCCAAGGTAAAACAGTCTAGGAATGACATGGCCCAATGGGTTGTATACATGGTCCCATGTGTATGAAGTCATCATTCTTGATCCAAAGAGTGTTATAATACATCATAATATCATTAAAATATTGATTGGATCTTACGTCATCATGTTGGGTATCTCCCTTGATAACTGAATCCTTGAATCAGAATGGTGTCCTCTGAGTTCTCAAGGAATTCAATCTGGAATCCAAGGATGGATCAAGTTTGACCACTCTAATAAAAATAAATGGTATATATTAAATATTCACCTTATAATGATATCATAATTTTAATTAATTCAATGTAATACTTATTCTTTTTAATTTGTCAATAGGTTCATTCTAATAGGTTCTATACCAAGTGGCAAGTCTAAGAAGCTTATGAAACTATTTGGTTCTTTTAATTCCATAATCAATAATTAGGTAGACTCTACTTCCTTACATTAGGCATGGTAAGGTGTTCTAAGAACATGAAACCAAGTCATTAATTTACCTTCAATTTGGCCAACTGATATATATTATATACATTCCATTCACAATTGATATATATTTTTTATATTAAAACACATACCCTAGAAGGGTCATGTGGAAAGTACACATGATATCAATTAAAAATTCACAATTTAATTAATTAAAGAGGTCTTACCATTAGTAGGGTCAATCCACACAACCGAAGAATGTCATAGGTAAATCCACATGTGTCACTAAGGCATAATTGAGGAATCACTCTATAAGGTGTTCTATGCATTGAGTCCTCATCCTACAACAATGTGATGATAATATATTTTATGGTATCTCGGATATGATCATATTGATCATAGTAATGGAATACGAATTTAATAGTAAATACCTAATGAAATCAGTTCACAAAAAATGATGAAATTTTAAAAAATGGCGAGACTTGATGGACGAGTCATAGACCACCTACCTTGATCCAATAAAAATATCCACATCTAGTATCACATAATAGTTTTGAATAGATCGAATGAAACGAGAAGAATTAATCAATGACTTTAAAATGGGGCATATTATCCTGTATCAAAATAGAATAATAAATGGAATGGAAAACAATGATCTAGGATAAAAGATCATAGAGCTTACCAAGTAGAATTCAATGTGACCAACAGATATTTGGTCAGACATTAGATGATTAAATGGATTAAACAATGTGAAGAGGGGAGTTTGGGAGATCTAATGTGAAGAATAGAGACCACATACCACTAAAAATGATATATATAGAAGAGGGGTAGGGATTATTTTATATTTAAGGTAAAAATTTATTTTTACCGAAAATTTTATTGGTGCATGATTTGGTTGCATGGTTGGACAAACTGTGTGATAAAATTGATTAGATAATTGTCTCCAAAGGGTACATTAATGGTTAGGACATACTGGTTAGGAAACCATGATCCAACCATGTGATATGGATTTTCCAAAAAATTGAGACCATTTTCACGGGAATGTGGTCTAATCTGCATGGTTTCCTCAAACCATGTAACATCCAACTATACATTATCAAACCCCACATGGTTTGGGGTAACAATCTATCCTTCCCAGAATAGTTTCTAATAAATGTGTGGTATGTTTCTCTTTCCCCATGGATGGAGTTTTGAGCCAAAAGCAAGCCTTATATATCATTTATCCAATAGTGGACTCACTAGGAATCTATATTCGGTCCAAAATAAAGAATTTGAGGGATTTTAAAGGAACCATACTGAATATAAAAACCATGTTCATGAAGTCTTCCCAAAATAAAGGAATTTTACCCCATGTTCACCTTCCAAGGGTGTAAAATCACTGTTAGAGTACAACTCTGGCCACTGAGCATGTATATCGGCCTCATGATCCCAATTCTCATCAAGTACCAGATTGTGCTTCCATATAACCCATACTAAAGATACATAACTTTCATGGAGAGATTTCACGCTATGTTTAATGAGGTGTATATGACACTCCTTGAATATATCAACAATATCTATCTCAACCTTCATAGGATTAAAAGCATGATACTGGTCAATATGGTAACAATGTAGCTATGAAAAATTGAAAACATTAGGCATGGAACATTACCTGTGTGGTATTAGCAACTATTATGATACATGATCATCTCTATAACTAATATACAAAGGCCTTTCATAATTTTTTAACAATTTCCACTTCCTCCGTTTCCATCAATTCCCATGTCTTGGTGATACTTATAAGAAAAAACGGTCCCCAACCACAAACTCAAGAGGTCATCAGTGGCGACCAATGTAAGATTTTATGTTGTACTATTTAGTAGAAATATAATTTATGATCATATTAACATACACCTAAGCCACCTAATTTATATGAGGACACAGTATTTGTACCTCTCCTTCATCTAACCAAGACATGGGTAAATGAAACAAGATAACATACAAGGTATCAAAAGGAGATAAACAAATCATCACCTGAAATCTATTATTATAGGTGAACATGATGAGAGGGATATTGTTCCCCCATGAATCACTGAAAAAATGGATGAATTCCCTTAGAATTTCCACTAAAACCTATTTCATCTATTTTGATGGACATCGGTTTGAGGGTGAAAGAGTGTGCTTAGAAATACAAATGTATTGTAGCTCTCTACAACCCCGTCTAGAACTATGATGTTAAATCATCATTCCAATCCAAAATAATAATAAGAGGGACCAATTTTATCCATTTGACCTCATAAACATATATTATTCCCAACTCATCCTATAAGTCACTCATATTATACCTTTGAAAGCATATACTTGGAACACCTATTGATAAAAACTACTATATGACAATTCATCCCAAGCCACCAATACTAGCATTACATGAATTGATACATGTTATAGATTCCTAGATGAACTTCCCATTTTGAACAATGGGACTATCACATCAATTTCTCGATGATATCTATTAGAACACATATATGTCCATATATACATAGGATATCATCTCTATCCATAGGCAAATCCAGAGGTGGGTCCTCAGTAGAAATATTATCCCAGAGAACCATGCCTTCAAGTTTTGAGGCTTTTATTCTCTATACCATATCAAGATGTGAATAGGTAACTGTCATGGATGTAAGATAAGAATGATTTTGACTCTCCTAAAACTCTTGATATGGATCAGAAAGGAGGTCCATCAATTTTAATTCATCACCATCTTCCAGTATTACTTGTTATGGAGTTTTGTAACTCAGCACATCTGCTACTGCATTTCCTCTCTTAAGCATATATGTAAACTCAAAATTGAAGGATTAATGATGTTCCAACCATATTCACTATATAAGATCCATGTCATGCTTTTAGAATATATATCTGTAGATCTTGTGGTCCGTATACACCAAAAATCAATCAATCATCAAACAATGTCTTTAGTAGAAAAAGGCATTGACAAAAGATGCTAAATAAAGATCATGTGTCATGTAAGTTCTCCATTAAGGGCTAAATTGGAAAGATCCATATGAAAAGAATCTATCCTTATACATCATAACCATCCTCAGACTGATGACTTATGAATCACAGAATATTTTATATCCTCTTCTAGGCTCTAGAAGAATCATAATATGTGCCGGAACAAGCCACCCTTTCAAATATTGAATGGATTTCCCTCAATCATCTAACCATAGGAACATAACTCCATTCTTTTTAAGAATATATTAGGTGAATAATGGTTTGAGATTTCCTAGGTGAATTCTTTTTTAATATCCATCAATCACCATGATACTCTGTATGTCATGCACATTTTTGAGCTACTCTTAGAATACTATAGAACTTTCCATCTTTGGGTAAACTGATACTCCTAATTCTGAGATAATATTACACATGATGTGAAGGTTTTTTATCTAAAACTGGAACATAGCACACATGACAAAAATCCATTTATCTATCAATGTAATCACAATTATCTCAATATTTTTAGCATGGTCGCTCAATGTTTGCGAATATACCAAGATGTCATCCATAAATAAAGTGATAAAAGTATCCAGATAGATGTAGAAAACAAAATTCTACAAATCCATTAAAATTAAAAAATGGAAGGATTCTTCATAATACTGAACGGCATAAAAAGATTCTCATATAGAACATACCTTCAATGAAAATCTATATGATTTTTTTCTGAAGGCCTCACTCGCACATGATGATAGTCCAATCCCTGGTCAATCGTCAAGAATACCCTAGCTCCTCAAATTTGGTCAAAGTGATTATCTATCTAAGGTGTTATATAAAAGATCTTAAACATAATACCTGGAATAAGTTCATGTTTAGATAAATCCGTTAGACTAAAGAACCTCCAACTACTACTTGAACTCCTAATGCTTAGTAGATAACATCCTATATGGGGGAATGGATGCTAGAGCTACCCATGAAATAAGATCAATCATCCACACTACCTATCTCACAAGAGGTAATCTATAGAAATCATCTCGAATGTTATCCTTTAATGATCCAATATGGTATGAAAATCAATATGTGGAAAGACATGCACTCCTATATAAATACTTTCAATCATGGTGGTAAATCCATTTATCCCATGATGCTTTGGTCCAGATACACTGACATGGACATCGTACTCAACCTTGTATCGATAACAACATCTCTATGGTGATGTAAATGACACCATTCAGTGATAGTAGTTCAAAAAGGCATGGTATGGAACCAACTAGTCTGTCTCACAAATGAAAAAAAATCATGTCAAATTGGGGAGGAATAGGTCATATAAGAATGAAAAACTTCCAACTTCAAGGGGCTAGTACATGGATTGGAATATACCCTTGGACCATACACCAAATATAATATCTAAGTCAATCACAAAACAATAATACATTATTTATCTCCAGAGATATTCCAATGTCGATATGAAGATAATAGAATGTGAGTAAGATGTATCAAATAACAGAAATAAAATATTCAAGGCTACTTGAATTGTACCTCGTACTATTTTAGGCCATGTACTCTGATTCGTAGGTATCAACTATAAATATTATAACTAGAAATATCCATGTACCTATGATAATGCTAGACTACCTTGAGTATGATCTCTCTACTAGATCTACTAATCTGAAGTTAGACTACAATTTCCATGACCCCCTCCTCGGTTAGTCCTTTCGGAGCAACTTAAACATCCTTCCTGATGCAACATAAAATATCCTTCCCCTAAAGGTGGAACTAGTTCCAAATCTCTTCCAATATAAGTAGATGAAATGGACTAATAGAATATATAAAGATGATTCATACAATAAAAATAATGACACTCTATTGGGTATATATCACATTGAGGCTTCAGATTCCACGGATGTCTCTAATTAGGGAATATAATGTGATTCCATTATAGATACTTTGAACACCATTGCACTTATGAAAAACCTAATGGGAATAATTCCTTCCACCAAATAACTACTAGAATATCTCTGCACTGAACCTCTGTTCCCAAAACTATCTCCACCCCTTAAGTTTTTAACTGTGAAAAGAGCATAATTGAAAATATCAGAAAAAGTACGTAGGTGAAAACAATCACCTGAGTAAATTTGGAATACCTAAAACCATCCTCAAAGTGTCTCATAAGTGATATCTCATCACCAGATAGAAGGTATGAAAATCACTATAACATTGTAAAATGTGCGGAATAATCCACTATTGACATAGCACCATGCAATGGATTCATGAAATGGCGTGTTCATTCATCCCTAAAAATCCATGGAAGGAATTAATCATAGAACATAGTCAAAAATTCAACCCATACCAATCCTTGGTGATAACCAGCCTCTATAATCCCATCCCACCAGTGCATATTCAAATCACTTAGCATATATGTGGAAATCATGAACCTATTATTTAGAAGCATATCTTGATGCTCAAAGATAGATAGAGTGTCCTCCAAGAAAGACTTAATAGCCCGTGGACCTCCACCCCCACAAAATGTGGGAGGATGCTGCAGTTGGAACTCTCGAATTTGATCTTCCATAGTGGGTGCATGCTTTCAAAGACCCTACATATACAACATCATACATAGAAAAACTACTAAAAACTAGTCATCAGGGACCAATCAGGTATTGATTGTGGGGCCTCATGTGTCACATCTGGCTGTAATAATGGATACTCATGGCCCACTATCTGGGGAGCATGGTCATCACCACCCTCATATTGTATGGAATATATAATTAATGGTTTTATAGATTTAAAAATTTCAAAAACACACATAAGATCAATATTTAAGAGATGATAAATGAACTAATAGAAGGAAATAATAAGAATAAGGGCCCAATACCATTGGTATACTACACCAACTACCCGCTTAAGAGGATATGTATTTTTAAGTTTTCAAGTTTAAATTATAGGGTTTCTAGTGGGTAAAAGGTAATTTACATTGTGCCACTTTATTAATTAGAATTAATTTCATTCTGTAAGTCATGTTTCACTTTTATAGTTTTCATTTGGTTATATACATATAAAAAAGTTGATTAAATAGATCACCATTACAAGTGAATGTCATCCCATACACAATTTTATTGAAATATACACCCATTCAATTTCTATATATCTCTATAAAAATTCGGTCTCATAGTGTAACATGTAATATATGATAACTCGATTTAATACATTACCCATCACAATCCATGAGGTCCCATACACCTCATGAATTGAACTGGAAATCACTCAATCAAAGCCAGAGAGCTACTCATGTGACCAATGATATATAGCTGATCCGAGTAGAAACCATCTATTTAGGATTCCACCATCAACATATAGATGAAAACACTATTTAAATTCATGTTGAAACTATAAATGTCAAATACCCTAACATACAATAAAATTTTAGTAGCACAAGAATATATATACGAAGCTTGTCTCACTCAAAAATCACAAGCAATAAAGGAAATTGAAATACATGAAATTCAATTATGGCCTGGAATTTGCATGGCATGTGAATTATAGGTTCTTATAATGATGTAAGATTGATGCTTCCTATCCCTCATCTCATATGTCCAAGGATAAAATGAAAAACTGAATAATAAGAATAAAAATAAAAATCACATAGTATTTGAATCAACCAATGATGAAAGGACATCTACTAAAATAAGTGAAATAAAAAACAAAATTTTCCCATTTATAGGGAAGATGTTATAATACCCCGATTAAGGGATAGCTACTCATGGAATTCATTATAACCATATTCCCTCATGTTCATAATATACTATGTATATTCTCAAATTATAGGACAAAAAAACAATTCTTAGATACCACATTATGGAATTATGACCTGATTTCAACTCAAAGGTTAATGGAACCTCATTGGCCACATGGTCTCAAGGGTGACTCCTCATACGCCCGAGGCTGCTGAATTTTAGCAAGGTACAAGGTTGTGTCTTGGGAGAGACTATGACCTAATTACTATAGTGTAGTATAGGAGATATAACAACAAGATAAATAGAGGAAGAATAAAATGAATAGATGGAACAATATAAATAGACATTATGATATTTGGACTCGTAAGCCACAATAACAGAAGATTTCATAGGTATGGTGCAACCGATAATAATAATCCATCTAGAAATTGAAATTGAATCATATACATATGATGATAATGTATGTCACCTCTTTATAAGACTAGAAAGCATGTAATAATGGTAGTATGAAATATATGGTATACAAAAGAAGAAGAAAAGAAGCCCAAAAATATTAAGTATCCTCAAATCTAGATTGGTCATCTGCAACAGAGATCCATCCTAATAAAGAAAGCAGTATCAAGGGTCCATATTGGGACACTTTCCCTTATCAATATAAGAATACATTTATTCTTCCTAGGTACCATTAACAGGCTAGATAGAGAATGAGAAAACTCTTAGTAGGCCACCACCAATGGATTCTATACCATCCAATTGCTTTAATATAAACTGAAATAGTGTGAATGTAAATATTTAATGTAAAGAAAATATAGTAATTTAAATACCCTGATACCTTCTTTAGCCTTATCTGGAAATGAATCTCAACATGAAATCATTTAGTTAACTCATTTAGGTTTGTTTTATAACAAGTAAGTCATATGAGAAATAACCATCACTAAAATCATATTATGATAATAATATATTAGGATCTAAGCAATAAAAGGATTCTTATGATGATGATAATAATAAGAGGATCCAACGTAAAAAAGAAGGAATCATTTTCATCAACGGTCGATATAACTAAGTGATAATATAAATCCTTTTTATAAGGGTTATGAGTGTAATCCAATGGGAATCCCCCAAGGCATTCCACTAAAATATGATTCTAATTCAGTCCAAGGATCTCATCAAATGTAAAACATTCTAAGCATGAATGGTCCCAATGGGCTGTATCTGCTGTGCAATGTGTCCGAAGAAATCATGTTGGATCCAATGAGTGTACCAAGGTATCCTAATATCACAAAGATCATGAAGGGATCCAAAAGTGTTAGGTCAGGCATCCAATAGTAGATAATAACCCTCTTTCAATGTTTGTATCTCACATGTAAACTAGTTTCTTGAAATAGAATGGTGTCCTCTGATTTATCAAGTCATTCCCTCTGGAATCTAAGGCTGAATAAAGTCTGACCACTCCTATGAAGATGAAAAATCCCATATAAAATAGGCACCTTATACATATATCATTATTTTAATTAATTACATTTAGTACACATTCCTTTTAATAAGATTATTAGTTCATTCCAATAACTTCAATACTAAGTGGAAAGGCTAATAAGGATATGAAACCATTTTTCGTATAATTTTAAAATCATTAAATAGGTTCACTCTAATAACTTCTATTAATATTGGAATGTTGTTATATGGACATGAAACCATTTCCTTCAATTACATTCAATTAATCCATGTGATACATATGATATACATTCAATTAACTATTGATAACCATTTATTATATTGAAACATTTACCTCAGAAGGGTAAATCAAAATATACACAAGCTAGCAATTATAAATTCATAATATAGTAAATTAAAGAGTCATTACCATTATAAGGGTCATGCCACGCAGTTTAGTCAATGTCTAGGTATACACTAAAAACCTATTTAATTTGACTAACTTATTTTTCCCATGAGACCATTCAATGAATCAAGGGTCTATATACAACCAGTCCAAACCTAGAACTTTATCTCTAATGCGTTCATCATATATTGAATTATCAATTAAATTTATAAACAATATTCACCATCCATAAACATCAATATGGAGTAATGAATATAGAATATCAAAATTTCCCTAGTCAATAAAATAACATTTTAGTTAATAATGTATGTATAAATTGAATATGGTTTAGGAAATAATCATATCCATGAAAAAATAATTTGTATTTTTAAGATAAATTTAATTTCTATCAATCCAAATAAAGTGATTGTCTCAACAGTATGTTATTTACTAAAACATTAATGACAGATAATATAGTTGTTTTAGTGAGTTCATATCTTTTAGAGGATAAAAGGTAATAAAGAGAAATATAAAAATATTTCACAAAATTTCATTCCCTTTAAGACCATTGAAAACTACTAGAAGATGATAAATATCATAAAATGATTATGGTAGTGGGAAAGTCTATTATCATCGTATAAGTTTAAATAATTTCTTTTGAATTTTTGTAATGATAGTAAAAAATGAAGCTTTTGGATAACTTTATGTAGATTTCCATAAATCCTTTTAAAATTTCAATGTTAACATAAAATAGTATAAATTACACATTTTAGTAAATAAAATGAAAAATTGTAAAATAAATTTGAAAAATATGGGTGTAGATGAGCAATATATCAGATCAAATATATAAATAGAATCAACTTTTTCTTATTAAAAGTTCAATTAATGATTCATGTTACAATTAAGGAATATGTGGAAGAAATATGGAGAATCCTAAAATATCTATAGATGAATAAAATTATTAGTGCTTTTTATGTATAAAATATAATATTTAATTAATGAAAATATATGAAATATTAAAATAAAGTGAGATAATAAGAAAAATTATTACCACCATTTCAACTTTTAATGTAAAACATTTCAAAACAATAAGCATTTTTATAAATATTATGCATCATGAATAAATAGGTTTTCAGGATAAATATATCATAGGGGTAGTAAAAACACCAGATAATTGTGAATATGTGCATAATAAAAAATATGTCTCAAGGTTTTTTAAATTGAGAAAAAATCCATTACATCATAATTCAATTTTGTTGAACTTTCTTTAAAATTATGTATATTGTTAATTAATAAGTAATTAATTTATTCCAGAACATGATTCATATTTATATTATCATATATGATCATATTACAGTATCATAGTTTATGTTTGTTAATAATATTTCATTATTACCATCATTTTTGTTATTAACTTCTTCATTTTCTCATGTATGTTTTCTTGTGGAAGTTCATATTAGTGTGCATATGATATAGTTCATCAAATCCATAATGTTATTAAATTTATAGTTTTAATATTTATTTATATTCCTTTTATACACGATCACACCCCAAAGGACCAAATAGTATAGATACTTTGTAAAACCAGACACAAACATAAGTTTTAAATTATAACATAAAAAGGGAAAACAATATAAAAACTAAATATAAAAAACCCATAAACTCGTATATTATCCCTGCATGTCATTCATAATATACATCTTCACATACTGGTGAAAAAAAACATAAGAACAGGGTGAGATTAAATGCTCAGTAAGGTTAAAAAATACAAGAGAATCTATAAACATAAAAAACCAAGAAAGATGAATATCTAACAACACATTTCATCAAAACAAAAACATGAGCATAATATGGAAGGAATGAAAGCTATGAAAAACAAATATCTTTAAATAATGAAAGGTGAATAAAACATAACCATAGATATTCTACTAGTCAAATAATCAATTGGATTATAAATAAAAAATATCATAATGATGGAATTCATATTGGGGAATAGTATAAACATACTATCAAGGATCCTACAAATACATCATAAATAAATGGGTATGAACTCGGTCTAGTTTTTCTCATGATACATACCATTGTATCAAGGGGATATAGTGGGCCATAACCATGACTTACTAAGTCCAATTAATTACTCATATAAAATAGGTGGAACACTATACACATATATATTCATATTGGAAATATTATATGAAATTTTAATAACTTTCCCTAAATAATAAAGTTTATCACAAACCATCCAGAGTAATATAGAGAATGGTTTCAATATTGTACATACCAAAAAAGAATCATAAACCATTAAATTAAATATAATATATGGTAAAATAAGAGATCAATATAAATTAAGCATAATATTCAACTGATGGTTCTAAAATATATGAAAATACTTTAATAATATAATTGATAAATTCTTGAGACAAATAATTATTTCACTTTAGAAAAAAGAGTTATTTTGGAAAATCATTTGTATTTTTAATACTAAAATATTTTTAACATGTATATATAAGAAAATAAAAGGGATTGAAAATTTATATAAGTAATATTAAAAGAATATTCATACTGAAATTTTGAATCTTAAGTGATAACATGTAAGAAGAGTGTTTTAGAATCTTTCGAAATGAGTCTATTCCAAACAATCGAAGGGAAAATATAAATAAGTATTTAAAGAGGAAAAAGAATAATTGTTTGAATAAAACCATAAATTTACTAAGATTTTATTTCATGGTAGGAATAGTGATTTCAGAAAAAATATTTGTGGGTTAAAACATATTATGTACTATTCTTGAAAAGGCATAAGAAATTGGGATGTTCGTTTCAACCGGACTTGCTTATCTGAGGAAACTAAAAAAACTTTATAAAAAATGTATTTCCTATAAAAGAAAAATTAATAGAGCTTGGTAAATACATTTTTAAAATAAAAAATGAATTTAGGAAGATTACATAGGAATAATTAAGAATTATATTGGGTTAAATATATAGAGAGTGCAGCCTGATGAAAAAAATGGATGTTCGGAAAGAAACTCTTAGCTTATGTATAAATGTTTTATGAACTGTTACTTAATATATGGGGAAATAAAATTAGATTCATTAATAAATAAATTAAGAACCTTTTGAACATTAATTTTATTTATCATAATTTTATTAATTTCATTTATGACTTTCTTAGGAGTTATATGATTCAATTTCGTCATTTGTGAGTGTTCGTTTACTTGGTTTTCAGGACTAGTTTACTTACAAACAAGTATGAAAGATCATGTAAAATGAAAATAATTATCCTTAATTGAAATTATAGGTTATTAATGAAATTAAATAACATTATATGGTCTCATATAAATTTTTTTCTAGTTATGAACATTAATCATTAGAGAAAATGCTAATAATTAATATTTAGATTATTTCAGTGATTTTTTGGTCATCATGCACTAGTTTTATTTTATTATGTATATATACTGGTTATATAACATCAAATAAGTTATAATAAATATATTATAATATCTCTTAACCATAAAAATTACTTTATGACCATCCCTGAAGTGATTAATGATAACACATCATCCACGATGGTAGTAAATTAACACATCACAGATGATATTTTCATTTTTAGAATAAAACAGATAGGAGAAGGGGTTTGATGATGTATATTACATTAATATAATAAAATTATAGTATATATAATATATTGGAGTTATAATTTATGTTTTCATATAGTCATGAGGGAAATGATAATAAAATAAAATAAAATAAAATAAAATTAAAAGAATTAAAGGGGGTTTTACTTCTTGAATTGCTCTCCTTGAGAACCTCCTTTAGAAAAATTAAAATGTTATTTTGGGTGAGACCAAAAATACCATAACCTCATGGATAGTTTTGGTTGAGTTATTGGGAATAAATTGGTAAATATTCAAATCTTTTGAGGTGTGATGAGAATAGTTGGTGAGGTGTGATATTTATAGTCGATGAGAGGGATGTTTTTTTATCATTTCATTCATTAGTTTATTGTTTTGGCTCAAGACTATCTAAAGTGATGATTCTAGTGACTAAATACAGAACCTAGAGCATGTGATATTGAATGAAATTGTCAATAACTCATCTTTACATCATTTATGACTCAATAATTGATAAATTTATTAAATTCCATAAATTAACGTATTTTAATAATCATAAAAAATGAACTATTTCATAAAAAATCCAAATTTCACCCTAACCATTTTCAATGCGTATATTTAAAAAAAGAACTCCATTTTTTGAAAATAATATTCAAAATAAGAGAAATTTAATTTATTAATGAAAATCATCATTTATACAAAAAATACCAATTTTAAAATTATAACTCATTTTATGACACTTTAAATAATTAAGTATTTTCTCATAAAATTATATTATAATCATAATAAAACAAAATATTAATTAATTAATATATTTTGTGAAAATATTTTCTTTAAATAATTTGATTAATTATAAAATTATAAGTAACCATTTACACTTTATCAAAAAAACCATCACTTAATTTATAATTTTAAAAACATTTATTTTCTTATTCCGTGATAAAAATATATAATATTTTCATTTATAAGATATATAATTTGTATTTAAACATTACTAGGCAATGTTACTATTCAATTATCTATATTAAAATTCATAATGGATATATTACTATTCCAATGGTCAAGTTACTACTCCATCTATATAGATTTATTAATTTCTAGAAATACAAATTATTTCAATCATCCATTATTTATAATATTTGTATTATGATCTCTATATGATTTTATTTTATTTATAATATATAACATAATTATATGAAGGGACATTCCATTGATGAAATGTTGTGTTGTTACATTCTCCCATACTTTAGTAAATTAAATCCTCATAATTTGAAATTGAACTTCAAAAGTTAATGTTTGATACATGAAAATTCATTTATGGAAATACCACATTGTAAATATGGTCAATAAAAGACCTATTAAAAATAAGGAAATGAAAATTTGATGTTGACCACAAAATTAGGATTTCTATTTGGAGAACACTAGTGAAAGGTGAAAATATAGGCATTGAAGAAAAACATAACTATAATGTGTTCATGGAGAGTGATAAATAACATGTTTATAATATTTCCTTCCATAAAAAACCATTAATTTTTGATTGGTTAAAATAATATTGATATATTATAAATAAAATTAAACAAATGAAATTTTTTTCCAAAATACAATTACAATATTTGAGGGTTATTTTACAATCCAGATAAGAACATTGAGAAAACAAACATACTTGATTTCTTTCCAGTTCATAATCTCTTCCCTTGTTTGTGATTTAATATATCTATATTTCACTTCTTAAATCAGGAGATGGATATTCAAGAAAAAAAATTATTCCTAAATCAATTTTAGAAATCATAAGTTTCATTAGTTGTTCATTCATCATTTAAATTTCTACTGAAACCAAAATGGTTAGAAAAGCTTATACAATATGATAAATCATACTTTTATATTAATCAATAATATTCTTAGTCCATTCTATAAGTAGTTAACCTTATGAATCATCCAAAATATTTATTTACAAATTTAAAGACCAAAAATTTAGTTGGAAGGACACTATATTTCCAATTTAAACTTAACATAATATTTTTTAAATAATGTAGCTCTTATATTTACATTGAAAACATATGAATACCTTAATATAATTGAAAATGTTATGAAACATTAATCCTTACTAGAATAAAATTTCATATTATATAATTAATCCTTAAATCCAAACATCAAGTAATTCATGCATAACATAAACCATCTTATCACTAATCACCTTTATGGTCAGTATTAATATCTGATATAAATTTATTTATTAATACCTCATCATCAAACACATATTTAGTGTTATCTATCCAAATTCATGTGTTTTTAAGAATATCAACTTACAATAAAATCACTTCTTTTGACAATTGGTTCTATTCGTCACATGCTTCCAATTACCTCAAATAAGAAGTACTTTAGTAAAATACATAGATAATTCATACTTTTAAAAACACAAATACATTAATTATTCTACATAGTCTATAGTAAAAACATAATCTCGTTCTTGATCATGTTGCTTATTTTATGTTATTTTACCTTGAAGGTTGGGAAATTCATTTTTAGATCACACCATATCCTTACAGTTGAATCATTTGATGTTTGTTGCTTGTTTCAATTCTTTGTAATCATGAGAATGGTGTCTTTTCTTTCTACATTTTTAGAACACTCTGATTCAAAATAGTTATGTTCCATGATGTTTCATTCCACATTTATTGAAATTTTGAAATTATATCATTATTTTATTCCACATTTATTTATTTACTTTATCTAGTACACTAAACAACCCTATTATTATTTTTATTCCCTATTAATCCATATGGGTTGGAAAAAATTTCTCCATATTGATAGAACATGATACTATATCCTCATTTGATGAGAATGTTTAGAATACTGGATCACTTGGATGGATTGGTTTAATACCATCAAATAAATGGTACATATTTCTTTTTGGATTATGTATATAGTCCATGACATGCCTTAACAACCTTGTAATTTTGGATTCATACTTACCAACATTTTCATCCACTTTCTGTCTCAAACTCGATAATTGTCTCTCAATATCCTCTTGTTCTTATCTGGGAAAATATTTCTCATAGAAAGGTTCCAAAAAATCCCACAATTCTATGTTATCATTTTCTTCTTTGTATTTACTGTTTTTAATAAATTAAAACCATTAATAAAAATCTCTTGATATATGATAAACTTCCTTGATAAACTTCTACCTTTTAGTACTTCCAAAAGAGAGAAATTTATTTTCTAGGTAATGTATCCATCACTTAGTTACAAATGGGGTTTTATTCCCTTTGAATTATGGTGTTTTTTGTCTCTTGAAGTAGTCTAATATTATTATACCATGTTGGAGATCATGCTACTCCATGCGAGTAATTAAATTTTTTATAACCTAGTCTATTTTTACTATTATATTTATATGTTGTTCATATCCATTTGTATCTCCAGATCCAATGTCATTATCATTAAAAAGGAAGGTGTTCCCTATATGGAATTCATGAGTTGATGTGGTTTCCATTCCTTCCACAAGGACCCATTTCTAAACAATGGAATGTGCTAGATTATATTAATTAATTAAAAAAATTGTTTAACTCTTAAATTATTATTAACATATAAATAATAAGAATGGTTTCATAGGGAATTTTTAAAAATTATATCATACAGTTTTGTTCTATATCCAATGTTTTTTAAAATATAGTTTCCAATGTTTCTACTAAACATGATCTGATACCAATAATAAATACCCTAACCCCACATTACTAGAGTTGGTGACATAATTTATTGTGTTGGTAGTATGAACAAGTGACCACATCCCAAAGGACTGAATATTTTATAATCTTTTTAAAAACAAATACAAAATAAATCATTATATTACAAATTTAAAGGAAATGTAACATTTTCACTCCATTAGAAACACCCATAAACTCCTAGATTTTCCCTTAAACTCATTCATAATATAAATCATAGAATCCTAGGAAAAAATGAAACATAATAAATGGGTGACCTCAAATTATTAGTAAGAGTAAAAAATTCAATGGAAGCTATAAATATAAATAATAAGGAAAGGTGAATTTCTAAAAACACAATTCATTAAATCATATGCATGAACACAATTTCAATGAAATAGAATATGATCAAAATAATTCCATATAAATAATCACACGAGAATAAAACTAAACCATAAATATTTTAATTATCGAATAATCACATTTATTATCAATTAATAATATCTTAATGAGGAAATACATAATTTGGGACATCATAAACATAATGTAAATTATTCTACCAATACACCATAAATGAATGGGTAAAAATCCAATCTAGTTTGTCTCAAGAGACATACTGATGCATCAAGGGGCTATAGAGGGCCCCCCATCACATAATAAAAACCAATTCATTCCTAATATGAAAGGGGTGGAACATAATAAACATATAAATTCAAATCAATACTAGAATATTAAATATAAAAAACTTTCCCCAAACATTAAATATAATCATAAACCATCTAGGGTAGTATGGAGAATATGATCAAATATTACATCCCCAAAAATATTAATAGACTATTCAATAAAATATTTCAAATAGTAACATAATAGATCAATATAAATTAAGAAAAATATTTATTAGAGGTTGTTTAAAAATATGAAAATGCTATAATAAGTCCATTGAGAAATTCTTTAGAATAATACCCTTTTCTTACCCATGGATGAATAGTTATTTTGGAAATTCATTTTTATTTTTCAAAAAATTAGATTTATGAAATGTACAACCTAGAAAATAGAAGGTAATGAAATTATATTTCAGTAATATTAAAATAATATTCATACTTAAATTTGTAAAGTGATGTGAAAGAATCTAATAATAGTGTTTAATAACATTTACAAATGAGTCACATTAGTGCAGTTTAATTGTAAACATAAATGAGTTTTTAAATCAGATAAAGGGATAATTATTTTCATACAATCCAAAATTAACTATTATTCTTTTCATGATAAAAATAGTTATTTTAGAAAAATATTAGTGGCTAAAAAAAGATTATGGAGTGTCCTTAAAAATGGGTAAGAAATTGGGAAGTTCCCATTATTCATGCTTTCTTATAAAGAGAAATTGAAAAAGGAACATTATAAAACATGTATTTACTATTGAATAAGGAATAATTGAGATAGTTATATATATTTGGAAAATAAAAATATAATTTTGGAGTATTAAATAAGAATAATTTAGAATTACATTGGGGTAAAGATAGAGAAAGTATAAACAGAAGGAAAAAATAGAGGTTCGGAAAGAAGCCCTTACCTTTTGCTTGAAAGAGTTACGTATTTGTACTTAATATAAATTATAATGATATTAAATTCATTGATAATTTAATTCATAACTTTTTAAATTTATATTTTTTTTACTATAATTTTATTATGTTCATTTATTGTCTTTTAATGAGTTATAAGGTTCAATTTCGTCATTCGGGAGTGTTCTCTTCCTTAGTTTTCATGATTGGTTGACATGTATACGTGTGATAAATATCATTTGAAATGGGAATATTTATCCATAATTGAAATTATATGTAATGAAAAAAGTTAGAGAATATTAATGATAACCAATTATATTATTTTGGAATTTTTTTGATCATCACACACTAGTTTTTGTTTTATGATGTATATATACTAGATCCAAAACATTAAATAAGTTGTAATACATATATTATAATAATTATTAACTATTAAAATGGTTTTATAACCAGTATTTTATGAGATAATTAAAACAAATCATCCACAATGGTGGTAAATTGACGCATCACTGATGATATTTTTATTTTTGGAATAAAAGGGAGAAGAGATGGGGTTTGATGATGAATATTTCATTAAAATAATAAAATTCCAATATATATTAGATAATATAGTTATAATTTATACATGCATATAAGGGGTATGTAAAATATAAAAAAATAAAAAAAAATAGAAATATAAAAGAATGAAAGGGGGTTTTACCTCTTGAATTTTTCTCCTTGAGAACCTCCTTAATGGATATTGAAATTGAATTTTGGGTGATACCAAAAATACTATAAAGTGTGGGAGAGGTTTTGAAGAGGTATTTTAATGAAATTTGTGAACATTAATGGTTATAGGGGTGTGAATAGAAGAGATGGTGATGGGTTGTATTTATAGTGGAGGATAATGATGTTTTTTTATTTTTTTCCTTAGTTTATTATTTTGGATCAAGAATATCAGTAGTGTTGATTATTTTGGATAATTAAATTAAATAGATCATGTTATTTGGAACAAAATGTTTGATACCTCATATATACATAATCAATGACTCAAAACATCATATATCATTAAATAATGTAAATTACAGTATTTCTCTATTAACACAAACTTCAACTATTTCAAAAAAATTCGAAATATTCACCCTAACCATTTCCCAATGTGTATATTTAAAAAATGAATTCCATTCTATAAAAATAAATTCTTAAATATAATAAATCTAAATTTAAATTAAATTCATCATTTATTCAAAAAGTACTAATTTAGAAATTAAAACTGATTTTATGACACTTTTAAAAACTAATTAAGGCCTTAAAAAATTAACTTATATTCATAATGAAATAAAATATTAATTTATGAATCTATTTTGTAAAAATAAGTTTCCTTTTATATCATTAGATTAATTATATAATTATAAATAAATATTTATGCTTTAACAAAATAACTACACTTAATTTATCAGTTTTAAAACATTTATTTGATTATTCCATGATATAAATATACCATATTATCATTTTTAAGATACTTAAATTTTATTTAATCTTTAATATGTGAGTTTACTATTCTATTGTCTAGATTAATATTACAAATGGTCATACTACTTTTCTAATTGTCATGTTATTATTCCATCTATACAGGTTTATTAATTTTAAGAAATAACTCTTATTATTTTCATTATTTATGTATAATGTTTTTATTGTGTTCTCTATAGGATATTATTTGATATATACTATTTAACATAATTATAATAAGGTAAATTCCATTGATTAGATTTTGGGTAAATATAGGTAAGATAATGGATGATATATTAAATTACCATAATAAATATTATACAATAAATATAAAATATAATAATTGGTAACTTCATTATGATTATTTTTATGAGTCAGCGATGGATAAGAAGTTATACCAGTTCATGAGGCTATTTTTCAAAAAACATACAGGTGATGATATTAATTCCCATTTGATAGAGAAAGAGATCGATAACTGTTATTCCATAAAAATAATAATAAATAATTATATTATAGCATTATGTTTTATTATATTGTAATTATTAATACAGAATTGAAGGTGTTAAAATATAAATTGAAAATACTGAGCTTGGTAAGACAATTAGAATTCCATAAGAAAACATCTTTTGAATCACCCATTATGAACAATAATGTTGGTCTTTTGGGATTTCTAGTAGCTTTAGAACATTCTAGGAATTTTTTAGTGATATTTTGGTAGGTTTTGGTAATGATAAATGGGTTAATCAGTGTGAATAAACAAGTGGAGATAGTGACCACTTATAATTGTTGTGGGTGGCACACTTATAATTTTCCAAATTTTTAAAATAGTTACTAGTCTTATTCTTCAAAA
Source organism: Viscum album (assembly GCA_963277665.1). Taxonomy (NCBI): domain Eukaryota; kingdom Viridiplantae; phylum Streptophyta; class Magnoliopsida; order Santalales; family Viscaceae; genus Viscum; species Viscum album. The sequence continues at coordinate 1,544,968,856 of OY728135.1, read as the reverse complement.
ATATGGCACCAAAATATATCATGTTATAATATAATATTCTTTTTCAATATAATACAATGATACTTGGTTTTAACACATTTTTAGGTTATTTTAACCCTTATCGTTATAGATTAAACTCCCGGTAAACCCGTTTTGGCTATAACAAATGCAATTAAATTTTAGTGTGGTTACTATTCATTATAATAAAAAATAATATAGAAAAAATTATCTCATATTAATTATTATAATTATAAATATGATAATTCTATAAAATTTAATTCCATGATGTGGAAAATTTTATTTTTAATATTAAAATGTAAAATTTGATTGTCATGACCCATCCCTCAGGGACCGTTCCGTGAATACCCCAAGATCCCCTTAATTAGGAAAGGGGTTGGTGACTAGCACCGAAAAGAAATATCACTAAAAAAGGAAGGTATTGCCTCAAATCTTGTACACACTTAGACATGGAATACTACACACATGTATAATACAATGGAAGAAAAAAGGTACAACAACAACTAAAAACCTCAACTATGTGTAAAAGTAAGTACAAAAAGTAAAAGGGGTTTGAAGACAAGACCAACTAAAATGGAAGTACAGGAAATAGGAAAACAACTCTTGAGGTCTCCCACCAAGGATCCTACCTTAAGGGAAGGTAAATATCATCACAATGGCTCTCCACATCAACCAGTCACCTCCATACACCATCTAGTCTAGAATCTCAAGTCTCAGTCAAGATTCCCATTGTCTGTACAAGCTACAACATGGTGTGGGAAAATCTCAGTCCAGGGTGAGAATAACAATACTTATTTGGGACCCCAAGACTCCCAAATGTCTCTCAGAATTCCAAAAAAAAATAACCACAATGTAAGAGATTAATCACAAAGAAAAAATATAAATACAACTCACACTAGGTATAACTTAAGTATAGAAGTAAAAATGATCAGTCATAAAGCTAGATCACCTTAATCTATTAAAAGTCTCTACTGTTGACCCACATAGGATCGGTATGCGTTGACCGACACAGGATCTGACCCCCATAGGACCGATAGGTGCTAACCAACATAGGATCACTGAGAAATGACCCACATAGGATTAGTATATGCAGGACCATACAAGATCTATGAGTGATGACCTACAAAATATCTAACCCAAAAACTGTGGATTGGTAATAACCCACAGAGGATCACCCTTCATTATCCACATCACCTCCAACCACTGGATTCCCACACATTGCATGCCTGATTCCGGGAAGATACACTCCTCAAGTCATCATTATTATTTCAACCACCACAAATTTTCAAGAATAAGAAACCTGTGATCCGCCATGTCATAATGGTTCCAACACAACAGACGACACATTAATCGGACGCCTGGTCTGAATGTTATAGGAATTTTTTTGAAAATGGCCCTATTAGATTTGGGTTTGATCCAACCCATACATACTCCAACATTATCCAAAACACAATTAAAGTATCACAAAATGATATTCTTGTCCTAAGGGTTCCAACACCACAGACGGTTTTTCAAACAGATGTCTGTTTTAGGAGATATCCTCAATTAAGCGAAATTGGATCGTATGTAAGTTCGGGTCCGGTCTGACCCAGTCAAACTGACCCGACACATCCCACTTGGCCCGGACCAAATAGGATGGGCTTGGCCCACTTTGGATGGGCCTGGTTCAGCCTGCCGAGCCATGGGATTGGCCCAGCCACTCTACTGGGTGCAACCCACCGAGTCGCGATACCGCCTAACACGCTGGAAGGCGCAGGGGTATGCTCCCCCCCTGAACGGCTCAACCATTCAGGTCCTCCAATCAGAGATTCCAGTTGGCCCCGATCCACCTAGACATCCCATGTAAAATGGTCAACTATAGACATGCAGGTAGAGGTCCGCCTTCCTCCTTCTACCATGGCTCGAAGCTGCAGCCCTCCTCCGTGGTGCGCCGCCACCACCCGCCGCCCAGATTCAACATGGTCGGTAAAGCCCGGCCATCCCTCTCCAATTCGGCACCTTCGGGTGCCTCCATTTCTTCGTGGATAGTAGGAGATGGTGCCTCTAACTCCTGTCCCTAGCACTGATACACCGGCGGAGCTTCCGCGAGCCACCAGTGATGCACTGGTGGTCCAATTTTCTTCTCGTCTACACCTACATCCCTCCTGAGATGGTTCGACACTGCATGACAATCAGTATTACCTTGCCTTCATATTTTTAGTCTAACTCGAAGAACACAACCAATAATGAGATCATCTATGGTTCTAGGACTTGTTAGTTCATCCCATGCCCTATGCATTAGCATTATAACATGGGAAGCAATTCAAGATTGAACAACCTCAAATACACTGGTAGTAGGCGAAGATGAGGATGATAGGTTCACATTTGAAGCTTGTTCATCAGAGTTTTTTGATCTCCAGATTGAATCCTCAAAGGCGTCGAAGCTCCATTCTATGATGGTGGAAGACATCACGAGCACTTTGTCATGAATTCCCCATTGGGTTCCCAAAACCCATGTCGACCTCTTGTTTAAAAAAATTCTGGTGAGTTTAACTTGTCGAATGATTAATATGGTTCATTAATGAGTTTAATTAATGAACCCATTAATCTCCCAATGGTGCAGTTACAAATCCAAGTGTAACTGTCCATTAAATTATCTGAAAACCCAGCAATCCTACAACCGTAGCTCATCGGTCTTCAAGAAATAAATAAAATAACTCACGAAGTAATTTTTTTTATAATGCCCAAAAATTATCTTTTTCATCTGACCACTTTTAGTCAATGTTTTGTTTCTCCTAAGTGAATCTCATCGATTTGAATTAAATGGTTCCCTCAAATTTTTAATATGTGAACCGTTTCAAAATATATAAATCACCATTCGCACGTTTAGTGAACGTACATTAAAAAAAGTTCAAAATTACGTTCTGGGATCTCCGGGCCTCAGAATCACATGCTGTCAATTTTATCTGTCTCATAATAATCCGAAATAATTAAACAAATTATATAGAAATTATGGGTCTTTAAATTATCCCCACTTTAGGGATTTACATCATCGAAATCCACAATAAAACATGGGAAACAAATGGGGGTATTGAGCATGCATCTGAGCCTCCCACTCCCATGTGCTCTTCTGGAGGTTCTCGTGCTGCCACCGAACTTACACCAAAGGAATCGATCTCCCATGAAGGACCATCTCCTGTTGATCCTCTATCTCAAACCAATACTCTATGAAGGTGGCCCCATTTTCAATGTTCAGCTCTCCCCAGTCGATAAGGTGTGATGGATCATGTACGTACCTCCTCAGTTGTCACACATGGAAAACATTATGCACCTGGTGCATATTTGTGGGAAGATCTAGACAGTACTCCACCTCATCCACTCTATTGAGAATTTTGAAATATCGGATGAACCTCAGATATAGCTTGTCGCCATGGAAAAATCTCTACATTCATCGTCGGGGTAAGACCCATAGGAAGACATGGTGTCCCTCCTCCAACACCAAGGGACTCCATCTCCTGTCAGTATAAGACTTATTCTAGCTATGTGTAGTCTTCATCCACTCATGAATGATCTTCACCTTCTCATTGGTATCCCATACCAACTATGCACCCATAAGTGATGACTCCCCAATGTCAGTCCTATATAGAGGTGATCTAAAAGGTCGCCCGTAGAGGTCCTCAAACGGTTCCATGCTGATGGTGGAGTGATAACTATTTTTGTATGAGAACTACACAAGGGGTAGGTGGTCCTCTCAATTGCATCCAAAATCAAGTACACAATAATTAATCATGTCCTCAAGCATTTGTATGGTCCGCTCTAACTGGCCATCTGTTTGTGGATGAAATGCGGTGAGCAAGTGTAGATTAGTACCATACATATTCAGTAATTTCTTCCACAACCAGGATATAAAATGGGCATCAAAATCTGAGATGATCATCGATGGAACCCCGTGAAGATGTACTATCTCTTGTACATAGTGGCATCCCAAGCCCTCTTATTATCCCTACTCTCAGATGGGTATAAATTTGGATGACTTGGTGAGTTGGTCAACATTCACCCAGATGGAATCGTGTCCCCTAGACGTACACGGTATCCCTATCACGAAGTCCAAGGAGATGCCATCCCATGTCCACTCTGGAACCTCAAGTGGCTGAGTCAAGTCTATTGGCACCTAGTGCTCTACCTTCACTTGCTGACAAGTGAGGCATCATGAAATAAACTCCACCACAACATTCTTCATTTCTGGCCCCATTACTGATTCTAGAGTTCCTGGTATATATTCTCCTCACTATGATATACCACCAAAGGGGATGTATGGAACTCCCTCAACACCTCCTCTCGTAGCGTCACTGGTACCATGGTGTGTCATCTGAAAGTATGACATTCTTCAAACCTTTAGAAAATATTTCAAGAGCCCATCCTAAGGATATCTAAGCACGTCCGTCCCTACAGTCAATGTCCCCAAGTTGTACCTCCAATACTCGCTGAAGGAGAGGGGAAATGACAGTCATGGACTGGAGGTATGTTTCTCCATCACTATCCATGAAGGATAATTGTAACGCGGCTAGCTGAAATGTTTCCTCACTTAGAAAATGTAACCCATATCTCATGCTGAGTGCATCTTCCACCACAGTCCCCTTCCTAAGAGTGTAGACTATCTCAATGTTATAGTTCTGGAGGAACTCCAGATATTGCAGTTGTCTTAGGTTTAGGTCCTTCTGTGAGAATATTTACCTGAGACTCTTATTATAATAGTAGATTGTAAACTTTTTTTCCATCAAGTAGTGAATCCACCTCTTCATTGCAAAGTCCACTCCTTCTAACTTCATTTCATGGGTAGCATATTGTTTCTCGTGTTTCCTAAGATACCATGAGCCATAGGTGATCACTGCTTTCTCCTACATCAAGACACTACCCAATCTCATCCTGGATGTGTCATAGTAGACTCCATACCTAACAACTTCTTATTATAGTATCAAGATGGGGTTACTCATCAGTATCTACCTCAAAACCTGGAATCTCTTCTCACATCTCTCTATCCATAAGAAATGTTGGCCCTTCTTTGTCAATGCTGAAAAGGGTGCTGCTACTCTGGAAATGTCAGGTATGGATCTCTGGTAGTAACCATCCAATATTAGGAAAATCCACACCATGGTCACACTTATGGGTGGCTACCAAGAAAGTACAACCTCTATCTTCTCTACATCCACTGAAACTCCATCCTTAGAGATATCGTGACCTCGAAAGTGGACTCATGTATCCAAAACTAGAACTTAGAGAGAATACCATAAATATGGTTCTCTTGAAGTGTATCAAGTTCAATCTATAGATGAGTGGTGTCATCCTATGTCGATGCTGAGCACACCAAGATGTCGTCAATGAATACCACCACAAATTGTTTGAGATAAGGCTTGAAGTTCATGTTCATGAGTCCCATGAACACTTTTGGGGAATTGGATACACTGAAAGGCATCACCATCAATTCATAATGGCCATACCGAAATCTGAAGGTTGTCTTCATTACATCCTCATCCCGTACCCTGAGCTGATGATAGCCTTATCTGAGGTCTGTCTTTGAAAACCATCATTATCCCTTCAGTAGGTTTAAGAGGTCATCAAACCATGAAAGAGGATACTTGTCTTCATATTCACTAGGTTTAGGCTGTGATAGACCACACAAAGACTCATACTCCCATGTTCCTTCTTGGAGAACAAAATCTGGGTTTCCCAAGATGAAACATTGGGCCTTACGAACCCATTTCTCTGCAAGTCTTCCAACTGTACCCCCAACTCAAGAAGTTCCATGGGATACACATGATATTCTAGTGTAGATATCAGTTTTTTCCTGGGGTATAGATTGATCTAAAATTATACCATTCTATAAGGAGGTAGTCTCGAAACATCATCATTTAAGACATCATCATATTGGTCCACCATAACAGGATAGCTTTGAGTCCTCTTATCCACTACTCCAATGGTGAGGCTAGCCAACTGATGAGTGCTCATCTACACCCTCCTTTGAGGAAGTCCATTCTGTGTTGTAAAGGTTTCCTTCCCACAAGTGAAGTAAAACAAAATCCCATCATCAGGGATACACTGCACTTTTTGCTTAAAATAGTCGATCTGAGAATGGACAGTGGATAACCAGTCCATACCCAAGATGACATCCTAAGGCATTGACACTACTACTAGGAGATCCCAGCCAAAGCTCTGGCCTCCTAGAGTATGCTAACACTACCTACACCAGTGTGAAATCATCAAATTCTCTCACGTAGGAGTCTCTAAACGTAAGGATCAATCCATTGATTCCATATTAATCTTTGAGCTTTGAATTAGAGCTATGGAAATGGAAGAGAGACTTGAACCTGTGTCTATAAGCATTTCATCTAGGGTGGAGTGGACACAGATCGTATATTGAATCATCTCTGGAGCACCGTGATCAAAGGCACTTGCCGCCTGAAGCTGAGCTCACCCCTATCCACCCGCCCCCTATGGTTGGGGTGGTCCACCTAGGATTGTTGGTGGTAGAACCTCAAATAGCTTCCCACCGCCTACTGTATGACCAACTCCTATTCCATGTCTGCCTCACAAAAAAAACTACCTTATCAAATCTCTTCATCTACCTCAGCAGTCCATCGACTTTCTTTGGATCATCAGTATATCATGTCGGGCAGTCTGGAAACATGTGACCATGCCCACTGTACATGTATCACAGATTTGTCCTCTTCTTCCTTCCATGCTCTCATGAGCTCTGCACTTCCAACCCTACATCATGGGATCTCCCTCCAGATGGTTTGACCAACATGTACCTCAGCATCATCTGCCTACTACCTATTACAGATGAATCAGTTGCCTATCGTCCAGTGGCCACTCTCACCGTCGGTGCCTGCTAAATTAGGAATCTATCCACCAATAGAAGTCTCTCATGAAATCAATTTTTCATCAAGATATTGAGTGATATCATAGATTATTAGTTCTCCCATCAGAGACCCTGATCAATGGATCGGCCCCTGAAGAAAGGGTCTCATACCATGTCAGTGGAGTAGCGAGAGACGTTAGTGATTCTCGTCGAGTACTGGGCCATTGTCAGGCTTCCCACCTATAAGTGTAGCAGCACCTGAATACGCACAAGGCGTAGTGATGCGGGTAAAAACTCATTCCTGAAGAGGCCCTCAAAGTCCAACCAAGAGAGTGTCATCTCCACATATGTATGGAGCGTCAGGCTCCACCATCTACCTATTGTTCCCTAAAAGAGGCAATAAGCTAGGATCACCATTTGGTATGTTGGTGTCTCAACCAAATAAAAAACCCATTCCATTGCCACAAGACAGTCCTCAGCTACCTGCAGGTCTAACTCACCTCGAAACCTCAAAGGCCTCTGTCCCTTGAACTCGTGAAACATGCATAGTCGGTGTTCACGGTCTGCTCGTGGGTCTAGTAGCATCTTCTTCCCTACAGGTAGCAGTGTTATTGGTACATCACTTAATGGTGTTATCACTCTAAGAGGGGAATGCACCAATGCCTCATCACTCAATAGGTCATCATATGGATCCCTCACTAGAATCAAGGATGATTGTCTCTGTAGTGGCATCCTGAAAGAAATTAGTGCACCACAATCAATAAGTTATAGCTGGTGAGCTGACTCAAAGAGATCAAAAAAGAAAAAAAAATTCAAAACACACACAAATAGTCTTTTCCTATACCGAGTCAAAAATCAGAATTCATATTCCCATTGTATGGATATGATGACCGCTGCACCAACACTGGACTCCCAGAACTGAAACCCAAACTAGAGACACTTAACACTATTGCTCCATTGAAAACATAGACTCTTAGTTCTTCTGTATAACTGACTCATTTGATAATGCATTGTCATGACCCATCGACTGGGGCCCATTCCTTGACTACCCCCATCCCTCCATCCATAGGCTAGGGGTTGGCGACTAGTACCAGAAAGTCATATACCTAAAAAGGTAAAACATTCCCCAAAACATGTGCACACAATGATAGGGCACACTAAGTACATGTATAACACAGTGGAAGAAGAATGGTAAAACCACTACTAAAAACCTCAACTGATTGTAAAAGTAAGTACTGAAAGTAAAAGGGGCCATAATACTTGCCCAACCGAAATAGAAGTACATTCAAAAGGGAAAACAACTTCTGAGGTCACCTCCAAGGATCATACCTGAAGGGTAGGTAAAACTCATCATTGTGGCTCTCCATGTCAACCAGTCACCTCTGTACACCGTCTAGTCTAGTCTCACAAGTCTCTGTCATGTTTCTCTATCGTCTTCACAAGAAACAACAAGGTTCGGGAAAATCTTGTGCAGGGGTGAGTATAGCAATACTTCATAGGGACCCAGAGAGCCTCTAAGGTCTCTCAAAATTCCCAAAAAGAATATCAAAAAAGCATGGTATCAATCAAAAGGAAAAAAGAAAAAGAAATCTAAAACCTGGTATAACATAAGTATAGAAGTAAAAATAATTAGACGTAATGCAAGATCTTGTAATCTTGTCAACAGGTTCTACTGTTGACCAATACAGGATTGGTATGCACTGACCCACATAGGGTCTGACCCACACATCATCGATGGGCATTGAACCACAATGAATCAATGAGTGTTGTCCCACACCGGATCGGTATGCACTGACCAACAGAAGATCATTGAGAACTAACCCACACATGATCTAACCCACACAATATCTATAGATACTAACCTACATAGTATCACCCTTCATTCTCAACGTCACAGCCACCCACTGGATTTCCCCCCTAGAGTGCTTGATTCCAGGAGGATCTTCTCTTCAAGAAATCATTCTTATTTAAAATAGAATGAAGTCCCATGAAAAGCAAACTAATGAACCTCTATGTCATAAGAGTTCCAACGCAATAGACGGAACATCAATCAGATTCCATGTCTGAAAGTTAAAGGCATTTTAGTGTCGAGGGCCTGGTTAAATTCAAGTTCGATCCACCCTATCCATACTCCAATATTCTCCCAAATGAAATTATGTGTATCAGAAGAAGTGTCTCGTCCTAGGGGTTCTATCACCATAGAAGGTTCGTCAAAAAAATGTCTATATTAGGGTATATGATCGTTTAAGCGAAATTGGGCTGTAAGTGGGTCTAGGTCTAGTCCGGCCACGTCGATCCGACTCCACTCATCTTGCTGAGCCCGGCCCGAAGGGGATGGGGTCGGACCAATTCAAATGGGCCCGGTATGCCCTGTAAGTCCATGGACTAGGACAGTTGAGCCTCTGGTTCAGTCGGACGCACCTGGCTGGGCGCAGCCCGCCTGGACGTGGAACCTCCCGGCCCACTGGCTGGTGCGGGGGTCCACTCCCCTCTTGAACGGCTCAGTCATTCGGGTCCTTCAATTATTGGAACTAGTTAGGGACGCTCCACCCGGCCGGTCCATGTCTAATGGTAATCTGCAGACCCTCAGGTGCAGGTCCTCCTTCCGCCTTCCTCTATGGTTCAGTGTCGCGACCCTCCTCCATGGCGCGCCACCGCAGCACACTGTTGAGCTTCAACGCGGCTGATAAAGGCCAGCCACCCCTACCCGTTGCGGCACCTTCGGGCACCTTCATCCCTTCACAGCCGGCATAATCCAGCGCCTCTACCTATGGTTTCCATTGTCGCTGCACCTATGGAGCTTCTGTAGGCCACCAGTGAAGATCTGGTGGACCGATTTTCTTCCTGCCTCCTAACAATGTTATGAATATACATGTCTCCTTTCACAAAAATTCATTCCAACAAGTTGTAGTTTGACATATCTTCCTATATGATGCTTCATACAACACTATTAGAATACTTGAATGGAAACTGTTATTATATTAAAACTCAACCAATAGTATATTACAATATTTTATACCTTGACAGTTATGTGATCACGATATCATCATATATTATAATGTTTGAATAATCCTTTCAAGCTATCCATCATTTTTATTATGATAGGAGGTTTTCAAATGAATCATATCATCAAGATACATCTAAATTATTTTCTATAATATTGATTTAAATTAGATTTCAGGATCATAAACATTTAAAATAGTTTCACCCTTAGGTGGTAAAAATAATTAATATATATTAGGGAAAGGATATCAAGAGTTAAATAATCTAATATATAAAGTAAATGTGAATATTTGGTTAGGAGATCAACGTAAACCCATTTTTCATCATTATTTTCTTGTTTATTAGGTAATTTATTTAAAAAATAATTTTAAATGTAATCACATTTTCACATATAATATCTAGAGGTTTCATAACTCCTCTAATATCTTATATATTTGCCTTAAACTATAGAAAAATAAATAATCCTGATACATAATCAATAATTTTGTGTTTCATATTTTCCAACAAAAAAAGTTTCCATCAAATCTATATAAATCATTATACTACAATGGTTTATATTCAAATTTTATCTACTATCATTATTCAATAGTTAACTATTATGATAATGTATATACGTACCACATAGCCTCTTTCCAAATACCTATACACCATATTCATATACAAATCATACCAATTTCCCATATTTCATATCTTTAATTTTGTTTTGAAAATTATCATTATTAGATTGAGATATTTTTATCTTTTCCAATAAATATAGTTTCAAGAAATTTAAAAATGGTATGTTGTATGTCCTTCCATAATAAATACCATATCCAAATTTACTAAATCCATGAACATAGGATACTTTTCAATCCTCAATTTTGTTAGAACTCTATGATCATTCCTACCTAAGGAATCCAAAAACATATTTTTCTTTCCACGGTGGTAATGTATTGAGAACTATATTCATTGAGTATATCCATCCATAATGTTTTCTATATATATACATAACATTTTATGGGAAAAAAATAATTTTTTATTATGGTCTTTTTATATCTCATAGGATTCTCTATAGTGATAATGTATCCATATTTGTAAATAAAAAATTTCATCTACAATCTCAAGATCATGAAATAAATAATATTTTTCATGAGTCTTCAACAGTCATTTTTAATACAGAGCAACAATATCTCTTATATTAGGAAAAATTGAGTTTTTAATTTGATGTAGTAGTATATACCATAAATACTTTATTTCCTTATAGTATATTCAAAATTGGATAATTGAAAACTATCATTCACAATTCATCAATAAATTCTTCACATTCATTTTTGTATATCAACATAGCTCTTTTTTGTGTATACATGGTTATCACATGATGAACAAATACTATTTATTTTATTTATTTATTTGTGAGTCCCTATATATCTCTCCCTATCTCTATCTCTCTTCTTAGGTGATTTGTTTCGAAAATTAGTGTTTTTATGCTTTCCACCATAGTTTCTAGATTTTCACATGGTAGGTAGAAACTAGGCGCTAACTATGCATGTGGGTCTGCAGGTTATTGAGCCAACTTCATAGTTGGTGTAGGGTTTCTGTAACTATGTCATCTACCATGTGAGGTACCCTACGATTTCCAACAGCGGTACACAGTTTTCATAGGGTTTAACTAACCATGAGGCCAAACCATGTTTGATTTTCATGATTTTGTAAAAAATTGTAATAATAAATTTAATTAAATGTAATTAATATTATTATTAATAATATTTTTAAATTTAATTAAAAAATAAAAACTTATATCCACCCCTACCGCCCACCTAATGCATGAACTAGGCCCACACCCCCTCTTCATGTCATTTTTCACATGCCCAAAGGTGGATTCCCCCCATCATGCCTCCCTCCTCTCCACTTCCATTGTTTTACCGAGGTTTCCTTTGATTTATGTCATGTTCATCACGATATGTTCTCATACTTTCCCATCTTATTTGACTTATTCCTTTTTTATTCTCCCCCATGTGGTGTAGACTCTCTAATAGAACCCTAACCTATTTTTTATTATTTCTTTTTTTTATTTTTTATGTTACATTTCATGTGTCCTAATTAATGTCTATTCTTTCAAATAGATATTTAGAAATTGAATAAACCACCAAATCTATATATGGTATCATCAGATTTCTTCAATAGCTCAGTTTTTAATTAGGTATTTTTCTTAATTTCAGGATTGTTGTATTTTTTTGCGAAGCATGTAAATTCTTGAGGGAGTTTTGGTCCACAGTTGGGGTGGGTGATAATTTATGGTTCCTTGTATTCCATTCACACATATAGATAGGTAACTAGATATATTGATATATATTTTTTATAAGATCCCATGATTTTATAGAGATTTCCCACATGTGTTTATAGGTAATATTTTTCCTTTTCTTGAGAACTTTTAATTTTTGTTTTACCATGGGATTTCATTGGGTTAATTCTTAAAGAAATTGAAGGAAAGAGGGTTGTTCATGGTTTGCGCCCTTTTATAGAAAACCTTTCACCCCAGCCCAACAAACCGTGCAACCCTAGATTGTGGGGAGTTGTATGGATGGAACACGGTTTTCCAAACTATACAATCTAAAAGAAGAAACCACGGACCCCTAAAATAATAAGGGTGTAGTTAAGGTAAATTTTTTGGGAAAACTATGCTCTGATACACCGGAAATCATGTGTGATTGATAATGTTTCTATAAAATTAGTTTTAAATAACACTAACCCCCTAAAACTCACCCATTTTGGCCCAAACATTGACCGTTATGATTTCTGATGCTTTTAAATCATTCCATAGGGATTCCAATTCCATCTGACATCCGTTATTCTTGATTTGAATCCTCAATCAATATTCCACACCTCTCTCGGTAAGTAGGTCATATCATGCTATCTTTCCCTTTACTATCCCATCCTTTGACATTTCTTTAAGGGAAGTTTTCCTTTTTTTGGTTAGATATATACCTAATATTTTATATCTTGATCTAGTATTCTAGATCTATATATATATTAAAAATATATTGATTTTTTAAAAAATTTATTTAGGTTTTAGATCTAGAACCCGTTTTAGATTGTTGTGCCATTCAATTTTGGGGATTTTCCATTTGGAGATTTTTTGTCAAAAAATAAAGGTAGGTGGATTATTTTTCAAATCCCAAAGTCTAGATATCAAAAAAATGCATGTGATTTTATAATTTATAGGGTTTTTTTATCAATTTAAATTCCTAAATTTGATTAATCAATGTGGTCAATTAATGAATAGAGGAATTGGGGGTATTATTGAAATATGGAATCATGGAATTGGGATAATTAGTTGATGAATTAATTATCAAGGTAATGAATTGGGGAATTGGGGATAATTAATTTTTGAGTTATTTATTAAATTCCTTTGTTGTTTAATTGTTAGTTGAGAATGATTAATTTTATTATTGGTTAAAATTGTGAGTGGAATAATTAATTTTCAAATTAATTAATTCACTTGTATTAATTAATTTATAAATTAAATAATGGATTTTTTTCATAGTTAATAGTGATAAGATGGTTAGTGTGGATTAAATATGGATGGTGTCACAATGTGAATACATGTGATAATAAGATACATGTGATAATGTGGCATGTTATGATATATATGCATTATTGTTAAATGGGGTTCTAGACATGACATTCTACACCCATGATATATATATATATATAATTGGGAATTGGGGTTCTAGACATGTAATTATATTCCCATGATATATAAACATGATTGATAATTGGGATGTTAGACATGACATTCTACACCCATGATATATATTCATGATTTGGAATTGGGGTGTTTGAAATGTAATTCCATGCCTATAAAACATATCTATTATTACGAATTGGGGATATAGACATGATGATCTATGCCCATGACATACATGCATGACTGAAAAACAGAGTGCTAGACATGAAATTCTATACCCCTAATATAGGGATTGTATTATCATTCCTGGTGACTGTAATAATGAAATTCAAGTGATAATGATAATGTAATCTTGTGTTCTATAATAAAATTCTAATTGAATATGTGACACAGTTTATAACTGATGTAGGCCGAAGCAAGTATTTACTTTATGGCGTCCTCAAGAATTAGATGGTCTTTGTGGTTTAATAAAGACTAATTGATATTGTGATGATTTTTTACATATATATTGTAATAATTTCTCTATACAAATACATACACTTGTTATCGAATTGATTTTTTTGGACACCATTGGTTATGTCCTACTCAATTGTACTCACACCCCACATGGGCTACCTGATCGATACCTAAATATATATCATAGATATATGACATATTAAGGGAATATTCCTTCTGTTATATGGATGAATCGGGATGTAGCATGGTTGAGCGAATAAGACATTTTTTAGGACCCCCTGGGATTTTCAACGTCTTTATTTTGGGTTTTAATTATAGTCACTTGACATGTATGTTAACATGGAATGTTTTCTACTTTAGTTTGGATGTTGTATCACCTTATCTGATTGTCTTGAGATATTGGTTTTTTTATGGTTATATGTTATTTCAATATTGATTATTTATTTCAACTGGATTATTACTCTGATAAAAGATGATATAGTATCCCCATTATCAACATATTAGAACCTCACTACTAGTTAGAAGCCTCTGGAATACAAGGAGGGGCCTTGAGGTCATGTTACAAATTGGCTTGGGGTACTAGTGGGCGGAACCATGGATGGGATGTTACAAAGTGGTATGAGAGACCATGTTTCATTTATTATTATTTTGCCTTACTATTTTATGAAAGGTATAAAGGAGACTAGAATGAGACAGGCATTGGTGATGTTCTTTGTGCATCAGAGATTCAAATAGATGTATGGGGTAAAACCCCAAGTACCCATGGTTGGATTATTGTTGTTTTTGTTTTCTATTACAGTAGAATATTATTTCACCTTGGGTGATTCACTTGTTGTGTGATGTGATTATTATTTCTGGAAAATTATTAATATTTTTAAATAATTGACTCATGGAAAACTTGGAAGTAGAGTTGAGTTTTCATGCATCATTCTAGGTACTCAGGATTATATTGTATCATGCATAATTTTTAGGATAGAATGGGAAAATTGGTTATGGGTATGTTGACGAACAAAAACTATTTTTCTTTTCTTGTGAAATTGAATTGAAAATGTGTATAATGTTAAATGAACTGTAAAATTATGCAAGATGAGAATGATTTTCTAAATGATAAAATTGATCAATGAGATGTGTTTACCCTTATTAACCAAAACCTAAGTATAGGATGGTTAAGGGTAGTGATAGTGCCTTGGTTTTGGCTATGTGGTGAGGTTTGGTGAAAATACTGGTTGTGACTTTCTGTGATTATCCTCTTAAGTAATGTTATAAAGTTATGTTATGTGTCTTAAAATGTGCATTTGGAATTGTAGAGTTATGCCTTCCTGATGATTCCTGTTGAGGGGATGACAAGAGGATATGGATTAATATGCTCCACTAGTAGTGGAACTTGAGTCTCTAATAGTTCTAGTTGAGTATATAGGGGAGAATATATAAGAGAACATCACTCGTGTCATGAAATTCATGGAAAGAGACCTAGGGAAAGTTGTTAAGAGAATTTTTGACTTGATGTATGAGTTCCAAATGCAGCACTCTTTGTTTTTTACTAGATAAAGTGTACATAAAGAAAATGATTGATTTATTGAGTATGTCCAGACTATACATAATCACATAGAGTCTCCAACTAAGAAGTGGGACAATATGGATGGTTATATTCTATTAGGATTACTGAATCACTCATGGGAAACCCAAGCATTAGCTAGACATGATGATAGTATGATTTATATGGACTTCTTAGAGAGGTTCGTGGAGTAATTCTACCCAAAGGCATTGAGGCAAGAGTGAGTAACTGAGTTCTTGAGGTTGAATCAGGGGAGTATGTATATGATGGACTATGATGGACACTTTATAGATTTGTAGCACTTTGCTCTAGAATTGGTAGGAGACAAGTATAATTCAAAAAAATAATTTCAGGTTGGACATAAGTGTTAAATTTAGTGACATATGAATATCTTCAGGATGAATTTGTTTAAAATAGTGGTAAAAATGGAACTCATCTCAGAGGGGAACATGATTGAGGCGTCCATTGGAAGGCATTTGGTTTCTTCTAGGTAACCTGAAGGTACGTCTTCTGAGAGCGTGAATCATCGTTAAGAGTACTTTAGCGAGAGCAGTGGGAACAAGAGTGACCAGTCGGGGGGATCATTTACTCAGAATCTTATTGAAGTTATTTTCAACCAAATCAGTAATATTGGACACTTTCATAAACATTTTTCTATACAACTAGAAGAGGGTTGAGCCTACAATGATATGAAACATCTATATAGGTTCTACAGTATCCTGAAAAAGATGGATAGTGATGAAGGATATATATAGAAATAGAGTGTGGTAAGAGGGTCTTGCGTACTATATTATTCTATAAGATGGAGTTATACTAGCTATGGTGGAAAAGGAAGTGTACATAATGCTTCATGGAAAGAGTGCCCACATCATCAGAGTTGTGTAACTTAGGGGAGTCAGATGAAATAAAAAGGAATACGAGAATTATAGTTTCATGTGGTGAAGCCTACTCTTTAGGATAGTGAGTATAAGCCATTGAATGTAAGATTTACTAGTCATGTAGCTTCTATATTAGCTAGTTCCTTATTTCAAAATGGTTACTCTAATTTCATTATATCTACAAATATTTCTAATTATTTGAGCATGGAGATAGAGTTTGTGAGTGGGATAATGATTATAGATACACCATTAAGAGTACAGTCTTGAGACATCTGTTTGTGCAGGAGATGTTCTTTTGAGATCGGAGAGTACCATTTTATCTGGGAAATCTATATTATTGATATGTAAGGATTTGACATAATTTTGAGTATATAGGGGCCAGTTGCATACCAATCACATAATGACTTTTACCGGATTAAAGTGAGTATCACATATTTTAAGGGTGAAAACTATATTCAACATGGAGAGTGGGATATCCATGTAGACTAAGCAGGGCCAAGTACTTAGAAACTCAGAGAGCGATCAACCTATGTTTTAGTGATTTTCTAGATGAATATGGGGTAAAAAATGATGTCTTCCCAATAGTATTGTAATGGTTTCAAGATGTGTTTCTTGAAGACATCTCAAGGATTCCACTAGAGAGAGATGCAAAATTCATTGTTGAGCTTATAATGGTGGCTGAGCTAGTTTCAATTCAACTATAAGGAATGTCACATATAGAGATTCAAGAGCATAACACACAATTGGAGGAGTTGGAGAATAAATGATTTATCCATCCGAGTATGTCACCTTGGGGTTCTCCATTTATATTTTCTAATAAGGTTGATAGGAATATATGATTATATATTGATTACTAGATGTTGAACTAGATGAAAATGAAGAACTGATATCCTCTTACATGTATCAAAGATATATTTAACTAGTTGAGAGTAGCTTGTTCTTTCTAAAAGATAGACTTGAGATTAGGGTCTCATCGGCTAAGAGTTTGGAATTTTTATATATTGAGGAATACATTCAGAATCAGTTATAGACTATATGAGTTTGTCGTAATGTCATTTGGGTTGAAAAATATACCCTCAGTATTTATGGAATTGATGAATATAATCATCCATCATACTTGGATCAGTTTGTGGTAGTGTTCATAGATGACATCTTGTTGTAATCCAAGAACCATTATGATCATTCCCATCACCTTGACTTCTTCATGAGTACACTAAGAGAGAATCAGCTATAGGCTAGGAAATATACTTGTCAATTTTTTATTGAACATATAGTCGTATTGGGACACATGATCTCTGAGGAAGGTTTTCATATAGACACAAAAAAAATATAGGTAATGGTTTCTTGGGAGAATACTATGAATGTGTTCGCTATACCTAGCATTCATAGTTGAGCTGAATATTATCAAAAAATCACACTTGGATTTTCTTGTGTGCCAGTGCTGCTTTTGGGATTGACCAAAATTGAAATAATTTTGACTAGTTATAATCATGCGATAAGGCCATCCCAGAACAGAATAAGTGTTTCACATTGGCACCGGTCTTGATCCTACCTGATCCATGTGAGGAGTATCCAGTGTAATGTGATGCTTTTGGGATTAGACTCGGAGCTGTGTTGATACAGGGATATTGCGTTGTGGAATAAATGTATCTCAAATTGAGGCTAAATGAATTGAACTATCCTATGCCCGACCTATTTTTAAAAATATTTATTTATGATCTAATATTATGAAGACATTATTTATCAAGAGAAAATATTACAATGTATAAATATCACATGATCTTGAAGTATATCATCTAACTATGAGATTTGAATCTTTAGTTGAATATATGGAATGCGTATATGAAGTCTTATGATTTTGAGAAAAACATATATGCCTAGAAAGGGGAAAACTATTTCTGACACTCTATGAAGGAAGTCATACACCCATAAAGTTCATAAGTGTAGTGTTGATTGGAAGATTATGAATCTATTTGTTTAAATACATGTACTGATTCAGGAGAGTCAAGAGTAGATGACCCTCGTATAAATTTTCATGGATTCTACACTTTTGAGCTAGATTAGAGATTGGAAGTATGATGATCTAGAATTTTTTACCATGAATGAAAACCATGCAGGTGGGTATTCACCATTTAATTATATTATAGATGAGTATGAGATCATATATTTTAGGAATCAAGTTGTTCTGCATATGTGTATATGAGAAGATACTATTCAGGAATTCTATTCCTTACTGTCCATGCTATGCTCAGGTGAGACCAAAATGTACCATGACCTATGATGACCATTTTGGTGGCCAGAAAAGAAATTGGAGGGTGGAGGGTTGGTGACATGAAGATACACCTATCAGTAGTTTAAGTTCGAGCATCAACGACCTAGGGGTTTTATACATCCATTTCTCATACCAGAATAGATGTGGAACATCCTAACTATAGATATTTTGGTGGTTCTTCCAAAGAATACAAATAATAATAACACAATTTGGGTAGTTTTTCATTGACTGATGAAGGTAGAACATTTCTTGCATATACGGGGGACTTTCTCAGTGGACAATATGGGCATTCTGTATGTACATGACATAGTTTATCTTTATGGGGTTCTATGGAATATAGTTTCATATCATGACTTGAACATTAATTTTTTATTCTGTTATGGATTTCATAAGATTATTGGTACATTGTTTTTATTATGTAAATATTTCTATCCATAGATAGATGGGAAATCAGAGTTTTCTATTCAACTTATTGAGAATATGATGTGGGCAAGTGTTCTTGAATTCGATAGGTATTGGGAGAAGGATTTGGATTTAGTGAAGTTTGATTATAACAACAATTATTAGGAAAATATAGAGATAATACCATATGATGATCTTTATGTAAGGCCATATAGATCACATTTATTCTATATGGAGGTTGGTGCGATAGATTTATTGGGACCAAATCCCATTTAGGAGACATCAGAGTAGGTAAAGTTAATATGGAAGCATATGGACACAACATCCGAGTATAAAAAAGTTATTTATAGATATACAATGATGACCCCTAGAGTTTATAGGGGGTTATTTTTTATTCCATCATGTGTCATCTAGGTTGGGTCACAATAGGATATGATAATAGGGGATGTTATCACCTAGGTTGGTTGGACATTTTGATATTGTGGAGAGAATTAGTTCGGTGGAATATTTATTGGATCTTCGACGAATGTTCAATCCTATGAATGAGGTTTTACTTGTCTCAAAAATATGGTGGTATCACCACAACCCTTATCATGTGATATATATGGATGATGTTAAGAATGAGATGGATGCATCCGTTTAGGAACATCTGATTCATGTATTTGATCGTAGTGATAATATGTTGCGGGGAAAGATGGCACTGATAGTTTACATGTTGTTGAAACACGGATCTCTATAGGAGGAAATATTGGAAAGGGAAGTATATATGTGGGCTCAATGGCCTAATCATTGTGGTTTCAAATCTCAGAGATGATTGGGAGAGTATCTCAAGAATGAGCTATTATAAGATGCAGATATTGTATGATACTAACCTTTTTGGAGTTTTCATAGGAATGTTTACAAGTACTCATTTTCCATGTGTTGAGTAATTTTCATTTGGATTTTAAAATGGTGTTTATTTGTGTGAATTTTGAGAAACAATTAAGGAAAGTGGGTTATGTGTAGTTGGCACATGGTTTTAGAAAACCATGCAGCCTAGCCCAGTAAATAGTATAACCCTAGACAATGTAGAGTTTCAAGGATTATTCATGGTTTTTCAAACTATGAAACCTAAAATGAGAAATCATTCAACCCTAAAATAATATGCACATGGTTAAGGTGCACAGTTAGGGAAAACAACTATCCCTTTTCCAAGAAACCATCCATGATTTTTAAATTCACCTGAAAATTAATTTTTAATTCATCTAAACCACCAAAACTCACCAATTTTGACCCAAACATGGAACCTAATCATTTTTTATTATTGTTGAGCCTCCCATAGGGATTCCAAGGTTGTCTAACAACCATTATCCATGTTTTAAATCCAAAATCAATGATTCACACCTCTCCCAGTAAGAGGATCATATCCTTCTTTCTTTCACATTCATATATCATCCTTATCCCGTTCATTATGGGAAGTTATCCTCTATTTTAGGTTATATATATACATAATTTTATAGATAAATATAAATAATTTTAGATCAAGATCTAGATTAAATAGACTATTATTTTGTTCATCATGATTTGGGTTTTAGATCCAGAACCCATTCTACATCGTTGTGCCCCTCAATTTTGAGTATCTTCCACTGGGCGATCATTCATTAATTAATAGAGGTCGGTAATCTATTATTCAAATGACATGGTGTTAATTTCAAATACTAGTATGTAATTTTAAATTTTCCTATGCTCGTTTAACAATTGAAATTCTTAAATTTAATTAATTAATGTGGTTAATTAATTAATTGAGGAATTGTGGATTTGATTGTAATATGGAATTTTTGAATTGGGATAATTGATTGATAAATTAATTATCAAGGTATCGAATTGGATAATTTTATATATTTAATTGTCAATTTAATTATTAAATTATTTCATTATATAATTGTGAATTAAGAATGATTAATTGGTGAATTAATTATTATATTTTATGATTTTTAGAATGTTAATTAATTTTTGAAATAATTAATGGACTTGGATTAATTAATTTATGAATTAATTAATGGTAGTTTTTGGTTTTTAATTATGATAAGAAGATTAATATTGTTCAATTATATTTTACATGACAATTTGAAAACATATGATAATGAGATACATGTGATAATGTAACATGTTGTGATATATATTAATGATTGAAAAAATTTGTTCTAGACAATACGTTCTATACTCATGATGTATATGAATGGTTGGGAATCGGGGTGCTAGACATGGAGTTATATACCCACGATATATATTCATGTTAGATAATTACGATGTTAGATATGATGTTCTAAGCCCGTGATATATATCTGTGATTGGGAAATGGGGTTCTTGACATGAAATTCTAGGAATATAACACATATGTAAGATTTAGAATTGTGGTGCTTGACATGATTTTTTATTCCCATGATATAAATTCATGACTTAAAAATGGGGTGCATGGAGTTGGATTCTACAAAAAAAATATTATCATTGGACTTTGGTTTGAAGTAGAATTAAAAATGAAATTCAAGTGACATGGATAATGTAATCCTACATTATAAAATGAAATTTTAACTAAATATGTTACATGGTTTAGACCCGGTGTTGGATGAAGAAGGTATTGAGGTTTGGGTGTCCTTGGGAACCTAATGGTCTATGTGGTTTACTAAAGACTAATTGATACTATGATAACTATTTACTTACGAATTATAATTATTTTTTTACAACTGCAAAATATTATTATTGACATGATTTGTTTTAGAAACCACTGATGGTGGCCTACTAAGTTGTACTCACACCATAGTCGAGATACCTGATCAGTACCTAAATAGATTTCAGGGATGAAATACAGGTTAATAGAAAAGGCCCTGTGTTAGATGGATGAGTCGGGGTAGAGAATGCTTGAGGGAACTTAATGTGGTTCAAGTCCCACTAAGAGTCGTTAGTGTATTTCTTTTGGGTTTCATTTTAGACACATGACACATAAATTTACATGTCATGTATTATTATTCAGTTTGGATATTATATTTCCATAATTAATTGTATTGAGATATCAATATTGTTTATGGTTATATGTTAATCGTCTATTGATTATTTATTTCCACTGGTATGTTACTCTGATAAAAGGGGTTATAGTCTCCCTATGATCGAGTTATCATACACTTACTACTCGTCAGATGCCTCTAGTATAAAGGGAGGTGTATTTTAGTTCATGTGAATAACTAGATTGGGGCACCGTTGTGTGGAACTTGGGCTAGGATGTTACATACACACCCACTTTGTACACATTCCCTCCTGAAGAGGATCATAAGTACATCTATTCCGAGGGTTATATATATATATATATATATATATTTATTTATATTTAAAGGCATATATGCCTGTAATTATAAATAGACCTTCAACTATAATAGTATTTTTGAGCTAGTTTCCCTATATTAAAGCTTTAATATTGTATTCATTGATTCCTTGGGTGTTTTTAAGGGTTTTTCATTATTATATAATATGTAGATGTGATTTTATTTTTTTATTGATTATTGGAAATGGATTTTTACATGAATTACATGTTTCCATAAATTTCCAACATTATATCCTTTTGTTTAAATATGTTTTTAATGTTATTTCAAAATGTAAAGTATCCTAAATGTTTTACTGGATTTTTAAATGATTTGTAATGGGTGAATTTGGAATGTTTAAAGTTGTTTTTCCTTTACAATGGTTTTTTTAAAGTTTAATGTCATGTTTGATTTTACAAATAGATTCAATGTAGTTATTCAAATAGAAAAAGGTTGTTTTTGAAATGATGAGGCCATTTGGTAGCTTTGATTATTTTCCTAAAAAAGGATCCTCCATGGATACTCTCCATTAGAGGGGGAATACTCATGGATGGTGTTAGGAGGTTTTCTTAGGATATGTGGCAGTTTTTTATGTTTGGTATATTGTATTCATGGTTTCTTCCTCTCCTACCTCATTTTATATTGTCTTGGGATCATAGGATTTATAGTGAGAGTCAAGAGAAAAATCTTATTTAGTCATGATTAGATGAAAAATATGAATATTTAGATTCCATATGGGATATTCCATCATTTAGGATAATTCCGAGGATTAAAGTTAGTTATTGACATTAACTACATCGATAGACTGATATATAGTTTCTAACTGATTACATATAGGGTCACTTCACATGGTGTCTAGATATATCCCATGATAACTATTTCACATGTTTTTTACTCTCTCTCATTTTGTGATATTTTCATATAATAAGATTAATTATTATTATTTTACTAGAAAATCCATATTTACAGCCATTAAACATGTATTTAGTTTTCATATATTTTCATAGAATTGTGGTATGTTCTTCACTTCTTTTTCCTAATATGTTTCTTCTCTAAAGGTTTCATCATATAATGGATTTCCGGGAAGCCTTATTATTTAGAAATAGTTTTTCGAAATAGAATGTAAAATTGTTCTTCGAAATTATTATATTGTTGCTTATTTTTAATATGAAATGAAAAAATCATTTTAAATAGATATATTTCTAGAAATAGAGAAATGTGTATCTCTTTAATGGTATGGAATAGCATGTGGATTCTCTTTTTCCATCTCTATTATGAACTGTTATTTTCCTGCCTATATTCTTTATAATTTTTCTATATTTGGTTCATTCATCTCTAGAACTCTCATGGAGTGAGCATGGTTCTATGGTTAGAGGGGACACATGAGGTTACATAGAGGTAGGTTTATTTTTGATTTGTTTTCTACTTCCAATTAATTATTTAATTTAAATATTGTTTACTTATCTTCTATTTATGAGGTAAATCATTCCAAATTTAGTTAATTTTTATTATTAAGAGTAGTTTCTAGTAATATAAGGCTAGTAATGCCTCTCATGAATTGTTATAGACTAGATCGAGTACCTAGTTGAAGGCCAACAAAGGTTGGTTCATGAAAAAAATTATATAATATGTTTATCCCTTTTTTGTGGATATATTGTAGTTCAGATCTAGGAATTTATGAATTCAAGTGGTCAATTACCGGTAGGTTATTGATTAGTTCCTATTCAAAATGACACTTGAATTTCTGTGGTGATTTGGGATGGTTGGGCCTCAATGTATGGGCATGTCTCTCATATGTTTTTGAGGATTCTGATTTTTTTAGAATTTTTTTTTGTATCATGATTTGGTGGTTATTTTCATGGGATTTAGAGTGTGTGTTGTTAATGTGTACGGTTAAGATAACCACATGTAGGCTATGTATTTGCCTTGGATGACTGATGGCATTCTTAATGATTTTAATAGTATCTAAAAACCATGTGATCAGGCCGTGTGTAGATAGTATTTTTCTATGTTTTAATGATTTTGATTTTTGAGTGGTGGGATAATTTTAGTGTTGGTTTGTTTGTTTTGGTCATTGAAATGGTGTTTGTTATAGAGAAAATTTGTTTCTAAAATGAATATTTTGGGTTCTTTTGAAATGAAATTGAATTTTTTTAAATGTGGTAGGGAAATTGTTTGGTATTTTGAATGGATTTCAGTGATCTGGGTGGAATAGTGATTTAGGAATTGGTAAATGATTTTTTGGTGATATGTGGTGGGTTTAAGTATTATATATTTTTTCAGAATATGAAATTCAGGTTAATTGGTTTTTTTAAATGAAAGGTCTTTTTTGACCCTTGGTATTCTTATGAATGTTCACATATGTGGACATGTATATATGTTAAGTGGATTTTCATTTTTTTTAAGAATGGGTTCCTATGATAAAACATGAATTTATATTTGTGATGATTCATGGAATAACACTGGTAATTTTCTAACCACTCTATATTTTTTTACTTTCTGAAAATGTTTTCTGAAACGATATTTCATTATCTTGATAAATGGTTGCTTCTTGATGCATCATTTTGTGTTTAGAGATATATGTTTTTGACTTATGATTTTATTAATATATAAGTGGTTGAAATTATTTTTTGATTGTGGGTTTCAATTTTGAGACTGAGATTTGGAGTTTTTCTTGTGAGACATTTTTATTTAGTTTCTTGCTCCTTGTTTTTATATATACCCCCGTAGAGTTGTATGGTATTTTGAAAATCATATGTCGATTCTTATTATTCTATATTTAATTGGAATATAATTTCTTGTCTCACTAGATTGTTTAAGTTGTTCTTGATATCGAGTTATGTGGTCCTCAGTCAATTTCTCGACATTAGAAGTTTTCCAAAGGCTCAAAGAGTCAATCCCACCTCATTTCCTCAGGTAGTCATAACCAGGGAATGATGATGAATGGATGTGGAATTTTGATGATATAATTTTTTGTATTAAGTCTTATAATCATCTAAATATTTATTTTTTCAACTTCTTGTTTGAAGTTTCGATTACTGAATTGTGGATGTTTTCATTTTTGAAAAATTCACAAAAAGTCTAATAAAGAAAATGATTCAAAACCGAGTTTATTAAATAGTACTTATCTAAATTCATAATGATAACAGATGGTTCAAAATTATACTAACACAAACTAGATAATTCAATGTTATTGAATTATTCAATAAATTTTTCTGATCTAGTGTGATACCTTCAAAATATTTCTAGAGATGAATTCAAAAAATCCTGGTTAATTGAAATGGTCCTATGATCAATAATATGTCTTGTGGTCCCATAATTACCATTTACTTATGAATAAGTTGTAAATTGGGACATTTAAGCATAATATAGTTTATTTGCTTATGTCTTTTTACAAAGTGGTATGAAAATACCATTGTGTTTCATCTTTCCAAATTAACATTAATGTAAATTCTAGATGTGCTATTAGTGTTAGAAGCATAAGAACATTATGTCTTCATTCCAAAATAAATCATATATTTTTCAGACTTATGTCCTTTTAGGTCATTTGAAAATTTTATTTCTTGATATTTACATGATGTGATATGGATCCATATCCACTACCATGGATAACCCTTTTTCTTAGTTGGATGGATGTAGTTTTGGTGCAAGCTCAATCTAATGATTCTTTTTTTCTTAATGACTTTTGATTTAATTAATGTATTTCATGTAATTTTAAATTTCTTTCATCTGAAATATGATTTTATGTAGATTTTGAGAACATTTATTTTAATGAAAATTTTATTTTTGGAATTATGTATTTTTCTCATCATAAAATGGGTTAGTTACTTATTCATTTCCTTGTTTATCATATCATTGTTTTCCACTATAATTATTGAGTTTTTTTATTCTAGAGAATTGGTGTTTGACCAAATATCCAAATTTTTTGGGATGAACATAACTGATATGGATTGTTCTGAATCTAAAAACTTATTCTTTATGTATTTCTTTTAGGTTATTTCAAATTCTTGTTCATAATTTGATTCATAGTATCTGCTCCACCTGACCCAAATCATAATAGTTTTGGTGGCTAGGATCATGGGTCAGGTGAACGATGAACCTAGAGTTCCCAAATATAACATGTTGTGTTTATTTGGTGAATTATATGTTAGGGTTTAGGGTGTTATATGTTTTAACAGAATGTTTTGAGATATGATTCATTAACTCTTGTTATTTTATATTCTTGTTTGAGTCCATTGGTATTGTTTTTAAATTGTTAGGATATAGAGTTGGTTCCTTGAGGGTGGTCATAAATTATAATTTAGACAGTAATGTTTTGGACTTTGTAGGAGTGAATGTTTGTAAGTTATTTACTATTTATCTTTTAAAGTCTCATTTTCAGTAGTTGTTCATCATTGTATCACTTCTTGACCAATAGATTCGATTGGGACTTTGTGGGGGATGAAAGTGACACGGTGGGAAGAATTTATACATCATGACCTGAAATTATTTTTTAAATTTATTATTTTTTGATTCCATATTTATCTCTCGCTTCAAATGCTTCTTTTCAATGAAAATGTGATTTTTGGTCTCCTCAGATCGATGAATGGTTGATGCATAGTTAGAAATAACCATAGAAAAATCGTGTGAGGGTGTCTGTATGGTTGGTAGAGCTGATCAAACAACTTCTAGATAGTTTATTTACCCATGAAACCTTCCCATTTTAGACTCTATCGATGTTACAGTTACAGAACATGTTTGGTGCATGGTTTGTACAACCATGAATCCAAATGATTCGTGTTGTCCATGCATTTTTTAAATAATTATTATTATTTAAATTAAATTAAATTTATCATAATATGATAAATATAGAACAATAACAAAACAAAAATTCACCACTATACCCCACCAATCATGTGAAATAGGACCCATATTCTGCTCCCTCTCATTATAAGGACACCAAATAGTGTCTCCCCAGCCATGTGCCTCCCTCATATCCTCCTTGTTTGTTTTTGACTACTATGACCTTCGATTTCGGGTGTGTTCATCATCATATGGTCTCTGCTTTAATAATATTTTTCCCTTCTTCCTCTTATAGTGAGTGATCCCTAGCCGAATCCTTACATTATTTTGAGTATTTTATTTATTGATTCTAAATTTTTAGGTCTATTAATCCATGATTTTGGTTGGATTTTCTCTGACTGTTGAAGGTGGTAAGTAATCTACCAGAAGGGTTTCATTTTATTTCCACTATATCTCTATTTTTTATTTGATCTTGTGTTCCATTCTAGATCCGTGTACATTTATAGTGCTCCATAGGCCTCTTTAAGGTAGTTATGGGCCACTTTTGGTGATTTTGACATTTGTTGGATCCATGGAGATCTTTCACACATTTTTATAGGTATATACATATATTTATATATACCCTATTTGAAAATATTCACACATAATGAGGGGAATATGTACATTGGTTCCTGGATGAATATATATATATATATATATATATATATATCTGAGTGTGTGTGTGTGTACAACTGTATATGCATATAAGATTAAAGTGGCCTTCATTGAAGGAAGAATGTGTGGGGGTATGATCCTTATGTCCTAGAATTTAAATGGAATTCCATGATATCATGGTTTTTTGAATGTTTTTTCATTGAAATATAATTTTAAGATTCTATATATTTTTTTGATTTCTGAAAATGGTTTTTTCACATGAATTCTATGTTTTTTGATGATTTCATCATGTATTTATATTGTTTAAATGTGTTTTATGTCTTATTTCTATATGTTAAGTAGCCTAAATGGAAAATAAAGGTTTCGAATGATTTTTACAAGGTGAATTGGGAATTTTAAAAGATGTTTTAGTGTTTCATTCTTATTTGATAAAAATATATAATTATATATTTGATTTTCTAAAGAGCTTAAAGATAGTTTTATAAATGTTAAAAGGTTTATTTCAAGTTATGAGACCATGTTGGTACCATTGATTATTTTATTGAAAAGGGGTCACCACCAGGAATACATCATATTTTAGGGAGAATTCGCGTGGATGATTTTGGTAGGTGGGCTTATAATGCTTGGTGTTTTTTTAAATTGATATTTTTTATTAAATCATTATTCATCCCCTCCACTATTTTATATGTCCATGTGATCCTAGGAGTCCTTGTGAGATTCAAGAGACAATTTCTATTTAGAAAAGATTATAAAGACTATATTTCCATGTAGTGGCCATTTGGGATATGCCAAGGTTAGGATAGTTGAGTGAAATTGACTTGGTTATTATGTTTTGATCATACTTATAGGCCACTAGATGGTTTAGAACCCAATACATATAGGTTCACTTCACATGGTGACTTGGTATGTCCTATGATAACGATTTGACAATTATTTTATTATCACTCGTACGATGATGTTTTCATAAAATCATTTTAATTTTTATGATTTCACTATAAAAATATTATTCAACACTTGTCAACATATATTTATTACTCCACTTCTTTGGTATCACTTATAATATGATTTCCACTAATTTTCATTGAAATTATTCTTCCCAAAAAAAATTATTATAATTGGGTTTTATTGAATGATTGATTATTCTGATTTTTTTTAAAAAAAATTAAATGATTTATTTGAATTCTTATCTTGTTACTTATTTTAAAAATGAACTAAATAAATATTTTAAATATATGATTTTTAAACAATTTAAAATGGTTTTCCATTTAATGATATGGTATGTGGTTCTTTTTCTCTTTTCACATCACTATTGGGAATTTTAATGACCATTCGTATATAATTTATAATTTTTTATCTTTAGGTTTAGTAATCTATTGATCACTCATGGAGAGAGTGTGTTTTAATGGTTTGAGGTGACCTATGAAGTCACATTGAGGTACATTTTATTTTTATTTTTCTTCAAGAAATTCCTGATTTTATATTATTATTTCATTATTTATCCATTATTTATGGTATAAATCATTCACAATTGAGTTAATTTAGATGATAAAAAATTGTTTTCATCCTAGGTGGATCAAGAACACATCTCTGACCTTGTCGTAGACTATCTTGGGATCCTAGTATAGTGTCAACCCAAGTTGGTTTGTAACATTTATTATCTAGATAGTCATGATGAAAACATATTGAACACATTTGTGATATCAACCTGTTAAAATAATTAGAATATGAACCACTGTTATGTTCATTGGTGTAGTCCATTATTTAACTTCTGCTTCTATGTAGTATTAACTTAGATTCTATCATTAGCGACAATAATATTGAGAGAGGAAACTTTTAAAATCTATAATACACACTTGGTAAATTTACTATATATGTATTTTCTTCTATGATAATAATGAATTATTTACCAGTTATTTTATTGGTCCTCAAAATATTTATAAAACACAAAGTTATCATTAATAAATACAAAAAAAATCAGCAACAAATTCCTTGAAAAATATTTTCATCTGATCCATTAGAAGAGAGGTTGAATTAGTCAATCCAAATGGAATTACTATAAACTCATTTTGTCTATAACTTGTTTGAAATGTTTTATTTCGAATATCTTCATTCATTACAAATAATATTTAATACCCTAAATAATGTAATTTTTTTTAAAAAAAAATATGCAAATCTGATAGGTTGATTTATCAATATGAGGAATATGATAATTGTTTTTTCATCAAATTATTGTTTACCATATAAAAAAATACACTTGTTCATGGATCCATATTTCTTCATAAAAATTTATTTGGGTTCCCAATGGTAAAATATAAGGAAATATAAATCCCTTATCACAAAAATATTTTAGTTGTTTCTTAAACACCATAAATTCCAATGTGTCCATCCTTAAGGTAGTAATTTATATAATACTTCAATCATGGAGTAAACATTGGAAAACGCTACATCCCCCTCGTGTGGATGTTATGGAAATTCCCTGGAAAATGAATTAATATATTATTATTCAATACATACATCCTTAATTTGAATATTTTCTATCTTATTCGTAGTGTTTTTATGCTCCAATAACTCAATAATCTAATATAGAAGTGTTTTTTGTGGTGGATCTAGACATGTATCAAATAATGATGTCTCCCCTCTATAGATATGGAATTTTTCATCTTAATGATGAATCATAATTTCTTTAACTTTATAAAAAAAATTATGTTATAATTTGAATCCTTATCAATAAAAAGTATTATATAAAATCCGTCCATATGTATAGTAATAATTTCAACAAATATAGCATGTTTATGTTCCATAATTATAATCACAAGAAACATCGTTGTCGCTGTGATATTTCTACTTAGAGTTTTGTATGAAAATTCACTTCTTAAGGTTTTAAAGAAATAAATATTTTATCTTGGAAAACATGAAATACATAAATGAGTGAAAATATATAGAATCAAATAAATAATTAACTCTATTTTATGATATGATTATAGTACCTACCACTACGCATTCATAGAGTTTAAACTCAGTTAAAGTGATCAAATAATATTGAACTCATCCACATATCCCTTTCTAAGGGAAGTTTCATTGACACATTGGATATTGGTATGAATAAAGAACCATTACATTATATTAGAATGAATAGATAGTAGTGGTCTCTTTTATTCCTATAAATTCATTATCCATATTACCATTATCTCATAACATATATCAGACTACCATTCCATTCAAGTATCTTCCTTGATTATTCCTTCCATAATTTTCACATGATTGGAATTGATTCGTTATATTTTATTTCTTTGACAAGTTCAATTTTTCTTGGTGTTATGTAGAAAATTTATTCTCCTAATTCCACATG
The DNA here is from genome assembly GCA_963277665.1 of Viscum album. NCBI lineage: Eukaryota > Viridiplantae > Streptophyta > Magnoliopsida > Santalales > Viscaceae > Viscum > Viscum album. Next base: position 1,544,937,671 of record OY728135.1, on the reverse strand, counting down.
AATATATAAGTTGTCAAAAAAATTTACTATTTTTATGGTATATAAAACAATATCATCATGTGATTAAAAAATGAAAAAATAATTCCCTTTAGAGACAAAGATTAATACCTTACAAAAATGGTCATTCATTTTTTTGATATTACATTTGTAAATTATGACATACATGGATTTCCTAGTAATGGTGGCATCAAGAAATAAAAAAAATCTAATTCTTTTTTATTTAAACTGAGGGTCTTTATCTCAATTTCAATTCATATCTAGATAGGGAAATATTTTTTAATGAATGTTACATTAAAATATTTCTATATTATGTATTCTATTTAATATTACTCCATATAATTTTGGATATATTACCACCATTAACTAGAATAACCATGGTGGTAATATAGAGTAAATATAACTTTTTCCCTTTAATTACATCCCATTCCAGGTAATATATTTTAAAGGGATATAATATATTTCCTCATATTCCACTAGATTAGAAGCTCCACAGAAAGGAGGACGGTTCTATCACCTTAAACAACATAATATACTTGTATCAAAAATTTGACATCATGTTTCTATATTTTTTAAAAGTTATTATTCATAACATGTGTTAGATACCCTAATATATCCATGATCTTCTCACCTCCAACACATGTTGAATTAGATTTCATGGATGATAAATTTCTACAAAGTCCATCAGTACTCGTACCATTAATTATTCAAGGATAAAATTATATAAAATTCCATATAATGGGTGATATAAATGAAATTTTGAATTTTAAATCATAATATATAATTCTATATGTTATGTAACAAAAAACAAAAAATTGAAAATTTATTCATTTATAATATCAAAATAATAAACATGGTTCATTGGTGAAATACATAAATAAATAAAATATTTTATATTATTTTATATTGGTTTATAATGAAAATGATAAATAATCCATGCATATCCCTAAGTAGTGTCATTATTGTGGACTATTTCACAAGATTACCAAAGACTCGATGTAGTGTATATTGAGAAAACACCGCTTATCTAATGCATCCATTTAGTTAAAAACGATTTAATACCATTTATAATTGTTTAAAATGTCATATAAATTTTTACTCGATAAATATTCATATTTAAAAAACTATATATCATCCTCTAATCTTATTTCCTACTTATAATTATTTTTTATTTTTTACCATTGTTTCATGTGTAAATTTCTTCATTTTCATCGGTTGGTTTGGTCATAGCTGTTCCTTTTCATTAGTGTATTATATAGTTCTATCATATTAATAATAATATTAATGTTATAATATTATATTTATTCATTAGAAACATGTTTGGATTCAATCATAAAATCTAAACATGGAAAATTAATCACATCTCTATGTCGATACAGTAGGTTATATGTATGCTTCAATGGCATTATCATTTTCTTAATGGGTTAAAGGGTAAGAAATGAGATGATATATTAAATTTAAAAAAGTATTATTATCACATAATTTATTTTTAAATTAAATTTTTCCATCATTATTTCTGTCAATGTGATTGAGTGATGTAAAACAAATTACCTTGGTATATGGGGTGGTAATCCTCCATAAACACTAGTGATGGATTTGTTTCCCATTAGATAAATAATTATACTTGTAAAAATGATTCCATAAAAAATATAATCTCAGTATATGTTAGATGCTATAGTTATTATATTACAATTATTAAGTAATAATTGATGGTTGTAAAAGAAGAATTAATAAATAAATATATTGGTCGAGAAAATTAACTTCACATAGAAAAACCTCATTTGGAAATTTTATTAATAAACCAAGGGTTTGTAATTTTAGAAGCCTAGTAGATCGAGAACATAGATAAAAATTTATCAGAGTGATTATGGGGGTTTTTTGTAGAGTTATATTGATTACTTGTTGTGGATAAGTGAGGGTACGAGGTTCCCTTTAAAATTTGAGGTCACTAGCAGACTTCTAATTATTAAAGGTTTTATAATAATTTTATATTAATATCTTGGAAAAATGTAACCAAAATATATCATATTCTATGTGGATAAGTTTATGATAGAAATAAAAAAACCAATGGTTTTTTAAATGTTATCATATCACTTTAACTCTTATCTTTATTGATTAACCCATGGTAAACTCGTTCTGATATTAACTGTAGTAAATAAATTTTTACTCTTCTTCCTTTTGAATATGAAGGGAAATTTTGATTTCCTTATAAAATAATAAAAATTATTCGGATTCCAAATATGGAGTCACTATTATCATATTTAATTTTTAGAATATTCATAATATAATTTAACAATTGACTTTCAACCCTATTGAAAGCGGGGTTTTTAAGAAATGCATTATTATAGAATAAGATGATACCACATTAATTATATGTATACTAATAAAACTTATTGAAATTTAAATTAATAACTTTGTTTATATTTTATATAAATTTAATTTAAATCTTTTTTTATTAAGTATTACAAAGATATCATAGGATTTCAAAAAAATGACTATGATGTATGTCATACAAAATAGGCATCACTGAGTAGAATCGACCTATGAAATATTTTTATTTGTCTGTTATTACCAAGATGATAAATAATTTGGTATGTATATGGTTTAAAAAAATTTAATTATGTATTTATATGTTTAATTAATAATATTAATTTCGTTATAGAATAAAATATTCACCCATTTATTCATTAAAATCATTTTATTCTTCAAAAACATGTTTTCTAGAAAAATATTTTTTATTTAATTTTTTGAATGAATATTATAATTATATTTCTTATATTTTAGAAGATATATTTCAGTAAATATATAAATTTTTTTAAATGAAAATAAGTTATATTTTTGTGAAATTCTCACATGCTTTGAAAATATGGATTTTTTTGAACAGTTAAAAATACAGATTTTTATTGAAAATTAAATTTTCTTTAAAAGTATTTAAAAATCAAACTAATATTTTGGGATATTTTTAAAATATAATTTTGTATTTTAATTAAAAATAATTTAATTTTTTTTTAAATACTTTTATACCTGTATTTAGTATATAAACATTTTAGATTTAAAAAAACATTTTTTTAAAAAACAGTTTTTCATCGTGTTTTTTCTTATTGATGTCAAATTGTATTATATTATTTACTTATTTTTAATATCAAAAAATGTATTAAATATTTTTAATAAGTGGGTATAAATTTTTTAATTAGTTACTTTTCATTTTTTGTCAATATCAACAGTAAACCTAGTAATTTTTGTTACTATGGTAAATTGTAAATCCAACAATTTATGTTAAAAACGTAATTGATAAGGACTATAAAATTACCATGAAATATTCCTTAATTATATTTATGGATGTAATATTGTCAATATACATGGATTATTCTATTATATGGAATTTTCTATCAATTTGGATGTGATTATAAGTATTTTAAAATTTCAGTTAAAGAAAATTCAAAAACATCACACTCTTGTTTTTAATAACTGTATTATTTTCAACATGGAGATAACCTAAGGATACATTTGGTTATAAATAGTATTATGAAGTATATAAGGATTATATTCATTATGGAAAATTAATTTTATTTTTTCTTAATTAAATAATTACCTTAAATGGTCAAACAACACTAATGCAATAATTTTTCAATTAATGGAATAATAAAAATATTATATTAAAAATAATAATAGAAAATTAATTTTAGATAATTAATGAGATCCCAGAAATTTAACGAGGAAAATTAAATGTTAGGTGTATAGTAAAATAAATTTTTCAAATTTTATTTGTTATATTTATGTCAAGGATTTGATGTAATGAATAATTATAAAAATATTCATTAATGATATTTTATAAAATTATAATATTTTATTATATGATATAAAATTTATAAAAATCATATATTTTTATGTGCGATTATTATTTTTCATCAATTATCTCTTATAGACAATTTGTTTTAATTTTTATAATTTATAGTAATTAACTTGACCCTCAATGTGTAACAAACATTGTAGTCATAGTATGTTTGAATCTGATAACAATGTTTAAAAAAAGAAAAGGTTAAAACAATTATCAAAATTTGAATAAAATTTTGTATTGGATAATGGAAATTTTCTTCGTATCAAATATTTATTGAAATTTAGCTGACCAATAGAAAGAGTTCGATGAAAATTACTTAAATTTTATTTAATCAAATGAAATTTAAAAAATGTCACTCCCTTTGTTTATAATATATATTATGTGTCCATATATGTAAAAGATAGTTATTAAAGAATATGAGTGACTATTTTTAGATTATTAAAAATAATTTCATGATACAAATTTATTTATAAATTTTATGAATTATATAAGGTCCTTAATTACTTATGAAATGTTGATGCAATATTTCTTTAATTAATAATAAAATTAATTTTTTAAAAACATTTAACAAGAAATACATTTTGATGGATTTAACGTGTGATATGAATTTAATGGATTAATTTAAATTATTTTTAATGTATTTCAGGATTATGTTCTAATTTAATTATTTTTCCTTTTAGCGAATAGGGTCAATATTCACAATAATGAATTATATGAGAACAATATATTATTAAATTACATAAAACATATAAAAATATTTAAAGAGGATAGAATGGATAATATATGGTCTAAAAAGACTCCACTTTTACATTTACTGGTATTCTTGAACCATTTGGATTGAGAATAAATTTATTATAATTTAATCTTTTGGGAAGTTCAAATATTTATACTCATGTATTTATAAATTTTAACCTCCTCATTAAATTCATTCTACAACATTGAGTATACTAGCTCGATCAAAATTTTACAATTTTCTATCACAACTTCTCTATACACATCTTTGAGTATTTTTAACTTCCAAAAATACCAACACTAGATCTTTTTTCAAGAACTCTAAATGAGTCTTTTCAAAGAATATTTAATCACACTAACTAATCATAACAACATGAGATTTTGTGATTTTTTTGGAATTATTTTAAATTATTTGATATTTTATACTTCGCAAAATAATGAATAGAGATTATGTTATATTGAAACACCAAGTTCTTATTTCTTTGTATGCAAAACCATGTAGATATTGTGATATATTAAAAACTTATATTAGATTGTGAAATACACAGCACCTATTTTTTTCTTTAGTTACACACAATCCCATGTTCCTTTTATACCTTGCATTACAAGAAAGACCTAGTTTTACCAAACTAAATATAAAGTAAATTAAATATTATTATAGTTTTCACCAAGATGCTTGGATGGTGGTTATGAATATGATTAAATAAATAATAAAAATATTTTTTAAATGTGTATATATGAAGAATTATTTGGTGACCATTTAAACATAAATAAAAATATAATGCATTTGAAAATATAGAAAATATTTTAATGAAAAACTATATTAATGAAATAAAAAATGTTTTACCTCAAAAAATTAATTAAAAAACTTATTATAAATAATTTTAATGAAATATATTTATTATATTCAGTCAAATAATTAAAATTTACCTTATGTGTTTTTTAGACAGGAGATAATAATAAAATCAATTTTACGCGCAATGATATATATTTTTCAAAAATCTATTTATAATGTATTTTAATGATGAACCTTTTATAAAATTAAAATTTTAAATTTTAATAAATTAAATTTGATAAAATAATATAATATTTTTTACAGGAACATAAAAATTATGTTAGAGTGAAATTTTACTTATTTTTATGATAAGTTTCATTTTTAGAGGAGTTATGAAAAATAAGGAATTTTAATTCCAAAATGTATTTTCATATAAATTATTTATATTGTTAAATTATATTTTAAATTGAAGTTATAGTTTATTTGGATCATTTATAAATCTATTAATATAATATTATAATTGGAATTAATTTTACATTGAAATTAGATATAAATACACTTCAATCCTTTGAACATTTTCACTTTAATATCATGTTGTCTCATCCCATCTACAAGATTAATTTTATATTATTTTCCTTCAATTATGTGTCTATAATTTGGAAAAATTGATTCAAAATTTTGATATCAGAGTAATTTATAATGTCTAGTTTTTTTAATTTAGTTTTTCCAAAAAAATATTAAGGAAATTAATTAAAATTAATTTCAATGTGTTTTGTAAAAAAAGATTAATTAGTGGTCAAACATTAAATTAAGTGGGGAAATAACAATCAAACATGTATAGAATACATTTTATATAAAATATTTGACCATATAATCCCTTTTATCAGAAACATGCTATTATTCATGGAACATGATCTAAGAAAGACCTATCAATAGTGTTTACCTTTTTATATTTACATGAATTCCACTACTTCTACAATATAAAAGGGAACCCACCACCTTAAATATTGACACATATAAATCCATTGGGATAGTTATAAAACTTTCCAAAAATCTCCCAAATTTTCTCCTATCATTTTACAATGATCACTTTTGGAATAATGAAGTCCAAGTTAGTCTTTTGGTGCAAAAAATTATGAATTACCCACTGAAGAGGTAACATCCTTCAACAAACACTTTTGATTTATTTCATTCTACACCCAATAAATTATTTTTATTCTAAGAATATATAATAAACTCGGTGTAAAAATATACATATATTTTTTTATATTATGATTTATACCTATACATGAACATACTTCCATCAAATGGGATACACAAGCATCATACATTTGTACGACGGACCACCGCCTCGCGAACCAATGTCGTTCATTCTTTAATTAACACAATTAATGGTTTGGAATAATGATGGAAATACAGTATTTGTATGATATATATGGTTTTTTTGATTTAATTATTCTTTTATAATTATTATATAACAAATACATTCATGGTTTCTATTTTTTGGGAATACGATAACAACGTTTGTCGACTTGTGGACTACCGCCTCCTCAAGGTAATGTGATTTGTACCTACATTACATAGAATGCATTAAGTATGAGTTTAGTAAAACTATATGATATATATGACATCATAATTATACTATAATGATTATATATAAGTATATGTCATTTATATTCTTTATTTCAGTATGAGAAGAAAAGAGAAACAATGTTCAAGCATATCTATATCCTATCATCTCCATGAATAGTATATTCCATTACATAATTATATCTTTTATAGATTATTATAAATACATATATATTTAATTTATATGATATTAATGTCATTTTTATCATTCTAGAGGTTATGGAATCACAATTTAAGAAAGAGGACAAAAAATATAACAAATCAAAACACATGCGGAAACAAAGAGTTCATTTCCCAAAATGCACATTAAAAATGAAATTATTATTATACAGGTCATATAAAGACAAAATTAAGTCATATATGGTATTATATTTTATAATATGGTTCTTTAGTATATTTATTATAAAATTAAATTTATTATTTATAAGTTTTGAACGTGGTTGAGGAAATTCAAGACTTAATGTAAGGTTTTTTCGTCTCACTTTTATTTCTATGAGATATATAATATATTAACCAGTTATTCTTATTCTTTGGAGTATATACTAACATATGTCATGTCATACCATGAATTTTATTATTTTATTATATTCAATGTTTTAAATTATGTTATTATTTTTTGGGGATCATGATTCAATATTTTCTGATGTAATAAGGGAAAATCAAGTATCGTTTTTATTTATGTGATACTTTATTCATATTCACACAAAAAATTATTTTTTTGTATATAATTACAATTATGTATTCTATTATTTTTATACTTAAATTTATTGGTATTTACATATCCCTTTAACAATCTCTCTTCATGGGGTTTAGGTTTAAAAGTTACAAAATTGGTAGACTAATTTTGTCCTAGTTTTCTTTCTTTGAGACACATGCCATTTTATGTAGCAATATTATTCTAAAAGTTTTATATTATATGATTTGAAACGATATATCCTAAAAATACTTATTTCCATGATGTTTTAAGCTTCATGTAATTTAATTCTTTGGTAGGGATTATGATTCATAGTTACCAAAGTGGGACCAATTTATTGCTTCAATATCATCATTTATCATGATAGTTTTTGGTTATGCTCCCCTGATGACATATTAAGACACATATATAAATAATTATCATTCAATTTCCTATCCATTGGTTATTCATGATATATTTATTTATTGGAATCATTTCTACCACTCTTTTGTACATATTATGATTAATAAAATGTTTTTATGTTCTTATGAACTTTTCTCTATCTTTGATCTAAATAATATTTTATTACAAATCCATGTTTTCTAAAAATTTTATTAAATTTTAAATGATTTTTTACCCTCATTTTCAAGGAGAATGATTTTTTTTAATTTTTTAATGTTTTGAAAAACTTTTTTCATATAGACCTTTATAATTTTTTATGGATGTTTTCAAAACAATTTATGGTTTAGAAATATTTATTCATATCTGAAAGTATTTTTTCCTTCAGAAAAGATTTAATTTTGTTTTAAATATTACCCAATATTTTTTCAAAGTGGGTTTCAAAGACAAATAATTTGGAAATGTTTTATGTTTAAAAAAATTATTTTCAAATGATATTTTCCTTAAGAAATAATTCATGTGATATTTAAAAATACTTCTCCATATAAGATGACACCCTTGGATATATTTAATTATTTACATGGTACATGATCCCGAGAAACTATTCTCATTTTTCTCTGAATGGTTTATTTTTAATATGAATTGTTGTTTATAAAACCCGTTTCTCTTCCACGGGTTATACTGTGATAAAATGATTTCTAAAATTTCTTCATTTCATGTATTATTATATGATGTAATGATTATGAAACCTATCTATTTTACATAGGTTGTGATATTATGAAATTTTTATGATACCCATTTCATTTCATCGGTTATTATATGATGTTTATTAAAAACATATCTTTTTATTCATCATGATATGATGGATTCTTTTTTTCTTATGGAACATGTATATATGATTTCGTTATGTGATTTATGAGACCTATATATCCCTAAAATTAATTCGGTATAGACTTTCATCTCATGAGATATTTATTGTAATAGAGTCTACAGGATTGATCCACAATGAGAAATTTGTTTTTTCTAATAAAAAAATTGGAAATAGGTGTGTCTTGGTCCACAGTGGTAAATAGGTGTGTCCTAATCCATAATCGAAAATAGGTATGTCCTGGCCCAATATGTTTATATTATTGGGAGTGAACCTTTACTACAATGATTTTATGTGTGAACCTGATTACATGTCCAAATTCTAATTCATGTACATGGATTCGTGTCAAAAAGTTTATTTGAGGATCTGATTTCATGTCCTTAACTTAATGAGTGAACATATTTCTACTTATACATGTTCAAAATGTTATAATCTGATGTTTGTGACACAAATATATCTCTTATTCCTATGATATGATCAAATGTTTTATTTTCATTATTATATTGTGATTCATTTCTTATAAACATCAAATTGTTATGCCATGGATCTTGATTATGATCTTTGATATGCGGGAATGATATTTTAATGTTACAGTCATGTTCTTATAATCTTATTCTCATGATTATTCTTACATATATCCTTTTTTTAACCTTACTAATAATATGATCTCACCCTTTCTAATGTTTCCTTTCCCCAAGTTATGAAGAAATTATTTAAGAAGGATTACTAAAGGGGAAGATCTGTTTGGGAGGCTTTGGAGATCATTCACCATATTAGATGATATTATGTTCAATGCTTCCATACACACAAAAATATTATGGTCCTCATGCATGTATTTTTTATAATGTTATTAATATTCATCTAGAATCCTGTAATACCCACGAATGTCAATCCCATGTCACTATTAGTGGTATCAATGTAAAGGTTTAATTAACTTTTTAAAACTAGGATGAAAAACCTTTAGTGATATTCCTTGGGTTATTTATAAGTATTTTACTAGGGTTGTATCTAAGGATAAGACCATGGTATCGCAGATTTAAAAGTAGGTTTCATAATTTAGGTTCCCAATAAGTAAATTTTCATAATTATGTAGTTTCTTTAATGATAACTGGTTCTCACACTATTCTTTCTAGTCATAGTCATCCTTGGGAACTATAAAGAACTTGGAAGACATTCAATGTTTCAGGTGTGTAAATTATGGGAATTCTATAAATAAATATACTATATTGATATCTCATGAAGATAATCAGAAATTTGGTATGAGTATTGGTTATAATATTGATGATAAGATGACCACAAACTACAACTGAAAGCTAGGGGATGTTCTAAAAATATTTTTTTACATTAAAGTATAAGAGGAATGATTAAATTGTGGTTTAGGAACCTTATGAAATGATTAAATTTTAGATTCTAGGATAGAGGTATTAAGGAATAGGATTATTTAACCCATGGAATGGTTTAAAAAATATTTGGATGATTGAAGTGTATATGTAAAAGAATTCAAGAATTATATTATATGAATGATGAAGTATATGATTTCTACTTAGGATTTAAAAATTATATTGAATGGTGTTGATGAACATAAAAAAGGATTTAATGGACATATGTTATTTTAATTATTGGAATATAACCCTTAATATGTCCCTAATGTTTAGTTTATTATGTTTATCTTGGATAAAGATATGATTGATATGGATAAAGAAAATTGGATAGTACTAATTACCTTGGAACAGATTATCGATTTTTTGAAAATGTGTTCTATCATATCATGGATTATGATTGAAGCATTTTTATGGATTTAAGTAATATATCCAATAATATTCTCATTAATAAATCATTAATGTTTTAAATAAAGTTTCATGGGTATTTTATATATTAAAATTTTCCATGGGAATACATCATAAAGAGATTCACATGTTTGGAATGTGACAACCAAAAGATACTTTATGACACATGGGGATCATTGTTCAGATCATTTTTATAAATTTAGTGAAATTTTTTCTAATGTATTTTATTTTCATATGTTGGTAGGGTAATAGGTTTAACAATTATTTGAATTGTTTTAGTAAAACATAAGATGAGGTTTTAGGGATTAAATTATTATCTCTCTATATGAGGATTTATGTATATTAGATTACATGTGATAGCCATTTTTATATGTTGTTATGTAAAGATATTTGGAATGAATTATCATTCTTTCTATGGATCTCAAGATCTATTATTTCTAAAGGAATTAAAAATTCACCTTCGTTCTATAGATAAAGAGATGATGTGGGAACTGATCAAGACATAACCAAAGGTCAAGATTCTTCATATGAATGGAATGAACCCATGTAAGTATATCTTCTTCTGAAAAAATTATTCAACTCTAGGAAAAGGATATTCAAAAATATTTATCCCAATACCATCATTACAATTGATTTAATGGTCATATAAATTTTCCCTAATTAATGAATTTGTGGCCCTTAACTGTCCATTGATAATTAACTTACATGTCATCAATTATCTTTATCACTCTATATAATTATTGATGATGTTCTTCCATGTAAAATAATCACTTCCCACCTATATTATCCTTCATAGAAACCTATTAATGAGTTACATTGGGTTTACATTATGGTTTTATATATTTTTTAAATGATGTCTTAATATTCATTTTGATGATATGGGTTTCTATGAAAGGAGATTCCTAGTATTAATAATTTGAAAACCCAAAGCAATTTTGACAGAAAAAATTAATTTATTATGGGTATAATGTTTAACTATATGATTTTGTGAATTTTTTTCAAATTAATTTAAAATATTCAATATTATAAATTACATGAAACATTGAATATATATTGTGTTATCTGAATGTATCATGTTATTATTTATTTTAATGAAATACTATATTGATCTTGTGCTACACAAATTACTAATAAAATCTTATGGTACACACAACATTATGTTTGGCTTGTTTTTCAAACAATGCCAAGTTCCTTCAATATCTTTTCTTAAACGTAGGACATAGTTTTACCAAAATACAATGCACTATTAATAATATTACAAAATTATTCTTATAGTTTTATCCTATCCATTTAAAGTATGGTTATGAATACGATTAAAAAAATAATTAAAATATAGATTACTCATGTGTTTTAGATTAATTATTTAGTGACAAATAAATTATAAATGAAAATAAAATCCTTTTGATAAAAGGATATTTTATGCTAGAAAAATATATTTGTGAAATAAAACACATTTGATATCAATAAATTAATTAAAAATCTTTTTTTGAATTATTTTAATGATATATATATATATATGTATATATTTTATAATTATTAAAATAAATAACATTCATCTTATGTTTTTTCCAGAAAATATATTATAATATAATCAATTTTACTTATAAAGATATATATATTTCTAAATGGTAATTTTACTGCCTTTGAACGAAGCACATATTTTAAATACAAATTTTTACAATTTTATAAACTATATTTGATAAAAAAATAATTTTTGAAATATTAATTTCAAAACTGTTAGATGATGAATTTTTGGTATTTTCTCGAGATGTTTCATATTTTGATAAATACTGAAATTCTAAATTTTTAATTTCAACTACATTTTCATATAATTTATTTATTTTGTTAAATTTTATAATAAATTGATATTAAAGTATAATTTATAAACTTATACATCTATTAATATATTTAATTTAATTGTAATAAATTTCACATTGAAATTAGAAATTAAAATATTTCAATCTTTTGAACATTTTCACTTTAAAAACATGTTTCCTTGTCTCCTCCATGTGATTAATTTTAAATTAATTTCTACCACTTATCTCTATATAATTTAAAAAATAGATTCAAAATTTGTAATTAGATTAATGTATAATTTTTATTTATGTTAATAATGGTTTTTAACAAAAAAATATTAGGTAAATAAATTAAAATTAATTATAGTGATTATGGTAAAAAAGAGTTTACAAATTGGTTAAGCTTTATCTTAAGGGTGAAAGTAACCTAAAAACATTTCCAAAATCATATTTCTACTATAAAATCCATTTTCTAGAAAATGGACCATTATTAAAGGAACATGATGTGTTAGAGACCCCTCAATATTTTTAACATTTTTATATTCACAAGAATGCCACTCCTCCTCCACTATAAAAAGAAAATCACCCCTTCACATATTCACGCCAATAATTCCATTTTTAGAATACAAAGAATGGATATCATATATATTATTTAGTTAATGTATTTCACAATTCACCAAAAAATTTGATTATGTGAGAAAAATACCAAAAATTCCCCCCAAATATATTTCAATGTGAATAATTAAAAAATGAACTCCATTTTAGGAAAACAATTTTATAAATTTGAGGAATATTATTTTTAAATAAAAACGTAATTTATTTGATAAATAATAATATAAAACTATAACTCATTTTATAACACTATGAAATTTTATTCATGGTCTCATAAAATTATCTTATAACCATAAGTCAATAAAAAAATTATCAATCAATTTTATGAAAATATTTTTTTAAAATAATTATATTATTTATTAAATTATGATTAAAAAATATTTACTTATAAAAATTACAACATTTAATTTATAATTTTATAAAAAACATATTTACTTATTAAATGACATTAAAATATAATGGTTTCACTTATCGGATGGATAAATATTATATATACATTATTAAGTGAGGCTACTATTTTTAATGGCCATGTTACTTTTCCAATGGTAATGTTACTTTTCCATCAGATTAAATTATTTAATTTCAATAAATACACTAATTTAATTATCAATTTTAAATAATTTTAATATTTAAGGAAAGAATGAAAAGAAATTATTTTAGAAGTGATTGGGTTGTTAAAGTTCTTTCCAAAATCAAGATATTGTGTCCTCACAACTTTTATTTACTAATGAAATAACTGAAGGTACCTTAACCTCATAGAATTTTCAGATTCCCATGTTGCTTCTTAAACCATATGGTTTCTCAAAAAACCATAACCTAGTGAATTACATTATTTTATAATACTTTCTCTTTATGATCAGAAATCTAAAAAGGTTTCTCTTTATAAGAATGGATCTCTTTCGTATGAACTAATTCTAGGATCAAAAACATGATATGGATCTGTTTTATAATTTCTAAACATAGAAACATGAAAAAAATTGTGTGCCTAATATAAACACAAATGAAAAGCTACCTAGTAGGTGACTTTTATAAAATTATTGAGTATTTAATAAGTTCTAATGAACCATAGATTATTCTTTCCTATATTAAAAAAATGCATAACACTTTTCCAATGAGAGATTTTAAGGAAAACATGATCACCTACCTCAAAAGAAAAGTATTTATTCCTATAATCTTCAGAACATTTCTTACTACCTTGGGACATCCTCATGTTTTGTTAGATCATATTCACTTTATCAGCTAGTTCCTATCCTAATTCTATTCCCATAAAAATTATTTCTTCAAAGTAATCCAAAAAAGTTAGAGTTCAACACTGATTCAATATAATTCCTCAGAAGGTGTGATCTAAATAATATAATTGAATGGATTATTATTGTAACATCCCATGTAAGTAATGTATAATATATATTTTATCTATGTCTATTAATGATTAATATTGTGTTTTAGAGGCTTAAAATGAAAATAAATACAATCTTATGCATGGAATACATTAATATTCTTAAAAGATTGTTTTACTACCTTTGATGGCAAAACATTTTTGAATCTATCTTTTGACAATTTTATAAACTATGTTTGTCAAAATAAACTTATTCTTTATTATTGGGACATCAAAATTTACTTTGTGTGAATTTTTGGTATTTTTCTGACAATGTTCATTTTTTAATGAATAGTGAAAAATACTGCATTTTACATCAAAACTGCTTTTTAATCTAATTGATTTATATGATTATATTATCTTTTGAATTGGTTTTGAAGTGAAATTATAATATATTTTTACCATTTAATCCAATGGTGTTCATTGGAATCAATTTCACTTTGAAATTGGACTTAAACTGGTGTTAATCTTTTGATACTTATTGTTTCATAAAAACACGATATTTGTCATAACAGCGGGAATTAATTATTAAATTAATTAATGTGACTTATATGTTTTGAATTTTTTAAAATAGACTTCATTTTTGAATTCGGAATATCAAATATAGCTTAGGGTGAATTTTTGGTAATTTTCTGAAAAACTTCAATTTTTGATGAATAGTGAAACCACTAAGTGGTAGTTAAAGAAACTGATTTTTTGTTTAAATGAAACTTTTCCACTTTTGTGTTCTTAATTTCAAAAATCCGACATACATGGTTGTCATTAAGAAGTAAAATGTAGTTCAATGAGATTAAAATAATTTTTTGGTGAATAGTAACTTATTAAGTTTTTAATCGCGATTAGTTGTAATTAGTGTAGTTTAATGTAAAAATAATATTTTAATAATATGAGATGAGCTTGACACATGTCCTACCCTCATTGGTTGTGTCATGGCCGACCAAGACAATCAATGGGTCAACTTGGGGACCCCATGGAGCCACTTTGGTTGGGAAATGACATAAATAACTTTTTATTTAATGTAAAAGTAAAAATGACACAAACATCATATGTTTTACGAAAACAATTTTTACATGGGGTTATAAAGATCATATTTTTTATTATAATTAGTCATTGTAAAGATAAAACGGTTTTCTACATCATAGTATTTTTTTTATAATTTTATACTTTAGATAAATTAAATTATTTATGACATCATGATGATGCAGCGATGACGTCATTATTTAACAATTTAAATAAAATGGAAAGATAATGTAATATCTAAGACCTACACATGTCCAAAACGTATTGGATGAGTGTATTTCGAACCCTTATCACCTTATCCTAGAATTATATCAATGTGGGACCTTAGAAATTCGAAACACTTTTGAAAATAAAATAATAGTTTCATGATTTCCAAAAGTGCCCCTCCTCTCCTCTTATAAAAGTCCCCCACCTCTACCTCATTTCACACACTCCTCAAGACTTTGGCACGGCCAACCCCTACCCATTTACTCTCTCCACATCCCTATACTCATCCTAGAGGATTACCTTTGGGAAGAACCCTTTCAAAGGAAGCCTTTAGGCTCAAATCAAAAGGAGTTACACTTTTAAAGGTAATTCATTCTCTCATGTTCATTTGTTTTATTTTTCTTCTCCAACCCCCTAAACACTTTTTATTTACTTCTTTTGTAACAACACCAGTATATTAAATATACTATGATGTTGTTATAAGATTTATTAGAGCTACACTCTCACACAAATACATAAAATGGTTAATGAACATACAGTTTTTGTGGATGGAGAAATTCTGCCTCCCGAAACGATGATTGTTCAATACTCATTTAACACCTTCAAAGGTGGCCATTATGATGTCACTATTTTTATATATGATATATAATATGTTTATTCTTTCCTTAATCTTCTGTATTTTTTATTTATGGAATACCATTATTGTTTCCATTATGGGTAAACACGATATCTTCATTTTAGGAAGTGCGGACTACCGCCCCCTGAAAGTGATTTGATTCGTTAATACCATATGTGGGATGTGTAAAGGATAAATTTAATGATATTATATATTTTATTATACTGTAATTATAATATACTATTATATCATTATGATTCCATTCCATAAAATAGGAAATAGAAATGGAAGTAGCGTTCATGCGTACGTACGGCTTACAGTCTCCATGAACGGTGCATTTCATTTCTTACCTCTAAATGTGATGTAATATTATAAATACATGTATATGATGAATATATATGATATATATGTTATCCAAATCATTAATATCATTCTGGATATAACGAACCTTTGACCAAATTAACAACTTGTAAGTGTAAGAAGTCTATTTTTGACTTAAGAACCAAATACCGAAAAAATGAACATTATTAACTTAAATGATTACATGATGTTCATAACATGGTATAAAAGGAATAATGAACTTGAAAAAGGTTCTTAAGCAAGTAGAGATTAAATCAAGTTTATTATTCAGGAGATTAAAGAACGGTCGGGTCAAGTCGGATACGAGGTATGAGACTTCGTCTCAATCTCCTTTAATTGAGTCAAATTTTGTTTTATACACATCCTTCATTTATACGGCGTATAAACCCCTTTGACTTTTAAGTTTATCTAAAAGGAATCTTTTTTATACGAATCATTTTACAAAATGAAAAAAGGGAATGTTTTTGTCGTACGTATGCGGCGACAACGACTTCTCCGCCGCCGTGACCATTATTTGAGTTTCGGCTTCCTCTACAAGCCATACCTTCTTTTTAAAAGAAAAATAAATACCAAGTTTTACTTTTATTTTTATTTTGGTATTGAAAATGGTTCTCATAATGTCTTTATATCAATGTGTTGTATTGATATCTTGTGATTCAAATGTGGAAATGTTATGTTTCCTTTATGCATGTTTTATGTGATACGATTATGTTGAGGTTCTTGGGAATTATTATGAAGACGGGTGGTTCCATGATAAACTAAGGGCGGGTGAGCCCGATATAGCTCTCCAATGCATTGGGTAACGCGAATGAGTGAAACGTTAAGGTTTCTCCGAAGAGATTTAGAGAATATACTGTGATGGGTATTCCAAACGTAACCAAGAGGGTTACTCCCTACGTATGAATGTTATGAATGCCTCAAGTTACCTTTATATCTTATGATTTCTATGATTTATTCATGATTTGGTTAGGTATGTTAATGTGCTTATGTTTTATGGGTAAAGTATGATCTCATCCTTATGTATATACGTACCCATGTTTCCTTTCCATATTTTTATATCCCTTACTGAGATTTTTATGCTCATCCCAAGTTTTTTTGAAATGTTTTTCACAGGTCAAGGGAAAGGTACATGATATGATGATAGTGTCAAGGAAGTGTCAAGAAAGAATCCATGTTTTATTTTAAATATGTTTCCATTGATGGGAATGAAGAATACTATCTTTATGTAACCACTTTGTTTATACATGGAATGTAATGCAAGTTTTATGATCTAATTCTCTAAAACTCTAAATCCGAAAAGATCCTCAATGTGTAATCTTGTAATAACTCAATATTAAGTAAGGTTTAAGTTTGGGGCCTTATAGTTGGTATCAGAGGTCGGTTTAGATAACTTTAGGAGTTAGAATTTTATTAGTTTATTATCCAATTTTTTTTTGAAATGATATAGCATTTGAAGATTACCATGTTGCTTCATCTAAGACATGTTTGTTCGGAATGGTTTTCCACAGAGGGAATAGGGAAGCAGTGCTAGGAAGGCATACAGAAGGAAATAACCTTCTGAATCAGCATCCTGAGATAGTCGGAATTGGAACTGAATAGTTTGTTGCAGTAATGGCGCAGTTGACTCAGGCTATAAATGGAGGTGGTATCCATGCACGAGATCATCCAGATCAACCGCAGAGGAACATGTTAGCGGTGGAACATTTCATGAGGCAACATCCCCCATCATTCAGAGGATCATCTGACCCTGTGCTAGCTAAAGGTTGGATTAAAGCACTTGAGAAGATTTT
The DNA here is from genome assembly GCA_963277665.1 of Viscum album. Taxonomy (NCBI): domain Eukaryota; kingdom Viridiplantae; phylum Streptophyta; class Magnoliopsida; order Santalales; family Viscaceae; genus Viscum; species Viscum album. The sequence continues at coordinate 1,544,919,197 of OY728135.1, read as the reverse complement.
TGATGTCATGGGGTGTTCAGAAAACCAAAAGGTTAGTCTTGCTATTTACCGTTTGGAGGGTGAGGCAGATCAGTGGTGGTCTATGGTTAAAAATATCAGGTACGCTGATGAGATTGATGCTCTTGACTGGGATGAATTCAAAGGTATGTTTCTTGATAAGTATTTTCCTAAGGCTGTTCGACTTAGGATGGAAAATCAATTCTTGGAATTGAGGAAAGAGGAAGACTCAGTGGCTACCTATGAAGAAAGGTTCACTCGATTGGCAAGGTATGCTCTAAATTTTATCCGAGACCTTGATAGTAAAATCAATTGTTTTTACTTAGGATTAAAGCCAAAATATCGAAGGAAATTAGCTTCTCGTGAGTTTAAAAGTTATGAAAAGCGTGTTCGATGTGCTGAGAAGGTGGAAATGGAGTTTGCCGATGACGAAGTGTTCTATAACAACCAGCAGAAGAAGAGACCGAGGTGGCAGGAGAATGGTAAGAATTCTTCAAAAAAGCCTGATGGTAAGAAAACTAAGTTTCCAGTTTGTGATAAATGTGGCAAAAGGCATGCTGGGGAATGTCTTCTAAATTCTGGAAAGTGCTACCGATGTGGTAATATGGGACATAAGGCTCGTGATTGCACTGAAAAGGATCAAGGTGAAGGTAAGACCAAATTTGATTTACAGTTAGTGAAATGTTTTAAGTGCAATGAGATGGGTCACTATGAAAATGAGTGTCCGACAAAGAGCTTGAGTGATGGGAAGCAGTTGGACTACAAGCAGAAAGGGGTGGTGAAATCCTTTGCAACTACTTCATCAGACGTCGGACCATCAAATGAAGTTGTATCAGGTACTTTGTTTGTTTTTTCATATTATGCCAGTGTGTTTTTTGATTCAGGGTCTACACATTCTTTCATCTCTGAAACCTTTTCCAGTAAAATGGGAACACCATCTCAAGAAATGAATCCTGAACTTTTGGTAAAAACACCTGTGGGAAATGTTGAGGCAAAAAGAATTTATAAGAATCTTCATATCCTTATCTGTGGAAAGAACCTACTGGCAAACCTTATTGTTCTACCTCTAGTAGAGTTTGATGTTATCCTAGGTATGGATTGGCTCTCTATTTACCATGCTAAGATTGAATGTAGAGCTAAAGAAGTTTCTTTTCAGAAAGACTTTCAGTTTGTGTACAATAATGAACCCTTACTGTTGATAACTTATCAATAGGACAAGAAACTTTTAAAAGATGTAAATGAATGTCACCTTGCACACATCGTTGAAAATAAAGGAACTGTTCAGATTAATGATGTGTCAGTGGTAAATGAGTATCCTGATGTTTTTCCTGATGAGTTTCCTGGAATAATACCAGATCGGGAAGTTGAGTTTACTATTGACTTAGTTCCTGATGCTAAGCCAATTTCAAAACCTCCTTATCGAATGGCTCAAATTGAACTTTTAGAGTTAAAGGAGAAATTACAAGATTTATTAGAGAAAGGTTTCATTCGACCAAGCACATCACCATGGGGTGCTTCTATTTTATTTGTTAAAAAGAAAGATGGTTCTATGAGACTTTGCATTGATTATAGAGACTTGAATAATATCACTGTTAAGAACAAATATCATTTGCCTCATATCGATGATTTGTTTGATCAGCTCCAGGGAGCTCAGTTTTTTTCAAAGATTGACTTGAGATCGGGGTACCATCAGCTGAAGGTAAAGGAGGCAGATATTCCAAAGACTGCGTTCCGTATGAGATATGGCCATTATGAATTTGTAGTAATGCCTTTTGGGCTAACCAATGCACCTGCTGTATTCATGGACTTAATGAATAGAATTTTCCATGAGTTCTTGGATAAGTTTGTGGTGGTTTTAATTGATGATATTTTGGTGTTTTCTAAAAGTAAAAGGAGCATGAAAGACATTTAAGGGTTATCTTGAAAACCTTAAAAGAAAAAAAACTGTATGGAAAATTCAGCAAGTGTGAGTTTTGGTTGCAACAAATTTCATTCCTTGGTCATATTGTTTCTAAAGATGGAATAATTGTTGATCCTGCAAAAACAAAAGTTGTGGAAGAATGGCCAAGACCCACAAATGTAACTGAGATTTGTAGCTTCCTTGGTTTGGCAGGATATTACCGAAGGTTTGTTAGAAATTTTTCACGATTATCTAGTCCAATGACTAAGCTAACTCGGAAGGGTGTTTAGTTTATCTGGACAAAAGAATGTGATGATTGTTTTCAGGAATTGAAAAGAAGATTGGTGAATGATCCAGTTTTGGAACTACCTTCCAGGAATGGTGAGTTTGTTATATACAGTGATGCTTCTTTGAAAGGACTTGGTTTCGTCCTAATGCAGAATGATCAGGTAATTGCTTATGCTTCACGATAGTTGAAAACTCATGAGGTAAATTACCCTACACATGATTTAGAATTAGCTGCTGTTGTTTTTGCTTTAAAAATTTGGAGGCGTCATTTGTATGGAGTAAAGTGTGAAATATATACTGATCACAAAAGTTTAAAGTATATATTCACTCACAAAGATTTAAACATGAGATAGAGGAGATGGCTAGAATTAATCAAGGATTATGATTGTACAATTCATTACCATCCGGGAAAAGCAAATAAAGTGGCTGATGCATTGAGTCGAAAAAGTAATGCTTCATTAGCAATGTTGCGTTTGGAATGTGATCCTTTGGTTAAGGATTTGATGAACTTTGGCATAGAAGTTTTTGGTGTAGGAAGTTCTTCTGTTTTGTTTCAGGTATCAGTGAGATCATCTCTATCAGGCAGAATCAAGCAAGCACAGAAGCAAGACAGTGAGTTGTAGAAAAAGGTAGAGCTAGTTCAGAAAGGTAGGTTTCCTGAATTCAACATTGATAATGATTTTGTTTTGAGATTTGGGAAGAGATTGTGTGTGCCTTGTGATTCACAGTTGAAGAGAGATTTGTTATGTGAAGCTCATAGTTCTCCATTTTCAGTTCATCTGGGCAGTACTAAGATGTATAGAGATCTGTGGGAGTATTACTGGTGGGATGGAATGAAAAGGGATATTGCTGATTTTACTGTGAAGTGTTTGACATGTCAACAGGTTAAAGCAGAGCGGTAGTTACCGAAAGGGATGCTTCAGCCATTACCAGTGCCAGAGTGGAAATGGGAGAATATATCCATGGACTTTGTTGTGGGATTACCGAAGAAATCTTTAGGTAATAATGCAATCTGGGTTATTGTTGATCGCTTGACCAAATCTCCTCATTTCCTTGCTATACGAGATACTTTCTCTCTTGATCAACTTTCTCGTTTGTATCTTAAAGATATAGTCAGTCTACATGGAGTTCCTCTCTCCATTATATCGGATCATGATCTCAGGTTTACTTCTAACTTTTGGAAAGGCCTTCAGAAGTCGATGGGTACTGAATTAAATTTTAGTACAGCTTTTCATCCTCAATCAGATGGGCAGTCAGAACGAACAATTCAGACATTGGAGGATATTCTACGATCTTATTCTATGGATTATCAGGGAATTTGGGACCAACATCTTTATTTGGTTGAATTTTCATATAATAATAGTTTTCATTCGAGTATACAGATGGCACCATTTCAGGGATTCTATGGGAAGCTGTGTCGAACTACAGCTTTCTGAGATGAAGTGGGTGAAAGGAAGTTGATGGGACCATAATTGGTAGAAGAGATGGCATAAAAAGTTCAGCTGATTCAGGAGCACATGAGAACAACTCAGAGTAGGCAGAAGATTTATGCAGACAACAGGAGGAAGGATCTATCTTTTGAGGTAGGTGATCATGTTTTTCTCAAAGTATCACCATGGAAAAGTGTGATGCGATTTGGTAAGAAAGGAAAGCTGAATCCAAGGTTCATTGGACCATATGAAATTATGGAGAGAGTTGGATCAGTTGCTTACCGAGTGGCTTTACCTCCGAGTTTATCTCAGGTACACAATGTTTTTCACATTTCGATGTTGAGAAAGTATATGCCAGATCCATCTCATGTTTTGAGTCCAGAGGTAGTTCAGCTGGAAGAGAACCTATCTTATGAGGAACAACCGGTCCAGATTCTTGACCACAGGGAGCAAGTGTTACGGAATAAGGTGATTAAGAAGGTAAAGGTTTTGTAGAAAAACCACATGATGGAAGAGGCAATATGGGAATCTGAAAATGCAATGAGGGATAAGTACCCCCATTTATTCGATAAGTAAATAAATTGCGGGGACACAATTTTCTAAAGGGGAGAAGGATGTAACATCCCAAGTAAGTAATGAATAATAGATATTTTATCTATGTATATTAATGATTAAGATAGTGTTTTAGAGGCTTAAAATGAAAATAAATACAATCTTATGCATGGAATACACTAATATTCTCAAAAGATTGTTTTATTGCCTTTGATGGCAAAACATTTTTGAATCTATCTTTTGAAAATTTTATAAAATATGTTTGTCAAAATAAACTTATTCTTTATGATTGGGACATCAAAATTTACTTTGTGTGAATTTTTGGTATTTTTCTGACAATGTTCATTTTTTAATGAATAGTGAAAAATACTGCATTTTACATCAAAACTGCTTTTTAATCTAATTGATTTATATGATTAGATTATCTTTTGAATTGGTTTTGAAGTGAAATTATAATATATTTTTACCATTTAATCCAATGGTGGTCATTGGAATCAATTTCACTTTGAAATTGGACTTAAACTGGTGTCAATCTTTTGATACTTATTGTTTCATAAAAACACGCTATTTATCATAACAACGGGAATTAATTATTAAATTAATTAATGTGACTTATATGTTTTGAATTTATTAAAATAGACTTAATTTTTGAATTCGGAATATCCAATATAGCTTAGGGTGAATTTTTGGTATTTTTCTGAAAAACTTCAATTTTTGATGAATAGTGAAACCACTAAGTGGTAGTTAAAGAAACTGATTTTTCGTTTAAATGAAACTTTTCCACTTTTGTGTTCTGAATTTCAAAAATCCGACATACATGGTTTTAATTAAGAAGTAAAATGTGGTTCAATGAGATTAAAATAATTTTTTGGTGAATAGTAACTTATTAAGTTTTTAATCGTGATTAGTGGTAATTAGTGTAGTTTAAGGTAAAAATAATGTTTTAATAGTATGAGATGAGCTTAACACATGTCATACCCTCATTGGTTGTGTCATGGCCGACCAAGACAAGCCATGGGTCAACTTGGGGACCCCATGGAGCCACTTTGGTTGGGAAATGACATAAATAACTTTTTATTTAATGTAAAAGTAAAAATGACACAAACATCATATGTTTTACGAAAACAATTTTTACATAGGGTTATAAAGATCAGATTTTTTATTATAAAGAGTCATTTGAAATCTAAAACGATTTTCTACATCATAGTATTTTTTTATAATTTTTAGACTTTAAATAAATTAAATTATTTATGACATCATGATGATGCAGCGATGACGTCATTATTTAACAATTTAAATAAAATGGAAAGATAATGTAATATCTAAGACCTACACATGTCCAAAACCTATTGGATGAGTGTATTTTTAACCCTTATCACCTTATCCTCAAATTATATCGATGTGGGATCTTAGAAATTCGAAACACTTTTGAAAATAAAATAATAGTTTCATGATTTCCAAAAGTTCCCCTCCTCTCCTCTTATAAAAGGCCCCCACCTCTACCTCATTTCACTCACTCCTCAAGCCTTTGGCTCTGCCAACCCCTTCCCATTTACTCTCTCCACATCCCTCTCCTCATCCTAGAGGATTCCCTTTGGGCAGAATCCTTTCAAAGGAATCCTTTAGGCTCAAATCAAAAATAGTTACACTTTTAAAGGTAATTCATTCTCTCATGTTCATTTGTTTTATTTTGCTTCTCCAACCCACTAAACTCTTTTTATTTACTTCTTTTGTAACAAAACCAGTATCTTCAATATACTAGGATGTTGTTATAAGATTTATTCGAGCTACACTCTCACACAACTACATCAAATGGTTAATGAACATACGGTTTCTGTGGATGGCGAAATTCTGCCTCCCGAAACGATGATTGTTCAATACTCATTTAACACCTTCAAAGGTGGCCATTATGATGTCACTATTTTTATATATGATATATAATATGTTTATTCTTTCCTTAATCTTCTGTATTTTTCATTTATGTCATACCATTATTGTTTCCATTATGGGTAAACACGATATCTTCATTTTAGGAAGTGCGGACTACCGCCCCTGAAAGTGATTTGATTCGTTAATACCATATGTGGGGTGTGTAAAGGATAAAGTTAATGATATTATATATTTTATTATACTGGAATTATAATATACTCTTATATCATTATGATTCCATTCCAGAAAATATGAAATAGAAATGGAAGTAGCGTTCATGCGTACGTGCGGCTTACTGTCTCCATGAACGGTGCATTTCATTTCTTACCTCTAAATGTGATGTAATATTATAAATACATGTATATGATGAATATATATGATATATATGTTATCCAAATCATTAATATCATTCTGGATATAACGAACCTTTGACCAAATTAACAACATGTAAGTGTAAGAATTCTATTTTTGACTTAAGAACCAAATACCGACAAAATGTACATTATTAACTTAAATGATTACATGATGTTCATAACATGGTATAAAAGGAATAATGAACTTGAAAAAGGTTCTTAAGAAAGTAGAGATTAACTCAAGTTTATTATTCAGGAGATTAAAGAACGGTCGGGTCAAGTCGGATACGGGGTATGGGACTTCGTCTCAATCTCCTTTCATTGAGGCATATTTTGTTTTATACACATCCTTCTTTTATACGGCGTATAAAACCCTTTGACTTTTACGTTTATCCAAAAGGAATATTTTTTATACGAAGCATTTTAAAAAACGACAAAAGGGAATTTTTTTGTCGTATGTATGCGGCGACAACGACTTCTCCGCCGCCGTGACCATTATTTGAGTTTTGGCTTCCTCTACAAGCCATACCTTCTTTTTAAAAGAAAAATAAATACCAAGTTTAACTTTTCTTTTTATTTTGGTATTGAAAATGGTTCTCATAATGTTTTTATATCAATGTGTTGTATTGATATCTTGTGATTGAAAGGTGGAAATGTTATGTTTCCTTTATGCATGTTTTATGTGATACGATTATGTTGAGGTTCTTGGGCATTATTATGAAGACGGGTGGTTCCGTGATAAACTAAGGGCGGGTGAGCCCGATATAGCTCTCCAATGCATTGGGTAACGCAAAGGAGTGAAACGTTAAGGTTTCTCCGAAGAGATTTAGGGAATATACTGTGATGGGTATTCCAAACGTAACCAAGAGGGTTACTCCCTACGTAAGAATGTTATGAATGCCTCAAGTTACCTTTATGTCTTATGATTTCTATTATTTATTCATGATTTGATGAGGTATGTTAATGTGCTGATGTTTTATGGGTAAAGTATGATCTCATCCTTATGTATATACGTACCCATGTTTCCTTTCCATATTTTTATATCCCTTACTGAGATTTTTATGCTCATCCCAAGTTTTTTTGAAATGTTTTTCACAGGTCAAGGGAAAGGTACATGATATGATGATAGTGTCAAGGAAGTGTCAAGAAAGAATCCTTGTTTTATTTTAAATATTTTTCCATTGATGGGAATGAAGAATACTATCTTTATGTAACCACTTTTTTTATACGTGGAATGTAATGCAAGTTTTATGATCTAATTCTCTAAAACTCTAAACCCGAAAAGATCCTCAATGTGTAATCTTGTAATAACTCAAGATTAAGTAAGGTTTAAGGCTGGGGCCTTATAATTATAATAAAATTCCACTAATGAAATATGTTGATTCCATCTTCCCTGGTAATCCCTTGAAAAATATTGATGCATGCCTTCCAATGTCCGGATTTTTTCTCAGACTTTCCATCATATTAAAGTTGAAAGGTTATGAAAAAATTTACTTCTATTCCCAATGACTTATAAAGGACATTCCGAAATTTATTAGTGCACATGGGATCACAGTCAGATACAATAGAAGAAGTAACTCCATTTAACCTAAAAATATCTTTGAGTTATAGTCTAGAAATATGATCCAAATACATATTATGTCAAATATAAATTATATTTTTACATTTAGTTAGTGATTCCAAAAAAAACCTAAATCACATTGTTACCTTGAGAAGTATTTGTTAATCCCACCATGAAATCCATGGATATAAATTCACATTTCCACTCTAGAATTGGAAATGGATTAAGCATCCCCTTTGGTAATTATTAATCTGCTTTAACAGGTTGATAAGATTAAAGTTTCATTATAAAATATGAAATATGTAATTTTATTCCATCCCACAAAAAATAGTCCTAAAGGAATTTGTACCTATTTCTACTTCAAGGATGAATTGAAAATAGAGAAATATGACCTTCACATAACAATTATTTCATTATCTAAGAATCAAAAGTCACTTATAGTTTCATCCCAAATCTAAAAAATGAAATATTTACATATATTAAATTCTTGAAACATACCTCTTTTCACAAATTCAACCTTTTTATATAACTCACTTTATTCTTTATGTGCTTTCTTAATTATTTCTGAGAGAGATGCTTGCACTAAAACTTGAAAAAAAAATTATTTCCCTACAACAATAATTTCTGATCCAAGACTCATCAAATCAATAATCAAGGGTCTTTTTTTAATGTAACATAGTTAATGATAGATTATGTTTTCTACTCAAATAATCTTTCATATCCATTTCTCTTCCAGGATGGTAATTGATTATACAATAAAAATCCTTTATCATTTCAATCCATCTTCTCTTCCATAAGTATAATTCTTTCTGAGTGAATATATATTTTGGACTTGTATGGTTTTTATGTATTTCAAATTGGTATCTGTATAAATGATTCATATAGATTTTAAATAAGAAAACCACATCTTCTAAATCCAGATCATGTGGGAATATGTTAAATCATGAAGTTTTAGTTGACTTGAATCATAAGAAATTACCTGATCATTATTTATTAGAACATAATCAAGTCCCTTTAATTAATCATATTTGTAGATAAAAAACTATACATTTCTGGAAGGCATAGAAGAAACTTGATAATTAAAAAATATCATCTTTAGTTCTTGAAAACAAACATTACATTCTTCTTTCAAAATAAATTTAACCCATTTTCTTGTTAACTTAGTTAGCTTGCTAGATAACCGTGCAATGTTTTGAACAAACTTTTGGTAATAAATTAATAATCCAAGAAAATTACAAATGTTTGTAACATTTTTTGTTCTTGGACATTAATCATCCACTTTTTTGGGTGGGATCAACTTTTATTCCATCCTTATTTACAATGTTCTAATGAAAAGGGATATGTTACAACCAAAAAACACATTTTATAAATTTTACCCACAACTGATTTTCTTTGGGAGTTTGAAAGAAAATCCTTAAATGTTCTTCATGATCCACATATCTTTTATTAAATACCAAAATATCTTCAAAAAATAACTACAAATTTATCAAACTATTCATGTAATATTTTATTCATAAGATCCATGAATACAAAATGGGGCATTTTTCAAACACAAAGGAATAACAGCAAACTCATAATACACATATCTAGTATAAAAAGTGGATTTTAGGATTCCATCCTTCTACACAATATATTGATGGGACCTAGATCTCATGTAAATCATGAAAAAATATAGATAACTCTAGTTCTGATCAACCAAGTCATTGATATGAGGAAAAGATACTTATTTTTAACCATAATGTTATTCAAATCATTATAATCAATGTAAATCCTCATGGAACCATATTTATTTTTTACAAACAAATTGGAGAAACCCATTGTTAATTACTAGAACAAATTAAGACTTTGTCAAAAAAAACTCTTACAACAGATTTTTGAATTCAAAAATTCCAATTGAGCCATTTGATGGGGAGTTGAAATTGGTTTAGAATCAGGAAAAAAGTCAATAGTAAATTCAACTTCTTGATTATTTATAAAACTAGAAAACTCATTAGGAAATAAATATATGTATTCATTTACCAATGGAACATATTTAATCTAAATATTTCCCCTATTTTAAGGAATATGACGAAGATAGCTTTCATTTCCATATTTGGATATTTTCTCATCTTCCTGATATGTTATCAATTTTCTGGGTTTCTTATTGTATGAAAATTGAAAATATTTCTAAAAAAATATTCTTTATATCTATAATCAATCTTACCATGATAAAAAAGAAATCCACTCCATATATAGAATTACATAAAACTCAACTACGTGTGAAAAACAAGGTTTCAGGTCGTTTCTTTCCATATAAAACAATAGGAAGATTCTTATGAGGCCTTTTTCAATAATATTTCCCCATTGTGTTTTAACCATAAGCTCTTGTCTAATTTTTTGAGGTGAAATTTTCAGTTTACCAGAAAAATTTTCAAAAATTAAATAATTTGTAGATCTTTTATCAAATAATATATTAGAAAAATCTTAGTAAACAAACAATGTATCTGATACCACTTCATTGGATGTCCTGACATCTACTAACATAGTCACATAGGATCTTAATGCTCCTTTAATCTTAAAATCAATCATATTTCAATCATTCAGTCATTTATTTGGTTAGGTATTTTCATATTGACCCCTCTCACCACATTTGAAAAAAAAATATAGATTTCTTATCAGAATTAATATTTAGTTCATTTTTAGTAAACTCTCAGGCCATATTTACAAACATACCGCATCAAAAACTTCTCATAGTTTTGTTACAACATTACACAATGTTCTTTTTACCACAATTTTCAGAAATTACAAATGGACTTTCTTACCTTCATATTTTATTGATATATTCTTACCCATATCTTTCTATATAGACCACTTCTTCTTATTTTTTTGAAATTATAGATTATCATTTACCAACTCAATTTATACCCTATCATCATAATAGATAAATTTCTCATATCTTTTGAATTCATGGGGGGAAAATTCATTTCGTTATCTTGGCTTCAATCCTGAGTAAAAAAGATTTCTTTTTATATCAATATTAGGAATATGATATACAACATACCTTTCCACTCTAGTGAAGTTTTCTTCATAAAAGACCATTGAATCCTCTTCATTTTGTTTCAATTAATTGATTTTTTTCCATTGTCTGTCGAAAAACCTTATGAAAATATTTTTCAAGGAGAATATTTTTAAATTCATCCCATTAAAAAGAATCAGTCTCATTAAGATCCCTAATATTCTTGTCCATTGACCACCAATGGTCATCTTAACCTTCAAAATAATAAATTTAAAGACTATCCTTTTGATTATATAAACACCCCATGACATTAAATATCATTTCAAGGTATTTAATCCACCCATCATCCTCCAATGGGAAAAAAGATCCACTAAAAGAAAGAGGGTGTTGTCTCATAATGTGGTCCACTATTATCATGTTCTATTATAGTAGTTATGGTTTTTCTCTTGCATGGATTCCATCACCCTTTATTACATGTATCATCTGAGACATTTCTATCAAAAACACATCAGTTCCAACCCCTATAATTCCTGGTTGAGGATACAGAAATATATCAACCTCTCGGTTCCTTCAAACTTCAGATCCCCTATTTATTGTACGAGAAAACATTTTTGATAGACATATCATAGATGAAGAAACATGGAAATATTAAAATAAAATATCATTTCAACATTAAAATAAGTTAAAAATACTATTGGGAATTTAGTTAATATCATCCTAACCTGTAAAGTTATATAAACCATGCTTTGATACCAACTATAAGGATTCAACCATAAACATTACATAATCTATTACATTCAATTATAATTCAATTATTCATACTCCCAAATATATTATTGGTTTATAGTTTTATTAAATCATTACTTAATTCATATATATCAACCCACAATAATACAAAGTGGTTAAAACTAACAAAATTAACATTTTCTCAAAATATAATTGTTTTTTTATAAAAACATGAAATCTTTTCATGAAAAGTCTTCAAAACATTCATATTGGATTTTAATTTTCTCTTACCCATCCTTTAACCCTATGAAAACATTTTAAAATTATATATGAGAAAAAAAATATCATTATGGTATATAAATAGAAGGAGGGAAACTCTTATTAAATGAATACTTATAGACATATGAAATCATTTTTATAAAGATGTACATCTCACCCATCGTATACTTAATTTGTGAAAACAATATATTTTCCTAAAACATTGAAAAACATAAAATAACAGTATAGGTAAATTGGGGAATTAATTAGTTAATATTGTAACCATTATGGATACCTTGTGATTTGTAACTCTCACAGCTACTATACAATTTAACCCTCACAGCTACTTTATGGTGTTACCATAATAGTTTCACATAGAGTAACCATACGACCGAAATCGAAAATAAACATTACTAATGAATTAGAGGGATATATAGGACCCAGACATTATTATATACAATTTCCAATAACTATAACATAATTTTAAAATAAGGACACTATCACAAAAACATCTCTTTTTGAATTTTATAAAAAAAAATAGAAGTTCTAAATGAGATTTTAAAAGAAAATCCCATTAAAAATATCATATAATTAAAGTGAGAATTAATTTAATGAAATGATTATGTATATAAATTGTAAATCCATCAAATAAAACATAACATAAACAAAATAAATTACACAAATAATCTTAGTACCGCATAATTAGTGATCTATAGGGTTAACCGAAAGAATGACAATTTTGTTAAAAAATAATTTACCTCGGGCTCGTTTTACATCAAATGTGATTAAAATTCTTTATAATGGATAAAAGAGATTTATTAATATTTTACATCAACATATACAATTTTATAACACCTTACATGATAATTTCACAGCATCATACAACAATTTTATTAATAATATTTTTGATTTCCATTATTTCAGGTTGGTTATTTACATGGTTTCCAGAGAGAGTTTGTAATGGATTTTCTTGTCGAATGGAAGGGAAACTATTGAAGTGTAATTAAATGGTTTTATTATGATTCTAGAATATTAAATGATATAATAAATCGTTTTTCATATATTATGATGAATCATTAGATAAAATGTTAATCATATTTTTAGATCATTTTTGTAGTTCGTCAATAGTCACAAAATAGTTTTATTATATAATTTAATATTATGAATATATGTTAATTTCAGAACATAAAAGAGGTTATATAATAAAATTTAAAAAAATCTATCATTAAAATTGTTTTATGAATATAAATAAAGGCATTATTAGAAATTGAAAACACATCGTTCATGATTTTGTAAATTCGACAGATTACAGATGATGTTTTTATTTTTAGAAAAAAATGGGGAGATGAAGAAGTATGATGATGAATTTTTCCATAAACATGATAAAATTATATTATATAATAGATAATTTATGTTTAATTCTTCTTTTATAGGGGTATTTGAAGAGAGTATAATAATAGAAAAATATTTCAAAATAAAATAAAATAAAATGAAGGAGGATTTTTACCTCTTGAATTATTCTCATTAAGAACCTCTGTAAGGCCTTTTGTTTTGGCCTTTTGGTGAGGCCAAAAGGTATTGGACGTGGGGAAGAGGCTTGGGAAGAGGATTTGGAATAATTTTGACAATGATTAGTGAATTATATGTATGATCAGAAGAGGCGGTGAGGGTGGTATTTATAGTGGAGGAGGTGAGGGTTTTTTATTATTTTATTGAGTAGTTTATCAGTTTATCTAAAGACTATGAATAGTTTGAGAATTATCTCTAAATATATTAAAATAATCAATTTAAATTCTATATTATGGTGATTATGTGATTCATGTTGTTAGTAATTGTGTATTTTACTTATAATGTATATATACTGTAAATTATTATATTTCACTATTCACCAAAAATTCAACTATTTTAGAAAAATCCAAAAAATTCACCATAACAAATTATAATTTTTAGAATTAAATAATGAACCACATTTTTTGGAAATAATTTTCAAAATATGAGAAATTTAATATTTCAATAAAATCATAATTTATTTTAATATTAACAATTTTTAAACTATAACTGATTTTAAAACATAATGAAAAATTAATAAAGGGCTCATAAAATTTTATTATATCCATATGAAAACATAGATACAAATTAAATGAATATATTTTATGAAAATGTATTTTCTTTTAAATCAATATATTAATTATAAAATTGTAATTAAATATTTTTTACTTGTAAAAAATCCAACACTGAATTTATGATTTTCAAAACACATTATTTACTTTTTAAATGATATAAATATAACATATTCTCACATATAGGATGGTTAAATTTTATTTATAAATTATTATGTTAGGTTAAAATTATATTTGATAGATGAATATTTTTAATGGTCATGTTACTATTCCTATGGTCAGGTTACTATTCTGTTGGTATAAATTTATTAATTTCTATAAATACCACTTATTTCATTTTTCCTTTATAAATAATTTGTCTATTTTATTCCCAAATGAAGAGAAACTATTTTATATGTTCCTAGGTTATTGAATAAAAATTCATCAACAAACCATATATGGTAATATATATAAGAATTTGGTTCTGTGGTAGATATATAATAAAATTATATTTATTTTAGAGAGTATGTTTGAATGTGTATGTGGAAATTCAAGACTTAAGGTAAGGGATTTACCATATCACTTTTATATCCTGGAGATATTTGATATATTCACCACTTATTCTTGTTATGTGGGGTATATAATAACCTATAAACACATTATATCATGAGTTTCCTTTATTTAATGATATTTACTGTTTTAATTGAACATCCAAGAGTGGAATGGAGGGAAACAATTCAATAGGGTCCATATTGAGGTAACATACAAAATATTTTAGTAATTTTAATGATCCACTACTTTCTAAGTATAGGATTACTACTAATGAAATTATATTTTATGATCTATAGTATTTGGATCATGAAAAGGTAATTTTGGATCTCTATCATTTTAAGGTGAGTAGGTGTATGATCGAATATGAAAATATGAGATCCTAAAATACAAGAGGGGAGGTGAATTTTATACTTTTAAAAATTCCTTTGGTACTTTTAAAGATAGTAATGTTTAACAAGGTTAAACTAGATAATTCACATAACCTCTAAGTTACAAACACTTGCTTTACTCAGGAAATATAATTCCGAAAATGAAATTCTGGAAAAGTGATTCTGGAAATAAAACATAATGAAAGTTTACAATGATAAATATTCTACCTTAAAGCATATAGAGTCTAAAAAAATTAGAGTACAAGTATATGGAAGTATAAGATAGTAATACTTTACTCAAAAATACAAATGCATCAGAAAACTTGTAACATAACAAGTAACAAGTAGAAAATATTTTAACCCAAAGAAAAGGATATCCAACAACCATGGATAGAGGTCCCTTGATTTATACTTTCAAGAATTTATATCATAACCACACCTGGGTAAGCCCTCAATACGAAGATCGGAGTCAGTCTTGCTATCCCCGCAATCCCTAAACATCAAGTTAGTCGGCACCTATGTCTTCCTGTCCCCGGAAGGCCTCGATTGTACACAACAACAATCAGATTCGCCCAAAGAATATCTGAACAAGTAGTTCAGTGCGCACTAAAAAATAATGCCTCTCTCTCTGTAGAAATCACTTCAGCAGCATGTAATATCTAGATTGATCAACTTGTTTTGAGCTCAATAAAATGAGCTCCTATTTATAAGCACGACTTCAACGGTCGGCTCCCTCTTCCAATGATCATATTCTTCCTTTCATTTCGGAGGGACATGTACATGTGTAACTAAAACAACGGTTAATGAGTAACTGAATGCACGACATCATTTTAGAAAGAAAAAAAGTGTAAGTAAAAAATATGCTTACAAAATCATAATGAATTATTTAGAATGTAAGTAAATTAATGTTCGGATTCTAACAAAAAATGAATTCGGAGACTATAAGGATATTTGGATTCTGTTTTATAGAAGTTCAGAACCTCAACTTACAAATTTCGGAGTCAGAATTCTGAGAACTTAGAGTCAGAACTCTGAATAGTTCGGAGTCCTAATTCTAAGAACTCAGAGTTAGAAATTTGAATAGTTCAGAGTCAGAATTCAGTGAACTTGGAGTTAGAACTCTGAATAGTTCAGAGTTAGAATTCTGAATCAGAATTCGGAGTCCAAACATAGAAGAGTTCGTAACCAGAATTCATAACCAAAATTCAGAGTCAAAACTCAGAAGAGTTCTTAACCAGAATTCGTAACCAGAATTCAGAGTCAGAACTCAGAAGAGTTCATAACCAGAATTCGTAACCAGAATTCAGAGTCAGAACTCAGAAGAGTTCGTGACCATAATTCATAACCAGAATTCAGAGTTAGAACATAGATGAGTTTGTAACTAGAATTTGTATCCAGAATTCAGATTCAGAACACAAAAAATTTCATAACCAGAATTTTTAATTAGAATTCAGATCCTAAAACAAAATTCTTCATATATAGAAATTTATATGATTCCAAGGTTTTTGGTTACAAACCAAATTTTAAAATTAGAAAAATTATTGATATGAAAAATAAAATCAATGTAAGGATAAATTTATTTGGGGAAGGAAAATTTCCTTATATATGTAAAACATAGGGTAAAATAAGTTTTACCTTTAGTGAAGGTGTTTTTGATTTTAAAAACAATAAGACATGGTAAATTCATAAGGAAACCTAATTTACATAACAATCTCCCCCAAACATGAAGGAATAGAAAATTCATAACGAAAACCTTATTGAATCAACAATCACCCCTTTTTTGGAAAGCACAAATATCCTTACAAAAAAGAATAGAAGGACTTAGCAAAAAATTTCGTTACTTTAAAAAAACTTATCTCCCTTTATAAATTGGAGAAGATGAATACGACTAACTCCCCCTTAGGATTTGGAACACTATGGATTGTATTCTAGAATTCTGAAATGGGATTTTTCATTATATTTGGTATGGAAATTTTCATAATGAGCACTCCCCCTTAGATAAACACCCCCTTACTTTGGGATATATCTTCTTATAATTAGAATTATTTTTCCTTCTCCCCCTTTGTGATTTTCAAAAAGAGTTTGAGGGAATGGAAAAAAATATGGTACCTAAAATATTGGTACAAACATCCTGATAGAAACAAGAAACCACAATTTCATTAAAATTGGATTAATTTGTTCAATGAAAAATAGATACAATAAAAGATCAGATTTGAATCTATTTTTCTTCTTTTTTCCTTTGGTATAAGCTACTTCACAATGGTCTTCAAATTTTTCATCTCTTTGTAATCCTACTCTGATTTCTTCTCCAAGACTTTGATCCTATCATCTTGAGCCATCAGAGCCTCTTCCTGAGCCTTCATTAAGTCATTGTGCATCAATATCTTTTCTTTCATCTCGATCGGATGATCTATTTCTGTTTTCCAAATTTGGACAACATAATTCTACTTCTTATTCAGATATTTAACATCCTGAATCAGGGTATTTTATTCCAGATTTAGCTTTTCCTCAAAGCTATTTATAAGATCCTTGATTTTTTTGTCTTCAGTATCAAAGGCTTCCTTGACATCATCTTGAAATTGATCAAGCTCTCTCTAATATTAAATGATCTTCTTAGACCAGCTTGTCATTTTCTTGTAATATTTTTTGTGGGCCTCATATTTGATAAGGAAGTTATTGTGATCAACTTCAATCTTTACACACCTATCCATCATGATGGATATAGAATCCGATTTCTGATTCATGCTATGCTGGAGCATCTGGAATCTAGATTCAATTGATGGAAAGATCAAAGTAGTGCCAACTAGCTTCTTCAATGACTGAATGACAAAATCTTGTCACAAAGTTGATGATTCTGAATCTAACATTTTTCTTGGAGATGGTTCTTCCTCTAGCTCATCTATCTTCCTCATAGAGGTTCCACCAGATTCCATCTTCCTCAAAATTACCTTTGTTGGGGTATCAACAACCAATTGTTTTCCCTTATTTCTTCTCTCAATAGCTTCTTCATCGGGAGATTCATGGTCACCTACATAAAACTGTACAATATTATCTTCATCAATTTTCCCTTTTTCAGCTCCTGCCTCAATGTCTTCAGGGAGAATGATGTCATGATTATGGATCGCTTACTCAGAAACTTGTTCACTCCCTCTTCAGCCTTCTCATCAATTCCTAGAGTAGTAAGTGCCGATGATCTGGCTTGAGAAGTCTGGATTGACAACTTTTCGAAAGCACCTTCTTTTTCATGAATGTATTCTACTAGCTTTATCAGATCAGCTGTATCTTCAGTACTTTGAACATCCTAGAATTCTTCCACAACTTCCTTTTAAACATCATTCTCTTAGGATTTTTGCGGAGTCATAAACTTTTTACTCAATGTTTTAGGTAATGGTTCTACTAAGAATGTTTTCGGTACAAGAATGTTCTTAGATGCTACCTCAGTAGCCTTATAAATAGAATGCACAATCTCTTCCTGAAACAACTTCTTCTTGAGCTTCTTCTCTTTAGCTTACTTCTCAATCTCTTCAGCAGCTTTCCCTTTTAGTGCTTTGTCCTTTGTAGGGTCTAGGCCAAATTGTGGTTCCCCTTCTTTCTGATTCCTTTTATCCTCCCACCGCTTGGAAACTACCTCATCCGGATATGCTTTCTATTTCATGGGATTTGGAGGTGCTGTTTAAGCTCCTTTAGCTTTATGTGTTTCACCTTCATGTTCTACTTCCTTCAATTTTCTTTTATTTCCAGCCTTATTTGGCGGTTTATCATCTTATGCATTTTTTGAAACGACTTCTGCTTCATCCTCTAGGAGATCATAAAACTCACTTGACTCCTTAGAGAAACCAACTATCATCCTATTGAGGGTATCATCACTGATTAGCATTATGTTTCAATTCCTCAGCTTGGAACTGTAAGAGATCTTGAAATATTCAAGGCACCGAACTATCTGTTTGGAGAGTAGGGTAGGATACATGATTATATGTGCTCTATGATTCCCATTATTGATATTATCTATCGTAATTAGAATATGCTTCATCAGATTGATTTTCCTTAGATTTACCAAAAAATATATGTTATACATATCAATTTTCTTAAGATTGTCCTTTTCACCCATTCTCAGTATGATAAGACCCTGAACCCATAACTGTAGGATCTGATTGTTGGTAGAAAAGTGAGAAATCTTTATAGAAATGACATCTGTAGGTCCAAGGTATTCCATAGCCTTCACCTTTATGAAAATTCCATGAACATCTTACAGCTTGTGGGAACAAAACATGGCTTCCCCTTCATAGCATAGACCTACCAAGCAAGCAGCCTTGGTTTAAGAAATTGAATATGTTTTTCCATAACTCTTGAAGTAAAATATTTCTCTGCTATCTTCCATGAAAAAATAAGTTGATTCATAAAATTCTATGAGTAGATATACACACACAACATCCTGATCTCCTGTCTTCAAAATGGATACACTCTCCCACCATTTATGTCTAATATTATTTGAAATAATAGTCTTACTTATATATGATGTTTGGATGCAGAAACCTCTCCCTGTAAATTTTCCACTCTGAAATCGGCTTTACAGAATACATATCTTGAGAAGGAATTTCAGCAGACATTCAGACTTGTGATAACTCTAAAAATCTAGAACGAGCTTTTAAAGTTGGGCAGAGCTTCGACATGGAAAGAAGTTGGAAACTGATGTGGGACAACCATCAGGGGTCCCCTTTTGTAGGTGTTGAAGTGACGGTTCATCTTCCCATTTCAATCCAATGACTGAAAATTCGTTAGGTCATATTTGACGGTTGAAATTTTTGGCCGCACGGAATATTTGGTGGGATCTGATATTTTGAGGTTTTTAAAGGAAAAAATCTGATTTAAGGAAACTAGAATTCGCGAAATTTTAAAAACAAAAGAAACTACCAATAAGTAAAAGGTGATTACTAAAACTAAAGAAAGAATCATACCTTTCATACTGTTAGGGGAATTATTTGTATTGAGGAAAATTCTTCTTAAAGGAATTTGTATTCTAAATAAAACTTGAGTAAGAAGAAGAATTGAGTACACCGATCATCATTACAAAAATTTTTATTACTAAAATATTCATTATGAAGATCACAGGCACAAAAAAAACAATATGAAAATTTCAATTACGAAAACTTCATTAAGAAAATTTCAAGTATGAAAATTTTTATTACGAAAATATCAATTATGAAAAACTTCATTACAAAAATTTCATGTACGAAAACTTCATTATGAAAAATTTCAAGTATGAAAAATATGAAAAAATTCATTATGAAAAATATGAAAAACTTAATTATGAAAAATGTGAAAAAATTCATAATGGAAAATATGAAAAACCTCATTATGAAAAATATGAAAAACTTTATTATGAAAAATATGGAAAACGTCATTACAAAAAATATGAAAAACTTAATTATGAAAAATATGAAAAACATCATTACGAAAAATATGAAAAACTTCATTACGAAAAATATGAAAAAATTTATTATGAAAAATATGAAAAATTTCATTACGAAAAAAAGTAAAAAAACATCATTATGAAAAATATGAAAAACTAGAAAGAAAATATACTCCACCAATTAAAAAGAGTTTATTACTGTAAGGGGATTAGTTCAACATGAAGTTAATGAGGAATATTACCTTATAATTATCAATACTAAATTTTGTTTAATGTATTAAAATCTATCGGAGGGTAAAGATTTTGTAAAAATATCAGCAATTTGATCTTGCTTTCCAATAAATCGAAGAATGATATCTCCTTTTGTTGTGTCATCCCTAAGAAAATGATGTCTAATATATATGTGTTTTGTACGAGGGAGATGTGCAGGGTTTTTACTAAGGGAAATGGAACTTGTGTTATCACACATAATTTGAGTCTTAGTAAAACTCAAGCCATAGTCTGTGAGTGTATGTTGCATCCACAACACTTGAGCACAACAACATTCAGCTGCTATATATTCAACTTCAGTAGTGGAGAGTGATACTGAGTGTTGCTTCTTGCATGACCAAGAAACTAATGAATCTCATAAGAAATTAAATGTTATGAATGTACTTTTTCTATCCATTCTACATCCAACAAAGTCAGTATCTATAAAACTTTTTAGAATAAAATCATTTCCAGAAGTATAAAATAGTCCTAAATCCATAGTTCCCTTTAAGTAGAGAAAAATTCTTCTCACTTCCTTTAACTGAGATTCCTTGTGATTGGATTGATATCTTGTAAATAAGAATATTGAAAACATTATGTTTGGACAATGAGCAGTCAAGTAAAGTAAACATCCTATAATACATCTAAAAGATGTTTGATCTAGTGGTTTCCCAGCTTCATCATGATCGAGTGTGTTTGAGGTACTAATTTGAGTACTAATACTTTTAGTGTTTTCATAACCATACATTTTAAGAAGATCTTTAATATAATTATCTTGGGATATATAGATTCTTTCAGGTTTTTGAGAGATTTGAAAACCATGGAAAAAGTTAACTCACCCATCATACTCATTTCAAACTCAGATTTCATTAGATCCTAAAAGGAATTGTTTGGGGATTGATAAGTTGAACCAAATATAATGTCATCAACATAAATTTGAACAATCAAAAAAAATTCACATATTTTTTTATAAAAGGGGTTGGATCTTTATTTCACTTAAAATAATTATTTTGAAACAAAAAAACAGTAAGTCTCTCATACCAAGCTCTAGGGGCTTGTTTGAGGCCATACAAAGATTTGGTATGTCTAAAAACATGATCAGGATGTTTTGTGTCTTCAAAACCAAAAGGTTGTTCAACAAATACTTCCTCTTGAACGTAATCATTAAGGAAGGCACATTTAACGTCTATTTGAAAAAGTTTGAAATTGAAGAAATTAGAAAAGGCAAGTAAAATACGAATAGATTCAAGTCTAGCTACTAGAGCATAGGTTTCTTCATAGTCTATTCCTTCTTGTTGATTATATATTTTAGCAACTAATCTAGCTTTATTTCGTAAAATGATTCTATTTTCATCACACTTATTTATAAAGACCCATTTTACTCCAATAATAAAAGTTTCCTTAGGTCTTTCAACCAAGGTCTAGACTTTATTCCTTTTGAATTCATTTAGTTCATCTTGCATGGCATTAATCCAATCATCATCACCTAAAGCTTCATCAGTTCTTTTTGGTTCTAATTGGGAAATGAATGCTAGATGTTATACTTCATTTCTTAAAGAACTTCTAGTCCTTATATGTTGATTCAAATCACCAATGATACTATCACTGGGATGAATCTTGAGAAATGACTGATTTGGGTTTTGTAAAGCTTGTTCATCAACATAGGGTAGGAAATATTCTGTGGTAAAAGTTTCAGAAGTGGCTTCTTGGAAATTTTCCTTATCAAAAAGATCTTCTATCAAAGGTTGATAATCAATTTTATAAACACATCTGAAGATGTAGGTTGGGGTAGTTTAAAAATAAAAGGATCAGTTTAATCAAATTGTACATGTACTGTCTCTTAAACAATAAAAGTGTTTTTATTGAAAACTCTATTAGCCATAGAAGTTGTGGAGTAGCCTAGGAAAATTCCTTTATCCTATTTTGGTGTGAATTTATGTAGATTATCTAGTATTCAGAATGAATACCTTAAAACCAAAAATATTAATGTTGGAAAGTCAAGGTTTTCTACCATTCAATAACTCATAAGAAGTTTTATCAAGAAAAGGTATAATCAATACACAATTTATAGTATAAAAAGTAGTACTTGTAGATTCATCCCAAAAATGTTTGGGTATAGAATACTCACTCATCATGGTTCTAGTTATCTCTTGAAGAATTCTATTTCTTCTCTCAACAACACCATTTTTTTGAGGTGTTTTGGGTGCTGAGAAGTTATGAGTAATGCCTTTTTTACTACAAAAAGTTTCAAAATCAGAATTTTGAAATTCTCCTCCATGATCACTATGAATAGTTTTCAATGTAAGGTTTTTCTCATTTTGAACTTGGGCTATAAAACTTTTGAAATATGAAAAAGATTCAGACTTTTTTTCTAGAACATAGACCCACATAAATCTAGTGTAGTCATCAACCAAGAAAAATACATAATACTTGTCCCCAATGCTTTATTTATGTGTAGGACCAAAAAGATCCATATGCACTAGCTGTAATGCATCAGTAGTTGAGACTTCACACATAATTTAAAACTCGATTTACGTTGCTTTCCATATTGAAAAGGGTCACAAACTTTTGATGATTCAAATATAAGCTTTGGTAGATCCTTAACTAATCTTTTCATAGAATGTTTTCATAATTTTTTAAGGTTACAATGTCCTAACCTTCTATGACATAACCAAGAATGATATTCCATTGCACTATGTCAAGGTAGATCTTGGCTTTTAAGATCTTATAAGTTCAGTGTGTAAACATTCTCTTGCCCATGGGCAGAAAGAATAAACTCTTCCTTGGAATTGTGTACTAGTCACTTATCATTACTAAAATTCACAATGTATCCTTCATCACATAATTGGATTATGCTAATAAGGTTGTGATTAAGACCATTAAAAAATAAAACATTTTAAATTAAATTTTTTCCAAATTAATGATATTACCTATACCAATAATTTCTCCCTGAGAATTATCTCCGAAAGTTGTTTTTCCTCCGTCTGTCTAGATAATATTTTCAAAATAGTTTTCTTTACCAGTCATATTCTGGGAATATCCACTATCCATGTACCAAGTATTGCTATTGGTACCTTCTCTATTTTCCAAAAAATAAGAAAAAGGTTAGGTTTTTGGAATCCAAACATGCTTGGATCCATAAATCTCAGAAAGAAATATTTTTGGAACCCACATCTTTTTAGAAAAATAGGCTTTATGTAATCCTAAAGACAATGTTTTGTTTAGAGAAAAATCCATTGCCTAGTGTCCACCACATTTACACTTACTGTAGAATGGATCACTTTCAGGAACAAATTAATTGTTACTAAAAATTGGTTTATAACTAGTATAACCAAAACTAGAACTATTCCTTAGATGTCGGATTTGTGATTACATTTTATCAAAATTTTCTTTACCTAAGGTAATGTTTGACAAACACTTCCTCAAGGAAAATATTTCATATATGAGTTTGATAACCAATTTCTTGTATTAAAAAACATTCGATTTTGAACTGGATCTAGGCTCGAAAACATTTTTCTTAGAAATAACGTTTTCTAGATCTCTAGAAAGTTTATTCTTCTCAGAACATACTTCCTCAATATTATTTGAAATATTTTTAAAACCAAAATTTTTCTTATCAAGATCTTTGGAATGATCTGATATTTACTTAGTAAGAATAGTATTCTTGGAATTTTCCTTGTCACATTTTTTCATGAGTTTTCAATTCTCAATATCAAGAAGTTTGGAAAACCTAGAAACTTATTCATAGGAATGTTATGTATTATCTTCATCAGAAGAAGATTCTTTATCCGAAGAGTTATAATATTTATCAATACTATAATTTTAATTTAAAGAAACATTGGTCAATGATTCATCATTGTGTACCATAGCACTTAAACAATGATTATTAATAGGTTGTCTGGCTATTAGACCAGGATTTTTTTGTCTAGATGATTCAAAGTCTGATGATTCATCTAAAGAGTCTCCACCACTAGCACTCCAGGTGTCAGTAGCCTTCAAGCCTTTCTTAGCTTTATCCTTTTAATACTTCTTTGTGTTTCTCTCAGAATGATTTTCATTTCTTTCTTTTCTCTTAAGCATAGGACAATCAGGTCTTATATGTCCATCTCTCTTGCATTCATAACATGTAACTTCTAAATCATTCTTATCTTCCATTTCCTTTTTCTTATATCTGGATTGAAAGTTCCTCTGTCCAACTGTCTCTTTCATCTTTTGAGCAAGATTTTCTATTTCATTTTATGAGGATTCACTTCCACTAGATTCTGATTGGATAAAAACTTCTTAGATTTTGATCTAGTAACTCTCTCAGGAGTCTTATCTTTCATATGATTTGAAGTTGTAGTGAAATAAACCCTACCATTTCCATTCCTCTTCATTACATTATCAGCATCTCTCTTCATTCTAGTCTCATGTTGAAGAAGAGTTCCAAACAGTTCATCAAGGGTAATCTGAGTAACCTTTTTGTTCTCATCTATAATTGTTCTCCTGGATTCCCATTCATTCGGCATGATGTCTATGATCTTATCAACAAGAGCTTCATCATATAATACTTTCTCGCAAATGGAATGTAAACTATTCACAATAGTCATGAATCTTCATTGAAACTTACATATGGGTTATCCATAAGGAAAGCAGAAACCATGATATTAAGCTCTGAGAACGGCTCTTCTAGTTTCAATAACATTGGATGTTCCAAAGTGAGGAACTTCAAGTTTCTTCTAAATACAATTTTCTGCTTCACATGATGAAATTAAGATTTATATGTTTCTAATTATGGAGTAAAGAAAAGTATTGCGTACATTATAATTTAGTTCATATTCCAGATTTTATTGGTTGGTGAAGGTACTAAATTCTTTGTCAGGAATTTTATATCCTCCAGTAAGCATAAAAAACTTATCAACTCCATTATTGATAATGAAATTCTTCATGTGATCTCTCCAATATTAATAATCATTTCCATCAAATATAGGTGTTCTAGTTGGATTGAGATTGTCTAAAGAACCAACATTGATTCCTGTTATCATAAAGAATATTCTTTCCACAAAAAATTGTTAACAGAGAATGTTTGTAAACAAGGAAAATATTCCTGAGCAAGGAAAATATAGAACGAGAATATCTCTAAGAAAAAATGACTCCAAACTATATGAGTCTGAAAAACTGATCCTGAAAAACTGTGAATCTAGAAATTCAATTCCAAAAGTAATGAAAATAATAATTCTATTCTGAACCTAATCGTGTGATTAATTCAGAGGTCACCTGCTCTGATACCAATTGTAGGATCGAATATGTAAAGATGAGATGGTTAAATACAAGAGGGGGTGAATTGTATACTTATAAAAATTCCTTTGTAACTTTTAAGGATGGTTATGTTTAATAAGGTTAAATAAGATAATTTACAAAACCTCTAAGATCTAGACACTTGCTTGATTCGGGAAATATAATTCTGAGAAAGCAATTCTCGAAAAATGATTCCAGAAATGGAACTTAATGAAAGTTTACGAAGATGAAGATTATACCATAAATCATATAAAATCTATCTAAATCAGAGTATGAGTATAAAGAATTATAAGATAGTTATACTTTCCTCGACAAAGCAAATGCAGCAGAAAACTTGTAAAAAATCAAGTAACAAGTAGAATATCTTTTAACCCAAAGATAAGGGTATCCAACAACCTTGGATAAAGGTCCCTTGATTTATACTTTCATGAAATTCTATCTTACCCACAACAGGGTAATCCCTTGATACGAAGATCAGAGTCTGTCTTGGTATCCCCGCAATCCCTCAACTTCAAGGTAGTCGGAACCTCTGTCTTCCTATCCCCATAAGCCCTTGATTGTAAAAAAAATCAATCAGAGTTACACAAATCAAATCTGAACAAGTAGTTCAGTACGCACTAAGCAATAAAGTATCTCTCTCTGGAAATCACTTCAGCAGCATGTAATCTCTATATTGATCAACTTTTTGTGAGCTCTTTCAATTGAGCTTCTACTTATAGGCACAGCTTCAACGGTCGACTCCCTTATCTAATGATCATATTCTTCCTTGAATTTCAGAGGGACCTTTACAGTTGTAACTCAAACAATGGTTAATGAGTAACTGAATACACGAAATCATTTTAGAATAAAAACATGTGTAAGTAAAAATATGGTTACATAAGAATAATCCAATATTCGGAATATAAAAAAATTAATGTTTGGAGTCTATCCAAAAAAATGAATTTGGAGTCTATAAGGATATTCAGATTCTATTTCCTAGAAGTTTGGAACCTGAACTTACAATGTTTCGAGTCATTATTCTGAGAACTCAGTGTCAGAACTCTGAATAGTTCAGAGTCATAATTCATAAAATTCAGAGTCATAACTCTCAAAGTTCGGAGTCAGAATTATGAGAACTCGGAGTTAGAACTTCGAATAGTTCGGAGTCAGAATTCTGTGAACTCAATGTTAGAACTTTGAATAGTTCAGAGTCAAAATTCTGAATCAGAATTCAAAGTCAGAACTCAGAAGAGTTCTTAACAAGAATTTGTAACCCGAATTTGGAGTTAGAACACAGAAGAGTTCGTAACCATTATTTGTAACGAGAATTCAGAGTCAGAACATAGAAGAGTTCATACCCAGAATTTGTAACCAGAATTTGGAGTCAGAACTCAGAAGAGTTCATAACCAAAATTCATAAATAGAATTCGGAGTTAGAACTCAGAAGAGTTTGTAACCAGAATTTGTAACCAAAATTCAGAGTATGAACTCAGAAGAGTTCGTAACCAGAATTCGTAATCATAATTCGAATCCTAAAACAAAATTCTTCAAATGTAGGCATTTATAAGATTAAGAGGTTTTTGGTTACAAAACAAATTGTATACTTAGGAAAATTATTTATTTGAACAATAAAATCAAGTCAAGGATGAATTTCCTTGGGGAAGGAAAATTTTCTTATAGAAGTAAAACATAGGGTAAAATGAGTATTTCCTTGAGTTAAGGTGTTTGTGATTTTAAAAACAAGAAGACATTGTAAAGTCATAATGAATCCTTAATGGCATAACAATATCCCCCAAACATGAAGGAATGTAAAAGTCATAAGGAAAACCATATTTACTCAATAGTAGGATCAGTGGTGGAATCTTATCAAGAATATGATACAACATGAATAATTTAACTCCGTGTAGAGGTATGTATTTATCAAATTAATTGTCTTTATGTGCTTTCCTTGTATTATTCAAAAGAAAATGAATATGGAATTACATGAGATAAAAAAATACTGATGATGAACCTATTGGAACCTATGATTAAAATTTTACAATAATTAAGAGATAAGATTTTAGTATAACCATACAACCTCAATGTTGGGTCAATCAATTCGTTATTTAATTAAAACAATGTCTCTAAAGGGCTTTAATCATATAGTACTTCAGTAGCTATGAGAAAATAATTATATGTGATCTCATGGTAAAATATATCTTCAAGTTACCCATCTATTTCAAAGGTTTGATAGGAAAATAAATATGGAATTTGAAGGAATATCTAAAAACCATTGAAATAAGAGTATTAGATTTACTCCATGCTTGGAATGAGGAATGGAACATGGATGAAGTTTTCATAAGGGGACCACAATATTATTCATGTGTTTAAAGGAATTTCATTATGTGGTTGTATATCGAAGTGATGATAATGAGTTATCTAATGACGTGAACAAAGATAAACCTACAAAAAATGCACCACCCACACTCTAGCATTTCAAATGCTTGGAGTATGGGAATTTTTTGAATCAGTTCCCCAATAGATGGTTCTGAGAAAAAAGATAAATGTAAATCATATGAGTTGAATATTGTTGAAGTGAATTATAACAATTAGGGAAAACTTATCCTCCTATCCACAGTTATGAATTTCATGTTTTCTATTTCATTAAGGAGTTCTTTGAAAATGATTTTGTTCATCCTTTACTGGGACATGATGTGATTATAAAAATTGATTATTACTCTCTATATTTATTCTATAATATTAAAATCAAATTTTATATTTTGATTTAACATAATATCATATATCAAAGAAAATCTAACCTATAATTCCAATGGAAATGTTTATGGTCTATGATAGGAGATTATTTAATGAATAAAGGGTGAATTATCTTTTAAATAATATTTTTATCCATTTATGGTTATCAAAAGATATATGGATACAATCTTGTATTTTTGAGTATAAGGTTGATCATATATTCAATGTCTTGGACATCCATTTTTATGTTCTATGTGATAGTAGTTTTTCAATATTATGGATTTTTTGGGATATATTTGTGGATATACAACCATTTATTTATGCATATATTTTATAGAAAAGGTTATTTGTTGAGGAATTACTTAAAATTTTCTATACATATGAATACTGTTATTGGTATCTCTTAGGGTTTATCTTTTCTTTATGGTTCAGGAAATTATGTTTTTTTTTCGTCGGTAATTTTTTAAGAATTATAATAATATATTATTTATAAAAAGGATAACCCTAATTTCGAGTAATAAACTTTCATATTCAGTAAGGTTGTGGGGCATCAACTCACAATCGAAGGATGAAATGTTTGAAGTATCTACCATTGTCGTAGACGATATAGTAAATCTGGTGGGATAAAATATACTGATATATTGTTGTCAATGTATTTCAATGATTAGTATTTATGTATGTTAAGGTTAATAGATAAATGTGTATGAGGATTTCATAACCATTATCCGTAGTATATTGGGAATGGGAAAACATTTCCACATATTTTGTTGTAAGAAACCCCCAATACATTAAAAGGGAATAATTTTATACGAGTTTTAGTTTAACACCTTTAAAATTCTTCACACTTCATCACTATTGTAGAATATTGGTCTCTATATCATCTTACAAGGATATATATTAAGGATGTGGTATGTTTTCTTGAATTTCCATATTCCATTGAATTTAATTGGGATCATAGGTCTAACTTGATATTCCAAGGAAGACTTCACCAATACTTGGATACGAAGTTGAGTTTACACATTGTGTATCATTATTAAAAACACTATCAATATGATTTAATAATTTAGACCCTAGAGAACATCATGAAATATTTTTATATGTATTTAAATGATTTTTTGGATAAATACCTTATTTTAGTTGATTTTTAATAAAGCAATAGATTCCAATTGAGAATTTAGATGGCTCCTTATGAACACCTCTATCCAAAGAAGTGTATAACTCCTATATATTAGGATTAATTTAAAGAAATCATGTTATTGGGATTGATGTTACCTGATTAAATGGTAGATAAGTTTAGGTACATTTATCCACACACATTGGAAACACAAATTTAGTAGAAATGATATATTGAAAATCTATTGTGTGATATTGAATTTAATATTGGTGACATGTCTCTTCTAAGAATTTTTCAATTGACGAAGGAAATAAAATTTATAAGGAATGGAATTCTATTCCCTTGGTATGTTTGTAGTTATGAAATTATTGATCATGTTGGACAGTAGCTTATCAATTGGATCTTCTTCCCAACATCTCTCAAATGCAAGATATGTTATATGTGTCTCCCCCAAGGTATTATATTCCGAATCATTAATTTTTATTGAACTAAAAAGTCTACCACTTGATCTTGAACATTAATATAAGGAATAAGTATCAGAGAATATGGATTAAATATTGAATTTCCAACAAAGTATGACTACTGACATAGTCATGAATTTGAGGAAAAATACACATATTTATGAATCTATGTGGGTACCTGAGGATGTAATGGGGTATATGTATCCTCATTAATGTTTAAAAATGTGATATAATTATGAGGGATAGATTAATTTGATGTGTTCATATAATTTCTCTCAATAATATTTTATTTAAAATATATTTTCTGAATACAATCAATTTATTCAATAAGTTGTGCTATAAACAACACATAGTTTTAAAAAAATGACATATTACATATATTATTATTCAAGCATTACCATTATAACATAAACATTAAAAAATTATGAATTGGAATATAAATTTTTTTAATATTTATTATAAGGGTTTTAAATAAACAAAACATACTAACAAACACAAACTTAATTTTTTTTAATGTATTTATATGTTTTGAAAATAATACTTTCTTGAAAAAAAATTATTACACTTTATGAAAAAAATATTAGTTATATTTCACACTTATTGAAAATAAATTTTAAAAAATAAAAATCAATATTCAAATATACATTTCCAAATTATATTTCATAAAATGTTTGAGAATTTTCTAAAAAGAATATTTCTTTTTACAAATATTAAAAATATACAGATGTTTATGTAAAACTATGATTTCATTTAGTGAAATTAAAAGATACATTTTATTTTAAGATTGTTTCAATATTAAAATTAGTTTAATTATATTTATTAACCAAATATAGGTCATTGAAATCAAAAACCTATTAAATTTCAATTTTTAAAATTTCAATACATATGAAAATGTTCTTATTGGAATTTTTTTTCATGTGCGCATGTTTAAATTGAAAATAAATAAATCCATATATGTGAAATTAATTTGATCAAATTGATTCAATATTTGGAATCATAATAAAACATATAATAAAATTATATCAAATTAAATTTTTTTCATAATGATTAGTAAAAATAATAAAAATTAATTAATATGGTTAAGGATGAAATGAGGTTTTTTTGTTACATACACAAGTGTTCAAATTAATTTTTAACACACATAGTATCATTTTAAAATAAAATAGATATATAGTTTTGAATAAATGGGACCATATTATCAAATAATTCTTATTTTAAATGATAAATAAAAAGGGTGTAGTTACTGTATGAAAAAAAAGGGGTAAAAGTGAGTAAATATGAAGATTAAGAAACAATATATTCAAAATATATGTATTTTTTTAGGTGGAGGAGTGTAATGAACATATAATCCCTAAAATGATTTATTGATCAATTTTTAGAAACATTACATTACATATGATTTTTATTATTCAATAGTTTTGGTTATTTACAAAAAAATACAATCCTAAAATATAAATGTGGACCTCATCCATTCACTTATTCCATCATAATAAGCCATTTTAATCAATCTAAAACTGAACAAATAACTCACTAGCATGAAATAAACCTTCTAGATCTTATATTAATCCCAAAATTCTAATCATGGGTTCCATAATAAGAGATTCAAAAAAGGTTTTCTATCCAAAGGTAATTGTCATCACTAAATTTATTCTTATTAATTCTCATTTACCACCTTCAATAATTTCTATATGATTAAAATATAATAACCCAATAATATACCATATACTAAGACATTATTATTTTTATTCAATAACCTATATTTATTTACTCTTCCATCATGTGGGTAACAAAACCATGGATTGTGTGTATAATATACTTCCACCTCATAAACAGATATAATTAGTTATACATCACCACCTACAATGACTATATATAATGGTGGATTTATAATAGGAATATGATATTTATGAAATAAATATAATTCATTAGTTATAATATTACCAACATATTCTTATATTCCATTTTATGGGTATAAGATAATGCCACTCATGTGTACGAAAGACTACCACCTCATGAGGTGACATGATTCGTTAGTCACTTACCCTTTACATGGAATTTAATAATGATAGGTCTAATGAACATATGTTATATAAATAACATAAAAAATATTCTTGAAATTTAATATATTAATTTTGTTATTTCCTTTCATACGTTGATAAAATTAAATAAAGTTTATGCATGCATATAGTCTATCATAAATACGAATAGTGTAATTAATTTTCTATATAAAACATTAATATATTAATAAATAAAAATATATAAATAATTTTTATTATATTTATATGATATTTAAAAATCTATAGGAAGTTTAACCATGACAAAATTAAAGGAAACAAAATACAAAACCTAAAGATACATGAAAAATGATGTAGTTATTACCCAAAAAGTGATTGTAACAATGATTTGTTAATAAGAGGTAATAAAATGTGATAAATAAATCATATATGTTATTATATATATATAAATGGATATATAA
Organism: Viscum album; assembly: GCA_963277665.1. Classification (NCBI taxonomy): domain Eukaryota; kingdom Viridiplantae; phylum Streptophyta; class Magnoliopsida; order Santalales; family Viscaceae; genus Viscum; species Viscum album. Next base: position 1,544,886,490 of record OY728135.1, on the reverse strand, counting down.
TATATTTAAATTAATCCAATATTTATTATATGTGAGGTCTGAAAGGGTATGAAGGAATTAGAGACTTAAGGTAATGGTATTATGTGTCGGATTTATTTTTATTATACTTATGTTATTATATATATATGGATATGTAATAAATTTAAGATAATCTTATATTTATTATACATAAGGTTCTAATATGTATGAAAAAATTTGATACCTAAGGTTAGGGAATTATGGGTCACTTTTATTTCAATTCAACACATGTCCTATACACCAACTGTTTGTTTTGTGTGGTGTATATATAATAAAAATGATTGTATTATTTTATTATTCTCATAAAAATTATGGGATATAAATATTCATATAATATTCTTTATTTTTAGGGGAATACGGCTCAAAAATAACAAATTTTGACAAGATTTTATGTTACAATCTCATTATTTTCCTGTATTTACAATGATTATGTTTCTGATAATGAAATCATGTGATATATCTATCATGAAATTCATTTATATTATTATTAAATGGATAATTTTGATGAATAATTGTTTGATATTAATTTTCCCTCTTTATTAACTAAATAGGTGGGGAGAATATTTTTAGGATAATTGACTTTATTTTTCTCTTTGATTGAAAATCCTTTATATTCGATAAATATGATTTCTAAAAATATTTTGAAGGAAGTTTTTATGATTGACCGATTATTTTTTAAACAAAATTTTCCCACGGTTGTTTTTTATAAAATGGGTTAAAAGGAATCCACTTTCTATTCTCTGAATGAGGTACTTTAGAATTTTTACATAAATTGTTAATGAAATTATTACTTTAACATGAATGAAATGAAATAAATTTTCCTAATGAATAATAAATTTTATAATGATTTACTTTCAATTTTCAAGGTTATATTAAAAGAAATTTTTTCCCCTAATATTAAAGAAAAGTTTCAATTTTAAATGTGATTTAAAATTAGAATGAAAATTTCTCTCATGATTGATTTAATGATATTTTTATCGAATATATATTCACCAGTGATAACAACCTTTTGTGTTGAATTGATTTTCAAGAATATATGATCTATGCAAAATCTATATACTTTCTAGGGATGGTTAATGTTTATTACTATTATGAAGATATGTTTTTCAAACATGTTTTATTTTTATGTATTATAATATGATAAAATTATTATAAATCATGTTTCCTTTTCACTAATTATGGTATATAGAATTTTTTATGATATTCTCCACTAAAAGGTATGGTTTATGTTAATGGTGGTTCCAATATCTCCCTATAATGAATTAGATAAATATTTGTGTTATATGAGCTTAAATGGTATAGTTCATTTTATCCCAGTCCAAAAAAATATGGTGCATATGAAGTTATCACAATCTTAAAACATGAGGTTACAATGTAGGTCACACAAAGGCAAAAAAAGGGAACACATGTAGTCATACTATGCCCAAAATAGGTACACAAGTTTCTATCAGAAACCTAATATGTTATGAATTTCTTGTTTGGTATCCATGAAATCATATTTTATATGATTTTATATATTAAACTAACATATATATTATGAAAATGATATAATATCCTGGAATATGTTCTTTTATTACTTTATGACTCATGTTTTATTAAAAACTATTATTTTTTCAAGGACTTTTTTTATGATCTATGGTATAAAGGGTAAGGTTTACAAGTTTTAATCTCATGTTCATATAACCTTATGCTCACGTTAGGTTGATATCTCCATTTTTTACCTTTTCTAGACATCATAGATCACCTTTTTTGTTTCATTTCTTCAGGCCATGAAGAAAGAAATTATGTATGATATATATATATGAAGGGTTTTAGTTATGATGATACTATTGGGATATGACATAATTCACTTTTAAACCACTTTTTTATGTAACCATGTTTCAAAATTCATAAAACCATGCGAGTCATCAAGCATGTTTTTTGAATTATTAAATGAGTATTCATATTTTAATACGTAATATCGATGTTTTTAAATCATGTGTCATTATGGAAGGTATACCAAATAATGGTGATAGATAAATATCTATGTCTTTGGGATCCATGTTGTTCACCCTTCTGATTCTACATGCTTCGACCTAAGATGATAATGTCTAAAAATTTTACATTTTGTATTTGTAATTAAAAGTCTAGTATTAAGGGTATACCACCAAGGTTTCCATACATTTTTTGAGAGATTATATTCCATAAATTCTTATGGAATTTAAATCTTAATAAGGAATAAATTATAATGTTGTCATGTGTTTAAAGAATAGACTAGATATAAGTATATATATTGACATGAAATTCTTCTCAATTGATTTCATTAAAAATATTAGATTATTCATGTAATTGAACATTGGAAACCATGGTATCACTCTAGGTATACTTTATAAATGATCAACAATGTATTACATTCTAGACATTCCATATTGGAACCCAAGTATCACTTTGGGCATGGTATAACATCATTCTATACTGAGAATGTCCATGGTCTTCCACTTTTGGAACTAGATATATCCCAAGTAATAATTCAATGAAATGTCTGTCTGATATTGTATAAGGTATTCCACAAATAGAACAATGTATTGACAAAAACGTAATAAAAATTCATCAACCTAGTGAGACTATTCAAGGTAATCAATATAAGAACTCATGTATCACCCATTAAAATGGTATAATCAATTTATAATTCATTTAATTTATTAATATTCATGATACAATAAAATAAACGAATATATGGAACCTTTGTATCACCTTTTTTATGAAATATTGGGTGGTCATAAGCTAGAGATAATCCCATAACATTTAAATGTTTTATTAATTAAATTTTCCATTTAACTCATATATAAAAATAAAGGTATATGTAAGTTGAATAAATTGATTAGAAGTATGGGATTTCAATTATCCATTTTTTATTCTAATTAAATTTCATTCATAAGGTCTCACTCAATAAATCCCAATTGGTGACCCAATTTCATCTTAAGGCATAAATATCATTGGAAATTAAAAACACCTCACTCTAAGGAGTGCCTCACTTAATGTTAGACATCATATTGTGATGAATTTAGGTTTCTAGTACTACCCTAATCAAATTTATATAAATCATTTAATTAATTTGATACTAATGAGGAATATCATGAAATTTGCAGTTCATGAAACAACTACATAATGATACAAACCTGAAGACATTTTGTGTAAGACTCTAGAAGAACTTCATTATATTGGTAGAAAACTCATCTTGTTGTATATTATTCAAAATAGTGATATTTTGGAAGAAATAAAATAATAAATTAATACCATTAAAATAGTGCACATTTTTACTCATGTATTTAGCATTCCGTACTGTTAGAGAAATGAAGAAAATTGGAAAAATGATTAAATTTCTTATTGAGATGAATCCAATGTAACAAACAAGGAACAATTATGATCTCAAATGAATGATATAAAAAAATCTTGAAGGTAGTGATGGTAGAGTTCTCATGGTAGGAAGCTATTGGATAAAGGAGGAAAAGAAGAAACTATAAATTAAGGAGATGGATAGAAATGGTAAATTCATCTAGTTTTTAGAAGTTTCACATTTTGGACACATACCTATCCAAACTGTCTTCTAACCATGTTCCACCATTGTCTATAAAGAACACCCCATCACATGGTTCCGTGAATGGTTAGAAAAAAATATCTTAATCATGTGTTTTAGCACTATAACAAGCATGCACAAACATTCATGGCCATGTGGCCTCCTGAAAAAGAATTTATCAAACCATTATACAATTTTACATGTCATTGTAGTTCCTCCAAATGGTTACTGATAAACATTAGCATCATGTTGTTTCTATAAAATCTTGATCTCTAGGCACTAAACATATCCCAAATTCCCCCAAAACCTTCCACAAACTATTAATAAATTTTATTACAATAAAAAAAGATTATATAAAAATTTAATGAATTCGTACCTCTATTAAAATGTTGAACATTACAATATGTATCACACACACACACACACATCATTAATATGGTTCTTTTTTTATAACACAAAATGTGAAAATAGTTATAAGATAATCCATATATACCATTAAATAACAAAAATATTTTTTCATCACTATTTTTATTTTCTCATGTTGTGATAATGAAAATAATTTAATGGAATTAAAGAATTATAAGTATTTATATAACAAATATAATAAAAAATTACTAGTTTAGAAATAATTATATGTTGGAAAAAAATTATGATCAAAAATGATTATTTGACCTAGTTTAAAATTGTTATGATTATTATCATTCAATATTAAAAATATATTACAATATTCATGTATATTTATTAAACGTTTTATAAAAACCCAAGAATATCACTCCAAGATCCTCTCATGAAATCCATAACATTACATTTTTGGAATTTATAATGATAATTATGACCTAAATTTTTTATCTAAACCATATAAAATCAAATGCAAACCTTGGATAAAACCTCAATAACCTTTTATGTATAGAGTTTTGAGAATTAAGACCAACTCATATCAGCTTGGACTCATAAACAACTAGTTCATAAAGATGAACTACATCTCCTATTATACACATATTTTCTTATTTCACATCATGACATCAAAATCATCCTTAATAAATACATTATATACATAAATAATTAAACATAATTATTTATAACATGGGCATAAGTAAATATAATAAGGGTGTGCTCAAATTCTCAATAAGGGTAAAGATAAGAATTAACAATTTAATTCCATCAATGGCCATAGAATTTCATAATGGTATGGTGAAATAATCAAAATGAAGAAGAAAATAAAAAAACTTGTACCCATCAATACATGGACCATAAAATAATAAAACATGGAAAATTAAAGAGTCAACAGAATCAATAACAATTAGACATGTGATATCAATCTTGATCAAGACAGGAATTACAAACCCATAACAGGCATTATGAAAACGTGTACATAACTTGGGACATCATTTTTACTTCACCCATACAACCACTCTTAAAAATGGAATAACCATATGGTCTCCTTCAAAACCCAATGAATTTTAGGGCTATCACTATCCCACCCAATGTTTGCTTATCATGAGACCATGCATCATTGGTTTATCATGTAACCACTTGTCAACATCTAATTAGCATTATATAATATAAAAAATTAAAGGCATACATTTTTTCAAAATGTAACTCAAAAAATTTCACCAGTACTCAAAAGAAAATATTTCAAGCTATTAAAATATTCAATCCATTTTTAGAACCCTTTTTTAATAACCAAATACACAGAAAAGGATAAGAGGGGTTTCTTTTTCTTTTGAAAACATGAAGGCTTATATAGGATTCTAATAATCCAAATAGAAATAAAATATATTTTATAATATTATTATATTAATATAAAAAAATGTAAATTAATATCAATAATATTTAAATGGATGAATAGATTATGAATTTAAATATAATATAATTAAAATGATATTTTTGAATTGATGTGTCCCAACCCACTCTGAAAATTTTGGAGTATAGCCCCATGAAAGAATAACAATTAACAAAATATTAAATAACATGAGAATAAAAAAAATTAATTTGATATGTCAAAGGGGAGTTATATACAACTCATAAAATAATGTGGGTGTATAACATAAAAATATGTCTCAATTGATGGAGATTGAGATGAAGTCCCTTACCATGATTCACTCTTCTCACGTGTGTATTTATCTTCCTGAATAATAAACTTATGCTAATTATTTACTTTCTTGAGAAAATTTTTAATTTATATTACTACTTTTATTTCATTTATTACATTTTTTTATACAACTACATAATCAATTATGTTTACATCATGTGTTTTGACAATATTATTTTTATGTGTCAAAAACAATTTCAGTAGGTCAAGTATTGTCAAAGGGTACATTATTTAAACATATACATAAAAACAATTACATAATTATAATATTAATTATTTATTAATACTTATATATATCATTATTTATCATGTGGTTATGAAAAATAAGAATCATATCACTTTGATGAGGTGGTAGTCCCCACGTCCTCAAAGGACACTATCAATTGTTCATTCTGTGAAAAGATAAGAAATAAAGTGATATACTATATTTAAAGAAAGTTAATTATTTTATGAATATCATTTATATGTAATGTATATCATATTTGATTTTTAAACCCATCCTTAATTAATTTCATGTAAATGTTGAATGAACCACAAGATGTGAGGAGGCAGTATTCAACATATCCACAAACCATGTTATCATATTCCCCGAAAATGGAAATAATAAAGTTATGTGTCGTATAATAAATCCATAATAATAATAAATATAATTTATCTTTTATATATACAATATTTACAACATTATTTCAAACCATGAGAGGGGGTTATGGAAGAACGAACAACATCGGTTCGTGAGGCATTGGTCTACCTTACACACGAATGATGATTGTGTATCCCATTTGATGGAAGCATGTAATTTCTTAGGTATTACAATTAACATAAATAAATAATATAATATTTAATATTATGATGATATTATATAATAATGGTATAAAAATAATTTAAGGGGTAGAGAATAAAATAAAACAAAAGTTCTCATTGAAGAATAGTGCAAATTCTTCAGGTAAGTCTTTTTCGATTCCATAAAAGGACTTCAATGGATTTATTTATTCCAAAATTAATGAATATAGGATCCGTTGAGGATGTTGGTAGTTTATTTGGGTATATTTTGAACAAGTAAAAAGTCTTGATAGGTGTGAAGAGAGGGCGAGTGAATTCCCCTTTATAGTGGAGGAGGAGTCAGATTCTGGTAAATACAAAAGGTAAACAGTATTAGGAGGTATCCCTTACATAATGTGACTAAATTAAGGAACCATTTTAGATACAATAGGGTAAATGGTCTAAATATTTATATCTAATGGGTTTTGGATAGGTTTATAGGCCACTTTTCTATTTAATATTAAATTATAAGCAGTTGGTAATGTAGTTTTTACCAAAATTATTGTAATTAATTTCAATTTATTTCACTAATAATTTGTGTAAAAAAATAATTTGACTATAATAGAAAATATAAATTATTTTTTTCCAAATATGGATTCCATTTTTTCTGAATTCTAATAATATAAGTGGTAATTTTTAATTGAAAATTAGTACCAAAAACATGATGAAACAATGGGTTTTAAAAGTATGCAATTTCAACAGCTTGAAATGTTTTTATATAAAATTTTAATTTTAAATTGATTCAAATGACAAAAATTGGATTTTTGGATGTATAATTGAAATTATTATACATTAAAACCAATTTAACTCTTCATAAAAAATGAAACTTCTAAAAAAACAAAAAATAACCCTAGGTAAATTCTGATATTAAGATTTCAAAAATAATGATTATGTTTTCAAATAAATTTTTTAAAAGTGTAAAAATATAGTTTTAAACCAATTAATCCTTTGAAATTTGGTATCATACTTAGTTTTTAAAAGGAAACACTATATTCTAGAGTGTACAAGATATGCGACACCGAGCTTAAATGAACATCAAAATCTTATTATTTCAATATGACCATTATAACATAGCTAATAATTTTTTGAGGTATGAATAAGAAAAAATGATTTATGAAGTAAATAAGTTGTTCTTAATCAATATAAATTTATTGAAAATTTGTTATAAAACCGTAATATAATATTTAGTAATGAAATTTTAATTATAAAAAAAATATTTCTTCTTAAAGAAAAGTTTTGTTATTATTTTATGTTCAAATAATATAATTAATAATTGTATATCATAAAAAAAATATTTTATAAAATTAAAATAATTTTTTCATTCAGAATATCATTATAATATTAGAATTAAAATTTTAGAATTTTATGAAAATATAGATTTTTTAATTATTAGTGAAAATTGATTGTGTTTTTATTGAAAACTATATTTTATTTAAAAGTTCAAATTAGGATTTATATTTTTTTAACTTAAAATTTTCATTTATTGTTTAAATTAATCCAATTATATGTTTTAAATGGATTTTATACTTGAATTCTTTATCCAGGAATTTTATATTTTAAATGGTATTTTTCTTAAAACAAACTGTTTTTCTTGTCATATTTCAAGTACCATTTTAAATTAAATTCTACCAATTAGATGTTTTGGTTTTCTGAAAATATATTCCATGTATGGATTTAGAAGTTCCTTGTTAGTTAAATAGGTCATTTCTATTTTTAGGCATAAAAAGTTAATATGGTAAACAATGATTTACAATAGTATAGGTAGAATAAGGTATTAGTTTAAGATAAAAGGTAATAGATTAAAATAAATAAAAACTACTAAATTAAATGGTTGTTTTATGTATTACATGGCCCAAATAAGACATTAAAACATTAATTGCAAACAAATGTTTTAGAAATTTATTCTACCAAAAATAGGTTAAAATTAAATGGAAATTTATTATTATTTAATAACTTAAAACCACACCACACTAAGTATAAATACCCATATTCCCACTTATCATATACACACTATATATCACAATAAAACACTTATAATTTATATTAAAAACATCCATAAATATTTTTTAGAGTCCTAGGTTTTCCAAAAAAAATACTAATCATAGTGTCCCTAAGAGGAGATCTGAAGGAGGAACCGTTAAGATAATGTAATCATCTTTACCATGTGTTTCAATTTTATTTATTCTTCTATATACAATTAATGTGTTGTAAAAATTTAATACAATAAATCCAGTATTATCCATATAAAGCGATTTATTTATGTTAATATAATAAACAAAATCTATATCCTCTTCCATCAAATGGGATACATAATTAACTTTCTTATATATGGGGGACTACCGTCTCATGAACTAATGGTATACTTTTTTCATTATCGACTCTGATGGAATGATATAAGGATATATATATTTTATATATTATATACTTTTTATATATTTTTCATTACTGAGACATGATATTATATATATCCTCTTACATTCAATTTTTGTGGGGGATGTGACAACATCACTCCTGTATAGGGAAGGCCACTACCTCACGGACCGATGTGATTCATTTTTCACCAAAACATTACATGGATTTTAATAAGGGTAATTATTATGAATATATTTGATATAAATGGATTTTTTATGATATTAATGAAATATTTGTAATTCTTAAATGAAAATATGTCATTTTATTTCTTACCATTTCACTAACTAAATAATGATATCATCGTTCATGTGTACATATGGACTACAACATCCACGAAGTGATGTGATTATTTCTTCGTATTAAAATAACATGGATTATATATATGTGTGTGTGTGTTTTTATTTAATAAATTAATAGGATATATATTTCATGATTATTAATCTAGAGGTGATGGAATGATTTCCACACTAACCATATTGACCATACTGAAGTCATTATAGGATTATGAATCGAACATTCTCAAAGAATCTAACATGATCATAAATAATTACGTAATTATTATAATATTTTAATAAATGAAATAAAATAAAAAATTAAATTTATAAAGTCTCAATAAATTAATTTGTATCTAATTTTTATTATTCATAAAGAAAAATAATGTACATGACGAGTTAGACCCAAGGTAAGGGAATCATTAACTAAAAACCCTAGTTTTTAATGTTTTATTGATATAATTTCTAAATAATTGTCATTCATTTTAATTTTTTTTAAAAAATTTAATGTACCTATATGGAAAAGTATGTTTTGAAATTTTAATTTTAATTTTTTGTAAAAGGTTTACAAAAAAACATTTTAATGTTTATTTAATTGAAATTCTTTTAAAAATAATCCTTTAATGTTTGAATTTGAAAAAGTAAAAAAGGAATGGATTTTATCTTATACAATGTGAGTGTATTTTCCAGTCATCATGATACCCCGATGTTTTTAAGACCCGTTTACAAGTTTAATTTTTTATTTTTTTGAAAAAAATGTAATCATTTATAAGTCTTAAACATTTTTAATTATATGAATTGTTTTGAGAATGGATATATTATTTTCCTCAAAAATGTCTTTATTAAACATATAATAAAATGTAATTACATTTTTTATATTTTTTTATTTTAATATTGAAAATGGGTTTTCAAATAAAAAAATGTGTTTTTATTGAAAATGGGGTTTAAAAGAAATTGTATTTTGAAATCAAAAAATTATTTACATATTAGTTTAAAAGGTTTTTTCAAGGTTTTTATTCATGGTATAGTCCTTGGAAATTATATATGATAGGTTTTCATATATATCACTAGGTTATTCCATTATAGCTTATACAATGAGTGTTCCATGACAGCACCGGTTGTGCCTGTTATAGCTTATACAATGGGAGTTCCCAGATTGCATCAGGAAAACCTTTTATAGCTTATATGATGGGTATTTAGGGTGAGCCCATTATAGAATATAAGATGGGATCACTTAGATAACACTCTAATATATTGGGTTATTATTTTTTTCTCTGGGTAGTTTTATTGGAAGGTGGTCATATGGGTATTCCAATTTGTAAGGGTTCTATATGAATTCTACAATGATGATGTATCATGGTACCTACCTGACATTTATGGTGTTGATAATGAATTTTCATAGAAATATTTTTATCTTGAAAGGTGATATAAAGATTATTTATATAGATAAGTGATTATAGTTTTATATGAAAACGTTTTTTATGAATTTTTTTAATTGATTTTTCTATTTTTTTACTAGACCAACATTTTTTTCTTTTAGTTTTCTTAATAGGCTTTTTCCTCATATGTTGTTATAAATTTTTTCACATGGTTAAAATGATGAATAGGTAAAAGGATGAGGCCAAGATCAAAATAGTAATAATTTTTCAAGAAAAAGAGAAAATTTCACCTTTTAAAATATTTAAATTATGGGAAAATTATATACCGAGTAGAAGTGTCCACCTGAAATGAAATGGTATAATATGTAAGAGTTTTTTCAATTTATCTAAAACCATAAAAAGAAAATATCATCAGAATTTTAAGATATAAAATTAATATTTAAAATCACTAGAATATGTAGGTCTTATGGTTTGGCCCTTACAGTTGGTATCAGAGGATGGTTTAGATAACATTAGATAATAGGAGGTTTTCAGGTTAGGTTATCCTGGGAATGAATGATACCATCATATGTATATAATTTTAAGGAAGATAATTCTTTAAATATATTAGAAACCTATTTTTAGGCATTATGATTTGTAATTTTAGGGTGATTAAGGATATTTTTGGAGACTTTTATTTTTAGAAAATTATGGGTTATTACAAGTTGGGAAGTGAGATCAGATGCTCAGTAAAGCTTAAAAGGGATATATGTAAGAATAATAAGGATAATAAGGTTATTATAACATGTTAATTTCATTAAAATATCATACCCTGTATATTAAACATCATAATTAAGAGTCATGACACAAATATTGGTAGTTTATATGACATGAATTATATGGGAATAAAGAGAAAAACCCAAGAAATCATAACATAAGAATAAAACCCAAAAATGTGACACACACATAAGCATAGAATATATTACATAAATGATAATTAAAAAGTCCTTAATAAAATATCATAGGGTAGTATATATACCAAATATTTGAAAAATTGTTGAATATACAATCTCTCACATGAATATAAAAAGTGAGATGAAATTACATTACCTTAAGACATGAATTTCTTCATACACATTCAAAAATACTATTTAATAAATATGATTTTATTATAAATCTATCCCATAATAGTATTCTTATATATCAAACCATAAATTATATTATTCTGAATTTATATTAACATGTTTTTAAAAATTCCATGTTATAGATAAATTTCTCGTAATAACCGCATTGTTTTCATATATGTTTTGAGATGTTATTCTTGGTACTCTTACACAGATAATGATTCAATTATTAATAAAATTTATAACATGATATAAATATAATACATATTCATTAACTATATATATATATAATAACCTGTAAAATATACTATTTTGAAATGAAATACACCGTTCATGGAGACATCATTCCGTAAATATGCATGAACATTATTTATATTTTCATATCAAATTGAAAGAAATAATGTAATCAAACAATATTATTGGTGACCTCACCTGTTTTGATAATCTCAATTATGTTTCAATATGCTTTCATAATCCCAAAAAAATGTTTATCTATTTATTAATTATTCTAATCTATGACATCCTACTATTGAGATGACAAAAATATCAAAATAATAATTTGAATATGTTAATCAATGTTTATATATGTTTATACTTGTTTAGAAATGTTACTAACTCAATCAGGATATAATTTGCATAGAAGAGATATGTGTTAAACTTGTGATTCACTGAGACATACAGCTACTGATAAGGCTAAGTACACCGGTACAAAAGTCTATTGATATAGATAAGGTCACTGATATTCATAATAACTACCGATATAAGAATAACTACCTATAGAATAAATCTACTTGTTATGCACAAGTCGTCTGATACAGACCTACCCGTACATAGTCTACCAATAAGTAAAGGTAACTGATAGACCAAGTGTCATGTGGTATAAGGTAATTAGTATATAGTTACCGATACAAGCTACTGATACAAACAGACAGACAGACAACTACCTATATGAAGTCCTCCGATACAAATACAAAGTCCACCGATACATACATAGCACTATCATCACAAAGTCCACTGATATAGATGGATACCATTATAGAAGGATCTACCGATAATAAGAGCTACTGATAGGAGGAGATACCGATAGAAGTAGCTATCGATAGAAGGAGCTACTGATAGAAGGATCTACCGATATAAGGAGCGACCGATTCTAGAAAGCTGCCGTTACAAGGAGTAACAACTACCGATGGAAACCATTCACTGTTTCTATAAACTCTATTTCTATTTGTTTATTTATCAATGTTCAAATTTTATGTTTTTAATGCACCTGCTATTAATTAATGATAGTGGTTGGAATTTTAGGAATTGTACCTCATACCTGTAAAAAGGTAATAATTCCCATTGCCCGAGCTAAAGATATATAAGGGAACCTCAAACTACTAAAGACGTGGGGTGGTTGGTCTGTCTTTCCATGCATATACGAGACAATCATATGAAGATACTCAAGAAATTACAGGCATAGAATAAGAAGGAAGAATACATATTGAATCTATAGAACCTGAAAATTCATGAAAAAAAATGCCTCGATGATTTCACCTTCATTCAAGCTGATCAGGCTGATCAACCTGGACCTAGAAGTCAAATGAAAAAACAACACTCTGTTTTTCTTGAAAAAAACAAGAGAAGGACTTAAAGCTTCATCTATATCCATATGATTAGTCCAGAGCTTCACTCACAACACATTGAGAATTCAAAACTCATCTCTATTTGTTTAGCTCTATTTTGTTTCAATTATTCACATTTTGAGCAGTGTGTGTGCTCTATTTTTCAGACACACGCTATCTATTGTGCTGAACTGGAGGATATATAATATCCTCACTCAATCTTTCTAAAAAAAATTTATTCCCAATGTTGATAGTGGTAGAGTTCAAGTGTGACCTGGATAGCCTGTGTGCTATTGTTTTATTTTTCGCACGAAGAAATGTGGTAGAGGTCATAGGACCTAGATAGCCTTTGTACTATTGTTAACCCCAATCCAGGGTGTGGATCAAAGATTATATAAATATTTTGAGAGGACTAAGTCTTATCTTGAGACTGAACCTCTAGTTAAAATATATTGAGCTTGTTTACTTTGTTTTAAACTATATTGAATATTTTGTTGATATGTAATTTGAAATTCAAATCTATTTTAATGTTACTGTGATAGTTAAACTAGAAAGTGTTTGTATTTATTGTAAACTTGTAGGTTAGTTTCAAAAGCTAATCTAATATTCAGATTAGATTAACTGAGAACTAATCAATATCATGAGAACCTAACTGACCTTTTACTACATTACAAATTAACTACATTTTAACTTGTTATTTAATTTGGGGGATTTTTAATAGAAATATTTTTAACAAAAAATTTTAATTAGAACTCAAGTCACCCCCTCTTGAGTATCAACTCCAAACAACATTTAGTATCAAAGGTTTATATTTATAAAATATTTACAAACACTCTATTTTTTAAATTTTATTTTAGTTGTATCTTAAAGATCTTGAATTTCAGTTAGTTCTAAATTTTATCTCTTTAAATATATTTTCTAAAATATAATTATGGATAATAGAATAGAAGGTGCTTCTACTGACATGACACCTTTATTTTATGGTGTTAACTATGCCCAATGGAAATTGATAATGAAAATTCATTTAGAGAGTATGGGATTTCACATCTGGACTGCTATACAGACACAGTATAAGATTCCAGAAACTGAAATAACTTCTTGGGATGAACCTACTAAAATAGATTACCATAATAATTATAAATAAATGAATGCCTTGTATTGTGCTTTAGGAGATAAAGAATTTAATAAAATATCTTCTTGTAAAACTGCTTATGAAATTTGAGATACCTTTGGTGCTTCCAATGAGGGAACAACCAATGTAAAAGAAATGAGATTGAACACATACACTATTAAATATGAAAACCTTAAAATGAAACCTGATGAATCTATTTCTGACATGTATCTCAGGTTCAATGAAATTGTAAATACAATGAGCTCACTTGGAAAGGGTGTTCTAGAAAAATAGAAAATCATGATGATACGAAGATGTCTTCCAGACAGATGGATAGTCACATTAGTTTCAATTAGAGATTCTTGTGACATTGGTGATCTGCCTGTCAAGGATCTTATTTTTAAGCTAATGATGTATAAATAAGAGTTAAAAGTAAATAAGGAGGATGATGATGAAACAAAGAGGAAGTTAGTGGCATTTAAGTCTACTACCTCAAAGAGCAAGGACGAGGAGATAGTTTACATACCTACTGAAAGCTCAACAAGTGAAGGTTAAGATTCTGATAGTGATGAAGAGATAGATCAGATAGCCAGATGATATAAGAAGTTTTATATAAAGAATAAGTTTTTCAGAAAATCAAATTACAATGGAAATTATGACAACAAAGGTCATTGGAAGAAGGATTGGAAAAGGACTGATAAAAGTGATGACATAGTCTTCTATGAATGTAAGAGGAAATGACATGTGAAATATAATGGTCCAAAGATAAAATGTAAGAAGAAATATGATTATAAGGACAAAAAATATAAGAAGGCCATGAAAGCAACCTGGAGTGCTTCAGAAGACAGTTCAAGTGATTCTGACTCCACTCAGGATGAAAAATATCAAAAATATAATATGTTTTTCATGAAAAACACATCTGAGGTAACGTTGGATACTCCTGCTTTAAATTCTTATTATTCTTGGAGGTGATTCTGATTTTAAAAACATTTCTAGTGATGAGTTATTTGAACATTGTAATATGTTAGAAGATACCTGCAGTGAGCTAAAAGATAAGTACAAGTCATTAAAGAAACATCATGCTTTAACTAGCACTGCACAATCTGCATTATAAGTAGAAAAGGAAAATAATGATCAACTGTTAAAGGAGAATACTGAACTTAAATTTTCCAATAGTCAACTTAGAATAGACTTAGAGATGTTTAAAAATATAAATAATAATCTTAATCAAATTCTTGGAAAATAAGTTGCACCAAAGTACATTACTGGTTTAGGCTATCATCCTGGACAGAGATAAATTACAAAGAAAACATTCATTCCTAAATCTGGACAGTATGCTGCTAGTTCCAGTTTTAGAAATTCCTATGCCTCAACTATCCATTCACATAGTTATAGATCAAAAAAATTCTTTCAAAATCTTTTGAATCTATTGATTGTATGAGACCCATTAGAAAAATATGGTCACCAAAAGTTTTTCTTGCTAACCTATCTGGACCCAAGAATATATGGGTACCAAAATAATTTTCTGTTTAAACCTGTTTTGTAGGATACTTACTTGAAGAGTTCCCATAAGAAGATATAGTACATGGACAGTGGATGCTCAAGGCATATGACTAGGGATTACTCATGTTTCAAAAGTCTAATCAAGGTTGATGGAGGGCATGTCACCTTTGGTGATAATTCAAAAGGAAAAATCATCAGCTTATGCCAGATTGGTAACACTGATTCAGTTTTAATTTCTAAAGTATTATTCGTTGAAGGATTAAAATACAACCTTTTAAGTATTTCTTAGTTGTGTGATAATGGTTTCAATGTTAAATTTGAAAATTATGCTTGTAATGTTTTTGATTCTAAGAATTCTTTGGTATTTACTGGATTAAGAAATGAAAATGTATATGTTGTATATTTGAATTATTTATCTAAGCAAAATATTACCTATTTAAATGATTTTCATAAAGATTCTTAGCTATGGAATAGAATATTAGGACACTGCAATGTTCATTCACTTAAGAAAATGTCTAAGAAAAATTTATTTAGAGACCAACTTCAACTAAAATTCCTATCAGACAAAGTTTGTACTCCATGTCAAAAGGGAAAACAACATAAATATTCTTTTAAATTAAAGAAAGATGTTTCAACTTCTCAACCTATCGAGTTGGTTCACATTGACTTTTTTGGACCTTCAGGGGTTTCTAGTTTAAATGGGAAACACTATGTCTATGTCTTAGTATATGGATTTTCTATATACACTTGGGAATTTTTTCTAGCTCACAAAAGTGAACCTTGCTCTTATTTTATGAAATATTCCAAGTCTTTAGAAAACCTATGTGGACTTAAAATTATGTCCTTGAGAAGTGACCATGGTTGTGAGTTTGAAAATCATTAGTTTGAATCTTACTTCTCACACAATGGCTATAGTCACAACTTTTCTTCCCCTGGGACACCTCAACAGAATGCTGTAGTAGAAAGAAGAAATATAACCATTCAGGAAATTGCAAGAACTATGCTTAATGAATATGATTTACCTGTATATTTTTGGGCTCAAGATGTGAATACAGCTTGTTTTATTATAAATAGAGTCTGGATTAGACATGTTCTTGAGAATAACCCTCATGAACTATGGAATAATAGGAAGCCTAAAGTTATTTACTTCAGTGTTTTTGGTTCCAAAGTATTTATTCTCAATATTAAGTATAATATTGACAAGTTTGATTCTAAAAGTGATGAGGGAATCATTCTAGGTTACTCTATAACAAGTAAATCTTATAGAGTCTTTCACAAAAAAACCAAATGTGTCGAAGAATTTGTTCACATCAAATTCGATGAAACTGAACCACATGAACCTAAGTTTTCTCTTGAAAATATTGAAGAAGATCTGTTTATTTTGGACCTTAATGGTAAAATCTGTGAACCTGTTGTAAATACAAGTAGTTCTAGAAATATTCCAGAATCTGCTCCTAGTGAACCTGAACATAGAGAAGAACCTGAAATTTCTAGTCCTACCTTTACTAGACCAACAGGATTCTAAAGAATCATCCTTTAGTTATTATTGTTGGCAATCTTGATAGAGGGACACAAACTAAAGCTTCTCTAAGAAATCATGTTGAAAATAAAGCCTTTATTTTATAGTTAGAACATAAAATTATCAATGATGCAATCAATAATGAATTTTGGGTAATGGATATGTAAGAAGAATTAAATCAATTTGAAATAAACAAAATCTGGGAATTAGTTGACAGTCCTATGGACACTTTTACCATAGGAACTAAATGGGTTTTTAGAAATATAGTAGTTGAATCAGGAAATATCATGAAAAAAAGGAAAGACTAGTTGCAAAAGGATATAGTCAAGAGGAAGGAATAGACTATGAGGGAACCTTTTCACCTGTAGAAACATTATAATCCATTAGGATTCTACTTTCCTATGTTGCTCATCTGAATTTCAAGTTATTTAAAATGGTTGTTAAAAGTGATTTTTAATATGGTTTTATAATTGAAGATGTTTTTGTTGAACAACCACCTGGATTTACTAATCCTCATTTTCCAAATCGAGTTTTTAAGCTTTCTAAACCATTATATGGTTTAAAACAAGCCCCACAAGCTTGGTATGATAGATATAGTAGTTTTCTTATTTAAGAAGGTTTTTCTAAAGGGACTTCTGATCCAACTCTCTTTATTAAATAATTTCCAAATATGTTTTGATAGTACAAATCTATGTTGATGATATTATTTTTGGATCTTCTAAAAATACTTTGTGTATTGATTTTTCAAAGAGTATGCAAAATGTATTTGAAATGAGTTTAATGGGAGAACTCAAATACTTTCTTGGATGACAAGTTTTTCTGAATGAAAATGGTATTATTTTAAATCAAAATAAATATACAAAAGATCTTTTAAAAAGTTTTGGTTTAGATAGTATTAAAGAAAGTGATACACCTATGAGTACTAATTTTAAGTTGGATACTGCTTAAGCTGGAAAACCAGTCGATCAAACCTACTACAGAGGTATGATAGGGAGTCTAATTTATCTTATTACTAGTCGACCAGATATTATTATTAGTGTGTGTATGTGTACAAGATTTCAAGATAATCCAAAAGAGTCACACTTACTTTCTGTTAAAATAATTTTCAAATATATTAAGTATACTACTAACTTAGGATTATTTTATACAAAAGGAAAATCATTCGATTTAATAAGATATTCAGATGTTGACTTTGCTGGTTGTAGGTTAGATAGAAAGATCTCTTCTAGAACATGTCATTTTCTAGGTAAGTCCATGGTATTATGGTGTAATAAAAAGTAGAATTATGTTGCATTGTCTACTGTTGAAGCAGAATATATTTCCACTAGTAGTTGCTGTGCAAAAATTCTGTAGATGAAACATACATTATTGGACTATGAATATCAGTTTAGACGTGTATCTATAAACTATGACAACACTAGTGCTATCAACATCTCTAAGAATCATGTGTCTCACTCTAGAACCAAACACATTTATGTAAGGCGCCACTTATTGAGGGATCATTACCAAAAGGGTGATATTACTCTTGAATTTATAGGTATTGAACATCGATTAGCTGACATATTCTCCAAACCTTTATGTATGGATATGATAAGTTACATTACACATGAGTTAGGAATGATAGAATTTGTAGAGAAGAAACCTCACCGTCAGAAACCTCACTGTTTGAAACCTCACCATTAGAAACCTCATTGTTAGAAACCACACTATTAGAAAACTCACGGTTAGAAACCTCACCGTTAGAAACCTCACTGTTAGAAACCTCAGCATTAGAAACCTCACCTTTAGAAACCTCACTGTTAGAAACCTCACCGTTAGAAACCTCACTGTTAGAAACCTCACTATTATACCTCACTGGTATGAACCTCACTATTATACCTCACTGATAAAAATACCACACTGTTAGGAATCCTCACCGGAATGTAATACCGTTAGGATTGCACTATTTTTTAAATTTTGTATCTTTAACCGCCAGAATCTATACTATTTTTATTACACTTATTATTCTTTATTTTATTTATTTTGTGATTCATAAATAATAAAGCATATGTCTTGACCTCATCTAAATCCACCTCAAACCCTTCACCTTCAAGCCTTAGCTCTCAAACCTTCATTTCTTTTGATCCCTAAGCCTCATGATTCACAGAATGGCAAGAGTAAAGAGACCATCAGTTAGTAAAAAGGATGATGAGATGAATTCCAAAAGACTCAAAAGAGAGTCTAGTGGTGGAAGTGAAGTGGAGAAACCAAAAAATCCACATCTCGTTCAAAGAGAAATAGTAGTTGAGAAATAGCTATGCACGGAATGGTTGATGACCAGTTGGTCTTTAGTTACAGAGGTGCTAGAAGATTAGAAATGGGTAAAATGATTCTCGGACAATAATGGACCCTACTATCTGAAGCTGGTAAAAGAATTTTATGAATTTTTTCGATTTGAGAAATCAAAATTTGAGAATAGTATGGTATCAGTAGTGAATGGCAAGACAATATCTTTTTCCTCTATTTAGTGGGCTGAGTGTCTGAAAGATTTACATGAAGGAGTGTTTGGGTATTTCTTGAATTCAATACCTCCTACCAGTGAAATCTTTGAGTATGAAGCTACTTTGGAAGAAATAACAAGAGATGGTACACGAAGAAAGGTAGTTGCTATAGAAATTGATGGAGAGAACCGGTTACTGTTCAAGTTCATTCAACATGATCTAAGTCCAAGAAGAGGGGATTTTGAAAATCTAAAATAACAAGATATTTATTTGATGCATCAATTAAGACATGGTGTTAAGATGAATCTGTGTAGACTATTAATGATTCAAATTTAAGATATGACCAGGCCAAAGTCAAAAACTAATGCTCTATTCTTTGCAAATATGATCTCTGTGATGATCAAGGTAAGAGGTGTGGCTAAATCTCAGGATGTGATAGTGTTTATGAAAGACAAATTTTGTGTTACCAAAACTATCTGTAAATACATAAAGATAAATTGGAATCCGTGGAGAAGATAATGTTTCAGTGATGATGAGAAGTTGTATGATAAGTTTAATCCTGTGGATAATCCTTCTAGGCCTAAGGATGTGAGGGTTCCTGGTCTAGGACCAGATGAAGAGTAACCTTAGTATAGTGATGATACTGATGAAGAAGATACCTATGTAGCTGATGGAAAGGATCCAGACATTCCTCCAAGTCTTATTACTGAAGCTGTATCATCTAGAAAGGGAACAGTGTTGGGAGAAAGTAAGGAAGAAGCCCATATTGACAAGGAAGAAGAAGAATCTAAAACTGAAGAATCTGTGTCTGTCTTCTTGAGTCTCAGTCCACTAATTTGGAACTCCTCAAATCCCACTGAGGAAATTTTTGAAGTAGATAGACCTTCACCTATTCTTGATGAGCCTCCCACTATTGGAGAAATGGAGATGGTTGTGGAGAATTCTTCTGAGGAAGACCGAGCTACTTAGTTTTTAATTGATGTACATATACAGGAGAATGCACCAATTGAGGGGGAGCATCCAACTAGACTTGGAACTGTTTCAATAGCTACTGGAATTGATGACTAGGCAGAAGACCCAGGTTTTGTAGTTTGTGGGTTGGACTATTCTGATTCTGAAGATGAGACACCAATGAATAGACCACAAGTTGACTATAATCTCTCTTCTGAGTTTTTACCTGAGGATGTGGTGAGAAAATCTAATCTTGACCAGTTGGAGTATGATCATAAGACCTTGTTTGTGGAAGAGATAAGAAGAATGGAAACCTCTATAATATAATCCATTCAATCTGTTATGAATGACTCTATGGCTAGTATTGTGTTAGAAAGAGCACCTGTAGGTGTGCCTGAAAATCTGGTTACTGTGGAAGATCTTGAGTCTTTAAAGGCTAAGTTGAAGGAAAACTTTACTGCATCTATTGCAGATTTAAATAATTTTTCTACCGAAGAGATGAGCAATATAGAAAAATCTTTAGAACTCCCTCTTGGGTGTATGGTGTTAGGCCCTGTGACAGAAATGATGAATGAGATAAGAGTATGTCATTCTTAGATTTAGATATGGACATGAGTTTTTGTTGCCTTGAAGTAGTCTATTGCTTCTCTAACTACCTTGATTAATTATCAAGCTCAAATGAATAGTGATATCAATTACATTAAAGGTGTAGTAAAGAAATTTGTGGATGTTTTGAGGGATTTAAGAAGTCCCTGGAGTAGCATGTCAGCACCCAGGACTCTCTTGTGAAAAATCTCATAAGTGGGATGACCAAATCTTTTATTGACACTGTAGCCTTTACTGTTTCACCTATGAGATCTACCAAGCCTTCATTAAATATTGATCAGATTCAAGCTGTGATGAGAGAAGATATTGGATAGTCTTCTACCAGTGGCTCTGTAGACTCTGCTGCTTTGACCCAAGTGGTAACTACAACTAGGTATATAGGGAAAATTATTCAGAATTTTTTACGAGAAGACACTGCTTTTCAGAAATAGGTCAAAGACAATGTGGATTACTATTTCCAAACCATCTATACCAAACATCAGTTGAACAACCATTTAATACTTTTGATAGAGAACATGAAACTACCCCTAGTCACTCAGGCTTTCAGAGAACAAGTAAGAAAGATGAGGGAGTTGACTCCTGCTATAGATAAATTTATGGAGAAATATGATGACTTCATTTCTGCTATAGATAGAGGAGGAGGGATCATAATGGACTTTATGAATCTTTTGGTTCCATTTTTTCATATGGACATTACTCCAATCATTGCACTTCCATCTCAGCCTGCCTCTGCTCCATCTGCCTCCATTCCTTAGATGACTCCAGTCCATGAAATCTGAAGCCTCACACCTATGATCACACAGAAAGATACCTACTACAGGCTAGGAACAGTCTCTGTTTCCCAAACTCCATTAGTCCTTTCTAAAATTCCCAAGCCTTTTCCTAAAGCTACCCAGCCTCAGTGTACCTTCGAACCCAAATCCAAATCCAAAGTGGACATTCAAGAGGTGGATTGATTAGTGGCTAGGACCTTTGATAAGAATCACTTTTATTCTTTTTTATTGAATTATGTATTTCTATGTATTTAAGAATCAAGTGATATATAAATGGTTTCATTCTCTCTTAATTTATGTTCCTTTTCTCATCTTATTTTACTTCTTTTTGCTAATCACATAGGAGGAGAAATAATATAAAAGGTAGAAATAATATAAAGGGGGAGAATTAATACTAAGGGGATAAATATGAGAAATATGAGCTTAATATTTATGTCCTTACTCACACTGAGAAATAAATACCATTTTATTTTATTCTGATACATTACTGATTAATTTGGATTATAATATCATAATTTGTGATTATAAAAAAGGGGTAGATTGTTGACCTCACCTGTTTAGATAATCTCAATTATGTTTCAATATGATTTTATAATACCAAATAATGTTTATCTGTATATTAATTCTGTAATGGCTCATGTTTTTGGGGTCCATTACATGGTGAAAATCTGATGTTTGGGGTGTTTTGGGTGGTCTGGAAGGCCATCGTAGCTTCTTGATGATGCTTAAGACTCCTAGTGGTGGCCTTGGCCTACCGGAGGCCTCAGCCTACGGGTAGCCTCGGCCTACTGTTATCATTGGCCTACTGGTAGCACTGGCCTACCGGTAGCCCGACCTACCGGTAGCCCCAGCCTACCCGTAGCTGCGGCCGACCGGTAGTCATGGCCAACCGGTAGCCGCAGCATACTGGTAGCCGCGGCCTACCAGTAGCCTTGACCTACTAGAAGCCTCGGTCAATTGGTAGTTTGGTCTACCAGTAGCACTCGGCTATTGGTGACCATGGGGTACCTGTAGCTCTCGCCTACCGGTGGCCTTGGTGTAGCACCTCTTTTTCGCGAATTGGTTTTTAAATTGTGTTTTGACCCCATTAAGCCTGTTTTAAAGCCCATTAATGGTGTTTAATTAAATTATTGGTGAGGTACCATCTTTAATGGAAAAAAACCAAGTGTTTTGGTCATACCTTTAACCACGTTTTTTGAAGATTCCTTCCTTGGTTAAGGAGGTGTGCATCGGTTTTAACCGCCCGAAGGACGGGGACCTTTTTAAGTTGGACGTGTGGGGTGGCCCAGCCGTGTGGTCAACCCACGATCCCACTTCTTCCGCGATTTCGATTTTTTCTCCATATCTTAACCTTCCTGGTAATGGAGTATCTCAGCCTTTATAACCTAGAGACTTCTCTTCTCCTTGGGTTTCTTTTCCTATCACCCTGCGCTCGGAGTACCCTTCCTCACGATGAGTTGTACACCTGTTGCGATGTTTTACTTGATTGCGTTCTGTGGAGTTCCTGCTGCTCCTGATTTCCAATTTCCATGTGAGGACTTAACGTCAATCCATGATCAATCAGGTAGGGATCTTGCCTTTGTTTATCCTCTTTTTGTATCATGTGGGGTGGGTGATCTATGGTTCCCATGAGGCATCAAATCATTTCTGTAATGAAGATAATAACCGGTTAAAGAACGGGGATGAGGAAGTTTGTTAATGTTGTTACTTGTTTTTACACATGCTTTCCCTATGATTTTGTTATGAATTGAAGGGGATTAGGCCTACTGAAAATCATGGCTGTTGGGGGACTTTGATTTCACACCTATGCTATGCTCTGTTTTACATTTTCCTGGAGAATGGGAATCATGTATGAATTTTTTAAACACTTAAACTCTGCTGTTGAATCTGAATGCCCATACCCTTGTGTGATCACCCCAGTTGAACTAAATAATATAAAAGATTGAATTATGGATGTTGGGATGGTTCAGTTATGGAATGGGTGATGGGGTGAATGTGTTTTGTTATGGATGGGCGAACAGTGGGGCTGTGAATGGTGTGGTTGGAATGACATGAGTTGTTGTGTGGTTGTGGTGGTGTTTGGAAGCAAGGATGTAGGTTGGGTTGTCAAAATTAATAAAAGTGGAAGGTTAACAAGGAACTGGGTGGAATGGTAATGAATTAATGTGGGGATAACCAATAGTTTGTTGTGTTTTCCAATGGTTCTAGTTCTTAGAGGGATACCACTGTTCCAATTTGATGTCATTATATACAAGAGAATCGGGTGTGATGCTTAAATTTTCCTGACGGTTTTCCTTCCTGCTTTAATCATTGTTTCATCTGTGATTGTACCTGTTAGTTTCCCAGTAGTGAAGGGATTAACTCATACTGAAACGTTATGAAATGGTAACTTGAATAAGGAAACTGGGAACTGTTTGTTGTGTTCCTGTTTTCTGAGGCAGCAATGCTTGGGCACCTACTTGTATCTATTTGAGGAGCCATATGTTGGGCTGTGTGATGGTATATATATATGTAACTGTATTTTTTGTGTTTATTTGCACCCCACCCACGTCGGTCACTTAGTTTCAGACACCCCATCTCATGAGGAAGGGTGTTTCCCCCTAGTTACTCTCTTTCCTGCTCCCTCTTCCCAAGGCTGTGATGACTTGAGGCGACCTCACACCCAAGGCTCTTCGGGTAGGTTTCGATTGGTGTGTTTCTAGCCCGGGACTCTTTACGCTGGTTGTTTTACCAAGTGTCTTTGGAATGAGGCCCAGGTGTGTGTGGGTAGGAAGATCATGGTAGCATCAAGACATTTTCTGTTAGGGATGAGCAGCTAGCTAGTGGGGGAAATGGTGGTGCGGGGTACCCAAATGTTATGTTCATTACTATTACCTTACTACTTGTGCTATTTGGTGAGCATGGCTGGTGATGTGGGATGGACATATTCCTTGATAGTTGATGTTTCTTCTGCTTTTCATGGGACATTAGGACGTGTCTCCACTTGTGCACGAGAGATTTAGGTTTTCCTACTTAGTATACTTTGTATGCTCACCCTATGTTTAATTTCAGGTTTCAAAGAGGGCTTCGGAGGCCGTGCAGGACCTTACTAGTCTGGACATTGGAGTTTTTGTTGGTCGTTGTTGGATTCTGCTTAGTCTTTTTTCTTTCTTGTTTGGTATTGTACTTTGTAGTTCTTGTACTTTGTTCAGTTTTATTATTAAAATATGCATGTAGTTTGGTGGTGTTGGGTGTTGACTCATTCATTCTCCCAATCCTGGTTAACAAAAAAATGGTTAATGCCTCCCATATTGTGAAAATTTTATACGCTTGGTGCTAGTCTCCACTCTGGGGCCTACTGGAGGAGGGACTTGGGGGTCATTATCTCTCCTTCAACTTAAAGAAGGAAGGGCTTGGAAATCTTTTGTTCCTTTCCTCTGTTTAGTGAAGGTGGGTCTTGACAGAATGGTATTAGATGGAGGTTGTTTGAGGGATAGGATGGAGTCTATAGTTAGGCACAATGAGGATTTCATGGGATGGTAGGGCAACAATGTTATGTGATCTTGGTTCGGGAAAGAGACCAGGGAGGACCATCTTGGACATGGGATTTTTGGGACCCCCGTGATCCGATGCAAAGACTCTAAGCATGTCAAACGACCAAATGAGACTACATTTATTGTATGGTAGAGACCCTAGGGAAGTTACATAAATTATATTGATTGTGTTTTTAATTTATTTGGGGCATCATGGGGAGGAAAATTTAAAAACAAAAAAAAAATACAAAAAACAATTCCCTTGCTACTCAGGCTTAGGCATTCATTGTTTACCTTGCATTTATGGCACCAGGACGTTATCCACGAGCGACTCGGGCGGTCGAGGCCCAGCGGATCGAGGCTTTTGACCAACAGAGGGTTGACCGAGATGAGGAGGATGACTTGTGGCAGAGGACTCTGCACTCCTTCTAGCGACAAACCCTCGAGAAGTACGAGGGCAGTGTTTATGACTCAGTGACAGAGGGATGGCTTGAGGAGCTAGCCATCACCTTCCCTTTGATCTGTGCTCCGAGGGGGTTCTGGGTTTTATTGGCCTTCAGTCAGCTGAGACGAGCAGCACGTCCGTGGTGGATGCTTTTCCTAGGAGAGAAGATAGAGGCAGAGGTTTCATGGGATGGTTTTGAGAAGGAATTTCATGAGGAGTTCCTCTCCTCCACGACGAAGGCTGAGAAGAGATAAGAGTTTCTCTCCCTTCATCAGGGAAGCATGTCAGTGAGGGAGCTGGGGATCAGGTTCAAAGATCTCTTGCGCTTTCCTTCAGATCTCATTTTGGATGAGGAGTCATGGGTAAGACGGTTAGAGGGCGCACTTTGTCCCTCTCTTCAGTACGCTGTCACTCCCTTGACCCTTCTGACATACCTAGCAGTATAGTAGAAGGCCTAAATAGTAGAGGGGATGCACTCCAAGGGAGGCACGCCATGAGAGGGGAACCAACTGGGTTCATTAAAGGGGAAGGCAGTCAGCAGCAGGTTTCCAGTGACAGGGCCTTCCAGGTTTCGACAAGCAGGGAGTAGGCCCCATCAGTTCCAGTTTAAAGCTTCTGGCCCTCGCCCCTTTTCCACCGGGCCATGACCGAAGTGTTTCTCTTACAGAGTTTTCAGGCACATTCAGAACCGGTGTCCGACTCGAGCTCCACATGGTGGAGTTGGGCAGTTTCAGCACCCACCTCAGCAGTATCCATTGCCGGTGAGGCCTCTCCAGTAGCAGCAGCAGGCCCCTGGCCCTCCAAGGGATGACTTTGCGGGGGGAGACCGACACCAGGGTTCTCCTCAAGGACCTATACATGGGTGCGGTCTGGGAGGTGTTCAACAGAAGCGCGGTAGAGAAGCTGGGGGTGGGCAATTGTACGTCGTAGAGTTAGTAGCTCCTGCTGGACCAGAGGTCATTCGAGTTATGATAAGTTTATTCAGCACTCTTGTTTTTACCTTGTTTGATTCAGGAGCTTCGCACTCCTTTGATACGCCCGAATTATCCTATGCTATGGGTCTGGATATTGAGAGACTTTTTGTGCCCCTAGTGTTGAGAACACCAGTTAGTGGTTAGACCATCATATCTTACTTTTTCTGGGGATGTCGACTGATGTTGGGACCACATCAGTCCAGTGGAGACATTCTTTCATTGTAGATGTTGCAATACGATGACATTCTAGGAATTGACTGGTTATTCTCCATACATTCCATCATCATCTACTATCAGAGAAGGATTGATTTCTCCAATGAGGATGGATGGCGTGTGGCTTTTTTTGGGGAGCGGAGTTATCAGGTGGGGATTCGACATGTGGAGCCACTCATTTCTATGTTGGATGGGGTGTCAATAGAGTCGGTGGATGCAGGAATGATGGATGTCCCAGATGTCGTAATAGAATTCCCTGATGTATTTCCCCATGAGGTTGTGACTCTACCCACTTGACGTGACGTTGAGTTTGGGATAGACTTATAGCCTAGTGCTCGCCCGATCTCGATGGATCCTTATCGGATGACACCTTCTAAGATGCGGGAGTTGCGGATTCAGATTGATGATCTGATAGAGAAAGGCTTTGTTCGACCTAGCGTGTCACTGTGGGGTGCTCCAGTTTTGTTCGTAAAGAAAGTAGATGGTAGTCTACGGCTGTTCATAGACTGTCGAAGGTTGAATCAGGTGACAGTAAAGAATCGTTACCTTCTCCCAAGGATAAATGATCTATTCATCCAGCTGAGGGGAGCAGGTTGGTTCTCTAAGATTGATCTGCAGTTTGGATACCACCAGTTGAGAGTGAAGGAAGGTGATAACTCGAAGACGGCTTCCATGTGCATATATGACCACTTGGAGTTCGTGGTCATGCCGTTTGGCATTACAAACGCACCATATTTGTTCATGATCCTCATGAACTCTATATTCCAAGAGTCTCTGGACCAGTTCGTTGTGGTGTTCATCGACGACATCCTTATCTACTCAAGATCAGAGGAAGAGCACGTTGAGCATCTTAGGGTAGTTTTGGGAGTCCTTTGACACCACCATAGTTATGGAAAACTATCTAAGTACAAGTTCTTGATGCGAGAAGTACATTTCCTTAGACACGTAGTGTCTCAGAATGGAATAACAGTATACTCGTCGAAGGTGGAGGTAGTCGTTTCCTGGGCAGCACCCAAGAATGTTGCAGAAGTTCATAGTTTCCTGGGTTTGGCAGGCTATTACCAGAGGATTGTGACCAACTTCTCTCAAGTTGCAGCTCCGTTGATAGCTTTGACTAGGAAGGACCAGGCCTTCGTATGGAGCGACCAGTGCCAGACAGCTTTTGGTTACCTAAAGGAGATGCTGGTTAGTGCTCCAGTGCTCATATTCCCAGAGGAAGGGGGTTTTTTTGAAGTTTTATATGATGCTTCTAACCTTGGGTTGGGATGTGTGATGATGCCCCAACAAGGAGTGATCTCTTATGGGTCTAGGAAGTTACGTCCTCATAAACGTCACTATGCCACCCACGATCTAGAGCTTGCAGCTGTGGTGTTCACATTGAAGTTGTGGCGGCATTATCTCATTAGAGAGAGATTTATGGCCTTCTCAGATCACAAGAGCTTGTGTTATGTCTTTTCCTAGTGGGACCTGAACTTGCGGAAGAGGAGATGGGATGATTTTCTATAAGACTACAACTTCGAGATCTCTTATACTGAGGGAAAGGGTAATGTTGTGGACGATGCCCTGAGCAGGAAATAGTAGAATGAAGTAGTTAGGGAATCTACAGATGCTTGGAGAGCGATGGAAGAGTTAGTGGCCTTGCATTTGGATTCCAGGGTGGAAGGTGAAAGAGGTTTTCTATTTCAAATGACTGTAATTTCCTCTTTAGTGGTGTAGTTGGAAGAGTCTCAGTGGGGGATTCAGAAGAAGAAGTGATGTAAGATCATGTTTATCAGGGAAATGCTCTTGAGCGGTGGTCTGAGGATGGTCAGCATCAGATGCTTTTCCATGGAAGGTTATTTGTTACGGAGATGATGCGTAAGGGAGTTCTCTGTGAGTTCCACGACTTGGCTTTAGCGGTACATCCTAGGGTCTCAATGATGTACCAAGGCCTTAGGGGACAGTTTTGGTGGCCCGAGGTAAAGTAGGTGGTGGCAGAGTTTGTGGCTATGTGCCTAGTGTGCCGACAAGTGAAGGCTGATCACCATATTCCTGGAGGGTTGTTACAGCCTTTAGATGTTCCCGAATGGATGTGGGTTTACATCTCGATGGACTTCGTCATAGGGCTACCCTGGGCTCAGGGAGGCTATGATGCCATCTGGGTAGTGGTGGATCAGTTGACAAAATCAGCTCACTTCTTGGCAATTAAGGAGTGGAGCCCGGTGAGTACCTTATCCTAGAGGTACGTCGATGAGGTGGTGCAGTTTCATGGGATTCCGAGATCTATTGTCTCCGATCGAGACACGCGTTTTACCTCACGAGTCTGTAGGGGATTACAGCATGCCTTTGGCACCCAGCTACGCCTTAGCACTGCTTTCCACCCAGAGACAGATGGGCAGACAAAACGAACAATCTAGACGTTAGAAGACATGCTACGGGCATGTGTTCTAGATTTGGGGGGATCATGGGTATGACACTTGCCTCTGGTGGACTTTTATTATAAAAATATATTCCACTCCACTATTTACATGAAACTGTTTGAGGCCATGTATGGAAGGTCATTTCGTTCACCCGTTTGCGGGATAGAGATTGTGGAAGCAGCTATTCTTGGGCCAGAAGTGGTGCAGGGCACCACTGAGAAGGTTCAGCTCATGCGTTAGAGGATGAAGGCAGCCCAGGATAGACCAAAATCTTATGCCGATCATAAGAGGAGGCCCTTGGAGTTAGAGGTTGGAAATCATGTGTTCTTGAAGGTTTCCCCTCGATGTGGGCAGTGCAGGTTTGGGAAGGGGAGTAAGCTCTCCCCAAGGTTCATCAGACCTTTCAAAGTGCTGGGACAAGTTGGTGAGGTGGTGTATCAGCTGGCCATGTCACCTCAGTTGGAGAAATTTTACATTGTCTTTCACGTCTCCCAGATTCGTCGATATCTACACGACGACTCCCATGTCATCGATTGGGGAGAGTTAGATGTCAAAAATGTTGCGACATTCATAGAATGACCAATCAAGATCGATGATCGTAAAGATAAAGTGCTTCGTGGATGAACCATCCCCTTGGTTCATGTGTTTCGGAGGCATGGTGGCCTCGAGGAGAGCACTTGGGAGGGGGAGGCCCAGTTACGCGTTTAGTATTCAGAGCTATTTTGACTTGTTGTTTTGTACTGACTTTTGTTGAGATGTTTTACCTTGTTCTTCGATATATGAAATTCTTGTTTTTCTTAGCTATTATATGATCTGTTCCCTATTCTCTGTGTTTCCGAATGTGTGATGATGAGAAAACCTGACTGCTAATCAGGACACATTAATTTGGATGCGATTAAACCCGTGTGGGCGAGTTAGTGCCGCCCAAAGTGGATAATATAATGACATGTAGGAAGGGACTCCCTGACTCATGTTTTGGACTGTTTGATCCTTGTGCTTGTTTTGGATGTTTGGGGTTGATAACTCTTGGGAGAGTATTCTTGGATGTAGGTGGGTTCTGTTCCAGCTTTCGAATAACTCAGGGGTTTTTCCCTGGGAAGTATCTTTATAGGGTGGTTGTTTGGACCCCTATTTTCTTTTTCTCCTTTCTGGGTTGTTCTTATATTCTCAGGGATGAGAATAGTTTGAGAAGTATCTAATGTAAGGGCCCGGGGTTTTGGGGTCCATTACATGGTAAAAATCTGATGTTTGGGGTGTTCTCGGCCTACCGTTTGCCTCAGCCTACCGTTAGCCTCAACCAACCGGTAGCTCTCACCTATTGGTGGCCTTGGTGTAGGGACTCATTTTTCATGAATTGGTTTTTAAACCGTTTTTTGACCCCTTTAACCCTATTTTAAATCCCATTAATGGCATTTTATTAAATGATTGGTGAGGTACCCTCCTTAATGAAAAAAAACATGTGTTTTGGTCATGCATTTAACCGCGATTTCAAAGGATTCCTTCCTTGGTTCATGAGGTGTGCGTCTTTTTTAACCGCCCGAAGGGTGGGGACCTTTTTAAGTTGGACGCGTGGGGTGGCCCAGCCACGTGGTCAACCCACGATCCCTCTTCTTCCACGATTTCGAGTTTCTATCCATATCTTAACCATCTTAGGAATGGTGTATCTCAGCCTTTATAACTTAAAGGCTTCTCTTCTACCTGGGTTTATTTTCCTATCACCCTGCACTCGGAGTACCCTTCCTCCCAACGAGTTGTACCCCTTTTGCAATGTTTTACTTGATCGCATTCTGTGGAGTTCCTGCTACTCCTGATTTCCAGTTTCAAAGTGAGGACTTAACGTCGATCCTTGATAAATCAGGTAGGGATCTTAACTTTGTCTCTCTGCCTTGTTTATCATGTGGGGTGGGTGTTCTATGGTTCCCACGAGGCAGTTAATCATTTCTATATCGAAGATAATAACCGGTTAAAGAACGGGGATGAGGAAGTTTGTTATTGTTGTTACATGTTTTTACCCATTCTTTCCCTATGATGTTGTTATGAATTTAATAGGCTTAGGAATACTTAAAATCATGGCCATTGGGGGCCTTTGTTTGCACACCTATGCTATGCTATGTTTTACACTTTCTCTGGTGAATGAGAATCATGTATGAATCGGTTAAACACTTAAACTCCGCCGTTGAATATTAATGTCCATAACCTTGTGTGATCACTCCAGTTCAACTAAATAATATAAAAGAATGAATTATGATCATTGGGATGGTTCGGTGATGAAATGGGCGAAGTGGTGAATGTGTTTTGTTATGGATGGGTGAATAGTGGGGCTGTGAAAGGTGTGGTTGGAATGACATGAGTTATTGTGTATCTGTGGTGGTGTCTGGATGTAGGGCTGCAGGTTGGGTTGTGAACACGAATAAAAGTGGAAGGTTAATAATGAACTGGGTGGAATGGTAATGAATTAATGTGTGGATAACCAATAGTTTTTTGGTTTTTCCAATGGTTCTAGTTCTTAGAGGGATCCCACAGATCCCACATTGATGTTATTATTTATAAGAGAACCGGGTGTGAATGCTTAAATTTTCCCAATGTTTTTCCTTCCTACTTTAATCATTGTTTAATCTATGATTTTGCCTGTTAGTTTCCTAGTAGTGAATGGATTAACTCATACTGAACTATTATGAAATGATAAATTCAATAGGGAATTTGGGAACTGTTTGTTGTGTGCCTTTTTTCTGAGGCAGCAATTCTTGTACACCTGCTTGTATCTGTTTTAGGAGCCATAGGTTGGGATGTGTGATGGTATATATATATATGTAACTGTATTTCTTGTGTTTATTCACACCCCACCCGTGTTGGTCACTTAGTGTCGGACACCCCATATCATGAGAAAGGGTGATTCCCCCTAGTTACTCTCCATCCTGCTCCCTCTTCCCTAGGCTGTGATGGATGGAGGTGACCTTACACCCAAGGCTCTTCGGGTCGGTTTCAATTTGTGTGTTGTTAGCCCAGGACTCTTTGGCCAGGTTGTTTTCCTAGGTGTCTTCGGGATAAGGCCCAGGTGTTTGCGGGCAGAGATGTGTGGTTGTGAGGCCCATGTGTGTGCGGGCATGGATGTGGATGGTTGTGAGGCCCAGGTGTGTGTGGTCTGGAAGAGTGTGGTAGCATCATGACGTTTTCCGTTAGGGATGAGAAGCTATCTAGTGGGGGAAAGGGTAGTACGGGGTACCCAAATGCTTTTTTCTTTACTATTACCTTTCATATTGTGTTATTTGGTGAGCATGGCCAGTGATGTGGGATGGATAGATTCCTTGATAGTTGAGGTTTCTTCTGCTTCTCACTGAACATTAAGAAGTCTCCCCACTTTTGCATGAGAGATTTAGGTTTTCTTTCTGAGTATAGTTTTTATGCTCACCCTACGTTTACTTTCAGGTTTCCAGGAGGGCTACGGAGGCCGTGCGGGACATTACTATTCCTAACGTTGGAGTTTTTGTCGGATTCGGCTTAGCCTTTTTCCTTTCCTTTTTTGTATTGTACTTTGGAGTTCTTGTACTTTGTTCAGTTTTATTATTAAAACATGCATGCAGTTTGGTGGTGTTTGGAATTGAATCATTCTCTCTCCCAATCCTAGTTAACAAA
The DNA here is from genome assembly GCA_963277665.1 of Viscum album. Lineage (NCBI taxonomy): Eukaryota > Viridiplantae > Streptophyta > Magnoliopsida > Santalales > Viscaceae > Viscum > Viscum album. The sequence continues at coordinate 1,544,853,116 of OY728135.1, read as the reverse complement.
AAAAGGGTAATGCCTCCCATATTGTGAAAATGTTATACCCTTGGTGCTAGTCACCACTCTAGGGCCTACTAGAGGTGGGACTCAGGCGTCATTATCTCTCCTTCAACTTAAAAAAGGAAGGGCTTGGCAATCTGTTGTCCCTTCCCTCCTTTTGGTGAAGGCGGGTCGTGAAAAATTCTTTCAAACTATGACATCCTACTATTGAGTTGACAAAAATATCAAAATAATCATTAGAATATGTTAATAAATGTTTATCTATGTTTATACTTGTTTATAAATGTTACTAACTCAATTTGGATATAATTTTCATAGAACTGATAAGTGTTAAGCTTGTGAGTCTTTGAGACAGATAGATATTGATAAGGATAAGTACACTGGTACAGATGCCTACCGATACAGATAAGGTCACTGATATGCATAACATCTATGGATATAAGAAGATCTACCGATAGAATAAATCTATCGGTATGCACAAGTCAAAAGATACAGACCTACTAGTACATAGTCTACCGATAAGTAAAGGTCACTAATAGACCAAGATTCCTGTGACACAAGGTCACTGGTACATAGTTACTGGTACAAGCTACCAATACAAACAGACATACAGACAACTACCGATATGAATTCCACCAATACAAATACAAATTCCACTGATACAGACATACAGATACCGTTACACAATCCATAGATACAGAAATATACCATTATAGAAGGAGCTGCTGATAAGAGGAGAAACTGATATAATGAGATACCAATAGAAGGAGCTACTGATAGAAGGAGCAACTGATAGAAGGAGCGACCAATTCAATCAAGCTATCGTTACAAGGAGTAACAACTACCGATGGAAACCAGACACTGTTTATCTAAACTCTATTTGTATTTGTTTATTTAGAAATGATCATATTGGATATTTTTAATGCACCTGGTATTAATTAATGATAGTGGTTGGAATTTCAGGAACCATACCTCGTACTTGTAAAAAGGTAATCATTTCCATTGCTGGATAAAAAGCTATATAAGGAAACCTCGAACTACTAAAGACGTGGGTTGGTCGGTTAGTCTTTCCATGCATATATGAGAAAATATTCTAAAGATACTCAAGAACTTACATTCATAGAAGAATAAGGAAGAATACATACTGAATCTGTAGAACCTAAACATTCAAGCAAAAAAAAGCTTCAACAATTTCATCTTTATTCAAGCTGATCAGGCTGATCAACCTGGACTTGGAAGTCAAATGCAAAAATGACAATCTGTTTTTATTGAGAAAACCATAGATGGACTTAAAGCATCATCTACATCAATCTAAGGAGTCCAGAGCTTCACTCACAATGAATAGGGAATTCTAAACTCATCTCTATTTCTTTAGCTCTATTGTGTTTCATTTATTCACATTTTGAGCAGTGTGTGTGCTCTGTTTTTTAGACACACACTATCTCATGTGCTGAACTAGACGATATCTAATATCCTCATTCAATATTTCTAAATATTTTTGATTCCCACTATGGATAGTGGTAGAGGTCATGTGTGACCTGGATATCCTGTGTGCTATTGTTTTGTTTTTCCCACGAAGAACTGTGGTAGAGGTCATAGGACCTGGATAGTCTTTGTACTGTTGTTAGCCTTGATCTAGGGTGTGGATAAATGTTTATATAAATTGTTTGAGAGGACTATGTCTCATATTGAGACTAAACCTCTTGGTTAAATCCATTTGTGCTTGTTTATTTTGTTTTTTACCTATATTGAATATTCCACTGATAAGTACTTTAAAATTCAAATCTATTTTAAAGTTACTCTGATAGTTAAACTAGAAAGTGTTTCTTTTTATTATAAACCAGTAGGTTAGTTTCAAAATCTAATAAAATATTCAGATTAGATTAACTGAGAACTATTCAATCTCTTGAGAACCTAACTGAACTTTTACTGTATTAAAAATTCAATAAAGTTTATCTTGTTATTTAATTTGGGGGATTTTTAACAAAAATCTTTTTAACAGTAATTTTTAATCGGAACTCAATTCACCCCCCTCTTGAGTATCCACTCTGACCAATAATTATATATATATATATATTATCATTATAGTAGAATTATTATTTCATATATATAATATATTTTTATCAAAACCATCCTTAATATATTCCATGTAAATGGTGAATGAATCACAACACTTTGACAAGGCGGAAGTTCGGACATCCACAAACAAAGTTATCATATTCCTAGAAAATTGAAAGCATTAATGTATGTGATATACAATAATTCCATAAGAATAAATACATCATAAATATCATATATATCATATAAATAAATATTTCCATCATCATTCCCAACCATGAGAGTGTTAATGGAAGAATGAATAACATTGGTTCACGAGGTAGTAGTCAGTTGTAGACACAAACGATTATTGTGTATCGCATTTGATGAATGAATATGAAGATGTAGTTCATACCCTAACATAAAAAAATATTAGTATTTTTATGATACTAATGTTTCTATATTATCTTTATATTAGAATAATTAAAGTGGTGGAGAAAATAATAAAACAAAAGTTCTCATCTAAGAATGTTACCAATTCTTCGGGTAACTCCTTTTAGTTTTTACCAAATGGATTATCTAGAAGAATTTATACCAAAATAAATTATTTAGGGGTGATTTTATGAATATTTTGATCTTATTTGGGTAGGGGTTATCCGATAAAAATATCTTGAGAGGTGTGAATAATAGAAGGGATGAGTACCTTTAAATGATGGAGGGGTAGTGACATTCTTGAAAATACAATAAGGTAAACACAATTGAGAGGCATCTCTTACATAATGTGCCTAAACTAATTTTCAGTTTTTAATATTCAGTAGTATATGGTAGAAATATGTCTATAAAAAATTATTTGGACATGTTTTTAGGTCCTTAGTCCACCTAATATTAAATATTAACCACTATATAAACTCATTTTACCCATAATCACTAAAATTAATTATAATTTGTTTTACTAATAATTTTGTTCAAAAATTAAGTTGACATTAGTATAAATTACAAATTATTCTTATTCTAAATATTATGTCTATTTTTTCAAATTTTTATATCATAATTAGACAAAATAAATTTTAAATTAATCATAAGCATGAGTACCATTTGAGTTTGGTTTTGGAAATCTTGAAAATAAAATATTTTTATAGAAATATTTCAAAATGAAACTTCTTGATTCAAGAAGTGAATTTATTGGGGAAATTGATTTCTAATAATGGACTATTATTTGAACCTAAAATGGTAAATAATATTTATTCATGGGGTGATCCTCAAAATGTTTATGAGATTCAGATCATCCTTAGTCTTATTGTACAATATGAAAGGATAATTAATTATTTCTCAAATATTTCATAAAAATTTACCAATCATATCATAAAAGGGTTAGAATTAATATAGTATTAAAATTGTTTGTCTTCTTTCATCAACCTAAAAATAATTCTAACATCTTCTCATATTTTGATCTTTCAAGAGCCCGAAAAAGTGTATGTGGTTTTTTGTACTGATTCTAGAACTGGTTTGTGGTTTTCTCATAGAGGATGATCATGTGGTATCTTAACGATCTCATAATCTTCACAAATATGAAAATAATTACCCCACTGTTTATTTAGAGCTTTTTTGGTTAGGTGTATGCTTAAGTGTTAGAGTAATAATGTTTTTGGGGAAACGTTCACAGTATTTTGTAACCATATTATTTTGAGCTATATCTTCTCTTAGAAGGACTTGAATATTAGAAATATATTATTGGTGTAATACCTAAAGAAGTTTAACTTCGATATCTCCTACACTCGAAATAAGGGTAATGTTTCTTCAGACACTATTGTTAGGAAAGTGACATTAAAATATATTTTGAAATCAAAGGAAGAGTGGAACATTAATATGATTTTTTCTCAGTTACATCTGGATGCTCATGAGGGTGTTTTAGATTTGGTTTTGACTAGTGTTCAATTATATTCATCTCTCCATGAATGTATTCAGAAGAGTTATAATTATGCGGATGAGTTAATATGAAATAAAAACTCTTATATGGTGGGGAGGCCTTTTCAAGATGGTCTCTCTCTTTAGATGGTATTCTCAATTTTGAGGATCCATTTTTCATCCTAACATCCATGATGGTGTCAATTTTGTTAAAATGTCATAGTTATTTTTGGGTCATTCATCCGAGAACTAAATTGTTGTATTATTACATGATATAAAGATTCTAGTGTCCAGGTCTAAAGACTGCCATTGATGATTTTGTTTCACACTATTAAACATGAAAACAGATAAAGGTATATAATCTAAAACCTTTTAGTTTTCTCCAAAATCTTCTAGTAACAGTTTGGAAATAAATTTCCCCAATAATTTCACTTCTTAAATCTAGATGTTTCATTTTGAATGCTTTCTATAACAATAGTCACTTCTCAAGATGTCTGTGAGAACGAAAGTAAAGATATCGGTTAGAACAATACCAACACCACCACAAATCATGGAATTAGAGATGTCTGTGTGAATGGAAAATGGGTAAATCATTGCATACCGTGAATATAAAACCTTCCTTATCATAATTTGTGGATTTAAATTCTTAGAGAACCTGATCATACTCCCCATGGTGTAATTTTATGGAATTCATGGAATGGATTTCCTTTCCTTATATATATCCAACATAAATTACTATGAGAGGGAAATAACTCTCCATATGACGAATGAACCCCTGATTCTATACAAGTGAAAGGAGGAGGATAAATATTCATTAGCACCATCATCTCAAGAATTGATATTACTTCCCTATGATTATGTGTATCTTTCTTAGATGATTTAGTTTAAGGAAGAAACCATACTTTAAGACATGACAATTGTGTGGGAATTTGCAAAAGTGTTTCCCAAGGAATTTCCTAGTCTTCCTCCTAGAAGGGATATTGAATTCTCAATTGATCTTATACCTGGGGAATTAACAATATCCAAGACTCTATATAGAATGGATATTGTGGATATTGAGTAATTGAAGAAAAAATAGATATGAGTATTTAGATAAAGGCTTTATATTCTCAAGTGCTTCACCATGGGGTGAACAAGTCCTCTTCGTTAAGATGAATTATGGGTCAATGATCCTTTGCATTGATCATTGTGAGAACAAAAAAATCATGATAAAGAACAATTATTGTCTTCCATGAATTTATTACTTGTTAGATCATGTACGTGGAGCACAATACTTCCCTAAGGTTTTTTTTTGTTGGGATACTACCAATTAAGGATGAAGAAGGTTGACATAACTAAAACTGATTTTTGTACAAGATATGGGCACTATGAATTCATAGTAATGCCTCTATGACTCACTAATTTTCTAAAAATCTTCCTGAACATGATTAATTGAGTCTTTAGAGATTACCTTGAAAAATTTTTCAAAGCCATTAAAGAAGATATTCTCATATACTCAAAAACCAATGAGGGTCATGAAAAGAATCTATGAACTATACTATAGACCTTGAAAAAGGATAATCTCTATTAAAAGTACATCAAGTTTGAGTTCTGGTTAAAGGAGGTCTAATTTTTGGGTCATATCATCACAAGAAATGGGATATATGTGGATCCCTTCAAGATAGTTACAATTGAGGGATGATCGAGGACAACATTAGTAACAGATATATGTAGTGTACAGGTGTTAGCTGGATATTATCGCCTATTTGTGAGGAATTTCTCATGATTTTCCAACCCTCCACCCAAGCTAACTTGGAATGGAGTAATTTTTCTTTATAATGATGAATGCGAAGATAGCTTTAAGGAGTTGAAAAGTAGGCTTATCACTGCACCCATGCTTACACTACCCAGAAGTGGAGAAAATTTTGTAGTATTCAATGATACTTTGAAAAAGGTAAATGGATGTGTATTGATGAAAAATGACAATGTAATTACATATCCTTCATGGAAAATGAAATTTCATGAGAAAAACTATCCAACACATTATTTGGAGTTGGAAACAATAATCATTGCCTTAAAAATTTGGCGACATTACCTCTATGAGAAGAAGTGTGAAATATATGTAGATCACAAAAGCCTCTATTATATATTCACATAAGAAGAGTTGAAATTGTGCCAACGAAGATGGTTAGAGATGATAAAATACTATGAATTCTCAATCCATTGTCACCCTGGGAATGAAAACAAGGTAGAGGATGCTCTATGTAGAAAGGACCTAGTGATTCTATCATTGATAAGAATTGAAAACGATCCAATATTCATAGATTTGAAGAAGATAGAGATGGGAATTATAAATAAGAGAATATCATCAATCATTTCACAAATGATTTCTCAAACATCTCTTTTAGAAAAGTTAAAGGATGCTGAAAAGGATAATGTGCGAATTCAAAAGAAAGTGGAAACCATCAGAAAAAGTAATTACTTAGAGTTCAATGTTAATTAAGAAAGAATTATGAGATTTTGGACAAGACTAGTTGTTCCATCAAATCCGGAGTTAAAGAATAAAATTTTGGATGATGCACACAGTTCAAATTTCTCCATTCACCTAGGAAAAAAAATGATATATCGAGATCTCTGACAGTATTGTTGGTGGGATTACATGAACAAGGATATCACTGAGTATACATAAAAGTCCCTGGTATTTCAGCAAGTGAAGGATGAGAGGCAAAAGTATATGGGGATGAAGCAACCGTTACCCATACCAACAAGGAAATGGGAGAACATAACCATGGACTTTGTTACTGGACTTCTGAATACATCTAATGGAAATAATGTTATCTGGTTTGTTGTGGATCATATTGAAAAGGCTACACACTTCATTTCAATTTGATAATATTTCTCATTTAATTAACTAGAACATATATATATCTGATAAGTAGTAAGGCTGCACGAATTACCACTACCTATTGTATCTGATCGACATCTAAGATTCACCGATATGTTCTGGAAGAGTCTTCAACATGATATTAATACTGAGATAAACATCATTGTGGCTTATCATCCTCAAACTGATGTCCAATCTAAGGGGAATATCCAAACAATTTGGGACATTTCGAAAGTATTCTCAATGTACATCAAAGGAGTATGGGATCAACATCTTCTTATGTTTGAGTTCTATAACAATAATAGTTTCCACTCAAGAATCCAAATGGCTCTGTATAAATACCTTTATGAGAAGAGGTGCAGAACACTATCATGTTGGGATGATGTTGGGGAGAAAAAAATCATAGGTCCAGAAATGGTTGATGAAATTCCAGATAAGATTAAGACCATCTAGTATAACATTAAAGCTACTCAGTGTTGAAAAAAGAGTTATGAAGATAGTCGTCGATGAGACCTAGATTTTTATTTTAGATACATGGTATTCCTCTTCATATCACCGTGGAAGAGATTTAAGAGATTTTGGAAGAATGGAAAGCTTAGTCCAAGGTACATCAACCCTTTTGAGATCCTTGGTCACATTAGAACAGTGGCTTATTGACTGTAAATCTCACCGAAAGAATCTCTAGTACATGATAAATTCCATGTATCACTCTTGATGAAGTAAATACCTAACCCATCACTTTTACTCAATCTAGAGGTGGTAACATTGGGGAATGTCCTCTCTTATGAAGAGAAGCCAGTGACGAACTTAGATCATAGGAAAAAAAAGATCTATGAAATAAGAAAATGTCACTTGTCATGGTGTTATGGAGAAACCACAAGTTTGAAGAAGCAACATGGAATTCATAGGGAGTGATAAAGCAGAGTTACCCTCATTTTTTTATGTGGGAAAAGGAAATTTCGAGGGTAAATTTTCTTAAGGGGTGATGATTATAACAACCGAACCTTTTATTAATGAAAATTCCCCTTGAGATAATTAAATGTCTTATTATATAAAATGGTAATATAACATATTCACTTCCTTGGTTTAATGTTTTTTGATTTTAAAATATCATTATGAATTTTCACCATTATTAATATAGTCTTTGAATAGTTACCACATGATTAGTACAAATATTGGTATTTAAAAAATCCATTTTACTCAGAAAAAGGATGTGATGGACTCATCTGGTAGAATTACTACATACAAGCCCATTTTTTGGTGCTAAAAAAGGAAGTAGCATCACTGGGCTTCTCTATTTTCCAATCCCAATCCGGGAATCAAAACATTAAGCCTGAATGGAACTGTCTACTGGAGAAGTGGATGTTAGTAGATATTTCAACCCGAGCGATGTTATCTAAGCCTCCCCAAGAGTGTGTCACCATTGCACAACTTACCCATAAGTCTTATAAAGGTGTTGTAAGGGGTTATGTAACAAGACACTATCACTGTGATTATTTTCATTATTTTTCAATTGATAATATACATTGATTTTATTATTTTTACATTGTAAATATATTTTAAAGAACAAATAGCATTTTCAGTTAATATTCAATTAAGAAATCTATTTTGATTAATTACTGGATTTTTGAATTAAATAATCTTTTAATAAAATATTATTAGTAAACTAATTTTTATTAAATATAAATAATCGTAATATTTTTTATTAATACAATTATAATTTTTATTAATGTTTGAAAGTTGTTTTTGTCAAAACCCATGAATTTTTTATAAATGTAGGTTTTTTATTTTAAAAGTAAAAATTAATATATTTAGAACATTATTTAAATAAAATGAATATTATTATTTTGAAAAGGATGTCGAAATTATCTAATGGTAAATTTTTCTTAATTTTCTGAGTCAGTCATATTTTTTGTTAAAAATTAAATTTTGTTTAAATATATATAATGTGTTTTTACGAAATCAGAATGAAAAAATATTGATGTGATAAAATACTATAAAAAGGATATTTGGACAATATACATTTTTCCTTTAAAATAATGTGATTTTAGAATTCTTTGATTAATTTTATGGTTCCTTAGTGGACCCTCCAAGAATTATAAAAAAGTTTAACATTTAAAATTATTTCTTTGGGAGTGTGGCACACCTCCACATAAGCAAGCCTAAAATTTTATTAATTTCTTCTATTGGCCTTATAAAATAATGATTTCCACACCCCTTTTAGAAAAACCATGCAAATAAAACCTTATCTATTTGTGGTTTTGATTAGTTTAATGTGTGGTGTCCAAAACCTGGACAATAAAGAATTCCATCTCTTTTATTGTATAAACCCACCAATGCTCCCACTTATCTACACTAAAAACACTTGGAGAACGTCCCAACTTATCCCTAATCTATTTATTATCCTCTAAAGTTACCCCAAGCTCCCAAGAAGCCTCTCTCAAGGATCTCCAGTCATTTGGATCAATCTTCCTTGTAAGAGATTTATTCCATTCTCATATTTGTACAAATTTCATTATGATGTTATACCATTTTCTTTAAATTAAATATTTTGGGGAATGATTTTTTACCTCCACCATAATTCTCCCCTTTTTTTAATGATTATATATCTCTTTCACTCTCATTAATTCCTCACATTTACACCTGTTACCATACCTAAATTCTATAATAAATTTCTCTCTTCTCATTTACGTTCAAGCAATTATTTTGTATTATGAATCTAAATTCAATTACATATGTTGAGAAATTTATAAATATAACCCCTTATTATCCATTTCATGTGAATATGATGAGATACCCAGTTCTCTCTCATCAACCATTTTTATAAATTCATATGTCACATCGTTATGCTGCTGAAATCGCACCGTGATTTTCTAAGCTATAGTATTTATGTAGAGAATACCATGACCATTTGCCTATCAAGGTTATTTACTATTATGAAAATTTACATATTGATTATAGATTTTCATGTAATAATTCCAAATTACTTTATTTTGTAATAAATGATGATGTTTTATGAATCCATGTTATATGATCCATATGGCACACTTATGCATGAAATGAAATGATTAAGTAGGGTGTGCCCTGATAGTGCTCCAATGCATTGGGAAAAAATTAGTCTCATGATACGTCAAGTGACATGAAGGTTTAGTCATTATAATTCAATTGAAATATAGGTTTACTCATTCTCCATGTGCAATGATCCTTAGTCAATATTAATATTGTGTTAAATGTTGATGCAACATTTCCATGTTATGATAATCATTCTATATCATTCCTTTATGTTCATGTTTCTCTTATGCTCCATTAATATGAATATTGAAAAACATGTAATTTATTCTTCATGTAATAACCTTTTTACTCCCATACAGGTCTTTAATGCTCACCCTTTTCTTATGGACGTCTTCAGATTATCCCATGAAATGCTATGTGTGAAGGAATGTGTGTGATCTTGTAAACGAATTTTTCAATGAAGATGTGTATTTCATGTTTTAAGTTGTTATGAAATGTTCTTAAGCCCCAAAGAAACACTACCCCTAGATCATATATGTTATATCAAGTGAATATTTTATATAATAAAATATTTTTAGGTTTGAAATAATGAGAAGGGTTTTTATATACCTTATTGGTTTCCATTTTTGCAATATGATAACATCGTTTATGGATTTCTAGAATGTCGTCTACAAGAATAGAGGTGATACGTTCACACATTACATGGAACATATAAAAGATTTATTTAATTAATATATTTTATATAAAATTAATCTATATGATATTCATGAAATAAATATATTTAGTGAAATATAATATATAATTTTATTTATTTCATTTTCACACACTAATAAAGTGATAACGTCATTTGTAGACGTGTGGACTATTGCATCCCCGAAGTTATGCTATTAATTTTACATAAAAATTATTTTTTATAAAATTATATTTTATTGTATAATATTTTATTTATGATAAAATGAAAATTATGTAATGTTAAATGTAACTTACCTTATTTCCATATTGATCAATGAAAAATGAGAACGTTACTTACGCATATGTATGACCTACTGTCTTCAAGATTGTGACATTGGTTCATTTTTCATAACCATATTTTATGATTGGTTTAAAGATTATTATTTATGGGTAAATTTGATAATTATGTGATGATTATTTTTTTGGAGATTTTTTAATAATGACCCTATTAACTTTAGTCGACTTTCCAAAGTTGTTTTTGACAAATAAACTGAATATGGGAAAAACACCTAACATAAACTTCAATATTTAAGTAGTGGTATAAAAGAATATAGTTAGTCAAATAAAAGTAATGATGAAATTCAAAAAATTAATGAATAATATAAATAATTTAAATACATTTATTATTCTAGAAGATAAAGAAAAATGTGAAAAGTCGGACTTAAGGTAAGGGACTTATCTCAATCTCCTTTCACTGAGCCATATAGTGATGTTATGCATATTTATTCTTTTATAATGTGTATATACAACCCCATTGAAATGATATATCATGAAATTTATCTATTAACATGATATTTAACTATTTTTTTCATTTTTATTACTTAATGATTTTTATTATTAAAATGTTTCGATGTGGTAGGAAATTTTTTTATTTAATATCTCTTTTTTAAATGTTTTAATTTGTAATTTAAAAATATTTTCCTCCATGTCAATATTCATGATATTATTTTATATGATTATTTATATAAAATTGTTATAAAAATAATTTTATGTAAATTTTTAAATTCATTCAATGGTTTTAACAATGGAATATTCTTATGTGTTTTATATAGAATGCTTTAACAAATTAAAAAAAGGAACTTTCTATTTTTAACATACACATCAACAAATATTTTTCCATTTATATGGAAATTATTTCCTTTTTTTATTCCTTTATATGATTTCACATTTCATTAAAGGAAAAAAAATATTTATATATTTTGGTATTTTGGTATTGAAAATGGGGTTTCAATGAAAATGATGTTTTTGTAATGAAAATGGGTTCTGAAAAGAAATGTTTATTCTTTTATGTATTGTTTTTCAAATAAGTTGAAATTTTTTTTTTCATATGTCATTGTGTTTATTGTGTTTTACTCTTGATATGGTATTTTAGAATTATATGAAACAGTTTAACCCGATATAGGTTTTACCAAGGGTTGATCCCCGTTATAGCTTACGGGTGATCCCAATATAACTTATTTGATAGTTTTATCCCCATTAAATCTCACGAGAAACTATTGAGGCCATTATAGTTTACAAAATGGGTTAAGTCCCATTATATCACATGGGTGAGCCTAATATAGCTTATATGAATATTGATCCCCATTATAGCTCTTCAATGCATTGGTTAACAATAATATTTGAAGTTCTCCTTATGGTGGTTCTAATTTGAAGGGGTTTTAAAGGGTTTTATACATATGATTATCTAATTCAGTTAAAGGGGCTTTAAATTTCTATATATAGGTTTTAATGAATGTATTTGTTTTGTTTGATTTCATGGGAAAATGTTTTATTTGATGATCAAGGTAAAATTTATATGAGTTTTTATGTCTTCCATAGAGTGAAGGCTTTCATTATTTTATATCCCTTACTAATATTTTAACTCATACAACATTTTTAATTGATTTTATTCGGATTTAAAGATGGGTAAGGGAATGTAGGAAGACAATTTGAATTTTATGGAGATTTTCCATGAAAAAAAATAATGATTGATTTTAAAAGTTTTATATTATAGAAAAATAGATACTTATCTTAAGTGTGCACTTTGTAATTCATGGGTGTTTATATATGATTTATGGACTAATTCTCTATAACTATGTACTTGGGAGGATCTTCATTGTGATAAAAAGTAAACTTCCTGACTAAAACTCAAAATTATGTAATGATTAGGGTTGGGTCCTTATATATGGAATCAAATGAGTTTCAGAAAACTTTATAGGTTAAGTGTATTAATACCACCATATTAGAAGATTTTACTTTATTGTTATATTGAAATGATACAACATTTTATGATTTCTTTCTAGATTATGTTTGTTCAGAATTTTTTGTCAAGGAAATAAAAAATATATAGTGGGATGGAATCGAGAGGGAAATATCCATCCAAATCAGAATCCAAATATGGTTAAAATTCAAATAAAACATTTTTTAGTGATGGATCTATTGACGCAAGCTATAAATGGTGGTGGTATCTATGAAAGAAATGAACTCAATCTACCATGATAACATATGTCTATAGTGGACCATTTCACGAAGAATTATCCCTTGTAATTCGATGGATCATCAGAACTAGTGGTATCCCAAAGATGTATAAATTCCCTAGATAAGATATTTGAAGTCTTGGGATGTTTTAAACATCATAAGGTATCTCTTTTCATCTATGGTTTTGATTTTGAATCTGATTAAAGGTGGTCAATGGTTAAGAATACCATATCAAAAGATGAACTTAATGTCCTAGAATGGAAAAAATTAAAGGTTCTTTTACTTGAGAATTATTTCCCTTAGTGTTTTATGTAGTATTGAGAAAAAATGTTAATTTGAGGAAAATTTTAATATTCTATGGCTTCATATGAATAAAACATCAAAATATTTCCTAAAATGTGCCTGAATTTTTTCATGACATTGATAGTAAAATTTTTGGATTTTACTCAAGACTGAGACAATATATAAGAAAATATTTTACTTCTATAGAAATTAAAAATTGTGAAAAAGTGGTTCATTGTGCTAAGAAGAATAAAATGAAGTTTTCTGATAGTTACGTTCCACAGGATGACAAAAATTTGAAAATTCTAAATGAAGTAGGAAATGAAGAAAAACCCATGTAATAATTATGGAGCTAAGACCAATAATTATACCAATTGTGTTAAAATACATTTTGGGGAATGTATTTTAGAATCTATAATGTGTGCCTAATGTGGTATGTTTGGCCACAAGTATTATGATAACTTGGAAAATAGTCTTGAACAATCCAATAATGAGATAACAATAACTATCCAATAGTTATATATTTTAGCTACAATGAGTTAGGACATTATGATAACGTGTTTCCAAATAAACATACACGAGGTGGAAATCCTCATTATAATAAGTGTAAAGGAATGGTGAAACCATTTTATATTTCTACAGTTGATGTTCTTCCATCTAGTGAAGTGGTGACAGCTCCTGGGAGCTCCATATTTTTTGATGGTTAATCATAAGATCAATGTTGTATTCACCCCTATAATAATTTTTTAAATAATTGAAATATCACGGTAGAAAATTATTGAGTTTTTATAGATTTATGAGGTATATTTTTAACATTTATTTGAGGAAGAATAACCCTACTTATGTGGTCTTATGTTTAATGGTTTTGGTGACCACTAGGGTTATATATCTATGGAATGATTTAGTTTTAGCTTTGGTTATTTCCATTTTACATTAGAGATTAATGTATTATCTCATCACATGAATGCTTTTATTATCTTAATATATACTAACTAGTTTGGTTTTTATTAATATCTTAAGATATGGAAAATATTTTTATTATCATTTTGAGGATTATGTTATCTATTATAATGTGATTCCAGTTATTCTGAAATGAGAAGTCATCATGGATACTCATTTTTTAGAGTAGGAGATGAGTATGTTCTGGTAATTTATTAATGGATTAATATATACACATCAAGTAAGTATATATTATTATTCCCTTGTTATAGATGGTGTAAGAAACCATCAGATCTAGGAGATGGATATTGAAATAAAATGTTATCCTATTATGATATTTTTTGATAATATTAGAGAACATATACAATCCTATTTGGATTGTGTTTTTATATCACTGACATCCTCTTAACAACATTCTCTACAACTCTCTATTATATCATGGGAATTAGTTTTAAAATCCAAATAAAACTTTTAATTTCCCACCAATTTTCTTCCCATGTGGACTCCTAGTTATGCATAACTAAAGGAAAAGTTTATTTTCACCACTTTAAATATTTAATAAAATATTTTATTAACCAATTTTATGATTTGGGATTCAATTATTTTATTCCAAAAATGATAATCATTTGATAACAAAGAATAATTTCAAGGGTGAAATTAATTTTAAGGGGGTAGGATGTAACATCATGAGTTTTTATGAAATATATTATTTCAAATTAACTAAAATAAATAAAATAAATCATTTATCTTCCATCACACACACCACTATGTTTATCTTGTGTTGCACACAACATTGTGTTCCTATGATGACTTTTGTAACATAAAATCCTAGGTCTTTCAGGACAACAATATACCATTAATATTATTATGATAGTAATATCCTAGATGTTGGAATAATTATAATTTATGAGATTAACTAAATTATGTATTTATACTTTATACATGTTTATAAAATTATTTCATTGGTTTCCAATTAATTATAAATCACAATAATAACTAATTGAATATAAAGGATCTCTTTTTATGAAAATCTATTATGATGAAAAAAATGATGGTTTATCTTAATAAATTAAGATAATCACTATTAGTGAAAGATTATAAATAAAATTTTTGGTTATATATTAAATAAAATGTCTATAACTTAATCCAATAGCTTTGATAGGATTAAGATAACAATAGATCCAAATTTAAGAAAAAAAGGTGTGTAGGTTTAAAAGATAGTTTTACCACCATTTAGTGGCCCGCTTTTTTTAAAAATAATTTTTTATTGTTTTATATATTATATTTGAAAAGCTAACCTTCATTTATAAATTAATAATATTATATTTTTCTTTTGCTTAATTGTTGGTATTTTTCCAAGAAGGGTCATTTTTTGGTCAATAGTTAAAAACAATGTATTTTAATTGAAAAATGATTTTTCATCTAAATAAATTATAATGATTAATTATATTTTTAATTAGTTTTAATGTATAATTATATCAATTTAGTATAATTTAATCAAATTTATGGAATTTTTATCATTTTCATTGTTATTTTACATACAAAACGTTGAATACTTTTGAACATTTTCCCATTAAAAAACCAACTTTGTCATCTCCTCTGTGAGATTAAATTTAAATTAAATTATTCCACTTACGTGACTGGAATTTAGAAAAATGGATTCCATATTTATAATAAAATTATTTTAATTTTTTATTAGGTTTAAATTAGTTTTTGACCCAAAATATTACTGAAATAAATTAAAATTAATTATTGTGATTAATGTAAAAAACAATCTTACTAAGGGGTTGTGATTTAATTTTAAGGTACAGAATGACACATAAAATTATCAAAAAACAATTTTATTGCCATATTTATACTATATACCAACTTTTATTTAATTGTTTTCATTATTGGAGGCATAGGGTGTTAGAGATACTTCCCAAAAAGGTTGACATTTTTATATTATCAAGAAGGCCACTCACCATCCACTATAAAAAAGGCACTCACTATCCCCTCTTATTCACACCTCTCAATAATTTTACATCATAAAAACCATGAACAAATATTCTCCCAAAATCAATCCTCTCACCCAAAAAGTGTAACTTTTGGAATAAATAAATACATGTAAGTCCTTTGGTGCAACCCAAAAGGTGTTACCAAAGGAATATGTAACATTCTTCAACAAGAACTTTTTTTCGTTATCTAACCATTTAATTCATCATATTCCATGATTATATAAGAAACATAGTATAACAAATATATTTATATTTTTTATGTTAATTCTTGAACCTATAGATACACACACTTCCATCAAATGGGCAACAAAATCCCCATTTTTGTGTATGGAGAACTGCCACCTCACGAAATGATGTCATTCATTTTTCATTTACCATTTTCCATAGCTTGGAATTATGATGGAAATATTATTTCTATATGATATATATATGTTTTTTAAGTTGTATTAATACTTCTGTAATTGTTATATAACACATACCTTCATTCATTCCATTTTGTGGGAATAAAATAGCATCGTTTGTGGATGTGTGAACTACCGTCTGCTCAAAATGATATGATACTTTCACATTTTACATGTAATATATTAACAATGATTTTAATAAATATATGTTATATTAATGAAATATATATGATAATCAGGACATAATTACCTATCTCTAAATATAATATATCATTTTCATTTTCACTTTTTCACATGCTAAAAAAGTGATAACATCTGTCATGGATGTGTGGACTACCTCTTCCTCAAAGCAATTTGATTATTTTACATGAAAAGAATTATATATATAAGTATATATGACTAAGTAAAGTTGTATTTATTATATAATGATAATTATAGAAAGATAAATTTTACTTACGTTTTTACAATTATGATCATTGTTAAATTTAAAAATCACTTATGTGTATATACGACATACCACCTCCATGATTATAACGTTTTCATATTTTTATTAACCAATAAGAACAATGTGAGAAACAATAATCATATATATCTATCACATAGTCATTAAGAATCATGTATATGATATAGTTTTAACCAATTTTATCCATGATCATTAAAAAACAATAAGATATTATCTTGTACTTAGACTTATCTGGATTGTTTGTCATATGATTATATTTACTAATCTATGTTTTCCAAAATATAGTTCCCATGGTAAATAATGAAAATGATAGGATACCAACAATAATGACCCAAAACCCAATATTCTAGAGATAGTGCATTATTTATTACAATGGTACTAATTATAAGAAATCTCATCCCAAATGACTAAATGGTTTATTAGCCTTGGTAAACTAGATACATACATGAATTATACAATACAATTTAAAATATAAAATACAACATATTAATTCCATTATAAAAAACATAATTATCTTAGATTATATATTCATGTCATATATAATATGCATCTTGGCATCTTGTGTTGCTACCCGACCCCAGATAGCTCAGAGCCAGTGTCTTCTGTCAATTACATTAGCGTGATTACAAGGAATCAAATCCTGAATGACCGAGAGTTTAGTGGTCTTGGTAAACTCGATATATAAACGTGTCTTGTATAACAAATGAATACACAAATTTAAAAATATTTTTTTCTAAATAAATAAATTTGTGGATATATTTACTACATATAGTGTATCCATGCATAACTTTCATAGTAAACTTCTTTGATTCGTATGGAAAATAATCAAAATAAGGGTGATCTTAAATGCTCAGTAAGGGTAAATTATATATGATGTAATAAATAATCAATTAGAATATTAATTATGAAATTGTAAATAATTGAACATAATATAATGTAATAAAAAAACTAGGAATTAAGTGCATAAACATTAGGGAACATTATTAACAGGAAATGAATGCCATTGAAATTACTTGATAAGGGAAAACCAATATGGAATGGTAATAGACTAAAAAAATTCCAATTAATCAATGAACATGAAATGAAATGTCTCCATAGATATGTTGACACAAAATATCATGGTTGAATAATATATAAAACTAAATGATGGAAAATATTAATTATTGGATTCATGTTTCCCAGGCACGTGAAACCATTACCATCAATACCTTTTACAATATGGTTTCAAACATAATAGGTAAAAAAATAATTTTCATTCGAAAGCCTTATCTCTATTGTCATGAATGTTAAGAAGATAGTTTATAACACACTCGTTACAAATGGCATGAATTTTTCTATATTAATTTCATTATATGAGAGTACTGATGCAGCAAAGGGACTATATCAAACGTTCCTCAACCTATAGGGATTACATTAATTGGTCGCCAATGCATGTCTTACATGTCCAAATAATTCCTCATATCAAATAAAAAAATATTCATTACCAAATATTCATATTGATTAATGATTTAATATTTATAAATATTTCCCCAAATAATCAAATAACATTCAAAGTAAACACCATATTAAAAATGGTATAGTGTTTAGTCAATAATCATATCTATGAAAAGGATATGGATATTTTGGGAAAACTCAATGTAAAAAGATAATAAAAAATTAAATATTTCAAGGGGGATAACAAAAGTAAATCAAGGAAATGAATGTGGATGCAATAATAGGAAAAATTAATCATCAACCATGTGAGGAAGAACAATCATGGTGTTAATATAATGAATCCATAGTGGATTAAGATAAGGGGTTGTTTTCTTTGATGAATAAAAATATTACAAAATGCTAACTAAAAAACATACTTGATGAAAATATCATTTTGTTTTGAAAAAACATTTTTAATACATTATCATTTAATGTTATTTTTTGGAAGACAAATCATTTAAAATTAATCGTTTAAACATGAAAATAATGTTTCAATGAAATGAATATGGGAAAATCTATACATTCTATATGATGTAAACAGAACATTCCTTTTACATGGTAAAAGGTTATAAAAAATCCTTATTTAGAAAGCAACAATAAGATTCCTTTTAAAACCATAGTAAAAGAAAAAGGATAAAAATATCATTATCAAATCATTTTTAAATTTTTTTTATTTTTTTTAATAAAACACGTTTTTTAGAAGAAAGTAGGTTCTCTGACTATATATAGAAATGAATTCAGGTTTTCATAAAAATATTTTATAAAAAATATTGATTAAAAAAAGTGGGAAAATGGTACTAATAATTGAAAAGGATTATGAGTAGCCATAGGAGAGGTTATAGAATATTTTTATTGAACAATGGTTAAATAATTTCCCCAATTATAAATACCATTTAAAAATCATTAAAATTATTCTTGAGGAAAATAATCATCAAACATTCCAAAGTGTGCTATAACACTTTGAGATATTTTAAATCATAATCCTAATATAGAAATCAAATTAAATGGATGTTTTAAATAAAATTATTAAAAAATATTTAATGATATAATATATTAATATTTTAAGTACATACACAACAAAAAATAAGTAAATGGTGAATAAGGATTTTATCACACTAATGTAAAACCTGAGATGAAAATCCTTTAAGTTTCATTTCCATTTGGGTAAACTTACATTATATTATTATATAGTATAATTATGTTAATTATATACATTATTAAGATAATTTTTAATATTTTTAATTACTTTTATTACACTTAATAATATTTTTATACAACTAATTAAACAATTAAGTTTAGATTAGGTGTTTTGACCAAATTCGGTATGTGTGTTAAAGAATACATTACAAGTAAAAATAAGGTAAATGGGTAATTATATAAAATCTCTAGAATAATAATAATAAAATAATTATCATATTTGAAAATATATTATACTTTTAAAACCAATCGTGAAATATCGTTATGAAAAATAAACCAATGTTAAAATCATAGAGATTGTAGGTCGTACGTATGCATGGGTAAGATTCCCATTTTTTAAATATCCTCTTTAAAGGATAGTAAGTAACATTATATATTTATATAATTATAATTATATCATAAAAATGTTATTTAATAATATGTACTTATATATATAATTATGTTTATGTAAAAGGAATCACATCATATGGAGGAGATGGTAGTCCACACATCCACAAATGACGTTATCACTTTTTTTAGTGTGTGTGAAAGGTTAATAAATGAAATGATATATTAAATTTTTACAAATGTAATTATATATTATTTGTTACCTATGTAATATAATTTTAAACCAAATCATTAATTGTACATTCTACGTACCATGTGAATGAATCACATTACTTTTAGGAGGTGGTAGTCCAAACTTCCACAACCGATGTAATCGAATTCCCACAAAATAGGGTGCTTCAATATATGTGTTATAAAATAAGTAAATAAGTATAAATACACTATAAATATATTATATAACATGTATAAATAGTTTTTTCATCATAATTACTACCATTAAAGGTGGTAAAAAAAGAGAGAACAATCATCATTTCGCGAGGCAGTAGTTCTCCATACACATAAACAGTATGATCATTAACCATTAGATGAAAGTGTGTGTAACATTTAGATGAAAACATTGAATAAAAACATATAATTATATTGAGGATACTAGTATTTTTACATTATCATGTGATAAAAAGAGTTTAGGGGTGTAGAACTGAAATAAAACTAAAGGTCTTAAGGAAATATGTTACCTCTTAACTGGGTAACTTCTTTTGGGTTGTGCGAGAAGGATCCCTTGGATTGATTTATGTAAAAGGTAAGGCTTCTCTTTTGGTAGATATTTATCTATCAAATGTTTCTTGGGTGGTTTGATAAATTGGTAGGAGAGTAGGACTTTTAAAATTGTGGGAGGAGTGGCACTCTTGTAATATTTTTGAAAAAGGAATTACATACAAGTTTTTCACAATCCATGTGGCTCTAATAATAGTAAATATTAAATACAAGGAAGTATAGGGTCAAAATATGCCCATCCAAGGTCTATTTAACAAGTTTATAGGTTATTTTGTCACTTATGATTAAGGTTTTTTCCCTTATTAAGCATAACTTTACATAATTTGATGTAATTAATTTTCATTAGTTTCGCGAATAATTTTTTAAAAAACTATTTTAACAAATTAATAAATTATAAAATATTATGATTCCAATTGATTAATCCATTTCTCCTAATTATAATCATAAAATTGTAATACATTAATTTAAATTTAATTCTGTAGATGGGATGACAATGTGAGTTTTTAATGTAAAAATGTCAGAAATTTTTCTCTGTTTTTATAGTCAATTTTGAGATGAAACTAATTCCAATGGCCTAAATTAGTGTATTTGAAAAAAATACGCTCGCTATTATAAGATGGTAAAAGTTACTCAATAAAAATATAGTATTTTATGTGTAATATTGGATTTTTTATTATCTTATATCAATAAAATATATTGAGTCAATATAAATAAATATTTATTGAATATATAATATACATATTAAATTAATATCTCTCAATAATTTTAATTAATTTAAATTGTTAGGATATAAAACCTTTTTGAGAATAAAAATAGTTTTCTATAAAAATAACTCCTTTATATTCAACTGGTTATTATATTAATTTATAATTAATTTTAACCAAGGAATTTATTTTATATATGTGTAAAAAATATATTTTCCTAATTTAGTTAATAATATTCATAAAGGCTAGTTTATATCTAATTATATTAAATAATAATATTTTATTATTTTATTATTATTTAGTAAAACTTGGTCATTCGTGTAATACAATCCATCAAAGAAACTTATTATTGTGTATAACATACGCTAACTCAGTGTCACATGCATTGGAATATATAAAATATATTTAATTTATTGATATATTAAATATAATAAAAATTCTTGGAATATTATATTATTTAATGCAATTTGTGTTGTGTGTCACACATGTTATCCGATACAATGTTCCTACTTTCAATTTTCAAGGTCTCTCATTCTAACCACCATAATTAAATTGAATCCTCACAATTTAGAAAAAAAATCTTGGTGATAGATTGTTTGAAAATTTATATGTTAAAATACCACCTAGTTATAAGGTATTTTAAAACATCCTCTAGAAAAGAGAGAATGGGATGAACAAAGGTTACACAAACAAACATATAGCTTGGTATCTATGTAGAAGAATATTATTGTCATGTAGGTATATATTCATGTAGGAAACAAATAAATATTTATAATGAGATATTGATTTGAAAACCACAATCAATTGCATTATCAATGCAATGTTGATGGCCTCAAATCCATTAATCTATGATGATTTAGAAGACCATCACTCCAACAAAAATTAAGGTATGAAGACAAAAAAAAGTTCTAAGATATTTTCCTAATGTTGGGTCATAATTTTACAACCTAAGAGTATAGGGGAATTGAAATATTTGATATATTTATATAAACACAATACAATCCTTTTGTTTTTCTTCAGTCTATTTTCCAATTCATCCAAAAGTTAACTTTGTTTCATAAAGTACTAAAATACAGTTCTAAAGGATATTAAGTCCCATAAAAGAGTGACAAGTCTAACTATTTGACTCTAACTATTTTCCAAATATATAATACAGTAATCTCATTAATATCTAAAACTAAAAAAACACAACTATTTTCACATTACTATTATCAATCAACTCAAAAAACAATGACATGTTATCTAGGACATCTCATAGGTCAATTGTTAGTGTTAAACCCTTATATTCCATCAGTCATGGGTTTAAGTTGTACGACCTTCCCAATCTCTATGGGTTATCACCCAGCATACATGATGTCTTTTTCATGATCCATGTTAATAAAATTTCTAAAAAAATGTGATGTAAATCCTTGAAATAAGTTTAATCACTAAATATCTTTTTAATTGAGGTTTTCAATAAAACCATAATAAATAAATACCTCAACCACTATATTTAAACATAGGTCCATCCTTTGTACAATGTTTATCCATAATATCATTTCTTGAATTTCTAAATCATGACACCTTACATTAGATATAAATCACCTTAGGTTGAACATAGGATATTTACTATCATAATCCTTCATAATGGTTTGTAATAAAACTATGAATTATCCTATGAATATCCCTAAGAGTCTAAAAAAAGGTTCACAGTAAGGCCCCTTGTTGTTTACCTGGTTACGCTGAGTCTTTCTCGACACACCTTGTTAGATTTGTTACTATATGCTAAATAGGTTCTACATCCAAGTCCACTTGTAGTATCCAGACATGGCTGTATTTCTAGGAAGAACCATATTATATCTACTTTACCAAAATTATAGGGTTTTCTTATATACATCTCCTTAATTATTTTGTACGGTTGTGTTCTGTGATATATTTTTTCCTAAATCTAGTTCCCATAGGTGATACTAAAATTCCTATAATAGAAACTATAGAGACCCAACCCATGATATCCTAGAGACATTGTATGCTATCAATTATATTTTCAGGATTAAAAGGAATAAAATCCCGAAGAACTGAGAGTTTAGTAGTCTTTTTAATCCTAAAACATACATGATTCTTCGATTATAAATGAATATATCAATTACATAATAATTTTTTCAACATAAATAACATAAAGGATAAAATTATTCTATATTGTATATCCCAAAATATATTTCATGGTATAATTACCAGATTCTAGTGTAAAAGAAACAAAATAAGGGTGAGTATATGTGCTTAGTAATGGTAAAGTAAAATAGAATCAATAATGAATCATTGTGAATAATAGTTATGGAATAGTAAATAATTGAACACACATAACATGTACTCAAAAAACTAAGAAGGAAGTGTATAAATGATATAGAAAATTAGAAACTAGAAACACATGTTATTCCAATAACTAGATAAGGTAAAATAAATACAGAATGGTAAGAAACTAAAAATCATCCCATTTAACCAATGGAATGGAAATTAATTGAATTGATAGATATGTAAACACAAAATATCATGGATTAATAATAAATAAAACACAGTGAGGGAAATAAATAATTATTATATGTCATGATTTCAAGGCACATGAAACATTTACCATCAAGAAGCTTCACAAGATAGTATAAAACATACTGGGTACAAACCGATTTGGTTTGTAAAACCTTATCTATAATATCAAGACATTTCGAAAGACTATTTATAACTAAATGGTTACAAATGATAATGGTTTTTGCAAACTAATTTCATCATGTTAGACTATTAGTTCATAAAAGGTCATTCATTAACTAGTTCCCAACACGTAGGCCTTATGTTAAAAATCCCCCAATATGTTTCTTACCTGTCCAAATAATTATTCATATCGAATAAAAATATAACTTATACAATATCTATATTTAATAAATAATTCATATTTATAAATATTTACCAAAGATATAAATTAACATTCAAATTAAACACCATATAAAATGTAGAATATTGTTCAGGAAATAATCTTATCTATGAAAATGATATAGATATTTAATGGAAATTCAATGTTAAATGTTCAGAGAAAACTGAATATTTCAAGGGGAATAATGAAGGAAATAAAATAAGTGAATTTGAATACAATAATTTTTTTAAAATAAGTCTAAAATCATCCTGAGGAATTATATGGATGGTATCAATACAATGTATCCTAAGTGGATTAAAATAATGTGTTTTTATCATTGAATAGTATAAATATTATAAAAAGTTCATTGGGAAAAATTCTTGAGGAAAATATTGTTTTGTTTTGAAAATGATTTTGAAACAAATTTCCTCTGAAAATAATTTTTGAAAAAAATCATTAATTTTTTTTAAACATGTAAAGAATGTTTAAAAAAATTATGGCATGTAAATATATACATTCTGTATAATGTAAACAGAACATTCATTTTCTATAGTAAAAGGTTAGAAAAAATATATGTTCGAAATTTAAAAAAAAATTCATTTAAAAAAATTAGTAAAAGGAAAAAAGGTTAAAACATTCTTAACCAATTAATTTTAGAATCATGTTTGAGAAAATTTTAATAAAACATGGTTTTTAGAATAAAACATGTCCTCTAACTGAATATATCAATGACATCAGGTTTTCTAGAAAATATTTTCTAAGACATCTTGAGCACCAAAGACTATAAAAATGGTAATAATACGCAAAAATGAAATTAATTACAATAAGAGAGTAAAATTAAAGGTTTTATTGAAAAAATTTGATATAATTTTCTCAAATAGACATAAAAATGAAAATCATTAGAATTATTCTTGAGGAAAATAATTTTCAAACATTTAAAAGTATCCCAAACCAGTTTGAAAATTTTAAATCTTAAGACTCATGATGAAATAAAAAAAATTAATGTTTTAAATTCCATGATGATTAAATAATTTGAGATATAATATATTAAAATGGTCAGTACATAGACTACCCAAAATAAGTAAATGGTGAACATGACATTTATCTTAAGGATGTAAAAAGTGAGATAAAATCTCTTAATTTATATTTCCTTTTGGGTGAACATCCTCTACCCTGCTGTATAGTAAACTTATGTTAATTATCTAATTAAATAAGAACAATTTTTATGTTTATAATTAATTTAATTTCAATTAATACTATTTTTATACCATTATATAAAACATTCTATTTACATAGGTTGTTTTGACCAAATTCAATTTATCTCTCAAAAAAACTTTTTTAAGCCAACCTTGGTAGAAGGGGACATTAAATAACATCTCTATAATAATAACTATGAAATAATTATCATATTAATATATAACTTATACTTCTAAAACAAATCATTAATTATGGTTACTAAAAATTAACCAATGTTACAATTATAGAGATGATAGGTCGTCTGTACGCATGAGTCACATTCCCAATTTTCAATGATCATTTTTTGAAAGAAGTTAAGTAAAATTATATATTTGAATATGGTTAATTATACCATAAATTAAATTTTATTTATTAATAAATACTTATATATATAATTCTTGTGTAGTAAAAGGTATCACATCATGTTCAAGAGGTGGTAGTCCACATGTCCAAAAAAAGCGTTATAACTTTTTTAAGAGTTTGTAAAAGGGTAAAAAATGATATAGTTTATTTACAGAAAGATGATTTTGTAATTAATATCATATATATTTAATTTATGTCACATACCTTTAATCAAAATCATAAATTAGAAATTATATATAACATGTGAACGAATCACATCCCTTTCAGGAGGTGGTAATCCATACTTCCACAAACGATGTCATCATATTCCCAAAAAAGTATTGTGAAAAAAGTAATGTGTTATAATATAATTAAATAATTGTATATAAATTATAAAAATCATATATAATATATATAAATATAGTTTCCATCATAATTATCATCGGTATAGGTGTTAAACGAAGAACAAACAATCATCGTTTTGTGAGGTGGTAGTTCACCGCACACATAAACAGTATGTTAGTTACCCATTAGATGGAAGTGTGTATAAGTGTAGGTGTAAAACATAGAATAAAAATCTATCAATACATTTATGATAATAATATTGTTACATTATCATGTAATAAGAATTTTTTAGGGGTGGATAATGGAAATAATGTTATAGAGCGTAAGGAATGATTATACCTCTTAATCAGATAACTTCATTTATTTTGAACCAAAAGGCATACTTGGATTGATTTATGAAAAATGTGAGGATTCTAGGTTTAGGTGGGGGAATTTTATGATTTATTTGGGAATTTATTAGTCTATCCAATGTTTCTTGAGAGGTTTGAGGAAGTTGGAGTATAGGAGGCCTTTTATAGCGGAGGAGGAGTGGCACTCCTTTAATATTTTGACAAAGGAATTTTGTAAAAGTTTTTTCTATTTAATGTTGCTCCAATAATGGTCCAAATTCTAGAAAATGGAGTACATGGTTTATATATTTCCATATAATTTATCTTTTACATGATTATATATAATTTTGAAACCATATATTAATGATTAGTCACATATAATGTTTAATTTCACATATATCATAGAAAGTGTTTTTTATTAATTTCAGTACTATTATTTGTAAAAAAACCTTTTTTATCTTATTATACATTACAAATTATGATTATTAAAAATATTAAATACATTTTTATAAATATCAATCATATATTTGTCATAAATTAATTTAGATTTATCCTCACAGACGAGACGATAATGTGAGTTTTTAGTGTAAAAACATCTGAATGTTTCTATGTTATTTTAGAAATTTTCAATGTAAATTGATTCATATGTCCTAAATAGTATTAATTGATAAGAAACCTAATTATAATTTAAAAACAATTTAAAATTCGATTTGAACTAATAAATATATTACATGAAAAAGTAGTTTTGAACTAGAATTCAGTATTTTCATTATTTATTAAAAACTGAAACTTCATAGAAAAATACCTATAATTAATCCTACAATAATTATTAGGTTTTTAATTAAAATATTGAGTTTATTTTTAAATAAAATATTTATAAAATTTCCACGGATGGGATTTAAAATTTGTTCTCTCTTAAAAGGCTGTAAATATTCCTTAATAAAAGTTTTTTATTTTTGTGTAGCATTGGTTTTGTTCTTATATTACATCTGTCAAATCTATTCATTGAATAACTAAATAATTGATTGAATTTATTATATATATATTACATTAATATCACTCACAAATTTTAAATAATTTAATTTATTAGGATAAAAAAACTCTTTGAGCATAGAAATAGTTTTCTATAAAAAATATTCCCTTTCTATTCCATTGGTCCTTATATTCCTTTTTAATTAATTTGAAACCAATTAATTAATGTTATATTTCTGTAAAAAATATATTTTCATGTGTTAGTTAATTTTACTTATAAATTATAGCTTATATCTTGTTATATTAATATATAATATTTTAATAATATATTATTGTTCGGTAAAACTTGGTCTTCCATGTAAAGCAAACCAACGAAAAACATGTTCTTACATATGATGTATGTTAACTGAGTGTATCATGCATTTAAATCTATAAAATATTTCAAATTTATTAAAATATTAAATATATTTTAAATTCTTATGATATTATATTCTCTACCATGTTTGGTGTGGTGCATCACACACACTATCAGATATAATGTTCTTACTTAAGCTTTTCGGGGCATCATATCCTGGGGGAAAATGAAACATAAGAAATGGTTTACCACAGATGATCAATAAATGTTAACATACATAATAATACATCATAAATAAAGTTAATAAATTGTTCAAGGTGAATAATTGAAGCATATTTCATTTAATCAATAACATGATCATAATATAATAGAATAAAAGCAGATCAAATAATACCATACAAACAATTCATTTAACCTAGTAAACATAAACATGGAAATTATAATAGTAGAATAATCACGTGGAAATCAATGAGTAATATCATAATGAGGAAATTCATAATGCATGATGTCCAAAAAAACCATCAAGGCCCTGACCAAGATGTTTACATAAATGGGTAAGGCCTTGGAAAAAAACCTTATGTAGTTTGTCTAATGAGACCTACCGATGCATCGAGGGACTATAGTGGGCCCCTAGAGTCACATAATATGTCAAATACATTCATCATAATAAAGTGGAAAAAATAATTGACATATAAATTTTTATTGAAACAAGCCTAAAATGTAAATAAAATACACCATTAAGTAAACATAATCACAAACCATCTAGATTAATACAGTCAAAGGTATCAAAATAGTATATACCCAATCAAAATAATAAGTAAGAATTTAATAAAATATGTTTATGATATCATAAGAGTTAAAAATGAATTATGCACACGTTTCAGCAAGGAATGTTTATATAGATGAAAATACATTAAATTAGATCATTCAAAAAATCATGATGAAAATACCTTTTTCACAATGAAAACAATTTAATTTCAAAATTCAAGAAAATTTAAAAAAAATACTTGAAAATAAACATGTAAAATTTTAATTATATATTTCAATAATTAGGTCACTATTATGAAAGGAAATGATACTCACACTATATAAGTTAAAAAAAATTCTTACATGTTTTTTCTAGGAAATGTCTCAAAGAACCTTGTCTAAAAATGAAAAAATATACCTCTTTAAGTATTATGTAAAAATTAAAATATGAGAATTAATGAATTTAAAAAACTTATTATGATATTAAAAAAATCAATACATTTTTAGAATACATGTACATGGAAGAAAAAGTTATTTTTAAGGGAAATTTTTAAAATATAATTTTCTAATAATAAAGTCCCTTATAAATATAACATCATTAAAGTGAGAATTAATAAAATTAATAGAAAATGATTATTCACTGAAAAGACAGATAAAAAATTAAAAATAAAACATTATATATTTAAATTACATTTCCTTGATAATCTTAGTATGACATAATCAAATAAGTAGAACTTTAACACAAAGAATGGAAATTGGTTTTAGAATTCCCTTACCACTTTGTAATCAGTCAAATCATATTACCATAGAAGTAATAATTATGAAATGAAATAGTTTATAGCATTAAGATAATTATATTAGTTATATTGTATTATAAATGGATATATGTACACCACACAATATAAATAATCATTTAATAATATATATATCTCACAGAAGAAATAGTGAGATGAGAATCCCCTCAACTCACACATCCCTTTAGTTGTGTGTACATTAATCACATTTGTAATGGATTAAATAATGTTATTAACTAATTAAATAAATCTATTAATATATATAATCCCTTATATTTTGTTTTTATAAAATCATATGACCCTTTCATTAATAATATTTCATGATTTTCATTATTTTGGGTCTGTTCATTTCATGGTTTCATGATCTGTTTAAGTGGGTATAATTATGGATGCCCTTGTAGAATAAGAATAAAACTCCATTAGTTGAATTAAATGGTCCTAATTCACTTAAATAAGTTTAACTTTTTAATTTTAAATATTTTATTCATATTTGAGGATGATTCATCTGAAAAAAAAATTAACGATAATCGATTATTTTATCCTATTAGTTTTTTGAAATGTCATGAACTAGTTTCATTTTATTTACTACTATGAGTATATATTTGTTTCAAAACAAGAAATAGGATATAATAAAATTATTAAAATATTATTTAACCATAATAATACTTTTTTGAACAGCTATTAAGGTGGTAATAGAAAACGAACAATGTCATTATTCATTGAGATGATAAAGAGACACTGCCTGGATAATGATTTTATTCCATTGAATAAGAGGAGGTAATAAAAGGGGTGGATACAAGATATTCAATTAAAAACCTAACATAATAATAGGTATATTATTTTTTATTTTTTATTCCTTGATTTATGAAATATATTAATAGAAATTATAATAATAAAGTAAAATAAGAGAGATGTTCTGAAAAAATTTCATCTTGAATATCACCTCCTTGGGGGACCCTTGAGAACCTTGGATTAGGAATTATGGTGATACCAATAGAATTTGAAATTTAGGATAGTTTTTAGGTATTTTTATAGATATTTTATTATATTAATGGTTTGTGAGTTGAAATGGGGTTTTGAGGGGGTGTATTTATACTAGAGTATAGGTGGGTTTAAGTGACCAAAATAATGATTATTTTATATTTAAAGCCAACCACATTGAGGTGGAATTAATTTCCATGACATTATCATCAAATTAAAAATTTTAAGGATTTTTATGGTATATAAATACATTACACAACAATTAGATATTGTATTTTTTAGGTATTTTAAGTTATTACCTTTTTAACAATAACCCGTTTTATTTTTTACCTATACATGGAAAAATATTTTTTGTACCATGGAAAATTTTTTATGCCTAAAAATAATATTTAAGTCACTAAATAATTTTTAACATTTGATTAAAAATATGAAGTAAATTTTAAAAAATTCTATTCATATAATTGGATAAAATTATATTTAAAATAAATATCTTAGAATAAATAACAAATCAGGTTTTTAATGTGATAAGTTCATAAGTTTGAAATTTTTTATATCTAGTTTTAATATAAAATATATTCCAATGACATAAATTGGTTTTATATATGTATGATTAAACTAATAATACTCTTATAAATTTAAAATATAATTTAACTATATAAATAAATTAGATAAAAAAATTAGTTATCAATTAAAATTAAATATTTTTCACAATTCATAAAAAAAAATTAAACTTCTCCAAAAAATACCAAAATTTAACTATAATATAATTTTTATATTAATATTTACAAAAAGATCATTTTTTCAAATAAAAATTATAAAAGTATAAATTTTTTTATTTAAAATAGGTGCATTGTTAAAAGGTGAGTAAAATGTCTTTAAAATATATTGATTTTTATGCGTAAAATTGGATTTATTCTTAACCCTATCAAAAATTTTGAAATTAATTTAGTTTTATTAATTTAGTATAATACAAAAAAATTAATTAATATCTTTAACTAATATTTATTAACATAATCTATTAAGATAAAATGTCATTATTGGCATAAAATAGTTTGTTTTATAAAAACACATCCTTTATGTTCAATATGTGCTCTTTTTTATTTCTGTATAATTGGTAACCAATGAATTTATTTTATAAACATTTATAAACCATATTTTTATTATTTAGTTAATTTCATTTACTCTCTATATTCAAATGACTAGGTGATAACAATCCAAATTTTAAAATAATATATAATCATTTGTTTATGCTCAGTGTTCTATATAATGTAGGATGTCAAAGAAATTAAATTTATTTAAGAACTTAAAAACCATAATATCATGGGGTGTTACAAATATAATATATTCTAATTTTCAAGGATAAAATAGAGACACGTAAGGGATGGGGAAAACGTTATTATCCATTTAATGGTGTTCCTTCATTCCTTCAATTATTTCATTGGATCACCACACATTCAAAATAAATACGTCATAATAACTCTCCCAAGAATTTATAGTTCAATAACTAATATAGAATTACAATGATTAATGAATCGATATAGTGAAAAATAGAAATTTAAAGTGAAAAAATTAATCATTATATTCATTTTTATGTTCCACAATTTCATTAAATTTCATTCGTAATTACTTCTTAATGAACCATATAAAATTATTAAAAAAATGAATAAATAAAAACATAAAACGCTAAAAAATGATGAATTAGAGATGATCTATAGAAATATATTTTAACAAAAACAATTTTATATCCTTGAATAATTTTTATTTTTATAATTTTTATATAAGTTTATAATAAATTTCAATATAAATTTTGAAAGAAGATGGAGGTAAAGTTAAATATCCCATCTAAATGTTCTCAAAGACATAACTCTCAGTGATTTATCAATACTCCTCCAATATATATCATCCCTTCCATCATGATCCACTTTATAAGTCTCCAAATATATTATTTTCTATCTTAAAAGACACATAACTAAAATCACTTCCAAAAAACATCCATTTTCCTTATGAAAAAAATTATTTTTGTTTTTACAACTAGATCATTAACACATTAAACCAACTAAGATCAGTCATTGTAGAGTCCCCAAACACGTGGAATTTGTCATATTATTTCTCAACAACATTTTAATTTTGTTAAAAAAATAAAAAAAAATTAAATACACACATGATCCTTTATTTATAACTATGAAATATTAACCTAGATGCGATATTCAACTCACTTGATAATAAAAAATGTCCTACAATAATCTCTATAGGCTCTCGGAATAAATTCTTAAATCTTCCAATGGATTAGAAACTTCGGACTCTATCTCAGCTCAATATTACCCTTGACCGAACTATCGCATATATTTGAGAGCTGAGCACTGAACAATACCCTTAAACGATTATTTATACCTTTTAATATAACATTATGTACGTGGTATATCTCATTTTCATAAACCCCTAATGTATTCTTTGAAATGCCTAAAAATAAAAATATATTAAAACATGTAGTGTCTTAGTATTTCTACCTAATACACATGAATATTTATAGGGATATTTCTAGAGTCATGCGCTATGACAATGTGAGATTATGAGGTCCGGTTTTTTGGAAATTAATTTTTGAAATATATTAAATATCACATGCATATTGTTTCTCTAAAAAATAATATTAACTCCCAAATGGTTCCCCGAATTAGAAATCTTTGGGAATCACTGAGTTCAGAATGTGGGTTATACCCTAGGTGACACATAAACCTTATCAATGTTAGGTGTTTTTTGTAAAGTTCAATCAGAGGAGAATTATTATCGAAGTAAAACAATTTAATTATTTTATATTAATATTTTACAATATCCTAAAATTGATTATGAATATTATACTATATAAAATTATCAAGGTTGTCCTCATAACCCTATAGAATTTCCAAGAGGGCGTTGGAAGATCATTCTCATTGGAATGATGCCAGGATTGTGGGTTGATGTTCGATGTGTAGCGCAATTTATAGGTATCACCAAAGATAGTAACTTCTGATTGTTCTTCAGTAGTGATCAATCCAAACTCTAAGGAGGACATTTTTGTGTGTTTATTTATCCCTTCTTGATTTACTAATGAATAACATGAATTAATCATCTAAAAAATTAATTCATGAGTTGAATGGGGATTTATGGTTGATGAATATGTTTTTCCATTGAAATCCTATTATTAAATCATATAATACCGGTGTTATTATTGAATATTGAACATGAATATCATCCGTGAATTTTGATGTGATGAAATTCCGTCTCGAAATTTATTATTACCTCAATCATGAAATATATATATATATATATATATATATATTGTGATATACATTGGCAGTAACAAATGGTAAATGATTGATAGTGTCTGGATAACGAAGTGGGGAAGGATGTGCGGTACAAGAGGGTGTTTAGATGGTGATTTCATGTGATCGAGGTGAGAGAAAGGCTTTTAGGTGGTGACAGTTGATATAATCAGGTCACACAATTGAGCGGAGTCCGATATCAAGGTTGTCCACATGCGATGGGAGGAGTTTGGAGAAACTTATATGTGATTAGAGGTCATGCGTGTGTTTTAGATGTATCATTGCACTATGACCTCAGATTGGTGATCTCTCAGTGGGATCATTTCCTCGCATCAAGATATTAATTTCAAAAACAATGGTGAGTACCTTTTTATGACTAGTAGATCATGTCCATAAAGATCCCATTAATAATAATAATAATTGTATTAATATATGTGTTATTAAGTAATATAATATCCGATGGATATTATTCATACAATGTAGGATGGATGAACCTTCTATGAAATCATGACCTAGATATTAATTTAGGCCTTTTTAGACAAATTTTAGGTGGTTAATTTGGACTTTTTGTGGGAAGCATGAAGCACTATTGGTGAATTATATAGTGTAATGCGAATTTTTCACCAGGTAACCATTTTTTGTATGTAAATAATCTTTATCAAGGTTTTTTCCATGAGAATTGATGTGTAATGATATATTTTTTCATATAAGGAATTTTTATATGAACTATAAAAGGATTTTTGTTTAATCTCACAGGGCTGAGGACGATCCTCATGTGCTCGACTGAATTTTTTCTGACTCTGGTGTGGGCACTCAAGTTGTCCACCCTATGTAGTTTTCCATGTAGAATGTGGTGATGAATTTAAATTTGGAGGAAAATATGAGACATTAGGTGATGTAAGTGAGACTCTTCTTTCGATGATGCTTAACCACTGTTAGTTGAGTGTGTTCCTTTAGTCCATTCCATTGAGGTTTTCGTACAACAGTTCATTATCATATTAGAGGGTGACCCATATGATTTTTGATATTGATCAATATACTGTTTGTGAGTTCTCTTCATTTCTAGTGGGTTGTATTGGTACACTTATACTATACACCTTAGCGGCTTGGAGCACAAATGTCACGAATTATCCCAAGACTGGGCTCGAGATGAAGATACCCCAAGACTACCTCTATAGGCTAGGGGTAGAGACAAGAACCAAAGGAATAGATAATATGGAGAGGCATTTCCTATGTAACTTCACACATACAAACAACTATCTCAATAGATAATTTCATAGGGTGTAAAAATAAAATAATAATAAAAGCTAATGTAACAACCATGCATGTAAAACCTCAAGGAATTATAAGAGTATGGAAGTGTAAATTGAAATGTAAAAGGGTTAAAATATTAAAATATGTAGAAATATTTCCCAATCAGAAAAAAATGTAAAAGAAAACTACATAGAGGGAGATAGAGAGATAGAGAAAGATCCCACCTGATGATCTTTATGCTACGACCACCATATAAAATCTACAACACCCAATATCCCTAATATCCTTTGAATTCACCACAAACCAATCCATCATTTTCATAAGACATGAAATTTTTTAGAAAATCCAATATAGGTTTGATTATATACATACCCAGTAGGACTTCCCGATAGATGAAGGGGGGGAATTATGAGATTCAATAGGAAAGGAAGATATTAGATTGTACACAGGATGTATGATACAGTGAAAGAGAATAGCTCAACCAAAACCAAGAGAGCGAGTAACCTTGTCAAATAACATGGGGATATATATGATTAGTAGATGAACTACACATCGAGTCTTAACCACTTAGAGGTGGAGAGTAAACTCGTCAATCTAAGAGAATCTAAACACAAAAATAAGGTGGAATACCATCTTCCCATCTCATGGAAAGAGGAAAACCAAAACCAAAGTTATGGATATTGAAAAATATTTATATTATCAGTCAAATGAAATTCATATGATAGTGAAATGGGATCTCTATCACATAGCTCATTCCAGGAAGAAGAGTCAGCAATATTTACAAAAGTCCATCAATGATTCCCAACATCACACGTTTCTACATGGAAATAATTTTCCATGTCAATCAATGACTCATCATAGTTCCACAATGTCGCGGGGTCACATTATCCAGGTATATATCCCATTATATATTACAATAGTCAATCTCCACTATGAATAGTGTTGGAGGACCCATGCCAAGACTAGAAAGAGTGTTCCACTCTAAAAGTCCTTGAGGACCCACTATGAAGATATACTAGAAGTTACCACTCGGTAGTCTTCAAGGACCCACTACCCAACACTAATAAAGGTTACCACTTTGAATTCATTGAAAAACCAATTCCCATATCTACTAGAGGGTATCATATAGAAGTAATCAAGGACCAACTAACCAGCTCCATGGAATTGTACCACTCGGAAGTCCTTTGGTGAACCTGCGTGATCACTTCCATTGTTGAGCATCACTTAACCAATATTTGTGGCCAGAAAATTCCACATCATATCCTTGAATCCACAACATGGGAACCATCATGTTATATGTGAAAGAACACTAAGTATAAGATACTCTCATGCTCAAATTTGAGTTCAAAAATAGGAGATATAGATCTTTGAAGTTTCCCCAAAAGGATCCTAGGGATACACGATATGTGAGAGGGCCCACATGGCATGTGGTCCTACACCTCCATCTAGTTATGCACCAGGTTGGTAAATAGGTATCATACCATTTAGGTATACACAGTGTATAGTGAATCTCCATGTCATTTTATAGAAGTCGGGTCCCTATCTGTGAACCTTAGACATGTCTATGTACTTTGGTACACGACTGTGTTATTCCAAATAACTCATCGACCAAGGGATGAGGTTAACAACATATAGGAGTTCTACACTCCATTCCAACTTGTTTCCACCTGAAATAGATGGATATATTTGTGGGTTTTCTTGTTCATCCATCGTTCATTAGAAATCAGATTCAATTGTCCGTATGTGGTTTTATTTCTAAACTAGTACGCACCACACCTTCTATTGATTATCATTCATCCATAAATTATTAAAATTATATTTCATAGACAAACAAAATTCTATTTCTATCCATACTTCATCAATCCTTACCTTTTATACAACTCGGTTAGGATTCTGGGGGTTTGATCATGCTTGGAACTTCCCGACAATGTCAAACCAGGACTACAAGGTCCAATAGGTGAAGAACCTAAAGAAATCTAGGGGAAGGCACAATAAAAAAATATTAGTTGATCATTTCCATGAATTCTTGCCCAACGATTAATAATGGATATCTAGGTTTAAAAAAAATTGAAAAACAATTTGATCAGGTATGTATAATCATGCAATGATCCTCATTTGATGAAAAATAATAGAATTGAATGATATACTCAATAATTTTAATCAAAAAACATATAGACCACAATTTGACCAATCCAACCTAGATATTTTATCTTTATTCAATGAATAATATACTTGACAATGATCGATTTAATCCATTTCATTCACCATCCCTAGATATTCACTGATACAATGTTTCATCATCATCTGAGGAGATTCACCATCAATTGAGGAATGATAATATCTTGGAAGATCTCGTGATTATGTGGTTAACCCTAGACATATTACCCATATATTATATTTCTAAACATTTAATTTAGTTTGAAATTAATGAATAATGGAATTAAATAAATAATTATTCCACAGAACATACCTCCAATAAGGGATATGTCCAAACTTTGGAAGACAACATATTTGTTGTCATACCTAGGTTATAAAATCCTTTCAGGACTCAACCATGGTCTCATATTTATGATCTGAGCTTCCTTTTTAGAAGTTATTATATTTTATATAATAAAATATACATGTGACATATAAATATATTTAATAAATTTACAAAATTAATTTGGGGAACATCTAGCCTCATAATCACACATCGTCTTAGCGCCTAGCTCTGGATATATATATATATATATATAATTATTTAAAAGTCTTATAATAAATGTTACGGGTCTCTACATCATTCCCCCTTTCAAAATTTTAATTCTATAAAAGATAATGTAAACATATAACATATTTTACTAAGAATGTATTTGGTTGTCATGCTCCCAGGAACTCTCCTCCATGATCATATGTTGCCATAACACGTGAACCAATGGGATGGTCCATACACACAGGGTCAACTATTGTTGATCCTCGATCTCCACCAGGTGTTATGAAAATTTGAAACCATCCTTGATGTCCATATCACCCAAGTAGATGACATGCATGGGGTCATTCGAATATCTCCTCACCTGCGAAACATGGAAGATGTTGGGCACCCGCTCTAGCAGTGAGGGTAGGTTGATTTGGTGAAAAACATCAGTAACCCTCTACATGATCTTGAATGGCCCGATGAACATTCTTGATAAATTTAATCCCAGAACGAACCTACACCATCCTTATAATGGGGATACTCTTAGTAAAATGTGGTCTCCCTGATCAAACTCTAAGATAATACAACATTGATCTTCATAAGATTTACTCTTGCTCTGATCTATCCTAATATATTCATGGATGACATAAACATTATTTGTCATCACCTACACCATCCATATGTCTTGTGAATCTATGTCCAACACAAGGGTATCTTTATTGTCTCCCTTATAGGGCCTCGAACGGTTCCATGTTAATGGTAGACTGTTAGATATTTTTATATGACAACTTTTCCAATGTAAAATGATCCTCCTAGTTCTGGAGGAAGTATAACATGCAAGCTCTTAGCATATCCTCCAACACCTTGATAGTGTTCTTGTTACACCCATCAGTCATGGGGTTATAGGCTGCACTCATCCTCATTTTGGTATTGAATTCCTCTTACATGGCTCTCCACAATTTTTAAATAAACCACACATCTTGATCAAAGAAAATTATTGATGTAACCCCATGAAGGTGAATGATAACCTGATGATACAATGGCACAAAACCCCCCACCATGATCTTCTCCCTCATAGCAAGGAATTTTTTATGACTTTGTATGTTGAAAAACTGTCACCTAGATAGTGTCATGGTTATTCACTATGTCTAGAGGCATTGTCACAAATTCCATGGATATCTGTTCCCATTTCAACATTGGTATCTCGAGGGGCTACAAAAAACTTGTCTAGACCAACTGCTCAAAATTAACCTAATGATATGATAGGCACTAAGAGATGAAAATTTCTATGATTAATGTCATTCCAATACACTGCCATTACTTCTAAAGGTATTTTTACATATTCTTCAAATCGAGACGTATATGTAGACTAACAGTGTGGAACTCTCACATCAGCTCCTACCACATCCTGACTAAAACCACCACCCATAATTGGAAAAATATCAAATAGTTATATCCTTAAGAATATCCATAGAGTGAATCCACCAAGGATATTTGGTAACCTAAGACCTAATAGTAAATTTCTCCCTGTGAGGACCCTCTCACATGATCAAATATAATATGAGTCAGCCATATTGAGTAAAAAAATCCATACACTCCTACTCCACTAGGGTCAGCTGTAGGGAGGCCAACTACTCAAAAGTCTCATTCTCTAATTGAACTTGGGACATCCTTCTAGGGGGAATCTGGTGCTAAATTTCCCTTCACCAGAGTGTATACTATGTTGATTTCATAGTCATGTAGGAACTCCAACCAGCACTGTTGTCTAGAAATGAAGACTCTCTATGTGAATACATACATGAGACACTTATGGTCTAAGTAAAATACAAAAGAAACCATATAAGGGAGTTCCCACAAATCCTCAGGTAAAATACCACCTCTTCTATCACTAGGTCATAGCCACATAGTTTTTCTCCTAGGGTCCATATAGACTCGACCTATATTCGATAACTACCTACCACTGCATCAACACATAGTTGATACTAGATCCCAAGGAATAACAATTCATCATGTACTACATCCCCTCCTCTAGTAATCTCAACATAGGTTCACTCATCATCTTAAACCTCAATTACTTGAAGTCCCTATAGTGTTACTCATACCATGTAAACAAATTCTATTTCCACATCATGGGGGTCAAAGGGACTACAACATTGGAGGAGTCATCCAAAAATATAATGTAATTCATTACCAAGACAATAAGGATGTTCACCTCAGACATGCTCTTGGTTGGATCCATAGAAATAACTTCATCTATCATTATAATGTCTTACGATAAACCATGATCAGAATTGAAATTCCCTATAAAGTCATCCTCATGAATTTAGAAATGGAAATTCGAGAGTTTCCCATAAATATGGTGCTCTTGAAGAAAAAATAAAACCATCCCCTAGTTCTCTACATGGTCCTCCTCTGATGTAGAGTAGATGAGTATGTCATCGATGAAGATGACGAAACAATGGTTTATGTACATCTTGGAGACCCAGTTAATCAAATCCCTAAACATGGTAAGGGAATTAATCACCCCAAAGGGAATCACTAGTAACTCATAGTGTCTATAGAAAAATTGGAATTTAAGGATTATATTATCATCCTCGCAAACCCTTAACTTATGGTAGAGAGACAAAATATCAATCTTTCAGAACCATTTCATACCTCAAAACTGGTAAAAGAGTCTATCAATCCTAGAAAAGGGGTAATTTTTCTTTATCAACTCCTGGTTCAGGTGAAAATAATACACAAAATGAAACATGTTTCCATCCACCTTTTTCCTAAACAAAATTGGATCTTCATTGGGGGAAACATTGGACCTGATGAAACCTTTCTCTCAAATGACATCCAATAGTAACCATAGCTCATGATGCTTGGTAGGACCCATACAATATGGTATTGACGATATAAGAGTGATGTCAGAATATATATAAAAAAAATCTCCATCTCCAACCTCAGAGGTAGTCTCGAAACATCCTCATGGAAGAATACCATATAATCATCCACGATTGAATTAATCCAAATATCTGAAGACCCAGTTGAACCAATAGTTATACTCACCAACTGATGGTTTATTTGATATAGAATTCTACTCATATAACTTACTCATAATTCAATGAGATATCTATCTTCCATAAATGAAAATAGCATCCCATCAATGCGTAGTAATCTGAATCATATGGTTGATATTAAATATGTCCTCATAACATGGATGAAAAATGCATATCCAATATGACATTATAGGGTTCCATTATGATAACCAAAAGGTCCCATTTGAACATCCATCCATCAAGGAATACCTCTCACTGATGATAGATAAAAGATACATAAGAATCAATATTTGTTGGAACATGATGATGAAGTTATTGGGATAGCATCTCAAATGGTAGCTCTAACTCTCGCACTAGAATCATATAGATGAAGGGATAAAAATAACCTGTGTCAACTAATACTTTTGAAAGAGTATAATAAATTGATATTGTATCTTTAATCATCTCATGCACTGTGGGGTCATAAGCCTCCAAATCTTGTAACTTCCCATGACCCTGATTGCCATCTCCCAGAGCATGATGTGGGATTCTTGGGGTGGTATTGGAAAGATCTATTAGCTTCATCAATTACCCATATCTCATAATAATTCTCTTAATGCTATTCCTCCCTAGGGACTACTGTGTTCTTTCCTATGAGATCATTGTTCATGATGTTGCCCTTATCATGGAAGTTGATCAGGTTTATATATGTGCTCCTGAAAATGTTTGGTCGAGCAGTCATCTGTTATTTCACCTCAACCATCTCAACCACAACACCAAACCTCTCTGGCCTAACCTGGTCATCTGCATTGTCTCTACACCATATGACCTCATCCCAAAATATTTTCATGAAAGGGCCTCCTACACCTATATACCACTGACTAGCACCTGCTACCTTTTATTTATTAATCAATTATAGGATTCCAAATACTAGGTAAAACTATATAGCATGCTTCTAATAGTAATATTTCAATCATTAACACCTTATCCCACTCCCCGACATATGCTGGGATGCACAAGGTAACTACGTTAGAATAGATCTTTTTTTAGAGTCCCTTATCAAAAATTCATGCTCAGAAGTAGCCATCGTAGATCTTATCAATGTAGTACCAGGTAATGTCTATAAACCCCACTACATACTCGAACACAATAATTCCCACATGATAAAGCTTTAGAAGCTTCTGAATCTAGACCGAGCTCAAGAATGAGGTGTATTATTCCTCATGGAACAACTTCTGCAAGTTGGAACATGACAAAGTTGTGTCATTATGCATTTTATAAAATAGAATACACCAGCTCCCTACTACTCTATAGAAAATATTGGCTTTGAGTATAACCATACGATCTCTCGGTGTCAGTATATATTTGAAAAAACTGACAACTGACTCTAAACATTCCTATGTTTCCTAAGGATATAAATTTATGTGGAACCTTAGCAACCTCTGGCACTAGAACTCGAAGAGTGTGCCAAGCCTGCATACATCATCATCCTGCTCTGCTAGGATGATCTACTTCTCAACAAGAGTAGGTTCTTCAACCTACCAACCTAGAGGGAAAAAATTATGGTATGGTTCTTGAACTGAGGTATTATCGCTTGTGGGATTATCATCATGATGGAAAACTGATATCTTGCCTACCTGTTATCACCGAGACATCCTAAACGTTATCAAGATGTACAATGGTCAAATATATATATATATATATATAATGACAATGGATACATGAATGAAGATTGAAATTCAAATACTCATTCATATATAATGCATGTATCAATTATCTCTACAACTAATGTATCGGTATGCCAAGTCGACAAGAAGGTACATAATTTACTACTAGATTCATATGTCATCCACCCTAACTATCACAGGATCCCCTAGACTATGAACTGCACTCAAAAAAAATTTGACATTATTTTCCATATCCCTGAGAAATCCTCAAATGTTGAATCCTCCAAAAAATCCCAAGGAATTAATTTCTCTATTACCAATCTGTTATGACCTGACCAAAGCTAGGGCTTGAGCTGCAATTACCCCAAACCCTTCTATATAGGCCAAGGGTGGAGACATGTAATGAAGGAATAAATATCATGGGGATGAATTTTCTT
This sequence comes from Viscum album, assembly GCA_963277665.1. NCBI lineage: Eukaryota > Viridiplantae > Streptophyta > Magnoliopsida > Santalales > Viscaceae > Viscum > Viscum album. The sequence goes on along the minus strand of OY728135.1, from coordinate 1,544,810,232 downwards.
AATTACCTATATGAAAAAAAATGACCACATCTATGTAGAAGTGATGATAGAGTAAATGTAATTGGATAAAAAATCTTAGTTAATAACCATGCATATAAAACCTCTAAACAATATAAGATTATGGTAGAGTAAACTGAAAATTAAAAGAAAAAAATGGACCCCAACCTAAAAAATTAAAATTTAAACTACTAAGTGAGTGAGAGAGAGAGCCCAACTTCTAATCTATAATCTATGATGAATTTATGTATTCTACAACACCCAATACCCCTAAGGCCATCTGATGTAACCAACGACCAATTAGTCATCTATATAAGATATGAAACATAATAAAAAATAACAAGATAGGGTGAGTATATGCATACCCAGTTGGACATCCTAAAATAATAAAGAGGAGTAGTAAGATATACAATAGAAATGGAAGATAGTAGATAGTAAATCAAATGCAAGATATAGTGAAAGAGAATAGCTCATCCCAATCCAAGAGAGAGTTAGAGTAACCTTATCTGGGAATAGGGTCCTTGATACCATGAGTAGATGAACTACACATTGATTCTTCTCCTCAAAGAGAACGAGAGTACACTCATCCAACCAAGAGTAGCTGAACATGGAAATCCTTTTGAATACCCCACACTTCTTTTCATCTAATGGAAAGAGATTAATAAAAACAAATGGTATAGAGAAATAAATATATTTATATGTTTAGTAAAAATAAACCCAAATTAGAGAGAAAGTGGATCACCATCCCATATAATATCCTAGGAATAAGAGTCTCTAATAGTTATAAAATCTCATTAATGATGTCCATAATCTCATCCATCTTACGAGAAGTTAATATCAAAGTCAATCTCTGTATCATTACTGTTCCACACAATTGGGGGGGGAATCTCTATATAGAGGACCCATGCGACGGTATAATAGGAGGGTTCCACTACAATTATTCAATAGAGGGCCCTTGATCTAAAAATCAAGAGGGATCCCCTCTACCATTTATTTAGGAACCACTATTAATATCCACTAAAGGGTACCACATGAAATCCATCAAGTACCCACTGCCCATATATACTATAGGGTACCACTCAGAAGTAATCAAGGACCCACTACATACCTCTACTGGATGGTGGCACATGAAAGTCATCTAGTGAAAATTCATGATCACTAACATCATTGAGCATCACCTAACCAAGATTCATGCCCAAAACATTCCACACCATATTTCAAAATCCACAATCAACGGAACCATTTTTTCTACATATAAAAACACTCAAGATAGACTACTCATGGGGAACAATCTGAGTTCAAATGAAGGAGACACAAAGATGTGATGTTTCCCCAAATAGGGACAAGGGATACAAGGCATGTGAGAGGACCTAAAAAGCCTATGGTCCCACTCCTCTTCCGAACCATGTATCTGTATTGTAAATGGATCGCTACCCTTTTAGTGCTACACAATGTGTATGGAGTCTACAAGACAAGTCCTAGTACTTAGGGTCCCTATCCCTACCCATTGATCATGCCTATCTACTTTGGTACATGATAGTGTACATCCATATGACTTGTCCACCCTAGGATGAGGTACACAACATGGAGGAGGGCTACATGCCATACAATAATTATATATTTTCAAGACCATAGACTCTATAGCTAGTAGATACAGACCATGTATTCAACATGATACACAATGAGTAGTTTTAATTTTTAAATATTTTTAGATTTGGTTCACATTCCTTGATTCAAGATACTTCAACATTGATGATTCCTCATTTCCACATGAAATTGGAGGAATAGTTTTGGTTCATAGTTTTCAGCCATTGTTCTTCAGAAATCAATTTATGTTATTCCCTGATGGGCTCATCACTCGACCCATATGCATTTCATCTTCAATGAATGATGATTCAACAATTAATCATTAAAATGAAATTTATTATCCTCAAAACATTTTGAATCCATCCTTTTTTCATTGATATTTACATCATACGTGATTTTATCTTGATTCTGAGGGTTCAATCGGGCTCAATACTTCTTGGAAATGATCAACTGCGACAACATGGCCTAACCAATGAATAATGTGAAGAAAGAGGTGGAAATACACATTAAAAATAGTTTAATCTATCGTCACCAATAATTCTTAAAAAATGACCAAAAACATAGATTTAATGTTATAAAACAATTGGAGAACAATTTAATATGGTATATATAAGGATGTCAAGGATATAAAATTATAAAAGATAAATATTAATGATTGATCTACGCAATAATTTTAATCAACAAGGGAATAGAACACAAGTTGATGATTCCTAACTAGAGATTGGATAATATTTTATCAAAGAAAATTCTCATCAATAATTGAAGTAATTCATCGAGTTCACTACATCCTAATCTCCTCATATACGATATTTCATCATCGTCTGAGGTGATCTGCCAATGATGGAGGAATGAGAAGCTCTTAGTAGATCCCATGATTAATGGGATAACCCTACAAGAATAACCACGAATGTATATTTATAAAAAATTTGTTTTTTTTAAATGATTAATTAATTAATTAACTAATTAAAAAATTCATTGAACATACCACCCATGAGAGAGATGTATGAAAGTCCCACACAAACCTATTTTAGGTCGTTCCTTGGGTAAAAACACATTCTAGACTCAATAATTGTCTTTGGATTTCAAATATGATAATCTTATTATGGATAGATTGGACAGCACTTCGCTCTAGTTCCCCCTTTTACTGATGGTGTAGGGAATGGCTGAAGTGCTGCCTCCCCTCCTCGACCCACTTTAGATGGGTAGGGGAGTTTCAGCTTCTCCCTCACACTCTCTCCCTTCTCATCTCCCTTATTTTACTCCTTTCATGGATCTTTCTTCCCTCCCACTATTTCCTCCGATTGAAATAAGCCCCAAGTTGCAAGAATTTGCGAATTGTGCGCTCTCGGTACCTATCTCTCCCCTGGAGTTTACAAGAAGCTTCCCCTCTACTGGATATCACTTTGGTTTCCAAATTCTATAAAAAATATTCCCATTTTTTGATGCATTCAACGGGGTTGTGTTTTCTTCATGGAAGTTACGGGATCACGCAATTGTTGGCCTTTTAGATGCAAGGCACATTCAGGACTATTTTACAAATAAAGAAGACCTTATTTATGCTTGAGACTTTGCTCCACGCTATATGGAGGGAGCAAGGTTTTCTCTATTCCAGTGGACCTTCGATTTCAATCTAAAGTGTGACCCTCCGACCACAGCGCTGTAGATAAATCTACCAGGACTGCCTCTACCATTCTAGAACCAGGCCATCCTTCGATTATTATGTAATATGCTAGGCCGCTACCTCTGTTCGGATGCTCTCACCAAGGCTATTTTTCATCCAATCACTCCTAGGATATTTGTTGAAGATGATATATCTAAAGGCCCACTGAAATCTATCAGCATTGAGATCGAGGGAGAGTATTGCTAGCATGAAAAATTATGTTATGAGGATTGGATCCCTTTATATTTTGGTTGCTGTCGAATAGGACATGAGTCTTCAAAATGCCATCATAACCTTTCTGTCAGTTTCCAGAATACACATCCCTTTCCAATGAAGGGAGATGCAATTGCAGTCAGCAAGGCTGCTAATGTTCAACTGGATATGGGAGAGGATGTTGCTGGATTGAAATATAATGTCAATACCAATATAACTGTGTTGGTGGATAATCAAGGGGTAACATAACATTCGTCTCCCATGTGCAAGGATAAAAGGCCGAGTGACAATCCAAAGGTGGTATGTGTTTATAATCGTATGAATCAGGACCTGGGTATACACCTCCAGTTGAAGGATCCAGATGATAATGGGGGACTGATCCTTGGACATCCTGGCTACAATGAATTGGAAATATCAGTCAGTTCTCCCCTTGAGGAAAAGGAAGCGAACACTGGGGATGTAATCAATAAGGAGTTCGAGTTTTCTATAACTTCATTACAAGAGGCACCTACTACGGTTTCATTTCTGGTACAAGGGAGGAAGGAAGAGGTGAGTGTATTTGGTCGGTTGGACCTAGACACATTAACTTAAAAAAACTCTTCCCATCAGATGACTATTAGCATGGGTAAGAAGAATGGTCGCGAACCAGGAAATGTAAAGGTGTCGGTCAGGAAGAGTCCCCCAAATAAAGGCCCAGTGGTCGAGTTGGGCAACTGTTTTGAAGGTCTGTATGTTCTTGAACTGACACAAGATCAAGAGGAAGAGTATTCCAGTGATGATAGTTATAGCCAATTATTTGTGTATAGTTTGGAAAGAATTCAAGGGAATGGTCTTCACATCCCTAAAAGGAAGAAAGGGAAAAAAGGAAATAGAGACTCAGGGAAATATATAGTGGTCAAGGGGAAAAACCAAAGGGACACAAGGATTATTCACACTTTCCTAAACCAATGGAAACTAGGTCGGATAAGAAAGGTGGAAATAAGGAAAGAAAGACCTCTCAGAATGGGGATGGTGGAGAACAATGAGGGAGAACATGAACTTTTGAGGAAGAATAAGGGGAGTGCCTAAAGCTCATCCTCCATTCCAAGGAAGAAATTCTAGAAAAAGAGGTCAGGATAAATTCTCCAAAAAGAGAGATCAAAATGATATATAAAATAAGGTTATGAGTTGATGCACAGGAGGTGCATGATGCATGGTTAGACAATCAAGACTGAATCCTGTCTCGTGGCTTCAAACATGGTTAAATAAACTCGGAGGAATTCATATAGATAGTGGATAGAATGAATACTGACCTTGAAGAGCTCATCGGTGTGGATATGGACACCCAGGTTAGTACATTGCACTATGAATTATATATACTGTCTAATCCAAAAAATATTTGTATAGTGTTTAATAAGTTTTTTTGCACTTTCATTGTAGAGACCCGAAGCTTATCGTACATGGACATTACATTACTTTTGCGGAATACTTAGTACATAACAAAAACACACACACAAGGATCGTAATAGTTTAGTGTCTTTGGAAACTCGGAACGTAATCTTCTAATCGTGGGGAAAGATCTTCAATATCTCCCATAAAGATCTTCCCTTTTTTTACCTAAAAACCTTTCTTTATATCCTGGGGAAAAGAAAACATAAAAGGGTGAGCTCAAATGCTCAGTAAGGGTAAACAAAAGAAATATCAATCACATCATATACATAAGAACATAGCTTTTGAAAATCTTAACCTGCAAAAGAGCTCATAATATCATAACATGGGATAAATCATAGAAGTGAAAATGAGATCCCCATAATCATAACATGAAACTTGAAACTTTGTGGAATGCACACATAATCATGGAAAATCATTTCTTGTTAGTCATGACTCATTGCCAAGACTATCTTAGTGGACAAAGTCCCTTTCTGAACCGAGTTCACTCCTCGTTTCAGTCCTGTATCACTGAACCGAAATAACCTTCTGTTCCAGCCATGTCTATCTCATGAGATATAAAATCATTACCCAATGCATTGGAGGGAGATATAGGTCCCACCCATCTTATAATGAATCCTTTCTTATGTGTTCCACATAATCATAAAACATACATCATCGCATAACACATGTAACAAAAATGGGATTCTTGAAACATCATGACATCATAAATCAATTCATATAAGATAAAGGAATTCATAAACATAATTCCATCACAACATAGTCAAATCAATTTAAAAATATGGATAGAAACAGAACCCTTTATTATCTTAGATAGAAAATAATTTTGATAAAACACTTGAATTGAATTCTTGAGGAAAATATCCTTTCTTCTTCAAAATCAATTTCTTTTCACAAAACATAATGCAATTTTAAAAGAAAGAGATTTTATTGAAAATAGTCATGAAATCTTTTAGAGGAAGCTTCATGAAAATAAGGCTTTATAAAACAGTAGAAATGCGTTCGTTCCGTATAAGTTAAAAAAAACATTCTTCGTACTTTTGTCGGAAAAGTCAAAAAGTACCTCATATGAAAAAACGACAAAAGATTCCTTTCATACGTATTACTAAAAACTCACCGAAGGGTAAAAATGGATTTAAACAATTTTAGGTGGATGGAAATAATATTACATATTGAGTAAACATGAATGTGGATGATAAAATACACCCCAGTAAATACTTACGAATAAACAATCTCGGATAAAAATGAGATTGTGATATTTCCTTTACCTTAGGTCCGACTTGCTTTGTAAGTGTCCGAACCTCCTGTATAATGATTTAAATCATGTTATTGACTTATTACAGAATCATATTAATTGTTATGATATCATATATGGTTCACTTATGACATTATATTACCCGTTCTTTTGTAAATTCCATGTTAAAGAAGCGTTTTGGGTAAAATCGTTCCATTTATCGTAGGTGTTTTGACTTGTTGTTCTTGACATCATTATTACTTATATCATGATTTACTCACTTCCAGAATATAAAATATGATTTATATATCATATATATTCAGTATATATATATATATAATAGGTAGATAAATAAAATGAAAAACACCGTTCATGGAGACGGTAGTCCGTACGTACGCATGAACGCTGTTTTCCTTTCCTTATTGTCTTGAAATGGAAGTAAGTAGATGACATACATATGTATATATATACATAAATCCAGTAGCTTTATAATGTCATATATTTCATTATTATTTCTTATATATACATTATAATCATTCTTAAATGGTTAACATGGAGAATGAATCTCATCGCGTCGTGGAGACGGTAGTCCGTACGTACGCACGAGCGATGATATCATTTCCATAAATATTGAATTGAATTGGAGTGGATTATACAATATATCATAATCAATATGATGTTTTAATAACTATTTATAGTTATTCTTTACAACATTATACCCATCCATGTAAGGTGGTGGTGGAAAATAGATTACACCACGGCGTGGAGACGGTATTTCGTATGTACGCACGCGCGGTGATTTCTTTTTTCGTAGGATAGATAGATGGTGAAATAGGGTTGTTTCATACTTATAATAACATACCAGTATATGAGTGATACTGATGTTATTACTTCATAATGAAACAACCTAAGAAGAAGAAGTGGAAGAAGAAATAAAGATGAAAGAATTGGTAACGGTAATTACCTCTTCTTTGAAGGGCCTTTTGGAGACCTCCTCTTAGGGAACTAAAATTGGTCTTTGAGGAAGACCAAAACCTCTAGGATGTTGCTAGGGATGTGGAGAAGAGATTTTGGAAGGGGTTGTCCGAGCTTGAGTGCTCACATCGGTGTGAGGAGGAGGGGGAGGAGGTGTCCTTTTATAAGGGAGGAGAGGGGCACCTTAGGAATATCTCAAAATATTATTTTATATTAAAGTCAAAATCGGTTTATAATGGTTCCAAAGGGTCTTATTTCGAAGCTAAAGTGGGGATGGGTCTAAATCCTATCAACCAATAGGATTTAGACAAGTTTAGGGTATTATTGTAACCTTATCAATTAGATTTAACTCTAAGTTAATTAATTTAACTTTTACCGTGTCTTTTTGTTTTCTTTCACTATATGGTTAATACACTTACTATAACATGGAAAACGAACCCCAAATTGTTTATTATTAATATATATATCCTTATCTAAGTCATTTTGCCGAACCTTATATTTTTAGGAATAAAATAACAATTAATAATATAATATTTGATTTAAAAACTATTTTGTGTCAATTTTGACACTATTTGATATATGATTTTTTTGAAAGTCATAACAGAATTATATGTTCGAACCAAGTTGATTAAATCAACACTAATATCTCATAGTAACCTATAAAATTATTGGAATTCATAAAAAGTCTCAAATTACATTCATTTGAGTATTTATAACATCAATTATGTTAATATTTCCTTAAAAGGGTAATTACTGCATCATCGTTGTGTCATAACTAAATTAATTTATTTAAAGTCTAAAAATTATAAATAAAATATACTTATGTAGGAAATCTTTTTATATTTCTAGTGAATATTTATAGTCGAATTTATCTTATGTATAACCCCATATTAAAAATGTTTTAGTGAATAAACATTGATTTTAACTCTTTTAACTCTTCTTTGAATTAAATAATAATAAATGTCCTAATCTAATCCAAGTGGGCCTAAATGATAATATTTTACACTTAAGGTTGTTTTTTGTCGAGATAAACTTGTCCAATAGAATTAGGACATGTGTTAGGGTAATATTAATATCATTCTTACCCTTAATTACCCTATTTACTTTTAACCGTGGTAAATAAAAGTAAAAAGTTACTATTCACCAAAAATTATTTTCATCTCATTGAACCACATTTTACTTACGGACATCAACCGTGTCTCTCGGATTTTTGAAATTCCATTCACAGAAGCGGTAAAATTAAGTTTTATGAAAAATTCAGTTTTTTAACTACCACTTAGTAGTTTCACTATTCATCAAAAAATGAAGGTTTTCAGAAAAATGCCAAAATTTCATCCTAAGCTATATTTCATATTCCGAATTCAAAAATGAAGTCTATTTTACCAAATTCATAACATAGAAGTTGCATTAATTAATTTTATAACTAAATCCCGCTGTTAAAACAAATAGCGTGTTTTTAAGAAACAATATCTATCAAAAGATTGACACTTGTTTATGTCTGGTTTAAATGTGCAATTACATCCAATGACCAACATTGTATTAAATTGTAAAAATATATTCTAAATATACTTTAAAACTACTCCAATTAATAATTTATCACTATTAATTATTTCGATTAAAAAAGTTGTTTTTTAATTATAATTTAGTAATTTTCACTTTTCATCAGAATATGAAAGTTATCCGAAATGTACCAAAATTTCACCTTAGGCTAAATTCGATACTCCGAATCCAAAAATGAAGTTCATTTTGAAAAATAAGATTTACAGAATTTTAAAAAGTGGTTATTACTATTCATAACGGCTAGTTTTAATAACATTTTAATAGCATATCGCTGTTTAGTGAAACTCGTTATTGCGTACTACACATGCTATCGAGGAAGGTCGTGATTGCGTGTAATGCAAGGCAAGTCAAGGATGCGTGTTGTGCAAGCTCCTTTTGGTGTAGCGTACAACACAAGACATTAATAAAATTAAAAAGAATATTTTTTATAAAATCTTGGGCTGTTACATTCTACCCCCCTTAAAATGAATTTCGCCCTCGAAATTCGTCGGGGTTATAAATGGTTTACTATTTGAAAGTTTCTTTAATAGAAACCCACATCGTAAAAAGGAATATCAAAACCAATCTTTAAAAACAAAAGTATGAAACGTAACGGTTACCCAAATAAACAAATCATTGGGTTTCCACATAGGTGAAAATATGGATATGGAAGAGAAATCTAACCATCATGTTCTGATGGAGAGTGGTAGAGAACATGGCTATGGAAAAGCCAATAATCACAAATCCATAAATTTGTGATGATCTAAGGTACCATCCGATTCATCAGGTATAAGATCACTAGGACAACATTTTTGGTTTTCAAGATCATTTCCCTAAAGTTGAAAATTTGAATTGGAATAAATACTTTATTTTGGTACAATCTCACTATTGTTCGTGCCTAGAACAATTTCCACTTCATCTCTTAAATGAAGTTGAATTTGTTATTCGTGAAGTGTTAGCAGATCATGTGATAGAATGACGTGTCATTCCATCTGTCTCAAACAAAAGGTTAGCAAAAATTATATACATAAGTCGATCTATAGTGGGATTAATCATATATGGTTCCTAAAATGGGCTTATACATCATATATCATACTGCTTAATATAATAAAACTAGTTTCTACTAAACAGGGACTTCCTGTAGGTCAGTGGTAGGCGATAAAGGCCAGTCGCACTTCGGTTGTGGGTTCGATTCCTACAGCCTTGTCTGAAGCGATGGGCTGTCGCCCGTCCTGCAGGTTGTCCTTTTTCTAAAACTATATTACTATAACATCCCATAAATAATATCGAAAAAACTTCTATCCTTAAACAATACTAACTTATGTCCAACATAATCCATTCCAATCTTTAGTCCTATCCATAATACTGCAGTCCATTCTCATAACATAGTGAAAACGATTACCAGAGATTTAATACCATCGTTGATCCCCATATATCATAAGATATATCTTGTTGGACACATTCCAAACATTCAAAGGCCTTAATCTTGTACTCTCTTGAATACCCATTGAACCTTAGTGAAAACTTGAATGCAGTTAAAAGTTAACACTTTCCACATACCAAAATCCTCAAAATTCTATATACTCAAACTATGATATCACTTAGTCCTTATATCAATCATTAGCTCATGAATACTGTTAAACATTTCATTTTCTTGTTTTCCCTTCATTATGCGCATAATATCTCAATCACTTTGAATACCACATTAGACCAATACATAAATATTCCAATATTCCATGATACAACATTATTTTGGAATCCCATTACATAAAAACTTAATCATTCCACCACATCGTTGTCATATTCAACATTGCCAATAGTGATCGCATGTGACTTCCCTTTGTCCTTTGCCTTAAGCGGTTGCTCATGTCGATCATCACTAACCCTTGGATTAGGGCATTTATTGGCATAATGTCCCATCTCCTTGCACTTGAAGCATTGAAGTGTTGGTTGTGCATTCTCTGCAGTGTTTGCTTTATTCACTTCATTAGAATCCCTTTTTCCATTACTTCGACACTCAGCTGCTCGATGACCTTCTTTTCCACAATTAAAACATTTTCTAGTCCCTTTAAGACAATCTCCACCATGCTTCTTTCCACACTTTGTGCATAAGGAAACATTCATCTTCTTTTCACCATTATTCTGAGATTTCTCCTTGAACTCCATCTTTCGTTTCTTGTCAAAACCATGAGATGGATATGTAACACCAACTTCCATTTCTACCTTGATAGCACAACGCACAATTTCTTCATATCTACTGAAGTCTCTTATAGCTAATTCCCTTCGAAGACTTGGTTTTAAGCCACTGAAAAATCGATCAACTTTACTTTCAGGTTGGATGATAATGCCAGATGCATACCTTGCAAGTCTTGTAAAATTCGCTTCGTATATACCAACAGATTCATCATCCTTTTGCTTTAGTTCAAGAAACTCCTTCTCCATCTTCGTTCGAAGAATACGAGGGAAGTACTTACTGAAAAACAAGTTCTTGAACTCGTCCCATTCCATTGAATCAATTTCATCTTTTTGCCTCGTATTCTTGATAAGATTCCACCATTGATCAGCTTCACCTTCCAAACGATATACTGCTAAGATGACTTTATCATGTTCAGAACATTGAAGAACTGAAAATATCTTTTCAGTAGTACTAATCCATTGTTCAGCAACTAATGGATCAGTAGACCCACTGAAAGAAGGCGGACGCTGCCTCATGAAGGATTCAACAGAATGTTGCTCCTTCCTTTGCTCGTTTGGAAGTCCTGCATGATTCATAGCTTGAGAAAGTTGTGTGAGCATGGCTACAAGATTTTGCATTCCAGCTCCCATATCGTTTGGTTGCTCAAGGGGACAATCATTGCATTGTCCATTGCATTGATCAACACGGTTCCTTCGGGTTCCAGCCATCGTCTAAAATCCCAAAAGAATAGTGTGAGAGGCAAAAATCATGCTAGGGAAAACAACATAATAAAGGGGTAGTACCCTCAATATCTAACATCTTAGGTTAAATTCTAAGATCGTTAGAGCAATTCTAGGACTATAACCTATACGTATACTTAACCTTAGGGACATCCCTAGACATACCTTAGAAATATCTCTAGGGATCTCACTAACGTTTTCGCATCCTAGTTTCCAAAGGTTGACTAAACCTTTCCTCTGATACCAACTGTAGAGACCCGAAGCTTATCGTACATGGACATTACATTACTTTTGCGGAATACTTAGTACATAACAAAAACACACACACAAGGATCGTAATAGTTTAGTGTCTTTGGAAACTCGAAACGTAATCTTCTAATCGTGGGGAAAGATCTTCAATATATCCCATAAAGATCTTCCCTTTTTTTTACCTAAAAACTTTTCTTTATATCCTGGGGAAAAGAAAACATAAAAGGGTGAGCTGAAATTCTCAGTAAGGGTAAACAAAAGAAATATCAATCACATCATATACATAAGAACATAGCTTTTGAAAATCTTAACCTGCAAAAGAGCTCAAAATATCATAACATTTGATAAATCATAGAAGTGAAAATGAGATCCCCATAATCATAAGATGAAACTTGAAACTTTGTGGCATGCACACATAATCATGGAAAATCATTTCTTGTTAGTCATGACTCATTGCCAAGACTATCTTAGTGGACAAAGTCCCTTTCTGAACCGAGTTCACTCCTCGTTTCAGTCCTGTATCACTGAACCGAAATAACCTTCCGTTCCAGCCATGTCTATCTCATGAGATATAAAATCATTACCCAATGCATTGGAGGGATATATAGGTCCCACCCATCTTATAATGAATCATTTCTTATGTGTGCCACATAATCATAAAACATACATCATCGCATAACACATGTAACAAAAATGGGATTCTTGAAACATCATGACATCATAAATCAATTCATATAAGATAAAGGAATTCATAAACATAATTACATCACAACATAGTCAAATAAATGTAAAAATATGGATAGAAACAGAACCCTTTATTATCTTAGATGGAAAATAATTTTGATAAAACACTTGAATTGAATTCTTGAGGAAAATATCCTTTCTTCTTCAAAATCAATTTCTTTTCACAAAACATCATGCAATTTTAAAAGAAAGAGATTTTATTGAAAATAGTCATGAAATATTTTAGAGGAAGCTTCATGAAAATAAGGCTTTATAAAACAGTAGAAATCCGTTCGTGCGGTATAAGTTAAAAAAAACATTCTTCGTACTTTTTTCGGAAAAGTCAAAAAGTACCTCGTACGAAAAAACGACAAAAGATTCCTTTCATACGTATTACTAAAAACTCACCGAAGGGTAAAAATGGATTTCAACAATTTTAGGTGGATGGAAATAATATTACATATTGAGTAAACATGGATGTGGATGATAAAATACACCCCAGTAAATACTTACGAATAAACAATCTCGGATAAAAATGAGATTGTGATATTTCCCTTACCTTAGATCCGACTTGCTTTGTAAGTGTCCGAACCTCCTGTATAATGATTTAAATCATGTTATTGACTTATTACAGAATCATATTAATTGTTATGATATCATATATGGTTCACTTATGACATTATATTACCCGTTCTTTTGTAAATTCCATGTTAAAGAAGCGTTTTGGGTAAAATTGTTTCATTTATCGTAGGTGTTTTGACTTGTTGTTCTTGACATCATTATTACTTATATCATGATTTACTCACTTCCAGAATATAAAATATGATTTATATATCATATATATTCAGTATATATATATATATATAATAGGTAGATAAATAAAATGAAAAACACCGTTCATGGAGACGGTAGTCCGTACGTACGCATGAACGTTGTTTTCCTTTCCTTATTGTCTTGAAATGGAAGTAAGTAGATGAAATACATATGTATATATATACATAAATCCAGTAGCTTTATAATGTCATATATTTCATTATTATTTCTTATATATACATTATAATCATTCTTAAATGGTTAACATGGAGAATGAATCTCATCGCGTCGTGGAGACGGTAGTCCGTACGTACGCACGAGCGATGATATCATTTCCATAAATATTGAATTGAATTGGAGTGGATTATACAATATATCAGAATCAATATGATGCTTTAATAACTATGTATAGTTATTCTTTACAACATTATACCCATCCATGTAAGGTGGTGGTGGAAAATAGATTACACCACGGCGTGGAGACGGTATTCCATACGTACGCACGCGCGGTGATTTCTTTTTCCGTAGGATAGATAGATGGTGAAATAGGGTTGTTTCATACTTATAATAACATATCAGTATATGAGTTATACTGATGTTATTACTTCATAATGAAACAACCTAAGAAGAAGAAGTGGAAGAAGAAATAAAGATGAAAGAATTGGTAACGGTAATTACCTCTTCTTTGAAGCGCCTTTTGGAGACCTCCTCTTAGGGAACTAAAATTGGTCTTTGAGGAAGACCAGAACCTCTAGGATGTTGCTAGGGAAGTGGATAAGAGATTTTGGTATGGGTTGGCCGAGCTTGAGTGCTCAAATTGGTGTGAGGAGGAGGGGGAGGAGGTGTCCTTTTATAAGGGAGGAGAGGGGCACCTTAGGAATATCTCAAAATATTATTTTATATTAAAGTCAAAATCGGTTTATAATGGTTCCAAAGGGTCTTATTTCGAATCTAAAGTGGGGATGGGTAGAAATCCTATCAACAAATAGGATTTAGACAAGTTTAGGGTATTATTTTAACCTTATCAATTAGATTTAACTCTAAGTTAATTAATTTAACTTTTACCGTGTCTTTTTGTTTTCTTTCACTATATGGTTAATACACTTACTATAAAATGCCAAACGAACCCCAAATTGTTTATTATTAATATATATATCCTTACCTAAGTCATTTGGCCGAACCTTAGATTTTTAGGAATAAAATAACAATTAATAATATAATATTTGATTTAAAAACTATTTTGTGTCAATTTTGACACTATTTGATATATGATTTTTGTGAAAGTCATAACAGAATTATATGTTCGAACCAAGTTTATTAAATCAACACTAATATATCATAGTAACCTATAAAATTAGTGTAATTCATAAAAAGTCTCAAATTACATTCATTTGAGTATTTATAACATCAATTATGTTAATATTTCCTTAAAAGGGTAATTACTGCATCATCGTTGTGTCATAAATAAATTAATTTATTTAAAGTCTAAAAATTATAAATAAAATATAATTATGTAGGAAATCTTTTTACCTTTCTAGTGAATATTTATAGTCGAATTTATCTTATGTATAACCCCATATTAAAAATGTTTTAGTGAATAAACTTTGATTTTAACTCTTTTAACTCTTCTTTGAATTAAATAATAATAAATGTCCTAATCTAATCCAAGTGGGCCTAAATGATAATATTTTACACTTAAGGTTGTTTTTGGTCGAGATACACTTGTCCAATATAATTAGTACATGTGTTAGGGTAATATTAATATCATTCTTACCCTTAATTACCCTATTTACTTTTAACCGTGGTAAATAAAAGTAAAAAGTTACTATTCACCAAAAATTATTTTCATCTCATTGAACCACATTTTACTAACTGACATCAACCGTGTCTCTCGGATTTTTGAAATTCCATTCACAGAAGCTGTAAAATTAAGTTTTATGAAAAATATAGTTTTTTAACTACCACTTAGTAGTTTCACTATTCATCAAAAAATGAAGGTTTTCAGAAAAATGCCAAAATTTCATCCTAAGCTATATTTCATATTCCGAATTCAAAAATGAAGTCTATTTTACCAAATTCATAACATAGAAGTTGCATTAATTAATTTTATAATTAAATCCTGCTGTTAAAACAAATAGCGTGTTTTTAAGAAACAATATCTATCAAAAGATTGACACTTGTTTATGTCTGGTTTAAATGTGCAATTACATCCAATGACCAACATTGTATTAAATTGTAAAAATATATTCTAAATATACTTTAAAACTACTCCAATTAATAATTTATCACTATTAATTATTTCTATTAAAAAAGTTGTTTTTTAATTATAATTTAGTAATTTTCACTTTTCATCAGAATATGAAATTTATCCGAAATGTACCAAAATTTCACCTTAGGCTAAATTCAATACTCCGAATCCAAAAATGAAGTTCATTTTGAAAAATAAGATTTACAGAATTTTAAAAAGTGGTTATTACTATTCATAACGGCTAGTTTTAATAACATTTTAATAGCATATCGTTGTTTAGTGAAACTCGTTATTGCGTACTACACACGCTATCGAGGAAGGTCGCGATTGCGTGTAATGCAAGGCAAGTAAAGGATGCGTGTTATGCAAGCTCCTTTTGGTGTAGCGTACAACACAAGACATTAATAAAATTAAAAAGAATATTTTTTATAAAATCTTGGGCTGTTACATTCATCACGTAGCGGTACCCCTATTTTGTGAACCTTGGTTTTCCCAATTCTTTCATTAATGTGGAATAATAAAAATTTATATTGGTTGGATAACATTCTTATTAACTCACTATATGTAAATAATGGTTTCTGGAAAAACATTAGTACATGAGTCATATATGAATTGGTTGTGGTTTCCTTTTACCACTTGAGTCAGCTTCCTAGATAAACACATTGAAAATAGTACGTATTTAAAATCATCAGGAAGCATGTATGATGACAAACATCTAGTATTATAAGGTAGTATCCAGATGATGATGAGATGAGTGATGAGGCTTCAGTTCTGGTATCCCCTCGTGATATTTTTCTCTATACGAGAACCAAATGGAGCTACCCCATGTTGAGAAGAACATGGTTCCTTCTATGGATTAGAAAGATGATCTACCATGTTTTGAGATATTAATAGCTCCCATTGGATAGGAAGATAATATTCACATTATTGGTGTGTTACATGAGTTATATTTATGGGGATCACTATGTTTCCGTAATGAGAGATATAGGTGGGAAGTTGTTGTTGGATTTGAGCTAGTGGTCTAGGTTTCTGGTTTGTGTGGACCCTGATCAATTGAATAGTTGTGTTTGAAACCCATTTTCTCCATAAAGAATCATTTGGATATAGTGGTTCCAGTATATGACACAATATTTCTAATTGTGCTTCAAATATGTCAGAGATAGAGATCTCCCATATTTTGTGTTGAGCTAGGACCCCCATTCTCACAAGGATGAGGATTGTTGCAAAACCTATAATAAAAATGTAACACTTGGATAGAAACCCTCTCTGATTGTGGTCAAATTGGAAATAATTATCTAGGGTGACTCAATACATTAATAAAGCATTGTGATGGTAATGTTTGATGAGAATTTGTACATTCATGTAATAATGCCAATCCCCCCTAGATGCGTTCATGAAATATAATTCAAAACTACACAGGATAGTTAGTGTCATCAAAAGATGATAGATTCATGGTGTTGTGGATGAGTGTGTATGACCTGTTTGTTTTAGGTTGTCAGTTGTAATATGGTGTTAGAGGAATCCCTAGGGATGGTAGCTATGTGGAATAGGAAAATAATGAGTTCCAAGAAGTTGAACCTCACAGAGGATTGAGTGTAGTTTGAGGAACAATGTGTGTTTTCACTTACCAGGTTGTAGTTTTCACATGGTGTTATGAGCCACTATTCCCTTACTATATCACCAATTTAGGCCTCATAATATTAGTGCATCCCTTTTTTTCTAAACCCTTGTAATTAAGGCTCTTATAGAGAGGATCAGTGATTTCACATTTCTACAGATAGTGTGATCTAAATCTAAGTGAGAGAAAGAGAGCTAACATGTAAATATTTCAATAGTGGTAGTGGGATCCTATGATGTTTTTCTTATTATGGATTGTTTTACAACTATCTATTATAATATGTTTTCTACTAGGGTTTTAGAAGTGATTCTATATTGAAGGGATGGATATTTCCTCTTTTGATAGGGAGTGATCCCAAGATAAGGCATGATTTGATCATTCACCAGAGGTTACAGTCACTTCATTATCAATTGTATAGTATTACCCTTATAGTAGTGGAAGATATGATATTTTAGTTCCTACTATGGTGGTGGAGTAAATAGATTTCCTTCATGAATATTTTCCAGGTTTACCTTATATTGATACTTTTCTTTCTTCCTAGACTTTTTCTCATGATGTCCCAATATATATGCTAGTATATCCAATGAATCCAAGTAGCTATTAGAAAAATAAAGGTGCAGTAGGAGGAATATTTAGACTATAAGAAATTTTAAGGCCCAATGTGTCTTCTTCGGTATCCCTCTATTGTTCACTTGAGAGGTGAATGAGTGCTTGATGTTGGACATGGATTGGTGGAACTTGGGCTAAGAGACATAAGAGAATGTATCCACTCCTATGAGTTGTGGACCTTTTATACCAATAGATGGAGGGAAGGTGTATCTCATAGTTGACCTTGATATAGTTATATCATCAAATATAGTTTGAGAGCATGATATACAATTTGTTTATATGTAAATATACTATGGTTTGTTTTAGTTTGTGGAGATTCTCTTTGGAGATTTGTATTCTATAGTGAATTTGTGAGACTTTTGTACTAGATCCTTAAACCTTCTTGGATGAGTTGATGGTAGATATCATTAGTGACACACATGTGTTCTCAGTTTCAGAGTTGGAGCGCACGATACACATTAGGAGGGTGTAGTGTAACTCTATTTGATGGTTGATATGCCTATTATTCTCCAGTGAGTTAGGTATATACGATATTGGAATATCAACTAGAAGATCTTATGTGATCAGGTATCCACTTGATACAAACCCTGTTAGATATTACATGAAGGATGGAATCACATCATTATTTTTACAAGGATGGAAGGTGACTCATGTCAAGAAGTGAGAATAGGTTATAAGGATGTTGTTTTACCATTAGTTAGATCCCGCTATAGCTCCTCTATGAATTAGTAGATCTCATAATACAAACTAGTGTCTTGGAAGAAGGCCTTGATAAAATCTTATTTGTAGTCTTGGAACAAGTCCTTGACTATGTGGTTCTAATTTCTGGCATTATGAATTTCATCATTATGAAATTATCTATTGATATTACATATTATTATTAGAAAAGTATAATATCCATGTGAGTAAGTAAATGACATTATTTAATTTATCTTTTCCATATTATGCTGGTGTTTTATTTTAAAAGGCTTGTGTTTCAGTCTTATACATGGCCTTCATTGTTTAAGCTTATTTATAAAAGTTTCCGCTATATTGTTATCCTTAATAAGCATCTGATCTCACCCCATTCTTATGATTTATTTTCCCCAGGATGTGAAAAAATATATTATTAATGACCTACAGGGATACGCTGTGGGATATGAGTGTTTTCAAAGGAGAATCAATGATTTTTTTCGTTATTTAAAAATGTAATGTAAAACTTATATATGTATCTAGTACATCCAAGGCTACTAAAATAATCAGTATTTTAAGACTTTATCTCTTGTGATCATTATAATGTTATGTAATAATTCACCTACTTTGGGTAACTAGGGTTGGGATATTACAATAACACCCTTGAATTATAAAAGAATGGAATTTTTTTCAATTGCATATGTGACACACAACACCAAGTATACAAAGAAATATATCATACTAAGACATTATAATATATTTAATATTTTAAATAAATTAAATCACTTTTATATCTTAAAATGTGGAAGATTATGAGTTACATTACATTTGACACAACAACTAGTTCTTTGATAGATTGGGTTACAAGAAAGACCATTTTTTATTAAATAACAATATACTATTAATATTTTTATATAATATGATAATTATCACCTAAACATTTGAATGGTGGGTATGAATAGAGATAACTAACTTATGAAAATATATATTTTAAAAACATTTATTTGTCATCTATTTATTATAAATAATAATTAGAACCATTTAAAATTAGAAGAAATAATTTAGAAAAAATCTATATTTTCCAAAATACTGTTTAATCTTGTTCAATACACACAACTTAAAATTAATTTTTACCACTTTTATAAAATATATATTAAAAAATAAAAATCATTTTTTAAATAATAATATCAAAATTATCATAGATTTATTTTTTAGTATTTTTCTAAGAAGTTTTATTTTTTGATGAATAATGAAAAACACAAGATTTTATTTGAGTACTACCTTTTCATATAAATAAATTTTAATGTAAATCATATTTTGAATTGATTTTAAAGTAAAAATAGTTAAATTATTCAACCATTAATCTATTTAAGTCATTGGAATCATTTTTATATTTAATTTATACATAAAACATTATAAACCCTTGCATATTTTCACTTTAAAACCTACTTTATCGTCATGTCTATACAATTAATTTTAAAATTAATTTACTCTACTTATGTGTGTTGACTTTTGAAAAATGGAATCCTTATTTTGAATATGAATAAATTATAATGTCTATTAATGTAAAATAAATTTTTTATCTATGTTATTATTGAAAGCAGTTGGAATTTATTATAATGATTATAGAAAAACGAGTATACTGAGGAATTAAACATTAAACTCAAAGGAGAAAATAACCTAGAAACATATAAAAAACCAAATTTATGACTATATTTAGACTTTATAACTTATATGATAGATAATATTACACTATTTGAGAATTTTTAATGAAATAAAAAGTTGGTGTAATTCACTCTTTCAAAAACATTACATGTGTCCCACTCACCCCACTAATAAAAGGCCAGCCCCTATCCTCAACTATGCACACATTAAAACAAAAGTAGTTAATAAAATACCCAACCAAGTAACATAAAATAATATCTACCTTAATAATTTATGCCTTATCTTGGGAATAAAAACTATCTTATGAAATAATTTTTGTAAACCTAAGGAGGATACCAAAATAAGCTGTAATTCTATTATAAAAGCGTTTTAATTTTATTTAATTATACTCCTCCATATATTTATATTATAACATTATGATATAATAAATTTAATATAATTATTTTTTAGGTTAATTTTATGACCAATAACATCACAAACATTCATCAAATTGTTTATAAAATCATTAATACTGTGTATATCAGACAACCACCTCGCGAACATATGTTGTTCATTTTTTGATTAACACATTTAAAGATATGGAATAATAATGGATAAATAGATTTATATTATATATATTATAATTATTATTTTATAATTATTATGAATTATTATATTACAGAAACAACCATTGTTCCCTTCTTGTGGGAATATGATGACATCAATCATGGTTACGGCAGACAACCGCCTTGCGAAGTGATGTGATTCATTAAAGATTTACATTGAACATATTAAAGATGGATTTAATAGAACTATGTGATATATATGACATATAAACTAAAAAAATGATAATATATATATATATATAATTTAATTTTGTTTCATTAAATATGACATTAAAAATGGAAACAACGTTCATGTGTATGTATAACCTACTATCTCCATGAACATTGTATTTCATTTCATACCCCCAAATTTTATGGATGAAAATAGATAAATACATAATGAATATATATTATATTAAAATAATGTTTTAAATTTTATATATTACTAACTCATAATCAAATGTAAGAGGAATAAATAAAATAACAAGTCAAAACATACTCGAAAGAAAGACATTAACACCTGAAAGAATAAAAATAATGAAATATTGTTTAAAATATAGTGATAAGATGTTATAAAAAAAATTATATGATATAATTAAAATTAATATGGTTCTATAATAAGTTAATAAAATTCTTAAAAGTACTATACAGAAGTTTAAATAAATTATAACCAAAAGGGAAGAGACATGTAAGGGATTTCATGACATAATTTCCACTCATTATGTTAAACATATATTTCAATTATTATGTCTTACTTATATTATGTGTAAAAAAATTATAATATTAGGTTTTATTTATATTATTTTTATGAGGAAATAAATTTGATAAATAAAATAAATTCTTTTTTAAATTCTTACTTAAACAGTATTATCATTTTAATGGTTTATTACAAAATGTCTTTCTAGTAGAGATTGTTTATTCTTGAATATTAGTTGAAGAAAACTACATTACCATTTATAGAAAAGCCATTCCATTTTCTTCTCATATTATTATTAATTTTCATTTTCAAGTGATAGTACAATTTCTTCACTCTGTGTTATATAAAATCATTAATAAAGGGGTTTAATAAAATCTGAATTTATTTAACTCTTTGGTCCGAAATTCATTTTTTGTACAAAAAACTGTTTTCAATTTTTTTAAAATATATTTTATTTAAACATTTCAAAATAATTTACTAAAATATTTTATTTCCTATTATTTGTTTCTAAAAAAAGTTTACATCGGAATCTTATTGGGATTTCCATTCAAGGTACATTCCTAACTTTTTACATTACAAAATGAATGTTCTATTTTACATTTATAGAATATACAGAATTACCGATCATCATTTAAAAAAAATTATTTTCATGTTTGTAAGTTTAGTTTAAATAAATTTTTTGATTGAAATTTTCAATTTAAATGATTTTTAAAAAAATGGAAAGGTTATTTTCCTCAAGACTATTTTTTAATGATCATTTTACACTAATTCTATTAATCAATGAAAAAATAATTTTATTATTACTCTAATGGGTATAAATTTTTTTGATACCATACTTATGATTCATGTGGATGGTTCATGATCATTTTGACTATGGAATGTACAAATATTCTCTTTTTTAATTCATTTTTGTATTCAATAACATTCCATAAAAATGTTCACTTTACTATGATCATTATATATTAAATTTCACTTAAATATCCACATTACTTGTCATGAATATGATTATTGAATAAAACATATTCCATTTTTACATATGGTGTTCACATTAGATATTATTTTATTATATAGGGAAATAATGTTAAATTCATAGTCCTTAATTGAGACGAGAATTTGAGAATGCACATTTATTATAAATTAAATCAATTATTTGATTTGGACCAGTATGACATGGGTTGGGGATGGGTTAATGTAAGACTATAGATGCATTATTTTTCTCATGGGATGAATCAGTTGGATTACCTCAAGTAAATTTATTTTTACCATATATGTTTCAAAAGTAATTATGAAAGGTATTGACGGAAGTGGTTCCATGTACCTGGTTAACATGACATAAAATATTTATGCATTTACTTCTTTAAAAATATATTTATTAATATCCAATTGATTTTATATATGATATTATCTCTAGATTAATTTTAATTTCATTTTATTGATTAAATGGAATGTATTTTTTTCTTAGTTTACTTTCCATATTTATTTTTCCCTTTCTAGTTATTAGAATGGAATGTGTGCTCAGTTAATTTCCTTTTCATGTTGATTATGCTCATTGATTCATTATTTCATCCATTTTAATTAAAACTTACTATGAAATTGAACTCACACTTACTTTATATTTTTTTACTAGGATTCCATGAAGTTTACTAGGGCTAATTTGTATGAATATTCTAGATAAAGTAATATAATTTTCAAAAAAATTATGTTTTAATTTTTTAATTCAAATGTAATATGGGAATCAAGTATGTGTCTAGTTTACCAAGACTAATCAAAAAATCTTCCTTTGGGATATGATTCATTGTATCTTATTCCAATGTAATAGTGGGAGGAAAATGCTCCAAGATATTGGGTTCATAGTCACTAAATCACACTTAAGAATATGTATTTGTTTACATATATATATTTCTTGTTTGACGATACATGAATCTATTCCATATATTTTATGGTTTTTAATACATTAGTTTAAGTAATATAATTTATATTCTTATCAATATTTGGAATGCTTGACATTATTTTTGATTTATTGTGGGATACATCCAATACTCAGAATAGGGAATAAAAGATAGATGCCATGTCGTGGAACAACACTTAATATTTCATGTTACAAAAGAGATAGAAATAGTTCATTTATATTAAAATAATAATTTTAAAAATATAAAAAGTCTACATCCCAGGGTAACATATGGTCACAATATACTCCTAGGGGGTTGAAAGTGAGGAATCAGGGCATTTCAAAGGATCCAACACTGTAACATAAAGATTCACTTCATGTATTTGGTTTAGGACATGATACCAATAAAAGTTGTGTTCCAATTATATGATGTAAAGAGAATAAAACCCAAAGATTAGGTAACCTAGATACATTCACATCGTGCACCCAATTCCTTCCATGAATGTTGTTGGACATACCAAATTTTGAATGTTATGGAATTTTCAATGGAGACCCATTATTTACTTTATAAATGACTAATAAACACACAATAATTACCCAAGACCTATTTATTAAATAAAATAATCACAAAATAAAATAAATATATTCCCTATGTAGTTTTATAAATAAAGGGTCATGATGATTCTATCAATGGTAGATCAAAATACTGATTCTTAGTGAGACAAGCTACACTACTATATGATTCTCTAACTCCTTTTCTCTAGTTTTCATTATTATTATTTTCATCCATACCCATTACTCACCCATCACTAGTATAAGTGTGTAAAAAACATATTCTACGGTTATATACATCGAGGGGAAAGGTTCTGTTAGATTTATTTTTTATTCTAGTTTATGTATTTGGTTTTATCTATTTTGTTTATCCAATATTAATCCATTTATTTTTGTGTAATCATTGATGTTTGTTAATAAATATGACATGAAGATTATAATTGTACATATATTTTCCATAAATTGAGGAATGTATATTTTGATATTCTGAGCAACCAAATTTAAATATGGTATCGAGATAAATTTTATTTGGCAACACACTAATTACATGACCATGGGAAATAAAGGATTATTAGGTTTATGAGAGGATACCATGATAATTAGACTCACCTCATCTCAAATCCTATTCTAGAAATGGATAAATAAATTTAGTTTCTAAAATCCAATTATACATGAACCCTAAAAATAAAAAACTAAAACACTCTTTACAAATATTATTTTTCCAAACAGACATTTTGATTTATCTTCATTCAGCTTCCTAAAAATCAATCAAACACCATTCTTCTTCACATATTTCAACATTTTAATTAAAAAAATTATTTAAAAAAACATAAGTATACCAATTTTACCATCATTGTGGGTTTAATCTTGACATGCTATTATATTAATTAGAATTAATTAATAATAATTGATCTTAGTTTTATAAATTTTTATTTTTATTATACCCGTGGGATATAATGATGCATGTTGGGTATTTCAAAATATGTTTTGTTTTTTGGGTAAGGTTTGTAATTAGTTATAAGGTTAATTTTAATTTTAATTTTTTTATTTAATTTTAATTGTTTTATTTAGTTTTATTTATTTTACATTGAGTGTTTTCATGATTCTCTTTTCATGATTACAAATCATAATGCACAACCACAACACATGTGGAAAAGGAAAAAGGTTTTTATCTTCACATCTAAACACGATAAAAGACTAAGAATGAATAGAACTATTACCATGGAAGGTATAAAAATCAACCAACTTTTTGGAGTTCTTTAAACAGACTGAAGGATATGAATTCTCACATATTATGGGAGTCCATCAAATACATTATTTCTACCATGTATCTTTTAACCTCACATCACTGCAAATGACTTTTAGATCAAACATTCCACTATCAAAATGATCCCAATAATAGTGAAGTTCACTAAACTACCTCTTAGTGACCCAAAAAAACATTTTTAAAGCTTCCTAGAGCTCAAGAACACATTCTCTATCCATATTGTTTTAAGGGAATCTATAATACTATAACATTTATGATTTTTATTACATGATAATTCTTTGGATTGTATCAAAATATTACCTGCATATTACATCACTAAATGACATTATCTTGTAAGGGAAATTCTCAACCAATTTATCCCATTATTTAAGTTGATGTAAATAAAGTAATACATTCTATAATTTTGTTATTTTTATGTCGAATAACTCTAAACTGCATGAGAACATTACAAATATATGACTAGTAAATGACCCAATAATGGTATAAATATATGGATGTTATTAAAAAAAATTATAAAGGTCTATTTTATGGAAAAATGTCAATTCATAATTCTAAAATTGTAGAATTAGTGATGAATATATATCTAATATATGGATATAGTTTATTGGATGAAATATAGAGAAATAGTTTCTAGTGGAAAGGGGAATGAAGGCATTGAAAAATAATTATGGAAATCAATAATAATGTTGTATGATGACACGGATGAAATCAATGGCCAAGAATATGGACTTAATGATGGCCCCTTAGAAAACCCCGAATTTAAGTATATAGAAGATAAAAGGTATTATAATCTCAAACGTAGTAATCAATTTTAGGATTGGAAGTGACAACAACAAAAAGCACAAAAATATCAAAAATGGAACAAGGGTACCAACAACAAGAACCCCAACGAATCACATTGAAGAGCCTAATCAGTTCATTGGAATAGAATATGGAATCATTTATGACAAATATAGAGGTATTAATAGAGTATATAAAAGATTAATTAGTGGTACAGAATGCTACATTGAATAATATAGAGAATGAAGTAGGAAAAATCGATACGTAGCTCAGGGAGAGACCAGGAGGAGAAATTCCATGATTCCCTGGTATACACCCATTTAAATATTTCAAAATCATTTCCCTATGAAGTGTAAAAATAACTGAAGACCATCTTATACCCATAAAGGAATAAAAATATGAAAAAATGTTTAAGATCTAGAAAACACTATGGAAAAGGTATTCAATAATTCTAATGAAGAACACCATAAATCAAGATGAGTTTAACTTTTCTTTAATAAATGAATTCGTGGTGAGCGATGTGCATAAAGGAAATTTTTTAGATATTTTTTAAAAAATAAATATTAATATTAATTTTGGAGAATCCCTATCAAAATTTTCAATGTAAGAAAAATTCATGAATGAGCTATTGAGGAATTAAATTAAGGTGGGTCAAATTCGATTATTCACACTCCCACATGAGTTCTCATCAGTGGTATCAAGAGACATGCCTAGGAAGCATAACAATCCACATATATTTTCTATTCACACAATTATTGGAGACATGAAATTTGGAGAAAAAAAATTGATTTGGTGTGAGTTTCAATATCATGTCACACATGACTATCAAGAGTTCAGGACCAGAAGAACTAAATCCCACTATATTTGGAATCCATGTGGTAGAATCAACAATGAAATTCACATGAGGGGTAATTGAATATAATATGATTAAAATCATTAAATTATACACTCTATTCAACTTCTTAGTGATTAATATGGATGAGGAGAGGACACCTCACATTTTTTGGACATTATTTGTAGCCACCAATAATAAATTGATTGAAATCTAATGTGGATAACTCTATCTGTGATTTGGTTGTAAAGAATTAATTTTCAATATTCCTTGGGTGATGTGGAACTGTGGTGTAAAGGAATATAGTGAGTTTATTGAAGAAATAATACCCAAAGTTGAGGGTATATCTGAAGTTTGTTAATATCATGTCATAGATATTGTTGTGTGAGAGGATAACTAAAATAAACACACTAAAAAAATAAAGAGATATTAAAGTGTCTAAATAATAACACTAATGGAGTGAACAACTCCACCATTTTTTAAAAAGGATAATGGTTATGGATGGAACATGACATTACATTTATAATTTCAAGATTATGAAAGAAATAGTCATTTGAAAAAATGGAAATAATTCATGTTCTTATTTTAGAAAGAATTTTCATTTTGAAAAATAGGTGGACAATAGATGACCAACATAGAAAGGACATGAATGAGGAAATTTATGGACCTCGATGAGGTAAAAAAATCAATCAACTATTACATGAGCTGAAACTTTAGGGAGTAAGGTCATGCCCACAATGTAAAAAAGAGCACTTTAGGGAGGCATCCAATGTTTTCTTATTTATATATATATATATTTTCAGGAATGCATTTACACACTCAAAATTCAATGAAAATTCATTAATAATGGCCTTGGATTTCACTTATTCATTTTTTATTTTTAGGACCACCAATACCATGGAAGGTGTAAGGACCAATCCTTTCTCGAAGGTAAAACTAATTTTTTTTAATTCAAATTCCTTTAAATAGCCTTAATGTTGATACATAATCAAGTTACAGTGGTCCCTAGTGTATATGGGGGTTGTTAGGATCCTAGAGCCTCAATATTGGATGAGATTACTTGGACAAACTTTTATAGGATACTGTGAAGCTGGTCCCACATAGTTTCTCTAAAATCATGCGGTTGAAGATAGTTGGGAAGCATGGGCCACACCATTTTTTGGAAACGATGTGACCCCATTATCATGCCCATTCAACCATTTTCAGCTATGGAATAGAGTAAAATGATATAGCATGTGCATAGTTAGACAATCCATGTGTCAAACTGTGAGAGGTGCCCCCCATATGCCTATGGATTTGTGCATGGTTGGTGCATAGTTTTTTCTAATCATGTATCCAAATTGTGATACTTTTTGTCCTTAGATGAAATGGCCAAAATTACCCTATTTAATTCTGTTAACCTATTTCACCTTGGCTTTCTATATTCATCATATGTTTTTGTTTTTACCTTCCCGTGAGCTTAAGAACATCTCAACCTAGGAATCTATATATCTCACACATTCGGGTTCCAAATCGTGATCTTTCATAATAATTAGACCAGTATCAAAAAATCCTTCAAGTATATCCATTCCTATTTCAGTTTTCTTTTGAATAAATAATTAAATAGAGGTTCAATTTATTTTTCTCTATTTACATGGTCATTGATGGATTCATCGATTTCTACCATCATACTCCAAATATAGGGCTGATATCGAGTGATGAGTCATGTACAATGTTGTGGTAGATGGTCTCTTCTTCTTCCCTATGACTCTTTATGTGTTGTAGTTATGCTATTATGTTTCATGCCTTGTTTTTTTCAGTATCAATTTTATATTAATTTCATCATGAAAAATTGATTCTTAAACCTTGAAACAAGCATGTTGACCCTGGTTTAATGGATTAGTTGTTGTTAGTCTCATTTGGGGACACCCATTTGGTATACCATGTTGAAATTCAAATAATTTCTAATTGATACAAATGACCATAATGCCTATTTTTCCTTCATCTCAGAAATTAAATGAAATTTACCTTGTTACATGGTCTATTTGTAGAACCCGAGGAACCTCTTTGGTGTTTGGCCAGCCTAGAAATTGAATTTCCCAATTATGAAATTCCATTAACCGAAATGAAACATTTTAAAAGACCAATTGATATTTATATATGAAACTTCCATGGTTTTGTAAATTTGATGGGTTGGGATCATATAGGATAACTTATGAATGATATTTGGATTTTCATTATTTGAAATAAAGTGTTTTAAATAAAATGCATTAAATGGAATGACTTCTTCATGATATATTTCCTTCCTATAATAAATAAAATGGATTCTTTGTAATGAATTGTAATGGTTGGGAAGACCTTTCCTTCTATTATGCTTAAATAAATGATCATTTTGAGTTGTAATGACTTGTATGAAATGGTACAAGGTAAATGATAAGAATGAGAGGTGTTTTCCTCATGTATCATATTATAAATGGGATGAAACATTTATATAGGCCTTGAAATAATGGTTATGGTTTAGTTGATTATCAAGTTGTCACACTACCTTACCTCATGAGTTGAGCATGACATCTCATACCATTGAAACTATATGGATGTTGGTTTTTACATGCCTTGTCCTCTGTTCAAGTGTGGAAATGAAGTCACAGTAACAATCTCGAGTGATGAGCATGACGGATCCCAATCATTATGATATATAGGTATTTTACCCTATCGCTTGAAATTATAGGCTTAACAGACTCGTCATGGATGTCTTAGTTATGCCATAGTCTAACCATAAACTAGTATTCCATGTATATGGACACTTATGCCCACACATGCATAGATTAAATAGGATCATAATATATATATATATATATCATTAATTCATATATATAGTGACTGTTCAGAGATCCATATAGGAGATGAGCTAAAGAAGGTTGATCCACTAGGTGTACTTTAAGAACCTATGTGGGTCATTGTTTATTTATTCAGTTTGATAAATAATTATTTATGCCTATACACTATTTAGTTATGAAAACTAATTGGATTATTAGAAGACATAGTTGGTTGTGTCCTAATAAGATTTTTATCTGACAAGTTACTCAAGCTACCTTTAGTGCATGAGAATATTATCTCTCTGTAGGTATTGACAATGGAAAGATCACTTCTATATGTTGTTGATATGCTTACATATATTTAGATATTTGGAGAAGACAACCAATCATATTCTTGAAAATATAGTGTAAAATATTTTGGTTCATTTTATACTTTTTTAAAGAATGACTATATACCCATTCCCCTATTCTACTTTTTTATATTTTCATTCCATAAAACCACGTATTGATACATCCATATAGACTTTTGATAATATTATCAATTTTTAGTTCTAATTATTTTTCCTCTATGATTTTATTTTATATATTGTATGATCTTCCACTATGTTTAGATACTGGTCTATTCTTTAGTGTATTCTTATAATATGCTTCATCTATTGTCTTATTTTTTTATATAATCTGACACTCTGATATAAGGGTATAGTCTCCCCACCATACCACTATCACACCCATACTGCTAGTTGATATCATATTTCTTTTGGTGAGGTGTGCTTAAGGCCATGTGACACACCAGATTGGGGCATGGTTTAAGTGGAATCCGAGTAAAGACATTATAAAGTGGATTCAATGAATATTGTTTTTCCATTGTCTTATTATTTTTGTATTAGACAGGAGAGTAGGAGTTAAGGGAATCCAGAATTTTACCATATTCTTGGATGTAGGTAACCCCTGATACCTAGGATGGGTTATTGAATTTTTTTTTATTGTGCCATTCAAAGGTTATAGGACTTCACCTTTGGGTGACACACTTGAGTTATGATGTTACTGATGTTGGTATTATTGAAATGAGGATTTTTAACATTATTCTAATGAAATGGGGGTTTTAAATTAGTAAATTCATCATCATATTCACAATAGGATTAATATATCGTGCATTCTCCACATCACATCTATTTTCAGCATTTGTTTTCCTATGTTATATTGATGGTTGCTTGAATAAGTATTGAATTGTACTGAAACTTATTGCATGGATTGGAAAAAAGAATTGATCAGTAATGTGCATGCGTTAACCTAATACTATTTTCACGAATAGGTCCAAAAAATGCCATAAGTATTCAATTACAGAACATTTATCAATGGAACATTGGTCGCTTGGGGTAGAACATGTTAAGGCATGGGTTAAGTGGATTCTATATTTTGGTTCATAAGGTGTATGGGACCTTATGGATTGAGAATTTTAACCCACCTGATTGAGACAATTTAAAGTGATTTACATGTTTAAAAATAAAAATTCAAAAATGGAAATTATATTGATAAATTATGTATCCCTCTTATACATGTGAAATAGTGACTTAGAGCTAAATTTAGCCATAGTAGTGGGTAGTGGTGTAACTCTTACGTTCTAATGTCTGATTATGGGATATTTTACTACCTAAAACTATATTTTTTTAGCTATATGAGAGGCTTGATCATTCTTATAGGAAGGTTTCACCCGTGTCCTGTGTTTCTATATGAAATCATTTAAATTTATTAAATATAATCAGAGGAATTCATTTGTCATTTTAGCATTGTACTTCCATGAATTCCAATGGTTGCATGCCCTAAAGAATATAAAGACTTATATCCCCAGGTGGTATCCCTGTGATTCTAGTGATTCCTCATGTAGTTCAACATATGGAACCTCTTCCTATAAGTGATATGGTCATTGATTCCTAGTTCTGAATGGGTTTCCTCCATATACAGAAGTCTATATAAGGTTTAGTTTGACCTACCCTGAGTATGGAAGAGTTGACTCATGAATTTCAGCAGTTGCATCCTCCAACCTTTTAAATAGATGTTGGACCTCATGTCATTGAGTCTTGGTTTGAAGAAATCATTTCTATATTTTGATAATCTGGAGACACCTCTAGAGTAGAGGTTCAAACTTGCTGAGTATTCTCTACATGATTTAGCCAAGAGGTGGTGGGATGTAATCACCCAATAAAATCGTCATCATGATATGGTCTGGGGGAATTTCCAAATGATCTTCTATGAATAATTCATTCCCAGACTCTTAGATATGACAAAGCTAGATAATTTCATAACATTTAGTATGGGATCACGTCTATCATAGAGTATTCTATTCATTTTAATACGCTATAAGAGTTAGTTACTAGTCTAGTGTGTTATGATCTTATGACATCTAAGATATTCAGGGATGGGATGGTGTATGCAGTCTAATTGTATGTCAATGTGTTTAGGTTAACCATTATTTCTAAAATCAGAAACTTATCCCATATTATATAGGGAAATATAAGGAAATTTGATGGTGGGAGTCATGGTGGTTCGGCACGTAAATCCTCTAGTGGTTCTTCTAGAGGGAACAAGAATCATTTTGAGGATTCTCATGGTGGTAGTAGTAGTCAGGTCCCACATGCAGACAATTTTCTGATCTATTTCCATTGAGGAATGTTGGGGCATACTAAACCTTAGTGCTTCTGTGATCTAGTGGATTGCAAAATCTGTAGCAGGACGGAACATATTCAGTGCTTCTGTAGATAATCACCATATATTTTTAGTGAGAGGATATTTTCTACTACTCCTCAATGAGGAGAGGGACAAGTAGTATCACTACATGAAAGAAACTGGATACCACTAGTTGATCATGATATGGTGGTGATCGAGGAAGAGGCAGTCAAGATTATGAATCCCAACTCTAGCAGAGTGGGATTTTTTAGGGTAGTCGGGCAGTGACTCAGGGACATGGTAAATGCGAGTTACATGTAGTCCGTCTTAAGCCAGAGGAATATGGATCTAGACCTTCTACCATATGAGGTACTATTCTAATATCATCCACTTTAGTGTATGCTTTATTTTACAAAGTCATGTATCACTCTTTTATATCAATGACTATTATGGGATATATGGGCATCGGGATTGAATACTTCCATAGAGTTATATTCTATATACTCTATTAGGTTTCTGATCATGGTGTGTTCACTATTGTGAGGACTCCCCCCTTGAAATTGGTGGTTACCTTTTCATGTGGAATATTTTCATTCTCAACATGGTGGGAATTGAATTAATCATTGGGATGAACTAGTTAGTTCCCAAAAATTCCCATGTTAACTTCTATCATTAGAGGGTGACGTTTAAATCAACATAGGGAGTTAGGAACGAGCATGAGGTAGAATGGTTAGGTAGTGAGACAATAGTTGGGCTCGTGAAGGATAGGATTGGTAGTGTTACATCTAAGAGTGTCATTATTTTCCTAGATCATCAAGGGTTATGACCCACAGATTTTCAACCTATAATGGAAAATTTCAAGGATGTCTTTCTTGAAAACATTGTTAGTCTAACTCCAGTGTGGGAGGTAGAATTTACTATTTATCTATTAATAGGTTAACCACCAGTGACCAATACTACTTATATGATGGCACCTAAGAAGCTTATGGACCCCAATAAACAATTAAAGGATCTAGAGGATAAAGTCTTTATATTCCCGAATATATCTCCTAAGGGTTCAAAAATACTTTTCTCTAATAAGGTAGACAACACCATAAGGATATATGTGGAATACCATATTATGAATGAGCTTGCCTTAACGAATTAGTATCCACTAACTCGAATAGATGACATATTTTATCAGCTACATGAAGTGAAGGTGTTTTCAAAGATAGATATAAGGTTGTAAAATCATTAGGTGTATTTCAAAACTTCAGACATACCTCACATATCATTTAGGAGAAGGTATTGTCTATAAAAGTACATGGTCATGTAGTTTGGACTCACGAACGCACCTATAGTCTTCATGGATCTTATTATTCTGGTCTCCCACCAATATTTGGATTCATTTTTGGGGGTATTGTTCAACGATATATTGTTATATTCACACTCCATGGATGACAATGAAATCCATATTTATATCATACTAAATACACTGAGTGAGATTCATATCTATGTTAATCTCAGTAAATGAAACATTTGGATTGAAAAGGTCTAATTACGGGGCCATTCCATCATAGAGTAAAGATTTTCTACAAAACCATAGAAAGTGGGAGATATGGTTTCCTGGGAGCATCCCAAAAATAAAATTTAAATTCAGTGTTTATTTGGGTTTCTATATATTATATATTCTTTGTAAATGATTTATAAAATCTTGTAGCACTACTTCTGGGATTAACAATGAAATGTGTGAAATTCATAGGGTCATAATCTTTTGAAGCATCCTTTTAGGAGTTGAAAGGTTGTTTTACATCAATGCCAATACTTATTCTTCCAGAGCTAGGGAGGATATATACCCTATACTTTGATTCATCAAGCATCAAGAAATGATCCTTTTTAATATAGGATGAGTGATTTGTAGTGTACGAGTATCATAAACTAAGGCCACATGAGAATAATTACCCAATGAATGACCTTGATCTATCTACGGTATTTCATTCTCTATGATGTTGGAGACCCTATATAAATGGATAGTGTTTTTTGATATCCTTGAGTCCCAAAATCTTGAAGTACATATTTACATTGTGAGATCTGAATCTCATTTCGTACATGTGGGTTGAGTACCTTTTTTCATTTGATTTTGAACTTTACCACAAGACTGGAAATGGAAATTCATTAGTCAATTATCTGAGATGGATGACTCAAACACAGGCAGTTCATGAATAAAGTGGAAAATGGAAGCTTATGGCCTTATTCTAAGAGATGAACATTGTGGTTTAGGATGATAATGGTCAGACTATCCCCTCAACCATAGCAGTGGAATATAATCTTATGGAGTTAGTAATAAAGAGGAAATTATCTGATCTCAAAGGTCTTATTCTGATTGAATGAGTTTTAGAGGACAATATTACTTTTAGATTGACTATGGATGGGAAAGAAAATATACTTTTCCATGGGTATGTATGTGTACCATCAAATATCAAATAGTATTTGATATGGGAATTCCATGCCTCAGTATGGGAAGTTCACACCGGCATCACAAAAATGTATTGAGACTTATGATCCCAGGATTGGTGGCCATAAAAAACATGATATTTCAGGTTTCATCACTCGGTGTTCCACTTATTAGTAGGGGATGGTAGAATAGCAACGTTCAGTAGGGATTTTTCCACCGTTATCCATTTCCAAGTGGAAATGGGATTATGTTTTGATGGATATCGTGACTGGCCTCCCCAGATCACCATGAGTAAATGACACAATGTGGGGTTTTATTGATCATTTGATGAAGGAAACACACTAATTACTTGTTTGAGAGACATTATTTGTAGATGACCATGGAATATTGTATAGTAGGGATGTTATAAATCTTTATAGAATTTATCATTCTATCATTTCATACAATGTGTCTCATATCATGTCACGGTTCTTATTAGGGTTTTAGAAAGCCTTGGTGACATAGGTGCTTCTAAGAACAACCAATATATCAAAGGTTTATAGATAGTCTGAGCGTATGATTCAAATTCTAAGGGACATTCTCCGTACATGTTTCCTTGACTTTGGGGGTTCCTAGAGAAACACATTACCCCCATCGAGTTCACATAAAATAAAATATTTCATGAAACTATCAAAATGGATCCTTATGAAGCCGTATATGAGAGAACATTCTATTCACCACTTTTCTGGCTAGTGTATGGGGAGGAATCTATGCATATACCATATCTCATGGATGATACTAAAGATAAGGTCCATCCAATCAAGAAGAACATTATGATAGATCAGTCCAAATAGTAGTTTAATGCCAACATACATTGATAACCACTTGATATAGAGGTTAGAGACATAGTTTTGTACGTAGTATCTCCCTGGATGGGCGATGGACATATTCAGGGATAGTTAAACGTCTAAAAAAGGTTTGTTGGTCCCTTCATGGTTGGGAAATGGTTCATAACAGTGGCATACATGTTGGAACATACTAAGAGATACTGGTACATGCGTGTTTTATTTATTATATCACAAATTTTCTAATACTATCCAGACCCACCACGTGTATTTCAGCCTGATGAGGTTGAGCTAGATGTGGATGGTTCCTTTGAGGATTATATAGTTTTTATAGTAGATCATAACATCAAGACACTTTGAGGAAGGTCATTTCCATTGGTATGAGTGTTATGGAAGCATGACCAAGTATAAGACAAGACCTATGAATGGGAAACTGATATATAATCTTAGTGGATAGAGCTCTTCTTTAATAATATCCCTTTATGATTAGATATCCAACTCAAGGGATAGTTTCTTTAATAGTTGTAGGTTTTAATGACCCTTTATTTCATGAAGGTACATATAATTTGATTTACAATTTAAATTCCTTTTAATGGACCTAATGTTGATACCTAATAATTTCATGGAGGAATATGGTGCAATAGTGGCTTGTTATGAGCTCAGATCACTTAAATGGAAAAAAATATAGGGACACATGTTTATACAAAACCAATCCACTGAGCTCGCATGGTTTCTCTAAAATTTTGCAATTTCATACAATGGGGAAGCATGGGTCACACATTGTTTTGCAATAATATGACCCCAGGTGCACGCCAGTGTGGGAAATTGAAAGTATGGGATAGATCTCATTCACGTGGTCTGTACATTTTTAGAAAAACCGTTCACCAAACCATGAAAGTTTCCTCCTTATATTAGTGTCATGATTCATAGTTAGAACACAGTTTGTCCAATCGTGCAACCAAACCACACACCTTTTTTATGTTAAATTACTTAAAATACCCTATTTAATTATATCAACCTATTTACCTATTCCATTTCATTCTCTAGTAGATGTTTTGGGTTTTATCCTCTTGTGAGCTCAAGAACCTCTCAACCTAAACATCCAGGTATCTCCCACATCCAGTGTCCAAATCACGATTTGTTGCGATCATCATATCCATCTCTGTAAGCTATTCTAGTCTCTCCATTCTAATTTAATTACTTATCCAAATACATCATGATATTTAGGTTCAAGGATTTTTTTTCTATTTTTAGGGAGTTTGGCCATTTTTTTTCAACCTAATTCAAATTTGAGGTAGACACCAACAGAATAGTTGTATAAGGCCTTGAGGTAGGCAGTCTCGTCCTTTTTTACATGAGTTTTGATGCTTTGTAGCTATGTCGTTATTCCTCAAATAGAATTTTTTTGAGGGCCCCTTTTATATTATGTTCTTCATGTCGTATTGAACATTTCACCATGATACATTCCTTTTGAAATTATTTTAATGAATTTTATGTTATTAGTATCATTTTTAGACACCCCTGGGGTGTTATAAGTTTAAATTCCCTTAATTTCAAATTGATCCAAATTCCTAGAACACATATTTTTCCTTTAACAAAGACATTAAATGAAATTGACCTTATTATATTGTATGTTAATAGATCCCGAGGCACCTCCTAGGTTTACAGACAATATGAACACAGAATTGCCTAAGTATAAAATTACCTTAATGGACATGAATCCTTTTAAAATACCAATTTTTAATGAAACTTCCATGATTTAGTAAATTGAATGTGTTGGAATAATATTGGATAACTTATGAATAACTATTAACTTTTCCTAAAATAAAATTAAATGATTTAAATGAAATTTATTTAGTTGAATAAATTCTTATTGTTGGGTTTTCTTCACTTAATAAATGAAATGGATGATTTGTAATGAATTTTAAAGGGTTTTAAGACCTCACCTTCTGTTATACTTATAAAAATGATCATTTATAGTTACAATTACTTTTATGTTATGGAACATGGATTATGATGTTAATGATAATTTTTTTACTTCATGTATCATATTATTAATGTTATTAACCCTTTATATAGGCTGTGATAGAATGGTAAGAGTTCAGTTGAGAATGATGGTATAATAATCCCTTATATTATGTGTTGAGAATAACATATCACACCACTGAAACTAATGGAAAGTTGGGATTAATGTAAAACCCCAGGTAAATAAAGAATATGACATCTTTATATTTATCCATATTTGTGAATCAAATATTAATATTACTTTAAAGGGGACGCTATGCTCGATGGCGTACCCAACACGCAACAACGAGTTTCTTGGGAATCTTACGTTGCACTCTAATAATAAAATAATATTATTTTAAATGGTAGTTAACATGTAGCCGTTGTATTGGCGGTAATGTATAGAAATAACTAAAATATGATGATATATGTTTTTAAATGTTTTTACATTTATCCAATAAAAGATAAAGGTTTAAAATACAGAAAGAATTCAATTTTAGGCGTACATGCCCTAGTTTTCACTAAAGGTTCACTTATCGCCTTTTGATGGAGAACCGTCATTAAATATAGTTTTGTTCACTCTTATAAATTCTATTGGACCAAATAAAACTCTTCTTAAGAATCGGGACATCAAAATTTACTTTGTGTAAATTTTTGGTATCTTTCCGATAAAGTTCTTTTTTTAATGAATAGTGTAAAATGTTGTATTTTAATTCAAAACCTCTTTTTAATCTAATTTATTTATATAATTAGATTATATTTTGAATTGGTTTTAAAGTGAAATTAAAATATATTTTTACCATTAAAAACAATAGTGGTTGTTGGAATTAATTTCACTTTGAAATCAGACTTAAACTAGTGTCAATCTTTTGATACTTATTGTTTCATAAAAACACGCTATTTTGCTTTGATAGCGGGAATTAATTATTAAATTAATTAATGTGACTTATATGTTTTGAATTTTGTAAAATAGACTTCATTTTTGAATTCGGAATATCAAATATAGATTAGGGTTAAGTTTTGGGATTTTTCTGAAAAACATCAATTTTTGATGAATAGTGAAACCACTAAGTGGTACTTATAAAAACTGATTTTTTTCCGTTTAAATGAAATTTTTCCATCTTTGTGTTTTGAATTTCAAAAATAAAACATATATGGTTTTCATTAATAAGTAAAATGTGGTTCAATGGGATAAAAATAATTTTTTGGTGAATAGTAACTTATTAAGTTTTTAATCGCGATTAGAGGTAATTAGTGTAGTTTAAGGTAAAAATAATGTTTTAATAATATGAAATGAACTTGACACATGTACTAACCTCATTGTATGTGTCATGGCCGACCAAGACAAGCCATGGGTCAACTTTGGGACCCCATGGAGCCACTTTGGTTCGGAAATGACATAAAT
Source organism: Viscum album (assembly GCA_963277665.1). Lineage (NCBI taxonomy): Eukaryota > Viridiplantae > Streptophyta > Magnoliopsida > Santalales > Viscaceae > Viscum > Viscum album. The sequence goes on along the minus strand of OY728135.1, from coordinate 1,544,771,360 downwards.
AACTTTTTATTTAATGTAAAAGTAAAAATGACACAAACATGATATGTTTTACTAAAACAATTTTTAAGTGGGGTTATACAAGTCAGTTTATTTATTATAAATATTCATTGGAAAGTTAAAACGATTTACTACATCATAGTAATTTTTTTATAATTTTTAGACATTAAATAAATTAAATTATTTATGACATCATAATGATGAAGCGATGACATCATTATCTGACGATTTAAATAAAATGAGAAGATAATGTAAACTCTATGAGATACACATGTCCAAAACTTATTGGATGGATGTATTTATAACCCTTATCACCTTATCCACTAATTATATCAATGTGGGACCTTTTAAAACCGAAACACATTTTCAAATGAAGTAATATTTCTTACTTTTCAAAACTGCCCCTCCTCTCCTCTTATAAAAGGCCCCCACCTCTACCTCATTTCACACACTCCTCAAGTCTTTGTCTCGTCCATCCCCTGCCCATTTACTCTCTCCACATCCCTCTCCTCATCCTAGAGGATTCAATTTGGGCATAATCCTTTCAAAGGAAGCCTTTAGGCTCAAATCAAAAGGAGTTACACATTTAAAGGTAATTCATTCTCTCATGTTCATTTGTTTTATTTTTCTTCTCCAACCCCCTAAACTCTTTTTATTTATTTCTTTTGTAACAACTACAGTATCTTAAATAAACTAGTATGTTGTTATAATAAGGATTCAAGCTACACTTACACACACCTACATCTAATGGTTAAAGAACATACGGTTTCCGTGGATGGTGAATTTATACCTCCCGAAATGATGATTGTTCAACATTCCTTTAACACCTTCAAAGGTGGCCATTAAGATGTCACTATATTTATATATGATATATAATATGTTTATGTTTTCCTTAATATTCTGTTTTTTTTTCATTTTGGTCATACCTTTATGGTTTCCATTATGGGTAAACGTGATATCTTCATTTAAGGAAGTGCGGACTACCGCCCCCTCAAAGTGATTTGATTCTTTAAATACCATATGTGGGACGTATAAAGGATGGAGATATGATATTATATATTATATTATACTGGAATTATAATATACCTTTATATCATTATGATTCAATTCTATAAAATATGAAATAGAAATGAAAGTAGCGTTCATGCGTACGTACGGCTTACCGTCTCCATGAACGGTGCATTTCATTTCTTACCTCTAAATGATTATGTAATATTATAAATGCATGAATTTACTGGATATATATGACATATATGACATCTATATCATGAATACCATTCTGGATATAATGGATACATGAACAACGTGTAATTATAAAGGGATTATTTTTGACTCAAGTACCAATGATCGTTAAAACGACCGTTATTAACTTAAATAATTACATAGTGTTCATGACATGGAAATAAGTGATATAAAAGGAATAATGAACTTGAAAAATGTTCTTAAACAAGTAGAAATTAACTCAAGTTTATTATTCAGGACGTTAAAGAACGATCGAGTCAAGTCGGACCCGAGGTAAGGGATCCTACACCTCTCTTTCTTTTTAAGTACACTCTTTTATGTCATTCCTTTTAAGCTCATCTTTCTTATGATTGGGATGTTATTTTATATTACTCCTACTGTAATTATTATGTTCATATGATGATAGACCCTGTTTCCCCTCATCAATCCATTTTGGAAGTTTTATGTGGCACTGTTAGGCTGCCGAGTTTTCGTAAGGGATTTTTCATCTCACTTTTATTCCCGTGAGGTTTATGCTACATTTGCCACAATTTCCTTTGAGTGGTGTATGTACTGCCCATTATTCTACTCTTTGTGTAATATACTTTTGATTCTGAGTATTTACATCAATGATTTATTTTCCTTCTTTCATGGGGTGTATGTTTTGAAAGATACCCAAGTCGGTAAGGGAACCTTTCACCCTCCTCTTTTTAAAAAGACTTAGTTTTGTTGGGTCTTTTAATTTACATATTATTATGTTGGGATATTTTATCATATATCCTTATTGATGTCAATTTTATGTCCAAGTGATGAGATATGCTTTTTATCTCTCATCAACTCATTTTGATGTGACGCCGTTAGGTTGTCAAGGGAACTTCTTAACCCAATTTCGATTTCTTTGGGTTCAACGTGTAGTTATTGAATATGTCATCATTTGAATATGTGTGAATGACCTTTTATTGTTTTTCACTTAATACCCACTTTTATTGGGTGTATTTATATTTTTGACACATAATTTTGAGATTGAATTATCCTTAATTTAAGGATACCTTCTTTATAAGGGAATTCATCACATTTGACATTTCTATTGAGACTTCATTGTTGTTATGCACCAATTCACTCTTATATGGTGTATATACTGTCCTCTGGAATATTATATCATTAATCCATTTATTCTCATGATATTATAATGTTCTGACTAAATGTTATTCCCCAATTATTCTATTCAAGTGTCTCTAATTTTGGTAGAACCCCCTTTAACCAAAATATCACTTTAAATGTTTTAATTATTTGTTGTTATTAATATCCATGTTTTCAAAATATTTTTAAGGATTTATCTATATGGATATTAATGGTTTAAAATTTCAAAAGCTTCAAGGTGGTATGGGACACTTTTATTCAAAAATCTCTTTATTAAATGTTTTAAATGGTTTTGGAAATGGTTTCTTTTTGAATGGATTCATTATTTCAATATACTAAAATGTTATATTGTTATTGAAATGTGGAAATGTTATGTTTCCTTTATGCATGTTTTATGTGATACGTTTATGTTATGGTTCTTGATCATTGTTATGAAAACGGGTGGTTCCATGATAAACTAAGGGCGGGTGAGCCCGATATAGCTCTCCAATGCATTGGGTAACGCGAAGGAGTGAAACGTTAAGGTTTCTCCGAAGAGATTTAGGGAATATACTGTGATGGGTATTCCAAACATAACCAAGAGGGTTACTCCCTACGTAAGAAAGTTATGAATGCCTCAAGTTACCTTTATGTCTTATGATTTCTAGGATTTATTCATGGTTTGATGAGGTATGTTAAAGTGCATATGTTTTATGGGTAAAGTATGATTTCATTTTTATGTATATATGAACTCATTTTTCCTTTCCATATTTTTATAACCCTTACTGAGCTTTTTATGCTCATTCCAAGTTTTTGAAATGTTTCACACAGGTCAAGGGAAAGGTACATGATGTGATTATAGTGTCAAGGATGTGTCAAGAAAGAATCCATGTTTTATTTTCAATATGTTTCCATTGATGGGAAGAATGAATATTGTCTTTTATGTAACCACTTTGTTTAAATGTGGAATGTAATGCAAGTTTCATGATCTAATTCTCTAAAACTCTAAACCTGAAAAGATCCTCAATGTGTAATCTTGTAATAACTCAAGATTAAGTAAGGTTTAAGGCTGGGGCCTTATAATTAACATGTTGTGTCCCTTGTTCATGTGTTCAAATCAAGAAACAATCATCATATATAGTGATGAGCATGAATCCAACCACTCATTATGAGATTTAGGGATTGTACCTTATTTCCTGAACTTATGGGTGCATTAGACTGGTCACAGATGTCTATGTCACACCCTAGTCCATCAACAACTAGTATTTCATACATTTGGCCACTTAAGTCCACACATAATTGGATTATATAGATGGATGCAATTTATAACTATATATATTACTATATATATAGTGATTATTCATACTTTCATACCAGCCATGAGCTGAAGTGGGTAGAGACGTAGTGTTTCCTTTTAAGAACCTGAGAAGGATGTTTTTTATTTATTTGGGTTTATAATTAATTATTTATTCCCACACACTATTTAGTTATCATAAATACTTGGATTACCAGGAGACACAATTGGTGGTGGACTACTATGATTTTTATCTCACACCGTAAATTACCTGACTTTGGTACCCAAGAAGATCATCTTTCTGCAGTTATTAATAAGGGTAAGTGTCCTTCCAAATGTTGTCGATATGAATTTATATAGTTAGAGACTTGGAGTAGAGGAAAACAATATGCTCGAGATACTAGTGGATCATATTTTTTTCCATTTTCAATGTTTTATAGAATACCTGTAATCATGATCCCATGTTCCATTTTTTTTATATCAGGATTCCATGCATCCATGTATTGACACTACCATATAAGATTTTGATACTATTATCAGTTGTTAAATTATACATATTCTTCCACTATTGTTTATTTTATCTATTTAATGTTATTCTACTATGATAGGTTACTTATCCATTATTTTGTGTCTTCTTATATAATGATTCTGCTATTATTAACTTTTTTTTATTATCCACTATGCAAATCTTATATGAGACAATTGTCTCTCCACTGTACCACCAACACAACCTCAATAATTGTTAGTAGCCTCTAGAATATAAAGATGTGTGCTTGAGTCCATGGGATTCTCTAGCTCAAGGGATAGTATTTTTGGACCATGGGTTGGGATGTTATAGCCAAAAAAACATGGAGCTTGAAATTAATCTACAGAGTCAATACACATATTGACTGTCATTTATATCATCAATAAATATAATAAAAACATTGAAACCCATTCATAATTTTAATCATGAGTAAGAATATTCTACACAACCAAATTTTAAACATCATTGGAAAGTGGATTATTTTTTTGAATTTTGTATTGTTTAATTGTTTTCCAAAAATTTAACCATTTTATAGATACTAAAATCCAATTTCGTTCACACATTTGATTATTATTTTACACAACTGATCTAAGAGATATAAACTACCTAGGAAATATTCCATGTAATGATTTTAAATTTTTTGATATTAAATTTTTATGATAAAATTGGGAAAAAAATTATAGGGATATGCATTCAGATTAGGATGTGAAAAATCATGATTTGTGGGGAATTTTAATTCTTGTAAATGATATTTTTAGGATTTATTTATTATTTGTATTAATAATATTATCATTAATTTATTTTATTATTCGTATTAATTTTCATGAGTGATTTTACCAACCAAAAATTCTTTTTCTGGAAACATCATCTAAGACTAATATTTACAATTAATTTTTATACTTTATTTGTTTAGAGACACGACCTTTATTACTTCTAAAACTTATTTTTATTATTATTGAAACTATGATTATACAAAATTACTATTTAATATGGTTGAGTAAATTTAATTAATTAGACCTTATGATGAGACCAACCTTACATTAATCTTTTTAAATCCCATATAATCCATAAACAAACTTTTTAGGGAAGATTTGTTTTACAAACCCATTTATTCTATAATACCCTTCTTATTTTTTTAATACATATAAAATTTAATTTTGGGGGATGTAGAGACTGGTGTAAGTTAAGAAATTTTTGTAATGGATAAGTGAAGGGTGGAATTTTTATTGGATTTTGAGTAGTCACATTCATTAAATTTCTTTCACACCCTCTAATAAAAAAGAAAAATGGGCTTATTCATGGGAAATTAAAAATCACCATTTCTAGAATGGTGGTCTTATTATAACTGTTAAAAATATTTTTATGAGGAGTTCATTTGGGGTTAGGTGGTGGATGTTAAATTTTTAATGAACAATAATTGTAAATGGAAAAAGAAAAAAATGAAAAAAAGTGATAAATAAAATGACTGTTTATTTCATTTATTTTATTTCATTATAATTCTTCTTTGATATACTAGGGGAAGTAGAGAATTTGATTGCGAGAATTGTTATATTCATGAAAACTACATTAGATACAGACCTCTATATTTATATTCACTTATTTTACATCATTTACCAATGAACCTAATCCTTATAGTCATTTGATCTGAAATAGTGAATCCTTATTGATTATATGTGATTTTGTGTCTACATTGTAGAGAAATTAGATAAGTTCTATTCTTATGGTAAGTGACATTTTATTGATGTATGTGATGAACTATATTGACATTACCTTGATTATGAGTGGAAAATTTCCAAGTGAGGTAAATTATAAATGAAATGATTATTAATACTAAATTTAAAATTTTAAATAGATGAATTAATAGGTTTTCTAATTTTAAATGAAGAAAAGTAAAATAATTAATTGGTATGTTTCATTAAAAAATTATTTTTTGAAGAATATTTGTTTGTTATTCATGAATATAATATTTACTATTTAATAAATTTCTTTAATTAAAACTATTACTAATTAATGTTAAGGTGAATTCCATTTTTGTTATGTTGAGATTCTATCCTTTAGAAAACGCCTAAATTCACATTTCAGGATATTAAGTGTACATGCATTACATGAATAAATTTTAGTTTTTTCTAATACATTAATTTATTTAATATAATTGTTATTAAATTAAAAAAATTATTGTTTAACATGTTTAGAGATTTACCATATGACACAAGCAATAAAGGAAAAAGGAACAAAAAGAGACGAATAATGTCCCACGACGTGGCACTAGAAATTTAAGCTATAATAGAGTAGTGAGGAGGGAAAGAATGTGGAAACCAAAATATTCAGAACATAAAATAAGATGTCTCATGATAATGGATGATCATAATATACTATCACTGGTTAATGCAAGGAATTAGTAGTATTTGGAGCTTACAGCGATAGAATGTGAAGATTCACATCATGAATAATGTTCATGACATGATACAAATTCAAGGTGTGAACCATGAATAAAAAAAATAAAGGAAAAAAAAAATCAAATGTTACCTTGACACTTCCAATTGATGAATTGAATTCTCGCCGTGAAATATGGTCCATAGTCATAATTTTGAATTTTATTATAGAAATATGAATGGAAATCATTATTTATTTCATAGAATTCCACTCAACACATGAGAATGACCAAGGAAATTTTTAAGACTTCAATTACTGAAAATATAAATTCCACAGGATCCATATAGAGTTTTATAAATATAGGTCCATGTTATTGTTATCAAGTGGTGATCGAGAGAATAAAGTCTAAGGCAAGATATTATGCTATTATAGGGTCTTCCACCAATTTCCCTCAGGTTTTCACTATTCTTTCTATTTCTAATCCTTCCCTATCACTACCTATTCACTAGGATATTATTAAAATCAAACATTTTAAAGTTTTATTTATCCTAAAAGGGGAAGCCTCTATTCGACTTACTTAATATTCTAATTTATTTTTTTTGTATTCTACAGTTTTTATCCAATTTCAACCTTTTTATTATTATTTAACTATTAACATTAGTCAATAAATCTGAATTAATCTTTATAATTGTGAAACAGGTTAGCTTGATCCAATTTAAACCAATTTCTTACTATAAAATGCTAGACTTGTTAATACATTAAATATGAACAAAAAATATCAAAGTTTATGATTTAGAATTTTAAATTTCCAATTAATAATGGTAGAAAATATACATTGATTTCATAGTGGGATTAAAAAATGAATATTTATATAATAATGTGACTTGACATATTATTAACAAATTTACTAAATATGCTCAATATTTTCCCATTTAAGATAACATATATTTGGATCAAAATTCCCAAATTTATGTTTATGTAATAATTAGATTGAATTGAGACCTTATTTCTAATTAATATAATCATGATACCTGATTAACCTCTTAATTATGGAATAGATATCATAATTATCTGTGCATTGAACTAAATTTAAATAAAAAAATATTCCTAATTTTTTTGGAAAATCAAATATAATGATTTAAACATTGGAATATTTTATTTGAGATTACATGTAGGATTATCAAGGATGTTGGGATCAAAATATGATCTGGATTGACTATTCTCATAATAATATTTTTCATTATCATATATATATGTTTACTTCTCGGTCTTTATATACAATGTGCTGGAATACTACAACTTATTGGGAAGAATTCAGGGGGGAATTTGTTGGGATATAAATTGGTAGAAGAAATTGTGGAAAATATAAATATTAATTAACAATTCATGAGGAAGGATCATAGTATGAAAAAATTGATTCAATATAACTTGATAGAAGATCTCTATTTTGAGGTGGGCAATAGTGTTTTTCATATAGTTTCTCCATGGGAATGTGTTATGTTTTTTGTTAACACGGAAAAGATAAGTACGTGGTTTTTTGACATTTGAAATTCTAGATAAAATTGATTAGATTCTTACCATGTGGTATTTTCCTTGATTTTATCATAGGTATATGAAAAATTTAATGTTTTATTATTAATAAAATATTTATGGGATAAATAACATGTTTTGAGACCCAATGAAGTTTAGTTGGAAGAATACTATTCATTTGTAGAATAGATAGTACATATTATTAAACATATATAGAATGTTTTAGGAATAAATTGATTTATAATGTTAAGGATTTATTATAAAACAATACAATTGATCACTCATCCTAGGAATTAGAAAAATCTATAAAGGGACAATATCAAAAATTCCTTGAGTAGTTAATAAAATTGGGAGGGTACAATTTCAAAATGGGTAATATATATAAAAACCAATATAACTTTATGATAAATAATTTTAAGTCATATTAAAATTCATTAATAATGCTTTATATAATTATATATATCATAATTATATAATGAATTTTTGTAGTCAAAAAGAAAAAAATAATTATTTCAATCCAAATTAGGTTGTCATGTATTATATGGTTTTCAAAAATTTTGTTTAGATATAATATAATTTAAATTTTTTAAAAAATAATTTTTAAATTTATCCTATGAAATTTATCGAATGATAATTTTTTTAGAATTGTTTAAAATGAATTATTTTTATAATGAACAATGAAAATTGTAATTTTTACCGAGTATATCCTTTTTCAAGTGTTTAGAATATCATGTTATGATTTGGTTACTTTAGAAATTTCATTATTTAGTTTCGATTAAGTAAATATAAAAAAAATTATTTTAATTAGAATTAGTATTAATTATTTTTATAAAAATATTTTTATTCATAAAAAAATCATTTTTCATAAAAATAATTTTTCATCCCATTTTTAGAATAATTTTAAATTAAATTCGACCACATTATTTAATTGAATTCGGTAAAATATATTCAACAATTTTATGAGAATAAATAATATTAGGTATGTATTTCAAAATAATTTTTTGTAATAATGAATGGTGAAAATATAAAAACTATGTTACCATAGTAAACTCTAATATAAGTTTACAAGGGGATAAAAAAGATATAATTTTTTAAAATGGCCTTTAAACATGTATAAATTACATGGTATGGAAATATCTCGAGCCTATCTCATATTATATTTATATATAGACAATTTTTGTGTCATTTTGATTGATTAATAAATTAATATATTGTAATCATATTGGAAATTATAATCATGTCCTCTCCCCCACAAATATAAGACACCCATTATACAATAAATTCAAATCTTAATGAACCAATTCATTTGGTCAATAACTACCCAAATAAATTTATATTATTCATTATCAATTCATAAATTTATTTTTTCGAATTTAAAATTTACTTAGGATTCCATAAGTAATAAACCTAAAGAGCTTGTCTGATGAAGAGGTATAATGCTTAACTGAGCGTTTTTATTCTAGTTCTTATTCTCCATCCTTCAATTAGTAATAAAAAATATGAAATAACAAATTACATAAATTATATAAATTATTATTTCTTTTATGTTAATATAATAACATATATCTTTATCCTCTTTAATCAAATGGAATGAAAAATCAGCATTTGAGTGTTTGACAGACAATTGCCTCTGAAAATAATGTTAATTTTTCTCAATCACCGATTATCTTAACGAGTTATAATGATTGATTTAATGTATATATATATGATATTAATTAAATATTTATTATTAATTAATGATAATATATCATATATTTTCTTAATTATTTATACATTGAAAAATGATTATTCTCTTTATATGTACGTGTGTATTACCACCTCAATGAAGCGATGTGATTTTTTTTTCATCATAGAATCATATTAATTAAATATATAAATTTATTTAAGAAAATAATATAGTATTCATGAAAAAAACATAATTATATCTAGTTAAAAGTACACATAATTTTATTCCCTATTTCACTTTGAAAAATTAAATTATTACTGATGTGTAGGTACGACCTATGATGTCTATATTTGTAACGTAGTTCAATTTTGATAAAAATATTTCATGTTTAATTATTAAAATTAAAATTAATATATTAATATAATAACTACTTCTTTATTACTATTCTATAGTTTGTGGAATAATGACCACTTTTACCATAATTTACATACCGATGTCATATTGGACATATGAGGTGAATATCATCAAAACACCCAATGTAAAAAAATTGAATAAGTAATTATATATAAAATGTTAATAAATAAAATAAAATAAATAATAAAGATGAAAATTTTTATTATAAAATAAATTAATTAACATATGTTTATTATTTAGGAAGATATTTAATTAATGTTAATTACTCAGACTTAAGGTAAGGGACACTTTACCTTAAAAACCTCATTTTACTTATTGTCAAGTTTTATTTCGTAGCACATTTTCTTCAATGTGCATATAAAAAATTATTTCATAGCTGAATTTATATAGATAAACATTAATTATAAATGATATTTTATGTCTCTTCGAATTTTTTTCAATGTTATCCAAAATTATTCATTCAAATTATTGTTATTTAATATTTTGACACAAAGAAAAAAGGAATATTTTATTTTAATAGATATGACATCAATTGTTTTTTCTTGTATCTATAACTATTATTTTATTCTTTTGATTATTTATAATCACGCTTCTTTATGGAATAAAAATCCATAATTCCCTTTTTCATGGGTATTATCCAAAATAGAATTAAAAGGAATATATATTTTGAAATGAAAAAAATGTAGTTCTTATGGGTGACGGGAATATTTTTATGGGTATGAGGATGGAAATGAAATAGTACATGTGTTATGAATATTTTATGGCTTTTCAGAATTATTTAACATGAAATGTGTTCAAGATATAAGTCATTATGATAGGTTATCCTGATATATATCTCCAATTAATTGGGTAAAGGGACATACTTAATGAGTTATTTTTCTATTACGAGGTTATTGATATTTAGAAGATAGGTTATTCCATTTGTGAGGGTGATTTTAAGAGTAATAGGAGAATTATTTCTCAAGATAACTATATAATTTATCTATTGATTCTATAGGGTCTTATGGAAATCATATGATTTCACATTGTAATCGATTGAGAATATTTTTAAAGGGATGTTTATACTACTTATAAAGGGTGAAATATATAACTTTTAATTAGTTTTTTCATAAATTTAATATAACTTTTATGCGTTTAGTTCTAACATTATGTATTATTATGAATTTTTTTATGAATATATTTGAGTAGATAAGTTTATTTCATGGTAATGAAAATTATATATTGAGTAAAATGTTTACATTGGAAAAGGATAATTTTATTGAATTTTAAAGGGAATGAAAGTTACATTAATTATTTTCTATTCCCAATGTTGATATTTTTGTGCTCAAACAACATTTTAAAATTATAGTTATAGGGTTTTAGGGATGAGTAGGGTTATGGATGAGGTTAAGTTTAAAATTGTGTTTAGGTTTCGTGAAAATAATATTTTCTATATTATCAATGTTGTATACTATTGGGAAAGGATCTGCATAGTGAGGGTGTATGCATTGTGATGTAATGTTGATTTCTTTAAAACTTTTGACCTAAGTCACTAAGAAATTGTGCATAAATGATATCTTGGGCTTAAATAAAAGTAACTCTTGTAAAAACAATCAATTTATAGATTTTTTGACAGGGGATTATATTGTGATTGCTGATGAAATGGTATAGAAGATTATATCCTTTCAATAACACATCAAGGAAACAGAGAGTCAACAAGAATGATATTTTCATACTCAATACAAATATTTAGAGTTCAATGATAGTGATAATCTATTAATATGTATATATCCAAGGGATGGATGTTATGAGATTTGGAAGGAATGGAATGCTATGCCAAAGATATATCTGTCCATATAACATTATTGACCATAAATGGAAAATAGTTTATCAATTAGTGCTTGTTACAAACCTCTTTTAGTTTCTTTATGTGTTCTATGTTTTTTTATAAATTACTTGTTACAACCTTCAAAGGTATATTACTAAAAATTACAAACATTAGAGAATGATATTTTTTATAATTAAAATCTTTTAAAAATATTTGATCACATAAATTAATTATTATAGAACACGACTACTCACCTAGTTGAGGTTCAAAGGAGAAATATAAAATTCTAGAAAGTAATATGGTAAATTGAAGATGTGATGAGCCATAGAAATTGTTATTTTTTTACATCTCAGTATTTGAATTTCAATGAAAAAATTATTATAATGGTGGTATAATGTAACACATGAATATATTATAATATATTTCTCTAAAATAATGAATTTTTATGAATAGATTTTTTAGTAAAAAACCATAATAAATTTAAAATATTTCTTATAAATTACAAAATTATGTTATTTATTTTATATTTAAATTAATATAATCTTCAAGAATAATTTATAATTCACATTTGAAATACTTATGATCATTAATAATTGTATTGAAATATTTTATTTGGGAGTATGGGGTTTTTTCAAATATTTTTTTTTAAAGCTTAATTTAAATAAGTAAATAGTTGACAAAAAATTGATTTCACATGTATAAAATTTATTCATTGGTTTAAAATTAAAATAAAATCATTGGTATGTAAAAAGTTATTTTTAATAAAAAACAAATATTATTCATGTAATTTTATATTATATTAATAAAAAAATCGGTTCCATTGATTAATTATTTTAATGATTGTTTTATATTAAATTTCTGATAAATTATTTTAACATTTGTCTAATTTGTCTTAAATGTAAATGAATTAAATTAAATTATATTTTATGCTCAAAATGTGTTTTTATAAAATTGGTTTTAATTTTCTTTTACATTATTAATTTATATTTAATTTTTAACTAATATATAAATGTATTTATATAAAAAGGTCTTAATATTTGTAATAAAAATTTACCAATCTATTAAATATTTCAATTTAATAATTGTTCATCTTGAATAGAAACCATGGTCATATATTGTCACAATGATTATGGTTAACATGATTAGCTAGGGGAAGTGGGGGTTAAACATAGATATTAGATATAACATTTCTAAAAAAATATAAATGTGATTGGAAAAATTTTGTTTAACCAAACCATATCTTAGCATCGAATTTTGGATTCCATTGAACCACATTCACATGAATAAGACTTCATTATATTTTAATGTTTTGTATATTTAGAATATTTCCACCCACCTCACATATAAAAGGAACCATCACTTTATTTATTCATAGATATTAAATTCTATAGTTCAAGAAATACACATCTAAATATTATTCAATATTCAATTATCATATGTTAGATCATATATTCTTTTTAATATATACACCTATTAAGGCTTACGGTTTAAGCCAAATAAGGTCTCCAAAAAAGAGATAATTTTATTAAATAATTTATTTCAAACAAAAATAATCTATATCTATGTTATTATGATGAAAAATTTATCATTAGTTTTAAAATATTTTTAATATAATTTTATCCACTCAAAACACCTTTACGTCCTATAATAAATTACAATGTCATTTTTTCATTTGTATAGACAACCACCTTTATTTAGTGATGTAATTTATTTTTCAGGTCCCTTTTACATAAATTTTCATATATATGTATTTAATGAATATAAATTATATCAAAGTTTTTTTATTTTTATATAAAAATATACTAATATTAACCTTTATTTCATTCCATTATTTTTAAAATGAAAACATTACATGTGCGTACATACATACTACTTTCCCCACAATGTGATGTAATTCATTTTGCATCCCCATAACATATGAATAATTTTAAAAGTTTATAAAATTAATAAATATAATAATTATAATATGATTATGATTTTGGTTTTGGTGAAACCGTTAACAAGGTTCAAGTACTATAACCATCAAACTAAAACATACATGGGATGTTGAATAGTTGACACATCGAATGTTAATTTTAATAATGAATTTTTAATGAACAGGTAATTTTAAATTATAATGGAATTTTATATATTAATATAAGTATAAATATGAATCTCATAAATATATATAACTAATATAAATATGTTATACATGATCATTAAAATGGATACTTAGAATGTTTGGTCATGTGGTATGGGTTTATGTTGGAATCTCATGTTTAAATAGAATTTTTTATACATGTATCTCATTGGATAATTATTTCTTATTTGTCATGAAAACTCATATATTTTATAATACTATTATTATCTCTATGGTTTTAAAATATTCCTCTTATTATCCTCTAATTTTTTCTTAGAAAAGTCATACATTTTTAAGGAATGTTCACTTTACTTCCTCTATGAATAGTAAAATTTCCCCCTTGAAAATGTTCATTAAAATGTAATCATGAATCTTATGTTAAATGATACAAGGACTATTTTTTACTATATTTAGCATTATTTTATATTATTTTCAAAAACATAATAATTAATTTAAATTATTATTTTCAGAACATGTTATTTATAATTTTTATAGAAGGTTTTAATAAAATATTTATATTAACATTTCCTTCATGAATGATTTTTCTTACATTCATTAAAATTTATTTATTTAAATATTCCACTAGAGTTTTTCATTTTTATTTTTATTAAAAATCATTTCCTCATAATTATAGTATTTTTTATTTAAAATTTTATTGAAAAAATAATATTCTCATATTCTTTAAAAATAATGGTTTGAATATAATATTAAATGTATTAATTTATTCAAGTCATTATCCTTTGATATTTCTTATATGTTACATTGGATATGATATAATGATAAAAACAATCTTATTTTTACAAATATCTTATAAACATATGCTATTGAATTTTTATGAAACCCATTTCTTTTCCATGAGTTATGTTAGAATGAATTGGTGAATGTTTGTTTGTTCTTATAGGACCCATATGAATATATTTAATTAGTTGATGGTTAGTTCAATTAAAGACCTGTAATTAATATGGTAATTATTGATATATCATTATATAATAAAAAGATTATAGGGAGTGATTCTATTCCAAGGATGAAATATTATTCGGGAGTGAACTCAATCCATTATGAGACATTTTACACTATGTGACGGTGGCATTGATAGTGAGACTAGAAAAATATTATTATTATACCATAATCAATTTGATAGATTCTTTTGATTATGATATTATCTCTTGTATTATTATTGATCAATAATGATTAATCATTCTTATGACTTATTTCATTTTAATGGGTAAAGACTTATACCATGACTCGTGTTTAATGATCTTAATTGATTGGATATGATTATTATAAGTTGTTATAATTATATCATACCCTTATGATTATATTATTCTATAATGATATCAATGATTGATATCATGTATTTTTACCCTCATTGGTTCTTTGAGGTCACCCTTTCATCTGTTTCGATTATTGATTTTAGGAAGAAATGTTTTAAATAGGTTATATCCAACACAGTTAATATATGATACGAATGAGATATATTTAAGGTATCTCATGAAGTTAGATAATTATGTATTTGGACTCTAAAGATAATAAAACTTTAATATTCTAATAACTGTATTACAATTATTTGTATAAAGTATTCATTTAAAATTATGAAATATGTATATATGTCATGATTGTGTCTCCTCATTT
This sequence comes from Viscum album, assembly GCA_963277665.1. Classification (NCBI taxonomy): domain Eukaryota; kingdom Viridiplantae; phylum Streptophyta; class Magnoliopsida; order Santalales; family Viscaceae; genus Viscum; species Viscum album. The sequence goes on along the minus strand of OY728135.1, from coordinate 1,544,755,662 downwards.
CATACCTACCCTTATTTGATGTGTGTATTCCCCTAGAGGGTCCTTAAAATATATTTTTTATAATATAGGACAACAATATATGGTACACCATCAAATACCACATAGGATTATTTCATTCCAAGGTCTAATGTTATGGTTTTATGGTGATTTTGACGTTATAAATGGTCAGTAGATTAGATTATTTGAGACATTAAACTCCTCAATCATACTATTTTTTTACTTTTTTATGTGATATAATAATTACTACTGAATTTAGTCTATCTTTTCTTTTTGGAAAACCAATTATTCTTAGTTTCTCTTTAGAAATTAACTTCAAGGATTATAGATGATAATACTCAAATTTCATTACATCACTAAAACATTTAATGGTAAAGAACATATGGATTATTTCTTCTTATATTATAGAGAAATATATATTACCATAGTGTTTTTTAAGTTTATTAATATATCATTATTTCATTCATTCACAATGTACAACTTTTTGTATTTATATAACCATTCACAAGATTTTTTTCATCACATTTTTTGTTTTTGTAGATGACTCACGTTTTAGAGGTGATATTGGTGGAAAAGATATTGTATATATTTTTTAAAACTAAATATTTCAAATGCATTATGGATTCTGATGGTGGTAGGGACTACTGTGATCTAATATTAGTCTAGGAGTACATCTATAGAGGATGAGATTCCAAATATATTAAGTTTATTATATTCAAAATCGTGATGGTTTTTTCAATTCCGTTGGTATTTTCTAATGTTGATGTTTTTTTGTATTGTATCTTTCATGAAAGTGTCTGATGTAGTTTACATATATATATATATATATTGTTTTATTTCATTTAATACATTGGATATATGAATCTATTATAGTTTTATATAGGCTAAGGCCTCCCACATAGTGTGACATTCCTATGTAGTGATGGTCACTGACTCCAAAACTATTGGATGTGGGATTTGGGTGGCACACTCAATATAATACCCAATCAAGAAAGTACCTATTGAGTTAGTATGAGTAATTTTATATCAACCACTATCCTCCTTAATCAATCAAATGGTTTATGAATGTTTTTCACGAACCCCCTATTTCATAATCAATTTCACAAACATATAACTAATTACATAAATATGGAAACACACAAGGAATAATAATATATCTATTAATATTAAGGTTCCACAAACCTCAATTATAATAAAATTTTCTCCAACCATGCTCATACATAATCGAAACCAGCAACATCCAAACAACTCAAACATGTAGTTTTCTAACAAAATTCACCAATTAAAATTAAATATTTAAATAAAATATAATTTTCAATTCATAATTTAATTATAATGAGTATAATACTAATATAATCACTAATCATCCCAATGATATCCAAACTAAAACCAGTAATTTAAGGAATTTATATAGAAATATTTTGGTTCTCTAAAAAGTAAAATACTAATGAATGGAAAAAAGTATTTAGCTATTCCAATTGTGACCATTGAAATTAATAGGATAACTCCTAATTGAAAATTCTACTAATAAAATAGCAAGTGATGAAATTTTATCATTCTATATAGTCATAATTTATCACATGATCATTTAATCCCTATCTCCATGATATATATACACTATTATATGTTGAAATCACAACAAGATCTATGTAAAAGAACCCCATAAAAATTTACCTATAGAACCCTCAAACAATGAGAATCATGAGAGGTAATGGAATGAGGATGAGTTATCCAAATGACCTACCCCATGTTCTTTTGGATTCAAATGATCATATATTTTTTAAAAATAAATTATGACCATTCCCTATCTTAATAAAAAGAATAATGAGATCTATTGTGTACTAGGTACACAAACATCATGTACCTGTTGAATAATATAATGATGCCACAATTTTATGAAAACCAAAAGGTACCATATATATTTCTACTAGGTACTTTATTATTGAGGATAGTATATTAGACCATATTGTACTACTCTAGTTATAAAGCCCGTGACCACCAATTATCCAATTATTTATGATGATTTTTTTCATCGAATCAAATAACTATAAAACCTTACATAATTTTTGATAAATAACCTAGTTTCCCAAAAACATATACAAACTTATTCTTTTTCAATTTCAATGTATGTGGATTAAATTGTAATGAGGAATCTATAACTCATTTATACACCACTTCCTTTGATGATTACTTCTCCTTCAATTCATAAAAATATAAAATAATATGTCAATACAATTCTTGATTAATTTATCACAGTGGTTGGATTATGTGAAATACAGTTAAAATAAAATTTTAATTATGATTAACTATTTTTTATAATGAATAAGTTATTTTCCTAGGATTGATCTGAAATGAGAATACATGGGAGCAGTTTGGGTAAACCCTATAGAATACATGTTTCTCATCTATACTGACATGTCTCGGTGTGCATGTATATATAATTTAATATGATGTATAATAATTTAATACTATAATTTTGATTGGTAATATATCATAGAAGTGTTAGTAATTAAATCCAGTATCCAATTATTACTAAATTTAATGGATTTGGTTGACTATAATTTTTTTATAGTTTGAATTCATTTACATCAAGGATAATTATTCTATTCTTTCACATAATGCAATATATATTTTATTTCATTACATTAAGTATAATATGTTATATTTAAATGATGTTTTAATTTTGGAATATAAAAATTATGAAAACAAAACATTCACATCATTTAATATTTTCACACATTGAGGAAATATCCTTATAAAAAATTATAATACATATATCAAAACAATTTTGTACACTCATATAATCCTGAAAAACACCTATGTAATGAATAATTATATATATAAATACCAATATTTTTCTGATAGTTGAGGTTTTATTTATGTGATCATTGAGTTGTGGGAGAGGGAAAAAAACTCCAAATACACACAGGGTTCCATACTTCTACCCGAGGACCCCATTTTATGAATGTTATAAATTAAATTAATTGATTAATGGAATCCGATGATGGAATGAAATGTGTTATACCTTTATGGATAGTTTAGACTTTGACATGGGTTGAATAATGTATTGATTGTTAGGGTTTCATTATGAACCCACGATTTATGTGGTTTATTAAATGACAATTTGATTTGAAAATAGTATATATATTTTTATTGTACATTATTATTTATACATATTCATAAATTGATATAGACTGGGTAATGTTTTGGACACCTTTTTTGGTGACCTGCTGATTTTTACTCACAACCTAATAAGGAATCCTAATCAGTTCCAATATAGAATTTACATTTTTAGGCCAGTATAAGGGAATGATCCCAATATTAGATGGCCAATTTGGTATGGATCATGTATGAGAGAACTATATATGGTATTGAGACCCTCGTTGGAGTTTCAGTGTGTCTCTATTATGGGTATTCATTTAACACTTGATATATAAATGGCATGACATAAGTACTACTTTGGTTTGGATATTGTTTTCTTTTTTTGGTTTATCATGGGACAATGGTCTATATTGGTGATGGTATTATTATTGTTATTGTTTATCATCATTTTGATATTGTTTATTTTATTAAGAAATTTTTCTACTTTGATAATGAGGGTATAATCTCCCAGTGATATCTATATCAGTCCCTCACGGCTAGTTGGAAGCCCTTGCTATATGGGGAGGTGATCATGAGATTATGTGACCAATTGTTTTGAGGCACCAACATGTGTCACCAGGATTAGGATGTTATAAAATGTAATCCAATGAAGGTTTTGATTTATTTTATTTATTTTCATACTATTTAGGAAAGGTTTAAATGAAACTAGGATGAGTCATGTCTTGGACATGAACTCATGTAAGGGATATTCTAACACTTGTTTGGGGGAGAACCAATGAACCTAGCTAGAATGTTGTTCTTTATGTTTGTTGTTATATTTTAATGTTATTTCACCTCGAGTGATGCATTTATTTTTTGATTTCATTAATGTTTTTGAGATTTTCTGCATGGACCTATTTGGAAAGATAGTTTATTATACATTAAACATTATAAGAACTCAATATTATTATTGAAACATGCATTATTTTAGCATGTATGGAAAATATGTTTTGGGTTGAGTTGTTTAAAAGAAATTTCTTTTATTTACAGGAATAATTTAAAATAAAACGGTTCATAATTATGTGTTCAATGAATAAAATGATGCTAAATTTGGTAAATGAAATGGATGAATGGGTGTTTAATTATAATCCTTAGAATATTGAATAGTTACCCAGTTTTATCTATGACCTCATGGAGGGATGGTTGAGGGTAGTGTTAGTTGCTTGGTTTGGACCATGTGGTGGGGTTTGGAGTTTGATATGTTATTGATTTCTATGAAACCCTATTACATAAATTTTATAATGTTGTGTAATGTTTCCTAATATGTGTGTTTGGAATTGTAGATATATGCTTCCATGACAGTTTTTGTTGATAGGAACACAAGAGGATATGGATGGAAATGATTCTCCAGCAATGGAACTTGAGTCTCTAATAGTACCAGTTGAATAGTTGGGAGAGTAGTTTCATGAGAACATTTATTTCCTTATGCAATTTCTGTAATGAAACCAAGGGTAGGTTGTACAAAACATGTCTGACTTGACATAGGATTTTTGGTTTCATCAACCATTAACTTTATCAAATAGGTTAGAACTAAGGAATATGAGTTGTAGATTCATCCTTTATATATGATCCATAACCACATATATAATACTATTTAGAAGAGAGTGAAACTAACTGATTATATGTTATTTGGTCAAGGAAAGAGTTGGTGGGTCATAGAGACTTAGGATGAACATATGGATAATATTGAGTGGAGGGAATTCAATGGGATGTTCTTGGAGAACTTCTATGTTTTGATTCTCATTCCAAAGAGGGAAATTGAGTTTAGGAGGTTGACATAGGGGAGTATGAACATAATTGAATATGCTTGCATTTTACTTATTTCAGGCACTTTTTTCCATGTTTGGTTGGATGTGATGTTAATGCAATGAATCATTTTTAATATGTGATTAAATGTGAGATCAAGTCATAGGTTAAAAACTTTAGACTAAAGAAGTTTTTGGAGGTGGTGAATTAGGATCTCATTTTTTAGGGTAACCTAAAGGATGCACCCAGTAAAACACATATGGTTTCTATTGGATTAACTAGAGGTACGTCTTCGGATATTTAGAAGTGTCTCTATAAGAACATCAACTAGGAAAATATCAATACCAGTACCCAATGATATGGATTAGTTACTTAAAGTTGTAACTGTATATACTTCCAATAGTGTGTTCGGTTAATACACATTCATAGTTGGTGTCCCCAACTAACAATAGATTGTTGATATTATGGTATGATGGGTTACATGTAAAGATAATTCAAAAACCATCAACAAATGGGTAGTGATAGAGTATCCAGGAAAAGTAGAGTACTAAAGGGTTTTTTCTATCCCATACATGTATGAATGTCTGAGTTATACTATCCATTGTGGTCATGGTAGTGGATGGATCACTTCATGCCAAGAGAATACCTATCAGCAGAGTGGTGTAGATCATGGGACTCAGACTAGAACATTGGGAAGAGGTGAAGGACAGTTGTAGGTTTTCCAACATGAACTTGTGGATAACATGTATTAACAATCTATAGATAGAGAAACTATTATTGTAGTGTGTATGCTTTCTAGTGCCTTATTTGAATCAATATCCTCTCATTGTTTTATATCTTCAAAACATGTGAATGGTTTGAGTTAAGTGGTGTAGTTTCTTGAGTTGGTTTATGATGATCGACACGCCTTTTAGAGTGTGGTTGAGAGGAATATATTAATGTAATGTGTTTTCTCTTAATGATAGGGAATATCATTTCTATTGGGACACACACACACACATATATATATATATACATGACATGTCATGTTTTTAATTGTTGTTGTATTAATTGGTTAGTAGAGTACCGAGTCCACATTGATTGTTACTATATGAGAGTGAAAATTATTTATTTTTAGGGTGAGAAATAATTTCATCATTGAGATTCGAATATCTATGCAGGCTATGCAGGGGTGCTTCATCAGTAATTGGGGGAGCATACTACCTAGGACAAGAGTGTTTTTCTGGATGATGTGGGTATAAATCATGAAACATTTCCACCCATAGTTGACCAATTATATGATGATATTATGGAGGATATTACAGGGATTTCATTGGAGAGGTGGGTTGAGTTTACAACTGAGCTCAGGCCTATAGCTGAACTGGTTTATATTCTACCTTATAGAGTGGAACTGGTACATATTCAAGAGATGAAACCCAACTAGTAGAGTTGATGGATTAGTGATTTATCTATCTGAGTATGTTTCCTTCAGGTTATCCAGTCTTGTTTGATAAGAAGGGTGATAGAACTATAAACTAGCATGATGATTACAAATTGTTTAAATGGAGGACAATAAAGAACCAATATACTCTTACTCATATAGATAATATCATTGACTAAATGGTTGGAGGTTTTTTATTCTCCTATATTGAATTAATATCAGGGTATCATCATTTGAGATCTCAACCTTATGATGTACCAAAGACTACATCATGAAGAAGGAATAACCAATGTGAGTTCATCATAATGATGTTCAGGATGAAGAATGCTTCTGTAGTTTTCATGTCCTTGATGAAATAAATATTCCCCTCACACATGGATCACTTGCTGGTTGTTTTTGTGGATGAAATCATGGTGTACTTCAAGATGCATGAAGATAATTCCCAACATCTTCAAATAATCTCGTGTACACTAATATATCATCATCTATATTCTAGGATATATAAGTGTCAATTCAAGACTGCCCAAGTACATTTCTTAAGTCACATCATCACAAAGAAATGTGTATTAATGGAACCATAAAAGGTCAATGAAATTGTTTCATGGGATTAGACTAAGATGTTTTTGGATATGTGAGGTTTTCTATTATGGGTGGGTTTTTATCAAGGATTCATACATGAATTTTCATTCATAGAAGAACCTATTTCTGGATTGACCCAGAAAGTGATTATCTTCGAATGGTCTAGAGCCTATGATGATTCATTCAAGGAGTTAAAAAACTATTTGACTACCGCACAAATCTTTATCCTACCAAAGCAAGGTGAGATATATATGGTGTTTTCTGATGCATCAAGGGTAGGACCTGGTGTTTTTTTGATTCATGGGGTCATGTTGTGTCATATGTTTCATGAAAATTGAGTCCAAGTGAAATGAATTACACTTTGTGTGACCTCAGGTTAGCTACATTGGTTTATGCATTGAACTGTAGGCAACATTATCTGTTGTTTTAGAATTTGAATATTTGTATTGATCATAAGATAATAATTTTCATCTTGTCATAGTGATATTTGAATATTGAAAAGTGAATATTGGTGTATTATATGAAATAATTTGAATTTGAGATATCATATATGCCTGAGAAGAGAAAGAATGTTGTTGACACATTGAGCAGGAAAACATTGACATAGGCAGTTTAGGAGTGTAGTTTTGAGTAGATGAGGTTAAAATTGTGGGATGAGATGCATGTTGTGGTTTGGGAGGGCTAAGATAAGATGACCCTCATATTAGTATCAGTGGAATCCACACTTTTGATCTAGATTAGGGTGAGTTTTTATGAGTATTTTTATTTTCTGGCCTTAAGGGAAATCCTTGAATGTGGGGATTCTGATTCATATTAGACCATAGATGAGAATGAGGTCATCTATGCCAAGAATATTGTTTTTGTGACTACATGTATGTGAGAGGAGATAATTTTGGAGTTTTATTACTTAAAGTGGGTGGCACATCCCAGTTTTATGAAAATTTACCATGAACTATATCAACATTATTGGTGGTCATACATGATAAATGAGATTTTCGGGTTCATGAAATGATGAAATACTGATCAATAGGTGACATATGTGCATAAAAACCTTGCGGCTTACTATATTTATTTCACATTTCATAATATAAGTGGGACAAAACTACCATGGACATCTTGGTAGGTCATATGCGGATGTGTTAGAAGAATTATGTTATATGTGTGATAGAATATTGACTAAAAAAGAGTCACATTTCATTCTTATTCGAGAGACTTTATCATTGGATTATATGGGGGACTTGTATATCTGAGAGATAGTCCATCAACAAAGGATTCTATGGAAAATAGCTTCATACCATGAATTTTATTTAGCTTCACTCTTTTGACAGGTCTTACTGAGGACTCATAATATGCATGTGTTTATGAGTATGGATTTCCACCCACATGCATATGGGATGGTGGAATATACTTTTCAAATTTTTGATGATATGTTATGAGTGTGCATTATTGACTATTTTGGTTCATTATAGAATCACTTATAACTCATTGAGTTCACCTATAACAATATTTATCAAGAAAATATTAATATTTCACCATATGAGGATCTTTATGTTTGTCCTTGTAGATCACCTCTGTATTGGATGGAGGCAGGTGAGTCATAATTTTTGGAAATGAGTCTCATGAAGTAGATATTAGATAAGGTTTATTTTACTTAGAAATGAATGGATAAAGTTACTTGTAGGTATAAGTCATATGAAGACTAATGTCATTTACCCCATGAGTTAATAGTTGGTGATCATGCGTTCCTTCAGTGGTCTCGTAGATTGGTTCAACATAGTATTTGGAGACAAGGAATGTTGTAAACCAATTTTGTTGGACATTTTTACATTAAAGAGAGAGATAAACTAGAGGAGCACAAATTGGATATCCCATAGAGGTATTGTGATATTCATGATATTTTTCATGTGTCACAGATAAAACTGGTATCACTCGAGCCCTTATCATGTGATCGATGTTGATGTTGTTGAGATAAAGGTCAATGTGTCCTTTGAGTAGAATTTGATTCATGTTATGGATTACAATGGGAATGTATTATGGGGAATGTTTGTGATGATAGTTTGAGTATTGTTGAAACATGTCAATATTCACTTGGAAAATTGGGAGAGAGAATCCAATATGTAGGCTCAGTGACCCAATCACTTAACCTTAGAATCATAGAGATTCTTGGGAGTACAACATGAGGATGAGCTATTATAAATTGGGGAGATAGTAATATGTTGAATTTTTTTGGATAAGAATCATGCATGTTTATAGGTACTCTTTTCATTTTTAGTTTATAACTTTGAGGGGGTTTATTTCAATGTTGTTTCTGGTGATATTTGGAAATTATGGAAGAAAAAGGGGATGTGCACAGTTTGTGCACAATAAGGGAAAACTATGTTATATTTCCCAGGAAACTACATAAACTATTTAGGGAGATTTGAGGTGGAACATAGTTGGTGTATGGTTTGGCCAAACTATGAATCCTCCCTCACCAAATTTGGATCCTCCAAAAGAGGTGGATTTTACAGTTGGCACATGGTTTGTCAAACTGTGCACCACATAGGAGAAACTATGGGAACCCTAGGAATAGATTCATGGTTAGGAAACATAGTTTTAAAAACTGTGTTATTTATCCCAAGAAACCCTACACGCTAGTTTTTATTTACCTACAAATTTATTTTAAATTATTGAAACCCACCGATATTTACCCATATTCACCCATACTCATCGCTAACATATTTCCTCCTAATTTATAAGCTCTTGATAGGGTTCCAAGGCTCCCCGAACCCCCTTTCATATGAATAAAATATTCAATCAAATGATCAATTTCTTTATGGTATGGGTTTTCTTTAATAATTAGTTATATATCTCACTCTTCTCTCTTTCTAGATGAGAGTAATGGTATTCCTCCATTATCATTAGGTTTAGATCTAGGTTTTGATGTATTTGTATCATTTTACCTTTATCGTAGGTTTTTGTCTTAGATCTTCTATGTTGTTTTAGTTTTGATCGTTCAACCTTTATCTGGGTATTTTGTTATGGATAACATCTGTCAATGACTTCGAGGTATGTAGTCTAATTATCCGTTACCATAGCCTTGATTTTATATGTGTTTATGAAAATATGAAATTAAAATTTCTAGGTTACTAAATATTATATGAAATAAATGAATGAAATAATTATTTCTCCCATGTGATAATGAAATTGGTTAGAATTGTGATTATGATGTTGGTGAATAATGATAAATATGAAATTAATAAATAAAGTGGGATTATGAAATTGATGAATATGGGAATTATAAAATTGGTGATTAATGATATGTGAAACTAGTATCCACCCTTGGAGTGTGTCGATAAGAATAATGTGGTGATTTTTAATTTCTTCTTTATTGACAAATGACATTGTGAAATGGGTGAATAATGAATTAGGATAACTAATGGTAAATAGTTCAATATATGGAACCATGTGATGTAATATTTGTAATTGAGTTGTGGGATAAGTTTTACTACTCCAAATACCAATGGGGTTCCATATTTCAACTTTAGGCCCCATATATATTTATGTATATATGTGATCATTAAGTTCTAGGATGTACCGTAATTTTACCAATACCATTACAGTGTCAGAATACTGCTCTAAGACACAATTGTTTGAATGATATAAATTAAATGAATTGATTAATAGAACCCCATGATTGAAAGAAATGGTTTATCCCATTGGGAATGGTTATGACTCTTGAATAGGATAGAGTAGATATTTATGGTTAGGGTGTCATCTTGAACCTAGGATTTGGGTGGTTGAATAAAAGTTAATTTAATGTGAAAAAATATTAATTAATTATAATATAATTTATTATTTATATAAAAGAATACATTATTATAGACTGAATATTATTATAGATGCCATTGGTGGGGGCCTACAAAGTTGTACTCACACACTAATCAGGCTACCTAAAATATACCTGAATAGAATTTATGTTTCTTAGACATGATTGGGGAAAAACCCTATATTAGATGGATAAGTTGAGATAGAGCATGGATGAAGGAACTATACATGGTGTCGGGCCCTACTTTATATTTTAATAAACTATTTATTTTAGTTTTTCATTTGAAACATGATATGTATATGATATGATATACATAATGCTTTATTTTGGATATTGTTTTCCTATTTTTTTTATCATGTGACGCTTGAATATATTGGTTATGGTATTATTATTGTTATTTATTATCATCAGTTGGATATTTTTTTATTTATGTTTTAGTACTATTTGGTAACTAGGGTAAAGACTTGATATGATATCTCACTTATAGTCAAAGCCAATGAGATATGAGGAGGCATTCTGGAGGTCATGTGACCATCTGGCCCATGGCATCGACATGTGGAACCTAGGCTATGTTGTTATTATCATTCTGAATAATAACCCTTAGAAAAATGATTTATCAACAGCAAAGATATGAAACTATATAATTAAGGTTAAAAATTTATGATAAGTTCACCAATATATTCTTCATTATTATTTAATTATTTTAACTGAACCATTATATCCTAAAATTTGAAATCATATTATTTTACTTAAACATTACCATGTGTGATTAACATAAAATATTTAAGAGCTATGATTATTTATATGTGTCCCACTCCCAAAATTTATAATAGGTGACCTTTTATCCTAACATATACAAAGTAGATAATCTATTTAGAATGGAAATTCTCTACCAAAATAAATACCCAACCTTTATCCTTAAATCCTATAGGTTCTACTCTCACCAAAAGAATAACCCATAATTCTGAATGTGTATACCAATAGTGATTTTCTAGAGAATGGCTATACATATTCACTGATTTCTTTAGTTATTATTTATTCTTATAAAGTCTAAAAATTTACCCTACAAATTTGTTATAACAAAATAATTATATTATATATAATTAAATGTCTTTAGGATTATGTTACACCTTTTATCATCTCATTTTCCATCCAATGGGAAATGAAGACACCATTGGTGCATATGTGCAGACTATCATCTCTAAGAAGTGATTTGATTTGTTTTTTTATTACTAGAATTATTATATAGTTATTGTGATGTATTAATATATATATATATATGATATTTATTAAAAAATTAATATTTTGGAATGATTGTATATTAACTATATTTTTAAACATGCATACCTTGGAAAATCATATTATCGCATGTGTGTAAGTGTGGATCACCACCAAAATGATGTGATGTGATTCATTTTTAATTTCGTATATATAATGAGCCTAATAATGATGGATTTGATGATTACAAATGATATTTATATTTTAATTATAATTTTGTAAATTAATTCTTTTAGAAAAGTTATTTTCTTTTCATCTATTATGAAAATAAAACAATCACAAGAAGTATACTTATAACATTATGACTCCATGAAATGATGTATTTCAATGGAATTTTTCTTTGATGTTTGTTATGTTATATAGAATATAATATAATGTTAAATATAACATGTTTTATACTGTTAAAATAGTGTATGAATAACCTTGAATTGGGGACTGATACCTTTGAATCATATAATTCTTGATATATATGTATGTTAACCCCTCAATAATAGACAAAAAACAAATTATGACTAAATGGAAAAAAAATATGAATATATGATATAAAATATTATATATATGAATTATATTACTATATAGACGATTAATAAATATAAATTTATTATACTTGAGGTTTTAACATGTTTGAAATAGTGAAAAGACAATAATTATACCATCCAAATTAATTCATTTTACTACTAACGATCATGAAATTATATATATTGACTTAGGGAAAAATAACATTTGGTTTGAATTTTTTTCAATACTAATTTTTTTATTATAATTCGTATTTTAATTAATTTTTCCGAAAACTAGCCTATTATAAAGTGTAACTCACAGGCATGGTCCCAAAATATGTAACACCTAGATTCATCATTAGGTCTCATGAGATGAACTAGTTTTGGTATTTAGAAAATGGATAACCTAGTTATATATTATGTCATGGACCGGGTGTTTATGATATGATTATGGTGGTCATATTAATGAATTCAATCATTATGAAACTAGTTAATTATTATCTATGTGATTTTTTATGTTTATATTATGTCTATAGATATATTTTTATAGAATTCTATTAGTTTTATGGAATATTTTATTATTTTTTACCACTTCCATATTATCCATGATTTATTTATATATTCAATTATTATGTTGTACACATTCCCATACTAAGCATATATTCCCACCATTTTTTGTTATCCTTTTCCCATGGTACCAAGAAATGTATATTGAATGATTTCAAGTATATAATTGAATAAATAATAATGTTCTAACTAGGTTTTTAGTTTTATCTAATTTTTTTAATAATAGGGTGATAATCATGATTGTATCTAATCCTTAAATGTTACATGACTATACAATGTGGTGGGTTGTGATCTCTTACAATTCGTACCAATATAAGAAGGTAAATACCATCTACAAGATACAAGAGTCATGAATTTATAATACATTTCATAGAATACATGTAAAATAAATAAATCTAATCACATCACCAAAGGATAGAATGGTGATGAAGATAAATCATAATCCCTCACTGTATGATAGAAACTACGATGAAAATCTATCAATTAAAATAAGTTATTTATACCTATAATAATTCAATGTAATGAGGGTTTTCATAGAATAATTATCCATATGGTCTCTTCAATTTGATTAAAAAATCTCAATTATTATAAAAATTTATACTTTTAATAAAATAGAGGTTGAATCCATTATACATTTTAGGAACATAATATGCAATAGATATTATTTTTTAAAATTTTATATTTCATTAAAGGTGATCTCAAATTTAATATTTCTTAATTTCATCCACCAAATGAAGAAGTGTTGATTAGTATAATGAAATAGGTTTTTCATACAGAGATATTACTTATTTATTTATGAATAATGTTTTTATTTATAAAACAAATGCATGAGGATCCTGAATAAATATTTCCTTTGGAAACATAGAATCACAAACAACTAGTTCATAGGAGAACTACATATTCTTACACTATGTTCTTCATAACTACCACTTGTGTTTGAATAATAAATCATTATATATTTCTTCATAACCAATGGAAAGGAAATAAAAGAGAGGGTAATATGAGGTGCTCAGTAAGGGTAAATGAGGGAGATACATTAACATAATATGAGCAAAAGGGTATGAGAACATGGTCATAAATTTTGAAAACCGTACCCTACAAATCAAAGGTCACAATAAATGGTGATGACATAAATATTTTTAGTTCATAAGACATGAATCAAAATGGAATAAAATAATTTGAACAAAGAGATCATAAATATAAACAATTAAAGTTATATTTCTAAACACAAAATCAAAGAATATAATTTCCATGGTAGAAATAAGTCATTTAAAAGTTTATCATAGTATAATTGTTTCACTCCCCAAGACATTGTAGTAGTGATGGTTCATTATAGTGACCCATGCATAGAATACATGGATATTACATCATTTTAGATGAATATTTAGTACATTGCAGAAATACATTCCCAATGATTGTAATAGTTTAGTGTCTTTGGAAACCTGGAAACAAAATATTATATCATGGTGAAAGATCTTCAACATCCCCCATAAAGATCTAAACCATTAGCACTTCTACCTAATACCATTATTCATGACCTAGAAAAAGGAAAAATAAGAAAGGGTTGAACTCAGATTTGCGATAAGGGTAAATAAGGGCAACATGTAAGAAAAAACAAGAACATACTATTATGATATTGTGATCATAACATTAGGAGATAATAACCTATATATCAATAGTCATAAAAATGATCGGTGGGATAAATATTGGCAGTTTATAACATATGATTTGTATATAATTGACTCTAATGAGAAAAGGCATCATAACAAGGGGATATGATATATGATTTCTAGTATACATATAAGAATCAAAACTATTTTATCAAGGCTACCTACCACGACCTTTATAACATGTTAGGATTGGACTATGATCTGTGTACCTAAATTGGGCTTGGGATAGCAACCCATGTACCCACTTTATATTAGACTTGGGATAATACACATGTACCGTTTTTGGTCTTCAGCTACAACCCATGTACCCTCTTTCGTTTGGGATTTTTCTAGAAACTCTACAAACTCTTTCTTTTTGGGCTTGGGATATAACCCAAACACCCTCTTTCTTTTTGGTCTTGGGATAAAACCTTGGCACCCTTTGAGATAATATAAAACATATCATTAATGAATTCATTGGAGGTAGATATAGGTCCCATCCATATCATTGTAAAATCATTCACACATGTGCCATAAGATAATAAAACATTCATCATATCATGACCCATAAAAAGATATAGGTCTTATAAACATCAAATCATGACCATAAAATGAAATGGGTATCATTATCATTTAATCACATCATAAGATATGGAAAATATATCTGATTCATAACCATTTCATTGAATAATCACTCGTGATAGAGAAATAGATTTCATAAATATATAACCCTGGAAAGATAAATAGTTTTCATAAAGTCCATGACATTAAGAATGATCCATTCATAGAAAGGATATGATTGAAACCTTTAGAATGTTTTTAAAAATTATATGAGTGACATCAATGTATGTAATATTATATTGAAACTAGTTTTTAAATATCTTTTAAAACATTTGTTGGGTAAAATAACATTTTTTCTATGAAAAAATATTATTAATATATAAACCCATTTAAAAGTCATTTTCATAGAAAAACCCATGAAAAAATATAAAGAAGATATGAAATGATTTTAAAAATATTTTTCCTCGAAAATTACTTTTAAAACATTTTATCAAATATTATATTTTTAAATTTTAAAATTAATCTTCAATGGAATGTCATTGGGTAAATCCATACTTGTCATACTAATTAAAAAAGGAACATTCCTTTTTCATGGTAAAAAAGATTAAAAGAAATGACTTCTTAGGAAAGAAACATGAATATTCCTTTGAATATATTGGTAAAAGTAAAAAAAATGGTAAAAAGTTCTTTAAAATATAATAGTATAATGGTATAATATTCTTGGAAACCCTTTTTATAAAATTTTTAATTCCAACTGATGAAAGTGTAAAGTCAGGATTTCTTAAAAACACTTTCTTAACTATATTATGTACCGAAGAGTAGAATATGGTAAAAATACATTATTATAACATAAAATAACATATTATAAATAAAGAATGGATATTCTTGATAGTTGGGTCATAATATTTCATCATGGGAAGAAATAACATAAACAATATCGGACAGTGATGAGATTGTCTCAATAAACTCTTATAACTCTGTAACTAGGGATCATACTCTCGATGTAAAACAAGTAAATTATATTAATCTTAATATATAATAACAAAAATTATATTCATGGTATAACATGTAAAATTTATGTATATAAACCTCAAAGAAGAGTTTAGGTTCAAAATAAAACATGAATCTCAATGAAGGAAAATTGAGGAAAACTTGTTTTACTGATTTGGTAACTTTTAAAGCTAAACCCCATGGAATAAGAATCATGAAATGGGAATTTTAATACCCAAAATTTTATGAACAATATAAATATAATAAAATAATGGGATGTAAATACAAAAAAATGAATGATTGGGGAAAATATCTTGTATCTCACAAAAATTAAAAGTTAGATGAAATCCCTTTACATTGGTTCTTGACTCTCTCTATGCTCGTACACAATTTTTTTATACTAAATATATGTATATTATAGATCATTTATAGAAAAATATTCTTATATCTATTACCATATATTTTTTTATTATAACCTTGTATTACCATCTTGTTAATGATCCTACATTAAGGTTTCACTTCGTGTAATATTCTCTTTGTTCTTCACTTGTGTCTTAATATTCTATTTTGTTTATCCTTATACATAAATCACGATTCCAGAATATATAAAATGATACAAGCATCAGGTATATACATTATAATTATATTATAATGATCTATATCATAATTATGTACATATTAGAATATACTATTCATGGATACAACAATTCGTACGTACGCATGAACAATGTTTCCCATTTTTTTGTCGTGTTGAAAGAAATTATGTAAATGAAATTTATATATATATTTATGTATATATATTTAATTATTATATTAGAATTGAAAAATCATATATATCATATATGATCTTTAAACCCATCCCTAATACATTATACGTGTTTTTCAATGAATTACATAGCTTTGAGGGGCGATAGTCCACACTTCCTCAAACGAGATTATCATTTTAACATCAAACAGAAGGTAAAAATATTTCTATTGTAAAAGTAATATTGAGGAATAAATAAATAATAAATTTAATAAATTTAATATATAAATAAATTATCTATAACAATGTCCACCATGATTGTTGGTAACGGAGAAATGAACAATCATCATTTTGTGAGGTAGTTGTTCGTCGTACATAGAAACAGTATGTTCAACATCCAATAGATAGAGGTGTGTGTAACTTTAGTTCAGAAAATTTTTATAAAAAACCTAGTATATTAATAATTTTTTTTTTCACACAATAATGTAATAAATATACTTGATTTTTTGGAGAATAAAATTAAATAAAAGGATCTTAAGAGAAGACAATACCTCTTAATCGGGTTACTCCTTTTGGTTTCTGCCAAAAGTCTTCCTTTAGAGGGTTTTTCTAAAAGAGAGGATTCAAGGTCAAATGGGATAATTTTTAAGAGGCTAAATGGGTCAATCTTAAAATAACATAAATTTTTTGAGATGTTTGAGGAATTGGAAGATGTGGTGGCCATTTATAGGGAAGGAAATTGACTCAAATAGAATTTTTAGATACAAATTAGGTGTCCACATGTTTTTACATAAAACCACAATTATAAAAACAAAAAAAACTCTATAATGGTAGTTTTATGGCCGAAATATGGCAATACAATGGGTTTTGGAAAATTTTCCATTCCATTTGGGCCCTTAATTTTAAGGTCTAGTCTTTAATTAAGCTTAATTTGGCCTTAACTACTATGATTAATTTTAATCACTTTTACTAATCATTTTGGTTAAAAAAATTAACCTTGTATTATTAGAATAAAAATAATATAATTAATACAATTATTTATGTCATATTTTTGAAATTAAAATCAAAAAATCAGAAAAATTAATATTAGTTCTAATCCTGCAGACGAGACGAAAAAACAAGGTTTTAAAGTAAGAAAAAGGTCAAATGTTCGTTATGATTTTTTATTCAGTTTCAAAGTTATGTTGATCCTAATGAATTTAATATTATTATTAGATGTAATATTAATATAATGTGACCATAAAAAATATTTATAATATCATTTATCAGTAATATTAAATTAGAAAAAAAATGTAGTTTTAACTAAAATATAGTATTTTTTACTATTCACACATAAATAAGGTTTCTCAAAAAATCCCAAAAATACACCTTAGTATATTTTCTATTATATAAAATAAAAAATGAATTTTATTTTATCATATTATATTTCTAAATTTGTCTAAAATTAATTTCATTAGAAGGTAAATAAAAAAAAGAAAACTGTATTTTTATACATAGAAGGGATTTACAAACAATCATATATTTCATTCTCAATGTTTTTTAATTATATAAAAAAATTATGAAAATATTTTAAAATTAGTTTTTCATATTCATATTATTTTACTTAAATATTTAAAACAATAAAATTTTATGTTTTGTATAAACTCAATGTTTCATGTATTGTACGCCAACTTAGTGTTGCATGCATCGTACACCAAGTTAGTGTTGCGTGTAGTGCAAGCCAAGTTGGTATTGCGTATAGCGCAATAAATGTTGGTATATCTTGTGAAAGTAATGTTTTAATTAGTGTCTTAATATATATATATATATATATATATAAACACACACACATATATATGTATAAAGAACTATTTTTAATGTCATGTGAAATGAAATATATTTAAAAGTTAAATTAATTCAAAAAAAATCTCAAAATGTCAGGGTGTTACATTCTACCCCCCTTAAAATGATTTTTCCCTCAAAATTCATCTGTGTTATAAAAGGATAAATACTTGAATGGTTAATTAATATAAAACCACATCATAAAAAGGGATACATAAAATTCCCTTAAAAAGTGAAATTTAGAACCATAATGGTTCCCTAATGTAACATATAACTGGTTTTCCACGTAGGAGAACATATGTTGGGAGTGAAGATTGAACAGGGAGGTAAAATTTATATATATTTATAGGGAACTATTGAGGTCATCAATCACAAAAATATTATTGATCAATGTAATGACGGGGGCCTCAAAGTCATAAATCATTTATGATTCTAAAAGCCATTGGTTCAACATAATTTAAGGTGTTAGGAGAACATTTTTTCGATCACGTTTAGATCATTGATTAATTCATGATAAATTTCTATAAAAAAGATCATTATTGGTTTGTGCTTTGAAAAATTTCTAATACATCCATACCTTAAGTAATGAATGTCTAGAAATTATAATTGATGAATAATGTACTAAAATATTCCTTTAATAGATATTATTTCCCATAAAAGAATAAAAATCATATCTATTTTGCCTCTTAAAAACATGCATTATTCTTTAAAACGTAACACTAATATTTCATCAAAAATATTTATTCATTAAAATTAAATACACATTAACCAGGATATTGCATAGGCTAGTGGTAGGAGTGAAACCCTTATCGTCCTTCGGTCATGGGTTCAAGACCCATGGCCTTGCTAGACTTGATTGGTTGTCACCCGACATACCTAATGTCTTTATTTTAAACCACACTAATATAATAAATAAAATGAAAATCCTTTAAATAAGGATAATCACTGATTATCCTTTTAACTAATGTTTTCAACACAAAATTAGTGTACAAATACTTCATCTGAAGTTTAACTTTAACTGTTCATGAATAGTTAACCTTATAACCCTTTAAAAATATGAAAATCCAAAACCAAAGAAGGAGAGTCATGAAATATAATTAACATTAATTCACTTGTATCACAATGTATCTATTGGTTGTAACATTCTAAAAATATGAATACCATTATTTTATATTCCCTTGAAACATGGTATCTACAAGAATAAACATAAATCCTTTTATAAAACATGCATGTTTCATCATTCTAAATTAAATTTTATTTACTCCTTATATCCAAAATAATTGTAAACCTCATTATTGGTAGCATAATCAACTTATAAATTGGTCCTTAGTTCCTAAGTAATCATTACTATCAGATTTACTTATTTCTATCACACATATCATCATCCATTCAACATTATCATAACATAAATATCATGTTAAGGGTTACATTCCCTTAGTCAAAATTCTAACATTCATGGGTTAACCTTTATAGTTCATCATGACCATTCAAAAAATTCATAAAAATCATTATAAAAACATAATTTGAACAATCCATACATAATTAATCATTCATAATTCTGGAATCCAAATACATAAATAATTTTATTAATTTATCCTTAATCCATTAATGATAATAACTATTTCCTTTCACATTTCATCTATTGTCTCTTCAATCTCCACAATGTAACCATTACATGCTCAATCTTACTGATTCTCTTCTGTAACTTTCCTATTGTGAAATTGGGTTTCATAATGACCATTTTATCCACATTTAAAACACTTAACCTTCAAGGATTACTTAGGGAGTCCAAAATTCTCATCCATTTCATTAACTGAACTCTTCATTTCTTCCTTGTAGTCACTTTCTTTGTGTCCATATTTTCCACAATCAAAACACCTTCTTGTTCCTCTAAGACATTTACGGAAGTGATTCTTTCCACATTCTTTAAACAAAGGAAACTGAATCTTCTTTCCTCCATGGTCTCCATTACCTTAACTCTCATCTAACTCCATCTTTCTCTTCCTTGGAGAGCTTGAGAGTTGGTTAAGGTAAACATTGTTAAAAATATTCTGTGAAAACTAATTAGGCTTGATCATAATCTATGAAAACTTCCATAATCTATGACACATTGGGATTATCCGAGGTTACTCATAGCTACCCTATATCTAAATCATTTTTGATGGTATGTGAAGAGTTTATGAATTCACAAATCTTATCCCATAGGAGTGTCAAACGAGGTGTGCAGCAAGGGCTGTTGTTGTGTACCAGATTACCCCGATTCAATCCCATAACATCTTTTCAGAGTTGTTACCCCTATGTAAATTTGTGCCAAGGCCACATACACTTGTATTTTCTAGATATGGATGTATTTCTAGGAATCCAATCACTTTATCATTTACCAAAATACTAGGACAATTTCTTAAATGCTAAATCATCCTTATATTTATCATTAGAGATATCCCTAGACATATCCTTAGAAATAAACCTAAGTATTTCACTAAGGATTTCTAATCCTAGTTTCCAATATTTGAATAAACGTTTACATTGATACCAACTATAATTCCTGAGGATTAACATACAAGGATATTACATCATTTCAGATGAAAATTTATTATATTTCAAAAAATGCATGCCCAAGGACCGTAATAGTTTAGTGTCTTTGGAAACTTGGAAACAAAGTCTTCTATCATAGTGAATTATTTTCAATATATCCCATAAATATCTACACCATTAGCACTTCTAACTACAACCATTATTCATAAATTGGAGAAATGAAACATAATAAGGGGGTGAGAACATTTTCTTAGTAAGGATAAACAATAGAGACATGTATGAATAAACATGAACATAGTAGTATGATAAATAGATCTTAACATTAGAGGGTCATAGCCTATGTCTTAAAGGTCATAAAGAGGAGCTATGGGATAATGCCTGGAATTTCTTAAGACATGAATCATAAGAAAATAAACATCATGTTTCATGAAATGATAACTAAGGAATAAGACATAAGATTTGTGGCATTCATATAATAATAGAAACTTTTATGTCAGGGCTACCTACCATTACCTTTATAACATGTTAGAATTGGTATATTTCCTGTGTACCTAATTTGGGCATGGGATAGCAACCTATGTACCCACATTCATTTATGAATGGGATACAAACCATGTTCCATATTGTTTTCAAGCATGGGATACTACCTATGTACCTTCTTTCATTTAGGTTTGGGCTATAACCCGTACACCTCTTTCTTGTTGGTCTTGGGCAATAACCTAAACATCCTCTTTTCTTTTTTGGTGTAGGATACAACCTGTGTACCATTTGAACTCATATAAAAAATATCATTACCCATTTAATTATAGGTAGATATTGTTCCCACCGACATCATTGCAAAATCATTCCTACATGTTCCAAAAGATAATAAAATATTCATCACATCATGGCCCATAATAATATATAGGTCTTATAAAAATAAAATAATGACCCAAAAATGATATAGGTATCATTAAAATTTCACCACATCATAACCTATAGAAAATATATAGGTTTCACAACCATTTAATAAAATCATAACATGTGAAAGATAAATATATTTCATAAACAGATAACTTGTGAAATAGAAATAGGTTTCATGACCATGAAATTATCCATGACCCATTCATAGAAAGGATCTGAATTTAACCTTTAGAAAAATTAAAAAAATGTCCTGAGTAAAATTAATGGATTTCATATTTGATGGAAAATAGTATTTAAATATAATTCAAAAAAAATTTGAGGAAAATATCATTTCTTCTTTGAAAAAGGCTTTTTAAAACCTAAAACCATTTAAAAATAATTTTATTAGAAAATACCATGAAAACATGTAAAGAAGACTTGATACTATTTTGACAATATTTTACCTAGAAACTTAATTTTAAAATAATTTCTTATATGTTGACCTTTCAAAAATAAATAATCAGATGAATGGCCGTGGGTAAATCCAATCATGTCATACAAAGTAAAAAAGAAACATTACTTTTGCACAGTAAAGAGGTTAGAAGGAATGCCTTGTCTGGAAAGACAAAACAAGATTCCCTTGAAGATATTTTTAAATGAAAAAGGTGTAAAAATTTATTTAGAATATTATAGGACACTGGTATAATATTCCTATAAAACATTTTTAGAGTACATTGATTTCTGGCCAAAGAAAGGGTAAAGTCGAGATTTTCTAAAAACACTTTTTTAACTATATTATATAACAAAGAGTATAATATATTAATAATTCTTGATTATATAATAAAAAATATAGTATAAGGAAAATCATGAATATTATTGAGAGGTTTATCATAATATTTTATCACTAGAAGCAGTAACATAAACAATCTTGGAAACTGTTGAGATTGTCTCAATAAAGTATTATCACTCAGTTACATGGGATCATACTCTCCAAATAAAAAAAAGAAATTAAATGAAGCTATATATATCATAAAAATAATTATATTAATGTTATAACATGTAAAATGGGATTATATACTCCTTGAAAAGGAGTTTAGGTTTATAACAAAACATGAGTCACAAAGAATATAAATTGAGAAAAAACTTTTTTTACCGATTTTGTAAATTTTGAACACTAAATCCAATTGAATAAGGATCATAAAATGGGAATTTGAATAAAAAAAATTATTTAAAAGATACATATATTAAATTACTGGTAATTAAAATCACCACACAAAAGGAAATTTTGGTAAAAAATATCTTTTATCTCACAGTAATGAAAAGTGAGATGGAGTTCCCTTACCTTGTGTCTTGACTCTCTCTGTACTCGTAAAATCTTCCTTTATAATAAATATAAATTTTTTATACATAATTTATAAGGGAATATTATTATATCTATTAAAATATATATATTTATTATAACCCTATATCACCCTCTTGTTAATGTTCATATGTTAAGGTTTCGCTTCATGTAATATTCTCTTTGTTCTTCGCATGTGTCTTAATTTATTATATAATTGATCATTATACTTATATCATGATTACAGAAATTAGAAAATTATACAAGGATAATTTATATCTAGTGTATGTATATTATAATATTATATAGCATAATGATGTATGAAATGTAATACATTGTTCATGGAGACAATAAGTTGTACAAACAAATGAACATTATTTTCCATTTTTATTGCCATATTGAATGAAGGTATTTAAATGACATGTGTATATATATTTATGTATGTATATATATATATATATCATTATCATAGTAGAATGATTATATCATATATATAATATAGGTTCATTGAACCCATCCTTAATACATTCTGTGTGGTGTGTAAACGAATCACATCGCTTTCAGGGGGCGGTAGTCCACACTTCATCAAATGATATTATCATATTAACACCAAATGGATTGTAACAAGATATGTGTTTTAAAAAAAAATATAAAAGAATAATGACATAATAAATTTAATATATTACATATATAAAATATTTTCCATAATAATGGCCACAATGAATGGTGGTAAATGAAAAATGAACAATCATCTTTTCGAGAGGCAGTAGTTCACCACACATAGAAACAGTATGTTCAACATCCATTAAATGGAGGTGTGTTTAAGTGTAGGCTAGAAATATTTCATAAAAAATCATAGTATATGAAGTATAACTATTTTTTCATACATTAATATAATAAATAGAGTTGAGTGTGTGGAGAAGGAAAATAAAGGAATAGTGTTTGACAGAAGTCGTTACCTCATAATCAGGTAACTTCTTTTGGTTTGTGACAAAAGGCTTCCTTGAGAAGGTTTTTTCCGAATGGGAGGATTAAAACATGAGGGGAGTATTTTTAGGATACTTGGGTAGATCTTGGATGAACATAAAAGATTTTATAGGGTTGAGTAAAGCATATAATTGGTGGCCTTTTATATGGAAGGAAAAGGAATCACGTGGAAATTGTAGAAACATATTATGTGTGAACATATTTTTCCCAACCAATGTCTTAATAAACAAAAAATAAATAATAATTGAAGGTGTATGGCATATATATGGTTAGAAAATGGATTGGGGACAAGTGTATAGGTCATTTGGGCCCTCTGTTTTAAGATTTAGTCTCTAATGGAAGGTGTATGTTGGATTTTTGAAATTATAATTATAGAAGATACAATATTAAGATTAGTTCTAATCCCGCAGACGTGAATAATTAGTAGGGTTTAAATTAGGAAAAATTTCAACCATTTTTTAACATTTTTTAATAATTTTCAAATTCCAGTTGATATTAATGAATTTCAATGTATTATCATACACCTCAGTGTTGCATGCATCATACTCCAACTTAGTGTTGTGTGTAGAGAAATACGAGTTGATATTTAATGTTGCCCAAGCCATGTTGGTATTTCTTGTGAATGTAATGTTTGAAATAGTGTCTTAATATATATATATAACTATTTATAGTTTCATGTGAAATTAAAAAAAATTGAAAACATAAAACTTTTCGAAAAAAATTATAAATATCTTGGAGTGTTACAATCACTGACAATACTATCATAGTGGATAAAGTACCTTACTAAAATATTTTCACTCTACATTCTATTCATTTTTATCTCATGAAATTAAAATCTATTTCCAATTCATTAGAGGGTGATATAGGTCCCACTCATCCTGTAATGAAAATATTATAATTGTGTGCCATAAGATCGTAATACATTCATTATATTAGAACCCATGAAAATTAGTGGGTTTAATTATTATTTCATTACATAATTACCCATGTAATATAAATTAGTTTCATGTGAATTTTATCATAGAAAACCCCATGTAATTTAAATGTATTTCCTTTATATTTTATCATAACATAACATGTGGAAATGAAATGGGTTTTATAAAAATATATTCCTAATAATTTTAAATCATCCAATGAAAGAATAAGAATGGTAAAATTGGACCATATCCCTTTGTAAAATATAAAAAACAATAAATTATTAAGGCATTGTTTAATTTAAATTCCCTAAATGAATCATTATAACATTCTTTATAAAAATATCATTTACATTTTAAAGACACGTCATTACAATATGAAAACACCCAAAATATTAATGAAATCATCTATTTGAATATAATATTATAAAATTTTAATTAATTATTTAAAACATTGAGAGATAATTATGTTGTAATATTTTATTCATGTTGTATAATTTCAAAATAAGAATATTTATTTTACATTTTTTTATAAAAGTCAAATGCTCGTCATTCAGAAAAAAGGAACATAAATTTTAAATTTTACTAGAAATTTAAATAAAATAGAGAAATTAAATTGAAAACTAGTAGGGTTAATTAAAAAAACATTTTTAAAACATTTTATTAAAACATGTATATATAAAAAAACATTTTTGAAAAAATATGGAAATAAAGACGGTTATTCATGGAAACATTATTTTGAGCTCCTCAGTAAAAAAATATTAAAATGATGGGAAATATATATTATCATTAAGTAACCAAAGGATAAAACTTTTCATGAGTTTCATGTGATATGGATCATATTATTTCATTATTATATACATAATGAAGAACAATGTAAATAAAGAATAATATTGTAGTAGAAAATCATTACGACATTGGTAACTTTTGAATCGTAAGAACACTTAATTATTAACATTAAATGAAACATTAAATATAATGAAATTAATTATATTAATTATATATCATTTTAATGTGATGTAAATATACCTTATAAAATAAGGTAGGTGTATAACATATCTTAAGATCCATATAATGGTATTTGATATAAAAATCCCTTACTTTATGTCTCAACTTCCTTCATACACGTTAGAGCCTCCGCTATAATAAATATAAGTTTATTATACATCTATTACTGAATCCTAATCATATAAATATATAAATTTCATATGAAATGTGATTTAAATATGAATTTTTATTATCTTTTTATCTAAAATACCTTGATAAAATAACGTTTCGGGTAATAAATATCTTGTTTTTTCATATAGGATTTTGTTTTTTAGTTTGGATTCTTTTACACTAATAATGGTTAAATATAGTAAATAATTTTTTATATGATATTAATATAATATATAAAAATTATTTATTTTTCTATATTAATCCAATCTTTTTCTAGATATAAAATGAATTACACATTCATAAAGATATTTAATTGTATATACGCATCAATGTTGTTTCTTTTCTTCAAAGGATAAAATGAAAAAGATAAATAAAATTTTACAGTTATAATTTAATTCTAATGTACTATTTATCACATAAATTTATTAATTTTATTTTCTATTACCTTACAAGAAAATTGTTATTTAAAAACAAATCACATCACTACGCAAGGCTATAATCCACCACACACACACAAACAAAATTATATCATTCTCTACGGAATGGACATTAAAAAATTATATATGATATTATAGATAGATAATTATTATAATATCATAAATATAATATATAAATATTATATACATCGTTATATTTTTCTATGAGATGTGTCGTTGGAAAACAAATTTCTTAGGTTTGGGAGGCTATAATCCGCCGTAAACATGATCAGCGGTTTCGTTTCCCATTTGAGGGAGGTGTAAATAGTTTTCAGTAATGAAATTTACATAAAATAATTATTATATTTAATATAAATAATTAATTATACCATAATGGTTTATTATTTTTGGATGTGGGTGGATAAAAGAATTAAACAAACCGTTCAGTTAATGATGTTACCTCATCTTCAGAATAATTTTTTTTAACACCAAAATAGTTCCTAGGATATATCTATGACCAAAAAAGGATTATATGATGTGTTAAGAAAAATAGGGAATTTAGTTTTAAGTTATTTTCCAAACCAATGGGTTATGTGTGTTTTTGAAGGTGTAGAGAGAGGTGTCCTTTTGTAACTCAGGAAGAGGACATACAAGACTGTTTTAAAAAATAAATAATTCCACCAATATTATAATTATAAAAAATGGAATGAAAATGCAGAATTATATAAAATCATAAGGGATAATGTCTATATTTGACCATACAATAATAATTAAACATGTTTTAATTCATTTATAAACATTTTCTTTTTAGTTTAATGAGACATAAACCAATTTTTAAGTTAACCAATGTAATTAATTTTTACTATTTTTACTATTAATTATGGTAAAAAATAATGTTAGCCTTATTAGATAATATAAATAATTATTAATTCTAATATTGAATTAATTTTTCAAAAATAAATTCATTGTGGTGGATTAATGTAATTTAAAATTAAACACGGAGAAGTGAAGAAAAATGGTATTCCAAAGAGATTTTTTAAGGTTTAAAAAGTTTTCATATCGAAATTCAATAAAAACATGACTCTAATTACTTATATTGGTTAAATTATAATATAGTTTAACAAATGAAAAATTTCAAACCATTTCGAAATTAGATTTAACCTTTTAAATTCATTAAAAATAATGAATGGTTTCAACAAAAACTTGTATTTTTAATTATTTATAAAATATAAAAATTTTAAAAAAAATACAAAGAATAACCCCAAGAAAATATTTTCATATTGGAAAAAAATAATTTTAATTTTGAAAATAAAAATTCTATATGTTTCAAAAATAAAATTTATTAATAGTTCATAATAAATAGTAAAATACTTTTTTGAGAAAATGGTATATAATGTTTTCACCAAAAATTAAGTAATTTTTTATAAAAAAATTATTCATATAAAACCATTATATTTAACAGTTAATTATTTTTTATTCCAATTAATTATTTTAATTTAAAAGCTAGGTCATAATGTTCATGTAAAATAGTAATATTATTAGTAAGTTATGGATTTATAGAACTTGGTGTTTTAGGTAGCACAATATATCAAAGGAATTAAATATAATCAAAAATATCAGAAATTCCTTAGGTGTAACATTAAACACCCATTAAAAGAAATTTATACCTATAAATTCAATCACATTTTTACAATAAATTTAGAATAATTCATCCTCATTACATCCTCTAGTTCCCTTGTAGCTTCGTCAAACTGTTAGTTTCCCACAAAATAATAAATAGGCGAGTGGTCATCTTTCATAGAACCTTCATTGTATGATCTAGAGTATCTAAAAGTTGTTCCTCATATGAATGATCATTATATAGAGGAGTAAACTCTTAGTTTATTACTAGTTAGGGGTTTTTAATTTACTTCTTCATGAAAGATACATGGAACACCTCATGGGATTGAGAGAGGTCTGGTGGAAGTTAAAACTGATAGGATACCGTGTAGGATTGGTTGAGAATTTCATTGTTAGTAATATTTATATGGATTAACTTCACTTTCATCTAGAACCTCATAACCTTATTACACAGGTAAATTCACAGAAAAAACAGGTTACCAACTTCAAATTCTAGATCACACTAGTGATTATTAGCATAAATATTCTTTAGTATTTCTTCCAAACTTATGTGTTTTCGAATTCCACTAAACTTCACTTCCATTTTGTTAGTTATCCCGGTTCTCAATAATAGCCGTTATCTATCTTCATTCCATTATTATGGATATCTAAACTAATTTCTATTGAGGCCTTAATAAAGGGTTATATTAATACTCTTGAGAAATCTATTTTTGTATGAAAAAAACTAGAGTAAGGTGTTGATTATAAACACATTTTAAATATAAAGAAACATACTTCAACATTTCCTTTATGGATCAAATTTCTCTCTTGGACAATAAATATATATAAGGATGATACATAGTGATGAAATTCAACTCATTATAATTATTTTACTGATGAATTATCTTGGACATGAAGGTAAACACAGGGTCCTGATCATTCATATTATAATTTGGTACACCATGAAATATTATTATTAATATAATCCAAATAAAAAATATTCTTTGATTGTGATGAGGTGTGATGAAATTGTATGCGAATCAATTATAACCCATATAACATTAAAAAATTTAGAATTTTTAGGGAGTCCAATTGTAAAATCAGAATTGATGTTTTCCCAATTCCATTATGGTATTAAAAATGGATATAACATCTCAAAATACTTATGTCTCCATTCCTTAACATGTTGATATACAAAGTCCCAAGATACAAAATCTATGATATCCCTCTTCATATCATCTCTTCATAAATACTATTTCAAATATCTATAAATCAGCATACATTCAAGATGAACAGAGAACAATAAACGATATATACCATATAACATCTCCATAAAATATCGTATTGGTGGAACACATAAATGGTTTATGCACCATGTCATTCCATCAAAATCAAGGTTAAACTCAGTATCATTTCCCACCATCATAAACATCTCTATATCGTCCTTCTACACCTATTTAGTCTTTTCGTATATATATTTTTGAACATTAATTTGATAATGACAAGATTTATCCTCTTCCATCTGGATTTCCATATTCATCGATTGCAAATAGAAAAATATTAGATATTTTGTGATCCTCGGCTTTAGGAATCCAACATTATGATTTTGACTCAAAACATCATCCACTATGTTTTACATAACATAGAAGTAATGTATGTAGCTTTAATTATGATTAATCCGTTATAATCATCTCCTACGGAGAATGTTTAACTCCTTATATGTGAATATATAAGTTAAAATTTTGTGATAAGTATATATGTCACACTTTTCCCCATAATAATAATGAATCCATATCTATATTTAAAAAATTATGAATAATAACTCCAAATACTGAGTTGGGTATTTTTTTTCTCATGATCCTTTAATTTTCTTGATGAATAACATATAAGAATGTCATTCTTTGTCATAATACATCCCAATCCATTCTTGGATGCACCAATAAATATTAAAATCCCATCTCCAGTACATTGTAATTTAAGAACATGTGTGTTAACTAATATTCTCTTTAATTCAAGGAAATTTTCCATTCATTTATCTGTCCAATGGAACATGCCTCCCTTCCAGATTCAGTATGTGTGTGGATTAGATATTTGTGATAAATTATTTAAAAATCATCGAAAATATCTATCTACGTGACGAAATATTTTGATATCATTTACTGTGGTTGGTCTTGGATAACATTTGATTGCCTAAGTCTTTAATGGGTCCATCGATACACCATAATTTGATATTATAAAACCCAAAAACAAATATTTTTTATCATAAAGTAACAGTTTTTAAATTCTTCATATAAATTATCCCACCTCAGTGTCATTAGTACAATTCTAAAGGGATCTTCATTATCTAACCATATCTTTGAATAGAAATAAATATTATTTATAAACACTACCACAAAAAGATCAAGGTAATATTTAATGATTATATGATTTAGATCTATAAGGATTGTATGGAAATCAGTATGACCAAATTTAATCACTATGTAAACATAGTTTCCATACAATTTATGGAATGATTTTTTTGGTATATCCACCTTCTTTACCCTCAATATATGATATATAGAATGAAACTAGATCTTATAAAAGTATTTAGATTAGAATAGTTTTTCAAAAAAGTCATTAAAATGGGGTAGGGGATACTTTTTCTATATTGTGTTCATGTTCATCTCCAAATTTTAAATTCAAAGTTGTTTCAATCCATTTTTTTTTTTTTTGAAAAATATAACTGGTGCATGACAAGGTGACACACAGTCACAAATAAAACCCTTGTCAAGATTATATGTGAGTTTATTCTTCAATTCCTCCATCTTAGTCGAGGGCATTCTATATTGAATCATTGTTATATTTGTGACAACAGGTATGAGTTATATTGAAATCTCAACAACATAATTCAAAGAAGGACTAAGAAACTCTCTTATAAAGACATAAAAAAACTCCCACCATAATCATTAATTTTATTTCAAAATAAATTTTATGGAATATTGAGAAACTATAAACATTTAGGATACATAAGGATCATACCTCATAGGAAATCATCATTTCATTACAAAATAATTTAAAACAGTTGGGGTTTTTTACCTTGAATAACTGCCATTTGATGGAGGCAACCTCAATAGTGAGATATTCCATAATAAGATCCTCAAATCATAAAGCCATCTTGTCCAATTTTTTCACATGTTCCTCCAAACTGTTCATCCCCTCATTGAAGCATCTAATCAAAATAATAGCATGTTTATCAATCTAGGAGTTTTTTCATCATTAAAATTATCTTATAATGGTCTTTAAAACATGCTATGGGAATCCACCACTAATATGTTGATCATAATTGATTCTTCTAGCATGTCTTCATTTGAATGCATGAGGATTTACTGGAAATACTTAGATTCCACATCCTAACACATAATAGTATGATCATAAATGTTGAGTTTCTTCCTAAACATATAATAAATATAACCTCTTTGAATAGGAATCAAAACATGTTCAGTTGTTGTGAAGTCCTTAGGATGTTTATATTTTTCATCGCACTGATAGGAGATCATAGGTTTGTTTGGAATGTTAAACATGAATTACCTTACTCAAAATTTGATGATGGATTTATATTAATAAATCCAATTCATGACTAAAATAATATCAAATTCAACGAGAGGAAGAATGATATTATTTACATTAATCGCATTAAAAACAAAATTCAGTACAAGAGAATTTATATACATGAGAGGAGATCATCTTACCCTGAGGGGGATTCACTGCTAATTATATATCTAATCATTTAGGTTGAATCATATTACACAAAAAATATTATTCAGATATAAAATATTGGTTATATGAATAGTCAAATAATAAAATAATATTTCAATAGGGGTAAGACAGTGTACATTTTACCATATCATTATCACACTCCTCATAGGAAAAAAATCGCATGAAATTTCCCCTTCTCCCATAACATAAGTGGTAGATATCATCGATCATCATCATTATCATTAAGATTTAAGAACTCATTAGCATCGTTACAATACCCTTTTTATTTGAAACACTAGAGTTGGGTGGTTTGTTATGTTGATCATTTTATCTATTTGAATCATTAATTATATTATTATCATCACTTTGACATTAAATTTCCTAATAACATTTCCTTACACACTTAAACCACTTAATAATCACCATAATATATTTTTCCCCTTGTTTCCTACCCCACATCTATAATGAATGAATCCTCATCTTTTTATATTAATGGTTTTTAGTATTTCTATTGAACTTTATATTTCATTCATTATCAAAACCATGTAAATTTTGGGTAACTCACACCACCATTCCCATCATAAGAGAACATAAAAATATTTATCCATATCTAATTATGTTCCTTATAGTGGACACACATCAATGGATTTATTTTAATTTACTGATGAATCAATTGTCCATACATATAAGTTAAATTGTAATTTAAGAAGTGTACCTTAAATGTACTGTAATAGTTTTCGTAAATGAACCCAAGGATTACCAAACCTTATAAATGGATCAAACAATTCCATACCCATTTTCATATGATAAATTTGAGTGATTTAATTATTGAAAAATATTATCTTAAACTCATCCTAGAACATCGATTCAATTTAATCTTGTTGCCTCATATTATTAATGAGATACCATCAATGATCATCTTCCCTTTACAAATAGTACAACAAAAAAATTAATTTATCGTGTTCCAAACACCAGTGAATGGATGATATATAATTAATTGAACTTTTCCTTCCCTTAGAAACTACCATATCATTTGAACCACTAAAATATGGTTGATATTTACTAATGATGCACTCAACAGAAATTTATTTCCTCTGTTTATTATTTGGAATATCATCATGATTCATATATCAAGAAGGTTATGTTATCATATCGACAATATTTTTCACTCAAGATCCCATAAAATTAAGTTTCTCAATATTATAATAATAATATTGTTTTTTTCATTAATCACTGACACATAACCTTCAGGTTTCAAAAATCAAGTAAAACTAAAAATAATTGTGGGAGAAATAATAATTATAGTGTGAAAATATATAGTATGAAAAATATTTTTTTGGATATATCAATCAAGATAAAATAAACTAAATCCATGAAGAAAAATGTTTATCCTAGCTTATTCATGGTCACAATTGACTCAAATCCCTCATGATAGATTATAAACAAAATTTAAATTAACTAAACAATATCACCAGGGTGTGTCAAACCGAGTTGACATTAAGGAATATTTATATGTACAATGTAACACTCAAGTCGATTCCAATGTTCACATTTGGGAGTTTATACCCATAGGTACATCTATATAAGATCCATATCAACATGTATATTATAGATTGGGGTGTATTGTATGGTAAACTATATAAACAATCATATACCAGAACTCTAATATTTTGACTTATACATAGTATTATCATAATAGGTTTCATTAATGTTTTACATTCATGTTTCAAATGGTTAATAAAACCTGGACACTCATACAAAATATAATGTCCTAGATTTTCATACATATATATTACATTTCTATTGATGAAAATTCATTAAATAATACAAACAAATATCTGAGGATCATAAATGTATAATGATGACGGAAAAATTGAAACACAAACAACTAGTTCATATTTGAAATACATAATGTCAAACGAAGTTCCACATTTCTACCGACCTTCTTAGACAAGTCATAAATATTAAATTTCATTATATATTTTTAAAATAATACATAATATAGTGTTATATAAGATTATTAATAAGGGTAAACAAGGGAGATACATACACAAAACATGATTAATGAGTATCATAACATGATCATATATTTTGAAAACCATACCCTATATATCAATGACCATAATCTCAGGTCATGGAATAAATATTGGCAGTTAATAAGATATAAATCATGACCGAATCAAATATCATGATCCATGTGAGAATAAAAATGGAATAATGCATAGAGTTATGGCATACAAAAAACATAGAAAATAATTTCAATAGTAGTAAAGGAGGATTTATAATTCCATAATATTAGAATGGGATAACTCCCCAAACCATCATAGTTATAAAGGTTCACTCACTAAAATATCATAGTGGAAGGAGTACCTTATATAACTGGTTTCACTACACATTCATATCCTATGTATCTCAAGATTTTTAAATCATTACACAATACGTTAGAGGGAGATATAGGTTCCATCTATCACATGATAAAATTAATACAAATTAAATAAAAAATATTATAAAAAATGCATCATATTAGATCCCATGAAAATTATTTGGTTTAATACAGATTACATAAAAGAATAACCCATAGAAAAATGGGTTTCAAATATATTTCATCATAACATAAGAAATGGAAAAATGGTTCTGATATACAGTTCACCATAACATAACACATGAAAAGGAAATGAATTTTATAAAAAACAATGCATCATAATAATAAATAGTCCTAATAAAGAATAAGGATGGTAAAAATACATCATTAATTGGTAAAAAATATTTAATAAAAAATGTGGTTTTCATAAAATAAGAGAAATTTTATAAAAAATACATAAAACATTATTGATGTAAATATGTATTAAATTTTGTAATAATGTCATTAAAATATAATAGCATACAAAATTTTAAAGAAAAATGTTTGATAAAATTAATATGGGAAATATGTTATGGATGATTGAAATAATTGATTGGTCAGGGTGATAGAATATTATGTTCATGTCACACACTACAAAAAATAAGTCCTTTCACATTTTCAATTGGTGTAAAAAGAATTGAATTTAGAAATTGATAAAAAGATTCATTTTATAAAATTTCATGAAAATTAAAACTTTTGTAGAATTTATTTTCTTAAATACTTGGGGAATTGTAAAATATATATATGATTTTGTTTAAAACATGGATATGAAAGAAAAAATATTTTAAACAAAAGGGATAAATAAAGATGATTTTTTTAAATTATTTATTTGAACTCTTGAGTACATCATGAGTGAAAAATGAATTGGTACTATGTTTTTTAATTAATTATACATAGTATAATAATAGTCTGGATATTATTGACACATTCCTTTGAAAATTTCATTTTCATAAAAATAATCATAAATAATCCTGATAAATGATGTGATTGTAACAAAAAAATCATTAACACTGTAGTATATTTTGAATCATAAGAACCCTTAATGATCAAAATCATATGAAACATTAAATATCATGGGTATATGTATATTGATTATAAAAAAATAATATTGTTGTATATACACCTCATTAAATAAAATAGGTTGATAAAATATATTATGTCCCAAATATTGCAATTTGAGGAAATAATCCCTTACCTTATATCTCAAATTCATTTATATATATTCAAAACACATGTATAATTAATTTAAGATTACTGTATATATTTTAAAGTTCCATAATTGTATTTATCATTAAATATATTCTTTACTTATCATATCTTATTACTTTTTTATCAAAAATTCATTGTAAAATTCACGTTTTGGGTAATGACTACTTCATATTCATGAATTATATAGTTTTTTATTTCAAATTATTTTAATTTTATCATGGTTACCTCAATTACTGAGTATAAACCATGATATAAATAAAATATATATTCATTGTATATGTGTTTTGAGTAATCCATAATAATTATAGTTATAAAATAAAACACACAGTTCAAGTTGATGAGAAGATATATGTAATAATGAATGTCGTTTCCATATTTTAATATATGAAATGAATAAAAAGTAAATAATATATTTACTATAATAAATAATTTTAACTTAATATATATATTATTTATTTGTCAATTTTATACTTATTTCATTAAATGAAACTAATTAGTGGAAAACAAATCACATCACTTCGCATGGTTGTAGTCCATTGTACACTTGAATGATGTTATAATAGTCTCCATGGAATAAAATTTAAAACATTTTATATGATATTATAATTAATTATGTGCTATTATATCCTAAATATGATATATAAACATTAGGAACATCATTATATCCTTCCTTGTGAACTATTTATGGAAAATAAATTTCATTATTTCGCAAGGTGGTAGTCCATCGTACACATGATCAATCATTTTTTCCCATTTTATGGAGGAGGATATAGATTAATATAATGAAAATAACCAAAGAAATATTAGAATTTAAAATATAGTTTGGTTATTTTATTAGTATTTTTTAATAATATTTTATGCAGTCGGAGGAATAAATAAAATAAAATGGTTGTTAAAGGATGTTAACTCTTATTTGGGAAAATTCTTTTTATTTTCACAAAAATATATATTAGGATCGATTTATGAAAAAATATATTCTTCTAGAAAGAGTTAAGGGATGTATTTATATCATTTGGGTATGTAGTTTTTAACCTAATGGAATTTGGATGTGTTGAATTGAGAGGAGAGGGGGACTCTATTTATAAGTGGGGGAGAGGACACACGTGGATATTTTGAAAATAATTAATTGCTCTATAATGGATGATTTTTAAGAATCAGAATCTATATGGTCTAAATTTAACAAGATAATATTAATTAGATTAATTTTTCATGATATTTTAACCTTATCATTTTTCATTAACCCCCCAGTAATCTTGTTTTTACCTTAGTAGTGATAATATTTTTTATTTTTTACAGCTCATTATTATAAAATTTTAATATTTAATTATAATATATTATTAATTATTATTATTAAAAATATAGTATTTTTTTTATTCAATACATGCAATTGGAAAAAAAATTTATAATTAAACTCACAGATGTGATGAAAAAGCATTTTTACAAAGAAAAAATTTCTAATGGATTAAAATGTTTTTATATAAAAACTAAAGTTGAAATCCACTATGTGTCATATTTTGGTATAATTACAATTAAATTTTACCTATTTTTACAATTAAAACTATTTTAAATTAAAATTTATCCATATAAAATATTTAATCAAA
Source organism: Viscum album (assembly GCA_963277665.1). Taxonomy (NCBI): domain Eukaryota; kingdom Viridiplantae; phylum Streptophyta; class Magnoliopsida; order Santalales; family Viscaceae; genus Viscum; species Viscum album. Next base: position 1,544,718,087 of record OY728135.1, on the reverse strand, counting down.
AAGTACATATACAATGAAAAGCAGTATTTATGATCATTCATCGAAAAAATAATATTTTTTGAAAAAATACCAAAAATTCCCCCTAATATAATTTTGAAATGTTTATTAAAAATATAAGTTCATTTTTTTAAATAAATATATTTAAAATACAAAAAATAACATTTATTATTTTTCCAAAAAATCAATAAAAACATTTTCTAAGAAAAAAATATATAGTCACTTAAATAAAAAATAATTAATTTTTTATCAATATGCTTTCATATATAGAACCCCTAGATTTAATATTTAATATTTTGATATTAGTGTTTATGTATCCATGTTTAAAATCTATGACATAATGACCTTATTAAATATTAATATAAATAGTATATTGTGGTTCATTAGAACTTGGTGTGGCACATAACACAACATATTTAAGAAATTAAATTTAATACAAAAAATATAATTTCATAAAATATCACTATTTTGGAGTTAATATCTTAAATAAGTAATTAAATATTATTATTACCATTTAAAATATAAAATTAAATCATTATATATAAATGTTTTTGAAAAAATATTTATAATTTCATTCTCATATTAATCAATTATATTAATTTATATCATTGTTAAAGATTGTAGTTATATAGACCAAAAAACAAGAATAACATAATTAAATGATGAGTATTGTTATTATAAATCTTTATTTTGGCATAATATCTCTACAATAGAATCACAATTATTTTTTTTATATTCTATTACAATTATGTATTATATTTTTATATAATTTAATAATAATAAATGAAACTAGATGAAAATTGAGATATGTTGCTTCATGGGGCTAGTAGTCAACAAAAATGATAATTTAACATTAATATTTTTCATACATTAAATGAGGAAAGGATTTTAGTGATTAATAACCAAGAATTAAAAATTATGTATAAAATCAATAATAATGTAAATATATACGAAATAGAATTTTAATTTGGGAATTGTATGCCAAAAAAATAAATTAGGGAATGATCAGTTCTCGCATTGATACTATGAGTGTTCCTTTCATATTATCCTTGTAAAAGGCGGGGTTTAGAAAATATCTTTTGACTTGATTATAAAGGATGTGTAAAAGAGTTATTGTTGAATTAAAAATTTTCATGTTTATTGAAGAAACCATTATTTAGTGTTTTCATGAATGGGTGGTGGAATTCTATTTTTATAACTGATATAAATGGAATATTTTTAAATATTTCATATTGTATTAAAACTTTTACATGTATTACATTCCAATAAAAGTAAAATATTAACAATAATAATGAGGTGATTTGGTTTTTTTATCCATACCTTACCCGTAAAATTGGAATCATATTTATAACATGTTATTCCATATGTAAATTTCTGTAATCAATTTTAATATTTTCTAATTTATGATGATATATAGTTTTTATATAATTTTGTTTTTGCGAAAAATTTCAATTTTTAAAATTACATAATATTGGAAATCTAATTGAAAATTTTAACAACATTGAATAAGATTCATATTATAAAATTAAATAAAAATAATATTCAAATAATATTTTTATAATGTACTTAAAAAATTAGACACCTTTCTAATGTAAGATCTGAAATATAAAACATAGGTTAGTTGTAAAGAAAAATACATACCAAACCATCGCGTTCTGGAAATTTGGATGATGGGGGTGTTTGGGTGATGTCCCCAGGGAGTTAAAGAGTTGATGGTGGTGTTGTTGTGGAATATTCATCTAGGTAATGTTTTTATGGTGTCAAGGATTATGCTACACCATGAATGTAATTTCAACATCATGGATGGACTAGTTGTATCATGGATCCATGGGGAATGATGCTTTTTTGGTTCTTCCATTTTTTGGAATAACTACAGTGTTTCGCCTAGGAAACAACACGGAGCTTTAGAGGTGAGATCCTTGTGGTTTTACCTATTTTTGGTAGCTACACTAATGGGATGGGATTCGATGTGAAAATTAACTAGTAGAAAAAATTATATTACATGGTGTATTCACCTATATATTGAATCCTATCCGTGATTATTGGATGTGTGGTGAGGACTTCACTATTTATCTATGACGTGGTTTAATCCAACCCTACTACGGTGTGTTCACAAACCTTACATTGTCTTTTTATCTAATGTCATAATCTTTTGGCCATATTGGAGGGTTTTAAATCATTGTTTTATAATTTATAGTTTTCCAATATCTTCTGAAACCACTTCAAACTCTATACTCCTCTAATATTCACTATGTGTTCTGGGGTGACCCCTAGGTGATTCTTGGTGGTCTTTTACACACTTCATATGGGAATTGATTCTAGGAATCGGATGATCAAGCATTGACAATTATATGGTGATTCGTACTATATTATATTTAGTTTTCCCCGTGTACATCATTTAAGAAGGGATATTTACAAGGGGGTATGGATTTTTTAGATTATATGGATTCCAAAAATTGATGGAGCTTAATTGTTATATGTTTATCTATGTTAATATTTTTGTTTTTATTATTTTTAGTTTTCTTATAATTTTTTAATCCTTGTGTAGTAATACAAACAGATTTTATGCGTTATGGGTCCTTTTTATATTCTTATTTCAATGTATATGTGTGGATTTTATTATTTTTACATCCATCCATCCAAATTATAGAATTTTTAATTAACAAAATACTTCTCCAAATAAAATAATTGTGGTCTAAAGTAGTGAAGATAGATAACATCCAAACAGAAATGATTGACACACATAGGGGGCATATGGAAGATAAAACAATAAATGGGTTGTCATATAAGCCCATTAAAGCCAAGAAGTCTGAAAAACTGATTCCCTCATGCGGAGTGTACATCAATAGAACTTGATACATGTAATAATTTCAACAATGAATATTGTAAATAATGAACCAAAGAGAGGTAATTATATTCGAGAGGGAGCATATAATGACAGAAGAGTATGGATTTTTTAATTCAATGGTTGGATATTAAGAGCCGACTTAACGATGATATTGTAATAGAATAATTTAAATTAAATACAAAGTGCATTACTCACATGTTTTTATTTATTTTTTTGATATTTCTAATGAAATTATTCTTTTGTTTAATGTTAATTAAAATTATGGATTTTAGGAGACATGTTGTACTTTGGATATTTGTATTTTGAATTCTTTAATGTGTTAATTTCATGACCTCACCTTAATAAAAGAAAAAGAGAAAATATATTCCTAATAAATTATTTTTCTTGGGAAAAAATATATTTATGTAATAATATAAAATCTAAAGAAAAATTATTATTATAAATAATCCATTAAACCTATAAAATATGTTAAACTATGAAATTTAAAATGTTTTAATCTGACTATGTTCTATTTTTGAATCTATTGTAGTTATATGAAACATTTTTCCCTAGTTAATTAATGGTGGCTGAGTTCTTGGTGAAATGTGTTTGGAATGGGATCCATGGTTTTTTTTCATTGAATGTGATATGTGGTAGTTAGATTAAATGTATTGAATAATAAATGAAAGTGTAGTATTGAAAATGATCAAATATGATAATAAAATAGTTATGAGGATACCATAGTAAAATCATGAAATGGTTAAATTATTAAATGAATTGTTTCTTGAGTGATACTACATTTTGTGGTGTGTTCCATTCATAGTGGTAGAAGATTATGGTTTTAGGATGTTTTGGTGAGGTTTAGACACACACTGGTTCTCTTGTAATGAACCTGTATGTTCTATATTCTCTGACATATATCTATTTTTTATTTTATGTCACTTCATTTTCATCCCCACCAAATATGGTAAAACGTACACATAAAAATGATTTCTGTTCAAGTTGGATTACTCATCATCTTGGATATTGGTGAATCTGAGGGATATCTACCCCTCCCCTACTCTTCCTAAATCTATTGTAATGAAAATGGGTTGGTGTCAGATATAAACCAATAGTGATGGGATGGTTTTTCTAACTTCCCAATGATGATGTATTTGTTTTTGGATATCACAAAATGAAGAATGGTGAGTCATGGAGATTACATGGTGATGATGGGTCTGGGTTGGTGAGTGTCTTGTAATTATTGGTTGGTGGTGTAGATTATTGAGTGATTATTGGTTAGTGGTGGAGAAATACTAGGTATAATGGGTTGATGTTAGATATTACCATGTGAAGATGGTATGGTTTTTTATATTATCCTATGATGGTGAGGATGTGATATATGGGGAATGACATTAATGTCCTCTATATTTAGGTTAACCTAATGTCTTATTTATATTGATAAGTCAATGATGTGTGATCATGAATAATTGTAACACTATATTCTCTAAATATTTGGAGGTTTGTCTAGGTAAAAATTCATACCATTCCACATTAGATATGGATAGACATGTTATGAGATACTCATAGTAGTAATGGGAGGTCAAAAATTTTATTTTTTGGGTGTGGGGAAGAAAAATAAAATGGTAAGTGGATAAAAATAACCTTTTAATATTTTATTTTAATGATATCTAGTAATATATTGGAATGTTGTTTTGAAAATGAGAATTTGTGTTGTTTGAATGGTTAGTTGGAATGTTTAACTAAATTATAGATAATTTTTTTGTTCATTAGTGCATTAAAATTCTTATTCCACATGTTCACAAGAGACCATAGATATGATATAACTAAGTATACATGATATTATATCCCATAATATATATATATATATATATTTCAATGTTCCCTTGAGGAAATTGGGTTTCAAGATGTATATTACTAGAATGTACATTTTAGATACTATTGAGTTTATGTTATAGTAAATTTATTTTCAGTTTTCCCTTGGAGACCATTATGTGTAATTATTGACATTGTATATGGATTTGTGGTTTTTCATATTTTATTTTAATATTTTTTATAGTGTCAAATTGGACATTTATTTATCATATATCAATCCCATTGGGCAATAGATAGTGATTCAACCCATATGTGATAGTTTTATACCCTCAGTACTAGTCACCAACCCATGGCCTATTGATGGAAAGGTTCAGGGGACATTAATTGTCTTGCTTTTTTCAATGATTGAACATGATGGTTACTTCTGAATAGGGGGGTTACGAATAATGGTATCAAATGTTTTGGTTAAGTGATATGGTAGAAGATAGAGTTAATAACATGTGAGGGTTTTATTTCTATATAAGGAAATAATTCCATTTGTACATTGTGTGACACGTACGATAGAGATACATGCTAGGAAATATGATTTTAGGGTGCCTTATGAACTAATTAATGGATTATAAGCATTTTTAATGACTTATTGAGGTAGTTCTTCTTAGAGGGTAGAGTCCCAGGTGGGGTACAGGCATCAGGATTTTTTTCTGTTGTGATTGAATGAGGGTGTTTTGAGAAGTTATAGAAGATGTTAATATAAAAACTAAATAATGAAATTTCATTATTGTTTCTTTGATAGCTCCTATGATGTAGTAATTAATGAATAATTATTTTCTAAATTTTTCATATAAATTTACTGGAATGAGTAAAATAGTTAACAAGGTAAATGATCTATTTTTTGAAACCTAGTTGACAAATTAATATGTCATTTTGTTACATCTTATATCCTGATTATTCATGAATTGAATTTGGTAACCATTTTGATATTGAAAATCTAGCAAACCTATGTTCTTAATGTTTGAAATTATTACTGAATCTTTCTTATTTTATTTTTTTATGATTATATGATGATTCTTTGAAATCCTTATGATGCATTTTGGTCAATTATATTTAATTCCTCCATGTAAAAATGATTATTTTGAAATAATTCAAAAGACTATTTTGGTTCCCATATATGTTGATATTTCATGTTTTTTTCATTCAGGATGTATCATAATCAGAAGTTGTAAAATTATTTGAAAACATGTTTTCACATATTTATATTCAAATTTTTTTTTTAAATATCATGATTATTTATAATTCATTTGAAAACAACAATACTAGACTAGAATATCTTTCTTCTTCATTTTTTTCATGATGTTATTTTTTAGTAGCACCCCACTTGTATGTTTCATACTAGTGTTATAAATTCGTAGCTGGGATGAAAGCATGGTTCATTTTGTATCTATAAATTATACAAAATGACTATTATGGTCATTAGTGACCTTTAAAATTATTAATTTATTCCAAATCAATGAATCTACCTCATTTTAAAAGAATATTTAAAATATTTATTAAGCTAGAGGATTCATGTTTTAAAATAATAAAATGTTAATGGAATTTCGTGAAATTTTCATTTGGTCAATATATGTTTCATTCAAGTGTTATAAATTTATTTCATGGTTAAAAACTGATTATTTGTTTAAAATTATAGGAAAATTATAAAAAAGAATTATTGAATCCTATTGTGACCAAGAATAATTTTATAATATTGATTCAATTACTCCTAGAATTGAAAATTTTTATATTACTAAAATAATTATTCTTCGTACATTAATTCATGAATATAATTCCATGATTTGGTGTTGAGATATAGATTATCAGTTCATATTGGATCATAAAAATCTCAATATATCATTATATATAGTATGGAAACATGCTTATAGTTGGATCCATTTTTAGGAACTATTATAAAATTCCTTTCTAATAGACCATTATCATGAATAATGATTAGGGATTTGTAATTAGAATATGAAAATATGTTCTATAATGATCATATTATATTTCTACCTGGAATAAAAATAATGTTAAACATATTTTATTATATAAATATTTTTAATATCTAATTAAATGTGAAATTATTGTTTATTTTGGAAATGATAAGAATGACATGTGCACATGAGCCTTAGCCTAGTTGGTGAGGTATCCTTAAGTGCATCCACAAGACTCAAGTTCAAAACTAGGTAGAGACATATTTCATGGTACTCTAGCAGAACTATATCAGGCACTATAGTAGTACTGTAGAAGACTATACACTGTGCGGGTGCTGTAGCAGAACTATACATTGTACAGATATTATAGAAGCACTGTACACTGTGTGGGTACTGTAGCAAGCACTGTAACAGTTATTGTAGCAAGTATTGTTCGGTACTATAGCAGTATGAACTATTCATCTTGGGCCACCAGTTTGGGCTTGGAGTCCGTAAGGCTTTGGGGCCACCCAGTGCTTCGGTCATTAGGGATTTCAAGACACCTTTAAGGCCATCGGGCCACCTCAAGGCCTTCGGGCAACATATTGTTGCCCCAGGCAGACTCTACAAAAAAGAATCAGCCCTAGAAGAGTATTCAGAGCAGGTGAAATCCCCAAAGTAGATCCAAATGTATTTTTCAGAATGAGAGGGTATGGCAATGCAATCGGGACTAGCCTATGCTTGCATAGGAAGCCTAGCCAGACTACAATTCCAAGGTGGAGAGATAATATCATGATGCAGATGCTAGGGAGGGGCAGTTCCATGTAGATAATCTGGTTGAATTACCGAAGACCTTCGGGTCATGTAATCTCCTAAGCCTACGTTCCATGTAATATCTAAGCCTACGGTCCGTGTAAGGGTTCCCCCACATCCCTTGAAAGGGGTGTTATAAAAAAATCAATAAAAATGAAGGCCTTCAGGCCATTTGGACTGATAATCATGAAAGATAACATTACAACAAGTGCAATTATAATTTTTTATCTAAAGGAAAATATCATTTTGAAAAATCAAAAATCATGATCTATATGTAATTATATATTGAATTAGATAATGGTTACTAATCATGTAATTAAATTCCCAAAAATATGAATGTTTGTTTCCTTGTAAATAAGTTGAATTTACAATTATTTTCTGATTATGTTAGGAATGATACTTGAAATAATGCATGTGTAGTGTCTGTTTACATTGAATCACATTTCATTAGTTTTCAGTTATTAATTTAAGTATTTTTGTTCTTATTTTATGTACTATATCATGTATATTTTAATATTTAATTTAGCTTCATGTTGGAGTTATTTAAAATCAATTCATTATGTTTCCACAATTAATGACATGAATATGTCGAGTGTTAATTTTTACTACATTGTTTTTAGGATTGTTTGCATTTATTTTTTTATATACTATCATGAACTGAGTTATTAGGGATGAAATGGTTAGAGATAATCAATGTGTGAAACCCCATTCTGTCCTCCAATAGATCAAGGGATAATGAAATTCCCCATGTATGAATATCACAAAAATGGTTGGCCATATTTTATGGTACTTATACTCACAAAATCATCTCCAAGTACACATAAAATGATGATAGGTAAAAATATACAACTGATAAAAATGTATGAATTTATCTATATCTTACAATTAGAGTACAATAATATTCTTTGAAAGCATAAAGTGGAAAATATAATCCTAAAAATATAATTTAATTCCACCCAACTAGAAGGAGGGGACTATAGTTAAATGAAACATTGGGCATAGATTGTGGTCTGTTTAGCTAAAATATCATAAATCTACTACTATTCCACCAATGAACCCACAAAAAGGTCAGTCTTTTTCATAACACATGACATGTGTGGGATGTTTCCATGCAAGGGTGAGGATAACAACACCTAGTAGGACACCATGAAATAACTAAATGTACAACATCAAGAGAGTAGTTAGTTCATCAAAAGGGAATATAAATTAGAATATGAGATTTATACTAATAACATCTAGATATAATCATGGTATACTATAATTTATAGGGTATGGTAATATCTACCCTACCAACATGGGGATATACTAGGGGATTCAATGTAACACTCATCGGGGAAATTCACTCCATGATCCTGATAATACTAATGAAACTCATCTGAGATGTTGTTCTCAATAGGCCTCTTCATGAAGAAATACCACATGGATGTTTGGAGGGATCAATAAATATATTGGCGATCACACCTTGGTCTATGGAGGAAAATAAAAACCCTATTTTGTCACGAACCTCCCTCGGGGTCCGTGCCGTGACTACCCCAAGCCCGCCTTCCATAGGTCAGGGGCTGGCGACTAGCGCCAAGGCGTAAATCCCGGTAAAAAGGGAAGGAATTGCCTTTGTAAAGTAAACAAACACCACAGAGTAAGCAAGCGGAAAGTAAACACTAAGCAAAATCAGAGTACAACTGAAAGCGCGGAAAAGTAAATGGGCCAGTATACAAACCCAAACTGAAAGTAAAGTACAACTCGAAAGGGAAAACAGCAACTGAAAAGTAAAAGCCGCTGCACCGAGCTGTCCACTGGAAATCCCACCTGAAGGGTGGGTACAGATAGCTCCACTGCTCCACGAGTCCCGTCGTCCGCTCCGAGCACGTCCCGTCCAGTGGTCCACCTCCAGGTACCGTCCTGCTCTGCAAGCCTCAGCTAAGATCAACGTTGTCCGTCGTCTGCAACCAACACAACGTAGTGCGGGCAAAGCCCGTGCAGGGGTGAGTATAAGCTACTCAGTAGGGACCCCGAGACCCCAGAAGGTCTCTCAAATCCACAAAGGATAAACCACGAATTAAGGTACAATCATGAAGTAACAATCGACACTGCTTAGGTATATGCCCATACATATACATAAGTCATCAAATTCAAATACGCTCCAACCTCTGAGCCCAAGTACAACTTAGTCCACACAGGAAAGTAAACGTATTCCACACAGGAAAGCAAAACGTAATCCACACAGGATAGCACAACACAATCCACACAGGAAAGCAACAGGATTCAGCTCGCACAGGTATACATCTTCGAAAGATGATAAAGATGATCTCTGATCCATCTAAGTCGTCGGATCCACGAAGGATCGATAGGTAACTAACCCCGGCAAAAGACCCACACAGGATCGGGCCCACGTAGGACCTGTAGGCGCTGGTTCACACAGGACCGTTGAGCGCAAAGACCCACACAGGATCGGACCCACACAGGATCGGGCCCACATAGGACCTGTAGCACTGATCCACGTAGGATCGCTGAGTGCTGAAGTCTTCGTCATCGAATCCACACAAGATCTCTGTACTGTCGTCGTCGCAGTCACAGTAGCAGTAGTAGCAGTAGTAGTCACAGTAACAGTCGCAGCCAGCACTAGGGTTCCCGCACACAGCAAGCTCGTTCGGAGGGTCCGCTCCACGAGCCGAGAGGCTGATACATCAACTGTCACAAAGTCCAGAGTTGATGTATCCAAAAGTTCCGTATCGTCAACAGGAACTCAACGCAACAGACGGCGTGTCGATCGGACGCCCGGTCTGAGAGTTATTGACATTTTCGTCCCCGGGGCCCGGTTGGTTTTTAAGGCAAAACCAACCCGACCGTACTCCACCTGCGTCCAAACCTCGGGCGGAGTATGCCAAAAGATCCGTCTCACTAAGAGGAACACAACAAAGCTGACGGCACGTCAATCGGACGTCCGTAGCTCAAGATATGAGTGTTCCCGCTCCGAAGGCCCGGTTGGTTTCGTGAACGAACCAACCCGGCCGAACCCAAAGTATTCCGAAACTTTGAGTGTGATAAACCGAAACGACTGTCTCGATCCAAGGATCGCGTTGCCGCAGACGGTTCGTCAATCGGAGGTCTGTGGCTCAAGTTATGGACAAAAGACCGAAACCGATTCGAAACGGGGGGTCCGGGTCCGGGCCGACCCGGCCCGACCCCCCCTGGGTCGGCCCGAACCGGGTTGACCCGAACCGGGGTGACCCAACCCGGTTCCGACCCGGCCCGGCCGGCCGGCCGGTGGCGCGGCGGCGTGGCGGCGCGGCGGCCTGGCGCCGCACGGAGGCAGCGCGCGGGGGCTAAGCCCCCGCTTGTTGGAGATGGCGGCGCGGCATAAGTGCCGCGCCCTTTTTGGAATCTGGCCCCCCTCGTGGGGGCCTGGTTGAAGAAACCGGGGGGCCGCCTGCCCCCCCTCAAGGAAACCGCCCCCCAATTAAATTGGGGGCTTTAGAGCTGGCCGGGGGATTAATTTCTCCCGGATTTTGACCACCCGGCCGGCCACCTGGCCGGCCGGTTTTTCTCCAACGGGACTGGTAAAACGGTCCCCTTTTTCCGGCTTCTGACGCCGGCGGCCCGGCCGCTGGTCTTCTCGTCCCGCCGCGGCCCGGAACCGGCCGCGGTGTTCGTCGTCTGGCACGGTGCGATGGCCCCGCGCCCCTCCGCCGCGCCTTCGATTCCCCTTGACGCGGCGCGACGGCGTCGCGTTCTTGATGATTCTTCCACGGCGCGGCGCGACGGCACCCCGCAATATAATCGTACGATTATCCACGTGGTGTGACGGAACCACGCCACCTTGTTTCCACCCGCAAGATAAATCAACAAGAACGATGGAGGGGGTTCGGCCGTGTTCATGCGGTCCGGACCCCTCACGTTAAACAATAACACAAATTTATAATCCTCACGTTAGTCATGCTAGAACCACGAACAAGGATAAGTAAATAAACAATAACAACAACCCCTACCTTTAAAATTGACGTCGCATGTCGGTTATCGCGGAGAAAGGCGTCGCGGCGTCGGACGTAGATTCTGTGGACGTCGGGGTGCGTCCGAGGAGGAAACGACGTCTCTTCACTTGTCGCTAAGACGAAGAAGAGAGGTACGTTGTCGTTGGCGATGATCACCACGGTCGGCGACTTCTCCCTTGTCGAGGAGGAAGATGAAGACAGAAGAATCCAGGACGCCGAGTCTCGAAGGTCGTGGGATCGATGTTCCTTGTCGGAGAAGAACCGTTCTTCACGTTCATCGTCGAAGACGAAGAAGATCTTCAAGTCTCTCAACGATTCTCCCAATCCTCTCAAGTAAAAAAGGAACTAACCCAAAAATAAATTAAGCTTACACTTAATTTATTAACACAACCCAACCTTTGAAATTCAAGAGTTTGAATTTCAAAAACTCAAAATTAAACTCACTTATTAATTATACATGAGTTGTATAATTAATTAAATGTTAAGTTGACAAGCCTTTAAGAGGGAGAGAGGGGAGTTAGGGAATTTGAAAAGGTGGGGCTCGGGTGGGCCCCTCCTCACCTTAATCCTCTCTTAGGTGGTTAAACCACCCAACTTCCAACAAAAGATTATAACCACTTTTAAGATATAAAATAAATATTCTATAACAATTTATTTTACTCTTCATTTCATCCAGAAAATTAAACATCTCCTCCTAGGCAAACGCAACTTCGGAAAAGGTCTCCTTAAGAGAATATCGGCGCTGTGAGTTCATCAGTGCCCTCGGATTTCAATTCCGAGCACCGGATCAAAAGTTAGGAATTCCCGCTCGTTCGTTCACTGAACGTACCCGAGCCAAACTTCGGAAATTGATTCCGGGCACTCCGGGCCTCAGAATCAGGTGCCGTCAGAAACCGCGCTCTTTTAAAATTCCAAAGAAAATTAAGAAAAAATTTCCCTTGAATTTTACGGGTCTTTACATTACTCCCACCTCAGGGCTTTACGTCCCTTTAAAGATATATCTAAAACTAGGGAAACAAATGAGGGTACTGAGCACGCATCTGAGCCTCCCGCTCCCATGTGCTCTCTTGGAGATTCTCGTGCTGCCATCTGATGCGCACAAGAGGAATCGATCGGCCACGCAGGACCCGCTCATGTCGATCCTCTATCTCCACCGGGACCTCCGTAAAAGTCGCCCCATCGTCAACGTCAAGCTCCCCATGTTCAATGATGTGCGTCGGGTCGTGCACGTATCTCCTCAGCTGGGATACGTGGAAGACGTCGTGCACCCGGTGCAACTGAGGTGGCAGAGCCAGGCGATAAGCCACCTCGCCAACCCTGCTGAGGACCTGGAAGGGTCCGATGAAGCGCGGAGATAACTTGCCGCCTCGGCCAAATCTCCGAATACCACGTCGAGGTGAGACCCGCAAGAAGACGTGGTCATCATCCTCGAACTCTAGTGGCCTCCGCCTCCTGTCAGCATATGACTTCTGCCGGCTCTGAGCTGTCCTCATCCGCTCCTGGATGACCTGGACCTTCTCTGTCATGGCCTGGACCATCTCCGGTCCCACAAGTGTTGACTCCCCAGGGTCTGTCCAGCACAAAGGAGATCTACAAGGTCGGTCGTACAACGCCTCGTACAGTTCCATCCTGATAGTGGAGTGGTAGCTGTTGTTGTACGCAAACTCCACCAAGGGTAGGTGGTCCTCCCAGCTATGACCAAAGTCGAGGACACATGCGCGGAGCATGTCCTCGAGAGTCTGAATGGTCCTCTCCGTCTGACCATCCGTCTGAGGGTGAAAGGCTATGCTCAGACGTAGCTGCGTCCCGAACGCCTCCTGTAACCCCTTCCAAAGTAGGGAAGTAAAGCGGGCATCTTGATCGGAGACGATAGATGATGGCACGCCGTGGAGCCGCACAATCTCCTGAACGTAGAGACGTCCCAAGCTCTCCACTGAGCCCTTCTCTCTGATGGGTAAGAAGTGTGCCGACTTGGTGAGTCGGTCAACAATCACCCAGATGGAGTCGTGACCTCTGTAAGTGCGTGGAAGTCCAGTCACGAATTCCATAGATATGTCGTCCCACTTCCACTCCGGAACCTCCAAGGGTTGTACCAAACCTGCTGGTACCTGATGCTCTGCCTTCACCTGCTGGCAGGTGAGGCATCGATAAACGAACTCTGCTACTGCCTTCTTCATGCCCGGCCACCAGTGCTATCGTCTGAGGTCCTGGTACATCTTCGCCACTCCAGGATGTACCGCCAAAGGAGAAGTGTGAAACTCTCTCATCACTTCCTCTCGCAAAGTGACTGGTACCATGGTACGTCCTCTGAAAAGGATGTCGTGCTCTGCTCCAAGGGAGAAACCATCAGGTGTCTGTCCCGAGGATATCTGCGCACGTCGTGTCTCATAGTCAGCGTCCCCACGCTGCGCCTCCCTGACTCGCTGCAGTAGTGGAGGAGTGACTGTGAGAGACTGAAGAAAGGATGCTCCATCTCTATCCACGAAGGATATCTGCAAAGAGGCTAGCTGCTCTGTCGCCTGCTCAAGTAGCTGAATGCCCGTCCTCCTGCTAAGGGCATCGGCTACTACGTTTCCCTTCCCAGGAGTATAGACTATCTCAAAGTCATAGTCCTGGAGGAACTCGAGCCATCTCCATTGTCTCAGGTTCAGGTCCTTCTGCGAGAAGATATACCTGAGGCTCTGATGATCGGAAAAGACTGTAAAGCGCTCGCCCATCAGGTAGTGTCGCCATGTCTTCAGAGTGAAGACCACTGCTGCTAACTCCAGGTCATGGGTAGTGTAGTTCTGCTCATGCGGCCTCAACTGACGTGATCCATAGGCGATCACTGCCCGCTCCTGCATCAGAACACATCCGATTCCGGTCCCTGATGCATCACAGTAGACTACGTACCCTACTCCCTCCCCGAGCAACCTCAAGATAGGTGCGCTAGTCAATCTCTGTCTCAGCTCTTGGAAGCTCTGCTGACATCTGTCTGACCACACGAAGGGTTTCCCCTTCTTCGTCAAAGCTGTGAGTGATGCCGCAACTCTAGAGAAGTCTGGAAAAAAATCTCTGATAGTATCCATCTAGTCCCAAGAAACTCCGAACCTCAGTCACGCTCCTGGGTGACTCCCATGCTAACACAGCCTCAATCTTCGTGGGATCCACTACAACTCCCGCCTCAGAGATAACGTGTCCTAAGAAGTGGACCTCACATATCCAGAACTGGCACTTCGAGAGCTTACCATAAAGCTGGTTCTCTCGGAGTGTGTCTAGTATAACTCGCAAGTGATAGGCGTGCTCCTCCTCAGTCGTAGAGTAAATCAGAATGTCGTCGATGAAGACCACGACAAACCGATCGAGGTATGGCTGAAAGATCCTGTTCATGAGAGCCATGAACACTGCTGGAGCATTGGTTACACCGAAAGGCATAACCAAGAACTCATAGTGGCCATACCGACATCTAAAGGCTGTCTTCTGCATATCCTCGTCTCTGACTCTGAGCTGATGATAGCCTGACCTGAGGTCTATCTTCGAGAACCATCGTGCTCCCTTGAGCTGATCAAATAGGTCATCAATCCTCGGTAGCGGATACTTGTTCCTCACTGTCACCTGGTTCATGCGACGATAGTCAACACAAAGTCGCAAGCTCCCGTCCGCCTTCTTGGCGAATAAAATCGGGGAAGCCCAGGGTGAAACACTGGGTCGGATGAACCCCTTGCCCTGCAAGTCCTCCAACTGTACCCGTAGCTCTCGAAGCTCGGCGGGGGCCATCCGATATGCTGGAGTGGATATCGGGGCTGTCCCGGGGTACAAGTCAATATAAAAGTCTACCTCTCTGCGAGGAGGTAGCCCTGGAACGTCGTCAGGAAAAAAGTCCGCAAACTGATCCACCACTGCAGGAAAACCAGGACTCCGCAGGTCAACTGATCCAAGGATGAGGCTAGCTAACTGATGAGTAATGGGCTGTCCTCTCCTCTGCGGAAGTCCATCCTGTGCTGCTAAGGCTCCCTTCTCGCCGGTGAAGGTGAACCTTCTCCCATCGGTGCGTACACATCGCACCTTGCGCCTAAAACAGTCAATCTGTGCATGGACCGTAGATAGCCAATCCATGCCCAAGATGACGTCGTAAGGCCTCGACGCTGCTACAAGAAGATCCCAACAGAAGCTATCGCCTCCTAGAATAAGCTCACACTGTCGGCACCAGTGCGTAATCGTCAAGTCTACTCCTGTAGGAGTCTCTAGCCGTAAGGATCGAGCCAACGGCTCTGTCGGAATCTCTGAGCTCCGAACAAGGGCAGCGGTTATGAAAGAGTGACTCGCTCCTGTGTCTATAAGAACTGCAGCAAGGGTGGAATAGACACAGATAGTACCTCGAATCATCTCGGGTGTGCCGTGGTCGTAGGCCTCTGCTGCCTGGAGTTGTGCCTGTCTCTGCCCGCCAGCTCCCTGTGGTCGGGGTGGACCTCCTGGTGGTGGTGGTGGCAGAGCCTCAAAGCGTCGCCCACCACCGGCTGCTCGTCCAGCTCCTCTGCCTCGTCCGCCTCCTCCCTACGGACCGCCACGGTCGACCCTCTGCCTCTGCCTCGGTGGTCCCTCAACCGACTGATGCTCCTCGGCACGGCGGGTCGGGCAGTCACGAGCCATGTGGCCCTGCCCGCCGCACGAGTAGCACTGTCTGCCTCTCGAAAGACTGGCTCCTCGCTGTGTGCCCTGCACTGTTGAGCCAGTGCCCTGAGGTCGTCTGCCCGAAGGTCTGGTCTATCTGGACCCCTGATTCATCCGTCGACTGCCTACTGCAGATGACTCTGCCATGTGCCGCCCTGTGGTGGGTCGCTGCGCTGGTGTAGACTCAGCAAGGAAGCTCTCGATCAGAAGGGCCCGCTCCAGTACTCCTGTCTTAGTCGGTATGCTGAGGGAGATCGGTGATGCCCTGATCTCGTGTCTCAAACCCTGCTCGAAGGTCCGGGCCCGGAAGAATGGGTCTCGTACCATGTCGGTCGAGTAGCGCGAGAGATCGGTAAATCTCGCCGAGTACGGAGCGACCGTCATGCTGCCCTGCCGCAGCTGAAGAAGCTCCTGGATACGCACCGCACGAAGGGTGGCTGGGACGAACTCCGAGCGGAAGAGGCTCTCAAAGTCCGTCCAAAGTAGAGATGCCTCATCATGCACCTGGAGCATCAAGCTCCACCATCGTCCTGCTGCTGCGTGTAGTAGGCTCGCAGCGAAGATCACCATGAGGTCTGCTGGTGTCCCCACTAGCCTAAACACTCGTACCACTGCCTCCAGCCAGTCCTCTGCTACCTGGGGATCCGTCTCCCCACGAAACCTGGGTGGTCGCTGGCGCTGAAACTCATGCAGTGCGCTGAGGTGACGTGCATCGTCAGCGGCTGGTGCTGGAAGCATCGGGGGCTCAACGGGTAGATCTACCGCCGGTGCCACTGCGGACACAGGGCCCTGCACCGAGGCCTCGTCGCTCGGTGGGCTGTCGTCACGCTCGACTCTCAGAACCCTAGCTGGCTGCCGTCGTGGGGCCATCCTGAAAAGGAAACAGGTGCGCCATGGTCAGAACAGTATACCTGGTGAGCTGATATAAGTAATCACAAAGAAAACTTTGAAACACACACGTAATCAATGTTTTCGTGCATTAAGTCGGAAATCAGAAGTCAGGGTCCTGGTGTACGGATACGTCGGCCGCCGCACCAACACTGGACTCCCTGGACTGATAACCACACTCAATATGCTAAACATTATTGCTTCACATAGAAAAGATCAGAGTTCGCGGTAGAACCGAACTCCTCTGATACCAATTTGTCATGACCCGCCCTCGGGGTCCGTGCCGTGACTACCCCAAGCCCGCCTTCCATAGGCCAGGGGCTGGCGACTAGCACCAAGGCGTAAATCCCAGTAAAAAGGGAAGGCATTGCCTTTGTAAAGTAAACAAACACCACAGAGTAAGCAAGCGGAAAGTAAACACTAAGTAAAAGCAGAGTACAACTGAAAGTGCGGAAAAGTAAATAGGCCAGTATACAAACCTCAACTGAAAGTAAAGTACAAATCGAAAGGGAAAATAGCAACTGAAAAGTAAAATCCGCTGCACCGAGCTGTCCACTGGAAATCCCACCTGAAGGGTGGGTACAGATTGCTCCACTGCTCCACGAGTCCCGCCGTCCGCTCCGAGCACGTCCCGTC
This sequence comes from Viscum album, assembly GCA_963277665.1. NCBI lineage: Eukaryota > Viridiplantae > Streptophyta > Magnoliopsida > Santalales > Viscaceae > Viscum > Viscum album. Next base: position 1,544,700,529 of record OY728135.1, on the reverse strand, counting down.
CAGTGGTCCACCTCTAGGTACCGTCCTGCTCTGCAAGCCTCAGCTAAGATCAACGCTGTCCGTCGTCTGAAACCAACACAACGTAGTGCGGCCAAAGCCCGTGCAGGTGTGAGTATAAGCTACTCAGTAGGGACCCCGAGACCCCAGAAGGTCTCTCAAATCCACAAAGGATAAACCAAGAAGAAAGGTACAATCACGAAGTAACAATCGACACTGCTTAGGTATATGCCCATACATATACCTAAGTCATCAAATTCAAATACGCTCCAACCTCCGAGCCCAAGTACAACTCAGTCCACACAGGAAAGTAAACGTATTCCACACAGGAAAGCAAAACGTAATCCACACACGATAGCACAACACAATCCACACAGGAAAGCAACAGGATTCATCTCAGACAGATATACATCTTCGAAAGACGATAAAGATGATCTCTGATCCATCTAAGTCGTCGGACCCACGAAGGATCGATAGGTAACTAACCCCCGCAAAAGACCCACACAGGATTGGGCCCACGTAGGACCTGTAGGCACTGGTTCACACAGGACCGCTGAGCGCAAAGACCCACACAGGATTGTACCCACACAGGATCGGGCCCACACAGGACCTGTAGCACTGATCCACGTAGGATCGCTGAGTGCTGAAGTCGTCGTCGTCGAATCCACACAGGATCTCTGTACTGTCGTCGTCGCAGTCACAGTAGCAGTAGTAGCAGTAGTAGTCACAGTAACAGTCGTAGCCAGCACTAGGGTTCCCGCACACAGCAAGCTCGTTCGGAGGGTCCGCTCCACGAGCCGAGAGGCTGATACATCAACTGTCACAAAGTCCAGAGTTGATGTATCCAAAAGTTCCGTATCGTCAACAGGAACTCAACGCAACAGACGGCGCGTCGATCGGACGCCCGGACTGAGAGTTATTGGCATTTTCGTCCCCGGGGCCCGGTTGGTTTTTAAGGAAAAACCAACCCGACCGTACTCCACCTGCGTCCAAACCTCGGTCGGAGTATGCCAAAAGATCAGTCTCACTAATAGGAACACAACAAAGCTGACGGCACGTCAATCGGACGTCCGTAGCTAAAGATATGAGTGTTTCCGCTCCGAAGGCCCGGTTGGTTTCGTGAACGAACCAACCCGGCCGAACCCAAAGTATTCCGAAACTTTGAGTGCGATAAACCGAAACGACTGTCTCGATCCAAGGATCGTGTTGCCGTAGACGGTTCGTCAATCGGAGGTCCGTGGCTCAAGTTATGGCCAAAAGACCGACACCGATTCGAAACGGGGGGTCCGGGTCCGGGCCGACCCGGCCCGACCCCCCCCCCCCCCCCCCTGGGTCGGCCCGAACCGGGTCGACTCGAACCAAGTCGACCCGACCCGGGTCTGACCCGGCCCGGCCGGCCGGCCGGTGGCGCGGCGGCGCGGCGGCCTGGCGCCGCACGGAGGCAGCGCGCTGGGGCTAAGCCCCCGCTTGTTTGAGATGGCGGCGCGGCATAAGTGTCGCGCCCTTTTTGGAATCCGGCCCCCCTCGTGGGGGCCTTCTTGAAGAAACCGGGGGGCCGCCTGCCCCCCCTCAAGGAAACCGCCCCCCAATTAAATGGGGGGCTTCAGAGCTGGCCGGGGGATTAATTTCCCCTTGATTTTGACCACCCGGCCGGCCACCTGGCCGGCCGGTTTTTCTCCAACGGGACCGGTAAACCGGTCCCCTTTTTCCGGCTTCTGACGCCGGCGGCCCAGCCGCCGGTCTTCTCGTCCCGCCGCGGCCCGGAATCGGCCGCGGTGTTCGTCGTCCGGCACGGTGCGACGGCACCGCGCCCCTCCGTCGCGCCTTCGATTCCCCTTGACACGGCGCGACGGCGTCGCGTTCTTGATGATTCTTCCATGGTGCGGCGCGACAGCGCCGTGCAATATAATCGTACGATTATCCGCGTGGTGCGACGGCACCACGCCACCTTGTTTCCACCCGCAAGATAAATCAACAAGAACGATGGAGGGGGTTCGGCCGTGTTCATGCGGTCCGGCCCCCTCACGTTAAACAATAACACAAATTCATAATCCTCACGTTAGTCATGCTAGAACCACGAACAAGGATAAATAAATAAACAATAACAACAACCCCTACCTTGAAAATTGACGTCGCACGTCGGTTATCGCGGAGAAAGGTGTCGCGGCGTCGGACGTAGATTTCGTGGACGTCGGGGTGCGCCCGAGGAGGAAACGACGTCTCTTCACTTGTCGCTAAGACGAAGAAGAGAGGTACGTTGTCATTGGCGATGATCACCACGGTCGGCGACTTCTCCCTTGTCGAGGAGGAAGATGAAGACGGAAGAATCCAGGACGCCGAGTCTCGAAGGTCGTGGGATCGATGTTCCTTGTCGGAGAAGAACCGTTCTTCAAGTTCTTCGTCGAAGACGAAGAAGATCTTCAAGCCTCTCAACGATTCTCCCAATCCTCTCAAGTAACAAAGGAACTAACCCAAAAATAAATTAAGCTTACACTTAATTTATTAACACAACCCAACCTTTGAAATTCAAGAGTTTGAATTTCAAAAACTCAAAATTAAACTCACTTATTAATTATACATGAGTTGTATAATTAATTAAATTTTATGTTGACAAGCCTTTAAGAGGGAGAGAGGGGAGTTAGGGAATTTGAAAAGGTGGGGCTCGGGTGGGACCCTCCTCACCTTAATCCTCTCTTAGGTGGTTAAACCACCCAACTTCCAACAAAACATTATAACCACTTTTAAGATATAAAATAAATATTGTACAACAATTTATTTTACTCTTCATTTCATCCAGAAAATTAAACATCTCCTCCTAGGCAAACGCAACTTCGGAAAAGGTCTCCTTAAGCGAATATCGGCGCTGCGAGTTCATCGGTGCCCTCAGATTTCAATTCCGAGCACCGGATCAAAAGTTAGGAATTCCCGCTCGTTCGTTCACTGAACGTACCCGAGCCAAACTTTGGAAATTGATTTCGGGCACTCCGGGCCTCGGAATCAGGTGCCGTCAGAAACCGCGCTCTTGTAAAATTCCAAAGAAAATTAAGAAAAAAATTTCCCTTGAATTTTACGGGTCTTTACATATTTCGATTAACCTACTTACAAGGGGATCAATGCCTATTTATATTGGTCATACCATTTCCAAAAATCAAACCTGTCGAGGTAGATATGTTGGAGGATCCCACCATTTCCATCATGGGGGATTAATAAAAATCTATCTAAGACTAAATAAATATAGTGGATCACATCCTATTCATAGGAAATGATATGTCAATATAAACTCAAGGGGTATTGACTAAGGGATCACATCGTATAAGTAATATTTTCCACACTGATGAGAATAAGGCCATTAAAATTCATTAGAGTATATGAAATGTATATAGAGTACATGGAAATTAATTTTTTCCCTAGGTCATCATGTATTCTCAAGACCATGCATGTGTCCTTAATGATATACCCATGTACTATGGATGTTCCTAAGTATTGTAGTCATTTATATATACTAGGATGTGTTCAGGTACCAATTTGTGACCATGTACTCTATCTATGTGTATTTGTTTGGTCATATCCATGACTATGTACCCCAGGGGTATACATCGAGACTCCATCCACAAGTCACATATTGTTTTATGGATTCCATACTCCATGCAATATTTTATATCACATGTAAACCATTGAAATCACATCCTAGGCCTATATGGAATGTGTTCATTAGACTACACGTCAGGTGGTGAAAAATTATCTGAAACCTTTAGGTTTGTGACACATTCTCTCAGGCTACTACTACCAGGTATTTTTTTATTATCATTCCCATTATTTATCAATTTGATTTTTCCAAACCATAACATCTAAAATGTACAGATTATGACCACAAAATCTTATCAAGAAATAACTCTCATCAGTCAATGTTGTCATCACTTTCCAAATAGTGAAACAAAAAACATCGATCTATTTTTAGTCAACCATTGGTCATCAATAATTATTTTCACACCTTGACCATCTAGTCAATCATGAACCCTTTCCGGAAGTGATGATTCATTGTGCCAATGGATTATCATCCTATGGTCATTCATTGGGTATTTATTGAACCAATGGAAAAAGAAAATAACAAAAATGAATATATGAGGAATTAGGTATGAAAAATATAAATTGAAATAAAAGGAAATATCCTCTACATTTTTTTGTTGACCTTGATTTTTTATCATCATAACAATCAAAAAAAGTACCAAATTTAAAACACATTAACTAATTATTATTTATATAAAGACAATGAAATACCAATAATAAATTATCAATATGCGGATTAATTTTTTGAACATTATTTCATACAATTTGTGGGAAAAATAAGAAAAACATAAATTCACACAATGAAAACAACCATATTTCATGTTTGGATTGATAAATAATGAAGAAATGTTATGGAACATTATCAATTATTAGAACCATGAGCTCTATTGGAACCCTCATCACCAAAGTATGATATTTTGTTAATCATTAAAGAATTATCCTACCAAATCCCCCTCCTTAAATCCTTAGGGTCATGTTCATAACTCTAGGTCATTGACATAATCGTGATCCAATGGATGAGATTATATCATAGAGATATAATAAATAATAAATTAATATTTAAAATTTTAAAATTTCTTACCTTACCATGAATGCACTTAATTAAAATACATAGTGAAATTATTTATTCTCACATTCCAAAGGTAAAACCTATGTTTTATATTTAATGGAGGTCCTAGATCATTGATCCCAGACATAGTTCACGATTTCATCCATTATTTCATAATAAATTTTTTTGTGTTATAATATATAATATATTTTATTATTTAAATACTGATCCTCTCCAGACCTTAAAATATCATTCTGACTATAATCCTTATATCAAAAGTATTCTTTATAATATTCAGAAGCATTATAAATCAGAAAAGTGAAAATACATTCTCCTAAACATAGGGTTTCATCCATAAAATGGAAATGAATACTTAAAATATGAAGGTACTAGGATCTTATCTGGTTCCCCGATCCTAGGTGCTCCGTTGAATATTTCCATACTACTACAAGACACACACAAATGGAATCAATCTCCCATAAACATACCTCTATATCCCATAAATCAATTCATATGACCCTCTAGGTGACATATAATATAATTATTTCCTTCTTAACAAAGCACATGTTAGTTTATACTTGGGTAACTTATCAGTCTAATGGATATACCTGTATTCCAACACATGTTAATTCTTTGTGCTCTGTCCTCACTCATGCACATCCTAAGAAACATCACAAGATTTCACCCATCATTGACACTACTCTATCCCAGACACACATAACTATGGAGTTTCAATGAGACAGTCTCCTAAAATGAAAATCTCACCTTGTATTCTTGGGATCCTACCTGATTAAAATTCCATTGTTCAAGATTTTATTCCTATAGTATTGGTTAGGATGGGTGAGATATTGTGAAGTTTATTAGTTTTTGTGTTATTGGGGATAAAAACCAATAAAATAACATGTGTTTTCATAAGGGTACAATCATTATCCCGCTACTTGACCAAGATGGTGAATAGCCTATGTTGTAATGGTAATGAATCCAAGGTATTACTAGAGACCCATGGGGACTAATGAAAAGTTTCATGGCTTAGGGAAGGCTATTTTGAGACATATACACTAGTGAAAATGTTAGACCATGTTAATATGAATTAAATTTAATAAATATTATTTTTTTAATGAAAATAAATTTTTTGATATATTATGTTACATATATCATCAAGTTTTAAAAAACAAAAATATTCTATTAATATTATATAAAAATGTCACAAATAACCTAGTCATTAAAAGTAGATATATGAATAGGGATAACCATATATTTAAAATTATATTTGAGGGTTTTAGATTAATAAAATATAATTTTAAATAATCACAAAATTGTCTGGTTAATCATTATATTTGTCAAAAACATATTCTCATAAAATCTATTTTCATTATTTTTATGAACAAATATTTAAAATATTGATTTATACATAAATAAAATTTATTTGAAAAACTTGTCATCCATTTTGAAATAATCGTTTCGCAATCATCATATAGTGAATTGTTTAAAAATTTCTCAAACTATTAATTTTTCAATGAGTGTTGTAATATTACTAATTTATATTGAAAATAACTTTTTCAATTAATTTATTTTCAAAGTTATATTCTATTTGAAAATAATTTAAATGTAAAATAACTTTAATAATAAAATAATAATACAATTTAGGTCACTAGAATTTTTTTAATATTGAATTTAGATATATAAATATTATATACTTATAAGAATATTCTGATTGGGAAATGATTTTTCATCAAAATCTTCTAGTATAATTGTAATTACATTCTTATAAATCTATAAATTATATTTCATAAAATGGATTCAATATTTTAATTAATAAAAATTAATATTATTTAATAATTTCTACATAAAGTTGGTCAAAATGAATAGTAAAAACAGTATGAATTAATTACTATGTTTAAGATTATAACATGTTTACTAGGGGATAAACTAATAATATATGGAATAATATTACATAAATGTTTTTCAATAAAAATTGTACAGTCATATTTCCAACTTATCTCATCTAAGGTTCTAGAATGGGACATTTTCAAGCCTTTTTTATTGTTAAATATATAGGTTTAACTTTTTCTATTAAAAAATAATGTATTTCCTCTCGGCCACTTATAAAAAGTTTTTACCTATACTCTGCACTTCACATGTGAAATTACTTTTAGTGGTCAAAACACTTGAAGAAATGTTTTCATGAATTAGTTCCACAAGTCCTCTGTGCCTTAGATTGATGTTTAAACCCTTCTAAAAATGATTTTTTATAAAAATATGGGGGTTCTTCAAAGAAGACATATCATTCTAAACCATAATTATTTATTTTAAATCATTTAAAACCACCTTTAAATCTTCTTCATCAATAGTGATATAAAAAAATTTGTATCACCCTTAAAATTATTTATCATTATGTTATTATAAAATCCTATATTCACCTCCTATTTCATGAAATGTGAGTCAAACCTTCGATCATAGTTATGAAAAACAACCACCTCAAGAACAGATGTAGTTTATTACGAATAAATTCTTATCACAAATTTATTTAATTATGTATTCAAAGTATAATTTTTCCCTTTCATTTTCCTATCTTTTTTAAATAAGGAAAATAAGAACTTTTTGAAGTAATATTGACCATATCTAACTCTTCAGTCAAAACTTATTTCTATTCAATGTCCATGTTTTATGAAAATGTTATAATGAAATTACTTACTATAATTAAACTATTTTTAATTTCATTTTTACTATTTATTGAATTTATAAATGATTTTTTAAAAGGAACATTATTTCCAATTTATTAAATGATATATTTTTTACATCTTACCAAAAATATAACACGGATAATTTATTATTGTGATCATAATGATTTTTATTTTCTTATATCATGATCTCTCAATGATTATTTATTTACTAACATGGTTAAAGGGCTAGTATAAAAAATTATTAAATTATCATTTGGGGATTTTTATTTAAAAAAATATTTAAAAATGGAAAGGTTATTTTCGGCAAGAATACTTTAATTATATTTATATTGAATCTCTATTCATCAATGATAAAAAAATTGGTATTAGTTATGTTTTTTCTTGGTATATGGTCCATTTCTAAAATCCTTATTTATATAGATGTTTAATTATTGTGGGGGTGATATTTATATGAAACCAGTTTATTTTCCATAAATTATTCTTATATGGGATGATGCAATGCTTATGAAAATACATTTATATTCACTGGTCCTGATATGTTAAATGTTTAATGAGTTTGTGGAACAAATATTTTTTTTAATTACATAAAAGGTTGTTCCATTACAAACATGGTTGTTGGTGGTATTATAACTAAGTATGGAGGATACATTATAACCAAAGATGTGGTTATATTATAAACAAGGTAGGGTGGTTATGTTATAAGCTAAGGATGCGTGATCATGTTATTTCTCTTCAATGAATTAGGTAATTATGGATAACTCATGAGTTAATTATATTGTGCATGAAATTGATTTCATGTTTAATGTTTATTGTGTGGACTTAGTTTCACATTCATAATATATTGTGTGGACCTGGATATCATGTCCATAAGTTTTTTGAGGTTCTTTAGTTGATATCCATTGCCTTGTGAATAGTTTTATTTTCATTTATAAATGTTCACAATGTTATGAGCTTATAATTAGTACCAAGCTCATATTTATATAAAGTGTAATAAATGGGGATATATTTATGAGATATGTTTAATATCATTCAAGAAATAAAAAAGGTTTTGATTAAGAATCTTAAGACACTAAATCTATATGATCTTTGAACAAGTATTTGTGACTTTAATTGAATATTTATCTAAAAGGATATAATATTTATGTATGAAAAGCCTAGGTCAATATATTTGGTAACATAAGAAATTACCAGTTTTCCACTAGAATATCATTGTAAAAACTATAGTAAGAACCTCTTTCATAATCCAATTTATAAGATAATTTTCTACGTTATGGTAAGGAATGGACCATGGTTTTCCTAGACAAAACCCTTATCTTAATACAAAAAGTGTATATGTCTCTAAAATAATTCTAACTTAGTTTAATAACTCCAAAAAATGGAAAACTATTCATTGAGTTGATTATCACATAGTGCAAGAAAATATTCCTCAATCCACACATGGTTAGACACTCTTGAGGGATGTGATTAAGATAATGATAATTTTTAGTACAAACCATTTTCACGGATATGAATAAATTATGATCATGGATGATATAGGTTAAACCTAAGGTGAAATTGAATTAAATGGATCTCTCTCTATTTAAACAAAATTTAATTTATTTTTCATTATATAAAGGTTTTCAACTTTGATTATAGTCACTAAAAATATGATTTTTGAAATTATTTAAATGTTGGAACAAGAAGGTACCATGCTAATAATGATTGTGATAAGAAATGTGATGATTAACCACGTGATCAAATAAATTCTATTGGATATGAGAAGAAAAAAATTATTTTTACTCTCTTATAACATTCTTAATTCATAAATAATTATGAGCATATAAGTGATCAAGTAAGGGGAGAATGTATCCTCGAGTCATTAATGAGGAAACATCCTCTTTAATTTAGTTGATATTCTGATCTACTAGTGGCTAGGTGTTAGATCAAAACCATTTAAAAAATAATTTTTTTTATATAGTTCCCATAATATTAAAATTCCATCCTATAATTTTATTATTTATAATGAATTAATGATAAATAGTGGAAGATTATTAAAAATTTAATTCAAGAGTAAGAAATAGACATAGGGTGTTGTGATGAGTTGAAGAGGATATTTGTTTTGTAGTTAATTCCAAAATATTATACATATAAGGATGAATATAATATTTATTGATCTCAATAAGAATAGTAACGCATCTATGGGTTGATATGTGAAAAATTTTACAAGACAAGAATGTTATGATTTTTATTTAATCATCATCCCTAAAAGAAAAAATTGACCAATTATTTGGTGGCTAAAAACCATGTTTCTGAAAGGAGTTAGATATAAAAGATATTTGTATCTATTAAGAAATAATTTTATATTCACCCAACATAGAAATGTTAATTAGATATTCTTAATAATGAAATGTTTTCGATAAGAATATAAAGATCAAGTATTCTAAGAACTCAAATAAATCGCCTCATGGAATAAAATCCTAATAACTTATATACAAAAACTATTAGAAAAAACCTTACTATAATTTATTAAGTTAATCCTAGAAGTTATTTAAATGTGGTAATTCTAGTTATTGAGCTAGTAAATATCAAAAGGTAGTAAATAGACATGTAATGGCTCGAAAATTTATAAATGAAATTCCTTTGATTTGAATGAATAAAGGAGTTATAATTTAATGAATTTATATATTGAACTAGGACAACTAATGGATATTCTGAATCATTATATTATATCATATTTAATATACCATTTAGAAAAAAATGATAGATTATACATATTTTTAATGGTGGTCAGATTATTATTATATATAAAGGGTTATGATGACGTCCAATTAAAATGGAATGAAGATGAGATGGCCTCAACCAGTATGATCATACCCTGTGAAGCCTATTAATTTGAGCTTTAGAGGGAGACGTACTCATTGGTATATTCCATCAATCAATACCTAGTTCTAATTTAATTTGTAGTATTGGAACAAAGGTATTTATGGGATCTGTTAAATCTCATAATGATCACATCCCAAACTAATGTTCTAATGAATCGGACAACAATAGAGGGGGGTTTGAATCAGTTGTTCACTATTTATATGTTTTAATACTTTTAGAATGATAAACAATAAAACCTATTTATGTTCATAACTATATCATCACTAAGTAAATAATAATTCATGAAAATGTAAGAAACCATGTAAATAAGGAAAAAATTACAAGGTTCATCCTTTGTGAGATAACCTATATACATTCCATAGCCACTACTGTGGGTCTATGAAAATTCACTATTTTGAATAAGTAAACACAACTAGTTTGAAATCTCATAATACTCCTTCTAACACCTAAGAGTAATGATTATACTAAATCCAATCATTTCAAAAACTTTCATACAAAAATAGATCAAAAAAATAATAAAACCTTTGTTCAATCTACCCTACAAATTCCTTATCCAGATCCTCAATATGATGTGTCTAGGTTTAATTATCTTAGTCTGAATGTCTCATTACAATAGAGTCATTATGGTGAACCCTTTTATCAAACATGCATCCTCAAACTCTCCTAAAATTCTCAATCTGATCTTCCTCTGTCCAGTCAGAAATATTTCTTCTATCTGATATTCAAACAAGATCTCTTTCTGGAATGATAACTCTAACAAAAATATTGTAGTTCTGCACCTTTTCTACACACACTAAAGGATGAAAATTATGAATGTACTGTGATTCAATTTATATCCATACAATAATGAAAAATGAAATAAATTGAATTTTTTTCTACTTACTCAAATTTAAAAACACTAAATAATCACATAATTTTCATTCAGGTTTAACCACTCTAATATTCACTAATCTATTTGAATCTTCTTATGTCGTATTGAGAATTTTTATTAATCATCCTTCTTGATCCTCTTAAACTTTCTTTAGTATAATGGATATTCCTGAAATCATTGTTAAGGAATGTCATCAGCTCATTACGATGTAACTTCCTCATTTCATTACGATGAATCTTCCTCAGCTAATTATGATGAAACTTCCTAAGATAAATCTAAATTGACTTTCATTATCAGAGGTATTATGATTGTATATCCATCTCAGATTCAATATAATTGACTTTCCTACATAGATATTTTATGATTAACTTTCCTCCTCAGATTCATTCTGATTTAATTTCATCCTTTATGTAATTCTGATTTACTTTCCTCCAAAAATCCATTCATATTTACTTTATTCCTTAGAGTCTGTACGATAAAATAATTATAATGATGGAGTAATCATTATGATGGAATTCTCATTATGATAAAAACTCCACTCTGTAAATTTTAAATTCATTAATCCTCATCAGTTATATATCCTTAATAATTCTAAAAACTTCTATTCCCAATATTTCTGGATCTATTTAAAACGTTTTTTTATTATTGGACATCATAAAATCTTTACAGTTTCTCAATTTCGTTAAAATATTTTATCATTATAGTTTTTATGAATTATGAAAACTTCAATATTGTAATAACATCATTTGAGTTATGGTTATCATGTTTAATAACATTCTAACTCCATCATCACTATCTTATTTCAACATAATTGGATACATATTGACTATCTATCAAGAAACATCATTCTAACAGAAATCGTGTATGATAAATCTTGATCTTCATGGTAATGCATCTAGGACTAATGATTTGTTTGATCAATATCTATAAAATTATAATGAAATATACTACCAGTTCTTCTCATTTTGATACTTTTAATTCATTATTTCTAATTATTATCCAATGTTTCTGGAAAAAAACTTCTTCAAAAAAATCTCCCACTTTTTTTTTGGGTTCGAACATTTAAAAACATTCACCTATTTTTGAAAATAAATATTTTAAAAAATATTATTTATCAATGGATAAAAAACATTGTAGAAAAACTTCATATAGGTTATTTAATATCCCCCATTATATTATTTTGAAAACACTCATTAACAACTTTTACAACTCACCATTTTTCAAACACTCGTACTATTTCCATTTTTTAAAACAACTCAATGTTTTCAACATTTCACAAAACATAGACATTATAAAAATAGAGTATATTGAAACCACACTATTAGATAATGTAATTTTTTATGGAATTACATCCCTCATTGAAAAAGATATATTACGGCCATGTAAAGATAAAATCTCTGACACATTTATATTTTCACACCTTTCTTTTCCACTTTCCCTTGATTTTTATCGCCCCCATTTTCTAAATATCACAACATTAGATTCATAAAAGGATTAGTATAATCATCTTACAATGTAATGTTTTTTATTTATATCCCCCTTTGTTATCATAATCCAAATAATTATGGGGGACTTCCTTATGTTATTTAGAATGTATTTGGAGGAGGGTGAACATAAAGTTACAAACTTAACTCACCAAAACATTCTTTTGGAATTACCTTTGTGAAGATATCAGAAATTTGATACTTCATTGATATATATTCAAGAAGAACAACCCCAACAACAAATTTCTCTTTTATTAAGTGAAAATATATATCAATGTGTTTTTATCATTAATTTTGGATAGGATTTTTAGAAATATAAACAACACTCTAATAATCACAATGTATATTAAATGGTTTATAAACATTTACATTAAAATGTTCTAGCTGAAATTGTATCCAAAACATCTCTGTACAAGCCAGATTAGATGAAATATTTTTTCATTGTTTTATACTCAAAGTTTCTAAACCTTATTTCTTACTATTCCAACTTACACAACATTATCCAAAGAAAAATTTTCCCCCTGAGGTTGTTTTTATGTCATTAAAATCTTTAGCCTAATCAGTGTTAGTATAATCATGAAACAATATATGAAAAATTATTTTATATAATTTTCCATCAAAATTTGATCCTTTGTAATGTCATAGAAATATCATTACTACCAAAATATGTGATTATTTCATATTATATTAATAAATGGAAAACAAAGTTATTGTATAAATAATATCATGCCTTAAGAATTTAAGGTAATGTAGACTCCATATCAGGTGATAAAAGTATTTTGGATTCACATTTTTTCTAAATGCATCATTACTCAACTTCATCCCTTCTTAGACAGGAGTAGAAACATATTTGGTTTATTTCAAGCCAATGCAGTGTAACAATTCCCCAACATACTATTATTTTGATAGGAAAAAATATTCTAATTTTTTCTGAACTTGTAACCCAGGTAAGAATTTTACTTCTACTATCATTGACATCTCAAAGATCTATTTCATTTATTCTGAAAATATTTTATAAACTACTTCTCCATCTACAATGAAATTATATCATCTACATATACAATTACAAATAGAGTTTCAAAGTCAAAATATTTCATATATATGTTGCAAACAAGTATTCTTCAAGTGAAACTCAATATTCATCAAAATATTTCAATATTAGAATACCATGAATGTGGATCTTGTTTCATCCTATATGAATAGTTATTAAATATATAAAAAAATTTATCCTCATCATTTATAAAACAACAATGTTTTTCATTATAAATTTATTCTTTAATTTGTTCATTGATAAATTCTAACACTACCCCGAATTGATATAATTATTAATTCTAGTGATCAGCCCCTACTAGAAACATTCTAATAGTTTCTATCCCAGAAATGGTGGAAAACATTTCATCAAAATCCTTACCTTCCACCTATGAATAACCTTTAAAGAAAAGGCTTTATTTTTTCCTTGAAACTTACATTTGTTTATTCAAATTGTTTATATGTACCCATTTTGCTTCATCAACATTTTTACATTTCAGACATGGAACAAGTTCCCATGTTTAATTTTTCTCAATTTTATTCAACAATTCATTCATATAATTCAACCATTATTTATGTTGAATAGATTCTAAAACTAAATCTAGTTAATGTCTTGAGATGAGTTAATGTTTATTTTTTTTATCACATCATTCTTATAGTCTAAACTAGATCATTCTTATTCCCAAAAATAATTTTGATCTCTATAGGATTTTTTTAATATTTGAAATTTGAAAGTTTCTATTCTATATTCACTTTCCTAATCATATGATTCATCTAAAACTTCATGCACATTACATTAATCACATATATTTTCATTATAATATTTTGGTTTTCTTCATCAACATTCCAAGAAACGTTTATTAAAGAAGAAGGATTCTCAATATACTTCAAATTATATAAGTCTACCAACTTTTATAAATGTATATTCCAACATTATTAACATATTACATTGGGAAATTAACACATAATTTTTTTTCAAACTTCTTTCTCATCAAACGTTCCGAGATTTATAATTTGGAGTGTATGTAAACATGGGATTTAAAAAAAATTGAAGTAATTCAATGTATATTTTTTTTCTATAAAACATTTCATAATATGTCATGTTGTATTCTGGTCTAAATAATATATATTTTTAATATGTATAATAGTACTAAGAGATTTTCTCCAATAGAACATTGAATTTTTTTATTCTACTAATATAATTCTTCACATTTCCACAAAAATACCATTCTTTCCTTATTCTTCTCAATTTTTTTGAAAGTGTAGGGAGAACTATACTAACGTTTGATACTATGATTTCACATATAAGATTCAAAAGTATTTCTTATGAATTTAGTAGAATTATATATTTTCAAAAATAGTATAAAAAATCCCATTTCGTTATCAACTTCTTTTCTGAAAAAATATTAATATTTCCATAGCCTCTGACTTGTGTTTCATAAACATGATGTTTTTCATATAAGTAAAATCATCAATAAATGTGATAAAGTATAAATATTCTTTTGGTGATTAATGTCTCATTATCCCAAATAAATGATAATGAATAAGTTCATAAGGTCTAGTGTATTGATTTTAAAATTTCATATGACTTTTATTAGTCATATTCTCATTCAAAAAAGTAACCCAAACATCATCCTCTCATAGTTTCAATTCTATAAAATTTTACACAATATTAACAGTAGAATGTTTTTTAATGTTTTTTTAACCAAGGTGGCCCAATATTTGGTGAAAAAACGTATTCTAATCTTTAGAACTAAAGTAATATGAGTACTTGAATTGTTCTATATAAAAGTGAATCCCTCTGGTTCTTTCTCTTTTTGTAATAACATTTCCAAATTTCAAACAATTGATAAATGAAGAATAGTTTTTTTTTAAGATCTCTTTTATCCTAGAATCGCAATGTTGACATATACTAAGTGTGATATATATTATCCCATAAAAAAATAAAACTTCCTTAGATTATAACTTCTCTTCTTAAATATTATTCATTATGATTCCACTGAATCTGAAGGAATTATCATTCCAAAAGGTAACAAAATCTACCTCCTGATTTTCAAAATTTCTCAAGTTTTTTAAATAAGATTTCTTTTATGATGAACAACCACTATTAATTATCCATTGTTTTTTATTTTCATTAATTCTTTAAAGGTAGTCTCAACCAAAATAGAAATTTCCTCATCTTTATTATTTACATTTTCACTTTCCTTTCTGCCACAAAAACATGTTCTAGATAGAGTTTCATACATCTTTTGGCATGATGACGATCCTAATCACATATTTCAAAAACAACTTCTAGACATTCAATTTTTGTAGAATGTTTCTATCATCTTGATATTTTCTTTCCTAAAATCCTATGTGTTATTATAGTTTGAAATTCTAATTTTACTATTTCATCCTCTCTATTGAAACATTCATACATGAAGTGATAAGTTTGGAAATCAATTATAAGACATCTTCCCATAGATTCCATAACAACAACAGAAACCATAAAATCTGTATTTCTTATTGATTTACCATCTATATAAGTAGAAACATTATTTAAGTTGATAAACTCTTCCTAGTATAACATACTATGGGTGTATAAAACCTTTCTTTCTGAGTGATATTTCCAATTTTGTAGATGTGATAGGTTTCACACGTCCTTTCTCCATGAAAAATTTGAAAGTTGTACTCTTGTCACTGGGAATTATAGAAATATAAAATGACACGATATTTTTTAAGGGTGAGGGATTCAACTAATTATTGATCTTAGTTTTCTTAGAAACTTTAGAGGTCTCAAATTCTACTATTGAATCTCTTTTAATGTATTTGTTCATCTTCTGCAAGGTAATTTTATAGTCAAGAAACTTATTTAATTTTTCTTCCTCAAATTCTTATTTATTACTAAGATCTTTAACAATCATTCCCCATATAGTAACACTTAGTTTGTAACATAATATATTTTTAATTCATTATTCCTCCCACTTGATGAAATATTTTCTTCCTTCATCAAATTCTTCATAATATTTATTTATAACTTTGATTATTTCTTGAGAGTTATTTTTTAATCAACGCATTAAAAAAGTTTTATTCTGAGATGATAATCTCTATATGATTCTTCACCACCATCTTTATTATCTAAGGAATATTTTATTTTATCATCATTTTCAATGAAGGTTTCTAATTATTATGATCTTTCATCATCTCCAAAAAATTCAATTGAATCCAATTCAATTTTCAAACTCATCATACTTTTTTTTGTTTCCAGTAATCTTTTTCTTATGATTATTGGGTGAATGTTTTTATTTAAACTTTTTTCCACTTTATCCATTGTGGTTTATCATCAAAATAATTTCTACACACTCCATATTTCTTCTTGGGATAATTCGTAGAAAATTTTCTGATTTTACTACACTAAAACCATTTGAGAGGACGTTTTCACCCATACCTTCCACATACAATTCTATAGTTCTTAGTGATAAGAGACATTATTTTATCATTCAAATCATCATAATATTTATCTTAAAAATCACAAGTATTTACATATTTATCATCTTCAGATTTAATTTTAATTATTTCATTAATATTCATTTCTTTATTCTTCTTCATTTGGAAAATTTGGAATTTCATCATTTCATAAGAAACAATAAATCTCAGCAATTTACCAAGAGATAAATCATCGTTATCTTCTAAAGGGAAATTTTTCAGAATCATACATGTCCATAATTTTTCTCATATTTTTCTTCATTACTATAGAATACTCCATAACATCTCCAATTTGACTGATGTTTCAAACAATTTCATAAACACTTATGAAATATTCATAAACAGTTCTTTATCTATCGATATTATGTATTAAAACATACTATACCAGATTTTTATATTTTATTCTTTCACATTAATATACCCTTAAAATATATTTTGTAGCTTATCCTACATAATCATTGATATTTTGAGACCAATCACATTCATATAAACATTTTATGATAGAGACTTAAGAATATAATTTGTAGCCCTTTCCTCAAATTAAATATTTCTTGTATCTGTATAATTAATCATGTATTCATTTTCAATAGGTTGAAACCAAATTATAGCAGCATGGAAAAATTCCATGAAAAGAAATAGTTGATAATGAATCGCCCTATTTTTTATTTATACTACCTTTTTCCATAATATGTCTAAATTCATCTACTTTTGAAAGAACTAATATTATCTGTGACTTGGTTTCAATAAGGGAATCTCATTCGAATACCAATTAAACTTCCAAAGTACTAAATAAAAACTTTGAATGGGGGGTTGAATCAGTTGTTCTTTTTTATATGTTTCAAGACTTTTAAAAACATAACCCATAAAAACACTTAAAGATGATTACCTTATCAAATTTTAGTAAATAATATTGCTTGAAAATGTAGGAAAACCAGTAAATCACATATGATTTAAACGTACCAACCTCAGTTTGATAACCAACATCATTTCCAAAGCAACTCATGTGGGTTAATGGAAATTCACTATTATAACTAATGGAATACAACTTCTACCTACTACCATTAGACACCTTTTATCCTATGATTTTAATTATTATACTAACTCTTGTTTTTTTTTAAATATACTTAAAAAGAATTGAGATAAAAATAATAATAAATACTTTTTCAAACTGCTCCACAAATTCTATGTCTTGAACCTTTGTTCGATGTTGATGGTTCTGATACTCATAGTCATATTGACTCATTATGATGGAATCATTATGATGAACGTTTTTTAAAACTATACTTTAAAACTATTCTAAATTAGTCAGTCTAATCTTCCTTAGTTTGATCTTTCTCATTCATGTAATAAAACAATCACTTTTCTCTTCCAACAAGATATCTATTCGGAAAGATAATTCTGACAAAAAATCTGTAGCACTCTACCATTTCCTCTCACGTGAAAAGGTGTTAAGTATAAATGTGTGATGCTTTTATTTATAGGCATCCCAGAATACAAAAAGTGGTAATCTAAAAATTGTTTCCCAGTTACTCAAATATAAGAACTCTAAGATCTACACATATTTGAATTTAATGTTTGGCCACATCAACTCTTCACTAATATTCTTGAATCTTTTTTAATATTCTTGAGTCCTATTTTTTCTTCTTATTAATCAGCATTATCATACTTCCTAACCTTTGTACAGTATTGTAGGGTCCTGAAAAATCTGCAAAGGAGAATGAGAATCCCCTTTAATCCAAGGGAAATTCTACCCAATTTTCCCCAAGGAATTGGGGAAAAGTGTGGAGAATACTCAAAGGATGGAACAAGATGAACTGGTCCGCAGACCGGTCCAATGATAAAGGTATGCAACCGGTTCCGCGAAGCTCCCCCTCCACAGACCGCTGTCGTTCATGGAATAGAGGTGGGGATCCTCTGCGGGTGCGAAGCAGGACGGGCGCCAACCCAGTCCACCATCATGAACCACCCCAGCTGCGAACCGCATCAACCAGCCTGAACCGCATCAGTTGTCATTCTAAGAATGGACGTAGAACCCTGTGCAGCCGTGAATCACTCCCTGATCTAGTTTGGTTCGTGGGGGAGGTGTGTTCAATGCCTCCACGAGTTGCGGATTGACCAAGTCATTCATAAACCGGGTTTCCGGTCATGGGCCTCCGCAAAAGGTGTCGCATGACAACATATATATCTCTTTCCCCACTCTATAAAATGAGATGGAGGGGGAAGAGGAAAAGATATCGATCAGATTCGGGTGGAAGGATTTCGAAGGAAGGAGCTTAGGATTTCACAAACAGCGAAGTTCCAGTTCCCGAACCAGAATAGGAATGAAGCTCGAAATGAATTAATAAGGAACCGAAAACGCAAAACAAATTGGTGAACAGTGAACTTAAAATAACAAAGAAAGGAATACTGCGAACCATGGCCCCTCCGCGGATGCACTCCACGAGGACCAGGGAGTTTATTCCCCTTTTCTGATCTGTCGCACTGCGTAGCACCCTCCTACGCAGGTGAAGCCCCGACCGACGAACCTCCGACTGGAATCGCCCTCAGCCACCAGTGCTCGCGTGGACCCCTCTTCATACCAACTTGGTACGAGGGCCGAACCCGAAGCCATGGACCACCCTGGTTAGCGGGATTCCCATCAGTCCGCGAACTTCCCTGGTTCGCGGACGGCCTCTCCAGCAGCATAGCACCTCCCTATGCGAAGGGCGCCACTCCTCTTAGACCCGCGTGGTCTTCCATATCCTTCGGAGTTCCCATTCCCTGAGCCAGTTAAAAGCCTTCTAATCCGGTCAGATCCATCGCAACCCCGTCATTGGCTCATTCATCGGCCCCAAGCCGAGGCCTCCACCAGAGCTGCCAGACCCGTGTGATGTAACCTTCAGTTGCATCAGAGTGCGGTTTTAAGTTAACATGCCCATGGTATGCGAGGGTGAATGGGTTTCTCCGACCCTTGAGTGGATTCCCAAAAAATTCCTAGGTTCACATTACCATCGTAATGCAGAGTCCGAGCTTGGGATCCCCCTTTCTGCCTCTCTACTCGCCGGGAGGGGGGACCACACGTCCATTTCCCTTCAGCTCTGGCAGTGAGCGCTCCCCCCCCCCCTTCTGGGGGTGAATGGGCATCCCTCCGGGAGTAAGCCCCACACCAGCATCACTGGAAGCCAATAAACCTTCTCCTTTCAAAATGGAGGGTTTATTACTCTGATGCACGACTTCTACCTTCCGCAAACATCAAGAAGGAGAGTCCAGCGGTACGTGCCTTCTACTCCGCTCATCATCCGTCTCCCCTTTCCTCGGTTGGGAGAAAGTGTGAGGTTAGACAAGTTTGTTGCATTCTCTTATTTATCACACCGAGCATGACTCACGTGGGCATAGAGATTTGTGATGGTCATGGCACTCACACAACAAGGGTTGATTAACCCGAAGTACGTGGACTTTGATCCCTGTCTCTTAGGCAGGGTACATAGGAAGCCTCCTCGAGGGTCAAGCCCAACAATATGTCATTCTGACCCCATTTACGTCTTTTTACCCACACCTTGGGCTGCCTCATTGTGTAAGCCCCATCCCAATCCATACTACGTGGACTTTGATCCCTGTTTCCTAGGCAGGGTATGTAAGAAGCCTCCCTGAGATTCAATCCCAACACACGGTCGATCCGACCATCTTCATGTCAGTTCACCACACCAACCCTGGGTAGCCTAGAGTGTAAGACCCATACCAAACCGAACTATGTCAATTCGTATTCCTCTCAAAGGGATACGTAGGAGGCCCGTACCATGGGTTTGATCCAAACACTCAAGTCGTTATCTGTCCCCCTTAGATGACAACAAACTCTAGAGTTCCTGGTTACGAGGCTTTAAACTAGTGTCATATTAATGTGTCCAGACACCTCGGGGTCATTAATCTAACAAGGGATGTTAAACCTCAGGCATAAATGATTATGAACCCCTGCGTCCAGCTGACCATTCCCAACCAGGAGTAACCCGTGGATACTATGCTTGGGTATAAACCTATGATTTTTGAACATATGAATACATCTTAAATCTATAAGAGAGTCCCAGAACATGCAATAATTCACCCCAAAAGTGTGTGATGAGCCCGGCATCCCATCCTCTCGACCAATGTTAGTTCTTAAGCATCGCTACTCAAACCACCCATCGAACACCTACCTTTGGAAAGTAGGTCCACGTATTGCTGGATATGGAACCATTGGGCTTTTCAAGGTGAAAATGGTTCACTTGATATGAGTGATTAAGTAGAACCCAATATTCTCTAATCAACCATCGGGTACTGCATGTTTCTCTCCCATGATCTTGTCGTGCGCTGCGAAACAAAAAATAGTGAACCCGACGTGAATCTTTAACCAAGCATGAAATATTTAACCTAATCCCACCATGTTCCCCCTTTATACTCACATGGAGGGCCAAGAAAGGTCATTAGTTACGCATGGGGTCATGAGATGATGCTTTGACGGGTTTGCGGTTTGTATTTGTTAAAATATTTTATAGGTACCACTCAGAACTCCCTTCGATCCAATGGCGTCACGAAGGAACTCATAGGCGTGTGCTTCCAACAATGCAATGACCGGACTTCCACACAAACGGAGGACCCCATCTCATACCCAGCGTCTTCAACTCTGGGTCTCGGATGCGTTGATCCAAGAGTACCATTTGAATCGTACTCTCCCAACGATGGAGGCGGCCATGCACGCCCTCCAATCTGCCAGGACTCACTGGTCGCCTGCCTAGAAGCAGCCACAAAAGCAGATCCAGACAGCCCCTGTTTCCATCTCAATCAATTTAGTGAGTCTATCCCTAGAACGATACAACGCGTACCTCCCTTATATTGGGTGTGTAGATGAGGTTGACGCTGAGAACTTCATCCCTACTGAACGGGGGTTCCGCTCCATCCGGAAGACGTCATCGCAGTCACACCGCAACTCAATATCCTCATGATAAGGAGGATGTATCCCCAAGGATCCATGCCCATGCTCCCCAAGATCTGTCCCCTTAGACCTCCTGATGAGGGCGGAAAATGTACAACCAGGTACCGGTCATCACCCTTGTCCCTGAGGAGGGGCTCTGCTGCCCAGTCATAGAGACGTATCACAAACAGGCACATACACATGTTCGCTCCTCCAAAGCCTTCCATCCAGACATGGCAGCATCATACGAGCAGGCGCGTATCCCCGCCGGGATCCATCAAGCTCATCACTCACACAGGTCAACACCTACCCGGCATGCACCTCTCCATGCCCAGGGTTGTGAAGCCCACCAACCCGACGTGGTGGCGACCCAGCGCCTGCAAGACCAGCTCCTAGCAGATTCTCTTGACATCTACCATCCTGGAATGGTGGCGATCAACAAATCCTACCATCCAGATGTGGCGGTAATTAATAGGCGGGCACGTCTCCCTGCCAACAAAGGCCACCGACTCAATACGGTGGGAAACCAACATATGCATGGCCAGCTCCCTATAGATGCAAGTAAGGACCGCCATCCCGATGTGGAGGCAACTAGAGAGATAAACTGGCATATCCCAGCCTAGGGGAAGATTCGTTCACCTATCCGGATACAGGAGAATTTTCATCTGCTCTGAAGGTCCTCCCCAGAGCACCTGTGGGGGCCTCCCCCATAGGCATATAACGATCGATCACAAGAGATTATATTTTGATGCGAGTCATGGCAGCCCTTTGCATGACCAAAAGATCGAGCAACAAGAAGTTCCTCCACTTACTGCGGTCCACCCTAAAGGTCCTCCCCGAGGTATACACTGCAAGCACTCTCTATGCAGTGGGACCACAGATTATGATAGTAGTCCTTGCTATCATAGTCGCAACTGCGGAGGCCCTCCCCACAGTGACAAGTCATCACAACAAGAAGGCCCTACCCTTGTCATGGACTACCCTGAAGGTCCTCCCCAGGGGTTACGTTGCAACAACACTCCACGCAGCTGGGCATCAAATCACGATGGTAGTCCTCACCACCTTTATAAAATAGGTCCTCCCCATAGAGATGTCAAGAAACGAGAAGGCCCTCCCCTCGTTGTGGTACATTCTGAAGGCCCTCCCTAGGGTGTACTCCGTAGATATTCTCCATGTGACAGCTGTAATGGTACTCCTCACCACCATGATAACGGAGGTCCTCCCCATAGATATGTCAAGCAATGAGAAGGCCCTCCCCTCGTTGTAGTACATTCTGAAGGCCCTCCCCAGGTTGTACCCCGTAGATATTCTCCCTACGGTAGCTGTAATGGTAGTCCTCACCATTGCAGCAACTATGATGGTATTCCTCGCCACCACAACCGCCATTGCGAAGGTCCTCCACATAGTGGTTCCAAGCCACATGAAGGACCTCCCCTTTTTGCAGTGTGTCTTGAAGGTCCTCCCCAGGATGCACATCGAACGTCAAACCATGATGGTCATCCTCACCATGATGGAAGTTGTTACGAAGGCCCTCCCATTACAATGCTGCGTAGCCAGAAGGTCCTCCTCTTGTTGTGACATGCCTTGGAGGTCCTCCCCAGTCTATGCACTGCAAAAGTCCTCTATACAGTGAGGCATCAAGAATTAATGGTAGTCCTCGCCATTTGTGGCCGCCATTGCGATGGTCCTCCCTGTAATGACATATCTTATCGACAGGAAGGTCCTCCCTCTTCCGAATCAAGCATAGAAAAGCCATCGTATTCCAAGGCACTCAGAAGGATGGGATCAAGCATGTCAGATTCCAAGCTAGTCGCCAACGACATCCTTCTTCAATCAGGAGACGTTCCGGGGCCACATTCATCTTCTGAACCACCTCGGAATCGCCAACATGATAATTTGATACCTACCAGTACCACTTCCTCCGAACACAATATCAGTGAGCATCTCAGTTGGGATGACCAGGTAGAGGAATCACTAGCGGAGGAGTATGCTGACATGTTTCACCTAAGGAAATGATTGGCCAGGGATAATATACCAGTTATGTTTTGGCCCATGGCCACTTCTCTATTCGACATACCCAGAAAGTTGTCAGAAGAATGCGTGAACGACATCTACTAAAATATATGGACAACCCTCCACCGGTTGAAATCAAGCTTCATGCCCAACGACGAGTATGTAGACCATTTCGAGACAATATGAGACCTCCGGCGTCACATCAACCTAGAAGCTCTTCCTTCGGCGCGGCAACAACAACCCGAGAGGCGTAAAGGAAACATGGAGATAGCCTGCCTCTGTGCGCTACACCAGCTGCGCCGCCTCATCGGTGGCGCTCCGATGGGAGTCCATATCAGGGAATGGGGGAACGTGGAGCTCTGTATTTCACTCTGCTCCCCACCCATAAGAACCCATTCGACATGGTGTCTTGAAGCATCATCACATCAGGACAGCAATTGAGTGGGGTCACTGTTCAAGAAAGACAACACACCCAACAGAGACAGGCCTTGAGTAAGTCCCAGAAGCATCAGGCCCGACAGGAACAAGCCATCCAAGAACCCCTGAATCAGGCCACCGAGAGCATACAACATTCCTCTCACCTAATAAAGGCCAATCAGAGGTCATTTCCTGACTCCCCAAAAGGGATTGATTTACAGAAGAACTCGGCACCAAACCCAGTTCAGCCCCGAATGGGGGCACACAAGATCAGGCAGGTAGCGATAGTAATAGCCACTGCTGCAATCTAGGTTCAACCCCAGCCTGCAGGGCTGGGGAATTTTTAACAACAAATTCCCCTGTAATACCAATACAAATGAGATAAGACTCAACGTCCAAGGAATGGATCCAACCCTAGACCTCAGGGCTGGGGGCATTTTTACCTCCCCAACAACAACCTCCCCCATGAGAATCAGTATTCTCTAGTCTAGGGAGGACAATCTGAAGAGATGGTTCCTCTACCCTGTCATGTCGTTTAAATCATCATCCACTCCGAAAGGGAGGCGTACTGTAAGGTCGCATTAAAGAACTCTCTGCATCACCCTTCTTCAAGGATTCCAAAAGAGATCCCGAGACATGAAAGGGAAGTCCAGTAAAAGACACAGGAGATCCCCTTCCTATTTGGAAAATGAAATTTTCTCTGCCCCGCGATATGAATCCATCAACACCATAGAGGTTAACCCCATGGGTAACACCGAAGATGGTGCAAATCTAGATGGATCGAGAGACAGTGGTTTCATCTAGGTTGTGACTCACAATGAACCACCAGTTGTGCACACCTGAACTAGAGGGCCTCTCTAAATATGGTCACCCCTTCAGCTAACCTTCCTTTGTTTACCCTGCGAGCTTCCTATAAGGATAAGAACAAAGTACCAGTTACCCTTAACTTGCCAACCTCTCTCAATAAAAACAAGCCACTTACGCTCGAAGAGAGGTTTTCTCAACAGGAAGAGGAAATGAAAGAATTTTCGGCTTAATGCCGAGCTACTCCAGTGGAACCGTCTTATTGAAAGTGCTTCCCAAGAAGGACTACACCTTGAACTCCTAGTAAGTGAACCTCAAAGACCACAGTTTTCCCCGGAAAATGAAGCACGGTCAGGGCTCTCGCCCAATGAGGTGCACTGCTCATCCAACTACCTAAATGTAGATCTGGATGAATACCAATACTTCTCTCCACTCAGGATGCAAAGAGAGAGAGTAATTCTGAACCCTCCGAAGGTGTCACAAATGGCACATGCATCCCTGGTGCCAACCAAGCTGGATCATCATGCAATGCCCTGGGCTACACTTTCCCAGGACTGAGCCCAACTGGATGTAAATCAGGGTCTTCCCAACACCATCGAGGCACTAATGGCCCGATTGGAAGCGATGGAAGGTTGATGTGATCCGATACAACCAGAGGGGAATCCCTACCTGGATTGGGTGAGAAACACACCACCTCCACCCAAATTTTGGGAGACCTGTATTCCCTATATTCAATGGATAAGGAGATCCGGAACAGCATTTGATGCACTACGCATCTTATTGCGACTCTATTATGGGAACTCCAGAACAACAAGAAGCAGTGAAACTCAAATTCTCCGTACGGACATTGCAAGGATCTACCTTCGTCTGGTATATGAGTCTGGAATCCCAGTCAATAAAAATCTAGGAAGGCCTTCGGCAGTAGTTCCTATTCTACTTCAGCTGAAATTTTCCTAAAACAACGGTCAGTGACCTCATGAACTGCAAGAAGAGGGAGAACGAGAGGGTCTCCGATTTCATCACTATATGGAAAGGTCTAACCTACACTCTGAATAGGACAATGCCTCAAGATGAGATTCTTTCCATATGCATCGATAATCTTTGAGATGAGATGCGAACACTGCTCATACCAGTGGAGTGCGCTACTACCTTCCGCCATCTCTCGACCATTGCCCATAGAATTGAGGACTCCCTGTAGTGGACCAATTTGGAGTCTCGAATAGCCTCGCTTGCTCCCACAAAGAGAGTAGTTAGAGCCGAAGTGTCTTCTGTCACGCTTAAGCTAGCCCCTGTGCCTACTCCACCACTCAGGCCTCCATCAAATTGTCAAGGGCCCCCTGTATATCAGCATCCGCCTCCGCCTAAGCGGGATGATCAGAGAGGTTCGAAGCAAAACCAGTTTGAGGAACGAAGACACAAGGTATACTCATTCCGAGGAGGACCAAGTCCACATCTACTTTATCACAGCCTTGAATTGCAACTTTATCTGCCTTCTGGAGCCAAGGAAACACAAAGAAGTTGGCTGTGATGATATTCTAGATTACTGTCCCTACCATCAAATGTTGGGGCACAATATTTGGGAATGATTCATCTCCAAAGACCTCCTGCAATGGATGGTAGCCTCCGGGCAGGTAGAGTTGGGACCAACCCCAGAACATGTGACATATATTTCTACCACCGACTCTGACAAAGGGGAGGGGTGGTAGGAAGTCACCAGCAAGATGGGGTAGAATTATGATGATTGGATGACTCGAAAGACTATCAATCGAGCCCATGGCATACTCCGAGATCAACTACAGTACCTAGTGTTTCCGCCAACATCCCCTGATGCGGCATAGCCGAGAATATCAGCCTCAGAACCCTCCATGATCCGGTCGTCCAAGAGTAATCAAAAAGGGTGGAAACAAGTGAAAGAGGAGCAGTCCGCAATGAGGCCAAAGTTATCCTGGACACTGGTGGATTTTATGCCCTCAAACTTAGCACCACGGGCATCGACCCATAAAACAACACCATCAAGGACAACCGACTGTGTTGACTTGTCAGAGGATGAGGAGCCAATATTTGGTTTCATCAACATCATCCGTCTTATAGAATCATTCCCTGATGAAGGTTATGGTTATGAACCTGAGTTTCAGAAACAAGGATTCGGGATGAGGAATCGCAGAGGCAGGGGATACCAGGGGAGGCGCAGTCACGGCTGAAACCAATCCTATGGTTGGACCTCATCCCAAACTATCAATATCACGAAAACCCATGGGAGATCCATTCAACAGACTTATCAGGAGAAAGAATGTCCCTCTACCTCCACAAGAAACCACTCTAGCGCTGTTATTCTGCTGTAACCATCAGAGGAGCAACAAGATTCTAGCTGCCTAGTGCGCACAAATAGACTGTTTGGGCCGAGTCCCCAAAACATGGGAACACAGTCGACATCCGACTCTCTGTCTGGTCCCTCCTCATCACATACTCCAACTCCCAAAGTGCCTGATAAGACTCCCCCACCAACAGAGAAGCATCGTCCTCTAGAGTAGAAATACGATATCCTTAAGTATATGGTGTAGGTACCAGCCAAACTGTCAATCCTGGATGCCCTAAGTTGGTCAGCCGACCTCAGGGAGGCGCTTAAAGAAGCCTTGCTCATCCCCAAAGAGTTACAAGCTGAGGTAGCTGTCACCGAGATTTACTGGACGGATACTGGCTCGGCTGAATGAAATGTGGTGATTTCCTTCACCGATCTGGATGAGGATGCCATTATGCAAGGACACATAAAACCACTATATAAGTCTAGCACACTAGATGATGTTGAGATCCACAATGTCTTTATTGACAACAGCTCTAGAGTAAACCTCCTTCCCCTACAGACACTCCATAAGTTGGGCTGCAGTGAGGGTGATTTAATTCCATCGGCCACAACTCTTCTAGGTTACGACACGAGTGAACAGAAGCCAATGGGACAAATTAAGCTAAATCCCCATTTTGGTGACCTTGTGGCCTACTCAGAATTCCTGGTGGTCCGGCAGAAAACTGCATTCAATTCCCTGCTAGGAAGGTTGTGCCTCCTTAAGCACATGGTCGTTCCTTCATCCTACCACCAGGGTATTATGTATTGTGTCAATGGGTAAAGTGGGACATTTCATGCCGACAAGGCCCCTTTTGAGCGCTCCGAGTCACATTACATTGACTCCGGGTTCTATGAGAAAAAGAAGAAGAAGCCTTTGGTCGATGGTGTCGACTAGATCCCTGCTCCAAATGGTCTGGAAATGGTTCCTAATGACCCCCTTAGGTAGCTTTATAGAGACTACGTACTGCCCATCAACCATCTTGAGAGTAGGGGTTCATGTTCGGACACAAACTCAGTTGGCCCCATGAATTCATCCATAACGGCCGAGCGTGACAATGTGAGAACGTCCGCTAACCCTCAATTTGGGGGAGAATACTTGAGTGAGGACACCCACAATGCCTCGCCTCCAGACTCCCAGGATCCCGAGTCATGAGCTCTCCCCTCACCGGATCAAGAAGATGAGGATTTGGGAGAAGCGGAGGAGGAAGATCTCAGGGATGCACCTCCTGCATTTGAGGAAGGTATCTTCACCACGGTGGACGAGCTCAGGGAAATAGACCTGGTTACCGAAGAAGACCTGAGGCCCACTCTTGTTAGTGCAGCCATGTCCCTTGAGGAGCACGAGGTATATTCCACTTTCTTAAGGCAACATCGAGATGTTTTTTCCTGGAATTACACAGAAATTCCGGGACTCGATCCCGAAGTGGCGACACATCACCTAGGTCTTCCAGAATACCACCGTGGCCTCAAATATGCCGCCAGAAGGACACACCCCTCACATGATTCCAATATAGAGGCTGAAGTCGATAAGCTCATTAAAGAAGGCTTCATTTGGGAGGTCCATAACCCCATCTGGTTGGCCAAAATCGTCCCTGTCAGGAAAAATAATGGACAAATCCACATTTGCATTGATTTTAGAGATCTCCATCGGCATTGTCTGAAAGATGATTTCCCGGTCCTGATCACCGAGTTATTAATCGATGAAACGGCTGGGTATGAGGATCTATCCTTTATGGAAAGCTATTCTGGGTATAATAAAATCACGATGGCCTAAGAAAACGAATAATCTACTGCCTTCAGGGCCCCTCAAAGAGTATTTGGTTACAGGGTTATGCCCTTTGGTCTCAAGAATGCTGACACCACATATCAGCATGCCATGCATCATATCTTTAAACCATTCTTAGGGAGGTTTGATGAATGCTATGTGGACTACTTGGTGGTTAAGTCCAGAAAATTCTCAGATCACCTGTCAGACCTTGAGACCATCATAAACAAACTTCAACAGCATATCCTGAAGATGAACCCCTTGAAATGCGCCTTCAGGGTTACCTTAGGGAAATTCATTGGCTTTTTCATACACCATCAGGGCATTGAAGTCGAACCTGAAAATAAAAAGGCTATCCTTGGTTTACCACCTCCCCAAAATCTCGCCGAGTTGAGGGGATTCCAATGACACCTAGCCTATATCAGACGGTTCATAGCCAACTTGGCATGCAAATGTCTGTCCTTTACCAGGTTAATGAAGAAGGGAGTCACGTACCAATGGACAGATGACTTCCAAGAGGTGTTCGACAGCCTAAATAAGTACCTCTTAAGCCAGCTGGTGCTCATGCCCCTAGTTGAAGGAAGACCTATCATCCTATAGGTGATGATACAAGAGCGGTCATTGGGATCCTTCCTCACACAAAAGAATGACGCTGTCAATGAAAACAGTCTTTATTACCTCATCCAAACCATGATTAATGCTGAGACTCGATACTCAAACATCGAGAAGAGTTGTGTGGCCTTGGTCACTGTAGTTCAAAAGTTGCGACATTATCTACAGCATCATAAATTCCATTTGGTCTTTTTTAGTAACCCGCTCAAGTACATCCTTAGCCTCCCAATGCTGACTGGGCGCCTATCCCGATGGGCAGTTATCCTGCAATAGTTCGACATCTGGTTTGTGCCTCAGAAAGATGTCATGGGCCAGGCATTAGAAGATTTTCTGGAAGATCACCCTTCAACGGGGACCACCGCACCAGATGCCGAGATACCTGATGAAGACATCTTCTCAGTTCAAGATGAGTTCCCATCATGGGAAATGTACTTCGACGGTGCATCTCGAAGCCCAACCGGGAAGAGGATGGAAGATCCCAAATTTAACAAGGTGGGTTTGGGGATAATACTCATGTCCTCGAAAAAGGTAGTCTTGCTATATTCCTTTCTCCTGTCAGAAGGATGTATGAACAATGAAGCGGAGTATCAAGCCCTCATTGCAGGCCTGGTTCTCACACTCCAGCAACAAGTACAACACCTTAATGTAAAAGGTGACTCAGAACTGGTCATCAAAAATTAAATGGTGACTATGCTATTAAAAAGGAGGAGTTGATTCCACTGTTTGACCATGTCCGAGGGTTAATGGTAGACATCTCCACAGAATCAACATTGACCTATATTCCCTGGTCTCAGAATTCCTAGGTCGACGCATTAGCTAATGCGGCCACAACCCTAGTCAACCCAGACTGGGATGAAACAGTTATCAGTATTTCTCATCGTCAAATGGTCTTTCCATTTTTTTCAAACTAAGAAGGAAGACATCCATGTAGTCAGTCCTGTCCTTGAACCATATGCCCCTGCCACCGACTGGATGAACCCCACTTCAAACTACCTTCAATGGGGAGAACATCCATCAGACAGGGCTTAATGAGAGAAAATACAGAAAAGGGAAATCAACTTTGTCCTATATCACAGTGCGGGTTAGCAAGAGGTCCTCTACAAATGACGCCTCAACAAAATCCTCCTCAGATTCATTGATGGAGAAGAAATGGCTACCATCATGACTGAAGTTCATGCTGAAGTATGTGGGGAATATCAGTCGGGGTCCAAGCTTTCCCACCAGGTTCAAAGATTTGGGTACTATTGGCCCACAGTGGCACGAGATTGTGAGCGGTTTACCGTAAAATGACACTCATGCCAAATTCAGGACAACTTCATACACCAACCCCCAGAGTTACTTCATCAGGCCATGTACTCCGGCCAATTTGTCGTATGGGGAATGGACGTCGTGGGACTATATGCTCCCGCCACAGGCAAACAGCTGAATTATATCCTCATGGAAACTGACTTCTTTTCCAAATAGGCAGAAGTTGTACCCCTTAAGGATGTCGGGGAAAGAAACATTGTCAGCTTTGTGAAAACCAATATCATCACCAGATTTGGTGTCCCTCATACCATACTGATGGATAAAGGCACCAACTTCTGCTCTGGTGAATTTGAGAAACTATACCAAGAATATGGTATCAAGGCTAACCACTAATCCAGATACCATGCAGTGGACAACGGACCGATAGAGGCTTTCAAAAAGACCATGTCCAACATTCTCTAGAAAATGGTGGACAAAGACAAGAAATTGTGGCTGGATAAACTCTTTCATGCATTGTGGTATTATTGAACCATGATCCACACCACAACTCAGGCTACTCCGTACTCATTAGTATATGGAACAGAAGCGGTCCTGTCCATTGTGCTCTAATTAAGCTCGCTCCGCGTTTCCGTTTGTGATCAATTTTCCAATGATGAGAAATCAAAAAAGTGGCTAGGTGAATTGGAACAGTTGGACGAGAAGCAGTTGCACACATTGCACCATCTAGATGTATATCAGAACTGGATAGCACAAGCCTTCAATAAAAAGGTTCATCTTCGGACCTTCTTGGAAGGAGAATTGGTATTAGTCCTACGGCCCCCAATGATACCCAGAAAGAAACCTCCAAAGCTGGAGCCCAAGTGGTAGGGACCATATGTTATACACAAGGTCTACTCCAATGGAGCATATTCCCTGATCTCCATGGACGGGCAGTTCACTACCGCTCATACAAATTTGAGATTCATGAAGATGTATTTCATATAAAAATCAAAAGCGCCTTTCGTCTGAGATGTAGGACATTAAACTGCCAAGCACCCAACAGTCCAAACTCTATCACCCAAAACTAAGAGTATTTCATCCTCACCTGCAAAACTACAAGTCGTTATCATCCGAGCTGTAGGACGTTAAACTGCCAAGCACCCAATGGTCTGAGCTCTATGACCACTATACTAAGAGTACTTCATCCTCACCGCACGACGTTAAACTACACAGATTTCAGTGAAATACATATGTCTTGATTCCTGCCCTCACAGAATACGTAGTGACACTGGGATCCCCTATTCTGGCCCAGCCACTCCCAAATGGAATAAAATTAAAAAAATGTCCCCTTCCCCCGTGTATGGACCAGCCCTTCACGAGGTGTAATTCTTTAAGAGAACTATGTATGGCTTGATTCCTGCCTTCGTAGGATATGTAGAAACATCAGGTTTCTCAATCCTAGCCCATCCACCCCCGAAAAAAAGATTAAAATGCCATCTCCCCCCATGTACGGACCATCCCTACATTGGGTGCATTCCTCGTCCTTACCGCGCGACGTTAAACTACATGGATAAGGATAAAAGAAAAAAATTCCCCTCCTCCTCCATGTATGGACTAAACCTGCACTGGGTGTATTGTCTTTCAGATAACTACGCATGGCTTGATTCCTGCCCTCACGGGATACATAGTGACGCCAGGATTCAGTATCCTAGCCCAGCCACCCCCAAATGATCTTTAAAAGAAAAAAATACCCTTTTCCCCTATGTATGGACCAGACCTGCACGGGGTGTATTGTCTTTCAGAGAACTACGTGATGCTTGATTCCTAACCTTATACGATACATAGTGACGCCAGAATTTCACACCCAGGCCCAGCCACCTCAAATGAAGCCAAAAATACCCCCATCCCCCATACGGACCAGACCTGCACAGGGTGTATTCCCCAAAAGAACTATGTGAGGCTTGATTCCTTCCCTCGTAGGATACGTAGTGACTCCAGGGTTCCCCATCCTGGCCCATCCATTCAAAAAAATGCTCCCCCCCCCCCATGTATGAACCATACCAACATGTGGTGTATTCTTCATCCTCACCGCACGACGTTAAACTGCACGGATTTTAGAGAACTATGTGAGGCTTGATTCCTATTCTCATAGGATACATAGTGACGCCAGAATTTCACACCTGGGCCCAACCACCTCAAATGAATCCAAAAATACCCCCTTCCCCATTACGGACCAGACCCGCACGGGGTGTATTCCTCAAAAGAACAATGTGAGCCCTGATTCCTACCCTCGCGGGATACGTAGTGACGCCAGGGTTCCCCATCCTGGCCCATACACTAAAAAAAATCTCTCTCCCCCTGTGTACGGACTAGACATGAACGGGGTGTATTCTTCGTCCTCACTGCACAACGTTAAACTGCATAGATTTCAAAGAACTACATGAGGCATGATTCTTACCCTTGCAGGATACATAGTGATGCCATGGTCCCCCACCCTAGCCCAGTCATCCCCAATTGAAAGTAAGAAATTCCCTTTTCCCTCGTGTACAGACTAACCCTGTGTGGGGTGTTCCTCTTTCAAGTAACTATGCGTAGATTTATTCCTTCCCTCGTAGGATGCGTAGTGACATCAGGGTTTCCCATCCTGGCCCAGCTATTCCCAAGTGATGATTTGAAAAAGAAAAAAAAGCCCTCTTCCCTCGTGTACAGACCAGGTCTACATGGGGGGTATTCCTCGTCCTCACCACATGATGTTAAAACCTCACAGACTTCGTCCTCACCACACGACGTTAAAACTGCATGGACTTCGTCCTCATCGCATGATGTTAAAATTTCACGAACTTAGTTGCTAACCACCAATTATATATGGTGAAACGAGATGGAATTACTCCTTGCGCATTTGGATGCATCCTCTCCATACATAAAACTCCACGACCTGGATAATTATGGATCTTCATAACCATTCACGACCATCAGAAGTGGAAAGTCATCGACCTAGGGACACCTTTTCATGACTATGCATACCATTCCCTCAACGGATCTGCATATTGATATCCCATGGCCTGTCTTCCAAAGGCAAGATTTCCTCTGGAGATAGTCTTCCTAGATCCATACATTTACCGGCCTCAAAGCCCCCATATCATAACTCGCGATCCAAAAATTTATGGAGTAGTGGTTTAAAAGTTCGTATCCTTTTTTCACACCCAAACGTTGCCAGGGTATCCCTGCCCAGTTAGCTTATGTATCCACCCGAGGTTCACATGATGACCTGAATCTACGAACATCAAGCCAGGGCTAGACTACTTTGACTCAACAGACAATTTTAGTAAAGATGTTTCTTGTATGCTCGGACACCATTATCCCCACATGTCGAACTCTGTACTGTGACCATTCTCGAATTTTCATAATCATTCAATGCCATCGGAAGTGGAAAGCCATCGACCCAGGGACACCTTTTCATGACTATGCATACCATGCCCTTGGGTGGTATACTTCTTAGCTCTGTATGCTTACCGGCTTCAGAGCCCCAAAACCACATCTCCTGATCTGGGAAACCTCAGAGTTATAGTTTAGAACCTCCATTTCCCACCTTTTTCAGAGTATATTAGAGCATGTTAACTCAGTTATCCTTCAAGTGACTGCAGCAATAGTCACCCAATGGTCTGAGATCTATGACCACTAAACTAAGAGTACTTCGTCCTTACCGCACGACGTTAAAATTCATGGAGTGAATGTACACCCCCGTACGCAAGATAAATCAGCGTAGGGATATCTCTAAGCTTTAACAGCAACTAGGGCCGAATATGCCTGACATGTTCAGATACTTTCTTACTAAATGACAGACTTCATGGCCAGGACAATCACGGATCCTCATAACCATTCACAGCCATCATAAGTGGAATGTTATCGACCCGTGGACACCATTTCATGAATATGTATACTATTCCCTCAGTGGCTCTGCATATTTATATCCCCTGGACCATCTACCAAAGGCAATATTTCCTCAGGCGATACTCTTCCTAGCTCCGTACACTTAGTGGCATCAGATCTTCCATATCATTTCTCCTGATCCAAGAAGCCATGGAACCATGAATTACACCAATAAACCTTTCTCCACATCTTGGGAATGCCAAGATGTTTAACACTACATTATGATCAAGAGCGGCCTTTGCAACTACGTCCTTACCGCATGACATTAAAATGCACAGAACATCTTGGCCACTTGGTATAAAGTTGCAAAGATCAATAATTAAACATCCAGGTAAATCCATACAACTACAAGAATTTTCACTAGATTAAAAATGCCCCCTGTCCTTGCTGCATGATGTTAAAAATCAATAGCATCGGAAAAAATTCCCCCAGTCCTCGCTGCTAGATGTTAAACTACACAACATCCTTTAATAATTCTCCTCGTCCTTACCGCATGACGTTAAAATGCATAGAAGCCATCCTTACCACATGACGTTAAATTGCACGGTCAAACATGTCATGGGTTTAGAAAGGAATGAAGGCTTTTCTCTATCCCTCAGTGCACGGGTCAGACTTGCATAAACCACCATCTCACGCCAGCATGAGAAGGAATGACTTCACCCATTCTCATGAAATTTATCCAAGATGTTTCTCCCATATCTAGGAACCCTCTCCTCAAAAACCATACACTATACTCAGATAAAGCCAAACTCTCATAAGCCACCCCTGGTGGTCCCAAATCACAACTTCCCTGAAGTTTCTCGGATATCAAGAGAATGCAATCATTAAACCAAGGACACCTTTTCATGACTATGCAAACCATTCCCTCAGTGGCTCTGCATATTGATCGCCCCTGGCCCACCTACCAAAGGCAAGATTTCCTTAGCCAATGCTTCTCTCTGTATGCCTCTTGGCCCCGGAGCCACCTATGTCCATCCCGGGATTCGGAAACCCTCTGAGATATAGTTAACTAGCCTCTTTCATGACCCTTCTTGAATATGGTGGAACATCTCTGAAGAGATTACCAAGAACCAGGAGAAGTCGTTCCATTCTAGATAATGTCCCAGTTGCATGACTTTAAACTGCACCAAGCTCCAACCATCTTTTACGCTAGATAAATGCATAGGACATGGACCTTTCTTCCACAATCCTGATTGATACAGATGTTCTCAAACCCTTTCAGACGTCACATACCCTATCTGAGCCCCCCTGTGGTTTTCATAATTCTCCATGCCACCCATGGTGGTTTCCATAAGCTTTAATTCCATGAAGTCCTCAGGCCTTCAGAAATGGAGAGTCATTGACTTAAGGAAAAATTTCATGATTATTCATACTATGCCCTCAGCGGCTCTGCATATTGGTCTCCCCTGACCCATCTACCAAAGGCAAGATATTTTTAGGTGATGCTCTTCTTACCTCTGCACGCCGATACAACTCTCATTCCTTGAGACATGCCATGCATGTCGTTTGAATCTAAAATCCCCCCCACTTGCGTCTAAAGGATATCGAGACATCTTTTAATCAACAAAACCTTATTGGGGCCCTCAGCCCACCATATCTGGTGAAAGATTATTGACCTAAAACATCAGTAATTATAGTCTTGTTGGCGGGAATTCAAACCGCTCACAAAAATAGGCACAAACCCTTTCCGACCGAAAAACCGAAAAGGGTGACCTAAGAAAAAGTCAGGCCATTCCCATTGGGTCCACAACAAATGGGACCAGGAAAAATTAGGGTATTAACAAAAAAGATAAAAAAAAGTTTGTGGGTTTTTTCTACAAAACCCTAGCAATAGTCAAACTATCCTCACTGGATCCCATGATATAGGAAAGAGTTAGAGCTCGTTTTTATTTTTATCAATTGTCCTGAACACCAATTATTATAATATCAGTGAATTAACATATACAGAAATCATGCCAAATAACTTCTGTCATAGGAGAAGACAACAAGAGCACTGAGGAAACACATTTCTTTGTTCTATAACAATGTTGGTGAGAAGGGAATCCACAATCCGGAGCCTCCTCGGGCATGAATAGTTATTACAGGAGGTTTTCAGTGGATTCAAAAAGTTTTATCAGGCGCTGACGAGAATAATTGATTGCTTGATAGAGATTCTGTGGTAAGGCTGTCTCAGCTTCTGCACCAGCCCACAATGCTTCCGCCTCCTGGGCCTCCTTTGAGCTCACCTTCATCTCCTCCTCCATCTGTCGCTCCACTTCTTCAATTATGGAAGTGACATTAGTCTCTCCCTGTTGTTGCCACTGCATGTCATTTCTCAACACCTCCAGTCGAGAATGCTACTTAATGACATCTCCCTAGAGTCTCGCAACTACCCAGGCATGATCATGAGCCTCTGTTAGGCAAAGATGTCAGTTCGTGAAAAGGTAGGATTCAGATTGAGCAGCCGAAAGGCGAGATTCAAAACCACATAGTCTCTCCCGGTCAGTGACCACTTGCTTGACTATATCATAAATACCATGGTAGTCAAAGACGTCAAATCCTAGCAGCAAAAATAGATTGTGCAGCTTCGGTAATTTAGTCGGCATCTCAGCCAAGGGTGTTTGAGAAATCAGTTTCCACATTTTCTCCCAAGCCCTTTGGCAAGAAGGTCGATGACTAGAAAGGACTTGTTGATCAGGCTCAGAGTCACTCCTAGATGAAGAAACGTACTCAAGAATGAACGTCACCAAGGAGGTACCCGATGCGGCTTCACCCACAAACTCTGGCACCGTGGATACATCGCCCCTGATGGTTTTGGTCACAGGCATGATCGAATCCGACAACACAATCGCCAAAGCCAAAGGTCAGGGTCCTAAAGCCCAAAAGTCGATATGACCAATAAGTATCCCTAATCAGAAAGGGGAAGAGAAAGGTGTCAGTGGAAATATATTGAGGAACTTACGCCTGGTCATCAAGGCATCGGTATCCTTAAGCTCTGTTCCACCGCGGCCACTCGAGGAAGACGATACATCTTCGAGAGGCAAGGTAGTACTGGGAACCCCCAGAGTTATCCAGGACCTAAGGCCATACCCAAGGCCAACAACTCCCAAAGCTATCTCAAAGCGGTCGGCTATGGAGATCAAGCCAATGGAAATCACTCCCCCGGTAAACAAAATAATGGCCCGCTCTGGGTTTCCGAAAACTTTCCTAATGGCAGGCTCTTCCTCCATCGCCACAGGATCCATTGGGTTTGAGGTAGCTGGCCCGGTCAGATCTGGGGCCTCTTCGGTAATCACGGGTGCCCCATCCTCCCCCACAATTATAAAGTCCATATGATCAGCGGGAGTCTCGACTTCCAGCTGTTCCTCCTCTGACATATCTCTGATTGATGAAGGAATAAGTAAAGCGTCCATATCACTAGCCCCTTCAGCAGGGCCTACCATCTCGTCACACTCAGGTGTGGCTGCAGGTGATCCCTCAGATGATAAGGGGGTAGAAGGTATGACCGCTTGGGTAGCCATGACCAGGTCTCCGAGTATCCCGATAACATGCGCCAAAACAGTTAATAACTGGAAGAATCAGAATATATGAGTTGGAAGTCGAGGAAATGGGAAGTTAGGATTACTCGACATTCCCTTTCTGAGTCGTTCCGATAAACGGGACACCTGCTGACATCTTTGAATCTTCCCAGGGGAAAGTTCCTCGCTCAGAACGCTGAGTGAAGCTGGAGGAGTAAAGACCTTAGCGGGGTCCACAATGGTCGCTTCCATGAGCTTTGCTGCTCTAGGAGACCCCTCCTCGAGGATCCCCGTAGCCGAAAGTAGGTGTTTTCCTACTGCGGTACCATGGGGAGTATACTCCGAGGAAGGAAATTCCCCCTGGGATTCCTCGGCACCCTGCATAAAGGGATGAAACGTTATAACCTTCACAGTAAAGGAAGAGGAAAGTCAGAATAGATGAGAATGGAAACCTCTTCATCTGAGCCACTGGCCCTCAGGTCATCCCAAATTCTCCATGCTTCTGAAAATTCGGTTGTAACAGGAACAGCTAGCTGGGGGGATCAACCTGAGAGGGTCATACAACGGTAGGGGCTGGTGGGGGCGCCAATGGTCGTGTTTGTTTTTCGGATCTCGCCGCCACCCTATAACTCTCTGGATATACCTGTGGGTGAGACCTCATGGGCAGGGGGAATTCCCTTGCTTCAGCAGCGGCAGGGGGACCACCGAAATCATCGCCCCCTGAAGAGTGATCACTCTCTTCCCCCTCCTCATCAGTCACCAATCGCAGCATGGCCTTGACTCGGTGGG
Organism: Viscum album; assembly: GCA_963277665.1. NCBI lineage: Eukaryota > Viridiplantae > Streptophyta > Magnoliopsida > Santalales > Viscaceae > Viscum > Viscum album. The sequence goes on along the minus strand of OY728135.1, from coordinate 1,544,661,203 downwards.
CTAATACCGCATTACCCTGGTGTGCATAAATTTAGGCCTCGACGTCCCAGAGATAATGATCATCCCTCTCTGGGTCCATATCATAGAGAATGTCAACAGGGGTAGATATGTAGACCTTCCCGTCAAATGCCACTTCTGATTCCTAGAGATACTACCACAGAGAACGGGGGTACTGGTTTCGAAAGGATGATCGGCCTTTGAATTCATCCCATTGAACCTAGGCCGCCAGGAAGGAAGCATCTGTGGGAATAACCAACTCTCCCCGGGAAGCTTCGAGAGCATGAGAGGATACACCTTTGTCCATTAAAATCTTCCCTAGAAGCACGGGACCAGCAGGGTTGCGTAGAACCTTGCCCGGCCTGGTTGAAGCACTATCCCCCTTTCGCTTCATCATTCCCTTTGATGGCTTAGGACTTGTGATAGTGGGCACCCACATCCGTAGCTAGCCATTTGGGTATGATTGAACCCAGGAGTCGATATAGCTCTTGGAAAAGAAAGACATGGAGTCTACAAGCGTAGGAGTCATAACCTCACTGCTTGTATCTTCCCGAGTAAACATTAAACACATTTGACTGGCCACCATTAAATGGCGGTTCTCGTGGGCACCATTGAGTTCTGGAGGATATAGTTCTTGGACGTAGAAAAATTGACGTCCAAATCAGCAAGGCGCGTACCACTCACAGATTAGTTCCCCACTGATACGAGCCACCAGAATGCCCTCTCAGAGGGAAAAGAGGTATCCCCGCTTGCAAAACTCCTCTGATATGGTATTTATTATTTCACCAGTCAAGGATGGATATGGTTGGAAATTGATATGATCATAACTTGAGATCTGACTCGACGGAAGACGCATATTCTAAACCGTCTATTGTTCATCCTTCTCTTGGGTCACCCACTCTTCGGGCATAACCCCGCTGGTCATTTGAAAGTAAAGCAGGAATGTAGTGCTAGGAATCTAAAGAGGGTTGATGAAAGTGTATCAATTCGTGATATGCGCCCCCAACCATCCCCAGAGAATTTGAAAAGGGATGGCTATCCGGTTTGGCCGACTCCCATTGGTAATATTGCTATGCAACCGATAAATCTTGGCCAATACTGGGATGACCAAGTTGATGATGTTTCCAGTAGCCAGTTGTACGGCCATGACAAAAGTAGAGACCCGCACGCCAGCAGTCTCGCGTATGAGAAATAGCCATCCACTCAAGAACATGGCCAGAAATGCCGCCAGACGAAATAACTTATCAACGTCCGGAACAAGTTCCCAGCCCCAGTCATTGAACTTTCCTTCCTCTAGGGTCATCCTGTAGCTGCCCCTCTGCCTTCAAGACTCCAGCATAGGGAAGGTCGTGGGCCTATGGGGAAGAGACATAGACTTTCTCTCTCGGGAAAAAGCCTTAATCCAGTCATGATACGGGACAAGCTGTTTCAAAGATGTATACTTAGAATGCTCCTGGGCTAGATCAATAAGTCGCTTCTCCAGGGGGTCCTCTCTTCATTGTCCCACACAGAAGAGGGAGGCATAAATTCATGATACATACCCCCAATTATGGGGACCCCTGAAATCTGGAAGATGTCCCAAAGACTAAAACCCACCTCCCCATGGACCAGATGGAATGTGTTGGCGTCCAGACTCCAACGGCTCATAAGTTTCCTATAAAGGGCTTGAGGCCAATGGGTATAGGTTTGGGACACTCAAGAAGCTTCATATAAGCCTACGGCTTGCAATTATGCTTCAAACACTGCACCGCTCTAGCAAACCTAGAAGGTCCACCCCCAATCCAATGACATAAATGCCCCTCCGGGCTGATGGTCATGGTCCGCTGGCTAGCCATGCTGGTCGTTTACCATAGTATTACGGGAAATACTCTGGTAATAATGAATTGCCACATCCAGTTGATGTTGTTCTCTTATCGGGGACACATGAAGGTGATTCAACACAGATCCGAAAGTTGTACCCCTTAGGGCAGGCCACCCTCTGGCAGATATCACAGATCGAGGGATAGTGCTAGTAAATATCCATGCTACAGAATTGTTGTCACGAGATGGTACCAGAATTAGCGTATCGGACAGTAAACCGAACCTATAGGAAAAAAGACTGTTGGAAAAAGGGGTACTCCTACTGTGACTCGGAGAGCATATCAGCAAGGAAGGGGTACAGTATGGAGTGGCAGATTCCATCCTAAACAAAGCTGGCCACGTCCTTCATGCGTTGATCGCCAATTGTGAGAGGATCGGTAGCAGGCCTGGGTGCAGGGTGAGGGGGAACCATGTTTTCTCCCTGAATTATAAAAACCAGGAAAATGGTTAGTCCGGAATAATAAAATGTGGACAAAAATACCAAGCATATGGAAAAGGAGTCAAAAGGCCTTCATGATGAGGTCCGCAAGCAGGCCTCAAAATGTGGTTCGAAATGACTGCATCCCATGAACCAACCCTACGTAGAAGAGGTCCACCGAAATCTAGCCCACAGAGCGTTGTCCAGAAAACCGTGAACCAGGTTTCTCCACGGAATCTTAATCCCTAATATAAATAGTTACATTCAGATGAATTAAGAAATTTTCAAAGTCTGGAAGATTTCAGTCTGCGGACCATCAAAACCACAGAGCGACTTTCTACGCGGCCCACCGTAACTTACTTCTTAGTTAATTTAAAGTGTTAGTTCGCGGCTCGGAGATTGGTCCACAGGTGAAGTATGGCGCGAACGAGGAATGGTTCGCAGAAGTGGATCTGGTTCGTGGATGAGGCGTTTCACGAAGGAACGAGCACGCGGAGACAAAAAAAAAGAGAGCTCTGGTTTTGTGAATAATATGTTAAAAGACAAAGGAAGTGCCCCTGTATTTATTGGCGTGGTCCCCTACTGGGTCCACTCCCCAACTACAAACCGTCCAAGTTTCAAGACCACTCTACATTGGAATAGTCTCCTCTTCGTTCCAATCATACCCCATTCTGATGGGGGCATTTGTAGGGTCCTGAAAAATCCACAAAGGAGAATGAGAATCCCCTTTAATAAAAGGAAGATTTTCCCAATTTCCACCCAAGGAATTGGGGAAAGTGTGGAGAATACTCAAAGGATGGCACAAGATGAACCGGTCCGTAGACCGGTCAAATGATAATGGTATTCGGCCGTTTTCGTGAAGCGCCCCCTCCGCAGACCGCAGTCGTTCACAGAACAGTGGTGGGGATCCTTCGTGGGCATGAAGCAGGACAGGCGCCAACTCGGTCCACCATCACGAACTTCCCCAGCTGCGAACTGCGTCAACCGGCCCGGACTGCATCCGCTGTCTTTCAAGGAATGTAGATGGAACCCTGCGCGGCCGCGAAGAACATCCCAAGCTAGTTTGGTTCATGGGGGTGTTTTTAATGCCCCCCACGAGTTTTGGATTGACCAAGTCATCCGTAAACCGGTTTTCCAGTCATGGGACTCCGCAAAAGGTGCCACATGACCACATATGCTTCTCTTTCCCCACTCTATAAAAGGAGATGGAGGGGGAAGAGGAAAAGAGATCGATCAGATTTGGGTGGAAGGATTTTGAAGGATGGAGCTTAGGTTTTCACAAACAGAGAAGTTCCGGTTCGCGAACTAGAATAGGTATGAAGCTTGAAACAAATTAATATGGAACCAAAAATGCATAAAAACTTGGTGAACCGTGAACATAAAATAATAAAGAAAGGAAGACCACGAACAGTGGCCCCTCCACGGATGCACTCCCTATAGAACATGGATTTTATGCCCCTTTTCCGATTCGTCACACTGCGTAGCACCCTCCGATGCGGGCGAATCCCCGACCGACGAACCTCCGACCGGTGTCTCCCTCGGCCGCCGCTGCTCGTGTGGACCCCTCCGCGTACCAACCTAGTACGCAGGCCGAACCCGAAGCCGTGGACCACCCTAGTTCATGGGATGCCCATCAGTCCGCGGACCACCCTGGTTCGAGGACGGCCTCTCCAGCCGCGTAGCACCTCTCTACGCTAAGTGTGCCACTCCTCTTACAACCGTGTGGCCCTTTAGATCCTTCGGAGTTCCCATTCCCCGAGCCAGATAAAATCCTTCTAATCTGGCCTGATCCTTCGCAACCCCCTAATTGGTCCATTCATCAGCCCTGAACTGAGGCCTCCACCAGAGCCACCAGACCTGTGTGATGTAACCTTCAGGTGAATCAGCGCATTGTTTTGAGTTCATATACCCACATCAAGCGAGGGCGAAGGGGTTTCTTCGACCCTTGAGAAGATTCCTGAATCATTCATGGGTTCACATTCTCACGGTAATGCAGAGTCCAAGCCTGGGATCCCCCTTTTGGCCTCTCTACTCCCCGGGAGGGGGGACCGCATGTCCATTTCCCTTCAACTCCAGCGTTGAGCGCTCCCCCCCCCCCTTATAGGGGTGAATGGGAATCCCTATTGGAGTAAGCCGCACACCAACCTCACCGGAAGCCAATGACCCTGCTCCTTTCAACACAGAGGGTTCATTAGTCCACTGCGTGACTTCTACCTTCTGCAAACATCATGAAGGAGAGTCCAGCGGTACCGGACTTTTTCTCCGCTCGTTGTCCGTCTCCCCTTTCCTCAGTAAGAAGAAAGTTCGAGGTTAGCCATGTTTGTTTCATTTTCTTATTTCTCACACCGAGCATGACTCACATGAGATTATGATTTTTTATGGTCATGGCTCTCTCACAACTACGTTGGATTAACCCGAACTATGTGAAATTTGATCCCTGTCTCCTAGGCAGGGTACGTAGGAAGCCTCCCCGAGGTTCAAGCCCATCAATCGGTCATTCTGACCCCCTTTACGTCATTTTACCCACACCTTGGGCCACTTCATAGTGTAATCCATATCTCAATATGAACTACATGGACTTTGATACCTGTCTCCTAGGTAGGGTACATAGGAAGCCTTCTTGAGGTTCAAGCCCAACACCCGGTCAATCCGACCATCTTCACGTCGGTTCACCGCACCAACCCTGGGAAGCCTAGAGTGAAATCCACATACCAAACCAAACTACATGAATTCTGATTCCTCTCACAAGGATACGTAGGAGGCTCGTACCACCGGTTCGATCCAAATTCTCAAGTCGTTATATGTCCCCCCTGGATGAAAATAATCTCCATAGTGCCTGGTTATGAGGCTTTAAACCAGTGCTATCTCAATGAGTCAAGACTCCTCAGGGTCATTAATCCAATGAAGGATGGTAAACCTCGTGTATAAATGATTCTGAACCCCTGCGTCTAGCTGACTATTTCCAACCAAGAGTAATCTATGGATACTATGCTTGGGTATAAACCAAAGATTCACGAACATATGAATACATATTAAATCTATAAGAGTGTCCTAAAACAGGAAAAAATTTCACCCAAAAGGGTGTGATGAGCCCGAATTCCCATCCTCTCGACAAATCTGAGTCTTGAAGCCTCACTGGTTAAACCACCCAGTGAACGCCTGCCTTTGGAAAGAAGGTCCACGTATTGCTAGATATGGAACCATTGGGTGTTTTGAGGAGAAAACAGTGCACCTGATATGAGTGATTAAGCAGAACTCAATCTTCTCTAATCAACAGTCGGGTAACACACGTTTCTCCCCCACGATCCCATCATGCTCTGCGAAACAAGTATGATGGAACTTCTTTATCTCATTTTGATGGAACATATTTAACTCATTATTATTGAACATCCTCATCTCATTTGGATGTAGCTTCCTTATTGCATTATAATGGAACTTCCTTATCTCACTAAAAATTGAATTTCCTCATTAAAGTTAATATAACTAAGCTTCCTTATCCGAGCCATTGTAATTTACATTCCTTATCAAATTCATTCTGATTAAAATTCCTCCTTAGATTAATTCTGATTGAATTTCCTCCTCATAGTTTGTTCTATTGACTTTCCTACTATGAGTTAGTCCGATTGACTTTCCTCCTTAGAGTTAGTACGATTGACTTTATTCCCTAGAGTCAGTCTGATGGAATCATCATAAATATAAAATTCTAATTATGATGGAATATCCACTAAAAAATATAAAATTATTCAATCCTCATCAGATATAACTCATTCACACTTCAAAAAACATATTTTTCCGATACTTATAAAATAGATGGAAACATTATCTTGATTCTAGGACACGATACATCTCTAGAATTCCATTATTTCATAAAAATAATTTCCCATGATAGTTTTATTATTTATGAAAACATTAATATTGGAAAGTCATCATATGTTTTATGGTTATAATGTTTTATAACTTTCTAACTCCTGACATCACTATCTTTATTCAACCTATTCAGCAACATTTTGACTTTCTAACATAGAGAATTCAATATAAAAAATTGTTTTCAATAGATTATGAACTTAATTATGATAGATTTGAGACCGATGATGCATCTAATCAACAAAGTTATCTTTATGATGAATTCTATAAATGGTGATGCTCTGCCCAATACTCTGTATCATGTGCTACTCAATCCGATCCTCTATGACTGGAAAACAAATTTCTAAAAAAACTTCTACCACATTTTATTTGGGTTAAAATAATAAGAAATGGTCACATGTCTTTTAAAAACATTATTTTACAAAATAATAGTGGTAAAAAAATAAACAACATTGCTAAAAACAAAAAATCAGAAAGGCTCTTCCCATACAATGTAGGTCAAACCACCTGATAAAAATCACACCATCACACATCCTATAAATTTTTCATTCAAAAAGGTAATAATGTTCTATTAATATAGAGACAAACTGTTTTAATTTTTATATCTTCTTTTTATTAATCAATGATTATATTTATTCCCCTAAAATATTAATTTGTAAATGAATAAATAATGAGTTTGATAAAGATTAGACGTCTATATGATTAATCCCAATGTGTATTTTTTGGGAAATACATAGAATTAGTCAAGAAACTATTTTTAATGCATTAAATGTGTTCTAAAAATATTTTACTTTATTAAAATATCCGTAAATAATATTTTATAGATATATTTGTGAAAATAATTTTATGATGTAAAATGTAATTTTTATAAAGGGAAGAAATGTATTATTATAAAAAAACTATATGGTTATTTTTATTTAAAAGTAATAATAATAATATATGAAAAATAGTTTTTATAGCATCACACCTTTTTATCACATGAACTTTCATTACATTATACAAAGCTGAGGATCTTTAAGGTTTAATGTCTTGGAAACCAGGAACTTATTACATGAGACAAAAAAAATTCTTCTTAAACACTTGAAAGGATTCTTCATTTGTTCATCCAAGGTTCATTACAACGTCTCATAACCTTGGACAATACATCAAAGGAAAGCGTGAGTAGAAGGCCCAGTAAGGGAAACAAGGGAAACATTTTATATGAGAACTTGAGACACGTCAAAAGTCATGAAAAATAACTTTAAGGAATGAGAAAGAGATCATGAGGCATATCATAATAAATATAACATGTTTAATAACATGAATATTTGGCTACAACATTTAACATAGACAATAATTTCCATTTCACCAAGGTCCATCCCCAAGGCGTCATTAAAAATTACCAAGGTAATTCACCAAGGCATCGTTAAAAAAAGTCATCTCTAGAGATTAAGTCTTTACCCAATGAATTGGAACGTTATCAGGGCGCACCCTTAAATTTTACTTTATTATCATGTGATACAAATATATCATCATCAAACATTTCATAAATAACACATATAGCATAAAATAAATAGGTTTCATTTCATAATCATAACATTTTAAAAACTGTTTTAAAGACATGATCTTTATGTCACTTTAAACCCACAGAAAAGGAAAGCGGGTTTCAAGTATGTAAATCCCAGAATTAAAATATAGAATTTTGATATATGTGTGAATACCCCTTTATTATAATGATCTCTGAGTATTCACTTAATAAAATAAATGAATTTAAGAAAAAGAGAGAGACATTTTGAGATGAAAATTCTGCAGCATAACGGCTATGTTATAGGGTTTTAGAAAATATTGAAAAGTAAGGGGACATGGGTAAACCACTCATAAATGATCCATAAAAAAGTAGAGGGACAGAATATAAAGGATATAGTAACATGGTAATGAAATTTAAAAGACATGCCATATGAAATGAAAAACATGGAAGGAAGAAAAAATAAGATTTCTCTTATGAAAATTCGGCAGCATAACGACGTCACATAAAACATAAAAAAATGAATTGATGTGATCAAATAGGGTCTCTCATCATATGAACCTAAAATATCAGTATGATAGATATATAGATCATACCCCAACATAATAAAAAGTAGCATGAAAGACTTGACGTGAAAATAGATCTTGAAAACGAGAAGGGTGGAAGAATCCGTTAAAAATTTGGCAGCCTAACGACGCCACTTAAAAATTATTAAAATGAATTGGTGAGAGAAATAGGGGATATATCATCATATTAACATGAAAAGGAAAGTAGGATTAATATAAAATAATATCCCCAACATAAGAACATGGATCATAAAAGAAATGACATAAAAGAGAGTACTTGGAAAGAAAGAGAAAGGTAGGATCCCTTACCTTAAAACGTAACTCTTAAAACTCGATGGTTGGGACCTTGAGGATCTTGAGGCACATTGGGAGGACTCCTTTGGAGGTAATGAGACCAGAGCTTCGTTGGGGGAGAGTTGGGAGTAAAAACTAAAGGAGGAAAGGGTGGGTATTTATAGGGGAAGTGAGGGGACAAGGCATTAATGGCCAAGGGACACCTCATTGGTGGTTTTGGCAAAACCATGGGCTTTCCCATGGTATTTTCCCATGGTTTTAGCCACATGGGACCCCTAATACAATACTTCATCCCCTTTAGTCGACCATCCCTTAATATATCTCATGAAATCATGATGATTCAGTTATGATGTCATCAAACATACCGAAACCCTAAAACTGTATTTTCACTATTCACTAAAAATTCAACTTTCTCAGAAAAATCCCAAAATTTTAACTTAACCAAATATAGATGATTTGATTTCAAAAATTAAATCCATTTTATAAAAATAATTTTCTAAATCTTTTTAATTTAATTTTTAAATAAATACACTATTCATCGAAAATTCATTTTTTCAGAAAAATCCCAAAAAAATTACCTTAATATAATATCGATGCTCTGAGTTCAAAAATGAAATCCATTTTACAAAAATGATTTTCTAAATATTTTTAATTTAATTTTTAATTAAAAAACACTATTCATCCGAAAAAACTAATACTTGACTAATAATTTCTGAAAAATTTATTTATCTATTGAATCACATTACTTAATCAAGGTGCCTATATGATATTAATACTTTCTTTAAGTGAGATTACTAATCCATTTGGTCACATTACTAATCCAAAACGTTAAATTTGTATTCATAATTTACTATTCATCAAAAATTATGTTGATCGTATTAGACTCTAAATTTCTTACTAAACATAATTATAGAAGATCATTTTTTGAAAATCATTACTCATTATTAATTATTTAAGGTTTATATAAATATTTTCAAATATACTTTTTCTAGAATTCATAAAAAAATTCATACTATATTTATATGGACATTTGAAAATTCACAAACTTCATCGTAAGAAGAAATCACAATTTTTATTTAAATCAAAGGATTACACAAGGCAGTTACAGTCTCCTTACATAGCCCCTTATAACCCCATAATAGGACCTAAGTGTAAGGTGTGCTAAGGTGAGAGATTCTGAGGGCGGCTTGACCAACATTGCACGAGTAGTAATTTCTATCAGTTTGAACTTCTCGCGAAGGTGATTCCGTTCTAACTTCACACGATGAAGTTTGGCTTGGGTTTGGTCCAGAGAAAAGCCCAGTGGTTCTACCTCCTTCCCAAGTTCTGTTAGATGGGATTCTATTGGCCCGAGACTACTGGATGAGGCCATCGAATCTTCTTTCTTTATTAATTAACCATGATCACTTGTTTTTAGAGGCAATAATCGAAAAATTTAGTTTCCAGCGGTCATATTGACCAACGGTCATATAACAGTCGAAACCCAATGGTATCATTTTAATTATACTCATGTTATCAAATGAAAAAGTTTTGTTTAGTATAAAATAAAATAACACACAACATTATGAAACAAGATTTACTCAAAATTTTGGGTCATTACATTCTTCCGACCATAAGAAATTGTGTCCTCGCAATTTTTCAAATTGGGCTTGGAAGTTTCATTGAAAGTCCCACATCAGAAAAGGAGTCAGTAAAACTAATACTTTAAAATAATGAAAGGGAAGTACAAAGGGCACCCGAGTTAACCCACACTAAGATTCCATGTACGAAAACATGGACATAGAAGAGAAAACAAAGGGTCAAGTTCTGAGGTAGAGTGATAGAAAACATGATTTCGAGAAAGTTAACCACAAGAAAATCACAAACTTGTGATGGGTTAAATGGTCTTTGATTACCCAATAGGAAACATAAACCAACAATGTTTTTGTTTTACGTTCCTTTTAATAATTTTGAGGAATTCATTTACTACATAGAATAAGAACATAAGGAAATATACTTACCCTCAAGTATAGTTTCATCCTTTAATAAGTTTCTACCAAAACTATTCTTTTCTCCAAACGATGGGAATTCAAAAACAATTGATCTCATCAAAATAACAAGAATCATCTTATAAAGAATCACATAATCCACAAAAGATTAACTATCTATTTCTTATATCATTAAACATTATCCCAAAAACAGAAGGGGTAAGATAAAACAACTCATCAAAATGAAAGAATCCCATAGGAAGAGAAACTTCTTTAAATCTTAAAAATTCCACGGTACTACCCAAAGCTCATCATAGACCATTCAATAAATAACTATCCTTAAAATTCCTCAAAATAAACCAAAATATGACTAAAACCCAATTATAAGAACGATCTCATAACATAGTCTTCCAAGATTGACTTTATCATTCATCTCCAAACAACATCAACCAATCTTATCATCTTATAAAAAATGTAACTAACCTAATCACATTTTCCCCAAGATAGGTTAATCATTTCCATAAGTAACCTAAATTACCATAAGTTCACCTTAAATTCATCGATTCTTCAAAATATAAGTCAACCTTTACTCCTAAAAGAAAATAACGTAGTAATCTATTTACCTCGATCATATAGGGTTCCCAAAATAGTGAATGTCTTCCAAAATAATAATCATCTTTTAATCCCCTAATCACCTTTTTTTAAGAATAAAAGCTTCACTACATCAACATGTGGTACATAACAATAGATTTCTTCCTTAATGATATAAAATCATCTTAGGTGGTGACCCGATGATCTTAGAAATCATAAAAGATATGCTCATAGAGCACAAACTAAAATACAACATTACATAGACAATTATTGCGAAGAAGTTACATGTACTTCAGTCATCATGATCCATCTCAACATAGGACTTGCATTTTTCCCTTGTCCTTGAAGACTGTTGATGCTCATCATGCTTCTCATCCCTTCCAAGAGATCATTTCCTTGGATAATTTCCAACTTCTCCACATTTATGATATTTAAAATTATAAGGTACATTAGATCGAACCTTATCTCTATTCATCACATTATCTATTTTTTAAAATAAATTGGTTACTTTATGCCCTATCTTTCCACACATAAAACATCTCCCAGTTCCTTTATGACATTCTCCTTGGTTCTTATTCCCACACTTTTTTCAAAAAGGAAATTGGGTCTTCTTTCCCTTATCAACTTTATCAGATGAACATCCTTGAGACTTTGTCTTCTTCTTCCTTGATGAATTTGGGCATTCAACTATGTACCAATTATTAATTGTGATTTTTGATAGCGGGTTTCGCATAATAACAATATGTTCAACTTGATCTCTCTTCATCTCTATCACATTAATTGGAAATCATCACATTTCCTATCACATTGGTTGTTGGGACATGTTCTTCCATTTCCCGCCATTAACTAAGAAAAGAAAGTATAATTAGGGGCTTAAATACTTAGCCAATAACCATTAAAAGGAAAATTTAAGCATAGAAGGATAAACTTGTAGAAGGAAAGTATACCCTAACTTATGATCTCCTAGGTTCCAATCTATGTTATCCGTGATCATATATTCTTATGTGAATATTTATTTTATTTTATCTTTGTTCCTTTAATAATGGTTCATACTAAGCTTATTAATTTACCAAAGCATATCCCCCGAGAGTGTTGTAACCAAGAGTTTAGCAAGGCACGTTGTCGTGTACCAGTTCCCATTTGAGTCTAGCTCAAAGCGGTGTTTTCGGGTTTTACCCTTATGTACATTTGTGCCAGAGCCACCTCTACTTGCTCATATCCAGGCAGGGATGTATTTTCTTGGAAACCCCTTACTCAATACTCACCAGAATACTAGGAATATTTCCTATATTTAATCTTTTCTATAGGGTTCTTCCTAATTTTTTCATATTATAATTTCCACAAATAACTAAACCATCCTTTGATACCAACTATAGCATCCCGCATTTTTATCACATGAACTTTCATTTCATTAAACAAAGATGAGGATCTATAAGGTTTAGTGTCTTGGAAACCAAAAACTTATTACATGAGACAAAAAAAATTCTTCTTAAACACTTGAAAGGCTTCTTCATTTGTTAATCCTATGTTCATTAAAACATCTCATAACCTGGGATTATACATCAAAGGAAAGGGTGAGCATAAGGCCTAGTAAGGGAAACGAGGGAAACATTTTACATGAGAACTTGAGACACATAAAAATTCATGAAAAATAACTTTAAGGAATGGGAAAGAGATCATGTGGAATATCATAATAAAAATAATGTGTTTCATAATTTGAAGATGTGGCTAAAACATTTAAAATATAAAATAATTTCTGTTTCTCCAAGGTCCATCCCCAAGGTGTCATTAAAAATTACCAAGGTTATTCACCAAGGCGTCGTTAAAAAAAGTCATCTCTAGAGATTAAGTCTTTACCCAATGAATTAGAGCGCTATCAGGGCACACCCTTAAATTTTCCTTTATTATCATGTGATACACATATATCATCATCAAAAATTTCATAAATAACCCATATATCATAAAAGAAAGGGGTTTTATTACATAATCAAAACATTTTAAAAACTGCTTGTAAAGACATGATCTTTATGTCACTTTAAACCCACAGAAAAGTAAAGAGGGTTTCATGTTTGTAAATCACATAATTAAAATAGAAAATTTTGATAAATATGTGAATAACCCTTTAGAAGAAAGATCTTTGAGTATTCACTTAATAAAATAAATGAATTTGGGAAAAAGAGGGATACATTTTGAGATGAAAATTATGCAGCATAATGACTATGATATAGGGTTTTAGAAAATATTGAAAAGAAAGGGGAAATGGGTCACCCACTCATAAATGATCCATAAAACAGTAGAGGTACAGAATATAAAGGATATAAGAACATGGTAATGAAATTTAAAATAGATAACATATGAAATGAAAAACATGGAAGGAAGACAAAAATAAGATTTCTCTTATGAAAATTCGGCAGCCTAACGACATCACTTAAAACATAAAAAAAATGAATTGAAGAGATAAAATAGGGTCTCTCATCATTTAAACATAAAATATCAGTATGATAGATATATAGATAATACTCCAACATAATAAAATGGAGCATGAAAGACTTGATGTGAAAATAGATCTTGAAAACGAGATGGGTGAAAGAATCCCTTAAAAGTTTCGCAGCCTAACAGTGCCAATTAAACATTATTAAAATGAATTGATGAGAGCATGAGGGGGTCTCTCATCATATGAACATGAAAAGGATAATAGGATGAATATAAAACAATATCCCCAACATAATAACATGGAGCATAAAAGAAATGACATTAAAGAGGGTACTTGGAAAGAAACAGAGAGGTAAGATCCCTTACCTTAAAACGTAAGTCTTAAAAATCGAAGGTTGGGACCTTGATGGGCTTGAGGCACCTTGGGGGGACTCCTTGGGAGGTAATGAGACCAGATAATCGTTGGGGGAGAGTTTGGAGAGAAAAATAAAGGAGTAAAGGGTGGGTATTTATAGGGAAAGTGAGGGGACAAGGCATTAATGGCCAAGGGACACCTCATTGGTGGGTTTGGAAAAACCATGGGCTTGACCATGGTATTTGCCGATGGTTTTAGCCACATGAGACCCCTCATAAAATAATTTATCCCCTTTAGTCGACCATCCCTTAATATATCTCATGACATCATCATGATGCATTTATGATGTCATTAAACATACCGAAACCCTAAAACTGTATTTTCACTATTCACCAAAAAATCAACTTTCTCAGAAAAATCACAAAATTTCACCCTAACAAAATATCAATGCATTGATTTCAAAAATTAAATCCATTTTATAAAAATAATTTTCTAAATATTTTTAATTTAATTTTTAAATAAATACACTATTCACTGAAAATTCATTTGTTTCAGAAAAATCCCCAAAAATTACCTTAACATAATATTGATGCTCTGAGTTCAAAAATGAAATCCATTTTGCAAAAATACTTTTCTAAATATTTTTAATTTAATTTTTAATTAAAAAACACTATTCACCTGAAAAAACTAATACTTGACTAATAATTTCTGAAACTTTTATTTAACTATTGAATCACATTACTTAATTAAGGTCCCTATATTGTATTATTACTTTCTTTAAGTGAGATTACTAATCCATTTGGTTACATTACTAATCCTATGTGTAACATTACTATTCCTAATATACAATTCATCAAAGATTATGTTGATCTTATTAGACTCTAAATTTCTTACTGAACATAATTGTAGAAGACCAATTTTTGGAAATCATTACTCATTATTAATTATTTAAGGTTTATATAAATATTTTCAAATAACCTTTTTCTAGAATTCATAAAAAATATGAATACTATATTTATACGGACATTTGAAAATTCACAAACTTCATCATAAGAAGAAATCACAATTTTTATTTTAATCAAAGGATTACACAAGGCAGTTACGGTCTCCTTACATAGCCCCTTATAACCCCATCATATGACCTAAGTGTAAGGTGTGATATGGTGAGAGAATATGAGGGCGGCTCGACTAACATTGCACGAGTAGTAATTTCTATCAGTTTGAACTTCTCACGAAGGCGATTTTGTTCTAGCTTCACACGATGAAGTTCGGCTTGGGTTTGTTCCAGAGAAAAGCCCAGTGGTGCTACCTCCTTCCCAAGTTCTGTTGGGTGGGCTTTGATTGGCCCGAGACTACTGGATTAGGCCATCGAATCTTCTTTCTATATCAATTAACCATGGTCACTTGTTTTTAGAGGCAATAATCAAAACGTTTAGTTTTTAGCGGTCATATTGACCAATGGTCATATAACAGTAGAAACCCAATAGTCTCATTTTAATTATACTCATGTTATCAAATGAAACAGTTTTGTTGAGTATAAAATTAAATAACACACAAAATTAGGAAACAAGATTTATTCAAAATTTCGGGTCATTACAGTTTTGATAAAATAAATATTTTTTATATAATCATCACATCAAATTTTTCTAATGGTAATGTTTCCATGATTTTTTGAGACATTTGAATTTTTTGGTAAAAAAATTATACGATATAAATATATGTTATGTACAATGATATCATAATGACCAATAAAATGATATAATATATTAAATAAAATTTATAAATGACTGAACAAATATTTCCAAATTTAAATAATGTTAATTTTAAATTATTTTATTAATTTTTTATATCCTTAATGAATCCTCCAAAACCAATATTAAATTTTTAAAGTTTAAAATCAATACTCTATACATATGGAAGACTTAATGTAATATCCTGAGTTTTAAGAAACAAACATTATGGTCAATATCATATATTATACCCTACATCGAAATTAAAAGTAAAACAAAATATTATTATTTAAATGTTACCATTATAACCTAGACATTAGAATGATGGGAATGAATAATATCAACTGAATTACAAAAATATAGTTTAAAGTTTTTTAAATAATTATTCATTTGTTACCAAATTGATGATTAATGTAAATAAAAACCAATGGAATGTATTTGATGTGTTTTTATGAAAAACTATATAAAAAAGAATAATTGTGTTTGTAAAATCATATCACTCATTATGGATTTTTATTTAATGAAAAATATGTGTTTTATATTCAATTTACTATTTTAAATTAATCTTATATTTTTTCTAGATATGATATAAGAACGAATTCAATTTTTCGGATAAAAGAAATATTTTTCTAAGAATGTAGTTTTACCGTCTTTTGATGGAGAACACTTTTTAAATTTATTTTATGACACCTATATATGTTATATTGGATGTAATAATTTTTTCATTATAAAGGTAACCTCATTATTTACTTTTTATGAATTTTTAATATTTTTCTGATAACTGTCATGTTTTTTTAATAGTAAAAATATGCTAAATTTTAACTGAAAACAACTTTTTCCATTGAGATATTTAATGTTGTTAAATAATATTATTTAATGGTTTTAAAGTATAAAGGGAATATATTTTTATATTTTATTATAATTAAGGTCATTGGTATTAATTATCTATCGAATTCGGATATAAAAACATTTCAATCCTTCACAATGATTTAACAATAAAAAACTCACTTTATCATTTTGACAATGGAAACTAATTTTAAATTAATATCATCCAATTGTATGTTTTGAATTTTTTATAATGTATTCCATATTTTTAATTAGAAGGAAAATTTCTTTAAATATGTACCTTTTATTTTTGGACATTATGAATAGTAACTGTAGTAATATTTTTTATTTTCCATGGTTAAAGGGTAAATCACTTAAATAAGGGTAAAAAAATTATAATAATATATAACTACCCTAAAACTAGTCCTAATCCTATTGTATTAGATA
The DNA here is from genome assembly GCA_963277665.1 of Viscum album. Classification (NCBI taxonomy): domain Eukaryota; kingdom Viridiplantae; phylum Streptophyta; class Magnoliopsida; order Santalales; family Viscaceae; genus Viscum; species Viscum album. The sequence continues at coordinate 1,544,644,352 of OY728135.1, read as the reverse complement.
TTTCCTACCATGATCATCCTTGTGATGAAAATTTGTAATTTGGAAGCCACTTGGGAGTGGAAATAAAATTTTATAATATTCAATTTAAAAGAAAGGGATATATAACATTAACATGTATCTTTTACTAAAAAAATTCAATATAGGGTTATATATCTTATCTCCATGACTATAAATAATAATTATAAATATAAAATAATTCCTATATCATGTAATTTTATTTAATATTTTTAGACATGAAATAAATAAATTTTTTCTATGACACAATGATGATGCAGTGATTACCTTATTAATCAAATATTCAAATAAATGATATAATAAATATTTAAATAAATTTTATTTGAACCATTATATTTTATAAAATAATTTTTTGTATTATTATCAAATATTATATTTTAGTTAATGATTTCGGTTTGAAGGAATTTCTTTGTTATGACTAACAAAAATCAATTACTAAATATTGTTAAAATTGACATATATGTGTTTTTAAAACTAATACAATATTATTAAATCATATAATAGTCATAAAACTATAATATTTTTTAAAATTAATTATATAACATTAAAAATTATATTAATTATCCACTTGTTTTTATCTTGGAGTTTTATAGTAAATATAGTAAAAATATACTATGAAAATTAAAGAAGACATCGTAAGAGGTACTGTTTTTAACTAAGGGTTGAATCCAAAAGACAAGGATAATATTATGATCTAAACATATATAAAAATTATTGGTTGATAGGATTTATACCCATTCCCAACTTATCCTCAAAATTTATCACTTTTAAACTATTATAATTAGAATATCAATTTATAATAAAATAATATTTGAACACATTCCTAAAGTACTGATCCTCTCTATTGTAAATAGAATCACCTCTACCAACTTACTAACACATCTAAATACCCTTTATTAGTCCAAATTATTCTCAAATAATCTCCCATCATCCCTCATATACTTCTATAATCCTTACCTTGGGCAGAAGGCAATTGATGAGAGCCTTTTGGCTCAAATCCAAATACATTACCTGATTTAGAGGTAACGTCTTCTCTGAAGTTCTTTTGCTTTATTTTCCTTCTCCAATCCCTAATATCTACATATTATATGTTTACATTAAAAAATTATCTTAAATATACTATTTTATTTTTATGAAAATTATTCTAACTACACTCACACACACCTCCAACAAATTGAAATGAATATAATGTTTCGGTGTATAGCGAACTACTACCTCAAGAAAGGATGATTGTTCAATTTTATCCTACCACCACTCATGGTGTCCATTATTATAGAACATTATTTATATAGGACATGTTTTATTTTTTTCTATAATTTTTAATTTTTATTTTGAACTTACCTTTATGATTTCAATGTTGTGTAAATACGATAATTTCATTTGAGGGAGTGTGGACTACCGCCCTCTCAAAGTGATATGACTTGTTAATTACATACATGTAACATATAAAGGATGGTGTTAATGAACTTATGTAACATATATAAAATATATTTTATACTGGAATTATAAAATACCTATGTATCATTTAGTTTTTATTCTTTTAATATGACAAACTAATGGAAGTAGTGTTCTTGCGTACGTACGACCTACTGTCTCTGTGAATGGTGCATTTCATTTCTTATCTCCAAATGTTATGGACTATTATAAAAACACATGTACTAGATATATATATTTTTTAAATAGTTAATAATATTCAAGTTTTGAATTAATTTTGACCACATGGAAAATTTACATCAAACAGGTTTATTTTCGACTCAAGTACCGAATATCGACAAAACAACCAATATGAACATAAATAATTATATATTTTTTCTAACATGTTAGTAATTGATATAAAAGGAATAATAGACATTAAAAATGTTCTCAAAATATTATAAATAAGAAAATGTTTATTATTCAGGAACATAATAATTGTACATGACGATTTGGACTCAAGGTAAGGGAAATAATAACACAATCTCATTTCATTGAGTTAAATATCCATGTCATTGGTTTTGTTTTTCCAAAACTATTTTTGAATGAACAATGATTATTTTGCACTAAATATCCACTTATATTGGAGGAATTTATATTTTTCAGGCATAATTATGTCATTGATTTATCCTTAATCTAATTATATGATCATTGTAAGGGACTTCATCTCAACCTCCTTTCATTGAGGAATATCTTGATGTTATGAAAATTTATTATCCAATAAGGTATATATAAAGCCCTTTTTTATTTGTTATATCATTAAATAGTATATTATCATGATGTTGAAATTTTGTTTTTATTTTACTCCAAAAATATTTTTATTCCAGTGTTTCTCAAGTGGAAAGAGACACTTTATATAAAACATAATTTTTAATGTTTTAATGAATTATTCTTCTAAAACCTTCTATTTCATGTACATGTTTTCAAAATTGTTTTTATAAAATTATTTATATGGACATATTTTTTTAAAATTGTTAATTTCATTCAAATGTTTTAAAGTGGTATTGGAAAATTTGATTCAAAAATCTTTTTATTACATGTTTTAATTTCTTTTGTACATGTATTGAATAAATATATATCCTGAAATGATTTCTTGTGATTTTAAATCAAATTTTATGAGTGAAGTGTTGGTAATTTTAATATATTATGTGTTATGATTATATAATGGTACTTGGACATTTGAAAAGTGGTTACATGATAAACAAAAGAAGGTTGGTTACATGAAAAACCAATGACAGGAGGTTCTGTGATAAACTAAGGATGGCTGGTTACATTATAACCTCCAATGCATTGGGTATGGAAGTCAGTCGTATGGATATTTCATTTCAAGATATATATGGAAGTTGACCGCATGGTTATTCCATTTAAGTATGTTAATGACCCAAGTTAACTTTATATGTTATATGTTGATTTCTATGTGCTTTATGGTAATATTTTGGTTACAAAAAATAGTAAGAAATGAGATTATATTTGGTGAATTATTTTTTCCAATTCCTAAAAGTGAAAATTATTACTTTATGATAATGTATTCAGGGTGTAAATTTTTTCATTAGACTACTAGTTTTCATTATTTACATATCCCATGCTGAGATTTTTTATGCTCATCAAAAAATTTAAATGTTATTCAGTTGCTTTAAATAATAATATATTCATGGATGGGATAAAGAAAAATTCATGATATTTAAACATGAAATGAATCATGTTTCTTTTTTTTAAGTCTCTATTTTATGAAAAAAACGATTGTGATTAGAAATGTTTACTTGTAATAATTAAGTTGTTATGTATGAGTTATGACCTAATTCTCTAAATCTATAAAAATGAAAACATGCTCGATAGGATAAGTTAAATAACTGGATTAACTAAATATTATAAAATGTCTATGGTCATGGCCTTATTGTTGGTATAAAAGGATGGTTTAGAAAAAATTATAGATTAGGATTTTCTCTTAATAGTTATGGATATCATCAAGGGTTTATTATTTTAAGGATTATCATAAGATCAATGTATTAGAAACCCCTTTTGAGGCTTATGTTATGAAATTTCATGGTAATTAATGGTATTTTTTAAGAGATGTATTTTTTAGGTAGTTATGGGTTAGTACTTTTGTGGATGAAAAATGAAAGGTATAGAATAACCATTGAGGATAAAATATTTATAGTTATTTTTGAAGATTTTATATCATGTTGTTATTGTTATAATAATTATATAGTTTTATAAAAAGTACAACTCATTGGATGGGTGACAACCCATTGTGTCTGACAAGGCCACGAGAATTCAACCCCCAACCGATGGTTGACAAGGGTTCATCACCTACCACTGGCCTATGTGGTTTCACTAGTTAGTATGACATTTTAATTTTAGTTAAATGATTTTATGGATCAAGAAGTTGTCGATTTTGGGAACTTAGGTTTTATCAAATGTATATCCATATTATTGGAAAATGATTTGGTGATTATGTGATAAATGTTATTTTAGAAGATGTTATCTCATTTGGGAACACTATATACCTTAAGAAAACAGAGTGCTTTGGGATTTTATTTGAGGTGTAATGGTTGAATTTTATTTTGGAAGAATCTATGGTTTTATTGTAGACATATGGATATTTGGGAAATGATTTACCTATCATGAAGAATATCTGATTATGTTAATTACATTTAAGTATGAGACATTAAGAGTATTCTGAGTTATTTGTAGATAAATGTTAATATTTATCATGTAAGAATATGTGATCAAATACTTTTGAATTTGGGGTTTCAATTTTAGTTTGTAATATTTTTATGATTTTTAGGGACAATTGATTTTTGAATGGTCATTGTTGAACTTTGGATATTATTCTTTGAATTTTGGAGATTAAGAGTAGTATTTATTTTCGTAAAAGATTATTATTTTGAGGGATTATATAATCTTTTACTAACACTTTTGGTTTTGAGTTAATTTCTAGAGAAAGGGGAAATATATAGTTCATCTTTTGGGTATTATGGGAGTCCCTGGAAGTTGATTCTAGCACTTCAGGTGTGACCAAGTCATATTGAATACCCATCATTCGAGATAATATGAGTTTGTGGTAGATATTTACTAAATAATTAAACTCTAATTTACTTGTAAGTATGTCTCCTTATGTTCTTATTCTAAGTATTAAAATAATTCCTCAACATTATGAAAATGACTTTAAAACCAAAAATGTTTTCCATTTAATTTTCTACTGTGGAATCAAATAATGTTTAACCCATCACAATTTTATGGTTCTATGGTTGTTAACTTTCTACTAATCATTTTTTTTATCACTCTACATCTGAACAAGATGGTTAGTTTCCATTCTATGTCCTTTTTATACTTCATTGAATTCTAGTATGTGTTATCTCGGGTGACCTCTGTACTTCTCTTTCTTTATTTTAATGTGATAGATTTGTTGAATATTTTTCTAATGTGGGATTTTAAGAGAACATACCATGCCAAATTTTAGAGTTTTGATGACACAATTTCCAAAATGGTGGAATGATGTAACATCCCATGTTTTAAGAAAGGAACACTACATTTAATATCATAATGATATGCTACATCAAGCTTAAACAAACAACTAAATATTATTATTTAAATGTAACCGGTATAACATCACTTTTAGAATGGAGGGAACGAATAGTACAAACTGAATTTTGAAATTTGTTTTACACATGTTTAAATAATGTGTAACACCCCAAGATTCATAGTATGTTATCTTTTTAAAGTAATTCAATAGCTTATGCTACACGCATCATCGAGTTTGAGAGCACAACGACTTACCAAATTAGCTGTTCAAAAAGCGGTTATGAGTAGTATTATCTGAATTTTGAATTTTAAATATTCCATATAATTTTAACATCCATATTATGTGTTTCTTAGATATAATATAAGAAAAAATTCAATTTTTCAGATAAAGGAAGTATTTTTCAGAAAATGTGATTTTACCGCCTTTTAATAGTGAACCATTTTTAAATACAATATTTGACACTTTTATATATTCAATTTAACCAAATTAACTTCTTATTTATAATCAAGACATAAAAAATTTAGTTTCGATAAAATCTTGGTGTTTTCTGATAACTTTAATAATTTGATGAATAGTGAAAATTATTAAATTTTAACTGAAAACAAATTTTTTAATCAAAATAATTTATTGTGGTAGATTATACATTTGATTGGTTTTGAATTATAATTATATTATATTTTAATAATTTAATACAATGTAGTTTATTATAAGTAATTTCACATTTAAATTAGACAAAAACACATGTCAATTTTTGATCATTTTTACTTTAAAAAAAATCTCGTTTTTGGTTTTGAAAACAGGAATTAATTTTAAATTAATTAATGAAATTTAGATGTTTTGAATTTTTTAAAATAGAGTTATTTTTTAAATTCCAAATATCAAAATTATCTTTGGGTAAATTTTTTTTATTTTTCTGAAAACATTCAATTTTTGATGAATAGTTAAAAACACTGCGTTATTGTTTAAAACCGAATTTTATTTAAATAATTATTTATTTTAAATAATTTTTTTTAAGTAAAAATAGTTATATAATAAATATATGTGTTAAATTTAATTCATTATAACAATTTTCTAATAATATTAGATGTATAAAATTTTATTGAACTTTTTACCATCTTTTACCCACCTTCTAGGCACATTTGCAAATTTGCATAAAATGTTATTTTATATCTTCTGTGAATTTAATTTCATAAATACGAGTGACATGGTTGACATCAGTATGTAAAATTTGGCTCAATAAGATAAAAATAATTTTGGGCGAATAGTAACTTTTGACTTTTTTACCACATTTAAAAGTAAATAGGGTAATTAAAGATAAAATGATATTATAATTACTAAAACACGTGTCCTAATTCTATGGGATAAGTGTATTTAGACCAAATAAACTTTAGAAATAAAATATTATCATTTTGGTCCACTTATATTAGATTAGGACATTTATCATTTTTTTTATTTAAAGAAGAGTTAAAAGTGTTAAATTCAAATTATAATAACTAAACCATTTTTAATATAGGGTTATACATAAGATAAATTATACTATAAAAATTCATTATAAAGATAAAAATATTTCCTACATCATGTTATTTTATTTATAATTTTTATATATTTAAAAATTAAATTTCATTATGACACAATGATGATGCAGTAATTACCTTATTAATGAAAGATTAAAATAATTGATATAATAAATATAAAAATAAATGAAAATTGAGATTTTGATGTCATTCACAAATTTTCTAGGTGAATATTACATGTTAGAGTTGATTTAATTTATTTTCTAGAAGTAATCAAAATTTTATGACTAACAAAAACAAAATACCAAATTTTGTCAAAATTGACATAAATGAGTTTTTAAAAGAAATACTATATTATTAATTGATATAATATATATAAAAATATACGGTTCAGCTAAAGGACTAATATAATGATAGATATGTCATTAATTAACCACTTTAGGTTCTCTTGTAATTTTATAGTAAGTTTATTAATCATATAACATAAAAACACAATGAGACATGGTAAATGTTAAACTATTTAACCAAGAGTTAAATCTAAAAGATAATGTTTATAAGGTAGCCTAAACTTATCTAAAACCTATTGGTTGAGAGTAATTTGACCCATAACCACCTACAAATCGAAATAAATTCATTTTTATCCTTTATAAACCAAATATGATTGTATAAAAAAATAATATTTCATGTTTTTTCTAAAGTGACTCTCGCCTCTCTTATAAAATCATACTTTCCCTTCTCTCAAAATCACACCTCCAAAGCCATTTAGCTCAGACAAACCCTACCAAAATCTCATACCAACATCCCAAAATTCAATTTATAGGCCTTACCATGATCATAAATCCATCCTATGGAGCCCTTTTGTTAAAATCTAAAGGAAACACCCAAAGAAGAGATAATTATTTTATCACCTTCTTCAAAGTTATTTTCTTCTTCCACTTTCTCTTTCATTATTATTTACAAACTAAAATAATAAATATAGTACCTTCTGAATACTATGATTTTATTATTAATATGGTACAACTATATTAATTATTCTATCCATCCTATGAATGATAATGTCACAATGCGTGTGTACGTATGGATTACCGTCTCTACACTGTGGTGTAATTTGTTATTCAACACTATGTAATTTGGATGGATATAATAATGAGTAATATGCATATAAATAATGAAAATAAAATGATAATTTCTCTTTAAAATTAATATACCATATAATTCAACACCTTCTAATCATTAAGAAAATTATATCGTCACTCATGTGTACGTACATCTTATCATCTCCATGACGTAATGAGATTTATTTCCACGTTCACCATTCATTGATAATTAAAAAAAATATTATTAATAAGTATGTAATATATGACACAATACTTCTACTTTAGATATATATATATATATATATATATATCTGTGTGTGTGTGTGTGTACCTACATATATCTTATGCACTTACTTTCATTCAATACAATATGAAAACAGAAACGATGTTTATGCGTACGTATGGCCTACCGTCCCCATAAACTGTGTTTTAAAATTCATATATCTATCAATTATACATTTTTATATATTAAATATATATGATATATAAATCATTTTTTATTTTTTGGAAGTATTTAAATAATTATCTAAATGATATGATCAAGAATAACAAGTTAAAACACATACAATAAAGAAAGTGATTATTACCCGAAATGTTAATTTAACATGGAGATCATATTTAAATGGGTAATATAAAGTCATAAATGAATAATGTATGATATAAAAAATATTAATATGGTTCTAGTATAATTTAATAAATTACTATGTTCTTTATAAAGGAGTTTAAACGTACCCTTGACCAAAGGAATTGCAAGGTAAGGGTTAATTCCTCAATATCATTATTATCCGAGATTGTTTATGTGTAATTATTTTCTGGGAAATATTTATTATCTATGTCTATGTTTCATAAAATACATTTCAAAATGATTCTTTTAAGATACTCTTTAACTAAAATATCATTTTAAATGTTTTAAATATTAATTCTTCTAATTATTTTTCATTAATGTCCATGTTTTCAAAATGGTTTTTGAGGATTTATTTATATGGACATGAATTTTTTAAAATGTTAATTCCTTTAAAAAGTATCAAATTGGAATGGTACCATTTGATTAGAAAATATCTTTTAAATTTATTCCTTTATAAATTGTGAGACTTTTAAATGATTTCATAAAAAAACGTATCCCTCTCAAAGGGTTTTATTGATTATTTTAATCTTTGTCAACATTCCTTTTAGATATTAATCTTGATTGAGGTTGATTTATTATAATTTTAATCTTAAATATTTAATTGAATGAGTTATGATATGTTTGAATGTGGATGTTCTATTTTTATACCCTTCATGGTTTATAGTTGATATATTATCATTTCATATGCTAGTTTTAATACAAATGTTTATGTTATCATTCAACATTTTCATATAAGGAATGCAGTAGACTTAGTAAGTGACGGGTGGAGCCTACTATCTCTCCTCGATGCATTGGTAGGTCACATCAGACAAATTAGTGTCTTGGCATAAGGCCTTGAAAAAAAATTATTTGTATTCTTGGCAGGAGGCCTTGACTATGTGGTAATGATGTCTGTCGTTAGGCATTCCCTCATTATGAAAATAGTTATTACATGTGATTATTCGACTAGTAGAATATCCATGTGTATGTTTATATGGAAATGTTTGATTTATTTTATCCATATTATGTTTAGGTTTATGTTTAAAAGAATGTTGTTTTTATTACACATCTTGACTTAAATGTTTATATCTTCCACCAAATTATTTACCCTATCAGAGCATCTAAGCTCACCCCTTTCTTATGTTTCATTTTCCTAAAATTTCAAGAAGTGTATAATGAGTGATATGAAGGATTAAGATAAGGGAATAATGGAATTATTAAAGGATTCTTTATGCTATTTTTTATGTTATAAAGTGTAATGTAACATTCATGTATGTAATCTTTTTTTCAAGGCAGATAAAATGATCAGTCCTTCAAGGCTTGATTCCTTGTAATCATACCAATATATTAAAATAATGCACATAATCTACGTAATAGGGGTTGGGGTGTTACAATTGGTATCAGAGCAAGTTTACTGAAAACCATGGAAACTAGATTTAGATAAACTCATATTATAAAACATTACCCTAAGATATACATTGAGTATTAAAGTAAAAGGATTTCCTAGAATTTTGGTAATGTAGAGATTTTATGAATTTTCCATGCAATACATACATGTCTAGATATGAGAAGGTAGAGGTGGCTCTGGAACAAAATGTACCTAAGAGTGAAATCTCCAAAAAAGAGTTTTCGGCTTGACCTGGGTTATCCTAGTACACAATAATGGGCCTTTCTTTACTCTTGGTTACGATACTCCTGGGGGATATGCTTAGGATAATTAACATTTTTTTAGAAACCATTATGAAGGATTTATAAGTAAATACTTCCTCAAAGAAAACATTTTTATGATTATGGATTATATGCAAAGACATTTCAATTTACATTAGGTATTTTAAAAGTTTGGAATTATGAATGGTGATTCATAAACTAACCTATTGCATGACATCGTTTAGAAATGTTTCCCGGTAGAAGGAATATGAACTTTAGTAATATGCAAGATCCAAAGAGTAAGAAAGATCATAAATTTCATGGTATTAAGCCAAAATTTAGAAGGTAAAGAGTCTCCCACATATCATCATCATATGATGAAATAATATCATGTGTTAATAAGATAAGTAAATAATTTTATGAGTCCTATGGATTTTAAGGGAAGCATGAAATGAAGAGGATGGAAAATAGAATGATGGATAAAGGGAAGAAGGGAGATAAGTATTTTCCCACATGTGATAACTATGGAAAGAATCACCATGGTAAATGTTTAAAGAGAATGGGAGTATGTTATATGTGTGGAGAAAAAAGGACACCAAGTATGTGATTTCAAGGTTAAGTGAAAGGTTTCAAATGTATAATGATTCATCTGTAAGGAGTTGGAACACTATGTGAATTAATGTCCCAATCATCAACGTATACCACAAATGATGTTGTTGGATAATAATCAAGTTATGATACTATCGCAGATGAAGCGGAATGACTAGTGTTCTTATGTTGATATTAAAGAATTATCTCATTTGAGTGTTGTATAAATGATGTGTTGGTTATAATAATTTAGGAGTATATAAATTATTGTACTGCAGTACTATTTCATTAAAGATTTGAGATTGTGTGGTACCACGAAATGAGTCTCAATAACAAGTTAAATTTTTTGAAAAATACATGGTTCAAGGAAATATAAAAATTAATATGTTCCTGATACTGAGGTGTTCGATTTTGGAATTAGATAAGATTGATTTGGATAAATTATATTGGATATTCATTACTACATTGGAACTAATTAATGGTTTGTTTGTTCCATTATTGTTGGATTTTACAACATTTTTGGATATAAAGAGTATATCCGGTATTCTATAGGGAATAAGGGAGCATTAATTTAATAAATAAGGTTTTATGGTAATCTAAGGTGTTACCGTGTTTTAAAAGAATACATGATGAAGGTACTCAAATGTTATTTTGTGGAAAAAAGTTATCTTCAATATTTTATGTTGACATTCCTTATCAATTTTGGACTTTGAGTTAGAAAGAAGTATTTTGTATAAGTATAAATGTTGGAATGGATTATGTATAACATTGGATACTATTGTAAAGGTTAAATAATTTCTTAAGATAATTTTTGGATTGTTATAAAAAGACAATCTGGAGGTCGGGTGACAACTCATCATGTTCAGCAAGGCCGCAAGACTTAACCCAAAACCGAAGGGTGATAAGGGTACATCAGCTACCACTGGTCTATGTGATGTCCTGGTTTGTATAATGTAGTTTTTTTTATAATAGTATGAAAAAATAATTATAAATTCATTATTTTTGGAACTATTTATGATTCAGATAAATAGACTATTTTTTAAGTCTACTTTCTTTTGGAGTGAAAGATGAGTTTGTGGTAGAAATTAGATGAAGGATGAAACACTAAATGTCAATTATATATATTTTTTCCTCTTATTAAATGAATAAATTAATTCTTAAACATTAGGGAAGGGATATTAAAACCAAAAATGTGATATCCTGATACCTTATGTTTTGTTGAACCAATTATATTTTAAATCATCATAGATTGATGGCTTTGAGGCCCTCAATTTTACACTTGTTTGTGATTGATGACCTCAATCACTCCCTATAAATATTTATATTTTATCTCCAATTCTGTGTCTCTAATTTTCACCAATGTTCCTCTAATCGAGATCATAATTTTGTGGTGACGTTTTCATTTCCCTTTACCTCTTATTAAGACTAAGTTTTATTAATCCAATTTATGATGTGGGTTTTCCTCAAAGGTATTTTTCTATTTTTTACCTTTTATTTTTGAAGAATAATTTAAAATTGCGAGGATTCAATTTTTTAGAGGTTAGAATGTAACATTCCAAGATTTCATAGTATGTTATCTCTTTAAAGTAATTTAATAGTTTATGCTACACACAACACCGAGTTCGAGCAAACCACGACTTGATAAACTTATTGTTCAAAAAGCAGTTATGAATAGTATTATCTAAATTTTGAATTTAATATATTAGGTATAATTTTAAAATCCATATTATTTGTTTCTTATACATAATATAAGAACAACATCAATTTTTCAGATAAAGATGGTATTTTTCAAAAAAATGAAATTTTACCGCCTTTTAATGGATAACTCTGTTTAAATCCAATATTTGACACTTTTATATATTCAATTTTAAAAAATAATCTTAATATTTATAATAAATACATAAAAATTTAGTTTTTATAGAATTTGTTTTGTATTTCTGAAAACTTGAATATTTTTGATGAATAGTGAAAATACTAAATTTTATTTGAAAACAACTTTTTTAATCAAAATAATTTATAGTGTTAGATTATACATCTGAATGGTTTTGAAGTATAATTAGATTATATTTTTATCACTTAATACAATTTAGGACATTATAAGTAATTTCACATTTAAATTGGACATAAACACGTGACATTCTTTTGATAATTTTTACTTTTTAAAAAAACTCACTTTTTTGGTTTTGACAATAAGAATTAATTTTAAATTAATTAATTCAATTTATATGTTTTTAATTTTGTAAAATAGACTTCATTTTTTAATTCATAATATCAAAATTATCTTTGGGTGAATTTTTGGTATTTTTTTGAAAACATTCAATTTTTTATGAATAGTGAAAAACACTGTGTTATTGTTTAAAACCGACTTTTATTTAAATAATTATTTATTTTATATAAATTTATTATAAGTAAAAATAGTTTTATAATAAATATATATTTTCAATTAATTAATTACATCGATCTTATAATAAGATTAAATGTATAAATTTTTATTGAGTTTTTACCATCTTTTACCCACCTTCTTGGCACATTTGCAAATTTGCATAAAACGTAATTTTACCACTTCTATGAATAGAATTTTAAAAATACGAGAGAAATGGTTGACATAAGTGAGTAAAATGTGTTTCAATAAGATAAAAATAATTTTTTTGAATAGTAACTTTTGACATTTATTTAACACAGTTAAAAGTAAATAGGGTAATTAAAGATATAATGATATTATAATTACACTAACACATGTCCTAATTATATTATATAAGTGTATTTAGACCAAAACCAACCTTAGGAATAAAATATGATCCTTTTGTTCCACATGTATTATATTAGGACATTTATTATTTTTTTTATTTAAAGAAGAGTTAAAAGTATTAAATTCAAAGTTTAATAAATAAACAATTTTTAATATAGGGTTATACATTAGATAAATTAGACTATAAATATTAATTATAAATATGAAAACATTTCATATATCATGGTATTTTATTTATAGTTTTTAGACATTAAATATTAAATTTATTTATGACATAATGATGATGCAGTAATTACCTTATTAATGAAAGATTAAAATAATTGATATTATAAATATAAAAATAAATGAAAATTTAGACTTTTGATGACATCCACGAATTTTATAGGTGAATATATTATGTTAGGGTTGATTTAATGTAATTTTTTTAAAGCAATCAACTTTTTATGAATAACAAAAAAATACCAAATAGTGTCAAAAATTGACATAAATGAGTTTTTAAAACAAATAATTTATTATTAACTGATATAATATTTCTAAAAATCTAAGGATTAGAAAAAGGACTTATATAATAATATATATGTCATTAATTAACCACTTGATGTTATCTTGGAATTTTATAGTATTATTTTACCCATATAATATAAAAGTACAAGCAGAAATGGTAAATGTTAAAACATTTAACCAAGAGTTAAATCTAAAAGAAAATGTTAATATGGTTGCCTAAACTTGTCTAAAATCTATTGGTTGAGAGTAATGTGACCCATAACCACATAAGGATTGAAATAAATTCATTTTCATACATTATAAACCAAATATCATTGTATAATAAAATGATATTTCAAGATTTTCCTAAAGTGACACTCACCTCTCTTATAAAAAGGTACTTCTCCTCTCAAAATCACACATCCAAAGCCATATGTCTTAGTCAAACCCAGACCAAATCTCCTCCTAACTTCCCTCACTTCAACCTAGAGTCCTTACCTTGAGAAAAAATCCATCCTATGGATCCCTTTTGTTCAAATCAAAAGGAAACACCCAAAGAAGAGGTAATTATTTTATCACCTCTTTCAAAGTTCGTTTCTTCTTCCACATTCTCCTTCATTGTTATTTCCATACCAAAATAAAAACTCCAGTACCTTATATATACTATGATTTTATTATTTATATGGTACAACTATATTCATTATTTTATCTATCCTATGAAAGATAATGTCACCACGTGTGCGTACGTACGACTTACCCTCTCCACACTGTGGTGTAATTTTTTCTTTAACACTATCTAATTTGGATGGATAAAATTATGAGTAATATGAATATAAATAATTAAAATAAAATGATAATTTCTCTCTACAATTATTATATCATCCAAATACACTTCTTCTAATCATTAAGTAAATGATATCGTCACTCGTGTGTATGTGCGGCTTACTGTATCCACGGCATGATGAGATTTATTTCCCCATTCATCATTCAATGATGATTATAAAAATATATATTATTAATAAGTATGTAATATATGAAATAATAAATATACTGGATATATATGTATTTATGTATGTATGTATGTATGTATGTATGTATGTATGTATGTATGTATGTATGTATGTATGTATGGATGTATGTATGTATGTATGTATGCATGCATGTATGTATGTATGTATGTACGTACGTATGTACGACTTACCGTCTCCACACTGTGGTGTAATTTTTTATTTAACACTATGTACTTTGGATGGATATAATTATCAGTAATATGAAAATAAATAATTAAATTAAAATGATAATTTCTCTCTACAATTAGTATACCATCCAATTACACTCATTCTAATCATTAAGTAAATGATATCGTCGCTCATGTGTACGTGCGACTTACTGTATCCATGACACGATGAGATTTATTTCCACGTTCATCATTCAACGATGATTATAAAAATATATATTAATAATAAGTATATAATATATGACATAATAATTCTACTGGATATATATATCTGTATGTATGTATGTATGTATGTATGTATGTATGTATGTATGTATGTATGTATGTATGTATGTATGTATGTATGTATGTATGTATGTATGTATGTATGTATGTATGTATGTATGTATGTATGTATGTATGTATGTATGTATGTATGTATGTATGTATGTATGTATGTATGTATGTATCTATGTACGTATGTATGTATGTATGTATGTATGTATCTATGTATGTATGTATGTCTGTATGTATGTATCTATGTATGCACGTATGTACGTATGTATGTATGTATGTATGTATGTATGTATGTATGTATGTATGTATGTATGTATGTATGTATGTATGTATGTATGTATGTATGTATGTATGTATGTATGTATGTATGTATGTATGTATGTATGTATGTATGTATGTATGTATGTATGTATGTATGTATGTATGTATGTATGTATGTATGTATGTATGTATGTATGTATGTATGTATGTATGTATGTATGTATGTATGTATGTATGTATGTATGTATGTATGTATGTATGTATGTATGTATGTATGTATGTATGTATGTATATGTATGTATGTATGTATGTATGTATGTATGTATGTATGTATGTATGTATGTATGTATGTATGTATGTATGTATGTATGTATGTATGTATGTATGTATGTATGTATGTATGTATGTATGTATGTATGTATGTATGTATGTATGTATGTATGTATGTATGTATGTATGTATGTATGTATGTATGTATGTATGTATGTATGTATGTATGTATGTATGTATGTATGTATGTATGTATGTATGTATGTATGTATGTATGTATGTATGTATGTATGTATGTATGTATGTATGTATGTATGTATGTATGTATGTATGTATGTATGTATGTATGTATGTATGTATGTATGTATGTATGTATGTATGTATGTATGTATGTATGTATGTATGTATGTATGTATGTATGTATGTATGTATGTATGTATGTATGTATGTATGTATGTATGTATGTATGTATGTATGTATGTATGTATGTATGTATGTATGTATGTATGTATGTATGTATGTATGTATGTATGTATGTATGTATGTATGTATGTATGTATGTATGTATGTATGTATGTATGTATGTATGTATGTATGTATGTATGTATGTATGTATGTATGTATGTATGTATGTATGTATGTATGTATGTATGTATGTATGTATGTATGTATGTATGTATGTATGTATGTATGTATGTATGTATGTATGTATGTATGTATGTATGTATGTATGTATGTATGTATGTATGTATGTATGTATGTATGTATGTATGTATGTATGTATGTATGTATGTATGTATGTATGTATGTATGTATGTATGTATGTATGTATGTATGTATGTATGTATGTATGTATGTATGTATGTATGTATGTATGTATGTATGTATGTATGTATGTATGTATGTATGTATGTATCTAAATAAAAACCTCTAGAGGGACAACATAAAGTGGGAGATTTTATAATTTGTATCTTGATGCTTGGTATGCCAACAAGTCAACGCTGAATGATTAATAAATGGGTTGTATAAAGTAAATAATGAATCATGTATGATATAATAAATATTAATATGGTTATATTATATTATAATAACATACTATGGTCATTATACAGGAGATTAAACATACCCTGGACCAAAGGAAAGTTCAAGGTAAGGGTTAATTCCACAATCTCATTATTATCCGAGATTTTTTATGTGTAAGTATTTTTTGGGATCATATTTCATAAAATACATTTCAAAATTATTTTTTTAAGATACTATTTTACTAGAACTTTATTTTAAATGTTTTAAATATTTATTCTGCTAAATCTTTTTCATTAATGTCCATGTTTTCAAAATGGTTTTAAGGATTTATTTGTATGGACATGAATGTTTTAAAATGTTAATTCCGTTAAAAAGTTTCAAAGTGGCATGGGACAATTTGTTTTAAAAATATTTTTTAAACTTCTTCCTTTATAAATTTTGAGACTTTTAAATGATTTCATAAAACAATATATCCCTCTCAAAAGGTTTTACTGATTATTTTCAACTATATCAACATCCTTTTTGGATATTATTCTTGATTGAGGTTGATTTTTTATAAATAAAATCTTCAATATTATATTGAATGAGTTATGATATGTTTGAATGTGGATGTGCTATTTTTATACCCTTCATTGTTTATGGTTGAAGTATTGTCATTTCGTATGCTAGTTTCAATACGAATTTTTTTTCATGTTTCTACATTTTCATATGAGGATTGAAGTAGACTTAGTAAGTGATGGGTGGAGCCTACTATAGCTCTTCAATTAATCGGTAGGTCTCATGGGACAAAATAGTGTCTTGGCATAAGTCATTGAAAAAAAATTATTTGTAGTCTTGGCACGAGGCCTTGGCTATGTGGTAGTGATGTTCAGTGTTAGACATTCCCTCATTATGTAATTTTTAATTACATGTGATTATTTGGATAGTAGAATATTTATGTGCATGTTTATATGGTAATGTTTGAATTATTTTATCTATATTTTTTTCATGTTTATGTTTAAAAGGTTGTTGTTTTTATTAGACATCTTGCCTTAAAAGTTTATAGCTTCTCCTAAATTATTTACCCTTACTTACCATCTGAGCTCACCACTTTCTTATGTTTTATTTTCCCAAGATTCCAAGAAGTGTATTATGAGTGATATATAGGGTTAATCTAAGGGAATAATGGAATTATTAAAGGATTTGTTATGTTGTGGTGTATGTTATAAAGTGTAATTTAACATTCATGTATATAATATATTTTCCAAGACTGCTAAATTGGTCGGTCCTTCAGGACTTGATTCCTTGTAATCATTCCAATGTAATAAAATAATGCACTTACTCTAGTTAACTAGGGTCATGGTATTACATAATGATACATTGGTCACCAAATTTATTAGAAATGGAAATAAAAACCAATTGAATATAATGTATGTGTTTTTATGAAAACCTATTTAAAAAGAAAATAATCATGTTTATAAACTCATATCACTATTTATGGATTCTTATATAATTGGAAATATATGTTATATATTCAATGTAGTGTTTTAAATTAATCTTATATTTTTTCTAGATACAATATAAGAACAAATTCAATTTTTGGATAAAAGAAGTATTTTTCTAAAAATGTAGTTTTATTGCCTTTTGATGGAGAACCCTTTTTAAATTTATTTTCTAACACATTTAAATGTTATATTTGAAAAAATAATCTTATTTTTTATAATTGAGATATAAAAATTTACTTTTTATGAATTCTTTATATTTTTCTGATAACTATCATGTTTTGATGAATAGTAAAAATATGCTAAATTTTAATTAAAAAAAACCTTTTCCAATGAGATAATTTATATGGTTAAATCATATCATATAATGGTTTTAAATTATAAATGGAATATATTTTTATCATTTATTATAATTATAGTCATTGTTATTAATTTTATATCGAATTCAAATTTAAAAATATTTCAATCTTTTGCAATTTTTTAACTTTTTTTAGAAAAACTCTACATTCTCATTTGGAAAATGGAAATTCGTTTTAAATTAATTTATTCCAATTATATATTCTTAATTGAGATAAATTTATTCCATAT
This sequence comes from Viscum album, assembly GCA_963277665.1. Classification (NCBI taxonomy): domain Eukaryota; kingdom Viridiplantae; phylum Streptophyta; class Magnoliopsida; order Santalales; family Viscaceae; genus Viscum; species Viscum album. The sequence goes on along the minus strand of OY728135.1, from coordinate 1,544,625,520 downwards.
TTTTAATCATAAGGAAAAAATTGTGTAAATAGGTACCTTTTATTTTTGCACATTACAAATAGTAACTTCAGTAATTATTTATATTTACCATGGTTAAAGGGTAAATCAGGTAAATAAGGGAAAAAATATTTTAATACTATAATACTACCTTAAGAGGTTTTATAATCCAATTGTATGAGATATTTATGTCCATGATTATCCATAGGATGAACGTTTGGCATTTGGGAGCCACTTTGGTGTGAAAATAACATTTTATAATATTTCATTCAAAGAAATGGGGAATATAACATAACCATGTATCTTTTACAAAAATAATTTTAATATATGGTTATATAAATTATCTATTTGACTATAAATATTCATTAAAAATATGAAAATATTTTATAGATCATCTTATTTTATGTATAATTTTTAGACATTAAATAAATAAATTTATTTATGATAGAATGAGGATACAATGATTATCTTATTAACAAAAGGTTTGTATAAATGTTATTATAAATATTATAATAATTTTAATTTTAAAATTTTTATTCCATAAAATAATATTATAGATGCTATGACATATTATATTTGAGTTATTTATTTTGTTTCTAAGTAATCAAGTTGTTACGACTTTAACAAGAATCAATTACTAAATAGTGTCAAAGTTGACATAAATATGTTTTTAAAACAAATAAAATTTTATTAAATGATATAATAGTCCTAAAAATATATTATTTGGAAAAATAACTTGTATAATTTTACCAATACCATTACTTATCCACTTGTGGTTCTCTTGTCATTTTATAGTATCTATAGTAACCATATATTATGAAAATACAAGAAGACATGGTAAGAGTTTATGTTTTTATCTAAGGGTTAAATCCAAAAGATAAGGTTAATCATAAGACCTAAACTTGTATAAAACATATTTTTTGATAGTATTTCGACCCATACTCATATTAAAATTAAAATATATTATTTTGGAACAATTATAATTCAAAAATCAATTTATAATAAAATAATATTTGAAAACATTCATATGGTGCCCCTCCTCTCTCTTATAAAATGGAATCCCCTATACCCACTTACTCACACCAATAAAGCCCCTTGTCTCATCAAACTTTCTCTCAAATAATCTACCAAAATCTCTCCTTTACTCCTATAGACCATATATTGGGTATAAGTAAATTCAAGAAAGTCTTTTGGCTTAAATCAAAAGAATTTAACTGATTTATAGGTAATGTCTTCTCTCAAGTTCCATTCCTTTATTTTCCTTATCCACTCCCTATGATATTATAATTCTATTATTACATAAAAAATAGTATAATAAATATAATAGGTTATTTTTATGAGAATTATTCATACTATATTCACACACACCTCCAACTAATAGATATGAACATACAGTTTCTGTGTACGGTGAACTATTGCCTAATGAAACGATGATTGTTCAATTTTCTCCTACAACATATCAGGGTGGAAATTATGATGGAACTGTATTTATATATGAAATATATTATTTTTATACTTCCAATATTCTTTTTTTATTTTTATTTATAACATATCTTAATGGTTTCTATATTGTGTAAATACGATAATTTCATTTGAGGAATTGTGGACTACCGGCCCCTCAAAGTGATATGACTCCTTCATTACATACATGGAATGTATAAAGGATGGTGTTAATAAAATTATTTAACATATATAACATATATATTGTATATAATTATAATATACCTATGTATCATTTAGATGTTATTTCATTAATACGACATAGAAATGGAATTAGCGTTCATGTATACGTATGGCCTACCATCTCCATTAATGGAGGTTTTGATTTATTATCTCCAAATGTTAAGGACTATTATAAATACATATATAGTGGATATATATGATATTTAAATCAGGATTAATATTCTGTTGATGATGTAATTTTTAAAACATTGACAATTTACATCAAACAAGTTTATTTTGACTCAAGTACCAAATATCGACAAAATGACCAATACGAATTTATGTAATGATGTAATTTTTATAAAATAGTAAAAAGTGATATAAAAGAAATGATAAACATGAAAAAAAATTTCAATAAAGTATAAATTAACCTATTTTTATTATGTAGGAACATAAATATTTTTTGTGACAAGTCAGACTCAAGGTAATAGAAATCATAACATTATCTCATTTCATTGAGTTAAATATCCATGTCATTGGTTTTGTTTTTCCACTAATATGTGTGAATGATATCTTATTGTTTCACACTGAATATCCACATATATTTGGTGTATTTATAATTTTCACACATAATCATTTAATTGATTTATCCTTAATCTAATGATATGATCATTGTATGGGACATCATCTCAATCTCCTTTCATTGACGCATATCCTAATTTTATGTAACTTTATTATCTTATAAGGTGTATATAAAACCCTTTTGACATTTTATATCATGAAATATTATATTCTCATGATTTTTAAAGTTTTGTTTAATGTTATTCCTTAATTATTTTTATTCAAGTGTTTCTCAATTGGAAAGAGACTCTTTAACTAAAATGTTTTCTTTAGTGTTTTAAAGATTTATTCTTATAAAACATTCTATTTTATATACATGTTTTCAAAATGGTTATTAGGAATTTATTTATATGAAAATTAATGTTTTATAATATTAATTTGTTTGAAAATTTCTAGTGTGGTACGGGAAACTTCGATTCAATTGTCTCATTATAAAATGTTTTAAATGGTTTTGGTAATTGATTGAATAAATCAATATATCGAAATGATTTATCATGGTTGAAAATGAAATCTTAGGATTGGAGTGTTAATAATTTCAATATTTAAATTTTTTTGATTATATAATGGTACTTGGACATTTCATGAGTGGTTACGGGATATACCAAAGAGGGTGGTTACGTGATACACCAAAGATAGGTGGTTCCGTGATAAATAATGGATGGTTGGTTACACTATAACCTTAAATGCATTGGGTATCGATGTCGGTCGTGTGGCTATTACATTTAGTGATACGTGTGGAATTCGATTTTATGGTTATTCTATTTAAGTATGTTTTGGTCCCAAGTTACCTTTATATGTTATAGGTTGCTTTCGGTGGGCTTTATGGAAATATTTTGGTTACAAAAAGGGTATTAAATGAGCTTATATTAAGTTAAGTGTTTTGGATACATCTTAAAGGTGAAAAGTATTACATTATGATAACGTATTCATTGTTTACATGTTATCATAAGACTGTCAATTTTCATTCTTTACGTATCCCTTAATGATATTTTTATGCTCATTCCATGTTTTGAAATATTTTCCACATGAATAAAAGAAGAATAGAGTCAAGGATGAGATAAAAGAAAAGTCATAGTGTTTAAACATGAAATGAACCATGTATCTTATTTTTTGAAAGTTTGTGTTTTATGAAAAAAACAGATAGTGAGTAGAATTGTATACTTGTAATATTTAAGTATTTATGTATGAGTTATGACCTCATTCCCTAAAACACTAAACCTAAAAAGATCCTTGATGTGATTAAAAGTCAAATAATTTTCTTAACTCAAGATTAAGTAATTTTTATGGCTGGGGCCTTATACTTCCACTTCACGATGGGTACAATTTTAATTATTTTGGTTCAAAAATATGTAAAATAATGAAACTATATTCACTATAGAGGAATCCATGGGAAAACCATTGGAATATTTGGGGTTTTTATTAATTTATTATATAAATTCACAAACCAATATTTAGAAATTAATAAATAATTATACTCTATACTTCTATATAAACCCACACAAAATCTAATTCTGCCTCACTCAATACACTTAATGAATTAACTTATTCTACCACTCATTACATAGAGTCTCCCCATGGTTCCCCCAATATCTTATGAAGCTCCTACTAAGCTTTTATAAGCCTCCTTTAAAATTACTTGTTACGTACCATCGTTATGCTTCTGAAATTATTTTACATTTTTTAATGCCCCAAAATTGTGTAGTTAATACACATCCGATTTTTCACTGTAGTGTATTAACCTGGTTGTACAAATCTTTTATTTATTGTGAAATCTCATGTATGTATCCCATAATCCGTTAACATGGAATTAATTTTTTTTAATATGATCCTATATTGAATCCCACTTATTCATGTACATGGTATGAATGTGACCAATGGCCCTAGAATTATATATCCCTCCAATGATTTGGGTCATTATTTGGGACTTCCCAGATCATGGTACCACTCTAAGGTTCCCCAAGCACGGATGGCCGCATATCCTCAAGGTTATCACCTCAAACAATTGAGGATTCCAACTGGAATCAAAGACTGATTGTTTTTCCACAAGGAGACAATGCCCGCTTTATAATAGTTTAGCACAATGTATAAAAGTAATAATAAATAAATAGTGGAATTAGTAATAGATGGAATAACTGAAGCAAACAAAATAATAAGAAATATGAAAAAACTATTAATAATATGAAAAATATGATGATACTAGTCATGTATCAATAAAACTATAAAACATGGATACATGGTAGTAAGAATTACGTGTTATACAAAAGACAAAAAATGAATCCAAAATCCATCCCCAATATTCAGAGCTCCAAATTGGTATCTTTCACCAAGATCCTTCCTAATACAAGAAAGTAGTATCATGTTTCAAATGTGGGATGATTCTATTTTTTCAACACCTATATACATGTAATACACCCAAGTACAAATAGAGGATAATATAGGGTTTGGGATAAATCTCAGTAGGCCACCATCAATGGAATATATAACATTAATTATGTGTAATATAAACTAATACAGTTTATAATCATGCTCATGAATATGTAAATCATTACAGTACTTTCAATACCAAGGAACATTCCTCAACCTCATCTGGTTTCCGAACATGTAATCATTTCATTTATTAATGATGCTGCAAATTATATAAGTAAGGAACACGAGGTATAACCATCACTGACATCCTAACATAATAATAGTTATGAAAAAGGTTCCAAGATATAACAAGGGATCCATGAAAATTATAATAATGAAAGGGATCCAAGGTAGTAACCATGGAATCCTTGACCATAGGGGTTGATCCAACTCAAAAGTAAAATGTAGCATGGAAATAAGAGGTAAGAGTGTAATCAAATGGGAATCACCCATGGTATTACAAAATAATTTAATTTCTATCTGAGTCTAAGGAATTCATCCAAGGTGAAATGGGATAATAAATGACTAGGCCCAAGGGTGTATCTATGGTGCCACATGTCTGTGGACATCATGTTGGATCTATGTGGTGTATCCAAGACACTCTATATTGATTATTAAGGTATCCTATGGTGTCTTACTTGGAATTCACTAGTAGAAAAGGATTGAGTTCCAGGCTAGGTATTAACCTTAGAAAACGACATCCTTGAATCAAAATGGAATCCCTGTGTTCTTAGTGAATTCCCTTGAGAATCCAATGTTGGCTTGATCTTGAAAAATCTAATAAATATTTCAAGTTCTATATACACTAAGAACCTTATACATGATTCCTTTGGTAATTAAATCCATGTAATAATCATTCAATTTAACAAGATAAATGGGTTCATTCCATGCCTTTCATTAGCATGACAAAGTAAAAGGATATGAAACCATTGTTTAGTTCATATATGCCCTATTTGATTCATTAGGCTCTCTATACTATTGTTAGTAAATCATGAAAATCTATGTATATGTAACAAAGTAATCCCATTTCATTTAATTATCCCAAGTCATATATAAATATATATATAATTTAATTTTCATTTATATATAAGACTAATTTATAAGGTTAAAGAAAATACCTTTGAAGGGTCATGTGATAAGAGTACATGTTCTACAAATTAACAATTCATTTATTTGATTAAACATATACCTTTATCAATTTCAAGTCATATCTCTCCTAAACGATGGTGAAAATAGGATAAACAAGCTACTAAATACATAATTATGGAAGAAAAATACATGGGGTGGTTTATGTTGAGGTTATAACCTCAAATAATGAATAATATACTATACAAGGTTTTTAGAATATGATTCTAATAGCTATAAGAACAGAAAATGAATTTAAGAGTTCACACCAGATGAAATCGGTGTGCATGGATGATAATTTATAAAACAAATAATCATAAGGATGAATTATAGACCACCGACCATAGTGTCGTATGAATCTCTACATCTAGAATCAATCTTTATTTTGGCCTAGTTAGTAAGAGATTTGAAGAATGGATCAAAGCCCTGAAAACAGGTAATATGATCCTTCACCTAAATGAAATTATCGAGGATAGGATAAAGGATTAATAAATAATAATTAATATATATCTTATTGTTGTCTATCCAATGAGTTGAACGGTTCATTGACCTGACTCTATATGGGAGAGATATGGAAGATCCAAGAATATGGTGCCTTGGGAGATCCAACATAAAGAAAATAAGAGACTACTTCATTGAAAAATAAAAATAGGGATAGGGTTAATAAAAATACAATTTAGGGAAAATTTTATTTTTATACTAAATATATGGTTCACATGGTTTGGACACACGGTTGGCCAAAACAAGCACCAACAGTGCACCTCCCACAGATTAAGGAGGGTATTCACATGATTAAGATGCATGGTTAAAGAAATCGTGCACATACTGTGCAAAACAACTTTTCTAAAAACTATTAACATTTTAAAAAAATGAGTGCAACACCTAGAACATGGATAAAAAAATCATGCACCATGCTTCACCTGACTGTGTAGCCCTACATTCATTGGAGATACAATGTCATCTGGGTATAAAATTTATACTAATAGTGTGGCCCATTGATTTTCTCCACTGGTCAGGGTTCTGAGCCCCAAACAATCCATGAACACCCCTAAAACCTTATTAAAAACATTAGGCATCTGTATTAAGTGAAAATAATTAATTAAAAAAAATTTAAAAGGATCTATATATATATAATAAAAATCAAGCTCCTGTAGTCTTCCTCCCTTAAAGGAACTCATCCCCGAGTTCACCTTCCAAGGGTGGTAAAACACCATCTATGAACAACTCTAGATGCTGGCTAAGTATATCAACCTTCATTACTCAAGTATCCTCTTGTAAACATCCATGCTACCATATAACCTATATTAGAGAGATTGATTGGCCACCGAAAACCATCTTCCTCCATTCAATAATATCTATAGGATACTCCTCAAACAAAGCATCGTCATCTAACTCATCATCCTTAGGATCAAAAATATGTGATAGGTTAACATGGTAATGGTGTAGCTACGAATAGTGGAAGAAACAATTTATGGTATGGTACCTATGAGGTGGTAGCAATCGATAGGTTATCATCCCAAATCCCTCCCAAATATCAAATGAACTGACAAAATGAGGAAAAATCATTAATTTACTTTGTATATATCTATGACTATGCCTGGGATATATGCATCAGAAAACATGATCCCAAACATCAAACTCTAGAGGTGACTAAAGGTGATCAGCATATGATTTATATCTAGATAGAAAAGTATACATAATCTTCCAAATCATCTAAACCCACCTGAGGTTTCCTACATGATGTTACGACCTAGTAGTGCCACCTCACCTACATCTAACTAGCATAGAGTTGAATGACATGACCTACCATACAATGCCTCAAAAAGAGCCATCTGAATTTTCTACAGAGAGATGTAGTAATAGGAGAAATTCATGAGAGGAATATGATTCTCTCAAGAAGAACCAAAATCAATGATTCATGTCTGTATCATGTCTTATAACATTTGTATCATTTGTTCTGATTGGCCATCAGTCTGAGTGTGAAAGGATGTGATCAGAAGCACCTGTGTACCCATACCCTTCAACAACCCCTTCCATAACCATGATGTGAAGTGGTAATCCCTATATGAAATGACAATATGAGTGACCCCATATAGTTATATGATCTCATGGAACTACATTATTAATAGTTCATTTATTGGGAATGTCCCCCAGATAGGAAGGTATTGGGATACATTCATCTATTTTTCCATGAAAACACAAACAGTGTCACAAACCTAAGGAAACCTTAGAAAGAAAAAAAATTACATGGAAACATCTTCACATTTCCATTCTTGAACTAGAAGTGTTTGTAACAATCATATAGGTCTCTGGTGTTATGCATTCACCTGCTAATTGTTTAAACACCTAATAAGATGGCATGATATATGATATTTAATCTCAAGCCACCAGTACTTGTGTCACATATCTTGATACATATTATAGATTCCTATTTGAAAATCCCACTAAGATTCATGTGAATTCTACATTTGTTCTTCTCTCATACCTATAGGAACCTGAAAACATGAATGAATATATATTATTTCATATATTTCCATAGAAAAATCTAGATGTGGGTCATCTCATGAAATAATTTCATGAAGAACAATTCCATTATGATATACAAATTTCATGCTTTTCACCTTCTCAATGGGTGAAGATGTAACTGTCATAGATTAGAGATAAGAATACTCAAGACTATTTTAAAAAATATAATGATTCTCTAAGAAGAGGTCCAACAATTTGCATTCATAACTAGCTTCTCATATGACCTCTTCCTATGATTTCTAACATAGCGCATATGCTATCATATTCCCTATTCTAGGGGTATAAGAAAGATCAAAATAAAAATAATAAAGATATTAAACCCTTATTCACTGTCAGAGAATAAATTCACATTGTTTAAAGATATATTTCTGTATCTTGTAGTCTTTAAACACCATAAAGTACTCAATCATCAAATATTTCCTCCAACAACGTAAATCATGCAAAAATAATGCTAGCTAGAGGTTGTGTTCTAGGTAATTTCCTTCATGAATCCTCAGTTATCAAGATATATTTTCAACAACTATATCTTCCTGCATCAACATTACACCTAGAAAAATGTCAGATGCATCAAAAATACTGTATAGCCTCTTCTAGGCTCTAGAATAATTAGAATAGGTTTCAAGAAAATCTGTCCCTTTTCACCTAAAAAGAATTATTGCATGGGTCAGACCATAGAAACCTAACACCCTTTTATTTATGACTAGTAAGAAGTGAAGAAAGGACTTAGAAGTTATGTATGAAATGCATGTTATATCCATCAGTCCTCAACAACTCTATATATCAAACACATTCTCATGATTATCTCAAGAAACTACCTCACCCACCTTCTCTAGGTCAATAGATACTCTTAATTCTGAGTTAATATGACCCAAGAAGGGTCTGTTTTTAATTCATAAGTGGCACATAAAAAATATTTGAATAATGTTTATGCTCAATAAATATAATAAAAATGATCTCAATATTCTTATCATAGTTTCTATTAATGTGAGAATAAAAAAAAATTCATCCATAAAGACATTGAAAAAATAATGTTGATAGGGAATGAACACCCAATTCATCATGTCCATAAAAATTGTTGGCATGTTTTTATGACTGAAAAAAATAAGAGATACTCATACAAACCACACCTACTATAGAAGGATATATGAGGTATGCCTGATGGCCTGACCCATACATGATGATAGCTCGATATCAATTCTATCTTCTAAAATAATGTAGATTCTCGAATTTCATCAAGGATATAACCTATTTTAATAATTGGATACCATTTATTTATTATAATTTGGTTCAACATTCTATAATACCCAAAAAGATGAAGGATCCTATTTAACTTATTCGGAAAATTATGGTTGGACCCATATAAGAAATTCTAGACCATACAAAACCATTGTTCTATATATCATCTAACTACCAATTGAGCTCTTAGACATCATTAGGTGTCATCTTGTATGGAGTAATGGAATTGGATATTCTCTAGGAACAAGACCAATCATAAAGTTTACCTATATATCCAAATGTAAGAAACAAAAAAATTGACAAAGATACCCCTGAAATTATCTAATACTAGAGGGAATTCAACTTGTTGTAAACCCTAATCCTCTGTGAAGAGATTAGAAATCTGGGCGGTCACTTAACAAATCCCATGGTGCTCTTGTCCATCTCTACTTTCCTGGAAATCCCAGTCACCCAACTGTAGAGAAATGACACCCTCTGGTGATATAATCAATACCCTATGGCGATTGAAGTCTATAAAGGTTTGATATGGGACCAACAAATCCATATGAAGAATTAAATTGATTCAAATAATCACAAGAATAATGAGATTCCACAAGAAAGGGTAATTTCCTCCCTCAAGGGGGAAATCCCTATATTGGCATATTCTCTCTAATAATACTCCCAATAGTGTATATAGGGTAACTACACCACAATAATACTAAATTTCAAGACAAATACATTCTAGTATTTATAAAGAGATAAAGGAGTTTGGAGGAATAATATAATATATAGTAGATAATATAGTGGATTCTATAAGAATAGAACCTTATATAGTGGAATATTGTACATTATGATCATCTAGTATCAGTTATGAAGCATATAAAATTCATAATCCATGGCCCTATGTTGTAGCTAGACTACCCTATGTTTGACCACTCAATTGGAACTAATGATGACATGTGTGGATATAATGACCACAACCTCCTCCTCAACCATCCTGGTCGGTGATACTCCAACTCCCCTCCAAAAATGGTGTAAACGATCCTTCCCAGGAAGGTGGATCTAGTGCAGAGCCTCCTCCATTGGGAGTAGAAGTAATGGTCTAAAAGAATCATTGGATATGTCCTACATAAAATTAATAAAAATATTCCATTTTGTATATATTTTATTAAGGATTCAGATGCCCTTACCATCCACCCTGATGGAATAAAACAGGTCATCCAGTTAGATTACTTTGACTGCTACAATTTTGTTGAAAAACTTCAAGGGAAAACTTCCTACTACTATTAGAACTAATATCCTTCCTAAGTACTGATCAAATAAGCCTGGTACTATCACCTTCCCTCAGGTTTCACTCAATGATAATATCATGATTGAAAATCAAAGAGAAATTATGATGTCCATAGACATTTAACAATGTATATATGTCATACTCAATCCCACCATCAAATTTTCTAGCACAAAAAATATCATCACCATCGAAAATTAGTGAAAAGAACTCTAACTCAATAAAACATGATAAATACTCATTGAATAACATAGAACCCTGATCCAGATTCATAAACTCTCTAGCATAGTAAGCCTTCATCATCTAAAGATATAAGTGATCATTGATGGAAATTCATAAATCATCCAATACCATTCCATGTTGGCCACCGACATGGGTAATTAAATCCCACCAGCACTTGGCTAAATCAGACAACATATACATATCTATGTTTAACATTATATCAAGAGTAATATTTAGTTTCTTAAAGATAGTTAATGTGGCCTCCCACCAAGACTCAAATATCTGTGGACTGCCATCCCCTGGGAATGTGGGATGATGCTACTGTTGAAACTCTTGAGTCAAATCATCTATTATAGGTGAATGTCATGGAGCACCCTGTAAGGACTTCATAAAAAATAGAAAACTCTCACAAAGCTAAGAATCAATTCCAAAAATAGGTATATCAGGTGGTTCCTCAAGTGTCACTCTAAATAGTAATACCATTAGATCAGGGCCCACCATTCCTAGAGCATGATCATCACCACACTCCTAGTGCATGACATGAGGACATCATGGTGACCTTGGTCTACAAATACAAATCACAAACTGAAGAGAAATCTAGAAGCATATAGATATACTAAAATAAGAAGAGTATATAAATGAGGGCTCACTAACCAAGTTATAATACCCCAAATACCTTCTTAAAAGGGTAGATAATGGTAAGTGTTCAAGTTTAAATAATCAGGGTTTCATTAGATAAAGCGGGTAAATAGAACCATGCCTCAATATTTACTGGAAACAATTTACTTGATAGTCATATTCCACATTTTTAAGTTGATTTTTCTAATAAAAATATATCATAGTGTAATTAAAATTGGTTTCCAGTCCCAGTGAATCAAGGAAAATACACCTTATCATTAAATTTGGTAATCATTTGATTTCTAGTTAACCCATTCTACATTTATTCATAGAATATAGTGGGTTATATATAATGGATTGACTCGTTAAACTACCCATTACAACCCACGAGGGACTATACACATCATGAATTGAAACTGTAAATAAATCAATCATAATGAATGGGAATCAAAATTATATATATAAATAAGGATCAATCCATAGTAAAAATCAATATAGGAAAATGAAACCAGTTAAATGAAGCAGTATAGAATGGCATGTACATTGCATGTGAATTCTAGATGCCTATAATGATGTAATATTGCGGCTACTTTCCCACAACTCTTCAGGCCAAGGGAAAAATTGAAACCTCAGTCAAATTAATAATAATCATCATCACAAATATTGTACATCACCCAATGGTGAAATGATATAAAATTTTATATTAAAATGAAGAAAAGTAATTATTATTCAGAAAACTCAACATTTACCCTGAACATGGGTCAGCTACACTCAATATTAGCTTATAGCCATGTTCCAAATCATTCATAATCTTCAATATATTGTCTAAATATTGTAAAGTAATAATGTATCATAATATAACACTTCTTGATAGTCCATATCTAGGTGCCACTCAACGGTACCCTATGACCGACTGGACACATGGCCTAAAGCGCATCTCCCCACATGCTAGAGGATACAGAGTAGCAGTGAAGGCTTGTGGTGTGTCTGTGAGGAGACTATGACCACATTAGTAGAGTATAGAATAATGAATAAAAGTAATAATAGGTAAATAGTATAAGAAGTAAAATATGTTACAAAATAAGCATGTATAATATTAAACAATTGGAATAACTCATAAAAATATAAAAATTTTGATGATACATGTCATGTCTCTATAAAACAAGAAAAATTAGATACAAGGTAGCATTAAGTATATGGTATAAAAAAGATGAAAATATAAGGAAAAGAAAATCCCTAGTATCCTAATATCCAACTCGATCATCTTGAACCAAGATCCATATAAGGCCTCAACCATAAAAATTACATAATATTGAGTTAAGTCAAGAATTCAACAATGAGGATATTTTTACGTTTAGAGTTTTAGAAAATTAGACCATAACTATTACATTACGTATCAAATATTAAAATGTAGACACTTCTACATTAACTAATATTTTCACAAAAAATAAAAAACACAAAATAAAACAAGAATTATTTTATGGATATAAATATTATTGAATTATTCCTTTCTCGTACCCTTCCTTATACCCTGTGAAAAACATTTACAAAACATGGGATGATCATAAAAATATAAGTAATGGTTGTAATGTAATGAAAAAAACATTAGTCTATCAATACATGAAAATCAATGAAATCATATTTTTCAAATATAAAACATAAGCTCTTTAACATACCTCAAAAAATAATATGATTTATGAGTAACACATAGAAATCATAAATCATGAAGGTAACTTGTGGCATCCATAATATACATAATTGTAGCTTTCACAACTACATAGGGAGTTACATTTGGAATACGTATCACAGTATATTACCTAAATATATTAGGAGAAACATTAAAATTTTCCATCATCACGTTACCAAATGCATTAGAGTGATATCTTGGGATCAACCACTATAGTTTTATCATAGAACCACTCATATACATAAACAATTCCTAAGAACCATAACATAATCAGAACAAATAAAACAAGCATATAGAAAATATAACATTTCCACATTCCAATCACAATATAAAATTTCAAGATATTGAAATAATAAATAATTTCTCAAAACCATTTTCAATACCAAAATACATAAAAAATGGTATATGAGATTTATTTTTCCTTTTAAAGACTCTACCTCTTGTAGATGAAGCCAATATCAAATAATGCTCGTGGCAACGGAAAGGTTGTTGTCACCGCGCAGGTTAAAAAGGGAAATTTCTTTTGTCATTTAGTAAAAACTATACATAGAAATAAAATAAAGTTGAATGAAATTAAATGTCAAAGGGTTTTATACAATGTATAAAATCATGTTATGCATAAATCAAAATATGCCTCAATGAAATAATATTGAGACGAAGTCCCTTACCTTTAGTTCTACTTGTCACGTATGTTCCTTGTTCTTAATAATTAATAATATTATGTAAATTTATACTTTCTAACCATTTAATGTTTATTATTCCTTTTATAACACTAATTACTATGTAATAAATATTACATGATTATTTATGTTGAAATCAGTTGTTTTTTTGATTTTCGGTACTTGAGTCAAAAATGAACTTGTTATAATTACAAATTGTCCATGTGGTCAAAATTAAATTATCTTTAGAATAATATTCATGATTTAAATATCTTATATATCCATTATATATATGTATTTATAATATTATGTTGAATTTGGAGATAAGAAATTTAATGCACCATTCATGGAGATGGTAAGTCGTACGTACACATGTACTCTACATTCATTTCTTTTTCATATTTAAAGGAATTAAAAATAAATGATAAATTATAATTACATTATAATATAATATATTATATAAGTTACATATGTTTATTAATTACATCATTTATATATTCCATGTATGGAATGATCGAGTCATATAACTTTGAGAGGGCGGTAGTCCACACTTGCTCAAATGAAATTATCGTATTTATACATTATGGAAAGAATAAAGTTATACTTTAAATAAAAAACATAAGAATATAGACAATATAAATATATTATATATCATATATAAATACATTGACATCATAATGGCCACCAAGATAGGTGGTATTAGATAATTGAACAATCGTCATTTCATGAGGCAGTAGTTCGATGTCCACAAAAACAGTATATTCTAAATCCATTAGATGAATGTGTGTGGGAGTATATGTAGAATACTTGTAATACCAATATCAATTTATTTTTATGATACTGTTGTTTTTATAATATAATTTAATAAAGAGATTTTAGGGGTTTGGAGAAGGGAATATAAAAGAAAGAAGCTTGAGAGAAGACATTACCTCAAATTGGGTAATGCCTTTTGATTTAAGCTAAATGGAATTCTTTAATTGCCTTATGACCAAGGTAATTCTCCTCGGAGGAATATAAGGATGTTGGGAGAATATATTTGTAGAGTTTTAATGAGACAAGAGGGCTTGATAGGTGTGAGTAAGGGTTAGAGGTGGTGGTGTTTTATTAGAAGGAGGAGGGGTACTTTAGGAATGTTTGAATGATTATTTTATTATAAACTGAATTTGGATTTTAAAAAGGTCCAGAACTCATTTAATTTTAATATAAGATGGGAATTTTTTGAAATACCCTTGACTAATATTTTTAGACCAGTTTTGGTTTCAAATTTAGCTTTATCATATAGCTTTAACCCTTAGTTAACTTATTTTACTTTTACCATGTCTTCTTGTATATTGATAATATATGGTTGATATAATTTATATAAAACGATAATAGAACCTCAAGTGGTACATTAATTACATTTTAAAAATTATCTAAGTCATTTAGAAGAATATTATATTTTAAATACTATTATATCATTAAAAATAGTTTTAAAAAAACACATTTATGTCAATTTAAATACTATTTGTATCATGGCTTTTACAAAAATCATAAGAATATTATTATTTCAAGAAAAAATAATTAATTAAAATAAAAAAATCATAATTGTCCCTAAAATTCATGGATGACATAAAATTTTTTATAATAAATTTATTTTAATATTTATAATCTCATTTATTTAAATCGATCATTAATAAGGAAATCACCACATCATCATTGTGTCATAAATAAATTTCTTTATATTATTTATAAAAATTATAAATAAAATACCATGATGTATGAAATATTTATTTAATTATATTTAATATTTATAGTCAAATAGATCACTTATATAACCCTATATAAAATTTTTTTACTAAATGATAAATGTTTATGTTAAATTTTTCTTTTCATTAAATTAATTCTAATAAAATGTCATTTTAACATTCAAGTATATCCATGTGGTCACCAAATAGACCCAATGATTCCCATTGTAGTAAATATCTTATCCAATATTATTAATACATGTGGTAGGGTAATTTAATATTATTATAATATTATTTTTTACCCTTATTAACCAGATTTACCATTTAACCATGGTAAATAAAATAACTACTAAAGTTATTATTCATAATGTCCTAAATTAAAAGCCACCAATTTACACAATTTGGACCTCGTGAATCCAAATATGGAATCCATTTTTTAAAATTAAAAACACAAATGTTTGAGAAATTATTTTAATATTAATTTCCTTTTTCAAAAACAGAAGGCGTGTTTTTATGAAGTAAAAAATTACAAAATCTTGACAAGTGTTTAGGTCCATTTTCAATGTTAATTTATTCCAATGACCATAATTGTATTAAATGATAAAAATATAATCCAATTAAACTTTAAAACTAATTAACAGAAAATCTAAATATATAAATAAATTAGATGAAAAGATAGTTTAACTTAAAATGCATTATTTTTCAGTATTCATTAAAAAATGACCATTATCAAAAAAATACCAAAAATTTACCCAATGTAAATTCTGAAGTCCCAATTCAAAAGGAGAAGTTTATTTTGTCTAATGTAACATATAATAGTGAAAAAATAGATTTAAAAATGGTTCTTCATTAAATGGAGGTAAAACTACCTTTTAAAAATATTAGAGTATTTATGCTGAAAATTGGATTAATTCTCATTTTAAGCCTCTAAATTTTATTGGGTAAATTTAAAAACATTTAACAAAAATGTTTAATCATAATATGGATAGTTCTAATCTTTACCTCTAATATAACTACTAGGAATTAACTACCATTTAAAATGATAATATTAGATATATTTTTCAGTATAACTCAGCATTTTGTGCAATATAAGATTTTGAAGAAACCCATTGTTTCGTGTTGAGTATTCCATAGAACATAGAAACCCCTTTAAAGTAAAATTAATATTAAATTCATAATTATTAATAAATAGGAAAATTTCATATTCTTTATTTACCTGTAATGTTACATCCTTCCCCCATTTTAGAAATTACATCCTTGTAATTTTATTCACTTGTAAAATAAATGGGGTATTTATCCCTCATATCATTCTCTGATACCCATGAAGCCTCTTCAACCATATGGTTATTCCACTATACCCTTACCTGATGGATTACCTTATTTCGCAAAACTTTTCCGATGTGGTCAGGAATATGGACTGGTTGTTCCTCGTAAAAAATATTCTCTTCCAACAGAACTACCTTTGTAATAAAAACATGAGATGGGTCTGATATATAAATTTTCAACATTAAAACATGGAAAACATTTTTTACTTGGGAAAAAAATTGAGTTAAATCCACTCTATAAGAAACTGATCCAACATTCTCTAGGATTTCATAGGGTCTAATGAACCTCAAACTTAGCATTCCCTTATTACCAAAGAACATCACACTTTTTCATAGAGAAACTTTGTTAAAGACATGATCACCTAACTCAAAAGAAATATCCTTTGTCCGGTTATCCGCACAACGTTTCTACCCACTTTGTGTTTTTATCATGTGCTTCTGAATCAACTGAAATTTTTTATCCATCTCTTCTACTAATTCTGGTCCCATCAGCTTCCTTTCAAATACATCATCCCAAAAATCTGGAGTTTGTCACCCCTTTCTGTATAATTATTCAAATTCTTCTATATGTATATTGGAATAAAAAAATTTATTATAAGAAAACTCAACCAAAGAAATATGTTGGTCCCAAATTCTCTGGAAATCAATTTAACATGCACGTAACATATCATCCAGGGTATGAATTGTTTGTTCTGACTGCCCATCTAATTGCGGATGAAAAGATGTACTAAAATTTAATTTAGTACCCAATGACTTTTGATGGCCCTTCCAAAAGTTATAAGTTAACCTCGAATCACAATCAGATACAATAGAGTGGGGGAATCCATGTAACCTGACTATATCTTTAATATACAATCGATAAAGTTTATCTAGGGACATAGTTTCTCGAATAGGAATAAAATAAAAATATTTAGTCAATCGATCAACAATAACCTAGATTTAATTATTACCTCAAGAATTATTGTGTAATTCGACTATGAAATCCATGGACACATTTTACCATTTCAACTCTGGAATTAGAAAAGGTTGAAGAATCCATTTCAGAAATTATTTTTCTTCTTTAAGTTTTTGACAAGTTAAACACTTCCCAGTAATTCAGAAATATCTTTTTTCATTACATCCTACTAGTAATACTTTTAAATAGCTCTCTACATATTAGTCTGCCATAATGAACTGGAAATGGAGAAATATGAGATTCACATAATAAATCTTTCTTCAACTATGAATCACAAGGCACACATAACGTCCATTCAAGCCTCAAAAAACAATATTTATCAATTTTAAATTCAAGTAACCTACCCTTCTAACCCAATTATACCTTTTTGTACAGCTCACTATCTTCTTTATATACTTTCTTTATTATGTATGCTATAGATGATTGTACTGAAACCTGAGACAAAACATTGGAATTTCCTGCACCATCAACTTCCATGTCAATGTTCATCAAATCAAAAACTAAAGGATCTCATTCCAAATGCATCATGGTTAATGTAGCATTGTTATCTCGACACATATTTTTACCCTCCATATTTTTCATGGATGGGAATGACTCGTGCAATTATAATCCTTAATTACTTATAGCCATATTCTCTTTCTTATATTCAATTATTTTGGAGTGAATATATACTTAATATTGTTGGGATTACTGTATATTTCACACTTTATGAAAAACAAATGATGCCTCCAAATTTTTAATGCAAAAAAAACAAAAGATAATTAAAAATCATGTGTAGGGTAATTTAACTCATGAGGTTTCATCTAATATGAAGCATAAGCAATTACCTGATCATTTTTCATCAGGACACAGCTGATTCCTTTCAATGAAGTATAAATTTAGACAATAAACTCACCATTTTTTGAAAGTAATGCCAATACTTTATCATTCACCAATCTTCTTTTCAATTCCATAAAATAATCATCACATTCTTTTTTATAGATATATTTAATACCTTTTTGAGTTAACTAAGTCAATGGGATAGATAACCATGAAAAATTTTCAAAAAACCTCTGGTAATAACCTGCTAAACCAAAGAAAATAATGGATATATGTGATATTGGTAGGTCTTGGACAATCTTCAAAAACATTGTTTGTAGTAGGATCAAAAGTTATACCATATTTTGAAACAATGTGACCAAGGAATGAAAATTTTTGTAACCAAAACTCACACTTTTGTAATTTTCCATATAGTTTATTCTCTTTTAAGGTTTGAAATAAAACACTTAATTGACATTCAAGATCATATTTACTTTTAGAATATACCAAAATATAATCAATACCTCAACCAATAACTTATCCAAGAACTCACATAAAATTCTATTCATAAGATCCATGAATACTACTGGTGCATTGGTAAACCCAAAAGGAATAACTACAAATTCATAATGGCTATATCTAGTACGGAATGTGGTCTTCAGAATGTATGCTTCTTTTAAATTCAATTGATGGTACCCTAACCTCATGTGAATCTTCAAAAAATATTGAGCACCCTAGATCTGATCAAACAAATCATCGATATGAGGTAAAGGATACTTGTTCTTAATAGTGATATAATTCAAGGCTATATAATCAATGAAAAGTCTCAATTAACCATATTTCTTTTTAACAAACAAGATAGGAGAACCCCACAGTGATGTGATAGGTCGAATGAACCATTTATCTAATAACTCCAATAATTGAGTTTTTAACTCTAAAAGTTTAATTTGAGCCATTTGATAAGGTGGTATTGAAATTGGCTTAGCATAAGGAACTAAGTCAACTGTAAATTAAACTTCTTGATTATGTATTA
Organism: Viscum album; assembly: GCA_963277665.1. Lineage (NCBI taxonomy): Eukaryota > Viridiplantae > Streptophyta > Magnoliopsida > Santalales > Viscaceae > Viscum > Viscum album. The sequence continues at coordinate 1,544,605,659 of OY728135.1, read as the reverse complement.
TACTAGAATACCAATCAGGAAAAAACATCAAGATACTCATTGACCACTGGTACATCATTAATATTAATAGTTACATTGTTTTCAACAATATGTGCAAGGTAAAATTCATTTCCCTCTTTTACTAGTTTCTCATCTTCCTAATATGTTATCAAAAGTAAGGGTTCATTCTTGTTCAAAAACAGATATTCTTTCTGAAAATAAACCTATTTATATATGAAGTCAATCTTATCATGATAAACAGAAATTAAATCCATACCCAATATAACATCAAACTCTTCTATAGGAAAAACAATAAGGTTTGAAGGTATATTTTTTCCACACACAAGGTCATGAATGTTCTTATAATTTCTTTTTGTCTCAAAATTTCTTCCAAGTTTTTTGACCACATATTTAGGATTCATATCATGACATGCAATCCCTAATTCACTTGAAAATTTCTCAAAAATGAAAGAATGTGTAGACCCTAAATTAAAAAAAACATATTGGCATAATATGAATAAACAAGTAGTATACATGATACTACTTCATTTGATGGCCCAAAATATACTAAAGTAGTTGCAAAGTATTTTACAACCCATTTTTCATCTAGTCTGGATTCTTTCCCTCAGTTGAGTTCTTTTTTGGACACTTATTTTCTTAATGACCCATTTCAATGAAATTAAAACATTTTACTAACTGTAAATCAGATTATGTCTTACCATTACCCTAATCTTTCTCATCAAAATTACAAGCCTTATGCCCCATTTTACCACATCAGTAGCACTTACCAGAATTCAAAATGCATTTCTATGTGTTATTTTTACAATAATTTTTAGAAACTATAAACTTATGTTTCTTAAAAACAGACTTTTTTTAAGAGTTCTTACCTTTCATCAGCCACCTTGACCTCTTATTCTTTTATTTGTCAAAGAACACCTGGTCATCAGAAAACTAAATTTCCACCTTCTCTACACATCAAAAAATATATTTATTACTTTTAAACTCACAGTAATCTAAATCCATTTGATACATTGGATTTAATCTTGAGTAAAAATGATTGATTTTACTATCAATATATTTTATGAAATTTGGAGCATACCTTACCAGTTGAGTGAATTTCTCTTCATAAGCAGCCACTGAGTCTTCCTCCTACCTCAATTAAAATAATTTTCTTTTCAATCCTAATTCAAACCTCCTTAGGAAAATATTTCTAAAGAAACATACCTTTTAATTCATCCCAACCAAGAGCATCAATATTTTCACTATCTCTGATATTTCTAATGATCGACCGGCACTGATCGGCATCACCTTAAAAACTATAAACAGGAATAATAACCTTTTGATGTTATGAACACCCCATGACATCGAAAATATTTTCATGTGATTTAACCCACCCTTCACCTATAACATATTAGGATGGTCCTCTAAATGATGGGGGATATTGCCTCTTGAAATTATCCACTACTCACATATTCCTCTGTGGTTGACCTGTTTGATCTCGTGCATGGATACCACCACCATTTATAGCCTGATTCAACTCTTTTATCAATACAACAAAATGTTCAGTTATGATTCCGACCATCTCTGGCTTCCAATTTGAAAGTCTTTTTTACTTTTTAAGTCATCCCATCATAGTTTCCATGTTTCCTCTAAAGAAAATCATTCTAAATAAATATATATCATAGGCTAAGAAATAAGGTAATATTCAAATGCTATATTATTTCAATATTACCTTAAATTAATTAATTTAAAAATATCTTAACTCCTAATGTTTTCTAAGGTGACCTCGAATACCATCTATAAATCCCCATCCTTAAACATTACATAATCTTGAGTTAAGAAAAGAGTTTGACATTAAGGATCTTTTTAGGTTTATAGTTTTAGAAAATTAATCCATAACTATTACATTACATATCAAATATTACAAAGTAGAAACTTTTACATTAGCCTATATTTTTCAGAACAATAAAAATCATCAAATAAAACAAGAATTGTTTTCTTGATATAAATAGTCTTGAATTCTCCCTTTCTCTTACACTTCCTTATACCCTATGAATAACATTTATAAAACATTGTATGAGAATAAAAATCATAGTAAGGGTTATAAAGTAATGAAAGAAAACATTAGTCCATCAATAAATGAAAATCAACGAAATCATACTTTTCAATCATAAAACATAATCTCTTTATAATAACTCACAAAATCATATTATTTAGGAATAACACGTATTAATCATAAATCATATAGGTAACTTGTGTCATCTATAACATAAATACATTTTATCTTTAAAAGATACAATGTTAGTTACATTTGGAGTACCCATCATAGTATATTGCCAAAATATATTAGGAAAAAAATTAAAGTTTTCCTCAGTCATGTTACCCAATTCATTGGAGAGATATCATGGTCTCACTTACCCTAGGTTTATCATAAAACAACCTGTGTACATAAACAATTCTCAAGAACTATAACATAATCATAACACATAAAATAAGCATAAAGGAAAGATAACATTTCCACATTACAATCATGATATAGCATTTCAATATATTGAAATAATAAATACTTTCTAAAAACCATTTTAAATACCAAAATATGTAAAAAAATGGTATTTTCTATTTAATTTTTCTTTTAAAAACACTATATTTGTAGAGGAATCCCAAAATCAAATAATTTTCGTGGACGCAGAAAGGTCATTGTCATGACGTATGTTAAAAAGAAACATTCCCTTTGTCTTTTAGTAAAATGATACATAGAAAAAAGATTCAATTTTAATGAAATGAAAATTCAAATAGTTTTATACAGCATATAAAATCAAGTTGTTTATAAATTAAAATACGCCTCAATGAATGAATATTGAGACAAAGTCCCTTACCTTGAGTTGGACTCTTCACGTATGTTCCTTGTTCTTCCTGAATAATAAACTTAAGTTAATTTATACTTGATTATTAACCTTTTTCAAGTTTATTATTCCTTTTATATAACTTATTAACACTTAATAGACAATACATAATTATATAAGTTAATATCGATTGTTTTGTTGATATTTGTTACCTGAGTCAAAAATGAACTTGTTATAAATACAAATTTTCCATGTGGTAAAAAGTCCAATATCTCCAAAATGATATTATTTATTTAAATATAATATATATCCATTTTATATTTGTATTTATAATAGTACATAGTATTTGGAGATAAAAATTAAATTCACCATTTATGGAGACGTTAAGTCATACGAACGCATGAATGCTACTTTCATTTTATTTTCATATTTAACAGATTGAAAATTAAATGATAAATAGGTATATAATAATTATAGTATAATATAATATTTTTTATAAGTTACATATTTTTACTATTTACATCTTTTATACATTCCATGTATGGAATGAATGAGTTATATCATTTTTAGGGGGTGGTAGTCCACACTTCATCAAATGAAATTATCATATTTATACATCATGGAAATCATAAAGATAAGATTTAAATAAAAAACAGAAAAAAAATAGAAAATATAAATATCATATATATCATATATAAATATAGTTTCATCCTAATGGCCACCAATATAGGTGGTAGAAGATAATTGAACATTCATCATTTCGTGAGGCAATAGTTCATCGTCCAAAGAAATAATATATTATAATCCATTAGATGTAAGTGTGTGTGAGTGTAGGTAGAGTAAATGGAATAAAAAAATAATTGTATTTTTAGTATATGGTTTCTATTATAATATAATTTAATAAAGATTTTTTATGGTGTTGGATAGGGGAATATAAATGAAAGTAGCTTGAGAGAATACATTACTTAAAATTGGGTAACGCCTTTTGATTTAAGCTAAAATAACTTCATTAATTTTTTTATTCCCAAGTTAAGGATTCTAGGATGATTATATGGATTTTGGGAGATTATTTTAATATATTTTGGATGATTAAATGGGAATTGGGAGTTGTGAGTAAGGGTTAGAAGTGGTAACCTTTTATAAGTGGGAGGAGGGGTACTTTAGGAATGTTTGAAAGATTATTTTATTATAAACTGAATTTAGATTTAAAAAAGGTCAAAAAAATTATTTAATTATAATATAAGATTATTATTTATCTAAATTCTCTCATAAAATTAATTTTAGACAAGTTTGGGTTTCAAATTTAACCTTATGATTTAGTTTTAACCCTTTGTTAACTTATTTGACGCATACCGTGTCTTTTTGTATATTCATACTATATGGTTAATATAGTCATTATAAAATTTCAATATAACAAAAAGTGGATCATTAATAAGATTTTCAACCTTGTCTAAGTTTTTTTCCAAATCTTATATTTTTATGACAACTATATCATTTAATAAATTAATATTTTTTTAAAAACTCATTTATGTCAATTTATACACTATTCATATCATGACTTTTAAAAATACCATAACAACATCATTAAATCTAAAAAACGTCATTAATTAAATTATAACAAGTCATATTTATCCCTAAAATTCATGTATGGCATAAAAATTTTTAAAATATACTTATATTAATATTTATAATCTCATTTATTTAAATAATTCATTAATAAGGAAATCACTACATCATTATTATGTCATAAATAAATTTATTTATATGATTACTAAAAAATATAAATAGAATATATTGATGTAGGAAATCTTTTTATATTTATAATTACTATTTATAGTCGAATAGATAACTTATATAACCCTATGTAAAAATTGTTTTACTAAAAGATACATGTTTATGTTACATTTTTCTTTACATTAAATTAATTCCTATAAAATGTACTTTTCACATCCATGTGGCTCCATGGTGTCCCAAAATAGACCCAAGTATTCTCATGGTTGTAAATATCTCATAAAATAGTATTAGGACATGGTTTAAAGAAATTTAATATTATTTTAATATTATTTTTTACCTTTAATTACCATATTTACCCTTTAACCATGGCAAATAAAATAATTACTAAAGTTACTATTTATAATTTATAAAATTAAAAGGTACCTACTTACAAAATTTTGACCAATTTATTACAAATATGGAATCCATTTTTTTAAAATTCAAGACACATAAGTTTCAAAAATTAATTTGAAATTAATTCTGGTTGTCAAAACCAAAAAGCGTGTTTTTAAAAAGTAAAAAATACAAAAGGATTGTCATGTATTTATGTCCAATTTAAACATAAAATTACTTCCAATGACCAAAATTGTATTAAATTATAAAACTATAATTCAATTATACTTTGAAACCAATTAAAAAGAAAATATAACTACATAAATAAATAATATGAAAAGACTATTTTGACTTAAAATGCAGTATATTTCACTATTTTTTAAAAAAATGAACTTTATCAGAAAAATACCAAAAGAATACCTAAAGTAAATTTTTAGGTCCAAATTCTAAATAAGTAGTTTATTATGTCCAATGTAACATATATAAGTGACAAAAACTATATTTAAAAAGGGTTCTCTATCAAAAGGCCGTAAAACTATCTTTTAAAAATAATAGAGTATATATGCTTAAAATTGGATTCAATCTCATTTTAAGCCCCTAATTTTTATTTTATAAATTTAAAAACATTTAAAAACATGTTTAATCATAATATAGTTAGTTATTTTCATTCCCACCAAAACAACTACTAGGTGTTAACTACCATTTAAAATATTAATATTATATATATTTTTTAGTATGACTCAACATTGTGTGCAACATAAGATTTCAGAGAAACTCATTGTTGCATGTTGATTATTACATGAAACATAGAATCCCATTTAAAGTAAAATTAATATTTATTTCACAAATATTAATAAATATGAAAAAGTAATATTCATTATTTACCTTGGATGTTACACTCCATCCTAGTGAAATCAAGCAAAATCAACTATCCAAAGTGGGATACTTCTCTTTAACAACACATACAGGCATGTAATCTCCTCAGGTATCAATGGAATCATAGATACGGTGTGATATGAATCTCATTGTTCTACCACCAAAAATTTCTACAATTTTTATTCCATGTAATGTAAACTTTAATAGTGTAAAAGTATACACACCCAAAAGTAAGTAGTAAAATAATGAAAATCCCCATGTACCTACTTTAGCCTCATCTAGTTTCTGAACATGCAATCATTTCATTTATTAATTATGTTACAATTTATATAAGTCACATTAGTTATAACCTACACTTACATCATTACATGATAATAATAATGATAAAGCATCCAGGCCCCACCGTTGGTGGTGGGTTGGTAAATGTTTGGGGGGGGGGTAAGGTGAAGGTCGCGGGGTCAAGTCCCTAGGATTGCAATTTAATGTAATTTTCTTCCTTTCATCGTGTTCCACTTTTGTGTTTGTACCCAATTTTTTTTAAAAATGATAAAGTATCCACACAATAATAATGAATCAATGATGTGGATAATAATGAATGTTATCCTAATAAATAACCAATCCATCATTGAACCTAGTGGTCAAGAAAAATCAGATGTAACCTATACCCTGGCTATAAGGGGTAAGAGTTTAATCCATGGGAAAACACAAAATTCATTCCCCAATTATTTAATTTATAACTTGGTAGAATTAAATCATAGAAGGTAAAAAAGGATAAGCAATGACTAGGTCTATGGGTGTATCCAAGGCGCCACATGTCTGTAGAAATAATATTGGATCCAAGGGGTATAACCAATGAATCGTATAATGATAATGGAGGTATCATATAGTGTAATATCTTGTGTCCACTAGTAGACAAGGATTGGGATCCATGTTGGGTATCAATTGTGGAAACCGCCAACACTAAATTGGAATAACAACCACATTTTCCCAAGGCATTCCCTTAGGTATCCAAATCCAGATCGATTCTGATCACTCCTATAAATATTTCAAGGTACATAAAAACTAGGAAATTTATACTTGATTCTATATATAACTATGGCAATGTAATAATCATGTATTTTGAAAATCCATACGGGTTAATTCCAAACCTTTTATTACTGTGACAAGGTAAAAGGATATGAAACCATTTATTATTTCAAATATTTCATATTTAATTCATTAGTATCACTTAATTTCCTTTTATTAATCATGTAATGGTGTTCTATGGATTTGAAACCAAGTCATCCCATTACATTTAATTAGGTCAAGTCATATAAATATACAGATAATATACTTCCATTTCCATATAAGAAGGATTTATCAGGTTAAATAACTTACCTTAGGAGGGTCAAGTTATAAGAATACATGTGAAAGAAATTAAAATTTTATTAATTTGATCAAACATATACCTTTATCTAGTTCAAGTCAGAGATCACCTGAATCGTGTCACAAATAGGCTTAACAAGCTTCTAAAGGAATAACTATGGAAACATGCTATATGGGTTGGTCGACATTGAGGTTATTATCTTCAATGATGGATAAAATATTTAACAATTATCCTAGAATATGATTAAAATAACTATAATAAAAGAATATGAATTTTATATTCCATTTCTGATGAAATTAGTGCGCACAACTAAAAATTTATAAAATGAGGATTCTTGAGGGTTGAGTTGTAGACCACCTACCATAGGCTTATAAGACTCTACTCATCATGTAGAAACCATTATTTTGGCCATGTTAGGAAGAGTTCTGAAGAACATATTAATGAATTGAAAATAGGGAATATGATCTTACACCTCAATAATTATATTGAGGAGTAGATAAACAAAGAATGACTAAAAAGGAATATAGATCTTATTGGTGGCTATCCAATGAGATGAATTATGATTCGATCATAAAATGAATGGAATTGATATATAAGATCTTAGCTTGTGTTTCCTTAGGAGATTCCAATGTGATGAAAATATGGGACTCCTTCACAGGAAAATAAAAGAGTGAGAGAGGGTTAATTAATATATAATTAATAAAAAATGGTTTAATTACTTTAAATATCATGGTCCAATGTTTTGGTTGTACGGCTGTCCAAACCATGATCCAATCATGTGTCTCCTACTATATAAAGTGGTAAGTAACATGGTTAGGCTATATAGTTAGAGAAACCATGTTCTAATAATGAAAAACAACTCTGCTAAAAATGTAAGACATTATACATAGCCTTCCAGCCCCTGAATCATGCTTTGGTAAAATTGTGTGCCCTGCTTCACCCAATTTTTTATCCCTGCATGGGTAGGAGAGACCATTTGGGCTTAGTCATATAGTCTCTAATAATCATGTGGCCTAATGATTTTATCAATCGGTCAAGGTTACAATCTCCTAATAATCCCTAAACACCTCAAAAACCCTTTTCGCCTCATTAGGTATCCATATTAGGTCAGAAACAATAATTATTTCAAATTTAAAAGTATCCATAACTGAGAAAAAAATGGGTTCTTACATGTTTTATTTTCATGAGATGCCATATATGGTGTAAATAAGGTTATCCTAAACACACTATTTTATGATTCCTTGGTAGTTATCCTTTAAATATGTAAATAATTCCATATTTTATGATGTTCCCACATTCTTATATTATCATTATTTTATCATGTTATATCACTAAATATTATACAAGATTTTGATTGTCCTAAATTTTATGATTCATTGATATATCTCTTTTCTAACATGTAATTATTTACCTAATTCTATTATTTATTAATTCCATTACATGAATTTATAGCTCACATGTTTCTTTTGTATGTATCGATGTTATGTCATCCTATTTTTGAAGAATGATCTAATTTTATGATCATGTTGAAAGCATTTTCAATAATATCATTGTAGTGATAGTGAAAATTATTAATTTATGTACATTATTTCACTAATACACTAGGCCTCATAATATATTGGGTTCCATTGGTTGCAATTTTAGGTAATAAATCATGAATTAATGTCTATTAATACATGTGTTTTCATAGTTTGTATTAGAGAAAAGTATATATATTTTTTATAGGTGGATTGGAAAACTCTTTCAAATGATTATGGATCTTAATAAACATATTAAAACAACCATAAATATTTTTATACAATATATTAAGTGGGTTCAAATTAAATAAATACTTATCATGACACTAAATGATGATGTGGATTTGGAACAAAATAACCAAGGAGTAATAACAAAAAAATGGTGTATTTAGCTAGACATAATCATCAAATGGTGCATTAAAATGGGAAATGATTCACACATACTTTGAAACGATAAGAGTATATGTTTTTTTAACATTAAAATCTCTTTATAAACCATTATTACGTAAAAACACAAATATGAGATTATGTTAGGAAATTGTTAATTGATAACAAAGATTGAAATATATAAATTCATAGATTAATAAATATATTCCAATTATGAGTTATCTAATATATTTTTATTTTTTCCCTTTATGGGTTTAATAGTTTAAAAAAACTCATCCCTAATTTCTCCCTATTTAGATAGTGGCTAAGAATAAGAGCATCTATGTAATGTCCCAGTTCTGGAAGCCACCCAGAGGCGCCCCATACCCGGTTGGTCACATGGCCTCAAGAGAATTTCTTCGAACGCCAAAGGCCACCGACTAGCAGTGAGGGCCTTGGGTGTGATAATGAGGAAACTATGCCCTCATTGGAAGAGTAACACAGTGAAAGAGAACCAAATATACAAATAGTAGAAGAAGTAAATATCAAACAATAGTAAACAATGGAAGACTGATAAATAAACAACTGAAGAAAAATATAAAAATGATGCATGATACATATGTCTAGGAAAGAATCCAAACAAGTCACAATGCTGAATACAGAACTAAACCCATGTACAAAAGGAAAACATATAAATAACTCTTCAGCATCGCAAGCCTCAGTTTGGTCCCATGATCTCTAGCTCCAATGTAATCAAGAACCTGAAGTGGAAGGGCGATTTCCCTTATCTATACCTACAAAAATATAATTTTTTTGGGCCCAAAAGCATGACCCAAACAGGGTGTGATACTAAATCCTAGTAGGCAACCACCTGAAGATATGTGCCTAATATTTAGTGAGTATATGGTTGGTAAAAGTACATTAAACAGTAAACAGTAAACATGAAAGTTCTCAGCAGCAAACAATCCACAGTTTCTAGCATTACAAACAAGTAAGTAGCCACTCAAGCAAGTAGAACAAATAGGTAACGCTCTGGGAAGTTCTCACAGCCTAACCCCTATGGTTTAACCTAAAATTACTAGCAACCCTCTAGGAGGAACACACAGTCTCACCCCTCTGGTTCAGCTAAAGAAAAGAATAGAATCTCTTGGGAAGCACTCACCGTCAATTCCCCCTATAGTCTCATATAGTACTAAAGGCGCTCTAGGGAAGCACTCAAAATCCCATTCCCCTTGTGGCCCTCGTCGAGGAACTACAGGCACTCTGAGGAAGCACTCAATGTGAATTCACCATGTGGTCTTGCATCTTATTATAAAGACACTCAAGAGAAGCCCTTACGTCCATTCTCTATATTGTCAATTACAGTAGGTTCTCACAGCCCTATGTAAATTCAGAAAGTATCGCCTCGTGTAATAGATAAAGTGAAACTCATTAACTACTTGTCTAGAAGTCTACAACATAATAGCATGGAAGAACAATAGTCACACCACCCTACAAACTAGGCATTGAACTGGAAATAGTCTAACAGGAAAAACTAGACCAAACAATCATAACAGAAATACATGCATGGGAAAAACATCCAAAGCACAGTAAAATTACCCTATTCACAAACAATAACCTCTAATCAAGAATATAAGCAAAGCATACAAACAACAGGGGAAAAACAAAAAACATTCAATACCCCGTTCAAGGGTATTGGTGGAAGTTGCACAAAATACTCATAGACTTCCTACAGAAAGGCACAAACCACCTGCCTTGATGATAGAAAATTGATATACTTGATCCATGGGTCTTGAATCTCCTTAGAACGTTATAGATCTATGAAAATTCAAAAAAAGTTCATCCTTCGATAACAAGGAAATGAAAAGAAATTGGGAAACGATTCTCAAGGAGAAGGGAGAGCTTAGCGATGCAGTTCCAACGCAATCGACGACGGTCGATTTGGAGAACGGACGGAGGCTCGATGGCTCAGAAAAGATCTGCGGCTATACCCTCGCTCTCAGACCAAGAACACCTAGAAGAATATGGTTCTATCCGTCAGACACGACCCTAGTGCATTTAATGAAAAAAAAAGTACATGTTGTGTACTTTTGGAGTATATGGAGTGTACTAGACTTTTTTGTACTCCGCTTTAAGCGGCGTCCAGGTCACCCCTACATGGTCGTGTGTGTGGCCATGACATGGGCAGCACATGGACTCGAGTAGCAATGAAGTACACGACAAGTACTCATAAAGTACACAATCTGTACTTCAAAAAATTTCCAATAACATCTCCTTTCTCAAAAACTCCTGAAAATGGAAAGACATACCTGAAAAGAAGGTTTAGGTTCTTAAAAACATCCCCCCTTAAAAAAATTTGTCCCTGAATTTCACTTGCGTGGCGTATAAGAAAAAACCCCGAACAGCTTCAGCCACTGCGATCGTGCATCGGCCTCCCTCTCCCAAGTCTCGTCCTATACTCACTTGTGTTGCCATAGCACCCGTACCAGAGGAACATACTGGCCATAGAGAACCTTTGTACTGTGATCGAAAATCTGGATGGGATGCTCCTCAAATGATGCATCCGCTTTGAGCTCAACCTCCTCAGGTTGAAAGACATGAGACGGGTCTGAAAAGTAACATCTGAGCTGATAAACATGGAAGACGTCGTGCATAGCCCGATACCTCTGAGGTAACTACAATTGGTAGGAAACCATTCCAACTCTCTCGAACACCACAAATGGCCCGACGTTCCTCGGCGAAAGCTTACCCTGTCTCTGAATCCTCTTGTGTCCCAACCTCGGTGCGACACATAGGAAAACTGGATCACTATCCTTGAACTCTAGAGGTCATCTCTTCAGATCATCATAAGACTTCTGTCGAGACTATGCAGTAGCCATCCTCTTCCAAATCAACTATATCTTCTCTGAGGTCTCCTAAACAAGAAGAGGTCCCAGCAAAGCTGCCTCTCCTACCTCCAGCCAACATAAGGGCGATCAGCATGGCCTACCGTACAAAGCCTCATAAGGTGCCATCTGAATAGTTTCTTGAAAACTATTATAGTAGGAAAACTCCACAATAGGTATATGATTCTCCCAAGAACCTCCAAAATCTATAATGCATGCTCGGAGCATATCCTCAAGCACCTGAATTGTACGCTTAGAATGGCCATCTATCTGGGGATGGTATGTTATACTCAAAAGTACCTGTGTACCCAAATATTTCTGAAGCCCCTGCTAGACCTGAGAAGTAAAATGCGCATCCATGTCTAAAAAAATGGAGTATGGAACTCCATGTAGATGTAAAATCTATCGGATATACAACCATCCCAACTAATCAACACTAAAGGTATATTTGATCAGTAAGAATTGAGCAACCTACGTAATCCAGTCGACGACAACCCAAACAACATCATTCCCTCAAGGTGAACATTGAAAAATAGTCACGAAGTAAATCATGATGTCGTTCCACTTCCACTCGTAAATGGTTAACTGCTGTAAAAGACCGGATGGTCGTTGATGATCTGCCTTCACCCTTTGACAAGTAGAACAGCTCATGATGAAACTAGAATCATCTTTCTTCATACATGGCCACCAATACTAGTGGTGTAGATCACGATACATCATGGTGACGCCAGTATGAACTTCCCAAACTAAGAAATGAAAGTCCCGCATCAGCTCCTTGCGTATGTCTATTGGCACCCATATGCATCCTTGGAACTACAAGATTTCATCCTCACCTACTATCCATCTAAGAATAGGGTCCTCTCCTGAAATGATTTACCTTAGGACAAGGCCTTAAAAATATAATAGCAGCCTAATTCAAACCTGATCATGAAGAGTATAGTTAACAGCTACAGAAGATAGAAATTTCTACCCCTATCTGTCATGCACCTCCAAATGCATCTCAGTGAATAGAGCCATAAGCTTCCACTCACTTTTTTCCTCTTGAACTGCCTGTATATGAGTCCTCCTATTCAATGCATTATCCACTGCATTGCCTTTCCCATGTGTATAGGCAAGATCAATGTCAAAGGAATAAAGATACTTGACCCACCTATGCTTTCTCAGATTCAGATCACGCTGAGTGAAGATGTACTTGAGAATTTTTTTATCAGTGAAAACCAAAAAATTCTCTCCCAAAAGATAATGTATCCAAAAATGTAAGGCATGAAAAACATCTACTGACTCTAGATCATGCATCGGGAAATTCCTCTCATGTGGCCTCAACTGCCGAGACCCCTACGCAATGACTCCATCTCCCTTCATAAGCACAGCTCCTAGCCCGATACCTAAAGCATCATAGTAGACAATGTAGATCTTTTCTGGATCTAGAAAGACTAATATTGGTGCTGAATTAGACCTCCATTTCAGCTCTTGAAAGGAAGACTCACAAGAATCTGGCCATAAGAACATCGCACCCTTCTTAGTCAGACCTTTCAGCGGTGCTGCTAAGCGTGAAAAGTCTTGTATGAAGCGTTTGTAGTATCCAGATAGCCCCAAAAAACACTCCACATCAAAGACATTCTTCGGCTGCTCCCAGGAAACTACTGCTCTCACTTTCACTGGGTCTACCGATACTCCTGTCTCTGAGATAACATGACCCAATAAGTAAATCTAGACCATCCAAAAGTGGAATTTTGAGAGCTTATCATATAACTGATGGTCCCTCTGTGTATTAAAAATGATCTCAAGATGGGAAGCATGGTCGTGTCGAGTGTGAGAGTACACCGTGATATCATCCATGAAGACCACCAAGAAAGAGTCTACCTATGGATGGAACAATCGATTCATCAGTGCCATGAAAACTGTAGATACGTTTTTAAGAACTAACGACATAAACATATATTCGTAGAGACCATACCTGCTCCTAAAGGCTGTAAGAGGTATATCAGATGGTTTAATGCACAAATAATGATAATCGGATCTCAAATCAATCTTTGAGAACACCCGGGCTCCTCGAAGCTGATAAAAGATATCATCAATCCTCGAAAAGGGATATCAGTTCTTGATCATCAACTAGTTCAACTTCCGATAGTCCACACAAAGCCTGAGGGTACCATCTTCCTTCTTTGCAAACAGAATAGGTGAACTCCAAGGAGAAGTACTGGGTCAGATCAAGCCCTTTGCCTGTAACTCCTCCAACTGCTTCTTGAGCTCCTGTAGCTCAGGTGTAGCCATCCTATAAGGAGGAATGGACCTCGGTGCTGCTCCTAGAATGAGATCAATAGAAAATTATACCTCACGCTCCAGAGGAAAACCTGAAAATTTCTCTGGAAAGACATCCCTGAAACAATCCACCACTGGAGGAAAGTATAACTGTGAAGTCCCCTGGTTATCTAGATAAAGACTATAAATATGGGTTGTAACTGCTCCCAATCCATGATGCTTGGACCCTCTCTGCTCGCATGGACATCCCACTTGTCTCTATGAAGAAAGGATCCACCCTCTGGTGATACGAAAATCACTCTGCGACGATAACAGTCAACGACTACCTGGAAGGGAACTAGATAGTCTATTTCAAGAATGAAATCATAGCTCGTCATCTCTAGGACATATAGGTCCCTTAAGAAGTGACACTCGGCAACCTCATGAGGGCACTCTCTGCACTGACGTATACCAACCGCTCTAGTCCCCAATGGTGTGTCTAGATTCAAAGTATCGATAGAGGAAAATATGCAGAGCCCAATGCTCTCCACAATAGAAAAAGAGATAAAAATATGTGTAGCGCTAGTATCAAAAAGAGTTGAAGATAAAACTGAGGCTATTAAGATTGTAACTCGAGCTGTAGAAGGTTCGGGATCCTACTCCTTCTAGGCCTGCTCCACTACAAAAGCCTGACCTATACACGGTCCTGTGATCCTGCCTGACCGCTCTGAGCTGATCCCCCCTGCTATCACTGAATGACCGGTGACTGAACATCACGGCCACGACCTCCACCTCATCTCAAATGGTTGGAAGAACTCCAGTTCCCAGACTTGTGAGAAATTTGTGGCGCTTCTCATGAACGAGGAGTCATGGATGAACCCCTGTCACCAGATGTTGGTGAGAAAACCTAATAGAAGCACTGAAGGTGACCCATCTTACCGCAAGATCAGCACTCCACTGGGTCTCTCTGGCACTGCGGCCTCATATGGCCAACCCTTCCACAATGGTAGCATACCACCTGGCTACCTGAAGATGTGTCTCGCTGCCTCGGATCACCATTCATAGACTCCCTACGGTGCATCCTAATGACAGTTGGTGAAGCACTAACATTGGAAGCAGAACTGCCCTGGTTATCAGCTTCGGAATCTCTCAGATTGCGCTATGCAATCAGTGCCTGGTTAACGATGGAAGCGATGGAAGTCAGCCTGAAGATATTCACCGGTGAGTGGATCTCCCATCTGAGACCATCCTCAAACTTCTTTTCCAAGAACAACCCATCTCCTCTCTGGAGAGGTGTGAAATGATGAATCTCATTGAAACGAGATGAATACCCCATGACAGAAAGATTACCCCGCTCTAGGCTCATGAACTCCCAAGCTCGGTTGACCCTCAGGGTCTTTGGATAGAAGTAGTCTTAAAAGACGCGCTGAAAATCCTCCCACACCGTAACCTACTGATGACCCACCTTTGAGATCACATCCAACCAAATCTTGGTGGAGTTTTGTAGCATGTAGGTAGTGAGATTGACCCGTCTTTCTGGAGGCATATCCAGATTCTCAAAGATCATCATCATGGATTATAGCCATGACTCTATAGCCTGAGGTCCTCCTTCCCTTGAGAAGGTGGGAGGATGCTGCTACTGAAAAACTTGCGTCAAGTCTGCCATAGTCGAGGCAGGATGCGATGCTCCCTAGAAGGTCTGGATCATCCTTAGAAATCCTTCCCTAAACTGTGCATCAGTGCCTAAAACCGGTATCACTGCTGGTTCCAAGGCTGGAACAATAGGGGGATCTACGGGATGTCCTTGATCAGCCATATTCGGCGTCTGATCATTGCCTGGTAGCTGGCGTGCAACTAGAGGATGTCTCGGTGGCATAATTCTTAAAGGTCAAAAGCACACCTTAGATCGGGATTATCAAGGACTGAAAACAGGGGGTGTAATAAAAGAACAAGAGGAAGAAAACATTCATGTTTTACAAAACATGACTACACCGTGTGTACACTACATAAACGACATGTTCCCTAAATTCATTCACATGGGCGTGTAATTTTTCTTAAACCGGTCGTGTAACACCCCAAACACTCGGCGTGTTCTCAAAACACACGTCCTGTACTTGAATCCTCTTCCCCTGCCCAGGTCCTTCTACACGGTTAAGCCACACGGCTCTCCTAATACAAGACTATGCGGCATGTTCAAGGTATACCAAGCATGTATTGGACAATATTCACATGGCCCATGTTGTTTTTGACACGGTCAAACACATGAATCAAACTACACGGCATGTTCCTGATAGAAACGGCGTGTATGTGAAAGGATAGCCTCGACCCGTGTTTTTTGTGACACGACCGAGTACCTAGGTCAGACTACACAGCGTGTTCAGGGTAGACACAATGTGTATAAGAAGGGAATCCACCAACTGTGTTGTTAACTACACAGCCAAACTCCTAGTATTACCCTACACGGTGTGCACAATCGTTACACGGCGTGTTTCCATGAGATTTTCCCTATCCCGTGTCGCTGCCCCCACGGGCTGTGACACAGTTATAGAATACACAGTGTGTATATAGAACACACGACATGTACTTAAGGAAAATTTTCTCTCCCCAAACTGAGGAACACATAGCATGTAGTCAAAACTACATGGCGTTTATTCTGGGTTTTTGCAGACAGTAAGCCTCATAAACTAGTCCAGAGCCCAGAAAACACTAAAACAAAGTCTGGAAGTGCCAAATTCCAATCCGCGAGGGCCTATACTCCCTACGAATAAATTTTGGCATCTTTAACAAGTTACAAACAAGGTAAAAAAGTAATAATCCACCAAATTATAGTCCATGAGGGCCCATAACACCTGAAGAACCAAAGTTTGATGTCCATATAAGAAAAGAGCTATAAAAACAAATTCCCTATCAAATAGTAGTGGTTATATCAAAACATCTATCACAACAGCATGTATAATCTACACAACGTCTATCACAACAACATACAATCACTAATGCATCCTAGATGGCATGGCAGGAATGCATGGAATGTGATTTCTAATAAGTGTCTATATGATGAATGAGATGGAACACCCTCATCTCATCAGGTTTCAATAGAAATATAACCGCAATAACAATAACAGTAATAGCACAAGGCATGTGAATCACCCAATAGTGAAATCACATCAAATGTAAAATTGGAAACCAGTAAAATTTCAATAAACTAGGTAGCATGGCATTCCCCTGTACACGGGTTAGCTACTCACGGTCACAACTTATAACCAAGTACCTATTCCATCCAATCCCTGGCTAAAGACACCAAATAGTAAGTCAAGAGAAAAGAATCATCTGATACCACTTTGTAACGTCCTAGTTCCAGAAGCCACCCAGAGGCGCCCCATACCCAGTTGGTCACATGGCCTCAAGTGCATTTCCCCAAACACCAGAGGCTAGGGACTAGCAGCGAGGGCCTTGGGTGTGATAACAGGGAAATTATGCCCTCATTGGCAGAGTAACACAGCAGAAGAGAACCAAATATATAAATAGCGGAAGCAGAAAATATCCAACAACAGTAAACTACGGAAGACTGATAAATAAAAAACTGTAGAAAAATTTATAAATGATACATGATACATATGTCTAGGAAAGAATCCAAAAAAATCAGAATGCTGAATATAGTACTAAACCCAAGTACAAAAAAAAGAGAAATAACTCCTTAGCATTGCAAGACTAAGTTTGGTCCCAAGCTCTCCAGCTCCAATGCAATCAAGAACCTAAATTAGAAGGGTGCTTGTCGTTATCTATACCTGCAACAATATATTCTATTTGGGCCCAAAATCATGACCCAAACAAGGTGTAAGACTAAATCCCAGTAGGAAACCAACTGAAGATCTATTCCTAACAGTCAGTGAGTATATGGTAGTTAAAAGTAGAGTAAATAGTAAATAGTAAACATGAAAGTACTCATCAGCAAACAATCCACAGTTTCTAGCATTACAAACAAGTAAGTATCCACTCAAGCAAGTAGAATAAACAGGTACCCCTCTGGGTAGTTCTCACAGCCTAACCCATATGGTTCATTCTACAAGTACTAGCAACCCTCTGGGAGGCACACATAGTCTCACCCCTCTGGTTCAGCTAAAGAAAAGAATAGAATCTATGGGGAAGCACTCACCATCAATTCCCCCTATAGTCTCGTATCATACTAAAGGCGCTCTGGGGAAGCACTCAACATCTCATTCCCCCTGTGGCTCATCTCGATGAACTATAGACACTCTGAGGAAGCACTCAACGTCAATTCCCACTGTGGTCTCGCATCTTATTATAAAGAAACTCTGGAGAAGCGATTACGTCCATTCTCCCTATGGTCTATTACACTAGGTTCTCACAGCCCTGTGTAAAGTCAGAAAGTATCGCATAATTTAACGGCCAATATGAACCTCAAGAACTACTTGGATAGGATTCTACATCATAACATCATAGAAGAACAATAGTCACACCACCCTATAAACTAGGAATGGAACTGGAAATAGCCTAATAGGAAAAACAAGACTAGACGGTCATAACATGCAAACAAGCATGGGAAAAACATCCAAAGCACAGTAAAATTACCCTATTCACAATCAATAACCTATACTCAGGAATATAATTAAATCAGGAAAACAACAGGGGAAAATAGGAAACACGCAATACCCCGTTCAAGGGTATTGGTGGAAGTTGCACAAAATACTCAAAGTCTTTTTACAGAAAGGCACAAACCACCTACCTTGATGTTAGGAGATTGATATACATGATCCACAAGGCTTGAATCTCCTTAGAATGTCGTAGATCTATGAAAACACATAAAATGTTCAACCTAAGATAATTTGAAAAAGAGAAGGAATTGGGAAATGATGCTCTAGGAGAAGGGGGAGCTTACAGCTACGGTTCCAACGCAATCGACAACGGTCGATTCAGAGAATGGACGGAGGATCGATGGCTTGGAAAAGATCTACAGTTTTACCCTCGCTCTTAGATGAAGAACACCTAGAAGAAGTTGGTTTTGTCCGTCAGACGTGACCGTGGTGCGTTTAATGAAAAAAAGTACACGGTGTGTACTTTTGGAGTACATGGTGTGTACTAGGCTTTTCCATACTCCGCTTTAGGAGGCCTCCATGTCACCCCTACATGGCTGCGTGTGGGGCCATGACACAACCAACACACGGCCTCGAGCGGCAACGAAGTACACAGCATTTACTCATAAAGTACACGGCGGGTAATTCAAAAATTTCCAGAAACTCATCTTTTCTAAAAAACTCCAGAAAAAGGAAAAACATGCCTGAAAAGAAGGTCCTGGTTCATAAAATCTAAGCTAACAACCAATGTTAAGATCAATAAAATAACTAACCAAAGGGAATTCCAAACATCATGGGAGGAGGAATCAAGAACACCATTTAATCATTTTTGTAACCAATCATGAATCATGATTAATTCTCAAATCCCCCAAAATATTTTCTTATTATAACGGAATAATTTATGCAAAAAAGGACTTCAACATTCATTATATCTTCTAATCACTTAATCATAAATAAATGGATAAACTCCATTCAATATTTATTCTCCATCATTTAACAATTATTATAAAAAATCTCATGATATTCTTTTACAATATGTAAGGAAAAACTAATACATGGTGGTCATTGGTTAGAAATAAGAATACCATGGGGGACATCAAGGTGATAGTGTGGATGAAATTCCATAATTTTTTCATTAAATATTTTCCATGAACTCTCTGACTAAAAATTAAGAGGGAATTCCATGGACTTAGTTCGAGGGATGAAGAATCCATTGGGTATTATATGTAAAACATCACAATACATACATGATATACAAATTTCTATTTCATTTCCCACAAAATTAATGTTCACCACTTCGTTATAGGTGAAAATTTTCACAAATCCATAGACATTCATGACAATGGTAGTTATTAGTAAATTTATTGATGTTACCTCATATAAAAAATGTATATTGATAAATATCTTGGATATCTTGGGACTATAGAGAAGAACTAAAGAACAAAATTTAATTATGGTTGTGTAATAGATAAATCTCATGGGGGAAAACAAGTCAACCATCCCACCTATCCAAAGTGAGGGAAGAAGAATCCCAAAAAATTCCTAAAGGGTATTACAAAATGTGTCAGGTGTAGGAAAATAGGAATCCTATATTGTGATTTATGACTAGAGAAACAAAAATATTTGGTGTAATAATGGAATGGTTTGGTAAACCCTCATCCTATTGTCCAATATTTCAACTGCAATGAAAGAGTACACTATTTGAATCAATTCACCAAGCTAAGGGATACCAATAAAAACTAACTACAAAAACCTAAAAGACTAAGAGAGAGGGTGATATTATGAAACCATAATTACTAATGTGGATTCTAACAATAAATGGGTGATTGATAGGCTATTTATTCATATATTAGAAAGAAACATGATTTTTTATTGAAGTTTAATGTATATTTTCATATCACACAAATTTAGTAGATCTATTCAAACCCCACCACAAAATATAGAAGATGAGTTATCATTGGAGATGTATAATGGTTGAATTATTGCATCCCAATCATATAACACATACCCAATCCATTTTTTTTAAATTAATTTTATGTACAACCTTACTATAGTCCTATTAGCATAATTTATTGAAATTCTTGTCATGTCATAGCTTTCCTTATGTAGATCCAACACAAGTACCTGAGAGAAGGAACCCACCTTATGTATTTCCAATATCCCTATAATTCAATACATTTTCTAGTATGAGGATGAATATAATTTTGTACCAAAATAAAAATAAAGGATATTATTTCCTTATGATAAAGACTATATTGACCAAATATTTTAGAATAAATAAAATACCATAATTCATGACATGTCCTTTTTAATTGAATTTGATGATTTTTTCCAATTAATTTCATGGTCTTCCCCTAGAAATGATGATGAGTTATCAATCAAGCTCATACCCAGATATTTATATATATCCAATACTCCGTATATAATGTCCCTTGTTAAAATTGTATAGTTGAAGAAAAAATTCAAGAGAATGTGGATAAATGTTTTGTATGAAAATCTACATCACTATGTGGTGCATAAGTCATACTCATCAAGAATAATGAAGGGTCAACATGCCACTCAAATGATTTTTGTGAGCTTAATGAGATAAAAATAATGAAAATGTATCCTCTACCACATATTTATTAATTTCTTTATTACCCATGTGGATCCCGGTACATCTATATATTACATATTCAATTGGGTTATTATCATATAATGGTGATGATAAATGATATCCCCAAGACTTCTGTTCATACAATGTATTGTTACAATGAGATCATAGTGATGTGATTTAGTCTCACTAATTCTATAGATAAATCCATGAATATGATGAATAGATTTATTAGGTATTATTTGAAAAAAAATCATGCTATTTATAGATGATATTATTAAGTAATCCAAAAGGAATGGAGAACATGTGGATAATTTAAATAACATGTTGAAGACTTTATAAAAGAAAGCATTATTTTCATTGTATAGTAAATATGTGTTTTGGCATCATAAAGTAACATCCATGGGAATTTTTATCACAAAAAATGGATATATACATATCTATAAATAATAGAGTAAATTGAATAATGTACCACACCAAATGTTTTTGTGTAAATCCATAGTTTTATTTGATTGGATTTGTACTATAGTCAATTTTTGAGAAAAAATATCCAATTTTCAATACCAGTAACTAAGGTTACATAGAAGAGAGTCGTGTTTGTATAGAATGATTCATGAAAGTAATGATTTATTGAGTTGAAGAAGTGGTAAGTCACTATACATATTCAAACATTACCCAATGGTGGAAAGGGATTGGTGATCTTACATGAGGATTCTAAGGTGGAATTGATTTTTTTACTCATTGAAGATAAAAAATCTATAGCCTATGCCTCTTAGAAATTAATGATCCATAGAAGAACCATAAAACTAAATATATGGAATTGGACACCAAGATCATCATATTTAGAATATGGTGAAATTACATAAATAGAGAAAATTATGACATATATATGGATAATAAATACCTAAAATATAAATTCATATAAAAGGATATTGATATATGACAATGAAGGTGGTATGAGATCATCAATGATTATGATTGTTCAATCCATTTCCATACAAGGAAAGAAAAAATTTTATAGATTATCTGAGTAAAAATAATCATATAACTATATCCATGATGAGGATTTCAAGGGATCATTTCATCTTGGACATTCAAAGGATGGACATATAAATAATAAGAGGATATTCTTACTAACTTTCTAAAATAACATCCCAATAATCTATTCATGAGGGGATTATGGATAATTAAAAGGATGAAAAGTTTCTATAGAAGAAATAATTGAGTATTATGGAGTTTAAATTTTATGAAGGTGGATATATATGGCTACAATGTGGATATATGTTCCATAAAGACCAGAGATGAAGAGGGAACCCCTGGCTGACACACATATCTTTTCTATTTCTATTTATATTGGAGTTCCTATTATATATATATATTTGAAGAAAAAGATTTGGTGGTATAATTTGAAGAGGGAGATTTCATATTTTATATCTCGATTCTTGGAATTACAACATGTTAAGGTGGAAAAAAATGCCTATGGGTATGATGAAACTATTTCCAACCCCAAATCTTAAATGGGTAAATGTATCCATATATTTAGTCACATCACTCACCATGACAACTAATGTAAATAAAACCATTTGGTTTGCAGTATTTCTCCTTCAAATGATATCATGTAACACCAATAATATTTTAAAATTATTACTTTATCTATATCATGGATAACATTAAACAAAAATATTAAATGAAAATATAACACCCATGAAATTATAAAATATTTTTTAAAAATAAATTTAATCTCTTTGACAACTGGTAGAACATGTATCCCTGAGAAAAAATGAACTACAATATAGTATAACCTAGCTATTAAGTTGGGGTTATGAATATTACTAACAAAATTATGAAAATAATTTTTATTTATTTATTATAAATAATTTATGAATCATTTAAAAGAAACATAATTTTTTTTCATAATAATTGTATTCTTTCAAATGGATAGTTTAATGATGCTTTTCACACATATTTTACACCTAAATTTTTTCCACTACTATAATATTTATTCTGAAAAATGAAAAGTATTTTTTATATCATAATATATTATTTTTCTTATGGTGATTTTCAGTTTTTCTTAAATGTTTTTTTTCAGCGAATATTAAACAATAATAAATTATATGTGAGAACTAAATTTTCATTTAAAATATTTATAAAGATAAATTATATTTAATTATTTAGAAAGCATAATTATTTAAAATATATATCTATTAATATAATTTAGTTAATTGGAATCATCTTTATGTTGAATTTTTAATAAAATCCTTCTAATCTTTTGAACATTTTCCGTTTAAAATACCACTTTTGAGTCGCATGTGTGGGATAAAGTTTAAATTAAATTTTTGAACTCTTATTAATGGAATTTAAAAAAATGGAATAAAAATTTGGAATAATAATAATTTATATTATATAATATAGTAAACATAATTTTTTACCTTAATTATTTCATATAATTATAAAAAAATTTATTGTTAAGCAAAAAAAATTATTTTTAAGGGTGTTAAAGTACCAAGATAAGTGTTAAATTGACATAAAAACCTGTAAAAAATCGTTTATATGGATATATATAGACCATAAAATGTATATTTATCTATAATACTCTATTTTAGACCCTTGTGAAATGTGGAAAATGTGGGTATACCTTTTACTTTTAACGAATTTATAGTGTTCCACTCACCTCACTTATAAAAGGCCTCCTATATCCTCTCTTCATACCACCATAAAACCATATTGGATTGGCCAAGACCTAAAAAATAACATCCCAACATCTATTATAACATCCTAGAAACTGTTTTTAGTGCTAAAATCCAGTGTTTGAATGTTTTTTTTCAAACCTAAGGATGTCTTATGAAGAAGATTTAAGATTCTACAACTGGTGTTTTTATTTTATTTCTTTCTCCACCTCATTCAATTATAATTAAAATAGGATGATATAAAAACATTCGATTCTTAAATATACACATATTTTTTTATATTTTTTACACGACATACATATTTCTATAATTCCATTAAATGGGTTATAAAATCATCATTCTTGTGTTTGAAATTGTACCACCTCATAAACTGATGTCAATGTATTTAATTACCACATCTCACAGTTGGGTATAATGATTTATATAAAGAAAATATATGATAATTAAAAAATAATTATAATTATGGAGTCATTATATCACATATAACTCTTTATTTTCCATTTTTAGGTGATATGATAAAATCACTCGTGTTTATAGTGGACTTCCACCACATGAAGTGGTGTGATTTGTTTTTCAATAACGATTTACATGGATGATAATGAGGATAAATATGAAGAATATATATGATATTGAGGAAATAAATATTATTTTAATTACATATATTTCATTTTGGTATGATAATATATATCATTTTATTTCTTACATTTTCACTCACTTATAGATGATAACATCGTTTGTGAACATGTGGACTACTGCCTTCACGAATCAATGTGGCACTCTTTTCATTGCCATAAAATAATGATATATAATTATATTTAAAGAAATAATATTTTATTTATTATATTATTATTATTTAATTTCTAAATATTATGTACTTTTTTCTAGATTGATCACTGAAAAATGGAAATGTTAGTCTTGTGTATGTACAATATACCGTTTATGTGATCTGAACATACATCATTTATCAAAACTATGTTTCATGGTTGGTATTAAAAGTATAATTGATGTAAAATTATTATAATTATGAAAATAATATAATGATTTAGACAATGGAACTCTATAATATGAACAATAAATGGAACATTCATAACCAAATATGCATGAGAAGACAATGGAATTTACACCTGAAAAAATGAAAATAATCAATGATTATTAATGAATGGGTGATAATATGTTATAAAAGGATCATATATGATATTATAAATATTAGTATATTTTATTATATGTTCATAGAAATTTTAATACCACTATATATGATGTTGAATAATGTTCAATAAAACAAAGCACGAGGTAATAGATTTCATCCCAATTTCTTTTTATTGAGGCATATTGTAATGTTATGCATCTAAATTCTTTTATATGGTGAATATAATTTACATTTTACATTTAAAATCATGAAAAAATAATAATTTATGGTCTTTTAAGGTTAAATTTTAATTATTTCATCAGGGTGGATTTGATTTAAAATTTACCAAGTATTAATGAATTTCATAACCCAATTTCATTTCATTAGTTATATTACATCTTAGTCATATTTGATATTCTAACACTATTTTTAAAATGAAAATTTATTATATTATTTTTTATTTCCACATATATTTTGTGTAATTACTGTTGAAAAACATGGCCTATTGATTTCATTAATTATCACCTCGACGATTTGATAATTTCAAGGATTTATTTCAATATCTTATTCTAAAAAATATTGATTATTCCTGACTTTAAATTTAAGGAATTTTTTTGAAAAGTTCTTAATAAAATTGTTTTATTTTATTATCTTTTTATTATTTCTAACAATTTAATGTAATAGTATAATTTTTTTTCACTCTTTAAAACATAATATAAATTGAAAACTGCTTTTATGAAAATTCAACTTCATTTACCTCTTTGGTAGTAAATCCTTTTTCTTGAAAAATGTTTTATTAAAAAATAAAAAAAATATTTTTAACCATTTTAAAAATGATTTATTAATTATTATTTTACTAATATTTAATTTTTAAAATATTTTTCAGATGAATATTCTTTTCAAATTCAAAATAACTCATGTTTGTTTTTTATCAAAAAAGTGAAAGGAATCATTGTTTTAACATGTATAACATGAATGGAAATTTCATCCATTATAACCACTCAAAATTTTTAATTTGTCCATTATCATATACAATGATTATTTTCAAATAAAAATATTTTCAAAATATTTTTTGATCTTTTACTTTTAAATTTTTTTTCTAAATGAATAGTATATTTTCATCAAGAATGTTTTTAAATATTTTTTATGGTATTTTAATTTATAAATGAAAAAATACATTATTCTTAGTAAAAAGTGTATATGTTCTACTGATACCATCATTATTCTTCCCATGTATGGTTTATGATCGTTTTTTCCAAGGAATGTATTGATGTTCACTTCTGGGATTCATATTTATACTCATTAACATTATCTTGAATTATTCACTTTCCCATGGACATTAAATTTATTCTAAATATCCATATTATTTATCATGTATTTGTTTTTCATTAAATAATATATAATTTCTACATATGGTGTTCTATATTTAATGTTATTTTTTATGGTGGAAATTTGATAAATCTGTATTCCATACTCAATATGGATCTTTGATAATAAGAAAAGTTGTTTATGAATTAAATTGATTATTCGATATATGAATATTTCATTAGAAATAGAGACATGGGTGGGCCCTAGTAATATATGTTCCCTAAATTCATAAATAGGTCTCATGAGATGAATAAGTTGTCTATCCTTATATAAATGGGTTTCAAACCAGCTATTTTAAATTGTCTTGAGGATAGATCTTGAAGGCTGAGGTATCATGTGCTTGAAATATGACATCCAATAATTAATCATTTAATTCATTAAGAATTCATTTATCTTTATAAAAGATAATTTTTAGAAAGATATTATTAATGGGTTCAATTCATTCAATGTTTATTTATTAAATGAAATATGTTTTGTTATTTTACATTCCATATCGATTATTCCTTATACAGTTATGGTATTCAAGTTATAGATTAAATATAATGGTTTTTCATCTATTTACATTTCCACATTTATTATTACTTATATTATCATGGCATTAATGTTAGATAAATTTCATTTGTGTTAATTTATTTACCAATACATATTGATTAATATTTATTTATTATATATTTTTATGTTATTTCCCCTTACTGATCATTTGGGATCACCCTTATTTTTTCTTTTACCCAGGATTCAATGCAGTGTATTTTGATTAATTTGGAAGGATATACTAGAGGGAATAATTTTAATCTAGTATAAACCTTTGGAACTAGATTTAAGAAATCATAGATTATATAAGATAATCCTATGATATACTTTAAGGATAAGTATATAAGAACATTCTAAGGTATTGTTAAGGAATTGATTTTGTTGTTTTTACTAAAAAATCATCACTATATAGAAACTATAAGTGGATGTGGTTCTAAAAAATATTTACCTAGGGGTAATAACTACAAAATGGAAACATTGGTCTTGACACAATCATCACATGATGCATGAAAACAGGCCATATTATGAACCTACATTGACAATCCCAAGTCATATTCTTAAGATAAATCACATTTTCTTTACAAACCATTATGAAGGATTTTAAATAGGGATATCCCAATAGAATCCATATTTATGATTATGACATTATCGATCATAAAATTATTCAATTTTTATTAAAAAAATTATCTTATATTGGGACTATACAATATGTTACATAATTTTATGATCAAATCAAGTGTATTGAATCATTTAAAAATGGATTATAGAAAATGTATTATGAGCCAATTGAATTCATGTAATCCATACAGTAAGAATGATTATTTCATTGATTGGATTAATCCAATATTTCAAAGGGAACTAGTTTACCAAGAACTATCATTATATATGGACATTGTGTCATGTGGTAACAAGATTAAAAAATTATTCTATATGTGTCATTTCTTCGAATGGATAAAATAGAAATATAGGATTATGTGAAGAATGGTGGATACATGTAATAAGGGGAATAAGGACTTTCTAACATGTTATAATTGTGGAAAGAAACACCATGGTTCTTATTTAAAATTAATGAGAGTTTTTAACATTGGCAGATGAAAATTCCACTATGCTTATGATTTCATAGATAAGAAAAAAAATACTAATGTAAAATAAAATAATTTTAAGGAGATTTGAAACTATGAAAATAAATTTCTCAAGCCTAAAAGAAATGTACCATAAAAGAATAATTTGAGTAATGGTAAATATTATGCAATTACCCTAGATGAAGTGGGATGAATAATGTGAAATTTTTATTCAAGAATAATGTAATTTGAGTATTTAATCAATGAAATAATTATTATAAGAATTAATAAATGTATATTGATTATACTACTTTACTTGTTAATCAAGTATTTACATGCTTTATTGAATAGTATCTACACTATGAAAACTGATTCATTTGAATGTTGTACTTACTGAAAAAAAGTGATTGGGGGGAATATAAGATTTAATATCTTCCTAATGTTGATATAATGTTTTTTTGAAAATGAGATAATTGTTAGGGATAATTTATATTGGATTGTTCTTACTACCTTGGGAATAAATGTTTTTTCTTGAAAAAGTGGTTCACACTATCATTGATGGAGTTTTCAACATCATTTTATTTAAGAAATCTATCTAATAATATTTATTTTAATTAAGGAATAAGTAAACATGAATGTTTTAAATAATTATTAATGGTAATGTAGGTTATTACAATGTTTTAAGAAAATACATGATGAATGTATTCACATGTTTAGAATTTAATGATTAATAAATATGTCATGTTTTTAGGTGATTAAGGATATTTTCATATTGGAAATTTAGTTACCTTAATTTGTATGTTATTGAAACTCATATTTTAGAATTTCAATATGATTAAATATTTATGAATTGGTTTATGTTGAAATTTGGATAAGGTTTTAAAGTGTAATGTATTACTTAATCATAAGGATATTTATTCATATTAGATATCCCCTTGAAGATATTTTTTAACAATAATATCAATATATATAAGGAATGACTTATTACACTTCTATAGATTATAAGATCTGTTAAATTTGAATTTTAGAGATTTAGGATTAATAAATTTATTTTTGTCATAATTATTTCATGGAGTAAGTGATGAATTGGAAATTGATAAAATTGAAACCAAAGGATGAAATTTTTCTTATGTAATAGAAACATATCAAGTAAGTATATTTATTTATATTATTAGAAGTTAAAATAATTCCTCAAAATTAGGAAAATGTACTTGAAATAAAAAAATTATCATATTACATTAATATATAATCAATCATATGGTCTTCTATGTAACGCCCCGACCCCAGCTACCCAGAGTCGGTGCATTACTTCGTAACATTGGCATGATCACAAAAGATCAAGTCTCGAAATACCGATTAGTTTAGTAGCCTTGGAAACACTAGATACATTCATAAATGTTACATTACATCATAAAGTGAAAAACTAATAACAAAGTCTTCATAGTCCACACTCATATCCTCTTCTGACTATCCCTGCAGGTCATTCCTAAAATACTTCTTCACATCCTGGAAAATATTAAAACATTGAAAGGGGTGAGATCAGATGCTCAATAAGGATAAAAATATTGCGGAAGCTTTCATAAATAAACATTAACATTTAAGGCAATGTATAACTAAAACAAAATCCTTTTTAAAATTGAACTTCAGCATAATATGGAAAAAATAAAATTAAATAATGTCATTTACTTACTCACATGGATATTCTACTGGTCGAATAATCACATGCAATATCATAACCACTTTCATAATGATGGAATGCATAATGCCAGACTATCATAACCACGTAGCCAAGGCCTCGTGCCAAGACCACAAATAAGATTTTGTCAAGGCCTCGTGCCAAGACACTAGTTTGTCTCATGAGACCTGCCGATGCATCGAGGAGCTATAGCGGGCTCCACCCGTCACTTACTAAGTCTAATGCATTCCTCATATGAATGGGTTTAAACATATCATAAACCATAACATAATCATATCACATAAAACATGCATAAAGGAAACATAACATTTCCACATTTAAATCACAAGATTTCAATACAACACATTGATATAATAAAAACGCTTTCAAAACCATTTTCAATACCAAAATAAAAGAAAGTTAAAACATTGTATTTATTTTTCATTAAAAAAAAGTGATGGCTTGTAGAGGAAGCCGAAACTCAAATAATGGTCATGGCGGTGGAGAAGTCATTGTCGCCACATATGTACGGAAATAAAAACATTCCCTTTTTGTCATTTAGTAAAACGCTTCGTATAAAAAAGATTCCTTTTGAATAAACGTAAAAGTCAAAGGGGTTTATACACCGTATAAAAGAAAATTGTGTATAAAACCAAATATGCCTCAATGAAAGGAGATTGAGACAAAGTCCTTAAAAAGATCATTTTTAAAATAAAATAGATCTATTATGTGTATTCACTATAGGTACACATAAAGAACGTAAAAATACAAAATAGGACATAATAATATCATGACATAATTTGAAAGTAGAAGATTAACCCAAAGAATGGAAGTTGGGTTAAGAAATTCCCTTACCTTGCGTCTTGTCCTGACTCGACCGTTCTTTAACCTCCTGAATAATAAACTAGAGTTAATTTCTATTTACTTAATAACCTTTTTCATGTTCATTATTCCTTTTATATCCCTTATTACCATGTTATGAACATTATGTAATTATTAAAGTTTATAACTGTCATTTTGTCGATCTTAGGTACTTGAGTCAACAATAAACTTCTTATAATTATAAGTTGTTCATGTGGTGAAATATCCGTCATATCTAGAATTATATTCATGATTTAGATATCATATATATCATATATATCCAGTATATACATTCATTCATAATATTACGTAACATTTATAGGTAAGAAATGAAATGCACCGTTCATGGAGACGGTAAGCCGTACGTACGCATGAATGCTACTTTCATTTATATTTCGTATTTAATGGAATGAAATCATAATTATATAAAGGTATAATATAATTCCAGTATAATATAGTGTATAATACCATTTACTCCATCCTTTATACATCCCACATATGGTATTAACGATTCAAATCACTTTGAGGGGGCGGTAGTCCGCACTTCCTAAAATGAAAATATCGCGTTTACCCATAATGGAAACCATAGAGGTATTCCATAAATGAAAAATAAAAAATCATAAGCAAAAAAACATAATATATATCATATATAAAAATAGTGTCATCATAATGGCCACCATTAGAGGTGTTATATGAGTGTTGAACAATCATCATTTCGTGAGGCAAAAATTCCCCATCCACAGAAACAGTATGTTCTTTAACCATTAGATGTAGGTGTGTGTAAGTTTAAACCAAATCCTTATCATAAAAACATCCTAGTATATTGTAGATACTGTTTTTTTTACAAAATAAAGGAATAAAAAGATTTTAAGGGGTTGGAGAAGCTAAATAAAACAAAACAACATTAGAGAAGACATTACCTAAAAATCGGGTAACTCTTTTTGATTTGAGACAAAGGCTTACTTGGGAAGAATTATGCCCAAAGTGAGGCTTCTAGGAGTAAGTGAGGGATGTTGGGAGAGTGTTTGGGCAGAGTTTGGCCGAGCCAAATGGCTTGAAGGTGTGAATAAGGTGGGAGTGGTGGGGGCCTTTTATAAGTGGAGAGGAGGGACACTTTTGGAAAGTAATGAAATGTTATTCTATTATACAATGATTTTCGGATTCTAAAGGTCCCACACTTGTATAATTCGAGTCTAAGGTGATAAGGGTTCGAAATCTCCTCATCCAATAGGTTTTGGACATGTGTAGGTCTTAGATATTACATTATATTTCCATTTTATTTAAATCGTTAAATAATGAGGTCATCGCTGCATCATCATGATGTCATAAATAATTTAATTTATTTAATGTCTAAAAATTATAAAAAAAATACTATGATGTAAGAAATCTTTTTATATTTCCAATTACTATTTATAGTCAATAATATTACTTGTATAACCCCATGTAAAAATTGTTTTAGTAAAACATTTCATGTCTGTGTCATTTTTTACTTTAACATTAAATAAAAGGTATTTATGTCATTTTCCAACTAAAGTGGCTCCATGGGGTCCCCAAGTTGACCCATGGATTTTCTTGGTCGGCAATGGCACATCCAACGAGGGTAGGACATGTTTCAACCTCATCTCATATTATTAAAAAATTATTTTTACCTTAAACTACACTAATTACCTCTAATCGCGATTAAGAACTTAAAAGTTACTATTCACCAAAAATTATTTTAATCTCATTGAACCAAATTTTACTTCTTAATGACAACCATGTATGTCGGATTTTTGAAAATCAAATCACAGAAGTGGTAATATTTCATTTAAACGAAAAAATCAGTTATTTAACTACCACTTAGTGGTTTCACTATTCATCAAAAATTGAAGTTTTTCAGAACAATGCCAAAATTTCACCCTAAGCTATAATTGATATTCCGAATTCAAAAATGATGTCTATTTTAAAAAATTCCAAACATATAAGTTGCATTAATTAATTTTATAATTAATTCCCGCTGTCACAACAAATAGCGTGTTTTTAAGAAAAAATTTATATCAAAAGATTGGCAATTGTTTTTGTCCAATTTCAATGTTAAATTAATTCTAATGACCCCCATTGGATAAAATGGTAAAAATATATTCTAATTATACTTTAAAATGACTAAATATTATAATTTATCACAATAAATTATTTTGATTAAAAAAGTTGTTTTAAGTATTTTTCACTATTCATAAAAATTTGGAAGTTCTCAGAAAATTACAAAAAATTCAACATAGGCTAATTTCAATATTAGGAATACAAAAATGAAGTCCATTTTGAAATATAAAATTTTTATAAATTTAAAAAGTGGTTATTACTATTCATAACGACTACTTTGATTAGTTGCGGTGTTTTAGAACTCGAAGTTGCGTACAATGCAAGATATTGCATTATTGAATGAGAAGCGTATTGTGGAAGCTCGGGGTGTTACATTCTCCCCTCCTTCAATAAATTGCGTCCTCGCAATTTGAAATTTTTTTCTTTGAAAATAAATGGTTGAAAAGAGAAAATACCTTTGTGTAAAACCCACATCGGAAATAAGATTAATAAAATTTAGCCTTAATAAGAGGGAAATGGAAATAAGAAAGTCACCACCAAATTATGATCTCGATAAGGAGAACATTGGTGGAAATTAGAGACATATAATTGGAGGAAAAACGTAAATATTTGTAGGGAGTGATTGAGGTCATCAATCACAATCAACTTTCAAATTGAGGGCCTCAAAGCCTTCAATCTATGTTGATTTAAAATATCATCAGTTCAACAAGACAGAAGGCATTAGGATAACACATTTTTTTGTTTTAATATCCCTTTACTAAAGTTTAAGAATTAATTTATTCATTGAATAAGTGATAGGTATATATATATTTATGCTTGACAATTAGATTTTCAACCTTCAACTCATCTTTCACTCAAAAATATAATAGAACTCAAAAATATTATACTTATCCTAATTGTATAAGGTTCCAAATGTTAACACATACCATTTAGATTAGTAAAATTATTTTGTAATAACCAGGGACTTCCTGTAGGCTAGTGGTAGGAAATAAAGGCC
Source organism: Viscum album (assembly GCA_963277665.1). Lineage (NCBI taxonomy): Eukaryota > Viridiplantae > Streptophyta > Magnoliopsida > Santalales > Viscaceae > Viscum > Viscum album. The sequence continues at coordinate 1,544,571,910 of OY728135.1, read as the reverse complement.
TGTCGCACTATGGTTGTGGGTTCGATTCCTACAGCTTTGTCCGACGCGATGGGTTATGCCCCACCCTGCAGGTTGTCCTTTTCCTAAAACTATAGTATTATAATATTCCAAAAATAATCTTCAGAAATGCTTTAACCTTAAACAATACAATCCAAAGATCAACTTAATCCATTCCAACCATTATAGTTATCCAAAATACTTCTGTCCAACTCACAGTCCAAATTTTATAAGGAAGGTAAACATAATGAAGATCCTTTTTTTCCACGTAACAACATGTGAACACCTTCATCATGTATTCTTTTTAAACATACTTAATTACCATGATCCCTTATTCCTTATAGAATACTAGATATACTCCTTCTATCCAAAAATGTATACAAATCATCAATCAGTTTCAAGTAATTTAATAATATCCAATATAATTTATCCAAATCAATCACGTATTATTCCAAAATCACTATCTTGGTATCAGAACCATATTATGGTTTATCTTTCTCTCAACCATATATTTTCCAAAAATTTAACCTACTGTGGAGTCACTTTTCTTGGTTCCACACAATCTCAAGTCCTTGATGAAATAGTACTGCAGTACAATCCTTATATACTCCATAATTATTATAACCAGTACATCATTGATACAACAATCAAATTACAAAATTATTTAATAACAACATAATAACTCTAATCATTACTCCTCGTCTGTGGTAGTATCATAACTTGATTATTATCCAATAACATCATTTGGGGCATACTCTGATGATTTGGACATTGGTTTGCGTAGTGTCCCCAATCCTTGTAGAAGAAGCATTGTACATTTCAATCCATTTTCTTACCCTTGCAGTCACGCACTTTGTGTCCTTTTTCTCTACACTTATAACAAACTCCCATTCCCTTTAGGCAAGTTCCATGATGTTTCTTCCCACAATTACCACATATTGTAAAATTCTTCTTTCCCCTCATCCCTTTATACATCATTCTCCCTTCCATCCCTTTCGTCTCTTGCTTCGCTTCAAAGCCATAGGACTCAGAGAATTCTTTACTTATCTTATTAACACATGATACTATTTCTTCATATGTTGAGAACACATGGGAGACTATTTCCCTTCGAAATGTTGGCTTAATACCGTGAAAGATACGATTCTTCTTACTCTTTGGATCATACGTATTGCTGGAGTTCAGATTCCTTCTACTGGGTTCCATTTCTATACAATGGCATAAACTAGGTTAGTTTATGAATTGCAATGAATAATTCCAAACATGTAAAATACTTAATTTATATTGAACAGTTTGTGGATATAATCCATAATCATAAGAATGTTTTCTTTGAGGAAGTATATACTCATAAACCCTACATAATGGTTTGTAAAGAAAATGGTAATTATCCTAAGCAAATCCCTCGGGAGTGTCGTAACCAAGAGTGTAGCAAGGCCCATTGTCGTGCACTAGTTCCCGTTTGAGTCTAGCTCAAAGCGGTGTTTTTGGGTATTACCCCTAGGTACATTTGTTCCAGAGCCGCCTCTACCTGCTCGTATCCAGAGAGAGATGTATTGCTCGGGAAAATCACAAAATCTCTATAATACCAAAATTTTAGGAAGTTCTTCTATACTAATCCTTAAAGTCTATCTTTGGGATATGTCCTCTAATCAAAGTTTATCTAAATCTAGCTTCCAAGGTTAGTACTAAACTGCCTCTGATACCAACTGTAACGCCCCGACCCCAGCTACCCAGAGTCGGTGCATTACTTCGTAACATCGGCATGATCACAAAAGATCAAGTCTCGAAAGACCGATTAGTTTAGTAGCCTTGGAAACACTAGATATATTCATAAATGTTACATTACATCATAAAGTGAAAAACTAATAACAAAGTCTTCATAGTCCACACTCATATCCTCTTCTGACTATCCATGCAGGTCATTCCTAAAATACTTCTTCACATCCTGGAAAATATTAAAACATTAAAAGGGGTGAGCTCAGATGCTTAGTAAGGATAACAATATTGCGGAAGCTTTCATAAATAAACATTAACATTTAAGGAAATGTATAACTAAAACAAAATCCTTTTTAAACTTGAACTTCAGCATAATATGGCAAAAATAAAATTAAATAATTCCATTTACTTACTCACATGGATATTCTACTGGTCGAATAATCACATGCAATATCAATAACCACTTTCATAATGATGGAATTCATAATGCCAGACCATCATAACCACGTAGCAAAGGCCTCGTGCCAAGACCACAAATAAGATTTTGTCAAGGCCTCGTGCCAAGACACTAGTTTGTCTCATGAGACCTGCCGATGCATTGAAGAGTTATAGCAAGCTCCACCCGTCACTTACTAAGTCCAATGCATTCCTCATATGAATGGGTTTAAACATATCATAAAACATAACATAATCGTATCACATAAAACATGCATAAAGGAAACATAACATTTCCACATTTCAATCACAATATTTCAATACAACACATTGATATAATAAAAACTCTTTCAATACCATTTTCAATACCAAAATAAAAGAAAGTTAAATCTTTGTATTTATTTTTCATTTAAAAAAAGTGATGGCTTGTAGAGGAAGTCGAAACTCAAATAATGGTCACGGCGGCGGAGAAGTCATTGTCGCCACATATGTACGGAAATAAAAACATTCCCTTTTTGTCGTTTAGTAAAACGCTTCGTATAAAAAAGATTCCTTTTGAATAAACGTAAAAGTCAAAGGGATTTATACACCGTATAAAAGAAAATTGTGTATAAAACCAAATATGCCTCAATGAAAGGAGATTGAGACGAAGTCCTTAAAAAGATCATTTTTAAAATAAAATAGATCTATTATGTGTATTCACTATAGGTGCACATAAAGAATATAAAAATACAAAATAGGACATAATAATATCATGACATAATTTGAAAGTAGAAGATTAACCCAAAGAATGGAAGTTGGGTTAAGAAATTCCCTTACCTTGCGTCTTGTCCTGACTCGACAGTTCTTTAACCTCCTGAATAATAAACTAGAGTTAATTTCTATTTACTTAAGAACCTTTTTCATGTTCATTTTTCCTTTTATATCCCTTATTACCATGTTATGAACATTATGTAATTATTAAAGTTTATAACGGTCATTTTTTCGATCTTAGGTACTTGAGTCAACAATAAACTTCTTATAATTACAAGTTGTTTATGTGGGGAAATATCCATTATATATAGAATTATATTCATGATGTAGATATCATATATATCATATATATCCAGTATATACATTCATTCATAATATTATGTAACATTTAGAGGTAAGAAATGAAATGCATCGTTCATGGAGACGGTAAGTCGTACGTACGCATGAACGCTACTTTCATTTCTATTTCGTATTTAATGGAATGAAATCATAATTATATAAAGTTATAATATAATTCCAGTATAATATAGTGTATAATACCATTTACTCCATCCTTTATACATCCCACATATGGTATTAACGATTCAAATCACTTTGAGGGGGCGGTAGTCCGCACTTCCTAAAATGAAAATATCGCGTTTACCCATAATGGAAACCATAAAGGTATGCCATAAATGAAAAATAAAAAATCATAAGGAAAACAAAAACATAATATATATCATATATAAAAATATTTTCATCATAATGGCCACCATTAGAGGTGTTGTATGAGTGTTGAACAATCATCGTTTCGTGAGGCAAAAATTCGCCATCCACAGAAACAGTATGTTCTTTAACCATTAGATGTAGGTGTGTGTAAGTTTAAACCAAATCCTTATCATAAAAACATCCTATTATATTTTAGATACTGGTTTTGTTACAAAATAAAGGAATAAAAAGAGTTTAATGGGTTGGAGAAGCTAAATAAAACAAAACAACATTAGAGAAGACATTACCTAAAAATCGGGTAACTCTTTTTGATTTGAGACAAAGGCTTACTTGGGAAGAATTATGCCCAAAGTGAGGCTTCTAGGAGTAAGTGAGGGATGTTGGTAGAGTATTTGGGCAGAGGTTGGCCGATCCAAATGGCTTGAAGGTGTGAATAAGGTGGGAGTGGTGGGGGCCTTTTATAAGTGGAGTGGAGGGGCACTTTTGGAAAGTAATGAAATGTTATTCTATTATACAATGCTTTTCGGATTATAAAGGTCCCACACTTGTATAATTCGAGGATAAGGTGATAAGGGTTCGAAATATCCTCATCCAATAGGTTTTGGACATTTTTAGGTCTTAGATATTACATTATCTTTCCATTTTATTTAAATCCTTAAATAATGAGGTCATCGCTGCATCATCATGATGTCATAAATAATTTAATTTATTTAATGTCTAAAAATTATAAAAAAAATACTATGATGTAGGAAATATATTTATCTTTCCAATTACTATTTATAGTCAAAAATATGACTTGTATAACCCCATGTAAAAATTGTTTTAGTAAAACATTTTATGTTTGTGTCATTTTTTACTTTAACATTAAATAAAAGGTATTTATGTCATTTTCCAACTAAAGTGGCTCCATGGGGTCCCCAAGTTGACCCATGGATTGTCTTGGTCGGCCATGGCACATCCAATGAGGGTAGTACATGTGTCAAGCTCATCTCATATTATTAAAAAATTATTTTTACCTTAAACTACACTAATTACCTCTAATCGCGATTAAGAACTTAAAAGTTACTATTCACAAAAAATTATTTTAATCTCATTGAACCACATTTTACTTATTAATGACAACCATGTATGTCAGATTTTTTAAAATCAAATCACAGAAGTGGTAATATTTCATTTAAACGAAAAAGTCAGTTATTTAACTACCACTTAGTGGTTTCACTATTCATCAAAAATTGAAGTTTTTCAAAACAATGCCAAAATTTCACCCTAAGCTATAATTGATATTCCGAATTCAAAAATGATTTATATTTTACAAAATTCCAAACATATAAGTTTCATTAATTAATTTTATAATTAATTCCCGTTGTCACAACAAATAGCGTGTTTTTAAGAAACAATTTATATCAAAAGATTGGCAATTGTTTATGTCCAATTTCAATGTTAAATTAATTCTAATGACCACCATTGGATAAAATGGTAAAAATATATTCTAATTATACTTTAAAACTACTAAATATTATAATTTATCACAATAAATTATTTTGATTAAAAAAGTTGTTTTAAGTATTTTTCACTATTCATAAAAATTTGGAAGTTCTCATAAAATTACAAAAAAATCAGCATAGGCTAATTTCAATATTAGGAATAAAAAAATGAAGTCCATTTTGAAATAGAAAATTTCTATAAATTTAAAAAGTGGTTATTACTATTCATAACGGCTACATTGATTAGTTGCGGTGTTTTAGAACTCGAAGTTGCGTACAATGCAAGCTATTGCATTATTGAATGAGAAGCGTATCGTGGAAGCTCGGGGTGTTACATTCTAAATCTTCACTAATATATGGGTTTGAGGTCATTTACATTCGATTGATCATTTACTTTCTTATGACCAAGGACATATTCACTCTTTATAATTTTTTTTCCATGCACATAACTTCACCTGGAACTAATATTATCCTACATAGAAACCTAGAAATTTTATTACTACATATGACCTCTGTACTTCCCTTCACTCTTATTAAGAGGATATTTTATTAACATTTTTTTTTATTCTATCAACAATGGTATTTCCAAATGTAGAACCCATGACTAATGATAACATATTCAAATTGTGCTGATGAAATTTATTTATGTTAGGGAGAATGTAACACCATAATATATTTAGAGAATAATTTTTTTTTATATTAAGGATTATATAAAACACCAAACATATATGAAAACATTACACTTGAGACTTTACAAAATATTTATTTTTAATTAAATTCATTATATTTGATAGCTTATAGAAGAGGAAGCCCGGACTAAAATTGAACTATAAAATATTATACCCATATAAAATATTCATTATGTTGGTTGGTATTAATAGTACAAAATAAATTATTAAAATAATGTTTATTTATTGATTATAATTAAAATAAGAATCATTAAAAAGGTAAAAATATTTTCTTAAATAATGTAGTATTTCTAATGGGAGATTTAGGTGTATTTTGAACACATAATTTGAAATTTAAATTTAAAACTGATATAAAATTTATATGATAAAGGAACATCATTTTTGAAATTACTATATAAAAATTTTCTTATGGATAATTGTTAGTATTTTTCTAAACCAATTCATATTTCAACGAATATGAAAAAATAATGAACTTTAATTGAAAAATACCTTTTCAGTAAAATTATTTATAAAGATAAGTTATATTTTAAATTGGGTTTTAAGTAAAACTAGTTAAATTATATGGAAATTATTGTAATTTAGGTAATTTGAATCATTTTTATATTTCATTTTGAAATAAAAAAAACTTTTAAACTTTTCAACATGGTATTTTTAAAATCCATCTCTTTTATTGTGTGTGAAGGGTTACATATAAATTAAAATTTTCAAATTATGTGACTGGAAATTGTAAAAATAGATTAAATATTTTGAATCATCATAATACATAATTTTTTACATTTTCCACTTAATTTTTACCATAAGTAATAATAAAAATAGAAAAAATTATTTACCATGGTTAAGGGAATAATGGATTTATTGAGTGTTAAACTAGAATGATAACGGTTAAATTTATCTATAAATTATTATAAAATCTATTTTATTTACATATTTGAACCCTAAAATTTCTAATTTTTGATAATAATCATTTCTTTACTTGTGCATATTTTTAAAAATTTAGTTACACCTTTTTCTTTTTAAAATTACGATTATACCACTCAACTCATTTTTAAAAGGCCCCCCTCTTCCCTCTTCTTCACACATTCAAAACAACTTTTCACAGAATACCTGAAACAATAAATTAAAAAAAAATCCATTATGTCATCATATAATTATTATTTTTGGAATAAATAAATCATTTGAATGATTAGATGTAATCCTTAGGAGGTTACACGAAGAAGAGTTAACATTCTTCTATAAGCGTTTTTATTTTATTTTTCTGCCATCTCCTTCATTTTTTATTATGAAAATATTATATAGTAATCTAAATATATTCCATATAATAATATTTTTATCTTTTTTGTGACCAAAAACAATATCCATATCCATTAAATTGGTTATGAAATCAACATTCGTGTGTACGGTGGACTACCGCCTTCTCAACCAATGTCATTCATTTTTAGCTTACAACTTCTCAAGATTGGGGATTATAATGGATATAAAGATTATATATGGTATTTAAAATATAATTATACATATAGAGTCATTATTTCATATATAACTCTTAATATTACATTTCATAGAGGATAAAATAACATTACTCATGTGTATAACGGACTACTGCCATGTGAAGCGATGTGACACTTTTTTCAATAATGATTTACAAAGAAGTTGTTAAAGATAATGTTAATGAATATATTTGATATAAATGAAATAATTATTATATTCATTAATTATTTATAATTTTGAGATGATAATATATATAATTTTCATTCTAAATGTTTCAGTCACTTAATGATGATAACATTGTTCGTGTACGTGTGGACTATCACCTTCACAAAGCAGCGTGACTCTATTTTTATTACCACAATAAATGGATGATATATTTGTAAATTTAATTAAATAATATTTTTATATTTTAATTATTGAAATTCTTTAAATATATAAAATTAAATATCTAATTTTGATAATGATTAGTAAAATTTGAATCGTTACTCATGTGTATGTAAGACCAACTGCACCATGATCGAAACATAGTTCATTTCTAAAAATGATGATTCATGATTGGTATTAAAAGTATAATTTATGTAAAAAAATTATAGTTATATAATTATATATTTTCTATAGATGATGGATCTCTATAATATAAACCCTGACCAGAACATTCATTACCAGACATGAATGAGAAAAAAACACAATTAACACGTGAAACAATGAAAAGAAGGAATGATTATTTAAAAAAATTATAATATGTTATAAAAGGATCATATATGATGTTATAAATATTAAAATTGTTCTTTTATATGTTAATAAAATTTTTAAAACCAATATGGAGTAGGTAAAATCACATTCAATCAAAATTAAGCATGAGGTAACAGACATCATCTCAATCTTCCTTCAGTGCGTCATATTGTATTATTATGAACCTAATTTATCTTATATTTATTATATAATTATTCATTAACATTTAATATATTTATTAATTAATTATTCATGTTATTTTAAGATTAAAATTTAATTATTTCATCTATGGGAATTTTATGTAAGAGTTATCAAGAGGTAAAACTTTTCAAAACTCAGTTTCATTTTATTAGGTTATGTTACATCATCATGATATTTATCATTATATGATTAACTATGAAATAAATTTTAAATACATAATGATGTATAAAAACTTATTTTATTTTTATTTCAAGTTTATATATATAATTTATACATTTTATTAATTCTCAATTCAATGTTATGATCATTGAAAGGGTTTATTTTACAATCTTATTCTAATCGAGATTGTTTTTTCTTGAATTTTGTGCAAAAAAAATATTTGAAAATTTCATAATAATCCCATTTTATTATATACTACTATGGTTATGGATTTAATTTTAATGTAATATCACAATTTCTTTTAATCTATGGTACTTAAAAAAATTGGGATATTATTTTTATGAAAATTAGACATTATTTCACTTTTTGGACGGAAGTAATTTTTCATACAAAACAATGCCTTATAATTTTTTATAAAAAATTTCTTTATCCCATTAAAAATAATTTATTAAATTATTTATAAACAAATTATTATTTTTTTTTAAAAAATATAGTAATCAACTTTTCATTTTCAAAACAATTCCCATTTGGATTTTAACGAAAAATTTAACAGAATCTTTGGTCTAATCTGTATGACCTAAAGGGAATTTACAACCATCATAACCAGTAAAATGTTTTAAATATTAAATTATAATATTCAATGATTATAGTGATGGAAATTTATTTTCAAAATTTTTTGGGAAAATTTACTTTAAAATAGTGGTTTTCAAAATTAAATGTATAGTTTCAATAAGAATGTTCTTAAAGATATATTTATGGTATTTTAATTCATAAATAACAACCATACATTATTCTTACTAAAATGGGTTTATTTTTTTACTAACATTATTATTTTAATTCTATATGTTTTATGATAATTTTGAAAAATAAAATTATTAACATTCACTTTATTGATTCACTTTTTTAGTAATTATAATATTCCCTTGAATTATTCACTTCCACATGGACATTAAATTTCCCCTAAATTTCCATATTATTTTTAATGGATATATTTATTTAATAAACTGTATACAATTTAGAAATTCGATGTTCATCATCTAATGTTATATGTTTCTCTGAGGAAATATTGATAAATTCATATTAATTGAAAAATACAATTATTTGATGATAAGGTAAATTGTTCATGAGTTTATTTAATTATTTGATATATGTGGAATTATTTAGACATTAAGAAATTAGTGGGTCTAGAATATAGATATCCCTTATAGATATTGAAAAGTTAAATACGATTAATCATTTGGTTATCCTAAGTAAAATATGTTTATACCCATCAGTTTTAAACTGCGTTAAGGATATATATTAATGGAAGATGTATCATGTGCCTGATACATGAGGTTTTATAATTAATAATTTCCATAATTGATAATTTAATTTTTTGTATCCATGGAATTTTATCGATGACCTTTTATCTAGATGCATTTCATTTTCAGTTTATTATAAAATGAAATTTGATTTTAGTTATTTACCATTCCATATTGATTATTCCATATCTAGTATAATAGTAATGTTATTGATTAAATGTGTTGTGAGTTAAATTTTTTACCTATCCATATTGATTATTCCTTATATTATCTTGCTAGTTAATTTTCTTAAATTGCATGTGTGTTCAATTATTACCTTTTATGATAGATTTTTCTTTATAAACAAAAACATCTCTAGTACATGTCCTTTACTGTGCATTTTAGATCACCATCAATTTTATCTTTTCTCCAAGATTCCTTAAAGCGTAATACGATTGATATAAAAGTACATTATAGACAGAATAATGACATTCTTGTGAAAAAATTATTTTTTTAGTTTGAGTTTTAACATATAATATGGGAATCAAGTACGAATTTAGTTTATGAAGGATAATAAACTATTTTATCCTTTAAAAATTGATTCCATGTATCTTATTCCAATATAAATAAGCAAAAACCATCTTTGGTCACTATGGCTGATGTTTCTACACAATACATTTCATTTCTATCATGGAATATTTATCTGTTGAACAATGTACTATGATATGAATAAGTGAATTTGTAACACTGTGTAATATTCCACTCATTATTTTTTATAATCAAGATCAACAATTTAACTTGATGTTTTGTATAATAAATTTCCAATCACTGTATATAAAACCATTCTTTATCAATGATTATGACACTTATATGGATAGTTATTATGAAATAACCATTCAATCTCTATAGGATGAGGTAAGATCATATACAAAGGATTTTAAAGGATTTTGGGACCAATGCCATCCCCTAACTGAGTCCCCATATATAAATAGTTTCCATTATAGAATTAAATTTTCACCATATCAGGTTAGATAGGGGAGGAATTTTACACATCATTATGATGGGATTAATTCAAAGAGTGGATGCTGATGGGACTTATTTTTATTCATGAGATGGAATAGAAGGTTCAATCCATTTAGTGTCTTATAAAATCCACACAATGTTGAAAAAATATCTATAAAGAAAATAATTGATAATACATAATTTTTTTAAGTCAGAGATAATGTGTTCCTTCATATATCATCATGGAAGAATGTTTTGAGGTTTCAAAACAAGGTAGTTCTTTGACCATGATGCATTATCCCCATTGAGATCCATGATCAAATTATAGTGGTGTCCTATAAACTACCACTACCACCTAACCATTCATAAATACATGATTTGTTCTATGCATCCCTCTAGAGGAATTACATACCATACTGATAGCATGTAATGAATCTAGATGTGGTACCACTGGTGAATGGTATTTTATATAAGGAGAGTGTGGTTATGATCTTAGATCATATAGAAAAGGTTTTACACAACAAGAAAACTCACCTATTTAATGTTTTATGGTGGGATCACATGTTTGAGAATGAGACGTGGGATGCAAAAAAGGTCATTAAATAGAAGCATGCTATTTAATTTTACAGTAAGAAATGAAAATTTCATTGGGGAAATTTTTAAATGGATGAATAATATAATGACCAAGACATTTGAAAATGAAATTACCATATTTTTAATAAATTAATGAATAATAAAGTTATGTAGTTATAGAAAACACAAGAAAACTTTTATTATTTTACAGCTCCATACAATATTAAATTTAAAAGAGCTTTAGGAATCACAATTATTGATAATATATCCATTCAACATTGATTGTATTTTTAGTATATATAAAGGGTTATGATAATGTCCCATTAATATAGATGGATGAAGCAATGATCTCAACCAGTAGGATTGTACTATATAAAGCCCATTTATGATAGTTTCTATGTGACATAGAATTCATGGGATTTAAAATTGATTAATAACAAGAAAAGATTCAACATCTAAAGCATAAAAAACTATTTACATGGTAAATTGAATTTCATTGATTTCACAACCCAAAAAATATATGCCAACAAACCCATAAAAATATCACTAGTTTACACCTTACCCATAGTGAATTAACTAGTGTAATAACGGGATATGGATATCGTCCCTAAAAGTATGAAATTGTATATTTTATTTTAATTAATAAATTAATATATTTAACCCAGTTAAATATTACTTTTTGTATGATTAAATAACAATTTTCATAAAAATTTGATTTTGGTATGATGAAACACAATGTTTTTATTTGGGAAATATATAGTTTTGATGAAGAAATATTTTTGATTAATTTAAGATATTTTTAAATAAACTATTTTTATATAAAATATTATTAAATAATATATGTTATATATAAATGATATTATAATTTTATGAAGTCAAATATAATTGTTATAAGGATCATAAATGTGTTACTAATGAAATATCTTTTAATATTTGTTTTTTATTTAGAAGTACAATTTCATATATTTAAATAATAAATTTGATAAAATAAATTTTATTTTTATGTAATCACCTTAAAATTGTCCAACAGTTATTTTTTCATAATTTTCAAAGATAATTGAATTTTTTATTAAAAATAAAATATAGTTTAAATGTACGATAAATATTATGATATTATAATACCAAAAAAATTTAATATATTACATGAAATGTATCAGTGACCAAATATATATTTATAATTTTTTAAAATAAAAAATTGTATTATTGTATTGGTTTTTCAAACCATTATTAATCCACTAAACCGTGTATTATATTTTATCATTTAAAAAACATTTCTTGTTAACAATGAACCAATTATAGAACCCTAGTTGTAATAATATGTTGATATCAGTTCATAATCCCATTAAATACTAAAAACAAGTTCAATATGTTAGATACCATGGGAAAAACCCTAGTATATTTTTTTTATTACATTATGAAATGGTTTCAAAACCCTATGATAAGACTTTAATAAAGAATTGTCCTCTCGTTTGTAGTATAAACCCACTAAAAATCCTAGTCATCTTTATTAAAAACCCATTTATATGTAAAATACTCTTCCATTACCTATCTATAGTCCTCCAATGGTGTTTGTATGATCTATATAAGCTTATACCATGTTTTATAAGATCTCTCAAGGTAATGGATCCTCTATTTATCCCCTCTATTCAATCACCTATGATATATTAGGTCCATTAATATCCAATTTTTCATGTTTGAATACATTATTACATAAAACTATTACATTACTTATTATATAAACATATTGATATACCCATTTCACTATAATTAAGTCCTTCTATTAATCTATACCTATCATTGTTATGCTGTCAAAATCATACTGTGATTTTTCATTCCAAAAAAATCAGTTGTGAATATACATCCCAATTTACACTAAGGTTTATTCACATAGGTTTAAAATCATTGAGTAAATGGTAAAAACCATTTATATTACCCACTCTATTTAATATTGGTATTAAATATGATTAAAAATGATCCTATGTTGAATGATCTATGTGTCCCAAATATGCATGAACATGATCTAAATGTGATCGGTGGTCCCAAAATTATATAGTTGTCCAATGCATTGGGTAATTATTTAATATCATGAATTTATATGTATATGTTTAAGGATGTTATCATAAGAACACTATTTTAATATTTTTTTGAAATAACAATGGACTTTTATTTATTATTCCATGTTATGAGAAGTTTCTACATTTTTATGTTTCCTTTTTTTTATTATGTTATATCTTGCCTCATGGTTAAAAATAATTATTTCCACCCCTTTATGATACCTTGATATTTCTATTTGGTAAAATTTAATTCATTACCTTAAGCTAATATTTTTTTATTACCTTACTAGGACATATAACTCACCTCTTCTATATGTACGTACCTAGGTTATCCCATGTATTTTTTAAAGATTGATGGGATTTTAGTAGCATGTTAAGTATTTCTGAGTAATTTATTTATACTAATATTGAATATAGATAATATATATACCTAATTTTTTATTTAACTAGTAATTAGGTTCTTTTAGGTTTTACAAAGTTTTATTTTTGTAAAAAAAACATTAATTAATATGTATTAAAGATATTGATTCCCATAAGACCAATTGATTCCATGGAGGAAAGGAACACACCAAACAATACCCAACTTATATTTTAATGCTTAAAATGCATGGATTATTCGAATTATTCCAAAAAATATATTTAATAAAAAGGCTTTATGATCATTATGAATATCCTCTTATACTAAAATACAAATATTAATCACATCCAATAACAACTTATGAAGAAAGTTAAAAGAATGATGGGGTGAAAGGTACATTTATCATCAAATCTATAACAAGTAATCATATATTGTATTCAATATCTACCCCCTATATTATATATATATATATATATATGGGTATTGAATCAATATAAAAACAATTAGGTATAGAGTTTGTGGGGAAAACTCTTAATGGTATAGTGGTGGCATCTCAAGTTTATAGTTCCATATCGACTGATGTTTATGGTAAAGTGATATTGGATTTGGATCCCTAAAACCAACATTCTTATAAATTTATGACATTTTTCTATTAAATAAGTTTTCTTATTACATTATAATTGTTCTTATATAAAATTTGTGTATGTCATAATTTCTATAGAATATATTTCATACGGAATGGTTTTAGAAACTCCATGCAATGAAGATATCTGATAAGTGACAAAAAATTATTCTTGAACATTGTTCTATATATGAATGATATTATCTAATGTGAAATAGACAATATAGGCTATACATTTTATTATTATAGTAATAATGTGAGAAAACATATCATGGTATTTACCCTTGGTAATCTCTAAGATACAAGGTTGTAAGAATAGTCTCATGAATATGGAATCTACATTTACATGTTTCATGGGATGTTCCTATATACGTAAGTGTATATTGAACCATAATCATTAATATTATCATTAAAATATATCATCAATTGAATAAATTGATGTGTTAATGAAAATAGAGATAAAATATTTTCTTGGAGAAATAGGATACATTGGGAGTGTCACTAATGATTTAAAAAATGGATAATGTGATACAATATTTATTCCTTTTGTATCGTAATGGAAGGTAATTTTTAATGATCTTTATTGGGAATAGAACCATCTGAATAAATACATGGGAATCATTCTTGATAGGAGAGTACTATCTAAGAAATTTATAGAAAGAGGCATCGATGATAGAGGTTGATGACAACAGAATGCAACCTGCTTGATTACTGATTTCGTGATAAAGGGATATATAACATGTTAAACTTTCATCAGAAGTTATATGTTTTTGTGACATAAAATTATTTCTCTATTAATTCCTTTGAATTTTATTAGTTGATATTCAAGGAAAACAGGTGGTTATGGACAAATCCATGAAGAAATAGGACTAGATGTTAAGACACTAAGGTTATTTGCAATGTCATTTAAAATATAGTATTGAGTTTTACATACCACAATAAATAAGACTTATTTATCTATGGTTGATTTCCATAATTTAATTACATTTTATTCAAAATAATATGTTAAGTAAATAATAATAATAAATAATTAGCTTCATATATGTGGGATATAATATTTATTATATTTTTTTTGTGGAATAAAGTTGTGATGTTTATTTATTAAATAAATATTCATTATTTGAGGTTTTTTAAATGCCGAGGGAAATCAAAATGAGCATAATCATACAATGAAAAATAAATTAAATTTATTTATATTTTTAATGACTTGAAAATTATAATATATTTATAATAAAATTATTAGTTTTGATGGAAATTATTCTTGTTATTAATATTAATGACTCTTAGGGGCTTCAGTGTGCTTTTTTATCCAAAAAAAATCCATAATAAATATTTAATTATATGCCATTCTTAAAATAAAATATTTGTTAAAAATTATTTTTTAGAGAATCTCTAAAACCCTATAGATATATAAATAGATCTAGAGTACTCTCAACACATCATCTATTATGATAATGAGAGAACATCAAACGTTCTTATTATCTAAAGAATAATTCTTCTACAACTTAACATAAACAGTAAATGTAATCATGATTGTTCTGATAGAACCCAACTACTATATAGTGTTATTTAGTTATTTTTAATACATTTATACCACCATGAAGGATATGGTTTCAAAATTAGTCAAGGGGTGAATAAAAATTTTAAAAAATTATTTCAGGATTGGGGAGTAAACTTAATAGATAAAGGAACTATGATTTAATGTAGTTGGCATGTTAAACCTACTTAAAAACATTCCAATAGATTTTCATTCACATGATTATGTTATTATATGGTGAAAATGGACCCATTAAATTTGAGAATATTAGATAAAAGATAATACAAAACAGACGGTGGGAGCTTATGGATTTTAAAAATATCAAGATATTAATAAGAGAATATTTAATTTTAAAAATTCTAATATATTTTAATAGTAAAAATAATTACTAATTATATTAATATAATTTGTATGAATGGGAAATAAAATTGTATTAACATTATCATTGATATACATAGTAGATATGTATTACCTTTTCATTGAACACAATTTAATTGAATGGTATGGGAACGTTCACATTATACTATATCATAAATAGAAATTTTATCTTATAGAACACCAAATCCCAAAGTTCATTTCAAAATAGGCTAATGAGGATGAAGTGTCTATCTATTTGATGATTGTGGAAGAATATTTTTTTGTCAAATATTTCATTTTATCCTCCATGTTTAATGAGATCTCAATGAAATATGAGGATATCAATATGTAAAATATTATTTCACACTTTAAGGATATCCTCTAATAGATGGATAGAAAAGAAATATAAGATATATGAAATGAACTATTCACATGAAAGACCATAGAGTTGATGCTAGTTGTGGTGCTTGTATTCATGATTAATGGCTACAATGAACACCCAAAAATCTTGGGATTTATGATCCTTGATCTCTTATGGAAAAATCTCATTTTTACTAATCACCTAAATACCACTCCAATATTATTTTAAATTATATTTTAATAAATAAAGTGAAGACACTTTCAGAACATCTTACACATAATATCCAATTTGATAATTAAATGGGGTGTGAAAAAACTATTTTTATTTTCATGAATAAGAAAGGGAAGAATAATAAAATTGCATCAAAGACTCGTTTAATATTTATGGATATAGAGAAATATCCTACTACGAAGAATAATATCAAAATGAAAGGAAAGGAAAAAAAATATGGAATGTTTTCTTGTTGCATGAAAGCCCACTGGAAGTGGAATTACACCCAGTGAAGGAAGAAAGGGGAAGCTTAATGTGTTCTCATTATTGATTGGAATAATTATATAGACCCATTCTATTCATATATAAAATTTACATCTTAATAAATGTATATTCATGTCATTTATCAGAAAAAATTCATATTAAATAAATAGTTTATTGTCTTTGGAGGATATATACACAATATTATTATATCTTGGAAGATATGAACCATCTCTAATAAATATCTTCCAACATAATATTCTTCTTAAACATATCCTAATTAAGACAATTCATTATAATCTAGGTAAATTAAACATAATAAAGTGTGAGATAAGATTAGTAGTTATTGTAAAAAATAAATATATCAATTATATCATAGGCATTACATGATAATAATGGTATGATAACATGAGGGTATTATTTGAAAACCATACTCTATATAAAAAAGATCATAGTATTGATTCATGACATAAATATGGGATGATAAAAAGATAAGGCTCATTATGAAATATATGAATATAATCCATAAAAGAATTGTGTAGGAATAATAATGTAGAAAAACATAATCTTATATCATTGTACACATATATAGGTTGAAGTAGGCTCACTCATTTGTTTAAGGATAGAAATTTAGGATCCCACATTTATTTATGGAGATTAATACAGGTCTCTGTATAAACTAATGGATATGGAACCAATTCCACAGATACCATTAAGGAAATGAAAATAGGTCCATTCATAAAATTATGAACATGAATCTAGGTCCACAAATAACCCTATATATTTGAATCTAGGATAACACTTATTCTTATGAAAATGAAACCAGGTCCACACATAAAATATTTTATCAAGAGTTATGCATCTTACCCAATGAAATTTAGGGAGATATACATCCCACCATTGATATAATAAATTTTATTCAAATGTTTTAAACAAGATTTTAATTCATTCCTCACATCATAAATCAAGAAAATAAAATTGGTTTTACAATAATTTAATCGGTGAATAACCCATATAATAGAAACATCTTCCTAAAAATTACATCATAATATAACACTTGGGAATTAAGTAGGATTTATAAAAATAATGGCATCATAATCATAAACATAACCATTTATAGATAGCATAAGCATGGTATGAGTGGATCATATCCCTATTAATTATTAAATAACATTATACGATATCATCATAGATGGAAAATGATTTTAAAATATCACATCGAAAAAAATTAGGGATAAATCCATTCCACTTTGAAATCACTTCATTATAATAGAAAAATTACCAAATGTTATAAAAATAATTTTCTTGAATGAAAAACCATTTGAACATATATAGGAAAATTTAAATCATCGAGAAATCATAATGGAGAGAAAATCAAAAAGTATAAACAATATATTAACTAATCATTTGATAAATTTTAAAACAATATTAAAACACGTATAGAAAATACGGACATGGAAGAGGAATGATTTTCGACCAAAGAGACAAATAGTGTAATTTTTCATAATTTATTTCATTCCACTTAATATATAATTTGTGGAAATTAAAATTAAAGCATTCATTTTATAGAAATATTAAAAGAATAATAAAATTATTGAATTTCATGAGATATATATCATATTATTTAATCATATTTAACTTAATCATGGTTAATGACAATAGACAATGTTATTTTAACATAAAAAATTTACCATATTGGTTACATTTGATTCATAATACACATAAAAGAAAAAAATTATATGGATATATAAATACTCTTATTTTTAATATGAATTAACAAAAACTACATCATTGGTAGTATATTCATCACATAAAATAAACATGTATTGAAAATGGATTGTGTCTCATAGAAATAAAATTGAGATGAAACCCACTTACCACATTGGAAACATTTGAATCATAATCCTTATTAAAAAATGATATAAAATAAAGAATTAAATATCATTAAAGTAAATATATTTATTATATACAATTTTAAATAGATTTTATAAACACCACACATGATAAATTTGTGTTAAATATGGTATATGTCTCTTATAAATAAAAGAGATACTTGAAATCTTGTACTTTCAGTCTTGAAAACATTTTTACATATTCTTACCACCTGTATAATAAATATAGGTCTATTAAAAATATATTATATAACTATAATAATATGTATCATATCACATATTATTTACTTATAATATTTTATCACCCACTTATTACTAATTATTTGTTATAATCTATGATTTGGCTGATAGATGATTCATCTCCCATGTAAGTTTTGGTTTGATAGATTCAGTCCTAAAATATTGATCACGGTAAAATTATCTATTAAATGATTGAAATGATATAAAAATAATTTATATTAGTTAAATAAAAATTTAGAATAATTAATAACTATTATATAATAAAAATGGATTTCACTGTTCATGGAGATGGTAGGTCGTACATACTCATGAATGTTGTTTCCATATTTTTGATGGATGAAATAAAAGAAGGGTAAATATTAATTGATGTTTCTAGAATAATTTATATATAAATTATCATTTTTATTTTAATGAAATAAATCCTTAATAAAATTAATATAAAAATAAAATAAAAATGTATCACATTGCTTTATGGATGCAGTAGTCCACACGTACAATCATATTGTATTATCAATTTCCAAAGAATTAGAAGGTAAAAAGGAATATTTGATATTATAATTAAATTATTAATATTTTTTCATAAATACCATAATAATATGTTAATTTTTTCATTTAATCAATAAATGAGACACAATGATGGAATATTAGTGACATTAGTTCACAAGGCGACATCCTACCGTTCAAAAAATCGACAGTTTCATTTCTAATTTTTTAGAAGAGGTTATGAACTCTGGTTTGTGGAAATAACATAATAAAAAAATATATACATGGTATTTAGTGATTATATTATATCTTCATTGTTAAAAAACATTTAAACTAGGTGGATGATGAAATAAAATAAAAACAGATGGTTAATAACTATACATCTTCTTCAGACAACCTCTTTAGGTTAGTAGTAGTCTGGAGAGGGATTCATAATGATAATAGTTCCTATAGGATGTGTTTAGAGAACTAATGAAGACATTTTTATGTTATTTAATGATTCAATGGGATATTAAATTGTGATTTGGATAGAAGAGGGGGTTCCATTTTATATGTGGGGAAGATGACAGATATAGAATTGTTTAAATGAAAAGGTTATAAAAACAATTAACATATAAAAAAGAATCTAAAAGAGAAAATTATAAAACATTATATGACATAAAGTATAAATATTTACATCCAATAGTAACTATAAAAGGTTTTACTTAATTTCCACCATTATATTTTTTTAACTCCCTAGTTAACCCTTATTATCCTTAATAACATTAATTAATTTTCAGTATTATTATTATTCATCATGATGAAAAATTATGCCTACCATATTGTGAAATTTTTTTGTTATGATTACAAATATTTAATAAATTTTTATAAATTAAATTCATAAATAATATATAATATTCCATACAAATTACACGATATATTTGATAAAAATATATTTTTCCAAAGAAAAAACAAACAGTAGTAAGAAAGATTTTATATCAAAATTCAACATGAAATTTATTATAAAGAACTAAATTATATTAAAAATAATTAAATTTAATGACATATAATTTTAAACATTATTTTAAAAAATATTTATCTTTTTAATTACTTTAAATAATGAGGTTGTTAGTAATAAAAAACAACATATTTTTACTATTCATAAAAAAATATATTTTCTGAGGAAATTACAAAAACAATTATACCTAATAGAATTTATACATGTTGTTTTTTAAGGAGAAATTTTTTTTATTTATAATAGTTTATAAATAATTATTATATGCTAACTGTGCGATAGAGCTATTTTTAGAAAAGAACGTTTTTTTAGCATAGAAGTGGATTAATTCTTATCTCAGGACAAGAAACAAATTATTAATTAATGATAAAAAATTAGACGAATATATAATATAAAATTAAAATTAAAATCATTTCGAAATAGTTTATTATTTAATTTATTAATTTTAAAACACTTTACACACCTATAAAATATTTTTGAAAAATAATCCTTTGACATTTAAATGATTTTTTCCTTTCTAATCAATTGATAGCCAATATATTTATTTTATACATGTGTAAACTATATAAATTACATTTTTTCTTATATGTATTCATACCCAAAAATTTAATTTCTAGTTTAAAATGGCCTTGTTAAAATATTTTAATAATATATAATTGTTTGTTTATACTCAATGTCATACGTAATGAAAGTTATCAAATAAATGAAATTTATTTGAAAACGAGATTTATTAAATATAAATTTGATATATTATACACCCTAAAATAAATTATGTCCTCTCAATTTGAGGTTGATATTAATAATCAAAGGCCTAAAATTAGGAAATTATTTTCTGTAAAAAAACACATCATAAAAAGTTTGAAAAAACAACATCATATAAGAGGTAAATTTGAGTATAAAGACAATCTTTATTAAAACATAAAATAGTTTCCTAATAGTAGAAATTAATATTAAGTGAAAATATAGATATTAAAGAGAAAAATAATTACTAATTACTAATAGAGAGTTATAGGGAACATGGTCATGGGAATGTTAACAAAATAAAATCCATAAATTTATTATTTTTGAAAAGAACATTGAATAATCAGAAATAAAGGTAAATGTATAACATTTTATTTCCAATATTTTAATAGATGAGACATCTCTAGTCAATTACTTTGTGAGAATCTGTTAGTTGAGGTGTTTTTTGAGGCCAAGGGGGCTCATTTGGAAACATTTACAAAATTCCTAGTTTTCCAAGATTTCTAATAGTGCCTCATGCCAATGGTGTAACCATAGCGATGTCACCCTGGTAGTGTACCGCAACAGTTTCACCCTATCATTTTCTCACTGGTGGTTACACACCAGTGCTCGCTAGCAGGAGGTGTCTCAACGGAGGTTTCTCATCAAACATTTCCTCTCCAAATATTGACTCATTTAATAATGACTCATTGAGCGTTTCCTCACCTAAGGGTGACTCGTGATAAGTGCATCATCGAATGGTGCCTCATCCAGTGGTTAGTCATGAACATTGTTTTGAGTTTCCTATAGTTTTGACCATTTGACATTTTCTTTGATGAAAAATGACTTTATTCCTTGGTTTTAAGACCTTTAAGGATGATTCAAGTCCAATAAATCTTATCATAATTTCATAGGGTTCTAGGGGCTTTCAATCTATCAAAATACATTATCATGACTAGATCTGTATTTAATGGAAAATCAAAAACATATATAAAGCAATGCCCTATTTAGATATTTCTTAAGAAGTGGTACCATTCCCCCAGCTCCTTATTATTGTTTTCCTGTAGTATGATATTCCCTAAACCTTTCTTCTATATGGATTCATGTAATTTTGTAGTATCCTTTTGGTCGAATTTTCCAGGTATGTTTTTCCTACTATATGGACGCCCCCTATTATGGTGTAATAATAAAGTATTTATCATCACATCTTAGATATAGCTTTCCTCTTATATGTCACTTGTTTGTACATCATGTAGGGTGGGTGTTTGGATGTTTCTTTTGAGAATAAAATATAATTCAGATCAAAAGAGATAATTAAACCATCTAAAATCAATCTACGTGGCCTGGGAAAAGTGAACTATGATATTTCTGCATTTCCAGTTTTTTCTATTGCTATTGTGATTTGTATGGTTAATTACCCATAGAAAATTGTGTCCATTGGGGGCCCTTGGTTGGGCACAAAGTGATTTGGACGCATGATTTTCCACTTCTTGTGAAACCAATGCATGAAATCTGTTAACTACATATATTCATCTAAAATAAAAGGATGCGCAGGATTAAGTAGTTTCTATGAAAACACTATAAATTATGTGAAATTAAATTAGAAATTCCCTATTAAATCTAAACATTTGATTATCTTTTTTATGTTTTAAAGCATGATTATGAACCTTATTGTGTAATTTGGGTTGGAACTGGGAATAAAATGGAGGAGATATAAATATGTTTTGATATATGGGGGTAGAATATGAGATTTATTAAATTTGGTTTTACAATGGGGATGTAATGGGTATGGTTATATGTCATGGTTTTATAATGGTTATGATATGGATGTGGAGAAAGGCAGAAAAAAGGGGATGTGGCTATAAGTCAGTGATGATGTGAGATTATTAGTAAGAGAGTAGTGGTTTATTTTGTGTTTCTAATTTTTGTGTGATGGTTATTTTATTGTGTGAATTTATTTTAGTTTTCTAGGATGTGTGGAACAAAAGTGGAATATATGTTCTTAGAATGAATTTGGAAAAATGATTAATTTGAAATAGATTGTGAAATGTGAACATCTAAGGAATGAATGATAACATGCTGGAATTTAATGAAAAAATGTTTTTTTAATTTGGGATTATTTGATATTTGTGAAATATATTGAGAATCCAAATGTGGATTAATAGTATAATATGACTTTTGGTTTGTGTTATACTTTTATGTAATTATGTGTATGCCATGTTCTTGGTTCTATTATATCCACATATATTTTAATGGTATTATTAATATCTGGTAATAACTCCAAATGAGGATTTTTAATGATAAAATTGATGATGGGCTATGTTTTTTAAAATGATAATTTTTATTTATGAACTAATCAGATGATAATGTGAAATGGGTTATATGGCTTCTTGTGTGGTGTTGTGCATTTAAAGGTAGCAATAATAGTGAAATGGTGTGACTTTGTGGTTTGCTTGAGAACCCATATGTTAAGTATGAGAGTTTGGTATTATATATATATATATATAGTTTTATGTTTCATTTGATTTCCATATTCAACCCACTCTAGTTGATCACCATTTTTTGAACACCCCTATTGTCATTGGGGAGGGTTCATTTCCCAAACATCCTTGTGGTAGAATGGATGATTGGCCACATACTCTTCCCTTATCCCTCTTCTAGGAGGTGTTAGTCAAAGATTTATTAGGCAGGTTGTGGTTTATGTCACCTAGGTGTACAGGAATGTTTTGTTGTCCCATGTTTCTTCAAGAAGAAATGTGTTGTGCTTTCACAGGTGTCCTTGGGATGAGGTGTGGTTTGTGGCCGAGATGTCTTTGGGTAAGATGTGGTGTGTTATGTGGCCTATTTTTCTTCGAGTGTGATGTGATGTGGTATGTGGACTAAGTGTATGCGGGCCGGATGTGATGTGGTATTTGGCACAGGTGTCTGTGGGCAGGATGTGATTGTGAGGCCCTGGTGAGTGTGGGCGGGTTGTGATGCTGTATATTCATAAGACGTGGGAGTGCCAAGATATTATCCATATGGGTGTGAGAGAATATAATCCATGTGATAGTTGTGTGAGGTACCTTATAATCGATGTGCTTTATATTATGTCAGTTGATTGGCATTATTTATGGAGAATGCCTTGGTGAGGTTAGGTAGGTTAGTAAACCTTGTTAGGTACTGTTTTGTTCTAGTTTTTTCACATTAGTGAATTAGTATGATCTTTTAACCTGTGCATGAGAGTTGTTGGATTTCTTACCAAGTATACATGTATGATCACAATATGTATATAAAAACGGTTTTCAGGTTTCAATGAAAAAAATATAGACCATGATGGACATTTATAGTTTTGACCTTTTTAGTTGTTGTTGTGTTTCTACCATTGCTTTTATTCTTTTGGTATTTCATTTGGAAACATTTATAGGTATCATTTTTATTTATAAATGCGTTGTTGGATTGTTCGGATTAATTTTATATATTTCATGGAGTTTTTATAGTTGATTAATCTTATCTCCTGATTGTGGTTTCTTATAATGGGTAATGCCTCCCATGTTGTGATATCTTTTTACCCTTGGAGCTAGTCAACAACCCAGGGCCTACTGGACATGGAACATAAGGGTAATTATCTCCCTTTATCCATTTCCAGCTTATAAGGGGCATCTTTGGAGGGAAGGGTCATGACAAAATGGTATCGAAGGTGATGGTTGAGAGATACGGTGGATTTTGGAGTTTGTAATAGTGAAGAATGCATGATTTGGAATGGAAATAGTGTTAGTTGAACATGGTGCATTACATAGGTTAGGGATACTAGCTATGACATGGGATTTTAGGGGCCCTATGATCCAATTCATGGACTCTGATACTTCCAGACAACTAAGTTAGGTGGAACTGCTTACTAGGTAGATACCTATGAGAGGTACATGCATCATAATGACTAGTGTTATTATTTAAATTTGATTATTTTTTAAAGATAAAATGAAATAAATTAATCATGAAATATAATGTGTGTTTCTATGACTTTTCATATTTTTTTCGAATAAAATTCTTTAATTTTTGGATGTATTATTTTTATATCCAAGAGTAAAGGGTAATATGATGGTCAACTATATTTATTTGTTTGTTTCAAACCATTATGAGGTTTCTTTATATTTTATACTTTTATATTATAGAATTATTATTAATAAATTTTATTCTACTTTCATTTTTTGAAATACTAAACCTACCATCATGTTTTTATAATGTTTTAAATTATTAGAGAAACATTCTTAGTGTGTTTGTTTTATGATCAAATGATTAATTTTAAAAAACCTTATAAAGAATGTATCTTCGAAGTATATTTCACACTGGAGTAACAAAATAAATTACATTTAAACCATTTTTATAATAATTCTACTTTCCATGTGAGATAACATGTCTTGTTCAACTTTCCTTCAGTATTTTTTTGTAAACATGTGTTATTGAATTATTGTAAAAACTGTTTTTAGACATTTAAACTCATAAATTTATAAAACTGTGTTCTTAATTAATGATAATTCATATGGATTTGTAATCCTTGAAAAGATTAACCTTCTTATTATTTCCCCTAGATTACAGTTACACATTATTAATATAACCATATCTTGTAACCATGAGTTAAGATAAAAATCCATGTGACATATATTTCTAAATCTTTAAAAAAATCATTATTTGTGGTAACATTTTGATAATTATAAAAGTGTAATCAATTAAACATGTTGGTTTATGAATGTTATAATTATTTAAGTATTTAAATAACCTTAACTCACATGTTATATGTTGAGTAATTTGTTATAAGAAGCATGGGTAATGTTGAAATCATTGGTGTGGAAACTAGGGAAATTCTAGTATGAGAGACCTGCACATGTATCATGTTTAATATATTACATTTAAATATTTAAGTATAATCATTTTTTCCATAATTTAGTTTATAATGTGGTTTTCTTGATTTATTAAATGATTAAAAAATTGTCCTAATCATTACAAATCATGAAATTTAGTAATAAAACATGTTAGGTTTTTAATTTCTCTCTAAGACAGAATTTATTATTTTGATTACTATATAATAATGTTCTATATGTAATAGAATGTTTGTTCATGATAAATCAAGGAATATAGTAATAAAACATGTTTTTTAATTTTATTATCATATAACATGTTTTACTTTGATAATTATGACAACATGTTGTTTATGAAATGTAGTATTTGAATTGAACACAATAACATAACATGAATAATTTCTCAAATGAATTTAGAAGTTTATTTCCTTGATAATAGTATGAACCCAAAATGATTTGTTAGACTATATTAAACACGGTTTCTGATATGACATGTGTACTATTTTTTCTTTTACTTTGACACATCTTAGAAATAATTAAAATTAAAGTCAAAATATTTTACTAGAAATAATATAGAAATCTTGAGTATTGTTTCATTGTTATCATTGCATTGATATGTTGATATTCCTCAATTAAAATATTTGTTTGTTAGAAAACTTTCCATGTTGAGATTATTGTGGATTATGAGACCCTTGATATGAATGATAGATTAAACACAAAATGTATTAAAATATTAATTATTTATATATAAAAAATGAACTGATTCCCTATATAAAATTTAAAATTGTTTTAAAGTACCCATGCGAAAAAATGATATGAAGTAATATATACCCATGGATAATTATGAAAGATTCCATATGTTTCTAATATGTGTGATTGTTATTATTTTTTAGTTTATGTTAAATGTGATTTAAAAATATTTTTAGTATACAATGAGGGGGAATCATGATCCCTAATTGAGACACATTATGAATTGATGCGATTAAAAACGTGGTGGAGAGTCAGTTCCACTCAAAGCATATAATATCCTGACATGGGAGTGTGAATTCCTCAAAAACATTTTGGTTGGGTATTTTTGAGCAACAATAGTAGTGATCATTTGTTATGGAAATATAGAGGATGAGGTGGTGAATGAGAGTATGTGAAAATGGTGGTTGTCTATGGATGGTAAGGAGGTGTGGTGACATGGTTGTACGAAATATATGGTGAACATTTTTTTGATTGTAAGTTTAGATGGTGGTTGTGCTATATAGTGGTAGTCTAATGTAGTGGTTGATTTGTGTATTCCTTTTATGGTAAGTTAGATTTTGTTGTGTTTTGTTGTAGTGTGATTTGTTTTTATTGATACGGTCCCACACCTCTCATAAAATTTTAAATCACATAAAGGAAGCAATAAACTAAACATGTCATTTTGGAAATCATGTAGTATAAGGACCTGAACATAAACATTCTGTAATCTTGAATAAAGTTAATAATTTACATTGAATATCGTTTCAGGTTTATATTGTTTGAGAATTAGTCCATAAATATTTCATAACAACTTGAATATTACATGTATACACTTCTACTTAGTTTCCATTTTTTCACAAAATAAAAAACTCTTAAAAAATAAACATGTCTAGTTTCATTTTTTAGATAGCATGACTTTTCCATGATACCATCCTTGACCTTATTTATCTTTAATTCATGTGAAAAACATTTAAAAATATGGTATTAGAATAAAAATCTCATTAAAGGTTATAAAATAATGAAATAAAGCATTAACCCATCAAAAGATATAAATCAATGAAACCATACTTTTCAATCGTAACATACCTCATGAAATCATATGATTTATGAATAACACATAGAAATCATAAATCACAAAGGTAACTTTTGGGATACCTGACATACTTACGTTGTAGATTTCATAGCTAAATTGGGAGTTACTTTTGGAATACCCATCATAATATATTCCCTAAATCTCTTAGGAGAAACATTAACGTTTACCTCCATCATGTTACCCAATGTATTGGAGAGCTATCTCGGGCTCACCCACCCATGGTTTATCACGAAACAACCCATATTCATAAATAATGACCAAGGAAGATAACATCATCATAACACATAAAACAATAATAAAGGAACGATAAAATTTCCACATTACAATCACAATATAACATTTCAAGATATTGACATATCCAATCCATTTCCAAAACCATTTAAAACATTTTATAAATAGATTTTTAGTCAAAATTTCATATACCACTTTGAATATTTTAAAGGGATTAAAATTTTAAAATATATATTTTCATATAATTAAATCCTTCAAACCATTTTGAAAGCATTTACATTAATTAGAATGATTTAGAATATTAAATCTTCAAAACATTTAAAACAATATTTTAGTTAACGAGTCTCTTACCACATAGAAAATATTTGAATAAAAATAATTAATGAATTACATTAAACAAAACTTATAATATCATGAGAATAAGGATATTCATGATATAATATATCAAAGGGAATTATATAAACCTTATAGGATAATAAAGGTGAACAATATCATGAAATGCCTCAAATTAAAGGGGATTGAGACATAGTCCCTTATGAAAATTCGGCAGCCTAACGACGTCACATTAAAATTGAAAAAATAAGTTGATGAGATAGAAAAAGATATCTCATCACATGGACATAAATTTTAAATACAAATATATATATATATATAATAACATATCCCAAAATAAGAAAAAGGAAATTAAAATACATATAATAAAATAAGTCTTTGACTAAAAGATGAGGGTGAAAGGTTCCCTTACAACGATCGTATCAATAAATTAAGGATGAATCAATGTGTGACGAATATAAATACACCCAATATATGTGTATATTAAGTGTAAAATAATTAGAGTTCATTCACACATATCTATATTCTGACATTATAAAGAAGTATAAGTTCAACCCAATGAATAGAAATTTGGTGAAGAAGTTCCCTTACCTCGTGTCCGACTAGACTGGTTTTGTTGCTTGTTCATCCTAAATAATAAACATAAGAAAATTTATACTTTATTAAGAACCCTTTTAAATTTTATTATTCCTTTTATATCACTTATTACCTTGAAATTACAATTATTTAATTATTTGAGTTCATATCAAACATTTTTTCGATGTTTAGAATTTGAGTTAAAAATGAACTTGTTATAATTACAATTTGTCCATGTGGTAAAAATTACTTTATCTACAGAATGATATTAATTGGATAGATATCATATATATCATATATATCCAGTATATATTTATTTATAATATTCCATAACATTTGGACATAAGAAATGAAATGCACTATTCATGGAGATTGTAAGTTGTACGTACGCATGAATGCTACTTTAATTTCATTGTTTCATTTTTAATGAAATAAAAACATAATGATACATAGTTTTATTATAATTACATTATAATAAAATATTTTATATAAGTCACATAATTTCATTAACACCATCATTTATACGTTCCATGTATGGAATGAATGGTTCATATCGCTTTGAGGGGGTGGTAGTTCGCACTTCCTCAAATGAAATTATCGTATTTATACAACATGAAAATCGTAATGTTAAGTTATAAATTAGAATTACATAAGATTATTTATTAAATAAAATTAAATATATATTATATATAATAAAATTTCGATCATAGTGGCCACCATGAGTGGTGGTATAATAATATTGAACAATCATCGTCTCGCGAGGCAGTAGTTCGTCGTCCACAGAGACTGTATGTTCATATCCATTAGATGGAGGTGTGTGTAAGTGTAGTTCAAATGGTTCTCATAAAAATATCCTAGTATATTTAATATACTGGTGTTTTTATAAAATATTGGTGTAAATATAGTTTAGTTGTTTGGAGAAGAAAAATAAAATATTATAACTTGAGAGAAGACGTTACCTTTAAATTGAGTAACTCCCTTTGGATTGAACCAAAAAGATTTTTTAAAGTGTCTTATGTGTAATTTAAGTCTTCTAAGTGGAATATATGGATGTTTGAAGCTTATTTGGGTAGAATTTGGACGTTACAATGGGACTTGAGAGGTATAAATAAGGGTTATAGGTGATGGAGTTTTATAAAGGGGGAGGGGCTCTTTTGGAATATTTGAAAGTATTATTTTATCATAAAATGAATTTATGTTTCAAAAGGACCAAAACTTATTTAATTCTAATATAAGGTGCATATAATTCGAAATAAAATCTTAAAATATTAATTTAATAGGTTTTGGATATTTTTTTAATCCTTACTATTTTTATTTAACCTTTTGTTAACGTATTTAACATTTACCATATTCATACTATAAGGTTAATATATTTACTTTAAAATGCCAAGAGACCCTAAATGGATCATTAATGAAAATTTTAACATCATATATTTCATTTTAAATAATATTATATTTTTAGTATTATTTTAAAATTTAATAAAATATTAATCATTTTAAAAACTCATTTTTGTCAATTTATAAACTATTTATATCATGATTTTTACAAAATCTATAACAACTTCATTATTTCAAAAAAACAATTAATTAAAATATATAAATTAATTATTATTTATAAAAAACTTGGATGTCAAAAAAAGTTTTAAAATAAATTTATTTTAATAATTATAATATCATTTATTGGAATCCTTTATTAGTAAAGCAATTACTGCATCACCATTGTGTCATAAATAAGTTTAATTATTTATTTTCTAAAAATTATAAATAAAATACCATGATATAGGAAATATTTTTATATTTCAAATAAATATATAAAATCAAAGAGATGATATATATAACACCATATAAAAAACATTTAGTAAAAATATTCATTTTAATGTTATTATTGTCCTTACTTTAAATTAATTAATATAAAGTGTCATTATCAATCTCATGTGACTCCATGGGGTCCCAAAATAGACAAAAGGATGCCAATGGTCTGAAATGTATCAGAAAATAGGGTTAGGACAAGTGTAAGGGTAAATTAATATTATTATAATATTATTTTTCAACCTTATTTACAAGATTTACCCATTAACCATGGTAAATAAAATATTTACTGAAATAAATATTCATAATATCTTAAAAAAAATTACCTATTTACACAATTTGTACCTCCTGATTCCAAATATGGAATCCATTTTTCCAAATTCAAAACACATAAGTGGCATAAATTAATTTAAAAATAATTCCAGTCGTCAAAACAAATAACGTGTTTTTAAGAAATAATAACTATCAAAAGATTTACCTTTGTTTATGTCCAAATTAAGAGTGAAATTATTTATAATGACCAAAATTGGATTAAATGGTAAAATTATGATCCAAATAAATTTTAAAACCAATTAAAATAACAATATTACTATATAAATAAATTATATTAACATGAGGTTTTGAATTAAAATGCAGTATTTTCACTATTCATTAAAAAATGAACCTTATCAGAAAAATACAAAATATTCATCCAAAGTAAATTTTTATGTCCCTATTCTAAATAATAATATTATTTTTTTCAAATATAACATATAAAAGTGACAAAAACTATATTTAAAAAGGTTTTTCTATCAAAAGGCAATAAATCGACCTTTTAAAGAATACTAGAGTGTTTATGCTTAAAATTGGATTCATTCACATTTTATGATGCTTACATTTATTGGATAAATCTAAAACAAATTAAAAAACATGTTTAATAATATTTTAGTTATTTATATTCATTCCTTCAAATACAATGACTATTAATACACTACCATTTAAGATAATAATATAATATTATTATTTTTTAGTATAAGTCAATGTTGTGTGAAATGTAAGATTAAAAAGAAAACCGTTATTGAATGTTGAGTACGCTATCAGACATAGAATCTCATTTAAACTAAAAATAATATTTAATTGTCAAATTTTAATAAATATGAAAATGTCATATTCTTTTTTTACCTGGGATTTACATGCTTCCCCCCTTTTGGAAATTGTGTCCTCACAATTTTAAAATTGGGCTCAGAAACTTCATTAAAAGTCCACAAAAGTAAATATTCAATAAAACTATCACATTAAAATAAATATAAATAAGTAAAAAAGGTCACCTAAGATAACACATACTATGATTCCATGTAGAAAAACGTGGATATGGAAGAGAAAGTATGTCCCACCTAGTTTTTCATGTCTTTTTTTTGATCAGGTTCATTGGAAATCATAATCCTTTTTCTTGGGTATTGGGTGAGATTAATGTTGATTTTTAAAGTTTCATGTATGTATAATAACCCTAATTTGTATTCCTTATTGCTTTTTATGATTTTTTGGAGAAAGGGTGGTTATTTCATGATTTAGGCCAACCTTGAGCCCATTTCTAGATTTAAAAACTATATTTTTTTATTTTATAACATCTTCATTTTTTAACATTTCTCATTCATTACACTTTCCAATTAGAGTCCACTAACATATAAAAACTACTATATCCTTTTGTAACCCCTTTGAAATTCATAAGCATGGTGAATTTGGGTTACTTATTTAGGTATTAGGCCAGCTTGTGGTCCCATTTATAGTTTTAAAACAATTAATCATTTCTTTTATATATTTTTCATTTTTTTAATATTTTTTGGTGATTTATACACCCATTAAAATCCAATATACTTATAACCACCCCCATTATCGAGTTTACCTATTTGGATCTCATTTGAATCTCTTATTAGGGAGAATGTTCTATGGTTTCCTCAAAACGTCCAGAATTGATAAGGTAAATTGTTTTATCCATAAGTCATTCAATTCGTACTCTTTTTCCCACAAATCTACTTTCCCTAGTTCTTCCAGATCATAGGAGCCTATAAATTAATTTAGGACATCACATTCTCTGTAATGGTTTATATATAATGGAAGAAGAAGATTTTTCTAGGTGGAAAGGTGAGATTCCTTCTCCTTTCTCCTTCCTCTTCCTCCTCCTTTTATTATTTCATGGTTTTATATTCTCCCCTAGTCACGTTAGACCTATGGTTATATTATCCCATGATTTTTTATGGTGGTTTTGTTTGTTTGAGTCTGGTCATCATAGTTTTAGGGATTATAAGCCCTCAGATGGTGATATTGGGAGTGTGTTTCCATTAGTCCAAGGGTTTGAGGTAGGATATCCCTTGCACATGCCTTTATAATTTAAGTTTCATAATTTTCTTATTTTTCACATTTTATATATATTTTTATTATTGTTTTTCATCCTTTGGATAATTTTATTGGTGTGAAAATTTGTTTTCTAAGCCTGTTTTTGTGAAAGTTAGAGTTGTTTGGTCATAAAAGTGCACACCAAGTGTTTGTTTAAATGTTTTGCTATATTTTGAAACTGTTATGTGAGGTTTAAAACCTGTTTTATGGTATTTTGAAAATGTTATAGTATCTATAATAAAATTTTACATGAAATTGGTGTTTTATTCCTTGTCAAATTGTTAAAATAAATTGTTTTGTTTAAAAAGCGCATGTCATGTGTTTGTTATATTTCCCGGTTGGATTTTATGTGTGATGTGTGATTTAAAAATTATTAATTTGGATTTATAAATGAATTTTAAGAATGATAAATTTTATTTTTGGGTCCTTATATGGCTTTCCAATTTTTATTTGGTTTTACAAACAAATGGGTTTTGTTTTACAACATATTTTGGCCCGAGTTGTTGGTAAATGGCTCATTTCACATCCTTATGAAAATGGTTGGGTTTTGAATATGTAACCTGAGTGTTTTAAAGGATTTAATAATGTGTTTTTATACTGTAAATGGTGTGTATACACCTCTTTAATAAAATTTAAATTCATACATTGGTCAAATGTTAGTTTTGAGAAAGTCTTAAAAGCCCGTTTGGTATTTTTTTTGTAAAAATAGTTTCCATATGTATTTCATGTTCTATATTTTGGGGCCATTTTATGGTTCATGAAGGTTATTTATTAATTCGTTTTGGGTATTAAAAATATGTTTTATTATGTTATTTATGGGTTTATAGCCTTAAAATATCATTTTTAATGGATTTTATGTACAAGGCCTTGTTATACTCCTTGAAATTGTTTTACTAAACATTTTAATGGTTTATTGATTTGTGAATGAAATGTGAAGCATGATTTTGGATTGTTTGTGTTTTTATGGTTTGGTAATGGAATTTTGATATGAAAATTTTATTTTATAATATGTTTAACTAGATTGAGAACTTAAGGGAATCCCGAGTATCTAGGTGGGTGGATGTGTACTAGTATGCTATTGATCCCGTGGGGTTTGGCCCCAATTTCACGTAGCAATTTTGACAATGAAAACACTAACTAAACTATGATTATGATGATGTTGGGGGACCACTAGGTTGTGGGTATTCTCTATACTAGTGGATTGTGTTCACGAGAATGGATATTTTGTATGGTTACTTTCACTGAGATATGAGGTACATGAGGCTCACAACTAACTAGTGCCTAGGGGTGTTCATGAAACTTGTTCTCATTGGCTATTTTGTAATCACCATTGGTATACAATTTGTTTGGTTGTTAAATTCAGAATTTTGTGTGATTTATTTAAAATATTGTATTATTTAAATAATCCCTCTTGAAAATTAGTTTCATTTTGAAGTTGCACCTCTTTGAAAATTGATACAAGAATTCTTGTTTATAAAACATGAAAGTTGTTGCCTGGTAATTTTTTTTAGCATGGTACCTCATTTGGAAAACATACCTTAATATATTTTATTTAAAACATGAAATTAATGTTTCTTTTATTTTAAAATAGGTGCACTGGGAATAGAATATCAGGCTAGCCTACTGGGTTTTAATACTCACGCCTATAGTCTTTTTATATTTTTAGACCTTCTGCAGGTTTCAGCTAGAGTTCAATCACCTTGGGAAATGTGTGATAATTATATTGGAGAGTGACCAGAGGGGTCACATGGAGTTATTTTGTTATCAGTTTTGGTGATTTTATTTGTTGGTTTAGTTTTACTTTCAGTTTCATGTAAAAATAATTTTCAGTTCAATTTTTATGTAAATGTACTTTGGGTTGTCCATTGCTTTCTGTTGTTTGTTTTATTGTTTATATTTGGGAAAAATTGTTCCATTGTGTAATCTATTGATTCCCTCGGTGCTTTTCACCATCCCGGGAGGATCGGGAATGCCACTTGGGACTTGTCACAAGCTAGCCCTTGTGACCGATTCAGGGTCAACTCAGGCTGGTTTGTGACAAACTAACTATCAAGTTCTGATGAAGAGTGATAGAAAACATGATCAAGATATATTTAACAATCTGAATAACATAATATTTTCATTAGTTAAACGATATTTGAATCTACAGTAGGAAAAGTTAACAGACTATGTTTTTTTTTTAAGTTACTTTTCATAAATTTGAGGAATTTATTTATGAGATTGACAAAGAATATAAGGAAATATGCTTACCTTTCATGTAGAGTTTCATCCTTTGATTAGTTTCTACCAAAAACTAATCTTTTCTTAAAACTATGAGTATTCATGATTACTTTGTCACGCCTGAAGTGCAATAATCAACTTCAAGAGTATCACATAATCTACAAAGTATGAACTATATATTTCCCCTATCTTTAGACATTAAGCAAAACCAAAATGATTAGTGCGAGATCAAATAATCCCAAAAAAGGATAATAATTTATAAAAATAAATACTTCTCTTAATATCCAAAATTAAACAACTAGTACCCAATGTTCAAAAAGTACCATTCAATACACAATTGTCCTTAAAATTATTCAATATAATCCAAATTAAGATTGAATCCCAAAACATAAAATAATTTTATCATATAGTCTTCCATGATAAATCATAACATTTATCTCCAAATGACATAGACAACTCTTAATGTCTCATAATAAAGTGTAATTAACTTAACCACATATTCTCTATGATAGGATAATCATTTCCATAAATAACCCAAATCATCATATGTCAACAATAAAAACATAGATTCTTCCAAAATAAAAATTCAAACATTACTCCACAAATGAGATCTCATAGTATTCTATTTCCATTAACATATAATGTTCCCAAATGAGAAAACGTCTTCCAAAATAACCTTTATCACTTAGTCACTTAATCACAAAATAATTTTCAAATACTAAGGATATCCATTTGATAAAACATAAGTTCCCAAAATTAACCTATTCTGGATCCATAAAATCATTTAACTAAAACAAATTTGTTCTACTAACCAGAGAAATCACATAGTCCAGTGGTAGATGATAAATCTCAATCACACTTTGTTTGTGGGTTCAATTCCTATAACTTTGTCTGACACGACGGGTTGTCACATGGTCTGCATGTTGTCATTTTTTAAAAATTATATAATTTTATAACATTCCAAAAAGTGAGATAAATTTATCAAAAATAACCATAACATATTTTATCCTCAAAGGTTATCTAATACCATTCATTTTAAATTAAGTTAATAATTCACATTGATAATCTTTTCAGGTTTAGTGATTTAGAGAATTAGGACATAACTATTACATAACAACTTGAATATTACATGTATACACTTCAACTAAGTTTCTATTTTTTCATAAAATAAAAACTCCTAAAAAATAAATATGTGTAGTTCCATGTTTTAGACAGCATGACTTTTCCTTGATCCCATCCTTGACCCTGTTCATCTTTAAGTCCTGTGAAAAACATTTAAAAACATGGGATGAGCATAAAAAGTTAAGTAAAGGTTATAATATAAGAAAAGGAAAAATTAACCCATAAATAAATACAAATCAATGAAATCATACTTTTTAATCATAACATACCTCATGAAATCATAAAATTTATGAATAACACACAGAAATCATAAATCATAAAGGTAACATATTGCATACATAACATACTCATGTTGTAAATTTCACAGCTAAATAGGGAGTTACATTTGTAATACCTATCATATTATATTACCTAAATCTCTTATGAGAAACATTAACGTTTACCTCCATCACGTTATCCAATGTATTGCAGAGCTATCTCGGGCTCACTTTCCCTATGTTTATCACAGAACCACCCGTATGCGTAAACAATTCCCAAGAACTGTAACATCATAATAACACATAAAAATGAATAAAATAAAAGATACCATTTTAACATTACAAACACAATATAAAATTTCAAGATATTGACATACCAAACCATTCCCAAAACAATTTAAAACATTTAAAAAATATATTTTTGACTCAAAGTGTCGCATACCACATTGAATATTTTAAAGGTATTAACATTTTAAAACAATAATGATCATATAATTAAATACATAAACCCATTTTGAAAACATGGACATCAATGAGAATGATTTATAATATTAAATCTTTAACGGATTTAAAACAATGTTTTAGTTAAAGATTCTGTTACCACTTAGAAAAAACATAAAACAATAATTAAAGAATTACATTAACAAAACTTATAATATCATGATAATAAATAGATTCATGATATAATATGTCAAAGGTAAGTATATACTCATTATAGTATAATAAATTTGTGCAATATCAAGATATGCCTCTAATGAAAGGAGATTGAGACATAGTCCCTATGAAAATTTGGTTACCTAAAGGTGTCACCTTAAAATTGAAAAAATGAGTTTATGAGACATAAAAGGATCTCTAATCACATGGACATAAATTTTAAAAAAAGGATATATATGAACTTATCCCAACATAAGAAAAATGAAATTAAAATACATATAAAAAATAAGTCTTTGACTAAAAGAGGAGGGTGTAAGGTTCCGTTACAAAGATCATATCAATAAATTAAGGGAAAATCAATGACATAATTATGTGTGAAAAATATAAATAAATCAAATATAAGGGTATATTAAGTTTAAAAACATCATATTTCATTCAAAAATATCTATATAATTTCATAATTAAGAAGTATAAATTCAACCCAAAGAATGGAAATTAGGTGAAGAAGTTCCCTTACCTCATGTCCCACTTGACTCATTTATTTATGGTTATATCTGAATAATAAAGTTAAGTTAATTTATAATTTATTCATAACCCTTTTAAATTTCATTATTCCTTTTATATCACTCATTAACTTGAAATAAAAATTTGTTAATTATTTGAGTTCATATCAGACATTTTTTCGATGTTTGGAATTTGAGTTAAAAATGAACTTGTTATAATTACAATTTGTCCATGTGGTCAAAAGTACATTATATATAGAATGATATTCATAATTTATATATCATATATATCATATATATCATATATATCCATTGTATATATATATTTATAATAGTCCATAAAATTTTTACATAATAAATGAAATTCATCGTTCATGGAGATGGTAAGTAGTACGTACGTATGAATGCAACTTTCATTTCATTTTTTCATTTTTAAAGAAATGAAAACATAATGATACATAGGTATATTATAATTACATTATAATATAATATTTTATATATGTTACATAATTTCATTAACACCATCATTTACATGTTCCATGTATGGTATGAACGAGTCATATCACTTTGAGAGGGCGATAGTCCGCACTTCCTCAAATAAAAATATCATATTTATACAACATGAAAAGCATAAAGTTATGTTATAAATTATAATTATAGAAGAATATTGATAAAATAAAATAAAATATATATCATATATAATAAAATTACCATCATAATGGCCACCACGAGAGGTGTTATAATAATATTGAACAATCATCATTCGTGAGGCAGTAGTTCATCGTCCACAGAAATAGTATATTCGTATCCATTAGATGGAGGTTTTTGTAAGTTTTTTCTGAAAAATTCTCATAAAAACAACCTATAATATTTAAGATATTTTTTGTTATAAAATAATAGTATAAAGTGAGTTTAAGGGGGGTGGAGAAGGAAAATAAAATAAAATAACTTGAGAGAAGACGTTACATTTAAATTGGGTAACTCCTTTGGGTTTGAACCAAAAGGATTTATTGAAATACCTTCTGCCTAATTTAAGGCTTCTAGGTGTAAGAGAGGGATTTTGTGGGACTATTTGGGCAGATTTTGGATGTTACAAGGTGGCTTGAGAGGTGTGAGTAAGGGTTAGTGGTGATGGCTTTTTATAAGAGGTGAAGGGGCTCTTTAGGAATGTTTGAAAGTGTTATTTTATTATAAAATTATTTTCAGTTCCCAAAGGTCAAAAACTTA
This sequence comes from Viscum album, assembly GCA_963277665.1. Taxonomy (NCBI): domain Eukaryota; kingdom Viridiplantae; phylum Streptophyta; class Magnoliopsida; order Santalales; family Viscaceae; genus Viscum; species Viscum album. The sequence continues at coordinate 1,544,532,648 of OY728135.1, read as the reverse complement.
TATAATTTGAATATAAGGTGCATATAATTCTAAATAAAATCATCCAATAATAATTTGATTTGTTTGGATATTTTTTTAATCCTTATCATTTTTATTTAACCTTTTTTTAACTTATTTAACTTTTACCATATTCATACTATAAGGTTAATATATTTACATTAAAATTACAAGAGACCCAAAATAGATCATTAAAGAAATTTTAACATCATATATGTCATTTGTCTGAATCTTATATTTTTAGAATTATTTTAACATTTAATAAAATATTAATTGTTTTAAAAACTCATTTATTCCAATTTATATTCTATTCATATAAAGACTTTTAAAAATTCAATAATAACTTTATTATTTTGAAAGAACTACATTAATTAAAATATAACAAGTCATTAATATATCTAAAAATATTTTATGGCATAGAAAGTTTAAAAATAAATTTATTTTAATAATTATAATATGATTTATTTGAATCCTTTATTAATGAAACAATTAATGCATCACCATTGTGCCAAGAAATAAGATTATTTATTTATTGTCTAAAAATTATAAATAAACTACCATGATGTAGGAAATATTTTTAGTTTTAAAATTAATATTTATAGTCTATTAGATAACTTATATAACCCCTTATAAAAATTGTTTTAGTAAAAAGATTCATATTTATGTTATTTTTGTCCTATCTTTAAATTAATTAATATAACGTGTCATTATCACTCCCATGTTACTCCATGGGGTCCCAAAATCGAGCCAGGTATTCCCATGGTTGGAAATGTATCCGAAAATAGGTTTACGACCATTGTAAGGGTAATTTAATACTATTATATTATTATTTTTCACCCTTATTTACTAGATTTACCCTTTAACCATGGTAAATAAAATATCTACTGAAGTAAATATTCATAATGTATAAAATTAAAGCTACTGATTTACATAATTTTTACCTCATGATTAGAAATATTGAATGAATTTTTCCAAATTCAAAACACAAAAGTGGCATAAATTAATTTAAAATTAATTCTCGTTGTCAAAACAAAAGATGTGTTTTTAAGAAATAATAATTATCAAAAGATTTACCTTCGTTGATGTCCAAATTAAGAGTGAAATTACATACAATGACCAAAATTGTATTAAATTGTAAAACTATAATCCAAATACACATTAAAACCAATTAAAATAAAAATCTAACTATATAAAGTGATTATATTAAAAGTCCATTTTGAATTAAAATGTTGTATTTTTTCACTATTCATTAAAAAATGAACATTATCAAAAAAATACCAAAAAATAATCCAAAGTAATTTTAATGTTCCAATTATAATGAAGAATATTTTTTTGTCCAATATAACATATAAAAGTGACAAAAACTAGATTTAAAAAGGGTTCTCCATCAAAAGGTGGTAAATCAACCTTTTAAAGAATATTAGAGTGTTTATGTTTAAAATTGGATTCATTCACATTTTAAGATTATAAATTTCATAGGATAAATGTAAATACATTTAACAAACATGTGTAATCATATTTTAGTTATTTCTTTTTATTCTCGCCAATACAACGGCTATGCGTCAACTACCATTTAAAATAATAATATTATATTGTTATTTTTCATTATAACTCAACATTGTGTGCAACGTATGATTTCAAAGGAACTGTCGTTGCATGTAGAGTATGATATTAGACATAGTGTCTCCTAAAATTAATATTTAATTCCCATATATTAATAAATATGAAATTTTCGTATTCTTTATTTACCTGGGATGTAACAAAAAGTCAATAATGATGGGCCTGCCCCCCATGCCTAAATACTTTTTTCATAAAGTATGTATTGAGAATGAATGAATACCCCCATATTGGTTGGGTTTTTCATGTTTGATCGTATAATTATGGTACATATTATGACCTCAATCATACTAATAGAGGGAAACTGTTTCCCCACATCAATTTTTTGTTATATTAAGACATGTTTTTAAACTATGCGGGTGAGTCAGTGCCACCCAAAGCAGACTATATCATGGTATGGTGGATGTGATTATTTTATTTGAATTTTATTGGTATATCTATCTATGTTAATATAAGTTTTATTTTTGGTAGAGTAATTTTATTTTAATCTCCTTCAAGTGATAACATGCGCCTATGAAAAACAGAAATTTTATATATTTAACCCCTTACTATTTCTGCAAAAGTATGCTCCAAGTAATTAATATTTTTCTAAAAATCATGATAAAAAATAATCATGGATAAGATGGTATTTTAATAAACCATGTCATATTTGTGATGCATGCCATTTTTAATACATATTTTCTAAATTTAATGATAAATTGTATTAATATTAACTTGATAAATAAAATTATAGAGTTCTGTTAGTATAAAAAAATTAATTATGTGGAAGCATAAACCCTTACAAGTAAGTGGTCTTGGGAACCATTTTGAAAAAAATGTGTTTTTATAAAAAAAATTAAATGTGTATTCACAAATAGTATTCTGATAAATTCCACAGTATAAGAAGGATTCAAAAATAGATTTTGACTCAATGTTGTTTTCATAGTCTACTAATTTTTTTTATGTTTTTCATGAAAATGATTTAATATGAATGTCTTAAAAATTAACATGATTAAAAAAATATGAAAAAATTTTCTATCATTTAATATATCATTTTAAAAATCATTCTTAGTATTTTTAAACTCCTTCACCGATATAATGAAATTTTCACCCAAGCATGCTGATCTGATTTCTTCATGACATCTTAATCAGGATATGTTTTTAATGTCTCAAATAAATTTTTCTTTGAATTAAAAAATGATGATAAGGCATGTATGTTTATCCATACAATTGGATTTATATGTCATGTTTTTGAACTAAAAGGCATAACAATGTTTTCTCTGATATGGAATAATCCTTTTTATTTGAAATAATGTGAATAAAGAGTTTTTGAATGTGCTCCCTTACTTGGTGTTATTATGGTTGTTTTATTTTGTTATCAATTGCATACCAAACAAGTTATACTTATCTATGTGTTCATGATAATGTTAAAGAGGTATCTCCCCTAGGATATTGTGTCTAATGTATTGTGTAGAATTTTACTTCTTTCCCTAGCAGCTCATGTTCCAAATATATGGAGAAACATGAGAGCTATCTCAAAAGGTGGTTGTTTGGACCCCTCTTTCTTATGGTCTTGGGTTTGAATTATTGAGAAAGAGAGTTGTTTGATAGGTATCTGATGTAATGTCCTAGACCTTTACAATCCATTACTTTTTGATAATCTGGTACTTGAGTTGTTTTGGGAGGTCACGGTGACTCATTTGGAAATATTGCAAAAAATCCCAGTTTTCCATGTTTTCCAATGGTGCCTCATCCCAACAGCATCACCCTAGTGGTGTCAACCTGGAAATATCACCATATTGGTGTCACCTTGAAAGTGTCACCCTGGCAGCGTCACCTTGGTAGTCCCTTATTGACGGTGGCTAACCCCAGCGGTGAAATGATGGTGGTCACTCTCCTTGTCAGTCACTAGATGGAAGTTTCTAGCTATTGGTGGCTCACTAGAAGTCCCTCATCAAGTGGTTCCTTATTCAATGATGACTCATCAAGCGGTTCCTCACCTAACAGTGACTCACAATCAATGCATCATCGAACGGTGCCTCATCCAGTAGTGGCTAAGGATTGGTGTTTCTATATTTCTACTGTTTCTCTTCCTTGAATTTTTCTTGGACGTAAAATTACTTTAATGTCAGATTTGAAGGGTTTAATAGATGATTCAAATACATTAAATTTTATCAAAAAATATGGAGAGTATAGGTGTTTTTACTCATTCAAAATGAATTATTTTGACTTGATCCACCTTTAATTGTGTTATACATGTAATTTGATAACCATTTATATATGGATAAAATAAATGGATTCCCTAGTATTAATAAAATAATCTCCCATTATAGCAATTAAAAATTCCCATTAGAAGTTCAGAATAATCATGTCACAAATAGATGATAATAGTATGATTCAGAATATCGAATGTGAAATCATTAATCTATAATCTATATAAATAGAGAAAATGAATGTTCAGAATCACATAAAACATGATTAAAGGATGAATAATAATATTTTCATTTGGATCCTTCATAATATCCCCAAAATGAAATTTCCTACATTGGGGTAGAGTATAAGTGTGTCCTAATTATCAAGATTTAATTCAGCTTTTGTGATTGAATAAACATTCTCTATGTCTTTTTTTATCAAATTATATTGTGTCTAATTATTCTCAATAGCCCTTGTTTTATGGAATTTATTTTCATAATTCCTAAACACATTTCATTAAATTAATTTATGTATGGGTGGTGTATTCTATTGAACCCTATTTTCATTCCATACATTGAATTTATTCTTCACATTATATTTATATTTTATATGTTAATAGTCTATTTTACCATATGTGAAATATATTTTTGTTCCTTTTAGGTATTCATGTGAGTGTTCCCTCCCAATTTTTTGGAATGTATGAGGTTGAAACCTTTTCTCCTGTTAATGGGATATATGACTTGAGAATCTAGAAAACTCTCACCTTCTTTAATTATCACTAGAACCATGATGGTTTCAAGATTCTATTTCAACATTTAGTTAAAATAAAATGATTTCATCCAAGCTTCCAATATACAAAATAAATTATTCTTTTCAAGGAATTGGTTTAAAACCACTAACAAATAAATCAATTGTTCCTTCTAGGATAATGATTAAACTAGAACAATACAATGTAATTCATCCAAAATATTCTTCACAGGTACCAGTTGGATCATCATTCGTCTTCTTAATCATCAATAATTCCTTCTCAATTAAATTATATATAATTCCAGGTATTTAATTACTAAAAAATATCACAGAAAACTTATCCAACAATATAGATTCAATTGTATCATTTTTCTTGTATTGTAACATTTTTCCATTTATCTTATTATCCTTCCAAATGATAAACGATTAGAATGAGTTTTTACTAGATCACAAACTGAAGAACTAAAAATATATTTATTATATAATTAATATATTAATTAGAAAATAGTGTATTTTTAGTCTCATAGTGATAGGTTGGACATTGTCACATAACATTCAATAAGATGTTTCTCCCTCCTCAGTAAATTTAGATGTTAAACAATACTTGTGATACCACATATTGCTTGAGAAAGTTGAGTGAGAATTATCACAATATATTGTATACAAGATTATATTGCATATGAATTCTTGTATAGTTCATCATTTTATTGTTTCACACCTTCACTATTGAAAATATTACTTTAGGTTAAATTCATATACTTAAACCAAAAAACATTGTGTCAAAAACAATAATCTTAGTGTGAAACCAAATAATCCTAAAAACTTTAATCTATAGGATTTCTAAATCATGAAACCTTCTTTTCAATTTAGTACAAATTATGTATAACCTAGGTCATTCATTGTCATCAACTCACTACAGGAAATTCACCTATTAGCGGCGGGTTCTTTTTGTATATAGCGGTGGTTTAAGTCGCCGCTAAATTGTGCATTGGGAACTATTAGCAGCGGTTATATCCATTTTATGGTGGTTTATATTAATTATCGTAGTTGCCTCATTTCTTGGCGGTTCGGGTTTTTTTTAAGACGGATTTATGGCCAGTGGATCTCTTTTATTTGCGGTGGTTATAACCGTCGCGAATAAAAAACACCACTTCACCAGAAAAGTGCCTCTAAAATAATCCAAACCGCCGTGGAATACACGCAGATGGTGGGACACTGTTGTGGCTGTTTTAACTGCAATTATGAGAAAAATATCTATATTTAGAAGTGGTTAAAACCACCGCTAAAATTTTACCAGTTTCATTTAGTGGTGGTTAAAACCACCGCTAAATGCTGATCCGAGAAAAAATAGCAGATCTGCATCCCCTGCACCAGTGCCCTAAAAACCAAATCATTCTAGGAATACAAATAGTCTAACAGAATACATACTAGTCAATATGAAAATATATTCTTAACTAAGCATAGTAAAATGCATCTTTCAGTAAAGAAATATAGATGAACATATCACATGGCCATTAGACCTTTAATAAAAATTATAAACAAGCATGTTTGTCATATTTCATGAATACAATTCCAAGCCTAGGTTCAACCTATTCCATCCATACCAGTTCCAACCCTAACATAACAATTAATATCAATATACATCCCACTTGTAATATATGATGAATTGTGTACGATATTCATCATTTCTGGTCATTCTCTCATATCATTATTCTCATCTTATTCTTTCATATTATTATCAATTGATATCTCTTGCGTTTACCCTTAATGAACATCTAATTTGACACATTCATTTGTTTCCCTAACCACTAGGTTATAAAGAACTACTACCCAACCTGTGAATTAGTGTGGCACGATCAATCAATTACACCTTCACATAAAAATAATTTAAATCTTTTCCAAAATGAATTCTTTGAAAATAAGTGCATACAAGAATGGAATTATATTATATAATAGTGAGTACTAGTAATGTATAGTGGAAAAACAGTGAATACAGTAGTCATGTCACAATTACTTTCTATATAAGTGAAAAATTGTAATGTATACGATAAAATAAGCATATATATGAATATGTATATTGGAAAAAATAAAATTAGTAATATATATAAGGAATAAAAAGAGATTGCATGTATAAGAAGAAAGTACATCCATTAGTAATATAAATCAAAAATTCACAAAGAGAAACTACAAACATATACTCATGTATGCACTTATGTTATGAAGTTAATTTTGTGTGATTGTATCATCATTAATTATTCAACATCATCTTTCCTCTACCTCTATTATGAGAACATAGGAAATGAATTGTTTGGTAACTCTATAAGAGGGATTCCCATGACTGGGTTTAGATTATATGAGCCTTGTTGGCATATAAAGTTTTCCAATGCCTTCATTTTTCTCCAGATATAATCAAGTAATTCAGTCTATCATCACACCCAACCCATGAAGCTCGAGTCCATATCATCTTTCTCATACATCCTATTCACCCGTGTGAGTAAAAAACCCACCCTATAGTGATGTGAATGACACCCTTTAGGGATAACAATTAGTGTAAGCATAGTAGGGGAACAACCATTCCATCCTAAGAATGATGTCAAAACCATCATCTCGAGGAAAATGAGGTCCCATACGAGGTGAACCCCACTTATATCAAGGTCCACTCTCTTCTATAACATATATTCTCTAATCGAATCCCCAAAAATGTTTTGAGTGTCGTCACTTAATAGGAAAACTGAATGTCGAGCCCCAGGATCTCCACAACATGCACAAATATGAGGGAATGAGAAGCACCTATATCAAAAAAATTAGATACTAAATTGGTAGCTACCAAAATAGTACCTCTCACTATAGAAGGTACAACACTCTATTCCTAGCATATTGGTCTCACATTATACAATTATTCTGATCTGTGGCCCTAATATATAGCCTAGATACCTAGAGAAGGTCCTCTATGCTAGTGATGTAAGTCTTGTGTCTGGATGCTTTGACCATGACCATCGCATAAGATTGATCGATTGGACAAACAATATCTCCCTTCTTAACATGAAGCTGATTTACCCACTCTTAAATGTGGAATTATTGTAGACACTCACTCACTGTATACTATAGGAAAATATCTACATAAATCCTATAGATGGCTCATCCTACTGCATTCTCGATACTCAAATTGATTACTATCACATAGTCTCTCCATGTATCCATGCCTCCCACACCAATGATAGAAAATATAATTACCAATACAAATTCTCTAGAAATTATTCCCTTAATGATAGGTCATAAAGTGTCACTTCCTTCCACCAAACACTTTTCCATTAGGTTAACAAACTGAAATACCCTTCTTTTTGCCCAAACCTTACCTCGAGTTATGTTATGTAATAAAAACCTGATTTATTTTTGATATGGTGGACATCCAAAATACATTCACATATGATCAGACAACATAAATGTGCTCGAACGCGAATCATATCACCCAAGATGGATCATCCATAATACAAATATACACAAAACCTAAAAGCTCATAAAGTGATTCAAACACTCCATAACAGACATAGAACCATACTATAAATGCATAAAATCTTTGTCCCTTTCAGTCATAAAATTCTATGGAAAAAATACTCATAAAAAATAAATCATAAAAAATGAATCATCACAATAAATAATTGTCATATATGGTGCATACCACACTTGAGAAATCAAGACATGAAAGGAAACATTAGAAATCAATAAAATTCATAAAAGAAAACTATGTGCCACACATGATACATATACAAACCAACTTTTCCCATATTTTTCCAACACATAAATAATACAACTACTCACAGTCCGATGATGAACACATATCGTCACCCTCTCCACTTCTATCTCCACTTCCTGTTGTCACCTATAATTACATTATATTGAAAATTAAATATTGTTGCATATTCATATTTAAACTTAAAAGCAATAATAGTTTTAAAACTAAATAATTTTTATTTTTTTTGATTTACCTGCTTACCACCAGTCGATGCACTACTACCAGGGTTATATCTACTCATCTTCTGATATATATCAGTTATCACTTTCTGCACAACAGATATCTGAGCCCCCTGGTCTTGAACTTTGTTTCGTAGAGAAGCAATCTCCCATTGAGCATCTTCAGGTATGGACTAACTATAATCAGGAGTAGATGCAGCTGGAATCCCTGGGGGCCTGGAAAAGACCTCAGATGGTATGGGTCCGAAACTCATCATGTGCACTCTACCAGGATGCTCCTTCCCAAAGATTTTAGCAACTGGGTCATCCTGGGAGACTGAGTAGGACTTCCCATGATTGGAATCCCATAGTTCATTAATTTTTACCTATAAATCAAATATCAATATATATTAACATAGTAAAAACTAATAATAAGTTATTATAATAAAAAATTGACTACATACCCTAACTTCTTTTGCAGGCTTATTAACAAAACTTCCATCAGATTTATTGTGAACATTCAACCACACTTCAGTTCAGGATGCTTCGTGCCCTAAAATCTATTACTCTATTAAGAAAAGATAAATCATCAATTTAATATATTGAACCGATAATATTGTCTTATAAATATTTAAACTAATGAAAATATTACCAGAGTCATTCGACTTCTAGAAAAGCTTTATGACCCCGCAGTGTGAGGGATGACTTGCTTAGATAGGGTTGATGCATTCTGTCTTGAGAGATCCTGAAATAAATAAAATTCAATTTAATAGTAATGTATTCAATTTCATATCCTCTTCATATACATGTATAAATGTGAAATGAGGATAATATAATAATATATATTTCAATACCATCTGTTTCTCATCACGATGTTTGTCAACAAAAACATTCCATTGTTCCTCCGGTACCCCACTGGGTCACTTCTCATACATTTTTTACACGGTCAATGAAGTATCATTGACATCTCACCACAATCTCCATTTGATGTAAATCTATTTCTTACCAAGATTTTTCAACTTCCACTTTCGTGCTATCACATCAGCAACTCTAAAGTGGAAGAACATCTGTATACAGAAATTCATTTTGAACATATTAGTAACATGAAATTAAATTAAACCATGATGTATTAAAATTACATTTATTTGGGAATCAAAAAATTCATTTTTCTAACTTGGAGGCATATGTCTCTAATCGTCATAATAAATAGGTAGGGAAATGGGCTTCGCTGCTAGTTGTCCTAGAATCTAGCAAAGTAACCCTGTAGTTTCATCTGTAGGGACCCTAAATAAATCAAATTGAATGACTATATTCTCTCCATTCATATTCCAAACAACTAAAAATTTTATGTTTTTCTCCACAATTGCATTTTTTTCATCTTCAATGAACAAACAATTCGTATGAAAAAAATGCAATAAATTTATTTATATTAAAATTTGTACTTATGACAGTGACCCTCCAATATGACCATGATGAACTAGAAGGGGTGTGTTGTCGCCCCACTGTTGAGGCTTCTGATGGGAGAGTCAATGAATCAGCCTCTAATGGGACACCCACAGAGGGTGTGAGAGATGGTGCAGAGGGGGATGGTGCAGGGGTGTAGGCAGCTGGTGGCTCAGATTTCATGGGGAGGGAGACAGATGGATCGTCATCTGTCACAGTAGTAGATGAAATAGTGTAACACTTCCTCCTTGGAATTCCTGTCATTTAATCAAATAAAATTAATTTTAGAGTATATATTTCAAAAAAATTATGCAGAAAAAAAAATTAAAAAAGATAATAGATTACCAATACTAACAAACAAAATATATATAACAATGTTAATGAATGACTAAACAAATGAAATAAGTGGTTTCTGAATGAATAAATATCTATTCATACAATCATTTTTACCTTCAATCATGTCAGTTTCCTTCTCCATTACTTCATCCAATTCATTTATCCTTTCTAGACTAATATTTTCAATATCATGATGGAAAAAAATTATGCTTATTATGTTGATGAGATTCAATTTTAGAGGTCAAATCTTCTACTTCATCACTCATATCATACTCGTATCTTTGTATTATGTGAGTAAATACACTCCACCCTTCATCCACAACATAATTCACATAATATACCATTTTTTCTTGCGAGGATAAGATATATGGATCATGTAGTTCATGATCACCAACATCCATCAAGAGAGAGAAGTTCACAAAAGTAAATTGCAAGGAATCTCCTTTAACACCTCTGATAATATCGACCCAATTGCATTTGAATAAGAAAACATATAAATGCCCGAGGTAGTTTAATTCAATAATGTAAAGCATATTTCCATTGTATACCACTTAATAAAATGTAAATATACCACTATTTTGTGTTTTCAAACCCACTTCTTGATTTACTGTACGAAATCTAAAGTCATTCACATTGTAAGCGTTGACCTTTCTAACTTTTTTTATAGGACCTCGAGCAAGAAAATTCAAATCTTCTGACAACTCTGCTCGAGTATCGGTATTCATGTTCTCAAAAAAGAAATATAATTTATTAGATTTAAAAAATGTATGTGTCAAACTAATATTCATATTTATTACAATATTTATGAACTTACACATTGTGCAAACCATTCTAAAAGCTCTCTATTCACATCTTTCATTATATCATTCTCATTTTGTGTATGGGATCTCATTCGTCACTTTGTTTGTATCCTATACTTTTCAATAAATGGATATGAAATTATACTATTCAATAGCATATATCTATGTGCTTGTAATAATTCTAATTCTATCAGTGTCATATTTGAGGTCCTCCTAACTGATCGGCCAATAGCAGGAAATATTTTTGATTATGATGTATTTGAGATTGAGACGATGTGTCATAAACACGTCCAACTCAATTACTCCGTGTCTCAATATCATCCAATTATTTGTAACAAAAGGTAAGACACTCCTCAGCCAAATAGCCTTCAGCAATAAAGCCTTTTGGTTGAGATTTATTTCTCATGTATGCTTTCAAATGCCCAAGATATCTGTGAAATAAAATAATCATAATTATGAATTTATTTAAATTCAAAAATTGTTTAAATAACTAAAAAACATATAAATAAAATACCCCTCAATTGGATACATCCATCGATAATGAAGGGTGCCTCCTAATTTAGCTTCCTCAAGAAAATGAACAGTTAAATGCATCATAATATTAAAAAATTATAGAGGAAAGATCATCTCCATTACACAAAGAGTCAATACAAACCTCTCCTGGAGGTTGTCAAGCTGAAATGGATATAGAGATTTCTCACATAATTTCTTGAACAATTTGTAGAATTGGAGTATAATAGAAGTAACTTTTTCAGGTAATAATGTACGCAATGCCAATGGTAGTAACTATTGTAACAAAATATTTTAATCTTGACTTTTCAATCCATGTAACTTATGATTCTTCAAGTCAAAACACCTCGAGATGTTACTCAAATGCCCATCATATACCTTCACATTCTTTAAAATTCAAAGGAATGTATCTTTATCCCTATTTTTCATTCCAAAAATTTCCGGAGAATAATTTTCATTCTCATTTGGCCAGAGATCACGTTTTATGTTCATTACTTGTAAGTATTTTCAAGCATTGAGATGATCCTTCGAAATTCCATGCTCATTAAGTAATGTGAAAATTAAATTTTCACAGACATTCTTCTCAATATGCATCACATCAAGATTATGCCGCAAAAAATTAAATTCCCAATACGGAAGTTTAAAGAATATACTTTTTTTCTTCCATTGTTGCATTTTGATTACACGGGATGATGCACTTCAGACCTGTTCTCCACTATCATTCAAATGATGAACCTTACCAAAAAAAATTTTTAAATTTTCATATTGTGTCAATATTTTAGAACAATTTAACAACTTTGGAGGTGGTCTACGGTCAATGAAACCATTAAATTGTGATATGTTCATCCGAAATCTATGAGATGCATCAGGAAATATTCGATGGCACAAGAAGCACAATTTTCTACTATGAGGTAGCCATTTGGATTCAAAATCAAAGTTAAAAATGGGATAATCCAAACCCATGAAAGTGTTCAATCCAAATAAATTCCCAAGCCTAGGTAAGTCACGAATGGTCCACATTAAAGAAGCATGCATTTTGAACATTGTTTTAGAAGAAGCATCAAATGTATCAATACCGTTGCTCCATAAATCCTGAAATTCATTAATAAAAGGCTATAAGTATACATCAATGCCATTTCCAAGAATTTTTTTCTTGGAATAATCATCGAAATGATAAAATATGTTTGTTTCATACACAGCCACGGAGGTAGATTGTAATGGGTCAAAACAACTTGCCAAATACTATAACTAGTGCTCAAAGTCCCAAATGGGTTGAATTCATCACCAGCCAATCCCAATCAAACAATCCTTGGATCAGCTGAGAAATATGAATTTAATGAATCAAATGTCTTCCATGATTATGAATATCGTGGATGTATCATTAACCCATCATTGTTATTATCTACAGAATGCCACTTCATGTGTTCGGCGGTTTTCAATGACATGAATAATATTTACAATTGAGGATTCAAAGGAAAGTAACACAAAACCATTGCAGGTGCATTCCTTTTCTTCTTCTCCATGAAATTATATTGATTTAGAATTACAAAATCACCCTTTTACTTCCATCTAGAAGAAAAAAAAATTTGAAATTTTTTCTACATGAATCCTCTCCCCAATAAAGCTTACAATCATTGGGACATGAATTTATATTTCTATAGTTCAGACCTATCATGTTAACAACTTTTTTCATATCATAACAAGGCTCATGGATTTTTGTTTCAGGAAATGCATCACGAATCAATTCCAATATCATGGACATTCCCTTATTTGTAATTCCACATGAACATTTGATATGGCACACTTTAACAGAAAATAAATCTTTGAATATTTCAAACTCCCACTATACAAATCTTGATTTCCATCGTTAACTACATCCTGAAACACATTTTCCTCAGTGAAGTTTTCTCTTACATTTGGCTCCACAAAATCAAGAGGATGATCCAATTATATGTTACAATCTTGATCTGGTTGTGTTACACTCTCAAAAACATCACTTGTCTCGTTTCTATTTGTATCACCCTTATCTGGTTGTTCTTATATGTTTTGATGTTGATGGTGGTCTCTTGCAGTGCCTAATGCATCATTTATAAGGTTTTTCATTTCATTTTCCATTTTCAATGAAGTTGGAAGGTCATTATGTGGATTGACATCAATGCTCAACCTTTCTATAATGTTCGATTCTCCATGCCAAATCCAACGCAAATATTGACTAGGGAATTTCTTCAATATTAAATGTTCATAAACTTCATCTCTCTTCAACCATATTCTAAATTTACATTTAGGACATGGACATCTTGTTCTCCCTTCAATGGATCAATTGGAAATTGAGAAATCTAAAAATTCATTCAAACCCTTAATATAATGAGGTGTGTTGCTCGGTAATGTGATCCAACTTTTATCCATGTATATCACAATGTGCCTATACAATATTAAAAAAAATTAAAACACATAACTATTACTAAATAGGGAATGGGATTCATATATACTAGTTGAAAAAATATATAAATATGTTATATAAGTTTTTCCTATATCAATACATATGGAAAATCAACCACCAGTGGTGTCATCTAAAGTAGTACAACAATAAAGGATTATAATTAAATTGGGAGATTATGGTGAGTGAACAAAGTCCAACCATATTACTCAACTTAAGAAAGTTGGAGGTACCCCTATTAAATTAAATTAAATAATTCAAACCATTGTTTGAAGTGGCCTAATATTTAGGGGTGATATGATCAATGGGGTGGATGTGCTAATAAAGCACATGTTATTCAGTTAAAGGAAGATCTGATTAAATCCAAAAATTGCATGAAATAAGTGATGTAAAAATTATTTCAAGTCTCATTTGATATAAAATATGATCAAAACATGTCATGGTTGATCATGACGCATCAAGTGGTGTTATGAAACCACTTCTTTTCTTCAAAACTTCATCTAGAAGTTTCATGCTGATGTAAAGTCACATGATGAATCTAAAATTACATAAAAAATGGGATTATTCTAGAATAAAAAGATTTTTCCAAGCCTTAACTAAGAGAATCAATGTTTTCATTTTGAATCTGGTTTATAACAAGTGATATCAAGCACTAAATTTCATATAAATAGACCAATAATAAAGAAGAGGTACCATCCATAACATCTCGTAATAATGTTTGTAAATCAATTTTTATAAAGGGAGTGGGTAGGAAAGAAATTATGTACAAGTATGGATTTTTAAATCATTTGTGGAATATTCCACCTTATCTAAGGTGGATAAGAAAATTAGGAAGTTGGTTTCCCTTAAAAATATAAACAAGTTATAAACAGGACCTAATGTCATTAATCAAATGAAATAAGATGATCATGGGTTGTGGATCAATGTTGGTGTTGCGACAAATTAATTTATTGTAAATTAGATTATTAGTGTAGACCTTTAAATGAAAAATTTAAAAGGAATCCAATTATATGGGATAGAAATCCAGATATGAAGAAGAAATATCAACAGGTTAAGAGAAACATGTATACATAAAAAATAATTGGAAATTTTGAAGTGTCTGATGTATGAAGAAGTAGTATTCAAAGGATTGGTCCATGTTCATATCAACCTATATATTAATCGAATAAGAAAATAAGGCAACATAAGTTAGTGAATAAATAAAAAACATCCTTAGGAAAAATTGAAATAATATTGTAAGGAAAAAACCTACTAAGAATATTTCACATAGGGAAGGTAAGAGTCCTTGGAATCTAAATTTGAGATGTTTGTGAAATGTTTGTCATCTAAAAGAACTAATAAAAAGGAAGGAAGTTATCAGTATCCATGTTGAAAGATCAAACATTCTACCAATGAAAAAACTGACATGTTAGATATATAGATTGAATTTATAAAGTAAATCTGGAAAATAAAATAAGAACAAGAAAAGTATAGTCAAAAAGTAAAAGAATTGATTCCACTTAAAGATAACATAGTTCAATGTGTGTCATGAAACATGGATGGAAACACTCTTAGAGATTATTATAAAATAATTCCATATTACCAACCATGAAAAGAAATAAAACCTCTTATAATACTATTTTTAATGAACCAACATGGGTCCCAAAGACTATTCCTGATCACCATGGGAAAGCAACAAGCACCTGGGTATCAACATAGATAACCATGGGTGTGATTTCACACTAAAATAACAAGACAATATCTCTCATATATAGCAAGATAAATATAATCTATTAGATTACATCATGGATGAATAATTACATGACCATGAGATATAAATAAACCAATCCAAAAACATTTGACATGTCATATTCAGACATAGGATTGAGATAGATTAAAACCAATGCCTAATTTTGAATTCAGAGGATAAGTATAGAAACATTTGAAATGTCATATTCGACCATAGTTGTGAAATTCTAAAAGGACTATCATACATTACCTTTTTACGTGATCTAAATAGACATATTGGAATTACTCCAACTAATTATTTTGAAGTGGATAAAAGTAAACAAACATTGTGGATTGGTTATCTGGTGCTTTTCTAACCTAGGGATAATTTTTCCTTCTATACTTATTTCCACTGCCGGAGTTTCCACCTATGATTATGTGGAAAAATGTGTTCCCTACACTAATATTCCCTATAATGTACACCTTTTCTACCATCATGTTAATCTCAATCTCAATGAAATTATCAATAAAAAACATGAAAACATTAGAGTGATTCTTAAGTAATAGAACCAACTCAAACACACATGATTTGAGAGATTAACTAGATTCCATTTCCTGTACAACGTGAGGAAGGTAAGTAAATTGGGCACTATATTACATAACTGAGATATCTCTATGATTAAGATAAAAATATATATTTTATCTTAATACTTGAAAGGTATATAGGTAGAATTTTTTGTTAAAAAATCATCAAATCCATCCGAGGTAAGGTATTGATCAACCATAATATAGACGACTCAGTCTCACTATTTTCATGATAGTCCTTTGATTATGCACAATACTATATTTAATTTAGTCCCATATATAGTTCCAAGAAAATCTAAGATCATATTTATCCAACCTATCCATGACTTTAAATCTTTAGGTCCCATGTCACCCTATAATATTGCTAGGATTTTCCTTTGAAATTCCAATGATTGATCAATATAATGTGGTTCCTCATTCCAAATTTTTCTTTTCCACTACCCAAAAATATTTCACTATTATTATTAATAGTTACTAATTTACTTATGGTTTAGGTGGAACCACATTCCTAGTATCACACTCTTGCTAATTTATAGGTCGTCTAACTAGTGGTATTTTTTTCTATAACCATAGTCGATGTTATTAAAATAATTACTTAGTCACCACCCAACACTTTTGTTATAGGTTTTATAGTGTGAAATAATACAAAAGCAACATCAAAATGGAAAATTTTCAAAGTAACAACCCATGAAATATCATGTGAATGATAAATTTATGGTGGTAAGTCTTTTTAATAATGTTGATACACAACTCCCATTGGATAAACCCATGATGATGAGGAGAAAATACTCCTATAATTGTTTTAAAACACTTTTAATACTCAGACCACCTAGATAACTTGAATATTAGTATAAAGAGGTTATATATACATTTTTATACCCTATATTTCAAGTCCTAAAACATCATATATCCATACCAAACTTCCTAAATAATAGATCATACCAAACTGATATCATTTGTAATATCACAACCCCAACTGATCACCTTAGATAATATTGGAATGCTACTAACCTTAGGTCCATCCCACAAACACTAAAAGTTAAAAATAAACACCTAGTGTTAAGAATATTACTAGGGGATGATTTACCCTTAAAATAAATAATCTTTACTGGAATAACTCTAATGGTAAAATATAAATATGATGCATGAGAAAGGAAAACCAAACTATAATAATATATAATAATAATAATAATCAGAGATAAAATAAACAAAAATATCATCAAATAATTCTATAACACAAAAGACTTAAAAAGGTAGAATAGGGTGCCAAACATTGCACTACACCAAGCTAAAAACCACTATTATCTCAAATATCCTACCTCTAACATCAATAACCACAAAATCATGGTGATCCTCTATAGAATTAGGAGGTCTTAACTTTACCAATACCATGTCAAACTTCATGTGCACCAAGATGCATATGCGGGGTGTGAGTATGTATACTAAGAAGACAGTCAACCAAAGACTTCCTACATATGATAATATAATAAAAACAAGTTATCTTACCTTTTATATAAAATAAAATTGATGCTAAAAACCAGTGAATAAGATACATATAACCAGTGAAAAAAACTCATACTATAGAACACATATAGATCATGAAATCACACACCCATAAAATACACTAAAACTTCCCCTCTATGAGCTATTTATCTAACCTAGTGTATCCCAAATCTTAGTAGGACCAGATTAATAACCCAAAATAATGATTATAAACCCATACCCTTGACCAAATTCATCATTTGGTGGTATAATCTATGTTCCTAATTAAATAGAATTGGTATCTAGATCCAAATCAACAAAGGTGAATATATATGAATCATGAATGAACACTAACCTATTCCAAGACAAGTTTATACACACAATAGGGTTGCAAATTTCTATACCCATGTGCACTAAAGGCTCCAAAAAAATATGAAAAACAATAACTATGACTATGAAAACTAGCGGTGGTAGGGTAGGGGAGCCGACCAAGGGTAAGAACTCGATGGGGTCGGGGGAGAAGGTGGTGTCGTGGGTGTCGAGGGGAGAAGAGGGGTCAGAAGCGACGAGCGGCGAGGTCACCAGCAGCACAGGGGGGAGAAAGGGTTGGGGCTCATCAGGGGAGAAGAATCATGGGTGTCAGGGAAGAGGGTCAGCTTGGGTGGGGGTAGTGTCACCACTGTAAAAAAAATAAATGGGTTTCATGGAGGTTTTTAATAAACCAACCCTAAACCATTTTATAGAAAGGATTAGTGGCGGGTTTGTAAAACACCACTAAAAGACCACCACTAAAGGCAATTTATGTTGTAGTGACTATTCAAATCATTCATGATGGTTTGTGTGATTTTTTGAAATTCCAATGACTATCCCCTAAGATTGTTAAAACATATGTACAATGAGAACTATTTACATTCACATGGTGATGATTGAGTCAAATCATAATATTACCTTTTAGGTGTTTTTACACCTAGGTAAAATACTTCCAGATGCACATCCTCATATAGTATCTAGATATTTATGTAATTTATTAGAAACCACACACTCCATTATTCAACAAAACAATAATAAATTTTCCTATACCTTCAAATATCACTATACATATCCATAGGGTTATAACAATATTTTTCTTATCAATGTTGAAAATTTTAACAAAAATAATTCTCTAATACCTACTATTAATGCTCATTCATTTATATATATATATATATATATATTACATATTAAATGAGAAATTTTCATATAATTTAAAAAAACATACATGAAAAACATAGTGGTTTTGTGTCATTGGATAATAGATAAACATTCTTATTATTTATTGAAATATCCTTCAAATATACCATGGAGATCTTCCCACATAGTAACGATTATAGAAATAACCTACATAAAATATTCTATCATATGTTGGGAAAAGGAATCACAATAATGTGAATGATTTGATGATTATAAAGGGTAAATAGGAGATATATCAATTATCACATAATTATAACAAGAGAATAAGAGTATGAAAACATGATCTTGCCATTTGAAAACCATTCCATGAATAAAAAATATCATAATATTGAGATATGTCATCATTCCTATAAGTTCATATGAAAATAATCATAATAATATAAAATAACATAAGACAAGAGAACATAATATAGACATAATTAGGTGGAAACATAAGAATAAAACATTGTTAGCATGTATATATAGAAATAGATTCACACATTAAGTTAAGGACATTAAGTGAGGCCCTATCATAAACTTATGGACATGAAACAAGTTCCATAAATAACCTTATGGATATGAAAATAAGTCCACACATAACCTTATGGACATTGAAATAGTTCTATATATAACTTTATGGACATAGAACCATGTCCACACATAACCTTCTGGATATGAAATTAGAGCCCCATTTTAATATTATAGACATGAAAAATAGGTCCACACAAATAATTTTGAACATGACCTCAGGTTAAAAAACGTATTTTTCCATTATTTATCCATCCATACCTATAAGATCCTATCTTTTTTCTGGGGTGCATCAGGGATAATTGGTGAGTTATTTCTATAGAGAAAATTAACTTTATGGACCCAATTATAGATGTGAACTGTTTTGGGTAGAACCTCTAAATTTAATTCTCTCCTTGAATTAATTCAAAACAAAAAAAAATTATACCCCTATAACTATTATTTAGCACATGTCGATATATCACGAAAGTAGTATTCACCACACTTCAACGTGTCACGAAAGATTATTACACCCCCTATAACTATCTTTCACCACATATAGACATGTCACAAAAGTAAATTACACAACATGTAATCTTTAATTAATGTTTTTAAATGTTTTGACATGATTTCCTTTAGAAAAAAGGAAATAAGTTACAAATTATTACATGACATGGAATGAGAATTCACATCATGTAATTATCACGTGCAGTTTTTTAAAATCATGTCCCTCACATTACATAACCCTTGACACCCAATATTCTTTTCCACAAACACCCCACACAACATCACCTTTGACCAAAACTATTCTACACACCTCCACCATATACCAAATCTCCTCCATACACCACCATTTTGACCGAATACGCTCCGTGCACCTTCTCAGTGTAGGTGTTCTTCTCATTTAGATCTATATTTCACTTCTTACATTGTTCCTAGATAAAATAAAGTTGTTTATCTTCTATTGAATCCAGATATAGATTTATTGAATCTAGATATCATCTTTATGGGTCTAGATCTATACTTTCTGAATCTAGATCTTGGATAATTGGAGCTAGATCTAGGTTTGTTTAATCAATATATAATAATTTTTTATTTAGATCTAAATCTAAGAGATCCTGTTTCATTTAACTGTGAATTTAGGTTTCAGATCTAGACTACATTCATTTTCACATTATCAGTTGATCTTCATCAAATTGGGATTATCTATTGGCAAGTGCTCATCACCATTCTTAATGTAAGTGGTCAATAATTCAAATTCCAAATTTTTAATTAAAATGATGTGTAGTTAATTTTAGAATTTCTATTATATGTTTAGGAATTTTTTTCTTGATCAAATTAATTAATTTTTTGAATTAATTAATTAAGTAAAATGTTAAATTGGGATATTGGGAGTTTATCTCCTGAATAATTAATTATTAAATTAATTATAAGATATCATGCTTATTGAATAGATATTATAAATTATTGTTACATTTTTGTTGTTGAATATAGATAATTAAATTTATAATTATTATTAGAGGTTGTTATGATTATTAAATTCATGGATAGGGAAAAATAAAGTAAGGAATTAGCTGTGGTGATTGAATTAATTGAGATGTAATAATTAGTTGTTTATTTAATTGATGCTATTGAATTCTTCGAGATGTAAGTAATTAACTAATTGATTTTATAATGTTTCTATTTTGATTATTTACTTTTTTAATTAAATGGTTGATTATTTAATTGGTGAATTAAAAAATGTGAACAATGTAATTATTTAATTGTTGAATTAGATAATGAGATTAATTAATTATAGAATCAATTTACGTAAAAAATGTGATTATATAATTGTGGAATTAAATAAAGGGATTAATTAATTGATGAATTAATTAATGTAAGAAATGTGATTATTTAATTTTTTAATTAAATAAATGGATTGATTAATTCAAAAATTAATTAATGGAGTAATGTTATTGTTTAATTGTTTAATTCAATAACAGGATTGAAGAAATTAATAAACTGATGAATTAATTAATGGAATTATATAAGGAAAAATATTTTGAATTTTAATTTAGGGTAATTTAGTTAGATTAATTAATTTGTTATTTAATTAATGGAAATTATTTGGATAAAATATTTGTTGAATTAATTAGTGGATGCAATTTTATGATTTGTGAGTTGGATTAATTAATTATAAAATTAATTAATTGGTATTTCTATGTTTATAAATTTGAATGAGATAGATTAATTAATTGGAGAATTAATTGATGGATATTTTTGTGTTGATGCAATTGAATGAGTTAGATTAATTAATTAGTGAATTAATTAATAGGTATTATTGTGATGGTGCAATCGAATGAATTAAATTAATTAATATGTGAATTAATTAATGTGTAATGTAGCAATGGTTGGAACTGTGTGGTATTGTAGCAGGAAATTACTATAGAAGTATTATTCACAGAATGGGCCTTGGGCCACAAATTTGGGCCTACAGGCCATGTAATATGCTAAATGCCAAATGGGACTTCAGGATTTGTAATGGGTCTACCTCTACCCAGTTAAAAGAGGTATTTGATTTGCTTTAATAATAAATGAGGATTCGGCCCTAACCTTATAAAAATTGATATAATTTGACAATTAATCAATGAATTATTTATGAGATATTGATATTTTAGAATTGATATAATTAATTGTGGAATTTATTATGAAGTAGTAAGATTTTGAATGTGGTAATTAATTAATTAATTAATTAATTAATTAATAGATTTTGATTTCATGGTTGTTGATTAATTGAGTAATAAATTATTTAATGAGATTGATGTATTTAATTATTTGGGGAATTAATTAAGGTTTTTTATGTGAAAATCTATTTTTTTAATTAGTAATGGAATTGGGGGAAAATTAAATATTGGGTTAATTATTGATTTTTTCAACTATAAATTGTAGATAATTATTTGGTGAATTAATTATTAGATGTTTAGTTCTAAAGTGATTAAATATTTTTTGAATTAATTAATTTAATTCATATGGTAAATTATTTTTTTAAATAATTAAAAGAGTTCATGTTGCCAACTTATTGATGAAATAATGGAAGGGATTGTTGTGATTAATTAATCATGGAAATTAATTATTGAAATTGACATGATTAATTAATCAATAGATTAATTCATGTATATGTAATATGATTAATTATATTTTGAATTAAATAATTAAATGAATGTAGATAATTAATTGTTGAATTAATTAACGAAATTAATGTGAAAAATCATTTGAAGGGATTATAATGATTAACTAATCGGTGAAATTAATTAATCATATTGATGTGATTAGTTAATTGTTAGATTAATTAATGGAAATGGGTTGTGATTAATTATTGTATGAACTAATTAATAAAAATTGAGGTAGTTAATTAATTGTTTAATTAATTAACAAAGATAGAATATACAATAAATTGTTGAATTAATTGAAGGGTTTGATATGATTAATTAATTGACAATTAATTAATGTAATGTTTAGTAAAATTGGAAATGGTTGTGATAATGTTGGCATGGAGTGTCACATGGGATAACAAGGTTGTGAGAATTATATTAATGGGAGAAGACCAAGAGAGATTCTAATATTGTTTACATAAGGACCATGTGAGCATTATGGGACGAAGATCGAGAGAGGTTCTAATATTGTTTATATAAGTACCATGTGATCCATATGGGAAGAAGACTATGTAATATTATAATTGTTTTTTCAAGTACCATATGAGCCTTAGAGCGGAAAAGACTGTGAGGGGTTTCCTATTTTTCCTAGGAAGGATTTATTCTTCATGTTGTATAATTCACATTAAACCCTTGAGGTTAGGGCCCATTGATCATGTTACTCATTCCATATTTATTTACATATTTTAGACATTTGAAGAAATGTTATTTGTGATAATGAATGGTAACATTGAAATTAAAGATAATGATATCCCCTTAGGATAGTTCAGAATCTATTATAACCCAAAGCAAGTATTGAGGTTCAGGTGTCCTCAAGAACCAAATGGTTTATGTGGATAAAAAACAGATAATTGAATAAATTTAAACTATATAATTTATTACTAGTATTTTATTCTTTATAAGACTTCATACACTATTATTGACTTTGTTAGTTTTAGATTTCATTTGTGGTGTCTTACTGAGTTGTACTCATACTGTACTCAGGCTGCCTAATTGGTACTTGAATAGAATTTTGTTTTTTAGATAGAATAAGGGAAAAGGCCCTGTGTTAGATGGCTAAGTTAGGATGGAGTATGGTTTAAGGAACAAAACATGGTTTGAGACCCATGTTAGAGTTTTCAATGTATTTAATTTTGGGTTTTAATTTTGAAACTTGACACATACATTTTCATGGCAAATCTATTATATCGCATTGACATTTTATTTCTAGTTTTGGTCATCTTGTGATATTGGTTTTGTCTATGGATATATAAATAAATATATATATATATATATATACTTGTGTTATTATCTATTTATTTCCACTAGTGTTTACTTTAATAAAATAGGGTATAGTCTTCCCATGCTTGACCTACCAGAAACTCGCTTCTAGTCGGTAGCCTCTAGCATACATGGAGGCGTTCCTGAGGTGATGTCGTGGTCCGGATCGGGGCACTGGTACTAGGCACCTAGTTTGGTACATTACAATGTGATATCAGGTGAGTTTTATTTTCTTGTTATTTTATCGTATGATTTGGGAATGGTATATAGGATATTAGGATGATTTGATTCTTGGTTATGAGCTTGTACATGGGAGTAGCTACCCCATGTATGAGGGAAAATCCGAGTTCCTATATTGGGATTGTTGTTATTTATATTTTCTATTATAGTTGAATATTATTTCACCTTGCGTGATGAACATGATGTGTGATGTGATTATTATTCTATTATTGGTAGAGATTTATTAATGTATCTAAATTTCATGAGTGATAAGTATTCATGCATCATTCTAGGAACTTGAAATTATTTTTTGAACATGCATAATTTTAGCCACACAAGGGAAAATGGGTATTCGGTACATTGTTAAACATGAACTGTTTTTCCTTTTATGTGAATTTGAAATGAAAAGTATGCCTAACATGAAATTGAGAAATATTTTAAAATTATGCAAGATGAGATTAAATGGTGTCTAAATGAGGAAATTTAACAATGATAATGTGTTTACCCCTATCCACCAGTACCTAGATATAGGACGGTTAAGGGTGGAGGTATTTCTTTTTTTTGACTGTGTTGTGGAAAAAATTGAGAAAATATTATGTGGTTTTATGTGAATACCTTTTTCTAACTATGTTAATGATTTGAATTATTAATCCATTTCTTAGTTTAATTTTCCCTTGATGAGGTTAGTTTGGGTAGTGACAATTCCCTAGTTTGAGAACCTAGTTTTGGGTTGTGTGAAGGATTTTCTAGTTTTTGATTTGTGTGTAGAGATGTTAGTATTCTGGGAAGCTTGTAACTTTAGATATACTAAGGTGTTTCTATAAAGGTAGGTGACATCAACGATGGAGTATTTTTTGTATTCGTCGATGAATTCTTATTGTACTTTTAAATTTTTATGATAATGTCCCCAACCATGACATAGTTCCGCGTATGATGAGAAATCTCTCACATTACCCCTAACTAACTGAATGTATTTTGGTTGGATAAGTGGACCCATAGAGGTTTCTCTTTTGAATTGGTATATGTGAAGCTGGATGGTGGAAGGTACGCCATCGACAGTTTACAGACGAGTTCTCAGGACTGACCAGAGAATAATTAAAAAAACCATGGTGTTTGATTTGCATGAAAAAGTCAAGTTAAGAGCACTCTTAAGATGGGGAGAAATATATCAATAGTAGGTATGTAGATAAAGACCATATTTTAGAAGTGGTGGCATCATAATTACAAATGGTAACACTAAGGTGAATGTTTAAATTATTTTGGGAAAGGCCTGGTGGGCATTGGAGGTAGTGGATATATGTACTTTCTATGCATTTTTTGATGGTATTGATATGTTCCAACATTGGATTGTGCTCTTGAGGTTTTTGGAAATAGTTATTTGTGAAACACATCATGTATGATTTAGAAATTGATCTTGGGACTGATGCATCCTTTGAGAAGCATCTCGTAAATGTTTTGGGTTGCTTTCGGAAGGTGTTGTGGGAAAATAATCTACTGATAGTTCATATGATATGGAATACTAGGGAATGTGAAGTAATAAAATTGGGAGATAGAAAAGGATATTAGGGCTCAGTGGCCCAATATTTTTTACTCAGAATATTCAAGGTTCTCAGGAGTATATCTTTAGAATGGGTTATTATAAGGTGGTTAGAATGTATGATCCCATCTTTTTCCAAGGGTGTATCATGATTATGTAGTGAGTTCTGGATGAATAAAAAATACATGATATGGACCTAATTAACATTAAGAATTGTTTTCAGTGGAAACTATGAATTTAATTCTCAGTATGAATTAATTCAAAACATCAAAAAAATTACAACCCCTATAACTATTTTTCACCACATTTCGACATGTCATGCAGTAGTTTTGGCCACATGTTGAAATTTTAGGAAAGAATGTTACACCCCCTGTAACTTTCCTTCAACACATATTGACATTTCAAGAAACTAAATGACACGATGTGTAATCAATATTTAATTTTTTTAATGTTGTAATGATGTTTCCTTTTGAAAAAGAGAAATCGATTGTGAATGTTTACATGATATGAAATGAGAATTCACATTGTGTAATTATCACACATAGTTTTATAAAAACTCATCGCTAGAATATCATAACACTCTAAACACTCTTTTCATTTCCAAATATTTCCCACGCACATCCACCGTGGACCAGAACTCCTCCGTTCACCTCTTCTTTGGATTGATGCTTCTCTGCACACCACCATCTTTGACCTAAGTCCTTCTGTGGACCTCTTATGTGTTGGTGTTCTTCTCAAATAGATCTATATTTCTCTTCTACTCCCCATACCAAATATAAGAATGACGTTTATCTACCATTGGATATAGATTTAAATTAATTGAATCTAGATATACGCTTGTTGGGTGTAGATCTATATTTGATGAATCTAGATTTGGGATTATTGAATCTAGATCTAGATTTTTTTAATCTGGATCACGGATTGTTAGTTTTAGATCTATATTTAGGTGATATTTTTTATTTATCTATGGATTTAGGTTTTGGATATAGACGGTGTTCATCGCCAAATTCTTAGTCGATCTTCTTCTAATTGGGATTATCCGTTGGAAAGTGCTCATTTCCATTCGTGAGGTTGGTGGTTTATATTTGAAACCCCAAAGTCACAATCACAATTATGTGTATGAAATTTTAGAATTTCAATTAGATATTTAGAAATTGTGTTCATTATCAAATTAATTAATTTATTAAATTACTTAATTATTGAAGATGTTGAATTCATATTTTGGGATTTTTGATCACGAATAACTAATTGTTAAATTAATTATGAGATATATAGATTGTTCAATAGATATTAATAATTATTTTTATATTGATATTTTTAAATAGGGATAATTAATTGTAGAATTAAATATTAGGTTTGGTTATGGTTATTAAATTGATGGAGAAAGAATAATCAATCGAAGAATTAATTACTATGATTGAATTAATGGATATAGAATAATTAATCAATGAATTAATTTGGTTTGTTGAATTAATTGAGATATAACAATTAATTGATTATTTAATTGATAATATTGAATAGTTTTAGAAGAAATTAATTAATTGATGGATTAATTAATGTTTTTATTATGATTATTTAATTGTTGAATTAATTAATGGGATTATTTAATTGGATAATTAATTGATGTGGACTATGTAAATTTTTAATTGTTGAATTGAATAATGGGATTAATTAAACCATTAATTAATTAATTCAATCTCAAATAATTAAATATCCTCAATTAAATCATAAATTAATTTTTCTATCTGAATTAATTCAATAACACCAATTAATTCATTAATTATCTATTCAATCTTTATTAATTCAATCGGTGTAATTTAATTATTGAATTAAATAATGTGATTAATTAATTGGAGAATTAATTATCATGAAAAATGTGATTATTTAATTGTTAAATTAAATAAAGGGATTAATTAACTAAAAAATTAATTTATGGAGTAATGTGATTATGTAATTATTGAATTAAATAAAATTATTGATGGAATTAATTAATTGATGAATTGATTAATGGAATTTCCATGGATGGTTAATTACAAAATTAATTTAAGGGGATTTATTGAGATTAATTAATTTTTGAATGAATTAATGGAAATTGGTTGGATTAATTAATAGTTGAATTAATTAATGGATTTTAAGTCATG
Source organism: Viscum album (assembly GCA_963277665.1). NCBI lineage: Eukaryota > Viridiplantae > Streptophyta > Magnoliopsida > Santalales > Viscaceae > Viscum > Viscum album. Next base: position 1,544,504,800 of record OY728135.1, on the reverse strand, counting down.
GTTTTTGAGTTGGATTAAATAATTGGATAAATAATTAATGGTAATTTGTGTTTTAATAAAATTGAATGAGTTAGAATAATTAATTGGTAAATTAATTAATTGATATTGTTTTGGTGAAGCAATTTACTGAGTTAGATTAATTAATTAGGGAATTAATTAATGAGGATTGTTGGAAAAAATGGAATCAAATGAAATGGATTAATTAATTAGTGAATTAATTAATGTGGATTTTTGGGATATTGAATTGATAAAATTGGATAATTAATTGGTGAATTAATTATGAGATATTGATATTTTAGAATTGATACAATTTATTGTGGAATTAATTATGAAGTACTGAGATTTTCAATGAGATAATAAATTGATGAATTACTTATGGGATTTTGAGTTTGTGGATATAGATTAATTAATGAATCTATTATTTAATAGGATTGAAGTCCTTAATTATTTGGGGAATTAATAAATTTTATTTATGGGACAAACTAATTGTTAAATTAGTAATAGAATTGTAGGATAATGAAATTATGAGTTAATAATTTAATTATTTAATTATGAATTGTGAATAACGAATTGGTGAATGAATTATTGGATACTGAGTTGTGAAATTATTGATTAATTGTTGAATTAATTAAAGAAAATTATATGGTTAATTCATTTTTTTGAATTAATTAATGGATTTGAAGTGACCAATTAATTGGATAATTAATTTAAGGGAATATTATGATTAATTAATTATGGAAACTAATTAATGAAAATGATGTGACTAAATAACCATTATAATAATTAATAGAAATTGGTAATGTCTAATTAATTGGTGAATTAATTAATGGAATGGATGTAGCTAATTAATTTTTGAATTTATTAACAGATTTGAAGTGACCAATTAATTGATGAATTAATTGAATAAATTTTAATGATTATTTAAATGTAGAAATTTAATAATTAAATTGATGTGATTAATTAATAGTTGGTTTAATTAAGATAAATTGGTTATAATTAATTACTTAGTTAATATATTAATTGAAATTGAGGTAATTAATTAATTTTTGATAAATTAAAGGATATAGACTGACTAATTAATTTTAAATTAATTGAAGGATTTGACAAAATTAATTAGTTGTGAATTAATCAATGGAATGTTTGGTGAAATGGGAAATGGTTTGGGAAATGCTCGCATCGAGTATCACATGGGACAATTGGGGTGTGAGAATGATATTAAAAGAATAAGATTGAGAGAGCTTTTAATATTGTTTACTTAAGGACCATGTGAGCCTTATGGGAAGAAGACCAAGAGGGCTTCTCATATTATTTACATAAGGGCTACATGATCAGATAGGTAAAAATAATGTGTGAGCTTCTAATTATTTTTCTAAGGACCGTGTGAGCCGTTACGGGGAAAAGACCATGAGTGTTTTCCCTTTTTTCCTAGGAATCATTTATGCTTTGTTTTGTATTACTAACTTTAGACCCTCGATGATAGAGCCCATAGTGAAAGTTACTCATGCTAGACTGATTTACATGTTTTACAAATATAAAGAAATATGATTGGTGACGATGAATGGTAGCATGAACATTCAGTATTATGATATTTTTTTCTGATAGTACAGACTCTAATATGAGCTAAAGCATATATTGAGGGTTATGTGTTCTCAGGAACGTGAGGGTTTATTCGTTTACATAAATAATAATTGAATATATATAAACTATTTACTTTATTGCATTAATTTTACTCTTTATTTGACTTAATTATCTATTATTGACTATATTTGATTTAGATTACAATGGTGGTGGCCTACTGAGTTTTAATGACATTGTACTCAGGCTGCCTAATCGGTTCCAGAATAGAATTTGTTTTCTATAAATGTCACGGGAAAAGTCCCTCTATTAGATGTCTGGTTTTGTATGGAGAATTTTAGAGGGAATCAGATTTGATTCAAGACATTATTGGGAGTTTCTAATTTATTTACTTTTGGTTTTTCATTTTTTCACATGGCATGTACTTTTTCACAATCTTTATACTATTCATATTTGATGTTGTACTTAGATTTTTTGTCATTTTATGATTTTATTTTTTTCTACAAATATATATATTCTTACACTAATTTATATTTATTTATGATTGTTTTTACTACAATAAAAGTGGGTATTGTCTCCCCATGACTGAGTTTCCAGACCCTCACTGTTAGTCGGTAGCCTCTGGCATATGGAGAGGCATGCCTAATGTCATGTGTCGGTCCATCTCAGGGTACCTAGACTAGTATGTTACAATACCTAATGCATAAGAGGGAGATATAGGACCCATGTGTCACATAATGAAATCCATAAGTGTGTGTGACCAAAGATCATAAATAATTCTTCATATTATAACACATTAAAATTTAATGGGTTTTATAATCATATCATTCGAGCATAGCCTAAGGAAATGAAATAGAGTTAATAAACATATCATCTTGGTATAACTGAGTGTAAATAAATGGTTTGTATAAACATAATTTCACTATAATAATAAACATAAATCATAAATTGAAAGAATGTGTTTTGAATCATCCGATCATATCCCTTGAAAATCATAATTAACCTCATAGTATATCATCATACACAGATGAAGTCTTTGGAAGATAACATGGAACATTTATTGAGGAAAAATTCCAATCAATTTTGTAATAAAGTCATTAAAATTTAAAAAAAAAATTACAAATTTTTATAGAAAATATTTTATTTTAAAATTACTTTGAAACATGTTGAGGAATATTTAAATCATTGAGCAGTCCCAATGGTAAGAAAGACCTACCATGTCGTACATGAAAAAAAATGTCTTCACATATTCATTAAAAAGTGTCTCATTCATAAAGAAAATATTACTATGAAAATATTTTCAAAAGGTCAATAAATAGTTAAAAAGTTAATACAAATCATCATATAATGGGGGAAAACTCCTTAAAACATTTTTTAAATACATGTAAATATATGTGTAATGAATTTAAACTGAAGGTAGAAATAAAGTCATTATATATAAAAAAATATTATTTGGGTCACCTGCGTATATAAATAGATTAAAATTATTGAAAGTAATTAACATTCAAAAAGATAATAGAGTAGAAGAAAATTATTGATTTTTTTGAGATACAGATCATAATATTTTGTCATTTTTATCTTAATTATAAACAATCCTAATAAACAAGAAGATAGTAACATAAAACCTTAACCACTTGGTAAACTTTGGATCAAAATCTACATGAAAGAAATGAAAATAAATTTATATTTAAATATTCATAATTATCATATGATAAATAATTAAATACATTCATAGTTAGGATATAAATCACATAAAAGAAACAAGGGTTGAATATGGAATCTTTTGCAATGAAATAAAATCGATATGAAAATCCCTTACCTCATTAGAATACATTGAATAAATATATTAATTAAATAATATCATCTAATGAATATTTAATTATAAATAAAATAATTATAAAAATGATATAATATTTCAATGGGTTAGTATATACCCCTCAAAAAATAAATGACTGTTGAATATGACATATTTCACATAGAAATAAGCGAGACTAGAAATCCATTACCTTTTGTCTTAACATCCACAATACATGTTTGAAACTCCATTATAATAAATATAGAATTATTATAAATATATTAAAGAACCATATTCATATTTATCATACCATATAATATTTACTTATAACTTTAAATCACATATTTATTAATAACTATTTGTTAATATCACTATTTTGGGTGATAAAAATATCTTCTTTCATGAATGTTTTGGTTTGGTAGATTAGGTACGCATACATTTATCATGGTTGAATTATATCAACAATGATAAATATTATATAAAAATAATCTAAATCAACTATATATATTTAGATTCAACCATGAATTTTATAGTTAGAAAAATGATTAAAACCTTCATTCAGAAGGAAGGTCGTACATATGCATGAACTTTGTTTCCACTTTAATGATGGATATAATGAATGAAAGGTAAATATTAATTCAAATTTATAGAATAATTCAAAAATAATATATATCATATATATTCTTTAAATAAACCCTAATTAATATCCTTGTCAGTAATAAAAATAAAAACATATCATAATGCTTCAAGGAAGTAGTATTGCACACATATGCACAAGTGTGTCATCATTTCCCAATAGATTATAATGTAATAAGGTGGTTGTAAAATAATTATTCTAGAATTATAATAATTTAACAAATATAATATACATATCTAAAATCCATCGTTATATCTATTTTTGATACATAGAGGTGAAAAACAATTTACGTGGATTCGGTATGTGATTGTCCGCTGATCAAATGAGTGGAAATTTTGTTTTTAATTTTTTGAATGAAGAAATTAATGTATGTTATTTCACATAAATAATGATATATAATTAAATTTTAGATATTTTTTATTATAAAATAGTTTTTATTGAATATTTTAAATAGGTGTTAGGATAAATAAAATAATAATGACCAGTTAAAAAAGATATATCTTCTTTGGAAAACATCCTTAGTTTAAAACCAAAAAACTTCATAAAGGGTTTTATAATAAATATAAGACCTATTTTAAGTGTTTATAAATGTATGGAAAAAATTGGTTTATTTCTTAATAAATAAAATATCTATAGATGTGTGAGCAGGAGAAGAAAGGCAGTTGCCTTTTATAATTGGGGGAGAAGACACAATTAGAATTTTTGAAAATAAAACATTATATCGACATTTTACCCAATCCAAACGGATCCAAAATGAATCAATTGAAATTATTATATGATATAAAGAATAAATATTGATATAAAAAATAATTTTACAATTTATTAGTTCATTTTAACCCCTATATTTTTAGTTTAACCCCCGGTAAATGAGACATAACCATAACTATAGTAATCAATTTCTATTATTTTGTCTATTCATTATGACAAAAAATTATGTGGAAAACATTATATATTTTTATCTATTCTTATAAAAAATATGGAATTTTTTTTAAATTCTGTTCATATATTTTGATGATTTTAATTTAAAATTAAACCTGTATATGCGATGAAAAAATGGGTTTCCAAAGAAAAAGCATTCAATAATATAAAAAACATTTATATAAAAATTCAACTTGAAATTTATTAAAATGAAATAAATTGTATTAATAATAATATATTTTAAGTATTTTTAATTTTAAACTATTTTAAAATATTAAATAAATATGCAATTACTTTAAATGACAAGTCAATTTTTATGAAAAAGAACTACTTTTTTACTATTTATGGAAAAATTAACCCATTCAGAAAATTTTCAAAAAATAACTCTAGGATAAATTTGAAAATATGATTTCATAAATTATATTCATTTATTAGATTTTATTTTTAATAGTTGAAAAATTGATATTATTATATGTCTTTGGAAGAACCACTTCTAGAAAAATTAGCGGTTTAAATAGTAAATCTGGATTTATTATTTTCCCATGACAAGAAAATATAATAGATTAATAATAAATAGTTTTATTTAATATTAAATATATAAATTCATTAAATTAAATAACCAATAAGGTATTATTAAATTTTTTATGATTAAAAAAACATGTGATGAAAATAGTTTGTATAGAAAAATATTATCTTACTCTAAATGATTTTTATTTTCATTTATATTTAAATAAAAGTTAATGAAATTATTTTATACATGTATATTAAATGTAATTTTATGTTTTTAATAAGTTTTATTCATAATAAGAAAATTAATGGCTTCGTTAAAATGATCATTTTTAAATATTTTAATTGTATATTAGGTATTGTTTAAACCTGTTATTGCATATAATACAAGCTATAAAAGAAAATAAATAAATTTGAAAAAAAAATGAATTTTATAAACTCTTATGTTGTTGTAATATGTCCATATATATAAGTTATTTATATTATAATCCATGTGGTGCTGAAACATGTATCCATATTAAGGAACCATGTAGCTTTTAGAATATTACAATAAATGAGGTGCATTTACTGGTTTCTAATGAAGTGAGGATGGATGATCTAGAAATTGGAGACTACCATCTCATATTTATAACATGATTTATTTTTATAATGTGATATTATTATGTTCCTAGTTTTTCAAAGATAATTATTCTAATTTATATTTCAGATATGGATGGTTTTTTATCAAAATTTAATATTAAGGTTTCTACTTTTATAATGAAAAAATATATTATGGTATGACATACTTGAATAATGGTATTTATGTATAAAATTAGAAAAACCATATATTGGTAATACATAATGAAAAAAAATTATATAATCACTTGTAAACCAAATATGGAATCTTCAACTTGTTTATATAAACAATAATCATTTGAAAAATATCTATTAATATTGTTACTTAGTCAATTTTGATATTAAACCACTTGAAAAATGCCACAATTTTTTAAAATGTTAGGTAACCAACCCAAAAGTGGGAGGTCATAGTGAGATGGATAAAATATCAATATTTGGTACACATTGATATGTGAAAACATTTTCATGTAGGTGTTAGGGGAGGGTTTTCATACATTATTACTTTTATCGTTTACATGAGTGGGTATTCTTATATCTACCTAATGAGGTATAAGTAAAAATTATTTGTGATGTTCAAAGAGGTCAAGATTTATGTTGATAATCATCTTGGTGAAAATATGAAGAAACAAAAATATAATTGAGCTTTAAAGTATAATAACAAATAATTTATCAAAGTTTAATGGCAGTATGGGATCTTTTATCTACTCACTCCACCTTATAAACAAATATGGATTGGTTTTTGTTCATGGAAGAACTATTCTGTGTTGGAAATGGTAATAATGATGATTATTCAGAAAATAATTCCATTATCCTTTTAGGGATATGAAAAAATATATGACATTATACTCATTTAACTGAGTACAAACTAAAGAGGAAAATAGTATTCCCATCGAGTTATATAGTGGAAATAAACCTTTTTCATCACATGTTCATACTAGAAAGTAAATGTTTCATGATAATATAGTTTTCTTAAGTGGGAGAATATCATCAAAGTTAATAAAAGGATAAATATCGTCTTTATGTTTTTGATTCTCATAATATAAAAGAGTTGGTATATGAAATAATTTCATAGGTCCTGATAGAAAATTTTCATAAAACACATGTGCTCTGTAGGTTTATAAGATAAGTAATAGAACCAACGTGATATGTTTTCTAGTCATAGATGATAGTGACTCATTAATGGTTTACAATAATGACAATATCACCTATATTTTAATAGTAGTGATCTTGAATGCAATGAGGTGGAATTAATATATAAATTATGTGTTAGATTTTATGTATCAAACCCAATATTGGCTACTAAAAGATCCACTAGTTGATGTGAAACCTATTAGGTAAAAATGAATATTTATGTGAAAGATGAATGTTGAAGGTAGAGTGAATATATATACAATTGGATTGTGGATAAATGGATTTGAAAAATTCAAGGATATGACTATAAAAAACTATTCTACACTTTCTTTGTTTAAATCCATTAGAATTTTGTTTCCATACTATCTTACAATGGCTATGAGATTTAGAAAATGCATTTAAATCCCGAATTCCTTATCAATAAAAATAAAGAGGATGTTTATATGACCCACCATGAATGATTTATAACTCTGAGAACTTTCAAAAAATAATGGACTTTACATAGATACATATATGTATTAATTAGTATATCCAAGTAAGGGTATATTTGATTAAATGAAATCACAAAAAAAATAGGTTTCATAATGAATGAATATGATCCATCTGATTATAAGTATTTTAGTGGGACAATAGTTTTTTTAATAGTAATATATTTTGATGTCACATAATAAATTGTAAATAGTGATGAAACATTTAAAGAATTTAAAAAATTGTTTAGAATGTTTTTCTCTATAAAGGACATAATTGAATCAATATAAATTGTAGGGATCAATTACATGTGTGATAGATCCAAGAGGCAAGTTGGAACATATTAAGGTACAGACATTTACCATAGAATGATGAGGTTTAGAATGGAACAATCCATGAGGGGTTTGGTTCCAGTGTCACATGACATATATCTATCCAAGAAAATATGTCCTTAAACACTAGAGGAAAAGTTAAAATGATTAATATCTCATACACTTCTACGATATGATATATCATATATTTCATGATATGTATGATTATTGTTATTGAATATGTTTTTAGAATGGTATGAATATATCAATATGATCTAGATGCACAAGATTGGTCCATTTTTAATGCTTTCTTTATGTATCTGAGGTGTACCAAAAATATGTTCTTGGTGTATATTGGAGATGAAAAACTAGTCATGTAGGGCAATAAAAATTCTAGTTTTCAGATATATGATAATGATCTTCGGTCATTGTTTAGATATTTATTTGGTCTCAATGGAGGATATATGAGTTGGAATATATCCAAATAAATCATACATGGTGGATTATAAACTAGATGTTAAGTATATTACGACATCCAATATACCCAAGGAAGTAGTTTTGATTCATAACATTTTCCAAAATCTTGATGTAGTACACAGTAATAAAGATCTTATCATTGGTTACTGTGATAACACTACAGTGATGGATCTCTATAAATAGAAAAAGTCTCAACAAAGGAAAAAATAACATATTTTTTATGTTTCATCAATTTGGGGGGTTTTCTAAATGAGTTGAAGATACAGTGATGATTTTATCCTCATAGAAAAATGTAGAGGAACTAATATCAAGTGATTTCTGTTAGCATAATCATGAGAATCAGTTGAAATATAGATAAATTAAAGATGTTTTTGGCACTAGTTCAAGTGGGAGTCTATTGGGGTTGGGGACCGAGAACAAACATGTTTAGTACATTTTTCCATGTTTTTATTTTTAATGATGTTTTATTATGACAACATGATTTTCTTCTACATATTATGGGCATTTTTTGTTCACTTATAAAATATGTCATTTAGAATAGACATAACATCTCCCCTCTATGAAGTGAACCTAGAGGTTCCACAACATTATTCTGGAACATTATTCTATGGATGAATGACATTTTATTTAAGTGTAATAAATAACACAGACTATAAGTTTTAAGAGGATCATATAATAATGATACACCATATCATGGTGTTTGACCTTGGTAATATTCATGTTAAGTGGTTATGAGAATAGGCCCATCAATAGGAAATAAATATTTCCATGTTTCGTTTGATGTACCTATCTAAATATGTATGTATTGATTGTTGGATTTTAATTTTATCATTAATGGATTTCATGAATCATGAAAATTTATGTGTGGTCATAAATTAAAGGACATGGGATCTCATCACTGTATGATATTTTGGTAGTGACATGAATTATATAGCATTAATGATAACGTAAGGAATGATTTATCCATATTATATGTTGATGAAAGTTAATATCATATGACCATTGAGGGGAGTTGATCTAACCCACCTAAATAAATACATGAAAATGATTATTGATGGGATACTTAATTTTCAGAAAATCCTTGAAATAAACATTGATCATATAGGATGATGGAACCATTATGCAACCACCAAGAATAATGTTATTGTGATAAAGGGATTATATTTCAATGAAAACGTTCGTAGGAGAATGTATATTGTTCTGTAATTAACTTTTATCCAAATGGAATGATTTTAAATGTTGCAAGACCATATCCTTTGACATTATGAGGTTAGGAAAAAATCTTCTATGAAATAAGTTGATAGGGTAAAAAAATGTTTATTAGTAATCCCAGTTAAATTATTTAACTAAATATAATAGGTCAGAATCAACAATATATATTTGGGTATGGTTGGTCACCAAATTTAATAAAATGTTATTCTAAATAACAAGTGATGTAAATAATTATAATTATAAATATTTATTTTCATTATTTGAGAATATAATATTAATTAAATTTATCAAAGATTAATGATGTGATATTTATTTTTTAAATAAGAACTAATTATTCCAGGTTCAGTAAATGTTGAGGAAGGAATTAATATTGAGATTAATGATATGATTATAAATAAATTATATTTATTTATATTCTTAATGTGTTTCACATGTAGATAAATTATAATAATTATTATTATTATAAATCATAGGGATAATGTATAATGTTTAACATTGTTAGGGTCCTGTCTGTAATTTACCAACACTAAAACTACCATAATAAATATCTAATTATATATATTACATGAAATAAAATTGATGCAAAAATGTATAGAGTGAGACCCTCTCTTTTCCAATAGATAGATTAAGAGGTCCAGAGTTCTCTCATCACTTCCTCGCTTAGATTAATAGGAGAACATATAGTGTTATTTCTTTTTTGAGAAGAAATCAGTTGTGGTGAACCATAAATAATGAAAAAAATCCAGAACATTCATGTTAAAACCTTTTAATTCTATGACTATTATCAGAAATTATGGTGACTATTGGGATCACTTATAAATTGATCATGAAATTTTATCATGCATGTAATGGCCTGGACCCACCAGGTCCATTACATTTCCAAAACACGGCTCCACTGTGACAGTGGCACCACGAGGGTGGCACCGTGAGGGTGGCACCGTGAGGGTGGCAATGTGACGGTGGCATAGTGATGGTGGCACTGTGAGGGTGGCCCTGTGATGGTGGCACCATGATGGTGAAACCGTGACGGTGGCACAATGACGGTGGAACCGTGAGGGTGGCACTGTGATGGTGGTGCCGTAAGAGTGACACCGTAAAGGTGGAACCGTGACGGTGGCACTGTGACGGTGGCACCTTGTCTTCACTAAGCGGTCTTCTATCTTTTCGAGTTCTAAACTTTTATGCTACCACAACATATCTTTTGACATAAAGATGATTTAATTCCCCCATTCAAAACAATTTAAATCCCATAATTAATATCTAAAATCCCCCAAGTGTCGGGAAACTCTTAACTTACCAAAACGTGTGGTTTTTCCTCAGTGGCACACCCTTCCATGTACCTTCCAGATCCGCCCCTATTACGTGTTTCCTTATAGTTGAAGAAAACATTTTAATGCATAGCCTTTATGACCGCCTCTCTAAGGATAATTGTTAATTGACAATTAATTCCATCATAAGTAACCACCCAACCTCGTGGTGAAACCACGATCCGACTTTATAGCTGTTCAAAATTCCATATCCTGTAACAATGGGATCTCATCTTTATATCACTCTAGAAATTATTTATTCTTCTTCTTGTCTAGTATCTTTTTCTCCTTTGTGCATTTGGAGTTCCCCACCCCGAGGAAAGTGGTTTTCCTGTGCTGGAGCCTTTATGCTGACCATTGGAGTCCCCGACATTCCTCCCCTTCAAGTCACGCATCCCCAGTTCTTGGAGCGTGGAGAAGAACTTTGATCCTTGATCAGCCACGTAGGGATTTTCCTTTGTATCTCCTTACTGTGTATCATGTGGGGTGGGTACGCCACTGTTTCTATGGGAATGGATGAAACCAAATGTTAAGGAAGATAACAAATAGACTGTCAAATAATGATGGGGTGCACTTGAAAATTCTGATGTACTCTTTTATAATTACTATATGTTGTGAACTGTATGGGCTTATGCTCACTGAAAATCTTGGGCGTTGGTGGTCTTTCCATGCACACTAATGATCCCTTGTCTTTTGTGATGATTAAATGACTGTAACATGGAAATTGGTTAATCACCTAAACTCGGTTGGTTAAATGGATGCCCAGTAAACATCAATCCTTGTGTGGTCACCCCGGTTAACCAACATAAAAAATAACTTAATGAATGATGTTCTTGAACCTGGATGTTTCCATACTCGGTTTTGGTAGTAGGTGTGTTGTTATACATGATTTTTATGGGGTGATGTGGATGGGGATGGGATCCCATGTTGTGGCACGGTTGTTGGTTTAGAATCTGAAGCTATGTGGGTCTATATCTCGATGCTTGGTTTGGTTCCAGTACTTTGAGGGATCTCATGGATCCCTTTGTTGTTGTGACATTACAAGAGAAACGGGTGTGAATGCTTAAATTTTTATTAGGGTGTTTCTCTTTCTATGGATTGTGGTTATGCCTGTTAGTTGCCCAGTAGTGCATAATTTACATAAATGGGATCACTTGAACATGAAAATAATAATGGGCTCAATGGGGAATTGTTTTCTGGGATGAGTGGTGACATGGTCGTGGGTTCAGTGTTTCTTGTGAATGAATAGTAACAAGGGTGTTTGTGCATAAGTTGGTTTTGGAACTCCTAGGTTGGGATGAGTGCTTGTTATATATATTATATAATTGTAGTTCTTATGTTTCTTATTCGCACCCCACCCAAGATGAGCACCTAGTGCCAAACACCCCCGTTTAATGGGGGGTGTTTTCCCAACACTCCTATGAGTGGCTGGTTATTAGCTCATTTTATACTCCTTTTCCCGAATAGACCAAGACGATTTGGGCAGGCAGTGATGGCCTAAGGTCCATAATATCCCAAGATTATTCGGGCAGGGTAGTTGTGGTGGTTGGACCAGGTGTGTGCGGTCAGGTTGTTTCTTAAGAGTCTTCAGGATGAGGCCCAAGTGTCTTCGGGTGTGGAAGTAGTTGTTCTAGCCCAGGTGTTTGTGGGTGTGGTTACGGGTGGTTGTTGTGGACCAGGTGTTTGTGGGCGGGATGTGTGGTAGTGATGGACAAGTTGTGTGCAAGCGAGGAGAGGTAGTGGGACTGCAGTGAGAATGGCGGGAGATGTTCGATGCATAGGAAGTCTTCAATAACCAGTGGTAATGTGGCGCAGGGTAACCAAATATCTATGTGCTATAACTATACATTACTTGACTTATGTTATTTGAGGATTGTTCCTTGGAGAGGCTTGGGTGGATAGTTTTGCTTTCTAGGTGCTTTGGTTATCTCTTTTCTCACAGGGCATTAGAATTCCTCCCCACTTGTGCACGAGAGCTTTTGGTTTTCCCTACTGAGTATGCTTGTATGCTCACCCTACGTATATAAAACCATTTTCAGGTTTCTAGGAGGACTTCAGGGATCGTGTAGGGTCGTACTAGTTCAGACGTTGGGACAGTTGTTGTTTCTGTTTTTATTTCTATTGGTACTTTTTTTGGGGGTTTTCTTTTACTTTTTTATCATTTACATTTGGAACATGCATATGAGAATGGTTTGTTTTGGATTTAACTGTACTTCCACTTTTTGTGTTGTTGGTATTTACTCTCTTATCTCCTGATCCTATTAAATAAAAAGGGTAATGTCTTATATCTTGTGTGTGATTCTATAACCTTGGTGCGTGTCTCCACTCTGTGACCTATTGAAGGTGGGTCTCAAGGGTCATTATCTCTCCTTCAACTTGAATAATGAATGGTTTGGCAACCTGTTGTCCCTTTTCTCATCTTGGTGAAGGCGGGTCATGACAGAATGGTATCAAAGGAGTAGGTTGAGAGATAGTATGGAGTTCGGATTTAGGCATAGTGAGGATTTATTGGGATGGTAGGGCAACAGTGTTAGATAATCTTGGTGCATGAAATAGGATAGGGAAGACTGGCTAGGACACGGGATTTTAGGCCCCCCCGTGATCCGATGCAAGTTCTCTAGGCCTACCGAATGTCCAAGTGAGGCTACACTGATTTAATGTTAGAGACCCTAGGGATGGTACATGCATTATAATGACTTTTGTTCTTGAGTTTTATGGGTATTTGGGGATTTAAAATGAATAATAAGTCTAAGAAAATTTAAGAACAATATTCTACACTACTCGAGATTAGGAATTACTTGCATACCTTATAGTTATGGAACCTGGGAGACGACCATGAGTAGTGCGGGAGATCAAGGACCAAGATGTTGACTTGGCCAATCGGCAGAGGACTGACAGAGAGGAGGAGGATGATTAGTGGAATAGGATGCTTCGTGACTTTTAGTGACAGACCCTTGGGAGTGTGAGGAAAGCACCTCAGACAAAGAGATAGAAAGCTAGCTAGAGGAGCTAGTGATATCATTCAGCTTGATCTAGGCTCCAACGGAGTACTGGGTTTCTCTGGATGTAAGCCAGATGCGGGGAGCAGTGTGTTAGTGGTGGACGCTCTACCTTGGGGAGAAGAGGGAGGCTGAGGTTAAGTGGGTTGATTTCGAGAGGGAGTTCTGGGTGGGATTCCTCTCTTCCATGATGAAGGCTGAGAAGAGGTAGGAATTAATCTCCCTCCAACTGGGGGTATGTCAGTGAGAGAGTTGGGGATCAAGTTCAAGGACCTCCTTCGCTTCACTCCGGACCTTTTTTCGGATGAGGATTCTCAGGCGAGATGTTTAGAGGAGGCAATCCGACCTTCTCTTCAGTATGTTATTACTCCCTTCACCTTACCGACATACGTGGAGGTCCAGAAAAAGTCTAAAGTGGTGGAAAGGATGCACACACTGGGAGGTGTATCGCTAGAGGGAATCCAGTTATGATCATCGAAGGGTAAGTTCATCAGTAGCAGGCCTTGAGCATTAGGGCCCTCTAGGTTTCGACCAGTAGGGAGCAGACCTCATCAGTTCCAGTTACTATTTCTCAGCCCTCGCCCTTTCCTTTCAGGCCCAAGACCGAGATGCTTCATCTGTGGCAGCCGTGGGCACCTTCGGAACCAGTTCCCGGACCAAGTGCGGTACGGAGGGGGTGGGCAGGTTCAACACCCACCTCAATAGTAGTAGTTTCTAGCTAGGACCTTTCAGCACTGGTAGGGGAAGAAAGCTCTTGCTCCTCTGAGGGAAGGCGTTGCAAGAGGAGGCTGACCTCAGGGTGCTCCCTAGGGACCTCGACCAAGGCGCAGCCAGGGAGGCGGATGACAGCCGAAGGGTAGGGGAGCTGGGCATGGACAGTTATACACTGCGTAGGCAGCAGTTCTAGTAAGGTCGGAAGTCATTCAAGGTACAATTGTATTGTTTAGTACTCTTGCCTATGCCTTTTTCGATACAGGAGATTCACACTCCTTCGTTACACCCATTCTGGCCCATGCTATAGGTTTAGACGCAGAGAGACTTCCAGTGCCCCTGGTGCTGAGCACGCCAGTCATGGGTCAGACCAACTTTTTTTATGTTTTCCAAGGGTGTAGACTGACGATAGTTCGACATCAGTCTATCAGGGATCTACTACTATTGCAGATATAACCATACGATGTCATTCTAGGCATTGACTGATTGTTCTCTATATGTGTCGTAATTGAATTCTTCTGAGGAAGGGTCGTGTTTTCATATTTGGGCGGTCAACGTGTAACTTTCATTGGGGAGTGGGGTTTCTAGAAAATAAATAGGCGAGAAGAGCCCCTCCTTTCCTTATTAGTTGAACTATCAGTGGAGTCGGTGGATGTAGAAATGGTGGAAGTCCAAGGGATCATTGGTGATTTTATGGATTTCTTCCCTGAAGAAGTGGCGACTCTACCCCCTCAATGTGATGTTTAGTTCGAGATAGACTTGCAACCTGGTGCATGTCCGATTTTGATGGCCCCCTACCGGATGACACCTTCTGAGTTGCGGGAGTTGCAGATTCAGATTGACGATCTGATATAGAAGGGTTTTTTCGACCATGTGTGTCACCATATGGTGCTCCTGTATTTTTTGAAAAGAAGGAAGATGGTGGTATGAGGGTATGCATAGAATACAGGATATTTAATCAGGTGACAGTCAAGAATATCTACCCTCTTCCAAGGATAGACGATCTCTTTGAACAGCTAAGGGGAGTAGGTTGGTTTTCTATGATCGATCTGTGGTCTGGATATCACCAGTTGAGGGTGAAAGAGTACGACATCTCAACGAATGCCTTCAGATGTAGTTATGGACACTTTGAGTTTGCAGTCATGTAGTTCGGTGTTATAAATGCACCAGCTTTGTTCTTGGGACTCATGAACTCTGTCTTCCAAGAATACCTGGATCAGTTCGTAGTCATGTTTATTGATGATGTCCTGATCTACTCAAGGTCAAAGGAGGATCACGCTGAGCACCTGAGAAAGGTTTTAGAGGCCCTCCGATATCACCAACTCTATGGGAAATTGTCCAAGTGCATGTTTTGGTGGAGAGAAGTTCACTTACTTGGGCATGTGGTGTCTGAGCAGGGAATAGTGGTGGACCCATCGAAGGTCGAGGTGGTTGTTTCCTAGGAAGAACCCAAGAAAGTGGAAGAGGTTCGTAATTTCCTTGGACTCGCAGGTTACTACTGGAGGTTCGTACCAAACTTCTCTCGAGTTGTAGCACCTTTGACAGCTTTGACCAAGAAGGACCAGACTTTCGTATGGGATGGGCAGTGTGAGGTAGCATTTAGGTATCCGAAGCAGAATTTGGTAAGTGCCCCAGTGCTGAGGTTTCCATAAGAAGGGGAATCGTATGAGGTGTTTGGTGATGCTTCAGAACAAGGACTAGGTTGTGTGCCGATGCAACGACAAGGGGTGATCTCTTATGGGTCTAGAAAGTTACGTCCCCATCAGTGAAATTATGCCACCCACTATCTGGAGCTTGCAGTGATCGTGTTCACACTAATGTTGTGGTGGCATTACCTCATTGGGGACCGCTTCACGGTCTTCACAGATCACAAAATCTTGAAGTATATATTCTCCTAGCGGGACCTGAACATATGGGAGTGAAGGTGGATGGAGTTCCATCAGGACTATGACTTCGAGATTTCCTACACCTCAGGAAAAGGAAATTTTTTGGCTGATGCCTTGAGAAGGAAGTCGTAGAAGGATATGGTTTGAGAGTCGGCAGATGCTTGGAAGGTGATGGAGGAGTTGGCTGCCCTGCACCTGGATGTAAGGAAGGATGATGGTAGAGGTTGTCTGTTTCAGATGACGGTGAAATCCTATCTCCTAATGCAGGTGGAGGAGTCTCAGTAGGGAGACATAGAGAGTGAAGTAATGCATGACCGGGTTAACCACGATGATTCTCTAGAAAGGTGGATGGAGGATGGTAAGAATCAGATGCCTTTCCGAGAGAAGATGTTTGTCCCAAAGACGATGCGTGAGATATTTCATGGTGAGTTCCACAACTCACCCCTGGCAGTACACCCAGGAGCTTCCAAAATGTATCGGGGGTTGAGAGGTAAGTTCTGGTGTCCCAGGATGAAGCGGGCGGTGATAGAGTTCGTAGCAAATTGCCTCATGTGTCAGCAGGTGAAGGATGAACATCGCATCCCATGGGGTCTGTTACAACCTTTAGATGTCCCTGAGTGGAAGTGGTAAGACATGTCGATGGATTTCTTCACGGGACTACCCAGAGTTCAAGGGGGTTGTGATGCTATCTGGGTAGTGGTGGACTGACTAACGAAATCGGCCCACTTCCTAGACATCAAAGAATCAAGTACGGTGGATTCCCTAGCATAGAGGTACGTGGATGAGGTGGTGCAGTTTCACAGAGTCCCAAGATCCATAGTCTTGGATAGGGTTTCACGTTTTACCTCATGAGTCTGGAGAGGATTTCATCATGCTTTTGGAACCCAGCTATGTTTTAGCACTGATTTCCATCCCCAGACAGATGGATAGACACAGCACACCATCCACGCATTAGAGGATATGCTACAATCATGTATTCTAGACTTTGCGGGATCGTGAAAATGACACTTGTCTTTGGTGGAGTTTTCCTACAACAATAGCTATAACTCAACCTTTGGCATGGCTCCGTTAAATTCTTTTTACGTGAGGTCATTTCGATCACTCGTGTGCTGGACAGAGGTTGGGGAGGCAGGTGTTCTTGGACTAGAGGTGGTGCAGAGAATGACAGAGAAGGTTCAGCTTATACGGGCGAGGATGAAGGTGGACCAGGACCAAAAAAATTGATATACCGATAATAGGAGGAGACCCTTGGAGTTCAAGTTCAGGGACCACGTGTTCTTGAAGGTCTCCCCTCAACGTGGGCAACAGAGGTTTGGCAGGGGGAGTAAGCTTTCTCCAAGGATCATCAGACCATTCAAAGTGATGTGTCGGTTAGGTGAAGTGACTTATCAGCTAGCGCTACCACTGCCGCTACTGAGACTGCATGATTTCTTCCATGTGTCTCAACTCTAACGGTATCTACACAACGATTCACATGTCCTCGACTATGGAAAGCTGGATATCGAGGATGATGTGACTTTTGTGGAAATACCAGTGAGGATTGAGGAACGTGAGGAGAAGGTTCTCCATGGAAGGATCATTCATTTGGTTAATGTGTTGTGGAGGCATGGTGGTATCGAGGAATGTACCTGGTAACAGGAGACGTAGATTCATGCCTAGTACCAAGAGCTATTTTGAGATTTGATCTATTTTGTTTGTACTTGTTTGTGATGGAACGCTTTACCTTGTTAAATATGGAACATTCTGTTTTCCTTATTTTGTGGATTTGTGTGATGAGTCCTGACTATGGGGAGGGGAGGACCTGATCCCTAATCAAGACTCATTAAGGTGGATGTGATTAAACCCATGCGGTCATGTCAGTGCCACCCAAAGCAGATATTATCTTCACATGGAGGAAGAAACTCCCTAACCAATTTGACTAGACAGTTTGACCCTCGAGTGTTTTCTTATTACTTGAGGGAGAGGTGTTCTAAGATGTCGACGAGGTTCACTCTTGAGAGGTATATTTCGAGTTGGTTGTTTGGAACCCCCTCTTTTCTTCGGGTCTATTTTTGATTCTCGAGGGTGAGAATAGTTTGAGAGGTATCTAATGTAATGGAAAAAACCCACCTGGTCCATTACTTTTCCAAAACATGGCTCCACTATTAAGGTGGCACCGCGAGGGTGGCACCATGAGGGTGGAAACATGACGGTGTCACTGTGATGGTGGCACCGTGAGGGTGGCACCGTGAGGGTGGCACCATGACAGTGGCACCGTGTCCTCACCAAGCGGTCTTCATTCATTCCCAGTTCCTGACTTTTCCACTCCCGCAACATATCTTTTAATGTAAATATGATTTAATTCCCCCTTTCAAAACCATTTAAATCCCATAAATAATATCTAATATCCCACAAGATTTGGCCAATCCTTAACATACCAAAACGTGTGGTTTTTTCTCGGTGTGACGCCCTTCCCCGTACCTTCTAGATCCACCCCTGTTATGTGTTTCCTTATGGTTAAAGAAAATTGTTTAACACATAGACGTTATGACCGCCTCTCCAAGGAGAATTGTTAAATGACAATTAATTGCGTTGTGCGTAACCACCCAACCGCGTTGTGAAACCAAGATCCGAATTTATAGCCATTCAAAATTTCATATCCCGTAACAACATGATCTCTTATTTATTTCATGATAGAAATTCTTTCTTCTTCCTCTTGGCTAGTCTCCTTTTCTTATTTGTGTATTTGGAGTTCCCCTCCCCGAGGAAAGTGGTGCGCCTGTGCTGGAGTCTTTCTTCTCACCCTTGGATTCTCGACGTTCCTCCCCTGAAAGTCATGCATCCCCAGTTCTTAGCTCGTAGAGAAGAACATCGATCCTTGATAAACCAGGTAGGTATTTTCCTTCGTCTCTCCTTACTGTGTATCATTCGAGGTGGGTACGCCACTATTTATGTGGGAATAGATGAAACCAAACATTAATGGAGATAATAAACAGACTGTTAAAGAATGATGGGGTGCGTTTACCAATTATGTTGTATTATTTTATAATTTCTATATGTTGTAAACTATAAGGGCTTATGGTCACTAAAAATCATTGTCATTGGTGTTCTTTCCTTGAGCACTAATGAACCCTTGTCTTCTGTGATGATTAAATGACTGTAACATAGAAATTGGTTAATCACCTAAACTCAGTTGGTTAAATGGATGCCCAGTGAACATCAATCCTTGGGTGTTTACCCCGGTTAACCAACAGAAAGGAGAACCAAATGAATGATGTTCTTGAACATGGAAGTTTACCTACATTATATTGGTAGTTGGTGTGTTGTTGTACTTGATGCTTATGGGGTTATGTGGATGTGGATGGGATCTTCTATTGTGGCACGGTTGTTGGTTGTGAATCTTAATTTGTGTGGGGTTATATCTCGAGGCTTGGTTTGGTTTCAGTACTTTGAGGGATCTCATAGATCCCTTTGTTGTTGTGACTTTACAAGAGAATCAGGTGTGAATTCTTAAATTGTTGTTTGGGTGTTTCTCTTTCTCTGGCTTGTGGTTATGCTGGTTAGTTTCCCAGTAGTGCAGAATTTTATTAAATGGGATCACCTGAACATGAAAACAAGAATGGGCTCAATGGGGAATTTGATTCTGGGATGAGTGGTAACATGGTCGTGGGTTCGGTGTTTCTTGTGAATGAATAGTAACGAGGGTGTTTGTGCTTAAGTTGGTTTTGGAACTCCTAGGTTGGGATGAGTTCTTGTTATATATAATATATAATTGTAGTTCTAATGTTTCTAATTCACGCCTCACCCATGTTGAGTACCTAGTGTCGAACACCCCCATTTCATTGGGGAGGGTGTTTTTTCCAAACCTCCTATGAGTGACTGGTTATTAGCTTCTTTTATTCCCCCTTTCCCGAAGCCCCAGACTCTTCGGGTAGGCTATGATGTCCTGAGGCCCATTATAGACTCAGATTCTTTAGGCATGGTAGTTGTGGTGGTTGGGCCAGGAGTGTGCGGGTAGGATGTTACCCAATAGTCTTCAGGATGAGGCCCAAGTGTCTTTGGGAATGGTCGTAGTTGTTTTGGCCCAGGTGTTTGCGGGTGTGGTTACAGGTGGTTGTTGTGGCCCAGGTGTTTTTGGGCAGGATGTGTGGTAGTGATGGCACATGTGTGTGTCGGCAGGGAGTGCCAGTGGGACTGCAGTGAGAATTGCGGGAGAGTTTCGATGCGTAGGATTTCTTCAATAACCAGTGGGAAAGTGGCATGGGGTACCCAAATATCAATGTGATATTACTATACATTACTTGACTTGCGTTATTTGGGGAGTTTGCTTTGGTGAGGCTTGGGTGGATAGTTTTCCATGCTAGGTTCTTTGGTTATCTCTTTTCTCACGGGGCATTAGAATGCCTCCCCACTTTTACATGAGAGATTTTTGTTTTCCCTACTGAGTATACTTGTATGCTCACCCTATGTATATAAAAAAAATTTCAGGTTTCCAGGAGGACTTCAGGGATCGTGTAGGGTCGTACTTGTTCAGATGTTGGGACAATTGATGTTGTTGTTTTTCTTTCTTTTGGTACTTCTTTTTGGGGGTTTCTTTTACTTTTGTATCATTTACTTTTGGAACATGCATATGAGAATGGTTTGTTTTGGCTTTACATGTACTTCCACTTTTGGTGTTATTGGGATTTACTATCTTATCTCCAGATCCTATTAAATAAAAAGGGTAATTCCTTATATATTGTGTGTGATTCTATACCCTTGGTGCTAGTCGCCACTCCGGGACCTATTGAAGGTGGGTCTCGGGGGTCATTATCTCTCATTCAACTTGATGAAGGAAGGGTATAGCAACCTGCTATCCCTTCTCTCATCTTGGTGAAGTCGAGTCATGACAATTCAACACAATGCCGATGTGACAAGATCTATTATATTGGATCATCATTTAAAGAGGGATTAAAAGTTGATATAATTGTATATATACTCATAAATTAATTATAAATTAAATGTTAATATCCTTTAATATTGGATCATAAATGTTAATCCATTCATGTAATCTTATATATTCATTGGATAAGAAAATGTTATAATTTAAATAATTGATTGCATTTGATTTATGACTAATATCTAGGTTGGTAATACCGTCAAAGGAATCATACACTGTTCCTAGAGCCTAAATGTTCTCTATAAAAATCTTGTTATTCTTTCAATAGTTTAATTTTATGTCATTATAGGTATGGATTGGATTTCTTTATTTTTTTACCATATCAATTATCTACGGAGGTATGTCATAGTTTATATTTGAAATGAACCCTTTCTCATTTATTAGTGTGAGTATGAAAAACATATTATAGTGGAAACCAAATCCTTTTAATGGGTCTTGATTATTATTCAAATTTGTGTTTGTCTTATATGTTTGGGGGAAACTCAACATCAGTGATATTCCAATTTTTTGGGTGTTTTTTGACGTGTTTCGATAATATTTTTCTTGTATACCACTGAATATAGAGGTTATGTTCTCTATATTCTAAATGAATAAATTGAAAGAAAGGTAAATATTAATTAATCTCTATAGATTCATAGATATATGAACTATATCATATATATTAATTAAATATATCATTGTTACCATCTATGTAAAAATAAAATAGAAAATTTATCACGTTATTTTTTTTTGGTTATAGTCCACACATACTCAAGTGCAGGATTATATTTTTCCCAAAAATTGGTATGAATTAAGTTAGATATGATATTATAATGACATAAGTATAAATATTTCATATATTTCATATATATACCTTAATTCCATCATTATATTCATCCATGAGTGGTCATGACGGAAAAGTAATTACATTGGTCTGCAAGGCTTTAGTCCTCTATACACTTGATGAATGGTTTAGTTTCAAATTCTATGATGGAGGAGATGTATATAAATTATGAAATTAACATAATAAAAAATCAATACCAAGAATATAATTGTTTTATCATGTTATAATATTTGAAAATGATTTGATGTAGGTGGAAGAAGAAATAAATAAAGGACCCTCAATTATGAATGATATGTTTTCCTTGGAAACCCTCATTAGGATTACACATAATTACTTTGTAGGATGGAATAAAAAAATAATAGAAGATGTGTGGAGTGAATTGAAGAAGATATTTGGATAGGACTGTACCAAACCATCTAGCTTTGTAAGTGAGAAGATGAGAGGAGAGTGGGTAACCTTTTATAATTTAGGGAGAGGAAACAATTGGTATTTTTGAAATGAAAAATATATACCAATGATTTAAAAATGGAAAAAGGGAAAAAGGCTCATTAAATAATCATAAATAAGATATGGTCTAAATATGACTAGAAACATGGATTTGTACATGTTTTTAGGTCATTTTAAACACTTTTTTTATTTTAATCCATGGTAAACCCTTTTTATCCTTAACTGGTGTACCTAATTTTTAATGATTTTAATATTATTTATGATAAATAAATAAGTTTAATGTTTTATAAAATCTAATTTACAAAGATTTAAAACCTTAAATCTTTTTTTTAATTCATCTAATAGATGTGATATAATTTAACTTAAAATTAAACACATAGACGAAATGATAAAACTATTTTCCAATGAAACATTTTCAAAAGTGTAAAATAATTTCACTTAAAAATTTAAGATTAAATTGATTATAGTGAAATAAATCGGATTAGTAATAATAAAATTGAAATAATTATACTTTTAAACCAATTTGAATCAATATGTGACATATAAAATTCATTAAACAATAAAATAATTAATAAAAATTTGTATTTTTAATTATTCAAAAAATATAATTTTTTAATAAAATCTCATAAATTTACCCAAATATAATTTTTACATGTTGATTACATAAATGAATATCATTTTATGGAATGAATTTTAAAATAATTTAATAAAATAATTTTATTTTTTTCACAAAATTATGGAATATCATTTTTTTGAGAAGAAATGTATTTTTATAGTATATAAAGACAATAACAAAATATAAGTACATTTTTATCGATATATTTTATTTATATAAAACCATTGTACTTAATATTCAATATTTGATTATTCATATTAATAATTTTATGTTTAATTTCATGGTTATAACTATAATGTTCAGAAATAACATTAATAGTATATCATTGATTATTAAAACTAGGTGTTTCTTTTAGTACAATATATTGATGAAATAAAATTTATTTGAAAAACATATTTCATAACATCGCAGGGCGTTACAGATTTACAATAAAATCCTCTTTTTAAATGTTTGAAATATTTATTTTCTAAAAATTTTTCTTCCATATCACATTCAATTTTTTGATGTATTATTCATTACATATTGTGTCACTTTTAACATTCATTCAAAATATTTCATAAGGAATATTTTAACATATTTTAAAAGGAGCGATTGAAAAAATTAAAATGGAGTATTCTATTTTAATATATACTATTTTAATGGTGTTTCTATCCATTCTAATCGTTGTTTGATGATTAGATCCCATTATATTATTTCATGTTTTATTTAGAGAATAAAATTATATCCCTTTTGTTATAAGTATTTTCAGAATGGGTTTTAAATATAATTGAAATGTTGGGAAAAGGATATTTTTTCCAATTGTTTACAGAATGTTTTTATGAAAGATTTCAAGAATTGTAATTATATTAAGGGTCCAAGAAATGTATTATGATGAATTTTTTTTATTTTATAAACCAAGGATTTGTGGTTCATTATATACCATAGATGGTTAGTTCTTTTATAAACTAAGGATTTATGGTTTCATTATAAACCATAGACAGGTGGTTTGGTTATTAATTAATGATGGATGAGTCTATTATAACCAACCAATTTATTAGGTAATGATTATTTTCTCCCAAGAATTATGTTGAAATTTGAAAATATTGGTCATTACACTTGTAAGGATTCTTGTAAGGGTTCCAGGATAATGATGTCCCAAGTCACCTACATGTGTTTTGTATGCTTACTAAAGAATATTTTCATTTATTTTTTAATTCCAAAAGTTATTATACTAATATTTAATTTTAAAGGAAGGATCTATTACTTTTATTCTAGAAATATATGTTTTCTAATAAAATGATTTTCATGTGTTATATTTTTTTTTATATGAAATCATCATGATTATGATTTTTCCATTATGTTTTCAAATAAATATCATTATAAATAACAGTGGTAGTAAGTTAGAAATCATTTATTTATAAATTATTATTTTTTATAAATGTTATTTATGTTAAATAAAAATAGATTTTATAATCTAACGGTCATAAGATAGACTATTGAGTTATTTCCTTGTTTTTTGATGTACCTTACTATACTTTATATGCTCCTCGAAAATGTTAAAATTTATTTCACAGTGTTTTTTGGATGAGTAAAGATAAGGGTTTGGTTAGGATTATAAATTTAATGATGTTTCATGAAGATAAAACTTTTAAAAAAATATTTATATTTTAATAAAAAAAGTCTAATAAATGGAGGTATCCACATTGTGATGTAATATTTTTTTAAATAAGGGAGATGAAAAAATTCTCTATAACTAAAAAACATAAATATCCTCAAATATAAGCTTGAAATGTTAACATAAAACTCTATATTATGTAATATTTTCAGGTCGGGTCGATGTTATGTGCTTCATAAAGAAACATCATGAGATATCATTTATATTATTCTCACAAAATAAAAAAAATAGGTTGATACCATTTATCCAGCATAAACATTCTTTATTCTAATGCAGTTACATAATGATTCAAAAAAAATTGAAAAAAACCCTTCACTATAAAACACCTATTGCAAGAATTTTTAATTCCTTACAATATTGTGTAACTTTTCCATATTCTCACTTTATCATAAAACATAATGTATTATGAGATTTTTAATCACATATAAAATTATGAAATCTATTGATTCTTTATTCATTATCTAGTCATAAAATGATTTAAGGATTATGTGATTTAACTTATTATAATTTGGATTTATAAACTCTAATGAGGTGAAAACTTTGGAAGATTATTCTATTTTCTCAAAGATCATTCAAGGTTAAAATAAAAAAATTTCTTCCAAAAAATCATCATCCATAAGCATCAACCATCATGATTATACCATAATTAGATGGGCAACAAAAACAACAACAAATTCTCAACTAATAAAACCTTGGAACCAATAGAGTAAATCAAAATATACTTGAATTTCTATATTACGAAATATTTTACAATTCTATAAAAAACCATTGGGAATCTATACATAGTGTTTTCTACTGTTTAAGAGTGATTTTATATTATCATTTTTAACAAATTTTGTTAATAATAAAATTTTCAATAATTTATTGATATTATTTTTTAATTAAAAGTGTATTAAACAAGAATGGGAATAAAGTAGACTAAAAAATCCTACCAAAAACACTACTCAAATACATTAATCCACATGACCTCATGTCTGCCTCCCTGTATATAATAGTGTGTTTAGTAATAGTAAGTATCTATGGCCGATATTGGGTAGACTATACCCTTTGTATCATGTCATCGAGAATGATAATAAATAACAAATAATAATAATAAATAGATGACAAGAGTAAACATTAAGATATAGAATAAATGGAATATAATTAATATAAAAAATAGATAATATCCAAGTTTAAATCATGTCCAGTGTAAAAATAAGTAGATTAAAAATAAATATTATCATCCTCTAGAGTATATAAAGGTCCACTACTGGATTTTTGTTCCTCTGGTCAATTGTCCTCCCCAAGACCCTTTCCCTTTGTAGGATATTCATTCATGTAATCTATAGGTGTACCAAATTCTTGAGTAGGTTCTGAGAGAAATACTCAATAATACACCACTAATGAATCCTTAACCAAATTTTCTCATGTATACAAGTATATTTCATAATAATACATGCCTAATGAGAATAAACACACAATCTAAAACTGAGTGGTCATATGCTAGAAAATGCTTCCATAGTCCACAATCCCTACCTACATTGGCTTCATGCTAGAATATAATAAAATGAGTTGGAAGAATCAAACTATCCCCTGTATGGAATCCTCATAGTTTCATAGAGATGATACCCAATCGCAGTTGTCTCTCAAGAGGACCATGTCACCTAAATCCTCTGGACACAAATATCTCTTACTCACATCCACTAGGGTATAATTTGGTTAATGAATATTGGAGAATAAAGGCTTACTCAAGCACAAAGTCAACATTATACCATGTTTAACTCATACCTCTACACAAAGCTCAGGCCCCTCATCGATATCACTCCAATAAAGCGTACTCCCACTCTAAGGGACAAATATGTCATGATAGTCCACCTATCTTGTAAACCACATACAACCACCATAGCATGGTAACATATATATTGGGATAGAAAAAAACAATTAAAAACATAATATATCACCAGGGGTATATATAAACAAACATAACATCATGTGATAACAATAAAACATAGAAATGAATATATAAATATCACACATACAATCACATTGGGTCTCATGGGCTATAACCACACCCACATGTGATCACAATCATTCTCGGATATTAATAATTTCAACACATAAAATATAAAATAGAAACATGTGTATAAAAGATTATTGAATGGTAAGGAACTTCCAATATCAATGTTATCATCGACCGATGATGAAGGTTAATGTCTGAGTTTAACTACACCACTAAAACCTTGTTTTCATTATAGAAAAAAAGAGGTTAGAAATTATGCATATTATAATGAACGTAATGACTCCGAAATTGTGTCAATTTGATTAATATCAGAGATGATATAGAGGATTGATGCTTAAGGAAAATATAAGAAATTAAATTAAAATTAAAATTGAGGAGTGGATTGCGAGAATATAGAGGTAGGCATGAGTTTTTTCCAAATCATCATGTACACACCAATTAAGCTCCAACAATTTCAACATATTTATTTATTTATTTATTTTTCTTAAAATAATAAATTAATTCAATCCACTATCTCCTAATTCCGTATGCACTTGCACCTTAAATTCTTCATTCTCTCTCTATGTAATGCCTCTCACAAATAATTTATCTTAATTTTTAATTTTCTTTCATCCTATTAATTACATTTTACCCCTAAATAAATAAATATGAACTAAAATTCATTCATATATATATATATGAACATCATATATATATACCTATATATTTAACCCATATATATACATGTTATATATATACACATCTATATATATGTATACATACCTACACATGAATATATATAAATATATATTTATCTTAAATATATATACCTAAAAATTATATTCCCAATTAAATAATATTAATAATAACATGAATATATTATTTTTATTATTAAAACACCACATTCATTTTGATTATAAATATTTCAATAAAAACATTTATTTAAATCTGATAATAAATAAATAAATATTTATTAATCACATAAAAACATTTATGTATAACAAATAATAATATCTCCATTATTACATTTCCTACTATTTATTCCCACCATAACACCATAATTAATTATGTAAGTATATTTCCATTCTCATCTTCAACACAAAAATAATAATAAAAATGATAATAATAATTATTTCTAGATGTCCATAAATGATTTATAAATCAAATATTATTACCTTTATGTGTGATATTTCCAAAGTCCCAATGCGCACAAAACATTTTTCTTGCTTGGGGTAAACACCATATTATGTACCTAACCATGGTTTCATGTTTCCCATACAAAACATAATTTTTGAGATATGTCATTATTTTTTGAAAATATAAAATCAATTAACTTCATGTGTGATGTGAAAAACTATTCAACACTCAAAAATGTTATATCACACATAGGGTAAACCCTCCATCCCATCCATCCAACATTAACGTTTTTTATTAATTCACATTGGGATGTTCCCTACCCAGAACAAAATTAAGGAGGTATAAAGTGATGGAAACTAAGTGCATCTACCCAAGAAAAATTACCACATGCCAATGGGAGACATCCCATCCTAGAAAACATAAAACATTGATCAACATTAGTAATCCCATAAGCCAAGAGTTCTATAACCTTGTTCCCCTAATTCCAAGTCTGACTAAGTACCACCAAAGAGTCAATAAGTTGTATGGATCACTACTACAAAACTAGGTTTATCTAGATCTAGGGATTTAATATTACTAGCTAAGAGCACTGTTAAATAACCCCTTTACCATTACTTTAAAAAAATGTTAAGGGGGGGCATTTTACAGTGAATTTTTAGTGCTGATAAAGGCCCCCTTTATCAATGTACATTACATGAATTGATAACCCCCTGAAAATATCTAAAAAAGTGCTGATAAATACAGCCATTTATCAGTGCTAGTAAAAAATCCCTGATAAAGGGGTGAATTTATCATTGATTGTAAAAAAGTAATGATAAGGGGTCTTTATCGGATATTTTTTAGAAGTGATCATAAAGACCCCCTTTTTCAGTGTTTTTTTACTAGTGTTGGTAAAGGGTATATTAAAAAAACATTAAAAATATATATTTATATATAAATATATACATATATAAATATATTTATATTGATATAAATATATTATATATTTTTTACTTAAATTTTAGATATGGATAAATAACATTTACACTTAATATATAAGTTATTTAGTGAAAATATCTTATAAAATAATTTTGCAACCAATTTAATTTTATAAGTTTATAAAACTTATATTGTAATAGTCATTTAAAAAAATTTTGAAAATAAAACATATAAAAAAATTAATCAATTATCTAAAATAAGTTGAAAACGTAACTCAAAATTCAAACAACCGTAACTTTTGATCAGGGTGTCTGTTTGGACTCTACCAAATTTTAAATTAAAACATTCAATGAGATCTATTACATGTTGATTAGGGAGACCCAAAACATTGTTTTTTATACCATAGAAGTGAAGGACCCCGGGACACCCTGAGAGGGGAGGGGTGAATCAGGGTGACCACTTTTTCTTCTAATTTGTTGGATCTTGTTCCCACGTTGGTAGGAACTTGTTGAACCTGTATGATGATTACGATCAAAATGAAAACATTCACATGCACAGAGAAGACACAGTCATTTTTACTTGGTTCACCACTAAGGGCTACGTCCAAGGAGCATACGCTGACAGGTTGCCGGTCGTACCTAAATCCACTATGCTTCACTAGCTGCGGATACAAAAGTTCGGGTACAGACACTCTGTCCCAGGCTGACTGCCTTTACATAAGGTTTAGGGATAGCTCACTGCTTCCCTCGGGTCACTCCCGTTGACTCCCCCTAGCTCACTGCCGTTGGTGAAGTCTCACTCAGTTTATAGACGTGTAGGTCTCTTCAATAAATTTGCATTGAAGTCTTTGCCTCTGCTCAGCACGAGACTCTGCTTGCATCGAAGTCCGGAAGAGATGCACTAGAACGCACAGAACCACTGAACTGGATAACCAAAAAGTGCAGACAAACCTTATTGAGAAATATGCGAGACATCAACCATTTGCGCGCAAAATCATCCTATTGCGCGCAACATTTTCTTTTGGTGCGGAAAAATATTTCGCGCAAAAATCCCCTTTTTCGCGCAACTCCAAATATTTCGCGCAAGCTCCTTTACGCGATCCTTTTCGCGCATCAGACCACGGATCTTCTCTAAGTCTTCCAACAAACCGAATGAAGGGGGTCACCTCATATTTATAGTCGACTGAGACCACTGCGCGCAAAATCCCCTTCGGCGCGGAAAATCTCTCATCTGGCGCGTAATCTTTCGCCCAGCTTATGTATTTCGCTCACAACCCTTATTTTCCGCGCAGCCCATGCCTTTGCCATATTTCACCAAACTGATTCTGAAACAGCATTTGCGCGAAAAAAAAACTATTTCGCGCATCCCGCTGTTTTCCGCGCCCAACTTAAGTATTTCGCGCACATCCCTGATTTTCCGCGCAGCCCATGCCTTTGCCATTTTTCACCTCTCTGAATTCAAAACACTGTTTGCGCGAAAAACTATTTCGCGCATCCCGCTGTTTTCCGCGCCTAACTTAAGTTTTTCGCGCAAGACTCTTATATTTCGCGCACCACTTCCGGTTTCTGCGACGCTCCTTTTGCAGACAATCCATGTCTTCATTTTCCGATTTTGAGGCCCAAAAAAATTGGCAAACACTGGGAAACAGCGCCACCTTCAAAACTGTTGTCTGCTTGAACTGTATGATCACTTTGCTGGAACACATTCGGAACTTCCACTAAGGATTGACAACAAACACAAACCATACACCAAATCATGCTTTGAAGAACCTGGTTCCAACAATCTCCCCCTTTGGGTTTGTTGGCAATCAGAATAAATTCAATAGATCTCCAACCATGAGCAAATCCAAAACGCAAGAATCAACTCAGCCAACACTCTAAGTCTACGTGAGCAATGCTCAGTGTAGAAAACAAGAGAGGAAGCTTGAATTGGGTCTTAGTGTTTTGAAATTCTCCATGACGCCCGATGTTATCCTTATTAAACTTCTCATCACAATCTTACACTTCTCATCACAGAAGAATTTCTTGCCTTGAAAATCTTACACTTCTCATCACAGAAGAATTTCTTGCCTTGAATTTATGCCTTTCTCCCCCATTGACAATAAAACCAAAGACCGAAAAGTTTGTTCAACGTTCAGCTCAAGCCATACTCCCCCTGGATAGTATCTCCCCCATAAACCTGCATCACAGCCATAAGCAGATAAAAACAGTCAAAACACACGGGGAGAGGGGACTTCCGGAGCCTCCTTATGCAGTAGGAGGTGGTCGAACACCGAGGTTCAACCGATGCTTCTCGAACACAGCCGCAGACAATGGCTTGGTTAGGATATCAGCCACTTGCTCATTTGTTCCAACATGATCCATTTTAATCACGCCTTGTTCAACCTTTTCTTTGATAAAATGATACCGTATTTCAATATGTTTTGTACGAGAATGCTGAACCGGATTCTTTGTAAGATCAATTTCACTTTTGTTATCACAATAAATCACCATTGGTTGCTGCACCTTATCACCAATATCTGTTAGCTGCTGCTTCATCCAAAGAAGTTGAGTGCATGCTTTTGTGGCGGAGATATATTCAGCTTCAGCAGTACTAAGAGAAGTACTTTCTTGTTTCTTGCTCAACCAGCCAACACATTTCTGCCCAATATAGAAAGCTCCACCACTAGTGGACTTTCTATCTACAACATCACCAGCCCAGTCAGCATCAGAAAATGCTGATAATTCACTGTCTCTGCCTGCAGCAAAAAATAACCCGAAGTTATGTGTACCTTGAATGTACCTCATGATTCTTTTTACTGCTGCCATATGTTCCTCTTTTGGATTACTCTGAAACCGGGCCGCAAGGCATGTTGCAAAGACAATATCTGGCCTTGTCGCTGTCAGGTACAGTAGGCTGCCAATGATCCTCCTGTACATGGTGGGATCAACAGAGTTCCCATCCTCATGCTTTCCAAGTTTAGTTCCAACTGCAATCGGAGTTGACATTGGTTTGGAGTCTTGCATATTGAACTTCTTCAGCAGCTCTCTTGCATATTTTTCCTGAGAAATGAATGTGTATTCCTTCTTTTGAATAACTTGCAGCCCCAAGAAATATGTGAGCTCCCCAATCATAGACATTTCAAATTCTGATTTCATGTGGTTGGCAAATTCATCCACTGATTTCTTCCTACTTCCACCAAATATGATATCATCAACGTAGACAAGAACCATGAATTGATCTTTTGGAGAATTCTTCACATAGAGATTGTGATCAACTCCTCCTCTTTTGAATTCCAACTTCTTGAGATATGAATCTAGCCGTGAGTACCACGCCCGTGGTGCCTGCTTCAAACCATATAGAGCTTTCTTTAGTTTGCAGACCTTTGTTTCATCGGTACCCAAGACAAAGCCCACTGGTTGTTCAATGTAGACTTATTCTTCGAGTACACCATTCAAGAATGCTGTCTTGACATCCATTTGATATACTTTATATCCTCTTTGGAGTGCCATGGCAAGGAAAAGCCTTATTGACTCCAGTCTATCCACTGGAGCAAAGGTTTCTTCAACATCAATGCCTTCAATCTGAGAGTATCCTTTACATACCAGTCGTGCCTTGTTTCTGATGACACTTCCATGCTCATCAAACTTATTTTTGAAGATCCATTTGGTACCAATCACATTGTGACCTTCGGGTCTCTGGACAAGATCCCATGTCTGATTCTTATCAATCTGATCTAATTCATCATTCATGGCTTTCACCCAAGATTCATCTTTTGCAGCTTCTTCGAAGGAGGATGGCTCTACAACTGATAGAAATGCAGATTGTGTGGTATTCCTCATCCTTCTGGTTTGAGTGGGTGCACTCCTATCCCCAATTATGTTGGATGGATCAATCTCAGCTCTTCGATTTCTCCTGCGAGGTTCAGTAGTATTCTCTTCAGCCATAGTTTCTTCTTCATATTCTTCTTCTGAGTCAACATCATCATGTGATTGATGAGTGTTTTGAACAGCTTCCTCTATTTCTGCATTTGTAGGTTCTTCATGTTCACATTCTTCATGACTTTCGATCACATCAGCATATGACGTCCGTGAAGCATTTGTGGTTTTCTCTTCAATTATCTTAACATCATTGCTTTCCACAATCCTTCCCAAACGATTGTTGAAACATTTGTAGGCTTTGCTGTTCATTGAGTAACCGAGGAAGATTCCTTCATCTGCATTGTCACCATATTTCCCCTGATTTCCTTCTTTGTTCCTGATGAAGCACTTACTTCCAAAGACACGAAAGTATTTTAGAGAAGGCTTCCGTCCATGCCACAATTCATATGGTGTCTTTGTCTCACCCATATAAAGTCCTGTTCGATTCTGAATGTACACTGCAGCTTGAACAGCCTCTTTCCAGTAATGTCGTGGAATACGACTCTCAATCAGCATAGTTCGTGCCATGTTGTTCACCTGTCGATTCCTTCGTTCAACAACTCCATTTTGTTGTGGAGTTCTCACAGCAGCTACCTCATGTTGTATCCCATGCTTCTCTAGATAATTTTCAAATTCAATGGACGTGTATTCTCCTCCATTGTCAGATCGCAGCACTTTGATTGTTCGTCCAGTATCATTCTCAGCGATTCGCCGATATGTTTTCATGCAGTCAAGGACCTGTCGTTTCCGGTGAATGACCATCACACATGCCATTCGACTGTAATCATCTATGAAAAGGACAAAGTACCTTTCTCCATGAGTTCCGGCAACATTTATTGGACCACAAACATCTGTATGAATCAGATCAAGAAGGTGAGATGCCTTTTTCTTCTTTGGCCGATATGAACTGCAGACCAGCTTCCCACGAATACAAGCATCACAGGATTTTTCACGCTCACGCTTCAGGTTGGGAATGTCCATGACAATTCTCAATTTTGATATTTTCTCCATGTCTTGTTGATTGATGTGTCCCAATCTCCGATGCCACAGATTGTTTTCTTCTTCAACAGTCATGTAACATACATTCTCTTCACTATCAACCTGATACAAGTTTCCTTCTGTTCTGCATCCCTTCATGAGAGAATTGCCAGTTTTTCCCTTGATAGTGCAGCCTTTCTGATTAAAAGTAACAACAAGTCCTGAGTCACAGAGTTGACTCACGCTGAGGAGATTATGACGTAGGCCATCTACGTAAAGGACTTCAGTCTTCTTTAGTTCTCCATTAGCTAATTTGGTACTTCCACTCCCTTTGATTTTCAGAGCCCCATCATTACCAAATCTTACTGTACCATCAACATTCTTTATGATATTTGTAAGTAGACCGGCATTACCTGTCATATGAGATGAGCAACCGCTATCTAGAATCCAGGTACTGTTGTTCTTTGTGGCTTTGAGAGCTACCTCTGCAAGGTTTGATTTCTCAATCTTCCTCCTTTCCTTCCATGAGACATTAGATTGAGTATATAGAACTGATGGCCTTTCAACTATCTCTTCCGCAAACCCAGGTTCTTCATAGTCAAAGTCTTCTTTAAGAGGTGAGAACCTGTTTGAAAGAGAAACATCGTCTTGCTGACGAGACTTGACATGTCTGGAACTTCTGTATGAGGTGTCAATGTCCCTTCTCTGACTGCAATTAATGGCCTTATGACCAAAGTTAGAACAATGAAAACAATATCCATAGAAATTATTTCTTCTATAAGAATTAGGATATGAAATTGTTCTCCTTTGTTGAGCATCTATATCTTCTCCATTCAGATAGCTTCTTGCCTCTTCACAATAGGACATGGTATGGCCCAGATAGCCACAGAACTGACACTTCATGAGAAGAAATGTCTTCTCAGTTGAATTTTTCCTCATAGATTCTTCCTTGGGAGAATAGTAAGACTGTCTGCCATTTTTGAAAGTTTGAGGATAATTTTCAGGTCTCCTTTTAGTTTGGATTGAGGGTTCCTTTTTCAGTACTCTAGGTAACATTTCAACATGTTCAACTTTCATCTTATCTTTCTTTTGGATCTTTTCACTTCCAGCAGTTGATGACTCAGCCTCACAGCCAATTCCACTCTTTCCCATGCAAGCAGGTCTTTGATCACTCAAGAATTTTCCAACCCCATCTGAACCACACTTGGCTCTTGCAAGTAATTCTGCATCTGAGAATCTTCCGAACTGTATTTTCTTCCTCGATTCTTTTGGAACTAATTCTGTCTCCATTTTACTCCTCAGAGTAACTACTTCCTCCTCAAGACCCTCAACAGTCTTGGATTTTTCATCCAGTCTGGATGTGAGGTCATTGATGACCTTTGCTTGCTCTTCAACTCTCAGCTTCAGATCAACTGCATCATCATTGCTTTCAATTATTTTAGACTGTACCTTCACAAATTCTTCCAGTCGTTCAATTTCAGCTTCAAGTTGATCAACATATTCAGTTGATTCTTCTACAATTGATTTCCACTTATTGCAGCTCTTACATTTAATCTTAAGCTTACTAACTGCATCCTTAAGTTGCACCTCAGGATCTACACAAGTTCTCAGTTGTTTTTCACCATCAGTATCTTCTGACTTTTCAACAGTGGCCATCATAGAAGCATGGTTCCCAGTTTTGAATTCTGGTTCTTCTTCATCACAGAATTCATTGTCATCTTCTTCCTCTTCACAGACAAAACTCTTCCTTTGCATTTTCTTACCAGATTTGAAGTCTCCCTTTTTGAAGAACCTTCTTTGAGGCTTCTTGAAGTTTTCATCTTCACTGTCATCATCATTGATATTCTTCAAGCACTGAGAGGCAATATGCCCAACTTTTCCACAACGGAAGCATGCGAGAGGTAACTTCCCTTTGAATTTCCCTTTCCCCTTCTGGAACTTCTTTGCAATGAGAGAAAGAATTTCTTTCTCTTCGTCATCATCACCGCTACTATCCTTTGAGATTTTCAATTTATCCATGGCCTTGAATGCCATTTCCTTGCTCACCCGAGTCGTAGCATCTTCTGGTTTGACTCTCATTTCATATGCTACCAAACTGCTCAGTAAGTCATCTAAAGAAAGTTTGGAAAGATCTCTTTCCTCAAGAGCTGACACCTTCGCATTATACAGAGGTGGAAGTCTTCTTAATATTTTCTTTACAATATCAATGTCTTTGATTTCTTCGCCTAGACCCCGAATTGCTCCAACCACTTCAGTAATTCGATTGAAGAAAGAGTCTGCATTCTCATCTGGATGCATCTTCAGATCATCAAACCGATTGTGTAGCACTTGTAGTTTCGCCTCCTTCACTTTGCTATCACCTTCATAAATATTCTCAAGTTTATCCCACATAGATTTTGTTGAGGTGCAATTCATCACCTTCAGGTAAATCTGATCAGAAAGGGCAGCAGTGAGAGCATTCTGTGCTTTAGCATCTGCATCAAGAAGTTTCCTGTCTGTTTCAGTCATAGCCAGACCTGTTGGATCAGTGACATGTATTCCTTGCATAGTAGAAAAAAGAACTTCCATTCTAAGAGATCTTAGATGAGATCTCATTCTGTTCTTCCAGATCTGGAAATTGCTTCCATCGAAGTGAGGGACTCCCCTGACATTGACGGCGTTTTCCATGATGAAGAAGGTCAGATTCAACACCAGCAACCTTTACCCTCTGATACCACTTGAAGGACCCCGGGACACCCTGAGAGGGGAGGGGTGAATCAGGGTGACCACTTTTTCTTCTAATTTGTTGGATCTTGTTCCCACGTTGGTAGGAACTTGTTGAACCTGTATGATGATTACGATCAAAATGAAAACATTCACATGCACAGAGAAGACACAGTCATTTTTACTTGGTTCACCACTAAGGGCTACGTCCAAGGAGCATACGCCGACAGGTTGCCGGTCGTACCTAAATCCACTATGCTTCACTAGCTGCGGATACAAAAGTTCGGGTACAGACACTCTGTCCCAGGCTGACTGCCTTTACATAAGGTTTAGGGATAGCTCACTGCTTCCCTCGGGTCACTCCCGTTGACTCCCCCTGGCTCACTGCCGTTGGTGAAGTCTCACTCAGTTTATAGACGTGTAGGTCTCTTCAATAAATTTGCATTGAAGTCTTTGCCTCTGCTCAGCACGAGACTCTGCTTGCATCGAAGTCCGGAAGAGATGCACTAGAACGCACAGAACCACTGAACTGGATAACCAAAAAGTGCAGACAAACCTTATTGAGAAATATGCGAGACATCAACCATTTGCGCGCAAAATCATCCTATTGCGCGCAACATTTTCTTTTGGTGCGGAAAAATATTTCGCGCAAAAATCCCCTTTTTCGCGCAACTCCAAATATTTCGCGCAAGCTCCTTTACGCGATCCTTTTCGCGCATCAGACCACGGATCTTCTCTAAGTCTTCCAACAAACCGAATGAAGGGGGTCACCTCATATTTATAGGCGACTGAGACCACTGCGCGCAAAATCCCCTTCGGCGCGGAAAATCTCTCATCTGGCGCGTAATCTTTCGCCCAGCTTATGTATTTCGCGCACAACCCTTATTTTCCGCGCAGCCCATGCCTTTGCCATCTTTCACCAAACTGATTCTGAAACAGCATTTGCGCGAAAAAAAAACTATTTCGCGCATCCTGCTGTTTTCCGCGCCCAACTTAAGTATTTCGCGCACATCCCTGATTTTCCGCGCAGCCCATGCCTTTGCCATTTTTCACCTCTCTGAATTCAAAACACTGTTTGCGCGAAAAACTATTTCGCGCATCCCGCTGTTTTTCGCGCCTAACTTAAGTTTTTCGCGCAAGCCTCTTATATTTCGCGCACCACTTCCGGTTTCTGCGACGCTCCTTTTGCAGACAATCCATGTCTTCATTTTCCGATTTTGAGGCCCAAAAAAATTGGCAAACACTGGGAAACAGCGCCACCTTCAAAACTGTTGTCTGCTTGAACTGTATGATCACTTTGCTGGAACACATTCGGAACTTCCACTAAGGATTGACAACAAACACAAACCATACACCAAATCATGCTTTGAAGAACCTGGTTCCAACAAGAAGTTCCAAGAGACCATTCATGTTCTGACATGGGTTCCACTAAATGGTTCCCTGAGCCGGTTTGGCACATTCCCGTATGTGCACCTCCCCATATGCCAGAGGATTCCAACAAGGAGTGAGGGTTTGGTAAATCAGTCTTGGGGAGAAAATACCATATTTTGACCAAATAAAACTCCAATGGAATAAAAAAACAACTATGTATGGAAGATTATAAATAACCAAAACAATATAATGTCATATGATATTCAAAACAAGAGATTACCATAATCAATTGAAAGGTAAGTCGTGCTATGAAAATGTGAATGTTATGTGTCTATAATGAAACTAAATGTAAATATACAATGACTCCAAAGAGGGTCCCAAATATGTCATGTTCCCTCTTTCATGCTTCAATCCCAAATATCAATCTATCCTAGAACCTTTCCATTATCCTATCCTTTAACAACAATGTCTTCTCAGGTTCCGATCAGGTAACCCAAAAAGGGTGTGAGTACGACTCAGTAATCCACCACTAACGATTTCTAAACCAAGTCTAATCAAAAGATAGTGTATGTAGTTTTTTGAAGTAATAAATACAATTCATAATTAAATATTTATCACATTGTAATTTAATATTTAATCATAACATTAGGCACATTTTCAATTCATGTTTTTCATTTGAATCATCAATTATTATTATCATTCATTTGGTGTTGATCTTCATGTCAAGAACCCCAAATATAATTGACTATAGGAATCCATACATACCACTCCATATCTCATTCGGTGTAGGTTGTCATGACAAGAACCCCATAATCTCAATCTTGGATAACGATTGTAGAGGAACGCTATGTCCATTTACCAACTTCAAATTGGTTTAGAATGACATGTCTAGAACCACACAAATTTCATCAATTTAATCATTCTTTAATTAACATTAATTTTCTATATTACTCAATTACTAATCCAATTATTAGATAAACATTTCAAATTCCATTATTTAACTCAAAAATTAACTAAGCACATAATCCATTAATTGATTGATTTATTAATTAATCAATAAACACAATTCTCATTCCATAATTAATTCATCATAATTAATTATCCATATCAAATCTCAACTTGACATAAATAATTCTCACAGTTAATTATCTTTGATCAACATCCTGACATATAATTAATTCTCACAAGAAATTACCTTACATAGCCAAACATCAATTCATAATTAATTTCCCCCAATTAATTTTCTTATCACAATCAATTCAATATCTAAATTACAGTATCACATCCAATAACCAATCTCCAAAAAAATATCTATATGGGAAACACCCTTCGTTTGTTCCTTGAGTAAATTATCAAATAATCGCCAAGGTTAATCAAAAGTCAATTCCACATTCTTAATTACCCCAATTTAGTAATTAAATTATCAACAGAAGCTATAAATCCATAAACTCACATTCACATATCAAATCCATGACTATGGAAGTTTTATTTATACCACCTACCAAGGTTTATTCATAGATGTTATCCCAACGTAAATCCCCAAAATCCGAGCGGCACAACGTGGTCGATCAAGATCCAGATCTAAATACCTAAACTAAAATTAATGTCAAAAGAATCAATATCATTCATGTATATATCTAGATCCCAAAACCTAGATCTAGATCTAAATTGATAGGTTTATATCCATGGAATGAGTGGAGATCTTCCATGAAAAGAACAAGGAAAGATAGAGGAAAGAAAAGGAGAATAAAATAGATGAAACTCACTTACTTGAAAGAGATAAGATCTTTAATATGGTATTTTTATATTGAAGAATGATGTTTGGATCACCTTGGAATCTCTTCAGAAGGATCTGGGAAGACCTAGAACTTGTCAAGCCTAAGCCCAGGTCGAAATATGGTAGTATCGGGGGGTTCATGTGGTTTTAAAATGAATTTTCATATATTTAATTCCACACACATGGTTTCCTAGGTAGAGGAGCATGTTTATAAAAAAATTGAGCATAATGTGCGGACCCCTCTATCTAGTATTTCATGGTTGGAATGGTTTAGTCACATAGTTAGACAAACTGTACGTAAATCGTGAGGACCACTCTGACCATGTTTTCATGGTTTCAATGGTTTAGCCGCATGGTTTGTCAAACCGTCCACAATACATGCATATCCTAATATCCATATTTTTACATAAAAATTCCCTTAAACTCACCCCATGTCACTAATCCAAAACATATGTACTTAAAAACTTTAAAAAGTACCTGAAAATGCACCAGAAATTACTTCAGAAAAGGCAAGGATCTTACCATCTCCCCACCATATAACAGCTCTTCATCGAGCTTCACCCTTGAACTTCTCTATGATTCCAAGCCAAAAAAATTTGTCCATTGATCCCTAATATATTCTTCCAATTCTTAAGTTTCCTCTTGAACACTTCTATGTTGCCATAACAAATGAACTAACGACACAGTCTTTCCCAGTAACACTTTCTCACTGCGACCCAGCACACGTATCAGATGCTCCTCAAAGGATGCATCTATATAGAGGTAAACCTCTTCCACATAAATAAAATGATAAGGTTTGGGGTTATACCTCCATAGTTGTGACACATGGAAAAAATCATGCATAATACTGAATTTTTGTGGAAGGGTTAATCGGTACGCCATTGGCCCGATTCTCTCCACGGACTCAAACGGTCCTATAAACCTGGGTTCTAATTTTTCATGCCTCTGTATCCTATGGAGAACCAATATAGGAGTCACCTAAAGGAATAAAATATCACCCTATGTCAACTCTAGGAGTTATCTCCATATATCATCATATGACTTCTTCCAACTAAGAGTCGTAGCCATACATTTCAGAGTCAAATGTGCATGCTCCGATATCTCCTGAATGAGACTCGGTCCCAACAGCTCTAACTCACCCGCCTCTAACCAACATAGGAGTGATATAAAAAGTCTAAAATAAAGTGCCTCATATTATTGGATCTTTATAGTTTCTTGATAATATCTATTATAATCAAACTCCACTAAAACCAAGTGCTTCTCCCAAGAACCACAAAATTCAAGAACACATGCTCGCAGCATATCCTTCAACACCTGTATGGTACACTCCAACTGCCCATATATCTGTGGGTGGAAGTAAGAACTTAAAAAAACATGTGTACAAAGAACCTTATATAAGACTTTACTAAATCTTGAACTAAAGCACGATTCGTGATCTAAAACTATAGTCTATAGCACCCCATGTAAACGAACTATATCTCATACATATAGTTCTCCCAACTGAACTACTATAAATGTTTCCCTGATAGGAATGAAATGTGATACCATCGTTTTTCAATAAAAAATAACCCAAATATCATCATTCTTCCTAAGAGTATTTTTATGTCCTACCATGAAATCTATAGTCACATCATCCCACTTCCATTTCTAAATAGGAAACAACTGCAATAGTCCTCTAGGCTATTGATTCTTGGTCATCACCTATTGATAGGTAAAACATCTTCTTATAAACCCTAATATCTCCTTTTTCATACATAGAGACCTAAATTGGCATCATAGATCACGGTACATTTTTTTCACCCTAGTATATACCACCAACTTTTAGGCATGAAATTCTTTCCTGAGTCCCTCTTGCATACTCGTAGACACAAAAACCTGATTTTTCACATAGATGATCTCATCATCCTCTATTATACATTTTGAAGGTGTATTTACACCTTCAAGGCTTTACCTTTAAAGAAAAACACTCTGGATCCTCATATTGCATGTCCCTGATCCATCTCAAGAGTGTAGACTCCACTGCTATAGAAACCGAAGTCATCCTCTCTAGACTCTCTTGAACTACCGCATGAATTTCCACCAACAAATTCATCACCTTCCACTTTTCAAATGACTCATATACCAACTGAGTCTGATTTATCCTACTTAAGTCATTATCCACACTATTCCCCTTTCCGGGTGTATATTCCAGTTTTAAATCAAAGGACTGCATGTACTATGCCCACCTTTGCTTCTGATGATTCAAGTGTCGATGTGAAAAGATATACTTCAAGATTTTTTGATCTATAAAAATAGTAAACTTTTCACCCAATAGATAGTTTCGGAAACACTTAAGAGCATAAACCACTACTTCCAAATCATTGTCATGTGTAGAGTAATTCCATTCATGTGGCCACACCTACTTAGACCTATAAGCAATGACTTGATCCCCTTGCATCAACATAGCTCAGAGTCCGATACTAGAAGCATAAAAATACACCATGTACTCCTCACCTGAATCAGTTAAGATTAAAATTTGTGCTGATGTCAAGTGTTTCTTTAACTAATGGAAAGCATTATCACATGCTTATATCCAATCAAACTTTATACCTTTCTTTTTCAGACCTAAAAGTGATGATTCCAATCAGAAAAAGTTATGGATGATCTTCCTGTAATAACTATATAATCCCCAAAGCACCAGATATCAAAAACATTCTTGGGATTCTCCCACATAACCACTACATGGACTTTTTTTGGGTCCATTTCCTCACATTCTTCTGAGATGATATTTCCAAAAAAGTGTACCTTATCAATCCAAAACTAGAATTTAGATAGATTTAAATACAACTAATTGTATCTCAGTGTACCTAGGATGATGTTAAGATTTTGGTAATAATTTTCATGAGTCTTAGAGTACACGAAGATTTCATTGAAAAACAACACCATAACTAATATAAGTCAGGATGAAAGATCATGTTCATCAAGGCCATAAATACATATGGATCATTTTTTCACCCATATGACATTACAACAAAATCATAAAGACCATATATTCTTCTAAAATTGGTTTTTTTAATATCATAGGTCCGAACTCACACATAATGATACCATGATCTCAAAAAGATCTTTGAGAATACACAATCCCCCTTCAGCTGGTCGAACAGATTATCAATACATGGAAGAGTATATCGATTCTTTACTATCATTTTATTCGACATCTGTTAATCGACACACAAGCATAAACATTTGTTGTAATTTTTTTAAAACAAGATATTTGATCCCCAAGGTGGCACACTTAGAAGGATAAACCTTTTTTCCTCCAAATCCTTCAACTATGTTTTGATCACTTGCAGCTCCATCAGTGCAATACTGTAAGGTGGAATAGATACTATCTGATCCCCCGTCATGAGATTAATAGTGAATTCCACATATCTCTCAGGTGGAAACCCTAAAAAGTATTCAGGAAAGACATACTAAAATAGTTCTACTACTGGTGGAAGTGTATCTTGCCTACCACTCCCATCATACATCAATAGACTAGAAACTTCAGCTGTGAGCTTTCCTAGTTGCTAAGAAATTGTCCCATCTCGACATGCATGGATATCCCATTCTCCACAATGAACATGCTGGTCACCCTTAGGATATACAAAGGTTACTCTCCAACAGTAACAATCTATGTGGGCTTGGAATGTGACTAGCCAGTCCATACCCATAATCAAGTTAAATCTCATTATATCAAGGACATATATTTCCCAAAGAAAATGATACTCTCAAATTTCTAGCAATCATTCCTTCCATAAAAATATATCCCTAGACTGTGTTCCCAATAGTGTGTCAATATTCATCATCTTTCTTGCAGACTCCACCTCTAGGCTCAATACAGTAATAATATTTGTTGATATATAGCAATGAGAGGCACTAGTATCAAAGAAGAAAGTAGTTAAAATAGAAACAACTAGAATAGTACCTCTCAGTATCGATGGACCAGCCTTGTTCTACAAAAGTTTAGGTTGCACATCATGTGATTGTATGGGCCCCTATTCCCAATGGTGTCAACTGACTCCTTTTAGTAGCACTAAAATGATGATATGAGCTCTCATACCCTAAATCACCATGTCAACTACCTCTACTACCTCTCCTAGTAGAACTCTATCTGCGATACATATATGGTGTAGAAGACCCCCTTCCCACACACTATCTTTGTGAAGATTCTCCCTCAGCACCACCTTGCCACTACTTCCTACAGAGCCTCCGTAGGTGCCCCATCTTGCTAGGAAACTAGCACTCCACTAGTGTTTGTGGACAATGTGTACGGTAGTGTCCCTATTTACCACACTAGTTGAAATGCACATGAGTAAGATCTGGTGGAAATTTTCCTCCTGACTGTCCACCTTACTTTACATTGTCCTTACTAAGGTTCTTTTAATGACAATTCTTACTCTCGTATGGAACACTCCCTAATTTTCTAGTGACAATTACATGTCCGGTACCAGAATCCTGTCTGGTTCCCCTCTTAAATGAGATTCTGATTAACCACTTATGAGAATTTATTCCTCCTAAAGATATTCACCTGGCACTAAATTTCACACCTAAGTCCATCATGAAATTATTTTAACTAAGAAGCCTCATATTCCACCAAATTGAGAGAAAAAAACTGTAAATTTGTGAAACATTCAGCATGATCAATTATGGACCTACTTCCTTCGGTTAGAGGCATAAACTCAAAATACTTCTATTGTCTCTGTGTCTATGGTTAGAAGTTCTCCAAGAACTTCTCTAGAAAGACCTTCCATAACATATTATCAGTCTTTCCATAATATACTTGAATGTCCCATAAACACTTCACTGAACCCTGCAAAATATAAGAAGCCAACACGACCCTCCTCCTAGCCAGAGTCTCTTAATGGTTATGTAATATCTCTATGGATTCATTCCAGAATTCAGCTCCCTCAAGTCCACCATCTCCAATAAATGTAGGAGGG
The DNA here is from genome assembly GCA_963277665.1 of Viscum album. Taxonomy (NCBI): domain Eukaryota; kingdom Viridiplantae; phylum Streptophyta; class Magnoliopsida; order Santalales; family Viscaceae; genus Viscum; species Viscum album. Next base: position 1,544,460,071 of record OY728135.1, on the reverse strand, counting down.
TGCTGCAGCTAAAACACCCTTGACAACTCATAAATCCTTTTCATAACCCACCCTGGGTCTCTCACCATGAATTGAATGAAAAGAAAAATGTTCTCTCAGATCTATTCCCCTTCCTCCTCATCTTTCAGCAATGGTGCCTTAAGCTCCCTGTCTAGAATTTCGTTCTGGTCCATACCCATCGATCTCTCCCTCAACAAGAATTATAGATACATATCTCTATAAATAAAAACACATGTCTTAGGTCTCATAAAACAACCATATAACATTTACTCAATGGTATAAACTAAAACAATAAGTTTCAACATTTCATTTCCACCTTTTTCTATTCACATGGTCAACACCGAGGCCTTATCACTACCCTTAACATTCCTACTCCTAGGTCTTGGTTTAAAAGGGTACATACCATCTCATTAATTAATTCAACCATTAATTAATCATATTATCTCAAATTAATTAATTCAAAAATTAATTAATTAATCATAATCATTTCATCATTCAAGGTTCTCATTAGAAATCCATTTAATTTCATTTTTCATCATTATTTCAATCTCACAACAAGGAAAAATCATTCATGTTCAACAACATACCCATAACCTATTTTCCTATGAGTGCCTAGAATGATGTATGTCACAAAAAAACCTGAGTTCTTAGAATGTGCATGCAGACTCATGTATCATGCCTCTTTAGTCCATGATTACAAAATTAAAAAAAATCAAAAGAAAAATCACATCACACCACAAGTGTATCCCCAAAGGTTAAATAATATTCAACTATAACAACAGACAACAATCACAACATTCCTACCTTGAGTACTCATACTTTACCCCATATATGGGTTTGCATCTCCAATGCATGAGCATATTACCATGACAAGACTCTTCCTAGTCTCATGTACACCATTCCCAAAATAGTAAGTCAAAAAAAAGAAGAAAGAAAAAGAAAACTCCTATGATACCACATTGTGATGTCCCGACCCAGGTGCCATTAAATTGTGCTATGAGCCAGTTGGTCACATGCCCTTAATTGCGCCTCCCCATATTCCAGAGGGTTCTGACTAGCAGTGAGGGTCTGGTAAATTAGTCTTGGGGAGACTTTCCCTTATTTTATCAGAATAAAACACCAACAAAAGCAGAAAACAATAACCCAAGACGAATGCATATAAATAACCTAAACAATACCATGTCATATTATATTCAAAACAAGACAATACAATACTCAATTGAAAGGTAAAACATGATATGACAATGATAATTTCAAGTGTCTACAAGGAAACTAAAAGTAATGACACAAAAACTCCCTATAGGGTCATGAATATGTTTGGTTCCCTCTCCCTTGCATCAATCTGAAATAGCAATTTATCCTAGGGCCTTGCCCTTATCCTGTCCTGCAACAACAATGTCTACTCGGGAGCCGATCAGACGTCCCGAATAGGGTGTGAGTATGAATCAGTAGGGCCCCACCAATGGGGTATAAAACAACTATAATCAGATGATAGTGTAGGTTGTTTTATGAAGAAAAAAATACAATGCATAATTAAATAGTTATCACATTATCTTTTAAACTTCAATCATCACATTAGGCCTAGTTTCAATTCATGTTTTCCATTTGAACCATCATTCATTATTATCATTTATTTGGTGTTGAATTTCATGTCAATCATCCCAAATCTCATTGAGTGAAGGTCACCATGCCTAACACAACATATCTCATTCGATGTAGGCCGTCATGCCTAGCACCCCATAATCTCAATCATGGATAACTACTAGGTAGGAACGCCATGTACAAGTCCCAACTTCTAATTGGTCTAGAACACCATGTCTAAAACCACACAAATCTCATTAATTAATCATTATTTAATTAAAAAAAATCCACATTATTCCATTACAAATCCAACGATTAGTTCAATATTTCAAAGGCCATTAGTTAACTCAACAACTAATTAATCATGTAATTCATTAATTAATTCATCCATTAATTAATCAATAAAAAAAATTCTAATTCTATAATAAATTCTTCACAACTAATTATCTATATCAAATCTGAACATTTCATAATTAATTCTCACAAATAATTATCATACATATCCAAACATAATTTCATAATTAATTTCCCAAAATTAATTATCTTATCACAATCAATTCAATATCTCATTTAAAATATCTCATCCCATAACTAATCTCCAAAACAAATATCTATATGGGAAACCCCCTTCATTTGTTTCGTGATTCAATTATCAAATAATAAACACGGCAAATCACAAGTCAATTCCACATTCCTAATTACTCCAATTTAAGAATTCAATTATCAAGGGATGAAAGAAATTCATAAAAACACATAAACATATCAAATCCACGACTATAGGAGCTTTATTTATACCACTTTACACTTTTTATTGATGGATTTAACCCAACAGAAATCCCCAAAATTGAAGTGGAACAATGTCATTGATCAAGCTCCGGATCTAAATCCCTAATCCAGAATTAATATCACATGAATCAAGGTTTTAAAATTCTTGATCTAGATCCAATATACTATATATAGATCTCAACTCATAGGTTTTGACCCATGGAAATAGTGGAGATATTTCATAAAAATATGAAGGAAGGATAGAGGAAGGAATGCGAGAAGCAACGAGTTGAAATCCCCTTATTGGGAAGAGAGTGGATCTTCAATACATGATTTTGATCTTGAAGAACCATGTTCAGATCACCTTGTAATCCCTCCTAAAGGCTTTGGTAACACATAGAATTTTTCAAGCCTAAGCCAAGGTCGAAATATGGAAGCCTTGGGGAGTTTGGGTGGTTTTAAAATGAATTTCCAGATATTACATTCCACACACATGGTTATCTGGGCAGTGGTGCACGATTAAGAAAATCGTGCACCAATCGTGTGGATCCTATTGTCTGAGTTTTCATGGTTGGCATAGTTTAGTCGCATGGTTAGACATAGCGTACACAAACTGTGCAGTCCTCTCTGTCCATGTTTTCATTGTTGGCACGGTTTAGCTGCATTGTATGTCAAACCATGAACATACCACTATCCTTAGTTTTCCTTAAAAATTCACCCAAACACACCCCAAGTCACTAATCCAAAACATAGGTACTTAAAAACGTCAAAAAGTACATTAAAACGCACCCAATATTACTCCATAGAAGATCAGGATCTTACTTGACCTCCAAAATGATGTTTTTACTCAGGGTGCCCTAATTTTATAACATTCCATGGATTTTCATCCTCATTTTAGGGGGTCTTAATTCCTTTTTTTGATGAGTAATGAATTTATTCCTAGCACTTACATTTATGTTTTTTATTATGGTTTTTAAATTTCATCATTTTTTCCAATTTAGCCTCATTTATAATTGAATATATTCACATTTTCTAATATTCACTCACAATAAATCGCTTTTATAAATACATATATCAAAAAATTTATGGGAAAAGGAATTTTTAAATATATAAAATAAAAATTTATTATTGATTTTACTTAAATTAAAATAATTGTCAATTTTTCTTCAAAAAATGCAACAATATGTATATATAATTTTATATATAAATATGTGTGTGTACTAATAAACACATATATATATATATTGTTATTTTTATATATTTATATTATAATATATGTAAATTAAAAAAAATGTATAATATATTTAAATAAATATAATTGTGTTTATATATATAACACACATTTCAAAATATATTCAAATAAATATAACAGTCATTAAATATAAAACAAAACATTCATGGCATAATGGTAAGAATATTCAGTGACATAATGGAAATCTAGTTATAAAATCCATGTGTGTGAATGAATTTGGCATAGCCATATAGTGCTGATGAAGGGGGTGGGGTGTGTCATGGAGGATGGGTAGTGAAAACACTGATAAAGGGGGATGTATGAGCTAAGAAATGTGGGTAGTGTGCGTGAATTATTATTATTATTTCCATATATTTAACAACTTTTCTTTAGTGCTATTAAAATATAACATTTAATAGAACTATAAAGAACTATTAAAATCACCCACTAAAAGTCTTAAAAAATATGTGGTTCAATTCACCCTTTAATAGTCTTAAAAAAGAGCGGATAAAGGGTGACTTTATTATAGATTTTTAGTGCTATTAAAGGGTTCCTTTTATAGTTATCTTTTTATCTCTATTAAAGCCCTACACTTTTAACATTGCATGCAATATTAATGTTATTTAACATTTTAACAAACCCCTTAACTAGCTCTCTTAAATCCATATGTTGTAGTAGTTCATTTTTTTATGATGTAGGAAATTGTCCGAGGAATTTAAAGCTTCCCCTACAATGAAACATGGAGAATGGTAAAGTCTATTTCCAAAGACACCAACTTAATGTTATAATATTGGAACAACTCGATTCCATTCAACATCTCATAATCCTCCACCATAATAGAATCTCCCACCCCAAAACCATCATTGAAGGAATGGAAAATAGATCCTTGAGGTTCGTGAACCACTCCCCCTCATAAATCCATACACGAATGATTTGTCCATTTTGAGTTTCAATCCACTACTCGAGGGGATTACTCCTCACTGATCTCCCCTGCCTATTAATATTCTAGAAGATTCTAGTATATTTACTACTTTACGTGAATTTTCTCAGTGAAGTTGTGGACTCCCAAATTTTTTCGAGGTGGACCAGTTCATCACCAATACCCCTGTTTCTAAGAACCATGGGTAGAAAGAAGTAGATCATACACCCTATAAGGACCCGGCCTTATTGCATACATAATCTTGAATTTAGTCAATAAAACACTTCCTTTACATTTAAGATCATTTCATGTTTAAAGTTTTAGAGAATTGGTACATAATACATTCATAACATTACACATTATTACTGAGTAGATACCATAAAAATAGTTTCTATGTTTTTCAAATTATAAAACATTAAAACATAAAACATGACTTCTTGAAAATTATTCAACATTTAACATGAATTATATCCTTGTATTACACATCCATTAACCTATGAAAATTATTTAAAAATTGGGATGATCACAATAACTCTGTAAGGTTGATAAAAAGAAGGGAATAACACATTAGTCGTATGAAATCATTTTCAAAAGACATACTTATCACCTATATATATATATATATTTACTTTGTGAAACATGAGATTTACACATTACATAAGAAAATAAGTATAACCATAAATTTATCTTGGGTCATTAATTACATAATCTTGTAACCCTCTCGGATACCTTATAATTTGTAACCCTCACGGCTACCTTACTATTTGTGTAACCATCATAGTTACACTTGGAGTAACCATACAACCGACCTCCAAGTTAAACATACCCAATGAATTGGAAGTAGATATAGGTCCCACCATTCATCATAAATGATGCCCAATAACTAGAATATAATCATACAACATGAAAAATTTCATGAAAACATTTCTTTTGAATTTTGTAAAATAGATTTGTAAAAGAGGATTTTAAAAGGAAAGACCCTTACATAAATCATATAATTGAAGAGAGACTTAATAGTGTAGATGGAATATGTATATACTCTGTAAATATAAATAATTAAACATATTATAATCATAATTCATCACACAAACAATTTAAATACCACACAAATAATGAAGAATAAGGTTAACCCAAAGGATGGAAATCAGGTTAAGAATTCCCATACCTCGGGTTTGTCTTACTTAAAACTTATTTAAACATCTTGTATAATGGTTAGAAGAGTGTAATTAGTATTTTACATAAACATTTTCATGTTTATAACATCTTATATGATCATTTCTTAACATTATTTCACCCTTTAATTGTTAGTATTTTTCTCCATGCACTTTGTTTGGGTGAGTTCTTTACATGATTTCCAAGATTGGTTCATGATGGATGTTCTTGTCGATTGGAAGTGAAACTCTATAATTGGATTGAAAAGTTATTTAAATATTTCTATTACCATAATTTATACCATTTATTATTTTGAATTTTTACATGAGGATGATTCATAAGTTAAAATATTAATGATGTCTGTTTAGATCATTTTGGTGGTTCTTGGATAATAACAGCCTCATTTTGTCTTATAAATTAAAACCACGAGTAAAAATAGAATTAAATAACAATGTATGAGAAATAATAGATATATTATAACTTTTTTCAACCATAAAAATGTTTTTATAACCAGACTTGAAAGAGTTAATGAAAATCAAAATCACATCGTCAACGATGTCGGTAATTCGACACATCACGGATAATGTTTTTATTCCTTGAATAAGTGGGAGAGGAGAATGATAATAATGATGAATTTTCCATGAACATGAGAAAATTTATAATATAAATTATTTCTGGATATTTAATTCTTCTTGGGTAATAATATATGAAGAAATAATTATAATGGAACTCAAAATAAAAAAATATGCAAGAAATCCCTTACAAAATTTCGGCAGCCCAACGACTATGAAACAGGGTTTTAGAAAACATTAAAAAGAGAGGGGACAATGGTAACCCATCCAGAAATGAATCATAATATAGAATATAGAAATAATAAAAAGGAAATAAGAACATTTTATGGAGACTTTGAAAGTTATACCACATAAAAGAGAACATGAATAGAAAAAAGAAAGAAAATGAGAATTTTCTTACCTTGTAGAGTAACCCCTAGAACATGAAAATTGGGACCTTGGGGGCTTGAGAAAACTTTGGGAGGAATAATAGGAAGGTAAGGAGGCCAGAACTTCATTGAGGAAGAATTGGGGATGAAGTTAATTAAGGAATGGGTTGGTATTTATAGGAAAAGTAAGGGAATATTTTAAAAATTTCCAAGGGACACCTCAGGAGTGGTATTGGAAAAACCATGGGCTTGCCCATGGTATAAGCCACTTGGTACAACTCACATATTATTTAACTGTACACATGTTTACCAGATTTATGACATCATTATTACATCATTAATGATGTCATTAACACACCAAAATTAAAAACTGTATTTTTTACTATTCACCAAAAATCAACTTTTTCAGAAAAAATCACAAAATTCACCCTAACCATTTTTAAACATGTATAATTCAAAAATGAAGTCCATTTTTTGAAAATAATTTTCTAAATATTATTAATTTAATTTTTAAATAAAATCATACTTATTTCAAAAATTAACAATTCTAATTCTATAACTACTTCTATATCACGATGAAAAATTAACCAAGATATTATTATCCTAAATCCTTAAGAAAATAAAATAATAATAAAATATACTACTTGTTAGGGTCATATTACTATTCATAAGGGTATTTTATTATTCACCAAAAAAACAAGTCGGTTCCCATACACTTCAAATAACATACTGAACCCAATTGTAGATGACAGTTTCTTGTAATTCAAAACATAGAAGTGGAAAAATTATGTTTTAAAGGCTAGTTTCAAATATCTACATAAAACAATGTTCTATGCATTTCAATTTATTTATAGAAAAACATGGGGTGTTATATTATCCCCACCTTCTGGAAATTGCGTCCTCACAATTTTATTTACTTATTAAACAACTGAGGTTACTTTTCCCTCATAGCATTTTCAGACTCCCAGGTTACTTCTTCAACCATGTGGTTTCTCCACAAAACCTTTACCTGGTGGATTACCTTATTCCACAATACATGTTCCCTTTGATCAAGAATCTGAACCAGTTTCTCTTTATAAGAATGTTTCTCTTCCAGCTGAACTCCTTCTGGGGTCAAGACATGTGATAAATTTGGAACATACTTTCTAAAAATAGAAACATGAAAAACATTGTGTACCTGAGACAAACTCGGAGGAAAATCTACACAAAATGACACTATTCCAACTTTCTCCAATATTTCAAAAGTACCGATGAACCATGGACTTAGCTTCCCTTTCTTACTGAAACACATCACACTTTTACGAGGAGTGATTTTAAAGAAAACATGGTCACCTACCTCGAAAGAGAAGTCTTTCCTTATGTTATCTGCATAACTTCTCGGCCTACTCTGAGCTGTCCTCATGTGTTACTGGATCATCTTCACTTTCACAGTTACTTCTTCTACTAATTTTACCCCCATAAACTTTCTTTCACTGACTTCATCCCACAATGCTGGAGTCCGACACCGCTTCCCACACAAAGCCTCAAAAGGTGCCATATGAATACTGGAATAAAAACTGTTATTATAAGAAAACTCCTCTAAATAAAGATGTTAATCCCAACATCCCTGATAGTCCATTGAACAAGCTCAAAGCATAACCTCCAAATTTTTAATCTTTCATTATGACTTCCCATCTGATTGAGGATGAAAAGTTGTACTGAAATTTAACTATATTCCCAAAGACATTTGATGTCTCTTCCAAAAGTTATAAGTGAACCTGGGATCCTAGTCAAATACAATGGAAAGAGGAACTCCATATAACCTGACAATCTCCTTGAGGTACAATTGAGAAAGCTGATCCAAATACATTGTATCTTGAATATAAAGAAAATTTGTAGATTTTGTCAGTCGATCCAAAATAACCCAAATTGAATTGTTTTCTCAATATTTCTTAGGTAGTCCCACCACAAAGTCCATGGATACATTCTCCCACTTCCACTCTGGTACTGAAAAAGGCTGAAACATCCCCTTCGGTAACTGCCACTCTACTTTAACCTACTGACATGTCAAACATTTCATGGTAAAATCAGCAATGTCCCTTTTCATTCCATCCCACCAGTAATTCTCCCGAAGTTCTCTGTACATCATAGTACTGCTAGGATGAACTGAAAATGGAGAACTATGATCTTCACACAACAATTATTTCCTTAACTGGAAACCACAAGGCACACATAACCTTTTACCAAATCTCAAAACACAATCTTTATCAATATTAAATTATGGAAACTTACCCATTTTAACAAATTATACCCTTTTCTGTAGTTCACTGTCTTCATTCTGTTCTCGCTTAATTATGTCTGACAATGAAGAATGTACTAAAACCTAAAACAAAAAGATGTATTCCATGCACCAAAAACTTCTAAGCTAAAATTCATCAAATCATTAATCAAGGGATCATGTTCCAAACATAACATGGTTAATGATGCATGTTATTTCTGACTCAAGGAATCCACCACTTTTTTTCTTTTCCAAGACGGTAATTGATTGTGCAATCATAATCCTTTATCAGTTCAAGCCATATTCTATGTCTCATGTTTAATTCCTTCTGAGTGAATATATACTTCAGACTTTTATGGTCAGTATATATTTGACATTTGGATCTGTATAAATGATGCCTCCCAATTTTAAAAGTAAAAACCATAGATTCCAATTCCAAATCATGTGTGGGATAATTTAACTCATGAGGTTTAAGTTGTCTCAAAGAATAAGAAATTACCTGATCATTCTGCATCAAAACACAACCAAGTCATTTCAAAGAAGCATCACTATAGATTACAAACTCACCATTTTGGGAAGGTAAGGCCAAAACTGGAGGATTCACCAATCTCCTCTTCAGTTCCTGAAAAAAGACATCACATTATTCTATCCAAACAAATTTAACCCCTTTCCATGTTAACTTAGTTATCAGGATAGATAACCATGAAAAGATCTTAACAACCCATCGGTAATAACCAACTAACCCAAGAAAACTATGAATATCTGTAACATTTGTGGGACTTGGACATTCATCAACCACCTTTATTTTGGCAGGATCAACTGTTATTCCATCCTTATTTACAATGTGCCTATGAAAAGAAATCTTTTGTAACCAAAAATTAGACTTTCTGGATTTTCCATACAGTTTCTTTTCTTTTAAGGTTTGTAAAAAACCATTATATGTTTTTCATGCTCCGCTTTATTTTTATAAAATACTAGAATGTCATAAATATACACAACTACAAACTTATCCAAGAACTCATTAAATAATCTATTAATAAGATTCATGAATACATAAGGTTAATTAGTTATTTCAAATTTCATAACAAAAAATTCATAATGCATATATCTAGTACGAAAGGATGTTTTTAGGATGTCATCCTCCTTCACCTTCAGCTGATGGTATCCGAATCTCAAGTCAATCTTGGAAAAGTACTAAGCTCTCTTGATCTGATCAAACAAGTCATCGATATGAGGCAAAGGATACTTGTTTTTAATAGTGATGTTATTCAAATCTCTATAATCAATGTAAAGTCTCATGGAACCATCTTTCTTTTTAACAAACAAAATTGGAGCACCCCATGGTGATGTTCTAGGATAAATGAAGCCTTTCTCAAAAAAATATTGCAACTAATTTTTAAGAAGTTCTATTTGAGCCATATTATTTGGGGGTTTTGAAATTGACTTAGCATCAAAAACTAAGTCAATTTTGATTTCAACTTTTTGATCATGTATGAAACAGGGTAACTCATTGGGAAAAAATCATGGTATTCATTTACCACAGAAATAACGACCCATACTTTACATACATTGTTAATACTTCAAAATTGAAGTAAACTTATTACAACATATAACAAAACCATGAAAGGACCGTATAGGTATAGTTTCTTTAGAAACTGGGAAACATAAACAACTGGTTCATAAAGCGTCTACACTATCTCCCATTTATTTCATAATATCTATAGTCCCTTTTGGCATATCTTACTTAATAACCTTCTTCCTGACCTAGGGAAAGAAAACATTCAAAAGGGTGATCTCAAATTCTCAGTAAGGGTAAATAAAATAAATATCAATCACATCATATTCATAAGAACATAACATTTTGGAAATCTTGACCTGCAAAAGAGATCATAATTTCATAACATGGGATAAATCATAGTAGTGAAATGTAATCCCAATAATCATAACTTAAAACATGAAACTTTGTGTCATACACACATAATCATAGAGAATCATTTCTTATTAGTCAAGGCTCATTGCCAATACTATCTTAGTGGACAAAGTCCATTTCTGAACTGAGTTCATTCCTTGTTTCAGTCCTGTTTCACTGAACCGGTTTAACCTGTCATTCTAGCCATGTCTATCTCATGAGATATAAAAATCTTTACCCAATTCATTGTAGGGAGATATAGGTCCCACCCATCTCATAATTATATCATTCTTATGTGTGCCACAAAATCAAAAATCATACATCATTGCATAACCCATGTAATAAAAATGGGATTCTTAAAAATCGTGACATCATAAAATAATTCATATAAGATAAAGGAATTCATAAAAATAATTTCATCACAACATAATCAAATCAATGTAATAATATGGATAGAAACTTAACCCTATATTATCTTAGATGGAAAATAATTTTGATAAAACACTTCTTGAGGAAAATATCCTTTCTACTTCAAAACCATTTTTCTCTCTTAACATGTCATATAATTTTGAACTAAAATAAGTTGATTAAAAATAAACTTGAAAACTTGTAAAGTAAGATTCATGGAAATAATGTTCTAAAAATACATTCATACCGTATAAGTTAAAAAAACATTCTTCTCGTACTTTTGTTGGAAAATTCAAAAAGTACCTCGTACGAAAAACGACAAAAGATTCCTTCCATGTCTTTTACTAAAAACTCACTGAAGGGTAAAATTGGATATAAACTATTGTATAAGGATATAAATATTAAATATTTAGGAAACATGGATGTGGATGATAAAATACACCCCAGTAAATTCCAAAGTATAAACAATCTCGGATAAAAATGAGATTGTGATATTTCTCTTACCTTAGGTCCGATTTACTTCGTAAGTGTCTGAACCACCGGTATAATGATTTAAATAATTTCATTGACTTATTATAGAATCATAATCATTGTTATGATATCATATATGGTCATATTATTAGCTTATTATTAGTAATATTTCATTTCTACTTGTTATTCGGGTGTTTATTACTTTTTGTTCTTATGCGTGTTTCGTCGAATAAATTCTTATTCTTCTTTTTAGGTTATAGATACCTCATTTCCAGAATTTTATTAGTGTAATATATATCATATGTATTCACTCAATTAATTTATGTAATCATTATGCAATGAAAATCATGTGGAACGAGTCGCATCACATCGTGGAGACGGTATTCCGTACGTACGCACGAGCGATGATATCGTTCCCATGATTGTGGAATTGTATTGGAGTGTATGTATACTATTTCAGAATCAATATCAATTTAAAATAATCATATATATTCATTATTTACACCATTATACCCATCCAAGTAAGGTGGTGGTGGAAAATAGATTACACCACGGCGTGGAGACGGTATTCCGTACGTACGCACGCACGGTGATTTCATTTTTCATAGGATGGATAGATGGTGAAATAGGGTAGTTTCATACTTATAATAACATATCTGTATATTAGTGATACTGATGTTATTAATTCATAATGAAACAACTAAAGAAGAAGAAGTGGAAGGAGAAATAAAGTTGAAAGAATCGGTAACGGACATTACCTCTTCTTTGAAGCGCCTCTTTGAGACCTCCTTTTAGGGCACTAAAATTGGTCTTTGAAGAAGACCAAGACCTCTAGGATGTTTCTAGGGATGTGGAGAGGAGAAATTTGTAGGGGTTGTCCGAGCTTGAAGGCTCAAAGTGGTATGAGGAAGAGAGGGAGGAGGTTCCCTTTTATAAGGGAGGAGAGGGGCACCTTTGGAAAAACTAAATATATTATTTCATTATAAAGACATATTCAGTTTTAAATAGCTCAAAATTGAAATATTTATAAGATAAGGTGGTTATGGGTCTAAATCCTCTCATCCAATAGAATTTGGACAAGTTTAGTTTAATATTTTAACCTTATCATTTAGATTTAAGTTAGATAAATTTACTTTTACCGTGTCTTTTTGTGTTCTTACACTATAAGGTTAATAAACATACAATAACAAGACAAACGAACCCCAAGTTGTTTATTATTAATATATATAACCTTATATAAGTCATTTGGCCGAACCTTAGATTTTTAGGAATAAAATAACAATTAATAATATAATATTTGTTTTAAAAACTATTTTATGTAAATTTTGACACTATTTAGTAATTGATTTTTGTGAAAATCATAACAGAATTATTAGTTAGTAAAAAGTTAATTAAATCAATACTAACATGTCATATTAACCTATAAAATTAGTGGAATTCATTAAAAGACTCAAATTACATTTATTTGGGTATTTATAACATCAATTATGTCAATATTTCATTAATAATTTAATTACTGCATCATCTTTGTGTCATAAATAAATTAAATTATTTAATGTCTACAAATTACAAATAAAATACCATTATGTAGGAAATATTTTTATCTTTATAATGAATATTTATAGTTGAATATATCTTATGTATAACCCTATATTAAAAATTATTTACTTATTAAACTTTGATTTTAACTATTTTAACCCATCTTTAAATAAATTAATAATAAATGTCCTAATCTAATCCATGTGGGCCTAAATGGTCATATTTTATTCCTAAGGTTGTTTTTGGTCGAATTACACTTATCCAATAGAATTAGGACATGTGTTAGGGTAATAATAATATCATTTTTACCCTTAATTACCCTATTGACTTTTAACCGTGGTAAATAAAAGTAAAAAGTTACTATTCACCAAAAATTATTTTCATCTCATTGAACCACATTTTACTTACTGACATCAACTGTGTCTCTCAGATTTTTGAAATTTCACTCACAGAAGTGGTAAAATTATGTTTTACATAAATTTGCAAATTCTCCTAGGAGGTGGGTAAAAGACGGTGAAAAGTTCGATAAAATTTTTATATATCTAAAATTATTATAAAATTACTCCAATGAACTACATTGAACTTATATAGGTATTATGTATCAATTTTGACCTAAAATAAATTTAAATAAATAATTACTTAAATAAAAAGTCGTTTTTTAAATAATAACCCAATGTTTTGACTATTCATCAAAAATTGAAAGTTTCCAGAAAAATACCAAAAATTTTACCCTAGGCTAATTTCGATATTCCAAATCCAAAAAAGAAATCCATTTTGAGAAATAAAATTTACAAAATTTCAAAAAAGTGGTTATTACTATTCATAATGGCTAGTTTTAATAATATTTTAATAGCATATCGTTGTTTAGTGAAACTCGATATTGCGTACGACGCAAGTTATCGAGGAAGGTCGTGATTGCGTGTAAAGCAATCCAAGCTAGTGTTGTGTGTAGTGAAAGATTCCTTTGATGATTTATATAAAATAAAAACAAAATATATCTTATAAAAGTCTCAGTTGTGACATTCTACCCCCCTTAAAATGAATTTCGCCCTCAAAATTCATCACTTTGTAACAAAAAGATGAGGATACCTCTCCCTCATCATATCCTCAAGCTCCCATGTAGCTTCTTCTAATTGGTGGTTCCTCCATAAAACATTCACCAAGCGAGTGGTCTTGTTCCGTAGGACTTTTTCACTACGATCGAGAATCTCTATCGGCTATTCTTCATAAGAAAGATCTTGTTCCAGCAGTACAACTTCTGAGCTGAGTACATGTGAAGGATCAGGTATGTACTTTATTAGGAGAGATAAATGGAACACATCGTGAACTTGAGAGAGATTCAGTGGAATCTCCAATCGGTAAGCTACCTTCCCAACACGATCCAGTATTTCAAAAGGACCGATATATCTAAGGCTCAGCTTTCCCTTCTTTCCAAATCTCATTACTCTCTTCCAAGGAGATATTCGTAAGAACACTTTATCACCCACTTCAAACTCTAAGTCTTTTCTTCGGTTGTCGGCATAACTTTTTTGTCGACTATGAGCTGCTATTATGTGTTGTTGAATAGATCGGACCATTTCTGCCATCTCATCAACAAGATCAGGTCCTAATAGCTTTCTTTCCCCAACTTCATCCCAGCAAGTTGGATTCCTGCATTTCTTTCCATAGAGAGCTTCATAAGGAACCATCTGAATATTAGAGTGAAAGCTATTATTATAAGAAAATTCCACCAAAGGTAGGTGTTGATCCCGACCACCTTTGAAATCCATAGAGCAAGCTCTCAACATATCTTCTAGAGTTTGAATTGTCCTCTCAGACTGACCGTCTGTCTGAGGATGATAAGCAGTGCTGAAACTCAACTCTGTATCGAGAGTATGCTGAAGACTTCTCCAGAACTTTGAGGTAAACCTCGGATCCCGATCAGATATAATAGAAATTGGCACTCCATGCAATCTTACCACTTCCTTTACATATATCCTGGCAAGCTGATCCAGAGATAAATCCTCTCTAATAGCAATGAAATGTGCATACTTTGTAAGACGATCAAATATGACCCAGATAGCATTATTGCCTTTGTATGTTTTAGTAATTCCTGTGACAAAGTCCATAGTGAATTTTTCCCATTTCCATTCAGGTATGGGTAATGGTTGTAACATCCCCTTAGACTTTTGTCTCTCAGCTTTAACTTTCTGACAAACCAAGCATCGAGAGACATATTCAGCAACATCTATTTTCATGCCATCCCACCAGAAGTACTATTTCAGGTACCTATACATCTTTGTGCTTCCAGGATGAATAGAGAACGAAGAACTATGAGCCTCATCCAGCAGTTCCTTTAATTTGGGGATGGGAGGAACACAAACCCGATTCCTGAACTTTATTATCCCATCACAGTCAAGGTTTAATTCAGGAACATTTCTCACCTTCTTTTGTAACTCTACATCTTCTTTCTGTGCCTCTTTAATCTTAACATGTATAGATGGTTGAACAGTCATTTGAGAAAGATACTATTTTTCCCCTTTCATTATAACTCCAAGATCCATCATTTGTAAATCCATAAATATTGGATCTTTTGTGATCCTCATCATGGATAAACTAGCATGGTCTTGTCAACTTAATGCATCTTCCACCTAGTTTGCTTTCCCAGGGTGGTAATGAATTGAGCAGTCGTAATCCTTAATCAGCTTCAACCATCTTCTTTGGCGCATATTCAGCTCCTTTTGTGTGAAAATATACTTTAGAATTTTATGATCAGTATAAATGTCACACCTTTCTCCATAAAGATAATGCCTCCAAATCTTTAATGCAAAGATTACCGCAGCTAACTCCAAATCATGAGTTGGGTAATTTTTCTCATGGATTTTCAACTTTCGTGAGGCATAAGCTATCACCATATCATTTTTCATAAGAACACACCCCAATCCCTTCTTGGATGCATCACTGTAGATCACAAACCTTTCTCCACTACAAGGCAGTGTGAGCACAGGTGCACTGGATAACCTTCTTTTCAACTCATTGAAATTCTCTTCACATTCCTCCGTCCAAACAAACTTAACTCCTTTCCAATTCAACATGGTGAGTGGATTAGTTAATCGTGAAAAATATTTCACAAAACGTCGATAATATCCAACCAAACCAAGAAAACTTCGGATCTCAGTTACTATTGTTGGTCTCGTCCATCTTTCGATAACCTCTGTTTTTGCTGGATCTACAGATATCCCCTCTTTTGAGATTATGTGACCCAAAAATGAAACATTTTGAAGCCAAAATTCACACTTGGTAAAATAAGTCATCAATGAGCGGGAGAGGATATTTGTTCTTGATAGTGATCTTGTTAAGTTCTCAATAATTAATGCAGAGTCTCATTGATCCATCTTTCTTCTTAACAAACAGAACAGGTGCTCCCCAAGGTGACGCACTAGGGCGTATGAACCCCTTATCAAGATTCTCTTGGAGTTGATTCTTCAATTCCTGCAACTCAATTGGGTCCATTCTATAAGGTGTCTTTGAAATAGGGAAAGCACCTGGTACAAGTTCTATTGAAAACTCAACTTCACGATTTGGTGGAAGACCCGGCAATTCCTCCGGAAAGACATCATCAAACTCTCATACAATGGGAATATTCTTAATCATGAGTTTCTCTCTAACCATTTGAGATAAATAACCTTCATTTAGTGGAATCAAGACCCATAAGATGGAAGAAATTTCCACTGGAAGGTTATGTTAATCCCTGCATCGATAGACGATCAAAGATTGATCTGGAATATGAAATGTGACTTCCCTTCTTTGGAAATTGATATGAGATCCATATAGAGAAAGCCAATCCATGCCAAGAATCACATCAAATTACACTATATGGAGGATCACAAGATTTTAAGTAAGCACTTTCCCACAAACTTCAATCGGAGAAGAATTATAAACTTTTTATGCGACTGTTGTGCCATTAGGGGTTGTCACAGCTAACTCAACATCTAATTGTTGAGGTAATACGGTGATACCCTTAGAAAATTCTTCAGAAATAAAGGAGTGGGTGGATCCAGAACCAAATAAAACATTTTCTACTTTAGAGTGGATGGTAAGTGTACCTTTCACCACTTCGTTATCGTACACCACATCACTGATAGAAATTGCATGTGACTTTCCTTTGTCTTTAGCCTTAAGAGTTTTTTGACGTCGATCATCATCAAAAACCCTTGGATTAGGGCATTGATTGGCATAATGCCCTATTTCCTTGCACTTGTAACATTGATGTGTAGGAGGTGCACTCTGTGTAGCCTTTTTATTGTTCGCATCACTAGACATCTTCTTCCCATCATTGCGGCATTCAAATGCCCGATGACCTTCCTTTCCACATTTGAAACATTTACTTGTCCCTTTAAGAAAACTCCCTCCATGTTTCTTTCCACACTTTTAGCATAAGGGAAAACTCATCTTATTTTCAGTGTGCTCTTTAGATTTTCCTTTGAATTCCATTTTCCTCTTCTTATCAAACCCATATGACTGATGGGTTACTCCAATCTCCATCTCAACTTTGAGAGCACATCGAACAATTTCCTCGGAGCTATTGAAGTCCCTTATGGATAATGCCCTTCTAAGACTTGGTTTTAAGCCACTAAATAATCGATTGATCTTACTCTCAGGTTGGATAATAATACCAGAAGCGTACCTTGCAAGTCCTGTAAAATTTTCTTCATAGGTACCAACAGATTCATCATCCATTTTCTTTAGTTCAAGAAACTCCTTCTCCATCATTGTTCGGAGAATAAGTCATCAATGAGCGGGAGAGGATATTTGTTCTTGATAGTGATCTTGTTAAGTTCTCAATAATTAATGCAGAGTCTCATTGATCCATCTTTCTTCTTAACAAACAGAACAGGTGCTCCCCAAGGTGACGCACTAGGGCGTATGAACCCCTTATCAAGATTCTCTTGGAGTTGATTCTTCAATTCCTGCAACTCAATTGGGTCCATTCTATAAGGTGTCTTTGAAATAGGGAAAGCACCTGGTACAAGTTCTATTGAAAACTCAACTTCACGATTTGGTGGAAGACCCGGCAATTCCTCCGGAAAGACATCATCAAACTCTCATACAATGGGAATATTCTTAATCATGAGTTTCTCTCTAACCATTTGAGATAAATAACCTTCATTTAGTGGAATCAAGACCCATAAGATGGAAGAAATTTCCACTGGAAGGTTATGTTAATCCCTGCATCGATAGACGATCAAAGATTGATCTGGAATATGAAATGTGACTTCCCTTCTTTGGAAATTGATATGAGATCCATATAGAGAAAGCCAATCCATGCCAAGAATCACATCAAATTACACTATATGGAGGATCACAAGATTTTAAGTAAGCACTTTCCCACAAACTTCAATCGGAGAAGAATTATAAACTTTTTATGCGACTGTTGTGCCATTAGGGGTTGTCACAGCTAACTCAACATCTAATTGTTGAGGTAATACGGTGATACCCTTAGAAAATTCTTCAGAAATAAAGGAGTGGGTGGATCCAGAACCAAATAAAACATTTTCTACTTTAGAGTGGATGGTAAGTGTACCTTTCACCACTTCGTTATCGTACACCACATCACTGATAGAAATTGCATGTGACTTTCCTTTGTCTTTAGCCTTAAGAGTTTTTTGACGTCGATCATCATCAAAAACCCTTGGATTAGGGCATTGATTGGCATAATGCCCTATTTCCTTGCACTTGTAACATTGATGTGTAGGAGGTGCACTCTGTGTAGCCTTTTTATTGTTCGCATCACTAGACATCTTCTTCCCATCATTGCGGCATTCAAATGCCCGATGACCTTCCTTTCCACATTTGAAACATTTACTTGTCCCTTTAAGAAAACTCCCTCCATGTTTCTTTCCACACTTTTAGCATAAGGGAAAACTCATCTTATTTTCAGTGTGCTCTTTAGATTTTCCTTTGAATTCCATTTTCCTCTTCTTATCAAACCCATATGACTGATGGGTTACTCCAATCTCCATCTCAACTTTGAGAGCACATCGAACAATTTCCTCGGAGCTATTGAAGTCCCTTATGGATAATGCCCTTCGAAGACTTGGTTTTAAGCCACTAAATAATCGATTGATCTTACTCTCAGGTTGGATAATAATACCAGAAGCGTACCTTGCAAGTCTTGTAAAATTTTCTTCATAGGTACCAACAGATTCATCATCCATTTTCTTTAGTTCAAGAAACTCCTTCTCCATCATTGTTCGGAGAATACGAGGGAAGTACTTATTGAAAAATTAGTTCTTGAACTCGTCCCATTCCATGGACTCAATTTCATCTCTTGGCCTCGTATTCTTGATAAGATTCCACCATTGATCAGCATCACCTTCCAAACGATACACTGCTAAGATGACTTTATCATGTTCAGAACATTGAAGAACTGAAAATATCTTTTCAGTTGTACTGATCCATTGTTTAGCAACTAATGGATCAGTAGACCCGCTGAATGAAGGTGGACGCTGTCTCATGAAGGATTCAACAGAATGTTTCTCCTTCCTTTGCTCGTTTGGAAGTCCTGCATGATTCATAGCTTGAGAAAGTTGTGTGATCATGGCTACAAGATTTTTCATTCCAGCTCTCATAACGTTTGGTTGCTCAGGGGGACAATCATTGCATTGCCCGTCGCATTCCGCATTAACACGGTTCCTTCAGGTTCCAGCCATTGACTAAAACCAAGAAGAATAGTGTGAGCAACACTAATTATAATAGGAAAACCACATGATCAAGAATAAAATTTCACACTTAATGTATTATCCTAGGTTATTCATGTCCATTTCTAAAACACTATGATTGTGTTCTATGCTTAGACTTATCCTTAGGATTCTTACTAAGGCTTTCACATCCTAATTTCCAAAGGTTGACTATACCTTTCCTCTGATACCAACAATAACGACCCATACTTTACATACATTGTTAATACTTAAAAATTCAAGTACACTTATTACAACATATAACAAAACAATGAAAGGACCGTATAGGTATAGTGTCTTTAAAAACTGGGAAACATAAACAACTGGTTCATAAAGCGTCTAAACTGTCTCCCATTTATTTCATCATATCTATATTCCCTTTTGGAATATATTACTTAATAAGCTTCTTACTAACCTGGGGAAAGAAAACATTCAAAAGGGTGAGCTCAAATGATCATTAAGGGTAAACAAAAGAAATATCAATCACATCATATTCATAAGAACATAACATTTTGGAAATCTTAACCTGCAAAAGAGATCATAATTTCATAACATGGGATAAATAATAGTAGTGAAATGTAATCACAATAATCATAACTTAAAACATGAAACTTTGTGTCATACACACATAATCATAGAGAATCATTTCTTATTAGTCAAGGCTCATTTCCAAGACTATCTTAGTGGAAAAAGTTCATTTTTTAACCGAGTTCATTCCTCGTTTCATTCCTGTTTCACTGAACCAGTTTAACCTGCCGTTCCAGCCATGTCTATCTCATGAGATATAAAAATCTTTACCCAATGCATTAAAGGGAGATATAGGTCCCACCCATCTCATAGTGATACCATTCTTATCTGTGCCACAAAATCAAAAATCATACATCATTGCATAACCCATGTAATAAAAATGGGATTCTTAAACATCATGACATCATAAAACATTTCATATAAGATAAAGGAATTCATAAAAATAATTCCATCACAACATAATCAAATCAATTTAATAATAGGGATAGAAACACAACCCTATATTATCTTATATGGAAAATAATTTTGATAAAACACTTGAATTCCATTCTTGAGGAAAATATCCTTTCTACTTCAAAAACATTTTTCTTTCTTAACATGTCATATAATTTTGAACTAAAAGAAGTTGATTAAAAATAAGCTTGAAAACTTGTAAAGGAAGCTTCATGGAAATAATTTTCTAAAAATCCATTCATGCCGTATAAGTTAAAAAAAACATTCTTCTCGTACTTTTGTCGGAAAAGTCAAAAAGTACCTCGTACGAAAAACGACAAAAGATTCCTTTCATATCTTTTACTAAAAATTCACCGAAGGGTAAAATTGGATATAAACTATTGTAGAAGGATATAAATATTACATATTGAGGAAACATGGATGTGGATGATAAAATACACCCCAGTAAATTCCAAAGTATAAACAATATCGGATAAAAATGAGATTGTGATATTTCCCTTACCTTAGGTCCGATTTGCTTCGTAAGTGTCTGAAACTCCTGTATAATGATTTAAATAATGTCATTGACTTATTTCATAATCATACTCATTGTTATGATATCATATATGGTCATATTATTAGCTTATTATTAGTAATATTTCATTGCTACTTGTTATTCGGGTGTTTATTAATTTTTGTTCTTATGCGTGTTTTGTCGAATAAATTCTTATTATTCTTTTTTGGTTATAGATACCTAATTTACAGAATGGTATTAGTGTAATATATATCATATTTATTCACTCAATTCATTTATGTAATCATTATGCAATGAAAATCATGTGGAACGAGTCGCATCACATCGTGGATACGGTATTCCGTACGTACGCACGAGCGATGATATCGTTCCCATGATCGTGGAATTGTATTGGAGTGTATGTATACTATTTAAGAATAAATATCACTTTACAATAATCATATATATTCATTCTTTACACCATTATACCCATCCAAGTAAGGTGGTGGTGGAAAATAGATTACACCATGGCGTGGAGACGGTATTCCGTACGTACGCACGCACGGTGATTTCGTTTTCCGTAGGATTGATAGATGGTGAAATAGGGTTGTTTCATACTTATAATAACATATAAGTATATTATTTATACTGATTTTATTAATTAATAATGAAACAACTAAATAAGAATAAGTGGAAGAAGAAATAAAGTTGAAATAATCGGTAACAGACATTACCTCTTCTTTGAAGCGCCTCTTTGAGACCTCCTTTTAAGCCACTAACATTGGTCTTTGAAGAAGACCAGGACATCTAGGATGTTTATAAGGAAGTGGAGAGGAGAAATTGGCTGGTTTTGTCTAAGATTGAAGGCTCAAAGTGGTATGAGGAAGAAAGGGAGGAGGTGCCCTTTTATAAGGGAGGAGAGGGGAACCTTTAGAAAAACTAAAAATATGATTTTATTATAAAGCCATATTCGGTTTTAAATAGCTCCAAATTGATTTATTTCAAAGATAAGGTGGGGATGGGTCGAAATACTCTCATCTAATAGAATTTGGACAAGTTTAGTTTACTATTTTAACCTTATCATTTATATTTAAGTTAGATAATTTTACTTTTACCGTGTCTTTTTGTGTTCTTACACTATAAGGTTAATAAACTTACTATAACAAGAAAAACGAACCCCAAGTTGTTTATTATTAATATATATAACCTTATCTAAGTAATTTGGCCAAACCATATATTTTTAGGAATAAAATAACAATTAATAATATAATATTTGTTTTAAAAATTATTTTATGTAAATTTTGACACTATTTAGTAATTGATTTTTGTGAAACTCATAACAGAATTATTAGTTCGAAAAAAGTTAATTAAATAAATACTAACATGTCATATTAACCTATAAAATTAGTTTAATTTATAAAAAGTCTCAAATTACATTTATTTGGGTATTTATAACATCAATTATGTCAATATTTCATGAATAAGATAATTACTGCATCATCATTGTGTCATAAATAAATTAAATTATTTAATGTATAAAAATTACAAATAAAATACCATTATGTAGGAAATATTTTTAGATTTCTAATGAATATTTATAGTCGAGTATATCTTATGTATAACCATATAGTAAAAATTATTTATTTATTAAACTTTGATTTTAACTATTTTAACCCTTCTTTAAATAAATTAATAATAAATGTCCTAATCTAATCCAAGTGGGCCTAAATGGTCATATTTTATTCCTAAGGTTGTTTTTTGTCGAATTACACTTTTCCAATAGAATTAGGACCTGTGTTAGGGTAATAATAATATCATTTTTACCCTTAATTACCCTATTTACTTTTAACCGTGGTAAATAAAAGTAAAAAGTTACTATTCACCAAAAATTATTTTCATCTCATTGAACCACATTTTACATACTGACATCAACTATGTCTCTCATATTTTTTAAATTCCACTCACAGAAGTGGTAAAATTATGTTTTATGTAAATTTTAAAATTCTCCTAGGAGGTGGGTAAAAGACGGTGAAAAGTTCGATAAAATTTTTATATATCTAAAATTATTATAAAATTACTCCAATGAATTACATTGAACTTATATAGGTATTATGTATCAATTTTGACCTAAAATAAATTTAAATAAATAATTATTTAAATAAAAAGTCGGTTTTTAAATAGTAACCTTGTGTTTTCACTATTCATCAAAAATTGAAAGTTTCCAGAAAAATACCAAAATTTCACCCTAGGCTAATTTCGATATTCCGAATCCAAAAACGAAGTCCATTTTGAAAAATAAAATTTACAAAATTTCAAAAAAGTGGTTATTACTATTCATAACGGGTAGTTTTAATAATATTTTAATAGCATATCGTTGTTTAGTGAAACTCGGTATTGCGTACAATGCAAGCTATCGAGGAAGGTCGCGATTGCGTGTAAATAAAGCCAAGCTAGTGTTGTGTGTAGTGAAAGATTACTTTTATGATTTATATAAAATAAAAACAAAATATTTCTTATAAAAGTCTCGGGTGTTACAACCGACACATTATTCATCTGAATAGTCCCCTTGTTTTCAACAATATAAGCAAGATAACATTCATTTCCATCTTTCAATAGTTTCTCAGCTTCTTGATATGTTATCAATTCTATGGGTTCATTCTTTTATATAATTTAACACCCCAATCTTCCACGGTTCGATTCTCTTTCAATAATGTAATAACTTGTATTGTACGCAAGTTCAAGATTCTAACACACCGCGATCAATCAAAGTAGTCGTTATGAATAGTAATACCCAATTTTTGAAATTATATAAATTTTATAATTCAAAATGGACTTCATTTTTGGATTCAGAATATTGAAATTAGTATAAGTTTAATTTTTTGTATTTTTTCTGAGAACTTCCAATTTTTGATGAATAGTGAAAATACTTAAACAAACTTTTTTTAATCAAAATAATAGCGATAAATTATAATATTGAGTGGTTTTAAAGTATAATTAGAATATAATTTTACCATTTTATCCAATAGTGGTCATTTGAATTAATTTCACTTTGAAATTGGACATAAACAATTGTCAATCTTTTGATTGATATTGTTTCTTAAAAACACGCTATTTATTTTGACAACAGGAATTAATTATAAAATTAATTAATGAAACTTATATGTTTGTAATTTTTTAAAATAGAAATAATTTTTGAATTCGGAATATCAATTATATCTTAGGATGAATTTTTGGTATTTTTCTGAAAAACATCAATTTTTTATGAATAGTGAAACCACTAAGTGGTAGTTAAAAAACTGATTTTTCGTTTAAATGAAATTTTACCGTTTCTGTGAATTTAATTTCAAAAATCTGACATACATGGTTGTAATTAAAAAGTAAAATGTGGTTCAATGGGATGAAAATATTTTTTGGTGAATAGTAACTTTTAAGTTTTATTAATCGCGATTAAAGGTAATTAGTGTAATTTAAGGTAAATATAATGTTATAATAATATGAAATTACCTTTACACTTGTCCTAAACTTATTGGATGTGTCATGGATGACAAATACAATCCATGGGTCAACTTGGGAACCCCATGGAGCCACTTGGGTAAGAAAATGACATTAATAACTTTTCATTTAATGTAAAAATAAAATTGTCACAAACATGTGTTGTTTTACTAAAACAATTATTACATGGGGTTATATAAGTCAACTTTTTGACTATAAATATTCATTGTAAATAAAAAAAGATTTCGTACATCAAGGTAATTTTTTTATAATTTTTAGACATTAACTAAATTAAATTTTTTATGACACCATGATGATGCAGCGATTACCTCATTAATTAACGATTTTAATAAAATGGAAGGATAATGTAAAATCTAAGACTTACACATGTCAAAAACCTATTGGATGAGTAGATTTATAACCCTTATCACCTTATCCTAGAAATTTATCATTTTGGGACCTTTAAAATCCTAAAATCATTTCACAATAATGTAACATTTCATGACTTTCCAAGAGTGCCCCTCCTCTCCTCTTATAAAAGGCCCCCACCTATACCACCTTATTCACACCTTCAAAGCCATTTGGCTCGGCCAAACTCTGCCCAAATACTCTCTCAACTTCCCTATCTTACACCTAGAAGCCTCACTTTGGGTATAATTCTTCCCAAGGAAGCCTTTGTCTCAAATCAAAAAGAGTTACCCGATTTTAAGGTAATGTCTTCTCTTATGTTATTTTGTTTTATTTTGCTTCTCCAACCCCTTAAACTCTTTTTATTCCTTTATTTTGTAACAACACCAGTATCTTTAATATACTAGGATGTTTTTATGATAATTATTTGATTTAAACTTACACTCGCCTTCGTCTAATGGTTAAAGAACATACTGTTTCTGTGGTTGGTGAATTTCTGCCACACGAAACGATGATTGTTCAATCTTCTTTTAACACCTCCCATGGTGGCCATTAAGATGTCAATAAATTTATATATGATATATATTATGTTTATGTTTTCCTTATTCTTCTGTATTTCTCATTTATGGCATACCTTGATGATTTCCATTATGGGTAAACGTGATAATTTCATTTTAGGAAGTGCAGACGACCGCCCCCTCAAAGTGATTTGAATCGTTAATGCCATATGTGGGATGTATAAAGGATGGAGTAAATGATATTATATATTATATTATACTGGAATTATAATATACCTTTATATCATTCCATTAAATACTAAATATAAATGAAAGTAGCGTTCATGCGTACGTACAGCTTACCATCTCCATGAACGGTGCATTTCCTTTCTTACCTCTAAATGTTATATAATATTATAAATGCATGTATCTACTGGATATATATGATATATATGATATCTAAATCATGAATGTAATTCTGGAGATAATGGATATTCTACCACAAAAATAACTTGTAATTATAAGAAGTTTATTTTTGACTCAAGTACCAAAGATCGACAAAACGACCGTTATTAACTTAAATGACTACATAATGATCATAACATGGTAATAAGTGATATAAAAGGAATAATGGACTTGAAAAAGGTTCTTAAGAAAGTATAAATTAACTCTAGTTTATTATTCAGGAGATTAAAGAACGACCGAGTCAAGTCGGACACAAGGTAAGGGACTTCGTCTCAATCTCCTTTCATTGAGGCATATTTGGTTTTATACACAACTTTCTTTTATACGGTGTATAAACCCCTTTTACTTTTATGTTTATTCAAAAGGAATCTTTTTTATATTAAGAGTTTTACTAATCGACAAAATATAATTTTATTTTGTCATACATATGCGGCGACAACAACTTCTCTGCCGCCGTGACCATTAATTGAGTTTCGGATTCCTCTACAAGCCATAACTTTTTTTTAAATGAAAAATAAATACCAAGAATTACTTTTCGTTAATTTTGGTATTGAAAATGGTTTTATTATATCAATGTGTGTTATTTATATCTTGTGATTGAAATGTAGAAATTTTATGTTTCCTTTATGCATGTTTTATGTGATATGATTATGTTATGATTTATGATTTGTTTAAACCTTTTCATATAAGGAATGCATTGGACTTAGTATGTGATGGGTGGAGCCCGCTATAGCTCCTCGATGCATCGGTTGGTATCATGAGACAAACTAGTGTCTTGGCACGAGGCCTTGACAAAATCTTATTTTTATTCTTGGCACGAGGACTTGGCTACGTGGTTATGATAGTCTGGAATTATGTATTCCATCATTATGAAAGTGGTTATTGATATTTGCATGTGATTATTCGACTAGTAGAATATCCATGTGAATAAGTAAATGGAATTATTTCATTTTACTTTAGCCATATTATACTGAATTTTAAGTTTAAAAGGATTTTTTTTAGTTATACATTTCCTTAATTATTTATGTTTATTTATGAAAGTTTCTGCTATATTGTTATCCTTACTGAGCATCTGAGCTCACCTCTTTCTATGTTTTATTTCCCCAGGATGTAAAGAAATATTTTATGACTAACCTGTAGGGATTTTCTGAAGGGGATATGAGTACAGAATTTGGAGACTATGTTATTGTGATTTTTAACTTTATGATGTAATGTAACATTTATGAATGTATCTAGTGTTTCCAAGGCTACTAAACTAATAGGTCTTTCGAGACTTGATCTTTTGTGATCATGCCAATGTTACGCAATAATGCACCGACTCTGGGTAATTGGGGTCGGGGCGTTATAGTTGGTATCAGAGGCAGTTTAGTACTAACCTTGGAAGCTAGATTTAGATAAACTCTGATTAGAGAACATAGCCCTAAGATAGACTTTGAGTATTATTATTGAAGAAATTACTAGAATTTTGGTATTATAGAGATTTTGTGAGTTTTCCAAGAAATACATCCCTATCTAGATACGAGCAGGTAGAGGTGGCTCTGACACAGATGTACCTAGGGGTAAAACCCGAAAACACCACTTTGATCTAAACTCGAACGGGAACTGGTGCACGACAACGGACCTTGCTGCACTCTTGGTTACGACACTCCCAGGGGATATGCTTAGGATAATTCATGATTTATTTAAAAACCATTATGAAGGTTTTATGAGTATATACTTCTCAAAGAATTTTTTTTATGATTATGGATTGTATCCATAAACAGTTCAATTTATGTTAGGTGTTTTACAAGTTTGTTATTTTGTATTTCGATTTATAATCTAATCTAGTTTATGACATTGTTTAGAAATGGCACCTAGTGGAAGGAATGGAAACTGTATCAATGCACGCACTCCATGTAGGGATTGGGCTCCTACTCAAGATAATTATAGTGGAGCTGGTGATACAACTGGTGTGGATCAGCTTATCACCATACTGGGACAACTCACTCAGGTTATGAATAATAACCTTACTCATATGGAGCACCCTGATCCGCAATATAGTGGATCAATGTCAGACCGCTTCATGAGGTAACAACCACCAACATTCAATGGGAGTACAAATCCCTTAGTAGCTGAGCAGTGGATAAATTCTTTAGAGAAAATATTCCATGCCTTGGGGAGTAGTGAAAGGGAAATGGTTATCATGGCAGTTTACCGCCTCACTGAAGATGCTAATCAATGGTGGTCATTGGTTCAAAACATGAAAGAAGATGATGAAGTATCAAATATGGAATGGAGGTAGTTCAGAGAGCTTTTTTTAGAAAAATACTTTCCTTGTGACCATTGAGCAGATATGAAAAGGCAATTTCTGAGTCTGAGACAAAAGGAGGATGAGAATGTCGCAAAGTATGAGGCTAACTTTACATGGTTAGAGAGGTATGCTGTAGATTATATACATAACCCAAGAAGTAAGATCGATCGTTTCTTTGATGGGTTAAAACCATTTCTCAATTGATCTTTAGTATCACAATCCTTCTCATCGTATGAAGATATTGTCTCGTGTGCTATCAAGACACAAAAGGAATTCTCTAAATCTTATGGCCAAAAACTAAAGAGAAGAATAGAATGGTGGAGAAATAGATAGATAAAGGGAAAAAGGGAAAGAAGTATTTTCCATTATGCGATAATTGTGGGAAGAATCACCCCGGTACTTGCATAAAAGGAATGGGAGTTTGTTATAAATGTGGAGAAAAAGGTCACCAGGCTCGTGATTGCAAGGGAAAGAAAGAGGATATTAATGTTGAATGCTACAATTGTAGGGAGATGGGGCATTATGCAAATGAATGTCCTATGTGTCAGGGAAAATTACCTTAGAAAAGGACAAGGGATCAAGGCCAATCTTATACTATTACTATATTTGAAGACGAATAATTAATGTATTGGTGCTTTTGGACTCAAGGATCATATTCTGGTTATAAGAATAATGTGATATATATAAGGATTGTACTGCAGTACTTGTTTTTCTCATTAAGGTTTTAATATGATGAAGGTAATCATATTTTTAGTATGTGACAATAAGAGAAACTTTACTTTGTTTGGGGAATCTGATGAGTTGATTTTGGAATTTAGAGACCTTTTAGATAAAGTCTGGACAGAGGTATTTTGGATAATTATAAAGGTTGGAATGGATTAAGATTAACTTTGGATAGTATTATTTAAGGTTAAAACATTTCTGAAGATTATTTTTGGAATATTATAATACTATAGTTTTAGGAAAAGTACAACCAGCAGGTCGGGGGATAACCCGTTGCGTCGGACAAAGCTGTAGGAATCGAACCCACAACCATAGTGTCACAGGCCTTTATTACCTACCACTAGCCTACAAGAAGTCTCTGGTTATTACAAAATAGTTTTCCTAATATAAATGGTATGTGTTAATATTTTTAACCTTGTACGATTAGGATAAATATAATATTTTTGAGTTCTATTATCTTTTTGAGGGAAAGATGAGTTTGTGGTGGAAATTAATTGAAGGTTGAAACTATACTTGTCAAGTATATATATATATATATACCTCTCTCTTATTCTATGAATAAATTAATTCTTAAACTTTAGGAAAGGGATATTAAAAAAATGTGTTATCCTAATACCTTATGTTTTGTTGAACTGATGATATTTTAAATCATCATAGATTGAAGGCTTTGAGGCCCTCAATTTTACACTTGTTTGTGATTGATGACCTTAATCACTCCCTACAAATATTTACGTTTTTGCTCAAATTATTTGTCTCTAATTGCCACCAATATTCTCCTAATAGAGATCATAATTTGGTGGTGACTTTTTCATTTCCCTTTCCCTCTTATTAAGGCTAAATTTTATTTACCTTATTTCCGATGTGGATTTTCCACAAAAGTATTTTCTATATTCAACCTTTTATTTTCGAAGAACATTTTCAAATTGCGAGGATGCAATTTATTGAAGTAGGGGATAATGTAACACCCCAAGCTTCCATGGTTCGATTCTCTTTCAATAATGCAATAGCTTGTATTGCACACAAGTTCGAGATTCTAACACACTGCGACCAATCAAAGTAGTCGTTATGAATAGTAATACCCAATTTTTGAAATTATATAAATTTTATATTTCAAAATGAACTACATTTTTGTATTCATAATATCAAAATTAGTATATGTTGAATTTTTGGTATTTTTCCGAGAACTTCCAATTTTCGATAAATAGTGAAAAATACTTAAAAAAACCTTTTTTTAATCAAAATAATAGCGATAAATTACACTATTGAGTGATTTTAAAGTATAATTAGAATATGATTTTACCATTTTATCCAATTTTGGTCAATTGAATTAATTTCACCTTGAAATTGGACATAAACAATTGTCAATCTTTTGATTGAAATTATTTCTTAAAAACACGCTATTTGTTTTGACAATAGGAATTAATTATAAAATTAATTAATTAAACTTATATGTTTTTAATTTTTTAAAATAGACATCATTTTTGAATTCGGAATATCAATTATATCTTAGGGTGAATTTTTGGTATTTTTCTGAAAAACATCAATTTTTGATGAATAGTGAAACCACTAAGTGGTTGTTAAAAAACTGATTTTTTGTTTAAATGAAATTTTACCACTTCTGTGAATTTAATTTCAAAAATCTGACATACATGGTTGTAATTAGGATGTAAAATTTGGTTCAATGGGATGAAAATATTTTTTGGTGAATAGTAACTTTTAAGTTTTATTAATCGCAATTAAAGGTAATTAGTGTAATTTAAGGTAAATATAATGTTATAATAATATTAAATTACCTTTACACTTGTCCTAAACTTATTGGATGAGTCATGGCCGACCAATACAATCCATGGGTCAAATTGGGGACCCCATGGAGCCACTTGGGTAAGAAAATTCCATTAATAACTTTTTATTTAAAGTAAAAATAAAATTGTCACAAACATGTGTTGTTTTACTAAGAAAATTATTACATGGGGTAATATAAGTTAACTTTTTGACTATAAATATTAATTGGAAAGATAAAAATATTTACTAAATCATGGTAATTTTTTTATAATTTTTAGACATTAAATAAATTAAATTTTTTATGACACAATGATGATGCAGCGATTACCTCATTAATTAACGATTTTAATAAAATGGAAGGATAATGTAAAATATAAGACTTACACATGTCAAAAACCTATTTTATGAGTATATTTCGAACCCTTATCACCTTATACTATAAATATATCATTTTGGGACCTTTAAAATCCGAAAACCATTTCATAATAATGTAACATTTCATGACTTTCCAAGAGTTCCCCTCCTCTCCTCTTATAAAAGGCCCCCACCTCTACCACCTTATTCACACGTTCAAAGCCATTTGGCTCGGCCAACCTCTAACCAAATACTCTCTTAACTTCCCTCTATTACTCCTAGAATCCTCACTTTGGGCAGAATTCTTCCCAAGTAAGCCTTTGTCTCAAATCAAAAAGAGTTACCCAATTTTAAGGTAATGTCTTCTCTTATGTTCTTTTGTTTTATTTTGCTTCTCCGACCCCTTAAACTCTTTTTATTCCTTTATTTTTTAAAGACACCAGTATATTAAATATACTAGGATATTTTTATGAGAAGGATTTGATTTAAACTTACACACACCATCATCTAATGGTTAAAGAACATACTGTTTCTGTGGTTGGTGAATTTCTGCCTCACGAAACGATGATTGTTCAATCTTCTTTTAACACCTCTCATGGTGACCATTAAGATGTCACTATATTTATATATGATATATATTATATTTATGTTTTCCTTATGCTTCTGTATTTCTCATTCATGGCATACCTTTATGATTTCCATTATGGGTAAATGCGATAATTTCATTTTAGGAAGTGTGGACTACCGCCCCCTCAAAGTGATTTGAATTCTTAATGCCATATGTGGGATGTATAAAGGATGGAGTAAATGATATTATATATGATATTATAATATAATTATTATATACTTTTATATCATTCCATTAAATATGAAATAGAAATGAAAGTAGCGTTCATGCGTACGTACGGCTTACCGTCTCCATGAACGGTGCATTTCATTTCTTACCTCTAAATGTTATGTAATATTATAAATGCATGTATCTACTGGATATATATGATATATATGATATCTAAATCATGAATATAATTCTGGAGATAATTGATATTCTACCACAAAAACAACTTGTAATTATAAGAAGTTTATTTTTGACTCAAGTACCAAAGATCGACAAAACGACCGTTATTATCTTAAATGACTACATAATGTTCATAACATGGTAATAAGTGATATAAAAGGAATAATTTACTTGAAAAAGGTTCTTAAGCAAGTATAAATTAAATCTAGTTTATTATTTATGAGATTAAAGAACGATCGAGTCAAGTCGGACATGAAGTAAGGGACTTCATCTCAATATCCTTTCATTGAGGCATATTTGGTTTTATACACAACTTTATTTTATATAGTGTATAAACCCCTTTGACTTTTATGTTTATTCAAAAGGAATCTTTTTTATACGAAGCGTTTTACTAAACGACAAAAGGGAATATTTTTTTGTCGTATGTAGGTGGCGACAACGACTTCTCCGCTGCCGTGACCATTATTTGAGTTTCAGATTCCTCTACAAGCCATAACTTTTTTTTAAATGAAAAATAAATACCAAGTTTTACTTTTCTTTTATTTTGGTATTGAAAATGGTTTTATTATATCAATGTGTTTTATTGATATCTTGTGATTGAAATGTAGAAATGTTATGTTTCCTTTATGCATGTTTTATGTGATATGATTATGTTATTGTTTATGATATGTTTAAACCTTTTCATATAAGGAATGCATTGGACTTATTATGTGACGGGTGGAGCCCGCTATAGCTTCTCGATGCATCGGTAGGTCTCATGAGACAAACTATTGTCTTGGAATGAGGCCTTAACAAAATATTATTTGTAGTCTTGGCACAAGGCCTTGGATACGTGGTTATGATAGTCCGGCATTATGCATTCCATCATTATGAAAGTGGTTATTGATATTTAAATGTGATTATTCGACTAGTAGAATATCCATGTGAATAAGTAAATGGCATTATTTCATTTTACTTTTTTCATATTATGTTGAATTTCTAGTTTAAAAGGATTTTGTTTTAATTATACATTTCCTTAAATGTTTATGTTTATTTATGAAAGTTTCAGCTATATTGTTATCCTTACTAAGCATTTGAGATCACCCCTTTCTATGTTCTATTTCCCCAGGATGTGAAGAAATATTTTATGACTGACCTGCAGGGATTGTCTGAAGGGGATATGAGTGTGGAATATGGAGACTATGTTATTGTGATTTTTAACTTTATGATGTAATGTAACATTTATGAATGTATCTAGTGTTTCCAAGGATACTAAACTAATCGTTCTTTCGAGACTTGATCTTTTTTTATCATGCCAATGTTATGTAATAATGCACCGACTCTGGGTAACTGGGATCGGGGCGTTACATACAAAATGAAACTCTTTCTGAAAAATAACTTCTTTAGATCTACAGTCAATCTTAGCATGATAATCAAAATGCCAATCCATTCCCAGAATAACATCAAACTCGACTAAGGGTAAAACAATAAGGTTTGTAGTTAATGTCTTTTCACATACCACAATAGAAAGATTCTTATAATTCCTCGTTACTATAACATTTTCCCTGGTGTTTTAACAACAAGTTCTGGAATCTTTTGTTGAGGTGATATTTCTAATTTATTAGAAAATTTCTCAGAGATGAAGGAATGTGTAGACCCCGTATTAAACTAAACTTTAGCAATATCTGAGTGAACAAAAAAAGTACCTAATACAACTTCATTGGATGGCTAGACATCTGCTGATGTAGTTGAAAAGGATCTCACTACATCTTTCTGCTTGTAGTCTGGCTTCTTTGCATCATTCGGATCTCTCTTTTGGAAGGCATTTTTATAATGACTCATCCCACCACATTTAAAACACTTTACAGTTTGCTAATCAGGATTATTCTTTGGATCATTTTCATCACAATATCAGGCCATATGTCCATACTTACGACATTTAAATCACTTCCTAGTTTTTCTAAGACATTCCCCAGGATGCTTCTTTCCACACTTTTCACAAACTGGAAAATGGATTTACTTACTATCGGATTTCTTTGTTTGATTCTTACCCATTACTTTCCATATGGACCTCTTATTCTTTTTGATACCAAAATGCACGTGATCATCAGCAAACTCCATCTCTACCCTCTTAGCACATCAGACAGGTTTCTCATTGTAACATCCCAGGTAAATAATGAATAAAACATTTTCGTATTTATTAATATTTACGAATTAAATATTAATTTTACTTTAAAGGGGTTGCTATGTTCGATAGCGTACCCGATACGCAACGATGAGTTCCTTTGAAAACTTACGTTGCACACTAGTAATATAATGATATTTTTTTTAAATGGTAGCTAAAATGTAGCCGTTGTATTGGTAGGAATGGATATAAATAACTAAAATATGATTATATATGTTTTTTAAATGTTTTTACATTTATCCAATAAAATATAAAGGCTTAAAATACGGAAAGAATTCAATTTTAGGCATTTATACCCTAATTTTCACTAAAGGTTCACTTATCACCTTTTGATGGCGAACCGTCATTAAATATAGTTTTGATCAATCTTATAAGTTCTATTAGACCAAATATAACTCTTCTTTAGAATCAGGACATCAAAATTTACTTTGTGTGAATTTTTGGTATCTTTCTGATAAAGTTCATTTTTTAATGAATAGTGTAAAATGTTGTATTTTAATTCAAAACCTCTTTTTAATCTAATTTATTTATATGATTATATTATCATTTGAATTGGTTTTAAAGTTAAATTAGAAAATATTTTTACCATTAAATCCAATAGTGGTCGTTGGAATTAATTTCACTTTGAAATCGGACTTAAACTAGTGTCAATCTTTTGATACTTATTGTTTCATAAAAACACGCTATTTGTCATGACAGTAGGAATTAATTATTAAATTAATTAATGTGGCTTATATGTTTTGAATTTTTTAAAATATAATTCATTTTTGAATTCGGAATATCAAATAGCTTAGGGTGAATTTTTGGTATTTTTCTGAAAAACTCCAATTTTTGATGAATAGTGAAACCACTAAGTGGTACTTATAAAAACTGATTTTTCGTTTAAATGAAATTTTACCACTTCTGTGTTTTGAATTTCAAAAATACGACATACATGGTTTTCATTAAGAAGTAAAATGTGGTTCAATGAGACTAAAATAATTTTTTAGTGAATAGTAACTCTTAAGTTCTTAATCGCGATTAGAGGTAATTAGTGTAGTTTAAGGTAAAAATAATGTTTTAATAATATGAGATGAGCTTGAAAAATGTCCTACCCTCATTGGATGTGTCATGGCCGACCAAGACAATCCATGGGTCAACTTGGGGACCCCATGTAGCCACTTTGGTTGGGAAATGACATAAATAACTTTTTATTAAATGTTAAAGTAAAAATGACACAAACATGAGATGTTTTACTAAAAAAACTTTTACATGGGGTTATACAAGTCATATTTTTGACTATAAATATTAATTAGAAAGCTTAAAAGATTTAATACATCATGATATTTTTTTTATAATTTTTAGACATTAAATAAATTAAATTATTTATAACATCATGATGATGTAGCGATTACCTCATTAATAATGGATTTAAATAAAATGGAAAGATAATGTAAAATCTAAGACCTACACATGGAAAAAACCTATTGGATGGGTGGATTTCAAAACCTTATCACCTTATCCTAGAATTACATCAATGTGGGACCTTTAAAATCCGAAACTCTTTTGAAAATAAAGTAACATTTTGTAACTTTACAAGAGTGCCCCTCCTCTTCTCTTATAAAAGGTCCTCACCTCTACCTCCTTACCCACACTCCCAAAGCCTTTTTCTCGTCCAACATCAGCCCATTTTGTCTCTCCACTTCCCTATCTTACTCCTTGAATCCTCACTTTGGTCAGAAGTCTTCCCAAGTAAGCCTTTGAGCTCAAACCAAAGGGAGTTACCCAATTTTGAGGTAATGTCTTCTTTTGAGTCCTTTTATTTTATTTTGCTTCTCCAACCCCCTAAACTCTTTTTATTATTTTCTTTTGTAACAAATATAGTATCATCAATATACTAGGATGTTGTTATAAGAAGGATTCAATCTACACTTACACACACCTACATCTAATGGTTAAAGAACATATTGTTTCCGTAGATGGTGAATTTCTGCCTCCCGAAACGATGATTGTTCAACATTATTTTAAAACCTTCAAAGGTGGCCATTAATATGAAAATATATTTATATATGATATATAATATGTTTATGTTTTTCTTAATCTTCTGTATTTTTCATTTTGGTCATACCTTTTATGGTTTCCATTATGGGTAAACGTGATATCTTCATTTAAGGAAGTGCGGACTACCGCCCCCTCAAGGTGATTTGATTCGTTAATGCCATATGTGGGATGTATAAAGGATGGATTTAAATTTATTATATATGATGTTATACTGGAATTATAATATACCTCTATATCATTATTATTTCTTTCCATTAAAGTATGATATAGAAATGAAAGTAGCGTTCATGCGTACGTACGGCTTACCGTCTCCATGAATGGTGCATTTCATTTATTATCCCCAAATGTAATGTACTATTATAAGTACATGTATATAATGGATATATATGATGAATGATACATCTAAATGATGAATATAATTCTGGAATTAAAATATACATACCTCTCATTTAGTTTTAATTCCATTAATATGGCAAAGAAATGAAAGTAGCGTTCATGCGTACGTACGGCTTACCGTCTCCATGAACGGTGCATTTCATTTCTTACCTATAAATGATTATGTAATATTATAAATACATGTATATGATGGATATATATGATATATATGATATCCAAATCAGGAATGTCATTCTGGATATAAAGAACCTTTGACCACACGAACAACATGTAATTGTAAGAAGTCCACTTTCGACTTAAGAACCAAATATCGACAAAACAAACATTATTAAATTAAATGGTTACATAATGTTTATAACATGGCAATAAGTGATATAAAAGGAATAATGAACTTGAAAAAGGTTCTTAAGAAAATATAAATTAACTCAAGTTTATTATTCAGGACGTTAAAGAACGATCGAGTCAATTCGGACCTGAGGTAAGGGACTTCGTCTAAATCTCCTTTCATTGAGGAATATTTCGTTTTATACACAACTTTATTTTATACGGTGTATAAAACCCTTTGACTTTTACTTTTATACAAAAGTAATATTTTTCTACGAAGCGTTTTACTAAACGACAAAAAGGAATGTTTTTTTAACGTACGCGGTGACAAGGACCTTTTCTGCCACCGCGAGTATTATTTGGTCTTTGGCTTCCTCAACAAGCCTTAATGTTTTTAAAATAAAATAAATACCATATACTCTTTTATGTATTTTGGTATTGAAAATGGTTTTGATAAAGGATTCTATTATGTCAATATATTTAAATTATATATTGTGATTGAAATGTGGAAATGTTATCATTCCTTTATATTAGTTTTATGTTTTATGATTTTATATTGGTACTTGGAAATTTGATGGGTAGTTACGTGATAAACCATATGACGGGTGGTGCCGTGAATACTAGGATGGGTGGTTATGTTATAACCTCCAATGCATTGGGTATGGAAGTCGGCCGTATGGCTATTCCATTAAGTATGTATGGAAGTTGGCCGTATGGCTATTACATTAAGTGATATGTGTGGAAGTTGACCATATGGTTATTCCACTTAAGTATGGTTATGTCCCAAGTTACCTTTATATGTTATGTGTTCTTTATATGGGTTTTATGGTAATCCTTTGGTTACAAAAAGGTAAGTAATGATATTTTATTCAGTGAAGAGTTTTTACTACTTCATGAAGGTGAAGGTATTACTTTGATAAATTTATACATGGTTTACTTGATGTTTGAAAAAAACCAACAGTTTTCATTCTTTGTGTATCCCTTACTGAGCTCTTTATGCTCACCCCAAGTTTTTTTGAAATGTTTTTCACAGGACCTAATGTGGAATAGGGTCAAGGATGGGATCAAGGGAAAGTCATGCTATATAAAACATGGAACTAGACATGTCTCTTTTTAAGAGTTTTTTTTTATTTTATGGAAACATAGTAGAAGTGTCTACTTTGTAATCTTTTGAGATGTAATAGTTATGTCCTAATTTTCTAAAACTCTAAACCTAAAAAGATCCTCAATGTGAATTATTCATTTAATTCAATATTAATTAAGGTTTAAGTTTGGGGCCTTATAGTTGGTATCAAAGGTCGGTTTAGACAACTTTAGGAGTTAGAAAAGTGTAAAATTATAAGTTAATTTATGGTATGATTGAAATGATATAGAATTTAAAGATTACCATGTTGCTTTGCCTTTGATATTTCTATGATAATAATGGTTTTCCATAGAGGAAACAGAGAAGATTTTCTAGGAAGGCATAAAGAGGGAAATGACCTTTCAAATCAGTATCCTGAGATGGTCAGAATCAGAACTAAACAGTTTGCTATAGTGATGGCTCAGTTGAATCAGGTGAAAAATGTTGGTTGTTTTTATTAATGATATTGTGGTTTTTTCTGAAAGTAAAGAGGAGCATGAAAGAAATTTAAGAGTTATCTTGGAAACCTTAAAAGAAAAGAAACTATATGGGAAATTCAGAAAGTGTGAGTTTTGGTTACAACAAATTTCTTTCCTGGGTCACATTGTTTCAAAAGATGGCACAACTGTTGATCCTGTTAAAACAAAAGTTGTTGAAGAATGGCCAAGACCTACAAATGTAACCGAGATCCGTATTTTTCTTGGTTTGGTAAGTTACTACCGAAGGTTTTTTGAAAAATTTTCACGGTTATCTAGCCCGATGACTAAGCTAACTCGGAAGGGTGTTAAGTTTATATGGACAAAAGAATGTGATGATTGTTTTCAGGAGTTGAAAAGAAGATTGGTGAATGCTCCAGTTTTGGCACTTCCTTCCAGGAATGGTGAGTTTGTTATATACAGTGATGCTTCGTTGAAGGGACTTGGTTGTGTCCTTATGCAGAATGATCAGGTAATTGCTTATGCTTCACGTCAGTTGAAAACTCATGAGGTAAATTACCCTAAACATGATTTGGAATTAGCTGCTGTTGTTTTTTCTTTAAAAATTTGGAGGCATCATTTGTATGGAGTAAAGTGTGAAATATATACTGATCACAAAATTTTAAAGTATATATTCACTCAGAAAGAATTGAACATGAGACAGAGGAGATGGCTGGAATTAATCAAGGATTATGATTGTACAATTCACTACCATCCGGGAAAAGCAAATAAAGTGGCTGATGCTTTGAGTCAAAAAAGTAATGCTTCATTAACCATGCTACATTTGGAACGAGATCCTTTGGTTTTTTATTTGATGAGCTTTGGCATAGAAGTTGTTGGTGCAGGATGTCCTTCTGTTTTGTTTCAGGTATCAGTGAGATCTTCTCTATCAGACAGAATCAAGCAAGCACAGAAGCAAGACAGTGAGTTGCAGAAAAAGGTAGAGCTGGTTCAGAAAGGTAAGTTGCCTGAATTCAACATTGATAGTGATTATGTTTTAAGATTTGGGAAGAGATTGTGTGTGCCTTGTGATTCATAGTTTAAGAGAGAGTTGTTATGTGGAGCTCATAGTTCCCCGTTTTCAGTTCATCCTGGCAGTACTAAGATGTACAGAGATCTGCGGGAGTATTACTGGTGGGATGGAATAAAAGGAGATATTGCTGATTTTACTGTGAAGTGTTTGACTTGTCAGTAGGTTAAAGCAGAGCGGCAGTTACCGAAAGGGATGCTTCATCCTCTACCAGTGCTAGAGTGGAAATGGGAGAATATATCCATGGACTTTTTTGTGGGATTACCGAAGACATCTCGAGGTAATAATGCAATCTGGGTTATTGTTGATCGCTTGACTAAATCTTCTCATTTGCTTCCTATATGAGATAATTTTTCCCTAGATCAACTTTCCCGTTTGTATCTTAAGGAGATAGTCAGGTTACATGGATTTCCTCTCTACATTGTATCTGACCGTGATCCCAGGATTACTTCTAACTTTTGGAAAGGCCTTCAGAAGTCGTTGGGTACGGAATTAAATTTTAGTACAACTTTTCATCCGCAATCAGATGGGAAGTCAGAACAAACAATTCAGACCTTGGAGGATATGCTACGAGCTTGTTCGATGGATTATCAGGGAAGTTGGGACCAACATCTTTCTTTGGTTGAGTTTTCATATAATAACAGTTTTCATTCCAGTATACAGATGGCACCATTTGAGGCATTATATGGGAAGCAGTGTCGAACTCTAGCATTTTGGGATGAAGTGGGTGAAAGGAAGCTGATGGGACCCGAATTGATAGAAGAGATGGCAGAAAAGGTTCAGTTGATTCAGAAACACATGAGAACAGCTCAGAGCAGGCAGAAGAGTTATGCGGATAACCGGAGGAAGGATCTATCTTTCGAGGTAGGTGATCATGTTTTTCTCAAGGTTTATCCATGGAAAAGTGTGATGCGATTTGGTAAGAAAGGAAAGCTGAGTCCAAGGTTCATTAGACCATATGAAATTCTGGAGAGAGTTGGATCAGTTGAATATAGAGTGGAATTACCTCCGAGTTTATCTCAGGTACACAATGTTTTTTATGTTTCGATGTTGAGGAAGTATATGCCAGATTCATCTCATGTTTTGAGCCCAGAGGTAGTTCAGTTGGAAGAGAATCTCTCTTATGAAGAACAACCAATCCAGATTCTTGACCGAAGAGATCAAGTGTTGCGAAATAAGGTAATCCACCAGGTAAAGGTTTTGTGGAAAAACCATATGGTTGAAGAGGCAACGTGGGAATCTGAAAATTCTATGAGGGATAAATACCCCCACTTATTTGATAAGTGAATAAAATTGCGAGGACGCAATTCCCAAAAGGGGGAAGGATGTAACATCCCAGGTAAATAATGAATAAAAAATTTTCGTATTTATTAATATTTACGAATTAAATATTAATTTTACTTTAAAGGGGTTTCTATGTTCGATAGCGTACCTGATACACAACGATGAGTTCCTTTGAAAACTTACGTTGCACACTAGTAATATAATGATATTTTTTTTAAATGGTAGTTAAAATATAGCTGTTGTATTGGAAGGAATGGATAGAAATAACTAAAATATGATTATATATGTTTTTTAAATGTTTTTACATTTATCCAATAAAAGATAAAGGCTTAAAATACGGAAAAAAAATTCAATTTTAGGCATTTATACCCTAATTTTCACTAAAGGTTCACTTATCACCTTTTGATGGCGAACCATCATTAAATATAGTTTTAATCAATCTTATAAATTCTATTGGACCAAATATAACTCTTCTTTAGAATCATGACATCAAAATTTACTTTGTGTGAATTTTTTGTATCTTTCCGATAAAGTTCATTTTTTTAATGAATAGTGTAAAATGTTGTATTTTAATTCAAAACCTATTTTTAATATAATTTATTTATATGATTATATTATAATTTTAATTGGTTTTAAAGTGAAATTAGAAAATATTTTTACCATTAAATCCAATAGTAGTTGTTGGAATTAATTTCACTTTGAAATCGGACTTAAACTAGTGTCAATCTTTTGATACTTATTGTTTCATAAAAACACGCTATTTATCATGACAGTGGGAATTAATTATTAAATTAATTAATGTGACTTATATGTTTTGAATTTTGTAAAATATACTTCATTTTTGAATTCGGAATATCAAATATATCTTAGGGTGAATTTTTGGTATTTTTCTGAAAAACTCCAATTTTTGATGAATAGTGAAACCACTAAGTGGTACTTATAAAAACTGATTTTTCGTTTAAATGAAATTTTACCACTTCTGTGTTTTGAATTTCAAAAATCCGACATATATGGTT
Source organism: Viscum album (assembly GCA_963277665.1). Lineage (NCBI taxonomy): Eukaryota > Viridiplantae > Streptophyta > Magnoliopsida > Santalales > Viscaceae > Viscum > Viscum album. The sequence goes on along the minus strand of OY728135.1, from coordinate 1,544,417,827 downwards.
GTCATTAAGAATTAAAATGTGGTTCAATGAGATTAAAATAATTTTTTGGTGAATAGTAACTCTTAAGTTCTTAATCGCGATTAGAGGTAATTAGTGTAGTTTAAGGTAAAAATAATGTTTTAACAATATGAGATGAGCTTGACACATGTCCTACCCTCATTGGATGTGTCATGGCCGACCAATAAAATCCATGGGTCAACTTGGGGACCCCATGGAGCCACTTTGGTTGGGAAATGACATAAATAACTTTTTATTAAATGTTAAAGTAAAAATGACCCAAACATGAGATGTTTTACTAAAAAATAATTTACATGGGGTTATACAAGTCATATTTTTGACTATAAATATTCATTAGAAAGATAAAAATATTTCCTACATCATGATATTTTTTTTATAATTTTTAGACATTAAATAAATTAAATTATTTATAACATCATGATGATGTAGCGATTACCTCATTAATAATGGATTTAAATAAAATGGAAAGATAATGTAAAATCTAAGACCTACACATGGACAAAACCTATTGGATGGGTGTATTTCGCACCCTTATCACCTTATCCTCAAATTACATCAATGTGGGACCTTGAAAATCCGAAACTCTTTTGAAAATAAAGTAACATTTTGTAACTTTACAAGAGTGCCCCTCCTCTCCTCTTATAAAAGACCCCCACCTCTACCTCCTTAAACACACTCCCAAAGCCTTTTTCTCAGCCAACCTCTTCCCATTTTGTCTCTAAACTTCCCTCTATTACTCCTTGAAGCCTCACTTTGGGCATAATTCTTCCCAAGGAAGCCTTTGAGCTCAAATCAAAGGGAGTTACCCGATTTTGAGGTAATGTCTTCTTTTAAGTCCTTTTGTTTTATTTTGCTTCTCCAACCCCCTAAAATCTTTTTATTATTTTCTTTTGTAACAACTCCAGTATCCTAAATATACTAGGATGTTTTTATAAGAAGTATTAGAGCTACACTTACACACACCTACATCTAATGGTTAAAGAACATATTGTTTCCTTTGATGGAGAATTTCTGCCTCCCGAAACGATGATTGTTCAACATTCTTTTAACACCTTCAAAGGTGGCCATTAAGATGACACTATATTTATATATGATATATAATATGTTTATGTTTTCATTAAGCTTCTGTATTTTTAATTTTGGGCATACCTTTTATGGTTTCCATTATTGGGTAAACGTGATATCTTCATTTAAGGAAGTGCGGACTACCGCCCCCTCAAGGTGATTTCATTCGTTAATGCCATATGTGGGATGTATAAAGGATGGATTTAAAGTTATTATATATGATGTTATACTGGAATTATAATATACCTCTATATCATTATTATTTCTTTCCATTAAAGTATGAGATAGAAATGAAAGTAGCGTTCATACGTACGTACGGCTTATCGTCTCCATGAACGGTGCATTTCATTTATTATCCCCAAATGTAATGTACTATTATAAGTACATGTATATAATGGATATATATGATGAATGATACATCTAAATGATGAATATAATTCTGGAATTAAAATATACATACCTCTCATTTATTTTTAATTCCATTAATATGGAAAAGAAATGAAAGTAGCGTTCATGCGTACGTACGGCTTACCGTCTCCATGAATGGTGCATTTCATTTCTTACCTCTAAATGATTATGTAATATTATAATTACATGTATATTCTGGATATATATGATATATATGATATCCAAATCAGGAATTTCATTCTGGATATAAATAACCTTTGACCACACGAACAACATGTAATTGTAAGAAGTCCACTTTCGACTTAAGAACCAAATATCGACAAAACAAACATTATTAACTTAAATGGTTAAATAATGTTTATAACATGGAAATAAGTGATATAAAAGGAATAATGAACTTGAAAAAGGTTCTTAAGAAAATAGAAATTAACTCAAGTTTATTATTCAGGACGTTAAAGAACGATCGAGTCAATTCGGACCCGAGGTAAGGGACTTCGTCTCAATCTCCTTTCATTGAGGCATGTTTCGTTTTATACACAACTTTCTTTTATACGGTGTATAAACCCCTTTGAATTTTACTTTTATACAAAAGGAATCTTTTTCTATGAAGCATTTTACTAAACGACAAAAAGGAATGTTTTTTTTAACGTACGCGGTGACAACGACCTTTTCCGCCGCCGCGAGTATTATTTGGTCTTTGGCGTCCTCAACAAGTCGTAATGTTTTTAAAATAAAATAAATACCATATACTCTTTTATGTATTTTGGTATTGAAAATGGTTTTGATAAAGGATTCTATTATGTCAATATATTTAAATTATATATTTTGATTTAAATGTGGAAATGTTATCATTCCTTTATATTGGTTTTATGTTTTATGATTTTATATTGGTACTTGGACATTTGATGGGTGGTTACGTGATAAACCATATGACGGGTGGTGCCATGAATACCAGGATGGGTGGTTACGTTATAACCTCTAATGCATTGGGTATGGAAGTCGGCCGTATGGCTATTCCATTAAGTATGTATGGAAGTTGGTTGTATGGTTATTCCATTAAGTGATATGTGTGGAAGTTGACCGTATGGTTATTCCACTTAAGTATGTTTATGTCCCAAGTTACCTTTATATGTTATGTGTTCTTTATATGGGTTTTATGGTAATCCTTTGGTTACAAAAAGGTAAGTAATGATATTTTATTCAGTGAAGAGTTTTTACTACTTCATGAAGGTGAAGGTATTACTTTGATAAAGTTATACATGGTTTACTTGATGTTTGAAAAAAAACTAACAGTTTTCATTCTTTGTGTATCCCTTACTAAGCTCTTTATGCTCACCCCAAGTTTTTTTGAAATGTTTTTCACAGGACCTAATGTGGAATAGGGTCAAGGATGGGATCAAGGGAAAGTCATGCTATATAAAACATGGAACTAGACATGTCTCTTTTTAAGAGTTTTTTTTTATTTTATGGAAACATAGTAGAAGTGTCTACTTTGTAATCTTTTGAGATGTAATAGTTATGTCCTAATTCTCTAAAACTCTAAACCTGAAAAGATCCTCAATGTGAATTATTCATTTAATTCAATATTAAGTAAGGTTTAAGGTCGGGGCCTTATACTCATAACTTTTGAATTCACGGGTGGTCAACGCCCTTCGATACCTTGGCTTCAATCCTGAGTAAAAGCATTTGATTTTTCTATCAAGATCCAAAATAAGATTTGGAGCATACCTCACCAGTTAGGTGAAGTTCGCTTCATACACAGCCACTGAATCTTCCTCCTTCTGTTTTAATTCAAGGAATTGCTTCTCCATCCTATGTCGCACCACCTTTGGAAATTATTTTTCAAGGAAAAGACTCTTAAATTAATCTCACTCTAAGGAATCAAAGTCCTATATACACCTAATATTCCTTACCATTGACCACCACTGATCATCTTCCCCTTCAAAATGATAAATGGAAAGACTTACCTTTTGATTGTCTGAACATCCCATAATATCAAATATCTTTTCAAGGGAATTGATCCATCCTTCAGCTGCTACTGGGTCAAAATTCCATTGAAAGCAGGTGGGTGTTGTCTCATAAAATGTTCCACCACGGTCATGTTTAGTTGTGGTACCTTTATTGGTTCTCTTTCATGGATTCCACCATAATTTATTTTCTTCATTAGCTGAGCCATTGTTGTCACAAACTGCTCGGTTTCAATCCCTTCCATTCAGGGCTGTAGATTAGGAAGGATGTCATTCTGTCGGTGCGTCTCCTATCCAACATCCATGTTCATTTTGTGGACAACCATTCTGAACAAACATATCTTATATGAAGCAACATAGTAATCTTTAAATTCTATAACATTTCAAATTAATCATAGAGTAAAATTCATATAAGTTATTCTTTTAACATAATCATATCCCCTAAATTTATCTAAACCATCCTCTGATACCAACTATAAGGACCCGGCATTATTACATACATAATCTTGAATTTAGTCAAGAAAAAACATCCTTTAAATTGAGGATCTTTTCATGTTCAGAGATTTAGAGAATTGGGACATAATACATTCATAACATTACACATTATTATAGAGTGGATACCATAAAAATAGTTTCCATTTTTTCAAATTATAAAACACTAAAACATAAAACATGACTCCTTGAAAATTATTCAACATTTAATGTGGATTAATTATTTGTCTTACACATCCATTAACCTGTGAAAAAAATTTAAAACTTGGGATGAGGACAAAAACTTAGTAAGGGATATAAAAAAGGGAATAACACATTAGTCGTATGAAATCATTTTCAAGAGACATACTTGTCACCTGTATATATATATATATATATATATATATATATATTTACTTTATGAAACATGAGATTTCCACAATACATAAGAACATAATTATATCCATAAAGGTATCTTGTAGAATTACTTACATAATCTTGTAACCCTCTGGGCTACCTTATAATTTGTAACCCTCATGGCTACCTTACTATTTGTGTAACCGTCGCAGTTACACTTGGAGTAACCATACGGCTGACCTCCAACTTAAACATACCCAATGAATTGGAGGGAGATATAGGTACCACCATTAATCATAAACCATTACCAAGAACTATAACATAATCATACAACATGAAAAATTTCATGAAAACATTACTTCTGAATTTTGTAAAATAGATTTGTAAAAGAGGATTTTAAAAGGAAATCCCCTTACATAAATCATATAATTGAAGAAAGACTTAATATAGTGGATGGAATATTTATATACTCTATAAATATAAATAATTAAACATATTATAATCATAATTAATCACACAAACAATTTAAATACCACATAAATAATGAAGAATAAGATTAACCCAAAAGATGGAAATCGGGTTAAGAATTCCCTTACCTCGAGTTTGTCTTACATCAAACTTTTTTAAAAATATAGTATAATGGTTAAAAGAGTGTTGTTATTATTTTATATAAACATGTTAATGTTTATAACATATTATATGATCATTTAATAACATTATTTCACCCATTAACTGTTAGTATTTTGCTCCTTTCACTGTTTTTGGGTGAGTTCTTTACAAGATTTCCAAGATTGGTTCATGATGGATGTTCTGGTCGATTGGAAGTGAAAATGCAGAATTGGAGTGGAAAGGTATTTACATATTTCAATTACCATTATTTATACCATTTATTATTTTGAATTATTACATGATTATGATTCATAAGTTAAAATATTAATGATGTTCGTTTAGATCATTTTGGTGGTTCTTAGACAATAACAATCTCATTTGTTTTATAAATTAGACCCATGAGTAAAAAAAGAAATAAAGAACCATGGATGAGACATAATACATATATTATAACTTGGTTCAACCATAAAAATGGTTTCATAACCATACTTTAATGAGTTAATGAAAATTAAAATCATATCTTCCACGATGTCGGTAATTCGAGACATCACGGACAATGTTTTTATTCCTTGAATAAGTGGGAGAGGAGAAAAATAATAATGATGAATTTTCCATGAACAATATAAAATACATAATATAAATTATTTCTAGATATTTCATGCCTCTTGTGGAAGAATAGATGAAGAAATAATAATAAAGGAACTCAAAATAAAATAATAAGCGAGAAATCCCTTACAAAATTTCGACAGCCCAACGGCTATGCAACAAGGTTTTAGAAAACATTAAAAAGAGAGGGGACAATGGTAACCCATCAAGAAATGAATAATAATATAGAATATATCAATAATAAAAATGAAATAATAAAATGGTATGGAAACATTGAAAGTCATACCACATAAAGAAGAACTTGAATGGAAAAGAGAAAGAAATTGAGAATTTTCTTACCTTTTAGAGTAACCCCTAGAACTTAAAGGTTGGGACCTTGGGGGATTGAGGAAAACTTGGGAGGACTAATAGGTAGTTAAGGAGGCCAGATATTCATTGAGGAGTAATTGAGAATGAAGTTAATTAAGTAATGGGTTGGTATTTATAGGAAAAGTAAGTGAATATTTTAATAATTTCCAAGGGACATCTCATGAGTGGTATTTGCAAAACCATGGGCTTTCCCATGGTATTTTCCCATGGTATAAGCCACTTGGGACACATCACATCTTATTTAACTGTAAAAAAGTCTACCAGATTTATGACATCATTATTACATCATTAACGATGTCATTAACACACCGAAACTAAAAATTGTATTTTTTTACTATTCATCGAAAAATCAACTATTTCAGAAAAAATCCCAAAATTCACCCTAACCATTTATCAATATATATAATTCAAAAATGAAATCCATTTTTTGAAAATAATTTTCTAAATATTATTAATTTAATTTTTAAATAATAGCATACTTAATTCAAAAATTAACAATTATAATTCTATAAATAATTTTATATCACGAGGAAAAATTAACCAAGATGTTATTATCATAAAGCCTTAAGAAAATTAAATAATAATAAAATTTACTATTCATTATGGTCATATTATTATTCATATTACTATTCATAATGGTATGTTACTATTCACCAAAAAAACAAGTTGGTTCCAATAGACTCCAAATAACATACGGAACCCAATTGTAGATGACAGTTTCTTGAAATTCAAAACATAGAAGTGGAAAAATTATGTTTTATTGGATATTTATTAATATCTACTGAAAACAAAGTTCCATGCATTTATATTTATTTTTAGAAAAACTTGGGGTGTTACACCCCCCCCCCCCCCGCGTCGACTTTGACTTCTTGCACTCCAGATACTCCAACAGCCCGCGTCAAACAATGCTGACCTCACCTTTATTTAAAGAGTGTTGTTTTTAGTTCTCAAGAAATAATATTCAAGGTAGGGTACTAGTATATATACCCTACCTCCACACACAATTTACATTCCTAACTCCAAACTACAACCACCTAGTCACTCGCAAAGAAAATATGTTTGGGTGATTCCTCATTGTGATTATTGAAACATAATCACTTGGATGTCATTTTGATCTGTTTTTTTCCTCATATGTTTATCCATAAGGATGTATTGGTTCCAAATATCCCATATATGAAAATTTTGTTTCATGGGGTAGTCACTAGAACATAAAATTTCATTCCACCCATTCGTTATTCCATGCACCTGATTCATTGATCAATATACCTTGGACAAGAAAACACCCAACATGGACCCTGTAAAAATAATATTTTTCGATTCCTAATTTTGAATGATGTTGTCGAGAATATTTAGTTGATTCTAAGTGATAATACCAAATATAAATTTCTTCTATACCCTATCCTTAGAAAAGTAAATCTCTAGGGTCAGACCACCGAGGAAACCAAACACTGAACCAACCCAGTTTTCAATCCAAATATTTATTTTTACACAACCCATGTTCCATTTGTAGTGATTGTAATGTAGGGGCATGTGTTTATAGATCATGAGCCAGAGTTGAGAGATAGTAACTCTTCCTATATCAACCTATTTCCCATATTTATTAATTATAATCCTTGACCACAATTATTTATTATCCAAAAATTCTAATGCATGTTTAGCTTTCATGCCCAGCATTTCCCACTTTGAAACATCATATGTTAATACCACTATAAGCAATTTTCCTTGAAAACATGTCCCATGAAGTCCAATGAAAAATTCCATCATTTTGGGAGTCTCATATGATGCTCATAAAAACTTTTTATTTTATTTTTCAACATTGCATATGGAACATTGTGAACCGATAGCACATGCATAAGAATTGAGGACATGAAACAATTAACCAACATGATGCGCCCCCAAAGGTGAGAACTGATTCATCCAATTTGTAATGCATTAATTAAATTTTCCCACTATTCCATGAATGTGAGGAATCAAAACCCATTCAGATGTAATTGGAGATCCTAAATATTTTATAGGTAAGGATTTATTTTTCATGCCTTGTTCCTCCTCAATCTTTTGATCTCTTCTTTCTAAACATCACTTCGATATAAATATGCTACATTCCTCCCGACTAATGGATTGACCACTCCACTTGTATTAAGTTTCCATGATATTTCTGAATAATATAATGTTCCACATGTTTCCATTCAAGAATAATATCACGTCATTATAAAAAAACGATATACAATATTGGTGAAGACATCCACTATAAACCCTTCATTCTAGATATAATTGTGGTCTCTAATTTCCCATATGATACACTGTTTGGGAGATATTACATTTTTTGGAAGAATCATGCACGCATTATATAATATATTTAATATTTTATACTGTATTCCCTATGGATTAAACATTCAAAAACATTATCACACTAAACCAGTGTCGGACTATGAAAATATTCCATAGAATATTTGAAGTTATTGATAATGTTTTCATCACTGAATCCATAAAATCATTTATTAATTGTATATATTGAAAATTAAGATTTTTCACATATAAATACAAAAAATTATTTGAAAATAGGGTTTTATTGTCCAAAAAAATTGAGAAATTTATAATTTTCTCCCCATATCGACTTATTTTCCCCTAGAAGTATCACTATCTTTCATGTTTGGACAACTTAGACCACATAGCTCAAATATTAGACTCCCACTATCATGACATAAATATGGTGTATCTCAAAAAATATAATATTAGGAACATAAAAATACCTTTTCTAGACTATATGATCACACAAGGTTCTCCTAATAATATTTGGTACAACCCAAGGTTCTCCAATGAGTCCACACTTAACCGAAGGTATACCCCTCCTAACACTTACCATTGTTTCTGTCCTTGTACGTTAGTCACAACATTTATATATATAATAATGAATCAACAATCCAAATTGTAATAATGAATTTAAATGAAGATATATCACAATATCATAACACCCAGATATATCACACAAATATAAACTATCACAAAATGATAGCATAATTGAAGGCATTTAATTAATGAACTATTATAGAGCACAATAACAAGTATATATATAATGTGAACCTACGTGCATATTCATGATTCATGAAATTTTTTGAAAACTCATAAATCATATATAAACATCTTGTGCATCACCCATGGTGAATTTAATCAATGGTAATAACATAACATAATTTCTCCAATTAATAGAAAACATAGAGGTAAATTATAGAGTGATGGAAAGACACTAACATTATTCCCCTACCCATGTCCTTACTGTCATATCTATTGTCTTTATTTTCCTATCCCAAGACAAATATAAGATGAATTTAATGAATCCAAATGTTATGAAATCATTTTTTGACATCCCAAATATAAAAAATGGGTCCAAGATTGAATTCCACATGACCACATGCATGACTTCCTGTTCACTACAGGCTGTTGAATAACAAAGAGGATCTATTTCTGATAGTATGGAGACTATACCCTCCATATCATGTCATTGAGTAGTATGATAATAAATAATACCAAATAATAATCATATAATCATATTTAACATGGTGAAACAAAATAGATACTATAACATTTTTATTATATAGAATGGATCTGCATGTGGCAAGCATTTTCTATTTACAAAGCAGTGGAAAGAAAATTAACAGCTTGGTCCTCTAGAGTCCGTCTAGGTCCATTACTGGTGTTTTTCTCCTCTGAATAGTTTTATAACATATTTCCCTTTGTAACTCCACAATAATTCATATAACATTATCTCTTCAACGTAATTCAATAACTTGCGCTACACACAACACCGAGTTCTAGCGCACCACAACTTACCAAACTAGCCATTCAAAAAGCAGTTATGAATAGTATTAACTGAATTTGGAATTTTATACACCATATAATTTTAAAATCCATATTATTTGTTTCTTAGACATAATATAAAAACATATTCATTTTTTCAGATAAAATAAGTATTTTTAAAAAAATGCAATTTTACCGACTTTTAATGGCAACCCCTTTCTAAAACCAATATTTGACACTTATATATTCAGTTTAATGAAATTAAATTCTTCTTTAGATACGGGACATAAAAATTTAGTTTGGATAATTTTTTGATACTTTTCTGAATACTTTTATATTTTGATGAATAGTGAAAAATACTATGTTTTAATTGAAAAAAACATTTTTAATCAAAATAATTTATAGTGTTAAATTATGAATTTTAATGGTTTGGAAGTATAATTAGATTATATTTTTATCATTTAATACAATTTAGGTCATTATGAGTAATTTCACATTTAAATTTGACATAAACACATGTCAATAATTTGATAATTTTTACTTTTTAAAACCCCGCTTTTTTGGTTTTGACAACATGAATTAATTTTAAATTAATTAATGAAACTTTTATTTTTTTAATTTTGTAAAATATAATTCATTTTTTAATTTGTAATATTAAAATTATCTTAGGGTTATTGTTTTGTATTTTTCTGAAAACTTGCAATTTTGATTAATAGTGAAAAACACTCTATTTTTGTTTTAAACATACTTTTTATTTAAATAATTATTTATTTTATGTAAATTTATTTCAATATCAAAATAGATAAATAATACCTATATTAGTTAAATTTAATTCATTGGAGTCAATTTATAATAAGATTATATATATATAATTTTATTGAACTTTTTAACGTCTTTTACCCACCTTCTAGGCACATTTGCAAATTTGCATGAAACGTTATTTTACTGCTTCTGTGAAATGAATTTCAAAAATCAGAGAGATACAGTTGACATCAATAAGTAAAATAATGTTCAATAATGTGAAAATATTTTTTTGGTGAATAGTAACTTTTGACTTTTATTTACCACGGTTAAAAGTAATATTGTAATTAAAGGTAAAAATGATATTATAATTACCCTAAAACATGTCCTAATTTGATTGGATAAGTGTATTTCGACCAAAACCAATCTTAGAAATAAAATATGATACTTTTTGTCCACTTGGATTAAATTAGGACATTTATTATTATTTTATTTAAAGAAGAGTTAAAAGTGTTAAATTCAAATTTTCATAATTAAAATTTTTTTAATATAGGTTTATACATTAGATAAATTCGACTATAAATATTCATTAGAAAACTAAAAATATTTCCTACATAATGGTATTTTATTTATAATTTTTAGACATTATATAATTAAATTTATTTATGACACAACGATGATGCAATAATTACCTTATTAATGAAAGATTAGAATAATTGATATTATAAATATCCAAATAAATTTGAATTGAGAATTGTGATGAATTAAACTAATTTTCAAGGATAATATGACATTTTAGGGTTTATTAAATGAATTTTTTTCGATGTAATCATGTTTTTCTAACTTTCACAAAAACAAAATACCAAATAGTGTCAGAATTGACATAAATGAGTTTTTAAAACAAATACTATATTATTAAATTATATAATAGTCTTAAAAATATAAGGTTCAAGAAAAGGACTCTTATAATGATATATATGTCATTAATGAACCACTTGGGGTTCACTTGGAATTTTATAGTAAGTTTATTATGCATGTAATATAAAAATACAAGAAGACATTGTAAAAGATAAACTATTTAACTAATAGTTAAATCTAAACGATAAGGTTAAAATGGAAACCTAAACTTGTATAAACCCAATTGGTTGAGAGGATCTCGACCAATAAACACCTAAGGCTCGAACTAAATTCATTTGGAGCCATTATAACCTGAAAATGATTTTATAATAACATAATATTTCAAGCTTTTCCTAAAGTTACACTCACCTCTCTTATAAAAGTGTACTTCCTCTTCTCTCAAAATCACACCTCCAAAGCTATTTGGCTCGGCCAACCCCTGCCAAAATCTACTCTCAACTTCCCTCACTTCAAACCTAGAGGCGTTCCCTTGAGCATAAAGCCAACCTAATGAGCCCTTTTGTTCAAATCAAAAGGAAACACCCAAAGAAGACGTAATTATTTTATCACCTTTTTCAAAGTTATTTTCTTCTTCCACTTTATATTTCTTTGTTATTCCCATAACAAAATAATAACTCTAGTATCTTCTACATGCTGTGATGTTATTATAAATATGTTACAACCATATTCATTATTCTATCCATCCTATGAATAATAAAGTCATCATGCGTGCGTACGTACGGCTTACCATCTCCACGTCGTGGTTTAATTTTTTATTCAACACTATGTTATTTAGATGGATATAATGATGAGTAATATGTATAGAAATAATGAAAATAACATGATAATATTTCTGTATAATTAATATACTATTCAATTCCACAACTTTTAATCATTAAGGAAATGATGTTGTTTCTCGTGTGTGTGTACGTCTTACCGTCTCCACGACACAATGAGATTCATTTCCACGTTCACCATTGAATGATGATTATAAACCCATATATTATTAATAAGTATGTAATATATGAAATAATAATGCTACTGTAAATATATGTTTGTATGTATGTATTTACATTTATCTCATTCACTTACTTCCATTCAATATGATATGAAAACAGAAACAACGTTTATGCGTACGTACGACCTACCGTCTCCATAAACAGTGGTTTCCATTTCATATATCTATCACTTATACATATTTATATTCTGAATATATATGATATATAAATAATGTTTTATATTCTACAAGAATTTAAATCGTGATACATGTGATATGATTAAAAATAACAAGTAAAAACACTTACGATAAAGAAAGCGGTTATTACATGAAATGATACTTTAACATGGAAATAATTATTAAATAGGTAGTATAAAGTCATAAATGAATTGTGTATTATATCATAAATATTAATATGGTTCTCGTATAATTTAATATCATACTATGTTTATTATACAGGAGGTTAAACTTACTCTCGGCTAAAGGAAATTTCAAGGTAAGGGTTATTTCCTCAATCTCATTATTATCCGACATTGTTTATGTGTAAGTATTTAATGGGACATATTTATTATTGATGCCCATATTTCATAAAAAAAAAATTCAAAAGGAAGATTTTAAGTTTTTATGGGAGGTTCTATTTAACTATATCATCATTTTAAATGTTTTAAAGATTTATCTTTCTATATCCTTTTAATTAATGTCCATGTTTTCAAAGTGATTTTATGGATTTATTTATATGGACCTGAATGTTTTGAAATGATAATTATTTTCAAAAGTTTTAAAGTGGTGTGGGACAAATTGATTCAAAAATCTATTTTAAATGAATTCATTTATAAATGTGTTACTTTTAAATGATTTCACAAAAGGGATATTTCACTCATAGAGTTTTACTGATTATTTTCAACTATATCAACATCCATTATTGGATATTATTTTGATTGAGGTTGATTTACTATAATACGATCTTACATAATATATTGAATGAGTTATGATATGTTTGATTGTGGATGTTCTATTTTTATACCATTCATGGTTTATGGTTTAAGTATTGATATTTTTTATGCTAGTTTTAATACGAAGGTTTATGTTATGTTTCACCCTTTTTTTCATATGAGGAATGTAGTGGACTTAGTAAGTGATGTGTGGGGCCCGATATAGCCCCTCGATGCATCGGTAGGTCTCATGAGACAAACTAGTGTCTTGGCACAGGGCCTTGACAAAATTTTTATCTATAGTCCTGGCACGAGACTTTGACTCTGTTGTTATGATTTCCAACATTAGGCATTCCCTCAAAATGAAATTAGTTCTTACATGTGATTATTCGACTAGTAGAATATCCATGTGCATGTTTATATGGTGATTTTTGATTTATTTATTCCATATTATGTTCATGTTTATGTTTAAAAGGTTGATGTTTGTTTTTATTACACATCTTGCCTTAAACGTTTATAGCTTCCGCTAAATTATTTACCCTTACTAATCATCTGATCTCACCCCTTTCTTAAGTTTTATTTTCTCATGATGCCAAGAAGTGTACTATGATTTATACGTAGGTTTAAGCTAGAAGAATAATGGAATTCTCATAGGATTATTTATGTTTTATTTTATGTTAAAAATTGTAATGTAAAGTTCGTGTATGTATTCTATTTTCCAAGACTGCTAAACTAATCGCTCCTTCGGGACTTGATTCCTTGTAATCATGTCAATGTATTAAAATAATGCACTGGCACCGGGCATCTGGGGTCGGGGCGTTATAGTTGGTATCAGAGAAAGTTTAGTACAAACCTTGGAAACTATATTTAGAAAAACTCTAATTAGAGAACATTACTCTAAGATGGACTTTAAGGACTAGTATAGAATAAATTCCTAAAATTTTGGTAATGTAGAGATTTTTTGTATTTTCCAAGCAATACATCCATGTCTGAATACGACTTGGTAGAGGCGGCTCTGGCCCAGATGTACCTTGAAGGGAAAACTGCAAAAATAAGTTTTGGGCTTGACCTGGGGTATCCTTATACATGACAACGGGCCTTAGTATACTCTTGGTTACGATACTCCCAGAGGATATGCTTAGGATAATTCACATTTTCTTTATAAGTCATTATGAAGGATTTAGGAGTAAATATTTCCTCAAAGAAAATATTTTTTTATGATTATAGATTATATGAATAATATTTTCAATTTACGTTAGTTATTTTACAAGTTTTTAATTATGCATTGCAATTCATAAACCAACCTAGTATATGCCATTGTTTAGAAATGGCGCCAAGTAGAATGAATGAGAACTCCAGAAATACATGTGATCCAAATAGTAAGAAGGATCATATATTTCATGGTATTAAGCCAAAATTTAGAAAGGAAATAGTCTCTCACGTATTCTCATCACATGAATAAATAATATCATGTGTTAATAAGATAAGTAAAGAGTTCTAAGAGTCTTATGTCTTTGAAGGGAAGAAAGAGAAGAAAAAGATGGTAGAGAGAAAGATGGATAAATGGAAGAGGGGAAAGAAGGATTTTCCCATATGTGATAACTGTGGAAAGAATCGCCTTGGTAAATTCTTGAATGGAATGAGAGTTTGTTATAAGTGTGGAGAAAAAAACATCATGTACGTGATTGCAAGGGTAAGAAAAAGGTTTCAAATATACAATGCTTTATCTGTAAGGAGTTGGGATACTACCCGAATCAATGTCCAAATTAGCAGAGTATGCCCCAAATAATGCTATTGGATAATAATCATGTTATGATACTACCACAGATAAAGAGAAATGACTATTGTTCTTATGTTGTTATTAAAAAATTATTCCATTTGAGTGTTGTGTCAATGATGTACTGGTTATATGAATTATGGAAATAAATAAGGATTTTACTACAATACTTTTTCATTGAGGATTGAGATTATATGGTTCTAAGAAAAGTGACTCAATAGCAAGATAAATAGTTTGTAAAATACATTGTTGAAGAAAAGATAAACATTAATATGGTTCTGATACTGAGGTAGTTATTTTGGAAAAAGATATGATTGATTTGGATAAATTATATTTGATATTTTTGACTACTTTAAAACTAATTAATTATTTGTTTATTCCATTATTGTAGGAGTTTACAACATATTTGGATATAAGGAGTATATCCAGTATTCTATATGCAATAAGGAAGAATGAATGTAATCAATAAGGTTTTTTGGTAATTTAGGGTGTTATCGTGTTTTAAAAGAAAACATGATGAAGGTATCCACATGTTATTATGTGGAAAAAAATTCTTCATTGTGTTTACCTTATTGATTTTAGACTATGAGTTTGGACATAAGTATTTTGGATATGTATAAAGGTTGTAATGGATTAAGATTGACATTGGATACTATTTTTATGGTTAAATAATTTCTTATGATTATTTTTGGATTGTTATAAAAAGGACAACCCGGAGGTCAGGCGGCAACCTGTCGCGTCCGACAGGGCTACGAGACTTGATCTCGCAACCAAAGGGCGACAAGGGTGCATCACCAACCACTGGCCTACGTGATGTCATGGTTTCTATAATATATATTTTTTAAAATAGTCTAAAAATGAATTATAAATTCATTATTTTTGGAACCCTATACGATTAGGATAAATAAAATATTTTTGAATTCTATTATCTTTTGGAGTGAAAGATGAATTTGTGGTAGGAATTAGTTGAAGGATGAAACTCTACATGTCAATTATATTTTTTTCCTATTATTCTATTAATAAATTAATTCTTAAACTATATGGAAAGGATCTTAAAACCAAAAATTTGTTATCCTAATACCATTTGTTTTGTTGAACCAATGATATTTTAATAATCATATATTGATGGCTTTGAGGCCCTCAATTTTACAGTTGTTTGAAATTGATATCCTCAATCCCTCCCTATAAATATTTATGTTTTCCACCAATTATATGTCTCTAATTACAACCGATATTCTCCTAATCGAGATCATAATTTGGTTGTGATTTTTTCATTTATCTTTCCCTCTTATTTAGACTAAATTTTATTAACCCAATTTCCGATATGGGTTTTCCACAGAGGTATTTTTTTATTTTAAACATTTTATTTTAGAAGAACAATTTCAAATTGTGAGGATTGAATTTATTGAAAGTGGGGAGAACATAACACCCCAAGATTTCATAGTACATTATCTCTTCAGAGTAACTCAATAACTTGTGTTACACGCAACACCGTGTTTGAACACACCACGACATACCAAACTAGCTATTCAAAAATTAGTTATGAATAGTATTAACTAAATTTTGAATTTTATATACTCCATATAATTTTAGAATAAATATTATTTTTTTCTTAGACAGAATATAAGAACAAATTCATTTTTTTCATATAAAAGAAGTATTTCTCAAAAAATACAATTTTACCGCCTTTTAATGATGAACCCTTTTTAAAACCAATATTTGAAACTATTATATATTCAATTTAATGAAATTCAATTCTTCTTCAGAATTGGGACATAAAATTTTATTTTGGATAAATTTTTTGTACTTTTCTGATAACTTTCATATTTTGATGAATAGTGGAAATACTATATTTTAATTGAAAAAAACATTTTTAATAAAAATAATTTATAGTGGTAAATTGTGAATTTGAATGGTTTAGAAGTATAATTAAATTATATTTTTATCATTTAATACAATTTAGGTTAGTATAAGTAATTTCACATTTAAATTTAACATAAACATAAGCCAATATTTTGATAGTTTTTACTTTTTAAAAACCCGCCTTTTGGATTTTACAATACGAATTAATTTTAAATTAATTAATCTAACATCTATGTTATGATTTTGGTAAAATAGACTTCATTTTTTAATTTGTAATATAAAAATTACCTTATGGTGATTTTTTGTATTTTTCTGAAAACATTCAATTTTTTATTAATAGTGAAAAACGCTGCATTTTTATTTAAAATCAAATTTTTATTTAAATAAATATTTGTTTTATTTAAATTTATTTTAATGTAAAAATAGATATTTAATACCTATACTAGTTCAATGTAATTCATTAAAGTCATTTTATAATAAGATTAGAAATATAAAATTTTATTGAACTTTTTAACGTCTTTTACCCACCTTCTAAGCACATTTGCAAATTTGCATAAAATGTAATTTTACCGCTTCTGTGAATTGAATTTCAAAAATTCGAGAGATACGGTTGAAGTTTTTAAGTAAAATATGGTTCAATAAGCTGAAAATATTTTCTGGTGAATAGAAACTTTTGACTTATTTACCACGATTAAAATTAAATAGAGTAATTAAATGTAAAAATGATATTATAATTACCCTAACACATGTCCTAATTCAATTGGATAAATATAATTCGACCAAAACCAACTTTAGGAATAAAATATGATCCTTTTGGTCCACTTGGATTAGATTATGACATTTATTATTATTTTATTTAAAGAAGAGTTAAAAGTGATAAATTCAAAGTTTCATAACTAAACCATTTTAAATATATGGTTATACATATGATAAATTCGACTATAAAAATTAATTATAAAGATAAAAATATTTCCTACATAATGGTATTTTATTTATAATTTTTAGACATTAAATAATTAAATTTATTTATGACACAATGATGATACAGTAATTACATTAATAATGATAGATTAAAATAATTTATATTATAAATATACAAATAAATGTAAATTGATAATTTTGATCCATTCCACTAAGTTTCTATGATAATATGACATTTTATAGTTAATTCAATGAATTTTGTTCGAATTAATCATGTTTTTATGACTTTCACAAAAACAAAATACCAAATAGTGTCAAAATTGACATAAATGAGTTTTTAAAACAAATACTATATTATTAAACTATATAATAGTTTTATAAATATATTGTTTGGCAAAAAGACTCTTATAATGATATATATTCCATTAATGAACCACTTGGGGTTTTCTTGGCATTTTATTGTATGTTTATTAACCATGTAATATTAAAATACAAGCAGAAATTGTAAAAGTTAAAATATTTAACTAAGAGTTAAATCTAAACGATAAGGTTAAAATGGTATCCTAAAATTGTCTAAAACCTATTTTTTGAGAGGATTTCAACCCATAACCACCTAAGGATCAAAATAAATTCATTTAAAGACATTATAAATCGAATTTTTTTTATAATAATATAATATTTCAAGCTTTTGCTAAAGTGACCCTCACCTCCCTTATAAAAAAAATATTTCCCCTTCTCTCAAAAATCACACCTCCAAAGTCATTTGGATTGGCCAACCCCTGCCCAAATCTCCTCACAACTTCCCTCACTTCAAAATAGAGGTCTTCCCTTAAGCAGAAAGCCAACCAAAGGACCCTTTTGTTCAAATCAAAAAGAAACACCCAAAGAAGAAGTAAATATTTTATCACCTCTTTCAAAGTTCATTTCTTCTTCCACTTTCTCTATATTTTTTTATTTCAATACCAAAATAATAACCCTAATACCTTCTATGTATTGTGATGTTGTTATAAATATGGTACGACCATATTCATTATTTTATTCATCCTATGAATGATAAAGTCATCATGCGTGCATACGTACGGCTTACCATTTCCACATCATGGAATAATTTTTTATTCAACACTATGTTATTTGGATGAATATAATGATGAGTAATATGTATATAAATAATGAAAATAACATGATAATGTTTCTATATAATTAGTATACTATACTATTCCACCTCTTTTAATCATTAAGGAAATGATATCGTCGCTCATGTGTACGTACTGCCTACTGTCACCATAAACGATGGTTTCCATTTCATATATCTATCAATTATACATATTTATATTCCGAATATATATGATAAATAAATAATGTTTTATATTCTGAAAGAAATTAAATCATGATACAAGTGATACGATCAAGAATAACAAGTTTAAACACTTATGATAAATAAAGCGATTATTACACAAAAGTGTTACTTTAACATTGAACTAATTATTAAATAGGTAGTATAAATTCATAAATGAATCATGCATGATATCATAAATATTAATATGGTTCTGGTATAATTTAATAACATACTATGGTTATTATACAGGAGGATAAACTTACCCTTGACTAAAGTAAAGTACAAGGTAAAGGTTATTTCCTCAATCTCATTATTATCCGAGATTGTTTATGTGTAAGTATTTACTGGGACATATTTATCATCAATACCCATATTGCATAAAAAAAATTCAAAAGTAATCTTTTAAGGTTTTATGGGAGGGTCTATTTAACAATATCATCATTTTAAATTTTTTAAAGATTTATCTTTCTAAATCTTTTTAATTAATGTTCAGGTTTTCAAAATGATTTTAAGGATTTATTTATATGGACATAAATGCTTTGAATTGATAATTCTTTTCAAAAGTTTCAAAGTGGTATAGGACACATTGATTCAAAAATCTATTTTAAATGAATTTATTTATAAATGTGTGACTTTTAAATGATTTCACAAAAAGGGATATTTCTCTCAAAGAGTTTTACAGATCATTTTCAGCTATGTCAACATCCTTTACTAGATATTATTCTTAATTGAGGTTGATTTACTATAATACAATCATTCATACTGTGTTGAATGAGTTATGATATGATTCATTGTGGATGTGTTATTTGTATACCATTCATAGTTTATGGATAATGTATTGACATTTCATATGCTAGTTTTAGTACGAATGTTTATGTTATGTTTCTCCCTTTTTTCATATGAGGAATACAATGCACTTAGTAAGTGACGGGTGGGGTCCGTTATAGCCCCTCAATGCATTAGTAGGTCTAATGAGACAAACTAGTGTCTTGGCACAAGGTCTTGACAAAAATTTTATCTGTAGTCTTGGCAAGAGACCTTGACTATGTGGTTATGATGTTCGGCGTTAGGAATTCCCTCAATATGAAATTAGTTTTTACATGTCATTATTCGACTAGTAGAATATTCATGTGCATGTTAATATAGTGATGTTTTATTTATTTTTTCCATATTTTGTTCATATTTATGTTTAAAAGGTTGATGTTTGTTTTTATTACACTTTTTTCTTAAACGTTTATAGCTTCCGCTGAATTATTTACTCTTATTGAGCATCTGTTCTCCCCCCTTATGTTTTATTTTCCCAGGATGCCAAGAAATATACTATGATTTATATGCAGGTTTATGCAAAATGAATAATGGAATTCTCAAATGATTATCTATGTTGTATTTTATGTTAGAAATTGTAATGTAAAGATCATGTATGTAATCTATTTTCCATGACTGCTAAACTAATCGGTCCTTTGGGACTTGATTCCTTATAATCATGTCAATGTTTTAAAATAATTCACCGGCACAGGGCTTTTGGGATCGGGGCATTACACAATTTCCCTTCTCCTAATCTCTAGTCCTATAATCTAGAGGTGTACCAATATTTTCTAGTAGGGTGTGAGTACATGACTCAATAGGTCAACACCAATTCCTCCTCAAAAAATTATTCTCATGTATACAAGTGTATTCCATAATAATAATATTACAATGAGAATAGAATCACAATCCAAAATCGAGCCATCATTTTCTAGCCAAGCCACCAAAACCCCTTGGCTTTACCTGCTTCATCTCTATGCCAAAAGATAGTGGAATTATTTGGAAGAATAAATCTAGCCCCTATACGATATCCTCATGAAAGTTTGAAGATGATACATGGAATTATTGATCAGTGAACAAGACCATTTAACTTGGATCCTTTGGAAAATTTTATATAGTACTCGCTTCGATCAGGATAATAAATGGTGAAAGTAACTCAGAAAATCAAGGCTACCTCAGGCCACCCTCGACATGATGTCATGGATACATCATACAAAAACCCTTTACTTAGGTCCCTCATCTCTATCATCATAATCAAGCACACTCCCCCACTAAGAGATAAATATGTCATGAAAGTCCAGCTATCGTAAATACCACATTCAACCACCTAGGCATGGTAACATATATACAGGGCGAGCAAAAAATCAGGAATAACATAATATATCACAAATATTACATAGAAACCATCATAACATCATGCGATAAAAAAATTGAAATTGATACAATAATATCACTCATGGAATCACAATGAGTCTCACGGTCTACACACACCCACATGAATAAATCAAAAATATCAATTATGTCAACACATAAAATATAACATGACAACATCTTTAAAAAAAATTCCAAAGTGTTAAGGAAATTCCCACCTCATAGTCGTCGATGACTGATGAAGAAGGTTAATGTTTGAGTTTAACTGAACCCCCTAATCCTTAATATCAACTAAAAAAGGTTTAAATTTTTTATAGTTGAGATGAACCCAACAACACCGAAGACACATCAATTGGATTGATATCAATGTATATATCGAGGATTGAATTTCAAAGATAATAAAAAAGTAAAATTAAAAAATAATTGAGAGATGATGGAATGAATAAAGAGGGAGGCATGTGTCTTTTCCAAAACCTCCTATACACACCAATTAATCACCCCCAATTTCCATATATATAATAATTTTTTAAAAACAACAATTAATCCACTCCCCCATCTCTCCAAATTCCTTACACCATTGCACTTTAAATCATCAATTCATTCTTTATATAGAACCTGTCATATATATTTTTTATTTTAACTATTAATTTAATTTCCTACTAGTAATTCCATTTAATCAAACATTATATATATATTTTAAAATTCATTCATATATATATATATATATATATATATATTATTCTGGCATATATATATACCTATAAATTGAACCAATATATATACATGTTACATATATACACACACACATCTATATATACTAATACATATCATCACATGTATTTATATACATATATATTTATCCCATATATATATATACCTTAAATTTTTTTTCCCAACTTAATAAAAACAAAAAAATAATAATAGATATATATTATATTTTTTTATTAAAACACCACCATCATTTCTGCCATGTATATTTCAACATATAATTTCATTTAAAACTTGTAATAGATTAATAAATATTTATTAATCACATAACAAAAAAAATAGGAAAAATAATAATATAACAATTATTAAAAAAAATTGTCATAACACTCATTAATTACATATGTACATATCTCATTTTTCTTTTGACATATATAAAAACAATTATAAGATAATAATAATTATATATAGTTGTCTAAAAAAAAATCATAACCCACATATTTTTTCCATTACATGCAATGTTACCAAACACCCATTGTCCTAAAAAAATCAATCACACCTTGGATGAAATCAATATTCTAGACAATGGTTTTCCTAGATTTCAAAATATGACAATCCCTTATATTTCATTATTTTTAGAAAATTTAAAATAAAAATATTAAATAAATTATCTTCACATGTGATCTGACCAAATTTATACTACTCAAAAAAGTTACGTCACATTTAGGGTAAACATCTCATCCTAGTCCTAATAGTTGTCTTAAATTTCCCATACCCTAGAACATTTAATAGAGAGATTATTTTTAGAAAAATCACTTGTGGAAAATTTAATATATTTAATATTTTTAATCAATCTACGCTGAGGTTGTATAGACATCAGAATGTCTCACTAACTCAACATATGACTAAGAAAACACTATATAGAATATTTGAAGATGTTAAAAAAAAATTACCCTTAAATAATGATTTTTTAACATTTAATAGGCTAGTTTTATTCATCCTCCTCATGTAATTTTTTATTCAAAGAAAAAAGAAAAAGAGTACAAGGAAGACAAGGCCCACATAGATAGACCTGGGGGAGAGGAGAATCAGGGGGTCTAAAATGGTGGAGACTGAGGGCATCTGCTCCAATAATATTGACTCCTTTCGGTTTCAAAATATTCATGTCGTGAAAGAATAAACACTCCAGACCAAGGATGTCCATCGAGGATAGGTAGTCTACAGCTTTGTTACCATCCCTCCAGGTTTGAGAAACGTTGATATCGCCACCAATGATGCCCTGACATTGTCTAATGATATAAGAGATCAACCAAGGAACTATACCATGACCATGTAGGGCATTATGAAAGTGAATATTGTTTGTTTCAACTTCAAAAATCTCAAAATTCCTCTTCATGAAAACATTATGCCCTAAGAGCATGACTATAACATTTTCATGGAGCATGTTACCGTGACCCAACCAGATAGAAAAGGCCAGGATAGCTGACCCACAACTGTCATAGATGACACTCCTCCACAGATCAATCCGGAGACAGATGAGCCATCACTGTTTAGCTTCTGTCCCCTTGATGGGGTGTTTCAGCAAACCCAGTTGCCCAGATGATGGCTACTCCCCTAAGAGGAGAGAGGGGGGCTTGTAATGAACAAATGCAAAGACGGTCCCTCCCTATAGTTTCCAAAATACCCAACGTTATCAACGAGAAAATTTTTTATCCTGCATATAATAACCCTCACATTTTGAGTCCATCCCCCCATAAATCAACTTATTTCTTGCCTGCCACAAGAACCAACAATCAACCTGTAATATCACAGTATGAGACACTCTTTCAGAACCTCTAATGCCTGAACCATGGTACCAACGATCAAGGAAGGGATGATCGAACATAGTAAGAGAGGATATAATAGTGAACTTCCCAAAATAATACCACACCTCGTGAGTCCCTTTGCTATTAAAGAAATGGTGGACCGAGCTTTCTTCTGTATGCCTCTTACAACAAACACATATGGAAACAATACAAATCTCACACCATTTTACATTTTCATCCATAGGAACAGCTCTGTTCCAGATCCTCCAAGATAGGAAGTTATACTTTGTGGGAGTAGCCTTAGCCCATAGGGTATTATTCCATGCATTCACAGGATCTTTCATGGTAATGGTCTAGTAGTAATCCCTCATCATGAAAGTTCCAGAGGGGGAAGGAGTAAAGACACACTTATCCAAGTCTGAGGATAGATCGTTGAGGTTAAAAAGAACATGTAGATCCCTTTCCAAGACTAAATTAATAAAAGCGGGTTACCGGCGAGCTTCCATAAAGTAGATGTTCGAAGCAGGGCAACTCAGGTACATGATAATTACCCACTTAAGTTGTGGTGCTAGAACATGGAATCACGGATCTCAATGAGTCAATAAGAATGGGGCCTAAGGGTATTGAAAATGGAACCAATCCCCATATAGAAAGGAGTATCTGTCCAATGAAGTCATATCTCCCACCTAATTTCCATTCATGGATTCCCCATTAATATGCAACATTCCAGGACATCCCATTCCAGCTTTTCATGCATGAAAATAAGAGTGCACTCGAGGCTATGTATGTTAAACCCACATTCATGCACCATATGAGCCATTATAGCCCATGAATCCGAGTGCATCTTATCGTTGGACTTATGATCCCATATGATGTTGGTGAGAATTATATCAATGTTTTTTATCACCCCCTTTGAGACATTTATGGAAGAGAGGGCATGGACTAGTGTGGCAAGTAGCACACTATTAACCAACATTATTCTTCCTCTGAAGTATAGATAGTTAATTTTTTCAGTTGAGAATTTGATCCTTGATCCTAATAGTCAGAGGGTCAAATTCACAAATTCAAAGCCTCTTAAAAGATAGGGGAGGCCTCAGATAATCCATGGGGAAGGTACCTCTCAGTGTGTCCAAGATGTGTCCCACTGTATATATATCCTACCTGATGTAAAACTATTGGAGATATAGAAGATGCTTTTTCTCCTATTAATCGCCTTACCAATCAAATGAAAATACTCATCCAAAACCATTTTCAAGCCCTGGAACAATATACTGGTAGCATTCATGAAAATAATAGTGTCATCGGTGAACATGATATGGGACACCAAAGGGTACCCCATCCTACAAAGATACAAAAGAATGACACCATTGCTTAGGCTTCTATGTATAAGATGACTAAGGACATATTCAGAAAATGATAATGATACTTAGTGATATAGGATCCCCCAATTGAATACCGTGTGTTTTCATAAAGAAACCATAGGTCTTTCCCATAAATGACACCACCAACAATGAAGAACAAAAGTAGTGAAAACTAATATCAATGTTCCAGGGAGAAAATCCCATATCTTCCAGGACTTTGTTGATAAAACTCCATTACACATGGTCATAGGATTTATTTATGACAATCTTAATGGTCGCGTTAAAACCCCAAGATTTTAGGTTGATATCCCTAAAATTTCCTGGGCCAATGCAATATCCCATGGATATAATGACCCTTCACAAAATGGTGTTGTTCCATATAGATCCATATGGGGAGGTGAATAGATATCCTAGAAATGATAATACTGTAAAGGATATTATAAGGCACATTACACATACATACAAGATATAAATAAATAATAGATGTGGGGTTTCAGGACTTGGGAATGAGCACCACAGTGGTCGCACATGCAACAAGAGGTCATTGCCCACCCCAGAGAAAATCATGGATCGCCCTAATAAGATCTCCCTTAATAACCTCCCACGAGGAAATATTGAAAGTGTCTGAGAACCCATTCGGGCAAGCAAAAATATGCAAATTAAGCTTTGTCATAGAATAAAATATCTATTACTCATGAGGAATGGTCCCCGGATCATCATTATCATGGGCAAAAACACAGTTTGGGATTACATCAAAAAGATTTGTGGGTTCTCCATGGATACCTATTAGGTAACTGAACATTGGGGCTATCCAGAAGATCTCTAAGGAGAGAGTTTAGCTTCCCAACAGCATCAATATCATCTATAAAAGAACCGTCCTATTACAAGATATTCGGTATAATTATCCTTTTACTCTCCATAATGCAGGCATGTAAGTACATTGTATTCCAATCACCATTATTCAACCACATGACTCGCATTTTCCCAATACAAACTCTCCTGTGTGAGAAGCATATCCACAAAACACACTTTTTTACAGGAAAGATCCTCAAAAACCCGAACGTCCCAATCCTCCAACAGACTATGTTTGAGGTTATCAACATCTTGTGTGATATAATGTAAGTCTCTGTCTAGGGGAAGGAGATCCTTCGACAACACATGCAGTATAATCTTGAGGCGTTTGAGTTTATTATGAATAACATTCCATGCGTGTACCTGATAGGGTTCATCCCAATCCCCATAACCATGTCGTGGAAAAACAGATCATTATCCCAATGATGATAATATCTGAAACTCATGTAATGGTCATTCCAGAGAGATAAAGGGATCAAAAGTGATGAATGATCAGAAATTCCTTGCACCATGTTACCCAAGAATCTGTCTAGGAAACTCCATGATCTACGATTCCCCCGTTGATTGTTGCACCACATAAACTTTTCACCAGAGTAGCCTTGGTCCAGAATCCCTTTTCCTACCATGAATTGTGTGTTTTATATGCTATCCTGCCTTAGAAAAGGACCTCTACCCTTTTCTCGTATGGGTCTACAATAACATTAAAATCACCGCCAACAAACCATGAGAGATCTCCAAGATCAAACGAGTTGAGTCTATTCCATAAATTAATCCTTTTCTTGGGATCAAAACTCCCATATATGAAAGAAAAAAGAGTGTATGAGAGTCTTGATTAATTCACATTAACTATGATGAATTGGTCACCCTCCTGTATTTGATTCACCCTGAAACTCCTATGACAAAAGATCTAGATATGATGGTTGGATAGAACTGCATGCATGGAGCCTTGCATTTTGAGTTTTCTGAAAAAATCACCAATCTTCTCGGGGTATTTCTTGTGTTAATGAATGGAAACCATTACACACTTGAGTTCAGTCACCTCAAAAGAGAGAAATTCCATCTTGAACAAGTCTCCAATACCCATGGCATTCCATATGAGCATTGAGATCATTGATAAAAAGGGTTCTAGAATTGGCTCCAGAACATATAGCCTTCTCAAAGTGGGAGTGAACCCTCAACTTTTGGGACATTGACTGAGAACTGGTTCAAACTCTATTATCCTTGTATAGATAAATAGATGGGGATGAGGAGTCATGATGATGACTAGTTGTTTTCCCCTTTTACCAGGGTTAGTTCATCCCAGCTTCTCCTACTGAAGAAGGAAATACCACAACAAGCTCCCTAAAAATGGTGTAATGGGAGTCTAAGGAAGAGAATCTATTGGAAAATCAGTCAAAGGACCACTCCTAGGGGGCCCTCCCTCCCTCAAAAAGTTCCTTGGGACTCAAAGGGGGCATAAAAAAAGGCCCAGGGGGTCGAGGAAAAAGACCTTGGACAAAATACATACTAAGAAACCCAGTAGAAAACAAGCACCTGAAGACGAAAGAAAAACCATAACCAACCTGAACCTGGGGAATGGACCTCAATATATATGAAAAAATCTCCCGACAGTCGGTAGCTCGGGGGGGGGGGGGGGGGGGGGGGGGGGGGGGGGGGGTATCCCTATAGTGGAATCCCCTATGGATGAAGATGGTCGGTATTCTCTAATACTTACATCATGAACATGCCCTCACCATCCTCCCTGAACATGCCCTCACCATCCTCCCTGGAGACTCTAATGACACACCTGCAAAGTTCGACCGTGAAGGAGACAATTGAAACAAAATCTCAACAAAATGGGACACACAATATCTTGATTCGAGCAAAAGGAATCTTGTACCTGGAGAAAGATATTTTCTTGCACCGGATGAGAAATATCTAACTCCACACAGATTCAGGCCATTGAGGCATCTTCCTCGGACATGGTCCTGTTTCTCCAATAATAAGAACCCACCAATGGAATCTCCAATCATCTTCAGAAAGCCTTTGTTATGGAACAGGAGAGGAAGAACTAGCAGATTGACCCAGACCGACATCATTGGGTTCTCCATGAAATGATGAGCAACCAAAGAACCCCTAGATAGACTAAAGCTACACCGGCCTACAGTTCAAGAATCAATGAAACACGCTTGAAAAAAATCCTCCTAGGAACCCAGGATGAGACAAAAGGACTGCTTGTGGATGAAGGAGATCTGCACCAGAATCTGAAGGCCCCATGAACCCAAAAAACTCTCAAAGACTGACGAAGGAGGATTCACGCCCCCAAAATGGGAAACCAATGTCCACCTCAAGCAATTTGAAGCATCCTCGAACGCCGACACGGGGATATCTAGACAGATCTGGGACAGCTCGCGCACAACTAGCAGTGGAGCCATGTCAATTTACGGAAATCATGGATGAGAATAAGAAGAATCACCTCCACATAGAGTATCCATGATTGATTTAGGGACGAGGCTAGAAGATAACGGAGCAACGCCAGGTATGAGGCCAGATCCCGATACGAGGGCCAGAAATCCAGGGGAATCGATGAGGAAACCGGTGCCCAAGGCCTAGGATCAGTGGAGGATCCCGAATCAAAGGTCGCCAATGATGATGGATACACTGGATGGCCAACGGAAACCAGAGCAACGATCAGGTAGGTTTGTAAAAGAGGGGGCATATACAACGAATTCTCCAATATAAGCGAGGGATCCATCAAACTAGTGAAGAAAATAGGAAACCACCTTTTATTGAAAATTTAAATTATCCAAAAAAACACATAATTTATTTACAAACAGGGTATTATTATCGTTAAATATATGATGGAATTACACCGACACAAAAAAAATCCACATCCATGATAACCCATATCCACCACTCAATCTAGCCTAGCCCAGCACATGGTTCATGTGAATTCTATAACATATTAAAGGATACTATGAACTGAAATCGCACCCTCTTCCTCATATAACAGTAACTATTCCACTAACGTAATCTCATCATCTGTAAATTATAATGACATGATAGTTTATCTATTTATATATATTAATATAAATATATTAAATTACCACACATATATATGTAACGAAATTTATATAAATATAAATGGTATCAAAGGAAGTTCGACTCTTAAGTGGACCTTTCTTAATAGAGTGTCCATCGATATTTGGGGTTGTCGTGGTAGAAGGAGTAGGACTGTTGGGACTCAAGGCATAGGGATGAGAAGGACGTCATGTACCCTTTCTCATTCTGAACCTCGGGTTATCATGGTATTTCCGGGTTGTTGGTTTCTTTTTGGTTCCTTTGAATTGTTTTATGTTGGGAAATAAAAAGGGAGTTGGGAATGTAGCCTCATGAGCTCACAAGGCCTGGAGAGTCATGTGGAGTCGGGAAACTTTTTCTAGACTGCTCTCTGTGACAGTGGCATAATAGGCATATGGTCGTCAACCATGTGTTCAAGTAACCCACTGACACCAGTTTCCCACTTGTGGATCATTTAAGATTTCCTTTATTCCAAATGTTGTTCTGGAAAACTCTATTTGGGCTAATGGACCAATTTGGTTGGGTCTGGGGTTTCTTCTCCTTGGCTAGAGTGTTCCCCCATGATGAATCAATGTATGTTCAGAATGTGAGCATGAGTGACCTCCCCAGTTTTAAACCCTCTAGTTGGTAAATGAAAGGTGTTCCATCTTGCAATATAGAACTCAAATATATCTCTTTCTTTTTCCAGTTGAGTGGATCCTCTCGTAGTGAAAGCGTGGTGGAGGGTTGGTCGTAAGAGGTTGATATGGCTGTTTTCAAGAATTTTGTGTTGGTTGGGACCTGGGTGGAGATCTCTATCCTAGTAATGATTCTTCTTGGTTACAGAGGTCATGTTTGGTGGCATCTAATAGTGTTATGTTCTCTTTTAAATGCAATGGTGGGTGTTGTGGAAACTTTTTGGGACTTTTGTTTTGACAAAAGCATATCCTTCCTTCGGGAGTTTTGAGCTTCTTGGTTCTAGTGGAAAGTGTTTCCCCTTTTATCCCTTTTATCGTTTCTCCTTGTTCTAAGTGAAAATGGAAATTTATGTGGATATTTTAACTCCCTGTTTTGGTAAAGTTCCATGTTGAGGCAATGTGAGTCTTAGGATGTGTTTGGGTGTGTTGGATTGGCCAAGAATGTGGAGTGGTTACTTGTGGAACCAGAAAGAGAAGTGTCATTCAGGGGTTTCTGAGACTACGAGGAAGGAGATTCGTCATACATCAGAGCTTCATCCATAGGTCCTGGTGTAAATCTAGCATGTAGTATAGATCCCCCAAGTGTGTAATGGATCTTAGTCTAACGTCTATCTTCTATTTGGTTTTACGTTTCACTAATAGGGTCCCTTATAGTGGGGGATTTGGTGTACGAGAATCCCCCTTGTTTTCCGTGTTGGTTTGTGAAAATTAGTCCAGCTAGTCAGTTCTCATGGTGGGAAGACCCATAGTGGGTCTCACAGAGTTACCCCTGATGTAGTCTTGAGTTAGCCTATTTCTTATGGTGGGGAGTCTTTCTGGGCCTCCCCGTGGTAATATTTTAGTTTCATCCCTGGTATTGGTTAATGGTGGGTGGTCTTGTGAGAAACCACCTAATTATATGTTCTCCATTTGATGAAAAGGTTGTGATGTGAGGGTTCCAACATTGGTTGGAGTATGGTTTTTGAGGTACTCATTGGATGTGGTTTAAGCACATTTGTTCGTTTTGAGAGGGTGGTTGTGATAGGTCGGAGAAAAAGGGAGTGATGGCAAGAGGGGGGGTGAATTGCCTTTTAAAAAATGATTAACAAATTAAAATCAAAGTTGAAAGTGCAGCGGAAATAAAGAGGCAAGACACAAGAATTGATAACGGAGTTCGGCCAAAAACCCGACCTACATCTCCGCTCCCAACTCAACCGTTGAGAGATTCTACCGCTTGCTTTTCAATGGTTGTAGCAAGAAACCCACTAGCCTTTTTACAGGTGAAGGCTAGCTCACCTATTACAGCTTGCTTTTATTGGTTGAGCAAGAACCCACTTACTTTTAATGGCTGAGTAAGAACTCACTAGCCTTCTTACAGGTGAAGGCTAGCTGACCTTTGATTCAAGCCTTTTGAAAGGTAAGGCTTGACTAACCTCTTCACACCTTGAAGGTGGTGTGAGAACCCAAAAGAATGGAGGATGAGAGAAATGGGAGTTTGTAGGCACAAACTCAATTTAAAGCTCAAAATGAATAAACAATGAAAAACCGTAATGGGAGAAGCTTTGGGCGCCAATGATTGATGAAGTTGATGAAGTGTGCTTCCCAAGATCCTTTGGTGGTGCTCCTTGGATGTGGAATTGATATGGAGCAAGTGGGGTTCCTTGGAGGAAGTCCGCCGGAGGTTCGCCAAATGATCAACAATGTGTCCGTTGGCTTGGTTATGGTTCCGGTTAGTGTCTGGGGCTTCCTCAGCCTTTATTTATAGGCATGGAACCCATTGGGGGCCTTCGGAGACGTTGGAGAAGTCTTCGGAGCCGTTGGAGGCCAAAAGAGGGTTGACTGGTCAAAGCCAATGGCTAGTTTGACCGGGCTACCGGCTGGCCGGTACAGCTCCACCGGCTGGCCGGTGCCTTGGCAGAGGAGAAGAATTTTGGTCCAGGCTCCACCGGCTGACCGGTGGAGGAGCCACCGGCTGGCCGGTGGGGAGACAGTAGCTGGCCCATTGGTCTGGGTGCCACCGGCTGGCCGGTGACAGAGCCACCGGCTGACCGGTGGAACCTGGCAGTGGGCAATGCCTCTGCCAGGTCCACCGGCTGGCCGGTGCTATCACACCGGTTGGCCGGTGGACTGCAATTCAGTCCACTTGATGTGCTTCATGGCCCATTTCCTTGGAAATCTTTTGCCTATAAAAAAAACACTTAAAACAATGTTAGATAAATAAGAAAGTGATTGTGATCATGAAAATTAAACCACGAGGGGATACGAGAGGTACAACAATCTCCCCCTATTTTGATGATCACAATCACCGAAATAATCAAAGTAAAATACTGAAATTAAAGACATTCTTAAAGGATTGTTTGAAAATAAATCAAAGCATGATAGAAAATATTCTCCCCCAATCAATCAAGAAATTTCTCCCCCTTTGTGATTATCAAAATAGCGTGGGGCATAAAAATTTGATTGAGGGAAAATTGAAAATCAAGATCAATTGGAATTTTTAAAAATTGAATTGAAAAATTTGAATAACAGTTTGAATTGAAAGTTTAAATTGAAAAATGAATTGAAAGTTTTGAAATTGAAAGATTGAATAACAGTTTGAATTGAAAGTTTTGAATCAAAATTGAATTGAAAGTTTGAAAACAAATAAAGAAACTTTCTCCCCCTAAAAAAGATCATCGGGGAAACGAAACTATTTTTGGCCCGGAGAGACTCGCCAAAAGGGATTTTTCAATCCAAATTTGTTTCATGGCGGGTCTTCTCCTATAAAACTCGTCACTATAGTAAATAGACTTGGGTTGGCCATACCGGACATTTTTGCAATCACACTCATAAATGAGGTGCCCGAGTTTTTTACAATAATTGCAAAATTTATAACTAGAGCTCCCCCTAACAAAAACAGTTGGAGCATGGAAGGAGGAAGCTACATTGGTATATCCTAGCCCTTGGGTGGTTCTTGAAATTCGTTGGGAACCAAGAAATTTTGAAATATTTTGTTCCCCTTGGGTGAATTTGGCTAGGGATTCTCTAAGGTCCTTGATGGTTGATTCCAAAGAATCAACATTTGGGAAATTTTGGATTTTTAGGGAGAGTTCCTCCTTCTCTTTGAGAAGTTGTTCTTTTTCGGAGGAAAGTTTTTTGAAATTCTTTTTCAAAGAAACAAACTTAGAAGAAAGTTCATGAAAACCATTTTCTAATTGGTCTCTAGCATGTTGGAGTTATTCATATGATAAATGATTAAAAGAATTAGAAGAACTAGAGGAGGAAGAAGAGGAAGAGGATGATGATACCTCATGTTTTTCCATTAGGCATTTTGTACCTTGGTCGCTTGAGGAGGAGGAGGAGGAGGAGGATGATGAGGTGTCACTCCATGTCGCCTTGAGGACCTTTTTCTTTCCTTTTTCCTTTTGCGTGGCCCGTTTTTTGTTGAGTGGGAAATCGGGCTTGTAATGCCCTTTTTGGCCGCACCCGTAGCATTTTACCTTGGGCTCGGATCTTGCGGTGGGTTCTTGCTTTCGCGCCTTGCGAGATTTCTTCTTCTTCTTGTGCTTCTTCATAAATTTGTGCATTTGGCGGGCGAGATTCTCCATTTCCGAGTCGCCGCTTGATGATGAAGAAGATGAAGATGATGATGATGAGGAGGAGCTTACTTCTTTTTGTACCTTGAGGGCGATGTTCTTTGGTGTCTTGATTGGTGTGCCCTCGTTTTGAGCTTGCCTCCTCATCGTGATCTCGTACGTCATTAGGGATCCGATGAGCTCTTCGACCGGCATGTTCTTTACATCCTTAGCTTCTTGGATAGCCGTCACCTTAGGTGCCCATGAGCTCGGAAGGACCCATAGAATCTTCTTGACCATTGCTTCAGCTGAAACATCATCACCAAGAGATTTTCTACCATTTCAAACGTCAGTGAAGCGTGTAAACATTTCAGAAATAGACTCATTTGGATGCATGGAAAAGCTTTCAAAATCTTGTCTATACATGTCTAACCGAGTATCCTTAACTTTGTTAGTGCCCTCATGGGTCACTTCCAATAGTTTCCAAATTTCATGAGATGAGGTGCAAGTGGAAACTCGGTTGAACTCATTTCGGTCAAGGCCGCAATGTAGAGCGTTCATGGCTTTGCCATCAAGCTCAAAGTTTCTAATATCGGCGGGGGTCCATTTGGATTCGTCGGGGGTAGACAAAGTATAACCTTGCATGACAATTTTGTAAATAGGATATCCTATGCTTCTTAAAAAAGTGGTCATGCGGGTTTTCCAATAATTATAGTCGGACCCATCAAAAAATGGAGCCCGACCCAAAGAAAATCCTTCGGGGGCGAAAGAAGTGGATGCCATCACAATGGATCTTTAATTTGAAACCGGTTAGGGTATTACTCAAATTACCCCTTTGATACCAATTGTTGGGCGGAGAAAAACGGGAAGGATGGCAAGAGGGGGGGTGAATTGCCTTTTAATAAATGATTAACAAATTAAAATCAAAGTTGAAAGTGCAGCGGAAATAAAGAGGCAAGACACAAGAATTGATAACGGAGTTCGGCCAAAAACCCGGCCTACGTCTCCGCTCCCAACTCAAACGTTGAAAGATTCTACCGCTTGCTTTTCAATGGTTGTAGCAAGAAACCCACTAGCCTTTTTACAGGTGAAGGCTAGCTCACCTATTACAGCTTGCTTTTATTGGTTGAGCAAGAACCCACTTACTTTTAATGGTTGAGTAAGAACCCACTAGCCTTCTTACAGGTGAAGGCTAGCTGACCTTTGATTCAAGCCTTTTGAAAGGTAAGGCTTGACTAACCTCTTCACACCTTGAAGGTGGTGTGAGAACCCAAAAGAATGGAGGATGAGAGAAATGGGAGTTTGTAGGCACAAACTCAATTTAAAGCTCAAAATGAATAAACAATGAAAAACCGTAATGGGAGAAGCTTTGGGCGCCAATGATTGATGAAGTTGATGAAGTGTGCTTCCCAAGCTCCTTTGGTGGTGCTCCTTGGATGTGGAATTGATATGGAGCAAGTGGGGTTCCTTGGAGGAAGTCCGCCGGAGGTTCGCCAAATGATCAACAATGTGTCCGTTGGCTTGGTTATGGTTCCGGTTAGTGTCCGGGGCTTCCTCAGCCTTTATTTATAGGCATGGAACCCATTGGGGGCCTTCGGAGACGTTGGAGAAGTCTTCGGAGCCGTTGGAGGCCAAAAGAGGGTTGACTGGTCAAAGCCAACGGCTAGTTTGACTGAGCTACCGGCTGGCCGGTACAGATCCACCGGCTGGCCGGTGCCTTGGCAGAGGAGAAGAATTTTGGTCCAGGCTCCACCGGCTGACCGGTGGAGGAGCCACCGGCTGGCTGGTGGGGAGACAGTAGCTGGCCCATTGGTCTGGGTGCCACCGGCTGGCCGGTGACAGAGCCACCGGCTGACCGGTGGAACCTGGCAGTGGGCAATGCCTCTGCCAGGTCCACCGGCTGGCCGGTGCTATCACACCGGTTGGCCGGTGGACTGCAATTCAGTCCACTTGATGTGATTCATGGCCCATTTCCTTGGCAATCTTTTTCCTATAAAACAAAAACACTTAAAACAATGTTAGATAAATAAGAAAATGATTGTGATCATGAAAATTAAACCACGAGGGGATACGAGAGGTACAACAATCTCCCCCTATTTTGATGATCACAATCACCGAAATAATCAAAGTAAAATACTGAAATTAAAGACATTCTTAAAGGATAGTTTGAAAATAAATCAAAGCATGATAGAAAATATTCTCCCCCAATCAATCAAGAAATTTCTCCCCCTTTGTGATTATCAAAATAGTGTGGGGCATAAAAATTTGATTGAGGGAAAATTGAAAATCAAGATCAATTGGAATTTTTAAAAATTGAATTGAAAAATTTGAATAACAGTTTGAATTGAAAGTTTAAATTGAAAAATGAATTGAAAGTTTTGAAATTGAAAGATTGAATAACAGTTTGAATTGAAAGTTTTGAATCAAAATTGAATTGAAAGTTTGAAAACAAATAAAGAAACTTTCTCCCCCTAAAAAAGATCATCGGGGAAACGAAACTATTTTTGGCCCGGAGAGACTCGCCAAAAGGGATTTTTCAATCCAAATTTGTTTCATGGTGGGTCTTCTCCTATAAAACTCGTCACTATAGTAAATAGACTTGGGTTGGCCATACCGGGCATTTTTGCAATCACACTCATAAATGAGGTGCCCGGGTTTTTTACAATAATTGCAAAATTTATAACTAGAGCTCCCCCTAACAAAAACAGTTGGAGCATGGGAGGAGGAAGCTACATTGGTATATCCTAGCCCTTGGGTGGTTCTTGAAATTCGTTGGGAACCAAGCAATTTTGAAAGATTTTGTTCCCCTTGGGTGAATTTGGCTAGGGATTCTCTAAGGTCCTTGATGGTTGATTCCAAAGAATCAACATTTGGGAAATTTTGGATTTTTAGGGAGAGTTCCTCCTTCTCTTTGAGAAGTTGTTCTTTTTCGGAGGAAAGTTTTTTGAAATTCTTTTTCAAAGAAACAAATTTAGAAGAAAGTTCATGAAAACCATTTTCTAATTGGTCTCTAGCATGTTGGATTTCTTCATATGATAAATGATTAAAAGAATTAGAAGAACTAGAGGAGGAAGAAGAGGAAGAGGATGATGATACCTCATGTTTTTCCATTAGGCATTTTGTACCTTGGTCGCTTGAGGAGGAGGAGGAGGAGGAGGATGATGAGGTGTCACTCCATGTCACCTTGAGGACCTTTTTCTTTCCTTTTTCCTTTTGCGTGGCCCGTTTTTTGTTGAGTGGGCAATCGGGCTTGTAATGCCCTTTTTGGCCGCACCCGTAGCATTTTACCTTGGGCTCGGATCTTGCGGTGGGTTCTTGCTTTCGTGCCTTGCGATATTTCTTCTTCTTCTTGTGCTTCTTCATAAATTTGTGCATTTGGCGGGCGAGATTCTCCATTTCCGAGTCGCCGCTTGATGATGAAGAAGATGAAGTTGATGATGAGGAGGAGGAGCTTACTTCTTTTTGTACCTTGAGGGCGATGTTCTTTGGTGTCTTGATTGGTGTGCCCTCGTTTTGAGCTTGCCTCCTCATCGTGATCTCGTACGTCATTAGGGATCTGATGAGCTCTTCGACCGGCATGTTCTTTACATCCTTAGCTTCTTGGATAGCCGTCACCTTAGGTGCCCATGAGCTCGGAAGGACCCATAGAATCTTCTTGACCATTGCTTCAGCTGAAACATCATCACCAAGAGATTTTCTACCATTGCAAACGTCAGTGAAGCGTGTAAACATTTCAGAAATAGACTCATTTGGATGCATGGAAAAGCTTTCAAAATCTTGTCTATACATGTCTAACCGAGTATCCTTAACTTTGTTAGTGCCCTCATGGGTCACTTCCAATAGTTTCCAAATTTCATGAGATGAGGTGCAAGTGGAAACTCGGTTGAACTCATTTCGGTCAAGGCCGCAATGTAGAGCGTTCATGGCTTTGCCATCAAGCTCAAAGTTTCTAATATCGGCGGGGGTCCATTTGGATTCGTCGGGGGTAGACAAAGTATAACCTTGCATGACAATTTTGTAAATAGGATATCCTATGCTTCTTAAAAAAGTGGTCATGCGGGTTTTCCAATAATTATAGTCGGACTCATCAAAAAATAGAGCCCGACCCAAAGAAAAGCCTTCGGGGGCGAAAGAAGTGGATGCCATCACAATGGATCTTTAATTTGAAACCGGTTAGGGTATTACTCAAATTACCCCTTTGATACCAATTGTTGGGCGGAGAAAAACGGGAAGGATGGCAAGAGGGGGGGTGAATTGCCTTTTAAAAAATGATTAACAAATTAAAATCAAAGTTGAAAGTGCAGCGGAAATAAAGAGGCAAGACACAAGAATTGATAACGGAGTTCGGCCAAAAACCCGACCTACGTCTCCGCTCCCAACTCAACCGTTGAGAGATTCTACCGCTTGCTTTTCAATGGTTGTAGCAAGAAACCCACTAGCCTTTTTACAGGTGAAGGCCAGCTCACCTATTACAGCTTGCTTTTATTGGTTGAGCAAGAACCCACTTACTTTTAATGGTTGAGTAAGAAACCACTAGCCTTCTTACAGGTGAAGGCTAGATGACCTTTGATTCAAGCCTTTTGAAAGGTAAGGCTTGACTAACCTCTTCACACCTTGAAGGTGGTGTGAGAACCCAAAAGAATGGAGGATGAGAGAAAGGGGAGTTTGTAAGCACAAACTCAATTTAAAGCTCAAAATGAATAAACAATGAAAAACCGTAATGGGAGAAGCTTTGGGCGCCAATGATTGATGAAGTTGATGAAGTGTGCTTCACAAGCTCCTTTGGTGGTGCTCCTTGGATGTGGAATTGATATGGAGCAAGTGGGGTTCCTTGGAGGAAGTCCGTCGGAGGTTCGCCAAATGATCAACAATGTGTCCGTTGGCTTGGTTATGGTTCCGGTTAGTGTCCGGGGCTTCCTCAGCCTTTATTTATAGGCATGGAACCCATTGGGGGCCTTCGGAGCCGTTGGAGAAGTCTTCGGAGCCGTTGGAGGACAAAAGAGGGTTGACTGGTCAAAGCCAACGGCTAGTTTGACTGGGCTACCGGCTGGCCGGTACAGCTCCACCGGCTGGCCGGTGCCTTGGCAGAGGAGAAGAATTTTGGTCCAGGCGCCACCGGCTGACCGGTGGAGGAGCCACCGGCTGGCCGGTGGGGAGACAGTAGCTGGCCCATTGGTCTGGGTGCCACCGGCTGGCCGGTGACAGAGCCACCGGCTGACCGGTGGAACCTGGCAGTGGGCAATGCCTCTGCCAGGTCCACCGGCTGGCCGGTGCTATCACACCGGTTGGCCGGTGGACTGCAATTCAGTCCACTTGATGTGCTTCATGGCCCATTTCCTTGGCAATCTTTTTCCTATAAAACAAAAACACTTAAAACAATGTTAGATAAATAAGAAAGTGATTGTGATCATGAAAATTAAACCACGAGGGGATACGAGAGGTACAACAATCTCCCCCTATTTTGATGATCACAATCACCGAAATAATCAAAGTAAAATACTGAAATTAAAGACATTCTTAAAGGATAGTTTGAAAATAAATCAAAGCATGATAGAAAATATTCTCCCCCAATCAATCAAGAAATTTCTCCCCCTTTGTGATTATCAAAATAGCGTGGGGCATAAAAATTTGATTGAGGGAAAATTGAAAATCAAGATCAATTGGAATTTTTAAAAATTGAATTGAAAAATTTGAATAACAGTTTGAATTGAAAGTTTAAATTGAAAAATGAATTGAAAGTTTTGAAATTGAAATATTGAATAACAGTTTGAATTGAAAGTTTTGAATCAAAATTGAATTGAAAGTTTGAAAACAAATAAAGAAACTTTCTCCCCCAAAAAAAGATCATCGGGGAAACGAAACTATTTTTGGCCCGGAGAGACTCGCCAAAAGGGATTTTTCAATCCAAATTTGTTTCATGGCGGGTCTTCTCCTATAAAACTCGTCACTATAGTAAATATACTTGGGTTGGCCATACCGGGAATTTTTTCAATCACACTCATAAATGAGGTTCCCGGGTTTTTTACAATAATTGCAAAATTTATAACTAGAGCTCCCCCTAACAAAAACAGTTGGAGCATGGGAGGAGGAAGCTACATTGGTATATCCTATCCCTTGGGTGGTTCTTGAAATTTGTTGGGAACCAAGCAATTTTGAAAGATTTTGTTCCCCTTGGGTGAATTTGGCTAGGGATTCTCTAAGGTCCTTGATGGTTGATTCCAAAGAATCAACATTTGGGAAATTTTGGATTTTTAGGGAGAGTTCCTCCTTCTCTTTGAGAAGTTGTTCTTTTTCGGAGGAAAGTTTTTTGAAATTCTTTTTCAAAGAAACAAATTTAGAAGAAAGTTCATGAAAACCATTTTCTAATTGGTCTCTAGCATGTTGGAGTTCTTCATATGATAAATGATTAAAAGAATTAGAAGAACTAGAGGAGGAAGAAGAGGAAGAGGATGATGATACCTCATGTTTTGCCATTAGGCATTTTGTACCTTGGTCGCTTGAGGAGGAGGAGGAGGAGGAGGATGATGAGGTGTCACTCCATGTCGCCTTGAGGACCTTTTTCTTTCCTTTTTCCTTTTGCGTGGCCCGTTTTTTGTTGAGTGGGCAATCGGGCTTGTAATGCCCTTTTTGGCCGCACCCGTAGCATTTTACCTTGGGCTCGGATCTTGCGGTGGGTTCTTGCTTTCGCGCCTTGCGAGATTTCTTCTTCTTCTTGTGCTTCTTCATAAATTTGTGCATTTGGCGGGCGAGATTCTCCATTTCCGAGTCGCCGCTTGATGATGAAGAAGATGAAGATGATGAGGAGGAGGAGGAGCTTACTTCTTTTTGTACCTTGAGGGCGATGTTCTTTGGTGTCTTGATTGGTGTGCCCTCGTTTTGAGCTTGCCTCCTCATCGTGATCTCGTACTTCATTAGGGATCCGATGAGTTCTTCGACCGACATGTTCTTTACATCCTTAGCTTCTTGGATAGCCGTCACCTTAGGTGCCCATGAGCTCGGAAGGACCCATAGAATCTTCTTGACCATTGCTTCAGCTGAAACATCATCACCAAGAGATTTTCTACCATTGCAAACGTCAGTGAAGCGTGTAAACATTTCAGAAATAGACTCATTTGGATGCATGGAAAAGCTTTCAAAATCTTGTCTATACATGTCTAACCGAGTATCCTTAACTTTGTTAGTGCCCTCATGGGTCACTTCCAATAGTTTCCAAATTTCATGAGATGAGGTGCAAGTGGAAACTCGGTTGAACTCATTTCGGTCAAGGCCGCAATGTAGAGCGTTCATGGCTTTGCCATCAAGCTCAAAGTTTCTAATATCGGCGGGGGTCCATTTGGATTCGTCGGGGGTAGACAAAGTATAACCTTGCATGACAATTTTGTAAATAGGATATCCTATGCTTCTTAAAAAAGTGGTCATGCGGGTTTTCCAATAATTATAGTCGGACCCATCAAAAAATGGAGCCCGACCCAAAGAAAAGCCTTCGGGGGCGAAAGAAGTGGATGCCATCACAATGGATCTTTAATTTGAAACCGGTTAGGGTATTACTCAAATTACCCCTTTGATACCAATTGTTGGGCGGAGAAAAACGGGAAGGATGGCAAGAGGGGGGGTGAATTGCCTTTTAAAAAATGATTAACAAATTAAAATCAAAGTTGAAAGTGCAGCGGAAATAAAGAGGCAGGACACAAGAATTGATAACGGAGTTCGGCCAAAAACCCGGCCTACGTCTCCGCTCCCAACTCAACCGTTGAGAGATTCTTTTCAGTGGTTGTAGCAAGAAACCCACTAGCCTTTTTACAGGTGAAGGCTAGCTCACCTATTACAGCTTGCTTTTATTGGTTGAGCAAGAACCCACTTACTTTTAATGGTTGAGTAAGAACCCACTAGCCTTCTTATAGGTGAAGGCTAGCTGACCTTTGATTCAAGCCTTTTGAAAGGTAAGGCTTGACTAACCTCTTCACACCTTGAAGGTGGTGTGAGAACCCAAAAGAATGGAGGATGAGAGAAATGGGAGTTTGTAGGCACAAACTCAATTTAAAGCTCAAAATGAATAAACAATGAAAAACCGTAATGGGAGAAGCTTTGGGCGCCAATGATTGATGAAGTTGATGAAGTGTGCTTCCCAAGCTCCTTTGGTGGTGATCCTTGGATGTGGAATTGATATGGAGCAAGTGGGGTTCCTTGGAGGAAGTCCGCCGGAGGTTCGCCAAATGATCAACAATGTGTCTGTTGGCTTGGTTATGGTTCCGGTTAGTGTCCGGGGCTTCCTCAGCCTTTATTTATAGGCATGGAACCCATTGGGGGCCTTCGGAGACGTTGGAGAAGTCTTCGGAGCCGTTGGAGGCCAAAAGAGGGTTGACTGGTCAAAGCCAACGGCTAGTTTGACTGGGCTACCGGCTGGCCGGTACAGCTCCACCGGCTGGCCGGTGCCTTGGCAGAGGAGAAGAATTTTGGTCCAGACTCCACCGGCTGACCGGTGGAGGAGCCACCGGCTGGCCGGTGGGGAGACAGTAGTTGGCCCATTGGTCTGGGTGCCACCGGCTGGCCGGTGACAGAGCCACCGGCTGACCGGTGGAACCTGGCAGTGGGCAATGCCTCTGCCAGGTCCACCGGCTGGCCAGTGCTATCACACCGGTTGGCCGGTGGACTGCAATTCAGTCCACTTGATGTGCTTCATGGCCCATTTCCTTGGCAATCTTTTGCCTATAAAACAAAAACACTTAAAACAGTGTTAGATAAATAAGAAAGTGATTGTGATCATGAAAATTAAACCACGAGGGGATACGAGAGGTACAACAGGTTGTGTTCTTCTTGGTGTCGTTCATGATGTTGTGTTTTAGGGATGAATTGATGGTGGTGAAAAATGGTTGAGTTCTGTTCAATTATGTTTAAGGTGTGTGTATGTTAAGGATTTTATAGGTGTCATAAAAGCTTTATGTCATTGGACCAATAAACTAGGGGTATTTATGCTTTTAGGGGCGGGTACCTTAGCAGGAATTCCATCTCGGGCTCTTGAGTTCTTCTTATTACCCTTTTGCTCATTGATGGTGTTTTTGTGATCCCTTCATTTCCATTCTTTGGGAATATCCTTGAACTATAAAGGAGTATTAGTTCCTATTTTGTGGTTCGGCCTTGGTATGGCTTTCTGAGGGCGGAAAACATTAAGGTGGGGAGAATTTTAACACCTGAGTTTTATTTTTCCTTGGTTCCGACTTGGGGTCGGGGTTTGGGTGAGACCCTGTTTAAATTTTTGAGCATTGATTAAAAAATCTGTGTTTTGTGTATGGCGATGTTTGAAGCATGGTCGGAGCGTGGCCTCGGAACCGTGCGGCCTGCTCTCCATTGGAATTAATATAAAATAATGAAACAAATTTAAATGGGAGTTAGAATTGAAATAAGAAAAATTTATCATAAATATTAACATGTTTCATTAATAATAATAATAATAAAATTATTAACTTTATTGGATTTAATATTAATAATAATATTATTACTATTATTAAGAAAAAAATATTTTATCTATAGGCTTTTCTATTTTTGTTTTATTTTTTCCTCTCTTTTCTTTATTTCTTTTTTTTTTCTTCCTCTTTCTTTTCTCATCCCTTCTCCCTTCTCCAATGAGTCTTCTTCTCCCCCAACTTTTACAACCGCACGTACCTCCCTCATGGTGCAGCACCCTGTACGACTCCCTCCATAAAAAAACAACCCCTTCCCCCCCAGCAGTCCCTCCATG
Organism: Viscum album; assembly: GCA_963277665.1. Lineage (NCBI taxonomy): Eukaryota > Viridiplantae > Streptophyta > Magnoliopsida > Santalales > Viscaceae > Viscum > Viscum album. The sequence goes on along the minus strand of OY728135.1, from coordinate 1,544,374,794 downwards.
TACGCTGTAACCGAGCCACGACCTCCATCCTCTCGGCTTCCCCACACACCCCCAGAACGTGCGAGTTCCACCGGTCGAGGCCCCCTCTAACAACCCCTCTTCTATGTCCTGATTTCCAGATGCCCTCCTCTCCTCCGGTGGTCTTCCGACCGTGCGACCTCCCTTCCAATGTGCACTTTTTAGCCACGTACCTCCCTTCTAGCATGAACCCCTGCCAGATAGGTTTCTTCCGGTGTGATCTTATTTGACATGAATGCCCTCCCCCGGTTGAGACTCCCCTTCTGGTGATTTTTTTCTTTTTATCATTGGAAATTGCTTATTGATTAAGGGCATTCGATTTTACCAAACCCTAGATGTTAGGGTTTCAATATTGATAGGGTTAATCATAAAATTGATGGTCATAAGCCGATGTTTTATCTTTTTTTGAGTTCTTCATGTGCGATTGGGGTGCGAACGAGATTTCTCACCGGTTTTGGTCTACTGTCATCGATTTAAGGTAAATTCTTGTGTCACTAAATTGTTTTTCACCCTTTAATTAAGGTCTTTATTTGTTTTCATGATCTAATCTTGGATTTATAGTGTGTTGGACCCTTATCGTGCCTCTTCGGGTAGTTTTTGCTTTTTTGTTAATCGATGCTCAATTTATAATTGGGGGTTTGTAATTTTTTTTCTCTGGAAATTAATTTTGAATCCCTAGTTTTTATCACAGTGGGTTTTGAACGTCTTCTTGGATGCGCAAACATATACTTAGGTATATATAATATATATATATATATATATATATACATGTCCTCCATGTATGTATTTCCTCATGGCATGGAGAATACGTGTATTGTATTAAGGATATATATATGTATATGTATATATATGTATATATGAAAGTATGTGCATGCAAGAGGGTAGCAGCATCTTCTAGTTAGAAACCATTAGGAGGCGAAATGTTCATCTTCGATCTCCTTTGAGGCAGTAACTCATTCACTACTGGAAATTATGGCATTTGCGACGGGGCATTTGCGTCGGGATCCTGTCGCTAATAGGCTTTTGCGACGGGGGCCCGTCGCAAATAGCCCGTCACGGAAAACGGCGTCGCAACAACAATTATTTGCGACGGGCCCGTCGCTAAAGGTATTATTTGCGACGACGATCCTTCCCGTCGCAAATATTAGTCCGTATATTTGTGAAAACTTTTTAAAAAAGTAATTGCGATGGGCCCGTCGCAAATACTAATTGCGACGGGCCCGTCGCAATTACTTTTTTTAAAAAAATTTAAAAAATATTAATAAATTATTTTAATGAATATAATAATAATACTATTTGCGACGGGCATAGTATCCCGTCGCAAATACTTTAAAAAAATAAAAAATAAATAAATTATTAATAAATTATTTTAATTAATATAATAATAATCTAATTATAATTCAAAAATAAAAAAAAATTAATAAATGATTTTAATTAATATAATAATAGAATTATAATTCACAAATAAAAATAATAAATTATTAATAAATTATTTTAATTAATATAATAATAATAGAATTATAATTCAAAAATAAAAAATAATAAAATATTAATAAATGATTTTAATTAATATAATAATAGAATTATAATTCACAAATAAAAATAATAAATTATTAATAAATTATTTTAATTAATCTAATAATAATAGAATTATAATTCAAAAATAAAAAATAATAGAATATTAATAAATGATTTTAATTAATATAATAATATTAGAATTATAATTCATAAATAAAAAAAATATTAATAAATTATTTTAATTAATATAAAAATAATAGAATTATTTTACATTCATATATTAAAATAATTCTAATATTACAAAAAAATAATAATAAAATAATAATATTATAAAATTTTAATATATATATATAATTTAATATTATAAAATATAAATAATATTATTATTCATATTAATATTGTTATTTCAAAATATAATATTATTAATATTTTATAATGAGACAGAAACTACAAAGAGAAAAAAAAAATTCATATTTTGATTTAACAAACTTTATAACATAAAAACAAACTCTAATCTGAAGAAGGGGGGAGGGGGGGATCTACAGATGCTGGTGGAGGAAACTCCATCCCTAAAGCATGAGTGAGTCGGCGCATGTACTCTATCTGCTCCTGATGCTGCTGCTGCCACCGACTCATCTGCTCCTCGTACAGCTGCTGCTGGCGTCGACGCTCCTCCTCATGCTGCTGCTGCTGCTGACGCATCTGCTCCTGCTCCTGTCGGAGACTCTCTATCAGTGCAGTCTGAGATCGCAACTGATCCTCATACTGTGTAGCAGAAGAAGATGCACGAGCTCCTCTCGAGCTGGACGCCGACATCGCAGCATTGCCATAATAATCTCTGGGAGTCAGTCGAGAGCTGATACCAACTACCCAGCCCTTCTCGAAGGCATACTCGGTGGCTTGCATCCATGCCACCTCATCAAACTGACGGCCAGTGGTCTGATCTGATTACTCAGCCTGACTCTCAGGCCGGGTCTGTGACGCTGCGGCCTCATATGACTCCTGTAGTTGCAATTTAAAATTAAAATTGTGAATATATTATATGCAGTTAATTTTTAAACTTGAAAACAAATAATACTGACCACGATCTGACGTTGACGATCACCTATGAGCTCCCCAGTAGCAGGATCACTATACATCCTCCGATATACGTCGTACTCCGTAATATCGGGGTGCTCGACAGCCTATAAGAATAAAAAATAAACTGTTAATATTTATAGTTATATAAAATATTTATAAATAATGTACGTACCAGATGCTGTCTATGAGTACTGAAAGTACGACTCCCAGCTCGATGAGTCACCTCATGTCTCCCCCGATTCTGCCTCCCCACCGATGATCTCCTCTGAAAGGCATCACTCAACCAGTGCGCACATAATCCATCCCATACATGAGATGAAATGTACTCTGGTCGGTGTGCTCTACATGACTCATCAAAAACTGACACTCCTGATTTCTTCGTGTCAGCTTTTCTTAAATTGTGCAAAAACTGACGAAAGCGATCACGCATGGCCACCTCTCATGCCTCGTGGATGGCGTCACGCATGGTATCCTCGATCGGATACCATAAACCCTACAAATAAATCAAAATATCAAGTTAGAAATGAAATAATTTTCAAAATAAAAATTATTTATTTACGTACGTACCAACCAATGGCCGAACATGACCTGCTGCACATCAATGGGAATCTGCTCCCATGTAGTCCAAGGCTGAGAGAAATAGTTGCGCAAAATAGCGCTACCCTGTCCGACTGCTATATGCAGAAAACTGTAAAAATAATAAACATTTATTATGTGAATAGATTAATGAAATCTTAGTCAAATCCACAGGTTATCACACAAGTTATTACACCTCCGTGTGCGTGGATCAAACCCAAGACGTGGACGTCGCTCAGGGATGGGGTCAGGAATCATCAATCGTGCAAGACCGCGCCCCCTCTGCGTACTCCCTGGAGCGCCTGCAGGCTGAGGGTCATCTGCCAGCAACTCATCCGCATCGAAAGGCAGGTCAGCATCCGCCAACTCACGAAATGTGTCTTCATCCATCTGAAACAGAAAATGTTAATGTTGTTAGCAAATAATTGATAATTACTATTATATATACATATATATTAGTTATGATTGTATATAACTACCATGGAATTCTATCAGTGTTCATCTTCATCATCATCTTCATATATGTCAATGTCATCTTCATATTCCTCCTCAACATCATCGATATCCATTCGAGTTCCAGTTGCTTCATCTCTTACCATTTCAAATTCATATGTGACATTATTAACATCATCGTCATCACCGACTCTTAAATGTGGGGTGTCGTCATTGATACTCATGTCTCTTTGTAAAAAAGATTGATTTTGAGTACTCTCTTGAAAAACATCAATTATTTGCACATCAGTGAAAGCACATTCACTTTGACCAAACTGATTGTCTCGAATTTTGATTTTTATTATACTCCACCAATCAGTCAAGTCTCTTGATGTAGCACAGTACTTTGCGTAATAAACTTGATGTTCCTGTTGAGCCAATAAGAATGGTTCATTTACTGCGAGAACACTTTTACATTTAATATCGATGATTCCATGAGTCGGATGAACACGCACGCCTCTCTCTGTATCCAACCACCGACATTTGAACATGGTTATGTAATGTTGTCCAAGATAACAGAGTTCAATGATTTCATCAAGTATGCCATAAAAGTCAACTTCATTTTCTCGATGATGAGATCCTCTCAAGCTAACTCCACTGTTCATTGTTTTTTTATTCCGCATATGCATGTGTGTGAAATCGAAATCCATTCACCACATATGCATTATAAGTTTTAACAAGTTTGGAAGGTGGGTTACTCAATATACACAGCCGTTTGTAAATTTTATCAGCATGTCGAGACACCTGAAAATTTGTGAAATAATTATCAATATAGTAAACTATACATTGAATGAGTTGCTAAAAGATAAAGAATTTATGTTACCAGTTTTTGAAACCACTGAGAGAAATTTTTCTGTCGGCATTTTTTGAGAGCAACTGCTGTAATTTGTGGAATTTGTTTCTTGATATGATTATCATACAATCTATAAAAAACAAAGTTATTTACTGTAACATAAATGATAGAATAAGTGATATAAACAGTTATAGTACAACTGATGTCATCTCTTCACAGTTGAGTAGAACATACGAATGAGCTCTGTGATGTTCATCATCCGAAAGCTAGCGTTCATAAACTCCACCAAAACCAAGATCTGGATGGTTGAAAACAGATAATTGATTGTCGATTTCATCAATATTCCTCTCGTTTCGTCCCATTCGGTTGTCTTTTGAAGGATACTCAGATTCAAAATAATGGGAGCAGAAAAAAGATATTTCCTCTTGCAAATAAGCTTCTGCAATAGATCCTTCAACAGATGCTTTGTTACGTACTTTTCTTTTCAATTTTTGCATGCATCTTTCAAATAGGTACATCCATCAAAACTGTACTGGACCTCCACATTTGGCTTCATATGGAAAATGTAACATCAAATGTTCCATTGAGTCGAAGAAAGACGGCGGAAATATTTTTTCCAGTTTACATATAATTACAACAACATCTTCTTCAAGTTTTCATAGAGCATCATAATCTGCTGTAGCCGCACAAATTTCCTGAAAAAAATGAGACATGTCTGTTATGGAATCCCAAATCACAGAATTCAACAGACCTCTTAATCCAATGGATAGAAGTCTTTCCATTATAACATGACAATCATGACTTTTTAATCCAGTAATATGACCATTCTTTACACATCTACTCAAATTGGAAGCACATCCATCTGGAAGTCTCAAATCTGCAATCCACTAACAAAATAATAAACTGTTTTCTTTAGACAGTGTATAAGCTGCTTTTGGTTTCAGTAACCTTTCTGTTCTGACATTCTCAAACAGTTCCAGTTCTGGACGCCTACAAATTTGGGCAACATCTAAAAGTGCATTTACATTGTCTTTTCTCTTTCCTGGCGTATCCAAAAATGTATGAAACAAATTATCAAAATAGTTCTTCTCAATATGCATGACATCCAACATGTGACGGACCAACAAATCAGACCAATATGGCAAATCCCAAAATATGCTACGTTTAATCCAATTGTGTTCTTTCCCAAAACCAGAAATTTTCTGTTGGTTTATTGTGGGACCAAAAGTGATGGGAGGTAATGAAAATACAACTGATGTTAACTCCGAACCTGATAGCATTTTTGGAGGTCCATCCCTTTAAACTGTTCCTTTTCTGAAATGAGATCTGTTTCTGTGAAAAGGATGATCAGCTGGAAGAAATCTGCGATGACAGTCAAAATAACAAGGTTTCTTTCCATGAGTGAGCATAAATGCTTTGTTCTCTCCCATACAGTAAGGACATGATTTATGACCATATGTAATCCAGCCAGATAACATCCCATAAGCCGGGAAGTCACTAATTGTCCACATCAATGCTGCTCTCAGTATGAAATTCTGTTTCGTAGCAACATCATGTGTACTGACACCAGTACTCCATAATAAACTTAATTCATCAATCAATGGTTTCAAATAAACATCAATATTCTTCTTCGTATGTCCTGGAATTAGTAAATTCAAAAATATATATGGCTCCTTCATCAACATCCATGGAGGTAAATTGTACGGAGTTAAAAAAACAGGCCAACATGAATATTGACTACCATAAGATTCGAACGGACAGAAACCATCAGTGGAAAGGCCCAGTCGAACATTTCTACCTTCTAAAGAAAAGGATGGATGAACTCTATCAAAATGTTTCTATGAATCACCATCGGATGGATGATTCAATATTTTATCGGTTGAAATATTCACTTTATGCCATGACATCATTGTCGCTGTATTCTTAGACATGAATAAACGCTGAAGTCTGGATGTAAGCGAAAAATATCTCAACTGTTTTATAGGAATCAAACCAGACTTCCCATGTTGCCCTTATTTATATCTCAGTTTCCCACATGTGGGACAACTATCCAATGACACATTTTCCCCAGAATATAAAATGCAGTCATTTGAACATGCATGAATCTTCTGACAAGTAAGTCCCAAATTTCGAACCAGCCTCTTACTCTCATGGTAATTTACAGGTAAAACATTTCCTTCATGTAACAGTGTTTTAAGCAAAGAAAATATATGGTCAAAACAGGTGTTTGACATTCCATTATCTGATTTGATAGCCATAAATTTTGAAACTGCTTCTAATTTGCTCATCTTGCAGCCAGGATATAATGCATCCTCAGCAGACCTCAACAACTCATAAAATTCAGACGGTGCCAACTCATGATTTGAAGCTATATCAGCCGGAGTTTCTGTATGTTGAACAGATGAACATGCAACATCATGTACTAAATCTTGAAACCGGGATGGATCCAGAATCAAGTTGGTATCACCTTCTCTGGAACTGCGTTCACCGTGTTGATACCAAAAAACATAATCTGGTTGAAAACCAAAACGCAAGAGATGTCCCTCCACTTTGTCAAACGTGTCAAACTTTCTCAATGCACATTTTCTACAAGGGCATTTTATTTTGCCTTCTGAAACAAATTCTGGATTTGATGCCGCAAATGATAAAAAAGTCTCCACACCCTCTACATATACTGGATTTAAACCAGAACCGTTTGGATTTCTACGTTGATCTATCCATATGCGATCATCTAATAATGATTGTTGATGACCTCGTTGTTCCATATTTTTCTATAAAATATAAAATCATTACTGGTTTTGAATAATTTGTTAGAAAAAACACTCAAGCAAGGATAATTATAGAGTTTACATCATACACGACTGTCGCAAACTTTTTATTGAGATAGACCTAAAAATTGACACTTTAAGAATTGAATATGTTGAGAATAAAGCAAAACCTGTTACAAATATTGATAATTTTAATATTATATAAATTTTTTATTATTTTAATAATACTAATATTATTTTTTCATAAATATTAATTATATAATAATAACATTATTACATTATTAGTATATTTTATTATTAATATTAAAATAATATAATTTTATATATTATATACAAATGTTATTATTCCTAATTATTAGTAATTATTCCTAATTATTGGTAATTATTCCTAATTATTGATAATTATTCCTAATTATTGATAATTATTCCTAATTATTGGTAATTATTCCTAATTATTGGTAATTATTGGTAATTATTGATAACTATTCCTAATTATTGGTAATTATTGGTAAATATTACTAATTATTGGTAATTATTGGTAATTATTGGTAATTATTGGTAATTATTACTAATTATTGGTAATTATTGGTAATTATTACTAGTTATTGGTAATTATTACTAGTTATTGGTAATTATTACTAGTTATTGGTAATTATTACTAGTTATTACTAATTATTACTAATAATTAATACTTATTGGTAATTATTGATAGTTATTGGTAATTATTGGTAGTTATTGGTAATTATTACTAGTTATTGGTAATTATTACTAGTTATTCCTAATTATTACTAATTATTACTAATTATTACTAATTATTACTAATTATTACTAATTATTACTAATTATTACTAATTATTACTTATTTTTACTAATTATTACTAATTATTAATAATTATTTGTAATTATTGGTAATTATTACTAATTATTGGTAATTATTACTAATTATGACGAATTATTACTAATTATTACTAATTATTACTAATTATTAATAATTATTGGTAATTACTGGTAATTATTAGTAATTATTACTAATTATTGATAATTATTACTAATTACTGGTAATTATTGGTAATTATTACCAATTATTATTAATTATTGGTAATTATTTCTAATTAATGGTAATTATTGGTAATTATTTCTAATTATTACTAATTATTGGTAATTATTACTAATTATTGGTAATTATTACTAATTATTGGTAATTATTGGTAATTATTGGTAATTATTACTAATTATTACTAATTATTGGTAATTATTACAAATTATTGGTAATTATTACTAATTATTGGTAATTATTACTAATTATTACTAATTATTTCTAATTATTACTAATTATTGGTAATTATTACTAATTATTGGTAATTATTACTAATTATTACTAATTATTAGTAATTATTGGTAATTATTGGCAATTATTACTAATTATTGGTAATTATTGGTAATTATTACTAATTATTACTAATTTTTGGTAATTATTACTAATTATTGGTAATTATTACTAATTATTGTTAATTATTACTAATTATTGGTAATTATTGGTAATTATTGGTAATTATTACTAATTATTACGAATTATTGGTAATTATTACTAATTATTACTAATTATTGGTAATTATTACTAATTATTACTAATTATTGGTAATTATTGGTAATTATTTCTAATTATTAATAATTATTGGTAATTATTACTAATTATAGGTAATTAGTGATAATTATTACCAATTATTACTAATTATTACTAATTATTCCTTATTATTGGTAATTATTGGTAATTATTACTATTTATTACTAATTATTGGAAATTATTACTAATTATTACTAATTATTAGAAATTATTATTAATTATTGGTAATTATTGGTAATTATTGGTAATTATTGGTAATTATTCCTAATTATTGGTAATCATTACAAATCATTGCTAATTATTTGTAATTATTACTAATTATTGGTAATTATTACTAATTATTGGTAATTATTCTTAATTATTGGTAATTATTCCTAATTGTTGGTAATTATTCCTAATTATTGGTAATTATTCCTAATTATTACTAATTATTAATAATTATTGGTAATTATTACTAGTTATTGGTAATTATTGCTAGTTATTGGTAATTATTGTTAATTATTACCAATTTTTTGGTAATTATTACTAATTATTACAAATTATTACAAATTATTACTAATTATTACTAATTATTACTAATTATTAATAATTATTACTAATTATTACTAATTATTACTAATTATTGGTAATTATGGGTAATTATTGGAAATTATTGGTAATTATTACTAATTATTGGTAATTATTACTAATTATTACTAATTATTACTAATTATTACTAATTATTACTAATTATTAATAATTATTGGTAATTACTGGTAATTATTAGTAATTATTAGTAATTATTGATAATTATTACTAAATATTGGTAATTATTACTAATTACTGGTAATTATTGGTAATTATTGGTAATTATTACTAATTAATGGTAATTATTGGTAATTACTGGTAATTATTAGTAATTATTAGTAATTATTGATAATTATTACTAAATATTGGTAATTATTACTAATTACTGGTAATTATTGGTAATTATTGGTAATTATTGGTAATTATTACTAATTAATGGTAATTATTGGTAATTATTTCTAACTAATGGTAATTATTGGTAATTATTTCTAATTAATGGTAATTATTGGTAATTATTACTAATTATTACTAATTATTGGTAATTATTATTAATTATTACTAATTATTGGTAATTATTACTAATTATTGATAATTATTACTAATTATTACTAATTATTGGTAATTATTACGAATTATTACAAATTATTGGTAATTATTATTAATTATTACTAATTATTGGTAATTATTAGTAATTATTGGTAATTATTGGTAATTATTTCTAATTATTACTAATTATTGGTAATTATTACTAATTATTACTAATTATTGGTAATTAGTGATAATTATTATCAATTATTACTAATTATTGGTAATTATTGGTAATTATTAGTAATTATGGATAATTATTGGTAATTATTACTAATTATTGGTAATTATTGGTAATTATTACTAATTATTGGTAATTATTACTAATTATTACTAATTATTGGTAATTATTACTAATTATTACTAATTATTGGTAATTATTATTAATTATTACTAGTTATTGGTAATTATTGGTAATTATTTCTAATTATTATGAATTATTGGTAATTATTACTAATTATTACCAATTATTACTAATTATTGGTAATTATTGGTAATTATGGGTAATTATTACTAATTATGGATAATTATTGGTAATTAGTAAATTATTACTAATTATTGGTAATTATTGGTAATTATTGGTAATTATTACTAATTATGGATAATTATTGGTAATTATTACTAATTATTGGTAATTATTGGTAATTATTACGAATTATTGGTAATTACTACTAATTATTGGTAATTATTACGAATTATTGGTAATTATTACTAATTATTTGTAATTATTGGTAATTATTACTAATTATTCCTAATTATTGGTAATTATTACTAATTATTACTATTTATTACTAATTATTGGTAATTATTACTAATTATTGGTAATTATTACTAATTATTCCTAATTATTGGTATTTATTACTAATTATTAGTATTTATTCTTAATTATTGGTAATTATTACTAATTATTCCTAATTACCATTAACTATGAACAATGAATACTAATAATTTAAATTTATTAAGTAACAAAACAATCTAAACATAATTAAATTACAACTAATTAAGAATAATTCAAACTAATAAAAAATTTAAAATAAATATTAAATTAAAATGAACATAAATACCTTTAAAATTGATCTGAGGTTGATCTCTGATCGTTGTTGCAGACTTCAATATCAACTCCGGAAATAAAAATTAAACTTAAGAAACTCTGAACTCAAAAAATAGATTTTTGAGAGAAGTAGAAGATAGAGTTTGAGAATGAATGGAAAAAAACGGATGGAGGTGTTTATAGGTTAGCTTATTTGCGACGAGACCATTTGCGACGGGTATCCCGTCACAAATACCTTAGCCCGCATTTATCACGGTCAACGGTTAAATAGTTATTTGCGACGGGACCCGTCGCAAATAATAACCTGCCGACAATCTATTTGCGACAGGGGTATATTCCCGTCGCAAATGTTTTTTACCGCCGCCGATTATTTGCGACGGAGAGCTTTCCCCGTCGCAAATATCTTTTACCGCCGTCGGTTATTTGCGACGGGTGGTAACCCCCCGTCGCAAATAACTTTCCCGCGATTTGGCGCGCATTTCGCGCCAGACCTTTTGCGACGGGTTAGCTTTCCCTGTCGCAAATAAGTAGTTATTTGCGACGGACAAATTCCCCCGTCGCAAATACCCATTTTTCCCGTAGTGATTGAAAATATTCTTTAAATTTATATTATGTTGATTTCTTGATGTTTTCACCCCTTTTTATTGTTAATTAGAAACTTAATATTGTTAGAATAATTTTATCTTGTCAAATAAAGTGTGTTTTGATGGAAAATAGTTTTGTGTTGTTTAATAATTTTTATTAAATTGTGCAATTTGTTATTTAAACTGTTCAAGTGGTGCGTGTACAGGTATGGTATGATGCGGGTGCGCATTTATTTATATAATGGGTTTTTGAACTGGTTTTTTGTGTGTAATCTGTGTGATACACATAAATTTTTTTATAAATTTTTAAATGGTTTATTAAATATTATAAGTGGTCAGATTATGTTTTGGATATATTTTGAGGTGCGCTTGATTTCAAAAGTGGATTTTAATGTGTTGGTTAATTTTTCTGTTGGATTTTCTAATTGTTTTTTTATTTTCAAAGAGCATGGTTTGGTCTTGGTAAATGGTAGTTGTTATCTAAGTGGTGGTTCATGTTTCCAAAGTGGATTTATAAGTTGGTTTGGTGTTGAATAAAACCTATTTATGGTTATTCATAAAAAGGTTTAAATTGGAAAACTGTTGAACGCTTGGCGTAAGGGCCCGTTTGGCCAGCTTTATGTAAAATAAAGTTTGGCTTGTCTTTGGAAATGTTTTTTTATGTTTTTTGTTAAATTTTAGAGTGTTGCATAGGTAAAGGCCTGGTTGGCACTATTGAATGGTTATTTGGAAAACCCCTCTTGGGTTGGGTCTCTTGCCTCATCAATTGATCATGAGACAAAAGAGTCCTTAGTATGAGACCTACTTGGTTAAATATTATTTAAGGCAACGGAAAAACCTTGAGGTGGTTGGGGTGGTGCCAGTTGTGTGGTGTGTGTGGTTATGTGTGTGTGTGTGTGACTTGTTGTTTAAATTGTAAGGTACACCCATTTGTGAAATATACATAGGAACCTTGCATAACAAATAAGTTTACTAAGAACGATTGATGAACTAGTTAGATTATGCACTACGAGTGAACCATAGTAGGGGGATATTTTGTTATTATTGTTATGTGATTGGGCCCCTCAACCAGGCCAGGTAGGGCAACGATTGATCATTAGGGCATTCTGACGTCATCGAGAGTAGGCATTCCTTTAGGATGAGTCACATGTATTAGTACGTTATAGTTTTCCTCCAAGTTCTTAGGATTTTCCGTATTCCATTGATACTAGTACAGTTAGTACCGTTACCCTAGCTATATGAAGTGATGCCCATTGTTCTTAGTTTTGGTGTTTTCTTGTAAAATTGTAAATGTGTGGTTTGCTAAAGATCATTTGTAGAAAAATGATTTAAACGAACAATCCCTCTTTCCTTTGAAACTTTTATGAAAAATGTATGATTCATTTTTGTTCTTCTTTTCTTTACTCCTCTTGAAACATATTTTAAACATGATGGAAATGGATTATGATGGTGATTTTTTACCTTAATATTGAAAAGTGTAGAAAATTCTATATTTATATATTGTATTCCAAACCTGAAATCAATGTTTTCGTTATTTAAATAATGTACATTGGGAATAGATTAGCAGGGCCTACCTACTTGGTTTTAATACTCATGCCAATAGTATTTTTTTTAGTTTCTCTTGCAGGTTTCAACTCTGGTTCGGATCACCTTGGGAAATGTATGGTTTCATTATAGGATTGTAACCAATGGGGTTGCATGGAGTCTTAGTATTGGATAGGTTCGTCATGTTTTGGTCGTACATTCCTTTCAGGTCATTTATTTATTTTTCATTGTTCTATTTCATTTCTAATTTTTAGTTTTCTTTCATTGGGAGAAATTGTTCACATTGTTCTCTGTTGATGCCCTAATGCTTGTCGCCAGCTCAGGAGGATCGAGAACGCCTCTCGGGCCTTGCCGCGAATTGGATCGGGTGACTGGTTCATGATCAGCCTGTGTTGGTTCATGACACACACACACACACACACATATAATTATATAAGATTATAAACACTTACAAACAAAATGATATATATATATATGTATATATATATTCACCCACATAATATATAAAAATATACGTAAATATACACAACTATACATAAATACCAATAAATATATAAAAATATTAATAAATGTATGTATATATATATGTCATTATATATATATATATATAAATTAATACAATTATATATAAATATATATAAATTTTCACACAAACACACACACACACACACACATATATTCACACATATCATTTATTAATAGATGAACATATAAATAAATTCAAATAAATATATATAGATAAATACATATAAATTTAAATATATATATATATATTTAAATATCAATAAAAACTCATAAAAATATATTCATATGAATATATACATATGAATATATACAAATAATTTAATATAATTATATATATATATACCTAGATATATAAATCAGTAAATATATAAATATAAATGTCATAATATATACACACACATAATATATGTATCTATTTACATATAAGGATTTTTTAATATATATATATATATATATATATATATAAATAAATGGTTATAGATATATATGTATAATACATATATAAATACATACCTATATATAATTGAAAATAATTAGACAAATATATATAGTTTATTTAATTATAAATAAATATATAAACTATAAATTACAAAATTTTATTTACATGTATGAAACCATGTATATATTTACCCGCATAATATTAATATATGAATAAATATACATAAATACATAAAAATATCCTTACATATATAAAACCATAAATAAATTTACATAAATATTTCTAAAAGAATATATATGTAACAAATATAATTATATAAAAATATAATATCCTTGAAAAATAAATGTATATATATATAAACATATTTAGATATATATAAATATACATAAATATAAAAATAAACATATATAATGAGATATAATGATTTTTTTTAAATATATATGAATTAATAGATATAAGAATATACAAAAATATTTAAAAAAGTATACATAAAATTATATACACACACACACACACACAAACACAAATAAAATATTATAAATACTGACATACTAATAGAGGCATAATTATTATCTATAAAAGTCTCACTATAAAGAATATCCATGACCTGAATAGTCTGACCAATAATAACATCCAATTTCAGGTTTTTTTTTTCCAGTGAGAGAAGTATTTGTGAATAAGATAGAGAAAGAAATTCTTAGCACCAAATACCCCCTAAAAAAGTAAATAACTAAAACATGAAAGACCACTAAAATTTATAAAACATCATATTAATTGGAATGTTAACCTTGGGAGTAAATTTATATCATATACAAAAAAGAAGAACACCCTATTAATCCAAGAAGAATTACAATAAAATGATTTATAATTATGGTACCATAAGAAAAAAAAATTATAGAGGCCTTCAAGGTAACTAATAAAAAATAAAAAATGGTGTTTGGTTTCACCTTATACAAAATTTCATAAATATAATTGTGAGAATTTATTTAATAGGATAACACTTGTTATTGTATCTTCAAGATGATGTTTATATTTTAGATTCTCATAGAACATTAATAATTTTTTATCAGTAATTATTTCCATTTTTTTTAATATAATCATTGTTCATTTTTTAAGATATGATTTGATAGTACATAGAGCTAAAAAAAAATCCCTGGATTAGAAGTTAGGTTCATTTGAATATAAAGACTGATTTTTTATTTATTTTAATATGTTTATGAAGATAGGTTGTTTCATATATGATTTAAATAAATTTTTCGATGTTTTTATATATAAGAATAAATATTTATAAATATTTACTATCTAATAATCTAGTATGGATAAATAATTAACAATTACTAAAAATTAATATGAAATATTTATTTTGTAATAAAATTATTAAATTTTATTTAAAAATAATTTTAGAATAATAATTAGAATGTAATAAGTAATTATTTTCCAAAAAATATTTAATATGTATTTTTAATTAAATATTAATTATCACTAAATAATAAATTTAATTTGATTTTTAATAATTATTTAATAATTATTTAATAATGAACAATTAATATAGTTGGGGGCTAACTGTAGGGGTAATGGCTCCCCATAATCTGGAATTAGACCCATATTCAAATCTGGGTGGGAGCGAATTTCTTCTTGTAGGTAGTGATGTAGACATGGAAAAGGAAAATGGTGATGCGGGCATGATGTAGACATGATGTTGCACTGGGCCTTTAGGCCATATAATGGGAATCATGCCAATTGGGATTTTGAACTATGTACGGAATAAGTAAGGCTTGATGTATGGGCTATCTCTGGGGGGGGGGGGGGTTATGGCTTGCCTATCCAGTATGTGTGTGTGGTCTATGTTTGTTTATGGTAATTAAACCCCCAAGCTCCTAATATATATATATATATATAATAATGAACATTGGAAAATTAATCAATAATAATTAACAATTACTAATTATTATTTACTAATTTAATATTACAATAAGGATATAATTATTAATAAATAAATATTAAAAAAAAAATTAGTATGTAATTAATTAAAATTTAATTTTTTTTAAGAACTCAAAAATAATAAATATAAATAATTAAAAGTAAACATACATTTTATTAGAAATAAGGTAGAATTATAAGTGATAAAAAATAATTTCAAAATGAAAAATATATAAAAATATTGAATTAATACTAAATTTTATAGATATTTGTATAAATATATTCTATAAATTAAATAAAAAATATATTATTTATCTGATATCCTAACCACTACTAAATGATGATGTTTTTTTTATAAATCACCATGAAAATAAAAAATTGTTTCTTAAACACATAATTATAAAAACAAAAAAAAATTTAACATTGGTTTCGAAAAACAACACAGAATGACATGTTTTAGGTAGTGCATCAACTATAACTATATGCTAGGACCACATGTATGTATTTATAATAACTGAAAATATACAAGGTTTTCTAATAAATCATTAAGAGATTGTATTTTGTGTAAAAAATTAAGGAATAACGAACGAAAAGATTAGTATAAGTCACAATAAAATACAAAGCCCAACACACAAACTTCAAAATATAATAATTTCAATAACAGGGTTATTAAAAAAATGAATTAAATGAAGAGAAATATTAAAAGTTTAATTGAAAAAAACTAGACACTAAAAATGTTTTATGTACCAAAATGTGATAAAGGATAAAGTAATTATATATTTAAATATAAATGGTATAGGGGGTTAAAAACTCTAAACAACACACACCATGAAACTAGTGGTTCATTCCTTATCTCTGTCCTTAAGGTATGGAAAACACCAACATAAACTATTTTAAAACATAATTAAGACCTAAAAATCCATGATAATTATAATATATAATTCCATCTTGATGTGTTCAATGTCTAGTGAATGAGATAACCCAACATTTCAAAGGACATGCCTACACCATGTCTTGTTCATATTTAATTTTCATACCACCCTAGGTTAATAGTCACAATATTATGATACTAATATGAATATTGAGTAACCAGATACAATGAATAATTTCATTATGATATTATTTGATACACCATAAATGGAAATAAATCTAATTAAATAATGAATCCATGTGATAATATTTCCATATGGTCTATTTTAGTAACACCGTATCTATTTTGAGTCAACCACTCGATGATGCATGCATGGTGCACCACCGCATCACCTTTCTGTCACACTACTTTTTCATACATGCCCCACTATGTAGAAAACCATGTGGTAGGGCACCCCTATATCCCACATAAAAATCCTTGAGGATAAAAGGCTATTTGATAATTGTTATTATGACCATATGTATTTCTAGGATGCCCACCCGAAAACGGCTAAGCCTTTTTATGCTTCTCCATATAACGGTTTTAATGTGGTCCTATACCTTGTTCCAACACTACAACTTCTACCAAGTAATGATGGTTTAAATGACTTTTGGGAATTCAATGATTTATGAATTGAAGTCTATATATCTGAAAGGCTCAAATCTATTTTTGTAACATCCAAATTGGATAAATTGAACCACTTCTATAAAATTTCTACATTACCTAATATAGTACAACTATAATACCTGTAGAAATTCGTCCCCCACATGAATTTTGTTCAGGTCCCCTTATGAAGTATTATAATTTTCATACCATTAATGTTAAACATAAATATATATATTTAAAAATAAGAAAACATATAAGTTTTTCACAATCATGCTTGGCCATAAAAACAAACATGTATATAAAAATACATATGTTTTTGTCTTACATGTAGAATACCATGAATTTATCTAGCATTTAGAATGAAAAATGCATCATGGTAACGCATAATGAGTCATATAAGAATGTGTTTATTGATATAAGGAATTCAACACAAGAGTTACTGAAATTTTTTTAAGAATCCCAATGACATGTAGACGTATATAAGAAGGGATCAATATACTAATTTAATAGAAGGTGGCCACATTTATAAGAGAATATTCAATCTATAACCAATCCATTAAAAAAATATGAATAAAAACCTTATAACACCACCTGATTTATTGAATAAATTTCCCATTTAAATAACACTATGTTGAAAATGAAAACTAAATTAAAATATACTAGAAAACATTTTATAATGTGGCAACTTAGGTATTTTAAATAATACATCAGGTTTTTGGGTACTTAATATCAATAATTTAAATTTATGTTATAAAATAAAAAATATTTTAAAATGTATATATGTTTGTTTCTTTTCCTTAATATTATTGGATACCCTTTTTAATTTAAAATAATTATGTCCACTTTATGAATTAAGAATATTTTATTTAATTATTCTAGTTATTTTATTATCCATATTTTTGACATTACTATTATTTTTTTTGATAATTTATAGATTATTATTTTTGTAAAATTAATGGAACAATATTGATAATTATAAATAATTTAATGAGTATATAATTAAATATTTTATGTCAGTTTAATATTTAATTATTTGTTTACTTATTTTTATATGGTTATTTATTAAGTTAAATGACATGTCCATTAAATTTTATTTCCTAAATAATATTTCAAATTAATAAAATTATAATTTAAGTAAATGTTATTTATGACACATATAATAACATTATTTTTTTGTTTATAGTTTTAATTATATTATATTTATAATGAAATTTTATTGAGGAATAAAACCTTATGTTTTTTCAAAATACAAAATTATTTATTTTTTAATTTATTATTAACATTATTAATATAATATTCACATAGAATTCTGTTACTACATGTAGTCATATTTAATATAATCTTATTAAAATTTTGTTAACTAACTATATAAGTAATTATTAAAAGAATTTTATTGGAAAAATAATACAAAAAAAATAATTAATTATTTGAAATTGTTGGATGATAAATGATACAGAACTATAAATATAAATTATAATAGTTAATTGAGTATTCTTATGTAATATAATATATTAATGAATATAAAGATATTATTAACCTTATGATTTATATTTATAAGAAAGGGAATATATACAATATTTAGGGTATAGTCGACACAAAAAGGTAATGTGAGTTAGATGCATAAAGGTTTTGTGTATACTTAGTTAATAGTAACACTGTAAATTTTAAATTTACATAAGTTTTATAAGCAGGATCATACATGAATCCAGAATCCATGAATGAAAAATGATTTATATCAAGCTAATGTAATGGTAAAAACCCTATTTTATTCAAACATAAGTTTTACCCTCTATCCTCATGTAATGGAAATAATCATGATAAAGAAGAAGATATTTGTGTACTGTTAAACCTAATAAAGTATTCATATATTTTATCATCCTTCACTACCTTTTTGTAATGATTATGATTAGTGGTTATGTAAAATTTTCTTTCCTATATGTTAGTTATGAGCCACATGGGTCAATATTAAGGTGGTGATTAGTGTATATCTTATCAGCCTATGAGCCAACTTGGAAGGCCCATAGAGAGAACTAGATCTATGTATACTTCAAAGAGGTATGGAAGTCACATCCTCATAAATAATGGATAGTTCTACCAAATGACTGAAAAATGTCGGATTAATTTTAAATAGGTACTATTGATCATGTTTGACATTCACATGTGGTCCATTTTAATTACTGATCACAATCTTATTTCATAAGGAATTATTATTATAGAATATATTAATGGATATATATACTTATATAAATATGATAATATTTACATAATTTAACAACATACTATTGATTTACTTGAGGATTTTTTTCATTTGAGATCTAGATTAGTAAAACCTGACATGATAATAGAAATAAACATTTATGAAACCATATTTTATCAATCCAGATTCAATAGAATAGCTTCCATCTTATATCTTATGTTGGTGAGGGATCAACTACCATGAATTTTATGTTCCTAGTGGAGTTTAGATTTTTAAATGTTAATTTTGAGAGCACTGACCAGATAAAAATAAAACTATGAAATTAATTTTTATTTTGAATAAATATTATCATTTATATGGAATTTTTTTAAAGGTGTGATGATAATATTGTAATCTTGTAGTGAATTGTCATATTTTATATTTACATGAATGGTTAGGATAGTGTTTGGAAATATATATTACATAAAAATCATTACAAATATGATTAAATTTATTATTAGACTCCAGTGAATGAAAATTATATTACGATATAATTGATGTTTAATATTTATATATCAAATATTAATTATTTATACATAAAATTAAATATGGATATAAATAGAGAACATTATCTTTGTGATGTTAGATAAATTCTAATTTATAGTTTTAATCTATATCATTTATGTGTGTTGGGATTAGGAAGAGAAAGAGAATGAGATATTATCATAGAGTGGAATTTGAAGGAGAAACATTTAAATTTTAATTTTAACGGTGATTTAATAGGAGAAGAAGATTTAGCCTAACAATTCAAATTCATGTTCAGGGTTTATTTAAAAGTAAGTTTTTTCATTTTTCAATAAATTTTTATTCTTATTGTAAAATTGTTTGGAGAGGAAATAAACATTTTTGTCCATGGATTGTTTGAAATAGAAGTACATATTAATAAATGGGTTTTAGTGCTAAATGTGTCCTACCTCAACTTTTCAAAAGAAATAAGTCTAATATTTTTTTTTACAAAATTTAGTTTTTTATTCAATAATTAACTTTATCAAAGTTTTCATATAAAAACCATATTTTATGTGAAAGAACCAACCATTTTAGTTAGTTTAAGTTGATCTATTATAAATTAAAAAAAAAATTATCCCAATTTTTTTATAATGGAAACCACTATTTTTTGTTCAATTTTTTTTCTTCTCATAAAATATTCGATATGTTTTTTATCAATGATCCATGATTTTAAAAAAATTCTCTTCTTGAGAGATTTTGAATTATGTTGTTTATTAATTTTACAAGTTATTTTAAATGAGTTCGAATAAAAAGACTGAACTTATTAATATAGATTCCATTTATGGATTAGTTTTATAATTCTCATGTTTCTGAATTTTTTAATGAAATTTATGATGAGAAGTGAAATTTCTCTAGAGGTTTGTTTTTATTATATGAGAAAAATGAACACTATTAAATGTTTTTATATTAAGACTTGATAAATGGCTATTATTGATTAATGTGAGAAAGGTTACAGAACACAAAAAACCATAAGGGGGTTTGAATATTATATGATGGATTTTTTTATTAAATCCCACAAATTCATTTTGTAATATTGAAAGAGTTAATTACTATAATGATGTTATTTAGATAAATACATAGATAAAGTTATGGAGTTTTGTACACATATAAAGTGAAAAATTGAATTAATCATATAATGTTAATAAGTAAATAAATTTGATATATTAATGGTTTTAACTACTCCAATAAAGTGAAAAATATATATATTCTTATGAAGTGTGTATGTTAACTTATATATATGAATCATAAGATAAATAAGCCATTATTTTTGTTGCATTATTACCTTATAAATGAATTTAATTTAATTCCTCAATATACTATTATAATAAATATATTATTTTAATAATTATTATCTAATATAAATGTATTTAATGAAAAGAAGTTTTATATGAGAGATTTTTTAGTTTTCATCCTTTCATTTATAATTACATTACTATTTATGAAAAATAAATATATCTCCACATTAAAGCCCAAATATATATTCATGAATCTCTTCCACAACACCAGGGGTATTATTTCAATGATATAGGTTCTTAAACATGTAAAATAATTAAAACCACATTACTTTGGTAGAAACGATGGGGAAATAAAATCATATGGTTTGTTTTATTGATTACAATATCATATATAGTTCTAAACCAATATTTAGAAATTAATAAATTACTCTTCCCACTTTTTCTATATAATCCACTCAATTTATCATTTAACATCACTCAAAACTCTTAGAACATGACATTACACTACCATTCCTTCTCTAGATCGCTCATAAGAATTCCCCATGATCTTAAAAACACATCAAAGCATTTTGAAAAACCCTATGAAGGTGAGGGATCCCCTACTTCTCCTCTGTATTCTTTCATTTCCTTTATGTTATCCATTTAATATATTTTTTCATCTTGGGATATGTTCTCAAGAATCCCCCTTACTAGACCTATGATGTACATGTGATGAAGGATACCATTCACTAAAATTATTCCCCCTATTAACTTTTATACACATTTTTTCTGTTGCTAAAATTATCTTGCGATATTCAATGGGAAATATTTTTATTTTGAATAACCATCCCTAATTCCACTATATTTAATTTACCTAGATGTAAATATACTTCATTATTTATTTGGGAAGTCTAATAACGTTTCCCAAACAGCTTAATAATGGGATTAAATGTAATGAAATATATATTCATGTTGAATGATATATGTGGAATATATGATAATGTACATATTGTTATATGTGCACACAGATGGTGCTCCAATACATTGGATAATGTTTTAGTATCATGAGATGTTCGGTATGGGATTAAGGAGTAAACCTAATAAATTATTGGACTCTTTATACAATTTAGGGTGTCTTGTTGGTTACCATTGACCTATGTTTATGATGTCGTAATAAATGTTTTTTCCACCTTCCCTTGGTGGCTTTACATTATCATGATATATCATCCTTTATTGTTCAAGATAGTTATTCTCACCTCTATAATTTTAAATTTATATTCCTCATAGATAAGATGTTCTAATTTAACATATTCAATTATTTTTTATAAATTTCTTGTGCATTATAACTCATCGATATCTTATGTACGTCCCCCAAGTTATCCAATGAAATTTTAGAAAATCTATAGAATATAACTTCATGATGTGGAACATTATTTTATCCCATGTTAAATTTTTTATTCTATATACCTAATCACCGAATTTCACTATGCTAAATTATATTATGGGTTTTATTATGTGATATTTTATTTAATTAATCCTATACTGTTTTTCATTAATGGAATGAGTTTGATAGTTAGCATCAGAAGAAATTCTAGTTATTTTTTTGATTATGATTACAAAACACAACAGAAATGTATAAGGATATGTAAAAACATAAAGAAAAAATATTTAATTTTTTTAAATTATATATTCAGTGGTTTACAAGAAAATACATCCCTATCTAGATAAAATAATAGGTTGTGGATCTCGCAGATATATATCTAGGTGTAATAACCATGAATAGTGTGCATTGTGATGGACTCAATCTAATCTTAGTGTATGAAAATGGGCCATTATACACACATAGTATGAAAATTATAGGGGATATTCATTGGAAGAATCATAGGATCTATACCAATAATTATTAAGGGAATAAAAATTACCACAGTATTTTATGTTATGAAATTTACCATTGATAACTTATATTGAAACCTAGAAATTCATTCATTGAAAATTTAATGTAATTTTTGAGTTATTCCTTTAATATTCAAGGCTTACCATTTATTTGTTTAATATTTTCAAATGAATAATTCTTAATTTTTTAGTAATTATATTCAATGGATTAAATAGGATAAATTGAACCAGCAACCAATATGGGGGACAATGTGATGACTACCCAAATGGGTTGTGTAATGGCCCAGACCACTTCGGCCCATTACATTGTGAAAATATGGTGTTTGAGGTGTTTCAGGAGGTCAAGGTGACTTATCCCTAACACTTTTCCAAATTCCCATTTCTGTGAACAGTATCATCAATGACCCTCAGTGAACAGTTCCAACGGTGAGGTTTCGACGGTGAGGTTCATGAACAGTGTTACCAGAATTGTGAGGTTCATGAAAAGTGTTTCCAAAACAGTGAGGTTCTAACGGTGAGGTTTCAATGATGAGGTTCATGAACAGTGTTTCCAGAACATTGAGGTTCCAATAGTGAGGTTCATGAACTGTGTTTCCAGAACGGTGAGGTTCCAATGGTGATGTTTCAATGGTGAGGTTCATGAACAGTGCTCCCAGAACGGTGAGGTTCCAACAGTGAGGTTTCAACGGTGATGTTCATGAATAGTGTTTCCAAAATGGTGAGGTTCCAATGGTGAGGTTCCTGAATAGTATTTTCAGAACAGTGAGGTTCCAACGGAGAGGTTTCAATGGTGAGGTTCATGAACAATGTTTTTCCTTTGCCAAATTTTGAATTCATGAATAGTGTTTCCAGCTTCCAACAGTTTCGCCCCTTTGACGTTTCCTTTGACATAAAATTCATTTAAAGCCTCATTTTAAGGACTCTTAGGCTGATTCATAGGCCATAAATCATATATTAATTATTCTTATGGATTGGGATGTTTTTACCTGGTCAAACCACGTGGTTTAATGCGATCCGATTTTAATGGAAAATTAAGTGTATCTTAAACCGTCGCACCGTTAAATATTCTAAAGGGACAGGATATATTACTCCCTAATTCTTTCTCCTTGTTCTTAGGTGTGACGTGCTCAAACATCCCATTCCTTCTCATAAGAGTAGCACAATCTATATTTCCTCCTTAGATTGGTTCCACTCTGTTTTGATGTTACCAAGCTGTATCAATCAATATTCGTTATAAGGTATATTTTATCGTTGTTCTTTTGGAGTTCATCATATTCTATTTCTCATTTCCATATTATATCATGTAATATCCATGCTTCTAATGGAGTTTTCTTGGGTTTCGGTTGGTGGGGTTGTACTGTGGCATCCTCAGTTGGATGTTGTTGTCACGAGAGGAGGATTGTGGCCTATTGTGTATATTATGCTCGTATAAAGAAAGTCAAGAACTGTTTGAAGTAGGGGATTCATTACTTCTCTCATATTTTATGTGAAACTGTATTGTTAGCCTGTTTTATCCCACTGGATCACAATGGAATTGACCTAATAAATATTTGAACCGGATGAACAAATTGATATTGATCATATATTATTGCCTCTTCTTTTGCTAGATAGTCTGATATCAATGCTTGTTGTGTTTAGAATTTCATTCTTGATTGAAATTGGTAATGAACATAAATATGGAATTAATGAATAATTGTTTGGCTGAAGATAAAGAGGCATGTAAATGAATCTGGTTCTTCTTGTTGTAAATTGATGTTAATCAAAATGGTGCAGTAAGCTTGTTTAATTATTTTTTATATCTTACTGATTAGGTTTCCAGAATTTGGAACCTAAAAATAATAATCATTTAATATAAGTTGTATTAAATAACCGGTTGATTGATAAAAGATAACTCCTTGTAGGGTTCTAAGTTACCCAATTGTTTGTTAAAGGGCTAAGAGCCCAACTTTTAAAATGTCTGTTTTCCTACTTCTTGCGTTGTGATGTGAGTCTGGATGGATATTGTGATATGTGGGGGTATGGAGGCCTTTTGGTTGTGGTAACATATGACAACTAGAGTGGAGAGATGCATCAGTTTATGCATGTGGGTGTCGGGGAGGACACTAGGAATGATGGAACAAGATGGATGTGATTGTTGGATGCTTTCTATTTCTTATTGGTTGATTATCTGATTTATTTTTTCATACATCTCAAGGCAGCTGGTCTTGATTACCCTACTTCTGAAAGAGGCAAAGATGCACGAGGTATGCCATGTGATTTCCGTGTTTAGCTTCTCAAGGAAGGATGGGTCTATGCACTTGCTATTGGCGGCAAAGACTCGACAGGTAGTACATCTACTCACTGTGTTGATCCCCCTAGTGTTTAGTAGTATAGAATGTTTTTCTAGAATTCCTGGGAATATGGGAAATTAATTCTGTAATTAATAATTGAATAAATGATGTTAACCCTTGGGGTTGGAGTTGCTTGAAGATAATGACGAGGTTATAACTTTAAAGGGACAATCTATTTTGGGTGTGATGCTAATGAACTTTAATGTAGAATTGGTAATGTTTACTTAATGTTTAAATAATTAATTAACATAAAGTGAAACTGATAAAAATGGAATGAAATAATGTATTAATTCTCTTTATCTAGTTGTGTTCTTATAAGATACCTAGTCTTAGAAGTGGAAGCCAGAGTTCGAGAGACGTTAGCTGCAGTTGAGTCTAAGATTTGGTTATGCCCATATTGTGGTTGTGAGATATAGAGTGTCTTGTACCTTTTGTGTTTATATATTCTACTCCTCCCTATTAGTAAGGGAAACTGACAACACGTGGATTCTAAGCCTCGGGAGGGGGGGGGGGTGTTTTCCCCAACATTCTGGTAGGAGGATGAATGGATGACTACCCCCTTTGTCCCTTCTTTATTCTCTTTGTAGTTACTTGTGCTGGTAGACACAAAGGTTATTTTTCCCCATATATGTGTGTCGAGGGCTGTAATGGATTGTGGTTTTTCACACACATATATTCTGGATATATTATCCTATGGAATACTGTAGGTGTAACGTGTATAGGCTGTGATGGCTTGAGGATCCTTACTCAGTGTATATGCTGTAATGACTTGAGGTATAATACCCAATGTATGATACACGTTATGCGAGCTGTGGTGGCTCCCGGAAAATACCTGGTTACTTTCTTGTGTGGATGAGGTGGTTTTGTTGCACAAGGTGCATGTTGTGGTGCTTCACCCAGGTGTTTGCAGGCAAGCCTTTTGGAGAGAGATGCCCAGGACATGCAACATTGGGGTAAAGCGGTAAACCAATGGGGAAGTAGTAGCGGGGTACCCTAGATAATATTTACTATATGATATATTCAAGTATACGTTACTTGTTTAGAGAATCCATTGTGAGGTTGGGAGCATAGTATACCACTTTAGGCGATGAGTTAGTTTCACTTGTTGTTCACTCTGCTTTATCATGCTTTCTTTACTTTTTGACAAGAGGCTTCAGGAAGGATCCTACTGAGTATACTGTTATACCCACCCTATGTATATAAAAACTATTTTTCAGGTCACTTGGATCAGGTTAGAGATAAAGATGGTTTCTTCTAGCATGCAGTTACATGAGATGTTCAGGCTTATGGTTGCTGCTATTTTAACTTTCTTTTGGGTACCTGCAGTTTTCCCCTTCCAGTTGTAGTACTTTTTAAGGACATTACATATGTGCACATGGGTTTTCCTTTATATTTCAGTTATGAGTTGGAGTTGGTGGGTGTCTATCTTGTATCTCTCTTCCACATGTGTCCTCTTAGAGGGAAATGCCTCCCATTTGTGTGTTTACTATACCCTCAGTGCTAGTCGCCAACCCAGGTCCTACTGGAGGCAGGACTCGGTGGTCATTATCTCCCTTCTCACATTGATATCCTAGGAGGGGTACACTTTGTGGGGAGGGGGTTGTGACATAGTGGTATCAGAGGTATGGATGAAGGATATGCTGGAGTTTGAAGTTAGGCACATGTGTGTTTTCATGGTTTGGTAGGTAAATAGTTTCATTCTTGTTTAGCATGTGATGTAAACACTAGAGACCGACTGAGACATAGGTGTTTAGGGTCCCCTATGATTTGATGTACAGACCATTATGTTTACAATGGCTAATAAACAAGGTTATACAAGTTGTAGGGTAGAGACCTAGGAAAGGATCATGCATCATTCTTCTTTGTGCATATTTTTGAATGGGTAGACCTTGGGATAGGTTAATCTGAAATAAATAAAAGAAAAAAATTAATTAATTAATCTTGATTCTTCCATATTCCAGGTTTAGGATCCCTAACTGTTTTTTATTTTATAGGTATGACTCCAGGTCGACATCCTCATCATGATCACATAGAAGATGTTCAGCAGGCTGTTCCATATGATCTCCATAGGGTAGAGGTTGAAGACGATGACACCTGGAGGAAGACACTCTAAGAGTTTCAGTGCCAGAGTCTGCATAAGTACAAGGGATCCATTTCAGATTCAGTGTTGGAAGACTGGTTAGAGGAGGTCGAGATCATCTTCAGTTCGATCTGTGCTCAGAAGGAGCACTGTGTTTCCTTGGTTGTGACTCTGCTACATGGAGTAGCAAGGTAGTGGTGGTTCTTATTCCTTAGGGATCATGGGGAGTCAGCTATCTCATGGGAGGAGTTCTAAGACAAGTTTAGAGTCGAGTTTCTTTTTTTGACTATGAAGGTGTCCAGTTTCCAGGAGCTTCTTACCCTTAGATAGGGGAGCTCCATTTTGCGAGAGTTTGGAATCCATTTCAAGAACCTTTTATGATATGCATCAGACCTGTTTCTAGATGAGGAGGCCAGGGCGAGGCATTTCGAGGAGGCTATGCATTCAGAAATTCATCATTAGGTCACCCAATTTATGTTGAAGACATATCTTGAGGTTCTTGTGAGGTCATAGTTTGTCGTGAGGACTTTTTCCAGGACCTGATCATCATGAGAGGGGAATTGTAATGATTCCTCACGAAGTAGAGTTGTTGTCCAGGGTTCTCGGTTTTCACAGTAGAATAGTTTCTGTTTAGTCGTGGGTAGGTCCCGGCCCTTCACATCTCATTTCTATAGAGGTAGTAACTCTCAAGCCTATGCCAAGGGATCAAGTGCTTTTTTTTCTTGTGGTGGTTGAGGTCATCAGTAGCGGGAGTGCCCAAACTTTTAGAGTATTCATCATGTACCGGGTGCACCACTCTAGGTTCCTCCATTGAAGCTGTTCCGGCCAAGACAACAGAATAAGGTTGCACCAGCTATAGATCTACAGAGGGTAGATGGGGAAAGCAGAGGAAAGACCTGTGACTCTCCTCGTGCTCAGAGAGTAGAGCACGACCATGGTCATGGTTTTCATCAGGGTTATAGAGGTCGTGGAGTAGCTCGTGGTCAGATTCATGCCCTAGCATTGCCAGCTCCATGCGATCCAGACGTCGTTTGAGGTATCCTATTCTTGTTTTCTACCTTGGTGTATGCGTTGTTTGATTCAGGAGCGACACACTCCTTCATATCACCTACCATTATCCATGCATTGGGACTTGAGGTAGAGAGGCTTCTAGTGCCCTTGGTGTTGACTACGCCAGTTAGAGGTCGAGTTGACTTTTTTGAAGTATGTAGAAACTTTGAGCTAGTTTTGGGGCAGCACCGCTCATGGGGAGATTTCCACAGTTTACGAATACATCCATATGATGTCATCCTCGACATGGATTGGTTGTATTCGGTGCAGGATATCGTGGATTGATTCAGGAATCAGGTCATCTCCTTCGATGCCGTTGGAGAGTTGATGGTGATTGTTGGTGAGCAAGATCCACAGATGGGTCATATGCTCATTCCATCCTTATCATCCATGATAGATGAGATGAAATTGAGTTATTCAGAGGTTCAATAGTTGGCATTTCATAGGGTTGTATAAGAGTACCCTAGTGTTTTTTCGGAAGAGGTTGTGGCATTACCCCCTCGACGAGAGATCGAGTTTGGGATCAAGTTAAAACCAGGAGAATCTCTTATCTCTATATCTTCATATAAGATGGCCTCTTCTGAGTTACGAGAGCAACGTATACATCTTGATGGTATTTTATAGTGCAGTTTTGTTCGGCCAAGTGTGTCACCGTGGGGTGCACCGGTTTTGTTCATGAAGAAGGCTAATGTAATTTTACGGCTGTGTGTCGATTATCATCGCTTAAACAAAGTGAAGATAAATAATTGCTATCCTTTTCCACAGATAGATGATTTATTTGATAAACTGAAGGGTGAAAGTTGGTTATCAAAGATCTAATTGCAGTCAAGATATCATCAAATGCGTGTGAAGGATAAGGATATCCTGAAGACTGCTTTCCGTTGTTGTCATGGGAATTATGAGTTTATTGTAATGCCATTCGACATGGAAAATTATCTATCTTTTTTCATGGGATTGATGAATGATGTGTTCCGTGAGTTCCTAGACATGTTCTAGGCAGTTTTCATTGGAGACATCCTTGTGTACTCCACGTCTGAAGAGGAGCATGCAGAGCATCTATACACTGTTTTGGGAGTTCTTCGTGACCATCAGTTGTTTGGGAAGTTTCCGAAGTGTGAGTTTTGGGTTAGATAATTCCATTTCTTGGGGAATGTTGTGTCCTAGTACATAGTAGCTATGGATACATCAATGATATAAGCATTTGTGTCTTCAGAATCCCCCAATACAGTGTCAGAGGTGTGAAGTTTCCTTGGTCTCGTAGGCTACTGCAGGAGGTTCATAGCCGATTTATCAGGTGTTGAAAATCCTATGAAAGCTTTGACCAGGAAGGATCATGCGTTCATATGGACTAATCAGTGTTAGGCAGCTTTCAAGTATCTAAAGGAGAAGTTAGTAAGTTCTCCAGTTCTTTGTCTTCCAGCTGAGGGAGTTCAGTTTGATGTTTTCTGCGATGCTTCACATCTGGAGTTGAGTTGTGTTCTGATGCAGAAAAGATCAGTTGTTTCTTATGGGTCTCAGTAATTACGTCCCCATGAATGTAACTATGACACTCATGATATTGAGTTGGAATCCTTGGTGTTTTCTCTGAAGTTGTGGATATATCAACTCATTGGTGAACGTTTTGTGATTTTCACCAATCATAAGTGTTTGAGGTATGTTTTCTCCTAGTGTGACTTGAACTTACGATAGCGTCAGTGGATGGAGTTCTTAAAGGAATATGACTTCAAGATATCATATAAACCTGGAAAGGGGAATGTTGTAGCTGATGCGTTGATTCGAAAGTCACGTAGTGATGCTGTGCGTGAATCCGGTGATTCCTAGAGAGTAATGGAAGAACTGTTAGCATTACATATTGATATGGGAGAAGTTGGGGGTAGAGGTTGTCTTTTTCAGATGATGGTGTAGTCATCTCTGGTGTATAAGGTGGAAGAGTCCCACATGGGGGATCTAGAGGTGGAGGTCTGGAGAGACCGACTTGTTTGTGGCAAGGACCCTCATGGGTGGTCTGAGGATGAACAACACCGAGTGTTTTATCACGGAAGGCTTTTTGTTCCTTTGAAAATGTGTGAGACGATTCTCAGAGAGTTTCATAGTACACCTTTATCGGTGCATCTTGGAATGAAAAAGATGTACCGAGCCTTGAGGAGCCTATTTTGGTGGCCTAGGATGAAGCATTCAGTTGCAGAGTTTGTGTCTCGATGTTTGGTCTTCCAAAAGGTAAAGGCCAAAAACCGTGTTCCTGGTGGTCTGCTCTAGCCATTTGTGTTTCCTCAGTGGAAGTTGGAGCACATCTCAATGGACATTATTACAGGTTTACCTCAAGCTCTAGTAGGACATGATGCTATTTGGGTGGCAGTGGATTTCTTAACAAAATCGGCCCACTTTATAGCAATCAAGGAGTCGAGCTCATTGAAATTTTTGTCAAGGAAGTATCTAGAGGAGGTGGTGAGACTTCATGGAGTCCCTAGGATGATCATTTTTGATTGAGATCCTCATTTTACCTCCAGGTTGTGGATAGGTCTCCAACATGCATTAGGTTCTAAACAATGACTTAACATTGCCTTTCATCCTCAAACGGATGGTCAGACAGAGCAAAACATCCAGACTCTTGAAGGCATGTTACTCTCTTGTGTCCTAGATTTTGGAGGTACATGGATGAGGAACTTACCCTTGGTGGAGATCACTTAAAATAATAGTTTTCACTCCACCATCATTATGGTTCCATTTGAAGGCTTGTCTTGATAACCTTGTCGTTATCTGTTGTGCTGTACAGGGGTTAGAGAGTCATCAATTCTAAGATTAGAACTAGCGTAGAATACAATAGAGACGGTTTAGGTGATTTTTTAGAGGATGAAGACAATGCATGATTTTCAGAAATCATATGTTGAACAAAGGAGGAGACCCTTAGAGTTTAATGGTGGGGATCATGTGTTTTTGAAGGTGACTCCCCGTTGTTGACAGCGAAGGATTGGTCATGGAAGTAAGCTTTCTCCGCACTTTGTTGGGCCTTTCGAGGTGTTAGATCGTGTTGGAGCTATGGTGTATCGAGTATAACTTCCCCCGAAGATGAGTTGGATACATGATGTTTTCCATGTATCACAACTCCATCGTTATATTCATGATGACTCTCACATCATCGATTGGGGAAAGATCGATGTTGATGATGATGCAACCTTTGAGAAGCGACCTAGGGAGATCCAAGACCACAAGGAGAAGGTGTTATGAAGGCATTTTATCCCCTTGGTTCGTGTCTTGTGGCGACACAGTGGCATGGCGGAGAGTACATGGGAATGTGAGTCACAAATACGTGCTCAGTACCCAAAGTTGTTTGATTTTTAACTATTTTCATGTATCCATGTAGCCTTTGTGGTTATAAACCTTTCTTGATTATGATATGACTTCCTTTTGTTTCTTTTGTTGCTTGGTCTCTTTTGAGAGGTATCTCGATGGGTGGTTATTCGAACCCCATTTCGATTTCACTTTAGGTGGGTTTTGAATTCATGGGGATGAGAGTGTTTTGAGAGGTATCTGATGTAATGGACCGGACCTCTCCGGCCCATTCCTTTGTGAAAATATGGTGTTTGAGGAGTTTTGGTAGATCAAGGTGACTTATCCCCAAAACTTTTCCAATTTTCCATTTCTATGAATAGTAGCATCATTGACCCTTAGTGGACAATTCCAATGGTGAGGTTTCAATAATGAGGTTCATGAACAGTGTTTCCAGAATGGTGAGGTTCCAACGGTGAGTTTCATGAATAGTTTTTCCAAAATAGTGATGTTCCAATGGTAAGGTTTCAACGGTGAGGTTCATGAACAATGTTTCCAGAATAGTGAGGTTCATGAACAAAGTTTTCAAAACGGTGAGGTTCCAATGGCGAGGTTTCAACGGTGAGGTTCATGAACAGTGTTTCCTGAACCGTGAGGTTCATGAAAAGTGTTTCCAGAATGCTGGGGTTCCAACAGTGAGGATCATGAACAGTGTTTCCAGAATGGTGAGGTTCCAACGGTGAGGTTTCAACAGTGACGTCCATGAACAGTGTTTCCAGAATAGTGAGGTTCCAATGGTGAGGTTTTAATGGTGAGGTTCATGAATAGTGTTTCTAGAATGGTGAGGTTTTAACGGTGAGGATTCAATGGTGAGGTTCATGAACAGTGTTTTTCCTTTGCCAAATTTCTAGTTCATGAACAATGTTTCCAGCTTCCTACAGTTTCGCCCCTTTGACATTTCCTTTGACGTAAAATACATTTAAAGCCTCGTTTTAAGGACTCTTAGGCCAATTCAAAGGCCATAAATCCTATATTAATTATTCCTAAGGTTTGGGAGGTTTTAACTTTGTCAAACCGTGTGGTTTAATGGGATCCTCTTTTAATGAGAAATTAAGCGTATCTTAAACCGTCGCTCTATTAAATATTCTAAAGGGAAGAGATATATTCCTCCATAATTCTTTCTCCTTGTTCTCAGGTGTGAGATGCTCGAAAATCCCATTCCTTCTCATAGGAGTATCATAATTAAACTTTCCTCCTCAGATTGGTTCCACTCTATTTTGATGCAACCAAGACGTATTGATCAATTTTCGATATAAGGTATGTTTTATCGTCATTATTTTGGGTTTCATATTATCCTATTTTTACTTTTCATATTATATCATGTAATCTCCATGCTTCTTTTGGTGTTTTCTTGGGATTAAGTTGGTGCGGTCATACCGTGGCATCCTTGGGTGGATGTATTTGTCGCGAGTGGAGGATCGTGACCTGTTGTGTGGATTGTGCTCGTATAAAGAACGTCAGTAACTGTTTGAAGTAGGGGATTCATTGATTATCTCTTATATTATGTGAAAATATATTTTTATCATGTTTTATCCCACTATATCACAATGGATTTGACCTAATAAATATTTGAACTGGATAAACAAATTGATATCGGTCATATGTTATTGCCTCTTTTTTTGCTATATAGTGTGATATTAGTGCTTGTTGTGTTTATCATTTCGTTCTTGATTGAAATTGGTAAAGAACGTAAATCCAGAATTAATTGATAATGGTTTGGATAAAGATAAAGTGGCATGAAAATGAATCTAGTTCTTCTTGTTGTAAATTGATGTTAATAAAATTGTGGAGTAAGCATGTTTAATTATTTGTGATAGCTTACTGATTAGGTTTCATGAATTTGGAGCCTAAGAATAATAATCAGTGAATATAATATGGATTAAAGAATCGGTTGATCAATAAATGATAACTCCTTTTAGGGTTCTAAGTTACCCTATTGTTTGTTAAAGGTCCAAGAGCTCAACTGTTAAAATGTTTTTTTTCCTGCTACTTGTGTTGTGATGTGAGCCTCGATGGCTATTGTGATATGTGGGGGGCATGAAGGCCTTTTGGTTGTGGCAGAAGATGACTCCTAGAGTGGCGAGATGCACAGGTTTATGCATGTGGGTGTCGGGGAGGACACCAGGGATGATAGAACAGGATGGATGTGATTGTTGGATGCTTGCTGTTTCTTATTGGTGGATTATCTGCTTCATTTTTCCCCACTACTCAAGGTACCTGGTCTTGCTTACCCTTATTCCAAAAGAGGTGAAGACGCGTGGGGTATTCCACATGATTTATGCATTTAGCTTCTCAAGGGAGGATGGGTCTATACTGTTGTTATAGGTAGAAAAGACTCAACGGGTAGTAAATCTACTCACCGTGTTGAGCCCCCTTGTGTTTAGTAGAATAGAATGTTTTTCTATAATTCCTGGGAATATGGGAAAAGACTCGACGGGTAGTACATCTACCCTCGGTGCTAGTCTCCAACTCGGGGCCTGATGGAGGCAGGACTCAGAAGTCATTATCTCCCTTCTCACATTGTCAGCCTAGGAGGGGTACACTTTGTTGGGATGGGGTCTTGACAGGTTTCCCAATCCGAGAATGAAGCATGATCATTCTGATGATACATTCTCAATTATATTTACTTTTGAATCAAAACATGAATCAGTAATATTTTTGTAAAAACCCTCTTAAATATCATGTTTTAAGTAGGTCCTTTATATGAGAATGGCCTATAAATTTCAATGGATTGTACAATCCCATAATCACAGAACAATACATCAACTCTATTGAGAATATCTTCTCTATTATTCAATTCTATTAGAAAGAGAACATCATGTTGGATTTTTATTTTATTTAAATAGAAGAAGATTAATGGTGGATGTTGGTAAAAAACATGAATCATAAGGTGAAGATTGATGTGATAAAAAGAAATTAATTATGATTTTTTTTAAAAAAATTACTCAAAATCATTTACTGAAAATGAGAAGATATTTAATTATAGTAATGAAAAATAATGATAAATCCATTAAGGAATATGATAAGAAATTCACAATAGATGAAGTATAGCCTCAGAAATTTTCGTTACCCCTGAATGTAAATTTTATAGCATTAATAGCGGGTAGATACTGAGTCTTCAAAAATCCTTAAAAATTCAAGATATTGAAATCTATTAGTAAATTATCATATGTGTCATCAAATTAAAAATTGTGAGCAGGGAATATCAATGTTATCAAGGGGATAAAAAGGTAAATGAATATTTATTTTGGAGGCATGATGGGGAATTCGAACAACAGAAGGAAATAATAACATCCCACTTTTAAAAATTATGGGAAAAGAATACTAGAAATTTTCTATAGGGGATAAGGAAATTATTTATATACGATAATAAATGGAATCCAGATAAATATTCCAAATAGGAGAAACCCACCCATGATATGGATGAAGTGAATTCCCTAGTCTACCCTCATATCATTGTAATTTTTTAAACAAAATCGATCAAGGAAACTAGGAAAATATATTCCCTAAGATAAGGGTTGTTTAAGACCATTGAAGATGACAACATCCATGTCCTAGAGAGCAAGAGAGATCTTATACCATCACAAATTATAAGGTTTATCTAGAAAATGATGCGATGTTAGGGATTCTATTTATTCATTTAATGATATCAAAAATACTCTTTGATTCTAGATCTACACATTATTTTTAATCAAAACGGTTTCGTATATTTCATCAAAGAACACTGGAAATCAAGTATATAGAGTTTTTGAAGAATATAAAAAATAGGCAACTTATCAAATCCAAGTATATAACTCATACCCGGTCAAAATCGATGGGATGAACATCCCTGAAAAACAATTAATGATCCCTTTAGTGGAATTCGATTCAATTCCATGCTTTGATTCACATTCCTTATATAAAGACAAAATTATTTACATAGAAAATAAAATCACCCTCCATATCTAAAATCAAATTCAAATTATATACATGTCCAAGGAATAGGATAAATCATTATTGGTATCATCTTGTAAAACATGGATACTCTTTCTTGATGATAAAGTGTATCTATCTCGAATGATTGATTTAATGTCCTAGAATTTCTGTATAATTTTTTTAATTATATAGAATTATTTTGAGACTGCGAAGTCTGATGGCACATGATTCTGAGGCCCGGAGTGCCCGAAATGATCCGTCGAAGTTTTGATAAACTTTAAATAGCACACCTAAGAAGTTTTACTAAAAAAGTAGAATAACTCTTAAATGGTTGCCCAGATTAGAAATCTGAGGGCATCGTTGCACTCAGGATGACGGTTTTACCCTAGGCGCAACTTAATTTTAGTCGGCACGGGCCTCCTGTGAGAAAACACAAAAATGGTATAACCATAAATAAAATAATTACTTGAAATTATTATATTTTTAAAATTCTTATAACTCACGAATGGTAACTCGAATTAAAAATCCAATACAACCGCTGGACCTGTGAGGGTATGCTCTCTTTAGGAAAATATTAACATTGGCTGGTGAATGACACCAGTGAAAGTTAGTTTTTGGACGTAAATAAAATAATCAAGTGACAATTATTTTATTATAAAAATACATAACATTTAAATGGTAACTCAGATTGGAAATATGAGAGTAACTTTGGGTTCTTTGGGGTGTGTTTCACTTAGAGAGAGCCTAACCTTGACAGGCACGGGTCGAGGGTGACTGTTAATAATTTACTGAA
Source organism: Viscum album (assembly GCA_963277665.1). NCBI lineage: Eukaryota > Viridiplantae > Streptophyta > Magnoliopsida > Santalales > Viscaceae > Viscum > Viscum album. The sequence continues at coordinate 1,544,337,848 of OY728135.1, read as the reverse complement.
CTTTTTTTCAGGTACGTTTAGTAAACATGCGAGCGGAGTTTTCTAACTTTTGAACTGTTGATCGGAATAAAAATTTGAGGGAACCGTTGAATCCGCATCATCAGGATTCACTTAAGGGAGGCTTCACTATGACTGTAGTAGGTACGAAGAAAAATTTAGTTTTTGGAACATTTAATAGAATAAATAAAACAGCTTTATTATTTTATTTTTATTCTATTCCTCCAACGGACAAGCGGTAAGGTGATACCAGCGACGTGTCAAGCCAATAAATGGATTGACCCTTCAATTTATGTAACAATAATGTTGGGGGAAATTAGGAAGATTCCTATTAATGTTCCCCATTAACTCCCTATGTCGTTACTTACTCTCCCCCTCTCCTATAAATATAGAGCTTAAGGAAGGGGTATCATAAAAGCTTCACCAAGAAACAAAGTTTTGTTGGAGTGCATAACCCCAATCCATTAGAGGACAGAGCCAACCCCAACAGGAGGTGACGTGCGACATCAAAACCCCGAACCAGAGTTTGACGTTCGAGTGGAGGCAAAGAAAACTTGTTGCGGGGACGACGAACAATGAGACTCCCTCAACCATGTGCTCTCTCCAACATTTAAAGGTAGGGGTTATTTTTCATTTGTTAGTTTTTGATTCCCTCTTACCTTTTCTTGAAATTATACGGAGAACGCGGGTCATCCGACTAACGGGTTGACCCGCGATTCATTTGCCTTTGCGGGAGGTTGTTGCGTGGAGTCCTGTCGGGTTTAACTTGTTGTTTAATTCAATTGATTATCCATCCCCTTTAAATTTATCCCCCTTGTTTACAAGCTGACGTGGAGGGTGTGGGCCTAACGAACATGACCTGAACCCTCCGCCACTTTGATACATCATTGCGCCTCCACAGAAGACCGACAACGTGACAAAACCGACCAACTACGTGGTAGGTTGCACATCAACGCACGCCATAAGAGGAGGCTGCAGTAGAAAGTCATGGCGGTCATCGGGGTGGCCGACACCGACCAGTCGTGGATGAGGTTTAGTGAACCGTTGTGTGCTGCAGGTGTGCAAAGAGGTTGTGGCTCATCAACTGTGGTAGTTAGAGAAGGTGGCTGGCCATGGAAGGGAAGGGCGGCATGCCATCGTGCGCCCCCAGAGAGCAGTAGATCATGGCCGAAGCCACGGTGGAGGAGGAGGAACCCGTTCCTATGCTGGGTTCCGCAGTGACCGGGTTGTGCCCACATGGCGCCTCCGCTTCAAAGACCGAATGACCTTTGGCCATTCAGGATCTCGGGGGAGCGGTTCCCTCGAGCCGCCTGGAGGAAGAACCATAGGCCACACCCTTCACGGCTAGACCACCCTCCAGCGGGCCGCCGCCAACCAGTTGGGCCGCCTGCCCAGCGGACCACCGCCAGCGGGCCAGACCTCCCCTTTGAGGACCCCATCCTATACTACCAGGGACACCCCTACGGGCCGTCCCCTTTTGTGGGCCAGGATGGACCTCAACCCAACAGGATAGGTCTGCTGCGGCCCAGCCCAGACTAGGTCGGGCCAGGTCGGGCCGACCAGGTCATACTGGACCCGGGCCTAGAAACACATAAAGGGCCTTATATTGATAATCAGATGTATGTTTGACGAACCATATTCTGCGTTCGAATCCTTGGAGTGAGACATTACTTTTTACCTACTTCATTAGAGTTTTAGAGAAAATTTGAGTAAGGCCAGGTTGAATCGCACCTGAATCCAACCTGGCCCTCGACACTGAAATGCTAATAACGCATAGACCGAGTGTCAGATTATCGCACCATCTATTGTGTTGTAACCCTTATGACATGTTGGATCATTGGGTTACTTCCTTGTGAGACTTTTTACCATTTTTAATATGACTGATGGATTGAGGAGAAGTTATCCCAAGCACGTTACGCACGAAACCCTACAGCTGGCTGAGACCTGAAGACTTCTTGATGATGGCCAAGGTAGGAAGCGGCTCTATGTGACCCAGCAGACCCACGGTGGGAAGCGGCTCTGTGTGACTCGGCATGCCCATGGTACCCATCAGGGATGAGTACCACATTAGTTCAAGGTTAGTGGGAAGTGGTTCTATGTGACCCGACAGGCCCATCGCACTCGATAGAGGAGGTGTTCTCTAGCGGCTAAGGATTTCGAGGACTCTGACCAATGATGCTAAAGTCACTACCATAAAATACACATTGTGGTGACTTCCATGGATATCAATATTTAGTGAGTGGCTTGAGAAGCAGTTCTCCCAAGAAGACTACATATAGAACCCAGCGGTTGGCTGAGACCTGAAGACTGCTTGACGATTGGCCTAGTGGGATGTGGCTTTGTGTGACCCAATAGGCCCACAGTGGGGAGCAGCTTTGTGTAACCCAGAAAACCCACGGTACCCGACAGGAGGTGTAACGCCCCAAACCTAGATTCCTAGAGTCGGTGAATTATTTTAATACATTGACATGATTACAAGAAATCAAGTCCCGAAAGACCGATCAATTTAGTAGTCTTGGAAAATAGATTACATACATAATTGTTACATTACATTTTCTAACATAAAACACAAAAAAATAAGCCTTTGAGAATTCCATTTTTCCCTTAGCTTAACCCTGCATCTCAAACATAAAACACTTCTTGGGATCTTGGGAAAATAAAACATAAGAACGGGGTGAGCTCAGATGCTCAGTAAGGGTAAATAATTTAGCAGAAGATATAAACATTTATGCAAAGATGTGTAATAAAAAAAATATCCTTTTAAACATAAACTTGAACATAATATGGAAAAATTAAATCAAACATTACCATATAAACATTCACATGGATATTATTCTAGTAGAATAATCACATGTAATAACTAATTTCAAAATGAGTGAATGTATAGTACCAGACTATAATTTCTGTGCCGAGGCCTCATGCCAGGACCTAGGGGCTGACTGTAACTGGACCCCATCCCTGAGAGCCTCTGTAACCAGACCCCAACCCGGAGAGCCTCTATAACGGGACTCCAACCTGGAGAGCCTCAGTAATCGTACTCCAACTTGGAGAGCCTCTATAACCAGACTCCATCCCGGAGGGTCTTCTGTAACCGGACCCCAACCTAGAGGGATTACTTTTACCGGTCCCCATACTAGTCCAATACATTCATCTTAAGAAAATGTTGAAATATAACATAAACAATCATATTAAAACTAGCATATGAAACGTCAATACTTTAACCATATACCATGAATGGCATAAAAATAACTCATACATAGTCAAACATATCACATAACCTTAAATACAATATGGAAGATTTGTATCATAATAAATCAACCACGATCAAGAATAATATCCCGTAAAGGATGTGAACATAGTTGAAAATGATTAAAAAAAATCTTTGAGAGAAATATACCATTTTCATGAAATCATTTAAAAGTCACATAATTTATAAAGGAATTCATTTATAAGATATTTTTGAATCAAAGTGCCACATACCACTTTGCAACATTTTAATGGAATTAACATTTTAAAAACAATCATGTCCATATAGATAAATCCTTAAAAACCATTTTGAAAACATGGACATTAATGAGTGTTATTTAGAATAAAAATATTTAAAAGGTTTAAAATGATGTTTTAGTAAAAAATTCCCTTAAAAAAATCTCATTGAAAAAACTTTCATGAAACATGGACATTGATAATAAATATGTCCAATGTAGATACTTACGTACAAAAAACCTCGGATAATAAATAGATTGTGAAATTAACCCTTACCTTTTACTTTTCCTTGGTCGAGGGTATGTTAACCTCTTGTATAATTGTTAAATAATTTTTATTAATTTATACAAAAACCATATAAAAAATTATGATATCATATATTATCTTATAACAATAATTTGTTAATGGTATTTTAGTATTATCATCGTTTCAGGAGTTAACTGATTCATTTTCCTTTATATTCATTATTACATGAGTCATGTTTGTTATAGATGGGATGTTTATTATTCATATCCAGAATGATATCAAGTCTTTAAAAATTATTTTTAACCATCTAATGAAAATTAGTCTTGAATGGTTACGATGAGGAATGAATCTCATCGCATTCGTGGAGACGGTAATCCGTACGTACGCACGAGCGACAATATCATTATTTTGATATTAAAATCATATATAATTGGATGATATATCATATATACAAAATCATTATAATTTTATATTTAGTATTTACATCAATTGTACATCATTATTTTACCCATCCAAATAATAATGTATTAAATACCAACTACACCATGACATGGAGACGGTAAGCCGTACGTACACACGTATGGTGACATGTCATTCAAAGGTTGGATAGAATAATGAATATGGTTGTACCATATTTATAATAGAATCATAGTATATATAATATACTTTATATATTATTTAAGTATGGAAACAACATGAAAATAATAAGTGGAAGAGGAAAATATCTTGAAAGAGGTGATGAAATATTTACCTCCTCTTCAGCTTCTTCCTTTTGATTTGATCAAAATGGCTCCTTATGTGAGATTTATAAAAAAAGGAAGGCCTCTAGGAAGAAGGGATAATAGTTTAGAGGATATTTTTTCAGGGTTTGGCTGAGCCAAATGGAATTGGAGGTGTGAATTTGAGAGAAGGGGAAGTGCCCTTTTAAAAGAGAGGTGAGGGTCACTTTTGGAAGAGCTAGAAATATTATTATATAATAAAATCAATTTCGGTTTCTAATGCTATATAATGATTTATTTGTGGTTATGTTTCTAAATAATCTCAAACAATAGGTTTTAGACATGTTTAGGTTACCATTCTAACCTTATCTTTTATATTTAACTCTTAAGTAAATAGTTTAACTTTTACCGTGTCTTCTTTTATTCTTACACTATATGGTTAATAAACTTACTCTAAACTTACATGAGATCCTCAAGTGGTTCATTAATGAAATATATAATATTATTTAAGCCCTTTGTCTAAACCTTATATTTTTTGGTATATTATATCAACCAATAATATAGTATTTGTTTTAAAAATTAATGTATTTCAATTTTGACACTATTTGGTATTTGATTTTTGTGAAAGTAATAAAAAATTGATTGCTTTGAAAAAAATACATTAAATCAACCCTAACATGTCATATTCACCTATAAATTTCGTGGATGTCATAAAAAATTTGAAATTATATTTATTTTAATATTTATAATACCATTTATTTGATCCATTCATTAATAAGGTAATTACTGAATCACCATTGTGTCATAAATAAATTTAATCATTTAATGCCTAAAAATTATAAATAAAGTACCATTATGTAGGAAATTAGATTATATTTCTAATTAATATTTATAGTTGAATTTATATTATGTCTAACCCTATATTAAAAATGTTTTAGTAATTAAACTTTGATTTTAACTCTTTTAACTCTTCTTTAAATAAAATAATAATAAATGTTCTAATCTAATCCAAATGGACCTAAAGGATCATATTTTATTCTTGAATTTGTGTTTGGTCTAATTAAACTTATACAATAGAATTAGGACATGTGTTAGGATAAGAATAATATCATTTTTACCCTTAATTACCCTATTTACTTTTAACCGTGGTAAATAAAAGTAAAAAGTTACTATTCACCAAAAATTATTTTCTTCATAATGAACCACATTTTTCTTACTGATACCAACTGTGTCTCTTTTATTTTTGTAATTCTACTCACAGAAGTGGTAAAATTATGTTTTATGCGAATTTGCAAATTCCCATATGAGGTGGGTAAAAGATTGTGACAAGTTCAATAAAATTTTATATATCTAATATTATTAAAAAATAACTCCAATGAATTAAATTTAACATATATAGGTATTATATATCTATTTTTACCTAAAATCCATTTAAATAAAATAAATAATTATTTAAATGAAAAGTCAGTTTTAACCAATAACGCAATGTTTTTCACTATTCATCAAAAATTGAATGTTTTCAGAAACATACCAAGAATACACCCTAAGATAATTTTGATATTCTAAATTCAAAAATGATTTATATTTTACCAAATTAAAAACATATAAATTTCAATTAATAATTTAAAATTAATTCCCATTGTCAAAACCAAAAAGCATATTTTTAAGAAATAATAACTACCAAAAGATTGACACTTGTTTATGTCCAATTTCAAAGTGAAATAACTTAAAATGACCAAAATTGGATTACATGGTAATAACATAATATAATTATACTTACAAACCATTCAAATGTATAGTTGAACACTATAAGTTATTTTGATTAAAAATTTTGTTTTCAGTTAAAATTTAGTATTTTTTACTATTCACCCAAATATGAAAGTTATCATAAAAACACCAAATTTTTTTCAAAACTAAATTTTTATGTCCCGATTCTAAAGAATAGGTTTATTTTTTAAAATTTAATATATAAAAGTCTCAAATATTGGATTTAAGATGGGTTCCCCATTAAAAGGCGGTAAAATTTCATTTTTTTTAAAAATACTTCTTTTATCTGAAAAAATGAATTTTTCCTTACATTATGTCTAAGAAACTCATAATATGGATTCTAAAATTATATAGAGTATATAATATTCAAAATGAAGATAATACTATTTATAACCACTTTTTGAACGGCTAGTTTGGTAATGTTGTGGTGTGCTCGAATTCGGTATTGTGTGTAGTGCAAGCTATTAAATTACTTTAATGAGATAACGTACTATGAGATCTTGGGGTGTTACACTCTAACCTCCTTCAATAAATTGTGTCCTCGCAATTTAAAATTTTTCTTCGAAAATAAAATGTTAAAAATAGAGAAATAACTTTGTAAAAACTCCACATCTGAAATTGGGTTAATAAAATTTAGTCTTAATAAGAGGGAAAGGGAAATGAAAAAGTTTCCACAAAATCATGATCTTGATTAAGAGAATATTTGTGGAAATTAGAGACACATAATTGGAGGGAAAATGTAAATATTTATAGGGAGTGATTTAGGTCATCAATCACAATATATCGTTTAAATATATTGACATAACAAATCCATTATCAAAATTATTTTCAATACCAAAATACGTAAAAAGGGTATATGGTATTTATTTTCCTAAAAAAACATTTTGGTTTGTTAAGGAAGACCAAGATCAAATAAAAATCTCAGAGGAGGAATGGTCGTTGCCACCGCTTACATTAAAAAACATTCCTTTTTTTGATGTTTATTAAAACGCTTTGTAGAAAAAGATTCCCCTTGAAATAAAAAGTCAAAGGGTTTTATACACCATATAAAAGAAAACCGTTTAGAAATCAAAGGATTCCTCAATGAAATGAGATTGAGACGATGTCCCTTACCTAAATTTTAAGAATTAATTTAGTCATAGAATAATAGGGAATATATATATATATATATACATACATGACACATAGATCTATATTCTATAACTAATTCCTACTAAAAACTCATATTTCACTCCAAAATATTTCAAAAAAATATTCTATTTATCCTAATCATATAGGGTTACAAGAATAATAAATTCATAATTAACCTATCAGACCTTTTAAAAAATAAACTACATTATAAAATCCAGGACATCACGTAGCCCAGTGGTATGTGATGCACCCTTGTCACCCTTCAGTTGTGGGTTCAAGTCTCGCGGCCTTTCCAGACACGAAGGGTTGTCGCCCAACCTTTGGGTTTTCCTTTTCATGAAAATCCAAAAATAACCTTAAAAATTGTATCCAATTTCAAACTTAATCTATTCCAACCTTTAGAATTATCCAAAATACTTCTATCCAAACTCACAGTCCTAAATTTATAAGGAAGTTAAACACAATGAAGATCCTTTTTTCCACGTAATAACATGTGAACACCTTCATCATGTATTCTTTTAAAACATGGTAAAACCCTAAATTACCATAAAACTTATTTATTACATTCATGCTCCCTTATTCTTTATATAATACTAGATATATACCTTATACCCAAATTTTTTTAATATTCCAATAATGATGAAATAATCAAATTTTTAATCAGTTACAAGGAAGTAAATAATATCCAATATAATTTATCCAAATAAACCATCTCTTATTCCAAAATCACAACCTTATTATTAGGACTATATTAAGGATTACCTTTCCTTAAACCATGTATTTTCAAAAAATTGTTGGTTACTATTAACTCACTTTTCTTTGAACTAAATAATCTACAATCCTCAATAAAATAGTATTGCAGTACAATCCTTATTTATCTCCATAATTCATATAACCAGTATATTTCTGATACAATACTCAAATCAAATAACTCTATAATAACAATATAAGAACACTAGTCATTACTCTTCATCTAAGGTAGTATCATAACCTGATTATTATCCAATAGCATCATTTTCGGTATACTCTGTTGGCTAGGACTTTGATTCACGTAGTGTCCCAGCGCCTTCCAGATGAAGCATTTTACATTTGAAACCTTTTTCTTACCCTTGAAATCACGTACTTGGTGTCCTTTTTCTCTATACTTATAACAAACTCCCATTACCTTCAAGACTTTACCAAGGTGATTATTTCCACATTTAACACATATGGGAAAATCATTCTTTTCCCTCTTCCCTTTATCCATCTTTCTCTCCACCATCCTTTTCTTCTCTTGCTTTCCTTCAAAGCCATAGGACTCAGAGAATTCTTTACTTATCTTATTAACACATGATATTATTTCTTCATATTTTGAGAATACATGAGAGACTATTTACCTTATAAATGTTCTCTTAATACCATTAATGATATGATCCTTTTTTACTCTTTGGATCATACGTATTGCTGGAGTTCTCATTCCTTCTACTGGGCGCCATTTCTATACAATGGCATACACTAGGTCAGTTTATGAATCGAAATGAATAATTTCAAACTTGAAAAATACCTAATGTAAATTGAATAGTTTATGGATATAATCTATAATCATAAAAATATTTTCTTTGAGGAGGTATATACCCATAAATCCTTCATAATTATTTGTAAAGAAAATGAAAATTATCATAAGCATATTCCCCGGGAGTGTCATAACCAAGAGTACAACAAGGCCTATTGTCATGCACTAGTTACCATTCAAGTCTAGCTCAAAGTGGTGTTTTTAGGTTTTACCACTAGGTACATCTGTGCTAGAGACACCTCTACATGCTCGTATCCAGACAGGGAATTACTTTATTGGAAAACATACAAAATCTCTAAATTACAAAAAATTTAGGAAGTTCTTCTATACTAATCCTCAAAGTCAATCTTAGGGTAATGTGATATAATCATAGTTTATCTAAATCTAGTTTTCAAGGTTATTTCTAAACTTCCTCTGATACCAACTGTAACTCCACGACCCTAGATTCCTAGAGTCGGTGCATTATTTTAATACATTGGCATGATTACAAGGAATCAAGTCCGGAATGACCGATCAGTTTAGTAGTCTTAGAAAATATATTACATACATGAATGTTACATTACACATTCTAACATACAAAAAAATCATTTGAAAATTCCATTGTTCCCTTAGCTTACCCCTGAATTTCAAACATAAAAAACTTCTTGGGATCCTAGGAAAATAAAACATAAGAAAGGGGTGAGATCAGATGCTTAGTAAGGGTAAATAATTAGGGGAAGCTATAAACATTTAAGGAAAGATGTGTAATAAAAACTATATCCTTTTAAACATAAACTTGAACATAATATGGAAAAATTAAATAAAAAATTATCATATAAACATGCACATGGATATTCTACTAGTCGAATAATCACATGTAATAACTAATTTCATAATGAGTGAATGTATAATACCAGACATTAATTTCTGTGTCAAGGCCTCATGCCAGGTCCTAGGGGATAACTGTAACCGGACCCCATCCCAGATAACCTCTGTAACCGGACCCCAACCTGGAGAGGCTCTATAACCGGACTCCACCCCAAAGAGCCTCAGTTACCAGACTCTAACCCGGAGAGCCTCTATAACTGGAATCCAACCCGGAGGGTCTGCTGTAACCGGTCCCCAACCTGGAACATACTATTCAAATACATTCATCTTAAGAAAGGTTTGAAATATAACTTAAACATTGGTATTAAAACTAGCATATGAAATGTCAATAATTTAACCATAAACCATGAATGGAATAAAAATAACTCATCCATAGTCAAAAATATCACATAACCTTAAATACAATATGGAAGATTTTTATCATAGTAAATCAACCCCGATAAAGAAAAATATCCCATAAAGTATGTTGACATAGTTGAAAATTATCAGTAAAAATCTTTGAGAGAAATATCCCTTTTTCATGAAATCATTTAAAAGTCACATAATTTATAAAGGTAGTCATTTAAAAGATATTTTTGAATCAAAGTGTCTTATACCACTTTGAATCTTTTTAAAGGAATTAACATTTTAAATACATTCATGTCCATATAGATAAATACTTAAAAACCCATTATAAAAACATTGACATTAATTAGAGTGATTTAGAAGAATAAATATTTAAAAGATTTAAAATGATTTTTTAGTAAAAAATTACCTTAAAATAATCCCTTTGAAATCACTTTCATGAAACATGGACATGGATAATAAATATGTCACAGTATATAATTATGTAAAAACAACCTCGGATAATAAAGAGATTGTGAAATTAACCCTTAACTTGAACTTTTCCTTGGTCGAGGTTATAATAAACTCATATAAAATAGTTAAATCATTGTTATTAATTTATAAAAAAATGATATACATAATTATTATATCATATATGATCTTCTAATAATTCTTTGTTAATGTTATTTTAGTATTATCGTCTTTTCGAGTGTTAACTGATTCGTTTTCCTTTATATTCATTGTTATGTGAGTCATGTTTGTTATAGATGGGATGTTTCTTATTCATATCCAGAATGATACCAAGTTATTAAACATTATTTTTAATTATCAAATTAAAATTATTCTTGAATGTTTACGATGGGGAATGAATCACATCATGTTCGTGTTCGTGGAGGCGGTAATCCGTACGTACGCACGAGCAAAAATATCATTATTTTGATTTCAAAATCATATATAATTGGATGTTATATCATATATAAAGAATAATTATCATGCTATATTTATTATTTAGATCAATTATACATCATTATTATACCCATCAAAATAATAATGTATTGAATAACAACTACACCATGACATGGAGACGGTAAGTTGTACGTATACATGTATGGTGTCATGTCATTCAAAGGATTGATAGAATAATGAATATGGTTGTAACATATTTATAATAAAATCACAGTATATAGAAGATACTGGAGTTATTATTTTATAATGGAAACAACAAGTAAAGAATAAGTGGATGAAGAAAAGAACTTGAAAGAGGTGATGAAATATTTACCTCTTCTTCAGGTTCTTCCTTTGGATTTGATCAAAATGGATCTTTAGGTTAGATTTAAAACCAATGGAAGGCCTATAAGATGAATGGAGGATAGTTTAGAGGATATTATGGAAGGGGTTAGCCGAGCTAAATGGCTTTGGAGGTGTGAATTTTAGAGAATGGGAAGTGCCCTTTTATAAGAGAGGTGAGGGTCACTTTTGGAAAATCTTGAAATAATATTTTATAATAAAATAATTTTAGGTTTCTAATGGTACAAAAATGATTTATTTAGAGGATAAGGTGGTTATGATTCGAAATAATCTCAACACCAATTGGTTTTAAACAAGACTAGGTTACCATTTTAACCTTATCTTTTAGATTTAACTCTTAGTTAAATAGTTTAACTTTTACCGTGTCTTCTTGTATTCTTACACTATATGGTTAATAAACATACTCTAAACTTCCAAAAAAACAAAAAAGTGGTTCATTAATGAAATATATAATATTATTTATTCCCCTTTTCCTAACCATATATTTTTAGAAATATTATATCAACCAATAATATAGTATTTGTTTTAAGAATTAATTTATATCAATTTTGATACTATTTGGTATTTGTTTTTTTTGGAAGTCATCACAACTTTATTGCTTCGAAAAAGATAAATTTATTCAACCCTAACATGTCATATTCACCTAGAAAATTCGTTTATGTCATAAAAACTTTGAAATTATATTTATTTTAATATTTATAATAACATTTATTTGATTCTTTCATTAATAAGGTAATTATTGAATCATCATTGTGTCATAAATAATTTTAATTATTTAATATCTAAAAATTATAAATAAAATACCATGATGTAGGGAATCATTTTATCTTTCTAATTAATATTTATAGTCGAATTTATATTGTGTGTATCCCTATATTAAAAATGGTTTACTTATTAAACTTTGATTTCAACTCTTTTAACTCTTCTTTAAATGAATTAATAATAAATGTCCTAATCAAATCCAAATGGACCTAAAGGATCATATTTTATTCCTACGGTATTTTTTGGTCGAATTAAACTTATCCAATAGAATTAGGACATCTGTTAGGGTAATAATTATATCACTTTTACCCATAATTACCCTATTTACTTTTAACCATGGTAACTAAAAGTAAAACGTTACTATTTACAAAAAATTATTTTCATCATATTGAACCAAATTTTTCTTACTGATATCAATCGTGTCTCTCGGATTTTTGAAATTATACTCACAGAAGCGGTAAAATAATGATTTAAACGAATTTACAAATTCTCCAAGGAGGTGTGTAAAAGACAGTGAAAAGTTCAAAAAAAATTTATATATTTAATATTATTAAAAAATGACTCCAATGAATTACATTGAACATATATAGGAACTATATATCTATTTTTACATAAATTAAATTTAAATAAAATAAATAATTATATAAATTAAAAGTCGGTTTTAACAAATAATGTAGTGTTATTCACTATTCATCAAAAATTGAAAGTTTTCATAAAGATACCAAAATTTCACCCTAAGCTAATTTTGATATTATAAATTCAGAAATGAAGTCTATTTTAACAAATTCAAAACATATAAATTTCATTTATTAAATAAAAATTAATTCCTATTGTCAAAAGAAAAAAGCATATTTTTGAGAAATAATTACTATAAAAAGATCGACAGTTGTTTATGTCCAATTTGAATGTGAAATTACTTCAAATGACCAAAATTGTATTAAATGTTAAAAATATAATTCAATTATACTTCCAAACCATTCAAATGTATATTTTAACACTATAAATTATTTTGGTTAAAAAATTTGTTTTCAGTTAAAATTTAGTATTTTTCACTATTCACCCAAATATGAAAGTTATCAGAAAAACACCAAAAATTTATCAAAAACTAAATTTTTTATGTCCCGATTCTAAAGAAGAAGTTTATTTTGTCAAATTTAATATATTAATGTTTCAAATATTGGATTTAAAAAGGGTTCCCCATGAAAAGGCGGTAAAATTTCATTTTAAAAAAAATACTTCTTTTATCTAAAAAAATGAATTTGTCCTTACATTATGTCTAAGAAACTCATAATATGGAATCTAAAATTATATAGAGTATATAAGATTCAAAATGTAGTTAATACTATTTATAACCACTTTTTGAACGGATAGTTTGGTAATGTTGTGGTGCGCTCGAACTCGGTGCTGTGTGTAGTGCTAGCTATTAAATTACTTTATTTGAGATAACATACTATGAGATCTTGGGGTGTTATAGGAGGAGTAACTTAGTTCAGACAAGGTGGGAAGCAGCTCTGTGTTACCCGAAATGCCCACTATGGGAATCAGCTCTGTGTGACCCAACATGCCCACAGTACCCATCAGGGATGGGTACCACAACAATTCAGGGTTAGTGGAAAGCGGCTCTATATGAACCGATAGGCCCACTGTACTCGATAGAGGAGGATTTCTCCTACAACCGAGGAGTTCGATGATGTTATAACCCTTATACCCTTAACCTAATGTGATACCTGGTTTGAGGTGACTTTTAATGTGTACTTTTGCTTCATGATTTGTGGTTTTTTCCTTTGTGTAACTCTAGGAGACATTCATGGGTCTCGGGGTACCTACTGAGTATCGTTATACACAACCCTGCATGGGATTCACCCGCACATTGTTGTGTCTGGTGCAGATGACTTATAACATTGATTGAGGCTGAGGGAGCTAGTACTGGGCGATGCTTGTAGCTGGACCTTGTTGGCATGATGTGACACTGGTACTTTAGATCATGAGATGTACCTAAACTTCAGGTAGGATACGTGGTGGACGATCCAAAGCTACCATTCACTTTTCATCTATTTTGTACTTTTTTAGTTGTACTTGTACTTTTGCAGTTGGGATTCTATTTCGACCCCCTTTACTTTTAGCACTCATTACTACAACATTTTACTTCACAGTTTCCCCTTATTGCATTCTAATCTATGAGTTTTTACAGGTTTAAAGGAAATGCCTTCCCATTTTAGGGATATGCCTTTTTAGTGCTAGTCTCTAGCCCCTTTCCTATGGAAGGCGGTCTTGGGGTAGTCATAGCATGGGCCCCCGAGGATAGGTCGTGACAAAATGGTATCAGAGGAGTTCAGTTTTACCGAAGAAATAATACTATGATCTTTTCTATGTGGCAATAGTGTTAAGTGTTTTTAGTGTGGTTTTCAGTTTGGTGAGTCTAGTGTTGGTGCGGCGGACGACATATCAATACACCAAGACCCTCTGTTCTGATTTATGACTCAGCACATGAAAACACTGATTGTGTGTGTTTTTTTTAAAGTTTTTCTTTTGAATTATTTGGAGTCAGCACACCAGGTATAACTTAATGACAGTGGAAAAACTCTTACTTATCAAGATTCCACTGCTTAGACAGCCACCCAGTTTTCCTGAGAGAGTACGTGATGACAGCCCACCGAGCGATGAGGCCTCAGTGCAGGCCCCCCTTATGGCATTGGCACCTTCAGGTGGTGTACTAGAAGCACCAATGCCCGTTGGATATCCATTTACACCATCCCCACCAATATAGGGTGCACACCAACTGAGCACATTGCATGAGTTTCAGCTGTAGAGGCCTCCGAGGTTCTGAGGCGAGACAGACCTGTAGGAAGCTGAGGACTGGCTGGAGGCTGTGGCCAGAGTTTTTCACCTAGTTGAGACACCTGTAGAGAAGATGGTGATCTTGGCTTCTAGTATTTTCCAGTGAGTGACCATGATGATGGTCCGCTTAGCGATGAGGCTTCAGTACGTGGACCGTTGCCCGAGATAGTACCTTCGAGTAGTGTGTAAGCTATATCACTGCCTGTTAGTTATCAGTTACAACCAGCAGTACCAGTAGAGGACACATGTAGGCTTAGTGCCTTACACGTGTTTCAACATCAGATTCCCCTCAGGTTCCGAGGTGAGCTTGACTCACATGCAACTAAGGATGTCTTGTGGAGGTGGCTGAGATTTCCCTAGAGCTTCTACAGCTTCAGCAGGATGACATGTCTGTAGGTGAGTATTAATCGAGGCATATCGACCATCCTAGCTACCCGATGAATACAGTACAATCAGTGATTTTGGGCTCGAAACTCCTAGTGATGTGTGTTTAGGGACATCCAATTCAGTACTAATCTTCTATGCATTCCTACTTATGTTAGGGTGCTCGAGAGAACCTTTGTGGTTGAATGTTATTTGGCTAAGTGAACACAGCTAGTGAATTTTAGCAGTATGAAATCAAGAAACTGACGTTAGTCTCGGAGACTTGGGCATGTAAAATGTTTTGGGATGAGGAAGTGATAGGGACAGATGAATCTGTAGGGAAACAGATGTGGAAGTGGATATAGGAGAGCATCATAAGATGGTATATATTTTGACATGTTACAACCACCACCTCAATGTGGTCCCCACCAGGCTCCGTGAGTTGGAGGACAGGGGAAGAGAGTAGCTGCATGCGGTCAAAGAGTGTGACCCAAGGACTCCAAGAATGATTAGAGGTACGACCTGTGTCTACTACTAGCTGTCATATCAATAGACATAGGTACCAATCATTCCTTCCTTCCACAAATCTTGTCCAAGACCTAGAGTTTTCGGTTAAACCGTTGACTTGACCCTCATGTCTAGAGATACCTTTGAGAGGAAACATGATAATCACACTTATGCTGATGGTGTGATATGACCCTTGAGGCAAGAGTTTCGGTTGGAACCCCTTGGTGGTAGCGTCGAGGCCTTACGACGTTAGTTTGGGTATGGATTGGGAATCCAAATTTTATACTAAGACTGACTGTATTAGGCAAAAAGGTTGTGGTTTATCTACAATGTGGAAATGGGGTTTTCCTTGGTCGGTGAAAAAAAGGGAAACCCAAGCAGCACAGGATAAACTTATGCATAGGAGGATGCAGCTGATCACTCTTGAGTCGGCCAGACTTACCCTCATGGTAGTAAGAGTTTTTAGTTTTCAGTTCCAAACAAGAGTGGCAGAGCATGGGGACATCTTTTCAAAAGATGTTTATAGGATTACCTCTACGAAGGGAGAGGGATGTATGCTTTGGCTAGGTTTTACATGAGATTTGTACCAGACTTCTCCAGGGTAACGGAACCCTTGTCATCTTTGACGAAAAAGGGGGATCCTTTCCTGTGGATGGAGAAGTATCAGCAGAGATTTCAAGAGCTGATACAGATACTGAAAATTAGAACTATTCTACCCATGACCTAGAGTTAACAGTAGTGGTATTTGCACTGAAGATGTGGTGGAACTAATTGATGGGTGAACAATTTACTGTTTACTCTGATCACTAGAGTCTCAAGTGTATCTTCTCACAGAAGGACTTGAACCTAAGACAACGAAGATGGATAGAGTTATTCCAGGAATATGACTTTGAGATAGTTTATACTTTTGGGAAGGGGAATGTGGTAGTAGATGCACTCAGCAGGAGGTCTGGTCTGCAGTTGCTGAGTGAGGCGACATAGTAGCTAGCCGCGTTGCAGGTATCTTTCATGGATGGAGATAGAGCAACATACCTCCCATCTATGACAGTCACACCCACACTTCTTCATCATATTTAGGGGGGGCACAACTGGATATGTTGAATGTGAGGCCCGACGTGCTTAGCTATCCTTAAGACAGTCTCCTGAAGGATTTTATTAAGGTGGTGATCACGTCATCCTCTTCGGAGGATGCACTGTGGTACTAGTGACACTTTAGAAGAAGGTGTTGAGGGAGATCCATACACCCCCTTTAACATTACATCTTGGAGTGACGAAGATATACCAGGACCTCCAGCATCAGTAATGATGGCCCGAGATGAAGGAAACAGTGGTAGTGTTTGTATCACGATGCCTTACTTGTTAGCAAGTGAAAACTACTCATAGACAACATAAGTCTTATGCCGACAGGAGGAGGGAGACCATTTCTTCCTACAGGTCTCACCTCGACGGGGTTTGCAGAGATTTAGATGGGGCAACAAGTTATCTCTGAGGTTCATCAGACCTCTCTAGATTCTATGTAGAGTGGGAGAGGTGGTGTACCATTTATCTCTTTCCCAACAGATGCACCGGGTGCATAATGTTTTCCATGTGTTGCAGCTGAGGAGATGAATACATGATCCATCAAACGTTATAAATTAGGGATAGTTGTTCTTTCATGATGGGGTGACTTTTACGGAGTTCCCGATGGAGTTTGAGGGTTTACAGGAGCGGGTACTTTGTGGGAGGTCGATACCTCTGGTGCGCGTTCGCTGACAGCACGGGAACCTCCACGAGAGCACATAATAGCGAGAGGATTAGATTCGTGCTTAGTAACCCCATTTTTTTCCTTAGTCTATGTGTTGGATTTCAGGGATGTAAAGCCTTAAAGTGGTGCGAATGTAATGTCCCAGAATTTTTGAATATTTTTCTTTAAATATATGGAATTATTTTGAGACCGTGAAATTTGACAGTACGTGATTCTGAGGATCAGAGTACCCTTAATGATTCATCGATGTTTTGTTAATCTTTAAATAGCATGCATAAGCAGTTTTCCTAAGAAAGTGGAATAACTCTAAAACGGTTGTCCGTATTAGAAATATGAGGGCACCGTTGTGCTCAAGATGGAGGGTTTACCCTAGGTGCGACTTAAGTTTAGTCGGTGTAGGCCTTCTGTGAGAAAACCTGAAAATGGCATAACCGTAAATAAAATAATTAATTAAAATTATTTTATTTTTCAAATGCTTATAACCCATGAACGATAACATAGATTAAAAATCTGAGACCACCACTAAACTCATGAGGGTATTCTCTCTTTAGGCAGATACTAACATTGGCCGGTGCGGGCCACTAGTGAAAGTTGGTTTTTGGCCGTAAATAAAATAATTAAGTGACAATTATTTTTTTGTAAAAATCCGTAACATTTAATTGGTACCTCGGATTGGAAATCCGAGATTAAATTTTAGTTTGTTGGGGCCTTTTTCACTTAGGTAGAGCCTAACCTCGACCAGTGTGGTTTGAGGGTGACTATTAATAATTTATTGAACTTTTTTCGGGTACATTCAGTAAACACATGAGCGGCATTTTATAACTTTTGAACCATTGATCAGATTAAAAATCTGAGGGCACTGTTGAATCCACAGCACCAGGATTCGCTTAGGGGAGGTGTAACGACCCAGACCCGAACATCCACCCGAACAGTGCCAGACGGGTTGGGTGTTACTATCTTAGGCGCACCTCCCCAAACGCTAAAGGCTGACGACTTGTAGCAAGGGTCTATATAGGTATAGTGGGGAGGCAATACACTTTTTGAGGATAATAATGGTATTGGTATGAGTATAATAATAAAGATGCAGTGGAATAACGACTCAACAGACTCGAACCAGACCCGCAGAGCAGAAGCACAATCAATATCAATGAACATTGGAAGCAATAAATATAAACAATAGCAGTGGAAAGTAAACACAACAACATGTTGAACACTTGAAACTACCACTGAACAATAAAACATGCATCCAAATCAGGTCATACATATCCAAATATAAAAATGGCTCCAATGGATAACCAACTGTAACTACAAAACAGGTAAGCATGCTGATACAGGAAAGTAAGAAAAACAAAGTAAACTCAAGCTAGGAAAAACCTCAAGGTCCATACCATCTCCATGCGACAGATAATGTGGTCCAGCTCCTGAAGCTGACCTCTTTCCTACACATAAATCCATAAAGTCTGTACGCATCCCTAAGGGCCCATACAGGGTGTGAGATGAATCTCAGTAGGATACCACCAAACAGTGCGTACCTAATATAAGTGTTTAAGTAGACATGCATTTATAAAGAAAAGCAGTAAATAGTACGATGTACAAATAAACACAAACTCCACTGGTGCTCAGCAGCCACCATGGAGTGTCACCTGCTTCAGCCAATGTTGGAATCTCTGTCATGTAACATGGCACTATGTGCCCCCTGACACCGCGTGTCTCAAGTACCGACGTTCCAAAGGCAAGCTTGAGAAATAGTATCCTAGAGGAACAACGATGTCTTTCCTCAATAAGTAAATAGAGGGACAACAATGTCTGCCCTTAAAATAAAGTAACCAGAGGGACAGTGATGTCTGCCCTCAAATAATGTAACTGGAGGGACAATGATGTCTGCCCTCAAATAAAGTAACCAGAGGGACAATGATTTTTCCCTCAAATAATGGAGATCCTCTTCCCCTAATCCGATAGCCTCAAATTCTATCCCCTGAAGGCTCCTCACCTCCCACGTGGCTTCCTAGGAAAAGCACCCCCAAACCAATTGTACCTAAACCAAAACTAATGGGGGCCTATACCCAAATGAGTGGTCAAACCCACCTAATCACTGAGTCTCTCTGTATGCACACTACTCAAAGTTCCGAGAGAGTAGTAATCACCAAAATAGTATCCAAACCACAACACCTCTGACACCTCGTGTCCCTGCGACCATGCCACTAAAGTATGATTTCCCCGCCATCTAGTAACCCAGGCCATGCCAAACCTAACAATCATCCTGCCTCCAGCCGATGCCCATTGTAACGACCTGGACTTGAACAACCACCCAAACAGTGCTAAATAGGTCGGGTGTTACAACCTTAGGCGCACCTCCCCGAATACCAAAGGCTGCCGACTAGAAACGAGGGTGTTTATAGGTATAGTGGGGAGGCTATACCCTCTTGGAGGATAATAATTGAAATGGTCTGAGTATAATAATAAATATTCAATGGAATAATGACAAAGCAGACTTGAACTAGACCCACTGAGCGAAAGCAAAATCTATATCAATAAACAATGAAGGTAATAAATATAAACAAAAGGAGCAGAAAGTAAACACAACAGCATGTTGAACACTTGTAACTACCACTGAACAACAAAACATGCATCCAAAGTAGGTCATGAATATCCATATATAAAAATGGTTCTAATGGCTAACCAACTATAGCTACAAAACAAGTAAGAATGATGATACAAGAGTAAATCAAAACAAGGTAAAATCCGGCTAGGCAGAACCTCATGGTCCATACCATATCCATGTAACAACCAATGCAGCCCGAATCCTGAAGCTGGCCACTTTCCTTCACGTAAATCCACAAAGTCTACACATATCCTAAAGGGCTTGTGTAGGGTGTGAGACAAATCTCAATAGGATACAACCTAATGATGCATACCTAAATTAATAGTTTAATAAGGCATGCATTTATAAGGTAAATAGTAAAAAATACGATGCACAAATAAACACAAACTCCACTGGTGATTAGAAGCCACCATGGAGTGTCACCTGCTTAGGCTAATGCCGAAATCTCTTTCACATAACTCGAAACCATGTGCCCCTGACACCGCGTGTCTCAATTACCGACATCCTGAAGGCACGCCCGGGAAATAGTATCCCGGAGGAATAATGATGTCTATCCTCAATAAGTAACTGGAGGGACAATGATGTCTTCCCTCAAATAGGTAACCAGAGGTTCAATGATTTATACCCTCAAAACAAAGTAACCAGAGGGACAATGATGTCTGCCCTCAAATAATAGTGAGCCTCTTCCCCCAACTTGATATCCTAAATGCTATCCCCTGAAGGCTCCTAACCTTCCACATGGATTCCTACGACAAGAACCCCCAAAACAATAGTACCTAAACCCCAAACTATTGGGGGCCTCTACCCACATGAGTGTTCAAAACCACCTCATCACGAAGTCTCTCTGTGTGCACACTACACATAGTTCCGGGTGAGCGGTAATAAACAAAATAGTACCCAAGCCACAACACCTCTAACACCTCATGTCCCTACCACCATGCTACTCAAGTCTGATGGCCTTGTCATCCCAGTAACCAGGGCCATTCCCAACCCGACAGTCATCCTGCCTCATACTGACGTCCATGATGCCCAATCCCATGGTCAAAACCATCCAAAGTAACTCGGGCCAATCCGAAACTGTGATCATCATAACTAAAGAATATCTGGGCCATGAACAATACAAACTAAAGGTTCCAGTATATGCAATTCAACAATTACATTTAAACAAAACACATAAATAGGAAAAATAGTTTAACAGTTGTATCTGCTAACCAAGTGTTGTCTCATACAAGTACAAGGGTCTTTAAGGTCTCCAACAATTCATAACAAGGATCAATACTGTAAACTCAACAATTTAAAACAATAAAAAACAATTATAACCATTTTGGAATCCCCTAGACAAAATTCTCCGATGTGCAATGACCACTCGCCTGTCCCCGCTCAAGAAAAACAGGTAATAGGGCATACTGAAAGGTATCCCATATGTCAAATAGCAGTTATATATGAAATAACAGGTAAAACAGGGTCACACTCAAAATAAATGAAAACACGCCATAAGCTGTGACACCCAAAAGTCTACAAAAACACAAAAATAGGTATGCACCACCTACCTGATACTCGTAGATGTAGGCACATCCGATATCGAGATCCATTTCGACGCCGATCTTTGTAGATCTACATTTCCATCAAATCTAGGCAATTCCACTCAGATGGAAACTACAACATTTGAGGCAAGGAAACTGAAATGAAATTGGGTGAGTGGGTTTAGCCTCGTTGTTGTGATACCGCAACCACTGACGGATTGAAGAATGGACTCCGGATGAAGATTCTAGGGCTAGGTATGTTCTTTGGGTTTTCGAAACAGGACTGGTTCGAAGTTGGGGAAGAAGAAGATAATTTCTGAGATAAGACATGATGCCCTTTCATATAAGAAAATAAAAAAAGTACCCAACATGTATTTAAGTAATACATTCCGTGTAGTTTCCCTTTCCATACTATAGCTTAAGAAAAGATAGCCACATGACTTGGGCGCTCCACACGGGTTGGCACATGGCTTGAACCTAGCCGGTATGCAGAAAGGAGGATACATGGCGTGTACCTATGTTACACGGTGTGTACCTCTTTACCTAGACGACATCCCCAACACACCATGCATATCCTCATACACGACCCCTCTACACAGCTTGTACAAATAGTACATGACGTGTACATGCTCAAAACATTCTACCTAGCCTAGAGGCCCACATGCCATGTATGACCTCCACATGGTCATGGTTACACGATGTGTCTATAACTACACATCGTGTAGTTTGAAATTCATACATGGTAATCAAATGACATGTACTCAGCGAGCACACGGCTGGTACTCACCCAACCCAAACATGATGTGTACTCTAGAGTACAAGTTGTGTAGTCTAGAAATTTCCAGAACATCCCATATTTTCCCAGTTTTCTCAGGGACAAGTCAAAAATTCAAACAGGGTTGGGATTTTGACCCATTATAAAAACCAAGGTTCTTATAATCTCCCCACCTTAATATAGCTCATCCCCAAGATATCAAATGAAACCCAAATATGGAACCAAACATACCACCCCAATCAAAGTAACTCGGACTTCCCTGGTCTCAAAGGTCCTGGCTAAATTCCTCAAGGGGATCCCCACCTTAGGAATTTCCTAGCTTGGTCCCAACTCAACAAAACTCAAAAAAAAGGAAAGGTTCACTGACCCATTTTTCGGACGCATGGTCCTCTTGTTATGCATTTTCACACATGCGCCTCATTGGTGTTCCTTTCCGTTTTCGACACCCAAACGTATCCCGCACCGCATCGGTGTCCGCCTCCATGAGGTCCTGTATCCCATGGACGCTCAAAATAAAACCCGATGTTATGCACCTCAAGTAACCCGTATCCTCGATTCCCCGATGCCCATGGAACCTCAAGTAACCTACATACTTGATGCTACGATGCCCACGACACCTCAAGTAACAGGCATCCTCGATGCCCCGATTCCCATGGCACCTCAAGTAACCCACATACTCGATGCCCCTGATGCTATAAATCTCATACATATATATAAATATATCACACACCCAATATGGATCCAATCCCACTGAATAGAATCTAGTTAGTCCACATAGATCCTGTGCATCACGGGTAGTCAAAAAGGACATGCCTCTATAGGTCATGCCAAAAAGAAAACATGAAAATCACTGCCACACCTATGGTGAACCTCTAACCGTCATCGACTCACCGGCCTGATCAGCCTCTGGAAGCTCCATGAAATGCACCTATCCTGAAGTACTTCTGCCTGATGCCTGAACTCCCTGCAGTGCTACTCCATTCACCAGCCACTGACCCCTCAGCTGGATCCCGCTGTCTCTGTCATGTCCTCCGTGTGCAGCTGAACCTTGGCTACCCTATCCTGGTACTGAACCTGAACCAACTCCAGATACCACCATCTGTTATGGTCCCTGCCTTCTGGATTTCTGAAAAGGCTTCTTGCAAAACATCTCAAGAATACCGACATTTCCACATGCCCGAAACTCATTTGGAGGCCTATCACACCGATTCCAAACATGTCCTGACTGTCCACACTGAAAGAAAACCACTGAAGAACTACTACGAGGTGGTCTAGCTGAGTCCTTGGCCTGAAATCCATACTGTAACTCATCCCTTCCTCGCTTCCTGTTGTATGCACCATCACCTAAAGCCATCGCCCGACCCGCCAGGGGCCTATACCTCTAGTTTCCCTCTACTATGAGCACCTGATTCACCTTCTATGAAAAGGAACTGAGCCTGATGATATTCACCTGGATCTGAATGGTGTGTCATAAGACTTCCTTGATGTGCCTCACCCTTTCCGTGTCATCGCTTACCATACCAGGTGCAATGCAGGACAACTCAGTGAAAGTAGCTACATAGTCTATAACGAACATGTCTCCCTGTTGAAGGCTCAAGAACTCATGATCTCTCTCTTCCCTCAGTGTCTCTGGGTAAAAGTTCTCAAAGAACCTATTTCTATCCCCAAGTATGTACCTGCGGCTCATGTTCTGCCCGCACCAGATCCTAAACCTGGTCCTACTCCTGTGGCACTGTACCATATCCTGCCTGATGCTCTATCTGAGTAAGCTAAAAAGAACCCACTGAATACCAAAAATGGTCAGACAACCTAGACACATATATATAACAATATATATTCAACATAGACAACGAATATAGTAAAAGGTAGCATGTAACTACTAACCTTACTCTTTCCCACCACAACCCATGCCCATGGAATCCCCGCCTCATGGCCTCCTTACCCGCCCGTTAACAGAGCCAAGTATCAAAAGTACCTCGGGAAATTCCTGTCCCGACAACCAACGTTGCCTCAAATCGACAACCGAGTCGCCCAATACTAGTGATCAAAATCACCTCAACCATAGTACTTGCTAGTCACATGCAATTCTACAATATTTTAAAGCATGGCATAACACATTGCATCAAACAAGCAATTTTATCAATAATTTTACATTTTCACATTTCAAATCATATAAATCATGGAAATTTATATCATTCACATGGTATTATCACTTCACAAAGCATACATGTAGTACTGAAATTGGAATACCATAAAAATGTGCCAATCAAAAGCCTTGAAAATAAGCCTTTCCATACCAAGCCAAGGTCCAATTCTCTATTACCGCACCGGGTCATGGATTACATATCACAATCATTAAAATAACACACCAAGTGATCCACTGAGGTAGAAATCATATAAACTATAATTCGAGCAAAAAGAAAACAACAATTCCCAACCATGGAAATTTGGTCCATCCCTCATACCTGCGGCTGCAGGCACCCAAGCACAATCTAGAAACCTAGATCTAGTAACAACTTATCTCCAGTCTACCATATCCCAAACAGTAAAACCAGCAGAAATAAAAATAGAAGCCTCAATCTCATTAGTACCCAAAAAAACACTTCCACTAAATCCCTATCAAGAACTCCTATGATACCACTTTGCAATGACCCAGACCTGAAAAGCCACCCGAACAGTGCTAAACGGGTCGAGTGTTACTACCTTAGGTGAACCTCCCCAAATGCCAAAGGCTGGTAACTAGGAAAATAGAAACTCATAAAATAGAGTATTTAAATGGTTAAGATAGCCAACATATGAGTGATCATTTGCAGCCACCAATGTATGAGTCCATCCCGCATTTCCTCAGTTTCCTTTTCACCAACAAAAGTACACCTGGTTCCATCATCGCAGAAACACCACACCCTTCACCTAAAACAATCAATCTAGGCATGAAATGTATATAACCATTCCATACCAAAAGTGAAATTTTAAGGCATTGGTGTTTCTATAAGGAGATTCTAACAGAAATTCTCACCTCCATGATTAAGTTCACACTTTCAGCATTATTGTGTGAACACTGAGCCTTCTACAGTAAGAGTCTCAAAGTACAAGGGTTAAACCAGGAGCTCAAGAAAAATCTCTACATCTCATACAAGGTATGTGGAAACAATAGAATTACTAGAACCTATGTTTATCAGTACAACAACTAAGGTGGGAAATAAAAAAATAATACCTCAAAATATTCCCAAAGCCTTTGGGTCATATAATTCGACATCCTTCATCTTCCCTCACCATATCCTCTTGTTTCTTGAGACTGGCATAGTCCTCGTTGGGGTGGTGGTGTTAAAAATTTAAAATAACAACCACCTACACCTATAGTACCATATCCTATTCCACATCCAGCACCCTACAAACCTACCTAATCCTACCGATGTATCTTCCTCAATGGACCTTTTACTATCTATTTGTCAATTATACAGTAGGTTGGGAAATATAGTGTAAGATTTACTCATATATAACATGGGTAAGGAAACATCTCTTTCTAATGACTTGACTATCCATGTGAGCCCTGTACTATAGACCCTCTATCATGGGACCTCCTCTTGAATCTTTTGGCATGTCCAAGTTCATGAGACTAATTATAGATCCCCACTACTGAGTTCTAGGCTACTTCATTCCCATTTGTGAAAAATACCATCTATATCTGCTCATTTAAGAAACTATCAACCACCAAATCCCTCTCTACTACCAAAGATTATATTGGAATTCATAAAGGGATAAACATGGATCTGATGTCTCTATGCAGACCTCACTCTATATTTTGATCCCTAAAAAACTATTCATAAACCATAACCATCAAGTACAAAGAAAGGATGGTAAAACTTAATGATTACTCGCTATTTTCATGCTATTATGCTAGATCTACAGAATCTCCTTGATACATATAATCATCAGTGTAGCTAGAGAAAACTCATCTCTTAAAAGGGGATCAAACTCTTACTAAGGTACAATCACCTCATCGTAACTCCATGTATTCAAACCCCACCATTCCCCTACTGATCCATAAATAAGGCTCACTTCCAAGAGCACTATCTGATCTTTTTGTGTACTAACTATAAGGAAAACTTGAGCCACCACCTCAAGCCAGTCCTTAGCTGTTTGCGGGTTAGTCTCACCTTAGAACCTGAGGGGTCTCTATCATTGAAACCCGTGAAGTGGGCACAACCTATGAACTTAATCCACCAGTAATACGGGTACTATGTGACCCTCTATGAGTGGTGGAATAAATGGAACACCACATATAGGTAAAACATTAGGAACTAGTCCTCGTATAGATTCTTCTTCATTGAGCGGATCATCCTCATGGACATAATGTAGAATCTTCACTAACATACATCATAGAGGCATCCTAAAATAAACAACTTGTACCATGATCAATGAGTATATCTAGTGATATGACTCAAGAAAGACTTGTAAAATTGATCCCATTCATTTTTGATGCATATACCATTGTTTTCTCTACAACCAATGTTCTCGTGTAATGAGTCAAAAACCATGTAATCAGAGTCTGGGTGTATTGATAAGTCAGCCGCCACACTAACACTAGACTTCCTAGTATGAAAGAAGATATTAAAACACATAAATTTTTTCCCCAAACCAATCTAATAGACTACAGTCCTAATGTAGAACTGGCCAATTTGATACCACTCTGTCATGACCTGTACCAGAGGGGCCCATGATGCGACTACGAAATCCCGCCTCTAATTGGCCAGGGGCTAGTGAATAATACAAGCATTTACAGGGATGAAATTTAAAAATAACTAAATAATCATGAATTTATACATATGAATTTCATAACCATAATAAAATTATAAGTAAAATAAAGTAAACTGGTTCAAATAAACTCCCATCACAAAGAGTATAAAACAAATGTCCAACCTGAAATTAAAACTAGGACTACTATCAGAATACCATAAATAGACATCTCGGTTTCTCTGGTCCCACTAAGAACCATCTTGCCTTAGTCTGTAAAGAACTCCGCTAAAAGGTGGATCATACGCACAAGACATGTGTTTCTTATGGAAATGGGGATGACCTTGATTGTATAAGGTTCAAAATTTCCAATCAGTTTCTAACGGGTTTATTCATAGAACCAAAAACATCCAATGATTCTATATCCATTTAGACCTACTTTCCAAAGGTAGGTTTCCATTAGTTATGGACTAATAAAGCTTAATAATTTTCATTGGTCGAGAGGATGGGAGGTCAGATTCATCACACCTTTTTGGGGGGGAATTATTTTCTACTCTGGGACTCTCTTATAGATTTGATTTATGTTCGTGAATCCTTATTAATTTACCAAGCATGAAAATGAGTTTTTCCCTTTAGACCATGCAATCAATGATTGATATGTAGGGGATTTAAGGAATCTTTTATATGTTTCTTAATTTCTTCATCAATAGAGAATCATCTATATGAATTAGCATTTTTTAGTCAATGGTATCCTTAAATACATTATATAGAACTCTCTTGGTCATTATGATGGCCATACTGGTTTTAAAGCCACCCAGTGGGGCATTTGATGTTTATTGTCATTCAGAAAGGCAGAATTATTTTAGAGTTGGGATTGTACTCGTATATGGGCTACCTACGTATCCTTGTTAGAAAAGGAATTAGAACCCACATAGTTTTAGTGAAGAAGTATGACGATTATGAATGATTAATGGCCCAGATAGAGATGTCATAATTACTTTTACACTCTAAGCTCACGTGTGTCATGCTCAATGTGAGAAACAAGAGGTATCAGTAAAACCTGATGATTGTTCCACGAAATATGAAATCATAAGAAAGGATGTGGGGCTTACGTATGTATGACTTCCCAAGTAAATGAATACAAAGTCTTTTAGGAAATAATCCCAAGAGCAGGGTCCATAATGGTGTTTGTACTTTATGGATATTTGGAATTTTAACCCGGGACTTACTCCTGAAAAGGAATCCAAATTTTAAGAGGGACTTATGATTGGATTTTATTCCTAAAAAGGAATCCCAAATCAAAAGAAATTAAGATTGGGGCTTACTACTGGGAAGGATTCCCATATAAAGGGGACATGTAATTTGGGGATTACTCTTGGGAAGGAGGCCCAAATCAAAAGATATTCACAGAATTCCATTAAGATTAGGAAGCCAACAAAGGAACCATGCCACAAATGGATTTGAAGAGGTTTATGAAGGCTATCATTGAATAGAAAAGGTGGATTTGAGGAATGGAGGTGACTAGGAAGGAGTCGTGCAAGTTTTGTTCTGGAGTGCAAGTCCTGGTCGCGCAAGTATACTTGCGCGACATGAGTCAACTTGGGAGATGATGAATCCATGAAGTGATACTTGGGAGACTTTGAATTGGAGCCCTTAGTATTATCCCTATAGGATTTCAAATGGGTGGCGTGCAAGTTTCCTTGAGAAGGAATGGTGGCGCACAAGTGTCTTCACTTTCCTTAAGGGTTGGACACTTAGGTGCGCAAGTATTGATGAGTTCTAATACTTAGTCTTTATTCTTCCTTTTTAGAGCTTCTATTCTAGGTAAAGAATTACCTTAGAAGTGTTCGGAAGACTTCAGGAAAAGACTTGGGTGACCAGAACTTGAATCCGAGTTTTGGAAAATTCGTCCTTGAAATGGGGGGACGACAAGGGCTATTAATAGGCCACTTGAGTTTGGGTGAAAAAACACTTTGGGCGTGCAAG
This sequence comes from Viscum album, assembly GCA_963277665.1. Taxonomy (NCBI): domain Eukaryota; kingdom Viridiplantae; phylum Streptophyta; class Magnoliopsida; order Santalales; family Viscaceae; genus Viscum; species Viscum album. Next base: position 1,544,308,620 of record OY728135.1, on the reverse strand, counting down.
TGACCTGTGTGCCCATGACTGGCGCGCAAGTGATATGCGCGCTCAAGGCTGGCGCACAGGTATACTTGTGCACCTTAATGACTTTGTGAAATTCTTGATGTTATTCCCACTTTTTTGCTTGAGGCACTTCCCATAGTCAATATTTGGACTCTATGATGGAATTAAGTTTAAACAAAAGTCCCCCCTTATAGATGGATCCGAAAAAAAGGAAAGAGGATTTGACTCTGAGGAAATGGAGAAACCAAGGTCCAACGGCGCGTAGGTATAAGGCTCTTAGGATGCGGCACACAATTTTATGGATTTCCCATAAATATAGGCATCACTTCGCGCAAAGCATCCAGATTTTGAACGATTCTCGCTCTCGTCATTCAAGTGAGATCTCATCATGCAGGTGTCTTGGATTTTCGCTTGTCCGCGCTTCTGTTCATTGTGTCGTGCTTCCTCAGTCTGTTTCTGACTTGCACGCCAGTACTAGCGCGATACAAATTGTGTTCCCAGCTTAGACTTGTGTGCCAATATTAGACATGGATTCCTTAATGTCGTAGCCAATTTTTTCGATTTATAAACAATTTTTTTGAAAAAACCAACTTACTTAAAAGTTAATTATTTGTTATTTGTGCAGATTCAATGGCACCAAGGAAGATTGGATCGGTTGATGAGCTATCTAACAAGCAGATTAATGACATGATGAACATCGTTGGCCATGATTACTATGATATCTAAGACAACACTCTCCCAGATTTGGCCAAGTACTAGAATAAATATCATGTAAATTTCCCACAAAGTATTTACCTACCTCTGTATGGGCATGGTCATCTGCAAGGAGTGAGAATTCAAGATGAAAAGAACTATATGCCCAAGATGCAGCTGCACTGCTACCTCTCTATTTTTTTATGCTATGCATTAAGAGAAGCAACAACGGTGTAAAATTTCAAATTTTTCCTCCATTCCATTTCCTTGTAGATATGAAAATGGAAAACCCATGGGCTGATATGTTTTCCAATGCCGGTTGGTGGAGAGAAGTATATCATTACATGAGAACAATATATGAAAAGAGTATTCTCTCCAAATGGCTCCTTACTTCCAATGCTCCATTCTCAAATCCATGTATCCATCTTCCATGTCTCTTAGATAGAAACAGAGTCACTATTTGATCAGCAGAAAATTTTCTCAAACTGCACTCAAGAACATTCATTTACAATTGTTCCAAGAAAAGATGGTATCACTATGTTTATTATTATATCTAGTTGAATGAATGAATTCCAGGAGGCTGCTGATGAAGCTCGGGATGCCGTAAATCAAATGAAGAGTTATGTTAAAAGCCTCTTGTAATTCTTGAAAAATAGAAGAGACTCCAGTATGTGGATTTCCTTCTAACTCTAGTGCATCAATGAAAAACACTTTTCACCTTTAATCATTTGTACCCACATCCTCTTGCTAATTACTTATATATATATATATACCTAAGAGAATGGGCCTAGTAAGCATAGTTTAATTGTTTCTAGGAATATAAAAATAACCCTACAAACATTGAATCTTTTTATTGCTCAATATTTCCTAAATCATGCAAAATGTATGTTTAGCAAGATGGTACTTGAATTTTGTTCAGATATCCTTTTATAGGTTCCCAATTTAATGAGTACCTTGTCTCTTGTTGGCAGTTTAAAGTCATACATGTCAGACATAAAAAAGGATAAAGTTTATGGTCAAAATAGCTTTTCTTGAATGGATTAAAATTTACTCAATTCCTTGATTTTTTTTTGAAAACATGTTACCACATTCAAGTATGGGGGAAACACATGTAAACTATAACTTAAGAAAGTTTGAATATGAGGAATGATATGAAAAAATGGCTAAAAGGCATTAGAGGAAGTATTTCCTAATAGTGAAGTTACCACTATTTAACAAACCCGTTAGGGGTTGAATTATGTAGGGACACTTAAGGGCATTGGCTGCATAGTCAAATAATAACATCTTTTGGATGATAGGTCCGTTATGTAGACTACTTATGCAAGGACACCTAGGGGAACGTGCTACATAGTTAGGAAAAAGAACTCTCAGAAATTTTACTTTTCTATTGCTAAAAGACAGTGACAGTTTATTGAGATTAAAATTTTCAAAAGCATAGAGTCTACTGTTTAGAGAGAGGTACTTGAATATGAAGATGATATTTCCAATCAAGATTGTAATTGAATTGGATGAATGTCACTCCTGTGAAGGTCTGACCCAAACGTAGGGAAGGGAAATATAAATCATAGACTTAAATACTTTTAGATCATTCAATGGAGTATGGGACAAATATATTAAGGATGGCTATTTTTAGCGGATCCCTACATATTTTCATTAAGACAAATAAGGACAAAAGGGGATTCCCCCCATGAATGAAGTTACCACTATTTGAAAAACCTGTTAGGGGGTTGAATATGTAGGTTTATTTAAGGGAATTAGATGCATAGTCAAATAATAAAATCTTTTGGCCGACAGGTCCATTATGTAGACTACTTATGCAAGGCTACCTAGGGACATATGCTGCATAGTTAGGAAAAAGAATTCCCAGGTATCAGACATTTTGTGACCAGATGTTAAGAAAGTGGTTATGGAGATCTAGAAATATTTAATATTAGGAATATGACGCATCAAAATGGGAATTGTCCAATGCATAAAATAGATACATAGACCAATGCTAACCATAATCATGCTGTGGCTGGGTCTTGAATTGAGATGTTGGACTTCACTACATATCCCATAAGGATGGGAATCAATCCATACATAGTTCTTGAAATAAAGTTTAATTTCATGTGGGATGAGAGTGTAGGATATCTTAGTTTAGGGTGATAGAGCTCAGAACATAATGAGGAATACACATTGTGTGTTTTATAAAACTAATGTGAATGAAGACCAGGGTTTTCATACCACATTCATGTTTTCACAGGGGGAATTTTCAGCCAAGGGACTGAAAGTGGAAGTTGGGGTTAGGCCCAAAGACTTGGGGATAGATTCGAGGGATACTCGGACGTTCCTACGTATCCCATAAGGATGGGAATCAAGCTATACATAGTTTTTGAAATACCCTCTGTACAAATTTGGTTCGTACAAGTGAAGGGTGAAAGTGGACTTTAGTGCAATGATAGTTTGACCCATGATTAAAGGTTTGGGAATTACAATGTATGCACATAGTCTTTGGAATATGACATGGTTGGAGATCAATTTCAATAATGATTCCCTCTTAGGTGAGGGTGTCAAAGACTGTGGTAGTTTATTTTCATACATGAAAAAAGTACGAATAGTTTAGGATCATATGCATGGACTGGTGATGCATAGTTTAACATCATGTAGCTAAGATTTATTGCTATGCAGTTTAATGTTTTGTTGTGAAAAAAATGGGGGACTGTATAGTTTAACGTCATATAGCAGGGAAGATGGTGAACCAATGTGAAGATATTGGTTTTGGGATTGAACCTTAGGAGGTTGCCTACGTACCCAGCCTAGAAGGCATGAATCAAAGTCCACGCAGTTTAATTGAAAATGAATTGGTGATTGAGTTGTACTTGAGGACAACGACCTAAAAATGGTGTTGGTAGTTACACATCATTAGCGGCCTAGAGAGGGTATTATGGTTGAAGTTTACTCTAAGTTCACGTGAGTCATACTAAGTTTGAGAAACATGAGGTAACAACAAACCTAACGATGCACAGTTTAACATCATGTAGGACATATAGGGGACTGGACACTGTTTAATGTCATGTTGGACCATGGAGGGACCATGTAGTTTAAAGTCTTGCAGTAAGGACTAAAGGGACCATGTAGTTTAAATTCATGTAGTAAGGACTAAAGGGACCATGCAGTTTAAAGTCTTACAGTAAGGACTAAAGGGACCATGCAGTTTAAAGTCTTTCAGTAAGGACTAAAGGGACTATGCAGTTTAAAGTCTTGCAGTAATGAATAAAGGGACCATGCAGTTTATAGTCTTGCAGTAAGGACTAAAGGGACCATGCAGTTTAATGTCTTTCAGTAAGGACTAAAGGTGTATTTTTGTTACACAAAATATGTCTTCATAACTCTAGAATTTGTTGGAGTCGTGATGAGTTATCCATCCATTGAGATTAAAGAATAATCTCTATTAGATAAGACCATATGTATTGAGTAAGGTCCTTCCCACTTTGACTCAAGTTTTGGAGGTTTCTTTCCTGGTATCATTGGTGTTCTAAGGAACAATAATAATTCTCCTTGAATGAATGAATAAAGACAGACTTTTTTGTTGAAAGGCCATGCTATTCGATTCTGATAGACTTCCATGTGGTGTAGAGTGCACAGACGTTTTTCATCTAATCGTTCCAATCCATCCAATCGCTTTTGAGATTTTTCATCTATAGATGAATGATCACAAATGGATACTCCGAGAAAAGGTAATTGAGCTTCAATGGGAAAGACTAATTCTGTTCCATATACTAATGAAAATGGAGTTGACCGCGTAGTAGTGCGGGTGGTGGTTTGATAAGCCCATAAAGCATGAAAAAGTTTATCAGGCCATGATTTGTTATCTTTATCCATCGTCTTTTGTAGTATGTTTTAATGAGTCTTATTGAAGGCCTCTATTATTCCATTGGCCACTGCATGATACCGAGATGAATGGTTGGATTTAATGTTGTATTCTTGATACAACTTCCTTACCTCAGATGAACAAAAGTTGTTGCCATTGTCCATCAATATGGTATGAGGGACACCAAATCTGGTAATGATGTTAGACTTGATGAAGCTAACAATTCTTTTAAAAGAATATTTTTTGAGAAATATTTCCTCTAACAATTTGGAAAATAAGTCAGTAGTAGTAAGAATATACTTAAACTGCTTGGATGTAGACGAAGGGTACGGTCCTACTACATCCATTCCCCATGTGGAAAATGGCCATAAGTATTTAGATGTATAGAGAATCATTGGGGTTTAATGAATGAAATTGGAATATACATGGAACGAAGGACACTTCATTGTGAAATCAACACAATCTTGTATCATTGAAGGACATAAGTATCCAAGACTTCGATTTTGATCAGACAGTCTATGTCCAGACTAGTGGGCACCACAGACTCTTATATGTACTTCTTTCATGACAACCATCAAAACCATCAATAGAATTACCATCAATACATCTGAATAGAATTACATCAAAACCTCCCTTGTAGAGAATTTTTTCTAGGTGACCTGGGCTATAATAAAGAGTAAAATTGACCACACATTGCTAGACTCGTTCTTTCTCAGCTCTATCAGGTGAGAGTGTTCCATTTTAAAGGTATTCCTTGATAACTGTCATCCATCCTATAACATGACCATATGGTTCAGAAATGGGACTAGTTTCATTGATTTACTCTGTTCTAATTTGAACATAAGTTGAAACTGTATGACGGTGGGCAATAATGATGATTTTTTCATCCCGATTTGGATCTGCCAGAGCTGTGGCTACATTATTCAGTGCATTAGATTGAGCATTTTGTGATCACGGGACATAAGAAAATGTCGGATCTGAAGGAAATTCTGCCATTAACTCTATGAAATAATCATATAAAGGGATTAACTCTGATTTTATAATGGCATAGTCCCTATTGACTTGTTTGATTACCAAATTTGAATCACCTTTTACCTTTAAGTGATTCACTTGTGCCTGAAGAGTCAACTCCAATCCTGCGATGAGAGCTTAATATTTTGCTTCATCGTCTATACCGCCTTACAACAATAAGAAGGAATAGGGTTGCACTACCTTTTCTGGGGAAATAAGCAAAATTCCTAACCCAACTTTTTTGAATTTAGGATCATCCATTTTCTTCCCTGTCGGACTTCTAGAAGAACCATCAAAGTACATTTCCCATGATTGAAGATTATCTTGAATAGAGAAGACTTCCTCATCAGGAAGTTCAATATATAAAGATTTATCTTCTACTAAAGGGTGTTCAGAAAGGAAATCAGCCATATCTTGGACCTTTATTGCCTTTTTGAGACACATACTGGATATCAAACTGCTGCAAAATAACTACCCACCTTGCGAGACGTTTTGTAAGCATTGGACGACTAAGGATAAATTTGAGCAGGTTATTTTGAGATACCAATTGGACCTCATGATGTTGAAGGTAGTGTCTCAATTTCGGAAATACAAAGATTAATGCTAGGAAGAACTTTTTAATACTTGAATATCGAGTTTCTGCCTCAATTAAAGTCTGAATGAGATAATAAAGGATGTTTTCATTCCTAGCATCATTCTTTTGGGCAAGGAAGGCACCCAATGATCACTCTAAATCTGTTACATAAAGAATAAGTGGTATTACTTCAATAGGTGGAATTAATACCAGTGGACTCAAGAGATATTTCTTGAGAATATTGAATGCTTCTTGATATTCTTCAGTCCACTGTTAAGTGACTCCCTTCTTAATTAATTTGGTGAAGGGTAAACATTTGCCTTCTAGATTGGCGATGAAATGCCGAATATAGGCCAAGTGTCCTTGAAGTCCTCTCAATTCCTTCAAATTTCGAGGAGGTGACATACCATGGATTGATTTTGTCTTCTCAGGATCAACTTTGATACCACGATGATGTACAACGAAGCCGATAAATTTTCCTAAGGTTACTCCAAAAGCACATTTCAAGGGGTTCATCTTCAAATTGTGTTGTCAAAATTTGTGGAATATGATTTCCAAATTAGACAAGTGATTAAAACATTGTCTCAATTTAACCAAAAAAGTGTCCACATAACATTCAACAAATTTCCCTAAAAAGGGTTTGAAGATACGGTGCATGGCACGTTAAAATGTTGTACCTGCATTCTTCAGGCCAAAGGGCATTACCCGATAGAAAAACACACCTTGAGGGGATCTAAAGGCTGTAGATTATTCATCTTCTAGATCCATTCAGATTTGATTATACCTAGTATATCCATCCATGAAGGAAAGTGCTTGATAGCCAGTTGTTTCATCAATTAAGAGTTCTGTGATCAGAACTGGAAAATCATCCTTGGGACAATGACGATTATGATATTTAAAATCAATCCAAAATCTAATTTTTCCATTCTTATTTTTCACATGGACAATATTATCCATCCATTTGGGATATTGATCTTATATGACTAAGTTATCCTTGATAAGATTATACACTTCATCTTCAATTTTGGAGGCATAAGTTGGGTGTGTTCTTCTTACGAATTGCTTGAATCCTCGATATTCTTCTGGAAAACCCAAATGATGAGTAGCAACATCAGGATCTAACCATGGAATTTCTATATAATTCCAATCAAATATATCTCGATTTTCCATTAAAAATGAAATATAAATTTATTTCTCTTCAATAGTCATGGCCGTACTAATTAAAGTGGGGCTTGGATCTTTTTTTTACCCATATTTATTTCTCCGAGTTCATCCAAAGTGGTAGACATACATTCTTCAAATGCTGGAGGAGCATCCATGATAACTTCCTCTTGTTCTTCAATATGAGTTACTTCTTTTGTTTCTACTTGCATTGTAGATGATGAAGTAGAATTTCCATGATTAGGAGAGAAGTTAAAATTTGAACATCTTGAAGAAGAGGCTACCATTTCTGACCCTATTGATGATGAATGGTCTTCCTTGGGTAATAAAGAGGAGATAATGGATGGAGGATCGACATCATCGTTCATCTCTTACATTGCTATAACTTCTTCTAGCCTAGTTGATGATGTATAGAATTTATGGATTTCAGCGGATGAAATGAAGACATATCCATTTGAGCTTTCATCATTGCTTGGTGAATCACCAATTTCTCCCATGCTGCCTAGCTTGGTTGCTATAATTAACATTATGGAAGTTTCAATAAGAGTTTGTGGATTAGGGTCTATCCTGTCAATTTGACTAATAGGCAACTCATAATCTGTACTCACATGTATGAATGGGTTTACTGGAATCTTTTCCAAACCATATGGAGCATTAATTTTGGTAACCTCCTTTGTCGTGGATTTCTCCTTTCCCTTCATGTGATAGAATTATACCTCAATGAATTGAGATTCACATGTTTTGAATGGGTCTTTATCACCATAAAATGTCCCAATTTGACCATTGAAACAATATTTGAGACATTGATGGTATGATGAAGGTATAGCCACATGTTGAAGTAGCCACGGTCTTCCAAGAAAAATGTTGAAGGCTGTGTCATGACGAACAACCATGAAATCTGAATTGGATACAAGGTCTCCAAACTGAGTTCTGAGTGTATTCTCACCTAGAGGTTCTTGTTCATTTTTATAATATCCATGTAGCATCAAAGTAGAAGTAGATAAATCAGATTCGGTAAGGACAAATCGATGAAGTGTACAAATAGGGATTAAGGTGACTCCTAAACCATTATCAATGAAAGCTCGTTGGATGTCTACATCATTGACCATTCCAAATAAATACAAAGGTCTAATGTGTCCATGCACAACATCATATTCATCTTCAACTGTAAAAGATATCACTACATGGAATTCTACAGGATCATTCTTTATATGGTATACTTTATCCACAAAAATTTCAGTTTCGAATTCCTGAGGACTTGACAACGCCTAAATGAGTGCCTCCTGAAGATCCTTTGATAGATTCAAGGCATCCAGAATTGATAACTTGGCCGGTACTTAGGCCAAATGTTTCAAGACATCATAATTTTGGTCCAAAGGTCTGTGTTTCCCAAAAATAACATCTGGTTTTGTAGGTTCCTTAGAAGTTGATGCTTTGGAAGTCGATGCATCTTGTATCGGGGTAGGAGTTGGAAATACTCCTGGAATTGGAAGATTAGACCGACTAGGTCTATTTATTTGTTTATAGGAAGAAGGTGTAAACTCTAACCGATATTCCAAAATAACTGTTCCAGGACTGAATCTTCCATGTGTGGAAGAACTTTCTTGTTCTTGTTGAGCCCACTGATGGTCTTTTCCATGAGTTTTTGCTGCATATAAAGTTCTAGAAGGGTTAGGATTAGGATAGTGGCTTCTGAAATATCCACGTCTTCCCCAGTATCCTAGACCTTTGGAACTCCCTCTAATTCCTCTGTTTGATACAAGGAACTCAGGCTCATCAAGATCAAAACTGGGGTTGGCATACAGATCCGTTATGTGAATCATGTTAACAGAACCAAATATCAACTCTTCATATCATAAAGACTCTTCCAGATGAACCATTTCAGTTTGTACCATTTGGTGGGGCGGTGCCCGTGCTTTTGAAGTATATGGAATAAAATATTCCAGAGTGAAAGACAACTTAGGCTTTGACATGAGCTAATCTTCATCTGACTGGTCTTCTTTCTTCGAATTATAACCCCTCTTTGAGGATTTTCCTTCTGACGAAAGGGAGTTTTGCTGTGGTAGAAATAGCAGAAGGCACCATTAGTTTCTTCAATTGCGTTTGTAAAATTTCATGAGTTCAATTGACTATTTTTCAGACAATCCAATCATCATATTTCTGTGCATTTTTTCTTTTGACTTTATGTCACTCGCCTTCTTCTTATGGATCTGTAGCAGTAACACATGCTACCTAGACTGAAGAAACTTTCAATTTTACTTATCCCGAGTCCACCATCTTTTGCAGAAGGGCTTTGAAGACAAAAAAATCTTGAATGCGATGCCCCAACATTTGATGAAATGGGAAATAGTTGAGAAGGACTTCAACTCCTTCCTTGTTCGGCATTTTAGGCATTGGAAACTAAACCAAATTATTTTCCAGATCCAAAATGAAGTAACCAAAAACTTTTTCATTTCAGAAAGAATAAACTTTGTTCTTTAACTCCTCAAATTGTTTCTATCTTTGATCTCTTTGATCATCATGAAGAGATAACCTCTATTGTAGATGCTCAGGAGGTGGATCCCTTTGATAAGAGTAAGGTTTTGATGTGGAAACAGGTACTAGTACTGGTTTAAGTGTAACTATAGTAGTCTCTTCTCTCCCTATTCTCCTTCCTGGAGCTGATGGAATTACACGAGTTTTAGCCTTAGTATCTATAAGAGAATATTCAATCTGTTGAGCGATTAAAGTAAGGTCTCAAATCCCTCCTATGTATTTCACAGGGATCAACAGTGTGCATAATTCATCATGAAAATTTTCCACAAAAATTGGAAACAACTCTTCTTGAGGGAGTTCTAAGCTTAAGGAATTTGTTAATCCATTCTAGTGAGTAATGAAATCTGAAACTCTTTCATTTTCCCTTTGCTTACAATTTTTAATATAAAAAACTGTCGTCTTTGGTAATGTTGAGCTAAATTGATGAAGGAATCATTGACGGAGATCTTCCCACCCGATAATTGACTGAGACTAAAAACTTGTATTCCAAAAAAAGTAGTCCCTTGTAATGACTACATAGAACATCTGAGATTAACTGCTTCTTGTTGTTGAGGAGTTCCCATCATAGGATCATAATGAGAAACAAAATGTGTTAAGTGTTGTTATGGGTCTCCCGAACCATTAAAAATTATGAATGTGGTATTTGAATAATTTGATGGGGGAGGAATTTCATCAACCCATTTAGGGTATAATTTCTTTTTCGGTTGAACTTGTACATGTTTTCCCTACATAGCTTCAAACCGAGATATTAATGAATCAATGGTAGTTATTAATTTTGGAGAAACATCTGATTGAGCATGGACCTGAGCAGGTGAAATAACTGAAGTTTGGACAGGTGCAATGACTGGTACAGAAACTGATTGTAGAACAACATGTTGTTGTTTCGCATGACCCATATGATTAGACCTATGAGGGTGTACATGTAAAGGAGGATATTCTTGATAAATCCCAGTAACTGAAATGAATTCCCTTGACTGACTGACTCCAGATCACTTAGGAGGAAGACTACCTTGATGTAGTTTTGCATTCAACCTCCTTAACTCCTTAATTTCTTCCTCTTTTTGTACGAACCTTTCCTCTAATGCGAGTTATTGGCCATCCCCAGAGGTAGGGTGGGACATAACTTTACTTTTACCCTTTTCCTTGGCATGTGCCTTTCTGGAGTATGGAAGTGCATTGCCTGATGGAATATCTTGCCTCTAGGCTACCCTCTGGCTTCTGGTACGCACACCTTCTTCATTTATTTTTGTGTGTACAACTTATTGAATAATAACTTCTTCATCTGATTCCACTGAGTGAACCGCATGTTCTAGGGGATCAGTAACAATGACATTTATGACATTTATCGATGCATAACGCTTTGTATTCCTTCTATCGGCATTCCTACGATACTGTCTTCTTATATGTACTTTATGAGACATTTCCTTTTGTTGAGTTAATACCTCAGGAACTTCTTGATGAACTGTTATTTAGAGGGATTCTCCTGATAATTCGGGTCTGCTTTCCTCTTATGGATTCTTCCCTAACCGAGAGAAAACTGACTTTGGCTGAGGAAGAGATTGAGGATTTGAAAACTCCCCAGTGCAGTGAACTAGGATTGTTCTTGCTTTTCCTGCTCAACTCCATGAATCCCATCTCTTGATCTCAAGGGATGATCTAAAAGAGTCCCCAGTCTGGCAAGCTGAGGTGGTTCTTGAGCTGCAACATCTGAGACTTTCTTAAAAGATCTCCTGATTTTGAATATTTTAATCCCTAAATTATCCAGATGCATCATCTGACATCCACTCAAATTACGTAGCTCAAATGACCATTGTATTATTACTAAAACCTCTGTCACCTGATGATGCACATGATCTAAATGAGAAGCCTGTTCAATATTATCATTTTCTTGATGGAAGAGTAATTCGACAACTTGTTCTTTGTATGCCTGGCTTTGGGAAGAACTAGTTGAGGATTGATCCTGAGCAAGCCTTTTATTACACACAAAACCAATTGGCTGTGGCCATCCATGGTCAATAACATTGCGTGAGACAACTTTTGGCAGGCTTTGTTGACTGGAGAGTACAGTGAAATGTAGTTCTCCATGAACACCCCATCCCCTAATATGAATACCCGATGGGGAATTGGTAATTAACTGACACAACCTTTTTAGTGCGCCAACGCATGCTAGCTGAAGGGATCTCTGCCTCTTTTCAACCTTTGGATATCAGGAAAATGAGAGAGATGACAAATCAATTTGGCGTTGTAACCCTTATATTATCATAACATGATTTTTATATTCATCATAATATAATATTTTCTTTTTTAAGTGACAAATATTTTTCCACATGTTGAGACGAATATCGTGAATACAATCTTCCTTCAAAATTTCTGGAATATCATACTGAGAGTCAGCCAAAGGACAAAACATGACTGTTACTTCACCTTTCTCAAGTTTTTTCTCATATTTAGAACTTCCTTGTTATAATTAATTGAAGAATCTTCTACCTTATTAGACCAAATCTGGTGCTTCTTTTTTGCTTCATCATATTCAACAAGATTTTTATAGAATTAATTTATCAAATTAGAAGATGAATGACCCATGGGTGGTTAAGAGAATGACCTACACCCCAGGATATCTTCTTATTGAGAAAGTATTTCACTTGATAGAAGTAAAGCATTAGACATGACTGGCTTCACATTTGCAAGTGCCCCAAGATAAGAGGGATTTCTCGTTACTGCATTGTCCTTTGAATAATTTTCCAGGAAATGCGAATTAATAATATAGAGAGGACTCTCACAGCTAAATTCATCATCATGGGGAGGACCAACATGGTGGGATATAGAAAAAGATGAAACCTTTGGCTTCTTGATCTTCTAGCCACACAGAGGGTTATCGTAGCTCTCATCTAAAGATGATACTTAGAGATCGACCGAACTGTCATAAAGCAAGCCTTAGTGATGAAGTGTCTACTGAAGACCTTTGGAATTATTGTTGTTATTACTTCCAAAATTTGAAAATGAAAGAGTAGAATCTTGATTTGCAATAGATAATTATCTGAGGGCATCAAGAACTCCAGCATCGAGCAAGGCCATATTATAGATTGGCTCTTGATTTCTCGACTGTGCTGGATGGGTGTTTTTCTTATATGCCTTATTACTCACTTTGGAAACCAGTTGTTGATGAAAGTGGTTAATATGTGTAGGTGTATGTGCTTGATCAAGAGAAATAGTCAGGTTAGGCAGACTATCTCCATTCAAATCGGGTGTATGTGCCTGACTTGATTGTCTGTATGACATGGGGGAGTATGCCCCTCAACCCTCCTGGATTGGGACAGAGGTGTGTATCTATTTTGGAGTGATATGTTGATGAGTCACTCCACAGATAGGGATAGATTTATTATTATTTCCCTTTGATGCTGCTGAAGTTGTTATAATATTCGGACAGACATCCATAATATGGGCAGGGATTTGCTTTTTCTCTTTCACCATTTTCAAAATGTGCTTGGTGACTTCAGCTACCGGAACGGGAATATACGTCTATTCTATGCTTAGAGTAGGTGTGTATTCCTGCTCCTGTCCTCCTTTTCCTGTCAATGAATTCTGACAGTTTTCATGTGTGGAGGCATAAAATTGTGTCTGCCTCCTGCTTGTCCTCAGAGCTTTCCAATTGACATCTCCAGGTGCTACCAAACGAGACTGTTGGTTAGCCTGTTGAATTGTAGGTGTATGTGCCTGTTTATTGTTCCCCACCACATTTGATTGGCTATTTTCTTTGGTTGCATTCAGATGATCCTACTGACTAGCTGATAAATTATTAACAGGTGTATATGCCTTCATATAATACTCCATCAGAATTGCTTAGTGGGATTGGCGTGTTATTTCCAGACGAGTCTGCTGGGTAGTAACATAAGGACAATCGAGTGTATATGCCCTCTCATTGTTTGCCATCAAGTTAGCTTGGTGGACTTCTCCAGAGGGGGTAGAAGTAATAACCTACTCCCTGTTGACTGGATTTCACCTCTGACGGTTCGTCTTGCGTGATCGGGTATGAGGAACCTAAGCCAAACCCCTAAAGGCGATACCCTCATCATGTTGAGGGTGCACTACCGCACGAGTCTGGAAGATATTGTTGATGGGAGACCTCGAGAAGGGCTCCTGTCTTCTTGAATTAAGCCCTTTAGTGACCTTCTCATTCACCTCCCCATAATACGGGAGAGACTGGTGATTGCATTCCGGGGATTACGACCCGAAACAGATGGAGACGGTGGCCGGCACCACCTGCTTCTTGACCACTGGTTGTCACTGTCCGGACAACCAGGGTGAGTTGTTAACTTGGAGGGCTTGTCGAGCGGTCTCCAGAGTCGGAATGGTACCGTGTTGACAGTATTCCTTAATCAATGCATTTGAGACCCAGCGTTGAAGACGCTGAGTAGGTGATGTCGACCTCAGAGCGGACGAGGATCCAACAAGAGTAGCGGCGGAGGCATTCACAGGTGTGAACTATAAAGAATCCATTTCTGTAATGTTGAGAGATCTTGGAAAAGAGTGACTATTTGATATAACAAAAATAATCAAGATACTTTTGGCCAAACTACATATTTTGGATGAGCACATATGTTATTGATTCCCTGTTGTCCCTCACATTACGTTAAATAGGGGCCTAAAAAATATGTAAAACATCATTTAACATGGTTAAGGATTCACGTCGGGTTCACCATTTTTTTTCTTCTGGAAATGGGGATGACCTTGTTTGTTTAAGGTTCAAACTTTCCAATCAGTTTCTAATAGGTTTATTCGTAGAACTGGAAACATCCAATGATTCTATATCCATTTAGACCTACTTTACAAAGTTAGGTTCCCATTAGTTGTGGACTAATGAGGCCTAAGAATTTTCATTGGTCGAGGGGATGGGATGTTAGATTCATCACACCTTTTTGGGGGGAATTATTGTCTAATCTGGGACACTCTTATAGATTTGAGTTATGTTCATGAATCCTTATTAATTTACCAAGCATAAAAATGATTTTTTTCCTTTATACCTTGCAATCAATGATTGATATATAGGGGATTTATAGAATCTTTTATATGTATTTGAAGTTCTTCATCAATAGAGAATCATATATATGAATTAGTGATTCTTAGTCAATGGTATCCTTCAATAAATTATATAGAACTCTCTTGGTCATTATGATGATGATAATGGTTTTAATTCCACTCAGT
Source organism: Viscum album (assembly GCA_963277665.1). Lineage (NCBI taxonomy): Eukaryota > Viridiplantae > Streptophyta > Magnoliopsida > Santalales > Viscaceae > Viscum > Viscum album. Next base: position 1,544,293,597 of record OY728135.1, on the reverse strand, counting down.
GGGGCACTTAAAGTTTATTGTCATTAAGAAATACATAATTATTTTAGAGTTGGGATCGTACCCGCAGATGGGATACCTATGTATCCTTGTTAGAAAAGGAATCAGAACCCACGTAGTTCGAGTGAAGAAGTATGAGGTTTATGCATGATTAATGGCCCAAAAAGAGATTTTATAATTACTTTTACACTCTAAGCTCACGTGATCCATGCTTGATGTGAGAAACAAGAGGTATCAATAAAACCTGACGATTGTGGCATGAAATATGCAATCATAAGAAAGGATGTGGGGCTTACGTATGTATGACTACCCATGTAAATGAAGACAAAGACTTTTAGGAACGAATCCCAAGAGAAGGGTCTATATAGGTGTTTGTACTTTATAGAGATTTGGGATTTTATCCCGGGACTTACTCCTGAAAAGGAATCCAAATTTAAGAGGGAATTATGATTGGGTTTTATTCCTAAAAAGGAACCCCAAATCCAAATAAATTAAGACTGGGGCTTACTCTTGAGATGGATTCCCATATAAAGGGGAATTGTAATTTTGGGCTTACTCCGGAGAAGGAAGCCCAAATCAAAATATCTTCTCAGAATTCCTTTCAGATAAGGAATCCAATAAAGAAACCATGCCACAAATGGCTTTGAAGAGGGTTTTGAAGGCTATCTTTGAAGAGAAAAGGTGGATTTGAGGAAAATAGGTGACTAGGAAGGAGGTGCTCTAGTTTTGTTCTGGTGTGCAAGTCCTAGTCGCGCAAGTATACTTGCCCGACATGAGTCAACTGGGGCGATGATGAATCCATGAAGTGATACTTGGGTGACTTTGAATTGGATCCCTTAGTATCATCCCTAGAGGCTTTTAGATGGGTGGCGGGCAAGTTTCCTTGAGAGGGAAAGGCGGCGCACAAGTGTCTTCACTTCCCTTAAGGTCTGGACACTAAGGCACACAAGTATTGATGAGTTCTAATACTTAGGTCTTATTCTTCCTCTTTAGAGCTTCCATTATAGGTAAATAATTACCTTAGAAGTGTTCGGAAGACGTCTGGGAAAGACTTGGGTGACCAGAGATTGAATCAGAGTTTTGGAAAATTCGTCCTTGAAATGGGGGGCCCACATGGGGCTATTTATAGGACACCTGAGTTTGGGCGAAAAAACAATCTGGGCACGCACGTGACCTATGCACCCATGACTGGCGCGCAAGTGACTTGTGTGCTCAAGGCTGGCGCGAAGGTTTACTTGCGCGCCTTAATGAATTTGTGAAATTCTTGATGTTCATCCCTCTTTTTTTCTTGAGGAACTTCCCGTAGTCAATCTTTGGACTTTGTGATGGAACTGAGCTTCAACATAATGACATAAGTAGTAAAATCCCGAATAGTGGTGAGTATAAAAATACTATATAGGACACTCTGAAACCACAAAGTAAAAAAATATAAATACATTCATCTCTACAAAGGTATATGAATATATCACATATAAAAATAATATCCATATATACTCAACAAAGACACAAAGTCAAAAGGTAAGTCACAATAGAGCATACCTACCTACGATTCTAGCTCAAAGATTCTAATGAGCACTCATATGAGAGAACACACTTATGAGTCTAATAGAAATGATGATGAATTTCCTAGGGGTAGTGATTATTGGGTCTTATCATTATAAGTACAAAATAATAATCCAATTAGAATAAAATTAATAGATGAAGATCACTGCAAAAGCCATTGGGTGTTTCCAACAACTCAATATGGATTATCCTACAATGGAAAGGGTTATCACCAGTGCAGTGTTTGTCTTGATGATACCAAGAACTCCACCTAGGGAATGAAGATGAATAGGGTATTTAACATTAGGCCTCATGGAAGGATTCCAATGACTCTACCCAAGAAGTACTGCACAATGGATCATTGTCCTATTTGTATGAGACGATTCCATAAAAACTCTCAGGGAATGGAAAATGGGAATGTAAACTAATAAAATTTATACATGATATGGGAGTACATCGTGTTCTCCAATGACTCTTCTAGGTTGTGTTCATCTAAGGGAGTACACTACATACTCCAATCAATGTACTCCACCCCATGTCTATGTACCTTTGAGGTACACGCTAATTCTATAGAGAGGGTTCACAAGATGTGTTATAGGGTCACATGCCTTGTGAACCTTATCATATACCAGAAATACTTTCCTCCACAAAGGTGGACCCACAAGACATGTATATACAACATACATGCCGTGTAGAGTGGGATTTTCCAAAAATGATGGTTCTTCCTATATGATGCCTCTCCGCTACTCTAACCTTAGATATAGAATTCTTTGTGGGAAATGTTAAAGAAATGCCTCATCTGAGAATTTCCATAGACAACCATCATGCTCCAATCATGAAATCTAATGGAAACTGGATATAAGAATCATTCTTCATTACACACCAAATAACACTGAAGAACGTGAAATGGGCATCCACCATTGTTTGATTCATCACCACATTCATCTTCATAGAACATTCATGTCATGAATATCCTAGATCTATGGTATCATATCATTTCACCATTAAATGGTTTAAAAATGATCGATTGATCATTATATGTTGAATCATGGTCTGAATAAAGAACTCCCATGATGAATGAAAAATATGAAAATTTTTTAACAAAACAATATAGAGGAATGAACCTCAATTGATATTAGTTTCGATCATGATCTGTTACTATTAAAAAAATGAAGAATCAAAAATTTAATCATGAAGAAAATCTCCTAAAACCTGATTAAACTAACCCATCCCTCAAGACTCAGGATCCATGGATCAATCTATTTGTTGAATGATCTATGTTCCTCATAAAAACAAAAATTGGGAAAGAAAATGTATCAAAAAACCATCATTACTTTATTTGGATCAATTAATGGTGAATAATGGAGCTTCACCTTGAGTGTTGGTGAGATCCTTCAATTTTATTGTGCATTGATCATCAATATATGATCCATTTTCTGTTCACCTTAGAGGAATCCCCCAACACTCTCTCTAACAACTCTTGGGTTATGCGGCTAACCCATGTATATATCAATAATATTTTATTTAAATTTTAACTACTCTTTGTGTGAGTAATTATAAATGAAATAATTTTTTTAATTATTTTATTCATTTCTGCGCCCGTGATGAGTTTTAGGAAAACACATCGCACCGACCAAGGTAATGTCACACCTTTGGTAAGACCAGAATTTTGAACTCAATGGTGACGTCAAATTATGATATAGGAAAGAAGTTTGAATTTATTAAAATTATTAATAAAAACTACATGCACATGATATTTAATATATTTAATATATTTAAAATATTTATTCTCAGCACACCTAGCCTTTGAATCTCACACCGTCTTTGCACCTTTTCTTGAAAATAACCAGAAAAAAAATCCAAAAATAATACCTATAAAATCTGAGTCAATACAAAAAATTATGGATTTAATATATATATATATATTATAATTTTAATCTTATCATTATTTAAAAATAATATATTTCATGTATTGATACATCTTGGGAATATTTTACTCATAAGTTGTTGACCATGTCTGGGTACATAGCCTTAATCATGTATCCTGAAAAACCTGAGGCTACCAACATGTAGTAAGGGTCAAATGATGGCATGATAGGGATATATACCTAGGGATCAGTATATAATTCAGTATATGAATAAATAAAAATAAGGCAGTAGATAAAAATAATAAAATTGGAATATTGTACCAATAAACTAAAATTAAGTCCAGTTCTAAATAATCCAACCATGCACGAACATTCTACACCATAAATACTTGGATGCCAAGAATATGATAGATGATCCATAAAACATGGATAAATGTAAAGGAAAAAATTCATAAAAGGAAATAACTTCAAAAAATATCATGACAAAATGCTCATGAGCTAAACCCAATCCATGTCCTAGCCCAAATGATACAATATAAATGAATCACAATACAATATCCATACCTGTAGTCATTATATCTATCTAGGTACCACATGTCATCCTAAATAGGGTGTGATTAAAATATAGCAGTCCACCACTGATGGTGTCCAATGAAAATATAAAACGTTAATATAAGTAAGCTATGTAAAATTATAAGAAATGTAATTTAGTAATGTAATTATAATCCATGTCCTTATATAATGTAGAAACTCTATTTTTTTCATTTATGACATGGAAATATTTCTAGAAATATTTTTATAGCTATAAATTGAGAAGGCATGTTATTCTAAGGGCCATGGATCCCATAATTAATTTAATAAAAATATTAATAATATTTTAATAGTACGATTTTTTTACTAATAATGTAGAATATCTCATAACTAGAATCTCTTATCAAAACTCAGACAACATGATTGAATCCAAAATGTGTAACTTACCCTATATTCAACCTAATGGTTGTCAACATGAGACATTCATATGGGGTATCCATTGGTGGGTGCATTGTATAAATTTATTAATTTATTTAACACCCCTAACCTAAATAACTCATATATGGATACTCAAATTGGAAATCTGAAACCATATTTGAGTTTGAAACATGGTGTTTACCTTATGCGTGACCAAAATATGCTTGGCGCGTGACATTCAGATGAGGAATTCTTTGGCGGGTATGTTTAATTAAAATAAATAAATAATTTATTTATTTGTTATAACAAACGACCTAATTAAATCCTTTATAAATAACCTATTATGAAATTTTTTCATGGGATGGCCTTATGTCCCATGCTAGATATAAGGGTTATAAGAGAGCATCCTTTATTAGTGGAGTTATACTACATAAATACAAAGTGATCACATCAAGATAAATTGACAAGCGATGGATGCAAGAGATTATCTTCATTGCCAGTAGATACATTCTTCATTAGCGATCGATCCATAATCGAGTTATGAATTTTCAATTGTGGTTTCCAAGCCTTTTCATTAAAATATTTTCAGTATCAATTTTGTTTCTTTGATCTTCATTTAAATGAACCTTTTCCTGAGACCATGTATCAAAATAAATCATTCTTTTAATTTATTTCTTGTACATGATATGTGTCTCACCCATGTTTACTCTCTATGAAAATGTTGGCCCAGAAATTTTGGAAAACTATTCTTATCACCTTTTTATTGGCGAGTTTCTCCCCAACATTCTTCAAGTTATTCATCATTGGGCTATGTGGTCATGAATTTACAATGCACGAGTGGGTTTGATTGTGATCGTACCCTAGGATTCATTGTTGTGGCATAAAAAACATGTAGATTGATGGTTTGGAGACAAATTGATAAATGAGTGTGATGGTGTTTAGTGAACATATTTTTTTGGTACCATGGGTGTGATATTTGTGATCGAAGGTCATTCCAGATTAGATAGGTGATCCCCATTTTTCTTGGTTGGCACATAGCGATGACGTGGGGAGTGACATGATCAGTTCTATGCAGAGGTCGTGTATGGAGTCTCATGGTGGGGGCTACTCAGTGTGACCATGATTATGGATGGGATTAGATATACAATGAGGTGTCTAGACATGGTCAACGTGATGAGAGTTAATAATTATAATAATAAAAATGAAGATGAAGAGTTACTAAAATTTAAATGCTTATTTGTTATTATTATTATATTAGTAATAATAATGGCATAAAAGATGTGGTTGAATAATTAAAATAAGTGGATTTAATTTTAAATAAGTGATTCATTGTGGAATAAATATTAGGCATGGAGAAGAAGAAATTTTTTATATTGATAATAAGAATAAAAAAAGTTGTGATAATATTAAATTTTGTGCTTTATTGAAATAACTAATTTTTTTTTCTATTTGAAAAAAATAAAAATATTTGAGGAGGCACATAATGGGAATTTTATATGAATAAGAGTGAAGAGGCAAGGTTTTTCACATATTTAATAATATGATTTAATATAATAATAAATATATTATTGTGGTCCGAAATCAAGAGGGGAGCTTGGGCCTTCTGGAAGGAGGAATTTGGAAGGTTTTTGGTTATATTGTGTGCATGGAATGAATGAGAGGGGTGGTTATGAATGAACTCTCCCTTGTCTATGAGGTTTTGAATAAAATAAAAAGGAATAAAAAATAATATAATAATAATTTTAATAATAATATTTTGTTATAAATTCTTTATTCGGCTATAACATCTTCATATATTGTTTGATTGAAGAACCATCAGAGGTAGAATGATGTTTGATTTGAGGTGGTCATTTCAAGACCATTGTTTGATATTTAATTCAGTATCATGGTGCAGGTCGATGAAGAACCAAATAAGATTATTATTATTATTATTATTATTTTGTAATCATATATCTGAATTATCTTCCTCATAAAATGTCAAAATGATGAACCATCAAGGGTATTGAAACCCAGAATATGAGGCTATTGTTTCAAGACCAATATTAGATATCTAAATCGAGTTCATGGATTGGGCCCATGAAGCAGAATTCCTGTGTTAAATGGAGAAATGTGAATTTTTTATTAGGTGTCTATTTTGGGAAAATGAATAGCCTATTCCAATAATTTTTCCACGAGGATCACACTGGTGTGATCTATTTATCCATCTGGGGAAGTTTTTATAGTCATATTAGTGGAATTAAATATTTACCCTTTAGATAAACAACATGACTAATGTGTCCCCCAGACATTTGAATGTGTCGTATAATGTAGTACCCTTACATGCCATGTAGTACTACGTGGCATTAATTCTTTTTGCTTCCAATTATATGACTTAATAGCTGAGTGGGACCACACACCGTGTGGGTCGCTTACATGACATGAACTTCATTATGAATCTTTATTTTTCGGTATATCCATCATTTGGAATCACATTTTGGATCATGAGTATCCAATCGTTGGTGTTGTTTCACATCGAACGACATGGTTCCCTCAGTTGATGTTTTTGAAATATAGATTTAAATGCTCCGGGAATAGTTCCAGATAAGGTAACACCTAATTATGGTAGTGATCACATAGGATCACCTGCAACTTTCCAAGTGGTACTCTTTAGCAGGTTTAAAAAGTGGAAACCTCGATAGATACAAATTTAACCCTCCAGTATAGGTGGGAAGTGACGTCCTTGATGGGCATCGAGTTGACACTCCAACATAGTAGGGATGTTGTGTCCTATATGGATACTGCTTAGACCCTCCATCAAATATGGGTAGTGGTTTTTTGAAGGATTTTGAGTTAATCCTCCAACATTGATGGGTATTGGAATCCTCTATGGATTACAGAGTAGAACCCCCATGATGTACTAGGGTTCGGGTCCTCTACCACAAGTTTGTGTCCCCATGACTGTGTGGTACATGGAATATACATGTTTATACATGTATGGATTCTTCTAGGTAGCCAAGTGAGATTATGGGCATCATTGATAGACTTTTGGAACTATTGGATATACTTCTTTTGGGCTGAGTAATGAGATGGAGATCCCCTTTCTCTCTTTTTTGGTCTTCTTTTATTGATTATATATATATATTCATCAGTATCCATAACCATGGATTTAGTTACTCTCTTTAAATAAGATAGGAAGACATGTGGGTCATGCCACATGCATTTCATGTCTAGCTTCTCGTGGTTAGACGAGTCTACTCTCTAGCTATTGGAGCTAAATACTCATCATGTAGTTTAGCTACTCACCACATTAAGCACCTTATTTTATATGATTTTGCTTCTACTCTTGGTTTAGGGTGATATTTTCCCATTCCAGTTAACTATCTATAATATTTCTATTCCTATTTTATCTCTTACTACTCCCCCATAAGAATTTGAGGTGCCCTACTAGTTGTGTAAATACATACCCATGTATGGTATTTTTCCACACATGTTGTGTCTTATTTATATGATGGATTGGTCAATGGTGACTTTAGAGGAGATTAGGGATACATCATACTTTAGACAAAGTATGGTGGTCAATTCTTGAGATTTAGGAGCTAGGATCACTTAGTCGGTTATTTTTTCTTTCTTTGGTAGTTTGTTACATATTTCTGGATGGATGGTTATTTTCCCCTTTACTTTCCAGTATTCACAATCATAATATTGTACACCTAATAGGTTATACATTATTGGTTATAATTTATAGATGTGTTACATCATTTAATCTTTTTTATGCATTTCTTCTCAATGATGGTTGTATGTGTGTGTTTACAGGTAATTAGTAGAAGGCCTCCCCATGTTAGATATGCCTTCAATGCTATTCGCCACCCCTAGCATATAGTGGCAGTCTTGGGTTAGTTTTGGCTCGAGCCTCATCTTGGGTTAGATCATGATATAGTAGTTTCATATGTTGATTTTACCTTAGGATGATGTTTATAGTAGTCCCCTTATAAGTATTTTGATGGGTTTAGGGATGTAATGTCAAATTTTGTTGAGTGAAACTCTCTAATAAAAGGATATAGTGATGGTGTAGGCTGCCAACATATCCATTCACGAGGACATTGACTACCTACTTGTCGAATCGGCATACCCAGACAATGGTTACATGGATCAATAGTTCATGGATCATATAATATTTATTAATTTATTTTCCTTATATATTCATAAACCTATTATTACATACACATCCTTATATGATAGTGGTAGGTCTCATTCAATTTTGAGATTCCCCCGTGATGACAGCCAACCAGGTAATTGTATTTTGGGTCATGATGAGAATATAATGAGAGATAATTCCTTATTTCAGGGTTTATCACATGAGAACATTTCTCCTTAAAGGTTGATAGTAGAACCCCCTCCTATCAAACAGTAGTAGTATGATGATGAATATATGATTATCACACTCCATGAGTTCATGAACTACATGCTGTTGAGGTTATGTGATGATAAAAATCCCCAGGAAGTATTGGATTGGCTTGATTTGATGATATGTGTTCTCATACTTGGGTAGATTCTAACGAAACGTATGGTTTCACTCACAACTAGTTCTCTTCATTAAGCAACCATTGGATTCAGTGTTAACAAAAGATGAAACTACTATGATGAGTGTGCATTCTAGGTTTTAGAGATAGAGATCACCTAGGTATCATGATGATATTGGATCCCTTTTAAGTGGTTGAGGTCAGGGATGATCCTTTGGTTTTGATATCCTAATCTGATGGTACCCCTTTATATGGTGGTCCTCATAGTTATACTTCTCCATGGTTAATTGGGGCATCATCAGAACCCTATGTTGGTGATGTTTGATGTGGGTTTAGAAATTCAAGGAGGGAAACTCCTCCCACCATTGTGTATTCTTAAAATGTGATCTAAAACCTTGTTGTAGATTCAGTTCTATCCCAATGTGTATAGTATCGATGTGTGTTTGAGGAGTTCTTTTTAATTTTGTGTTTTATGTAATTCTGATAGGATAAGGTGTCAGAGTGATCCCTGGTTGTGGTGAGAAAATAGGAAAGGAAATTGATAGCTTCAGGTGGTTAGAGCCTATGGCTCAGTGGATTCGAGTGTGGGTCGGGGTATGAAATTTGTCTTCACTACTCTAACTACAGTTGTTATCACAGATTTGAATGACATATTTCCCTGGACGTACCCCATATTCGAGACTTAGAGATACCAATATCGGTATTTTTTTCTCTTCCATTGAACTAGAGGCTCATAGAGAGGGGATTTGTGATCACATGTTTCTATCTATGGTGTTACCCAACTCTATATTAAGTGAGAGAGCGCCTTGCATGAAATATTTCCATAGTGGTAGTGAGACCCTATGATTTTCTCCTTAGTATCAGAAAGTCACTTACCATTTATGATTAGATGTTTTCTACTGTTGAGTGTGAAGGTGCTTCTAGTTTAATGGGATAATGTTTTTATCCTTGGATATGTAGTGATCATCAAGCAGGGAATGATGAGATTACTAACAAGAGGTTACAGCTACTTCTTTATAATATGTCTAGTATTAAACATGGAGTTGTTGATGTTGTGAGTTATCTACTTCCTATAATAATGGTGGGGGTTAATGAAGTATTTTCTATGGAAAATTAAGGTCTACCTCCCCACTAATAGATGGACCTCTATTTATTATTGCACTAGGGATGATCTAATGTTGTCACTAGAATATCAGATGAACCCATAGTTTTACGACATCTATTGGTGTGGTTAGAGGGTCTACAGAGGTATGGATTCATAGAGTTAAATGTGTTCACCTCTACAAACCTGTGTTGTTTTCCTATGAGGCAGATATGAGATTGAGTTCAGGTGTGGGTTGTCTTTAACTAAGCCAAGTGATGTGAGGAAGTGTATCAATTCCAAGAATCATTAAGTTATTTGACTAGTAATATGGGGTTAAGTTGATCTTAGATGTTGAATGTAGGATGTGTTATCACTAGGTCATAGTTATAGAGGTAGATGCACCAAGAATAGAATCCTAGAGCCACTGTGGTTACTTTATGTTCTTGGTGATACCCTTTCACATGATGAAGACCATAGTATATTTCAAATTAATTATTATTTGGATCTGTATCATTTCTTGGATCGGTTTTTGTTAGTATTTTTTGATGGAACCCTCATGTCCTAGATGTCAGAGTTAGAGCACAGAAGAGACACGATGATGATGTAGGACATGATCCAGAAATATTTTTCATATGATATCCCTAACAGAGTAGTTATAAATTTGAAGTTCCACTTCATGAGATATTTCATCTGATACATAGGAGTGATAATGGAACCCGAAACATTTTAAGCGACATGATCTTGAGGGCCACACATGGAATTATCGTGACAACAAATGATTGCAATGAGGTTTTCAATCCATTATTGTAAATAGAGGACATAGAGATGTTGATCTCTTTAATTTTAACCCATGTGGGTGAGGATGATAAAACACAACTCCAGTCTATTGTTGTTACCCATCAACTTCCTCATCTTGTTAGGGAGGACCAACATGGGGATATTGATAGAAATATTTCATGTGACTAGATATCCTTAGAAGTTCCACCAGAGTGATTTTATGAATAATGTAATACCTATATCCTTTTACCATGATCGATGGAGATTTCAGTCATGTTACAAGAGGCGGCGATGGGGGAGTTTCACACTTCCCCATTAGAAGTACATTATGGTGTATGGAATATGTATTGAAGAGTCAGATGCATGCTCGATGACCCCACTTTTCTGTATAGTGTTTTCTATTTGAGGATGAAAATCATTGAAAGAGAAATAATTTATAGATTCTATCTTTTATATATCAGATATTGAAATATTCATGGGGATATTTTTGGAGATATGCACTATCCGACATATGATTACGAGGCCCAGTGAGGCTGGAATTAATTTTTTTATAAAAAATTAATTTTTTTACTTTGAGTGCACAATTTTATTAAAAAATATGAATTTTTATTAAATAGGGTTTTGTATCTGAAATATGATACCACAATTTAACTTGGAACATAGATTTTACCCTAGGCGTGACTTAATGTTGGTTAGCATGAGACGTTCATAAAGGGAAGCCATTGGTGGTTTCATTGGATAAATTAATTAATTAAATTAATTTATTTAATTACTATATCCCAAATAACTCATAGATAGTGACTCAAATGGAACATCTAAGACCACCATTGAGTTCAGAATATGGTGTTTAACATAGGAGAGTCCTAAAGTTGGTCATTGTTTGATGTTCGGATGAGGAAGCCATTAGCATGTAAACTTAATTAAAATAAATAAATTATTTATTTATTTTTTCTATTAAACGACCAAATTAAATCCTCTATAAATACCCTTATATGAATATTTTTCAGGGGTTTTCTACATAACCCTTACTAGATATAAGGGGAGGAGGTGATAATACATTATTGGCGGATTGAGATAGGCCAACGACCGGTGATCTGATCAAGGTGAATTGACATTCCATAGACATAGTAGATAATCTTCATCACTAGAGGATTGGTTCTTTATCATCTATCGATCCATAATTAAGATATTACTCATTTATATTTGTTTCTGTAACTCTTGATTAAAATATTGAGCATGATTAAATTTATTTCCTTGATCTAAATTTTAATTAACCTTCTATTGATCCCTTTTATCAAAATAAAATATTCTTTCAATTTATTTTTAGTCCATGATATGTTTCTCAACCTAGTTTACCTACTATGAAATTTTTATGCAGTAATTATTGGCCAATGATGCTTATTACTTCTATTATTGGTTTTCCCCAGCCGTTCTTTACACTATTCATCATTAGAAAATGGGGTCACAACTCGATATTTCCTGAGTGATTTTGAGTGTGATATAACCCCCATATTCATTTTGATGACTTGAACGACATGCATATAGATGTTTTGGGGATAAATTTATAAACCAGTGGGATGGTGTTTGGTGAATGGGTCAGTTTGGGTCCACATGTGTGAGATTTGTGATTGAAGGTGGTTTGTGATTGGATATGTGATCCTCATATTCCTATTTGTCATGTGGTGATGACAAAAAATGTGATAGGATCTGTTCTGAGTAGAGGTTATAGACACAGTCTCATGGTGGGGGATGCTCAACGTGAAATATGTGGTGGATGGGCTCAGATCTCAGACAAGGTGGTCATACATGGTCAACATAGTGAGTAATAATAATAATAATAATAATAATAATGGTGATTAGTTAATAATATGTTAATGATGATATCTTATTTTTATTATATTAAATATTTATAATAATGGTGGCATAAAAAGTGTGGTTGAAAAATAAAATTAAATGGATTTAATTTTAAATAAGTGATCCACAGTGGAAGCCTTATTAGGCATGGAGAAGAGGGAAATACAACGTATTATTATTATTGATTATAATAATAATAATAAAATTTTTATTAATTTTAAATGTTCTTATTAATTGAAATTATTAATTATAACCTTTTTTATTTTAAAGGGAAAAACTATTGAGGAAGATAATAATGGTCTCTATGCATGAATAAGAGTGGGGTGGAAAGGTTTTAATGCATATTTTATTAATATGATTTTATATAATAATAATGTTATTATTTTTGTAATAAATGAAGAGGGTCACTTGGAACCACTGAATAGAGGCACTTAGATGGTTTTTTATCATGCTGTGCACATGGATGGAACAGGGGGGGGGGGGGTGTTCTGCATTCCCTATCCCTTATTTCATAGGTTTTATAGAAAATAAAAAATAATAAAAAGAATAATGTAATATTATTATTAATATTTTATTATCAAGTCTCCATTCGACCATAACATCTTCATATGATGTTCGATTGATGAACCATAAGTAGCAATATGACACTAGAATTATGACATTCATTTCAAGACTAATTTTTGATATTTAATTCATAAATGTGATGCAGGTCCATAGAGTGCCCTATAATAATAATCATATTATTATTATAATGTGTGAATATTGTATCTGATGTATCTTCCTCATATAGTGTTAGAATGATAAACCATTAGTTTTATTGCAACCCTAGAATTGAGGAAGAGGCTTCAAGACAAATTTCAGATATCTAATTCATGTTCTTCTTTTGGGCCCATGAACCACCGTTCAAGTGTTTAATGGTGAAATGTGAATTTTTCTTCCAGTGTATCATTTGGTAAAATGAATAGCATATCCAAATAGTTTTTTTCATTAGGATCACAATAGTGTGATCCATTTTTCCATCTAGGGATATTTATAGAGACATATTACTAGAATTACATTTTTACCCTTTAGACCAATGATGGGCCTTTTGCATTCATCCGAATTTTGGGAAGATCCAAGTCATATAGTACTATTATATTCCATTTAGTACTATGTGGATAGTAATATGTGCGCTAGAATGGATACAACCTGACCACAAAGAGGGGCCACACATTGTGTGGATCCCTTACATGTTGTGTACTCCTTCATGAATCTTAGAGCTTCTATATATCCTTTGTTTGAACTCCGATGTGGTCCCACAAAGAGCCTATCCTGAGTGTTATTTCTTGAAGAACCTGATGGTTCCCTCAGTTGAGGCTTTGAAGATATATGTGAAATTTTCCATTCATGAATCTAGATTTGAAAATTATCAATGATAGCAATGATCATGCATGATCACTATGACCTTTCTGAGTGGTACCGTCAAGCATGTAAAGCTAGTAGAGTTCCTCAATGAACTTACCGAGTTGACCCTCAACAATATCTAGGTAGTGAAGCCCTCAATGAATATCAATTTTACCATCCATTAGATCTAAGAAGTATAACCCTTGATTGATTCTAAGTTTACCCTCCAGCATAGTTGGGAAGTGGAATCCTTGAAAGATACCAAGTTTACTCTCCAGTATAGTAGGGCAGTGGCGTCCTTGATAGATACTATATTGACCCTACATTATTTATAGGAAGTGGAATCCTTGATGGATTATCGAGTTGACCCCTATTATGTAATAGGGAACACGTCATATACTTCGAGTATGTAGCCTCCCAACTGTGTGGCATAGTGATAAGACACAATTAGATATGGAAGGATACTTCTAGGAAGACGCGTGAGATGTTGGGCATCATTGATTGAGTTTATGAACTATTAGGTACTCTTCCTATTAGGCAGAGCCCAGTTATAGAAAAACCCTTACTCTCTTGTATGGAAATTTTGACTGAGTAAATATATATTTTTGTCAGTCTCCATTCCATTGGTTTTGGTTAGTCTCTTTCCATGGGTGGTGTTGATACACAAGATATTTCACATGACACATGTTTCTAGATTCTCATGGTTGGATGATTATAATATCCTAATATAAGGGGAAAAGACTCAACACATAGTTAATCTACACAACGTGTCGAGACCCTTTTTTTAGGTGAACTTAATTATACTCATTATATGTGTTTATTTGTTATATTTTTTATTTATTATATAAAGTCTTTCTATTTGTTTTTTATAACTTACTAATCTCCATTCAGATTTTAGGGATTCCTACTGGGTATGTATATACTCACTCCTCCCTAAGTTTTTCATGCACACGGAGTGTCTCATACCAATGATGGAAGGGTTGATAGTGAATTTAAATGAGCATATAGATACTATGTACTTTGGACCACATATAGTGTTCATAGCATATTATTTAGGATTTGGTCTCTATCTGTAGTTTACATATCATGTTTAGTTAGGTTGGGATATATTTCTAGTTGGGAGTGTATTTTCACACTTTACTTTTCAGTTTTCACTATCGTACTCTTGTACTCCATAGAGGTTATGCATGTTTGGTTTACATTATATATTTGTTTAATATTTTCCTCTTTCCCTCATCACATATACATTGAGAAGGATGTGTGTGTGTGTTTCTAGGTACTTAGGAAAAGGAATCCCCATGTTAGATACGAATTTGATGTTGTCGCCACCCCTAGCCTATGGAGGTAGGCTTGGGGTAGTTGTGGAACAAACCCTGGAATGGGTCTTGTTTTGATATATAAAACCTCATGGGTAAAACTGATGACTCTACATGATTCATAAAAATAAAAATGTATCTAAATATAATTGTAGTAAATAAGAAATATAACCCATGGATATATGCCTAGGAATCCATGTGTAACATAGGTCATGTGGTACCAAAAGGGGAAACAAGAAATCCCTATACAATGATTAGAAAATAATTTTCTCTAATCCATTTATACAACAAAAGAAATTTTAGTAGGAATATAAGTCCCAAGTGAGTGATTTCCATGTAATTATACATTTCATATTTTAATTCAATTATATTATTTATAAATAGTTAATTTATTTCTTTTAAAGTAGTCAATCCTCACACACCTAAGTGGTATTTTGGTTTGATTCATGTAATGGAAAATGATGAATAATGAAATGAATGTCCTAATGGGATGATCCAAGATGAAGTTTCAAGCCACCAACCATGTAAATAGGGTATAAATATCATCAATTATGTAGTATTGGAATTTAATTTAATATATTTCATATTTTAGTAGCAATGTTCTGATGGTTAGTTGTGTGTAATTACAAAAAAAATATATAAAAAAATAAAATGTTAGTGAAATGTACCAAGACCACATAACTCATGCTTATGAAGTTTCACTAGTATAAAATCATCCTTTTATTTGAGGAAAATTTAGATAAAATAAAGAACCAAATGAATGACCTAAAATAAGTAATTTTATCTCACATAATGGTCAATTAAAAATGATAAGAAAAACTAATAAAATATGTAAGAGGAATCAAATAAACCCCTCTAGGATACTGAAGATGCTGAATTTTTTCAATTCAAAATTATGAATGGGGTAGATTCATCCAAATGAATAGGAGAGAGAGGAGGGTATTCATGGAGAGCCTAGTAGAGTAATGGTGGAAGAAAATGGTTGAAACCAATTTAGGATTATATGAGAAGGATTTTAATAATTCTACTTTTTAAAAGGTGCATAGTTTTGGGACATTGTTAGGAAAACTATGTGTTAACCATGTGATGCCACTATCCAAAGTACCAACTATCACAATATTTCCTCACATGGTATATGAACATTGAATCATATGCTTGGATTTACTTACAAGGAAGACCCCTACCCCACAAGGTTAAATAACATAGTTTGGAAAACCATGCACAAACCATTTGAGATGCTCTGAATATCTACACCAAGCAGCAAGGATTTTTCAAGCCTCTACATGGTTTAGAAAAATATTGTGCCTAAAAAAGTGGAATGCCTAGTTTGGTATCAATGTTAGCACTATCTATGTGCCAACCATATACCCAATTTTATCTTTACCAAAACATAGCTTCCAAATCCTAAATCACACAAATCATATCACAGATTTTGAAAAACATTTCTCACTTTAAACCCAATAAAAATATATTCTTTTAAGATTCATCTCTCACAATTTCATTTTTAGTATCATTTAAATATTCAACCCATCAACTGAACAAAAAATCAAATTCCTTAAGAACTCCTCCTCTAGTTGAAAAAATGTTTCCCACAACTGCTCCACCTTACATATTATGCTACTCAAGAACCATTGGTAGATAAGGATAATATTAACCAACTTATTTTAGGTTACAAATTTATGACTGAAATTTCTACATTGCATTTTATGATGCCAGACATGACAGTATTATCCACTTTAGAAACATGGTTATTAAGCCATTAAATATTAGTACAACACTTATCCACAACCAAACATAAATACAAAATATACCTAGTCTTGTATAATACAAGAAATGATTACTTCAACATATATCATATTATCTAGCATAATTCCCTTTTGACCAAATGTTCTTACTTTTAATTTCTTATTTCAAACAACAATACCACCACCATTGTAATTTCCGATAGAATCATGTCCCCTAGTATATTAACTAAGATCCTATCATGATTCTCATCCTAATAAATTATTTCACACTTGATTATAATGCCTTCGATACTCAATTGATCGAAACAGTCAAACTCTAATTGACCATACGTAACCTGGATGTGCCATATTTTTCTTGAAACCCCCAACAACCTTTACACTAAACTCACTATGTTCAAATTCACGCTATAAATAAATCCTCATCAACCATATCCAATTTTATATGAGAAGTAAATTTTAAATTCCATCGACAATTTATCATATAAAACACTGAGTTTCAATATTCAACATATTCAAAACCCAATCCTGGTACCATTATTTCATGTAATATCATGACATTTTTTAACATTCTCATTAAATCCAACAACTAAATTCTGATGACATATCCCAAATAAAAAATAACCTATACCATTACATTATAGTCTTCATGCATAAACAATAGTGAATTCATGATCCTACACCTCAGGGTCATCACAAGATACTCTAGTCCTATCTCTACACTTGGGGGAAACAAAATTATACATCCAAACATGTACATGGAATTTACTAATAAAAACAACCTTATAATATTCCTTTTATCTAAGAAAGTAAAAAATCCCAATGATAAACTAACAGACAATTTTTGTGATCCCATAACCCTTCTCAGAAGAGGGTTATAATCTGGTTACCACTGAACCTCTCATCACATTGGAGGATCCTTGTTGTGACACCAATGAACAACATTTATCATTAAAATATCTCATGCTATGTCCACCATAAGACATAATGATTATCAAGGCTTAAAATACTTCTAATTTCTAAGTGCTAATGAAAACATAAATCAACACTCATTCCCACATCCCAAGAAATGTTCCCATATCATTTAGTGATTTTCATTTCACAATAAGGGTTACCAACCTTAAATGGTTAATGGTGTATACTACCCACTATATGGATTGCCTTAATGCACTCCTCCAACATGACTCCCAAGGATCCCTTCCCTCAACCAATAAATTATATTTGGATAGATATATGTATTTTCGATGACCTCTTAGTGTACTCAGGATGATTTTTTGATAAGTGTAATGATTTTGTCTAAAATCATGTTACACTATATTTTCATCAATAGGCATGTATCTCTCCACAAGATAAATTCTCATAAAAGTCTTGGATAAAATCCTTTTATCCCCCTCATGAGACCATTATCATGGTACAATAATGGGTTATCCTTACCATGAAAATTGGTTTACTTCTAGGATAAACCTCATCAAGGGATCTTCCATTTATTTACCTAAAGCTCCAAGTCACGACAACTACAAGAATCAGTCTTGAAATCATCGATCCTTAGCCCATACCTAGATGCTCACCTATGTTCCATATCAAATGGTTACCATGAACAATAATTTTGATCTAAACATTCCATATGAATTGGGTGTACACTCTGATACCTCCCTATACGTGACCAAACACACAGTATTGGATTTTTTCCATCAATTACACTAGGAATACCATGTTATTCATCACAATTTTCTTAATATATGTCGATATCCCATAGAAAATATCTTCAATATGACTCACCTACAGATTCCATGTTTTATCAAATGACCACCCTCCTCATGGTGTTGATTTATAAATTAAAGATCCACCCACAAAACCATTGGTCAAATATACCTTGAACTTGAAAAATAATTCCCATTGATGCCATTATTCAAACCCAAACACCCTAGGAGAAAATACTAAAATAGAATACATCACCATCCCTATATCGCAAAATTTATGAAACATAGATGCATCAAGCTCAAAATGGGAATTCAAACAGGATTACCACCAATATATCATCTGTAATCCCTAGCCAACCACTCTCATAGTATTCTCTTCAACAAACCAAAAACTGACTTGGTAAGGTTTGAGTAAATGATAAGGGCCTCTAGGTCTCCCACATAGCCATACCGATCGAATCCTAAAACAAGGTCATTATGTTTGATAAACTAAACCTATGTTATTTTACACAAGAACCATATCCAATTGAAGGGGATCTATTACATGGAATGTAAAAAAGTTAAATTAGTCTTTAATGAAGTAAAATCATAATTTGGTAAGGATAAAATTGACCTAAATGTTTCAAAACCTATCAACATGGTATGGATGACAATACCTTCCATTCATCATTTTACCAGGCCCTAATCTACTACTAGTATCCTCATAGGGGACTAATCCCTAAAGTGTAAAAATTCCCATAGAAAAGGATAAGGATTTGACCATAACTGGGTATATGAATAGGGTATTACCCATTAATTCTCGTCATAACATACATCCACCCACCTATCAGGGGTTTCATATTTTCTAATAAGATTCTAATATGACTCAAATCATCAAACAATGACACTTAACATTCCTAGAAAGTTAGTTCAAAAGTCTCCTAGCTACCTATCTCAATAGGAAATAGTACAACTAGTATATACACTCACATTAACATTAATAATTTACTCTAAAACACTATTGATTCCTAAATGGACACAAGTATAGTTTCCTTTCATCAAGGTTTATGAAGAAGAAGGCCACTAATACCTATGTGGAATGTACAATTTCCCTTTAAAAAAATCTTTCGGGGAAATTCATTAGTTAATCCATACCATAGTTTTCTCCATTTCCCATAACTTGAAAAGTTTTTGTTTAATCCATTTCACAATATCACATTTTTCATAGACAATACAAATTCGTAGATTTATGGGAATTCAAGGACATGTAATAATAATTTTTTTTATGAACTTTAATTGGAAATATATTTAGTCGGAACCACAAGGATCATTAGGATTCCAATATCACAATTATAATGGTATCCATTTTATATCCAAATCACTCACTATTGGGATTAGTAATGAAAATGTCAATTCCAATTTATATAGGAATTTGTTTAAGGTTCTTATTGACATTTTAATTAACTGATGCCTCAAATAATTAATTCTTAAAAGGAAAAAAAAAACAAAATTTATAATTTAAATTGATTTAGTTAAGTAGGATGACACTATATAATTATATGTAACACAACACGACTAGTTGCATAAATTTTCAATACCCATCCAAATTAACATAAATATACTCCCATAGGGTTATGTAAAAAGGAATATAGTTATAGAGGTGACTAATGAGATCCATGTCATTTCAACATGGTCCAGTTATACACGAAACAATTATGAATTTATTGAATCAAATACCAATATATTACAACTAGAATCCCCTGAAAGTAAAACCCAATAAAATATTTTTTTATTAAATATTAGCTAAAACCTAATTGGGTTATTCAAAAAAGAAAAATAAAATATGGATAACCAATATATGTAATGTCCCAGCCTAGATGCGTCCAAACCAGTGCACCAAACTAGTTCACCATAAGACGTCAAATGTGCTTCCCCATATTAAAATGGTTCTTGACATGAAGTCGAGGTTTAATATAGAACATTGAAGAGACTATAACCCTTATATATATAGCACCATGGAATTATTAAAATAATAGAATTTTATTCAATAGCATGTATGAGACACACCACTAAGTGTAGAAATGAATATACCAACCTAGGAATTTACAATATATTTAATATTTTAAATAAATTAAATATATTATATAGCAAAGAATGCATGAAATATAAAGTTAGTTTTCATTAAATGAAAAAACGAATTTCTTTTTTAGGGGTTTCTAATAAGAAAGATCGAGTTTTACTAAATTATATTAATATTATTGTATAAAATTATAGTTATCTCATATCTGTCAAATTGGTAGTATTGAATCTGATTTACTAAATTATGAAAATATATAGTTGAATTTATCTATTAACAATTATTTATAAATAAATATTATTTTTTAATACTTTTTTAAAACAACTATTAATATGTTCCAAAAGAAATTTGTATTTATAAATTAATTTAGTTACTATTAGTGAATTATCAAAATAAAATTTATATATTTTATATTAAATAATTTTTTTACATTCATACAATAGGTTTTATGGACATAAGATAAGAAAAAAAATCCAATTTTATGTATAAAAGGTGTATTTTTTCTAAAAGGCAGCTATGCCACCTTTTAATAGAGCACTTGTTTAAAAATAATTTTTTTTCACTTTTATATATTTTATTTGAAAACATAAGTTTTTTTTTGAAATTGGAAAGTAAAAATTATATTTGGTTTAATATTATTAATTTTTTTTCCAGAAGTTTCCTTATTTGATAGATAGTGAAAAACACTGAACGTAATTGAAAACAGAGTATTCGTCAAAATATTATTTATGGTTTAATTTTATTTTGAATTGGGTTTAAAGATAAATTTGATCCATTATAGAGATATTTATCCACTTTATGTTATTCATATAAATTTCATTTGTAATTTGATATAAAAACATTTCAAACATTTATATATTTTCACTTTCAAACCCGTATTGTCTTCATGTTTGACAGATATATTTTAATTTAAATTATAGAACTTATGTGAGATTAATATTAAAAAATGGATTCTATATTCGTATTCAGTACTCTTTATTATTTATAATAAGGTAAAATAATCTTTTGACTACTTGTGATTAGCAAAAACAGTTATTTTTAATCATAAAAATTAAGGCAGAAATGAGATTATTTAGTGGTTAATCATAAAAGATAATGAATGTAATTGATTAAAAACTTGTCCAAAAACAATTAGATGGAAATATTTAAACAATAAAAACTATTGGATCAAATTTTTTCATTATGGTTAGACTATTAGTTAATAGATACTTCCAAATAGAGAATACATATTGGTATTTACAACTATTCCACTCATCCTCCACTATAAAAAGGAACTCACTTCCCTCAATTTTTCAGACCTATCAATCCTTTTTGAACATAAATTTTCATCCCAAATAACTTACCAATTACACTCCCATCATCCATGAATCATTTAATTTTTAATAAAACAATAAATAGAATACCTTCAGTTAAAACCAAAAGGAGATACTCGAAGAAGAGGTAATGTTCTTCAATGATGGTTTTTGTGTTATTTTTTCCTAAAACCCCTTAAATTATTTCCATAAAATTTTTATATAATAAAATTAGTATCTTAATTGCACTGATATGTTTTAATTTTATTTGTATGACCTAATACCACACACACTTCCATCAAATAGGTTCGGAAATCATCGTTCATATCTATAGTGGACTACCGCCTCACGAACCGATGTCATTCGTTTCTCCACTACAACCTTTCAAGTTTATGAATAATGATTTAAATAATATTTATATAATATATTAATGATATTTATGATTAATTTATGATTATTTAATTATTATATAACACATAACTTGAATCTTTCCATTTTGTGAGTATATGATAAAATCATTTATGTGTACGGTAGACTAATGCCTCACAAAGCGATGTGAGTCATTCAACCATTAAATTTTATGTATTAAGGATAATGTTATTAAAAATATGTTATATATATGAAGTAAAATTTTTACTAAAATTATAATATATATATATCTTTTCATTTTCATTCTATTAATTTGAAAAAAAGTGAAGTAGTGTTCATGCATATTTACTGCCTACCCTCTACATGAATAGTGTATTTCATTTCATACCACCAAATGTTATGGATTGATATAAATACATATATAATGAATATATTAAATATATATAATTTTATACCTTATATATTTTAAGAAATAAGGATATAATTATGTGGAACAAAAAATATCAACTCAAACATACTCGAAATAAAGAATTTTATTGCCTGAAACGGTGAAAATAATGAATGATTATTAACAAATGGGTAAGAATATGTTATAAAAGGATAATATATGATATAATAAAAATTCATATGTTTCTATTATAAGTAAATTACATGTTTAAAACCAATTTAAATTATGTTAAAGAATGTTCAACTAAAAGGATAGTATGTGGTAAGGGATTCTATCGCAATTACATTTCATTAAGTCATATTGTAATGTTATAAACCATGTTTCTTTTATATGGTGTATATGAATCCCATATAAAATTTAATATCTTAAAAATTGAATTATTCATTGCATTTTTTGTTTGAATTTGAAATATTTCATCTATGGGGATTTAAAAAAATTTACCAACTAGTAATGAAATTTCATAACTCAATTCCACTTCATTCGGTTATATTACTTATTGGGTGTTGTTAATACCCTATGAGTATGTTTACAATTAATTACCTATATATTTATGTATTTACACTTATTTTATGTTAATTTATTATTAATAATATTACATGATTCATTGATTAACTGTTACGTCAATGTTATAATAATTTTAATGAAAAAATTCAAAATCTCATTGTAATCAAGATTGTTTATTATTAAAATGGTAGTAAAAGTTATTATATGATGATTATTTATGAAACAATTTAAATTTGTCATACAATGGTTATTAATTATCCTTTTCATGTGATAGTACATGTTTTTCACCAATTGGTACTTAATTTTATTTGGAGAATGTTTTAATAAAATCTGACTCCATTTCTATCTTCATCCAGAAATCTATTTTATTTTAAAACCGTGTTTTATAAAAATATTTGAAAAATATTCTATATTACATTTATAAAATGTTCTATTTTAATTTATAGACATTTTTTATATAAAAAAATGTTTTACAAATGAATCTTCTTATCTCTTTCCAAACAAGTTACTTTTTAACATTTTACAATGAAAATGGAATATGATTTTTACATTGTACGACATGTACGTAATTACAATTCATAATTTTACTAAAACATTATTTTTATATTAATGAATACATTTTTATATATAATATATTTAAATGTTATTTTTAATTAAAATGACATTCATTTTTTTCAAAATAAAAATGATATTTTCCTCAAGAATTTTCTAAAATATATTTTTAATTTAATTGAAGAAAATATAGTTTTTCTTACTCAAATGGGTATAAGTCATATTGATTCCATCCTTATTCCTTATCTTTATAGATTAGGATTATTTTTTAAAATTTTATCATTTAAATTCACTTCCTTGAATAATTTTGATAATCATTAACTTCCCCTAGAGTTATTCACTTTCAAGTAATCATTGACCATTACATTTTTCCAAAATATCAACATTATATATCATGGATATGATTATTTCCTAAAGGTTATTCCATTTTAACATATGGTGTTAACTATAATAGTTATTTGGTTGTCAAGTAACATATTCATAAATCTATATTCTTTAATATATATTGATAATCAATACAACACATTGTTTATGAATTAATTTGAGTTTTAGATATATGAGGAATGATTTAGACATGTATGACATGGGTACGGTATAATTTGAGGTATTAAACTCTATGAATTGGTAGTCTCATGGGATGCATATTCTGGATAAAATAAGCTAAATTGGTTACTACCCACTAGTTTCAAACCGTCTTTTGAAAGGTGATGATGGTAAAGGTTCTATGTACCTAGGAAACCTGGAATCCAATAATTAAAAATTCCCTTCTTTCAGATTTAGTTATTACTATCCATTAGATTTTCATTATGAAAAAATATATGGATTAATTTAATTTTTATTTTATTGATTAAATTATAGGGTTTTCAGTTATTTACCATTCCATATTAATTATTCCATATACAGTTATTTATGTGGAATGTATGCTCAATTATTTAACATTCCATATGCTCAGTTATTTTCCATTAAATATTTATTATGATTATTAATTCATTATTTTTTCTACTATACTTAAACCGTACTAAGCATTTGACCTCACCCTTATTTTGTTTCCTTTCCATATTATTCCTTGAAGTGTAATAAGAATGATATGTAGGGATATGATAAATGGAAAAATTTTATTAAAGAAATGAAAAATATTATTTAATAATTTATGTATTTATTTGTAATAAAATACTCTAGTATACATCTAGTTTACCAAGACTACTAAACTAATTATTCCTTTTGAATATTAATCTTATATATTTTCTAATTTAATTATAGGATGTATCTAATCTAGGATAATAGGGTCCAGGTCACTATTGTTGGAATAAGATCAATTATAGTAGAAACCGTGGGAACTATATTTAAGAAAACACAAATTATGGAACATAACCCTATGATAGAATTTTATGATAAGTATAGAAGAAAAATATAATGTTTTAGAGAGGTATAAATTATGTATAATTTCAAAAAAAATACATCACTACATGGATATTATTAGTGGACATGGTTTTGGAATAAATGTACCTTAGGTTAACAACTTTGAAGAGGTAATGTCAGTATTGAATCGATCGTAACCTGGTACATGATATTTTCCCTTACTACACCTCTATTTAACACCACTAATGGATATGATTTGTATTATATACAATTTCATTAGAAACCATTATGAAGCATTTGAATAGATAATAGAAATGAACGACATAGGTTAAACTGAATGAATCTTAGATTGAAAATAATTATTGATGATTTAGACAACCAAAAAAATTTATATTTTTTCCCACTATGTTAATTTTTTCCCACACTATAATTTCTGGTTTTATTCAATAACCTGTAACCAAAGAAATAATGTTAAGGCTGAAAATGAAGGACATGGTTGGGAAAATGAAAAGGGAAATGGGGTTTTTATAAGAGATAAATATATTGCGTCTATTCCTAATTAGTTTTCCAAAAATATGATTAACAAAATATTCCATAACAAGATCCTAGACATAGAAATCAAGAGACAGATGGATTTTGTGAAGAAATTGAGTGATGTAGATCATGGAGAAAAGAAATCCTGATTTCCATCATGCAAGAAATGTTGAAACGGATACCCATGAACATGTCTCGAAGAAACATGTATATGTTTATGTGGGTAAAATAATGGCATCAGGAAGAGAAATTTTGAATAAAGATATAGAGTAGGATTGATGGAAATAAATCACATCCTGATGATCTATTTATAGATTTTTTTCATAAATGTGGGGAACCTGGTCATTTGCTAATTCAATTATCTCTTTTTAATTGTAACACCTACATTGTAAGAAACAAGACCTTCTTTTCAGGTATGGATCTTTATTTTGGGTTTTCTTAGGAAAAGGGAAGAAATGATAATTTTATATGTACATGCGGCATACTTTTGAGTACACATCATGTACCCGGTTGTCACGTATGGATGTGTACGAGCTATGTAACAGCCGAGTACATGGCTGTGTACGTGACCAGGCTAACCAACTAAAGCATGGGCCAGTTGAGGCTAGTACATGGCATGTACATTAAAGGAACACAAAATATAATTTTATATTTTATTTGAAAAATTGGTGCGGAGTCACGTCTCATCTTTATAAATATCTTCTTCTCCCCTCGATGCGTATAAGAGAGTGATAGAATGCTGAAGAACTATGAACCCATCTCACTTATTCATTCAACCTTCAATTGATACATCCTCGGGTGTGTTGTATTCCCCTTTGTGAGTTCTCTCATTTCCTAGATCATTTTTCCTGATTCCCCATATCTCATGAGTATTTCAAGGATGGGTTTTTCCCTTTTTTTAGATCTACACCATTATAGGCTGATTCAAGGGTTGAATTTCAAGAGTGTTGATCGTACACCATCAAGGTAGGTTTTTTTGTGACTTTTTTTATTGTATTTGGATTATATATTCTTAATGTTATGAATAACCATGGTTGGTGTATTTTATGTCTTGTAATTAAACCCATTTTGATGCCATCTATGGATTGTTTGATTGCGAAAGGGTTATTGCTTTTGCATAAGGTTTTATACCTTTATTATGGGTGTGTTTCCCTGTTTGATTGATTTTGGACATTTGGTCTAGAATGCATGTTAGTCTTCCTTCAATTTCAATGAATTATGTTGTAAGGATGTAGTTACTAATTATATGATATGCACGTGATTCTCATTGTAAAATTATGAAAAATTGGAATTTGACTTTGAGTGCTTCCCAAGGTGGGGTCATTTGTGTATGAATTGTTGTTATATTGACCTAGAGGAATTGACTGTGAGAGATACCAGATGATCATAGATTATAGGGGTTATACTATGAGAGCTACATATAGGGTCATTATTAAATGAATGTTGGACCCTATGGTATTGACTCTAAGAACTTCTAGGTGGTCATAATAATTTATTTTTATATGAAGACCAAGGGGGTATTGACCATGAGAGTTACCCTGGTGGTAAAATATATATGATTATTTCTATGTGGGACTAAAGGGTTTAGAATATGAGAGATTTCATAGAGGGTCATTATTTATTCAATTGATTATTTGTTAGACTAGATAGGTTAGACTATGAGAACATTCCCAGAGGGTTGGTTATGAATAATTTAATGATTGTGATGAGTTACCCAACCAAATCACAAGCTTGGAATCAGTTATACTCAATTTGTTAGATGGTATTTTGAGACATATATTTTTTTACTATTACACAAGAGGATATTTAGATTAGTCTAGATCCAAATATTACATTATCCAATGGATGGAATAATTGAAAAACTGTAAATGAATGTATTTGAAAACTGTAGGGTTGTTTAATTTTGAGTACTTCATAGTCTACTGCTTCTTTTTTTTCATATCACCTGCTATATAGATTCACTGATAGTTAGGCACATATTTGTTGGAAATTGCCTACTAAGATTCTTCTCACACCCTATTTGGGTCATTCTTTTGGACCAAAATAGATTATTTTGTTGCAGGTATAGATAAGGTCAAACTCCCTTCTTCATCAAGTACTTGATTTCTGTTGGTGCTAGAGAGCATGTGACCAAGACGAGGCTTGTGATGCTACTGGATTTTTACTTTTTTTATACATTGGTTTCAGTATTGTATTTAAAAAATTGTGACTTGTTTGAATTTTTTTCATAGATAAACATGAATGATTCATTTATATATGCTCTAGTTGTTATATTCCTATCAGTCTTCTCATGTTTACTTCTTTTGTTGGTATTAATGCTTCCGTTATTGTTTACTACTGTTATTCCACTATGTATACTCTACCAATGGGGGAATATTTTTCCCATTATAATACCTTTAACCTTAGTTTTATTCGTAAGCCTCTGAGGTTTGGGGAAATGTGTTTGAGGGCATGTGACCAACTGGGTATGGGGCTCCCTTGGGTGGCACCCAAAATCGGGACATTTCAATGTTGTATCAAAGGAGTTTCTTTTCTGATTTGCCTTAATATTTGGATCATATATATAGGGATATTAAGTAATAGATATTTTGTAATAAGTTGTTCCTAGGAGTAGCTAACTCGTGTATAGGGAAAATCCAAATTTACCTCGAATATTGTGATTTTTCTGGTTTTTCAATTGTAACAGTTTCTTTGATTTCAACATTAGGTGATTTGATTATTTTTTTCTATTATGATTATTTAATTTTGTTACTATTCTTGTTGAAACCAAATTAGATGGGGTTATTCCATCTCATGCATCAGATAGTAACTTTATAGATATCACATTCCATGCATTCTTGTCATGCCATTTAGGGTGAATTATTAATTGACTGTTGTTGGGAAAGATGTGGTTACAGATATGCATGTTGTTTTAATAGATGTTGTGATATAATACCTTCTATTTTATATTGTATTTTTAATTGTAAGTTTTCATTTGGATTGACGCCAAGATTTGTTCTCTGAGTTTTTATGTGCCCTCTTGGATCAGAATTTGGTGGATAATATTTTAACTTTAATTGAATTTTGTCATGTTATGGAATGAATAACGATACCAAAATTTGATTTTCATGAGTATGGGCTCCCATGGGTAGGAAGTTTTCATGCCTTTGATATAATTGTATTTTTTTAATGGTTATGGAGAATTTTCAGAGGCCCACTGCTTGGAAACCCAAACAACACAACGTGTGGTGTTATGAAAACATGCCATGTGTTCTTGTGTTTGGGAAAAACTAACTTTTCATAAGTACACGATGTGTACCTTATGTACATTCCATGTAGTTTTTAACCATGTGAATTGACTCTGTGAGTAGAGACATGGGGTTGGGAATTATTTTTTGGAACGCACCATGTACCAGGAGTACACGATTTGTTTTAAATAATAGTGTATCCTGCAAAGTGACCAGAAACATGGGTGGATGAAACATAGGTTGTACATGAAGTGACTCGTTTATTTACTCTGTGGAGTTATCAATCTTGTATTTTTCCATGTGACCAGAAGAACAGGTAGATGGGACTTAATTAGTACACGTCGTATCTAGCGTGAACACGTTGTGTAGTGTTTCCCAGGAGAGAATTGTGTAGTTCTAGCCATGTAAAAGCACTTGGGTTGGAGGGAAAATTCAATTACACACAATGTCTTAAGTTGAACACACTATGTGTATAGGGTGTTACACAACTATGTTGGTAGAGGTACACACCAATGTTAATGCTTAAATGGAACATGTCGAGTGGTAGTTTTACACTCCATGTAACCATATTTTGTAAAACGTGAATGTTTTCCTTATCATATTCCTTTCTTGAACTTTTATGTTTCTATCCTTGGTAATCTTGAATTGATATGTGCACTTGACCTTGGAGAGTCATTCCACCAAGAATTCCACCGGTTGTACACCAGGTGAATGGTGACGACTAGAAACCGAAAATGGTAGATCAGGGACTACCGACAGATCCTCCCATCATTCCTGTCTTGGAACTAGTAGTTATACCGGACACAGGTGCTGATGCAATGTTCTGTGATGGATTTATTAAGATGAATCAGACTTTCCTAGGATCACCACATCCTTCCCTAACTTTATATGAGAGTAATAGGGTGTTCTAGGAGCAGCATTATCCCACTTTTTCAGGGGAAGGAGGACCATAGGATGTAGATCAATGGTTGGAGGCCATGCTTTCTGTCATTGAGCCTCTGTAGATGCCTTTAGAGAGGAGTGTGAACCTTAAAATGTACATGATATGTGATTCCTCCAAGAGATGGTGGGATGTTATCTCACATGCATGACGTCATCGAGATATGTCTTGAGAAGTGTTTCAGATAACCTTTTATGATTACTTCTATCCTGAGACATTGGGGGCCAACCAAGCACGAGAGTTTATGCATTTAGAGTAGGATATTCTTTCAGTGATGGATTACTCTTCTCTTTTTATAGAGCTTCAGTGCATCGTAATTGTTCTAGGAGGTAACGAGTTATCCTTGGAAAGTATATTAGAGGATGGTATTAGGTATGCCATCTGATCATAGGTGAATGTTTTCAGGATGACTTCAGTGATGGATATAGTGAAACAAGCACTTATTACTAAGCGAAATCTGAGGGTGTTCAGAGCTGCAATCCAGTGAGTTTCAGCATCTAGTGCCATTACTCCTTCAAAAAATAGCATGAAGTGCTACAGGTAGATTTTAAATGATGTTTCTTTAGTTAGCTAGGTGGTATGCTACCAGTGTGAGAAGGGTGGGAATACGAGACAACATTTCCAGAAGGACCTAGTCAAGTGTTGATCCATCAGCAAGATGGATCATATTCAGGGTTTTGCTGGTTTTTTCTCACCAACAGCTAGTGGCATGGGTTTAGTTATGACACCTAATTTAGCAGCTGGACCACTAGCTTCTCATCAGTTAGAAAACTAGTGTTCGTCATGCTGTTCAGGATGAGGAGGTGGTCATGGACGTGGTAGTAATGCTACAAGATTTCAATGACAACTGGGTCGATCTACATAGGGTAGTCAATCATGGTCGCAGAGCCATAGTAGAGGTCATACTTTTGCAGTGGAGTAGACCCAGCTGAAGTAGGATCCCAGACACTCAATAGTTATATGTACGATTTTTGTTGCCTCAGTTTTAGCTTCTTCTCTTTTTGATATTGGGGATTCCCATTTTTTATATCTCTTCCATTATAGAGAGCCTTAGGCTCTTAATATTTAATTTTTATTATGTTATTATGTTATAAATTGCATTGGGGATTGGGACGGCTAGTGTACGTCAGTGTAAGGGGTTCCCTCTTGAGGTTTTTGGGTGTCACTTATTATGGGACCTCTATGTCTTAGAGACGATAGGATTTGATGCCATTTTAGGAATGGACTGGTTGGTCTTATTTCAGGCCTTTTTTTGACAGATATTTCTATAGGGTGAGTTTCACATCACCAAATGGAGGGTATATTCTACACAAGAGAAAATGGGATATCTAGGAGAGAAGAGCGGGACCCAAGAATCATGGGTTGGGAGGAATTACAACCCATATTTCAAGTTTATATCTGGATTACCAGGTGACTTCATAGATGTAATTTCTTCTAGTGGTGGATCATTTTAGGGATGTCTTTCTAGACACCTTTTCTAGTTTACCTCCAGAGTGACAGGTAGATATCACTGTTGATATTATTCTAGGAGTGGAACCGGTGTCCAATCCTCCTTATAAGATAGCTACACTAGAGTTATAGGAGCTCAAGAAGAAATTAGAGGAGATGCATGCAAAGGGTTTCATTTAACCTAGTACTTATCATTGAGATTCACCTATCCTTTATGTGAAGAAGGTAGATGGTACCATCATTATTTTCATGGATTTTAGAGGCTGAACCAGTTGATGGTCAAGAACTGATATCCCTTTCCAAGGATTGATGATCTCTTATATCAGCTTCGAGGAGCACGTGTGTTCTCAAAGATTGAAATGAAATATTGTTATCATCAGTTGCATGTTATACCATTAGATATACCTCTTACAACTTTTTGGAGTAGGTATCATCTATATGAGTATTTGGATTGTCGTTTAGTCTCACAAACACACCAACAGTTTTCCTGGAACTGAGGAACAAAGTGTTCCATACTTACTTGGATTATTTTGTGGTAGTATTTGTGGACGATATCTTGGTCTACTATCACACTCAAAATGACCATCCACCAATCTTAAGAACATTTTGGGTACACTGATAGAGCATCAATTATCTACTAGGCTTTCAAAGTGACACTTTTGGATAGATCTGATCCACTTATTAGGTCATGTTATCACATAGACAGAAGTATCAGTTGACTGAGAGAATGTGAGAGTAGTAGTTTCCTAAGAGTAGGAAAAGATCATATTTGAGGTATGGAGTTTTCTGGGGCCATATGGTTACTACAGTCACTTTATACATGACTTTTCATTCTTAGAAGCACCAATAATAGGCCTGACCAATATGGGAGCAATGTACTTGTGGTTAGATTCCTGTGATTTAGCCTTTCATAAGATAAAAGGGAGATTGACTTCAACACCAATATTGATTTTTCTATAGCTGGTCAAGAGTAACACTGTTTACTGTGTTGCATCACGAATTTGGTTGGGAGAATTCCTTAGGTATGGGGAATGAGTCATTGCATATGGTTCATAGAATTTGAGACCACATGAGATGAATTACATGACACATGATCTCAATTTAGCTACATTTGGGCATGGTTTGTTCTATTGGAGACATTATCTTTTGGGAGAACATTTTGTTGTATACACTGACCACAAAAGTCTGATGTATATATTAACTTAGTATGATTTTAATTTGAGACATGGAAGGTGGGTTGAGTACCTTCAGTCTTTTGATTATGAGATTTATTACACACATGGGAAAGGAAACATAGTGGCTGATTCATTGAGAAAGAGGACTTAGATACAGGAAGTTCAGGAGGCCAGCAGTGAGTGGTAGCTTATGGATCTATTCTCTGAGATGCATTTGTAGGTGAATGACAGACAGGTGTAGACGCTTCTTTTATTCTGTAGTTGTTACCTCTACTCTACTATATCGAGTGAGAATGAGGAGTATATCATATTACGAAGGTATAGTACTACGTGAGAGTGTTTTAGGAAGCACCCTACTCATGGATGGACCATATATGAGAATCAGATTTTGTGTTTTCATGGGCATGCATGGGTGTCAGCAGACATACGCGAGGAGCTATTGTAGGATTTTCATTACATAGAACGAGTAGTTCATCCTGGTGTTACCAAGATGTATCAAGATATACACCATTAGTAATGGTGTCCATATATGAAGAGGGATGTGTAAGGTTTTTTATGAGATGTTCCACCTATAAGTAGGTAAATGTGGAGCATCAGCGACCAACATGGCTTCTACAACAGTTACCCATTATCGAGTGGAAATGGAATGATGTCGCAATGGGTTTTGTGACAGGTTTACTGAGGTCGACATGAGGGAATGATGCGGTTTGGGTTTTTGTTGACAGACACATGAAGGTTTCACATGCCTTTCCAATGAATGAAACCTTCAATGTTGTTTAGCATGGAATTCTGTACATTATAGAGATTATATACTTGCATGGGGTTCCACACTATATTATTTTAGACCTTGATGCTTGGTTTACTTCTCTTGTCTGGAAAATACTAAAAAAGTATTTGGGTACATAAGTAATTTTGAGTACAGGTTTCCATCCCCAAATAGATGGCCAATATGAGTGCACAATTCAGGTTTTAGAGGATATTCATTGACAATGCATCCTGGATTTCAGGGGCTCTTGGGAGAGACACATACCCCTTGTGTAGTTTTCCTATTATAGAAATTTTCAAGAGATGATTCAGATGGAACCTTATAAGGATTTGTATGGTATTCCATGATGATCACCCATATATTGGATGGAGACTAGAGGGGAATCTATGCTAGGAACTCATCTTGTACAATATTCCACTGAGTAAGTGGAGTTTATTTGGAAGAGGATGGATAATACATCGTCTCGGTAGAAATTGTATGCTGATTGAAGAAGATGACCTCTAGAGTATGTGGTCAGAAATCCGATTTTCTTACATGTCACAACTAGGATGGTACACAACAGGATTCAGAGATAGGGTAAGCTTTCATCAAGACATGTCAGGCCATTTGAGGTTTTGGAGAGAGTCAGGCCGATTGCCCATAGTTTGCAGTTACCTTAGAGGTACTGGGCTTTTCATGATGTATTTCATTTTTCACAGCTATGACGTTACTTTTCTGACTCATCTGATGTTTTTCAACCTGAGGAGGTTGAGATGAAGGTGGATTCATCCTTCAAGGAGCAACATATCTGGATTGTGGATCACAAAACAAATGTTCTCTGTGTTCAGTCTGTTCCTCTAGTATGGGTGATATGACAGCACATGCGAGTACATGATGAGACTTGGGAGAGGGAGGATGACATATGATCCTAGTGTCCATAGTTATTTGAAGATTCTTCTTTACCACCATATTAAGAGAAATTCGGGGACGAATATTTTAAAGGTTTATTTTTGTAAAAACCTAGATCTTCTTTCTAGGTATGGATCTTTATTTCTGGTTATTTTTGACGAAAAGGGAAGAAATGATAATTTTTTAAGTACACACCATGTAATTTTCAGTAAACTCTATGTACCTGGTTTCCACATAAAGCTGTGTATTAGCAGTGTAACTATCGAGTAGATGTCCATATAGGTCACCTGGATGACCGTCTAAATTGGGGACCTGTTGGGGATAGTATACATCATGTACATTAAATGAGTATACCTTCTCCTTTTCTTTTTATTTGATAAATTTGTGTGGGGTCGAATCTCATCTATGTAAATACCTTCTTCTTCCCTCGATTCGTACTTTTTTGCGAAATAATGCAGAAGAAATTTGGAACCCTCACAATTCTTTGTCTGATCTTTGATTGAGTTGCTGTCAGGTGGGTTGAATTCCCACTGGTGAGTTCCCTCTTTTCATAGAGCCTTTATTCCAGATTCCTCCTATCTCATGAGTACATCAAGGATGATTTTTTTTCCTTTTTGTATATCTATGTCATTTTAGGATGATTCAAGGGCCTACGTTCAAGTGTATTGATCGTATGACATCAAGGTATGTGGTTTGTGCATTTCTTTGATTTTATTTGGATTATATATGCCTAAAGTGTTGAATATCCATGTTTAGGGTATTGGGTGTTTTGGAATTTAACACTATTTAATGCCTGATATGGTTTTCTTGATTGAAAAAGGGTTATTTATAATGCATAAGGTTTTATACATTGATTATTGGTGTGTTTTCCTTGTTTGATTTATTTTGACCATTTGTTCTAGAATTCATTTTAGGCTTGCATCTTTTTCCATGAATCGTGTTGTTAGGATGGAGTTACTGATTATATTAGATGCATGTGATTTTCATTGTGAATGTATGTCGAAGGGTAATTCGACTGTGAGAGGTTACTGAGGTAGGGTCATTTGTGTATGAATTGTTGTTATGTTGACCTAGAGGTATTAACAGTGAGACCTGACAAGGGTTTATAGACCAGAGGGGTTAGACCATGGGAGCTACCTAGAGGGTCATTACTAAAGGAATGTTAGACCCTAGGTCATTGGCTATGAGAACTTCTTGGTGGCCATTATGATTTAATGTTACGATGCACACCAAGGGGTATTGACCGTGATAGCTGCCTAGGTGGTCATCTGTAAATGATTTGTGCTATGTGAGACCAAAGGGGTTAGACTATGAGAGATTTCCCAGAGGGTTATTATTTATTGAATTGATGATATGTTAGACTAGAGGGGTTAAACTGTGAGAACATTCCCAGTAATTTTCTTATTAATAATTAAATGATTATGATGGGTTTCTAAGCCAAATCACAAGCTTAGACTTGGTCTTACTTGATTAGTTAGATAGTCTTCGGAGATATCTATTTTGTTACTATTACCCAAGGGGATATAAATCTTAGGCTAGATACTGAGATTTCATTATCCAATGAATGGAATAATTGAAAAAATGTAAATTAATGTAATTGAAAACTGTTGGATTTTTTACTTTTGATTACTTACTAGTTTAGTGCTTTATTTTTTATATCACTTTCTATATATATATCAACTAACAATTAGGAACATACCTTTTGTTTTTTCCTTATTGGGATTCAAATCACACCCTATTTGGATCATGATTTTAGAGATAAATAGATTATATGGTTGCAGGTATAGATAAGGGAAAGCACCCTTCTTCATCAGGTACTTTATTGTTGTTGGAGATTGAGAGCATGGGACCAAGCTGAGACTTGTGATGCTGTTGGAGTTTTACTATTTTTATGTACTTTGGTTTCAGTATTGTATTTCCATCATTATGACTTTTTAGGATGCTTTCCTAGATACATGTGACATACATAATTTATATATGCTTCAGTTGTTATATTCCTATTAGTATTTTTCTGTTTACTTCTTTTTTGTTATTAATAATTCCGCTATTGTTTACTCTTGTTATTCTGATGCACATACTCTTATAATTATGGAATTGTTTCCCTATTAATAGACCTTATACCTCACTTCTAGTTAGCAACCTCTGTCATTTTGGGAAATGTGTTTAAGGTCATGTGACCAACTGGGTATGGGAAACCCTTGGGTGGCCCCCGGAACTGGGATATTACATAGACCATGGAAGAACTCAAGTAGATATAAAATAGATTATGCGCTTATGTATTGTGATTTTGGAAATAAATTGTTGAAGTGTTGGATCAATAATATTTCATTTAAATGAATTTTAAAACATATAATGATTTTATTAAATTTTATAAGAAATTATATATTCATTAACATAGGAATTATGGATTATATCATGGGATAATGAGTTTGAGAATATGTTCATTCACTAAAAAATATGTATTTATGTTTTATGTGATGTGAGTCGACCATTATTAGAGAAATTTTAGATACATTTATAGCAATTATATGTTTTAGTTGAAGTTTTATTTGAGGAATAATGCCTTTAAATTTTAGGGATATAATTTTGAAGGTATTGATAACGTTTAGGATTAATATTACCATAGATTAAATTATAATAATATTTAAATACTATTATTAGACCTTAAAAAAGGGGCTTCTTTGAAAAAATTATCTAAAATTATATTTAATGATTAATTTTTTTCAAGGATTTCTATCATATATTTGAGAACATTATAGGAATATATTTTATAAAAAGGAAAACCTATATGATGGGAAAAATCGTAATATCTGGAATGGATGATGAACCCGATCCCACAATCGAAGGATGAATTGGGGTTAATGTAAACCACTGACTTGGGAAATTTCTTGATTAATTTGACATTGTTTTATTTAAAAATTTTGATGTATGAATATTAATTTTGAACAAGGATTTTTATTTCGAGGTTTATATATAAATTTATTGAGCACATTTTTCTTGTAAAATCATTAGACAAAAATGTAAATAATTGATTTATGGATCTTATGATTTATTAAATGTGAATTTTATTGCTTCATGCGTAAAAAAATTCACGATATTTATATCTTGGAAGATGAAATTAAATGAAAATTTATTGCAGAATAAATATGATGAAATTATTCTTACGAAATAAAAATATATCAAGAATTTATATTTTCTCTCATTATAAGGTAATAAAAAATTTCTCAATTTTAGGAAAATTGATATTGAAGAAAAATTATTATCCAATTACATTCATATCCAATAAATAAAATGTTCCATTAAATCCTCATAGATATATGGTCTTATAGCCCTAAACATTCCCTTGATCATTCAATTTCTTATGATGAATGACCTCAATCACTCCCTATGATTTTGTACTCATTTTTTCTATTTACATATCTGAATGTGATACTACTATTATCCGATATAGATACCTAGTTATATGAAACCATTGTAGATACCATTCTCTATTATTAAGATGATATCGTATTAATAATTTTAAGTTGTGGGATTTTTGTAAGATGGTTATTTAAATATAAAACCCCTAATTAATGATATCATTTTCAAATTGTGGGAATTCAATTTATTTATGTTGGGGATAATGTATTGCCCTAATTTTTTTAAAAGAATAGTTATTTAATGGTGTGTATGATATGAAACAAAATGCATAGAATAGAATATAACCTCACAAGATAATACAATATGTTTATTTTTGTATA
Source organism: Viscum album (assembly GCA_963277665.1). Taxonomy (NCBI): domain Eukaryota; kingdom Viridiplantae; phylum Streptophyta; class Magnoliopsida; order Santalales; family Viscaceae; genus Viscum; species Viscum album. The sequence goes on along the minus strand of OY728135.1, from coordinate 1,544,255,588 downwards.
AAAATTTAATGTATGATATATTCTTAATTTCATAAAACATAGAGTTATCCTATGTTACACGAAATGAAAAATTTCTTTGAAATATTGTGTTACACATAAGATCTAGTTTTACCGAATACAATTAATATTATTATTTAAAACTAAAATTATTCCCATATAATTAAATTGGAATTTATTAATTGGATTAAATAACTTATGAATATTTATAGTTGAGGTAATAAGTTCTTAATTAATTAAAAATGAATATAATAACAAATTTAATATAAAGGAAATGTTTTTATAAAAAAAATAATATTATGCATTAAATGTTTTTATCTTAATAAATTAAAATAATTAATATTATCATATCACATTAGTGAGATTAATATATTTTATATTCATAAACATATTTTTAAATTCATCCAATAGGTTTTATAAGAATAATATAAGAAAAATACAAATTTCATTCATAAAAGATGTTTTTTTCTAAAAGGAAATTATTAATCCTTTTAATCTAACACTTGATTTAAAACTAAAATTTGTAAATTTTATGAAATTAACTTCATAAAATAGAAATTATATTTTATATAGGTGTTTTGAAATAATCTTCTGGTTAATTTTGGTAATTTTATGAGAAGTTTCATTTTTTGAGGAATAATGAAAATACTAGGTTTAATTGAAAAATAACATTTCATATAAATAATTCAGAATGTTAAATTATATTTTAAATTTATTTTAATTATATATTAGATCAATTAAAATATATTAATATATTTTATGTCACTGGAATATATTTTATACTGAATTTTCATATAAAACATTTCAACCTTTTACACATAGTCACATTAAAACTCTACTTTATCGCTACATCTACAAGATAAATTTCAAATTAAATTATTCCAATTTTTTTGAGTTTTTCATTAAATGGAATAAATAGTTTTAATCATAATATTTTGTAATATCTAAAAAAATTAATTTAATTTTGGAAAAAAGTTATTAGATAAACAATCAATCATAATCATAGTGATTAAGGTAATAATATTTTTACTCAGAGGTCAATCTTAAAAGATAAGGTGTGAAAATGACCCAAATATTTTCAATAACCTAATGGATTGAAATATTTAGACCAAACCACCTATTATATGGAAAATGGATCATTATATGAAGAACATGAGGTAAAGGATACTTCCAATAGTGTTTACATTATGATATTTACAAGAATTCCACTCCTTTACTATAAAAGGGAACTCACTCCTCTAAGTTATTCACACCTATAAAGACATTTGAGTTCATCCAAAACCATACCAATACACGTAAAGAATAAAAAATAATAATCCTAAAATCCTTAGTTTATTTATAAATACAAACAATTAAGGACATTGTTGCAAACCAAAAGGAGGTACCCAAATAAGAGTAAATGTCCATTGATGAACATTTATGCTTTATTTATTTCTAAAACCCCATAAATTATTCCATATCCTGATTATATAATAACACCAAAATCATAAATATAATAATATGTTTTTTAATTTAAATACCAATAACCACACACACTTCTATAAAATGTGTTGTGAAATCATCGTTCCTGTGTACAACAGACTACAACCATGGGATCCAATGTCGTTCGTTTTTTAATTAAAACCATTCATAGTTGGACATAATGATGTAAATACTATATATATAATATTTTTAATATTTATAATTTATTTATTATAATTAAATTGTTATATAAAACATAGATTCGTGATTTCCAGGTTCTGGGAATATAACAATGTCATTCGTGTGTACGGTGGACTACCACCTTGTGAAGCGATTTTATTCATTGACACTTTACATGGAATGTATTAATGATAATTTAATAAACATTTGTGATATATGTTAAATAAAAATAACCTTTATATTATAATATATATATATATATTATATTATTTACTTTTTTTCTTTTAATATGATAAGAATTTGGAAGTAATGTTCATGCATACGTATGACCTACCATCTCCGTGAATGAAGTATTTCAATTACTATCACTAAATTTTATGGATTACTATAAATACATATATACCGAATATATATGATATTTATATAACTTTTTACATTTTCGAGTTTATAAAATCATGATCAAATTAATAGGAACCAAAAATAGCAAGTCAAAACATAGTAATAAAAGAAATTATAACCTGAAACGATGAAAATAAATGAACATTATTAACAAAAATGTAATAATATATTATTAAATGATAACATATTATATCATAAATGTAACGCCCTGAACCTAGTTACCCAGAGTCGGTGCATTATTAAATAACATTGGCATGATCACAAGAAAGATCAAATCTCGAAAGACCGATTGGTTTAGTAGCCTTGGAAACACTAGATATATTCATAAGTTTTACATTACATCATAAATTGAAAAACTACTACAACAACATAATGTCTCCACAGTCCACACTATTATCCCCTCATAATATCCCTGCAGGTCATTCATAACTTACTTCTTCACATCCTGGAAAAAATAAAACATAGAAAAGGGGTGAGCTCAAATGCCCAGTAAGGATAACAATATAGCAGAACATTCAAAATAAGCATAAACATTTAAGGCAATGCATTACTAAAACAAAAGCCTTTTAAACTTGAACTTCAACAAAGTATGGCAAAAGTAAAATGAAATAATGCCATTTACTTGTTCACATGGATATTCTACTAATCGAATAATCACATGCAATATCAATAACCACTTTCATAATGTTGGAATGCATAATGCCAGACTATCATAACCACATAGCCAAGGCCTCGTGCCAAGACTACAAATAAGATTTTGCCAAGGCCTTGTGCCAAGACACTAGTTTTTCTCATGAGACCTACCGATGCATCGAGGAGCTATAGCGGGCTCCACCCGTCACATATTAAGTCCAATGCATTCCCATATGAAAAGGTTTAAACATAACATAAACATTCGTATTAAAACTAGCATAAGAAATGTCAATAATTTCACCATAAACTATTAATGGTATAAAAATAGCACATCCACAGTCAAACATATCACAAAACCTTCAATACAATATAGAAGTTTTGTATCATAATAAATCAATTTCACATAAGCGTAAAATCCATTAAAGGATGTTGACATAGATGAAATCAAAACTCTTTTTAGAGAAATATCTCTTTCTATTTTGAAATCATTTAAGAGTCATATATTTATAAAATAAAATATTTTCTTTGAAAATATTCTTATAAGCTTGTAAGGGAAGCTTCGACGATTTTATAACGGCGGAAAATAACCGCACCTGCCTGTATAAGTTAAAAAAAAACATTCTTACCTTAATTCTGTCGAAAAGGTTAAAAAGCACCTTGTTTGGAAAACGACGGAAAGATTCCTTTATAAACCTCTTATAAAAAGTAAAAAAAGGGTATAAATGACTTTAACCCATATTCTAGTAAATAGTAAAAATGTTTTGAAATTCATTTTTAAGAAATATGGACGTGGATGATAAAGAGATCCCAGTAGATTATTACGTATAAACAACCTCAGATAATGAAGAGATTGCGAAATAACCCTTACCTTGCACTTTTTCTTGGTTGGGTTAGGTTAAAATCCTGTATAATGGTGAAATAATTGTTATTAAATTATACAAGAATCATATATATTAATATGATATCATATATGATCTTTTAATATTGATTTGATAATAATATCTTAGTATTATCGTTGTTTCGGGTGTTAACTTACTTGTTTTATTTTATATGTTTTGTTACGTAAGCCATGTTTGTAATGGATAGGTTGTATATTATTCATATCCAGAATGATATCAAGTCCTTAAACATCATTTTTAAATCATCAAATGATAATTATACTTGAATGGATACGATGGAGAATGAATCTTATCGCGTTCGTGGAGACGGTAGTCCGTACGTACGCACGAGCGACAATATCATTCTTTTGATATTAAAATAATATATAAATGGATGGTATATCATATATACAGAATCATTAACATGTTATATTTATTATTTACATGAGTTACACATCATTATTATACCCATCCAAATAATAATATATTGAATAACAATTACACCACGACGTGGAGACGGTAAGCCGTACGTACGCACGTATGGTGACATGTTATTCAAAGGGTGGATAGAATACTGAATATGGTTGTACCATATTTATAATAACATCACATTATATGTGAGATACTGGATTTATTATTTTAGAATGGTAAGAACAAAGAAAGAAGAAGTGGAAGAAGAAAGGAACTTGAAAAGGGGTGGTGAAAACATTACCTCTTCTTCGGGTTCTTCCTTTTGATTTGATCAAAAGGGCTCCTTAGGTTGGCTTTATGATCAAAATAAGGCATCTAGGTTGTAGTGAGGGATGTTGGGAGAGTATTTGGGCCGAGTTTGGCCGAACCAAAAGGCTTTGAAGGTGTGAAGAAAGGAGAAGGAGGAGTGCCCTTTTATAAGAGGGGTGAGGGGCACCTTTGGAAAAGCTAGAAATATTAATTTATAATAAATTCATATTCGGTTTCTAATGGCTCCAAAGTTGATTATTCAAAGGTTAAGGTGGGTATAGGTCGTAAAACACTCAACCAATATAATTTAGACAGGTTTGAGTACTTATATTAACCTTATCTTTAATTATTAACTCTAAGTTAATTAGTTTCACTTTTACAATGTCTCTTTGTATTTTTATATAATATGGTTAATAAACTTACTATATACATACAAGAGACCTCAAAGTGGTCCATTAATGATGAACCTATCATGATATAAGCCTCTTGGCTGGACCTTAGATTTTTAGGAATTTAATACCAATTAATAATATAATATTTGTTTTAAGAACTCTTTTATGTCAATTTTGACACTATTCAATAGTTGATTTTTGTGAAACTCATAATAGATTGATTACTTCGAAAAAGTCAATTAAATAAATACTAATATATCATATTATCCTAGAAAAGTAGTTTAATTCATTAAAAGTTTCATATTATATTTATTTTGGTATTTATAATATCAATTATTTTAATTTTTCACTATTATAGTAATTAATTCATCATCATTGTGTCATACATAAATTAAATTATTTAATGTCTAAAAATTATAAATAAAATATCACTATGTATGAAATCTTTTTATATTTCTAATGAATATTTATAATCTAAAATCCAACATATATAACCCTATGTAAAAATTGTTTTTCTAAAAGATTTATGCTTGTGTCATTTTTGTATTCATTTTAACTTAATTAAAATAAAGTGTCCCTATCACCTACAAGTGGCACCATGGGGTCCCAAAATCGACCCAAAGATGCCTATGGTCGAACATGTATCAAACAATAAGGCTAGGAAACGTTTTAGGGTAATTTAGTATTATTATTTTTTAACCCTTATTTACCGGATTTACCCTTAACCATGGTAAATAAAATATTTACCGCAGTAATTATTCAAAATGTCTAAAAATAAAAGTTACCTATTTACACAATTTGAACATCCTGATTCCAAATATGGAATCCATTTTTCTAAATTCAAAACACAGAAGTGGCAGAAATTAATTTAAAATTAATTCCCGTTGTCAAAACAAAAAGCGTGTTTTTAAGAGATAATAACTATCAAAAGACTGACACTTGTTTATATTCGGTTTAATTGTAAAATTATGTCCAATGAACAAAATTATATTAAATGGTAAAAATATATTCTAAATATACTTTAAAACCACTCAAATTCATAATTTATCACTATTAATTATTTTGATTAAAAAAGTTGTTTTTAATTAAAATTTAGTAATTTTCACTATTCATCAAAATATGAAAGTTATCCAAAATGTACCAAAATTTCACCTTAGGCTAAATTCGATATTCCGAATCAAAAAATGAAGTCCATTTTAAAATATAATATATATATAATTTCAAAAAGTAGGTATTACTATTCATAGCGGCTAGTTTGATTGGTTATGGTGTGTTAGAACTCGGTGTTGCGTACAACACACGCTATCACATTATTCAAAGAGAAGCGTACCGTAGAAGCTTGGGGTGTTACATTCTGCCCTCATTCAAATAATTTCGTCCTTGAAATTTCTAGAATACTTATCACATGAAAACACTCGGGTGGTTCTTCATCATAAGTTCCTCGGGTTCCCACGTTGCCTCTTCCATCTTATGGTTTCTCCACAAAACTTTTACCAGACGCGTCGTCCGGTTTCTCAGTACTTGTTCTCTTGTATCAAGAATCCTGACGGGCTCTTCGCAATAAGACAGATCGAGTTCCAGTTCTAATTCCTCGTAAGTGAGTACATGTGTTGGGTCAGGCATGTATTTCCTCAACAGAGATACGTGGAACACATCGTGAACTTTGGAGAGACTTGGCGGCATTGCCAATCGTTAAGCTACAGCCCCAATTCGTTCTAGAATTTCGAAAGGTCCGATTTACCTGGGACTCAATTTACCTTTCTTAACAAAACGTATGACTCCCTTCCATGGAGATAATTTCAGAAAAACCTGATCACCGATTTGAAATTCCAAATCCTTCCTTCGATTATCGGCATAGCTCTTCTGCCTACTTTGAGCTGCTTTGATGTGATTTTGGATTACCTTCACCTTTTCCACCGTTTCCTCCACCAGTTCTGGGCCTACAAGTTTTCTTTCATCGACGTCATCCCAACAGGTTGGTGTACAACATCTCTTTCCATATAACGCTTCATATGGTGCCATCTGAATACTCGAATGGAAGCTATTATTATAGAAAAATTCTCCCAGAGGTAAATATTGATCCCACATACCCTGAAAGTCAAGTGATCAAGATCTCAACATGTCTTCTAAGGTTTGAATAGTTCGTTCTGATTGTCCATCTGTCTGAGGGTGGTAAGCAGTGCTCAAAAGAAGTTCAGTATCCAGGGATTTCTGAAGGCTTTTCCAAAATCTTGAAGTAAAACGGGGATCACGATCAGAAACAATCGATAGGGGTACTCCATGAAGTCTCACAACTTCATTAATATATAGTCTTGCTAGACGTTCCATGGGTATATCTTCTCTTATAGCAAGAAAATGTGCTGAATTGGTAATACGATCAACAATAACCCATATTGCATCGTTCCTTCTAGGAGTCTTTGGTAGCCCCATGACAAAGTCCATCGTAATATTGTCCCATTTCCACTCTGGTATGGGAAGAGGTTGCATGACTCCTCCAGGTTGTTGCCTTCCAGCTTTCACTTGCTGACAAACCATACATGTTGACACAAAATCAGCAATCTCCCTCTTCATGTTGTCCCACCAAAAATGTTCCTTCAAACCTCTATACATTTTGGTGCTCCCAGGATGTATAGAGAAATTGGAACTATGAGCATCTTCTATCAATTCCATTTTTAGATCAGGTATATCGGGAACACAAAGTCTCTTCCCAAATTTCAAAATTCCATCTTCATATACAAAGTCTCTCAATCTCCCATCATTCACATATTTAATCTTCTTTTGAAATTCTTCATCATCGGTCTGAGAAATCTTAATCCTTTCTAGTAAAGATGGTTTGGCAACCATTTGAAAAAGCATTGATGTTTCACCTTCCCTGGTTATTCCCATGTCCATATTCACTAGATCCAAGAAAATTGGATCCCTTTCAATTCTCATATTGTTCAAAACTCCATGGTCTTTTCTACTCAAAGCATCTGCCACCTTGTTTGCTTTCCCCGGGTGGTAGTGTATTGTACAATCATAATCCTTGAGTAATTCAAGCCATCTCCTTTGCCTCATGTTGAGTTCTTTTTGTGAGAAAATATACTTCAAACTCTTGTGATCAGTATAAATCTCACATTTTTCACCATAGAGGTAGTTCATCCATATCTTCAAAGCAAAGATCACAGCTGCTAACTCAATATCATGAGTAGGATAGTTTTGTTCATGAATTTTCAACTGTCGTGATGCATAGGCAATAACTCTATCATTCTGCATAAGGACACAACCAAGTCCTTTCTTCGATGCATCACTATAAATAACGAACCCATCATTCCTCGATGGTAGAGTCAATATAGGAGCATTGACTAATCTTTTCTTCAGTTCTTCGAAACATTCTTCACACTCTTTTGTCCAAACAAATTTAACCCATTTACGTGTGAGCTTCGTTAATGGGTTAGCCAATCGGGAAAAATTCTGGACGAAACGTCGATAATAACCTGCCAAACCAATAAAACTGCGTACCTCAGTTATAATCGTAGGTGTTGGCCATTCTTGGATTGCCTTGGTCTTAGAAGGATCAACAGAGATTCCATCTTTAGAGACAATATGGCCAAGAAAAGAAATCTCCTGAAGCCAGAATTCACACTTGCTAAACTTCCCATATAATTCATGCCTCCTCAGAGTCTTCAAGATAATGCGCAAGTGATTTTCATGATCTTCGTAGGTTTTGGAGTATACCAAGATATCATCAATAAATACCACCACAAATTCATCTAGATACTCCTTGAAAACTCTATTCATCAGATCCATGAATACAGAGGGTGCATTAGTCAATCCAAAAGGCATTACAGTAAACTCGTAATGCCCGTACCTGGTTCGAAATGCTGTCTTCGGAATGTCTTCCTTCTTTACACACAACTGATGGTATCCAGATCGAAGGTAAATCATTGAAAAGTATTGAGCTCCATGTAGTTAGTCAAATAAATCATCAATACGAGGTAGGGGATACTTGTTCTTTATCGTTATAGCATTGATCTCCCTGTAGTCGATACATAACCTCATAGATCCATCTTTCTTTTTAACAAAAAGAACAGGGGATCCCCATGGAGAAACACTAGGGCGAATAAATCCTTTATTACTCAATTCCTCTAGTTGTTTCTTTAGTTCAACTAATTCTACAGTGGCCATTCTATAAGGGGTCTTCGATATAGGCCTTGATCCAGGAATTAAATCAATGGAAAACTCAACTTCTCGTTCTGGAGGATGTCCAGGTAAATCTTCTGGAAATACATCTACAAATTCTTTCACAATAGGTACATACTATATTTGAACATTCCTTTCCTCAACCATAGTTATTTCATTCTATTCCTCCCCAATAATTTAATTAAGTTGAGCAACTGGGGGTGGATCTAAATAAGAATTAGGTGGTGACGATTCTCCTCTAAAGATAAGGTGTTCCTTATCATTATCATCAAGAATCGTAACCTCTTTCTTCTTACAATAAATCTTCGCATCATAGTCCGAAATCCAGTCCATACTGAGGATTATATCAAACTCAATCATAGGTATGACGATGAGATCAGCAGATAAAGAACATTTATGTGCTCTAATGGGGACTGATTCGCAAAACATTGTTGCAATGATACTTCCCTTAGGAGTTTTAACTGACAACTCCCTTGTTAAATCAAATTGGAAATATCTAATTTTCTTAGCAAACTGGGAAGATATGAAACAATGCGATGATACAGAATCAAATAATGCATTTGCTAAACTTGAGGAAACCATTAAATTACCTGCCACCACGTCTTTCGAAGCTTCTACCTCAGCAGTAGTGATAGCATAAGCTTGGCCTTGATCCCTTGGCCTTTTCTGAGGTAAGTTCTCCTGACTCTTAGGACATTCATTTGCATAATGCCCCATCTCCCTGCAATTGTAGCACTAAACGTTGGTAGCTTCCTTCTTCCCCTTGCAATCACGAGCTTGGTGGCCTTTTTCACCACATTTGTAACAAACGCCCATTCCATTCAAGCAAGTACCAGGGTGTTTCTTCCCACATTTACCACAGGATGGATATTCAACCTTTCCCTTATTCCCCTTATTTCCATTAGCAGATTGATCAGCAGGTCTCTTCTTCTCTTGCTTTGCTTTAAAGTCATAAGACTTAGAGAATTCCTTTTCGGTCTTGATAGCACATGAGACAATGTCTTCGTATGACGAGAAGGATTGTGAGACTAATGCTCGACGGAGAAATGGTTTTAACCCATCAAAGAAACGATCAATCTTACTTCTTTGGTTATGTATATAATCACCAGCGTACCTTGCTAACCTTGTAAAGTTAGCCTCATACTTTGTGACATTCTCATCCTCCTTCTGTCTTAGTATTAGAAATTGCCTTTCCATATCTGCTCGATGGTCGTGAGGAAAGTATTTTTCTAAAAACAGATCTTTGAACTCCCTCCATTCCATATTTGATACTTCATCATCTTCCTTCGTATTTTGAATCAATGACCACCATTGATCAGCATCTCCAGTGAGGCGGTAAACTGCCATGATAACTTTTTCCCTTTCACTGCTCCCCAAAGCCTGAAATATTTTCTCTAGGGAAAATATCCATTGCTCAGCTACTAAGGGATTTGTACTGCCATTGAACATTGGTGGTTGTTTCCTCATTAATCGATCAAACATTGATCCTCCACACTGCGGATCAGGGTGCTCCATACGGGTAAGGTTATTATTCATAACCTGAGTAAGTTGTCCCAGTATGGTGATTAGCTGATCGGCACCAGTTGCATCACCAGCTCCACTATAATTATCTTGAGCAGGGGGGAAATACCTACATGGAGTGCGTGCATTGATACGGTTTCCATTTCTTCCACTAGGCGCCATTTCTAAACAATGGCATAAACTAGATCAGTTTATGAATCAAAATAGATAATCCCATACTTATAAAACACTTAACATAAATTGAACTATTTATGGATATAATCCATAATCATAAGAATGTTTTCTTTGAGGAAGTATATACTCATAATCCCTTCAAAATGATTTGTAAAGAAAATGAGAGTTATCCTAAGCATATCCCCCGGGAGTGTCGTCACCAAGAGTGCAGCAAGGCCCGTTGTCGTGCACCAGTTCCCATTCGAGTCTAGCTCAAAGCGGTGTTTTCGGGTTTTACCCCTAGGTACATCTGTTCCAGAGCCGCCTCTACCTGCTCGTATCCAGACAGGGATGTATTGCTCGGAAAACTCACAAAATCTCTACAATACCAAAATTCTAGGAAGTTCTTCTATACTAATCCTCAAAGTTCATCTTAGGTCTACGTGCTCTAATCAGAGTTTATCTAAATCTAGCTTCCAAGGTTTGTACTAAACTTCCTCTGATACCAACTGTAATGCCCCGACCCTAGTTACCCAGAGTCGGTGCATTATTACATAACATTGGCATGATCACAAGAAAGATCAAATCTCGAAAGACCGATTGGTTTAGTAGCCTTGGAAACACTAGATATATTCATAAGTTTTACATTACATCATAAATTAAAAAACTACTACAACAACATAATGTCTCCACAGTCCACACTATTATCCCCTCATAATATCCCTACAGGTCATTCATAACTTACTTCTTCACATCCTGGGAAAAATAAAACATAGAAAAGGGGTGAGCTCAAATGCCTAGTAAGGATAACAATATAGCGAAACATTCAAAATAAGCATAAACATTTAAGGCAATGCATTACTAAAACAAAAGCCTTTTAAACTTGAACTTCAACATAGTATGGCAAAAGTAAAATGAAATAATGCCATTTACTTGTTCACATGGATATTCTACTAATCGAATAATCACATGCAATATCAATAACCACTTTCATAATGTTGGAATGCATAATGCCAGACTATCATAACCACATAGCCAAGGCCTCGTGCCAAGACTACAAATAAGATTTTGACAAGGCCTTGTGCCAATACACTAGTTTGTCTCATGAGACCTACCGATGCATCGAGGAGCTATAGCGGGCTCCACCCGTCACATATTAAGTCCAATGCATTCCCATATGAAAAGGTTTAAACATAACATAAACATTCGTATTAAAACTAGCATAAGAAATGTCAATAATTTCACCATAAACTATGAATGGTATAAAAATAGCACATCCACAGTCAAATATATCACAAAACCTTCAATACAATATAGTAGTTTTGTATCATAATAAATCAATTTCACATAAGCGTAAAATCCATTAAAGGATGTTGACATAGATGAAATCAAAACTCTTTTTAGAGAAATATCTCTTTCTATTTTGAAATCATTTATGAGTCATATATTTATAAAATAAAACATTTTCTTTGAAAATATTCTTATAAGCTTGTAAGGGAAGCTTCGACGATTTTATAACGGCGGAAAATAACTGCACCCTCCGTATAAGTTAAAAAAAAACATTCTTACCTTAATTCTGTCGAAAAGGTTAAAAAGCACCTTGTTTGGAAAACGACGGAAATATTCCTTCATAAACCTCTTATAAAAAGTCAAAAAAGGGTATAAATGACTTTAACCCATATTCTAGTAAATAGTAAAAATGTTTTGAAATTCATTTTTAAGAAACATGGACGTGGATGATAAAGAGATCCCAGTAGATTATTACGTATAAACAACCTCGGATAATGAAGAGATTGCGAAATAACCCTTACCTTGCACTTTTCCTTGGTTGGGTTAGGTTAACCTCCTGTATAATGGTGAAATAATTGTTATTAAATTATAAAAGAATCATATATATTAATATGATATCATATATTATCTTTTAATATTGATTTGATAATAATATCTTAGTATTATCGTTGTTTCGGGTGTTAACTTACTTGTTTTATTTTATATGTTTTGTTACGTAAGCCATGTTTGTAATGGATAGGTTTTATATTATTCATATACAGAATGATATCAAGTCCTTAAACATCATTTTTAAATCATAAAATGATAATTATACTTGAATGGATACGATGGAGAATGAATCTTATCGCGTTCATGGAGACGGTAGTCCGTACGTACGCACGAGCGACAATATCTTTCTTTTGATATTAAAATAATATATAAATGGATGGTATATCATATATACAGAATCATTAACATGTTATATTTATTATTTACATGAGTTACACATCATTATTATACCCATCCAAATAATAATATATTGAATAACAATTACACCACGACGTGGAGACGGTAAGCCGTACGTACGCACGTATGGTGACATGTTATTCAAAGGGTGGATAGAATACTGAATATGGTTGTACCATATTTATAATAACATCACAGTATATGTGAGATACTGTAGTTATTATTTTAGAATGGTAAGAACAAAGAAAGAAGAAGTAGAAGAAGAAAGGAACTTGAAAAGGGGTGGTGAAAACACTACCTCTTCTTCGGGTTCTTCCTTTTGATTTGATCAAAAGGGCTCCTTAGGTTGGCTTTCTGATCAAACTAAGGCCTCTAGGTTGTAGTGAGGGATGTTGGGAGAGTATTTGGTCAGAGTTTGGCCGAACCAAAAGGCTTTGAAGGTGTGAATAAATGAGAAGGAGGAGTTCCCTTTTATAAGAGGGGTGAGGGGTACCTTTGGAAAAGCTAGAAATATTAATTTATAATAAATTCATATTCGGTTTATAATGGCTACAAAGTTGATTATTAAAAGGTTAAGGTGGGTATAGGTCGAAAAACACTCAACCAATAGAATTTAGACAGGTTTGGGTACTTATATTAACCTTATCTTTAAGTATTAACTCTAAGTTAATTAGTTTCACTTTTACAATGTCTCTTTGTATTTTTATATAATATGGTTAATAAACTTACTATATACATACAAGAGACCCCCAAGTGGTCCATTAATGATGAACCTATCATGATATAATACTCTTGGCCGAACCTTAGATTTTTAGGAATTTAATATCAATTAATAATATAATATTTGTTTTAAGAACTCTTTTATGTCAATTTTGACACTATTCAATAGTTGATTTTTTTGAAACTCATAACAGATTGATTACTTCGAAAAAAGTTAATTAAATCAATACTAATATATCATATTATCCTATAAAATTAGTTTAATTCATTAAAAGTTTCATATTATATTTATTTGGGTATTTATAATATCAATTATTTTAATTTTTCACTATTATAGTAATTAATTCATCATCATTGTGTCATAAATAAATTAAATTATTTAATGTCTAAAAATTATAAATAAAATATCACTATGTAGGAAATCTTTTTATATTTCTAATGAATATTTATAATCTAAAATCCAACATATATAACACTATATAAAAATTGTTTTTCTAAAAGATTTATGCTTGTGTCATTTTTGTATTCATTTTAACTTAATTAAAATAAAGTGTCCCTATCACCTACAAGTGGCACCATGGGGTCCCAAAATCGACCCAAATATGCCTATGGTAGAACATGTATCAACCAATAAGGCTAGGACACGTTTTAGGGTAATTTAGTATTATTATTTTTTAACCCTTATTTACCGGATTTACCCTTAACCATGGTAAATAAAATATTTACCGCAGTAATTATTCAAAATGTCTAAAAATAAAAGTTACCTATTTACACAATTTGAACATCCTGATTCCAAATATGGAATCCATTTTTCTAAATTCAAAACACAGAAGTGGCAGAAATTAATTTAAAATTAATTCCCGTTGTCAAAACAAAAAGCGTGTTTTTAAGAGATAATAACTATCAAAAGACTGACACTTGTTTATGTTCGGTTTAATTGTAAAATTATGTCCAATGACCAAAATTATATTAAATGTTAAAAATATATTCTAAATATACTTTAAAACCACTCAAATTCATAATTTATTACTATTAATTATTTTGATTAAAAAAGTTGTTTTTAATTAAAATTTAGTAATTTTCACTATTCATCAAAATATGAAAGTTATCCAAAATGTACCAAAATTTCACCTTAGGCTAAATTCGATATTCCGAATCCAAAAATGAAGTCCATTTTAAAATATAAAATATATATAATTTCAAAAATTAGGTATTACTATTCATAACGGCTAGTTTGATTGGTTATGGTGTGTTAGAACTCGGTGTTGCGTACAACACATGCTATCACATTATTCAAAGAGAAGCGTACCGTAGAAGCTTCAGGTGTTACAATAAATATTATTATGGTTCTATAATAAGTTAATAATATTTTTAAAAACACTTTTCATGAGGTTTATGGATGTGAAACCAAAATGAAAGCATAAGGTAACAGATTCTATATCAATTTAATTTCATAGGGGCATATTGTATTGTTATGAAACTAGTTTCTTTTATATGGTTTTATATTTCCCATTTGAAAATAAATATAATTAATAATTCATTATTAGTGGTATTTTAGTTATAATTTTAATTATTTTATCTAATATTATTTGAACATAATATTTACCAAGTGCTAAATAAATTTCAAAAATCATTTCATTTAAATAGGATTATATTACTTCATCTTTTTTTAACATCCTATGATTACGTGTATAATATATATATGTATATTGATTTATTTAATTTTTTTTGAATTTATTATCAACACACATAATTGATTCTTTATTTGAATCTCACATCAATGTTATGATCATTTTAATTGTTTATTTCACAATCTTATTCTAATCGATATTGTTTAAACATTCAATTCCATTAAAGAAAATTATATTTTAATTGTTTAATAAAAAAGTTATTTTAATTATCCAATATTAATTAATTATCTTTTTAAGTGATAGTGCAATTTTATTCCACACATTGATACTTAATGATAATGAAAAAAATGTTTTAATGAAATTAAACATTATTCCACTATTCTGTTGAAAATTATTTTTCTTAGAAAACCATGATTTCTAAAAATGTTTTAAAAAATGTTTTAAAAAATATCAAATAATTTATTAAAAGTCATTTTTAACAAATTTTTCTATTTATATATATTTTTAAAAGAAAACTTCTTATCTCTTTATGAACAAGATGCTTTTCTTGCATTTTTACAATGAAAAAGGAATGTTATATTCACAGTGAAATATATGTATGGAATTAACTTACATAATTTCATTGAAATATCCTTTGGTTGGTTATGAAGAAATTTTTATTTATTTTTTAAACTTTATTTTTTAAAAAAGAATTTTAAAAATAATTTCAATATTAAAATGATATTCTCATCAATAAATTTTAATGATATTTTTTATTTCATCAATGAAAACAAACATTATTCTTACTATAATGGGTATACGTCATAATGATACTATCCATATCCATGTTCTGGATGGCTTATGATAATTTTGACCAAGTTTAGTAATGAAATTCACATGCATTAATAATTTTCATAGTCATTAAAATCCTATTGAGTTATTAAAAATATAATTACTATTGAACATTATATTTCCCCTAAATATTCACATTATTTATCATGGATATGATTATTTACAAAACTACATACCATTTTTACATATAATTTTTTGATTAATAGTTATTTTTTTTATCTAGGAAAATATAGATAAATATGTATTCTTTACTCAATACATATATTTCATAAGACACATTGTTTATGAATTAAATTGATTGTTTCATATATATGGAATGCTTTGGACATTTATGTAATGTGTTGGGGACCATTTAATAAAATCCCCTTAATGAATTGTAAGTTTAATTATATAGATTAGTAGGCGTACCATAGATAAATGGGGGTTGCCCATCAGTTTTAAACCAACTTATGGATGGTCGTGATGGTAAAGGTTGTGTGTACTAAAGAAACATGGAATCCAATAACTAATAATTGAGTTCATTCTATTTTAGTTATTATTATCAATGAAAATATCGATATTAAAATATATATTTATGAAATTTTTACTTAATATTTTGATTAAATGGAATCAAATTAAGTTATTTACCTTCCCATATTGATTATTCATTATCCAATTATTCAAATGACACGTGTTATCAGTTATTTAGAATTCCATATTTCTTAGGCATTATCATGTTATTTAAATGGAATGTGTACTTAGTTGTTTACATTTCCATATTAATTATGAATTATCCTATTATTTATGTTGCATGTGTTCTTAGTTATTTACCTTTCCATGTTGTTTATGCTTATGATTCATTATTTCATCCATTGTACTTAACCCCTACCGAGATTTAGAGATCACCTTTTTTTGTTTCCGTTCCCTATGATTCAATAAAGAGTACAAAGAATGATATTTATGGATATAATTTATTAAACAAAGTTATTATATAAAACAAAAAAATGCATGATTAGGGTATTAATTAATAATACAAGACTCATTTATGAATATAGTTTTCCATGAATGATAAAATAATTGACCCCTTTGTTATTTGAATCATGAATCTATTCCAAATTAATGTCAGTAGGAACCTTCATGAGGGTACTAGGGTCGGGGTTTCTACAATATCACAATTCAAAAAAAAAATATTAAATAACAAAACATCAAACACATTATTGTACATATAGTGAATAAA
Organism: Viscum album; assembly: GCA_963277665.1. NCBI lineage: Eukaryota > Viridiplantae > Streptophyta > Magnoliopsida > Santalales > Viscaceae > Viscum > Viscum album. Next base: position 1,544,238,439 of record OY728135.1, on the reverse strand, counting down.
CAAAATAAAATTGAAGCATGCTATATTGAAATGAAATAAAATAAATACTTGAAAATCAATGCCATACATACAAAATCAATCACCCAATCGGTTGATCACATATATAAAATAAAAAAATAAAAAATAAATACATTAGGTTCCACTACTAACTCTGATCCTTATCACATACTTGATATCTGGAACCACATCAAGCTGCACCAGCCCTACAAGTTGACCTCACATGAGAAAACTATTCAATCATATAAACATGGGCCTCCAAAAAAACCATCATACATCCATGATTAACCTAAGTGAAGAAAAAAGGTCTACATGGACACCTATTTTTATATATATAATGTGAAAAATAAATCTAAGTATACCACCCCCAATAGTTAATCTATAATATTATTACATAAGTTCATGATCATGAAATATGATTAGCCTAGATGAAGTATAAATGAAATTAAATAAATCTAAAACCATGGTGGATCCTCAGGTCGAAGACCTCGATCAAAAATTATTTCATCATACATTTTTGGGGTGTCTCTAATAATTTATATGTGACCAAATATACCAAATAACACACAACACCATATCCTTGGTGGATGTAACCAAATTTATAAATTCGGAGGACCCATCCTACGATATTCCTATATTACAGAAAACTGATATTTGTTAAACCCCTAATATGTAATCACAAAACCTCTTATTATCTCATAAATATAACCGAGAAACATCATTCATTGGTTCCATAAAAATGTATTACAAAGACAGGGCCATCAGTCTGACATGTAACTTCTATTTCATAAACAATAATGCATGGAGAATCAGTCTAACACCTAAACCATATATCAAAACAATATTTTGTTGAGAACATGCCCCTCACTGAAATCATGGATGTAGAGAATCATTCCACCATCCATCCTAGATGGTATACCATCATTTCCTAGTGCATTAGTCTATCATAATGACTACAATGTATAATATCTGTGTCTACAACCTCAGTCTGACGCCAAATACATAGAGTATACTATCCATTATTAGAACATCAATCCAAAATCTGACCATATACATGTGACATCACATCCATTATACTCAACAATATGAATACAACCTCAATCAAAACCTCAAATTATAAAAAAACTATTGGTACTAATACTAAGTGTTATGTCCAGTAATCTCAAATATGAATATCTAGAACCTTACATTTGGATCATCTATCAATATCTATCATCAATAGTAGACATTACTATTTAACCAACTTACAAAAATTTTAATACAAAAATATCCCAATATCCTCATAGTAATATTCAATGTACCAACATCCATTACCATGGGAAAATGAAAAAATGGATGGCTGTACACCCATGCTCGTTGAAAGATTCTCATATTGGCCAAAGGATTCAGTAAGAGAAATACAACCTATAATTAGTTACTATATCTCATACAAGGTCTCTATATAATACCTATATATGAAACAGAATCATGTGGCCCTCAGTGGATAAAAATAGATCCTTGATAAAAAAACTAACTAGGAATCCAAAAGAAATCCCATGCCATATAGGAAATCTCAATAGTTTACTAGGAAGATAATAAACACTTAATCAAAAATAATCCCACCAAGGATTCCTATTGAGTCTCCCAGAGTCATCTAAAATACATGAAAACACCTTTTTGTAACCACAATCACATAACATCTACCTATACCAAAGGATACAAAAGCTATGGTTTTAAATCCAGATAGAAGAACCTCCACAGCATTAACCCCAAACAATTGGTCTCTACACGTGGGGGAAAAATATCCAAAGATATAATAATTCATCCCACCTTCAAAGATCTAACCTAGAGACATGAAAAACAATTACATGGAATTCTCAGTCCAGTCAGATCATCGAGCTTAGAACCCTCACCCAATCCTCGTAGCTTACCAAAGAACCCACTAGAGGATCCTGAATCCAATCATTGAGGAAATCATAATTTAAAATTAATTGTCACAGAACATCATATGAATGTACTATATAATAGGAAAATATTCCTCCATCACAATTTATGTGGAAGAAATTATAGAATATATTATTCAAAATTAAAATTTTTACTATGGGGCACAAAACATAAAAAACCCCTATGATGTAAAAGTACACAAAGTGTACTTCTGAGTACACAAAATTTACAATAAACTATTCACATGAAAATGTACATATAAATGGATAGGAAAACATGGGGTCTACCCATTTTCCACTATATAAATATGGAATACATGGTGTAAATCATTTTAACAACTACATGGCCTTATACCCCCCACCATAAGGTGTCTACCTATGTACATGGCCATGTCTAACTACATGGAATGTATGTAATGTACATGGTGTAAAATTTTAAAACCAATTTCTGAAGGTGTCCATGAACACATGTATAGATACTTTTCTATGTAATAATACACAAAATGTACTTAATAAATGTTAATATTCCCTAAATGGGATGAACATGGGGCTTGTTTCCTTAAAACCACACACCGTGTAGTTGGGTTTTCTAAACGAGAAACCCCTACAAAACACTGAAAACCCACATTTTTCCTTGATTAAATACATATTTATGCACATGAATTTAATTTAATTCATAATAGGGATATAAAAAATTAAGACAAGTAATATATGTGGATTTAGGAATACAAATAAAAAATAGGCATACTTTTTGGCGTAAACATTGAACCTTGAGGTTCAAATATACACCTAGTAGACATTGGACCTTGATTAGGTTTGGGTCTCCATAATTTAATTATTAAAATGGGATATCCTCCCCTTTCACCTATTAGTATGATAATAAAACATAGGTAGATTCCCCCTCACCCTGTCCTTCCATGTCTTGGTAGCCAAAATGGGGGGATACTTTTAATTAAATTATTTAATATTAACTTTTTCATTTAAAACCTATCCTAAGTCATGGAACCTTAAGTGGTTTTATACCCCACCTAGATAAAATCTCCAATTCTAGGATCAACAACATAGTCATATCCTTAATTTTAAAATCCTTTCAAAATATATCTCCACATGAACTCGTGCGACAATTTTTTTTTAAAATATTAAATATACTTCCAAAACTCAATCTACTCAAAATTCCAAAAAATCTCTTGTACTATGGTAAATTTTTTATTCTGGTACCAATAGAGAGGTTTGAAAAATTATATGAGATCATATGATAGGGGAAAATGGTCATTTTACCAATCATAAGCCTATGATACCAAAAAAATCATATTTTTCTCAAAATCAGTATCTGAGGAAATGAGGGTTTTTATAATATTCCCACCATACACCTTCTCTCCATTGAGAAACCTCTATGGTTCTCAATCCAAACATCTTGAACCACATTTCTAATCAACATATTCAACATTATATGTGTTTTATATAAGTATTGAAACCTATTTCTACTGCATAACCCCATGGATAAAGGGAATAACCCATCTGATGTAAAATACACTATTTTACATCATATACAACCCAATAATAAAGTGACAAACTACCCCAGTATATTCGTAGACATCACAACATCATTTAAAAATAATAACCAAACTAATAGTCTTCCCAACCATTGATCTCAACCAGCAACAATTAATTTTGATCCAGGATTCTTCCAATCGCTATAGTGATATTTTAAAACACATCCTCAGTAGTCCACCAACATGTTCGATGTGGACCTCATGACATTCTTTACCCAACCCAAAGAATGATTACACGACCACAACAAAAAATGTACTCCACACCAAAGGAGTATCATTACTATCACGTCACAACCAAAAAAAATTTATACATCTCATGAACCAATCCATAGAAAACCTCAAATCTTGACATGGCAATAGAACTCTCATTCGAGATACAAATAGAATCCTCAACTATCAACCATTCCAGTAATCAAATAATGGAACCCATGGTATTGGTCGATATATAATATCTCACATGAACCTCACTTATTGATATAATATGGCTAACCCCCCACTATCTGACATAAGAAACACTTTTAAAATTGTGAAACATCCATGGGGGCCACTTATCAACCAAAACGAAATAATTATATAATGAAATATAGTCATTTATCTCTTATAAAACTCATCATGTTGTAAACATATTTGTAATGATTATCTATAAATTCTGAGCATACAATGATTTCATTTATGAATAACACCACAAGATCTTCCATTACATAAAGTCATAGTTCTATCCCAATGAAATAGGGTCACAATAACAAAAACTCACTCATCGCAGTCATAACGATTCATATCCCACTCATGTTGGTCTACAAAAATCAAGAACCTCATAAACACACTCTCATGCATATGATCCACAATATAAATTATCTAGTACATCATCAGTGCTTACATCTCCAAGATTCCTCTATCACATAACCATTACACACCCTTGTTTAACCCAACCACAAAATCATAATTGACTATAGTGAGTCACATATCATGAAATAATTCCTCAAAATCCCTAACCACTCAAACTGGATCACTTCCTTTGATATTTCTCTAACTCAAATCCACTTGGCCCAACTCACATGCACAACCATTTCCTAGCCAAGGAAACAAAACAAACATGTCCTACTTGAAACAACCCTAAAGTCTACAACACAAGTTCAAAAGTACTTATTTTTATGAAAAAGGTGCACCTAACTAGTATAAAAATGAAAACTAGCTCCAACCATGATGGAATGTTTTCATGAATCTAAATAATCCACATATTCCTCACACACTAAAAATCAAAACAAAACATGGACATAATTTCTCACTTGACAACCTCTAATGTAAAGCAACTATAAATACTTAACTAGGATCCACATAAAAATGGAAACAAGGCACTACCACCTAGCCCTACAAATTAGGCCTCACATCGAGTCTCTAGTTCTAACCACCTATGTTCATTAAAGCACATAGAAATCCATAACTTATAAGATGTTATACTTGATTCCATCCCATGTAGAAAAACATAAATAGGCCAAAACATCTATATCATGGTCCTCACATACAAAATACATCACATTTGTTACCACCTACCCAAAATCAAAGAACCTATCCCATATGAGAATATATATATCTGACTGCTCCCTGGAGGACTAGGCTAAATAAAAATCCTCAAACAAAAAAAATTATAGGGTTAAAATGGTTATATACGCATTAAATTCTCACCAAATAGGGTCACTACACATTCAATTCAAGAGGATTGACTCATCTGTCACATCATTGAACATGTAATTGTAGATCCACATATCGTACCATCATTGATAAATCCTTAAAATCAATCGCTTATAGGATAATAAAATGTCGATATTGTGTGCCTACCACAATGCATGAAGTACATCTTTCCTCTTCTATCAAAGAGTGAAAACCAAATATCAGGCCTCTATCAAATAGATTAGTTTCCAAAAATCATTCATAAATCATAAAATCTAAAACACATGTGCATCATATGAGTGGAATATAATATATAAATGTAACATAGAATAAAAATCACATCTATCCATTTCCCCGGAATCTGGGACTTCCAACCGTAACTATTGTTCATGAGACACCAGTAGATATCCATCATAGACTATAACAAATTTATATATATCTAGTGTATTGAATCCAATATATTGAAAAAACAGGAAAGTAAACATCTATGATACCACTGTGTAATGTCCCCTCATGGATTCCACAAAACTGGTGCACCAAGATGGTTCTTTATAAGATCTCAAGAACACCATCTCATACTCCATAAGCTTCCTACTAATATCAGGGGTCAAAGGAAGACCTATTTGGAGACAATATCCTCATATCATAGTGTAAATACAGAAGTAAATTACCAAAAATCATACACATTAGAGTTTTTATATGGAATACAAAAAGAATAACGTATTGAAAAAGAAAATAAATTCCTAAAAATCCATGTATTACATAAAATATTAATCTCCCACTACACCGATGACATATATAAAATAAGAAAAAGAAAATAAATACATCAGGTTCTACTTCTAACTCTCAGCCATATCACATACCCAATCTCCAATACCCTATTGAGCTTCACCATCCTGACTAGTCGACTCCACATGAGCAACCCACTCAATAATGAATTCTTGGGCCTCCTCTAGATCCATAATGCATCATTTATGAACCTAAAAGAATATATAATTATACACATACACTAAGGTTCAAATATAGGGACCTAAGTATATTATATCATCTTAATTTTGTGATAATATAGAGATTATGTGGCATTCCTTAAAAAATATCCCTATCAGGATAGTACAAGTGGATGTGGTTTTGGACCAAATTAATTTAGAAGTAATAAACATGAAAATAGATGTTCATGTATATCTCAACCATAATTTTGGTGCATGATGAGTGTTCCCTTACTTCACAATTAGTTTAAAACTCCTGAGAGATATTCTTGGTTTAACTCACATTTTTCTGACTAACCATTTTAATGAATTTGAATAGATGATAGACATGGATGGCCTAGTTCAAACCTAAGGTTCTGTAGATTAAAAATAATGTATAATTATTTAGACATTATATGAATGGTTATTCATGAATATAAGATTTATCACTATGACTATTTTTTCTCACACTATACACTTTGGGATTACTAAATTGGTGAAGACTAAAAGAATATTATGAAAAATGAATGTGTCAGGATATGAAGTTACTATCCTCATGAGAGACTATATATACTAGAATATGGGATGTAATATTTTGTGACTATGCTCACTCAAATCTCTCATGATTTGAGTGGTAATAGAGATCATTTTGATCTTACAAATGTGTGAAGGAGGGAGAAACATGCCATTAAATATTTTATTTGTCTATATCCACCATCCTTCTATCGATATTATGATCCATTTTTTTTAAATAATTGTATAATGATATAGAAAATATATTTTTATTTATTTAGTGTTAAGATCATGAAAATGTTTTATTTTACATTAATTATTTGGAAGTTGAAATAGATCAATGGTGGGGTCTTATAAAATTATGAGGCAAGAGTAAAAAATTGACTACATTTAAAGGGATGAGTTTAAAAGGATTTTTTCTGTAATACATCCCTTAATACTATTTGTACAAAAAATAGAGTATGAATTCTATGAGTTCAATTAAAATTATGATGAATCTATTAGAACCTATAAGGGATATTTTACCTTAATTGAAGGGTATTCTTATAGATTAATCATCATCTTAGAAATTAAAATCAATTGATTCGTTAGTTGTTTAGAAACAAGTCTTAAAATTTTTTTTTACATAAGATACATTGTAATATATAAATAAGTTTTTCAATATGAACTCAAAGTGGAAATCGAAGATGAAAAACCTCCAGATTCTACTAGTAAAAAAATAAATATTGGGTTTTATAGAAGCTCCAGTGGTATTCCACAGAGAGATTTATAAGTGTTATAGTTCCAATAGATATTGTCATCACATTATAGAGAATTTATAATAACAATATAATACAATCACCCTGTTAAATAGTAAGGGAGATTATTTCCATTGAAAAAAAATGATAATAAAATTTTAATGAACTAAAAATAAGGTTAGTACATGCACCTTTAAATAACATACCAAACCTTAAGGAAGGGATTTTAATCCACAATGATTCATTATAGAAGTCATTAAGAATTATTATCATGTAAAAAGATATGGTTATAGAATATTCAACATTCTATATTATGTTTCAGGAGAAAAATTACCAAATTTATGATTTTGATTCTGCTATGATAAGTTTTTCAAAAGGAAGTGGTTGATTTATCATTATAGAGAGTGGTGTAATATATACATATAAATAATAAAATGTTCCAATTTATTTTCACATAGAATTATTTGTATATGTTTTAGTGAAGAATATTATATATTATTAATGATTGTTAATATTCAATATATTAACACCATGGGAAAGTGAAATAAATTGATGATTCACTGAGTCAAAAGGAAAATTATATCATAACTGTGAAGAGGATCATAAAAGATTTAATATTTATAGATTTTCAAAATATGTATATAAAAAATAGTGGAGGAAGGGGAATGATATTATCTTTATAAAAATATTGTTTGACCATATATCCATGTAAATATTATAGATTCATAGACAAAAGATTATTAATCATAAAAAATGTGAGAATTGTTCATGAGTTTAAACATGATTTTAATGGGATGATAATGGTTAGGAACCATGTATGTCTTATCTCCATATGAAATGTGAAGAAGTAGTTGTTTGTTGAGGATCACAGTTCATCACTCCCTATTTATCTTGGATGTATAGAGATTTATAGAGATCTAAAATAGTATTTCTATTGGGACTATATAAATAGAGATATTTCTAATTATATATCATGGTTTGGTTATGTTATAATGTTATGTTTGAGATAAATAATTATATTGTTATTTCATAACTATTACCCATACTAGTATGGAAATGTTATAGAATAACCACATATTTTTTCTTCAAACTCCCCAAAACATATAAATAGCGGAATGTAATTTAGGATGTAGTTGATCACCTTACAAAGTCATCATACTTCATTAATATTATATAAGACTTATCTCTAGATAATTTTTTTAGGATATAAATTTTGAAATTACTAAGAATGAATAGAGTAGCACATTTCATTGTATCTGATTGAGATATATGTTTTAACATAAGGTTTTGGTGATGCCTTCAAAAAGATATTGATACATATCAGATTATTATTATGTATTAGCTTCCTCAAAAATATGTTATGAAAGGGATAACCATTCAAAACCTAGAGGATATACTAATATCATGTTCTATGGATTTCAACGGAGGTTGATTTCAAAAAATTCCTATAGTAGATTTTTCCTATGAAAATATATTTTTCTAGAGAATTATGATTGAGTATTATGAATCACTATTTGTAATGTTGAGTAGAACACCGACATGCTTGGATGGAGATGGAGAGAGAAGGCTATTGGGATATAATCTAGATGAGGAAATGGTAGAGAATATTAGGACTGTTGAATATTGCATAAGGGATTCCAAAAGATAAAAAAATGTTATGGTGACAATCATCGATGAGAATGAGTGTTTAATGTTGGTGATCAGTTATTCATATTAATTTCTAATTGATGAATATTATGAGGTTTTAAAATAAAGGAAAGTTTATCCCATTATATGTTGGTCCATTCAAACTTATTAAATAGATTGAAATAATATCATATTGTTTGGTGCTTTCACATAATCTCTCTCATGTTCTTGATTTGTTCCCTATATCTCTCCCAAGAATGTACATACATGATCCTTCACATGCATTGAACTTAGAGTTCATTCCATTAGAATTTGATATTATTATTAAGGAACAACCTATAGAAATTTTGGATCATAGAGATAATGTTCAATGAATCAATACCACTCACATAGTCATTATTAGGGTGTGAAATAATAAAATTTAGGATGCTATGTGCCAACCTATGGATGTGTAGAGGAATAATTGTCCTCATTTTTTTTATATTGGTATAATGATTTTTGAAGGAGAAATGCATTTTAAAGTAGGTATAATGTTTTTATCTTTGATTTTACAATATATATCTTTCAAAATGATTTATTTTATTTCAATAACTTGTGTTTCATGAAAGACCATATTTAAACATAACATAATATATTATTAATGTATTATGGGGTGGTTATCATATAGCCATTGTATTTCCTAGATTTAATGAAATAAAATAAATTATGAAAAATTTATTTTTTATACATGTTTAAAATAATTTAACTTGTTAGAAACTAATTATAAATAAAAATAAATTCATTTGAATTTAAAATATATATTTTAGAAAAACTGTAATCCCCAAAAATATGTTTTTTTATATATTAATGAAATATATTTTATTTAATGAATAAAATTAAATATATGAATTACAAATTTTTTGAACATTTATAACATTCATATACTATTTTTTATAATCATTTAATGATAATAAACTATAGTTTAATACATAAAAATATACTGTTTTGTAAAAGATTGTTTTCATTGGGTGTTATGTTATTTTATTAAAATTAATTTATTTTACTTATAGTCATTGAATAAGATAAAATTGATTCAATATTTTTAATTATGAGGAATAAATTTGGTATATAGGTCCATTTAATTTTTTTCAACATTAATTATAACATTAGTAAAATATATCACCCTGAGAAAGGGTAAATCTTGTTAACATGGGTTCAAACAATGTGATGAGGCAATAAATTTACATTCTATTTCATATTGTATATAGGAAGTTCAATAATTATCACTTTATAAAAGAAAATTTAAATATTTGGGAAACATTTGAATGAAAATAAACTTTGTTATATTTAAATTAATGAAATATAAAAAATTTCACTCTCTTAGTTTTAAATATATCTTATATTTCCACATAGGGAGAAAATTAAGATATGAATGAATTTAACATTATATTTTGATATTTATTAAATTAATTTTAGGATATAACTTTGGTTCAAAATTTTAGTACTTATATAATGTCCTTAAATTTTTACGAAACTCTAATGCATAAATTCTTAACTTAATAAAAAAAATAGAATAAATGAATTTATAAATATTGTATGTAATATAATATGAATAATTTAGTGTGAAACATGAATTTTTATGATTAATATGAGATATTAGCTTTATTTTAAATGATTACATTTGACCTCTAAAATTTTAATTATGTATCTTATGTTAAATAAAACGAATAGTGTCAGATCTCGAGTAAACCAAAATTTCATCTAGGAACACTACCATAATATTATCATGATACTGATTGAATATATAAATAATAAATATAGTAAAAATTATTGGACTATACTTAGATCAAATGACATCACATTATTTCTTAAAGGGCCATAACTACTTTTAAATGATAACTTCTATATATCCCACAGTTTAACTCAGAGAAGATGATAAACTGTCCAAAGATAAATCTTCAAAACCACTTTTCTTTATTTATTTTATTTAAAAATAATCAACATGAGACAAAAGATAATTGTTCTTAACTGTTACATAGGTCAACTTCCGATAGTCCACACACAATAGATGTGAACCATATGCTTTATTGGAAAAGAGAACTAGGGGAATATCATAGAGATACACTAGGGATAAAAAATCCATTTGAAACCAGATCATCCAACTAAATCTTGAGATCTTTTAGTTCTTATGGTTCCATATAATAAGAGGTTATAAATAATGTATGCATCCTAGGAACCAGTTCAATTGTAAACTCTACCTATCACTTTTGGTGAATTTTGAAAAACTTGTATAGGAAAATGTTAAGAAATAATTGAATAACATCAAGATAATAAAAAACTGATGAAACACCATTAGTCTCAACTACAACGGTAGAAAAACAATTCCTGACCATTGGCTGGGAAGATCCTGCATGAAACAACCTCAAAACCCACTCTACTTGAAACACATGTGATCTCCCATCAACCACAATAAGTGAGACATACTGATGAAAACAATCAACCATATCATGATACATAACAAGGAAATCCATACTAATGATGATGTTAAATAGATCCAGATCAAAAACCAGAAAACCCCATAGTAACGTTGCCTCAACTATCGATAACACACAAAAAGGACACCAAAACCCTTAATGTTTCATCTCCAAATATATGTATCTACCTTTGTGAAAAAGGAAAAGAGTTATATTGGAAGGTTAAGAATATAAAAAAAATTTCCATATATAAACTACTGGGAAGCACTAGTATAAAGTAAAGTTACCAATACTAAAGATGCAATAAAGTTGGTACATATCAAACCTCCATCCACCACAAATGGTAACTCATATACTTCATGAAGGTGATTCACTCATGTGGAATATTTATAGACCCCATAGTCTTTGAAGAATATGACTGCACTATAACAGCCTTTGTAGATGATGATATCTTACAATATCAAGGAGTAGACATAGCTTGAAAAAATGATGTAGATTACAATAATGTTAACAATTGTAACACATCATTATAGGTGAAGGAAATGAACTTCCTTTTTATTAGACCTTTCCAAACTAATATTATGTTAGAGGCACACCACAGGTTTCATATGGAGATGTTGAAGAGGGATGCTACTGAGAAACACCTCCACCACTTGTGTTGTGATCATTCCACATTCACTTTTCTCCTAGAATTCAACTGTATCATCCACTAGGTTTACGAGATGGGGAAGAATATACATAATTTACTTCCATATTCATTTCAATCTTATCCCAATCCAAATTCGTTACATATGTTAAAGGAATCAGTATAAAAACCCAGGATTTGATATTAGGTCCAAAATAAAAAATGTACACTTGAGTTTTAAACTAGTGATTATTCAGAACCTTTTTTGAAAAAGAAACAACTCAGCAAAACTATTGGTGTATGTTGACAAAAAAAACTCATCTTTCTTTGAATAGTGAAAAACAAAATACGTCACCATCATCGATGACTCTGGAAAAAACATCTAGAAGAAGGGAGTCTTAAAACCCATCAATTATAATACCACATTCCTATCTACATGTACCATATAATCACATAATCACTTTCTAGGACCATCATGTCTGAATTATATAAAATTCACCTTGTACTCTTACATGTATCCATGAAGTTGTAGATTTGACCATTCTTGTCAATAGAGTCATTAAAATCATTAGTTTAATTCATACAATTAATGGTTGATGGTTTTTCATGAAAAAAAATCACGTGATCAATATCATTCTCATATATATCCTAACAATACCATAGTGATAAATTCTTATCTTGTGGAACATTATGGTAAACAACGTGAACTAATATCATAATATCATCAATAATTTTCTGATGCATTAGAGTATTTCCTTAAGGTTAATAACTGCACCCTCCTGAGGAACTCATAGAACACATCTCAAATTCATTATACAACACCCAAAATCAAATTAAACGATTAAATAATAGGACAATCTCATCACACCCTAGAAAACCCATAATCAAGAACCAATATTTAAAATAAGAACTCAAAACAAGAGATACAAATCCAAGAATCCAATGGAAACATGAGTCTCATCACAGTGAGAGCTTTACAAAAACTGACCAAACTATACCTCTCATGTCCCAAAAATATTATATACAATCTATAAAATATCCCAAGACAGTGACACTTGAGGAAAAAACACCTTTGATATTTAACTATAATAAACCAATCTAAATACCCAATTGAACTGGTTCATGAGGATACCCATCACATACCGAGTGGCATTCCAGATATACATGAGTTAGCGACTACCAATCATGCGTCAAACAAGAACTATATGGAATTATTTCTCCCAACCTGATTAAAAAACATGTCACATTTAAAAAATGTGAGAACAGTGTAAAAGATAAATATATTACATAGCTGAAAACAAATATTGATTACTAGGAAACAAAATTATAGTAAGAAATATCTATGTATAGGTCCAACAACATAGTATTCCTAAAATAGAAAAAATAATCTACTTCATGCGATGGAATGTGAAGACTCCCCTACCTCACTACTTACTACTCAGCTCAGATGACTAAACACCATGCTTCCTCACTATGAAACATTGAATTTATCTACTATAAAAGACATATCCATGTATATGCACAAACAAAGAGGAATTTAATGTGTGAGATAAAATACATAGTAGGTTCTAAACTAGGTTTTCAATATCAAGTATCTAGGAAATAGTTCATGCATTATCAAATTTAAAGAAAACATGGAAAGAAAATAGTTTAACAATTTTTATATTAAAAGCCTGGAAAAATATTTTCATTTCCCCATTTTACAAAATTACAATTGAATAATGTGAATTTGTATAAAAATTTTCTTATAAATACATCATAACAAATATATCATTTCAAAACAAAGCAACACATGTATCATATCTCATATCAAATCCATGGTAGTAAAATAAAACCATACAAACCAAAATAAAAAGAGCTAGTAATATCATGATAGGTATCACACCAGGTTAATATATCTCGGAAAATTATAACTAATAGATAATATCATATAATGTTTAGTCCCCTAGTATTATGCATTGATTATTGTGAGAAGATGAACACTCCGACAATTGAACCACCCAAACATGTTTAACATGTCCTTTGAACAAAAGGTATAAGGAGAATATGAATTACCCAAGAGAAACCCCGCAACAGTGGATGATACTTAATACTACAAATTATACATAACTAATAAAGGTTTTATATTTCTATATTTTTCAAATTAGTTCATCAAATCATTTCTGACAAACCATGATTTGAAAAAAATTTCACAAAACCATTTAATAATGATTGTAAATCCATTTCTATTTAATAAAACCTAGGGGGACCATATTTTTAGAAATATGATTTCCACATATAAGAAAAAACAATTCATATCATTCCATTTCATTTAATTAAATAAATTATCAAAAATAGGAGAAATGAAGTTCAGTAACATAGGTTGCAGATGGAACTACCTACCTAAAAACCTGAGTCACAGAAACCCATAATGGAACCTGCCATATTAAAGTATTGAAAAATGAAAAAAGGCTATAGAGTTAATATAAAAATCTTATAATTAAAAATACAAAACAAAATGGTTTGTAGAAAAGATGAAACAACTCATACCTCAAGAAGGAAGTGTCACCACACCACAAAAAACATAGAATGGAATCTAGAACAAGATCACACAATATATCTAGAGATAAAAGAGATGATACATCAGCATGGGTCAAAGGATATGATAACACAACACAAAAATTCTACTGTGATAATAAAATGGAGAAGAGGAAAGGATTACTCACATGGACTAATGATATCCAACCTCTTTGGAGATCAATAACCAAATGAATTAATACAGATTGAACAAAGACTCCCAAATAACCATAGGGGTGTTCTAGGTTAAGGAAAGGAGATATGGAAAAGAATGAAGGAAAAATAAACATACGTATCACCCTAAAATCCCACCTCCTAACAGTTTCATGGTGTCTAAAACCATTACATGTCATGTAACCCATGGTGTCTAGATTTTCCCAAAAACCCATTACTATTTAATTAAAAACCAACCTTTTAACATTACATGTTGTCTAAACTGTATGTGGTGTGTAATCCCATCAAACGGTGTACTAGGTCCACATAATCATCTCCACAAAAATTATATGTTTTATAATCCCATTACAAATCTTTTATTTATACTAAAAACTACCAAAACTGTAGATTATAACATTAAAACCCTAGAATAACTAGGGAATTCTCCAAAATCAGGAAGAACCCCACAAATCCATGAACACATTTATAAATAGACTCTATTAATCAATATAAACATATTTCCCAGAATATTAGTTCAATTTTTTAAAATAATACTCTCCATAATCAGGAGTCCCATGACACAACCAATTAGAGTGGGAAACTATCAATGAGAATTAAAATACCTCACAGATGGTAATGAGATGTTAAACAAACCTCAATTATAGAAATTATTTATATGTCCTTTCAGTAGTGTATAATATTATTAAATAAATTATTTTATATCATAATAAAATATTCCATTTTAAAAACCATATAAATAATTCATTAATTTTATTTCATTGTAATGACATATTTGAATACTTAAATCAGTTTAGTATATGTTTGGTTTTTTGAGTACATTTGGTTCATTGGTTCAAATTGGCTTTAGTGTGTTGACCCTGGTCAAAGAGGTCATTATTTTAACACGTATATATTAATAACCAAGAAATTAGTATCATATTTTTTTTCATCAATTATTCTTTTGAAATTAATAATGGTTTTTTTAATGAAAAATTGACAATGCTGTAACCATGGTGATGGTTGGCCACATGTATGCATCAATAACATTTCCATTTTCTAATAATAAATATAGAAATTAAGTATGTATTATTTTAGCATTATATAATTACCATAATATCATAAAAAACATGTTATTTATTTAAATATACTTATATATATATATTGTTATTATGATGTTGTGATGAAAAAAGAATCACAATACTCGTGCATGCAGTAGTCGACACCAACAAGAATGGAATCATGATTTTTTAGTGAAAGAAAGAAGTTGAATTGTTTTCTTTTATGAATGAAAAATATTCTATGAATATAGTTATGATATAATTTATATCATATATATTTAATAATATAATCTTATTTCATTCCATGTAAACTATTTGTGAAAAACTTATCATGTCGATCTGCAATGTTGTTGTCTGCCTTACAGACGAGGGTTGTTATTGTATCCCCATTATAATGGAATGTAAAAAAGTTATATATAATATCTTATTTATACAAGTATAAATATCTTAAAAATATCATATATATATATATATACATATATATAATTTAAATCAACCATTGAAATAGCTGTGATAAGTGATGATTGAAAACAAATTACATCAGTTTGTGAGGTAGTAGTCCGGCATACACAGGAATGATGATCTTGAATACCATTTTTTGGGAGAGGAGATGGAATAAGGTTATTAAATTAATATTATAACATTTATGTATGTAATAGATATTTTTATCAGAGTTTATAAATATTTTTAGGAGGTTAATGAACAAATAAAACAAAAAACACAAAATTAAGAATTTTTTCTCTTTTAAGATAACCTCTTTATGATTATACCTATTGTATTACTAGATAGAAATTCTAAATAATATATGAATATAGAATGTGGGGATAGAAATTTTGAATACATTTTTATAGGGAATTTATATTCCAAAATGGTTTTATGTTGTGAAGGATATTAGGTAGAGTGTGGAGTTTTATATGTAAGGTGAGTGACACCCCTGTAATTTTTGAAAATAAAAATGTGTATCCAAATTTTTAAAATTTCAAAAGTAAAAATATGGAGTATAGTAGATAATTACCAATTATATGTTATCAATATTTCCATATAATAGTTTTTATACATGTTTTTAGGTCATTTTTACCCATAGCCTCATAGTTTAACCCCCAACAAACCCATTTTCACCTTAACTGTGATAATCTATTCTTAATGTATTCAAAATTAACCTAGGTAAAAAAATAAAGTTGAATATATTAAAAAATATAAATTAATCTAATTCAAAATAATAAATCCATTTTTTCAAATTCTATTTATAAAAGTGGAAATGTTTAATTTTAAAATAATCATATGGATGCTCTGGAAAACCGAGGTTTCAAGAAATGTATTTTCCAAGTCAAAGATGGTTTCATATTGAATTTATTACTAATATAAAACTCTGAATCATTCTAAAAAATATATATTGAAATATAATTTATAAATTTAATTTAAATTATTCATAATTAGTTGTTTTTTTAGTTTATTAAAATGGGAAAACATTATTTAATTTAAAATAGTTTTCAAAAAATCATTTTTTAAACACAAGGAAAATATAATAAAAAATTAACAAATGAGATTGATTAAAAATAAATTTAATATATTGAACATAATAAAATAATATTTATTTAATTTTATATTATATTTAATAAAAAATTAGGCTTCTAAATTTATTAATTTATTAAAAAAATAATTTTTTTACCAAAATCTGTATTTTTCAGTATTGACTGAAAAATCAAAATCCTCTGAAAAATCTAAACATTTCACCAAATTTAAAAATATATATGAAGATTTAAATATTAATTTTATTTTATGAAATAAATTTTAGGAAATATTAAAAAAATTATTACAATATTTTAACATGGAATTCAATAAAAACAATTTTTTTTATGAAAACTTATTTTATAAGAATGAAATATCATTACTAAAAATTGTTTGATTATTTTCTAAAAATTTATCAATAATATATATTTTCTATGATATATATATATATATATAATAAATTACTTAATACTATTAATACCTACCAATTCAATAGATTGGTTATAATAGTTATATGTTTGTCGGGTCATTTGATCTCAGTGTTGCTTGTCAAAAATGCCATCAAGCATGGTTTTCTATTCTTAAACATTAGTGTGTCACATCAATCACCACATATATATATATATATATATTTATATATATTACTGAATAAACCATTTTAATTAAATTCAATGATTTAAAAAAATTTTAATATGAAAAGGAAAATAGTGGTGAAAATATAAAAGAACATTTTGAAATCATTTTTAACCATTATAAAATACCAAAAAAGTTTGACATTAAAATGTAACTTATGAAAAGATGATGTTACGTGTTTTTATGAATTTTCAATTTAAAAAAATTGAATATTTAATTATTCAAAATTAATGAAATTTATCAACATAAAATTTAGATTAAAATTTAATTTATTTTATTATGAAATGATTTTTTTTAGTATTTTGATATTATTATTGATTAATACAGACATTGTAATAACTGTAATAAATACATAATATTATTGAAATATAATTTCCCAATTGGGTTCATAAATTATCATATTATTAAATATTATTCTTGGATAACCCATAAACAGGAATAAAATTCAGAAAAAAATGATATAACACAAAGAGTTGTGATTTAAGCTATTAAGATACATTACAGGAAACATACTCTATAATTTAATAAATATTCAGAAATTATTTATATGGAATGATTGTAAAAAAATAAAATATTATACAATATCAAATAATACAATCAATGGTTTAATTTAACCACCCTATATTAAAACATGGAAATTCCTTATTTATAACTCATTGAACAAATGTTGAGTAAAAAAATACTTAATAAAGTTGTAACAATTAAATCAATATCCATTTAATAAACAAAATTGGATTTTTTTATTATATCCCTTGAATTATATAAAATATAAGGCAAAAAATATCCATGGTATACAACCTACAATGAAAAAATTCTGCACAAAATGTATTATGTCTTATATAATTAGAATCGAGACCAATAAAATTGTAACACCATTAAAAAATTTAAAATACGATCCCCTAAAATGATATAATATAAAATGAAACATATTATATACCATGAAAAATTATAGGATCATTATAAATTATATAGGGTTTTTAGTATATATTCCATTCTAAATTATAAGTGTTGTAAACTAAGAAATATTTCTCAAGTTTTGAAAATTTGAGTCATGAAACCCTTGAATTGTTTCTGAATCATTTTTCACATGTACATAATATTTGGTATAATAATGTTTTTATTATTATATACATTCTTAAGAAAATTTTTCATCAGTATTTAATTTACATTATTCAACTTTATATAATTATTAATTAATTTATTATATAGTTTTCCCTCATGTTTGTATGACTATTTAATGAGTATTAGCTTATTTTGGTGATTTTAGCGATTGAAGATGTTATTTTAAAAATTTGGTAAATAATAAATATGACCATTAAAAAAATGAAAAGTGACATAATTTTCCTACTAACATTTAATAATACGATTATTTACGGTCCTATAGTCACCCATTATAGAAATTTGTAGCATCACTCATCTAGGTGTCAATCCCAATATAAAATGAGTACACTATTTCATAATTGGAAATTATTGTTAAAGAATTGTTTACTATAATTATAATATAATAATAATGATATTATTTTTATTTTTTATACCTTTTTTAAAAGATTTTATGTTTTTTATATATATTTAATCATGATGAAACAAATACATTAATTTGTGGACAAGGTAGTTCTCACAGTTCACACTTAAGATTAGTTTGTTATAATAAGTGGATGAAAATGAATAAATAATGTTTTTACCTAAATATAATAAGAATTAGGTATAATAATGAATCTAAATTTATTATATAACAAAAGTTATGATAGTCTAGGAATTGAATAATTATGCTAGAATGGAAAAGAGTAAGTAATACTCACTTTGGTATCATTCCCATTCCCTTGAAAGTATCCTTTGAAATGAATGGCATAATAAAAAAAATGTTGAATAGAAACCTATTAACTCAAGAGAGGATCTATGGTGTAAAAAATGTAAAATATTCAATAAATAATTCAAAATATTTGGTGTAGCAAGAAGGGGTGGAAGTTTCCCCTTTTATAAGTGATGAATTGGAAACTTTGTGAACAACCATTTTTTTCCAAAAATTTAACAACACTATTCTAGGGAAAATGGATAAATATATATAAAACGATGATGTGTGTGGAAATATAATAATTACATTGAATATTATACACATTTGAACACATGTTTTTGAGATATTTTAGTTCATTTATTCATAGAGTTTTACATTTTACTTTTTTTATCAGGGTAACTAGTGTTTACCCAGGTATCTTCTATTTTATTAAACATTAAAAATAAATCATATTTCTAACATTGGTAGTACCGAACCTAAATTTAATCACCATTTAATACAATTTTATTTTTATTTAATAGAATATTATCTTATAAATTAATATATATATATATATATAATTTATAAGAAAATATTTTTATTCCCATTAAGTGTTCTAAATATCATATAGTATTGATTACAAATTTAATTAGCAAAAATTTATTTAATTATATAAAAATATTATACTAAATTAACTTTTTATAATACATCAATATATTATTTTAGAAAAAAATTACACAGCATAAATAAAGAAATTATTTGTAAATATAAATTTTACCACTCTCATTGTCATTTACTTTAATATTAGTAATTGTAATTTTATACATATAATTGATGTTATGATTCTTTAATAATCTAATAATGATGATATAAAATATGATATCTTTTTTTATTGATTAATTTCATAAAATATAATAAAATTAATTTTTAACATAATCTAATAATAAAAGTCTTTACATTTTAATATTACTTATGTTTCCAGAAAATTAAACATGGGTTTTATTAATTCAACGTCATTATTTTAAATGAATTATTTTAATTTAAAGATATATATGTTAATAAAAATAGTCTTTAAAAAATAAATAATTAAATATTTTATTATTATAATTTCATAAAATTGACAGTTTTTAAAAAATCAATATTTTCCCAATTCACCTAAAAATAAAATACTTCAGAAAAAATGAAAAATTAATATCATGATAATAATAAAATGAAAGATCTATTTTTTTCAAAATCTAAATTTTGAGAATGTTAGTTTTAAATAAATAATAATAATATAATTTTGACTTGATTATTATTTATTATTCACTATTATTTACTAAGGAAAATTGTGTTAATATATTATTCATATAAAAAATATATTTTATCCATAATATATTTAGATTATAAAAAACACATAAAATTTCAATTCATAGTAAGGAAACATTTTGATGTATAAAAATTCCATATTTATTAATTAGCTAACCTAATTATATTTTCATAAGTTTCTTAGTATTAATATTGAATACTATATTTAATTATGTATATATATATATATATATTATAATTTCCCTATATTTATTTTTACCCATCATTTCTACAACTATATTTTAATTATTATATAATGTTGTGGGGTTTGTTTTGGTTTTATGCTGCATTTGAAAGAAGTTGTTAAACACATTATATCATTAAATGTAAAATATTATTTATCATTTCAGGGTGTTATACCATTAACTTTTGATAGGAACTGAGACCTATAATTTTCTAATTCATAGAAGAATATTAACATTGTGATTGTTATAGATGGGGAACCAAGTGGCTATTAAACATCATACACATGATTTAAAGGATTATAATTTATTATGATATCTAACATAGTCCTATTCCAACCATCTCTCACATCAAATGGATCATATATCATATGTCACTTACATGAAAATTCCACTCATAATCCCAATAACTTACATCTTCATTTTCTAGTTTATATGTCATTTCTAGAACGAGACATTTTTTGTGATTTTCCTATATCTTCAATATCGATCCAACATTATTCTTATGATAATTGTTTTTGAAATATATCTTAAGTAAAAATACCATATAATGATAATATATTATAGAATAAACATTTATGGGTTTTAGAATATTGATGGTAATTGTGTTGAAGAGTTACCTTAGTTGTACAATTCTCTCTTAACACCATAAATACCATTTCTATTTAATTCATGTCCGATTTTATTCATAATGTGTCATTTCTCATTTTTTAGTGAAAATATATATGCTTTCAAATGAAATAGAAACATGTGTTGTTTTTAAAGCATGTGGAATCTACGATAATTTGGATTACATTTGAAATATTATTCTCATTGTAAATATGATGACACAATTTCATGTAATTTATAATAGTTTTTTTTCTAGTGACTTATTTATGAACCAACATCAATCAAATAATATTGACATCAAATCTTATTTTTGATTTTTAAATCCTTAAATCTAGTGGACTACCATATCCATTTCATATGAATCATGTTGGTGTCATTAATTCATTGTTTTATATTCTTCAATAAAATTATCAATCCTAAATTAAGATATATTACAAAATTAATATAAAAAACACAAAATATTGTGAAATAATATGTTAGATTGAGATTAGAATCCCTGATTATAAATATTCAACAATAGAGCTAATAAAATTCCACACACTTGAACTTCTTCTTTTCCAAAATAATGAATCCCAATAATCAACTCAATAAAATCATTTTTTGATAGATTAAGAAAACATAAGAAGAAATAATGTTCTCTAAAATATTATTCTAAAATCCATATATTCATATTGATTTATCTTCTAAATTATTATGTAAACAAGAAATTTTATCATTGTCTTTATATTTTATTTCATCAATAATTTGATTCTCTATAATAAAAATTTAGAATATTATTTTGAGTCTGAAATTTTAATAGATTTCATTATAATTAATACCTTGGAAAATAAATCTTAGTATTTTTTGAAATTTTATTATTTTCCCAATTTTTTAATTGAATTGCATTTTTAGATCATGTTTTACATTAAATAATGTTCCTCTTTTCAATTAACTGCCAAAAGTATTTTTGATATAAAAAAATTATCTGGTGATGAGTGTGGTGGATAAATAAGAAGTTTATAATATCCTTATATGTTAAATTAAAAAAGAACCTAAATACCTAGAGAAATTTTCCTCTTAATATTGTGATAATTTTAAGATGAAAATGGTTCTATTTTTACCCATAAAACATTTCAATGTTATTATAGAAGTTATTAAATCAAATAATAAATCTGTTTTCATTTTTATTACACAGACAACTTTAAACAATGTTATAAAACAGAAATAGAAATTTAAATTTTTTATTCATACTCAATTTACTCAATTATGTTAGTAATTGTATTTTTTGGAATTTAATTTCAACATTTTTGTGTTTCTCGTGTATAATTAATATATAAAAAAGTATTTTTTTCATTGATCAAATAAAATAATAATATGACTGTTACCACATATTTCATGTGAAAAATTATCATTTATAATATTAAATTTTCAAATAAATAAAAATTTTATTCTTATATAATCACATCACCTCTAGTAACGTGTTCTATATATAATTTTATCATTAATAAAATGACATATAACATTCTATTGAATGAAAGGTTTTATAAAATGTTAATCAATTATGATGATGCTACAATATTATTAAATTTATTAGTAATCGACTATCACAATTTGATTGAAATATGTATAAATAAATTCCATAATTTAGTTTACTATTTCATCCTTGATCCTTGTACTTAATTCAAGGATTAATGGATTCTAAATGATATATATATATATATATGAATGGTTATTTTAGAAAAAATCAGACCTTATTTACTATTATTTAGTTTATTTTTATAGTGGGTGCATCGGTGCCAGGGAAACGTTGCCAGGGGAACGGTGCTAGGGAAACGGCGCCGGATTAATGGTGACTCACCCATCGGAGAGTCATTTCCATTTTTTCCAAGACTTTCTAGTTTCACTCCAGTAATGCATATTTTGACATAAAAGTGTTTTATTACCCCTTTCAATGTGTTTTAATTCAAGTAAAATATGTTTTAAATACCCCAAGAGTCGGGAGACCATTGAGTTACCAAAATGTGTGGAATTTTTCCTCAGTGTCACACCCTTTTATGTGTTTTCTAGTTTCCCCCTTTTATATGTTATTTTTCCATTTAAAGAAAATATATTAACTCACGACCATTATCTCCACCATGTCTAAGGAGAATTACTAAATCTCAATAAATACCAACGTGTCAAAACGCCAAGTTTCATGGTCGAGCCAAAATCCCACTTTTAAGTACTATGAAATCATCTCTCTACTTTTATAATCTAGCCTCTTATTAACCAGAGATAATATCTTACTCATTCATTTATATTTCTCTTTTTACACCTTCTGACTTCCAACGAGATGAATCGTGCACCATGCTAGATCCCTTTCTTCTCATCCTTTGTTCCTTGGAGTCCATACTTCAAAAGTCATGTATCCCTAGTTCATTGAACGAGGAGGAAAACATTGATACTTGATCATCAAATTAAGAGTTTCCCTTAATCTCTATTTACTATGTATCATGAGGGGTGGGTATGAAGATGATTCCTCAAGACATATATGAAACTGAATTTAACGAAGATAATAAAAAAGACTGTTAAAGAATGATGTGGTTGTAAATTTGATGATGTTGTTGTGTTATAACTATGTTTTTATGTTATGAACTGTATGGGATTATATCCATTGGATATTATGGCCATTGGTGGTCCATTAATGCGCACTTATGAATATCTATTTTTCTAGATAATATGGTGATTTAATGAGTGTAACAGTGAAACTAGTTAATGACATGAACTTTGATGATTAAATGGATGCACGAAGAATAAGAATTCATGTGTGATCACCCTAGTTAACTAATAGAAAGAAGGAACTTAATTAATGATGTTAGATAAATATGAAATACTCCCTTTATTTTTTCCGTGATATGTATAATTGCTCCATTTGATGATTTTTGGGGTGATGTTGATGAGAATGGAACCTCTAGATGAGGGGTTATGGGTTTGTTAATCTAAGGTCTTATGGAGCCCATATGTTGGGGCTTGGTTTGGTTAAGTACTTTGAGTGATATCACAGATCCCTTTTGATGTTGTGACTTTACACGAGAACTGGGTGGAGTGTTTAAAATCATTCATGGCCATTTTCCTTCAGTTTTTGTATTGGATAGTGGTTAATCTAGCTATTAGTGCAGTAGTAGAGGAATGTTTGAAATGGAATCACATGAACTTGAGAACAAGAACAAGTACAACGGGGGATTTTATTTTCCAGAAATGGGTTGTGTTATGGTTGTGGTTGTTGCGTATTTGTGCATGTAGGGGTAGAAATAATGGTGGTTGTGTACATAATAGTTATATATTTTGGAACCCTTAGGTAGGGATGAGTTCTTGATTACCTATATTTATAATATTTAGTTCTTTTGTTTCTTATACATACCATGCCCATGTTGAGTACTTTGTGCCGAACACCACCATTTCATGGGGTGGGGAATTTTTTTTCCATCATTCCTATTAGTGGATAGTTATTAGACACTTTTTTCTCCATCTCCCATGTAGCCCAAGACTCTCCAGGTAGGCTCTAATGGCATGAGGTTTATTATGGATCGAGACTCCTTGGACAGGGGGTATTGTGGTGGTTAGCCCAGGTGTGTGCAGGTAGGTTTATTTTCACAATTGTCTTCAGGATGAGGCCCATGTGTCTTCAGGCTTGGGAGTGGTTGTTTTATCCCAAATGTCTTCAGTCATGTCAGTGGTTGTTCTAGCCCATGTGTCTCTGAGCGTGGTAGTGGTTGTTGTGGCCCAGGTGTCCGCGGACATGGTTATGTGTGGTTCTGGTGGATGAGGTGTTTGCGGGTGGGATGTGTGGTTATGATGACCCATAAGGTTGTTGTTGGGGTGGTAGAGGGACTGTAGTGGAACTTGTGGGGGAGGTATGATGCGTATTATTTCCAAAATAATAGGAGTGAAAGTGGTGAGGGATATGAAAATATCGATGTGCTATTACTATTACTTTACCTAGATTGTCTTATGTTGGAAGTGTTCCTTGGTGAGTCTTGGTGGATAGTTTCATTTCTAGGTGTTTTATTTACCTATTTTCTCATGGGGAATTATAATTTCTCCCCACTTGTGCATGGTATATTTTTATTTCCTTATATATTATACCTGTATACTCACCCAATGTATATAAAACTACTTTTAGATTTCCAGGGGGACTTTAAGGACAGTGCAATACCATACTAGCATTAGTGTCGGGAGTCTTCATTGCTGTATTTCTTTTCTTTTGGTATTTTTCATTATATTTTTCTTGTACTTGTATCAGTTTATTTTCAACAAGCATATGAGAATGGATTTTTGTATTTACTTTTACTTTAAATATTTGTAGTTTTTTGGGTTTTACCATCTTATCTCTTATAATTTCCTATAAAAGGGTAATTCTATCCATATTATGTGTGATTATATACCCTTGGTGCTATTCACCACTCTAGGGCTTAATGAATGCGGGACTAGGGGGTCGTTATCTATCATTCAACAAGAAGAAGGATGGGTCTGGCAGTTTTTTGTCCCCTCCCTCATCTTGGAGAAGGTAGTTTGTGACAAAATTATACGAGAGGATACTAGTTGAGTGATAGGATAGAGTTTAGGGTTAGGAATAGTGATGAATACATTGGATGGTAGGGAGACACCGTTAGTCAATCATGGTGCATGAAATAGGCCAGGGAAGATTAGCTAGGACACAGTATTTTAGCCCCCCCTCGTGATCCAACACAATGATTCTGAGCCTACAGAATGACCAAATGAGGCTACACTAATTGCTGTGTATAGTCCCTAGGAATGGTAGATGCATCATGATGACTTGTTTTCATGTATTTCTTGGGTGTATTGAGAATTTTAAAATATATGAAAATTTTAAACAAAATTTAAAAATGAACCTTCTACACTACATGGTCTCAGGAATTCCTTGTTTATCTTTTCATCTATGGCACCCGAATGACACTCACCAGTAGTATGGGAAGTCGAGTCCCAATAGGTCGATCTAGTCTATCAGTAGAGGATCAATGGAGGGGAAGAGGATGATAGGTGGTAGAAGACTCTATGTTCATTCTAGCAGAACTCCCTCGAGAAGTACGAGGGCAGTGTTTCCAACATGGAGATAGAGGGTTGGCTTGAGGAGCTGGAGATCACCTTTTCCTTGATCTGTGATCCAAGGAAGTACTGGGTTAAATTGAAAGCTAGTTAGATGATGGGAGTAGTGCATTAGTGGTGGAATCTCAACCTTAGGGAGAGGATGGATGTTGAGGTTTTGTGGATTGACTTCAAGAAGGAGTTCTGAGTGAAATTACTTTCTTTTATGATGAAGGCCAAGAAGAGGAAAGAACCTCTATCCCTCTATCAAGGGAGTATGTCGGTATGGTATTTGGGGATCAAGTTTGAGGATCTCCATCGCTTATCTCCAAAAATCACATCAGATGAGGAGTTATGTGAAACACAATTAGAGGAGGTTCTTCGACCTTCTCTTCAATACGCTATTAATTCCTTCACTCTACCCACATACTTGGAGGTTCAGAGGAAGGATGAAGTGACAGAGAGGATGAACACATTGGGAGGAGTTCCACAATAGGGGATCCAGTTGATCTCATCAAATGGTATGGACATTAGTAGCATGCCTCTAGTATCAGGGCCATCCAGATTTTGGCCGGTGGGGAGAAGACCCCAGAAATTCGAGTTCTAATCTCCCGATCCTCACTCTTTCTCCATGAGGACAGGACCAAGGTTATTTATTTTTGAAAGATGTGGGAACCTTCTGAATTAGTTCCCAAACTGAGTATAGTATAGTAGGGTTGGGTGGGTTCAGCACCCACCTCAGTAGCACTAGTTTTTGGATAGGCCTTTTCAGTAGTAGCAACAAGGACAACGAGCTCTTGCTCCATAGAGGGTGGACGATGCTAGAGGAGGATGACAACAGGGAACTCCTCAGGGTGCTCTACTAGGGAATGGTTGGGTATGTGGAAAAAAATATAGGGGTAGATGACATAGGCATGGTAGGTTTCACGCCATAGAGGTACTTGGTCCATTAGGGCTATAAGTCGTTCAAGGTATGATCATCTTGTTTAGAACTCCTGCCTATTCCTTGTTTGATTTAAGAGTTTCTCACTAATTTTTTACAACCAATATAGCCCATGAGATGGGCCTAGACATAGAGAGAATCTCCATCCCCATGGTGTTGAGCATGCCTATTGAAGGTTAGACCATCCTGTTTGAAGTTTGTCAAGGAAGAAGACTGATGTTGGGTCCGCATTAGTCTAATAGGGATATTTTTCTACTAAAAATGAAACCATATGATGTCATAATGGTCATAGAATGGATGTTATCCATATATGATGTTATAAATTACTTCTAGAGAAGGGTCGTGTTCTCAGAGATGGGCGGCTATTGTGTAGTATTCATTGACGAGCAGGGTATCTAGGAGGGAAGCTGACATGTGGAGCCTCGTCTTTCCTTGTTGAATGAGATATTAGTGGATTCGATAGATTCATAAATGGTGGAAGTTCTGGGGATTTTCATTGAGTTCCTTTATGTATTCCCCGAAGAGGTTGGGACTCTACGCCATCGATGTGATGTTGAGTTTGGGATAGACTTACAAATAGGTGTGTATTAGATTTTGATGGCTCCCTATCAAATGGAACCCTCTAAGTTAAGGGAGTTACTGATTTAGGTTTATGAACTGATGAATAAGGGTTTTATCCGACTGAGCACGTTGCTATGGGGTTCTCCTGTCTTGTTTTAAAGAAAGATGATAGTTGTCTCAGGCTGTGCATAGAGTACTGAAGGCCGAATCAGGTCATGGTCAAGAACCGTTACTCCCTTATGAAAATTGAAGTCCTTTTTAACCAGTTGAAGGGGGCAGATCAGTTCCCTAAGATCATCCAACGGCCTGGATAACAACAGTTGAGGGTAAAAAAGGGTGACATCTTTAAGACTACTTGTAGGTGAAGATATGGGAACTTTGAGTTCGTGGTCTTGCCATTCGGCATTAAAAAAGCACTATCCATATTTATGGGAATCATGAACTCCATATTCCAATAATATCTAGACTGGATTTTATTCGTGTTCATTGATGACATCCTGATCTACTCTAAATTAGATGAGGTTCACACTAAGCATCTGAGGACATTTTTAAAGGTCCTCCAACACCAACTTCTCTATAGGAAGTTGACCAAGTGCATGTTCTAGACTTGTGGGGTGAACTTACTTGGACACGTGGTGTCTTAGAAAGGAATATTAGTGAACCTGTCAAAGGTCGAAGTGGATGTTTCTTGGGTCGCACTAAATAACATAGCATAAGTTCGTAGTTTCCTAGGACTGGATGGTTACTACTGAAGGTTCATGCCTTACTTCTCTCAAGTTACAACACCTTTTAAAACCTTGACTAGAAAAAACCATGCTTTTTTATGGCATGAGTAGTTCGAGGAAGTGTTCAATTATCTAAAGGGGAAGTTGGTTAGTGCCGCAATGTTGAGATATCTAGAGGAAGGGGTATCCTTTGAAGTGTTCAGTGATGCTTCTGGTCTAGTATTGGGGTGTGTGATGATGCAGCAATGGGGAGTGATCTCTTATGGGTCTAGGTAGTTACATCCTCATAAATTTTACTATGCTACCAATATTTAGAGAATGTAGTAGTTGTGTTCGTTGTGAAGCTATGGCAGCATTACCTCCTCTGGGAATGGTTCGTGGTCTTCACTAATCACAATGTATTGAGGTATATCTTCTCCCAGTGAGACCCAAACATGTAGTAATGAGGGTGGATGGGGTTTTTTAGGACTATGACTTTGATATCTACTACACCTAAAGAATGTGTAATGTGGATACCAATTCCTTGAGAAGGAAGTTACTGAAGGATGTTGTTCGGGAGTCAGCAGATGCTTGGAAAGAAATGTGGGAGTTGACTACATTACATCTGGTCATGAGAGTGGAGGATGGTAGAGGATGTCTATTTTAGATGGTAGTGTAGTCTTCTTTGGTATAACAAGTGTAGGAGTCTTAGTGGGGGGAATCTAGGACCAAAGTGATGTGTGATCGTGTTAGCCCGGGTGATGCTCTGGAAGGATGGTTTAAAGATGTTCAGAATTAGATGCTTACGCGGGAATTTTTTTCTCAGGGATGATGCATGAAAGAGTTCTTGGTGTGTTCTATAAATCACCCCTGGTGGAACACAGTGGAGTATCAAAGATGTAATGGGTCTTGAGACGTCAGTTTTGGTTCCCCAGAGTGAAGTGTGATGTGGCAGAGTTTGTGGAAATTTGCCTCATGTGTCAGCTGGTGAAGGGTGAGCACTGTGTTCTGAGAGGTCTGTTGCATCCCTTAGACATTCCCTAGTGGATGTGGGATGAAATCTCGATGTATTTTTTCATGGTAATACCCTTGGATGAGGGATGTCATGATGCCATTTGTGTATTGGTGGACCAGTTGACAAAATAAGCTCACTTCTTAGAAAATAAAGGGTCAAGCGTAGTGGATTCCTCATCACAAAAGTATGTGGGTGAAGTTGTGTGGCTTTAGGGGATTCCAAGAAACATATTTTGATATTGGCATAACTGATTTACTTCATGAGTCTAGAAGGGATTACAATGTGATTTTGGAACCTGGCTATGCCATATCACTGATTTACACCCTCAGACTAATGGGAATACAGAGAGGACCATCAAGATGTTGGAGGATATGCTGCAATCATGTGTTCTGGACTTTGGTGGATCATGCATATGAAAATTTCTTCTAGAAGAGTTTTCCTACAATAATATACACCACTCTACCATTTTCATGGAACCGTTTGAAGCCTTGAATGGAAGACCGTGTTGTTCACCGGTGTGCTGGAGAATGGTTGGGGGTAGGTGATCTTGGCCTAGAGGTGGTGGAGAGCATGACAGATATGGTTCAGATTGTGCATGAGAGGATGAAGGTGTATCATGGGAGGCATAAGTCATATGCTGATCATAGGAGGAGACCCTTGCATTTCGAGGTTGTAACACCCCAACCCAAGTTACCCATAGTCAGTGCATTATTACATAACATTGGCATGATCACAAGAGATCAAGTCTCAAAAAACAAATTAGTTTTGTATACATGGAAGTACTAGATACATACATAAGTTTTATATTACCATATGAAATAGAAAAACAACAAAATTGCGTCCCCTTTGAACACACTCATATTCCCTAGCCTATTTCTTCTGGTTAATCGAAATATACTTCTTCAAATTCTAGGAAAAAGAAAACATAATAAAGGGGTGAGATCAGATGCTCAGTAAGGATAACAATATAGTATAAACTATCATAAATGAGAATAAACATTTAAATCAATGTATAAGACTAAAACAAAATCCTTTTAAACTTAATATTCAGCATAATATGGAAATGATAAGTCAAATAATTCCATTTACTTATTCACATAGATATTCTACTAGTCAAATAATCACATGTAATATCAATAGCTAATTTCATAATGATGGAATGCATAATACAGGAAATCATAACCACATAGTTAAGGCCTCATCCCAAGACTAAAAAAAATATTTTTCAAAGTCCTTGTTCCAAGACACTAGTTTGTCTCTTGAGACATACTGATAAATAGAGGAGCTATAACAGGCTCCACCCATCACTTACCAAGTCCAATTCATTCCTCATATGAAAAGGTTGAAACATAACATAAAAATTCCTATTAAAAATATCATATGAAATTTTAATACTTTAACCATAAGACATGAACGACATAAAAATAATACATCTATAGGGAAAAAACTCACAAAACCTTCAATATAATATGGAAGATTGTATCATATTAAATCAACTTCAAACAAGTGTAAAATCCATCAAAGGATGTTGACATAGATGAAATCAAAACTATTAGATAGAAATATCTCTTTCTATTTTGAAATCATGTAAAAGTCATATAATTATAAAATAAAACATTTTTTTATAATAATCTTATAATAATGTAAGGGAAACTTCGAAGGTGTTATAACTGTGGAAAATAGCTACACCTTCCGTATAAGTTAAACAAACATTCTTACCATAATTTGTCAAAAATGTCATAAAATACCTTATTTGGAAAACAACAAAAAGATTCCTTTAATTTTTTTTTATAAAAATTCAAACAAAGGTATAAATGACTTTAAACCATATTTTAGGAGATAGTATGAATATTTTCAAATAAATTTTTATGAAACACGGATGTGGATAATAATGAATTCTCAGTAGATACTTACGTATAAACAACCTCAGATAAATAAAGAGATTGTAAAATTGACCCTTACCTTGTAATTTTTCTTGTTCGAGGGTTAGTTAAGCTCCTGTATAATAGTTAAATAATTTTTTTTAAATTATACAAGAACCACATACATAAATAAGATATTATATATGATCTTCTAGTATTGATTTGTTAATAATATTTCAGTAGTATCATTGTTTCAGGTGTTAACTAATTCATTTTCCTTTATATGTTTTGTTACGTAAGTCATGTTTTTATGGATATTATGAAATTTATTAATATTCAGAATGATATTAAGTTCTTAAAAATTATTTTTAATCATATAATTAAAATTATTCTTGAATGGTTACGATGGGGAAATGAATCTTATCATGTTCGTGGAGATGGTAATTCGTACGTACGCACAAGGGAACATTTAATTATTTTGATGGTAAAATTATATTTAATATCATGGTATATCCTATATACAGAATCATTAATATGTTATATTTATTATTAAAATCAATTATACTTATTATTATACACATCCAAAAAATGAATTGTTGTATAACAAACTACATCACAACATGGAGACGGTAAGCCATACGTACGCACGTATGGTGACTTTGTCATTCATAGGATGGATATAATAATGAATATGGTTTTACCATATTTATAATTAAATAAAAGTATGTATATTGTACTGGAGTTATTATTTTTGTATAGAAACAATAATGTAAGAGAAATTGGAAGAAGAAAAGATCTTTGAAAGAGGTGATGAAATTATTACCTCTTCCTCAGGTGATTCCTTTTGATTTGATTAAAAGGGCTCTTTAGAATGTCATTCTAATCATAATATGACCTATAGGTTGAATTGAGGGTAGTTGGAAAGATATTTGATCAGGGTTTGGATGATGAAAATGGATTTGGAAGTGTGATTTTGATGTAAGGGGAAGTACCCTTTTATAAGAGAGGTGATAGTTACTTTACAAATATCTTGATATATGAATTTTTTATACAATCATATTCAGTTTATAATGGGTCCAAAAGAATTTATTTAGAGAATAAGGTAGTTATGGGTTGACAAACTCTCAAAAAATTGGTTTTATACATGTTTTGGTCACCATATTAACCTTATCATTTATACTTATCTCTTTGTAAAATAGTTTAATTTTTACCATGTATTCTTTTACTATTATAATAAATGGTAAATAAACTTACTATAAATAGCCAAGATAACACCAAGTGTTTCATTATCAAAATATATAACCTTATATAAGTTATTTGTATGAACCTTAGATATTTGGGAATATTATATCATTTAATAATATAGTATTTGTTTTAAAAACTTATTTTTTTTAATTTTGACTTTGTTTTTGTGAAAGTCATAAAAACTTTATCACTTAGAAAAAATTTATATAATAAATTCTAACATGTCATATTAACATAGAAAATTTATTTAATTCTTAAAAAGTATCAATTTACATTTATTTGGATATTTATAATATCAATTATTTAATCTTTCATTAATAAGGTAATTATTGCATCATCATTGTGTAATTAATAAATTTAGTTATTTATTGTCTAAAATTTATAAATAAAATACCATTATGTAGGAAATATTTTTATATTTCTAATTAATATTTATAGTCTAATTTATCTTATGTATAACCCTATATTAAAAATGTTTTAGTTGTGAAACTTTGAATTTAACACTTTTAACTATTCATTAAATAAAATAATAATAAAAGTCCAAATCTAATCCAAGTGGGTAAAAGAGGATAATATTTTATTCCTAAGGTTTATTTTGGTTTATAAATATATCCAATAGAATTATTACATGTTTTATGTTAATTATAATATCATTTTTACCTTTAATTACCCTTTTTACTTTTAACCGTGGTAAAACAAATTCAAAAATTACTATTCAACAAAAAATATTTTCATCCTATTGAACCACATTTTAAATACTGACGTCCAATGTGTCTCTCATATTTTTGAAATTCAATTCATACAAGTGGTAAAATTACGTTTTATGAAAATTTACATATGTTCCTAGAAGTTGGGTAAAAGACGTTAAAATGTTCAACAAAATTTTATAAATCTAATTTTAATTTAAAATGACACCAATGAATTACATTGAACATATAATTTTATTATGTATCTATTTTGACCTAAAATAAATTTAAATAAAATAAATAATTATTTATATAATAAGTAGGTTTTAAGCAATAATGCAGTGTTTTCACTATTCATCAAAAATTGAAATTTTTCAGAAAAATACCAAAAATTAACCCTAATATAATTTTGATATTACAAATCCAAAAATGAAGTACATTTTGAAAAATAAAATTAATAAAATTTCAAAAAGTGGTTATTATTTTTCATAATGGAAAGTTTGATTGGCCGTGGTGTGCTTGAACTCGAAGTTGCATACAACGCAAGCTATTGAATTATTAAAATAGAAACATTTCATAAAAGATTTGGGTGTAAAATTCTTCCCTAATTCAAATAATTTTGTCCTCGAAATTTCTATAGTAATAATGTGTAAAAATATTTGGGTGTTTCTTCATCATAAGTTCATCAGGTTCCCATGTTGCCTCCTACATCTTATGGTTTCTCCATAAAACTTTTACCAGATGAGTTGTCTAGTTTCTCAGCACTTGTTCTCTAGTATCAAGAATCTTGATAGTCTCTTCACTATAAGATATATTGGGTTCCAGTTCTATTTCTTTATAGGTGAGTACATGCATTGGTTCAGGCATGTATTTTCTCAATAGTTATACGTGGAACAAATCATGAACTTTGGAGATACTTTGAGGCATTTTCAAAAGTAATCTACAAATCCAATTCGTTCTAAAATTTTGAAAGGTCCAATATACCTGGGACTAAATTTACCCTTATTACCAAATAGTTTAACACCCTTCTAGGGAGATACATTCAAGAAAACATGATCTCCTTCTTGAAATTCCAAATCCTTCATTCAGTAATCGGCATAGCTCTTTTCCCTATTTTGAGCTAAATTGATGCGGGTTTGAATAATATTTGCCTTTTCCATTGGTTCCTTAAAAAGTTCTGAACCTACAAGGTTTATTTCACCAGCATCATCCCAAAAATATGGTGTGCTACATCTCATTCCATATAACACTTCATATATTGCCATCTGAATATTTGAATGGAAGTTATTATTATAGGAAAATTCTACAAGAGGTAAATATTGATCCCACATGCATTGAACGTCAAGTGAGAAAGATCTCAACACGTCTTATAAGGTTTGAATAGTCCATTTTGATTGTCTGTCAGTTTGAGGGAGGTAGGTAGTGCTCAGATGAAGTTCGGTATCCAGGGCCTTCTGAAGACTTTTGCAGAATCTTGTTGTAAAAAAAGGATCAGGATCAGAAACAATCGACAGGGGTACTCCATGAAGTCTTAAAACTTCATTAATATATTTTCTCGCTAAAAGTTCAAGTGGTAAATATTATCTTATAGAATGAAAATGTGTTAACATGATAAGATGATCAACAATGACCTGTATTGCATCATTCCTTCTAGGAGTCTTTGGTATCCCCATAAAAAATTCCATCGTAATATCATCCCATTTCCACTCAGGTATGGGAAGAGGATGCATGAATCCTCTAGGATGTTGTCTTAAAACCTTCACCTATTGACAAACCATACTTCGTGAAAAATAATCAGAAATATCCCTCTTCATGTTGCCCCAACAAAAATATTCCTTCAAATATCTATACATCTTAGTGCTACCAGGGTGTATAGAAAAATTAGAGCTGCAAGCATCATCCAAAAATTCCATTTTTAGATCAGGTATGTCAGGAACACAAAGTCTCTACCCAAATTCCAAAATTCCAACTTTATATACAAAGTCAATCAATCTCCCATGAATCATAGCTTTTATTTTCTTTTGAAAATCCTCATCACCAGATTGAGAAATTTTTATCCTTTCTTGTAAAGATAGATTGGCAACGATTTGAAAAATTATTGATGTTTCACCTTCCATGATTAGTCCCATATCCATCTTTAATATATCCATGAACATAGGATCCCTTTCAACTCTCATCTTGATAAAAACTCTGTGATCCATTCTTCTCAAAGCATCTTCCACCTCATTTTCCTTCCCCAAGTGGTAGTGTATAATGAAATCATAATTCGTGAGTAGTTCAATCCATCGTCCTTGCATCATGTTGAGTTCTTTCTGTGAAAAAATATACTTAAAACTCTTTTTGGTCGGTATATATCTCACATTCTTCACCATAGAGATAGAGTCTACATATCTTCCAAGAAAATATTATAGATTCTAACTCAAGATCATGTGTAGGATATTTTTTTCATTAATTTTAACTTCTTTGATACATAGGCAATAACTATATCATTCGTAACAAGTACACAACCATATCCTTTCTTTGAAGCATCAATATAAATAACAATCCCATCATCCCCTGATGGTAGAGTCAAGATAGAATAATTGACTAATATTTTCTTCAATTATTCAAAACATTCATAACACTGTTTTTTTCAAACAAAATTTACCCATTTATGAGTGAGATTTATTAATGGGTTATACAATCAGCCAAAATTCTAGATGAAATTCCAATAATAACATGGTAAATCAATAAAACTGCATACCTCAGTTATACTCATTGGTGCTATCCATTAATGTGTTTCTAATATCTTAGAAGTATCAACAGTGATTCTATCCTAAGAGACAATATGGCTAAGAAAAGAAATATCCTGAAGCCAGAATTCATGCATTCTAAACATCCCATATAATTCATTTCTTCTAAGAGTCTATAGAATAATGCGCAAGTGATTTTCATGATCTTTATAGATTTTGGAGTAAACCAATATATCATCAATAAATATCACTAAAATGTCATCAATATATTCTTTTAAAAATCAATTCACTAGATCCATGAAGACAAAGGGTGAATTAGTCAGTCCAAAAGGCATTATTGTAAACACGTAATTCCCATACCTAGTACTAAATGCTATATTTGAAATGTTTTTCTTATTCACACACAACTGGTGATATCCAGATCAAAGGTCAATATTTGAAAAATATTGAGCTCCATGAACTTGATCGAATAAATCATCAATGAAAGGTAGGGTATACTTTTTAATTATTGATATAGAATTGATCTCCCTGTAGTCAATTCATATCCTTATAGATCCATCTTTATTCTTAACACAAAGAATAGTGGATCCCCATGGAGAAACACTAGGGAGAATAAATCCTTTATTACTAAATTCCTCTAGTTGTTTCTTTGTATCCACTAAATCCTCAGTGACCATTCTATAAGGAGTCCTCTATATAGGACTTTAACTATGAATTAAATCAATTGAAAACTCAATTCTCATTCTATAGGATATCCAGGTAAATCCTCTAGAAACACATCAATATATTCTTGCACAATAGGTACACCCTCTATTTGAACATCCCTTTCCTCACCCATAGTTATTTCACTCTCTTCCTCCCAAATAATTGAATTTAGTAGAGCTAATGGTGGTGGATATAGATGAGAATAAAATGGTGATGTTTCTGCTATAATGATAAGGTCATTCTTATCATCGTAGAAAATTGTAACCTCCTACTTATTAAAATAAATTTTCTCATCATGGTCTGAAAGAAAATCCAAAACAATGATTATATAAAATTCAATCATGGGTATGATGATGAGATCAGTAGATAAAACACATCTATATGACCTAATGGGAACTTATTTAGAATTTTTTTTGCAGTTATACTTCCCTTAGTAGTTTTGACTGAAAACTCCCCTGTTAAATCAATTTGGAAAGATCTAATTTTCTTAGCAAACTGAGAAGATATGAAACAATGTGATGTTCTAGAATCAAATAAAGCATTGGATAAATTTGAGGAAACCATTTAATTACCTTTCACCACATCATTCAGAGCTTCAACCTCAGTAGTAGTGATCACATAAGCTTCGAAATTATCCCTTGGCCTTCTATGAGGTATGTTTCCTTGGTGCTTATGACATTCATTTGTGTAATTACCCATTTCCCTACAATTGTAGCATTCAACATTGACAAACTCTTTCTTTCCCTTGCAAATCACGAGCT
Source organism: Viscum album (assembly GCA_963277665.1). NCBI lineage: Eukaryota > Viridiplantae > Streptophyta > Magnoliopsida > Santalales > Viscaceae > Viscum > Viscum album. The sequence goes on along the minus strand of OY728135.1, from coordinate 1,544,200,284 downwards.
TGGTTTCCTTTTTCACCACACTTGTAATAGTCTCTCATTCCCTTCATGAAAGTAACGGGGTATTTCTTCCCATATTTATAGTAGGATAAAAATTCAACTTTCCCATATTCCCCTTATTTTCATTTCTAGAGTGTTTATCACATATCCTCTTCTCTTTCTTTGATTTAAAGTCATAAGACTTAGAGAATTTCTTTTTCTGTCTTGATAGCAATGAGACACTATCTTTGTACAATGAGAATGGTTGTGTGATTAATGCTCGATGGAGAAATGGTTTTAACCCATCAAAGAATCGATCGGTCTTACTCCTTGGGTTACATATATAATCTTATGCACGCCTTTCTATCCTTGTAAAGATAGCCTCATAATTTGCGACATTCTCATACTCCTCTTTCCTCAGACTCCAAAATTGTCTTTCCATATCTACTTAATGGTCATGAGAAAAGTATTTTTATAAGAAAAGTTCTTTCAACTCCCTCCATTCCATATTTGATAATTCTTCATACTCTTTTTTGTTTTTGAATTAATGAACACCAATGATCCGCATCTCCCATGAGGTGATAAATTGCCATGACAACTTTTTCTATTTTTCTAATCCCCAAAGCATGAAATATTTTCTCTATGGAACTTATGCATTGATTAGATACAAAAGGATTTGTAGTCCCATTGAATGTTGGTGGTTTTTGCCTCATGAAGCGGTCTAACATTGATCCTCCACATTGTGGATGAGTGTGCTCTATACGGGTAAGGTTATTATTCATATCCTGAGTGAGTTGTCCCAGTATGGTTATAGGTTGTTCAGCACCAGCTACATCACTAGCTCCACTACAATTATCTTGAGTAGGAGGGAAATACTACATGGATTATGTGCATTGATATGGTTTCCATTACTTCTACTAGGTGCCATTTCTAAACATTGTAATACACTAGATTAGTTTATGAATCGCAATACATAATTCCAAACTAGTAAAATACCTAACATAAATTAAACAGTTTATACATATAATATATAATCGTTAAAAAAAAGTTTTCTTTGAGGAGGTATTTACTCATAAATCCTTCATAATTATTTGTAAAGAAAATGTGAATTATTCTAAACATATCCCCTGGGAGTGTCGTAACTAAGAGTGTAGGAAGGTCTATTGTCCTGTACCAAGATACCCGGGTTAATCCCGAAACTCCTTGTTGGAGTTTTCAATCCTAGGTAAATCTATTATAGAGATGCCTCTACCTTCTCGTATCTTGAATGGGATGTATTGATTGAAAATCTCACAAAATTTGTACATTACCAAAATTATAGGGTGTTCTTCTATACTAATACTCAAAAATCTATCTTTGGGTAATGTTCTCTAATGGAGTTTCTCTAAATCTATCTTCCAAGGTTTTTACTAAACATCCTCTAATACCAACTATAACACCCCAAACCTATTTAACCAGAGTCGGTGCATTATTACATAACATTGGTATGATCACAAGAGATTATGTAACACCTGAGACTTTTATAAGAAATATTTTGTTTTTATAAATCATCAAAGGAATCTTTCACTACACACAACACTAGCTCAACTTTCTTTACACGCAATCGCGACTTTCCTTGATAGCTTGCGTCGTACGCAATACAGAGTTTCACTAAACAACGATATGCTATTAAAATATTATTAAAACTAGCAGTTATGAATAGTAATAACCACTTTTTGAAATTTTGTAATTTTTATTTTTCAAAACGGACTTCATTTTTGGATTCGGAATATCGAAATTATCTTAGGGTGAAATTTTGGTATTTTTCTGGAAACTTTCAATTTTTGATGAATAGTGAAAACACTGGGTTACTATTTAAAAACCGAATTTTTATTTAAATAATTATTTATTTTATTTAAATTTATTTTAGGTCAAAATTGATACATAATACCTATATAAGTTCAATTTAATTCATTGGAGTAATTTTATAATAATCTTAGATATATGAAAATTTTATTGAAGTTTTCACCGTCTTTTACCCACCTCCTAGGAGAATTTGCAAATTTACATAAAACTTAATTTTACCGCTTCTGTGAGTGGAATTTCAAAAATCCGAGAGACACGGTTGATGTCAATAAGTAAAATGTGGTTCAATGAGATGAAAATAATTTTTGGTGAATAGTAACGTTTTACTTTTATTTACCACGATTAAAAGTAAATAGGGTAATTAAGGGTAAAAATGATATTATTATTACCCTAAAACATGTCCTAATTCTATTAGATAAGTGTAATTCGACCAAAAACAACCTTAGGAATAAAATATGACCATTTAGGCCGACTTGGATTAGATTAGGACATTTATTATTAATTTATTTAAAGAAGGGTTAAAATAGTTAAAATCAAAGTTTAATAAGTAAATAATTTTTAATATAGGGTTATACATAAGATAAATTTGACTATAAATATTCATTTGAAAGATAAAAATATTTCTTATATAACGGTATTTTCTTTGTAATTTTTAGACATTAAATAATTAAATTTATTTATGACACAATGATGATGCAGTAATTATCTTATTAATGAAATATTGATATATTTGATGTTATAAATACCCAAATAAATGTAATTTGAGACTTTTTATGAATTACACTAATTTTCTAGGTTAATATGACATGTTAGTATTTATTTAATTAACTTTTTTCGAACTAATCATTCTGTTATAATTTTCACAAAAATCAATTACTTAATAGTGTCAAAATTGACATAAAATAGTTTTTAAAACAAATATTATATTATTAATTGTAATTTTATTCCTAAAAATCTATTTTTCGGCCAAATTACTTATATAAGGTTATATATATTAATAATAAACAACTTGGGGTTCGTTTGGCTTGTTATAGTAAGTTTATTAACCTTATAGTGTAAGAACACAAAAAGACACGGTAAAAGTAAAATTATCTAACTTAAAGTTAAATATAAATGATAAGGTTAAAATAGTAAACTAAACTTGTCCAAATTCTATTTTATGAGAGTATTGAGACCCATCCCCACCTTATCTTCTAAATAAATCAATTTGGAGCTATTTAAAACCGAATATGGATTTATAATAAAATAATATTTTTAGTTTTTCCAAAGGTGCCCCTCTCCTCTCTTATAAAAGGGAACCTCCTCCCTCTCTTCCTCACACCACTTTGAGCCTTAAATATCGGCCAAACCCTGCCAAATTATCTTCTCCACTTCTCTAGAAACATTATATAGGTCCTGGTCTTCTTCAAAGACCAATTTTAGTGCCCTAAAAGGAGGTCTCAAAGAGGTGCTTCAAAGAAGAGGTAATGTCCGTTACCGATTCTTTCAACTTTATTTCTTCTTCCACTTCTTCTTATTTAGTTGTTTCATTATGAAGTAATAACATAAGTATCACTCATATACTGATATGTTATTATAATTATTAAACAACCCTATTTCACCATCTATCCATCCTATGGAAAACGAAATCACCGCGCGTGCATACGTACGGAATACCGTCTCCACACCGTGGTGTAATCTATTTTCCACCACCACCTTACTTGGATGAGTATAATGGTGTAAAGAATGAATATATATGATTATTTTAAAGTGATATTGATCCTAAAATAGTATACATACACTCCAATGCAATTCCACGATCATGGGAATGATATCATCGCTCGTGCGTACGTATGGAATACCATCTCCACGATGTGATGCGACTCGTTATACATGATTTTCATTGAATAATGATCACATAAATGAATTGAGTGAATAAATATGATATATATTACACTAATACCATTTTGGAAATGAGGTATCTATAACCTAAAAAGAATAATAAGAATTTATTCGACAAAACACGCATAAGAACAAAAAGTAATAAACACATGAATAACAAGTAGCAATGAAATATTACTAATAATAAGATAATAATATGACCATATATGATATCGTAACAATGTGTATGATTCTGGAATAAGTCAATGACATTATTTAAATCATTATACAGGAGGTTCAGACACTTATGAAGCAAATCCAACTTAAGGTAAGGGAAATATCACAATCTCATTTTTATCCGAGATTGTTTATACTTTGGAATTTACTGGGGTGTATTTTATCATCTACATCCATGTTTACTCAATATGTAATATTTATATCCTTCTAAAATAGTTTATATCCAATTTTACCCTTCGTTGAGTTCTTAGTAAAAGATATGAAAGGAATCTTTTGTCGTTTTTCATACGAGGTACTTTTTGACTTTTCCGACAAAAGTACGAGAAGAATGTTTTTTAACTTATACGGCATGAATGGATTTTTAGAACATTATTTCCATGAATCTTACTTTACAAGTTTTCAAGTTTATTTTTAATCAACTTCTTTTAGTTCAAAATTATATGACATGTTAAGAAAGAAAAATGTTTTTGAAGTAGAAAGGATATTTTACTCAAGAATGGAATTCAAGTGTTTTATCAAAATTATTTTCCATCTAAGATAATACAGGGTTCTGTTTCTATCCCTATTTTTACATTGATTTGATTATGTTGTGATGGAATTATTTTTATGAATTCCTTTATCTTATATGAATTGTTTTATGATGTCACGATGTTTAAGAATCCCTTTTTTATTACATGGGTTATGCAATGATGTATGATTTTTGATTTTGTGGCACACATAAGAATGGTATCATTATGAGATGGGTGGAACCTATATCTCCCTCCAATGCATTGGGTAAAGATTTTTATATTGCATGAGATAGACATGGATGGAACGACATGTTAAAATGGTTCAGTGAAACAGGACTGAAATGAGGAATGAACTCGGTTCAGAAATGGACTTTGTCTACTAAGATAGTCTTGACACTGAGCCTTGACTAATAAGAAATGATTCTCTATGATTATGTGTGTATTCCACAAAGTTTCATGTTTTAAGTTATGATTATTGGGATTAAATTTCACTGCTATGATTTATCCCATGTTATGAAATTATGATCTCTTTTGCAGGTTAAGATTTCAAAAATGTTATGTTCTTATGAATATGATGTGATTGATATTTATTTTGTTTACCCTTACTGAGCATTTGAGCTCACCCTTTGAAATGTGTTCTTTCCCCAGGTTAGGAAGAAGTTTATTAAGTAATATATGCGAAAAGGAACTATAGATATGATTAAATAAATGGGAGATAGTGCAAACGCTTTATGAACCAGTTGTTTATGTTTCCCAGTTTCTAAAGACACTATACCTATACGGTCCTTTCATGGTTTTGTTATATGTTGTAATAAGTGTACTTCAATTTTGAATTATTAACAATGTATGTAAAGTATGGATCATTATTGTTGGTATCAGAGGAAAGGTATAGTCAAGATTTGTAAACTAGGATGAGAAAGCCTTAGTAAGAATCCTAAGGATAAGTCTAAGCATAGAAAACAATCATAGTGTTTTAGAAATGGCCATGAATAACCTAGGATAAGACCTTAAGTGTGAAATTTTATTCTTGATTATGTGGTTTTCCTATTATAATTAGTGTTTCTCGAACTATTCTTCTTGGTTTTAGTCAATGGCTGGAACTCGAAGGAACCGTGTTAATGCGGAATGTGACGGGCAATGCAATGATTGTCCCCCTGAGAAACCAAACGTTATGGGAGGTGGAATGAAAAATCTTGTAGCCATGCTCACACAACTTTCTCAAGCTATGAATCATTCAGGACTTCCAAACGAGCAAAGGAAGGAGCAACATTCTGTTGAATCCTTCATGAGACAACGTCCACATTCATTCCGCGGGTCTACTGATCCATTAGTTGCTGATCAATGGATCAGTACTACTAAAAAGATATTTTCAGTTCTTCAATGTTCTGAACATGATAAAGTCATCTTAGTAGTGTATTGTTTGGAAGGTGATGCTGATCAATGGTGGAATCTTTTCAAGAATACGAGGCCAAGAGATGAAATTGAGTCCATGGAATGGGACGAGTTCAAGAACTTATTTTTCAATAAGTACTTCCCTCGTATTATCCGAAAAACGATGGAGAATGATTTTCTTGAACTAAAGAAAAAGGATGATGAATCTGTTGGTACATATGAAGAAAATTTTACAAGACTTGCAAGGTATGCTTCTGGTATTATTATCCAACATGAGATTAATATCGATCGATTCTTTAGTGTCTTAAAACCAAGTCTTTGAAGGGCGTTAGCCATAAGGGATTTCAATAGCTACGAGGAAATCGTTCGATGTGCTCTCAAATTTGAGATGGATATTGGAGTAACCCATCAGTCATATGGGTTTGATAAGAAGAGGAAAATGGAATTCAAAGGAAAATCTAAAGAGAACACTGAAAAGAAGATGAGTTTTCCCTTATGCTCAAAGTGTGGAAAGAAACATGGAGTGAGTTGTCTTAAAGGGACAAGTAAATGTTTCAAATGTGGAAAGGAAGGTCATCGGGCATTTGAATGCTGCAATTATGGGAAGAAGATGTCTAGTGATGCGAACAATGAAAAGGATACATAGAGTGAACCTCCTACACTTCAATGTTACAAGTTAAAGGAAATGGGGCATTATGCGAATCAATTCCCTAATCCAAGTGTTGTTGATGATGATCAACATTAACAACCTCTTAAGTATGAAGACAAAGGAAAGTCACATGCAATTTCTATCATCAATGTGGAGTACGATAACTAAGTGGTGAAAGGTACACTTACCATCCACTCTAAAGTAGCAAATGTTTTATTTGATTATGGATCCACCCACTCTTTTATTTATGAAGAAGTTTCTAAGGGTATCACCGTATTACCTCAACAATTAGATGTTGAGTTAGCTGTGACAACCCCTAATGGCACAACAGTTGCATCAAAAGTTTATAATTCTTCTCCGATTGAAGTTTGTGGGAAAGTGATTCCTACAAATCTTGTGATCCTCCCTATAGTGGAATTTGATGTGATTCTTAGCATGGATTTTCTTTCTTTATATGGAGATCATATCAATTTCTAAAGAAGGGAAGTCACATTTCATATTCCAGATCAATCTTTGATCTCCTATCGATGCAAGTATGAACATAGCCTTCCTGTGGAAATTTCTTCCATCTTATGGGTCTTGATTCCACTAAATTAAGGTTATTTATCACAAATGGTTGGAGAGAAACTCATGATTAAGAATATGCCCATTTTACGAGACTTTGATGATGTCTTTCCGGAGGAATTGCTGGGTCTTCCACCAAATCGTGAAGTTGAGTTTTCAATAGAACTTGTACTGGGTGCTTTACCTATTTCAAAGACACCTTATAGAATGGCCCCAATTGAGTTGTAGGAATTAAAGAAGCAAATCCAAGATAATCTTGATAAGGGGTTCATACGCCCTAGTGCGTCACCTTGGGGAGCACCTGTTCTGTTTGTTAATAAGAAAGATGGATCAATGAGACTCTGCATTGATTATCGAGAACTTAACAAGATCACTATCAAGAACAAATATCCTCTCCCGCGCATTGATGACTTATTTGACCAACTACGCGGAGCTCAATACTTTTCCTAGATTGATTTTCATTCAGGGTATCATCAATTAAGGGTCAAAAGGGAGGATATACCAAAGACGGCTTTCCATACAAGGTATGTACACTATGAATTTATAGTGATTCCATTTGGTCTTACTAATGCCCCTGATATCTTCATGGATCTGATGAATAGAGTCTTTAGAGACTATCTTGATCAGTTTGTGGTAGTCATTATAGAAGATATTCTTGTATATTCAAAGAGCAAGGAAGAACATGAAGATCACTTGAGAATTATATTGAAGATCCTGAGAAAGGAGAAGCCTTATGACAAATTTACCAAGTGTGAATTTTGGCTTCAAAAAGTTTCATTTTTTGGGTCACATAATCTCAAAAGAGGGGATATCTGTGGATCCAGCAAAAATAGAGGTTATCGAAATATGGTCGAGACCAACAACAGTAACTGAGATCCAAAGTTTTCTTGGTTTGGCTGGATATTATCGACGTTTTGTGAAATATTTTTCGTGATTATCTAATCCACTCACCAGGTTGACTCGGAAAGGAGTTATGTTTGTTTGGATGGATGAATGTGAAGAGAATTTCAAGGAGTTTAAAACAAGGTTATCAAGTACACCTGTGCTCACACTGCCTTGTAGTGGAGATAGGTTTGTGATCTACAGTGATGCATCCAAGACGGGATTGGGGTGTGTTCTTATGAAAAATGATATGGTGATAGCTTATGCCTCACGATAGTTGAAAATCCATGAGAAAAATTACCCAACTCATGATTTGGAGTTAGCTGCGGTAATCTTTGCATTAATGATTTAGAGGCATTATCTTTATGGAGAAAGGTGTGACATTTATACTGATCATAAAAGTTTAAAGTATATTTTCACACAAAAGGAGATGAATATGCGCCAAAGAAGATGGTTGGAGCTGATTAAGGATTACGACTGCTCAATTCATTACCACCCTGGGAAAGAAAACAGGGTGGAAGATGCATTACGTCGACAAGACCATGCCAGTTTATCCATGATGAGGATCAAAAAAGATCCAATATTAATGGATTTACAAAGGATGGATCTTGGAATTATAATGAAAGGGGAAAAATCGTATCTTTCTCAAATGAATGTTCAACCATCTATACATGTTAAGATTAAAGAGGCACAGAAAGAAGGTGTAGAGTTACAAAAGAAGGTGAGAAATGTTCCTGAATTCAACCTTGATTGTGATGGGATAATAAAGTTCAAGAATTGGGTTTGTGTTCCTCCCATCCCAGAATTAAAGAAGGAGCTGCTGGATGATACTCATAGTTCTTCATTCTCTATTCATCCTGGAAGCACGAAGATGTATAGGGACCTGAAAGAGTACTTCTGGTGGGATGGCATGAAAAGAGATGTTGCTGAATATGTCTCTCGATGCTTGGTTTTTCAGGAAGTTAAAGCTGAGAGACAGAAGTCTAAGGGGATGTTACAACCATTACCCATACCCGAATGGAAATGGGAAAACATCACTATGAACTTTTTCACAGGACTTCCTAAAACATCCAAAGGAAATAATGATATCTGGGTCATAGTTAATCGTCTTACAAAGTCTGCACACTTCATTGATATTAGAGAGGATTTCTCTCTGGATCATCTTGCCATGATATATGTAAAAGAAGTGGTAAGATTGCATGGAGTACCACTTTCTATTATATCTGATCGGGATCTGAGGTTTACCTCAAAGTTCTGGAGAAGTCTTTAGCATACTCTCGATACAGAGTTGAGTTTCAGCACTACTTATCATCCTCAGACAGATGGTCAGTCTGAGAGGACAATTCAAACTCTAGAAGATATGTTGAGAGCTTGCTCTATGGATTTCAAAGGTGGTTGGGATCAACACCTACCTTTGGTGGAATTTTCTTATAATAATAGCTTTCACTCCAGTATTCAGATGGCTCCTTATGAAGCTCTCTATGGAAGGAAATGCAGGACTCCAACTTGCTGGGATGAAGTTGGGGAAAGAAAGCTATTAGGAACTGATCTTGTTGATGAGATGGCAGAAAATGTCCGATCTATTCAACAACACATAAGAGTAGCTCAGAGTCGACAAAAAAGTTATGCCGAAAACCGAAGAAAAGACTCAGAGTTTGAATTGGGTGATAAAGTGTTCTTACGAATATCTCCTTGGAAGAGAGTAATGAGATTTGGAAAGAAGGGAAAGCTGTGACCTAGGTATATCGGTCCTTTCGAAATACTGGATCGTGTTGGGAAGATAGCTTACCGATTGGAGCTTCCACCGAATCTCTCTCAAGTTCACGATTTGTTCCATGTATCTCTCTTGAGAAAGTACATACCTGATCCTTCAAATGTACTCATCTCAGAAGTTGTATCACTAGAACAAGACCATTCTTATGAAGAACAGCCGATAGAGATTCTCGATCATAGTGAAAAAGTCCTATGGAACAAGACCACTCACTTGATGAAAGTTTTATGGAGGAACCACCAATTAGAAGAAGCTACATGAGAGCTTGAGGATATGATGAGGGAGAGGTATCCTCATCTGTTTGTTACAAGTGACGAATTTCGAGGGCGAAATTTATTTTAAGGGGGGTAGAATTTAACACCCAAGACTTTTATAAAAAATATTTTGTTTTTATAAATCATCAAAGTAATCTTTCACTACACACAACACTAGCTTGTCTTGCTTTACACGCAATCACGACTTTCCTTGATAGCTTGCATCGTACGCAATACCGAGTTTCACTAAACAATGATATGCTATTAAAATATTATTAAAACTAGCCATTATGAATAGTAATAACCACCTTTTTAAATTTTTTAATTTTTATTTTTCAAAATGGACTTCATTTTTGGATTTGGAATATCGAAATTAGCCTAGGGTGAAATTTTGGCACTTTTCTGGAAACATTCAATTTTTGATGAATAGTGAAAACACTGGGTTACTATTTAAAAACCAACTTTTTTTAAATAATTATTTATTTTATTTAAATTTATTTTAGGTGAAAATTGATACATAATACCTATATAAGTTCAATGTAATTCATTGGAATAATTTTATAATAATTTTAGATATATAAAAATTTTATTGAACTTTTCACCGTCTTTTACCCACCTCCTAGGAGAATTTGAAAATTTACATAAAACATAATTTTACCGCTTCTGTGAGTGAAATTTCAAAAATCAGAGAGACACAGTTGATGTCAGTAAGTAAAATTTGGTTCAATGAGATGAAAATAATTTTTGGTGAATAGTAACTTTTTACTTTTATTTACCACGATTAAAAGTAAATAGGGTAATTAAGGGTAAAAATGATATTATTATTACCCTAACACATGTCCTAATTCTATTGGATAAGTGTAATTCGACAAAAAAAACCTTATTAATAAAATATGACCATTTAGGCCGACTTGGATTAGATTAGGACATTTATTATTAATTTATTTAAAGAAGGGTTAAAATAGTTAAAATCAAAGTTTAATAAGTAAATAATTTTTAATATAGAGTTATAAATAAGATAAATTCGACTATAAATATTTATTTGAAAGATAAAAATATTTCTTACATAACGGTATTTTATTTTTAATTTTTAGACATTAAATAATTAAATTTATTTATGACACAAAGATGATACAATAATTATCTTATTAATGAAATATTGACATAATTGATGTTATAAATACCAAAGTAAATGTAATTTGACACTTTTTTTGAATTCCACTAATTTTATAGGTTAATATGACATGTTAGTATTGATTTAATTAACTTTTTTAGAACTAATAATTCTGTTATGATTTTCAAAAAAAGCAATTACTAAATAGTATCAAAATTGACATAAAATAGTTGTTAAAATAAATATTATATTATTAATTGTTATTTTATTCCTAAAAATCTAATGTTCGGCCAAATGACTTAGATAAGGTTATATATATTAATAATAAACAACTTGGGGTTCTTTTGGCTTGTTATAGTAAGTTTATTAACCTTATAATGTAAGAACACAAAAAGACACGATAAAAGTAAAATTTTCTAACTTAAAGTTAAATCTAAATGATAAGGTTAAAATAGTAAAATAAACTTGTCAAAATTCTATTTGATGATAGGATTTTGACCCATCCACACCTTAGCTTCAAAATAAATCAATTTGGATCTATTTAAAACCAGGTATGTCTTATTAATAAAATAATATTTTTAGTTTTTCCAAAGGTGCCCCTCTCCTCCCTTATAAAAGGGCAGCTCCTCCCTCTCTTCCTCACACCAATTTGAGCCTTCAATCTTGGACAACCCCTGACAAATTATCTTCTCCACTTCCCTAGAAACATTATAGAGGTACTGGTATTCTTAAAATACTAATTTTAGTGCCCTAAAATGAGGTCACTACTGGAGAAATACCCTATACCAACGGTTTGTAACCGTTGGTATAGGTCCCCAAACCGTTGGTATAGGCTATACCAACGGTTTGGAGGACCATTGGAAAGTAAGCTGTGACAATAGGTCTATACCAATGGTTTTTAGAAAACCTTTGGTATAGGGTCTATACCAATGGTTCTGAAAACCGTTGGTATAAGTAATTAGAAAATCTATACCAACGGTTCTCAAAACCGTTGGTATATGTATTTCAAAAAAGTAACATTCGGTGGGATTTGATCCCAAGACCTCTACTTTATAACGGAATGACTTAACCACTAACCTAACATGACTTTTGTTAACATAATTTCATAAATATATATATGTATTGTTCTAATTATTTTAAATTTTGATTTATATAATGTTCTCCGTAGGTAGATTCCAAAAAAAATCAAAGGACCTTTCCCAACGGTTTTGCAAACCGTTGGGAAAGGTCTTGATTTTTTTGGGTATTCTGGCCGAAGGTTGAATTCTAGACACCCTTTCCCAATGGTTTGGGCAAACTGTTGGGATTGGATACCCTTTCCCAACAGTTTGGCCAAACCATTGGGAAAGGTGGTCCAAAATTCAGCCTTCCCCAACGGTTTGGCCAAACCGTTGGGATAGGCTGACCTTTCCCAACGGTTTGGCCAAACCATTGGGAAAGGGTGTCCATAATTCATCCTTTCCCAACGGTTTGGCCAAACCGTTGGGAAAGGTGGCAAAAAAATGGGCTTTCCCAACGGTTTTTAAAAACCGTTGGTATAGAAGTGTTGGGAAAAATCATTTTTCCAGTAGTGGGTCTCAAAGAGGCGCTTCAAAGAAGAGGTAATGTCCCTTACCGATTCTTTCAACTTTATTTCTTCTTCCACTTATTATTATTTAGTTATTTCATTATAAAGTAATAACATCAGTATCACTAATATAATTATATGTTATTATAAGTATGAAACAACCCTATTTCACCATCTATCCATCCTACGGAAAACGAAATCACCGCGTGTGCGTACGTACGGAATACCGTCTCCACGCTGTGGTGTAATCTATTTTCCACCACCACCATACTTGGATGGGTATAATGGTGTAAGGAATGAATATATATGATTATTTTAAAGTTATATTGATTCTGAAATAGTATACATACACTCCAATGCAATTCCACGATCATGGGAACGATATCATCGCTCATGCGTACGTACAGAATACTGTCTCCACGATGTGATGCGACTCGTTCTACATGATTTTCATTGAAAAATGATTACATAAATGAATTGAGTGAATAAATATGATATATATTACACTAATAAAATTCTGGAAATGAGGTATATATAACCTAAAAAGAAGAATAAGAATTTATTCGACAAAACACACATAAGAACAAAAAGTAATAAACACCTAAATAACAAGTAGCAATGAAATATTACTAATAATAAGCTAATAATATGACCATATATGATATCGTAACAATGAGTATGATTTTGGAATAAGTCAATGACATTATTTAAATCATTATACAGGAGGTTCGGACATTTACAAAGAAAATCGGACCTAAGGTAAGGAAAATATCATAATCTCATTTTTATCCGAGATTGTTTATACTTTGGAATTTACTGGGGTGTATTTTATCATACATATCCATGTTTCCTCAATATGTAATAAATATATCCTTCTACAATAGTTTATATCCAATTTTACCCTTTGGTGATTTTTTAGTAAAAGATATGAATGGAATCTTTTGTCATTTTTCGTACGAGGTACTTTTTCACTTTTCCGAAAAAAGTATGAGAAGAATGTTTTTTAACTTATACGGCATGAATGGATTTTTAGAATATTATTTACATGAAGCTTCCTTTACAAGTTTTCAAGTTTATTTTTAATCAACTTCTTTTAGTTCAAAATTATATGACATGTTAAGAAAGAAAAATGTATTTGAAGTAGAAAGGATATTTTCCTCAAGAATGGAATTCAAGTGTTTTATCAAAATTATTTTCCATCTAAGATAATATAGGTTTATGTTTCTATCCCTATTATTAAATTGATTTGATTATTTTGTGATGGAATTATTTTTATGAATTCCTTTATCTTATATGAATTGTTTTATGATGTCACGATGTTTAAGAATCCCATTTTTATTACATGGGTTATGAAATGATGTATGATTTTTGATTTTGTGGCACACATAAGAATGGTATAATTATGAGATGGGTGGGACCTATATCTCCCTCCAATGAATTGGGTAAATATTTTTATATCTCATGAGATAGACATGGCTGGAACGGCAGGTTAAACTGGTTCAGTGAAACAGGACTGAAACGAGGAATGAAATCGGTTCAGAAATGGACTTTGTCCACTAAGATAGTCTTGGAAATGAGCCTTGACTAATAAGAAATGATTCTCTATGATTATGTATGTATGACACAAATTTTCATGTTTTAAGTTATGATTATTGGTATTACATTTCACTACTATGATTTATCCCAAGTTATGAAATTATGATCTCTTTTGCAGGTTAAGATTTCCAAAAATGTTAGGTTCTTATGAATATGATGTGATTGATATTTCTTTTGTTTACCCTTACTGAGAATTTGAACTCACCCTTTTGAATGTTTTCTTTCCCAAGGTCAGGAATAAGGTTATTAAGTAAGATATGCCAAAAGGGACTATAGATATGTTGAAATAAATGGGAGACAGTGTAGACGCTTTATAAACCAGTTGTTTATGTTTCCCAGTTTCTAAAAACACTATAACTATACGGTCCTTTCATGGTTTTGTTATATGTTGTAATAAGTGTACTTAAATTTTGAAGTATTAATAATGTATGTAAAGTATGGGTCGTTATTGATTAAGTCTTGAAAGATCGATTATTTTAGTATCCTTGGAAGTACTAGATACATACATAAATTTTACATTACATTATGAAATGGAATAACAACAATATTTTGTACCCTTTTAACACAATCATATCCCTTATCCTATTCCTGTAGGTTAATCGTAATATAATTCTTCACATATTGGGAAAAATAAAACATAATAAAGGGGTGAGATCAGATGCCCAGTAAGGATAACAATATAGTAGAAACTAACATAAATAAGAATAAAAATTTAAGGAAATGTATAAGTCTAAAACAAAAGCCTTTTAAACTTAAACTTCATTATAATATGCCAAATATAATTCAAATAATTCCTTTTAATTATTCACATGGATATTCTACTAGTTGAATAATCACATGTAATATCAATAACTTATTTCATAATGATGGAATGTATAATGCCGGACATCATAACCACATAGTCAAGGCCTCAGGCCAAGACTGCCAAAAATATTTTTCCAAGGCCTTGTGCCAAGATACTAGGTTTTCTCTTGATACCTACTGATTAATCAAAGAGATATAGCAGGCTCCACCCATCATTTACTAATTCCAATGCATTCCTCACATGTAAAGGTTTAAACATAACATAAACATTCATATTAAAATTTGAATATGAAATGTTAATACTTTATCCATAAAACATGAATGATATAAAAATAACACATCCATAGTCAAACATATCAAAAAACCTTTAAAACAATATAGAAGATTGTATCATAATAAATCAACTTCAAATAAGTGTAAAATCCATCAATGGATGTTGACATAGATAAAATCAAAAAAATTTGAGAGAAATATCTCATTCTATTTTAAAATCATTTAATAGTAATATAATTATAAAAGAAAACATTTATTTTGAAAATAATCTAATAAGGTTATAGGGTAACCTTCGAATGTGTAATAATGGTGGAAAAAAGCCTCACCCACAATATAAGTTAAAAAACATTCTTACCTTAATTTTTTGAAAAGGTCATAAAGTACCTTATTTGGAAAATGATAGAAAGATTCCTTTGAAAATATTTTTAAAAAATTTTAAAAAGGGTATAAAATAATTTAACCCAAATTTTAGGAAATAGTGAAAATGTTTAGAAATAAATTTTTAAGAAACACAAATGTGGATAATAAAGAAGTCCCTTTAGATACTTACGTATAAACAACCTCAGATAAATAAAGAGATTGTAAAATTAACCCATACCTTGTAATTTTACTTGGTCAATGGTATATTAAACTCATGTATAATAGTTAAATCATTGTTATAATATTATATAAGAACCACATACATAAATATGATACTTTATATGATCTTATAATATTGTTTTGTAAATAATATTTCAGTAGTATCATTGTTTTGGGTGTTAACTGATTTGTTTTCCTTTATATGTTTTGTTATGTAAGTCATGTTTATTATGGATAAGATTTTTTTATTAAAATTAAGAATGATATTAAGTTCTTAAAAATTATTTTGAATCATATACTGAAAGTTATTCTTGAATGGTTATGATGGTGAAATTAATTATATCATGTTCGTGGAGACAATAATCCGTACGTATGCACGAGTGACAATATCATTATTTTTATGGTATAATAGTATTTAATTGGATGGTATATCATAGGTAAAGAATAATAAACATGTTATATATATCATTAACATAAATTATACTCATTATTCTACCCATCCAAATAATGAATTGTTGAATAACGAACTACACCACGATGTGGAGACGGTAAGCCGTACGTACCCATGTATGGTGACTTTGTCATTCATAGGATGGAGAGAATAATAAATATGGTTGTAAAATATTTATAATAACATCACAGTATGTATAAGGTATTGGATTTATTATTTTTTTATGGAAACAACAAATATAGTGGAAGTGGAAGAAGAAAAGAACTTTGAAAGAGGTGATGAAATCATTACCTCTTATTTGGGTCTATCCTTTTTATTTGATTAAAATGGCTATTTGGGTGGATTTATGATAAATGTAAGGACTCTAAGGTGCATTTAGGGTATTTTGGAGGATATTTGATCAGGGGTTGGCTGAGAAAAATGGATTTGGAGGTGAGATTTTGAAATAAGGGGAAGTACACTTTTATAAGAGAGGTGATGGTAACTTTAGGAAAAGCATGATATATAAATTTATTAAACAATCATATTTGGTTTATAATGGATCCAAAAGAATTTATTTCGAGGATAAAGTGAGGTTGGGTCAAAAACCTCTCAACCAATAGGTTTTAGATAGGTTTAGGTCTCCATATTAACCTTATCTTTTAGATTTAACTCTTAGTTAAATAGTTTAACTTTTACCATGTATTCTTGCATTATTATAATAAGTGGTTAATAAACATACTATAAAAAACCAATCAAACCCTAATTGGATCATTATTGACATATATAACCTTACCTAAGTTTTTTTGTTCTATCCTTATATTTTTAGGAATATTATATCATTTAATAATATAGTATTTGTTTTAAAAACTCATTTATGTCAATTTTGATGCTATTTGGTATTTTATTTTTCTAAAAGTCCAAAAAAAATTTCACTTCGAAAAAATTTTATTTAATCTGTAATAACATGTCTCATTAACCTATAAAATTATAAGAATACATAAAAAGTCTCAATTTACATTTATTTGGATATTTATAATATCAATTATTTTAATCTTTCATTAATAAGGTAATTACTACATCATCATTGTGTCATATATAAATTTAATTATTTAATTTATAAAAATTATAAATAAAATACCATCATGTAGGAAATATATTTATATTTATAATTAATATTTATAGTAGAATATATCATATGTATAACCATATATTAAAATTTTTTAGTTATGAAAATTATAATTTAACACTTTTAACTATTCTTTAAATAAAATAATAATAAATGTCCTAATCTAATCCAAGTGGATCAAATAGGATCATATTTTATTAATAAGGTTTATTTTGGTCGAAAAACACATATCCAATAGAATTATGACATTTTTAGGGTAATTATAATATCATTTTTACCTTTAATTACCCTATTTACATTTAACCGTGGAAAATAAAATTCAAAAGATTCTATTCACATAAAATTATTTTCATCCTATTGAACAAAATTTTACATAATGATGTCAACCATGTCTCTCATATTCCTGAAATTCAATTCACAGAAGTTGTAAAATTACTTTTTATGGAAATTTGAAAATGTGCCTAGAAGGTTGGTAAAAGACGTTAAAATGTTCAATAAAATTTAATACTTATAATTTTTTTTATAAAATGTGTCCAATTAATTACATTGAAATTATATAGGTATTATATATATATTTTGAAATAAAATAAATTTAAATAAATAAAATAATTATCTGAATAATAAGTAGGTTTTAAACTATAATGAAGTGTTTTCACTATTCATCAAAAATTGAAAGTTTTTAGAAAAATACCGAAAATTCACCCTAAGATAATTTTGATATTCTGAATCTAAAAATGAAGTCCATTTTAAAAAATAAAATTTATAAATTTTCAAAAAGAGGGTATTACTATTCCAAACAGCTAGTTTGATTGGTCGTGGTGTGTTAGAACTCAATGTTGCGTACAACGTAAGCTATTTCATTATTCAAATAGAAATGTACTGTTGAAACATGGGGTTTTATAGAGGTTGGGGAACACGTTTTCTTTATGGTCTCCCCTCTGTGTGGACATATGAGGTTCGGAAGGGGGAGTAATCATTATCCTAGGTTCATCAGACCCTTCGAGGTGTTGAGACGAGTCAGTGAGGTGGAGTATCAATTGGAATTACCACCACCGTTGGAGAGGATCCACAAATCTTCCATGTATCCTAGATCCATCAATATCTACACAATTACTCTGATGTCCTCGACTAGGGGGAGTTGGATATCGAGGATTATCCTATGTTTATCAGGTGACCAATGATAATTGAGAATCATAAGTATAAGGTGCTTCATGAGAGGACCATTCCCTGAGTTTGTGTGTTGTGGAGGCATGGTGGCCTCGAGGAGGGTACCAAGGAACGTAAGAAACATATTCATACCCAGTACTCAAATTAGTTTTGAGTTTTTATATTGTATTTTCCTTTTGTTTTAATGAGATGTAATTATTGGCCTTGTTTTCTATAAAATGTGTTGTTTCCCTTTTTCTCTGAATGTGTGTGAAAAATCCAATCTATGGGGAGGGGAGGACCTAATCCCTAATCATGACACATTATGGTGGATGTGATTAAACATGTGAAGGCGAGTCAGTGCCACCCAAAATGGATAATATCTTGACATAGATAAAGGGACTCCGTAATCCATAAGTTTTGATGGTGTGACCTTTAATTTTTTGTGTGGGAGATCTTGGGAGAAGAGTGGTAGTGTTTATATAGTTGTTTATGAGATAAAAGTGAGAGAAATTCTCCTCAATTTTGAGGTTTGTTCTGGATTTTGAACAACACTAGGGTGTCTTTTCATAGAGAAGTATCTTTTAGGTGGTCGTTTAGACCCATATTTTTCATTGGGTTCACTCTTGGAATCTTGAGGGAAAGAATAGTTTGAGTGGTATCTGATGTAATGGACCAAATATTCCTTGTAAGTTACTCTGTCAAATCATGATGTTTTAGGCATCCTGGGGACCATCAGTGACTCATTAAAGAGTTTTCCAAAATTTTCGGTCGAACGAACTATGGCACCGATGGGAATTGGTGGCACTAATGGACATTGGTGGCCCTGATGGGCTATCAGTGCAACCAATATGCATTGGTGCCAGGGCATCAGTGCCAGCGTAATGGTGACTCACCCATCAGTGAGTCATTTCAAGTTTTTTTTTCAAAACTTTTTAGTTTCTCTCCAGTAACACATCTTTTGAAGTGATTTTTTATTACCCATTTCAAGGTTATTTAAGGTTTGAAAACATGTTTTAAATACCCCAAGAGTCAAGATACCCTTAATTTACCAAAATGTGTGGCCTTTTCCCTCAATGTCACACCCTTTGCCGTGTTTTCTAGTTTCTCCCATATTTCATGTTCGTTTTCCATGTTAAAAAATATTAACTCATAGCTGTTATCTCCACCATCTTCGATGAGAATAATTAAATCTTAATAAATCCCTACGTGTGAAACTGCCGAGATGCATGGTCGAGCCACAATCTTAATTTTAAGTAATTCAAAATTGTCTCCATGATTTTATGACATGGAATCTTCTTATGTTGATATCCACTCTTCTTAATTCCTTTTTGTTTCTCTAAGTATGCCTAGAGACTTCATCCCGAGACAAATCATGAGCCATTCTGGAGCCCTTCCCACTTAGTCTTGAAGATTTGGAGTCCTTCTTTCACTAGTCTTGCATCCCCGGTTTTCAGAATGGGGAGAAAAACATCGATCCTTGATCATCCAAGTAGTGGTTTTTCTATAATTTCTCTTTACAGTGTGTCATACAGGGTGGGTATGATGATGATTGCTTGAGACTTAGATGAAATCGACTTTAATGAACATAATATGCATACTATTAAAGAATGAATGGGTGGAAATTTTGATGATGTTGATGTGTTGTACCTTTGATTTTATGTTGTGAACTGTATGAGCTTATGTCCACTGAAAATTGTTTACATTGGTGGTCCTTTCGTGGCACAAATGAAGCTTTATTTTTCTAGATAATATGGTGATTGAATAAGTGTAATAGTGAAACAGGTTAATCATGTAATCTTGGTTGATTAAATGTATTCTTGATGAATAAGAATCCTTGTATTGTCACCCTGGTTAATTAACAGAAATAAGTAATTTAATGAATGTTGTTGGATAAATCTGAAAGACTCCCCTGCTTTATTCTGGTGATATGTATGGATGCTCTATTTTATGCTTTTTGGGGTAACATAAAGGATAATGTGTTAGATATGGTGTCCTGAGAACCAACTATTTTTACATTGACTACATGAATGTACACTTATTATATATTGTTCATTGTTTTGCATGACTATAATATAATAATGTCCTTAAATATTTGTTGCATTAATAAGGTCAAGGAAGATCCACGCTATTATGGGAACCTTGAAATGCTAAAACAATTTTTTTAAATAATGTTCTATGGTTTCATGACATACTATGATAGGACACATAGTATAGAGGCCTTCATGTGCGAGTACTCGTAAGAAGACGAGACTCTCTCTCATGGAGTTCACACTTGGCAATCTCCAAGATGGGAGATTATGAGAACCGAACCGCCCGTAGTAATTCCGCATGTCTTGGTGTCATCAGACATTACTATCTACGAGAGTTTTTAAGGATCCTTAGACTGTAAGATTATAATTTACTCATGTCAGGACTCATGCACTTAGATTTTTTGAAAAAAACCACAACGAAGATAGTTGGCAGGAAGTAGTGTTTGTTGGTTGCGTCATGAATGACATGTTGTTAATGGAGAAGCCATGGAAGGATTTTTCCCATCCATATTTATGAAAGTAGATATCTCGATCCCTTTTATTGAAGTAGAACTGTCACCCAAATTTTATGGCCATGGTGTAATGATGAGTTAATTTCTTGTAGTCAAAGAATGACGGATCAAGCATATAGGTTTATGACACTACCATGCAACCTATGTGATGATATATTGAGACAAATGGATTAAATTACATGGTAAGAATTCATATGAGGTGACACGTCAATGCACTGTCAACTTCTTTCTCTTGGGTGCCTTGACCCATTGCTAGACAGTAATCTTAGACTTTAGAAAAAACCACTTAATTCCAGTGAGAAAGAGGCCTATAGGGTCACACACTAAGTGTATCCAAGTATCTCAATTAGAATAAAGATTATTCCCGTATGTGGGTTAATATTTATTTAATGAAGCTTAAATAATTTTAATGTTAGAGGAAGAATAAAATGAAAACAAGATATACACCTTGTGTATATTGAATGTACATGCCATGTAGTTTTCATTTAGAATAATAAAATGAAAACAATATATACACATCGTGTAGTATTCATTTTTAAGAATAAAATGAAAAAAAGATATACACTCCATGTACATTGAATGTAAATGTGATGTACTTTTCATTTTGAATAATAAAATGAAACCAAGATATACACATTATGTACATTGATTGTACACGCCGGGTAGTTTTCATTTTGGAAAGGAAATGAAAAATGAGTACACGCCATGTATTAATGATTACACGTCATGTAGTTTTTCTAGTCGGGATTTAGAGGAAATAATATTGTATTATTAAACAATAATTATTATAATCAGCTTGGGATCACATCAAGGAATTAATGATTCGATATAGGGGTTTTCAATAAGAGTTAATGAAATAAATAAAATGCATAACACATTTATTTATTGTCATAACTCTATAACCTCAAACCCGATTATAAATATCTTCACAACCCAAACAATTTTCCTTAATCTTTGGGCACAACAATTCTGGAGAATTCTCACAAGGCTGAATGAACTCCTTCCTCCAAGAATTCTCTCAAGACTAAGAGAGATTCTCCTCCATCGGATCAAGGTGATCTAAGGCGGACAACACAAAAAAGGATTCTCCATGCTAGCACATAAATATTCCTTTGGCGACGTCCAGAGATACATGGTGCACGTGTGGATCAGTACTGGAACAAGTCTACACAAGGATTCTGTGACACAATGATGAATAAAATCATAACGTGATAAGAAATATCAACAAAGAAAGAACGCCATAAATGGTACTTCTTTTCAATTAATTAAATTATTTATAACCAACCTGTGATGATCCACCATTTTGGTTCTGGGAATATTCTTCATCTTTGTCAATTTTTGTGATTCGATCTGTGGAGTCTAGCGTTTATCGTCTTATTGATCCTGGATTGATCATTGATAATGACAAAAATTCAAGTGAGCACATCCACCCACGAGCTTTTGCTGCACCCAGGACTGACAAGTGGTATCAGAGGGATCAAAATGTTGATTATAGTTATTTAATTTTCATTGATAATTTACGCATTTATATTTGATTCAATTCAAGATAAATCATTCTATAAAACTAAATGAATGAGATATATTCTTCCTCCATTTCTCAATTCACATCACAAAAGAGACCTTTTAATTTTAATTTTTATTAAAATAAAAATGAGGAACTCATCCGGAGGAGCCGCTCATTCTGTCTATACAACACTGGAATACATAGCGTGTAGTGAAATCTACATGTCATGTACTTAGGTTCAACGAACCGGTACTGGTATGCCAAACCACATTGTGTGAATTGAGCATACGTAAGTTTTTTAATACACTGTGTCGACTAGAAATTAATGATGTGGGGAAACCGGAATACACAGTGTGTATGCTAAATCAACATGCCATGTAGTCCGATCCGGCCCAAGTGAAACCATGTACAAGGAGAAGCCGTGTAACTGCGTACTTGGGATTGCTAGGCCGGTAACCATGTAACAAGGAAGTACATGTCGTGTTAGATCAATCTACATGCCGTGTACTCCAAAATTTCCAATGTACAAAAAAACACACCAAATCCCCCAGTGTGTACTTTGGATAAAGGGTGAAAACAAATAAACACCGTATAATATAGCCTACACGTCATGTACTTTACATAAATATAATTTCACCAGGTTTACTCCAATATATAAAGAACCGTACACGTAATATGGATGATAAGAATCTCAAGGAAATTCAGAAAGAAATTTAAGATAAAGAATTGATTAATTATAAGATCATAATTAATTAAATTCAATCCCGAATTATCTTGAATAAAAGAATGATTAAAATAATTAGAATACTAAATATGTGTAAATGTCATTGCATGATATGGATGATCATGAGATAGACCAAAAACCATTTGTGTGTGTATGGTTTCATTTAAATTTATTTAATTTAAATTCATTGGCCTGCAAGATTTATTCTAAGAAAATGTAGGGCCTGCATGCCCATGATTTCGTTTATGTAAACCCCAAGTAATGGAGGATCTGCCAAGCCAGAGGAGACTGTTCAAAATCTGAAGTTGAGGTGAAACCAACCCATGAAGATACCAAGGTGAACAGGTGGGAGCTTCAAAACATGAACCATAGGGTTCAAGGTGTTTTCCCTAGGTCATGGTTAGATTATCAAAACCACTAGATAAGATAACCAATATAAGCTCATGATTAGGCCATCTTATTTTATTTCTGTCTGATTGCATGGTTCATTTATTATGTATGTGTTGTCACGATAAAATTTTTAATAAACAAGAATGCAAGGATTGAATAAAAGAAAAAAAAACCGAACTATGAGTAAACATTATCAGAACATGGTTAATCACATTAGAAAGCATCACTTAATATTAACAAGCATGTGATAATGAAAAAATATGCATAAATTATTGAAATACCTCAAATACCATATTATTTCAGACCAAGCCTTACTTACTTGATTAAGGTAAACACTTAATAAAACTATGTGTTTGACCAAACCTTATTGGGACACTTAATTTTATAAAAGAAGATCTTATGAAAGTTTCGGGTTGAATTAAAAATTTTACATCATGAGGAGTATACCTTTCTAGACTTGTTGTAAAATGGAGGCAAGTGTTCAGGAAATCCATTCAGGATTTCAGGATTGGGGAGTCCACTCAATGGATCAAGGAATTGTAAGCTCACAGTTGACAAAGACCTGCCTACATAAATACCTTTTAAATAGCTTGACCAACCCTTTTTGGGGTTATGTGAAGGGGAATATGGATCCTTTCCACTAGAATGTCATAGAAACTAGGCATTACAAGGACAATGGTGGGGGCCGTTGGGACATGATAAAATAGTGGGAGAATTAATAAATTCATTTTCATAAAATTTAATCAAAAGCCATTGATAAATCTACTCTTTTAATTTGTAGAATTAATATGAAAAACTCATCAACCACATTTTATTTACGATCATTTCTGGATAAAGACAACATCCTCACTGATAGTGACTTTCAGGAATGGTTTAGGAGCCTTTAGGTTATCCTAAGCCATGAATTAAAGTTTTACATGTTGGGGTCCTCACTTCATGATTTTCCTGCCCAAGGGGAGAGAGATGAAGATTTCCTAGTCTATGATCAACATTTGAATGATACACTTGATGTTCAATGTTTGATGATGTCATTAATGTCTACTGAGATCATGAACTCTAATGAAGACATATATTCTTATAGCATGCTTGACCACCTCTGTGGTCTATACCAAGAGAGAGAAAGACAAGAAATGTCTGAGATCTCCAAGGCTCTATTTCTTAGCATGCTTGGATAGGGTGCCCCAGATGGGCCTCATGTATTCAAGATCATTGGCTACATTGAGCGCTTGGAGGTTCTAGGGTATAAACTCCCCAAAGAAATGGGTACCAATCTCATTCTTGCATCACTTCCCCAGAGCTTCTCTAACTTTGTTGTAAATCTCAATATAAACAACATTGAGAAGTCTCTATCTGATCATCTTATCTTCATTCTCTAAGTGGAAAATGATATGAAGCGTGAAAAGCGTTATGTCTTTATGGTGAATAAAAGTAAAGGGAAGGTGATGAAATTTAATCCCAATTCTTCTTCAATTCCTTCCATGAAAAGGAAGATCAAATGTGAGGAAAAAGAACAAGAGGTTGTTTGTTTCGCATGTGGCAAGAAG
This sequence comes from Viscum album, assembly GCA_963277665.1. NCBI lineage: Eukaryota > Viridiplantae > Streptophyta > Magnoliopsida > Santalales > Viscaceae > Viscum > Viscum album. Next base: position 1,544,175,000 of record OY728135.1, on the reverse strand, counting down.
GGCCACTGGAAGAAAAACTACACCCAGCCAAGGAAGCAAGGGGAAGATTCAGGTACGTTTGTTATCAAATGCAATGTATTTATTTCTACCAATTGGGTATTAGATTCAACTTGTCGTGATCACATCTGTATCTAAATACAAGAACCAAGTAGATTTAGAAAGATTGACTAAGGTGAGGTGGATATGCGAGCAGCCAATGAAGCTAGAATCACTATTGTAGCTATCAGAGACTACCACCTCACATTGCCTACTTGGATAGTCCTGGTATTAAAAGGATGTTATTATGTACCCTATGTAAACAAAAACATTTTTTCAGTAACCAGATTAGATACTGCTAGATTCATCTTCAAGTTTGGGAATAAATATTGCTAATTTTATGAAGATTGCATTTGTTTTGGCAGGGCACATTTATATAACGACCTTTATGTGTTAGACTAAAAAAACCAAGTAATGGAAATCGATGACAAAGTTAATTCACATGACTCATACCACACCCAACATTGGCATCACCGGCTAGGTCAGGTCAATGAGAAACGTTTGACAAAATTACATCAAGATGATTATTTAGATTCTTTCGAACTAAAACTATCTGGTGTATGTCATGCGTGTCTAAAAGGAAAAATGACCAAATCCCCATTTACTGGGAAAGGTTAAAGGGCTAAAGAGATTCAAGAATTTGTTCACACAGATGTGTGTGGACAATTTCCAGTTTAAGAAAGGGGTGGGTTCTTGTACTTCATAACTTTTACTGATGATTTTAGTAGATATGGATATATTTAATTAATGAGTTATAAGTCAGATTTTTTTGATCGGTTCAATGAATACAGGAATGAAGCTGAGAAACATCATAGTAAGAAGATTAAGAAACTCCTCTCAGACAGAGGAGGAGAATATCTTAATTAGGACTTCATTGATTTCTTATAGGATTTTGATATTCTATCTCAAGTCACTTCTCCGTACACGCCTTAGTGGAATGGTGTAAGTGAAAGGAATAACCGCACCCTGTTGAAAATGGGGAGATCAATGATGAGTCATGCTAGTCTTCCATTAAAATTTTGGGGATATGCATTACAAACAACAGTACACATACTAAACCAAGTACCAACTAAATCGATAAATGGTATTCCATATGAGTTATGGAGTGGACGCAAAGCCATGTGTTCAAATATACATGTTTGGGGTAGCGAACATTTGTTAAAGCCTCTTTAGGTAACAAACGCACACCCTGAGGCACAAAGTGTACCTTTATAGGATATACCAAGGAAACAAGGAGATATTACCAAAACAACCCCTCAGATAAAAAGGTTATAGTGGAAAGACACACCATATTCCTTGAGAGGAATCACATATCCAAAAGATATAGTTGTAGCAAGATAGACTTCAATGAAGTCGAGGCTCATGATACACAGGATTTAGTACAAGAATAGATTCCACAAAGCCCCATGGAAGAAAAATGTTTTCCAGAGACACAAGAACTGCGTAGGAGCACGAGAGAGGTAATAGAACTAAAATGATATGGTATTCTTGTCACTGAGGATGGTGACTCATTATAGGTTGACAATGATGATCCTCTTACCTATAAAGAAGAAGTTGAAGACACAGACATTGCCAAGTGGCATGAATCCATGAATTCTGAAACAGATTCGATGTACCAAAACCAAGTCTTGATTTTGGTAGATTCTCTAGTCAATGTAAATCCTGTTGGTAATAAATGGGTATTCAAGAAGAAATTGGACATTGAGGGAAAAGTCAGCACCTATAAAGCATGACTGGTTACAAAAGGTTTTAGACAGCGTCAAGGAATTGACTATGATGAAACCTTGTCACCGGTTGCAATGCTGAAATCCATTAGAATCCTAATGGCCATTTCCACTTACCATGACTATGAAATTTTTCAAATGGATGTCAAAAAAACATTCCTTAATGGGAACCTCCTGGAATATTTCTAGATGACACAACCTAAAGGTTTTGTGACTCTAAAGTATTACAACAAGGTATAAAAGTTGCAAAAATCCATTTATAGATTAAAGAAATCATCAAGGTCATGGAACATCCATTATGATGAAGCTGTAATAGAATTTGGATTTGTTAAAAATGAATGCGAGCCTTGTGTCTATTAAAGGTTAAGAGGAAGTGTAGTCGTTTTTCTAATAGTATATGTTGATGAAATATTACTAATTGGAAACTAAGTATCTGTCTTATAGTCAGTTAAGGCATAGTTGGATAAATTCTTCTATATGAAATACTTGGGTGAGGTAGCATATATTCTTGGGATTAAGATCCATCATGATAGATCAAGGAGAATGCTAGGCCAGAGTCAAAGTATATACATTGACAAGATACTTAAGAGATTTAGTATGGAACATTCCAAGAGGGGATTGTTGCTAGTGTCACATGGAATTCATCTTTCCATGAAAATGTGTCCTCAAACACATGAGGAAAGAAATAAAATGGAAAGGATCCCTTACACATCCGTGATTGTGTCAATCATGTATGCTATGCTATGTACAAGTCTAGATGTTGCTTACACATTAAGTGCGGTATAAAGATATCAAGATGATCCAAGAGACCACCATTGGATGGAAGCGAAGACTATCCTTAAGTATATGAGGCATAGTAAAGATATGTACCTGGTTTATAGAGGATATGAGGAACTAGTCATGAGAGGACATGTAGATGCTAGTTTCCAGACTGATCAAGAAGACATTAAGTCGTAGACTGGATACATCTTCAGTTTAAATGGAGGTACAGTGAGTTGGAAGATCTCAATGAAAGGTGTAGTAGAAGATTCTATAGTAGATTCCGAGTATATCGTAGCTTCTAAGGAAGCTAAAGAAGAAGTGTGGATATGGAGTTCCATCTAAGAGATGGATGTAGTACCTACCACTAATGATCCTATCACATTCTATTGTGATAATATTATAGCGGTGGAACTTGAAAAAGATCCAAGGTCACATTAGCGGACAAAGAACATACTTCATAAGTATCATCTCTTGAGGGATTTTTCTCAGAGAGGTGAAGTTGCAGTGAGCAATATTTCCACAAAAGACAACATGGAGGACCCCTTGACTAAATCTTTGACCCAGCAGAAACATGATCATCATGTGAGATCTAGAGGACTAAAAGTCGTAGGCATTTGGCACTAGTACAAGTGGGAGTTTTTTAGAGTTGGTGTCCTAAGAACCAACTATTTTTACTTTTATTACATGAATGTAAACTTATTATATATTGTTCATTGTTCTGCATGACTATAATATAATAATGTCATGGAATATTTGTTGCATTAATAAGGTCATGGAAGATCTATGCTATGATGAGAACCTTGAAATTCTATAATAATATTCTTAAATAATGTTTTACGGTTGGATGACATACTATGATAGGACACATAGTATACAAACCATCATGTGTGAGTACTTGTAAGAAGATGAGACTCCCTCTCATGGAGTTCACACTTGGTAATCTCCAAGATGGGAGATTATGAGAATAGACCCGACAGTAGTAATTCCGCATGTATTGGTGTAATCAGACATTTCTATCCATGAGCATGTGTAATGGTCCTTAGTCTGGAAGATTATCATTAACTCATGTTATGAATCACGCACTTAGATTTGCTGATAAAAACCATCACGAAGATAGTTGGAGGGAAGTAGGGTACGTTGGGTGCATCACGAATGACATGTTGTTAATGGATAAGTCGAGGAAGGATTTGTCCCTTCCATATTTATGGAATTAGATATCTCAGGCCCATTGATTGAAATAGAACTGTCGCCCAAATTCCCTGGCCATGGCGTCATGAAGAGTTTATTTCTGGATGTCAAAGAATGACAGATCAATCATATAGGTTTATGAATATGCCATGAAACCTACTTGATGAGATATTGAGACAAAGGGATTAAATTACATGGTAAGAATTCATATGAGGTGACACGCCAATGTAGTATCAACTTCTTTCTATTTGGTGCCTTGACCCATTTCTAGACAGTAATCTTGGACTTTAGGCAAGCCTGCTTAATTCCAATGAGAAAGATGCCTATAGGGTCACACACTAAGTGTATCCAAGTATCTTAAGTAGAATAAAGTTTATTACCATATGTGGTTTAATAATTATTCAAGGAAGCCTAAATCATTTTAAGGTTGGAGGAAGAATAAAATGAAAAAAATATATACAGGCTATGTACATTGAATGTACACGCCGTGTAGTTTTCATTTTGAAGAATGAAATTAAAACAAGATATACACACCATGTACATTGAATGTACATGCCATATAGTTTTCATTTTGAATAATAAAATGAAAACAAGATATACACACCGTGTACATTGAATGTACATGCTGTGTAGTTTTCATTTTGAAGAATAAAATGAAAATAAGATATACACATTGTGTTCATTGAATGTACCCACTATTTAGTTTTCATTTTGGAAAGGAAATGAAAAATGAGTACACTTCATGTATTAATGATTACATGCCGTGTAGTTTTTCCAGTCGGGATTTTGAAGAAATAATATCGTTTTATTAAATGATATTTATTATAATCAACGTGGAAGCATGTTAAGGAATTAATGATTCGACATGGGGGTTTTCAATAAGAGTTAATGAAATAAATAAAATGCGTAACATGTTTATTTATTGTCAGAACTCTATAACCTCAAACCTGATTATAAATATCCTCATGACCCCAACACTTTTCTATAATAGTTGTGCACAACAATTATGGATAATACTCTCAAGGTCGAAAGAAATAATTCCTCCAAGAACGCTCTCAAGACCAAGAGAGAACCTCCTCTATCGGATCAAGGCGATCTAAGGCATAAAACGTAAGCAAAGGATTCTCCATTCTAGCACCCAAAGATTCCTTTGGCAATTTCCAGATATACGTTGTGCATTTGTGGATCACCACTATAGGAATTCTACACTTGTCTTCTACGACGCAACAAAAAATCACATAGGGACATGATCAGAAGTATCAACAAAGAAAGAATGCCATAAAAGGTACTTCTTATCAATTAATTAAATTAATTATAATCAACCTCTGATGATCCTACTTTGTGGTTCAAGGATTATTCTTATTCTTTGACTTTTTCTGTGATTCGATCTGTGGAGTCTGGCATTTATCATCGTATTGATCCTAAATTTATCATTGTTTATGACAAAAAGTCATGTGGGCACTTCCACCCAAGATATTCTGCGGTGCCCGAGATCTAAATAATGGAACCTCTGGTCGAGGGGTTATTTGTTTTTGAATCTGAGGCTATGTGGAGCCCGTATGTTGGGGATATGTTTGGTTTTAGTAATTCAAGGTATCTTAGGGATCCGATTTGATGTTGTGAGTTTATAAGTGAACTGGGTGTGAATTCTTAAAGTCATGCTTCACATTTTTTACTTCAGTTGTTTTTTTGGATTGTGGTTATACCTGTTTGTAGCCCAATTGTGGAAGAATGTTTTTAAATTATTCACTTCAACATGATACCATGAATATGTACTATGGGGAAATTGTTTTCCAGAAATGGGATGTGTTCTGGTTGTGGCTGTTTCATATTTTTGGATGTGGGGATAACAACAAGAGTGGTTGTGCATGAGATGGTTGTATCTTTCAAAAACCTTAGGTTGGGATGAGTTCTTGATTATATATATGTATAACAGTTAGTTCTTGTGTTTCTTATACACAACCCAACCATGTTGTGCACTTCGTTCCGAACACCCCCATTTCACAGGGGAGGGATTTTTTTCCATCATTCATATGAGTGGATGGTTATTAGCTCTTTTCTACTCCCTCTCCCGAGTATCTCAAGACTCTTTGGGTAGGCTGTGATGGCCTAACATACAATATGGACCTAGAATCAGTGGGCAGGGTGTGTTGTGGTGGTTGGCCCGGGTGTGTGCGGGTAGGTTTGTTTTCCCAAGTGTCTTCGGGATGTGGCCCAAGTGTCTTCAGGTGTGGAAGTGGTTGTTCTATCCCAGGTGTCTTCAGGAATGGAAGTGGTTATTCTGGCCTAGGTGTCTTCAGGCATGGAAGTGGTTGTTATTGACTAGGTGTCTGTGGACATGGTTATGTGTGGTTGTGCTGGTACAACTATCTGTGGGCGTGATGTGTTGTTGTGATAGTACATAAGGATGTCGTTGAGGTGGTAGTGGGACTACAATGGAACTTGTGGGGAGGTCTTATGCGTAGTATTTCCTAAATAATTAGTGGGAAAGTGGTGCGGGGTACCCAAATATCATTGTTCTATTACTATTACTTTAACTGACTTGCGTTATTTTGGGAGTGTGCATTGGTGAGGTTGGGTGGATAGTTTCTTTTCTAGGTTTTTTGGTTACCTATTTTCTCATAGGGCATTATACTATCTCCCCAATTGTGCATGAGAGATTTTGGTTTCTATACTGAGTATACCTATATACTCATTCTATGTATAAAAATATGCTTTTAGGATTCCAGGGGGACTTTGAGGACCATGCCAGAACTTACTAGCTTGATCATCGAGAGTTGTCATTACTGCTTTTCTTTTCTTCTGGTATTTTGATTCAAAGTTTTCTTGTACTTGTATCAGTTTTTTTGAACATGCAGATGGGAATGGATTTTTTGATTTACATTTACATTCATCTTTTGGAGTTGTTTGAGTTTTACCATCTTATCTCTTATCATGTTCTACAAAAAGGTTAATACCTTCCATATTACATGTGATTATATACCCTTAGTTCTATTTGCAACTTTAGGGCCTATTGAAGGTGGGACTTGAGGATTACTATCTCTCTTTCAACTTGATGAAGGAAGGGTCTGGCTGTTTTCTATCCCTTTATTATCTTTGCGAAGGTGGGCCGTGATAGGGTGAATTTAAAGAAATTTAACGATGATTAATATTTATAATGATATACAATAAGTAATATTCAATTACAAAAATTTATTCCATGTATATAAATAAAATAAAACAATAGATAGATATGTATGAAAAAAAGATATCTTTATTCATGGATGTGTAAATAAAACAAATAAAAAATCATGATAATATTTCAATATACCAATGAATCCTTTCCATTTCATTGTCACCTCTTAACATCTTGTAAACATTAAAATGATTTGAACCCATAATACTCTTTTAGATATCTCATGTACAAAAAATAGATTTTCACTAAAGTGTTTATTATTAATAGGAATAGGCCATGATTCGTTTAGAAATTATTCTCGAATATATATTACTATATTTGGGATAATAGGAAAAAAATAAATGAACCTTTTATAGTTTTAATATAAAAACTACATTCCCTTTTCATGTTGTCTATATTCCTCCATTTTTTACCCAAACCATTTATAATTATTATATATTAAACTGGAAGGATGTATTAACATAATTATATACCTTATATATAGAGTATCATATTCTATATAACCACACTCCAAGATATGGTAATAAAAACACTATTATTTTTGTATTTAATACAATGTGATACTTCACAAGATAATAATTAATATATAAAAAATACCTTTAGTGATTAATCATTTTAAAATTATAAATATTCACACAATCCCAAAATATTATTGGTTTATTTTCTTTGAATATTAGCTATATAATAATCTTATTTCACATTCATTTAATCATTCTCAACATTCACACCATATTTTATTCCCTTATATACATATCTATGGTTATACACATCATTATTAGTTATTGAATATAATTAATAAGAAAGATATGAGATCAAATTCTTAGTAATGAAATAACATATCAATGTTTCCTCAAAGGTTAGATAATATGAATACGAGAAAAAGAAACATGTAAGAAATATATAATAAAAAATATCATGGATTAAAAAGGATTTCTTAGTAGATATTATATAGGTAAATAGAGTCTCAAATGACCAAACAGATAATGTGGTGTATGATTTAAATATAATAATATTATAATGATAGTCCATGGAATACAACTCCGACATTTGAATGAGAAATATTATAAAAGACCAAGAATAAAAAATTTAAAATTTTTGGAAAACTGAAAGCCTCCCATGAATTATGTTGAAATAAAAAATTCATTGCATTATATTGTGAATAGGTAAATATTTCCTTGACTTATCTTGTAAAAAGAAATAAATATGTTCATTTTCAAAATTTTTTTTTGGGAAAAGCTAAACATAATCATGTCTACACACCATCATCTATAAAAATCTAAACAAGATCATGAAAAAATAGAATAATATTATAAAGTATATATCAAATAATTTCCTTGAACAATAACCTTATATCATGAGATATAAAACCTTAACCAACTAATTTTTGGGATATATAGGACCCAACAATCACATAATATATTACTATTTAAATGTATTGAATAAGAAAATGAAATAATTCATCCATCAAATCATAGTTGTTATGTGGGATAGAAATAAGTTATATGGAAAGATCATTAAAACATAGGAATTATATATAATAAAAAGAAAATAATTTGATGGAAATATAATATCATATCCCTATTAAATCAAAAAAATCCAAAAAAGATGTTGACATTAATGAAAAATACATTTATAAAACCATAAAAATATGATTTTATTAACAAGAAGATATTTCCTTCTTCATTTTGTAAGTATTAAAAAATAAAAATCCACAAAATATAATAATAAAATTTTATTTTTAAAACAATGTAAATTTTTTAGGTACTATTTATAATGAATTATAGTATGGATTGATGTAAAATTTCATCGATTCATAAATGGTAAAATAATCATTTTTTCTTAATGTTGTGAATAAATCCAAAAAGGAGTTATAATGGATTTAATTGATAATGTCATTTAAATCATTTATTATAAAATTAACTGTCATTAAAATAGGACATTATTACTTAATTATATATATATATATAATAAAAAATTTCTATGAACATGGATTTGGAGGAAAATTATTTTTGATATAAAAAAGAAATACGGTCTATTTTTTCCTAGAAACATTGTTATTGTAATTTTGGATAAAAAATGGGAAAATAGAAAAAGATAACTCTGTAATGAAGAAATAATAATAGAGGAGAAAACTATATGAATATTGGGGAAGAAATAACATATAATTTCTATAATTGAAATATAAACAATGCTTATAAAATGTGAAATTATAACAAAAATCCATACAACTTTGGTAACCATTGATTTAAAATATGGTAAATGGGAGGGACTTATCTGGATATATAAATATATACAATTTTAATTAATATTAACTTGAAATGTTTCCTAGGATGTATATACTCCACACATAATAAATAATGCGGTGAATACAGAAAACATCTCAATTAAGTGATATTGAGAAGAGAAAAAACTTACCTTTACTCTCATCTTTATAAAAATACATTTAATCATATATATAATAATAAATACTATCATATTAACATATCTCATAACCATAATCATATATATTAAATTTCATAATGATTGATTATAATAATTCATTAGGTAATCATTTTCTATTTAATGTTTATTTTCATCATCATATGTTAGTAATTTGGATTATTCTGCAAAAGTCTCATATAGGTGACATTAAAAAAATTTATTTGATAAAATGATCAACATTACCATATTATTTATGAAAGTAAAACATATTTTCCTGGATTTTTATAATATTCAGATATCATTCAATGGATATTTTTATAATTCGATAAATGAAATCTGTTCTGGGCTTATTATAGTTAATTTTCCAACATCAACATATTACATTGTAATGATTATTAATTGGTTTCCCCTAAAATAAAATTTTTAATTATATAAATTATTAAATAATATAATATAGATTCATTAAATATATTTTTGTAACCATCTATATAAGGAGGTGATGAAAAATGGAATACATCGCTTTGTGTAGGCAATCATTTTTATTGACACACAAACAATTTTTTCTTTTATTCAATTAGTTGAAACAGTTTAAGAAAAATAATAATTTATCATCATAGAATTATATTTATTTTATAAATTTTATATATATAAATATATATTCTTTAAATATATATAAATATACATCCATGAGATATAATAATGAAAAATTAAATTCATTGCTTTATAGAGGCAGTAGTCTGCACATATGCATGAGAAACACATTAATTTTTCATTGGATAAAATAGAGGTTGATAATGTTTATTACGTAAAAATAATAAAATATGAGTATATATATGATATATAAATCATTATATTATTATGGATTTAATTTACTAAAAGTATTTTGAAGAAAAGATAAAAATAAAATAAGATAATTAAAAAAATTACCCCTTATTTGGGCATCCTTATTGGGATTACACCATAAGACATTTTTTATTATGTTTTACTGATACCATTAAAACTATTATGTGTATAAGAGAGTTGGGATGTGATCTGGATATATGCTGATTTAGATTAATTGATCAATTTGTGTAAATATGTTAGGAAAAGGTGTTCCCTTTTACATGTGAGGAGAGTGACACACATGTAAATACCAATAAAATAAAAATATTATAAATTAATTTTAAGTTGAATGTGTCAAAAATATATATAAAATTTGACAATAATTTGAAAGAGTATCTAAATCCACTAAAACATTCAATTTGGGGATGTGTTAGAAATAATTTCTTTACTCTATCTTAAGTACACCTCAGTTTTTTACAATTATCATGTTTTCACTATGGTAAAATATTTATATGTCCAAAAATTAAGATATACTTATTATCAAATATATAATATTATATATAAAAATTTGATATCTATTTTTCAGGATTCAAATTATATTGGTGTTTAAATTTAATTTTAATAAAAATTCATAAAACGTTAAAAAATGGGGGTTTAAAAAAATCATTTTCAAGTATAGAAGGGATTTTAAACCAATTTAATGTATATAATTGATTTATACCACAATTATTAATTTAAGAGAACAAAAAAATACAATTATTTGATTTTACCAGCCATAAAAACTGAAAGTAAAATTATAATTGCACAATAAAAGAAAAAATATAAATAGTTTTTTTATTAGAGTAAAATTCCACTTATGTTTGAATGTGTTAAAAAGGATTCTAAATTGAAAAAATATTTTAAAATATTATATTTCACAATTTTTAATAAATATTTTTTGATTAATTTTTTATAAACTATTTATGAGGAAACACAATAAATTCATGAATTTATTCTACATCATTTCCATAAATTAGACAATACATTATGTAATAGACATGAAGAACTAATAATTAAGAGTATTAGTGTCTTTAGAGACTATTAACATAAGAAAATTATTTTAAAATTTTTATAAACATTTAACCGAAACATCAAGATTCTCATTCTTGTTCTAATCATATCCTATGATAAAATTATCCCTATTCCCTTGAAAATTGAAACATAAGAATTGTGTGAGCTCAAAAACCTAGTAAGGGATAAATATAAAAATAAAATTTTGACCTATGGATAAATTAGATTAATATGAGAATACATAATCAAGATAGAAGTCATAGATCAAAAAATCTTTAAAATGGTTCATATAGCACGATTGGAGAACATGTTATCCAATATGATCAAACATATAACCTGATATAAATACTGAAAAAATAAGAGACATAAATCATGAGTTAGGGAGTATAACCTTATCATATATTAAATTATTTTTGTACCAAAATAATAATAAGAATAAAAAATTTTGGAGCAGGAACCAAAACATGATTACAAAAATCGACCATTGATCACAACTTTTTTTTCATTAGAGGATGATACACAACTACCTATTTTCCATAGTGGATCTTGCATCACCGCCCATTTCTAAATTTGGTTCAAGATTCAGAAATAATTGTACCATTATTTCAAGATATGTAGTAGTTTTATCAATTCATTTTAGGGAAATTTATGGGCCACCCATCACCTAATTATTTACCATACACATGTGTTCCTTAAGAAAACATGAAATCATCACAAAATAAATAAAACCTATTAATAAAAACAGGAATCACATGAAAATTCAAATAGTAAAACCTAGATAACAATATAACCAATATAAATTAATACCAAACTCAATAACACCATAGTGAAACCTTATAAAATCAATTATATATTTATTTATAAAACATAACATTATGGAAAATATTACCTTTTTGAGATAAAGTGGATATTGAATCCATATCATAAAAGAGTGTAACAAAGATTATCTTAAAATGGAATGTATGAACATTAAATGAATTGATATATATTTTGGTATTAAAATAGGAAAAAAGAAATTTACCAGCATATGTATATAGGTAATTAAATGAATTGTTAAATTATGTGAGACCATTATAAAATTGGATGAAAATTATCTAAAACATATTATAATTTTTTGGAAAATAAAATTAATCATGTGTAACGTTCTGGTTCCGAAACCCACCCAGAGGTGCCCCGCACCCGGTTGGTCACATGGCCTCAAGGACATTTCCCTAAACGCCAGAGGCTACCGACTAGCAGCGAGGGCCTTGGGTGTGATAGTGGGGAAACTATGCCCTCATTGGAATATTACATAGTGGTAGTAAACAACACATACAATAGTAGAAAGAGTAAATATCCAACAACAGTAAACAACGGAAGACTAAAATAATAAAAAACTGGAGCACATATATATATATGAAATGATGGATGATACATATTTCTATGAAAGCATCCAAACAAGTCACAATGCTGGAAATACAAACAGTGCTAAACTAAAGTACAAAAAGAAAGATAAAAATCTCCTCAAAATCGCAAGCCACAGCTTGGTCCCATGCTCTCCAGCTCCACATAAAGTCAAGTACCCGAAGTAGAAGGTCACTTTCTCTTATTTATACCTGCAACAAAATAATCTTCTTGGGCCCAAAATCATGACCCAAACAGGGTGCGAGACTGAATCCCAGTTGGAAACCACCCGAATATTTGTTCCTAGTAGTACATGAGTATATGGAAGGTAAAAGTACAGAAAGTAGTAAACAGGAAATCACTAAGCAGCAACCAATCCACAGTTTAATTCATTCAAATCCCCACACATAATGCAACTGCTAAACAAAGAAGATTAACAACAAGTAACCCTCTGGAAAGTATCCACAGCCTATCCCCTCGGGTCCAACCTAGCAACAAAATCAAGCAGCTAAACACAAGGTAACCCTCCGGGAAGTACTCATAGCCTATCCCCTATGGTCCAACCTAACAAGTATAAGTACTGCTCTAGGCTGTACACTCAGTCTAACCCCTCTGGTTCAGCTTATGCATAGACTATTTGAGGAAGCACTCTACATCAATTCCCCCAATAGTCTCGTATCAGTACTAAAGGCACTTTAGAGAAGCACTCAATGTCTCATTCCCCCTATGGCCCATGTCGAGGAACTATAGACACTCTGGGGAAGCACTCAACATCAATTCCCCTGTGGTCTCGCATCGTAAATTATAAAGACACTACGGAGAATCCCTCATAGTCCATTATCCCTACGGTCTATACACCAGGTTCTCTTGGCCCTGTGTAAGTAAAGAAAGTGTAGAAGTGCGTAACAGCTAAGGTTAACCTCAAGAAATACTTGGATAGAATTCTACAGCACAATTGGATAATAGAGAAACAGTCACACCATCCTATAATACTAGGCATGGGAAAGTAAATAGCATCCTAACAGGCAAACAAGACCCAAAGGTCAAAACAGGAAAACCATGCATGGGAAATACATCCAAATCACAACAATTCAACCTATTCACAATCAATAATCATTTACTCAGGCATACTAGCACAGTAGAGAATCAATAGGGCCAAAACGGTAAATGTGCAATACCACATTCATGGGTATTGGGAAAATTTTCACATTAAACTCAATGAATTTTAACCAAAAGGAAAAAACCACCTACCTCTGGGTTAGGAGATCCATGTACTTGAACAAAAAATTTTGAATCATCTTAGAACACTGTAGATCTATGAAAACGTCTAAAACGTTCAAACCATGATAACTTGGAAAAGAATGTAAATTGGAAAACAAGGCTCAAATAGAAGAGAGAACACACTGATGTAATTCCAACACAATCAAAGGTGTTTGAATTAGAGGAAGGATGGAGGCTCAGAATCTCGTCAAAGATCTGTGGCCGTACAAGTTCTCTCAGATGAAGACGACCTAAAAGAAGTGAGTTCTGGAGATTAGACGCGACCCCGATGCATTTAATAAAAAAATAAAGTACATGGCGTGTATTTTTGAAGTACACAGTGTGTACTCACCTTTTTTGTACTCCACTTTAAGCGGCCTCCAAGTCTCTCCCACACGACCGTGTATGTGGCTACTACATGACCAACACACGGTCTACTGCAGCAAAGAAGTACATGGACTGTACTTATAAAGTACATGGTGTGTACTTGGAAAATTTCCATAATTTATTCTATTTTTAAAAAATAACTAGTAAAGGAAAAAAATACCTGAAAATAAGGTCCGGGTTCTTACAAACTTCCCCCCTTAATGAAATTCATCCCCAAATTTCCCTAGAGCGGCGTAGAAGAAGAACCCTCGAACAGATCCGACCACTATGCTCGTACATTAGCCTCCCTCTCCCATGTCTCATCTTGTACTCGCCTGTGCTGCCATAGCACTCGTACCAAAGTAACAGAACAACCACATAGAACCATTGTACTATGATCCACAATCTGGATAGGATGCTGTTCAAATGACACATCCACTTCGAGCTCAACCTCCTCAGGTTGAAGGACATGAGATGGGTCTGAAAAGTAACATCGTAGCTGAGAAACGTGGAAGAAATCGTGCATATCTCAGTACCTCTGAGGTAACTAAAACTGATAGGCTACCGACCCAACTCTATTCAACACCTCAAATGGTCTGACTTACCTCAATGAAAGCTTACCCTATCTCTGAATTCTCTTGTGTCCCATCCTTGGTGTGACACGCAGGAAAACCTGATCCATGACCTCCAAATCCAGAGGTCATATCCACTGATTAGCATAAGACTTCTGTCGAGACTATGCAGTATCCATCCTCTTTCGAATAAACTCTATCAACTCTATGTTTTCCTGAACAAGGCGAGGTCCCAGCAATGCTGCCTCTCCTGCCTCCAGCCAACATAAGGGTGATTGGCATGGCCTATCGTACGAAGCCTCATAAGGTTCCATCTAAATAGTTTCTTAAAAACTATTGTTGTAGGAAAACTCCACAATAGGAATATGATACTCTCAATAACCTCCAAAATCTAGAATGCATTCTCTGAGCATATCCTCAAGCACCTGAATCATACACTCAGATTGGCCATCTGCCTAGGGGTGGTAAGCTATACTCAAAAGTACCTATGTACCCAAGGCCTTCTGAAGCCCCTTCCAGACCTGAGAAGTAAAACATGCATCCCTATCTGAAACAATGGAGTGTGGAACTCCTTGTAGATGTACAATCTCACAGATGTATAACCATTCTAGCTCATCAACACTAATAGTCTCTTTGATCAGTAAGATGTGGGAATCCTTCGTGAGTCTGTAAATGACAACCCAAACTGCGTCATTCCCTTGAGGCGACCTTAGAAAACCGGTCACGAAGTCCATCGTGATTTCATTCCACTTCCACACGGGGATGGGTAACTGTTGAAAAATCCCTGCTGGTTGACGATGCTCCGCCTTCACCTTTTGAAAAGTAGAACACCTCATGAAGAAACTAGCAACATCCCTATTCATACCTGGAGACCAATACTGATGGTGTGGATCACGATACATCTTGGTGACACCAAGATGAACTGTCCAAACTGAGGAATGAAAATCTCGCATCAGCTCCTCGTGTATGTCTGCTGGCACCCATACGCACCTCTAGAAATGCAATATCTCATCCTTGCCTACCGTCCATCCTGGAATAGGGTCCTCTCCTAACACGCTTTACCACATGACTAGGCCTTCATAATTTGATAGCAGCCTCATACGAACTCGACCATGAAGAGTAGAGGTAACAGCTATAGAAGAATGAAATGTCTTCCCCTTTCTGTCATGCACCTCCAAATGCATCTCAGATAATAGAAACATTATATTTCACTCACTTCTGGCCTCCTGAATTTCCTTTATCTGAGTCCTCCTGCTCAAAAAATTAGCCACTACATTACCTTTCCCAGGCGTATAGGCTAGATCAAAGTCAAGGACTATAGGTAATCAATCCACCTATGCTATCTCAAATTCATATCACTCTAAGTGAAGATGTAATTGAGACTTTTGTGGTTGGAGAAAACCAAAAAGTGCTCTCCCAGAAGAAAATGTCTCCAACAACGTAGGGCATGAACAACAACTACCAACTCCAGATCATGTGTTGGGTAATTCCTCTCATTTGGACCCAACTGCCCAGACCCATACACAATGACTCCATCTCCCTGCATAAGCACAACTCCCAGACAAATAACCGACGCATAAAAGTAAAAAGTATAACTATTTCCTGGCTCTGGAAAGACTAGTATCATTGCTGAAGTCAGCCTCCCTTTCATCTCTTGAATGGCTGACCCACATAAATCTGACTATAAAAACTTTGGCCCCTTTATGGTCAGACATGTCAGTGGTGCTGTTAAGAGTGAAAATTCCTGTATGAAACGTCTGTAGTATCCATCCATCCCTAGAAAACTATGCACCTAAAAGAGGTTCTTTGGCTACTCCCATGAAACTACATCTCTCACTTTCTCTAGGTCTACTCATACTCCTGCCTCTGAGATAACATGACCCAAGAAGTGAATCTGATCCATCCAATAGTGGTACTTTGAGAGCTTAGCATATAATAGATGCTCCCTTAGTTTACTAACAATGATATCAAGATGGGTAGCATGGTCGTGTCAAGTGTGAGAATACACCAAGATATCTTCCATGAAGACCAACATGAAGGAATACAAGTATGGATGGAACACTCGGTTCATCAGTGCCATGAAAACTACAGCCGCGTTCGTGAGAAAGAATGACATAAACAAGTACTCATATAGACCATACCTACTCCAGAATGTTGTAAGAGGTATATCTGATGGTCTAACACACAACTGATGATAATCGGATCTCAAGTCAATCATCGAGAACACACGGGCTCCTTGAAGCCGATCAATGAGATCATCAATCCTCGGCAAGGGATACTGGTTCTTGACCGTCAAATGGTTCAATTTATGATAGTCCATACAAAGAATGAGGGTACCATCTAACTTCTTTGAAAATTGGACTGGTGAACCCCATGGAGAAGTTCTAGTTCGGATGAAACTCATTGCCTGCAACTCCTCCAAAAGCTTCTTGAGCTCCTGCAACTCTGCTGTAGCCATCCTATAAGGAGGAATGGACACCGATGCCGCTCCTGACACTAGCTCAATTGATAAGTCTACCTCACTCTCTAGAGGAAAACCTCAAAAGTCCTCTGGAAAGACATCTTTGAAACCATCCACCACTGGAAGAAAGTCTAACTGTGATGTCCCCTGGTCATCCAGATAAAGACTAGCAATCTGGGTTTTAACTCCTCCCAACCCATGATTCTCTAGATCCGCTTTGCACTCCTAGACATCCAATTCTACCCTATGAAGAAAGGATCCACCTTGTGGTGATATGATACTCACCCTACAATGATAATTTTTGATGACTTCCTGGAATGGAACTAACCCATCCATACCAAGAATGAAATCATAGCCTGTTATCTCTAGGACATAAAGGTCCCACATAAAGTGACATCCACTAACCTGTAGAGGGAACTCTCTGCACTAACGCACACTAGCCGTTCTAGTCCCCAACGGTGTGTCTAACATCAAGATATCAGTAGAAGAAAATATGCAGAGCCCAAGGATCTCCACGAAAGCAACAAATATGAAGCTATGGGAAGACCCGATATCAAAATGAGCAGAAGATAAAAATGTGGCTACTAAGATCGTACCTCGAATGGTAGAATGTCCTAGTTCTTTCTCCTACTGGGTCTACTCCACTGCAAAAGTCTAGCCTGTACCGAGGCCCTATGACCCAGCCTGACCACTCTGAGCTGATCCACCATGATGTTGCTGAAAACCGGGCACTTAGCTGCCACGACAACGACCTCCACCTCGGCCTGAACGGTCGGAAGAACTCCAGTTCCCAGACTGGTGAGAAACTGGTGGTGCTGATTCTGAATGAGGAGTCATAGAAGAACCCCTTTTACCAGCAGCTGGAGAGAAGATCTGGCAGAAGCACTGAAGGTGACCCATCTTGCTGCAAGATCGGCACTCCACCGGGTCTTTTGTACAATGTGTCCTCATATGACTACTTCTCTCATACTGGTAGAATGACACTTGGCTACTCGAAGAGGCATATCCCCTCCTCAGAAGGTCAGCATGAACCTTATAAAACCCTCTCGGAACTGTGCATCATCACCTGTATCCAGAATGACGGCTGGTGCCAAGACCGGCACAACATGATGACGTCTCGGTGGAATGACTCTCCAAGGTCAAGCACACACCTTAGACCCATAATATCAAGGACTGAAACAAGAAAGTTTAAGAAGTTAACAAGAGAAAGAAACATTCAAGTTTACAAAACATGACTACTCGGTGTGTACATTTCCAACACGGCGTGTTCCCTGAAGTCATTCACTTGGGTGTGTACTCCTACCTAAACTGGTCGTGTAACACCCCAGAAACACGACATGTTGTCATAAAACACGACGTGTTCTTGAATATTCTTTCCGTACCTGAGTTCTTCTACCTAGCCAGGAAACACGGCTCTCCCAAGGCAAGACTACACAGCCTGTAAAATTCCTACACGGCGTATACTAGACAAGATTCACCTAGCCCGTGTTGTTCATGACACGACCTAAGACACAACTCAGACTACATGGCATGTTTCGGATGGACACAACATGTTCCGGATGGATACAATGTGTATAAGAAAGGATAACACCAGCCCGTGTCATTTGTGACACGGCCGGGTATGTAGGTATAACTACAAGGCATGTTCAAGGGAGACATGACGTATACAGGAAAGGGTGACAACAACCCGTGTTGTTCGTGACACAGCCGGGTACCTGGGTCAGACTACACGACATGTTTAGATGGCACACGGTGTGTATTAGACATGACTCGGCCATCCTATGTTGTTAGTGACACAGGTGGGCATAGGGTCAACTCTACACTGCGTGTTCACTCCAGACCTTCCCCATCTCGTGTCTTTTCCCACATGTCCTATGACACGGTAAGATACTACACGAAGTGTATATAAAGTACACAATGTGTACTTATGAAAAACCATTTCCTCTAGAACAGAAGAACACATGTCGTGTACATAACATTACACAACGTGTATTCTAGGTTTTTTCGGACAGTTAGCCTCAGAAACTACTCCAAAACCCAGAAAACACTGAAACAGACATTGAAAGTGCCAAATTACGATCTGTGAGGGCCCATAATCCCCGTGAATCAAATGTTCACATCTTATACACATTATAACATAGAAAAAAGGTAATGATCCACCAAATTACGGTCCATGAGGGCCCATAACACCTCAAGAACCAATGTTTGGCATTCATTCCAACAAATCTTTACACAAAAAATATCCTATCAAACAACATGTATTTATATCAAGGAAACTATCACAACAGCATGTATATTTTACACATCATCTATCACAACAACATGAAACCACTAATGCATCCTAAATGGAATGAAAAAAATGCATGACATGTGATTTCTAGTAGTTGGCTATATGATGCATGAGATGACATACCCTCTTCTCACCGGGTTCCAACAGAAATAGAACCTCAATAACATCAACAACAACACAAACCATGTGAATCACTCTAGGTGAAATCAATTCAATTATAACAATTTAAAAACTAGAAAAATTGAAATTAAAACGTGGTAGATTGGATTTTCCCTATACATGGGTTGGCTACTCCCGAGAAAAGCATAACACTAAGTACCAATTCCTTCCTATCCCTGGATATAGGCTCCAAATAGTAATTCAAGAGAAAATAAATCCTCTGATACCACTGTGTAACGTCCCAGTTCTGGAAGCCACCAAGAGGCGCCCCATACCCATTTGGTCACATGGCCTCAAGCGCATTTCCCCGAACACTAGAGGCTGCCAACTAGCAGCGAGGGCCTTGGGT
The DNA here is from genome assembly GCA_963277665.1 of Viscum album. Lineage (NCBI taxonomy): Eukaryota > Viridiplantae > Streptophyta > Magnoliopsida > Santalales > Viscaceae > Viscum > Viscum album. The sequence goes on along the minus strand of OY728135.1, from coordinate 1,544,154,982 downwards.
GTGATAGTGGGGAAACTGTGCCCTCATTGGCATTGTACACAGTGGTTGTAAACAACACATACAATAGCATAAGCAGTAAATATCCAACAATAGTAAACAGAATAAGATAAATACAATAAAAAACTGGATCACATATATATATGAAATGATGCATGATAAACATGTCATGGAAAACAACATAACAATTCACAATGCTGTAAATACAAACAGTTGTAAACCAAAGTACAAAAAGAAAGATAAATATATCTTCAGCATTGAAAGCCATAGCTTGGTCCCATGATCTCCAGATCCATAGCAAGTCAAGTACCTGAAGTAGAAGGGCGCTTGACCTTATCTATACGTTCAACAAAATAATCTATTTCGGCCCAAAAGCATGACCAAAACAGGGTGTGAGACTAAATGCTAGTAGGCAGCCACCTGAAGATCTGTGACTAACAGACAATGAGTATATGGTAGGTAAAAGTGCAGAAAGTAGTAAACAAGAAAGCACTAAGCAGTAACCAATCCACATTTTGAAGCATTTAAATCACCACAGAGCATTCAACAACTAAACAAAAAAGATACAAAATAGGTAACCCTCTGCAAAGTACCCTCAACCTATCCCCTCTGGTCTAACCTAGCAAAACAAGCAAGTATCTAAACACAAGGTAACCCTCTGGGAAGTACTCACGGCCTATCCCCTCTAGTCCTACCTAATAATTATAAGGAACCCTCTAGGCAGTACCCTCAGTGTAACCACTCTGGTTCAGCTTAAGCATAGACCTTCTGAGGAAGCACTCAATGTCAATTCCACCAATAGTCTCGTATTGGTACTAAAGACACTATGGGGAAGCAATCAAAATCTCATTCCCCCTGTGGCCCGCATCGAGGAACTAAAGACACTCTGATGAAGCACTCAACGTCAATTCCCCATGTGGTCTCACAACGTAAATTATAAAGACACTCTAGAGAATCACTCATTGTCCATTCTCCCTATGGTATATACACCAGGTTATCTTGGACATGTGTAAGTCAAGAAAGTGTAGAATTGCATAATTACCAAGGTTAACCTTAAGAACTAATTGCCTAGCATTCTACAACACAACAGGATAACAGAGCAATAGTCCCACCATCCTATAATACTAGGCCTGGGATAGTAGACAACATCCTAACAGGCAAACAAGACCCAAAGGTCAAAAAAAGAAAAACATGCATGATCAATACATCCAAAGCACAAAAATTCACCCTATTCACAAGAAATAATCATCTACTCAGTCATACAAGCATAGAAAAGATACAATAGGGCTAAAATGGTAAACGCGCAATACCCCGTTCATGGGTATTGGGAAAATTTTCATATAAAACTCAAATACTTTTAACCGAAAGGAACAAACCACCTACCTTGGGGTTAGTAGATCAATATACTTAAACCAAGAAGCTTGAATCTCCTTAGAATGCTATAGATCTTAGAAAAAGTCTAAAACGTTCAACCCACGATAACTTGAAAAAGAAGAGAAATTGGAAAACAAGGCTCAATCAGAAGAGAGAAATCACTGATGCGATTCCAACGTAATCAACAATGTTAGAATGGGAGGACATCAAAGGCTCGGGGGATCATTGAAGATCTACGGCCGTACGAGTTCTATCAGATGAAGATAACCTAGAATAAGTGAGTTCTGGCAATCTGATGCAAACCTGGTGCATTTAATGAAAAAAATAAAGTACACGGAATATACTTTTGAAGTAAACAATGCGTACTCACCTTTTATTTACTCTAATTTAAGAGTCCTACAATTCACTCCCACACTGTTGTGTATGTGGATACTACACGACCAGCACATGATCTGCTATGGAAAAGAAGTACATGGTGTGTAATTATAAAGTAAATTGCGTGTACTTGGAAAGTTTCAATAATTTCATCTTTTTCTAAAAAACGACCAGAAAAAGGAAAATATACCTAAAAAGAAGGTCTGAGTTCTTACATCATGTGAGGTAGATTGAATTTTGATCTCATTTTCCCAAAAGGGATAAAAGTAGAAATCATACATAAAAGGATATCATTGAGTATATTTAACATTAAAGTCTGATGTTCAAATAAGACTATATATATAATAGAAATAGATTTTCAGTACTAAGACCCATACAACTACTCTTAATTCCAAAGTAAGATCATCAACCTTCATAGTACATGTGTTAACTGCTTTTAAAAATGGATTAAAACATTATGAGACATTATTTTGAGATTACATGAACAAATATAATGTGTCTAGGAGTATTGAGGTGATTTTTAATATTCTTTTATACTGATGTAATGGGGTGGTGATATGTGGGTCTGTGAGGAGTCTAGATCTGATTTTATAAGTGAAAAGGGATTTCATTTTTTTAAATTTCCTAAAAATTTTAACAATGAGGAGTAAATTTTTTATTTCTTAAACTTTTAAAAATAAAAATCCATCTTTTTGAATGAGAAAATTAATAATCAAGTAACAAGGTAATAGAAACCAGATGAACTAAATTATTTATATTGGAATATTATGTCCCATAATATTTAAAAGTCTATTAAGTATAATAATCATTGATAATATAGTCATTGAAAAATTATCTTATTAGTAACACATATAAAGGGTTATGATACCGTCCAATTCTGATAAATGGAAGAAGCAATGACCTCCACCAGTAGGATCATACCATATGAAGAAAATTTATCATAGATTATGATGAATATAGAGTAATTGGAATTTAACTTTAATCAAATCCAAGTAGAGATCAAGAAACAAATCCACAAAAGAAATATTTTATCGGGGATATTCAAGAAAATTTAGATAACATCCAAAACAATGTATGCCAAAATTCCCTAACAAAATATCTAAATAACATTCCTTACCCTAATAGAATTTATTAGGTAAATAAAGTGATGTATATAGACAATTATAATATCAATTTTTGCAATTTATTTTTAATAAAATAATTATTATACATATCCATTTTAGTATTAATATTTTAATATTGAAATATTTATTTGGTTAATAATTATATTTTTACAAGATGAAACAAAAATTTAATTTTAGTTAAATATATATTTGCAATAAAAAAATCTATTTGATGAACTTTATAAATTTTAAAATGAAAGATATATACAAAATAATATTATTAAAAAAATTTTATTAAATAAAAATGATAATATATTTTTACACAGTCGAATGTAATATTTATAATGGTAAAGAAACAATTATTGTAGAAACCTGTATTTTTTAGTAAATGTGGATTTTTTATATGAAAGTTAAAATTATCATATATAGGGAATTATTTTGAAAAAAGAAATATTTTTTTTGAAACTATCACATCAAAATTATCCAATAGTTATTTTTCCATAATTTATTATGACACTCATATATTCAGGTAAAAAATAAATATTCTATAAATAAATTCTATGTATTATGAAATCATAATGACCAAAAGTCATTTAATATATGAAATAGAATGTATATATTACCAAATAAATATTTAACATTCAAAATATTGTATTTTTGGTTATTTAATTTACATTATAAATCCTTTATGAATCATATGAACACTATATTATATTTAAATGTAACAAAATCAATTATTTATAAACATTAATCACTTCCAAATATACAAGGTTATTATTTTTTATGATCTTGGTTCTTAAAAATATAAAATAATTAAACCAATCCACTTTGATGTAACCATGGGAAAAAGAACCGTTTGGGTTCTGGTTATAATTATATTGTCATATAGAGTCCAAAACCTAAATTTGGAAGTTAATACTGAATTATCCTATATTTTTCTATATAATCCAACCCAACCCCAAATTTAAATTTCCTAAAAAATTGAATCATGAAAATAAACTACCATTTTTTCTCTATATTCCTTTCATGGTTTCCACATGAACATAAAATACATCCCATGCTTTTTAAAAGAATCCTCTCAAGAAAACATATCCTCTTATTCTCTTATTAATTCAAGAAAATTCATTATCTTACTCTATTTTGTTTCCAATTTTAATTGTTATATTATATTCTTATGTATCCCCCTTACCATCTTAATTATTTCCATGTGATGTGATATGCCTTTAACTCTCATTATTCCCTTTTATAAATATTTTATTTAACATCATTATTCATTAAAAAAATTTCTATTATTTTTAATTCCAATTTTTTTAAAAGTGAATAAAGATTAATATTTCTAGTCAAAGAGTATAAAATATTTTTTACATTGTATCATTTATTTTGGATTTACACATTTTTGTAAAAAAATACTTAATAATGGGTTTTAAATTAATTAAATAAAATTTTATTTTGTGAGATCTATGTCGAACACTTTTTCATGTACATGATATTAAAATGAAGTGTGAACCAAAATTTATATATCCCACCAATAAATTTGGTAAAGATTTTTTATCCTGAGATACCAAGTATATTGCATGATATATTATCCAAAATACACTATGTTATGTTATCTTCGTGGTTATCCTTAACTTATTTTTGTGATGTCATATTTTATGTAGTTCCCACATTCCAATAATTCTTTTTTGTTATCATTCTATATTTGGGATTATTTTTCCTGATTATAATTACCACCCCTAATATGTTACCTTGATATGAATCTTGGATCACATATACTTATTTAACATATGTTATGATTTTTTATTCCCATAATGAGTATTATATCTCACCCCGTACTTACATATATCCTAAAGCTATCCCATACAATTTTATATGAATGATGTAAATTTACAAGAAAGTGAATGTAGATTTCAATAATGTCAATTTATTTTTATTTCATTTTGTTATGACATGTAACTAATTTCCATAATACATTAGGCCTCATGGTATTTTGGTATTGTACAATTGTTCATTTATTTAATAAATCATAAATTAAGGTATAATAAAATATTGGATAGACTATAATTTCATAGTATTTTATAGTTATTTTTTTAGATTTTTGATTAAGAAACTCTAGAGAAATCCTTTGGTATAAGACAAAACAAATAGAATAACACCATGTTTTATTAATTTATAGAGTAATTAATTTCCATGGAAATACATCACTATATAATTACTACATGTGGATATGGAATTTCACATTGGTTCCTGGGTGTAAAAACCCTAAAAGGGCGTATTGATTTTGGACTTGATCATCAACTAGTTAATAGCAACATACATTGCTACAGACATGGTTTGACTCTTCGGGGGGATATGAGTTGGGAAATTTACATGATTATTTTGAACAATTTTCATGGTGATAGAAATTCACATATTTTTTTTATTATATTGATCATGGAAAACATATATTGAAAAATTTAAATTCACAGGTTACATAATATATGTAATTAATGATTTATCCCTTTATTGAACATGGTTTACAATTTATGTGTTTGATAGTTTTAAAATTATCATTCATAATACTATTTTGGATGAAATAAATTTTTAGAAATATAATTAAATATAAAATTGGTGCTTATCATCCATTCATGAACATTAAAACTATTATAGGACTATAGTTTTATGAATTATTTCTTTTCAAGATCTTTTTTCTAGAAATATTTAAATACCACCCCAAAACATGGATGATAAGTTATTGGTGAAGAGGGTGAATGGGTAAATTATTATATTTGAGTCATATAAATTATACAATGACAATATTTTCATTCTGACTTTTTTAATAAACATTATGATTCTCCCTTTATCTGAATTTTATGAAATTCTTGGTGCAGATTGGATTTCATTATATAGATTAAACATAATGTTTTGATAGATATAAATCACCCTCCATATCCAAAATCTCTATCTAATTCTAAACAAGTGTCAGAATGAAAATGATTCTTCATTTAAACCAACACATCAAGCATGAATTTTATTACATTGTAAGAAACAATATATGGATTAAATGTAGGAGACTAAATAAATTTTCATCCTAGAAACAATTCCCATTTTATGTCTATACTCTGATGTGTTTTCCATATAATTTTATAGTCACACTCATATCTGAGAGGTTGAGTTCCCAATTGGTCTCATTTCTTGAGAATTATCAATATCCAAGAATTTTTACTAAATGGTTTTTGTTGAAAATGAGGATCGAAAGAAAAAATTATAGAAAAATGTTGATTGTGGGATTATATGGCCATGTGATTCAACATGCACTGAACTAGTCTTCTTCATCAATAATAATGATGGGATAATGAACCTCTATATTATTTATTGTGATATAATCAAGATCATGATAAATAATAAGTGTCATCTACCACATACTTATGACTAGTTCTATATTCTATGTAGATCCAATTACATATCTACAATCGATCTTCGATTGAGATATTATTATGTAAATGTGAAGAAGAATGATACACCCAAGACTACATTTCATAATATGTATATGCACTATGATTACATAATGATACAATTTGGACTAAATAACTCACTAGATATCTTCATGGACCTGATGAATGCATGCTTTAGAGATTACATTGAAAATTTTATGGTAGTATTTATGGATGATATTCTTATCATGTTCAAAAGAATGAGGGAACATTGGTAGAATTTAAATATTATATTTAAGTCTTTATGGATAGAAATTTTATATAAAAAGTATAGTACATTTGGTTTTTAATTTCATAATGTAACATTCATGTAGCATGTTATCACTAATAGAGGGATATATATGGATCCATCAAAAACAAGGGAAATTGAATGATATTATAGATCAAAAATCTGTGATGAAAATCAATAGTTTCCAAGGATTAGGTTACTACTATTATTTTTTTATAATTAACATATCATGATTTTTCATCCCACTAAAAAATATTTCTCAAAAGGTATTTATGTTTTTAGACTAATAAATTTGAAAAAAAAGATTTAATGAGCTCAAGGAGAGGTCAATCAATGAACTTATTCGCAAATTACCCATCAGTGGGAAAGGATTAGTGATCTATTATGATGAGTCCAAAAATTACTTGAGATTTTTACTCATGAGAGATGAAAAAGTGATGTATTATCCTCTATATAATTAATGATCTATGAGAAGAAAAATCCATATCATGATCTATAATTATATACAGTGATCTTCATATTGAAGATATGTGTATATTACCTCTATTGAGAGAAGAATGGAATATTTATAGATCATAGAAGCTGCATGTATATATTGATATTAGAGTAGTATAAAAAGCACCAATGAAGGATGTTAGATCCAACCATGAATTATGAATATTTTATCCATTAACAACATGGAAAATAAAACAATGAGGAAGATTCTATGAGTATAAAGGATCCCACATATGTAACTATGACGAGGATTTAAAGGGATCCAATCATCATTGACATATGAATGATGTAAATGGGAATAATATAATGATCATCATCCTACCTTGATCAAATAACTACCAAACCATACATTCATGAGAGGATCAAGGAGGCTCAAAAGGATTACTCTTTTCTATAGAAGAAGGCAGTGAATACTCTGGATTTCAATTATGATAAAGATGGAGTTATAAGGTTTGGAACCAACATATATATCCCATAAAAACCATAAATGAAGAGGGAACATGTGGATAATGTGTATATATCCTAATTTTCTATTCATTTTGGAATCAATATTATATATATTGATTTTATAAAAAACCTATAGTGTGATAACATGAATAAGGAGATTGTGGAATTTGTATCTCAAATCTCGATAGGCCAATGTGTCAAAAGAGAACAAAAAACACTAAGGGTATGTCATAACTGTTTTTAATATCATTGTGTAAATGGGAATACATAATAATGTATTTTTTCTTAGTAATACCAATGACACCCAAAGGAAATAAAACCATCTAGTTAGCGGTTTATATTCTTAAAATATGATCTCATTTCATTTATATCAAGGTATATTCATATCTTTAACAACTCACCTTGATATGCATAAGGTAAGTATAAAGACATCATAGAGTTCTACTATCTATTTTATTAGATCGATATATGAGGTTTTCCATGATGATTTAGATATTAATTAACCAATAATGGGTTACATAACTAAACTTCATCACTACTTTTCACTCTCAGACTAATTTTTTTTATTGAAATTCCACTGAAACACTATAGGATATTACAAGGTCATCTTCATTATGTTTTCAAGGTTTTGGGACAAACACCTTCCCCCAGTGGAGTTATCATATAACAAAAATTTCAATTCCAGCATTGAAATGAATCTTAATAAGGAACTGTGTGGGTAGAGGTGTCGAATTCCATCATGTTGGGATTATGTTATAGGGATGCAATTGATGGGACTTGATCTTATTTTGGAGATTAAGGAGAATGGTAAAAGAGTTCATTATCATATAAAATCCACAAAATGTCGAAAGAAAATATATTCTATAAATAATCAATGAGACCTAAATATTGAATTTAGAGATAATATTTTCCTATATATATCTCCATGGAAGAACGTAATGATGTTTGGGAAAAAGTAACGTCTTAGAACTAGATACATTGTCCCTTTTGAGATCCTTGATCGCATTAGAGTGGTTTTTTTCGACTAGCATTATAGTCTAACCTATTTAAATAAATGATGTGTTCTATGTATCCCACCTAGGAAGGTACATACTATAACACTCACATGTACTAAATCTTTTTGTGGTTCAATTGGAGGATGATCATTTATAGTAGGAGAATACAGTGAGGATATTAAATCATAGTGTAAATGTTGTATGAAATAAACCAACTCACCTGGTCAATTTGTTATGGTGGAACCACAAGTTTGAAGAAGTGAAATGTAAAATGGAAGAGGATATGAAATATATAAATCCTCATTTATTTTATTATATGAAATGAAAATTTAAATGGAAACTTTTTTTATGGATTAAATAATATAATGACTTAAACTATTAAAAATGTAATTCTATGTTTTTTGATTGACTTAATTTATTATCATATAACAATGTTTTAGAAAACACATGAACTTATTTTGTTATTAAAGAATGTTATATCTTATATTATTTGAATGAACATTTAGAATCATAACCACTGACAATATATTCACTGAACAATTATCATATAAGTAGTATATAGTAAGGGTTATTATAAATTCCAATTAAAACAGACGGAAGAAGCACTATCCTCAACTAGTAGGATCTTACCAAAAAAAGACCATTTTTTGAGATTCCAATGGTGATTGTATGATTATGAATTTCATAAAACTAAGGTAATGATATAATAATTACCCATAATTTTTATTAATATAGTTATATTCATTATAAAGATATTAAGTAATTTTTAAATCTTAAAGGAAATAGTTTTAATTAAACACATTGATTATATAGTTTTATTTAAAATATTAATTTATAAATTTTTATTTTTTTAAAAAATTAATTAATTTTTCTAATTCATCATTAATTTTTATATTATGATTTAATTGTCTTATTTTTTTGAAATTTTTTTATTTTTCACTGAATAGATAAAAATATTGATTTTTGTAAAAAATGTCATTTCATTTCTATAAATTAAGTAATTTAAAATTACAATAAGTATTTGATTATGATTTAAAGTAAAATAACTGTTCATTTGATATATTTATCCCATTAATAAATTTTTATTCAACTGTATCCTTTATTTTAGTATAAATTTATTTTTTGGATTTGTAATGGTGTTTTTGTGAAAACTATTTCAATATGCCCAATTTTTATCCATTTTAATTAATTAAGAAAATAACAAATGTGACATTTTTTAGATTAATTTTTTATATATTATATATATTATTATTAATTTATATTTATAATATTACTATTATTATTTATATAGTTTATATAAAACCATATTTTCTCTTGAAAAATACCCTTCCTGGAAACCAAATAGTTCATCACGTATTCAGGTATTGTTTTAAATTAAAATTCCCTTATATAATAGTTGAATTTGGTCAATTTAATTTCATATTTGGAATATTCATAATTTATATTTTATAATATGTTTATATTTATTTTTTACCAATATTAACAGTGAAGGAAATAAATATTAACTATAATGGTTTAAGTAAAAATGGTTTTTTCAAGGGATAAACTAAAATGATATGGGTTAAAATGGATAACAATATTTTATAAAATATATTATATTTCAATATTTTAATATTATCATTAAAAAGGTTGAATGTAGTGTCATTTTGAATCTTTTTTCATGGTAATTAATTTATAAATTTATAATTTTTTTGGAAAATTCCTATTAGTTTCCATGTGGGTTTCTTTCCCTACATATAAATAAAAACCCCTTATCATATACTCCTCATACAATAAAATCAATTTAAATTGATCAATAAATACCCAAAAACCTTCCTAAATTCCATACCAACAACCTAAAAACCATATTTTGATCATAAATCCATTGTAAGAAGGATTTTAGAGCTTACCTAGGTATACTGTCTGAAGAAGAGGTATCATGCTTTATAGAATTTATTAATTTTATTTATCTATAAACCAATTTTAGTTCTTCCTAAAATATGAGTATATAAAAAGAACAATATCTACCATAAAATTTAATTTAATTATTTAAATTTAACAACATAAACCCTCCTCTGATTCTATAAAATGGTATTTTAAATCATCATTTGTGTGTGTGGCGGACTTCCACCTCACAAACATATGAAATTCATTTTCCATAATTTATTATAAAGGATTGTTATAATGATGAATTTCAATTATATATACATATTTATATTATATTTAATAAATTAATATTCCTGGAGTTATGTAACACATATATCTTCTTACATCCCATTCATTGGGGGATACAATAACATCATTTGTGTGTACGGCAAATTACTATCTCATGAATCGATTTGATTTTTTTTCACAAACTCATTACTTGGAATGTAATAAAGATAAATTTAATTAATTTACATTATATTAATTATATATTTAACATTCTGAAAATATAATATATAGTTTTATTTCTTACACTGAAAAATCATTACATTATTCGTGTACGTGTGGACTACCGCCTCCGTGAAATGATTTGTTTCATTTATCTCATCCCCATAAGAAAATTATATATATATATATATATTTAAATAAATAATATCTTATATATTATATTATAATAATTATGAAATTATGTAACATTTATTACCTTATTTACATATTGATCACTTAAAAATAAAAATGTTACTCATGTGTATATAGGGTGTCTGTCACAATGATAATGACATACTAAATTTCTAAAAACAAAAATTATTTTTTGGTATTAAATATATAAATAAATTACAAATATGATAAATATTTATGGATTATTATTCAAAAAATTTTGTATAATGACCATATTGACCAATACCCAACCTACCATATTAATTTATTACATATATGCTAAAAATAATAACTCATTATGTCGAAATAATTAATTATGAAAATATATATGACATGTAAAATGTGTAATAAAATGAATAATAAAATTTAAAAATGATATCAATAAAATAAATAATTAAACTTTTTTTATCAAGGTAGATAAATAACTTATTTTATGAATCGAACTCTAGGTAAGGGACTTCATCTCAATTTTCTTTTGAAGAGGAAAATTTTGAAGTTATAAACCTCTATTCATTTATGAGGTGTATATATAGCCACATTGTTATGTTATAATATGAATGAATCTATTTTCTTGGTATTTAATATATTTTTAATTTTATTTTTTCTTGGGTTTTATGATTCAAATCTTTCTAATGTGATTATGGAGTTTCCATATAAAAAATTATCTTAAGGGTTTTCCTTCTAATTCTCTTTTTCATCATATAATGTTTTTTAAAATGATCTAATTTTGGATATGAGAGTTCTATAAATTTTTTATTTTTATTTATTTCAATTATTTTAAATATAAGTGAATATTTGTATGCAGTGTTTTACTTTCATTTCAAATGGAAAAGGGAATGATATATTTGAACAAAAAATGGTGACAATGAATTTTCTTCAACCATAACTATAATTTTATATTTTACTCCATCTCTAATCATTTATGATTTATTAAAAGATAAACCATCATTCACATTTTATAGGTATGAATTATTAAAAATGGTTTTAAATAAGCACTTTTATATCTGAATGTGCTTTTTATACAAGTTAAAATTGGGTTTTTAAATTTTTTTTGATATAAAAATTAATGCATACAAATTATTTATTAATGATATAGTATTTGAGAAAAATATGATAAATTACTATTCCTAGAGTGTGTCGGGTGATCCCTATATCTTATATGATGGGTGTCCCATGATATCATTGCGTGAGATTAATATTGCATATTTGATGGGTGCACGCAGATATCTCTGGTGTGAATAATATAGCTTATATGATCGGTGCATCCAGATATAAATCCAATGCATTGGTTAATTTTCATTATGTTAAGAGGAATGAATAGGGAGTTACCTAAGGTTTTCCCACATTTATTTTACCAGGCCTAAATTACATCTGACATAGGTTCAACACAGCTTACGAATTCACCTTTCTAAGTTACAAAGAAGGGTTTTTATTTTCATACAATGTTTTTAATGATTTTCCTTGATATAAAAGTGTGTGTTTTCATGTGAAAATTATTTCGTTATTTTTCAAAAATAACATTGAGATAAAGTTAATACATTTCATGTGTTTTCATGTTTTTTCACATGAATAATGGGTTTTCATTATTTTATGACCTCTACTAATATTTTTATCCTCCTCCAGCATTTAGAAAATGTTTTTTCATAGAGTATTATGATGGGTAAGGGAGAAGAAAAAGTAATGATGAAATTCCGGAAGATTTCCCATAAAAATAAATAATTCTCCATTTTTATATTATGGTATAAATGGATACTAATCCAACGTTTCCAATTTATTATTATTTTTATATGTATGAGTTATGACTTAATCATCTAAAACGCTAAACCTAAAAATATCAACAAATTGAATAGAATTTATTATTGGTATAAAAAATAGATTATGTAATGATTATGTCTTATTTCATATATTTTTAATGAGAGGTTGGTTTAGAAAACATTAAATTTATGATAATTATAATAGCCTACCCTTGAACTATTTAAATTTTAGTTATATTGAAATGTCATAGAATTTAAATATTACCATGTTATTTCATATAATGTTTTTCTATTCATAATAGTTTTCTATAGTAGAAATTCGGATTCTATAGTGGGAATTCCTCGAGAAGAAAATATCCTTCTAAATAAATGTCTCAAATTGGTTAGAATTGAAAAAAAATACTTTTTTAGGGTGAAATATAAGTTTAACAGTCTCTTAATTTTGATGTTATCAATACTTGAGAGGAACCTAATCTACAATGATAAAATATGTTGATTTTGGAGAAATTGAGAAGGAAAAATCCCCCATAATCTAGTGGACCATCTAACCCTTTAGTATATGAAATATGAATCAATTAACTATAGAATATATACGAATTCATGAAATTTAGATAAATTTAGAAGGAAACTCTTACTGTTTAATATTTTGATGCTGAAGCTGACCGAATGTGGTATTTAGATAATAATATCAGAGAGATATATGATATTTTTTCCATGTAATGGAAAAATTTTAATGGTATTTTCCTTGAGGAATATTTCCCAAAATTTTTTATACTCAAAATGGAAAAATAATTATTAGCATTTGGAAAAAAATATTTATATTTTTTAGTAGTATGAAAGGAAAACATCCCAATATTGATCATTTATGTTATGCACTTTATTTGGGACACACTGAGGGTTGAAACCATGTTTATGAATATCTATAGGTTAAAAATATTTTTAATGTTATTAAAATTGGTTTAACTTGTGATTAGAAAGTTAAGATGTATTTTTCTAACAACTATGTTCCCAGAGATGACCAAAGTAAGAAAAGATCAAGGTGGAAGTTAATGGAGAAGAATCATGCTATTATAAACAGAGGTAATCCACCATAAATTTGGTAAATGTGGTAAATGGAATTTAATGAAATGTTTGATAGTATCTATAATGTTCTTCTAGAGTTTCTATTTTGGTCATAGGGTACACGACTATAATGAAAAGATTCTTGAACAGAAAAAGAATGGGGTGACCAATATCCCTCAAACAAAAATATATTTTAGTTGTAACAATAATGGAAATTACACTAATTAATTACAAATATTAGTTAATAAAGGTGAAATGTAGTAATATAAGAATTAAATGGGTGTGTAAAAATAATCTTGTACTACTACGGTTGATGGTGGGATATCAAATAAGTTGGAAATATGTATGTTACTAGATTATTCGAATTACACCATCACTATATTTGACTCTCGATCATTAAATTTAATCAATTTTTATAAATTTTCATGTAAATTATGAATACAACCTCATTAAATTATGATATAACATTTTATGAGAACTCTAGGTAGAAATATTAAAGAATCCAAGATTTATTGGAATCTTCCAATTATAATGAGTATGATTATCTTTCCAAAAAATATTTTTTTTGTACTATAAATAATACTGTTTGATATAAATATTTTTTGGGTTTATTTTTTAATTTAAAATTATAAGATATATTATATATCTAATAAATTTATGCTCATTTATTTTAAGTCTTTGATAACTTACCAAGAATCCATGGAATTGATTATAAATGGAAGGGAAAGTTACCTAAGTCATATTGTTGAAAATAAATAGACTATTCAAATTAGTGATGTTCTTTTATTGAATTAATACATTAAACTATTTTGAAATTATTTTCTATTTGTTATTTAAGATTCGGTGGAAGAGTTTAATATTAAAATTGTTCCTGATTCTAAGACTATTTATAAACTCCCTAATCGAATGGCCCAAGTTGAAAATTATGAATTGAAAAATAAATTGGAGGAATTTTTAGGGAAAGGATTCATTCGACCTATAACTTCAACATAGTGTGATCCTATTTTATAAAAAAAATTCTACAGTGATAATTTTAAATGATGATAGATCCTTGAATAACATCACTATTAAGAACAAATTATTTACTCTTATACAAATGATCAATTTGTTGAGTTCCAGGGAGATCTATTTTTTCCATATGATGATATGTAGTCTAGGAAACATAAGTTAAATGTGAATAAGGTTTAAAATATGAATAATTCATTTTAAAAAATACATGGGAACATATATTTTTTAGTTATTCTATTTGGGATAACTAATGAAGATGTTATATTTATAAACCTTATTATTAGTGTTTTACAAGAGATATTATATAATATTTTGGATATTTTTATTGGTAAAAATATGGTATATTATAAATGGAAGGTGGAACATGAAAATAATATATGATTTATTTTCAAAAAAAATGAAAATTTACTATAAATTTATTAAGTGTAATTTTTTTGCAGAAATTCCATTCTTTGGACATATTGTTTCTAAATATGGAGAAATGAATAACCTAAGAAAAACGTTTTTGAAGAATGTAAAAGACCCAAAAACATAAAAAACATTCATATATTCAATGATTAGAAGGTTATTATAGGATATTTTCAATAAAAATTCATGGTTTTTCATCGAACTATTTAGATTAACTAGAAAATATGTTAAATTATTCTTGAAAAAAGAATTTGATGATACATTTTAGGAACTAAAAATAAAATTAGTGAGTGCTCATATTTTACCCCTACATTCCAAAATTGGTTAGTTCATCATTTAAAATAACTCTTCACCAAATAGGCTTAGTTTTGTTCTTAGTGAAAATGATTAGTTAATTGTTTATACATTACATTAGTTGAAACCTCATGAGTTAAATTACCCTTACAATTATTTGAAATTAGTGGATTTTTATTTTTATTTAAATATTTTGAGGCCTAATATTTATAGATTAATGTGTGAAATATATAATGAATACAAACTATTGATGTATATATTCACTCAAAATGAATAAAATATGAAAAAGTGAAGCTGGAAAGAAATGATCAATGATTTTGATTGAATGATTCATGAAAATCATGAAGAAGAAAAAAGTGATTGATTTTTTGAGTTATAAAAACAATGAAACATTAAATATAATGTAGTTAGAATATTCCCCTTTGGTTAATGATTTGATTAATTGGGTCCTAATAGTTTTGGATTAAGGTCTATACTCTATTTTGATTCAATTTTTAATATAATTGACATTGTGGGAAAGAGTTATGAATGATTAGAAGGAGGGTCATGCTTTATAGGAAAAGGTATAATCATTTAATAAGTTTATGTTTCATGATTTTAATATTGATTTAGTTTGTGATATAATGTTTGGGAAATAAATATGATTTCCATTGGATTCACATTTTAAGAGACATATGTTGAGTGAATATTGTAGTTCTCTATTTTCTAATCATCTAGAAAAATACTATGATGAATCGATACCATAATGATTATTATTAATTGTATGGATTATAAATAGACATTTCTTAAATTATGATGAAGTATTTTACTTGTTATAAGGTAAAAGAATATTGAAAATTACCATAGTTAATGATTCAACCTTATCCAGTGTTGGTGTGGAAGTGGTAAAATATTTCAATGGATTTGATGGTGGGATTTCTAAATAAATATTGAGATAACAATAAGATTTGGGTTACTATTGATCGATAAACATAATCTATGAAATTCTATAATATTTTAGATAATTTGTTTTTGAATCATCTTTATCAACTATATTTACTAGAGATACTCATGCTATATATATTTTCTATCATTATTTAATTAGACCTTGATCATACATTCACATCTAATATATATAATGGACTTCAGATAACATTTGGTACTAAATTAAATTTCAGTACATATTTTTATCCTCAAAATATGGTTAGTATGGGTTGATGATTCATACCATGGAAGATATTATTCATTATTGTTTAACATATTACTAGATATGTTAGGATCACAATCATTATTTTGTGGAGTTTTCTTAAAAGAAAATCTTGTTTTCCACACTACAGATGGCACCATTTGAGGAATTATATAGACATTAGTTTCAAAAACTAGATTTTAGTATGAATTAAAAGAATGGAAGTTGATTTAACTAGAGTTAGTAGAGGAAATGGATAAGAATGTGCAGTTTATTCAACAATATACATGGAAATATTCAATCATGTAGATATGTTATAGAAATAACTAGAGGAAATATCATACTTCCAAGGAAGTGATAATGTTTTTCATAAAGTATATCCATGGAAAAGTGTTAAAAATTTTCATAAAAATGGGAATTGTAGTATACATTTCATTAGATCATATAATATAATGGGAAATGTTGGATCAATTTTATATTCATTAGAATATACACCAATTTTATCCTAGGTAGAAAAAATTATTTTATGAATATATGATAAGAAAATATGTTCTAGATTCAACTCCTGTTTTGAGCCTAGAATTAGTTTAGTTGGAATGTAATTTTTCTTATGGGAAACACACTATTCGAATTATTTACTATAGAAATAATGTGTTGTGGAATATAGTGATTCACAAGGTTACGGTTTTATGGGAAACTATATATTTTAATAGGCAACATCAGAATTATAAAATGATATGTGGGAAAAATGCCACCATATATTTAATAATTGAATAAAAGGTCTATTAAAAAATTTCTATAAAGAGGGAGAATTTAATAATCGATGTAATATTAAAGTAAATCTGTTTCATGTTTATTAGTATAGTTATATTCAGTAGGATAATATTTTTTAGTTTTTGAAACAAAATGGAAATAGATTAAATTAAATAAATTTACTATAAATCTTGATATGAAAGGTTAATTTATAAATTTCATAATTTGAATTGAAAAAATAAATATCATATTTTGATTCAATATATCATAATTTAATTTTTTATGGAATTTTAGTATTTTTCAAAAAAATTTATTTTCAGTAAATAGTGAAAATACATATTGTTGTAAAAATAGAAATTTTTATTCTCTAAAATAAATAATATAAATGATCATTTATGTTTTTATTATTAGTTAATGTAACCTAATTAATATTTATTTATATTTAATTAATTAATATACTTTTTAACGGATATGATATTGGTATTTAACAATAATTTTTTGGATTAAAATTGAGGTTTTTTTATAAACTATTTTAAAGTGAATAATGTTTCCATATTTTAATTAAATATGAAAATACCTTATAATAAATTTTATAAATGAAATTTATAGAATATATATAAAAAATTATCAATTTCTATTAATATAAACATTATTATTATTCATGGAGTTAATATAAAATCTTTTTTTTTAAATACACATTATGAAAAGCCACTTTTCATTGCATTTATTTTTTTATTATAGATTAGATAGATACCCGAACAACAATCAAGGCCTATAATATTTTTCTAAAACCTCTATCTCGTATCTACCTTGGGTGCTATCAGATCATTCTCCTCTCCTCTTGGAACTAAAGGTTTGAAGTGTGGATAATAAGGTGTTTATGTACTCAGTGAATTGGCATAGTAGATATGTGTTCATGAATATGATGAAGTATTTTTTGGAGAATGCGATTGAGGGATGATCTTGGGTGGGGATTTTTAGAAAACAGAAGAGGCTTATGACTAATATTCTCAGCTGGACTATGAATTTTACTTCAAAAAATGTTTCAGTGGAGGTTCTTCAGGAGTAGATTGACCGGTTGGAAGATTTGCTTCAACAAAACTGGGATGATGCATGCTTCTTACGATTATGTGACAAGTGGGACATTCTAGCGCAAATATTGTTGGAGGTGTATAGGGGCCTCAGGAAGAGATCTAGGGTAAAGTGGCACAAGGAAGGTGATAGGAATAATGGGTTCTTCCAGGATTACATGAAGGAGTGTCAAAATTAGTAGGTGAATATTAGGATAGATGATGGTTTGTTCTCATCTGATGTGAATTTCATAGGTAGGATTGTGTTGGAGCACCTCAAGATGCTACTTCTAGGTGATCAGGCTATAGATTTTTGGGATAATGGATCGAATAATGATCCGGATGAATTATTTCAGAATATTTATAGAAGGCTTGATAGGGGGAATAATGATATGTTAATAACTTTACTGTATGGCGAGGAGGTGTGGGAGGTGTTTCGAAGTTTGTCTACGGAGAGTGCTCCTGGGCCTGACAGTTTCTAGGGGGCCTTCATCATGGTGGAATGGGGATTTGTGGGGAAAACATTGATCATGGTAGTACATTATTTCTTTAGGGGGTGCCCTTGATATGGATACATGTGATTCTAGGGTAGTGTTTGTGCAAAAAGTTAAAGATCCAACATCAATTGACCAGTATAGAACAATCTATCTATGCAACATATCATATAATAACTTTTCTTGTTTATTAGAGAGGAGGATGAATAAGTTAATCCTGAGTATTATTTTATAATAAAAAGATGGATTTTCCAAGGTAGTGGTTCCCAGGGGGCGGTGGGAGTGGCTAAAGAGTTGTTAGAGGATGTGAACAAGAAAGTGGTGGGTTCCAATGATGTTATTCAGGTGAATATGGATACAGTGTATGATAATAATGAATGTAGTATTATAATTTGGGTAATGTGGAAGATTTTGTTTTATGAATTGGATTTTGATTTATGTTTCTGTTGCTTCTCTTCTCCCTGGATCACTATTTCTCTTTTGGGGAAGGGGTTTGTTTTTTTCACAAATGTGCAGGGTGTAAGGCAAGGGGACCCTATTTTCCCACCATGATTATCATTTCTCAAGATGAATATGTCACAAAACTTACATAGAAGATTGATGGACCATAAGATACTGCCTTATATCTCGTAGGCTTCAGAAGGATCATATTCCCATCTATTGTTTGCTGACGACATTCTTATTTTTTTAGAATGGTAGGAGGTCATCCTTAGTTAATCTTATGAAGATAATGGGGATTTATGTAAGTCAAAGTGGCCAACATATTAATGAAAGGAAGATCAATGTCTTTATATCTAATAAATATTTAAGGATAAGGGTCTAGAGTATCCCGGAAATTATAGGTTTTCAATAGAAAAAACATCCTATGATGTATATCAGGGCACCCATTTCTAATGGCTAGGTGAAAAAAATTCTTCTTCGAGGATCACATTAACAGAATGGTTGGGAGGATTTATGACTGGAAAAATAGGTTTCTATATTTTGGGGGATGAGTGGTGTTGACAAATAGTGTGATGTCTTCGATTCCAATTCATGTCATGTCTATCCCCACTCCTCCTAAGGAAATTATTTCTTTTATGGAGATGCTTATAAACAGATTATTTTGGGATGCTAATGACATGGGACAGGTTCATTGGTCCTCATGGACTTGGTAGAAAAAACTAGTTGAGGAAAGAGGTTTTGGCCATAGGGATTTAACAGAAGTTATGCAATCCATGTTGGCTTAGTTGGTTTGGGATTTTTTTTGGGGAAATTGATGTGGGCCAAAACCCTGAGAATAAAATATAGAATTCATTGGGAGGAATGGGACAGAAAGAATCTATCCCGATTGGGGAAAAAAATTGTGTCTCACCAGAGTATCTTTTAGGATTCCTCTCATTGTCTGTTTGGCTATGGGGATGTGAATCTACGGAGAGATAATTGGTTTGGAGAAAAGATATTTTCTCAGGTTTTCCTCGCCTAGATATATCGATGAGAGAGGTCTACCAAAATTCCTAGTTGATGGAGACCATTATCAACTTGGATTAGAGGTAATTATTTAATGAAATTGTTTTCTCTGAGGAAGAATACCACTTATTATTTTCTGAATCTCATTCATGGATCTTCAATAACCACAATTATCACGGACTTATCCAGTAGGGAGGGAGCCATGACAAATGGGGTGACCATCTATGGTGTAAGTAGGTTCCCCTGAAGATGTGTTTTCTCATATGGAGAGAGTGGAAACATGCCCTATCTACGGAGGAAAATATTCATAGGAAGGTAAATTAGATGGCATCTCGGTGTTTCTATTGTCACAATCCTTAGGAAGAGTTGATAGTTCAATTGTTTATAAGGAGTGAATGGGTGCATTGTCTCTTGAATGATATAGATAGATAGGGTAAGTACCATGCTTCATGAAATTCCTTGAAGGAGTTTTTAAAGGGTTGGTTTTCAGGATCAGAGCGGAATGAGATGGAAAACAAGGTTCACAACATCACTGTTACTTCAATTTTCTCGATCTTTGGGAGGTGCAGAATAAAGCATGATTGGAGGGTCAAATTTCAGGTTCCCTTCTTTAGGTGATAATTAAGGGGATACTGCATGAGTTAAGTTCTCTATTGAAGGCGGGACTCTACTTTGTTCTATAACTTTTTTAATAGACCAGTGGATCGACCGTTTGATCATACCACAATTCACTATTTTATTTCACCCTTATACCAATGTATTAAATGGATTTTCTATTGAAAACACCAAGTTTAATACCAGGTTTTACTTAATTTTTAGTTCTTTAATTTAATTATTATCACTTTTGAAAAGGGATATTTTACTTGTATTGATGTTTTTGTTATAGGTGGAGGAAATTTGGAAGGCGCATGATGAAGTCCAAAAAAATAGTCCATTATGCACATGATGCAAGAAAAATAGTGGAATAATCCACATAATTATACAAAAATGTGCATCAAAATGAGATGATGTTTTGTGGGATGGTCAAAAATTTAATGTTATACATTTCATATGAAGGAACACATGCCACATTGGGCCTCTAAAATTCCCATATGAACTGATCAATCCACGAAATCAAATCTGCACAAGTCAAAAGTGGTGTTCTATATTTTATAATTATCTCTGGATGTGACTGTCCATATATAGCCACACCTTAAGTGGAAATAGTCCATATGTGGGGATAAAACTTTATAGTTTTTTCAAAAGGGATATTCAGCTGTCTAGTGGCTGATAACTACAATCGAAGTGGTTTTACAGAATTTGTGTCCTCAAAACCACCTTCCAATTTTTCAATAAAAGAACACTTTGGGCACCTCATTTAAGAGTTAGAACAAGAGAAAAGGTGCTGCCATTATGTATCCCCATTGTAGTCCTTACATCATTTCTAAATGTTCTGGAGGCTATGGGAAGTTCTTCTTCAATATCTTCCTCTTTCTCCCCTCCCATGAATTTTTAAACCCCTTGGGATCGCCCAGAGAGGAACGTGATGTAATCCCAAGCTTTGTTTATGTAATATTTGTATGACATTTTAAATTAAAGGTTTTTATGTTGTTTTTAATCATCCCATATTTTTTTTATTTAATTTTGTACCGGTATGTCATTCTTAACTCATATGATCATGTTTGGTGGTACTCATTCATGTGATGTTACACACACCGTTCACCACTTATTTTACCCCCTTTTAATTGTAGTGTTTGTGTGGTTTATATTGTTTAATTGAAATAACAAAAAAACTACCATGGCCATGTACATTCATTTCATGGTAACACATTGAAATAACATAAAAACCTCGATAGCACATCGAGTTCGTCATGTGTTTCCTCAGTGATTTTCATTTATGAAGTCGAACAGAAATCACTCAATAATTGGTGGTATCCAATGAATCATTGTATGTTTATGATTGAACCCTATAAGGTATCCCATTATAACCTCAGTAACATTCTAGCTCTGTGTGTTATAAACTAGGGATTAAAATATCACAACCTTATCTCTTGAAGTGATGAAGTATGAACATCACAAGATTTCCCTGGGTTGATCATGTTTAGTTACTTTTGTTAACTTCCACATAGTTTTTATCACTTTCCTATTTTGTTTGGAGTATTAAATCATAAAACCAAAAGTTTTACAAAACACCATTCCCCTTTTTTACTTTAATAATTAGAACCTCTTTTTAAATTAAAGATCTACGGCTCCGTCGAGAGATGACCAAGGGTTGCTACTATACTACAGAAATTCTAGTCAAAATTAAACAACTAATTTGATGCGCTCGACAACAAAATAAAATTTTGATTCCATTTCCAGGGATCTAGGATCATTTATTTTCTTTATTTACTTTTATATATTTATTTTACTTCATAATTAGTACTCCTTTCAATACCCCACCCCCATTTCAATGTTTTTGTTTTTGTTTTCTGTTTCTATTTTTGGTAGTTTTTGTGTGTTCTATCTCTCTCCCTCTTATTTCTCTCCATCTATTTTTCTATAATTATGTAGTATAAAATTAAATTATCCTTTATCCCTTATTAAGTGATTTTATACATATTTAGTTATAAAAAAACATCACAACTTATTTTTATAACCCGATCAGAAAAAGAAAAACTGCTTGAATTTGACCCTGAAATTGAAAAGACACTTCACACAGAAATCAAGGAATCTAGATAAGGTCAATCAATTTACACAATGTAACCCCTTATGGAACCTATATTTGTCATAAATTCATCCAAAATTGAACCCAATCAAATCCACGAAAACATGGCTACAAATAATCGAACCTTAAAAGAATTGGACACCCTGGTTGTTGAGTACCAACCTCCGTACATCCAATATCCTGAGGAAGCAGCCAACATTGAGATGAGATCAAGACTCATCCACCTACTTCCCAAATTTCATGGTTTTTCTGGAGAGGACCCTCACAAACATATCAAATATTTTTACATAGTCTACTCCAATATGAAACCCCAAAATGTGTCTGAGGACCTAATTAAGTTTAGGTCCTTCACTTTCTCCATTGATGGTGTAGCCAAAGATTGGATATACAATTTTCCTACCAAAATAGGGGACTATAATGACCTAAAAAGACTCTTTTTTGAGAAGTTATTCCATACCTCCCAAACTACATAAATTAGGAAAGAAATTTGTGGCATTAGGCAATCACTGGGAGAGACCCTTCATGAATACCAAGAGAGATTCAAATGACATTGCTCAAACTGCCCCCACCACCAAATTAGTGAACAAATATTAATCCAATACTTCTATGAGGGACTTATCCCCATGGATAATGGATTGATTTATGTAGTATATGGTGGTGTCATGGATGATGAAACTCCCCCCCCCCTCATTACTTAATATCCAATATCGCTCAAAATGCACAATAATTTGGTACATGAGATATTTCACCAACCCATAGAGTTCACGAGGTAAGTCATTCATCCCTAGAACAAAATGTAGATAAAAGTCATGATGAGATGTATACCCTTATAAGGCAATTATCCAAGGCACAATGTAATTCACAATCTCCTCTTGTTCCATTATATTGTGGTATTTTTTCTTAAAATAATCATTTTTTAAAACAGAGCCCACAACTTCAAGATTCACCTGAGTTTTGTGTAGCTGTGTTCCTAGGGATTTAATTCCAAAAAGAACCCCCTTTCAAGCAAGAACCATTCATGCCAAATCCAAACCCTTTGAGGTCAGCACAATCCCAATACTGACAAGGAGGAAACTCAAGCTAACACAAGATGAATTGGTATCAACAAGGCAAAGGTATGAAACATTAGTATCCTTCAACTTCTCAAAACAATCATCCTCCACCTCCCAAATATGAACCATGTGTAAAGCCCTGTCCCCAGTTACCCAGAGTCGGTACATTATTACATAACATTGGCATGATCACAAGAAAGATCAAGTCTCGAAAGAATGATTAGTTTAGTAGCCTTAGAATAACTAGATACATCCATAAAGTTTTACATTACATCATAAAAAAACATCTTGTCTTCATATCCCCTCATACTATCCCTACAGGTCATTCATAAATTACATCTTCATAATCCTGGGAAAAATAAAACATTTAAAGGGGTGAGCTCAGATGCTCAATAAGGATAACATTATAGCAGAAGCTTTCATAGATAATCATAAACACTTAAGCCAGTTTATAACTAAAACAAAAGCCTTTTAAACTTGAACTTCAGCATAAAATGGCAAAGATAAAATAAAATAATGCCATTTACTTACTCACATGGATATTCTACTAGTCGAAAAATCCCATGCAATATCAATAACCACTTTCATAATGATGGAATGCATAATGCCAGACTATCATAACCACATAGTCAAGGCCTCGTGCCAAGACTAAAAATAAGATTTTGCCAAGGCCTTGTGCCAAGACACTAGTTTGTCTCATGAGACCTACCGATGCATCGAGGAGCTATAGCGGGCTCCACCCGTCACTTATTAAGTCCAATTCATTCCTCATATGAACAGGTTTAAACATAACATAAACATTCGTATTAAAACTAGCATACAAAAAGTCAATATTTAACCACAAACCATGAATGGTATAAAAATAGCACATCCATAGTCAAACATAACTCATTCGATACAATATGGAAGATTTTATTGTATCACATTAACCTCAATCAAGAATAATTAAGGATGTTGACATAGATGAAAATAATCATCAAAACTTTTTGAGAGAAATATCCCCCTTTTTCTTGAAATCATTTAAAAGTCACACTATTTGTCAAGAAGCCATTTAAAAATAGATTTTTGAATCAAAGTGTCCCATACCACTTTGAAAATTTTTTAAAAGGAGTTTTAATTTTAAAAAATTAATGTCCATATAAATAAATCCTTAAAACCATTTTTAAAACATGGACATTAATGAGAAAGATTTAGATGAATAAGTCTTTAAAACATTTAAGAAATGGTATTTTAGTTGGAGATTCTAACCAAAATAGAGACACTTGAATACAAATAACCGAGGTAATAAAAACTTTGTAATATCATGAGAATAAATGGATTCATGATATACTTTGTCAAAGTACATTATATACACCACATAAATGTGATTTGGTGTATAACAACAAAAAAGTCTCAATGGAATTTAAGTTGAGATGAAATCTCTCATAAAGGCCGTATCCTTAGGTTAAGGATAAATCGACAACATAGTTATGTGTGAAAAATATAAATACACTAAATATGATTGGTTATTTAGTGTAAAACAATCAAAGGACATTCACACATAATCTTGTAAAAACAACACCAGTGAATTGGATGTTTAACTCAACAAATGGAGAATGAGTTAAAATTACTCTTATCAAATTCATATCGATGACTTGAGAAATTATCAATGGAGTGATTATGTGTATCAAAAGTATATCCATAGGAAAGGGGAGTGGAAATCATGACATAAGAAAATGAATAGAGATTCCACACATAATCTCGGAGTAAAATAATCAATGGAGTTTGCGTAAAGCTGAATAAATGGAAATTGGAATTTCAAATTCCCTTATCGATTTGGTAACTTATGAAACATGAACCCATGAAATAAGGATAACAAAATGATGATGTAAATATACATGAATTAAAGTATATTACACAATGAATACAAACATGGGCAGCACACACACCACATGCAATAAATAAGTGGTGAATAATGGAATTCTCACGAAATTAAGAGTGAGATAAGAAACTCCTTACCACGTAAATCAACTGAGTCGTATGGCCAAAAGTTAATAACCACCAAATTATTTACAGAATAACATGAATATAAATAGAATCATGATAATATATATCAAATGTCAGTATACAATACACCACTTTCAATAATATAGTGGCGAACAATGGAAATCTCACGGAATTGAAAGTGAGATAAGAAAATCCCTTACTTTGTACTTTTTCCTTGGTCGACGGTAGGTTAACCTCCTGTATAATGGTAAAATAATTTTTATTGAATTATAAAAGGATCATTTACTTTAATATGATATCATATATGATCTTTTGACATTGATTTGTTAATAATATCTTAGAATTATCGTCATTTCGGGTGTTAACGGGTTCATTTTACTTTATATTCTTTGTTATGTGAGACATATTAGTTATTAATGGGATGTATATTATTCATATCCAGAATGATATCAAGTACTTAGATACTATTTTTAAATCATCAAATTATAATTATACTTGAATGGATATGATGGAGAATGAATCTCATCGCGTTCGTGGAGACGGTAGTCCGTACGTACGCACGAGCGACAATATCATTCTTTTGATATTTAAATAATATATAATTGGATGGTATATCATATATATAGAATCATTATCATGTTATATTTATTATTTACATGAGTTACACATCATTATTATACCCATCCAAATAATAATATATTGAATAACAATTACACCACGACGTGGAGACGGTAAGCCGTACGTACGCACGTATGGTGACATGTTATTCAAAGGATGGATAGAATACTAAATATGGTTGTACCATATTTATAATAACATCACAGTATATATATGATACTGGAGTTATTATTTTATAATGGTAATAACAAAGAAAGAAGAAGTGGAAGAAGAAAGGAACTTGAAAAGGGGTGGTGAAAACATTACCTCTTCTTCGGGTTCTTCCTTTTGATTTGATCAAAAGAGCTCCTTAAGATGGCTTTCTGATCAAACTAATGCCTCTAGGTTGTAGTTAGGGAAGTTGAGAGAGTATTTGGGCAGGGGTTGGCCTAACCAAAGGGCTTTGAAGGTGTGAAGAAATGAGAAGGATGAGTGCCCTTTTATAAGAGGGTTGAGGGGCACCTTTGGAAAATCTAGAAATATTAATTTATAATAAATTCATATTCGGTTTATAATGGATCAAAAGTTGATTATTCAAAGTTTATGGTGGGGATAGGTCTAAAACCATTCAACCAATAGAATTTAGACAGGTTTGGGTTACTATATTAACCTTATCTTTTAGTTTTAACTCTTAGTTAATTAGTTTGACATTTACCATGTCACTTTGTATTTTTATATTATATAGGTAATAAAAATACTATATACATCCAAGAGACCCCCAAGTGGTCCATTAATGATATAAATATCATGATATAAGTCTCTTTTCTGAACCTTAGATTTTTAGAAATTTAATATCAATTAATAATATAATATTTGTTTTAAAAACTCTTTTATGTCAATTTTGACACTATTCAATAGTTGATTTTTGTGAAACTCATTACAGAATGATTACTTATAACTAAGTCAATTAAATCACTCCTAATATGTCATATTATCCTAGAAAATTATTTTAATTCAATAAAAGTCTCAAATTATATTTATTTGGGTATTTATAATATCAATTATTCTAATTTTTCACTATTATGGTAATTACTGCAGCACCATTGTGTCATAAATATATTAAATTATGTAATCTTTAAAAATTATAAATAAAATATAATTATGTAGGAAATCATTTTATATTTCTAATTAATATTTATAGTCGAAAATAAAACATATATAACCCTATGTAAAAATTGTTTTTCTAAAAGATATATGCTTGTATCATTTTTGTATTCATTTTCACTTAATTAAAATAAAGTGTCCCTATCACCTACAAGTGGATCCATGGGGTACCCAAATAGACCCAAAGATGCCTATGGTCGAACATGTATCAACCAATAAGTCTAGGACGCGTTTTAGGGTAATTTAGTATTATTATAATATTATTTTTTAACCTTTATTTACCGGATTTACCCTTAACCATGGTAAATAAAATATTTACCGCAGTAATTATTCAAAATGTCTAAAAATAAAAGTTACCTATTTACACAATTTGAACATCCTGATTCCAAATATGGAATCCATTTTTCCAAATTCAAAACACATAAGTGGCAGAAATTAATTTAAAATTAATTCCCGTTGTTAAAACAAAAAGCGTGTTTTTAAAAGATATTAACTATCAAAAGATTGACACTTTTTTATGTCTGCTTTAAATGTGAAATTATGTTCAATGACCCACATTGTATTACATGGTAAAAATATATTCTAAAGACACTTTAAAACCACTCAAATGCATAATTTATCACTATTAATTATTTTGATTAAAAAAGTTGTTTTTAATTAAAATTTAGTAATTTTCACTATTCATCAAAATATGAAAGTTATCCGAAAAGTACCAAAATTTTACCCTAGGATAATTTCGATATTACAAATCCAAAAATGAAGTCCATTTTGAGAGATATAATTTATAATATTTCAAAAAGTAGGTATTACTATTCATAACAGCTAGTTTGATTGGTTGTGGTGTGTTAAAATCTCGAAGTTGCGTACAATGCACGCCATTGCATTATTCGAAGGGAAACGTACCGTGGAAGCTTGGGGTGTTATATTATACCCTCATTCAATAAATTGCATCCTTGTAATTTTTAAAATTGTTTTTGGAATATAATGGAAAGTCCCACATCGGAAAAAGAGTCAATAAAACTATCACTTTAAAAGAAAGAAAGAGAGGTATAAAGGTCAACCAAGATAACCCATACTCGGATTCCATGTAGAAAAACATGGATATGGATGATAAACTAAGTGTCAAGTTCTGATGGAGAGGGATAGAAATCATGATCAGGAGAAAGTTAACAATAAGAAAACCACAAACTTGTGCTGGGGAAAACGGCCATTAGTCTCCTAGTAGGAAAGTAAACGGACAACATTTTTTTTATTTTAAGTTACATTAAAAAAGGACGAGGAATTCATTTATGATATTGACTAAGAACATAAAGAGATAGACTTACTTTTTAAGTAGAGTTTCATTATTTAATAACTTTTTACCACTAACTTATTTTTTTGAACAATGAGTATTCAAGAAGACTTGGTCACAATAAAAGAGCTAGAATAAACTTCTATAGAAATACATGATCCATGTAGGATGACCTATATATTTAACTTGTCTTTAGAGATTAATCAAAACCAAAATGGTTAGTATAAGATCTTATGATCCCCCAAATGTATATTCCATTTGAGAAAAAAAAAATACTATTCTTAATTTCTAAAATTAAACCAACAATACCCCAAAGTTAAATAAATACCATTCAATAATAAATTTTCCTTAAAATCCTTCACTATAATCCAAACTAATATTGAAAACCCAAAACTTATAAGAATGTAGTCTTCCATGTTAAATTTTATCTCCAAATGACATCAAATACTCTTAAAGTCACATACTTAAAAGTAATTAACCTCGTCACATATTATCTATTATAGGTTAATCATTTCCATAAATAACCCAAATCACTATAGATCCACAATAAAAAAATAGAAAAAAGTCCACCATTACTCCTCAAATGAAATCCCATACTACTCTATTTTCCTTTGGCATTTAGTGTTCTCAACAAAGCGAACAACTTCCAAAATAAAATTTATCACTTAATCACCAAATCATTTTCCTATACTAAGGGTATTCATTTGATAAGACATAAGATCCCAAATCAAATTATTATTGATCAATGAAATTATTTAACTAAAAAAAATAATCACACTAACCAGGGACTTAACGTAGTCTAGTGGTAGGTGATAAATCCCAATCGC
The DNA here is from genome assembly GCA_963277665.1 of Viscum album. Lineage (NCBI taxonomy): Eukaryota > Viridiplantae > Streptophyta > Magnoliopsida > Santalales > Viscaceae > Viscum > Viscum album. Next base: position 1,544,124,878 of record OY728135.1, on the reverse strand, counting down.
ACTTTGGTTATGGGTTCGATTCCCGCAGCTTTGTCCGACGCGACGGGTTGTCACACGGTCTACATGTTGTCCTTTTTCAAAAACTGTATTTTATAATATTACCAAAATGAGATAAATTCTTCAAAATAACATAATTTAACCACAAATGTTATATCATACCTTGAATTTTCATCCCAAATTATAATAACTTGTAATTGCCTCAAACCCAATGATCATATAAAACCAAATGGTTATTCATAACTATATCCACAAGAGAAAAGATAATTATTCCTCAAATATCATTCTCACATGAAAAACTACAGGGTTACAAATACAAGAGAAAAGTAAACCCATAAACAAGGAGAACTAACACTTTTTAAACATTTCTCCAACCATTTATTTACACATAGCTTCTTCTTTGACCATGGAAATATACTATAGAATAGGGCATTCACTCGGGTAATGGTCAGGTCCCCTAAATTTACGACAAATGACTGTAAATGGACTCTTTGGACCATTTTTATCTTCTTCTATAGTACTCTTCAATTTTCTTCGGCAATTCTTCACTTTATGTCCTTCCTTCCCGCACGTAAAGCATTTCTTTGTCCCATTGAGACACTTTCTTGGGTGTCTCCTTCCACATTTCCTGCATGATGGAAATTGAGGATTCCTTTCTCCATGGTCTCCACTGCTGGAGCTCTTATCATTCATCAGCTTTCTCTTCTTTTTTGATTCTGGGAATTGGTTAATATATATTGTTGATCATATTTTTGGAAAATTGATTTGGCATAAAGACGATATCTTTTACGCCTATCAACATTCCATTTGTTTGCTCATTTCCACCACCGTTCCCACCTTGTACATCATTCTCAGAGTCACTATGACTTCCTTGGAATCCAACCATTGACTAAAACCAGAAAACATTGTGTGAGTAATAGTAGTCATAAAATCGTTTAGAGATTAACATGTCACCATATTCTCAATTTGAAACACATCAGGATTAACCAAGGTCATTTACTCTCATCTTATATATATAATACTTTAAATCGGTTTGTAATGAAAATGTAAATTATCCTAAGCATATCCCCCGGGAGTGTTGTAACCAAGAGTGCAGCAAGGCCCGTTGTCGTGCACCAGTTCTCGTTCGAGTCTAGCTCAAAGCGGTGTTTTCGGGTTTTACCCCTAGGTACATCTGTTCCAGAGCCGCCTCTACCTGCTCGTATCCAGACATGGATGTATTTCTCGGAAAACTCACAAAATCTCTACAATACCAAAATTCTAGGAAGTTATTCTATACTAATCCTCAAAGTTCATCTTAGGTCTACGTGCTCTAATCATAGTTTATCTAAATCTTGCTTCCAAGGTTTGTACTAAAATTCCTCTGATACCAACTGTAACACCCCGTCCCCAGTTACCCAGAGTCGGTGCATTATTACATAACATTGGCATGATCACAAGAAAGATCAAGTCTCGAAAGACCGATTAGTTTAGTAGCCTTCGAATAACTAGATACATCCATAAAGTTTTACATTACATCATAAAAAAACATCTTGTCTTCATATCCCCTCATAATATACCTGCAGGTCATTCATAAATTACTTCTTCATAATCCTGGGAAAAATAAAACATTTAAAGGGGTGAGCTCAGATGCTCAGTAAGGATAACATTATAGAACAAGCTTTCATAGATAAGCATAAACACTTAAGCCAGTTTATAACTAAAACAAAAGACTTTTAAACTTGAACTTCAGCATAAAATGGCAAAGATAAAATAAAATAATTCCATTTACTTACTCACATGGATATTGTACTAGTCGAACAATCCCATGCAATATAAATAACCACTTTCATAATGATGGAATTCATAATGCCAGACTATCATAACCACATAGTCAAGGCCTCGTGCCAAGACTAAAAATAAGATTTTTCCAAGGCCTTGTACCAAGACACTAGTTTGTCTCATGAGACCTACCGATGCATCGAGGAGCTATAGCGGGCTCCACCCTTCACTTATTAAGTCCAATTCATTCCTCATATGAATAGGTTTAAACATAACATAAACATTCGTATTAAAACTAGCATACGAAATGTCAATACTTTAACCACAAACCATGAATGGTATAAAAATAGCACATCCATAGTCAAACATAACTCATTCGATACAATATGGAAGATTTTATTGTATCACATTAACCTCAATCAAGAATAATTAAGGATGTTGACATAGATGAAAATAATCATCAAAACTTTTTGAGAGAAATATCCCCCTTTTTCTTGAAATCATTTAAAAGTCACACTATTTGTCAAGAAGCCATTTAAAAATAGATTTTTGAATAGTGTCCCATACCACTTTGAAACTTTTTTAAAAGGAGTTTTAATTTTAAAACATTAATGTCCATATAAATAAATCCTTAAAACCATTTTTAAAACATGGACATTAATGAGAAAGATTTAGATGAATAAGTCTTTAAAACATTTAAGAAATGGTATTTTAGTTAGAGATTCTAACCAAAAGAGAGACACTTGAATACAAATAACTGAGGTAATAAAATCTTTGTAATATCATGAGAATAAAGGGATTCATGATATACTTTGTCAAAGTACATTATATACACCACATAAATGTGATTTGGTGTATAACAACAAAGAAGTCTCAATGGAATTTAAGTTGAGATGAAATCTATCATAAAGGCCGTATCCTTAGGTTAAGGATAAATCAACAACATAGTTATGTGTGAAAACTATAAATACACTAAATATGATTGGTTATTTAGTGTAAAACAATCAAAGGACATTCACACATAATCTTGTAAAAACAACACCAGTGAATTGGATGTTTAACTCAACAAATGGAGAATGAGTTAAAATTACTCTTATCAAATTCATATCGATGACTTGAGAAACTATCAATGGAGTGATTATGTGTATCAAAAGTATATCCACAGGAAAGGGGAGTGGAAATCATGACATAAGCAAATGAATAGATATTCCACACATAATCTCGGAGTAAAATAATCAATGGAGTTTGCGTAAATCCGAATAAATGGAAATTGGAATTTCAAATTCCCTTATCGATTTGGTAACTTATGAAATATGAACCCATGAAAGAAGGATAAAACAATGATGATGTAAATATACATTAATTAAAGTATATTACACAATGAATACAAACATGGGCAGCACACACACCACATGCAATAAATAAGAGGTGAATAATGGAATTCTCACGAAATTAAGAGTGAGATGAGAAACTCCTTACCACGTTAATCAACTGAGTCGTATGGCCAAACGTTAATAACCACCAAATGATTTATAGAATAACATGAATATAAATAGAATCATTATAATATATATCAAATGGCAGTACACAATACACCACTTTCAATAATTTAGTGGCGAACAATGGAAATCTCACGGAATTGAAAGTGAGATAAGAAAATCCCTTACTTTGTAATTTTTCCTTGGTCCACGGTAGGTTAACCTCCGGTATAATGGTGAAATAATTGTTATTAAATTATAAAAGGATCATTTACTTTAATATGATATCATATATGATCTTTTGACATTGATTTGTTACTAATATCTTAGAATTATTGTCATTTCGTGTGTTAACGGGTTCATTTTACTTTATATTCTTTGTTATGTGAGCCATATTCGTTATTAATGGGATGTATATTATTCATATCCAGAATTATATCAAGTAATTAAATACTATTATTAAATCATTAAATTATAATTATACTTTAATGGATATGATGGAGAATGAATCTCATTGCGTTCGTGGAGACGGTAGTCCGTACGTACGCACGGGCGACAATATCATTCTTTTGATATTAAAATAATATATAATTGGATGGTATATCATATATATAGAATAATTATCATGTTATATTTATTATTTACATGAGTTACACATCATTATTATACCCATCGAAATAATAATATATTGAATAACAATTACACCGCGATGTGGAGACGGTAAGCCGTACGTACGCACGTATGGTGACATGTTATTCAAAGGATGGATAGAATACTGAATATGGTTGTACCATATTTATAATAACATCACAGTATATATATGATACTGGAGTTATTATTTTATAATGGTAATAACAAAGAAAGAAGAAGTGGAAGAAGAAAGGAACTTGAAAAGGGGTGGTGAAAACATTACCTCTTCTTCGGGTTCTTCCTTTTGATTTGATCAAAAGAGCTCCTTAAGATGGATTTCTAATCAAACTAAGGCCTCTAGGTTGTAGTGAGGGAAGTTTATAGAGTATTTGGGCAGGGGTTGGCCGAACCAAACGTCTTTGAAGGTGTGAAGAAATGAGAAGGAGGAGTACCCTTTTATAAGAGGGGTGAGAGGCACCTTTGGAAAAGCTAGAAATATTAATTTATAATAAATTCATATTCGGTTTATAATGGCTCAAAAGTTGACTATTCAAAGGTTATGGTGGGTATAGGTATAAATACATTCAACCAATAGAATTTAGATAGGTTTGGGTTACTATATTAACCTTATCGTTTAGTTTTAACTCTTAGTTAATTAGTTTGACATTTACCATGTCACTTTGTATTTTTATATTATATAGGTAATAAACATACTATATACATCCAAGAGACCCCCATGTAGTCCATTAATGATATAACTATCATGATATAAGTCCCTTTGCTGAACCTTATATTTTTAGGAATTTAATATCAATTAATAATATAATATTTGTTTTAAAAACTCTTTTATGTCAATTTCGACACTATTCAATAGTTGATTTTTGTGAAACTCATTAAATAATGATTACTTAGAACTAAGTCCATTAAATCAATCCTAATATGTCATATTATCCTAGAAAATTAGTTTAATTCAATAAAAGTCTCAAATTATATTTATTTGGGTATTTATAATATCAATTATTCTAATTTTTCACTATTATGGTAATTACTGCATCACCATTGTGTCATAAATATATTAAATTATGAAATCTCTAAAAATTATAAATAAAATATAATTATGTAGTAAATATTTTTATCTTTATAATGAATATTTATAGTCGAAAATCCAACATATATAACCCTATGTAAAAATTGTTTTGCTAAAAGATATATGCTTGTATCATTTTTGTATTCATTTTCACTTAATTAAAATAAAGTGTCCCTATCACCTACAAGTGGCTCCATGGGGTCCCCAAATCGACCCAAAGATTCCTATGGTCGAACATGTATCAACCAATAATTCTAGGACACGTTTTAGGGTAATTTAGTATTATTATAATATTATTTTTTAACCTTTATTTACCGGATTTACCCTTAACCATGGTAAATTAAATATTTACCGTAGTAATTATTCAAAATGTATAAAAAAAAAGTTACCTATTTACACAATTTGAACATCCTGATTCCAAATATGGAATCCATTTTTCCAAATTCAAAACACAAAAGTGGCAGAAATTAATTTAAAATTAATTCCTGTTGTTAAAACAAAAAGCGTGTTTTTAATAGATAATAACTATCAAAAGATTGGCACTTGTTTATGTGTGGTTTAAATGTGAAATTATGTTCAATGACCCAAATTGTATTACATGGTAAAAATATATTCTAAATATACTTTAAAACCACTCAAATTCATAATTTATCACTATTAATTATTTTGATTAAAAAAGTTGTTTTTAATTAAAATTTAGTAATTTTCACTATTCATCAAAATATGAAAGTTATCCGAAAAGTACCAAAATTTCACCCTAGGATAATTTCGATATTATGAATCCAAAAATTAAGTCCATTTTGAGAGATAGAATTTATAATATTTCAAAAAGTAGGTATTACTATTCATAACGGCTAGTTTGATTGGTTGTGGTGCGTTAAAATCTCGAAGTTGCGTACAATGCACGCCATTGCATTATTCGAAGGGAAACGTACCGTGGAAGCTTGGGGTGTTACATTATACCCTCCTTCAATAAATTGCGTCCTCACAATTTTTAAAATTGTTTTGGGAATATAATGGAAAGTCCCACATCGGAAAAAGAGTCAATAAAACTATCACTTTAAAAGAAAGAAAGAGAGGTATAAAGGTCAACCAAGATAACCCATACTCGGATTCCATGTAGGAAAACATGGATATGGATGATAAAATAAGTGTCAAGTTCTGATGGAGAGGGATAGAAATCATGATCAGGAGAAAGTTAACAATAAGAAAACCACAAACTTGTGTTGGGGAAAACGACCATTAGTCTCCTAGTAGGAAAGTAAACGGACAACATTTTTTTTTGTTTTAAGTTACATTACAAAAGGACGAGGAATTCATTTATGATATTGAATAAGAACATAAATAGATATACTTACTTTTTAATTAGAGTTTCATTATTTAATAACTTTTTACCACTAACTTATTTTTTTGAACAATGAGTATTCAAGAAGACTTAGTCACAATAAAAGAGCTAGAATAAACTTCTATAGAAATATATGATCCATGTAGGATAAACATTATATTTAACTTGTCTTTAGAGATTAATCAAAACCAAAATGGTTAGTATAAGATTTGATGATCCCCCAAATGTATATTCCATTTGAGAAAAAAAATACTATTATTAATTTCTATAATTAAACCAACAATACCCCAAAGTTAAATAAATACCATTCAATAATAAATTTTCCTTAAAATCCTTCAGTATAATCCAAACTAATATTTAAAACCCAAAACATATAAGAATGTAGTCTTCCATGTTAAATTGTATCTCCAAATGACATCAAATACTCTTATAGTCACATACTTAAAAGTAATTAACCTCATCACATATTATCTATTATAGGTTAATCATTTCCATAAATAACCCAAATCACTATAGATCCACAATAAAAACATAGAAAAAAGTCCACCATTACTCCTCAAATGAAATCCCATACTACTCTATTTTCCTTTGGCATATAGTGTTCTCAACAAAGCGAACAACTTCCAAAATAAAATTTATCACTTAATCACCAAATCATTTTCCTATAATAAGGGTATTTAATTGATAAGACATAAGATCCCAAATCAAATTATTATTGATAAATGAAATTATTTAACTAAAAAAAATAGTCACACTAACCAGGGACTTAATGTAGTCCAGTGGTAGGTGATAAATCCCAATCGCACTTTGGTTATGGGTTCGATTCCCGCAGCTTTGTCCGACGAGACGGGTTGTCACACGGTCTACGTGTTGTCCTTTTTCAAAAACTATATTTTATAATATTACCAAAATGAAATAAATTCTTCAAAATAACACAATTTAACCACAAATGTTATATCATACCTTGAATTTTCATCCCAAATTATAATAACTTGTAATTGCCTCAAACCCAATGATCATATAAAACCAAATGGTTATTCAAAACTATATCTACAAGAGAAAAGATAATTTTTCCTCAAATATCATTCTCACATGGAAAACTATAGGGTTACAAATACAAGAGAAAAGTAAACCCATAAACAAGGAGAACAAACACTTTTTAAACATTTCTCCAACCATTTATTTCCACATAGCTTCTTCTTTGACCATGAAAATATACTATAGAATAGGGAATTCACTCGGGTAATGGTCAGGTCCCCTAAATTTACGAAAAATGACTGTAAATGGACTCTTTGGACCATTTTTATCTTCTTCCATAGTACTCTTCATTTTTCTTCGGCAATTCTTCACTTTATGTCATTCCTTCCCGCACGTAAAGCATTTCTTTGTCCCATTGAGACACTTTCCTGGGTGTCTCCTTCCACATTTCCTGCATGATGGAAATTGAGGATTCATTTCTCCATGGTCTCCACTGCTGGAGCTCTTATCATTCATAACCTTTCCCTTCTTTTTTGAGTCTGGGAATTGGTTAATATATATATTGTTGATCATATTTTTGGAAAATTGATTTGGCATAAAGACGATATCTTTTATGCCTATCAACATTCCATTTTTTTGCTCATTGCCACCACCGTTCCCACCTTGTACATCATTCTCAGAGTCACTATGAATTCCTTGGAATCCAGCCATTGACTAAAACCAGAAAACATTGTGTGAGTAATAGTAGTCATAAAATCGTTTAGAGATTAACATGTCACCATATTCTCAATTTGAAACACATTAGGATTAACTAAGGTCATTTACTCTCATCTTATATATATAATACTTTAAATTAGTTTGTAATGAAAATGTAAATTATCCTAAGCATATCCCCCAGGAGTGTCGTAACCAAGAGTGCAGCAAGGCCCATTGTCGTGCACCAGTTCCCGTTCGAGTCTAGCTCAAAGTGGTGTTTTCAGGTTTTACCCCTAGGTACATCTGTGCCAGAGCCGCCTCTACCTGCTCGTATCCAGACAGGGATGTATTGCTCGGAAAACTCACAAAATCTCTACAATACCAAAATTCTAGGAAGTTATTCTATACTAATCCTCAACGTTCATCTTAGGTCTACGTGCTCTAATCAGAGTTTATCTAAATCTAGCTTCCAAGGTTTGTACTAAACTTCTTCTGATACCAACTGTAACGCCCCGTCCCCAGTTACCCTGAGTCGGTGCATTATTACATAACATTGGCATGATCACAAGAAAGATCAAGTCTCGAAAGACCGATTAGTTTAGTAGCCTTGGAATAACTAGATACATCCATAAAGTTTTACATTACATCATAAAAAAACATCTTGTCTTCATATCCCCTCATACTATCCCTGCAGGTCATTCATAAATTACTTTTTCATAATCCTGGGAAAAATAAAACAATGAAAGGGGTGAGCTCAGATGCTCAGTAAGGATAACATTATAGAAGAAGCTTTCATAGAGAAGAATAAACAATTAAGACAGTTTATAACTAAAACAAAAGCCTTTTAAACTTTAACTTCAGCATAAAATGGAAAAGATAAAATAAAATAATGCCATTTACTTACTCACATGGATATTCTACTAGACGAACAATCCCATGCAATATCAATAACCACTTTCATAATGATGGAATGCATAATGCCAGACTATCATAACCACATAGTCAAGGCCTCGTGCCAAGACTAATAATAAGATTTTTCCAAGGCCTTGTGCCAAGACACTAGTTTGTCTCATGAGACCTACCGATGCATCGAGGAGCTATAACGGGATCCACCCGTCACTTATTAAGTCTAATGCATTCCTCATATGAACAGGTTTAAACATAACATAAAAATTCGTATTAAAACTAGCATACGAAATGTCAATACTTTAACCACAAACCATGAATGGTATAAAAATAGCACATCCATAGTCAAACATAACTCATTCGATACAATATGGAAGATTTTATTGTATCACATTAAACTCAATCAAGAATAATGAAGGATGTTGACATAGATGAAAATAATCATCAAAACTTTTTGAGAGAAATATCCCAATTTTTCTTGAAATCATTTAAAAGTCACACTATTTGTCAAGAAGCCATTTAAAAATAGATTTTTGAATCAAAGTGTCCCATACCACTTTGAAACTTTTTTAAAAGGATTTTTAATTTTAAAACATTAATGTCTATATAAATAAATCCTTAAAACCATTTTTAAAACATGGACATTAATGAGAAAGATTTAGATGAATAAGTCTTTAAAACATTTAAGAAATGGTATTTTAGTTAGAGATTCTAACCAAAAGAGAGACACTTGAATACAAATAACTGAGGTAATAAAAACTTTGTAATATCATGAGAATAAAGGTATTCATGATATAATTTGTCAAAGTACATTATATACACCACATAAATGTGAGTTGGTGTATAACAACAAAGAAGTCTCAATGGAATTTAAGTTGAGATGAAATCTCTCATAAAGGCCATATACTTAGGTTAAGGATAAATCAACAACATAGTTATGTGTGACAAATATAAATACACTAAATATGATTGGTTATTTAGTGTAAAAAAATCAAAGGACATTCACACATAATCTTGTAAAAACAACACCAGTGAATTGGATGTTTAACTCAACAAATGGAGAATGAGTTAAAATTACTCTTATCAAATTCATATCGATGACTTGAGAAATTATCAATGTAGTGATTATGTGCATAAAAAGTATATCCACAGGAAAGGGGAGTGGAAATCATGACATAAGCAAATTAATAGAGATTCCACACATAATCTCGGAGTAAAATAATCAATGGAGTGTGCGTAAAGCCGAATAAATGGAAATTGGAATTTCAAATTCCGTTATCAATTTGGTAACTTATGAAACATGAACCCATGAAAGAATTATAACACAATGATGATGTAAATATACATGAATTAAAGTATATTACACAATGAATACAAACATGGGCAGCACACACACCACATGCAATAAATAAGTGGTGAATAATGGAATTATCACGAAATTAAGAGTGAGATAAGAAACTCCTTACCACGTTAATCAACTGAGTCGTATGGACAAAAGTTAATAACCACCAAATGATTTACAGAATAACATGAATATAAATAGAATCATGATAATATATATGAAATGGCAGTACACAATACACCACTTTCAATAATTTAGTGGCGAACAATGGAAATCTCACGGAATTGAAAGTGAGATAATAAAATCCCTTACTTTGTACTTTTTCCTTGGTCGACGGTAGGTTAACCTCCTGTATAATGGTGAAATAATTGTTATTGAATTATAAAAGTATAATTTACTTTAATATGATATCATATATGATCTTTTGACATTGATTTGTTAATAATATCTTAGAATTATCGTCATTTCGGGTGTTAATGGGTTCATTTTACTTTATATTCTTTGTTATGTGAGCCATATTCGTTATTAATGGGATGTATATTATTCATATCAAGAATGATATCAAGTACTTAGATACTATTTTTAAATCATCAAATTATAATTATACTTGAATGGATATGATGGAGAATGAATCTCATCGCGTTCGTGGAGACGGTAGTCCGTACGTACGCACGAGCAACAATATCATTCTTTTGATATAAAAATAATACATAATTGGATGGTATATCATATATATAGAATCATTATCATGTTATATTTATTATTTACACGAGTTACACATCATTATTATACCCATCCAAATAATAATATATTGAATAACAATTACACCACGACGTGGAGACGGTAAGCCGTACGTACGCACGTATGGTGACATGTTATTCAAAGGATGGATAGAATACTTAATATGGTTGTACCATATTTATAATAACATAACAGTATATATATGATACTGGAGTTATTATTTTATAATGGTAATAACAAAGAAAGAAGAAGTGGAAGAAGAAAGGAACTTGAAAAGGGGTGGTGAAAACATTACCTCTTCTTCGGGTTCTTCCTTTTGATTTGATCAAAAGAGCTCCTTAATATGGCTTTCTGATCAAACTAAGGCCTCTAGGTTGTAGTGAGGGAAGTTGAGAGAGTATTTGGGCAGGGGTTGGCCGAACCAAAAGGCTTTTAAGGTGTGAAAAAATGAGAAGGAGGAGTGCCCTTTTATAAGAGGGGTGAGGGGCACCTTTGGAAAAGCTAGAAATATTAATTTATAATAAATTCATATTCGGTTTATAATGGCTCCAAAGTTGATTATTAAAAGGTTATGGTGGGGATAGGTCTAAAAAAATTCAACCAATAGAATTTAGATAGGTTTGGGTCACTATATTAACCTTATCTTTTAGTTTTAACTCTTAGTTAATTAGTTTGACATTTACCATGTCACTTTGTATTTTTATATTATATAGGTAATAAACATACTATATACATCCAAGAGACCCCCAAGTGGTCCATTAATGATATAACTATCATGATATAAGTATCTTGTATGAACCTTAGATTTTTAGGAATTTAATATCAATTAATAATATAATATTTGTTTTAAAAACTCTTTTATGTCAATTTTGACACTATTCAATAGTTGATTTTTGTGAAACTCATTACAGAATGATTACTTATAACTAAGTAAATTAAATCAATCCTAATATGTCATATTATCCTAGAAAATTATTTTAATTCAATAAAAGTCTAAAATTATATTTATTTGGGTATTTATAATATCAATTATTCTAATTGTTCACTATTATGGTAATTACTGCATCACCATTGTGTCATAAATATATTAAATTATGTAATCTCTAAAAATTATAAATAAAATATAATTATGTATTAAATCTTTTTATATTTGTAATTAATATTTATAGTCGAAAATCCAACATATATAACCCTATGTAAAAGTTGTTTTGCTAAAAGATATATGCATGTATCATTTTTGTATTCATTTTCACTTAATTAAAATAAAGTGTCCCTATCACCTAAAAGTGGCTCCATGGGGTCCCCAAATCGACCCAAAGATGCCTATGGTCGAACATGTATCAACCAATAAGTCTAGGACACGTTTTAGGGAAATTTAGTATTATTATAATATTATTTGTTAACCTTTATTTACCGGATTTACCCTTAACCATGGTAAATAAAATATTTACCGCAGTAATTATTCAAAATGTTTAAAAATAAAAGTTACCTATTTACACAATTTGAACATACTGATTCCAAATATGGAATCCATTTTTGAAAATTCAAAACATATAAGTGGCAGAAATTAATTTAAAATTAATTCCCGTTGTTAAAACAAAAAGCGTGTTTTTAAAAGATAATAACTATCTAAAGATTGACACTTGTTTATGTCTGGTTTAAATGTGAAATTATGTTCAATGACCCACATTGTATTACATGGTAAAAATATATTCTAAATATACTTTAAAACCAATAAAATTCATAATTTATCACTATTAATTATTTTGATTAAAAAAGTTGTTTTGAATTAAAATTTAGTAATTTTCACTATTCATCAAAATATGAAAGTTATCCGAAAAGTACCAAAATTTCACCCTAGGATAATTTCGATATTCCAAATCCAAAAATTAAGTCCATTTTGAGAGATATAATTTATAATATTTTAAAAAGTAGGTATTACTATTCATAACGGCTAGTTTGATTGGTTGTGGTGTGTTAAAATCTCGAAGTTGCGTACAATGCACGCCATTGCATTATTTGAAGGGAAACGTACCATGGAAGCTTGGGGTGTTACATTATACCCTCCTTCAATAAATTGTGTCCTCGCAATTTTTAAAATTGTTTTGGGAATATAATGGAAAGTCCCACATCGGAAAAAGAGTCAATAAAACTATCACTTTAAAAGAAAGAAAGAGAGGTATAAAGGTCAACCAAGATAACCCATACTTGGATTCCATGTAGGAAAACATGGATATGGATGATAAACTAAGTGTCAAGTTCTGATGGAGATGGATAGAAATCATGATCAGGAGAAAGTTAACAATAAGAAAACCACAAACTTGTGTTGGGGAAAACGGCCATTAGTCTCCTAGTAGGAAAGTAAACGGACAACATTTTTTTTTTGTTTTAAGTTACATTACAAAAGGACGAGGAATTCATTTATGATATTGACTAAGAACATAAAGAGATATACTTAATTTTTAAGTAGAGTTTCATTATTTAATAACTTTTTACCACTAACTTATTTTTTTGAACAATGAGTATTCAAGAAGACTTGGTCACAATAAAAGAGCTAGAATAAACTTCTATAGAAATACATGATCCATGTAGGATAAACTATATATTTAACTTGTCTTTAGAGATTAATCAAAACCAAAATGGTTAGTATAAGATCTGATGATCCCCCAAATGTATATTCCATTTGAGAAAAAAAAATACTATTCTTAATTTCTAAAATTAAACCAACAATACCCCAAAGTTAAATAAATACCATTCAATAATAAATTTTCCTTAAAATCCTTCACTATAATCCAAACTAATATTGAAAACCCAAAACTTATAAGAATGTATTCTTCCATGTTAAATTGTATCTCCAAATGACATCAAATACTCTTAAAGTCACATAATTAAAAGTAATTAGCCTCATCACATATTATCTATTATAGGTTAATCATTTCCATAAATAACCCAAATCACTATAGATCCACAATAAAAACATAGAAAAAAAATCCACCATTACTCCTCAAATGAAATCCCATACTACTCTATTTTCCTTTGGTATATAGTGTTCTCAACAAAGCGAACAACTTCCAAAATAAAATTTATCACTTAATCACCAAATAATTTTCCTATACTAAGGGTATTCATTTGATAAGACATAAGATCCCAAATCAAATTATTACTGATCAATGAAATTATTTAACTAAAAAAAATAGTCACACTAACCAGGGACTTCACGTAGTCCAGTGGTAGGTGATAAATCCCAATCACACTTTGGTTATGGGTTCGATTCCCGCAGCTTTGTCCGACACGACGGGTTGTCACACGGTCTACTTGTTGTCCTTTTTCAAAAACAATATTTTATAATATTACCAAAATGAGATAAATTCTTCAAAATAACATAATTTAACCACAAATGTTATATCATACCTTGCATTTTCATCCCAAATTATAATAACTTGTAGTTCCCTCAAACCCAATGATCATATAAAACCAAATGGTTATTCATAACTATATCCACAAGAGAAAAGATAATTATTCCTCAAATATCATTCTCACATGGAAAACTACAGGGTTACAAATACAAGAGATAAGTAAACCCATAAACAAGGAGAACTAACACTTTTTAAACATTTCTCCAACCATTTATTTCCACATAGCTTCTTCTTTGACCATGAAAATATACAATATAATAGGGCATTCACTCGGGTAATGGTCAGGCCCCCTACATTTACGACAAATGACTGTAAATGGAATCTTTGGACCATTTTTATCTTCTTCCATAGTACTCTTCATTTTTCTTCGGAAATTCTTCACTTTATGTCCTTCCTTCCCGCACATAAAGCATTTCTTTGTCCCATTGAGACACTTTCCTGGGTGTCTCCTTCCACATTTCCTGCATGATGGAAATTGAGGATTCCTTTCTCTGTGGTCTCCACTGCTGGAGCTCTTATCATTCATCACCTTTCTATTATTTTTTGAGTATGGGAATTGGTTAATATATAAATTGTTGATCATATTTTTTGAAAATTGATTTGGAATAAAGACGATATCTTTTACGCCTATCAACATTCCATTTTTTTGCTCATTTCCACCACCGTTCCCACCTTGTACATCATTCTCAGAGTCACTATGACTTCCTTGGAATCCAGCCATTGACTAAAACTAGAAAACATTGTGTGAGTAACAGTAGTCATAAAATCCTTTAGAGATTAACATGTCACCATATTCTCAATTTGAAACACATTAGGATTAACCAAGGTCATTTACTCTCATCTTATATATATAATACTTTAAATCAGTTTGTAATGAAAATGTAAATTATCCTAAGCATATCCCCCGGGAGTGTCGTAACCAAGAGTGCAGCAAGGCCCGTTGTCGTGTACCAGTTCTCATTCAAGTCTAGCTCAAAGTGGTGTTTTCGGGGTTTACCCCTAGATACATCTGTGCCAGAGCCGCCTCTACCTGCTCGTATCCAGACAGGGATGTATTGCTCGGAAAACTCACAAAATCTCTACAATACCAAAATTCTAGGAAGTTATTCTATACTAATCCTCAAAGTTCATCTTAGGTCTACGTGCTCTAATCAGAGTTTATCTAAATCTAGCTTCCAAGGTTTGTACTAAAATTCATTTGATACCAACTCTAACGCCCCGTCCCCAGTTACCCAAAGTCGGTGCATTATTACATAACATTGGCATGATCACAAGAAAGATCAAGTCTCAAAAGACTGATTAGTTTAGTAGCCTTGGAATAACTAGATACATCCATAAAGTTTTACATTACATCATAAAAAAACATCTTGTCTTCATATCCCCTCATACTATTCCTGCAGGTCATTCATAAATTACTTCTTCATAATACTGGGAAAAATAACACATTAAAAGGGGTGAGCTCAGATGCTCAGTAAGGATAACATTATAGAAGAAGCTTTCATAGATAAGCATAAACACTTAAGCCAGTTTATAACTAAAACAAAAGCCTTTTAAACTTGAACTTCAGCATAAAATGGAAAAGATAAAATAAAATAATGCCATTTACTTACTCACATGGATATTCTACTAGTTGAACAATCCCATTCAATATCAATAACCACTTTCATAATGATGGAATGCATAATTCCAGACTATCATAACCACATAGTCAAGGCCTCGTGCCAAGACTAAAAATAAGATTTTTCCAAGGCCTTGTGCCAAGACACTAGTTTGTCTCATGAGACCTACCGATGCATCGAGGAGCTATAGCGGGCTCCAACCGTCACTTATTAAGTCCAATGCATTCCTCATATGAACAGGTTTAAACATAACATAAACATTCGTATTAAAACTAGCATACGAAATGTCAATACTTTAACCACAAACCATGAATGGTATAAAAATATCACATCCATAGTCAAACATAACTCATTCGATACAATATGGAAGATTTTATTGTATCACATTAACCTCAATCAATAATAATGAAGGATGTTGACATAGATGAAAATAATCATCAAAACTTTTTGAGAGAAATATCCCCCTTTTTCATGAAATCATTTAAAAGTCACACAATTTATCAAGAAGCCATTTAAAAATAGATTTTTGCATCAAAGTGTCCCATACCACTTTGAATCTTTTTTAAAAGGAGTTTTAATTTTAAAACATTAATGTCCATAAAAATAAATCCTTAAAACGATTTTTAAAACATGGACATTAATGAGAAAGATTTAGATGAATAAGTCTTTAAAACATTTAAGAAATGGTATTTTAGTTAGAGATTCTAACCAAAAGAGAGACACTTTAATACAAATAACTGAGGTAATAAAAACTTTGTAATATCATGAGAATAAAGGGATTCATGATATACTTTGTCAAAGTACATTATATACACCACATAAATGTGATTTGGTGTATAACAACAAAGAAGTCTCAATGGAATATAAGTTGAGATGAAATATCTCATAAAGGCCGTATCCTTAGGTTAAGGATAAATCAACAACATAGTTATGTGTGACAAATATAAATACACTAAATATGATTGGTTATTTAGTGTAAAAAAATCAAAGGACATTCACACGTAATCATGTAAAAACAACACCAGTGAATTGGATGTTTAACTCAACAAATGGAGAATGAGTTAAAATTACTCTTATCAAATTCATATCGATGACTTGAGAAAATATAAATGGAGTGATTATGTGTATCAAAATTATATCCACAGGAAAGGGGAGTGGAAATCATGACATAAGCAAATGAAGAGAGATTCCTCACATAATCTCGGAGTAAAATAATCAATGGAGTTTGCGTAAAGCCGGATAAATGGAAATTGGAATTTCAAATTCCCTTATCGATTTGGTAACTTACGAAACATGAACCCATGAAAGAAGGATAACACAATGATGATGTAAATATACATGAATTAAAGTATATTACACAATGAATACAAACATGGGCACCACACACACCACATGCAATAAATAAGTGGTGAATAATGGAATTCTCACGAAATTAAGAGTGAGATGAGAAACTCCTTACCACGTTAATCAATTGAGTCGTATGGCCAAAAGTTAATAACCACCAAATGATTTATAGAATAAAATGAATATAAAGATAATCATGATAATATATATCAAATGGCAGTACACAATACACCACTTTCAATAATTTAGTGGCGAACAATGGAAATCTCACGGAATTGAAAGTGAGATAAGAAAATCCCTTACTTTGTACTTTTTCCTTGGTCGACGGTAGGTTAAACTCCTGTATAATGGTGAAATAATTGTTATTGAATTATAAAAGGATCATTTACTTTAATATGATATCATATATGATCTTTTGAAATTGATTTGTTAATAATATCATAGAATTATCGTCATTTCGGGTGTTAACGAGTTCATTTTACTTTATATTCTTTGTTATGTGAGCCATATTTGTTATTAATGGGATGTATATTATTCATATCCATAATTATATCAATTACTTAGATAATATTTTTAAATCATCAAATTATAATTATACTTGAATGGATATGATGGAGAATGAATCTCATCGCGTTCGTGGAGACGGTAGTCCGTACGTACGCACGAGCGACAATATCATTCTTTTGATATTAAAATAATATATAATTGGATGGTATATCATATATATAGAATAATTATCATGTTATATTTATTATTTACATGAGTTACACATCATTATTATACCCATACAAATAATAATATATTGAATAACAATTACACCACGACGTGGAGACGGTAAGCCGTACGTACGCACGTATGGTGACATGTTATTCAAAGGATGGATAGAATAATGAATATGGTTGTACCATATTTATAATAACATCACAGTATATATATGATACTGGATTTATTATTTTATAATGGTAATAACAAAGAAAGAAGAAGTGGAAGAAGAAAGGAACTTGAAAAGGGGTGGTGAAAACATTACCTCTTTTTCAGGTTCTTCCTTTTGATTTGATCAAAAGAGCTCCTTAAGATGGCTTTATGATCACACTAAGGCATCTAGGTTGTAGTGAGGGAAGTTGAGAGAGTATTTTTGCAGGGGTTGGCCGAACCAAAAGGCTTTTAAGGTGTGAATAAATGAGGAGGAGTGCCCTTTTATAAGAGGGGTGAGGGGCACCTTTGGAAAAGCTAGAAATATTAATTTATAATAAATTCATATTCAGTTTATAATGGCTCAAAAGTTGATTATTCAGAGGTTATGGTGGGGATATGTCTAAAACCATTCAACCAATATAATTTAGACAGGTTTGTGTTACTATATTAACCTTATCTTTTAGTTTTAACTCTTAGTTAATTAGTTTGACATTTACCATGTCACTTTGTATTTTTATATTATATAGGTAATAAACATACTATATACATACAAGAGACCCCCAAGTGGTACATTAATGATATAAATATCATGATATAAGTCTCTTGGATGATCCTTAGATTTTTATGAATTTAATATCAATTAATAATATAATATTTGTTTTAAAAACTCTTTTATGTCAATTTTGACACTATTCAACAGTTGATTTTTGTGAAACTCAATACAGAAATATTACTTAGAACTAAGTCAATTAAATCAATCCTAATATTTCATATTATCCTAGAAAATTAGTTTAATTCAATAAAAGTCTCAAATTATATTTATTTTGGTATTTATAATATCAATTATTCTAATTTTTAACTATTATGATAATTACTGCATCACCATTGTGTCATAAATATATTAAATTATGTAATCTCTAAAAATTATAAATAAAATATAATTATGTATTAAATCTTTTTATATTTCTAATGAATATTTATATTCGAAAATTCAACATATATAACCCTATGTAAATTTTTTTTTCCTAAAAGATTTATGCTTGTATCATTTTTGTATTCATTTTCACTTAATTAAAATAAAGTGTCCCTATCACCTACAAGTGGCTCCATGGGGTCCCCAAATCGACCCAAAGATGACTATGGTCGAACATGTATCAACCAATAAGGCTAGGACATGTTTTAGGGTAATTTAGTAATATTATAATATTATTTTTTAACCTTTATTACCGGATTTGCCCTTAACCATGGTAAATAAAATATTTACCGCAGTAATTATTCAAAATGTCTAAAAATAAAAGTTACCTATTTACACAATTTGAACATCCTGATTCCAAATATGGAATCCATTTTTCCAAATTCAAAACACAGAAGTGGCAGAAATTAATTTAAAATTAATTCCCGTTGTTAAAACAAAAAGCGTGTTTTTAAAAGATAATAACTATCAAAAGATTGACACTTGTTTATGTCTGGTTTAAATGTGAAATTATGTTCAATGACCCAAATTGTATTACGTGGTAAAACTATATTCTAAATATACTTTAAAACCACTCAAATTTATAATTTATCACTATTAATTATTTTGATTAAAAAAGTTGTTTTTAATTAAAATTTAGTAATTTTCACTATTCATCAAAATATGAAAGTTATCCGAAAATTACCAAAATTTCACCCTAGGCTAATTTTGTTATTCCGAATCCAAAAATGAAGTCCATTTTGAGAGATAGAATTTATAATATTTCAAAAAGTAGGTATTACTATTCATAAAGGCTAGTTTGATTTGTTGTGGTGTGTTAAAATCTCGAAGTTGCGTACAATGCACGCCATTGCATTATTCGAAGGGAAATGTACCGTGGAAGCTTGGGGTGTTACATTCTACCCTCCTTCAATAAATTTCATCCTCGCAATTTTTAAAATTGTTTTGGGAATATAATGGAAAGTCCCACATCGGAAAAAGAGTCAATAAAACTATCACTTTAAAAGAAAGAAAGAGTGATATAAAGGTCAACCAAGATAACCCATACTCGGATTCTATGTAGGAAAACATGGATATGGATGATATACTAAGTGTCAAGTTCTGATGGAGAGGGATAGAAATCATGATCAGTAGAAAGTTAACAATAAGAAAACCACAAACCTGTGTTGGGGAAAATGACCATTAGTCTCCTAGCAGGAAAGTAAACGGACAACATTTTTTTTTGTTTTAAGTTACATTACAAAAGGACGAGGAATTAATTTATGATATTGACTAAGAACATAAAGATATATACTTAATTTTTAAGTAGAGTTTCATTATTTAATAACTTTTTACCACTAACTTATTTTTTTGAACAATGAGTATTCAAGAAGACTTGGTCACAATAAAAGAGCTAGAATAAACTTCTATAGAAATACATGATCCATGTAGGATAAACTATATATTTAACTTGTCTTTAGAGATTAATCAAAACCAAAATGGTTAGTATAAGATCTGATGATCCCCCAAATGTATATTCCATTTGAGAAAAAAAATACTATTCTTAATTTCTATAATTAAACCAACAATACCCCAATGTTAAATAAATACCATTCAATAATAAATTTTCCTTAAAATCCTTCACAATAATCCAAACTAATATTGAAAACCCAAAACTTATAAGAATGTAGTCTTCCATGTTAAATTGTATCTCCAAATGACATCAAATACTCTTAAAGTCGCATACTTAAAAGTAATTAACCTCATCACATATTATCTATTATAGGTTAATCATTTTCATAAATAATCCAAATCACTATAGATCCACAACAAAAACATAGAAAAAAATCCACCATTACTCCTCAAATGAAATACCATACTACTCTATTTTCCTTTGGTAGGTGATAAATGCCAATCGCACTTTGGTTATGGGTTCGATTCCCGCAGCTTTGTCCGACGCGACGAGTTGTCACACGGTCTACGTGTTGTCCTTTTTCAAAAACTATATTTTATAATATTACCAAAATGAGATAAATTCTTCAAAATAACATAATTTAACCACAAATGGTATATCATACCTTGCATTTTCATCCCAAATTATAATAACTTGTAATTGCCTCAAACCCAATGATCATATAAAACCAAATGGTTATTCATAACTATATCCACAAGAGAAAAGATAATTATTCCTCAAATATCATTCTCACATGGAAAACTACAGGGTTACAAATACAAGAGAAAAGTAAACCCATAAACAAGGAGAACTAACACTTTTTAAACATTTCTCCAACCATTTATTTCCACATAGCTTCTTCTTTGACCATGAAAATATACTATAGAATAGGGAATTCACTCGGGTAATGGTCAGGTCCCCTACATTTACGACAAATGACTATAAATGGACTCTTTGGACCATTTTTATCTTCTTCCATTGTACTCTTCATTTTTCTTCGGCAATTCTTCACTTTATGTCCTTCCTTCCCGCACGTAAAGCATTTCTTTGTCCCATTGAGACACTTTCCTGGGTGTCTCCTTCCACATTTCCTGCATGATGGAAATTGAGGATTCCTTTCTCCATGGTCTCCACTGCTGGAGCTCTTATCATTCATCACCTTTCTCTTCTTTTTTGAGTCTGGGAATTGGTTAATATATATATTGTTGATCATATTTTTGGAAAATTGATTTGGCATAAAGACGATATATTTTACACCTATCAACATTCAATTTTTTTGCTCATTTCCACCACGGTTCCCACCTTGTACATCATTCTCAGAGTCACTATGACTTCCTTGGAATCCATCCATTGACTAAAACCAGAAAACATTGTGGGAGTAACAGTAGTCATAAAATCGTTTAGAGATTAACATGTCACCATATTCTCAATTTGAAACACATTAGGATTAACCAAGGTTATTTACTCTCATCTTATATATATAACACTTTAAATCGGTTTGTAAAGAAAATGTAAATTATCCTAAGCATATCCCCCTGGGAGTGTCGTAACCAAGAGTGCATCAAGGCCCGTTGTCGTGCACCAGTTCCCGTTCAAGTCTAGCTCAAAGCGGTGTTTTCGGGTTTTACCCCTAGGTACATCTGTGCCAGAGCCGCCTCTACCTTCTCGTATCCAGACATGGATGTATTGCTCTGAAAACTCACAAAATCTCTACAATACCAAAATTCTAGGACGTTATTCTATACTAATCCTCAAAGTTCATCTTAGGTCTACGTGCTCTAATCAGAGTTTATCTAAATATAGCTTCCAAGGTTTGTACTAAACTTCCTCTGATACCAACTGTAACGCCCCGTCCCCAGTTACCCAGAGTCGGTGCATTATTACATAACATTGTCATGATCACAAGAAAGATCAAGTCTCAAAAGAACGATTAGTTTAGTAGCCTTGGAATAACTATATACATCCATAAAATTTTACATTACATCATAAAAAAACATCTTGTCTTCATATCCCCTCATACTATCCCTGCAGGTCATTCATAAATTACTTCTTCATAATCCTGGGAAAAATAAAACATTGAATGGGGTGAGCTCAGATGCTTAGTAAGGATAACATTATAGCAGAAGCTTTCATAGATAAGCATAAACACTTAAGCCAGTTTATAACTAAAACAAAAGCCTTTTAAACTTGAACTTCAGCATAAAATGGAAAAGATAAAATAAAATAATGCCATTTACTTACTCACATGGATATTCTACTAGTCAAACAATCCCATGCAATATCAATAACCACTTTCATAATGATTTAATGCATAATGCCAGACTATCATAACCACATAGTCAAGGCCTCGTGCCAAGACTAAAAATAAGATTTTACCAAGGCCTTGTGACAAGACACTAGTTTGTCTCATGAGACCTACCGATGCATCGATGAGCTATAGCGGGCTCCACCCGTCACTTATTAAGTCCAATGCATTCCTCATATGAACAGGTTTAAACATAACATAAACATTCGTATTAAAACTAGCATACGAAATGTCAATACTTTAACCACAAACCATGAATGGTATAAAAATAGCACATCCACAGTCAAACATAACTCATTCGATACAATATGGAAGATTTTATTGTATCACATTAACCTCAATCAAGAATAATGAAGGATGTTGACATAGAAGAAAATAATCATCAAAACTTTTTGAGAGAAATATCCCCCTTTTTCTTGAAATCATTTAAAAGTCACACTATTTGTCAAGAAGCCATTTAAAAATAGATTTTTGAATCAAAGTGTCCCATACCACTTTGAAACTTTTTTAAAAGGAGTTTTAATTTTAAAACATTAATGTCCATATAAATAATTCCTTAACCCCATTTTTAAAACATGGACATTAATGAGAAAGATTTAGATGAATAAGTCTTTAAAACATTTAAGAAATGGTATTTTAGTTAGAGATTCTAACCAAAATAGAGACACTTGAATACAAATAACTGAGGTAATAAAAACTTTTTAATTTCATTAGAATAAAGGTATTGATGATATAATTTGTCAAAGTACATTATATACACCACATAAATGTGATTTGGTGTATAACAACAAAGAAGTATCAATGGAATTTAAGTTGAGATGAAATCTCTCATAAAGGCCATATCCTTAGGTTAAGGATAAATCAACAACATAGTTATGTGTGAAAAATATAAATACACTAAATATGATTGGTTATTTAGTGTAAAACAATCAAAGGACATTCACACATAATCTTGTAAAAACAACACCAGTGAATTGGATGTTTAACTCAACAAATGGAGAATGAGTTAAAATTACTCTTATCAAATTCATATCGATGACTTGAGAAATTATCAATGGAGTGATTATGTGTATCAAAAGTATATCCACAGGAAATGGGAGTGGAAATCATGACATAAGGAAATGAATAGAGATTCCACACAAAATCTCGGAGTAAAATAATCAATGGAGTTTGCGTAAAGCCGAATAAATGGAAATTGGAATTTCAAATTCCCTTATCGATTTGGTAACTTATGAAACATGAACCCATGAAAGAAATATAACACAATTATGATGTAAATATACATGAATTAAAGTATATTACACAATGAATACAAACAAGGGCAGCACACACACCACATGCAATAAATAAGTGGTGAATAATGGAATTCTCACGAAATTAAGAGTGAGATAAGAAACTCCTTACCACGTTAATCAACTGAGTCGTATGGACAAAAGTTAATAACCACCAAATTATTTACAGAATAACATGAATATAAAGAGAATCATGATAATATATATCAAATGGTAGTACACAATACACCACTTTTAATAATTTAGTGGTGAACAATGGAAATCTCACGGAATTGAAAGTGAGATAAGAAAATCCCTTACTTTGTACTTTTTCCTTGGTCGATGGTAGGTTAACCTCATTTATAATGGTGAAATAATTGTTATTGAATTATAAAAGGATTATTTACTTTAATATGATATCATATATGATCTTTTGACATTTATTTGTTAATAATATCTTAGAATTATCGTCATTTCGAGTGTTAATGGGTTCATTTTACTTTATATTCTTTGTTATGTGAGCCATATTCGTTATTAATGGGATGTATATTATTCATATCCAGAATGATATCAAGTACATAGATACTATTTTTAAATCATCAAATTATAATTATACTTGAATGGATATGATGGAGAATGAATCTCATCGCGTTCGTGGAGACGGTAGTCCGTACTTATTCACGAGCGACAATATCATTCTTTTGATATTAAAATAATATATAATTGGATGGTATATAATATATATAGAATCATTATCATGTTATATTTATTATTTACATGAGTTACACATCATTATTATACCCATCCAAATAATAATATATTGAATAACAATTACACCACGACGTGGAGACGGTAAGCCGTACGTACGCACGTATGATGACATGTTATTCAAAGGATGGATAGAATACTGAATATGGTTGTACCATATTTATAATAACATCACAGTATATATGTGATACTGGATTTATTATTTTATAATGGTAATAACAAAGAAAGAAGAAGTGGAAGAAGAATGGAACTTGAAAAGGGGTGGTGAAAACATTACCTCTTCTTCGGGTTCTTCCTTTTGATTTGATCAAAAGAGCTCCTTAAGATGGATTTCTGATCAAACTAATTCCTCTAGGTTGTAGTGAGGGAAGTTGAGAGATTATTTGGGCAGGTGCTGGCCTAACCAAAAGGCTTTGAAGGTGTGAAGAAATGAGAAGGAGGAGTGCCCTTTTATAAGAGGGGTGAGGGGCACCTTTGGAAAAGCTAGAAATATTAATTTATAATAAATTCATTTTCGGTTTATAATGGCTCCAAAGTTGATTATTCAAAGTTTATGGTGGGTATAGGTCTAAAACCATTCAACCAATAGAATTTAGACAGGTTTGGTTTACTATATTAACCTTATCTTTTAGTTTTAACTCTTAGTTAATTAGTTTGACATTTACCATGTCACTTTGTATTTTTATATTATATAGGTAATAAACATACTATATACATCCAAGAGACCCCAAGTGGTCCATTAATGATATAAATATCATGATATAAGTCTCTTGGATTAAC
Source organism: Viscum album (assembly GCA_963277665.1). Lineage (NCBI taxonomy): Eukaryota > Viridiplantae > Streptophyta > Magnoliopsida > Santalales > Viscaceae > Viscum > Viscum album. The sequence continues at coordinate 1,544,099,094 of OY728135.1, read as the reverse complement.
CTTTGATTTTTAGGAATTTAATATCAATTAATAATATAATATTTGTTTTAAAAACTCTTTTACGTCAATTTTGACAATATTCAATAGTTGATTTTTTTGAAACTCATTACAGAATGATTACTTATAACTAAGTAAATTAAATCAATCCTAATATGTCATATTATCCTAGAAAATTAGTTTAATTCAATAAAAGTCTCAAATTATATTTATTTGGATATTTATAATATCAATTATTCTAATTTTTCACTATTATGGTAATTACTGCATCACCATTGTGTCATAAATATATTAAATTATGTAATATATAAAAATTATAAATAAAATATAATTATGTATTAAATATTTTTATCTTTCTAATGAATATTTATAGTCTAAAATCCAACATATATAACCCAATGTAAAAATTATTTTTCTAAAAGATATATGCTTGTATCATTTTTGTATTCATTTTCACTTAATTAAAATAAAGTGTCCCTATCACCTACAAGTGGCTCCATGGGGTCCCCAAATCGACCCAAAGATGCCTATGGTCGAACATGTATCAACCAATAAGGCTAGGACACGTTTTAGGGTAATTTAGTATTATTATAATATTATTTTTTAACCTTTATTTACCGGATTTACCCTTAACCATGGTAAATAAAATATTTACCGCAGTAATTATTCAAAATGTCTAAAAATAAAAGTTACCTATTTAAACAATTTGAACATCATTATTCCAAATATGGAATCCATTTTTCCAAATTCAAAACACAGAAGTGGCAGAAATTAATTTAAAATTAATTCCCGTTGTTAAAACAAAAAAGGTGTTTTTAAAAGATAATAACTATCAAAAGATTGGCACTTGTTTATGTCTGGTTTAAATGTGAAATTATGTTCAATGACCCACATTGTATTACATGGTAAAAATATATTCTAAATATACTTTAAAACCACTCAAATTCATAATTTATCACTATTAATTATTTTGATTAAAAAAGTTGTTTTTAATTAAAATTTAGTAATTTTCACTATTCATCAAAATATGAAAGTAATCCGAAAAGTACCAAAATTTCACCCTAGGATAATTTCGATATTATGAATCAAAAAATGAAGTCCATTTTGAGAGATAGAATTTATAATATTTCAAAAAGTAGGTATTACTATTCATAACGGCTAGTTTGATTGGTTGTGGTGTGTTAAAATCTCGAAGTTGCGTACAATGCATGCCATTGCATTATTCGAAGGGAAACGTACTGTGGAAGCTTGGGGTGTTACACCATGCCTTGAGGATATGGTGGAGAAAATGGAAACCTAGAACCTATAATTCCAACAAACCACACAATCAGATATTCAAGACCTACAAAATCAAGTGGTTCAATAAAAAAATTCAATCGGTGAGCTTAAGATGCAAGGTTATGGACAACTAACTTCCCAAACCACTACCAATCCGAATGAAATAGGTAATGTATGTGAAATTACACTTTTTAGTGGTAAATATTTTACTCCTGATACTAATTCTATGCAATTGGTATGTCTTCTATTGAAAAAACTCTTTATCCACCCATAAAAGATTACAATGAAAAAAATAAAAATAAAAAGAGAAATCAAATTATCATTGATGATTCAAATGAACAATCCATTCCTTTTCCATTCCCCAAATACATTCTAAATCTATGAAAAATTATGATAATGAGAATTATAATTAAATAATGGATACATTTAAAAAAGTTAAAGTTAATATTCCTTTATAGGATTATGTCAAGAAAATTCCCCATCATGCCGAATTTCTTAAAGAACATTGCACCCATAGACAAAGGATGAAGGGGAATGAGAGTGTCTACTTGAGGAGGAATGTATCAACATTGATTCAATCAGTAATTCCAACTAAGTGGAAGGATATGGACACATTCACGATACCTTGTACCATAGGGTAGACATTATTTTCAGATGCTATGTTAGATTTAGGTGCCTCCATTAATGTAATACCACACTCCGTGTAAACATCTCTATAGGTTCGAGAACTTCAACCAATATGTATTATCATGTAACTTTCCAACTGTAGTACTACGAATCCATTAGAAGTGATTGAGGATGTCCTTGTAAGAGTGAAGAATCTCATCTTTCCTGCTGATTTCTATATTCTTGAGATAAAAGATACTTGAACCCAAGAAAATTCACCTCTCTTACCTGGGAGGAAATTCCTCAAAACAATAAAGACGATCATCAATGTTCAAAATGGTATGATGTCCTTGGAGTTCGATGAATAAAAGGTAAGGTTTTATATCCATGAGGCTATGAAACACTCCATTGAAGCACACTCCACTCTTCATGTCTATTCGATGGAAGTGCTCTCAAATGATACACACGCACAATTCTCTCTTTAACCCGTACTCTGATTCATTTTCAGATTTCTCAACTTTGGATGATTTGATATTTGATTCATGTTTTGAGTTTTTTGAGGGTTATAAAAAGTGTAATTTTTTTACTTTAATTGATGAATGTGTTCATTATAAGGTACCCATGACTATCAATGATTTGGAAAATCTCATTTCAATATATTCTCTATCTTTAGAGAATAAATATGAGCAGATAGACAGTTTAATGGTCCTCACTTCTTAATTCCTTTCATGAGTCTAAAAACTACTGGTGATGGAATTAAAACCACTTCCATAAAGTTTAAAATTTTCATATCTTTAGGGTATTGACCAGTTGCCTGTATTTATTGCGAATAACCTCTCTCAAAAATATGAATCAAAACTGTTCAACCTTTTGAGAGAGTGTAAAAATGAAATAGAATGGTCATTAGATGATATTCTAGGGATTATCCCATATATTTTTATACACCATATACTTTTGGATGAAGAGTCTATTCCCGTAAGACGATCTCATGCTGGTTGAATCCCACTCTCCTTGAAGTGGTGAAATTGGGAGTCAGTAAATTACTTGTTTCATGGATCATTTATCCTATATCTAGTAGTAAATGGGTTATCCTAGTGCAAATTATGCCTAAAAAATATGAATAATAGTTGTGTCAAATGAAAGGAATGAATTGGATACAACACGTGTGCAAAATAGTTGTCAAGTCTATATTGACTATCTTCGACTGAATCAAGCCACACGGAAGGACCACATTCCTCTACATTTAATTGACCAAATGTTAGAATGATTGTCTAGTAAGCACCATTATTTTTTCCTTGATGGAAATTCAGGTTATTTATAAATCCATAGATCCCCTGAAGATCAATAAAAGAAAACATTTACCTATCCATTTAACACATTTTCATATAGAAGGATGCCATTTGGTTTATGTAATGCTCCATGTACTTTTCAACAGTGTATGTTAAGTATTTTTTTCTAAGTACCTTGAGAATTGTATGGAAGTTTTTATGGATGATTTCACAGTTTGTGGAACATCCTTTGATGACTGTTTTTCTTACCTAGGTTATACCCTCTGTTGTTGCATAGAAAAAGATATTGTATTAAATTACATGAAATTTCATTTCATGGTTGAATGAGGGATTGTTCTTGGAAATGTTATTTCAAAAGAAGTAATTAAAGTGTATAAATCAAAAATTGAATTAATTTCAACCCTTTAATATCAAAAATGCGTTCTTGAGGTGCGATATTTCTTGGGACATGCTGGTTTTTACCGTCGATTCATTAATGGATTTAGTAAGATCGCACTTCCCTTGTCCTGGTTATTACAAAAAATATTTAGATTTTGTGTTTGATAAAAATTGTTATTATGATTAAAATTCACTAAAAAGAAGTCTCACATCACCTCCTATCATCAAACCATCAAGGTGGGATCTACCCTTTGAGCTTATGTGTGATGCCTATAACTTTGCAGTTTGGGAAGTTTTATCACAAATGGTTGAAAAAGATCCTCATGTAATTGTGTATGCCTCTCGTACCCTTGACCTTGCCCAGAAAAACTACACGACCAATAGATTTTTTTTCTATTGTGTTTTCCTCAGGAAAAATTCATTCATATCTTATCGGTTCAAAAATAATTGTCTTCTCTGGTCATGATGCACTTCGTTTCATCCTAAAGAAACCTGAAGCCAAACCCCAACTAATTCGGTAGATTCTCCTCCTCCAAGAGTTTCAACTTGACATTTGTGATAAGAGAGGGGTGAAAAATGTGGTATCTGACCACATTAGTAGGATTTACCCACCATTGGACCATCATCTTGACTCAACCCTCCCCATTGGAGAATTATTACCTCATGAGAACCATTGTTATATTGTGTACCTTACCCCCTGGTATGCAGACATTGTGAATATTCTAGCATCATCTAGGGCCCCCACTGATTTCATTACTTCACAATCCCAGATACATAATCATGATTCTCGGTGGTACATTTGGGATGACCCATATTTGTGGAGAATTTGTGGTGACCAAGTAGTTGGTCGGTGTGTCCCTAACCATGAGTTCACCTATTTTTTGACCTTATGCCACACCTTGTTCTGTGGGGAACACTTTGGCTCTCAACATATATATTTAAATGTCATTGACTCAGGACTTTATTATTCAACAGTTTATAGGGATTCCCATAGATTTTACAAGTCATAAAGTCATTGTCAATTCATAGTGAATATCACTAAGAGGAATGAAATGCCCCAACAACCCATGTAATTTTGTGAAATTTTTTATGCATGTGGAATTGTCTTCATTGGGCATTTTACAAATTAATTTGTCTTTTTGTACATATTATTGATTTTTGACTATGTATCTAAATGGGTGGAATCAAAGGACACTAAGACCAATGGCTCTCGAGTGGTTGTTGATTTCGTGAGGGCTCAAATATTTAGTAGGTTTGGTTTAACGAGATTCATCATTAGTGATCAAGGTTCACATATTTGAAATCACAAAATAAAATATTTTCATCATAATTATATGTTTGATCATAAAGTCTCCATTGCATATCACCCCCAAACTAATGGGCAAGCATAAATATCAAATCGAGAAGTTAAAAAAATCTTAGAAAAATGTTACAAACCAATAAGAATGATTGGAGTTTGAGCTTGGATGATGCACTTTGGGCATACCATGCAACTTTTAGAACCCTAGTCGGAATGTAACCATACATAATTGTGTTTGGAGAAGCTTCTCACCTTATAGTGTAGGTAGAACACCATGCATATAGGGGTATTAAACAATGTAATATGAATCTTTCAAATGTAGGTGAGAATAGGAAGTTGTAGATTCATGACTTGAAACAAATTCAATGTGATGCATATGAGAACTCCATAATCTATAAAGACAAGACAAAGGCTATCCATGATATCATGATTCATTAGTGGAATTTCCATATTGCTGAGAATTTACTCATGTACAATTCTAGGCTAACACTACACCAAGGTAAGATTCATTCCCGATTGCTTGGTCCTTATACCGTTACTAATGTTTATCCTTTTGGTGATATATAGGTTTTACATGAGAATAGAGGATAGATGATTACTATCAATGGGAAGAGGCTCAAACACTTTTATAAGGATTTTACAAAGCATCTCGTGGAGGAAATCCAACTAATAGATGCCACATATGACACCACTTAGCAGGCTGTCCCTTCTCCCTACCTTTATTTACTTGTCTATTTATTTAAAATACATTCATTGGGGATAATGTAACATTTAGGTGTGGGATACAGTGACATGTAATCATTAGGATTAAACAAAAAAGAGAAAAAAATGTGTTTTAAATTTCCCCCATTACTTGTGTTTTTAGATAAACATTGATCTTAAAAAGAATATCCAAAATCAATTTTCATGCTTGAGTCGATTGTGTGGAAAATTCCATTGTTTTTGTAAAAATGTTTTTAAAATTAATGTTGATATGGAATCTTTTTCTAGAATTTGTATTTTAAAATCATTCATAGGTGTTTAATGGATTATTGAATCTCATCTCTCATTAGCACTGACCAATATTTTAATTCCTCAACCGAGAGACATTCTAAGCCCTTTATTGCATATTATTCTTTCTAATCACTATCTTCAGAGTCTTGGGTCATGTAGAGAAACTAGAAGTTGTCTTGATTCTATTTTAATCCATAAGATTCAATAATTATACATTAATGATAGAGGCATTAGTTTATTAAAAACCCCTTCGTACAATTATCCTTTATTTTCGGCCACCTTTACATTTTATCAATTTTAAGCCTTAGAGACCATGAAATTCCTATTATTTTTCCACATTACAAGATTTTTTTAAAGGTTGGGGCCAAAGCCACATTTATTATTAATGAAAAGAAAAGACCTCTTTAACTGGGTAGAGGGAGACCCATAACATAGCCCGAAGGCCCAGTGGGCATTTATCCCATTACATGGCCCGTAAGCCCATTTTTTTGGCCCAAAGACCATTTTAGATGTTATGGGAGAGAGGATGTTTCCATTGGAATTCTGGTAAGATAAACATTATTATGGGTTGATATAAATGGTGCCAACATTTTCCTTGGGAAATGGTTTCACAACCCATATTATATTATTTTTGTACACATGTTTCCATATTTATCTCCCAAAAAAACTAAAAACATATAGTTTTCTTCATATGAAAAAATAGAACAAACGAATAAAATGGAGGAAAGTGGATTTTTACTCATTATTATTCATTTCTTGGTTGTGACCCACACAAATAGACAATGGGGATAGTGAGTGGGTGGTAATATAATTTGTGAGGTGTTGAGTGTGTACATTCATTGTAAACACTTTAGTATTTTTTACATGTTTTATACATAAGAGATCAATAACTCCTCTTATGCCTCAAATTTTCAAACATTAAATCCTACCAACTCGTGAACCTCATAATAACATATTGGAAGTCCTCTTGAGTAGCACCTTATTTTCTAATGGTAGAGAACTGAGAATATTGACCAGCATATGGTAAGATCAAATGATATTTAGGAAAGAGAATAAATCCACCTTCATATGTTTCATGAGTGTGGAGGAAATGTTTTTTAGGTGAGGTACGTTGTGACATGTTTCATTGGTGAAAAAATGATGTTAATAAAATTTGAATGTAAGAAAAGAAAAATGATAGGAAAATTGATTCCATAAATGAGACGTGATGAATTTCATTTCAAAAGAATCTTGTATGTTTTCAAACCTTTTATTATGGAATGGGACATGATTATGATATTATACATTTCTCAAGAGTTAAAATGTTTATGTTTGGGGGGTGTGATTGTACCACGAATAACTATTTTATTTCACCCTTATACCAATGTATTAAATTGATTTTGGGTTGAAAATTCCATTTTTAATAATTTGTTTTTCATAATTTTTTGTTCTATGATTTTATTATTATCAATTTTGAGAAGGTCTATTTTACTTGTTTTGATGTTTTTGTTATAGGTGGATGTTATTTGGAGGGCCCAAGTTGAAGTCCAAGAAAAATGGGGCAATATGCACATGATCTAAGAATACTAGTGGACTAATCCGAATAGGTCTACTAAACTATGCGTCCAAATGAGCTAAAATTTGTGGGAAGGTCCAAAATTTAATGGGATACATTTCATATGAAGGAACCCAAGCGAAATGCAGCCTCTAATATGCCAATATGAACTGATCTGTCTAGGAAATCAAATATGAACAAGTCAAAATCAGTGTTATTTATTTTATCATTATCCCTGGATGTGATTCTTAAAATGGTGACAAACATTCAGTGAAGATATTCCTAATGTGGGGATACAACATTATAGTTTTTTCCAAAGGGAGATTGGACTGTCTGGTGGCTGAAAACTACGAGCCAATTGGTTTTACACAATTTGTGTGCTCAAAACTACCTTCCAATTTGCCTATAAAAGGGCACCTTGGGAAACACATTTAGGAGTTAGATTAGGAGGAAAGGTTTTGCCATTTTGGAGCCCCAAATGAGTCCTCTCATCATACCTATATGTTCTGGAGGATATGGCAAGTTCTTCTTCATCATCTTTCTCTTCCTCCCTTAACATGAGTTTCTAAACCCCTTGTGATCACCTAGGGAGGAACATGATGTAATCTCAATCTTTTTTCAGGTAATATTTGGATGGTCATTTAAATTCTAGGTTTTTGTGTTGTTTTTCATCATCCTGTATTATTATTTAATTGAGTTATCTACTGGTATGTAATGCTTTACTCATATGATCATGTTTGGGGGTGCCCATTCATGTGATGTTTCAGACACCGTTCACCACTTCTTTTCCCCACTTTTAATTATAGTGTTTATTTATTTCATATTATTTAATTGAATTCAAATAAAAACTACCATGGCCATGTACATTCAAGTCATGGTAACAAATTGATATAACATACAAACTTGGAGAGCACATCAAGTTCTTTGTGTGTTTCCTCAGTGAGTTTTGGTTATGTAGTCGAACATAAATCACCCAATCAACGATTATATCTGATGACTCATTGTGTGTTTTTGACTTAACCCTAGGATTTATCCTAATATAAAATTAGTAACATTATGGTTCTAGGTGTTACAAACCATGGATTAAAAAATCATAACACTATCTCTTGAATTTATAAAGGACGAACATCACAATATTTCCCCGAGTTGATAATGTTTAATTATTTTTGTTAACTTCTACTTTGTTTTTATCACATTCTTATTTTTTTGGCATATTAAATAATAAAACCCCATTTTTTCCAAAACCCAATCCCCCATTTTACATTAATAATCTCAACCACTTTTGAAATTAATGATCTAAGGCTCCGTCTAGAGACGACCAATGGTTGCTGTTGTACTGCAGAAATTCTAGTCAAAATTAAACAACTAATTTAACGCGCTCGACAAAATGATCACCAAGGGTACATGGAGGTGGGGTGAGAAAAAAACCACCAGATAATGGACATAAACATAATTTGGATGGATTTTTTTATAAATGGGATGGTGAATGGGGGAGGGATGGTACAAGATAGAAGTGTCTTGGTTTTAGCGGCATTTAGCATCATTCATGGACCATGATGTTTGTTGGTCATAGAGGTATGAGCATTACACATAGGTGTTATGCTCTGCAAAAGGTTATCATTTTTGGTTTCAAAAGTTGAATCAGACTCCGAGGTGCTGATTTGGGCCCTTCAAGGGAATGGTGAGGGGAAATGGTGTTTGACATACCTCATACGTGGTTGTACCTTGGATATTGCTAATGGATATGCAGTTTGATATATTCACAGGGAGGCCAACATCGCCATAGATTCTCTTTCTTGAAGGATTAGCTATGATGACCCCTTGTTGGTTTTCTCTAGAGTGGGATCATTACCTCTTGACTATATATGTTTTGATATTGGGGATGCCTTAGGGATTCACCATTTTATACCACCTTAAATTTTTGTACTATGTAAGGGTGTTCATTTTTTATTAAATTTTATTTCTTCTAGTCAGTAAAATTTAATTTTGACTATAAATGAATAGGGAATCCAGTAAAAACTAATCCTCGTGGTTATCATAAAAATTGATCTACCAGGGGTTAAAATTATTTGTTAAGGGTTATAATGACCTTAAAAATTCATACAATATCTTTTATATACATAGTTAATTCATATCATTACAAATATTTAATATAGGGTCATTTTGAAAATTTATTTATGGGAATGAATTTATCATCTTTGGATATTTTTCATAAATTTCTAGGTAGTTTCATTGTGGGTTCCTTTCCACACTAATAAAATGCCACCACTATCTACTATACTTCACACCATAAAAGCCCTATTTATTAGAATATACCATCAATAAAACCCTACTAAATTCTATACCCATAACCTATATCCTTTTTTATTATAAATCCAACCTAATAAGAATCTTGGTTCTTACCTAATGAGGTTTTACAAAGAATAGGTATTGTGCTTTTTTGAGTGAATTTATTCTACTTATTCAATAAAATCCATAAATTATTCCTAAAATTTGAGTATATAATAATACAATTATCTCTCATATTCTATGATGTTATTATTTTTGAGGCATACAAATTTTCCTTCTCCTTTTTCATCAAATAGGTTTCAAAATCATTATTCAAGTGTATGGAGGACTATCGCCTTCTAAACTGATGTCATTAATTTTCCATCATCCCCACTCATTCCTTTCTATAAGAATGTATTCAATATATATATATATATATATATATATAACATTTTAACATATTTCTAGTTATGGAGTTAGGATTTCTCAAATTCATTTTTTATATTCATTTTTCATGGGGGGTATGATATTGTCGATTATGTGTACGATGGACTACCACAACATGAAGTGACGTGATTCATTTTTCAATTATGCATTAATTTAATGTTAATAAGGAAAATTTTAATTAATATATGTGATATACCAGAAATAATAATTATATTCCTAACATATTTATCATTAATAAAATATGATATTTTAGTTTATTTCTTAAACAAAATAGTAAAACATCATTCACGTTCATGTCGGCTACCACCTGCACAAAAATAATGTGATTCATTTTTATTCACCATATCATAGTAATGATATATATATATATATTTATATATAAATAAATAATATGTTACATATTTTTTTTGAATAACATAAAAAGATAACATATATCATAACTTCTATCAATAACGATCATTGAAAAATGGAAACACCACTCATGCATTTTTTGGACTTACCATCTCAATGATCATAACACAAATAATTTATAAAAACCATATTTCATGATTATAATTAAAGGTATAATTGATTTATAAATATGAAAATTATTTTATGATTATTATTTTGGAAATGTGTAATAATGACCTCTCTAGCCAATACTGAACCTACTATAGTCATTTTTTATATATATGACAATTACCATCAACACATCTGGAATAATATTAATTAAATAAGTAATTATATATAACATGAAAATAACTAAAATAAGATGAATAATTCACTTTAGAAAAGTTTGTGAAGAATGAAAATAATTAAAAATAGTTTATCATTTAGGAATATAATGAATGGACATAACAAATTTAACTCAAGGTAAGGTATTTCATCTCAATTTATTTTCAATGAAGCATATTTTGTTATTATGAAACTATATTCTTTCAAGAGGATTATATTAAAACCCTTTTTAATGTTATATTATGAATTTATCTATTTATATTGTATTTAATGTTTTTTTAATGTTATTATTAGTGACTTATGATTGAGAAATTTTCTATGTGATATGGAACATTTATTTTAAAAAAATATCATTTAATGTTTCATTATAAATATATTTTTCTTACATTTCTATGTTTTTAAAATTATTTTATTATAGAAATGATTTTTTTTATAAAGGTAATTTTTTTCTTTTTATTTTTCACGACCCGACCCATATCGGGGCTCGAGGTGAAACTACCCAAAGCCCACCTCCATAGGCTAGGGGTGGAGACAAGAACAGAAGGCACAAATAAACACGAGAGAACTTTTCATATGAACATGTACACACATTGACAACCAACTATATTAAAAACTATTGAGGAAAGAAAAAAATATGACACACTACTATTAAGTAAACCATGCATGCATGAACCTCTAGAAAGTACAAAATTATGGTAGTGTAAAATTAAATGTAACAAGGAAAAATACAAGACCAACTAGAAATATATCCAAAACTGAAAAAATGAAAAATATTAAAGTGTTGAGAGAGCCAAACTATGATATCCCAATATAAGGCCACCACATATGGTCAAATAACCCATTATCTATAAGATCCACTGAAGTCACGATTGACCAGCCCATTGACTTCAAAAGAAACGACACATGTGGGAAAATCACATATAGGTGTGAGTATATACATAGCCATTAGAACACATTTATAGCGTGGAGGGGGAGAGGAGAGAGATTCAAAGGAATAAGAATGAAGTAGATATAATATGGTACAATGAAAGATTATTGCTCAACCCAATAAGAGAGTGAAATCAAACTCATCCAAATAAAAAGAGATTGACCTAATGAAAAGATGATCTTCTGGTAGAGTTTCGCTACCTATAGTAGGATAGTAGACTCATCAAACCATGATAATCTAGGAACAAAAAGAAAATGTCATACCCAGCATGTCTTCACCAATCCTAGAAGGAGAGTATGAAAAACCCAAGTACTGGGTACCAAATAAGGATATATATATATATATATACATAGTTAAAAAATCCTAGACAATTGAGTAAGGGGATATCCATCTCATAAAACATCCCATGAATATGAATAACCAAATGTTTCAAAAGTATATCCAACAAGTATTCTCATCATGTCATATGTCTACCAAAAACACACAATTCAAAGGAACTCAAGAACCACACATAAATTATATCCTCTTTAGGCGACACTGACTCACTTACATGATTTTATGTCATATATTTGGGACAAATCTTGGTGGGGGAAGAATCCCTATTCATTGTGAGTTTTCAGGTATGTCAAAAAACAAATATGGTCATTCTTTGTTACAATCAAGGGGTTATAAGATTTAGGCAAGGATCTAGTACCCCATTATGACAGGAGGACCCAAATGTGATAGTCATTGAGGAACTCCACTACATTTCTTGACTAGTGTGTCACACTTTGGAATGTCACTAGGGAACTAAATTATCATCTACTACTATAGTATAATCCTGGTATGTTGTTAGGTAACTCCACTTCCCTACCCAACTAGAGGGTTATGCCTTGAGGTTTTCATTTGGGAACATCACAACCTAGTACTCTAAGAGGGTATGACCGAAAAGTCATTAGAGAGCCCCACTTCCCCGCCCAGTTGGGGGGTTATGACTAGAATATTTCATCATAGAATTCTACTTCCAAGTCATACAAGAAGGTAAGATTGAAAATATCATAGGGGAATGCCACTTCCCAGCCCCACTAGAGGTTTACTACTATATGGGGTCCTCGTGTGATTCTGTTTGATTACATCAGTCTGTAGGGGTCACCTAAACACATGAAAAACCGATAACAATTTACATCATGTATCAAAAGTTTATATTGAGGTAACCATCATGTTTCCTCTGAAAAATCCATTAGTATACACTACATATAGTCTATTATATAAGTTTTAATGAATGAGATATAGATGTTTGAAGTTTTATCAAAGGATCCCAAAGGATACAAGACATGTGAGGTGTCATGACCCGTCCCCTGGGGCCCATGCCGTGACTACCCCAAGCCCGTCTTCCATAGGCTAGGGGCTGGCGACTAGCACCATAGAGCCATATCCCTTAACGGGAAGGAATTGCCTTTAAACCTATACAAACACACAATACAAGAAAACAACAAGAAGAAACCATGAAGTAAAATATTGTAATAAAATTTTTTCTGAATGTAAAGGGCCCAAAACATAAGCCCAACTGAAAGGTACAAGTACAACTGAAAAGAGAAAAATAGCTCCTAGAACGTATAATGAGGATTCTACTTGAACGGTAGGTACATATCACAATCAATATTCCTACATCACATCACATAAAATGGTCCACATCAGAGCACCTTATAGTCTTGGCTCCCTCAGCCTCGATAAATGTTCTTCGTCATTTGTAAAAGACACAACAAGCTATAGGTGAAGCCCATGAAGGGGTGATTATAACAATACTCAGTAGGGACCTCGAGACCCCTGAAGGTCTCCCAGAGTTCCACAAAGGAAAAACCACAAAGAAAGACCTCAATATCAATTCACGAAGTAGTCATCAATTCTTCTTAGGTATGTTCCCATACATATACCTATGTTATAAAGATATACTATTCTCATACTTGACGGAAGAATACCACAAATGTAACACCATGAATATAACACCACAAAGGTAAAAGTACCACAACAGTATCACCACCAAGATAACACCACGAAGGCGATAGTACTACAAAGGTTACACCACAAAGATAATACCATGAAGGTAAAAGTACCACATAGGTAACACCACAATGGTAAAAGACTCAGCTCACCATAGGTATATAAGTAAGGAAAAAAAGTATAGATGAATATTCAAGAAACTAGATCATCTTATTCTGTCGAGAGACACTACTACTAATTATATGAAGTTTGAGCCACACATGATCAATTGGTAATAACCCCCAATGACCCACATAGGATCTGACCCACATAGGATCGGTATGCGATGACCCACACAGGGTCGCTGAGCACTGACCCACACAAGATCTGACCCACACAGGATCAGTATGTGCTGATCCACATAGTATCATTGAGAACTGACCCACACAAGATCGGTATGCACTGACACACACAGGATCGTTAAGCATTGACCCACACAGGATCTAACCGACATAGGGTCAGCGATGACTCATATAGTATCGCTTGGTACTATCCTCTGTATGATCTGTCTCCAACCTCCACCTCACTACCAGCCACTGGATTCCAGCTAATAGTATGCTTCATTCTAGGAGAAATTCTCCTCAATACATCGGTAGTACCTCAACCACCAAGAATCTCAAGGAATATATATCCCAAAAAACCGCCATGTCATAATGGTTCTAACTCAAGAAACGGTGCACCAATCAGATGCTCAGTCTCTGACTGACAAGCATTTTAATTCTGAGGGCCTAGTTGGATTCAGATTCGATAAAAACCAAATGTACTCCAAATTTCTACAATACTCACGTGTAATATAAAAAAAGTACCTTCTCTCTCCAAGGGTCCCAGTGCCGTAAACGGTTCATCAAATTGATGTTTGGATTTTAAGTTATGGTCTTTTAGGTGAAACTGGCCTGGAAGGGCCTGGGTCTGGTCCGAACTAGTTGGGTGGGGCTGCGGCGGCGGGCTCACCCTGCTGGGCCATGGTCTGGCCCGACCCATGAGGGGGGGGGGGGGGGGGGGTTGGCTCGGACTACAAGGGCACATCCTTCCGAGCTCACGTGGCCCGACCCGCAGAGGAGCACCCCGCTGGGCTCACGAGGCCTGACCTACAGAGGTGCTACTTGTTGGTCCCATGTGTCCCATTGGGAATATGTGGCCCATTGGAGTGGGGCCATCCCTAGCCTACATGGGGGGGGGGGAGTCCCCCCCTTTTCCCGAACGATCGAGTGACTGTTCAGCTTGTGAAACGGTGGCACCACAGGGGGTCGCCCAGTCGCCGTGGGACCCATAAGAGGGCAGGTCCCTCCAATTCTACGTCTTAGAGCCATTGCCTCCTCCAATGGCATGCGATGGCACACCGCTCCTCTACCTTCCACGGACGGCTTGAACAGACCACCTTCTTCATCCTCCGTGGCTTTGGCTGCAACCTTCTCCACCGGTGGCACGCGAAGGCATGCCACACCATCTCCGCCTTCAGTCGGTGTTGGACACTCTGCTAACTGCCACAACATAGTTCCACAGCCTCCTCCTATGGCACGTGAAATCACGCCACCTCCATCGTGGATGAACGGTGTCGCCGTGCCAGTGGTTTTCCATAGAGAACGAAAGGGTAAACAAGGTAGTGGAGGGTCTGGGCCATGTTTGTTTGGAACACACCCTCCACGTTAACTTGAAAACATGGGAGAGGAATAATATTCAACAATAAATTTAAATTATATCAATATAAACCCCAACTTAAAGTTTGTTGAATAGCCTCCGTGCTTGATGAAGAGTCGATGTTCGTTGTTTAGTGGTGCTCATCACTGCCCGTAGGAACCAGCTCCATCCTCCAAGTGAATTGTGTCACATAACATTATCAGAATTTCATTGCATAGTGAAGTCATGCCAATACCTATCCCCAAGGTCCATAAAAATAGGAGAGGGGGAGGGTGAGTAATTCCCATTGAATTTAATGGGGGTTCATTTAATAGGAACATTCCTAATTCCAATGGCACTGCTACAAATGATTTGAGGAGTTAATACATTTAATGGCTTGACACATTGTTTGTCCCACCACTATGACTTGTCTGTTGTAGGAAAACAATGAAATAAATAAAATAACAAATTTATTTTATTATTCATCTAAAAAGTCCCAAATCTAAAATTTTCTCCAGACATACTACAGTAAAAGTCAATCCTCCCTTAAGTGAATCCCAGAGTTTCAGATTCAATAGTGCCCATGGATTTTTAATCTAAGCACTGGTTTAAAAGATAGAAAAAGCTACTTGAGAATTTATTGAATGTACCATAAAATAAAATTTTAGAATTTCATTCTGAGAACATCGGGCCACAAAATCATGCACCGTCAATTTTCACTAACTCTTAATAATTACTTATAATTTAAAAAAATTACATGGAAAATCTGGGTCTTTACATTATCCCCAAATTAGGGATTTTCATCCCTGAAAGACATAAAATAGACTAAAGAAACAAATGGAGGTACTGATCATGAATCTGATCCTCCCACTCCCAATTGCTCTCTTGGAGGATCTCATGCTTCCAACGAACATGCACAAGAGGTATCAATCATCCATGAAGGACCCAATCTTGTCGATCCTCAATCTCCACTGGAATATTTGAAAATGTTTCCCCATAATCAATGTTCAGCTCTCCATGGTCGATGACGTGAGATGGGTTACACACTTATCTCGTCATATAGGATACGTGGAAGACATCATGAACCCTCTTCAACTGAGGTGACATTTCCAAGTGTTCTTCCACCATTCCAATCCTCCAAATTATCAGAAAGGGTCAGATAATCCTTGATGAGAGTTTTCTGACTCGGCCCAATTTCCACAAACCTCGTTAAGATGAGACCCGTAGGAAGATGAGGTATCCCTCCTCGAACATTATGCGCCTCATCCTCCTATTAGAATAAATATTATGTCTACTTTATTCAGTCTTCATCAACTCTTGGATGATCTACACCTTCTTTGTGGTATCCCATACCAACTTTAAACCCATAAGTACTGACTCCCATGGGTCTGTCCAACATAGAGGTGATCTGAAAGGTCGACCGTATAAGGCCTCGAATGGTTCCATACCGATGGTGGAGTGATATCTTTTGTTGAATAAGAACTCCACAAAGGGAAATTGATCCTCCCAACATCGGCCAAAATATAGGACACAAGCATGAAGCATGTCTTCAAGTGTTAGAATGGTCCGCTCTGTCTGACCATCCATCTGTGGATGAAAGGTGGTGCTCAAATGTAGCTGAGTCCCAAACACCTCCTGTAATCCCTTCCACAACTGGGAGGTAAAATGTGCATCGTGGTTAGAGACAATAATTGATGGAACACCATGAAGTTGTAAAATCTCTTGTATGTAGAGGCATCCCATGCCCTCTATAGATCCCTGCTCGTGGATGGGTAGAAAATGTGCTGACTTGGTGAGTTGGTCAATGATCACCCTGATGGAATCACGTACTATGTACATACATGGAAGCACTATCACAAAGTCCATGGTGATACATCCCACTTAAAATATGACACCTCTAGTGGATGTGATAAGCCAATTGGAACCTGATGCCCGACCTTCACTTGCTGACAAGTGAGGCATCATGAAATAATCTCAGCCACTACCTTCTTCATTCCTGGCCGCCAATGCTGACGTCGGATGTCCTAGTACATCTTATCCAAGCTATGATGTACCGATAGAGGGGACATATGGAACTCCCTCAACACCTACATCTATAGCACCACTGGTACCATGGTGCCTCCTCTAAAGTGGATGACCTACTCCCCACCATCAGAAAATCCATCAGGTGTATGTATTGTGGATATCTGACCATGCCATGCCTCACAGTCAATGTCTCTAAGATGTGCCTCCCTAACTCGCTCAAGAAGTGGGGGAGTGATAGTCATAGAATGGAGGTAAGCTGATCCATCTATATACACAAAGGATATCTGTAACACGACTAACTGCTCTGTCACCTCACTCAACAATTGTAGACCAGACCTCCTGTTGAGTGCATCTGCCACTATGTTCCCCTTCCCA
The DNA here is from genome assembly GCA_963277665.1 of Viscum album. Lineage (NCBI taxonomy): Eukaryota > Viridiplantae > Streptophyta > Magnoliopsida > Santalales > Viscaceae > Viscum > Viscum album. Next base: position 1,544,081,326 of record OY728135.1, on the reverse strand, counting down.
AGAGTATATACTATCTCAAAGTCATAGTCCCAGAGGAACTCTAGCCATCACCACTATCTCAGGTTCAGGTCTTTCTGTGAGAAGATATATCTGATACTCTTGTGATCAAAGGTTACTATAAAACATTCTTATATCATGTAATGTCTCCACATATTTAAGGCGAAGACCACTACTACTCACTCTAGGTCATGGGTAGAGCAGTTCTGCTCATGTTGTCTCAGATACTGAGAGCCATACGCGATCAATGATTTATCCTACATCAGGGAACATTCAATTTCATCCCCTGATGCATCACAATAGACTACATACCCAATTTTCTCTTCTGGTATCCTCAATATGGGGTCACTCATTAGTCTATACATCAGCTCCTAAAAACTATTTTGGCATCTTTCCGTCCTCACGAAGGTATATCTCTTCTTTTTCATCACTGAAAAGGGTGGAATAAATCTAAAAATTTCGGGTATGAATCCCTAATAATACCCAACCAACCCTAGGAATCTCTACACCTCAGTCACACTCCTGGGTGGATCCCAAGCTAGAACAACCTCTATCTTTGCTAGATCCACTGCAACATCAGCTTCTAAGATAACATGTCCTAGAAAGTGATCCTCCTGTATCCAGAACTGGAACTTAGAGAGCTTACCATTAAGATGGTGATCTCAGAGTGTATCCAGAACTATCTGTAGATGATAGGCATGCTTATCCTCTATCGCTAAGTACACCAAGATGTCACCGATGAAGACAACCACAAAGTGATCGTGCTATGACTGGAAGATACTGTTCATGATTCCCATGAACACTGCAGGGGCGTTGGTCATTCCGAAAGGCAAAAAAAAGAACTCATTAAGGCCATACTGACATCTAAAGTCCATCTTCTACACATCCTCATCTCGTACCCTAAGCTGATGATAGACTGATCTGAGGTCTATCTTCGAAAACCATTGAGATCACTTCAACTAATCAATGACACCATCAATCCTCAGGAGTAGATACATGTTCTTCATGGTAACCTGGTTTAGGTGCCCATAATCTACACAGAGTCTCAAACTCCCATCTGCCTTCTTGGAGAACAAAATTGGGGCTGTCAATGGAGACACACTAGGCATTATGAACCCCTTACTCTGTAATTCATCCAACTATACTCGTAACTCACGAAGCTCCACGGAAGCCATCATGTATGTTGGTGTAGATATCGGTGCCATCCCAGGGAACAAGTCGATGTAAAAGTATACCTCTATATGTAGAGTTAGTCCCAGAACATCATCACGAAATACATCGGAATACAGGTCCACCACTATAGGATACCATGGACTCTCAACATCAACTTCCCTGAGGGTAAGGAAATCCAACTGATGTGTGATCAGATGCACCATCATCCGGGAAAGTCCATCCCGTGCTTCAAAGGTTCCCTTCTCACTAGTGAAGGATAACTTGGTCCCATTCGTGTGGAAAAACCACACTTTGTTCCTAATACAATCAATCTGAGTATGAACTGTGGATAACCAATCCATACCCTAGATGATGTCGTAAGGCCTCAACGCTACTACTAGAAGATCCCATCCGAAGATCTCAACTCCTAGAGTAAGCTCACACTGCTGGAACCAATGTGTAATCATAAAATCTTCTCCCATAGGAGTATATAATCATAAGGATCGGGCCAACTAATCCACCAAAATCTCTGAGCTCCGAATGAGGGTTCTGGAAATAAATGAGTGACTGATTTTTGTGTCTATAAGTACTGCATCTAGGGTGGAATTGACATAGATAATACCTCTAATCATATCTGGAGCGTTGTGGTCGTAGGCCTTAACTACCTGGAGCTGAGCTTGTCCCGGTCCACCTACAATCTGTGGTTGGGGTGGACCACCTGGAGGTGGTGGTGGCAGAACCTCGAATTGCCACCCACCGCCTACTGCACGACTAACTACTCTTCCATGTTTGCTGCCATACAGAACTCCTCTCTCAAACCTTTGCATCTGCCTCAGCGGTCCCTAGACCATCAGCTAGTCATCCGTACATTGGCCCAGGCAATCGTGAGCCCTGCGACCCTACCTGTTGCACGAGTAGCACTGCTTGATCCTCAAATTTTCTCCTCTGTCCCAAGATCCTCTCAGCACAGAACCCGTATCCTAAGGTCTTCCACCAGAAGGTATGTCCTTCTTGGGCCCCTACGTCATCCGTATAATGATTTCTATATATGACTCCACTACTTGACATCTGGTGGTGTCCCTCATTATTGGTGCCTCCTCAGCTAGAAATCTCTCTACCAAAAGCACTCGCTTGAGCACCCCAACCTACATCAGAATGCTGAGTGATATCATCGATGCTCTGATCTCCAATATAAGACCATTATTAAAGGTCTGGTCCCTGAATAAAGGGTCTTATACCATGTCGGTGGAGTAGAGGGAGAGATCAGTAAACCTTACCAAGTACTAGGCCCCAGTCATGCTGCCCAACTATAAGTGTAGCAGCTCCGATATACGCACTGAGAATAGATTCACTGGGACAAACACTCCCCTAAAAAATCCCTCGAAGTCCGCTCAGGTGAGGGTCGCATCATTGTGTAACTGGAGTGTCAGACTCCAGCATCTCCCATCTACTCTCTGGAAGAGACTGGTAGCTAGGATCACCATCAGATCAGCTGGTGTCCCAACTAAGTGAAAAACTCTGGCAATAACCACCATCTAGTCCTTAGCCGCATGCAGATCTGTCTTGCCTAGAAACCACAAAGCTCTCTATCACTAAAACTCATGTAAAGCGCACAGTTGGCATGCACCCTCTGCTGGTGGGGCTCATGGAATATGCTTCCTAAAGGGTGGTGGTGATATGGGTGAACCACATGATGGTACCATCACCGTAAGAGGGCCCTGAACTGAAGCTTCATCACTCGGTGGTCCATCATTGTGTACTCTCTCGGGGGTCCTAGCTGGTTGTATATGTGTCTGTATCCTGAAAGAAAACAGGTGCGCTACGGTCAATAAGTTATACTTGGTGAGCTCACTCAAAGAGATCATAAGAAAAACTTTTCAAAAAACCCACAGAATCAGTGTTTTCGTGCATTGAGCCGGAAATCAGAATCCACGGTTATGGTGTATAGAGACATTGACCTCCGAACAAAAAATGGATTCCATAAAATGAAAATCACAATCATAACACTTGACACTATTTCAGCATTGAAAAGATCAGAGTCCTAGTTCTTCGGTAGAACCGACTCCTCTGATAGCACTTTGTCATGACCCGTCCCCTATGGCCTATGTCGTGACTACCCCAAACCCGTCTTCCATAGGCCAGGGGCTGGCGACTAGCACAAAAAAGGTGTATCCCTTAATAGAAAGGTATTGCAATTAAACTAGTAAAAACACAAAATCCAAGAACACAATAATAAGCAACCACAAAGTAAACCGATGTTGTAAAAAGTGTGCTAAAAGAAAAGGGGCTGGAAAACAAGCCCAACTGAAAAGTACAAGTACAACTGAAAAGAGAAAAACAACTCCTGGAATGTCCACCGAGGATCCTACCTAAAGGGTAGGTACAGCTCACAATCAGTTGTCCTGCATCACGTCACATCAAATGGTCCACCTCTGAGCACCTTCCAGTCCTGGCTCCCTTAGCCTCGATCAGCGCTATCCGTCGTCTGTACAAGACACAACAATCTTTGGGTGAAGCCTATGCAGGTGTGAGTATAACAAAACACAATAGGGACCCTAAGATCCCTGAAGGTCTCCTAGACTTCCACAAAGGAAAAACCACAAATCAAGACCTCAATCTCAATGAACGAAGCAGTAATTAACTCTCCTAATGTATATTCCCATACATATTTCTAAGTTATCAAGTTATACTCATCTCATACATGTGGAATGAATACCACAAAGGTAACACCTTGAAGATAACACCACAAAGGTAAAAGTACCACACACATATCACTATGAAGATTACACCACGAAGGTGAAGGTACCACAAAGGTAATACCATGAAGATAACACCACGAAGGTAAAATTACCACACAGTTAACAGCACAAAGGTAAAAGACATAGCTCACATTAGGTATATAAGTAAAGAAATGTTGTACATATGATTAGTTGAGAATTTATATCATCTTATTCTATCTAGAAGAACTAATACTAATTATACGGAGTCTGACCAATACAGGATCGATAAGTACTAACCCCCATTGACCCACACAAGATCTGACCCACACAGGATCGATATGCATTGACCCACACAAGATTGCTAAGATCTGACCCACACAGGATCCGACCCACACAGGATTAGTATGCGCTGAGCCACACATGATCACTGAGAGCTAAAACACATAGGATCTGACCCACATAGGTTCAGTACTGACCCACAAATGATCGATCAATACTAACCTCTATATGATCTGCCTCCATCCACCACCTCATTGTGAGGCACTAGATTCCTGATCATAGTACACTTGATTCTAGGAGAATCACTTCTCAAGCCATCGGTCATACCTCAACCTCCACAAATCTCTATGAAGAAGAATCCCAAAGGACCACTATGTTGCAAGGGTTCCAAAGTGATAGAAGGCACGTCAATAAGACACCCAGTCTATGAATTATAAGTGTTTTAGTTTTGAGGGACCGGTTGGATTAACCTTCGATCCAACCCGGACACACTCCAACATTCCACAAAACTGAAGTGGAGTATACCAAAAGCATAATCTCACTCCAAGGGTCCCATCGTCGTAGATAGTTTGTAAAACAAACACTTAGATTTCATGTTATGGGGTTTTATGTGAAAATGACCTGGAAGGGGCAGAGTTCTTTCCGACCCGGCCAGACCCAGTATGGGCCAACCTGACCCAGTCCGGGTCTAATCCATCTTGGTTGGGCCGCAGAGGGCTCATCCCACTGAGCTGCGGTCCGACCCGACCTATGAGGGCACGCCCCGCTGGGCCCGCGTGGCTTGTCCCACTGGGCATGCACGGCCCAGTCCACTGTGGTGCGTCCTGCTGGGCATGCATGGCCCACTAGAGCGGGCCCCAACCAATTCAACATTGGGGGGGGGGGGAGTCACCACTGGGTTTCTCGAACGGCCGAGCGGCAATTCGGATTGTGAAGCGGCGACACCAAATGGTGGTTCCCGGTCGTTTCGGGACACACAAGAGGGAGGGTCCCTCCACCAATGTGGCTTCGAGCCACAGCCTCCTCAAGAAACACGCGACGACGTGCCGTTCTGCCTCCTCCTTCTGTGGCTGGCTTGAGCCAGCCACTGTCTTCACCTACCGAAACCTTCCCAACCAGTAGTGCGTGATGGCGTGCTGCACCATCCTCACAGCAGGGCAGAGCCGGCCACTCCATTAACCGCCACAACATAGTTCCACGACCTCCTCATGTGGAGCTGACGGCGTGCCGCCTCCATCTTGTCCAGTTGGTGCCACCAAGCCGGTGGTCTTCCACGTAGAACATAAGGGTAAACAAGGTGTTGGAGGGTCCGGGCCATGTTCGTTTGGCCCACACCCTCTACGTTAGCTTGAAAACATGTGGGAGGAATAGGATTAAAAAATCACTTGAAATTATAACTAAATAAATCCCTACTTCAATTTCATTGGAGATACTCCACGCTTGAGAAAGAGTTGGTGTTCATCGTTCGGTGGAGCTCATCACTGCCCACCGAAACCGACTCCGTCCTCCTAGTTATTGATGTCACGACACTTTCTTAGAACTTTTTTTCTTGGTGAATCTTTTCCCATAGCTCTCCCCAATCTCCATATAATTTGGAGAGGGGGAGGGAGAGTAAGGATTATTGAATTTAATGTGGCTTCATTTAAAAATAACCTTCATAATTACAACAGTGTTGTTATAAAGGATTTAAGGAGTCAAGCCATTTAATGGCTTGAAACATCGTTGGTCCTGCCATTATAGCTTGTTCGTTGGAGGAAAAGAAATAAAAAAAATAAAATAACAAAGTTATTTTATTATTCTTTTAAAAATTCAAAAATATAACCTTTTCTCCAGTCTTATTATGGTTGAAGTCAAGCCTCCCTTAAGTGAATCCTAGTGCTGCAGATTCAACGATTCCCTCAGATTTTTAATCTAAGCACCAATTCAAAAGATATAAAAATCCACCAGTGCATTTACAAAACATACCTTAAAAAAGTTCAGAATTTCATTCTAGGAACACCGGGCCTCAGAATCGCACATCATCAATTTTCACTGACTCATAGTAATTCTGTATAATTAAAAAAATTACATAGAAAATACAGGTCATTACATGAGGGTACCCACACAACATGTGGTCCTACTCCACATCATTATTGTATCCCTATAAAGCCTACATCTCCCAACCATGTTAGAGTACATGTTTTGTTGGTGGACTAAATTGCATGTCTAACCTATCTAGGTTTGGGTACGTGTGTTGCTAGCCATGTCTGTGTACTCAAGCCTCATGTCATTTTACTCTGATAGAAAATGTGTGTCTTCAAATAGGATTCTGCCTATGTTATCATGATTTTTTTGTATTCATCACATGGAATATGACATGCATTGTCATCTGCTACATAGCTCACTCACATGTAATGGTGGTACACTATGTGTCCAGGGAAGTAAATGCACTGCAATCCTTATGGGTTTCCAAAAACACAGAGCAACCATAGAAAATGCTACAAACAATTTTTTCTTTATTATAAATGGCATATAGTGTATATATTGTCAGAAACTAATTATTCAATCCACAACTCCAAATCTACTTCATCTTCTTCGGATTATTTTCCAATTCTTCTCGAAAAATATGGATCTGATTGTAGTTATCGGATCCTAGTCATTGATCATTGCGAATTGGACTCCAGTTATCTTGAGGGTATTTCCAAACATTCTACATGCATACATATCTTCATCCATTGATTTCTTGATTATTGAACAGTGGATTAGTTATCCCTACCTCCCAAAAATCTCGGATTTATAACTATTTAATCATTCCATTATCATTTAATCGATCCTTCATGTATCTTTGTGGCCAATCAATCTTGGATCGCTTGACAACTATTGAATTGTGAACCACATGGACTTCATCCATTAATAATGAAAAAAAATTGAATAAGGGCACCATGAATAAAATTTTACACATCACCAGACAAGAGTTCCTGGTATGTGATTATGAACTGAAACACAAGGTTATAAAATCGGATAAATAAATCAATGTTTCAGTTATTAGGCACATGCATGGTTTGTGACAATAATACAGATCAAATAATTACTATAGATCCACTAAAAAATTTATTCATGGGAATAAAAATCACCATAGAAGATTATTAATTCTATTTTTGTTCAATAATTAGTAAAGACCTCACCCATGAAATGATTAGAAGAAGATGACACAATTATTGCATTCTGATGCGATCCAATCTGATATTTCACCATCAATCAAATCATTTATCCAAAGGGAGGACAAAGAGAGATTTTCAGATGGTGGGAGAATTATGATCCAAACATAGAGAATTATCCATATCAACCCATTTATAGACAAAACCATTAGGTTAAATTAATTTAATTAATTAATTAATCCTCTTAAATGCACCGTCAATGAGCGAGGGGTACAAACACCCCGAGCTGACTCATTTTATGATGTGCCTAGGGATAAAACCATGTGTCTAGCCTAACCGTTGTCTCATATTTATAATATAATGATCCTTTAAAGATTTATCCTATTTTATTATATGTATCACACAATCAAAGAAAAAAATATATTTACTAGTTTTATAAAAATAATTACAGGCACATTGAGCCCCAGAATCATAGGCCTACTGTCATCTAGTTCTAGAAATTTATATAGAAATATTTTTAAGTATTATAAGAAAAAATAGGTCTTTAAATCATTACGTACTTAAATATTTTATTCCCCAAAAAGAAAAATTAGGAATAAACATGGGACACTAAGCCCACACTCGTTTCCCCCACTCCCAGGAACACTCTTGAATGTTTCCATGCAGCCCCAACATACGAACAAAAGGGATGGTCTGTCCACTCAAGGTCCATTCCTATCACTCATTAATCACCCACGAGTTCTATACAAATGTGTATCCTTCCTCAATGGCAAGTTCACCCCAGTCAATGACATAAATTGGGTCATGCACATATCTCCTCTTCTATGACACATGGAAGATGTTGTGCACCCGCTCAATCGACGGGGGTTAGGAAAGGCTCAATGCATCCTCTCCAACCCTGTGTAAGATATCAAATGGACCGATGATCCTTAGGGATATCATTCCTACCTAGCCGAATATAAGTCTCCATCCTTAAAACATTACAGAATATTTACTTAAGTCAAGAATTTATATTTCGGATCTTTTCAGGTTTAGATTTTTAGAGAATTAGGCTATACATATTACATTACATCTAAAAAATTAAAAAGTATCCACTTATACTCTATCAATATTTTTCACAATAATAAAACTCCTTAAATAAAATAAGAGTTCTTTTATTGATATAAATATTCATGAATACATCCTTTCTCTTACCCTTACACCCTGTGAATTTTTTTTCAAATTCTTGGGATGAGCATAAAAATTTCAGTAAGGGTTATAAAATAAGGAATAAAAATAGGTGTCCATTAATACATAAAAATAAATGAAATCAAACTTCTCGATCATAAAAAATAATCTATTTAACATACCTCAGGAAATCATATGATTTATTAATAACACAAAGAAATCATAAATCATAAAGGTAACTTATAGAATCCGTATCAAATTTACATTGTATCATTCATAGCTACATATGAAGTTATGTTTGAAATACCTATCATAGTATATTTTATAAATATATAATGAGAAACATTAATGTTTACCTCTTTCACTTTACCTAATGAATTTTAGAACTATCTCAGGCTCACTCCCCCTAGGTTTATCACAGAACCATCTATATTTGGTTTATCATGGAACCACCAATTTTTGGTGTATCACATTACCACCCATCAAATGTCCAAGTACCATTACATAATAATAACACATAAAATATTAAAACAATCAACATTTTACTCATCAATCAGAAGAAATCAATTCAAGATATTTAAAATATTCAATCTATTTCCAAACCCATTTAAAACATTTAATAAATGGATTTTTGAATAAAGGTGTCCCATAATACTTTGAAACTTATAAAGGAATTATCATTTTAATACATTAATGAATATATAAATAAATCCTTAAAACCATTTTGAAAACATGGACATTAAAAAAAATAAGTCATTAAATCATTTAAAACGATGTTTCAGTTAAAGAGTCTTATAACACTTGAGAAACACTTGAATAAAAATAATTAATGAATAACATAAAAAAAATAGTAAATATCATGAAAATATAGAAATTGATGATATAAAATGTCAAAAGGGTTGTATATACACCTTATATGATATTAAAGGTGCATAATATCGAGATATACCTCAATGAAAGGAGATTGAGATGTAGTCCCTTACAAAGACTGTATCATTAGATTAAAGATAAATCAATTACATAATCATGTATGAAAAATATAAATACAACTAATATTAGTAGATATTAAGTGTAAAACAATAAAAGTCTATTCACATAATTTCTTTGAAAAACAAAACCAATGAGATGGATATTTAACACAATGAATAGAGATTGACCTAATATTTCCTTTACAAAGTTTATATAAATGATCTAAGAGTTTATCAATGGGGTGATTATGTGTTTGGAATGCGAATCAACACAAAGGGAAGTGGAAATTACAAAATAAATTAATAAAGAGTTATTTTACACATAATCTGGGAATAATAAAATCAACTAAGTATACTTAAGACCCAAAGAGTGGAAATTGAGATTAGAAATTCTCTTATGAAAATTTGGAAGCCTAACGACGTCACAAAAAAATATAGAAAATTAGTAGACGAGAGAGAAAATTGTCTCTCATCACATGGAAATAAAATGTACAGAAATAATGATAAATATGAACATATCTGAACATAAGAATATGGAAATTAAATACATAACATAAAATAAGTTAATGACTACATGATGTGGGAAAAGGGTTCTGTTATCTTGAGTCTGATTCGTCATGTATATTCCTTGTTCATCCTGAATAATACACATAAGTTAATTTCTACATGCTTTGGAACATTTTTACAATTTTATTATTCATTTTATATCACTTATTACTGTGTTATTAGAATCATATAATTATTATAGTTCATATTTGTCATTTTGTTGATGTATGGCACATGGGTCAAAAATGAACATGTTATAATTACAAATTATCCATGTTGTCAAATGTCCACTATCTCATAAATTGGATTAGTGATTTAAATATCATATATATCTTGTATATATGTAATTATATCCTATATATATGTATTTATAATAGTCTATAACATTTTGATATAAGAAATGAAATGCAACGTTCATGGAGATTGTAAGTTGTATGTACACATGAACACTACTTTTATTTTATTTTCATTTACAAAAGAATGAAAAATAAATGATAAATATGTATATTATAATTCAAAAATAATATATATATTATATTTGTTATATAATTTCATTAATTACATCATTTATACATTCCATTTATATCATGAACGAGTCATATCACTTTGAGGGGGCGATAGTCAACACTTTCTCAAATGAAATTATTGTATATATGTGTTATGGAAAGTGTAAAGGTATGATGTAAATAAAAAATACAAAAGAATAAAAACAATATAAATATAATATAAATCATATATAAATACAGTGCCATCATAATGGACACTATGATAGGAGGTAAGAGATAACTTAACAATCATCATTTCATGAGGTAGTAGTTCGCCGTCCACAAAAATAGTATGTTATAAATCCATTAGATGGAGGTGTGTGTGAGTGTATCTTGAATACATTACAACCTACTAGTATTATAAATATACTGTATTCTTTATAAAATAATTTAATAGAGAGAGTTTAGGGGGTTGGAGTAGGGAAAATAAATGAAAGAAGCTCGAGAGAAGACATTACCTCAAATCGGGTATCTCTTTTTGATTTAAGATAAACGAACTTCTTGAAATGACTTATACTCAAGTTAAGGATTATAGTAGGAATAAAGGGATTATAGGAGATTATTTGGTCCAAGGTTGGAAAATCCATGATGGATTTAGAGGTGGGATCAAGGGTTAGAGGTTGTGGCCATTTATAAGAGAAAGGAAGGGTACATTTGGAAATTTTGAGAGATTATTTTATTATAAACTGTATTTCTACTTTCAAAAGGTCCAAAAATCATTTAATTATAAGATAATATGTGTATTTTTATATATAATCTCATAAAATAGTTTTTATACATGTTTTGGTTTCAAATTTAACTTCATCATTTAGCCTTAACCCTTAGTTAACTTATTAAACTCTCACCATTCCTCTTCTATATTCATACTATATGGTTAATACAGTTACTATAAAATTCCAATAGAACCGAAAGTGGTTAATTAATGATATTTTAAACCTTATATAATTAATTTGGATGAATCATTGATTTTGAGGACTGTTAATTCATTTAATAAAATAGTATTTTTTTAAAAACTCTTTTATGTCAAATTATATACTATTCATATCTTGACATTTACAAAAATTCCTAAAAACATGTTTCTTTTGAAAAACCTTCATTCATTAATAGATAAAAAAGTTATAATTATCCATAAAATTAGTGTATGGAATAAAATGTTTCAAAATAAATTTATTATAATTTTTATAATTTCATTTATTAAAAAAATTCATTAATAAAGTAATCACTACATCATCATTCTATCATAAATAAATAAATTGATTTTATGTCTAAAAATTATAAATAAGTTAACATGATGCATAAAATCATATCATCATTCTAGGGTATATTTATATTTTAATATATCACTTATATAACCCCATATTTTTTTTATTAAAATATATATGTTTATGTTATATTTTCATTGACATTAAATTAAATGTAATTAGATGTAATTTTCACACACAAGTGGCTCCATGGGGTCCTAAATTCGACCCAAAGATTCCCATGATCAGACATATTTTATCCAATAGGCTTAAGACACATGTTAGTTTCATTTTATATTATTATAATATTATTTTTAGCCTTATTTTCCAGATTTAACTTTTTTAACATGGTAAATAAATTTTTTACTGAAGTTACTATTCATAATGTCTGAAAATAAAAGTTATCTATTTACACAATTTGGACCTCCTGATTAAAAATATGGAATCCATTTCTCAAAATTCAAAACACACATGTTGAATAAATTAATTTAAAAATAATTCCCGTTGTCAATAACAAAAAGTTTGTTTTTAAGAAGTAAAAACTACCAAAAGATAGTCATGTGTTTATATCCAATTTCAAATTAAAATTACTTAAAATGAAGAAAATTAGATTAACTGATAAAAATATAATCCAATTATACATTAAATCCAATTAAAAGTACAATCTAACTATATAAAGGAATTATATTAAAGGCAGTTTTGAATTAAAATGAAGTATTTTTCACTATTATTTTTTTAAAAAATGAAATTTATCAGAAAAATACCAAAATTGAATCCAAATAAATTTTTGATATCCCAATTCTAAAAAAGAATTTTATTTTTTCAAATAGAACATATAAAAGTGAAAAACTATATTGAAAAAGGGTTCTCCATCAAAAGGCAGTAAAAGAATATTAAAGTATTTCATGAATAAAATCAAATGTACTATTATTTTAAGACACTAAAATATAATGGATAACTGTAAAATCATTTAAAAAACATTTGTAATCATAATATAGTTATATATGTTCATTTCTGGCAATATAATGTCTATGATTTAGCTATCATTTAAAATAATAATAATAATATTTTATTTTACACTATAACTCAATGTTGTGTGCAATGTAATATTTCAAGGAAACCTGTTGTTGCGTTCTTGGTATGCTATAAGATAAAGTATCCTATTTAACATAAAATTAATATCTTATTCATAAATATTAATAGAAATGAAAAAATTATTATTATATAAATATTTGGGTCGTTACATCGAACCTCTATATTTCTCGTTGTGCAGAGACTCAAAAGAAGACTTTTTCAACCATATAGAACTCCAAGGGATTACAATGGAAATCTATGTAGGATTTTGGTCTTATCTAGCCCATCACAATACACTCTAGGATGACCTAAAATTTATATAGTCTTTCCTGCACCATCTCTAATCCCACAAGGGATGAATCTACAATCACTATATAACATAAGGGTGACCTTTATGATTTGTCATATAGGGCCTCAAAATGTTCCATGACCATTATAGAGTGTTAGGTGTTATTGTTTTCAAACTCTACCAAGGGAAGGTTATGATCTGATCACTGACTGATGTCTATCATGCAAGCCCTCATCAAATCCTCCAGCATATGGATGGGGAACTCAGTCTTCCCATAGGTCTAGGGATGAATGGCTATACTCATCCACACATGGGTCCCAAATTCCTATTGCATGCCTCTCCACAATAGTTACATAAATTGTGTGTCATGATCAGAGAAAGTAATTAACAGTATCCCATGAAGTTTAATGATCTCATGTACATACATCATACCAAAAATCTACACTTAACTATAATCCCTAGTGGAAAAAAAGTTTTCTAACTTCGTGAGTGAAGAACATATCACCCAGAAGTCATCATTGAACTTTTATGTGCATGGAATCCCTTTTATTAAGTCCATGAATATGTCATCCCATTTCTACTTCAGGATCTCAAGGGCCTGCAACAAACTTAATTGAACAAGGTGTTTCACCTTCAATAGATGATATGTGAGGCACTGAGAGACAACCTTATCTAAGATTTATCTAAATATAGACCAAAAAAAAAAAATCTTCTAATTCTCTCTATACATATTTCCCACATCGGGATATATAACTAAAAGAGATGGGTGGAACTCCCACATCACCTCCTACCACATCATGATTGGATCCATTGTTCCCCCTTGGAAGAAGATAACATGAATCTATCCATCATAATTTCCATATGGTGTGTCACCTATGGATATCTAATCACATAAGATCTGAGAGTCTTTGTATCCCAGCTAGGACTCTCTCATATGCTCATTGAGTTAGGATCCAAACCGTCAACTGATAAAAATCTATACCCACTTACTCTTTTGGGGTTAAATGCATTGAATATAAAATCATTTAGTATTTATAGAATAAGAGAAAATGAGACTTCTTACTAACGTAATCTTCTATAATTATACCCTTACCTAGATTATACACTATATTAATGTCTTCGTCCTACAGGAACTGCAACCTGCATTTCATTCTTAGGATCATGTCTCTTTGAGTGATGGCGTAAATGAGACTCTAGTGGTCTAAGTAAACCCTAAAGAACTCTCCCAAAAGGTTGTGTCTCCACATCATCATAGTGAATTCTACTTCTACCATATATAGGTCATGAATCACATAGTTATTCTAATGGGGTCTAAACTTCTATTACATGTATATGATAACTGCTTATTGTTTCATCAACATGAAACTGAGCCCATCTTTCGAGGAATCGTAGTACATGAAAAACTCTATGACCTCTTCATGTAGTCTCAACACTAGATCACTAATCACCCAATACATCAACTCCTCAAAGGACCTCTAGCATTTCTCAGACATGGTAACCAGCTACCCTTTCCACATTAGGGTAATTAAAGTGGTATTATTTCAAGATAAGTCTACTAAAAACCACATCTAGTAACCTATCAAGGTAAGGAAACTTCATACATCAAACACATTGTTGGGGGGATCCCAAGAGAAAAACCACTTATATCATTTCTAAATTCATTAAAAAACATTGTTCACAAATGAAATTACCACAAAAGTGAATCCCAGGTATCAAGAACTAGAACTTTGAGGTATTTCTATAAATATAGTTCTTTTGAAGCATGTCAAGAACCATACTCAAGTGCACTGCATTCTCCTACTCTATTACATCGTAGAAAAGTATGTCATCAATGAATAAAATAAAAAAATGGTCCTTGTATGATGGAATGACCTAGTTCATTAGAGCCATAAACATGGAAACGTAATTAATCACACTAAAGGGAATCACTACAACATAATATTCTCTATAGTGACATCAAAATACTATCCTATGAATGTTTTCATTAAGAACCATCAACTAGTGGTAGTCGAATATAATATTTGTCTTCAAGTACCATACCACACCTCAAAAATGATTAAACAGGTCATCAATTATCAGGAAGTGGTACATGTTCATTATTTTGGCTTTTTTCAGGAGATGATAATCCACATAAATCTGTAAGATAGCATCCACCTTTTGACAGACAATAGTGGATCTTCCAAAGGGGACACACTAGGTCCAATGAATCTTTTATCACCAATTTTCTCCAACTACAATCATAGCTCCTAATTATTAGTAGGTTACAAACAATAATCATAAGAATATCTAGGGGATGTACTATGATTCATGTTAATGAAAAAATCCATCTCTATCCTCATAGGTAGTCTACAAACATCCTTAGGGGAAGACAACTATATAATCCTCATCAATTGATGGAACCCAGTTTCTTGAAGAGCCTATTCCACCAAGGGATACACATTCTAACTTAGTGATGATGGGATGAAGCCTCCTGATCATGGAACCCACTTGAACAACCATGAGATAACACTCTCTATAGAAGGATAATCTCATCCCATTAGTGTGTTGGTATCTAAATTTTCTACAGTGACAATAAATCAAGGATCATACCATGGAATGAAAATCAATTCCCAATATAGCCTCATGGGGTTCCATTATGATAAAAAAAAATTTCCCATCTGAAAATATATTCTCCAGGATATATATCACACTGTCGGACGAAGAAAGATACAGAGGAATCATTCCCAGTAGAAACATCAAGTCGATGCTGTGGTGCTAGTGCCTCTAATTAGATCTCCAATTACCACACCAAGAGTATTAATATAAAATAATGGCTGGAACTAGTTTCTACGAGCATGTATTCAATCATAGAGTATACAAAGACTATACCTTAGATCATCTCTTGTGTTGTTGGATTGTAGTAATCCAAAACATCAAGCTATCTGTGGCCCCGACGACCAACTCCCGGAGCCTAAAATGGGCCATCTGGTGGTGGTGGTGGAAGGACCTCATATTTTCATCATCCACCCATAGATCTTCATGTTCCTCTTCCATATTCAAATCCCTCGGTACCACCCTTTACACTCCTAGTAGATCACTAATCTTGGTGCTACCTATTCCATGGCATTCCATCAGCTACTGGCTTGTGGTTCTCATCATGTCTAGTCGGGTAGTCCTATTCATTGTAGAATCACCCTTGAAAAGTTAATCACTAACCTTATATAGACTGTATTGCTACTCTGTGCTTTCTTGTATCCACATGACCATGTTATTAAGCCAGATCATGGAAGGGTATCCTGTTTTGAGATTTCTGGCACCACCCAGCTTCTATTTTGGGCTCCTATCTGTTGTACCTACTACCAGCTCCAACTATCTTGAAACCCTTCAATAGAACGATTACTATCATAAGGGACCTATATAGAACCTCAAAATTGTTGGTGAATCTAAAGGATAATAATGTGAATCTAATCACTATATGGAGTCCTTGCTCAATCATCGGTGCTCATAAGTATCCATCGCAGATCATATTGAGAGGGTACAATGTAAGTTCTATGAATATAGACATGTACTCAACCACTGTCATCCCACCTTTTTGAAGCCCAAGAAGCTTCTGGATCCAAACTAAATGTAATCAGGAGGGGTAGTACTCCTAAAAAAACTACTTCTCAAAGTCACCCCATCAGTGTATAGACTCATCAAGTATATTCGTAACTAGGCCCCACCAATTCCTAGAAACTCCATGGATAATGATGGATACCAAATCTACCATATTATTTTTTGAGATCCGAATAATATTGAAGGTATGGACCACTAAATCTCGAAATTCATTTGATGGAAAAGGATCTGGATCAGTATAGAACCTCATGATTCTCTGACATTGTAACTTGTGGTGCATGATAAGCCTGCACACAACCTCATATTTATCTGTAGGGATGATCTTATACACAATAGGGGTAAGTACTGCTACATCCTCACCTAGAGGAAGTGGATATCATGATGGACCCTGAACTAAGGGCTCATCACCCATGGGGTCATTGCCATGAACCTAATCTAGTATCCTTGTTTCATTTCATCGCGGAGGTTTCCTAAAAATTATCAATTAGTACCACTGTAAAATGATAGAATATATATGTATATATATAATAAAAAAATGTGGTGCTGACTTAAGAAGGAAACTGAAAGGCTCAATCTTATATGATTTATGTATCATTGGTCACTGTAACAATTGTCTTGGAATTCCGTGTTGACATGTAGGTAGTTAGGGTCTTGGGGAATGGATACATCGACTACCAGTAGCATCATTTGAGTCCCTAAAATAAGATCCACACTCAAGAAACTTTGACATTATTTCACTAAACCCAACCAATCCTATTAAGGGGGAATGTCTGAAAAAAATCTCATCGAATGAACTTTACCTAATTACAATCATTTATTACCTAAACCATGCTGGGGATATAGCTGAAACAACCCAAATCCCACCTCCACAGGCTAAGGGTGGCATATAATTTCAAAGGCCCAATTAACTTGGGAAGGCCATTGCCTATGAACCTTTACACACACAAAAACCTCTATAAAAAATTTCATAAGGAAAGAAGAAATGTCGAAACAATGATATTATTGAAACCAAGAATGCATAAACATATAGACAGTACAAATGTATGATTGTGTAAAATGAATGTTAAGGTTAAAAATACATGCCCAACCAGAATTATGTCCCAACCTAAAAAATCTGAAAAAACATAAACCGCTAAGAGAGGCTAGCTCATATTTCCCAATCTATGACCACTATACGAGGTATAAGCACCTGGTATTTCTCAAATCCTCTAATGTCAAAGTGGAGCTGTATATCATCTGAAAACGAATTGACATGTATGGGAAAATCCCATGCCTATGTGAGTATAGACATACCCAGTAGAATGCTTTGAAAGGGTTAAGGAGGAGAAGTGGGAGGTACAATAGAAGAGGAAAGGAGTATATAGAAAAAGGTGCATTGAAAGAGTATAGATCAAACCTAAGTGACTGTGAATGAAAAATCATCCAAACACAAGGAGCTTGTCACAATGATAAGATGAAGTTCTCATCGATTCATTGTTACCTATAGCAGGAGAGTAGAATCATCCAACCAGTAGAAGATATAAAAAGAATGAATATGGTATACCCCAAAAATCTTCTCCTCTTCAGAAAGGATTATAACCAAAACCCATGTAGTGGGTACCGAAGAAGAATATATAAATATAAATATATATATATGTTCCTAGTCAAAGAACCCCATATTAAAGAGTACTGGGTTCTTAATCTCAAAAATCAATCTAACAGGAATAGTAACCATCAGTTCCAAAATAATATCCATCAATGTTGTCCAAAGTCTCATTTATCTTCCATTAACACACAAGTATAAGGAAATAAATCACCACACCTTGATACTGTCTATTTTGGGTGGAACAAAATTGCTCACATCATTTTAGGTCGCTTCTCTTGGAGGTGTCTTGGTGGGGAATGTGTCCCTCTTCTTCAAGAGTACAAAGGTATTTCAAACCAAATATCATCACTGTTCCACACATTATAGGGGATATATATTTTTGGTAAGTATTTTATGCCCCAATATGACATGGGGGTCTCATTACGATAGTCACCAAGGAACTCAACTACCCATCCCGGTAGAAGGGTTACATTTGTGAATGTAATCGGGTAGCGACACTTCCCACTACTAATGGAGGATAAGATGAGTAATTAATCAAGGAACTCAACTACCATGACCAAATATATGGTAACACCTGGAAAATTTTATCAGGGAATACCAATACCCATCATTACAGAAGGGTATGCCTGAAAAGTCATTGAGGAACTCCACGTCTCAGCCCGACATGATGGTTATGGCTACAAGATGTCTTTGGGGGAAATTCCCTTTTATACCTAGTAGAGGGTATGTATAGAATGATCATATGGGAGTGATACTACCCAAACCTACTGTAGGTTAAGCCCAGTACTCTCATTGGGGAATTCCATTTCCCAACCCTGCTTGGGGGATATGCCCAAATAGATTCATTTGGTGATTATGTATAATTACTACAATATTTGATGGTCTCCTTAATGAGTTAAAAACCTATAAAATTCCACAACACATCTCATGATCTTATACTGAGAGAAACAACATATTATATGAGAAAAAATTTTTTGTATATGCTAATTGTAGGCTAAAGTATGATTTCAAATGAAGGAGGTACGGATGTTTAAGGTTTTCTTGAAGTATCCCAAAGGGTATACAAAATATAAGATGATCCATATGATGCATAGTACCACTCCATATCCTAGACGTGTCCCTAGTTAGAACATCTATCCCAACCATGTAGGATTACACGCCTTTCAGATGGACTACAAGAGATGCCCTGCCTATCCAGGGTCTGGGTTGTGTGTCTCTAGCTATGCCTGTGTACTCAGACCCCGTATTCGTGTACTATAGGTTAGAGTATTTGGATTAAAATGGGATGTTCCAGTGTGGTCAATCCATGTCTATGTATTTGGTACATGGAATGTGCCTGGCCGTGTGATCTATCACACGCTCAATCACATAGAAGGGTGGTAAAAGACATTTCAATGGATGTACACGTCATGTCATCCTTAGGGGTTTCCAAAACCCTACTATTTCCACTAAAAAGGATACACATAGAGTGTTATTCGTTATAAACATAGTGTAGACAAAATTTTGATAGAAGCTCTAGATTTGTTCCATAGCTCTGAATATGCTTCAACTATAGTCGATTCCACCTCGATTTTTCTCGAAAAAAATGGATATAACTGTATATTTTGGATCCTGGTAGTTTCTCATCATGAATCATCCTCAACTCATCAATAGGGTTTGACCACACATTCGACACACAACCATAGTTTCATGCATTGATATCTTAATGATTGAACACCCAATCAGTCATACCAGCCTTGTAATGATCCCTGATCTATAACGATTTTGTTGATTAATTATCGACTCTTCAATCTTCATGGTATAAGTGTTCCTTATTGAGCTCAGCTTCCCTAAAAATTATCAAACCAAGAACCACATGGATTTAATTGGTGAAGTAAACAATGAAACTTGTGAGAGATGCACCAATAAAAATGTTTTAAACATCACTGTCCAAGTGTTCTTGGATGGTGATCAGGAACTGGGATCCATGGTTAGAAAAAAGGAGAAATAAATCAATGTTTCAGTTCTTGGGAACATGCATGGTTTGTAATAAGGGTTCATATCAAAGAATAACAATCGATGTGGTAAATATTTTTTCAAGGTCATAAAAATAACCAAATAAAAGTCATACTTCATTTTGGGATTGATAATTAGTGAATAACATGATCACATAATGATTGGAGGATACCATTTCATTTATTATGTCCTGATTCGATTGGATCTAAGATTCTATCTTCATTTGTACCATTTCACTAAAGAGAGTAAAGAGAGATCTTCACTAGCGGTGAGAGAATTATGAGCCAACTCTTGTGAATTGTCCCTAGTTAACCGATATGTGTATTTCATGAATACATTTTAGGGTACATTAATATATTATTTTATAAGTATAATTGATTATTCTGGCCAAATTCTGGACAATTTATCTTGTTTTGATTTTTGTGGAAGAATATAATGAATTTTTAGATAGTGAACAAAAATGGAAAATTTTGGTGGAAAACAAAGCTTCACACCGTGAGAAAATATCTCCTTGTAACCCCATATTTTTGAACCCAAAGCTTATCTAGAAAAATATACAACAATATTACACGACATGTAATATCATTACACATCATGACTTCATCAAAGGAAACTATTGATGCTAGGACAATTAATGAAGAAAATACACACTGTGATAGACTATTGAAAGTCATGTAACTACATTACATGACGTGACATTTTTCGAGATTTTTTTTTGGAGATGAAATATGCTGAGATTCAAAGGAAGTGATTATTTTAAGGTTATACATCCTGAGTCCCCATTACACATCATGAAAGGAGTCAATAATTATAATATTTGAATGAGATTCATAAGAGATTAATGCAGATTAAAAAATAATGAAGCTGACATCATATCAGGATTACATGATGTGTAATCACCATACATGTCATGACAAGGTCTAGGAAGAACCCTTCCAAATCCTATAAAAATAGATATAGCTTGGAGATATGAAGCAATCAGGTTCGGTTTGAGACAAACGTTTGGAGTGAAGCAGAAACACCCTATCTGAGTTCATTATATCTTTTCTTAATGTTTTCATTTTATTTTATCCATAAATATAAACCTCTAATTGCTAAGATCAAAGGGTAGACATTATTTGTTTTAGGTTCATGTAAATATAATGGAGAAGGTTCATTGCATTTATTTATTTTAATTATTCATATAGTTTGTTTGTGAATTTTATTCTTCATCTTCCAATCTCTTTCTTTTTATTTTATCATGAAATTTGATAATTTAATTTAAAGGAAAATTAAAATTGTGCTATTGATAACCCTAAAAGAGGTGTGCCAATATTTAAACTTGGTGAAATATTGTTTAAATACATTATCAAGGAAAACTTGATTTGGTGAAATCCTATAGTATCAAAAAAAGGTAAATGAGGTATTTACACATTGAGGAGAATATACCATGTCCATCAGATCTACCTCATCTTTAATCCAACAGCAATCCCTAATTATCCAATCTATATTCTAAAAATCCAATTACACCTAAACCCAGAAATTAAAAATGATTAGAACACTTTCCAAACCTTATCACAAAATAATTAATCAACTAACTTTGTTTTCATTTGGACTTCTTCGAATAAATCAAATAAAAAACAATTATTTTCTCACCACTTTCATAAAATTATTAAATTAAATCATTTTAAAACATAAAAACTAACTGACTGTTTTTGTAGGTTCGACCTTGATCATCCTATTTACTAAATTTTTATTTAATTGATTATATTTGAGTTTTTATAAATTTGTTTTTACATTGTACTGTAGGGAACTAACGACACCTCATGGGGCTATCAAACCGGTAACATTTTCAAGGATGGTAACATTATTTTTTAGTTATTTTTTATTATATTTATATTTATTTGTTTTTTTCAATCCCACTTTTTAGGTTGGGTGTTCATCCTTTATTTTTTATATTTTTAAATTTTAATTCCCAACTATAACACTTTTGAAAAGAGCAAAGACATTGTTGACTCAACACAAAATTCAAAACCAATCCCAAAGGTCAAAGTAACTACGACCATGGTGGGAATAGAACAAAATAAAATCTTCAAGGAGATCTAGGGCTACAGATGCTCACCGACTAAAAGTGTCTATAAAACATAGGATTGCGACAAAGCATCCTAGAACGCCCCCTGTTGCTGTGAATAACTTTGAGATCAATATTGAAATAATCTCAATGATTTCAAACAATGTAAAATTCACAAGAAATATGTTGAGTCAATAAGGTTCTCTTATGAATTCTCTATTCCTTATGGTTTTAGGTTTTGAAAATAAAAAAAAATTCTTATGTTCTGAATTTGACATTCCGTTATACTTACAAAATTTTCATTCCATTATACTTATAGAATTTTCATTATGTTATAATTATAGATTTTTCATTACAATATATTGGTAATTAAGTTTTACTTACATATTTAACAGTATGGTGTACTTTAGATTTCATCTTATTGATTTATTTAATCCTACTTGATACAGTTTTTCATGATACTGATACCAGTAAATATGTGATATCGTTTTTCATGATACTGATACCAGTAAATATGTGATACCATTTTTCATGACATTGATACTGGTAAATATGTGATACCTTTTTTCATGATACTGATATCAATAAATATGTGATACCATTTTTCATGATATCGATACCGGTAAATATGTCATACCATTTTTATGATGCTGGTACCCAAAATAGTGATATTGTTTTTCTCAATCCGATTTGTATTTTCTTAAGGATCTATTTTCTTAATAATTTTTGTGCTGTTTAATATATCATTCCAATAATATCAGATTCAATGTTTTCTTATACTTAATATTTATCTTAAACTTATCATAGTTTCTTATACATTAAACGATGTCTTACAATTTATTATAAACTAACCTATGTCTGTTTAACATGTATCAAGGTCCCTCATAAATTTAAGGAATATATCACCATTGGAGTGGAGATGACCCTTGAGTAGATTTACCTTTAAATAGAGTTCATTTGAACGAGCAAAGTACTGAGTGAACTTCGATGATGAACAATGAATAAAAAAGCAATAAATGTTGGTGAAGTGATTTCTAGAGAGATAGAGAGGCTCTTACAACTCTCAGTGTTTCATGCAGTTTCCATGAACAACTTGTTCCGGTGTGAACAACTTGTTCAGACTTTATTTGTGCAGACTCTGATCATGCTGATCATGGGCTTCCAGGTTTGAAATACAGAGGGTCCAATTTCCTTCTAAATTGAGGGATTGCGGGGATGGAAAGACAAATAATGATCTTTGGATTGAGGGCTTACATGTGTTTGGGTATGATAGACTTTCTGGAATATATAAATCAAGGAAACCTTATCCATGGTTGTTGGATACCGTTCTCTTTGGGTTAAGACAATCTTTTTGTTAATTGTTTTCTATTTCAAGTTTTTTTATTCCAATACTATTATAACTTTTTTAAAGTTAGAATGTATAACCTTCTTATACATTCTAATTATGTTACTATGATTATATTAATGATTCTATATTATCTAAGGAAGAATATTTATTTTTAAAAAATATTTCTTAATTTTTTTATCTTAAGGATGTAATGTTTAAGAAAAGGTTTCTTTAAGAGGGTTTGTGAATTTTTTTAAACATTTTTAAACTACGTTTTCATAATGTTAAAAGATAACCTTAAGAAATAGATTTCCTTAAGGTTAATTAAAAATTCATTAAGAAAGTCTTATACCAACTTTAATGGTTCTAAAGGAATTTTTTAATTATAAAATTCACCCCCTCTTGTATTTGAGCATCTCATTATACATATTCAATCCTACAATTGGTATCAGAGGAGGTATCTAAAATACTTATATTCACGTATAAGTTTTCTTTCTCATGTTTTTTCTATTTCTATTTTTTACTGCTAACATCTTATTGTGGAAAAAAATTTCTTTTAGTATAGAATGAATTCATGTTGGATCTCTGGACAATCACAATCCTACTAGACCACCGATTTTCGATTGAAATGATTATGAGTAATGAAGAGATAGAATGAAGAAATTTTTGATTAAAACTGCTATAGACAACTACATTAGGTTAACCGGAGATTATAAGATTCCTAATAAGGAACTTAGAAACTTTACTAATCCAAAAAAGGTTGAATACTAGGTGAACTATGATGTATAAAATACTTTGATTTTTTCCATGACTATAAATATATATATCCAAATTTCATCTTGTGAAGCGGATAACAGTATTTGGAAGAATCCTGAAGTAACTCACTTTGGAACTTCTAAAGTCATTCAAACTAGAATATCCATGCTCATAGCTGAAAATCATGGTTTTTGTTTTCTTTACAGAGAACCCATATGTAAGGTAAAACAAATATTCATGACTATTGTCAACATCTTACAATCTACAGGTGAGAAATATTTAGATGATGAAAATATTATAGACAAGATTATAGAAATCATGCCTAACGAATGGAAATCCAAGATGAAAACTATAGATGAGAATAGGAAAGTTACTCATATTTCTCTTTATGAGCTATTTGGAACTCTTCTCCAATATGAAACATAAATGAAGAGAGATGCAGATAATATTAAGAAGAATAATGGAAATTTAAGTGTTGGTTTTAAAACTACTTCAAATCATATGAAATCCAAGAATCATAAGAGTGTTATACTATTTAAATCTAGGAAGGTTGTTATTCAATCCGAATCTAGGGAAAGTGAAGTTTTAGAAAATGAGTTATTAAATCTTTCTCAGATAATGAAATATATTTTTGGGAAAAGAATATTAAATATAGATACAAGAAGAATGATGTAAAAGATAAGAAAGATAGAAAAGTTACATGTTATTAATATAAAAGAACCAATCATACTAGACCTGATTATCCCTTACTTAAGAAAAAAGAAAATAAAGAAAGGAATTATGAAAGGAACAAGAAGAAGTTATACAAATCAAAGAATAAGAAAGTCTTGAAATATAATGACACTTGGAGTGATAGTGGTGGATAATCTTCTGATGATTATTCAGAATATGAATCTTCTAAGAAAAAGAATATTGATTTAATAGCCCAAGTTCCATTTAAAAATCATTGTCTTATGGATAAGGTAGGAACTGATGAATCCATAACCAATATATCTTTATGTGAAAATTGTCTTGATAAAGGATTTTTTCAGATGAAGAATCCACTTCATCAAAACATCAATAATGATTTTCCTTTTTATAAGGATGTTTCTAGATTTGCTAAGTTTCTTGAGATAAGGAATTGTAATGTTTATAAAAAACATGAAAAAAAAATTATAGAGAATTTATTTTAACATAATAAATTTTGAATATTTACAAAGGTCTTGATAAGAAAAAAGATGTTTTAGAAAATTTTTCTAAGAAACGTGACGAAGATAATTTTGAGAAGGATAATCTTTCTAAGGATCATGAAAATCTAATTTTGGAAAAAGATGATTTAGAGGATATAATTAACTCTAAATATATTATTCTAGATGATTGTAATTTAGTCGTAAGACTAATATTTAAAATAATTTCCTTGAGTGAAATTATTGAAAAGATTACTTCCAGTAAAGAAAATTTTGATACGATGTATTATCAAATCTGACCTTAAGGTAATAATCAAGGATTAGGTTATTCTCATAAAAAACCAATCTTTTGAAACAATTATTTTGTTCCTCTAATAGATATCTTTTGCAATAAATGTCAATGTGGTGGGAATTAGAAGAAGAATATTTCTTTAAATAACGTTCAATCCCTTGGGTTTCATAAATATTACATTAGTAAAAAAATGTGGATACCCAACATTTTGATATCTAAAAATTCTAGATCCAATCATGTTTGGATTCTGAAAACCTAAATTTTTCTTTTTCATGATAATGATGGAATTACCAACAATATATTGTACATGAATAGTGAATTTTCCAGGCACATGACTTGTAACAAAGTCTATTTCAAAAAGATCTTAAAGACTAATGGGGGAAAAGTAAACTTTGGAGATAAATTTTAATTATAAATTATCATTATAGTTTACATTATTATTATTAGTAAAGCTATTATTTCAGCTATTCTTTTTGTAAAAGGCCTTAAAGCATAACCCCATTAGCATATGCCAATTATTTGAGGATGGTTACCTTGTGAATTTTAGAAATGGTAAATGGTTAGTTCACAATTCCAAGGATGATATTATTCTCTCTGCCATTTGGCCTGATAATGTCTACACATTAAACCTAGAAGACCTTATAAGTCATGATCTACCATGCCTAAGTGAAATAAAAGATAAATCTTGGATTTGTAATAGAAGACTAGGACACTGTAACTTAAGGAATATTAGTAAACTTTCCAAGAAAGGACTTGTTAAGGACCCACTATATCTCATGTTTCATTCTTCAAAAGTCTGTGATCCTTGTCAATATGGAAAGAAACATAAATCTAGGTTTAGATCTATAAGTAATGTTTCAAATTCTAATGCCTTAAATTTGGTGCACATGGACATATTTGGTCCAACACAAAATAGAAGTATTGGAGGAAAATACAATTTGTTTTTATTACATGATGACTACAGTAGATTTACTTGAGTTTATTTTTTTTAAATAAATATGAACCTTTTTCTTATTTCAAAAACATTAGAGCTCAATTTAAAAATGATAAACACCTACCTTTGAAAACTATTCATAGTGATCATTGTGGAGAATTTGAAAATTCATATTTTGTAATGTTTTATAGTAAAAAAAGTATTACGCACAACTTTTTAGCTCCATGAACTCCTCATCAAAATAGTGTTCTTTAAAGAAGAAATCGTATTCATCAAGAGATGACTAGAAACTTATTGAGTGAATTTTCTATAAACAATAATTTTTGGTCTGAAGCTGTAAGTACTGCCTGTTATACTATAAATTGAGTTTAATAAGGCCATTTCTTAATAAAACACCTGATGAGTTATGGACTGGACAAAAACCAAAAGTTTCTTACTTCAATGTTTTCTGTTACAATGTATTCATCTTGAATACTAAATATAACTAACATAAATTTGCACCCAAATATGATGAAGGAATTTTTATAGGTTACTATACTAATTGTAAGAAATATAGAGTTTTTAATAAAAACACTTGTACTATAAAAGAAATAGTACATGTTATATTTGATGAAACTGATCCTTTTTTTACAAAACTTGAACTTATTTCAGATATATCTTCAAAATATGATATTCAATCATTGATAGAATATCCTTTGGATAATGAAAATGTTTAAGATAATATTTTTGATCCATTTACTCTTGAATATTTTCTTCCCTATGTTGATGAACATGTTTTTCAAAACCAAAGTCAGTTGTTACTTAGGAATCTTCCCAGTGATAATATCATTAGAAATGTTAATCAACCATTAAAGAATAGATGTTCTTTAAGGAATGAAGTGGAACATGTTGATTTTCTTTTCCAATTTGAACTAAAGACTCTTAAATAATCCTTGGGTGATGTAGATTTTATAAAGGATATGCTAGATGAACTCAATGAATTTGTAAGGAATCAAGTTTGGACCTTGGTTTAAAAACCTAAGGAAACTTCTTTTATTGGAGTCAAATGTGTTTTTAGGAACAAATGCGATAAAAATGGAATTATTTTTAGAAAAAAAGCAAAACTAGTTGCTAAAAGATATAACCAATAATAAGTAATGGACTATGATGAAACCTATGCTCCTGTAGAAATACTTGAATCTATCTTTATTCTTTTATCGTCTACAACATTCGTTAATTTCAAACATTATCAAATGGATGTGAAGTGTGCATTCCTCAATGATTATGTATAGATGGATGTCTATGTAGACCAACCCCCTAATTTTGAAGATAAAACATATCCTATTCATGTTTATAAACTTACCAAATCTTTATATGGACTTAAACAAGCCCCTAGGGCTTGGTATGATAGACTTATAAGATTTTTGTTTCAAAATAACTATGCTATGGGAACTTCAGATCCAACCCTTTTTATTAATAATGTTAATAAATATGTTTTGATTGTTCAAATTTTTGTTTATGACATCTTATTTAGATCAACTCAGCAATCTCTAACTGATTCCTTTGTGAATCTTATGAAATCTGTGTTTGATATGAGTATGATGGGTGAGTTAACATTTTTTTATTGGTTTCCAAATTTCTCAAAAACAAAAAGTAACATACGTATCTCAACATAAGTATATTAAATATCTTCTTAGGAAATTTGGGTATGACAACACTAAAAGTATAAGTACTCCTATTTGAACCTCTAACACACATGATATTGATGAATAAGGGAAACATGTGGATCCAACATCTTATAGAGGAATGATAGGAAGTTTACTTTAATTAACATCTAGTTGACCTAACTTAATGCTTTCAGTATTCTTATTTTCATGATATCATGAAAATTTTGAATAATCTCATCTAAAATCTTTGAAATTAATTTTTCAATATTTAAAGGGAACTTTAGATTTTGGACAATTTTATTCTTCTAAAAATTCATTTGAACATAAATGTTTTTTAGATGCTAACTTTGGTAGTTGTAAAATGGATAGAAAAATTACTTCAGAAACATTTAATTTATTAGAATATTCCTCATTTCCTAATTCTTGAAAGAAACATCATTCTATAGCACTTTCCACTACTAAAGCTGAATATGTAGAAGATGGAAGTTGTTGTGCTCATGTGTTTTGGATGCAACACACACTCAAAAATTATGTTATGAGTTTCACTAAAAGTCAAATAATTTGTGATAAAAAAAGTTCAATTTCCCTAAGTTAAAACCCTGCACATCACTCCCATGCAAAGAACATAGATATTAGACATCACATTCTTAGGGATCACACACTTAAAAGAGATATTATTTTTCAATTCATCCGAATGCAAGAACAAAATGATAATATTTTTATAAAACCATTACCTTTTTATATATTTGAATAAATTAAATAGAAGAAAAGAATGATCACTGTAAGGTAATCATTCATATCTACTTCTTGTTCAAATATTCTCCTAATATTAATATACTTCTTATTTTAGGGGGAGTACATATTCTTGTATATTTTTTATTCTTATTATTTATTTAATAAAATTTATCTTTATTTAATATTTTTTAAGAAAATTCATCTTTCTTTAAGAAAATACATATTATCTTTTTTCTTGAAATTGAAATTTTTGGAATTTAATTTCTCTAGATTTAAATTCTCGGAATCTAAAACTTCTAAGAGAATTATTATAATACTGATAAATTCTTCAGAGTTTTCCAAAATGTACACTTTATTACCATTTATTTTTTAATTTTATGTTTCAATTGTTGACATTTCAAGATTTCCAATGTATTTTTTTTAACTTACCTCAAAAGATCAAAATTCATATTTTCTACAATCATCCTTAACTATCAGATCAGATCAGGTTATTTTCCATCGTTTATTATCTTATGGGAGTTGAAAGGTCATTTATTTGTCTATATAAGGGGTGATTCATTTATGAATTACACTTCATCTTCCCTGATCTCTATTCCAAATTTATGTTGCCTTCAAAGTCCTCAGTCCGATTCCGCAATTTCTTACACTATGAATGTTTCCTAAATCCTCACCAGATCAGATGGATATTAACAAGGAAATAATAGATTGGTCAATCTTTTGGGAATGACTGGTATGCACTAATTTCATTGCAAAGTATGACTCCATCATTTCTATGGTTATAAGAACTAACAGATGGGAACGTGTATGCGTGGCTAAGAAGAAATCTCAGGATCCAGTTTACCCTAATCTAGTCATACAATTCTATGAAATCATTAGTTTATTTCAAAAGGATGGAAAGGATATGTTCAAGTCCAAATGTTATGTAAAAACTTATATAGTTCCTTATAATAAGGCAGAAAATGTTCTCAAGATACCGTATGAAGGAGAGGATATTTTATGCTCTCACATACATCCCACAAAGGAAGGTTCATTAGAAAAAGACATGGCTCTGAATTATCTTGGTCTTAAGTATGTCAAGAATATGAAGATTACAAATATTACAACAAATCACAAGCCGGTAGCTCTATGGATTCACATTTTCCTTATTCCAAGAAAAGGCGATAAAAAATATCTAAGGATATGTGATATCTTTCTTTTAGACATCCTTTTCAATGTAAGGAACATAAAATTTATTAAGAACATCTTTCTCACCATCCATTCAGTAAAAGGCGGAACCATCATATCACAGATACTAATGTATTCGACAAATATCTCTAGTATAATTGTTATGTGCCTTTAAGAGATGAATATCCCTTTCCGATCAGTCTCTAAGACGTTTTTCATTTTTTTCTTAGCAATGATACTCTTAAGTGAATGAAGGTATATTTTTTTACCAGAATCCAATTTTTTTGATGAAATGGTTGTTCAGAACAAGTTTGATTTTCTGGAATCTTCAAAATTGGTACCTAAGAAAAGGAAACATGAAAAACTAAGCTTACCAACACCGGTTCCTTATGTTCTTGTATCAGTACCTCCTCTTGTAAAGAAGCGAAAATCATATTCTGATACAACAGTTGAAAAATGGAGAGATAAGGTAGATACTAGAAGGGAAGGTGATCCTTCCTTTGGCTTAAACCCTATAGAGGATAAGGAATTAAAAACCCAGTGAGCTAAAAATATAGAGAAAGAAAAAAAGGAGAAGATATTGAAGAATAAATCCTTGGAAGCTCAAGTGTGCCATTCTTTACTGAAAGCTATAGAGAATAAATATCAAAAATTACTAGAACCTCATGTTTTTCATAAGAAACTAGTTTTCACTCCGAAAATCCAGAAAGCCAATAAAGTCTTAACAATATCAGAACCTGTTCAAGAAATGGAAGATCAAATCATTTAGAAAGACAATGATGGTGTTTTAAGGGAAGATGGAGATTACATTATAACTCCTCAGAGTTCAACTTCTAAATATGTTTCTAAAGAAAAAGAGTTTGAAGAAGAATTTGAAGTTGAGGTTGAAGAACAAGTTGAAAATGAAGTATAAAATGAAGATAAAGAAGAGTTTGAACAACAATGTGATGAAGGGGAAGAGATCCAGGAAGACAAAAGATAATTAGTAACATAAGTAGAAGAGATTGATGGTGATCAAGATGAACAGAATGATCTTAATGTTATCTAAATATCAGATGAAAAAACCCCAGTTTGAAATCATGTTAAAGGAAAGAGTGTTTTGGTTGCCTCATCCAAAAATAAATAACTCATAAGTATTCCAAAAGGATATATAAACTAGATTCTTTAAGTCCAAGAGTTGTTTAGAAACAAAAAGATGATTCAGATTCTGAATCCTCATCCTCTGTTGAGCATGAATTTGTCAAGTTGTATCTAAGAAATTTGTTCTGTACTACTCTGGTTCATGCAAACTAAGATGCCCAGAGTCAAATGATTAATGAGACCTTGAATAAAAAGACAGAATCTACCAATATTCTTATGGACATGGTGGTTAAGTAAGAAGAAGACATCATTGATCTTTTGATTGATTATAAAGATCATAAGGTGACTTTTAAGAAAGTATTTAGCTACACCAAAACCATCAATGAAGAGCATAGACAGTTTAGTGACTTCATGGATTCAACAAACAAAGCATTAAATACCTGTGAATATGAGTTCAATAAAGTCAGGGCATCCATTTATGAGAAAGTTAGCAAAATCAATTCTTTTTCCCGGTCTGTAAGCAGTGAAAAAGAATTCAGAGATGAATTAGTTAAAAAGGTGGCTGCTCAAGAAGAGTTCATTAATAATCAAGATTATATAATCAAAATATCAAGAAGAAAGGATCATGTACTTAGAAATTAAGAACCAAAACTAGGAGATTTTGTTGAAGAATATTCATCAAGATCATAAAAAAGTCATGAAACTTAAAGCTTTGATGATGAAAATGTTGTCTGAGCAGAAGAAAGATGGATGATTTTTTTCTTAAATTCTAATGTTTTTTTGTAATATAAACTTTATTTCCAAAATTTCCTAAATATTTTTCTTGCATATCCTACTTTTTTTTCACATGTATGTTTCCTTAACCTTACAGTTACATCTTATACTTATCCAATCGTTTTTTAAAATCACGAAAGGGGAGAATTTTTTTGAAGGAAGAATTTAATGAAGACTCTAAAGGGGGAGAATCTATTAAGGGTGAGTATGGTAAGAAAGAATAATTCTTAATTAAGGAGGAGTTTCTTTTAAGATGATATGTTTATCTAAGGGGGAGATATTTCCTTAAGAAAGAAATATGGATGATAAAATTCTAGAATATGATCCTTGGAAAATATAACCCAAGGGGGAGTTAGTCATATT
Organism: Viscum album; assembly: GCA_963277665.1. Taxonomy (NCBI): domain Eukaryota; kingdom Viridiplantae; phylum Streptophyta; class Magnoliopsida; order Santalales; family Viscaceae; genus Viscum; species Viscum album. The sequence continues at coordinate 1,544,048,750 of OY728135.1, read as the reverse complement.
CATCCTAAATTTCTTTAAAAGAGGGAGATATGTTTTTTTGTACTTGTTTATCAAATTCAATATATGTAATGTCCCTGATTTTTCTATGTATTATTTTAATATTATGTAGGAATTCTTTCGTGACCAGGATTTGAAATGGTGTGCAATTCCGAGGCCCGGTGAGCCCGAAACAGATGTTTGAATTTAATTATATAATTAAATTATGGGCGCATGTGGTTTTCCAGACAAAGTTGAATAACTCCTGAACAGGTTCTCCGATTGGAAATCTGAGGGCACTATTGCATTCAGAGAAGAAATTTTAACTTAGTGAAGGCCTAACATCGGCTGGCGTAGGTTGGTGGTGAAATCCAATTTTTGGACGTAACTGTAATAAAATATTTAATAAAAATATTTTATTGAATCTGGTGGCGGAGAATATCTTTTTACCCTTTTAAATAAAGGTTTTCGCAGGGGTCCAGGGTTACATACCTAATAACCCTGAAACCCATGGAGGCCCTAGAATCTCTGGAGGAAACCCCCAATGCGGTGATGACATTCTTGATGAGTTTTTCTGGTGATGACGACGCAGAAACCAGATCTTCGCCAACGAACGCCTCAGATCCAGGTAGGATGTTTGAATTTGATTTCCTTTCCCCATTCTTGATTTCTATGACAAATGTGGACTAATCTACGAACAGATTAGCCTGTGGATCGATCGTATTTGAGGGATGGGATTTTGGTGGGAATTTGGGGAAGATCTTCATCCTTGCGATTTAATCTATCGATAATTTTGGTTTTGATATAATGGTGATGAACCCAGATCATCACAAACAATGATCGAGGTTCATCCCTCTTGTTCGTTTTGCAATTAAATTCCCCATTCTTTGTGGAGACTCCTCGTTCTTCCCCTTGCTTAACGTTCATTGAGGAAATCGATTGTTGCACGTTCGTTTGTTGGCGCAATGATCCAAGATTGTAGATCTAACCCCAGAATGATACTATGGAGGTGCGACTGTGGAGGCGATGGACAATTCAGAGAGGATCGAGAGATATGGGTTTTTTGGGCATTTTCTTTCAGATAAATCAACTCTTGTTTTCCGAGCCGATTGAAAGCCCTAAACACGTGGATTCAGTGTTAGGATGATGAAACGAACAAGCGTCACGAAATTCGCGGAAAACAAAAAACAGAATCAAGATCCAGAAGATCAGATGAGGCGCGAGGAGGAAGACGAATATTCTGGAGAAATCCCGACTACATGGTGTGTCTAATGGGCTACATAGAGTGTGTTCGTCGGTGAACCACTTGGCATGTACTCTAGGAGTACATGGACATGGGTTGGGTACACTGCCAAGGACATGAAATGTATACCCTTACCCTAGCCAGACCCGAACAGATATGTGGGATACCCCGTGTACTGGTACATGGGAATGGCGACACGGACAAAGACCGTGTACAGGCACATGGACAATGTACACAAAGCGAACCCCAGGTTCTCGGACACACCGTTTAATCCTTCTACAAGCCATGTAGATACTTTTTATGCGTCAAGCCCAGAGACACGGGTTGTTTACATGGGCAGTACCTGGAGTCACGGAACACGGTGTGTGATCCTACTACATGTCATGTAGTCTAGTATTACACACCTGGACTAGAGACACAGTTCATTTACACGGGCAGTACTCGGAGTCAAGGTACACGGCATGTAACCATACTACACATCGTGTAACCTATTTTACGTGGCTTTATCCTTTTGTCTTCTGTGACATGGACTAGCTTTCTTAGGATTCGTACCCTTGGTATTTACCCTGAAGGTTCCTGTTATCATTTCCTACGTACATGAGTATGATCCCTTCAGAAATAATTCTTGAATAGAGTTGTTGGAATCCCCTCTTTGAGACTTAGAGACGAATCCTCTATTCATTCCTGGAACCCTAAGTAGAGTTCTTGGTATCGATGTGACCAAAATTACCCGGGCACCGATCATCTGCTTAGAAGATTAGTTCAGACTGAGTTGTTAGAATCACCCCATAGTAATTTTTTGTGATCCTATTCTGAAAATCGTATTCTCAAGTACTTGTGGAGTGTGTTCTCCTGGAACGAGTACTTAGTTACCTCTCTCTTCAGACCTAGGAGTGTGTTCTCCTTGTTACATGCTTAGTGGAATCTTCGAGCTGGATCTTAGGGGTGGTTTCGAGATAGTCGATTATGCATGAGTATATCTGGATATTTATTGTTAAATGTTCTATAAACATATACTGTGTAGATTTTACTATATATTTCTTTTGTGGTATTTTCCCTTATTTTATTCCTTTGTGGTTTTGGGGTGTCCTACTGGTTATTTTTATTGTCACTCATGCACAGGCATTGCCTGCACATGTTGTGTCTTGTGTAGATGAGCAGGCCTTTGACTGGAATCTAGGTAGACCAAGACAGTATGGTGCTCAGTGAGATCAGGCAGGCTGAGGTTAGTTCCTACGGCTATAGATTGTAGTCCCAATACCTTTCTTTACAAGTTAGACTTTGTTGCAGAATCTCTTTTGGTGGGCTTGTACTTTTGACCCAAGGTTTTACATTATTGTACTTTACATTCCAGTCGTACTCTGTTGGTTGAGAATTTTAGTGTATGCATGAATTTCCATTTATATTAGCTTTTACTTTTTCATCTTGTGGGCTTGGAGATGTTTTGTGCATGTATACAGGTTTATATGCAATGCCTCCCATGTTACTAACATGCCTACTTGGTGCTAGTCACCAGCCCCTAGCCTATTAGAGGAGGGCATGGGGAGTTGCGGCTCGTGCCCCACTAGGACGGGTCGTGACGGAGTGGTATCAGAGGTGGTCGGTTCTACCATAGGTACGAGGGTCTGTGGGTTGGTTTGGGGCAATTGTGTTAAGTGTTTCGAGTTCGGCATTCAGGCCAGGTACCCCAGTGTTGGTGCGGGCGGCCGACGTATCCATACACCAGGACTCTGATAATTTTATTTTCAACTCAGAACATGAGAACACTAGTTGCAGGAAAAAATAATTGTACATGCATCATATAGGAATGGGTTTTGGTTTCCATGTACTTCTTGAGTCAGTTCTCCAGATATACTCAATGAATGTGATACATCTTGTTATTTTACAGGATGCCTCCGCGACGCACACCCACTATGATCCAGCAGCTCGATCACAAGAATGACCCCCTCAGTGATGAAGCTTCGATATAGGGACCAGATTCCCTAGTTTTACCTTCAGGTTGTGTGCCAGCTATTCCACCACCTGTGGAGCAGTTTTTATTTCCTGATGTACCAATAAAGGAGGAGAGCAGGCTGAGCACACTCCATGAGTTTCAGAGACAGAGACCCTCCAGTTTCGCGGTGAGCCTGACCCTCTGGCAGTAGAGGACTAGCTTGAGGCAGTGGCCAGAGTCTTCCGTTTGGTCAGGAAACTAGTAGACCAGATGTTGATCCTGGCAGTGAGCCTTATACAGGGCTCGACTGGGTGATGGTGGAGTTTGTTCATCCAGACTCACGACAAGGCGACTCTTGCATGGTCAAAGTTGGAGCGTCTCTTCAGAGGGGAGTTTTCACAGGTTACCCTAAGAGCAGTATGTATATAGAAGCTTCTTCAGCTCTATGAGGGAACCATGTTGGTGGCGGACTGTTCATTGAGTATTACCGACCTCTCACGGTACTAGATTGATATGGTTAGGGATCAGTACTTTAGAACTCAAACTTTTCCGAGGGTCTTGCACAAAGATATCTAATCTATAATCATACCTATGAGAATTCCTACTTATACTGGGGTTCTTGAGTAGGCTTTGATGGTAGATATCTTCTTGGAAGAGCATTGACAACTGACAGTTGTTAGTATTGAGAGAGCTGGAGCAGAGACCTCAGCAACAGGGAGCTAACGTTTGGGACCCAGGCGTGGGAGACGATTTCAGAGGAGATCTCAGGACATATGATCTACTGTAAAGGGTTCGTAGGGTGCATCCATCCATAATCAAGAGAGGTGATGCTACTATTGTGATGGAAAGTGATATATCGCTCGAGATTGTCCGACCCACTGTACTATTGACATCGGAGCGGTGGATGGACCACCAAGGTAGAGGCAACGTGTGGAGAAGACAGACCCACAGGGCAGTAGACATGGTAGGGGATCTGGGAGCGCAGCTGGAGGTGGTCTGCATTTTGACCTTTTACCACCACCCCCAGGAGGTCCACCCCTAGCTTAGGGAGCTGGTGGACAGAGGCAGGGACATCTGCAAGCAGCGGAGGCTTATGACCCAGGTACTCCTGGAATGATTAGAGGTAAAATCTGTGTCTTTTCTACTTTGGATATCGTACTGAAAGACACAGGTGCTAGTCATTATTTTTTGGATTCTTATCTTGTTCAAGACCTTGAGATTTTAGTTGAGCCATTGACTCGACTCTTATGCTTAGAAACACCGACTGGAGAAGATACAGAGATCACACACCTTTGTAGATAGTGTGACCTAACCCTTGGAGGTGAGAGTTTAGGTTGGAACCTCTTGGTGGTAGTGTTAAGGCCTTACAATGTCATTATTGGTATGGATTGGCTATCCATAATTCATGCCTATATTGACTGTTTTAGGCGAAGGGTGCGGTGTGTCTGCAATGATAGAATGAGGTTATCCTTCGTCGCTGAAAAGGAGACCCAAGCAGCGTAGGATGGACTCATGTGTAGGAAGGTACAACTGATTTCACATCATTTGGCTAGCCTATCCCTTGGCACAATAGATTTTATGAGTTTCCAGTTTCCATCAGTAGTGGATGAGTACGAGGACGTCTTTCCGAAGGATGTCCCCGGAAAACCTCCCTATCAAGAGATAGATTTCTGCGTTGAGTTGCAACCCGGGACGACACCGATATTAGTATCACTATATTGGATGGATCCTGGAAAACTTCACAATCTAAGAGTGTAGTTGGAAGACTTGCAGAGGAAGGGTTTTGTGAGACCCAATGAATCACCCTGGGCGTCCCCAGTGTTGTTTTCCAAGAAGGAAAATGGGAGCATGAGTTTGTGTGTTGATTACCAGCGCTTGAATCAGGATATCGTGAAGATACAATATCCACTACTGAGGAACGATTACCTCTTCGACCAGTTATGAGGGGAACGATGGTTCTCAAAGGTTGATCTATGATCATACTATCAGCAGTTGTGAGTATGATATGAGGATATACCAACGACGGATTTCAGATGCCGCTATGGTCACTATGAGTACTTGGTGATTCCCTTCGGCATGATGAACGCCATGGAAGTGTTTATGGGACTCATGAATAGGATCTTTTAGCCCTATCTAGATTAGTTTGTAGTGGTCTTTATCGATGATATCCTTGTGTGCTCTGCGTCCGAGGAGGAGTACACGAGGCACATAAAGATGGTTTTAGACACACTCTGAGAGCACCGGTTGTATGGGAAACTCTCGAAGTGTCAGTTCTAGATATAGGAGGTCCACTTTCTGGGACAAGTTATCTCAGAAGATGGTGTAGTAGTGGAACCATCCATGGTAGAGTCCGCGTTAGTATGGGATCCACCCCGGAGCTTGACGGAGGTGCGGAGTTTCCTTGCTTTGGTAGGCTATAATCGGAGATTAATTATTGATTTCTACCATATTTCAGCACCCATGAATGCTTTGAAACAAATGGGTAAGCCTTTTGTGTAGACTGAGAGATGCCAGCATGAATTTCAGCAGTTGAGACAGAGTCTGAAGGGTGCCCTGATCATTAGACTACCAGAAGAAGGTGTCAAGTACGTGGTGTTCTATGCCGTATCAGGAACCGGACATGGATATGTCCTGATGCAGAGGAAAGCTGTCATTGCCTATGTCTCACAACAGTTGTGGCCACATGAGCAGAACTACGCAACCCATGATCTTGAGTTGGCAGCGGTAGTCTTCGCATTTAAGATCTGGCGGCACTACCTGATGGGGAAGCAGTTTACCATCTACTCTTATCACAAGAGTCTCAGATATATCTTTTCTCAGATGGATCTGAATTTGATACATAGGCGGTGGATTTAGTTCCACCAGGAGTATGACTTTGAGATCGTTTATACTCCTGGGATGAGGAATGTTGTGGCAGATTCTCTCAGCAGGAAATCTAGTTCGCAATTGCTGTATGAGGAGACGAGGTAGTTGGCCTCTTTATAGTTATCCATCATGGATAAAATGAGGAATCTTACCTTCAGTCGATGTTTGTTACCCCTCTACTCTTACAGTGAGTCAGGGAAGCATAGCTCGAGGATGCTAGGTGTGAGACTCTACATGATCAGATATCCACAGGTGATGTTGCCAATGGATATTCAAAATATGGGGAGCACGTTGTTCTCTTTAGAGGGTGCACAATAGTACCAGTGACGCTGCAGGAGGAGGTTCTAAGGGAGTTCCATACATCTCCTTTGGCGGTGCATCCAGGAGTGGAAAAGATGTAGTAGGACCTTCGACATCAGTTTTGGTGGTCAGGAATAAAGAAAAGTGTGGCAGAGTTTGTATCTCTGTGCCTTACTTTTCAGAAAGTAAAGGTTGAGCACCAAATTCCAACAGGTTTGACTCATCCCCTTGAGATGCCAGAGTGGAATTGGGATGGGATATTCGTGGACTTTGTGATGGGTTTACCACGTACGTCCAGGGGACTCGATGCCATCTAGGTGATCGTTGACCGACTCACCAAGTCGGCCCACTTCCTAGCCACACGGGAGCAGATTTCAATAGAGAGATTGGGACACATCTACGTCCAGGAGATAGTTCGACTTCATGGAGTGCCATCCATGATATTCTAATATTGTGATTCTCTTTTCACATCCTGGTTGTGTAAGGGATTGCATGACGTTTTTGGGACCCAGTTATGCTTGAACACAGTGTTTCATCCTCAGACTGATGGTCAGACAGAGTGGACCATCCAGGTTCTAGAGTATATGCTATGAGCTAGCATACTTGACTTCAGTCGAAGATGGGAGGATCACATACCACTAGTGGAATTTTTTATAACAACATTTATCATTTTACTATTGGTATGGAACCATTTGAGGATTTGTACGGACGACCTTGCAGGTCACCACTTTGCTGGACTGGCCTAGGAGAGTCAGCACTCATGGGCCCAGAGATGGTGTGAGCTACTACGGAGAAGGTGCAGTTCATCTAAGAGTGGATGAAGACTACACAGTGTCAGCATAAGTCTTATGCTGATAGAAGGCAGAGGCCCTTGGTGTTCGAGGAGGGAGACCGTGTGTTCCTTCGGGTCTCACATCGATGGGGACTGCAGATATTTTACTGAGGAGGCAAGATATCTCTGAGGTTCATCAGACCTTTTTAGATTTTGAGTAGATTTGGTGAGGTGGCATACCTTTTGGCTCTACCTCCTCAGATGGACCGGGTACACAACGTCTTTTATTTTTCACAGCTCCAGAGTTACGTGCATGATCCATCACACGTTATCGACTGGGGTGAGCTGGACATTGATAATGGATCGACCTTTGCTGGGTACCCTGTGGAGATTGAGGATCGGCAGGAGAAGATCCTTCGTGGGTGAGAAATTACCTTGGTGCTTGTCTGGTGGCAGCACAGAAATCTCTAGGAGAGAACGTGGGAGCGGGAGGCTCAGATTCGCGTGCAGTAACCACATCTTTTTTGGTAGCATTTGTTTTGGATTTTCGGGGACTTAAATCCCTAAGGTGGGAATTATGTAATGTCTCGGATTTTTCCATGTATTATTTTAATATTATGTGGGAATATTTAGAGACCTGGATTTGAGACGGCGTGCAGTTCTGAGGCCCGGTGAGCCCGGAACAAATGATTGAATTTAATTAAATAATTAAATTACGTGGGCATGTGGTTTTCCTGAAAACGTGGAATAACTCCTGAATGGGTGCTCGGATTGGAAATCTGAGGGCACCATTGCGTTCAGAGCAGAGATTTTACCTTAGGCAAGGCCTAACATCGGCTGGCACAGATCTGTGGTGAAATATAGTTTTTGGACATAACCATAATAAAATATTTAATAAAAATATTTTATTAAATCTGTTGGTGGAGAATATCTGTTTATCCTTTTAAATAATGGTTTGCACAGGGGTCCAGGTTTACAGACCTCATAACCCTGAAGCCCTTGGAGGCTCTGGAAGCTATGGCGGAAACCCCCAATGCGGGGACAACATTCTTGATGAGTTTCACCGGCGACAAAGACGCAACGACCAGATCTTCAACAACGAATTCCACAGATCCATGCAGGATGTTTGATTTTGATTTCTGTTCCCCATTCTTTATTTCTACAATGAATGTGGACTAATCCATGAACACATTATCCCACGGATCGATCGTATTTGTGGGATGGGAATTTGCGGGGATTTTGGGGAAGATCTTCATCCTTGAGATTTAATATGTTGATTATTTGGTTTTAATCTAATGGCGACGAACCCAAATCATCACAAACAATGATCGAGGTTCATCCCTCTTGTTTTTTTTTGTGATTAAATTCCCTGTTTCTCAGGGAGACTCCTCGTTCTTCCCCGCGCTTGACATTCTTGGAGGAAATTGATTGTTGTACATTCATTTGTTGGCGCAATGATCCGAGATTTTAGATCCAACCCCAGAACAATTCTACGGAGGTGCAACCGCGGTGGCGATAGATAATTTACAGCGGATCGAGAGATATGGGTTTTTGGGAGTTTTCTTTCGAATGAATCAATGCTTATGTTCCAATATGATTGAAGGTACGAAACACCTGGATTCAGTGTTAGGATGATGAAAGGAATGAGCATCTTGAGTTTCGCGGAAATCAGATGAAAGAATCATGATCTGGAAGATCAGTCGAGGTATAAGGAGGAAGAATGCGATTCTGGAGAAATCCCGACTACACAATGTGTAGTATGGGATACAAGGCGCGTGTTTGTCAGAGGACCACCTGACATGTACTCCAGGAGTACACGTACATGGGTTGGGATCACGGCCAAGGACACGACGTGTATACCCTTCCCCCAGCCAGACCCGGCCAAATACACAGGATACCCCGTGTAATGGTACATGAGCATGGAGACATGGACATAGATCGTGTACGGGCACATGGCCAGCATACACAGATCAAAACCTAGGTGCTCGGACACGACGTGTAATCCTTCTACACGCCGTGTAGTTGTTTTTTATGCGAAAAGGCTAGCGACATGATCCATTAACATGGGTAGTACCCGGAGTCAAGGAACACAGCATGTGATCCTACTACATGCCGTGTAGTCTAGTTTTACACACCTGGACTGGAGACACAAGCCGTTTACACAGGCAGTACCCAGATTGAAGGAACATGGTGTGTAACCATACTACACACCATGTAACCTATTTTACATGGCTTGATCCTTTTGTCATCCATAGCTTGGACTATCATTCTTAGGGTTCATACCCTTGGTCTTTCCCCTGAAGGTTCCAGGTATCATTTCCTACGTACAATAGTATGATCCTTTCAGTAGGTCTTTCTGAATAAATTTGTTGGAATCCCCTTTGTGAGATGTAGATCCGGGTCCTCTATTCATTCATGGAACCCTAAGTAGAGTTCTTGGTATCGACATGACCAACTTTACCTTGGCACCGATCCTCTGCTTAGCGGATTAGTTCAGACTGAGTTGTTAGAAACACCCCACAGCTATTGGTTGTGATCCTTATCTGAACATCATATTATCAATTACTTGTGGAGTGTGTTCTCCCAGAACAAGTACTTCCTTACCTCTCTCTTTAGACCTAGGAGTGTGTTCTCCTTGTTACGTGCTTAGTGGAAGATTTGAGTAGGATCTTAGGGGTGGTTTCATGATATTCGATCGTGCATGAATATATCTAGATATTTCTTGTTATATGTTCTGTAAAAATATACTAGGTAGAGATGACTGTATCTTTCTTTTGTGGTATTTTCCCTTGTTGTATTTCTTTGTGGTTTCGGGGTGTCCTACTGGGTATTGTTATGCTCACCCCTGCACGGGCTTTTCCCGCATGTGTCATGTCTTGTGCAGATGAGTGAGCCTTTGATAGTATTCAAGGGGGACCAAGACCGGAAAGTGCTCAGTGAGATCAGGCATGCATAAGTGAGTTTCTACGGCTACAGATTGTAGTCCCAGTACCTTTCTTTATAGGTTGGAATTTACTACAGACTCTCTTTTGTTGGGCTTGTAATTTTGGCCCAGGGTTTAACATTACTGTACTTTAATTTCATGTCGTACTCTATTGGTTGGGATTTTTAGTGTATGTATGCATTTCCCTTTTTAGTAGCTTTTAATTTTTCAGCTTATGGGCTTGGAGATGTTGTGTGTGTGTGTGTATAAGTTTATATGCAATGCCTCCCATGTTAGTAACATGTCTACTCGGTGCTAGTCACCTGCCCCTGGACTATTGGAGGCAGGCTTGGGGAGTTGCGGCTCGGGCCCCACTGGGACGGGTTGTGACAATATATTCTTACTTAGAAAATTTGTTGGTGATTTTCAATAAGGGGGAGATTTTTGAGTCAATAAGGTTCTCTTATTACTTATCCATTCCTTATGGTTTTATGTTTTAAAAATCACATACACTTTTTCTTATGTTTTGAATTTGATATTCCATTATACTTAGAGAATTATCATTCTGTTATACTTACATAATTTTGATTCTGTTATACTTATAGATTTGTCATTACGATATATTTTTCATTACATTTTACTTACATCTTTAACATTATAATGTCACTACTGGAATTCAGTCTTTTCCCAACGGCAGTATACCAACGGTTTGCTTAAACCGTTGGTATAGTGAGCCTTTGCCAACGGTTTAAGAAAACCGTTGGCAAAGAGAATTTCAGTGGACCCTTTCCCAACGGTTCACTGGAACCATTGGGAAAGGGTGATAAAATCACACATTTCCCAACGGTTCACTGGAACCGTTGGGAAAGTGGTGCTAAACTCACACATTTCCCAACGGTTCCAGTGAACAGTTGGGAAATGTGTGCCTTTGCCAATGGTTTTTATAAACCGTTGGCAAAGGTTTCCCCCAAATTGCAGATCACAATCTCCTCTCCCCATTCGGACAGAGCCTTAATCTATTCGCTCAGGTGCTCTCGCGAACCCCATCCGACTCCACTGCTCTTGCGAATCCGAACACCAGCACCCCCCATCCCAACAAGTATACCCAATACGAATAGGTAAAATTTGATCTCAACCATATTTTTGTAGTTGTTTTAATGAACAGATTTTTTCCAGGTGTTGGTGGTTTAATTGATTATTGAAATTAATATCTAAATAAGATATTGTTTGTGTTTGTGAATACTTCTTTAATGTTATTGTATTCTATGTTTGGAAGGAGAGTGTTCAAAACATGTAAATCAGAGTTGGGACGTTTATATGTTTTGGATAATGGATTGTGGGAATTATGGATTGTGTTCAAACCAATTTGATATGTTTTGGATAATGGATTGTGGGGGTAGGGGGTGTCCACGGGGGTGGGTGGGTTGTCCACAGGGGTGGGTGGGGGTGTCCACGGGGGTGGGAAAGGATGTCCACGAGGTGGGAGGTGCTGTCTAGGGGGTGTGGGCTGTCCTGGGGGTCTGGGTGGGGTGTCCTGGTGGGGGAGGGGTGTGTGGGGTGTCCAGGGGGGGTGGTATGTCTAGGTGGTGGTGGTGGGGTTGCAGGGGAGGGGGGTGTGGGCTGTTTGGGAGGGTGGTCGGGGCTATCCAGGGGGGGTACGGGGTGTCTAGGGGGGTACGGGGGTGGGCGGGTTGTCCACAAGGGTGGACGGGCTGTCCACGGGGGTGGCCGGGCTGTCAAGGAGGGGTGGGCGGGCTAGCCAGGGGGGGTGGGTGGGCTGGCCACGGGGGGTAGGGGTGTCTAGGGGGGTGGGCGGGCTATCCAAGGGGGTGGGGGGCTGTCCATAGGGATAAGGGTTGTCGAGGGGGGTGGGTGGGCTGTCCACGGGGGTGGTTGGGCTGTCTAGGGGGTAGGGGGTGTCCACGGGGGTGGGCGGGGCTGTCTAGGGGGTGTGGGCTGTCCTGGGGGTCTGGGTGGGGTGTCCTAGTGGGGGAGGGGTGTGTGGGGTGTCCAGGTGGGGTGGTATGTCTAGGTAGTGGTGGTGGGGTTGAAGGGAAGGGGGTGTGGTCTGTTTGGGAGGGTGGGCGGGGCTATCCAGGGGGGGTACGGGGGTGGGCGGGCTGTCCACAAGGGTGGACAGGCTGTCCACGGGGGTGGCCGAGCTATCAAGGACGCGTGGGTGGGCTGTCCAGGGGGGGTGGGTGGGCTGGCCACATGGGGTAGGGGTGTCCAGGGGGGTGGGCGGGCTATCCAAGGGGGTGGGGGGCTGTCCATAGGGAGAAGGGGTGTCGAGGGGGGTGGGTGGGCTGTCCACGGGGGTGGTTGGGCTGTCTAGGGGGTAGGGGGCATCCACGGGGGTGGGTGGGTTGTCCACGGGGGTGGGCAGGGCTGTCCACGGGGGTGGGAAAGGCTGTCCACGGGGGTGGGCGGGGCTGTCCAGGGGGTGTGGGCTGTCTTGGGGGTCTGGGTGGGGTGTCCTGGTGGGGGAGGGGTGTGTGGGGTGTCCAGGGGGGTTGGTATGTCTAGGTGGTGGTGGTGGGGTTGCAGGGGAGGGGGTGTGGGCTGTTTGGGAGGGTGGGCGGGGCTATCCCCGGGGGGTACGGGCTGTCCAGGGGGGGTGGGTGGGCTGGCCACAGGGGGTGGCCGTGCTCTCACGAACCCCCCGTCCGAACATCATCGACCCCTGTGGACAACCCACCTTTTATCCCAAATTCCATAGATTTATACATTATATTATTATATTATGTCTCAAATTATCTAAAATATGTGTTTGATGTTCTTCACGTGACCTATCATAATTCCTTCTCATAATCTATAGTGATCATGGGAAGATCCCATGCATGATTCATGATCACTCAAATTATTCTGCAGATCATACATAATGGAAGCCTTACAGGATGTGAGATGATTATATCTATGAAATATACTCAGGTACCTGGTGAGGAAGTGCATATTAATTCAAAAAGGTAAATCGCATATGAGGATACCCTACTAATATGGTTATGGGATGAGGCATGCTCCGATGTGATAACACATTAAGTTCTTGTTGGTTTTACATTTTTCAGTAACACATTAGTATGTTTTTTTCACATGTGTAGTTGATACCATGATTATTTTCTTCCTTTATCGTTTACTTAAATGTATTTTCTATTAAAGTTCAATCCTATTGAATTTTTTATGACAAAATGACTTATATGAATTCTTTTTACAGAATGGACAGAATTTGGATGTATGAAACCGATCGTATCTCAAGCAATTTTCAAAACAATTTGGAGAGCTTTATAGATTTTTCATTTCACAATGCTTCAGATAGTGGTCGCATACACTGCCCATGTTTCAATTGTGTTGGTAGACCTTGGTTGATTCGTGAAGAAGTTAGCTACCACATAACCAAAAATGGTTTTCAAGCAAAATACTTTGTGTGGTATCACAATGGGGAGAAAATGAAACCTCAAATTGGTGATGATCGAAATGAAAGGACTGGAATGGAGAATTTGGTAGATGATCGGTTTCCATTTATTCGTCATCATGAAAAAGAAAGGATTTCGACTTAAGAAGACGTCGATATGAGGACAACTGATGCATCTAGTGAAAATGATGATATTGATAGGGTGAAAAAATTGAAGGATGCTGCCACGACTCCAGTATATCGACAATGCGATAAAATGAAAAAGCTGGAATTTTTAATCCAATTGTTTCATGGAAAAACTATGTATGGGATTTCTAATACAGCAATCGATTACATTCTTACCCTCTTGAAGGATTTACTTCCAGATGATGCAGATATTCCCTCAAACCACTATATGGCATGGATGTTAGTTGAAGAACTTGGATTTTCCAGAAAAAAAATTCATGCTTGCCCGAAAGATTGCAGTTTATTCTGGGAAGAAACCGCTGAACGAAATGAATGTATAAAATGTGGCACATCCCGCTGGAAGTCAAAATCTGATGGAACACCATCCCGCGTTCCACAGAAAGTAATGTGGCACTTTCCATTGATCCCCAGACTCCAGAATCTTTTTATATCTGATGACATATCAATAAAAATGAGATGGCATGATAGCGAGAGAAAGAAGACTAATGATGAGTTGGTTCATCCTGCAGATGGATTTGCATGGCAGAGATTTGATGCTCGACATCCTGATTTTGCAACTGGCGTGCGTAATGTGAGGCTGGGTCTTTCATGCGACGGTTTTAATCCGTTTGGGCAGATGCTTACTTCGCACAGCACATGGCCAGTTTTTATACACATTTATAATCTTCCCCCATGGTTGTGTATGAAAAAATCTTACACTTTCATGAGTATACTCATATCTGGTCCTTCTGATCCCGACATTGATATTGATGTATACATGCAACCTTTAATAAAAGAGTTGAAACTTCTTTGGGATGTGGGTGTGCGCACATACGATGAATGTTCGAAAGACATATTTCAGATGCATGCTGCGCTTATGTGGACGATCAATGATTTTACGGCATATGCAATGATGTCTGGATGGAGCATGAAGGGAAAACTGTCATGTCCAGTTTGTATGAAGAATACACGATCCAGAAGACTGAAACATCATTGTAGTTTCAGTTTTATGGGACATCGACGATTTTTGCCAATGGATCATCCATATAGAATGAATCGTCGAAGATTTGATAATACTATAGAGACCGATGATCCACCTCAGCGTATGTCTGGAACTGATGTGCTTAATGAATTGAAAGATTTCAGTTTTTTGTTCGGGAAGGTTCAAATGAAATCTGGAAAGAGAAATAATGTTTCCACAGAAACCTGTTACAATTAGAGGAAGAGGAGTATCTTTTTTGATTTGCCTTATTGGTCAACCAATTTGCTACTTCATTGCTTAAAAGTAATGCATATTGAAAAGAATATATGTGAAATGTTGCTTTCAGTTCTTCTAAATGTAAAGGGGAAGACAAAAGATGATTTACGATCTCGACGTGACTTGGTGGATTGGGGAATCAGACCAGAATTGCATCCTGTGCGTATCAGTGAAAATAAATGGAAACTTCCATGTGCTTCTTATGTGATGACACCTACTAAAAAAACAATTTTTGGAAGTATTAAAGACTATTAGAGTTCCTGATGGCTATTCAAGCAACATATCTAAACGGGTCAATAGAAGAGAGTTGAAGCTAAAATCTTTGAAGACTCATGATTATCACGTTCTACTGCATGAGTTGCTTCCAATAGCAATCCGTCATATTTTGTCCAATAATGTAAGGGTGGGTGTTATTCGGTTGTGCCATTTGTTTAGAGATCTTTTTGCTAAGAAGTTGTCCAGGTCTTTCTTGCAAAAAATGTTGACAGATGCCCCATTAATTTTGTGTGAGTTGGAGAAAATATTTCCCCTATCATTTTTCACATGCATGCTGCATCTGAATGTCCATATTCCAACTGAAATACTTCTCAGAGGACCTGTTTCTTTTCGTTGGATGTATCCAACTGAAAGAAATATGTTCACATTAAAGTCTTATGTTCGAAACAAGAATCATCCCGAAGGTTCTATCGTGAACGGTTACTTAGCTCAAGAATGTATGGATTTCTGTTGAATGTATTTGTCTGATCTTACTACAAGAATGAACAGACCAATGAGAAATGAAGAAGAAAAATATGAGCAAATTGAACCCAGTTTTCCATCACTTCCTCAAACAGGAGGAATTCCTGGATCATATACATTGAAGACATTAAGCCTTGAAGAGAGGGAGATGGAACATCGCACAATTTTGTTCAACTGTGATTTTTTCGATGACTATATCAGGTAACAAAAATGAATATGTATATCTTACATATATATCTGTTAAACTATTCATATTTTTTTATCTACAGGGAACATAAAACAATGATAAATAGGAAGCATCGTTCTTTATCTTTGAGAAAGAGAGAGACTTTGCATAGCAAAGTGTTTTCTGCTTGGTTGAAATTGAAGTTAAAAATATTACTGTTTAAATTAATTATTTCAATATTTACTTAATTTTAACTGTCATTTATATTGCAGGTATTGAGTTTGTCTGCTGACTCTGTCTCTGAGGAAATAAGAGCTTTGGCTTTTGGTCCTAATACCGTGGTTCGTGACTGTAAATCAATTGTTATCAATGGGTACAAATTTATTGTCACTGAACGAGCCAAAAACATGAGAACACAACATGATGGTATTATGGTTACTGCCACAACAGATTGTTATGCCAGTGCATCAGATAGTAGACCGTGACTTGAAAATGTGGGTTATTATGGAGTCATTGAGAAAATAATAATATTGGATTATTACTCTCATGGACGAGTCACAATGATGAAATGCCATTGGTTTGATTCGATGACGATACATGACACATTTATTGATGATTTTGGATTTCGAGTAATTAATATGACTCGCACTCTTGCAACCGAAGAACCATATGTGTTGGCATCAATGGATAAACATGTTTTTTATGTCAAAGATCAACTTCAACCTGAATTTGGTGTCATAGTTGAAGTAATTCCAAGAAATATTTTTGATGATGCTGATGATGGAATTGACACTGTCCCTATTGCCATTGGAACCAATCCATTTATTTCTTTTGATGACTCCAATAGCTCAATTGTCAGAGTTGATTGTGAACGTGAAGTTGTGGTTGGAAATATATAAAATCATTCATCCATGTTCTAAATTCTTTTGGTTTACCTCGAGTTGGGTTGTTAAGGTTGGTAATATTCATATTTATTTAGTATTGATCACAAATATGTTTTAGTTGACTTGACCGTTATGTGAATTTTCAATGTTTATTGGTTGCTGTTTTATTTGAATTGCATTTTCTAATTTGGAATTGAACTGTATTCAAACCAAATCAAACAATATTTCTAACTTGGTGAACATTACTGTTGTACCCCTCTCTCTTGGATTTTAATGATCACAATCACTCTCATCGTGTTCTAACTTGTTTTCAAGTGTTTTGATGCTAGGAAAAAGGTTGCCCAGGAGTTGGCCCAAGAAGGATGATAGTTGACTCTCTGAGTCCACCGACCAACCGGTGGATTCCCACCGGCCAGCCGGTGGTCTCTGGTAGAAGCATTGCTTTCTGCCAGATCCACCGGTCAGCCGGTGCTAGCGCACCAGCCAGACGGTATGGTCACCGGACAACCGGTTCTTGCCCACCGGCCAGCCGGAGGACCCAGGCAGTAGGCTTG
Source organism: Viscum album (assembly GCA_963277665.1). Lineage (NCBI taxonomy): Eukaryota > Viridiplantae > Streptophyta > Magnoliopsida > Santalales > Viscaceae > Viscum > Viscum album. The sequence goes on along the minus strand of OY728135.1, from coordinate 1,544,031,564 downwards.
CCCACTGCCTGGTGCCACCGGCCAACCGGTGGATGACCACCGGCCAGCCGGTGGAACCCAGACAGAAAGCCTGCTCTGTCTGGACCACCGGCCAGCCGGGAGCTCAGCACCGGCCAGCCAGTGGACCACCAGCCAGCCGGGAGCTCAGCACCGGCCAGCCGGTGGACCACCAGCCAGCTGGTGAGACACCACCGGCCAGCCGGTGTGCCCAGTCAAACTAGCCATTGGGCTTTGACCAGACTTGTACTTTTGACCCCCAACGGCTCCGGAAGCCCTCCAACGGCCATATTGAAGTGTTTATGGGTATTTCTCCTATAAATAAGAAACCATGGATGTCGGGAACATAACAAAAAATATATTTTGATGTCTTGACGCTCTAACAACAAATATCCAAGGCCTCTTGAGATCCATTGCCATCCTTGAAGCTTGAGCTCCCTCTCCATCAGCTACTCTCACACTTTTCGCGCTCAAGGCTTCCGTGTGTTTGTATTATTTTATTTGTTTAGTTCTTCATTGGATTTGGATTAAAAAAAACCTCTCATTTCCATTCTTTCTTTCAATTGGGTTTCTTGCTACAACCATAATAAAAAAGAAAGCTGTACGAAGGTGTTCTAGCCTACCTTAAAACGGCTAGTGGGTTTCTTGCTACAACCATTAAAAAGCAAGCTGACGTATTAATCTCTCAACGGTTCTTGTTGGGAGCGGAGACGTAGGCTTGGGAATTAATACGAACTTCGTTATCAAATTGTGACTTGCCTTTTTTTATTTCCGCTGCATTGATAATTGTTTTAAATTGTTAATTATTTTTGAGATGGCAATTCACCCCCCCTCTTGCCATCCTCTACGACCCAACAATTACAACTTGTATGTTTTATTAAATTCATTCAAGCTCTTCTAAAACAATTGATAGCTAAATTACCAATAAATCCCCTCATTCCCTCATATATTTAGTTTTTTGGTTTACACATTAATTTTCTTTTTCTAATTAATTACACATTTTTTTCAAATGCAGGAAATGCAGCCAATTGAAGAGAGACGGAGAAAAAAAATAGTGGAGAACAATCGTCGGATGGAGGAGATGGGAATTCCACCATTAGTGCCTACAGTGAGTACTTTATTTCAAATATATATATATATATATATATATATATATATTTACAGAATATATAATGTCATGTGATTAATTTTTTTTGTAAAATTTTTTGTAGGATCCACCATTACGTCGACAGTTATTCGACGAGGAGCCTAGTACTGGTCCTAGAACTCAGGCCGGTGGTACGAGGAGGGTTCGTACCAGAGGTGGACGTAGAGCTGCGCATGCCCGACTAGACCCTGCCCCTCCCACTGACATTTCAGCCTTCCCACATTCTGATCCCGGTGTGTCGTTAGGGACACACGGGGTATTTAGTCCTCCCATGTTTTCACTACCTTCTGCATCTTCTGCCCCATCATTTTCACATCCCATGATGATTCCCACTCCCCAGTCAGCATCAGGTCATACAGCTGTTCCATCTTCTTTTCCTTCTACTTCTGTCTCTCAGAGCTTTTATATTCCATCGTCTTCGACTCCTGTTCCACCAGAGGGTGTTCCATCAGGTTCTGTGGATCCGGCGCCACTCATTGATCGGACTAGTGTAGGTATATTTATAAAACCCTAACAAATTTTTATAGCAATATTTAATTTCATTATAACATGTTTTGATAAAATATTTGTTTTTCTTTCATGACAGATACTTCTACTGACAGGAGGCGGGGGCGGGGCCGTACACGCATGCGTTCAGTGTGGAACCGTCGCACACAGGTTATGGTGGAATATAATGAAGTCAATCAGATGGTTGAGAAAACAGGGCAGCAATGTCGGAGTTTTCTGGCGACGCTTGCCAAATACTCCGACATCATTCCCGTCAGCCCGCTGTCATGGAGACATTTGCCACATGAGGTCAAAGATAGAGCTTGGGCAGAGATATGGGTAAAAAAATATGTTGTATTTAATGCCATGAATTATTTTTGTATTTATATGAATTAATATTTTGATTTCAGCTTCGATTTAATTTTCCTAATGGTGAGGGTGCACGACTGGAATGTCTAAAGAATTTAGGCGAGCTTTGGAGAGCCTACAAGCATGAGCTGTATATTGGCTGGCGTGCTAGAATTGGCACTGAGTTAGAGGTGGTACCAGTCATGGATGATTGTCCTATAGAGCAGTATCGTCAGATGATTACTCATTGGACGAGTACCCAGTTTAAGGTATGAATTACATTTGAGGTATTTAAATAATAACTTTCAAGTTTTGCATTAATATTATCCTTTTAATTATCAAATTTTATTTAGGAATCATCTGGAAAAAATAAAAAAAACATTGATGCAAAAAAATACCTCCATACACTAGGACGCACGATGATGCCGGATCATGAGAGGCAGCAGGTATGACAATTGTTTATAAGTTTTCTTTATGACTTACATTTTCTTTTTTTTCCTCAATTATTTAATCATTTGCTAAAGTTTTTATATAACTTTTGTTTTCAATGTCATTGTAGAGGAAAGTACAAAATATTGAAGGACGTGTGCCTCGAGAAAAACTGTTTTGCTCGAGTAGACGAAAAAAGGATGGAAGTGCTGTCAACGAAGCGACTCAGCAGCAGATTGTAAGTTTTAATTTGTTGATTTTATATTTTAATATCTATTTCGTAACTTAATAATATATTTATATTTGTAAGAGGATGCTTTAGAGGCCCTCGATGCCCAAGAAGCAGACAATTTTGGGCCATCTGATCACTTACATCAGGTGTTGGGAGAGGATCATTCTGGCAGAGTACGCTGCTGACCTAGGATAGCCCCGACGAGGTATTGGCCTGCCTCAGGTACGAGTTGTAGTGCCACCGAGCTGCAGCAAGTTAGGGCACAGGCAGAACAGGCTGAGAAAAGGGCCACAGAGACGGAAGAACAGTCTGTTAGGGCAAACAGTGCATTTATGAAATTTATTGTAGTTCTACGTCCAACACTTCCAGCAGAGGCCAGCCCAGCGATTGATGAATACATGCCGTCGATGCATTCTATATATGGTGCACCAGGTGGCAGTTCCAGTGGTGGTCAGGCCGATGTACAGCTTGAAGATGATGATGGCGAGGAGTCTGATGCGGAAGAGGAGGGAGATGAGGAGGGCGAGGAGGAGGGCGAAGGCGAGGAGGAAGGCACTGTGGAGGGTGAGGATGATGAGGAGGACGATGACGAGGGTGATGATGATGATGATGATGGTGATGGTGATGCTGATGTGGGACATCTTGATCCGTTACATTTTTGACTTATATTACTGAGATTAGAGGTTTAATCTATTCTAGTTGTTGGTTTTATCTAGACTCGTAATATAGTATTGGAGTTGAGTTATTTTTATATATTGTCTATTTTTATGGATGTTGTTGTCTTTTAGTGGTTGTGTGTTTGTGAACTCCCGGGACAAACCCCCTCATTCTTGGACCCTGGACAACCCCCCTCCCCCTTGGACCCCGAACACCCCCCAAACACCCGTGGACAGCCCCACGGACAGCCCCCCGGATAGCCCCCCGTACATCCCCCAACCCTCCACCCTGGACCCTGGATAGTCCCCCAGACAGCCCCTCGGACAACTACCCCACCCTCCCCCTTGGACCCCGGACAACCCCCCAAACACCCCCCGGTCAGCCCCCTGAACAACCCCGGACAACCCCCTGAACAACCCCTGAACAACCCCTGAACAACCCCCTGAACAACCCCTGGACAACCCCTTGAACAACCCCGGACAACCCCCTGAAGAACCCCCAAACACCCCTCGGACAGACCCCGCACAACCCCCCCACCCTCCTCCTTGGTCCTCGGACAGCCCCCCGGACACCCACCGGACAGCCCCCCCGGACAGCCCCCGCGGACAGCCCCCTGGACAGCCTCCCATACAGCCCCCAACCCTCCACCCTGGACCCCGGATAGCCCCCCGGATAGCCCCCCCGGACAGCCCCCGAGGTCGTCTGCTATGAATTTGACCGTTGGACGCCCGTTTTGGCCGTTTATGACACCAGAACTGCGTTGTCGGTCACCGCGGGCCCACGGCACGTCCGATTGACATGCCGTCTACTCGACCACTTCATAAATCACTCACCCGTATTTGTCGTCTGATTTCAGGCCATTCCAAAATCGTTCGGCCCGTTTGGACCACCCTCATGCGCGTTTACGAAGCGCGCACATCACTTAAAACACGAATATTGAGCCGTACCGCGCAAACCGCACGTCCGATTGACATGCCGTCTGTGCGTACACGTCACGAATAATAATGAGAATGTTTCACGGTGGTTTCAGCTCAATCTGAGGTCGTCCGCTATGAATTTGACCGTTTGACGCCCGTTTTGGCCGTTTATGACACCAGAACAGCGTTGTCGGTCACCGCGGGCACACGGCATGTCCGATTGACGTGTCGTCTGCTTGACCACTTCATAAATCACTCACCCGTATTTTTCGTCTGATTTCAGGCCATTCCGACTTCGTTTGGCCCATTTGGACCCCCCTCACGCGCGTTTACGAAGCGCGCACATCACTTAAAATACGAATATTGAGCTGTACCGCGCAAAACACACGTCCGATTGACGTGCCGTCTACGCGTACACGTCACGAAAAATAATTAGAATGTTGCACGGTGGTTTCAGCTCAATCTGAGGTCGTCCGCTATGAATTTGACCGTTTGACGCCCGTTTTGGCCATTTATGACACCAGAACTGCGTTGTCGGTCACCGCGGGCACACGGCACGTCCGATTGAAGTGTCTTCTGCTTGAACACTTCATAAATCACTCACCCTTATTTTTCGTCTGATTTCAGGCCATTCCGACTTCGTTCGGCCCATTTGGACCCCCCTCACGCGCGTTTACGAAGCGCGCACATCACTTAAAACAAGAATATTGAGCCGTACCGCGCAAACCGCACGTCCGATTGGCATGTCGTCTACACGTACACGTCACGAATAATAATTAGAATGTTTCACGGTGTTTTCAGGACAATCTGAGGTCGTCCGCTATGAATTTGACCGTTTGACGCCCATTTTGGCCGTTTATGACACTAGAACTGCGTTGTCGGTCACCGCGGGCACACGTCACGTCCGATTGACGTTCCGTCTGCTCGACCACTTCATAAATCACTCACCCGTATTTTTCGTCTGATTTCAGGCCATTCCAAAATCGTTTGGCCCATTTGGACCACCCTCACGCGCGTTTACGAAGCGCGCGCATCACTTAAAACACGAATATTGAGCCGTACCGCGCAAACCGCACGTCCGATTGACGTGCCATCTGCACGTACACGTCACGAATAATAATGATAATGTTTCACGGTGGTTTCAGCTCAATCCGAGGTCTTCCACTATGAATTTGACCGTTTGACGCCCGTTTTGGCCGTTTATGACACCGGAACTGCGTTGTCGGTCACCGCGGGCACATGGCACGTCCAATTGACGTGCCGTCTGCTCTACCACTTCAGAAATCCCTCAACCGTATTTTTCGTCTGATTTCAGGCCATTCCGACTTCGTTTGGCCCGTTTGGACCCCCTCACGTGCGTTTACGAAGCGCACGCATCACTTAAAATACGAATATTGAGCCGTACCGCGCAAACCGCACGTCTGATTGACGTTCCGTCTACACGTACACGTCACGAATAATAATTATAATGTTTCACGGTGGTTTCAGCTCAATCTGATGTCGTCCGCTATGAATTTGACCATTGGACGCCCGTTTTGCCCGTTTATGACACCAGAACTGCGTTGTCGGTCACCGCGGGCACACGGCACGTCCGATTGACGTGCCGTCTGCTCGACCACTTCATAAATCACTCTCCCGTATTTTTCGTCTGATTTGAGGCCATTCCGACTTCGTTCGGCCCGTTTGGACCCCCCTCACGCGCGTTTATGAAGCGCGCACATCACTTAAAACACGAATATTGAGTCGTACCGCGCAAACCGCACGTCCGATTGACATTCCGTCTGCGCTTACACGTCACGAATAATAATTAGAATGTTGCACAGTGGTTTCAGCTCAATCCGGAGACATGGTGTGGCCGAAACCACTCAAAGTGTCCGTCTTTTGTTTCAAAAGGACGTCATTTTAAGTGAAAAACATCAACTGACATACGGAAAACCGACCAAACGCATTCCGAATCTGTTGATAATTTATCCCAACAATCCATGGGTCAAATGTGACGTGTACGAGCCAACCCGGGATGAATCTGAGTTGCGGTGTGGCCAGGATAAGTCTAAGTGACTCTCTTTTGTTTAAAATGGACACCATTTTAAGTACATACGGAAAAACGACCAAACGGATTCGGTTTCTGTTGAAACTTTAGGAGAACGATCCATGGGTCTTATGTGACGTGTAAGAATCATCCCCTCTTAAATCCGACATGCGGTGCGGATGACACCACTCAATGTGTCCGTCTTTTGTTTCAAAAGGACGTCATTTTAAGTGAAAGGCATCAACTGACATACGGAAGAATGACCAAACACATTCAGATTCTATCGATACTTTAGCACAATGATCCATGAGTCATATGTGATGTGTACAAGTCAACCCCGTCTTAATCCGAGATGCGGTGTGGCCGACACCGCTCTAACTCTGTCTCTTTTGTTTAAAATGGACATGATTATAAATGAAAAGAACAACTGGCATACGCAAAACCGACCAAACACATTCGTAATCTTTTGATAATTTATCACAACGATCCATGGGTCATATGTGACATGTACGAGCCAACCCGGGATGAATCTGAGTCGCGGTGTGGTCAGTATTAGTCTATGTGTCACTCTTTTGTTTAAAATGGACAACATTTTAAGTACATACGGAAAACTGACCAAACGCATTCGGTTTCCATTTAAACTTTAGGAGAACGATCCATGGGTCATATGTGACGTGTACGAATCAACTCCACCTCAATTGGAGACATGATGTGGTCGGAACCACTCATAGTGTCCATCTTTTGTTTCAAAAGAACGTCATTTTAAGTGAAAAACATCAACTGGCATACGGAAAACCGACCAAACGTCTTCGGATTGTGTCGATACTTTAGCACAACGATCCATGGGTCAAATGTGACGTGTACGAGTCAACCCCGCCTCAATATGAGGTGCGGTGTGGCCGGTATCACTTCAGGTGTATGTATTTTGTTTAAAATGGACATCATTTGAGGTAAAAATATATGGTATAGAAAAAACCGATCAAATTATGAATTGAATTTCGGATTCCACATATAATTTTCATCTAAATTTTAAAATGAATTATAAATGAATTATGTATGTTTATGATTATGTTATGAATTCTACTTTAATAATGGATGTGTATATTTTTAGGATGCATTATATGTGTTGGTTGGTTGGTTTTCATTATTTGTATGTGTTGGTTTGTTCTCTATATGTATGCATTATATGTGTTACAGGTACAATAATTGGATTGAAAAATGAATTGAAAACGAGGGCATAATTGGATTGAAAATTGAAATGAAAATGCCCAAAAACCAGACCTGCTGTGCAAATTGCAGGCTGCTGTGCAATTTGCACAGCAAAGCCTATGCCAACGGTTTGAAAACCGTTGGCATAGGCTCTATGGAGCTGCTTTACCAACGGTTCAAGGAACCGTTGGTAAAAACACCCTACCCCAACGGTTTGAAACCGTTGGGATACCCTGTTGCAGGGTTGTTTTTACCAACAGTTCATGGAACCATTGGTAAAAACCTTTCCCAACGGTTTGTAAACCGTTGGGAAAGAAAATTGTCTGTTGATTTCCCAACGGTTTGGCAGAACTGTTGGGATAGGTTGATTTTTTCTGACCTATCCCAATGGTTCTGTGTAAACCATTGGGAAAAGCCTTTCCCAACAGCTTACTTCCCCACGGTTTGCAGAACTGTTGGTATAACATATACCAACGGTTCTGCAGCCTTTCCCAACGGTTCTAAACCGTTGGGAAATGCTGGATTTCCAGTAGTGTGTACTCAATATTTTGACATATTGATTTACATAAGCCTATGAGATACTTTTTTTCAGGATAACAATACCGGAAAATATGTGATACCATTTTTCATGATAATGATACTGGTAAATATGTGATACTATTTTTCATGACACCTATACTGGTAGATATGTGATACCATTTTTCATGATTCTAATACCGGTAAGTATGTGATACCATTTTTATGATACCGATACTGGTAAATATTTTATTCTCTTTTTATGATGTCTGTACCCAAAACAGTTATACTATTTTTTTAATCAGATTTTCATTTTCTTAAGAATCCATTTTATTAATAAATTTAGATTTTTTAATGTATCATTCCAATATTATCAGATTACCTATTTTCGTATACTTAAAATGTATCTTAAAATTAACATCATTTCTTATACATGAAACAATGTTGTATAATTTGTTTTAGACTAATTGTTGTTTGTTTGAAACGAGTCTAGGTCCCTCCGAAATTTAAGGAAAATATTACTGTTTGAGTGGAGATGACCATTGGAATGTTTTTCCTATAAATAGAGTTTATTTGAATGAGAAAAGTACTCAGTGAACATTGATGATGAACAATGAATATAAAAGTGATAAAAGTCTGTGAAGTGATTTCTAGAGAGAGAGGCTTTTACAACTCTCAGTGTTTCATGTAGATGCTGTGGAGAACTTGTTCAGGTGTAAACAACTTGTTCAAAATTTCTTTATATGAACTCTGATAGTGCTGATCGTGGGCTTCCGGGTTTGGAAGATAGAGGTTCTGATTTCATACAAAATTGAGGGCTTGTGGGGATATCAAGATAGATACCGATCTTCGGATTGAGGGCTTACCTGGGTTTTGGTAAGACATGATTTCTTGAATGTATAAATTAAATAACCTTATCCAAGGTTGTTGGATACCCTTCTCTTTGGGTTAAAAGAATGTTATTGTTACTTGTTTTCTATTTCAAGTTGTATTTATTCCGCTTCTAAACATTGTTAATGTTAGAAATTATAACATTCTTATACTTTCTAATTCCATTACACTAATTATATTAAATATTTTATATGATCTAATGTAGAATCATTATTTTAAGAAAATATTTCTTACGTTTTTATCTTAAGGATGTAATGTTTAATAAAAGGTTTCTTTAGTAGGGTTTGTGAATTTTGTTTAGCTTTGTTAAATTATGTTTTCTCAAAGTTAAAATCTAACCTTAAGAAAAATATTTCCTTAAGGTCAAGAAAATTTCTTTAAGAAAGTCCTATACCATCTTTAAAGCTTCTAAATGAATTTTAAAGTATACAATTCACCCCATTCTTGTATTTGAGAATCTGATTATACATATTTGATCCTAAAACATCCACATGAAGAGCCAAAGAATCATTTCTGAATCGTTCTTGACCTCTAAGATACATTTTGATTATAGAATGTTTCATGAGAAGTGGTAAGAATACGTATTTTCTAATTTTTCCTTATGATATCGAGCTTGAGATTAGATCTAATGTCTTCCTGCACATTCCATCATAGAATGGGATGAGTTGAAAAAAATGTTCTCAACAGATTCTTTCCACATTCTAAATCAATGGATATATATTTAAACATTCTAAACTTTTTTCAATATGTTGATGAGTCTTTGTATTTTGTATGATAATATTGTAAGGACATGACTCAAAAATACCCTCATCATGGAATAGAGATATGAATGCAAATACAATATTTCTATAAGGGGTTTTAATAAGTAAACATGTCAATACTTGATGTTACAACTTCAATATCCTTAATGAATAAGTCACAAGAAGTGAGCTACAATTTGATGGATGATATGTAGAGAAAAATATTCTGGTGGCAAAGAGAGGGAACACAAAGGAATCGAGTTCATGTAGAAACAAAAAAATGACTAGATAGACACACAATTGGAGTTTATGAACAAGAAGATAAAAATTATGATGGGATAACAGTAGAACCCCCAAGGTATTTCTATAGATGGTGCCAATTACACTATCTGCAATCGAGGTAATCAATTTCCTGGATGGTGACAAAAATTACAACACCAATGGAAATGATTTCAACAAAGAGCATAAGCGTTCAAACAAAAAGCACCTAAAGGTATCTTAATGACAAGATAGGTCCATTCAGTGAAGGATATGTTGCCAAAAATCATGGCTACTTATAGGGAAACACTCAAGGAAATAAAAGAAGAATCATACAACTAGAAATCCATATTAAGGGATTTGGATCATCAATATGGTAAAATTACTGACCATTATAGAGTGGGACCAGGAGGTACACTACCAAGATTCACTGAAAAATTCCCACATGAAATTTTAAATTCTATAGAGATCCTATTTTAGAAAAATACAAAAGGAATTGGAATACAATTTTACAGAAAACCACCAGAGGAAGTTGAATCAAGCAAGGAATAATTAGATGTAGAAAAAGAAGAAGAACCATCTCATTACCATACTTGGATTCTTTTTCAGGAGTGAATGAAAAAAATAAAGAACAACATGATGAGAGGTAAATTTATGGAAGTCATAAAATTTTTTATATTAATATAACATTTGTAGAGGATCATACAAACTTGTCAGTATATGAAAAATCCATTAAAGAACAGGTAAAAATAGGAAGAAGATAGAGGATGTTGGAAATATTTCACCCACACGATAGTGTTCGGAAGTGGTTTCAAAATGATCTACTTAAAAAGAAAAGAGTCCCATGAATCTTTTCAATTGCCTTATTTATTGAATCTAACAAATGTGGGAATGATTTGTGTGATTTAGTTGAGAGTTTCAATATAATGTCATATATGACCTTCAGGAGTGTGGGACTAGATGGACTCAATTCTAAAAGAGTTCTCATGCAGTTAGAAAAATAAATAGTGAAATCCCCAAGAGGAGTCATAGAGGACATCCTGATTAGATTCAACAGTTTATACATCCTTGTCAACTACCTTGTGATAGATTTGAAAGAGGAGAGGAACACACTTTTTATTTGAAGAACATTTTTAGCAACAGGGATTGCATTGATAAATGTTGTAAATAGATAACATTGTTTGAGATTTGGAAGTTATCTAGTGAATTTCAACATCAACCAGTAAATAAAGAACTATAATGTGTAATAGAATTATGATTTTGGGGAAAGGGAAATAACTGATGTTGATAATTTCACTAAGGTTGAATAGGTACATTAATTAGATACTCTTGTGGAATATGATGTTCTTAAAAAGAATAAATAGAAGAGGAAAAATGCTAACATGAGAAGAGAGAACAACTCAACTTCATTTGAGAAGGGGAAATATGTACGGATGATTCACAAATATTAATTTAGTTCATAAATATTTATGAGGAAATGATATGTTGTTCCAATTGATATTAATCATGTATTTCAATCTAGAATAATGAAAATCATCAAAGATTAAGGATAGGGTCTAACCTATGATGATATGACACAACTAAGACCACTGATTAACCTAGAAGAGGTTAGGTCAAGAAAATAGTGTTAAACAATAGTTCTTCCATGAGGCAACCCATGATTTTTATTTTTATTTATTTATTTTCTATTTTTAGAAACAATTATGATATCTCTCCAAATATTTAAAAAATAATTAACAATGGATAGTGCTGTTAGTTGATTAATTTAATTTGTAGGAAAAATCATGACTGAAGGTGGGAACATGTAGAATAAATAAGTATATCTCAACTATAGACAACCAATTTCATGGGGAGTATGAGTTTCAATTATTTAGTTTCTTCTATATCCCCTATATTTAATTAGAGTATTACCTTCCAATTTCATGTCTTCAAATGATTAAATCTTTTATCAGTTGATCCAGTAGATATATACTACCTAGGACTATTACAAGGACATGTATATAGATTTCTTTTTCAATAAATTCGAATGGAAAAATGGGGAAAAAAGTAGTACTGATAATCATTTGGATTTGGATTTGAAAAAATATGATTTTGATGAGTAAGTTGATCATTTTAAATGAATTTTTTAGATTTTCCAGGATTAATTTTTTTTATATTTTTATTAATTGATTTAATTATTCATATTAATTGTCATTAGTTATTGACCCACCCATTTATCTCATTCTTGAGACATCCACTAAGACTAATAATTCTTGTTATTTCTATAGTATATTTCATGAAAAAATTGGGCATGTTTTTTTCTAGAACATTATTTTCATCATTTTGAAGCTATAATTGAAACGAGACACTTTTAAAATGATTGATTAATTATTTTTAATAGACATTATCATGAGATCCACCACACATTGATCCTTTTTAATCTCATAAAAGCCATGAATTTCCATGTTAGGAATTGAGCCATGTTACACACCTATCTTAAACATTCCATACCTTCATTTAAATGTTTTTTATGATACGTATAAGACTATGTGTGGGGGAATAACATTATTGGGTGTAATTAAATATAAATCACTAGGGATATTTTTCTAGTGGATTTTCTGTTATGATGTGGAGAGAGGCCATGGTATCTTTTATTGTATGGTACTGTTCACCTCCCTTTCTTGATAAAAAAATGATGAAAAACTAGTTTGTATTTTTAGAGGATAAAAAATCACCAATTTACATTATGATGATTTTATAACATATGTGGTTAGGTGATGAATGTGACATTCTTACTATTCATTACATTAAAAAAAGTAAAAAGTATTATAAAAACAAAAAAAGCGAGAGTAAGAGATGTTGATTATATCATTGTACTTACATGTATCATGATCCCACTTTTATTTTTTGGGGGAGAGAGAGATGGAATTTGAAAATTTGAGATATTTTTGATTTCAATGAATTTTTTTTAGAGATAAACCTCTTTTTTAGCTTTACTTTTATATCATTTACCTACCTACCCTGAATTCTATGTCCCATCTGATCCCAAAAGATGATTCCGTAATGATTAATTGCGATTTTATAATTTTATAGTGGAGATGATAGATTACTTGATGGCCTATGGTATGTTACATGTTTTTGAGTTATGTGTTAAATTAAATTTACATTTGTACCCTACATAAGAGTGGATAAATTATTGTGAGGTAAATTTCATATGTCATGCATATTGATAATGAATTGAAAAATGTTAATGGATAAATGAAGAAACATGGATCTTTCAAAAGTGTAAAAGTGAAATACTTGGTTGAATTATATTCCGTGATAAATGAGGTGTTGATAAATTTTCTAAATGTGATGTTTGAAAATTCCATTTTCCATTTGATCAATTGTTTTTATTGAATTTGAATTTCAAGCATAGTAAGGTAAACATACAATATAGTGTGTTGAGATTCCAACCTTGAGTAAAAGTACTAATTCATGTGTGGGGGTATTTGATAAGTGTATTTCATGTATACATTTTAGGGTACATAAATATTATATTTTATTAATTTAATTTATTATTCTATCAAAATGTTGGAAAATATAAATTTCTTTGTCTTTTGTGGAAGTATATAATGAATTTTCAGAAAAGGAATGAAAATAGGAATATTTTGGAGGAAAATGACACGTCACACTGTATGATTCCCTTACAACCTAACATGGTATTTTTGAAGCAAAAGCTGATATTTAAAGATGAACAATGATATTACCTAATGTGTAATATCATTAAACATCATTACTTCTCAAATTAAACTTTATATGCTATGAAAAGTCATGTAACTACATTACACAATGTGTATCTTTTGATAATTTTTTTTGAGAAGTAGTACACATAGATTCATGGGATGTGCTGATTTAAAGGTTACAAATCACAAGTCCCCATTTCATGTTATGAAGGAACTCAAGGGTAAAAATCATTGAATGAGAATTGTGTGATATTCGTGCAGATTCAAAAGTCATGGAGGAAACATAAAATGAGGATTAAACAATATGTAATCTAATTTCAAATCTTAACATGATATGGGAATAAAATTTACAAATCCTATAAATAGAGATCTAGAATGTAACTATGGAGCAATCATATTTGGCTAGAGACAAAATCTTGTAGAAAGATGTTATTCCCTATTTGAGTTATTTCTCTCTTTTATTAATGTTTTCATTTTCGTTTATCCTTACTTCTAAACTATTAATCACTAGGATAAGGGTTTTGAAGTTCTATGTGATGGGGGGATGTAAATAAAATATGGATGGTGTATTTTATTTCTTTATTTTAATTATTCATGTATGTGTTTTCTGAAATTTATTTTTCTACTTCCAATCAATTTATTTTTATTTTATCATTATTATTGATTATTTAATTAAAAGGAACATTAAAATTATGCGTCAAATTACCCCTAAAAGGCATTAGAATTGTAAACATGGGGAAAATTAGGTTTAAATATGGTATCCATAGAAACATTATTATGTGAAATCCAATATTACCAAACCAATGGAAAAATGGTATCACCGTGTTGAGGAGGGTATACCATGACCATTATGTCTACCTCCTCTTGACTCTAACACTAACCGAGAAATAATAAATCTATATTCTACAAATTGAATTGCAACTAAACCCTAAAATTACAAAATTCTTATACGATTTCCAAATTTGATCACAAAACAATCAATCAATTATCTTACTTTTCATTTTTCCTTATTCTAATCAATCAAATAAAAACCATTCATTTCTCACATAATTCACAAAATTAATAAAATTAAATCATTTGAAAACCTATTCAAACTAACTATCCTTCTATGTGTGTTTGACCTAAATCTTTATCTTTACTATATTATTAAATAATTGATTAGAGTTTAGTTTTTATAAATTTGTTTTTTCATAGTACTATAAGGAACTAACGATGTCCCATAGAGATTTCTTGAACAATTTATAGGAAAAATTTTAGATTAATTGAATTTAATTAATTAATTAATCTACTTAAACACACCACTGATGAGTGAGGGGTTTTAATGTCCAATGATGACTCATTTTATATCACACCTAGGGTGAACACCATGTTCTAAACACAATCGTGGTGTCATAATTTTTATCCACTCAACCATTTAATATTTATCCTGTTTTCATTGAGGTATCATGTGAATTTAGTATAAAATATATTTATATTATTATAAAATTAATTCAGGGCACACTGGGGATCAGAATTTCATAACGTCTAAGAACCATTCTATAGATATATATATATAAATATTTCAATGACATACAATAAGTAAACTATGTCCTTAAACTATTAATGTTTTTACAAGGGTTCATGTTTCAAGAGTGTTTGAATTCCTTAGAAAACAACAAAATGAGTGTTCTATTTTAGCATATATGGAAACAACTACATTTCCTCTATTGAATCAATTAAATAATGATTAGGTTCTATTATATGATTTCATTATTTTATTCAAATAAAATCCTATTTACATTTTCATGGGTATTTTTATGTGGAAATTGGTTTTTCAAAAGTGTATATTAATATTCAAATGAAATTTGAATACGATTTTAAAATATATTTTCAAATGTTTTATGATGTAAAAATACTAGAATAATTTTTTATTCATGATATTATACATGATAATTATATGTGAAATGTGTGTGACTAGATAGATCCATGTGAGCATTATATAGCTTATATGATGGGTGTTACTAGATAACATTGTGTGTTCTCAATATAGCTTATATAATGGTTGCACCCATATAATATGACATGAGACCGATATAGATTATGTGATGGGTGAACCCATATAGAGCTCTAATGAATATGGTAATATAAATTATCTTTTTAGGAAATAGGAATAGAGTTACTAAATGGTTTACCCAATATATTTAATTGGGAACCATTTACTTCTAAAATAGGGTTAAAGCATGTTTTGAATGTGATATTTAATTTTTCCAAAAAGGGTTCTGATTTTCTTTCTTTGGGTTTTAATGATTTTTTGAGAAAAAATGATTGTTTTTTATATGAAACTGAATTGTTTCTTTTTATGAATTTACATTGAGATAATGGTAAATCATTTAATGGGTTTTCATTATTTTCACCAGAATAATGTTTTTTCAATCTCTTATGTCCCTTATAAAGCTTTTTGTACTAATCCAACATATAATAAATGTTTATCCTAGATTTAAGGATAGTTAATGGAATGTAGTAATTCATGTTGAAAGTAATAATAATTTTCCATGAAATGAAATCATGATTTATTTTTATATTCTAGGGAAAAATGGTTACTATTCTAAAGTGTATACATTGTAATTTATAGTCTCTTTTATGTATGAATTATGACTTAATTCTATCATACTCCTCACTTGAAAAGATCCAAAATTTAATGAGAATAAATTCTTTACTGAAATGATATGATTATGAAAGGATTAATCTATGGTCTATATATTTTCCTAGGATGAAGCCCAATGTGAGATGTAATAAATTATGTATGAGCATAACCGTTTTTTTGAGAATTTCAACCTCCTTGAGATCTTATCCCAAACCATGTATGTCAAACCCCCATATGAAAATATTATCATCGCTCACCTTACCCTTAGGAAATCCAATTTTTCATAATTTTTTATGCATCTTGATCATAACAACATGAATTTATATATATAAATATATATATTTTTAATGGTACAATGTATATATCTATGCATTTTAAAAATTAATTTTTAAATGATTAAATAATTAGTTTGATAAAATATAAATTTTGATACAATGAAATTTGTTTTTTTAATTGAAATATATTTTTTCAATAAAAACACACTATTTGAAGAAATAATTTTTTTAAATGAATTATATTTTAATAAATAAATGTTATTAAATAATATTTATTAAATATAATTCATAATAATATTTTATGAATTCAAATGTAATTTTCATAAAGGATTGAAATCTATTATTGTCAGAAAAACTCAATTTTTTTAATAAATTTTAATTTTTTATTTAAAATATAAAAATCTCATTTATTTTAATTTCTTTTATATAAACTTTATTTGTTAAATGTCATCATAGAAAAAATAAAATTGTGTTATTTTAATACTTCAAATATACAATGAAATTTTCACTTAAAAATTAAATACTTTATATATATTTTGTATTTGTTATGAAATCATAATGACTGAATAGTTACGTAATATATGACATTATATTTATCCACAACCAATGATATATTTAACCATATAAATAATTTTAATATTTTTATATTTGATTAATTCTATAAACACACAATGATTCTTCTAAAACATATATTATATTTTATGGTTTTAAAATGAATTATATATAAATATGACTCATTTCTATATCACCAAGGTTATTATTTTAATAAGATCATTTCATAAACATCTAAAATAAAAAAGCATCCCCACTTTGGGGGATAAAATTCAAAAACCCATGGGTTGTTTTTTGGTTTTGTTTTCATTATCATATAGTGACCATAAGAAAAATTTGGATGTTAATAAATAAATATCCTCTATTTTTCTATATAAACCCACAAATTTCTTATTAATCTTCACTACAGACTTTTGGATCATGATATTAATCATCAATTGGATTTCTAGAGTCCTCCCATGGTTCCCTGTGCACTTAAGTATCTATAAAAATATTTTATAAGCTTCATACCATTTTAATTGTTCATCTTCTAGTCTTCATACAAGAAAATTTTGTATTATGTGTTTTAATTTCCAATTATATATATTTATTATGTTCTTAAATATCCCAATTATTTTCTTCATGATTATATTATGATGACATATCACTTTATCTCTCATTAATCCCTTCTTTTATCTTTATGTAAAAATTTTATACTACCAAAATTATTTTCAAATTTTTCATGCTAATCATTTTTGTAGTTAATAACCACTCCAATTTCCACTCAAATTGTATTCACCTAGTCATACCAATCCATCAATGACTGGAAATTTAAGCATATTTAGCTGAAACTTCTTAATCATGGGGTTAAAATTGATGAATGAAATACCTATTTTTTATGATAATTGTGTCATACTAATGCATGTAGATGATATGAAAGTAATAGTTTCCCCTAATTTATATATCCCACTAATTTATTGGGAAATGTCTTTATATCACATGATTACATTTATCAGGAACACATTTTTATCCTAAGAAAACTATTTTATGTTGCCTTGGTGATTATCCTTGAGTTGTGTTTATGATGTCATGTTTTATGTTTCAGTAACATTCATATATTTCCTTCAAGTTATTAGGATATATCATGACTAATTGGTAAAAATTATGATTCTCAAAATATTATCATATCGGGATGTAACTATTGGAACATGTATAATGCTTTACAATATTATATTCTTTGTATATTATTTTACTTAGCTTTATACCTCACACCTTCTATATTTATGTCCCCATGTTATCCCACATAGTTTTTGAAGAATAATACAATTTGGACCATGTTAAAGAAGTTTTATTTAATGTTACATTTTTTTATAATGATTACATTTCTACCTAATTTCACATGGAAACTAGGCTTCACAATATTTTGATATTTTATTCTGTATACCTTTAATTAATAAAATATGAATGAAGGTGTAATAAAAAAAATGATTTTTCATATATATGAAAAAAATGTCTTCAAAATTGAAAAATTAATGATTAGAGAGGTGATAATGTTAATAAAGTCCTCAAACACACTTTCCAACACATTTTATAATATTTTGTAATGATATTTATTCATTGATTCTTATTTTTACCATTTTTTTGCCCTGGAAACTAGTTTTTACCTATATAACTTAACTCTAAAGAAAAAAAATAAGTTGATCTGTATCATATAATTTATAACTATTTATTAAAAATATTAAATTAATTCAATTTGATTAAATGAATAAACTTGAATAAATATAATTTTAAATTAATAAATATACAATTTATTAAAAATAGTTTTTTGAGAAATATAGTAATTATGTTCTAAAACATTAAAAATAACTTTATAAACTAGATTACTTTTTTATAATTTGAAAAATAACATATAAAATAAATTTCTTCTATAAAATGGTTTTAGAAACATTTAAATACTTATAATAAAATAATAATTTCATAAAAGGAATAATACATTAAAATTAGGATATTTTACTATTTCTGTAATAAAAGTTTTTTTAGAAAAATTTCTAAAATTCATCCTATGAAAATAGTATAATGATAAATTAAAAAATGAAGTTATATTATTTCAAATTCACATCCTAAAATTTATAAATATATTTTAATTAAAAATTAATAACATATCCAAAAGATGATTTTATGGAAAAATGAATTTTGGTCTATTAGATATTCTTCTTCAAATTTTCTACAAATTACTAATTAAATTCGTTTTTATCTCTAATTAAAATAAATATTTATTAAAAAGAGTATAATTTTTTTAAAAAGTTTATTAGTTTTTTATGTTCGCTATTTAAGTCTATATTTAAAGTGATATTTTTTTGTTCTTTCATTATATATATATATATTTCATAATTCTGTTACAAATATTTATACTTTAAAAATATACAAATCCCTTAAAAAGGTCTATTTTTTTTGATTCTGATGTTATGTATCTTGTAATATATCAATCATAGAACTTTTTAATGATGAATATTTTATTAAATGTAATTTTTTACATTTATATCATTTTAATGACATGATGATGTTGTAAATTTGACAAAATGTTTTAAATGGGATTTTCACTATTTACTTAAAATTATTCCATTTTTAAATAATATTAAAAATTCAACCAAAGATAATTATTATATTATTAATTCATAAGAGAAATTAATTTTATGAAATTATTATTATAAAATTGTAAAAAATAGATTTTGAAAAAAATTTAAAAATATATAAAAAAATACTTTCATAGAAAAATAGATCAATAATATTTCAATGTTAATTATCTTATTTTATATCAATTGCTAATTTAATGCATGTTAATATTTGGTTATGATATTGAAATATTACATGTTATAATTATCTTATTTTAAATATGATCAATTTAATTTATTATGGGAATATAAATAACATTGAAAATAAGTGATTTAAAAAAATCATTTCTAACATTAAATACTATTAATTATATATGATTTAAAGGAAATAATTATTAATTAAATACAATTTTTATTTAATGGATCATTTATTATTATTTGAATTGTATTTTGTTATACTCATTTTAGTTAGATGATGAATATGGATAAATTTCATTCAATATATATAATTTAAAATAAACAATAGGGTTATTTATATAGATTCATGTGGAGTATAAAAATATTTAATGTTGGTTAAACTTATAATCTCTTATCCAAGGGTATTTTAGTTTCATGACGAAAAAATGTATTTGTTGGAAACATTAAATTTGTACTATCATATTATATAGTAGTTGGTGATGGATTTGGGAAAATTTAAAATTTCATTTGAGGAGCCAAGAGGATATATAAGGTCAATCAATGGGTATTTATCCCCTACATCATGTAATTTTATGATGTTATATGATATATCATTTAGACTCATGATTCATTTAAAAAAGTTTATATGTTTTAGATTCTTATGTTTGTTGGTCTTGCTTATGTTTTGATGTATTATATCAATGATATTCTTCTATATCCTCTTATATATTTACCTTGTATTTCCAAATAATCTTTATTGAATTATTTTTGAATTAAACTGAGTTTTAACATTTTTATAATGTATACAAATTTTATAATTTCCTTTGACATATGATATAGAAGATTCTAAAAAAATATAAAATCACTATAAAAAAATATAAACAAAATTTTCACCCATTATAATTATATTATTATAATTTTTTGTACCCTTGATGAATAGAAGAATAACATTATTATATATTTGGGTGTTATGATTGATTGTGGAAGAAATTTAAAATCAATAGTTGTTGTCATGACACTATAGATTTACCCTTTTACAATAAAAAAATGCATGTTCATGGTGCACAATATGAAGAACATGAGTCTTCATGTTCTTAATTTTTTATGATTTCCCCTAAATGCTCCATAATGTTTATATTTATCAAATAATCCCATTTCATATTCAAAATATACGTTATCATGTCTAAAATTGATAAAAAAATAATTACTAGTTTTTAATTTTTTTTTTGGAATGTACTCCAATAACAACATCAAACATGACCAATGTATGGTTCAATGTGTTCCCTTCCAAATGTTAATATAAATGACTAAAAAAATATAAATTAATTATTATGAACCATAATGTTATTTCTTAATAATAACCCTCTTCAATGTATAACATTTTCTCTTGATGAATTTTTTTAAACGACTAAATAATTAATATAACCCTAAATATATTATGAAAAATAAATAGTTTTAATTATTTAATTATAAAATTATTACATTCTATAATCAAATATGATTATTTTATTTCTATGATTTTATCTTAAACTGAATTAATTTATCATGTTGTGATAAATATTCATCATTACTGGAGGATATGTAATGTGTATGTGTCTGGGTTATAGAATGTTTTCATTGGTGTGACAGTTGGGGTAATTTATATGTTAGATTTGTTTATCATGCATTTTTGAATAAAATTTAATATTGAATTTAGTGACTTTGTCTTCTATTAGAGGATAGTGAGGATTAATTTTTGGTTACCATCATTTATGATTTTATCATAGGATGATAGTTATTAAAAAATATATTTGAATCAATGTTTATGATATAGAAGGGGTTTAGAATTTTTTGGTGGTCTATATCTATTTGGATTTTGTGGAAAAGGAATTTTCATGTTGATTAGGTATTTTAGGGATTTAAAATATAATGGAAAAATAAATATAGCTTTATGTGACTTGATTTGAATTTCCAATGGTCATAAATAAAATAGAACTCTTTTAAGAGGATGATGGATAATTTTTTATAGATTATCGAAATGATATGTATTGGTTTTTCACTAAAAAATATAATTATGTCTGAATTTATAAAAAAATTTATAAGGACTTATAAGGAATAATTTAATTTTGAGGTTGGGTTTTAGGACCCTTAAATGACATAAAATTTATAGAGTGATTTTTATAGAAATATAAGGGTGTTTTTTAAGTAATATATATAATTTTAAATGGATATCAATAATTACAAAACCAAATTAACAACATTATTTTTATTTTAATCATGGTTTTTGAAATTTTATAAATTGATAATACCCATAAAGGTAATTTCAAATACACCGTGGTTCAAGGAACTGTTTTTATGGAAAAATATAATTTACTTATGTTAAATTGATGTAGGGAAACTATTTTTGTCTTCTAGAATGGTTTAGATTGTGAAAAATGGTCATATGTTTTAGGGTATTAACCATAAATTTTAAGCCTTTATTTTAGTGGAAAAATATTATTCTCATAATAAGAAATGTGAATTGTGTAATGTATCATAGTATCTAGGAATGGTTTTAGTTTTCAAAATTATGTCAACCTATGTAAAATTAGATATATAAATATTGGTAAATAGGTTTAAAGTTGTAAGAAACTGAATATTTTTTTCAGGTGTGTTTTCCTTTTCTGGTCATTTTTTGACAAAAAGTGGAATTTTTGGAAAATTTTTAGGTACACGCTATCTAATTTTTGAGTACACTCCCTATACTCAGTTACCGTAGGTAACTGTGTTCTGGCCATGTAGCAGCCATGCACACGACTATGTGGGGTTGACCTGGAGGCCGCCTAAAGCGGAGAATAAAAAAGGAAAGTACATGTCGTGTACTTCAAAAGTACACGCTGTGTATTTTTTTTATTTTTCATTAAAAGCACCGAGGTTGTGTTTAATCGACAGAAACACCCCCTTCTTCGTTCATCTTGTCCAGGAGTGCTGTATGGCCATGGATCTTCAATGATCCCCAGAGAGAGTGTCTGTCCTCTGAATCGATCATCGTCAGTTGCGTTGGAATCACATTTGTGAGTTCTCTCTTCTACTAGAGCACCATCTGCAGATTTATCTTCTATCGTGAGATATCATGGGATAAACGTTGTAGATAGTTTTTGTAGATGTACCACATTCTAGGTGGATCCAAGGGCTGACACCGGACTATATCGATCTCCCAATGCTGAGGTATGTGGTTTGTGACTTTTTGATGAAAGTCTTAGAGTATTATGTGCAATATTCCCCAATACCCTTGAACGGGGTGTTGCATGTTTACCGTTTAAACCCAGTTAATTGCATGCTATAATATTATGTGTAAATAGAGGCTAATTGGATGTAAATAGGGTTGTTTACTATGATTTGGATGTGTTTTCCCATGCATGTTCTGTTTATGGCTGGTTGGTCCTATTTAGCCGTTAGGCTTCCTTGATGTTTCCCATGCCTAGTACTATAGGATGGAGTAATTATTTTATTTGACATGCTTGAGATGTTGTAGATTGTTTAACCAAGTATTTCTTGAGGGTTACTTTGGCCATATTGCATTTCTATGCTCATTTGACTTACACAGGGCCGTGAGAACCTAGTGTAATAAAATATAAGGTGAATTGACTGAGTGAGCTTCCTTAGAGAGTCTTTATAACTTTTGACTATATAGGGAATTAACTGAGTGAGCTTCCTCATAGAGTATTTATCACTTTTTACAATATGCGGAATTGACCGAGTGAGGTTCTTCAGAGAGTCTTTATCACTTTTTACTATATGGGGAATTGATCGAGTGAGATTCCTCAAAGAGTCTTTATCACTTTTTACTATATGGGGAATTGACCAAGTGATCTTCCATAGAGAGTATTTATCACTTTTGACTATATGGGTAATTGACCATGTGATCTTCCTTAGAGAGTCTTTATCACTTTTGAATATATGTGGAATTGACCGCGTGATCTTCTCAGAGATTTTTTACTACATGGGACTATAAGGGGGATTGACTAAGAGAGCTTCCTCAGAGAGTCTTTATATTATCACTGTTTTGATTGAACCAGAGGTGTTCGACTGATAGAACTACCCAGAGGGTGCCTGTTAGTTTATTGTTGTTGGTGTATAGAACTGATTTCATTGAAACTGTTGGACTGGTTACTACTGATTACTTCCTTGTTAACTGATTTCTTTTGTTTATTACCGGCCATATATTCACTGACTATTAGGCACCGATCTTGTGGATATTGCCTATTGGGATTTATTCTCACACCCTATTTGGGTCTTTCTTTTAGTCATAAACATATTATAAAGTTATAGGTATAGAAAAGGGAAAACACCCTTATACTTCAGGTACTTGATATGCTGTGGAGCTGGAGAGCATGGGAACAAGCTGAGGCTTATGATGATGAGGAGCTGTTTATCTACTTTCTTTTTTTTCTTTGGATTATTACTATTATTTATTCCATCATTGTGATGTGTTTGTCCATTTTACTAGACATATGTACCACACATCATTTTTATGTATATACACTCTATCTGTTTATTTCTTCAGACTTCCGCTGTTTAATTTCATATGTATTATTACTGATTCCGCTATTGTTATTTGTTTTTCACTTCCACTGTGTTACTTTTCAATGAGGGAATAGTTTCCCCACTATCACACCAAGACCCTCACTGCTATTTGGTAGCCTTTGTCATTAGGGGAAATGCACCTGAGGCCATGTGACCAACCGGGTATGGGGCGCCTCTGGGTGGCTTCTGGAACCAGGATGTGATAAAGTGGAATCAGAGGAATTATTTTCTTCTTGACTTACTGTTTGGATCATATAGATAGGGATATGAAAAAATTGGAACTTGGTAATACGATGTGCCCAGGAGTAGCTAACACATGTACAAGGAAAATCCAATCTATCTCGTGATTCAATTTTTTTGGTTTTTCAATTATTACAGTTGATTTGATTTCACCTTGAGAGATTCACATGATTTGTCCTGTTGTTGTTAGTGTTATTGAGGTTCTATTTCTGTTGTAACCTGATGATATGATGGTATTCCATCTCATGCAACATATAGGCAATTGCTGGGGATCACATGTCTTGCATTGTTGCCATTCCACATAGGGTGAATTAGCGATTACATGTTGTTGTGGTAGGTGCTATAATAGATATGCATGTTGTTGTGATAGTTGACATGATAAAAATACCTACTATTTGATAAAGTATTTTTTGTGTATGGTTTTTTTAGAATGAATTCCAATCTTTGGTTCCCGAGGTGTTGTGGGCCCTCATGGACCGGAATTTGGTAAATCATTTACTTGTTTTACTTGCTATAACATGTATAAGATATCATACATTGATTCGCGGGTAGTATGGGCCCCCACGGATCGGAATTTGGCACTTTGGTGTTCGTTTCAGTGTTTTTCTGGGCTCCAGAGTAGTTTTTGAGGCTTACTATCTGGAAAAACCCAGAATACATGCCGTGTAGTTTTGACTACATGCCTTGTGTTCTTTTGATTGGGGAGAAACTGTTTTTATTAAGTACACACCGTGCAACTTATGTACACATCATGTAGTCTCTAACCATGTCATATTCCATGTGATTAGAGACACGGGATATGGAAGTTGTTATGGGAACACACCATGTATCAGTTGTACATGCCATGTAGGGTTGACCCTGTGTCTTCCCGTGTGACTAACAACACGGGCAGTTCAAAACTAAGCAGTACACGCTGTGTCGATCTATAACATGCCTTGTAGTGTGATCCATGTATCCGACCATGTCACGAACAACATTGATCAGTGAAGATCATCTAGTACACACCGTTTCTGTAACAAACATGTCATGTAATCTTGTTCTAAGGGGAGACCTTCTAGGTAGAGCTGACTCCTATCCCATCGATGGAAGAATTGATGCGATTTTTTCAGCAGCAGCATCCTCCCACATTCACGGGGGAAGGAGGACCTCAGGCTGCAGAGTCATGGCTAGAAGCCACGATGACGATCTTCGAGCATCTAGAGACGCCTCCTTATAGGCTGGTCAAGCACACTACATACATGCTTCAGGATTCTGCAAAGAGATGGCGGGATGTGATCTCACAGGCAAGATGCTTGTAGAATATGGATTTGGATGAGTTTCAGCGCACCTTCTATGATTACTTCTACACAGAGATGTTGAGCGCGGATTGAGCTTGAGAGTTTATGAGTTTTGATAAGGTTACTCTTTCAATTTTGGAGTATTCCTCTCGCTTCACCAAGTTGTAGCACTGTACACCCTTTCTAGGCGGTGATGATTTATTTCTTGCAAGGAAGTTAGAGGATGGTCTGAGGAACGACATCTGATATCAGGTGAATATCATCAATTTAACTTCTATCTCTTATATAGTCAACCAGAGGCTGATCACTGAGAACAATATGAGAGATTATGGAGGTGTGATCTAGGGCAGTTCGGTATCCAGAGTTAGAGCTCCACCAGCTGATAGAAGGAAGCATTGTAGGGAGATTGGACTAGGAGATCAAAGTAGGAGGGATGCATCTTCTAGTAGCCAGGTGGTATGATACCAGTGCAGGAGGAGCAGGAATACGGGGACATATTGCCCGAGGGACCCAGTGAAGTGCCAATCTTGTGGCAAGATGGTTCATATTCAGAGTTTCTATTAGTTCTTTTCACCAGAAGCTGGTGACATGGGTTTTCTATGACTGCTCGTTCAGGAGAATCACCCCTAGTTTCTCACCAGTCTGGGAACATGAGTTCTTCTGGTCATTTAGGCTGAGGTGGAGGTCGTGGCTATGGTATCCAGTCACCCGGTTTTCAGTAACATCATGACGGATCAGATCAGAGTGGTTAGGCAGGGTCATAGGGTCATGGTATAGGCCAGAAATTTTCAGTGGAGCAGACACAGTAGGAGCAGGATCCCTGAACCTCTATTGTGTGAGGTACGATCTTAGAAGACTCAGTTTTAGCTTCTGCACTTTTCGATATAGGGGCTTCCCATAGCTTTATATCTATTACGGTTGTGGAGAGCCTTGGGCTCTGCATCTTTTCTTCTACTAATATCATGAAACTAGACACTCTGTTGGGGACTAGAACGGTGAGTGTACGTCAGTGAAAGGAGTTCCCTCTAGAGGTTGGTGGGTTTCAATTTTTATGGGACCTCTATTTCTTAGAGATGACGAGCTATGATTTCATTCTCAGAATGGACTAGTTAGTTCCCTTCAAGGCAGTCGTCAATTTCTATTGTCGTATGGTGAGTTTCACATCACCAGAGGGAAAATACTTTCATTATAAGGGCGAGTGAGATGTCCAGGCAGGCAGAGTGGGACCTGAGCATCATCGGTTAGGAGGAGTTACAACCCAGATTTCTAGTCTATATCTAGATGACTAGGGGACTTCTCATTTAGACTTTCCACAAGTGGGGGATCATTTCAGAGATTTCTTTCTAGATGAATTTTCTGGTTTGCCTCCAAAGTGTGAGGTGGAAATTTCTATTGAGCTAATGCTAGGAGTGACACTGGTGTCCATTCCTCCTTATAAGAAGGCAAAACCAGATTTACAGTAGCTCAAGAAGCAGTTGGAGGAGTTGCAGGAAAAGGGTTTCATCCATCCCAATACTTCTCCTTGGAGATTGTCTATCTTGATTGCGTAGAAGGCAGACAGTACCCTCAGGCTTTGTGTGGATTATCTGAAGTTGAACCAGTTGACAATCAAGAACCGATATCCCTTGCCAAGGATTTATGATCTCTTTGATCAAATTTGAGGAGCCCGGGGGTTCTTGAAGATTGACTTGAGATCCCGTTATCATCTATTGCATGTTAGACCATCTGATATACCTCTCACAGCCTTCCAGAGCATGTATGGTCTATACAAGTATATGGTTATAACGTTCAGTCTCACGAATATGCCTACAGTTTTCGTGGAACTGATGAACCGAGTGTTCCATCAATAATTGGATTCTTTCATGGTGGTCTTTGTGGATGATATCTTGGTGTACTCTCACACTCGACATGACCATGATAACCATCTTGAGATCATTTTAAGTACACTAAGAGAGAATCAGTTATATTCTATGCTCTCAAAATGCCATTGTTGGATGGACTAGATTCACTTCTTAGGTCATGTTATCTCAGATACAGGAGTATCAGTAGACCCAGATAAATTGAGAGCATTAGTTTCCATGGAGTAGAATAAGAACATCTTTGAGGTAGTAAGTTTTTTAGGGCTTCCTGGATACTACAAAAATTTCATTCAGGACTTTTCACTCATAGCAGCGCCACAGATTGGTCTGACTAAGAAGGGTGCAAAGTTCTTGTGGTCAGATTCTTGTGAGTCAGCCTTTCAGAAGCTGAATGGGAGGTTGACTTCAGCATCGATACTAGTTTTTATAGAGTTTGGAAAGTGCTATAAAGTGTACTGTGATGGTTAAATAATTAGGCTGGGAGCGGTGCTTATGAAGGGAGAAGGTGTCATTGAGTACGAGTCTAGGTATTTGAGGCCACGTGAGTGGAATTACCTAACACATGATCTTGAGGTGGCTGTTGTTGTTCATTCCATGCGTTGTTGGAGACATTACCTTCTGGGAGAGCATTTTCTGGTTTTCATGGACCAAAAGAGTCTCAAGTACATCTTCACTCAGCATGATCTAAATTTGAGACAGTGAAGGTGGGTTGAGTACCTCCAGTCTTTTGACTTTGAGATTGCCTATACACATGGGAAAGGAAACACAGTGGCTAATGTGTTGAGCAGGAGGACTCAGATACAGGTAGTTCAGCAGGCCAATAGTGAGTGATATATTATGGCTCTGCTCTTTGAGATTCATTTAAAGGTCCACAACAAAAAGGGGAATTTTTTTTCTTATGTAGCTATTAACTCTACTCTTCTTGATCAAGTGAGAATGAGGTAGCTATCAGATTTTGAAGGCCTAGTCCTATGAGAAAGTGTGTCAGGAGAGGACCCTATTCGAGGATGGACCATAGATGAGGATGAGATGTTTCATTTCCAGGGGTGTGTATGGGTGCCAGCAGACATACATGAAGAGCTGATGTGGGACTTCCATTCCTCAGTTTGGGAATTTCATCCTGGTGTCACCAAGATGTATTGTGATCTACAACATCAGTATTGGTGGCCACGTATGAAGAGATATGTTGCTGGTTTTATCATGAAGTGTTCCACCTCTCAGCAGGTAAAGGCAGAGAATCAGTGACCAACATGGATTTTGCATCAATTACCCATTCTTTGTGAAAGTGGAATGATGTCACGATGGATTTCATGACATGTTTACTGAGGAATCCTTGAGGGAATGATTCTATTTGGGTTGTCATTGACAGACTCATGAATTTTTCTCACTTCTTGCTGATCATGGAGACCTTTAGTGTTGATGAGTTGGGACAGTTGTAAATATGTGAGATTGTGCAATTACATAGAGTTCCAAGATCTATTTTTTAAACAGAGATGTTCATTTTACTTCTCAGGTCTGGAAGGGGATTCAGAAAGCATTGGGTACACAGTTACTTTTGAGTACAACTTACCACCCTAGATAGATAGCCAATCCGAGTGTACAATTCAAGTGCTTGTGGACATGCTTCGTGCATACGTCCTGGATTTTGGAGGTTCATGGGAGAAGCATATACCACTTGTGGAGTTTCACTATAATAATAATTTTCCATAAACTATTCAGATGGAACCTTATGAGGCATTGTACGGTAGGCCATTCCGATCACCATTATGTAGGATAGAGGCAGGATATGAAGCTATGTTGGGACCTAGTCTTGTTAAGGAGACCACAGAGCAGATTGAGTTGATTTGGAAGAGGATGGCTACTACCTAGTCTCGACATAATTCTTATGCTTATTAGCAGAGATGACCTATGTAGTTTGATGTCATAGATCGGGTTTTCCTGTGTGTCACATAGAGGTTGGGGCACATGAGGATTAGGAGACAGGGTAAGCTTTCACCAAGGTATGTCGGACCGTTTGAGGTTTTGCAGAGAGTTGGGCCGGTTTCCTATCGGTTGCAGTTTCCTCAAAGGTACTGGGCTATTCATGACGTCTTCCACGTTTATCAGCATCGAAATTACTTCTTAGACCTGTATCATGTCT
Organism: Viscum album; assembly: GCA_963277665.1. Lineage (NCBI taxonomy): Eukaryota > Viridiplantae > Streptophyta > Magnoliopsida > Santalales > Viscaceae > Viscum > Viscum album. The sequence continues at coordinate 1,544,001,725 of OY728135.1, read as the reverse complement.
TTCAACCTGAGTATGTTTATTTGGAAGTGGATGCATCTTTTGAGGAGAATCCAATCTGGATCATTGATCTAAGTACGAAGGTTCTCCGTGGCCGGTCTGTTCCTCTAGTACAATTGCTATGGCAACATGGGTGAGTATAGGATGAGACTTGATAGAGGGAGACCGATATACAAGTACAATGGCCAGAGATTTTCAGGGTTTATTTTTCTACGCCATCTTGCTAGGGAAGTTTGGGGAAAAATTTATTTAAAGGGGGATGTTTTGTAAGAACCTGGATCTTTTTTTTCAGGTATGTTTTCCTTTTCTGGTCGTTTTTGAGAAAAATAAGAATTTATGGAAAATTTTAAAGTACACTCTGTGTACCTAAAAAATACACACCATGTATTTTTTTTTCATTAAACGCACCGGGGTCGTGTCTAATCGACAGAAGCAACCCTTTCATCCTTTGTCTTGTCCATGAGTTTCGTACGATTTTGGATCTTCATTGAGCCCCCGAGAGAGCATCTGTACTCTGAATTGAACACCTTCAGTTGCATTGGAATAGCATCAACGAGTTTTCTCATATCCTAGAGCAACATATGCTGATTTCTCCACTCTCATGAGATATTGTGGGTTGAATTTTTTAGATGTTTTTGTAGTTCTAAGATGTTCTAGGTCGATCCAAGGGCCGAAACTGGATTATATCTATCTCCTAATGCCGATGTAGGTGATTTGTCCCTTTCTATTGAAATTTGTTGAGTATTATGTGCAATTTTACTCAATACCCTTGAACATGGTATTTCGTGTTTACTGTTTTAACCTTGTTAATTGTCTGCTATGCTGGTATGTGTAAATAGAGACTAATTGGAAGCGAATAGGGTTTTTTTATATTCTTTAGATGTGTTTTCCCATTCATGTTTTGTTTATGTCCGTTTAGTTCTATTTATCAATTAGAATTACTTGATGTTTCCCATTCATAGTAGTATAGGATGGAGTGATTATTTTATCTGACATTCTTGAGATGCTGTAGACTATTTAGCCAAGTAGTTCGTGAGGGATAATTTGTCTATATTGCATTTCTATACTTGTTTGACTTAGACAGGGCCGTGAAAACCCAGTATAATAGATTATAAGGGGAATTGATAGAGTGATCATCCTCATAGAGTCTTTATACATTTTGACTATATGGGGAATTAACCGAGTGAGCTTCCTTAGAGAGTCTTTATCACTTTTCACTATATAGGGAATTGACCGAGTGATCGTCCTTAGAAAGTCTTTATTAATTTTTACTATATGGGGAATTGAACGAGTGAACTTCTTTAGAGAGTCATTATCACTTTTGACTATATGGGGAATTGACCGAGAGATATTCCTCTCAGAGTCTTTATCACTATTTATTATATGGGTAATTGACCATGTGAGCTTTCTTAGAGAAATTTTTATGCTTGGGACTATAAGGGGAATTGACTGAGAGAGCATCCTCAGAGAGTCTTTGTTGTATCCTTGTTTTGATTGAACCAAAGGGCTTAGGCTGAGAGAACTACCTAGAGGGATCCCTACTTGTTTATTTTTGTTGGTGTATAGAATTGATTTCATTGAAACTATAAGACAAGTTACTGTTGAGTACTTCCTTGTTTAATACTTTATTTTTTTACATGCCATATATTCATAGACTCTTAGGAACAAATATTATGGCGATTTCCTACTGGGATTTAGTCTCACACCCTGTTTGGGTCATTATTTTGGGACCAAATAGGTTATAATGTTGTAGGTTTATATAAGGGAAAGTGCCCTTCTACTTTAGGTACTTGATATGCGGTGGAGTTGGAGAGAATGGGACCAAGCAAAGGCTTGAGATTCTGAGGAGTTGTTTATCTGTTTTCTTTTTTTACTTTGGCTTAATCCTGTTCTATATTCTAGCATTGTGATGTTTTTGGCTATTTTCCTAGAAATATGTACCATGCATTATATATATATATATACACTCCAGCTGTTTATTTCTTCAGATTTCCTCTATTTACTTTCATATGGATTATTACCGCTTCTGCTATTGCTATCTATTTTTCTCTTCCACTGTGTTACTCTAACAATGAGGGAATAGTTTCCCCACTATCACACGCAAGGCCCCCATTTCTATTCAGCGGCCTCTGGCGTTAGGGGAAATGCGCTTGAGGCCATGTGACCAACCAGGTACGGGGTGCCTCTGGGTGCCTTCCAGAAACGGGACATTAAAAAAGATGATATATATTTTACTATAAATGGATTTTAAAAATATACAAAAATTTCTTCATATATGACATGATATATGTTTTCACTTTAGAATAACTATTTACCCATCTTTACCATTAATTTTTTATCCTATAATGAAAATTATCTTTGTCCTCATTATAAATATAATTTTTAGGATATTGGATTTGATTCAAATACTTCCCATAAAGAGTAAATGAAAAATAAAATATTCAAAACTTAACAATAAAAAAAAACACTAAAATTATTTTCCTAAATTTAGAGTAATTTATATTCTAATTTAGAGATATAAAATTGGTGTCACCCGCATTATTATTCATTATTATTCCAAATCATGTCCATCCTTTTGTCCCTTTAGTTTATGTTCATGGAGATGGTATAATTTATATAAGATTATTCAATTTAATTGTTGATTTATTTCCCCTTATATATTAAAAATGATTCAGATTTTTTGCAACATATGCTATTCTATAGAGGTATAAATATATGAATTTCATGGTATATAAATAATGGCCTAATATATTACCTAATAAGTTCCTCAAAGATAAATTTAATAAAAACCCCATATCTATTGATTGAAACCATATTTTAATGATGTGAATATTAGGAAATATATTTTCATTCTATAACTAAATTAAATATTTGGAATAAACCTCCTAAAACCCACTATAATATAATTGGTCTTTGATAATATATTCTTTTTTATATATGTGTTATCTTAAATTTAATGAATTAACTGAACAATATTAATTGTGTTCAAACATAGCCAGATGTTCTCATAGTTTATTATCTTCCAATGACATATTTGACATCCAAAGTGGTATTTTAATAAAAACACACCTTCTTGTATATGTGGGAAAAGAAATAATAGAATTATACCCTGAAATATATACAACACATGCTGTGAACCTAAACCTCATGTATTCCATATCATGGAATGCAATACTTATTGGAAATATTTATGGTGATTATGTTATGTTATGAAGATAAAATAATATATATCATCATGATGGATTATTTTCAAGAATAATACACCATGAAGGTGTTTATAAATAATATATTCTTTGTAATTATATACACTAATCGTAGATGATTAATAGAATTCAATAATTTTATTTATCTCATATATGCATATACATTGGAGATAAAGTTCATCTAAACATTTCATTAATAATAGAGGATAATTCCAATGGTAATATTGAAATTTATCTAAAAACCATATCCATATCTTATAATTAATGTGTGATTAAATTTTTTAAGTGGACATTTAATTTGAAATTATATAAGGAATAAAAACTTAATAAATTTAGTAAGAAAATATAATCAAATTGAGAATCTTCATTGCATTAAATAAATTTATAATTACTAATTCGATATATGTATAATGATTAAAAATGTTCAACCACTATATTATATGATCCCTTATTGTCTCAAATATCATGGATTAGATGAAACCATTATATCGGGCCTGTTTTTGAATTTAGTTTTTCATGTATATAATTTTTAATCTCATGGATTTTTTAAGAAACATTTTTTAAATGAAAATTTTTATTCAAAATATATCAACATAGATATCAGTAATAATATTTTCCCATTGTGGTGTAATTAAATGATAATCATTGAATATACATGGAAGAATAGGTAAGTATAAAAATTTATATACCAACTATTCTACGAACCCCCATAGATTAGTTATTGTGTTCAAATGTCTCCAATCCATTGTGTGGCTCCATGATGGAAGTTGTAACTAACATGGATTAAATATCTCATAACATTTTTCATAATTATTATAAAATGAAAATATATATTCTTTTAACATAATATGGATGTTAAAATAAATAACTATAGAAGTATTATTTATTTAATTTATATGTAAATTAGAATAAAAATATATTCTATGTATTATATTAATCAAGGAAATATTAGTCAGAGAGTGTTACTTTCAATTTATAGATCCACTTCAAGTCATTCAGTACTGATTTTATAGCATAGAATAATAATTTCTTTCACTATAAAATTAAAATTATCAATTTTGAATATGGGTCTTATTTTGTACAAGTATAACAATACCATTTCATTATTTGTTATACATAACTCAATGGAAAGAGTATATTCCAAAAAACATCCATAAATATATCTACAATTTTATCTTACATTTCATGAATGATTTTTAATATACAAAAATAAAAACTCTTTGGGGTAACTCACATAGAGAAGGGACTATACCAATATATAATGGCCATATTTATAGAAGTAAATATAATCTATCATTGTTAATGAGGTACTATTAGATTATATATATATATATATATTATAAATCATGGGTTTTTTAATATTTTATCTAATATATCCATTCAATAATTTGATCCATGAATGATAGCGAAAACTAATATTTTTTATGTTTCTTCATTAAATATTTTATAACAAATAAAAATATTACTCCATAAAACTACACATGTAGAAATTATATCCCATTTTACTTATTCAACATTATCCATCCATTTGATGAAATAATATAGAGTGAGATTACCCATGAAAAATAAAAGATAATATATATAACATTAAATCAAATAACTTCTACTTCCATCATCAAATCCTCCATCATAAGTGGTGAAAATAATTAAGAATATCATTTACAAGGCTTGATCACCACTTCATATTATACATTTTCAATTCCATGTGATGGAATAATCCATATAATACTAGATATTATATTATAAGTAGTATTTATCCACATATTTTTCACTTTAAGGATTCATTTTTTATATCATTTTAGAAATTATGTAGTGAGAAACACTTAGTCTTCTCTTTCACCCATTAATGAATATCATAATTCAAGGGGATTTTTTAGAAACATTATATAATGATTGTATTTTTATTTTTAACAGGAAATTTTTAAATACTAGTTTTATAGACTAACCACCCATATAATTTCAATATTCAATGTTATCCTCTACATATATATACATTTTTTTAAAACTATTTTTAAATTAGTTTTCTCTATATATTTCATGAAATGTATCATTTAAAATTATATTTGTTGAAAATGATAGGATGAAAATATTTAATTTTTTCACCTTGATTCAAAACATTATTATTTTAAATGTGACTTTATGTTATCTATCTCATGGATTAATCTACCATAGTTAACATCAACCATTTACCACATCATGATGAGCATGGATATTCCAATTATTATTACTTTTTATCCTCTTACACTATATTGAAAAAATTATGGAAATGGGAAAACAAATTTCCCCATACCCATGATAGAGTCATAAACAATTTTAATTTGTAATTTTTATGGATGATTTTTTAAGTTAGTTCATAATTATTTTAGGATATGGAGTTTTAAACTAGAGGTTTTGAAAATATTTAATGGCATAAAATTCATAGTAGCCCAAAATAGAATATGGATTTATATTGTTTTTAGGAATATATAAAACTTGGATTAGAAAAATATTAATTATATTAATGTTTAAAATGTTTCATTATCTACAGAAGCAATAAGAGCTCTCAATTAAGGGATATCACTTCAAAATCCTATATCATTTTCTTGTGCATTAAGATATTGTTATAAAATTTATTAGATTTCAACAAATTGAAAATTTAATCAGAAAATGTGACGTTTTATGTAACTATTTTTACATTTCCTCGGCCATTTGGTCCTAATAAAACGTTTTAAATTATTATATAGAAATTATAAATTAATTATGTGTCTTATAGGTCAAAATTTCCACATCTTCATTATATATATATATATTAATTAATATTTCTCATTGATAAATAATTATAATTAGTTATTATTTAAATATGATTGTTAAATCCTATCCAATAATTGATGGGATATGATTAGTTTTATCTAATTCCTGTAATATATAAAATATCACATTGAATATAACTTTATTAATTATTTCTTAAGAAAAAATCATGTATTTTTTTCTTAGTCATAATACAATTTAAAAAAAATATATTCCCTTCATAATGATTTTATTTCATTTTTATGAAAATAAAATATTTTATTTAAGTCACTTTTTAATATTTTATATAATAAATTTATCTATATTTTTGAAATAATCATATCAATATTACATTTTGATGAATTTATGTTATTTTTCAAAAATGACTAATTTTCATATGAATGGTGAATAATACAAATTGTAATTGAAAACAATAAATTTTATTCAAGAAATTAAATGCGAGAACTATTTTTAAATATGGTTTGAAAATAAAATTAGCTCCCTTATATTTCAAATAGTCTTGTTAGATTGTAGAATTAAAATTTACATTTAATTTTTTTTAAAAAAATTAGATAGGGGACAAAAATACATATAAAGGAATATAAATGTATATCCTGAGAATAAAGATAATATTTTCTTGATATAAATGTATATATATTTCCAGTATTTATATAATTAAAATTAATTAGTATAAACCTCTATTTTATTATCTTATTAATTAAAATTAATATATAATAAATGATATTATAAAATATTAAATGTATTATATGTTTTGTGATTTATAGTATTTTAAGAATTTTTTGAAAAAATGTGAAATATTTTAGAGTTTATAAATTATTTAAATTGAATTTGAATATTTTATTTATGTATTTTAAGCCATAATAATTGAATACTGTTTAGATTGGTAATTTTGATATTTTTATGAAATCAATATTTTATTAAAGTATATAATAACAAAAAACATTTTAATTAAAACTAACGAATAGTATATGGTTGAAAAATTCACCTCATTCTCATTTAATTTTAATTTGGAACCAGTTATTTTTTAATATAATTAATATATATTTATTTTTATAAAATTCTATGTGTGTATATTCTCTCAATTATAAAAGCGTTCCCATCCATTCTCTTCGTAAAAATACATCTAGCCTATTAATTTAAAAAACAGTGAAACAGTCTCCTCCCCACTCTAATTAAAACATTCTATAGGTACTGGTATTACCATAACACTAACTCTAGAGAACTGATGTCGAGATATAATGGAGTTTTTCCAAAGAAGCGGTAATTCCTTAACCAATCACATTATTTTTAATTCAACTTTAACCTTATCAAATTATATTATATAATTAAAAAAATAAAAACAACAATATAAAAAACATACTGAAATTTTATTATGATTATAAAACCAACATTATTCACCATTTAAACATCAAACTTTGTGTGAAAGTATCAGTCATGTGTATGTACTTCTTAACATCTCCACAGAGTGATACAATTCATTTTCCATCTCTATATTTCATGGTTGGATATTATAAAGTATTTAAGATTTATATATGACATATATGAAATAATTATTTTCATTATTGAAAGTATCATATATATCTTACTACCTTCCAAACAATTGGAAAACAATAACATCGCTCGTGCGTATGTTTAGTCTACTAACACCATGAAGTGATGTGATTTGATATTCATTTCCATTTAATATAGATGTAAATAATGATGGAATTAATGACTATATATATATATATATATATATATGATATACTAATGTTACATATTAGGTACTCATCTAATAAATCATTTTCTTATTTATAAAATTTTATTAAATAGTAATATTAGTTACAAAAATATTAAGTAATTTATAATCAAAAAGAAAATTGTTATAATTTTATACATTTCTTATAAGGTTTTATTTAAAAAATATTATAATTATTATAATTTTAATTTTATATAATTAATATCATTTATGAAATAAGAATATAAAAGTTCACATTGGATGAAATTTTGATATTTTTTGTGAAAAATATAATTTTCCTAGAATAGTGAAAAACAATTTTTTTAAAAGTAACTTATTTTAAGAAATTTTGTAATTAAAGATTCCCAATATGTTCTGAATATATTCAAATGTAACTAAAATATTATTTATTATATTTATCCCCCTTAATTACTCTTTAATCAATATTATATTTCCTTTTAATATAAGTCTTTTTTTGGATTTAAAGGTGTTATTTAAAAAAAAACTATTTTAAAATGTATAATGTTTTATCTTATTAAATAATTAAAATAATTCCTAATGGAGAATTTTATTAATGAAATTTAAAGACTATATATCATTAAATTTTATTTTAGTTTCATAAAATTATTATTATTAGTCAAATAGTTAATATAGAATCATCTTTTTCTAAAAATTTACTCACCATAAATACATGATGTCTTGATGCGTATGTGGGATTAAAATTAAATTATAATTTCTAAATTTTTATTTGAATTTGTAAAAATTGATTACTTATTTGGAATAAGAATTATTTATAATTTATAATAGGGTAAACATCAAGTTTTAACTAGTATAATAGTGATATAAATTAAAATTAATTAATTTCAATATGGTAAAAATGAGTTTACTAATTGGGTAACATTAATATGAAGTGGAAGAATCACCTAGAATCTTGAATAATATAATTAAAATTATTTTATAACATTACTATTACTTAATTTAAGTGATAAAAACATAAAATAATCACATGAAAATGATGTAATGGTTTAATTTCATGAAAAAATAGGGGCCATACATATCATTTATAAAATAAAACACAAAAATTTATTTAATTCCTTCTTCTCTAGATTCTTAGAGGTATTCACACTCTCCTTAGTACAAGTAATCACATTGGGATACACATAAAAAATAGTAATCTAAAAAACCATTAGGATAATATATATGAAAATGATTCAATATAACATGGGTTGAGCATAATCATTATCATCATAACATAATTATAGAATCATAATCACAAGTGGAGGAATTAAGATAGGTCACGGAATGTGGAAATGTGTAAAAACGAAAAATTATGACTTAGTGGTCAACTACCACACATAGTTGTGAACAATGATAGAATAATATTCATACATATTTCAAATTTATAATGAGATACATCACATTACCCTATGGTTTGAAGAACTATATAATTCAGGGCACTCATTTCACATCGTAAGATTTACATTACACTGCATAATTCCGGGAACACCCATCACATCATAACATTTACATTATCATGTATTACAAATAGAACATATATGAATCATAGAAATAAAATATCCCATAGAAATCAATAGGGTTTATTTCATAAATAATACTTTTAAAATCATTTGGTTCCTTAATTAAATAGGGAATAACATACTTGATATGAAATTCATCAACCTTGTATGAGGAAGAAATATCCCTGATATATAAAAGGTGTGTTTTTTTAAAACAAGTGTTCATTTAGAAAACATTGTGTTTTTACTAAAGTCATGTGGAAACAGTTTATATTTTATAAATGGTAAGATAAAGTTGAATAAATTATTTTTAAGGAATATGAAAACTAAAAATGGTGTGAAAGAGGGAAAACCCAAAGAAAAAGATTTGGGCTAGAGAATTCCCCTTACCTTGTGTTCAAGATCTTCCTTTACATTAATATCCTATATAATTATATTATATTACTCAATTAAAATATTAGTAAAATTTTATACATTAATTTTATTCCTCTTGGTTTTGTGAAATTCATTTATGGGATTTTGGATGAGTTACAATGTTTAATTTTATCATTCTGTACTATTTGTTTTAATAGTTTTCAAGATCTATTAAATTTTATACTAGAATTGATGTTTTTTAACACCTGTTTAAATATTAAAAATTGTTTTTATATGGTATTAATGATATTATATAAGTATAAATTATCTTATAATGTATTATCATATAATTCATAAGGAAGAATAATTATATAAAAGGAAATGATGATTGTTTTAGTTTAATTTTGGCTGGTTTTTATCACAACAAATTCATTTTGTTTTATCATTTAGTACTATGTATATATGTTAATTTGAAAACAAAAAAGGGTTTTAAAATAATATTTAAAATTATTTTCATCCATTTTATTATTTTGTTAAAATCATTTATGGTGTTAAAGGAAAACTAAAGTTCATCACCAATGATGTACGTAAATTGACACATCACTGGTGGTGATTTCTTTTTTTGAATAAAATTGATAGAAAAAAGATTTTTTTGATGGATATTACATTAACATTATAAGGCCTTGGCTTTAAACCTTAATTAATATTGAATTAAATGAATAATTCACATTGAGGATCTTTTCAGGTTTAGAGTTTTAGAGAATTAGGACATAACTATTACATCTCAAAAGATTACAAAGTATACACTTCTACTAAGTCTCCATAAATAAAAAAAACTATTAAAAGAAACATGTATTGTTCCATGTTTTAGATATAATGCCTTTCCTTGATCCCATCCTTGACCCTATTCATCTTTATGTCCTGTGTAAAACATTTCAAAAACATGGGATGAGCATAAAAATCTCAATAAGGGATATAAAAATATGGAAAGGAAACATGAGTACATGTATACCTAAGAATCAATGAAATCATACTTTACTCATAAAACATAATCACTTTAACATACCTCATCAAATCATGAATAAAACATAGAAATCAAAATTCAGAAAGGTAACTTGAGTCATTCATAACATTCTTACGTAGGGAGTAACCCTCTTGGTTATGTTTGGAATACCCATAATAGTATATTCCCTAAATCTCTTCGGAGAAACCTTAACGTTTAACTCCTTCGCGTTACCCAATGCATTGGAGAGATATATTGGGATCACCCACCCTTAGTTTATCACGGAACCACCCGCCTTCATAACAATGCCCAAGAACCATAACATAATCATAGCACATAACTTAAGCATAAAGGAAATATAACATTCCCACATTGCAATAACAATATAACATTTTAAGATATTGAAATAATTAATCCATTCTAAAAACCATTTTCAAAACCATTTAAAACATTTAATAAAGAGATTTTTAAATCAAAGTGTCCCATACCACGTTGAAGCTTTTAAAATTTTAAACCATTAATATCAATATAAATAAATCCTTAAAACCATTTTGAAAACACGGATATTAATGAGAAATATTTAAAAGATTAAATCATTAAAACATTTAAAAACGATATTTTAGTTAAAGGGTTTTTAACAAAATGAGAGACACTTGAATACAAAAATTGAGGAATAACATTTAATAAAAACTTTATTATATCATGAGAATAAAGGGATTAATGATATAATATTCCAAAGGATAGTATATACACCATATAAGAGTGAATTGGTGTATAACAACAATGAAGTCTCAATGGAAATGTAAATTGAGATGAAATCCATTATAAAGATGGTATCCTTAAATTAAGGATAAATCAATCTCATAATTATGTGTGACAAATATAAATACACCTAATATAAGTGTATATTAAGTGTAAAATAATCAAAGGTCATTCAAAAATATTAAAATGATGACATATTCAATAACTACATGTTGAACCCAAAGAAATCGAAATTGGGTTAAGAAGTTCCCTTGACAGCCTAACAACGTGACATCAAATTTTAGAAAAAGAGTTTATGAGAGAGATAAAGGGTATCTCATATCTTGGACATAAAATTTACTGCAATAAGGATATATAAGAACATATCCCCACATAATAAGATGAAAATTAAAATACATAACAAAAAAAGTCTTTTAAAAAGAGGAGGGTGAAAGGTTCCCTTACCGATTTGGGTAACTTTCGAAACGTACACCCCATGAAAGAAGGACTATAAAAAATTGATGTAAATTCTCATAAAAGAAATTATGTTACACAAATATTAGAATAATGGACATTACATACACCACTCAAAAGGAAATATTTGCAAATGTAGCATGAATCTCACGAAAACACAAAGTGAGAAAAAAAGCCCCTTATGAAATTTCGGCAGCCTAACGATGCCAATTAAAACATACAGAATGGATTGATGAGAGAAAATAGGGTCTCTCATCAAATGAACATAAAAATTAAAGTAATAGTAATATAAAATAACATCTCAATCATAATAAATATGAGCTTAAATGGAATGACATAAAAGAGTATACTTAAAAAGAAAGAGAGAGGTAGGATCCCTTACCTCGGGTCCGACTTGACTCGATCGTTTTTTAACCTCCTGAATCATAAAATTTGGTCAATTTATAATTTCTTAAGGACCTCCTTTAAGGATTATTATTCAGTTCATATAACATATTATAATTTTATAATAATTGTTTAGTAAAGTTAGTTCATATCAGACGTTTTTTTTCGATGTTCGGTACATGAGTAAAAATTGAACTTGTTAGAAAATAATTTTCCATGTAGTTATAGGTACATCATATCCAGAATAGTATTTATGTTTTAAATATCATATATATCCCGTATATATTCATTTTATACTATTCCATAACATTTGGAGATAAAAAATTAAAAGCACCGTTCATGGAGATGGTAGGCCGTACGTACGCATGAAGACTACTTTCATTTTTTGTCATATTAATGGAATTAAATAAAAAATGAGAGATATATATATTATAATTATAGAATTATATCCATAATATAGATTTAATATATTACATATATATCCGTTATATATATGTACTTATAATAGTACATAAAATTTGGAGATAAGAAATGAAATGTACCGTTCATGGAGACGGTAAGCCGTACATACGCATGAACGCTACTTTCATTTTTTTTTTGTATTAAATGGAATGAAATAATAATTATATAAAGGTATATTATAATTAAAGTAGGATTTCATATGTAATACCATTAATTACATCCTTTATACATCCTACATATGGCTTAACAAATCAAATCACTTTGAGGGGGCGGTAGTCCGCACTTCCTAAAATGAAGGTATCACATTTACCCATAATTGAAACCATAATGGTATGCCATAAATGAAAAATACAGAAGATTAAGGAAAACATAAACATATTATATATCATATATATATATATAGTGACATCTTAATGGCCACCTTTGAAGGTTTTAAAAGAATATTGAACAATCATCATTTCGTGAGGCAGTAATTCGCCATCCACAGAAATAGTATGTTCTTTAACCATTAGACGAAGGTGTGTGTAAGTGTAGCTAGAATACTTCACATAAAAATATCCTAGTATATTTAATATACTTGTGTTGTTACAAAAGAAAGTAATAAAAAGAGTTTAGAGGGTTGGAGAAGCAAAATAAAACATAAGAACACAAGAGAGGACACTACCTTTAAATCGGGTAACTCTCTTTGATTTGAGCTCAAAGGTTTCCTTGGAAAGGATTATGCCCAAAGTGAGGCTTCAATGATGAATATATGGATGTGGAGAGATGAAATTGGCAGGTTTTTTCCGAGCCAAAGGCTTGAGAAGTGTGGCTAAGGTGGTAGAGGTGGGGGCCTTTTATAAGAGGAGAGGAGGGGCACTCTTGGAAAGTTACAAATGTTACTTTATTTTCAAATTAGTTCCGGATTTTAAAGGTCCCACATTGATGTATTTCGAGGATAAGGTGGTAAGGGTTATGAATCCACCCATACAATAGGTTTGTGACAAGTGTAGGTCTTAGAAATTACATAATCTTTTCATTTTATTTAAATCGTTAAATAATTAGGTAATCGCTGCATCATCATGGTGTCATAAATAATTTAATTTTTTTAGTGTATAAAAATTATAAAAAACTATCATGATGTAGGAAATCTTTCTATATTTCTAATTAATATTTATAGTCAAAAATATGACTTTTATAACCCCATGTAAAATTGTTTTAGTAAAAAAAAACAAGTTTGTGACATTTCAATTTTAACTTTAAATAAAAAGTTATTTATGTCATTTTCTTACCAAAGTGGATCCATGGGGTCCCCATGTTGACCCATGGATTGTCTTGGTCGACCATGACACATACAATGAGGGTAAGACATGTGTCTAGGTCATTTCATATTATTAAAGCATTATTTTTACCTTAAATTACACTAATTACCTTTAATCGTGATTAATAAAACTTAAAAATTACTATTCACCAAAAATTATTTTAATCTCATTGAACCACATTTTACTTCTTAATGACAACCATGTATGTCAGATTTTTTGAAAATCAAATCACAGAAGTGAAAAAGTTTTATTTAAACGAAAAATCAGTTTCTTTAAATACCACTTAGTGGTTTCACTATTCATCAAAAATTGAAGTTTTTTCAGAAAAATACCAAAAATTAACCCTAAGATATTTTTGATATTCCAAATTCAAAAATGATTTCTATTTTCAAAATTCAAAACATATAAGTTGCATTAATTAATTTAATAATTAATTCCCGCTGTCAAAACAAATAGCGTGTTTTTAAGAAACAATATCTATTAAAAGATTGACACTAGTTTAAGTCCAATTTCAAAGTGAAATTAATTCCAATGAAAACTATTGGATTAAATGGTAAAAATATGTTATAATTGTACTTTAAAACTAATTCAAAAGATAATCTAATCATATAAATAAATTATATTAAACAGAGGTTTTGAATTAAAATACAACATTTTTTACTATTCATAAAAAATGAACTTTATCAGAAAAATACCAAAAATTTACACAATATAAATTTTGATGTCCCGATTCTAGAGAAGAATTTTATTTGGTCCAATATAACATATGAAAAGTTCAAAAAGTGGATTTAAAAAGCATTCGCCATCAAAAGGTGGTTATTCGACCTTTTAAAGAATATTAGAATATTTACGCTTAAAATTGGATTCATTCACATTTTAAGCCTCTAAAATTTATTGGATAAAAGTAAAAATATTTGAAAAACATATATAATAATTTTGTAGTTAGTGCGGTTCATTCCCGCCATTACAACAGCTAGGCGTTAACTACCATTTAAAATAATATTATATTATTATTAGAGTGCAACGCAAGATTCCCAAGAAACTCGTTGTTGCGTATTGGGTATGCCATCGAGCATAGCGTCCCCTTTAAAGTAATATTAATATTTTATTCACAAATATGGATAAATATAAAAATTTCATATTCTTTATTTACCTGGGGTGTTACATTCTTCCCCCCTTTTAGTAATTGTATCCTCGCAATTTTAAAATTGGGCTCGGAAACATCATTGAAAGTCCCACATTTGAACAAGAGTTGGTAAAACAATCACTTTAAAAGAAAGAAATAGAAGTACAAAGGTCACTCGAGTTAACCCATACTAGGATTCAATGTAGGAAAACATGGACATGGAGGAAATAGAAAAGGGTCATGTTCTGAGGGAGAGTGATAGAAAACATGTTTAGGAGAAAGTTAACCATAAGAAAATCACAAACATGTGGTGTGTTAAACGGTATTCGATTCCCCAGTAAGAAAATTTATCAGACAACATTTTTGTTTTAAGTTACTCTTCATTGAGGAATTTATTTTTGAGCTTAACTAAATCATAATGAAACATACTTACTTGTCACGTAGACTTTCAACTTTTACTAGATTCCTTAATCACACTCATATTTTCTCCAAAATACGAGTATTTAGTAAAACTTGTTCGCATTAAGGGTACTATAATCAACTTCTTGAGAATCACCTAATACACAAAATAAAACTATATATTTTCCATGTCTTTATACAAAAACCAAAACCAAAATTGTTAGTATGAGATCAGATAATCCAAAAAAGTATAATACTTTATAAAAAGAAAATATATTCTTAATCTCCAATATTTGTCCAAAAAAACCCAAAGTTCAACGAAGACCATTCGATAAACAATTGTTCATAAAATTCTTCAAAGTAAACCAAACTAAGATTTAAACCCAAATATTTGAAGGATTTAATCACATAGTCTTCCAAGGTACAAATTAACTTATATCTCCAAATAACATCAGTTTCTCTTAAAGTATCATATTGAAAAGTAATTAAACTAATCACATATCCTCTATGATAGGTTAATAATTTCCATAGATAACCCAAAAACAACTTACTCTTAATTCATAAAATCATCTAACTAAAAAGAATAAGTTATACTAACCAGGGACTTCACATAGTCCAGTGGTAGGCGATAAATACCAGTCTCACTTTGGTTGTGGGTTCAATTCCCATAGCTTTGTCTGATGCGACGGGTTTTCACATGATCTGCGTGTTGTCCTTTTTCCAAGACTATATAATTCTTAACACATTCCCCAAAACGAGATAAAATCTTCAAAAATAATCATAAAATATTTTAACCTCAAGTTTATCTCATGCCTTTCATTTTCCATCATATCATAGAGTAACCCATAATTTCCTAAAAATCAAGGATCATATAAACCCTAATGGTCACCTTTATAATTATTACTTGAACTTCCACATCGATTGATCATCTCGTACATGATGCATTACAGAACATACCAAGGTTCAAGTGGTTGATCATGACTCCTTGATAGTTGGTTTAGAACAACCACGAGATTCCTCATTGAATCCCAGATTTCATCCAGTCTCTTAATCAAATAACCACCATAGTTTCCTTCAAACCCATTGTCACTTTAGTACCTTCTAGATCCATCCAATTACTAAAAATAGAAAAGTCAGTGTGAGTATATCAACAAAACCATCATGTAATAATGAGGAAGATAAACACTAAGATATACTTACTCATTCACTTTATCTAAAACTATGACTCTTTCTGAAATCCTAACCATTATGGTAATGTCACTTATGCTTAGAGAATACCCTAACCTCTAAAGTTATCTAAACCGACCTCTGATACCAACTATAAGGCCCCAACCTTAAACCTTACTTAATATTGAATTAAATGAATAATTCACATTGAGGATCTTTTCAGGTTTAGAGTTTTAGAGAATTAGGACATAACTATTACATCTCAAAAGATTACAAAGTAGACACTTCTACTAAGTATCCATAAAAAAAAATTCTTAAAAGAAACATGTCTAGTTCCATGTTTTAGATAGCATGTCTTTCCTTGATCCCATACTTGACCCTATTCATATTTAAGTCCTGTGTAAAACATTTCAAAAACATTGGATGAGCATAAAAATCTCAGTAAGGGATATAAAAATATGGAAAGGAAACATGAGTACATGTATACCTAAGAATCAATGAAATCATACTTTACTCATAAAACATAATCACTTTAACATACCTCATCAAATAATGAATAAAACATAGAAATCAAAAGGCATAAAGGTAACGTGAGGAATTCATAACATTCTTACGTAGGAAGTAACCCTCTTGGTTATGTTTGGAATACCCATCACAATATATTCCCTAAATCTCTTCAGAGAAACCTTTACGTTTAACTCCTTTGCATTACCCAATGCATTGGAGAGCTATATCGGGCTCACCCGCCCTTAGTTTATCACGGAACCACCCATCTTCATAACAATGCCCAAGAACCATAACATAATCATAGAACATAACTTAAGCATAAAGGAAGGATAACATTCCCACATTGCAATAATAATATAACATTTTAAGATATTCAAATAATGAATCCATTTTAAAAACTATTTTCAAAACCATTTAAAACATTTAATAAAGAGATTTTTAAATCAAAGTGTCCCATACCACATTGAAGCTTCTAAAAGTTTAAACCATTAATATCCATATAAATAAATCCTTAAAACCATTTTGAAAACATGTATATTAATGAGAAATATTTATAATATTAAATCATTAAAACATTTAAAACAATATTTTAGTTAAAGGGTTTTTAACAAAATGAGATACACTTGAATACAATAATTGAGGAATAACATTTAATAAAAATTTTATAATATCCTGAGAATAAAGGGATTCATGATATAATATTCCAAAGTACAGTATATACACCATATAAGAGTGAATTGGTGCATAACAACAATGAAGTCTCAATGGAAATGTAAATTGAGATGAAATCCATTATAAAGATGGTATCCTTAAATTAAGGATAAATCAATATCATAATTATGTGCGACAAATATAAATACACCCAATAGAAGTGGATATTAATTGTAAAATAATCAAAGGTCATTCACACATATTCAAAGGATGACATATTCAATAACTACATGTTGAACCCAAAGAAATCGAAAATGGTTTAAGAAGTTCCCTTGACAGCCTAACAGCGTCACATCAAATTTTAGAAAAAGAGTTTATGAGAGAGATAAAGGGTATCTCATCTCTTGGACATAAAATTTATGGCAATAAGGATGTATAAGAACATATCCCCACATAATAATATGAAAATTAAAAGACATAACAAAAGAAGTCTTTTAAAAAGAGGAGGGTGAAAGGTTCCCTTACCGATTTGGGTAACTTTCGAAACGTACACCCCATGAAAGAAGGACTATACAAAATTGATGTAAATACTCATAAACGAAAGTATGTTACACAAATAGTAGAATAATGTATAGTACATACACCAATAAAAATGAAATATTGGCAAATGTAGCATGAATCTCACGAAAACACAAAGTGAGATAAAAAGCCCCTTATGAAATTTCGGCAGCCTAACAGTGCCAATGAAAACATCCAAAATGGATTGATGAGAGAAAATAGGGTCTCTCATAAAATGAACATAAAAAGTACAGTAATATTATTATAAAATAACATCCCAATCATAATAAATATGAGCTTAAAAGGAATGACATAAAAGAGTGTACTTAAAGAGAAAGAGAGAGGTAGGATCCCTTACCTCGGGTCCAACTTGACTCGATCGTTCTTTAACCTCCTGAATAATAAAATTTGGTCAATTTATAATTTCTTAAGGACCTCCTTTAAATATTATTATTCAGTTCATATCAAATATTATAATGTTATAACAATTGGTTAATAAAGTGAGTTCATATTATACGTTTTTGTCGATGTTCGGTACATGAGTAAAAATCGAACTTGTTGGAAAAGAATATTCCATGTAGTTATAGGTACATCATATCCAGAATATTATTGATGTTTTAAATATCATATATATCCCGTATATATTCATTTTATACTATTCCATAACATTTGGAGATAAAAAATTAAAAGCACCATTCATGGAGACGGTAGGCCGTACGTACGCATGAACGCTACTTTCATTTTTTGTCATATTAATGGAATTAAAAAAAATGAGAGATATATATATTATAATTCCAGAATGATATCCATCATTTAGATGTAATATATTACATATATATCCATTATATATATGTACTTATAATATTACATAACATTTGGAGATAAGAAATGAAATGTACCGTTCATGGAGATGGTAAGCCGTACGTACGCATGAACGCTACTTTCATTTCTTTTTTTTTGTATTAAATGGAATGAAATTATAATTATATAAAGTTATATTATAATTCCAGTAGGATATCATATGTAATACCATTAATTCCATCCTTTATATGTCCCACATATGGCATTAACGAATCAAATCACTTTGAGGGGGTGATAGTCCGCACTTCCTAAAATGATGGTATCACATTTACCCATAATGGAAACCATAAAGGTATGCCATAAATGAAAAATAAAAAAGATTAAGGAAAACATAAACATATTATATATCATATATAAATATTGTGACATCTTAATGGACACCTTTAAAGGTGTTAAAAGAATATTGAACAATCATCGTTTCGTGAGGCAGTAATTCGCTATCCACAGAAACTGTATGTTCTTTAACCATTAGAAGAAGGTGTGTGTAAGTTTAGATCGAATAATTCACATAAAAAAATCATAGTATATTGAAGATACTTTTTTTTTGTTACAAAAGAATTGAATAAAAAGAGTTTATATGGTTGGAGAAGCAAAATAAAACATAAGAACACAAGAGAGGACACTACCTTTAAATCTGGTAACTCTATTTGATTTGAGCTCAAAGGATTCCTTGGAAAGGATTCTGCCCAATGTGAGGATTAAATGATGAATATAGGAATGTGGAGAGATGAAATTGTCAGGGGTTGTCCGAGCCAAAGGCAATAGAGGTGTGGGTAAGGTGGTAGAGGTGGGGGCCTTTTATAAGAGGAGAGGAGGGGCACTCTTGGAAAGTTACAAAATGTTACTTAATTTTCAAATGAGTTACGGATTTTAAAGGTCCCACATTGATGTATTTAGAGGATAACGTGGTAAGGGTTCTAAATCCACACATAAAATTGGTTTGTGACAAGTGGAGGTCTTATAATTTACATTATATTTTCATTTTATTTAAATCGTTAAATAATGAGGTAATCGCTGCATCATCATGGTGTCATATATAATTTAATTTATTTAGTGTCTAAAAATTATAAAAAAATATCATGATGTAGGAAATATTTTTATATTTATAATGAATATTTATAGTAAAAAATATGACTTGTATAACCACATGTAAAAATTGTTTTAGTAAAACAACACATGTTTGTGACATTTCAATTTTAACTTTAATAAAAAGTTATTTATGTCATTTTCCTAGGAAAGTGGCTCCATGTGGTCCCCAAGTTGACCCATGGATTTTCATGGTTGGCCATGACACATCCAATGAGGGTAAGACATGTTTCTAGGTCATTTAATATTATAAAAGCATTATTTTTACCTTAAATTACAAGAATTACTTTTAATCGCAATTAATAAAACTTAAAAATTACTATTCACCAAAAATTATTTTAATCTCATTCAACCAAATTTTAATTCTTAATGACAACCATGTATATATTATTTTTGAAAATCAAATCACAAAAGTGAAAAATTTTCATTTAAATGAAAAATCAGTTTCTTTAACTACCACTTAGTGGTTTCACTATTCATCAAAAATTGAAGTTTTTCAGAAAAATACCAAAAATTAACCCTAAGATATTTTTGATATTACAAATTCAAAAATGATGTCTATTTTAAAAAATTCAAAACATATAAGTTTCATTAATTAATTTAATAATTAATTCCCACTGTCAAAACAAATAGCGTGTTTTTAAGAAACAATATATATTAAAAGATTGACACTAGTTTAAGTCCAATTTCAAAGTGAAAGTAATTCCAATGACCACTATTGGATTAAATGGTAAAAATATATTATAATTGTACTTTAAAACCAATTAAAAAGATAATCTAATCATATAAATAAATTAGATTAAACAGAGGTTTTGAATTAAAATACAACATTTTTCACTATTCATTAAAAAATGAACTTTATCGGAAAAATACCAAAAATTTAAACAATGTAAATTTTGATGTCCCGATTTTAACGAAGGATTTTATTTAGTCCAATATAACATATGAAAATGTCAAAAAGTTGATTTTAAAAGCATTCACCATCAAAAGGTGGTTAATCGACCTTTTAAAGAATATTAGAATATTTATGCTTAAAATTGGATTCATTCACATTTTAAGCCTCTAACATTTATTGGATAAAAGTAAAAATATTTGACAATCATATATAATCATTTTTTAGTTAGTTCCGTTCATTCCCGCCATTACAATGGCTAGGCGTTAACTACCATTTCAAATAATATTATATTATTATTAGAGTGCAACGCAAGATTCCCAAGAAACTTGTTGTTGCGTATTGGGTACGATATCGAGCATAGCGTCCCCTTTAAAGTAATATTAATATTTTATTCACAAATATGGATAAATATGAAAATTTCATATTATTTATTTACCTGGGGTGTTACAAACATTATATAATTATAGCATATTAAACATAATAGAGTTATCATGCCTTCTAGACAAGTTAAGGAGAGGATAAGTGATGAAATGAAATTAAAAGAAAAAGGAATACCATTCTATATCTTAGATGTATAATCATTTAGAACCTCCTTGGAGAAATAATTTTAGTATTTTTAAGAGAACAATAGACCTATGAAGTTGTATAGGGTATTGGTTAGAGATTTTTGTGTAATTTAGACAAGGCTCAATGCTTGAGGGCTGTGAGGATAAGGTGGTATGAGGGGAGGTATTTATAGTGGAGGAGAGGGGGTTTTTCACATTATTTAATTGATTAGTTTTTTATTTTTCTAAATAAATGAAATAATGTTGATTATTGAGACTAAATAAAGTAATTAGATCATGTTAGTCCAAACCAATGGGGATTATATCTACCTTACATCAAAAATGACTTAATATTTCATGTATTTAGCATTAATAAAAAATTATTTTATTTTATTATTCATAATAATTCATGTATTTCAGATAAATTCCAAAAATTCACTCTAATAATTATTTTATGTGTAGAATAAAAATATTAACTCCATTTTATGAAATTAATTTTCTAAATATGATTAATTTATTTTTTAATTGAACACAACATTTACTTCGAAAATATGGATTTTAAAATTATAAATAATTTTATAACACTTTGAAAAATAACTTAAGGAATCATAAAATTATAATAAAATCATTAGACAATAAAATATTAATTTGTGTATATATTTTCTGAAAATACATTTTATTTTCAATTATTAAATGAATTAAAAAATTATAGTTAAATATTTATGACTTATAAAAATTCCAACATATAATTAATAATTTTTTAATCCATTTAATTACGTAGTAGTATGATATAATTATACCATCAATTAATTTATAATTTTATTAAATTTTATTTATACTTTCAGGGGTGGTTTTACTATTCATTTGGCCAGTTTACTATTCATTAAAGTCATATTACTATTCCTTAGGCCAAGTTACAATTTTAATCTGTATAGGTTCCGAAACATATAGAGATACATCTTATTTCACAAATTATTCATTTATATAGTTTTTATTACAACCTCTAAGTGTTTTTTATTTGTATGATATAACATTACTATAAGAAGGGGGAAATTACATCTATTGATGTTTGGGTCATTACATTCTTCCCCCCATTTGAAATTTCTCCCTTGAAATTTCGTTTTATATAAATTGGTGAGGGTACTTCTCCTTCATCGCATCATCAAATTCCCATGTTTCTTCTTCATACACATGGTTCTTACACAACACATTACCAAGGTGGTTTTTTTAGTTGTGTATAACCTTATATCCCTAGTATAGAATCTTGAATGGACGTTCATCATAAGAGAGATCATCTTCAAACTATACCACCTATGAATCGAGTAAATGTGAGGGTTCTTGTATGTTATTCCTCAATTCTATTATGTGGAACATATCATGAATATTATACATACATGGTGGAAGTGAAAGACGGTATTCCATGAATCCTATGAAATCAAGGATCTCAAAGGGGCCAATGTACCATTGTTTTAGCTTTACATTCATTCCAAACTACATGAATCTCATCAATGGTGATATTAGAAGGAAGAATTTATCTCCAACATTGAACTCCATGTCCCTTTGATGATTATCATCAATGCTCATTTTCTGACTCTGAGCGGATTTGATATGTTGTTGGATGGATTGAACATTATTTTTCATCTCTTGCATAAGATCAGGTCCATGTACATTACTTTCACCACCTTAATTTCAGTTGGTTGGAGTTATACATCACATTCAGTATATATCTTTATATGGATCCATATGACTACTCAAGTGGAAGCTATTTTTTTCAGAATGAAAAAAATGAGATATTTTATTCCCAAACACCTTTGAATTATAAATATAAGGCTCTTAGAATACCATTGAGCATTTAAATATTCATTTTATATTTTCCATTACTTTTGGGGTGATAGACCGTAATTAAATTTAATTCAGTACTCAAATCATGTTGAAGACTCCTAAAGAATTAAATGTTACATTCGGATCATGATCAGATAAAATTGAGAGTGGAACCCCATCCAGTGTCACCCCTTCCTTAACATATATCACATCAATTTATTTAAGAATGAAATATTTTTGAATAGAAATAATGTGGGATGTCCTGGTGATTCGGTCCACCATAAACAATATCACATTATTTCCCTTGGATGCTTTTGGGGGAACTATGAAGAAGTCCACAGTGACATTCTCCCATTTCCACATGGGTATAGGTAATTGTTTAATCATCCCTTTGGAATTATACCACTCAACATTAACTTGATGACATATCAAGAACCTTGAGATATACTTTGAAATCTCTTTCTTCATGTTCTCCCACTAAAATTGTTCTTAGAGATCACATGACATCTTGGTAATCTTGGTATGGATATAGAAAATTGAGATCTGTGCATTTTCCAATATCTTTTTATTTATCCTCATTGATGAAGGTACACATAGACATACTCCAAAATAAATTACCCTGTCATCATAAATATTTATCTCTTGTAGTTTCCCTTCCTTTACTGTATTTACATTATTTTGTAACTCTAGATCATCCCTTTGAACCTCCTAGATATTCTATTGGATAGATGGTTGGGAAATATTTTGGGCAAGGTAGGATGTATTCCCTGATGTTATGATTTCCAAATTCATCATTTTAATATCCGTGAAGATAGGTTCTTCCTCAATCCACAACATGCATAGAGTAGCAAGTTATTCTTTTCTAAGATCACCATCAACATTGCTTTCCTTTCCAGGATGATAGTGAATAGAGAAACAATTGTTTTTTATTATATCTAACCATATCCATTTCTTCATATTGAGTTCCTTTTTTGTGAATATGTACTGAAGACTCTTTTTATCGATATATATATCACACCTCCCTACATAGAGGCGTTTTACCCTATTTTCAAGGAAAAAATATTAGTTTCTAGCTGTAGATCACGAGTCAGGTAGTTCTTCTCATGGATCATCAACTTCTGCAAGGAAAAGGTTATCACATTATCATTTTTCATGAGTACACGACCAAATAATTTTTGTAATGAATCACTATATATCACAAAACATTATCCACATTTTGGTAAATTGAGTACATGTGTATTAATAAGCCTTCTATTTATCTCCATGAATCTTTCCTCTCATTCAACCTTCCAGACATACATTACCCCATTCCTAGTTAACATATTTATCTGGATATAAAACCATGAGAAAATTATCACAATACATTTATATTACCCTGGTAATCCAATAAAACTGTGGATTTATGTGATATTAGAGGGTCTATGACAATCCCCATTTTCCATTTTCTTTGAAGGTTCAATGTTAATTCCCTCCCTTGTGATCACATATCCCCAAAATATGACATACTACATCCAAAAGTCACACATTCTAAATTTTGGTGTACAAATTCTCCTTCCCTAATTCTACCTACACAAGCCTTATATGTTCTTTATGTTCCTCTATTATCTTGTAGTAGATGATAATATCATCGATAATCACTATGAAAAATCTATCGAGTTAATGTCAAAAGACTATATTCATCAAATACATGAGGATTTCTGGAGAATTAGTTAGTCTAAATAGAATTATCAGAAAATCATAGTGCTCATACCTTGTACGAAAGGAAGTATTTTGAATATCTTCCTCATTCCCATTTAGCTGATGATATCGAAAATAAAGATCCACATTCTAGAATTATTTATCTCTTCAAAGATGATTAAACAAGACATCAATCCTTGGAGGATGATACTTGTTCTTTATAGTGATCTAATCGAGTTCCTGATAATTAATAAATTGCCTCATTGATCCACCTTTCTTGTTTACATAGAGAAATTTCACACCCCATGGTGATTCTCTAGAGTTTTGAACCCTTTTCCTAAATTCCCATACAACTAGCTTGTTAACTCCTCTATCTCTATGGGATCCATCCTATAGGTACACTTTAAGATAAGAGTAGACGAAGGTATGATTTTTATTAATAAATCTACCTCATGATCTAGGGGGTGTCCAAGTAACTCTTTATGAAATAAATCACTATATTCTTTCAGGATGGGAATATCCCATAGTTTTATAACATACTTTGACTCTACCATTTGAGTGTGGTATGCGTCTTCATAGAGAATCAACTCCCACACCATTGAAGGATTTTCAGTAGGAGATTCATGATATTCCTTGAATTTGTAGAGGAGTATAGTATGGTTCAAATTATGAAATGATATTTCCCTTTCCCAAAAGATTATATGTTCTCTATATAACGAGATCCAATCCATTCCCATTATAGAGTCAAATTATACCAAGGGAAGTATCATGAGATTTTCTAGAAGAATATTCCCACATATACAAATAATAGAAGAGTCCATCCATCACTTCGGTTGAAATGATTGCACCACTTTGTGGTTTTATAGATATATGTACTTAATCTTTTTGGGGATTTGATTCAATAGTTCTTGAAAACATTCAATATATAATGGAATACATAGAACTAGAATTAAATAATATTTTTTCCTTTCTTGAGTGAATATGTAGTGTATCTTGTATGATTTGTTTCTTGCTCTACTTATATATTATTGATGGTATAATCCTTTTCGGGCTCTTTTGGATTTGGTGTTGATGATGATATTTCTCTTGGACATGAGTTTTAGTTCATCGGTTTTCACAGTTCCCTTTCTCCCTATAGTTGTAACATTTGACCATGAGTGGTTCTCTCCCTTCCTCCACTACATTTTCTTATTTACTCAAGTATTTTTGACATTCATGAGCTTTATGGCCTTCTCTCCCACCCATAAAGCATTTCACCCATCAATTTGAGGAATCTATCATTATTCTTCTTTGGACATTTTTTCCATTTGGGTGGTGGTTTTTTCTTTTCTCCTTTCTAATGAGATCCTCTAGTTGGAAAATCCATATTTTATTTTTATCACTATAGCCATGTGATGATTATTAAAACTCCATATTCACTTTGAGATTACATTAAAAAAATTATTCATAACTCCTAATTTATCAAATTTTTATATCCTTTCGATGGTGTGGATTTCAACCACTAATGAATCTATCAAATTTTCAATAATTATAGATAATAAAATCCAAATGATACCTTACAATCCTTGTGAATTTTTTTTAGAGACTGTAATAGAATCTTTTTTGTTTTTATTCTTCTCTATGAATTATTTCTCTATAATTGTATGAAGAGATAATGGGTAATACTAATTAATAAATATTTTCTTAAACTATTCCCTTTTTATCTCTTTAATTTTTTTCCATTGGGTTGGTGTTCTTAATTAAATCCTACCATTGATCACCCTCTCCCTCTACATTATAAAAATAACGGTTATCCTTCCCCATTTTAGAATAGTTAAGAACAAAAAATATTTTCTTTATTGAGTTGACATACTATTACATAACATGAGCATAAGAAGATTCACTAAATGTCGATGGTCGGTTTTTCAAAAAATGCATGATATACAGTTTTTCAATATTATGTGAAGGGGGAAATTTTTAATTATTCATGTTATTATTCATAAAATGAGACAACTAAGTAATTATAACCGTAAATTATTGATCTGAACCTCCCAAGGATTTGGGGGGTGTCTTTCTGGTAATCACTGCATTGTCCCGTTCATTTGTTTTTTATCCTAGTTTCTCATTGTTCCCACAATTTTCTAAAATAGAAATTTTTAGAACAAAACATAAGTCATGAAGTCATTAATAATTTATCATATTATAAAATGTACTCTAAAGGAATATATTATGGTATACTTTTGTTTTAAATTTTTTATAACAATGATTCTTGGGTGTTTAGTTATACATAGTCTCATACTATGAGTTTTTAATATTGTTCTCTAATCTTAATTCCCAAATTTAATAAACTATTCCCTAATAAAAACTATAATGACTTAGCTTTTCGTGCATTACTATTACATCATTTTAATGATAAAAAAAATAAAATAATTACATGAACATTATACAAAGGTTTAGTGTCTTGGTCAAATTAGGACTATACATAACATTTAAACAATGAAACATAAAAATTTATTTAATTCCTTCTTATCTATCTTCTTATAGGTCTTCACATTATATTTAGTACATGTAATAACTTAAGGATATACATAAAGAATGGGTGAGATACAAGCACAATTAGAGGATAGATAATAACATGAATCAATATAGCATGGCATGCTCATAATTAGCATCATTATAACATAATACTTGCATCATAATCTTGAGAGGAAGAATTAATAAAAGGCATGTAATGTGGTAATTCATAAAAATGAAACAACATGTCTTTTTCATCAACTACCACCCATAGTTTTGAATAATTCTAGAATTATGTTTATGAATATTTTACTTTTTTTCAAGAGATACATCACATTACCCAATTCATTTAAGTGTTAAAAAATATATATGCACATATCAAATCATAACATTTACATTGTGCTGTATAATTCTGCATTCACTCGTCGCATCATAACATTTAGAATATCATGCATGCCATAGATAAAATATATCAAAATTAGACATAAAATAACCCATGGAATGGAATTTTTTTTTCATTTCATATATCATACATTCATAAAATTGGAGTTCCCAAATTAAATTTGGAATAATATACTTTATATAAGAATCATCAACCTTGAGTTAATATGAAACAACCTTGAGAAGTAAAAAGAGTCTTTTTTTGTAATACGTGTCCATTTAGACCACATTTTTTTCATAAACTCAATTGGAAAAATGTATATCCCAGAAAGGGTAATATAACTATGATGAAATTATATTTATGGATCATTTATACTAAAAACGGGGTGAAAGAGAGAAAACCCAAAGAAAGCTGGGTTCGAGAATTCCACACACATTGTGTCAAAATGCTTCTATCACATTAATTTATTATATAATCACATTAGATTCATTAATTAAAAAAATAAAAAACAATTTATATATTAATTGTATTAATTATAGTTTTATTACATTTATTTAGGGGATTTTTTTATGAGTTATAGTGTTCAACTTCAACGTTTGGGAGTGTTCTTCTTCTTAGTTTTCAAGATCGAATCACTTGTATACTTGAATCAAAGTTCATGTATCATGCAGGTAAATATCCAGAATTTTATTTATATGGTATTAATGATCATACATAATATTAAATTATCCTATAAAAAAAATTGTTATATAGAATTAGGATGATTAATTAGAAAAATTTTGGTGCTCATTTTATGATAATTATGGTGTTTTTTTATCACAAAGAAATCATTTTGTTTTATCATTTAGTATTATGAATAAATATTACTTCCAAAACCTAAAAAGGTATATGAAATAAAATTTAAAATCTTTTTTTACAAATTTAATGGTTTTATTAACATTATTAAATGTGTTAATGTAAATTGAATTTTCAACACCAATGATGTTGGTAAATTGACACATCAGGGGTAGCAATTTCATTTTTAGATTGATAGATAATGAAATTTTTTTTGATGATGGATCTTACATCAAAATTATATAATTAAATTATATAAGAAACTATGGAGTTATCATTCATATTAGATAATATAATGCGATGATAAGAGAAGAAAATAAATGATATTGAAAAGATAATAAAGAAAAAAATGAAGTGGATTTTACCACGTAAATATCTTCTCCTTTTTAACCTCTTTTAAAAAAAATGTTTTTTCTCTTTTTATTATACTAGGGTAAGAAAGACATGGGAGAGGGTCCTAGAGAGAAGTTTGGGAAGAATTTGGATAAGTTTCGACGCTTGGGATGTCCAAGGAGAAGGAAGTTTGAGGGGTGGTATTTATTGTGGAGGAGAGGGGTGTTTTTGCATTACTTATTTCATTAATTTATTATTTTTATAATTTCAAAAATAGTGTTGATTATTTAGAATAATTACATTAATTTGATCACATGATTTAGAAAAAATTGTTCTCACACTATCCTTACATAAAAAATAACTAAAAAATTCATGTATTTAGCATTTATAGAAAACTATTGAATTTTATTATTCATCAAAAAATCATGTATTTTAGAAAAATCCTAAAAAATCAACCTAACCTTTTTTTAAATGTGTTTAATTCTAAAATAACCTCAATTTTTTGAAAATAATTTTATAAATATGGTTATTATAATTTTTAAATGAAATCATCATTTACTTGGAAAATAATGATTTTAAATTATTAGAATTTTTGTAACATTTGAAAAATTATATAAGTTCTCATAAAGTTATTTTAAAATCATAAGACCTCTAAATATTAATTAATGGGTAATTTTTTTGAAAATAAATTTTATTTTTAATTATTGAATTAATTATAAAATTTTCATTAAATATTAACGAATAAAAATATTCCAACACATAATTAATACTTATTTAAAACATTTAATTACATTTTCTATGATATAATTATAACATAATTTTATCAATAATATACTTAAAGTTTATCTATACATTAATGTATAGTGTTACTATTAATTTTGTTGGTTTACTATTCATAATGGTGGGATTACTATTCTTAAGGTTAAGATATAATTTCATCTGTATATCTTACGTAACTTCTAGAAATATTATTTATTTGGATAATTATTAAATTATGATTTTTTATTATTTTCTGTAAGTGATTTTATGTGATTTATACTATATGAAATTACTATAAGATGGGATAGATTCTATTTATAAATGTTTGGGTCGTTACATATAAAAACCACTGTATTCCAATATTTCAACCTTATCTCTTATATGATCATGAATAGACAATTATTGGAGCCTTTATGTAAGAAAAACATGGTTTCACATGACATTCCTTAAAAAATACTATTTGTTTCCTCTCCTCCACTTTTAAAAATCCACCCTATCAGCCTCTATTCACACCATATAAACCAATTGGTTCATCCAATACCTACACAAATCAATTATTTAATTCCCTAATCCCATCCAATAATCCTTTATTTGGTATGAAATTGAACCATGTAAAGCATTTTGTTTAAACAAATTGGATTTACTTAAATAAGAGGCAACATTTATCAACATGAATTTTATTATTATTTATGTCTCCACCACATAAATTATTCATATATAATGATTATACATTAAAATAACTATAATAAAAATATTTTTATGTTATTATGTTAATTTTATGATCTAAAATTAGAGACACATCCATAAAATGGGTTACAAAATCAACTTTGTGTGTATGGAACACTACCGCCTTGCGAAATGATGTCATTCGTTTTTCCATTACCACCTCCCGTGGATGGTAATAATGATGAAAATATTATCAATAAAATATATTTATGATATTTATAAGATAATTATATCTACTTAGTTAGTATATTATGTACAAACTTTTTAAATTTCATACAATAGGGGATTCAATAACATTGATCATGTGTATGGAGGATTATTAACTCACAAAGCGATGTGAAGAGTTTTTCACTAACAGGTATCATTGAAGGTAATAGGGGTAACTATAATGAATATATATATATGATATACTTTAGATTTTTATGATATTAAATATATAATTATATTTATGTAAATATAATATATAATTTCCATCTTACAATTTCACACATAAAACAAATGATAACATCGTTTGTGGATGTGTTGACTACTACCTCTAAGAAACAATAGGATTCTTCCATATTTTTCATCAAAACACATGAAAAATTATATATATATGTATATATGTATATATAGTTTATTAGTATGTTATTTATGATATAATAATAATTTTGTAATATTAAATATTTTTGAGATTATTTACACAATGGTCTTTGAAAAATGGTAACGTTACTCAAGCATATATATGACCTACCATCTCTATGAGCATATAGTCGCTTCATTTTAATAACTATCTTTGATGATTTATTTTAATAGTATAATATTTTTATAAATATGATATTTTTTCATGATTTGATATTTTTTATATGTTTAAATAATAACCCCTTTAGCCAAAGTTGGCCTACGAATGTTTTTTGACACATAAGATGAATGTGGTGAAAAAATCAGATGAAAACACAATTAATTAAGTAATTTTATTTAACATTTTAGTAATTGAAAAAATGTAAAAAAATTAAAAAGGATCGAATGAAAGTAAATAATTAACATAAATTTATTATTCGCAAATATAATGACACACATGATAGTTCATACTCAAGAAAATGCACTTTGTCTCAATTTTCTTTTCTTTGCAACATTTCTTGATGATACACAATATTATACTTTTATAATATATATATACAACCCCATTAAAATTTAATATCTAAATTTAAACTATTTTCATCATATTTAATGTTTTGTTTAATGTTATTCATTTATGGGTCTTATGATTAAAAATTTTTTAATGTTATAGAGGGACTTTCTTATATATATATATATTTTAATTCAATGTTTTCCATCAAACCCCATTTCTCTTTAGTGAAAATATTTTAGAATTATTTTATAAATGTTATTTATGGAGATAAATGATTTATAATGTTTATTATATGTATATTTGACTTTCTTTCAAGCATTTTATGAACGAATAATTTTATGTATTTTAAATGGAAGATTTTAACTAAAGATAAATGGAATGTAATATTTCTAATATAGGTAGATAATAATTTTCATGTAATATCAACTTTTAATTAATTTATATATACCATTGAATTAATACATGTTTTGATAAATAAAAATAAATCTTTCCCTTTTTTAGGTATTTTATTATTGAAATTTTTCTAAAAGAAAATTGTATTGAAAATGGATTTTTGAAAGAAAATGGATTTTTGAAATCTGAAAGTGATTCACATATGAGTTTAAAATATTTTTTAAAATGATTTTATATTTTATTTATTTTGTGGTTAATAGAAAATATATACAATGGTTGCTCTTAGATATCACTTAGTGAGATCTTTATTGTGTAAATGATCAGTGAGCCCATATATAAATCTAATTCATTGTATAATTATTTTTTTCTCTAGAAAAATATATTGGAAGTTTGAGGTATAGTTCATAAAATTTGAGTGTGGTCTATCAATGTTCTATATTTTCTAGATGATATGATTTCTTAAGACATATACCTGAATTTTAATTTCTTTC
This sequence comes from Viscum album, assembly GCA_963277665.1. NCBI lineage: Eukaryota > Viridiplantae > Streptophyta > Magnoliopsida > Santalales > Viscaceae > Viscum > Viscum album. Next base: position 1,543,968,970 of record OY728135.1, on the reverse strand, counting down.
TAATGAGTTTTCATACAAATTATTCATTTTTTATATGGTAAAATAAATGATCTTTTTTCATGAACAATAATTCCCTTTATGGGGAAAATGTTATGTTTTTGAGAAAAATTTTTTCCTGGGTTTTAATGTTTTTCAATGTTTCAATGGTTCTTTTATTGTTATATCAATTATTATCCTTTTTTTGATAATACCATGTTTGGGAAATCATTTCACAGAATTTATGGATGGGAAAGGGAATGGGAGAAGGAATATTGAATATTGGGAAGACATTCCACGAAATAAATCATTATTCAATTCAAAAGATTAATATATTAGAATAAATGGGTACTAATATGAAGTGTCATCTTTGTATTATTTTGTTATAATGTATGTGTTATGAACTATTTCTGTAAAACTATAAACTTGAAAATATCACATATGTGTGAGAATGGAAATGATTGGCTAAAACTCAATATTATGTAATTTTTAAGGATGAGGCCTTATAGTACCTATCAAAGGATATTTTAGTTTACCATATAGGGTTGGATAATTATTATAGAATCCAATTTAAATATTTTATCTTATGGTCAACTTAAAATGTTATATAATTTTAATATTCCCATGTTTCTTCATATATACTATTTATATTAAAAATGGTTTCAATTATAGAAGAAGGGAAGGTGTAGTGGGATAGAAATGATAGGATGATATCCTTCCAAATCAGCATCCCACGATGGTTTGAATCATAACAAATTATTTTTTTATTGTGATGGCTAAGTTTAAACAAGCTATAAATTTTTGTGATATATATTCTATAGAGAAACTTGATCTATGATGAATGAACATGTCTATTGTGGGGAATTACATGAGGAAATATATAATTTTTTTAGTGTATCATCTAAACATGTTATACCTTAAGGATAGAGAAATGATATAGAGAAGATATTTTACTTCTTGGGATGTTCATAATATAAAAATTTAACTATTATTATTTATCAATCTAAAGGTGCAATTGATCAATGGTGTTCATTGATTAGGAATACTAGGGAGAATGATGAGCTTGACTCCATGGAATGGGAAATATTTAAGGAACTTTTTATTGAGAAAACATTCCTTAAGGTTGTTCAGCACCAAATGGAAAAATATCTTGGAATTTAGTAAGAAATTTGATGATCTTAGAGATTAATATAAATAAAATATCATAAGAATGTTTTGGTATGTCCTGGACATTATTCAACACATCAATAATAAAATTAACAGGTTTTACTCAGGATTAAAAAAAATAATATGATGAGATATGGATATATGATAATTTAAAATATATGAGAATTATTTTATTCGTGATAAACATGTTCAGATGGTGTTTTATGAATAATATGTTACTTGTGATAATGAATTTAAGAAGTTGTTGGGATAAAATGTGATGGGGAAACATACATAAAATATATATGGAGGTATAAAATTGAAGTTCTCATCTTGTGGTAAGTATGGTAACAGGAACCCTGGAGAATGTCTTATGAATTTAGGGATGTGTTACAAATGTGGAATGATTGGACACATGACACATAGATGAATGGAACGAATCTCGATGAATCAATGAACGGGGTACCCGGTATCCATCTAGGAGTAATTTTTTTAGTTTTAATGATAATTTTCAATATTCTATTTAATACATGAAGTTAGTTTTAGAGGATGTAAATATTTCTGATTTTAAATATAAGGGTGTAGAGAGGTCATTTTTTACTACTATAGGTGTTGTTGGTCTGTCAAATTAAGTGGTCAAAGGTATGTTATTTGTGTATTTGATGTAATAAAATAACCTCATTGACTCTGCGTGGTATGTATCTTTAATATATGAGAAATTGGAATTTAATTGGAAATATAACCTCTTGAATGTAAGATAAAACTTTTGGTGTACAATTTGGGAGGATGTATAAAAAACCATGATTTATAATAATATTTTTTTATCTTTGGTATGGTGTTTCTTGAAAATCTAGTTGAACTATCCATATTATAGTTTGATATCATTCTTTGTATGAATTAGCTTTTAGTTTATCATGCTATGGTATTTTTCAATTCTAAGAAACTTATGATTAATGATTTCATACATTTTATGACATACCAAAAAGCTAGGAATTTTTTTAGGGATGGTAGTTAATTTCACCAAACTTATATTGTTTAAAATAAAGAAACTCTTAAAATTAGTTATGTACTCGTAGTAAATATATATATGGATCTATTTTTGAATGATTTTTCAAATTTTATTCTTTATTGAGAGGTTGAGTGTAAGATTATGATTTGTTTTCGTGATGTATTGGTATTGTTTTCAGGTTCCATTTTGGTATTGATTTTTTTTTTTCAAGTTTAATATTGAGTGAGTTTGGGTGAAAATTTGAAAAAAAAATGGAGGAAGGATGGGTTGATATTGTTTGGAAAATTGGTTTCCCAAATTGTACTCCCATCCCTACTAACTGTGTGAACATAAGTTGAGGGGATTCCGAAAGGTGATGCACAATTTTCAAAATAATGTGACTGATTAGGATAAACCATCCTTCTATAGAAGAGTCACACTATTAAGATGAACAATATGGGAAACCCTGCATCCCTTCCCAGAAGACCATGCATGTGTTTTTAATTTACTCAAAAATTTGTTTTCAAATTCCCTGAACCCCCATATTAAGCCTAAATCGACCATAGCTTGAATTTTTCTTTTCTCTCCCATTTTGGAGGATCTTAGATTAATTCCTAAGGTTCCTGGCCCCCATTCATGGAGATTTAAAGCTCGTATTGTTGATCTGTGCCTCTCGTAATAATAGAACCTAATTATGTTTAGATTAATATTATTTTCTTTTTTCATCTCTCATCCCTTGTAGGGTTATTATTCTATATTTTATTTGGATCAAGATCTAGATGAATAGGATCTCGATCTAGGATTTGTGGATCTAAATCCAAGAAATTTGGATGTTTATTAATTATTTTTTATTTCTTTTCTCATGATAGATCTCATTCTTCATCATTATTCCTCTCAAATTTGGTACATACACTGGGGATTGTTCATTATAAAAATTGAGGTAGGTGGTCAATTATTCATATATGAAGTTATAGATTTCAATTAAATACAAGAAACTATAGAATTCATATTAGATGATTATAAATTGTGTTTCTTACATTCAAATTAATTAATTTGTAAAATAGCTAATTTTGGGTTTGTTGAATTGGAATAATTAATTTTTGAATTAATTATGGGGATATTGATATTACTGTAGTGGATTAATAAATTTATGTATTAATTAATGTAATTTAAGTGATTATAAAAGAGTTTAATTAATTAATGCAACTGAATTAGATTAATTACATTTTTAATTAATAGATAAAATTGATGTAATTAATCAACTAATGAATAAATCACTGTAATTGAATTGGATTAAGTAATTGATGAATTAATTAATGTAATTGACTTGATTAATGAAATGATGAATTAATTAATTGGATAGATGTGATAAATTAATTATTAAATTAATTAATGGAATGATAGGAGTATACAATTTTTACATTGGATTAATTAATTGGTGAGTTAATTAAAGCATTGTAATGATATTGTGATATTGTGATATATGTGAATTTTGATGATTAATGGTAACATTGGAATTAAAATATGAACTTAAACGATGAATGGTATAATTGGAATTAAAATGTGAATTGAGATAATGAATGGTATCATTGGAATTCGTATGTGAATTAAAATGATGAATGGCATTATTGACATTTAAATGTTAATTGAGATTAGGAATGGTAACACATGAATTCAAATGTGAATTGAGATGATGAATGGAAACATTGTCATTCAAATCAGAATTAAGAAGATGAATGGTAACATTAGTATTAAATTTTAATTGAGATTATGAATTAAAAAAATGAAATTAAGAAAGATTATATCCTATGGGAAAAGTTTAGACTATGGAATGGGATGATGTAGGTAATGAATGTTTTGGTGTTCTCAAGAACCCATTGGATTTATATGGATAAATAAATAGTAATTGAATAAATTTAACATTTTACATTATTGGTTTTATTTTAATTTTTATTCAAATATAAATAATGTTTGACTGGATATTGTTTTAGACGTCATTGGCGGGGGAATATTGAGTTGTCTCACACTACACTTAGGCTGCCAGATCAGTACCCAAATAGATTTTATGATTGTAGGACAGGTTATGGGAAATGTCCCTAAATTTGATGGAAAAATGAGGATGGAGTATGGAAGAAAGAACCATTCTATTGGGACCCTATTAAGATTTCTGTCCGTCCTTAATTTTTTTGTGCATTTCATATAGAAACCTCACACGTATTGGAATGACATATAAATTATTTAGTTTTTGATAATTTATATACTATTTGGTTATGATATGATTTTTTTGGTTGGTTATTGGTTATATTATTACAAATTCTTATTTATTTCTACTATGAAACTATATTGATAAAGAGGGTATAGTCTCCCCATGATCGATATAGATCCTCACTACTAGAAGGCAGCCTATGGTATACTAGGATTCACACCTAAGTTAAAGTGGTAGATCAACTCAGGGCCTGGTGTGTGGAACCTAAGATGAGATTTGAAAAATTTGTATCAAAGGAGTTTTATTTTCTTCTTCATTCACCATGATTTTTGGGAATGTTAGACATGATAATAGGAAGAGTCCAGATATAGCTAAGATCTCATGAATGCGAGTATATAATCCTTGTATGGCAGTAAAATCCAAGTACCTAGGGTTGGATTTCTATTATTGATGTGTGTTTTTACAGTTTATTCTATTTCACCTTGAGTTATTCACTTTTTGTGCGATGTATTTATTTTCATTGAGATTTTATGATAATTAAATTGTTTTTTGGAATGGATTGAGAGTTGAGTAAACATGGACCATACTAGGAACTCAATATTATTTTGTGACATGAATCATTTTAGGCAGGCATGGGAAAACATGATCTGAGTAAGTGGTTTAAATTGAACCAATTTTCATTTCCTATATAAAATTTTAATAGAAAAGTTATCTATCTGGATTTGAAAAATGTAAAAAAAGATATGCAACATTTGAATAAAAGGGTTTCTAATGTGAAATTTGAATAATTAGAATGTTTATACATTGAAAACTATGACCTACATGTAGGTTGATTATTGGTAGGGGTAGTTCCTTGGAGTTGGCCTTTTGGCGGAAAAAGGGGAGAAAGATATATTGTGGCTTATTGTGATTTTCCTCTAATGTAAATGTGTTATGTTCCCAAATACATGTGTTTGTAATTGTTCATATATTCCTCCTTGAAAATTTGTGTTGAGAGGATGACATGAGGACATAGATTGATATGCTCCTAATGTACGAGAGCCTGAGGAACTGGTAGTGTCAGTTGATGAATTCAAAGAGAAGTTATGATAGCACATTCATTGGTTTTTGAAAATTATGGAGAGATACATAGAGTTTGTTTTAAAGAGAACGTCTGATCGGAAACCTAAATATTTTTATAGCACACTCCATATTATTCCTGAGAAGGTGGTCCTGAGGATGTAGAGTTATGTATTGAGTCTATCTAGACTATACATGACCATTTGATAACTCCTTCTAAGAATATGGTTATGTTGGATACTAATATTATATGAGGATCAACGATGCACTAGTGGGATATTCAAGCTTAGAATAGGTATGCAGATGATATGTTTTGGAATGAATTTTTGGATATATTCCTGGAGAACTATTATCAAGAGGCCCTAATATAGGAGAGTGGGGTTGAGTTCATGTGGTTGACTCAAGGGAGTATGTCCATGATATAATATTTTTTTAAATTTATATTCTTGTAGTTATTTTCTTTAGCACTGGCAAGGGATGAGAAAGATATGGATAGTAGTTTCTAGGATGGACTTAAATTTGAGATTCAGTCATATGTTATCCTCTTTCAGTTAAAGAATATTTCTGAGGTGGTGGATCTAGATCTCATAGCATAGGGTAACCTGAGGGGGGCATCCAGTGTAGGACATTATGTTTCTGTTGGATGATCACGATATATCTATTTTGAGAACATGAATAATTTCTATAAGAGTTATATCTAGAAGATAATAGGTTGAATGGCTAGGTGGAAGGGTCAGTTACTCCAGATCCAACTCGGATTGTCTTCCACTAGTACGGTATGTAGAGACAATGTTGTAGACAATGTCCATAACTACTAGTAGATGGCCGACCATTCAGTTGGATGGGACATCTATAGAACTTATGATGGAATCTATGATAGGTAAGAAGTGATGGTGTATCTAGACAGAACTAGAGTGTATGAAGTGCATATTATTCACCATATTAATATGGTAGTTGAAGTTCTAATGGAGAAGACAATAAAGGTGGTGGATGCATTACTTTTGGGAAAGTGTTCCTGTATCAGAAAAGTAGACCAACTCTAGGAGATCAAACAACATCTTTGGGAACAGGGGAATGGCAGCTAAATGCATTTCAACATACATTGATGGATAGTGGGCCTAGACAATCAACTTAGACAGGTAATACTCTTATCGCTTCTATATTATCTAGTGACTTATTTGAAAACAGTGCCTCTTATATTTTTTTAAATATGAACAAATTTTAAATGGTTTGACCCTAGTGGGGGAGTATTTGTGTTGGATGTTGAAAAAAGATACGCCCTTGGGAGTACGATCAAGAGACATTTTTTGTGTGAAAAGGGTTCTCTCTTGGGGTTGGGGGGGGGTTCCATTTTATGTGGGAAAAAAACATTATTGACATGAAAAGATTTGACATAATTTTGGGTATAGACTGGTCAATATCATATTGAGCCCAAATTGTTTTGTAACATAGGATAGTGAATTTTATTTCTCAAAATAGAAAAAAATATATTCTCTAAGGAGAGCGGTATATCTAAATGGTCCATGTAGGGAGATTTCATTAGATAATGTGGGAGCTCAATTCCTAGTTTGGTAGTGTGTAGATTGATGATGGAGGTGTGTAACATGAAATATTTTTTGCCAGAGTGGATAGGATTCATGATGTGTTCCCTAAATAATTCTTATTTATTTAACTTTAGAGATTTTTGGAATTTACCATTTACCTCATTATATAAGATAAAGTCAGTTTCTATTCCAAAATATGCAATGGAACTGATAGTGAATCAAGATCTCAATACTCAACTAGAGGAGTTGGAGGTTATGATATTTAACTACCTGGGTATGTTTCCTTGGGGATCACCAGTAAAACTTACAAAGAAGGTTTATGAAACTATGTGCTTGTGTGTTGGTTATCAGATGTTGAACTAAATGACTGTGATGAATTGTTATCCTCTTCCACATGTATACAATATATTTGTCTAGTTCAGGGGATCCAATTATTTTTCTAAAATTTATTCGAGATTAGGGTATTGTAAATTGAGAGTTCAACCATCAGATATACCCCATTCTACATTCAGAAGTAGGTATGGACCCTATGAGTTCATCTTAATACTGATTAGGTTGACTAACACACTATTAGTGTTTATAGCCTTGATAATATAAATCAATAATCCATCGCTATATCAGTTTTTATTATGGTTCTTGTGGAAAAAATATTGATGTACAACAAGATTCTTGATGAGCATGCCCAAAATATTGAAATAATCATGTGTATCTAGAGAGATCATCGTCAATACACCAAGCTATTTGTTTAAATTTATTATTGATCAAGTACACATATTAGGTCACACCATCTGGAGGAAGGTGTGTCATTGGACCCATAAAAGGGTCGGGTTGTTGTTTCATGGTATTATCCCTAGACTATTTTCAATATCCATATATTTATATGTTTAGTTGGATATTACTAGAGGTTCATCCAGGTCATTTCCCATTTGGCATCACAACTTCCAATCTTTACAATGAAGAGTATAATGATTGAATGGTTTTCAAAATGTGATAATTCTGTCCATGAGTGGTAGAAGTGTTTTACATAGACAACAATTTCCATCCTACCAAATCTTGGTGAGGAGTATATGGTGTTTTTTGATGCATCTGGGATCATACCCAGAGTAGTTTTGATTCATGTTGACTAGGATGTGTTTTATGGGTCTTGGAAGTTTAGGCCTCATTAATGGAACTACCCAACACATGTCCTCATGCTTGATGAAGTTATTTATGATTTAATGTGTTGTAGACAATATCTTTTGAGATAAAAGTTTACTGTTTATACGAACCATGGTATCATGATATCCACTTTTTTACAGATATATTTGAATATTTAGTTACGAAGATGGTTTCAGTATATTTATATGATTTATTTTGAGCTAACACATATCCCATGGAAGGGAAATACTGTGGATGATGTTTTAATTATGAAAAATCATAATCTATTAGTTAATTATTATAATTATGAAGGGAATATAATAAAATTGATGGATAAGATGCTTGTTATGATTGAAAATTGTAAAGAGATGATGACTCTCATATAAATTTTAGTGTAGTATACACATTTTGGATAGATCATAGGAATTTATTATGGGGATATGGAGTATTTAGCCTTAAGGTAAATCCATGATGGTGTGGAGTAACCTTCTGATTAGACTATAGATGTGGACGAGGTCAAATAATTTGGGAATTGAATCATTGTTCCTACATGAATGTGAGAGGAGTAGATGTGGGAATTTCATGACTCATTGTGGGAAGTGCATCTTGGTGTGAGAATAATGTACTATGACATTTGATGATAGTTTTTTGGTTGGGTAGGAAAAATAATACAACAAGGATAATGGAAGTATACTACATCTATCAACAGGTAAAGACTGAAGGTGAACGAAAAGGTTGTTTAATGAAACCTTTTATCATTTCAAAATGGAAGTGGGATGACATTATCATGGACTTTGTATAGGGTCTTATATGTATGACTCATAATAATGATGTTACCTATGTTTTTTATGAATGTTTGAAAAAGGTAATGCATTTTCCCCAGACATGAGTCTTTATTGGTGGTGTATATAAGAGATTTGTATGTTTGGGAAATCATATGTCTACATGGGGTGACAGAATATATTATTTCAGACCATGACTCACATTTTACATCACTCATATAGATTGTATTATAGAATTTTCTTGGTACATAGGTTTTACTATGTACGATGTTCCACTCACATATAGATGTGTTATCAGAATGATCCATATATGTGATTGCAGTTATGATTGAAGAATGGGTCATAGACTTTGGTGGATCTTGGGAGAAGCACCTAGAATTGGTGGAGTTCACATATCTCAACAGTTATGAAAAACAATATAGATGGAACCATACAAGGATCTTTTTGGAAGGCTTTGTAGATCACCTCTATACTGGATGTAGGTAGGTGAATCGGAGTTGTTCGGACCGAGTTTCATGTAGGAGATGTGAGGGAAGGTTTAGTTGATTTAAAAATTACATGGCTATGACAAAGAGTATAAAAATATCATATGATGATAGATTTTTAGGACCCCTAGAGTTTAAAAATTGTGATCATGTATTCCTTTGGGATTTTCCTAGATTAGGTAACAACAGGATATAGAGACATGGAAAGTTGGCACCAATGTTTCTTAGACCATTTGATGCTATGGAGAGAATCGGGCTAGTGGTTTTTTGATTGGACCTTCCATAGAGGTAAAATTCTACACATAACATCTTTTATATGTCACAACTACAGAGGTATGAACCTATCCATCCTCATGTGATCGATGTGGATGATGCTGAACTTGAAATACAAGTATCCTTTGAAGTGCATCAGATACATGTCCCCGATTGCAGTGAGAAAGTGTTTTTTGGAATGAATGTGACATTAGTTTGTGTATTCTGTCAATATGGGTGTGTGCATAGGGAATCATATGGGAGATAAGAGGATATGTAATATTAATGGACCAATAATTTTGACTGCAAATTTTGGAGATACTTGGGAGTATAGATCAAGGTTGAGTTATTACAAGGTGGGGATATTATAATATCCCAGGGTTTTCTAAAATTGTCTCAAGATTTTTTTAAGATTATTTTTTATTTTATGTCCTTTTTATTCGTTTTTATTTTTTGTTGAGTTTTGGTAAAAATTTTAGAAAATTTGTGGAATGAGGGTATGTGCATAGTTGTTATATATTTTTCACAAATAAAGTGCCAAAAATTATTTTATCGTGTGAAGCCAAAGAGAGGGGATTCACACTGTTGGCACACCGTTGGTCATGTCATGCCAATTATTTTGATAAACTTTTCATCACCCCTAGAAGTGGTTTATAATTTGGAAAATCATGCACCCCACCCAGTAAACTGTATAGGGTATTTTCATTTACCTACAAATTAGTTTTAAAATATCCCAAACCTGTATATTAAGACCAAATAAATCATATATCGACAAGAATGTAAACTAAATTTTTTGGTGGCCCCCAGATGAATTCATATGGCTCCAAACCTCTGTTCATTGTGATTCAAAGACCAAATAATAGATATGAACCTCTCTCAGTATGAGAACCTAATAACAATTTTTTTTCTCCTTATTATTATATTCTTATCTCCTCCCTTTTAGGAATTTTGTAACCACATAAACATGATGCCACTAAACTGGTGCTCTGATCTGGTGGGTCTCTAGTACTAGAGCCCATCTCCCTGTAAACCAGAGGCTACCGACAAGTAGTGAGTGTGTAATGGTTGGGAAATGTGGTGACTATACCCTTATACCAGTGTAAGGATTATAAAATTACTATGTTTCACAATCATTGAAAAGTAAACAGAAAGAGTGAGGAAGAAGTAAATAACTAAAATAGAACATTTTGTAATAGTAAAATTTTGTAAAAATATCGAATAGCTATGAAATACAACACAACATTGGTCACCCGCTAGGTCGACCATACAGATACAAGTATAAAATAAACTGAATGGAAAAGTATAGGGCTCTACTAGTAACTCTGAGCCAAACCACAAACCCGATCTATAGATATTATAGAAATGTAGAATCCCAATTAGTAGAACCCCTCGAGCTACTCCACTCTATCATGCTATATTGGGACTCATCCCTATCAACCATGAAACACGTGATAAACCTAAAAAGAAAACATTAGGTCTACACGTACACTGAGGTGCATGTGTAGGTGTGAGAAAGAATCTAGTATAACACCCCAAAACGTAACCTATAACTATGATTTTAATTCATATGAAAAATAAATTTTCTCAATCTTGATGAAGCACAACAAAAAATGCAGTAAAACCAACATGAAACTGCAGTCAAATCCATGGTCCTTAATCCCTATCAATTGGGCAAGTGTCACCCTACATTTTCATATCTCAAGATTCATGTAGGTATTGTCCCATACCCATAAATACATAAATAGACATGAAATTCATGTGGATGAGTGTCACCATGGATTTTCATAACTATATATATAAATATACCCATGTATAATACCATACCTATACATATATACATATATATGAATATTCCTTGGTATGGGAATGAAATAATAAGAAACCACATCAACAGTCGATACTTGGGTATATATTTATATGTGTGTGTGTGGGGGGGGGGATCAGGATGTACCTCAACTATCAAAATCACTTGGGAGGTCTCACGGCCTACCCCTAATTTCAGTGCAAGATCCCTCACTTTATCTTAACCTAAATGAATGAAACATATGTAGGGTGGATCAGGACGAACCACCACCATCTGAATTACTGGGGGGCTCGAACCGCCTGCTCCTAACCTAGGTCCAAGATCCCTGACTGTCGCTTGACATATAAGCATAAATGTTAGGACGTGGAACCTGACATACAATTTCTATCCTAATTACATGGGTGCTCGAATCGCCTTCCCCTAACCTAGGTCAAAGTTCCCTTAATGTCTCTTGACCTATAAGAATAAAACATTTGTGGTTTGGACAGAACATACCACCTATATTCAAATTACTAGGTGGGATTGAACGGCCTAACCCTAACCCAGGTCCAAGAGCATTTACTATCTATTGACGTAAAATAAGGAAAATATAGGTTAAAACTACCTCCCATCCATAGTCAAAACAGATATTAGGAATCCCGTCTTGGCATCCCAACAAGAAGAAAGGCATCTCGTGTAAGGGTTATTAGCCCCCAAATAGGAAGCACATCTGGTAAACATCGCTCCATCAGTAATAACTATATCAAAGGAAAACAATCGAGTAAGGGTGGGATGAATGCCCAACTGAACACTATATCCACAACCCCATTGTCTAACTAATTCAGAACGGGTTCTAGGTGATAGACAAAGACCATCTATACGAAAACCTGACATACAGCTCAGGGTCAGTCAAACAACAGGGCACCCACTAGGTCACTCAAATCAAGCATTGAAGAGTCATCCTATATGGGATCCTCCAGGGTAAAACAAAATAGATGGAATCCTACTTCAGATCCATAGATGAAATGAAAAAGATGAATCCTATGTGGGATCCTATAATGAGAAACAAGGAATATGAATCTTACTTGGGATCCCCAGCACAAAACAAAGGTAAAGAATTATACATGGAACTCCCTAGATCAACATATAAGAAAAAGAATCCCTCTAGGTATCCATGGTAACCAAATATAATATAGATAAATATTCTATGGGAACATCTAGGTCCAAACATAAGAATAGGAATCATATAGGGGATTGTTGATAATAACTAGTCTCATAGCCTCATAGGTCAGAAAATAATATATTGAAAGTGATACATCCTTAGAGAATAGATCATGAGAGATATCTCATAAATCATCTCAGATAAAAGGTCTCAACTAGGTTGGTCTAAACACTCATAATCTCAATCACTCCAATTCTCTTCTTTATTATATTATTGAAGTAGATAACGAAAGAAATAACATATCCATTTCGATAAACACTGCAAAACATGCATTGTGTGTCATTAGAACTCTCCATGGGTTCCACCATCACAATATACATGGAAAACTATGAATAATGGACTACTCAAGTCACAAATATGGAATTGGAGCATGAATCCATAAAAACCCTCAAAGGGTTGAAAAAATAGAATTACCCAATGTGTAACCTTGATAGACGACATCTACTCCCTACGTGAAACATGGGTGTGTACTGCCACTGGCCTTGGCGTGTAAACACCCCAGGAACATGTTGTGTATGGTTGGTACATAGTGTATACCCGACACGTGGTACAATCCTATGTCCTTTAATTATCCTTGTTAGATACATAGCCAGGTATTTACATATACACCACATGATACCCTACATAGGGTTTGGCCGTGTACTCCTACATGGCAATGTACCCCTACATGGGTAGACATGCTCGGGTACTCGGCTATAAATTTGAGTACCAGTACATGGACTGTGCACCAGTGTATATTGTGTTTACTCCCAAAATATCATCTTTATCGAACAAGAAAAAAACATGGCATGTTTCCCTAAACCACATTCCATTTAAACTGGGTTTCTCGACCATAAAACGCTCTGATTTCCAGAAACCCCCCCTTTTAAACAAAAACAAGATATCAAGCCTCAAGAGGCCACAATAAAAGAAATATATGGATATAAAATCATAAAAAACCCCCTAATATAAAGTTAATATTCAATGAAATCATTAATGGACATACCTTTAGGAGGAAAATGTGGAAGCTTCAGTCAATTTTACGGTCCATAGATGTCGTATGCCAAACCATCTCATCGAGGGATCCATGATGGAAACCTAATTCCCTTCTCTGTCCTTCTTTCCCTCTCTCTCACTATTCTACCATAGTTCTAGGAAAAAGAGGAGCCTTGGGAGGCATATGTGAGAAATAAAAAGGAATAAGATAAAAAGAATATAATAGAGTGAAAAGAAAAATAAAAAGAATAAGTAGAAAAGGGGGTGTGCACCAGTCCTAGTTCCCAGTTTGAGTTTATACCTCACCTAGGATGAATTACCCATGATCATATCCTTTCAAACCAAATTAGGATTTACCCATGAGTCATCCATCTCACAGTTTGTAATGTCTCGTATTTTTCTGTGTATTATTTTTAAATATTATATGGAATTATTTCGAGACCGAGTGTGAATAAGGAACATAATTCTGAGGCCCAGTGAGCCCGGAATGGTGGTTTGATCTTTTTTAAAGTTAAGTGAGTTGGAACTTGTGCGCGATTGTGGCAGTTTCCAAACGGATGGCCGGATTAAAAATCTGAGGGCACTATTGCATCTGGGGAGACGACTTTACTTAAGAAAGAGCCTAACATCGACCAATGTGGGTCAAGGGAAAAAGGTATTTTTTGGATGTTTTATGTAAAATAAAATAAAATAAAATCGCAAGTTTATTTTATTTCTTTTATAGAAACATCCACTGTAGTGCGAAAATGGGGCATCTGTTTCCTTAATTAAATGGAATTTCATAATGAATCTAGAATGGAATGTTGGGATCATTAATAATGCAGTGTATTTTTTTGAATGTCAAATATGTTTCCCTTTTTATTGGGATAAATGAACATTTATCATTGGAAAAAGATTGAGAGAAATGCTGGAGAAAACTCTCGGTGACAAACAATGACGGATCGAAGCTGCGAATCACTACACCAACAAGGTGGGAGGATCTCGGTGATGAAGGTAGCATGACCTCTTCATCGGTGATCGATCCCTTCTTGAGGTAGGGGTTTGTTATTTTTATTTTCTTTTTCTCGATTTGATTTAAACTATAAACATTAATCAACAAAGAACAATTTGATCTATGGATTCATAAGTTCTTGCGGGAGGGTTTTCTTTAGGATGGTTATGGGGGAATTAATCCATGTCTATTTTTGTTGATTTTCTACTCCATTTAATCCTATTAATGGACCAGATCAACGCCGTGACGAACGACGGCGGAGGTTCGTTGAAAATTTTTTTGATTGGTTTTCCTTCGCCCATTTTCTTCTTGCACTTTCTTCGCGTTCTTTGTAGGGTGATGAACAATGGATCGTTGCGCATCCGTTTTGTGACAAACCGATCCCAAATTGAAGAATCGACACCACAGAGCCCTTTCTAAAGTGCAAAGATGATGGCCGATGACAGATTAGACCGAATTAGGAAGGGTCATTCTTCGAGAGTTCTTCACACTGGATGATCAAAGAATGTTTTCGGGTCCGATCGGAGGTCCAGAAACTCTAGAATAAGCTTTATGGAATTGGGGTGACCAAACCCTTGGTGTTTTGTGGTGATCAGATAGTCAGACCAATGATCGGGGAAGCACAGGAGGCACGCCATCGAAGAACTTCATTTTTGGAAATTTCCAGAATACATAGCGTGTACTTCTGAAGAACACGCCGTGTAGTACTTGCGGTGGAGGCTAGAGTTTCGGGGGCCAAAGAGGAATCACATGGCATGTGACCTTGGTCACACGACGTGTTAGACTTTCCCCGAAGTTCAGCTTGTACTTTTGGAAGTAGACAGACAGAGGTTGGAGTACACGGCTTCAGACGACACGGCATGCACCACATGGCAGAGGTGGCTACATGGGACTCGGCATTTATCCAAGGGGTACATGGACACAGGATGGAGTACACAACTGTGTACTCCATTACATGGCCAGGCAAGGCTAGTAACGTGAGTCACCACATGTACCGATTACACGGGTTGGAGTACGTGGGTTGATGTCCATGTATGGGCACATGGACAATGTACATGGAGCCAACCCCGGTCAATCAGACATGGTGTGTACACCGTACTAAATGCCATGTACTTAGTTTTCTACACGACCAGCCTTAATACATGGGTTGTTGTACACAGGAAGTACCCGAGGTTAGACAAAACGACATGTAACTTTTCTACACACCGTGTACTTCTTGGAAAACGACATTGTCCTCTTATTCACCATATCGTGGACATCATTCATTTGGGTTAGTACCCCTTCTTCTCATTCCCCTGAAGGTCAGCCATCGTTTCCGTTTACAAGAGTGTGATCCCTTCAGTATGAATTTCTGTGATAGAGTCAGGAATCCATCATAGTGGCCCGGATCGAGATCCTATATCCATTCTTGACCCTAGGTAGAGTCTATAACTAACGTGACCAACTCCACCAGGAATCGATCCTCTACCTAGCAGGTGAATTATGAATGAGTCGTGGTTTCTTCCATTGCCCTGGAAGTGATCCTCATTGGTGTATCGATATCTTTCCCACCCAGGAGTGTGTCTCCCATAATGAGTGCTTCTATCTATCACAATCTTCCCACTCAGGAGTGTGTATCCTGTAATCAGTGTAACAAACTCTCGTGGTGTTTCATGATGAATAGTACTTCTTAGAAGGACTTCATCAGATCTATAAGACTCATGGAGTGTGTTCTCTCGGAATGAGTGCTTCATGGAAATATTCGACCTAAATCACAAGACATGGATATATGGTTGTGTGACTTCTCTCTAGACTATAGGTCTGGGTTTTGAGTATATCTAGTTTGTGCTATATGTTCTTTAGACATATGCTGTGCATAGATGACTATACCATTACTTTGTGTACTTATTTGTGTTTTTTGAAACCTCTACTGATTATTGTTATACTCACCCATGAACGGGATTTTCCCACACGTGTCGTGTCTTGTGAAGACCATCAGCCTTTTGACGGAGTCCAGGGTGGACCAGGATAGGACCAAGCTTTTTGAGTTCCCTATAGGATGAGGGGTTCCTATGGCTATGATCATCAATACCAGTACCTTTTGTGTTTACAGGTTGGACTTTGCAGTTTTCAGACATTCGTTTTGGTGGGCTTGTATTCTGGCCCAGATTACTTTTAGTTCTTTACCTTCCATCGTACTCTATTGGTTGAGTTTAGTTGTATGCATGAATTTTGTTCCATAGTGTTTTTTCATTTCAGTATTTGTGGGCTTGGAGATGTATTCATGTGTACATGTACTTAGGAAATTCCTCCCATGTTAGTAATATTCCTACTTGGCGATTGTCGCCAGCCCCTGGCCTATTGGAGGTGGGCTCGGCAAGTCGCAGCACGGGCCCCACTGGGACGGGTCGTGACAGAGTGGTATCAGAGATGGTTGATTCTACCTTAGGACCAAGAGTCTGTAAGATTGGTTTGGGGCAATGGTGTTAAGTGTTTCGAGTTCGGAATTCAGGCCAGAGACTCCAGTGTAGGTGCGGTGGCCGACGTATCTATACACCAGGACTCTGATAACCTGCTTTTCGTCTCGGTACATGAAAACACTTGTTGTGGGGAAGTAGAAGAATGGTACATGGATAATATTGGAATGGGTTGTGTTTTCTATTTCCTTTATGTCAGCTTTCCAGATATACTCATTGACCATGGTACATCTTGTTTCCTTACAGGATGCCTCCGCGATGCATTCCCGCTAGGATTCAACAACACGATCATGATAATGACCCCCTCAGTGATGAGGCTTCGATATAGGGGTTGGTTCCCTAGGGATTTCCACCAGGTGGTTCACTAGTTATGCTGCCACTAGTGGAGCAGCCCATGGAACCAACGGTACCAACCGACGAGGAGAACAGGCTGAGTGTGCTCCAAGAGTTCTAGAGACAGTGGCCCCTCAGGATCCGAGGTGAGCTCGATCCCCATGCGGCTGAGGACTGTCTTGAGGCGGTGACTAGAGATTTCTGTCTAGTGAGGACACCTGCAGACCAGATGGTGATCCTAGGAACGAGCCGTCTTTAGGATTTAGTGGGACAATGGTAGATTATGACCACAAAGACTCACGACGAGGAGACTCTTTCATGTATGGAGTTTGAGTGACTCATCAAGGAGGAGTTCTATCCTGTTACGCTTAGATATGCGTGCATCAAGGAGATTATTTAGCTCCAGTAGGGCAGTATGATAGTACCTGACTATTCATTGAGGTTCACCATCCTTGCCTCTTACTCGATGTATATGGTCAGGGATATGTACTTAAGAGCTCAGACCTTCGAGTGAGGTCTACGATGAGACATCAGAGCTACTGTCATGCCTATATGAATTTTGACTTATGCTGGAGTGCGTGACCGGGCCTTGGTGATCGAGAGCTTCTTTGCGGAGCAGAGACAACTGACGATGGTTAGCAACAAGCAGATAGGTGTGGATACCCCAGTAGTAGGGAGCCAAAGTTAAGAGTAGGGATCTAGATGTTGGAAACTTCATAGGAGGACCCAGGATAAAGTATCGACAGTTCGGTGCTCTCAGGCTGGATCTAGTCAGCCTAGGGAGAAGCGATGTTATACGTCCGATAGTAGGGGACATCTTGTTAGAGATTGTCCGACCCGTCGAGTTGCTGATAGGGAAGCGGTGGATGTACCACCAAGGTAGAGGTAGAGAGTGGAGCAGATAGACCCTCTAGGAGGTAGACGTGGAAGAGGAGTTGGGAGAGCTGCGAGTGGTGGTAGAGGCTTTGACTTACTTCCACCACCACCCCCAGGAGGTCCACACCAGGCTCAGAGAGGTGGGGGACAGGGATGGGGACAACTAGATGCTATCGAGGCATAAGACCTAAAGGATCTAAGGATGATTCGAGGTACGATCTGTGTCTTTTCTACCATAGCTTCCGTACTTATAGACATAGTTTCCAGTTATTCCTTCCTAGCCACATGTCTTGTACGAAACCTCGAGATTCTAGTAGAACGGTTGACTCAGCCCATAAGCTTATAGACACCTACGGGAGGAGACTCGATGCTCACGTACCTTTGCAGATAGTGTGATTCTACCCTGGGAGGCGAGAGTTTCAATTGGAACCTCTTGGTGGAAGCATTGAGGCCTTACGATGTCATTGTCGGTATGGATTGGCTATCTTTGGTCCTTGCCCAGACTAAATGTTTTAGGTGAAGAGTGTGGTGTGTCCGCCGTGATGGAACGAGGTTTTCCTTTATCAGATAAAGGGAAACACAGGCAGCGTATAATGGGAATATTCATTGGAGGGTGCATCCAATTTCTCAGGAGTTGGCTAGCCTTTCACTATGAGTAGTAGATGTTGTGAGCTCCCAGTTCCCATAAGTGGTGGTAGAGTATGAGGAAATCATTCCCGAAGATGTTCCAGGATTACCTCCTCGTCGAGAAATTAACTTCTGCATCGAATTACACCCCGGGAAGACACTGATTTTCTCATAAACATATCAGATGTCTCCCACGAAGCTTTAAGATATGAGGGTGAAGTTGTAGGATTTACAGAGTAAGGGTTTTGTGAGACCCATCATTTCACCCTGGACAGCTCCAGTCTTGGCTTCTAAGAAGGCAGACAGGAGTCTGAGGTTGTGAGTGGATTATTGGTGCTTGAACCAGGTGACGAGGAAGAACAAGTATCCACTGCTAAGGATCTATTACATATTCGATCAGTTAAGTGGGGCACAATGGTTCTTAAAGGTTTACGTTCGATCAGGATATCACCAGCTACAAGTGCGGGACGAGGATATACCGAAGACGGCTTTCAGATGCCTCTACAGGCACTATGAATACTTGGTGATGCCTTTTGGCATGAAAAACACCCCTACAATGTTCATTGGACTGATGAACCAGATCTTCCTGCCGTACATGGACCGGTTATTAGTGGTCTTCATCGACAACATCCTTGCATACTCGGTGTTAGAGGAGGAGCACGTGAGACACCTGAGGATGGTCCTAGATGTACTTTGGGAACACCAGCTTTATTGGAAATTCTCAAAGTTCCAGTTCAGGATTTAGGAGGTCCACTTTCTGGGATATGTCATCTCAGCAGATGGAGTAGCTGTAGTCCCAGCCAAGGTGGAGGTTGTGTTAGCACGAGAGCCACCTCGGAGCGTGACAGAGGTGCAGACCTTCCTTGGGATGGTAGGATATTACTAGATATTCATTCCTAATTTCTCCTAGATATCAGCACTGATTACGGCCTTTTCCAGTAATGAGTAACCCTTTGTGTGGACGAAGAAGTGATAGCAAGCTTTCGAGTGGTTGAGACAGAGTTTGATGAGCGCACCGGTCTTGAGATTACTGGAGGAGGGTGTCGAGTACATAGTTTTCTGCGACGCATTAGGGATCGGGCTTGGATATGTCTTAATGTAGAGGCAGGCGGTGATTCCTTATGGTTTGCTCTAGCTTAGGCCACATGAGCAGAACAATGCCACCCATGATTTTGAGTTGGTAGCGGTAGTCTTTGCATTGAAGATGTGGAGACACTACCTTATGGGCGAGCGGTTTATCATCTACTCTGACCACAAGAGACTCAAGTACATCTTCTCATAGAAGGATCTGAATATGAGTTATAGGAATTGGCTAGAGTTCCTCCAGGATTATGATTTTGAGATAATCTATACTCTTGGGAAGGGGAACAAGGTGGCGGATGCTCTTAGTAGAAGTTCGAGCTCAAAGCTCTTGAGTGAGGCGACAGAGCAGTTAGACACGTTGCAATTGTCCTTCATGGATGGAGAGGATACAACTTACCTATAATTGATGATTTTCGCCCCTCCACTCTTACAACGGGTTAGGGAGGCATAGCTATGAGATTTCAACTATGTGGCCTTACGTGCTCAGTTATCCACAAGACATGTTCCTGATGGATATTTGTAAGGAGGGGAGAACATACTTATTTTTAGAGGATGCATTGTTGTACCAATGGTGTTGCAGGAGGATGTCCTGAGGGAGTTTCATACATCCCCTTTAATGGTACATCCTGGAGTGAAAAATATGTTCCAGGACCTCTAATGATAGTTCTAGTGGTCATGAATGAAGAAGGCAGTAGCAGAGTTCGTTTCTCAATGCCTTGCATGCCAGCAGGTGAAGGCCGAGCACCAGGTTCCACCTAGATTAGCTCACCCCCTGGAACTTCCAGAGTGGAAGTGGGATGGAATATCGATGGACTTCGTGATAGGTTTACCACTGACATCCAAGGGGCATGATTCCATATGGGTGATTGTTGATTGACTCACCATGTTGGCACACATCCTAGCTATCAGGGAGCAGAGTTCCGTAGAAAGATTGGGACACCTCTACATGAAAGAGATAGTTCGGTTTCATGGATTCCCCTCAACAATAGTCTTAGACCGAGACACCCGTTTCACATTCCGGTTGTGGAAGGGATTTTCAGAGTCTTTTTAGACTCAGCTATGCTTGAGCACTGCGTTTCATCCCTAGACTGATGGTTAGATGGAGGGGACCATTCAGGTTCTACAGGATATGTTACGAGCCTATGTCTTGGACATTCGTTGTAATTGGGAGGACAACCTACCACTGGTGAAGTTTTCATAAAAGAATAGATACCACTCCTCTATTTGTATGGAACCATTCGTGGCCTTGTTTGGGAGACCCTGCCGGTCAACGCTTTGCTGGAATGACGCCGGAGAGTCAGCACCCATGGGTCCAGAGTTAGAGCGAGCTACCATAGAGAAGGTGAAGATCATCCAGGAGCGGATGAAAACTACACAAAGCCACATAAGTCTTATGCTGACAGACAACGAAGACCTCTAGAGTTCAAAGAGGGAGACCACATCTTTTTTCGGGTCTCACCTCGATGAGGGTTTCAAAGATTTGGCCGCGGCGACAACCTATCTCCGAGGTTCATCAGACCATTCTAGACATTGTGCAGTGTGGGAGAGGTGGCATACCACCTAGCTCTGCCACTATAGTTGCATCAGTTACATGATTTCTTCCACGTGTAGCAGATGCGGAGGTATGTGCATGACCCATCACACGTCATCGACTAGGGAGAGCTGGACACCAATGATGGAGTGACCATTGCTGAGTACCCGGTGGAGATCGAGGATCGATAGGAGAGGATCCTTCGTGAGTGATCGATTACCTTGGTGTGAATCCGGTGGCAGCACGAGAATCTTCAGGAGAGTACTTGAGAGTGGGAGGCCCATATCCATGCCTAGTACCCATAGCTTTTTGAGTAGCCTTTGTTTTGGATTTTCGGGGACATAAATCCCCAAGGGGGGGAGAATGTAATGTCTTGTTTTTTTCTATGTATTATATTTAAATATTATATGGAATTATTTTGAGACTGGGTGGGAAGAAGACACATCATTCTGAGCCCTAGTGAGCCTAGAATGGCGGTTTGAACTTTATTTATGTTAAGTGAGTCAGAACTTGTGCACAGTTGTGGAAATTTCCAAACAGATGCCCAGATTAAAAATATAAGGGCACCTTTGCGTCCGAGGCAATGAAGTTACCTAAGAAAGAGCCTAACCCCGACCGGAGCGGGTCATGGGAAAAATTTAATTTTCTTATGCTTCAAGTAAAATAAAATAATATAAAAATGAAAGTTTATTTTATTTCTTTTATAGAAACATCCACTACAGCACGACAATGAGGTAGGTGTTTCCCTAATTAAATGGCATGTCACAATGACTCAAGAGTTCCAAGTTGAGCTCATTAATACTGTAGTGTATTTTTTTGAATGTAAAATACGTTTCCTTTTTTTTGGATAATTGAATGTCGATTGTTGGAGAAAGATTGAGAGAAACGTTGGAGAAAACTCTCAGCGATAGACAACGACATATTGAAGTTGCGAATCATTGTGCCAAAAAGGATGTAGGATCTCGACGACGATGGTAGCATGACCTATTCATTGTCGATCGATCCCTTCTTGAGGTAGGGGTTTGTTATTTAAATTTTCTTTTCCCCACTTTGATATAAACTACAAACACAAATCAAACATGAACAAGTTGATCCGCGGATTCATAAGTTCTTGATGGAGGGTTTTCTTTGGGATGGTCATGGGGGAATTAATCCATGTTGATTTTGTTGTTGATTTTATGCTCCATTTAAGCCTATTAACGGGAGAGGATCAACTCCGTGACCAACAACGGTAGAGGTTTGTTCATATTTTTTTTGATTGATTTCCTTTCCCCCGTTTTCTTCTCGTGTGTTTTTCGCGTTCTCCAAGAGGGGATGAACAACAGAATGTTGCGCATCTGTTTTGAAACACAACAATTCCAACATGAAAAATCGACACCACAACAACCTTGACAGGTGCGACGACAATGGCAGATGATAGATCGGACTGAATCAGGAAGGTTCTTTCTTCGATCATTCTTCGCATGAGAAGACCAAAGCATGTGTTTGGGGCTTATCGGAGGTTCGGAAACAAAAGAAGAATCTTTGTGGCATCGAGGTGACCAAACCCTGAGAGTTTCATAGAGATCAGATAGTCGGATCGACGATCGGGGCCACACAGGAGGTGCGCCGGCAAAGAGCGTCATTTCTAGAAATTTCCAGAATACACGGCGTGTAATTCCAATGAACACGCCTTGTAGTACTAGCGGCGGCAGATAGGGTTTCGGGGGCCCAAGAGGAATCACACGGCATGTGACCCTGGTCACATGGCGTGTTATACTTTCCCCAAAGCTCGGAGTGTACTTTGGGATGTACACGAACACAGGTTGGAGTACACAAATTCAGACGACACGACGTGTACAACATGGAAGAAGAGGATACATCAGATTCAGCGTGTATCCGGGGGGTACATGGACACAGAATGGAGTACACGACCGTGTACTCCATCACATAGCCATGTGAGGCC
This sequence comes from Viscum album, assembly GCA_963277665.1. Taxonomy (NCBI): domain Eukaryota; kingdom Viridiplantae; phylum Streptophyta; class Magnoliopsida; order Santalales; family Viscaceae; genus Viscum; species Viscum album. Next base: position 1,543,945,573 of record OY728135.1, on the reverse strand, counting down.
AGTAATGCGGTTCACCCAGTGTACTGATTACACGGGTTGGAGTACATGGGTTGATGACGGTGTACAGGCAGATGGCCAGTGTACATGGAGCCAACCACATCCACTCAGACACGGCGTGTAAACTGTAATACACACAATGTACTCAGTTTTTTACACGGCCAGCCTTATGACCTGAATCATTGTACACTGGTTGTACCCGGGTCAAACAACACGGCGTGTAACTTTTCTACACACTGTGTACTTTTTGGAAAATGGCACGGTCCTCTTGTTCATCGTATCTTGGAAATCATTCAATCAAGTTAGTACCCCTTCTTCGTGTTCCCTTGATGTTCATGCATCATTTCCTTTTAGAGAAGTGTGATCCCTTCACCATGACTTTTTGTGATAGAGTCAGGTATCAATCTGATAGGCCCGAATCGAGATCCTCTATCCATTCGTGACCCTAGGTAGAGTCTGGCATCAACGTGACCAACTCCATTGGGAGCCAATCCTCTACCTAGCAGGTGAATTCCGGATGAGTTAGGATATTCTCCATATCCCTGGCAGTGATCCTCATCTGTGTATTGAGATCTTTCACACTCAAGAGTGTGTCCCCCGTAATGAGTGCATCTATCTATCGTAATCTTTCCACTCAAAAGTGTGTCTCCCATAATGAGTGTAACTGCATCTCATGGCATTTACCGACGAACAATACTTCTTGGATAGAAATCATATGAGCTATATGACTCACGGAGTGTGTTATCCCAAAATGAGGGCTTCGTGGAAATCTTCGAGTTGAATCCCTAGACGGGGGTATGCGGTTGTGTGACTTGTCTCTAGATTACAGGTCTGGGTTTTGAGTATATCTGGTTTTTGCTATATGTTATGTAGACATATGCTGTGCATAGCAGACTGTACCGTTACTTTGTGTACCTCTTTGTGTTTTCAGTGTCCTCTACTGAGTATTCTTATACTCACCCCTACATGGGCTTTGCCCGCATCTGTTGTGTCTTGTGCAGACGAGCAGCCTTTTGACGGAGTCCAGGGCGGACCAGGACATGACCGAGCTTTCTGAGTTCCCTACAAGCCGAGGCATTCCTACAACTATGAGCAGCAGTCCCAATACCTTTTGTGTTTACAGGTTAGACTTTTCTTTTTTCAGACGTTTGTTTTGGTGGGCTTGTATTCTGGCCCAGTTTACATTCAGTACTTTACCTTCCGTTGTACTCTGTTGGTTGGGTTTAGTTGTATGCAAGCATTTTTTTCCATAGTGTTTTTTCATTTCAGCATTTGTGGTCTTAGAGTTGTATTCATGTGTACATGTACTTAGTAAATTCCTCCAATGTTAGTAATATGCCTACTCAGTTCTAGTCACCAGTCCCTGGCCTATTGGAGGCGGGCTTGGGGAGTCGCGGCGTGGGCCCCACGGGGACGGGTCGTGACATAGTTCCTAATTAATTTCACTATATAAACGTTACCAATAAAGGTCATTTGAGAACAACATAATATTTCCAAGACCATGACATGTCTTCAATCATCAGTCCTTGACTCACACCCAGACACTTGAAAATTAGGTTCAAATGATACCTTTCATAACCAACCTTTGTCTTTATCACCAGACCCATACACATGGATTCATTATAGTCATGAGAATCTAGCCTTGCTATAATTACATTAGAAAAAATGGAAGCATTGGTCAACCAGTCTAGGAACATGAAAAATTCTTCCTGTAGAAGTAAGTCACAAAAAACAATCACCCAAGGTACTTTGTCAAATGTTGACGGCATCAAATGCCTAAATCACAAAACTCGAGCACATACCATGCCTTCATCATGAAACGAGTGTAGAAAAAATCTCACAGCCTAAAAAAGGAACTAGAAGACAAAATAAAATCTCTTGAACATATTTCCTTAGAACTAAACAGACATCTAACTACATGGTTCCAAGTCCATGTAAATGGTCTCTAGGTATAACCAACAATCCCAAATATTCCATCCTCAAAAAATATGGTAAAGATCACAATGAAAAACATGGATCAAAACTGAAAACATAGCTTATAAGTGATCTGATCTCTCTGAGCATCCCTAAAAGGAATTTCTCCATTGAGGTCAAAACTAAAGAAGAAGACAAACTGAATAGACACTCATCTGGTATCTTTATATGGAAAAACCCCTAAGAGGTCTAGTTCACAAGGAAATTCTTGGTATTTATAGGCATCACACTCATCTATCTAAAAATGAAACCACACACCTGAGAAACAATACCCTAAAATGGGTTCACTAAAAAGATATCACATGCCACATTGACATACTAGGGTCACTTCATCCCCTGTTCATGAGGGTTGAGTCATCAGCCTCAAAAAACACCACAAAATATATCCACATAACCTTCAATTAGAGTGAAAAGCATGTTCAAGAAGGATCAACAAAATAGGACTCTATCGTTATTAAAAACACAAACTAGCATGCCTATATGATGTAAATCCTACATGCCTACTGTGATGCATGATATGCCTCTTTCCATTTTTAAACAAGATTCAAAATCTAAAATTTTCCTCCTGCTAATGGAAAAGTTCTCATGATCTGTAGTAAATAAAAATACACACACAACATGTGAACAACTGAAGGAGAAAATAATATACAACTATAACATTTCCTAAATCAAAACAAAAAATCCCAAACTCAGGAAACCAGGAATTCATACCAGAATAAGTGTTCTCGATGCACCAATCTGATATCCATCATAGGCTCCAACACATTCCTAATAATCCTTTATACCATATCGCAAATAGTAAATACTAGGAAAATAAATCCTTTGAAACCACGATGTTACATCTCAACCTGGATGCCACTAAACCAGTGCTCTTTGCCAGTGGGTCAGTAGGCCTCAAGTGTGAATCCCTGTACGCTAGAGGCTTCTAAATTGAAGGGAGGGAATAAAGGTGGTACAGTGGGGGGACAATACCCTCATACTAGAGTAATCATTGGAAAATAACTAAATGTCATAAATTTTTTAATGTAAAGAAATTAAGTGTAGAAATAGTAAATAATGGAAATAGAACATGATGTAATAGTAAAATTTTGTAAAAATCCCAAACAACTATGAAATACAATATAACAATAGTCACCCACTAGCCTGACCATAATGATGAAAGTAAAAAATGAAACTAAAACATAATGTATAGGTCTCTACTACTAACTGCGAGCCAAACCACATAACTGATCTACAGACACAATTAAACTGCTACAACTGGATCAGTAGAACCACTTGAGCAGATCTGCTCGATCTTGCAACAATGGGCCTCCACCCTATCCACCATGAAACTCGTGGTTAATCTAAAAAGCAAACAAAAGGTCTACATATACAATGAGGTTCACATGAAAAGGCGAGAAAGAATCTTAGTCGGCCTCCCAAACAGGCAACCTATAACTATACTACTAATGTGAATGCAAAAGCAACATGACCAACCTAGCTAAATAATAACAAAAAATGTTGTAAAACCAATGTGAAACCACAATCAAACCCAGGGTCCATAATACCTATCAACTAGAAAAGTATCACCATGTATGTTCATATCCATAGGAACATATAGGTATAGTTTCATTCATATACATACATACATAGACCTGATATTCATGCAGACGAGTGCCAACATGGATATGCATAACAATATAATTACACATGTATAAAACCATATATATACATATATAAATAGATATTAATATTAATTTTTATGTGAATCAAATGAACAGAAACGACATCAGCAGTAGATCAATAGTTATATATATATATATATATATGAATATAAAGATATATGTGGGGGAAAATCAGGATGTACCTCCACCATCCAAATCACTGGGGAGCTCTCAAGACATACCCCTAATCCAAGTCCATGATCCCACACTGTCTCTTGATCATTAACCGTGATACAAATGTGTGGTGGATCAGGATATACCACCACCATCCAAATTAATGGGGGGATCAAACATACTTCCCCTAATCCAGGTCCAAGACCCCTATTTGTATCTTTAACTATAAGCATAAATGTTTGTGGGGGTGGATCGGGACATACGACAACTATCAAAATTACTGGAGGGATCAAATAGCCTACCCATAACCTAGGTCCAAGAGCCATGACTATCTCTTGAACTATAATAGTCAAATATTTGTGGGGTGGATTAGGACATACCACCACCAAACAGAATACTAGGGGGATTAAACTGCCTACCCCAAACCAATGTCTATGTTCCCTATCTGGATATTTACCTACAAGAATAAATGTTTGGGGTAAAAATGTCTCCCATCTATAGTCAAAACAGATCCCCAGAATCAATATAGGGAATCCCAACAAAAAGAAAGATGTAGCACGTTAGGATCAACAACCACAAACCTGGAAGAACCTCTAATAATCATCACTATTTCTGGAATAATCATATAAATGGTAATCAAATGAGTGAGGGTGACCTGAACACCCAACCCAACACTACAACCATATCCCCACATGCTTTCTAGTTCAGCACAGGTTCAATGTGGCACTAATCAACTTCTCTTCCTGAACCTAATATACAACTTAGGATCAGTCAAATAGTGGGGAAAGAACTAAGTCTCTCAAGTCAACCATGAAGAGGAAGCCTACTTGGTATCCACTTTTGTGAAAAAATAGAATTAATACTTCTTGGGATCATTAGATGAAAGGAAAATGAATAATCCTACATGGGATCCTCGAATGAGAAACAAGGCAGAGGCATCCTAGTAGGGATGCTCAGCATAGTACAAATGTAAGAGATTCTATAAGGAACTCCATAAATCAAAATATAAGAAACGTTATCCCTCAGGAGTCCATAGAAACCAGATAGAAGATAGAGGAATCCTACATTTGATCCTCTAGGTCCAAACATAAGAAGATTATTGTTACAGGGGATTCTTGATAACAACTTGTGTCCTGGCCTTGTAGGCTAGAAAGGCATATCTCGTAAGTGAGACATCCTCAGAGCATAGATCATGCGAGATATATCATATATCATCCAATATCAAAGGATTCAACTAGGTTGGTCTGAGAACCCAACCTATAATTCCCACCAAGTATCTCCCTCATAAGACGACTGAATTAGAAAATTGGGGGAAGATCCTCTCTATTTAGATAAACACCCCAAAGCACCCAATATAAGTGTTCAAATGATCCAAGTGTTTTCCAATCACAATATACATTGAAAACTACTCATAATAGACTAATAATTATCCAAATTTGAAATCAGGGCAAGAAGGCACAAAAACTGCTCAAATAGTTGAAAAGGGGAAGTACACATCATGTAACAAAGGTGTATGACATGTACTCCCATCACACCACATGAGTGTATACTTTTGAAAACCTCAGTGCTTAAACAACCCTGGTAAACTTAATTTAAGGTAGGTATATGACATATAACCAACATGGGGTAAATTTTTTTGTCCCTTAACTAGCCTGGCAGGATACTTGGCCAGGAAGTCTACTTATACATGGTGTGCTACCCTACATGGTGTCTAGCCATGTACTTTTACACGACCTTATACCCCTACATGGGTAGAAATTCCCAGGTACTCAGATTCACGGGCGAGTACCAGTACATAGTATATACACCCCTATACATGGATTGAACTAAAAAAATATCATCTTACTCGAACAAAAATAACACACGTCGTGTTCCCCTTAACCAAATTGTAACGCCCCGACCCCAGCTACCCAGAGTCGGTGCATTACTTCGTAACATTGGCATGATCACAAGAAAGATCAAATCTCGAAAGACCGATTGGTTTAGTAGCCTTGGAAACACTAGATATATTCATAAAGTTTTACATTACATTTCAAAGTGAAAAACTACTACAACAACAAAGTCTTCATATCCACACTATTAACCCCTCATAATATCCCTGCAAGTCAATCATAATTTACTTCTTCACTACCTGGGAAAAATAAAACATAGAAAAGGGGTGAGCTCAAATTCCCAGTAAGGATAACAATATAGCGGAACATTCAAAATAAGCATAAACATTTAAGGCAATGAATTACTAAAACAAAAGCCTTTTAAACATGAACTTCAACATAGTATGGCAAAAGTAAAATGAAATAATGCCATTTACTTATTCACATGGATATTCTACTAATCGAATAATCACATGCAAAATCAATAACCACTTTCATAATGTTGGAATGCATAATGCCAGACTATCATAACCACATAGCCAAGGCCTCGTGCCAAGACTACAAATAAGATTTTGTCAAGGCCTTGTGCCAAGACACTAGTTTGTCTCATGAGACCTACCGATGCATCGAGGAGCTATAGCGGGCTCCACCCGTCACTTATTAAGTCCAATGCATTCCCATATGAAAAGGTTTAATCATAACATAAACATTCGTATTAAAACTAGCATACGAAATGTCAATAATTTCACCATAAACTATGAATGGTATAAAAATAGCACATCCACAGTCAAACATATCACAAAACCTTCAATACAATATAGAAGTTTTGTATCATAATAAATCAACTTCAAATAATCTTAAAATCCATCAAAGGATGTTGACATAGATGAAATCAAAATTCTTTTTAAAGAAGTATCTCCTTTTATTTTGAAATCATTTAAGGTCCATATAAAATAAAACATTTTCTTTGAAAATATTCTTATAAGCTTGTATGGAAAGCTTCGACGATTTTATAACGGTGGAAAATAACCGCACCCGCCGTATAAGTTAAAAAAAACATTCTTACCTCAATTCTGTCGAAAAGGTTAAAAAGGACCTTGTTTTGAAAACGACGGAAAGATTCCTTTATAAACCTCTTATAAAAAGTCAAACAAGGGTATAAATAACCTTAACCCATATTCTTGTAAATAGTAAAAAATGTTTTGAAATACATTTCGAAGAAACATGGATGTGGATGATAAAGAGATCCCAGTAGATTATTACGTATAATACAACCTCGGATAAAGAGATTGTGAAATAACCCTTACCTTGTACTTTTCCTTGGTTGGGGTAGGTTAACCTCCTGTATAATGGTGAAATAATTGTTATTAAATTATAAAAGAATCATATACATTAATATGATATCATATATGATCTTTTAACATTGCTTTATTAATAATATCTTAGTATTATCGTCGTTTCAGGTGATAATCGATTCGTTCTTCTTAAATGTTTGGTTACGTAAGACATGTTTGTAATGGATAGATTAAATCTTATTCATAATCAGAATGATATTAACATTATTTTTAACCCTAAAATGAGAATAAGACTTGAATGGATACGATGGAGGATGGATCTCACCGCGTTCGTGGAGACGGTAGTCCGTACGTACGCACGAACGCTACTTCCATTTTAATTTTTATTTTAAAAGAATTGAATCCAACTGATACATAGGTATATTACTATTCCAGTATAATATAATATTTTATATATGTTACTTAAGTTCATTAACACCATCCTTTATACGTTCCATGTGTGGTATGAACGAGTCATATCATTTTAAGGGGGCGGTAGTCCGCACTTCCTCAAATGAAATTATCGTATGTATATACAACATGAAACGAATAATGGTATGAAATAAAATGTAATTACAGAAGCTTATATATAAAATATATATCATTAATATCATATTTAATTACAGTGCCATCATAATGGCCACCATGAGAGGCGGTAAGATGTATTTGAACAATCATCGTTTCGTGAGGCGTTAGTTTTCCATCCACAGAAACATTATGTTCATCATCCATTAGATGGAGTTGTGTGTATGTGTAGTTTGAATCCTTCTTATAACAACCTTCTAGTATATTGAGGATACTGGTGTTGTTACAAAAGAAAGTAAATAAAAAGAGTTTGGGGGTTGGAGAAGCAAAATAAAGGAAAATAATTTAAGAGAAATCGTTACCTTTAATTTAGGTAACTCACTTTGGTTGGAACCAAAGGACTTCTTGAAATGATTTCTGCCTAAGGGTAAGCTTCAAGGAGGAGGAGAGGGATGTGGGGAGCTTAGTTGGGCAGAGTTTGGACGAGCCAAGTGGCTTGAGAGGTGTGAGGAATGAGTAGAAGTGGTCTCCTTTTATAAGGGAGAGGAGGGTCTCTTTAGGAAAGTGTGAAAGTATTACTTTATAATATATTTGTATTCGGTTTATAATGGTCCAAAAATCATTGAGGTCGAATATAAGATGACTCATATTCTAAATAACATCAACCAATAAGAATTGGACAGGTTTTAGATAATATTTTAATCATTATAATCTTATTTATTTAAATGATTTATTAATGAGCTAAACATTGCATCATTATTGTGTCATTAATAATTTAAATTATTTGATGTCTAAAAATTATAAATAAAATATCATTATGTAGGAAATCTTTTTATATTTCTAATGAATATTTATAATCGAAAATCCAACATGTATAACCCTATGTAAAAATTGTTCTTCTAAAAGATGTAAGCTTATGCCATTTTTATTTTTATTTTAACTTTATTAATATAATGTGTCATTATCACTTACAAGTGGATCCATGGGGTCCCAAAATAGTCCCAAAGATGCCCATGGTCGACCATGTATCAACCAATAGGGTTAAGACACGTTTTAGGGTAATTTAGTATTATTATAATATTATTTTGTTTAACCCTTATTTACCGGATTTACCCTTTAACCATGGTAAATAAAATATTTACCGCAGTAATTATTCAAAATGTGTAAAAATAAAAGTTACCTATTTAGATAATTTGAACATCCTGATTCCAAATATGGAATCCATTTTTCTAAATTCAAAACACAGAAGTGGCAGAAATTAATTTAAAATTAATTCCCGCTGTCAAAACAAAAAGCGTGTTTTTAAGAGATAATAACTATCGAAAGATTGACACTTGTTTATGTTCGGTTTAATTGTAAAATTATGTCCAATGACCAACATTATATTAAATGGTAAAAATATATTCTAAATATACTTTAAAACCACTCAAATTCACAATTTATCACTATTAATTATTTTGATTATAAAATTTGTTTTTAATTAAAATTTAGTAATTTTCACTATTCATCAAAATATGAAAGTTATCCGAAATGCACCAAAATTTCACCCTAGGCTAATTTTGATATTCCGAATCCAAAAATGAAGTCCATTTTCAAATATAAAATATATATAATTTCAAAAAGTAGGTATTAGTATTCACAACGGCTAGTTTAATTAGTTGTGGTGTGTGTTAGAACTCGAGGTTGCGTACAACACACGCTATCGCATTATTCGAAGGGAAACGTACCGTGGAAGGTTGGGGTGTTACATTCTCCCCTCCTTCAAATAATTGCGTCCTCGCAATTTCTAGAATACTTATTACATGAAAAGACTCGGGTGGTTCTTCATCATAAGTTCCTCGGGTTCCCACGTTGCCTCTTCCGTCTTATGGTTTCTCCACAAAACTTTTACCAGACGCGTCGTCCGGTTTCTCAGTACTTGTTCTCTTGTATCAATATTCCTGACGGGCTCTTCACAATAGGAAAGATCAGGTTCCAGTTCTAATTCCTCATAGGTGAGTACATACGTTGGGTCAGGCATGTATTTTCTCAACAGAGATACGTGGAATACATCGTGAACTTTGGAGAGACTTGGCGGCATTGCCAATCAGTAAGCTACAGTCCCAATTCATTCTAGAATTTCGAAAGGTCCGATGTACATGGGACTCAATTTACCTTTCTTACCAAAACGTATGACTCCCTTCCATGGAGATACCTTTAGGAAAACATGATCACCGACCTGAAATTCCAAATCCTTCCTTCGATTATTGGCATAGCTCTTCTGCCTACTTTGAGCTGCTTTGATGTGATTTTGGATTACCTTCACCTTTTCCACCATTTCCTCCACCAGTTCTGGGCCTACAAGTTTTCTTTCACCAATGTCATCCCAACAGGTTGGTGTACGACATCTCTTTCCGTATAACGCTTCATATGGTGCCATCTGAATACTCGAATGGAAGCTATTGTTATAGGAAAATTCTACTAGTGGTAAATATTGATCCCACATACCCTGAAAATCAAGTGAGCAAGATCTCAACATGTCTTCTAAGGTCTGAATAGTCCGTTCTGATTGTCCGTCTGTCTGAGGGTGGTAAGCAGTGCTCAAATGAAGTTCAGTATCCAGGGATTTCTGAAGACTTTTCCAAAATCTTGAAGTAAAACGGGGATCACGATCAGAAACAATCGATAGGGGAACTCCATGAAGTCTCACAACTTCATTAATGTATAGTCTTGCTAGAAGTTCCAGGGGTAGATCTTCTCTTATAGCAAGAAAATGTGCTGACTTGGTAAGACGATCAACAATAACCCATATTGCATCGTTCCTTCTAGGAGTCTTTGGTAGCCCCATGACAAAGTCCATCGTAATATTGTCCCATTTCCACTCCGGTATGGGAAGAGGTTGCATGACTCCTCCAGGCTGTTGCCTTCCAGCTTTCACTTGTTGACAAACCATACATCTTGACACAAAATCAGCAATCTCCCTCTTCATGTTGTCCCACCAAAAATGTTCCTTCAAATCTCTATACATTTTGGTGCTCCCAGGGTGTATAGAGAAATTGGAACTATGAGCGTCATCCAACAATTCCCTTTTTAGATCAGGTATATTGGGAACACAAAGTCTCTTCCCGAATTTCAAAATTCCATCTTCATACACAAAGTCTCTCAATCTCCCATCATTCAAAGCTTTAATCTTCTTCTGAAATTCTTCATCATCGGTCTGGGAACTCTTAATCCTTTCTAGTAAAGATGGTTTGGCAACCATTTGAAAAAGCATTGATGTTTCACCTTCCCTGGTTATTCCCATGTCCATCTTCTCTAGATCCATGAAAATTGGATCCCTTTCAATTCTCATCATGTTCATAACTCCATGGTCTTTTCTGCTCAAAGCATCTTCTACTTTGTTTGCTTTCCCCGGGTGGTAGTGTATCGTGCAATAATAATCCTTGAGTAATTCAAGCCATCTCCTTTGCCTCATGTTGAGTTCTTTTTGTGAGAAAATATACTTCAAACTCTTGTGATCAGTATAAATCTCACATTTTTCACCATAGAGGTAGTGCCTCCATATCTCCAAAGCAAAGATCACAGCTGCTAACTCAAGATCATGAGTAGGATAGTTTTGTTCATGAATTTTCAACTGTCGTGATGCATAGGCAATAACTCTATCATTCTGCATAAGGACACAACCAAGTCCTTTCTTTGATGCATCACTATAAATAACGAACCCATCATTCCCCGATGGTAGAGTCAATATAGGAGCATTGACTAATCTTCTCTTCAGTTCTTCGAAACATTCTTCACACTCTTTTGTCCAAACAAATTTAACCCCTTTACGTGTGAGCTTCGTTAATGGGTTAGCCAATCGGGCAAAATTCTGGACGAAACGTCGATAATAACCTGCCAAGCCAATAAAACTACGTACCTCAGTTATACTCGTAGGTTCTGGCCATTCTTGGATTGCTTTGGTCTTAGAAGGACCAACAGAGATTCCATCTTTTGAGACAATATGGCCAAGAAAAGAAATCTCCTGAAGCCAGAATTCACACTTGCTAAACTTTCCATATAATTCATGCCTCCTCAGAGTCTTCAAGATAATGCGCAAGTGATTTTCATGATCTTCGTAGGTTTTGGAGTATACCAAGATATCATCAATAAATACCACCACAAATTCGTCGAGATACTCCTTGAAAACTCTATTCATCAGATCCATGAATACAGAGGGTGCATTAGTCAATCCAAACGGCATTACAGTAAACTCGTAATGCCCGTACCTGGTTCTAAATGCTGTCTTCGGAATGTCTTCCTTCTTTACACACAACTGATGGTATCCAGATCGAAGGTCAATCTTTGAAAAGTATTGAGCTCCATGCAGTTGGTCAAATAAATCATCAATACGAGGTAGGGGATACTTGTTCTTTATCGTTATAGCATTGATCTCCCTGTAGTCGATACATAACCTCATAGATCCATCTTTCTTTTTAACCAAAAGAACAGGGGCTCCCCATGGAGAAACACTAGGGCGAATAAATCCCTTATTACTCAATTACTCTAGTTGTTTCATTAGTTCGACTAACTTTACAGTGGCCATTCTATAAGGGGTCTTCGATATAGGCCTTGATCCAGGAATCAAATCAATGGAAAACTCAACTTCTCGTTCTGGAGGATGTCCAGGTAAATATTCTGGAAATACATCTACAAATTCTTTCACAATAGGTACATCCTCTATTTGAACATTCCTTTCCTCACCCGCAGTTATTTCATTCTCTTCCTCCCCAATAATTGAATTTAGTTGAGCTATTGAGGGTGGATCTAAATAAGAATTAGGTGGTGACGATTCTGCTCTAAAAATAAGGTGTTCCTTATCATTATCATCAAGAATCGTAACCTCTTTCTTCTTACAATAAATCTTTGCATCATAGTCCGAAAGCCAGTCCATACCGAGGATTATATCAAACACAATCATAGGTATGACGATGAGATCAGCAGATAAAGAAAATTTATGTGCTCTAATGGGGACTGATTCACAAAACTTTGTTGCAACGATACTTCCCTTAGGAGTTTTAACTGACAACTCCCTTATTAAATCAAATTGGAAATATCTAATTTTCTTAGCAAACTGGGAAGATATGAAACAATGCGATGATCCAGAATCAAATAATGCATTTGCTAAACTTGAGGAAACCATTAAATTACCTGCCACCACATCTTTCGGAGCTTCTACCTCAGCAGTAGTGATAGCATAAGCCTGACCTTGATCCCTTGGCCTTTTCTGAGGTAAGTTATCCTGACGCTTAGGACATGCATTTGCATAATGCCCCATCTCCCTGCAATTGTAGCACTGAACGTTGGTAGCTTCCTTCTTCCCCTTGCAGTCATGAGCTTGGTGGCCTTTTTCACCACACTTGTAACAGACTCCCATTCCCTTCAGGCAAGCACCGGGGTGTTTCTTCCCGCACTTACCACAATATGGATATTCAACCTTTCCCTTCTTCCCCTTATTTCCATTCCCAGATTGATCAGCAGGTCTCTTCTTCTCTTGCTTTGCTTTAAAGTCATAAGACTTAGAGAATTCCTTTTCGGTCTTGATAGCACATGAGACAATGTCTTCGTACGATGAAAAGGATTGTGAGACTAATGATCGACGGAGAAATGGTTTTAACCCATCAAAGAAACGATCAATCTTACTTCTTGGGTTGCGAATATGATCACCAGCGTACCTCGCTAACCTTGTAAAGTTAGCCTCATACTTTGTGACATTCTCATCCTACTTTTGTCTCAGACTCAGAAATTGTCTTTCCATATCTGCTCGATGGTCGCGAGGAAAGTATTTTTCTAAAAACAGATCTTTGAACTCCCTCCATTCCATATTTGATACTTCATCATCTTCCTTCGTATTTTGAATCAATGACCACCATTGATCAGCATCTCCAGTGAGGCGGTAAACTGCCATGATAACTTTTTCCCTTTCACTGCTCCCCAAAGCCTGAAATATTTTCTCTAGGGAAAATATCCATTGCTCAGCTACTAAGGGATTTGTATTCCCATTGAACGTTGGTGGTTGCTGTCTCATGAATCGATCTAACATTGATCCTCCACGCTGCGGATCAGGGTGCTCCATACGGGTAAGGTTATTAGTCATAACCTGAGTAAGTTGTCCCAGTATGGTGATTAGCTGATCAGCACCAGTTGCATCACCAGCACCACTATAATTATCTTGAGCAGGAGGGCAATCCCTACATGGAGTGCGTGCATTGATACGGTTTCCATTTCTTCCACTAGGCGCCATTTCTAAACAATGGCATAAACTAGATCAGTTTATGAATCAAAATACATAATCCCATACTTATAAAACACTTAACATAAATTGAACTATTTATGGATATAATCCATAATCATAAAAATGTTTTCTTTGAGGAAGTATATACTCATAAACCCTTCATAATGATTTGTAAAGAAAATGAGAGTTATCCTAAGCATATCCCCCGGGAGTGTCGTAACCAAGAGTGCAGCAAGGCCCGTTGTCGTGCACCAGTTCCCGTTCGAGTCTAGCTCAAAGCGGTGTTTTCGGGTTTTACCCCTAGGTACATCTGTGCCAGAGCCGCCTCTACCTGCTCGTATCCAGACAGGGATGTATTGCTCGGAAAACTCACAAAATCTCTACAATACCAAAATTCTAGGAAGTTCTTCTATACTAATCCTCAAAGTTCATCTTAGGTATACGTGCTCTAATCAGAGTTTATCTAAATCTAGCTTCCAAGGTTTGTACTAAACTTCCTCTGATACCAACTGTAACGCCCCGACCCCAGCTACCCAGAGTCGGTGCATTACTTCGTAACATTGGCATGATCACAAGAAAGATCAAATCTCGAAAGACCGATTGGTTTAGTAGCCTTGGAAATACTAGATATATTCATAAAGTTTTACATTACATTTCAAAGTGAAAAAATACTACAACAAAAAAGTCTTCATATCCACACTTTTAACCCCTCATAATATCCCTGCAAGTCAATCATAATTTACTTCTTCACTACCTGGGAAAAATAAAACATATAAAAGTGGTGAGCTCAAATTCCCAGTAAGGATAACAATATAGCAGAACATTCAAAATAAGCATAAACATTTAAGGCAATGAATTACTAAAACAAAAGCCTTTTAAACATGAACTTCAACATAGTATGGCAAAAGTAAAATGAAATAATGCCATTTACTTTTCACATGGATATTCTACTAATCGAATAATCACATGCAAAATCAATAACCACTTTCATAATGTTGGAATGCATAATGCCAGACTATCATAACCACATAGCCAAGGCCTCGTGCCAAGACTACAAATAAGATTTTGTCAAGGCCTTGTGCCAAGACACTAGTTTGTCTCATGAGACCTACCGATGCATCGAGGAGCTATAGCGGGCTCTACCCGTCACTTATTAAGTCCAATGCATTCCCATATGAAAAGGTTTAATCATAACATAAACATTCGAATTAAAACTAGCATACGAAATGTCAATAATTTCACCATAAACTATGAATGGTATAAAAATAGCACATCCACAGTCAAACATATCACAAAACCTTCAATACAATATAGAAGTTTTGTATCATAATAAATCAACTTCAAATAATCTTAAAATCCATCAAAGGATGTTGACATAGATGAAATCAAAATTCTTTTTAAAGAAGTATCTCCTTTTATTTTGAAATCATTTAAGGTCCATATAAAATAAAACATTTTCTTTGAAAATATTCTTATAAGCTTGTATGGAAAGCTTCGACGATTTTATAACGGCGGAAAATAACCGCACCCGCCGTATAAGTTAAAAAAAACATTCTTACCTCAATTCTGTCGAAAAGGTTAAAAAGGACCTTGTTTTGAAAACGACGGAAAGATTCCTTTATAAACCTCTTATAAAAAGTCAAACAAGGGTATAAATGACTTTAACCCATATTCTTGTAAATAGTAAAAAATGTTTTGAAATACATTTCGAAGAGACATGGATGTGGATGATAAAGAGATCCCAGTAGATTATTACGTATAATACAACCTCGGATAAAGAGATTGTGAAATAACCCTTACCTTGTACTTTTCCTTGGTTGAGGTAGGTTAACCTCCTGTATAATGGTGAAATAATTGTTATTAAATTATAAAAGAATCATATACATTAATATGATATCATATATGATCTTTTAACATTGCTTTATTAATAATATCTTAGTATTATCATCGTTTCAGGTGATAATCGATTCGTTCTTCTTAAATGTTTGGTTACGTAAGACATGTTTGTAATGGATAGATTAAATCTTATTCATAATCAGAATGATATTAACATTATTTTTAACCCTAAAATGAGAATAAGACTTGAATGGATACGATGGAGGATGGATCTCACCGCGTTCGTGGAGACGGTAGTCCGTACGTACGCACGAACGCTACTTCCATTTTAATTTTTATTTTAAATGAATTGAATCCAACTGATACATAGGTATATTACTATTACAGTATAATATAATATTTTATATATGTTACTTAAGTTCATTAACACCATCCTTTATACGTTCCATGTGTGGTATGAACGAGTCATATCATTTTAAGGGGGCGGTAGTCCGCACTTCCTCAAATGAAATTATCGTATGTATATACAACATGAAACGAATAATGGTATGAAATAAAATGGAATTACCAAAGCTTATATATAAAATATATATCATTAATATCATATTTAATTACAGTGCCATCATAATGGCCACCATGAGAGGCGGTAAGATGTATTTGAACAATCATCGTTTCGTGAGGCGTTAGTTTTCCATCCACAGAAACATTATGTTCATCATCCATTAGATGGAGTTGTGTGTATGTGTAGTTTGAATCATTCTTATAACAACCTCCTAGTATATTGAGGATACTGGTGTTGTTACAAAAGAAAGGAAATAAAAAGAGTTTGGGGGTTGGAGAAGCAAAATAAAGGAAAATAATTTAAGAGAAATCGTTACCTTTAATTTAGGTAACTCACTTTGGTTGGAACCAAAGGACTTCTTGAAATGATTTCTGCCTAAGGGTAAGCTTCAAGGAGGAGGAGAGGGATGTGGGGAGCTTAGTTGGGCAGAGTTTGGACGAGCCAAGTGGCTTGAGAGGTGTGAGGAATGAGTAGAAGTGGTCTCCTTTTATAAGGGAGAGGAGGGGCTCTTTAGGAAAGTGTGAAAGTATTACTTTATAATATATTTGTATTCGGTTTATAATGGTCCAAAAATCATTGAGGTCGAATATAAGATGACTCATATTCTAAATAACATCAACCAATAAGAATTGGACAGGTTTTAGATAATATTTTAATCATTATAATCTTATTTATTTAAATGATTTATTAATGAGGTAAACATTGCATCATTATTGTGTCATTAATAATTTAAATTATTTGATGTCTAAAAATTATAAATAAAATATCATTATGTAGGAAATCTTTCTATCTTTCTAATGAATATTTATAATCGAAAATCCAACATGTATAACCCTATGTAAAAATTGTTCTTCAAAAAGATGTAAGCTTATGCCATTTTTATTTTTATTTTAACTTTATTAATATAATGTGTCATTATCACTTACAAGTGGATCCATGGGGTCCCAAAACAGACCCAAAGATGCCCATGGTCGACCATGTATCAAACAATAGGGTTAAGACACGTTTTAGGGTAATTTAGTATTATTATAATATTATTTTGTTTAACCCTTATTTACCGGATTTACCCTTTAACCATGGTAAATAAAATATTTACCGCAGTAATTATTCAAAATGTGTAAAATTAAAAGTTACATATTTACATAATTTGAACATCCTGATTCCAAAAATGGAATCCATTTTTCTAAATTCAAAACACAGAAGTGGCAGAAATTAATTTAAAATTAATTCCCGCTGTCAAAACAAAAAGCGTGTTTTTAAGAGATAATAACTATCGAAAGATTGACACTTGTTTATGTTCGGTTTAATTGTAAAATTATGTCCAATGACCAACATTATATTAAATGGTAAAAATATATTCTAAATATACTTTAAAACCACTCAAATTCACAATTTATCACTATTAATTATATTGATTAAAAAAGTTGTTTTTAATTAAAATTTAGTAATATTCACTATTCATCAAAATATGAAAGTTATCCGAAATGCACCAAAATTTCACCCTAGGCTAATTTTGATATTACGAATCCAAAAATGAAGTCCATTTTCAAATATAAAATATATATAATTTCAAAAAGTAGGTATTAGTATTCACAACGGCTAGTTTAATTAGTTGTGGTGTGTGTTAGAACTCGAGGTTGCGTACAACACACGCTATCGCATTATTCGAAGGGAAACGTACCGTGGAAGCTTGGGGTGTTACAAAATGCCTTGTAATCGAGGTTTCCCGACGAGAAAACCCTCGAATCTCTTGTATCCCCTATTTTCCCAAAAACAATAGATCAGGACTCATGAGGCCACATGAATGAAATTTATAGATATGAAAACATAAAACAAAAAATTTAAAGGTAATGTACAATAAAAATGTAAATGGGCTATCCTTCAGGTGGAATCTACAAAATAATCAATCGATTTGGAGGTCCATGGATGCCGCATGCCAAACTAGTGCATCGAGGGCTCCCCAAAGGTACACATATTCCCTTATCTCTACCCAATAAGTCCCACTCCCTTTTCTACATCAGTTATTGGAAAAAAGGAGCTACATGAGGTTTTTGTGAGATGGAAGAAGGATGGGGAGAAAAAGAAAATAAATGTAAGAAAAATTAAATAAAAAGAAAAATATGAAAAGGGGGCCCGACCGTCCCAGTGCTCAACTTGAGTTTATACTACTCTTTCGAAAAAATCCCCATTATTCACTCAAGTGAAGAGAAACAATCTCAATAAAACTCTAAGTTAAAAATATATATCCAAATAAACTTGTGGAAATACATTAATCATTAATATAAAAATATTAAATATTAATTAGTCCTCTAAAATTCAGACATCTCAGATTTCCCCCAAACTCATATACTAGGATAGACACCCTACCCCGATACCAACAGAGTGGTTAAAAAAATTATCTGAGATCATTATCTATTTAAAATGACCTTTTTATCGCTAATGATCATCTCACAACAAAAAATAAAATTTCTACTCAAAAATATATTATAGAAAAGCATGGGTATTTACATATTTTAACCACTGTTTTATTGGTTCTAAATTTAGATTTGTAAGATCAAGATCTACAATTCTTGGATTTAGGTATAGTATTGTTGCATGTTGATTTGTTATTCTAGATGGGATTTTAATCATCGTACTCTTTTCCATTATATGGAATTGAGAGGTCAAGGGGAAATTCCATTTTTTATTCATAAGAATAAGTATTGATTCCATGGGAAATTGAACAAAAATCTTCCGAATTTGCCTATTTCATAGTTTTTCAAATAAAAATAAACTAATTATATTCATTTTAAAAATTATGGAATCTCATTTTTTTCTATCATATAAATCACCACTCACTGATTTTTTTAGAGCACTTAATCGAATGAACTAAATATACTCTTGTATAATAGTAATCCACATAGAATTCAATAAAAAATTGAAAAAAGATTCATCCCATAAATAAATAAACAAATAAGCATGTTCTAGATCTAGATCTTTGACATTTTTTTGCTAAATTTGTTATATCTGTTGGTGATCATTCATTATCATACAAGAAGTAGGTGGGATATTATTAAAATCCCAAATTATTGATTTTAGTTACATGTATTTAATTATAGAATTGTTATTAGATGATTAGTAATTGATTTTCAGATATTAAAAATAATTAATTAGGTAAATTAATTAATATTGGGATTATTAATATGGAATAATAAATTATTGATTTAATTATAGGGAAATTGATTTATTGTTTTGATTTAATTAATTGTAGAATTATTTAATAGAATTTTTGTAATTAATTATTTCTTCAATTAATTACTATAATTGAATTGAATTAAATAATTTTAAAATTAATTAATGAAATTTATGAGATTGATTAATTGTTGAACTAATTAATGTAATTGAATTGAATAAATTAATTTAGGAATTAATTAATGGATTTGATTTGATTAATTAATTGATGAATTAATTAATGGGGTAGATGTGATAAATCAATTTTTTTAATTAATTAATGGAATGATGTGAATATTAAATTGTTATATTAGAATGATTAATTGGAGAATTAATTGTTCAATTTTTATGATATTGTGATATTTTTATATTTGTGAATTGGGATGATGAATGGTAATAATGGAATACAATTGATAATTTTGATGATGAATGGTAAATTTGGAATTCAAATGTGAATTGAGATGATGAACGGTAATATTGATAATCTAATTTGAATTGCGATGATGAATGGTAACATAGGCATAAAAATGTGAATTTATATGATAAATGGATACATTGGAATTAATATATGAATTGATATGGTTAATAAGAATAATAAAATTGGGACATATGATATCCCTTGGTGATAGTTCAGACTCTATTACGGGCTGAAGTAGGTAATGAGAGTTTTGGTGTCCTAGGGAGTTTAATGGGTTATTGTGGTTAAATAAATTGTAATTTAATAAGTTTATCTACTTACATTATTGCATTAATTTTGAACTTTATACAAATTAATAAACTATTTTACTGGATATAGTTTTAGACACAGTAACTTGTGGATTATAGAGTTGTTCAAACACCATACTATGGCTTCTAATATATACCAAAATAGATTTCATCATTATAAGATATGTTAATGGAAAATTCATCATATTAGATGGATAAATAAGGGTGAAGTAGGCAAGATGGAACCATACATCGATTCATGACATACATTATAGTATTTAGTTTCCTTATTTATTTTAGTTTTTTCTTGTTGATACATGATGGTTATTTCTAGGACATATACACTCTTTAATTTTCGATATTGTATTTTCTATTTTGGTGATCATTTGATTCTTGTTTGGTTGGTTATTGGTTATTCTTATTTACTTTTGTTGTCATTCTACACTAATAAAGAGGGTATACACACTGCATGATTGATATTGACCATCATAACAAGTCGTAATCTCTCTAATACATGATTCTTTCTTGATGTTATGTGGTATAATAGGTTGGGGCACAACTTCATGGAAACTGGGTTTGGACATCAAATTGATATTATTATTTACATAGTACTTGAAGGAATGACTATTGATAAACCCCCATATAAATGTATCAAGCGGAACATTTATAACTGAAAAAGTAATTACCTAGTTCATTAGATATTGACATCATTCAAACAAGAATATAATCATGGGGACATCATGTCTTGTTTTTTAAAAATAAATATATTCTATTGGGAATTTTCATTGAAAATTGGGCCTTGGATAACATAGGTATAAAGAAAAAGTATCCCTTACCACATATCAATGATTTTTTATCAGATCTAGGGAAACAAAATTTTTGTAAGGATGACCTATGTTCAGGGCACCATATGACAAATGTGATGAAATGAAACATGCCCAAGACCATGTTTCAGACTAGTTAAGGGAATAATGAGTTTGCAGTTATAACATTTGGGGTATCTAATACACTTTCTATAATTATGAACAACATGAATTTATTTTTTTATGAGTTATTTGAAACATTTTTATTTTTTTATTGACGGAATTTTGGTATATTCTAAATTTCAATTGGAGAATGAAATATTCATAAGAGTTTTTTTCAAACATTAAAATAAAATAAACTATATGGTAAAATTAGGTAGTGTGTATTTTTGTGAAAAAAAAATTCATTCATTGATTTTATTATTTTTAATGATGGAATAACTATTTAACCTTATAAAACAATGATCTTGAATATCAGACAAGTCTCAAAAATATTAAATAGGTTCATTATTTCTCTTTATTAGTTGGATAATCATGGAGTTCTGTTCAATACTCTTCTAAATTTTATATCAAACAGAATAATATCACTAAAAATGAGATATGTTAATTTGGATAGAAGAATGTGATGATTATTTTTAGGAACTGGAATGAAGATTGGTGAATTGTCAAGTTTTAGAACCACCTTTTTAAAATAATAAATTTTTTATCAATATTTATTATTTGTTGAAATGGGTTGGTTGTGTCCTAGTTAAACAATGACCATGTAATTTCTTATTCATTGTGTCAGTGGAAAATTCATGAGTAAAATTACTATACACATGATTGGGAATAAAATGGTATGTTTGTTGCATTAAAATATTTAAGAATCATTTTTATGGAGTAAAATGTGAATTAAATGCTGATGAAAATGTTTGAAGTATTTATTTGCACAGAAATAAATGATCATGAGAAATATGTGATGTTTATAACTGATCATATATAATGACTTTCTAAATAATTATCCTCTTAAAAAAGAAAAAAATGGTTGATTCTTTTTGTTAGAAAAGAAATGCTACATTAACCATGTTACTTATGAAACACGACCATTGGTTATTTATTTAATGAATTTTTGTCTATAGTTTTTCAATGAAA
The DNA here is from genome assembly GCA_963277665.1 of Viscum album. Lineage (NCBI taxonomy): Eukaryota > Viridiplantae > Streptophyta > Magnoliopsida > Santalales > Viscaceae > Viscum > Viscum album. Next base: position 1,543,923,555 of record OY728135.1, on the reverse strand, counting down.
TTAAAACCACTATTTTGTTTTAGGTTTCAATATAGTTGAATTTGTCATAAACAATTATGGATTATTAGAAGGAGGGAAAACATTGTGGGAAATGGTACAAATAATTATGAATGGTGTGTTTTTGGATTTTAATATTAAAGAAGTTATTATTTTATAATTGGGAAAAATATTATGTGTTCTTTTTTATTTCTACTGTAAGAAAAATTTATTGATTAAAGCTCATTATTTGATATTTTTCATTTATATAAGCCTCACTAAGATGTAAAATGATCTTTTGGAGTATTAACAGTGGGGTGGAATTAAGGGACAAAATTTCTAATTTAACTTGATGTTTTTTTACTTTCCAATAGGTTAAATGAGAATTAATGTTACCAAATGGGATAATTCTACCATTGAAATTTCAGAAGTAGAAAAGAGAGAATATGTCAATTTATTTTTTCATAAGATATAGAAAGACTTCTCAATGTAATAATTTGGTTTGGGTTATTAATAATAGATTAAATAAATATACTCATTTCCTTCCCCTTCTATATAAAATATCTTCTGATCATATTAGTGGATAATATATAATGGATATTTTCAGATTAGATTGAGTGGATCTCTTTTTTCCATCAGACCATGATTCATACTTTACGCCCAATTCTTCTAAAGGAATTCATAAGTCATTTATTACTGGAATAAATTTTAGTACATATCTGCATCCCCAATCTAATAGAAAGTCGGAGAAGAATATTCAAACCATGGAAGATATTCCTCATTCTTGTTCAAATGTATTAACTCGAAATTTGGGATCAAAAAATTTCATTGGTGGAGTATCCATATATTAATTATTTTTATTTTGGTATAAATATTGCACCATTTGAAGAATGATATAGAAAAAGGAGTTTAACAACTACATTTTGGTGAAATTTAATATAAATGAAGTTGAAGGGACATGAGTTTTTAAAGGAAATAGTAGATAAATATCAGGGAATTTAGTGGAACATGATAGCTGCTCAGGGAAGATAAAAGAGTTACGATGATAACCAGTGAAATTATCATTATTTTGAGGTAGGTGGAAATTAATTTCTTAATGATTATCCATGGAAAATATTGATTCATTTGGATAATAAATGGAAGATGATTCAATGGTTCATTGTACTATATAAAATCACAGATAAATATGGATCATTTTCCCACTGAGTGGCTTCCCCCCGATTTTATCTCAATTCCATAATGTATTTGTAGTTCTAATATTAATGAAATATTTGATGGATTTATCTCATGTTATAATCGCTAATGCAGTTTAGTTCTAAGAGATTATTTATTATGAGGAAAAAAAGTTCATGGTATTGAATTCGCAGAGCATTTTTTGTATAATAAGCTGGATTATCATGTTATGTATTTATGGAAACACCATATGGTCATAGATGTAACATGAAAATATAAAAATGATATGGGGGAGGGATATCCCCAATTATTTAATAAGCAAATAAAATCATGATTAAGAAATTTAAAAAATTGGGGAAGGATGTATCAACCATGGTAATTATAGAATAAATAATTTTTAAAATTATTAACAAAAATTATATATATAAATTAGTTATAAGAATATTAAGTAATTTTTAATCAAAAAGTAATTTTTGTAATTAAACACTATTCTTATAAGGTTTTATTTAGCAATGTAATTAAAAAAATTCTGAACATTAATTTGATTATATGAATATAATTTTTGAAATAATATTATAAAAACTAACATTAGTTGATGTTTTTATTTTTTCATAAATATTTCTTTTTAGTGAATTTAATGTTTTTTCTAAAAAGTACTTTATTTTAATAAATAACTTAATTTAAGAGCCCAAATATTCTTTAAATCTGTGGTAAATTAACCAAATTATTATTTTTTTATGATTAATACACATAATTACTTTTTAAAATACAATATATTTTCCTTTAATATTTTTTTTCTTGGGGGATTTAAAAATGTGTTTTTCTAAAAACTGTTTTAAAATAAATAATTTTTTACGTTTTAATTAATTAAAAAATCCCTAATAGGGAATTTTAAATCAAATATATAGAGTATATATCATTAAATATTATTTTATTGTTATAAAATGATGATTATTATTCATATAATTAATATTGAATAATGTTTCTATGAAAAAAGTCATATTAAAAACCTGTTGTCACACTACATCTGTGGGATTAATGTTATGTTTATTTTTCAACATATTTTATTTTAATTTTGAAGAATAGATTTCTTATTTAGAATAATCATAATTTATAATCATTAATACCAATTAGAAGGACTTTTTTCTACCTTATCCCTTATAGGATTGATAATTAAACATTATTCGAACCATTGTTTATGTATAAAATATGGTTCTCCAAACATTATTTTGAAAAATAGAAAGTTTTTTCTCTCAACCACTTATAGTGGCCACCACTATCCTCTTCTATTCACATCATCAAAACTGCTTAGATCGGACAATACTTAAACAAATCACATTTAAACTTCCCTGATACCATCTGAGAATCCATACATTGGTCATAAATCCAATAGAGGAAAGCGTTTTATGGAAACTATAATGAGTTACCCAAAGAAGAGCTTACATTTATCAATATAATTTTTCTTTTTTATTCATTATCCAGAAAATTAAATTATTCTTATAAAATTATTATATAATAAAAAAAATATATGAAATATACTAATTTTTTTTTGTTATGATCACAACCTAAAAATAGACACACTTTTATCAAATGGTTTATGAAATCATCTTTTGTGTGTATAACAGACTACAACCTCGAGAAATAATGGCATTTTGTTTCCGTTACCACATATCAGGGCTAAGAATAATGATGGAAATATTGTTTATCTTTTATATTTAGGATATTTGTGATATTATTATAGATATGGATTCTTTATATCATATAAACCATTTGCACATTTCCAACGGTAAGGGAAAATAAAACATCACTCTTTTGTACGACAAACTACTAACTTGAGAAGCGATGTGAAGTGTTTCCACTAATGTGATAAAAATAAGTTAATAAGGTTAAATATAATGAATATATATGATATAGATAAAATCATTATGATATCCAAGAAATAATTATCCTTATGTAAATATAATATATCATTTCATTCTTATCATTTCATAAACTGAAAAAGTGATAATGTTGTTCATGGATGTGTGGACTACCGCCTCCTAAAATGGATGTAATTATTTTTTTTCAACACCACATATCTTGAATTATATATATAATTATTTATAATTAAATTATATGTTATTTATTATATAATTTTATTTCTTGAGAGTCATTTTTTACTTACCTTCTTTCATAATGATATTTGAAAAATTGAAATGTTACCCATTTATAAGTATGACTTACCATCTCAATGATCATAACGTTGGATCATTTTCATTGTTAGATTTGGTGATTTAATTTAGTTGTATATTAGATATATAAATATTATAATTATTTCATGATTATTATTCATTACATATTTTTAAAATGATTCCATTGACCATATTCGACCTACCAAAGTCATTTTTAAAACATAATCCAAATATGGCCAAAACATATGGTGTAAATTTAACTAACTATGTAATTGTGTATAATTAAAAAATAAGTGAAATAAATCTAATAATATACTTTAAAAAAGGTTATAATGAATGTATATAATTAATATATTTTTATTGTTAATTATGTTAATGTCACACATGAAAAATCATACTCAAGGTACTGGACTTTGTCTCAATTTCCTTTTTTTAATCGTTTTCATAATGATATAAACCATTATTTTTTATAAGTTTTTTAAAAAACCACTATGAAATTTTATATAATGAATTTATATATTCTAAATATATTTAATATTTTTAATTATATTTTTCATGGGTATTAAAAATTAAATATTTCCAAAGTGATAGTGTACTTTTCTTCCAAATAAATCATCATTTATTATTTTCCTTAAAATTAAAAATATATTCTACATCCATGTTTTAAAATGAATTTTTACAATTTATATATGGATATAAAATATTTGTAACATTCATTTTATGTATCTTTTACAATATTTAAAATATTTTCATAAGGAGTTTTTTTATATGGATCAAATGGAACATTTTGCAGAATGACAAATAAAATGTACTTTTATTTAAGATACATGTATTCATAAATAAAATACAATATTAAAATTGGGGGGGGGGGGTATTTGGGTATTATAGAAGTTTTTTTTAAAAATAAAGTGCATTAAAAATATATTTTTTGAATTAAAATGGAATTATAATATATAAAAGTGAGTTGCATACAGGTTTAAAAGATTTTTTCATATTATGAAATGGTTTAGTGTTGTTTTGGTTACTAGGAATTTTTTATGGGGTGTGAACCAAGATAGTGTTGAGTGAACACATTAAATCTAAAACAACAGTTGTTACCATATATTTCTACAATGAAATGGGTAATTATTATGTTCTATAGAGAATTATTTTTGAAGTTGGAAGTATGATTATCCAAATTTTTAAGGATTCTACAAGGGTAATGTGAGGAGACTTACAAATTAATATACATGAATTTTCTATGATTTCTAATGAGTTTTCAAGGAAATAATTTGTTTTTAAAAGGTAAAACATATTTTATTTGATGGAATGAAATTTTAATTTATGGGTAAAATGTTATGTCTTCATGAAATTATTTTTCATGGGTTTAAATTTTTTCCAATGTAGTAACAATTTTTGTCATTTGGAATCCATTACTAAGATTTTCATTGTCATCTGACATTTTTAAATGTTTTTTAAAGGGTTTAATTATTCATAAGGGAATGAAAGAATTCATGTAGAAATTCTTGATTATTTTCCATGAATAAAATCACGATTTTTATAAAATTATAATATATTTGATAAAATTAATTCTAATTAGAAGTGTCCCCTTATATTATATGGTTCTAATGTATGAGTTATGACCAAATTATATAAAAATAAAAACCTAAAAATATCCATATAGAGAAAAAAATAATACTCCTGAATAAATCTCAATACTATGAAAATTTAATGGTTTGGAAGATATAAATAATGATTTTAGAAATGTGACATATTATTTATCTTTCATTAATTCTGTTCTTCAAAAATTTAAAACGGTCATGTATATGTATAACATAGCATCTCCATGAATAGGGTAATTCATTTCACTATTTGTATCTTATATTAATGACTATATAAATATATACCACTAATAAATATCATTTTTATATCATGTTTATCTTTCTTAATATGATTCAACCACAGTAAAAAAAATGTAGAATCAAAACAAACAGGAAAAACGAAGTAGTTATAACACAAAAGAGCAATTCTAATAATGAATTATTAATGATTTATTGATTCAAGGATATAAGAAAATATTTTATGGAAATATATATATATACACACATATTAGTAATATTTTTTGATATATTTATAATAACGTTACATTTTTTATATGGAAATTTCCAATGTGTACAAAGGAAGTTAAACCCTAAGGTAGGGGTTTTTCATCAATCATTTCCTTCAATAAGACACATATAAAATACCCCACTTTTTTTGATGAGGTTTATATAAATACAATTATTTTTTTGAATATTATTATGAAAATAATGGTGATTTACATATCCATATAAGGTTATTTATTTCAAGGCGTTTATGATTCATAAGATACCAAATTGGTAAGGTTTTAACGTTAAAAACTCATTGTTTATCAGGATTATTCTTGGTGGGGATTCTAATTAGGAAATATTATGATTAAACACACATAGAACTTATATATTTTCTTATCATATGGTTATTTATTGAATATACATGTATTTATTTTGATTTATTTTTCTTAGGAACGTAAAATACAAAAAATTAATGAAAATTTACTTTTGTTATCTTTGTATTAGAAAACCCATTTTCTTCCATATACATGTATTTTTTAAATGTTTCAAAAATGTTTTATACTACTTTACAATGATTTAATAGAGTAATTATTACACTTTTTGGTATTTAAAAAAATTAATTGAATGATCTTTTCATATTTTGAATGTGGTATTTTAACATTTTACAAATATATTAAAAGAATGCTTTTTTCCTATACGATTTGAAAAAAATTTCATTCCATCATGACTACTCAATGCTCGGAAACTTCCATTATATGTTTCCATTATTACATTGAAATAATTTTTTTTCATAATATTTTTGATGGTATTTTATTTTAATAATGTTATTTAGTAATTGATAGGATATATTCACAAATTATGTTTTAATAATATTTTAATGGTATTTAGATTAATTATAGGAAACTTTATTTGGAATCAATTATTCTTTGTTAGATACATAATCCAATGATTCGGTCCTTAACATTTAACAAGATGGTTTATGTTTATGATGAAATGAATTTTTTGAATCACTTTATTTTACTATGGGTTATATTGTGATGAAATTATGAAAAATTTATGAATTTGTTTTTTCAATAGGGTATGTTGTGATTAATTTTTTTGAAACCCATTTATTTTAATGGTTTAAAAAATAACTAATGTTTTATTATTTTTTCAAAAACATATGTGTGATTTTTATAATTTTTTAGATGTGAAATATATCACTCACTAATTAATTAGGTGTATATGGATAAGTCATGAGGTAAATATGATTTGAGTGAAACTGATTTCATATTCACAATTTCAATCATAGAACAATTTTTAATGTCCATGTGGGAAATCCTAGACCAATAATTCTTGTCTATATGGATAAAAATGGACATAGATTTCATTTACATATGATTTATCATGGAATTGGATTTCATTTCCAAATGTTTAAAAGTGGGAATGGAATTCATGTATATACTATTACGTGATGACCTAGTTCCATGTCCATATGATTATGCGTGGGGATGATTTCATATCTTCTTATTTATGAGTCAACCACTTTCTATTTATATATGATCAAATGGTTTAAGATTATGTTTATACTAAAAAATCATGTATTATTCCAATTTTTTCTCCCATAGATCATTTTAAATTCTTATTTAATAATTTATGTCATTTGAGATTCCAAATATTCTTTCATAACACAATATTATTATAAATGGTATACATGGTGTGAGATTGAAATGCTATGATCATGTTCTGATACCATAATGCTCGTGTTATACAGTAGTAATCACTAATCACTCAATTTTTACCCTTATGGATTATATGACCCATCCCATTGTTATGTTTTTCCCATGTGTGTGAATAAAATTTATAGGAATGGAATATATAAGAATGGTTCCAGAAATTAAAGATATAATGAGAGATGATTATGATCCAGTTGTTTTTGTTTACATTTTTCCAATGATACTAGACCTATATGATTCCAACATAAATCATTTCGAACAATGTAACTCCTTTATATTTAAAAATAATATCATTATGTTTGATAGAATAAGTGACATGAAATATTGAGCATCAATAACCAATGAAATATACTTCATTAAATTAAATCTCATTAATATCTTGTGGAACACACAACCCCAAGCCTAAATGAACTATAATTTAGTAAACCATTACAAACAAGTGGATAAATATTTATGTTATGATTATTACTAACTAAAATATCAAAATTATGGTTATATATAGTTTAGAAATAATATAAGTATCATATAAAATAAAAAAATTAAGAAAAAATTGTATTTTTCTAAAAGATAGTTTAATGGAACATTGCGTACATAATTTAAAATGAATTTTTTCCAATTATATAAAATTTATTTAGAAAAATTATCATTACATTTTAAATTAAAATATATAAATTATATTGTGGTGAAATTTTTGTTTTTTCTAAAATATTTCATTTTTTGATTAATAGAGAAAAATAATGATTTTTTAGTGATATCATTATTTCCATTAAAATAATTTAAAATGATAAATTGACTACTAAAATGAAATGAAATTAAAATTATTAAAATTATATTAATATTTAACTATTTTATATCATTTTAATCAATTTCATATAGTATTTATATACTAAAACCTTTTATACTTATGATACTTCTCTCTTAAAAAACCCAATTTTCCATTGCGTCTATAGGTATAATTTTAAATTGTATTATATCACTTATATTAATATTATTTTTAAAAATTGATTATATATTTATAATATTCATAATAAATTTTATCTAATATGCTAAACTTATTTTTTAACCATTATAAATTGTAGTGGCAATAAAATTTAATTTCAACAGTTTGAGAAAAAACTGATTTACTGGGGGTTAAAATAAAAAGAGATGGTTTAAAAGGAAAAAAACATTCAAACCCCAATTTTATGGTGATATTTGTCCCTTATCTTCTATATGGTTTAATAATGTTTTTTTAGTATTTGGTAAAAATAACAATGTGGGGACAATTGATTCATTTAAAAAAATTCAGTCCATGTCGTCTCCCAACCTATTAGAGGTTATCCTTACTCATCTCCACTTCACACATCCAATTAATTTGGTGTCGAAAATAAATAAAAATATAAATTCCATAATATAATAAAAACATCCTAGATAGACTTTTTTTTATCATAAATCCATCCAAGGAAGGATTTTTTAGAAAATTGAATGAATTTGTTAAAAGAAGAGGTTAAATTCTTAAATAATCATTTTTATTATGTTTCTTTTTATAAATAATTAAAATATTATTAAACAATATTCATATAATAAAACAAGTGTAATCCATTTCTTGAGATGATATTATTTAATTTTAATATCGTATATTAATCTCACCATCCATCAAATGGGAAATGAAACTGTCGATCATGAGTGTGATGGATTACCTCCTCACTAGTCGATGAAATTAGTTTTCATTCACCACATTTCAAGGATGGATATAATTATTTATTTAACATGTGTGTATGATATTTCATATAATTTTACAATTATTTATTTTTTTATAATTTATAATCCTTTTTTCTTTTTATTCTTTATAAAATATGATAATGTCACTTGTTTTTATAGCGGAATTCCACCTCGCAAATCTATGAGATTCATTTATCACTTATATTTTATATTGAAGGTAATGATGATACATTTAGTTCATATATATATATATATATGATATTATATTTATTATATAAAATTAATATATCACCCACTTCCTTAGCCATTCTCCCTTGAAGGATATGATAACATTGATCATGCATACATACGACATGATGTCTCCACTATGTGATGCGATCCATTATCCTTGTTAAAATTTCAATAAATATCATAAAAATTTATATTTTGAGATATATTATATTTATTATATGAATATCATTAGTGATATTATGGATCACTATATGTTTCATGAACCAGAACCACCCTGTCAAAAAATGCCTGAGAAGACAAGGAAATTAACACCTAAAATATTCAATATAATTAAATATTATTAAAAAATGGTGATATGATGTTATAAGGGGATCATATATGACATTATTAATATTCATATAATTGTAACATAAATTAATAAATTTCTTAAAACCATTATATCGAAGGTTAAATCACATTCAACTATAACACCCATACCTTTATGTCATGTATGTTTTAACCAATGTTTTGGCTATCCTACTTCGTTGGTTGAGTTCTACAGAGTGCAATTTAAAGGATACCTTTAATGGTGATGTTATGGATTTTTTGTAATTTTAATCATGAAACCTAAAATTTTTCTATCTTCTATGGATTTAAATGTCTTATAAGGGGGTTTCACAGAGTATTATCATCGCCTGGTAGATAATGTGAAACAGGTATACCATGTGGAAGGTTACAAGCCATGTATTGCTTACACACTTTGTAAATTTAAAAAATTAGGCTTTTAGTTAATTTTTTTTGTTTTATGAGTATAAGGGACTCATGTATTACATTATTTTTAATGTGGTCACATTCCATGAAATTTATAGTATTTGTAATTTTATTTCAAACAATTAGCCAAAACTCATATTTATTTCCTCCACATTTCCTTACTCCAGACCTAAAGGCACTTCCTAAAAGATTTTGGTGATCTCCAATGCCTCAAAATTATTTTTATATAAAGTGATCATCTTATTGGTTGTTTTTAATCTCTTAGTTAAGCATTCTTCAAGCCTCTTCTATCTCCGTCTCTCTTTCCACTTTGGAGTCTGATAAATTTTCTTCGGATTGATGGATCTATATTATGTGTTGTGGAATCTTTATTCAGGTTGTGTTACTAGATCTTCAGTGAATGTTTTTATAATGATGTGTCTATTTGTGGGAGATGTAATTATGTAATAAAGGTAGGTGGTTACATTTTATATTTTCAAATTTATTATACCACTAATTTCTTGAGGTCTAGAAATGACTTAAATTAAATTTTGAAGACTTAAATTGATAAAAATTGGAATTGGAAATTTAGTTGGTATGGTTTTTGGGTTAACCCCCAAATAGTATAGAATTATTGATTTTTTATGTTTTTAAATATTGATATACATTGTAAAATAAATTTATAAATTATTTGAGAAAAATGGATTAAAATAAATTGTTAAAAACAAATGATTGTATTTGATTTTAGAAAAGTAATTAATCGATAAAAACAGAATGATTTGGTTATCAATGTGAATTTGAAGTTTTTAAAGATAAATTTTGAAATTTGATTGAGAAATAAGATTGATATGAAATGAAATAAATTTCCATTATCTGTTGATTGATTGAGAACATGTGAACCTAGGTAGTTTATTGGTTATTTGGGACAAACATGCCAGGATGGTAATTACCAATAAGTAGATTAATAAATTAAAATATAACTAAAACCTATTTAGGAAGATCTTATCCCAAATGGGATAATGATGATTCCTATTTTTCTTAGTCTTGAAGGATATTTGTTCACTAATATCCATTATCACTAATATGATATGTGTGAGGATCTTATACCTAGAAACTATCACACCACATGGCATATGGCCATAGTGCATATTGTGACCATTCTAATAATAAATTTCATTTAGTATGAAATGTTTTTCCAAATTCAACGCAATTTATATAAAACATTTATGAAAAAATATTACATAAGAAAATAATGAAATTTTTTCATTTTTCTGAGATGAATCATTTTTTCTAAATATGCAAATGTACTACCATGCCAATATTAAATAATATTGAAATAAATGTTTTTTTATTATTTTTGTATCTTATTATCAGAAAATTGGAAACATGAGGTAATAAAATGTGGGTGGTGAGATGTTAATACATATTTATAGTATCATGAGATTTTAATTAATTCAATTATGATGAGTTTTTCTTATTTTGGAAGCTATCAAAATAATTAAATTTAATTAAATATATTTCATGGGCTGTTTAAACTTTGTGTTGAGTGTCACATATTCTATCAAATACATTAATATTATTTTAAAATATCATGTATTTACATACTACTCAACATTAATAAATTATATCCTCATAATTTAGATTTTATATTGGTAATCAAGGGTCTCACATTTAGAAATACCACTTTTGAAAAATTCACATCACAACAAAGAATTATAAAACATATATTTTATAATAGAGAAAATTAAATATTATGTTCATAAGGAATAACACATAAATAGGTTTCCATGTTTAGGAACATGGGTGGGAACTGATGATATAGACATGGAATAAAGGAAATAATAATTATAAAGAGTGATAGAGGTCATTGATTACAATAAAGTGAACGATCACAATTATTAACTTATTAACAATTAAAGAGTGATAGAGGTCATTTATGACCATAATAAATTTCATAACTCAATTTCCTAACTTTGGGTTATATTACTACTTCATTACCTTTCATATTCAAAGATTATTTTAATAATTAATTTTGATAATCCTATGTTATCTTCCCAATGTGTTATAAAGATATAAATTTTTATACATAAACAATCCATTTATTAATTCTCACTTTAATGTTATGATATTTGTGAGAGTTTTCTACACAATATCACTATAATCATGATTTTTTATGAATAGATTTAAAATTATGGAAATTATTTGTTAATTGGATTCTAAAATCGATTATCTTTATTATAAATTTGTTGTTCACGATGTTTTCTTGTAATTATAACATTTTACCACTCATTAGTACACAATATTTTTGGGATATTATCATTATGAAAATCCAAATCCTCTTATCCTTTCTTTTTAAAATCCTTTTTATTGAAAACAAATTATTTCTAAAATTGTTTTTACTTTTTAGAATTACGGAATTTAATTATTGAAGAAATTTTTCCCATTTTTTTATTTCTCAAAAAAACAACGGAATCTTTATATAATTTTCCAAACAATGCATTATTTTATTTTACTAAAAGTTTGAAAGGAATATTTTATTTAATGTGTATAATATTTCAGTATGTTTAAACCACCATGATCACAAATTTTTTGAATAGATATTTTCAATGAAAATAATATTCAATTATTTTCATTTTAGTCTTAAAAAAATACATTAAATGTGAAAATGGAATTTTCCTAAATAGTGTATTTGAATATATTTTTATGGTATTGTTATTCATATACCATACAAAACCATTTATTTTACTAATAACCCCATGGAATATATTGAATCAATATTATCCTTGTTATTTTTATTGATTGGTTATGAACTTTTTTACAAGGATTATACTGAAATTATCCTTCATGATTTATCTTTGTATTCATTATAATTCTATTGAAATATTCTCATTTTTGTTATCATTGGATAATAAATTTCTACAATATATCTATATTTTTTAACAAAGATATGTTAATTATTTAAACCAAGTACCATTTATACATACATTATTCTACATTGAATTTTATTTTTTACGTCAGGAAATATACATAAATATCAATTATTTACACAAAATATATTTTTGATGATAAGGAACATTTTTCATGAATTAAATCAGTTATTCCATATAAAATGAATTTCTTGGAATTTTAGGGATAGGTGGGGACTAGAATTATATATCACCTTGATACCTCAGTAGTATAAAGATTATAATAAGTAAGTTGGATTTAAAATTCTTCTCGATAGTTTTATCCTTTCTTATGAATGGTCTTGATAGGGGTGGTATCATAATGCCTGAGATCATGACATCCAATAATTAAGAATTCCATTAATTTAGAAATAAAATATTACTATGTAATATATTTTTTCAATGATATAATATATGGATACATTTCATTCTCTTTTATCGATTTAATGGATTTCAATTCAGTTATTTACAATTCTATACTAATGATTCATTATCAATTAATGAAATCCATGTTATTTAAAAGACATATTTGTTAAGTTATGTACCTTTTCATATTGATTGTTCATTATATGTTCATTATAATCTTGTAATTTAAATGGAATATGTGTTCATTAGTTCACCTTACTATATTGAACTTTCATTATATAATCATGATATTCATGTTATTCTTTAAATGGAATGTTTGTTAAGATATTTATATATACTTTCTGATTTTTCAAATAGAACATTCATAATTTATCTTGATAACATCCATTTTACATAACTATTAATAAGGATTGGAACTCAATTATATTTTTTTTCCATTCCCTAGATTCCCATAAGTATAATATGAATGATATGATAAGATACAATAAAGGGAATAATTATATTTTATAAAAACATTATGTTGATATTTTTACATTCAATTGTAAAATTGGATTCTTGTATAAATCTAGTTTACAAATATTACTAAAATATTGAGTCCATCATAATATGATTATTATTATGTTATGAAATTATATTAAATTAGTCATCAGCTACCAGTAACTGGAGTCAACATTGTTACATTATTAAGTAAAATTCTTCTAATACTATATAATATCTATGTATATAAAATATGGGTCTCTATAATAACTCAATTCGAAATTTTCTAACTAATGTTTATGACCAAAATTAAATTTAAAAAATATTAAAACTAATGTTGATAGTTAAAGAACACTAGAATTAATATTAAATTGATATAGAGGATGAAAACTAATTTTGGATGTTTATTTTGGATATTTTGCATACTAAATATATAATTCTTAAAGAATAATTAATGGTAGAATCATATTCAATTATAAATTCCATAATTAATGTTTTTTGAAGTGGTATAAATTAAAGATAAATATAATGTAAATATTGAATTTTATTAGTTGGATGAGGATGCTATGATGAGGTTTATCAAAAATAATATATAATTATGATGATTTATATCTTGTAAAATAGAGTAATGGGAAGGAATACAGTGTAAAATGATTATTTTTTGATACAATTCAAATTATATATGGAATTTAAACTACTCAAGTAAGGACAAATATAATTTATTGAATTCAATGTAACTGTAACATAACACCAACATAAAGGTTGTCTATTTCATGAATTTTGATAGATATTCTAGAAGGTGAGTCTAATGTATAATAGTAATGATTATTTTTTGACCATTAAATGTGTCAAACGTCATGATTATATTAGAATTGATCATGATTAATAGTGATTTTGGAATTTAGATGGTTTAATGAAGGTGAAAAATACATAAGTTATATGATTCAAAAGATATTTTTGAAAATTTATATTTTTGGAATATTAAATAAATTTTCAACGTTATATATTTTTAAGGGATATAATGAAATTAAAAATAAAATATGGGAAAATTATTAAATTTAACTATGATATTTAAGGGTAGTTTTGTTGAAATATAATAGTAAATATGAATATATATTGACTTTAAAAATTTTACATACTGGGAATTTATCAATGTACAAAGTCATATTGGGATACCTTACCACACATTGACCATTATATTCCTAATTATTATATTAAATTATAGATTTTTATTCTACTCACTGAGTGAGTGATTTATGATTTGAATTTTTGGGATGTTTAAGAATATTTATTGGCACACGGTTGTTTCATGGTTAGTGAAAATTTTGTGATGAACATACAAGATAATATGTAGTTTTTAGCAGTGTTATTCATATGATTATGAATTAATTTGGAACCTATTTAACAAAACATAACTTGTCTTGTGAGTTTTATGTTTTTGGTGCATGGTTTGGTAACCCATTGGATTAAATGTTTACAATTTGGGGCCCAAAACTCACCCATTTTCTTGAGATGCAATTTAGAGGACCCATAGGCATATCTATCCTATGGATTTGTTATTACCTTCATTTATTCATAGTTTTTCTTCATGGTAGGTCCAATTATACATTTAATTTCCAAAATATTTCACTTCTAAGTATGTTTTATTTCTTCTCATGATATATGGGATAGGATGGATAAATCCTAAGTGTGGGATTTGTCTATATCATTTTAAATTGTATTTATATAGTTGTAGGACCTCAGTCACAGTTTCCATATCTTTATATTAAAATGATTATTAATATTCTCACTTATTTAGGTTCTTTTTCTCCACTCATGGGTCACTAATTTTAAAAAATAATATTTTACCCATTAAATTCATGTTTTAAATTCTATTGTGATTGAATTAAATATTTTTATTGATATTGCTCAAATTATATTGACCCATATCCTAATATAATGGATCCAATGGTCACATTATTACATTAGAATAAAAAACATGGATTCAAACATCGATAAAATTAATAATTTAGTAGACTTCATAAACTAGATACAAACATGATATTCAAATTAAAATTAAAAAAATAAAATTCAAATCACTTTCATTGAGAATTCCATTATTTCTCATGACATATCCATAAATATCAATCAAAAAACAATACTCAACATCCTAGGAGAAAATAAAATATAACAAAGGAGCGAGATAAAATTCTTAATAACAGTAAACATATCACAGATTATATCATGAATAAATAATAATATTCAATATTCCAAGGTAAATAACTATAAATTATGATATTATATTAATGAAATATGCCTAATATGATTGAAATAAATAATGCTCTAATAGATCCATATAAGTAATGACATGATAATTAAAATTATCCATGTATATTCTACAAAATAAATTTATCACATAAGAATCGATAAGTAATCACATAATGAGGCAATTCGTAATTTCAGAGACATAAAAAATTGTTTCATGTCCTTTCAGAAGTCAATTAAATATTTGGGCAGAAAACTATCTAATTTTTCCAAATGATTTGTCTCATAAGACCTATCAATGTATCGAGGGAATATCAATCCCCAATATCCAACAATCATATAATATATCCAATGTAACCATAAAAATAATGGGGTGAAACATAATTTATAAAAAAACAATTATTATAAAACTATCTTATAAAGAGTTAATACATAAAACAATCAAATAAATATAATCATAATCATCCATATTAACAATGTAAATATTAATAAAATAGTACATCCCCAATAAAACAAATCATAAACCACCCAATATTATAAAAATAATGATATAAATTAATCATATACCAATAAGATAATAATTAAAATAAATTTATGATATCATTTATGAATATAAATACCATAAAACATTCATTAAAATAATTTATTTTCATGAAATAACCTTTTATCAGTAAAAATATTTTAATAAAAGAACATAAAATATTTTTCAAAAATTACACAAAAAATACTATTTAAAACCTGTAAAATATAAATTATCACAATTGTGTGGTCATGAATATGGAAAATTCTATTAATGATGAATGTATTAAAAAACGATTCCTTTAATATATTATATAATATAAAAAAAATCCTTGTTTAGAAAATGACATGGACATTCATATAAAAAAAATAAAAATATAAAACGGTAAATAATTTATAAAATACATTATTTAGAAAATATTAAATTCATGCTTGTTAACAATTATAGAAAACAAGGATTTTTATGAAAATTGATTTTCGAGTGAGGAGAGAAATACATCCAAATTTTCATAAATGCATTTTCTCAATCATATTAATTAACAATGAGGGGAAAAAGTACTATGAAATAAAAATTATCTTTAATAACTCAAGGAGAAGAAAAATTAATTTATTTTATTATATAAATATCAAATAATTTCCCTAAGAAAGACATAAACAAAATAAATCCACAATAATGAAGAGATTGTCAAATAACGATTTACAACTTTGATAACATCTTATTAGTCAGACCTATAAAATAAATAATAATAAAATTAACCATGAAGTAAATTAAATATAATGATATTAATGATATAAAATATCAAAGGGTTAGTTTATACCCTATAAATTGGAATACATTATGAATATTGTGTGTGTATGATAGAGGTAATAGTGAGACAAGAAACCCTTATGCCATGTTCAACATAATTCATATTTTTATAAAACTCATGTATAATAAATATAGTTTTATTATACATCTAGAAATGGAAAATAATAATATATATCATGAATTATATAATTTAATTATATTATTTTATCACCCATTTATTAACAATTCTTGGTGAAAATCACTATTTTCGGTGATAATTGCATCATTTCTCAAGTATGTTTTAGTTTTGTAATTTTTCCAATTTAATGTTATCATGGTTAAATCATAAAATAAAATTTAATCATGTTATAAAAAATAATATATATATATATATATTTATTATATATTTATTTAGAGTAATCTATTATTATTAGTGATTGAAAATGAATTAAAGCATTCATTTAGACAGTATGTTACACATAGACATGAATATAGTTCTTGTTTTTCTAAATGGATAAAACAAAAAAAATAAAATATTAATTAACACCAAAATAATAATAATAATTCTGTATATATAATTTAAATTAATAAAATATATCCTTATTACTATAAATGTTAAACTAAAATGAAATCTTTTCGTAGAGACGGTGGTCAACACATACACATGAGCGATGTTACTGGTTTTAAAAGTGTTGAAATGTAATATGTTAGATATGATATTATATTTATTATAATATGGAGAGATAATAAATATCTCATTTATTTTTTAATATTTACCATACTACCATTTATGTGAAGCATATGTAAAAAACGATTCACATCACTTTGCAAGGAAGTAGTGATCTACAGACACGTGAGACCTAATCGTATGCCACTTGGAATTAAAATTAAGAAGTTATATGTGATATCAATATTTAATAAGAATAATAATTTTATAGATATCATATAAATACATTTAATACATCATTATATTTAACCTTTAATGTTGTAGATGAAAAATGATTTATATATGTTCGTGAGGCAAGAGTCCTCTATAAACACGATTGACTATTTCATTTCCAATATGATTGATGTGTATATGTATATGGGTTATTTAATTAACCTATTAAAATTTATAAGAGATACTTATTTTATTATATAATCATTATTAATATTAATCAAATTAGGTGGAAGAAGAAATTAAAAAAATCATGTTTATGAATTTTCCCTCTTCTTGAGAGTGACTCATTAGGATTATACCTAAATAATTCCTAGGATATTTTATTACTATAAATTTCTACAGGATGTTTTTATGTAATTATTTAAGTTATTTATGTAGTTATATTTAAAAAAAACTCTTTTTTAAGTATGAATATGAGAGGAGAGTGGGTGGCATTTTATAAGTGAAGGTAGGACACACATGGACATTTTAAAAAGATAAATTTATATACATGTATTTTATATGAAAAATGAATCGAAATTGGTTAATGCTGGAAATTTATAAATCATAAGGTGTATAAAGGCCTATAAAATATTTCATGGACACATTTTATTACATTTTATAACTATATCTTCCTATTATAACCACCAAGTAAGGGAATTTTTACCATTATTGTTGTAATTAAGTTTTACAAATATAACTACCCATTATGCTGAATTATTTTTTTAATCCATATTAAATAATATAAATTATTTTGATTTAGAATAAATAAACCAATATTAAATGTTCAAATGAAATATTTCTTAAACATCAATTCAAAATCAAACCCTATAAGGGACGAATATGCGGTTTTCAAAAGAGAAAATTCTCATACGTATATAACTTTTCAATATCAAAATACAATTTGAAATTGATCAAAATAATTCATTGGATAAATTTTAATATAAATGACCAAATTTTACATTTAAAAAAATTTAAAATATAATTTATCTTTGTAAATAATATAAACCAAAGTCAAATTTTAACAAAAATCCATACTAGTATTTGTTAATAAAAAATATCAATTCATAATATTATCAAAATATCCAGAAAAAGTAAATATATATTTTTATTTTAAAAATGATTTAAAAAAAATAAATTTGATAAAAGGATTGAAAATTAATTATAAATTATTTTCACAAATCTATACTAATATTTTTTATGGAAATATAGTTCTTCGGAAAACATTTTTTTCTTATTCAAATAGTTCTCATTTTATTTATAATCAATATATAAAAATTTAATTTATTTGATACATGTGGAAACCATATAATTTTTATAATTTATTCCTTACTACTCACACCCTCTATAAAAATAGCTAGTTTATAATGGTAACATTTATATAATAATAATTTAGTATATTATCGTGTTTCATTCAGACAATTTGCTACGTGAATTTGTAGCTATTGAAGAGACTGAATTTATATAAAAATAAATATACCATAAATTTTTATGGTGTTAAATTATCTATTAATTTTTTATTCATGACATATACACTATCAAATATTATGTTCCTATTTTAAAATATTGAGGTCTTAAATTATAACACTTAAATAAATTGCATCTATGAAATTATTTCTTTATCATAATAATGAAGGGTTTGGCTTTTGAGAATACCATTCTAGAAATAACTCATCATGAGAAGGTTTAATTAAATAAACTCTTGATAATAGATAAATAAAATTAAGCAGGTCATCCATAATAATCACATAAAAAAGTTCCCAAATAGGAGAACATTTTTGGGAAGTGAATCTATGGGCTTAGAAGAAATTAATATTGTTGTAATAATAATTAAGTGTTATAATGTTAATTAATAAAAATAAAGTGAATGATCAACATAAAATAAAAAACCAAAAAAACATAAATATGTGATTAGTTAGGAGACTATTTGATTCATTAGAAATGAAGGTACTAGGATATCATTTTTCATTGAAGATCTATTTTCTAGAATTAAAAAAATCCATTACCATCTAGACTAGGAACTTATTAAAATATAATTATATGATATATTTCTATTTTTTAGGAATAGTTTCATCCTTGGGTTTTATTTCATAAATTACTACATTATCTATTACTTCATAAAATTAATATATATTTATAACTTTATTCTTAAATCCCATAATATTAATATTAAATAGATAGTTAGATAAATAAAATAATGAAAATTCATTCTTATTTTCCCTATATATATTCCAAAAACCAATTTTTTTTCAAATTATACAATGTTCTAAAATAAATCAATAAAAATGAATTTGTCAATCCAAAATAAAAACCATAATTTTTTCTATAAATTTATAAAACTATGAATCATCCAAAATAACTTTGACCAAATTATTTTTCCTACAATTGTGAAGGGAGGTTACTAAATCCACATTATATTCCAAATATAATATAAAGTGGATCTTAGTATCAAAGTCTAAATTTTTGAATACCATAATCATTAAAAAATCAAAATGGAATCATGTGCATTTCAATAAATAAAATATCAGGTTATCAAATATATTCCATAGATCAATGCATGCAGTAAAATGCATCAAAGATATCATAAAAAATAAAATTGATAAAGAATGTCATAGTCACCAATACTATCTCATAAAAAATAACATTATCATTTTTATGCATAAAATGGGACCATTATAAGGGTAATATTCAAAAAATAAGTTGTTTTCCAAAAATATCATGTTTTCACTAAATCACATTTCATAGTCTTCAAGACCATTAGTTATATTCTCTTATATAATTAATGTAAATTACTTCAGTAAAATACATAGACATTCCATAATTCAGATAACCATAATATCATAAATAAAATATTCTAACAACATAATTCCTAAATCCAAATAGAAAATCACATTAAAAATTCCCCTTGAGCTATAGAAATATCATTAGATTAACCATTATCCCTTAGTTTCTTCTCAGTTATATTCCGATAATGAATTTTTTTTTTCGTTTTTTTATTTCCCTAACTCATTATAGTTGAAATTATAATAAAATTTATCATTATAACCCATTTATTCAAGATCATGATATAATTTCACTCTATATATAATGAAAAATAAACTAACCTTCAATAATGTACAAGGGTTCATCATTTCAAAAATATCACATGTGGAAAAGAAATACTATTCTTTCATCCCTTTATCCATTTTTTCTCTTTTATCCTATTATTTACCTGATTACCGTTGAATCCATAATACATAGATAATTATTTATTTGACTTGATATCATATGACACTATTTCCTCATATAATGAGAATATTTATCAGACCAGTTTCTTTTGAAAGATTGGAATAATCCCATAATATAAATGATCATTCTAACTCTATGGATTGAATGAATTGATACAATTCTCAATCCATTTGGCTGGTTCCATTTCTAAACAATGGAATAAAATATTTTAGATCATGAAATTATATTTCACAATTTATAATCCCAAAACTATTAAAGCATTTAATAAAAACAAAAAAAAAATTTATGTTGATAATCACATAATAGTAATGTTTCTTTCATTGGGAACATTTCAAAATCGTAAAAATATTTTCAAATACATCATAATTATTTATAAGATAAATTTAAATTATCCTAATAATATCCTATAAGAGTGTCAAAATAAGGTCACAATAATCTATTTTTTCATGTACCCAATAATAATCAATTCATGACGGAATCACCTTTTTGATGTTACTTCCCCAAGTTATATTTTTTCCATAACGACTTATACATTTATTATCCATACAGTGATCTATTTATAGTAAGACCATATAATCAATACCATATCGAAACATTGGGATATTATTCATTAAGTATCCCTGGTGTTTATTATATGCTTTTATTCCCTAATATATGTTTTACTAAATCTAGTTCACAAGGTTTCATCTAACCATCATCTGATACCAACTATAAGGACCATGACCCAAATATTCAGAAGTAAGTGGATAATTTATTAAATTTGAATAATATTCATGGAATTACATACCATATGCCCAAATAATTTTGTAGTCTTGGAAAACAAATCAATAAAATAAATAAAAATTTTAATTAAACACACAAAATATAAAAAAGTGTGTTATTTCAGAAATCCAATATTTCTTATAGTGTATCCCTATATATCAATCTCAAACACACTTCCACGTATACTTGGGAAAATAAAACATATGAAAGGGGTGATATTGTATGATAGTAATAGGTAATCATACAATATATGATATCATGAAAAAATAATCACAATCAATATAGAAAGGTGAAAAACTGAAACAAATGCCAATAATTTTATAAAATGGTCTTTTTATGGAAGAAATAATTAATGATAAACCAATCCATATAAATAATGACATAATATTGAAAATTTTCAATGTACATTATAACTAATCACATAATAACAAGAAAATAATTTATAGTAATGAGCAACTCATTCTCTTTGGCTTGAGATCCCAACAAGTCATTACATGGCCTTATGAAACATCCATAAGTCTCCAAAGGCTGGAAATAAATGCTTAAGGATTTCAAATAAATTTGTGGGGGGATTTTCCCTTTATGAAATAAACCATTAAACCAAGAAACTGTAACTAAAACATTCACTAAATGATGCATGAACAAAACAAAGACAACTAAACAACTTAATGCATCTCAAAACCACATCAAAGTGTGAAATAGTGGAAGACTAATAAAGTATCAAATTAAATAGTAAAAACAAAACACAAGACTCTCATGTGACTAGAAAACTCCATGCTCCACAAACTCAAATCTATAAAATCATCGAAGAACCCAAACATCATGAGGTAGTGCTAAAAATGTGGGAAACATTACCTTTTCCACTCACATAAGATAGAATATGGAAAAGCATCAAAGTTCAAAATAAGGTGTGAGTATAAAACATAGTAGGTTTTCCCCAATGATATCCATACTCACAAAAATATGATAGAAATGATAGCCGCATTTTTATAAAATAGATTATATAAAACAATCTATCAAAATAGTTTATAAGAAAATATAAACTAGTTCCAAAATCTATTTACAACCAAGAGAAATACAAACTAAATGAAATCAATTTCCAGAAAGTTATTTTTCAATAAAAAACTCTAATAAAATCTTTTAAAAAAATTCTTTTATCATTTTTAATACCCATTATACAGTTCACAACACACCCACATATGCATGGTTCATTTGAAAGTTCTATATTCATGAGCGGTCTCTCATCCAATCACATTGTGTTCCAATGACACATGCCCCCAATCCAAGGTCACATACCTTATACCCCAATGTTTATAATTCCTTATTATGTGCCCATTAATCATTAACTCACACCAACACTACTTCTTCAAAATATTTCCATTACCAAAAAAATCCACTTCAATAAAACTAGGCTTTTATTGAAAACCAAATCACAACCCATTTTAAAGAAACATTTAATTTATAAAAATCATCCCCTTTTATTCAAAAAATATAAACCCATTTATGTTACCTCTATCTAGAAAAATCCACTTTTAAAACACATGTTTTAAAAAAAAGATCCAGATCGCTCATTTAAAATCCCCAATTTTCTAGATTTCACAACCATCACAGATGAAGGTTTCCAAAAAGTGTTCAATAACAAAATCACTATCAATTAAACACAACATAATCAATTTTAAAGTGAGGAAATCATTTATACTATGTGGAGTCATGAAAGAAGCTTTCTAACTTGATGTTTTTGGGGAAAACCCCAATAAATGAAGAACACACAAGAAAACCTGGTCGATTCTTCAAGAACCAGCCATAGATCTCTTCTCCCATAAAGATAAAGAAAAAATTCCATTATATATGGTATCCACACAGCTAGATCTTCCTATAAAGGGATTACATCTAACAAATAATGTGAATAGTATATGATGATCTATGTAGATCAAAGAAACTGATCAAGATTGAATAAGAACAATCACCTACCTCAAGAACCTGGCATTGATTCATTAAGGGAAGCCTTCATATCACCTATGAATCAATAGGAGAACCTTATTTGGCCTTAGGAGAAACAAAATCCAGGGATATGACTTCTTAGGAGAAAAAACGAACCACATAGTGTCAAACACATGTGACATCCACTTTTTTTAGGATCTCACTTAGCCATCTCCATGGTTAGTTCACATGATTAGAAAAAATGTGTGCTAACAATGCATTAGCTAATACCTAAGAAGAACCTCTCATGGATTCCTAGAACTATCTCCCTAACCGTGCTCCAACCGTGTGGGATACACTACCTCAAGAGGACAAAAAACACACAGTTTGGCTGCACAGTTAGACATTGTGTGCACCGCCCATGTGGCTTCAATTTTGTTTCAAAACTACTTCCAATGTTCTCCCAACTCTCCCATCCATCACCCTTAAACATTATAACCATGAAAAGCATCATGTAAGGGTTACATACCAAAAATCAGGGGTGCTATATTATCCCCACTATTGTTCTTTCCATCTTCAGAAATTAGAAAAAATTCGATGCCCTGAATGATTTCTAGCCACTCCTCTTTCATTTCATTATCACGTTCCCAGGTCCCTTCCTAAATCTGACCATGTTACCACAAAACCCTCACTAGACCAATGATTTTTTCATGAAATACTTTGTATTGAATATCTACAATATTTAACTAGATATGTATCAATGAAGCATCCATCTTGGGGTTAATGTGTTTCAATTTGATCACATGGTCATGATGAGGATGACACTTTTTCATCTGATATATATGGAATACATTATGTATAGAAATGAACTGTGGTGGTAATTCCAACCAATATTCCACCTCTCCGACCCATTCAAGTGTTTCTAAAGGGACCATGTATCAAGGATATAACTTTCTAGGCATCTTGAAATGATCATGTCTAAGCCATGGATATTTCCTCATGAAGACAAGATGACCCACATCAAATGACAATGGTCTTCTACAACGATCTGCATATGATTTATGATGAATATGATCCCTCTCCACTATATTTTTGATGAAATGTATCTTTTTTGTTGTTTCATGGAGAAGGCTCGACCCAAAAAGTGAGGTTTCACTAGTTTCCACCAATCATAGTGAAGAACGATAAGTACACCCATATAATGATTCAAATGGATCAATATGTATCGAGGCATGATAAATGTTATTGCATGAGAATTCCATAAAGGGTGTATGCTCCTACCATGAGACACCAAAATCCATTACACAAACATGCATCATGTCTTCCAACATCTATATTATCTACTGAGATTTCCCATTCGTCTGAGGATGATGCACTATGCTCTAGTCAACTGTTTACCAAGATCATGTTGTAAGGATTTAATGAAATGATATGTGAACCTCAGATCACTGTATAAGACTATTAAAATCGGTACTCTATTCCTTTTTACCCCTTGTCAGATATATATTTTTAACAGATCCTCCACCGAATGAGGTTCACGAATAGGTATAAAATCGGACAATTTGGTAATATGATAAACTATCACCAATATGGCATCATGTTTCCGAAATGTTATTGGTAGAATTGTAACAAAATATATTGCTATCTACTCTCATTTCCATAATAGGATAGGTAAGTACCGCTACATACCCACTGGTCTCTGATTCATTTCTTTAACTAGCTAACAAGTTAAGCATCGAAAGAGAACTCATCCACCTTCCTTTTCAAGCTGATCCACCAAAATTGTGCCTTTAACACCATATACATATTCTGTGTACCTGTATGTACATCCCACCCTGAATGGTGGTTAGCATGAAGGATTTGTTTCTGAAAATCCATAGGAAAAACCATCCAATATCTAAATAAAAAAATTGAACTCCCATCATGTTTCCAACCCTCAATAATCTCCTAATCATTGTGTTTTGATCATATAAAAAAACATTATACATCAGATGTGTGTGCCTATTTGACCATATGTGCAAAATCATTAACAAGCCTAGTTAAAAGGAAAATTTTAATAGCACCTCATTCTTCTCATTAACCATGATTGTCGGCTAGGACTGACATCAACTTCTATTAATATCAAGCTTCTTTTCCCAACTGAGCATATAAATTTCTACTCAATGCATCCAACACTAAATTCTCTTTTTATTAGTCTATACATCATGTCAATGTAAAAAATAAAAAGATACTCCATCAATATCCTTTGTCTCAGATTTTAATATTGCTTTGAGAAAATGTGTTTCCAGCACTTTTGGTTCGTGAACACACTAAATTTCACATCAAAGAGATAATGTCTACATGTCTTCAACACATGGATGATTGTAGCTAACTCCAAATCACGTGTTGGGTAATTCTTCTCATGAAATCACAATTGTCTTGAACCATAAGAAACCACATGGTTTCCTTTCATGATAACATAGCCCAACACTGATCCCAAAGCATCACAATAAATGACATACCCCTATCCTGAATCTGGAAATATAAATATAGGTTACGATGTAAGATGAACTATTAGTTCAAGGACAAACTTTTGGAATTACTTTGTCGATTAGAATGTAGCATTATTATTTTTCAGAGCAGTCATTGCTCAAGGTAGTAATGAGAAATCACACATAAATCACCGTTAGTAAATAAAAATACTAGGAAAACATTATATCTCAAAGAAATTCTTTGTTGGATGCCATTAGATAAAAAATTCTGTCATATCAGGATCAACAAAAATTCCTTTTTCAGATATGACATGGCAAAGAAAATGTACTTCTTACATCCAAAATTAACACTTTGATAATTTGGAATACAAATGGTGATATCACAACATTTTTAATACTATTTCCAGGTTCTCCTCATGGTCACACCATGTCTTTGAATACACTAAGATGTCTTCCACAATCAAAACAACAATAGAATATAGATATTGCTAAAATATCTGATTCATAAAATCCATGATGACTTCTGTTCTATTCATTAGACCGAAAGGCATGAATACATATTCATAGTGTCCATATCTTTTTCTGAAAGCTGTCTTTGGATTATTCTCCTTCCAAACTCACTATTAATGATAACTAAATCGCAATTAAATTTTAGAGAACCATTGACCTCTCCTTAATTGATCTAATAAATCATCAATACGTTGAAGTGGATATCTATTTTTATCTTAACTTGGTTAAGTATATGATAATCTACACAAAACTAAATAGTTCCTACTTCTTTCTTCACAAACAAAACTAGTGTTGCTCATAGAGATGTACTTGGACGAATGAAACCCTACTTTCTATTTCCTCCAACCACACTTTCAATTATAGTAACTCTATTGGTGCCATCCTATAAGACAAAATGGAAATAGGACTGTTACCTAAAAAGAGATCTATTGTAAACTCCACTTCCCTTATTGGTGGTAAAACTAAATGTTTGTAGGAAAAACATGTAGAAATAGATCCACAAATAATTGAAAAATATTTTCCTCAATCTCTTTTATTGATTCCAAAGCCAACGCCGCCAACTGGTAAGAGATTTTTCCCACCATTGAGGCCAAGAATCCCTTTCCAACATTATTTACCATCCCCTATCATCTGAAGAGACGACCAGGTTCATCCTCAATTGTGAAACTAACTATTCTTCTATAATAGCTGATGTGAGCCTTGATTGATGTCAACCAATCCCTTCCTAGGATTACATCATATACATCCATGTACCACATCAAGAAGTACTATTTCATCTCAACTTCATCTACAAATATAACAATTGCTCGACCCAAAAATGGCTTGTAATTATCTTCTACTGAGGGGTGTTTTATGTTTTATAATAGAAGGCATCATTTCCATCTTTAAACATAGAAAATAAACAGCATGAGAGAAAATACATGAATGTGATGCATCAATATCGAAGATCACTTTCAAAAGGTAGAATTCAAAAAGAATTTTACCTCTCACCAATTATAGTCTAGCTTGATCACAGAAAATCATTTTCTCGGATCTTTACAATTTATTTGTCAATGAAATGTTCTCCTTGACCCCTTTCTGAGAATACCCTTGTTGTGGAGTCATTGTATTTCAAGAATCACCTTGGTGAGATCTGTTCTACTAAGGAGACTAATTCTTCTGTCCTTTCTGTGTCAAAGCATATGATGCTTGCGACCCCGAGAAGTGTCCTGAGTACCTGACAATGGAGCACTGTGACAATAGCGCTGATGATGTCCCATCTTGTTGAAATTATGGAATTCTATAGGTTGTGCTAGACGCACTTGCTTTATGTGGTCAAGAGAACCCCATTGAAAGAAACATACTTTTCTATGGGGTCATTGGTGGAAGGTTTACTGATCCAGATGTCTGATTCTGATTTCCACTTCCACCTTGGAAATAGGATTCCATTTTCCACTTTCACCTAGCAGTTTAGTTCCCATCATTACCTATAGGTATCATCATTCATCCTTCTATCGATCCTGAGATATCATGTGCATCCACAGTCACATTGTTCACCATCTCTGTATAATCTATGATACATAGCACTACAATATTTGATTGAATATTCTTTCATAGCCTTGATTTGATGATGCATGATTTCAAAGATGCCCTATCCACATCTTCTAGTGAATAGAGAAACAAATTCATGAATTTATCTACAAACTCTATGACAGTGAGACTTTATTGCTTCAGGCTGTAGAAATTAATCTTTTTCGGGATCTTGAACGTGTACATATATAATTGTTTGTGGAATAATTCAAAAAAAAAACATCCCATGTAAGGACTACATCCAATTTATCCTACACTGCTAAATCCCATCACTTTTGTAAAAGATACTCCAGCATATACAATGCTAGCTTGACCATTATCTCCATCAGTGTTCCAATTAAATCGAATATATGATTCATCATACTTAACAACACCTATGAATTATCGGGATTAGCATCATCTAGTATGTTAGGTGGATTCTTCTTCATGAACTCGATGGTATGATCCACATTCATTATCTTATTCCTCTAATTCCCCATATCCATAGATTGAAAATCTTAGACAATACTATGAACCAGATATTGGTTCACCCATGATTTAGGTGCAACCACATTCTTTACAGCATCTTCATGTTGGTTTCGATGATGCCTACGAGGTTCTATTTTCTAAACCAACAATAAACTCCATCAATATCACTCTCTAGAAACTGATGAGTTATTAGTTCAAAATATATCACATCATATATCACCACATTATTTTTGAAAAACAACCTTTTTCCATATTTAACCATTTTTGAAAATGTTCAACATGATTTTTCAAAATTAAACAATTTTTAAAATACTATATGCATTCCCTTTGTCAAAATATTTTATTTTTAAAATAATTTTATAATTTTTCAAAAATCAACACTTTTTTCACAACGTGAATCATTCCTCGATATGATATATTCACTCCAAGTTGGAATTAATTTCTTCAACAATGCATGTCATGCTCAGATCATTGGATAAACCTATGATAATGAGATTATTAAATCCAAGAAGTGTTTCTAAATACTTATGTACCTGACCCTATGGTAACATGAGTTTTTTAACAAATGGGTTAGGTACATCCTTTTATGATATACATTTCATGTTCCTACAATCCTACTCATGTCTATGATTTCAACCCAAAGACTAAACAGGAAGGAATTTCAAATCCAACACCAATAACACTAATGAACACTTGTTGGGAAAGGTCTGAACAAGATGATAACATTTTTACCTCAAAGGAACGACCATACTAACACCATTTGTGAGAAGCCTATAATTCTCATTGTCTTGAGCGAATAATGAGTCATTACATGGACTTAAAAGTCATCCCCAAGACTCTAAAGTCTAGGAATAAATGCCGAAGGGTTTCAAATATAAGAGGGGGATGATTTACCCTTTATGAAATAAACAATTATACCAACAATCCATAACCAAACCATTCAATAAATGATGAATGAACAAAAGCAACACCACTAAACAACTTCATGTATCTCAAAACAACATAAAAGTATACAACAACAGAGGAATAATCCAATATCAAAGTAAACAGTGAATAAAAAAAATCAATAATCTAAAGTGACTATAAAACTCCATGATCTATAAGCTCTAAGATCCATAATCACCAAACATCCTAAACATCACAAGGTATTTCTAAAACATTAAAAACATTACCATTTCCCTTGTAACAAAAGATAACATCTTCAGAATCACCATTCTTCAAAAGAAGGGATGGGTACAAAAATAAGTAGGTTTTCCCTAATGACATCTGACGAGGCATTGTCATGCACGCTCTCAAAAATATTTATAGCTAAGTGCAGCACAGGGGCTGACCTAGGTCGTTCTCTTGAAAAGATTTTGTGGTTAATAAATAACTACTTATAATTAAATTTTTTTGAATTTTAATTATTTATAATACAAAAATAAATTAAACTATGATTTAATAGATTATAATGAAAGATAAATAAAAGTAAACATGCAATGCATAATGCAGATAGAATGAATGTAGATAAAATGATGTCAGAAAGAAAGGAGATATTCCCGAGAGAATTACCCAGATTAAACCTTCATCGTCTCATTATTAGTTTCAAATTTAATTAATAAACACACTCCATTGTATGTGTGAATATCCTATTTTATATTTGGTTGTGAATTTATAGTTCTCTCAATGATCACCGAGAGACTGCATATCCACCTCCTCGACCGAGGGAAAATATTATAAAAGAGAAAGTTATACCTCGGGTGGCAAGTGGAGATACAAAGGCACCTTGCCCACTAAGATACCCCTCAAAATAACTCTAATTATATAATAAAAAATTAATATGAATGTACAAAGTCTTGGTTTCATCCCTCGATTGATCCCCCGGGGAGTTCCTCAGGTTAGTTACTCATGATAATGAATATAAGAGATCGCAGTGGAGAAGGACGGGGTGGATGAACAAAAGATAAAAAATGATAATGAGATGAAGAAGAGAAGAGAAAATTTATTAACAATTCATAATACTATTAAAATTGAAGGAAACTACAAAACAATGAAAAATGGCCACGCAGAAGTGCCAATGCTTTTAGAAGTGGTGATGATACATATTTATAGGGAGATGTGGTGAAAGAATTCTCTCCAAAATAATTCTCCAAATGATTCAGCATGGATGTCCCATTTAATGGAATAATTGGTGACATGTTTCTTCAGACAAGATATTACATAATGTCTCCTCAATTCACCCTACAAATATGAGATTTGTTGGTCATCGTATGTAGGTGTTATGACTGATTCCATCCGAGACATTTAATCTGTCCATTTGACTCACCGAATTTTCAATTCTTCAACTTCCTGTGACCTTATTGCCCTCCAAAACGTCTATTTACACGTTTCTTACTTAACAAAAGTTGTTCAAAATATAATTTATAATCTCTCCAAAAAATAGGAGACATTTTGGATGTTGTTTAGAGATTATATGAATTTATTACCCATTTGAACCGTTTTTTCCCGGTGAGACGTTTCGTCTTCTACATGTTGTGAGCGTTCACATAATGCCTTAATGAGGTTACTTTGACTTTAAATTCATCATGAACGACAAATATTGTATCCTATTTCTTTTAATGCTGGAATTAATACATTTGGAGGTGTTTTCACTGAGTTATTAATCTGCTATGTCGGTGGGTACCATTCTGTCCGCCCGGAAAACTCTTCAACTTCATTGAATTTTTACAGCCACTAGATGATCGATTCAGCCCCTGGTCCAGAATAAAAAAATGAATTAAATTAACTAATTATTCTAAAAAAATTTTAATCATAAAATTTTTACATATATTTATTGTTAAACGACCAAAATAACCTTGTGATAACAATCTGTTAAAATTGCAGAATTAGGCCATTTTTTCGTTTATGCTCAAAACAACAATAAAACCTAAAAATGTGACAATTAACCATATAATAACACTATGGTGAGATTATAAACAATGATTTATAATATAAAATTTATGAAAATATTAGCTTCATCGCTCCCCCACACTTAAACATTGCATTCCTGGGCAATCATCTTATATGCAAATCAAATTCCACACAACAATCAAAAATGAGAAAATATCAATGATCTTATCCAAAATAGATGTCCATACAGTATCATATATGAAAAACAAGTATCTAATTTTCATTTCAATCATTAAAATTTTTTCAACCTCATAAATCAATCCATGACCTAATCACAAGCTACCTCACATTGAATTTTATGTCACTTTTCACTCAAGAGAAATTGAATCTAGAGTTATACTCATACTTGAAAATCACATGTATCACCATAGGTTTGTGAAAATTCCCATTTCTCTACAGAATGGAACATGAAAATAAATTTAATCATTAGGGCGTTAATTAAAGGTTCAAATGATTCTATGGCTTAGGGATGGTGGGAAAATGATTGAAAAATGTTCCAGGCTAGAAAGCGAAGGTTAGACTTTTAAGTACAATGCATGATTAAATCAAGTGAAAACACTGAAGCTTCCTCTCTCAATCCCACTTGAAAATGTGAAAAACAACCACCACCCCATTTTATGTCATGGTACATGATCCAAGAAGAGATTATAATTAATGATATCTTATTTGTTATCCTTTTTTAAAGCTCCATAAAGGAACAAATTTATTTTCTTTTTTTAATGGAGGATGAGCTGAAAATTGAATACAATGAATGAATGACAATTCATGCCCTTGATTTTTGAGAGGGACATGAGTCATAAAATAATGTACAATGAGGAATTCAATATCATCTACATTTTATTTCTTTTGTTTGATGGAGAAATGGGTGAAACAAATAAAGCACAATGAAATGACGAGACATGCCCAATTCTCTTATTGTCCACTGCCCAAAGTATTGACACACACCTCGCATCACCCATAAATGATACAAATACCAATAAATGCACACTAAAGGCCCTTCCCCCACACTTAAACTTGAAATAACCATGAAAAAAATACTAAAAGTGCGGGTGGGTAAGGAAAAATTGGCTTGTAATGTGGCATAAACCTATAAAGCAATTCATGGAATCTAAGGGATTATGAAGGATAAATGTTAAGGTGAGTCTCAAGATAAAATTTGGCTAGCCAAAGAGATGCCTCAGTCATTTTAAATACATTCCATGAAATCCAAATCTTCGAAAGAGAATTATTCACAAATTCTGGTTCTCACACAAAATTCAAGTTTCCCTAAAAAAAGTGTGGGTATTAGGGAGAATATGAAAAAGTGGTTTAGAATACATCATAGGATTGGAAAAATATTCTGAGTCAGTGTTTCATGGTCATGGATTTCAAAAATCATTGAAACTCATAAAAATGATTGACAATCCAATTCATGAAAAATGTTTTCACATCAACAATCATTTAAAATCCATTATTTCAAAAATCATTTCAACTCTTTCAAAATAAATTGACATGTGAAAATTGATAAGAATATTAATTAAAGCCCAAAAATCCTAAAAATATAACAAAAAAAATGAAAAGGACACAAGAATAACTAAGCAGTTTGACACTCCCCCACACTTAAATTTAACTACCCATTATTTCAACTCAACAAAATATAATTATAATGGTAGAAAATCAAAGGGAAGGAAAGATACAACCTGAAATTATTTTAGAGGTTGATGCCTTGAGTTAAGCTCCTAGAAGCAGCCACTTTAAAACTACAAGAGAGTAATGAAAATAAATAAGAAAAATAAATAAAAAGAATGATAAAGGGAAAAGAAAAGAGATAATTTTTGGTTTAGACCCCCAAAAGGGTGCTAGGTTTTTACTCCCTCTAGTCAGGCAGTTTCAGTACATTATCCCCAATTAGAAGGTGGGCGTGGTTTCATTGATATGAACCACCACATGTGAGTTTTCCCGATATCCATGAGTAAAACCTGAAAGTAGATAACCCCATAGAAGATAAGAAAGTTCCCAACCCCCAAGAAAGAATAAAGAAGAAATTTGAGGTTTGAAGTGGGAGGGAATAAAAGATAAGGGTGCTCCCTATTAACTTTGGTGGTGTCCTCCTCCATATGGTATGAAAATTTTTGTTGAGGAGGTAGTCGCACCACCATCACCTTCTCCAGATCTTCTTCCATGATCACCACTACATCGGTGGTCCCTTTCATATCATCCAAGGTCTGATCCATTTGTACTGTATCAAAAATTCCAGGAAAGGAGAAGTCAGAAAACAATTTAGTTTGAATAAGATTAAAACAAGATGAATCTATAAAGAAATCTTCCCTTTCAAGTAAGTCAGCTTGAATTTTGATCTCTTCAGGCATGACCATTGGAAACTCAATCTCAATATGTGCATCTTCTTCCTTATCTTACAAATCAAGAGAGATGTAGAATGTGTCTGATGTTTCATTATCAATTATGAGTAGATCATGTTTCAAGTTATTTCAACAAAGTTATTCCAAGATTCTTCCAAAAAATGTTGACCTACCATCAGTGCATCAGTTGGAGCGTGTACTTATGGGACCTCCTTGAGAAATGGTTGAGTGCGGGATGATGTGATTAGTTCCTTTATAATTTCTTTCTCACTCGCCTCAGGTTCTTTAGAATAAAAAATTATTGGGGAAATCAACTCCACCACTCGTTCTGGTTCAGTTTTTGGCTCAGGTTCAGATTGCTCTTTGGATGTACGTATATATTCAGCAATCCATTCAATTTGGCTCTCTAGTTTTTGAACTTTATCACTAATCCTATGAAATTGAGCATCAAGTTCATTGCAAATATTTTCTGGCACCTGAGATTGTTCATTCCATGAATAAAAATTTGAATTGAAAGATATCATGGAAGATTTTTTTTTTTTGAAATTTATTATTATTTTTTGTTTTTTAATGAAATAAAAATTATTTACTCAATGAGAATAAAAAATAGTGAATGAAACCCACTTGGATCCCTGTAAACAGTTCCAATTTGACGAAGCGTTGTCGTGCACGCTATCAAAAATATTTATAGCTAAGTGTAGCACAGGGGCTGACCTAGGTCGTTCTCTTGAGGAGCTTTTGTGGTTAATAAATAACTTCTTGTAATTAAATTTTTTTATATTTTAATTATTTATAATACAAAAATAAATGAAACTATGATTTAAGAGTTGATAATGCAAGATAAAGAAAAGTAACCATGCAATGCATAATGCAGACAGAATGAATGCAGGCAAAATGATGTTAGAAAGAAATGAGATATTCCTGAGAGAATTACCCAGATTAAACCTTCATCGTCTCATTATTATTTTCAAATTTTATTAATAAACACACTCAATCATATGTGTGAATACCCTCTTTTATATGTTGTTGTGAATATACAGTGCTCTCAATGATCACCGAGAGACCGCACATCCACCTCCTCGATTGAGGGAAAATATTGTAAAAGAGAAAGTTAAGACTCAGGTGGCAAGTGGAGACACAATGGTTACTTACACACTAAGATACCCCTCAAACTAACTATAATTAAATAAGAAACAATTAATATGAATTTGAAAATACTTGGGTTCAACCCTCGATTGATCCCCTGGGGAGTTCCTCAAGTTAGTTACTCATGATCATTAGTATAAGAGATCGCAGTGGAGAAGGACGGGGTGGAAGAAAAAAAGATAAAAAAATTATAATGAGATGAAGAAGAGAAGAGAAAATATATTAACAATGCATAATACTATTAAAATTTAAGGAAACTACAAAATAATGAAAAATGGCCACACAGAACTGCCAATGATTTGAGAAGGGGTGATGATACATATTTATAGGGAGATGTGGTGAAAGAATTTTCTCCAAAATAATCTTCAAAAGTATGCGTGTGGATGTCCCATTTAATGGCCTAATTTGTAACATGTTTCTTCATAAAAGATATTAAATAATGTCGCCTCTATTCACCCTCCAAATATGAGATTTATTGGTCATCGTATGTAGGAGTTATGACCAATTCCATCCGAGACATTTAATCTGTCCATTTGACTCTCTGAATTTTCAATTCTTCAACTTCCTGTGATATTATTTCCCCCCAAACCGTCACTTTACACATTGATTCCTTAAAAAAAGTTGTTCCAAATTTAATTTAGCGTCTCTCCACAAAATATGACACATTTTGGATAAAGTTTCGTGATGCTATAAATTTATTACCCATTTGAACCGTTTTTGCCCGATGAGACATTTTGTCTTCCAAATGTTGTGAGCGTTCCGATAATTAATTAATGAGGGTAATTTGACATTAAATTCCTCATGAATGCGAAATATTGAATCATCTTTCTATTCCAGCTGGAATGAATGCATCTGGAGGTGTTTTCACCATTTTATTTATCAGTTAAGTCGGTGGGTACCATTCTGCCCGCCCAGAAAACTCTTCAACTTCATTGAATTTTTACAGCCACTAGATGATCGATTCATCCCCTGGTCCAGAAGACGAAAATGAAGGATATTAAATAAGTATTCTACCGAAGTTTTAATAATAAAATTGGGACAAATATTTAATGGTAAATGTCCAAAATACCCTTGTAATAACAATCTGTTAAAATTGCAGAATTAGGCTATTTTTTCATTTATGCTCAAAACAACACTAAAACCTAAAAATATGACAATTACCCATATAATAACACTATGGTGGGATTATAAACAATGATTTATAATATAAAATATATGAAATTATGAGATTAATCAACATCCATACTCAAACCACTAGGATAGAAAAGTTAGCCCAATTTATATTAAACAGTTTATATAAAACATTTTACCAAAAAACATTATAACAAAAAATAAACTATTTCCAAATTGTGTTGGAAACTAAGTGAGAACAAAACTAATTGAAACCAATTTACATAAAGTTATTTTTTTATAAAAATAACTAATCAAAGCATTAAAACCAATTATTCTTATTATTTGGCATACCCATTCCGTAGTTCACAACACACCCACATATGTATGGTTTGTTTGACAGTTCCATAATCATGAGCGGTCTTTTTTGCAATCACCCTGTGTCTGAATGACACATCCCCCAGATCCAGGGTCACATCCCTTTTACCCCAATGGTAATAATCACTTATTAAGGGACCTTTAATCATGAACTATATCCAACAACATTTATTCCAAATATTATGATTATAGAAACAATCCATTGCATTAAAACTGATTATTTATTGAGAACCAAATCACAACAAATTTGAAAGAAATATTAATTTTAATAAAACATCCACTTTTATTGAAAATATATATTCCCATTTATGTTCCATCAATCCAGAAAAATTCTATTTTAAAAACACATGTTTTAAAACCAAGAACCAAAGCGCTCATTTAAAATCCACACATTTCCAGGTATCATAACCATCACTAAAGAAGGCTTCCATCATGTGTTCAACAACCAAATCACAATAAATTCAACACCAAACATTATATATTAAATCATATTAATCATTTATACTAAGTGTAACCAAGAAATATGCCTCATACAGCAAAGGTTTTTTCCAAAAACCCCAATGAACGAAGAATACACAACAAAACCGGGTCGATTCTTCAAGAACCAACCTCAGATATTTTCTCCTAGAAGATAAAGTCTAAAATTCCTTATGTTTGGAATAAATAAACTTAGATCTACCCATAATAATCATATGTATAAGATATCAATATAATATGATATTTATACCTAAGTAGATCTATGAAACTGACCAAGAACAAAGAAGAACAATCATATACCTCAAAAACCCAGCTTGAATTCACCAAGGGAAACCTTCATATCACCTCTAAATTGATGGGAGAATAATTTTTGGCCTTATAAGAAATAAAATTCTATGTTATGTCCACTAAGGAGAAACAAATTTCTAGTTAGAGGTAAAAAATGTGTGAGATGCAATTTTTTAGGATATCACTTAAACATATGCACAATTTGTTCGCACATTTAGAAAAACTATGCGCTAACCCGGCATAGTTACACCTAAGAAGACCCTTGCATTAATTATTGGCACGGTTTCCTAACCATGATCCAACTTCGTGGGAGCCACTACCTCAAGAGGAACAAAAATTCACGGGTTGTCCTCATGTTTAGAGTAACTGTGCGCGACCCGTACAACTCCAATTTCTCTTTAAAACTACATCCAATGTTCTCCCAACTCCCCCATCAATCATGATTAAGCATTATAACCATGAAAATAATCAAGTAAGATTTACATAACAAAATCCAGGGGTACTTAATTAACTGATATAATAATTATGAAATTCAAAATACAAGAAATCTAAACTTACTATCATGTCCATTTATTGAATATTTTAAATATCTGGGTTGAAACCAATCTAATTTGGGTAACTCATTTTTTCAAGATACTTTTTGATGCATTGAGAGGCTATCTATATCTAGGAACCACCTATAAAATACTATTTCCAATGTATACCACATATGAAAGGGTTTAATCATATTCAACATAAAAACTATATTAGAAATATATCACCGTACTGTTAATAAATACCAAATAAAATAAACAAATTTATAAACCATCCATAGTAATATGGGGAATGGTAAAAGAATTATATCTTTATTGGGACGTCTCATAAACCTTCAGAAGAAAAAATTAGGATTATATCAATACAACTTATCTATTTATGATCGTATATATGATAAATTGTTGATTTCAATAAATAATAAAAATTTGATAAAAATATCATTATAAAAATTTCGGAGGAAAATTACCTTTTTAATTCTAAAATATTTTAAAAAGAACATTAAAAAAATTAATTTTAAAATAATCTATAAAAAATTGTAAAATAAGTCTTAATGTATTGAGTTGTCATGATGCTGGAAAATTTAGTATATATCCTATATTCCAACAAAATTATTTCATTATAATTTTTGGAAAAAGACAAATGGGCCTTATTTTGAAAATGAAATGAAAATTCCATTCAAATTTTATTAACATTTAGAAACCGATATAAATGAAGTTAACAAAACACTTTTCAGAGTTTAAATTTTTTTATAAAATATTACTAGAAAGAAAATATTTTGATGAAAATTAATTTTCAACCGAATATTATAATAAAGAAGGATTTCATTAAAAATAATTTCTCAATAATTTATGTAAAAAATAGTAAAAAATTATAATAATAAATCAAAAATATCCTTTAAAATATTTTTTAAGAAAATAGATTCATTTTATGATAGAAATATAAAATAATTTCAGTAAGGTAGTGTCACTCCCTGACCTCAGATGCTCTTTTATTTTATTATTTTTCTAGTATCACATCATTTGGACAAGGATTAGTTGGGTCTTGATTTGAATTTTTTTTGATGTTTGATGTTTTTGGTGGGTTTTGGGTTGGTGTGCAGTCATTGTATCATCAGCGGTGCCTGTGAATTTGGTCCTGGTGTATGCGCGGTTGCTGATAGTTTTAATAAATAATAAATTAAATAAAAAAATTAAGTTAATTGAAAATGAAAGTTAAATTAAATTTGACAATGATAAAACAAGGTTAATGTTTAAATGATAATAATAATATTATTTCTACGCATATGGTTGTATTATTATTATTATTTAATTTTGAAATAATATAATTATTATTAAACTGTTATATGTATAATCATTATTTAAAATAAAAAGAAATAAAATTATCATTTTAATTATTATTACGTATGTTATTAATTAGATTTTGTATTTATTATTATTATTATCTTCATTATAATATTAATTTTATTATTATTATTATTATTATTATAACAATTAAAATATTATTTTATTAGATTCAATTTAATTATAATTTTAATCATTTTATTATTATTTTAATTTTAATTACTTCTTTTTGGTTAAAAGCTAGGGGGTCATTCTCACCCACCCTCTCTTTTCTGTGCGTAGTGACGCCCATCTTTCTCCCCTCACCCATCGTGACCTGCAACACACTCTTCATCCAACGCACTGCACACCTACAGACCAATGCTGTCATGGTCTCCTGCTCCCAACAAAGCCACTCATTGTTGCTTCTCCTCCCCGCACAGAGCCACCGCGGTCTCCAAATTTTGGAAAAGCTTCTCACCCCTACTCTTCCTCCCTCTATCTTCCAACCACCGTAGCTCCACCTCCGAACCGCTATCCGACCACCTCAATTTCCCAAACTCTTCCTATCACGCTGCCACCATCCCCCCCATCATGATAGGCTCACCCTCAACGTGCCTCCAACTCAATGCCACTATCTAGCCGACACATATCCCAATTGGTGTGCCTCTCCAGCCAGCCCGAGACCATCCGCTCCCCCTCACATTTTACAACAACACCCTTGTGCACACGCGACTAGCGGTGATGCACTACACCCTCACAACTTTGGTGTGAACCTCTCTTCGAGTACGAAAATAACACCTCGGGTTATATTCTTGTGTGTTCTGATATCCGCCACTGATGGTGAAGAAGATTGACTCCATTTTGATTCACTGTCAACATCCATGTTATCGACTTATACCAGTTGTTTGGTTTGACACTTATTAAGTGGTGTTCTTTATGTGTTTTAAGGCTTCTGTCAATTGTGGTGTAGTGCGTTGAACCTTGCTGTGCATTTTGGGTGGTTTCTGATAAAAGTGTTAAGAA
This sequence comes from Viscum album, assembly GCA_963277665.1. Classification (NCBI taxonomy): domain Eukaryota; kingdom Viridiplantae; phylum Streptophyta; class Magnoliopsida; order Santalales; family Viscaceae; genus Viscum; species Viscum album. Next base: position 1,543,883,060 of record OY728135.1, on the reverse strand, counting down.
CTGAGTATTCGTCTTGGTTTCTTCTTGAGGTAGGATCCCATTGAATCTATCCTTTAAATTTATGCATATATTGATTTCTTTCATTTTTTTCACACTTTTTGAATTATAATTTTTTTTTGAATAATTGATTCGGGATAAATTAGGTAGTTTTGGGGATAATGTTGGTATGCTAAAAATAATTTTCTTATTTAATTGAATCTTCTTATTCTTTTATTTTATTTGTAAATGGTGTGGAAATTTTCTATATGGATTTTTTATGTGTGTTTGTTCCAAATTGGCATTGTTTATAAAAAAATGACTCTATTTGGTGTGTTAACCATAATGTTGTTCTTGAAATGATTTTATAAATTGATTAAAATATTTATTGGATTGTAGAGGTGGTGCAAATTATGTTAATAAAAGCCAATGTGTGCATTTGTTTATTTTAAAGAGTGTTTTGGGTTCTTTATTGGGAATGTTTTATAAAACCATATTAATGGTTTATTTAACTATAAAATAAAGTGAAAAAAAGTCTGGAGGATTAATTGGGGTGTGTATGTTTCAAAATATAGAATATTATTGAGCGGTGTTTTAAGTCCTAAAAATGGGTTTTGTGCACTAGGTGTTTTGAGTACTTAATCATATAAACCAATTTGGCTATTGAAAATGTTTTTTTGGATTTAAATGTTGTGAGTGAGAGATGAAATGGGTTTTTAAAGGTTTGTCTTCTTTCAAAGGTGGGTTTTGTGCCGTTACTTACTAAATGAACTGCTTTTGTGATAAATGTTGTAAGGCCGTTTGTCCATGAAAGTAAAAAGTTGATATTTGGAAATGTTTTGGAAATGATTTCTATGTCTTTTTAGGAAATAGTTAAATTTAATAAATCTAAAGGCCCGTTTTTAATCATAAAATAACTATTTGAAAAAACCCTCTTGAATTAGGTCCCCCTTTTGTTCGTTGATTTTGATATGGGAGGGTCCTCTCTACGTGGCCTACCTTGCTTGTAATTATCTTCGGGTATAGGACTAACCTTGAGGTGGTTGAGGTGGTGCCCGTCATTATGGTGTTTGTGGGTATATATATGTGAATTTTTTATTGAATGTTTTAGAACACCCCCTTGAGAAACTTACATGGAAACCTAGTATCGCAAAGATGTTTACTGAGAATGATTGCTGCACTAGTTTAGACTACGCACTGGATAGTGGCCCACGACAATGGGATGTTTTTTATTATTTCTATGGGATTGGGTCCCTCAACCAGTCTAGGTTGGGAGATGGTCGGGATTTAGGGTGTTATGACATCATCGAAAGTAGGCATGCCTTAAAGATGAGTCACATGTATTGTACGTTTTGGTCTTCCTCTGAGTCCCTAGTTTTTCCCATGTTCCTTCGATACTAGTACGCTTAGTGAAATTACACTCACTGCATGAAACCATGATCTAATTTTTGGTTTTCATACCACTTTTTGGAAAGTTGTGAAATTGTGCAGGTGTTAAATTATTTTCAAGAAAATATGTTTCAGAAAGAATAAGCATTCTTATTTTTTTATTTTATGTAAAATAGGTCTTTAACCATTTTGTATTTATTTTTCTCTTATATTTGATCCTTATCTAAATTTTATAGGGTAATGGATTATGGATATTTGTTTTTGAAATATAAAGTGCGGAGAAATCAAAATTCATATTTTGTTTTACAATCCTTCTAATCGATGTTTTCATTATTTAAGGGATATGCACTGGGAATAGAATTAGTTGGGCCTACCTACTGAGTTTTAATACTCATTCATATTGTGTTTCATGTTCTTAGTTTATCTTGAATGTTCCATCTATGGTTCAGATTGCTTTAGGCAATGTATGGTTTAAGTATTAGAGAGTAACACTTGGGGTTACATGGAGTATTAGTCATGGGATAATTATCTGTGTTTTTTGTCGTTCAATTCATTCCTGTCGTTTATTCATTTTGCACAGTCTTGTTTTCTTGCTGCTGCTAGTTTTATTTTCTTTGAATTGTTTTATTAACTTATTTTCCTTTATTTTATGGGAAATATCATTCCCACCTTTTTTTATTTGATGCCAGACACTAGTTTCCAGCCCGTGGGGATCTGGAATGGCCATAAAACCATGTCGTAGACCGGTAGGGGTGACCAGTTCAGGGTCAACCCAAGTTGGTTCATGAAAAAATGTTATCACCAGAGGACCTTGATATTTGAGATGTTTTACAGATGGTGATTAGGATTTTTGGGGCTCAAGAGGTAGGTTATGGGTCAGTTCCTGATCACCACCACTCTTGATGAGTCCTAAGTTGCCAGGGGTAGTCTAGGTTTTTAGTCTTTTGTCTTGGGTTGTTTTGGATTGATGGATGAAAATAGAATAGAATTGGTTCACTTTTCGAACTCACATGGGGGGGGGGTGACCCATGTGAAGTCCAAGTTCTCGGATCAAGGTCCACTTAGTGTTATGCCTTACTTGGGGCATTGCTCACAACCAAGTCATCAGGTCCGACATATACAGAATTGCCTCATTCCAATGGGTTTTTATTGGTTTTGTTTTGTTTTAATCTGTGTTTATTTGAGATAGAATTAAAATTGATATTGATTTTCAAATGGAAAAGTGTTTCTATTAAATTTTTTGAAGGTAGTGAAGTGGGTTTTTTAGATCAAGTGTTTTAGTTTGGAAAATTTTAGTGTGTGTTTGGATTTGATAAGTTAAAGAAGTGTTTGAACCATTATATTGTTTATGGAGGGTTACATGTGCATTTGCATGTATGGAGAGTATGTGAGGGATCTTGTTTGCAGATTATGTAAGCGAGATTGAATGAATGCACATGTGACAGTTCATAAGATTCCATAGGTGAGTTTTAACGATTTAAAAAAATTTCAGTTTTTGGAAAAGTAATTTTTTGCTTGGGTTTGTATATGTTTGTCTTATGGGATTTTTTCCCTTGGATTGTGTTGTTTCTTTGATTGTGATTTGTCTTGAGGACCAGTTTTAATGCTATTTTTCATGTTCTTATAAGTATGCCAGCAAAAAAGACTCCAAAAGTTGTTAATGAGTTATTCCCAGTTCCAAGTTCTTTTTTTAAGTTTCCTACTTATTGAGGTAATATAAGTCTATTAGAGGATGTTGAATAGTTTGGAAAGATAGTGTATCTTCAGGTTGTTGGGAACTCCTAGGGTAGTTAAGGTTTGTACTATCGTAGAGTAATTTGAGGGTTCAGTTATGGACTAGTAAAGGTGGGATGTCTCATCGTCCTTAATGTCTCGGGTGTAGTTGGTGGGGGTCAGCTCTTGTGAAGGTTCACTGTCTAGTAAGAATCTTCATCTATACTAACTCGCTGTTTTTTGGACTGTTCTCTTGCATGTGACTTGTTTGGCTAGTTCAGGAATTCTAAGCCACCTTGTCGCATCCCTTCGAAGTCTTGATACTGTGAGACTATTCAGGCCACAGGGGAGAGTTCTGAAAGAAGAGTCATTCAGGAGGGAGGAGTTAAGTACCCGAGGATGAAAATGCTTGACTGTGAGGTAGTAGATGATTCAACCATTATGGCCCCAACCACAAGTCTCTGGGTGAAGCACACACACAGTCAGGAGTTTCCAAGGGAGTTTGGAACCTCGGTCCAATGTATGTTTTCATTTTTGGGATGGAAATTTTCAATGTTTCCTTGTTCAATTATGGTCCCCTTTGTAATATCATCCCCATTAAGATGGTCTGATGATCTTGTTCTACCGCTGTCCAAGCGGCCTTATCTACTTTTACCGTGGCTTCTAAGTGATTCAGATTCCTTGAAGTAATATTAGACCTGTGAAATAATGGACATGTTCTAATTTTGAGTTTGTTCTTAGTTTATTTTGTTAGGAAAATGCCTGGTGAAATCAATGGGTGTTATCTCTTGGATCTTTATTAGTTTAGGGACTCTATCAGTTTTTTATCCAGTGTGTTTAGATTTTGTTGGGGGTTCCTCCAATTTAGTGTCACAGTGTATCAATTGGCCCAATAATGGTTTTAGATCTTAGTTTTGATGGGGATTTTTCTCATCACATTAATGGAATCCTTGTGTTTGGGAGAACCCTCTCATGTTCTCCCCTTGTTCTGAGTTGTGGTTTCCTCTAGGTTGGTCATGTGTGACTTGGATAATAAATCATCATTCCGAAACAACATGTCTTTTCTGGCTGTGTTTGTACATGGACTCAATTCTTGGCTATCTTTGGTCTTGGTGACTTTATGGGGACATAAAGTGTCTGTGGTGGGGAGAATTGTCACATCTTGACCTCAGACAGTCTTTTATTTTATTCTTTTACTATTCTCACATCATTTGGATGAGGTTTATTGGGGTCACAGTTTGAAATTTTTCGACGTTTGATGTTTTCGATGTGTTTTGGGCCTGTGTGCGGTCACCATATCATCAGCCGTGCCCATGCATTCGGTCCTGGTGTATGCATAGTTGCTGATAGTTTAAATAAATAATAAATTAAATAATCAAATTTAGTTAATTGGAAATTGAATGTTAAATGAAATTTTACAATGATAAAACAAGGTTAATGTTTGAATGATAATAATAGTAATAATAATATTGCACATATGGTAATATTATTATTAGTCAATTTGGAAATAATACTACCAGTATTAAACTCTTATTTATATAATCATTATTTAAAATGAAAGAAAATAAATTTATCATTTTAATAACCATTAAGTTTGTTATAAATTTTATTTTGTAGCTATTATTATTATCATCATAATTTTACTATTAATGTTATTAATATTATTTTTATTGTAACATCGACAATATTATTTTATAAGTTTAATTTTAATATTAATTTTAGTCTTTTTATTATTATTTTAATTTTAATTACTTTTTTGGGTTAAACCCTTGGGGTTTGTTCTCCCCCATCCCTCTCTTTTTTGCATGCAGTGCCCCCCTTTATCCCCTCACCCATCAGGACCCATAACCCCTATTCATCCTTTGCATTGCGCACCCAAAGTCTAAGGCCACGACAATTTACTACTCCTAGTGATCTCGCTTGCTCTTGCTTCTCCACCACTCACGAAGCCACTAAGGTCTCCTACTCCTGGTGAAGCTGCTCACCCCTTCTCCTTCTCCCTCCGCTGTCTGGCCACCGCAGCTCCGCACACGAACCACTGACGATCGACTTCTGCCTCCCGACCTCCTCCTTCCATGCTTCCATTGTCCTCCCCCATCATGATCGATGCACCCTCGGCGTGCCTCCGCCTCGATGTCGCTGTCTAGCATGCCTGCATACCAGACGGTGTGCCTCTCCCTCTGGCCCATGACCGTCCACTCCCCTTAACATTTCATGACATCCCCCCTAATACACACATAACCAGCCATGATGCACTACACCCCCACTGCTTTGGCACGAACCCCTCTTCGAGTATGTGAAGGCCACCTCGGGCCTTCTTCTTGTGTGTTCTAATATCCACATCTGATGGTGAAGCGTATTGACTCTGTTTTAGTTCACTGGTAACATCCAAGGTATATAATTATACCCATTGTTTGGTTTCACACTTATTAATTGGTTTTTGATGGGTGTTCTAAGGATTCTCTCAATTTTTTTGTGGTGAATTGAACCTTGCTGTGCGTTTTGGGTGGTTTCCGATAAAATTGTCAAGCACTGAGTATTTGACATGGTTTCTCCTTAAGGTAGGATCCCCTTGCATATCTCCTTTAAATTTAATCATATATTGATTGCTTTCAATTTTTCCACACATTTTGAATAATAATTATTATTTTTGGAATAATTAGTTTGGGATAAATTATATAGTTTTGGTGATAACCTTGGTATTAAAAAATTAATTTTCTTATTTAATTGATTTTGTTGGTTCTTTTAGTTTTTTGTAAATGGGGAAGAAATGGTCTATGTGAATTTTTAATGTGTGTAGGTTCCAAATTGGTATTTTTATAAAAAAATTGAGTTTATTTAGTGTTTAAAACCTTATGGAGTTCTTGAAAATATTTTATAAATCAGATAAAATATTTATTGGATGGTGGAGGTGGTGAAAATTATGTTTAAAAAAGGGTGGGTGTGCGTTTGTTTTATTTTAAATAGTGGTTTGGGTTGATTATTGGGAATGTTTTATAAAACCATTTTAATATTTAATTTAAATATAAAATAAAGTGAAAAACATCATCGGAGGATTAATCAGGATGTGTATGTTTCAAAAAATATAATTTGATTGCATGGTGTTTTGAGTCCTAAAAATGTATTTTGCGCACTCGTTGTTTTCAGTACTTAATCGTATATACCCATTTAAATATTGCAAATTTTTTTATTATTTAAATGGTGTGTGTGAGATATGAAATGGTTTTTTGAATCCTATGTATGGTTGTGAAGGTGGGTTGTGTGCCGTTACTTACTAAATAAACTACTTTCGTGATAAATATTGTTAGGTCTTTTGGCCAGCTAAGTAAAAAAGTTGTTATTTGGAAATATTATAGAAATGATTTCTATGTAATTTTAGTAAATGGTTAAATGTCATAAATATAAAGGCCCGTTTTGCATCATAAAATAACTATTTTGAAAACCCCTATTGAATTAGGTCCCTCGCCTATTCATTGATTCTGAGATGGGAGGGTCCTCTTTACGTGACATGCCTTGCTTGTAATTATCTTAAGGTAGGGGACTAACCAAGAGGTGGTCGGTGTGGTGCCAGTCATTATGGCGCATGTGGGTATATTTATGTGACTTGTTGTTTGAATGTTATGGAATACCCTTTTGTGAAACTTACATGGGAAGCTTGTATAGCAAAGAGGGTTACTGAGAATGATTACTGCACTATTTCAGACTACGCACTGGCAAGTGGCCTATAACAGGGGGATGTTTTGTCATTATTACAATGGGATTTGGCCCCTCATATAAGACAGGTAGGGTGATGGTTTTACATTTTTATGTTATGATGTCATCAGAAGTAGGCCATCCTTCAGGATGAGTCACATGTATAGTTCGTTCGGGTCTTCCTTTGGGTTCCTAGGCGTTCTTCTGTTCCTTCAATACAAGTACCATTAATGCCATTGTCATCACTGTGTGGAACTGTGATCTCATGTTTGGTTATCATATCCATTTTTGGTAAGTTGTGAACTTGTTCACGTGTTAAATTATTTTCAGGAAAATATGTTTTAGAAAGAATAAGCATCCTTCTTTTTCTTAGTTGTAGAAAAATAAGTCTTTAACCATCCTGGTTTCCTTTTTATCATCTCTATAATCCTTATTTCATATTAAGAGGGTAATGGATTTTGTTTGTTTGTTTCTGAAATACTAATTGTGGAAAAATCTATATTCATATATTGTATTCCTAACCTGATAATAATTGTTTTTTATATTTATGGGATGTGCACTGGGAATAGAATAAGCCGGGTCTTCCTACTGAGTTTTAATACTAATGACTATAATGTTTTCTTGTTTTTAGTTTATCTTGTAGGTTACATCTGTGGTTCAGATCACTATTGGTGATGTATGGTTTTATTATTAGAGAGAAACCCACGAGGTTACATGGAGTCTTTTTCATGTGTAGGTTATCTAGGTTTTTGATCATACTTTTCTTTCTTGTCGTTTATTCTTATTTGTGCTGTCTGGCTTTCTTGTCACTGCTAGTTTTATTATTATTTGTTCAGTTTTATTAACTTACCTATCTTTATTTTATAGGAAAAATCATTACCACCAATTTATTTTTGATGCTTGACACATGTTTCCATCCCACGGGGATCATGAACACCCATTGGTCCATGTCGCGGGCCGACTTAGGTGACAGGTTCAAGGTCGACCCGGGCTAGTTTGTGATAGGTAGAATTAAACAAAAATAATCATTATTAATGATGTGATTATAAAATTAACCATTACCAATTTGGTAGCATCAGAATCAAAAACCCCATAGAATAAATAATAATAAAATGATTTAATAAATACAATGAACATAAATATACTCATGATATAACATATCAAATTTTATATATTTACACCTCCCAAAATAATAATTTTTTATTATGTTTTATGTCTTGTGGAAGTAAAATTGAGATGAGAAACCATTACCTTATAATATATTACCTTAATATGTGTCTAAAAATACATTTAAATAAATTTTTTGTCAATAAATGTTTTAAATAACCATATTCCTATATATCATACCAACATGAATAACTTATAGTATTTTATCTCCCATTTATTATCATTTCATTGTTAAATTCATTATTTCGATTGATAATTCCATTTTTTCCGATATATTTTAGTTCAGTGATTTTTGGCCATAAAATTTTATCATGGATACATTATATCCATAATGATATCAATAATATAATTATAAAATATGTTCATTATTTATGAATTTATATTAATCTATTAAATATTGATATAGAAAATGGATAACACCATTCATGGAGACGGTTGTCACTAAATATGTATAACCGATGACTCCATTTTTCATGATAAATGGAATGAAAGAAATATAAATATTAATTAAGTTTTTTTAGAATTATTCTTATTTCTTATATAAAATTTATATTAATAAAATATATCCTTGTTACAATCTATGTAAAAATAAAATTACAATCAATTCTCATCGATACGTGGAGGACGTAGTCCACACATATCCATGAGCAGCGTTATTATTTTCCAATAAATAGAAAGGATAGAAGTTATGTTTGATATTGAATTTCCATAAGAATGGTTATGTCATAAATATAATAAATATTCATTAAGTTTACCCATACCAACTTCAAAGTAATGTTTATGTGAAAAACAAATAGCATCACTTCATGAGATGATATTTTTTCGTACCCACAAGCATCGTTATTGTATTTACCGTAGAATGGAATGTAATAAGATTTATATGATATCATAACTAATTAATTCTAATAATTTAATTATTATCATATAAATATGTTAAATACATCATTATATATATCCTTGAAATGTGGATATAGAATACAATATACATTGGTTCGTGGTACGGTTGTCCGCCATAAACATGATCGATGATTTCATTTCCCATTTGATAGAAGTGAAGATGGATCTAGGTTAATTAATTAATATAACAAAATAAAATTATATATTCATAAATAGCGATATCATATAATCAAAGTGTAATATGTTTTGAAGGTGATATCATATTACCTCTTCTTCAGAGGGTCTCATTTGGTTTATACTTAAATAATACATAGGTTATATTTATAACAAAAATAAGGCCATTAGTGTGTTAGTCGGGAATTATGAAATATATTGAGTTAAGGAGGGATGAGAGTAATGGTTTTTGGAAGTTAAAATAGAGGAGGAGAGGGGGTGGCCTATTATATGTGTGAAACAAGACACAATGAAATTTTATAATGATCAAGTGATACCCAACTTTTTCTAATGAAAAATTCTTCATAAATTGGTAATTATAGACTCTTAGAGGTTATAATGATGAAATATTTTCATAAAATATCTTTTTATGTGTTTTAGATCATTTGAAAACCTTTTCATGTTAACTTAACTCCCTAGATAAACCATTTTTATCATAACAAGTGTAATTAATTTTGATGGTTTCACCTATTTATTTTTGGAAAAACTAACATAAAATTATTAGATATTATAAATTATTCATATGAAAAAATATTGAATAAATTTTTATAAATTATATTAATATAATTGGAAGTATTCAATATAAAATCATATAAAATACATGATAAAAGAGCGGGTATCCAATTGTAAAAATTCTTATAAGAAAGGAAAGTTTTATTATAAAAATTAAATATTATATTGAATAATGTGACCTAAATTAGTTATATTAATATAAAATTGAACAAATTTTACTTTTAATAAAATTAACAATATAATTTATATTAGTAAATTATTTAAATGAAAAATAGTTTTCTTGAGAAATATCTATTTTTTACTATTCATAAAAAATTAATTTCTCAGAAAATTTAAAAAAATTACCCAAATATAATTGTTAAATGTTTATTGAATAAATGAAATATATTTTTTAAAATAATTTTTATTAATTTATTAAATATATATTTTAAATAATATGTCAAAATACTAGTCATTAAAACTATCCAAAAAATATTTTTTTTTCCAAAAACATTTCACTCTCATTTGAATGGTTCTAATTTTATATCTAATAATTAGATATCCATAGAAATTATGATATAAATGTGTAAAAAATATAATTTTACAAATTTATTATTTACTATTAATACCTTAATTAGAACACCTTGGTTATAATAGTTATGCCTAAATAACAACATTTTTTTGAGTATTATGTTTTGTTCAAACCTAGTGTTGTGTGAATTGGATGTTATTAATGACAAAGAATTTGGTTAAACATAAATATATATTAATGTCTTGGGGTGGTCCATTATCTTCTATGATTGTTTTAAAAAGTCATCTACATTATCAAAGATGGTGTTCCGCTTTTAAAATCTTGGGGTGTCACACAAATGAAGATCGTTTATAATATTATTTTCATTTACTTCTAATGGTATTTCCTTTTATTAAAAGGTTTAATAATATTTTTAAAAAATATTTCACAATGAGTTTAATTTAAAATGGAAAAATAGAAATACTAAAAGAATTTTTAAATATAAATTGTTTTTTGGCTCTCAAAATTGATTCCAAAATTTGATTCCTTTATAATCAATGGTGTTCATAGATTTATTTGATGATATTACTAATTAAATTTTGTTTGATAAATATAATTGGTGTTTTGATTATCTGGTTTCTAAAAGTAGTTTAATATCTTTTTTCCAAAACAATATATCTAAAGTATGATTAAAATATTATATAAAGACATTAATGATGAAAATAGGCCCATTAAATTAACCCCTTATGATTTTTTTCTAAAATTAATAAAATTTTCAATATTATAGAGCATGTTTGTTAGATTGTTATTCATGATGTATAGGGAAATTTAAAAGATGGGTGTTTAGTGGTGAGTGTGTTCTTATGATTATTATACATTATATATTATTAATTGTTAATAATTGATCTCAAAAAGTAATTTTAAATATTATAGGGAACTATGAGTAAATTATGGGATATTTAGATACACATGTTATACTAGTTTTTTATTTTCCATTTTCACTTCGACCATAATATGGATTTCAGCCTAATTTGGAATTTTTTCTCTTCATTTAGTCAAGTTAGGTTGAGATTGAGTGTTAGGAAAACTGGATTGAATCATGGACACATATATTTCGGATTCTATTTATGTATACTTATAGGCTTTTCCCCTATTATTACTTAGTGTTCCCATGATATATAGATTTTAGCGATTTTTTGATGGTTATGATTCCTTTATTGTTTTTTATAAATAAATCATGAATGGTTAATAATTCTAACTATTAAAATTTTTATTACTAATATGAAAATTTCAACCTTTCATTACTCGTATATGTATTATAAAATTAACAACATGATGTTGTTTAATTAAAATGAAATTATCTACAAATATTTTAGGACTATTCTATTTTTTCAATTAAACATGGGTTTTTCAAGGAAATTTCTACAACAATTTCACATAAAATAAAAATCTTCCACATTAATTAAATATTTTTATGATGATTTTAAAATAATTATATACAATACATATTTATCAAAAAATGGTTAAAAGAATACAGTTTGTTTTAGTTTTTTTTTATTAAATTAAAAAATATTGAATTAATAGTTTTATTTTAAACATTGATGAATGGATTTATATTTAAATATTAAGAATGTGGTGGGGGATACAAATACATATTCTGTACAAAAACCTACTATATATCATGATTTGATTCAATTAGACATGAATGTAAGATATGATATATGGAAATAATATTTGTATGTTAATGGAGATAATTGATTATATTTCATTAGGGACATGGATATGTCTAATAATGGGTTATATTGGATAATTTTCACTTATGTGTATTAAGACACTTAATCTATTCTTTTTTTTGTTTGCTTCATTATGTGAGTCAATTATACCTTATGATTCATTTTTTAGTTTTATGTTCATTATGAGTATTTATTTATTATTATTTCTTGATTGATTATAATTTATATAAAACTACTTATTACATAATTCTATGACATGAAAAGTATTTAGTGATCATGTTGGGTTTTCAAGGTGGAATTCCATGTTTTTTTTGAATTTATAGGTGAAATCATTTACTTTTGTTATTTTTCATTCCCTATAAGTTGTTTCATGATTATAGGGATTGGTAATGTAATTTAGTCCATGTCAGGATCATATTTGGATGCTTCATTCTATAATTTTCTAGCATAGTTCATGGAAAGGTGATATCAATCCAACCTACAGTTTTCAGGGAGTAATGGTTGTCTAGAAATAAGTCTGTCATAACTATCGAGGTAAGGGAATAGAGTTTCTAACTAAATCATAACCATTTATAGTCTTGAGGCTCTAGGATAATTGAAATTATGCGCCATGAATTTCATGTTTTATTAAAAACCCCGAGAAAATAGAATATATTTTATAAAATATATTTAATTTTATTGATAAAAAGTGATATAAAAAACCATACATATAAGAAATACACAATAATATATTAAAATAATATTATTTAACAGAGAATTTTATAATATATTTGTCATAGAATAACTAAATTATATAAAATATATGGTATAAACATGTATAAATCAAATTCAATATATTCTTATTTATTAGAAATTAATTATTATTTTTTAAAATAAAATACAATTGGTTAGAAAAAAGAATATTTTTTCGAAAGGTGGTGTATGTACTCTTTATACATATAATTTAAAATTAATTATCAATGATTTTTTTAATTTTTTTATAAAAAACTATGATTTTATATCATCATATAAAAATTAATTTAGGTTTATTTTTTGATTTTTATAAAATGATTCACTTTTCATCAAAAATTAGACAATTTATAGTTTTATTAAAATATGCCTTTTTTTAAAGTATTTAAATATACCATTTTATTTTAATAGAGTTATAAAATTAAAATTATTCCAATTATATATTTTTTGAAAATTTTTTTATAATTTGAATAAATTTTATATTGAACTTTGATATACAAATGTTTTAAACTTCTGAATGTTTTATCTTTTGAAAATGACTTTTTGTCACATCTGTAGGTTTAAATTTCAGATGAATTATGCCACATCCGTGAATATAATTTGGAATAATGTATTCCATATTTATAATAATAATAATTTATATTAAATAATTTCAATATATTTATTCTTGATTATAAATACAAATGAAAATATTTAACTCTAATTTTTGTGGTTAAGGTGAAAATTAGTTTAACAGGGGTTAAACTAAGATTATAATATTTCTAAATGACCTAAAAATTTGTCAAATTATTATTTTATGTACATATTTATAACAAATATCATACATGGTTCCAGAATGATTATTTTTGAAGCCACATTTCATGTTAAAATTTAGGTATCACGTTTTCTTTTTAGAATATCCAATTGTTTCATCCTCCTCAATTATAAATGATTACTTCCTCACATCAACTTAATCACACCATTCAAGCCCTTTAGATCATAAAACACAATAAAAAATATAAATCCAATATAATTATAGAAATTATATAGAAATATTTACTACCAAAATACCAACCCTGTGGTCTATACAAGGAGATATAAAGGAGGATTCTCTAAGAGATGGTAATTGAGTTAATGAACCTCGTTAATTTTATTTCTTTTTTTTACACATTCAATTATGTTTTAATACTTAGAATATAACAATAAAAGTATTTACCATATAATAATATATTATTTTATTTATTTAATATTATTTATAAATATTTTCATTCATTAAATGTGAAATAATGATGTCGATTGTGCGTATGGTGGACTCCCACCTCACGATGGGATGTAACTCGTTTTTTCAATGAAAACATATCATGATTTCTTATAATGATGGATTTGATATATATATATATATATTCATTATTTGTTGTATTATTATACTTTATTATTTATAATACCACATATACCATTAGATATTCCATGTTTTTTAAAATTCATCAACGTCGCTCTTGTGTAGGGACATTTACCACCTCATGAGGTGATGTGCTTTATTTTCACATACAACATTAGAGAAAGGTAATAAGTATAAATTTAACAAATATATCTGATATATATGAAATGTTATTTAATATTAAGAAATAATATATCACCAACATTAGTACCCTATTACTCAATAATAACCAATATTATCCCTTTTGTGTACGCATGACTTACTATCTCCATGAAGTAGTGTGATTAATTTTTTAAGTGAAATTTTCTTGAATGGTTTTAACAATGAATCTAAGGATTAAATATAACATTAATTTTTTTTATAATTCTGAATATTATGGATCTATAATCCATTCAAATTAATCATAACGTCAAGACAAAATACTAATTTGAATACAAATAAATAAACAACTGATATAATGAAAGCAATGAAATAATATTATCAAACTAATGGGTAATTTTATAAAAGAACTATATATGATATTATAATTATTAATATAGTTCTATTATAAGTTAATATGACTATTAATACAACATTTGAGAAAGGTAATAAGTATAAATTTAACAAATATATCTGATATATATGAAATGTTATTTAATATTTAGAAATAATATATCACCAACAATAGTACCCTATAACTCAATAATAACCAATATCATCCCTCTTTTATACGCATGACTTACTATCTCCATGAAGCAGCGTGATTAATTTTTTAAGTCAAATTTTCTTGAATGGTTTTAACAATGAATCTAAGGATTAAATATAACATTAATTTTTTTTATAATTCTGAATATTATGGATCTATAATCCATTCAAATTAATTAGAACGTAAAGAAAAAACACTAATTTGAAAACAAATAAATAAACAACTGATATAATGAAAACAATGAAATAATATTATCAAACTAATGGGTAATTTTATAAAAGAACTATCGAGGTAAGGGAATAGAGTTTCTAACTAAATCATAACCATTTATAATCTTGAGGCTCTAGGATAATTGAAATTATGTGCCATGAATTTCATGTTTTATTAAAAACCCCGAGATAATAGAATATATTTTATTAAAATATATTTATTTTTATTGATAACAAGTGATATACAAAACCATACATATAAGAAATACACAATAATCTATTAAAATAATATTATTTAACAGAGAATTTTATAATAGATTTGTCATGGAATAACAAAATTATATAAAATATATGGTATAAACATGTATAAACCAAATTCAATATATTCTTATTTATTAGCAATTAATTATTATTTTTTAAAATAAAATACAATTGGTTAGAAAAAAAAATATTTTTTCGAAAGGTGGTGTATGTACTCTTTATACATATAATTTAAAATTAATTATCAATGATTTTTATAATTTTTTTATAAAAAACTATGATTTTATATCATCATATAAAAATTAATTTAGGTTTATTTATTGATTTTTATAAAATGATTCACTTTTCATAAAAAATTAGACAATTTATAGTTTTATTAAAATATACCTTTTTTAAAGTATTTAAATATACCATTTTATTTTAATATGGTTATAAAATTAAAATTATTCCAATTATATATTTTTTGTAAAAAATTTTATAATTTGAATAAATTTTATATTGAACTTTGATATACAAATGTTTTAAACTTCTGAATGTTTTATCTTTCAAAAATGACTTTTTGTCACATTCGCAGGTTTAAATTTCAGTTGAATTATGCCACATCTGTGAATATAATTTGGAATAATGTATTCCATATTTATAATAATAATAATTTATATTAAATAATTTCAATATATTTATTATTGACTATAAATACAAATGAAAATATTTAACTCTAATTTTTGTGGTTAAGGTGAAAATTAGTTCAACAGGGGGTTAAACTAAGATGATAATGTTTCTAAATGACCTAAAAATTTGTCAAATTAGTATTTTATGTACATATTTATAACAAATATCATACATGGTTCTAGAATGATTATTTTTGAAGCCACATTTCATGTTAAAATTTAGGTATCACATTTTCTTTTTAGAACATCCAATTGTTTCATCCTCCTCAATTATAAATGATTACTTCCTCACATCAACTTAATCACACCATTCAAGCCCTTTAGATCATAAAACACAATTAAAAATATAAATCCAATATAATTATAGAAATTATATAGAAATATTTACTACCAAAATAAAAACCCTATGGTCTATACAAGGAGATATAATGGAGGATTCTCTAAGAGATGGTAATTGAGTTAATGAACCTCGTTAATTTTATTTCATCTTTTTACACATTCAATTATGTTTTAATACATAGAATATAACAATAAAAGTATTTAACATATAATAATATATTATTTTATTTATTTAATATTATTTATCAATCTTTTCATTCATTAAATGTGAAATAATGATGTCGATTGTGCGTATGGTGGACTCCCACCTCACGATGGGATGTAACTTGTTTTTTCAATGAAAACATATCATGATTTTTTATAATGATGGATTTGATATATATATATATATATTAATTATTTGTTATATTATTATACTTTATTATTTATAATACCACATATACCATTAGATATTCCATGTTTTTTACAATATTTCAACGTCGCTCTTGTGTAGGGACATTTACCACCTCACGAGGTGTTGTGCTTTATTTTCACATACAACATTAGAGAAAGGTAATAAGTATAAATTTAACAAATATATCTGATATATATGAAATGTTATTTAATATTTAGAAATAATATATCACCAACATTAGTACCCTATAACTCAATAATAACCAATATCATCCCTTTTGTGTATGCATGACTTACTATCTCCAAGAAGCAGCGTGATTAATTTTTTAAGTCAAATTTTCTTGAATGGTTTTAACAATTAATATAAGGATTAAATATAACATTAATTTTTTTTATAATTCTGAATATTATGGATCTATAATCCATTCAAATTAATCAGAACGTCAAGACAAAACACTAATTTGAATACAAATAAATAAACAACTGATATAATGAAAACAATGAAATAATATTATCAAACTAATGGGTAATTTTATAAAAGAACTATATATGATATTATAATTATTAATATAGTTCTATTATAAGTTAATATGACTATTAATACAATTATGAATGAGGTTAAAGAACATTCCACCAAAATCAAGTATGAGGTAGGAGAATTCTTTTCAATTTTGATTTCATTGATAAATATATTTTAATATACACATATTCATTTTTATATAGTTAATATACTAAAAATATGATGTATTTAACATTAATAAGTATTTATTCATGAGGATTAATGTTTCAAATTTTTTACTCTCCCATAGAATATAATTTAAATGTTTCTAAAGTAGAATGAATTTAATTTTCAATCTCCTATTCTATTGGTATTTCTTTTAATTTTTTTAGGAATATTATCCTTTATCCTTTATAATATCCACTAATTATCTTAATTATAAATATTATTTTTATATTATATATGATTATTTCATACAAAATATACCATTTTTACATAGGGTGTTTACTTTTAATGATTCATGATTAACTAGGTAAATCATTTTTATACCTGTATCATTTACTGAATAATGATATTTGATGATGAGGAATATTGTTCATTAATTAAATTGATCATTTGATATATTGAGAATTATTTGGAAATGAATTTATGGGTGGGATCTTATTATTAATAGTCCTTTGAATTATCAATAGTATTATATCGATAATCTATATGATAGTAGTAAATGAGTTTTTATCATTTGTTTTAAATTGTATTGTTGAATTTCTTAATAATAGAGTTATCATGATTCCTGATAATATGAAACCTAATGATTAAGAATTATGTTCATTGAGAATTATTTTTGATTATTATCCAAGAAATTTTAATATTGGATGCATTTCATTCTATTTTAATTAGTTAAATAGAATGTGTGTTTTTTATTTAACTTCATATATTGATTATTCCATATCTAATCATTATAATAATGTTTTTGATAAAATCACATGTGTGGTTTGTTATTTAACATTCCATATTTATTATTTTTATTAATTCAATATTTCTTAAACTATAAGTAACTATTATTATGAATTGTATCTCCCAATAATTTTTTTTCTTTTCCATAGTATAGAAAGATGAATTCATTGAATGGGTTAAATGATAAGGACTATTTTCCATTACTGTGATACATATTTTTATTCGCAATGTAATATGGGTTTTATGTATTAATTATCTTATGATGGACAACTGAACTACTAGATCCTTGGTGATGTGTTCCTTATATCGTATTAAAATACAACAGTTTAGAAAATGTTTATGGGTTACTAGATTTTTGGCTATAAAATTAGTTATTAGAGGAATAATAGTAGAATCTGTGGGAACTAGACGAAGGGGAAAAATAATTTTTAATAATAAACTATGACATTCAATTAGGATAAGTATATAAGGGCATCTAAATGTTTTGGTAAGATAGATATTATTTATTTTTATTAAAAATTCATCTTTATTAGGATTCTACAGGTAGACATGGCCCTATAACTATTATACATAGGGGTAATGAATCTGAAAATGGAATGTCTATCTTGATTAGAGAATTACATAATAAAAGAAAATTGGCCCAAATGTGCACCTATTTTGAAACTCTTAGTGCATATTATTAGAAAAAATCAAATTTTATTTACCAACCATTATAAATTATTATAAATAAATACATCCCCAATGGAACCTAGTTTAAAATTCATCAATTAAATATTGTATAATATTACTATTAATGTTATGTACTATACCATATTTAAAATTATATTGTATGATTTAAATTAAATATTTTTTAGATAATTAAATGTATTCCATTTTATCGAAATGGAGTCTGTAAAAAACAAGGGTATCATTTCTTATTTCCAATGTTGATATTTCACTAATGAAAAGGCCAATACATCTGGCATTGGAACTACACATACCATGGATATAATAGGAAAGCTTATTTAGGTTATGAAATATCACCACACATGAATTGAAAAACATGTTTTTCCACTGCATGATGCTATTATAATGAATAATATTATAAAAAAAATCCCCCATTATTTATTTGGACTACTAATAAAATGGTTACTATGCAATGGAATATATCCCTCAAAAATATATTTCAGTAATTGGGACTTGATGAAAAGGAAAACATTATACTAGAATTTTTCTATCTAAAGGGATATTTTTAATATTTATTGTCATTTATCTAGAATACTATTGAGTAAGATGAAATTGAATAGATGGAATAATGATATTTAAAGGAGAAATTTTTCATCAAATTTTTCCCTCCTGAGAATCAAACTAAATTGAATATAATTGTCCATATCAAAAATAATAAAGGATGATGTTAATGTTATGTAGTATGAGGATACCTCTATAATAATATCCACTTATGATATGAATTATATATTTACTATAGAATGGATTAATACAAATTTTATTTAAGGGATTATTCAATATTTCCAAAGGGTGGTGGTCTCTTAATATTTTTCATCATGTGATGAAATTGATTCTTGTGGAATAAAAAGATAATTCGTTTTCTAGATCCTATATGTTCAATGGAAATCATTATAATAATTGTTTTTCTAACCTATATGAAAACAAGAATCTATAAAATAAGAATAAGGGAATGGAGAAATTTATATACAATAGAAACTGTGGAATGATCCATTCGGGCATATTCTTGATGTGAATTTGAGTTTGTTATAAGGGAGTATATAAGGGTTATCTTGATATTGAATGAAAGAGTGTAACATCCCAAGTAAGTAATGAATAATAGATATTTTTATCTATGTATATTAATGAATTAGATAGTGTTTTAGAGGCTTAAAATGAAAATAAATCCAATCTTAAGCATGAAATACACTAATATTTTTAAAAGATTGTTTTACTACCTTTTGATGGAAAACCATTTTTAAATATATCTTTTGAAAATTTTATAAGATATGTTTGTAAAAATAAACTTATTCTTTATGATTGGGACTTAAAAATTTACTTTGTGTGAATTTTTTGGTATTTTTCTGACAATGTTCATTTTTTAATGAAGAGTGAAAAATACTGTATTTTACATCAAAACTGCTTTTTAATTTAATTTATTTATACGATTAGATTGTCTTTTGAATTGGTTTTAAAGTGAAATTATAATATATTTTTACCATTTAATCCAATAGTGGTCATTGGAATTAATTTCACTTTGAAATTGGACTTAAACTAGTGTCAATCTTCTGATACTTATTGTTCCATAAAAACACGCTATTTTCTCTGACAACGGGAATTAATTATTAATTTAATAAATGAAACTTATATGTTTTGAATTTTGTCAAATAGACATCATTTTTGAATTCAGAATATCAAATATATCTTAGTGCGATGTTTTGGTATTTTTCTGAAAAACTTCAATTTTTGATGAATAGTGAAACCAGTAAGTGGTAGTTAAAGAAACTGATTTTTCATTTAAATGAAACTTTGCCACTTCTGTGATTTGATTTTCAAAAATCCAACATACATGGTTGTCATTAAGAAGTGAAATTTGGTTCAATGGGATTAAAATATTTTTTTGGTGAATAGTAACTTTTATGTTTTTAATCGCGATTAGTGGTAATTAGTGTAGTTTAAGATAAAAATAATATTTTAATAATATGAGATGACCTAGAAACACGTCCTACCTTTATTGGATGTGTCATGGACGAACAAGAAAATCCATGGGTCAACTTGGGGACCCAATGGGGCCACTTTGGTTGGGAAATGACATAAAAAACTTTTTATTTAATGTTAAAGTAAGAATGACACAAACATGAGTTATTTTACTAAAAAACATTCTACATGGGGTTATACAAGTCATAGTTTTGATTATAAATAGTAATTGGAAAGATAAAAAGATTTACTACATCATAGTATTTTTTTTATAATTTTTAGACTTTAAATAAATTAAATTATTTATGACATCATGATGATGCAGCGATTACCTCATTAATAAAGGATTTAAATAAAATGAAATTATAATGTAACATCTATGACCTAAACTTGTCCAAAACCTATTGGATGGGTGGATTTAGAACCATTATCACCTTACCCTCAAATTATATCAATGTGGGACCTTTTGAAATCGAAACTCATTTTAAAATAACGTAACATTTCTTTACTTTCCAAGAGTGCCCCTCCTCTCCTCTTATAAAAGGCCCCCACCTCTACCTCCTTACCCACAATTCCAAAGCCTTTGGATTAGCTAACCCCAGCCCATTTTGTCTCTCCACATCCCTCTCTTACTCCTTGAAGCCTCACTTTTGGAATAAGTCTTCACAAGGAAGCCTTTGAGCTCAAACCAAAGGGAGTTACCCGATTTTAAGGTAATGTCTTCACTTGAGTCCTTTTGTTTTATTTTACTTCTCCAACCCCCTAAACTCTTTTTATTCATTTATTTTGTAACAACTACAATATCTTCAATATACAAGGATGTTTTTATATGAAGGATTCGAGCTACAATTACACACACCTACATCTAATGGTTAAAGAACATACTGTTTCTGTGGATGGCGAATTTCGGCCTCCCGAAACGATGATTGTTCAACATTCTTTTAACACATTCAAAGGTGGACATTAAGATGACACTATATTTATATATGATATATAATATGTTTATGTTTTCCTTAAGCTTATGTATTTTTCATTTTGGACATACCTTTATGGTTTCCATTATGGGTAAACGCAATATCTTCATTTAAGGAAGTGTGGACTACCGCCCCCTCAAAGTGATTTGATTCGTTAAATACCATATGTGGGACATATAAAGTATGGAGTTATGATATTATATATGATATTAAACTGGAATTATAATATAACTTTATATAATTATGATTCCATTCTATAAAATATGAAATAGAAATGAAAGTAGCGTTCATGCGTACGTACGGCTTACCGTCTTCATGAACGGTGCATTTCATTTTTACCTCTAAAAGATTATGTAATATTATAAATGCATGTATATACTGGATATATATTTTATATTTGATATATACATCATGATTATAATTCTGGATATAATGGATACATGAACAACTTGTAATTATAAAGGCTTTATTTTTTACTCAAGTACCAATGATCGTTAAAATGACCGTTATTAACTTAAATAATTACATATTGTTCATGAAATGGAAATAAGTGATATAAAAGGAATAATGAACTTGAAAAATGTTCTTAAACAAGTAGAAATTAACTCATGCTTATTATTCAGGAGATTAAAGAATGACCAAGTCAAGTCGGACCCGAGGTATGGGACTTCGTCTCAATCTTCTTTCATTGAGGCATATTTTGTTTTATACACAACCTTATTTTATACGGTGTATAAACCCCCTTGACTTTTATTTTTATTCAAAAGGAATCTTTTTTATTCGATTCATTTACTAAACGACAAAAGGGAATGTTTTTTTCGTACGTATGCGGTGACAACGACTTCTCCACTACCGTGACCATTATTTGAGTTTCAGCTTCCTCTACAAGCCATACCTTTTTTTAAAGAGAAATAAATACCATGTTTTACTTTTCTTTTATTTTGGTATTGAAAATGGTTGTCATAATGTTTTTATATCAATGTGTTGTATTTATATCTTATGATTGAAAGGTGGAAATGTTTTGTTTCCTTTATGAATGTTTTATGTGATATGATTATGTTGAGGTTCTTGGGCATTATTATGAAGATGGGTGGTTCTGTGATAAACTAAGGGCGGGTGAGCCCGATATAGCTCTCCAATGCATTGGGTAACGCAAAGGAGTGAAACGTTAAGGTTTCTCCAAAGAGATTTAGGGAATATACTATGATGGGTATTCCAAATGTAACCAAGAGGGTTACTCCCTACATAAGAATGTTATGAATGCCTCAAGTTACATTTATGTCTTATGATTTCTATGATTTATTCATGATTTGATGAGGTATGTTAAAGTGCTTATGTTTTATGGGTAAAGTATGATTTCATTCTTATGTATATATGTACCCATGTTTCCTTTCCATATTTTTATATCCCTTACTGAGCTTTTTTATGCTCATCCCATGTTTTTGAAATGTTTTTCACAGGTCAAGGGAAAGGTACATGATATGATGATAGTGTCAAGGAAGTTTCAAGAAAGAATCCATGTTTTATTTTATATATGTTTCCATTGATGGGAAAAATGAATACTATCTTTTATGTAACCACTTTGTTTAAATGTGGAATGTAATTCATGTTTTATCATCTAATTCTCTAAAAATCTAAACCTAAAAAGATCTTCAAGGTGTAATCTGGTAATAACTCAATATTAAGTAATGTTTAAGGCTGGGGCCTTATAAAGAGGATGGAATAGATTAATTATTTCCTAATCATCATCTAAAATGAAAATGTGAATTATTAAATCCAATTTCACATGTTTCAGGGGAATCTATCATGGAATAATAAAATAGGATAAGGCCATGTTAATATGATCACTAAAGTCATGGTGAAAGTAACCTATGGTTATGAGGTTGGTAGTTTAATCATATAATAGAATTTTTCAATTGATTTGTTTAATTATTTAATTTTTCACTTTTCATATATTCTATAATTTTTACGAAATCTAAATATTTCCCTATAAAAATACGAAGTGAGTTTCCATTAAATAATAATAGTGAAACAATCAATGTAATAAGTAATGTTTTAGTATGTTCCTAATTTGAAACCTTAATGTTCTCTATTTTATGGATTTGTAATCATAGATATGGTTTACATTCATATAATCCATATTATAGAGTGGATTTCAAAATATTATGAAAATATTTATAGTATGTAGAATGAAATTATGATTCATGGTGAATATGTCAATTTACTTATCATTATAGTTGAGACTTCAACATCTGAGTCATGACTATATCAACAAAATTATCACGTCCTAGTGAGATTCATTGGGGATGATAAAAAATATCTAGATAGAGACGGTATTCATAAAATTGAGGATGTACATACAATATATTTATTAATTTATGTATCTTTTATGGAATTATCCAGATATCCACAAGAGCATTAAGTTTATTTTTACATTTAATTCATCAAAGATTGATGAATGATATCAAAGAATCACTATAAAACATCCACTATGGAATTGGTGGAGAAAATGAATCTACTAGAGGAGTTGGGTGGTAATGTGTTTATCCACCCTAGTGTTTTACCATGGTGATACCCCAATATCTTAATTAATATGAAATATGGATAAATGAGGTGGTAAATATCTATATGGAAAAAAAATTCCATTATAATAATGAACAAATATCCTCTACCTCACATTGATTACTTATTTTATTAACTTAACAATATTTGATTTTTTCAAAGAGTGAACCTTAATATGAGGTATCTTTATTTGGGATTAGATAAGGAATAAATTTATAAGACAAAATTCTGAATAAGGTATAGAAATTATGATTTTATTGAAATACCATTTGGATTGACTATTTTACCCTCTATTTTATGGATATAATGATCAGAGTATTCCAATAATGTATTATTTATTTTTTCAATATATAATGATTATATATTGGTGTATTATATGATCTACAAGGACCATGAGGATCACTTATAGGTCATTCTTGAGACTTCATGAAACAAAGATTGATATGGTATTTTTAGTTTGTGTTATTTTTGTCATCATGACTATTATTTTCTTGGAAATATTTTCCCCAATAAAAGAATCTCAATTTATCCTTAAAGGACAAAGGAATTCATAGTATTCCTTATAATAATAAAATTTAATACGGTAAGTATATTCATTAGGAAGGTAGGTTACACCCAATAATTCATTAACATTTTTTCATATTTGTATAACCAATTTAATATTCTTACACGTAAAGGGTTTATGATTATATTGTATATGAAACATAAATAATGTTTTGATGAATTGAAGTAGATATTTTTCAATGAAATTATTTTGAATATTCCATTTTAAAATGATTATTTTGTAATATATTATGATGCATCAATTAATATATTGGGGTTTTCCTTATAAAAAATGATAAAGTGATTGCATATACATCAGGTTAGTTGAAAAGTCAAGGAAAAAACATTACAACCCATGATCCTGAGTTTGAAGTTGTAATCATTATATTAATTATATGGGGAAATTATCCCTATGGTTAAATATGTGAGATATAAAAGGACCAAAAGATACTATAGTACATCTTTTCAAAAAAGAACACTACATGTGGAAAATATTATAGCTTGAGCTACTTAGGTATTTTGAATGTTTAATACACTACCACATGGGGAATGCTAAGAAACTAGTGATATCATTAAACATGATGGATCATAGGGTTATGACCCAAATTTGGATTTAGAAGGATCTTATGTTCATAGAAATCAAAACGATGTATCATTGAATTTTCATGTAATGTGAGTGATCAATCCATTTTCAAATAATTTTTAAAACAAAATTATGTGAAAAATAAAAATGTATCAATACTATGAAGTGAATTTTTAGAATAAAATTAACATTAAGAAAGATAGGATGTTGTTATACATCATTTTAAAAGATGGAATTATAAATTGCGTATGAAGTAAGGTATTCATTTTATACCCAAGCTAAAAAGGATTTTTCTCGATGATTCTCATAGCTTTAATTTCATTATGCACTCTAGTATTAGTAAGATGTAAAGGATTTGAAGGAACATTTTTGGTGGGATAACATGAAGTAGAAAATTGGTTATTATATGTCAATAACCTTAGTTTTAAAACATGTGAAGGATAAAAGAAAACACCATTGTAGAGTTATGTGACCTCTTCCGATTCCTATATAAAAATGGGATGACATCACTATGGAATTTTTCACAGGACTTGAAAAGAACCCCACAATTAATGATGAAATATAGTTTGGGATTGATCTAATAACCAAATATATATATATATATATTTACTTAATATAATAGAATAATTACTTATTTAGAACCTAGAATGTGAAATTACTTGAGGCTTGATGCCCGAATCTAGTGAATTAATTTATTACACTAAAAAAACAAGATTCAAATCCCATTGGACCAATCAGATTCTTTGTATTGGAAACTAGAAATAATCATGATACCCATTCTAAATACTGAAAATAAAATTAAACATAATATGTAAAAATTTATAATAAAATGTACCCTTAAAAATACATTATATGGTCGCTACTTCATAAAATTGGGAAAGGGAATAGAATAAGGGTGTGCTGAATTGCTAAGTAAGGGATAAATACAACATTAGTTATCATGAATCAATGAGAATAAACCAACATGGAATGGTAATTATCTAAGTTAAAAAGCCATTAAAATCACTAGATAAGGAATAAAAAATATTGGAATACAATTCACTAAAAAACATGAAATTTAATCAATAGATATAAAATGAAATGCATCCATATATATTTTCATTGTGAAAATCCTGTTGATATTAATTGAAATGAATTTTGATTGATTGAAATGATTTATTTTTGGATGACATGTATCTAGTACATGAACAAATATATCATAAAAATATATAATAAATACAGATTAATCTACTCTTATGTGACCAACTGATTCAACCCATAATACTACCAATGCATTGATGGGCTATCTATAACTGAGCTCCACCCTTGTCTGCCAATCCAAAGCATGCCTCAAACATCGAATAATAAATTTGGTTTATAAAAATTTATCCTATCATAAAAAATAAATGTTTAATAAATAATACAAATTTATTAAAAATTATTCAATTTTTTATGTAAAAACTAGTTTTTTTTTGATGTTGATGAATGGAAATACAATTGAATGATCATTAAAAGATTTATAAGGAAAAAATACTTAAACATTACAAAGTGTCATATACCACTCTGAAATATTTGAATCATAATTACAATGATGGAATAAAAATATATTAAAATTATTATATCTTGAGAACAAGGATATAAAAGATATAAAATTTTAATGGTTATTATTTACACCATATAAAATAAACTAGGTGTATAACATTAAAATTTTCCTCATTGAAATGAAATTGAGATGAAATTCCTTAACTTGCATTTACTTTGTTAAGAACATCCATTAACATCAAATATGATAGTTTTAACAATGTTATTAACTAATTACAAAAGCATACTAATATTTATCATATCATATAATAACATTTTATAATGTCTCAATACCTATTTTTTTAATAATCGTCAATCATTTTCAATATTTTTTTGTGTCAATTGCCTCATTTTTCGAGTATGTTTTTACTTTCCACATATTGTTACTAGTAATTAGATCGTGATTTCACCATCTATATTATTTAATCCATTATTTAAATATAATATATATTTATTACATATGTATTTATATTAATTGATAAAATTTGAAGATAGGAAATGAAATGCACCGTTTATGGAGACGGTAGGCCGTACGTACAATGAACTATATTTTCATTTATTTTCCATATAAAAAAATGAAAAGTAAATAATGTATATTATTATTATTATTATAATAATATTATATTAATTTTTATGTGTCAAATATGATTATTAAATTGATTCATTTATACAATGCATGTATAGTGTGAATGAATCACATAACTTTGAAGAGGAGGTAGTGCAAACATCGGTAAGTGAAGATATTGTATTACCACAAAATGGGAAGTACAATTATATGTGTTATATATAAATTATAGGAGAATAAATAAATTATTAATATAATATATGTTATATAGAAACAATAAATATGGAATTATTTCCAACCACGAATGGTGGATGATGGAAGAACGAACACCATTGGTTCGCGAGGTGATAGTCTAACATACACACGAATGATGATTGCATATCCAATTTGATTGATGTCTATGGAAGTGTAGGTAGAAATATTATAATAAAAATATCTTATTATATTTAAGATACTTATGTTATTAAATAATATTCAAAAAATAATAATTAATTTTTTTAGAAAGTAATAATTCAAAAGGGATCGTTGAAGAATATTATCTCGTTTTTTGGTAACTAATTTTGTATGATATGAAAATACTTATTTTGCTGGATTTTATAAAAAATAAAGGATTGTAGGATTAGGGGAGGGATGTTTGGAGTTTATTTGGTATATTATTGGAGGATATAAAAGCATCAATGTGTTGTGAGGAAATAATGGAAGAGATTCATTTTTATAATTGAGGTAAGGGGTACTTATTGAATCTTTAATAATATTAAATTAATACAAATTAATATCCAAATCCAAATGAATTTAAAGTGAGATATTTTTAATATACGATGGATTAAATTCAAAATACTCTTATCCAATAATTTTTTGACATTTTTATGTCATTTTATTACCAATATGCTATGGCTTTAACACTTATTTTTCTTATTTAACTACTACTATGACAAAATGTGTTTTTATTTATTAAGGTTCATTATAGTAACTCTATAATTAAAAATTAAACATAAATTAAACTTCTATGAGATAATTAACCATTAAAAAAATCTATTTTCAAAATTTTATGTTATTATTAATTTTATATCATTTAATTAAATATTAAATATTTTAAAATATTAAAAATGTCAAGTTGGAATCTATTAATTATTATACATTTTAAAATTACAAAATAGGATGAAAAAAATTAAAAATTAACTATTACATCCGTATTATGACTAGTTAATATTGAAAATTATTTTATTATATTAATTATTTCAAATTATAATTTATTGAATATTTTTAATATCAGTTATTTTATACCATTATTAACTAAAAAATTACTCTATCATCATTGTGTATGCCCTTAAATTAATTTTTTAATTCATAAAAGTTAAAAATAAATTACCATGATGATGATAACCATTTAATATTTCAATGGAATACTTATAGTGAATGATATCTTCTGAATAACTATATATAAAATGTTTAATATTTAATAGAAATATTCAAATGACATATTTGACATTCCTTAGAATAAATTACTCAACAAGGATTATAGGAATTGAAGTGGCCCCAATAGGTGATAAAATTGGGTAAAGGACAATTTTGGTCAATAATAACTCATCCAATGAAATTATTAAATATTTTTGGGAAATTTTATAATATATATAATATTATTTTTAACCATAATTACTCGATTTAACTTTAATCAAGTTAATGAAAAACATCTAAAGTTACTATTCATAATGTCCAAAAATAAAAGGGAACTAATTTCATAATTTTTTCCCACTGGTTTCAAATATAGATTATATTTTTAAAAATTTAGAACATAGAATTTTTAGTAACTAATATAAATTTAATCTCATTGATGGAATGAGAAAATATGTTTTTAAAGTGAAAATATTCAAAACATTGAAACATTTTTATTTCAAAATTAAATGATAAATTCATTAAAAAAAACTAAATTAGATAGAATGATGTAAAATTTTATCTAATTATACATTAAAATGAATCAATAATATTTTTTAACACTATAAATTATTTTAATGTGAAACAAGTTTTCACATACAATTCAGTATTTTTTAATAATTCCCCAAACCATGAATTGTATCAAAAAAATACCAAAAGAAATTCAAAGTAAATAATGATATTCCACTTTCAAATAAGAATTTTATTTTAAAAAAATTAATTTATAAATGTGTCAAAAACTATATTTAAACAACTACACCATCAAAAGGTAGTAAAATAGCCTTTTTTAGAAAAATACATCATTTATGCATAAAATTGGATTTTTTCTTTTAATATATTTTTTAAAAAATATGATAAATGATAAAAATTATATTTAATAATATATATATAAATAATATAATTAAAATGTGTAATTTTTTTATTATAAACACACATGTATGCAATTAAATTGTTTATTAGAAAAACATTTCCATTTATTTTAAAAGGGGTTATATCTTAATTGATAAAAAAATTTCATCGAATAATTCATTATATTTAAATTTGTTATCCATATTTTCAAAATTTATTAAATACTATTCATTTTTTCCATTCTAATAGTGTGATAATAATGATAACATTTAAATAATAGTATTTATTTATTCTATTATAGTCAATGTTAATTGTAACGTAAGATATCAAATAGATTTTTTAAAAAAAAGGGAAATACCATAAAATTTTGGGGTGTTACATTCTCCCATAATTAAATAAATTTTGGCCTCATAATTTGAAATTGAACATCATAAATCCATGGTAGATACTTGAAATTTATTATGATGGTAAACCCACATCAGAAATAGGAGTAATAAAAAATTAGGTAAATAATAGGGAAATGTAAATGAAATGGTTACCCAAAAACTCGTTTTTTGACTAGAATAAACATAATAAAAACATGAAAATGCTTGAAAAATAAAACCATCATGTTATAAATGGGAGTGATAGAGAATGAATTCTGTTGAAAGTCTTTATACAAAAATTCATAAACTATAGCAATGAAAAAGTTCATTAATATCATCAAGATTGAATATAATAGAACACTATTTTTGTTTCCTGTCCATATTCCAAGATTTGATATATTTTTTTAACTCCGAAAATGTAAGTGAATATACATTCTAATAGACATGATCTAATCATTTTTTTACCATGAACTATTGTTAATTTATCTCTTAGAACAAGATGAACCACATAGTTATGTTATATATAAACACTAAAACCCGATCTAAAGATCAACATAATCCACTTCGTAAAGGGTTAATATTTCAAAAATATTATGACCCCATAGTTTAGAATTATTTCTAAGGTAGTTATTCATGCTTATTTTATTTTATCCATATTACTCATATCATTTTCTAAATGTAATTACCTCATCATTGGAAATATAAAAAGGCTTATGTTTCTATTAACAATGTGATTTCCAAAAATATCCACATTCTACCTAATCACATTTCTTGGATATTGGTACCAATCAATACAAGATGTTATGTCTTTGATGAAAAAGTAATGCATTAGAATCCTTGTAAATTTCATAAAACTTATAACCATAACATGATCAATAACATTCTTTTACAACATTATGAAGTTTTAAAATTATTTGAGGAAATTAATCATTCTACCATAGCTATATAAATATCATAATCTTGACATTGAACCGTTAGCTTCTTATAAGGTATATTATATTCATTCATGGAGCATTCATTTTTATAGAGGACCGTATCATTGTAGCTATATCATATAATAGTGTCGTTTTTATTCTTCCCTTTTCATTATTTATCACATTGACCCTTATCTCCACACATATAAAAAACAACCATTCCCTTCCAGCAGTTAACATGGAGATTCATTCCACAGTCATCACATGTGTTGAAATGCTTATCTAACTTCTTCATTTTATCCAAACTTTTCCATATCTTGATCTTCTTATCTTTATTCCCTTAGAATCCACAGGACTTGGAAAATTCATTCTCTAAATTGATATCAAATAAATCAATATTATCTTATGAAGAAAATTTTTGAGACACTAACACCCTTTAGAGACTTGGATTAAATCCTTCAAATAAATGGTCAATCATGCATTTCATGTTGAATATAAAATATATAGCATACCTTTCTATCATTATAAAGGTAACTTCATATAAGAAACCAATTTCATCTTCATTTTCATTAAAATATAAACTTCTCCTTTCATCTTATTTTGATTCTAAAGAGGAAAATATTTATAAAAAATATATCATTAAAATATTTTAATTCCATGAGTTATATTTCCTCTTCCTACCTATTATTAATTATTAAATACCCCCATTGGTTATCATATCCATTGAGATAATACACTACAAGTGTATCCATTTCCATTTTACAATATCATATTTCCATAAATATATTCCCTATAGAATTAATCCATTTATCAACAACCATTAGATCAGTAGTCCGATAAAATGATAAGGGACTCTACTAAATAATGTGATCCAACAATAAAGAATATCATTATGGAACACAATTCTCCATATGGTAATAGTTCTTTATCATAAAATTATTATGTTATCCTAATATATTCAAAACAATATCAGTTTCAATTACCGCTACATCAGATCTCTTAGTTGGGAAACCTCTACATTGGCCATTAGTATCGATACCATTCTCTCATCCAGGTGAAATTTATAAATAATTGATTTTAATATATTACATCATAATACTATGAAACATATTTTATAATCCCAAAACTAGTAAGATAAGTAACATAGATTTAAAAATTTATGCTTATTTAAAATCAAAATCAAAATCATTATTTCTCTTGGTTGTTCTTGCATAATTATTTTTCATGTCTATCGTATGGTTATATTCCCTAATCTATATTTACTAAATATATTTTACATGGTTTATACTAAACATTATCTAATAATAACTGTAATACCTCAACCCTAAAATCCCAAATATGGTTCATTACATTTTTACAGTGGAATAGATACAATATTCGAAACCTAGAGGACCAATTAGTCTAGAATAATGGGAAAATTTATTTATACATGATATCAATTTTATATTTTTAAAATAATATAAGACCTAATAAATCACAATTTATAATAAAATTCATCCTTAAAAAATATATCAAAGATATCATATTCATAACCATGGGAATAAAAAAAAATATGTTCGATCTGAATTTCTCAGTAAGGGTGAATTATAATAGAGCTAATCATAAATCGATGAGAATAAATAAACATGGAATGGAAAATAACTGATTATAAATTCTATTCAATCAACTGAGTAAAGAATAATCAATATGGAAAGTTGAATAGCATAAACACATTCCATTTAATAAATTTTTTAAAAACTAAATTCAAACACTAATTTTGTCATAGTGAAAATCCTATGGATAATAAATAAAGTGAATTATGATTGATGAAAATGCCATAATATTGAATTTCATGTATTTTATATATAAACCACTATAATATCCTGATTTATGTTCAAGATAGTTTAATATAAACTTATTTTTCCAACTAATTCCTCTCATGAGACCACTGATACATCATGGGCCTATCTATAATCGAAACTGACCAATGTCTGTATTTCCAAAGCATTCCTCATATATCCAATAATTAATTTAATTAATATAAAACGTTCATTGTCATAAAATATAAATATTGGATAAGTATTAAGGAATTATCAATAACTAATATATGGAAGAAACTAATAATTAGGGTTTATAACATTGATTAATTTAAATACCATTGAATGGTGATTAAAACTTTTTTCAAGAAAATAATCTTTAAACAATCCTAAGTAACCCATACCACCCTGAAATATTTGAATAATAACCCCTTGAAATAATATTGTTAAATAAAACATATAATATCATTAATATATATAGTTTTATGATATATCATTTCATATGGAAGTATATATACCATATAAAAGAAACTAGGCGTATAAATTTACAATACGCCTTAATGAAATGAAATTGAAATGAAATTCCATACCTTGCATTTCCATTTGGGTGATATTTTTTTTAACATCTTGTATAAATGTTCAAATAATTTTATTCAATTATAACACAACCATAATCAAATTCATAATATCATATACTAAATTATTATAGTTTATCATTTCTTATTTGTTAACAATCATCAATTATTTTCGCTATTTTAGCTGTCATTTGCCAAATTTTAGGGTATATTTTCACTTGTTACATATTGTTCCTAATAATTAGATTTATAATATAAAAAATTTAAACCATTATTTAAATATAATATATATTCAGTACATATTTATTTATAACAACCCATAAGATTTTGAGATAGGAAATTAAATGAACCGTTCATGGAGATGGTAGGTTGTACGTATGCATGAATACTACTTCCATTTTTTCTATATTAAATGAATTAAAATTAAATTATTTATATTATAATTATATTTCAATAATTATGTCATATATGCATCATATGTTTAATAAAATAATCTTAAACTCACTCCATGTATTGTGCGAATGAATCACATCACTTTGAGGAGGCAATAGTCCACATGTCTATAAGATAAGTAATCACATTCCCACAAAATGTAAATCATAATTGATAGTGTTATATAAAAATTAAATACACATAATGGATTAAAAAAATATCATATATCCTATATAAAACATAAATATATCATAATTTCTATGATTTAATGGTGGTAAATGGAATAATTAATGACAAAAATTTGTGGGGTAGTGGTCTGCTATAAAGACAAACAACGATTCAGTATCCCTTTTGATGGATGTGTGTGAAAGTGTTGGAAAATATATTAATATAAAAAAATATAAATATATTAAATACCATTTTGATATTATATAAGCATTTAATCAGTGGAGTTTAATTATTTTATAATCCTATAAAACAAAATTGATTGTTGAAGATTGTTACATCATTTTCGGGTAACTCCTTTTTGTTTAGACCAAAATACATTATTTGACGGATTTATTTAAAAATGGATAGTTCTATGATTATTTAATGGTAATACAGAGCTTATTTTAGAAGGGTTTGAGTGAGATATAATGCTGAATGTGGTGTGAGGAAGTGAGGGATGAGTGTCCTTTTATAATTGTGGTGAGTGGAAAATTTGGAAACTCTCAAAATATTAAATTAATATAAATTATTATTCAATTAAAAATTTATCAAAAGTGATTTATTTAAAAAATAATATTAGTGTGGGTATATTTATCCTTATAATTTTTTTGGACCGGTATAGGACATATTATTACCCATACATTTTTGTTTTAACGCTTACTTAAACTCATTACATCTAACTATGAAAACATGTGTTTTTATTCCTTAAGGGTTAATATAATTTCTATAAAATACCCAAAGTTCCATATATGGATCACTTATGACCTATTTAAACTTATCTCAATTATTTGGATGAATTTTATATATTTATATATTTAATGTCATTTTAAAGTTTTTTTTATTTTAACAAATAATTAAATAGAATTTAAATAGTATTTTACTATTTTTCTTTTTTAAATATCATAAATACATGATATATTAAAAAACTACTAATCCCAAATAATTATAGGTCATCTATAAAATTATTTTATTACTTATTTATCTCAAATTAATATTTATTGTAATATTTTTAATATAATTTATATGATATTTTAATTAATTAAATAATTATTGGATCAACATTGTGTAATAAATTAAGCTAATTGTTTATTTTATAAAATATTAAAATAAATTACCATTATGAATATAATAATTTTATATTTCAATGGATTTTTTAAAGCACAGACATATCTTCTTGAATAATTAACTTTAACAACTACAATACTTATTTAAAAAATGAGTATAACATATTGGACATTCCTTAGAATAAAATAATAAAAAGGATTAATTTCCTCAAAATGGATCCAAGATGCCATCAAATAATCCCATGGATGATGTGATTCAGAAATTACTCTTAAAAATTGGACATGTTGTATTTAAATTTTCTAATATTTATAACATTTTCCCCTTAATTACCTGATTTACCATTAACAATGTAAATAAAAAATTTACTAGTTACCATTCATTTTTCCAAAAATAATAAGGAAATATTTAAATAATCTGGACCTATTAATTAAAAATATAGAATCCATTTTCCAAAATTCAAAACACATAATTAACATTAATTAATTTTAAATCAATCCTACTGATGATATGAGAAAACAAGTTATTTAAGTGAAAATGTTCAAAATAATGAAATGTTATTATTTTCAAATTCATTGTGAAAATTATTCAAATTATCTAAATTAGATTATATGATAAACAATTGATGAAATTATAATTTAAAACCAATAAAAAATAATATTTAATGCTATTAATTATTTATATTAAAAAGACTTTTTCAATTTAAATTCAGTATTTGTTCAATATTCATGAAAACATGAAACATATCACAAAAATAAAAAAATAAATCATTGAAATTTTTTATATTCAAATTTCAAATATGAATTTTATTTTTTGAAATAAAATTTATAAATGTGTCCATAAATATATTTAGAATAAGTGCACCATCCAAAGGTGGAAAAACTGTCTTTTTTAAAAAATACTACAATTATGTGTAAAATTGGATTTGTTCTTATATAATTTCATGAAAAACATTGGATTAATTTTAAAAATTAAATTTAATATTATATATAAAAATATAATTAATACAATAAAATGTAGGATTTGTTAATATTATTTTTATAATACACACTTGTGCGTATTTAAATAGTATTTTTTAATTATTTTCATTTATTTCTAAAATGATATTATATTTATTTATAAATAATTGGTAACTAAATAATTCTTTATAATTAAATCTGTAAACCATTTTTTTATAATTTAGTTAATGTAGTTAATTATGTCCCATATAATATCTATGTAATAACCAACACATTTAATTAATAATATTTAGTTTTTTTCTTAAGCTTGGTGTTTTGTGTAATTTAAGTTATCAAAGGGATTATATATAAGAATATACACACCTTAAAATCTATAGTGCGAAAATAATTATCTATATTAATCATTTTTTATTAGTTCATGGTGCAAGATTTTTAAAATTTTTCTCATCATGAAACCCATTTTACATCAAAATTATGTTTGTTCCCTTTGAAGGATCTTATAATTAATCTTAGATTGAGGACTTCCTACAATACCAAAACTATTGGATAGTCTAAAAGGATTATTAAAACATTCTATTACATATTGAGGTTTAGTTCACATGACTTTTATTGTATGTGGTGTAACGCCTCAACCCTAGTTACACAGATTTAGTGCATTATTAGATAACATTGGCATGATCACAAGAGATCATGTCTTGAAATAATGATTAGTTTAGTAGCCATGGAAGTAATAGATACATACATATGTTTTACATTAGATTATAAAATTAAAAACACATCATTGTGTCTCCTTTGAACATAATCATATCTCATAGCCTATCCCTACAGGTCAATCATAATATACTTCTTCACGTACTAGGAAAAATAAAATATAATAAAGGGGGGAGATTAGCTTCTTAGTAAGGATAAAAATATAGTGGAAAATATCATAAATAAGCATAAACATTTAAATAGATTTATAAGAATAAAACAAAAACCTTTGAAATATAAACATTAGAATAATATGGAAAATATAAATCAAATAATACCATTTACTTATTCACATGGATATTCTAAAAGTCAAATAATCACGTGTAATATCAATAGATAATTTCATAATTATGAAATGAATAATACCGAACATCATAACCACATTGTGAATGCCTTGTTCCAAGACTACAAATAATATTTTTTCAAAGTCTTGTGCCAAGAGACTAGTTTGTTTCATGAGACCTACCGATTCATTGAGGAGTTATAACAGGCTCCACCCATCACTTATTATGTTCAATACATTCCTTATATGAAATGTTTGATACATAACATAAAAATTTATATTAAAAATAGAATTAAAAATGTTAATACTTTGAGCATAATCCATGAATGGTATAAAAATAACACATCTACAGTCAAACATATAACAAAACATTCAATAAAATTTGGAATAATTTATTATAATAAATAAACTTTAAACAATTGTAAAATCAATCAAAGGATTTTGACAAAGATGAAATTAAAACTATTTGAGAGAAATATATCATTCTACTTTGAAATAATTTATATCTTATAAGAATAAAACAAAATAGTTTTTTTGAAAAAACTATTATAATATTGTAAGGGATGCTTCGAAGGTGTTATAATAATGGAATATAGATGCACCCTTCATATAAGTTAAACAAAATGCTTACCTTAATTTGTCGAAAAGGTCATAGAGTACCTTATTTAGAAAATGACAGAAAGATATCTTTCAAAACATTTTATAAATAGTAAAACAGGGGTATAAATAAATTTAACCCATATTTTAGGAAATAGTAAAAATATTTTGAAATACATTTTTATGAAACACTAATGTGGATAATAAATAAGCCTCAGCAGATAATTATGTATAAACAACCTCGGATAAATAAAGAGATTGTCAAATTACCCATTAACTTGTACATTTCCTTGTTCAAGGATAAATTAACCTCCATTTATAATAGTTAAATCATTTTTATTAAATTATACAAGGAACCACTTACATAAATATGATATTATATATGATCTTCTGACATTGTTTTGTTAATAATATTTCAGTAGTATCATTATTTTGGGTGTTAAATGATTAGTTTTCCATTATATGTTTTGTTAATTATGTCATGTTATTATGGATATGATTTATTTGATTCATATTCCGAATTAAATAAAGTTTTTAAAAATTATTTTTAATCATAGAATGAAAATTATTATTGACAGGTTACGATGGGGAAATGAATCTTATCGCATTCGTGGAGACGGTAATTCGTACTTACGCACGTGAAAAAATATCATTCGTTTGATGGTAGAATCATATGTAATTGGATGTCATATCATATATACTGAATCATTAAAATGTTGTATTTATTATTTACATAAATTATACTCATTATTATACCTATCCAAATAATTAAGTGTTGAATAACAAACTACACCACAACATGGAGATGGTAAGCCGTACGTAAGCACGTACGAGGAAGTTTTCATTAATAGAATGGATAGAATAATGAATATTGTTTTAAAATATTTATAATATCATCATAGTATGTATAGGGTACTGGAGTTATTATTTTGGTATGGAAAGAACTATGAAAGAGGAAGTGGAAGAAGAAAAGAACATTGAAAGAGGTGATAAAATTATTACTTCTTTTTTCTGGTGCTTCATTTTGATTTGATAAAAATAGCTACATAAGATGGATTTATGACCAATTAAGGTATCTATGTTTAAGTGATGGTAGTTGGGAAGATATTTTATTAGGGTTTATCCAAGAAAAATAGCTTTGGAGGTGTGATTTTAAGAGAAGGGTAAGTAAATTTTTATAAGAGAAGTGAGGGTCAATTTTGAAAAAGTTTGATACGTCAATTTATCATAAAATCTTATTCGATTTATAATGTATCCAAAATAGTTTATTTCTAGGATAATGTGTGTTTGGGTAGAAAAAATCTCAGCCAATAGGTTTTATATAAGTTTATATTAGTATATTAACCTTATCTTTAAGATTTAACTCTTCGTTAAATAGTTTAACTTTTACCATATATTCTTGTATTATTATAATATATAGTTTATAAACATACTATAAAAAGCCAACAGAACCCCAAGTGGTTAATTATTGATATATCTAATATTATATAAGTACTTTGGATAATCCTTATATTTATAGGAATATTATATCAATTAATAATATAGTATTTGTTTTAAAAACTCATTTATGTCAATTTTGACACTATTTAGTATTTGATTTTTGTGAAAGTCAAAAAAACATTATAATTATGAAAAAAAATTATTTAATAACCCCTAATATGTAATATTAAACTATTAAACTAGTGGAATACATAAAACATTTCAATTTCCATTTATATTAATATTGTCAATATCAATTATTTTAATCATTCAATAATAATGTAAATACTCCATCATCATTATGTAATAAATAAAATTATTTATTTAGTGTATAAAAATTATAAATAAAATACCATTATGTATGAAATATTTTTATATTTCTAATTAAAATTTATAGTCTAATTTATCTTATGTATAACCCTATATTAAAAATTGTTTAGTTATTACACTTTGATTTTAACACTTTTAACTCTTCTTTAAATAAAAAATAAAAAATATCTTAATCTAATCGACGTGGATCAAATAGGATCATATTTTATTTCTAAAGATGATTTTGGTTTAAAAACGCTTATCCAATAGAATTAGTATATGTTTTAGGATAATTATATTATAATTTTTACCTTTAATTACCCTATTTACTTTTAATCGTGGTAAATAAATTTCATAATCTACTATTCTACAAAAATTATTTTCATCATATTGAACAAAATTTTACATACTGATGTCAACCGTGTCTCTCGTATTTTTTATATTCAATTAACAGATGTTGTAAAATTACATCTTATGCAAATTTTTAAATGTTCCTAGAAGGTGGGTAAAAGACGTAAAAAGTTCGATAAAATTTTATATAACAAATCTTATTATAAAATGAATCCAATGAAATACATTGAGAATATATAGTTATTATGTAACTATTTTTCCCGAAAATAAATTTAAATAAAATAAATAATTATTTAAATAAAATGTCAGTTTTAAACCATAATTCAGTGTCTTTCACTGTTCATAAAAATTTTAATGTTTTTAGAAAAATACCAAAAATTAACCGTATGATAATTTTGATATTCTGAATCCAAAAATGAATTCCATTTTGAAAAATAAAATTTATGAAATTTCAAAAGGTGGGTATTACTATTCATAATGGTTAGTTTGATTGGTCGCGGTGTGCTATAACTCGAAGTTTCATATAACATAATCTATTTCATTAGTCAAAGAGAAACGTATCAAGGAAGCTTGGGGTGTTACATTTTTACCTCCATCAAATAATTTTTTCCTCATAATTTCTAGAATACTACAACGTTAAAAGATACAAGTTGTTCTTCATCATAAGTTCATAGGGTTCCTACGTTTCATATTCCATCTTATGGTTTCTTCAAAGATCTTTTACCAGATGTGTCATCTGGTTTCTCAGCACTTGTTCTATGGTATCTAGAATCTTGATAGGATCTTCTCAAAAAGACAAATCAGGTTCTAGTTCTATTTCATCATAGTTGAGTACATGTGTTGGGTCATGCATGTATTTTTTCAAGATTGATATGTGAAACACATCATGAACTTTGGAGAGACTTAGAGGAATATCCAAATGGTAAGCTAAAACTCCAATTCTTTCTAGAATTTATAAAGGTCCGATGTACCTAGGACATAATTTACCCTTCTTACCGAATCATACAACACCCTTCCATAGAGATAACTTCAAGAAAACATGATATACTACATGAAATTCCAAATCCTTCCTTTGGTTATTGGTACAACAATTTTTACTACATTGAGCTGCTTTGATGTGGGTTTGGATAATATTGACCTTTTCCATTGTTTCCACAATAAGTTTTGGGCGTATAAGTTTTCTTTCACCAAGATCATTACAACAAGGTGGTGTGCGACATCTCTTTCCATATAACGATTCATATGGTGCCATCTGAATACTTAAATAGAAGGTATTATTATTGAAAAATTCTACCAGAGGTAAATATTTATCCCACATACCTAGAAAGTCATGTTCGAAAGATCTCAACATGTATTCTATGGTTTGAAAAATCTGTTATGATTGACCATCAATTTGAGGGTGGTAGGCAGTGCTCAAACGAATTTCAGTATCCAGGGACTTCTGAAGACTTTTCCAGAATCTTGATGAAAACCAAGGATCATGATACAAAACAATCGATAGGGGTACTCATTAAAGTCTTACAAATTCATTAATATATATTCTTGTTAAACGTTCAAGTTGTAAATCATTTCATAAATAAATAAAATGTGCTGAATTTGGTAAGACAATCAACAAGACCCATATTGCATCATTCCGTCTAAAAGACTTTGGTAGCCCCATTAAAAAGTCCATAATATCATCCCAGTTCCACTTAGTTATGGGAAGAGGTTTCATGAATTATCTAGGATGTTGTCTTCAATCCTTGACCTATTGAAAAACCATACAACTTGACACTTAATCATCCATCTCCCTCTTCATGTTTTCCTACAAAAAAAGATCCCCCAAATCTGTATATGTCATAGTGCTACCAGGGTGTATAGTGAAATTGGAGCTATGAGCATCATCCAACAATTCCATTTTTAGATTAGGTATGTAAGGACCATAAAGTCTCTTACCAAATTTCAAAATTCCATATTCATATAAGAAGTAAATCAATCTCCCATCATTCACAACTTTAATTTTTTTTTAAACTCCTCATCATCAGTTTGAGAACATTTTATCTTTTCTAGTAATGATGTTTTGGAAACCATTTAAAAATGTATTGATGTTTCACATTCAATGATTATTCCCATATCCATATTTTATATATCCATGAACCTTGGATACCTTTCAACTCTCATCTTGTTCAAAACTCCATGATCCATTCTTCTCAAAGCATCTGCCACATTATTTACCTTCCCCGATAGGTAGTGTATAGTTCAATCATAATCTTTGAGTAGTTAAATCTATCTTCATTGCCTCATGTTGAGTTCTTTATATGATAAAATATACTTCAAAACTATTTTTATTAGTATATATCTCAAATTTTCACCATATAGATAGTGTCTCCATATATTCAGAGAAAATATTACAACTATTAACTCAAGATCATGAGTATGATAGTTTTGTTCAAGTTTTTTAGCTGTTGTGATGCATTAGAAATGAATCTATCATTCTGCATAAGGTCACAACCAAGTCCTTTATTTGAAGCACCACTATAAATAAATAACACATCATTCCTCGATGGTTGAGCCAAGATAGGTTCATTGACTAATCTTCTCTTCAACTCTTCAAAATATTCTTCACACTATTTTTTCCAAATAAATTTAACCCTTTTACATGAGAGCTTGGTTAATAGGTTATCCAATCAGGAAAAATTATGGATGAAACACTGATAATGACCTAATATAGCAATAAAACTACGTACCTCACTTATACTCATTGGAATTATCCATTATTATATTTCTATTTTCAAAGAAGGATCAACAGAGATTTCATCCTTAGAGACAATATGGAAAATAAAATAAATCTCCTAAAGACAGAATTCACACTTGCTGAACATCCCATATAATTCAGTTCTTCTACGATTCTTTAGAAAAATGCGCTATTGATTTTTATGATCTTTATAAATTTTGGAGTAAACCAAGTTATAATCAATAAATATCCCTAAAAAGTAATCAATATTTTAGTTGAGAACTCTTTTCATAAGATCCATGTAGATAAAGGGTTCTTTAGTGAGTCCAAAATGAATTACTATAAACTAATAATGTCCATACCTGGTAAGAAATGTTATCTTCAGAAGGTCTTCCTTCTTCACACACAACATATGATATCCATATCTAAGGTCAATATTTGAAAAATATTGAGCTCCATGACATCGACTGAATAAACTATCAATGTGAGGTAAGGGATACTTGTTAATTATTATTATAGCATTGATCTCCCTGTAGTCAATACACAACCTCATAGGTCCATATTTCTTCTTAACAAAGAGAATATGGGCTCCCTGTAGAGAAACACTAGTGAGAATAAATCCTTTATTACTCAATTAAACTAGTTATTTATTTAGTTACACTAATTCTACAATGGACATTCTATAAGGGGTCTTCAATATGGGCCTTGAACCATGAATTAAAATAATGGAAAACTCAATTTATCATTCTGGAGGATGTCTAGGTAAATACCATGGAAACACGTCAACATATTCTAGAATAATTAGTACATCATCAATTTGAACATTCCATTCCTCACCCATTGTTATTTTATTCTACTCCTCCCCAATAATTGAATCTAGTCAAGCTAGTAGGGGTAGATCTAGATAAGAATCAAATAGTGACGTTTTTTCTCTAAAGGTAATATATTCCTTATCATCATCCAAAACAATAACCTCCTTTCTCTTATAATAAATTTTTTCATCATCGTCTTAAATATAATCCAAAAAAAGGATTATATAAAATTCAAACATGGGTATAATTATAAGATCCACAAATAAAGAATGTTTATATCCCCTAATTAGAACTAATTCACAAAAAATTGTTACAATGATACTTCCCATAAGAGTTTTGACTGAAAACTCCCTCTTTAAATGAAATTGGAAATATACAATTTTATTAGAAAACTGGGAAGATATGAAACAATGTGATGATCAAGAATAAAATAATGCATTGGATAAATTTGAGGAAACCATTAAATTGTTTGCCACCACATCATTCGAAGCTTCAACCACAATAGTAGCGATCACATAATCATGGACTTTACCCCTTGGCCTTTTCTGAGGTAAGTTTCTTTGGATCTTAGGAAATTAATTTGAATAACAACCCATTTATCTAAAATTGTAGCATTAAACATTGATAACCTCTTTCTTTCCCCTGTAATCATGAGTTTGGTGGCTATTATCACCACACTTGTAACCGACTCCAATTCCCTTCAGGCACGTACCAGGGTGTTTATTAGCGCATTTACTGTTGGATGGAAATTTAAAATTTTCCCTTCTTCCCCTTATTTCAATTTCTAGAGTGTTTTGTAGATCTCTTCTTCTATTTATTTGGTTTAAATTCATATGATTTAGAGAATTCCATTTCTGTTTTGATACCACATGAGTTAAAATCTTCCTATGATTAGAAGGATTGTGAGACTAATTCTTGATGGAGAAATGGTTTTAACCCATCATAGAATATATCAATCTTACTAAGATGGCTACATATATAATATTATACATGTCATTCTATCCTTGTAAAGTAAGACTCAAACTTTGCAACATTCTCATCCTCCTTTTTCCTCAGACTCATTAATTATCTATCCATATTTTCGCGATAGACACAGAGAAATTATTTTTCTAAAAAAAGTTCTTTAAACTACCATTATTACATATTTAATAATTTTTAATGTTCCTTTGTGTTTTGAATTAACGACAACCATTGATCTGAATCTTATATGAGGTGATAAACTGCCATGAAAACTTTTTCCCTTTCACTACTCCCCAAAGCATTAAATATTTTATCTAATGAACTTATACATTACTCAGAAG
The DNA here is from genome assembly GCA_963277665.1 of Viscum album. Lineage (NCBI taxonomy): Eukaryota > Viridiplantae > Streptophyta > Magnoliopsida > Santalales > Viscaceae > Viscum > Viscum album. The sequence goes on along the minus strand of OY728135.1, from coordinate 1,543,838,471 downwards.
AAAAAAAATGGATTTTTAGTCTTAAGGAATGTTGGTGGTTGTTGAATTTTGAAGCAGTCAAACATTTATCCTCTGCATTGTAGATCACGGTGCTCCATATAGGTAAAGTTATTATTCAAAACCAGAGCGTGTTATCCCATTATGGTTATAATTTATTCAGAATTGGTTACATAACTAGCTCCACTATAATTATCTTGAGTAGTAGATAAAATCCATACATGAATTATGTGCATTGATACGGTTTCCATTCCTTCCACTAGGCTCTATTTTTAAACAATGTCATACAATAGATTACTTTATGAATCACTATACATTATTCCAAACTAGTGAAACACAGAACATAAATTGAATGGTTTAGGCATATAATACATAAGCATAATTTTTTATTTTATTTGAGGAGGTATTTACACATAAATCCTTCATAATGTTTTGTAATGAAAATTTGAATTATCCTAAGTATATCCAACAAGATTTTCAAAACCCAGAGTGTAGTAAGGTTGTTGTCCTGTACCAGGATACCCCGAGTCAAGCCTAAAACTTCTTTTCAGAGTTTCCACTCATAGGTACATATGTTTCAGAGCCGCCTCTACCTTGTCATATCCAGACATGGATTTATTTCTTGGATAATTAAAAAAATCTCTGCATTACCAAAAGTCTAGGAAGTTCTTTTATACTAATCCTCAATGTCTATCTTAGTGTAATGTTCTCTAACTATAGTTTTTCTAAAACTAGTTTCCAAGGATTGTATTAAACTTCCTTAGATACCAACTGTATCCCTCCAACCCAAGTTACCCAGAGTTAGTGAATTATTATATAAAATTGGCATGATCATATGAGATCTAGTCTCCAAATACCGATTAGTTTAGTAGCCTTGGAAGTACTAGAGACATACATAAGTTTTACATTACATTTAGAAATAGAGATAACATAATTGTGTATCCTTTGAACACACTCATATCCCATATCCTATCACTGTAGATAAATCATAATATACTTCTTAAAATTTTAGGAAAAATAAAACAAAATAAATGGGTGAGATCAGATGCTCAGTAAGGATAACAATATAGCAGAAACTATCTTATATAAGGATAAACATTTAAGGAAATTTTTATGACAAAAAAATCCTTTTAAACATAAATTTCAGAATAATATGGAAAAGGTAAATCAAATAACTCAATTTTATTATTTACATGGATATTCTACTAGTTGAATAATCACATGTAATATCAATAGCTAATATTATAATGATGGCATTCATAATGTCAGATATCATAACCACATAGTCAATGCCATAAGCCAAGACTTCTAATAAGATTTTTTGAAGGCCTTTTTCCAATATAATACTTTTTCTCATGAGACCTACTAATGCATAGTAAATCTAAAACGGGCTCCACCAGTCACGTACTAAGTCCAATGCATTCCTCATATGAAATTGTTGAAACATAACGTAAACATTCATATTAAAAATAACATAAAAAATGTTAATTCATTAACCATAAACGATGAATGTTATAAAAGTAAAACATATCACAAAACCTTCAATACAAAATAGAAGATTGTATCATAATAATTCAACATCAAATAAGTGTAAAATACATCAAAGGATGTTGACATAGATGAAATCAAAACTACTTGAGATAAATACCTCATTCTATTTTGAAATACTTCAAAAGTCATATAATTATAAACAAAAACATTTATTTTAAAAATTCTCTTATAATATTGTAAGGTATGCTTCAAAGGTGTTATAATTGTGGAAAATAGACACACCAACTATATAAGTTAAAAAAACATTCTTACCTTAAATTTTTAGAAAGGTCATAAAGTACCTTGTTTGGAAAATGACATAAAGATTCATTTCAAAACATTTTATAAAAAGTAAAAGAAGGGTATAAATAACTTTAAATAATATTTTATGAAATAGTATTTTTTTTAAAATACAATTTTATGAATCATGGATGTGTATAATAAATATATCCCAGTAGATACATACGTATAAACAACCACAAATAAAAAAAGAGATCGTAAAATTAACCATTACCTTGTACTTTTCATTGGTAGATTTTAAGTTAACCTCTTGTATAATAGTTATATAATTGTTATTAAATTATAGAAGAACCACATTCATAAATATTATATTATATATGATCTTCTAATATTGTTTTGTTAATAATATTTCTGTAGTATTATTTTTTCAGGTGTTAACTGATTCATTTTCCATTATTTTTTTGTTATGTAAGTCATGCTTGTTATGGATATGATGTATTTGATTCATATTCATAATGATATTAAGTTCTTAAACATTATTTTTAATTATATTTTTAGAATTACACTTTAATGGTTATGATGGAGAAATGAATCTTATCGCGTTTGTGGAGACAGTAATTCGTACGTATGAAAGAGAGAAAATATCATTATTTTGATGGAAAACTCATTTGTAATTGGATGGAATATCATATATACAGTATCATTAAAATGTTATATTTAGTATTGACATCAATTATACTCATTATTATACCCATCCAAATAATTAAGTGTTGAATAACAAACTACACCATGACATGGAGACGGTAAGCCGTATGTACGCATGTATAGTGACTTTTTCATTCAAAGGATTGATGGAATAATAAATATTTTTGTACCATATTTATAATAAAATCACTATATTTATATGGTACTAGATTTATTATATTGGTATTGAAACAACAATGAAATAGAAAGTGGAATAAGAAAAGAACTTTGAAAGAGGTGATGAAATTATTACCATTTCTTCAGGTGATTCCTTTTGATTTGATCAAAAGGGATAAATTGGTTCACTTTATGATAAATTTAAATCCTATAGGTATAATTGAATGTAGTTGGGAGGATATTTTATATGGGGTTCTATGGATAAATGGCATTAGAGGTGTGATTTTGAGAGAAGAGGAAGTACCATTTTATAAGAGAGGTGGGGGTAATATTAGGAAAAGATTGATATATTAATTTATTATACAATAATATTGGGATTATAATGTCTCAAAATAAATTTATGTTTTGGATAATGTAGGGATGGGTAAAAAAACTCTCAGCCGATAGGTTTTAGACTGGTTTATGTCACCATATTTATCATATCTTTTAGATTTAACTCTTAGTAAAATAGTTTAACTTTTACCATATATTATTGTATTATTATAATAATTTGTAAATAAACTAACTATAAAAATACAATATAGCACCATGTGGTTAATTAAGGATATATATAACATTATCTATGTCCATTGACCTAACCTTAGATTTTTAGAAATAATATATAAATTAATAATATCATATTTGTTTTAAAAACACATTTATGTCAATTTTTACACTATTTAGTATTTGGTGTTTGTGAAAGTCATAACAAATTATTCACTTCAAAAATAAATAATTTAATAAACCCTAACATGTCATATTAACCAATAATTTTTTACTACCTCAAAAGTCTCAATTTACAATTATATTAGTATTTATAATATCATTTACTTGAATCATTCAATAATAATGTAATTACTACATCATCATTTGGTCATAAATAAATTTAATTATATAATGTCCAAAAATTATAAATAAAATAAAATTATGTATGAAATATTTTTATATTTATAATGAATATTTATAGCCTAATTTATCTTATTTGTAACCCCATATTAAAAATTTGTTAGTTATTAAACATTGAATTTAATACTTTTAACTCTTCTTTAAATAAAATAATAATAAATGTCATAATCTAATCCATGTGAATCAAATAGGATCATATTTTATTTATAATGTATATTTTGGTCTGAAAACACTTATTCAATATAATTAGTACATGATTTAGGGTAATTATAATATTATTTTTACCTTTAATTACCGTTTTTACGTTTAACCGTGGTAAATATAATTCAAATATTACTATTCACCAAAATTATTTTAGTCATATTGAAAAACAATTTACTTATTGTTTCCAACCATTCATTTTGGATTTTTTAAATTCAATTCACAGAAGCGGTAAAATTTAATTTTATTAATATTTTCAAATGTGCCTAAAAGGTGGGTAAAAGACATTATAAGTTCAATAAAAAATTTATATATCCAATGTTATTATAAATTGATTCCAATGAATTAAATTGAACATATTTATGTTTTATGTATCTATTTTTACCTAAAATAAATTTAAATAAAATAACTAATTATTTAAATAAAAAAGTCAGTTTTAAACAATATCGTAGTGTTTTACACTATTCATCTAAAATTGAATGTTTTCATAAAATAACAAAAAATCACCCTAAGATAATTTTGATATTCTGAATCCAAAAATGAAGCCCATTTTGAAAAATAAAATTTATAAAATATCAAAAATTGGGTATTGCAATTAATAATGACTTGTTTTATTGGTCGTGGTATGATGGAACTCGAAGTTATGTACAATGCAAGCTATTTCCTTATTCAACGAGAAAAATAATGTTGAATCTTGGGGTGTTACATATGGGATCAATTTTTACCTTAGATAGAGTCTTCCTATAAACAATGTTTCCATTCATGTGTTCAAATGGTGTCTTATAAAGAATTATATTGCATGAAAGGTCATAATAGAACTTTTCATATTGAATTTGGGGAAAGGAAACATATCTGGATAGAATAGGTTAAATAAAGAAAAAATGGTAAATTATATTCAATCATATATATAAGCATCTCAAAGAAGGAAAACTAGTAATTTCAACAATCAATGTAATTATTTGGAATTCCAAGTAGGATAATAAGTTGTATTGAATATATATTTATTGAAGGGTGCCATATGATTATGTAAGAGAGGATAGATGAGACCCAGGTACATCAGACCTTTGGAAATTATGAATTTTTTTTGATATGTTTCTTATTATTTTGAAATTTCCCAAATCCTCTCTAAAATACATCATGTGCTGCATATATCTATGTTGAGGAAGTACTCGTGTGACCCAATGTTTGTTATCTACTATAATAATATATAATTGGAACATGATCTATTATAATATAAATAATATATACTAATTAATGATATTAGATAACTAGTATTGAGAAATCAGACAAATCGATTGGTAATGGTACATTGGGGATATCATAAAATTGATGAAGAAATGTGGGAACTAAAGGATGTTATGAAGTTGAACTACTCTATTTTTATATGTTAATAATTGTGAAATATTGAGGAATAAATTATTATCATATATTATAATTTAACAACCCAATTCATTACAAGATATTAATTTTTGAATGAATTTAATTTCTTCGATATAATACAATATACAGAACACCGAGTTTAAATGAAAGAGAATAAACTATTGAAATATTTTTATTTAAACATGAATGATAAAACCTTGATGATATGGAATAATTTAATTATTAACATTTTTAGGCATGTATAAAAAAAGTCAATGGTTCTTTATTATCTAGAAATAAAATAAGAATTATTTAAACAAAAATGTATTTGTTTCTGATGAAATATAATGTTTCTAAATAGATTTTGTATTGTTCTTTGCATACATAATTTCAAATTAATTTTTACACCAAATGGAAAATTTTTACTATAAAATTTAATTATTTTTTGAAATAATCATATCAAAAATAATTTTTTTTGTATTTGGGATTTTTCTAAAATGTTTCTTTTTCAATGAATATCAATTAATACATATTTTTATCAAAACCATAATTTTCTTTTTAAGAAGATACAAAAACACATTTTTATAAAATAATTTAAAATTGAAATTACTTTCACTATATAGTTATTAATACAAATTATTTCATTGGAAATCAATTTTATAATTATTATTTATGTAGAAAAATTAATCCTTTCAAAGTATTTAATTTCGAAAAATACTTTTTCATTGAGTCTCTGAGTTGAATTATAAACTGAATTATGCGACTTATGTGAAATAAAAATGTAAAATTTTTATAAAATTTGTAATAAGGATAATTTATATTCTATAATATATTCAACTTAAACTTTTAACATAATAAATAGTGAGAATAGTTAATATTAATTTCTGCATTTAAGGTTAAAATGAGTTTATTAAGCGGTCTAACTAAGAAGATAAATGATACAAATGAGCAAAAACATTTCAAATTATAATTTTAAGAAATTATATGGACCATATATCATTAATGGTCAGATAATGGGCCATTTTGGATCCATATGTAATGTTTAACATATAGATATAACTTTTTCAATTAAAAACATACATTTATATCCTCCTAGTCATTTTTATAATTGATTCCCAACCCTTGACATATTCACACCTCTCAAAACATTTGGATATCAGAGAACAAAAAACAATAAATCCAAAAAAATATTTAAAACATTCGAGATATAAGGATCTTCCTAAAATAAAAATCCCTAGGGTCCTAAAGATGATATGCAGAAAAAATTCTCTAATAGAATGTAATTGTCCTAACGAATCTATTTTATATTTTTTATTATTAATAAACCTTAAATTATTTAATAATTATGAAAATATATTAACATATGTAACAATTATATATTAATATGTTATTATGTGTATATCTAACTATTTATCTTTTCAATCTCCATTAAATAGGAAACAGAATCATTGATCGTCTGTATGGTGGACCACCACCTCACAAATCGATGTAACTCATTTTCCATAAACACAACTAGTGATTTTTATATTGATATATGGAATGTATATATGTAATATTTATGATATAATAATTCTTTTGGAGTAATAATATCACCAATACCTTATTGCATTCTTGTATGTTTAAAATACATTAACATCGCTTGCATTTATAGCGAACTACTACCTCTTGCAATGAGGTGATTCATTTTTACCTATTTTTTAAATAGAAGGTAATAAGTTAATAATTAATAGATATATGAGATATAAATGAAATTATATTCATTAACTATATTTAATATATCAACTCAATTCTTAACCATTCCCCAATTATGATATGTCATTGTCACTCATGCATACGTACGACTTACCGTCTCTAAGAAGCCAAGAAATTCATTTTTTATTTCAATTTCTTGGAATGGTTTAAAAAAATATAGATTTAGAAATTATGACATTTTTTGACATTATTATAAAAAAATTATGATTTATATGTTTCTTATAAAAAATAAACAGAACATTCATAAAAAATGTATGAGAAAATGAGGTAACGAACACCCGAAATAAGGAATGAAATGATACAATTATAAAAACACCACGGTTAAATTCTATAATATTATCATAAATTATCCTATAAATATTAATTATGTTTTGTTATAATTTAATAACTTTATTTAAACCATTCTAAATGAGGTTAAATATTGTTCAACCAAAAATGATGTGCGGGGTAAGGGATTTCATATCAATTTTCTTTTTATTGAGGCATATATTTTAGTAAGTCCCTAGTCACTTATATATACTGTATATAATTCCTATTTTATGTATTTAAAATGAATAAATTATTATTCATCATGTTTAAATTTTTAATTCTTGTTTATTATTTCCTGGGTTATAGTTTAAAATTTACAAATGTTGTTGGAATCGATTTTACAATCTCCCTTCTGGGATTTCTATTACAATTGTTAAAGGAATCACCATAATTATAATTTATATGATCCATTAATTTTGATAAATATCTATATTTTCTTATCATGGAAATTATTATTTCCCAAATCCTATACATATTTTACTTATGGTATTTACATTGGACATTTTTTGATTAAAAATGAAATTTTTTCAAATTTGTATTTATTACTAAATTAATTTATTTTATGATAAAAAATATTTTTAATAAATAAAATATATCCATATATATATATGAGGAATTTTTTTAGAAATTCAGTCAATGGTGATGAATATTTATTGATATAACCTAAATACATTGATAGTATCATGTAAAAAATATGTATTCTAAAATTAAAATTGTTCTTACCCATGTTTTTAAATTCTCTTGTCAAAGATATTGATAGTAGAGGTATCATTATTATTGAGATCATGAAATAATAGTATTATGAATTTCGATAATTGATAATATATTAATTATTATTATCTATGAGAATATAACATTTATAATATCTCTGGATTTATTTCATTCCAAGTTTATTAATTAAACACATTGAACTATAGTTATATACCATCATATATTTATTATAACGTATTTAAAACTGATAGTTAATTAATTGATTAATTTTATAGTGTGGTACATTATTCTTCATTCCACAGTTACTATGTCTTAATGATCCCCAATATTTTTCACTTCATGTAACCTTTACTAAAAAATTTATCCCACCCTTACTTTCTTCTAAAATATATAAAGATGATTTCATTGAATGAGTTCAATTATACAAAATTATTTCCATTAATTTTATTTGTATTTTTATTCCATGTGTAAAATGGGTGTCATTTATGTTTTTGGTTATTCAATAATACTAAAGTAATCAATCCATGTAAAATTGATCCCTTTTGTAACATGAATATGTATTAATGTAGATATTGTCTCTAGGTTACTGGTATTTTTTCTTTTAAAAATTATTAATTAGTTTTTGATATATTTTGATCTAGATTAATGTTATTAGAGCATATATTGATATATTATAAGTAATTAAAAGGTACTCCATGTGTTGAGAGATAGAGAGAGTGGAATAAATATAGGAATTTAGTTTCCCACATGGTCTATAAAATATTATGGATCCTATGTACATGGTTATGTTTTTATAAATAGTGGAAGTTAGATGGTTGGAACACAATATACCCATCAATGTGGCCGAATCATGAATACCCACAACCCCTAGGATTATTTATTCTATTTTTTATTTTAATATACTTGTGGTAAGTTTAATTATTGTGTGTGATAAATATAAAAAATATTATCAAAATTTATTAACATTATTTTATTTGATTTAATGAGGTTTTATAAGCAAAATATTGTTCACTAAATAGGAATGGTCATTTTTTAAATCATGTAAAACCATTTTTGATATTTATAATTTCTAAATAATTATTTTATATATTATGTTCTATAGTTTTAATATTAATGAAGTGGGTTTTAATTGTTCTTTTATAAATTTTGATTCATTTTATTTGATGTTTTGAGATATAAATATTTTTTTACTTGTAAATCATAAGTTTTTAAATTAATAAAAAGAATGTTACCAGATGATTCTAATCAAGGTAACATTTTTATATAAATATTTAATTTCAGTTTTTTATTTTTTATTTTTTATAATAAATTATATGTAATCTTTTTGGGAAAATAAATATGTACGTTTTTATGGAATTAAAATTTATTTTACCCTGGCTTCATGAAAATATTTTAATAAGGAACTTATATAGTCATAGATTGATTATCAAGTGACAAATTTTGGATTGTAGTACTAAAAGACCATGATTTTGATATTTTTGAAAGCGGTATTTCTAGAAATATTTTGTGTATGATATTTTATTTTTTTATTTTCATTATGATTTAAAATTTTCCTAATAAATTTATTGATTTGGAGTAATTTTATGTGTTCTTTGAATTCTATATTTAATTAACATATTCCCCTTATATGATTCATGAGGGTTTTAGGGCGGTACTATTTTGACATTATCTTCAAAATCATAACTTGTAGGATTATCGATTAACCATTCCTATTATTCACTCTACTCTAACTCTGAGTGGTGTAATATATGAAATCCATTCAATGTTCTTTCATTATTAGTAATATGGAAAGTAAAAATCCATTAGAGTGTGTACTCTGTCTATATTGGGAATTCATATTCTATCTAAATAGAAATTAAATAACTACTAATTCAGTAGTTGGTTGAGTACTCTTGATAGGTATAATGAATTGATGTCTATTAACATGGACATGGGCGGATACATGAAGTAGTTTTTTTGGGATTTATACTTCTTATTCTATCATATTTTCTTTATGTTATTATTTATCCTATTAACCAATTATAAACATATCTTTTCAAACCATCTTGTTATTTATTGAATCAACATTCCCTATTACATTACATGATCATATTTTTCAATCTTCTATAAGGTGTGTCTATTTGGAAAAGAAATTTTTGGTTTGATGAGATTATAAAAACAACATAGAATTAAAATTTTTGTTACATACTTACAAATTAAATTTATATTTTTCTTCACTATGATTATTTTGGAGCACTACTATTATGATGATACACAATATTAAAATATTCCTTATATGGTGGGGAGAATGATAATTGGTATCTATACCATTTACAACATCTTATGATATTTTTTTCTCATATACCTGTATTGTTACAAATTGTGACTTGTGGGTGTTTGTTGATTATGGATTAGTGACCTAATCATGATGGATTTTTTTAATTTTTGAGAATTTCACTATTGGAATCCTAAATATAGATTATTTTTGTCGACCTTTGTTTGTGAGTGTTGTATAACTATAGTTTTCTATGGTGTCTTGTCAAAGTAATTCTATAAAATTAGTAATTTTTTACGAGGTTCATCGAATTTGATTTAAAGATTTTGAATTAATATATGTGAAAACCAGGTTAGTGGGACTCATATAGAGTTAATATATCTTCCTAAATATTTTATTATTCATTTTTTATTATTTGGATTATCAATGATTTTTGGATAATTTCTCTCTTATAAGATCTTTAACTATGAAGGATAGCCAATCCTAGATGACCGTCAATAATTGATAATTTATTTCATTAGTTGGATGTAGAGATGAATTCTCTATATTGTGAGGTTTCATTTTAAAAACCCAATCATTATATAAGATCAATTTTCTATTGTTAAATATTAGTTGTGATGTAGTATGATTTAGAGTCCCTCATGGTTTTTGAATATAAAGGGGTTGTGGGTTTGTCGTATGATAAACATTCAAATTATTATTCACATATATATTTTTGGTTGTGGAAATTTTGTTAGATTAGGAAATATGATTATGTTTTTTTGAATGTTCAATATTATCCATTTCATATTCTATCCCTTGGATGATTTTGGGTTACACCATGATTTTTTATATAGACACGATGGTGAGGAATATCACCCCATCTCCTCTTTATCTGACCCATTCTCAAACCAATTTCTAAGAAAATAATGTTTTATTTGGTCAGAATACGTTTCCCACCATAAACTTTATTTTTTTAATATTATTCTATTAAATTATTATATTTATTCTTTTTTTGTGATTCAAGAGTTTTATTTTTATCTTTTTTGGGAAATTCAATAAATTTCTTTATACCAATATGTTATCATGATTAAAGAAAACTATGTGAGAGAGTTTAGAATTTTTATACATCAATAATTAATTAGGGAATGGTTATTAAAAATTTGTTTCTAATCCAAATTATACAAACAAACATATATGGCGAGTATCCCATGATTCGGACATGGTTTTTTATCCTAGGGGCCAAATTGTGAGGCAAACTCAACTATGTCATTTTTTGATTTTCTCTACTTACCCATCAACTATTTTATCAATTTTAGGTCCCTCCTATTCACATTTTATTAAATACTCTTGATGTGAGATACCTTAGAACAACAACCACTTATATTTTGTCCTCCATCAATTAATTCAGACATGTTTCCTTATGGTAGGAAATAATTCCTCTTCCCATTAGATGTTTATTTTTCTTTGTATATTGTTTTAAGCCTTATCAAATAGTTGGGGTATTTAGATTGATCCCCAGGTGTGGTATTTTTCTAAATTTATTGTATTTCTAAATTACTAGTGAATGAAATTACGGATATTATTGATATTAATCATTGTAATCTTTATCACTATATTTTTTAATTGTTCCCATTATATACATGGTATACTAATATTTATAAATAATCGTGAACATAGTGGTTGTCAAAATTCTTGAGTGGACCTCATATTTAATTTAAAATTTTATAGGGAAATTTTAGAGTAAAAAACATATTCACAATGTTTTTACCATTGAAATAAAAATATTATTAACTTTTCGTAAATGTATTATGTATTAAATTTAATTCATATATGTTAATTATTGTTAATTTATTTAGATTCCAAAACGTGTTTGATAACTTTTTTTTTATAAATTCAGATTCTAAAGGATGGATTAACAACTTTTATAGAAATATTTAGGATGAAAATAATTCATAGAAACCTAACCCTTATATAGTTTGGTAAAATTTTATAACCATTTCATGATATAATGAATTTCTATTATTTTATTATTCTTCCACAATTAGGGTGTTTCTATAAATGGTGTTAAGATGTGAGCTTGTGATTATAATTGCTGTCAATATTATGTTATTATTTTTGAATTCTTAATAACTCAAATCTATTGTATATATCAGTTTAATTCATGAATAAATATTGGATAATCACACCAGACATGAAAAAGTAGTATAATATTATTCATTATTTAGTGACCCTTTGTATTTATTTATCAATAATTTGGATATTTAATCCTTAGTATGAATAGTTAATGTGAGGATGATTATTAAATTGTTTTGATTTTACTAGGCATAATGATAATATGGTTTCCATTGAAGTATTGTTCTATATTTTCCAAATAAACTACTAAGTGTCATAATCATATCTGGTTTTTATATATTTTGAAATTGTTATGTTTCCCATTTACATATCTATAGATTTAATAGAGAATGTTTTATATTAAACTCTATTATTTTTTACACTACACATGTTAATATTTTATTCAATTACTCGTAATATTTATATTCTAAAAATAATAATGAGATCTCTGTTAATTAAAACGAATTTTTAATATATTTTGGGACAATTCTATTATTTTCAAAAATCTATGGAATCTTGAAAGAATATTATAAAATATTTTTTCATATGATGTGATTGTTTTTTTATTTAATGATATTAAGGAATACCTCTTATAAAATTTAATTACATACATGTTTCCAAATTTAATGATTTCAAATGAAATTTGTTTATTATATGGTTTTGATAAATGTTTGAACGATCACATGAATACTTGTATTTCATACTCAGATAATTGTATTTATTGAAAATGATTTTTGAATGGTTGTGTGAAGGATATATAATAGGATTTTATACTATATAATATTATATTAATGATTCCATTCTTATTACACAAATATAAAGTAGATAATGTTGCGGTTTTTTGGGTTAGAGGTTATAAATGTAGATGTTTCACATGGACCCTAGAGATAGTTAGTTGTGGGTTTTTATTCATATTTTTTTCACCCTAATGTATCAATACAGTTTGAATCTATTATTATATTTTAATTTGTTCCTTTATTATATTGAAAAATACAATGCTTCAATTTTCTATATTTTTTTAATTTTTTTAGTTTTTTCCTTAGAATTATTTAATTTGTATTTTTTTCTATAAAACTACATTTTAAAGTATGTCTCTATATCAAATATATAAAATGAACATGCAATTATTACAATAGAAATTTCCATATTTATTATTATTTAATTGATAAAATCATTCAATCATGTATATATTTTATATCATTAACACACATTTCTATATTATATGATACATAAAGGCTATCATTATGGATGTGAAAATGTAATTAGAGAGAATGATATTTCAAAAAGTACTCAAGATAGATAAAATATAAAAATATCCATTATATTCAATGTATGTTTTATCCAAATTTTGAAATACAATACATAATTTTAATCAAAAGGGGATGTATAAGGGTTCTCAAAATGTTTAATACATGATAGTGTACCATATTATATGTATTATACATAAGAGAAAACATGAAAATTAATATCATACATAATTTTTCACATGTATGGGTTAATATGTGATGGATAATATATATGGGTTGACTAGTATGGTATGTAAGTGGTGACCCATGTAAAACATTGATACGTAAGGGTAATCCAATCTCCACGAGGACATATAACGGTAAAAACATTCCACATAAGGTATAACATGTTAATATAATGTTTGAAATATTAATATTCAATGAATTAAATACTGAGAAATTCATTATGTTATAAAGAACATGATGATGATGGATTGGGCCATGAATCAAAAATAATTAAATGAATATTAACTAATAATAAGAATGCTTAATTATTCTATTATTTTTCAATATTATTTTTTGAAAATAATTAATGGTGATCAACTATTGAGTAATTTTTTGGAATAATTTCATACACTTTTTGATGAATATTTATAATAATGAGTGATAATTGATAAGAAATTATACAAAAATTATTGTTTATTATAGTTGAAGATGAAGAGAATATATAGTATGATGAGGTTTTGATACTGTACACTCTATTGTAATCAATGGTTTAATTAAAGAAATAAAATTAATAATGATAAGTATGTGAAAAACCTATATTTCAATATATATAGATATATATAATAAATATAATTTAATAGGAATTAAAAGTCAAAGTTTAAGAAAGCAGATGAAAAAACATAGTTTCTATTTTATTATTTTTTCATTGAAACTCAATGATTTTTGAGATTCATCAATTTATGGACACATAATTCTATGATACGGATTACTTGAGTGAGAAAGTCCAATGATAACAATCCAAAATAAGGAATGAATTTGTGGTGTCATGATACAATAAGGCTGACATGAATGCTACCATACCTAAAGATAAATTGTCCATTAGAGACATATTACTATGAGAAATATCATTCATTATGGATTCAATGATATTATAGACAATATTGAGGATCATATTCTTGAGAGGATGTTGGAGGATTATAGAAATCTGAAAGGATTCTATATTTTCCTTTTCATACCGATGAAGATATTGTTGATATATCATGATATAACCTTTGTTGAGATAAAACATCAAAAAAGTCAAGGATGTATTATTTAAATCTATAACAAAAAATTTATATTATTAATAGTATAAAGGATTTATTTTTCCCTAACTTTTTTATATAAATATATTCAAGGATTACATGAACCCTTCTCCAATTTTAATTTGAGTAATTTAATGATGATTTTTGTCTTAATCACTCTCCAAACACAACAAGAAGTGGATAAAAATATTTGGATAAAAAATTGTAAAAATAAATCACACTGAAATAATTTATTTATTTAAACATATTCATGTATTGATGGGTGTTTATAATATATAATAAATTATAAATATAAAAAATGAAAAATATGTTTAGATATTATAAGGAAAATTAAATGGGGGAATAATTAAGTATAAATTCAAATATATTCTTCCATACTCTCAGAGTGAATACATGATCTAATATGAACATAAATTGGTATTAGATCCAATAAATGATTCTTATTATTAGATATATTTTTATTTCAAATAGTATATTTTTGATATATGTGATATTAATTTTTTTTAGGATTTTGAGATAAAGGAATTTGAAAGTATATTTCCCACTCATTCAATACTAATAAGGTGGTTTCCTAAAAAAATGAATAATATATTTTATAAGTAGAAAAAACATTGGGAAATATTTTAAAGGACATAGAGTGTGTACTAATAATTGATGGTAATAAATGTCTTGTATATTCTATAAAATCTATTGCTAATTATCATCATTAATAGTGAAATTCAAGCTATAAATAGTATATAGAAATTGGATCACTTTATAGTATTCCAACTATGAATATGAACTATAGAAAAATTTCACTATTGATGTTATAACCAAAATTATAATTTTCATCAAAAGGATAAATGTTGGAAAAGAAAATTTGTCATTAGAACATGATTTAATGGATGATTATAGAAAGATAGGTGTATAATTTTCAAGATTCTAAAAAAGGATGTTGATGCGAAGGAACAACTATTATAGTTATAAAAATAAAAAAACCTTCAATATAGATGTTTTCTGAAAAAATAATTGATGATAAAACTGAGGTAAAACTATTGCAGATGTGATCCATGATTTAGAAGAAACTCCCAATGATACTATTGGTTCCACGATTTCAAATAAAAAATCATTATTAATAATATTATTGATAATGAAAGATATTTACCTAAATGAGGATCAAATTTAAAAAATGAAATCTCAATGAGAATAAATATTTTATTGTGTGGAGGATAAGTTTATTTAACTAAAAATGAAATGTATTGAATTACAATCTATACTCATAAATATATAGAATAGTGAAGTTAAGACAAACATGTAATTTGGGAATAGAAAGGATTCCATGAAACTTTCTAACTAGTTTCTTATATCTAATTATTATCACAATATTTGATCTATTTTTAAGAGACTGTATAATGATTTCTCTTCTAAAATATCATAGAATAAGGTAACCATTTTCATAGAAACTCTGATTTTACCAATGGGGTTTCATCTATAATAATAGGATATAAATAAAAACATTGGAAAATATGGGAGGGAAAATTATAATGAAGCCTCTATTACATCAAGGGTAGATGTGTGAATGATTATGAAATGTTTCTTCACAATGTAATCATGAATGAATTATTTTTTTTAAAAATAAATTATATTTATCCATACTATTATAAAAAGAAAAATATCAATGTTTGTTTGGTAAAAACCGGTTCTTTGGATGATTATCAAATTAGGATATTTAAGAATGGGCTAATTTTTCAATCACTAGAAGAAAAATAATTTTCTACCACTTTAAGGTAGATCAGTAGTGAAGTGTTATGTAAATGTGTTGATGAAAATATTATAAATGAATATGAATCATTAATCCAAGAATATATTAACGGGAAAATAGAATGACTATATAAATAAAAACATATCTATTAATTTTTATGATGAGATATGATTTAAATCAATAAATAATAATTTTTATTGATTTTATGAAAAATGATCATATAGTATAAGAATAATGTAAATAACTAATGGGGATGAAACAACCTTAGGGTTTGTGAAATGGAATAGAAGTGTTAAATAAAACACAACCAACAACAATACAAAGAATTATTTCTAATTAAGAAAGATGATATTCATCTACTATCAACAAACGATCCATATCACATGTAAATACCAAACCCACATGGTCCCACCAGGCCAACAGAATGCCAATCCATCACATCCTTAAGCCTTAATTCAATAGGCTATTGAATAGTCACAAGCACTAAGAAGGAACTATGAAATGGGAAACCTTTTCCTAATATACTTGTAAGAAAAACACAATTGTCTCTATTAAAAGTGAAGAGGAATAATAATAAAAGAGAGTAAAATATAAATAAAACCATTCATTTAATACCTATATGGAATACATCATAGTATTAATGAATAAATAACACCTAATAATGGTGAGATACACACCAAAAAAAATAAATGGTGTCCCAATCTTAAAAAATATAAATAAATGAAAAACTGAGTGAGACCGACTCTTGACTTCTATTTCTGTCCACAATATGAAATCCTTGAACCAATGTATCACTATTTTCCATATAGGTCTCTACCAAACATTCCATTGTCTAAAAAATACAAACCTTTGGTGGGAAATTACAATACATGTCTGAGTATATACATACCCATTACGATGCCCAAATAAACCACAAATGGAGAAATAAAAAAGGTATAATAATATTAATTATTACTTAAAAAGTAATGTAAACTAGAAACAAAGATAAGAACCATAAATATCTAGATATTCTATGTAATAATCTTAAATTAATGTGAAATGGGATATCCATCTTCATAGTCCGGCTAATAATGATTAATACGCTAATAGCTCGAAGGGTCTACCACTAATTCCCACCATCATGCATTTATAAATTAGTATATTTTTCGAGGTAACACTCCTCATCAATACACATAAAATCATTTGGGGAATGATCCCCAATCAATAATATTGTGTAAATTTTCATGATTATGTTTTGAGGACACCCACCTAGCCACTACACTCAACATCCTGGGTGAGGTGGGTCGACTTCAATATATAACCCATGCCTTTTTTATAATAAGGGGGTTCCACATGGTTAATAGAGTTTCCACACCCTAGTAAGTTAGGGAGGATCCACTTAATGAACATAGGGATGGAGGACCCATACCTAGATGGATAGGGGGAATATACTCATTATATTGGGGATATTCATCATGATATGACATGTGACACCACTGAAATCATTGAGGAACCACTCTCAAGAATAATAGGGGCTCAACATGAATGACGTTGGTATAATAATCATTCTCTTATGTGTGTGTGTGCGGGGGGGGGGGGGGGGGAGGGGTGGAGAGTTCCACATAGTGGGTAGAGGACCCCCAACCACATATGTGAGTGGGGTTCCACTTAGTTTGGAGAAGAAAAAATCATTTAACATTATAGGGGTTCAACTGAGTTAGTTTATACAAAGGAACTATGCACCAGTATGTCAGGGGGTTCCACTCAATATATATATATATATTTAGGACCTTCACTCTAGTATAATAGTGGGATGACACTCACTACATGTAAAACCATTCTCTATTATGATAAAGGATTCCACTCAATTGGGTGATCACCCGAAACCAGGTTCTATATGGGGGTGTCACTCAATATAGTGCAATGAGTATAGTGGACCCACAACCTGGTATGACCATGGGATGACAACCCCAGCCTCCCTCTCTCTTTAATGATCCAACATGATCAATTCCACCATAAATAATTACTTAAAAAATTATTTTACTCATAACATCACATTTCATATGTCGAAATATGATACAAATGGTACCATAGTGTTCTATGTAAAACAATATCATTTCTAGGATACTCATGGGACAAAATACGAGTCTCAAAAATATGATTTACAAGGTGTCAGATATTAAGAAAAGTATATGGTGTGTACTAAGTGTCACATAGAGAGTTCCCTCACCTGGAATACTAGTGAAAAAATGCGTGAAAAAATGTTTTTTCAAGGACATGTAGAAATACATGATATAAAAGGGTACACCATGGTGTGCCTCGACAACCTAGGGAAGAACTGTATAGGCCTGTAAATTATTATGTATGTCATACCATACATGTGTACTAGTTCATGTCTTGGTATAGTCCCTTTCTTGTATAATCCTAGTTTATACAAATTTCCTCCCTCAAGGGGTCAATGGTGGGTTTGAGTTGGATTATATAATATCTACCCAAGGAGGTTCACATGGTGTGTGGAACTAAAAACATCCTTTATGAGACTTATCTTCACTGGGAACCTAGCACCGCTAATAAGAGAGATACATGAAATGTGTTCATAGAATAATCTAAATATAGATTATTTTTTCAAAAAACTCAATTCCTAGTCATGGTTCTTGAGATATGGCCCCTCAACCATGATTCTCAGCCATTGACCAACCAAAATTATCTATAATTTGAATTATCTATTCCAAATATTGATTTATTAGCCTTCAGTGGCTGGAAATTCGAATCCTTACACATATATAATTATTATATAATGACCTGATGTGTCTTCCATTTCTTTCCATCACTACCCTAGATCCTAGATTAATGGAATTCTCACATACATCCCATAGCCTATCCCAATACAACCAAATGATATTATCTTTAATTTCATTTCCTAATCTACAAAAATAATTTGGGTTTTGATCATGGTCGAACATACCCTGTAAAAATTGAACATAAAAAACCTGGGATAATGGATATAAATATAATGAAAAGTTGAGAAAAATTAATATGAATTATATCAGTCATTAGTTTTACATGGTTTACGGTTAATGATATCATAATAGGGATACCATAGGTGATTTAAAGTCTTTGAAATAAGGATTTAATTTAAAAATTCAAATTATTGAATTGAGAACATGTGATGAATAAATAATGTAGACCAAAAGAAGATAAATAAATATCCTTGCTCAATATTTAAATAAGAATTGTAGAAATCCACAAATTACAATTCTTTCCTAGATTATGGTTTGATCAATGGTGGTGAAAACCTTCCCTAGTGGTGGAGAATATGTGTTTCGTTTGGTTCTTCTTGACCCACCTTGGTCTGATCATCGTTCTTCATCAAACATCGATCCTATAATGAAGAATGATTTCCTCCCCTATCAAAGATATTAAGTATTCAAAAAATATCTTTGAAAAACCATTATAATGATTTATTTATATAGTCTCGGTTAGGTTTGGTTTAGAAAATTAATTAATTAATAAAGTTATTTAATTGAAATTATGCACTCTCCATTGGCTTCCTCAACCGAACCTCTAACACTATCCAATATTAAGTCATGGATAGGGTAAATAATTTATTCTTTAATAAACTACGGTCTTGTATTTATAATTCATGGCCATAATCAATATTTATAACATTATTTCTGAAAATTTTCATTCAAGATTTTAATATATTTAATATTTTTCTAATATCAATATTTTCCTCACTAAGACTCATAATATCACACCCCCTCAACACCTAGATCTAAAAATGATCATAAAAAGATTACAAATAATTACATAAACTATATATGTCACTGAACTTGTCCTACCTTTAAAAATTTTCCTCTAAAAAATGGAACACCAACTCTCAAAAGAGGATACTAAGCTCTCCAATGGGTTTCCATTCTAGGATAGCTTTCTTGAGGTCTATCATGCTATCACCATTGATGCACCCAATGTAACCACATACGAAGAATGTTCATATCCAGTCAGTTTTTAAATATCACCAAGTACATCAAAACTAAATCTACACTCTCAATTGCCATCTCATGCTGGACAATATTGTGTAATGATTTGTGCTCAAGTCTCCTCATCCAGGACATGTGGATAACTCCATGTATCCATCCTATATTCTTTCCCAAGGAAAAGTGGTATGGCACCTCGATATCTTGATACTGTAATTTAAAATAAATCAATATGATCCTTAGATCCGGCCTATTATCCTAGGAATTACCCATGATGCTCGGTGATGTATGATCTATCTGAACACAATCTCTCTACATTAAACCAAAAATTCCACCATCTTATACCCTCATTGGGATCATACTATCTCTATGTAGTCCTCATAAGCAAAAGGATGAATTGAAAAATTCAAAACCATAACTATCACCAGCATTCATCCAAAAATATGTGTCTCCCACAACCTCTGACATGAACAGATATGACCCACCAGGTCTCCCACATATGGTCTAAAAAAAGACGGGAGTAATAGTGGATTAATAACAATTATGATATGAAAAAGATACTAATTGAAGCTGATCCTCTAGGATAAGTAATTGAACCAACATTAAAACCTAATGAATAATAAATAGAAAATAAATCGTTTTGATAACCTATCCAAATGTATGGGGTATCAAAATAGCTCACATGTGTAACTAATTACCAAACCCCCCTACATCATCTCTATAACCATAAAGTGAATTGATAATAATGGTTCAAAATGATCATATTGGAAATTCTTCATGATCCATAATTCATTATGCATTTATAGGATTCCCCAAATCTATACTGATCTCATTTCTTCATTTTCAGGTTGTGGGACATCTTTACATGATATTATATGCCCACTCAGATAGTTTCTTAACCTCTCGATATTCGTGGAAGCTGTTATTAGGAAAACCAATGAGGTACCATCCCATTTTATGTTATATGTAGGCATATCAAACTCCACATATGTAGGTGAGACATTAAGAGTTAAAATTATAAATCAGATACAAAATCCATGTCCACATACCCAAATAGAATGGATCTTGGAATAACCATAACCCCTCTATGATGTACTAATAGGGGAAGGAAACTTTCTCAATATCTTCTCTTGTGGCATGACTGCTGTCGTTTATCATCCATGAACTATTATGATGTTCTCCCATCCATTATAAAGTCCATTAGGATAATTACTAATTAGTATTTATTCATGCCAGAGCATTAATTCAGGATCAACAAGCTAAGAATCCTTAATATACATTTCAATAGGTTGGGTAAAAACTATAGCCAAAAGGTGTAATGGACCACCTTCTCCATCAAGTGTAAATTGAAATTATGTGGACTGCTTTATCACCATGCTCATCAATATTATTTGAAATATATCATTTAGAGAATCTTTTTTCCTTCTAAACGCTAAGTGGGGGATCTCAATCTATAATAAACTCAATAATTTCTACATCAACTATCATTTTCATGTCAATAAAGACATATCAACAGATGTTTATAAAATCAATATTTAGATATCCCCAAAAAACATCCAAAAGAAGATGATAATATTAGATTACATATTGAACTATCCACAAGAGTATCATGTGTTGTACCTATGAACACATTTAAATAATTCTTTTATAATATAGGAATTCAATGAACCATTCCATGATGGTTGAGGATCTAGTTCATGATTCATATGTACTCTTCTTTAGAATACATCAAGTAAAAGGGTATTATAGAGAACAAAAAGAAATTATAGTGGATATACGAATCCAAGATTTACATATCCACCTCTTGAACCCAGTTCTAGTGATAACTCATCTTGTTGTAAAAATATGTTTTCTACTTCAACTAAATCCATTAAGGTAATTGTTAATTTATTCTCATGGATGGATACTCATCCTAGATAGCCACCTAGATCTAGTGAAATCATTTCAATCATTACATTATACTCTCATCCACCTCATAGGTGAAAAAAAGGGCCACCACTGAATGAAAATAAGTTCTTAAGAAGCCCCTTTAATACATTCCCCATATCTACACCTTAATCTATCACATATACACATGGTCATCTGATTTTCTAGAAATGATATCTGTTAATCCTAGGTGAAATTATATGTATAAGACAAACTACAAATGGGTTGGTCAACCCAACACATCCTCAATAAGGATTCTATCATAATCATTAACAATAACTAGAATCTAAAACCACAAAAAATTCAATAATACAAGGGACATACCTGCAATCAGATAAGTGGTTGACTGTATCCTCCTACAGAAGTTATTAGACAACACATATCAGGGATCTATCTATTTAAAATGATGAAAACTACCTACCAAAATCTGAGAACACTTCATTCATAATTGGTAAATTTAGTAGAGCACATATGATATATATAATGTTTATACCAAGGGAAACATCATAGGGTTCAACAACACTATGAAAAGATACAATGTGAGGATATCTCCCTTCTCCAGAGTTGAGTCATACTAAAATGGAATTTTATGACCACTGATCCTCTTAGTTTGATCCTCATTGTTTAGGTGTAATGATAAAACATTCCACTGGATTTACTTAGCCTCAAATAAGGGAAAAATTTAAGGAAATTAGATTATGACTATATGCTAAAAATATATATGGGGATTTTAAGAATCATATATTACCTAAAACAATACTAAAGCCTCCAGGAAAAAAATACCCCTCATCCTAAATATCATCCTTCCCCTTTCCAATATATTCACTCTATCATGGTGCTTCTCAAATGCATCAAAACACTAATATACCCTAAATAAAAATTTCTATGCAACCTATCCACCACACCTAGTCCAAATCCAATTTGGGATAGAACTAACTAAACCACTTATTTTTGAATCACATTATAAGAATGAGTCTTAGTTGGGTAAGTCTCCCACTTCCTATTGTGTCTAAATCCACACCCAATACCATCAACATAGGGATACAATGGCACCTATCTCAACCTATAGAAGTATCACCACCTTGAACACCAACATGAGGTATACCATCCAATTAGAACATTAATAGTATAGTCTCACTCTAGTTCTCTACCCTTGAGAATGGGATTTAACTCACCAAGAAGGCTTGATTTCTCTTTCTATTAATCCCTTGATTTACTCCATGATCTGGTATAAAACACATATATACCTCCATATACAATGAAACTAAGGATGAAGTATATTTTCTAGCATAAACGCTTAAACGGTTTGGGTTTTTACAAGACAAAAAATCAAAACCACTATTGATTCAATCATCCTCTGCCCGAGGGTACGACTCTTCATGAATCTAATATCCCAGAATACATGGTGGTAAGTTGTTATTTAAATTTTTGTTTGAATTCCTAAATCTTGGTTAAATAAATATTTACCAGGTTTGTGAGGATTCTATGAGGTTTTCTGGGGGGTTATGGTAATTAAATAAAAGGGAATCAGGCTATTCTCTACTTGTTATATGGTTAGTGCATGATTAGTGAAAACCATGCAAGGAGGAAGCCAAACTGTGTGACATTGAACATTTCAATTTTACATGGTCCGTTCATGGTTTTTCAAAATATGTGCAATCCATAGGAAAAAATGAGACTTTTTCCCATCCTGGATAGAGGTAGGTTGATGGGTTGTGCATAGTTTAGTAAACCATATATCCAAACGAAGTGGCACATTGAAATGTGAAAAATTACCATTTCTCCCTTAAGGATGTTAAATTACTCACCTGTATTTTTTTCCATTTCTTTATCCATAAGACCTAGAGATATACCAGAACCCCCAAGACCTCCAAAAAATCAATATACTTTTTTATAAGTCTATTTAGAGTGTCTTTAGTTGTGGATCGAATCTCTGGGAGGTCTAATCATTATCTTTTTTTTCTCTTTTTCAGATTAGGGTTTGTGTAGATTAATATATTCTTTAGTATCCCTAAAAACAAATTTTTTATTGTGAATATTTGGTTGTTGTTTCAATGGGTGTTCTAATCCAAGTTAATGGACAAGGTTTAATTTTCGGTTTTCTTTAGAATCATGGTTTGAGGTCTATAAGATATATCCCATAGTTTTGTTTTATATATGTGAATTTTTAGTCGTGATATTACTTAACTCTTGATATGTAACTAGTTTAATTAGTCATATTTAGTAAAGAAACTGAATTAATGACGATTTAAACCCATCATGCCCCCTGGGATGAATTGAGGATGATTTGACTAAGTCGGGGAAACCCATGGGGGGCTCTAATGATCTTATACATTGCATAGAGATTCCTTATTTTTAAATTTATCCTCTGATAACTCTATTGAAATTATAGTTTGAATTACAAATTACAGTAATTGGGGAAATTTCTATATATTTTTATTGAAATAAGGGATTTTTGCAAAAAATGTGAAAATGGACTTAAATAAATTAATGTGAACATGTCAAATGGCATATAAAATTGAAATTGAAATTTTAAGTGGGTTAGGAAATATGATTTGATTAATGTGAAAATGTGTTAATTCTGGGAATACTGATGGATATTTTAAATAGAATAATGTCTGATAATTTACGAATGCAAGTTAATGTATGAGAAATATTAAATAATTATTGGGTAATTTCATGATGATGGGAAATAGATTAAATGGAATATTCTATGTAAATGGTAAATGT
Source organism: Viscum album (assembly GCA_963277665.1). Taxonomy (NCBI): domain Eukaryota; kingdom Viridiplantae; phylum Streptophyta; class Magnoliopsida; order Santalales; family Viscaceae; genus Viscum; species Viscum album. The sequence goes on along the minus strand of OY728135.1, from coordinate 1,543,813,332 downwards.
TTTGATGGGTTATGTCTTTATGATGTATGGAATGTTTAATGTATTGAGAGTTATAAATTGTATTTGTATATATTATGAATTTTGTGACATGATATATGTAGTTAGTGGTTAAATAAGAATGTCATCATGGCTTGGTAGATTGGGATAAAAGAATAAGGCTCCTCCCACTGTCAGGTTAGACAGATGCTCCAATCCCCACCCTATAATTCACATGTTTGGTAGCCTAACTTATACTCTATATCTCTAAGAGTTTTCATAGATTTAACTACTTGGTCTGAGGATCCATGTTAAGTGTGTTATGACTATTTAAAAATGATTATCCCTAGTGAGATAAAGAACATGAATTCTACCTCGTTCTGAGTAATTGAATTGATTATTCCATTATTTAAATGATGTAATTTCCTAATAGATGGAACATAAGATGAGAATAAAACTAGCAATGAAGCTATATTAAATGATAAAAAAGTAATTGATGATGGAAACAATTAAAGTAAATATTGGTAAGTAATTGAACCAATTTTTTTTCTTATTTTCCTAGGTATTCATTTTATACATGCATGGACTATCAATTTAGATTAGATATTATTTAGAAACAATTGGTGGTGACCTACTCAGTTGTACTCACACCCTTCTCGGGCCTCCATTAGGTACCAGAAAAGATTTCAAGGTTGCAGGTCATGACATTGGAAATTTACAAAGTTATAGAGTTGAGTTGGGAATGGAATATGAATGGATGATGATCTATTCATGGAGATAGAAAAGGTTTTTGGGAGTTATCTATCAAAATTTTTGGGGTTTCTTTCACCTTTGGCACTATTAGCGTGACATAACATATTTATAATTTTTTGTGTGGAAGGTAACCCGTTTGGGAAATACTTTGGTAATGAATGTTTCTATATTTTTTCTTAATATTTCCTTTAACACATATTTTAACTATTGTGGTTTACTCTAACAAAGAAGTTATAGACTCCCCATATGATATATTAGACCCTATTCATTAGTCGACAACCTCTAGATTATACGGAGGCCTGCTTAAGGTCCTATGGTGACCCGACTCAGGGCACCAATTTGTAGATTATCAGTTAGGGATATTACAAAGTGGTATTAGAGTGCTTATTTTTTGGTGGAATTACTATTTGTGATAGTCGACAAGAGATTAGGAAGTTTCAGGCCTTGTAAATGAGCCCATGCATGGAAGTAGCTAACCCATGTATGATGGATTACCAAAGTTACCTGGGTGATAATTTTTGTTTTTTAAGTGTGTTGTTCTGTTTTAATGAAATTTCACCATTGGGTGATGCACTTGTTTTGTGATGTAAAAATTTATGATATTTTTCTCTTAGTCATAATGGAATGTTATTTTTCATTCACACATCATTATAGGCACCTAAGGATATAGGTCCCATAAAACATGATAGACACAAAAGGGATGGGTTTCTGGGACATTGATGGTAGAATGAATTTTATTTTCATTTAAATTAAATAAAAATGGTGTCTAAGAAATATTTTGTAAATGTAGAAATAGAATGAATGTAATGACTGGTTAAATAATAATGTTCTTAAAGAAACATTATAAATAGGTTTATATTCATTTTTGTGATAAATTCTAAATATTTAATGGTACCAAAGAGAGAAAACTTAAACTTATAATGGAAAATGGTTTAGAAATTATTCGTAATGAAGGAAGTGAATGAGTTTAGATATTTGATATAAAAGTTTATAAAATGGTAAAGGTTTTTAATGGGAAATTATTTGCATTGGGAATGTGGGAATGGATGAAAAAGAGGGTGTCCACTAAATGTCTTGTATCTACCTTAGTTGGATTACACCATTTAAACCGTGTAATATGGTAAGAATGGTTGAGGGTAGTATTGGATATATGGGAACATATGTTTGGATAGTCTATGTGGAGTAGGTTGTTTATGGAATGTAGCATATTTTCTATTGTAGTTTACAATGACTGGACTTACCATTAGATGTTTTTTTGATGAAAATGATCTGAAATATGAATCTTGATGAGTATGTTTATTTTTTTGAAATTTTGGGTAAACAGAAAATTCTATTAGTGTGAACCATTGGGTTTTCAATATTTTGAACAAATGTATAAAACAATCTATTATAATAGATTTTTTTGGTGAAGAATGATATTAAGTATTCTTCATGTAACATATTTATCCCTATGTGTGTATAGCTTGGGTAGTGTGAGTTCCCTATGTTGATACCATGATTATATTTTGGGATACCATTATGAGCTTAGATGTGTGGATAATGCAGTGTTCATTGTTATGATTTCTGTAGGTTTTCAACCTTGTAGTTTTTAGATGTTTCCAAATGATGTGAAATATATAACCCTTTTGGGTTGTAAGTGTGTTGATTGTACATTGGATTTAATAATGAGTGTCATGGTTGTGGAATCCTTAGTGATGTGTGTTTTTCTATGGTTGTGGTGACCCATGTGGGTTCAGACATTATGAGTTGTGTTTTGGACCTTAGAGTGGTAGGGGGTGGGGGTGACAGTGGCTCATGGTGGAGATTTGTGTGTATGAGTATGCTTGGTGGGAAACCTAGAGTAAATATTTTCATTATTCATTAGAATAAGTGTTATAAAATTGGGGTAGGAGAGCCACTCATGAGTGGTTGATTGTGGGATTTTAGATGTATACGACCTAGATGTAGTTCCATGCAACTTCTTACCCTCATCCAATTTTGGTTTGTTGTATTCATTCAATCCTTGGGTGAGACCTATGATGGTGGTCGGCTACTTTTTTCCAATGAACATGGGTGCATGAGTCACAAATATATTTTTTGGATCTAGAGAGGTGTTGATTAGACTAGATTGGTAATTGGGAATGTCAATGGGTTTGGAAGACTTGACTTGAGTAGTGATGTTGAGTGGAAGTCTTGGAAGAAATCAAAAGTGACCGTGTAGGAGGTTAGCATACTGTTGTAGGTTCCTTAGAATATGATTCATAAGGGACTCAATTGTTATTGAATTTTTGAATACTATCATGTTTTATTGAATTGTATGGTTGTGCCCCGATTCATTGAGATGTGAACCTGAGTGTGTGTTGTTGTTTATAAGGTTTTTTTCGAAGGGTTGTATCATCTAAACATATGACCCATATATTTTGATGATGATTAATGGGATCCTTGAGGTTTATTTCAGGTGGATGAGATACGGGTGACTAAAGCTTGGTTATATTCTTTCATTCTGAAGGTGAAACCCGATGAATGGGTGGTCACATATGTAAGCATGTTTGTACAAATGCTTGTATTATTTTGTGAGATGATTTAGATTACACGAGGATGATGGGGAATACGTACCAAGATTCATGGTCAGGTGAGTAAGTAGATGACTGGATAGGGTCTACTGATTGTTGGATTGTGGGAACTAATGTTGGTTTAAAGTGTGTGGTCGCAGGAAGGTGAGATACCTTGAGGGATCTGATGGGGTCTATATATGGGTACATGCAGGTATGGTGCAGTTCCTTTTAGGATGTGAGAATGGATAACTCAGGATTAGTTCACATAAATCTCTGTGATATTGAGGAAGGAAACATAGATATAGAAGAGATCATTTTTTTGATTTGTTTGATGAACCATGGTGTTTCAGTTATTGATTTATAAAGTCATGTTGAAAGATCAAGAGTGGTGTGGTGGTTGTAGTTCTGAATAAATGTCAAATCATAGCATCATGGATGATTGTTGTAGAGTAGCAGTGATTCTTGGTTTACCAACATTCTGAGAGTTAGTAGTTTAGTGTTGATGGGATGTGTGTGGGAAGGGAATCTTTGAAATCATGGTATGTAAGGGTGTCCCATACTGTGAGGTGACATCAATTATGGATAAATTGTGGTGTTGTTCATCGATAACTTATTATCATACTTTTATCTAGTGACAATCATTTTGATCAATTTGACATTATCTCAGGTATGAGGAGAAATATTAGTCTTTACACCAAGCCACATGAATGTGTTTTTGTCAGATGTGGTATATCATGATGTTTTCTCTCATGGGGTAGTATATGTCGAGCTGGATGGTGGGATTTAAACCAAAGATAGTTTATTATTGTGGTCCTTGGTATAGGTCAGGTATTGAAGATTATCATGGGTTCTGTTCACGGATACAAATAATGGGTATCAATTGATGGTAGTTTTGTTAATATGTAAAAATATTGGAGGACATGTACAAGTATTGTGCTCATATTATTTGCTCAACATGAACTGTGGTGGTTGGAATTCCTTGAGTAATGTGATGGTAACATCACATCTAATTTGGGGATTCATAAGTAAGTCATGGATGTGTGTATTATAGCTCGTAGTTGTTTTTGTTGAATAGGTATTCCAATAAGAAACTTAGTTGGTGAAAGTTGGGTCACTTAGAGAGTCTAGGTGGGCCTTGGTTATAGTGGTTATTGAGCCATGTATTGTCCTTCGACTCTAGAGTGGTTCTAAATAAAATTTAATATGATTATGTAAAATTCGTCAAAGGGTATGGGGAGACTTGAAAATGGTTTGTGGGCTGGGAGGATGGGTTCTAGAACCTAATTGGAGGTCGACTATGGACTGTGGTAGGTGTGTTCGAGTGATCTTGGAGTGTCCATTGATGTTATGAAATATTGACCATTTTATGCAATGGTTTGAAAATGGTGAAGCTAATCGTTTATAGGGTGAATTACCAAGGGATAGCTCGACTCATCGAGGAGTAAGGGATGAATGGGGTGAGTGGTAAACTAGATTCAGTGTATGTCTTGGAGTGAAAAGTATGTTTCAAATTTTGGAATGTGTTTGTTCATAATCCTAGTTGTATTTACATGGTGTATGGATTGATGGAGTTCTTTTTTTTTGTAAATATAGATGCTTGAGGTGGTGCACACTGATGGTTTGGAGGATAGTGGATGTTGTGATAGTGGAGTTCTACTAGGCATCAAGGAATGACCCAGAAAGGCGTGTTGGATGTTAGTGATGGGCATAAAGTCATTAATCACATTGTGAAGGGGGGAAATTGTATGTGTTCCATAAATGGAATATAGATTTTCTAATATAATCTAGTTTGGGGTGGTATGATGTGATATGTTAAAAGAAACAGATGTGGTAAGTAGTGACCCACATCTAGTTTGATGTTTTTTTAAAGAAAGTGATTTTTGGAAATGAAGTCATACATGAGTGAGGTCAGGTTTTTTATGTTATGATATTGAATGGCATAGGAAATTTAGCTTTGGTGGTATCAATAGTGAGTATAGATGCTTATACTAGGTGAAGTCCGTAGGGATGTTTGGGTATTGTGAGTTGGGAACACGTCAGGTATGCCGTGAAAGTTGAGTTGACATTCTGGTGGTCTTTTTTTGGTATCAGAGGATATAGAATTGGAGAGTGGTGGGGTATCTAAATTGTGTGGGGTTAGCACTATATTGGGATAGTGGTCTGTTAATGACATGACCCATGCTTCAGGTTGTATGAACTCGAGTATGTACTATTTTGGTGATTTTACCTTGTTAATGAGTGTAAAATCAAGATTGATCAGTTCAGTACAAAGTGTTTTGTTTTTATTTGGATGTTTGACTGTAGATGGGTCTATTTTACCCATCAGTTATGGATCAACATATGTTAAAAATTATGATTGTAAAAATCATGTGTTTTCTTCTGTTTGTGACGAGTTTGGGGGATTGTTAGAGTTTTGAATGTAGGGTATAATAGAGCCAAGTGATTTGGGCCATGGGTTTCAAAGGGACTCCAGGTGATGGGGTGCACATTAGATCTTCAAGGAGGGTATGAATTCATTTGGTAATATTACATTTTGTAATTTTAGGAGGAGTTTCCTTGTATTCACTATGGAGTTTTGGTTTTCAATGTATGGTTTGAAGTCAATTCATCTGTTGAGGAAAATTAAGATAGTGTTTTCTATTATAGTGAAAAAGTATTACAGGGAAAGGCATTTCGTTTAGATCATGTTTTTTTTAATCAGGGTAATGTTCACAAAGAAACTTGGGAGAGATTATGATATTCATGCTATGTTTCCAAATCAATTTTCTTGAGAAATTCCATGATTCAGGAATAAAGCCTTGTGGAAGAGTCCTTTTAAGGTGGGGAGGTTATAAGATCTATGACATCATGGAGGTAAATTATCATTTTTTTGGTTTTAATAACATAGATTTGGATAAATAAATAGTTATCTATTTATTTTTAATCTCAAGGCGGTTTTGGGGGTTTAGAGAAAGAAGGAAAGTGGAATTGGTCTATTTTGGGCATGTTGCATGGTTAATGAAAGGTTAGTGAAAAATGGGAAAGGGAGGATCCAAGTCATGCCACATTGGATAGAGGCATTTCCCATGTTCTGTGCATGGTTTTTAAAACTATGTGGAATCCCCAGGAAACAGTGTTACATGGATGCCTCGTAGATAAGTACATGTACACAGTTTGAAAAACAATGCAGCCAAACTGTGCACCCTATTAAAAAGTGAGAAATTATAATTTTGTCCCAGCATGATTTTAAGTTACTCACCTAATTTAATAACCATTTCATCCCCTTATAGAATTAGTGATTGAAAAAAACACTAAAGAACTTTAAAAGGTCAAATTCCTACAATTTAAGGCTAGATGGTGTTCCATGGATTATATATCGATGCTCTGGTTGTGTCTAATACTCCTCTTTCTTCTAATTTTATGATTATGGTTTTTTTAGTTTCTAAGATTCATTTTATGCAATGGTAAACTATTTTTCATGTGGATCATATTTTGGGGTCTCAATGGATGTTATAATTCAATTCAAGGTCTAATGATAAGTATGAGTTTGTCTTTAGAATAGAGGTATGTGGTTTACAATTTATATCCAATGTTTTGATAAATAGTTTTGCATGTTTGGTTGTGATACTTCTTCACTATTGATGTATATATTATTCATTTTGAATTATTCAATAAAATGGTGAGATAAATGATTATTTAGACCCCTCATGATCCCTATGGGTTGTAATAAGGAAAATTTGATAGTGTTAGGGCCACCCATGGGGTGTGCTAATGATCTAAAACATGGTAAATTATAATACTAATGTAGAGACCTGAAGATTGACGTACATGGACATTACATTACTTCTGTGGAATACTTAGTACATTACAAAAATACACACAAAAGGATCGTAATAGTTTAGTGTCTTTGGAAACTCAGAATATAATCTTCTAATCGTGGTGAAATATCTTCAACATCTCTCATAAAGATCTTCCTTTTTTTTACCTAAAACCTTTCTTTATATCCTGGGGAAAAGAAAACATAAAAGGGTGAGCTCAAATGCTCAGTAGGGGTAAACAAAATAAATATCAATCACATCATATTCATAAGAACATAACATTTTGTAAATCTTAACCTGCAAAAGAGAGCATAATTTCATAACATGGGATAAATCATAGTAGTGAAATGAAATCCAAATAATCATAACTTAAAACATTAAACTTTTTGGCATACACACATAATCATAGAGAATCATATCTTATTAGTCAAGACTCATTTCTAAGACTATCTTAGTGGATAAAGTCCATTTCTGAACCGAGTCACCCTCGTTTCAGTCCTGTTTCACTGAACCGGTATAACCTACCGTTCCAGCCATGTCTATCTCATGAGATATAAAATCTTTACCCAATTCATTGGAGGGAGATATAGTTCCCACCCATATCATAATGATACCATTCTTATGTGTGCCACAAAATCATAAATCATACATCATTGCAAAACCCATGTAATAAAAATGGGATTCTTAAACATCATGACATCATAAAACAATTCATATAAGATAAAGGAATTCATAAAAATAATTCCATCACAACATTATCAAATCAATGTAATAATAGGGATAGAAACAGAACCCTCTTTTATCTTAGATGGAAAATAATTTTGATAAAACACTTGAACTCAATTCTTGAGGAAAATAACCTTTCTCGTTCAAAATCATTTTTCCTTTCTTAACATGTCATACAATTTTAAACTAAAAGAAGTTGATTAAAAATAAACATGAAAACTTGTAAAGTAATCTTCTTGGAAATAATTTTTTAAAAATCCATTCATGCCGTGTAAGTTAAAAAAAACATTCTTCTTGTACTTTTGTCGGAAAAGTCAAAAAGTACCTCTTACGAAAAACGACAAAAGATTCCTTTCATATCTTTTACTAAAAACTCATAGAAGGGTAAAATTGATTATAAACTATTGTATAAGGATATAAATATTACATATTGAGGAAACATGGATGTGGATGATAAATATTCTCCATTAAATTCTGAAGTATAAACAATCTCGGATAAAAATTGAGATTGCGAGATTTCCCTTACCTTAGGTCCGATTTGCTTCGTAAGTGTCTGTACCTCCTGTATAATGACTTAAATAATGTCATTGACTTATTAAAGAATCATATTCACTGTTATTATATCATATATGGTTCACTTATGTCTTTATATTACCCGTTCTTTTGTAAATTCATGTTAAAGTAGCGTTTTGGGTAAAATCGTCTCATTTGTCGTTCGTGTGTTAACTTGTAATTATTCATATGATTACTTAGATCATGATTATGTAATTCCAGAATATAAAACATGATTTATATATAATATATATTCAGAATATACATATATATATAATGGATCGATAAATGGAAAGAAATACACCATTCATGGAGACGGTAGGTCGTACGTACGGATGAACGCTGTTTTCGTTTCCTTATTGAATTGAGTGGAAATAAGTAGATGACATAAATATATATATAGATAAATCCGGTAGTATTATTATTTCATATATTTAATGAATACTTATTATATATACTTTATAATCATTCATGAATGGTTAACGTGGAGAATGAATCTCATCGCGTCGTCGAGACGGTAGTCCGTACGTACGCACGAGCGATGATATCGTTCTCATGATCGTTGAATTGTATTGTAGTGCATGTATAATATTTAAGAATCAATATCAATTTACAATAATCATATATAGTTATTATGTACACCATTATACCCATCCAATTATGGTGGTGGTGGAAAATAGATTACACCACGGTGTGGAGACGGTATTCCGTACGTACGCACGCACGGTGATTTCAATTTCCATAGGATGGATGGATGGTGAAATAGGGTTGTTTCATTCTTATAATAACATATCAGTATATGAGTGATATTGATGTTATTACTTCATAATTAAACAACCTAATAAGAATAAGTGGAAGAAGAAATAAAGTTGAAAGAATCGGTAACGGACATTACCTCTTCTTTGAAGCGCCTCTTTGAGTCCTCCTCTTAGGGTACTGCAACTGGTCTTTGAAAATGACAGGAACCTCTAGGATGTTTCTAGGGAAGTGGAAAAGATAATTTTTCAGGGTTTGGCCGAGCTTGAAGGCTCAAAGTGGTGTGAGGAAGAGAGGGAGGGGGTGCCCTTTTATAAGGGAGGAGAGGGGCACCTTTGGAATAACAAAAAAATATTATTTTATTATAAAGCCAAATTCGGTTTTAAATAGCCCCAATTTGATTTATTTAGAAGCTAAGGTGGGTATGGGTCGAAATAATTTCATCCAATATAATTTAGAAAAGTTTAGGTTCCTATTTTAACCTTATCATTTATATTTAACTTTAAGTTAGATAATTTTACTTTTACCATGTCTTCTTGTTTTCTTACACTATAAGGTTAATAAACTTACTATATCAAGAAAAACGAACCCCAAGTTGTTTATTATTAATATATATAACCTTAAATAAGTTATTTGGCCTAAAATTAGATTTTTAGGAATAAAATAACAATTAATAATATAATATTTGTTTTAAAAACTATTTTATGTCAATTTTGACACTATTTAGTAAATGATTTTTGTGAAAATCATAACAGAATTATTAGTTATAAAAAAGTTAATTAAATCAATAAAAACAAGTAATAGTAAACTAGAAAATTATTGGAATTCATAAAAAGTCTTAAATTACATTTATTTGGGTATTTATAACATCAATTATGTCAATATTTCATTAATAAGACAATTACTACATCATCTTTGTGTCATAATAAATGATAATTATTTAATCCCTAAAAATTCTAAATAAATTCCTATGATGTAGATAATTGTATTATATTTCTAGATACTATTCATGTTTTAAGTTTCATGAAGTGTATCACTAAATTAAAATTATTATACTTATAAGATTTAAGAAAGTGACATGTTGTCACATTCTTTGGTTTTAATAATAATTAAATTATTTTCATGGAAAAAAGACCATTAAATGAATCTAATCCTACCCTTAGGTGATATGGGTCTACTTTTAGTCATCCAATAGGATTTTGACATGTTTTAGGGTAATTTTATAATATTATATTTACCCTTAATTACCCGATTTACCTTTAACTATGGTAAATAAAATTTACCGTAGTTACTATTCATAATTCCCAAAAATAAAAAGTAGATTATTAACATAATTTGGATCCACTTATTCCAAATATGGAATCATTTTTTCCAAATTAAATACACAAAAGTTGCATAAATTAAATTAAAATCAATCCCGTTGTCGAAAGAAAACGAGTTTCTCTTTAAAACATTGCAAAAGATTGAATTGATTTATCCTACGAATTCAAGGTAGAATCAATGCTAATGACATACATTATATTAAATTGTAAAAATATATTCTATTTATACATTAAAACCATTCAATATTATAATTTAACCATATAAATTATTGCGATGAAAAAAAGTTGTTTTTAATTAAAATATAGTGTGTTTTTACTATTTATCAAAATATGAAAGTTACTAGAATAATATGAAAAATTTATCCAAAGTAAATTTTTTATTTCATGATTCCAAATAAAAATTTTATTTTGTCAAATTGAACTTATAAACATGTCAAAAACTAGATTTAAAGTGGGTGCGCCATCAAAAGGCGGCAAAACTGAATTTTTTGAAAAATACTTATTTTACCCGAAAAATTTATTTTGTTATTATACCATGTTTTAAAAAATGTGTAAGATGAATAATAATTTTATAATATTAAAAATTTAGTTAATACTATTCATAACAGCTAGTTCATAATAATATTATAGTAATATATCGTTGTTTAGTAAAACCCGATATTGCGTATAACACACGCTATCGAGGAAGGTCGCGATTGCGTGTAATGCAAGCATAGTCAGGGTTGCGTGCTGTCCAAGAATTCTTCGTTGTTTCGTATATCATAATCCAACCATATTTCATTTATACATTGAATATATATATATATATATATACTCAATGTTGCGTAGAATAACTATTATCAAAATTGTGTGTAACACGATCCAAGAATAGTGTTGTGTATACTGCAAGCTAATACGGTGTTGCGTATAGCGCAAGGTAATCTTGGTGTAGCATACAACACAAGAAATTAATGAAATTAAAAGAATATTTTTCATAAAATCTCGGGGTGTTACATTCTACCCCCCTTAAAATTAATTTCTCCCTCAAAATTCTTCGTGGTTATAAATGGGTCACTATTTGAAAGTTTCTTTAATAGAAACCCACATCGTAAAAAGGAATACCAAAACCTATCTTTAAAAACAAAAATATGAAACGTAACATTTACCCAAATAAACTAATCACTGGGTTTCCACATAGGTGAAAATATGGATATGGAAGATAAATCTAACCATCATGTTCTGATGGAGAGAGGTAGAGAACTTAGCTATGGAAAAGCCAGCAATCACAAAGCCATAAAGTTGTGATGATCTAAGGTACCATCTGATTCATCAGATATAAGAGCAGTAGGACAACATTTTTGGTTTAAAGATCATTTCCCTAAAGTTGATGAGATTGGAATTAGAAGAAATACTTTCGTGATTTTGGTATAGTCTCACCGTTTGTCGTTCTTTGGACAATTTCCACTTCATCTCTTAAAGAAATGAAGTTGAATTTGTCATTCATGATGTGTTAGCAGATCATGTGATAGAATGATGGGTCATTCCATCTGTCTCAAACAAAAGGTTAGAAAAGTTATCAAAAAATACAAAAGTCCATCTATAGAGAGATTAATCATATATGGTTCCTAAAATGAACTTATAGTTCATATATCATACCGCTTAATAAAATAAAAATAGTTTCTACTAACCAGGGACTTCCTGTAGGCCAGTGGTAGGTGATAAAGGCCAGTCGCACTTCAGTTGAACGTTCGATTCCTACGACCTTGTCCGACGCGATGGGCTGTCACCCGTCCTGCAGGTTGTCCTTTTTCTAAAACTATATTACTATAACATCCCATCAAAAATATCGAAAAAAAACTTCTATCCTTAAACAATACTAACTTATGTCCAACATAATCCATTCCAATCTTTAGGCTTATCCATAATACTGCAGTCCATTTTCATCATATAGTGAAAACAATTACCAGAGATTTAATACCATCGTTGATCCCCATATATCATAAGATATGTCTTGTTGGTCACATTCCAAACATTCAAAGGCCTTAATCATGTATTCTCTTGAATACCCATTGAACCTTAGTGAAAACATGAATGTAGTTAAAAGTTAAGACATTACACATACCAAAATCCTCAAAATTCAATATACTAAAACCATGATATCGCTTAGTCCTTATATCAATCATGAGCTCATGAATACTATCAAACATATTAGATTCTCTTTATCCCTTCATTATGTGCAGATCATCTGCTTTCCAAAAATATTTCAATCACTTTTCATGGTTACCGATGCCATTAAAATTATTGAAAACCACAATAGACCAAAACATAAATATTCCAATATTCCACGATACTATATACAACATTATTTTAGAATCCCATTACATAAACACTTAATCATTCCACCACATCGTTGTCATTTTCAACATCGCCAATGGTGATCGCATGTGACTTCCCTTTGTCCTTTTCCTTAAGTGGTTGCTCATGTCGATCATCACTAACCCTTAGATTAGGGCATTTATTAGGATAATGCCTCATTTCCTTGCACTTGAAGCATTGAAGTGTAGTAGGTTCATTCTGTGTATCCCTTCCTTTTTTGCATCATTAGACATCTTCTTCACAACATTGCGGCATTCAAATGCCCGATGACCTTCCTTTCCACATTTGAAACATTTACTTGTACCTTTAAGACAATCTCCACCATGCTTCGTTCCACACTTTGAGCATAAGGAAACATTCATCTTCTTTTCACCATTATTCTGAGATTTCTCCTTGAACTCCATCTTTCATTTCTTGTCAAAACTATGAGATGGATAAGTAACACCAACTTCCATTTCTACCTTGATAGCACAATGCACAATTTCTTCATAGATACTGAAGTCTCTTATAGCTACTGCCCTTCGAAGATTTGGTTTTAAGCCACTGAAGAATCGATCAACTTTACTTTCTGGTTGGATGATAAATCCAGATGCATACCTTACAAGCCTTATAAAATTCGCTTTGTATATACCAACAGATTCATCATCCTTTTTCTTTAGTTCAAGAAACTCCTTCTCCATCTTTGTTCGAAGAATACGAGGGAAGTACTTGTTGAAAAACAAGTTCTTGAACTCGTCCCATTCCATGGACTCAATTTCACCTCTTTGCCTCGTATTCTTGATAATATTCCACCATTGATCAGCTTCACCTTCCAAATGATATACTACTAAGATGACTTTATCATGTTCAGAACATTGAAGAACTGAAAATATCTTTTTAGTGGTACTGATCCATTGTTCAGCAACAAGTGGATCAGAAGACCCACTGAAAGAAGGTGGACGTTGCCTCATAAAGGACTCAATAGAATATTGTTCCCTTCTCTGCTCATTTGGAAGTCCAGAATGTTTCATAGCTTGTGTAAGTATAGCAATAAGATTTTGCACTCCATCTCCCATAACATTTGTTTGTTCAGGAGGACAATCATTGCATTGTCCATTGCATTGATCAACACGGTTCCTTCGGGTTCCATCCATCGTCTAAAACACAAAAAGAATAGTGTGAGAGGCAAAAATTATGATAGGGAAAACAACATAATAAAGGGGGATTACCTTCAATATCTAACATCTTAGGTTTAATTCTATGATCGTTAGTTTAATTCTATTACTATAACCTATACGTATACTTAACCTTAGGGACATCCCTAGACATACCTTAGAAATATCTCTAGGGATCTCACTAACGTTTTCGCATCCTAGTTTCCAAAGGTTGACTAAACCTTTCCTCTGATACCAACTATAGAAACCCGAAGCTTGACGTACATGGACATTACATTAATTTTGCGGAACACTTAGTACATAACAAAAATACACACACAAGGATTGTAATAGTTTAGTGTCTTTGGAAACTCGGAATATAATCTTCTAATCGTGGTGAAAGATCTTCAACATCTCTCATAAAGATCTTCCTTTTTTTTACCTAAAACCTTTCTTTATATCCTGGGGAAAAGAAAACATAAAAGGGTGAGCTCAAATGCTCAGTAAGGGTAAAAAAAATAAATATCAATCACATCATATTCATAAGAACATAACATTTTGGAAATCTTAACCTGCAAAAGAGAGCATAATTTCATAACATGGGATAAATCATAGTAGTGAAATGAAATCCCAATAATCATAACTTAAAACATTAAAATTTGTGGCATACACACATAATCATAGAGAATCATATCTTTTTAGTCGAGACTCATTTCCAAGACTATCTTAGTGGATAAAGTCCATTTCTGAACCGAGTCACCCTCGTTTCAGTCCTATTTCACTGAACCGGTATAACCTACCGTTCCATCCATGTCTATCTCATGAGATATAAAATCTTTACCCAATGCATTGGAGGGAGATATAGGTCCCACCCATATCATAATGATACCATTCTTATGTGTGCCACAAAATCATAAATCATACATCATTGCATAACCCATGTAATAAAAATGGGATTCTTAAACATCATGACATCATAAAACAATTCATATAAGATAAAGGAATTCATAAAAATAATTCCATCACAACATTATCAAATCAATGTAATAATAGGGATAGAAACAGAACCCTATTTTATCTTTGATGGAAAATAATTTTGATAAAACACTTGAACTCCATTCTTGAGGAAAATAACCTTTCTAGTTCAAAAACATTTTTCCTTTCTTAACATGTCATACAATTTTAAACTAAAAGAAGTTGATTAAAAATAAACTTGAAAACTTGTAAAGTAAGCTTCTTGGAAATAATTATTTAAAAATCCATTCATGCCGTATAAGTTAAAAAAACATTCTTCTTGTACTTTTGTCGGAAAAGTCAAAAAGTACCTCATACGAAAAACGACAAAATATTCCTTTCATATCTTTTACTAAAAACTCATAGAAGGGTAAAATTGATTATAAACTATTGTATAAGGATATAAATATTACATATTGAGGAAACATGGATGTGGATGATAAATATTCCCCATTAAATTCTGAAGTATAAACAATATCGGATAAAAATTGAGATTGCGAGATTTCCCTTACCTTAGTTCCGATTTGCTTCGTAAGTGTCCGTACCTCCTGTATAATGACTTAAATAATGTAATTGACTTATTAAAGAATCATATTCCCTGTTATTATATCATATATGGTTCACTTATGACTTTATATTACCCGTTCTTTTGTAAATTCATGTTAAAGTAGCGTTTTGGGTAAAATCGTCTTATTTGTCGTTCGTGTGTTAACTTGTAATTATTCATATGATTACTTAGATCATGATTACATAATTCCAGAATATAAAACATGATTTATATATAATATATATTCAGAATATACATATATATAATGGATCTATAAATGGAAAGAAATACACCATTCATGGAGACGGTAGGTCGTACGTACGCATGAACGCTGTTTTCGTTTCCTTATTGAATTGAGTGGAATTAAGTAGATGACATAAATATATATATACATAAATCCAGTAGTATTATTATTTCATATATTTCATGAATAATTATTATATATACTTTATAATCATTCATGAATGGTTAACGTGGAGAATGAATCTCATCGCGTCGTCGAGACGGTAGTCCGTACGTACGCACGAGCGATGATATCGTTCTCATGGTCGTTGAATTGTATTGTAGTGTATGTATACTATTTAATAATCAATATAAATTTACAATAATCATATATAGTTATTATGTACACCATTATACCCATCCAATTAAGGTGGTGGTGGAAAATAGATTACACCACGGCGTGGAGACGGTATTCCGTACGTACGCACGCGCGATGATTTTATTTTCCGTAGGATGGATGGATGGTGAAATAGGATTGTTTCATAATTATAATAAAATATCAGTATATGAGTGATATTGATGTTATTACTTCATAATTAAACAACCTAATGAGAATAAGTGGAAGAATAAATAAAGTTGAAAGAATCGGTAACAGACATTACCTCTTCTTTGAATCGCCTCTTTGAGTCCTCCTCTTAGGGTACTAAAATTTGTCTTTGAGGAAGACCAGAACCTCTAGGATGTTTCTAGGGAAGTGACGAAGATAATGTTTCAGGGTTTGGCCGAGCTTGAAGCCTCAATGTGGTGTGAGGAAGAGAGGGAGGGGGTGCCCTTTTATAAGGGAGGAGAGGGGCTCCTTTGGAATAACTAAAAATATTATTTTATTATAAAGCCAAATTCGGTTTTAAATATCTCCAAATTGATTTATTTAGAAGCCAAGGTGGGGATGGGTCGAAATACTTTAATCCAATAGAATTTAGAAAAGTTTAGGTTCCTATTTTAACCTTATCATTTATATTTAACTTTAAGTTATATAATTTTACATTTACCGTGTCTTCTTGTTTTCTTACACTATAAGGTTAATAAACTTACTATATCAAGACAAAAGAACCCCAAGTTGTTTATTATTAATATATATAACCTTAAATAAGTTATTTGGCCTAAACTTAGATTTTGAGGAATAAAATAACAATTAATAATATAATATTTGTTTTAAAAACTATTTTATGTCAATTTTGACACTATTTAGTAAATGATTTTTGTGAAAATCATAACAGAATGATTAGTTATAACAAAGTTAATTAAATTTCTATGATGTAGATAATTGTATTATATTTCTAGATACTATTCGTGTTCGAAGTTATAATATTATATTTACCCTTAATTACCCGATTTACCTTTAACTATGATAAATAAAATTTACCGTAGTTACTATTCATAATTCCAAAAAATAAAAAGTAGATTATTAACATAATTTGGATCCACTGATTCCAAATATGGAATCAGTTTTTCCTAATTAAATACACAAAAGTTGCAGAAATTAAATTAAAATGAATCCCGTTGTCGAAAGAAAATGAGTTTCTCTTTAAAACATTGCAAAAGATTGAATTGATTTATCCTACGAATTCAAGGTAGAATCAACACTAATGACATACATTATATTAAATGGTAAAAATATATTCTATTTATACTTTAAAACAATTAAATATTATAATTTAACCATATAAATTATTGCGATGAAAAAAAGTTGTTTTTAATTAAAATATAGTGTGTTTTTACTATTTATCAAAATATGAAAGTTACTAGAATAATATGAAAAATTTATCCAAAGTAAATTTTTTATTTCATGATTCCAAATAAAAATTTTATTTTGTCAAATTGAAGTTATAAACATGTCAAAAACTAGATTTAAAGTGGGTGTGCCATCAAAAGGCGGCAAAACTGCATTTTTTTGAAAAATACTTATTTTACCTGAAAAATTTATTTTGTTATTATACCATGTTTTAGAAAATGTGTAAGACGAATAATAATGTTATAAGATTAAAAATTTAGTTAATACTATTCATAACGGCTAGTTCATAATAATATTATAGTAATATATCGTTGTTTAGTAAAACCCGATATTGCGTACAACACACGCTATCGAGGAAGGTAGCGATTGCGTGTAATGTAAGAAAAGTTAGGGTTGCATGCTGTCCAAGAATTCTTCGGTGTTTCGTATATCATAATCCAACCATATTTCATTTATACATTGAATATATATATATATATATACTCAATGTTGCGTAGAATAACTATTATCAAAATTGTGTGTAACACGATCCAAGAATAGTGTTGTGTATACTGTAAGCTAATACGGTGTTGCGTATAGCGCAAGGTAATCTTGGTGTAGCAAAAAACACAAGAAATTAATGAAATTAAAAGAACATTTTTCATAAAATCTCGGGGTATTACATTCTACCCCCCTTAAAATTAATTTCGCCCTCGAAATTCGTCGTGGTTATAAATGGGTTACTATTTTAAAGTTTCGTTAATAGAATCCCACATCGTAAAAAGGAATACCAAAACCTATCTTTAAAAACAAAAGTATGAAATGTAACAGTAACCCAAATAAACTACTCACTGGGTTCCCACATAGGTGAAAATATGGATATGGAAGATAAATCTAACCATCATGTTCTGATGGAGAGTGGTAGAGAACTTGGCTATGGAAAAGCCAGAAATCACAAAGCCATAAATTTGTGATGATCTAAGGTACCATCTGATTCATCAGATATAAGAGCAGTAGGACAACATTTTTGGTTTTCAAGATCATTTCCCTAAAGTTGATGAAATTGGAATTAGAAGAAATACATTCGTGATTTTGGTATAGTCTCACCGTTTGTCGTTCTTTGGACAATTTCCACTTCATCTCTTAAAGAAATGAAGTTGAATTTGTCATTCGTGATGTGTTAGCAGATCTTGTGATAGAATGATGGGTCATTCCATCTGTCTCAAACAAAAGGTTAGAAAAGTTAGCAAAAAATACAAAAGTCCATCTATAGTGAGATTAATCATATATGGTTCCTAAAATTAACTTATAGTTCATATATCATACCGCTTAATAAAATAAAACTAGTTTCTACTAACCAGGGACTTCCTGTAGGCCAGTGGTATGTGATAAAGGCCAGTCGCACTTCAGTTGTGCGTTCGATTCCTACGACCTTGTCCGACGCGATGGGCTGTCACCCGTCCTGCAGGTTGTCCTTTTTCTAAAACTATATTACTATAACATCCCATCAAAAATATCGAAAAAAAACTTCTATCCTTAAACAATAATAACTTATGTCCAACATAATCCATTCCAATCTTTAGTCTTATCCATAATACTGCAGTCCATTTTCCTCATATAGTGAAAACAATTACCAGAGATTTAATTCTATCGTTGATCCCCATATATCATAAGATATGTCTTGTTGGTCACACTCCAAACATTCAAAGGCCTTAATCATGTATTCTCTTGAATACCCATTGAACCTTAGTGAAAACATGAATGTAGTTAAAAGTTAACACTTTACACATACCAAAATCCTCAAAATTCTATATACTCAAACCATGATATCACTTAGTCGTTATATCAATCATGAGCTCATGAATACTATCAAACATATTAGATTCTCTTTATCCCTTCATTATGTGCATATCATCTGCTTTCCAAAAATATTTCAATCACTTTTCATGGTTACCGATGCCATTAAAATTATTGAAAACCACAATAGACCAGAACATAAATATTCCAATATTCCACGATACTATATACAACATTATTTTAGAATCCCATTACATAAACACTTAATCATTCCACCACATCGTTGTCATTTTCAACATCGCCAATGGTGATCACATGTGACTTCCCTTTGTCCTTTGCCTTAAGTGGTTGCTCATGTCGATCATCACTAACCCTTAGATTAGGGCATTTATTAGGATAATGCCTCATTTCCTTGCACTTGAAGCATTGAAGTGTAGCAGGTTCATTCTGTGTATCCCTTCCTTTTTTTGCATCATTAGACATCTTCTTCACATCATTGCGGCATTCAAATGCCCGATGACCTTCCTTTCCACATTTGAAACATTTACTTGTACCTTTAAGACAATCTCCGCCATGCTTCTTTCCACACTTTCAGCATAAGGAAACATTCATCTTCTTTTCACCATTATTCTGAGATTTCTCCTTGAACTACATCTTTCATTTCTTGTCAAAACTATGAGATGGATAAGTTACACCAACTTCCATTTCTACCTTTATAGCATAATGCACAATTTCTTCATAGCTACTGAAGTCTCTTATAGCTAATGCCCTTCGAAGATTTGGTTTTAAGCCACTGAAGAATCGATCAACTTTACTTTCAGGTTGGATGATAAATCCAGATGCATACCTTGCAAGCCTTGTAAAATTCTCTTCGTATATACCAACAGATTCATCATCCTTTTTCTTTAGTTCAAGAAACTCCTTCTCCATCTTTGTTCGAAGAATACGAGGGAAGTACTTGTTGAAAAATAAGTTCTTGAACTCGTCCCATTCCATGGACTCAATTTCATCTCTTTGCCTCGTATTCTTGATAATATTCCACCATTGATCAGCTTCACCTTCCAAATGATATACTACTAAGATGACTTTATCATGTTCAGAACATTGAAGAACTGAAAATATCTTTTTAGTGGTACTGATCCATTGTTCAGCAACAAGTGGATCAGAAGACCCACTGAAAGAAGGTGGACGTTGCCTCATAAAGGACTCAATAGAATATTGTTCCCTTATCTGCTCATTTGGAAGTCCAGAATGTTTCATAGCTTGTGTAAGTATAGCAATAATATTTTGCACTCCATCTCCCATAAATTTTTTTTGCTCAGGAGGACAATCATTGCATTGTCCATTGCATTGATCAACACGGTTCCTTCGGGTTCCAGCCATCGTCTAAAACCCAAAAAGAATAGTGTGAGAGGCAAAAATTATGATAGGGAAAACAACATAATAAAGGGGGAGTACCTTCAATATCTAACATATTAGGTTTAATTCTATGATCATTAATTTAATTCTATTACTATAACCTATACGTATACTTAACCTTAGGGACATCCCTAGACATACCTTAGAAATCTCTCTAGGGATCTCACTAACGTTTTGGCATCCTAGTTTCCAAAGGTTGACTAAACCTTTCCTCTGATACCAACTATAGAGACCCGAAGCTTGACGTACATGGACATTACATTAATTTTGCGGAATACTTAGTACATAACAAAAATACACACACAAGGATCGTAATAGTTTAGTGTCTTTGGAAACTCGGAATATAATCTTCTAATCATGGTGAAAGATATTCAACATCTCCCATAAGGATCTTCCTTTTTTTTACCTAAAACCTTTCTTTATATCCTGGGGAAAAGAAAACATAAAAGGGTGAGCTCAAATGCTCAGTAAGGGTAAACAAAATAAATATCAATCACATCATATTCATAAGAACATAACATTTTGGAAATCTTAACCTACAAAAGAGAGCATAATTTCATAACATGGGATAAATCATAGTAGTGAAATGAAATCCCAATAATCATAACTTAAAACATGAAACTTTGTGGAATACACACATAATCATAGAGAATCATATCTTATTAGTCAAGACTCATTTCCAAGACTATCTTAGTAGACAAAGTCCATTTCTGATCCGAGTCACCCTCGTTTCAGTCCTGTTTCACTGAACCAGTATAACCTACCATTCCAGCCATGTCTATCTCATGAGATATAAAATCTTTACCCAATTCATTGGAGGGAGTTATAGGTCCCACCCATCTCATAATGATACCATTCTTATGTGTTCCACAAAATCATAAATCATACATCATTGCATAACCCATGTAATAAAAATGGGATTCTTAAACATCATGACATCATAAAAAAATTCATATAAGATAAAGGAATTCATAAAAATAATTCCATCACAACATTATCAAATCAATGTAATAATAGGGATAGAAACACAACCCTATTTATCTTAGATGGAAAATAATTTTGATAAAACACTTGAACTCCATTCTTGAGGAAAATATCCTTTCTACTTCAAAAACATTTTTCCTTTCTTAACATGTCATACAATTTTAAACTAAAAGAAGTTGATTAAAAATAAACTTGAAAACTTGTAAAGTATGCTTCTTGGAAATAATGTTTTAAAAATCCATTCATGCCGTATAAGTTAAAAAAAACATTCTTCTCATACTTTTGTCGGAAAAGTGAAAAAGTACCTCGTACGAAAAACGACAAAAGATTACTTTCATATCTTTTACTAAAAACTCATAGAAGGGTAAAATTGGATATAAAATATTGTATAAGTATATAAATATTACATATTGACGAAACATGGATGTGGATGATAAATATTCCCTAGTAAATTCTGAAGTATAAACAATCTCGGATAAAAATTGAGATTGCGAGATTTCACTTACCTTAGGTCCGATTTGCTTCATAAGTGTTCGAACCTCCTGTATAATGAATTAAATAATTTCATTGACTTATTAAAGAATCATATTCGCTGTTATTATATCATATATGGTTCACTTATGACTTTATATTACCCGTTCTTTTGTAAATTCATGTTAAAGTAGCGTTTTGGGTAAAATCGTCTCATTTGTCGTTCGTGTTTTAACTTGTAATTATTCATATGATTACTTAGATCATGATAACATAATTCCAGAATATAAAAAATGATTTATATATAATATATATTCAGAATATACATATATATAATGGATCGATAAATGGAAAGAAATACACCGTTCATGGAGATGGTAGGTCGTACGTACGCATGAACGATGTTTTCGTTTCCTTATTGAATTTAGTGGAATTAAGTAGATGACATAAATATATATATACATAAATCCAGTAGTATTATTATGTCATATATTTCACGATTACTTATTATATATACTTTATAATCATTCATGAATGGTTAACGTGGAGAATGAATCTCATCGCGTCGTGGAGACGGTAGTCCGTACGTACGCACGAGCGATGATATCGATCTCATGATCGTTGAATTGTATTTTAGTGTATGTATACTATTTAAGAATCAATATCACTTTAAAATAATCATATATAGTTATTATTTACACCATTATACCCATTCAAGTAAGGTGGTGGTGGAAAATAGATTACACCACGACGTGGAGACGATATTCCGTATGTACGCACACGCGATGATTTTATTTTCTGTAGGATGGATGGATGGTGAAATAGGATTGTTTCATACCTATAATAACATATCAGTATATTATTGATATTGATGTTATTACTTCATAATGAAACAACCTAAGAAGAAGAAGTGGAAGAAGAAATAAAGTTGAAATAATCGGTAACAGACATTACCTCTTCTTTGAAGCGCCTCTTTGAGTCCTCCTCTTAGGGTACTAAAATTGGTCTTTGAGGAAGACCAGAACCTCTAGGATGTTTCTAGGGAAGTGGATAAGATAATTTGGCAGGGGTTGGACGAGCTTGAAGCCTCAATGTGGTGTGAGGAAGAGAGGGAGGGGGTGCCCTTTTATAAGGGAGGAGAGGGGCTCCTTTGGAATAACTAAAAATATTATTTTATTATAAAGCCAAATTCGGTTTTAAATATCTCCAAATTGATTTATTTATAAGCTAAGGTGGGGATGGGTCGAAATCCTTTCATCCAATAGAATTTAGACAAGTTTAGGTTCCTATTTTAACCTTATCATTTATATTTAACTTTAAGTTAGATAATTTTACTTTTATAGTGTCTTCTTGTTTTCTTACACTATAAGGTTAATAAACTTACTATATCAAGAAAAACGAACCCCAAGTTGTTTATTATTAATATATATAACCTTATATAAGTTATTTTTCTGAACCTTAGATTTTTAGGAATAAAATAACAATTAATAATATAATATTTGTTTTAAAAACTATTTTATGTCAATTTTGACACTATTTAGTAAATGATTTTTGTGAAAATCATAAAAGAATGATTAGTTATAAAAAAGTTAATTAAATCAATAATAACATGTCATATTAACCTATAAAATTAGTGTATTTCATAAAAAGTCTTAAATTACATTTATTTGGTTATTTGTAACATCAATTATGTAAATATTTCATTAATAAGACAATTACTGCATCTTCTTTGTGTCATAATAAATGATAATTATTTAATCCCTAAAAATTCTAAATAAATTTCAATGATGTAGATAATTGTATTATATTTCTGTAGACTATTCATGTTCGAAGTTTTATTAAGTGTATCACTAAATTAAAATTATTATACTTATAAGATTTAAGAAAGTGACATGTTGTCACATTCTTTGGTTTTAATAATAATTAAATTATTTTCATGGACAAAAGTCCATTAAATGAATCTAATCTGACCCTTAGGTGATATGGGTGGAATTTTAGTCATAAAATAGTATTTTGACATGTTTTAGGGTAATTTTATAATATTATATTTACCCTTAATTACCCGATTTACCTTTAACTATGGTAAATAAAATTTACCGTAGTTACTATTCATAATTCCCAAAAATAAAAAGTAGCTTATTAACATAATTTGGATCCACGGATTCCAAATATGGAATCCATTTTTCCAAATTCAATACAAAAAAGTTACAGAAATTAAATTAAAATTAATCCCGTTGTCGAAAGGAAATGGGTTTTTCTTTAAAACATTACAAAAGATTGAATTGATTTATCCTACAAATTGAAGGTAGAATCAATGCTAATGACATAAATTATATTAAATGGTAAAAATATATTATATTTATACTTTAAAACCATTAAATATTATAATTTAACCATATAAATTATTGCGATGAAAAAAAGTTGTTTTTAATTAAAATATAGCATGTTTTTACTATTCATCAAAATATGAAAGTTACCAGAATAATACGAAAAATTTATCCAAAGTAAATTTTTATTTCATGTTTCCAAATAAGAATTTTATTTTGTAAAATTGAACTTATAAACATGTCAAATACTAGATTTAATGTGGGTGCTCCATCAAAAGGTGGAAAAACTGTATTTTTTGAAAAATAGTTATTTTACCCGAAAAATTTATCTTGTTCTTATACCATGTTTTAGAAAATTTGTAAGATGAATAATAATGTTATAATATTCAAAATTTAGTTAATACTATTCATAACGGCTAGTTCATAATAATATTATAGTAATATATCGTTGTTTAGTAAAACCTGATATTGCGTACAACACACGCTATCGAGGAAGGTCGTGATTACGTGTAATGCAAACCACGTCAGGGTTGCGTGCTGTGAAAGAATCCTTCGTTGTTTCTTATATCATAATCCAACCATATTTCATTTATACATTGAATATATATATATATATATACTCAATGTTGCGTAGAATAACTATTATCAAAATTGTGTGTAACACGATCCAAGAATAGTGTTGCGTATACTGCAAGCTAATACGGTGTTGCGTATAGCGCAAGGTAATCTTGATGTAGCATACAACAAAATACATTAATTAAATTAAAAGAATATTTTTCATAAAATCTCAGGGTGTTACAACTAATCATAGAGTTATGTTATGTTGAAATAGATATGATGATAACTGTGTTGATGTGTTAGTTTTAATTATAAATGTCATTAATAGTGGACATGTCTAGTTTTTGGTAGTGGAATCAATGGTTTTCTAGAGAAAAGGATAAAAATGAGTAAACTGAATTATACTGAATGTGTCAAATGGATTATGTAATTGGAATGGAAATATGTTGGTGGGTTTGGAAATATGAATTAATTAAGGTTGAAATTGTTTAAATCTTAGAAGGTTGATAAATATGTTAAAAAGAATAATTTATGTTAATTAATGAATTCAGATAATTGTATTGGAACCATAAAATACTAATTGGTGTATGTTATGAGGATGGTAAATGTATTAAATGTTATTTCATATGTAAATAGAAAATGCACTAATGTGTTAAGGATTGATTACGGATGGAAATTTGAATTTAATGTTTATTTGTAAATGTTTTTTATTGATTGTGAATGTTATGATATGATATAAGTAATTAATGGTTAAATAATCATGTGAACATGGATTGGTGGTGTGGGATTAAGAACGGAGGCTCCTCCCATAGGTCGCATTGGACAGATGCTCTAATCTGCACCCTTGAATCCATGGGTTATGGAGTCTAACTGATTCTCATAGAACTTAAAGGTTTTACTAGTTGAAAATACCTAGACTAAGGCTGAAAGGTATGTGTGTTGTGATTATAAATTAAATTATTACACTTAGTGAGATAGAGAACATGAATTTTATCTCATTCTTAGTACTAAATAGGTTTAGGCTATTTTGTAAATGATGTAATTTACTAACCAATTGGACATGTGATGATTATGAAACTAGTATTAGGGATGGTGTAAATGATAAAAATGGAAGTGATGATGGAAATGTTTAATGTAAATATTGATAAATAATGTCACCAGATTTGTCTATTATTTTACATTTTAACTTATATCATAAATTCTTTCACAATTGGTTTATATTGGATATTATATATACCCTATTGGTGGGGGTGAAGTGAGTTGTACTCACACTCTTCTTAGAACTCTATTGTGTACCAGAGAAAATTTTATGTTTGAAATCCCTGACATGAGAAAATTCTCTATGTTAGGGAGTTGAGTTGGGATATTAATATACATGGATGAGGTTCCTAATATATATTCATAACCTATTTTTCAGAGTTATATTGTATCTATATTTATTGTTTTTCATTCACCTTGGTAACTATTGGCATGACACAAAACAATTATTATTGGTTGTGGTTTGTACCATGTCTTGGAAATGATTTTGAAATGAATGTTTCTAGATTTCATAATATATTTTATTTTATTTCATATATTAACTATTATGTCTTACTATAATAAATATAATAAGGTATACTCCCATTATACATTCTTACATTACCTCAAGTCTGTAAATAATGGCATATAGGGATGCATGATTGAGTTTATGGGGAGACCCAACATCGAGCACCAGTTTAATGGATTATGGGATGTGGAAGTTATAGTTAATTATCATCATCATTGGTTTTGAGAACTCAAGTTACACACTCTTCTTGCAGGAACAATAATTATGCCCTGCAGAAGCCTTCAACTCATAAATAAGTGTATCATCATCCAATTGGAGAATTATACATTTGTATATGCACTGATCAAAATATGGTATCATTTCTCAGTTCCTTCCAAGAGTTAAAATCTCATAGAAGTGCCCATTAACCATAGACTCATCACGAAACTTTTCCTTCTCACATTGTTGTCTCAAAATCCTAGTTGGATTTCATCATAGAGTCTTATTGAATGTTATCAAGAAGATCCCTAATCATAGATTATTTCTAGGGAGTTGACTCAAGATGTAATGTCAATTTATTCAATCATATGTTATTCATGGACTATTTATTCATATCAATTTAGGTCTTGGCATACCAAGTTGGTAATCTAGTAGTTAGATTATTATTTTATGGATATGTCATCCATCACACCAACAAAGTGGTGTCTGGCATGATAATGAAACACAAAACACTCTGGAACCTTTTCCCCATTTACCAATAAATCCTCATAAGGGAAAACCCCCAACCACCATTCATGGAAATGAATAAATTTTATACAACTCTATAATTAACCCAAATAGTAGGGACCCCTAGCTTGTAGAAGGATAAGATGTCAGAACCCCAATAACACATCTATTTGGCTCAAGTCATGTGAAACGATTAGAGAATAAATGATAAAATGGGAGAAATTTCTCTAATACAACTATTTTTATATACCCAACCATCTCCAAGAAAATATCATATGAATAATAATAATCAAATTTAAATTTTATAGTAAACCATGCAAAAAATACCACTAGAGAATACATTATAGTACTTCAGAATAAATGAAGCTATATTGGTGAAATACATGCCCAACCAAAATTGAAGTCCGAACCCAAAAAAACATGAAAAAATAAAAACTAAGAGATCATCGATCTTTATATCCTCATCCAACACCAAACATTTTCTATGGACAAAACAATCACTATTTTCCATCGATGTCACTGCTGGAATTTTCCTCATCTATAAATGACATGACACATACAAGGAAATTTTATCTAGGGTTTAGCATATACGTACTCACTATGATACCTAGAAAACAAAAAAGGGAGAAAAATAATGGTATAATAATTTTTAGATCAACCCAAAAGGAATGTTAATTAAAAACTGTGACAAGAATAATATATAGCCAGGTATTCTCAACATGAATATTAAACAAGAGAAAAATTTTATATCCACCTCCACAACCTATCTATGATTGATAAGTCATCATTTCACACCAAGGGTCAACCTCTGTTGCAATGAATCACATGTAAGTAAATAATAATCCTTGTTGAGAGCCCAATATTCATTTTTTACACTCCATATCTGAGGGGGAGTGATCTCCAATCATGTATCTTGTGTGACCCCAGAAGATGAAATGTGGATGAACCTCACCTCACTACTGAAATAAAAATTCTAGGGGAACAATATCTAGTATAGTAATTACACCATAGTACAATAATATGGTTCAACTAAGATTATATAGGAAACATACCATGTATTTAATGGGGTTCTACCATGTTAATAGTTTGATATGGGAATCACACACTAGAATTATTGGGTATGTCACTCAATTGATAGATGACCAAAAACGTGGTATGATAGGACAATTACACTTAATTAATTATATACCAACACCCTATCATGATATTGGGTTCCACTCAATATGTATTAGTAATGGACCCATTACCTGATGCATTATGGTGGTTCCACTAAGTAGGTAGAGGACCGATTCCCTCATACATCAGGGAGATACCACTCAATGATTGAAGAATAATAACCCCTATACATCAGGGGATTCCACTCAGTATGTATAAATCATAGAATATCACATAGATATGTCATGTGGGTGTCACTCAGTATGTATAAATAGAGGACCTATTCCCCAATACAATAGGGGGTGCCACTCTATACATGGAGTCCTGGTGTCCTGGATAATATGGGATTCCACTCAATGTGTACAAGACCCATTCCGTAGTTCCATAGGGTGGCTTCACTCAAAATAGTATATTGAATATAAGGGATATGTACCCTGGTATTATAAAAGCTTTAAAACCCCATCCTCTCTCTATCTCTTGATGATCCATCCTAATCACATCCATCATCAAACATCACCTAAAGGTGGGGAGAACCCAAAACGTCACACATCATCTCTCAAAATTCACAATGAAGTCTACCATAAGGTTATTTCTGAAAAAATAATCATTAGAGATAGTTATTTATCTAATATTTATGAATATATGATGAAGATACGCATGGTGGAATATATTGAGAAAAGAGATCAATGTCTATTAGAGGTAACAAAAAATGTGAACTCACCTGGACCCTCGGATATTTCTGCACGAGCACATGAAATTGTT
Source organism: Viscum album (assembly GCA_963277665.1). Classification (NCBI taxonomy): domain Eukaryota; kingdom Viridiplantae; phylum Streptophyta; class Magnoliopsida; order Santalales; family Viscaceae; genus Viscum; species Viscum album. The sequence continues at coordinate 1,543,784,150 of OY728135.1, read as the reverse complement.
AGAATTGTTTCAATAGAGGTAATGTAAGTGTACTATCAGGAATGCATTTTCCACCTAGTTCATACCAATATGATTCATTCCATGTCCATGTAAGTCTCCCCATAATCATATATATGTGTTCATATACATTTTCATTCCGGGGTATTAGACCATGCCTATATACTCTCATAATACACATGATTTCCTCCCACTTGGGGTCCTGGTTGTAAACTATATATTACATGTCTTTCCCACCCAAGGGGGGTCATAAAATGTGTGGAAAAAACCCCACTACAAGAAATCCATATCTTACCTGAACCTCTAGCACCACAATAAGTGGAATTCGCAAACGCTGTCCTTGGACTACATGGTGTGTAGCCATGTTTAAAAAAACAATGTTTTTATGTGATTATATATATCTAGAATATATATTAGATTGACACCCATTGAATACTCTTAAATATCTAAAATCTGTAGTTACCTTAACATCTATCAATTTCCCAACAACTAGTATCCTGAAATCGAAATCCATACAAACACATGATTCCCTTATAGCCAGACCACACATATCATGTTGTAATCCATTACTAATCTGTATCCCATATCCATTGAAATTTCAACCACATCAAGTTATATGTAATATTATATTATGAAATCATCCTCCTTGTCATATTTTTCCATTCCACAAGAATTCACGGATTTGATCTTGCTCAAACCTACAACAAGAATGTCAAATTGAAAACCCATGGATCGATAATGAAGAATGAGAAGATTTGTGGGAAAAATAGCTTCGAACAATTTCAATACATCATTGGAAAATAATTTCTAGAAAAATATCTCAATACTGGGATATCAGTTTAGAAACAAATAGCTGGAAACAAATAATTAAATTTAACAACCTAATTATTAAAATAGGATCATTTGATGAATGTGTAATGATGATCAAAAGATGTTAAATAAATATACATGCTTAATAATTTAATAAAATAATACTAAAATTTAAAATTTACATGTTAAATAACAATTATATATTAATCATTGTTGAAGTATACATTCTTCAGTGATCGAGAAGACTTGCTATGTTCACATAATCTCAATCATCCAAAGGTTGATGTTCATTTGTTGTCCTATGTTGATCCACCGAGGAATAATTCCCTCATCTTACTCCCAGATCTAGAAATGGTTATGTAGATGACCATAGAAAATAATTATAATGATATATTTATTGAGGGATGGATAGGTGTGGTTTTAAATAAATTAATTATGTAAATTAAATAATTCCCTTAGTGCACCTACCAATGGATTCTTGATCTGATGGCCAGGTTCGACCAAACTTCAGATTCACCTAGGGAAACTCCCATGTTACCGAATCAAAATTGGCCTTATATTTCCAATATCAGGTTCTTATCATTATATATTCTATTATGTCTGAAAAAATTCATTTCCTTTATATTAATACATTTAATATTTTTATAATATGTATACTGAGTTCATTGGGACATGAAATCTTGTGATTCCATAGATCTTGGATTTGAAAACATTCCTTAAAATATTATAAAATATTACAGGAAAAAACATAATTCACTACATCCTGATCTCTATAGAAAATCCATGATGGTAAATTAATATGATACAAATATTGAACTATAAAATGGTTTAAAGAACCGATTAATGATATAAATGGAGTTATTTGGTGGAAGATATCCAAAATAAATAATTAGATATTGTTGAAAATTATTTTAACATGAAGGATGATAATACCATGTTTGGAAGGTAAAAAAAATCAAACACAATACTAAAAAAACATGAACTGTCTACTAGGATATATAGATTTTATGAATAAAAATTGTAAAAGACCATTAGATCTATACTATAAGAATGTTTTCATTGAAAAATTGTTTTCAAAAAATGATAATGTTTAGAATAATTATAAGTAGTGTATGATCATAAGAAAAGTATTTTTGTAATGAAATGAATGTGATGGAAGAAAAAAATAATGAAAATTATTTTTTAGATAATGTGACAAATCCCATTCTATTTAATTAGATAATGATATAGATATGGATGACCATGATTCCCCTCAATATTCATAGATTTAAAATAAAATTTAGTGATTACATTAATAGTTCTCAAAATTTTGTCAATAATGATATGGAACTCTAGTTTGAGAATAGAAAACACCCATTCTTCTTTAATTAAAAATCCATTGGGAATATACCTTATCCACATATATTATCTTACTAATGTTTCTATGTTTAAGGAATTGAAAGTTATTAATTTAGACGAATAACATTATGAATTATATGATAACTATTCAACAAAAAGAAAAATTGATCATGTATATTAATTTCAAGTATCATGATTCCTCATTTATCTAATTAATATAGTTTCAAATGAAATCCTTGGAGTTAATTTTATTGAATAATGGACATTATTAATATTTCTAGATTATATCCCATTAGGTATAGTTCAAAATATGTATAATTACTAGAATATAATTATTCTTTTTGAATTGGGATTTTTTTCAAATCTATTGTCAATTTATCACCATAACACATTACAATACCAATTTTTATTGAATTATCTATATTTATTATGAAATAGTTTATATAATGATGAAATGTTCCTTTGAGGGAAAAAATATATTATAAAATATAATAGTTTTGATTTATTTTTTATAATGATGGAATCTGGGAAAATTATTTGAAAAGCATACATGAGAATCCCATGGAAATTTATATTTGAGGCAGTGTCACATACAAATTTTTTTTATGGAAAACATTAAAATCATTTTTAGTCTCTCCTATTTTATACAATGATCATTACTCATTCATACTTAGTTGTGACTAATTAATTACTCAATACATTAAAGAAATTTGATTCCACTGTTCTCTCATGTGCATACTTGTTTACTATATGAATGAATATAAAATTACAATTATGTGGGAATAAATGGATGAAAAGTAATTTCCATTAACCTTAAACCATTAAATTTATTCAAAATATAGTGGATATAGAAATATAACCAATGAATCATATTTATAGGTATTTATGTGATGTTCTTAAAGGGATCAATAGATAATCAAAACTGATATATTGTAAGGAAACATTGATTGTGATGATTGTACATTATGTCAATGGGCAATATTTTTGTTAATAAGGGTAAAATGGTGGTTGAGGATCTCAATGAATGAAGTGATTTAATATTGTGATATATCCTAGATTTCATATTTATCATATCTGTTGATGCGTTTTACCATTATATGTGATGATATAGATCCATTGTTTTGTTAGAAAATTAGTTTATATAAGATACATCATACTGTTGTAAAATGCAGTTATATATTTGATGTTTTTTAAGAAAGGAATATGTGTGAAACCATGACATGTGTCAAGTTTCATAAATATATTTTTATACTAGTAATATGATCTTAATTTAGTGTGAATACATTCTTATATCAATAATATATGAAAAAATGTGTTGAATGTTGAACTATACTAGAATGAAACTGAAGGAGTAAATTTAATGTAAATTTGATTCTGAATGATTAATCCCAAATTCATATTTGTTGAAGTTGAACTATTTGAAGAAACACTATGGATATGGGTATATATAGAGTTAATTTTTAGAAGCACTATTTCTGAAATTTTTATACAGAAAGGGTAACTCAGAAGTAATTCAATAATATTATTGAACAGTTATGGATGTTAAGATAAAGTTAACATTATATATGAATGATATTGATATATTTTCATATAGTAAAATTATAAAATAGGAATTCATAAAATAAAACAAGATTAATTGGCGATGAAAAGTCTCATATATCCAAATGATACACTAGTTATATTGGAAAAATAGAAGAGTTCATATTTTTTATATTTGTAAACGGAATCATATATAAGCCTTGTCTATTGGAAGATTGTTGGGAGATGATTCAAAAGGTGATTAATGATTTTTATCCTATTGATTCATTATTGGTCATTCAATATAAAAAACATATTTTTTTGTTTGAGAATAGTTTACAATTAATTTCTAGCATTTAAATTTGAATATTTAAAGTATGATAAATATCTAGAAGATATTATTATTGAAGAATTACTATAAGCTAAATGTTGTAGAATATTAAATAAATTCATAAATTTATATATATATAAGGTGTTATCAAGCCTTGAATAAAAAATATTTGGATTTTTTTAAGTAACTTATATATTTATTATCACATATAATTATAAGAAAGAGTCAATTTGGGAATCTAAATCATATATAAATATTTTTAAGATATTACATATTGATCATTTGGAGTTTTGTGTAGTGTAACTATGATATATAAGGATATTATTCAAAAATTTGTATCATAGTTATTCCTAAAAAATAATTAAAAAGATTAATATTAGTTAATGTAATGTAGACGAAATATGACATTAATATTATAGATTCATGATACATAATATTTTACTAAATTTCATACATAAAAACATAATGTTTCTCAAAGGAGGATACAAAAGGGTACATAAGAGGCATTTGATTTGAAAACATACACAATCCTTTTTTAGATACATAAGAATTAAGAAAAAATTACACATGATATTTATGGGATGACATATGAGGGTTAATACATAGGGGAAGATCAAAATAATAAAAGATGGATGATCCATAGTATAAATTTATATTTAATAGTTAAAAATACCTTTAAAATTATAGTTATGTACTACAAATCCTCATATAAGGGTTTACAATTCCAGAAAATGTGAGATATATTAGGATGCTATTGAGGTAGTGATGATATTTTAATAACAATATAAATAACATGATTATGTGGGATTGATATTCGAATGGAGAATAATTAAATGATGAATAATTTTGAATATATCATCAAATTTTTTTTTATTATCAAATATTTTGATTTTCGGATTGTTAATTGTGACGAAATATGGAATAATTCATAGGAATAGTTCCAAATGATATTAAATGATATGGTGGTTATTTATAGAATATAATTTTTTGATATTTTTTATGATATATTTTGTTACATCCTGGCCCGAATATCCATTATCCCTATTGCTGAACCGGTGGGTCACATGGACTCAAGAACATCTCCCCATATGATATAGGATACAGACTAGCAGTGAGGGTGTAAGGATGTGATTTTGGAGAGACTATACCCTCATGATATGATTTTCACATCAGTATAATATATTATAAGTAGATGAAAAATAGAGTAAGCAGTATAAAGAAAACTCTATATAGTGGAAGCTAGTTAATATCAATTTTATAAAAGTGGACAATTCCATTTATAAAGAATATTAATGGATTTCATAAAGAGATTAATATTTGGGAAGTAGTATATAAGGCCCCAGCCTTAAACCTTACTTAATCTTGAGTTATTACAAGATTAAACATTGAGGATCTTTTCAGGATTAGAGTTTTAGAGAATTAGATCATGAAACTTGCATTACATTCCACATTTAAACAAAGTGGTTACATAAAAGACAGTATTCATTCTTCCCATCACGGAAACATATTTAAAATATAACACGGATTCTTTCTTGACACATCTTTGACACTATCATCACATCATGTACCTTTCCCTTGACCTGTGAAAAACATTTCAAAAACTTGGGATGAGCATAAAAAGCTCAGTAAGGGTTATAAAATATATGGAAAGGAAACATGAGTTCATATATACATGAGAATGAAATCATACTTTACCCATAAAACATAGCCACTTTAACATACCTCATCAAACCATGAATAAATCATAGAAAACATAAGACATAAAGGTAACTTGAGGCATTCATAACATTCTTACATAGGGAGTAACCCTCTTGGTTACGTTTGGAATACCCATCACAGTATATTCCCTAAATCTCTTCGGAGAAACCTTAACGTTTCACTCCTTCGCGCTACCCAATGCATTGGAGAGCTATATCGGGCTCACCCGCCCTTAGTTTATCACGGAACCACCCGTTCTTCATAACAATGCCCAAGAACCATAACATAATCGTATCACATAAAACATGAATAAAGGAAACATAACATTTCCACATTTCAATCACAATATAACATTTTAGGATATTGAAATAACGAATCCATTAAAAACCATTTTCAAAACCATTTAAAACATTTAATAAAGAGATTTTTGAATCAAAGTGTCCCATACCACCTTGAAGCTTTTAACATTTTAAACCATTAATATCCATATAAATAAATCCTTAAAACCATTTTGAAAACATGGATATTAATAAGAACAAATAATTAAAACATTTAAAGCGATATTTTGGTTAAAGGGGTTTTACCAAAATTAGTGACACTTGAATACAATAATTGATGAATAACATTTAGTCAGAACTTTATAATATCACGAGAATAAATGGATTCATGATATAATACTCCAAAGGACAGTATATACACCATATAAGAGTGAATTGGTGCATAACAACAATGAACCCTCAATAGAAATGTCAAATGTGATGAAATCCCTTATAAAGAAGGTATCCTTAAATTGAGGACAAATAAATCTCAAAAATATGTGTGACAAATATAAATACACCCAATATAAGTGGATATTAAGTGTAAAACAATAAAAGGTCATTCACACATATTCAATGGATGACATATTCAATGACTACATGTTGAACCCAAAGAAATCGAAATTGGGTTAAAAAGTTCCCTTGACAGCCTAACGGCATCACATCAAAATGAGTTGATGAGAGATAAAAAGTGTATCTCATCACTTGGACATAAAATTTACATCAATAAGGATATATGAGAACATATCCCAACATAACAACATGTAAATTAAAAGACCCAACAAAAGAAGTCTTTTAAAAAGAGGAGGGTGAAAGGTTCCCTTACCGACTTGGGTATCTTTCAAAACATACACCACATGAAAGAAGGACAATAAATCATTGATGTAAATACTCATAAAGGAAAGTATATTACACAAAGAGTAGAATAATGGAAGTACATACACCAATCAAAGGAAATTGTGGCAAATGTAGCATAAATCTCACGGGAATAAAAGTGAGATGAAAAATCCCTTACGAAAACTCGGCAGCCTAACGGCGCCACATAAAACTTCCGAATATGGATTGATGAGATCAAATAGGGTATCTCATCACATTAAAATAAAATTTACAGCAAGAGGAATATAGAAGAACATCCCCCAACATTACAAAGAGGAGCTTAAAAGAAGTGACATAAAGGAGAGTACTTAAAAAGAAAGAGAGAGGTTAGATCTCTTACGAAAGTTCGGAAGCCTAACGGCGCCACTCAAAACTTCCAAAATGGATTTATGAGAGAGAATAGGGTCCCTCATCACATGAACATAAAAATTAAAGTAGGATTAATATAAAATAACATCCCAATAACAATAAAGATGAGCTTTAAAAGGAATGACATAAAAGAGTGTACTTAAAAAGAAAGAGAGGAGTAGGATCCCTTACCTCGGGTCTGACTTGACTCGATTGTTCTTTAATATCCTGAATAATAAACTTGAGTTAATTTCTAATTCTTTAAGAACCTTTTTCAAGTTCATTATTACTTTTATACCACTTATTACCATGTCATAAACATTATGTAATCATTTAAGTTAATAATATTTGTTTTGCCCATATTTGGTTCTTAAGTCAAAAGTGGACTACTTACAATTACATGTTGTTCGTGTGGCAAAATGTTTATTATATCCAGACTTGTATTAATTATGTAGATATCATATATGTCATTTATATCCAGTACATTCATGAATTTATAACATTACATATTCATTTAGAGGTAAGAAATGAAATGCACCGTTCATGGAGACGGTAAGCCGTACGTACGCATGAACGCTACTTTCATTTCTATTTCGTATTTTATAGAATGGAATAATAATGATATAAAGGTATGTTATAATTCCAGTATAATATCATATATAATATCATATTTCCATCCTTTATACATCCCACATATGGTATTTAACGAATCAAATCACTTTGAGGGGGCGGTAGTCCGCACTTCCTTAAATGAAGATATCGCGTATACCCATAATGGAAGCCATAAAGGTAAGACAAAAATAAAAAATACAGAATCATAAATAAAACATAAACATATTATATATCATATATAAAAATAGTTACATCATAGTGGCCACCTTTGAAGGTGTTAAATGAGTATTGAACAATCATCGTTTCGGGAGGCAGAATTTCACCATCCACGGAAACCGTATGTTCTTTAACCATTTGATGTAGTTGTGTGGGAGTGTAGCTCGAATAAATCTTATAAAAACATCCTAGTATATTGAAGATACTGATTTGGTTACAAAAGAAGTAAATAAAAAGAGTTTAGGGGGTTGGAGAAGCAAGATAAAACAAATGAACATTAGAGAATGAATTACCTTTAAAAGTGTAACTCCTTTTGATTTGAGCCTAAAGGCTTCCTTTGAAAGGATTCTCCCCAAAGGGAATCCTCTAGGATGAGGAGAGGGATGTGGAGAGAGTAAATGGGCAGGGGTTGGCCGAGGCAAAGGCTTGAGGAGTGTGTTAAATGAGGTAGAGGTGGGGGCCTTTTATAAGAGGAGAGGAGGGGCACTTTTGGAAAGTAAAGAAATATTACTTTATTTGAAAACGTGTTTCGGTTTCAAAAGGTCCCACATTGATATTATTTGTGTATAAGGTGTTAAGGGTTCGAAGTCCACCCATCCAATATGTTTTGGACATGTGTAGTTCATAGATTTTACATCATCTTTCCATTTTATTTAAATCGTCAAATAATGATGTCATCGCTGCATCATTATTATGTCATAAATAATTTAATTTATTTAATGTCTAAAAATTATAAAAAAAACACTATGATGTAGGAAATCGTTTTATCTTTCCAATTACTATTTATAATCAAAAATATTACTTTTATAACCCCACTTAAAAATTGTTTTAGTAAAACATATCATGTTTGTGTCATTTTTACTTTTACATTAAATAAAATGTTATTTATGTCATTTCCCATCCAAAGTGGATCCATGGGGTCCCCAAGTTGACCCATGGCTTGTCTTGGTCGGCCATGATACAACCAATGAGGGTAAGACATGTGTCAAGCTCATCTCATTTTATTAAAGCATTCTTTTTACCTTAAACTACACTAATTACCACTAATCGCGATTAAAAACTTAATAAGTTACTATTCACCAAAAAATTATTTTAATCTCATTGAACCACATTTTACTTCTTAATGACAACCATGTATGTCGGATTTTTGAAAATAAAAACACAATGATGGCAAAATTTCATTTAAACGGAAAATTAGTTTTTATAAGTACCACTTAGTGGTTTCACTATTTATCAAAAATTGAAGTTTTTCAGAAAAATCCCAAATATTCACCCTAAGATATATTTGATATTATGAATTCAAAAATGAAGTCCGTTTTACAAAATTCAAAACATATAAGTCACATTAATTAATTTAATAATTAATTCCCGCTGTCATGACAAATAGCGTGTTTTATGAAACAATAAGTATCAAAAGATTGACACTAGTTTAAGTCTGATTTCAAAGTGAAATTGATTCCAACGACCACTATTGGATTTAATGGTAAAAATATTTTATAATTTCACTTTAAAACCAATTAAAAATATAATCTAATCATATAAATAAATTATATTAAAAAGTGGTTTTGAATTAAAATACAACATTTTACACTATTCATTAAAAAAATGAACTTTATCGGAAAGATACCAAAAATTTACACAAAGTAAATTTTGATGTCCCGATTCTTAATAAGAGTATTATTTGGTCCAAAAGAATTTTTAAGAGTGAACAAAACTATATTTAATGACGGTTCTCCATCAAAAGGTGATAAGTGAACCTTTAGTGAAAACTAGGGCATATACACCAAACATTGAATTCTTTCCGTATTTTAATCCTTTATCTTTTATTGTATAAATGTAAAAACATTTAAAAAACATATATAATCATATTTTAGTTATTTCTATCCATTCCCGCCAATACAACGGCTACATGTTAACTACCATTTGAAATAATATTATTTTATTATTAGAGTGCAACGTAAGATTCCCAAGAAACTCATTGTTGCGTGTTGGGTACGCCATCGAGTATAGCGTCCCCTTTAAAGTCATATTAATATTTTATTCACAAATATGGATAAATATGAAAATTTCATATTCATTATTTACCTGGGGTGTTACATCCTTCCCCCCTTTTGGGAATTGCGTCCTCGCAATTTTAAAATTGCGCTTGGAAACATCCTTGAAAGTCCCACATCGGAGAAGAGTCGGTAAAACAATCACTTTAAAATAAAGAAAGATAAGTACAAAGGTCACCCGAGTTAACCCATACTAGGATTTCAAGTATGAAAATATGGACATGGAGGAAAAAACAAAGGGTCATGTTCTGATGGAGAGTGATAGAAAACATGTTTAGGAGAAATTTAACCACGAGAAAATCACAAACTTGTGATGGGTTAAACGGTATTCGATTCCCCAGTAGGAAAAGTTAATAGACAAAATTTTTGTTTTAAGTTACTTTTTATTGAGGAATTTATTCATAAGGAAGCATAATCACTTATCATGTTGACTTTCAACTTTTACTAGATTCCTTAGTCAAACTCATTTTTTTTTCCAAAAGACGAGTATTTAGGGAGACTTGTTCGCATTAAGAGTACTATAATCAACTTCTAGAGAATCACCAAATCCCCAAAAGAGAACTATATACATCCCATGTTTTTAGGCTTTAACCAAAACCAAAACCAAAATGGTTAGTACAAGATCAGATAATCCAGAAAAGGATAACCCCTTATAAAAAGAAAATCTATTCTTAATCTCCAAAATTTTTCCAACAAAACCCAAATTTCAACGAGGACCATCCGATAAACAATTTGTCCATAAAATTCTTCAAATTAAACAAATATAATATTGAAACACAAATATTTGAAGGATTTAGTCACATAGTCTTCCAAGTTAAATCGTAACATTTATCTCCAAACAACATCAGTTGCTCCTAAAGTATCGTTTTGAAAAGTAATTAACCTAATCACATATCCTCCATGATAGGTTTAATCATTTTCATAAATAACCCAACATCAACTTACTCTTAATTCATAAAATCATATAACTAGAATGAATCCGTCAAACTAACCAGGGACTTCATGTAGTCCAGTGGTAGGCGATAAATACTAGTCGCACATTGGTTGTGGGTTCGATTCCCGCAGCTTTGTCCGACGCGACGGGATGTCACACGGTCTACGTGTTGTCCTTTTTCCAAAACTATATAATTCTTAAAACATTCCCCAAAATGAGATAAAATCTTCAAGAATAATCATAACATATTTTAACCTCAATTTTATCTCATGCCCTTCATTTTCCATCATATCATATAATAACCCATAATTACCTCAAAAGTAAGGATCATATAAACCCTAATGGTTACCTTAATAATTATTACCTGAATTTCCACATCGAGTTGGCCATCTCGTACATGATGCATTAGAGAACTCACCAAGGTTCAAGTGGTTGATCATGAATCCTTGATAGTTGGTTTAGAAAAACCATGAGATTCCTCATTGAATCCCCCATCTCATCGAGTATCTTAATCAGAGAACCACCACAGTTTCCTTCAAACCTGTTGTCTCTTTGGTGCCGGCTAGATCCATCCATTCACTAAAAATAGAAATGTCAGTGTGAGTATATCAACAAAACCATCATGTACTAATGAGGAAGGTAAACACTAAGTCACACTTACTCATTCACTTTATCTATAACTAGGACTCTTTCTGAAATCCTAACCATTATGGTAATGTCACTTATGCTTAAAGAATACCATAACCTCTAAAGTTATCTAAACCGACCTTTGATACCAACTATAAGGCCCCAGCCTTAAACCTTACTTAATCTTGAGTTATTACAAGATTAAACATTGAGGATCTTTTCAGGTTTAGAGTTTTAGAGAATTAGATCATGAAACTTGCATTACATTCCACATTTAAACAAAGTGGTTTCATAAAAGATAGTATTCATTCTTCCCATCACGGAAACATATTTAAAATATAACACAGATTCTTTCTTGACACATCCTTGACACTATCATCACATCATGTACCTTTCCCTTGACCTGTGAAAAACATTTCAAAAACTTGGGATGAGCATAAAAAGCTCAGTAAGGGTTATAAAATATATGGAAAGGAAACATGAGTTCATATATACATGAGAATGAAATCATACTTTACCCATAAAACATAGGCACTTTAACATACCTCATCAAGCCATGAATAAATCATAGAAAACATAAGACATAAAGGTAACTTGAGGCATTCATAACATTCTTACGTAGGGAGTAACCCTATTGGTTACGTTTGGAATACCCATCACAGTATATTCCCTAAATCTCTTCAGAGAAACCTTAACATTTCACTCCTTCGCGTTACCCAATGCATTGGAGAGCTATATCGGGCTCACCCGCCCTTAGTTTATCACGGAACCACCCGTTCTTCATAACAATTCCGAAGAACCATAACATAATCGTATCACATAAAACATGAATAAAGGAAACATAACATTTCCACATTTCAATCACAATATAATATTTTAGGATATTGAAATAACGAATCCATTAAAAACCATTTTCAAAACCATTTAAAACATTTAATAAAGAGATTTTTGAATCAAAGTGTCCCATACCACCTTGAAGCTTTTAACATTTTAAACCATTAATATCCATATAAATAAATCCTTAAAACCATTTTGAAAACATGGATATTAATAAGAAAAAATAATTAAAACATTTAAAGCGATATTTTGGTTAAAGGGGTTTTACCAAAATTAGTGACACTTGAATACAATAATTGAGGAATAACATTTAGTCAGAACTTTATAATATCATGAGAATAAATTGATTCATGATATAATACTCCAAAGGACAGTATATACACCATATAAGAGTGAATTAGTGCATAACAACAATGAACCCTCAATAGAAATGTCAAATGTGATGAAATCCCTTATAAAGAAGGTATCCTTAAATTAAGGAAAAATAAATCTCAAAAATATGTGTGAAAAATATAAATACACCCAATATAAGTGGATATTAAGTGTAAAACAATAAAATTTCATTCACACATATTCAATGGATGACATATTCAATGACTACATGTTGAACCCAAAGAAATCGAAATTGGGTTAAAAAGTTCCCTTGACAGCCTAACGGCATCACATCAAAATGAGTTGATGAGAGATAAAAAGTGTATCTCATCACTTGGACATAAAATTTACATCAATAAGGATATATGAGAACATATCCCAATATAACAACATGCAAATTGAAAGACCCAACAAAAGAAGTCTTTTAAAAAGAGGAGGGTGAAAGGTTCCCTTACCGACTTGGGTATCTTTCAAAACATACACCCCATGAAAGAAGGACAATAAATTATTGATGTAAATACTCATAAAGGAAAGTATATTACACAAAGAGTAGAATAATGGCAGTACATACACCACTCAAAGGAAATTGTGGCAAATATATCATAAATCTCACGGGAATAAAAGTGAGATGAAAAATCCCTTACGAAAACTCGGCAGCCTAACAGCGCCACATAAAACTTCCGAATATGGATTGATGAGATCAAATAGGGTATCTCATAACATTACAATAAAATTTACAGCAAGAGGAATATATAAGAACATCCTCCAACATTACAAAGAAGAGCTTAAAAGAAGTGACATAAAGGAGAGTACTTAAAAAGAAAGAGAGAGGTTAGATCTCTTACGAAAGTTCGGCAGCCTAACGGCGCCACTCAAAACTTCCAAAATGGATTTATGAGAGAGAATAGGGTCCCTCATCACATGAACATAAAAATTACCGTATTAGTAATATAAAAGAACATCCCAATAACAATAAATATGAGCTTTAAAAGGAATGACATAAAAGAGTGTACTTAAAAAGAAAGAGAGGAGTAGGATCCCTTACCTCGGGTCCGACTTGACTCGATCGTTCTTTAATCTCCTGAATAATAAACTTGAGTTAATTTATAATTCTTTAAGAACCTTTTTCAAGTTCATTATTACTTTTATACCACTTATTACCATGTCATAAACATTATGTAATCATTTAAGTTAATAATATTTGTTTTGCCCATATTTGGTTCTTAAGTCGAAAGTGGACTTCTTACAATTACATTATGTTCGTGTGGCAAAATGTTTATTATATCCAGAATTGTATTCATTATGTAGATATCATATATGTCATATATATCCAGTACATTCATGCATTTATAACATTACATCTTCATTTAGAGATAAGAAATGAAATGCACCGTTCATGGAGACGGTAAGCCGTACGTACGCATGGACGCTACTTTCATTTCTATTTCGTATTTTATAGAATGGAATAATAATTATATAAAGGTATATTATAATTACAGTATAATATAATATATAACATCATATTTCCATCCTTTATACATCCCACATATGGTATTTAACGAATCAAATCACTTTGAGGGGGCGGTAGTCCGCACTTCCTTAAATGAAGATATCGCGTATACCCATAATGGAAGCCATAAAGGTAAGACAAAAATAAAAAATACAGAAGAATAAATAAAACATAAACATATTATATATCATATATAAAAATAGTGACATCATAATGGCCACGTTTGAAGGTGTTAAATGAGTATTGAACAATCATCGTTTCGGGAGGTAGAATTTCACCATCCACGGAAACCGTATGTTCTTTAACCATTTGATGTAGTTGTGTGAGAGTGTAGCTCGAATAAATCTTATAAAAACATCCTATTATATTGAAGATACTGGTGTTGTTACAAAATAAGTAAATAAAAAGAGTTTAGGGGGTTGGAGAAGCAAGATAAAACAAATGAACATGAGAGAATGAATTACCTTTAAAAGTGTAACTCATTTTGATTTGAGCCTAAAGGCTTCCTTTGAAAGGATTCTGCCCAAAGGGAATCCTCTAGGATGAGGAGAGGGATGTGGAGAGAGTAAATGGGCAGGGGTTGGCCGAGCCAAAGGCTTGAGGAGTGTGTTAAATGAGGTAGAGGTGGGGGCCTTTTATAAGAGGAGAGGAGGGGCACTTTTGGAAAGTAAAGAAATATTACTTTATTTGAAAATGTTTTTCGGTTTCAAAAGGTCCCACATTGATATTATTTGTGGATAAGGTGTTAAGGGTTCGAATTACACCCATCCAATATGTTTTTGACATGTGTAGTTCATAGATTTTACATCATCTTTCCATTTTATTTAAATCGTCAAATAATGATGTCATCGCTGCATCATTATTATGTCATAAATAATTTAATTTATTTAATGTCTAAAAATTATAAAAACAAATACTATGATGTAGGAAATAGTTTTAGCTTTCCAATGACTATTTATAATCAAAAATTGGACTTGTATAACCCCACTTAAAAATTGTTTTAGTAAAACATATCATGTTTGTGTCATTTTTACTTTTACATTAAATAAAATGTTATTTATGTCATTTCCCAACCAAAGTGGATCCATGGGGTCCCCAAGTTGACCCATGGCTTGTCTTGGTCGGCCATGATACAACTAATGAGGGTAAGACATGTGTCAAGCTCATCTCATTTTATTAAAGCATTATTTTTACCTTAAACTACACTAATTACCACTAATCGCGATTAAAAACTTAATAAGTTACTATTCACCAAAAAATTATTTTAATCTCATTGAACCACATTTTACTTCTTAATGACAACCATGTATGTCGGATTTTTGAAAATCAAAACACAATGATGGCAAAATTTCATTTAAACGGAAAATCAGTTTTTATAAGTACCACTTAGTGGTTTCACTATTCATCAAAAATTGAAGTTTTTCAGAAAAATCCCAAAAATTCACCCTAAGCTATATTTGATATTCTGAATTCAAAAATGAAGTCCGTTTTACAAAATTCAAAACATATAAGTCGCATTAATTAATTTAATAATTAATTCCCGCTGTCATGACAAATATCTTGTTTTATGAAACAATAAGTATCAAAAGATTGACACTAGTTTAAGTCTGATTTCAAAGTGAAATTGATTCCAATGACACCTATTGTATTTAATGGTAAAAATATTTTCTAATTTCACTTTAAAACCAATTCAAAATATAATCTAATCATATAAATAAATTAGATTAAATAGTGGTTTTGAATTAAAATACAACATTTTACACTATTCATTAAAAAAATGAACTTTATCGGAAAGATACCAAAAATTTACACAAAGTAAATTTTGATGTCCCGATTCTTAATAAGAGTTTTATTTGGTCCAAAAGAATATTTAACAGTGAACAAAACTATATTTAATGACGGTTCTCCATCAAAAGGTGATAAGTGAACCTTTAGTGAAAACTAGGGCATATACACCAAACATTGAATTCTTTCCATATTTTAAGCCTTTATCTTTTATTGTATAAATGTAAAAACATTTAAAAAACATATATAATCATATTTTAGTTATTTCTATCCATTCCCACCAATACAACGGCTACATGTTAACTACCATTTGAAATAATATTATTTTATTATTAGAGTGCAATGTAAGATTCCCAAGAAACTCGTTGTTGCGTGTTGGGTACGCCATCGAGTATAGCGTCCCCTTTAAAGTCATATTAATATTTTATTCACAAATATGGATAAATATGAAAATTTCATATTCATTATTTACCTGGGGTGTTACATAGTAAACCAAAAACTTGTTTTTCAAAACATAAAAATATATAGTACAGAAATAAGGAAAGAAAATAAAAGGAATTAAGGAAAACACCATGAGCATCTTTAGCTCCAGCTCAATCCTTTTCTCCAAACATTATGTACAAGCATACAACAACAATCAAGGTCCAAGGTTCGTAGTCCTATGAACAAGGAAGGTCTACTCGGGTACCCCAATGCAATGGCAGGCCAAGTAGGGTGTGAGATTTAAATCCCAGTAGGCCAACACCAACAATGTCTATGTCCATCAATATAGTGTAATATAATTTAGTAGTGTGCATGTTTAAATTATTAATGATTGAATTGAATAAACAACAACACTCATCCAGGTTCCTATGGGATACCAGATCGTGATACCTGCTTTAGCCAATGGTCGGTATGTCTGATCAAGTCACCATGTATCAATATTTACATATTTATAGATTATAATGAAAAGGGATATTGATTCCTCCCAAGCCCATGTAAAAAATTAAAAGGTCTAAATATAACTACCACTCTCAAGGAAATAATTGAACGAGGTAAATATACCTAATGACCACATTTTAACAGAATATCTCAGAGCTATAATGCCCATTACCCATATTTAATAGAATTGATTAAGGCTATAATGTCTACTTCCCAGATTTGACGGAATGAAATGGTGTTGTACAACATACCACCCCCATTTAACAAAATGGACCAGGGCTATAATGCCATTTTCCCACATTTAACAGAATGGATTGGGGATATAATGCTTACCACCAACATTTAATAAAATGGAATTGAGCTATAATTCCTACCGCCTACATTTAATTCATCAACACAATCATGACAAAAGAATTTAGCATATAATAGTTAAGGAAACCATCTCACATAATATACAATGAATAAATAAACTAAAAGTTCCATTATTTTATAATTAAACACCAAAATTGGGTGATTCCATGCCTCCCCAAAGGACCATTCCATTTAAGGTGATTCATTTATATAGAATTAAACAATCTTAAGTGTTTTAATAAAAACATTTACATAGTGATCACATTTCACTCATCACACACGACATACCGCTCTCATTCATGTCATTAGATGTTTTTCATTACTCTAAGGATCATTTCACCAAATTTTCCTAAAATGGAAAATTGTTTTTAGGGTCTAGTGTCATGGTCATTTCATAAAGAGGGTGGGATGAACTCTTTTCCACCTTCATAACCAAATTCAATCAGCTTAACCAAAACAAGGACTAAAATATGTATGGAACCTAAAAAGTCAAACCTAAGATCCATGTCCAAGGGAAGGGGGTCATGGAAAACAACATGATAACCCACTTCGGTAATTCCAATTCCAAGAAGAAGAAACACCCATGGATCCCTTGGGATCGTTGAAATACATAAGAGTCAAGGGTCGCTTCATTTCAAGAGGTAATCCATTCAGCTTATTGAATCAGAAAAAAACTAAGCATACCAATTATTAACTAGGGCCTTAGAGCGTATACACCATCAATGTAATACAACAGATAACCATAGAAGACCATCACATTTAATATCTCATTTAATTTTTCAATGAATGTCCTTTAGAACAAACTAACATACAATAACTGAGGATTCAAGTATGTGAGTTTAATAAATTAAGGATTTCTTAGTTTAAAAGTGCAATGGTAGGGTCCTACCTCATGTGTAACCATGCCACCAACTATATCTCATGGAGATTTATACCCAAAATTAGTAGGACCCCAATAGGTTATACACACTTTAACAAACATGCAAGGACACCTAGCCCCTATACGCGCACCTGCATGGCCTTGCACATTTTCACGGTGATCCTTCCATATATTCTTATAAGAAATTAACCATCTCCACTCACCTATACATGCATTTATATATATATACACACACAGAAACACCTGGCCCCATATGTGTATAATCACTCTCATGGATGATTATACACGTAATTTTGGAACATCCACACACACACACACACATATATATACATTCCTATGCATACATAAGTGAGTCAACCTTGACTTGGTACCTCACAACCAAAAAGTTGGGACCAATACAATAAAAAACATAATAGAAACCATAAAACAATAATAAAACTAATTTAACAGGTGAAAAACCAATGAACAGGAGAAAAACCACACCTACGATATTAGTGACCAACCAAAAAGAGATGAAGCACTTTTACATAAGTAGTGGTTGTTGGAACATTCATTAAATGGCTATGAGAGACCATTCTCACCAACATATACTAAAAATTTGAAATCAAAGACACCCCCAACTCTAGAGTATCCATCCGAACCAAAATAGGGAAAATGGGAGGAAAAAAATTACCCAAGAAAGGGAGAGGATATGAGAGAGCATACCACGAAGTATCATATGATGATATTGTGGAGATCACGATGAATTATATGGAAGGAGAATAGGTCGTATGGAGGAGAAGAATGCATCAAAGTGGAAAACCCCTTGTGGCATGTCACATGGGTATGAGAGAGAAGAGGTGTGAGGTTTTATTTTTAGGTTTTAATTTAATTTTATTTAAAATTTAATTAATTTCATTAAACAAACCAGTCCACAAGGTTTTAGCCTAATAGTTTAGAAAACCGCAGGCCAACTGTGTAGTACTATCAATTTATTAAAATCCTATAGAACATTATAGGTGTAATATTTTTGAATCCTTGTGTAGCCCATGAAAAATTCCTCGATTCCATTTAATTAAGGCTAGACAGTTACTACCATTGGATGCAAGGTTTCTAGACATACTGTTCACCCAATCCCGTTTTCCAAAAAACATATTTTCAAGGTTTGGTGATCCCAAAAGACATCTATCCACCTAGGAAACTTAAATGGGTTTCAACCAAGTCAAAAAACATAACTATGAAGTGAATTAACTCCCAGAATTCCATTATAAGGATCATTTTAAAAATGACCCCTTTAGTAATTGAAACAGAATTTAAAACCCTTCGTCATTTAGCACGGTTCAAAATGAGGATTGTTAAAAACAATCCACCATAGAACTTCTCATCATGATTAGACTTCATGAAAAACATACACATCTTCCGACCTACATGGGT
Organism: Viscum album; assembly: GCA_963277665.1. Lineage (NCBI taxonomy): Eukaryota > Viridiplantae > Streptophyta > Magnoliopsida > Santalales > Viscaceae > Viscum > Viscum album. The sequence goes on along the minus strand of OY728135.1, from coordinate 1,543,764,405 downwards.
CAAGAATATTTTCTTAAATATTCGTGTTTCATTTCTGAACATCCAATACACATTTAAGCATTTCAAAGGTAAACAAAACATAAACCACTAAGGATTTTCCAATGATTATTTTCCAACCAAAACACCAAGACTGCTCTTACCCTAGCCCACCCACCCAAAGACATGATTAAATTATTATTTATTCAAGTATTATTCCCTATATACATCCCACCGTAGTTTTTAAAATTAAATTGGAAAAACAAAACCATGAATCTAACCCAATTTGATATGTCATGGAAAGCACACGTCCAAGCATTATTATAATGTATCTCACATGATACAGAAAATGATTTAAAGGATCGATCCCCGTCAACCTCAAATCCCAAGTCAAATTAGGTGTTCATGAATGAACCGACCACACTCGTCTCCACCAGTAAACGTTCTTTAAAATGGTTCTTCCCCATCTGTCAACATTAAAATAGAGAGGAATGGAGTCTAACCCCAACACTGAGTAAATAATAAGACACCCGACATAGACATCTGGCATTTTATAAGGAGGATCGTTATGCTCCCCCAAGGAATGTATCATTTACCAAAAACACTCTCCCTGAATCCTACACCTGAATTTTTATAATGTTTCTATGATTAAACCACAATGGAAACAATACACCCTACCAACAACTCCTTAAGAGAACCACCCAAAGAACCCAAGTCTTTAACGTGTTAGGACGGTGTAAGACCGATGCTCTCTGAGTGCATCTCGGAAAAAGACAATATGGGGGACATGCTTTTGCATAGTAGAGCATGATAAAATTATTGAAATAGATTCCATTCAATAATACCCAAAAATTAGAAAGAAGAATAATCAAACCACAGATGGTTAATGAAGATGAAGGGAATCATCTTTACCTACTGACGAAATATCATTAACCAAACAGATGCCTTTACCAACTAAAGGCATTTTGGGTTATTCCAAACATTATAATTGAATCGCATCCCAAGAAAATGATAGTTATCTGGGGTTTCGTACATGGAATCCTAGAGAATAGTCACATTTCTGAGCAACCAATAATACAAACAACACCCAAAATTCTCAAAGGCACTCAAACATAACCTGAATATCCTCCAAAGGTTAAATTTGTATAGATTCCTTATACATGGAAGGTCACATTTACCAGATTCAGCATGACATTCTCCCGGCCTTTGGAATTTCCTCATCGAATAAAGGAAATCACTAGCCAATAATAATCCCTCTAGAGAAACACCACCATAAAAAAAATGTGTGCCTTTCCTCTGAGTCACAGTAAGGTTGTTAAACATTTAAATAATACCATATCAATAAGAGTATCGTGTCAAAAAAATGATTCTTAAGAAACACATCCCATTTTTTTGGATGAAGTAATTCATAAATTCTCAGGTCACTCTACCTTGAGATAACACAAGACCATACTATTAGGCATAAAACATATTGATTTTACGAAAACCCAACAAGTTGGTTATTTCATTTAACACATAGAGGTAGTTTGTAAATCAACACATACTACTAGAGGAAAAGATAAGTGATCAAATGACAAAAGAAGTAGCAGAACATGACCAAGGAATGTATAACATGCTTGGAACAAACATTACTTGATTCTCACTCACACAATAATGACCATTAAAGCAAGAATACCTCTCCAAACGAGGGTGTAATTGTGATCCAGAAGCCCTACAATGGACAAAAACACCTAAATGGTACCAAATTTTAGAATGAAAATGACACTAGAATGGCATTCACATTCTGTGGGTGATACCTACTATTTTCTATCCCCTTACAATGAAAATGAATTGACCTAAGATTTTGGTCACCCCTGAAAAAATTAACTAGTCTCAAAGCCATTCATCATGCCATTGATAAAGATAAGATATACAATGGAAAATGCCTACCTCTCGATTCCAATTTTACTAAAAGGAAAAGATCAAGCTAACCACACATGAAGGTTTTACTAAGGTTACCACTTATGATTCCATTTCTATGCACTTTATATTTATCAACATTTTATCTTCAAACATTAAATGATTTGGTCAAACATAAAGTACCATTTTTTCAAACAAAACTCAAGATAAAATATTTTCAAACTATGAACCTATGGAATAACATTCAAGTTTCACAAACATCATTTTAATCATTTAATCATCAATGAAATCTCATTATAAAGAGGAAATTTATGAAAATAAATTCCTTTTTAACAGTTAAGGAAACCTACAAGGGATCTACCGAGCCCACCTGAGTTTTCAAGAAAACAACCCAATAATATATTCTCTATTCATTTCCCATAAAAATTCATCTATTTTCACATAAATAAGAATTTTAGAATGCATCATGTACTTAAATTTAACATGGGTTTCCATTTCAAAATCTAAAAGTTCCCATACACTCTACAAATATAAAATTTTCTACCAATAAAAAATAAATCATACATTTAAAAATATTAAAATCCTCAAAATACATGGTTCAAACATATGGGTGGACACTTACTAACCTGTAAAGCGCCCATACACTTTACTGTGAGGAATTTGTCTCCCTATAATTAAATTTATTTACTTTTTTATCTTAATTTATCATCAATCTATAATGTTTTGAATACACTGGTTTCCCTTTCCCAGTTATAAGGTTCCCATACACCATTCAAATAAAAAATGGATCCCAATGTAATCACAACTAGTTTACTCGTATCAATATTTTATATGAAGGCTATCACAAGAAATAAACACAATATAATTCTATAACCTAGAAGCATGTTATGTTAGTAGGAAATGCATGCTAAAGAAAAAAAATCATGGCATACCAATCAAAATTCCATGTTATACTAACAGGAAATCATGCATAAAAATTATATAAGTAGGTACAAATCAAATCATGTTATTAAAACACCTAACATGGCATAACACCCATGGAAAAATATCCAAATCAACAAGCGAGCTACATATGAAACTACATAGAATGGAATATGCATAGCATGCGAATTTATTATGTTTCTATGATGATGCGTGTAATAAAACTCCATTTCCATATCATTCCAATGGTAAAAATACTATGAATTCGATAAATAATTAATTAGAATAAATAAAATAGTCACTTAAGGTTAAATCATATCAAATGTAATTATTAATTGCATAATCAACAATCCCATAACTGGACAATTTTTCATTTTCCCATACATGGGGAGATCAATCCAAAGTACGACTATAAACAACGTGCCAACAAATTCGTAATATACTATCTCCAAACCTAAGATAGTAAGATAAATGATATGAAACTTCCTCTAATACCAATTTGTATCTACTTATCTCGATTGACCATTATCCCAATAGACTGATTGGTGGGTCATAAGGCCTCAAGTGCTCTCCCCATAAGCAAATGGTTGTCGACTAGAAACGAGGGTGTAAATAAGTGACAGTGGGGAGACTATACACTCAAGATTAGTGTTTCAAAATGGTATAATAGATTATGAATTGATAAAAAATATAATATGATGTATAATGGAAAGAATGTGTAGTAGAAGGCAGTTTATGTCAATTTTATAAAAGTGTCAAATTCCTGTTATTTAGAAGATTTCTCCATGCAATATAAAGACTCATATTCTGAAAGCATTAAATAGACAATATGATTTTCACAATATAAAAATACATAACATAAATAAATAAATGAACTAAAAGGTCCTATGGAAAACTCCACGAGTATCCTAAGCTCCAACGTAGTCCTTTTATTTAAAATAAATGTATGATCATACAAAAAGTAAGGTCCAAGGTCCACAGTCCTACGGATAAAAAATGTCTACTCAGGTACCCCAGTACAATGGTTTCCTGAGTTGGTTTGATATATAAATCTTAGTAGGATGACACCACTGCTGTCTATCCCTATCCAGACAGTGTAAAATAATTTTATAGTGTACATGTGTGAAGTCTTAATGAAAAAATTGAATAGATAAATAACACCCATACTGGCTCTTATTGGATACCTAATAGTGATACCTACTTCATCATATGGATGTTATGTTAGATCAAGTCACCATATATCAATATGTATATTTATAGATATTTTAATGGCATAGGGGTGTGATTCCTCCTACTTCCATGTAGAAAATGACATAAGGTAAATATAGCTATCACCCACAAGAAGATAATGTAATGGGGTAAATATAAATACTGGCCACTTTTTAACAGAATAACACATGGCTATAATTCCTACCACCCACATTTAATAGAATGGATTGGGGTTATAATACATACATACCACATTTAAAGGAATGGAATTAGGATATAATGGTTACTTCAAACATTTAACATAATGTCTTGGGGGGATATAATGAATATTTCCCTGATGTAACGGAATGGATTCGGGCTATGATGCATAATTCCCACATTTAATGGAATGTCGCTGGGTTATTATGCATACCGCACACATTTAACCGAATGTTACATGCCTATAGTCCATACCGCCCACATTTAAATCAGTATAAAAGTCAATAAATAAGAATTTACCATATAAAATGAATGGAAACCATCTCATATCATCCCCAATTAAGCCACAAAATAAAAGTGCCACGTTTTAATAATTAAACCCCAAAATATGGAAAGTTCATGGCTCCCATTCGGACCATTCCATTAAAGACATTTCACTTAAATAGAACTAAACCATCCTATGTGTTTCAAAAAAAAAATTTACATAGCTATCATATTCCATTCATCGCACGAGGCATGCCCCTCTAATGCAAGTCATTAGTTATAATTCATCCCTATCAAGGTCATCTAATGCTATTTTATTAAAGATGGAAAATTTGTTTAAGGGTCAATTGTCATTGTAAATTTTCATATAGGGTTTAACTAACTCATTTCATCCATCCTAACCAATTTCAATCACCTTAACCAAAATAAGGACTCAACTAAGTCAAGAAAATAGCATGTATAAAACAAATAACCATATTCAAGGGAAGGTGGTCATGGAAAATAAAACGATTAACCACTTGGGTAATTCCAACTATAAAAAGACCAAAGACCCAGGGTTGTATTGGGGTTTTTGAAATACATAAGAGTAAAGGGACACTTAATTTAATGAGGAATGCCACTCAGTTTATAAAATAATCCAATGTAAAATCATGCCATTTATTAAACAGGGCTTTAGAGCATATGAAACCTCAATGAAATAAAACAGGCAACCATAGAAATTTATCACTTTTAATATTTCATTTTATTTATCAAAATATGTACTTTATAAAAAACTACAATACATTAACTAAGGAATAAAATGCATGTGATTAATAAATTAAGTCATTCATCATTTAAAAGGTGAAAGTAGGATCCTACCTCATGTAGAACCAATCTGTCCACTTCAGCTCTTTAAGCATTATAACTAAAATCTTATTATCCCTTATTGGGTATATGCACATTCCCATACATGCAAGGAAACATATCCCCAATGAAAACACACGAATGGCTATGATCGTGTGCAAGGGGATTCTTACACATATGCTTATATTCACATACCCGTCTCCACTCACCGACACATAAATAAATAAATAAATAAATATATATATATATATATACATGGGGAAACCAAGACCCATAAGTGTATAATCACTATAATTGATTATTATTCTCATAATGTTGGAAAATACATTCATATATATATATATATATTCACATAGCTATGCATACGTAGGTGAGTCTCCCATGACTTGGAAACTCGAAACCAACATGTAAGACCAACGCACTATACAAAGATTACTAGGATCCTCAAAAAAACTAAAGAAACTAAGTTATAATGTGTGAAACCATCCAACAAGAGAAATCCCTCACCCCAAATATCAGTGACAAACCAAAACAAGCTGAACTGCCTCGCATTTGGTGGTGGTTATCGAAACACACATTAAATTGCCTTGAGAGATCATTCACACCAACCTAGATTGAATGAAAACCGAAATTAAAGACACAACCAACCCAAGTGTGTTATAATGAAACAAAATAGGGAAAATAGGAGACCAAAAATAAACTAAGGAAGAGAATATTGGAAAAGAGAGAGCTTACCATAACGATTCCGGAGATGATCCGATAGAGTTTCTGGTGAAATCAGCGTAAGTAGACGAGGTCGTAGGGAGAAGCAGCGTGCATCGATGGGGGAACCACTTTTTCGGTGTCACATGGGTTTGAGTGAGAGGAGGTTTGAGGGTTAGTTTTACATTTTAATTTTATTAATTCAATTAAATAGACTAGTGGTTATGGTCTGACTCACACAGTTTGAAATACTATTCGCCAACTATGTGACACTCTTTTTTAAGAAACTCCACTCACATGATCTCGGTGTAAGGTTTGGAATACCATGTATAGAAAATGTAGAAAACCTTTTCTTATTTAATTAATTCCACATGGTTACTTTCATAGGCCGAATGGTTTTTAGACAAACTGTGCTCCCTCTAAAGTTTTCCAATAAAACTATTTCCCTGGTCTAGTGTTCCAACAACTCTTTGAGCCCCTTAGATAACATAATGGTGCTTCACGAAAGTACGAAAAAATAAATTTGATGCGACCAAACTGTCAGTATTACATTATATTGATTAGTTTTAAAAACATACAATTAAATAATTGAAAAAAATCAAAACTGATTGTGTTTTAACCTGGTTCAAAATGAATATCGTTACATATATGAAAAAATGATATTGATTTATATATTTAAAAAATTTAAATTATATTCCTATTATTCATATAATATAACAGGGAAAATATATTTCCACCTTTGATAGTAGGGGATGAAATAGATACTATGTTACTACTGAGAATATAATATATATAAGAAACAAAATATTAATAGATAATTAATGTTAAATAGTAAGGAAAAACATTTTTATTGATGTTAATGGAAATGTTTTGACCAAAATCACTCTAAAGGACGTGGGATATAACACCAAAATAATTTTATGATATATTTCTCTTTAAATAAGTTTCATTTCATTAAAAAATTACTTTACTCACAACACTTATAATAAATTAATCGTGAAATAAAATTACAATTTTATAATTAAATGTGATAGTTATCAGATAACTGTTGGATTTTTGGGTATGCATATGAAAAAATAAATTATGATAAATTATTATTTTAAAATTTATAAAATTATATCATTTGTTAAATTTTTTTTATAAACACATGTAAAATAGTTGGGAAATAATGTAGAAATGTGTTTATTAAAAACTCTTTGTATACAAGAAATATGTTTTTATTTAAATATATTGAATTTTTGATTATTAATAATTAGTTTTTATAAAATGTGTACTCAATATAAAAAAATAAAATATTTTAACATTAATTTAATGGTTTTTAAAAAACTAGAAATAATCGTAATTTAAATTTTATGTTTAAAAATACATTTTCATAAAAAATATTTTCATTGTGTTTTGCATAGTTATTATAAATTGAATTTCTTCCACATATAGAAATTGATTCTGATAAAATATTTTCCTTAATTATAGTTATATTAAATAATTTTATAAGTTAGTTAATTTTATTTTTTGGTAATTATAAAAAATAACCAATGTATAATATTCCATACCACTGTAATGGATAAAATGATTAAATATTGGTTAATGAAAAGGCATAATAGTTTAATTATCCTAAAAATATATAAAAGTGATATTTGTTATATATTTTTTATCTTAAAATATATAATATTATAAATTTTGTTACTTATGGTATAATTTCTCCTCAATATGATTTTATTATATATAATTATTTTATAAACAAGAGTGATGTTACCTTCACTTATAAACATGAACCTTGACTGATATATTATCCACACCACATTTGATGTTTAGTCAAACTAGGATATTTTTTAATACTATCCCAACAATATCAACTATGACCACGAGGTTTTTATATTCCAAAAATTCCCATCCAATAATCCTTAGGAATCATTTTAAAGGATGATACATGAAGAATATATATAGGTTCTTAATGATCATTTTTATGTTTATTACATATTTAACCATCTAAAATGTTCTATATAAAATTAACATGATTGAAAATATGTACTCACTACACCAATAATGTATTTTTTTAATTTTATATCTATTTTCTATCTTCTATACATTAATTGGAATAAGATAATATCCATCATGTATACATATGAACTACCACCTCTAATAAATATTGTTGATTTTTCTTCATTTAATTTTTAAATGTGTGGTAATAAGGATAAATTTTGTGAAGTTATATTATTTTTGTGATATAATTACAATTTTATGATAATTATTTAGAATGTATCATTCTTTCTTTTAATCGATAAAAAACTGGGAACACTTCTTATGTACCTATAAACTACTATATACATGAAATAATGAAATTAAAATTTCTATAATAAATTATAATAATGTTTATAAAATTGTATATAATTAATAAATATGATACTTATGAAATTAAGTTGATTTTATAGATGATGGATCATTGGACAAGGTTTAAGGAAAAAAACACTCAAATCGAATTGGGCATTAACCAAAGTTCATTGTGCATCTGAAAGTTACTTTTAATAAAGAGTTGATTGTAAAAATATAATTGGAAATTATATAGGAATGAAAAATAATAAATTAATAATGCATAATTTTATATAATTGATTAATAATTAAAATATATTTATTTTAAATTATGATTGGGTGCATAAAATGAATGAAGGGGCTTGAGGTTTCGGTTTTTATTCCTATATAAGTTTTTTGAGATAATTTATGTTAAATATCCATTGAGGAAAATTAGAAAATCCCTATACATTAAAACTGATCTATTTTATTTTGTTATATGAATATCTACAATGTTATTTTATTATTACCATTTTCCTCTTATTAGTATAAAAAAAATATCAAATAAAAGGATTTTAAGAAAAAACTAACATTATTTCTTGATGGGTTGAAAAATATTTCTTACAATCATTTGTTAAATATATTTCATTTTATATTATTATCCATAATGATGAAATTATATTTTAAATTTCATTTCTTCCTTATTTAATTTCTTGATAAAAATTTTCACAATATTGTATTAGTTTTTTTTAGTAAGTTATTTGTGACCTTTTAAAAAAATGTCTGAAAGGAGTTATTTCACTTAAATTCATCACAAGAAGTAAATTTCACACAATAATGAATATTATTTTCAATAAATGAATCCTTTATTAAAAAATTAATTAAGGATTTATTTGAATCACTAAGGATATGATCAAATGGTTATGTATATATTCATTATCTGGATGGATTAAGGATAATATTTTAAGGGTGGGACTATGAAACACACTAATGTTCCATAGATAAATTAAAAGATAATAAAATATGAAATTTCATTATGATACTATCCAATTCCTCTACCCTGTAAGATAATATTATGGTACTATGAAGTGTTTTGGAAAGCTATTTTATTTCAATGGGTTATTCTATAAATAAATTATGATTGTTTTTTATGTTGTTTCACACATAGGTATGGTTTTAGTAATACTATTGGTGGGAATATAAGTATATATCCCTAAAATTCATTGACTAATAACTAATATATCACAAGATAATACTAATTAGAATGGGGAGTGAACACAGTTTAGTAAAATATGGATTCAAATACTATTGTTTTTATAGTGAATGTGGAGAATGAAAATATTGTAATAGGGATTGAACTTAACCAACTATAAGACTTTTTCAACTATAATTGTCTTGGAAGTATACCTTGACTGATGAAATGATTTTATATAGTAATGTGAATTCCAAAAACCTGTTTATTTTTATTTTTTTAACTTTTTTGTAGATTATGATTCAGTAGTCATGATTACATACACTTATAATTTATGTATTTTTTTTTACAATGAATTATTCATTGATTTATGATTAAAAATCATTTTCTGAATGTGTATGAATTTTATAAGCTATGATCATGTAATAAGACCCTAATTTGTATTATATTGCACATTTTGAACATTTATTTATATCTCCTATGTTTATCCTTAATTATAATATCTAATCACCAATTATTATGTTTCTATTATCCATGTTATAAATTTGGTTTTTATATAGGGTATTTACATGAAATGTACCATTAGAGAAGAACATTATGGGAGATGCTGATGATATGTCATGACATATTATGATTATATATCTACTATCCAATGAAAATAACTTATTAAAATTATAAGTCATGTATTATAAGGATATGTATTGAATATTTATATAAAATTATATAATATTTAGAAATGTAGTAATTATGTAACCTCAGTTGATATCGTAGTGGGGTTTAAATATTTTTTAGGGATTCATGTAAGATAATATTGTTGAAATCCACAGGGATAAGTATTTGTATTTGATAAAATCCAAATGATTTAGTAAATTTGATATGGTTTTGTTTCATAAATGTAACATTACTACCTGGATATAGGAATAAAGAGGCAGTTGTGGCAGAGATTTACAATGGTATATAGACCTGAAATGTTATTGTTGATTGTTAACTCATCCATCACTCTTCTTATGACATGTGATCCTAATATTTCACACATGTTCATAAAAACACTATGGATATCATTTTTTTAATTCACATTCTCTTTTCAATCAATAATTATGGTTTAGAGGAGTGAATATATGACCCAATATGTAAATACACAGTGATATGTGATGAAATTAAACTATCATTTGTTGAAATATGGTACTATAATTTAGAACCTCGTAAAAAGGATTTTCAAAATCATACGATTTAATGTGTTGTTTATTTATGATTGAATATCAAATTGTGATTTTACTTTTAGTCAATGGATGGAACCAATTAGAATTATTTAAGTAATGAATGTGATGGGTAATGAAATAATCATACTCAAGAGGGACTATATGAAATGGTGGATGGAATGTTAAACCTGGTGGTAATTCCTATTATTTTATCCTGAATTATCATTACCAACTTAAAACTAGGTTAATATATTAATCCAATAAATAAAAATAAAATTTAATATCTAAAATGTTCAAGAGATAAAGAAAATAATGGGATGCAAATTTAGTTTAAAAATTATTTGAAATTTTGGATGAATCACCATGTAATTGTTTAAAAGTAAAGATAAGATGTTTTATGTTTGGAAAGAAATAAAATAAAATATTGGGTGTAAATTATCAATTAAGAGTTCGATAGATGTAAATGAAATTCATCATATCTTACCAGTAAAAGATTCATTTCTTATGTTTGGGGAATGTTAAATTATCCGAGTTCACATCTTAATCCAAAACATTAATCTTATAACATGTAAGGGTATATATTTTGTCAAAAAATGAGATCAATAATGATAATAAAGGAACAATTATCCTAAAATTTCAGGTTCCATATGTAATGTTTTTTTTGAAGAATGTTCCTTAATAAACTATTATTATTCATATTTTAATGGAATTAATAATTATTTTGAGCCTGATTTTCAATATTTATGTAGAGACCATATCAATTTCCATGGAAGGGAAGTAACATTTGATATTAAAAATCGATATAAAATCATATTTCTATGAGAGGATGAATATAATAAAAAAAATAAAATTACTTTCATTGTATGGGTCATACTACCTATTCATGGGGGATAATTTTCTAAAATAGTTGGGGAAAGAATCCATGGTGATTACATGCCTAGTGTTTGGGAATATGTTGATGTATTTCATATAGATGTTGATAAACATTTACTAAATCATGAAGTCTAATTTTCAATGGAATCCATAAAAAGTGTAAAACCAATTTAGATGAATCTATATATAATGACACTGATTATCTTACAATAATCGAAGACGAAACTACAGAAAAATAATTATAATGTATTTATTTTCCGTTATGGGTAACCATACAGTGCCCCTAATTTTAATAGGAATAACGATGTAGAAATGCATCATAGAATTGATTATTGACAACATAACAATATCTATAACAAGAACACCTATTGTTTCCCAATAATGATTAATTTTTTGATCAACTTTGTAGAGATCAATACTATAATAAGTTTGACCACTTCTGGATATTTTCAATTTGGGTTCAAGAATGAGGATATACAAAAGAAATAATTATATATGAGTTATTTTAATTATCAATTATTTATGATTCCATTATAGAATAACAATTCCAAAATTATCTTCATGGATTTCCGGAACAAAGTGTATATAGATTTACTATTCTAGTTTGAGGTAGTATTTATATATGACATTATAAAATATTATATATGCATGAAAAAATATTAAGATCATTCGGTGATTTAGTTAAAGACCATTAGAATAAGGAAAATATATAAACAATTTATCATGTGTGTATTTTCTCTATAGGATATTTCATTCATTTGTAACATAATCTATTGGGAGAGAATATCATGGGATATTTGAATGATTAATATTATTGAGAAATTTCCTAGAGTAACTAGGATGATTGATATATGTGGTTTTACTATACTGGATTGATAGTATCCACAAATTATGATATTTTTCATTTATGTCTACTCATATAACCATGTTTACATGGTTGGTAATAACATTCCTTTAGATAGAAGATTCTGAGGAATGTTTCAATGATATAAAATTAAGGATATTTAGTGCACCTGTAATCAAACAATCCAATAATATAGAATGGGTTGTGATCTATATTGATGAATCAATGAATGTATTTGAATTATTCCATATCTGGAATGAGATTGTATATATTACACATCATTCTAATTCAAAATTATGTTGTATAGTCACCCAAACCAAGATTTGGAGTTGGAAGCAGTGATTTTATTTCATTAAAAATATGTATGGAATATAATTTTAGTGATTTATGTTATATATATACTAATAATAATATATTTACGTTTATATAAACATATAAGGTGTTTAGTATATTCAAAATTAGTAGACTATGGTTGATGAATGATTATGGATACTTTATACATTACCACCATTGAAAGGTGAACACGGTGTTTGATTCTAAGAGTTTGAAATATCATTTTAGTATTTCCATGATTAATATGAAAAAATAGATCTAATAATTATGGATATATAGTGGGTGGATCCTAATATCATTTATAATGGAGATAGATCACATCTTTCTAAGATAAATGGAAAACCATCCATCTAAGGGATGATTAAAGGGTAATAAAAGTATAATGTGAAACTATAAAATAAAGTGATGAATTTTCAATGCATAAAAATGATTTTTATGGGAGGATTAGTCATATAAGTTGAGTTTATATCTTGTGAATATAATATTTCAATGGGATATTGGATAAAACTCACAATGCATCATTATCCATTCAACATGGAACTATATAGATGTGTGGTGATTTGGAAGAATATTTGTTTGTACAGAACATGAATATAGTTATTTGAGTGTATGTATCACAATTTATGGTTTTTTGTAATGCTATTTATTAGGGAAATAATTAAATAAGGATGTTACAACCAATACCCACACCAAAATTTTAATAAGAAAATATCACTATGGATTTTATCATTAGACTCCCCAAGAAATTTTAATTTAATAAAGATATTTTTCTTGTCTATAACGTTATTAATTTTACAAAGTTAATAGAAATTAAAGAATATTTATATCTTGGTCACCTTTTCATGTTATAAAATAATTATGATCAAAGGTTTCTTGGAATAAAAATTTTAATTTATGTGATCAAAATATGATTTTTATAGGAATGTTTTAGAGCAGCCTTAAAAAATCATTGAATACAAAAATAAAACTTATCGCAACCTATAATCCTCATAAATATGGTCACTAAGAAATAAAATTATAAACCTATAATAAATATTATGGACCTCACCTATTTTCATAATCCCAATTATGCTTTAATATGTTTTGATAATCCCAAAAAATGTTTATCTATATATTAATTCATTTAATCTATGACATTCTATTATCAAGTTTATAAGAATATCAAAATAATCTTTGGAATATGTCAATCACTGTTTATCTATGTTTATACCAACTTTTCATTAATTATAACTCAATCTGGATATGTTTTGTATAGAACAAATAACTGTTAAGTTCATCGGTATGTACATAGCTACTGACACAGAGAAACAGATACACAATTACTGATGCAGCTAAGTACACTGGTATAGAATAGAGCTACCAGTGTGTAAGTCTACCGGTACACCGAAAGGTTACCGTTAGAGTAAGTCTACCGATATGTGTAAGTCTACCATTGTGAAGTATATTGGTATAAGGAAGTCACCGCTACTCAAGTCTACTGATACAAGGAGCTACCGGTTCAAGAACAGAGATCTTCTGATAAGAGCTCACCGCTACAAAAAGACCAACCAATATAACCTACCGATACAAACAGATAGAAAGAGCTACCGTTATAAAAACCTACCAATACAGACAGAGCTACCGATACAGGCAAGTTAACGATATACCTATACTATCGATAGAAGGAGATACCAGTGCATAGATCTATTGTTACACATAACAACACCTACCGATACAAGGCATCCACTGATACAAAGTCCACCGTTTCAAGTCTACCGACCGAGAGCTACTGGTGGAAGATGACTCTTAACCAATCACTGCTACTCAAACTCTATACATTGTTAATATTATTAATATAATTCTAATAGGAATATATGGTTATTTTAATGCACATACTATTAATTAATGATAGTGGTTGGTATTTCGGGAACCGTACCTCGTACCTGTAGAAAGGTAATCATTCCCTTTGTCGGTGCTAAAAGCTATAAAAGGAAAGGCAAAACTAGGCCTAGAAGCAGGGAAGTGTGCAAAAAAAGAAGTGAAAAAGCAGCTGGGTGTGGTGACATATGGAGATACTCATCTAATACCAAAAGAACAAATGCTCCCGAGCTTGAAGTAGTGAAGAACTACAAATATCTCTTCATACACTCAAGCTGTTCATACTGAACGTGAAAATCAAGGAAGCAAACGACACTCTGTTTTCAAGACAAAAACCAGAGAAGGACTCAGAAGCACTTTTGTTTAAACAAAAGGAGTCCAGATCTCCATATCAAATCACTACAACATTTCTAGACTCATATCTAATCTCTCTCAGTGATTCTTTTATTTTTTACTTTGAGCAGTGTGTGTGCTCTATATTTTTAGACACACACTGTCTCCTGTTCTAAACTAGAGGATTTATAAATCCTCACAAAAAACTTCTATAACTTTCTTTTATCCCACTGTGGATAGTGGTAGAGGTCAAGTGTGACCTGGATAGCCTGTGTGCTATTGTGTTTATTTATTCCCACGAAGATCTGTGGTAGAGGTCCCAGTACCAGGACAGTCTTTTCACTGTTATTTACCCCAATCCATGGTGTGGATGAAAATTAATATAAATTTTTTGGAGACGAATAATTATATCTTCAAGCTGAACCTCTTGGTTAAAACTGTTGTTCTATTTATTTTGTTTTAAATGATATTGATTAATCCGCTGCTAAGTAATTGAAATATAAATCTATTTTAGAGTAACTCTGATAGTTAAACAAGAAATTGTTTGTATTTTTTGTAAAGAATTAGGTTAGCTCTAAAAGTTAATTAATCTTCAAATTAGATTAAGTGAGAACTAATCAATCTCTTGAGAACCTAACGAACCCTTTACTGTATTACAAATTCACTACAGTTTAGCTTGTTATTAATTTGGGGGATTTTAACAAGAATCATTTTAACAGAAATTTTTAATTGGAACTCAATTCACCCCCCTCTTGAGTATCCACTCCGACCAACATTTGGTATTAGAGGATTGTTTATTATTTATAAAATATTTCCAAACACACTATTTTTCAACTGTGATTTTAGTTGTATCTTAAAGATCATAAATTTCTTTTAGTTCTAAATTTTATCTCTTTAAACATATTTGATAAAATATACATAGGAAAATTGACTTGAAGGTGCTGATACCAACATTCCACATTTCTTTAATGGTACAAAATATGCCCAATGGAAACTTAAAATGAAAATTCATTTAAAAAGTATGGGATTTGACATTTGGACTGCTATAGAGACTCAATATAAGGTTCCAGAAACTGAAAGAACTACTTTGGATGATCCTACTAAAACTACTTAAAATAATAATTATAATGACATGAATGCTTTGTACTATGCTTTAGGTGATGGGGAATTTAATTGAATAACTTCTTGTAAAACTGCTTATGAAATCTGGGACACTTTGGCTATTTCCCATTAGAGAACAACCAATGTTAAAGAAATGAGATTGAAAACCTACACTATTACTTATGATAATTTTAAAATTATGTCTGATGAACCTATTTCTGATATGTATATCAGGTTCAATGAGATTTTCAACACTCTGACCTCACTTGGAAAATCTATTCCTACAAAGGAGAAGATTATGATAATACTAAGATGTCTGCCAGAAAGATGGAGAGACACATCAGTTTCAATAAGAGAATCGTGTGATATAATTTCATTGTTTGTTAATGAATTAATTGGAAAGTTGATGATGTATGAAGTAGAGCTGAAGGTATACAAGGTAGAAGATGATGAACCAAGGAGGAAGTCAGTGGAATTTAAATCTACTACCTCAAAGAGCAGGGAGAAGGAAAATGTTCACATTCCTACTAATAGTTCAATAAGTGAAGGATCAGATTCAGATAGTGATGAAGAGATGATCAGATAGCCAGAAGGTTCATGATGTTCTACAAAAAGATGATTTTTTTTAAGAAAACCAAATTATAAAGGAAAATATGACAAAAAAGGTTATTCGAAGAAGGATTGGAAGAAACCCGATAAGGATGATGAGATAGTGTGTTATGAATGCAAATGGAAATGACACATTACGGTAGACTTCCCGAAGTTAATGATGAAGACAAAATATGAATAAAAGACAAAAAATATATGAAAGCCATGAAGGATACCTAGAGTGCTTCAAAAGACAACACAAGTGAGTCTGACGTTTCTAATTCTGAAAAGAATCGTGCCAACATGTGTTTCATGACTAATAATTCTATGGTACCTGTTTCTCGTATGCTGAATGATTATTATTATGGGAATAAATGTAGTGATGATAATATTTCTAAATCTGATTTTTTGAGCATTATAATATGCAATAAGAAACCTGTAATGAATTAAAGGACAATTATATGACCTTGAAGAAACAACATGCTTTGACCAGCTCTATTAAATCTGCACTTGTAATAGAAAAGGAAACCAATTCTCAATTACTTAAGGAAAATACTGAACTGAAATTGTTCAATGAGAAATTAAGGAATTACATAGAGTAATTTACTAATAGAAATAATAATCTAACTCAAATACTCAGAAAAACAATGGCACAAAAATATACCACTGGAATAGGCTTTCAGCCTGTATAGAGATAGATTACTAAAAAAATATTTGTTCCTAAATCAGGACAGAATCCTACTTGTTATAGTTCTGGAAATTCATATGCATCAACTAGTTTTTTCACATGGTTATAGATAAAATAAATATTATCTTTCAAAATATTTTTAACCTATTGATTGTGTGAGACCCATTAGAAAAATTTTGGTACCAAAAGTTTTTCTTGCTAACATGTCCGGACCTAAGAAAATCGGGGTACCAAAATCACTTTCTGTGTAAACCTGTTTTATAGGAAACCTTCTTGAAGAGTTCCCATAAGAAGGTATGGTACTTGGACAGTGGATGTTCAAGGCATATGACTAGAGATTACTCATTATTCAAGAGTTTAATCAATGTTGATGGAGGTCATGTCCACTTTGGTGATAATTAAAAAGAAAAAATCATCATCTTAGACCATATTGGTAAAAATGATTTAGTTTTAATTTACAACGTTTTATTTGTTAATGGACATAAATATAACCTGTTAAGTATTTCTCAGTTGTGTGATGATGGTGTCAATGTTAAATTTGAAAATTATTCTTGAAATTTTTTTAATTCTTAAAATATTTTAGTATTTTCTTCTTTGAGAAATGAATGTTTTTAGGATGTAGATTTGAATTACTTAACTAAACAGAACATTACATGCTTGAATGATTTTCATAAAGATTATTGGCTATGTCATATAAGATTAGGATACTACAACATTCATTCACTTAGAAAGATAACTTGGAAAAATATTCTTAGAGACCTACCTAAAATTGAATTCCCAGCTGATAAACTTTGTAATCCCTATCCAAATGGAAAGCAACATAATGATTCTTTTAAATCAAAGATAGAACTTTAAACATCTCAACCTCTCGAGTTGGATCACATGGACTTGTTTGGACCTTCTAGAGTTTCTAGTTTAAATGGGGAGAACTTTGTCTATCTCTTAGTAGATAACTATTCTAGGTACACTTGGGTATACATCTTATCTCACAAAAGTGAAGCTTTTTCTTACTTTATTAAATACTCAAAGTCTGTAGAAAACCATAGTGGACTTATGATTAAGACCTTGAGAAATGATCATAGCCGTGTGTTTGAAAATCATGAGTTTGAGTCTTATTGGTCGCACAATGGCTATAGTCACAATTTCTCTACCCCTAAGACACCTCAACAGAATGGTGTAGTAGAGAGAAGAAACAGATTTCTTTAAGAAATTGCCAGAACTATGCTTAATGAGTATGACCTGCCAATTTACTTTTGGGCTAAAGTTGTAAATATAGCTTGCAACATTATTAATAGAGTCCTAATTAGACCTGTCTCAAAAATACCCCTTATGAGTTTGGAACAATAAGAAACCTAAGGTTAATTACTATAATGTTTTGGTGGTTAAGTCTTTATTCTCATTACAAAAGATAATCTTTACAAATTTTCTCCCAAAAGTGATGACGAAATTTACCTATGTTATGCTACCTCTAGTAAATCATATAGAGTTTTTAATAAAAGAACCAAATGTGTGGAAGAATCGGTTCACATAAATTTTGATGAAAGAGATCCACATGATCCCAAATCTTCTATTGAAATTCTTTAAGAATATTTTTCTGTTTTGAACCTTAATGATAAAATAATAAACCTATTGTAAATACATCCCGTTCTAGAAACTTTTCAGAACATGTTTCTGTAGAACCTGAATCTAGAGAAGAACCTAAAATTTCTAGTCCCACCATTACTAGATCAACTAGAATTCTAAAGAATCATCCTTTTGATGCTGTTGTTGGTAATCATGATAGAGGGACAAAGACTAGAGCTTCTTTAAGAAACCAGGTTGAACATCAAGCTTTCCATTCACAGTTAGAACCTAAAAATATAAATGAATAATTTTGGGTAATGGATATGAAAGAAAAATTAAATCAATTTGAACGAAACAAAGACTGGGAATTAGTTGACAAACCTAAGGACACTTTGACTATAGGCACTAAATTTGTCTTTAGAAATAAAGTTGATGAATCTATAAATATAGTTAAGAAAAAAGCAAGGCTAGTTTTACAAGGGTATAATAAAGTGGAAGGAATAGACTATGAGGAAACCTTTTCTCCTGTAGCCAGATTAGAATATTTTAGGATTCTACTTGCCTATGCTGCTCATTTGAATTTCAAGTTATATCAAATGGATGTTAAAAGTGCTTTTCAAAATGGTTTTATAATTGGAGATGTTTTTGTTGAACAACCACCTATATTTACTAATCCTCATTTTCCAAATCGAGTTTTTAAGCTCTCTAAAGCATTATATGGTTTAAAACAAGTTCCAGGAGCTTTGTATGATAGACTTAGTAATTTTATTATTTCAAAAGGTTTTAAAAAAGGGATTGAAGATCCAAATCTATTTATTAAAATAATTTATAATGTTTTTTTGATATTAAAAATCTATTTTGATGATATTATTTCTGGATCTTCTAAAAATACTTTGTGTATTGACTTTTCAAAGAGTATGAAAAATGAATTTAAATTGAGTTTAAAGGGAGAACTCAAATATATTCATGGATTTCAAGTTTATCAAAATGACAATGGTATTATTTTAAATCAACGTAAATTTTCAAAGGACCTTTTAAATCATTTTGGTTGAGATGGTATTATGGAAAGTGATACACCCATGAGTACCACCTGTAAGTTGGACATTGATGAATCTGGGAAACCAGGTGATGAAACAAATTATAGAGGTATTATTGGAAGTCTAATTTACCTTACTACTAGTCGAACATATATTATGTTTAGTGTGTGTATGTGAGCAAGATTTTAGTCTAATCTTAAAGAAACTCATTTGTTTACTATAAAAGAATTTTCAAATATCTTAAACATACTGAAAGATTAGGTTTGTTTTATCCTAAATGACAATATTTTTATTTAATAAGTTATTCAGATGCTGACATTGCTGGTTGCAAGATAGATAGAAATAGCACTTCTGGAAAATGTCATATTCTAGGTAAGTCCCTAGTATCGTGGTGTGGTAAAAAGAAGAATTATGTTGCATTGTCTACTGCTGATGCAGAGTATATAGCTGCTGGTAGTTTCTATGCACAAATTCTGTGGATGAAACAAACTTTGTTGGACTATGGATCTGAATTTAGACATATGTTTATCAATTGTGATAAAAATAGTGCAATTAACATCACTAAGAATCCTTTGTCTCACTCTAGGACCAAAAACATTGATGTAAGGCACCATTTCTTGAGATATCATTACCAAAAAGTTGATATCACTCTTAAATTTATAAGTACTGAACACCAATTAGCTGACATTTTCACCAAGACTTTATGTTCGGATAGGTTAAGTTATATTAGACATGAATTAGGAATGATATACTCTGTGTGTTAGAAACCACACCGGTATGAATCCTCACTGTTATAGCTCACCGGAATGAATCCTCACTATTAGACCTCACCGGTATGAATCCTCACTATTATACCTCACTGGAATGAATCCTCACTATTATACCTCACCGGTATGAATTCTCACTGTTATATCTCACCGATATAAATCCTAACTGTTATACCTCAACAGTATGGATCTTGTCTTTTATACCTCACCGGTATGAATCCTCACTGTTATACCTCACCGGTATGAATCCTCACTTATATACCTCACTTTTAGTGTACCTCACTGGTAATAATACCTCACCGTTAGGTATTATCAATGGTATTCTCTACCGTTAAGTTTGCACTATTTTTAAACTTCTGTATCTTTAGGTGCCAAAATCTGTATCATTTATATTGGACTTATTATGTTTTATTTAATTATTTTGTGATTACTAAATGATAAAACATAAGTCTTATCATCTTCTTTATCACCTTACACCCTTTACCTTCAAGCCTTAGATCTCAAATCTACGAACCCGAAGACTCGCGATTCAAAAAATAGAAAGAGTGAAGAGACCATCAGACAGCGAAAAGGATGACGAGCTGAATTCAAAGAGACTCAAAGGAGATTCCAGTAGTGTAAGTGAAGTGAATAAACCCATATATCCGCATCTCGTTTAAAGGGAGATAGTAATTGAGAAAGATCCGTGCACAGAAAGGTTGATGTCCAGTAATTCTTTAGTTCATGAAGTATTGGAGGATCAGAAATGGGTAGAATGATTCTCAAATAACAGTGGTCCCTATTATCCGAAGCTGGTAAAGGAGTTTTCTGAGTTTGTTTTAAAAAATGAAAATCTTTGAATAGAATTTTCTCTGTTGTGAATGAAAATGATATAGCTTTTTCCTCTACTGAATGGGCTGAATGCTTGAAAGTCCCACATGAAGGAGAGTTTGGACATTTCTCTAAATCAGTACCTCCTTCCAGTAACATCTTAATGTATGAAGCTGCTTTGGAAGAATTAACATGAGATGGCACACCAAGAAAAGTGGTTACTGTAGAAATGGATGGAGGGAACTGATTACTATTCAAGTTCATTCAACATGTGATATGTCCGAGAAGAGGGTAAATTTGCAAATATGGAGTATCAAGATATTTATTTGTTGCATCTCTTAAGGCATGGTGTGAAGTTGAATCTGTGCAGGCTGTTAATGGTTCAAATAGAGGATATGACCAGACCCAAATAAAAAACCAATGCACTATTCTATCTAAAATAGATTTCAGTTATAATTAATGTAAAGGTGGTTGCTGAGTCTCAGGATGAGACAGTGGTGGTAAGAAACAATTTTTGTATCACTAGCACTGTTTGTAAGTACATGAAAATCAATTATAATCCCTGGAGAGGAGAATGGGTCAGTGATGATGAGAAGCTATATGATATGTTTAATCATGTGGACCAACCTTCTAGGCCTATGGATGTGATGGATCTAGGTCTGGGACCAGATGAAGAGGAACCTGTGTATAGTGAAGATATTGACGAAAAGATACCTCTGTAGATGATGGAAGGGATCCAGACTTTCCTCCAAGTCTTGTTGCTAAAGTTGTGTCTTCTGGAAAGGAAACTGTCTTGGAAGAGATAAATGAAGAAGCACCTACTAATGAGGAAAACCAACCTGCCCCAGAGATTGAAGAACAAGAAGGATCTAAAACTGAAGCATTTTATTCTGCAACATTGAGTTTGAGTCCACTGATTGGAAGTATTGTAGTGCAAGAAGCTATTTTTGTTGAATTTGTTAGACCCACTCCTTTTCTTGAGGAGCCTCCTACTATTAGATAAATGTAGATGGTTGTGGAAAATTCTTCTGAGGAAGACCGAGTTGATGAGGGTTCTCTTGCTATACAAGATAATGGAGCAGTTGAGGTGGAGCATCCAACTAGACTTGGCTGGGTTTCAGTAGCTGATGGAATTGAAGACTGGGCAGAAGACCTAGGTTTTGTTGTTTGTGGGTTGGACTACCCTGATTTTGAAGATGAGACACCCATTAATAGACCACAAGGTAACTACGATATCCTATTTGAATTTTTACATGAGGATGTGTTAAGGAAAGCTGATCTAGAACAGTTGAAGTCTGAGCTTAAGACTTCCTTTTTTTTGAGATAAGAAGATTGAAAACCACATTGATTTCATCCATTCAATATTTTGTGAATGACACTATGGCCAGTATTGTGTCTCAAAGAGCCCATGAAGTTATACCTAAAAATCTAGTTACCAAGGCTGATCTTGTATCCATAAAGGATGAGTTGAAGGAATCTTGGACTGTATCAGTTGAAGAATTAAAGAGCAATTTTGTTGTTGGACTGAGCAAAATAGAAAAATCCTTCTAACTCTTTATTGGTTGTACTATGTCAACCACTATAACAGAGATGATGAATGAAATCAGAGTTTTTCATTCTCAAATTTGAGAGCTTTCCAGGAGCTGTTGTTTCCTTGAATCAGCCTATTTCTTCCATAACACCCTTGAGTAGTTCTCAAGCTCAAATGAATGCTTATATCAATTACATTAAAGGTTTAGTAATGCAATTTGTGGATTTCTTTGAAAATTTCGTGAAGTCGGTCAAATAGAATGTAATCACTAAGGATTTTGTTGTCCAAAAGCTGATAAGCAACCTAACCCAATCATTCAAGGAGACTATTGCATTCACTGTCTAACCTCTTGCTTCATCTAGTTCTTCTGTAGATGATTATAAATTTCAAGCACGGATGAAAGAGGATCTCGGTTCAGCATCAACCTGTGGCTCTATGGACTCTTCTTCCCTAGCCATGGTTGTGACTACCACTAGAGATATCATGAAAAATGTTCAAGATTATATGAGAGAATCTTCTGCCTCTCAGAAAGAAGTAAAGGATAAAGTTGATTCTTATTTTCAGAAAGTGTATACCAAGCATCAGCTCAACAATCATTTCAAGATTATGTTAGAAAACATGAAGCTACAACCATTCAATCAAGACTTTAGAGAAAAATTCAGCAATCTCAGAGAGTTGACCCCTTCTCTAGACAAGTTCATAGAGAATAAGGATGATTTCATTTCTGCTATGGAGAGAGGAGGAGGGATAATTATTGACTTTAGGAATCTGTTGCTACCATTCTCACAAGTAGACAGTACCCATATCATTACACCTCCTGCTCTGCCTGCCTCTGAACAGTCTGCCTCCATTCCTCAGATGACTCCAGTCCAAGAAATCTAGAGCCTCACTCATATGATCACATAGAGAGCTACCCACTACAGGCTAGGAACAATCTCTATTTCTCAACCTCCAGTCATGTTTTATGGAATTCCCAAGCCTTCTCCTAAAACTACTCAGCCTGAATCTATCTCTGAACACGAAGACAAATCCAAAGTTGACATTCAAGAGGTGGATTTATTAGTGTCTAGGACCTTTGATGGGAATCACCTATATTGTTTTCTGGTTCACATATATATTTCTATGTATTTTGCCTCATGTAATATATCAATTCTTTCATTCCCTATTTTACCTTCTGTTTCTTTTCTTTTCCCGTGTTTCATTTCTATCCCACTTTTATCTAATCACAAAGGGGGAGAAATAATATCTAAGGAAGAGAAATAAGAGAATAATAATATAAAAAAGTAGAAATATTACAAAGTGGGATAACTGATATGAAGAATCATTATATTTTATGAGCATAATACATTTTCCTCTGGTACATTTTTTTAAATTTTTATCTCTGATACATGTGTTGTAAATCTTTGATAAAGTTGTTTCATACCTCTGATACTTGCATCTACTAATCCATTCTCTGATACATTGGTTTTATAACTCTATATCTTTGTTATTATCAGTACCTCTGATAAAATTTCTTTTAATACTATATCCTTTGATATTATTTTAAAATCTCACATTTAACAATTTCATTACTCACACTGAGAGATAAAAACCATTATATTTTATACTGATACATTAATGAATATTTTGGATTACAATACAATAAGTTGTGATTATAAAAAATGGGGAGATTTTTGACCTCACCTGTTTTGATAATACCAATTATGCTTTAATATGTTTTGATAATCCCAATTAATGTTTATCTATATATTAATTCTTTTAATCTATGACATTCTATTATCAAGTTGATAAGAATATCAAAAGAATCTTTGGAATATGTCAATACCTATTTATTTATGTTTATACATAATTTGAATTAATTATAATTCATTCTAGATATGTTTTGAATATAACAGATAAGTGTTAAGTTCATCGGTTTGTACATAGCTACTGACACAATCAAACAGATACACGGCTACTGATGCGGCTAAGTACACTGGTACCGAACAGATCTACTCGTATGTATGTCTACTAGTACACCGAAAGGTTATCGTTAGAGTAATTCTACCAATATGTGTAAGTCTATCATTGTGAAGTCCATTGTTATAAGGGAGTCAGTGCTACTCATGTATACTGATACAAGGAGCTACCAGTACAAGAACAAGGAGCTACCGGTAGGAACTCGCCGCTACACATAGACCTATCGATACGACCTACTGATACAAACAGACAGAGACAACTACCGTTATAAAGACCTACCGATACAAACAGAGCTACCAATAAAAGAAAGTTATCGATAGACCAATGCTACCGATAGAAGGAGTTACCGGTATATAGAGAAACTGTTAAACAGAGAAATAACTACCGATACAAGGAATCCACTGATACAAAGTCCACTGTTACAAGTCTACCGACAGAGAGCTACTGATGGAAGATAACTGTTCACCAGTCACTGCTACTCAAACTCTATACTTTGTCAATATTATTAATATAATGATAACAGACATATTTGGTTTTTAATGCACATAATATTAATTAAGGATAGTGGTTGGTATTTCAGGAACCGTACCTCATACCTGTAAAATGGTAATCATTCCCATTGTCGGTGCTGAAAGCTATAAAAGGAATGACAAAACCGGGCATAAAAGCATGGAAGTGTGCTGAAAAAGAAGTGCAAAAGCTGTTGGGTTTGGTGAAATATTAATATACTCATCTAATACAAATGGAACACATGCCCCAGAGATTGAAGGTGTTAAGAACTACGATGATCACTTCATACACTCAAGCTAATCATACTGAACTTGAAAATCAAGGAAGCAAACAACACTCTGTTTTCAAGAAAAAAACTAGAGAAGGACTCAGGATCACTTATCTTTAATCAAAAGAAGTCCAGAGCTGCATTTCAAATCACTAGAGCATTTCTAAACTCATATATATTCTCTCTCAATGAATCTTTTATTTTTTACTTTGAGCAGTGTGTGTGATCTGTATTTTTAGACACACACTCTCTCCTGTGCTAAACTATAAGATTTCTAAATCCTCACAAAAAACTTCTATAACTCTCTTGTATACCACTGTATATAGTGGTAGAGGTCAAGTGTGACCTGGATAGCCTATGTGTTATTTTTTTATTTGTTCCCATGAAGATCTCTGGTAGAGGTCGTAGTACCTAGACTGTCTTTGCACTGTTGTTTACCCCAATCTAGGGTGTGGATCAAAATTTATATAAATTGTTTTGAGAGAACTATGTCTCGGCTTGAGACTTAACATCTTGGTTAAAACTGTTATGCTTATTTTTTTAAACTATATTGATTATTCCGCTGCTAAGTACATGAAATATAACTCTATTTTAGAGTAACTCTGATAGTTAAACTAGAAAGTGTTTGTATTTGTTGTAAAGCATTAGGTTATCTTCAAAAGTTAATTAATATTAAGATTATATTAACTGAGAACTATTCAATCTCTTGAGAACATAACTGACCCTTTACTGTATTACAAATTCACTAATGTTTAGCTTGTAATATAATTTGGGGGATTTTAATAAGAATCTTTTTAACAAAAATTTGTAATTGGAAATCAATTCACCCCACTCTTGAGTATCCACTCCGACCAACAAATATTTATAGAATTTTCAACGGATTTTTTTTGGATTAACACATTTCTATGGTCACATTTTATTATAGAAATAACATTAACTCAAGAAATCAGATGGCTCCTTATGAAGCCATAGATGGTAAAAAAATATAGAAAACCACTATGTTTAGATAAAGTTAGAGAAACCATTTCTGTGACCTGAGATCACCGAGGATATGGAAGATAAGTTTTCATCCATTCAAGAACAAATCATTTTTTATTTATGTTGATATAAAATTTAAGCTAAAAATTTGTCAGTGGGTTCTAAAATTTTCAGTTTATACAAGGTATTCATATGAATATATCAATGTCATAATGTTTTTAAAATTGTAAATAAGGTAAATATAAGCTCAATATATAACATTCCCATTGAAATTCAAGATTGCATTAGGCCAATTTTTATCACATGGTTCTTTAATCACATCTCTCTAAAGTACATGATGTGTTCATTATATCCCATATGTGGAGAAATATAAGTTATCCTTCACCTGTAGTTATGTTGGATTTCATACCACTAAAAAATACAACTATTAGGAGGAATAACCTTTCGAAATTCTATATCCAAGAATGAAATTTCTTGGGAGAATTATCACTCATTGGTCAATTTTTTTCCGAACAATAAATTCATGGATGTTATATGGGAACACAAGGACATGAGGAGGAAATAAGTATCATTATTTGATTATATAAGACCAATGTAATTCTTATTTTGAATTATTATAAGGTTTTAGAATTTTACAACTTGATATTTTATATATATATCAATTTTTTTTTGTCTTTAATATAATTATTTACTTATAAAACTGAGTTTAAACAAAACATGAGATACTATTGAAACAATATCACTAAACGTGAAAGTTATTAATTATAATTTTTGTTGGATGGTATGAATATAACAGAATAAATTATTGAACTATATTTTTTATGCATGTATTAAACTAATATAACGTTTATTAACTCGTTATAAATTAAAATAAAATAATTTAAATATTAAAAATATATTATTTTTCATGTAAACCAATTTTTATCCTTGAAAAATTGTTTTATAATAATAAATTAATGTAATCATTATTCATGAATGATTTTAATTATTATTATTTTGAAAATTTAAACCATAAAATATGTTAATATTTTGTATAATGGTATTTACTAAGCGGGATAATAATAATAGTTTAAGCATAAAATTCACTACATAGTGAAAAGTTTTCATTGTTTTTTTCCAAACATATTAAAATGAACTTCTTATAATTAATGAAAATAAATCTAACAAAAAGGATTCCAAATTATTAATTATAATTAATAATTATTATTGAATTTAAATATCATTTTTGTTTATTAAGGATTGTAAATGAGGAAAAAAATCAACATTATCTTAAAGGTTAAAAGGGTTAAAGTGGTGTTAAACTAAAAAGGTAATGATAAAAATAAAATAAACATGCAATATAAGTATTATTAGTTAAATTGATTTAGACCCACCATTAGCATATATAAATATTTGGGTTTATTTGGTCAACATTCACATGAATATGAAATTATTATATTCTTTATGTTTGATGTATTTACAAGAGTTCCATTCCATTCTCATATAGAAGGGAACCTCATATCCTCCCTTATTCACACCATATAGTCCCTCTATCTCAATAATGATATAAAATAACACACCCAAATCATAGTCTTCCAAGAACATGAGGAACTCATATTGCAAAATTTCAAATCAAATAATCATAATGATTCTTCTCATTATAGGATATTGAGAGAAGAGGTATTTGTTCCAACTAAATTTTTAATGTTTCACTCTTCTAAAATCCCATTATTTTTTTATAATAATATTAACATGATTAAATATGTATAATTTCAATACTGAATGGTTTTTATTTTAATTTAATGTGCATTTTATCTCTCTATCACATCTATTGGAAAATTATAATAGCGCTCATGTGTTTGAGTGGACTAACCAGACCTGAAAAGATTTTTTTTTTCAAATGATCACTTTATGGGTGAGAGGTAACCAAATCCTACGTGGGATGCAGATTCAAGAAGCCAAACGACGCTCAAATTTCAAACACACACAAATTCCAAGGAGTCCTTCAGCCGGAGTCACACCATTGCGCCTTCCATCATCACGAGACCCACTGTCATCGGATTCTTCCTATCACTCCACCAATCGTCGGCTGACTGTCGGAGTTCAATCTCACCACCGTAATGCACCAACACATTAGAACACCGATCATCTTCTACCGCATCATCAAACGAATTGCAGAACAAGATTTCCGTATAAATAAAACTCCATCAGAACATACTGTCGTGAAAAACATCGACAACCTCCATAACTAGAAATATAGAATACCAAAACCAGAGGCACAAAACTATCCCTTCACCAAAAATCATCGAGAACGAACACGCGTCGAAATAAACAGAGAATACTTTAATACTAACTTGAGGGAGGAACACCAACCAAAAACATTGTCAATGTCGTTGCCAGCTTTCAACGTCACCAAAGTTGAAGATGATGGAAACCATATCTTCTTCATAGGAGAACCGACTCTAGTCACGAAGGAACACCATCGGCCACCAAATCCCACATCCCAAAATCTCTTTGGTACCACCACTCCAGATCTGACTGGGAGAGGAGGAGAAGAACTTCAGACCAGAGCAGGGACTTGAATTGTAGAGGTCTCCAAACGACAACTAAAATTGAATCCGAATCCGAACAAGAGAAATACGATGCTAGGGCACCTGGAAAAACTACCGACCGATGAACCGCATATCCCAAAACCACTTTTTCACCCCCTCTTCTGATCCGACCCAGAGAGGAATGGAGGAACGTGAGGTCAGAGCAAGTTTGAACGGCCAGGGTCTCTAGGAGAAAACACTCATGACGGGACAATCAAAATAACCCTATAGAAAATCAACCGAGAAGAATAGCACTACCATGAAGGAAACCAAAGGTTCCATCCATGGAGGACATTAGAGACAGAAAAACCATAGAGAGCCTTGACTCAAGGAGAGTAGAAAGTGGGGAAAGGGAAAGGACGAGGAAAATTTAAAATAGGTATGAGGAAGGCACCGAGGAAGGTATCAGGGAGAAGGAATAAGGGTCGAGATTCAAAAATCCAGCCAAGAACGCGAGATCGGAAAGAGGAAGAGGAAATGCGGTCAAAGAAGGATGTAGATGGAACCCTAGTAATTACCGACAACGGAGGGAGCACTGCTCCCAGGAGGGTGAGGGGCCATCGTTCGAGTGGAATAACACCTATAAGAATGGATGAAATTCATTTCCCATTTCTTATTTTATATGCTGCACATAAGTATGGATTTATAGAATATATATTTTATATTATTTTAATAATATAATTATTTTTCATTAACATTAAATTGTTATTTTCCTTTCATTATTATATTCATTGAAATGTCTAAACAACAATTATGCGAATATAAGGATTACCATCTCCATGAAGTGAGGTACTTAATTTCTCATCACTTATTAATATAAATGGTTATAAATGTGTATCCAGTGATTTAATATTATACATATTACAATATTAAGATCATAGATATTATGAAACCTTTCCCAATATGTAATAAATAGAACCATCAAAAACATATTCATTGAAAAAATCTGTTCTCACATGAATGTTCATTTTGATGATTATTTTTTATAAAATCATAATTGAAAATTATAAATGAATGATAAATAGTAATTAATCAATAAATGTGGAAATTAAATAGATTTATAATATATCGATACTATTTATTTTTGTTTTTTCAATGATTATGAAGCAAGGCAAGAATTGAGGTATGGGTTTTTCCTGGAGTATCACTTATTTTTGGGATTTTTAATGTTAAATTTCAATTGAGAAGGATTATAATATACGTATCATATAAACCCCATATTTTTACATCTAATTTTTTATACCTATATTTTATTATTAGTAACTTTTTCCAATATTTGGTGATTAAAAATATGAAGAACCCATTTTGAAGAAAAATATCTCTTATTCCCCCTTCAGTCAATGATCTTGTTCTTTCATGAATATTTTCTAAAAAAATCTCTCAAGAATGTTATTTTATTGGAATATATAATTATTTATTTTAATTTTAAAAAATATTTATCCTTTCATTCATAATTTTGAATAAATATTATAACAATTCTTATTGAAGAGTTTTTTTATGACTTTTTATAAGAAGTTTGAAATTTGTATTTGTTTTTTTGTTTATTAAACAAAAAAATTTCCCCACCATAATGAATTTGGTTGAATATTAAATTAATTTTTTAATTATTATATTTTTGAAAACATTTTTCTCAATATTTTCCAAATATTTATTTTTAAATATAGTTTAAATAAATATTTATTCTACTATTTTAAATGAAATGTTTAGATTATATGCTAACGGATTTTTTATTTATGTTATCATCTTTTAAGTATTTATATAATTCATTGGGGATATGATCTTGTGGAAAAAATAAATTTCATTTATTTGATGGATTATGGTGATGATATTTTAAGGATGGGACTATTAAACCTGTTATTAAAACACGGTTTAATTAAAAAATGATAAAATATTTAATGACTTTCTAATACCATCTGCCTCCTTTCATTAGATATATATGAATAAATGATGATGATTTTTTATGAAAATGGTTTCTTTTCCTAGTGTTATGATAAAAATGTAATTATTAATTATTTTATTATGTTATAGAATGCATATTTATGGTTTTCATTATATTAATAGTGGAGCTAGAATTATGTTTTCCATCAATTAGTTGTGTAGAGGTTGATATATGATGTGATAATTTGGGTTGGAATTGGGAGTTTTCACAGTTCAGTTTTGGACTTTGACCAATATCATAGTCCTTCTAGTGAACCACGATGAAAAATTGCTTGCATTGGGAGTAAAAAACAAATACACTAATAATATTTTTCCACTATGAAAATCTTGGAATTGATGGTATACTAATGAAATTATTTTTAATGTTTAGATGTTTGATGGAAACATATTTTATCTGTTTATGATCTATTCTCATGAAATATGATTTATTATTAAGTACTATATACTCATATGACATATGTACTTTCTTATGATAAGTCCTTATTCCGTGATTCATTATTAAATATATCAGACTAGTTGGGTATGACATTTTCTGTTTTTCTCATGTTATCATTCCATTATTTTTATCACATGATCACTTCTAATCATTGATTTATATCTCCTATATTTACCCATATTTAATATATTATCTCACTCTTTTATATTATTACTTTCACAATTTTATAGAAAACTATTTTCTTGAATCGTATTGATAATAGGTGTACAATTTTACAAAAAATATCTGGGAGATGTTTAATATCATTCATCAAACAAGATAGTTTTTAATCTAGTATTCAAAGAAACAAAACTTTTATGGTTCTAGGAAAATTATGTTATGTGATATATTAAATATTTATCTTAATCGATTTAATGTAAATGTATGTAATTCCTTGGTCACCATGATTGGAGTGATTTAGTGTCATCATTAATTAAAAAAAATTCTCTCATGAATGTCCTCTACATCATATGAATGATTTATCTATGTTAAAAGAAACATATTCAATATAAAATTCTCCCATGGAAATCACATTAAATAATAATAAAACCTAAATAAGTTAACAAATCCATATAATAGAGGAATTTTACATCATTCTCTATTAGGGGGTAATGAATATAGCATACACATGTAGATTTTCAACTATTCTAAAATCCACTATACTTAATATTTATGCATTTTAATCCATGATTACTCTTTTAAAAGGAGCACAACATGAACAAGATTCATAAAAGACTCACCATAAATCCCAGGGCTACTCCTTTTTTTCTCTTTCACTCAATACATAGTTCAGGTCCTATTAAATTGATAGATTTGATGACATTTTAAATTGTTAATGAACATGGGTGTTTGAAAATGTATAACACAAGACACTTTATTGAACATTACTTATATAATCTCTCTTTATTGAATGATGGATGTGATCAACAAATTTGTGTTAGTGTCAAATATTTTTCCTGCACTATATCATTATATTAACATTTTTTATCCAGATTATGATTATTTCTTATTGGTATAATATTTTCCCCATACTTTTCCAAAAAATATGGCAGTTTATTAAATTCACATTCTTCATACCTAAGGTATCAATATATGAAACCTCTTCATTCCTCACTCCTCAAACTATGTGTATCATTTTTATACCTTCCTTAATTTTTCATAACTTCTAAGAGTAGTGTAATATCCCAAGGATATTCAAGAATTGAAATTCATTCGGTAATTGTGTTTTTTAGAGTTATTGATAGACCATTTTGGGGATAGGGATTCAGATTGATAATCATGAAATATGATCTTAACAGTATGATTTATTTGGATATTTTTTTGAATCCAAATATGCGATTGGTGTTCATATATGATTATTGGGAGATTAAATTTAAATTTTGAAAGAACACATCCCCTATTAATTTTTTTGGTCATTCAAATTAATATAGACATGGTTGTTACCCTTATATGGGAATATTTTCAATTAATTTTTTTGGAGCCCTGTTATCTAGAACTATCAACACATTTTTTGGAGGAAACCTTGTATATTACATAGTGAACCATACATACTGTTTTGTACATGGGGACTGGATCATGGTTTGTGGATTTTTTTAGATGAATAATGTAAATGTTATGGACTAGGGAAATATTAGTTCATAAATTTTTTATATGGTTTTCAAAACACTAAATCTAAAATGTATGAATTATTTGAAAAGTTATACTTAATACCATAATTTTAACACATGGTTTTATTAAAAATAATGCAAAATAATTCAAATAACTAAATATAAGTATTATGGTTTTAACCACACTCAGTTTTAATCAACATCATCCTATTTTTATTCTCCCTCATGGATGTATGAGTTGGCCTCCCATCAACCCTCTCCCTCCATCGATCCCCTTAATTTCTTGGTGATTTTAGGTGTGATGATTTCATTATTAAAGGTATTTATTTTATTATTTTCATCTATTTTGAACATCCCCTCCACCTTAATTTTTGTTTCTCTTCTTTGGTTTAGGGTTTTAATATTATTTTACAAGAGAATATAGAAATAACATATTTTTTATGTGGCCTTCACACATAATTGAAATATGAAACACTGTGATGATTTTCTCTCATATTCATTCATCATTTTATATTTTTTTTCATTCATTGAATATATTTAAATTTTTTATACATTAAATTTAGAATTATATTTTATTGAATTTTGTTTCATGGATCTGGCCTGGGAAGTCATTGGTAGGGTTTTTGGACCACATATATGTGTTTTCTCGTGGTTCCATTGTGATGCAGTTATTAAATCTATATATTAGTTATTATTGATAATTTAAATTGAAAAAAATGTTAATAGTTATTCTATTATTGATTATTCTGTTACTATTGAAATTTATTGAGGAGTTTGAGTCATTGATATGACCAATAATGATCATGGACACGGTTGTTTGGGTTTAGTGAACATGGGAAGCCATCGATAGAGTTGCTGGTGAGTTATTTAACAAAATTTAATGCTTTAAATGTGGTAGGTGTTACACATTCATTACATATGGAATTCGTTATTTATTATACTGCATGGAATGTGTGGTCATAAAATTGAGTTAATTGAACTATTTAATTGTTTATTATTATTAAATATGTTTTTTGGATTAGTTTAAACGATATTTCTTTTTAATTTGAAAAGTTCTAAGGATATATAGGACCTTATATAGTGGCATTATACATCATCCATTGATGGATAAGGTATTGATTATTTTTCTTCCCTATGATAATTATACCTCTATTAGATATGGGATTAAATAAAATCACTTTTTTGAACACAGTGAACATAATATTGGTTACCATTGTAAACTCAATTGTGAGATTCATATTGTTTGGTAATAATTGGATAAATTTAATGCAATTATTTAAGTGTATAATTACATAGTGTTTTTTATTTCATTACGATGTCCCTTGGGTGGGTGATTATATACCATTTATATATTTCTATCTTAGGTGTATATAACTAAGCACATTATGTAATGTTGGGTGAGTGGGCTGACCTCGAGTGATGATGGTGATAGAGATGGGGCTCACTCTCTATCTCTAGAGGATTGATAATATGGTATATCCTTAATGGATATTGCGTATGTTATATGATTATTTCCTTGGTGTGGGAATTGATACCGCAATGTAATGGGTGATGAAAATTGTGGTTCATCGAATTGAAAAGGACCCCATGTAGTGAGAATGAATTTTTTTATTTATGGTACCCTAGTAGGTTCCAAAATCGTAGTTGACCCATAAGGGTAGCATGTGTTTGGGTTTTGATGGTTGGGGGTGTCACCTTAGACCCTAAAAAGTATAAAAGCCTGAAGAGGATGCAATATTGGTGGAGGGTGTTGAAATATGGCCATACCATATTTATGTTTATATTTATTTCTAATTATGGTTTTTATTTTTGATTATCAGGGATACCAACGAATCAACAAAATGTCATATAAATATTTTTATTTCTTGGGGTGCCTACAATTTCTTGGAATCAGTCTCGCAATGTGTTTAGTTTGGGTGACTATAATCTAATGTATACGGTCAATGTATTTTTGGATTACTAGAAGTCATTCATAGGATCAAATATCATATTTAATGATAGTGTGATTAAAAGAATTCTTAGGATACATAGAATTATTCTAATATATTGAGAACATTAAAGTAAATGGGGTTAATGGGATTCGAATGGAGATAACAGTAGAGAATTTTAAATTTCTTAAAACTCTATGATTTTAATAGATGTATAAGCTATCAGGTGGGTGAATATATCATAGCTCAGATGTTGGACACCAAGTGGGTGATTATTAGACCCCATAAATTAATTACTTGGATACCCCTAGGGTCATATGAATACACTAGATATGTTTTGTTTGAGGATCTATGCGATAATAGATTCCAAATTGATGGATAATGATATTTAATAGGGTAAAACACTGAGATTTTGGGAAATGGATTTTCAAATAAATTTAATCATTTTGATATTTTAAGTTACATGAAAAATAATTTATTATTATGTGACATGAAACATAGAGTTTTTAATTTATAAAATGAAATATTGACTTTATCTTGAATTAAACATAACACTGATTTTATCTCGGGTTACAAAACATAAATTTTAGATTTCCTTACACGTAACAATGAGTTTAAAGAGTAATGGAATACTATTAAAATATTAATATTTGGCAGGATAGTTATCACATAGCTATTATAATTGTGGGGATGAAAAATAATGAAGAGATTATAAAAATATTTTTTATAGAAGTATGTAAAATCGACTATTTGAAATCAAATTAATTATAAGTACAAAAAAGAAAAATTTGAAAATAATGGAAATCTACTTTACAAAAACCATTTTTAAGTAAACTAAAATGTTTTAAATAAATAAACTATCCTAATTATTTTTTTTGAATTAAAATATTTAATTTTTTTATTACATATTCAAAACAATTTAATATTTATATAATGTGTTTCTTATAAAATATATAATAGTAAATCATATTTTAGGTTTTCAAAATGAATCTTTCGAAAAAGATGTTTCTTTACCTTTTATAAACATATAATAAAATTATTATTAAACTATTATATAAAAATAATTTCAGAAAATAAAATTCATTTTTCAATCACTATGTTAAAAATATCTTAGAAATATTATTTGGCCTTTTTAGGAAAAGTTATATTTTCCAATAAATAGTGAATAATACAAAATTATCTTAATAATTTTCTTTTATTTTAATGTTCTTAAATAAAAAATATTATATTATGTTTGTTTTAATAGTAATATTACTTAAATTATATATCTATTATTAAATTCTATGTGATTTTTTATCAATTTCTAATTGTATTTTAATATAGAAGTTCTGAAAATTATAATCATTCTATCTTGGAAATCTGATTTTTAATCTTCGGCAAGACTAATTTTTAAATAAATTTTCCCACATATATTACATGAGTTTGGAAAAATCGAGTTCCATATTAGGAATAAGTATAATTAATATTATATATTATTGTATTTATAAAATTTTTCCATAATTAATATAGAATAATGTAAAAATCAGTTATTCTAGTTAAGGTAAAAATGGGTTTACCTTGGGGAGGGTTAAAATAAGAATATAATGGTTCAAATGGATATATATATTTTCTAAATAGAATATTTTGGATATATTTGTTTTTTATTTTCCCTGATTTATAAAATAGTATCATTTTTAATATTAATTTCATTTGAATGAAATTATCATTTTGGATTCTCTTGGGAAATTTCCATGACATTTCTAATCGGATTACTTTCCCACACTTATAATAGGCCACACAACCATTCAAATATTCACAAAAATCATTCCATATAGTTAGGAAATACACTTCCAAAATACTTCTTCAAAAATAATATTCATATTTTAGTGTTTCTGGTTCTCCCAAAAACCAACACTAGAGTCTTTAATAAGAGATCTAAAGGAGGTTCCTTTATTAAAAGGTAATTATCTTCTTTAGGATCATTCCTTTTAATTTTTTAAATTTTAAATTAAAGAATATATTGACAATTATAATATAATAAAACCTCTATCTTATATATAAAGAGATTTTTTTTGTTTAATAACAAATATCCTTCACCACATCCATAAAATAGAAAAAAAACTATCAACCAGGTATATGAAGAACTACCATCACGTTAAATAGTTTTAGTTTGTTTTCCATTACCGTATCTCAAGGGAATGTAGAGAATAATCCTTAATAGAGGTATATTGTAACACCCAAAACATAATTATAAATGAAATAATAATATTTTGTTATGTTTTATGACTATTTTTATTTATTTTTTGTTTTGTTTAATATTGGTTACATATAAAACAAATGATTGATGAATGAAATAAGAAACATTTTATTCAATCGAAACACTGATACATTACAATAATGAAAGGGATTACAATTACTTAAGGAATCTAATTGCAATACCGAAAATAACTAATTGAAGACCACCCAACATCACAACGATACAAATTATGTATCCCTTATCCTTTGAATCTACAAAAACAAAGAAGGAAATAGTGATAAAAATAGTTATAATAAATAAAGACAAATGAATGTATAGAACCATTCTTATAAGAAAAAATGGATTGACATTTTGAAATAACGAAAACATTTATTTATAAGGCCTTCATAATCTTTGAAGATAAATATGACCCTTATTTTATCCCAATAGGCGTTGGAGTTCAGAAATAGGTGACCATTGGTGTTTTTAGAAAACCATTATAATGTAATTAAGTAGTTCAAATGTTTTAGAATTATTTAAATATTTTAAAATTATATCCTTGAAAATATGATGACATGGTTTTAATTTAATTTGTTTTTTAAATTTATATTTTGAAATTATAATGTTTTAAAACTGAAATTAATAAAAACTTATGAAAATAATTAAATTTAAATTTTTTTATCTATGAGAAACAATGTTTTTATATATAATGAAATCAATATACATGTTATATTTTTTCAAACTATTTCTGTTTAATAAATTGTTGATAAATATTTTATGAGTACCCCATATAAACATGGATAACCTTGATAGAAAAGTACTCAAGGTCAGTGGGAATATCACAAGGCCAACTGATGTTAGGAGAAGTCAGGTCGAGCACATGCATGATGCATCATGAGTCACAAATGATCCATTCATGGTGCAGGCTAAGCACACACACTAGACTGTGTATGGAATGGTCCTGCATGAGAAGAGTTTGAGACCGGCCATGAACCTATGCGGGTGAGGGTGGGCCAAGTCCCACGGATGGGGGTTCCATGTATAAGGACCTCACTGTGAGTGTTTGTGTCATCGGATGGATGGATGTGACATAAAACCCTATAATGAGGTCCCAAAACCCACATGGTTCTTGACACGGGATGAAATTTTTTCCACGAAATGTAATCTTGGCCATCTGATCCCACCACGTGAGATCTTAGCAGCCCACACTAGTTCAGCATTCAATCTCCTCCACTATATTAATTCCTCCATTGTTTTCTTTACTCTTCAAATCAGGCCACATCAGATCTGGACCGTTTGATAATTTTATAAAATACGGGATCTCCTATGGCTGTCAAATCTTACTGATATAATCTCACCTATTTGTCCCTTTTAAAACACATCGAGTCACCACAATCATCCAATCAACCTAACAATATCACATACTTTTATTTAATGTATCATTATTCTTCTTGGAAACCCTCAAACCAATTATCCACAACCCACAAATTCCTCCTCCTCTACTATTCTTCCTCATACCGTGACCCTCCCATCATGCTCCTGGGGCTTATCCAATTCAATTTTTCATTACTCTACCATTGAAATAAATATTTTATCTCCAACCCCATTTTATTCCTATTCTAGATTCCATAAACTATATATATATATATATGAAAACAAACAATTAATTCAGGATTTACATTCATTAGGGTGTTTCTTCTCTTTTGTTATAGCCATATTCAAGTTCCGTTGTTTATATTTTATTTTTGAACCATATTGTATAACCATATATATAAACAGCTCATATAAACCCCAATTTTCACACTTAACCTTACAAGATTTCTTCTTCCCAACTCTCCATCGTCCTCAAATCGATTCGATTTCTTTCTTGAATACATGTAAGGGATTGTTTTGATTTATTTTCACTACGAAAAACCCTTATATACATTTTTTCTATATTCGATTATATATATATAGAGAGATTTTAATCCTAATATTTTTTTGGGTTTTCATATGATTGATATTAGGGAATAGCTGTTGTTTTTGAAGTATATAATGCATGTAAAAATTTATTAAACATCATTTTAGTTATGCAGATCCCATATATACAATTTTTTGTAAATATGGATTTAAACAACATTCATTCCTAAACTATTTTAGGTTTTCTAATGGTTGATTACTTGTATTTAATTGATGTTTATGATGTTTATAACACATGAAAAGGTATTCTATGTGATGTTTTTTGAGTTTCCTATACTCATAAATCTACATTTTCATATACATCATTGTATAAATGTCATACTCATCCTATTTTAAGTTTGTTTTAAAGGTTGAAAAATTATTTTCAAATGGGTGTACCCCTACTCACACATTTTAAATAAGGATTCTTTTGATACTCTACTTATTTCAGAGAAAATAATATATATATATGAATGTAAAATTTCATAAATATATGTCAATATTTTTTTCATTTAAATATGTTTTTAAATGTATTAGATTTTATATGATTTTATGTTTTTAAAGATAACAATTGGTTACATAAATAATAAAATTTATATCAAGGCAGAAATATATATGTATAAACATTTTTATACTCCCCTTTTTACACATTTTATATTTTTATGACAATCCATGAATTTAATTTTTTGAATTACATGGCCTAATTGTATGTGCGATCATGGATACTAATTTATAATGAAAAAAATAACGAAACCTTGTTTTTTTATTATGTTCCCATAATTTTAAATGGAAAATTACATTATTATCATTGAATTCAAACATCCCAATTTATAATTTTATGATAAATGGTCCGACTTATATTTTGTTTAATACATATTTATTCATTCACAAAACATAGAGTGAAGTGTATTTGATTATTTTCCTATGAATCAATATCTCATAGGAAATAAATGTTTTACATTTATAAATATTGTATTTTAATTCATGATGAATCTTCCATAATGAATAATATTAATTATTAATGTTTAAAATTTAATTTGATTTAAACTCCCATTTATCATTGTATTGTTTAAACATGAATTATAAGTATCTCATATTTAAAAACATGTATTTTTGTATATAAAATTTCTACATTCAAGAAAAAATGGTTTGGAATTTACGAGTTATTAGTTTATGTTACAAACCTAAACAATGTATTATTTTATGTGCACCAATATTCATCACATGTGAAAAAGTGTGTCTGTTTGTCCATACATGTCATTGTTAAATTTTTTATAGCTATATCCTAATGTATAAATGACAAAACATGTTGTTTTATTAGATTATTGTTTAAATTCATTTCATGATTCAATTTATTTATGAATATTGATAGTTATTTCAAATTTTGGATATATCTTTTATTAAAATATATTTATTAAGAACTAATTTTTTCAATGATATATGGGGAAAATTGGACCGTTTAATGAATTTATTTCATATATGAATACAATTTTAATGAATCAATGTTATATGGGACACTTTGGTATGTATTTTGAATTAATTTAACCTTTGACAACAATTAAAATAAATCAAAGTTGTATGGGACATATTGATTTAAATACATATTTGTATTAGTAATATACAGAATGTTTATGATTTATTTTGTGACAGATGATGCCCAAAATAACCTCTTGATGCATCGGTAGGTCTCATTAGAAAAACTATGTTTTGGAACGATCCCTTGATTGAATGATTATGTACGGTCTTGGCACGCGGCCTTTACATAATGTTTATGATTTTCCGTCATTATGCATTCTGTCATAATGATACTAGAAAGTGTAATTCCATGTGATAATTTAGATAATAAAATATCCATGTAAATGATCAACCTCTTATGAATGCATGTTATTCAGTTTTATATTTTCATGTGAGAATAGCTTGATGTTTTATATACATGTATAGAAAATCATTAAAATTTATTTTTCCAAACCATAATGATAAATGATATCGTTCTATGTGAAATTATGAATAAATAATGTTTCATGAGTAAATTCAAATATGTCCCTATGGAAAGTCATTGAATGATTATGTTTGGTCATTATCCAACATATAAGTGGAACTACATGCATTACGGTTCAATGACATTCATATTTTATAATGAATTCTATTTATAACTCCTAAGTAGGTTTAGAAATTTTGATCCATGAGTTATCCTAAAATCTATATCAGAATCCATTAAAAAATGGTGATTTGTAATGTGAAATATTAATTTTTATGATTTTAATGCATGTGTTTTAAAGATATAGTTTAAATAAAAAAATTATTTCTTAGTGTATTTTTTAAAAAACCATTACTAGGCAATTTTGTCTCAACCTATATAATTATATTATTTCTTACAGGTTTGGTAGAGGTTCCATAATGAATTTTTAATTTTTAAGTATTGATATGATGTTACCTTGATTAATTTTTAATATGATTTTTACTTTTGTACGCAAATTTAATATTTGGTTCTTACAGTTTGTATTAGGAGAACAACCTAGCGAAATTTTGAAAATTTGAATAAAACTGCTAACTTATTCATGTTTTATAAAATAAAATTCATTTCGTACATTTTCTGATGAAAGGAATATACTCACAAAATAATATCTTGTCCCTTCAAGATGAAATACTAAAAATTATAATGATAAAGTCGTTTACAGATGTATTCGAGCCTATGATAAATCTATGTTTATATTGAAAATAACTTTATCAATTTTACAAGACCCCTAGTGTACTCCAATTCTATTGGGGGTTGGGTTTCATTTACTTTCTCATACTGCCTGCACAACATGCATTATATGTGTGGAGGGGAAATTATTTTGAGGTCCTATATAGAAGTTTTACAATGACTGAAGATATCTGTCTTTGAGGAATTCTCATGAAGCTATTGAAGTAGGTGTAACAAACCTAGATTTTATGAAAAATATTCTTTTAATTTCATTAATGTCTTGTGTTTTATTCTACACCAAGATCACCTTGCGCTATACGCACCACCGTATTAGCTTGTAGTATACGCAACACTATTCTTGGATCGTGTTACACACAATTTTGATAATAGTTATTCTACGCAACATTATGTATATATATATATTCAATGTATAAATGAAATATGGTTGGATTCTGTTATACCAAACAACGAAGGATTCTTTCACAACACGCAACCTTGACTTGGCTTGCATTACACGCAATCACGACCTTCCTCGATAGCGTGTGTTGTACGCAATACCGTGTTTTAATAAACAATGTTATATTATTATAATATTGTCATGAACTAACCGTTATGAATAGTATTAACTAAATTTTGAATTTTATAACATTATTATTCATTTTACACATTTCTAGAACATGGCGTAAGAACAAAATAAATTTTTCGGGTAAAATAAGTATTTTTCAAAAAATGCAGTTTTGCCGCCTTTTGATGGCGCACCCACTTTAAATCTAGTTTTTGACATGTTTATAAGTTAAATTTGACAAAATAAAATTCTTCTTTGGAATCAAGAAATAAAAATTTACTTTGGATAAATTTTTCATATTATTCTGGTAACTTTCACATTTTAATGAATAGTAAAAACACGCTATATTTTAATTAAAAAAAACTTTTTTCATCATAATATCTTATGTGGTTAAATTATAATATTTAATGGTTTTAAAGTATAAATAGAATATATTTTTACCATTTAATATAATGTATGTCATTAGCATTGA
The DNA here is from genome assembly GCA_963277665.1 of Viscum album. Lineage (NCBI taxonomy): Eukaryota > Viridiplantae > Streptophyta > Magnoliopsida > Santalales > Viscaceae > Viscum > Viscum album. The sequence continues at coordinate 1,543,721,282 of OY728135.1, read as the reverse complement.
TTTTACCTTGAATTCGTAGGTTAAATCAATTCAATCTTTTGCAATGTTTTAAACAAAAACCCGTTTTTATTCAACAACGGGATTAATTTTAATTTAATTTCTGAAACTTATTTGTATTGAATTTTAAAAAATTGATTCCATATTTAGAATCAGTGGGTCCAAATTATGTTAATAGGCTACTTTTTATTTTTGGGAATTATGAATAGTAACTACGATAAATTTTATTTACCATAATTAAAGGTAAATCGGGTAATTAAGGGTAAATATAATATTTTAAAATTACCCTAAAAAATGTCAAAATCCTATTGGATGACTAAAAGTCGACCCATATCACCTAAGGGTCTGATTATATTCATTTAATTAAATTTTTGCAATGAAAAAAATTTAATTATTATTAAAACCAAAGAATGTGACAACATGTCACTTTCTTAAATCTTATAAGTATAATAATTTTAATCTAGTGATAAACTTCATGAAACTTCGAACATGAATAGTCTCCAGAAATCTAATACAATTATCTACATCATAGGAATTTATTTAGAATTTTTAGGGATTAAATAATTATCATTTATTATGACACATAGATGATGCAGTAATTGTCTTATTAATGAAATATTGACATAATTGATGTTATAAATGCCCAAATAAATGTAATTTGAGACTTTTTATGACTTAAACTAACTTCTAGGTTAATATGACATGTTATTGTTGATTTAAGTAACATTGTTCGAACGTATCATTCTGTTATGAATTTCATAAAAATCATATACCAAATAGTGTCAAAATTGACATAAAATAGTTTTTAAAACAAATATTATATTATTAATTGTTATTTTATTCCTAAAAATCTAAGGTTCGGCCAAATGACTTAGATAAGATTATATATATTAATAATAAACAACTTGGGGTTCTTTTGGCTTGATATAGTAAGTTTATTAACCATATAGTGTAAGAAAACAAAATGACACGGTAAAAGTTAAATTATTTAACTTAGAGTTAAATCTAATTGATAAGGGTAAAATAATAACCTAAACTTGTCTAAATCCTATTGGATGAGAGGCTTTAGTCCCATCCCCACCTTAGCCTCGAAATAAATCAATTTGGATCTATTTTAAACCGAACATGACTGTATAATAAAATAATATTTTTAGTTATTCCAAAGGTGCCCCTCTCCTCCCTTATAAAAGGGCACCTCCTCCCTCTCTTCCTCACACAACTTTGAGCCTTCAATCTCGGAAAACCCCTGAAAAATTCTCTTCTCCACTTCCCTAGAAACATCCTAGAGGTTATGGTCTTCCTCAAAGACCAATTTTAGTGCCCTAAGAGGAGGTCTCAAAGAGGCGCTTCAAAGAAGAGGTAATTTCCGTTACCGATTCTTTCACCTTTATTTCTTCTTCCACTTATTCATCTTAGGTTGTTTCATTATGAAGTAATAAAATCAGTATCACTCATATACTGATATGTTATTATAAGTATGAAACAATCCTATTTCACCATCTAACCATCCTACGGAAAACGAAATCACCGCGCGTGCGTACGTACGGAATACCGTCTCCACGACACGATGAGATTCATTCTCCATGTTAACCATTTAAGAATGATTATAAAGTATATATAAGAAATAATAATGAAATATATGACATTAGAAATCTACTGTACTTATTTATATATGTATTTCATCTACTTACTTCCATTCAAGATAATAAGGAAAGGAAAACAACGTTCATGCGTACGTACGGACTACCGTCTCCATGAACGGTGTGTTTCATTTCATTTATCTATCTATTATATATATATATATACTGAATATATATGATATATAAATCATGTTATATATTCTGGAAGTAAGTAAAACATGATATAAGTAATAATAATGTCATGAACAACAAGTCCAAACACCTACGATAAATGAAACGATTTTACCCAAAACGCTTCTTTAACATGGCATTTACAAAAGAACAGGTAATATAAAGTCATAAGTGAACCATATATGATATCATAACAATGAATATGATTCTTTAATAAGTTAATGACATTATTTAAATCATTATACAGGAGGTTTGGATACGTACAAAGCATATAAGACATAAGGTAAGGGAAATATCACAATCTCATTTTTATCCGAGATTGTTTATACTTTGGCATTTACTGGGGTGTATTTTATCATCCACATCCATGTTTTCTCAATATGTAATATTATTTCAATCCACCTACAATTTTTTAAATCCAATTTTACCCTTTGGTGAGTTTTTAGTAAAGGATATGAAAGGAATATTTTGTCGTTTTTCGTATGAGTTACTTTTTGACTTTTCCGGCAAAAGTACGAAGAATGTTTTTTTAACTTATACGGCATGAATGGATTTTTAAAACATTTTTCCCAAAATATTACTTTACCAGTTTTCATGTTTATTTTTAATCAACTTATTTTAGTTTATAATTGTACGACATGTTAAGAAAGGAAAAGTGTTTTTGAAGCAGAAATGATATTTTCCTCAAGAATGGAGTTCAAGTGTTTTATGAAAATTATTTTCCATCTAAGATAATAAAGGGTTCTGTTTTTATCCCTATTATTACATTGATTTGATTATGTTGTGATGGAATTATTTTTATGAATTAATTTATTGTATATGAATTGTTTTATGATGTCATGATGTTTAAGATTCCCATTTTTATTACATGGGTTATGCAATGATGTATGGTTTATGATTTTGTGGCACGCATAAGAATGGTATCATTATGAGATGGGTGGGACCTATATCTCCCTCCAATGCATTGGGTAAAGATTTTATATCTCATGAGATAGACATGGCTGGAACGGTAGGTTATACCAGTTTAGTGAAAAAGGACTGAAACGAGGGTGACTTGGTTCAGAAAGGGACTTTGTCCACTAAGATAGTCTTGGCAATGAGTCTTGAATAACAAGAAATGATTCTCTATGATTATGTGTGTATGCCACAAAGTTTCATGTTTTAAGTTATGATTATTGTGATTACATTTCACTACCATGATTTATCCCATGTTATGAAATTATGAACTCTTTTGCAGGTTAAGATTTCCAAATGTTATGTGCTTATGTATATGATGTGATTGATATTTCTTTTGTTTACCCTTACTGAGCATTTGAGCTCACCCTTTCATGTTTTCTTTTCCCCAGTATATAAGGAAAGGTTTTAGGTATAAAAAAAGGAAGATCTTTATGGGAGATGTTGAAGATCTTTCACCAGGATTAGAAGATTATATTCTGAGTTTCCAAAGACACTAAACTATTACGATCCTTATGTGTGTGTTTTTGTTATGTACTAAATATTCCGCAAAAGTAATGTAATGTCCATGTACATCAGGCTTCGGGTCTCTACAATTGGTATCAGAGGAAAGGTTTAGTCAACCTTTGGAAACTAGGATGTGAGAACGTTAGTAAGATCCCTAGAGATATTTCTAAGGTATGACTAGGGATGTCCCTAAGGATAAGTATACGTATAGGTTATAGTCCTAGAATTGCGCTAAGGATATTATAATTTAACCAAAGATGTTAGATATTGGAGTTACTCCCAGTTTATTATGATTTTTGCCTCTCACACTATTCTTTTTGGGTTTTAGAAAATGGCTGGATACAAGATGATTCACGATAATGGAGGATATGATGGACAATGGAATGATATTCTTCATGAGCAACCAAATGAAATGGGATTTGGAGGTCAAAACATCATTATTATGCTGAATCAGCAATCTCATAATATGATCAATAAAGTAAAATTTGGTAAGTTTCCTGTCTCGGCTAATAAGAGAAAGATGGTGTTTCATGATGATCATAGAGGAAAGAAAGTTCAATTTCCCCTATGTAAATCATATGGGAAGAGTCATCAAGGAGAATGTTTCAAAGGAACTGGAATATGCTTTGGGTGTGGAAGAGAAGGACACAAAGCCAGTAAGTGCAAAGGAAAAGGTTCAGTTAACACCAGAGATGAGGATAATGGTATTGCTACGAACATCAACAGTGGTTAAATGTTTTAAATGTGGAATGTACGAGCATTATGCAAACCAATTCCCTAAGGGAAAGTCTCATGAAGAGAATCAGTATGGTCGTATGGGTAGTATTTATGTGGATGATGATGAAGAGACTACAAATGATATGTGAGATGAAAGAATTGTTGAAGCTTGGTCAATGGTTTAAGAATGTAGTGGAATGATTACATGTTTATCGTGTGTAATGTTGTATAAGTAATCTCATGGTACTATGGAATAAAGAGACATCTAAGGATTGTTACACTATTGTCTTTCCTTGAGTTTTGAAAGTGTATGATTAATGTTATCAGTATCCATGAAAGGTTATTCAGATATTTTTGGAATGTAGATGATATGCACATAATGAAGGGAAAATGAGAAAACGAAATGTTTAACAGTATTCATGAGCTCATGATTGATATAAGGACTAAGTGATATCATGGTTTGAGTATATAGAATTTTGAGGATTTTGGTATGTGGAAAGTGTTAACCTTTAACTGCATTCATGTTTTCACTAAGGATCAATGGGTATTCAAGAGAATACATGATTAAGTCCTTTGAATGTTTGGAATGTGACCAAAAAACATATCTTATGACATATGGGGATCAACGATGGTATTAAATCTCTGGTAATCATTTTCACTATATTATGAGAGTGGACTGCAGTATTATGGATAAGCATAAAGAATGGAATGGATTATGTTAGACATAAGTTAGTATTGTTTAAGGATAGAACTTTTGATATAATTTATGTGATGTTATAGTAATGTAGTTTTAGAAAAAGGACAACCTGTAGGACGGGCGACAACCCATCGCGTCGGACAAGGCCGTGGGAATCGATCCCACAACCGAAGTGCGACTGGCCTTTATCGCCTACCACTGGCCTACAGGAAGTCCCTGTTTAGTAGAAAATAGTTTTATTTTATTAAGCAGTATGATATATAAAGTATAAGTTATTTTTTTTTGAAACCATATAAGATTAATCTAACCATAATATGGACTTATAACTTTTGCTAACCTTTTGTTTGAAAGAGATGGAATGACCCATCATTCTATCACATGATCTGCTAACACATCACGAATAAAAAATTCAACTTCATTTCTTTAAGGGATGAAGTGGAAATTGTTCAATTCTCGAACACAGTGAGATTGTACCAAAATCATGCAAGTATTTATTTTAATTCATCAACTTTAGGGAAATGATCTTGAAAAACAAAAATGTTGTACTAGTTCCCTTATATCCGATTAATCAGATGGTACCTTAGATCATCAAAAATCAATAGCTTTGTGATTGTTGGCTTTTTCATAGCCATGTTCTCTACCACTCTCCATCAGAACACGATGGTTAGATTTCTCTTCCATATCCATATTTTCACCTATGTGGAAACCCAGTGATTAGTTTATTTGGGTAACCGTTACATTTCGTACTTTATTTTTTAAAAGACATTTTTTGGTATTCCTTTTTACGATGTGGGGTTCTATTAAACAAACTTTCAATTAGTAAACCATTTATAACCCCGACGAATTTCGAGGGAGAAATTCATTTTAAGGGGGGTAGAATGTAACACCCCTAGATTTTATGAAAAATATTCTTTTAATTTCATTAATGTCTTGTGTTGTATTCTACACCAAGATCACCTTGCACTATACACAACACCGTATTAGCTTGCAGTATACGCAACACTATTCTTGGATCATGTTACACACAATTTTGATAATAGTTATTCTACGCAACATTAAGTATATATATATATATTCAATGTATAAATGAAATATGGTTGGATTCTGTTATACGAAACATCGAAGGATTCTTTCACAACACGCAACCTTGACTTGGCTTGCATTACACGCAATCACGACCTTCCTCGATAGCGTGTGTTGTACGCAATACCGGGTTTTAATAAACAATGTTATATTATTATAATATTGTCATAAACTAGCCGTTATGAATAGTATTAACTAAATTTTGAATTTTATAACATTATTATTCATCTTAAACATTTCTAGAACATGGTATAAGAACAAAATAAATTTTTCGGGTAAAATAAGTAGTTTTAAAAAAATGCAGTTTTGCCGCCTTTTGATGGCGCACCCACTTTAAATATAGTTTTTGACATGTTTATAAGTTCAATTTGACAAAATAAAATTTATATTTGGAATCAAGAAATAAAAATTTACTTTGGATAAATTTTTCATATTATTCTGGTAACTTTCACATTTTAATGAATAGTAAAAACACGCTATATTTTAATTAAAAACAACTTTTTTAATCGTATTATCTTATGTGGTTAAATTATAATATTGAATGGTTTTAAAGTATAAATAGAATATCTTTTTACCATTTAATAAAATTTATGTCATTAGCATTTATTTTACCTTGAATTCGTAGGTTAAATCAATTCAATCTTTTGCAATGTTTTAAACAAAAACCCGTTTTTATTCAACAACAGGATTAATTTTAATTTAATTTCTGAAACTTATTTGTATTGAATTTTAAAAAATGGATTCCATATTTGGAATCAGTGGGTCCAAATTATGTTAATATGCTACATTTTATTTTTGGGAATTATGAATAGTAACTACGGTAAATTTTATTTACCGTAGTTAAAGGTAAATCGGGTAATTAAGGGTAAATATAATATTTGAAAATTACCCTAACAAATGTCAAAATCCTATTGGATGACTAAAAGTCTACCCATATCACCTAAGGGTCGGATTAGATTTATTTAATTAAATTTTGTCAATGAAAATAATTTAATTATTATTAAAACCAAAGAATGTGACAACATGTCACTTTCTTAAATCTTATAAGTATAATAATTTTAATCTAGTGATAAACTTCATGAAACTTCGAACATGAATAGTCTCCAGAACGCTAATACAATTATCTACATCATAGGAATTTATTTAGAATTTTTAGGGATTAAATAATTATCATTTATTATGACACATAGATGATGTTGTAATTGTCTTATTAATGAAATATTGACATAATTGATGTTATAAATTCCCAAATAAATGTAATTTGAGACTTTTTATGACTTACAATAATTTTATAGGTTAATATGACATGTTATTGTGGATTTAAGTAAATTGTTTAGAACTTATCATTCTGTTATGAATTTCATAAAAATCATATACCAAATAGTTTCAAAATTGACATAAAATAGTTTTTAAAACAAAGATTATATTATTAATTGTTATTTTATTCCTAAAAATATAAGGTTAGGCCAAATGACTTATATAATATTATATATATTAATAATAAACAACTTGGGGTTCTTTTGGCTTGATATAGTAAGTTTATTAACCATATAGTGTAAGAAAACAAAATGACACGGTAAAAGTTTAATTATTTAACTTAGAGTTAAATCTAATTGATAAGGGTAAAATAATAACCTAAACTTGTCTAAATACTATTGGATGAGAGGATTTCGACCCATACCCACCTTAGACTCGAAATAAATCATTTTGGATTTATTTAAAACTGAACATGACTTTATAATAAAATAATATTTTTAGTTATTCCAAAGGTGCCCCTCTCCTCCCTTATAAAAGGGCACCTCCTACCTCTCTTCCTCACACAACTTTGAGCCTTCAATCTCGGCCAACCCCTGCCAAATTATCTTCTCCACTTCCCTAGAAACATCCTATAGGTTCTGGTCTTCATCAAAGACCAATTTTAGTGCCCTAAGAGGAGGTCTCAAAGGGGCGCTTCAAAGAAGAGGTAATTTCCATTACCGATTCTTTCACCTTTATTTCTTCTTCCAATTCTTCTTCTTAGGTTGTTTCATTATGAAGTAATAACATCAGTATCACTCATATACTGATATGTTATTATAAGCATTAAACAATCCTATTTCACCATCTATCCATCCTACGGAAAATGAAATCACCGCGCGTGCGTACGTACGGAATACCGTCTCCACGACGCGATGAGATTCATTCTCCATGTTAACCATTTAAGAATGATTATAAAGTATATATAAGAAATAATAATGAAATATATGACATTATAAAGCTACTGGATTTATGTATATATGTATGTAATCTACTTACTTCCATTCAAGATAATAAGGATAGGAAAACAGCGTTCATGCGTACGTACGGACTACCGTCTCCATGAACGGTGTGTTTCATTTCATTTATCTATCTTTTATATATATATATATATACTGAATATATATGATATATAAATCATGTTTTATATTCTGGAAGTAAGTAAATAATGATATAAGTAATAATAATGTCAAGAACAACATGTCCAAACACCTACGATAAAAGAAACGATTTTACCCAAAACGCTTCTTTAACATGGAATTTACAAAAGAAAGGGTAATATAAAGTCATAAGTGAACCCTAAATGATATCATAACAATGAATATTATTCTGTAATAAGTTAATGACATTATTTAAATCATTATACAGGAGGTTCGGATACGTACAAAGCATATCAGACATAAGGTAAGGGAAATATCACAATCTCATTTTTATCTGAGATTGTTTATACTTTGACATTTACTGGGGTGTATTTTATCATCCACATCCATGTTTTCTCAATATGTAATATTATTTCCATCCACCTACAATTGTTTAAATCCAATTTTACCCTTCGGTGAGTTTTTAGTAAAGGATATTAAAGGAATCTTTTGTCGTTTTTCATACGAGATACTTTTTGACTTTTCCGGCAAAAGTACGAAGAATGTTTTTTTAACTTATACGGCATGGATGAATTTTTAAAACATTTTTTCCAAAAATATTCCTCTACAAGTTTTCAAGTTTATTTTTAATCAAATTTTTTTAGTTTATAATTGTACGACATGTTAAGAAAGGAAAAGTGTTTTTGGAGCAGAAAGGATATTTTCCTCAAGAATGGAGTTCAAGTGTTTTATGAAAATTATTTTCCATATAAGATAATAAAGGGTTCTATTTTTATCTCTATTATTGCATTGATTTGATTATGTTGTGATGGAATTATTTTTATGAATTCCTTTATCTTATATGAATTGTTTTATGATGTCATGATGTTTAAGATTCCCATTTTTATTACATGGGTTATGCAATGATGTATGGTTTATGATTTTGTGGCACACATAAGAATGATATCATTATGAGATGGGTGGGACCTATATCTCCCTCCAATGAATTGGGTAAAGATTTTATATCTAATGAGATAGACATGGATGGAACGGTAGGTTATACCGGTTCAGTGAAACAGGACTGAAACGAGGGTGACTCGGTTCAGAAAGGGACTTTGTCCACTAAGATAGTCTTAGCAATGAGTCTTGACTAACAAGAAATTATTATCTATGATTATGTGTGTATGCCACAAAGTTTCATGTTTTAAGTTATGATTATTGTGATTACATTTCACTGCCATGATTTATCCCATGTTATGAAATTATGAACTCTTTTGCAGGTTAAGATTTCCAAAAGTTATGTGCTTATGTATATGATGTGATTTATATTTCTTTTGTTTACCCTTACTGAGCATTTGAGCTCACCCTTTCATGTTTTCTTTTCCCTAGGATATAAGGAAAGGTTTTAGGTATAAAAAAAGGAAGATATTTATGGGAGATGTTGAAGATCTTTCACCAGGATTAGAAGATTATATTCCGAGTTTCCAAAGACACTAAACTATTACGAACCTTGTGTGTGTGTTTTTGTTATGTACTAAATATTCCGCAAAAGTAATGTAATGTCCATGTACATCAGGCTTCGGGTCTCTACAGTAGGTGACCTCCGCGCATCTAATCTATTTCAAATCCTGGACTTCAGTTCATAAGAGAGTATTTTTGATATTATACTTTTAGAAAACAAGGTGGTCCAATTAGTCTATAGGAATCATGTCCCTTCTAATATCTCTAAGCTTCTCATCTCCAATTACCTTCACCTGAGGTATGATCACAACATTCCTGAGTTTGACTCTAGTTACTCAAGGTGTGTTTAGACCAATGAAATTGAGTAATTTAGAAATACCTTGGAAACCATGTCAATGGATAATCAAAAACTCTTATATAAATGTTACAGGTATAAATTAAAAGTTTTCATTCATATTTTCTTAAATTAAAAATAATTAAAACATATTTTTTATAGACATCGAGGATGATGTAGGGTTAGAGATGTTGAAGCGTATTAGTAGAGTAGAATTGTGATGGCGTAATTCTGCTAAGGGAGGATATTGTAACACCACAAACATAATTATAAATTTAATAATAATATTTCTTTAGCTATTATAAGTATTAGTATTAGTTTTTGTTATGATTAATATTGGTGAAATCCAAAACAAATGCTTGGAGAATGAAATAAGAAATATATTATTAAATAGAAACACTAATACATTAAATTGATTCAAGGGATTACAATTACATGAGGAAAATCATTGCATCACCTAAATTAACAAATGGAATACCACCCTATATCACAAAGATACCGATTATATAGACCTGTTTATTGGAATCCACCAAAACAATAATGAAATAGTGAGAAGAATAGCCCTAATATGGAGAGTCAAGGGAATATAGAGAACCATACTTATAATACACAATGGATTGATGTTATGAAACACCATAGTCATTTATTTATAAGAAATACATAACGTTTTAAGATAAATATGATATTCATTCTCCCCTAGTAACTATTGAAGTTCAGAAAGATATGATCGTCGATATTTTTTAAAACCATTATAATGTCATTATGTAGTTCAATTTTTTTAAATGCTTTAAATATTTTAATGTTATATCATTGATTAAATGATGAAATGGTTTTAATTGAAGTTGTATTTTATATTTAGATTTTTAAAATATAATGTTTTAAAACTCAAAATGATTAAAAACTTTTGAAATTAATGACATTTAGGCTTTTGATTAAATATGAGAAAGAATGTTTTTTTAAATATGGAAATTATATATATATGTTCTATTTTTCATAAATATCTGTGTTTAATAATTTTTTGATAAAAATTTTCTATGTACCCCATATGATCGAGGTCATACTTGAAGGCCATGTCCTCAAGGTCGGTGGGACTCTCATGAAGTCGACTAAAGTCAGGCCATGTCTGGCTGAACACATGCATGATGCATGATATATCAAACATGATTCGTACATGTAGTTTCTTAAACATGCACATAAGCTCTTTCATATGGCATGGTCAGGAACAAGAAGAGTGTGATCCAGGTCACACACCATTACGGTTGAGGGTGTGACAAGGTCTATGTATGGGGATCTCATGTATAAAGACCCCACTATATGTGTCTCTTTCATCGAATGTAAGGTAGTCGCATCGCACCTTATAAGGTGATCCTAAAACCCTCTCAGTTTCAATGTGAGATGTGTATTTTTCCATATAATGCAATCTAGGACATTTTATTTCATTGCCCAAGATCTTAGCCATCCGCACCAGTTCAACCTTCGAACTCCACCTCCGTATCAATTCCACCACAGTTCTCTTCAAACATTTTATCTTCCCACATTAGTTCTAGACCATTAAATCTCTTTAAAAACAAGGGATCTTCAGTATCCATTTGATCTCAATAATCTAATCTTTATTTTTATTCATTTTTAAAATGCACAGAGTCACCATAGACATCCGATCAGACAATGAGAATCCCAACCCTCCATTTCATTTCCCCTTATTCTTTGTTGAAACCCTTGAACAAGTGAGTCACAACCCATAGATTCCTCTTCTACAATTATTCCTCATCCCATGACCCTCTCATCACTCTCCTTGGACTCAACCGCTTCATTTTTCATTGTGTCTACCATTTAATGTGATATTTTATTTCCAAAACCATTAGATTCCTATGTATGCTTCCCTAAACATTATATATAATAAATATGTAGATTAATGTAGGATTTACATTAATTTGTGTGTTTATTATCTTTTTCAATACACATATTCATGATTCATTGTTTATAATTTATGTTTATATGGTAGTGTTTTAAAATACATATAAACCTCTCATATTAACCCCTATTTTAACACATAACCCTATGGGTTTTCTTCATCCCAACTCTCCATTGAACTCTACTAGATTTGATCTCTTTATTGAAGTATTGTAAATATTTTTTTTTCTCCGTATTCATTATGAAAAACCCTTATATATATTTTTGTGCATATAAAGATATATATATATATATATATTAATACTATTATGATTTGGGCTTTTATATGATTGATATTAGTGATAAACTAATTTTTTGAGGTATATAAAACTTCTAAGGATTTTGTAAACATCATTTTATTTATGAAGATCCCATATATACAATTTTTGTATATATGGTTTTATACAACATTCTATCCTAAACTATTCTGGGTTTATGAAATGTTGATTACCAGTATTAAATTGTTGTTTCGATGAGTATAACAATTGGAACAGGTTTCTAAGTGATGTTTTTAGATCTTTTGAGCTCATATATTAATATTTTATATACAGTTTTGTATAAATGGCATATTGAACCTATTTTAAGTATCTTTTAACGGATAAACAATTATTTTAAAAATGGTGCTTCCTAACCTGCATATTTTACTTGATTATTCTTTTGATGAAGTATTTCTTTATGAAAAACTAATATATATATTTGTATGTATGTATGTACAATTTCAAAAATATATGTTAATCTTGTATTCATTTAATGAAGTTTTTAATGGTATTATATTTTCTATGATTTTATGTTTTGAATGTTGTACAATTGATTAGATCAAAAATTAAATTTATTTTTAGGAATAAATATATATATATTAACATACTTATATTCACCTTTTTACATGTTTTACATTTTTACATCAATCCATGAATTTAATGTTTTCTATTACATGACCTAATTGTATGTGTGAAAATGGATACTAATTTATAATGGAAACCAATAAAAAAACCTTGTTCATTTATTGTGTGTCCAAAATTTTAAAGAGATCATTACCTTGTTATCATTACATATATACATAAAAAATTTATAATTTTTTGAAAAAAGGATGGGATTATATTTTGTTTAATACATATATATACATTCATAAACACACCTAGTGAAGAATGAATGATTATTTTTTTATTCATCAATATCTTACATGAAATGAATATTTTAAATTTATAAATATTATATTTTAATTCATGATGAATCTATTACAATGAATACTATTAATTATTTATTTTTATTATTTATTTTTATTGAAACTCGGATTTTTCATTGAATGGTTTAAACATGAATAGAAAATATCATAATTTCAAAAACATGTATTTTTGTATATAAAATGTTTACTTTCATGAAATACGGGTTTTTTATTTTAGAGTTATTAATTTATGTGTCATTCCTAAAAATCGATTATTTTATGTGCACCAGTTATCATAACATGTGAAAAGTGTTTCTATTTGTCCATTCATGGCATTGATAAATTTGTTATATCCATAGAATAACTATAACTAAAAAACCATGCAGTTTTTAATACTAATGTTTACATTAATTGCATTATTCACATTATTTATGAATATAGAACGTTATTTCATTTTTTTGATATATATTTTACGATAATATATGGATTATTAACAAAAATTTACATGGTGGTATGGTAGATTTTAGATTGTTTAATGAATTTATTTAAACAATGAATAACATTTAAATGAATCAAAGTGGTTTGAGACACTTAGGTTTGTTTAGTGAATTTATTTCACATATGAAAATGATTAAAAAAATAAAAGTGGTATGGTACACATTTCTTTGAAGTCACATTTTTATTAGACATGAGAGGAATGAATAGGACTAATTATGTGATGGGTGAGGCCCAATTTAGCCTCTCGATGAATCAATAGGTCTCCGAAAACAAACTAGGTCCTAGCACGAGGCCTTGATAGAATTATTATGTATTTTCATGGCATGAGGCCTTAATAGAATGTCTATTATTTTCCTTAATTATACATTTCCACATAATGATCCTTGTAATTTGAATTCCATGTGATTATTTAGAGAATAAATTATCCATGTCCATTGATCCACCTTTTATAAACTAGTGTTATTCAGTTTTATATTTTCATGTGAGTATGGATTGATGTTTTATATACATGTATAACAATTAATTAAAATTTTTTGTTTCCAAAACACAATTATAATTGATATTATTTTTTGTGAAATTATGAATAAATAATATTTCATCTGTAAATTCTCATCCGCACCTCTAGAAATTTATTGAATCATTAAGTTTGGTCATTATCCAACTTATTGGAGGAACTACATGCATTTCTATTCTAGTGCATGAATATTTCATAATGAATTCTATTTATAACTCCAAAATAGGTATAGAAACAATGAACCATGGTATATTCTAAATTCTATATCATAATCGATCAGGAAAATTTTGGTGACGTGGTATGTGAAATATTAATTTTAATGAATTTAAATCAAAGGTTTTAATGAATTTTTTTAAAGAAAAAAATTATTTCTTAGTGGGTTTATCATAAAAAACATTAATAATAATTTTTTTTATCTCCATATATATATGTATGTTATTTTTAATGGTTTGTTTGAAGATATATACTGAATTTTTAATGTTGAAGAATTGAAATGATGTTTCCATGCTTAATGTTTACAAAATTTTTTACTTTTGTTCCCAAATGCAATATTGGATTCTATTTTTCCATAACCTGTACCGGTAAAAGATACTCTATTTCATGTGATATTGTGTATTTATTCACATTTCATTTTAAAAAATTACACATAATTTGTAAGGGCTCGGTCTGGTTGGTCGGGTTCGGGATCATACAATTGGTATTAGAGGAATGAACTAATGATCTGTGTAATATTAAAAAAAGTACTATGTTTATTGTTTTTTCTAAATTAAAATTCATTTCATACATTTTAAAATTGAAGACAGAGACTCATAAACTAATCTCTTGTCACATTAATAATAGATAATAGAAATTATAATGTTAAATATGTGTAATGTTGAATGAGATCCTTTAGAAACCTACATTTATCAGGAAAACAACCTTATAAACTGTCCAATAACCCTAGTGTGCACCGTTTCTTCTAGGGGCCGGGTTTCATATACTTTGTCAGGACCCGTCCTCAGGGCCCGTGCCATGACTACCCCAAGCCCGCCTTCCATAGGCCAGGGGCTAGTGACTAGCACCAAAGGTGTAATTCCCAATAACTAGGAAGGCATTGCCTTTATAAATGTAAACAAAACACCACAGAGTACAAGCGGAAGTAAAACACTTAGTAAAACTGAAACAAGCTATTCTGAAAGTAAAGGGGCCGGAAATACAAGCCCAACTATAAAGTAAAAGGAAAAAGATAAAACAATCGGAAGGTGACAAGCAGCTCCTAGATCATCCACCAAGGATCCTACCTGAAGGGTAGGTACAGATAGCGCAGCTCCTGGATCGTCCACCACGG
Source organism: Viscum album (assembly GCA_963277665.1). Taxonomy (NCBI): domain Eukaryota; kingdom Viridiplantae; phylum Streptophyta; class Magnoliopsida; order Santalales; family Viscaceae; genus Viscum; species Viscum album. The sequence continues at coordinate 1,543,705,895 of OY728135.1, read as the reverse complement.
ATCCTACCTGAAGGGTAGGTACAGATAGCCTCCACAATGCTCTCGCCCATCAACCTCCTCCGAGTGTCGTCTCGTCGTGAAGTCCACCACCAGATACTATCTCGTCGTGAGGTCCACCTCCGAGTACCGTCCAGTCCTTGAACACTCGGCCTCTGTCTGCACTGCCCGTCGTCTGTAACCAACACAATGAGGTGCGGGCATAGCCCGTACAGGGGTGAGTATAACGATACTCAGTAGGGACCCCGAGACCCTCAAGGTCTCACTAAATAAAATAAGGATAACCACAAAGAAGATCTCAATAGATAACCTCTACCTAGGTATATGCCTATTAATATAACCAATTTATCATGTAACCCATCTCAATCATGAGGAAACACAATGATTATGAAATCAACAGATAAGCACTACCCAGGTATATGCCCATACATATACCTAAGTTATCAAGTGACCCATCTCAATCTGGAGGTAAAAACAAAGGTCATAGACTTAGCTCAATCTAGGATTTTCATTATTTAAATCGTAACTGCTGAAGAGCCCCGTCTCTGGAGTGTACAGTGGTCCTGTCATGACTCCGAGGTACTGCTCACTAACCTATGACTGCTGAGGTACTCCTCCTATCGAGTACTGTGGGCCTGCTATTACAACCAAGCACTTCCCACCATGGTTCTGCTTCTACAACCAAGCATTCCCCCTCAATGCCTCTAGAGGTACTTCTTCTGCTGAGTACCACAGGTCTTCCGCTACAACCAAGCGGTCCTCCGCCGTGGGTCTGCCGCTACAACCAAGCGCTCCCCCTCATAGCCTCCAGAGGTTCTCCTTCTGTTGAGTACCGTGGGTCTTCCGCTACAACTAAGCGCTCCTCCACCGTGGGTCTGCCACTACAACCAAGTTCTACCCACTGGGCTATCCGAAACACACCAAGTCGATCGGTCAAGCAGTCGTCAGGTCTCAGCCGGCTACATGGTCTCCATACTCTGCACGGTCTTCTCCGAGAGGGTCTGCTCCACGAGCTACTGGTTGATACTCCAAGTATCACAAATTCCCTCTAAGAAGTATATCAATGGACCACCTCGTCATATGGGTCTGAACACAACAGACGACGCGTCAATCGGACGCCCGGTCTGTGAGTTATTAGCCTTTTCGTCCCAGGGGCCCGGTTGGTTTTGTGTGCGAACCAACCCGGCTGTATCTCAACTGTATCCCGAACTCACATAGGGTATACTCATAACGACCATTTCTCAACGTGATCACCAACGCCACTGACAGTTCGTCAAACAGACGTCCGGTCTAAAAGAGATCATCTTTTCTATTCCAGGGGCCTAGTTGGATTTCAGGTACAATCCAACTCGGCCAAACTACAACTGCATCCAATCCTCGGGCGAAGTATGCCAAAAGTTCCATCTCCTCAAGAGGAATCCAACCAAGTCGACGGCACGTCAATCGGACGTCCGGAGCTCAAGATATAAGCGTATCCGCTCCGAGGGCCCGGTTGGTTTCGTGTTCGAACCACTCCGACCATACTTCAAATGAGACCGGTTAACCAAACTGGTCACACCATTGTGATCCATATGGAAAAACATATGAGATGGACTACCCATTGGTCAAAAACGGATAGCCGGTGAAAAAGTTTCATTTCACCGCAACACGCGCGAACCGGGCCTCGTGGGGCCCACACCTCGACCTCGACATAAATATCAAAAATTGGTCTTGAAACATCCGTCTTAATTCCAGGGTCGCAACTTCGCAGACGGTTCGTCATTCCGACACCGTATGAGAGAGATATGTCAGATACAAGATTCCATAATAATAATATTATTATTATCATTGGGTGTTTCGTGGACCCGATCCACGAACCAGAATTTTGTATCGTAAATTAGACTTGAATCGAATGTCATAATGACAGGGTCATGTCGCCGCTGACAGCTAGTAAATCAGACATCACATGTCGGAGTTATAGTAGGTCGAAGATTTAATAATAATATTAAATTTATTATTTTCCGAGCGCTTCGGGTAACCGATCCAAAAACCCGAAAAAGACATTCAATATTGGACTTAGAATGTCTGTCTCAAAATCAGGGTCGCACCGCCGCAGATGGTTCGTAAAACCGAGGTCGTACGGGGAAGTTGCAGACAAAAATGTGTTTTATCATCAAAAGTAATAACAACAATATTTTATTATTATTATTAATTACTTATTTATTTACTATTCCTAACTCCAAATCAATCCACGTTTTTTGGAGCCCTTATTGGGCGTTGGAAACATACACCATCAATTGATTCATTTCTTTTTATTATTATATCATCAACGTAAACATTATCTCTCTAATCTATCAATTCCTTCACATTTTAGCACCTCCAACCCAAACCTCGAAACCCTATCAGCCAGCCCTTCACGCTGTGTCCTCTTCCTCCCGAAGTCATGCCTTGAACACACGCCGAAATGACACCTCCATGTCGCCCCTTACGTGGGTTGCTGTATCTTCGTTCAAAACCCGAAAATTGTGACAATCGGAAATTTGTGATCCTCGGGTCGAGATCTCCGCATCCGTATGCTCAATGTAACATTGAGTTTTTAGCATGCATAATTATTTGGCGATGAATAATGCACGAGAAATGAAACAGAGTGGTTCACGGTCTATGTGCAGATCGATGACCATATTTGTTTGGCCACTGTCGTTGAGATTCAAGAACAAGAGGAATTAACACAGAGATATTTATCATACTTCAAAATTAAACCACTACCTCAATTCAAGAAGGTTGATCGCTTGACGAAGGTAGGAGATTCTATCTTTGTTCCGTTGACGTTGCCGCAGGATGACGACGTTGCTACGTCAACGTTGAGAAGGAAGAAGTCGAGGTTGGCGCCAGCGTTCTTTGCGTTCTTCGATGAGGGAAAGAAGTCCTCTCAATCCATCCAAATCCCCTCTCTCAAGACTCTCCCCACTAGAGATTATGCCAACACCCATAATAATAAAGTATAACCATTTATTAAAGAGTTGGCATAAATATTTCAAGAGAATTTCGAAAATGTGCCAAATAATTAAAAGATGTTTAGTTCATTAATGAAGAGGGTTGGCATATTAAATTGAAGGGGTGTTAAAGGGGGGTTGGACAGAGTTATGGGAAGATGAGAGGTTGGGGATCGTGTGGGCCCCACCTCTCATATATCCACACATGGGAGGGTTTTACTTCCTTAGATATAAATTTGTTTTAACAAATTTATTTAACATTTCTTAACCAAACACCAAAATTAATAAAACTCAACCTGTTTAAAACACAACTGCGGTAAAGGACCCCTTAAAAAATTATCGGTGCTGCGAGTTCATCGGTGCCCTCAGATTTCAATTCTGAGCACCAGTTCAAAAGATAGAAAAATCCGCACGTACGTTTACTAAACGTGCCTGAAAAAAAGTTTGGAAAATTATTATCAGTCTCCCTCGACCCACGCCGGTCTAGGTTAGGCTCTGCCTAAGTAAAACACACCCCAACGAATCCAACGGTACTCTTGGATTTTGAATCAGAGTTACCGTTTAGAAGTTATGAATTTTACAAAAAAAATTGTCACATAATTATTTTATTTGAGGCTAAAAACTAACTTTTTCTGGTGGCCCGCACCGGCCAAAGTTAGTATCTGCTTAAATAATGAATAACCTCACGAGTCCAGCAGTGTTATCGTATTTTTAATCTGAGCTATAGTTTGTGATTTATAAGCATTCAAAAAATAAAATAATTTATTTAATTATTTTATTTACGGTTATCCCATTTTTGGAATTTCTCACAGGAGGCCCGCGCCGACTAAACTTAAGTCGGGCCTAGGGTAATCCTGCTATCGTGAGCGCAAAGGTGCACTCAGATTTCTGATCTGAGCAACCATTCAAGAGTTATTCCACTTTTTCAGGAAAACTATTTACGCGCATTAATTTAAGTTTAACAAAACTTCGACGAATCATTTCGGGCCCTCCGGGCCTCAGAATCAGGTACCGTCTGAAACCGCGCACTCGTAAAATTCCAAAGAAATTAAGAAAAAAAATTTCCTTGAAATTTCTAGGTCTTTTCATTACTCCCACCTCAAGGATTTATGTCCCCGTAAAGCATCAACACACACTAGGGGAAACAAAAAGTGGTACTGAGCACGTATCTGAGCCTTCCGCTCCCATGTGCTCTCCTGGAGGTTCTTGTGCTGCCTGGGGTTGCCTTTTCGCCAACTAAGGAAAACCCATCCCATCGTTGTAAGTAAACCACAACCTTTTTACCTAATACCGTCAATCCGTGTATGAACTGTGATTACCCAGTCCATACCCAAAATAACGTCGTAAGGCCTCGACGCTGTCACCAAGAGGTTCCAACCGAAACTCTCACCTCAAGGGTCAGATCACACCTGTCATCATAAGTGTGTTTATCGAGTCTCCTCTCAAAGGTATCTCCATACGTGAGGGTCAAGTCAACGATTTTAACCAGAAACTCTAGGTCTTGGACAAGATTCATGGAAGGAAGGAATGATTGGTACCTATTTCTATTGATATGGCACCTCATAGTAGACACCGACCATACCTAAAATCATTCTTAGAGCCATTGGGTCACACTCCGTGACCGCATTCATCTATTCTCTTCCCCTACCCTCTAGCTCCCTGAGCCTGGTGGGGACTACAAAGACGGGTGGTTGTAACATGTTGAAATGTACACCACCTCATGTTGCACTCTTAGCTCTGCTTCCATGTCTGCTGCTCTACAGATTCACCAGTCCTTAACACTTTCTCTTCTTGAAACATTTAACATGCCCAAGTCTTTGAGACTGGCGCCAGTTTCCAGCTTTCCCACTGCTAACCTTCACTGACTTCATCAATTCAGCAAAGAATTCTGAACCACAATGGTTATTCTAGCACCCTAGCCTAAGTAAGAATGTATAGAGGAAAGGTTCTGGATCATATCGTATTCATCAAGTACCCGGAATGTTTGGTATGCCTCGATGAATTCTCAGCTACCGACACGTCGTCCTGCCGAAGTTGTATAAGCTCTAGAAAACTCTCAGCCACCTCCTCAAGCCAGTCCTCAGCCACCTGTGAATCAGGTTTGCCTCGAAACTTCAGGGTATCTGATGTTAGAACACGTGTAAGGCAGTAAGCTTACATGTGTCACCTACCGGTACCGCCGGTTGTAACTGCTGACCAACAAGTAGTGATGTATAGTTGACACACTACCCGAAGGCACTATCTCAGGCATCGGTCCACGTACTGAAGCCTCATCACTATACAGACCATCCTCATGGTCATTGACTGGAAAAAACTAGTGTCCAAGTCCACCATCCACTCTCCTGATATCCTAGCTAGGCGGATAACTCTAGTAATCGCCTCCAACTAGTGCTCTGCGGTCTGGGAATCTGCCTCACCTCGTAACCTCGGAGGCCGCTGCTGCGAGAAATCGTGTAACGCGCTCTACCAGCGTGCAGAGTTTGTTAGTAAGGCTGGTGGCATCTACTACCCAACAGGTGGTGGTGCTGCTGGTACACCACCCGAGGGTGCCAACATAGTAAAAAGGGCCCCGCACCAGAGCCTCACCGCTCGGTGGGCCGTCACCGAGTACTCTCTCAAAACTTCAACTGACTATCTGCGTGAAGACATCCTGAACAGATGCGACACGGTCAACGATTTATACCTGGTGAGATGACCTGGTTGGAGATGACTTTATAACTTTTGGAAACACACACGCAATCAGTGTTTTCATGAACTAAGTCAGAAGTCAGTAGTCAGGGTCCTGGTGTATGGATACGTCGGTCGCCGCACCAACACTAGACTCCCTGAACTGAAGACCACACTCGGTACCCTTAAAACTGTTGCTTCCTAGAAAGGAATGATCAGAGTTCTGAGTTCTACGGTAGAACCGACTCCACTGATACCAATTTGTCACGACCCGTCCTCGGGGCCCGTGCCGTGACTACCCCAAGCCCGCCTTCCATAGGCCAGGGGCTGGTGACTAGCACCAAAGGCGTAATTCCCGATAACTGGGAAGACATTGCCTTTATAAAAGTATACAAAACACCACAGAGTACAAGAAGAAGTAAAACACTAAGTAAAACTGAAACAAGCTGTGCTGAAAGAAAAGGGGTAGGAAATACAAGCCCAACTGTAAAGTACAAGGAAAAAGATAAAATATCCAGATGGTGACAAGAAGCTCCTGGATTGTCCACCAAGGATCCTACCTGAAGGGTAGGTACAGATAGCGCAGCTCCTGGATCGTCCACCATGGATCCTACCTGAAGGGTAGGTACATATAGCCTCCACAATTCTCTCACCCATCAACCTCCTCTGAGTGTCATATCGTCATGATTTCCACCACCAGATACTGTCTCGTCGTGAGGTCCACCTCTGGGTACCGTCCAGTCCTCGAACAATCAGCCTCTGTCTGCACTGCCCGTCATCTGCAACCAACACAATGATGTGCGGGCATAGCCCATACAGGGGTGAGTATAATGATACTCAGTAGGGACCCCGAGACCCTAAAGGTCTCACTAAATACAACATGGATAACCACAAAGAAGATATCAACAGATAACCTCTACCTAGGTATATGCCCAAACATATACCCAATTTATCAAGTAACCTATCTCAATCATGCGGAAACACAAAGATTATGAAATCAACGGATAACCACTACCTTGGTATATTCCCATACATATACCTAAGTTATCAAATGACCCATCTCAATCATGAGGTAAACACAATGTTCATAGACTCAGCTCAAACCAGGATTTTCATTATTGAAACCGTAACTGCTGAAGAGCCCCGTCTCTGGAGTGTACAGTGGTCCTGTCACGACTCCGAGGTACTGCTCACTAACCTAAGACTGCTGAGGTACTCCTCCTGTCGAGTACTGTGGGCCTGCTACTACAACCAAGAACTTCCCACCATGGGTTTTCTGCAACAACCAAGCGCTCCCCCTCATAGCCTCTAGAGGTACTTCTTCTTTTGAGTACCGCAGGTCTGCCGCTACAACCAAGCGCTCCTCTGCCGTGGGTCTGCCGCTACAACCAAGCGATCCCCCTCATAGCCTCCATAGGTACTCCTTCTGTTGAGTACCGTAGGTCTGCTGCTACAACCAAGCGCTCCTCTGCCATGGGTCTGCCGCTACAACCAAGTTCTCCCCACTGGGCTATCCGAAACACACCGAGCCGATCGGTCAAGCAGTCATCAGGTCTCAGCTGGCTACACGGTCTCCATACTCCGCACGCTCATCTCCAGGAGGATCCTCTCCATGAGCTACTGGTCGATACTCCAAGTATCACAAAGTCCCTCGAAGAAGTATATCAATGGGCCACCTCGTCATATGGGTCTCAACACAACAGACGACGCGTCAATCGGACGCCCGGTCTGTGAATTATTAGCCTTTTCATCCCAGGGGCCCGGTTGGTTTCGTGTGCGAACCAACCCGGTCGTATCTCAACTATATCCCGAACTCACATAGGGTATACTCATAGGGACCGTTTCTCAACGTGATCACCAACGCCGCTGACGGTTCGTCAAACGGACGTCCGGTCTGAAAGATATCAGCTTTTCCGTTCCATGGGCCCGATTGGATTTCAGGTACAATCCAACTCGGACAAACTCCAACTGCATCCAAACCTCAGGAGAAGTATTCCAAAAGTTCCATCTCCTCAAGAGGAATCCAAACAAGTCAATGACATGTCAATCGGACATCCGGAGCTCAAGATATAAGCGTTTCCGCTCCGAGGTCCCGGTTGGTTTTGTGTTCGAACCAACCCGGCCGTACTTCAAATGACACTGGTTAACCAAACCGATCACACCATTGTGATCAATACGAAAAAACACACGAGTTGGACTACCCATTGGTCCAAAACGGATAGCCGGTGAAAATGTTTCATATCACCGCAACACGCGCGAACTGGGCCTCATGGGGCCCGCGCCTCGACCTCGACTTAAATTTCAAAAATTTGTCTTGAAACATCCGTCTTAATTCCAGGGTCGCAACATCGTAGACGGTTCGTCATTCCGACACCATATGAGAGAGATCTATCTGATAAAAGATTCCGTAATAATAATAATATTATTATCATTGGGTGTTTCATGGACCCGAGCCACAAACCAAAATTTAGTATCGTAAATTAGACATGAATCGACCGTCTTAATGACAGGGTCACATAGCCACATACGGCCAGTTAATCGGACGTCACATGTAGGAGTTATAGCAGGTCTAAGATTTAGTAATAATATTAAATTTATTATTTTCCGAGCGCTTCGGGTACCCGATCCAAAAACCCGAAAAAGACATTCAATATTAGACTCGGAATGTCCGTCCCGAAATCAGGGTCGCACTGCCACAGATGGTTCGTAAAACTGTGGTCGTACGGGGAAGTTGTAGACAAACATGTGTTTTATCATCAAATGTAATAACAACAATATTTTTTTATTATTATTAATTACTTATTTATTTATTATTCCTAACTCCAAATCAATCCACATTTTTTTGGAGCCCTTATTGGGCGCTGTAAACATACACCATCAATTAATTAATTTCATTTTATTATTATATCATCAACTTAAACTTTTTCTCTCCAATCTATCAATTCCTTCACGTTTTAGCGCCTCCAACCCAAACCTCCAAACCCTATCAGCCAGCCCTTCACACAGTGTCCTCTTCTGCCCGAAGTCATGCCTTGAACACATGCCGAAATGACACCGCCACGTCGCCCCTTCCTTGGGTCACTGTATCTTCGTTCAAAACCCGAAAATTGTGACAATCATAGATTTGTGATCCTCGGGTCGATATCTCTGCATCCGTATGCTCAACGTAACATTGAGTTTTTAGCACGCTTAATTATTTTGCGACGAATAATGCACGAGAAACGAAATAGAAAGGTTCACGGTCTATGTGCGGATCGATGAACATATTTGTTTGGCCACCATCGTTGAGATTCAAGAACAAGAGGAATTAACACAGAGATATTTATCATACTTCAAAATTAAACCCCTACCTCAATTAAAGAAGGTTGATCGCTTGACGATGGTAGGAGATGCTATCTTTGTTCCTTTGACGTTGTTGTGGGATGACGACGTTGCTTCGTCAATGTCGAGAAGAAGAAGTCGAGGTTGGCTCCATCGTTCTTTGTGTTCTTCGATGAGGGAAAGAAGTCCTCTCAATCCATCCAAATCCCCTCTCTCAAGACTCTCCCCACTAGAGATTATGCCAACACCCATAATAATAATGTATAACCATTTATTAAAGAGTTGGCATAAATATTTCAAGAGAATTTCGAAAACATGCCAAATAATTAAAAGTTGTTTAGTTCATTAATGAAGAGGGTTGGCACATTAAATTGAAGGGGTGTTAAAGGGGGATTGGAGAGAGTTATGAGAATACGAGAGGTTGGAGTTCGTGTGGGCCCCACCTCTCATATATCCACACATGGAAGGGTTTTACTTCCTTAGATATAAATTTTTTTAACAAATATATTTAACTTTTCTTAACTAAACACCAAAATTAATAAAACTCAACCTGTTTGAAATGAAACTACAGTAAAGATCCCCTTAAGCAATTACCAGCGCTGCGAGTTCATCGGTGCCCTCGGATTTCAATTCCGAGCACCGGTTAAAATGATAGAAAAATCGACACGTACATTTACTGAACGTACCCGAAAAAAAGTTCGGAAAATTATTATCAGTCACCCTCAACCCGCGCCGGTTAAGGTTAGGCTCTGACTAAGTAAAACAGGCCCCAACGAACCCAACGGTACTCTCATATTTTCAATCCGAGTTACCGTTTAGAAGTTATGAATTTTACGAAAAAAAATTGTCACATAATTATTTTATTTGAGGATAAAAACTAACTTTTTCTGGTGGCCCGCATAGGCCAAAGTTAGTATCTGCTTAAATAATGCATAACCTCACGAGTCCAGCGGTGGTCTCTTATTTTTAATCCAAGCTACAGTTTGTGAGTTATAAGCATTCGAAAAATAAAATAATTTATTTAATTATTTTATTTACGGTTATGCCATTTTTGGAATTTCTCACAGGAGGCCCGCACCGACTAAATTTAAGTCACGCCTAGGGTAATCCCGCCATCATGAGCGCAACGGTGCACTCAGATTTCTGATCCTGGAAACCATTCAAGAGTTATTCCACGTTTTCAGTAAAACTGTTTATGCACGTTAATTTAAGTTTAACAATACTTCGACGGATCATTCTGGGCACTCTGGGCCTCAGAATCTGGTGCTGTCTAAAACCGCGCACTCGCAAAATTCCTAAAAAATTAAGAAAAAAATTCCTTGAAATTTATGGGTCTTTACATACTTCATCACATTGCATGCACAACCTTCACTCTATGCGCAGTGTGGAAATTATATTGTGGGTCTTTTTAGATGTTTTAAGATGTATGAATGGTATCTCTCTTTAAGGAATTTTTGGGTAGCTACTGAAACGGGTAACCTTCATGAAACTTATCTATTTCAACTCCTCAATATCATTTACAATGAGAGGCTTTATGATTTTAAAATTTTACAAAACATGGTGGTCCAGTTGTTCTATAAGAATCAAGTCCATTATGATATCTCTGATATTTTTATCTCTTGTTACATTCACCTGAGGTTTGATTGCTGCATTTATGAGTTTGACTCTAGCTTCTCAAGGATCTTTTGGACACAAGAAATTGAAAAATTTAGAAAATCCTTGTAAACCATGAAAACAGAGTATCACCAACTCCTATGTAATGGTAAAGGTATAAATTAAAGGGTTTCATTAATATTTTTTTAAATATATAAAAAATAAAAAATATATTTTAGGGACATCGTGAATGATATCAGATGGTTTTTACTATAGAATCATATGAGTGTAATAGTATTACGAGGAAACAATTATGTTAAGGGGGGATATTGTAATGCCCTAAACATAATATTAAATGTAATAATAATGTTTTGTTAGTTTTTATGATTATTAGTATTATTTTATTGTTTTCTCTAATATTGGTTTCATCCAAAAAAAATTCTAGAATAATTAAATATGAAAATTTTATTCAATAGAATCATTGATAGATTATATTGATGCAATGGATTGCAATTACCCATGGAAACTCATTTCAAGACCTTAAATAACAAAAAGAAAGACCAACCAACATCAAAATGAGAACAATTATGTTTCCTTTGTACATTGAATCCACCAAATCAATGAAATAAATAGTGAAAAGAATATCCATAATACAGATATCCAATGGAATGTGTATCACCATCCTTATAAACCCAAATTGTGTGATGTTTTTAAATACCGTAAAAAATAATATATAAGGATTTCGCATTGAAGTAAAATATGACGATTATTTTCTCATAATAGTTTTTTAGTTCAAATCATGTGATTGTAGGTATTTTTATAAAACCATTATAATAATATTATGTATTTCAACTGTTTTATAATGATTTAAATATTTTAATGATATTTATTAGGTTAAATTTGTCATGGTTTTAATAGAAGTTGTATTTTATATTTATATTTATAAATTATAATATTTTAAAACTAAAAATTAAAACATACTTATGAGAATAATTACATTAATTTTTTTTAACTATGAGAAATATTGTTTGAATATATAATTAAATTTATATATGTGTTCTTTTTTTCTTAAATATTTGTGTTTAATATTTTTTTGATAAAAATTTGAGGAGTGCCCCATTAGAACAAGGACAACCATGAAGGCAATTTCTTCTTAGCCATTGGGAATCTAACAAAGGAAAATAAAGTCATAAAAAGCCAAGCCATGAAAATTCATGTTGCATGCTGATTTGCGCACGAGCCGTGCATGGTGTGAGATAAGCGTGCGCACTGGGACATGTATAAGGCATGGTCAGGTGCAAGAATATTATGAGCTTGGACATGAACTAACATGGGTGAGGGTGGTCCTAGGCCCAAATATGGGGGTCCTGTGTATGAGGACCATGCTCTGTGTGTTTGTGTCAACGAATGTATGTTAGAGTCATAAAACCTTATAAGTTTGTCTCGAAACCCTTACAGATTTTCTATTGGATGTATATTTTTTCATAGAACACAATACAGGCTTTCCGATCTCACTGTGTGAGATCTCATCCATCCACACCAGTTCATACTTCAAACTCCACTAACACATCAATTCTGCCACAGTTTTCTTCAACTTTCTAATATGGAAACATCAGATCTGCACTATTTGATCCTTTTAAAAAACATGGGATCTCCCATGGTCATCCAATCACTCTGATATAATCTCCACCATTAGTCCCTTTTAAAATGCACTGAGTCACCATAGTCATCTGATCAGACTAAGACTATCACAACCCCCTATTTATTTTCCTCTACTTCTTCATTAAAACTCTCGAACTAGTGAGATGCACCCAAAAAATTCCTCCTCGTCCTCTATTCTTCCTCATCCCGTGAACCTCCCATCACTCTCCTTGGACCCACACACTTCATTTTTCCATGAGTCTACCATTTTATGCAATATTTTATTTCCAACCCCATTGGATTACTATTTAAACTTCCTTAAACTATATATATAATAAAATGACCAATTAATTTATGGTTTACTTCGATTAGATTATTTTTTCTCATCAATAATTATCATATTCATGTTTCATTATTTATATTTTATGTTTATACCATAGTTTATAAAAATATATTTAAACCACTTATATAAACCCCAGTTTTCACAATTAACCCTATGGGTTATCCTCTTCTCAACATGCCATTGACCCCTATTTGATTATATGTCGTTCTTGATGTCATTTATGGGTTTTTTTGCTTCTTATTCATTATAAAAAACAATATATATATTTTATTATATAAAATTATATATATATATATATATATATTAATTCTAATCTAATTTGGGTTTTCATATAATTGTTATTAGTGATTAGCTGGTGTTTTTGAAGTATATAATAATTGTAATGATTTATTAAAATTATTTTATGTTATGTGGATACCATATATACACCTTGTCTATATCCAGTTTTAAAAAAAATTCATTCCTAAACTATTTTAGGTTTTCTATTTGTTGATTACTAGTATTTAATTGATGTTTATGATGTGTATAATACTAAAAAAGGATTTATAAATGATGTTTTTGGAGTTTTCTGAACTCATATATTTATATTTTTATATATGGCTTTGTATTAATTGAATACTCAACCTATTTTATGTCTCTTTTAAAGGATGAAAAATTATTTTTAAAAGGGTGTTTTCTTACTCGCATATTTTACATAAGGATTATTTTGATACTCTATTTATTTACTCAAAACTACTATATATATAAGTATATATGATTTCAAAAATATATTTAAATATTTTTACAATTGAAATAATTTTTAATGGTATTAAATTTTCTTGGATTTTTTATTCTGAATGTTGTACAATTTATTAGATCAAAAATAATTTTTTTTTGTTTAGGAATGAATATATATGTATAAACATATATATACTCACCTTTTTATATATTTTACATTGGTATGTCAATCCATGGATTTAATTTTTCATATTACGTGGAATAATATTATGTGTGATCATGGATACTAATTTATAATGGAAATCAATAAAAAAAACTTGTTTTTTTATTGGGTGCCCCAAATTTTAAAGGGATCATTACCTTTTTCTCATTACATGCATAAATCCATATTTATAATTTTAATATAAAAAGAATGAATTATATATTTATTAATTCATATATATATATATGATTAAACACATACAGTTATGTGTGTTTGATTATTTTCTTATTAATCATTATCTCACATGAAATAAAGTTTTTACATTTATAAATATAATATTTTAATTCATGATGAATCTACCAAAATAAATTTTTTTAATCATTAAATTTTTAGGTTAAATTTGATTGAAACTCCCATTTATCAGTCTATGGTTTAAATATGAATGGAAATTATCATAAATTCAAAAACATGTATTTTGGTATATAAATTGTTTACTTTCCTGAAACAATGGTTTTGAATTTAAGAGTTATTAATTTATGTGAAAAACCTAAACAAACTATAATTTTATATGAACTTGTTATCATCACATGTGAAAAATCATGTTTGTTTTTCCTTTCATATCTTTGATAAATTTTTTATAGCCATAAAAAATGTATAACTATTAAATAATTTAGTTTTGTTAGATTAATGTTTATATTAATTGCACGATTCACTTTATTTATTAAATTAGACTGTTATTGCAAGTTTAAGACATAATTTTTTTGATAATATATAGATTAAGTACTAAACTTTTCATGGTGGTATGTGACACTTTAAATTGTTTAATCAATTTATTTAATCTATAAATAAAATTTAAATGAATCATATTGTTATGTGACACTTTCATTTGTTTAATAAATTTACTTCACCTTTTAGAAAGATTAAAATAAATTAATGCGGTACGAGAGACTTTGAATTAAAGAAATATTTTGATTAGAAAAATGAAGAATGTATAGGACTTATAATGTCATGGATTTGGTACGTTATAACCTCTTGATGCACCAATAGTTCTTTTAGGAAAATGTAGTTATTGGCATGAGGCCTTGACAAAATGATTATATATGGTCTTGGCACCATGCCTTGACAGAATTTTTATTATTTTCCTGCATTATGAATTCCCTCATAATGATCCTAGTAAGTGGAATTAAATGTTATTATTTTTATAATAAAACATGCATGGACAATGGTCAACCTCTTATGAACCAGTGTTATTCAGTTTTTTATTTTTATGTGAGTATGGATTGAAGTTTTATATACATGTATAGAAATTCATTAAAATGTTTACTTCCAAACCAAACGATAAATGATATTGTTTTATGTGAAATTATGATTAAATAATATTTTAGGTGAAAATTATTATCAGCGCCTCTATAAAGGAAATGAATGATTATGTGTTTTCATTATCCAACTTATGGGAGGCACTACATGCATTTATTTTCAAGTACGTGCATATTTTATAATGAATTATATTTATAACTCCTAACTAGGATTAGAAATTTTGTAGCCTGATTTATCCTAAAATCTATATAAGAATCTATCAATAAAATTGTTGGGACCTGTTATGTGATATATTAATTTTCAATATTTTAATTCTTCTATTTTAATAAAATTTTTAATGAAAAAATTATTACTCAGTGGTTTTGTTTTAAACCCTCTTATTGGGAATTGTTTCACTCAACCAGTATATTTAAATTATTTTTAACATGTTTGATAAATGTTCTATAATGAATATTTAATGTGTATTACTTTCTCAGATGTTACCTTGCTTAATGTTTACTAATAATTTTACTGTTGTAGCCACATATAATATTGGACTCTAATTCTAAAGAACATGGACTGGTATAAGGTCCCATGTTTCTTGTGATGTTGTTTATTTATTCACATTTATTTTATTAAAAAAATTACACAATATTTGAAAGGGTCGAGTCCAGTTTCTCATGACTAGGTTCATACAGTAATGATCATTTTGTTTATGAGAATAGAAAACTACCACCTCACGAAATTGTGATTTTTTTCTTCCATTACCACCTATCATGGAAGTAATTACGATGTAAACTCTCTTTATAAATGTTATATTTGATAATTATTATGAATTTTTGTATATGTAATTCTTTTATAAAACATTACATTATTAATTCCATTTTTAAAATAAGATTACACTGTTTCTGGAAGTGTGGACTACCGCATCTTAAAACCGATGTGATTCGATCAATTGTTAAATGGAATGTATAACAGATGATCATAATTAAACATATGAGAAGAAAAAATATTTATGGTATTAATGACATAATTATATTTTTTTAAATAATATATATATATATGTATGTATATTTATCATTTTCATTATTACCCTTTCACATAAGAAAATGTGATAATGTTGGTTGTGGACGTGTTGACTACAACCTCTTTGACATGATAAGATTTTTTTACGTCACAATATTTATATATATAAGTATATATTAATAAATACAATTAGTATTTATGATATAATGATCATTATTTAATTTTATGGTTTTTCCTAACTTCATTCCATAATGATCATCGAAAAATTGGAAAGTTACACATGTCTTTGTAGGTCTTACTTTCTCCATGATTGTAACATTGATTAATTTATAATAAAAATATTTAATGATTGTTTTTAAAAGTATATTTGATGTATAAATATGATAATTATTTTATTATTATTATTTGGGTGATTTTAAAAAATTACCTCATTGACCATAGTTGACCTACTAATGTCATTTTTGACACATAAAGAAAATCTCGTAAAAAACACCCGATTTAAACATAATTGTTTAAGTAGTTTTTTGAAATATTATAATAATAGAAATAATTTTTTTGGTAAACATTAAAAAGGTACTAAATAAAATAAATACTTATCATATAGTTTTATTCTGGAATATAAAGGCTCACAAGACAAATCACGTGCAAGGTAAGGGATTTCAACTCAATTTACATTTCGTTGAGATTTATTTATTGTAAAAAACATTGTTTATTAAATATAGTGTATATACATCCATTTTAGATAAAATACAATTAAACTATTTATTCTCATGATATTATAATTTTATTTTAATGTTACTACTTCATGGATATTCTGATTCAAATGCATCAATGTGGACACTTTGTGATGATTAAAGATCATTCCCCTCAGGAAATGTTTTATTGATTATCATTTTAACGTCACTTCCTTTTGTTATTGTTAAATTTCTCTTGAAACATTAAATTTATTTCAATGAACAAATTTTCATATATATGGTGAATATATTGAAATTTTTTCATATAATATCCCATTTCATTCATTCTTCATGATATTTTGAGTTTAAATTTTATTTATTTCATCTATGTAGGTTGAGTTAATCATTACAAACTGGATAATAATTTCATAACCAAATTTATTTTCATTATGTTTTATTAATTCATCATTGTCATTAATATTCTATGATATTATGTATAATGACTTTCAATATCTATTTTTGTATTTACTCATATATATGATGATTTATTATAAGGCCCCAGCCTTAAACCTTACATAATCTTGAGTTATCACAAGATTACACGTTGATGATCTTTTCAGGTTTAGAGCTTTAGAGAATTAGATCATGAATCTTGCATTACATTCCACATTTAAACAAAGTGGTTACATAAAAGACAGTATTCATTCTTCACATCAACGGAAACATATTGAAAATAAAACATGGATTCTTTCTTGACACATCCTTGACACTATCATCACATCATGTACCTTTCCCTTGACCTGTGAAAAACATTTCAAAAACTTGGGATGAGCATAAAAAGCTCAGTAAGGGTTATAAAAAATATGGAAAGTAAACATGAGATCATATATACATAAGAATGAAATCATACATTACCCATGAAACAAAGGCACTTTAACATACCTCATCAAACCATGAATAAATCATAGAAATCATAAGACATAAAGGAAAATTGAGGAATTCATAACATTCTTACATAGGGAGTAACCCTCTTGGTTACGTTTGGAATACCCATCACAGTATATTCCCTAAATCTCTGCGGAGAAACCTTAACGTTTCACTCCTTCGTGTTACCCAATGCATTGGAGAGCTATATCGGGCTCACCCACCCTTAGTTTATCACGGAACCACCCGTCTTCATAATAATGCTCAAGAACCATAACATAAACATATCACATAAAACATTCATAAAGTAAAAATAACATTTCCACATTTCAATAACAATATAACATTTTAGTATATTGAAAAATGAATCCATTCAAAAAGAAACCATTTCCAAAACCATTTAAAACATTTAATAAAGAGAATTTTGAATCAAAGTGTCCCATACCACCTTGAAGATTTTAAAATTTTAAACAATTAATATCCATATAAATAAATCCTTAAAACCATTTTGAAAACATGGATATTAATAAGAACAAATCATTAAAACATTTAAAGTGATATTTTGGTCAAAGGGTTTTTACCAAAATTAGAGACACTTGAATACAATAATTGAGGAATAACATTTAATCAGAACATTATAATATCATGAGAATAAATGGATTCATGATATAATATTACAAAGGATAGTATATACACCATATAAGAGTGAATTGGTGCATAACAACAATGAAGTCTCAATAGGGATGTAAAATGTGATGAAATCCCTTATAAAGAAGGTATCCTTAAATTAAGGATAAATCAATATCAGAATTATGTGTGAAAAATATAAATACACCCAATATAATTGGATATTAAGTGTAAAACAATAAAAGGTCATTCAAACATATTCAAAGGATGACATATTCAATAACTACATGTTGAACCCAAGAAATAGAAATTGGGTTAAAACGTTCCCTTGGTAAAATTCGACAGCCTAACGGCGTCACTTCAAAAAAATCAGAAAATGAGTTGATGAGCGATAAAAAGGGAATCTCATCACTTGGACATAAAATTTACATCAATCAGGATATAGAAGAACATATCCCAACATAATAGTATGTGAATTAAAAGACATAACAAACGAAGTCTTTTAAAATGAGGAGGGTGAATGGTTCCATTACCGACTTGGGTAACTTTCGAAAAGTACACCCCATTGAAGAAGTGTCCTAAAATGAATATGTAAATACCCATAAATGGAATTATATTACAAAAGGAGTGTAATAATGGGCAGTACATAAACCACTCAAATGAAATTGTGGCAAATGTAGCATAAATCTCACAGGAATAAAAGTGAGATGAAAAATCTCTTACGAAAACTCGGCAGCCTAACGACGCCACTTAAAACTTCCAAAATGGATTGATGAGAGGAAATAGGGTCTCTCATCATATGAACATAATAAGTACATTGGGAGTAATATAAAATAACAACCAAATCATAAGAAAGATGAGCTTAAAAGGAATGACATAAAAGAGTGTACTTAAAAAGAAAGAGAGGTGTATGATACCTTACCTCGGGTCTGACTTGACTCGATCGTTATTTAACGTCCTGAATAATAAACTGGAGTTAATTTCTACTTTCTTATGAACCTTATAAAAGTTCATTTTTCCTTTTATATCACTTATTTCAATGTTATAAACATTATGTAATCATTTAAGTTAATAATTTTTGTTCTTTCAATATTTGGTTCTTTAGTCGAAAATGGACTTCTTACAATTACATGTTGTTTGTGTGGTCAAGGTTCATTATATCCAGAATGATATTCATGATTTGGATATAATATATATCATATATATCCAGCATATACATGTATTAATAATATTACATAATCATTTAGAAGTAAGAAATGAAATGCACCGTTCATGGAGACGGTAAGCCGTACGTACGCATGAACGCTACTTT
Organism: Viscum album; assembly: GCA_963277665.1. Classification (NCBI taxonomy): domain Eukaryota; kingdom Viridiplantae; phylum Streptophyta; class Magnoliopsida; order Santalales; family Viscaceae; genus Viscum; species Viscum album. The sequence continues at coordinate 1,543,686,583 of OY728135.1, read as the reverse complement.
CATTTCATTCTCATACTTTAATGGAAAGAAAAAATAATGATATAGAGGTATATTATAATTCCAGTATAACATCATATATAATAAATTTAAATCCATCCTTTATACTTCCCATGTATGGCATTAACGAATCAAATCACTTTGAGGGGGCGGTAGTCCGCACTTCCTAAAATGAAATTATCGTGTTTACCCATAATGGAAACAATAATGGTATTCCATAAATGAAAAATACAAAATCTTAAGGAAAGAATAAACATATTATATATAATATATAAAAATAGTGACATCATAATGGCCACCTTTGAATGTGTTAAATGAGTATTGAACAGTCATCGTTTCGGGAGGTAGAATTTCGCCATCCACAGAAACCGTATGTTCTTTAACCATTTGATGTAGTTGTGTGATAGTGTAGCTCGAATAAATCTTATAGCAACATCCTAGTATATTTAATATACTGTTGTTGTTACAAAAGAAGTAAATAAAAAGATTTTAGGGGGTTGGAGAAGCAAAATAAAACAAATGAACATGAGAGAATGAATTACCTTTAAAAGTGTAACTCCTTTTGATTTGAGCCTAAAGGCTTCCTTTGAAAAGATTATGCCCAAAGGGAATCCTCTAGAATGAGTAGAGGAATGTGTAGAGAGTAAATGGGTAGGGTATGGCCGAGCCAAAGGCTTGAGGAGTGTGTGAAATGAGGTAGAGGTGGGGGCCTTTTATAAGAGGACAGGAGGGGCACTTTTGGAAATCATGAAACTATTATTTTATTTTCAAAAGTGTTTCGAAATTCTAAGGTCCCACATTGATATATTTCGAATATAAGATGATAAGTCTTAGAAATATTCCCATACAATAGTTTTTGGACAAGTGTAGGTTTTATATATTACATTATCTTTCCATTTTATTTAAATCGTTAAATAATGAGGTCATCGTTGCATCATCATGATGTCGTAATAAAATTAATTTATTTAATATCTAAAAAGTATAAATAAAATAATATGATGTATGAAATCTTTTTATATTTCTAATGAATATTTATAGTCAAAATTTGGACATGTGTAACCCCACTTAAAAACTGTTTTAGTAAAACAACTCATGTTTGTGTCAATTTAATTTTAACATTAAATAAATATATATTAATGTCATTTTCCAACCAAAGTGGCTCCATGGGGTCCCCAAGTTGACCCATGGGTTGTCTTGGTCGGCCATGACTCATCCAATAGGAGTAGGAAAAGTTTCATGGTGTTTTCATATTTTTATAATATCATTTGTACCTTAAATTACACTAATTACCTCTAATCGCGATTAATGAAAAAAAGTTACTATTCACCAAAAAATTATTTTCATCCCATTGAACCACATTTTACATACTAATGACAACCATGTATGTCGGATTTTCAAAATTCAATACACATTAGTGGTAAACTTTCATTTAACTGAAAAATTAGTTTGCTTGATTACCACATAGTGGTTTCACTATTCATCAAAAATTAAAGTTTTTCAGAAAATTACCAAAATTTCACCCTAAGCGATATTTGATATTCCGAATTCAAAAATGATGTTTATATTACCTAATTCAAAGAATATAAGTATAATTAATTAATTTAATAATTAACTCCCGCTGTCAAAATAAATAGCGTGTTTTTAAGAAATAATAAGTATCAAAAGATTGATACTAGTTTAAGTCCGATTTAAAAGTGAAATTAATTCAAATGACCACTATTGGATTTAAAGGTAAAAATATTTTCTAATTTTACTTTAAAACCAATTCAAAAGATTATCTAATCATATAAATAAATTATATTAAAAAGAGGTTTTGAATTAAAACACAACATTTTACACTATTCATTAAAAATGAACTTTATCAGAAAAATACCAAAAAATTACACAAAGTAAAAATTTGATGTCCCGATTCTAAAGAAGAGTTTTATTTTTTCCAAAAGAATGCATAAGAGTGATCAAAACTATATTTAATGACAGTTCTCCATCAAAAGGCGATAAGTGAACCTTTAGTGAAAACTAGGGCATATACACCAAAAATTGAATTCTTTCCGTATTTTAAGCCTCTATCCTTTATTGGAAAAATGTAAAAACATTTAAGAACATATATAATCATATTTTAGTTATTTCTATCCATTCCCGCTAATACAACGGCTACATGTTAGCTACCATTTAAAATAATATTATTTTATTATTAGAGTGCAACGTTAGATTCCCAAGAAACTCGTTGTTGTGTGTTGGGTACACCATCGAGCATAGTGTCCCCTTTAAAGTCATATTAATATTTTATTCACAAATATGGATAAATATGAAAATGTCATATTCTTTATTTACCTGGGGTGTTACATTTATATTTTGTACACATAATATACTCATTGATTTATTATCACTATAAAAATACAATATTTTCAATGGTTTATTTTTCAATGTCATTTTTTGGGATTGTTTACCCATAAATATCCATGAAAATAAATTATTTGAAAAATTTATAATAACACATCTTTTTTATTCTTTGGTTATTCATGACCCTTACTATGTAATAGTAACATTTCATATCTTTGGTACTCAAATTTTTTTATAAATTGTTTTATGAAAAGTTGACTTTATATCTCTCTTTAGTTAGAGAACATGTTTTATTCCAAGAACTCTGTTTTCTCAAATGGGGTTCAAAAAAGTTTATTACATGATTTAATGAATAAATTTTTACATTTTGTTTCTTTTACTAATGTCTTGTAAGGTATTTTTTTCACCTTTTAATCAAGTAATTTTTCTAACATTTTTATAGTGAAAAAGGAATGTTCTTTTGTACTCCTGCACTAAGTACAAATTTATTCATCAACATTTCATTGAAACTTATTTTCATTCTTAAAAGGTTAATTTTGAATGAAAATTGTTTAACAATTTAATTTTAACAAAAATATATTTCAAAATGATTTTCAAATCAAATGGATTTTTTCCACAAAAATATTTTTATATTATTTCTATTCATTAATGGAAAAAAACTTTTATTTTACCCCACATGGGATATATTTTTTATTCCATCGTTATTATTATTTTAGATTATTAATCACTGGCTTGTAAAAATATAATTTTCAAATTCAAATATATTATTTAATTTTATCCCCATGAAATATTGAATCTCATGTGATCATTTAAAATTGAATTACCCCTAAAATATCCACTGCATGTTTCATGGATATTACTATTTTCTAAACTGTATATAATTTTACATACGGTGTCTAATTTTCTAGTTATTTGATTATTTGTGGATATTTATGTAATTATTTATTATTTATTCAATGAGGATAATTTATAAGGTATATTATTTATATAAATTATTAGATATATGGAATGATTTGGGCAGAAAATGATTGGTGGGACCCATCCATTATATAGCCCCTCAATGTGTTGATAGGTTCTCACGAGACAAATTTGTTTTGAATGTTAAATGGGTTCCTATAGATAGTTTTAAATAATCTTATTGAAGGTATTGCAGGTATATGTTTTCATATTCCATATAAATTACTTGAAATAATTAAGTATTTAATTCATAGAAATTTCTCTTATCATTCATTATTGAGATTTTATGTTTACATATCTATGGATATATTTCGTTTATAGTTCATTGAAAAAATAGAATTTATTTTTAGTTATTTACATATCAATACTATTTCGTAATGTTATTATCAATTATTGATTATATTGAATGTGTTATAAATTATTTATCATTCATTATTGACTACTCCCATTGCTTCAATATTGATTCTGTTATACTATTAGCTTACTGAGGAATTGGACACACCCTTATTTCCCCCTAGATTCAGATAATTGTACTATGAAATATATGAAACTATATTAAATATGTAATAATGTTATCCATGATGTTAATTAAAAAAAAGTGTGTTCTAATTACTGTATTAATTTTAATTCAAGACTTATGTTTGTATTCAGTTTACCATTACTAATAAACTCGCCGACCTTTAGGATTTTATTCCTTGTAATAATGTCAATTTAATTGATAATAGGCACTGACTCCTAGAATTATTATTTCATGTTTCCATAGTTGGTATCAAATGATGTTTAGTTGATAAAATTGAAACAATATTGAGGAATTCATAGATTACAGAACATTAACCTAAGATATAATTTGAGGATATGTATATAAGAACAACATATAATTTTTTATAGTAGAGATTATGTGGGTCTTCCTAAAAATATATCATTTTCTAGATTCTAAAAGTGGATGTGGTTCTAGTGTAGATGTCCCTAGGAGTGACAACTATAACAAGTTTTGATGAGACTTACACGACATAGCCTAGTACATGAGATTAGTCTGGACTGTGCACCTACTTTGACACTCCTAGGGGATATACTTGGGATAATTCGGATTTTTTACGAGCCCTTTTTATGTATTTGGACATATAATGACTGATCTAGGTTAAATAAAATGTGTTTTAGATTTATAACCAAGTTTCATTATTTATAAATCCTATAAATGATATAATTTTTAAAACATAGACCATGGTATGACTTATATAGAAATAATATTTTTGAAGTATTTTTTTAGATGATATATTGAAAAATAATAGTGAAAAGGATATTAAGTGAGTAACCTTATTTCAAATATTTCTATCATATTTATTTTATAAATTATATGATTTTTTTAGAATAATAAAACCTATATTTCTGGTGGAAACAAATCATGTCTAGCAAGACCACGAGTCTCAAATCCCTGATCGAATGATAATAGGGGTTTCACATCAACCACTGGCATACAAAATGTCCTCATTAATATTTCATTGTTTTTAGTGGAAGAATTTTATGAATGGATACTAATGATAAAAAAGTAATGGTTACTATTTAGGACGAGAGATTATTTTCGTTGCAATATTTGTTTTATAGAGAAATTAGAGTCAAATAGTAGGAATTTTTAGTCTTTTATGGGCCTTAATATTCCTTATAAATGTATTTTAGTGCTTTAGGATTCAAAATTTATTTTTGAATGAATTGGTACATTTATCAAATCACATTTGAATGTTGAAATTCTTTTTATATAAATATTTCATTTATGTATACATTGGTAGTAAAATAATTCCCCACTATTTGGAAAAGTAACTTGAAACAAAACAATTTCACCAATACCTTGTTTTTTTATTGAACTAATGGTCTTATAAGTCGTCACATATTTTGGATTTGAGGCCTGAAACATTCCATTGATCGTTAACATGTTTTTGATTGATGACCTCAATCACTCCTTATAAATATTTACACTTTTACTCCATTTATGTATCTCTACTTTTAACTAATGTTCTAATATTTAGACACATAGTCACATGTTAATCCACATTACATTTGTACTTCCCATTATATTTTTTCATGAGGATGTTTTATGAACCCTTCACACGATACAAGATTTCAGAACAAAAAAATATCAAACAACATTTTACCATGATCATGTTTAAATTTCTATAATGTAATTTAATAAATGTGGGGATAATGTAATGCCCCAAATATATAAAGGTGAAACATTGCATTCAATAGTGTGCATGACATGAAACACTGAGCACGTAAGGGAATATAATAACCCAAAAACCTTATAACATATTTCCTATTTTAAATTAATTAAATATTGTAAATATCATTAATTTAATGTGATACTGCATTAGTGTGCGATATATGCAATAATGAGCTTCTACAATGGATTGTGTTACATGCATGACTGAGTTTTCACAGATAATAGTTATTATTAAAATATTATTATTTAATATAATAAGATACAACAAAATATATATTATGAATAGTAAAATCTAAATTATTAAAACATAATTCTCACCAAAATAAAAGATGAATTTTCTAGCTATATATTAATTATAAATGAATATAATAACTAAATAAATATAATTTTTTTTATAGAAAACTAATTTTATACTCAAAATGTTTTTTATACATATAGATTAAATTAATTATAATTAATGATTGTTTTTAGTGTAATATATATATATTATATTCAATATAATTCTTCTAATATATATACAATATATTTTATAGATATAAGAGAATAACAAACCAAATTTTACACATAAAATATTATATTTTAATTACGGCACATTACCATATTTCAATGGAGAATGTATTGTAAATTAAATTTTTGGAAATTTTATGAATATAATATGTAAAAATAATCATTATATTTGAAATGGAAATATGAAAAATATGTTAGGGAGATTTTTTTGGTATTTATCTTTAATGATTTATTTTTTAATGAATAGTGAAAAGACTGAATTTTACTTCAAAACAGATTTTTATGTAATGTATTTATTTTGTTAAATTAAATATTAAATTGTATTTAAATATTAATTTTATCATTTTTTAAAAACTAATCCAATTAAGGTCATTTAAATCAATTTATCTTTTTAGTTTACTATAAAAACATAGAAAAAATTATAATGTTTTTCTATAAAAACATACATGGTTGTGCCATCTATGGGATTAAATTTAAATTAATTTCAACCAAATATGTGATTTGAATTTGGAAAAATTGATTTCATATTTGTAATAATAATATTTTGTAATGTATAATTTTCTAAAATTATATTTTTTACCCAAAATATTGGTGCATGTAATTAAAATTTATTATAATTATTATGGTAAAATTAAGCTTAATAAGGGACTAAACATTGGTCTTAAGGGCCCAAATGACAAAAAAAAATTCCAAGAGCTATTTTAAAATATATATCGACCATATCCCTAAATTTCATGAAATTTTACAATTATGGTATACACTAAAAATTTGGAATATGTGTATGATATTCCATTGTCAAAATATTACAATAGTGGCAATCCTCCCAATTTATAAAAAGGCCTCATCTCCTCCCACTTCCTCTCACCAATCATTTCAATTTTTCTAGAACATGATACACCCAAATAGATCATATAAATCCATCTTTTAAACCTATAATCCTACCCTTGTTCATAAATACATCAAAGTAATACCGTTTGTACAAACCAAAATTAGTTACCCGATTAAGAAGTAACATATTTCCAAAACCTGTTAAGTTTTATTTTCATTATCCAAACCAGAAAAACTACATAATCCATAATCATATAATAAAAAATATCCTCAATATACTAGGATGTTTTATGATAACTATATGATCTATACTTTCACACACTCCAATTTAATGGTTAACGAACATACTATTCATGTGAACGAAAAACTACTGCCACACGAAATGGAAAATGTTCATTATTAAATTACTACCTCTTATGGTGGTCATTATGTTGGAAAATATGATTATATATGTTATATATGATAATTATTATGTCTTTATTCATAGTTATATCTATTTTAACACAAAAACTTATATGTTACATTTTGTGTAAATATGATAACCCAGCATGTGTTTAGTACCATAAAAAATCATTAAATCTTAGATAGAAAATTGAAGAATGAAACCCACCTACAAAAATGCACGATCTGTAGATCGACCTGTACGTGGTTTTATTTTCATTTGTCATTTTAGAATGAAGAATGGGAGAATCAAAACTAGATTAACCATTTCTTAGATTGAGGATACATCACTAAAGTGGGCTGAAGCTCTAAGCCATCATTGATACTCGACCTATTAGCATTTATCTTCTTTCTTTATCTCTCAAATCTGTCCCACCAGTATTAGTCGTCATCAGAGTGAGAGAGAGGTTCCATGTTTATCAGAGAATCCCCCCCCCCCCCCGACGATTCCCAACTCTAGATACTTGTATAATTAAAGGAGGGAGATGAGTTTTGTGTCACAAAACTATCTCTTTAATTAGGTTTAGTACTGATTCGTCATCACCTGGTCGTTGCACCGCATCATTGATTGGTTATTGTGTCGTAGCAAAAATAGTCTGAATAAAATATACTTTTTAGTTTGTTTATTTTATTTTTTTTCACCAAAAGTATGAAATTAACTTTTTCTATCAACCAAAATCGGTCAAGGTTAGGCCTTTATTAGGAGAATCCTGGAATTCTGAATTAAATGGTCCCCTCTTAATTTTTATGTGAGCCTTAGTTCTAATGTTTGAAAATACTGCTCATATGATTACTTAGCATACGTGAAAAAATTTATAAAATATGTTCTAACCACTCTAGTCCTTAGAATAACATGTCGTCTCAGAGTCAGTTTTCATAAAAATTTCATGTAATTATATAGAATTATAGAAAATATCTATTACATTACAGTATTCCACCCTTTTTGGGCTTCACAACATCATAATCCAAAACATGGTTATCCAATCAAACGGTGGTACTGAGCATGAATCCGAGCCTCCCTCTCTTATATTCTCTCCTTGAAGTTCTTGTGCTTCCACCAAAGTCACACCAAAGGAATAGACTATCCACAATGGAAGTACTCCTATTGATCCTCTATCTCCATTGGAAACTTAGAAAATGTTTCCCCATATTCAATTTCTTGCTCTCCCCAGTCGATGACATGTGATGGATCATCAACATACCTCCAAATCTACAACAAATGAAAAACTGCATGCACCCTGTGCATCTGTTGGGGAAGAGATAGGTATTACTCCACCACACCCACTCTACTGATAATCTGAAATGGTCCGATAAACCATGGAGATAACTTGATACCTTGGACAAAGCACTGCAATCCCCGTCGGTGTGAGACTTAAAGGAAGACATGGTCTCCATCCTCAAAATCCAAGGTCCTCTAACTACTATTCGAATATAATTTATTTCTGATCTATACAGCCCTCATTCACTCCTTGATGATCTTCACATTCTTAGTGGTTTCCCGTACCAACTCTGGACCCATGAGTGCTGACTCTACTAGGTCTGTCAGGCATAGGGGTTCTCTTCAAGGCCACCCATACAAGGACTAAAATGGTTCCAAGACAATGGTGGAGTGGTACAAAAACTCCACCAGTGGTATTTGGTCCTCCAAAGTGAGAACAAAATATAGGACACATGCAAGAATCATGTCCTCCATGGTCTGAATGGTCAACTATATCTGACCATCCATCTGTGGGTGAATGGTTGTGCACAAGCGCATCTTAGTTCAAAAAGTCTCATTCAATACCTTCCATAACCAATATTTAAAGCATGTATCATGGTCATAGACAATTGTCAAATGCATCCCGTGTAGCCAAACTATCTCTTGGATGTGGAGGCGTCCTAGGCCATCTACTGATCCATGCTCCCATATGGCTGGGAAGTAGTCCGACTTGTTGAGTCGGTCAACAATCACCAAGATAGAATTGTCCCCCCGTGACATTTGTGGTAACCCCATCACAAAGCCCATTGAGATACCATCCCACTTCAAATCCAGTACCTCATGTGACATTGACACGCTATATGGGACTAGATCAATGAACTTCACTTTCTGAGAAGTGAGGCATCATGAAACGAACTCTACCACCTCTTTCATCATCCTTGGCCACTAGTATTGACATAGGATGCATGTTTACATATTAAATACACCAAGATATACTGACAAAGGGGATTCATGGAACTCCCTTAACACCTCCTCTCGTATCATCACTAGTACTATAGTGAATTATTTGAAAAGTATGACGTGCAACCCACCAATTTAAAATACATCAAGAGCCTTTTTTGATGATATCTGAGCACGTCGATCCTTGGAGTCCACATCCTCATGTTGTGCTCTCTTACTCACTATAAGAGTAGAGGAGTGAAAATAATCAAATAAAGGAATTCTACTACATCATTATCTATGAATGATATTTGCATCACATCTAGCTGATTTGTTACCTCACTCAGCAGCTGTAAACCAGACCTCTTTCTGAGAATGTCTTTGGGCACGTTCCCCTTCCCATGAGTATAGAATATCTCAAAGTCATAGTATTGGAGGAACTCAAACTATCACCACTGTCCCTAGTTTAGGTCCTTTCATGAGAAGATATACCTAATACTCTTACTGTCAAAGAATATGGTGAACCATTCACGCATAAGTAGTACGACCACATATTCAAGAAACGACCACTACTTTTAACTATATGTAAGGGGTCATGTAGTTTTGATATTGCTACCTCAACATCTATAATCTGTATTCAATCACTCCTTCATCATGAATTATGAAATAACCCAATCCTTTACCTGATTCATTATAATAGACTACATACACAACACCCTCAACTAGTAATCTCAAGATGGGTGAACTCTCTATTATCAACCTTAAATCCTCAAAAATCTGTTGAAACTTCTCCATCCAAACGAAGGGTTGTCCCTTCTCTGAAAAATCTATAAAATGCAATGCTACTCAAAAAATTTCAGGTACGAACCTACAGTTGTATCTAGCCAACCTGAAGAAACTCCACACCTCACTCACACTCATGGGTGGCTCCCGATAAATCACTGCCCCTCTCTTCGCTGGATCCATGGAAAATCCTACCTCTAAGATGACATGTATTAGAATGTGGACCTCTCGGATCCATAATTAGCAATTCAAGAGCTTAATATAAAGCTGGTGCACATAGAGTGTATCCAGAACTATACTCAGGTGTGTAGCAGGCTCCCCCTATGATTCCGAGCACACTAAGATATCATCAATGGAGACCACCACCAAACGATCGAGGTAAGGCTGGAAGATCATGCTCATGAGTCCCATGAACACGACTGGGGAATTGGTCACACCTATGAGAATCACTAAAAATAAATAGTGTATATATAGGCATCTGAAGGATGTCTTTGGTATGTCCTAATTCTATACCCAAAGATGATAATAGCCATAACTAAGGTCTATCTTCAAGAACCATCTAGTACCCTTAAGCTGATCAAAGAGATCATCAATCCAGGACAGTTGATACTTGCTCTTCATAATCACTTGGTTCAAGTGCAGGAGCTTCACATATTGCTTCCATATTCAGTCTTCCTGATTGGAAAACAACATTGAGGATTCCCATGGTGAAACATTGGGCCCTAATAACCCCTTCTCCTACAAGTACTTCACATGTACCCTTAATTCATGATGCTATGTGGTTTCCATCCCATATGGTGATGTCTATATCTGTTCCATCCCTAGGTATAGATCAAGTTAGAGGTCTACCTTTATACAAGGATGTAGTTATGGAACATCCTAATGAAAGACATCATTATACTCATCCACCGCTACAAGAAATCTTAGACTCCTCTCATCAACCACACAGAGGGTGAGGCTAACCAACTAGTGAGTGATTAGATTCAGCCTCCTCTGAGAAGTCCCATCATGTGATGAAAAATTTACACTCTTGTCAATGAATGAAAACCTAGTCCCATTCTCACGGAAACCCTACAATTTCTTCCCAGTAAAGTCGATCTAAGAATGGGTTGTAGATAACAAGTCCATACACAAGTTGACGTCGTAAGGCCACGCCACCACTACTAGGAGATTTCTGTCGAAGCTATCATATCCTAGAGTAATCTCACACTACCAGCAGCAGTGTGTGATCATATGATCCCCTATTGTAGGAGTCTATAATCGTAAAGATCGATACAACGACTCAACCAGAATCTATGATCCCCGAACAATGTCTGTGGAAAAGAAAGTGTGACTAGAACCCGTGCCTTTAAGACCTGTAGATAATGTGGAGCAGACATAGATCATACCTGTAAATAATCTCTAGATTACAATGGTTTTATGACTCCATCACCTAATTCTATCCCCGCCCCTATCCACCATCTCCCAAAGCATGTGGTGGATTGCCTGGTGGTTGTGGTGGTATGACCTTGTATCTCCTCCAACTGTTTACTATTATGCACACCCCCTGCCACACCCATATCTCTATGGACTACCTTGTTTGACTATCTACCTCCTCTTGGTGGTCCCTCGACCACCTGCTGATCATCTGTATGGTGGGTTGGGTAGTCTCGAGCCATGTGCCCCTGCCCACCACACATGAAGCACAACATCGTCTTATGCACGTGTCCACTGCTCGTGGGGCCTCGCACTGCCTATCCAGTGTCCCAAGGTTGTCCCCAAGAGGGTCTAATACTATTAGACCCCTATGTCAGCTATCAGATACCCACTGCCAAGGACTCTGATACCTACCATCTAGTGGTATCTCTCATAGTTGGTGGAAGTTCTTCCTTGAATTTATCATTTAGAAGAGCTCACTCCAGTACCCCATAATGTGTAGGGATGTTGAGATAGATCATTGATGCTATGATATCTCTTCTGAGAACCTACTTGAAGGTTCAGGAATATAAGAATTGGTCCCATAACATATCAAAAGTGTATTGGGAGAGGTCTGTGATTCTCTTAGAGTACTGATCCCTGGTCAGGATACCCTACTGTAAGTGCAACAACTCTTGTATGTGCACTGAGTGCAAGGTCACATGGAAGAAATCCTCCCATAAAAGCTACTCAAAGGCAATGTTAGTGAGGGTTTCCTCATCATGCATCTATAGAGTTAAGATGCACCATCTCCTTATCGCATCATGTAGAAGGCTTGTGGTTAGAAACCCATCTGGATTCAAGGTGTCATCACTAGCTAGAAAACTCACATCACCACCTCCAGCCAATCCTCACATGTCGTAGGATCTGTCTCACCTCGAATCCTTAGAGGTCCCTTCCATTGGAACTCTAAAAACATGCTCAGTCAGCATTCATCCATTATTGGTAAGGCAGGTATAAACTAATTTTTGATGGGTGATGGTGCCTCTAGTACACCACCCTGGGGTTCCATATTATGAATTGGTCTCTACTACGATGCCTCATCACTTGGTAGACCATCGTTGTGATCCTATAACCGGATAGTATTTGGATGTCTATATGGAAGAATCCTGAAGGAAATAAAGATGATCCAAGATTAGTAAATTATTCCTGGTGATCTGACTATGAATCAAAGAGAATATGAATAACATTTTAAAAAAACAAAGAACTAGTGTTTTCATGTACTATGTTGGAAATAAGAATTTAGTGTCCTGGTGTATGTATACATTGGTCACTTCACTAACTCAAGACTCCCCTAATATGAAATTTTACCTTGAAACATTTAACGTTGATTCTCAAATTAAAAAAAGACATTTAGAATTTGAGGTAGAACCGACCACCTCTGATACCACTTTGTCATGACCCATCCCCTGAGGCCAATTTCGTGACTACCCCAATCCCACCTTCATTAGTCCAGGGGCCGATGACTAGAACAAAAAGGAATATCCCCAAAAAATGGATGGAATTCCCTTTAAACGAAAAACACACACAACCTATAACATAGAAAGTAAAGCTGAATCTGGGATACAAACAACAAGTACATTATATTTGGAAGCAAAAAGACAAGTAAAGGATCAACTAAAAGAATAAAGGGGCCCAAATACAAACCCAACTAAAAAAGAAAGTACATTAAAATAAAATAAAACCTCTCAATGTCCACTATGAAGGATACTACCTAAACGGTAGTTACATATCACTATCAGATGTTGATGTAGTGTTCTGAATATGTAGACTCACCTATGAGAACCACCTGGACATGGATATCTAAGATCACAGTAAAAGTTGTATGTCGTTTTCACAAGACACAATATGTGTTAGAAAAGCCCTTGCTGGGGTGAGTATATCAATACTCAGTAGGGAACCCAAAACCAACTTGGGTGTCACATAATTTCACAAAGGAAAACAAATGAATGAACTAAGGACAAAGTCATTAGAGTCATACCAACATAGGTATAAATTTATGTGTTGACAGGTAAACAAACAGTTAGAAAAACATAACCAAAATTACTACAAAGGCACCCATCCTCAATGTGTACTTTATTCATGTTAGGTCACATAGACCTATTCTGTAGCTAAGTCAGACATTCTCAGTGGTATTTGTGTTACGAACCCTCACTAATTATCAGATTCATGGAGTCTCACTTCTAGTTGATTCATAATGTCTTGATGGGTAGCTAAGTCACAATGTCTCGCTAATAGCTAAGTCACATAGTCTTACTAGGTAGCTAAGCTATTAAGTCTTTCTGATAGCTGAGTCACTGTGTCTTGTTGGGTAGATAATTCATAAAGTCTCGCTGATAGCTGAGTCATGGAGTCTCACCAGGTTGATGATTCACGATGACTTACTGGGTATTCTTCCATGAAATCATACATAGTGGACTTAATAAGGAACACCCAATAAAGTTGGTCCCAATGCAGTATACAATGCATCAATCGGACATACGGTTTTTGAGGTTTGCCACTTTTAGTAATAAGGGACCAGTTTCATCTGGGCCTGGTCCAACTGGTTCAAACCAACACGACCAACCTGACCCAGGGTCCTTAATGACCTGATCCTATTTTTATGGCCAATTGCTCTTTCCCATTGGCATGGACCATTTGACCTTTCTAGAATGGCTGAGTTTGTTCATGGGTATAACGACCCACACTTTACATACATTGTTAATACTTCAAAATTGAAGCACACTTATTACAACATATGACAAAACCACAAAGGACCGTATAGGTATAGTGTCTTTAGAAACTGGGAAACATAAACAACTGGTTCATAAATCTTCTACAGTGTCTCCCATTTATTTCATCATATCTAGGGTCCCTTTTAGCATATTCTACTTAATATCCATCTTCCTGACCTGGGGAAAAGAAAACATAAAAGGGTGAGCTCAAATGCTCAGCAAGGGCAAATAAAGGAAATAAAAATCATATCATATCTTTATCAAAACCCGCAAAAGAGATCATAATATCTTAACATGGAATAAATCATAGAAGTGAAAATGAGATCCCCATAATCATAACATAAAACTTGAAACTTTGTGGCATGCACACATAATCATGGAAAATCATTTCTTGTTAGTCATGACTCATCGCCAAGACTATCTTAGTGGACAAAGTCCCTTTCTGAACCGAGTTCACTCCTCGTTTCAGTCCTGTATCACTGAACCGAAATAACCTTCCGTTCCAGCCATGACTATCTCATGAGATATAAAATCATTACCCAATGCATTGGAGGGAGATATAGGTCCCACCCATCTTATAATGAATCCTTTCTTATGTGTGCCACATAATCATAAAACATAGATCATCGCATAACACATGAAACAAAAATGGGATTCTTGAAACATCATGACATCATAAATCAATTCATATAAGATAAAGGAATTCATAAAAATAATTCCATCACAACATGATCAAATCAATGTAATAATAGGGATAAAAACAGAACCCTTTATTATCTTAGATGGAAAATAATTTTGAAAATCACTTGAACTCCATTCTTGAGGAAAATATCCTTTCTTCTTCAAAAACATTTTTCCTTTCATAACATGTCATACAACTTTAAAATAAAAGAAGTTGATTAAAAATAAACTTGAAAACTTGTAAAGGAAGCTTCTTTGAAGTAATGTTTTAAAAATCCATTCATGCCGTAAAAGTTAAAAAAAACATTCTTCGTACTTTTGTCGGAAAAGTCAAAAAGTACCTCGTACGGAAAAACGACAAAAGATTCCTTTCATATTCTTTACTAAAAACTCACCTAAGGGTAAAATTGGATTTAAACTATTTCAAGTGGATGGAAACAATATTACATATTGAGGGAACATGGATGTGGATGATAAAATACACCCCAGTAAATACTTACGAATAAACAATCTCGGATAAAAATGAGATTGTGATATTTCCCTTACCTTAGGTCCGATTAGCTTTGTACGTGTCCGAAGCTCCTCTTCTTTGGAACGCCTTTTTGAATCCTCCACTTAAGGAACTAAGATTGGTCTTTGGAGAAGACCAGGACCTCTAGGATTATTCTAGGGAAGTGGAGAAGGGAAAATGTCAGGGGTTGGCCGAGCTTGAGTGCTCAAATTGGTGTGAGGAGGAGGGGGAGGAGGTTCCCTTTTATAAGGGAGGAGAGGGGCACCTTAGGAATATCTCAAAATATTATTTTATATTAAAGTCAAAATCGGTTTATAATGGTTCCAAAGGGTATTATTTCGAAGCTAAAGTGGGGATGGGTCGAAATCCTATCAACCAATAGGATTTAGACAAGTTTAGGGTATTATATTAACCTTATCAATTAGATTTAACTCTAAGTTAAATAATTTAACTTTTACCATGTCTTTTTGTTTTCTTTCACTATATGGTTAATACACTTACTATAACATGCCAAACGAACCCCAAATTGTTTATTATTAATATATATATCCTTATCTAAGTCATTTGGCCGAACCTTGGTTTTTTGGGAATAAAATAACAATTAATAATATAATATTTGATTTAAAAAAACTATTTTGTGTCAATTTTGACACTATTTGATATATGATTTTTGTGAAAGTCATAACAGAGTTATATGTTCGAACCAAGTTGATTAAATCAACAATAATATATCATAGTAACCTAGAAAATTAGTGTAATTCATAAAAAGCCTTAAATTACATTTATTTTGGTATTTATATTATTAATTATGTCAATATTTCATTAATAAGATAATTACTGCATCATCTTTGTGTCATATATAAATTAAATTATTTGATTTCTAAAAATTACAAATAAAATACCATCATGTAGGAAATCTTTTTAGCTTTCTAATGAATATTTACAATCGAATTTATCTTATGTATAACCCCATATTAAAAATTATTTACTTATTAAACTTTGATTTTAACTATTTTAACCCTTCTTTAAATAAATTAATAATAAATGTCCTAATCTAATCCAAGTGGGCCTAAATGGTCATATTTTATTCCTAAGTTTGTTTTTGGTCGAATTACACTTGTCCAATAGAATTAAGACATGTGTTAGGGTAATATTAATATCATATTTACCCTTAGTTACCCTATTTACTATTAACCGCGGTAAAAAAGTAAAAAGTTACTATTCACCAAAAAATTATTTTCATCTCATTGAACCACATTTTAGTCCTTGATATTAACCGTGTCTCTCGTATTTTCGAAATTCCAATCACAGAAGCGGTAAAATTAAGTTTTATGCAAAATTCAGTTTTTTAACCTACCACTTAGTGGTTTCACTATTCATCAAAAATTGAAAGTTTTCAGAAAAATACCAAAATTTCACCCTAGGCTAATTTCGATATTCTGAGTCCAAAAATGAAGTCCATTTTGAAAAATAAAATTTATAAAATTTCAAAAAGTGGTTATTACTATTCATAACGGCTAGTTTTAATAGTATATTGTTGTTTAGTGAAACTCGGTATTGCGTACGACGCAAGCTATCGAGGAAGGTCGCGATTGCGTGTAAAGAAAGCCAAGCAAGTGTTGTGTAGAAAAAGATTCCTTTGATGATTTATATAACATAAAAGTCTCGGGTGTTACATTCTACCCCCCTTAAAAGAATTTCGCCCTCGAAATTCGTCACTTTGTAACAAACAAATGAGGATACTTCTCCCTCATCATATCCTCAAGCTCCCATGTAGCTTCTTCAAGTTGGTGGTTCCTCCATAAAACTTTCACCAAGCGAGTGGTCTTGTTTCGTAGGACTTTTTCGCTACGATCCAGAATCTCTATCGGCTGTTCTTCATAAGAAAGATCTTGCTCCAGCGGTACAACTTCTGAGCTGAGTACATGTGAAGGATCTGGTATGTACTTTCTCAGGAGAGATACATGGAACACATCGTGAACTTGAGAGAGATTCGGTGGAAGCGCCAATCGGTAAGCTACCTTCCCAACACGATCCAGTATTTCAAAAGGACCGATAAATCTAGGGCTCAACTTCCCCTTCTTTCCAAATCTCATAACCCTCTTCCAGGGAGATATTCGTAAGAACACTTTATCGCCTACTTCAAACTCTAGGTCTTTTCTTCGGTTGTCGGCATAACTTTTCTGTCGACTCTGAGCTGCTCTTATGTGTTGTTGAATAGATCTGACCTTTTCTGCCATTTCATCAACGAGATCAGGTCCTAATAGCTTTCTTTCCCCAACTTCATCCCAGCAAGTTGGAGTCCTGCATTTCTTTCCATATAGAGCTTCATAAGGAGCCATCTGAATACTGGAGTGAAAGCTATTATTATAAGAAAATTCCACCAAAGGTAGGTGTTGATCCCAACCTCCTTTGAAATCCATAGAGCAAGCTCTCAACATATCTTCTAGGGTTTGAATTGTTCTCTCAGACTGACCATCTGTCTGGGGATGATAAGCAGTGCTGAAACTCAACTCTGTATCCAGAGTATGCTGAAGACTTCGCCAGAACTTCGAGGTAAATCTCGGATCAGATATAATAGAAAGTGGTACTCCATGCAATCTTACCACTTCCTTTACATATATCCTGGCAAGCTGATCTAGAGAGAAATCCTCTCTAATAGGAATGAAGTGTGCAGACTTTGTAAGACGATCAACTATGACCCAGATAGCATTATTGCCTTTGGATGTTTTAGGAAGTCCTGTGACAAAGTCCATAGTGATGTTTTCCCATTTCCATTCGGGTATGGGTAATGGTTGTAACATCCCCTTAGACTTCTGTCTCTCAGCTTTAACTTGTTGACAAACCAAGCATCGAGAGACATATTCAGCAACATCTCTTTTCATGCCATCCCACCAGAAGTACTCTTTCAGGTCCCTATACATCTTCGTGCTTCCAGGATGAATAGAGAATGAAGAACTATGAGCCTCATCCAGCAGATCTTTCTTTAATTCGGGGATGGAAGGAACGCAAACCCGATTCCTGAACTTTATTATCCCATCACAATCAAGGTTGAATTCAGGAACATTTCTAACCTTCTTTTGTAACTCGACATCTTCTTTCTGTGCCTCTTTAATCTTCACATGTATAGATGGTTGAACATTCATTTGAGAAAGATAAGATTTTTCCCCTTCCATTATAATTCCAAGATCCATCCTTTGTAAATCCATAAATATTGGATCTTTTGTGATCCTCATCATGGATAAACTAGCATGGTCTTGTCGACTTAATGCATCTGCCACCTTGTTTGCTTTCCCAGGGTGGTAATGGATTGAGCAGTCATAATCCTTAATCAGCTCCAACCATCTTCTTTGACGCATATTCAACTCCTTTTGTGTGAAAATATACTTTAAACTTTTATGATCAGTATAAATATCACACCTTTCACCATAAAGGTAATGCCTCCAAATCTTTAATGCAAAGATTACCGCAGCCAACTCCAAATCATGTGTTGGGTAATTTTGCTCATGGATTTTCAACTGTCGTGAGGCATAAGCTATCACCATATCATTTTGCATAAGAACACACCCCAATCCCTTCTTGGATGCATCACTGTAGATCACAAACCTTTCTCCACTACAAGGCAGTTTGAGCACAG
The DNA here is from genome assembly GCA_963277665.1 of Viscum album. Classification (NCBI taxonomy): domain Eukaryota; kingdom Viridiplantae; phylum Streptophyta; class Magnoliopsida; order Santalales; family Viscaceae; genus Viscum; species Viscum album. Next base: position 1,543,667,380 of record OY728135.1, on the reverse strand, counting down.
GTGCACTGGATAACCTTCTTTTCAACTCCTTGAAATTCTCTTCACATTCCTCTGTCCAGACAAACTTAACTCCTTTCCAAGTCAACTTGGTGATTGGATTAGATAATCGTGAAAAATCTTTTACAAAACGTCGATAATATCCAGCCAAACCAAGAAAACTTCGGATCTCAGTTACTGTTGTTGGTCTTGACCATCTTTCGATAACCTCTGTTTTTGCTGGATCCACAGATATCCCCTCTTTTGAGATTATGTGACCCAAAAATGCAACTTTTTGAAGCCAAAATTCACACTTGGTAAATTTGGCATAAAGCTTCTCCTTTCTCAGGGTCTTCAATATAATTCTCAAGTGATCTTCATGCTCTTCCTTGCTCTTTGAATAGACAAGAATATCGTCTATAAAGACTACCACAAATTGATCAAGATAGTCTCTAAAGACTCTATTCATTAGATCCATGAAGATAGCAGGGGCATAAGTAAGACCAAATGGCATCACTATAAATTCATAGTGTCCATACCTTGTACGGAAAGCCGTCTTTGGTATATCCTCCCTTTTGACCCTTAATTGATGATACCCTGAACGAAGATCAATCTTGGAAAAGTATTGAGCTCCGCGTAGTTGGTCAAATAAGTCATCAATGCGTGGGAGAGGATATTTGTTCTTGATAGTGATCTTGTTAAGTTCTCAATAATCAATGCAGAGTCTCATTGATCCATCTTTCTTCTTAACAAATAGAACAGGTGCTCCCCAAGGTGACGCACTAGGGCGTATGAATCCCTTATCAAGATTCTCTTGGAGTTGCTTCTTCAATTCCTGCAACTCAATTGGGGCCATTCTATAAGGTGTCTTTGAAATAGGCAAAGCACCCGGTACGAGTTCTATTGAAAACTCAACTTCACGATTTGGTGGAAGACCCGGTAATTCCTCCGGAAAGACATCATCAAACTCCCGTACAATTGGCATATTCTTAATCGTGAGTTTCTCACCAACTATTTGAGATAAATAACCTTCATTTAGTGGAATCAATACCCATAAGATGGATGAAATTTCCACTGGAAGGTTATGTTCATCCTTGCATTGATAGACGATCGTAGGTTGATCTGGAATATGAAATGTGACTTCCCTTCTTTGGCAATTGATATGAGCTCCATGTAGAGATAGCCAATCCATGCCAAGAATCACATCAAATTCCACTAAAGGAAGGATCACAAGATTTGCAGGAAGCACTTTCCCACAAACTTCGATCGGAGAAGAATTATAAACTTCTGATGCGATTGATGTGCCATTAGGTGTTGTCACAGCTAACTCAACATCTAATTGTTGAGGTAATACAGTGATACCCTTAGAAAATTTTTCAGAAATAAAAGAGTGGGTGGATCCAGAATCAAATAAAACATTTGCTACTTTAGAGTGGATGGTAAGTGTACCTTTCACCACATCGTTATCGTACTCCACATCGCTGATAGAAATTGCATGTGACTTTCCTTTTTCTTTAGCCTTAAGAGTTTGTTGACGTTGACCATCATCATCAACCCTTGGATTTGGGCATTGATTGGCATAATGCCCCATCTCCTTGCACTTGAAACATTGAAGTGTATCAGGTTCATTCTGTGTATCCCTTCCTTTGTTTGCATCATTAGACATCTTCTTCCCATTATCACGGCATTCAAATGCCCGATGACCTTCCTTTCCACATTTAAAACATTTACTTGTCCCTTTAAGACAACTCCCTCCATGTTTCTTTCCACACTTTGAGCATAAGGGAAAGTTCATCTTTTTTTTCCGTGTGCTCTTTAGATTTTTCTTTGAATTCCATCTTCCTCTTCTTATCAAACCCATGTGACTGGTGGGTTACTCCAATCTCCATCTCGACTTTGAGAGCACATCGAACGATTTCCTCGTAGCTATTGAAGTCCCTTATGGCTAACGCCCTTCGAAGACTTGGTTTTAAGCCACTAAAGAATCGATCGATCTTACTCTCAGGTTGGATAATATTACCAGAAGCGTACCTTGCAAGTCTGGTAAAATTTGCTTCATAGGTACCAACAGATTCATCATCCCTTTGCTTCAGTTCAAGGAACTCTTTCTCCATCTTTGTTCGGAGAATACGAGGGATGTACTTATTGAAAAATAAGTTCTTGAACTCGTCCCATTCCATAGACTCAATTTCATCCCTTTGCCTCGTATTCTTAACAAGATTCCACCATTGATCAGCATCTCCTTCCAAACGATACACTGCTAGGATGACTTTATCATGTTCAGAACATTGAAGAACTGAAAATATCTTTTCAGTAGTACTAATCCATTGTTCAGCAACTAATGGATCAGTAGACCCGCTGAAAGAAGGTGGACGCTGCCTCATGAAGGATTCAACAGAATGTTGCTCCCTCCTTTGCTCGTTTGGAAATCCTGCATGATTCATAGCTTGAGAAAGTTGTGTGAGCATGGCTACAAGATTTTTCATTCCAGCTCCCATATCGTTTGGTTGCTCAGGGGGACAATCATTGCATTGCCCATCGCATTCCGCATTAACACGGTTCCTTCGGGTTCCAGCCATTGACTAAAACCAAGAAGAATAGTGTGAGCAACACTAATTATAATAGGAAACCACATAACTCAAGAATAAAATTTTCATGCTTATGGTCTTATCCTAGGTTATTCATGGCCATTTCTAAGATTATGTTCTATGCTTAGACTTATCCTTAGGGTTCTTACTAAGGCTTTCACATCCTAGTTTCCAAAGGTTGACTATACCTTTCCTCTGATACCAACTATAACGACCCACACTTTACATACATTGTTAATACTTCAAAATTGAAGCACACTTATTACAACATATGACAAAACCACAAAGGACCGTATAGGTATAGTGTCTTTAGAAACTGGGAAACATAAACAACTGGTTCATAAATCTTCTACAGTGTCTCCCATTTATTTCATCATATCTAGGGTCCCTTTTAGAATATTCTACTTAATATCCATCTTCCTGACCTGGGGAAAAGAAAACATAAAAGGGTGAGCTCAAATGCTCAGCAAGGGAAAATAAAGGAAATAAAAATCATATCATATCTTTATCAAAACCTGCAAAAGAGATCATAATATCTTAACATGGAATAAATCATAGAAGTGAAAATGAGATCCCCATAATCATAACATAAAACTTGAAACTTTGTGGCATGCACACATAATCATGGAAAATCATTTCTTGTTAGTCATGACTCATCGCCAAGACTATCTTAGTGGACAAAGTCCCTTTCTGAACCGAGTTCACTCCTCGTTTCAGTCCCGTATCACTAAACCGAAATAACCTTCCGTTCCAGCCATGTCTATCTCATGAGATATAAAATCATTACCCAATGCATTGGAGGGAGATATAGGTCCCACCCATCTTATAATGAATCCTTTCTTATGTGTGCCACATAATCATAAAACATACATCATCACATAACACATGAAACAAAAATGGGATTCTTGAAACATCATGACATCATAAATCAATTCATATAAGATAAAGGAATTCATAAAAATAATTCCATCACAACATGATCAAATCAATGTAATAATAGGGATAAAAACAGAACCCTTTATTATCTTAGATGGAAAATAATTTTGAAAATCACTTGAACTCCATTCTTGAGGAAAATATCCTTTCTTCTTCAAAAACATTTTTCCTTTCATAACATGTCATACAACTTTAAAATAAAAGAAGTTGATTAAAAATAAACTTGAAAACTTGTAAAGGAAGCTTCTTTGAAGTAATGTTTTAAAAATCCATTCATGCCGTATAAGTTAAAAAAACATTCTTCGTACTTTTGTCGGAAAAGTCAAAAAGTACCTCGTACGGAAAAACGACAAAAGATTCCTTTCATATTCTTTACTAAAAACTCACCTAAGGGTAAAATTGGATTTAAACTATTTCAAGTGGATGGAAACAATATTACATATTGAGGGAACATGGATGTGGATGATAAAATACACCCCAGTAAATACTTACGAATAAAAAATCTCGGATAAAAATGAGATTGTGATATTTCCCTTACCTTAGGTCCGATTAGCTTTGTACGTGTCCGAAGCTCCTCTTCTTTGGAACGCCTTTTTGAATCCTCCACTTAAGGAACTAAGATTGGTCTTTGGAGAAGACCAGGACCTCTAGGATTATTCTAGGGAAGTGGAGAAGGGAAAATGTCAGGGGTTGGCCGAGCTTGAGTGCTCAAATTGGTGTGAGGAGGAGGGGGAGGAGGTGCCCTTTTATAAGGGAGGAGAGGGGCACCTTAGGAATATCTCAAAATATTATTTTATATTAAAGTCAAAATCGGTTTATAATGGTTCCAAAGGGTATTATTTCGAAGCTAAAGTGGGGATGGGTCGAAATCCTATCAACCAATAGGATTTAGACAAGTTTAGGGTATTATATTAACCTTATCAATTAGATTTAACTCTAAGTTAAATAATTTAACTTTTACCATGTCTTTTTGTTTTCTTTCACTATATGGTTAATACACTTACTATAACATGCCAAACGAACCCCAAATTGTTTATTATTAATATATATATCTTTATCTAAGTCATTTGGCCGAACCTTAGATTTTTAGGAATAAAATAACAATTAATAATATAATATTTGATTTAAAAAAACTATTTTGTGTCAATTTTGACACTATTTGATATATGATTTTTGTGAAAGTCATAACAGAGTTATATGTTCGAACCAAGTTGATTAAATCAACAATAATATATCATAGTAACCTAGAAAATTAGTGTAATTCATAAAAAGCCTTAAATTACATTTATTTTGGTATTTATATTATTAATTATGTCAATATTTCATTAATAAGATAATTACTGCATCATCTTTGTGTCATATATAAATTAAATTATTTGATGTCTAAAAATTACAAATAAAATACCATCATGTAGGAAATCTTTTTAGATTTCTAATGAATATTTACAATCGAATTTATCTTATGAATAACCCCATATTAAAAATTATTTACTTATTAAACTTTGATTTTAACTATTTTAACCCTTCTTTAAATAAATTAATAATAAATGTCCTAATCTAATCCAAGTGGGCCTAAATGGTCATATTTTATTCCTAAGTTTGTTTTTGGTCGAATTAAACTTGTCCAATAGAATTAGGACATGTGTTAGGGTAATATTAATATCATATTTACCCTTAGTTACCCTATTTACTATTAACCGCGGTAAAAAAGTAAAAAGTTACTATTCACCAAAAAATTATTTTCATCTCATTGAACCACATTTTAGTCCTTGATATTAACCGTGTCTCTCGTATTTTCGAAATTCCAATCACAGAAGCGGTAAAATTAAGTTTTATTCAAAATTCAGTTTTTTAACCTACCACTTAGTGGTTTCACTATTCATCAAAAATTGAAAGTTTTCAGAAAAATACCAAAATTTCACCCTAGGCTAATTTCGATATTCTGAGTCCAAAAATGAAGTCCATTTTGAAAAATAAAATTTATAAAATTTCAAAAAGTGGTTATTACTATTCATAACGGCTAGTTTTAATAGTATATTGTTGTTTAGTGAAACTCGGTATTGCGTACGACGCAAGCTATCGAGGAAGGTCGCGATTGCGTGTAAAGCAAGCCAAGCAAGTGTTGTGTAGAAAAAGATTCCTTTGATGATTTATATAACATAAAAGTCTCGGGTGTTACAATGGGTCCAGTCTTCTTGGTCACCTAGTGACCCAAAATTTATCCATCTCAGCCTATAATGGCGGACTCAACACTTTTCCTAGCTCGGGCCGTTGTGCGGCCTGAATTTATCCCATCAGCTAGGTCTTCTAAAGAGAAACATCTTGAAAATTTTTATCTGGGCCGCTCCATAAGCTTAGTAAATTGGCCCGGTGGTCTAGGACTAGCTCTACTCTTCTGGATGGCATGTGCGCAACTTATTAGTCGGCCGCTCCCGTTAACAGTGCACATCCCATAGGGAGCAGGCCACTCTTTTTACGCGGCTCCATCCTGGAATCGCGTCTAGGAAGCCGATGCAGTCAATGGTCCATGACCTCCCACTTTTCCGTAGTGGACACCACACGTGCCTCCTCTATTAGTGAAGATGAAAAGAGTCGACACCTCATCTAGAGCATGACTCTAGGGGTAGTGTTGTATCCTGCCTCCAACTATTGCAACTAGTCACTGACGAAACCTTTTGCAGGAAACCTGGTCTACTCTGGTGGTCCAATTTCATATCCATCTACATCATTGGTCCTCTCAGATTACCTCCATCACTTCCACGACCTTAGATAGGTCTTTACGCCATTTCAAGGAAGTGTCCATGAAGAACACACAAGCGAAGGTGCTCGGGACTTGTTTGTGTCAGCTCATTCCGTCAGCGTTAGAATTTTAAAAACATAGGGGAGGATTGGGATCATAGTTCGGTCATGAATAAGTAAATCCTAGATAGAAAACCCGTGAAAAATAGCCTTCTTCAAGAATTCATGATCTGTGGATAAACTTGTTCATGTGTTGATCTGCGTTCGACGTCTTAAAATTAAGAATGAGATAATCAAACAACACAAACCCCTACCTAGATTGAGGATCTATCACAGACAATGGAAGAAGCTCTATGTCATCATCAATCCTCAATACATTAGAATTCATTTCCATCCATTGTATCTCGAATCCATCCCACTATCATTTTTCATGGGAGTTCCACCATGAAGAAAGAGAGAGAGGTTCGACATTCATTAGAGAATTTTCCTTCACTGTTTACCAACTCTGGATTCCTGTTGAATTAAAGAAAAGAGATGTGTTGTGTGCCGCCACACTGTCTCATTTAGGAGGTTCATTAATTATTCCACATTTCCTCATTACTGCACTATATTGTTGACTAATCATTGCATCATAGTGAAAACCATTTTAATAAAATAAAAATTTAAGTTTATTTTTTTTACTAAATGTTCTAAATTTATCTTTTTTGGTCAACCCGTAATGGTTGAGGTTATGCCTTTTGTAGGTGAATCCTACTATTCTAAATTCAACAGTGCCATCATATTTTCAATCATTTAATCATTTCAAATGTTAGAAAAACTCACTCGCACGATTACATATCATACATTATAAAAAGTTCTAAAATACGTTCTGGGATCTTTGGGCCTCAGAATCACATGCCGTCTCAAAGATGATTTTAAAAATAATTCAATTTAATTAAAAAAATCACATAATATCTAGGACATTAAATTTTAAATGTTATACCATGAAACTATTTATTCTCTTAATATTATAAATTTCATCTAATGTCCTTACTTTAGGGATATTACAATTCAAATGTCTCATTGTAGCAGGGTAACCTTTTGAATGTTTTACGATTAATCTCCATAAAAATGTTTTGAATGATTATCCTTGCAATATCACATCTCTTTTCGATTGTTAACATTATCTTATGAAAATAAATTTATTTTTGTGCAAATAATTTTTATATATAGGTCACATACTATGAGTTTTTCATATAATATCATCATTCATTCCTTCTTCATGATATTTGTTTTGTTATAATTCGGGTTATTTCATCTATGGGGATTGAGTTAAAAGTTATAGAGTGAAAAACAATTTCCCAATCAAATTTAGTATCATCGATTTATATTTCATCCTTGTTCTCTTTAATTTTATAGTATCATGTGTATAAATAAATTGAATATCTATTGATGTATTTCATCTACTATATGAAGATTTATAGCTTTTACACATAATATACTCATTTATTGATTCTAACTCCAATATTTTAGTATTTCCAAGTGTTTAATTTACAATATCATTTTGTTCTGGATGGTGGACACTTATATTTCCATCAGAGGATGTTATTTGATCACTATGTAATAAAACATTTATTTTTCTTATACTCTGGTTATTCATGACCTTTTTTAGGTAATAGGTTTATCTTTCAACTATTTGGTACACAAAATGTTATAGAAAATATTTTTAGAAAAACCCAAAGATATTTTCCACTTTAGACAAAGAAAAATATTTATTATAGAACCTAGTTTTCTAAAAATGCTTTCAAGAATGTTTTTAACATGTTTTAGTAAGATCATTTTTATACTATTTTTATTTTACCAATTATTTCAATGGAATCATCATGTCTCTTCCCAAACAAGGAATTCTTCTAACCTATTTAAAGTGATAAATGAATGTTCATTTTTTATTTCATACATAAAGAACTGATTTAATCTCCACTAACTAATTGAATCTTCCTTTTCTTGTTTAAAATGATGATTTTTATAGGAATTTTTCTCAAAAGTTATTTTAGATGAAACATTTTTTTCAAAAGGATTTCAAAACAAAAAAAATATTGGTCAGGAACTATTTTAAAATATATTTTTTAGTTCTTTTATTCCTCAATGACAAATACCATTTATTCTACTCCACATAGGATATTTTTTTTTAATATAATCTTTATTCTTCTGTTGGGAGATTTAAGATTTATTTGTATAAGGACAATATTCACATTAATATTCATGATTTATTGATTAGTACCCATGAAATATTCAACATTATAAGATTATAGATCATTGTATTTACCCTAATTCATCCAATTTATTTATCAGGGATATTAACATTTCCTTAATCATATATCATTTTATATATTATGTTTACTTTGATGTTTATTTTATTCTTTGTGGAAATATTGATAATTTTGTATTCTTTATTCGATATGGATATTTCATAAGGAATATTATTTATTTTGACCATTCAATATGAGGAATGATTTAGACAGTCAATGAATAGTGGGTCCCGGACATTATATATCCCCTCAATGAATCATAATATTCCAACGAGGAAAATATTATGTGAAACATAAATGTGTTTCTATCTCTCATTTTATGTTATCTTATGAAAGGTTGTGACAGTATAGGTAATCATGGGCATTAGATACGGTGTCCAATAACTATGAATTTCCTTCATATATATTTCAGTTTTTATTCATCCACGATATTTTGTTTTGTAATATCTATGGGTACATTTAATTTTTAGTACATTAAATAAATTTAATGTGTCTTAATTTCAAAACTTTCTATAATTATTTTTAATTATCTAGTTATTCATAGTTTATTATTTAGATATTTACCATTCAATATTATTTACTCATTGATTTTAGATTATTGGTTACATGGAATGTTTTCTTTGGTATTAATCTTTGTATATTGATTATTTTCATTGATTCAATATAGATTTCACTATACATTTCCCTTACAAGGAATCAGAGATCACCCTTATTTTGATTCTTTTTCCACAAGATTAAATGAATTATATTAAGAATGATAAACTAGGATATTCTAGATAGAATAATGTTATCCTCAATGTTATTTAGTAAACAATTATGTTTTAATTAGTGTTTTAATTTTAGTACAAGGCCCATGTATTTATCTGGTTTACCAAGACTAATAAACTCTTAGTCCATTAGGATTGGATTCCATGTAATCATTCCAATGTAATTGATATGATAAATAAGATCCCGGATTTCTATGGTCGGGTGGCTATATAGGGTATTCCTAATAGTAATATTACATTAGACGATTTTTATGGGAGCTAATGAATATCCATCACAAAATAAGAATATTTTATTTATACTCTCCATAGACACTAAACAATTATATTCCTTTAGCGTGTGTATATGAAAGGTATTGAATATTAATATAAAAAATAAATGATATTAATTAATGAAAATTGTAGGTTTCTGATGATTTTCTAAGAGGAATGTTATAGTTATCCTTTGAAAACAATGATGATAAAAATTAGAGAAATCAATTGGTATATTTATATGTATATATCTATTAATTACAGTAAGGATAAATATAAGGATCATTAAAAGAATAATAAAATGAATTAGAATTTTGTTAAAGGATACACTATGTGGTTTCCAAGAAATTACATAAAATTCCAGATACTACAATTGGATGAGGCAATAGATTTGATCTATCTAGGGGTAATAACTCTAAAAATAGAAAAATGGGATGGACTTGATCATCACATGGTATAACGACCAAACATTAAAACATTACATATTTTTGATTTTAAACAAGAAAAAACATTCTTAATAATTAAGGATATTTGTAGGTTTATATTTTTAGAGAATTAGGACATAATAAATACCCAACATCCTAGAATCATACATGAGAATACTACTAAAACTGTAACGATTTCTTCAAAAATATAATTTTTTGTAAATAATACATGATTGCATTGAAAAATATTCATATAAATTAACATTGATTCCGTCATTATAATATGAATCCTTATAACATGTGAAAAACATTTAAAAACATAATATGATAACAAAATTTTATGTAATAGATATAGAGAATGAAATCATTATCCAAGTGATAACATAAACACCAATAAACCCCATTTCATGAACATCGATTAGCTTTCATAGACATATCATGTAGTTTCCTTTGGAAATATTTACCATATCACTCATAAAATAACCCTTACACATGGAATAACCATTCAATCATCTTCTATATCCATATTACCCAATGAATTAGAGTTCTATAATGGGTCTCACCCATCATATCTTGAGCTATAATGGGCTCAACACAACATATCTTGAGATATAATGAGCTCAACAAAATATATCATTAGTTATAATGGACTCTACCCAAAATATCATGATCTATTATGGGATCAAACCAACATAACCATGTCTATAGAATATATCACGAATAAAACACCTGATAGATCATTTGGACCCTTGGGAAAACACATTAATGTTTTCATAATTCCCCTATTCTTAAAACAAATCACTATTAAAATATACAAACCGTGAACATAATAATGAAAATATATTCATAATAAAATACCATTTCAATATATAATGGAAACATCCTATTAATAATGAATTATGAAAACATGAGAAACTACTCATTCCATATAAACATTCTTTTGGATGTTCATTAAAAATACTTTTAAAAACGATTTTAAAAAGAAACTCCTTTAAAAATATAGTTGGAGTGAGAATTAATATAATGGAAATGATATGTTTATAGAATATAAATACACATAATAAAACATAATATCAACAAAAATTAATCACACAAATAATCTCAATACCACATATTAAATAAAGTATAATGTTTACCCAAAGAATGGAAATTAGGTTTTGAATTTCATTCCCTCAGATTCAACTTAGATAACATTTGTTTAATCCACATATATAATTGTTAATGGACTGTTATTAATACATTAAAAAGAATAATAATTTTTTATAACACCTTATGTTATTATTTTATAACATCATTCTACCCATTAATTTATAATATTTTGATCTTTCCATTGTTTTGTTGTGTTCTTTACAAGATTTAAATGGTCTCTTCGTAATGGATTCCACTTTAGAATTGAAGAGAAACTACATAAGTGAAATTTAATTTTATTGAAATATTTCCATATTATTAAATATTTACATAAATCATTTTGTTATTTTTTATGAGGATGATTCATTAGAAAATTAACTAGTGATAATCATTAGTTTATTTTGGTGAATTTTGATATTACGACCAACTTCTGTTTTATTTATTAATTATATGAATAAAAGATAGTTCCAGGAAATAATATATAAAACAAATATGTAGAGTAAAATATTTTTTAACCATAGTAATGGTTTTATGAGAATATTTTATTTAATTAATGGATATTGAAGACACATCTTCCATGATGTCGGTAAATCGACACATTGCAGAGGTTGTTTTTGTTTTTAGAATAAGTTGGAGGGTAGAAGAATTATAATGATGAATTGTTCCAAAATAATTATAAAAATAAAGTATATATATGATATTAGTTATTTCATGCATGTTGGATATGGGGATGGGAAGATAGTATATTAAAATACAATAACTGAAAAGAAAACACAAGAAATTGAAAGGGGATTCTTACGTCTTGATTTCTTCTCATTGAGATCCTCATTAAGGCCTCTGTTATTGGCCATTTGGTGAGACCAGAAGGTCCTGAATGTGGGTAAGAGCCTTTGTAATATGATTAGTCATAATTTAGACAATTATCTAAGTTTTAGTGGTGTGACAGGAAGAGAGGGTGAGGGTAGTATTTATAGTTGAAGAGATTAGGGGTTTTAAATTATTTTGATACTTAGTTTTATATTTTTGCTGAAGTCTATGAATGGTCTGGATTAATGGGAAGACATTGAAAAATTAATCAAGGTCACATAAAAATATCTTATAACCATAAGAATTTAAAATTATAATTTATGAATAAATTTTATGAAAATAACTTTTCAATTAAATTATTTAATTAATTTCAAAATGTTAATTAAATATTTATGAATTATAAAAATACCATCTCTTATATAATGATCATATTATGAAATATAAGATGCCTTATTTTAAAATACATTCATGGATTATGTTAATATTTATTTGGCCAATTTACAATTATTAAGGGTCACACTACTATTAATAATAGTAGGTTACTATTCATAAGGGTATGCCAATATTTAAAAATATTAAGGGGTTCTATTAGATAGAAAATAACATACTGATCACAACTGTTTTTGACTTTTTTTTTTGAAATTCAAATCATAGAAGCGTTATAATAATGTATAACGACTAGTTTATAACTATCTTCTTTAAAAAAGTGGCATTATATAGAGACTCACTATTTCATACATGAAATTAAATTTATTTTCAAATCCTTGGTGATGTTACATTCTACCCACCTTTTGGAAATTTTTTCCTCATAATTTTTATTTACTTATTAATTAAGTGAGCATTGCATTACCTTATAGTATATTCTGATTTTGATGATTCTTCTTCAACCATTTGGTTTTTACAAAAACCATTTACCTGGTAGATTACCTTATTCCATAATACATGCTCTTTATGAACAATAATAAGAAAAGGTATCTCTCAATAAAACAAAATTTTATTTCATCTAAAATAATTCTAGGCTCAATAATTGAGATAAATCTAAAACATACAATCCATAAATAGAAACATGAAAAACATTATGTATCCATGATAAACTCAAAGAAAAAGATACTCGGTAGTTGACTCGTCCATCTTTCTCTAGGATTTCATAAGGCCAAAAGAACAGTGGATTCAATTATCATTTTTTACCAAAATAAATCACAAAATTTCCCTGGATAGATTTTATAGAAAACATGATCACCTACCTCAAATGAAATGTATTTCCTCCTCCTATCTATATAATTTTCTACCTACTCCAAGCTGCCCACATGTGTCACTGAATCATCTGAGCTTTTTCTTCCTCTTCCTCTACTAATTCTGCTCCCATCAACTTTCATTCCCCAATATCATCTTAAAATTATGGAGTTCAAAAACACTTTGAATACAATGCCTCAAAATGTTCCATTAGTATTTTGGAATGAAAAATCTTTTTATAAGAAAAATCAACTATAGAAAGATATTGATCCTTCACTTATATTCCATTGAACATACATGATGTATATACTCTAATGTCTGAAGTTTTCTCTCTATCATCCCATAATGTTGAGGATCCAAAGTGGTGTTGAAATTTAATTGTGTTCCCAAAAGCTTCTCAAGGACTTTCAAAAATATATAAGTTATCTAGGGATCATGGTCAGCTATAATGGAATGAGGAACTCCATGTAACCTGAAAATCTATTTAAGGTACAACCAAGAAATATGATCCAAATACATAGTATTCAGAATATGAAGTAAATATTATTATTTATTTAGATGGTTATCAATATCCTATATTGTACTATTAGTCTGAGGTGCATTTTGTAGTCCCACAACAATGTCCATGGATATATTTTCCCATTTCAACTATAGCCGTAGTAAAGGGTGAAACATCCCCTTCATTAACTACCACTCTTCTTTAACCTATTGACATATCAAACATTTCATGGTAAAATCAGTAATATCTCATTTCATTCCATCTCACCAGTAATACTCTCAATGATCATTTTAAATCATTGTGCTACCATGATGAACTGAAAATGATGAAATGTAAGATTCAAATAACAATTATTTCTTCAAATAATAATCATAAGAAACACATTATCTATTCCCAATCCTCAAAAAAAACCTCTTATCAAGGATAAATTACAGAAACATACCCATTTTAACCAATTATAAATTTCTCTATAGCTCTTCATATTCATTTTTCTCTTGCTTAATTCTATCTAATAGAGACAACTTCACTAAAACCTGAATCAAAACATAGGAATTTCCTTCACCAAAAACATTCAATACTATTTTTATCAAATAATTCAACAATGTGTCACATTTTAAATGTATCTTGGGTATTGTAGAATTAGTTTACTGACTCAATGCATCAGCCACTAGTTTTTCTTTTCCAAGATGGTAATGAATCGTGGAATCATAATCTTAGTTTAGTTACAGCCATATTCTATGTCTCATTTTTAATTCCATAAAAGTAAATATATACTAAAAGCATTTATGGTCAGTATATATTTCACATTTTAATCCATACAGAAGATTCCAGAGATTTTTTAATGAAAAAACCATAGTAGCTACTTCCAAATAAATTGTAGGGTAATATAACTCAAGAGGATTCATCTGATTCGAGGTATAATCAATTAAACCATCATTTTTCATAAAAAACAATTAAGTCTATTCAAAAAAGAATCAATTTAGATTAAAAATTCACCACATATAGAAAGTAGGTTAAAAACTGGAGAATTCATAAATATTCATTTCATTTCATGAAAATGGTCATCACATTCTTTTTTCTAGATGAATTTAACTTCTATTTTAGTTAACATAGTTAGTAGCCTATATAACCATGAAATGTTTTCAACAAACCTCTAGAAATATCATGACAATTCAATAAAACTATGAATCTCGGTTATATTTGTGTTTATTGAACATTCTTCACCAACTTTTGTTTTATCAGGATTAACAGTTATGCCATCATTAGAAACAATCTGACCAAGGAATGAAAATTTTTACAGTCAAAATTATCACTTGCTGAATTTTCGATATAGTTTCTTTTCTATTAAGGTTTTCAAAACATCCCCCGTATGTTTTTATGAACCTATTTACTTTTAGAATATGTATAATTTTATCAATAAACACATCCAAAATTTGACCAAGAACTCATGAAATATTCTATTCATAATACCCAAGAATAGAATGCGAATTAGTTAAACCAAATTGAATAACCAAAAAATTCATAATGACAATATCTAGTACGAAACACAATCAGTGGGTTGTCTGTATCTTTTATTTTAAACGGATGGTACCCTAACTTTAGTTAAACAATCGAAAAATATTTTTCTCCTTGTAGATGATCAAACAAATCATTAATATGGTGAAAAATATAATTATTTTTAATAGTTAGGTTTATAAAGATTCTATAATAAATTAAAATTATCATTGAACCATCCTTATTTTTAATAATGAAGATATAATCACCCCATAGAAATGTGTTAGGTTAAATGAAACCTTTATTTAATAATTCCTACAACTACTTTTTTAATTCTAGAAGTTTTATTTGATCCATTATATAAGGGCATTTAGGAATTTTATTAGCATTAGGAACTAAGTAAATAGAGAACTCAACCTATCGATCGACCATAACATTACGAAAATTATTAGAAAAAACATCCAAGTATTCATTTACCACTAGTACATCAAGAATCATGATGGTTCCTTTATCTTCAAAAAATATGGGCAAGATAACATTCATTTCATCTTTAATCAGTTTCTTAGCTTCTTAGTATGTTATCAATGGTATGTGGTCCATATGGTACAAAAAATTAGAATCATTCTAAAAAACATCTTCTCCTTCAATGTAATTAATCATAGAATGATAAACAAATTCCAGTCCATACCTAGAATAACATCAAACTCCCATAGATGAAATAAAATAAGAATTGTAGGTAAAATGTTTCCCTTGAAAAGAGAGGTAGATTATTATATTTTTTACCATAATATTTCCTCCAGGTGTTTTTACGATGATTTATGGGTTCATTTAATGTGTTAGAATACCCAATTTTGTAGATAATTTCCATGAAATGAAGTAATGTGTAGAACCTGAATCAAAAAATACATTTTCAAATTTTTTTAAAACAATAAATTTGTCTGATACTGCCTCATTGGATGGATCAATATCTACTAAAGTGGTTGCAAATGATTTTTCCACAACCCTATGAGTCTAAAAATATAGATTCCTTGGGAAAATTATACCATATCAGCCTTACGTCACCCTTATACATGGAAAAATAATTCAATCAACTTTCATCTTTCCAGTACCCAATGCATTTTAGAGTTATAATAGGGCTCCCCCATCGTATGTTGAGATATAATGGGATCAACCCAACATATCTAGAGCTATAATGGGATCAAAACAATATATATTGAGTTATAATGGGTTGAAACTTACATATCGTGAGCTATAACAGGATCAAATAAGCATAACTATGTCTAATGAACATATCATGAATAAATCACTTGATAACTATTTGATCCCTTGATAAAAACAAAATAATGTTTTCAAAATTTCAATTTTCGTAAAAAAAATCACATTTAAAATGTAAAAACCATGAACTGAATAATGAATTCATATTAATAAACAACTACCATGCCAACATATAATGGAAACATCATAGTAATAAAGAATCAAGAAAATAGGAGAAACTAATAATTCCATATAAACAATCTTTTTTATTTCAATTAAAGATACATTTCAATGAACTTTAAAAGGAAAGTACCATAAAAATATAATTGGAGTGAAATTTAATAGAATGGAATAGATATATTTATACACTATAAATACAAAAAATACAACATAATATAAAAAACACATCCAACAAATATTCTAAATACCATATAATGAATAATGAATATGGTTATCCCAAATAGTGGAAATTGGGTTATGAATTCCCTTAACATAGGTTTATCTTACATCAAATGTGTTACATTTAAATGATTAAAAGGGTGTTATTAATAATTTAGGGAATCATAGTAATTTTTACAACACTTTATATGATAATTTTATAAAATCATTCCAACCATTAATTTATAATATTATGTTTTTTCCATTATTTTTGTGCGTTATTTACATGATTTCCATGGTCAGTTCATAAAGTATATCCCAAACGAATGGAAGTTAAACTACAAAAGAAAATTGATATGTTATTAAATATTTTATAGAATATAAAATTATTCCATCAATCATTTTGGTTATTTAGTAAGAGTATGGATCAATTAACAAATCATTCATGATAATCATTAGTTTATTTTGGTGAATTTTGATCATTACAAACCACATTCGGTTGATTAATTAATTGTATTAATTGAAACTGGTTCCCAATCATAATATATCATATCTTATTTATAATAAAATATTATTTATGGATATTAATGTTTTTATGACAATATTAGAAAGAACATAAGGAATTTGAATACACATTATCCACGATGTTGGTAAATCAACACATCACAGACGATGTTTTTGTTTTTAGAATTAGTGGGGGAGGAGAAGAGGTATGCTGATGAATTGTTCCATAAAAAAGTTAAAAATTAATTGTTTATAATTTAATGAATCTTTCATATCTCTTGGATAAGGGGATTATAAGAGATTATATGAAAAGAAAACAATTGATTAGAAAACACAATTAATTGAAAGGGGATTTTTACCTCTAGATCTCTTCTCCTGGAGATCCTTCTTAAGGCCTTTGGTATTGGCCTTCTGGTGGGACCATTAGGTCTCAATTGTGTGGAATCTCCTTCGGATGAATATTTTGTTGAATTATGGAAATGGTAAAATATTTATTTGTTTTAGAGGAAGAGGAGGTGAGGGTGGTATTTTTAGTAGAGGAGAAGAGGGGGTTTACATTTTTTTAATAATAAGATTAGTATTTTCTTCCAATATTAGGAATTTTATTGAATCTTGTGACCAAAAATAGTAAACAGGTCAAGTGAGTTGTAACCAAATTCTATTTACATTATCAATTACTAAATCCTGATTGATAAATTCATTTATTTATCACATTTCATAAATTACCAAATTTCACTATTCACTAAAAAATTAGGGTATTTAAAAAAATTCCAAATATTCACTCCAACCTTTTTTTGACTTGAAAATTTAAGAAATAAAACACATTTTTACAAAAAAAATTTCTAAATACGAGAAATTTAATTTAAAATTTTTTATAACACCTTGAAAAATTAATCTAGGTATCATAAAATTTTCCTATAACCATTAGATAATAAAATAATAATTATTGATTCAATTTTATGAAAATAAATTTTCACCTAAATTATTTTATTTATCATTAAATTTTAATTAAATATTTATGACTTAAGAACCATCACTTATATAATTATTATATTATCTCTTATAAGATTCCATTTTTAATATAGAATCATGGGTGAAGTTACTATACATTTGGAAAAGTTACTATTCATAATGGTAATATTACTATTCATATGGCTATTTTACTATTCATAAGGGTATGTTACTATGAACCAAAAATTATGTTAGTACTATCAGGCTCCAAATAACTTACTGATCACAACCATGTATGTCCATTTATTGAAATTCAAAACACATAAGTAGAAAATTTGTTTTTAATGGCATGTTTTTAACTATCCCCTTAAAACAAAGTGTCAATATAAATATACTCAGTGTTTCCGACATTAATTTATTTTTTTTAAAACCTTGGGGTATTACACTTAGTGAATGTGAATGGGATTTGTTACACACCAGGTTTCATTCTCCCGGGCAATATACATTGGAAATTTAAAAATTCCTACGAACAATCAAGAAGGATTAAAATAGATGATGTATATAAATGAACTTTAAAGAAACCAAGATATAATAGATTAAAAATAATGTGTTTTTATTTAAGAATCTTATATGTAATTTTTCATTATTACATGACCTCCCACAATGAATATTTTTAGTCAAACTATTATTTTTGGTTTATTTCATTTGTGATAACCAATAGAAACTAGCTTAACATTGAACGTGGTATAAAATGCGTTGGTGGGAAGAAAATAAGATGATGATTATATTGAATGATATTTTGTTTAAACAAAATCATTTATCACAATATATGATTAACCAAAATAAAAAAAACCAACTTTTAGAATCACTAATGAATAGAAGTATAGAGTAAATTGAGAGCTCATGTGGGTAGACTATATGGGAAAGAAGCACAATTTCTTATTTGTTAGGAACGTGGGATGTAGAACTATAAGGAATGCATCAAAGGAAGATAAACATGTTTTAATTTTAGTAAATAGGGACACAATGTTAATAATTTATGAGGAAATTTGGAATGTTGTATTAATACAGTGGATGGTAATAATAGACTCCCTAACGTATCATCAATGAATGCATATTTTATATTTGGTAACTATATTCATTATAAATGTCAATGTCCTTGGGAAATGATTGATAAGAAAATTAGAAATGTGGTATGAGTTACAATTATACTACTGAAGATGATGATACTATGAATGAAAAATGAAATAAATGGGATATAATTACAAAATATATTATGTTAAATGTGGGAATAATGATTAAATTTACAATGATGAATGTTAGAAATTGTTTATATTACAAATTCTTGGAAAGAGTTACTATAGAATATGATGATCAATCATATATTTTGGTTAAATAATTAAGTTAAATGATAGTTTTTTTATTATAATTGATTAATTTTGGTATATTGATTAGGAAATATAAAAGGATTGTTTTATATATGTTTTAAATTTTGGATTTGTATGAAAATTTTAATTGGTACCAGTGACCGAGAAAATTGATATATAAGAATGGTGATATTTCATGGAAAATGACAGATTATGGGAAGGTAAAGCTCAATGTGTTCTTGAGGTTATGAAATTTTTTGTTAGTATAGATAAATATTAATTGATATAGTTGAAGGATATTGAATAGTGTTTATAACCTATGAGTAGATAAATAATTTTGATGAAATTTTCTTTATTCTATAATTAATATTGTTTACAAAATTATTGGATATACAAAATATATTCAATAGACTATAGTTTTATTAATTAAATAATAAATCACGAATTTGTCATTTATTTTTTATTATAATTCTGCTTATAATGATTTATTAGGAGAATATATTTTCAAGGAATTTATATAATAGTAATTTCACCATTAAGAGACAAATAATGATATTTTTTGGATTATTGATAAGTTGATTTTGTTAAATTGAGTGAATTACTATATAAATTTTGGTTTTTTGAAGGGTTATAAGTTTTTGAAATTTTGAAATATTTTTTATTGAATGTTAGATGTGGGTTTAGAAAATAATTTATTACATCACCATATGAATATTTGTTCATATTTTAAAATCAATGATATTCAATTTGTTATAATTAGAGAAAGATGGAATGAATTACTATTCAATTATAGATTTTTTCATCTCTTAATGATTAAGTTAAAAAAATAATTTTAATTTCTAAGAGTGATAGAAAATGTGGAAATTGCTTGATGCACATTGAGAGTATTAAATTGTTCTTATAACACAATAGAAAGATAAAACCTAGGTATGGAGGTCCATTTGAAATTCGTGATTACATCAGGATGGTTGCTTATCAATTGGTTAATCCACCAAATAAATAGCAGGCTTATGATGTGTTCCATGTGACTCTAATGAGTAAAGTCATATCAGATCCATAAAATTTAGTAAACTCAGATGGAATCACATGGGTACATAATATTTCTATTGAATAATAATCTCAATAGATTCTGGATTGAATAGTTAATGTTTTATGAATGAATAAGACTCAAATGGTAAATGTTTTTTAGTGAAATGCCATCTTGAGGAAGCATTGTTTAAACCTGAAGATGTATTTTAAAAAACATATCCTCGATTTTTGGTACCAAAGTGATTAATCTACAAGGTTAAATTTATTTTAAGGGGGTATAATGTAACACCACTAGTTTTAATGAAATTGTACATTAAATATATTTAATTATGTTAATATATTTTTTTCCATGAAAAATAATGATAATCTTGATTTATAAGAAACATCGGGTTTGGCTTATTTGATTTACAACAATTAGTTTAGAAGGCATTACATAAAATTCTGAGTGTGGATTTCATTACATCCAACATTATATTTAACTTTCGTTACAACCTACAATATGTTTAAAAAATTATTACATAAAATTAAATTATTTTTAACTAATTTAATAGTTTTAACCTATCCATATGAATAAAAGGTATGAATATAAATAAATGAATTATGAAAATATATAGGTTACCAATGTATAGAAAAATAAATTAACCTGTTACGAATTTATTATAAATGAATGTCCAAACCATTTATAAATAAAGGAAATCATTTTCAGAAAAAAATATATTTTTGAGAAAAAATATCTTTTTACAATAATAAATTAACAAAATATTTTTTTAATGATTTTAATGAAATTTATATATTAAATATTCAAAAACCGATTTTTCATATATCTTATGTGTTTATAGGAACATTATGTGATTAAAACAAATTTTAGGCTTAATAACTGTATCTTTATAAGAAGAATTGATGTTATTGTTTTTGAAAATATAAAAAATTAGTTTTGAAAAATTGAGAATATTTATTTGGTAAAATAAGTATAATCTTTTATATCATAATTCCATTATTATCCTAGTTTAATTTTTTAATTATTTTTAGAAGATACATTTTTTATGAATAGTGAAAAATACTAGTTTTTATAAAAAATGTCATTTTTTATGGCATTTAATAACATTAAAATTAATTTTGGATGATTATGAATAAACTTTATTAAAAAATATATATGTATTAATACATTTTAGGTCATTTTATTCTATTTTATGTTAAATTATTATATAATAACATTGTAAACTTTTGAATATTTTCTCTTTGAAACCCCCTATTCACAAAACATCTACTAGATTAATTTAAAATAAAAAAATTATAAATATATAAATTGAATTTGGAAAAACTGATTTATTAATTTTAATTATAATAATTTATATTTTAAAATTAGTTTAAACTAGTTTTTTTTAGGATGAATACTAAAAACCAAAAAAATTAGTTATCTTATTTAAGGAACCGATGGATATACCCAGGGATAATCAAAGAATATAATGTTTAAAAAGACTATAAAACTAGTATAAATTAAATATTATGGATATATAACCTTCTCAAACTTCCCAAGATCGAATATAGGGTAACTTATAAGCTTTTTTACATTAATAACTTTATCATTTTAGATTCTAATGAAAATTATTTAAGTAGTTTCATTGTGGGTTCATTTCCACTACTAATAAAAGGACACCACCATCCTCAAATTATTCAAATATCTAATGACATATAATTAGTCCATAACTAAAAATTATCATCCCCAACATCATCATAATTGTTTTAATTTTTCTTAATTTTCCAAAAAAAAACCAACACTATGGTCCATGATAAGTGATCCAAAGGAAGTTACTCTAATCGAAGGCAATTCTATTCACTACGGTCCTTCTTTTTTGGAATCATTTTACCTCTATAAATTTTATATTAACATTTCCAATACAATAACACTAGTATATATTATATAATTATATTTTATTATGTTAATTTAATAACCAATATCAATCTATAATTCCATCAAATGTAAAACAAAATTTTTGGTCTTGTGTACAGAGGACTACCACCTCGCAAAACAATGATGTTTGTTTTGCATCAGCACATTTAATAAATGAATATACCAATGGATATAACATATTTTTATGAAATTTATGTAAATAATATTCTTATTCTATTATAATATAAATGAAACCTCCATATATTCCCTTCTGTGGGGGATATGATAATGATGTTATTGTGTAAAACATATTACCTCCTCATGAAGCAATGTGATTCGTTCTCCCTTTACAATTTACATAGAAGGAAATACTAAGAGTATTGAACAATAATATGTTTTATATATTAAAAATATTACTATAATGATAAATTATTATTTACCTTTCATTAATTTATCCATCAAAAAATTTGAAATGTTATTTACGCTTATGTACGACATACTATCTCTGAGAATGGTTTATGTCATTTAATAAATCTAAAAATTATGTATTGTTAAAAATAAATATATAATTAATATATTTGATATTTATATAATGTTTAAAATTATAGATATTATAGAACCATGATCAATGTAATAGACAAAAACAAGGAATTGAATAAAAAACAATGCAGTAATTTCCTAGAAGAAAAATTTAACATGGTGGTGTTAATAAACAAGAAATAAAAGTTCAACAGTGTAAAATCCCCCAATCCAAAACTCTATCACATGGCCAAAATGGGATCATTTTGAGACCTCAAGAATGCATAACCATACTCTAGAGGCTACCAACTAGTAGTGTGGGTGTGATGAATATAGTGGGGAGACAATCCACCTTGTTTAGAGTTAACACACATCGTAGCAATCAAATAATAATATCTATATATTAATGAAGAATAGAGGAAACCATATATCATAAAAGTTGAATGGAATATAGAACCTAATAAACCAAAAATTGTAAATAGTGTAATAAAAATCTGATATGCAACTAAATGTTAAACATAAAACAATACAAAAAAATTATTGACACATTATAATCTCAAAATACAACTATCCAAAACCCCATTTTGCACCCATGTTCATACTACATCCCATACAAGAAGTAACAAATCATCAAAAATGGCCCACACCCTTTTCTAAAATTTCATCCATGTAATTTACTCGAGTATAAAATGGAATCCCAGATAATTTGTTACCAAATCTCAATAGTTGGACACCACCATGTCAAAATAAAACTAGCCTCATAATAAGATCATGAAATAAATAAATAATCGGTGTAATAATTAATAAATTATTACAATATATCAATCAAAATTCTTCATAACCATGAAATAAAGTCTCTAAACATTTATCAAAATCATAAAAACCATGTCTAGTTTCCATGTCATAATATTAAAAATGGGAAGATCCATTTGTATAAGCAATAATACATCCAAAAAATACCTATATGTAATAATTTTCTCATAAACTAGAAATATCTCATATATAATAAGATCAGAATGAATCCCAAGGACAAGAACTCTATTTATAAATTTCAACATGTATTTATGGTTAAATCCCACTGTATAAGTATTTTACATCTGGGATTCGTACTATATATAATCATATTAGAATCAAATCAACCAGTTATAATAACAAGGATGTCACAATATAACATTAGTTTCCTCAACTATTAATTATTAAAATTTACATTTTTATTTCAATTATGATTTCATTTAGATATCAATTTATTAATAGAATGATTAATTTCCTGTAAATTATTTTCAATGTGATTCTATATCATGAAATCACCTACAATATCATGTCATGTTAATCAGACATTAAACCATTATCCATGTTCAAATTATTCAATGGTTCTCTCAACCATGGGTGACATAATATAGGTAACATCAAATTTTAATCCAAATGGATCTGACCAACAATCCAATTCACGATTTTTCACCATTGATCAACTAGTTAATTATAGTGTATATTAAATTGACACAATAGTAATATTTAATTAACTTCACAATTTAATATACTTTTGGGTTAGTTTTTAGACCCCTGACCTTTATCTGAAGATTAGGAAACCCATACAACTAAAACTGCCAAAAAGAGTGGTAGAATAAGAGATTGCAAGAAGAACCTAGATCAATCTAGATATTTTTCACCATGATTCGACCACATAGTTGAAAAGAAAACATGACTACAATAAAATAAATTTTAATGTAGAATAAGACCAATAACAAAAAAACAACCGTGGGTCATTCACCAATCCAAAATGTATGGAGGTGATTAAATCACTCCATATTATCTGGGAGTCTCCAAGGGCTTGAGAGAAGGGGATTCACCGAGAGTCTCCAAGGGCAAGAGAGAAGGGGATTCAAAAAAGTTTTAATGATATAAAAGCCTAAAATTCTATATAAATCCTATACATATTAGAATTATATGGCGTGTACTCCCTTTAAATATCATGTATTTCATCTTAAATTATCAAATAGAAAAACCTATCTCTTCAGGTTTATTTTAACCCTACTAAAACATTAAAATTGTGTAATGTATTTATGGAAAGTTTTCATTTCATTTCATGAACCTGGTTTATAGATTATTTAGGGATGTAGTCCAACTTCATGTAACATGTACATAACATGTAAATTCCATAAAAATAGTTCCAATCCTATCTTTTTAAAAATAACTTGAACCACCTATGAAGCCATACTATATCATGAAAAAAAACCATTATCCCATTTAATGTGTCTATACGTGTACTCCATTAATTCAATCAAACATAAATCAATGAAATTTATGTCATTTTACTAAGAAAAGGATCTCCATTTTCAAACCAGACTCACCCACCAAGGTTTAATGAATAAACAAGTCATAGTGGAATATATTCAATGAAAAATAGAAAAGAGAAATATACTTAAAAAAATAAGGGATCTCATAACTTCCACAACATACAATATCTCATCATCATGATGCTCCAAACATCAATGTGAGGTCTTGGGGAACATGTTTGGTCACTACCATAGCAAATATGACCCCTTATCCAAGGTCACCACCTGAACGCACCAATTATTACATCAAACATGATTGAGATGTATATTAATACCCCAAATATACCTCTCACTATGATTTTCAATCCATATCATATGATCCTAAAATGAAGCATAAACATAAATCTTGATGTCATCAAAATCGACCACATAATAATGTCCAAGATAATATCACTAATGCTTTGACTTGTTAAACACATCATTCATAAAAAATGTGGTATTTAAAAGGGATAATTTTCATGAAACTATAACAATACTATCCATTATTTCAAATTTCAGGAAAATTTAGGCACTAGATTCCCTTGTTTCTTAATACAACATTTCCTCATCCTAAATGAAATACTAAGTAATAAACTATAAACCATATAGAACTGTACATATTATATCATATGGTATGTTTAATACTTCAACCGTCACTATATGGTCTCCAACCACTACCATATCAACTAAACAAACATATATATCTCATGTAAAACACTAGGTCCATGAATCATTGATTCATCTGACCCCAACCAACAATATGTCCTATGAAAAATCATTCCATACAATTACTCAAGAGGTTTAATCATTATAAATTAATGGGAAATGTTATTATATTAAAAATCTAATTGTTTCATTTTATTATCACATGAATAATTGAAATCTAAAAAATAGGATCATAACATATCATACAGAACCTAAATAGTCTACTCTAATTGACCGTTAGTATGGGGATGATTGGTTATTCACAAGAGAACCAGTGATCGTAGATCCTTTTAAGAACCCTACTAGAACAAAATTGTGAAATGGGGATATTTTTTAGAAATGATACTATTTATAATTACATGAATCTGAACATTCTCATTAACTTAAAAACTACTATGATAATAAAAATTAATGTTATCCGTGATAGGTAAGAAGTGGGATACCATTGTTAGTCAATCCACAATAACCCATAATGTATCATTATTTTATATTTTCATAGGAAATTCTTTCAAGAAAATCAATATTTAAATATTCCTTCATCCACATACCAGTTTTTATAGTTATTAGTAGCCCAACTTGACTTTGATGCTCATGTTTCACCTTCGGAAAGGTGAAATATCTTAACAAAAATCCTGATAAAAACTTCTTAATTATTGATCAACAATACTATCTATGGGGATCATGATATATATTTTTCAAAACAGGAGGTTCCTCCCATCATGAAGCATAAAATTTTCACATCATCTATTTATGCATGTTCACAGTAACCCATAATTGTCCATAGAAAAAAAAAAGATTTTGTTTTCCAACAGACAATCCTGAAGGTGTATCCCCACCAAATAATTTTCCATCAGAACTAATCCCTCTATATAATATAACAAATCGTTCTTGACCTGATTTAAAATAATGGTTATAGAAGATATTTATATTATATTAACTGAACCTTGAGACACCTAGACATCTCGATGCATGTCTCCAAAGAGTTCCATAATCCCCTACTTTCCTCAAGATTCCAACACTACCTATTTTTATGTCTTCTAGAAAATGGATTGAAAAAATGATGTTTTTATTTACCCATGTATAAGAAATATCTATGTCAAAAGGCTAACAATACTCAAGATCTGTCTAATACCAAAGGTTTAGGACCCACTAAAAAATATGTACGTAAATATATTTCAATTTTTGTACCATATAGACCTATCATCCATATTATAGTGTCTCCAACACCTCAGGATATGTACCACTATAGATAAATCCCTATAATATGTATGTAAATTCCGATGATGTGGTCTCACATTTTTGGAGCCCTAAGAAAATGGTCAATCTTATTGCATCAGAACTACTCTTAGTCCAACTCAAGATTCATCATAATACATTTTATCAACATTAACTGTCATAGGTAATATTAAGATATGTGTTGTGTCTAAACTTATATTTACATTCCAAAAATAATGGATTTCATGAATATAACCAATCAAACTTCACCCCTTTGTTGCTCATCCTGTATAGTGGTTCCCCATTGATATACCAACCCTATGAATTATTGGTTGTACAAGTAGTTATTTTTTTCGATGTCCCCATAGATCCCATACATGTTTTGAAATTAGAAATGGGTTGTGATGTTCGTTGAAAGTGCGGGAATTGAGCCAACTGTTGTTCTTCTGTTATTTTATTTTACGGTTATTATTATTTATTTCTGACATCTCAATATTCCATTGAATCTTCCAATGGTAATTTATCTATTTTGATTTAATAATATATCCTAGAATAACCTTTTCAAAGGGATAATCCCTAGAATACTAGGATTGTCGGTGATAGTGTTTCATAGAATATTGGGGGTGCCTATACTGACTAGAATATGGTGTATATGGTTGAAATAATTATAGATTTATAGACATGTTTCCAAATATAAATTGTTGGAAAGAATTATGGAATGCATAAAATATATACTAGGATTCTTGGGATTTCCATGATAAAGAGAAACGATTGTAAATATTTGGCATTCATTGGTTTTGAATGGAGAGACAAAAGGACAATTCTGAATACCTTTGTAAATTAAATAATTTATTATCATCCATTATTCTTTTACATGGATATATAGTTTTATATATATAAGATTTTAATATATTCAAATTTCATTATTGCGTATAATTTATAAATTTACATTATATAAAGAATTCCAAAATTGACATTAATGTTAATTTATAATAAATTACATGTTATCATATTATTTAAAATTAATAAAAATCATATCATCTTCCATGTGAATATTATAATTTAATAAACTTTAAATATTGTGCGATTTTGGACCAATATATCTTATATAATGATCATAGTGTCCCACAAATAGTAAAAAATTTGTAGCATTGTTTGGGTTAAAGAAGTATATCTGTGAGTTACTTCCACATCTGTCAAAATATTCAAAAACTAGTGATATTTATAATTTATTAATTAGGTATAAAATTTTAGAATCATTGTGTATAAATTTCATAATAACAGTCACTTTAATTTATTCCTAATATAAAAATTACATAGGTTAGAAATGTATTTACGTTAATAATAAAACCAAAATGGTTAAAAAAAGGATAGATAGGAGTTAAGGATGAAATATGTGAAAATGAATTTCATTTTCTGTGTTAGAGTTTTTAATGACTATATAAACCCTCCCATTAATTATTATTCAATTATTGAGCCACATAAAGTAATAGAGACCTCCAAATAGTATATAAATTTTATATTTACAAGAATGGAACTCCTCCTCAACAATAAAAGGAAACTCCCTCTCCCCCAATATTCACACATCTCAAACCATTTGGTTTGAATAATACCTTGAAAAATTGCCTCCCCAATTCCATCAAATTATTCTATAATCCTTAATTCTGGTAAAAATAAAACCATTTAAGGACTTTCATGAAAACCAAAATGAGATACATGAATAATATTTTTTGGTCATCAATAACGATTTTTTTATTTCTTCCCCAAACCACTTAAATTCATGTAAAATATTGCTTATATAGTATCCTGAATATAATATATCAAATAATATGTTTTTATTATATTAATATGACCTAAATTCACACATATTTCAATTAATTATGTTATTAAATCATCGTTTGTGTGTATAGTGGACTATCACCTCGCGAAACCCACATCATTCATTTTTTCATTAGAACCTTTCAAGGTTTGGTATAATGATAGAAATATTATTTACATATGATATATATGATATTTATTATGTTATTATTATTCTATAATTTTTATAAAAAAAAAAATCATCCTTTAATTTTTGTGGTATTATGATCACTTTGATCGTGTGTAAGAATGACTATCACGTCACGTAGAGATGTGATAAGTTCATTCTATACAAGGAATGCATTAATGATTGATTTAATAAAAATATTTGATATATTTGAAAAAATAATTATATATATATATATATATTTATCATTCATTCAATATGATAAAAAAATGGAAACAATGTTCACGCGTACATTCATCCTACCATCTCCATGAACGTTACATTCCATTTCCTATCACCAAATTTTTGGAATAATCTATATTCATTTACTCAGAATAAATATGATATTTATACCATTATTTAAATTATGAAGATTATGAAACAATGATTGAGGTAATATTACAAAAAAGGATGAGTTGAATCATATATGAAAAACAAAGTGGTTATTACCCTAAAAATAAATTTAATATGGAATTTTGAATAAACAGTTAATGAAAGGTTAGATGAAAATTACAAATGATATTATATATATAAATATGGGTATTATATATATATAATGAACTAATATTTACTATATATAGTGTTTTACTAAGTATGATAAGAGTCAAGTGTAACAACCAAGATACATAAAGAACAATTTCATATAATTAATGAATTAAGTTTTTTAATTCATTATAAATGAATATTGAAAAAATATGTATTTATTGAAATTAAGTAATATATACTAATAAAATATAAAAATCACATATTAATGTATAAATTAATATTATTTATCTTACAAGTGAAAATATTTTATATTTATATCATTGTATAAGTAAATAAAAATTTTAAAATGGTAAATTAAATGTTGGTATTTTTTAAAACATAAATGTTTATATACAATTTTATAATTAATAGAATTATATAAAAAAAATTACATCCATACAAAATATTCATATATTTAATTTTATTATTGTAATTATAAGATAATTTTAAGAGCCCTTATTTAATTTTTAAATGCGTTATAAAATTGGTTGTATTTTAAAAAAATATATTATTTGAATAACTAATGATATTAATTAAAAAATTAATTTCTCAAAAATATAAAAGTATTTTTGTAAAATGGAACCAATTATATATTTATATATTTTTAAAAATGGTTTGGGTTAGTTTTTTTCTTGATTTTTTTATATTAGTTAAAATTTTGAATAATAGTGGAATATGGAAATTTATGGTATTTATCGTTACATTTAAATAAATTAATTATTAGGTCATGGATGATGTTTGGATACGGTATGAAACCATTATTTAGAAATAAAATTTCCTATTTCATATACATATTAATAAGAATAAATAATATTGATATTTTTTTGCAAAATAATTAACAACTGAATATGATAATAATAGACAACTGACTCCTCTCGCTATAAATTACACACCTCACCAACACATCTATCACACATCTAGAGCCTTATAACATGACTAAATTCTATTCAATTTCCCTCCCAATCCACATCTCATTTTCCAAACCTACAAGTGTCACAAAAATACCAAAACCATATTCCTTAAGTAGGTTTCAAGTATATGATATTCAAGATTTATAATACACCTTTTGAATACATTAAATTATTTTTTCATTATTAATTATCCTCACTTCCCCTATAAAATGTTATATTATAACTCTATTTTCATATATAAGTTTTAATTTTATTGTGTTAATGGAATATCCATCCTCAAACCTCTATTACTCTACTTTTATTCTAATAATTAAAACCTTGTACGTGATGTATCGATTCAACAACTTTGTGGAAAACAAGATTTAATATTATATTAAAACATTTACGCCTGGTCATTAATATATTATTATGGTAAAATAAACTATAATTTTTGTATTATAACAAGTTTAACATTTTATAACTAATTTACAGACATAATATAAAATAAAATGAAACTAGTTTTTCATGGTTTGAAAACCCACCAAAAATAAATAGAACACTTATTAATAATGTTTTATATAAATAAAAATCCTCATATAAGAAAAAAAATCATATATGGTATTATTTAAAAATATTTAAATATATTAATACCATTTCATTCTATATCAGACGTCTTTCATTCATTATATAATAATTCCACAATTATTATCATCGGATCTGACCATAATGAAAAAAATTGAAAACACATCAAATGATGATTCATATATTTGAAACTCATCTAAATGTACATAAATGAACATAATAAAATGGAAATAAATAAAATATATATGAAAAAGGTTCTTAATTATGTAATTAATTAATCTACACTGATTTTCAAGGATTTTAGGTAAAATGGAGTAATGATTTTGGAAATATGGTAAGGGATTTCTTAACCAAATTTACATTTTTTGGGTTATTCTTTTACATCAATTATTATGTCACACTAAGATTATTTAGAAAATTATTTATTATTATATTTTTTTTATTTCTATTTATATAAAATCTATTATTTTGATTAATTCTTACTTTAATGATATGATATTTATAAGGGAATTTATTTCTAAAAATAATATAGTCATGTTACAACTATTTTTATTAAATAGAATATTATTTTCACTCAGACAAAAAAGTGGGTTTTCCTTGTTTCATGATTCATTAATGACTTTATGTTTCCACTAAATTTTTATATGTTTATTTTTAAATAATTTTTTTTTCATTTATAAGTGCATGACATCATTAAAATTAAATGAAATTTCAAAATATAAAATTAATTTTCCATAAGACTTGTTATTTTATGCATTATTCATGTTTTATGATCATGTTATGGTTATTGGGATTTTTTATGATGATATATGTGTTTGTGATAAACTGTGGGCATGCTATCTCATTATATATCTCTAATTAATTTGGTATATATATGAAGCTAATCAATTTTTTTCTCTTAAAATATTATGTGAATATACTGTGATGGATATTCCATTTGTAGCCATGATGGTTACTCCCTATATAGTCAAGAGAGTTTCATTATATATAATATTGATATAAAAATGATTCCATAAGTTATATTTTATGATTTATGTATTATTTATATTGTTTTATAGGAAACTGTTGATTTTTTATTGTAAGAATAAGACCTTCTGTTTTTTGTGTAAAAGTTGTAACTTTTTGAAAATGTTTTCACTCATGGAAAAATAGAATCATTCAACCATTTTATTTCCCTTTTTTAGTTTTTTATGGTCACCGATAATTTTAATTTGTTTTTTCAATGGGTTTATGGATGGGTAAATTAAATTTATAAATCATGATTAAATTTATTATGTTTTGTTTCAAAAAGATATCGGGTTTTATTTTTAAAAGATTCATATTATTAAAAATGAATATTGAGTAGAACTATCATAACTGAAATATATAAGTATATATATAATGTTTTTGAACTAATTCTATAAAAATATAAACCTATATGATGTTTTTGAATGTATGAAAGTTAATTCAAGTTTAATTAATTGGATTTTGCAATATTTAAGTCTATGTCCTCATAGTTGGTATCAAATAATGGATTAAATAATTATAGGGATTATGATTTTGTAAATAGAATATCCATAAATGGTAGTTTACATTATTGAACAATTTAAAAGATATATAATTTAAAGATTACCATATTTATTTCTGTATGATAAATCTGTTCATAATGATTTTCCTCTATTGAAATAGGGAATATGGTGTAGGAAGACACCAAGAGGATAATATCAATTCGAATCCATAACCTTTAGTGATGTTAATTAGAACTATACAGTTTGTGATAGTAATGGATACTTTGATATCATATATAAATGGTGGAGGAATGTATGTATGATATCAACTAGATCAACCTCAATGAAATATGTCAGTGGGGGGACTTTTTCTAGTGAAACACCCTCCTTAATATAGTTGATCTTATAATGCAGTGGTAGCTGAATGGTGGATTGAAGACCAAGAAATCATTTTCAATGTTACGGGGAATTTGGACAACCAAATGGATTTTATTTATATTTACCATTTTAAGGTGACTGTTAATATTGAAATTCAATGGTCAGTAATATTTGGGATAATGTAGAGAATACGGATTTGTAATGGGTTGAATAATAATATATTTTCCTTGATAAATATTTTCAATATGAGATTCAACATGTTATGGAAAATAATTCCTTTAATTGGACTAGAGGAGGATTCAGTTGCTACATATGAAGAAAAAATTAACTCAATTGGAAATTCATGCTCCATATTTTATCTATGATCATGATAAAAATTAAATCAGTTTCACTAATGATTTAATATAGAAAATTGAAAAAAATTGTCATGAATTAAAGAGTTACAAAAAACATTTTTGATAAGTGAATAAGGTGGAAATAGTGTTTACATATGATCATGTGTTCTTTGAAAACCATAAGGAAATGTGTTATAGGTGTATAATAAAAGGAATTAATTCATTAATTTCTTATGTTAAAAAATTTATATTTACAGTTTATGATATTTTTTGTAAGAAACGACCTTGAATTTATTTTTTATGTCTGGTATGTATTTTCGATGTGGAATTTTATCACATATGACTCAAAATTTCGTTAAAAAATTTCATGGTAGTTGTAAGAACAATTCTAATATACATTCAATAAATTTTTTAAAATGTAATGAGATGAGTCATTACAAAAATGTGTGTCTGAAGGGTATCCCAAATGATAGGATGTAACCAAGAAATAAGCATAAATGTGTGGTGAAATTATTTGAAAATACAGCTGATAATTTCAGTCCCTCAAATGATGTGGTATTGTGTACATTTGGTGTTTAATCTATTTTTTTTAATTTTTTAATTGATTCAGAGTATATAAATTCTTTGACATATGATAAAATTTCAGGTAACTTAGAAATTTGACCTCCATAAATGAAGCCATAACATATGGTAAAAACACCTGAGTGAGACACGAAGGAAAAAATAAATTATCAAAATATTTTTGTTGATGGTGTTTGAATGAATTTACTTAAAGCCCTTGATTTCTTTACCATAAGAGAGTATGATGTATTTATAGGTATGAATTGGATTTATTTTTTACTATGTAAATATTTATTGTAGTGATATAAGATTTTTTATTTCAAATTGTGTTTTAGTTTTTATGAAATAACGAACCCACACCATTGATAACATATTAGGAAGATGAGAAACTAGTAAAATATTGAAATGAATTTTATCATGAAAAAAAATTAGAGAATAATGTAGCTATTTAGATGAAAAATGTGCTGATGGTATATGAGTATCTGTATGTTCTTCCTAATTAGTTTTCTGGTATTATACCTGATTTGGAGGTTGATTTTACTGTTGATTTAGTCCCTAATTATAAAGCAATTTCAAGGCCCCCTGGTTGAATGGATGAAGTAGAGCATAAAGAATTTAAAATATAGTTGCATGAGTTTCTAGATAATGGTTTCATTCATATGAGTACTTAATCAAAGGGTGATCCTATTTTTTAAAAATAACGATGTTTTCATGAGGCTTTCTGTTGATTATAGATCATAAAATAAAATTGTTTTTAAAAATAGGTTTCCTTTTACTCATATCAATGAATTATTTGATCAACTCCTAGGAGTTTAGTTTTTTTTCAAGATTGACTTGAGATATAGTTACCATAGGATGATGGTGAAGGATAATGAGAATTTTAAAATACAATATTCAATAATAGATTTGGGAATTATAAGTTTTTTCTGTTTGGATTGATAAATAATCATGTAGTATTTATGGATATTATGAATATTATATTCTAGAATTATTAGGATAATTTTGTTTTTGTTTTATTGATAATATATTGGTTTATTCAAAAATTTATAAGGAGCATGAAAAAATACATGGATTATTCTATTAAAAATATTAAAAATTAAGTAGCAAAAGACATTTAGAAAATAATATTATGGGTTACAATGTATATCTTTTCTTGAAAAAAATGAAAATTAGGATGGAATAATTGTTTACCCAAGAAACAAAGTTGTTTTTGAATGGAAAAGACCTAAAAATGTTACTAAGATTCATAATTATCATAGATTTAAATGTAATTACTGAATGTTTGTTAAAATCATTGCATTGTTATATTTCATTCTTACTTTGTTAACGAAAAATTTGAATACTTTTTTTGGATAAAAGAATGTGATGTTTTTTTTAATAAATGATAATAAAATCAGTGACTGATCCATTTTTGGATAGTCCTTCCATAAATGGATTTTTTTCATTTATATTGATGTTTATTTAAATGTAATTTATTGTGTTTTGATCCATAATGATTCAATAATTTGTTATGCATTATAGTAAATAAATAATCAAATGTTAAAATATCTCTCACATGGTTTGGAATATGAAGTTGTGGTTTTCTATTTAAAAATGTGATACAATATTTAAATGGACCAAAATTTGAAATATATTCCGATCATAAAAATTTTATGTATATATTTACTCATATGGATGTAT
Source organism: Viscum album (assembly GCA_963277665.1). NCBI lineage: Eukaryota > Viridiplantae > Streptophyta > Magnoliopsida > Santalales > Viscaceae > Viscum > Viscum album. Next base: position 1,543,631,665 of record OY728135.1, on the reverse strand, counting down.
AAATAATGCCAAAAAATTTATGGTTCTGATAATTGATTATGATTTTACGATATATAATTATCTCATAAAAAAGTAGGGGGATTTTGTGAGTTGAAAAAATAATTCAACCTTCAACATTTAACTTTTGGAATAAAATGATTTTGTGGATTTTGGGTTTTAAGTTGTTGGTGAATTAAATTACTCCCTTTTTTTCATGTTTCATTACAATCATCTCTATTAGGTAGAATTAAGCAAGATTAAGAGGTAGACCATATGTTGTTTAAATATAATAATTTTTTAAAAAGGGTATATTGAGAGAATTTATTATTGAAAATCATTTTTATTTTATATTTGTGTAGAGATTATATAAGGATTTTGATTCAAAATTGATGAAATAATTAATATTTGAATATCATAGTTCTCCATTTTTAGTTCATCCTGGAAGCACTATAATGTACATATATCGTTGAGAGTATTACTGGTGGGATAACAAGAAAAGAAAAAAAATTACATTATCATGAGATGCTTGACTATTCAATAGTTAAAATCACAATTAAAATTACTTAAGGGGATTATTTATCCTTTTCCAGTTCCAAAGTTGAAATGGAAATACATATCCACTCTTTTTATGTGGGATTACTGATAAATTATCGATATAACAATGTGATTGTGGTTATTTTGGACTGATTAATTAAATCATAAAATTTTTATCATATTCATTATATTATAAAGTTTTATCATATTTCAAAGAATTATCTCAAAGATATAGTCTAGTTACATGTAGTAATTCTCTTCAGTGTAGCTGTTCATGATCATAGGTTCACTTCTAACATTCAAAAGGGCCATCCGAATCCAATTGGGAAGTAAATTAAATTTTAGTACTACTTTTAATCCTTAATTTTATGTAATGTTAGAGAGAAAAATTTAGACATTGGTATATTTTATTTGAGATTTTTCAATAGATTACCATGGATGTTTATATCAAAATTTTTTGGTTATGTTTTTATCTGATTATAGTGTTCACTATAGTATACAGATGGGGCCTTTTGAAAAATTATATCGAAATTGGTGTCCAAATACATCATTTTGTGATGAGGTGTATGTAAGAATGTTTATGGTTCCATAATTAGAAGTGGAAATAGGATATATACTTTAGATGATTCCATAACACTTGAGGATAGCTCAAAAAGGGTAGAAAATAATGTGAATAACTGGAAGAAGGATCATTCTTTCAAGGTAGGTGATCAAGCCTTTCCCAATTTTTTTTTTAAAATAATGGTTTGTGGTTTTGTATGAAAGGGAGAATGAGTCATTGGTACATTGGACCCTATCAAATCATGGAGAATATTGGATCTGTTTACTATCGAGTGGCTTTTACTCCATGTTTGTACCTGTTTACCAATTTTTTTTTTCATATTTTGATGTTTGGAATGATTATGCCAGTTTCATATTATATTATGATCCATATTACTGTTTAGTTGTAGGATAACATTTAATAATAGGAAATTCTTATTGAGATTCTTGATCGTAGAGGGAAAGTATTGCAGAATAAGGAAATTCAACAGTTTAAGGTTTTGTATAGAACAATATGACTGAAGAATAAAAATGGGAATATTAATATTCTATGATCTAAATGTATTATAACATGTTTTATCAATGAATAAAATTTTAAAGACCCATTTTTCAGAAGGGGGGGGGATATAACAACAAGTGTACGTATAAATTAATTGTTTTTCACTATGGAATAAAATAGTTACATTCATTATAAATTTATATTAAAATATTTGGTATTTATAGAAATTATGTAATCTATACTAATATAATATATAAATTAATTGTTTTTCACTATGGAATAAAATAGTTACATTCATTATAAATTTATATTAAAATATTTGGTATTTATAGAAATTATGTAATCTATACTAATATAATATTAACATAACCAATGAAATATGAAATAATATTTTTGTATCTTATAAGTGAAAATATGATATATCTATGTATAATTCTATATGTAAATAAAAGTAATAAAAATTATAAATTATGTGTTGGAATTTTTTTAAAATTTAATTTTTTTACTAAATTCTAATTAATAAATTTTATTTTAAAGAATTTATTTTTCATAAAATAAATACGTAAATTAATATTTTTTTTATTGTAATTATATTTTTTTGAAACCTTATTTAATTTTATTAAATGTTATAAAATCTGTTATTATATAAAAATATGAATTTTATAAAAAATGATAATTTTAATTGAATGTTAAATTTTATATATTAAGAAATTTATTTTCAAAATAAAGAGTCCATTTTTTTAATTTTTTCTATCAAAAAATGGTTAGGGTGAGTTTATAATATTTTTAAAAAATAGTTGAAAATTTGTGGAATAATGAAGTCATATAATTTATGGTGTGTGAAATTATAAGTAAATAAATAAATTATTAAGTTAGTTATGATGATTGGATGAGTTAAAAATCTATTATTTCTAACATAAATGAAATATTTATTATAATACTCACAATATAGAACAATACTGATAGTCTTGAACCAAAATAATAAATACAGGAATTATATAATCGAAACACTCCTCTCCTCTCCCTATAAATACAACCCCTCACCCATCATCTCCTAAAACCTCCTATGAATTTTATGTTGTATATATTATTCTGAATTCCCTTACCAATCCTCTTCCCTGCATCCATGACCTACTCGTTCCACAAAAATACAAAAATTACATGCCTTAAGAAGTTTCTCATAGAGATTATATTGAAGCGTTAAAATCATTTTTTTCTCTTTTATATTAGTTATTCTTTAAAACTTATCCTCACCCACATATCTATATTAAATATATAACATTAGAATCAAATGTAAGTGAAATTTTGTGATGTTAATTGAATATCTATAATCATACATATTTTTTCTCATTTCATTCTAAAAAATAAAAACATCGTCTGTGATATGTCGATTCACCGCCTTCATAGATAATGTGTTTTAATTTTCTATTACCACCAAAATTTATATTCATAAAACCATAATTATTGTTAAAAAATATTTTAATATGCATATTATAACTTTTTTAATGAACTAGATCTAGTTTGTAATAGTAAAAAAACTACAAAACAATAACCCAAACATTTATCATTAATTTTTTCTCTAATGTATCATCATCATATTGGAAAAAATGATATATGGTATAATTTTTATTTATATAAATATATTAATGAAATTTATTTCCACTTATGGTGTTTTTTATCTATTTATCTGGAACAAGAATAATTATAATCAATGGAACTGACAATAAATTCATAAAATGAACACTCATATAATGATGATTTTGAAATTTACAAATCATTGAAAAGGACATAAATGAACATAATTAAATGGTTATAAATAAAATATATATAGAAAAAATTAATAAATAAGTAATTAATGTATCTAATTTTATTATCTAGAATGTTTTGTACAAGTGAATATTACTTTTGGACATAAGTAACTAATGTATCTAATCGGTGGGTGTATTGGAAGCATGAATATTGAGAGCATGCTTTTATTAGTCTTCTTATTTTGAAAAAAAAAGAAAGAAAGTCATATGGTAAGGTATTTCTAAACCCAATGTTCATTCATTGGATAAACCTTCTACTTAAATGATTATGTTAGGATAAAGTTATTTTTGAAATTACTTATGATAATATTTTTTTATTATTTTTATTTATATATAATATATTTTTTCCATTATCTTGATAAAATATCACTTCAATGATATGAAATTTATAAGTTATTTTCTTTTATAGAATCATATTTTCAAAGTTACAACACTTTTTATTAATGTAATATCTTTTTTACTTACACTACATAAAAGGATTTTACCACTATTATAATGTAACTTTAATTAATGTTATCATTAAAATTATAAAAAATTACATTAAAATAAATTTGTTTTACCACTAAGTATGTTTCTTATTAAAAATGAAAAGTTATTTCAAAAAAGAAAATATATTTTCATCCAGAATGTTTGTTTTCTGATAACTTTGGGTTTTATGATCATGATATGGTTATGGGGAATTGTTATGTGGAAGAGTTGTTTTGTGATTAAAATATGGAGGTTGAGCCTATTATAGATCTCCAAGTATTTAGGTAATGTTAAAAAGATAAATTTATAGTTTTCACCTAAGAGATTATTTTAATATACTGTGATGATTATTCCATTTGTAACAAAAAGGTCACTCCCTGTAAATCAAAGGGAGATAAATTATATGAAAGAGTGATATGAAAATTATTTTAAAAGTTACATATTATTTTTTTTTAATTTTTTATTATTTTTAAATGAAAAATATTATTTCATAATGTAATTTAAGGATCACATATTCTATATGAGAACATTTTAACATTTTGAAAATGTTTTTATTCATTGATTAACAGTTTATTTCTTTAATTTTATGTCCCTTACATGGATTTTTGTTCTCATCACAAGTTTTAAAATGATTTCACAATGTTTATATATGGGTAAAATAAAGGAATAAATCATTTTTAAATTTCTGATGTTTTATTAGGAAAATAAGTCATGTATTATATCAAATGTCCTCATATTGTGAAAAAATTGATATTGAGTATAATTGTCTACTTCGTAATATATGAGTTTCTATATATATGGTTATGAACTAATTATTTAAAAATATAAACTTAAAATATATTAAATAATTTATAGAATTTAATTATAGTTTAAATTTCTAGATTAGGCAATGTTTAAGGTTTGGTCCATAGATCAGGAATTAGGTAAGGAAATTCTTTATCAGTTTTTAATTTTGTGAGACTCATGATATATTCAATGAATATTTAGTTTATATGGTGTATATAATTTTCTTGAATGTATTTTATGATTAATATACTCAAATTTATTTTTATTTTCGTATCTATGTGAGGATCTCTATTTTAGGGTGATTATGATTCAAAATTTACCAAATTGGTAAGGGAATTTTGCCACAATTTGGCTTCTTTGATATGTATGTTATGGATTACACATATATTATATCATGAGGTGTATATAAATCCCCATTGGCATTAAATATAATGAATATAATCATGACCATAACATTTAGGAATTATTTTATATTCTTCTATCATGGGTTTTAGGAGCCAATGTTATCATTGTGTTAATGATTTAATGTTATAATCTTCTCATTTACAATGATTATTTATGACTGTGTCTCCAATGTTGAAATATCAATATATACCCTAAAATAAATCACATGAAAATTATTTTCCTCCATTTATTAATAATATCATCATGAAGTGGTACAACTAATTCACTCTTTGGTAGATTGGACAGTAAATAAAATTCTTTAAAAAAATCCTACATTATTTAACTCTTAATTAGAAAATCGGTGTCCTTTATAAATAATGATTCCTAAAAATGTTTTAATTTTTTTTCAATGATATTAAATGTACTTTTTTGGGAAGTTTTTTTCATGTGTGTTTAATTTTTTAAAATGTGATTAAAATGTTTTTTATATCTTATTTTATAAGTTTACATTTTTATTTTAATAGAAAAAGGTTTTAATTGTTTTTATATTCTAAAGATAAATTTTCAAAGAGAATAATATATTTTTCACATGAAATAATTAAAATTATATTTAAATATTAATTTATTTGGTTTTTAAATTATTTTTTTCAAAAATGATTTTGAATATTATTTATTCTTAAAAATAAAGTTTCAATAAAAGGTTATTTTTATTAAAAATGATTCAAAGAACATTCAAAATTATTCTCCATATAAGTCGAAATACATTTATATAGTTAATTATTAAATGGATATATTATTAAGGGAACCATTATTAATATTTATTTTAATGGTTTATGTTGATGGTGACAATTTGTTCACGAAACCCATTTTCCTTCAATATGTTATATCATGATAAAACACTTAGGAAAGATTCATATTTTCACAGGTTATGAAACGATTAGAGGATTCAATAACACATTTCTTTTAAATAGGTTATGGCCTAGGGAAATGTATATGAAACCCAGTTTATTTCATGTGTTATGATATGATTATTTTTTATGATCTAGTGGGACACACATGTATCATTAAATTATGTGAGATGTGGAACCTATGACTCCCTCGAATGTGATGAGTAATGATACATAACTCATGGGTATATATATTATGCAAAAAAATGATTACACGTCCACAATGTTATGTATAATCTACATAACATAATAATAATGTTATGATTAAACCTGAATATATATCCAAAATGATTTTTTTGGACCATATTACATGTTCATGATGTTTGGGGTGAACTTGATTGAATGCTCTCAATGTTATGAATAAATTTGATTTAATATTCAAAAATTTTTATGTGTGCATGTATTTCAAGTCCACAATGATAGGAGTGTACATGGATTCATGTAGATACATTTATGTGAGGTTTTTATTTAATGTCCTTAAATTAATGACTATGGTATTTGTATTTTTACATGCTCACAATGTTTTATGATGAAGTGTAAGCCACAAATATTTTTCTTATGCAAATTTTATGCTCTGCTGAAATAATTATATGATTTTATTATGATTTATGTCTTATGAAATACCAATATTTATTTCATGATTCATGAGTATTATATTTTATTTTTTGGGAATGCTTTTCAAATTACATGAAGATGTTCTCATACCGTTATTTATATGTTATGTTTACATATATCCTTTATTTACGCTTACTGAGAATTTGAGCTCACCATTTTTATGTTTCCTTTCAATAGGTTATAAAGAATGGTTTTATGTATGAGTGATAAAGGGGATGATATTTATTGGATATATTGATGATATTTCACAATGTTATAAAATTTTGTTTCAATGTTTCCAAAGGAAATAAAATGTTATGGTTCTTGAGAACATGTTTTTGTAATGGAATTAATATTCATAAAAAATGATGTAATATATTTTTATGTTAGTCTATGTTATCTATATTTCATATTAATGAAAATTTTAATTTAACCTTATGAAATATGTATGATATAACATTAGTAAGATTCATAGGTTTATATTTATTTATATGTCTATGGATGACGCTATGGATAAATCTAAGGATGCGTAAAAAATTTGGAAAATGTTCTCAATATTTTTTAAAGGATAGAGTGATTGGTTTCCTTAAAATTACATCCTTTGAACATTCTAAAAGATTATGTGTCTATGGAATATATGTGCATAGTTCTAACAAAACCAATATCATTGTATTAATCTACACTCGATCGAGAACTGGTGCACTACAATATGCCTTGATGAACAACTTGTTTGACACTAATGGGGGATATGCTTAGGAAATTTACAAAATCAATAAAAAATCATGGAGGATTTAAATAGATGTTGACTATTAATAACCTACGATAAACCTAATATTTATTATATTAAAAATGATGTGACATTATTTCAACATCATATAAGTTATTTTTCATGATTATGTGGTTGTCACTAGGATTGGTGTTACTAAAACTCTGTTTTAATTTCATAAAATGTCTCCAACTAGAAGGAATCAAGTTAGCATCTAATATGATAGGAAATTAATTTACTATGAGAAAAAAATTAGATGATTACTAGAATAAATAATGTTTTGATTATTCTACATAATTTTCAAGGAATAGAATAAAAAATATGTACATTAACAAACTATCAGACTTTCCAATGAAGAGAAGAATAGAGTTCCCTGAGAGATCATATGTTGGAGACCATGGAAGAATGATGATTCAATTTTTTATTTGTCAAAAATCTAGGCAGAATCACTCAATGGAATGTCTTAAAAGAGTGAGAAGATGTATTATGTGTGATGATGAAGGCTAAATAGTACATAATTAATGGAATAAAAGGATGAGTTTATTTTACATAATGCATATGAATCTTGGTCTCCCTTAGATATGATTTAATATGTAATTATTTAGATGTGTAATGTAATTGAATTATGAAAATCGATGTCCTTAGGGAAATATCATTATTAAAATTATCATGTTTGTATGATTAATAGTCATATTACTAATGATGAAGAGACTACAAATGTTATATGAAAGGAATAATGTATTGAGGAATTAGATGATGAAGCCTAGTTAATGATTAATAAGTTCTATAGTTGATGTATTTATATGTATGTATTCAAGAATTATGAAATATAGAATTATTGTTCTGTATACGTTTTTACTTATGTATTTAAAATAATATGTTGAAACATGTTGATGACCAAGAAAAGTAACTTAATGGAAAGGTTATATTCAGGGAAAACATAAGATTAAGGGTTCAATAACCATTAATATGTTCCTGAATTTATGATCATAGTGATGGGATAATGTGATAACTGATTTGCAAAAATTAAATTAGATATAACTGAATAACATGGAACAAATTAATGATTATTTTAAAAAGCATTTTATAATATTAAGAAAGAAGTTTATAACATTTTTATTTTATGTAATAAATCTAATAATCTATTTTCTATGTCCGGAATGAAGAAGAATGCATGTATTCGACATGGTTTTATTATAATTGTGTTTATTAATTTTTTTAAAGATAATACATGGTGAATATATTTTCATGTTTGGTATGTAAACATCAAGAGATATGTTGTAATATATGGGGGATCAATGATAAAATTATTTTAGAAATTAAGTGTCTTTATTTCTATTTTTTTAATATTTATTATTCTAATGGTTAAAAAAATTAACTATTTATGAAATGGTTTAAATTAAATTTTGAATGAGGTTTTAGATATTAATGAATTATGTCTACTAATAATTTTTTATGAATATTGGATAACCAGTGTTAAACATTTTCTTTTGATGATACCTAAAGATAAAAGGAATGACTAGTTATTTTTATGGGTCTTATGACGTGTTAGTGATTCAAGAAAATTAGATTCACCATAATTTCATTGTTTAATAGATGATATTGGAAATGATAAATGCACGACCACAAGATTATATTGTGCTTATTAAATTGAATTAATAATGAATATCTTAACCATAAATTTCATCAACTTTAGAAAAATGGAATTAAAATAATTTTTTTTCATATTGTCATAATTTTTTATGATGTTAATTTCATTCTTCAAGACTCTTTTGTTTATAATAATTTTATCATTAACTTCATCTAGACCATGTTCTCTATCTCTCTCTACATCAGTATTTCCGTGTCTTTGTTATTCTAGTTTTCCATGTTTTCACTTACAACCATTTTTCCCTTAACTGTAATCCTTGTTATGAATAATTATTTACAACCATTATGTATCCAACATTACCTTTTAAAGGATATTTTATTATTAATTTATATAATTTTGTTTTATAAAGAGAAATTTCATAAAATCTACCCTTTGATGAATCATTCTAACTTTAATAGAGAAGTTATTTTTGAGAGTGGTGGTTGTGGTGGGGGGGGGTGGGTAGAATATAATATCCATAGTTTTTATGAAGTTTTTTTTGAATAAATTAAAATTCTATAATGGATTTTATAGCACACTACACCCTATTTTGAATTTTTGTTAAGAAACAAAATTTAAATATTTTGGTACATGGAACACTGATTTTGTCATGTGGTACACATGACACTATTTATTCCTTATATTATACACAATGCATAGTTCCTCCAATAGCTTGCATTACATGCAAGACCTTGTTTTATTTAACAACAATATACTATTAATATAATTATTATAGTTATTTACTAGACATTAGAATGGAAGGAATTACTTGTTTTTCTAACTTATGAAAATATATAATTTTCAATTGTCTATTATTTATCTATTTAATAGATAAAATAAAAATCATATAAATAAAAAGTATATGTTTAATAAAAAAAATAACTTTTCCGAAATAATGGTTGATCATTCATGGAACACAAAAATATAAATTAAAATATATATAATTAATAATGTATTATATAAAAAATAAACCTAATTTATGAATGTAGAATATGAAAATTAACTTAGGGTGATGTTTTGGTGTTTTTCTTAGAAGATTTATTTTTTTATGAGTAGTTAAAAATACAGGAGTTTATTTGAAAAAATATTTTTTTCTAACAAATTTATAATTTATAATTTGTTTTAGAGTATTAATAGTTTAATAATGCTTAAATTAATCCTATTTAAGATAGTATACTCAATTTAATATTTAATTTTGATATAAAAGTTTTAATAATTTGAAAATTTTCAATTTAAAAACCCAATTTCTCATCTTGTTATTGAGATTAATTTTAAATTATATCATGAAACTTGTATGAATTTAATTTGTAAAAAAAATATATATTTAGAATTAGAATAATTTTTAATTTCTAATAATTACAACATAATTTTTACATCGGTTATTAGTGAAAATTGTTAAAATTAATTATAGTGATTAAGTTAAAAGACGACTTTACATAGTGGTTACAGAAATCATTAATGGTCTAAAACAGCTAAATAATTTGTTCAGCACCCATTGGGTGGAAATATTTTTACCCCTAACACCATCTTATATTTGATTTAGTTGGGATACTATTTCATGAATGTGACCTATATAATATTCTAGGTAAAAAAATAAAAAAATGAACCGCTCTTTCCTTTAATATTTTTCAAGATCTAGGATAGGGAAAAATCATATTTTTGTAATAAATAATATTTTTAATGTTAAATTAGTTTTTATAAAGATAATTTTTCTTAAAAAGTTATAAATTAAATGATTACTTTTAATTCCCAATAAATTACAATGTTAGAAGAATTTAGTTAATAATTAAATAAAATAAATGATACTTAAAATAATAAAATATAAATAAATTGAATGAATTATTATCTTCCATTAATTTTTTAGATGAATATATCATATTACACAATACTGAACATAATATATTTTATTTACATTATTTTCATTATATTTTTAAATTCAAATTATATAATTAATTACAAAATTTAATTCAATATTACTGTATAATAATGGATATTTTATTAAATCATTTAAAATTAGTAAAATCCTATATTATTTCATCGGAATATAAAATGTTAATAAAATTCTAATATGATTCATTTCGGTTTCAATTTATGTTTTATAATAACCATATGTATCCCTATATAGAAAAAACATTTTTAGGAAAATTATTTTTAAAGTAATTTTTTTGTGAGTTTCCAGCACTAATGTTAAAATTAATTTAAAAAAAATATTATATTTATATTTTATAAATTAGAAATCAAATTTGATAATAAATGTTTATAAATTTTAAAATAATTAACACTTTAACTTATTCATATAGATTAATTACTTATGTTATAAAATTAGTTTCCAAAATAAAATCCAAATTGTAAAATATATAAAGCATAGAAGTTAAGGATGAACATTATAAAATGAATTTATTTTTGTGTGTTGTAGGTTTTTTTTCAACCATATAAAACCTTCCATCCATTATTATTCAATTTTGGATCCATATGTGGTACATGGGCTCCAAATAGTAAAGGCATTTTAGTAATTATAAGAATATTATTCCTCCTCGAAATTAAAAGGACAGTTACACATTCCCTTTCTTCATAGCTCAAAAAATATTTGGTTCAGAAAAGAAATAAATAATCAATGTCCAAAATTCCATAAATTAATCATATATTTCTCAAATTTGGAAGAAATCCAACTGTGTGCAACCATTGGGGAAAACCAAAAGAAGATATTTGAAGAAGTGGAAACATTCACCAACAAAAATATTTGTTTTATTATATCCTAAAACCCATTCATTTATTTTGTCATATTAAATATTTTATAACCTGAGTATCATATCTATTCGAATTTGTTTTAATGAAATTTTTATTATCTAAAAACACACATATTTACATCTAATGAGTTAAAAAATAATTATTCACGTGTATGACAGACTGCCGCCTAGAAAACCGATGCCTTTTATTTTTCAATTTCATCCGTTAATGGATGGTCCTAATTATAGAAATATTATTTAAATATGATATATATTATAAATATGAAGTTATTAATATTATTAATTTTTTATATAAGAAATATTTTCATTATTTCCATTCTGTGGGAATATGATAACTTCATTTGTGTGTACGACGATCTACCACCTCAAGATGCAATGAGTCTCATTCACGCTACACAACAGATGTATTAAAAATGTTTCTATTAAAAATATGTGACATATATGAAATAATAATGATATTGTAATGATAATACATATTTATATATATCAATAGCTATTTTATCTTTCAATACTACAAGATAATATAAACAATATTCATGCATATATTTGGCGTACACTCTCCATGAACAGTGTATTATATTTCCTATCAAAACACTTTATGGAATGATATAAATAAATATATACTGAATACATATGATATCTATACTATAATTTATATTCTAGATATTATTAAACATTGGTCTATGTAAGAGGAAAAAATATGAGAGGTCAAAACATTTTGAAAAAACATAGTTATTATTACACGAATCATAACATTAAAAATGAATAGTAAATAAGTGAGTAATAAAAGATTAATAGAAAATAATGTAATAAAGGAAATATTATAATATCTTTCTAATAATTATTTATAAAAAACACATTTTTATTATATTATAATTTTGAATAATTATGAAAAGAGTCAAGAACTCTGATAATGGACTTCTATCTTAGTTTTTACTATTGTGAGACATAAGATTTATTCACAACCTCTATATTATTTGTTGTGTATATACTACCCATTAATTTTATTTTATGATTATTATAAAAATATTTATAGTTATTTTCATAAAAATTTTACTATTTCTCTTTAATTGGGATTACAGTTCAAATTTTACAAAATCAGAAATGGTGTTTTATCTCGATTTGTTTTCATTAAGACCTACGATATGCTATGCATAGATATTCTATCAAATAGTGTATATAAAGTCCCAATTACATGAAATATCTTGAATTTATTGATCCTAATGATATTTTATTCTTTATTTTATATCATTCCATCATGGTTTTTATGATTCAATATTATCAATGTGGTAAATATTTAATGTTACAATCAGATCATTTAACATGATTGTTTATGACATAGTCTCTATTGATTGAATCTCATGATCTAAAACTCAAAAAATTTCAAGAATTTTATTCTACTAATTTTATTAAATATATTATCATGTAATGATACTATCAATCCAATCATTTTTAAATAATACAATTAATAAAATGTTTTTATAAAAATCCGAATTTATTTACCTATTTCATCAGAAATATGGATTCTTCCAAAAGAATGTTTAAAAAAACATTAACATATTATAAATTCTATAATAAGAAAATTTTCAAATAAAACTATTCTGAGATTTTTTTTGTTTTTATATTTTTAAACTAGTTTCCATATATATATTTAAAATTTAGCAAGGTTATTTTAAAGAATATTTTTTTCAAAATGATTTATATTTTAAAAAACATTTTAAAAGTAGAAATGATGTTTTTCTCCTGAATTGATTTATATTTTCTAAAATATTTTATTATAAATTTTAAGAATTATTTTTATATAAAAGTATATTGAAATTATATTATCTTTTTAGAAAGTGATTTTAATAAAATGGTTATTATCATTAAAAAATTCATCGATTGATCATTTAAAATGAATCTCAATCTATGATGATATCCATTGATCTAGTTTATGATTTGACATAGATATGGTATAAGGAAAACATTATTATTCATTATTTTAATGGTTTATTTTTATGATGAATTTTTTTTATGAAAACTATTTCCCTTTCATTGGTTATATCATGATAAAACACATATGAAACTCACTTTATTTCTTGGGTTATGTTGTAATAAAATGTTTATGAATCCTATATACTTTACACAGGTTATGATGTGATGAAATTATTATGATACAAATATCATTTCATGGGTTATTAAATGATTAATGTGTATGATCATATCAAATAGAAATGTATAATTTCATTATATGATAGGTGGGAAATATATATACCTCCAATGAATTAGGTAGTTATGTAAAAATAATAATTATATATGTTATAAGTGAACCTAATTACATGTTAAAAATGTAATTGTTAGACATGGTTACAAGTTTACAATGTTATTCAACAAGATTATTATATGTTCACAATGTTATGAACAATCCTAATTATATGATCATAATGATATTTGTACCTGATTACAAGTTCAAAATGTTCTCTGTGAACATGGTTATATGTTGACAATGTTATGAGTAGACCAATATTTCATTCCTATAATGATATGTATGTACCTATTTTTATGGCCATAGGTATATGAGAGGGAAACATTTCAAGTCCTTTACATAATGAGGGAACCTGTTTCAAATTATATAGGTGCACAATGTTATAATATGATGTTTATTGGAAAAAAATCCATGACTTATATGAGAGATATTCTCTCATGACTCATGTACGTTTATTATATTATGATCATTATATTATTATCAAAAAATATTTATTCCATGATTCTTGATTATTATCATTGATATACAAGGTATGGTTTTAAAATTTTAGGCTCCTACTTTCACACCCTTATGTTCTTGTTATGCTTATATATCTCATTTTTTTAAAATTACTATTCATCTAATCTCGCCTTATTTATATTTTTATTCCTCCAGTTATGAAGAATTATTTTATGTAATATTAATAAAGGGGAATATCTTAATGGGATACATTTGTGATTTTTCACCTTATCAGTAGCTTATGATTCTATTTTTTGTAGAGGCAGTAAACTACTACAGTTCTTCATTGGTTGTTTATGTAATTTAATAACTATTCACAAAACATATTGTATTATCAATGTTTGTTAAGCATGTTTTATTATATAATAATAAAAATTTATATTATATTATAAAATAAACTTAATATTTTTCTCATAATTAATAGTAATAATATTTAAAAATAGTTACTGTGGTCAAAAAATTAAAATATTAAAAGTGAATAACATTAAAGTTGGGGAGAATAACAGGTTTATAACATGTTTCTACTAGTTTTAGATTTATATATTGTCATAATTTATAATATACTATTTTTTTTGAATCTGTAATGTTCTTGATATGAATGTGGCTTCCCATTATAGAATGGCATTGTGTTTTTATATGAATGAAACTCGTTGTCTATTATAAAAGGGAAGACCCCACCCCTTCAATTCTATACAGAACTATATCCATTTTTATTGGAATAGGGATGATAAAATATCTCCCCAACATCCATTGGGATCTTATAGTGTATTTTTTTTCAAAAAACACAAACCTAATATCATTAATATTAGATCCAAAGGAGGCTCATCTAAGAGAAATAAATTATCTTCATTGAGATCCTTCTTATTAGTAATTCATTTTCAAGCATAAGTTGTGACATTGAAATTACAATTTTATAACACCAGAATCTCATATATACTAATATGTTATTATTTATATGGAATAACAAAAGTACATATCCCCACCTGTAAAATTGGCAATGAAACTCTCGATCATGTTTTTAGTTGACTACCACATTGCGAACTAATGTAAATCATTTTCCATTATCACATCCCAATTTTGTTTATAATGAGGTATTTTATTTTTATATATGGAATTAATTACAAATTAAAAAATATAGAAAACTAATAAATCATATTTTTTCTTACCATACAATCCCTTAAAAATCATATGATCATTCATTTGTACGGTGAACAAACGCCACATGAAGCGATGTGATATAATTATCTTGTTGCTAAAAAAAATGAATGGTAATTGTAAGTGTATTAAATTAAATAATATTATGTTTATCATAAAATTTTTAATCTTTAAATATAAAATAAGAACTTAATTATTTTCATCATGATTGCTGATGAATGGAAATGTTACCCATCTGCACGTATAACCTAATGTATCAATGATTATAATAGAACTAATTATTCATAAAAAAGTATCATTTTTTGTTTTAATATTATAATTTTTGTATATTAAGTATAATTGATGCATTATTATTATTATTATGGATATTATTTAATAATAAACTCTTGAACAAGATCAACACACTAATGAAATTTTTAAATTATGAAACTATCAGCCTCAAAACCCTTGTCAAGGATAAAACTAGTAACTAATTTAACATGTACTAGAATGGAAATAAATTTTTTATGTTGTAAAGACTCGGAAATTTAAATGAATGGTTTTTCATAAATTCATTAGAATATTACGAATCCACAGTTTCTGACGGTGCCTGATTCCAAGGTCCGATGTGCCCGGAATAAATTTCTGAAGTTTTGTTCGGGTACGTTAAGTAAACGCATGTGCGGGTTTTTATATATTTTGAACCGGTGCTCAGAATTGAAATATGATGACACTGATGAACTCGTAATGCCGATATTCGCTTAAGGATACCTCTACCGCAGTTGTGTTTGGTCGAGAGTGGAATATATAAATTATGGTTTCTTAAAAAAATAAAATAAATGTGAGACATATTTTTATTTTAAAGGTGATTAATTCCACCAAAACTGAGTTGGAGGTGGGGACCACCCCCACATAACCTCCTAGGGGATGATATTGGGTGGTAGGGCCATCACAAACACCAAACTCTTCAGCTCCCCTTTAACACCATCGACCTCCTTTTAACTCTTGGACATCCATTAAAGTGCCAACACATCCATGTTATTAAATTTATGAGCCCTTTGAAATTCTTGCCAACCCATGGAGGTTAATTAAGTTAATCAACTTAATTAATTGTTTGTCTATTTGAATTATTTTGAAATGCTTGGCAATATTAAATTGGGAGGCATTTTATTTTATTTGTGTTGGAAAATATTCCGATGGAAAGACTCTTGAGAATTAGAAGGAAACTGTTCCTCTCCACGAAGAACACACTTTCTCTCTAAATAATAATGAGGAAACCATCTTCCATCTTCATCCAAGTCACAAGAGGAACTGGCCATGGGGAACGTCGACTATGCTTCTTCTTCGGACGTTTCCTGATGTCAATGAAATCGATGTCCTTTTTCCGCGACACCCGTCTTCCATGACATCATCTTCCACAGCTTTTCGACGTGCAACCTCAAATATGTGGTAGGGGTTTTTGTATAATTTTAAATGAATAAAATTATACCATCATAATTTGGTGAATATATGTTGTATAATTGTTTGAGCCTCTAAATCAGATAGCACGGTCTAACGAACAAGTCCGGACTCTCCGCCAATTTGTTTGTGATGCATGGTTTGTTGGGAGATGGGTGAACGGATGGGAAATGATGTTTTTAGGATGTCATAGTGAAGAGAAAGGTGCGATTAGGTCGTATACGTAGACGGGAGGCAAAACGGACCACCCGAATGACTCCGGTGGCCCATGGAAGAGCGCGGTGCCGGTGCAACGGTGCCGGCGACCGGAGGTGGTGGCTAGTACTAGCCAGCCGCTTGGGAGAATGGGCGACCTCACGCACCACCGATGGAAGACCACCACAGTTTCCAGGAGGCACGGGCGGCGCCAGCTGGCACTGCCGTTATGAACCCCCCCCCCCCCCCCCCCCCCGCTCTGCTCGACCAGCAGGCCGAGCCGCGGCTGACCACCTGGTCGGGCTGCCTGCGCGCGGGCTGGGCTTCCCTCGCATGGGCCGGGACAAAGCCGCCAGGTTGGGCCATGCCCTACCGGGTCGGACCCAGAACTAGGTCAGGTCGACCTAGTTCGGGCCGACCCCGGGCAGGTTGGGCTAGGTCAGACCGGACCCCGACCCCCCTCTTCGAACCACTTCTGGGTTTTCACCCATATCATGAGCTACGAACCTCCGATCAATGAACCATTAGTTGCATCAGATTACATGGATCGAGACGGTCGTTTTGGTATGTCACACTCATTGTTTTGTCAAAGATTGTGTATGACATGGTTGGTTCGACCCCGAAACCAACGGGGCCCTCATAGCGAACATGCTGATAACATAAGGACTGGATGTCTGATTGGCATGCCATTAACTATATTTGATTCATTTTGATGAGATGGTCCTTTTGGGATATTCCACATAAGATTCAGATGAGGTTGGAGTATGGATGGTTTGGATTGTACCTGAAATCCAACCGGCCCCTTGGAACAGAAATGCCAATAACGCTCAGACCGGGAGTCCGATTGACGCACCGTCTATCACGTTGGGTTACTTATGATGATACATAACTATTGGATACATCAACACAGGACTTTGTGATAGTTTATGTATCGACCCCTTGGTTCGAGGAGCCGAAACTCCCAGAATTGAGTGTGTTGTGTGCTGGAACCGAAGAGCTGGCTGCGAAAATGACGACTTCTATACCTGGATGCTATGTGGGTTCAACAGCGATAACCACGATACCAGAATCCTATATGGGTTCGATAGTGATGAATTCTGTACCAAGATCCTCTATGGGTTCGATAGCATTGATTTCTTTACAAAGATCCTACGTGGGTTCGATAGAGATGACTACTGTACCAGGATCCTTTGTGGGTTCGACAGTGACAAATTCTGTACCAAGATCCTACGTTGGTTTGATAGCGATGACTAATGTATTGTAATCGTATGTGGGTTTGACAATGATGAATTCTTTGCCAGGATCTTATGTGGGTTCGACAGCGCTGATATTGTTCCAGGATTCTACGTGGATTCGATAGAGAAGATGATTCAGAGGCTAAATCTAATCATATCTACCGCTCTTCGTGAGTTGTATACCTATGTGAGATGAGTCTTGCCTTTAAATCTTTATCATACACATGATTGACTTTACTTCCTGTGTAGACCGGGATGTGATTGGGCTCAAGAGTTGGAGCCGGGTTGTGACTAGTAACTTAGGTATATGTATGGGCATATACCTAAGTAGGATATGGTAGGTACTTCATGATTGTATCATTCTTATTTTGTTTTTCCTTAGTGGATATTTTGAGACCATGTGGGTCTCTAGGACCCTACTGAGTATCGATATACTCACCCATATATGGGCTATGCCCGCACCTCATTGTGTTGGATGCATACAACAGACAACAATGATTGTGACAGAGAGTGCCACAACTGGACAGTACCTAGAGGTGGACCATGCGATGAGTCAGAAAACAGAGGAGACTGACGGAAGTAAGTGCTGAGGTGGCCATCTGTACCTACCATTCAGGTAGTACTATCTAAGGGACAATCCATTTGCTTCTATTACTTTCAGCTATTTGTCCCTTTTACTTGTTCTTTTTGTTCATTTGTGTTTGTATACTGGCCCATTTACTTTCCAACACACTTTTTAATATCCTGGTTTACGTATTGTTTACTTCATGTTGCATACTCTATTGTGTTTTTTTATGTTTTTAATTGGAATTACATCCCATCTTAGGGATTTATGCCTTTGGTTCTAATCACCGGCCCCTGGCCTATGGAAGGTGGGCTTGGGGTAGTCACGACACGGGCCCTGAGGACGGGTCATGACAAACTGGTATCAGAGGAGTCAGTTCTACCGCATAAGTTGAACTCTGAATCTTTTAACAGCAATAATGTTATGTGTTATTGGTGTGGTTATCAGTTTAGGGAAACCAGTGTTGGTGCGGCGGCTGACGTATCCATACTCTAGGACTCTGATTTCTGATCTCCGACTTAGTGCACGAAAACACTGATTGCATGTGTGTTTCCATTGGAAAAGTTTTCTTTCTTAATACATTGTGTCAGCTCACCAGATATACTGTTTTAACCGTGGCACACTTGTTTCTCTTCAAGATAGCCCCAATAAGGCATCCAGCTAGGGATCCGAGTTACGTACGAGATGGTAGCCCACTGAGCGATGGGGCTTCGGTGCAGGGCCCCATCGTAGCGTAGGTACCAGTGGTACCACTTCCGGCTGGGCCACTGATACCACCAGCCCCAGCAGTAGAGAGTGCAAGCCACCTGAGTGCATTGCACGAGTTCCAGTTCCAGAGGCCACCCTGGTTCAGGGGAGAGACGGACCCACAGGCCTCGGAGGATTGGATGGAGGCTGTTGTGAGAGTTTTCATATTGGTAGGGACACCAGCTGACCTCATGGGGATCCAAGCTGTGAGTCTCTTGCAGGAAACGACATGCAGATGGTGGAGATTGATGCTCCAGGTGCATGACGAGGCATCACTACTCTGGACAAACTTCAAGAGCCTATTCCCAGTATAGTTTGTACCAACCTCCCTTCGTGTGGTGCGGATTCTGGAGTTAATTCATCTACATTAGGGAAGGAAGATAGTATCTCAGTACTCAACGAGGTTCACTGACCTCTTGTGCTACTCTATGGATATGGTATGAGACCCATTCTTTATGGACAAGACCTTTGAGCAGGGACTCAGGCATGAGATCAGGGCATCAATGATCTCCCTTAACATTCTGACACAGGCGGGGGTACTGGAGTGAGCACTTCTAGTGGAGAGCTTTCTCGCTTAGCATTCACCAGTAGCGAGACCCTCCATAGAGAGACACGTTACTGAGTCTTCTGCAACCGGCAGTAGACAGATGATGTAGGGGTCAAAGAGGAAAATACCCACATGTTGTCGACCGCATGACTCATGTTCGGTTGTGCGGGGCACATGAGACAGAGCTGGCCATACGCGAAGAAGGCAGTGCTATGCATGTAGAGGGCAGGGTCACATGGCTCAAGACTGCCCGAACCGCCCAGCAGATGAGCATCAGGCAGTAGAAGGACCTCCCAAGAAGTGGTAGAGGTTCGACCATAGTGGTTTTCTAGGAGTAGGTAGATATGGCAGAGGAGTTGGCCGAGCAGTAGGTGGTGGATGACATTTCGAGACCCTACCACCACCACCACCAGGAGGTCCACCACAACCGCAGGTAATGGGTGGACATCGGAGAGCTCAATTTTAAGCAGCTAAGGCTTACGAACATAGTGATCCGGGAGCAGGTGAACAGGAGCAGGACTAGTTCTAGTCATAGAGTCCTTTTTTCCTGGAACTTCTAGCTTCGTTGATGTCGTTGTTTGTGGTTTCTTTGTGTCTATGTATTTTGAGCTGCATTAATATAAGACACTTGTCCTTGTGACGTTTGATTTCCTACCTTTTTTGTGGATAATACTAAGAGACATGACGTGCTCAGATATCCTCATGGTAGGAACTCGAATGATTTTCTGTAGGTGGGAGCAGGTTATTCTTATTAGAGGTCGTACCATGGTACGAGTTGCACTTCAAGCGGAAGTGTTGCGGGTGTTCCATACATCTACTTTTATGATACATCCTGGAGTGGTAAAGATGTACGAGGAATATCGATGACAGCACTGGTAGCCAGTTATGGAGGAGGAATTAGAGGAGTTTGTCACTCGATTCCTCACTTTTCAGCAAGTGAAGGCAGAGCAACAAGTACCCATAGGTTTGGTTCAGTCTTTAGAGGTCCCAAATTGGAAGAGGGGTGAGATATCCTTTGACTTCTTAATGGGTCTTCTACGAACATCCATGAGAGAAAGGCCTCTAGAATTCGAGGATGGTGACCACGTCTTTATATGGGACTCACCTCGACGAGGTCTATGGAGATTTACCCAAGGAGACATGTTATCTCTATGATTTTTGGACCTTTTTAGGTCCTCAGCAGGGTAGGCGAGGTGGCTTACCGCTTGGCCCTTCGACCTCAGTTGCTTCGAGTGCATAACGTCTTCCACGTATCTCAGTTAAAGAGATACTTGCACAAACCTTCCCACATCATCGACCACAGGGATCTAGATATCGATGACGAATAAAATTTCATAGAGGTTCTAGTGGAGATTGAGGATGGATATGAGTGGGTCCTGCGTGGTTGGTCGATACCTCCGGTGCACATTCGCTGGCAGCACGGGAACGTCCAGGAGAGAACATTGGAGCGGGAGGCTCAGATGCATTCTCAGTACCACCATTTGTTTCCCTAGTGTGTGTTGCAGCATTACGGGGATGTAAATCCCTGAGGATGGGGTAATGTACTGACCCGGAAATTTCCAGGAATTTTTTTTCTTAAATTCTTTGGAATATTACGAGTCTGCAGTTTCTGACTGTGCCTGATTCTGAGTTCCGATGTGCTCGGAATAAATTTCTGATGTTTTGTTCTGGTACGTTCAATAAACATACATGCAGGATTTTCTATCTTTTGAACTATTGCTCGGAATTGAAATCCTAGGACACCGATGAACTCACAACACCGATATTCGCTTAAGGAGACCTCTACCACAGTTGTGTTTGGTTGAGAGTGGCTCTTATAAATTGGGATTTCTTAAAAACAATATGTGAGGCATATTTTTATTTTAAAGGAGGTTAATTCCACCAAAGGGGAGTTGGAGGTGGGACCCGCCCCCACATAACCTCCCATGGGAGGATATTGTGTGGTGGGGCCCACTCAAACACCAAACCCTTCACCTTCCCTTTTAATCCCTTGGACTCCTTTTAACTATTGGACTTCCATTAAAGTGCCTACACACCCATGTTATTAATTTTATGAGACCTTTGATATTCTTGCAAACCCATTGAAATTAATTAAGCGAATAAACTTAATTAATTGTTTGTGTGTTTGAATTATTTTGAAATTGTTCGCAATATAAAACTGGGAAGACATTTATTTTATTTGCACAGGAAGATATTCTGTTGGAAATACACTGGAGAATTAGAAGGAATGTATTCCTATCCACGAAGAACGCCCTTTCTCTCAGATGTAGAACGAAGAAACCATCTTCTATATTTTTCCAAGCTAGCATAGGAACTGCCCACGAGGAATGTCAACTATGCTTATTCTTCATATGTTTCCCGACTCGAATGAAATCGATGTCCATCTTCCATGACGCTCATCTTCCTAACACCGTCTTCTGTGGCTCGTTGATGTGCAACGTCAAATAAGAGGTAGGTTTTTTTTTATAATTTTAAATGAATACAATTATACCCTTGTACTTGGGTGATTATAAGTTGTATAACTTTTTGAGCCTCTAATACGGAGGGCACGGGCTAACTAAAAAGTCCAGACTCTCCACCAATTTGTTCGTGATGTTCTGTTTTTTGGGTGACTGGTGAAGAGAAGGGAAATGATGTTTTGAGGCCGTCGCAGTGAAGAGCAAGACCAGAGGAGGCTGTAGGAGAAGCAAAGTGGCCAAAAGGACCACCAGAATGACTCTGGTGGCCTGCCGAAGAGCGTAGTGGCAGTGGGCGCTGGCGTAGCGGTGCCAGTGGCCGGCACCTGCCGGCCACCTGGGGGCAGTGACGCTCTCGTGCGCCGCCAACAGAAGACATCAACGACACCCTCCATGGAGGTGGAGAAGAACCCCAGTATGTGGGTTCTGGGAGGTAGGGGCGGTGCCATCTGGCACTACCGTTATGAAAACAGGGGGGGCGTCCCCCCCCCCCCCCCCCCGTTCTGCTCGGCCAGCTGGACAAGCTGCGACTGGCCACCGTGCCGGGCCACCTGCCGCGCAGGCCAGGCCCCTGCCGTGTGGGCCAGGCCGCCCTCAAATGAGTGGATCCATAGTTTCTGGATTGGTCCGTACCCTACCGGGCCGGACCCGGACCCGGGTCCGGTCGCCCCGGTTCGGGCCGACCCAGGGCGGATTGCGCCATGTCGGACCAGACCCAAACCCCCCTCTTTGGACCACTTTTGGGTTTTCGCCCATATCTAGAGCTATGGACCTATGATCGAAGCACCATTAGATTCATAGGATTTCCTGGATCGAGGTGGTCGTTTCAGTATATCATAGTCATGATTTTCGCAATGTTTGTGTACGACTGGGTTGGTTCGAACCCGAAACCAACCGGGCCCTCGGAGCGGAAACACTTATAACTTAAGGACCAGAAGTCCGATTGGCATGCCGTTAACTGCGTTGGATTCCTTTTGATGAGAATATTCTTTTGGAATATTCAACATAGAATTTAGATGCGGTTGGAGTATGGACGGGTTGTATTGTACCCAAAATCTAACCGGCCCCTTGGAACGGAAATGCCAATAACTCTCAAACCGGGCATCCGATTGACGCACCCTCTGTTGCGTTGGGTTCATTATGATGAGATAGAACTATTTCATACATCAACTCAGGACTTTGTGATAGTTGATTTATCAAACCCTTTCCTCAAGGAGTGGACCCTCCCGGAATCGAGTGTGTTGTGTGCGAGAACACTAGAGCTGGCTGCAGCGATGACGACTTTTGTACCAGGATCCTACGTGGGTTCGACACCGAAAACCACTCTAGAAGAATCCTACATTGGTTTGACAATGATTAATTCTATACCGGGATCCTCTATGGGTTCAACAGCAGTGACTTCTATACCAGGATCCTACGTGGGTTCGACAGCGATGACTACTGTACATGAATCCTATGTGGGATCGACAGTGATGACTTCTGTATCAGGATCCTACGTGGGTTCGACAACGATGACTACTATAGCGGAATCGTATGTGGGTTCGACAGTGACGACTTCTGTGCTAGGATCCTACGTGTGTTCTATAGCACTGTTATCGTTCCAGGATCCTCTCTGGGTTCGACAAAGAAGATGATTCTGAGGCTACATCTAATCATCTCTACCGCTCTTCGTGAGTTGTATAACTTTGTGAGATGAGTCATATCTTTCAATATTTATCATCGATCTGATTCACTATACATCCTATGTGTACTAGGTTGTGATTGGGCTTGAGAGTTGGAGCTGGGATATGACTAGTAACTTAGGTATATGTATGGGAATATACCTAATTAGGAATTTTTTGGTACTTCGTGATTGTATCATTCTTATTTTGTTTATCCTTAGTGGATATTGTGAGACCTTTCGGGTATCGGGGTCTCTACTGAGTATCGTTATACTCACCCCTGCACAGGCTATGCCCGCACCTTGTTGTGTTGGATGCAGACGATGGACATCGTTGACGGTGACCGAGAGCGCCACGACTGGACGATACCCGGAGGCGGACCTTGCAACGGGTCGGTACACGGAGGAGACTGACGAACATAAGTTCTAAGGTGGCCATCTGTATCTACCCTTTAGGTAGGAATCCCCGTAGGACGATCCAGGAGCTACTCTTACATTTAGTTGTTTGTCCCTTTTACTTGTACTTGTTGTTCAGTTGGATTTGTATACTGGCCGATTTACTTTCCAACACACACTCTTGTATTCAGTTTTACCTAGTGTTTACATCCTGTTGCGTACGTGGTTTTGTTTGTTTACTTTTATAAAGGCAATGCTTTCCCAGTATAGGGATTTACGCCTTTGGTGCTAGTCGCCAGCCCCTGGCCTATGGAAGGTGGGCTTGGGGTAGTCACAACATGGGCCCCGAGGATGGGTCATGACATAAGTAATACAATTTAAACCTATAAAATTTTTATAAGATAATAAATAATTATTAAAGTATAATATATAAGATTTAACATACATACATGACTGTTCTATGCTCGAGGTAAGGTATTCATTTGAAAACATCTTCTTTTGAGACCATTTTCTTTTATGAAAATGATTTATTTTAAATGGAGTATCAATTGAACATATATATATATATATTATATATTGAATCATTAATATATTATGATATTTCAAGATATCATTCACTTCATTCATGGTAAGTTATAGTTAATATTTTCCTAATGTCAAAAGTGTTTATTTTTCAATCTCATTTCAATCAAAATTGATAATGCATAAATGTTTATTGCTGGAATTCAATTGATTGATGTATAATGAAACAATTTTATTTTATTCCCCTATATTTATTCATTAAATTTTCATTTAATAGTACCAATTTTTTGATAATTAAATCTATTGAGAAAATTTTTATTAGGGAAAACTGACTTTAGTTAAATCTTTGGTCGAAAACTATTTCATTACCATGTTCATTCTTCATTAATATGTTTTTAAAAATGTATTTTATATTATCTTATTATTTTTTTTGAATCCATTTTACCCAAAGATTTTATTTTTAAAAATGTATTTAAAATTACTCATCCTATCATTTTCCATAGACGTTAATTTAGACATTTCTTATAGAAATATGAACGTGATCTATCTTTTAACATACCTGTTATTTATGGAATAAACCTCCATCCTATCCATTGAAATATTTATGATGAAATAGTCATGGGAGGTCATCCTCTAAGGGATATTGATATAATATACATTCATGGATGTTGGATGTTCATATTTTTTAAGGAATTTCGATTAGTGGTGGTGTTGGTGAATCTACCAATTTTTCCTCTCATAAATCACAACCATTCGATATATTTTCCTATTAGTGAATATTTTGAATTTTATATATTTTCAAAAGTGGAGACTAAAAGAATTAAATTGGATACCATAATTTTAATCTATGTGGAGATGGATATTTCAAGTCCAATTTTTTCGTGTGTTCTTATCTTTACTCACATGGACTTCATCTTATAGAAGATATTATTTTTCTAATACCCCCTCATTAATGTCCAATATACGATCTATAGGTCCACTCGGTGGAGGTGTCCACATGTAATCATGATAGATCTCAGGAGGGGATCTAATAAATAGTTTTATGTTATCCTTATACTTTAAAAGAGGGTTTGGTGTGAGATTTAGTGAATAAAGAATTAGATCTAGATTTTTTTCTTTAGAATGCCTCTAATTTCCTCAAATATGGATAACATGTGTCATGTTATAACCAATGTGTTATCTCTTTCACTCATAGCTATTTTGAATTCAAATATATTTTTGTAATTGAAAATGTTCCCCCCCATCATTACTATATGCCCATAATATTATTTATCTAGATCCTTTGATTCATTTTAAGGATACTTTAGTGGGGATTCATGGTATTCATATATCTTCAACATGATCATTGGGATTTTACACAGTTTTGAGTAACTATATATCTGTATCGGAAAAGAAAAATATGGGAACATAGGTGGTGGATGATATTCTGACTAATATTGGCAATTTTATGTTGTTGGTCTCTTTAGAAGAGATTCTAGTTGAGGATATATAATCCTCACAACATTATATGGTGAACTCTTGGTTGAATTCTTCACTTCCTACATCACCATCTTCAAGCACAATTGAATTGCATATTTTCCATGAATATCTAATGAGTTCTTTTATTTTTAAATTTTCTATTCGTTTGAAGTCTATTTTCCCCATGTTGTTTGGTGATGACATTATATATGAATATTTTTAGTCAATTTTCATTCATATTTATGATTATAATTTTACCAATTTTATTGGAAATAATGCCTCTACAATTTTATATTGAAAATTATTATATTATGAAATACCAAAGGCTTGGGATTTTGCATGGAAAGTAAAATAATTACTAAAAAATCTATCATTTTAATTATTTTGTGGTATCTATCATAAAACTGATGTAGAATGTGAATCATATTGAATAAAATTTTACATAAAAGGATTATATATTTTTAAACTTTTATAAAATATAATGATGTTCTGGAAGAATGATTTGGTAATGGACTTCAGGGATGCCTCTATTAAACACATCATTTATAATGTTAGTTATTAGGATAACAATTTACCATATATTCTATTTATTAAAAATGTTATGTAACTGGTACAACGGATATGGGGGTGAATCAATATAATTTGTTTTCTTTTAACTGTCCCTTTTTGATTTGGGGTGATTTAAATACCATTGTCGAGGAATATGAGAAGAATTGTATGTTGATTCTTTTTAGTAAGTCTATGATGGACTTAAAGGAATTACTCACTCTCAATGAACCCATGTAAATGGATTTTGGGGCTCAAAATTTACGTCTTTTAACAATCATTGAGGTAAATAATGAAATTGGAGTAGGTAATAACAATTCCTCTCAAATCTCCAAGGTATGGATTTGTTTCCTATGGAATTAGTAACTCACTTCACTCATTTGATACTAGAATTCTCCCATTTACTGAAACATTTTAAGACATGTTACAATAGATAAAACCATTTTTCTAGTCAAGTAATTGGATTGGACTTGATGGCTTCCTCCATGTACTCAGTTGGTCTAGGGATCAGCTGACCTAGGGGTCCCTATGGGTTTGGATGTCTGACAGTATTAAATTCTAGAAAATTTACATAAAAAAGTTGAATTTTAAATATATCATATACCCATAGTATTTAAAATATTAAGAATTATGTTGATAATATAGAAGATGGTCATCAATATTTGTGGGATGATGATAGTTTTTTTATCTTATTGGAGAAGATAAAAAAGCTAACTAAGAAACTTTTAGAGGTAAAGAGGTAAAATAGGGACATGTATCGAGCTATTTTATCATTCAATATTAAAACAATAAGTACTTGTCTTAGGTGTGTATATAATAAATATGAAACTTATTTAGAATTAACATAAATATGAAAGATGATTATATTATAAACGAGCTTACTGTGGTGGGGAAAATTATGTTGGATGATTGCATGTATTTGTTAGTAGGATCAACCTCTTTTATCAATGGGATACATCATGGAGTTTTAGGTGATTTTGGTTTTTTATGTTGTCTTCCATCCTCATTAAAATGCATGGATAATGATTTGTCTTACTCTATCCCATAAGAACATGATTTTGGAGAGGATATGCTTATCTTGAACATAGATATTTCCCATGGTCCTGATGTGTTTGTTTGGGACTTATATTCTTCTACATTAAACATTATGATGATGTAGGTGATAGAATATATTCAATATTTATTCAATATATGGGATATTACCATATTTGTTTATAACTTAATAATGATTGTTTTCCTAAATTTCAGGAATCCTCAGGCACTCAACCAGTATAAGCCATATGTATTTCAAAATTAATTATAAAATTCTAACTTATCTTTTGAATAAAAAATCAGATTCTTATTCAATGTCTTATAGTGAAGGAACAACATTTCATTGTCTTATGATGTATCATTCAAGGAGCCATCGAGATTGCAAAAGTGACGATTTTTTATATCAATAAGAAGGCTATTGGACTGAATATTAGGATTAATGTGGATTTTTATAAGGCATATGATTTTCTTATGTAGTGTTTTATTTTGACGACCATGGGACATATAAACATTTTAGAATAGGATTGTGACATTTTCATTAGATTATATTCTTTGTTGTGAATTTCTATATCTATAATCGGTAATGTTTTTTGGTTATTCAAATATGTGAAATAAATTAGATAGTGTGATAAATTTTTTCTATGTAACTTTATACTAGATCAATAGGATCTCTCTAGAAATATTTATCATGGTATGGAGGAAAATATCATAAACCCATTAGTAGTAGGGTTGACAATGGAACAATTTTTCCCTTAATGATTGCTCAAAACATGATGTCATTATTAACTGGAAGAAAAAAAATAATAATGGTGTCAATAACATATTTATATGTTATATAATTTGGAATGGTTATAATATTAATAAAGTTAAAATAAGAGTGTGTCAATCCAGAAAATTCTCAAGAAGTTATAGAATAATAATTCAATATAATATTGGCATTACGAAGCACTCTTTTTTGATGGAGTACCTCTGAGCACCAATATCAAAAGGAAGGATCTAGAATGTGATGATTAATGATAAATATGATAGAATTAAATATCATTATTTGGAAGAACATTTTTTACTCCAATACATGGATAATTAATTTTGATAACAGTGTCTTCGCCTACATCCCGAGGCAGTTCCTTTAGATCATCAACATTCCCATGGAAACTATCGACAATATATATAAAATACTAACAACAATTATTTGGAATGAAAAAATATGTGGATAATTCCATTTCTCTTCATGGATGAAGTTGGGGATTCCAATTGTGTTGGGATTGAATAATTTATTCATTATTACATGTTCCATATAATCCATACTGGATAGGATAACTTTGTATAATATTGAATGGATTTATCTTTAGCAATCACTCATGAACATTAAATATATTGATAACAAGAGGTTATAGGTAAATAATAATACGTTTATTTCTCATATGGTGATATGTATGTTTCAATAAATGATATTATAGAAGGAGAATATGAGATGGGTGGTGGGTCACAATGACAATATTTTTTGGAAGGATTATTGGGTTGCTGTCGATCCTCTCTACATTATAGGATTCCCAGTTCATGACCCTACATTCAATGAAGAAAGACTCTATACTAGATTCATTAATGTAACACCATTAGAACTTCTAAAATAAATGTATATGAGTATTTTTTTTGTTGAATAAAATAGATAAGCATGAGGTCTTAGATTCCGCTTATAGTTATTTTTATACCAGGACACATTTTTCACAGTTACACCAAAACACTAAACCCGATGTGTGGATTTCCAAGACCTCAGGAATAGAGATCTTAGAAAAAAACCAACATATTGGTTTAGAATTTTAGGAACCACACAATTCCTATTTTATATAATGTTCAAAATAAATTGGTTCATATGGACACACATTTTCATTGTTGTCCCAACCCACATTCCAAAATAGTGTGTATCGTCTTCTTTAGATATGAAAGGGATCTATCAATATATGTATTTATTAGGTATTTAATGGATATAACCCATGAAGGGGAGTCCATTTTAGATTTTTTTAATCATGGTTTCAAGGTGGTGATCAGCCTAGTGTCGAATTAAAAATTTGTGTAATGGATTTTGCAGCAGCGTGTTGGATCATCATGGATTCCTAGAACACTTCAAGAGATGGTATTTACTCTTAAACATAAGGCATACAGGTTATTATTATATTATTTATGGAATATATCATATAATTATTTTCTAGGGGTCCACCATCTTTAGTAAATTCCCCCTTGTAGTGGTTTACTTTTCCTTCTATAGGTAGAGGAAATTTTGGTAAAATATTGATAAGATGGTCTCCTCCAGGTCAAGATATAAAGATGAAGATGTATGGTTCTTATGATAATGATATTTTGAGAGTAAGAATAATTTTACATTGTGAAAGGTGCTCAGTACTAGTGAAATTCAGAATTATTTATGCCCTAGGTATTTCTATTGGGGCCAATGAAAGGTCCTTAGATAGAAGTCTTTTGATTTATAATCATTATAATATTTATATATCTATGGTCAAATATGATTCTTCTATTTTGACCAGGTTAAAATTTAACAGAAATTAAACTCTATGGGACATTTCTTTTCTTGTCAAGAAATTTTTATTAATCTTAAATCAAGGTATTAAGGTCAGACACATTTTATGAGATGTGAATTTTTCTATAGATTCTTTTTCCAGATGAGTGAATTCTTAGGATAAGACTATTACTTTTAATATTATTATATCCATCCCCAATGATTTTAAGGGAATTATTTATGGTGATTCCCTTGACCTTTAAAATTTTCAACCCCTAGATTCTCTATTATTTTAATGAAAAGAAAAAATTGATGTTTGAGAGAATGATATTTCCATACAGTGAATTGTTTAATAGTTTAATCTCTTGATACATCATGTAAACGATTAGGAGTGAAACTAATTTATTATGGATCTTTTACCATGAAAAGATGTTTCCTAGATAGTTTCTGTTGAATTATTTTTATATAATGATTTATATTTATTCCACATCTCATATGATACTATAATATTATGTTTCCAAATTCTTTTTTCTATGTTTGCATGCGAGTAATAATGTTCCTTATCATTTTATTATATCATTTTACAATTCTGGACCAACGGTTATTCTGTTTTATCATTTTTATCCATTTTCTGGGCTTTTTAGCACACCCTATTTGTCTATGTAATCCACATGTGATAACCTGTAGTTTTGGAAGCACTATATGATTTTATATATCATTATAAAGAATAAAATTAACATTTTTTATTTTATTATTACTTTTAGATATTATAAACATTGTCTTATAAGAAATGTAGTCATCATGAACTTTAGGATAAAATTAATATATTTTTATGTGAAAAATCATTTAATGATATCTGTTAAGGCTTTGGTATCTATATCTGGGCCCCCATGAACACGGTTTTTAACCTATATCAAAACTCATTTATCATGGTGTTTTTTGATGAAATATTCATCTATTCATGAACCTCAGAAAAGCATCACAGTTATCTCAATATATATTTGAGTACACATAATTGTCATTATATTTAAAAAATTTGTAAAACTGTAAATTTTGGAATTAAGTGGTGTGTCTCCCAGGGTATGTAACGTCAGAGGATAGATTACCTATAGACCTAGTGATGTTAGAGTTTAAAATGTAATATTATCTCCCTTATAATGTATTAAATATTAATCTTCATCCAAATTTCACAATGGTTTATTTCCATTTTATCTAGAATTTCTCACATTTTAATCTCTAAAGAAATATCAATCTAAGATATGGGTGATGTTCGAGCGGTTTTATTAGTGTGAGGGAGTGTTTCATGAGATAGAGAGGTGGTTGAAAATAACTTGGGTGCTAATTTATTATGAACCAGTTATAGGATATGTGATATGTTTTATCCTTCTAATGTTTTATTTTGATTTATGAAGATGAATGATGATCATTTATTATTTTGTGGGTCTCTCCAAGTGTGGATCCATTAGTAAAATTATCCTACTCATGGCCTATAGTTAGTTATAATATTCTACATTTTTATGTTTTAAAAAAAATTCTATTTAGAGAGAGGATTATTTTCTAAAACATCCATAAAAATATCCTCTATATATTCTTATAGGAGAATATAAATTTGAGTTTAAGGGACTTATTGGAGTTTCTGTATAATTTCATTTTTTAGATTGTTGAGGCACTGGGTAAGGGTAATTTTACCACAAATTCTCTTATTAAAATGTTATATGGTTCACCATAAATTTGAGTCAATACATCAAGAGAACTGTGGGTTTTGATGTGTTTTTGGGATGAATAGAGGATAAACACTACTGAGGGGTGAGAAATTGAAACATTTTAACCTTGGGTTTAAACTTCATATTTTGTATTTTAGGTTATTAATATATTAGTATCCGATTCAGATTTTGTGGAGAAGTGAGAGAGGTTAGTGGGGGAAGGTATCCTCCAATATGTTCTGTAAATGAAAAAATCATGATTTATGTTAATGTGAGGGTTTTAGTCCTTTCTATTTTTGGAAAGAGCTAATGAGTGACTCTTGTGTCTTGAGGTGGATAATGTATCCTATATAAACAACAATTTACCATTACATTGGATAAAAATATTATAAGGAATTATTTTATGTGGGTAATAATTGGTTTTCTTTTATGATGCATTATCTTCTATTGGGTAGAACCAACAAATATATGTCTTATTGGCATATGTTAGACACTTATAATTCCCATTTTTTAATTAGATGATGTCATTATGGATTTGTGATTATGTTATAAAGGACTATAAAGTATCGGGATGTTGTATGGGTGCTAGTGGATCAACTAACTAAGGTATCCCATTTAATTCCAACATAATAGACCTTATATATAGATGATTTAGGATGGAATTTGATTTGGATATTTTACATTTTCATGGATTTAACTTGTATCGTGTATCAGATCAATATGTATGATTCATCAAAAAAAATTTGAAGCAATTACCCAAATTTATGGGGACTCAAATATGATTTTTTCATGGAATATCACCCATAGAGAGATGGAAAGTGTGAGAGGAAGATTATAATCCTGTAATACATGAATCAATTATGAAAATTATAGGTTAAAATATTATGGGATTAACATATTGCCTTGGAAGAGTTTGTTCATAATAATCATTATCCGACATCTTTCCATATTAAAACCTATGATGATCTGTATGTTAACCATTTTCACTAACTCCTATGTAGACATTTGGTGGGTGATGTATCTATTTTGGGGAAATGGTTTTTTAAGAGGTGGTCATGTTTTTTGGACCCAATTTTTTTTTCTTATCAATATTTATAATATAATTGATTAACCATCCACTTTGGGGGTCATAGGTTTATTATATAGTTTGATATGAGATACATTCCATTATATTTATTTTAGCATTGTTTATTGTTTTTGGGTTATTATTATTTTTTAATTATTTATATCTAGGTTTATTTTCAACCCACTAAATACAATCACTCAGTTATTTCTAGTTAGGTACCTCTTTTGTAGAGGGTGGCACACATGAGCCCCCATTTCACTTTGACACAATTATGATGATTCATGAAGGGATGTTATATGGAATATTATGTTTAGTATTTTAGAAACTAAAAAATGTTATAAATATCATTCTTATATTACCTAATAAGACTATCCTTTAAAGGAGGTGACGTAAAATTAAATATGATGTGTCATAAAGATGGTAGTGCACAAATAGAAATGATTGATGTTTTAATTTTTCTTAATGGATTGTGGGGAAATATAGAGAATGTATATTTTATAAACATAACAAAAACAAAGTATATAGGCAATATCGAGGATATAATTTCATAATATATATTTTATATTTAAATGAAAAATATATATTAGGGGAAATGGAAATATTTATAGAAGTAGTTATTTTTATATTTTAAACATCCTCTTGATATAATTCATGAATATATATTATTGTTCCCAATTTCAAGTGCCTGTAATCTTAAGGGACTGAGGAAAGATTCCTAGGAAATAAATTTATGTTGAGTTTCATGAGAAAATAAAATTTTAGTGTGTTATTTATCCAGTTGTTAGTGTCCCCTTTTTCATGTGATGATAATGATATTTTTGAAAATATAAAATCTTTATGTAAAGTCATTACATGTATAAAATTTTATGTGGATCCATAATGAGAAATATTGCGTCGAGGATGTGTTAAGACCAATAATATCTCACCCACTCAAAAAGAATCAGTTTTTAACAAGATTCACGCCCTTTGCCTGATATTGTTTCCATTTACTAATTTATATTTTATAGTAGTAATATGTTTTTCCCAATGTTATTTATCATTTTTGGATAAAAACAAAGTGTTCCTTCTTACAGAATATTTACATTCTATTTCAAAATTTGATATCCATTTTATTATATCCACTTTATCAAAGTAATAAATATAAATTTTTAAAAAATACATATATTGTTGGATAAAAACTATTTTAAAGAAACACAATATAAATTTGAAAATATCACAAATAGGATTCTAAACTATAATGTTTTTTTTTTCAAATTTGTAATTTCACTTATAAAATAATTTTTTTGTCTAGAAAACTGTTTTTTAAATATTTAGGTCGAACTTATATAATAATAAGATCATTGAACTATTGGTTTATGTTAAAAAATAAATCTTATCTATTAACATACAAATAATGTTTTTTATAAAATTCCTTAAAATTTCAATTTATTAAATTTTTGACATAATAAATTAAAAAATTATTATGAATATTTTATGGTAAAATTATAAAAATTATATATTTATATTTATAATGAAAAAATAAGGTTAATTTTATTTTATCAAAAAATGGTGTGATTAAAAATAAGTTTTCTTAAAATTGGGTGATGTCAATTTTAAATTTAAATAATATTAATACAATAACAATTTTAAAAATTTAAAATCTTATTTTTAAGAGAAAATATAAAATAATGAAATAAATGTTTCAGAGTATAAAATTTGACTTTTATATGGATTAATGAAAACCACTAAAATCATTATTTATATTCTAAAATTTAATATTACTTGTCCGTTGTTATCAAATTAATTATTTGAAATATGAATATATATTTACATTACATTATATTTTAATTTTATGACTATTAATACTAATATGTACCACAATATATATATATATATTAATATTTTAATATCATATTTTTATTTTATTATGAGTTATATTATTTTAAATTTACTAATAAGAAGTACAAGGCATTAGTTTTTTAATTTAGGTATCTCAAATTACCATATTATTAATGAAGATATTTCCAAGGACTGTATTTGTGAAAACTAGACTTCATCAATATATATATATATATTCTTACTAAATCATTCATTCATTCCACTCTCACATCATAAGAAATAGTTCTTCTATAATATTATATATTTTACATATTAAATTATCCATTAATCGTGCCCATCCATATTATAGTATTTGTTTGGCTACCCACAATCCTTATGGTTAATGATGATCCCTATGATTTCTTAGTCATAAAGATTATATTCATTTGTATCTATTTTATTCTATTGATTTACACACATTTAATGGTTTTATTCAGTCATGGTGTTTAATTATACAATCTATTAAATGCTTAGTTTTATTTGCATATAATTTAATGTTCAAATTTTGAATAAATAATTTATATTTACTTTTATTCATATCCTCTATGACTTATTTATTAATCAATTTCAGATCCGTTGAAACATAAAAATTATAATTATATATTTATAGATTATAAAAATTATATACTTTCTCAAAAATATAAGGCATTACTTTTACTATTCATGTGGATGATATCTATCTTTTATATTTGACAATGAATATAATATTATAAAATTTTTCAAAGGGTATTAATTTAGAAATCCATTGAATTTTTTGATTTCAAATTTATATAAAACGCCTCCACATTCATTTCGCATTCATCTCCATTGATTTAAATTTTGAAGTTTTTAATTTTTTATATAATTTGATAATATATATAATCTATTTAATGAGTTTAATTGAATCATGGATAAAATAAGTAATTTGTGAGGGAAAATAATACATACCATCTTAGTCAAATGGAAAATAAAAAATATTTTGAGCAAAGTGGCATCTGTTATTCTCACCTACTTTGATATAATGTCTTTATTAGTGTAACACTGTATTTCATAACCTTGTTATGATTGTTTAAAAAATATTGGACTACGTAGGACTCACCTCGAGACTAATAAATTCTCTCATACTGTACAAGTATTATTAAAATTTAATAATATCACTATAGTATCTTATGTATATATTTAAAAAGTCAAAATCATATATTTTTACATGGAAATCATGATATTAAAAATTAACGAGTAATTTGAGTAAATATTAAGATAATGTTTTGAATTTTGAAAAAAATTAGGACATAGATGAGACGACCCAAAAAATTGAAGTTATAACCCTAAAAATACATAAAAATATCATATGATGTAAACCTATCTTAATCAAATTGATTCCATAATGTATATGAATTCACTAAATTTTTATTTAGGATATATATAGACCCTTCATTAAATAATACGTAGAATCGATCATTTAGAAAAAAATTCATTTCCATATACTCCTACAGATCAATTTGGATTATAGTTTTATAGAATTATTTCATGACCTATATAGAAGTTAATAGTACCTTATAATATGGATACTTACACACATTATCAATTTTTCTTATAACACATAATTTATATGATATGAAAGTTTTAATTTCCTTGACATAAATTTTAAATTTTCATCATGATATCATCCTATTTTGTACTCAATAATAAAAATATTATGTAAAAATTTTAAAACATGGAATGATACAAAAAATATCAAAAAGGGAAATATTTAAAAAAATGAGGAAAACCCTTTTACTCAATGAATATTCATGAAAATTAACCTTTCTAAAAAAACTAATAATCTCAATTTTTTTCTTACCAAATAAATTAACGTCACATTTATAATAATTTTTAAATAAAATTATTAAAATTCACAATTTATATATTCAATAAAAAAATATTCCATTAAAATAGTGAAAACATAAAAAAAACAATTTCACATAGCTATGTATATCACTATCTATTAGTAGAATATACCTTCTGTTAAACATAAGAAAACTAACATACTTTGTGAAATCAATAGATATATCTAAAATACCATAGAAAAAATAATACATAAAATACATAACATGAGTCAAAATTTTCAAATAACACATTGAATAATTATTACAAATGCAATAATGTACCGATTAAATTCATTCAGTCTAGGAGAAAAAACATAACCAGATGAATTTACCCCTTAACCTAATAAATTTTTGGGTTGTGTCAGGATCAATAATCATCAGAAACAATATATGTATAACCTGAAATAATTATCTATACTGGGATCACCCATCATCATAATCATTTCCCATTATCAATAACATAATAAAAATTCATTATATCAATCATTTTCATCTTGAAAGTAAAAAACATTCACCCATATGAAAATAATTATATATAAAAGAATATCCATTGCATTTGATACAATTTTTTCAATTAACAAGATGCAAGGGAAGAATTGTTTTCCATTCATGAAAATTTCAATGCATGTAAAGGTATAAAAACATAAAACACAATTTTCGGTGGTGGGAAACGCATTTTTTTTAAAAAAATTAAAGTGAATATTTCATTTCCCTTTTTATAAAAATATTCTAAATAATGTACATAAAATGATTCCATTAAAACCATTTAAGGATAGCAAAAATATAAATAAAATTTCCTTCTTAATTCATTTATGTTCATAAAACTACATCCATATATGAAAATTAATAATATACATGTAGAATAAAAATATTTAGAAGATAAATAATTAAAACAACTAAAACAAGGTTTCTAAGATAATGTGTCCCTTTCCTCGATTGTAAATCATCATGTATATTCATAATCATTGAAATAAAAATCAATTAATTAAATAAAAACATCAGAAATTTTTTATTTTTATTAATCTGATAATTTTATTTCGTTAAATACTTTATATAATTACTTATTAAGTTAAGATCTTGTCAGATGATTTTAAGATATTTGATTCATATATCTATAATAACATTATCTTGATTACTATAGTTAATGTAGTCATTTAACCATCCAATTAAGAATAATAATATTGGTATTATTATATTTTTTATTTATAATTTTTTTAAAATAAATAAATAAATATTGTTTTGAAAAATGAATTATATTTCAATCATTGAGATGGTAGGTGATATTTACATGTGAGTATTGTATTCTTTTTCCAAATATCATGTTGAAATGGAGGTAATTAAAAAATTTATAATAAAGAAATTATTATTATATAAAAAATATCATATTATTATTCAAATACCATTTTATATAGACTTAATGTAATGTGGTCATGAAAAATGACTCACCAAACTTCATGGAGGTAGTAATTTACAAGTATTCGTGAACAATGTTATCATTTTTAAATGGATAGATGAGTAATAAATTTGATGATATAAAATCCTTATAAAATGATTATTTTTTCATGAATATAATACAAATACATTAAATAAATAACTATCTCTAGTCTTGGGAGTATGTGATGGAAAATTAATAATATTATTTCACATAGAAGTAGACCACCTTACACACAAATGATGGTTTCATTTCATATTTAATGATAAATGTTATGGGCATAGGTTACATAATTAACATAATAAAATATCAATAGATTTATGATAATGATTTTATAATTCTATAATGTTTTAATAATATTCAATGGTTGCATAAAAATCAATAAAATATAAACTCCCTGTTAATAAATACACCTATTATACATAAAACCTCTAATGGTTTATACTAGAATCCATATTATCTTGGATTTATAATCACTGTAGAGAATATAAGTTGAGTTTGTAGGTTAAAATAATTGATTTGGAAATATCATTGATGATTCAAGATGCATTTAATGCGGGGATAAGGGAGGATATAGAGTGTCCAATTATAAGTGGGAGAGAGGGCCCAATTAAGAATTTAAAAACGATCAAAATATATCAATTCCTTACTCAAACCAAATAGGTCAAAAATAGACAATTTCAAAATATGAGATGATATATGGTAAAATTATATATCCATAAAATATTATTTAGACAATATTTTATTAATTTTAATCCTTATCTCTTTAGTTTACCCCTAGAAAACCAATTTTGAATATACATGTAGTATTATAATTTTATTATTTTTACTATTCATTTTTTCAAAAAAACTAAGTTGAACATTTTAAAAAATGTTAATTTTTGTGATTTCCAATATCGATTCCATT
Source organism: Viscum album (assembly GCA_963277665.1). Classification (NCBI taxonomy): domain Eukaryota; kingdom Viridiplantae; phylum Streptophyta; class Magnoliopsida; order Santalales; family Viscaceae; genus Viscum; species Viscum album. The sequence continues at coordinate 1,543,591,971 of OY728135.1, read as the reverse complement.
ATTAAAAACAATTATAGGTTGAAGAAACTAATTTAAAATTAAAACTAAAAAATACGATGAAAACTATATTTATGAAAAATGCTTTATAAACATAAAACTGTATCTACATGACTACAGTATAATGATGTTTTGTCTATTTTTTGAAGTTTTCATAAGATACGAGTGATATCGTAAAAAATATTCAAATTGTAATGTATTATTGAATTTAACACCACTAGAAAAGTGATAGTTAAAAGGATAAAAGTTACTAATAATGTCAATAAGGTGCACCATTCTTTTCCAGAGCATGCCTGATTAGAATTCCATAGTTAAGAATTCATGAAATGGATTAGATATTAGGATGGGTGATCTTATAGGATATTTACCATCGTGTGTGTGAGGGATGTAAAAAACACAAATAGATCATTTTATGTCACATTGGGTCAATAATGAGGGGGTTGGCTTCAACAAGCATAATTGAAATGAGGCTTAATCATTATAGAAATGTAAATAATAGAATACACCAACCATTTATTAAATAAATCTATAAATAAATTAATCCATAAATAATAGAAATGCTAAAATGTCTTGGATAATAATAATAACTAAATTATAAAATAAGAAAATTCATAATTATTAGAATCCATGATCTATGGAATCCTGATACCTCTACTGTAAATACATTTCACCTCAATGTTAAATAAAATGAGTAAAAACCAATCAGATTTGGACGAATGATTTATCTCATGATATCTATCAATGCATCAAAAGGATATCGATAACTACAACCAAAATATATCTACATTTACAAAAAATTACTAAAATATATAGTAAACTATTTTATTCATGAATCTACAGACTAAATCATTAAATATTATTATTGTGTAAAGGATAATGAATTATCTTTATTTCTCTAGTCAATCATATAAATTTCAAATAAAACACTATAAGTTAATAATTTATAGAAATTTTATAAAATTAATACCCATAATAGAAGAATTTATATTTTTATGATAAATGTACTTTATAATGAATATTTATCACAATAATGTGACTATTTCATGATATATAAATCATTCATAATAGAAAGCGAGATTGTAAAATAAATTTTACATCTTTGGTAATATTTAACTTTTAACCCGTTGAAGAATAAACTTGAAGTATACCATTAATCATCATTAATAAGATTCTATTAATATGATACACATAAAATGGGTCATATATACACCAAATAAATGTGAGTAGGTGTATATTAAAAATTATATCTCAATGAAATAGAAATTGAGGTGAAATCTATTACATAAAGAATTAAATTAAATAAATGTTATTTTGAATACTATTAAATGGTTTTAGTTAATTAATTAATTAATTACATAATAATATCATATTTATAAAATCTTATATGATCCTCTTATAATATTTTACAACCCATTTGTTAATAATATTTCATTATTTTCGTTGATTCGAGTATTAATTGTCTTGTTTTCTCATGTGTGTTTCATCATAAATGTTTCAGTTCATGTATATATGACATAAATAAATCATCTCTAGAGTTTTATTAATTTTATAGATATATTATTTTCTATTTATATAAATTATTATAACAATTATTAAATATTTTCAATATAAAAAGAATCATGTGGCTTCTTGGAGATGCTTGGTTGTATGTACGTAGAAGGGACAATATCAATACCTTAACATGTGAAATGATAAAGAATTTTATGATATGAAAAATACAAAAAATAATATCATGTCATATATATCACATATATTCATTAATATTTCCCATTTTAACTTACATTTAATCATAGGGAAAAATATATCACATCACATCATGGGAAGGTAGTCTATCGTACACCCGAGCGATGTTATTCTATAATAATAAAAATGGAAGGAAATAAGTTATTTGTGATATTATAATAAAATATGTATAAATATATCATAAATATTATATATAAAAATCAAATCAGTAATATAATAAAACCATGAGAGGTGTTTATGGGGAAAGAGTGGCATTCGTTTTTGAGATGGAAGTCCGCCAAACACACGGTCAGCGACATCGTCTCCAATTTGATTAAATTGGAGATGGATATAATTTACTAAATTAATGTAATAACCTCTCTATATATAATATACTTTTTTTAATATTATATAAAAAATTGATAATAATTTAAAGAGGTGGAAAAAAATAAAATAAATATTGTCGTTTAATGACTTTAAGTTTTCTTCAGACAACCCCTTAAAGATTTCACTACAATCCCTTTAATGAAATATTTTTTATAAAACCAAGGGAGAAATGATGTTTTTAGAGGTGGAATTAAGATATTTTTTCAGGTTTTTGAATTGTAAATTTTTTTTGAATGTATGATAATGGGATGATAACTGATTTCCTTTTATAAGAGTTGGAGAGGGCACCCAAGGAATTTTTTTTAAAATAATCAACTACACAATTTTTTTAATCACGAAATTAGTCTCTGAAATGGGTATTAATCAACCCTTACAGATTATAAGGTCTAATAATTTCTTGAAAATTGGTTTGGGGGTTATTTGTAGTTTATTTTAACCCATTTCATTTTTGTTTAACCCCATGATAAATATCTTTTTACCATAAACACAAAAATTAATTTTTACTTATTTTAAAATTCTTAGCGGTCAACAAATATGATTCCCTTATTGAGTAATATAAAATATATTAATTTAAAACATGAGAAATTTTTTTAATTTAAATTCATATACATGTAGTAATTAGTTTTAAAATTATACCCATAGAGGATATAAACAAGGCACTGTCTAATGAGAAAGTTATCACATGTATAAGAGTTTTTAATATCAAAATTCAGAATTAATAAAATTGAGCAAACCTTTCTTATATCAATTATACTAATGTCAAATTAATTTTTATTTATATAAAACATTATTTTTAATTTATCAATTTAAATTTATTTAAATTAATATATAGACTTCAATAAAAATTTGTATTTTCCAATATTCATTGGAAAATGAAATATTTCTTAAATATCTCAAAATATCAACTTAACGTAATTTTGATATTTTAAATTTAAAAAAAATATATTTTCTAATTTTTTTTAAAAACAAATTTAACATCAATTTTAAATTATATTCTCAATGTGTTACTAAAAAACCATTTAGATAAATATAGGCTTTCATTCAACACATATTTTCATTAAAATGATTCCTTCTTCCATTATTGACAATATTTATAAATAAAGAATGTTTTATAAAAGTAAAAATAATAATTTTAGTAATTTAGTTACACATATTTATTCCTTACATATTAATGTATTGGTTATAATGGTCATTTTTAAATAATATTTTCATATATTACTATTTTTAGTGTAATCCTGGTGTTGTGTGCATAAAAATATATCAATGTCATTGAATTTATCTAAAATAAAATAAATAATAATGTTTCTTTGAGACACATTGTTACCTACAAAAAAATAATCAATGAAAAATATCATTGATATAAACTTCTAAAGAGATGGGGGTAGTTCTATTTCATCATAACCTATTGTTCACATGTTTCTACCCACTTTTTTTGATTCATCAAAAGTAGATTTATAAGAAGATAAATTTGATTTCAAAATACTTTCTATATAGTATGATGAATTTGGAAGGGTTATTAAATGTAATTTATTTTAGGTTCCTATTTTATTTAATCATAGGTAATAACATGGATTATGTAAATTATATACTTCCCTAAAAATTTTACATGGTATAAATTACGTACTTTAAAGAGATTTCATGTTATTTACAAAAGTATAAAATATCCCTAATACATTTTTGGATTTCAAGCGGTTAAATTCCCATAGGGATTATTTTACCTTTCTTATCGATCCTTATAACACTTTCTCGTGGAGATAATATCAAGAAAATTTGATACCACACTTGGAATTTCAAATCCTTCCTTTGATTATTGGCATAACGTTTTTCCTACACTGAGATGATATAATATACGCCTGAATATTATTTGATTTTGTTTTTTCTCTTCCAAAATTTATAGGCGTACAAGTTTCCTTTAACCCACATCATTACCACAGGTTGGAGTATGACATCAATTTCCACATAATGCTTTAAACGACGTTATTTGAATAATTGAATGGAAACTGCTGTGATATGTAGAATCTATAAAAGGTAAATATTGATCCCACATACTAGGAATATAATTTGATAATAAAAAAACATGTATTATGTTTTTTCAAATTTCATTTCAGACATTAAATTAGTTTGAGGATGGTTGGAAGTTATCAAATGAGGCTTAGAATCTAGATCATTCTGAAGACTCATATATATTTTCAATGTCAAATAGGTACAATCATCAGAGACGATTGAAATAGTAGGGCCATTATGTCTTACAATTACTTTTATATACACCGTTATAAGACACTTAAGTGGGAAATCATCCATTAATGAGAGCAAATATGGGTATTTGTTTAAGAAATCAACATTAACCCATGTTGCATCATTATTTCTAGGTATATTTGGAATTCCTATGAAACATTTCATACTAATGTCATCAAATTTCAATATAGGACTGTAAAGAGGTTTTATAATAGCTATAGGCTGTTTTCTCTCATCAATAACCTATTTTCAAAAGATGTATCTTGATATATAGTCTATAATATCCTGAATCATTTTATCCCACCAAAATAATTTTCCCTCAAATACATATACTTCTTGGATCTACTAGGTTTTATATAAAAACATAAGTAATGATAAATATCCAAAAATTACATTTTTATCTCAGGTATAGTTGGAGAAAATAATCACATTCCAAATTTTAGAACACTATTTTAACCATGTCTACTAATTTACCATCATTAATGGCTGTAATTTTCATCCAAATGTTCTTAAAATCATATTGATACATATTTATGATTTCTAATAATTATTATTTAACAATCATTATAATTATTGTTGATGTCAGCCATTCCTTAATAATTCATATATCCAATATTTCTAGAACCATGGTCATATAATAACTCCCAATCACCATTCACGCTAGAACTCCATGACAAGTCATACACATTACATCAAATACCTTATATCCTTCCATTGGGCTGTAGTGTATTTATAATTCAAAATATATGAGTATATTAAGCCATCATATTCATATCTTATTGAGATCATTCTATAAAAAAGATATATTTTTGGTTTTTATGTTCTATTAATATCACACACCATTCACCATAAATAAAATTATCCATATCTTTAAATCCGACATTGTAGATACCAACTCAATATAATAGGTTCAATAGTTATTTTCACAAGTATTCAATTATCACGATTAATGTTTACTAAATTTATCATTATCAATTAAGACACAACCAAGTCATTTATTCTTTTCATCACTATTCATAACAAACCCATTTTTTATATATTGCGGGGTAAAATAAGAGCACTTAACAATATCATATTTAAACATTCAACCCATTATTTAAATTCATTTATATAAATGAACATTACCCCATTTTGTTTTTTCCTGGTAAATAGTTCATCTAATCAAGAAATTTTATGAATGAATCACCAATTGGAACATTCTAGGACAATGAAACAATGTATGTCAATTATATTTAATGGATTTGACCATTATTTAATAGTATTTTTTCATCATGTGATCAACTGAGATTCGAACCCTAGAGAAAACATGGCCAAAAAAGAAATAATTTAATATAAATATCAAAATTAATAAGTTTCTCATATAACACTTTCCTTATATGATTCTGAAGAATTATCTACAAGTTATTATCATCATCAACAATAATTTTAGATTTCAAAAATAAATCATCAATGAATAACACAATAAAATAATCAAGATATTACATTAATACACAATTCATGAAATATATAAAGGAAGCGGGTGGATTAGTCAATAAAAAATAATTATTGTAAACTTATAATATTCATTCCATGTTTGAAATCCATTATTTAGATTGTATTTCTTCTTTACTCATCAATTTTATCTTCATGAATTATAACTAAAATAATCATGTAATTTAATTTAAACAATATATATATCTTTCTGAAAATATATTATAGTTTTAAAAAAAATCTTTAAATTATTAACCTCTTTTCAATCCAATGTGATTTATATTGATATTACAATGTTTGTGTGAAATAATAAAATTTAATATTCTATAATTATGAAAATAAAAAATAACTAACTAATACAATTATAATAAATGATTGTATTTAAATTTTAGATATTTTAATATATCTGAATGTGGTTATGAAATAAATTATTAATAATTTTATTATTACTATTTATGATGATATATCTCGTTCATGGGGATTGAAATTAAAGGTAATGGTTTTCTCTCTCTATATTTCTGTTTATGGGACATGTTTTTTATTTTTCTCATATTTAATTTTTTATGGGGTATATTAATAAAAATTGACACATTATATCATAAATATATTCATATTCATGGTATATAATGTTTCATTTTAATTTATCTCGTCTAAGTGGTTTTCATTTGATAGTTATAAAATTTATAAGGGTTTTTTAACATAATTCTTATTCACTGAGTTGTGATCACTCTTTTTGATTTTTTTTTGAAAAATTTGAAATTTTAGAACTTTTGAATTAATTATAATGTAAACAAATATCATGTTTCTATGAATTTATATTTCATTATCATCAGTTAATTTTGGAATGATCGATACATAAATCTATTAGTTTTCCCTAATTTTTTTCTTCATATAATTGAAATGTTTAAAATAATAATCATCATCTAATTTATAGTTTTTTAATCTTTTTATATATTATTTATTACAAAAAAATTATAAAATAATTATTTTTAAAACCAAATATGTATTTTCTCATGTGATCATCTTATTTATTTTCATATTTTTTCAAAATAATTTTTTATTATCCTCTTGATGAGTTGGTATTCAATTAAGGTGATATGAAATATAAGAAATACATTTAATATAACATTTTTATTTTTTATATTTCACTCATTTCTTTTATAAAATAATTATTTAATTTAAGGACCATATAATTTTTCCTATTTGATTATCTGTTTTGGGAAAAAAATTAATTAACATTCTTAAAAATGATTTTTTATAAGTGACAAACAACATTTCTATTTTACTAAAAAATTATGTTTTATTAATAAATCACTTTTGTGGTTTCATATGGATTATAAATTATTAATATCCAATATATCTTTATCATATTTAGTTATGTTCCCTGAATAATATTATAAACGATTTCCTAAAATAATGGTTTTGTATGACTAAATTTTTGTATCAGTTGATTTAATTTTTTAGTTTTTTTGTTTGATCCTATTTCAAAAATTTATGAAACACATTTTCTATACATGGGTTCATTAAAATATGATTAATTTTTTAATATAATGTTGAAAACATACATATTTACATTTATTGGTGGTGTCTTATATGTTCCTAAAATCAATTGGATAATCTTTTAAATCTCATGAGATTATGATGTAATTCATAGACATCATAGAGTTATTAAAATATTTAATTCTTGGAAATTATAGTTTTTTCATAACCTAAAGTCTAAAAATGGGGTTATTTATAAATTAAATCATATTAAATATGGGATAATAGAAAATTTTATGTTTTCAAACAAATATGATGTTTCGAAACTATATATAATTATCCCATATTTGTATGATAACTAATAATTTAATGCGATTATTCCCTATTTTATGATTATTATCCTATGTTTAAATACCGTGGTATATATTTAGGATTCCATAATATTCTATTTATAATAAGGTAAAAAATTCCCTGATCTATGATATTTTTTCATTACAAATTATTAACTCTTATGATTACATATTAATATTTTTCTCCCATTTCCATGTTTTATTATATTTATATGATCTATAACTTATATGGATCATGGATATGTTTTTTTCTTAATTAAAATTTGAGATAACACATTTCAAATGTCTCACTTTTACTAATATGATTTTATATGGGGTTATTATTTGAGTAACATTTAATATAGAGATGTTGGGAGATCTAATGAAGAAATTATTTGGGGTAATATTTTAATATAGCTAATTTTTGAATACTATAATCTATTGGGATCTAGGATTTTATGATTAATTTCACATGTAATTATTAAATTACTGAAATACATACAATTTTAGCTTGAGTTTTTAATCTTTTAATAAAATCCATTGTTTACTGAAAAAGTTTTCATCACTAAATGTAAAGAGCATGGGTCTGGAGAATCTCAATTAACATTTTCCATGGGGAACATTGTATTCATAAAAAATTTTCAAGAGTGTTTGAATGTGATAATGTGTATCCAAAAACCATATGTAAGGAACTGCACTCGAGTAACCCAGAGGTGGTTTCTATATTATAACAATAAAATAAGATATAAGGGATCAAATTGCCAAGAATTGATCAATTTTGAGGTATCGTAAAACCAAATACATATATGTCTTCCATTTTTCATTTAAAATAAAACTAAAAAATATAAATTGAAAACTATTGGTATCAAGGAACACATTCAGAAAATTAATTTTCATATCATGGGGAAAAGAAACAAAGTATGTGTGATATAAAATTCTTCGTATGCGTTTTATATAGTAGACATTATCATGAATAATTGTGTAATATAAAATATTAAAGTGTAAATAACTGAAAACATGTTAAATTTAATTAATAATATGAATATTAAGATTATATAATAAATAATCAATATACAATGGTAAATAACTAAAAAAATTCCATTTAATTGATAAAATTAGAATGAAAAACATGCAGAATAATATTAATGTGAAAATTAAATTCAAAAAAATAATAAATAAATTATAAATTAACTAATTAACACTTATTTTATGTATTGATCCCAAGAATAATTATTCATCAATTGGTAGGATCTTTTACAAGGAATTTTTTAACTATTGGTAGAAACCTATTGGATTCTAGATTACTAATTTTCAATATTATAGGATTAATAGAAATAGGATCTATAACACTAATATACCCAACTATCATTTCATTTCCAATTTTTTCCCCAAATATATAAAAATAATTTTTATTCAATAAAAATTTTCCTTATCATCAAATATTTTTATCAAGTAATGAATATTGAATTATAAATATTTCCCCAGTTAATCAAATAACATTCAAAATAAAAACAATATTTACAAATATTATATGTTTTTGGGAATATTCATATTCATGTTAAGATGAATATGAATATTTAATAGTTTGAATGAATCTTATGAAGAAAAAATGACAACATCCATTCAAAAAGAGTTAAATAAATTATAAATGAATTATATTCTATAAAATAGCTTATTATAACATTAGTAACTTTTAAATTATACACCCTAAAATAATTAACATTAATTGAATCATTAATAACCAGTAATAAATATCTATTAATGGTAAATACATAAATGAGAGAGTATATAAAATACTTTAATGTGTGTAGGTGTATATTAACAATTATAACTCAATAAAATTGAAATTGAGATATAATACATTATCACACACATACTTTTGGATGACCATGATTTAAAATCTTGTTTAAGGGTTATTATCATGCTATAATTTTATAGTATAACAATATTCAAATTTATAAACTAATTTATAATCTTATTATAATATTTTACCACTAGTTTTTATTATTCTTTCATTATTTTCATTGATCATGTGTAAATTTAATTATTTCTAATGCATATTTATTTCTTGAAAATTACTATAAATTGAATAGGATATAGATCCAACACATAAATATTTGTAATAATTTTAAAATTATCATATTTATACATTATATGAATTTTAAAACCATTTTTGTAAATTTGACACATAAAATGAATCACATCGCTTCGTTGATGCATTATTTTTTTTTCACACAAGCGGTAATACAATTTCTTACCCGGCGAAATTGTAAAAACATGAGGCGATAATCCTCCGTACACCTAAGCAACATTATAGTATTTTAAAATGCATAGAAAATAAGAAGGTATATGTAATATTATAATTATAAAATTCTAATAATACAATAAATATTATAAATATAAATTAATTACACAATTAGATATAATTATGATATTTGTCGATGGAAAATGTAGTGCATCGGTTCACGATGTGGGAGTCTATTGTCATACAATTAGTGATTTTTTCCTATTTAATATAGGAGGACACAGATAATTGTTATTACATGGAAAAAATAATATATACATAATATATATATATTGGTTTTATTATATTGTATGTTTTATTGATTACTTTATGTATTAAAGAGAATATTGAAGTCAAAACAGATTTGTTATGACAATTACTTTATCTTATAGTAACCTTATTTAGATATCCTTTTATGGACCTTATGGATGGTATTTTTGGAAGAAACAATACTCTAAAACGCTTATAATAATATTTATAAGGAATTTTGGAATATTATTATCTATCCAATGTTATTGAAGTGTGTGATGATGTTAAATGGAGGGAGTTCCATTTTATAATTGGGAAGGACACACTAGAAATTTTTGAATGGAAAATGCGATACCCACATATTTAAAAAGAAAAACGTTTGAAAAATGGATAATTATCAAACCAAATTTGATATATGGTTTACATAGGTCCATAATATATGAATTTGAAATGATTATGTAAATTTTAACCCTCAACATATTAATTTAACTAATGATAAACTCGATTTAACCATAACCCTGGTAAATATATTTTATGGTATTAATTATTCAATATTGTAAAAAAATTTGTTTTACATATAATATAAAATAATTTATTACAGAAAAAAATATAATATATTTTTTAAAACTCAATTAATATATTCTTTTGAAAAAATATTATATTATTCCTACTTTGTGGTGAAAGAGGTGTTTCCAATGTATTATCAGTGAAAATTTTAAAATGTTTTTACAAAATAATTGAATAAAAAATTGATAAAAATGACATATGTTTTTTTAATAAATATATAATTGAAATAATTTTTCTTTTAAAATTATGTTAAAATAAATTGGGACTTGTAAATGCTATAATTTGTAACGAAGTTATCAATAAAATTTAGTATTTTATATTTTTCATTGAAAAAATGAAACTTATTAGAAAAATCACAAAAATTCACCAAAAGATAAATTTTAAATAAATAATTTGCACATTATTTAAATTTCTTAAAATATATTTTCCAAAATTAATAAAAAGTAATTTTATATTATGTTTTCAATGACAGACAAAACCACTTTTTAGATAACATATTGATTTTACAAGAATATTTACTTTTCATTCAAATGATTATTATTTTATTTACAATCAATATGTAACCATTGAATTATTTTTCATACATGTGTAAACCATATAATTTTCATAGTTTAGATATTAGATTATGAATAGGTTTTAATGTTAATATTTAAATGATAAAATTATAATTTAGAATTTATTTTCAATTAAACATGGTGTTTCATATATCACAAGTTAGAAAATAATTTTAATTTATTCTGTAAATAAATATATTGTAAATAATAGGTGTATTACATTATATATCCTAAAAAAATGATTCATAGAAATTAAATGTATATTACCTTCAAAACAAAAGAGTTCATATCTTCTTTATTTCATCCTACGTTTCCCTCATTGGTTCCTCCATTTGATGAATTCTCTTAAGTACCTTTTATTATTATGTCATATAATTCCATAATAATTTTTACCTAGTATCAAAAATATCGATGGGTCTTTGAAATTTATATAAACCTGGTTCCAATTCTACCTCTTCATTTGTGGGAACATGTCTTGGGTCTAGCATGTACGTCTTTAACAATATATATGTATGATGTCATGTAAATTATAGATTCCCAATGGAATTTACAAACAATAATCCAATAATAAAATCCTTTATATAATTATTATTGGTTAGATATAGCTAGGGATCATCAGTCCCTTCGAGCAAGTCCTTCGAATACCCTTCCATTTCGATTCATTCAATAGTACAAGAAATACCGTATGGATTTCAAAATCATTCATCTAATTATTAGTGTAAATCTATTGTATATTCTGTTCTTGTTTTATATTAATTTGAATTTTATTTAATTATTTATTTCCTATTAAATAAATTTCTTTCCTACAACATTTCTTTCATCAAAATTCATCCCAATATGATGTATTCTTAAATATATTTCTATATAACTCTTTATACATCATCATTTGAATACCTAAATGAAAACTATTTTTATTAGAAATCTACACTAAAGGTAAACACATATATTAAATATATAGACATCCATTATTATGAGATCAAGATGTATTCTATTATTCTAATAGCCCTTTTTTACTATCCACAATTTTGATGATTGTAGGCAATGATCAAATGAAACAAAATATTTAGTTCATTTGGAAGACTCTTCAGAAATGATTATGTAAAATGAGGATCATGATAAGACACAATTGAATGAGGTTCTCCATTATGTATTAAGACATCATTATTATAGTTCCTTGCAAAGAAATTAAGAGTCAAATCTACTCATAATTCAAGAAAATGTATTTCACTGGTTAGTTAACTAATAATATTCCATATTAAAACATTCATTCTGAGAGTATTTGGTTGTCATGTGAAAAAGTTAATAATAATGTAACCCCATTTCAAAAAATGGAATAGGAAGAGGATACATGAGTCCTTTAGGTTTCTATATCTAACCATTCACATATTTGAAAACTAATCATCATGGCACATAATCAATAATTAAAGATATCATGTTATCCCAAAAATAATGTTCCCTCAATCCTCTATAAATCTTAATGCTAATAGTGTGTATAAATATATTGGAGCTTTAAGGATTACCTTAAAATAATTTTCATATCATTAAAAGACAGATAACATAATATATTTCCAAACTCCAGAACAACATCCAAACAAATGACATTTGAAAACTTCACATCATTCACAATGTTAATTTTATTCCAAAACTTTTTATAATTATATTGAGAAAATTTTATATTTTCCAATAAATAAGGTTTCACAATAATTTTAAAACTGACTGATGTATCCCATTCCATAATAATTCTCATATTCATACATATTATCTCCATCAACATATGATCCTTATCAATCCTCATTATGGTTATAACACCATTACCCTTCCTTATTAATTCATATTCTACCTTATTTTTATTCCCTGGGTGGTATTGTATTGAACAATCATAATCCTTGAGTAGCTCAATATATCAAACATTCCTCATATTGATATATTTATTAATATTTATTTCATGAACATATGGTCCTATTATATCTCACATATTCCACTATAGAGATAATTTCTCCAAATCATTAAAAAAATATAATGGTTTTCTACTCAATATCATGGGTTGCATAGTTCAATCCATGAGTCTTGAAATTAATTATTTCATATGAAATAACATTATTATTTCAAAAAATGATAAAGCCTTATCCTTTATCTGAAGAATCAATTTTTCTCAGAATACCCTCATTTTCCAATGGTTGAGTGAAATTATAGTGTGGAACCATATTCACTTCAATTTTAACAAAAACATCTTTACATTCATTTACTTATATTAATATAAATTCATTATGTGTATGCTTGGATAAAATTTTATCCAATTAGGTGAGATTAATATTGAATCAATGATAGTATGTTTCCAACCAAGGAAAAACTACATACCTCAGTGATGTTAGTTGGTGAAGTAGATTCTCTAATGAATGTTTACTTTGCTGGATCAATTGTGGTTCTATATATAGAGACTATATGTACATTAGAATAAAAATCTTGAAGCTAGAAATCAAACTTTCTAAACATACAATATAACTCAATTTTTCTAATAGTGTGAACAATGATATGAAAGTGAATCTCATGGTCCTCATTTCTCTTATAATACCCAAGATATCATCAATGAATATAATAAAAATTCATCAATTTGTTTCATGAATATTTTATTCATTGTATCCATATAAATTGTTGGTTCATTAGTCAATCCAAATGGAATTAAAATACATTTATAATTTCCTATCCTCATTCAGAATTACATATTTGGAATACCATTCTTATTCAATAAAATTGGTGATACCTAGAATGATAGAAGATATTTGAAAAATGATTCAGCTTTCGGAAGTTCATTTAATAATTTTTAAATGCCTAATAGGGAATATTTATTCTTTAACACAATTAAAATAATTTCCCTATAATTAAATCACACCCTTTAGGATTGATATTTATTATTAATTGATAGAATATTGGATACCCATAGAGAAAAACTATGTAAATAAAATGCCTTACCACACAAATACCCTAGTTGTTTCTATGACTCCACTAAATCCATTGTATCCATTATATAGGGATTATTTGATAATAGTCTTCCAATAAAGAATAAATCAATAAAAATTCAATATCACCCGTGGTGGATGTCTATGTAATTCCATAAGAAATACATCTTTGTATTCCAATAAAATATGTATATAATCAATCTGAGGATAATCTTCTCCATTAACTAATTATGTTTTTATTGTTCCTTAAGAATATCATTTAGATGTTCTACTACATGGCTAGGGAAATCAATCCGATGATGAAGTATCTTTTTAATGATATCTATTTCAAAATCTTTATTTAGATTTATAATTTCATTATCCTTGTAATAATTATTTGTCTAATATTTTGAAATGCATTCTAGACCAAGGATTGTATCAATTTCAACCGTATGTATGAATATATAATATATGAATAGAAAAATTTTAAGCCTCATAATTGGGAATATGTGACACATTCTTGTGGCTTGTAGACTAATAATGAGATTTCTTTTCTAACCAACCCCTTCTTAAGGCTCAACAGAAATGTTTAATTTTAATAAAAAAATGTAATATCAAAAAGAGTGAGTTGAACAAGAATAAAATATTGAAATTTATTAACATGATGCATTAATTATGGTACCTTCTTTCACTTAATTGTGTACATATACCATAGTTTTAGTGATAAAATATGCTATTGCATCACCCATTGGACAAATTTTTGGTATATTCACATGATTATTAGAGATTTTGATTGATTAATTAAATATTTCATTATAGTTAAAGAACTATACTTCATTTATTTATTTTTATATGTTGAATTTATGATCTAGATGACACTTATCTTCGCACATATTACAGACTAAAATTCCAATTAAGAATATTCACATATGATTCTTTGAGAATATTTCGAATGATATAAATAGATTTGTTCACTTATTAGTATTTAATGCAATAAATTTTAATGTTTCTCAGTAAAATTCTTGTTTTATTGATTTCACTTGAACATTTAGGATCTTGATAATTAATTTTCAATTTTTGTGGAATATAATGGAATTTAATAAGATGAAAAAAATATTGAGAGACCATATTCCTTTAGGGAAATAACCTAATCCCATCAATTAAATAGCTAATGTTTCATTCCATATGTCACATTTGATTCATAGAATACCTGAACACTCTTGTATAGGTATCCATATACTACATAAAAAATATTCTTCCTTTAATTAAAGATAAGTACCCTTATCTTCATTTCATTTCATTGATCACAAGGGAAATGTTTGTTAATCAATTTATATTTAAAATACAATTATTTTTTTCCCAATTCATTCATTCTCCCTAATATTCTTGATTAATGGCCACCATTGATAAGAATCACCATTGAACGTGTATACTTTTAGTATTTCATTATAGGTTTCATTGTGTCACAAATCGAGAAATACAATTTCATGTGATTTAATTCATTTCTCAGCTACAGCTAGATTAGTAGTCAGAATAAATGTTTAGGATGTACATCTCATGATGTGATCCATAAAATGGGAATTACACACTGGAAGAACTAATTACTCCATTCATGTATGGTTATTTTTCATAACCTAATTATGCTTCCCAAATATATCCATGATACACTCAACTACAATAAAATCTATTTTACTTTCCCTATAGAGAAATCACATCATTTCCCATGAGTATTAATACCCATCTATATTCGAGGATCCATTTAAAAAAAATGGAATATATATGATTATTACATAAAATAAAAAAATTAATATCAAAATGAATACTTATGAATTTACTGTAGAAAAAATGAAAACTAAAAAATTTCATCATTTTTTTCACAGAATCTTATATATAGTTTATATGGGGTAAGCATTATTTTAAAATCCATGATAATATATTTTACTGAAAATTTTAATTATCATAAAAATATCCATCATGAGTTTCAAACAAGGTATAGAATAATGAATATTTTCACATAACAGGTAATGCTTGAGTCAAACCTGATGCACCTTTTTGGGGGGGTTTACGCTTAGGATAGTCGGTGAGAGAACCGTTTCAACCTTTAGTATATAGATTTTGACATATTTTTTTTGAATAAACACATAATATATACCCTTCCAAAATTATGGGATGTTTTTCTATACATATTATCAAATTCTGTCACAGGGTAATGTTTTCTAATCTCTATTTTCCTTTACCTTGTTGCAGAGGCTTATATTAAACTTCCTCTAATACCAACTATAATGTTCTAGACTATAGAATCCTGGAGATGATTTATACATTATTAAATTTTCATAATATATAAGGGATCACATTATCCTAAATAGATAAGTATTTTGGTCATGAAGAACCAATTATATACATGAAGAAAAATTTATATTGGAAAACATACTGGGTATTATTATGGAAATCATTATTTGTCATTAAACTATTTCAATGAATTTTTTTTCAAATCATAGGGAAAGGAAAAAAATAAGGGATGTATATAATTAAAGGTAAGGTTTATGTACAATTGAATATAATATGAATAAATATTCTATAATCAATATGGGATGATAAATAAATGAAAAAAAATCTATTTAATCAAATAAATGACTATCATGATCAGATAAGATATAATAAATATTTATTATAAGTAAAAAAACACACATTCAATATAATTAATACAAAATGAATTCCTTGAATATAGGTAAAATATCATTGTTATGATATCATGGATAATAATAATAATTGAATTGTCAAGAAATAAAATTCATAAAAATTGGGTGTCATTATCTCAAGAATCATGATACATCAAAATAAATTTTAAAACTATATGGAAAGACCATTTAATTATATATTACAAATTTTTATCATGATATAATCAATTAATTAGTGTGATATATAATTTTAGTTCCCACCCATCACTAAATTTTCAAATCATTCCTCATATATTGAATAACTGACTTTATTGAGGAAAAATATTCCATATCATCAAATATCCACATTGAGTAATGAATATGTATTTAAAAATATTTTCTCAGGAACTAAAATATATTTCACTGTAAAATTAAAATATAAAAATGTTTTATTTTTAATGAAATAATAAATAAAAAAATAAAAAAATATTGATATATAATTGAATGAATGTTTTTTGTGAGGGGTACATGGTAAAATTCTATCAACATGAGTAAAAAAATACCAAAATAATTAGGGTTTATAAAATAGATTCTTATAAATTCAATTACTTATAAATAGTACACAATTAAAGTATACAATTGAATTGAAACACTATTAGTCGAGAAAAAATATTTTTTTCATGTTAAACACAAAAATGGGGCAGTTTATACACCACATAAAATTTAATTGATGTTTATAAAAAAATATGTCTTAATGAAAAGGGAATACAGATAAAATCCATTACAACATTCATCCTTCTAAATTAAATATATTTAAATTATAGTTTAATTTTTTAAATTATTTTATAAATTTATACTATAAAAATGTTCATTTTTAAAAAATCATATATGAACCCATTATAACATTTCAGTACACATTTTTTAATATTATTTGATTATAATCATTGTTTCAATTGTTAATTACCTTGTTTTCTCATTCGTTTTTTCTCATGAATATTATTTTTATTTTTCATAAGATATAGATCAATCATCTCATAAATTATAATAAATTTAAAATAAAATATTTTATCATTATATATTTTTTTAAAACATTATTTAAAATTTGACATTATTAATACATCGAGTCTCTTTGTGGAGATGATATATCATACATACGCACGAATGACGATATTATATATTAATTTGGGAATGGGTCATGTATTGGTTGATAAAATAATTTTTCAAAATATTTATTATTTCATTTATATATTTTATATTTATTAAATTTAACCATATTAACTTTCAGGAAATGCGTGAGAGAAAAATGAATCACATCACTGCGCGTGGTTGTAGTCTTCCGTACACAGGAGCAATGTTATCATAATTTTAACACATGGAATGTATGGATGTATATGTTATATTATTATTATAGATGTATAATATACAATAAATTATATATATATAAATTAATATATAATTTTATACAAACACAGGATGTGTTGATGGTGAACGAGTTACTGCTGTTTTCGTTGTTGTAGTCTACTATACAAAAATTTGATTTTTTTGGTTCCAATTTGACTGAGGGGAGAAGGATAGAAATTATGATGTTAAAATAATACAATATTAATATATTTTTGGTACATCAATTACTATATTATATGTATTATTATATTATATAATATGCAAAATGAATAAAAAAATCGAAATAGATACATTAGGAAAATTACCTTTTCTAGAGAAACCTTCATTGGTACTCCCCTTAAAAACCCTAGTATATGTATTAATGGGAGAAAATGTTTTATATAATTTTGATAATGATATATTAGCGAATAGTTTGTAGGTTTTTATCAATCCAATGGGGTGGGGAGGAGTGAATACGTGAAGGGTGGGAGTTCCCTTTTATTATTGAAGTGATGGACACGATTGGACTTTTTCTAAAATTAAATATTATACCCACATTAATCACCTGTAAAAAATGATAAAAAATAAACCATTATGAAATTATTCATGATATATGGTCTAAATACATCTCAAAAATAAGAAATTTTGAATTATTAGGTCATTTTAAAATATTATTTTCTTAGATTAACCCCTGATATACACATTTCCACCTTATCCAACGTAATAAGATATTACTGGTATCATAATTTATTATTGAAAATAATAATGTTGAAATTATTATATAATATAAAATATTATATTTAAATTTATTGAATAAATTTTTTCAAATTTATTTCACACTGGTCAATGATTTTTATTTAAAATTAAACCCTTATATGTGACAAAAAAGTGCTTTTCAAATGTAAAACGTTCAAAAGATTAAGATGTATTTATATAAAAAATATATATGAAACTGTTTTCAATGGAATATTTTGGATTAAAACAAATAAAATTTAAATAATTTTATAGTTAAACAAATAACAAAACAAACATTGCATGTAAATATAATATCTCAACAGTTTTAGGAGGTACTTTTTTGCTTAAATTTTGGTTTAACTTCCTTTATCATCATTAATAAAATTATTCCTTAGAATATGAGGGCCATTGGGGGTGTCTCGGGGGTTTTAGATGAGAAATAGGGAGAAATGTGTTCATCTAGAACATGTTTCATGTTTGGCACATGGTTACTACAATCATAATCTGTAACCATGAAGTGGTTTAATTCCGTAGACATAACCAAGGGAACAACCACTGGATTGGTTAACAACATTACATTCCTTCTCGAACATCATTGAGGCTAGGTTATACATTAGACGATGGATGGTTCGTGGGAACTATATGGGTTTTCAAACTGTGGGCATTCCCCTAGGAGACCTTGTGACCTTTAAGCCTCTTTGATAAAGGGTGACGTACTGTTTGCACACAATTTTTCAAATTACACATCTAAGACATGTACCTCTTAAAAGACTGGAACATTTTTATTTTCATTCAAGATATTTAAGGGTGTTAACATTATTTCCCCTAATTCCAACCCTTAGTAAACTAGGTGAGAACCAATTCAAATATAATACATCCATTTATGAAATATCCTATAATTCAGGTCAATTTTCTATGTCATTGGATTTGAATTAACGATTCTGGTGAGTCTAACACTCTTCTTACATCTATTATCTAGAAGGGGCCTTGTTTAATTCTCTCCTCCAGCAGAAGATCAAAGATCATGGTTTTCTAGTAGATTCAATGTTTTCTATATAATCATAGGTTGAGTACAAATAATTATCTATGAATAAATTGGCATTCATCTTTGAACTTGATGTACGTGTCCATACATGGTTTGCATAGTTTTTTTACATTTTTGTGTGTATGTGGTATGGAAAATGAAGTATTTTTTTGTGAATTTAATTAATTTTTCAAGAATTGTAAATTTAACATCTAATATAATTTAATTACCACTGACAAACACATTATAATCTATAGATTATTAAGTGTATGGACATATGGACACCCATGCAGTGACTCGAAACATTAACCGTATTGAGATGGGTTATTAGTTGGTTAATTATGGGGTTTTTGATAAAAAATGAAAAACATTACATTTAATGGGTTATGTAAAGAACATGGTTGGACTTGATAAAAGGATAATGTGTTATTTTCTATTATATAGTATTGTTAGGTGATATTCATTGGTTATTTTATAAACAATTGTAAAATAAGGATGTCGTAGAAATGGGATAGATGTGATGAATGGAATAAACCAAAGAAATGGTATAAATGGGATCATGAAATTGTGATATATTTTTTTGTTCAAAAGGATAATGATGATGAACCATTAAAAATGTGAACTAATTTTATTGTGGATGATGGAATGATCGCCCACTCCCATCGGTGGGAAGAACTAATACTACTGGTACCCATATTCATAGTAGTTTTTAGATGAAGGACTCATACTCCTGACTCCAAGGGTATGGACATGAATTTTGATATTGAGTATGAGATTGTTCTACATGTAATTATGAATAATAACTATATACATTGAGTTAGGATCCACATTATATAACCTATAACCCTTTAAAATATGTTTCAGACGACCAGCTTAGGCCAAATCATGTTTTAATGAAATTAGGTCAATCCTCAAACTATGAAAAAAACTAACTGGCTATCATAATGTTTTGTGATTGAACCCAGTTTTTTTTATTTTAAATAATATATATATTATTAATAAATTGTATTAGATAGGATATTTTTTTGATATTTTTGTTTGTTTCCCACTGAGCTGTACTCAGACCCGTCTCAAGCCCCAATTGGGTATTGATCGAACATCTTGGATATAGGACATGACATGTGAAAATGAATAATGATAGATGGATGATTAGGGGACTAGGGATGTTTCTAGATGATAGTACTGAACATGGTGTCAATTCCTCATTGTAAGAATTTTTCACCATGTCCTTATTTTGGTGTTTCATATAAATCATGGCTCCATATTTCATGACATGGCATATTTACTTTTTGGTTTATGGAATGTACCATGTTTCGGAAGATTATTTTGGGACAATTGACTATTGTTTACATTATTTATCTTAATTGATATTTAATATAATTGGGATTAATATGATAAATATGTTTTATTATCACCATATGTCTCATTAGACCTTTGATTCTAGTTGAACACATCTAGAATATGGGGAGGCACACCTGAGATCTTGTGAAGAACAGACATGAGGCACCAGATTACTAAAACTAATGAAGGGAAGATAGAATATGGAATAAAAGGGGTTATTTTTCTTTTATTTATTATATTTTTCGGTGGTAGATAGATGACTATGTTGTTTCAGGCCTCTTTAATGAGCTCATTCATGGGTATAGATTACCCATGTATGTTGATAACTTGAGTACCTAGGGTGGGATTATTGTTTATCCATATTGTTGTTTTAGATGGATGTTATTTTACCATGGGTTATTCACGTGATGTGTGATGTTATTATATTATGATATTGTATTTTTGGATCGACATGGTATACTATTTTTATAAGCTTCCTTAAATTTAGACACATAGGGATATGTGTTCTATGTATCATTTCATTAAAATAGTGAAACCTTATTATGGTCGGTTATGGGAATTGATAATTAATCTTGATTCTATTATGGATTGAAAGAATATGTTCATATTAATGAATTTATAACTGTATTAATAAATAAATAATATTTTAAGAATGGTAAAAATAATCTTATGTAATGTAGAATTTAGAATGTTTTATTTAACCCAATTTAGTCATCGATCATGTTAGAAATGGTAGATAGTGGTGATGGGGTTATGATTTTTTGGTTGGGATAGTATCTGAATATTTGGTTTTGAAGAAAAGTTGGGGTCTTATTTTGTATAAGTTTTTGAATATCATGTAATGTGTTTTGAGTTGCTCATTTGGAATTGTAGTGAGATTCCATCATGAAGAAGTCTACTGTATGGGTAAATTTTTATTATCATTTGGAATGCCCTTCAAGCATTGAGGATTGAACACATGTTGATTTTGAGTACTTAGGGGAAGAAAAGTTCATTGGGAAAATAAACCATTTAATGATGGATATGGAGTGATACCATGTGTGTGTTGTTTCGAGTATTCTCTACAAAAAAGGGATTTAGTGGAAGCACCCTCTAATATTTCTTGTACAAGGTGGACCTAATGTAGTTGGGTTTTGGATTAAATCCATCTAAAAAATCATGGAACACATATAGTACACAACTGAGAAGAGAGTTATGTTGGAAACATATATTATGTTACATCAATTAAGATTTTGCGGTATATATAGGGACAAGATGAGAAGATGTAGGCCATTTCATGGAACACCATTCAAGAGAATTAACTAGAATTATTTTTACCCGAGACCAATGGGGAGAGGAAATATGAAGAGCTTAGGAAATTCAATTGGGGAGTTATGATGGTGATGGGTTATGTTGTATTCTTCATAACATTTTATCATTTCCTCTGATATTTTATGGGGATGAGGATATTATGTATATCGAAATTTTTGATGTGATTAGATGTGAGATTGGGAACCATGTTATTATATTTCAGATGAATAGGTTTTCTATACTGGTGGATTAAAACTTACTTTTTAAAGGGATACTAAACTAAAAATCTAGTTATGGACATATCATTTCAGTTAGAAAAAATAGTGGCATATATTTTGACAATATTAATCACATTTATTAGAATTTATACCAGAGAAGTGGTGGAAAATTAATATAAATAATATGAACTCTATATCAGGGATGTAGTATTTTCATCATTAAATTACTATAGAAGATTGATCCATATGAATGTTCAATATCCATTAGAATTAGTTTAATGTAGGTCATGTTGAAGGATGGGTCATGTTTATTTTTTATGAAGAAACATATTAAATTATGGAAGTAGTGGGTGGTCATGGTCAATCCAAAGTGCTTATAGGGGTTCAGCTACACCGTATTTTTCATGAAGATTGAGTTCTATTGTTCATAAATTTTATGGTGGGGAATGTGGTTAATCTATAAAAGTGTGCCCATATTAGTAGGGTAGTGAAACATTATGAACTCAAACAAGAGATCAATGTAGAGGGGAAGGTTAGTTTCATACAGTTCAGCATGCACCTAACAGTGTAGATTCTCCACCATTGACTATTTGATGTATGTTTCCTCTTTCTTCCACACATATTAGTTCTTTATTTGATAAATGGGTCTCACATTCATATATATCACATCTTTTAATGTACTTTATGTTACATTCATCGGAATATGTGTCTATTTTGAGGTTTATTGGAACACTTTTAGGGCTACGAGTATAAAGTATCCAAAAACATAAAGAGTGTTCCCTCGATGTTAGAAGATATCATTTCTTTGGGAATATTATATACTTGAGATGTTTGGTTTTTAAATGATAGTGGTAATGGATAGGTTGGTGTTATTTCAAACACATATGAATTGTTAACATTTAATGGTAACATTCATGTCTCTTGAGGGTGAATAATATGTTCAATTTGGTAATGAGATATCCAGATTGGTCATGTAGGGCCAATTTATTAGCAATTATGAGAGATATTGTACAATTTGGAATGTTTTGTGATTAACAATGGGGGAGTAAATATGGGTGTCACTCTTATTATAATGAATCAATTTCAGGATGTGTTTCCTGAGGAATTATTTGGTTTCCCACCTGAGAGAGATGTTATGTTCATGATTTTGTTGATTTAAGGAACTATTACAATTTCCTTTATTCCTTACAAAATAGAATAATAATTGATTCAGTAGATTAAGAAATGTATATAGGAGTTATAGGGTATGCGATTTATCCATCTAGGTACATCACTATGGGGTTATTT
The DNA here is from genome assembly GCA_963277665.1 of Viscum album. Classification (NCBI taxonomy): domain Eukaryota; kingdom Viridiplantae; phylum Streptophyta; class Magnoliopsida; order Santalales; family Viscaceae; genus Viscum; species Viscum album. The sequence continues at coordinate 1,543,567,830 of OY728135.1, read as the reverse complement.
AGTATTATTCTCTATAAAATTTGATCGAATGTTTTTCTTCTGCATCGATTACTGGATGTTATCTAAGATGAAAGATAACAAAAAGTATCTTGACACAAATCGATTATCTTTATGATCAATTAATGGTTTATTATGTGTTTTCTAGGGTCAATTTGGTTTCAAAGTATCATCAAATGAGAGTGATACTTATGATAAACCACAAACTACTTTCCATAGTAGGTATGGCTTGTATGAGTTCAATATACTGAATTTTGAATTTTTAAAATCACCCAATATGATAATTTATATAATGAACAGAATATTCCACCCATACATAGATCAGTATTTGATTATTTCCAATGCTAAAATCATGGTGTAGTTCTAGTCTCATGACAATAATTCCACACATATTGACATCATTTTCAGTACACTAATTGGGAACATGATATACTTAAATTTATATAAGTTTTATATATGTTTTTAGAAGGTATATATCATGGGTCATATAATCTATATAAATTGTGTGTTAGTGGTCATAGAAAAAGTTCATGTAGTTTTAACTTTAGAGAAACCCAGTAATGTTTTTGATATCCGTATATTTCTTGGTTTGGTGGGTCATTATCTAATGTTCATCAAATAATGCTCATGTTTAGTAGCACTGATTTTAAGATTGACCTAGGAGGGTATAATATTCATTTTTTAGAATCCTTGTTAGAATGATTTTCATTTACTGAAGAAACGCATGATCACAACATCAATCTGGATCCAACATGATCCAGGAGAGGAGTATACCTTGGTTTTAAATTCATCTTAAATCAAACATTGAGTTGTTTTTAGGTAGAGATATTGAGTTTTGGTGTATGTGTCACAACAAATTAGGCCACATTAATTATATTACCCAACATATGAGATCAAGTTGGTCATTGGGTTTTCTTATTTAATGTGTTAGGGTAATTACCTATTTTAATTAATGGATTTCTATGTATACAGACTATAAAATTTTAATATACATATTTTCTCATCTATATTTTATGTTGTGGGATTCAAATAGTGGTTCAGGAGAGATTCATAAAGATAAATCTCATATCCTTTTCTGTTGAGTCAACACATATGATCTAGTTCATGGAGAGGTTATATGAGTGTCTTGAGTTTTTTTCCTTAAGATGTTGCTTTGATGGCGGGGAATCACATTATGATAAGACTATCAATGACAATGAGATCATTTTTGTTAATGGACATGTTTTTGTTTCTTCATGTATATTAGAGGATATGATGTGGAAGTTACATTAAAGAATGTTCTTAGTGCATCTTGTTTTATCCAAAATTTATCATGATATTTTTTACAGTGTTGGGGTCTAGGGATGAAGACTGCGGTTGTAGTTTTCATGATGTAGTGCTATACCTTTAATCTGGTGATGTATGAGAATCAACAATATAGTGGTTTTCTATAGTTTCTTAACATTTTGGAATCGAACCGAGATAATTTCACTATTAAATTTATAGTATTTCTTATGAAGAAACTATGCATGAATGAAAAGATATGTGTATTATAATATCAGATGAAAAATGTGTAAAGGTTTTTTATTACTAATGATACATTCATTTGGACTATTTGGGGACTAATATGTTCAATAGATGGTTCTGTTTCATGGGGAACCACAAATTATACTTTTGGATCCTGATCCTCATTTTACACCATACTTCAGGAAATTCTTTTAAATGGAAAGTACATATCAAGTATTTCGATGTAAATATTTTCTAACATAGATAGAAGAGAAATATAGGTGGACTATCCATTTGCAAGAGGACATGTTTGGGGAAGGCATCCATGAATTTGGTGGAACATGGGAAAATAACTTGCTGGTAGTTGAGGTCACCAATAAAAATATTAACTATGTAACTGTTCAGATGGAACCATAAGATGTACACTATGTTATGCCACATAGATCACTATTGTTTTTGGATATACTATGCTTATTTATGGTTATTGGGACCAAGTCTCATATTGGCGAAATTTAAGTATATTGAGATGAATTATAAATTTATGGATATGTCTCAGAAAATGTAGAATTAATATGATGATCGACATTGTCTACCTCTTGAGTTTTCAAGAGGTGATCTTTTATTTCTTTTAAGGTCTCCAAAATTGGGGCAATCATTGATGTAGAAATATGGTAAGCCATCAACAAGGTATATTGTGCCATTTTAGATTATAGAGAGGATTGTAATGGTAGAAAATCAATTAGATATCCCATAGTTGTATGGTAATATGTATAATGTTCTAAATGTGTCAAAACATCTGAAGTGTCACCCCAAACCTCATCATGTGATTGATATTGATCGTGTTTATCTTGATTCTAGTGCATCCTTTTAGTGGAGTCTCATTCAACTTTTTCCCCATTCATTTTACATTAGATGCTTAATGATTCTTGGTCGGGTAGAACACAGATATTTTTTTATAATGTTGGGAGGATGTAAGATATCTTTCTTTCAAAGAGGTGAATCCATTTTAAAATTTTGATTAACTCTCTCTGTTTTGTTATTAATGTTCTTCTTAAGAACATGATTGGAAATGCTGATGTCCTATTCATTTAGGGCAAAAAATATGGATAAAATGGACTTATGGCTCCAGATTCATGACTGTGAATTATTTTTTATAATTGTGTGGGGCATGCTGCCTCAAATACAACAAAATGAATGTCCCTCCCGTGGTTTGAAAACTATATATGCCTTCTTATATAACCATGTGGTTGGGATCTCCAATTGATAAAGGTTAGAGCATGGTCATGATAAATTTTTTCAAACTATTTTTGTACCCCCGGGAGACCCTACAACCTAACCCCCTCATGGTAATAGAGAGACACATGGTTGGCTCATGGTTAGGCCAAGCATGTTCCCCAACCCAAATCTCCATAAATGTGGGAAAAATTAACATGTTCCCCTCTTTGGATTTAATGGTTCAAACCCAATTATTCATTAATTACATCCTCTAGAAACCTAGGTATGAACCCTTTTATACTAATCTATCCACAGATGAGTCTTCTTCAATTTTTTTCCTTTTGGAGTCTCATTGGGTGGAAATAGTTGATCCTTGTGAGTATATCCCTCTTATTATTCATATTTTTTGTATGTATCTTGTGGATTTTTTTTCCTTTTCCAAATCCCTAAATCATTTCCTTTTCAGGTAGATTATATGTTTCGTGTTTCAAGGGTATTTTATTTTTAATCATGGGATATTATCAAGAGAGGGTCCAACTATGAACCAGAGGTAGGTGGTCTACACTATTTTTCATAATCTTGATACAATTTTATTTTTTATGTGGTAGTGATAATGATATATTTGGTTTTTAGTGTTTCAGACGCTTTTTCCAGGGCGGGTGCATCCATCTTGTTCGAGGATGGTGGCACTATTGGTTTCCCAACATTCCTCTTTTCCAAAGGTTGGTGGCATCCATCATATTTTCAAGGTTGATTTCTCCTTGATCGAAACAGGATGATGGGATGTTGGTTCTTCCTTCTGTGGATTCCTCCTCAGAACATGTCACCTAGTCTCGGTCTCCCTTATAGATTTAAGACGTTGTTCATGAAATAGTTCCTAGTTCCATTTCTTCATGGACACTGGTTAATTACACTGCTTCTATCGAGACCTTCCAAATGGTCTAGTCAGAACAGCAACTTTTAGCAAAGGGAGTAGTCACGATGGACATCACTGGTGTGTCTAGACACTGGAACAATGGTATGTCTGGATTTCTTCCCCTTTTAAAGGGATTCTCGAGGGCTCCGAAGCCCGAGTAATCCCACGTCGAACGTGAGGAATTTTATGGCATGGGCATGTATCTATGGTTTTCCTTAGCTTCCCATGTTTAACATAGGGTATGACATAGTTTTAACATCCAGTGGAGACCGATTAGACTGATCGGAACACTAATTCGAGTGGGTCAAATGAGTGCAACCTCTAGATGGAACACTGATGTTGGGGCCAACATGTGGTTTGCTTTCAGATTGTTGTAAGGGGGAATGGGGAATGCAGTGGCATGATCCCACCTGGATTTGGAATCTTGGGTAAGAATCAGAATGGATGATTGAAGGGTTAATGAAGTGGATGGAGAATGAGATGGAGTCGTCTCGAGGATGATGCTGATGTTGGGATTGAGTCTCGAAGAGGCTTCCAACAAATCCTTGTGGAAAGGAATAAATGTCCTCATTGTTTATCTAGAATAGGCTTACTTCTGATTGGGGATTTCAATGGCTTACCACGTGATGGGGCCACAATGGCTTACCGCAAGATGGGGTCACAATGGCTTACCACTGGATGGGGTCGACAACGGCCTACCATTGGATGGGGTCACAATGACTTATCATTATATGGGGTCACAACGGCTTACTGGGAGATGGGGTCACAAAGGCTTACCACCTGATGGGGTCACATTGTCTTACCACAAGATGGGGTCACAACAGCTTACCATCAGATGGGGTGGAACCTGATGGAGGCTTCCTACGTACTCTGTCTAGGAGACAAGGATCAAAGCCCATGCAATTTAGGATGGAGTGGGAACTGATGTGAAGATGGTCGAGACTGCTGGGTGTTAGTATTGAACCTCATGGTGGCATCCTAAATACCTGGGCTTTAAAAATATCAATGTCCATGTAGTTCAGGTTGGATTTGGTGAACCGATGTGTAGATGGTCGGGACCAATGGGTTATGGGCTTGATCCTCCGGGAGGCTTCCTACATACCTCGCATTGGCAAGGATCGAAGACCTTGTAGTTCAGGTGGGGCTTGGTTGACCGACATGAATATGGTTAGAACAAAAAATGGGTGGTGGGCTTGATCATCAGGTAGGTTTCCTATATACCTTACCTTGGAAAAGATCAAAGACCTCATAGTCCATATATGGATTTGGGTGAACTGACGTGAAGATGGTCGGAACGACCAATGCATGGTCTCCGTGAACCTCAAGGAGGCTTCCTATGTACCTTTCCTTGGAAATGATCAAAGAACTTGTTGTTTAGGTGGTGTGTGTGGGAATTACACTCTAGGATGCCCAGTGAGGATGTCATGGTCGATGCTTGATCTAAGACCATGTGAGTCATGCTCGGTGTGAAAAATAAGGTACAGAAAATACCTGATGATCACGTCACGGATGGTGCATCCGTGGGAAGTGGAATAGGGGCCTATGCGTGGTTAGTGGCCCAAAGTGGAAATAGGGGCTTACACATGGTTAGCAGCCAAGGGAGATGATGTTTGGGACTTACTCCAAGGTAGAGGCCCTGGTGGTGACAAAGTCATGCGGGAGAGGGGTTTGGCACCCTGGAAGAGAGGAGGAGTAGGGTTGATACCTCCTACAAGAAAAGAATGGGGGTTACACTATGGTGGTTACCCTTTCCCTACAGATAGATGCCACTCCAATAAAGAGGATCCCATTCCACGTGAGGAATGATCTCACTCTTGTGGAGACCAGTGGGCGTGCAAAATTTCGAAGGTGGGAGGAACCCATGTCTGACACATGGGGCATGGTCATAGTTTAACATCATGTGCTGGGGATGATGGATCTTGGAAGTTAAATTTCCTATAGCTCAGACGAGGTGGGTTCACTCTGTAACCCTAGAACTTACATAACTAATACCCACCCTCCCTTGAGGGAAGGAAGGAATCGACATTGCCGTGAATAGGGGTGTCGAGAGGTGATTCCATTGGGGGTCCACATTAGTGTGGCTATGTGAAGAAGAAATCGCGGTTAGAGATCCTGGGTACTATTAAGGAGTGACAATGGTGAATGGGGATTACGCAAGGAAGCTGCCCGGGTGCTGCTATGGAGCGGAAATGGTGAAAGGGGATTATTCAAGGAAGTCGCTCATAATGTCTTCCTCATGTGTAGCCCTGAGGGAATCCCAAATCACCGATGAGTTTAGGAATATGATTAAGGCCTACACATATGCACTAGTGCACAAGCGGGATAACACCAAGGGCGCTAGAATTAGTCCACAAAAGGGGAATGAAAAGTTTGATTCACATGCCCAACATTCGGAATGCGGTGTGGGTGACATGACGATGGAGGATAACTATTGACCATGTTTGAAACAAAGCATCCATATCACATAAGCATGAAATGGTGACAAACAAATGAGGGTCGACTATTAACAGTGTTCAAATCATAGGACCTGACTCAAAGTGTCATCCTATGCCTTCTGGGGCATTGTCCTAGAACGATAGGTGAGTCGAGGTAGCATGGGACCAGGCCATTGGGGGTCCCTTCAAACACGGAAGAGGATGAAGATCTGAATTAAGGGAACACAAAGTGTGAGGTGGAGTGATGTAATTTTTGAACGGATTCCAATGCTCTTGAAATTATTCCATTCCATTCATGCATGATGCATCATATGCTAGTCACATAAGTCATCACTTATTTGGAACAAGATGCATCCTATTAGAATAATAGGGAATTTAATAGTTTATAGTAATGTAAAGAGGATTGTTGGAATCTTGTGATTGGAGTATAATGCATCTCCCATTTAGAATAAGAGGCATCCTATGTTTGACACATACAGTGTACTACAGTTTATAGTCATATTGATAGGACTGCTAGCATCTCATGCTTGGAGCATAAAGAATATCTTGTTAGGAGAAAAATGCATCCTATGTTTGGGACATAGTGTGTACAATATTTTATAGTCATTTAAAAAGGACTATTGGCATCTTATTCTTGGTGAACAAGGAATCTGTTATATTGAGTAAGAGGAATCCTATGTTTGGAACATATGGAGTAAAACAATTTATAGTCGTGTAGATAAGACTATTATGCATCTTATTCTTGGCACCCAAGGCATCTATTATATTGAGTAAGAGGCATCATATGTTTGTTATATAGGGTTTACTATAGTTTAATGTCATATAGAGAGGACAATTAGCATCTTATTCTTGTAGAATAAGGCATCTCTTATTTGAAGCAAGAGGCATCCAATGATTGTCACTTTGGGAGTAATATAGTTTATAGTCACATAGAGAGGACTATTGGCATCTTATTATTGGAGCATAAGGCATAACATATTTGGGGATAGAGACATTCTATGTTTGAATCATATGGTTTACTACAGTTTAAAGTCATATCGATCGGACTGTAGGCATCTTATGCTTGGCACACAAGGCATCTCTTATTTTGAGTATGAGGCATCCTTTTTTTGTTATATAGGGATTACAATAGTTTAATTCATGTTGATAAGACTATTTTAATATTATTCATAGAGAATAAGGCATCTATAATTTGGGGAAAGAGGCATCCTATGATTGTCACATAGGGAGGACTACATTTTATAGTCATGTAAAGAGAACTATTGGGCATAAGGTGTCTAGAAATGGATGGTGTTGGGACTTTTGCAAGGGAGTCCCTTTCTAGTTCAACTTGACATAGGATCCAAGTGATACAAATTGGATGAGTTGCTTGGGGAATGGTTCGACATAAAGTACTTGAGGAATTGATGAGGATAATCTCAACTCACAACATGAAAAACAAACCAAGAGAAATATGTCGACTCACGGTGTTTCAGGGTGTACGGAGGAGTATCTCAAATCGTTGTTTCCCACAGGTGAAAGGTGGGTGCGTATAAGGGAACAATGGAAATTAATGACATCCTGGCCTGAAAATATCATAGTGAGAATCTCCATTTATCATGGGGGTCAGTGACGGTAGCGAAGGGACTGGCCCAGAGGGACGAGAGTGCAGCCCGACAGTCACCCCGAGCGGGGGTGTGGGGGCACAGTCTCCTCGGTATGGACCAGCGGGCGCATGCCTGTATAGTGTTACACGTAAAATGCATTACATGTAGGATATGATGTGTGAAATATTTCACTGTACAACATAGGTGCACGAAAGATTGGGCATCATGGCACTATTGTGTGTTATAATGAAAAGGTGGCTCCCAATAGGGAAGGACTGGTGTGCATAAGGGAAAGATTGCGCACAATAGAGGAGGTGTGCAGACAATATGAGAGATGTGTGCATAATAGGGGGCCATGTGCGCAATAGGGATGGAATTTCATGCAATATGGGATGTTGGTACAAAATAGGGGAGTTGTGCATGCAATAGGGAATGTGTGCACGCAATTAGACAGGAGCAGCACTGACCAGTGGAAAATTGGGCACAGTGGCATGGTTGTGCAAAAAAATAATGTTTTTCCTGCAAAACTGGGGCACATTGGATCATTTGCATGAAATAGTAATGTTTTGTGTGCAAGAGTGGGTTTTATGTGCAGGTGTAGAAAATGCAGACTTACGCACATTAGAGTGACGACCGACCTGAATGGCCCCCCAGGAAGAAGTGTGTGCACATGTATTTATATTCAGAAACTAAGAAGGCAGTTCGCGGAAAATTCCCCATGCGCAAGTGGTTTTCTGGGCAATGTGGTGCGTGTAGAATTCTGTGCATGCAAGGTATTACGCATAAACTTCCATGCACGCAAGAAATTTTCTACGTTACCTACAGTGGGCATGCGCACTGTCACGACCCATCCTTGTGGCCCATGCCATGACTATCTCATGCCCGCCTTTCATAGGCCAGGGGCTAGAGACTAGCACCAAAGACGAATCCCTGATAAAAAGAGAAGGCATTGCCTTTAAACCAGTAACTCACACAGTCTGAACACAAGCAGTAGATGCAAGAAGTACTAAAATAGGAAAGTAAGGTGTGATGAAAGTAAAAGGGCCAGCATACAAACCCAAATGATCAACAAGTACATGTAAAAGGGAAAACATATCCTGGATCATCCACCAGGGAATCCAACATGAAGGGTAGGGACAGAACTTGAACAACTCGTCCCTGCGGTACGTCCCGTCTAGTCCAGCTCCGACCAGCCTCTCGTTCACCACCCTCAGACTAGATCACTAATGTACGTCATCTACACAGAGCACAACAATGCGCGGGCGAAGCCCTTGCGGGGGTGAGTATAAAAATACTCATTAGGGGACCACGAGACCCCCGATGGTCTCCCAGAATGCAAAAAGGATAAACCATAGAAGAAATATACAATCAAGAAGTATCAACCAACCCTACTTAGGTATATGGCCATATATATGATTATTTTATCAATCATAGTCCAGCTCAAACTCTCTAGTAGAAGAACAAACTATTCCACAAAGGAAGAAAAGACAAACACCACGATTATAATGGTTGAAAGACATAACTCAGCTCACATAGGTATACATTATTTATAGAGTGATAGAGATGATCAGATGTAGTCACTAATTTATCTATGATGTCGGACCCACAAAGGATATTGAACCGGCTTAGCTGTCGGACCCACACAAGATACTGGACCATCTATTCTGTCAGACCCACACATGATACAAAAACAAAAGCTAGAACTGTCGAACCCATAGAGGATCCTGGTATAGTATTTATTGCTATCGAACCCACTAAGGATTCCAGTTTAGTAGTAATTTCAGTCTAACCCACGAAGGATTCCAGTATAGTAGTCATCACAGTCACAGCCAGCCCTAGGGTTCCCAAACACAGCACGCTCGATTATGGGACAGTCTGCTCCCTGATCCAAGTGTCGATACATCAAATAGCATTATGTTCTGAGTTGATATATCCCGTAGTTCCATCTCATCATAAAAAACTCAACGCGATAGACGCTGCGTCAATCGGACGCCTGGTCTGAGAGTTATTGGCATTTTCGTTCCTAGGGCCCGGTTGGATTTACGCTCGATCCAAACCCATCTATTTTCCAAATTTATCTGAAACTCACATAGAGTATCCCAAATGGACCGTCTCATCGTGAGGGTTACAGTGCCACAGACGGCACGTCAGTTGGACACACGGTCAAGGTGTTATTCACATTTAAGCGAAGACGGACCCGGCCTGTCAAGCCTAGTGGGCTGCGGGTCTATCCCGGCTCAGTGGGTCTGACCCGCCTGGGGTTCGGCCTGGCCCGTTGGGGTGCAGCCCACCCGCGGACCTGGCCCACGTTTTGGGCCAGTCTGGTTCGCCCGGTGGCGCCAAGCGGCGCCTCCTCCTCCTCTCTCCGGCTGGCCGGTTCGGCCCGGCACATGCGGCCCGCGCTGTGGGCCATGGTATTTTCCATGTGGTGCCTACGGGCGCCATGGTTCTCTATCCCAGCCGGCATGCGGATGGCCAGTTCGTCTAGCCAAGAGGCCCATGGATAGGGGCCGCGTATTCCTCTGCGCGGCGCCTGCAGGCGCCGCGGTCCTCCAACGGGCCAGCCGATTGGCCAGCCGATCGTCCCACGGTCACGCTTCACGGTGGCCGGCTTGGCCGGACGGCTCCACACCTCCACCGCGGTGAGACGGTGTTGCGGTCCTACTGCCCTCCGCTCGGTGCTGCGGCCTTCGGCTCAACTACGTGGCGCATCAGCGCCGCACTTCATCATCAACTGTAGTTCTTCTCTGCTACGATGCGGCGACACAATGCCCTTTTGACTCCGCCTCCGATGTCTACCAAACAAGATTCAACAGAGGGATGTCGGACCGTGTTTATTCGGCTCGAGCCCTCCAAGTTAGGTGATATCAATTTGTCCATCTTCAATCCAAAAATAAATGTCGAAGTACGTGGGTATATTTCATACATAAAAAATATTCTAATTTCCTCTACCTCGATTCGATGTACGTTTTCGATGTCGTAGAAAGAGGGAGGACGTCGATTCGTTGACGTCGGTAAATGTCTGAGTGTGAAGCGTCATTGTTTTTTCTCACAGGAGGCTCCTTATCTTGTGGCTTGGTCGAAGATCGTAGATGGTATTGTCGTTCTTCGGAGATGAGGAGAGTTATTCATCGAGAGGATGATGTTCTTTCCATCCAAACTCTCCAACTATTAAGCCAACCCAAAATAAAATAATCTTAGACCTTTTTTTAGTGGATGGAATATGTTCAAAATAATTCAAATTAATTATGTGGGTTCACTTAATTAAATGAATGGAGTTGGAAATAATTTCAAGGGACTCAATTAATTAATTACAAGGGAGTGTTGACACATTAATGGGAAGTCCAAGAGTTTCCCATATTAGTGGAGAGATCAGGGGTTTAAAGGGGGGTTTAGAGGAGTTAAACGGTTCATTTGGGCCCCACCCTAAAACATCCTTGTAAGGATGGTTAGGGTGTGATGGGTCCAATCTCCATCCTCCCTTTGGAGGTTTTAATCACCTTTGAAATAATAATATGTCACACACATTTTTATCTAATTTATTTAGGAACCCCAATTAATGACTTCCATTCACATTGAAACGCAACTATGGTAAAGGTCTCCTTAACCGAATACCGGCGCTACGAGTTCAACAGTGCCCTCAAATTTCAATTCTAAGCACCGGTTCAAATGATATAAAATCTTTCATGTACGTTTACTGAATGTACCCAAACAAAACTTCAGAATTAGATTTTGGGCACATCAGACCTTAGAATCAAGCGTCGTCAGAAACTGCGGACTCGTAAAATTTCCATGTATTTAAAAAACAAATCCGCTGAATTACTGGGTCTTTATATTATCCCAACCTCATGGATTTACTTCCCCATAAGCTATAACACCCACTAAGGGAACAAATGGGGTAATTGAGCATACATCTGAGCCACCCACTCCCTTGTTCTCTCCTAGAGGTTCTCGTGCTGCCTATGAATGGGCACCAGAGTAATTTACCATCCATGTAGGACCCGCTCTGGTCGATCCTCAATCTCCACTAGAACCTCCGTGAATGTCGCCCAGTCATCAATGTCCAGCTCTCCATGGTCGATGTTGTTGGACGGGTCGTGAACGTATCTCCTCAGCTAAGATATGTGGAAGATGTTGTGCACCCGGGGCTACTATGGTGGAAGGGACTAGCGGTAATCCACGTCGCCTACTCTACTGAGGACCTGGAATGGTCCAATGAATCATGGAGACAACTTGCTGCGTTGGCCAAATCATCACAAACCTCGTCGAGGTGAGACCGGTAGGAAGATGTACTCACCATCCTCGAACTCTAGTGTTCTCTGTCTCCTATCAGCATAAGACTTCTATCTCCTCTGTGCAGTCTTCATCCGATCTTGGTTGATCTTCACCTTCTCCATCGTAGCCTTCACCATCTCTAGTCCTACAATTGCTGACTCCCCTAGGTCAGTCTAGCACATAGGAAATATTCAAGTTTGCCCGCACAATTCCTCGTAAGGTGTAATCCCGATGGTAGAGTGGTAACTGTTGTTATAATCAAACCCTACCAACTGCAATTGATCCTCCCAGCTACGACCAAAGTGGAGGACACATGCACGTAGCATGTCCTCGAGATTCTGAATGGTCCTATGACAACCCTGCTTTTTATTACAACTTAAACATGCTTTATTACATAAAACTTCACTTGATACAACATAGAAGATCGAGAGGTTTAGTGTCTTTAGGGCTTAGGATCATTACATAAAAACTTTAAACTTGAAATACAACATCTTTATTGAAAACTTATTTTACATGACCACTACATTCCTTCGTACTTAGCATTGCATGGGATAACCTGAGGACATGCATAAGAAAAGGGTGAGCTATAAAGCCCAGTAAGGGAGTACACAATGAATAACATGAGGAGTACAATACATGTTAGGCAATAGGAACATCAATAGAGCATAATAGTAACATGAACATAAAGGCATGATAAAACATGATAATCATAACATGGAAATGTGGCAACAACACTTAACATTGAATTAGCATGAGCCAAGGCTCATTGCACATGGAGCATGAGTAAACCCTCATTGCACTTGAAGCACGAGTAAACCCTCGTTGAACTTGAATTAGCATGAGTCAACAATCATTGCACATGACGTATCATGATAATATACTTTACCCAATGCATTGGAGCGCTATAAAGGGCGCACCCTTCTTAAACATTTCATTTCATGCATAAGTGTGCCACATGGATCATAAAACATGGATTCATAAAACATAATCATTTCTTCCACGATAAAGGAATGTGGAATTCATACATGAAACTTTATAATAAATATGTAAATGTTCATAAAGGTGAATACCCTTGATGGAGAAATGGGCATGGTATTCACTACACAAAGACATTGGCTTAGAAAATTGGTGTCATTTCGGCAGCGTAACAGCGTGACATAAGAATTCATAAAAAGGTTGATGGGAGAGAAAGGGGTTCCTCATCATATTTACAGCTAATGGAAAGTAAGGAGATCATATATATACATGTCCCAACAATAGAAATGGAATTTAGATTCATGATACAAAAGTATTGCTTGAATGTAAAAGAAGAGAGAGAAGTTCCTTTCGGAATTTCGGCATAGTAACGGGTGTACATGGGAGGCATTTAATGAGAGAGAAAGGGTTCTCCCATCATTCAAACAATAAGAGGGCAGTATGGGGGAGGTGAGAAACCATACCCCAACATTCATAATTGAAATAAAAAGGGAAATACAACTTAAAGAAAATTGACAAAAAATGAGAAAGGAAGAAAACCCCTTACTTGGAAGTGTGCTTCCAAAGGCTAGAGAGAGGCTTGTGAGAGGCTTCTTGGGAGCTTGGGGCACCATGGGAGGATTCTAGAGAGAGTAGGGCAGAGGTTGGACGAACTACAAGGGATTTTAGTGAGGAGGAAGTGGGAGCTTGGGTGGGTTTATATAGGAAAGGTGAGAGAATTCTTTATTATTTTGGTTTGGGACCCCTTATATTAAAATAATCCAACCCACAAACCATCCTATGGTATTTGCCCATGGTATCTGGAAAAGGAAAGAGGAAAACAATATTTTACCAGGCCAAGGTCCGAACTTATTAAAAAATTAGGGTTGCTTATGTGGAGGTGAGTCACCCTCCCATGGAAATTAATTTAAAAAGGAAAAGTGTTGAATAAGTCTTGAGGGCTCCATTAATGCTTTGAAAAGTAAGTCAAACAAACCCAAAACCTCATTATTTTAATGATAAAACACATATTGGCCGAACATATGTATTATGGTATTTTATTACATCAACATTGGGTCATTATGATGTCATAAAACACATTATATATTTAAATGGTATTTAATTTTTACCCAACAATTTGACTATCTCAGAAAATTATGAAAAAATCACCGTTGGATAATTTCGATGTCCTGATTCCAAAAATAAAATTTCTTTTATCTAAATAATTTTATAAATATGTGAATTTTTACTTTTAAAATAAAAACCGCCATTTATAAAAAAATTCACGGGTTTTGACATAAATGGCTTTCAAACATTAATAAAAATTTTAATTGCATTCATAAAATTATAAGATCATTTATACCTAATAAAGAAAATAATTTAATATTAATAATAATATTTTATTAAAATATTATTTAATTCAAAAATCCTTTAATTTAATATAACATAATTCTTAATTAAATAATAATTAGAAACACCATTTGTACTTTAAAAACTAATTACAGTGTATCAAAAATGACTAGAAATTATATTCATTATTATATAAAAAAAATAATGTACATGAACATGGTGCTACTTATTTGTTACATAACCCCTTAAAATAGCCGCATAAGACCTAAGGGTAGGGTGTGTGGTGGTGAAAGACTCTTGGGGTGGCTCGGATAACATCGCTCGAGTGGTAATTTCAATCAACTTCCACTTTTCCCGTAGACGATCACGTTCGAGCTTGACTTGATGAAGCTCAGCTTGGGCTTGGTCAAGGGAAAAGCCCAAAGACGCCACCTCTTTTCCGAGCTCTGACAAATGGGCTTCGTAAGGGGAAATTCTACTGGATGAGGCCATCACTTCCATTGTCTGAGTAGAAATGGGTTCGTTAAAGCCTTGTATTTATACTACTCAGATGATCACTGTTCAACGGCTAAAAAAGTAACGGTCAGAAATCTTAAAGTAAAACTAAAAAAGTTGATATCTTATAAAAAAAATTTCATAAAGAAACATTTAACTGGATCAAGAGGGATTTCCCATTAATGAAACTTTGGGTCGTTACAACATTCCCCCCTTAAGAAATTTCGCCCTCGAAATTTTCCTTTTCCCACACTAAAACAAATGTGGGTAACTTAACTTCATCATATCCTCCGACTCCCAAGTTGATTTTTCAAACTTGTGGTTTCTCCACAACACCTTGACGAGGGGCATTGTCTTATTTCGTAGAACTTTTTCTCTACGATCTAAGATCTTCACTGGTTGCTCCTCATTAGAAAGATTGTCTTCTAATTGTACCACCTCGGAAGAGAGTACATGTGAAGGGTCTGGTATGTACTTCCTTAAGAGGGATACATGGAAGACATCATGCACCTTGGCCATAGTAGGTGGAAGTGCTAGTCAATAGGCCACATCCCCAACACGATCAAGAATCTCGAAGGGGTCGATGTACCTTGGACTTAACTTCCCTTTCTTTCCAAACCTCATGACCTTCTTCCACGGAGATATGCGTAAAAACACCATGTCTCCGACTTTAAACTCAAGGTCTCGTCGACGATTATCTGCATAACTCTTCTGCCGACTCTGGGCTGCCTTGATATGCTGCTGAATGGTTTTCACCTTCTCCACCATTTCTTCGACCATTTCTGGTCCAAGCAGCTTACGTTCACCGACCTCATCCCAACATGCCGGTGTTCTACACCTTTTCCCATACAGGGCTTCATATGGTGCCATTTGGATGCTCGAGTGGAAACTATTATTATAAGAGAACTCAACTAGAGGAAGATGTTGATCCCATCCTCCTTTAAAGTCCATTGAGCACACTCTCAACATATCTTCAAGTGTTTGGATAGTCCGATCAGATTGGCCATCAGTTTGAGGATGAAAGGCCATACTGAAGTTCAGTTCAGTATTCAGAGCATGTTGAAGACTCTTCCAAAACATAGAGGTAAATCATGGATCTCGTTCAGACACAATGGATAGTGGTACTCCATGCAACTGTACCACTTCCCTGATATATATCCGTGCCAGTTGATCCAAAGAGAAATCCTCTCGAATAGCAATGAAGTGTGCAGTCCTTGTAAGATGATCCACAACAACCCAGATTGCATTGTTGCCTTTGGATGTCCTTGGAAGTCCAGTGATGAAGTCCATGGTGATGTTCTCCCATTTCCATTCTGGTATGGGCAATGGTTGCATCATCCCCTTAGACTTCTTCCTCTCTGCCTTCACTTGCTGACACACTTTGATGTATATTCAGCGATCTCCTTCTTCATATTATCCCACCAAAACTTTTCTCGGAGATCTCGATACATCTTTGTGCTCCCTGGGTGAATAGAGAAATTTGAACTATGTGCATCATCCAAAAGTTCCTTCTTCAGCTCCGAACTTGATGGAACACATAGTATTTTCCCAAACCGCACAATTCCCTCTTCATTAACATTAAACTCTGAGGATTTTCCCTTTTTGATAGCTTCCACTTTTTCTTGGATTCCTGCATCATCCTTTTGAGCATCCTTTATCCATTCCAAAAGATATGGTTGAGCAATCATTTGTGAAAGGATTGATGATGTTCCCTTCTTTATGATTCCCACATCCATCTTCATCAAGTCTAAGAAGATTAGATCCTTCTCAATTCTCATAATTGATAGAATAGCTGGATCCTTTCTACTTAGGGCATCCGCCACCTTGTTCTCTTTCCCAGGGTGGTAATGTATTGAACAGTCATAATCCTTGATGAGCTCTATCCATCTTCTCTGGCGCATATTAATCTCTTTCTGTGTGAATATATATTTAAGACTCTTGTGGTCAGTATATATCTCACATTTCTCTCCATAGAGATAATGCCGCCAGATTTTCAAGGCAAAGATCACCGCCGCCAACTCCAGATCATGCGTTGGATAGTTTCGCTCATTGATTTTCAACTTCCTTGAGGCATAGGATATCACTTTATCATTCTTCATCAGCACACATACTAAGACCTTCTTCGAAGCATCACTGAATACCACAAAAAGCTCCCCACTTGTGGGTAAAGTGAGCACGGGCGCAGTGATAAGCCTCCTTTTCAACTCCTTGAATCTTTCTTCATATTAATCACTCCAAGAAAACTTTACTCCCATTCGAGTTAGCTTGGTAAGAGGGTTGGACAATCGTGAGAAATTTCTCACAAATCGTCGATAATATCCAGCT
Organism: Viscum album; assembly: GCA_963277665.1. NCBI lineage: Eukaryota > Viridiplantae > Streptophyta > Magnoliopsida > Santalales > Viscaceae > Viscum > Viscum album. The sequence continues at coordinate 1,543,550,797 of OY728135.1, read as the reverse complement.
AACCCCAAGAAGCTACGGATATCAGTTACCGATGTTGGCCTCAGCCATCCCTCAATTGCATCTGTTTTGGAGGGGTCCACAGATATCCCATTGCTTGTGATGATATGGACCAAGAATGAGACCTCCTTCAACCAGAACTCACACTTTCTGTACTTGGCATAGAGCTTCTCCTTGCGCAAAGTCTCTAATACAGTTTTTAAATGCTCCTCATGGTCCTCCTTGGTTTTGGAGTATATTAGAATATCATCTATAAAGACTACCACAAATTTGTCTAGGTAATCTCTAAAGACTCTATTCATCAAGTCCATGAATATTGCTGGAGCATTGGTGAGTCCAAAAGGCATTACTATGAATTCATAGTGCCCGTACCTTGTACAAAAAGCAGTATTGGGGATATCTTTCTTCTTCACCCTTACTTGATAATATCCCGACCGCAAGTCCACCTTGGAGAAGTATTGTGCTCCACGCAGCTGATCAAACAAGTCATCGATTCTTGGGAGAGGATACTTGTTCTTTATCGTGATTTTGTTAAGTTCACGATAATCGATGCAAAGCCGCATTGACCCATCTTTCTTCTTGACGAAGAGGACTGGTGCACCCCATGGTGATGCACTTGGGCGTATAAACCCTTTATCCAGATTCCCCTGTAGTTGTTTCTTCAGCTCTTCAAGCTCAACAATAGCCATTCTATATGGAGTCTTGGATATTGGTAGCGCCCCAGGTATAAGTTCAATTGAGAACTCAACATCTCTTCTTGGAGGAAGACCAGGAAGTTCCTCGGGAAATACTTCAGCGAATTCCCTCACAATAGACATTTCTTCATGGGTGGTTTCTTCCTTGGACTCAATCATCTGAGCCAGATACGCGTGCTCATAAGGTAGTAATATCGATACTTGAGATGATGGAGCTAAAGGAGATGCATCTTCCTCACGACACTTGTATAGAATCGGGGGTCGATTCTCCATATGGAGTGTAATTCCCTTCTCCCGACAATTTATGTTGGCTCTATCTAAGGAAAGCCAATCCATGCCAAGAATTGCATCAAATTCCACCAAAGGGAGTATGACGAGGTTCGCCGGGAAATTCAATCCACAGATTATAATAGGGGAGGACTTATACTCATGGGATGCAATGATTGCCCCATTTGCCATACTCACCGACATCTTTACTTCCATGATTTGTGGTGGTGCAGGGATTGTTCTACTAAACTTTTGAGATATAAAAGAATGCGTAGAACCTGAATCAAAAAGTATGTTCGCTATTCTTGAATGAATAACCAGCGTACCTGTCACCACTTCGTTGTCGGGGTTCACTTCAGCAGAAGTGATGACAAAAGTTCTTCCTTGCTGTCTTGGAGGTTGCTGGTTGCCTCCGATAACCCTTGGATTAGGGTACTGATTTGAAAAATGACCCGGTTCTTTGCATTTGTAGCATTGAACAACGCGTTGAGGTTCGAACGGAGCTTTCCTCTCCTCTGTCATAGCCGCGGGTCCTTCTTGCTCACAGTTAACAGCAAGGTTCCCTTCTCTTCCACATTTGAAGCATTTTCTTGTCCCCCTAAGGCAATTTCCAGGGTGCTTCTTTCCACACTTTTGGCAAGTGGAGTGCTGGAATTTCTTAGCGCCGTTGGATTTATCCATCGGACCACCAGCATTGAAGTCCACCTTCCGCTTCTTGTCCCCATGATACCCCTGTGATTCTCCGATCTCCATTTCAACCTTGAGGGCATATCAGACAATTTCCTCATAGATGTCGAAGTCACGTATCGCTAATGCTTTCCGCATGCTAGGCTTCAGCCCACCAAAGAAGCGGTCAACCTTGCATTCATGGGTAACGACAAAGCTGGAAGCGTATCGTGCAAGCCTTGTGATGTTTTCCTCGTACGCTCCCACAGATTCCTCATCTCTCTTCTTGAGGGAAAGAAAGTCCCTTTCCATCTTAAGACGGAGGGTGCACGGAAAATATTTATCGAAAAACATCTTCCAGAATTCCTTCCATTCCAAAGCCTCGATCTCCTCCTCAGGCTTCGTATTTTGGATCAACGTCCACCATTGATCAGCTTCACCCTCCATATGATAAGCCGCTAGGAGAACCTTCTCTTTTTCAGAGCATTGGATGATGGATAATATCTTTTCAATGGAGTTGATCCATTGTTCAGTGATCGTGGGATCGGATGATCCACTAAAAGTAGGAGGCCTCTGTCTCATGAAGCTTTCAATAGCGACTTGTTCTTTCTTAGGGGGGGTTGAACGTTCCTCTTGACCGGTGTTTCTATTCAAAACTTGAGTTTGCTGAGAGAGAAGCGTGACAAAGTTCGCGATTCCCGCTCCCATTGGATTGGGCATCTCATAAGTACAATCATCACACTGATCTTCACAACGGTTGTTAGCCCGAGTTCTCCTATTACCGGCCATTGGCTGGAATAAAAGGAAAGTTAGGGGTAACACATAAAGGGTAATCCAAAGACAAAAGTTGATGACTTATAAATAAACTTTAATCTCTTCAACTCATGAGTCTATAGGATTCAATCCAGGATTTTCATGATCTTCCTTCTAAAATATATTCTTAGGGGAATTTTCCATTAATAAGGGTTCATACTAAGATTGTGAATTTATCAAAACATATCCCCCGGGAGTGTCGTAACCAAGAGTGAAGCAAGGCCCGTTGTCGTGCACCCGTTCCCGTTCGAGTCTAGCTCAAAGCGGTGTTTTCGGGTTTTACCCCTAGGATACATCTGTGCCAGAGCCGCCTCTACCTGCTCGTATCCAGACAGGGATGTATTTGTTTGATAAACCACTTACTTAGTATTTACCAAAACATAGGGATGTTTTTATTATGCTTAGTCTTCTATCTAAGGCTTTACTAGGGTTTCCTAATCCCAAAAATAACTAAACCTATCCTCTGATACCAACTATGACAACCCTGCTTTTTATTACAACTTAAACATGCTTTATTACATAAAACTTCACTTGATACAACAAAGAAGATCGAGAGGTTTAGTGTCTTTGGGGCTTAGGATCATTACATAAAAACTTTAAACTTGAAATACAACATCTTTATTGAAAACTTCCTTTACATGACCACTACATTCCTTCGTACTTAGCATTGCATGGGATAACCTGAGGACATGCATAAGAAAAGGGTGAGCTATAAATCCCAGTAAGGGAGTACACAATGAATAACATGAGGAGTACAATACATGTTAGTCAATAGGAACATCAATAGAGAATAAGAGTAACATGAACATAAAGGCATGATAAAACATGATAATCATGACATGGAAATGTGGCAACAACACTTAACATTGAATTAGCATGAGCCAAGGCTCATTGCACATGGAGCATGAGTAAACCCTCATTGCACTTGAAGCACAAGTAAACCCTCGTTGCACTTGAATTAGCATGAGTCAACACTAATTGCACATGACGTATCATGATACATTACATTACCCAATGCATTGGAGCGCTACAAAGGGCGCACCCTTCTTAAACATTTCATTTCATGCATAAGTGTGCCACATGGATCATAAAACATGGATTCATAAAACATAATCATTTCTTCCACGATAAAGGAATGTGGAATTAATACATGAAACTTTATAATCAATATGTAAATGTTCATAAAGGTGAATACCCTTGATGGAGAAATGGGCATGGTATTCACTACACAAAGACATTGGCTTAGAAAATCGGTGCGATTTCGGCAGCGTAACGGCGTGACATAAGAATTAATGAAAAGGTTGATGAGAGAGAAAGGGGTTCCTCATCATATTTACATGTAATGGACAGTAATTAGATCATATATATACATGTCACAACAATATAAATGGAATTTAGATTCGTGATACAAAAGTATTGCTTGAATGTAAAAGAAGAGAGAGAAGTTCCTTTCGGAATTTTGGCACAGTAACGGGTGTACATGGGAGGCATTTAATGAGAGAGAAAGGGGTCTACCATCATCAAAACAATAATAGGGCAGTATGGGGGAGGTGAGAAGCCATACCCCAACATTCATAATTGAAATAAAAAGGGAAATACAACTTAACGAAAATTGACAAACAATGAGAAAGGAAGAAAACCCCTTACTTGGAAGTGTGCTTCCAAAGGATAAAGAGAGGCTTGTGAGAGGCTTCTTGGGAGCTTGGGGCACCTTGGGAGGATTCTAGAGAGAGTAGGGTAGAGGTTGGACGAACTCCAAGGGATTTTAGTGAGGAGGAAGTGGGAGCTTGGGTGGGTTTATATAGGAAAGGTGAGAGAATTCTTTATTATTTAGGTTTGGGACCCCTTATATTAAAATAATCCAAACCACAAACCATCCCATGGTATTTGCCCATGGTTTCTAGAAAAGGAAATACGAAAACAATATTTTACAAGGCCAAGGTCCGAACTTATTAATAAATTAGGGTTTCTTATGTGGAGGTGAGTCACCCTCCCATGGAAATTAATATAAAAAGGCAAAGTGTTGAATAAGTCTTGAGGGCTCCATTAATGCTTTGAAAAGTAAGTCAAAAAAACCCAAAACCTCATTATTTTAATGATAAAACACATATTGGCCGAACATAAGGATTATGGTATTTTATTACATCACCATTGGGTCATTATGATGTCATAAAACACGTTATATATTTAAATGGTATTTAATTTTTACCCAAAAATTTGACTGTCTCAGAAAATTATGAAAAAATCACCGTTGGATAATTTCGACGTCCTGATTCCAAAAATAATATTTATTTTATCTAAATAATTTTCTAAATATGTGAATTTTCACTTTTAAAATTAAAACTGACATTTATAAAAAAATTCACGGGTTTTGACAGAAATGGCTTTCAAACCTTAATAAAAATTTTAATTGAATTCATAAAATTATAAGATCATTTATACTTAATAAAAAAATAATTTAATATTAATAATAATATTTTATTAAAATATTATTTAATTCAAAAATCCTTTAATTTAATAAAATATAATTCTTAATTAAATAATAACTAGAAACACCATTTGTACTTTAAAAACTAATTACAATGTATCAAAAATGACTAGAAAATATATTCATTATTATATAAAAAAAATACTGTACATGAACATGGTGCTACTTATTTGTTACATAACCCCTTAAAATAGCCGCATAAGACCTAAGGGTAAGGTGTGCGATGGTGACAGACTCTTGGGGTGGCTCGGATAACATCACTCGAGTGGTAATTTCAATCAACTTCCACTTTTCCCGTAGACGATCACGTTCGAGCTTGACTTGATGAAGCTCAGCTTGGGATTGGTCAAGGGCAAAGCCCAAAGACGCCACCTCTTTTCCGAGCTCTGACAAATGGGCTTCGTAAGGGGAAATTCTACTGGATGAGGCCATCGCTTTCTTTGTCTGAGTAGAAATGGGTTCGTTAAAGCCATATATTTATACTACTCAGATGATCACTGTTCAACGGCTAAAAAAGTAACGGTCACAAATCTTAAAGTAAAACTAAAAAAGTTGATATCTTATAAAAACATTTTTCATAAATAAACATTTAACTGGATCAAGAGGTATTTTCGATTAATGAAACTTTGGGTCGTTACAACATTCCCCCCTTAGGAAATTTCGCCCTCGAAATTTTCCTTTTCCCACACTAAAACAAATGTGGGTAACTTAGCTTCATCATATCCTCAGACTCCCAAGTTGATTCTTGAAACTTGTGGTTTCTCCACAACACCTTGACGAGGGGCATTGTCTTATTTCGTAGAACGTTTTCTCTACGATCTAAGATCTTCACTGGTTGCTCCTTATAAGAAAGATCGTCTTCTAATTGTACCACCTCGGAAGAGAGTACATGTGAAGGGTCTGGTATGTACTTCCTTAAGAGGGATACATGGAAGACATCATGCACCTTGGCCATATTAGGTGGAAGTGCTAGTCGATATGCCACATCCCCAACATGATCAAGAATCTCGAAGGGGCCGATGTACCTTGGACTTAACTTCCCTTTCTTTCCAAACCTCATGACCTTCTTCCACGGAGATATGCGTAAAAACACCATGTCTCCAACTTTAAACTCAAGGTCTCGTCGACGATTATCTGCATAACTCTTTTGCCGACTCTGGGCTGCCTTGATATGCTGCTGAATGGTTTTCACCTTCTCCACCATTTCTTCGACCATTTCTGGTCCAAGCAGCTTACGTTCACCGACCTCATCCCAACATGCCGGTGTTATACACCTTTTCCCATACAGGGCTTCATATGGTGCCATTTGGATGCTCGAGTGGAAACTATTATTATAAGATAACTCAACTAGAGGAAGATGTTGATCCCATACTCCTTTAAAGTCCATTGAGCACGCTCTCAACATATCCTCAAGTGTTTGGATAGTCCGCTCGGATTGGCCATCAGTTTGAGGATGATAGGCCATACTGATGTTTAGTTCAGTATTCAAAGCATGTTGAAGACTCTTCCAAAACATAGAGGTAAATCTTGGATCTCGGTCAGACAAAATAGATAGTGGTACTCCATGAAACTGTACCACTTCCCTGATATATATCTGTGCCACTTGATCCAAAGAGAAATCCTCTCGAATAGCAATGAAGTGTGCAGTCTTTGTAAGAAGATCCACAACAACCCAGATTGCATTGTTTCCTTTGGATATCCTTGGAAGTCCAGTGACGAAGTCCATGGTGATGTTCTCCCATTTCCATTCTGGTATGGGCAATGGTTGCATCATCCCCTTAGACTTCTGCCTCTCTACCTTCACTTGCTGACACACCAGGCACTTTGATGTATATTCAGCGATCTCGTTCTTCATATTATCCCACCAAAAGTTTTCTCGGAGATCTCGATACATCTTTGTGCTCCCTGGGTGAATAGAGAAATTTGAACTATGTGCATCATCCAAAAGTTCCTTCTTCAACTCCGAACTTGATGGAACACATAGTCTTTTCACAAACCGCACAATTCCTTCTTAATTAACATTAAACTCTTAGGATTTTCCTTTTTTGATAGCTTCCACTTTTTCTTGGATTCCTGCATCATCCTTTTGAGCATCATTTATCCATTCCAAAAGAGATGGTTGAGAAATCATTTGTGAAAGGATTGATGATGTTCCCTTCTTTATGATTCCCACATCCATCTTTATCAAGTCTAAGAAGATTAAATCCTTCTCAATTCTCATAATTGATAGAATAGCTGGATCCTTTCTACTTAGGGCATCCGCCACCTTGTTCGCTTTCCCAGGGTGGTAATGTATTGAACAGTCATAATCCTTGATGAGCTCTATCCATCTTCTCTGGCGCATATTAATCTCTTTCTGTGTGAATATATATTCAAGATTCTTGTGGTCAGTATATATCTCACATTTCTCTCCATAGAGATAATGCCGCCAAATTTTCAAGGCAAAGATCACCGCCGCCAACTCCAGATCATGCGTTGGATAGTTTCGCTCATGGATTTTCAACTGCCTTGAGGCATAGGATATCACTTTATCATTCTGCATCAGCACACATCCTAAGCCCTTCTTCGAAGCATCACTGAATACCACAAAAAGCTCCCCACTTGTGGGTAAAGTGAGAACGGGCGCAGTGATAAGCCTCCTTTTCAACTCCTTGAAGCTTTCTTCGCATTCATCACTCCAAGAAAACTTTACTCCCTTTTGAGTTAGCTTGGTAAGAGGGTTGGACAATCGTGAGAAATTTCTCACAAATCGTCGATAATATCTAGCTAACCCCAAGAAGCTACGGATATCAGTTACCGATGTTGGCCTCGGCCATCCCTCAATTGCATCTGTTTTGGAGGGGTCCACAGATATTCCATTGCTTGTGATGATATAGCCCAAGAATGAGACCTCCTTCAACCAGAACTCACACTTGCTGTACTTGGCATAGAGCTTCTCCTTGCGCAAAGTCTCTAGTACAGTTTTTAAATACTCCTCATGGTCCTCCTTGGTTTTGGAGTATATTTGAATATCATCTATAAAGACTACCACAAATTTGTCTAGGTAATCTCTAAAGTCTCTATTCATCAAGTCCATGAATATTGTTGGAGCATTGGTGAGTCCAAAAGGCATTACTATGAATTCATAGTGCCCGTACCTTGTACAAAAAGGAGTCTTGGGGATATCTTCCTTCTTCACCCTTACTTGATAATATCCCAACCGCAAGTCCACCTTGGAGAAGTATTGTGCTCCACACAGCTGATCAAACAAGTCATCGATTCTTGGGAGAGGATACTTGTTCTTTATCGTGATTTTGTTATGTTCACGATAATCGATGCAAAGCCGCATTGACCCATCCTTCTTCTTGACGAAGAGGACTGGTGCACCCCATGGTGATGCACTTGGGCGTATAAACCCTTTATCCAGATTCCCCTGTAGTTGTTTCTTCAGCTCTTCAAGCTCAACAACAGCCATTCTATATGGAGTCTTGGATATTGGTAGCGCCCTAGGTATAAGTTCAATTGATAACTCAACATCTCTTCTTGGAGGAAGACCAGGAAATTCCTCGGGAAATACTTCAGCGAATTCCCTCACAATAGGCATTTCTTCAAGGGTGGTTTCTTCCTTGGACTCAATCATCTGAGCCAGATATGCGTGCTCATAAGGAAGTAATATCCATACTTGAGATGATGGAGCTAAAGTAGATTCATCTTCCTCCCGAAACTTGTATAGAATCGGGGGTCGATTCTCCATATGGAGTGTGATTTCCTTCTCCCGACAATTTATGTTGGCTCTATATAAAGAAATCCAATCCATTCCAAGAATTGCATCAAATTAAACCAAAGGGAGTATGACGAGGTTCGCCGGGAAATTCAATCCACAGATTATAACAAGGGAGGACTTATACTCATGGGATGCAAGGATTGCCCCATTTGCCGTACTCACCGACATCTTTACTTCCATGATTTGTGGTGGTGCAGGGATTGTTATACTAAACTTTTGAGATATAAAAGAATGCGTAGAACCTGAATCAAAAAGTACGTTCGCTATTCTTGAATGAATAACCAGCGTACCTGTCACCACTTCGTTGTCGGGGTTCACTTCGGCAGAAGTGATGACAAAAGTTCTTCCTTGCTGTCTTGGAGGTTGCTGGTTTCCTCCGATAACCCTTTGATTAGGGTACTGATTTGCAAAATGACCCGGTTCTTTGAATTTGTAGCATTGAACAACGCGTTGAGGTTCGAACAGAGCGTTCCTCTCCTCTATCGTAGCCGCGGGTCCTTCTTGCTGACAGTTAACAGCTAGGTGCCCTTCTCTTCCACACTTGAAGCATTTTCTTGTCCCCCTAAGGCAATTTCCAGGGTGCTTCTTTCCACACTTTTGGCAAGTGGGGTGCTGGAATTTCTTAGTGCCGTTGGATTTATCCATCAGACCACCAGCATTGAAGTCCACCTTCCGCTTCTTGTCCCCATGATACCCCTGTGATTCTCCGATCTCCATTTCCACCTTGAGGGCACATCAGACAATTTCCTCATAGCTGTCGAAGTCACAGATCGCTAATGCTTTCCGAAAGCTAGGCTTCAGCCCACCAAAGAAGTGGTCAACCTTGCATTCGGGGGTAACGACAAAGCCGAAAGCGTATCGTACAAGCCTTGTGAAGTTTGCCTCGTATGCTCCCACAGATTCCTCATCTCTCTGCTTGAGGGAAAGGAAGTCCCTTTCCATCTTAAGACGGAGGGTGCGCGGAAAATATTTATCGAAAAACATCTTCCGGAATTCCTTCCATTCCAAAGCCTCGATCTCCTCCTTAGGCTTCGTATTTTTGATCAACGTCCACCATTGATCAGTTTCACCCTCCATACGATAAGCCGCCAGGAGAACCTTCTCTTTCTCAGAGCATTGGAGGATGGAGAATATCTTTTCAATGGAGTTGATCCATTGTTCAGCGATCGTGGGATCAGATGATCCACTAAAAGTAGGAGGCCATTGCCTCATGAAGCTTTCAATAGCGACTTGTTCTTTCTTTGGGGGGGTTGAACGTTCCTCTTGACCAGTGTTTCTATTAAAAACTTGAGTTAGCTGAGAGAGAAGCGTGACAAAGTTCGCGATTCCCGCTCCCATTGGATTGGGAATCTCATAAGTACAATCATCACACTGATCTTCACAACGGTTGTTATCCCGATTTCTCCTATTACCGGCCATTGGCTGGAATAAAAGGAAAGTTAGGGGTAACACATAAAGGGTAATCCAAAGACAAAAGTTGATGACTTATAAATAAACTTTAATCTCTTTAACTCATGAGTCTATAGGATTCAATCCAGGCTTTTCATGATCTTCCTTCTAAAATATATTCATAGGGGCATTTTTCCATTAATAAGGGTTCATACTAAGATTGTGAATTTATCAAAACATATCCCCTGGGAGTGTTGTAACCAAGAGTGCAGCAAGGCCCGTTGTCGTGCACCAGTTCCCGTTCGAGTCTAGCTCAAAGCGGTGTTTTCGGGTTTTACCCCTAGGATACATCTGTGCCAGAGCCGCCTCTACCTGCTCATATCCAGACAGGGATGTATTTGTTTGATAAACCACTTACTTAGTATTTACCAAAACATAGGGATGTTTTTATTCTGCTTAGTCTTCTATCTAAGGCATTACTAGGGTTTCCTAATCCCAAAAATAACTAAACCTATCATCTGATACCAACTATGACAACCCTGTTTTTTATTACAACATAAACATGCTTTATTACATAAAACTTCACTTGACACAACAAAGAAGATCGAGAGGTTTAGTGTCTTTGGGGCTTAGGATCATTGCATAAAAACTTTAAACATGAAATACAACATATTTATTGAAATCTTCCTTTACATGACCACTACATTCTTTTGTACTTAGCATTGCATGGGATAACCTGAGGACATGCATAAGAAAAGGGTGAGCTATAAATCCCAGTAAGGGAGTACACAATGAATAACATGAGGAGTACAATACATGTTAGGCAATAGGAACATAAATAGAGCATAAGAGTAACATGAACATAAAGGCATGATAAAACATGATAATCATAAATGGAAATGTGGCAACAACACTTAACATTGAATTAGCATGAGCCAAGGCTCATTGCACATGGAGCATGAGTAAAACCTCATTGCACTTGAAGCACGAGTAAACCCTCGTTGCACTTGAATTAGCATGAGTCAACACTAATTGCACATGACGTATCATGATACATTACTTTACCCAATGCATTGGAGCGCTATAAAGGGTGCACCCTTCTTAAACATTTCATTTCATGCATAAGTGTGCCACATGGATCATAAAACATGGATTCATAAAACATAATAATTTCTTCCACGATAAAGGAATGTGGAATTCATACATTAAACTTTATAATCAATATGTAAATGTTCATAAAGGTGAATACCCTTGATGGAGAAATGGGCATGGTATTCACTACACAAAGACATTGGCTTAGAAAATCGGTGCGATTTCGGCAGCGTAACGGCGTGACATAAGAATTCATAAAAAGGTTGATGAGAGAGAAAGGGGTTCCTCATCAAATTTACATGTAATGGACAGTAAGTAGATCATATATATACATGTCCCAACAATAGAAATGGAATTTAGATTCATGAAACAAAATTATTGCTTGAATGTAAAAGAAGAGAGAGAAGTTCCTTTCGGAATTTCGGCATAGTAACGGGTGTACATGGGAGGCATTTAATGAGAGATAAAGGGTTCTCCCATCATTCAAACAATAATAGGGAAGTATGGGGGAGGTGAGAAACCATACCCCAACATTCATAATTGAAATAAAAAGGGAAATACAACTTAAAGAAAATTGACAAAAAATGAGAAAGGAAGAAAACCCCTTACTTGGAAGTGTGCTTCCAAAGGCTAGAGAGAGGCTTGTGAGAGGCTTCTTGGGAGCTTGGGGAACCTTGGGAGGATTCTAGAGAGAGTAGGGTAGAGTTTGGACGAACTCCAAGGGATTTTAGTGAGGAGGAAGTGGGAGCTTGGGTGGGTTTATATAGGAAAGGTGAGAGAATTCTTTATTATTTAGGTTTGGGACCCCTTATATTAAAATAATCCAAACCACAAACCATCCCATGTTATTTGCCCATGGTTTCTAGAAAAGGAAAGATGAAAAAAATATTTTACAAGGCCAAGGTCCGAACTTATTAATAAATTAGTGTTGCTTATGTGGAGGTGAGTCACCCTCCCATGGAAATTAATTTAAAAAGGCAAAGTGTTGAATTAGTCTTGATGGCTCCATTAATGCTTTGAAAAGTAAGTCAATCAAACCCAAAACCTCATTATTTTAATGATATAACACATATTGGCCGAACATATGGATTATGGTATTTTATTACATCACCATTGGGTCATTATGATGTCATAAAACACATTATATATTTAAATGGTATTTAATTTTTACCCAAAAATTTGATTGTCTCAGAAAATTATGAAAAAATCACCGTTGGATAATTTCGACGTCCTGATTCCAAAAATAATATTTATTTTATCTAAATAATTTTCTAAATATGTGAATTTTCACTTATAAAATAAAAACCGGCATTTATAAAAAAATTCACGGGTTTTGACAGAAATGGCTTTCAAACCTTAATAAAAATTTTAATTGCAATCATAAAATTATAAGATCATTTATACTTAAAAAAGAAATAATTTAATATTAATAATAATATTTTATTAAAATATTATTTAATTCAAAAATCCATTAATTTAATAAAATATAATTCTTAATTAAATAATAACTAGAAACACCATTTGTACATTAAAAACTAATTACAATGTATCAAAAATGACTAGAAATTATATTCATTATTATATAAAAAAAATACTGTACATGAACATGGTGCTACTTATTTGTTACATAACCCCTTAAAATAGCCGCATAAGACCTAAGGGTAAGGTGTGCGATGGTGACAGACTCTTGGGGTGGCTCGGATAACATCGCTCGAGTGGTAATTTCAATCAACTTCCACTTTTCCCGTAGACGATCACGTTCGAGCTTGACTTGATGAAGCTCAGCTTGGGCTTGGTCAAGGGAAAATCCCAAAGACACCACCTCTTTTCCGAGCTCTGACAAATGGGCTTCGTAAGGGGAAATTCTACTGGATGAGGCCATCGCTTCCTTTGTCTGAGTAGAAATGGGTTCGTTAAAGCCTTATATTTATACTACTCAGATGATCACTGTTCAACGACTAAAAAAGTAACGGTCAAAAATCTTAAAGTAAAACTAAAAAAGTTGATATCTTATAAAAACATTTTTCATAAAGAAACATTTAACTGGATCAAGAGGGATTGTCCATTAATGAAACTTTGGGTCGTTATAGGTCCGATCTGTCTAGCCATCCTTCAGAGGATGGAAGGCGGTCCTTAAGAAAGGTTGCATCCCAAAAGCCTCCTACAACCCCTTCTATAGCCGAGATGTGAAACAAGCATCTCGATCGAAGATGATAGTCAAAGGAACAACATGAAGCCATACGATCTCCTATACGTAATGGTGTCCCAAGCTCTCTACCAAGCTCTACTCTCTGATCAGTAGGAAGTGGGCTGAATTGGTGATTCAGTCGACAATCACCAAGATAGAGTCGTGTCCTATCAATGTATGTGGATGTGCTATCACGAAATCCATGGATATTCTATACCACATCCACTCTAGGACCTCTTAGGGTTGAACCAAGCCTGCTGAAACCTGGTGCTCCACCTTCACTTGTTGACAAGTGAGGCATCGCAAAACAATCTCTGCTACCACCTTCCTCATACCCAGACACCAGTGCTATCGTCTGAGGTCCTGATATATCTTCTCCACTCTTGGATGTACTTCTAGAGGGGAACTGTAGAACTCCCTCAACCCCTCCTCCAATATTAAAACTAGTACCATGGTACATCATATATAGTGGATGATGTGCTCCCCACCTTTAGAAAACCCATCAGGTGCCTTCCCTAAGGATATCTGAACACGTCGCATCTCATTGTCAATGTCCCCACACTGTGCCTCTATGACTCACTGAAGAAGTGGAGGAGTGACTATGAGTGACTGCAGAAAGGCTGCTCCATCTCTATCCACAAACGATATCTGCAACGCAGCCAACTACTTTGTCACATCTCCTATCAGCTAAATGCCTGATCTCCTATTGAGAGCGTCTGGTATAACTTTCCACTTCGCAGGAGTACAGACTATCTCAATGTCATAGTCCTGGAGGAACTCGATCCATCATCGCTATCTCAGGTTCAATTCCTTCTATGAGAAGATGTACCTGAGGCTCTGTTGGTCAGAGTAGACTATAAAACGCTCTCCCATCAAATATTGTCGCCATATCATCAAGGTGAAGACCACTGCTGCTAACACCAGGCCATGGGTATTTTAGTTTTTCTCATGTTGTCTCAACTGTCGTGAGCCATACGTGATCACTACCCGCTCCTACATCAGGACCCATCCGAGTCAGGTCCCTGATGCGTCATAGAAAAATACGTACCCTATGCCCTCCTTCAGTAGCCTCAAGATGGGCGCACTGGTCAACCTCTGCCTCAGCTCTTGAGTTCTTTGCTGGAATCTATTTGACCACACGAAGGGTTTCCCATTCATTGTCAATGATGAAAGAGGTGCATCAAATCTAGAGAAGTCTGGTACAAATATCCGATAGTATACAGCTAGTCCCAGAAAACTATGTACCTCTGTCACACTCCTGGGTGGCTCCTAAGAAAGTACTACCTCGATATTCACTGGATCCACTGCATCTCCAACCTCTGAGATGACGTTTCCCTGAAATTAAACCTCTCGAATCTAGAACTGGAACATCGAGAGCATATCATAAAGCTGGTGCTCTTGGAGTGTGTCTAGTACTACCCACAAATGGTAGGTATGCTCCTCCTCAGTAGTCGAGTAGATCAGTATGTTGTCGATGAATACTACATTAAAGCAATCGAGGCAAGGCTAGAAGATCCTATTCAGGAGACTCATGAACACTGCTGGTGCATTAGTTACATCGAAGGGAATAACAATAAACTCGTATTGGCCATACCGACACCTGAAGGCTATCTTCTGCACATCCTCATATCAAAATCCGAGCTCGTGATAGCATGACCAGAGGTCTATCTTTGAGAACCGTCCTGCTCCCTTGTGCTGATCAAAGTGGTCGTCATTCCTTGGGTGTGGGTACTTGTTCTTCACGGTCACCTGATTCAGGAGACGGTAGTAGACACATAGTCGAAAGTTCCCATCCGCCATCTTGGCGAAGAGAATCGGAGATGCCCAGGGTGACACACTAGGTCGGATAAATCACTTCCTCTGCATGTCCTCTAGCTGTACTCGCAGCTCACGAAGCTCGGTGGGAGCCATCTGATATGCTGGAGTAGATATCAGTGCTATCCCGGGGTACATGTCAATGTAGAAGTCTACCTATCTATGAGGTGGTAGTCCGGGAATGTTTCCAGGGAAAACATCTGCGTGCTGATCCACCGCAATAGGAAAACACAGACTCCGCACATCACCGATCCATGGATGAGACTAGCCAACTAATGTTTGATCGGCTGCCCCCTCCTCTGTGTAAGTCCATCCTGCGCTGCAAAGTCTCCCTTCTTGACAGTGAAGGTGAATCTAGTCCCATCCATGCAGATTCACCACACATTGCGCCTAATACAGCCAATCTGAGCATGAACTATGGATTCCCAGTCCATATCCAAGATGACATTGTAAAGTCTTGATGATGCTACGAGAAGATCCCAGCCGAAGCTCTCGCCTACTAGAGTAAGCTCACACTGCCAGAACTAGTGTTTAATTGTCAAGTATGCTGTTGTAGGAGTCTCTATATGTAAGGATCGAGCCAATGTCTCTGTCAGAATATCCGAGATCTGAATAGGTGAAGTGGAAATAAAATAATGACTCACACTTATGTCTATAAGTACTGTAGCAAGGGCGGAGTAAAAACAGATAGTACCTCGAATCATCTCAGGTGTGCCGTGGTAATAGGACTCGACTACCTAGTGCTGAGCCTACCTCTGTTCGCCAGCTCCCTGTGGTCGGGGTGGACCTCCTGGTGGTGGTGGTGGTGGAGCCTCGAAACGTCGTCCACTAACCGCTGGACGACCAGCTCCTCGGCCACGTCTGCCTGCTCCAGGCGGACTGCCACAGTGAAGCCTCTGCCTCTTCCTAGGGGTTCCCTCTACTATCTATTTCTCATATGCATGGCGGGTCGGGAAGTCACAAGCCATGTGTCCTTTCCCTCCGCATGCATAGCACTCCCTACTCCTCTTATAACTACCTCTGTCTCGTGTGGCCCGAACAACAGAACCTGTATCCTGGGGTCACCCACTTGATGGCCTAATCCACTTAGACCTTGGCATCATCTATCTACTACCGGCTGCAGAAGACTCCGCCACGTGTCTCCCAGTGGTGGGTCACGCTATTGGTGTCTGCTCATTGAGAAAAATATCCACTAGAAGGGCTCCCTCTAGCACCCCCGCCAGTGTCGGAAAGATGAGGGGAATCATTGAAGGCCTGATCTCATGCCTGAGCCCCTACTTGAAGGTTCAGAAACTGAATAATGGGTCCCATACCATATACGTGGAGTAGGGTGAGAGGTCAGTGAACCTCTCTAAGTACTGAGCTATTATCTTGCTGCCCTGCTGCAGATGAAGTAACTCTTGAATCCGCACCACACGAAGGGTGGATGGAACCAACTCTGAGTGAAAGAGACTATCAAAGTCTGTCTAGAGTAATGATTCCTCGTCATGCACCTGGAGTATCAGGATCCACCATCTACCTGCTACCACATGCAGGAGAATCGCGGCAAGGATCACCATGAGGTCGGATGGTGTCTTTACCAATCTAAAAACTGTCACGACAGCCTCCAACCAATCCTCAATTTCCTGTGGGTCTGTCTCTCCCATAAACCTGGGCAGCCTCTGGTGTTAGAACTCATGCAACGAACTCTGGCGGAATGCACTCTCTGCTGCTGGAGTTGGTGGTATCGGTGTCCCAATGGGTAGTGGTAGAGCTTGTACCTCTACTGTGATGGGGCCCTGCACCATGTCCTCATTGCTAGGTGGGCTACCATCTCGTACGAAACTTGGAACCCTAGCTGGCTGCCTTCGTGGGGCCATTCTATAAAGAAATAGGTTCGCCAGGGTTAAAAAAATATACATAGTGAGCTGACTCCATGTAATCACGATGTAAAATTTTTCAATGGAAACATACACGCAATCAGTGTTTTCATGCACTAAGTCGGAGATCCGAAGTTAGAGTCCTAGTGTATGGATTCTTCAGTCGCCGCACCAACACCGGTTTCCCTTAAATGATAACCACACCCAAAACAGTTAACACTATTTCTATTAAACGAATCAGAGTCCATGTTCTATGGTAGAACTGAATCCTATGATACCAATTTGTCAAGGCCCATCCTCAGGGCCCATGTCGTGACTACCCCAAGCCCGCATTCTATAGGCGAGGGCTGGCGACTAGAACCAAATGGGAATCCCTGATAAAAAGGGATGGAATTACCTTTAAACCTGTAACACACACAGCCTGAACACAACCAGTAGAGGCAAAAAGTACAAAAATAGAAAACTATGTTGTTCTGAAAGTTAGTGGGCCGGTATACAAACCCAACTGAACAACAGGTATAAGTAAAAATTGAAAACAACTCCTAGATCGTCCACCGGCGAGTCCTACCTTATGGGTAGGTATAAAACTCGAACAACTCGTCCTTGCGGTGTGTCCCATCTAGTCCATCTCTGATCAACCTCATGTCCGTCACCCTCAGACTCGATCACTGCTCTCTGTCATCTTCACAGAACACAACAAGGTACGGGCGAAGCCCATGAAGGGGTGAGTATAACAATACTCGGTAGGGGACCTCGAGACACCAGAAGGTCTCCCAAAACCCAAAAAGGATAACACACCTAAGAAAAATACAATCATGAAGTATCAACCAACCCTACTTAGGTATATTTCCATACATATACCTAATTTATCAATCACAGTCTGACTCCAACTCTTGAGCCAAGCTCAAATCATTCCATAAAATAAGTAAAGTCAATCACCACGATGATAATGGTTGAAAGACTTGACTCAGATCACACATGTATACATCTTTTGTAGAGTGATAGAGATGATCATATGTAATCACCGATTCATCTATGTTGTAAGACCCACGTAGGATACAGGACCAACTAAGCTGTCGGACCCACACAGGATACCAGACCAGCTATTCGGTCGGACCCACATAGGATTCCGGAATAAAAGTCAGAACTATCGGACCCACAGAGGATATTGGTATATTAGTCATCGCTGTCAATCACATGGAGGATTACAGTTTATTTTTCATCGATGTTGAACCCATGGAGGATTCTGGTATAGTATTCATCACAGTCACAGCCAGCCCTAAGGTTCCTAGACACATCACACTCGATTCTGGGAGGGTCCGCTACTCCAGCCAAGTGTCGATACATCAAATACCACAATGTTATTGAGTTAATTTATCCCATAGTTCTATCTCATCATAAAGAACTCAACATGACAGATAGTGCGTCAATCAGACGCCTGATCTGAGAGTTATTGGCATTTCTGATACAGGGGCCCAGTGGGATTTACGCTCGATCCAAACCCTACCACCTTCCAAATTTGTCCTAAACTCATTTAGAGTATCCCAAAAGGACCACCTCATCTCAAGGGTCCCAATTCCGTAGACAGCGCATCAATCGGATGCGCGGTCTAGGTGGTATTCACATTTAAGCGAAGACCAGCCCGGCCCATCAAGCCCATTGGGCTGGCCTATTGGTCCGAACCGGCTCAGCGGGTCTGACCCGGCTGGGGGTCGGCCTGGCCCAGTGGGGCGTGGCCCACCCGCAAACCTGGTTCGCGCTGCGTGCCGGGGCGGTTCGCCTAGCTACGCTAAGCGGCACCGCCTCCTCCTCTGCCTGACCAAACGTAGCTGGCCAGTTCGTCCCAACGCATGCGCCCCGCGCTGCGGGCTGCGGTACTTCCAACGGGGTGCCTACAGATTCCATGGTTCTCCAGCCCGGCCAGAATGCAGCTGTCCGGTTTTTCTAGCCAGGTATCCCACGAACGTGGGATGCGTCCTGCTCTACACGGTGCCTGGGGTCGCCGCCGTCCTCCAGCGGGCCGGACGGTCGTCCCGCGGTCCCGCTCCACAGCGGCCGGCTCGACTGGCCACCTCCGCATCTCCACCATGGTGCGATGGCACCGTGGTCCTTCTACTGTCCACGTGGCAAGACTGCTCCATGCCCCCACCGCCACAGCCCAGCCTGGCCGCATCCTTCGCCTCCACCGTGCGGCGCGTCGGCGTCGCACTTCTTCATCCGTCACGGTTCTTCTCTGGTGTAGTGAGAGGGCACCACGCCCTTTTGACTCAACCTTCGACATCAGCCAAGAAAGATTCAATGGAGGGACGTCAAACTGTGTTTGTTCAGCCCGTTCCCTCTGCATTAATTGTTAACAATTTGGCCACTGCCAATCCAAAAATAAACGTCTACTTACGTGGGTATATTTCATACGTAAGAAACAATCCAATTTCCCCTACCTCGATTCGAGTTACATTGTCAAAGTCACGAAAAGAGGGCGGGCATCAATTCGTTGACGTCGGGAAATGCCCGAGTATGAACCGTCATCGACGTTCCTCATGAGTGTCTCCTTCCCTTGCGACATGGTCAAAGATCATAAATGGTATTGTTGTTTTTCGGAGACGAGGAGCGTTCTTCGTCAAGAAGATAATGTTCCTTCCAACCAAACTCTCCAACGATTATAACAACCCAAAACAAAATAAGCTTATCCCTTATATTAATGCTTGGTACGAGTTCAAAATAATTCAAATTAATTAAGTTGGATCACTTAATTAAATGAATGGGGTTGGAAATAATTTCGAGGGACACAATTAATTAATTATATTGATTGTTGGCACATTAATGGGAAGTTCAAGAGATTCCCCTATTAATGGAAAGCTCAAGGGTTTAAAGGGGGGTTTAGAGGAGTTCAAGAGTTCAGGTGGGCCCCACCCTAAAACATCCTCCCAATGGTGGTTCGGGCATGATGGGTCCCTCCTCTAACCTCCCTTTGGAGGTTTTAAATACCTTTAAAATAAAAATATGTCACACATATTTTTTTTGATTTTATTTAGCAACCCCAATTAATAACTTCCATTCACGTTGAAACGCAACTATGTAAAGGTATCCTTAAGCGAATACTAGCACTGCGAGTTCAATAGTGACATCAGATTTCAATTTCAAGCACCGGTTCAAAAGATATAAAATCATGCACATACGTTTACTGGATGTACCCAAACAAAACATCAAAATTGGATTCCGGGCACATCGGGCCTCAGAATAAAGATCTGTTAGAAACTAAGGACTCATAAAATTTCCATGTATTTAAAAAAACAATTCCATTGAATTTCTGGGTCATTACATGTGAAAAGGGGAATTAGACTTCTCATTAGGCATGGAATAGTTTTACACGTGGGGTTGCACACAAAATTACTTTATTATGCACAATATTTTGTTCTTGCGTGCAATATTCCCTTTTTTTCACGCAAGATTCGATTTTTATGCTCAAGATTTTTTTTTATGATCAAGATTCCATTTTTACGTGAAAGATTCCCTTTTTACGCGCAAATCCATTTTTGACATGAAATATACCCCTTTTATGTACAAATCCATACTTTCCCCAAAACCATCATGGATGGCCATTTCCAGCAGCCCTACTTTGAACAGCCATAACGTCCGATCCGTTACTCCGTTTGGCCCCCGTGACTAGACAAATCGATGATTGTGGAACCAACTATTCTATGAGATCATATATAAAGGGATTCGATGAATTACATGAACAAATTTTCTGGTGCAAAAAGTTCATTTATTTAATTGGCCCAAAATAATAAATTTAACCTCTTATATAATTTGAAGGTCATTCATGTACCTTATTGCAGTAATTAACTTTTATTCTACTAATAAAATAGAAACCCATGTGGTGTGCTACACCATTGAACATTATATGGGTTGTTAGGTAGTTAATGTGTCATTTTTTATCTCAAAATTATTATGATTGTGATTAATATTATTAATGAATATTATGTGTAATTATGATAAATAGATAATGTTTTATTCACAATGATGTTATATTTTTAATGGGTGGTAAATGTGCATGTTATGAATAATGGTACAATGAGAATGTTGTGGAAACTGGTTAAATTTGATCAATTGAATGATCATCAAAAATGGGATAAATAATATAAATGACATTTGATATATATAGTTATAAAAATAGTTAATGATAACGAACCAAAAATATATTTATCTAATGGTTGGTGGGATGATGGAATCATTATACACTTCAATTGGTGGGCCATGAAAATTCTCTAGGATCCCCTAGCCATTTTATTTTTTGGATAAAGGACTGATAGTCCTGACACCTATGTAGACATGGATCTCTATATCGAGTTTGGGAAGTTCATGCATGGAGTACTGAGTCCCTTTTGGATTCATGTACTAAGGCTCCATGATTGTCAGCATGTTCCTTATTGACACATGGTTTGAAAAATAGCATTGGAGGAATCATGTTTGATTAAAATAGACTATTCATGGAACTAATAATAAAAGATATTGATTCAAATAATTTTAAATAATTGAGCAAGATTATATTTATTTTTTTCATTTTTATCGGTACTTATTCATACATTTTATTATAAATGATATTTGTTGGAACTTATTATTGGTTTCAAACTATGTTGTACCCACTCACAATTTATACTGCCCTTGGATACCATATAATTAATCATGGATGTAGCTTAGGACATTGGAAAAGGACCTATAATAGAGTGTTGATTTTTGGATTTTTAATTTATATGGACGAGGATAGTAGAAATGGTGTAGAGATCCATTTGGGTGATTTTTCAGTGTGTCCTTATTTTGGTTTTTAATTTACATATGAAAATGTAAAACATTACATGGATTATTTATTGATCATGTATCATTTGACCCTTAATGTTATGCATAGTCATGTCAAATATGGGGAAGAGTGGATGAGGGGGAACTAGATTTGTATCACCTAGTTCGGTACATTATGGTATGTTCTTTAAAAAACATTAGTGAATAAAAAAACTGTGTTTTTTATTTTTATTAAAAAATGAAACATTTTTAAAAAAGCATTAAAATTTAACCTATGATAATAGTGACATAATTATTTTAAAAATTTATTTCATTTTTTAAAATTCATTTTCTACATGGGGTATAAAGTAATTTTAAATAATGTGAGAAAACCCTAACTAATCCAACATTTAGATAAAATAGTGTTTAAAAAATATTTTGTTGTATTTGAAACGATTCTAATTTTATTTCTGAAAAATTTATAACCTATGAATTTATTTTAAGAATGTGTATACCATATAATTTTTATAATTTTGTTAGTGCTAAATGTTTGCGTTATAACATGCAGATATAAAAACATTATTTATGTATAGTGTTTCATTTAAATTTTTTGTGGTCTATGTCATAGGCTTTCCCTGAAAATAAATTAATTCTAAATGAAATATATTTTAATTTACTGCGGTTTGACACCATAAAATTTATGAAAGGAATTGTATTTAATTTTTTTTATAATGGATGGATATATTTTGGGAAGAAATAATCTAAGATCAAATATTTCAAATGTGGGTATAATACAATTAAATTTATAGGTAACTATAGAAAACATTTTATTTGGTTTGAATAAAAAATATAGTTCTATTTCAAAAATTGTAATAGTCTATATTGTATATAGCTCCAAAATAATACACATAGAATATATGAAAAATGTAAAAAAACACAATAATTACTACTTCAATCAAAATAGAAGAAACCCCATCTATTCTTTATCCTATTACCAATTAATTTATAGTTAAAAAAATATTCAAATTGAATGAAATTCCCCTATGTGAATCCAATTCATCAAACCCCCATCAGGTGTTCTAAAATTCAATTTAGACACTAAAAAATAACTTATCAATCCCTTCTCTATTTGAAAATTTTACAATATTATTTTAATTCTAATATGTCTATTTTGGTTTTTAGTTTAAAAAATACTATGAATAACTATGATTTTAATTAATATTATATTCCCTTGTAACCATTAATTTAAAATCACATAAGTTACTTGATTTTTCACTACAAAAAGAAGAATATTTATTGGAATATTTTTTCACAGTGATTTCTCATAACAGTTTTTGGCAGTGGTAAGTCTGAATTTCATTTTACAATAAATATCATCCTTTATAATTTATAATTATTTTAATTCTCATTTTAATAATGGGTGTTTTTAACTATATTTCCTCTTAATTTGTGTACCATGTTTCCTATCGAGGATGTTATTGAATAAGAAAAGGTAAAATGAAATCTCAATTAAATTAATAATGAATATTTCATTACAAATATGATTGATAGACCATAAAAATAGAAACAAGATATTATAATGTTATAGTGATTCAATCATTTAATTAATTATTATAATTATTTTTTATGTATTATCATAAGGAAATAAATTATTTTACAAAAGTTACTTCATAAATATAAATAATTATAATTAAACAATCACATTTTCTATTGTTATTTTTTACTATATTTATTAAATAATTATTAATTTCCTTTTAGATGATAAGGTGATAGTTTTATTTTATTCTATTTTGAAATAAATGAGTGTATGGTATATTAATTCAATTTTGTGGAATTTTTATAAAAGGAAAATATACAAAATAAAAGGATTAATATCATGTGTTGTTCAAATTTGAATTTCTTCTTATGAATAATTCAAATGGACGATATTTTGAAGATGTATGCAGATATATTTATCAGTCTTCTCCATAGATAAATTTTATTTTTTACATACATTAATAAAAATTATGATGGGGTGATTTTTTATTTCAATGGACAATGAGGCCCTATTAGATCTTGGTTCAGATTTAATAGGACCTTAAGAGATGCACATAGTCTCATAAACCCCCAATTTTTGGACAGAAATATGATTTCCTAGAATTGGGTATAATGAATATCTAAATATGTGGGTGGAATCATTTGGGAATTTGAATTTCATGTATTGGAATGACTACATATATTGATTTGAAATTTATGGAAATATTTAAATTCAATTCTAACTTAAATTAAATTCCATGTTTTGGAATATGAATAGTTCATAGAGAACACTCTAGGAAAAGATTATACGTAAAAAAATATGACCAAAGTAAAAAAAAATCACTAATAGGTTTTTCAAACAACATTTCAAAATCATAAAATTATTTTATAATACTAATAATGAAATTAAAAATATCATAGTTAACTATTGTTAAAAAATAATCTTCCCTCCTATGAATCCTTTTGCAACACAAGAACTTGAATAATTATTACACCTAATTGAATTAGTCAAGAATCACTTTGAAATTTTCTTCCAATTTATTCATATGTGTATTTTCAATAAGATATATTAAATTATCTTTATTTTTGATTTTGTAAGAATAATAATGCCTAATTTTAGTTTCATTGAAATTTAAATCCCCTAAGACATTTCATTAAATATTACATAGTTCAATTCCCATTTTTACTATAGGATAAATGCCATTTCTTAAGAGTTTTTAGTAGTATTTTATAAATTAATATTATAGAAATTTTTGTTTATATGTTTATTAAAAAAAATATCATCAACCAAAATTTATAATACGCACATATTCCACTGAATTTAGGGGGATTTTATCCATAATTATCTATATTTATATCTCTAGGATTTTGTGTGATGGTGTGGTTAATTATGAATAATTTAAAGCCATTAATAATTTAATTTATACTGAATAATTTCTTACCAAATAAATTGTTAACCTCTAAAATTTGGTTTCTAATAATACATAATTTGTAGATAATTATGATATTTTAGAAATGATTGATTATGTATTTTTTGTTAAAAATTGACATCTAAAAATAATATACACTCCAATAATATATTTTATAAATATAAATACTTCTATAAACACTTCCCAATTTATTAATGGAGTATGTTTATTGGTTTTATTTAGAATGTATTCATTTTTTCATCGAGGATGGTAAATGTTGTATATGATTTTTAAGGATAAAATGAGAATGTTTCCCAGTTATTCTAATCCTAATGAATTTTAATAATAATAATGATTATGGAAAAGATGATTTATCACCAATGGTATTATTTACAAAATTTATTATTAGATGCATTTATTATATATCAGTTCATGAAGTTGTTCATAAATCCGTTGATTGTATTTTTGACTGGTAAAATATGTTTTTATCTTAAATTTATTTAAGTGTTTAATGTATAAATATGTTGTTTCCATGGTTTATAAGGCCCTATGAGATCATATACATGGATCAAGATTGATGGTAGGGAATTTCAGGGACCCATAAACAACATATTTTATAACAAACTTTTTATTACCTAGATTTTCATAAGACGGTGGCATAAATAGATGGATTGAAGAACTAGGTACTATAAATTCAATATTTTGGAATAACAAATTTCATATATGTTTATTCTATGTAAATTTTAATTCATGGAGAATTAGAAACAAAACCAGATTCTTGGAATGGTAGTAGTTTTCATTTTACACTCTATATAAACTTTAAAAATCAAAGATAAAAAAATAGTCTAAAAACTCATTAACTGTTTGATTGTTCTATCTGAAAGAAATTGAACGTGTCTATTAGATTAATAATCAGGATATTCCAATGAATATGACATATTATTATAAACAAATACCTCCCTCTAATTTTAATTAAGTTATAAATTTTATATACACATATTTTTGAACTAGATTAAATCACCCAAACATCACATAAAAATCGTTTATGCATTTCCCCTTTTCCATAGTAATTTTCAAATCCAATTCATTGTCTACAGATTTTGAGTTGAAAGAGTATTATGAATAAATATCTCTTTAATAAAAATTATAATACCTTATAAAATTTCATTTAATCTCATGTAGACCGATTACCTTTTTTTGTATAGAAAAAAGTCAATTTAATTGAATTTTTTGTGGTGTTTTTAATTAAATTTATATGAAAATTCATTTCTAGTTCTAGTTGATATTGAAAATATTATTTTCATTAATTTATAGCGACAATATTTTTATAGGTATATGAATGGGTTATTGAACTATATTTCCATTTATGATAGTATTCTTAATTCTAGTAATATAATTTTTTTATGATGGGATTGTTAAATTGACCATTGAGCCTTATATTATGAAATATTATATTGATAAAATGAATGCTAATCCATATATTAAACATATTAACATGATGAAGAAATAACGAAGTGATTAACCAATATAAATGGGTGATTATAATTATTTTGATAAAATTAATTAAATTAATTTGATGGTTTTTTTGTATCCTAGGAATATATAAATAAATATCTTTAGTAACATTAAAAAATTACCAATTGATATATGATAATAATTTTTATCAATTAAGTATTCATTAGATTACTCATGGGAGATGGAACATTTTACATAATGATTTTATAATAAATAAAAGTGTTGTTTACCCATATATTCAAAATTTAAGAGTATTAAATAGATCTTAGTTTACATATAAGAATTCTTAATATATTATGTAATTTTTTTTTGAATTATTTCCTGTAATGAATTATTTCTAATTAGATGATGAATATTTATATAGATATATTTATGGACTTCCTAGGAGTTAACTTATTAATTTCTATTTGATTGACATATTGTTTTTGGTATAAATTATTTTTTTAACAAGGTGTTGGAGGACCATTGGGCTGTTTTACCAAGTTAAATAATAGAATAATAGAAGAACATTAACACATAGACCATTAATTTTATAATTGAAAGATGGTGATAAAAATTAGGAAATAATGGATTCCTAATAGTGTGGAAAAAAGTTTTAGATAATGTGAACCTTAAATGAGTACGTAACTCAATTTATAAAGGTGGAATCAATAAAAAAATTATTCTAAATTGAATTAGAATATTTTTTCATGAATGTTAATATTCATTATATAAATAAATTTCCCAAACACTATTCTTCAAAAATATAAATTTTTTAACATTCGTCACTAATAGGTAGATTGAGCCACATGAAAAAATTATGTGAGTTATTCAACTTATAATAAATAAAATTACAGGGATCGTAGATTAACATTGTACATAATGAAAATTCTCCTTATGAATTAATTTCATTACATCATCTATTAATGTTCTTGAACATGATTTAATCACTCATGCATCACCTAGAAATGTTTCCCGTATTTACCATGAAACACAATATTAGTTATCTCAAATTTCATTAATTTTTACATTTATTTATAAGAATACAAAGGCTCACTGTGAATTTACACTATATATTAATCCCATGTTACATTCAAATTGTCATCACATTTCCCAATATCCATTTTCTCTATTGGAAAATAAAATAGAAATGTAACATTTTATTTTTGGTTTTTTATAAATCATATTGAATTATATTTTTCAAGATATAGCTGATAAAAGAAATATTTTCTCCGAAAACATATAATTTTGATTCTCTTATGGAATACGGTGTTGTTTTTATCCATAGTTTTCCCTATTTTTTAGTACTACATGTTCTATCTGTAATTTTATTGTTAGATAAATTATTAAAAATTCTTTTTACTCTACTCATGTGGAATGTTTTATAACTAACTTTTCTAATACAACAAACAAATAGAAACAAGTGACGATATGTTATTGTGGTTTTAATGATATATTATGAGTGGAAGACTGTTATTATTTTATGAAACATTTTCATATAAAATTAAAATATTTTTTAATATTTCCTTATATAAATATATATAATTCTATCCAAACTAACTAATTATATATTTATATATATTCATAATTATTATTCAAAAAGCATCCTATGCCTTTTCTAAAATTGGTTATTAGTATTATGTGATCCATTAATGATTTAAAATCATGGTTTCTGATTAATTACAGTATTTTAGATTTTCATTCTTGGAAAAAATTACACAATAGAAGTTATAGTATATTATTTTATTGTGTTCTAAGTTTTATTATTAGAAAAATATTATAGATTAGATTGTGAACTTGTATGAGGATATGTATATAGTCTTCTTCATAGTTAATTTATATTTTAATTTTGTTATTAAATAAGTGTTTGATGAGAAATAATGATCTTTTCACGGCCTAAAAAACCAATTAAGATCATATATTTATGTCAATAGTTGTGTGTGCAAAACAATTGGACCAATAATGCATTACGTTTATGATGAGTTTATGATTCTATAGATTTTACATATTTTGGTAAATATCATTCCAAAATATGTGGAAGAAATAACATTGGGACATAAATTTTTTTATGGGGGAATAATTCCCATTATATGGTGGAATCTATGGGAAAATTAAATTCTAAGGGAGAAAAAATTAGAAGAAAATAGTGATTAGAATAGTTTCTGTAATAATATAGAAAACAATTAAACATCCCATATAAAAAATGAATTTTTTTATTAACAGGTAGTTTGAGCCACATCTAAAACACACTTATTTTTCTTCAACATTCTTCCAATTACATTCAAGTGGTTATAGAACTATATTATAACTAAATAATATTCCCCAATGTGAATACATATTACCACAACACATAGAGATAATCATGAACTTAATTTAATCACTCGAACATCACTTTTTAAAATTTTCTCTATTTCCAGTTTGTCAGACTATCATTGTGACCTAATTCTATCAGATTCAATTTTATGTTTTATAAATACAAATGATTATTTTGAGATGAATAATAATTACAATCATATTAAATATCTATTTAATCACCAATATATTGATACCCTTTTCCAAAAGAGGATAATGTAATTTTTGAATTCGGAAATTATCGTCGCTTTAAATGAATCTTATTTGAAATGATGTTACTATACCTTTTATTCAGAAATTAACCTTTTCCAAAATTTATAATGGTGATATTATTTTACAAAATAATTGTAATAATATCTAAAACAACTCTTATTTGTGGTTCAATGAGATTTATTAATGACAATTTTCATTAGGAGAAGATTTAATATATGATTAATCCTTCTTCTTTAGAACATTATATTACTATCTTCAGTGATAATTCATACATTGAGAAATTGGAGATGATAATGTTAGAAGGTAGTGATAAAATATTATAAATTGATTAATATGGTTATATTGATAAACTTATATCTTATTTTTTTTGTATTATACTACCCCTCCTTCTATGAATAGACCCATATATGAAAACCTTTATCTGAGCACCCGGCTATGGCCAATTTTAGGATGCTCCTAGGGGAAAACTCAAATTACAGATTCAATATTTTAAAAAAAAATCAATATGAATCTCCATTTTAGGGTGACTAAATTTTAGATATGAAACCATTCACATATGATATAAAATTTATTTAATATTTTTATAAAATTGATTTTGGGCATATGAGGCCCCAAAATTGCATACCATCATAGTACTATTCCCAACACACACACACACACACACACACACACACACACACATATATATATATATATATTCCAAATTCATACAAGTAAAAAAAGTGGGACTATATATTATTACATAATTTATTATATTCATCATCAAAATGTGAAAACCAAACAAAAAAATCAGGATGCTATGCCAGTATATTTCTATACTGCTTGTAGGAGATCAATTTCCTGTTCATTTTCGTCCAAAATATATGTTCCAAGGGGTTAATACATCCATATAAGGCCCTATCTTTCAGATCCTTGATCTCCACTAGGTAATCCTCAAATATGGCTTCTTCTCTGATTCCTAGATCTCCAGCCAATTATGTGTGTGGGTTCATGTATGTACATCCTCTATTAGGACATGTGGAATACATTGTGCACCCAATCCAACTATGGTGGTAGTGTGAGGTGGGCATAACCCATTAAAACCCACTGTATTATTATAAATGTACTAATGATCTTTAGGAAAAACATTTATCCCCAGCATAATCTCCACAACCCTCTTTATTGGTAGAGTTTTATAAAAATGTTGTCTCACTTATTGAACTCCAATAGCCGACGATGTTGATATGCATAAGGTTTATATCTTTTCTGAGCTATCCTAGTTCAATCACGGATGATGTAAACCATATCCATTGTTTCCTTCACTATATCTAGACTAAAATGAGTGGCTTTAATGATCTTATCCATGTATATGTGTGACCATCAGAGTCTCCCATGCATGTCCTTTAAAGGTTATATACTAATAGTATAGTGGTAGATTTATTTAAACTATCTTTATTAAGGGTATGTTACCCTCACATCTCTAGTTTATGTCTAACACACAATCCCTTAGGATATCTTCCAATACATGGATTGTTTACTTGGTATGCCCATATTTCTATGGGTGGAAAGATGTAATCATCCATGTCTACGTCCCAAATTCCTCTTATTTTCCTATCCATAACTACAATTTTAACCATAGATTACCATCAAAGACAATAGTCATGGGTACCCCATGAAGAAAAATGATCTCTTTTTGTAAAAATTCACTAATATCTCTAATGAACTATGCTCTTGGATAATAAGGAAGTGTGATGACTTATTGAGTCATTCAACAATAACATATATGGAATCATGGACTCTCATATCCTATGAAATACCTATCAATAAGTATATAGATATGTAATATCATTCATCCTCTAGGATTTCTAGAGGCTACAACCAAACTTCAAAAACCTAATACGAAGCATGGACCAACTGATAGGTGAGGTAATGATAGACAAACTCATCCATGCTCCGACACATTAAATCCCACAAAACTCTAGATGAGGGTCTCTATAATTCTTTCATTCTCCAAGATGTATAGCCGAAAGAGATGTCTGAAACTTTGTCATCACCAGCTTAAACATAGTTACTAGGACCACCATCCATTCATGGAATATTATGATGTGATTAAATCCTACCGAAAATACATCATGCCAATCACATGAATATGTATAGTCACGAAAGGACACAAAATTGATTTCTTATAACTAGGAATCACTCTCACGTAGATAGAGTGGAGAAGTGAACATTGTATACTGAACAATAATTACACCCTTCTGCTCAACCATAGTCAGCTATAAGGAGGTTAACAACTCAGATGCCTCCTCCACTAAGTGGGCATGGGACATCCATCTAATGTATTATGATACCATGTTTCCCTTCCTAGGTGAGTGGACTATCTCAATGAAACAGTCTTGTTGAAAATAAAACCAACACACCTTCCTTATGTAAAGATATATCTATGTGAAGACATATGAGAGGATATGATGTTCTGAGTAAACAAAAAAGAGTTATACCAGAATATATTACCTCAAAATCCATAGTGATAAGACTAAATATTTCAAATATAGGTTATGAATTTTGTGGTATTTTTCATGGGGTGACAACTACAACAAAACATATATGATAAATGTTGATATCTACATCAACGTACAATAAAGACCTACTCTTGAGTCATCAAATTAAACTATATACTACATTCCATCCTCTATTAGTATCAAAACATGATCACACATCATCCTATTTGTAAACTTCTCTATGTAACTATAGAACTTCTTAGTTGAGGTAAACAACTATATATTCCATCTTAGGGTGGTCAAAGGGGATTAAATCATATATACCTATTCCAAAATACTTTTATAGAACCCTACCAAGACAAGAAATTATTACACCTCTCACATGATCTTAGGTGGTTCCCAAGAGCACACTGCATCAATCTCCAACATAACTATAGATAAATCATTCTCAGAAATGAAATTCCCAAGAATGTAAAAATCATTAATCTAGAACTAACTCATTAATATTTGACCATAAATTCGGTCATCTTAAAGAAAATCATGGATGGTGATCATGTTTTGTGGATGATCCTCCTCTAATGAAAAGTATATGAGAATGTATTCAATGAAAACAATATAATTCTATACAAAGTATGGATAAAGGATGTAGTTACTGAAATCCATAAAAATATATAGGAAATTTTTCTGACATGAAGGAATCACTAGGTACTTATAGTTTCCTAGAAAAATCATTATGCAATCTTCTAAATATTAGCTTCAGAAACAGACAATTGGTGGTTTATAGACCAGATATTGATCTTCAAGAAACATATAATGACTCGAAATAGGGAAAATATTTCATTAATTTTTAGAATGGGTACATGTTATTTATCTTGTCCTAGTTCAAGAGGTGATAATTGACATAATTTCATAAACTATTATCTAACAATTTCATTATTAGCACTAGAGATACCCAAGGGGACACTCTGGGTCTAATAAAACCCTCCTCTTGATGGAACTCCAACTTTATCCAATGTTCCCAGAGCTTGGTAGTGGCCATCCAATATTCCATATAAGATATCAGAGTGTTACTAAGGTGAAAATTGAAAAAATTATCCATCTCCTTGCTTGAGGATAGTCCTAGAACTTCTTTCATGAAGACCTCTATAAAATTCTCTACAATTTAGAGACTCCATATTCTTGAAGATCCTACTACACCATGGGCTACACCCTCTAACTGATGTGTGATGGATTGCATCATCCTATTTGAAAAAATCACCCAACACACTATGAGATATCTCTTGACAAGAAAGTATAATATTATCACATAAATTTCTGGAACACGACCCATATATACTAATAGTTAGTCAAGGATCATAGTAGGGAAAACCAATAGGTACCTAAAATAATTCCCTAAGGTTCCATCATTATAGAAAAAATGTCCCACAAGAACCTCTCACCACCATGAGATATCTATTACTAACGGAAGATGAATGATATAATATAAATGTTTCTGTAGAAACCTCAATAAAAATATATTGGGGTTAAAATATCAATTAGGATCTCCAACTCACACACTAGGAGTAACGATATAAAGGAATAAATCACCCATATGTCAAAAAAAATTAATTTAAGAGTATTATAAATAATGATTGAACTTATAATCATATCGTGTGTCATTGGGTCATACACATCTATAGAATGCATCTATATATGTCCTTAATTTCCATATCCCAAAGACAAACATGGGATATATAATGGTGGTAGTTGAAGGAAATCATAGAATCATATACCACCCACAAATCCTCATCCAAGATCCCCACCTAATCCCCTTCTATACCACTACTATGGGGGCCTCCCTATCATAGACTAAGAGATCATTGATCGTGGCAGTTCCTCATCCATGGTGGTAAATTGTCTATCTTCGTATCCTATTCAAATCATGTTATTGGGAAGTGAGTCACCAAGTTACCTCACCCATCAAAAGTATAATATTTCCACTCTATTGAATTTACTAGTTTATGCACATTTACAGACCATATACTCATTTCTAATCTTGTGATGATTTCCTATGATTATATCCTTTTGATTGGTACTTCTACTGGTGGATGATGACTAAAGCCTAGGAGACCTCCTTCTAGATGCAACTACATGGAATACTTATGACTGGAATCTCTCCATCCCCATTTCCTACTGCAGCAACATGATAAATGTGGTAATGAACAAGGGTACTACACAAGAACCGATATCATTGTCTATACACTTCTCAAACTTCCACACTTGTATATAGATATACAAAAACATGTAGAGTGGAGGTACCATGTATTGTCTTTGAACCACATTGAATTCTCAAAAACTGTCATCCCCATGATACAGCTCTAGATGATCCTCAGTCCAAATCGAAAATATGCACAATTGAAGTACTCATATTGAAACTGAATCATCATGACAATCCATTAATGTGTTGAATCATCTTGCATCTACATAACTAGACCAAACTACTGAACAACTACTTTGAGGAACTGTATGTGTGATATCACAACCATATAGTCAGTCGGTGTTTGAAAAATTAATAAAACATGGATTATCAACTCTATCCTATCCTCTAACTCTTGGGGACCTAGATCACTATAGAACCAGAGTTTCCTCTGGATCTAGTACTCAATGAGTGAACAAAGACTATACACATCCTTATCTTACTCTACTAGTTTGATCAACTGTTCAAATGATGTGGGTATTCCTAACTTTCTATCGACAGGAAGGATCTAATGGGATGTACCCCATAACAAGACCTCAAAACACTCTAGATATTTTTCATCAACTAGAATCAATAACCTGGTTGGATGTCTTCATGGAGGCATCCAAATATTATTATCATGAGGTACCATGGTCAGATAAGAATATATATTCATGATGAGCTAACTCGTGAAGGATACTAAAAGAAATCAATACTATATGATTCATGTTCCAATTATACCTTAACACAATGTCTTGGTATGATGAGTCGATAAGATGGTATTCAATTTCTTGGGGAATGGATACATCTGTCAATACATTGACATTGGGGTACCAAGCCAATATGCCACAATCAAAATAATTTGACATTTTTCATAAATCATAAATTAATCCTCATAAAAGGATAACTCCTAAAAAAATCTGATTTAATGAACTTATATGATACTGATATGTTATGACCCATTCTAATGGGGCTCGAGATGCAACTACCCCATACCCACCCTTATAGGCCAGGGGTGGTGAAAAGCATCGGAAGAAACACCTCACATGGGAGGGATATTTCTAATGTACCTATATTCACACACCCAACCAAAATAATGAAAAAGTGTATATTAATTATAATAAAATATGAAAATTATTGATAATTAACCATGCATGAGATCTATATATAGAGTACAAGAGTACGATTGTGTAACTGAAAAGTAAAAGGCTTAAAAAATAGGACCAACCCAAAATATTTAAAAATTCAATAATAACTATAAATTAATTTTTGAGAGATCCCAAAATAGAATCTCCAAATCTGAAAACCATACACGATAAAATGTACCACATAATCCCTATCTTCCATAATAATCATCATTATCCTATCTATCAAATTAGTAAGACACGAAACATTCAGAAAAAACTATTTTTGGGTGAGTATATACTTAACCAATAAAAAATCATAAGATGATGGGGGTATATGTAACATACATGATAGAAAATCGACATCACAGACCAAATAATTAATGTATGAATATCCAATGACATAAATACCAAACCAAAAAATGATCAATAAAAGAATCCCAAATGATAGTGAAAGGGATATCTACATCATAGAATAAACTAGTAAATAGTTCCATCAATTCAAAATGTCTATGAATGATGAAAGAATACCGTGTGTATTTCTATTAGAAAATATTAAGTCAGGGAACACATATTCCCTATGTTTTATAGTCTAGGTACCACAATATCTAGAGAGAGGACCCATGCCCTTGAAAAAATGGAGGGTTCCACTACAGTGGTTGATGACCCCTTCCCTAACACTAGATGTAGGAATTACTCTTGGGGTAGAAATATGACATATATCCAATAAATATGTAGGATGAAACGCTGTTGGATAGGAACCCAAGACCTAATAAAATTGGAGGGTTCTGCATTGATAGATTATATAGGACCCATAACCTACCAAGTAGGAGGGTTCCACTATGATATTTGAGGACTCATGTCCTGACTCTGATGGAGGGTGCCACTTCGTGAATATGGAGAGGACCCATATTCTGTCACAATGAGATGGTAACACAATAATACTTTATTGAGGACCAATTCCTGACCTTGGAAGTGGATGACACATGGATAGTATTTAGGGTACCAACGATCTACCTAGTAGGAGGGTTCCACTCTTTTAGTTAATCAAGCAAAAATTCCCTACAACAAGATGGGTTCCAGTTTGATCTCCCTGATGATCATTCCCAATCACTTCCATCATCGAGCATCACCTAAATAAGAGTCACACTCATATACTCTATTTTTATATTTTAAAATCCACTATGAATCCTATAATCACATTATAAGTGGATTAGAACCTAACATACAATACTTTATGGAAAAAATCCAACCCAAATGGAAGGAGATATGAGAGGTAGAAGTTTCTAAAAAAAGAAATTGGTGTACATGATGTGCAAGGGGACCTTCATGAAAATTGGTCTCACTCTAATTACTGGATGTGTCTCTTATTTTACCCATCATAATGACCATGTATCCATACACGGTGTGTAAGGGGACTAGACGGTGTGTAAGTGACTACACTGTGTGCATCAGAAACTAGGGGTATTACTCATGATCT
The DNA here is from genome assembly GCA_963277665.1 of Viscum album. Taxonomy (NCBI): domain Eukaryota; kingdom Viridiplantae; phylum Streptophyta; class Magnoliopsida; order Santalales; family Viscaceae; genus Viscum; species Viscum album. Next base: position 1,543,514,713 of record OY728135.1, on the reverse strand, counting down.
TGGTCATGTCCACATATACTAGGCATGCCTATGTACTCTAATACATGGTTTTTCCTCCCACATGGGGTCCTTCCCATGCACTCTACCACATGGTATGTCTATCTAGAAAATCTCATATGGAATGGGGCTAAACCACCTGGAATGTGATCCTTTAGCTTTTCCAAAACCATAAAAATATAGCCATCTGGGTATTATATAGAGTTTCTTTATCCAAATACACACTATTTACTTTTCATTTCCAAAGGATCCTTGATATAGTCACCAAAAAGTAAATACACCAACTTGATTCATTGAAACTTACCCATAGGAGTCCTGAAAATGAAAGATGGAGTCTCTATTCACCATTTCCATTAATTAGGTGACTAGAAAATGGATTTTTGATTCACCCGTCAAACACCTGTATGCATCTCGAACATATCCCATGTCATTATATATAATGTTAAGATCATATAGTCATCAAGGAATCATCCACAAACCAGAAATCCTTTTATTGAGTCCCTAATTTTCCAATTTTTTTATCAATTACAAATCTACTACATGGTGGGTTTCCAACCAGTCTCGATCCCACCAGGCAATGTTGAAACAAGAACCTGTTTTCATATCAGTGAATAATACAAAGAATAGATGGGGGAAAAATAAAAATATTAGGTAAAAAAATATTGGGGAAACAATTCTTGTCCAATGAATAAAAAGTTGGATTATATGGGTGAGAAAATAAGATAAACTATTTAAAACTAGCTCACAGGTTCATGCAAAGTATAAAAAGAAATGAAGTTGAAAGAAATGGTATGATCATGATTAGGAAATTAATAATTAGTAAAAATACAAAAATAGGTGAAACCTACATCAATATTGGATCACTTGTCATTGGATAACATGATATCCAAATAAAAAATGATTTCTTTGTGTTTACTGCACCACAATTCGTCTTGATCTGAAATCTCATTATTGGTTGTACTTGATCCACAAACAAGATATGGAATAAGTCTCATGTCCAAAGTCCTAGGGTTATGTGGAAAACCATGTAAATGTTATATACAACTATATTTATACAGGGATTCCATTTTTAGGTCATTCAATTCAGATAAATAATTTAATTAATTATTTCACTAAACACACTTTTCAATGAAAACATTTATCTAAACACACCATATCGACCAATTTTATGTAACCCACTAGGGAAAAACTCACATTCCAGATTCAACTGTTCTATAATGTTTTTTATTTGAGACCTATCATTAGTTTTATCCAAATTTAAATTTGAAATCATGAACATGTGATATAAAATATTATTAATATTTGGAAAAAATTAATCTCAAGAACAAGGAGCCTTAGAATCGAATGTCTTCTCATCACCTATCTATGAAAATATTTCTAGGTATATTCACAGTTATTAAAATTCATAAATAGGGTCTATATTTAAATATTTACACCAATTAATTAAAAAATTAAATAACATCATTTTTCAACATAATCAATAAATAATAATTTTATTTTTCAACACAAATATCATAGAAAAAATATGAAATTTTGTTCGACACGTCCCATTTTGAAGAACACAACAAAAATCTAAGACTAATAATAAGTAATTCATTCATAATGAAATAATATTGATTTATTTTTAAAATGAAATTATTCCCATTTCTGAACTATAGTGAAAATTAGATTCATAACCATATGATAACATAAAATATATAATCCATTAATTTTATAATAATTAAATTTTCGTAGAAAGACCATAATATGATTTAGGATTCATTAAATTGTGTTATTCTTCAATATAAAACAATTCATGTTCAAATTTTCTACAAATCTAAGAAAGATCTAATAGTGAATTTACATAATTTTAGATGATTTCAGGTGTGTCCAACATTTTATATAATATATTACTATAAATATATTCAATATGATTTTCTTATTAAATGTGACAAACCATCAAATCATACAAATTTGATAGGTCAAAAAACAATCCTTTCAACCCAATTATGATCTCTCCCAAAACATAATTGTTTGTTAATTTTTGGTTGTTCAAAAAGTAACTAAAGGTAATTCAAAGTGGAAAATTTTTACTTAAATACTAGAGAGAAATACTTTAGTTTTGTCTCTTTAAATTTCCTCATTAGTAAAGTTATTTATGTTCCTTCAAAAAGGTTGAACCCAGGAAGAAATATTTGATGTCATTAAAAATAACAAATTTTATTTTATTACCATGAATAAACACATTTTTCTCAACCCTGATGTAATGATATAATTTAATACTATGTGTACTCCTTCCATAAAACATATCATATTCCATAAGGTCCATCACTGTATCATCCTTGGTAAATAAATGATATGATATTTTCATATTTATTAATATTTATGAATCAAATATTAATTTTACTTTAAATTGGTTCTATGTTTGATAGTTTACCCAACATATAACAATGCATTTCTCTAAAGTATTATGTTTCACACAATGCTGAGTCATACTGAAAATAATAATATAATATTATTTTAAATAGTACATAATACCTAACTGATTTATGGGAAAAAATAAACAGAACTAACTAAAATATGATTATAAATGTTTTTTAAATGTTTTTACCATTATCCCATAAAAGTTAGTGTCTTAAAATGTGAATGAATCTATTTTTAAGAATATATACTATAATATTCATTAAAAGGTCTCTTCTGTTCCTTTTGATGGATAACCCTTTTAAATCTAGTTATTCTCACTTTGATGTGTTATATTTGACAAAATAAAAATCTTCTTCAGAATCAAGACATCAAAATTTACATTGGATGAAATTTTTGTATTTTTCTGATAATGTTCATTTTTTAATGAATAGTTATAAAATAAGATATTTTAATTCCAAAGTGCCTTTTAATATAATTTATTTAAATGATTAGATTTTCTTTTTAATTATTTTTTATTTTTAAATAAATTCTATTTTTACCATTTAATAAAATTATGTTCATTTGTAGTAATTTAATTTTTGTGTTATAATCCTATTTTATGATACATGACCGACCATGGGAATCATTGGTTCAATTTTGGGACCCCATGTAGCCACGTGTAAGTGAAAATGACACTTTATAAAAATTAATTTAAAGTTAAGGAAAATATAAAATAAACATATATATGTTAGTAAAACAATTTTTATAATAGGTTATGTAAGTGGTAATTTATACTATAAATATTTATTATAAATAAAATAATATTACCTAAAACAGGGTATTTTATTTATAAATTTTAGACATTAAACAAATAAATTTAATTATGACACAATGGTGATGTAGTAATCACTTCATTAATAAAGGATTCAAATAAATGATATTATAAATATTAAAATAAATGTATATTGAAACTTTTTATTCACTTAACGAATTTTATAGATTATGATGATTGGTTATCTTTGATTTAATGAATTTTTATCTAAAGGATCTTTTTGGATTAGATTTTATTAAAATCCATGATATGAATAGTATTAATATTAACAGAAAAGAGATTTTAAATCAATCAATATTTTATTAAAAAAGTCAATTGTCCTAGAAATATAATATTCAGGAAAATGATATATATGATGTTAGAAATGTCATTAATGATTCATTTTCGGATTTTGGCATGTTATTGTAAATATATTAACTATATTGTATGAATATATTAGAGGACATGGTAAAAAATAAATAAGTTAACAAGGGGTTACATAAAAAAGATAAGGATTAAAAAATATCCAAAAACCAATACAATTATTATTGAATGATTTTAATTAGTCTTATATTCACTATATATTATAATTAAATAATTTTTGAACTTTTTGAAACTGAAAATCATTTTATAATAAAATATTACTTTCAAACATTCCTAAAGAGACACTCCTCCCTCTTATAAAAGGCCGCAACCTATAACCCATTAAACACACCTCTAAATCCCTTTGACATGTCTATAATCTGCCCAAATTATCTCCCAACACCCCTCTATTATTCCTAGAATCCTTCACCTGTGAGGTAAGCAATTCAAGAAATCCATTTGGTTTGAACCAAAGGGAGTTACCCAATTTAATGGTAACGTCTTCCCTATAGTTATTTTCTTCTATTTTCCTTCTCCAACCCCAATACTCCATTTATTACATTATATTATAACTAAAAAAGTTACATAAATATACTAGGATGTTTTTATGAAATTTATTTAAATTACACTTCACACACCTTCATCTAATGGATACGAACATACTGTTTCTGTGGACGACAATCTACTACCTCACGAAACAATGATTATTTAGTTATCTCAAACCGCTTCTCATGGTGGGAATTATCATGGAACTATATTTATATTTGATATATATTATATTTATATTGTCTTGATTCCCTAGTATTTTTCATTTATATCATACCTTTATGGTTTCCATAATGGATAAATATGATAATTTCATTTGAGGAAGTGAAGACTACCACCCCCTTAATGTGATATGACTCTTTCATGCCATACATGGAATATATAAAAGATGGTGTTAATGAAATTATATAATATATTATACTATAATTATAATATACATATGTATCATTATGTTTTCATTCCATTAAATATGAAATATTAATGAATGTAGCGTTCATGGATACGTACGACTTACTGTCTCCGTGAATGGTGCATTTCATTTCTTATCTCTAAATGTTATGTACTATTATAAATACATATATAAACTGGATATATATGATCTATATGATATCTAAATCATGAATATCATTCTGGAGATAATGTAATTTTGAATACATGGACAACTTGTAATTATAAGAAGTTCATTTTTGACAAAAGTGCCAAATATAGACAAAACAACCATTATTAACTTAAATGAATATCTACTATTTATAACCTACTAATAAGTGATATAAATGGAATAATAAACATTAAAATAAGTTTTAAAGCTTGTATAAAAAATAATTTTGTAATATTTTGGATATTAAATAACGAACAAGTCATGTCGGACATGAGGTAAGGTACATTGTAACAGTCACCTTTCATTGAGGCATATTTTGATTTATATACAACGTTCATTTATATGGTGAATAAACCACTTTGAATTTTCATTTAATTCAAATGGTTTTTTTATACATATCATTTTACTAAACGACATAGTGAATGTTTCTTTTTAATGTGTTTGGTGACAACAATTGTTCTATCACTGCGATCATTATTTGATATTTTTCATCCTTAATAAGCCGTAATGGTTTTAAACGGAAAATAAATACCATATACCCTTTTTAAGTATTTTATAACCGATAATGGTTTTGAGAATGAATTTGAAATTTCAATATCATTAAATGATATATTGTAATTGAAATGTGGAAATGTTATCTTTTCATTAGGTTTGATTTATGTGTTGTGAATATGTCATGGTTCTTGGGAATTGTTTACATAAATCAGTGGATCCATGATAATCCTAGGGATGTTGAGACTGATATTGCTCTCCAATGAATTAGGTAAAGTAACATAGGTAAATGTTATTATTTCTACTGTAATCTTTAAGGAATATACTATAATGGTTATCAAACATAATTCCCTATATAGCTATGAAAGCTACTATGTAAGTATGATATGGATGTCACAAGTTACCTTTATGATTTATGACTTCTATGTGTTATTCATAAATCTTATCATTTCAAGAGGTATGATAAAGAGATTATGTTATGTATGTATATATGGACTAATGTTTTCCCTTTTTTATTTTATAATGCTTCCTAATCTTTTTTTATCATCCCACATTTTTGAAATGTTTTTCATAGGATATAAGGTAGAGTAAGAGAAAGGAATAATTCAAGAAGAAATATATAAAGAAAATAATTTTTGTTTTCATTTAAGAGTTTTTATTTTATGAGGAAATGGATAATATATAGAAGTTTATACTTTGTAATATTTGAGATGTAATATAATATTTCTGGCCTAATTCTGTACAACATTAAACCTAAAAAGATCCTCAATGTGAATTATTAACTAAATTCAAGATTGTGTAATATTTATGTCTAGGGCCTTATAGTTGGTATCAGAGGTCAGTTTAGATATCTTTAGATATTAGGATATTGCGAAATTAATATCCATAAATTAATTTATGTTAATATTGAAATGAAATAGCATTTACAAATTACCAGGTTGATTCGCCTATGAAATTTAAATGTTCAGAATGGTTTTCCATCGAGGAAATAGGGAAGCTATACTGGTAATGAATACAGATGGAAATAAACTTCCAAATCAGTATCATAATATGGTCATAATCAGAATTGAAAAGTTTTTTGCAGTGATGGATCAGATGAATTAGGTGATAAATGGTGGGTGTGTTTATAGATTATATTCGTTTTATTCTAAATGTTAATATGAACAAGAATTTCACTTTAGTATTGTTTTTATAATCTTAATTGAAAAGAAACCATATGGAATGTTTAGTAAGAGTGAATTTTGGTTGAAACGAATGATTTTCTTTTGACATATTATTTTTAAATATGGTATAACTATTGATCCTTATAAAACAAAAATTGTTGGTGTGTGGCCAAGACCTACCAACATCAAAGAGATTCTCAGTTTTCATGGTATGGAAGGTAATTACAGAAAGTTTTTTGATAATTTTTCATGGTTCTGTAGCCCACTAACTATGTTAACACGAAATTTTTTTATGTTTGTTTGAACCAAAATAATGTGATGACTATTTTATGAAATGGAAAAAAAGATTGGTGAATGATCCACGTTTGGCACTACCTTCTAGAAATAGTGGGTTTGTTATCTATAGTGATACTTCGTTGAAAGGACATGGTTTTGTCCTTATATTGAATGATCAGTTAATTTCTTTTGCTTCATGTCAATTGAAAACTCATGTGTTTAATTAACATACACATGATTTTCAATTAGCTGCTATTGTTTTTTTTTGCTCTAAAAATTTGGTGGCCTCATCACTATGTAGTAAAATGTGAAATATACACTGACTAAAAAAGATTTAAGTATATATTCAATCAACAAGAATTAGACATGATATAGAGGATATGGATAGAAATAATCAAGGAATATGATTAAACGATTTATTACCTTTAATAAAGGTAAAATAAAGTCGCGACCACATTGAGTTGGAATGGTAGTGAAACAATAACCATGTTATGTTTGGACTAAGATCATTTGATTAATAATTTGACATAATTTGGCCTAGAAGTTGTTGGTGCAAAAAATTCATCAATTAGGATTCAGTTGGCAGTGAAATCATTACATTCAAACAAAATTATGCAAGTGTAGAAGGAAGACAATGTGTTGCAGAAAAAGGTCGAAGTGTTTTTAAGGGTATTTTACATGAGATTAATATTGATATAGACAATGTTTTGAGGTTTAGAAATATATTATGTGTGCCTTGAGATTCACATTTGAAGAAATATTTGTTATGTGAAGCTCATAGTATTCCGTTTTCAGTTTATCCTACCAGTAATTACATGTACAAAGATCTTCGAGAATATTACTACTGGGACGAAATGAAAAGAGATATTGGTGAAATTACTATGAAGTGTTTGACATTTGAAGATGCTAAAGTAAAGAAGTAGTTACTGAATGAAATGATTTAGTCATTACCTGTGCTATAGTGGAAATGAGAAAATGTGACCATGGATTTCTTCATTGGATTACCAAAGACTTCATGCGATAATAATGAAATCTGGGTTATTGATGATCGATTGACTAAATCTTATCATTTCCTTCCTATTCAAGATACTTTGTCTCTAGATCAACTTTATTGGTTATATGTTAAAGAGATAGTCGTGTTTAATTGAGTTCCACTCTCTAATTTAACAGATCGTGATCTCAGGTTTACTTCTAAATTTTGGAAAGGCCAACAAAATTCGATGGGTACTGAATTATATTTTAGTACAGGTTTTCTTCCACAATTAAACGGGTAGTCAAAACTAAAAATTCAGACATTGGATGATATGTTACATGCTTTCACATAGGATTACTAGGGAATTTTGGACCAACATCATTATTTGGTTGAATTTTCATATAATAAAAGTTTTCATTCCATTGTACAGATAGCTCTATTTGAGGAATTACATAGAAAGTGGTGTTGAACTCTAGCTTTTGGGGATGAAGTAGGTGAACGGAAGTTGATGGTACTAGAATTGGCAGATGAGAATGTAGAAAATTTTCAGTTGATTCCAAAGCACATGAGAATAGCTCAAAGCAGGAAGAAATGTTATTCTGACAACCATAGGAATGATATTTCTTTTATGGTAGATGATCATGTCCTTCTCAAAGATTATCCATGTAAAAGTGTGATGCATTTTGGAAAGAAGGGAATCTTGAGTCCGAGGTTCATTGGACCATATGAAATCCTGGAGATAGTTGGATCAGTTGCCTATAGAGTGGATTTATCTCAAATGTTATCTCATTTACACAATGTTTTTCAAGTTTTAATCTTGAGAATGTATATGCCTGATCCATCCCATGGTTTGAGTCTAGAGGTAGTTCTGTTGGAAGTGAATCTTTATAATGAGAAACAACCAGTCTAGATTCTTAACCAAAGTATGAAAGAGTTGCAGAATAAGGTAATCCATCAGGTAATATTTTTTTTTGAAAATACCATATGTTTAAAGAGGAAATATGGGAATTCGAGAATTCTATGAGGGATAAATACCCCCAATTATTTGATAGATGGATAGAATTGAGGGGATGCAATTCCCAAAAGGGGAAAGGATGTAACATCTCAATAAATAAAAGATATAATATTTTATTATTTATTAATATTTGTGAATTAAATATTTATTTTACGTTAATGGGGATCCTATGTTCGATTTTATACCCGACACACAACAATGGGTTTCTCCTATGTCTTATGTTTCTTACAATGCTGATTCATACTGAAAAATAATAATATAATATTATTTTAAATAGTAGTTAATTACTAGTCGTTGTATTGGAAGGAATGAAAAAAATTAATAAAATAATATTACACATGTTTTTAAATTGTCTTTAACTTTATCCAATAAAATATAGAGTCTTAAAATGTGAATGAATCCAATTCTAAGCCTAAACACTCTAATATTCTTTAAAAGGTCCATTTACCACTTTTTGATGGAGAAACCTTTTTAATTATAGTTTTCTCCATTTTATATATTATATTTGAAAAAATAGAATTCTTATTTTTAATCAAGACATCCAAATTTACATTAGATGATATTTTGGTATTTTTCGGATAATGTACATTTTTTAATGAATAGTAAAAAATTCTGCATTTTAATTCCAAACTGACTTTTAATATAATTTATTTTAATTGGTAGATTCTCTTTTTAATTGGTTTTAAAGATTAATTAGATAATATTTTTAACATTTAATCTAAGTTTATTCAATGGAAGTAATTTCACATTGAAAGTGGACATAACCAATTGCCAATATTTTGATTGTTATTATTTCTTAAAAACAAAATTTTTGTTTTGACATCGAGATTTAATTTAAAATTAATTTATGAAACTTATGTGATTTCAATTTTGGAAAATTCATTATATATTTGGAATCAGGAAGTCCAAATTTTTTAAATATGTAACTTTTTTTAGACCGTTTGAATAGTTTCTTCAAAAAATACTTTATTTACAGTGTTTAAAGGTAAAATATCTTAAATAATTGTTAAAAGTGATATTATAAAAATATTAAATTACCATAACATGTGTCCTAATACTATTTTATGATACATTTCTTACCCTAGGAATCCATAGGATGTTTTTGGTACCCCATTGAGCCACATGTAAGTGAAAATGACACTTTATAAAAATTAATTTATAGTTATGGAAAATATAACATAAACATATAACTCATAGTAATTTATTTATAATTGGTTATATAAGTGATATTTTAGACTATAAATATTAATTATAAAGATAAAAATATTTCTCACATTATGATATTTAAATTATAATTTGTATATATTATATAAATAAATTTTAATTTGACACAACGGTGATGTAATAATTGCTTCCTTAATAAAGGATTCAAATAAATGATATTATAAAGATTAAAATAAATTTATATTGTACCTTTTTATGCCATAAAATAATTTTAAAGATATCATGACTTGTTATATTTGAATTAATAAAGGTTTTTCTTAATGAATCTTGTTGGTTTTGATTTTTTAAAATGTCAAGATATGAAATGTATTAAAATTGACATAAAAGAGTTTTCAAATCAATCCATATTTTATTAAATGATAAAATAGGACTAAATATCTACGATTTAGAAAAAGAACATATATTATGTTAAAAACGTCATTAATTATCCATTTGGGGTCTCATGGAATTTTACATTAATTATAATAACCATATAGTGTGAATATATAAGAGGATATGGTAAAAGTTTAATAAGATAACGAAGGGTTAAATAAAATGGATAAGGATAAAAAAATATCCAAAACCTATAAAATTTATAATGGATGATATTATTTAGACTTATATTCACCTTACCATTTAATTAAATATTTTTTGGAATTTTTGAAACCGAAAATAAATTTATAATAAAATAATACTTTCAAACATTCCTAAAGAGCCCCTCCTCCCTCTTATAAAATCCCATGAACTCTAACCCATTAAAACACCTCTCAAGCACCATGTCCTGAACATCATATGCCCAAATTATCTCCCAACATCCCTATATTACTCCTATAATCCTTCCCCTAGGCATAAAGAAATTCAACAAAGCATTTCGGTTCAATCCAAAGAGAGTTACCCAATTTAAAAGTAACATATTCTCTCAAGTTATTTTCTTTTATTTTCCCTATCCATCCACCTAGACTCTCTTTATTAAATTATTTTCTAACAAAACTACTATATTCAATATACTTGTATTTTTTAGGAGAAGGATTTGAATTACACTTCTGCACACATCCATCTAATGGATACAGACATACTGTTTTTGTGGACGGCAAAGTATTGCCTCACGAAACGACGATAGTTCAGTTATATCTAACCACCTCTCACGGTTTCCATTTTGAATGAACTATATTTGTATTTGATATATATTATTTTTATATTGTCTCTATGATTCTTTAGGTTTTATTTATATCATACCTTTATGGTTTCCATAATGGATTAATGCGATAATTTCATTTGACGAATTGCAGAATGCCACACCCACAATGTGATATGACTCATTCATGCCATATGTGGAATATATAAACGATTGGGTTAATGAAATCATATATGAAATTATACTAGATTTATAATATACCTATTTATCATTATTTTTTCATTCAATTAAATACAAAATAAAAATTAAATTAGCGTCCCTGCCTATGTACGACTTACCATCTCCAAGAATGGTGCATTTCATTTATTATCTCCAAATGTTATGTATTGTTATAAATAAATATTTATACTAGATATATATGCTATATATGTTATCTAAATCATGAATATTATTTTCGAGATAATTTAATTTTTACCACATGGACATCTTGTAAATATAAGAAGTTCATTTTTGACTCAAGTACCAAATAGAGAAAAAAGAAAAATTATTAATTTAAATTAATATGTAATGATTATTACATAGTAATAAGTGATATAAAATGAATAATAAAACAGAAAAGGGATTTGAAGCAAGTAGAAATTAACTATAGTTTATAATTTAATAGACTATAGAACAAACGAGTATAGTCAGACATGAGGTAAGGGACTTCGTCTCAATCACATTTCATTGAGGCATATTTTGATTTATACACAACCTTCATTTATATGGTGTATAAAACAGTTTTAATTTTATTTTCATTCAAATTGAATCTTTTTTTTATTGTTTTACTAAAGAAAGGGAATAATTCTTTTTATTTATGAAATCACAATGACCTTTCCACCACCACAAGCATTATTTTATATTTTGATTTCTTAATAAACCATAATGTTTTTAAAGGAAAATAAATACCATATACCCTTCTTAAATATTTTGGTATTGAAAATGGTTTTGATAAAGAATTGTTTATTTCAATATCTTGAAATTATAAATTGTGAGTGAAATGTGGAAATTTTATCTTTCCTTTATATTTATTTTATGTGTTATGTATATTTCATGGTTCATGGGCATTGTTTACTTATATGGGTGGTTCTAGGATAAACCTAAGGCAGGTGAGCCCGAGATAGATATCACATTCATTGGGTAACATTATAGAGGTAAACGTTAACATTTTTACTAAGATATTTATGGAATATACAGTGATGAGTATTCCTACGTAACTCCCTATGTAGTATTGAAAGCTATAGTGTAAATATGATATGGATATCACATGTTACATTTATTATTTATTATTCTAATGTGTTATTCATAAATATTATGATTTCACAAGGTATGTTAAAGTGCTTATTTTATGGATGTATTGATGGAATAATATTATCCTTTTTCTATTTTATAACCCTTACTGATCTTTTTATACTCATCCCAAGTTTTTGAATTTTTTTTCAGAGGATATAAGGCTGGGTAAGATAATGGAAGAATTCAATATGATTTATATCAATTAAAGAATTCTTGTTTTCTTTTAAGGGTTTTTATTTTTTGAAAAAAAAATGGATACTGAGTTGTGGTGTCTACATTGTAATATTTGAGATGTAATGTAATACTTATGGCCTAATTCTCTAAAACTCTACACCTGAAAAGATCCTAATTCTGAATTATTAATTTAATTCAAGATTATTTAATTTTTATGGATGAGTCCTTACAATGACAATCCATTTTAATTCAACATTCAATGTAAAATTATAATCTTCAAAATTATCAATTGTAGAAAATTCATTGTTTTATAATTAAATTTATAGACCAATTAGTAACTTCAAATAAATACCAATATTTTTATTTTTATTTCTTGGATTTAATAGAACCACACACAGATATATATATATATATATATATCTTTTATTAAAAAACAATGCGGTATGTTGTATGGAGAAAAAAAGGAAAGCATTAATATTGACTATTGTAAGCACCAAATGAAAAAAACCATCAATAAAAAGACTGAACAATATTTTATGTGGTTTTAAACTAAAATAATTATACATACAATAAAATTTATTACATGAATCAACATGTCATATATTATTTAATCTTTTATGATTTCAAATATTTGATATATTCCATCTCGTGAATACTATTGTGTTGCAAGACATAGTTAAACACTATAAATGAGGATTAATTAGAATATAACTCATCTGTTTCACATGAAATATAGAAATTACTTTTTGTGTATATTTATACCTAAATACTCCCCATGTTGGTTTATTGAATAATTATTCTTAATCACTATAATATAATATGGAGTCATTTAAGAACATGTGAATCTTTTCATAAAAAATTCCCAAATTATGGAATAACTTGGTAAGAACCCAGTATTATATTAGGTATGATTCCTTTTAATTTTGGTATAATTATTTATTTTTGACCTAATATAGATGACTAATGCGTTAAAAAATGGCTTAGGGTTGTCTGAAGCTTGTATAGAGCTCCAAACCCATCTTTTTGGAAACTGGACAAGTCACACAGTTGGTGCATTGTATTCCTAACCATATGGATGATCTATATCTATGTAGAACTGTATCACATTGTTGGAACATTTCCATTCATCCTAACCATTTATGTAACACTTATTCACATCTACCCATTCATGATTTCTACCATGTTTTGAAAACCATGTGGGAAAACCGGGCATAGGCTAATTTAGGGGTAATTTTACTATTTTTCCCTTAATGGTCCAATCATGTTCCCTTCTTATTATTAATCTGAGATACAATAAGATTAAACTATTTTTAACTCATTTTGTAGATTTTGAAGGTCAACCCTAGGTATCAATCAATCTCATTCATCCATGATTGGATTGTGTTTCTATTTGTCATGTTGTATGCACAATAGAAAGAACTCAAGTACTTTTCATCCGTTCTTATCCACTCTTTCACTCAACCTAGATATCGAGGTGTGAGGAATTCTCCCTTATTCATAGATATACTGTGTTCTAAATTGAATTAAATGTTGACACCAGAGGATAATTGTCATTCAACTTTAAGAATGGAGGTCTATAAGTTATCCATCATGTTCGTTGATTATGGATTTTTCATGTGGGGACCTCCGATTTCATCAGGTGTCGTGTATTGAAAATATATGCCATGATTATATTCATTATAACTTTATGGTTATGATATTTCAATATATTTGATTACTTTTTTTATGACTACAACTCCATCAATCCCATCTATAATGTTGTGCCATAATTTGGTTTTTAGTATTTGACACGTTTGAGCCACCATTCAGTTATGAAATGGATGGAAAATTATAAGGGTAATAATTAATATATAATATGGTATGATTTATATTGTGAATTTCATAATGGAATATACCATATATTCTCACCAAATAACCTAACTATGGTAACTTATTAAAATTGATAGTTAAATTTGAAAGGAAAATTGGAATCTATACTATGTATATGACTTGACCGGATTAAATATGAATGATTGATAGGTTTCATTTCCATATTACCCCATATCACATTAATCAAATGTAAAACAATTAACCATATTTATTGAATATTCCTTAAATGGGATTAAAACAGGTTACATGCTACTTGGCCTTGTAACACAAATAAAATAAAAGCCTTAAACGAAATGGACATATAGATTAATTATATAACATGATTAAATGGTATCATGATAAATGACCATATCACACTAGTGAAAGGAAATGATTCCATCAAATGAAATATTATATGACATTATAATTAAGTAGGAGTGGCCTGACTTGAGCTCACCTTGGATTCTTATCTGGGAAATCCATGAGCACTCAGGATCCCCATTCTGATTCAAGGATATGAATTTTGTAGGTTGAGGCCGACCTAGATCGTAATCCTTTTCTATTTATGGATTCTAGCTATGAAACCATAGCATACCACACATAGTGTTACATGATTCCTTGGATACACTCCATTGATCCATCATTGACATGTATGTTCCACAGTTAAAGCCTATTGGGTCCCGTATTTGGTTAGCCTCATTTTTCATTGGATGAACTCCTTTGACTTGGTAGGCATCTCGTTGTGGTATTCCTTGGAATATTCTCATTGGATTACATTATACCGAGTTGGTGACCCTTGAGGTCTATGTTTCCATGGTGATTACCTTGGAACATCAATATTAAATATCAATGTAGTTTTCCTTGTAAAAAATTTAAACCTTTACTATGGATAACATGTGGCTCCTTTATAAATTTTAAATAATAAATAAAAGGGAAAGATACATTCCGATGCTAGTCGAGGGTTGAAGGAAATACATGGGTATTTTGTTACATTATCCCACATTTCTTTACATATGTGTCGTTTCACGTTGAAAAAATTCCATTACACAGAGTGTATGTTATAAAAATCGTTGGTGGTGTCCCATAAAAAATTATCTCCCACCCAATCCAGGTGATGTTTGTTACACGGTGTAGCTTATATGATTGCAAGTGTTGATAAAAGGATGAATACGACTTCAACCACTTCATTTTATACTATTTTAGATGGGTCTTGATAATGGATGACCAAGTCAGAGATCATGATTATTGAAATAGTCTATTCATTTCCTTTATAGTTTTTTGGAACATGTTTTGTCTATTTTTCTTATCTCCATGTTTTCTAGTTTTTCTCGATACATGAAATATCATCATCAGTTGTTGTATGTTATTCCAGTTATTTCAGTTATGGTTACTTCTAACTCTATTTTCTGTTGTGCCTTATATTTTCTTGTGTTTCTTCCGCTATTTACCTTGGTTTATATTTATCTATTTCGATACATGATGGTTATGAGGGTGTAGTCTCCGTAAGGACACACCCTAGGCCCTCACTACTGGTCGGAAACTTATTGAGTTTGGGGAGATGGTCTTAAGGTTATGTGCCTCATCAGGCTCGAGGAACCTCTGAAGTTTAATCATGGTCTAGGACATCAAAAATTGGTATCAGAGGAGTTTAATATATTTCATTACTAATTGGACAAAATATATTAAAGATTAGGAATGTTTGGAACATGTTCATAATATGTTCTTAGGTGTCGTGAACCCTTGTTTAGGGTAAGGGATGAGTTTGCTAAATTATAATTTTTGTTCTACTTTTCCTATTACAGTTGAAATTATTTCATCACTGGGAGCCACACATGATGTTTTATGTTGTTGATTATTACCCTATTTTAGGATTTTCTTTCATCCTTGGAACGATGATATAAGGACATGAGCATTGTTTCATGCAATAGTATAATCACCTAGAATTTCCATTTCATGCATATTTCCATTACATATAGATTAATTTCAATATTTTTCATTTCATGATATGTCTATTATTATTGAATGATGCTATCTTTGTTAGCTTATGGTTATATTACTCTTTGTTGCGATTGTGTGATTGTTTTTCTCAATTCATGATGTTTATGGTCCCTATTGGGTTAGGATGAATAATTTACTGAGTCAAGCCATTATGCTATCAAAAATTGATATTATTTGTAGTGAAAATATGTAGGGTCACTGATTCCTCTGAAATGGATATCAATTATAATTTGAATCTTGACATCCAAAATGAATTAGTTTCTTGTACTTATCCCACCATTTCATGTTAATGAAAGGAAAAGGGGAGATCCAGGAAAATAATTGTAAAGATAAATGAAACGTATAATTGATCACTAAATAATACCTAGATATCTAGGTGGGTAGTTTGGTAGTATTCCTTGGTTATTGAGTTTTCTTACATTCATGTTCTAATAGGGATTCTATCTTAATTCTTAATCTTGTTCCGAGTAGTGTGCTTAGCATTTGTAGATGAATGATTCCATGATCTCCTATATTGTACGCCAGGAGTGTGGTGATGACCATACTCAATACATGGTTGGACCTGAGCCACAACACTTACTTCCAGTAGTGACACTCAAGAAACCACAAATTATACCTAATTTGGGAAATGATTCCCATTTTCATGATTTTTTCATATGTCTGATGCAGTCCACGCATGGTTCTTCATGGATTCCACCAATTATGGATTAACTAACTCATGAGTTCTTGAAAAAGCATCCTTCTACCTTTTGATGGGAGGTCTATCCCTAGGATACATAGTCATTTCTAGAATACACCCTATATATTTTTGAGTATCTATATATGCCACCTGTGTGGAGGATAATGCTTTCTAGAAACATGCTTTGGGACTCAACCAACCACAGGTGGGATTGGATTACCAAGACTAGACATCATTTGAAGCATGTTATGGGTTGATTTATTAACTGCCTTCTATTATATGTTATTTCCGTAGACATTGAGAGTTGACAGGACTAGAGATTTCATGCATCTCAAACAGAGTTCTATGATTGTCATGGAGTATTCCGAATATTTCATAGAGTTAAATTTCATTACCCCTCTTCTATCTAGTGTTAACATTTAATGTTCTAGACACTTCAATGATGGACTGGTGTATGCCATACATACACATGTGAGTGTATTTTTACATCCAACCTTTTATAAAATATCAAATCATTCATTTATTATGATAATAACATGAGGGACTGCAATAGTACTATGTTTAATGGATTTCTATTACATCGGTCCATTAGTTCTTTCAGTGGTAGGAAACGTTCTCTCTAGGTATCTCATAAGGGTAGCGAAAAACCATGTACACATTTTGATACAATTTCTTGTATAATCCTTGTGAATGAAGGGCGAATTAAAATCCGCATTGTTATAGAATCCCGCTAGAGTGATCGAATAGAGTGAAAATCTATTCATGGATGACCATGGTTTATGAAAAGATGATTTCCCTATAGTGTAAGATTGTTTTAGGGATGTCATTACCACTGATTTTTATATAATACCTTCTAAGTGAGTGGTAGATTTTAAAATCAATCTTGTTCTGGGAGAAGCTCCATTGTACATTCTACCATATAGGATGTCACCTAGAAAACATTATGAGATCAAGTGTAAGATAGAGGATATTGAGGAAAATAGCTTTATATGGCCCAGTACATCCACATTGGGTTCACCAATGCATTTTTCCAAGAATTTGGATGGATCATTACATCTATGCATGGATTAAATAAGTTTTAACCAGCATATGATCAAGAAATAATATCCACCACCCTGAATAGATGATCTTATAGTGTATCTCCAAGGATTTAGGGATTTCTCCAATATCGACCTAATATCTGGTTATCATCATGTGTGAGGCAGACCATTGTACATTCTTTATATTACATTGTGTAGCATGAATGGTCTATTTGAGTACCTTGTTATGTGGTTTAAACTTATGAATTCATACATTTTTTTATGGATTTGATTAATATGTTGTTCCAACCATTTTGTATTCTTTTTTGTGGTATTTTTGGATGAAATATTGGTGTATTATTACACTCATATCGAACATTCCACTCATATTGAAAACTTTCTAAGAACACTGAGAGATCATAAACTTTATTCCAATCATTATTCCATGTTTAATGCCAATATTTTGAAGTTCCAATTCTATATTTTCCTGGTAGCAGTCCATGAACTTGTTTGATAAATATATTTTCTTGGGACTCGATGAATATTATAGGAAATTCATACATAATTTCTCTTGTATTTAATCACATTTTAAAGGACTTACAAAGAAGGGTGTCATGTTACTTTGGTCAGAAGCATCTGAAAAATACTTTCAGGAGTTAAAAGCGAGTCCTGTGTCGGTACCTTTTCTAATTATTCTCAAGCCAGGTGTAGGTTATACCTTATTCTATAATGCATAAATAATCTTCCAAGGAAGAGTACGGATATAGGAAGATAGAATCATTTTATATGGATCTCATCAGTTGAGGCTTCATTTGTGAAATTACTTAATACAAGAATATCATTTAGAAGAATTTTTCTATTCTATAGGTTGCGGGAGACATTATCTAGTAGGCGAGAGCTTTTTGGGTACCCGGATCACACAGAAATAAAAAATATATGTACTCATCGTGACATGAACCTCAGAAAATGGATATGGTTGGAATTTCTACAATTCTTTGATTTGGATATTTCTTATAATCCTAGGAATGGAAATGTTGTTCCAGATTCACTGAGTCAGAAAACATAGGCACAAGAAGTATGGGAATCCATTAATGAATGGAATTTAATAAGACTCTTCATAGAGATACACCTAGAGTATCATGATATTCATGATAAGTCTTATATATCATCTTTGGTAGTTATGTCTTTAATTCTTAAGAAGGTGAATGGTAGACAATTTTCAGATCCAGAATGGTTGGTTCCCTAAAAGAGTATATCAAGAGACAACACACCTCCACTATGGTCTATGGATAGAGACAACATCCAATGTCTATGAGAATGTATCTGGGATCCTACAGATATGAGAGAAGAGTGAATAAAAGAGTCCTATTCTTATCATGGGGTAGTTCATCTAGGTCTCTCCATGATGTATCGAGATATCTGTCGCCAGTATTGGTGGATGGGGATGAATCCTCAAATAGAAGGATTTATCACATGGCGTTCCACCAGTCAGGAGTTGAAAAAGGAGCACTAAAGACTTGTGGTCTTGATACAAACACATCAAGTATCAGAATAAAAATTGGATGATGTTTCTATGGATTTCACTGTGTCCATAACAACATCGCTGAGGGGTAGAGAAGCAATTTGGGTAGTCATTGACCGACTAATGAAATTATAAAACTTTATTCCTATACAGGATGCTTTCTCAGATGGTGAGAATAGAAAACTATATGTCTTTGAGAATATATGACTACACAGGGTCCCTCTATCTATCATTTTATATCGTGACACGAATTTCACGACATGGGTTCAGTAGGTATTACCAAATTCTATGTGTACTCAGGTACTTTTATGAACATATTTTCACCCTCGTCCTGATGGATAATCAGAATGGACAATAAAAATTCTAGATGAAATACTCCAAGCATGTATCCTTGATTTTAGAAGTTCATGGGAAATTAATATCCCTCTCATTCAGTTCACCTATAATAAAATCTTCTGGGATACAATTCAGATGGCTCTTAATGAGGCCTTATATGGCAGGTCATGTCGTTCACCCCTGTTCTGGATAGAGGTAGGTGAGGTAGCCCGACTAGGTCCAAATATCATTCAAAAGACAATGAAGTATGTTCAACTCATCAGAAAGCATAATAAATCTGCCCAGTATAGAAAAATATTAAGCTGATCTCTATTAATGACCTCTAGAGTTCGAGGTTGGGGATTGTCTTTCTTTTGGGTATTACTAGGAATGGTAATAGATTGTTAAAGAATAATGGGAAGTTGTCTCATTATTACACAGGTCCGTTGGAGATCCTATATAGAGTCTAATAGGTAGATTATTGGTAGTTACTACCACATTGGTATCGTTCTATACAATGCACTAGTATCATTCAGACCCATCTCATGCCTTTGATTATGGGAAGTGGAGTTTTATGCTGATACTACCATCGAGGAGTGTTAGGTATGCCTCATTGACCGGAACTTGAAGGTTCTTCAAGGATGGTATGTCCCTCTAGTTTTGGTGTTATGGAATTATGACCACATGTATAATGAGACTTGGGTGTATGATCCCAACATACATGCTCGGTGGCCATAATTATTCTTAGACATTGTTTATACACCCTCAGAAGGTGAACTCAGGTATGAGTTGTTTTGAGGAGGGAATACTGTAAGAACCTGGTTTTTCACTCAAGTATGGATTCATTAAATTTTGGTCTAATTATTTATTTTTTGATAAAATATAGATTCATTAATATTTAGTAAATGTTTTAGGGATACTAGAGGCCTATTCGGAGCCCAGATCCCATCTTTTCATGAAACATTCCATGTTACATGACTGGCGCACGGTTGGTGCATGGTCTTCAAAAAAGTGTGATTTTTCTACTTTCCAGTCAGAACCATATTTAATGGTTGTAAGATGATATTGTATCCTAATCATGAATGTTCCCCTTATCCCCATATAATTTTGAATGGTTTTCACATGGTTTGTCAAACTGTGCGGACAAACCATGCATAAGCTATTTTAAGGGTAATTTTCAATTTTTCCCTTGAAGTTTTAATAAAGTTCTTCCTTCTTCCCAATCTGATATCCTAGAGGATAAAAATATTTTTTATTATTTTGTAGCTTTTTATAGTATACCATAGAAATTAAGAGATATACTTCATCTGAGATCTGATCGAACTTCTGTTCTTCACATTGGATACGCAACGGTAGGCACTCAATTCCTTTTTAGCTATTCTTCTCCTCTTCTGGTCTTGAACATGTTATCAATGTGTGATTTTTTTCCACTTTTCATAGATCTAATCCATTCAAAGTATAATTAAATGAAGATATTAATGTGGAAGGATCATACCACTCAAAGGTGGGTGGTCTAAAACTTATCCCTCATGTTCGATGATTTTTAAATTGGTGTGAATAGACCACCGATTTCATCGGGAGCCATTTAATAAAATTATATTCCTTGTTTATAATAATTTGAACTATATGGAAATTATTTTTCCATATATTTGAATAATTTTTGGTATATACTCCCATATTTTTATCCATCCCATGTAAGATGTTATTTCATAAATGGGTTTTTATTATTTGACATTCTTGAGCCACCGTTTGGGTGTGACACGACGTCAACCTTATAAGGGTAATATTTTCAAAATTAAATGGATTGATTTATATTATGAATTTTTTAATGAAAAGTTCCATGTATTACCACCACTTTTTCCTACTAAGGTAAGTTCTTCAAATCGATTATTAAATGTGAATGGAAAATCATAAAGTATAATATGTATATGATTTTATCAGATTAAATTTGAATGATAAATAGGTTGAATGGTCATAGAACAACTAACCACATTATTAGAAGATAGATTAATGAAGCTAAATTATTGAATATTCCTTAAATAGAATCAATAAATGTTCCATGCTACTTAGCCTTTCCACACTACTGAAAGGAAATTCTTAAACCAAATGGAAATATTGATTAATTATGACTTGATTAAAAGGTTTCATGAAACTTAAAATTATCACATTAATGAATGGAAAGGCATGATCCATGTGAAATATTACATGAAATCATAATAAAACATGAGTGGTGTAACTCGATCTCACATTTGATTCCTTTTGGGGAATGCCATGTGTACTCTAGAACCCCATCCTGATTCTCGGATATGGATTTTATTTATTGAGACCCACCTAGATCGCGATCTTTTAATATTATTTTGTGTCATCTATGACACATTATAAGACCTCACATAGTATTACATGATTCCTTGGATACAATCCTAGGATCCATCATTGACAAGTAGGTGCCATTGTTAAATACCATTAGGCCCAATCTTTCCTTATCCCTATTTTACCCTATATGAACTCCTTGGATTCAGTGGGCATATCATTGTGGAATTCTGTGGACTATGCTCCTTGGATTACACACTTATATTTTGTATAATATAGTTATTACTGAGTTTGAAACCCTTGAAGACAATTTATTCTTGGTTATTACCTCAGAAATTCATTATTAATTGTCATTACATGTTTCCTTGTCATTACATGAATCATTCATTATTATTAACATGTGATGCCACTATAAACTAGAAATAATAAATTATTAGACTAGTTAAATTCAGGTTTCATCTCAGGGATGAAGAAGTTACATGGGTATTTAGATACATTGATCTACATTACTTTATATATTTATGCTTTCACATAGTTACATTTCCATTACATGGGAAAGATGTTATAAACACCATTGGCGGTGGCCCAATGAGTTTTATGTAACACACTCTCTATGTTCCATTTGGTTCCTAGATGTAGATTACATAAATGCATGTGTTGATAATGGGAAGAAAGTGGCTTCAAACACTACATTTATTGCTGTTTAGGATGGATTTAAATACGACATGACTATGAAATAACTCATTATTCTTAGGACAGTCTTTTGATTTACATTATACATTTGTGAAACATGTTATGTCTACTATCTTATATCCATGTTTTCATGTTTTTATACATACAAGATATATCATCAGTAGTAGTTTATATTATTCTAGTTGTTTCAGATATTTTTAATATGGTCACTATTTTCCAATGTTCCCTTTGTTTACATGTATTGATTCATATATTTAACTCTATTTATATTAATAAAATATTTTACACTCTGTTAATGAGGGAATTTTCTCAACATGGACACTCCATATTCCCTCTCTACTAGTATACATCCTCTAGAATTTGTGAATATTCTATTGATACCATTTTACCCATTGGGCTTAGGGACCCTATTTAGTAGCATCTAGGGACAAGATGTTCGGAACCTATTAATTTTATAGAAACATTAATGTATGATTTTTTCATTACAAAATAATGATTTAAATAATGAAAAATAGTATGATCATAGAAATTATTTGACATTCCAAAAATATGATTGTTAATCAATAACTTTGTATTATATTAATTTTCAATATCTTTCATCCCGAATATAAGGACACATCAAAAAAATTCAACAATTTATAATACAATGAAGCTTCAAATTCAGAATTCAGTATATCATCATGAGTTTTTGTTTCATGAATAGAATGACCATCATCCACATCGACAAAATTGTGAAATGATGGATTGAATACAATATTTATTATTTTCTACCGAATTATGCTAAACGTGTTGACCCCAAAAAAATATAATATTTCTGAAAACCAAATCATAGTATCTGAATTCTAAGAATGTTAAACATTTATGATATCCATAGGTCACATTTAATACACAAGAATATAATTTTTACTTCAAAAAAAATTCCATAATCGATGATTCAAATGATATTAATGTTTAAATACCCTCAATATACAATAGATTTATACAATATCTGTTGGGTTTTTTTCAATAATTTCTCCATTCAGGTATTCATAATAGGAAGTGGTGTCTACATGAAAAGTATAAAGTTATCGAAGAAAACAAATGAAACAAAATATAGTATTACAAATTGTGAATAATTGGGAATTTTTAAAATATGTTTATACCTTGGAATTTTATATAGAATATTATCAGAGTATGGAATTAGGTTAGAATTCGATTTAGGGGATTAGAGAGGCTTGATGTGGATGGAATGGAAATATTAAATATATTATAACAAACACATTATATTTTAAAAAAATAACTGAATATCTCTTGAATTGTGTATCATAAAGGAAATATGATACAATCTTTAGTTATGAAGTACAGATTTCACCCTAGGAAGGATATAACCTTTACGTGCTTTAGATTTTTGGTTAAATTCAACAAGAGGGATTTAATTTAATATTTTTATAATTATTTTATGTAAAAAAATATGTATAATAGAATTTGTGTATCATAAGAATAATCTGAGACAACAACTAGGTCAATGATGTCGGTTTTTCGCAAGATGCAACATTATATATGTGCTCAGTATGAGTTTGGTAAAACCTCACACTAGGATAATTCCATTAATATTTATATAATATTTTTTTACAAAAAATTGATCCATCTCCATAACATTTTGTCATATAAGAAAATGAGACAACCATTAGGCTGATGGTGTTGATTTTTCCATTATCACCAAACAACATTTGAATCTGTCATGTGTTAGATAACATTGTATGTTAGGGCATCCTTTTATATATTTCATTATTATTATATATAAATACATTAAAATGTTTATATAAATCACTAATAGTAATTATAAATGTTAATAAAAATATTTATAAAAATTATTGTGAATTTATAATTGTTTAAATTATAATTTTTATATTTTTTTTGTAATGTATGAAAAAATATTTAGTATTTATTATAAAAAATTATATTTTTTATTAGGTGATAAAATTAGCTATTTTTTAATACTAATTTTTTATTATGTATGAATGAATATATAAAATATTACTAATTTTTAATAAATACTAGTATTTCATATTTTATTCTTTTAGAAGTAATGGAAAATTATCATCATTTCCTCATATTCTAAAATCATTAACAATATATTATATTTAACTTTAATATTTAATATTTATTAAAAATATTGATTAATTATTTTTTAAATATTATAAGTTTTTTAATGATTGTTAATAAATATTTATATTATTATTAAATTTTAAATAAAAAGTATATTTTTATATAATGATTTCCTAATAAATATAAATACATAAATTATATTTGGACTCTTTTTAAAAGAAATATACATATCAAATATATATATACAGACACACACAAAGTAGTTTATTTAAAATATACCTTACACATTTTAAAGAATAAGATACACATATTTATATGTTAATATATATATATTAAATGTTTTCTTAATCTAATATATTATTAAATTATTTATAAATAAAAATTAATTTCAAATAAATGTATACAAACAAACAAACAAACAAATATATGTATATCTATATCAAAAACTATTTAATTATTTATAAATTTCTTATATATGTATATAAATATCATAAAACCAGAATGGTTTATGATAATATATATATATATATATTCACATGTTAATGTAAATAAATATGCATATATATAGATATATATATTGAATCATTACATGTTATACATATACCTACACACATGCAAACATACATACATATATATATATATATATATATTCAAAACCAAACATGTTTTTAACCGATTATATATGTGTATTCACAAGGTTATATATATATATATATATTAATATTTCATCATTAATACAAAAATTTCAAATATATTTTGACACTTTATTTAAAATAAAAAATATACATAAAATATTGATGTGAGGTGTTAGAAGAGTAAAGGGATAAATGGGAAATCCCGAAAATTATAAACTTTGACAGATGTGAGAAGACAAATCCTGATTAAAATACAAGTTATTTATTATTAGTGGAATATGTTAGTCATAATTAAATGTTCCATCTTGAATAATGGAAGTTGAATTTTTAATATTATGCTCTCTTTAATGTTACTGGATTGAAGAGGAAGTACACATATGTGGAAACATTTTCTATCAACCAATCTTTTCATATTTTTATTAACCTCCTCCTTGAAGGATTATCAGAAAAGGTAGGTAAATGCATGTTTAAGAAAACTAAAAGGATATGCAAGACTGGGTCAGCCTTTATTGGTACTCCATTATTATGATAGTTATAGTTTATAAGTTGTGATGTTATGTAAATTCAATTATCTCACGAGTAGGTTTCTATAGATCTTCACCATTGGTGATTGGAAGATGACTTCAATGGGGTGTGGGTACTACCATTTTGGTTTTCCCTGTAATGACTATAAGATAATATCATAGATATTTGTGTCAATATCTATATGGCCTGGATTATTACTATTCTAGGAATGTGATTTAAATTTTGACCCTTTTATAGTAAGTAACACTCATACAAATGTCTGGAAATTTTTATAAAAAATCAATTGGATATATTTTTAGTTTCTGGGCGCAGCGGAAGCATGTTGGTGGGTTTTCCCAACATTAATTTTAGCATTAAGAAACGTTCAAACTGAGATCTATCATGATATAAAACACTGGATATTTGGAATATAACGAAGAGAGAAACCAAATGAGGGAATCCCAGAACCATAAAGATAGGATCATCATATGTTGGTTATAATTAATTTAATTAATTCACAAGAATTACCTTGGTGGAATTCTTCCTTCGTTGATGTCTCCAGTCATGATCATGTGATTTGTCATTGCGTCGTAGAGTCCAAGTGTAGGATTCCTCTAGTGATGATCCACATGTGTGCCACATATCACTGGACGTCGTCGAAGGGATCTCCGGGTGCAAGCTTGGAAGAACCATTTCTTGCGATGTCCGCCTTAGATCGCCTTGATCTGATGGAGGAGGATATCTCTCGGTCGTGAGAGTGTTCATGGAGGAAGGAGTTCTTTTGGCCTTGAAATAATTCTCCAGAATTGTTATGCACAACGATTCTCTTGTGGAAAAGTGTTGGGTTGTGAGGATATTTATAATCGCGTTTGAGGTTAAAGAGTTATGACAATAAATAAACGCGTTACGCGTTTTATTTAATTCATTAACTCTTATTGAAACCCCCATGTCTAATTATTAATTACTTGACATGCTCCCACGCTGATTATAATTAATATCATTTAATAAAACAATATTATATCCTAAAAAGACTGACTGCAAAACTACACAAAGTGCAATAATGAATACACGGCGTGTACTTGTTTTCCACAAAACTACACGGTGTGTATATTTAATATACACGGCGTGTACGTTTATTTTCCATTTTCCTTTATTTCCTCCACCTCATTTATTAGACCTCAACTGATTTCTATTTATTTCTTAAATAAATGTAACTACATTACTAACTAATAAACATACTATTTCACCCACAATATATTCTCTCGAATAACTAGTGTCGAAATAAATGAAATCCGTCATCCTTAAATAATTATTAAATCAGTGTCTAGAATAATCTTTATTTAACTTTTTAAATTAATATTTAACTGAGATACATGGATAAACTTAGTGTGTGACCCACTAGGCCCCTTTCTCAGTGGAATTAGACGGAGTCTGCCTAAAGTCCAAGGTTAGCGTCTAGAAACAGGCCAAGCACCCATAGAGAAAGAAGTTAATGCCACAATGATGTGTCACCTCCTACTAATGTTAACCGTGTATAATAATCCATTTGTCTCGATATCTCTAATCAAGCAGGTTGCATGCTAGTTCTATAAACCCATGTGCTCGATTATTCATTCATTGAATTTATGGAATTGAACCCGCCCATACCTTACCATGGACATGGATTTATTTAGGCTATATCAATTCCATCAAAGGGACTGAGATATCTACTTTCATTGTGGAATGGAAGGGTCAAATATTTTCTTGTATTATCTATCAATGAAGTATTACTCGTGACACACCAAATGTATCCTACCTCATTGCAAACAGTGTGTCATCACTGTTTTTGTCAATATATCTATGTGCGCGAGTTGTAATACCCCTTAATAATTATCATAATGTCTACGGACCAATACAGATGTCCACAGATAGGAACATCCAATGACATTAAGAAATGTGGATTTTCTACTGGCGGGTCTCGTTCTCATAATATCCTTCTAGATATTACCAAGGGCGCACACTATGAGAAGGAGTCTTAATGTTTTATGAGTCATCACCACTAATGACTGGTAATAATTGTGTCCCTCAAATAACATCATCCCGCCATATAACATATTTTCAAGAACAGTGTTATGGCACTTCTAGGTCCTCATCAAAGCAGGGATCCGCTATGGCCCTTTAATGCAACAACTGCCCTTATGACATTATCATATGCATTGTCACACAGAAGAAAAATCAATATGTGATAAGTATTTTATTAATGAATAAAGTATAAATTAGTTAGTTCTAGGACACCAAATCCAACATACTCGCACGTGGACTAGATCCAATTTCTAAGAACTTTTAACCCTATAACTCTCACATGATATTCCTGGTTCTGGTGAGATAGGCCTTTAGTCAGGGGGTCCACCACATTCTCTTCTGTGGACACTCTTCTCAGTGAAACTTTTCCCCTTTGATAGAAATACCTCAAGAGGTGATACTTCCAGAGTATGTGCTTTGTCCGTTGATGTGACCTTGGTTCTTTTGCAAGAGCCATCACTGTAGTATTATAATAGTACAATGTGATAGGATCTTTACTTCTAGGCACCACATCAAGATCCTGGACAAAGTTCTGAATCTATACGGCTTTCTTATATGCATTAGAAGCTACTATATATTCTGACTCCGTAGAATAATCGGCGACAACTGGCTGCTTTGAACTCTTGTAGCTCACAACTCCTCCATTGAGATAGAAAACATATCCAGATTGTTACTTCAGATCATTCTGATCTATCTGAAAACCAACATCAACATACCCTCTAATGACAAGCTCTTAGACACCTCCATACACCAATAAAAAATCCTTAGTTCCTCTCAGATACTTAAGAATAGTCTTAACAGCAGTCCAATGTTGTTCTCTTGGATCTGTTTGATATCTACCTACCATGCTCATTGCATAGGAAACATGAAGTCTGGTTGATAACATGGCATACATGATAGATATTATAGCAGAAGCATATGGGATCTTACTAATTCTATATTTCTCTTGTTGTGTCTGAGGACACATTTTCTTAGAAAGATATAGGCCATCTGACACTAGAACCAATCCCCTCTTGCATTGGTCCATACTAAATCTCTTTTATATCTGGTCAATGTATGTACTCTGACATAGTCCATGTAGCCTCTAGGATCTATACGAATGATCTTGATCCCTAGAATGAAGGCTTCTCCACCCAAGTCCTTCACAGAGAAACACTTATTCCACCAGTCCTTAACTAACTGTGAGGCTGGTACATCGTTTCCAATAAGCAATATGTCGTCAACATATACTACTAGGATAACGATCACATTCCCATTAAACCACTTATAAACACATGGCTAAAATTCATTTTTAATGAATCCAAATTCCATTATGGCTTCATCAAATCGAATGTTCCCTGACCTGGATGCTTGTTTTAATCCATAAATGGATTTCTGCAACTTGAAAAAACGTTTGGCTTCACCGGGTGTCACAAAACCTTCTGGTTGTGTCATATAGACATATTCCTGAAGTTTCCCTTTAAGGAATGTTGTATTGACATCCATTTTCCAAATCTTGTAGTCATGGTAAGCTACTATGGAATGTATGATTCTTATTGATTTAAACATGGAAACTGGCGAGAAGGTTTCATCATAGTCAATTCCTTGATATTGTCTGAATCCTTTAGCCACTAGCCTTGATTTATAGGTGCTAAATTGAACATCAATGTCCAACATTATCTTGAATACCCATTTGCATTCAACAGGCTTTAAGTCAATTGGCTCATCGACCAGAACCCAAACTTGGTTCGGATACATGGAATCCATATTTGAATTCATAGCTTCTAGCCATCTTGAAGCTTCTGAGCTTTCTACTACATCCTTGTAGGAGAGAGGTTCATAATTGTCCAACAATAATGATTCACCATCCACTGTGACTAGGAAACCAAATCTCTCTAGTTCCCTTACCTCTCTAGAGATCCTATGCAGTACATGTGTTTTTGGAACCTATTCCACTGGGATATGTGGAACTTGTTCCTGTACGAACTCCGATGTATCTTGATCATCAACTTTTTCAAAGTCAATCTTTCACCGACTATCCTTTTTGAGGATGTGCTCCCTCTCAAGAACAATGGCTTGTCTGGCGACAGTCACTTTCTTGTCTTGAGGTTTATATAGGTAATGTCCTTTAGTTTCATTGGGATGTATTATAAAGAAACACTTCATGCCCAGGGTGCTATTTTGTTGACCTATAAGGCCTTAACAAATGCCTCACATCCCCATACACATGTGTGCAACAAAATGGGTCTCTTTCTATTCCATAACTCGGAGGGAATTCAATTTGCATCCTTAGTCGGTACTCGGTTTAATGTGTATGCTGTAGTTTGTAATGCATATCCCCAAATGGATAATGGATGATCCGCATGACTCATCATTGACCTCACCATGTCCAAAAAGGTGCAGTTCCACCTTTGACTAACACCAATCCATTGTGTTGTATAAGGAGGAGTGAGCTGAGATAGAATCCCAGACTCTGGTAGAAGATCGATGAACTCTTGGTTTAGATATTCTCCACCTCGATCCGATCGAAGCTTATTTATCTTCTTACCAAGCTGATTCTCTACTTCATTCTTGAATTCCTTAAGTTTCTCTAAGGTCTCTGACTTATACCTCATTAAGTAGACATATCCGTATCTACTTAAATCATCTGTAAATGTAATGAATTAAGAATATCCACGTCTAACTTCAACTGGAAATGGTCCACACACATCCATGTGTACCAATCCTAGAAGCCATGTGACCCTTTCACCCTTTCCACCAAAAGGTGGCTTGGTCATTTTTCCTTGTAAACAAGAATGACATCTATCAAGTGTTTTTAGCTCAGTAGAGTCTAAATAGACATCTTGGTAGAGCCTGGTCAAGCGCTTCTCGTTTACATGACCGAGATGGTGATTCCACAACATGGTGATGTATGAGTCATGTGAGTTTGTTTCGTTATCGATTTCCAACAATTGTTTATAGTAATTTATTACATACAAACCATTATTTAAATGTTACATACCAGAACATAGGGTTTTCTTATAAAAGAGACAACCCTTATTTGCAAACATGAAAATAAATCCATCCATATTCAAACAAGATACAGAAATTATGTTCTTGGTAACACTAGGAACATAATAACAGTTACGTAAAATAAAAATCATCCTAGTCGGCAATGAGAGGTGGTAATCGCAAATGGACAACGCAGCCAGCCATGAGACATTGGTAGCTCGAAGATACACCTCTCCTATGACAATCTTTCTAAATCTACTTGGTTCCTGCATTTGAATACAGATGTGATGTAGAGACCCGTATCTTGACGTACGTGGACATTACATTACTTTTGCGGAATACTTGGTACATAACAAAAACACACACACAAGGATCGTAATAGTTTAGTGTCTTTGGAAACTCGGAACGTAATCTTCTAAACGTGGTGAAAGATCTTCAACATCTCCCATAAAGATCTTTTTTTTACCTAAAACCTTTCTTTATATCCTGGGGAAAAGAAAACATAAAAGGGTGAGCTCAAATGCTCAGTAAGGGTAAAAAAAAGAAATATCAATCACATCATATACATAAGAACATAGCTTTTGGAAATCTTCACCTGCAAAAGAGCTCATAATATCATAACGTGGGATAAATCGTAGAAGTGAAAATGAAATCATAACTTAAAACATTACTCATTGTGGCATACACACATAATCATAGAGAATCATTTCTTGTTAGTCAAGACTCGTTGCCAAGACTATCTTAGTGGACAAAGTCCCTTTCTGAATCGAGTAATCCTCGTTTCAGTCCTGTTTCACTGTACCGGTATAACCTACCATTCCAGCCATGTCTATCTCATGAGATATAAAATCTTTACCCAATGCATTGGAGGGAGATATAGGTCCCACCCATCTTATAATGATACCATTCTTATGTGTGCCACAAAATCATAAATCATACATCATTTCATAACCCATGTAATAAAAATGGGATTCTTAAAACAACATGACATCATAAAACCATTCATATAAGATAAATGAATTCATAAACATAATTCCATCACAACATAGTCAAATCAATGTAAAAATATGGATAGAACAGAACCCTTTATTATCTTAGATGGAAAATAATTTTGATAAAACACTTGAAATGAATTCTTGAGGAAAATATCCTTTCTTCTTCAAAATCAATTTCTTTTCAAAAAACATCATGCAATTTTAAAAGAAAGAGATTTTATTAAAAATAGTCATGAAATCTTTTGGAGTAAGCTTCATGAAAATAAGGCTTTATAAAACCGTAAAAATCCGTTCATGCCGTTTAAGTTAAAAAAACATTCTTCGTACTTTTGTCGGAAAAGTCAAAAAGTACCTCGTATGAAAAAGCGACAAAAGATTCCTTTCATATTCTTTACAAAAAACTCACCGAAGAGTAAAATTGGATTTAAACTATTGTAAGTGGATGGAAAAAATATTACATATTGAAGGAACATGGATGTGGATGATAAAATACACCCCAGTAAATACTTACGAATAAACAATCTCAGATAAAAATGAGATTGTGATATTTCCCTTACCTTAGGTCCGATTAGTTTTGTACGTGTCCGAAGCTCCTGTATAATGGTTTAAATAATGTTATTGACTTATTCCAGAATCATACATATTTATATGATATCATATATGGTCATATTATTAGCTTCTTGTTAGTAATATTTCATTGTTACTTGTTACTCGGGTCTTTATAACTTTTTGTTCTTATGCATGTTTTGTCGAATAAATTCTTATTCTT
This sequence comes from Viscum album, assembly GCA_963277665.1. Classification (NCBI taxonomy): domain Eukaryota; kingdom Viridiplantae; phylum Streptophyta; class Magnoliopsida; order Santalales; family Viscaceae; genus Viscum; species Viscum album. The sequence goes on along the minus strand of OY728135.1, from coordinate 1,543,481,847 downwards.
ATCTTTAGGTTATAGATAATTCATTTCCAGAATGGTATTAGTGTAGTATATACCCTATTCATTTATTCAATTCATTTATATAATCATTATGAAATGAAGATCATGTAGAACGAGTCGCATCACATCGTGGAGACGGTATTCCGTACGTACGCACGAGTGATGATATCGTTCCTATGATCGTGGAATTGTATTGGAGTATATATATATTATTTCAGTATCAATATTACTTCATAATAATCATATATAGTTACTGATTACACCATTATACCCATCCTTGTAAGGTGATGGTGGAAAATAGATTACACCACGGCGTGGAGACGGTATTCCGTACGTACGCACGCGTGGTGATTTCATTTTTCCGTAGGATGGATAGAAGGTGAATTAGGGTTGTTTCATATTTATAATAACATATCATTATGTAAGTAATACTTATGTTATTACTTTATCATGAAACAACTAAAGAAGAAGAAGTTGAAGAAGAAAGAAATTGAAAAGATCGGTAATGGATATTACCTCTTCTTTGGAACGCCTTTTTGAATCCTCCACTTAAGGAACTAGGATTGGTCTTTGGAGAAGACCAGGACCTCTAGGATTATTCTAGGGAAGTGGAGAAGGGAAAATGGCAGGGGTTGGCCGAGCTTGAGTGCTCAAAATGGTGTGAGGAGGAGGGGGAGGAGGTGCCCTTTTATAAGGGAGGAGAGGGGCACCTTAGGAATATCTCAAAAATATTAATTTATAATAAATCTAACCCCACTTAAAAACCTCCAAAAATGACTCATATTCGAATATTAGATGATATAGGGTTGTAATCTCATCAACCAATCAAATTTAGACATGTTTGGATCTTATTTTAAACCTTATCAATTAGATTTAACTCTAAGTTAAATAATTTGACTTTTACCGTGTCTTTTTGTTTTCTTTCACTATATGGTTAATACACTTACTATAACATGCCAAACGAACCCCAAATTGTTTATTATTAATATATATATCCTTATCTAAGTCATTTGGCCGAACCTTTGATTTTTAGGAATAAAATAACAATTAATAATATAATATTTAATTTAAAAACTATTTTGTGTCAATTTTGACACTATTTGATATATGATTTTTGTGAAAGTCATAACAGAATTAAATGTTCGAACCAAGTTGATTAAATCAACATTAATATATCATAGTAACCTATAAAATTAGTGGAATTCATAAAAATTCTCAAATTACATTTATTTTGGTGTTTATAACAGCAATTATGTCAATATTTCATAAATAAGATAATTACTGCATCATCTTTGTGTCATAAATTAATTAAATTATTTGATGTCTAAAATTTACAAATAAAATTCCATTATGTAGGAAATCTTTTTAGCTTTCTAATGAATATTTATAGTAGAATTTATCTTATGTATAACCCCATATTAAAAATGATTTACTTATTAAACTTTGATTTTAACTATTTTAACCTTTCTTTAAATAAATTAATAATAAATGTCCTAATCTAATCGAAGTGGGCCTAAATGGTCATATTTTATTCCTAAGTTTGTTTTTGGTCGAATTACACTTGTCCAATAGAATTAGGACATGTTTTAGGGTAATAGTAATATCATATTTACCCTTAGTTACCCTACTTACTATTAACCGCGGTAAAAAAAGTAAAAAGTTACTATTCACCAAAAAATTATTTTCATCTCATTGAACCACATTTTAGTCCTTGATATTAACCGTGTCTCTCGGATTTTTGAAATTCCATTCACAGAAGCGGTAAAATTAAGTTTTATGAAAAATTCAGTTTTTTAACTACCACTTAGTAGTTTCACTATTCATCAAAAATTGATGTTTTTCAGAACAATGCCAAAATTTCATCCTAAGCTATATTTCATATTCCGAATTCAAAAATGAAGTCTATTTTACCAAATTCATAACATAGAAGTTGCATTAATTAATTTTATAATTAAATCCCGCTGTTAAAACAAATAGCGTGTTTTTAAGAAACAATATCTATCAAAAGATTGACACTTGATTATGTCTGGTTTAAATGTGAAATTACAACCAATGACCAACATTGTATTAAATTGTAAAAATATATTCTAAATATACTTTAAAACCACTCAAATTAATGATTTATCACTATTAATTATTTCGATTAAAAAAGTTGTTTTTAATTATAATTTAGTAATTTTCACTATTCATCAGAATATGAAAGTTATCCGAAAAGTACCAAAATTTCACCTTAGGCTAAATTCGATACTCCGAATCCAAGAATGAAGTTTATTTTGAAAAATAAGATTTACAGAATTTTAAAAAGTGGTTATTACTATTCATAACGGGTAGTTTTAATAATATTTTAATAGCACATCGTTGTTTAGTGAAACTCGGTATTGCGTATTACACACGCTATCGAGGAAGGTCGTGATTGCGTGTAATGCAAGGAAAGTCAAGGATGCGTGTTGTACAAGCTCCTTTTGGTGTAGCGTACAACACAAGACATTAATAAAATTAAAAAGAATATTTTTTTATAAAATCTTGGGCTGTTACATTCTACCCCCCTTAAAATGAATTTCGCCCTCGAAATTCGTCGGGGTTATAAATGGTTTACTATTCGAAAGTTTCTTTAATAGAAACCCACATCGTAAAAAGGAATATCAAAACCAATCTTTAAAAAGAAAAGTATGAAACTTAACGGTTACCCAAATAAACTAATCATTGGGTTTCCACATAGGTGAAAATATGGATATGGAAGAGAAATCTAACCATCATGTTCTGATGGAGAGTGGTAGAGAACATGGCTATGGAAAAGCCAGTAATCACAAATCCATAGATTTGTGATGATATAAGGTACCATCTGATTCATCAGGTATAAGATCACTAGGACAACATTTTTGGTTTTCAAGATCATTTCCCCTAAAGTTGAAAATTTGAATTAGAATAAATACTTACTTTATTTTGGTACAATCTCACTGTTGTTCGTGCCTTGAACAATTTCCACTTCATCTCTTAAATAAATGAAGTTGAATTTGTTATTCGTGAAGTGTTAGCAGATCATGTGATAGAATGACGGGTCATTCCATCTGTCTCAAACAAAAGGTTAGAAAAAATTATATGCATAAATCGATCTATAGTGAGATTAATCATATATGGTTCCTAAAATGGACTTATACTTCATATATCATACTGCTTAATATAATAAAACTAGTTTCTACTAAACAGGGACTTCCTGTAGGCCAATGGTAGGCGATAAAGTCCAGTCGCACTTCGGTTGTGGGTTCGATTCCTACAGCCTTGTCCGAAGCGATGGGCTGTCGCCCGTCCTGCAGGTTGTCCCTTTTTCTAAAACTACGTTACTATAACATCCCATCAATAATATCGAAAATCTTCTATCCTTAAACAATACTAACTTATGTCCAACATAATCCAGTCTAATCTTTAGGCTTATACATAATACTGCAGTCCACTCTCATAATATAGTGACATCGATTACCAGAGATTTAATACTGTCGTTGATCCCCACAAATCATAAGATATGTCTTGTTGGTCACATTCCAAACATTCAAAGTCCTTAATCGTGTATTCTCTTGAATACCTTAGTGAAAACATGAGTGCAGTTAAAAGTTAACACTTTCCACATACCAAAATCCTCAAAATTCTATATACTCAAACCATGATATCACTTAGTCCTTATATCAATCATGAGCTCATGAATACTATTAAACATTTCATTTTATCGTCTTCATTATGCGCATATCATCTTATTTCCACTTTGAATACCACATCAATACTCAATGATACAACATTATTTTGGAATCCCATTACATAAACACGTAATCATTCCACCACATCGTTGTCATATTCGACATTGCCAAAAGTGATCGCATGTGATTTCCCTTTGTCCTTTGCCTTCAGTGGTTGCTCATGTTGATCATCACTAACCCTTGGATTAGGGCAATTATTAGCATAATGCCCCATTTCCTTGCACTTGAAGCATTGAAGTGTTGGCGGTGCGTTCTCTGCAGTGTTTGCTTTATTCACATCATTAGAAACCCTTTTTCCATTACTTCGACACTCAGCTGCTCGATGACCTTCTTTTCCACACTTAAAACATTTTCTAGTCCCTTTAAGACAGTCTCCACCATGCTTCTTTCCACACTTTGTGCATAAGGAAACATTCATCTTCTTTTCACCATTATTCTGAGATTTCTCCTTGAACTCCATCTTTCGTTTCTTGTCAAAACCATGAGATGGATATGTAACACCAACTTCCATTTCTACCTTGATAGCACAACGCACAATTTCTTCATAGCTACTGAAGTCTCTTATAGCTAATGCCCTTCGAAGACTTGGTTTTAAGCCACTGAAAAATCGATCAACTTTACTTTCAGGTTGGATGATAATTCCAGAAGCATACCTTGCAAGTCTTGTAAAATTTGCTTCATAGGTACCAACAGATTCATCGTCCCTTTGCTTCAGTTCAAGAAACTCTTTCTCCATCTTTGTTCGAAGAATACGAGGGAAGTACTTACTGAAAAACAAGTTCTTGAACTCGTCCCATTCCATGGACTCAATTTCATCTCTTGGCCTCGTATTCTTGATAAGATTCCACCATTGATCAGCTTCACCTTCCAAACGATATACTGCTAAGATGAATTTATCATGTTCAGAACATTGAAGAACTGAAAATATCTTTTCAGTAGTACTAATCCATTGTTCAGCAACTAATGGATCAGTAGACCCACTGAAAGAAGGTGGACGTTGCCTCATGAAGGACTCAATAGAATATTGTTCCCTTCTCTGCTCATTTGGAAGTCCAGAATGATTCATAGCTTGTGTAAGTATAGCAATAAGATTTTGCACTCCATCTCCCATAACATTTGTTTGTTCAGGAGGGAAATCATTGCATTGTCCATTGCATTGATCAACACGGTTCCTTCGGGTTCCAGCCATCGTCTAAAACCCAAAAAGAATAGTGTGAGAGGCAAAAATCATGCTAGGGAAAACAACATAATAAAGGGGGAGTACCTTCAATATCCAACATCTTAGGTTTAATTCTATGATCGTTAGCATAATTCAATTACTATAACCTATACGTATACTTATCCCTAGGGACATCCCTAGACATACCTTAGAAATATCTCTAGGGATCTCACTAACGTTTTCGCATCCTAGTTCCCAAAGGTTGACTAAACCTTTCCTCTGATACCAACTGTAGAGACCCGTATCTTGACGTACGTGGACATTACATTACTTTTGCGGAATACTTGGTACATAACAAAAACACACACACAAGGATCGTAATAGTTTAGTGTCTTTGGAAACTCGGAACGTAATCTTCTAAACGTGGTGAAAGATCTTCAACATCTCCCATAAAGATCTTTTTTTTACCTAAAACCTTTCTTTATATCCTGGGGAAAAGAAAACATAAAAGGGTGAGCTCAAATGCTCAGTAAGGGTAAAAAAAAGAAATATCAATCACATCATATACATAAGAACATAGCTTTTGGAAATCTTCACTTGCAAAAGAGCTCATAATATCATAACGTGGGATAAATCATAGAAGTGAAAATGAAATCATAACTTAAAACATTACTCATTGTGGCATACACACATAATCATAGAGAATCATTTCTTGTTAGTCAAGACTCATTGCCAAGACTATCTTAGTGGACAAAGTCCCTTTCTGAATCGAGTAATCCTCGTTTCAGTCCTGTTTCACTGAACCGGTATAACCTACCATTCCATCCATGTCTATCTCATGAGATATAAAATCTTTACCCAATGCATTGGAGGGAGATATAGGTCCCACCCATCTTATAATGATACCATTCTTATGTGTGCCACAAAATCATAAATCATACATCATTTCATAACCCATGTAATAAAAATGGGATTCTTAAAACAACATGACATCATAAAACCATTCATATAAGATAAATGAATTCATAAACATAATTCCATCACAACATAGTCAAATCAATGTAAAAATAAGGATAGAACAGAACCCTTTATTATCTTAGATGGAAAATAATTTTGATAAAACACTTGAAATGAATTCTTGAGGAAAATATCCTTTCTTCTTCAAAATCAATTTCTTTTCAAAAAACATCATGCAATTTTAAAAGAAAGAGATTTTATTAAAAATAGTCATGAAATCTTTTGGAGTAAGCTTCATGAAAATAAGGCTTTATAAAACCGTAAAAATCCGTTCATGCCGTTTAAGTTAAAAAAACATTCTTCGTACTTTTGTCGGAAAAGTCAAAAAGTACCTCGTATGAAAAAGCGACAAAAGATTCCTTTCATATTCTTTACAAAAAACTCACCGAAGAGTAAAATTGGATTTCAACTATTGTAAGTGGATGGAAACAATATTACATATTGAAGGAACATGGATGTGGATGATAAAATACACCCCAATAAATACTTACGAATAAACAATCTCGGATAAAAATGAGATTGTGATATTTCCCTTACCTTAGGTCCGATTAGCTTTGTACGTGTCCGAAGCTCCTGTATAATGGTTTAAATAATGTTATTGACTTATTCCAGAATCATACATATTTATATGATATCATATATGGTCATATTATTAGCTTCTTGTTAGTAATATTTCATTGTTACTTGTTACTCGGGTCTTTATAACTTTTTGTTCTTATGCATGTTTTGTCGAATAAATTCTTATTCTTATCTTTAGGTTATAGATAATTCATTTCCAGAATGGTATTAGTGTAGTATATACCCTATTCATTTATTCAATTCATTTATATAATCATTATGAAATGAAGATCATGTAGAATGAGTCGCATCACATCGTGGAGACGGTATTCCGTACGTACGCACGAGTGATGATATCGTTCCTATGATCGTGGAATTGTATTGGAGTATATATATATTATTTCAGTATCAATATTACTTCATAATAATCATATATAGTTACTGATTACACCATTATACCCATCCTTGCAAGGTGATGGTGGAAAATAGATTACACCACGGCGTGGAGACGGTATTCCGTACGTACGCACGCGTGGTGATTTCATTTTTCCGTAGGATGGATAGAATGTGAATTAGGGTTGTTTCATATTTATAATAACATATCAGTATGTAAGTAATACTGATGTTATTACTTTATCATGAAACAACTAAAGAAGAAGAAGTTGAAGAAGAAAGAAATTGAAAAGATCGGTAATGGATATTACCTCTTCTTTGGAACGCCTTTTTGAATCCTCCACTTAAGGAACTAAGATTGGTCTTTGGAGAAGACCAGGACCTCTAGGATTATTCTAGGGAAGTGGATAAGGGAAAATGGCAGGGGTTGGCCGAGCTTGAGTGCTCAAATTGGTGCGAGGAGGAGGGGGAGGAGGTGCCCTTTTATAAGGGAGGAGAGGGGCACCTTAGGAATATCTCAAAAATATTAATTTATAATAAATCTAACCCCACTTAAAAACCTCCAAAAATGACTCATATTCGAAGCTTAGATGAGATAGGGTTGTAATCGCATCAACCAATCAAATTTAGACATGTTTGGATCTTATTTTAAACCTTATCAATTAGATTTAACTCTAAGGTAAATAATTTGACTTTTACCGTGTCTTTTTGTTTTCTTTCACTATATGGTTAATACACTTACTATAACATGCCAAACGAACCCAAAATTGTTTATTATTAATATATATATCCTTATCTAAGTCATTTGGCCGAACCATAGATTTTTAGGAATAAAATAACAATTAATAATATAATATTTGATTTAAAAACTATTTTGTGTCAATTTTGACACTATTTGATATATGATTTTTGTGAAAGTCATAACAGAATTAAATGTTCTAACCAAGTTGATTAAATCAACATTAATATATCATAGTAACCTATAAAATTAGTGGAATTCATAAAAATTCTCAAATTACATTTATTTTGGTGTTTATAACATCAATTATGTCAATATTTCATAAATAAGATAATTACTGCATCATCTTTGTGTCATAAATTAATTAAATTATTTGATGTCTAAAATTTACAAATAAAATACCATTATGTAGGAAATCTTTTTAGCTTTCTAATGAATATTTATAGTCGAATTTATCTTATGTATAACCCCATATTAAAAATGATTTACTTATTAAACTTTGATTTTAACTATTTTAACCTTTCTTTAAATAAATTAATAATAAATGTCCTAATCTAATCCAAGTGGGCCTAAATGGTCATATTTTATTCCTAAGTTTGTTTTTGGTAGAATTACACTTTTCCAATAGAATTAGGACATGTGTTAGGGTAATAGTAATATCATATTTACCCTTAGTTACCCTATTTACTATTAACCGCGGTAAAAAAAGTAAAAAGTTACTATTCACCAAAAAATTATTTTCATCTCATTGAACCACATTTTAGTCCTTGATATTAACCGTGTCTCTCGGATTTTTGAAATTCCATTCACAGAAGCGGTAAAATTAAGTTTTATGAAAAATTCAGTTTTTTTAACTACCACTTAGTAGTTTCACTATTCATCAAAAATTGATGTTTTTCAGAACAATGCCAAAATTTCATCCTAAGCTATATTTCATATTCCGAATTCAAAAATGAAGTCTATTTTACCAAATTCATAACATAGAAGTTGCATTAATTAATTTTATAATTAAATCCCGCTGTTAAAACAAATAGCGTGTTTTTAAGAAACAATATCTATCAAAAGATTGACACTTGATTATGTCTGGTTTAAATGTGAAATTACAACCAATGACCAACATTGTATTAAATTGTAAAAATATATTCTAAATATACTTTAAAACCACTCAAATTAATGATTTATCACTATTAATTATTTCGATTAAAAAAGTTGTTTTTAATTATAATTTAGTAATTTTCACTATTCATTAGAATATGAAAGTTATCCGAAAAGTACCAAAATTTCACCTTAGGCTAAATTCGATACTCCGAATCCAAGAATGAAGTTCATTTTGAAAAATAAGATTTACAGAATTTTAAAAAGTGGTTATTACTATTCATAACGGCTAGTTTTAATAATATTTTAATAGCACATCGTTGTTTAGTGAAACTCGGTATTGCGTATTACACACGCTATCGAGGAAGGTCGCGATTGCGTGTAATGCAAGGAAAGTCAAGGATGCGTGTTGTACAAGCTCCTTTTGGTGTAGCGTACAACACAAGACATTAATAAAATTAAAAAGAATATTTTTTTATAAAATCTTGGGCTGTTACATGTGATCCCCAAAAGCTATATATAATACCCAATGTGTAGAAATAGAAAGATTTCACTCAATAATGAATGCACCTTTAGCATCTCCATGATTCTGGGTGAAGTTCCTCTTCTAGTGGCCTTGCTTCCCACATGCGAAACTCAGCGCCTGTCATTCCTTTCCCTGCCTCGGGATCTTCCCCTTCTTGGAAGAGCAGTGCTTGGTGGCTTCAGACCGTTTATAAGACTTTGGCCCCTTTTCCTTGTCCTTCCTTTTCTGATTTACCATAAAGACTGCTGGTTTGTCACACCCCATGTCCTTCTCTATATGGTAAATCAATGTCAGAAGCTCCGATAGACTCTTCTCATTGCCTCTCATGTTATAATTGACAATTAATCCAGAGAAGGTCTTGGGTAGTGATGATAGGATGAGATCTGTACAGAACTCATCTGGGAATTTAATCCCCAAGATGTCAAGGTGTTCAATGAAGCCAATAAGCTTGACTACATGAGGCCCAACTTCTGCAGACTCTCCAAGGTTAGTTGTAAACAACACATTGGAGATCTCATACCTCTCATGTCTCACCTTCTCTTGGTAGAGATCCTTAAGGTGGGACATCATGCAATATGAGTCCATTTTTTCATGTTGCTTCAAGAGCTCATTGGATATGGCCGATAGCATGAAAGACTGAACACTTATGGCATCATCCATGTGTTTCATATAGAGAGATAATTCCTCATCACTGGCCTCTTTCCTAGGTGCTACTAGAATCGGGTCTTCCAGCACATACAATTTCCTTTCATGGGGAAGGATAATGCTTAAATGCCTATACCACTCTTGGAAATTGGTGCCAGTGAGAAGGTTTTCCTTCTCGATTATGGTTCTCAATGATATGTTTGAAGTCATTTTCTTACCATTTCTAGAAATTAAGATGATCAAAGGTTTAATACTTTATTACAAAATGAGACAAATAAATAAATTAATACTTATTAGTCTCCCACTATTTTATTGAAATCCAATATCCCAAACCGTTTACTTAGGAATATTCTGTTTCCTGAATATTTTAGTAGAAATGATCCATATTTTCCTTCGCATTACCCCAACTAGGGTTGTTCAAGCAACTTGAAGGGTTTTAGATAGGTATTCCAAATGCCAACTACATTAACTCACAGCTCCTTGATCTGCTAAGTGGACTCCCCAATTCTGAAATCCTTTTATTTTCGATTTCCTCAACCTTTGCCTCTTGGTCAAACCAAGTCCTACTATGGTAGTCAACCCTTGATGCGAACCAAGTAAATTCAACCCAAAAACATGAATTAGAATTCCCCGATAATTGAATGCACCCCAACTTGGTTTGGTCAAGCACTTTGAAATATGGTTTGATTCTAACCTTGATTATGGAAGGCTATACCAACATAATATTTCAATTGAGGGATTTCATCCTTATACATAAATTTCTATTTTATTATCTTAGATTACATGCTTGTTAATATTAAGTGGGATATACTTAAGTTATTAACCTTTCCAAGATAATATTTATGTAGAAGTCGGTTTTATTTTACTTCCATATTGCATTCTTGTTTAATTAATTAATTTTGTGATAGTGACAACACACCCACATTAAATAAACCATGAAACTAATGAAAATAAAATAAATGGAATGATCATGAGATTTTTCTATTGGTTAGTATATCTAACGTTTGATAAACTAACCCAAGACCTAGGGGAGAAACACCTTGAACCTTGTAGGTTCGTGTTTACAGCTTTCCAACTATCCACCTTTATATCTCCTTGGATTGGTTTCACCTTGGCTCATGACTTGAGCCGCCTCCACTAGCTTGGGAGCTCCATCCATTACATATGAATTAATCTCACATGCAGGTGAGGGGTAAAAAGGGGTTTTGCATAAAATAATCCTGAGGCACGAAGGCCCTACATATTAATGAGGAGAAGGCTCACATGCCAACAAATTTAATTTAAATAAATAAATTAAAATAAACCATTGACATACAAAGGTCGCAGTCTAGCTCATGATCATCCACACATTAAATGATATTTACTCATAAATAATACTAGCATTCAATTACTTAATCGTTATTGTTTAAGACAAATCACGCTCAAATAAATTAAATATATTTAATTAATTAATCCTTTTATCTTAAACCCTTTTCTGAATTCCCATGGGATTCTCATCAATCATTATTTTAAACAAATAAATTTATTTAAAATTATCTTTGTGCGTAACTTGTACCTTGGAGGCAACCCGGTGAATTCCCGTTCATTACGCAGATTTTAAATTAAACACATATATATAAAACACCTATCATGTGGTGTGCCTCAGCTTTATGCCTGCACCATAGTACACGTCTCAAGGGTTTGTATAATATAATAATAAATTTTAATAAATCTGAGTAATTTGGGTGAGTACACGACATGTAGTTCTGACTACACAGCGTGTACTTTTCTTCACAGTCCATCCGAAGTACACGACCGGGGATAGGGCATGTTAATGTACTTCTGAAATTTTCAGAGTACACGGCGTGTTCTGTGGGACACACGCCCTTTAGTCTCCGCGTTACATGATTTCCAGTAGGGAAAACCATGTACGAGGCAAACGATCCAACCCGAAATGGAAGGGACTACACACCGTGTTTAGTTAGACCACACAACATGTAATCTGGAAACCGTGGGCCACCTATTCCTGGTCCACACACAGTGTCATAAATGACTTAGGTATACTCCAATACATAGCCTAATTTGGCAGATCAGTCTATGTATTGATCCTAGGTTACACGATGTGTACTTCAGAATACACGTCGTGTATTCTGGTGTTGTACGACCAGAAACGTTTGGCTCCTCCGGAAGAGTTCCTCTATTTTATTTTAATCCAAATTGAAATAAAAATTTGTTTCTGTGAGGTGAACGAGAAATGAGGGAGGAGGAACAGATCTCGAGATTCATATTTACAGAATGATTAAACTTTAATTGAAATATCAAAATTATTAAATGCGTAAAACATCAATGAAAAAAATAAATAATTATAATCAACGATATGACACCTCCGATACCACTTGAAGGTTCCGAGAGCAGCGGAAGCATGTTTTTGGGTTTTACCAACATTAATTTTAGAATTAAAAAACGGTCAAACCGAGATCCGTCACGATATAAAATGCCAGATATTCAGAATAGAATGAAGAACGAAACCAAAAGAGGGAATCCTGGAACCATAGAGATAGGATCATCATATGTTGGTTATAATTAATTTAATTAATACACAAGAATTACCTTGGTGGAATTATTCCTTCGTTGATGTCTCTGGTCACGATCCTATGATCCGTTGTTGCATCGTAGAATCCCTGTGTAGGATTCCTCTAGCAGTGATCCACACAAGTTTCATGTATCTCTGGACGTCACCGAAGGGATCTCCGGGTGCTAGTACGGAAGAACCTTCACTTTCGATTTCCACCTTCGATCGCCTTGATCTGATAGAGGAGGATCTCTCTCAGTCTTGAGAGCGTTCCTGGAAGAAGGAGTTCCTTTGGCCTTGAATGAATTATCCAGAATTGTTGTGCACAACGATTCTCTTATGCAAAAGTGTTGGGTTGTGGGGATATTTATAATCAGGTTTGAGGTTATAGATTTATGACAATAAATAAACTCGTTACGATTTTTATTTATTTCATTAAATCTTATTGAAACCCCCATGTCAAATTATTAATTCCTTGACATGCACCCATGTTGATTATAATTAATATCATTTTATAAAACAATATTATATCCTCAAAATCAGGACAGGAAAACTACATGGAGTGGAATCATTAATACAAGATGTGTACTCGTTTTCCACAAAACTAAACGGCGTGTATATTTAATATACACGACATGTACATTAATTTTCCATTTTTCTTTATTTCCTCCACCACATTTATTTGACCTTGAGTAATGGATATTTATTTCTTAAATTAATGTAACTGCATTACTCACTAATAAACATATTATTTTGCCCACAATATATTCTCTTGAATAGCTAGTATCGAAATAAATGCAATCAGGCATCCATAAATAATTATTAAACCATAGTCGGGAATAATATTTATTTAACTTGTTAAATTAATATTTAACTGAGATACATGGACACACATAGTGTGTGACCCTCGAGGACCCTTTCTTAGTGGCATTAGGGGAATTCTGCCTAAAGTCTAAGGATAGCGTCTAGCAACATGCCAAGGCACCCATAGAGAAAGACGTTAATTCCACAATGATGTGTCACCTCCTACGAGTGTTTACCATATAATATAATCCCTTTGTCTTGATATCTCTAATCAAGCGGGTTCCAGGCTAGTGCCATCAACCCATGTTCTCGATTATTCTTTCTTTGACTTTCTGGAATTGATCCCGCCCATACCTTACCATGGACACAGATTTATTTAGGCTATATCAATTCCCTCAAAGGGACTGAGATATCTACTTCCGTTGTGGAACGGAAGGGACAAATCCTTTCTCGCATTATCTATCAATGAAGTGTTACTCGTGATGCACCCAACGTATCCTACCTCGCCGGAAACAGTGTTTCGTCACATTTTTCATCAATACATCTAAGTGCGTGAGTTGTAATACCCAATAATAATAATCTTAAAGTCTAAGGACCAATACACACGTCCACAGATAGGAACACCCAATGACACTAAGAAATGTATATTTCCTACTGGCGGGTCTCGTTCTCATAATATCCTCCTGGATATTACAAAGGTCACACAACATGAGATGGTGCCTCAACGTTTTATGAGTCCTCACCCCTAAGGACCTATATTATTTGTGTCCCTAAAATAACATCATCTGGCCATATAACATATTTTCAAGAATATTTTTATGGAACATTCGTGTTCTCATCATAGTAGGGATCCGTTATGACCCTTTAATGAAACAACTGTCCTTAGGACATTATCACATGCATTGTCACGCCGAAGAACAATCAATATGTGATAAATTTTTATTAATGAATATATTATAAATTATTTTGTTCTAGGCCACCAAATCCAACAATATTATCATCCACATGTTCTCTAAGCACATATTCTACTAAGAGGAATCCAATTAGGATGGATTGTTAAACTGACTTCCTGTCATTTGGGAACAATTCTTGGATATAAGTAGAATTTTATATGTTCAATACCCTTTTGGATTAAGAGGGGATAACATTATGATATGATATCATCAAAATGTTGATTCAATAATAAAGGAATGAATATTTCTTTTATGAGCTACACATTTATTGGGAATCTTTAATCTAAATAAATTTGAGACAAGGATTTTAAATTATTCACTATTAAGGGGCATGATGATACTAATTGCATAATTAGGAAAGGAAATTATAATTTCTTACCTAATAACCCAATTTCCAAAACCACTTCAATCCCTTATAGTGGGATTGAAAATGGAATTGTGGAGAACGCCTTCATGGAAGACACATATGTGAACTTTGATAATATTCCTACTTCCTCTGATGAAACACCCATTGGGATCCTTAAATTTTTATAGGATGTGCAATAGAAACACCTTATAGAAAATATGGTGTATTATTCAATGGAACATACCAATAGAGACTCTAGGATTCTCCACCCTACCTTTAATGACAATTCCACTGACACCAATGAGGCAACAGAGGCTGTCAATGTATATAAGACTCAACCTGAAGAATAAGAAAGGCAAAAGGGAAATGTGTCAGAAATTGATGTTGATATATGGATCTTCTAATATAATAATTATGCATAAAAATATGTCAATATTGTAGTGAATTCAAAAGATAATATTAAACAAATTGGATATAGTTGGAATAGTGATATGAGACTACATCTTGATGAACACATAGGGCTCTTTCAGAGGAGGGATATAAAGATTAAAATGTGGTTACTGTGTGTAAAACATAACATGAAGGTATCATAAAAAAATTCATATCACCCCATGATGGTAAGAAAGTGCATACCTATTGTGTTCATAACGGTGTCGATGGGCTTGAAGTGTTTATACCTGAGGTAAATATATTCATGAACCAACATGAATAATGAATGTGACCTAATCAAACTCCCAAAATTATGGAAAATGAATAAAAACCAAATGAAACCAGTGTTATAACAACACCAGGTAGTGTTGGAGACAAATATGAGTCCCTACAGAAGACAATACTATGTGATGTGAAGATTGAAGTTCATATTTCCTAGAATAATGATATTAATAACTTGGAAAGTGATTTCTATGGTTCCCCTCTTCTATGTCATCTTGAAGATAGATATCCAACAATGTACACCACCCCATTCACTCATAACACATGTTCAATATATTGAGTGGAGTATTTTAGGCTTCTGAAGCTAAGGATTTATAGTCGAATGCACTAAATTAGAGTAATGAAGATTAAAAATAATGCCTCATAGCTAATAATCCAACCCACCTAGGGGAATTCGGATGGATGAGGGATCATGAATAGTATTCAACCCAATGAATGAATAAAATGTTAAAAATATCAAAGATAATGGCCATGTTTGGATGGTACATGTGGAAGGAAATGTGACATGTTAAATCTCCCTCATCAAATGAAGCTATTTTACTATAATTTATAAGGACAATAGAATCCCCTAATAGCCAAATGTCTTAGGACCATTATTAAAGTCAAATAACATATGCCTATTGACATAGTGGAAAAAGTGATGTTTATGAATTTGATGACAATGAAATGGGAATATATGGGATAAAATATTGTTTCTAAGAACCTCTATAATAGAAAAATATACCACCTTTGGATACATAGGCATGCAACATCCGAATAGCCAAATTAAACCATATAGATCAACGAATAAATCAAACATTCTTCATTTCATTCCAAACTGTTCATATTTCATTTTTGAATGGTTAAACATAATATATCACAAGAAGATATCCTTGGAATGATCTTGAGGAATCCTCTATGAATTTACATCACAAGAGGGTGATTAATAGTGACTATAACAATATCATGACACCGAACTATTAAATTAGATCCAATTTAAATATGAAAAATGATATTGACCATTCATATTTTAATAGTTTGTGCAATCTTGTTGAATTGGTAATTGATGGAGCAGAATTTATATAGATATGTTACACTTTAAATGATATTAATATAATAATATGTGACTTTTATTATCAAAATGGATGAAAAGTGTGTTGGAAATGCACTTTTACATTACTCCCTTCACAAGCATCATTTTGACTATAACCCCATAAATTGGAGTTACCCACTATGGAAAGGTTAGACCCACTACCTTTTAACTACATTAATGGATGGGTTATTAATAATATATATTTGGAAATTATACATGAGTATTGTATGATAACACCACTAAGAATACCACTTCAGTGTATTGATTATAATTTTAAGCATACTAAGAAAATCGTATTTGTAATTGAGAAAAAAATACTTCCCATTTACTGACCTTGAAATTTATGAAGCAATAAAAAATATTTGTATAAATAAATAAATTAATTAACATTAGAATACATAATCATGGGATAAACTAAAAGATTATAAAAATTTGGATGGTCTTATAACAATCTAAGAAACGTTGGATAAGAATCATGTGAATGTGAAATGGATGAATGTAGAAGATAAGTAATCATGATTTTTCGCAAGATTACATAGGAAAAAGAGTGTAAATGTGTGACAAAATGTCATCAGCATCAATTGACACATTTAAAACTCTAATAATGAGGTATAAAAGTTTGTGGTAGCATAATTTAGTGGCATTTAAAAATATTATGAGCAAAATAATACATCCAATATTGTTGACAATACATTTCGTAGCATAGAAGAGAAGTAAAAATGATATCTCGATATAATACTAGATGAAGATGAGTTCAAGAAATAACATTTGTCTCTTAACATAGAGAGTTCCCTTAGAACATATGGATTTGAAAATAAATTTCATCTTCTTTTATTGGGACATGATATAGGTTGACTTGGATAGTGAAGTAAGTTAATTCTTTTCTCCTACTTATCATCCATAGGGAATCAACTAAAACATTATTTCCTTGATCCAAAAGAAATAAAATTCATTTGATATTAGGATTTTAGACTATTCTCCCTTGGGAAAACTATTAGTAATATTAATAGTAAAATAAATTTGAATAGCATGAGGTGAATTGTTTGATACCACAATACTTCATACTCGTTTGGATTTTTTCATAGGAAATGCATTCAAAAATACTTATTCGTAGACTCATAATGTTATTAAATAATATATATGAAGGGGAAATAAGAGAATATTCTCCATAATATTGATATATCATATGCATTTCATGTCACAACCTATCCCCCGGGGCCCGAGTCATAACTACCCCAAGCACGCCTCCCATAGGCCCGGGGTTGGCGACTAGCACCAAAGGCATAAATCCTTATAACTGGGAAGTTATTGCCTTTATAAAATGTAAAATCACACAACCAGAGAACAAAATTAAGTATAAACTAAGTAAAGTAGTAAAAAACGTGTTCTGAAAATACAAAAGGGGCCGGAAATACAAGCCCAACAGAAAGGTATAGCTACAACTTAAAGTAAAGTATAACTTAAAGGACAGCATCTAAAAGGTGACAAGATTCTCCTAGATCGTCCATCACATATCATACATGAAGGGTAGGTAAATATGTCCTCCTCAGCACTCCATGTGCGTCCGTCCATCCGACCATCTCCTCCAGGTACCGTCTCGTCATGAGACCCATCTCCGGGTACCGTCCAGTCCTCGTACACTCCACCACAGTCAGCGTTGTCTGTTGTCTGCATCCAACACAACGAGGTGCGGCCATAGGCTGTGCAGGGGTAAGTATAAAGATACTCAGTAGAGACCCCAAGACCCTCAAGGTGTCACAAAATCCAACAAGGATAAACAACAAAGAATGATCTCAACAGATAACCTTTATTTAGGTATATTCCCAGACATATACCAAAGTTATCAAGTAACCCATCTCTATCATGAGGTAAAACACAAAAGTCATTGGCTCAGCTCAAACCAGGATTTTAATTAAAGATAACAAAACCAAAACTGCCGAAGAGCTCCTCTACTCACAAGTACGGTGATCCTGTCATTACTCTGAGGCACTGCTCACTAACCTTAGACTGCTGAGGTACTCCTCCTATCGAGTACAGTGGGTCTTCCACCACACATAGTACTGCTCCCCTCCAGGGGTCTGCCACCCCAACATAGTAGTGCTCCCCCTAAAAGCCTACATAGGTACTCCTTCTATCAAGTGCCGTGGGTATGCCACCAAAACCCAGTAGTGATCCCTAACATGGGTCTACAACCCCAACAGAGTAGTTCTCCCCACTGGTCTATTAAATTCACTCCGACTCGAATCGGACAAGTAACCATCTGGTCTCAGTCAGCAACAAGGTCTTTGTACTTCGTACGCTCGTATCCGCAAGGGTCTGCTCCATGAGATACTGGTCGGTACTTCCAAGTGTCACGTAATCTCACGTGGAAGTATCTCAAAGGACCGACTCGTCAAAGGGGTCTCAACGTAACAAACAACACGTCAATCTGACGTTCGATCTGTGAGTTATTAGCAATACTGTTCTAGGGGCAATGTTAGATTTCGGGTACAATCCAACCCAAACATAATAAAACTATATCCAAACCCTATTTGAAGTATTCCAAAAGAACTGTCTCATTAAGAGGAATCCAAAAAAGTTGATGACCGGTTAATCGGACATCCGGAGCTCAAGTTATAAGTGTTTTTGCTCCGAGGGCCCGGTTGGTTTCGGGTTCGAACCAACTCGGACATACACAAACATTACTGAAACCTTAGGTGTAGTTTACTGAATCAGTCGTCTTGATCCGAGGAATCCTACGAAACTGACGGTGCATCGATCGGAGGTCCAAAACTCATATTATAGGCATTTAACTGAAGAAGGTCCGAAAAACAGGGGGTTTGGGCCCGGTCCGACCCGGCCCAACACTCCCAGGGTCGGCCCGAACCGAGTCGACCCGACTCGGGTCCAGGTCTGGCCCGGCCGGTTTGGTCCGGGCTGACCGGCATGGTCCAGCCCAACAGGCGCGGCCCGGCCTGTGTGGCCCACCCCGACTCGACCGGGGGAGCTGGCTCGGCCAGTCGGCCGAGCACGTTGCCTCGCGTGGGGGGTTCCCCCCCAATGATTGATACTGGCGGCGCCCGTTGGCACTGCCCTACCTCTCGGATCCCACGCCGTTGCGGGGTCCAACATCTTGTCGTCGCGGGTTTTTCCGTAGAATATTTCCTCCGGCGTCGCGCTGGGGTGCCGTCGCCTCCAGGCGTCCGGAAGGCTCTGGTCGCCGGGGTGGCCACAGTGGTGACCCGTGCTACCCCAAGCATTCGCGGGCCACTGGAGTTGCTCTGGTGGACTGTTTTTCCTTCTCTCTGTTCCAGCGGTCTTCTCGGGTCCCGAACTTTACAGTGAAGGCTTCCAAATGCCTTTGTAGTCCCGTTTCATCATCAGTCGTCAATCCACACACAAAAGAACAACCACCGTATTCGTTAGCTCGTGTCCTCCGCATTAGAGGCCCAATCCATAATTCATTAATAGGAAGGGTATAATTTATTCAAAATAAATTATACAAACACCCTGCAATTAAATACCCATGCATGAGGGTATAAATAAAATATACACTATAAAATAAAACACCCTACCTCGATAAGACTTCGCACATCGTCGAACCACGGAAGTCGAACGTCGTGGAGATCGGACGCCGTAGAAGATCGGTGTCGATTCTGTTCACTTCGGAGGAAGAGCCGTAGTCATTAGCGAAGTTCCCCGTGATGGTGTCTCCTCCCTTGACGCGGAGGAAGAAGAAGAGAAGGCATGTCGTCAATGACTTCGCATTCTTCGTTGAAGTCATTCTTCATTGTGAGTGGACAATGTTCTTCGTTGAGAGAAGAACACCAATCTTTATTTCTCTTGAGTTTTCCCCCACAAAAAAAAATATTTCCTATCCCCATAATAAAAAAATCTCTCCCAATTTATAGAAATTTCATTCAATTTCCAAAAAAATAAAACTATTTAATTAATTTAGGAGGTTGATCCCTTTAATTAAAATGTGTTGGCATGCATTTATGAGGGGAAGATGGAGGTGAGGAGTTCCCATTAATAGGCTTGTTAAGGAGTTAACAAGTTAATTAAAAAAAAGGGGGTTTAAGGGAGATATGTGGGGAGTTTAAAGAGGGGTTTTAAAAGTGTTATGGAAGGTGGAAGGTTGGGGCTCATGGGGGCCTCACCTCAAAAATACCCACACAAGGGTAGTTAGGTGGTTGTGGGTCCCAATCTTAACTCCCCTTTGTAGGATTTAACCATCGTAGATACAAATAAAATTTTACACACCAATTTTATTTATTTTAAAACTAATTCCAAAAAAATTAATTCTCAACCAGCTTAAAATGCAACTGCGCTAAACGTCCCCTTAAGCAATTATAGGCGTCACAAGTTCATTAGTACCCTAATTTTTCAATTCCGAGCACTGGTTCAAAATATAGAAAAACCTGCTCGTTCACTCATCAAACGTACCTAAGCTAAAGTTCAGAAATTAATTCCGGGAACATCGGGCCTCGGAATCAAGTGCCGTCAGATGCCAGAGACTCGTAAAATTCCAAAGGAATTTAGAAAAAAATTTCCTTGAAATTTCCAGGTTTTTACATTTCACACACTCAATTGTAGTTTTATGCTCAACATTCATTGTATACATAGTTTTTAAAAAACATTTATTAGATTGGTAAACACTATTAAATCATATTTATGTATATCAATTTTCATTAATGGGTCCCCTGTATTTTATTTTTGATGCACTATGGGTGTAAGGAAGGTAGATCCACTCTAGAGACTTCTATTCACTAGCCTTAAAGATTGCTAAAGGAGATGTATCAAAGATAACTCTTAGGTTTTCTGATATAAGAAAACTAAATCAGGGTGGGGTTCACCCACTCAACAACATTTTTTATATAAAGATTAACTTTTCTTATTTTGGAAGGCTTCAAAGAAGACCATATTAACCATCATGTTTCTTATATAAACAAAATTAGGAGGCGTATGGGTGGGCCATAATTTGTGTAGGTGATTTAATTTATTTTTTGGTGATGGGTTATCCGTTGATAAATAGAAAAGGATAACAAGATGACTTAGAGAGAGAAATGGATCCCTCTATTTTAACTATATTGGTTTTCCACTATTTTGTGGTAAAGTGAATTGGAATTTACTTAGAGGAATAATATTTATAAGAATAATTCAATTGCACAGAACTAATGGGAAATCTGTGTCTCATGATAAGAGTATGGTCAATATTAATTTAGTAATTACCTCTTATTTTTTACACTTATTCGTTGTATATAGTTTCCTAAGATGTTTCATTAAGGGCCTATAATGTATTATCTGAAATCCTTAATGATTTTCTTACTTGTAAATTATCATGGAACCTGTTAACTACTAATAATAAATCTTGTGATTGTATATCAATAGATTTCATGAGAATAATTCTTGATGGGTATCTATACTATCTTCAGTAATCATTCTGGACCTCACTAAAGTATTTCTTCAATGATATCATGTTAAATACCATGTGGATGCCTATAGGAAAATCAGAACTCAACTGATGTAACACCTGTTGGATTGAAAAAACACTAAAATATAGATAAATCATTCATCATAATGGATCAAAAATGAACATAGATGATTTTATGTCACATTAAAATATCCTAGACTCTATAACATTGCTGGATGAGCTGAAAATTCAATATTATACTTTCATAGAGACTGACACATTAGTATCAAAGCCTGACAATAATGCGTAGTCCAATGTCAGTGAATACTAAAAGGTGTAATGTGGGATATCCACCATGATACCAACATGGAAATAAAAATTTAAGGCACCCTTCACACCACCCCATTGTTTCATTCCATTAGGAACATTCTAGAAAATTATTTTTCAACACATTATAAAATGAAGAAGGATGGACAATACATAGTTTTGGAATGCCACCTTTATATAAAATATAAATAATATGGTCAAAATAACTTTATTAGCCATGATTATTAAAAAGATATGTGAAATTATACATGTCATTTGTTTGAAATTAATATTAATGCAGGTTAAAATAGAAGGAGAATACATGGCCTTCATCCACTACATTGGATAAAGTAACCATATCTATCACATTCTTCTAGAATTTTGGGTTTCTATCCAAGCCTCGATCTAGAGGACATGGAATTTAAGGTTGATTTATAATCAAGAACCATCAATTCATGTTGTTAAAATATCTATGAACATTGAAGTATATTTTATTTCAAGGGTAATATTTGGTCCAATACATAACTGTATGAGTGACCTGCAAATTCTATGGCTATAAGGAGTTGCAGGTAGGTCAGTGAATCCCCTATTACTCATTTCAATAAAGACGAATCCTATAATTAATTTTTTTTATCGTTTTCAATTTTTATAGGGAACCCTTTAGAATGAACTAATTGTTGGGGTACAGAGGTATTTTTTATACCGATTATGGGTTTTTTCAATTTTTTTTCTATAGTATATTTTAATTTGAACTAAATATGAATCTGGGATATGGGTGATGATGTGTACTATAAAAAATTCTATCCAACACATGTAGACTAACTTATAAATTGAATCTAATTCTGAAACTATTTTCTTAGTTAAAATGGAAAGAACTAGGAATATCTTATGGAAATTAATACCCAATTGGTTTGATTATATTAACCATAAAAATAAATTTTGTATGAATGTTTCACCTTCATATATTAATTCAAATGAGGTGAATGATTTTTTTAATTAGGGAAATCATTGAAACAAGTATGATGTGGTCCTTTAGGGCTCTAGATTATTGTGATTCATTTTTGGTTGATTTTATGAGAGGGGTGGTTTACTCTCATCTTTATAAACTCCCTTATAATGCCTAATAATTTAGGTTTACATTTCATTTTTATTTTTTAGGGTTGATTTTTCCCAAATCATGGATCAATAAGAAACATATTTATATATATAATCTAACACATTTCTTTATCATTTATGTATTTATATATTCCCATGTATATATATATAAATACACATATACATATATCAAAATTAAAAAATGTACAAAAATACCTTAAAATGAATTGAAATTACTCATGTTTCCCTAAAAAACACAGAAATAGAAAATATTAAATTAAAAAAACCCTAAAGACCAAATAAACCACTAAAAAGGAAAATTATATTAACATCGGGTTTTCTAAAACTAAATAATGTTTTATAAAATAAAAAAAATCAAAAAAACAATGAAATATGAGACAAGAGGTATATTTATCATGATGATCTAAACACAAATTTAAAAAATCACACTATAATAGAGTTTTTTAATGGCAACATCGGTCATCATGTTTTGTGGACATCTTTATAGTAGAGAAAAGAGTGGGAGAGGAACATGGGAGGCCTTAGGTTTTAATTTAATATTAATTGTGGTGGTTTAATTATAAATAATGTTTTATCATAAAATTCATTTTTGATGGGTAGTAATGTATTTCACAAGATGTTCTTATATGATGAATCATAAAAACAAAATTCTATATCTATCACTACTATCCTTCACAATAGATTTTTAGGCTAGGTAGCAGGCCTTACAACCAATAATATTTGTGACAGATCATTTCATCTATTTGAAATGGTGAACGTTTGTGACAGAATGAATTATTCATCATAAAGTATTCATTTTTCATGACTATTTTTGAAATAATAATTTATCATTTCAATTTACAGGTCACAAATATCCTATTTTATTATACTATTCGATATGATGGGAATTTATTTGAGGAAAAATTGATTAATTATATTTTAGGGGAATATATGATTTTTATTGTTTCTATATAGTGATTTATGTAATTTATTGACCCAATTTTTATATTTTGGAAATTATTTGATTATAGTATATACATATTTTGTTATATGAGTATTAGAGAAAAAATGTGGTTTAGTGAAAAGTTTTGAATAAATATTAGATGAATATGTTGTTAAATCATTTTAATTTTTTATTAAAAATATGGTTAGTAATATTTTAAATAGTTTTGAGTTAGTTTTAATATCAAAAAATCAATATTGAACATTTATATTTATTATTTAGGATTTAGAGATAAAAAATATGTTTCATATTGTAAAGGTTATTTCATTTCATTAATTATATTGCATTATTCTATACAATTTGGTTTTTTATTATGTCCAAAGGTATTAGGAATATTTTTTTAATATTTTTGGAGTTTTTTGACCTATTGTATATTGATTTTAGTGGTTCATATAGAAAATATTAAAATTTAATACTCAACAGATGGATAAAAATATTTTATTTCAATGAAAATAAATACCGGATGAAATTCTATTATTTATGTAGGTATATTTCATTATTATATTATTGTTGATTTTAGTTTAAATAATATACAATTAGATTATGATTTAGAAGTAAAAATACGAACATATGAAAATAATTTTTGATGAACTGAAGGACTTTTGTAATCAATTAGATTTATGGTTTTGTGGTCATTATCATTTTTAATGCCATTCAATTTGTTTTTGACCAACATTCTCTCTGAATTCCAATAATTATACAGACAATACTATTTCCACCATGTCTATACTTTCACCTCCAACAATTATTATCCTATATGTAAACTTTTGTTATGTGTTAATCTATATGACTTTCAATTTTACCATTCACTCATTATAAGATGATATTTGAATAACTATTTTTACAATATGGGTTTTAAATAAAGGTATTTTCAAATTTAAAAAACTTGATTACAAACTATAAGTTCAACCTTAGAGGGAACTATTTATTAAATGTGTGATTAAGTAAAAATTAATTATATATTATCAAAATAATATCATATGAATCATCATTATACATGATTTTTTTGTAGGGTCTTTTTATCTTAAAAACCCATTTTTATAAAATATTTTTTTGTTTTGAATTATGAATGTTTTTCAAAAAAAATTACAAAAGAATTTAGAAATTGAATCATGGAAAATTGTTTATTTTTTATTATATAGTTAAATTTTTTTATACTGTTCTATATCATTTTATGTCCCTATGAAAAGTAACTATAATAAATATTTGTCAACACAATAAGGGTAAATCAGAGAGTTATGGTTAAAAATAATGAGATAAGGCCTTATAATATCTTTAATAGAATTTTTTTTATGTTTTAAAAGTTAATTTATACCATGACCATATATCGTTATAAAATTTAAAAAATTCATTCAACTTACTATTTATGATGACCTAAATATAACATTATATAATGAATGAATTTTTTTGAAATAACTTTGTTTTAGTATCTCTAAAAATTTTATATGGAAAATCTGTGATTATGAACATCTCTATATTATTATATTATTGAAGAATGATTTTTCACAATGGAATTTTTTTAGAAAAAAATTAATTATGAAAAAAGTTCCAAAAATTCTTATACAAGGTTGAAAAATTTCTTCATCAAAGAGTTTAAAAATTAAATAATTTAAACTAAAAATGATGTAAGTGATATTATGTGGGTGAGTTACAGAGTCCCAAAATATTTATAGTAAATTATAAAATATTAATGAATGTATAAAGGTTTATATTTTAAATAAATTGTTTTCATGATGTCCTTAATTTAAAATTCGATGAATATTTACCAAAATGAATGTTATATATTTTATAACAAAAAAAATTAGTTAAATGATTTAATATTCATTAAAATAATATTATTGGTCAAATTATTTAGATATGGATGGATGTATAAGCTATGATCCATTAATGTTTCATTTATCCATTTATTGTAAATTCTATGACAACTATTGAGACAAAAACATTATATTTTTGTATTGATAAAATGGTTAAATATATTAATGAAAAGAGATTCTGGTAGAAGAACCACCTCAACATGTTCAAATTCTACGTGATTATATTTTCTTAACTCATAATCATGATATATTATCAATATAACAATTTGGCTGATATTTTAGGGAAATTAATGTATATAACTTTAATTCGTTGTGTATACAAGGAGTTCCACTCCCCTATCCTAACAGTTGGAACCACATATCATCTAATACTTACACCTTATAATTAAATTAGTTCCTCTAAAACCTACCCAAATAATATCCTTACATACCTCCACATGTTTTAAAGGCCTTATTTTTGGAATAATAAAAAAAGTAGATGTTTTAAGGAGTAAATAAATGATGGTTGTATGAAGAATATGTATAACTGTGAAGGAAGTTTTTTAATTTTATTTATTATTATACACCCATAAAACATTCTTAAAACATAATAAAAATGATTATATTTCGTATAGATTTAATTTATTATGTAAATTTATACACCCATATCAATATTCGCTTCTATCAAATGCGAAATGAAATAATGTTTATGCGAATTGTGGAGTACCGCCTAATGAACCAATATAATTATTTTTCCATGAATACATATGATAGATAGTTTTATTGATAGAGTTAGTGAGTATATATGATATTAATGAAATAATTATAGTCATTGAAATGTGTAAGAACTCATGTTTTTAGAAACGGGTCATATTCTGACCCTGTTTAATCTTTTTTACTGGTTTTTGAAAAGTCTGGAAAATCTGGGTAGTTTCTAGAAATTTCCAGACTACACGCCATGTACTTTAAGTAAACGCCATGTATGAGTTACCCAAGTGACCGACCGTGTGCTCACTGAGTACATGCCGTGTGAGACCATGTAGAAGTTTCTTACTACATGGAGGTAATTTATAGACACACCGTGTATCCCTTAACCGTGCGAGGCCAAGTAAATTTCATGTGTTTCCAAGTGTAAATTTCCATCTACACGGCGTGTAGTCTTCCTTGACACGCCGTGTAGCGGCTGAGACCCTCGTCGTGTGTTGACCGTTTACACAGTCCAGGCCATGTGTTGGACTTCGCTTATGTCGGAGTACGGAAACCCATCAACACGACATGTACTTTGGAAATACATTCCGTGTACTTTTATTTTTATTTGAGTGATCGAGACGCCATCGCATCTCATTCCCAGAAATCTCTTCTTCTTCCCTGTTTGATGGATGGTTCATCTAAGAACCTCTGAAGAACAAAAACCCTTCCTGAATCATCATACGACCTCCATTCTTCGATCCGTCGGTGGCTGCGAGACTGCATCAAAAAGTCTAACCCCGCACACCCTTCTTCATCTTTGATCCCTCACATATTTCTCCACAGATTCCATCCAAACAGAATTTCCGGATTTGATGAAAATTCATATCTACCATGATTCAGACCAATTTAGAGGCTGAAATCAAAGGACTGTCATTGTATGAGTACGAGGTGGGTGGTTCATACCTTCTTTGGTGTTTTTGTAGACATTTGGGGGTTACGACCTTCGGGCGTGACGTCAGGTGTTTAGAGAAACACTATTTAATTGTTTTTATTTAATTTTCTGCATTGTGGGATACCACTGGGTATTCCCTAACCTTGTTGTGATTGAGCAAGACTGGGTTAGAGGTCGTCGCTCGTTTGGGGAAATTCGGCTGGGGGTGTTGAAATGCGTATGAATTGGACCGTTGTGTAAACTGCTGTGTTTATACTACTTATTGAATGTCTCGAGTTAAATTGATTAGTTAAATTGTTAAATTGTGAATGAGTAAGGTGCCGGTATGGGATATCACAAGTTAGTACAATTTGACTGTTTAGTAATTTCCTGTTTAAAGTGATGCTTTCAAGTATGAATATGCAATTTGTGATATTATCTATGCTGAACTACTCATTATGTTGGGAGTGGACTAGATACATGTTGAGTGATGAGGATCACAGGTTGGGGCTTTGGCTCGAGTTACTTTGGGTGGTTGCTACCACGGGATTGGGCATCATGGACGTCGGTTGAGGTAGTCAGATTGTCAAGTTTGGCTTGGTGCCAGGTTACATGGATGGTGAGGCCATCAGACATGAGCAACAGGATCGCAAGGACATGAGGTGTCAGAGGTGTTTTGTCTTGGGACATAAAGAGGTGATTACCTCTCACCGGGTACTTTTTAGTAGTGTCCACACAGATAGGCTCCGAGATGAGGTGGTACAGCCACTAGATGGGTAGAGGCCCCCGGTATATGCTGTTAGGTATTTCTGGTTTGGGGTTGCATGACATAGGAAGCCACATGGAAGGTGAGGAGCCTTCAGGAGATAGCTTCGAGGCATTCAGGTTGGGGGCAGAGGCTCGCCGTGATTTAAGGGAAGACATCAATGTCCCTCCGGTTATCTTTTGAGGATAGGTATTACTATTCCTTCGGTTGTTGTGCCATGGGAAGGTTGAGTTTCCGAGATGGGTGATGATTGTTGGGAGTGCCTTCGGGACGTCGGTACTTGAGACGCATGGTGTCTGGTGGCACGTGGTGCCGGGTTACATCCAGAGATTCCGGTGCTGGTCGAAGCAGGTGACACTTCCTCGTAGCTGCTGAGCACCAGTGATGTCTATTTTTGCTTTTGGGCTTTGTACTATTTACTAATT
The DNA here is from genome assembly GCA_963277665.1 of Viscum album. NCBI lineage: Eukaryota > Viridiplantae > Streptophyta > Magnoliopsida > Santalales > Viscaceae > Viscum > Viscum album. The sequence continues at coordinate 1,543,453,131 of OY728135.1, read as the reverse complement.
TTATTATATAAGCATGTCTGCCTAAACACTTATTTTAGGTACACACCCTTGGGTGGTATCCTACTGAGACTTGTCTCACACCCTACACGGGCCCTTCTGAACGTGTGTAGACTTTATGAAATTGCGTGCAGGTAGAGGGTCGGCCTCAGGAGCTGGTCTTTAGTGCTATTGGCATGGAGACTGGTATGGACATTGAGGTTGTGCCTTGATGGAGTTAATTTGTTTAGTTTTCCATCTTGTATCTTCATGCTTACATTGTTAGGTAGCAACTATTGGTAAGCCATTGGCGCCATAATATATTGATCTGTATGACTTGTTTTTGATGCATGCCTTGGTTGTTTACAGTAGTTGTTGTTGTTGATTGCTGGCATGTTGTTCTGTTTACTTTTTTCTGTTGTTGTTCTATATTGCTTCCGCTGGTTTATTGATATTTGATATGCTTCTGCTATGCAAGTCTGGTTCAAGACTGATGAGTCATTTATTTACGCTGCATCTCTACTATTGTAATCGGACCAGTACCATTACTATTATCCTCAGAGAGGGTATATCCACCCCACTATACCTATTCAGACCCTCACTGCTAGTTTTAAGCCTTTGGCATTTAGGGGAGGTGAGCCTAAGGTAGTGACACCCAACCCGTTCAGCACTGTTCGGGTGGCTGGCTGTGTCCGGGTCATTACAAAGTGGTATCAGAGGAGTTCTTGATAGGGATTTAGTAGGAGTGTTTTTCTAGATACTAATGAGTTGGAGACTTCTCTTTTTATTTTTGATGGTTTTACTATTTAAGATGTGGTAGACTGGAGATAGGTGGTTTTTGGAACTGGATTTAAAACTCGTGCTTGGGTGCCTGCAGTACCATGAACGAGGGATGGATTGAGTTGTTTTGGGTGGGAATTGTGATTCGTTTTTGCTCAGATTACGGTTTATATGATTTACACCTCGTTGGCTCACTTTTTTTTATGATGTTATTGATTATGATATGTAAACCTTGGCCAGTATGACCAGGGTTGCTTGCTTTGCTTTTGATAGGAACATTTTAGGGTATTTCAATTTCATAACTGCAAGTATTCTTTATGAAGTGATAATACCATGAGAAAAAAAAACAATTTCCATTCCATATATTCTCTAAAATGTGAATAGGTGAAACTCATGATAGAATTTCTTGTTAGTTTCAATGTGATGTTCCATACTTTATATATTTTTATAATTTCATGTTGTAGGATATTTGGGTCTGGCTCTTATGATATGAGGAAGGTACAATGGTTGAGGTAGTGTAACTGTCAGGATTGGGCGACTCTATCATCAGTTTTGAGGCAATGTTGGTTTTCAGGACGGGCATGGCCCGATGTACTATTGATAATTTGCTCTATTGAGGGCGGGTAAGGAGGTCATGAGGTCAGGATTCCAAGGGCATGGGTTGCGATAGGGCAGAGTAAGGGTAGTTGTTATACACATCATCTTTACTTATTTCCTTATATGCGTAGAATAAATTGTAATGAATATATGGGATGTATGACTATTTATTGTATTCAGCGTGTTACTTTTTCACGACTAGATGGAGTACCTAGTAGGAGACGATGTAGTGCCGCAGGATCAGGTTCAGAATCCGGTGCAGGAAGAGCATGAGCCGCATGTACAGGCTCAGGTACATGATCATGTTCAGGATCCTGTTCAGGTAGGGCTGCAGCTGGTTTTGGTAGCGTTCGGACCGTGGCTTGACGAGTAGCTCCGAGCTAGCCTAAAACATGTCTTACAGGGGTTTGACAGAGACGCGCAGGGTGCAGAGCCTTCTATGGAATATCTGATGCGGGAGTTCCAGTAGTAGAACCTGCCACTTTTTCACGGTGAGGGTGGTCTGCAGGCGGCAGAGAACTGGATAGAGAGTATTCACATGATCTTCGAGTAGCTCGGGGCTCCTCCAGGGCGAAGGGTCAAGCTGGAGACGTACATGCTGAGAGTACCAACGAAGCGTTGGTGGGACGTATAGGTTCATGCTCGTAGGAACGAGGGACTGACTTTGAAGGACATTGACGATAGGTTCTTCGAGCACTTTTATCCAGAGATGCTGAGGGTGGAGAGATCCTGGGAGTTCTTGAGACTTCAGTAGGGAGATATGTCCGTTATGGACTACGTAGATACCTTCATAGAGTTGTCTCGTTTTTCACCTAGTATGGTGAGCGATGATGCAGCTATGGTAAGGTGCTTCAAGGATGGATTACGACACGCCATTCGGGTTCATGTAAACATCTTCAGGCCGGGTTCCTTCTCTGAGGCACTGAATCAGGCGCTCATAGCTGAGGGAAACGAGAGAGAGAAATCTCGCTTGGTCAGGGCGACAACTACTGGTGATGGCTCGGACAACAGGAAGTGAGGATGAGATAAGTTCCAGCAGGGCGTACATGCCAATGACTCATATAGACCGCCCCGTGGATGTTCAGCGGTGGTTTGCTTTTAGTGTGGGAAGCCGGGATATGTTCGGGCTCAGTGTGATAGGCCCCCGTATGAGTGTTGGGCGTGTTGACAGGTCGGGCATCTGGATAGGTTTTTGGAGGCATCCTTCTCAGATAGCCGGCAGGCAGGGATTAGGACAGACTGTAGTGTCAGGTGATGGTTCAGGTTTGGTAGCAGGAGAGGGTAGTTGAGGTTCTTCTGCGCACGGAGGATGTGACAGGGATAGCGGGATCCAGCTGAGGGGTCAGTGGCCAGTGACTGGTGCAGCAATGCAGGGAGGTCAGGGATCAGTCAGCCGTGCTTCGGGCCAGGTGCACGGTGTGGAGCTTCTAGGGAATGAGCAGGTTGGTGAGCCGAAAATGGTGGAAGGTACACCATGGGAGTGGCCGTGATTTTTTCCTTATTTTCTTTTTTACATGGACTCTTGAGGCATGTCTGGTTGAGTGCACGGGCTGCACGTGATACTTGTGGACTGACTAGATACTAGTTAGTGGGATTGGCATCATATCAGATGTGTTATATATTTTATTTATATATTTGAAATTCGTGGCATCAGGAGCATCAAGGAATCATGTTACATGATGGGTCGTGGGCATCGAGGCATCATGGATGCAGGTTAATTGAGGTGCATGGCACCAGTTTTGATTTGAGCATCTATTAGATGCAGGACCTCAGGGTGGCAGACACTGATGCGGTGAGGGTTACGTTTGGCATCAGAAGCGACACATGAGCACTGAGGAGGTGCAGGGGTGACGATGCGTCACGGGAGTACCATGGGTCCGGGAAATAGGTCATTGGGCCTTGCTGGTTTATTTCATTTTCATTGAGCTCTGTTTGGGTTAAGATAGAGTAGGCAATTCATAATATTGGGAGCCCATTTTGGAATTTATCCAGAACCTTGAGACAGGGTAGTCTGGGTTGTTTAACAAGGATGGGTGTGTTTGGCACCATCTCCTGGTTTAGTTCGGTATCTCGGTGACAAGCTACGTTAAGATGGGGAGTTTGTAAGAACCCGGGTTTTTAGAAACGGGTCAAATTCCGACCCTGTTTAAACTTTTTGACTGGTTTTTGAGATGTCTAGAAAATATGGGTAGTTTATGGAAATTTCCAGACTACACGCCATGTAGATTAAGTACATTCCATTTATGAGTTACCCGATTGACCGGCCATGTGCACGCCGAGTACATACCGTGTGAGACCATGTAAAAGTTTCTTACAACACGGCGTGTATTTATAGACACGTCGTGTATCCCTTACCCGTGCAAGGCCAAGTACATGTCGTGTGGTGGCAGGTGTAAATTTCCATCTACACAGTGTGTAGTCTTCCTTGACACGTCGTGTACCCTTGTCCCATGTAGTGGCCGAGACCCTGGCTGTGTATTGACCGTGTACACAGTCTGGGCCGTGTGATGGACTCCATTTAAGTCGGAGTACGAAAACCCATCTACACGGCATGTACTTTGGAAATACACGCCATGTAATTTTATTATTATTTGAGCGATCGTGATTTCGTCGCGTCTCATTCCCAGAAATCTCTTCTTCTTCCCCGTTGGATGGATGGTTCGTCCGAGAACCTCTGAAAAACACAAACCCTTCTAGAATCATCATACGACATTCGTTCTTCGATTCGTTGGTGGCAGTGAGATCGTATCAGAAAGGATAACCCCACACACCCTTCTTCGTCTTTGATCCCTCACCTATTTATCCATTTATTCCACCCAAACAAAATTTCCAGATTTGAAAGAAACGTAGATCTACCGTGATTCAGACCGATTCACAGGCTTATATCAAAGGAGTGTCATCATACGAGTACAAGGTGGGTGGTGCATACCTTCGTTCGTGTTTTCGTAGACTTTTGGGGGTTGCAACATTTGGGCGTGATGTCGGGTGTTGAGAGAAACCCTGTTTAATTGTTTTTAATTAATTATCTGCATTGTGGGGTAACTATGCGTATTCCCTGACCCTGTTGTGATTGAGCGAGACCGGGTTAAAGGTCGTTGCTCGTTTGAGGAAATTCAGCCGGGGGTATTGAAATTCATGTGAATTGGACCGTTGTGTAACATAATATGTTTATAATTCTTATTGAATGTCTTGAGTTAAATTTTTTAGTTTAAATGTAAAATTGTGAATGAGTTAGGTGTTGGTATGGGATAACACAAGTTAGGGCAATTTGACTATTTAGTACTTGCCTGTTCAAAGTGATGCTTTCAAGTATGAATATGCAATTTGAGATATTATCTATGTTGAACATTTCATTGTATTGGGCGTGGCCCAGATACTTGTTGAGTGATGAGGATCACAGGTTGGGGCTTTGGCTCGGGTTACTTTGGGTGGTTTCTACCACAGGATTGGGGGTCATGGACATCGGTTGAGGTAGTCGGACTGTCAGTTTGCGCTTGGTGTCGGGTTACATGGATGGCAAGGCCATCAGACTTGAGCAAGAGGTTATCATGGAGACGAGGTGTTATAGGGGTTGTTTATTGGGACATAATGAGGTGATTACCGCTCACTGGGTACTTTTGAGTAGTGTGCACACAGATAGGCTGTGAGATGAGGTGGTATGGCCACTCGCTGGGTAGAGGGCCCCAGTAGATTCAATTAGGTATTTCTGGTTTGGGGGTGCTTTCCATATGAATCCATGTGGAAGGTGAGGATCCTTCAGGAGATAGCATCAAGGCGGTTAGGTTGGGGGAAGAGGCTCGGAGTGATTTGAGGGTAGACATCACTGTCCCTCTGGTTATCTTTTGAGGACAGGTATCGATGTTACAGCGGTTATTGTGCCATGGGCAGGTTGAGCTTCCAAGCTGGGTGATGATTTTTGGGTGTGCCTTCATGACATCGGTACTTGAGAAACATGGTTTCAGGTGGCATTTGATGTCGGGTTACATCCAGATATTTCGGCGCTGGCCGAAGCAGGTGTCACTTCCTGGTGGCTTCTGAGCACCAGAGAAGTTTGTGTTTACTTTTGGGCATTGTACACTTTAATATTTTTCTTATATAAGCATGTCTACCTAAACACGTATATTAGGTACACACCCTTGGGTGGTATCACACTGAGACTTGGTTAACACCCTACACGGGCCCTTCAAGATGCGTGTAGAATTTATAAAATTGCGTGCAGGTAGAGGGTCAGCCTCAGGAGCTAGTCTTTAGTGCTGTTGGCATGGAGGCTGGTATGGACCTTGAGGTTGTGCTTTGTTGGAGTTACTTTGTTTAGTTTTCCCTCTTGTATCAGCATGCTTACTTTGTTAGGTAGCAACTGTTGGTTAGCCATTGGCGCCATTATATATTGAGCTATATGACTTTTTTTTGATGCATGCCTTGGTTGTTTACGATAGTTGATGTTATTGATGGCTTGCATGTTGTTATGTTAACTTTCTGCTGCTATTGTTCTATATTGCATCTACTGGTTTATTGATATTTGATATGCTTCCGCTATGTGAGTCTGGTTCGAGTCTGCTGAGTCATTTATTTCCACTGCATCTCTACTGTTGTAATCGGACTAGTACCATTACTATTATCCTCTGAGAGGGTATAGGCTCCCAACTATACCTATTTAGACCCTCGCTGCTAGTCGGCAGCCTTTGGCATTCAGGGGAGGTGCGCCTTAGGTAGTGACACCCGATCCATTCGACACTATTTGGGTGGCTGGCTGGGTCTGGGTTGTTACAAATTCTAATGAATCATCTATTTTCATTCCTTTACATCCTTGGAATTAATAACATCGTATGTCCATCCATGTGGATTACCACCCCCATAAAGAGATGTGATTCAATTTTCATTGACACATCACATGGTATAATCATCATAATTAACATATATTACAATACATACATTTATTCAGTCATTTTAATTATAAATATGGACAACCATACCCAAAAACAACAAAACTGTTCTATTCCAGTGATTGGGCTTTAACAACACTTGCTAAAAACACTGTTAAAGACACCCTTTTATAGCGATAAGAAAAGTGCCATTAGAGGGGGTATTTAACAGTGTTAACAATGCATTGTTAATGGGTAACCTTTTTGATAACATTTTTTCAAGTGTTGATAAATGCCCATGCTTTATTAGTTATTTCAAAAAAACATTGATAAATGATGACATTTATTAGTGCTGGTAAAAAATCACTTATAATGGGGGAGGTGGGGTAATTAGTGATTTTTTAGAAGTGATGATAATTTCCCCCTTTAATAGATCATTTTTACAAGTTCTAATAAATGTTCACTTCAAGAAAACTATATTTCATTAAAGAATAATACATTAATATATTAATATATTAATACTGATATAAATATTTCATATATTTTTTTTAATTTTTTTTAGATAATGTAAATAATAGTTTACACATAATATCAATGATATTTAGTGAATATGGCTTATAAAATAATTAGTGAAATATTTTTTAATAAATAATGTTTTCATTATTATTGTGTATTGGTAATTTAAAATAAATTTAATGATAACGAAAAACCAAATATTAATAAAAGATCTAAAATTAGTTGAAAATGAAACTCGAACAAGAAAACAACCATAACTTTTGATCCATGTGTATGTTTGGTCTCAACCACATATCCAATCAAAGCCTGTGATGATCTACACCATGTAGTTACTAGAATTGTTTTTGAGAAATGACCCTCTTTTTCTATTGAATGGTCCATAAGGCCTCCAAAATACTTTTTTAGTCACCGACCCTGATTTCATCAAATTCAAATGGTTATAACTTCTGATCTAGGTTTTTAGCCTACAACACATATCATATCAAATATTGTTTCATGATCATTAATTTGAATAATTATCGAGTAAAAAATGGACCACCAGATCTAAATTGATTGTTATTTTAGTGTTTTTAGGGGTTTTAGAGTTTCTTATCATATTTGGGTTTGTATACTTATTTTTTATTCACTTATTATTTATTTATTCTTAGGTTATTAATTATTTAAATTTTTATTTGTGAACTATTTATTTATTAATTAACTATTATTTATGTATTAAATCATAATAATAATAATTTATTTATTTATATATTACTGATAATTTATTATTTATTATATATTACATTTTATTTATTATTTATTATTTATTCAATTATTATTCATTATTAATTAATTAATTATTAAATTAATTATTAATTATTATTTATTTTTTTATTTATTATTTACTAAATATATTTATATTATATTATAATATATGTGATTGAGTATAATATATAATATATAATATATATAAATAAATATACGTATATATATATATATCACACACATAGAAATATATTGTTTTAATGTATTTAAAAATCGCAATATAAATATAAGTATATATATATATATTATTCAAAAAATAGAAAAAAACATGGTGTAGTGGTAATAGTGTTCCATATTCAAAAGAGAGGTGCATGTTTTGAGTCTAGCTAGGCGCGCATGAGGCTGGAAATTCCCAAAGAGCTGATGGGGGGTGGAGCACTGTTAAAGGGTTCATGGAAGTGGTCATAAAGGAGTCAAATGCTCATGGATGTATGAAAATTTCCACCTTTAACATCGCTGATTTTATCAGCATTAAAAATACACTATTAATGGACCCATTTAAGAGTTCTATTTTAGCGAAGTAAAAGGGGGTATTTAAAAATACATTGTTTGTGTTAATAAATGTTTTAGGCCTTTAACTACGCTCAAATAATTAACACTTTATTAGCACTGATAAGGGCCTATTCGAGGAATGTTAAAGGACTTTTTTGTAGTAGTTCTAGGATTGGCACATGAGCCTCAGCCCAGTTGGTGAGGTATCCTTAAGTTCATTGACGAGTCCCTAGATAAACCAGGTAGAGGCATATTTCCAGGGATAATATAAGAAGTGTTGTAGATGTTACTGTAGTCATACTGTAGCTGTACTGTACACTATGTGGCACTTTAGTAGAACTGTACACTATGCAGGTATTGTAGAAGAACTGTACACTGTGCAGGTATTATAAAAGAACTATACATTGTGCGGGTACTGTGCATGCAATGTAGTAGTAACATTAGTAGGTATTATACAATATTGTAACAGCTATAACTATTCGTCTTGTGCCACTGGTTTGGTCATGGAGTCCTTTAGGACTTCAGGCCACCCAAGACATCGGGTCAGTAGGGCTTTCAGGCCACTTTAAAGGCCTTCAGGCCACCTCAAGGCCTTCAGGCCACATGCATTTTCCCCAGACAGACTCTACAAAAAAAGAGTATCCCCAGAAGAGGAATCAGACTTGGTGCACTCACCAAAGAAAAGACAATGGATTTGGAAGAATGAGAGGGTATGGCCATTCCATCAGGACCAACCTATGATTACACGAGAAGCTTACCCAGAAAACTACACAATAAGGTGGAGATCTACTATCACAATGCAGATGATGGGGAGGGGAGTTTTCTTTTAGTAACAGTCCGGTTGATTTCCCTAATATCATCAAGTCTTGTAATGTCTCTTAATCCTATGGGCCATGTAATCTCTGAGCCAATGGGCCTTGAAAGGGGTTCCCCCTCATCCCTTGAAAGGGGTGTTATCAAAATCAATAAAAATTAAGGCCTTCGAGCCATTCAGTCTAGGATTATAATTTAGCATATTTTGTCATGTTAGTTTTAAATGTATAATCAATTTTAAAAAATAATTATCATTTCATTATTATTATTCAAGAGGTGAAGATATAATGTCTACATTGACCATTGTAATTATATAAAATACATTTTGGACATATAATTTGAATACTATCAAAACACCCAAAATGATCAAATTGTTTATGTAATTTTATATAACATGGTAATAAATAAAATAAAATGAATAAAAACTAGAAAAATGTTATTAAAATGAAAATAATTAACATAATTTTTTTATTTAGGAAGATAATGAAAATGATGAATTAGACTTGTGGTTAGAAACATATTACACAGAAACCCATTTTATATGATTTAAATATTAATCATCAAAATATTTTTATTCATTATCTATATTATAAAACAACTATGTTGATTTAAATTGAAATAAATAAATTATAATGTAAAATTTAATGTTTCTTTTTTAAACTTTTTCCATGGTTTTTAAAAATGACAGTATTTTATTTTACTCACAATGTGTTAAATTTATTTACATATAGAAAATTTAATGTTATATTTTATCATATACGGAATCAATGACTTTTTCATCCATGTCAACTATTGTTTTATAATAGGATTCCTTTTTAATACTTCATGATTTATTTAATAAAACATTATACACTATTGTTTCTATAATTATTGATCATATATTTGGGTTTTAAAGGAAATAGATATATCAATATTAATAAATGATTTAATTATTGGTTTAAAACTATTATATTATAATTTTTATGATGAAAATGAAAAAAATTATGTTATAAATATATGTTATGATCCTTGAAAATTGAATACGATGTCAAGTGAGCTATATATAGCTAATTATGATGGGTGAGCTTGATATAGCTCCCCAAATAATTTATTAATAAATCTATATTTCATTGAATTATGACAGAATATTATTTTATTGGTTATTCTACTAGTAAGTGTTCAAATAAAGGTTTTATAATGTTTCTATGAAATTTTTATCCTAAGAAACCTACATAGAGATTCTAGGATTTATGATGGGGTTTTAGGGAATTTAATTTATTTCAAATTATAAGTTAATTGTATTCTTTTTTAAAGGAATGATTATTACCTTTTAGGGTAATAATTAATGGTTTTATGAAATTGATATTAATGGGATGTCATGTTTTCTAATAAACCCTTAAGATTTAGTTTTTTCTTTAATTTTTTCTTGTATACAGTGTTATGGAAATCATTGGGTTAAAAATATGATTTATTTTGTATGTGAATGATTATCTATGTTCAAAAATTATTATGTAATGGGGAAAATATATTTCAAATAATCATGGTTTTAAAATTGAATTTTTTTTCATTCATTCTTTTATATATTCCATACTTATTTTTTTGGTCATTCCACTTTTTTAATTATTTTTCTTAGTGCATATAAATGAGTAATAACAACAACGAATTTTTTTCAAAGTAATAAATATTTTTCATAAAAATAATTTGAGTTATTTATACAAGTTTAAAAATATTGTAAAATGGATAGTAAGTATATTTGTAAACATTTTAATATTTGGGATTATTATACAACATTTAAATCCAAATCATATAAAAATAAAAATAAAAAAGATCATTGACATCTGAAAATTTTAATTATTGAAAGAAAATTGATGATTCTATAATGATATAAAAATTGGTCCGTAAATATGAATTATCTAGAAAAAAATATTAACTGGTTACTTTATAACACTAATTCCCAATATATCAATTTAAATGATTAATGATCCCCATTTTCAGTGAAACTATCCATCTTATACACAAAACTGATATTATAAAAAGATATATCCATTAGAATAACATATAAACATAGAACCAGGATACTATTGGTGATTTATATGTGTTTCTATAAATATTGTCTCTAATCAATCGGATAATAAATTTGTAATTATTTATCCCAAAAATTATATAGGGTGCATCATATATTTCTTCAATGAAATAACCAATTTCATATATGATTTTGGGTAAGATATTATATATCCATTATTAAAAATGGATGGTCCTAAATAAAATAGATTAGGATTGAAATATTTTTGGAAAATATTCATGGAATTCTGAAATTTACATATGATTCTTTTTTAATTGATATATAGGCTCTATATGATAATTAACCATTTATGATGAATTTTAGAAACTCAATAGACGGTTATCATCATATTTTATTCTCCCATATTTGTACTATAAATAGATATTTCCTTTAAATTGTTAAATATTATTATATAACTTTCATGAACTGTATTATATGAGTGAATCATTAATATAATCCTAATGGGGTTTTATTTTACATACATTAGTCGGTGTCCATTTGACCAAACCATCAAATTAGTATGGAGATCTAAAAAATTATATTAGTAATCTTGACATATAACAATATGCATGATGGTATGATTAATTATTCATGAGGAATTCCAATAAATTGAGGTTCTTATCAAAGATATTTGTTAATGAAAAGTGTAAATATATAAAAATTTCGTGATCTCTTTGACTTTGAGAGGGAGATAAGAAGTTGTTATTTTTTAATTCATTTGTGAATAAACATAAATTCATGTGAAAACCTTTAATGGAGTTGGAAATTGGATCATTCACCAGTGATGTATAGTTCAATGGACCATTAGATTTCATAAATTGGTCATCCGTGCTTGTAGGTTCAAAACATGGAATGTATTTTGGTTATAACATGGATATTTATAATGAATCATTCTATATATAGTTTCATCACTCAATTTTGGATCACCAGACTTTGATAATATAATTCATTCATGTATAGGAGGAAATTAAAAGGTAAATTAAGATTATAAACTATAATGTACACAAAAATATGATATGTTTCTTGGTATGTAACACATTACCTCATTGGAAATAATTATGGAGTATGTTGTTATTATAGTTCAAAACAACATTGAAGGGGTACCAATCTCAAGTGTAAAGTGACCATGAATGTGATTTACCACGAAGAAGTGGGGGGGGGGGTTGAATTAGTGGTATAATAGTATTATAATTTAATTTCATTCAAATAAAAATATGCTGACTTGTTAGAGTATGATATCAACAACACAAATTATTTTTACAAGGTTCTACCCAAATTAGGGTAATTTCATCCTTGTTATGGTTGGGTAGATATTAGAAACATATTCTACACTTGAATTTAATTACAAATAATAAGGGTGGATGGATTGGTATCACCCTAAAACAAAGAAGCATATGAGTCATCCAATTCCCATTACTATATCTCTAAGCAAAAGATTATAATGATTTACACCAGTTTACTAACACAATGAAAACACAACTCTGAGGAAGTATTCAATCTTATATAGCAATACAAAAATAGTCTTTATATTCATGATACTATAATATGTTGATACTATGTTTGATCACTAATTCCGGGGACTCTAAAGATGATTATCATAAAATTATAACACACCATTGTATACTACAATTGATCCACACTACTAATTCATGTTGAAATTTTTATAACAACAAAATTTAAAAAATATTAATGTATGCATGGTTTTTATATACGTGAAAATGTTCACTATTAATTCACTATCTCATGAAAACACTACACTTTTCATCATATGTACACGTTATACTTTTCATCACATGAATACCCTGTACTTTTTGTATTCTAATAAAACTGGATGGACACGCTAGATGCTCAATCGTTTTCATGTAATAGATATGTATAAACTCCTTACACACTCCTTATAAATATGACTGTATTCACAAAACACTTGTGTGAAAATTCAAAATACACAGAGTAAATGCGTGCAAGGTGTTATTAAAAATATACTCTATGTATAAACACAATCATGTAATGTCTTGAATTTTTTCGCATAAACTATGATAATGCACTTGAATATATTTTACATCTTGAATGGCTAAATGAAAAACTATTTCTTCACGTAGCACATTGTTAATTCACTACACAAGTAAAAAACTCACATAAAACATATTTCCTTCCTGAAAACAATGAATGATAAACCTCTCTTCCCAAAAAAATACTCCATACATGATTCCTTGAGTCTCTCTCTCATGAATTATTAAACTCTTACAATGGATAGATTACCTCACAACACAAATTATCCTATCCTCGAGTATTTATAGGAATCTTGTAACGACCCAAAACCTTCTAGAAACATTAGGAATATTTTTTTGTGTCACCTCATATGAACCCTGCCACTGTTCCATGGTAAAAAGAACCACCATATACATATTTAAAACCTTTTATCATCACATTAAATCTATATTTTTATCTTTATTTGGTTTGTAAACATAATTTCATAATTTTTTGATATTATTTGGATCATCAGAGTACCCAACCGATGGTGGAATGCTTGGGATCAAGCTATTATCGACATTGCACGAATGACATGATGAAAATTTTCTCATGGGTTTTTTCATGGAAGAAGAAGATACTATATGAAAATAATACAAACTAGATTATAAAACAAAAGGATCAGATGATGTTAGATTACTATGTGTTTTTAAAATTGATCAATGGTCAGGATAATGAATTCAAGTAGTCAGCTGTTTTTGAATGATTTGGGGGAATCCCACATCGAAATGGATCTAGATTCACCACTTCCTTATAAAAAACTACACCACAACAACATATCAGAATTCTCTTCCCCCCTATGGTACCTATTTATTTCATTCTCTATGGGAACACTATTATTCCCACCTCCACTGTTATGCTGCCCTGCATGGTGGCACTCCTCCACTCATGAGACTCACATAGGCATGTCAACACCTTCAGGTGTGGTCACCCTCCTGCTAGCTGGCTAGCTAGGTTGATCTCAACCTCCCACACCGGTGTAAGTTTCCCCCCTTGGCTAGTTGACCCAGACCTTATTTTTTTTATAAATATCATTACAAAAATATGGTCAAATTCTATAGCCAAAATCTCATAAAGAGTCTATAACCAACCTCTAAAACTACACTCCAAAACCTCTTAAAAAATGAGAAACATTTCTTTTGGATCATACATGAACCTCATCAATTGTTTTAAACAATTTGAATCAATTTTTTTACATGTCATTGGAACTAAACAAAATCATTACAATCATCACATTTTAGTTTGACAAAAAATATAAACAAATAAAAAATCATCAATGACATCAGAAGTTATTAAATATCTCAATTTGGATTTGTTTTCAACAATATCATTTATATAATGAAGATATCAATGATCTCCCCCAGAAACCATGAACTCATCCCCCCTTCTAAAAAAACCACATCTCCATGTTTAAAAAATATAAAAAGATAATTAAGTATTCTTCTCTCATATGACATAAGAATATAAAGAAATGTTTGGGAATCACCAATACTCTCTAAGTGAGAGGGGAAGGATAAACATGGAGTTTTATTCTTAATTACTCTAACCATTATTTCAACTTATCTTTAATGAATATATCAGTTATCTGATAATTTTTTTGAAATTTACTCCAACTAAACATATCCATTAGGAACTCTATCTATGATAAAATGATATTTAATATCAATATATTTTGATCTATAGTGTTTCACTAGATTCTTGGAGAGTTTAATTGCACAATGATTATCATAAGAAATTTATTATGGTCTCTCAACATTCACCTTTAAATCTTCATGCTTTTATTTCATCCATAACATTTGAGTACAAGCATTAGTAGCAGTTACATACTCAACTACATCTGTTCATAAAGACGAAGAATTGTTTTTTACAATTCCAACTCACACTACATTCAACTAAAAATAAATTTCCTCATGTTTTTGACTTACAATCATTGTAGTCCCCAACCCAATAAACATCAATGAATCTTAGAAAATTAAAATCTCTACATCTTTTATATGTCAAACCATAATTTGATGTTCATTTGATGTACCTGAATATTCATTAGGTAGTTATAATTGGTAATTATTTTAGATAACGATGATAAGTAGAACAAAATGTTACTACATATATAATTTTTGGACATGACTCCATAAGATATTCAAGGATATAAATTAATTTTATGAAATCCTTATGATTAACACTCTATCCTACTTCATCTTTTCTAATTTTTACTACAACAATAATAGGTGTGGAAACATCATTCTATACATCCATGTCAACCATCTTCAATAATTCCTTAGCATATTTTTGTAGTGAAATAAATATAGAGACTTTATTGTTCAGAACATGTAGTCCTAAAAATAAATCCATCTCTCTATGCATTGACATTTCAACGTTAATCTTCATTTGATTAGAATATTTTTCACATCCACATTCCTTTTCACCAAAAATTTTTTATCATCAACATACAAAAAACTATAAGTGTACTTGTTTTCCAATCTTTTACATATATGTTTCTATCAACATTACCTTTTGAAAATCTCAGTTGCTTCAGGAAACTATCTATATAAGAATAAAAAGATCAAGGATCCTATCTTATCCCATAAAAGGATTTATTCAGATTAGACACTTTAGTTACATATTTATCAAGTATAAACCATGCAGGTTTCTCAATGAAAAATTCTTCTTCAAGACCACCTTTCCAAAATGCAGAATTCACATCCATTTGATAAACATTATAGTGTATGTGATCTATCACTGCATGAAACGTTCTAATAACATCCAATAATGGCATGGGTGAAAGAGATTTTTATAAATCTACACCTTCCTCAAATTAATTACCCATATAGACTAGTCTATCATTATTAAGAAATACTTCACCGTTCTCATTGAGTTTATTTCTAAACATCCATGTTGTTCCTTTTAAATTTTGTCCATCAGTTCAACAAAGAGGTTGCCGTTTTCTAATTTTCTTGATCTAATTTATCACTTGATTCATATAATTTTACAATTTATCATGTTCAAAAGATTCTCCATATAACAATGGTTAAATCTGAGAAATAAGGTCTATTGGACACTTATAAACATAATATCTAATTTCAGTTATTTAATGGACACTTTTATATGAAGATAACTTATATATTATTAAAATAAAAAATAGTTAAAAATATTATTGTCACTGTATTTAATAAATTTTATGGGTCCACATAGAAAAAAAAAACGATATGAACGAGAATAAATTCATATTTTAATAATAATGAAATTTTATTTAGTGAATAATTTTTTAAAAAAAAATAAAAAAATAACCCTAAAAGGCTAATATATAATTAGAAAATATTTATTTAATTAAAAAATAAATAAAATAATTACTGTTAAGAATACAATCCTTGATATATTTAGGATGATATAATTTTTATCATGATATTTATAGATATACAATATATATTAGTGTTTTTTGAAATATTTAGATTATAAATCTCATTTTTTTCATAATATATTTGATGTCAAATTAGATTAATAGTTCTAATTTTGACAGTAATGGTACATTATTGAATTAACATTTTATCAAATAATTTAAATATAATAAAAATAAAAATTAATTAAAAATGGTATTCTATATGGTATAAAATTTTATCCTTTATTAATCTATAGGACATTTTGAAGACTTTATCTCTAGAATAGTCTTATTATATTTTAATATTTTATGGAATTACAAAAGTACACCTCACATCAAATAAAAAAGGGAACCACCTCCCTAACATTCTTACAAAAAGGTTATCCTTCTATATTGAATAATTACTACCCATATCTCATCCAAACATCATTATCCACATTACAGACGTTTTTTTCTCCCATAATAACCAACTCTAGATCTCTTAAGAATAGATCTAAAGGAAGCCTGATGAAGAAGCGGTAATCATTTTTATGAATTCATACATGTTTATTTCATCTTATACTTCTTATTAATGTTTTTAAATTATAAATTATAAAGTATGGTATAATAAATATATCATTTATAATAGCTTCATTATGATATAGATATAGTACTCCTTTTATCTATCCTATATAAGAAGAAATCACCGCACATGCGTATATACAACTTACCATCTCCACGTTGTGGTGTAATTTATTTTTCATCTCCAAATTATAGGTATGAATATAATGATGGAAATAATGTATATACATAAAAAATATCACATTATATTGATATTTGTCAATTAATATACCATCAAATTCATTACCCTTTCAATGCAAAGGGAATGTTATAATCGCTCATGCATACGTATGACCTTCCGTCTCCACGATGCGATGAGATGAATTCATCAGAAAAACCATTCAGTAATGATTATAAAAATGTATATAATAAGTAAATATAATATAAATATACATAATATCATTCTGTATTTGAATGAAAAATGTTCTCTTTATTATAATCATAAATTAAAAAACAAAATATTCATAGGAAAATGAACAGTTAACCCATGAAATAAGGGTAATAACATAATATTATTAACATAATGATATATAAAATAATATTTGATATCATAAATGTGGATATGGTTCTATTATAAAGTGTTCACAAGTTTTAATCCATTATTCATGAGTTCAAATAACATTAAACTAAAGTAATGTACATGGTAAGAGTTAATTTCAAAATCCCATTATTATATAAGAATATTTATGTATACATATCTGATGGGGAATATTTATCATCTATGCGCATTTTTTCTGAAAAAATTTAAAAAAAAAGATTTTTACCACTATATTAAAAATATTTAATGCCTTTTTAAACATGTTGTAGTTTTTATAATTTTTTTAAATGAATCTTTTTTTTGTTTTTCCCAATGAGAAATTTATGATTTTTTTCACAAAAAATATATATGGAATAATTTTTTTATCATATAAAATATGGGGGGATTAATCTTATATCAGGAATCCTTAATGTATTAATTATTCATTTACATGTTTAAAGGATTATTTTCAATTAAAATTATTTCTTCTAAAATTGTGATTTATTTTAAATAATTATTTTCATATTAAAAAAAGGGTTTTCTATGAAGAAAATTTTAATGATTTTATTTGAGTATTTTCATCAATGTCAAAAATTTATAATAAATCTAATGCTAAGTTGTGGTTGGTCTATTATGATATCATTTTACATATTTCATTGAATGGTTTAATATTAAGTTTAAATATTTATGTGATATTTTAATAGAATTCATGTTTTGTGGTTAATGCATTGATATTTTTTATGATATTTTTTATATTAATCATTATTTTGATTTTAATTTCATCTGGGGAATGAATTAGACATACTAAGTAACTCTAGGGGGTCAAAATAGCCCCAAAACGCATCGGTGGGTCTCATGAGACAAATATTTTTGGGTATTGGCCGATGGATTGCCCATTTGTGTATGATGTCTTGGTTGAAGCCTTGACGGTTTGTCAGTGGTGTCTACTATTATATATTTCATAATTATGTTATTATTTATTGACATTCCACGTGATTATTTGACTTGTACAGTATCCGTGGTTTTTTATTCTAATGTTGTTATTTATGTTGATTTTTTATAATCTTCCATTCATTCTATAGTATTCTCCGTTTATTTATTTGTTGTCCTGTGTTTCAGTTAATCACATTTCCATTATAATTTATGATTTTTTTGGATAGATATTATTGTGTGCATACCCTTACTTAGTATCTAAGCTCACCCATTTCATATGATTCATTTTTTTATAGGATTCCACTATATATAGTAAGGAAATATATGAAATAATACACATGAAAAAATAATGTTATCCTAAAAATAATCTAAAAAATATTATAATTAGTGTATTAATTTGTAATAAAAGATTCATGTATTTAACTATGTTTCCAAAATTGACAAAATGATTTGTAATTTGTGATTTAAATCATGAATTTATCACAATGTAATAAATCATGTATTTATTACATTGTAATAAATCAAGTCACTAACTTAGGGTTTCTAGGGTCATGGTTGTTATAGTTGGTACCAAATTAATTTTAGTTGAATCTTTGGTAACTATATTTAGAAAACATATATTGGTGAATATAACCCTATGAGAGAATTTGAGAATAATTATAAAATAACATACATGAATTTGGAAATTTATAGATTATGAGGGTATTACTAGAAATACATCCACATGTGGATACATTATATGGATGTGTTCTAGGACTAATGTACCTAGGTGTATCAACTCTAACTTGGTGAATCAGTTCTGAATCAGTGCGTCTTGGTTCACAACAATGGGCCTTACTGTGCACCTGGTTTGGAACTCCTGAGGGATATGCCTATAATAATTTATATTTTCATTAAAATAACCACTATGAAGGATATCAATATTGGATGAAATTGAATTAAATAAGTTAAACCCAATGTGTTTTAGATTTAATATAAAGCATCATGATATTCTATAATTTATTATACATTTTTCCCACTATGACTATTTTTACTCACACTATGCTTTATGGTTTTATTCAATGGTTGGAAGCTGAATAATTCATGATAACATAGAACATGATGAATGATGTGGTGTCTATGGGAAACCAAATGGAATATTTATATCACTGAAAGATATAAATTTCATTCCCAATTAGTTTTTAGAAAATATAATTAAAAACATATAACATAAACTACTCCTGATCTCTCAAAAGTAGAGAAGGAAAGCGCTTACTAAGTGCTCCAATGGTAGAGACCACAGATACAAGTAGGCTAACATTATATCATGAATGAAATGTGGAAGGAAAGACCCATAAATGTGTCTCATCAAAATGGTGAAATGATTTATGTTTGGGAAAGAAAGACATAAATCATAGAATTGTTGGAAAAAATAAGGAGTATAATCAAAGGAAATGAAATTGATATTATGAATCCATTAGTAGTTCATTTCCATAAATGTAGGGAACATGGGAATTTCCTAAGTCAAATACCTTTACTAAATGTTAAAATATATACTACAGAAGGACCAAATTATAAATAAATGAATTATTTATTTATTTAATGGGGTTGTATTAAAAAAACAACATAAAAAGAATATTTAGTGCTTAAACGTATTTCAAGGATGCCCAACATTATTATTTTGGGATTTTTCCTTTTTTTTTGAAAAATTTCAACCCATAGGTTAGGTCCAAACTATAATCTCTTACAAGGCCATAAGGTTTGAAACCAAAAATATAGGTTGAAAAGGTTGTCATGCCTATAATTGGTCAATGCGAAGTCCTGGTTAGTATTAATTTTTAAATAGATAAAATTTCTAATGGATAAAATGTAATTTTTATTTTAAGGACAATTTTTTTACAAATAGATTACCTCGGTATTACAAAATTATATTTTATTATGTTATTAAGTTTATTTTTGAATGACGTTCACTATTTTAGGAATCCTATAAGAATAAGGTATACATAACAATTTTAGGAATAATGGTTGAATTTTATTTTGGAGTGAAATATGATTTTATTATCGACATAGGATGATTCGGGATATTTATAAAAATGATTACCATATCATGGAGATTATGTGATTTAGGAAATTAATTGTTGGTATGAGTCATTATGATTTTTTATGTTACATGGATGACTATGATGAATAATTTATGATGTATTAGTTTCAATATTATTCTAGAATATTTTTGACGGCAGACTATTTTTTGATGAATGATCTATGTCGTACATTGGGTATTTATATTTAATTTTAAATATTAATGTTGTTTTTATTAGTGTAATGATATATTATTTTTTGAAAATTATTTTATATTATTATAAAAAATGTAGTTGTGATTATTGAGTCAAGATAGGGTAAATAAATAATTACTCTTTTATGTAGAAAAAGAGGAGTTTGTGGTAAATATTGATTAATGGATGAAACTGTATTATAATTCACTAAATCTAGGTGAATAAAATTGAAGAACTTTTTTTAATCATTGTACCTTCTTTTCTGATGAGTGAATTTTTATTTTGATTCATTAATGATTTATATCTTTGTGAGTGGTAATTTTCTCCTCACCATGTTCTCTATAACTGTACATCAAAACTTGATTGTTAAATTTCTATTCCATGTCCATGTTTTCTAACATGGAACCATAGTATGTGTTATCTTTAGTGACTATATTAATTAATGTTATTTATTTTAAAGTGTTGGTATCATTAATTATTATTATGATTTGGGATTTCAAAAAAATATATTTTGAAAAGACAAACCCCTAGTTTATGATTTAGAGTTCAAATTGGGATGATGCAATTTATTAAACGAGGGGAAAATTTAACCCCCCAAATACTTTACATTATGCATTTTCCAAAAAAATTCTATTAATTTTATATCTTATATTTTATGAAACACTATGAACTTATAACACTACACAAAATAATGAGTTGGATTTTGATATATGAAAGGATGATTTTTACTGAAGCTCAAGATGTTATTAAAACAGTATTATATAAAATAATAAGATATAACCAAGAATTTCATTTAGTGAATACTAATTTTATTAACTATGTTATTGAATTATATGGTCGAATTCATTGGTCACAAATTAATTATAAATGAATATAGGAACCAAAAAAATTTATATGAATTGTTTTTACAAATTACTATTTTTATTATCACGAAGTCATTTCATTTTAAAAAATTAAAGTAATTACAATCATTGAATGATATAAATTAAATATAAATGTCATATATTAAATAAAATATTTTTTAATTAATTTTATTAATTTTATTTGCATTAGATAAGAACAACCCCAACATTACCCAAAGAAGACAATTTTTTAATAAATAATGTTTTACTGCCATATAATGGATAATATAATCTAAATCCAATTTCTGATATTTTTATATAACTTATTTTTATTAATACACTTCTTATTTTAAATTTTATTACACAAAATTATTTTGGAACAATTTATGGTGTTTTTCTATTAAGTTTCATGTTTTCAGGAATAGTGAAAATTGCTAAATTTTAATAAAAAACAACTTTTCACATCAAAATAATTTATACTGTTAAGTTTTATTGTGGATTGTTTTTAAATTAAAAAAAGATTATTTTTTATTATTTAACCAAATTTAGGTCACTATTATCAATTTTTCATTTAATTTAGATAACAAATTTTTTCAATCTTTTTCATTTTTTAAACATGAAACTTGTTTTCTCACCCCATTAACAAGATTCATATTAAATTAATATCTACATATTTTGTAATTTAAATTTTGAAAAATGGATTAAGTATTTAGAATATATTTTTCTGAATTATCTAAATAGCTTAATTTTTTTTTATTATTATTTGTAAATTTAGTAACATTTTTATTACGATGGTTAAGGGTTAATCAGTTAATTAATGGAAAACCATAATATTATAACTATTATAATATTATCCTAATAAGTGTTCAAATGTCATTGAATGAGGGTTTTCTATTAATATAATCCTTTGGATATTTATAAATGATTCTTATGACACTTGGATGAGAGTATGACATTTTTATTTTATATTCTAATAAAAGTCAATTTTGTGACAATTTTGTTTTTAACAAGAGAAATATTTTTAACATGGGGTAACATAGAATATATGTTAAACTATAGTATTATATAAAAATAAATATTATCTACCTAGATCATGTTAATTTATTTATTATTTTAATGAAATAAAAAATTAAATTAAATGGTGTCACAATGATGATGTAGTATTTTTTTAATTAATAGATGAATCAAATAAAAGATATTAAAAATATTAGAATTAAAAATATCTGAGAGGGATAATTTCATATAATAATTTTATTATTCAATTACACATGTTATTAGTTCTTTAAAATTAATAGTAAGAATTTATGTTTTTTTTATTTTTGTATAGGATAAAATAATGAACACTCTAAAAATGGACATTATTAATATTTTAAAATAAATAGAATTTTATTAAATGATATATTATATATAAAAATATAAAATCCATCCAAATAATTAGTATACATATGAAAATATCATAATTGAATCATTTAGGGTTATATTTAATTGTAATTATATTAACACTTAATGTTTAAATTAAATGATATATCTGTAAGATTTAAGGAGTATAAATTAGGGTAATAACAAAAAGGTGAGGATTAATATAATAATAAAAACAAAAAAAAATTATTTAATGAATAATATTATACCATTATAATCATTAGATCTAACTATAGTTGTTTAATGGAATATTTTCTTTGAAAATAACTTATATATTATTTAAATCAATGGTAGTTACAAAATATCACATTCTTAATATTTAATATCTTTTACATGTCTCCATATTGAAAAATCAAACATATGAATGGAAATAAATTTATATCTCAATTCTAATGAAATTATTGTAATTATTGAAAATTATTTTTAATTTGTAAATATTATATTGTTACCTTAAAATTTTCTTTCAATACTACAAATGTATTTATTTAATTAACAAGTAAATAAAATAATAGATTTTAATAATATAAATTTTGAATTTTATTGGATGAATTAACATGTATAATGATTTTAATATATCAATAATATATATTAAAGATTTTATAAATAATTATATGTGAAATCATAAAATTTTCATTATATATTTAAAATCAAATTAAAGGAATAATAAAACTTTTACAATAACGGTATTTTACTGAATTAAAATTTTATTTTGTAATTTAAAAATTAAAAAAACTTAATTTAAAATGGGAAAATATATGGTCTAAAATTTCAGCCTTTATTCATTAGTTGACCATTTTAATGTCTTTGGATATATAATAGCCTTATTATATTTTAATAATTTGATTATTTCCAAAACTACCCCTCACAGCAATGATAAAATGACAACTGCTCCCTCACTTCATGAAACCACTGTGATACTTATATATAGAATAATCCCAACCAATCACCACTAACATAATAATTATCCATGTTATATAAGTTATTGTCTCATAAAAATACAAACCCTATATACCTGAAGAAATTATCAAAAGGACGTCTGCCAAAGAAGAGGTAATCATTGTTACAAACTCATCCATTTTAATTTTTTTCTTTTCCTTAAACTATGTATTTTCCTTCCAATATAAAGTAATTAATATATGATATTATATGTTAATAAATGTTACTACAATATGATAAAACCATATTACACCTTTTATCTATCTTATGAAAAATGAAATCACTACACTTTCATAGGTACGACTTGTCGTCTCCACACTATGGTGTAATTAGTTTCTCATCGCCAATTTATTTGGAAGTGATTAATGATGTATATAATGGATATAAAAAATAAATATTACATGATATTGATTCTATATAATTAAAATTACTTAAATTACCATTCCCTTTCAATGTTAATGGAATGATATTGATGCTTAAGAATATGTATTGTCAAACGTCTCCACAACGCAGTGAGATTTATTTTCTACAATAACCATTTAGAAATGATTATAAAAATGTATATAATCAGTATATATTCTAATTATTAACAAAATATAATTTTTTCTATGTAATATATATGTTCAATTCATATCAAATAGGACTTACATGACAAAACATGCATAAGAAAATGATGTAGTTAACATGAGAAAAAGGGTAATAATAGAATATTATCAAAAAAATTATATAAAAATATCATTTATGATATGATACAGATGGACATGGTTTGGGTATGATGTAATAAAATTTTTTAAACTATTATACATGATGTCAATTCCCATTCATATAAATTAAAGCACAAGGTATGGGTTAATTTCACAAAGTCATTACTATCCAGGATTGTTTATACATATGTGTTTTCTAAGGAATATTTATCATCCATGTACATGATTCTTAAAAAGAGTTTAAAAGTATTTTTACTACAATATTAATATTTTTTAATGGTTTTTACCCATTTTTATAGTTTTATGAAATGGTTTTATAGGAAATTTTTTCTTTTTACAAACATGATACCTTATGAATTTTTCATCAAAAAAGAATGGAATGTTTTTTATCATATAAATAATGGTCATAGTTTTTAGTCATCATGAAAATATAATTACTAATACCTTTTTTTAACATATTACAATATTATTTTCATTTAGTATTTTTTCTTTAATATTTTTTTCAATTAAAAAAAATATGTTTTCAATATAAAAAGGGGGTTTCTCTCATGAATTTGCTTTATGATTTTATGAGAGTATTTTAATATATGTTAAAATTATCTATTGAATATTATGATTAATTGAGTTTGATCTCCCGTTATATCTTTTATCATATTTCATTGAATTTTTATTATTTAGTTTTTCTATGGATGTTGTATTTTTATACCATTCGTGGTTTATGTTTTATGAATTCCCGAATTGTATGCTAATTGTTCATTATGTGTGTTTATATTGATTATTTTTTATATGATGAATCCATTGGACTTAGTAACTGACATCTAGGGCCTACTATATTCCCTTGATTCATTTTTAGTTCTCATGAGAAAAACTATATTGGGTATTGGCCTATGTATTACCCTTTTATGTATGATTTCATTGGAAAATACTTGAATGTATATTTATGATATCCAAAATTATCTTTTCCCTCATTACTAGATAAGTTATTGATATTACATTGAGTTTATTCAACTTATATAATATCCATTGTTTTGTTTAATTCTCATGCGATTATTTATATGGAATTATTTTATGATGTTTCCATTTTCTATATTATTGTCATTTTATTTATTTAATGGAATGTGTTTCAATTAATCACCTTTCCATAATAATTTATGCTTTTTATGGTATCTCCCACTACATATATATATATACATTTAATGAGCATACGATATCATCTATTTCATATGTTTTATTATTACCCATGATTCTATGAAATGTAATAAGGAAAAAATTGAAAGGATACACTATATAGAATAATTTACTCCACTAAATAAAATATTTATTAATAATTATCTAGTAATTACTTTTTTTATTTGAAAAATATGTTTCACGTTTGTAATATGCTTTCAAAAAATGATAAATGGATTGCTCCATTTGGATTTTAATCTCATATCTACAAATGTAATAAAGGGATGAACTATATCAAGGATACTGGTGTCGGGTACATTACTCTTTCTTTCCCATTCACCTTTAATGAAATAATATCATCACTCATGTGTGCTAATGGTCACACATGACCTTGAAGTGATGTTACTCATTTTCAATGTAAAATTTCACATAATTATTCTAAATATTTATATAATATTAAAAAAAAATTATAACATTAATATAATTTAATATATCATGCAACTATATAATTTGTAAAAGAATAGAAGCATTCAGGACAATGCACATACGAGAAAACGAAAAAATTTACACCCAAAAAAATTAAAATAGTGAAATATCATTATAAAAAATGTTGTAAAATAATATAATTTGATCATATAAATTTTTAAATATATGTATATGGTTTTGTTAAATAATTATTTAAAATATTTATTTATTATACATGTGGATTATTGACATCATAAAGAAATCAAACCTATGGTAAGAGTTTCTCATCTGACTTTTACCTTTGTCTGACATATTCCATATTCATCACTTATTACTTTAAATAGTATTTATAATTACCATTATGATATGTTATATCATGAATAAAATTATTTTAATGGTATATTGGGATTAAGATTATTTTATTGTTTTCCTCTGGAATATTATTTAAAATATACCAAAGCGGTATGACATTTATGATTCAATATCATTTTAATATAGATTTTTTATAAATAAATTTACATAATAGTTAATTATTTCATAATTATATAATAAAAAAATTAATATATTTTTTCTATTTTTAATCATAAAATTATCATGTAATATTACTATTTTTCCTCATATTAGTAAATAAAACAATTGAGATAACAATTGTTAAGAAAAGATGGATTTATTTTTCTCTTTACATAAAACTCATTTTAATTCCAAATCGAGGTTGTCTAAAAATGTTTTCCAAATAATGTTTTCATATTACAAAACTTATTTTTAAATTAAACATTTGACTTTATTTGAATTTTTTAATTTTTTAATTAATTTTCATTTCATTTTCTAAACAAGGCATGTTTTTCTTTTAGTGAAAAATGTGAAAGGAATATTTATTTTAACGTGAACTGCATGTAATGGTTTTCTATAAAACATTATCAATAACTATTTTATATAGTAATTTATATTTTTCCAAAGACAATTTCAAAGAAAATTATCATAAAAATATTTTTTAGGAATTTTAGTTTTTAAATGATTTTTGAAATAGAAATGTTAATTTCATCAATAATGTTTTAATGAATTTTTTGTGTTATTTCTATTCAAAAACGATATCAACACTTTATTATACATATGATCTATAAGAAATATTTTAAATTTATGTAATCCTTATTCATTGCATTGATAATTTATGATCAATTCGCCTTAAGATATATTATTTTATTACCATCCATTTTATTACTCAAGATTTTTTATGATTATGTTTATTTGATTGGGGTATGTATTTTTAGGTAGGAATATAAAAATATACAGAAGAGGGGGTGAATTTTATATTTTCCAAATCATTCACAATTATTCCTTTTGATGTAAAATATTCATTATGCTGATGAGCAGTATTTATCTTCTGTACGAAAGTATGAGCAACATGTAAAACCGAAATACAAAACATGACTGTTTATAGTGGTTCAACACATAAAGATACCCTTGTACACACCACCAATTAATATCTCAGCAATATTAGTGAATTTCACTAGTCAGTTACTTATATCATAAGTCCAATATACAACTGAGTATAATAATTTAACACATTTACAAATAAGGATAAAAAATAGACTTTTGGTTCATTAAAAGTGAACCAGATATCAAAATATTTGATCAGGAAAATGAAACTCCACATAACTAAATATGATTAGTTGAAACTCTCAATGAAAATACATTTATTTAGAAGGGTTAGAATGATCTTCATAGTTAAAACAACCAATGGAAGTAAACGAATATTCTTCAACAAAAAAGCGTTTCTCGAATGAATGGTAATTACCAATCAATCCGATTGTAAAAGACATTTTACTAAAATTAGAAATAATTATTAGTACAAGAATTATAGAAAATAAATGATTAAAAACACATATATTTCCAATGTGTAACCAATTTTTTAGAAAATAGAGTCTAATCGATTGATTCAGTAGATCTATAATAGATTTCAACATGAATTCAGTTTCAATCGCAAATAGTCATCATAATATGTATCTCAATATATTTCTAATTCTCTAAATCATACACACATATTTATTTGGAACAAATAAACTGATTTAATAAATGAATAAGAGTTATTTTTTTGTAATTCCAAATATAGGAAAATTTCATGATAAATCGTGATAATTAATATTCATAAGACATATCAGAGTAGTCGTAACATCCCTTATGATTAGGATAGCATTTGTCAACTTAATAAAACTTGTTGAATAATTTAGAATAATATTTGAATCGTTTGAAAATGTGGTTTAAATCGGTCTGATATTCCGCAAAGACCCTTACAGAAAACTCTAAAAAACTCATAAATTCAAATATCTGATGTTGAATAGTCCAACGTAGGGTTCCTTCATAAAATGGTAAAAATCCAAAATCATGGTTCAACTACATAGAGTTCATTCTACGAACGTGGGTTTATAACATAATGCTGATAAAAAAATTAAGGTTGATGATCCATAAGTTTTCTTCTAAAATTTAGTGTTCCATTCTTATGTAGGGTTCTTTAATTATACTTCTTCACTATGTCAACTGTATGGTTTCATCCAAATTTAAAGTTCAGTATCCATCAATTTGAATCAACGTAGGGTTGATTAACCATATGAAAGAATATTTCATCATAAGGTTTAACACAAACATAGGGTTTGTTCCATACATTACATTCATTAACATAAGGTATGAATTTTTTTTCCATAATACACATAAGACCATTTTGAACGCATTGATGAATATTTACCATGAATAATAAGTGTGAATATAATTCAAAAATAAGGATTAAAAATAATATTTATTTCTTGAAATGCACTTAATGTAATATAATTAGTAAAAAAACAAGTGTACTTGTGAGTGTCAAAATAAATAATATTTATAGAGCATTTTCGAGACAATACATGCCCAAAAATCTCCACATATTTTATGTTCACTGAAACCAAAAAAATTATTAATAGAATTCTATATTTTGAAAAATTTAAAAGAAAATTATTTAAAATTCAATTTTATTAAATTATTTCGATAAAAAATAATGTTTTTATCAAAATTTCTTCAGTTTTGTTTTACATAAAAAAGAAAGTACCGAAAAATATTAAGAGACATTTAATTTTTTATAGATCAGTAAGTGAATGTTATAATAATCTTTTTAAAAAAATAATATAATATTTATATTTTAGAGATACAAACATAAAATAATATGAAATTATGTACTGAAAATAATAATAATGAATTTTTTTTGATAAAATATTTTTAAAGTGAAATAGTTTCTGTTTCTGGGAAACATGTTGGTAGACTAATAACGTTAGGGTAGAATTGTTTGCTTATGATTGGGCTCACTTATGGTTCTGTATTATTTTATGAATCTTCAAACATGTCTTTTATCTCTTCCATCTATATCTATAAACTTATCATAAGTCTATCACCTTATTGCATGACCATAACTCTACAATCATAACTAATAAAAAAAATTCAATATGATTTACATTAAAAATGTCATGAAAAATCTTATACTGATTCATAAAATGCTCCAACTTATCAATAAAAATGTTTAGAAGAAATATGATACTTGTTTCATTCTGAGTTAATGGGAAAACAAGAAATTTTTAATTTTCCAACATAAGAGACAATTGAGCACGATTGAACTGAATATTTTGTAGTAATCATTCATGTCATCCATAATAGTGGTGATTTACTAAAATTTTAGAATTAGATCTTGAGAGGTAGTTTGAGCAGTGGTAGATGTACTGGTCTGACCGAAAATACTCTTGATTGACTCAAATTGACTCCCTAAATACCACATGATATTTTCAATGTTTGACATAGAAACACCTTCTGTCTTGATCATTCCAAACTTATTCATCATTTATCACTTGAAAGCATCAAACTCATTCATGGAAACATAATTTTATTTATGATCTTATAACATTTTGCCTTCAACTTTGAGTTGTTAATAAAGATTTAAATTTTATTACAATAATTTATTGAATATAATCACATATATTTAAACTAATTACATAGGGAATCAGATGTCCCTTCATATCAATTTCGTAACTGATTGACTACCACAATTTCTATAGAATATGATGTATCCTTCTCCACATTCATCTCCACTAGATTTTCAATTTATTTTATCTTGAATAATCTATACTATCAAGAACATATATTTTCACTCTAGAAAAATATTCTTTTCTCTAATAAAAATTAAAAAATAGTGCAGACAAGAAACTAAACATTTTATGTAGCCACATTTTCTAATGTATGAATACATTGTTCTTCTTGAATAGATGGATCTTATTCCAAGTAAACTAGAATAACAAAATAATTCACAACTCGAATTTTACATCATCTTTTTGGTCTTCCTCAAGAATAGGTTCTTCCAAATGAACTGACATAGTAGGTTCATTTGAACTCAACACATGCTCTTCAATTGGGGGATCTACACTTTTCTTTGGTTTTAAAACCAATTATTCCTATTTTTCTTCAATAAATATCAATATTATATTGGTGGGTTTGTAAATTACATCACCTATAGTTTCTACAATTTCTTCTTTTTAAACTGCACATTGTTGTCCCTAAGATAATGATTGATTTTTGTTGGTAATCTGTACCAACTGTTATAAGTTATTATTTTATTGTACTCCAGTAAAAAACTATGTTCATCAATCATCCAAAATTGAGTACATTTATGTGATGAAATTTTTTCTAGAATATATTAAATGAATCATTTTATTCTTTAACATAATTTTATAAATTATCCTTCCATATAGATAAAATTTCAACCTTGCATCCGGTTTATAGAAGTAGTGAAGATATTTCAACATATGTCCAGGAAAATTCATATTCACTTCACAAAAAAAATCATTATGTACAAGTTTGGATAAATAATCATCTCTATTTCAGCCACACTTGTAGAAATATAATTTTTAATAAACTTAATGAAATTATTTTGATCTGCCTCGAGATATTTGAAAAACATCATCCTATTTTTTGTAAAAAACATAGAAAAGATATAATTTATTCAGACTTATGATACTTATCCTTCATAGATGATAGACAGAAAAAGACTCCCTCAAGATTACTGTTCATAATTTGTGTAATTTTAGTGGAAGAAACAGAAAAATCCTTATATTTCATTTTTCTGAAAATATTATCTTCAGAATCACCGAAACTAAACTGTACACTATATTGAATAATTTTATTACAACCTATTATGAAATATCTGATTTCACTTCATTGAACATTGATTCTTGAAATTGAAATGATAAAACCTATTTTGGATGAGGATAAATAAACAAGACCCATTCATAATATACCACTTTTCATAAAAAAAATATTTCGTCTAGAAACTTGTTTGCAATTTGGATATCTAGCTTTACCTTCTTTGGTTCGCTAGGTTTTCATCATTTCTACGAAACTAAAGGTTTGAGGTTCTCAAAATATGTGCTTATAATGTAGACATAGGTAGATAAAGGTATAGAGAGGCTGAAATATTTGATAAGTGTTTGAGAAATGAAAATGGAATATATTCAAAATGTTTCGAACAATGTATTGTTTCTAATTTCATTACGTATGTTAATTATGATGTTTTTAAAATACAGAAAGTGAATAAACTAAAGGTAATATAAGATAACTATAATATATATAAGAACAAAATAAATATTAAAAACAAATTTTATTTAAAGTCTTATGAAAATAATTTTAACATAAATAAATTTGAATATATAATTAAATAAATAGAATAAAAAAAATAAAAAAAATCATTAAAAAGATAAAAAGATTAAAATTTATATTCAATTTAAAATAATCCTGACTACCCCTTAATATAAAATACATACAATAGAAAGTGGTTTAGTGAAAATATTTGCTAGTTGAAATTTAGTGTCAATAAATTCTAATGATATATCGTCTTTAAGAACATAGTATCTTAAAAATGATTCATTATATCAAAATTTTAATTTCATAAATTAATTATAAGAATTTTTGAAATATTTATTGGACTTTCATTATCATATTGAATAAGAATTCTATTAGAATTCAGCCTAAAGTCCATTAGTGTGTTTTTTATCCACAATACTTTTGTATAGAAACTTCCTATAGAAATATATTCTACCTCTACCGTTGATAGGGATTTTGAGTTTGGCCTCTTACGTGAACATGATACTAAGGATTTCCTAAAATGTGATAGCTTTTCGATTTACTTTTTATCTAATCAACATCCGTCAAAATCAGCATCTGAATATGATATTAAAATAATATAAGATGTTTTTGGATAATGAAAACATTGAAAAATGTTCATTTTAAATACCAAAAAAATCAATTTGAAAGCTATAAGTTAATATTTGTTATGATTTCATTTAAATCTAGCACATAAACATAAAAAAACATAATATCAGGTATTCTAGAAGTGAGATATAATAAACTTCAAATCATACCTCTATATAAATGGTTGTCCACTAGTTATCTAGCTTCATCTAAATCATGTTTTATATTAGTACCCAAGGGAGTTGTATGTGTCTTGTTTTTCTCAAGACCAAACTGTAACATCCCAGGTAAATAAATAATATGAGATTTTCATATTTATTAATATT
This sequence comes from Viscum album, assembly GCA_963277665.1. NCBI lineage: Eukaryota > Viridiplantae > Streptophyta > Magnoliopsida > Santalales > Viscaceae > Viscum > Viscum album. Next base: position 1,543,420,436 of record OY728135.1, on the reverse strand, counting down.
TGAGAATTTAATATTAATTTTAATTTAAATGGGATGATATGTTCGATGTCATACTCGACACACAGAAATGGGTTTTTCTGAAATCTCATGTTGCATACAATGCTGAGTCATACTCAAAAAAATTATAATATAATATTATTTTAAATAGTAGTTAATTCCTAGCCATTGTATTAGTGGGAATGAACAAAACTAACTAAAATATGATTATTCATGTTGGTTAATTTTTTTAAATTTATCTCAAAAAAGTTTGACTCTTAAAATGTGAATGAATCCAATTTTTAGCAAACAAACACTAATATTCACTAAAAGGTTGATTTACCACCTTTTGATGGTGAACCATTTTTAACTATATTTTTTTCACTTTTATATGATATAATTGAAAAAATAATTTTCTTATATATAATCAGGACATCAAAATTTACTTTTGATGAAATTGTCTTATATTTTTGATAAAGTTCACTTTTTTATGAATAGCACAAAGTACTTCATTTTAATTCCAACCACACATTAAAATAATTTATTTATATAGTAATGTTGTTATTTTAATTGGTTTTAAAGTTTAATTGGATTATATTTTTACCATTTAATAGAATTTTAGTCATTGGATGTGATTTCAGTTATAAATTGAACATAAACAATTGTAAATATTTAGATAGTTATTATTTATTAAAATTATGTTTTTTGACAACGAGAATGAATTTTAAATTAATTTCTACAGCTTTTGTGTTTTGAATTTGGAAAAATGGATTCAATATTTTTAATCTATAGTTCATAATTGTTTAAGTAGGTAAATTTAATTTTTTATAAATTATAAATATTTACATCAATAAATATTTTATTTATCATGGTGAAAGGGTAAATATGTTAAATAATGGTGAAAGATAATATAATAATATTGTTAAATTATCCTTATAGTTGTCCTAAACCTATTGGATGATACAGGTCCGATCATAGGAATTCTTGGGTAGATTTTGGGTCTCTATGGAGCCACATGGGAGTGATAATGACATTTTATATTAATTAATTTTATGTAAAGACAAAAATATCATAACCATATACCTTTAAGTAAAAAAATTGTATATGGGGTTATATAAGTGATATCATCAACTATAAATATTAATTCAAAAGAAAAAACTTTTTCCTATATCATGGTATTTTATTTATAATTTTGATACAATATTTAATGAAATTTAGTTATGAAACAATGGTGATGAAATAATTTCTTCATTAATAAGGGATTCAAATAAATTACATTATAAATATAATAATAAACTTATTTTCATCATTTTTTTATGATAAAAACGAATTTTAGGGGTAATATTGACTTTTTAGATTTGAATTAATGAAGGTTGTTCGATATAATCAATTTGTTATATATATTTTAAATGTATTGATTTGAATAATTTTTAAATTGACACAAATGTGTTTTTAAAAAAATTAATATTTTATTAAATGATAAAATAATCCTGAAAATAAAATATTCTGAAAAATGACATTAATAATTTTATAAATGTCATAAATGATCAATTTTGGGATTCCTGGAATTTTATATTAAATATATTAACTATATTGTATGAATATATAAGAGGATACGGTAAAGGTTAAAAAAGTTAACAATGGATTAAATAAAAATGATAAGAGGTAAACAAATATCCAAAACCTGTCCAATTAATATTGGATGATTTTATTTTGACTTATATATATATATTATATTCAAAATAAATACGTTTTTTACATTTTGAAACTGAAAATAATTGTATAATAAAATAATATTTTCCAATGTTCATAAAGAGCCCCTCCCCCCTTATAAAAATCCATCACATCGAAAACCTACTCACACCTCTCAATCCATCTTACCTCATCCAAAATCTTCCCAAATAAGCTCCAAACTACCTTCTCTTACACTTATAAGCCTTACCTTAGACATAAGGCATTTCAAGAAATTCATTTGGTTCAATCCAAATGGAGTTACCCAATTTAAAGGTAATGTCTTCTCTCAAGTTCTTTTCTTTTATTTTCCTTATCCAACTCCCTAAATTATTTTCATTCCAATACTTTATAAAAAACCTATATCTTCAATATACTACGATTTTTTTATGAGATGTATTAAAACTACACTTACACCCACCCCCATCTAATGGATACGAGCATACTATTTCAATGGATGACAAACTACAACCTCATGAAACGATGATTGTTCAATTATCTTCTAACGCCTCTCATTGTGAATATTAAGATTGAACTATATTTATATTTGATATATATTACATTTATATTATCTATATGATTCTATATTTTCCATTTATATCATACCATTATTGTTTCCATAATGGATAAATACAATAATTTCATTTGTGAAAGTGCGGACTACCACCCCGTCAAAGTGATAGGACTTTTTCATTCCATACATAGAATGTAAAAAAGGATGGATTTAATGAAATTATATATGATATAATACTAGAATTATAATATACCTATGTATAATTATGTTTTTATTCCATTAAATATGAAATTGAAATTAAAGTATCATTTATGCCTGCGTATGACTTAACGTCTCCATGAACGGTGCATTTCATTCGTAATCTCCAAATGTTATATACAATTATAAATACATTTAAATACTAGATATATATATTATATATGATTTCAAAATATTAAATATAATTCTATATATAATGAAATTTTTACCACATGAACAACATGGAATTATAAGAAGTTCATTTTTTACTCAAGTACCAAATATCAACAAAACAACTGTTGATAACGTAAATTATTATCTAATGTTTATAACATAGTAATAAGTAATATAAAAGGAATAATAAACATGAAAACTGTTCTTAAGCGTGTATAAATTAACCGTATTTTATTATTCAAGATATTAAATAACGAATGAGTCAAGTCGGACACGAGGTAAGGGACTTCATCACAATCTCTTTTCATTGTGGCATATTTTGATTTATACACGACATTATTTTATATAGTTTATAAACCAATTTTAATTTAATTTAATTAAAAGGGGATATTTGTATACGTCGCGTTTTACTAAATTACAATGGGAATGTTTGTTTTTTATCATATGAAGTGACAACAACCTTTCCACTGCCGTGAGCGTTATTGGATTTTTGTCTTCCATAACAAGCCGTAATGTTTTTAAAAGGAAAATAAAAATCATATTGTCTCTTATGTATTTTGGTATTGAAAATTGTTTTGATAATGGATTGGTTTTGTTAATATATTTAAATGATATATTTTTATTAAAATGTGGAAATGTTATATTTCCTTTATGTTTGTTTTATGTGTGATGAATATGATATGATTCTTAGGCATTATTTACGTATACGGATGGTTTTGTGATAAACCTAGGGAGGGTTAGCCCAAGATAACTCTATAATTCCATGGGTAACATCATGAAGGTAAACATTAATTTTTCTCCTATGAGATTTATGGAATATATTTTGATGGGTATTTCAAATGTAACTTCCTACACAATTGTGAAATCTACATTGTAAGTATGATATGGATGCCAAAGTTTACCTTATAATTTTTTATTTCCATGTGTTATTAATGAATCTAATGATCGTTTGTGGTATGATAATGATTTAAAAGTATGATTTCATTAACTTGTACATATTGATGGACTAATGTTTTCTTTCCTTGTTTTATAACCTGTACTGAGCTTTTTATCATCATTCCACGTTTTTGAAATGTTTTTCATAAGATATAAGGTAGGGTATGAATAAGGAAGAATTCAAGAAGATTTATATCAATACAAGAATTACTGTTTTATTTTAAGAGTTTTAATTTCATGAAAAAATGTATACTTTGTATAAGTGTATAATTTTTAAATTTATGAGATGTAATGTAATAGTTATGGCCTTATTCTCAATAACTCTAAACCCCAAAAGATCATTAATGTGAATTATTAACTAAATTAAAATTTATATATTTTTTAAGGATGGGGCCTTATAGTTGGTATCAAAGATCAGTTTTTATAACTTCAAGAGTTATAATATTGTAAAATTAATATCAGTAAATTAATTTATTTTATGATTTAGTTGATATTGACTTTACGGATTACCATGTTGCTTCGCCTAAGATATTCTTTTTATCAGAATGGTTTTTCGAAGAGGAAACATGGAAGCTATAATGGGCCGACATCAGGAGGAAGACAACCTTCCAAATCAACAACCTCAGATAGTCAAAATCAATACTGAGTAATTCGTTACAGTGATGGAATAGTTGACTCAGGCTATAAATTGTGGTGTTTTCCATGAATGAGATCATCAAGGTCATCCAAAGAGGAACATGTTAGTAGTTTAGCATTTCATGGGGCAACATCCCCCAACATTCAAAGGATCATTTGACCATGTTCTACCTAAAGGGTGGATTAAAGAAATGGAAAATATGTTCTATGTCATGGGTGTTCCTAACATGAAAAGGTTAGTATCTCTGTTTACCATTTTGAAAGATAAGCTGATCAGTGGTGTTTGATGGTTAAGAATATCAGGGATTGTGAGGATATTGATGCTCTTGGTTGGGACGAATTCAAAGGTATGTTTCTTGAGAAATATTTACCTTAGTTTGTTCATATTTAGATGGAAAAACAATTCATGGAATTGTGGTAGGTGGATGACTTAGTGGCTAATTATGAATCAAAATTTACTGTATTGGCAATGTATGCACCAAATATCATATGATATCTCGATAGTAAAATCAATAATTTTTACTCTAGATTAAAACAAAATTATCAAAGGGATTTATATCCTGTTGAATTCAAAAGTTATGAAAAACTTGTTCGATGTGCGAAGATGGGGGAAATAGAGTTGGTGACGATCATGTGTTCTTTAAAAAACAGAATAAGTGGTCGAGGTGGTAGCCAAAAGGGAAGAACTTTTCAAAAAAAATTAATGGTAAGAAAAATAAGTTTACAATTTTTGAAAATTGTGATGAAAATCCTGATGGGTAATGTCCTTGGAATTCTGGTAAGTGCTACCGATGAGGTAAAATGGGAAATAAGGATCATAATTTCACTGAAAAAGATAAAGGATATAGTAAGAAAAAATATAATTTACAATCAGTAAATTTTTTTAGGTGTAATGAAATGGGTCATTAAGAAAATGAGTGTCCAACGAAGAACTCTATTGAGGGAAAGTAGACAGACTAAAAGAAGAAATTGGTGGTGAAATCCTTTTGTACTACTTCATCAGATGATGGGCTATCGAATGAGGTAGTATCAGGCACACTGGGTTTTTTTCAGATTATTCCAATGTGTTGTTTGATTTAGGGTAACACATTCTTTCATTTCTGATAATTTTTCTAGTAAATTGAGATTTACTTCTCATGATATGAATCCTGAACATATGGTAAATACACTGGGAGGAAATTTTGAGAAAGAAAGAAATTATAAGAACCTTTTTGTCCTTTTGTGTGTAAATAATCTTCCTGAAAACCTTATTTTTTTCCTCTAGTAGAGTTTGATGATATTTTGGGTATGTATTGGCTTTCCATTTACCATGATATAATTGACTGCAGAGCTAAAGAAGTTTCTTTTTAGAAATAATTTCATTATGTTTACAAGAAATAACCCTTACTTTTGATAACACATCAGAATGAATAGAATCTAGTAAAATATGGAACTAAATTCTACCTTGAACATATTATTGAAAATAAAGGAAGTATTCAGATTAATGAAGTTCAAGTGGTAAATAAGTATCTTGATGTTTTTCCTAATGAGTTTCCTGTTATGATACCTGGCTAGGAAGTTGAATTTAATGTTGAATTATTTCATCCTGCTATGTCAATTTCAAAACCACCTTATCAAATAGCTCAAATTGAACATTTAAAATTAATGAATCAATTTATGGAGTTATTAGATGAAGGTTTAATTCATACTAGAACATCATAATGGGGTGACCTTGTATTGTTTGTTAAAAGTAATGATAGTTCAATGAGACTTTTCATTGATTTTAGAGCATCGAAAAACATCACTATTATGAACATGTATCATTTTCCTCATATTGATGATTTGTTTGATCTACTCCAGGGAGATAAGTATTTTTCGAGGATTGACTTGAGGTAGGGGAATCATTAGTTGAATGTAAAGGAAGAATACATTCTTAAGACCATGTTTCTTATTAGATATGACCATTAAGAATTTTTTTTATGCCTTTTGGGATAACCAATGCACAAGTTGTATTCCTCGATCTTATGAATAGAATTTTACATGAGTTCCTAGATAAGATTTTGGTTGTGTTCAGTGATGATATTTTAGTTTATTCCAAAAGTAAGGAGTAACATTAAATTCATTTAAAGGGTTTCTTACAAACCTTAAAAGAAAATAAACTGTATGGGTAATTCAGAACGTTTGAGTATTGGTTACAAAAAATCTCAGTCTTTGGTCACATTGCATCATTAAACGGCATAACTGCAAATCCTTCTAAATCAAAAGTTGTTGATTATTTGGAAAGACCCACAAATATAACTGAGATCCGTAGTTTTTTTGATTTATTATGTTATTACTGGAGATTTATTGAATCCTTTTCATGGTCATCTAGTTAAATGACTAAGTTAACTCAAAAAGGTGTTAAGTTATTTTTGGAAATGGAATGAGATTATTATTTTCATGAATTTAAAATAATATTGGTGAATGATTCGTATTTTGCACTACCTTCTAGAAATGGTGAATTTTTTGTCTACAATGTTTCATCATTGAAAGGACTTAGTTGTGTCCTATTATAGAATAATTAGGTAATTGATTATGCTTCACGTCAGTTGAAACATCTTGATATAAATTACTGAACACATGATTTGGAATTAGCTGCAGTTGTTTTTTTTCTTTGAAAATCGGGAGGTGATTCATGCTAAAATTTACCCTAGAGAAGAAGGTAGAATGGTCCTTGTAGTCTATCATGGGTTTTCAAATCCACAGAGACCTAAAAAGTAACCTAAAGACACGTACATTCCATGGACTATTTTTGGATATGAATTGTCCAATATGGAATGATTTTAGATGGGTTTAAAGGATATCTAACTATTTTAAGTGAATTTAATTTAAAAGAATGAGTTGATCCTTGGTTATCACTCGTAGTGGATTGGATGAAACTCATTCTTCAACTATTTTCATTTCTTATATTTGAGATGAGATAATTTAAGAAGATCAAAAAACATCCTCACTTACTAGTTTAATACCTAAACACTATAATAATAATAACCTACACACTTTAAGGATCAATGTTTTGAGCACTTCAAGGCAAAGGTTCGTATTAGCACTTGAAGTTTGTGGCCTTAAATAAAACAAAGACGATGGAGTTTAAAAATCATAAAATAAAAATCTCAATTAAAATAAGTGATTTGAAATTAATATATTGATAAATAACATCCAATATATCCCCTTTCTACTCCTTTGGATCAAACCTTATGTGTTTTATCACTGCATCGATTCTATGGTTTCAATGGAAGCGGGAAGTAGAATCACATGTAAGGAATTTAAGAAGTAATGAAAACAATATAAAGAAAATGATCACTCCACCGTTGTGTGAATAATTTCACAATTTTTGGTGTGAATAAATTCACACCTTGAAGAAACAATATCAGTGTGAGATAGAGAACAACAGAATAAAAGGAGATGAATAACTTTTATATAGAATCTAGGATGAATTAAAACTACTTACTTGTGAAGGAAGAATGTTACAAAGGAAAATTGGCAGCATAATATTATGTTGAAAACAAATCTCAATGATGAAAAACATCTCCACCAGTACTACCTTAAATAGGCATTTTGGAATCCTTGGGTCGAGCCTCCAATGGTACAATAAATCCCACTTGATTATGGTAGGCCTAGGATGGTGGAATGCTTGTGAAACTTGGACTTTTCTACACATGACCCAAGGTGGCAGCCAACTTTCATCCACCGAACAGACATGCTTGGAAGTCCTTCTAGATGGCCGAATCAGAGTGGGACAAAGAATAAGGAAATTGATCTAGGGATTTCTCCTAATGACCAGTAATATTTGGGCCCAACTAATGATTTTGATTTTGAGATATGATTATATTAGTGGACTATTTTTCTGGGTCACAGAATCTATCCCATAAGCTTATCTCTAACATGGGATGCCCAAATAACCCCAATGGATGCAGAATTTGCACTAGCTCCTAAAGAAGTATGTGTTCCTATATATGTATTCTAGCCTCCCACGAAATTTGGGCTTCATTGGGGTTGTAATGTGGATCCCACATTCTCATCAGTGGGATGGTTTCCATTATTCCTTCTCTATAATTACATCCATTAATCTCTATATATCTCCTTCATCCTTTATGAATCCTCTATTGATCCCTAAATGAAACACGTTCATATTGAACTTTAGATATATTTACCAAAATATAATATTAATATATGGATAATTACATTTCTTAAAATCATATGAATCATTGGGTACTTTAAATGATGTTAAAAATTTTACCACATAATAGTGTAGTTTAAGAAGGGATTACAAAAATTATGCGAAATGATGTTCAATGTGTAAAATTCACTAAAATGGTGTTTATGAATAATAACGAACATTAATATCATATATATTAAAAATTTATATTAGCCTCTTTTAGTAGCTAATCACACCCCCAACTTTAGTTTTCCTATTCTTGAGAAAAATGTATCTCAACAATACGAAATTTGAATTCCCTTTTCTAATAACATTTTAATACACAACGATCATAAATGACCCTTATACCAAAAAATCATGAAACCCATCAAAAGATTTTCATACAAGATAGTTTTATTAGTAGATCCCAATCCCAAGCCCATTCTTTTGTTCAAATTCAATTCCATATTTCATCCAATATCAAATAAGGAAGAGGATGTTTTGTGTATCACAAAAGACACGAGGGTTCGTCTTTATTCAAGGGGTAAATGATAGAAGAACTCGGTTGAATCACATTTTAATATTAAGATGAGTATTCAATTTTTTAATTGTATTATTATTTTTTTGGTTTTTTTTCAATTTTTTCATGGAAATTGAAATTGCACTCAAAAGAGTCAACCCCTGTAGCGAGACTTTGCCGAAGACTCTCAGGCTCAAAGACCTTAGGGAACCATGTGAAGCCCATATACAAGGGAATAATCTAGATTTAACTCAGTCAAAAACAAATTCAAATTACCAAAAATACAGATAAAATTACTAACTCTAGGCCAGACAATTATGGAGTAACAATCCACATGTTCCGAAAGCCACACATTAGGTCATTTCATTGCTCTACGAGCAAATTTATTGTATTTTTAATTTTTTTTGAATACTCATATTAAAACTAAAATTATCACCAAACCTATGCTATTTGTTTGGGGGACCCCATGAATTCAAACTAATTCCCCACTATCCAAAGGACATTCATTGGGATATTTTTTTATTTGGATTTAAAGAATGTTGAACTATCAAATTGGATATCCACACTTTCCAAAATCAATGCTTATGAAATTATACAAGGATTAAAATCAAAATCAGGGAATACTGAATTATTTTATATTCAGTTTCAAAGTGGGAAATGTGAATTACCATGTTCAAAGTTAAAGGATGTTTTCCTTCCGTTTATATAAATTTTCTTTCAAATCATTTTTTTGGACACAAAAGAATTTTTTTTATCTCCCCCCAAATTGAAATAACACTGCCCCCAGTGTTTGACGAAATGAAAATTTAGAAGAAGTAGAGGCAGGTAAGGGAATTTCAAAAAGGAAATTGAAATATGAGGATCATGGAATGAATTCACTTGGTGGTTGAAGTTGAAGTTTAAGATGCTCCATATTACTCCTTTGATTTGTTGGGGGATGTAGGAATCTCCTTGATTGAACACGTATCAACAAAAATAGTCCTTGAACCATACAATGAAGAATGAACCAGACAAAACAAAAAACCCTATGATTTATTTAATTCCAAGTATCATAATTTTTATGGTTTTCCCTATTTTTTTTAAATAAAAAAATGATACATTGCCTTCTTTTAAATTTCTGGGTAAGGTATTACTCAAGGATCACACCCTGTGACACAGATGAATATGGTGCTCCTCTTTAATACCAACCCATACTCATAAAAAAAGAACATGTCAATAATAGATGTTTTTTATCCTACAAAAACATTAATAAAATAAAATAAACTGATGATACATTGTCTTATCATAAATTTCATGGTATGGTATTACTCACAGATCACAGCACGTGACACAGATGAATATGGTGCTTGCCATTCATACCCATCCTTACTCATAATAGAAGAACATGTCAACAGTCTATTTTTTTTATTAAATATCAAAATGATTAATTAATCCTATTTAAAATAAAAAATTGATTTAAACAACAAAATTATAAGAAACTTGAAAACCATGGGTTGACTCCCATGAAGCGCTTTGTTTAACGTTATTAGCTTGACTTGGACACCTAATTGATTAATTATTTTCATCATCTAATGTGCGTTCACACAATTCATCATCAAATTCATGTTTTCGGAATGGTGTAATGAATGGTTTGACATTATGACTATTAACTTTAAAGGTTTGACCGTTAGTGGGATCGTGAACTTCTACCTCCCCATGGGGGTACACATTATGCACTATGTAGGTACCTGACCATCTAGACCTCAACATTACCGAACGTAAATGATGTTTAGAACTATAAAAAATAATAGGTTTACCCTGTACAATGAGTTTGGTTTTATGATTTCGAGATGGTAGGCTTGTACTTTATCTTTATTGATCCTTGAATTTTCATAAGCCTCCATACAAAGTTCCTCTTGTTCATGGAGATCTAATTTCATTTTTGTTTTGGCCATTGAGATGCTATAATTCATTTTCTTAATTTCCCCAAAGCCTTTTATTAAATCTCCAAAGGTAAATGGAATGCTTTACCATATACCATCCTACGTGGGGAAAATCCTAAAATGGTTATATATGTGGTTCGATAGGCCCAAAGAGCATCTAAGAGTTTTCATGACCAATCTTTCCTAGATGGTTTAATAGTTTTCTCACGAATTTGATTGATTTATCGATCGGTTTACATAGGTTGACCATTTGTCTGTGGGTGGTAATCAGTGGACACTTTTTGAGAAATTTCATACTTTTCCATGAGTGATGAGAATAGACGATTGCAAAAACGAGTTCCATGATCACTAATGATAGGCCTAGGAATTCCAAATATAGGGAGATGCTTTATTTTAGGAATTTAATCATAGTTTGATGATCATTGGATTTTTTGGGGATGGCCTCAACCCATTTTGAGACATAATCAATAGCTAAGATAATGTAAATATATCCCCTAGAGTTTGGGAAGGGACCCATGAAATCAATTCCCCAACAGTCAAAGATTTCAACCACTAAGATGGGAGTGAGTAGCATTTGATTTCTTTTCGTGAGGGACCCTACTTTTTTACACCTATGATAGCATTGTAAAAATCTGTAGGAGTCCCTTGAGAGGGTGTTCTAGAAGAGGCCACACTGAAGAATCTTAGCAGATGTCTTCTTAGAGGAAAAGAGACATCCACATGCCTCACTATGACAGAATTTATGGATGGACTCTTGTTCAGATTCTAGGACACACGTCCTAATGACTTGGTCATGGAAGAACTTATAGAGGTATGGATAATCAAACACACATTATCTAACATCCAAAAGAAATTTGCTTTGAGAATGAGTCCCAAATAATTTTGGAATGACTCCTGTAACTAATAAATTTGCTATGTCAGCATACAAAGGGCAGTCACTCACAGAGTATTGGTGTTCATCAGGAAATGAATCAGACAAAGAAAGGTGATTTGAGTTGTCTTTGAATTCTAGCTTAGAGAGGTGATCAGATAAAAAATTTTGAACGCCCTTTTTATCCTTGATTGTGAGGTCAAATTCTTGTAAGTGAAGGACCCACCTAATTAGTTTATCCTTAGAATCTTGTTTTTGGAAGAGGTATTTTAGTGCAGAATGGTCAGTGAACACAGTGATGGGGGATCCTAAGAGGTAGGACCTAAACTTCTCTAAGGCAAAAAATAGCATGTAACTCATTTTTAGTGGTGGTGTAGTTGATTTGGGCTTCATTTAAGGATTTTCTTGCATAAGAAAATACATAAGGAGTTTTATCAAAACATCTTCCTAACATATCTCCAACAACAAATTCAATCGCATCACACATAATTTCGAAAGGAAGGTTCCAATTTGGACATTTCATATCGAGAGGAGAGTTGAGAGAGGATTTGAGGGTTGAGATTGAACCCTCACAACTTTATATCCAAACAAATGGAGCATCCTTTACTAGAAGAGTAGAAATGGGATGGGAGATTAAACTAATGTCCTTGATGAATCTTTTATAGAAACCATCATGTCCTAAGAAAGACCTCACTTACATGAAAGTTTTCCGTGATGGAAGGTGAAGAATGATTTTAACCATGGATTTATCAACTTAAACCCCCTTACTTGAGACTAGATATCCTAGAACTAGTCCCTTTTTCACCATGAAATGGCATTTTCCAAGTTTAGGACTAGATTATTTTCTTCACATCTTCACAAGACTCTTTCTACATTCCTCGTACATCTCTCAAATGTATCCCCAGAAACAGGGAAGTTATCCATTAAGACCTCTATAAAATCCCCTACCATGTCTGAGAATATTCCCATCATTCACCGCTGGAAGGTTCCCAGGGCATTGCATAACCTGAAGGGAATGTTTTTGAAAGAAAAGGTGCCAAATGGAAATGTGAATGTATCCTTCCCTTGATCCTTTAGGGAGACCTCAATTTCATTATACCCCAATTACCCATCTAATAAATAGTATAAGGCATGACTTTCCACTCTATCAAGGACTTGCTCAATGAATGGTAAGGGGGAATGGTCCTTCTTGGTGAATGAGTTTAGCTTCCTATAGTCAATACAAGACCTCCATCCACTACTCACCCTAGTTGTAAGAATCTCTCCATCCTTATTGTTTATCACTTTGATTCATGCCTTCTTGGGAACAACATGTATTGGGCTGACCCACTCACTCATAGCTATGGGATATATGATACCAACTCTTTACAATTTCAGAAGTTCCATCCTTACTACCCCCATGAGATTAGGATTGAGTGGTCTTTGAGGTTGACGACATGGCTTTGAATCAGATTCTTGAAAAATCCTATGTGTCCCGATAAGTGGGCTAATCCCAGGACTATCAGACAGGGTCCAACTAATGTCTTTCTTATGTTTCTTAAGTATATCTAGAAATATCCTCTCATTATTGGCTCCAAGAGAAGAAGAAATGACAATACGATGTGTTTGATTGTCCCCTAGGAAGGCATAAATGAGTGCAGCGGGAATTTCCTTCAATTCAAGATCAGTTTGGTTCAAAATTTCCGCAGAATTTGGGACATTGGATAAATATCAAATTTTTTCTAGTGTTTTAGATAGGATTGATTCCCCACATGTAGAAGTTTCAGCTAATAGATTATCTTGATCAGATTTAGTGAAGGACGTTTGATTGGTCTCTATGAAATTGGTTTCGAGAAAGGTTTCACTGATTTTTGGACCTAAGACATCATCATAAGAGTAATTTGAAAATGATTCAATCCATGGAGATATACTTCCTTTTTGTGAACAATGTAAATCAATCTCGTACTGACTTAAACATCCATCAAATATTCCTTTCTGTTCTATGGATTCATTATTAATGCTTCCTATCGTGTTTACTTCATGAATGTCCTCGTCATCCCCTATTTGTGATCTTGCATTATAGATGTTCAAGTCTAGACTCATGTTCCCAAAGGTGATGGTCATGTTCCCATTTCGAACTCGGAAAATAGAGTAGATTGTTGTAAGGAAAGGATGACCAAGGATAATTGTGGGTTTTTCCTTATTTCCTATGTTTGGATGGTTGTAAAGGACATTGAAATCAATAGGGTTGATGGAGTTTTCAACCTTTACCAAAACATCCCTTAAAATACACTTTGGAACCCTAATTCTACGACCAGAAATTTGATGTTTGAAAGATGTGGGTTGGAGTTCTTCTAGGCCTAACTGTAAGTACATAGTATAAGGAATGAGATTGACACTAGAACCTAGGTCACATAATGCCTTGAAAACTTTTCTCTATCCTAGTTCAATGTTGATGTAAGGGCAACCTGGGTCTTTCAACTTAGGAGGAATGGTCCCTTGAATTGTGGTACTCACATTATCAGCCAAAAGGACAAGGTTTTAATGTGAAAATTTTCTTTTAAAAGTGAATAATCCCTTAAGGTACTTTGAGTAGGCAGGTATGGTTTGGATTGCACCGAGAGGGGGAATGTTCAACTTGACTTGTGAGAATATTTCCCTCAATGTTTCACTCAATTCAGGCTTGGGTTTTCCCCTCAAGCATTGAGGTTATGGTGCAGGTTTTGGGGTTGTTGGTTGAAGAGTTTTTTCTTTGAAATTGTTATCTTGTTTTTATGTTTGATCATCTAGTTCATTTGAATTTTCATCCAAGTTTGAATATTCAGGTGGGTTCTGAATTAGTTGTTCTGTTTTATCAATTGATTTCCCACTTCTTAAAATAGTCACAACCTTTAGTTGTTCATGAGTGCAACCTGACTCTCTCCTTGAAGTTGAGGATGGTACAGCCTGAGTAGTCTTGGGTGCCTTTCCACTTTTCATGGTTTGAAGTTCTTGTTTTAGGGAAGAGACTTTCAAGTTCATCCTCTCCATTTGTTTTCACATTTGTTCTAGTAGGCTTTATGGAACAGTTTGGGTTAGTGCTTGAGAAGATTGGTTTATCCTAGGGGGATATTTTGGAGGTTGGATCGTTTCTTGAAAATGGAATGGTGGTTGTTGGTATTTGATAGGTTGGGTTTGGAACTAGTTATGGGTTTGGTACTTATGATGGGGGTAAGTATTTTGTCCCTATGGTTGGCTAGGATGTTGGTTATCATTCCAGTGGAAGCCTGGGTGGTCATTATACCTTGGGTTGAAGTTGTTTTGGTACTGAGGCTTTTGAAAGTTTGAGGCATTTACATCCACTGGGGGTCTTTCTAAAAGAACATCCTTGATGGATGGAATGCTTCGACAGTTGTTTGTCTTATGGTCATGTTTGTCACTAATTGTGCTAATAGGGTCTGCAGTTTGGATTTCAAGGACTTTCATAAGGTATATCTCTTCAACCATCCTAGAGAGTGCTACGAGTTTATCCCTAAGGCTTTCCTCTTCTCTATGTGAATGAATTCTAGTATTTCATTGTGTCTTTTCAGAA
Organism: Viscum album; assembly: GCA_963277665.1. NCBI lineage: Eukaryota > Viridiplantae > Streptophyta > Magnoliopsida > Santalales > Viscaceae > Viscum > Viscum album. The sequence continues at coordinate 1,543,405,216 of OY728135.1, read as the reverse complement.
TAAGGTGAAGTTCCCTATATTTGGTTTTGTTCAGAAAGGCTTTCTAGATACTCGTAAGCATCATTTGGGGATTTTTTTTAAAGGTTCCATTACACATCATGTCAATGAATTGATTGTTCCCCATACCCAACCCTTCATAAATAACTCTCAATTGTTCTAGAATAAAAAAACCATAATGTGGAACAATGTTTAGAGTGTCCTTGAACCTCTCCCATGTTTCATAGAATGACTCTCCCTATTTTTCAAAAAAGTTTTTGATTCCATTTTTAAGTACAATTTTTTTGTGGTGGGGAATTTATTTATTTTTGTATAATTATCTTTTTAGTTAGTCCCAATAGTTAATGGATGATGGTCTCAAATTGTTTATCCAATTTTAATCTAGATCCTTTAATGAAAAATGAAATGGCCTCATCATAGATAATTCTACTTGATGTGGAGGACAAATGGTTTCTACAATGTCATTGAACTCTTTAATGTGAAGGTAGGGAATCTCAGACTCCATTCCATGGAATGTGGGAAGGTGGTTTCGGACATGGAGTTTAAAACTGTAGTTGGAATATTCTAAGTAATTGTGTCTAATTCCTGAGGCGGAATTGGTCTAGGATGGTGTGAGGTAGTCATTCATGGTTTGATCAATTGCATTCCCCATGTTTGGGATGCCTAATTTGGGTTTCCATTTTGGTTCCCACCGGGGTTTATGAGTTGGTTTCTTTGAAGACATTCCATTGAAATAGGCTCAATTTTTGACTGTGGAGTATTAGGATGATTAGGATCTAATGGAAAGAGTTCCCTTAGTGTACTTGACTCCCCAAACCCAAGACTATCCACCCTAACTAGATGGTTTGATTGATCGCAGGTATAGGTGGACATGCGCCTAAAGAAAAAAAATGAGAAAGGGACAAGATAAGAGAATATGGATGATAAAAAAAGAAATTAGGGAGAATAGAATGGGTGTTTAGATGACTTAACAGGGTCCCCAGAAATGACACCAAAATTTGATTTACACTCAAATTTACCCAAAATAAGAAGGTTGAACGGTCCTTGTAGTCTAGCTTGGGTTGTCGAATCCACATAGACCTAAGAAGTAACCTATAGACACATACATTATATGGACTATTTTTGGATATGAAGTGGCCATATTGGACTGATTTTAGATGGTTTTAAATAATATATAATAGATTTAAGTGAATTCAATTTAAAAGAATGACTTTATAGTAGGTTATCACACTGGGTTGATTGGATTGAATTCTTTCTTCAACTATTTCAATTTCTTATATTTTAGATGAGTTAATTTAAGAAGATAAAACAACAACCACACTTACAGGGTTAATTACTAAAAACTATAATACTAATCACCTATACACTTGGAGGATCAACGTTTTGAGCACTTCAGGGTAAATTTTCGTATTAGCACTTGAAGTGTGTGGCCTAAAATTCAACAAGGACGATGGAGTTTAAAAATCATAAAATAAAATCCCAATTAAAATAAGTGATTTGAAATTAATATATTGATAAATAACATCTAATACAGCCCCTTTCTACTTACATGTATCAATCCATTAGTGTATTATCCCTCCATTTATGCTATTGTTTCAATAGAAGCGAGAAGTAGACTCATGAGGGAGGAATTTATGATGTAAAGAAAACAATAAAAAGAAAATGACCACTCCACCGTTCTATGAATAATTTCATAGGGTTTGGTGTGAATAAATTCACACCTTAAGGATACGATATAGATGTGAGATGGAGAACAATAGAATAAGAGGAGAAGAAGAAATTTTATTAAGAAACTATAATGAAATAAAACAACATACATGTGAAGGAAGAACATTATAAAGACAAATTGGCACTATAACATTAAGATGAAAACAAAGCTCAATGATAAAAAAAGCCTCCCCGCAACTTCTTTAAATAGGAATTTTGGAAGCCTTGGGTTGAGCCTCGAACAGTAAAAAGCATTTCACTTGACTATGGTAGGCCTAGGGTGGTGGAAAGCTTGTGGAAGTTGGACTTTTCCACAGTTGACCCGAGGTGGTAGCCAACTTTCATCCACCGAACAGACGCGAAGGAAGACCTTCTAGATGGTCGAATCAGAGTATTCCATAGAAGAAGAAAATGTATCTGTGGATGTCTTCTAACCTCCTATTAAATTTGGGCCCATTTATAGTTATAGATTCTGTGATAATATTAGATTAGTAGGATGTTTTTATGGGCCATAGAATCTGGCCTAGAATTTTATCTCTAACTTGGGACACCTAAATAACCAAAATAGAGGCCGAATTAGAACTGGATATTTTAAAATGATTTGTTCATATGTATGTCATCTAGACTTCCACGAAATTTGGGCTTCATTTAATTATAATTTTGGTCCCACATTTTCATCAGTGTGCTGGTATCCATTCTTCCTTCTCAAGAATTACTTCCATTCATCTCCAAATATCTCCATCATCCTTTATGAATCATTCATTGATCCTTGAATGAAAAATGTTCATATTGAATTTCAGATTAATTTCCCAAAATATCAAATTAAAATATGCATAATTACATTCCTTAAAATCAGATGAATCATTTTGTACTTTAAATGATGTTTTAAAAATGTACCACATAATTGTGCATTTTAAGAAGGAATTATCATCATAATGTGAAATGATGTTCAAAGAGTAAAATGCACAAAAATGTTGTTTATGAATAATAAATAACATTAATATTATATATATTAACACTGAATATTTTCCACATTTAGTGTCTGATCAGAAGGAATCATCTGTAAGTAGAAAAATGTGAAATATATACTTACCACAAAAGATTGAAGTATATATTTACTCAGAAAAAATTGAACATGAGATAGAGGAGACGGTTAGAATTAATAAAGGATTATTATTGCATGATTCATTATCATACAGGGAATATAAATAATGTGGGTGATGAATTGAGTCAAAAAAGTAATGCTACATTAACCATGTTACGTTTGGAACAAGATAATTTGAGTAATGATTTTATGAACATTGGTATAGATGTTTTTGTTGTTGGAAATTCATCTGTTTTGTATCAGGTGTTAGTGAAATCATCCATAGAAGATAGAATTAAGAAAGCACAAAAAAATACAATGTGTTTTAGAACAATGTAGAGTTGGTTTAGAATGGTAAGTTACCTGAATTTAACAATGATAATGATTGTGTTTTGAGTTTTGGAAAGTGATTATATGTGCCATGTGATTTATAGTTGAAAAATGAGTTGTTTTTTGAAACTCATAGTTCTCTATTTTCAGTTCGTCCTATCGGTACTACGTTGTATAGAGATCTTCAGAAGTATTACTGGTGGGATGGAATGAAAAGAGACAATGTTGACTTTACTGTGAAGTGTTTGACTTGTCAACATGTTAATGTAGAGCATAAGTTACCAAAAGGGATGCTTTATCCATTATCGGTGCCATAGTAGAATTGAGAAAACATACCCATGGAATTTTTTTGTGGGATTACCAAAGACATCATGATGTAACAATGCAATATTGGTTATTATTGATCAATTGACTAAATATTCTCATTTACTTATTATTTGAGATAATTTGTCTCCAGATCAACATTCTCAGTTTTATATTAAATAAATAGTTAGGTTTCATGGAGTTCCCATATCCATTGTATCAGATGGTTATCCTAGGATTACTTATAACTTTTGGAACGGCCTTTAGAAGTCGTTGGGTACTGAATTATATTTTAGTACAGATTTTCATCAGCAAACAATTGGGAAAGGAGAATGAACAATTCATACATTGGATGATATGCTACATGCTTTCTGAATAGATTACTAGGGATTTTTGGATAAACATATATTTTGGGATGAATTTTCATATAATAAAAGTTTTCATTACAGTGTACATATATCATTGTTTGAGGGATAGTATGGTAAGAGACTTCGAACTCTAGCTTTTTGGGATGAAGTTGGTGAAAGGAAACTGATGGAACAAGAATTAGTTTTAGAGATGGTAGAGGAAGTTATGTTGATTCAGAAGCACATGAGAACACCTCAGAGGATTTATAATAGTTATTTGGATAACCAGATGATGGATCATTCATTCAAGGATGGTGATCAAGTCTTTCACAAGGTTTCTCCATTGAAAAGTGTTATGTATTTTGGTAAGAATGGAAATCTTAGTCAGAGGTTCATTTGACCCTATGAAATACTTGATAAAGTTAGACTAGTTGTTTATAGTGTGGCTATAACTCCATATTTATCCCAGTTACACAATTTTTTTTCATTTTTCAATGTTTAGAATGTATATTCTTGATCCATCTCATGTTTTGAGTCCAAAGGTAGTTTAGTTGGTATAGAATATATATTATAAGGAATAACCAGTCCAGATTTTTGACCGTAGAGACCATGTGTTCTGGAATATGGTAATTCATCAGGTAAAGGTTTTATAGAAAAACCATATGGTTGATGTGGAAACATGTTAATATGAAAATTCTATAAGGGATATATACCACCACTTATTTGATAAGAGAATAGAATTAAGGTGGAGCACATCCAAAAAGGAGGGGTGGATGTAACGTCCCAGGTAAATAAAGAATATGATATTTTCATATTTATTAATATTTGTGAATTTAATATTAATTTTACTTTAAATGGGATGATATATTTGATAGAGTTCCCGACATGAAATAATGAGTTTCTCTGAAATCTCATATTCCACACAATACAGAGTCATACAAAAAATATTATAAAATAATATTATTTTAAATGGTAGTTAACGCCTAGATTTTGTATTGGTGAAAAAGAACAAAACTAACTAAAATATGGTTATACATGTTTTTAAAATATAGTTATATTAATACAATAAAATTTTGAGGCTTAAAATGTGAATAAATCCAATCTTAGGCATAAATACACTAATATTCAATAAAGGTTGATTTATCGCCATTTTAGGGAAATGCCTTTTTAAATAATGTTTTGACACTTTTATATGTTCTATTTGAAAAAATAATATTATTCTTTAGAATCATCACCAAAAAATTTACATTGAATGATATTTTCATATTTTTCTAATAAATCTTAGTTATTATGAAAAATGCAAAATAATGAATATTAATTCAAACTACCTTTTAATCTAATTTATTTATTTAGTTAGATTTTTATTATAAATCTATTTAAAGTGTAATTGTATTATATTTTTACAACATAATCCAACGGGGGTCATTGGAAGTTATATCACTTTTAAATTCAACATAATTAAAGGTAAATATTTTGATAGTTATTATTTCATAAAAACACGTGTTTTGTTTTGACAATGAGAAATAATTTGAAATTAATTTCTAACACTTATGTGTTTTGAATTTGAAAAAATGGATTTCATATTTGGAATTCAGAAATCCATATTGCGTAAATAGATATCTTGTAGTTTTAAGACATTATTAATATTTACATTGGTAAATATTTTATTTACCATTGTTAAAGGGTAAATCTGGTAAATAATGGTGAAAAATAATATTATAATAATATTTAATTACCCTTACACTTGTCCAAACCTTATTAGATGGTAAATTTCTTACCACGGTCATCCATGGGTCTATTTTGGGACCATATGGAGCCACTTGTGAGTGATAAAGACATTTAATATAAATTAATTTAAAGTAATGACTAAAATGACATAAACATACATCTTTTAGTAAAAAAAATATATATGGTGTTATGTAACTGATCTATTCAGATATAAATATTCATTTTAATTATAAAATTATTTTTTTATATCATGGTATTTTATTTAATATTTTTATAAATTATATAAATAAATTTAATTATGAAAAAATGGCGATGAAGTAATCGATTCATTAATAATGGATTCAAATAAATTTTATTAACAATATTAAAAGAAATTATTTTTGAAACCTTTAAGGCCATCCAAGAATTTAATGGGTAATAGTGACTTTTTATAATTGAATTAATGAATTTTTTTCAAAATAATCATGTTTTTATATATTTTTTAAATCCCATGAAATAAATATTTTATAAATTGACAAAAATGAGTTTTTAAAACAATTAATATTTTATTAAATGATAAAATAATCCTAAAAATCAAAGATTTAGAAAAATTACTTAAATAATTTTAAAAATGTCATAAATGATCCATTTGGGTCAGTTTTCTTTTTATATTAAATATATTAACCATATAATATTAATATTTAAGAGGACATGGTAAGGGTTAAATAAGTTACCAAAGGGTTAAATAAAAAAATAATGATTAAAAAAATTTCCAAAACATGTTGAATTCTTATTGAATGATTTTATTTCGACTCTTATACACTGTATCATCGAATTAAATATTTTTTGGACCTTTTGAATCTGAAAATCATTATATATTAAAATAATATTTTCAAACTTTCTTATAGAGCCCATCCTCCCCCTTATAAACAATCCATCACCTCTAACACTTTCTCACACCTCTCTAGCCTCCCTTGGATTGTACAAACTCTACCGAAACAAGTTCCTGACATCTATATATTCCACATAGAATCATTACCTTATTTATAAATCACTTCAAGAATGCCTTTTGGTACAAACCAAAGGTAGTTACCCGATTTAAAGGGGACACCTTCTCTCCAGTTCTTTCATTTATTTCCCATCTCTAAATCCATAAACTATCTTTATTACATTATTTTATAACAAAAACAATATCTTAAATATAATATGATGATGTTTTTTGAAGTATTAAAACTACACTTTCACACCCCCATCTAATGCATACGAACATACTATTTTAGTAGACGGTGAACTACTACCTCACGAAATGATGAATGTTCAATTAACTCCCACTGCCTCTCAGGGTGGCCATTATGAAGGAAATATATTTATATTTGATATATAGTATATTTATATTGTCTCTATTATTCTTTATTTTTCATTTATAGAATAAATTCATTGATTCCATAATGGATAAATACGATAATTTCATTTGTGAAAGTGCGGACTTCCACCCCCTCAAAGTGATATGACTCATTCATGTCATACATGGAATGTATAAAGGATGAAGTTAATGAAATTAAATATAATATTATACTGGAATTATAATATACCTATGTAACATTATGTTTTCATTAAGTTAAATATGTAATAGAAATGAATGTACCATTCATTCGTACGTATGACTTACCATCTCCATGAAGGGTGAATTTCATTTATTATCTCTGAATATTATGTAATGTTATAAATATATATATATATATTGGATATATATGATATATATGATATCTAAATCATGAATATTATTCGGGAGATAATGTAATTTTCACCACATGGACAACCAATAATTATAAGATGTTCATTTTTGACTAAAGTACCAACTATCGACAAAACGACTGTTATTAACAGAAATGATTATGTAATGTTTATAACATGGTAATAAGTAATATAATTGGAATAATAAAAATAAAGAAGTTTCATAATAAAGAATTAATTACAATCAATTTATTATTTAGGAGAATAAAAACGAACGAGTCAAGTCGGACACGAGGTAAGGTACTTCGTCTCAATCTCCTTTCAATGAGGCATATTTTTATTTATACACGAAATTATTTTATACGGTGTACATACCCCTTTTAATTTTAATTTCATTCAATGGGAATATTTTTTTATGTATAATTTTAAAAAATGGCTATGGGAATGTTTCTTTTTAACATACACAGTGATGATGACCTTTCTGCCACTGCGAGCATTATTGGATTTTTGGATTTCCTAACAAGTCATAATTTTTTTAAAAGGAAAATAAATACCATATACACTTTTACATATTTTGGGTATTGAAAATTGTTTTGATAATGAAATGGTCATGTTAATATATTTAAATTATATATTGTCATTGAAATGTGGAAATTTTATCTTTCCTTTATGTTTGTTTTATGTGTTATGAATTTTATATGGCTCTTGGGAATTATTTAAGTATACGAGTGGTTCCGTGATAAACCACAGGTGGGTGATCCCAAGATAGCTCTCCCATGAATTAGATAACGTGATGGAGGTTAAAGTTAATGTTTCTCCTAAGAGATTTAATGAATATACCATGATGGTAATTCCAAATGTAACTCCCTACGTAGCTGTGGATGCTACAACGTATGTATGATATGTATGCCACAAGTTACCTTTATGATTTATGATTTCCATATTTTATTCATGAATCATAGGATCTTTTTTGGTATGTTAATGATTTAAATGTCTGATTTCATTGACATGTATGAATTGATGGACTGATTTTTTTCTTTCCTAGTTTTATAACCCTTACGGATCTTTTTATGCTCATCCGATGTTTTTGAAATGTTTTTCATAGGATATAAGGCAGGGTAAGAGAAAGGAATAATTCAAGAAGATTTCTATCAATTAAATAATTCTGGTTTTCTTTTAAGAGTTATAATTTTATGAAAAAATAGAAACTTAGTATAAGTGTCTACTTTTTAAATTTTTGAGAAGTAATGAAATAGTTGTGGCATAATTCTCTAAAACACCAAATCTAAAAATATCCTCAATGTGAAATATTAACATAATTCAAGATTATATATTATTAAATTTGGATGATTTATATAAACTTTTTCAATAAATCAATAATATATTTACAATGGTTTAAAATATTTCAATAATATTTTTGATAAATTTTAAGTCCCAATAAAATTTAATTATCCCATCATACTCAATTAAAATTATTTTTGCATTAGTTCTAAAAAATCATTAAAAAATATTTCATTAGATGAACAAAAAATAACCTCATCAACATAAATTTGAACTCATAATGTATTAGAAAAAATTATTTTCTTAAAAGGAGTTGGATATACCAATAAAATAGAAAATAGATTTTCAAAAGAAAATCACTAAATCTTTAACACTAAGATCTAGGTGCTAGTTTGTGGTCATAGAGAGATTTAGTAAGTTTAAAAATAGAATCTGGTTTTTGAGATTTTCAAAACCAGGAGGTTTTTCAACATAAACGTCCCCGATTAAATAAAAATAGATAAAGTAATATTTAACATCCATATGATATGCATAAGCTAAGTGGAATATAATTTATTGTAATCATGCTACATTGTCTATGGTTTAATCATAATGTATACCTTATTCTTTATTGTATCATTTAGCTACATTCATTAATTTTGTATAGTTATAATCCCCTAATCAGATTGTTTATTTCATAAGACCTATTTAGTTCCTATAAATAGATAATTTTATGTTCTTTCAACTAATTACCAAACTTTATTCCATTTTATTTGGATATTCTCATACTGAATTGAAAACATACAACTCCTATCTTCTATAGATTCTTCAAAATATTTCTGTTTTAGTTGATATAGAAAAGAAGAGAATTCATCTAGGTTATTTCTATTTCTTATAGTTCTTATTCCTATGTCTAGGTCTCCTATAACCATTTCTAAAAGATGATTTTCTATGGTTCTAGACAGTATAAATAAAACCCATTTATGTTCATCAGTATCATTATCTTATAAAAATGACTTGATTTTTTTATATTATTTTCTAAATCATATTTAATGATTTCAAATATCATGTTGTCAGAAGAGTCAATATTTTCATTAGTTTGATAATTATTTTTAGTAAAAGGTCATGTTTATCAAACATCACATGAACAGATTTTTCAACAATCCATGACTTTTTATTAAACACTCTATAGGAATTAGAGGTAGTAGAATATCCTATAAATATTAATTCTTCATGTTTTGGATCAATCTGACCAAAATTTTCTTTTCTGTTCAGGATATACAAATTGCATCTAAAAAGGTTAAATTACAAAACTTTAGGCTTTCTATTATTTTAATTTTCGTAAGGAATATTTTTGAAAATAATTCTATTTAAAACTCTATTAATGTTATAGTAGGCTAGGATTATATCTTCTACCCGTAAGTAGGTATAGAGACATTTTTCATTCAGCAAAGTCTTATCCATTTGTAGAAAAGTTCTATTTGTTCTTCAAGAATTTCAATTTATTGAGGTGTTATTTGTGAAGAAAATGTGGGTTTAATTACTATATTTGGAAAAAAGGAATTGAATTATTGATTATAGAATTCTCCACCATGATGACTTATTAATGAAATTATATTAAATTCCATTTAATTTGGATAGATCTTAAAGAAACATTTCAAATTAGTAAAATCGTCACTTACGATTTTTATAAAATTGTTTAAAGTAAATATAGGTAAATCATCATTAAATATATATATATATATATATATATATATATATAATTTTCTATCTAATCATGCTACTCATGATTTGTGCAGACAAATCCATGTGGATTAGTTCTATAGGTTTTGAAGTAGAAATTTTGTTTTTAGATTTGAAGGAATATTTTTGTTACTTACAAATTTGGAAAGCATCAAATAGTTATCACAATCCAATTTAAGACTAGGTATATCAACAACTATCTGTTTCATATATTATTTCCATATAGATTAAATATTAAAATGACTATGTCTCCTTTTCTAGTTCTGAGACTCATTTATCATAATTGTTAAACAATACCATTTAAGTTTACACAATGAATTTGAATCCAATATATAAACATTATCAACTATAGGTGATCTAAACATAATAATTTTATCTTTAAACAAAGAGAAGGAATTTTTAGAAAAATCAATATAATATCTATCATCACAGAGTTGAGATATACCTATCAGGTTATTCATCATCCCTTGTATATATTGAACATTGTAAATTGAGACATTGTTTGGATCACCAATAGTCCCAATTCCAATTATTTTTCCTTTGGTATTATCACCAAAGGTGACAAAATCTCAATCTATTTGAGTTAGTGTATTGAAATTAGATGATTTTCCACTCATATGACTCAAGAATCTACTTTCTATGTACCATATATCTTTTCTATTTCAATGAATTGTTTCCTACAAAGTAAAATTAGTCGAAATTTTGTTTTAGTACCCACATCCTCTTGGATCTAGTAGTATTAACTAGTACTGATATAGGAATATAATTTTTTTTATCTTCCATAACATATATCATTTTCATAATAAAAAAATTTCAAATAAATTCAATTTTAATTGCATTTATTTGAGGATTCCTCATATAACAGTTTTTTGTTATATGTCCTTCTATTCCACAAATATATCAATTAATAGTTTTTGTGTTTTGAACAAAATAATTCATATACAGTTGTAATTTTTAACTTTACTTCCTATACTAAATCATTATTTTTACTAACATTTTTAAATAGAATTTAATTCATAATATTGTATCCTTTTATAATAATGAGAGATCTACTTTTATAAGTTTTACTTCATCTTGTAATACTTTAATATTATTTTCATGATTATATCATTTTGTGGTAAATTAGTTAAAATTTTCAATTAACACCTGGTGTTGTTTATGTAAAGTATTTTTTCCCTTAAAATAGAATTTTAAATATTCTTTAATGATTTGTGATTCTTTAGTAAAGAGTTATATTTTTCTTCTACAATTCTAATGATGGTAGAAAATTTATTAATTGAATAAGTTAAATCAGAATCAGAATTGAAATTAGATTAATAATATGTTTGTACATTATATTTTTCATCCATGAAGCTGATATTTGATTTCAAATTTTATTCTTCGTTTTCTGAATCAAAGTTTTATGAGCTGTTGGAGTCTTAAGAAAAAAATAATTTATCCTTCATTTATCTTTTTCCTTTTTTTTTCATAATCATAATTTTTATGATATATTTTTTCCATATTTATCTTTTCACCATTTTGTTGAGGCCAATCAGTTCTTATATAACCTAATTTCTTACATTCACAGCATCTGACTTCCCCTGAGTATTTATCATCCATTTAAAGGGATTCATAAATCCTATTTTATTTTTATAATATATTATAATCATTATGGATAATCGTGCCAGTTCCATTGTAGAATCATATGTATCTGAATTTTTTTCTTCTCTGACTTCATGATTTATTCTTTTTCTTTTCCTATGTGATGTTACCTTTAAAGTTGAATTATCGTTTCTCACTAAGGCAGGATGATCATTAGATTTATCTTGAATTATGTAATCATTCATCATCAGTGGCCCAATTAATTATCTCATTTTTGTATTTTTGATATGAAATGATTGTCAAATTTCATCTATTATACCCTCCTTTTAGTAGGTATTACTCTATGAAAATTCAATTCATGATCTGTTTGTCTGATAGGATCACCCATGGTTATTAAATTAATGATAATATTTGTAATCCATCCATTCATCATAGTGATACTCTCTAAATAAAACATTCTAAAAGTATCAAATTTTGGCATTATTGTTTCATACCTCATTTGTCTTACATTTTTTGTTCCTTCATAGGAAATTTAAATGGTTTTCCATATTTGATAAGCAGTAGGAAATTTTGAGACAAGATTTAATTAATCTAGTCCATGACCAAAATTAATTGCATTCATATCATTATAATTCTTCTCATACTCAACCTCTATAGTAGTAGTCTATGTTTCTGGATTTTCAAGAATTATATAATGAGTATTGATCATTGAGTAGAATTTAAAACATAGATTTTTCAAATAGATATTAATCCATGATTTCCAGTATCCATAATTTTTAACATAAAAATAAGGGGCCCAAATCATTAACATTCCCTGTTCCAAATCATTCATTTACTTTTTTATAGAACTTATACTTTTACCTTTTTATATCATTTTCTAAAAGACATCTTATGAAACGAATTTTTAGGTAGGAATATAAAAATATAGAAAATAGAGAGTTTAATTATTTCTTTTAAAAATAATTCACAATAATAAAATTTTATTTCTACCATATATTATGTGAATATGAGATATTTAACTTTTGTATGAATGTATGAGTATCGGATAAAACAGAAATATAGAACACATCTGTTTATAAAGGTTCTGGGCTTAATGATCCCCTAGTCCACTCCACCAATTAATCTCTCTACATTATTGGTGAATTTCACTATTCAGGTGCTCATATCGTAAGACCAATCCACAACTGAGTGCAGGCAGTTGACACCTTTTCAAATGCAGATAAAAAACAGAGTCTACTCGTTCATTAATAGAGAACCAGATATCCACATATTAGATCTAGAATCCTATAATCCACCATAAGTGAATAAGAGTAGTTGAAACTCTCAATAAACAAAATTTTATATAAATGTTTTTGGATGAACATCATAGTTGAAACAACAACTGAAATAGATGGACCTTCTTCTTCAGAAAAGAGTTTATTTAAGAAAGAGTAGTTCTGAAGACATCTAGTTACAATAGATATTTGAATAAATGCAACAATAATTATCATTAGTAGACATATAGAAAATAAATTATTCAAAAGAGAAATATTTCTAATGTGTACCCTCTTCTATAGAAAAAAGGATCATATTGGACGTTGTAGTAGTTCTTTAAAATATCCTCAAAAGAATCTAGTTTCAATCATGCATGTGTGTCATAATATATACCTCAATATATTTTTACATATCTGAATCGGTTGTGTCCAATAGGTTAGATAACCTAAGAGGGGGGTTGAACTAGGGTATCATAGATTAAAACAACTACCCCCATTGATCTGTCTCACTATTAAGAAATACTCTATTCTCTCTCTTTCCTGCAGAAAAGTATAAATAAATACTAATGCATGCACATGGCACAACAATTATTACATGGTTCGCACTCAATGGGATACGTCCATGGAGCATTCACCGACGATGTGATGATGTAAAAAATCCACTAAAAGTGCAGTTCTGTTCACAATGTTTGAGATAGATCACTTCTATCCCCAGGATCAATGCCTTTTCAATGTTTAGGGTCAAATCACTGCTTTTCCAAGGTTCACTCCCTGTCTCTCTCTCTCCGGATCACTGCCGGTGGAGAGGATCACCTTCTTCCTCTTCCATTTCTCACTACTCTGGAAAGGATCCAGTCAATGTTTATAGAAATGTGGGTCTCTTCATTATCACTAATGAATACATCCTATGTTGTATGTAAATTCTCAGTTCAAGTCCAACTTTCACCGGTAGATGAATCTCACTTTCCACGAAAGGTATTGGGCAATCATTCATCTTCCACACAACCCTGAATAACTACCCTGCTTCAATCATACCTGGCGCCCTTCTCTATGCTGGTGCGCAAGTCTCGGCATGCAAGTTAAAACTGGTGCACAAGTTCACCTCAACCACATGCGCGACGCTAACTTCTTCAACTCCAAACATGCGTGACTAACACCCTTTTACTGCCAAACCAATTTTCGCACGCAACCATCAACTATCGAACTTCTTCAAATCCAAGCGTGCAAGTGTCACCAAACCACCTACGCGACACCCCCTTCTTCAACTAAAATCTTGGGCGACTCCCTTCCTTTCCAGCCCAAACCACTCTGGATGCGCAACAATCAACTATCTCGCAACTTCTACTTGCGCGACCACACCACCACTTGCGCGACCACCACACCTACGCGACAGGAGCTCTGATATTCTCAAAGTTTTTAAATCAAACTAAATTAATAGGGGTCGATCTCTATTTATAAGCATTTGAACACCCTATACGACAGGCAAGCAATTATCATCTGGGCGTGCAAGTCTATCCACCCTAGTCACTGTCGTGCAAGTCACATGTGTGATCAAACATAAAACATGGGCACCCGTTTTCCATTTTACATATTTTGATTTTATATCTTGAAAAACATATGGAACACAAGTTTTCACTACTTCAAGAGAACGACACACAAGTCCATTTTCCAAAACCACTTTTCTCCATTTGTCGATTTTCAGGCCAAAAAATTTAGTAAACAGCAGAAAACGACGCCACCTTGTATCTGCTCTTTTTTTACCGCCTCCAGATCATCCATTACTTTGTTGACGTTATTGAATCATACATGGATCATTAAACACAACCCCTGAACTCTAAATGCCACCATGAAATACCCTTTTTCATAAAATTTGTACGTCATAGTTTCCTTTGTCAACAATCACAAAACATATGGCCACTTTGTCAACAAAAACAATCACCTAAAAAATGCTTTAATGATACATTGAGTGATTTTTCCCAACAATATCCCCCTTTGGGTTTGTTAAAAACTCTTCTATAAAAATATAAATCATTAATTCTTCAGCCACCATTCACCAATTGCAATTACGATAGTGATCAAGGATACTAAACAAATATTCTAAGCCCACATGAGCAATGCTCGGCGTGAAAAACAAGAGTAAATGAAATGTTCATCAATGAATCAATTCAACTATGACACCCAATGTTGACACCAAATAGATACCAATTTTTGGAAATATTCTTACTTTATTCCAATACCACTCTTCCGGTTTTATCATGATCCCCAGATGTCGTGATATCTATTCTTTGATCGATCACTTCTAGCATCGTAAGATTTAATATTCTCCCCCTGTCTCATTTCTCTGCCCTATCTTGCTGCTCCACCTATCATCTTTTCCCCATATCAATCATGATGTATCAAATTTCCACACTGTCTCCTCCTTGAACAATCACAATTTTCCTCCCTTTTCAACAAACCCAACAGTCACTTCATTGCAGTCTGTAACAGATTAGAGAGAGCATATCAACACATTAGGAAAAAACACACATCATACCTTGGGGATAGGGGGTTCCACATCCACACTATTTCATGTGAGGGGAGTCGACTGAACTCCCAGATCCAATCGATGTATCTCAAAAGCTTCCTTGGGTAAGGCCATTGTCAGAATGTCCGCAACCTGTAGCTTTGTAGGCACATACTCCAACTTCACGATTCCTTGCTGAACCTTCTCCTTGATAAAATGATACTTTATATCAATGTTCTTTGTCCTTGAATGATGGATTTTATTTTTTCTAAGATTGATAGTACTTGAGTTATTGCATTGGATTTCGATCAGAGACTTCACTTCAAATCCTATATCTTCAAGATGCTGCTTCATCCATAATAACAGTGTGCAAGCTTTAGTGGACGCAATATACTCAGCTTCCATGGTTCTTAATGAAATGAAATCCTAATACTTTCTTAACCAAGAAATACATAGTCCGCCAAGATAGAATGCACATTCAGATGTTGATTTCCTGTCATTCGCTAAACTGGCCCATTCAGCATCACAATATCCGGATAACTCTGTTAGAGATTTGTCATTATATGTCATGCTGAAGTCCACTGTTACCTTGATATACCAAAATATTATTTTTACTGCAATCATGTGGTTTCCTTATGATTACATTGATATCTCACTACTTTTCATGGGGTTAAAAAAATATCAGGCCTTATTGTGGTCAAGTACAACAAACTTCCAATAATTTCCCTATATTCTGTGATATTAAAAGCCTTTCCATCCTCATATTTGGATAGTTTCGTCTAGGTAGCAACTGAAGTCTTCATCTCCTTGTAATTTTCCATTCCAAATCTTTTCAAACCCTCCTTGGGATATTTGGATTGATAAATGAATGTTCCATTCCTTCCTTGTGTCACCTATAGAGAAAGGAAAAACGTTAGCTCTCCAATAATTTACTTTTCAAACTCAGTTTTCAAGAAATCGGAAACTGTCTGCCCTGAGTATCATATGATCCGCCAAATATTATGTCATCGACATAAAACAACACCGTCATCATTTGAATACTATCGTTGCTGAAATAGATATTGTAATCAACTTCCCCATTCTGGAAATCAATCTTCTTCATTATACTGATCAAGCCTTGAGTACCATGGCCTTGGTGATTATTTCATCCCAAACAATGCCTTATTCAGTATGAAAACATTGTTCTCATCCTCATGAATGAGAAAACCAAATGGTTTCTCAATATACACCTCCTCTTCCAGAACTCCATTCAAGAATTCAGATTTTACATCCATCTGGATCACGTTGAATTTCTATTTCACAACAATAGCTTGGAATAATCTGATTGTCTCCAGTCATGCAACTGGTGAAAATGCATCATCAAAATATATTACCTCAATCTGGGAGTATCCTTTTCACACTATGCATGCATTTTTTCGAACCACACTGCCGTCTTTATTCATCTTTTTTCAAAAGTCCAATTTAGTCTTGATGAAATTCTTATCTGCTGGTCTCAAAACAATCTCCCATGTCTGGTTCTTCTCAATCTGATCATGCTCTTCATTCATAGCCTAGACCCAGTTTTCTTCTTCAGTTATATCATCAAAGCATTTCGGCTCTACCTGAGATAAGAATGATGTTTGATGCAGTGCCTTAATTCTTCTTGTCTGAACTGGAGGTGTCTGATCTCTAATGATATTTTGACTATCAATTTCAGCTCGGCTCTTTGGTTTCCTTGAAGACACAAACATGACACTTTCTTGTTCATCATCAGTGTCTTCTTCTGAGTCAGTATCTTCAACTTCTACTCCTCCAGTGTTATTATCCTCCTCACCACATTCATCATAAAACGGTTCACTATGCTATTGAATATTCTCTTCATTTTCCACAATAGTGACCTCATTACTCTAAACTACTTTTCCCAGACTCTTGATAAAGCATTTGTATGATTTGCTTTTTCCTGAGTAGCCCAGAAATATTCCCTCATCTCCACGTGATTCAAACTTCATATGATTTTATTTTTTGAGAATGATGCACTTACTTCCAAATATTCAAAAGTATTTAACTATTGGCCTCTTTCCATATAACATTTCATAGAGAGTCATTCCATCCTTCAGACATAATAGAGCCCTATTAGAAATATAGACTGATGTCAATACTACTTCCTTCCAAAACTTCTATGGTAGGTATTTTTCTATAAGAATTGATCTGGCCATGTTGTTGATGATCTGATTTCTCCTTTCAACCACTCCATTATGTTGGGGAGTTCTTACTGAAGAAAATTTATGCCTTATCCCATGTTTCTCAAGATATTATTCCACCTAACTATTTGTAAATTCTGTACCATTGTCTATACGAAACATTAGAATTTTCTATCCAAGCATCCTTTCAGATTCCCTTCGGTACAGTTCCGAACACATCAGACTTATGGGAAATAAAAAATACACATGCCATTCTGCTATAGTCATTAATGAAAGAATGCAATACCTCTTCTCATCCATGGATCTTGGTGAAATAGGTCCATAAACATCAGCATGCACCAATTCAATCACTCTTATTGACTTCTTTTCCTTTACTTTGTACTTCTTTGTGATGATCTTCCCTTGTTGATAGGCATCACATGTATATGTAAGATCACGTGATAGATTAGGGGGGTCTCTTACTGCTTCATACATTACTAGATATTCTAGATATGCTTGACATAGAAGACCAAGTCGTTTATGCCACAATTTGTTTTCTTCATCTATGGAAAAAACGAACATATCATCTTCTCCACTTACAAGGTAGAGATTTCTTTTTGTTATTTCTCCCTATAGAACCAATGTCCCATCTCTTCCTTTGACGATACACACCTTCTTAGTTAACCTTATAGAATTTCTTGAGTCACATAGTGGACTGACATTGAGCAGATTGTGAATGAGGCCTTCAACTACTAAGACATTCATGCGTCTCATATCTTTTCCCCCAAACTTGGCCATTCCTGATCCCACAATCTTCAGGCCGTCATCATTTACATATTTTAAAACTCTTTATTTGTCATATTTTATGCATGTAACAAGATCCTTATTACATATCGTGTGATATGTGCAATAACTATCAAGAATCAACACACTAGAGAGATGTGATTCTTTAATGTAAATTTATGCCACCACAACCTTCTCATTCTTCTTCTTCTTGGTCCATATTTCTACCTTCACACTCGACATGGATTGAGACTTCTATTATTTATCAGAGTATGATTGAACAACTTCATCTTGCAAAGAATCAAATCTATTCTGCAGTTTTAACTCACCTGTTGGTTTATTGATCTGCTGCTTGCGAACATTTTGATTTTGCTTTGTCACATTAATCTGTATGGTTGAAGTGAAGTACCTTTCCATGTTCCCAAATCCTCCGCACCAAAAACAATTTCCTTAGAAATATGTTCTGGAAAACCATTATTTTTTTGGCTTTCACCTCTGTTCTTGTTCCCTTTGATATCTCTTGTCTATGGAACACACTTAATGTGAATGTCCCATCTTTCCAAAACAATAACACATGTTATAAGGTGAATTCCTTCATGTTACATGTGCACTATGAGTTTCCCCTTGGGATCTATGAGTATTCTGATTTTTCTTTATGTCCAATTCATCCTCCAATCTCAGGATGGGTGCTTGCGGTATGACATCAATTTTCCCAGTTTTTTGTTTCTGATCATTCCTTGAACCAGCCTTAACATCTGAGCTCAATTGTTGCTTCTTTCCTATTGACAAACTATCCTCCTATTTTATCTTTTCTATCTTCTAAATGACTTGGTTTTCTGATATCATACTGGGGGTAAATTATTTTTCTTCATCCTTCATTTTTCGTCATAGACTAACCACTTCTTCTTCATGTTCCTCAATACACTTGACTTGATCTTTAGCTTTTCTGTTCAAGCCATCGATCTCCCTTTTCAGTTCATCAATATTGAACTTATACTCACAAACTGATTCTGAGTTCTCTGTTGTTGATAACATGTGTTTCTAAATTTCTTCCATCAACTCAGACTTCTCTTCTCCCTGCAGCTGCATATATAGTTTGGCATCATGAACAAATTTGTTAGCATTCTTTGTTTTGGCTCTCCAAACATCTATCTCCTCAAGATTAGCCTCTAACTCTTCATTCATATCAACTCTTCTCTCAACATCTTCTTCATCATCATCATCTATTATTTCATTCTTTTTCTGAGACTACCGACAACTGCCACCATAGCATTTTCTCCACAATCTCTATAGTTCTGTATATCTTCATCCTCTTCAACCTCAGACTAGATTGAACTATCATATTCTTTTGAATAAAGGTTCTTCTTCGTAAAGAAATTTATTTTGAATTATTTTTTCCTTTCCCATAAGTTGAATACTTCTTCTTGGGAATTTCGATTTCATCGACATCATCATCCTCTTGAAACATTTTGGGGGACCTTACCGCAAGATTTCCAACCTTTCCACATCGAAAACAATAAATTGGAAGCTTCCCATTAAACTTTTATTTTCTTCTTTGATGGTTTGAGGAGAGGAATGACATCACTTCATCTATCTATTCTTCATCCTGAGAGTCATCAATGGTGAGCTTCTTCATGGCCTTGAATTCCAACTCTTTGGATTTTCCCTTTTCGACAGCATCGTTATTGTGATTTCTCATTTCATATACAACCAGGGTGATGTGCAGGTTATCCAATGTCAGCTATTTCAGGTCATTATATTCTAAGACCAAAACATTTGGATTAAACTTAGGTGGATGTTTCCTCACGATGTGCTTCAAAATTTTTATGTCTTCAATAACTTCTCAAAGACCTCTCATGTCTTCCTCAAAAACATTTACCCTGTCGAAGAATGCATCAACAGACTCATTCGAGTTCATTCTTAAATCTTCATACTTGTTCCACAACACTTTCATCTTTGCCTCTCTGACCTTTGTATCCCCTTAATTTATATTCAATAGCTTTTCCCAAAAGGCATGTGACATTTTTCATGAAATCACCTTTGTATAGATAGGATTGGATAGGGCTCCCCCTAAGGCATTAATTCCTTTGGAATCTACATCCAACTCTCTATGTTTAGCCTCTGATAATGAACCACTATTGATATTAGTTGTTATTCCATGCATTGCAGTTGTGAACACATCCATTCCTAGTGATCAGAAGTAGTTTTTCATCTGATTTGTCCATAGTTGGGAATTGTTCCCATTGAAGATTGGAATCCCTTTATGATTGGTGACCTCCATTTGAGAGAGAACCACTTATATTATCCTTTCTCTCTGATACTAATTGTTAGGTCCTTTAGGTTAGATACCCGGAGAGGGGGAGTGAATCAGGGTCTGACGGACTAAAAAAAATTCCCCTACTGATCTTGTCTCACTGTTAAGAAACACTCTCTTCTCTCTCATTCCTGTGGAAAATTATAAACAATAACTAAAGCATGCAAAAGACACAACGATTTTTACTTGGTTCAGCCTCACTATGCTACTTCCAAGGAGCATAAAACAACGATGTTATGATGTACCAAATCCACTAAAAGAGCACAACTGTTGACAATGTTCAGGATAGATCATTTCTATTCCCAGGCTCACTGCCTTTACAATGTTTAGGGTCAGCTCAATGCTTTCCCTAGTGTCACTCCCTGTCTCTCTCTCTTTGGGTCACTGTCGGTGGAGAGAATCACCTTCTTCCTCTTCATTTTCTCACTACTCTGGAAAGGATCCAATCATAGTTTATAGAACTATTTGTCTCTTCAATATCACTAATGAGTACATACTCAGTTGTATACAGATGATCTATTGAAGTCCAAATTTCACCCGTAGATGAATCTCACTTTGAACCGAAGGTATCGGGAAATCATCCAGCTTCCACGCAGCTCTGAATCAATGTCATGCTTCAACCATATCTGGCTCCCTTCTCCAAGCCGTCATTCACGTCTCGACGCGCCTGTTAAAACTAGCATTCAAGTTCCCCTCAACCACTTGCTCGTCGCTCGCTTCTTCAAATCCAATCTTGCGCGAATCACACCCTTTTACGCCCAAACCAATTTGTGTGTGCAACCATAAACTGTCACTATTATTCAAAACTTGGCACACAAGTGTCACCAAACCACCAGCACGACACCCCCTTCATCAACTCAAAACGTGGGTGACTCCCTTCCTTTCTCGCCCAAAGCACTTTGGGCACGCAACAATAAACAGGTGCACAACTTCTAATTGGGCGACCACACCACCAGTTGCGCAACCACCATACCTGCACGACAGGAGCTCTGATTTTCTCTATGTATTGAACTCTCACTGAATGAAGAGGGGTCGATCTCAATTTATAGGCATTTGAACGCCCTGCGCCATGGGCGCGCAAGTCTCATCTCGGTGCGCAAGTCCAGTTGCCCTAGTCACTATCACACAAGTCACATGTGCGACCAAACATAAAACATGGGAGCCCCTTTTCCCATTGCCATGTTTTGATGTTATGATATTTAAAAAAATATGGCGCGCAAGTTTACTCTCCTTCAAGAGAACATCTCCACCTTGTATCTGCTCTTTTTCTACCAGCTCTAGATCATCCATTCCTTTGTCGACGTTCTTGAATCAAACATGGATCGTTAACTACATAACTTTAACTCGACATGCCACCATGAAATCCCCTTTGTCAACAAATTTGTACATCATGGTTTGATTTTTCAACAATCACAACACAGATGTCCACTTTTTCAACAAACACAATCACCTCAAAAATGCTTCAATGATACCCTGAGGGATGTTTTCCCAACAGAATCACACACACACACACACACTCACACAAACATATATATATATATATTGAAAAAATATACTGATAGAATATATAATGTAAAGTGTTTTCATCACTATTCCAGATCCATGAAAATCACTTGAGAAATCATTAGAATTCAAATTTGTTAGGCAGCTCAGAGTTGTCTTAGAATCCCTTAAGAATAAGATAGAATTTTTCCACTTAATGTGATTCTTTAAATCAACTATATTGATCTTTAAATAGTTATAAAACTAGACTTAAATCATCCAGATATTTTTCAATGACTGTTGCATGAAACTCTAAAAAACCGTAGATTCAAATATCTAATGTTGAAAATCAATGGTCGTAATCAATCATAAAATGAAAAAAACCAAATGTAGGGTACTACTATGTTGCATTAATTATTAAAACAAAGGTTTTACAATGTAAGGTTGATAAAAAAAGTAACATTGATGATCTATATGTTTGCATCTCAAATGTAGGGTTCCATACATACATAGAGTTCTTTAACCTTACTTTTTATCTTTGTCAAACATATAATTCCATACAAATATAAGGTTCTTTATCTATATATTTCTGTAAACGTAGGGCGGATTAATCATATGTGCTTATCTTTCATCATTATGTTTAACGAAAACATAGGGTTTGTTCCTTATGTTACATTCATTAATGTAAAATATGAAATATGTTTCCAGAATATGCTTATGAACGCTTCTAACAAATTAGATAATATTCCACATGAATAACAAGTTTGAATATAATTACAAAATAATGAATATAAAGAATATTAATTTCCTAGAATAAAAATAATGTAATATCAATAATAATATAATCAAGGGTATTCATGAGCATCAAAATCAATAAGCTTTATAGAGTATTATTGAGAAAATACATGCCCAAACTATATTAACATTTAGTAAGTTAGCTCTTCAATTTGAATATTTATGTTGATTTTATTTCACCCCATTTATATGTGGAATTAATTTAATAGATAATGTGATGGGTGGGGCCTAATTACCGATTGAACACTCAATACATTTTCATGCGTCATGGAAAAATTAGATGGCTAAGTTAAATAGGTTTTTAGCCATAGATTTAAATTTATGTGTGAAATGTCTTAATAATATGTTTCATATTTCTGAATTCTTCATTACCTCAATTTGATATTTTCTATTGATGTCCATGTGACTACTCAATTACTAAGTAAAAATAAATGTTTATTTAAACTACATGTAATTATTTATATGGATTTCTTGATCATATTTTATTCATTCTACAATTTTCTTATGTTATTTTTTAAAAGGAAATTTTTTTATTTATTCAAATTTTGATATTGTTTATTTTTATTTATTTAAGATATATTCCAATATATTCATATACTTACTAAGTATCTGAGCACACCCAGTTCATATGTTTTCTCCCAAGGATAACAATATATTTTTTGTGTTTTATTTACATGGATATTCTAAGAGGAATAAAGGATTTCCGAAATGAAACTCTATATATTCTATTTTTCCTAAATGTATGTTAATATCAATTATATATGAAGTTTACCAAAACTACTAAAACATTTGGTCATTTGGGATGATATTTCTTGTAACTACTTCCATATAATATATGAGACACTAAAATATAGTTATAGAATTTTGGGTAATTATAATTTTTAATTGAATGATCATACATGGAGATATCTGGTTATCTTGAGAAATGTTGGTAAAAATCAACTAGAAATAGATGGATAAAAAATTATGTTGTTAATAAATTTGAAAAATTGTAATTATAAAATGAAATGTAAAATGATTTTAAATGTAGCGAAGTAATCTGTTTTTTATAGTTGTTCTATGACCTATATTTTATTATTCTATTCACATTATGGTTTTTATATTTGTATTGGTTAATAATTTTATTTTCATTGAATCATAATGAGGTCTATAAAATTGAATAATTATCTTCTAGAACATTTATTCTCAATAAGGATATAATATGCAGGATCCTCAATAATTATATCTTCAATTTTCAGTTTCTACTTAGCAAACAAATGTTATGGTTTACTGTAATCTAAGAACTCTGGTTCATGAATAATATAATCCTTTACATTAGTGAAATAATTTGTCATATAGAATGATTCATATGTATAATCATGATCTATAGTGTGTATAGTTGTAATGAAATAAATATTTCCAATAGAAATGTTTAATTTTCTAGTAAATTATCATAAAAATTATCTCTCTTCAATGAATTTAATATATTCTTCACCAAAGACACCATTCCTATTATCTATATTGGGTATATTATTTACCTAAGGATAATTAATATATATCACAATAATTTCATGGTGTATCAGACTATAGATAATATAACTAACTTTAAAACACACATCCCTCCAATTAGGTAGATATATAAATCTTATTAATAGTATTATTTCATCAATGGCATTGAATGTGAACATGGTTATCATAGTTCCTAAATTGTTCATCAGGCATATTAAAAACACCCAAAATGGATTCTGGGGGGATTCTTACCATGGGGGTGAATACAATTGCCTTTCTAGAAAATTATTAAAAACCTTTTATTGAAATTCATATTAATGCAAATGGTATTAAGGGAAAAATAATGAAAATGTGAGCTAAACTAGCTAGGGATACATTAGTAGAAAAAAAAATTAGTTAAAATTCATGATGTAAAAATAGGATTGTATCTCATAAATAATGATTAGAAATTTTTCATTAGACTCTATTCTCAATTTGATCTTTCAAGACACTCAATAGATGCCCCATGATAAATTGGGATATATCATTTGGTGATATGAATTCTAATTATGTAACACCCCAAATATTTATACTATTTCTCTTTTAGAGTTAATTATTTACATATGCTTTGTTTATATGAAACACCATGTTAGAATTACATGACCCACAACATATAGAATAACATTCCTGACATGCAAGATGAAGCATTGAAAAGAATTTATCATCTAGAGACATTATGATATATTTATTATTTAAAAAATATATTTTATAGTTTTTAATCCATGCACACTAGAGTCATATTTTGTTTCATTTAAGAGATTTTTTTTTCATTATTTTATGTTACATGAAACAATTATTTTCTCAATTGGACTGCATTATACACATGGCCATGTTTTAGAGATCAATAATGTATTCTTATGATATTAGTTATTTAATTTAAACAAGACATAGAATTTATCATTATGAATATTATTAAATAACTTATGAAAATACATGGTTGACATAATTGGTTACAAATTAATTTCAAATGAATATTAGAACCAATTAAATATAAAGATATTTAAAAAAATCTATTTTTATAATAATTAATGTTGTTTTATCTTATTTAATTTAATTAATGACTATTATTTGGAAGATATTAATTTAATATAGATATATTATATTCAATAAAATATTTTTACAACTCATTCAATATATTTTATTGACATATTATAAGAAGAAACCCAATTTTGAAACATGAAAACCCATATTTTCATAAAGGCAATTTTACAACCTTTTAATGGATAATCTAATTTCAATATATGTTTTTGAACTTTTATAAGATCTAAATGAAAAATTAAAAATAATTGTTGATATATAAATATCAAAATTATTTTGATTTTATATTTTTTTGTATTTTTTTATGTGATGTTTGAAATTTTGATGAATTGTGAACAATATCAAATTTTAGTTGAAAACTTGATTTTCATCCAATTTATTTATATAATTTAATTTTGCTTTTATATAGCTTTAAGAATAACTTGATCAATTATATATCATATAATCAAATTTATGGCATTGGATACAATTTTACATTGACATTAGATAAAAAAACAAGATAAATTTTGAACAACGTTACATTAAAAACACTCTTCATCATCCCATCAGTGGGATTATATATAAATTAATTTAAATTAAATATGTAATTGGAATTTGGAAAAATGGATAAGATATATGGAATAATAATAATTTATACTATCTAATTTGGTGAAATAATTTTTCTGAAAAATATTTGTAAAAATAATTAAAATTAATTACACTAATTAAGAGAAAAATAATATTAACAATGGACTAAACATTACTCATAATGAAAAAATTTCCTAGAAACCTAACCAAATGCAAATTTATTCTCATATTTAGACTATATACTCTATTATATCTATTTGGGACCATTATAGGATCTCCCAATAATATAAAAATGTTGGTTGAATTCCATTTTCAAAAATTTATAAAAATGACACTCCTCTACCACTATAAAAAGGTACTCACCCTCCCCACTATTCACACGACTAAATACATTTTTTTCACCAAAAAATGATAATATAATATAAATAAATACTAAAATTCACCCTATATTCCAACATTTTTGAGGAAATCCATCCAATTAATCCCTTTGGTGCAAATTAAAAGGAGTAACCTAAAAAAGATGTAACATCCTTCCTCAAGATACTTTTTTTTATTTTAATTTTACACCTCATTATATATTATTTTTAAATTATAATATAATTTCATTAGGGTAATAAATATGATTATATTTTTTTATTCTTTGGTTTTTACCTACACTTACTCAAACATCGAACTAATTTGTAGTGAACATATAGCTTTGGGTACAAATAACTACCTCCTCTGGAAATAATGTTTTTTGTTTATATTTACCACCTCACAAGGATGAGAATTATAATGGGAAAAAATTTATATTATTTATATATATATATTTATTTTATTCTTATATAAATTTTATATAGCACATAAATTCATGCTTTCCATTTTCTGTAAATATGATAACATCATTTGTGGAAGTGTTGACTACCGTCTCCTCAAAGCGATGTGATTCATTCACACTACACCTATAATATTTAATGGATGGTATTAATAAAATTATTTTACATATATTACATAGATATTTATATACATCAATAGTAATATAAATATTCATCCTTTACTTTTCATTCATTTTAATATGGAAAACAAATTACAGTATCATTAAAGCATATGTATAACCTACCATATCCATGTATAATACATTTCAGTTCCTATATCCAAATATTATGATTTTTTATAAATACATATATAATAAATTAATATAATTGATAAATCATGTGTAATTTATATATATTATCAAATAATTATATAAGTAATATGAACCAGAAATAACATGACTAAACATACTAAAAAAACTAGAAAATTAACACCATAAATAGAGATAATAATGAAATATTGTTATCAAATGGGAAATTATATATTATAAGAAGATAATATATGATATAATAATCATTAATATTTCTATATTATATTTTTCTAAAGGTTTTATAAACATTATTTATGATTTTAAATTAGTTTCACTAAAAAAATTCAAGGTAAATTATTTCCATCATAGTTATTACAAATTTTAGATAACATTATTATTCAATGCATAATTCTTTTGGGTGGTGTATCTACTACCAATTTTGATATATTTTAACATGAATAATTTTATCGTCATGGTATTAAAAACATTCATTTAATATTATTTCCTCCTATGGATAATGATTTAAAAGATCCAAAGAGCCATGGGGAAATTTAGAATGTTTAAATATTATTTTCATCAATAATATTTTTATTGATTACCTTTGAAATATCAACATAATTTGTGATTGTTATCATTCTCTTGAAATAATTACTTTCATTAGGATAATTTTTTTCCTATATTAATTTTTCCTTAAATATTTATATTCTCATGCAATGTTTATTATTATTATTTAAATAGTATACCATTTTATATATGGTGGTAATATTGAAACTTTTTTAACTAACTGGGGAATTATTGATAAATCTATATCATTTATTCAATATGGATATTTGACTAGGAACAATGTACATGAATTGAATTGATTATTATATATATTATGAATGATATTGATATGTATGTAACTAGTGTGTCCCGGTTATAGATAGCCCCTCGATGCATCAATAGTATCATTATATGATTTAGTTGGTCAAATTAGAAAGATTTTTACCCACTACCCTAAAACTTATTGTGAACAATGTTGTTGGTAAAATTACCATATAGCTATGAAACACAATATCAAAAAATTAATATTTTCCCCAAATATAATTGTTTTATTTTCTTATTATATTTTTTCTTTGAAATTTATATTGGTGAATTATATTTTTAGTTTATTGATTAAATAAATTGTGTTTCAGTTTTATTCATTTCTGAATTGATTATTCATTATCAATTCATATGAATGGATTGCGTTATTTGTTATTTACCATTAAATGTTTTTTATTCTCATCAATTAATTATTACTTCTACTTCATATACCCTATCAAACCATTTTATCTCACCTTTATTATGTTTACATACCCAAGGTAATAAAGAAGAAATCCTTGAATGCATATTCAAGGAAGTTATTCATTTAATTTAATTATGTTTCATGTTTTATTTGTTTTTTTATCAATGTAATATTGGTATCATGTATGTTGTTTTATTATCCATATCTATTAAATTGACCAATATTTTTGTATTTTATTCCTTATAATCTTGATAATGTAATGGTAGTATACACTAGCTACGAGCTTATTGGGGTTAGTTCTCTATAGATGGTATCAAAGGGTGTTTAGTAGAAACATTGGAAAATATTTTTAGAAAATTATGATTAGGGAATATGACCCTAATATGGTCATTAAAGATATGTATAGAAGATGATATTATAAAATTTTTATGGTAGATATTATTTATTTATTCATAATAGTACATAAATGTTCATATATTAGAAGTGGATGTAGTTATGGAAAAAATGTACCATTGGTTAAAAACTCCGAAAAGGTTTGTTAGTTCTAAATTGAAATATACTAGTACATGACTGTTGCACCCTATATTATAGTATGTAACCATTTAATTATTCTTTTTTATGTGTGTAATGTATATTAATATTGTTTTGGATAGTTTTGAAGAAATTTTGAAGTCTTTTGTAGGGATATTATAAGGGTTCACATGTGGTGTATGGTTTAGGAAAACTGTGAAACTCATATAGGATACCATGTACTATGAGACAAGGGATAAAGGTCAGGATCCTGGGTAGTGAATGAGACTCCCAAATTGTGTGACCTCCTTTTAGAATCCATGCATCTTGAGATAGTGTGCTTTGGATTATTCGGTGCATAGTTTTGAAACTATGTGAGGAAACCCAGTGATATTTATCCTTGAGGTTGTGGCGGGTGCATGGTTAGGGAATAGTTTTACTAACCTTGTCACTAACCAAACAGATGTTAAAAGTTAAATCCTAATGTTGTATATATTAAATGTTTTTATCTTTAAATATTCTATTTTCCCACTTATTCAGCCCCAAATCAAGATTATCTATTCCTAATGGTAAATGAAGGTTTTTACATTGTTCAGGAGACGATCCGAAGGATTATCATGGTTATTTGAATTCAGATTCAAATAATGATTGATCTTGGTTGTTCCTAATGGTTTTCCAAATATAATCATATCAATATCTCATGGTTTCATAGATCTATGCCTATTTGGGATATATTTAAGATGGTTGATTCTAAATATGATTAGATTTGGAATTTTTAACGATTTCATAAGATATATGACATGGGATTATAGATATTCAACATCGTTTTGTGGACATTTTTCATTCCATTATTCATTTTATGTATAATTCCCAAGGTAGGTGGCTTCACTTTAGACTCCTCTATTTATATCCTGAAGCATTAATTTACAATTGATTAAATTGACTTAAATGTTATTGTTAATTTAGTGTTTTGATCATGGTAGTATCATTATTTACTTATGGATTGGAGTTTTCTATAAAATTGTGGAATTATATTGCAATGTGCTTTGATAAATTATTTTAAAATAGTTATTTTTTCAAGTTTATAGAAAAAGGTTTTCCATAAAAAATATGTTTTATTGAAACAGTTTTGGAAGTTAAAAATATTTTCAATGAAATAGATTGGTATTGGAATGGTTTTGGTGTTGTTTTCAGGCATACTTAGTCGTGAGTATTCATATACATTATGAGTCTTGGTTTAAATATAATTTTTTTCTCAGTGCCAATGGTGTAATAGAACATATGATTTAATTATATTATATAAAATTGGTAGATTCATGAGAAACTGAACATGAGTATGGAATAGTATTAATGAAGCATGCATGTGTGGATATGTAGGTTTGGGGATTTGAATGAGATGAGAAAAATGAAAAATGAAATCATTTTAAATAACTTGTTTGGTTTCTTTCCTTATAACTTGATATTTTATTGTGAGAAATTAGCTTTTATAGAACATTATTATATTATGATATAAAATATTTAATAATTCTTTATATAATTTTTTTTAAAGAAATTTGATAATGTGTTATGTCTTAGTGGTGTGATTTGGTAAGTCATTGGGGTAAAATCAACTATGTTTCATTACTCACCCCTGCTTTGGGACTGCGGTCCTTTTGAAGATGTCATTTATCAAGGCATGTGAAAATGCATATTATTATGATTCTATAGTGTTTCATAGTGATACGTGGTCTTTTTTGTTGAGTTAATCATAGATAAGGTTGGAGTTAGGAGTTGTAGTTGTATTTGAGTATTATTGGATTTGTATTATTTTCTACTTATCTTGTTGTTTGGTAGTCTTCTATTTATGTACTCATAGGGATTTTTTCGTTGATATAAATGGTATTTGTTTCTACTTTTCATTCATTAATATCATTCAATAAGTAGTGGTTTATTTGGTTATCTATTTTTTCACTCAAAAAAGGAGAAATTTTTCCCCAAATTTTAATTAATCCCTTGTCATTTATTGCTAGCCATTGGAATCATGGGGATGTCATCTAAGGCCAAGTAGTATCCAACCACATTCCCAAGACAATGAGTAGGGGAGGGATGTAAGAGAAATATAATATATAATTTGTGGTTATTTGGTAAAAAATCAATGTTGCGGAGACCATTGAAGAATGGATTCTGGATGGGGGTTTAGTTTTGTTGTTCCGAAATCAATGGTTGTACCTATGGATTTTCTATAAATACTCCTTCATGATTAACATCATTAAAGATTTGTTTTTTATCATGAAATATATAATATGTTTATGTGGTTGAAAGAATAGATTTTTTGGTTTGTTATCAATTATATAGTGGATATGTTTGTTCCGAGATGCATAACATGTTAGTAGGTTATGCTAGAGAATTATTGAAAAACAAGTATGTTTCCATCTTTACCAATTACTGTTTTGAATTGAAAGTAGGTTGATATATATTTTTTAATTTTTCTTCCAAGATTTTTCAAAAACACGATTATATATGTGTGATAGTGATTTTCCTCATAAAGTCATATCATTCCATTCCTATTGATTAAATTCATATGGTTGAGGTCATTTCAAATATTAATATTCGAGAAGTGGTAAAACAACATCAACTAAAAATGAGCCTTATTATTCTCTTAGTTTTACAATACAAAGGGATAAGATTAGAACAATTAACTTATTCAAAAAAAATTATTATTAAGGATTTTAATTTAAATATCCCCCTATAGAAACATTGTTTTTAAATGTTAAATTAGATAAGAATGAATTTTTATGTTCAGGTAAGTTATTTCACTATTTTTTGAATTATAAATTTTTATATTGTTATGTACTAATTTAGTGTACGTCATAATTTATAGACGGTTCCTAAATGAAGGAATATTAACCCCACCAATGTACATGATCCAAAGAGTATTAAGGATAAAATATTTTATTTCCATAAGTCAATATTTTGATTGGAAATGATCTCTAATGCATTCTCATCATATGAGGAAATAGTGTTATTTGATAATGAGATAGATAAGGAATTATCAATATCCTATGGATTTGATGGAATTAATGAAAAACATTAGATTAATGGTAAATGTATTCCCAAAAGACAATAATAGAAATAATTATTTTCCCACATGTGCTAATTCAGTAAAGCAACACCCATGTACAATATTGTAGGGAATGTAAGTTTGTTATACGTGAAAATAAAAATGGACCATTTTCATGGTCAAGACATTTTAATACAATAAATAAAGAGGAATGATTAATGTAAATACATATTTTTAAAATAATTAAGCCATTTGAGTATATGATCCATGATGAATTGGTTATAATAATTAAGAAATATATGAGGGATGTATGACAAAACATTTACATAATTTATTTGAGAATAAATACTGATTAATACCAATAAAGGTTATTCAATAGAATGTCAATTTTTTTTTAAAAAAAAATTATTTGGTGATATATTAATCGTAATATATCCTAGTGTTAATAAATTTATTTTTTGATAAATAAAGTATTGGGTTGGAAAATGTAAAGAGGGTAATTGGGTCTACCTTGGAACTGGGTGATGATTTATTGACAAATTAGGTTATGATATCATTCATGGTGTTTACAACACAAATGTATTTATGGAATATATCCAATAAGATGTGTTTTATTTAATAAAAACATAATACTTAATTATTTCAAAATTGATTTATTGAAATTATTGTTATAAGCATATTTCTTGAGAATACAAGATGAATGTGTTCACAAATTCGATTTCTGATTCTAAAACAACTAAATCATTTTCATTGAGGGATCATGATAACATAATTTGGGGACATGCAATGAACATCATTCCAAAGTGTTGGATCATAATATTTTGTAAAATTTAAGCATTTCTGAAATTGTTTATGATGATCTTTGGATGAGTTTTTTGGAGGTTAATTTATTACTTCACCATTTGATGAAACATGTTATATGAAATAATGTATAAATGGTTCCATGAACAACTAAATGATAAAAAATTCTTTATGAAATAGAAATATATATTTTATTATATTTTTATATTGGGAAATAATTCATCAACGATAGTAAAAATGGTATTGAAAAGATTTTTTTTCCTATTATGATTGTTTTTATGACATTAATAATGTTTTAATTATAGTGGTTTAAGTCTATATGGCAATCAACATTCATCTTAACATGTAATATAGCACACTCCATTTGAGAAAGATTATTTATTTATTTTTTCTGTATCAATGTTTCTATTTCTCTCCTTTCTTATACTTCATGGGATCATAATTTCATGAACATATTAATTCCCTTTCGCTCTTCTTCATACATTGTTTTATTAACACTATTTTTGATGTGGGTTATTCAATAATTGTTTTCTTTCAAGTATCAATATTTTCATTATCGATAGTGAGTATAAATTTTGAGGATAGAATTTATTTATTTTTTAGAGTATTTAAAAACCCAGGAATTTATACTTTTTTAAATTTAAAATAAATTTAATTTTTTTATTTAATTTCATTTTACGGACCACCAAGATAAACTTATGTTACCCTCAATATTGAGAATATCTTGTATGACATGGAACACGTAGCGTAGAAAATAATATGGCAGCCCAAAACATTAAAAGATATTTAATATTTTAAATAAATCTATTTTACAGTATGTAATTCACGAATCATGTAGTTATATTATTATGAAAAAATTAATTAATTTGTTTAGTTGTATATATTACACAGAATAATGGCTTTCTTCAATGGTTTTCCTAATACTTAAGATTATGTTTTACCGACCAATAATATCCCATTCAGAAATTAATTATTGAATAAAAAAAACCTAATAAATTTATGTTTATGGACTTTATTAAATAACATAATATGATATCTGGTTCAATTCATTTTTTACAAAATAATCACAAATGAATATAAGAACTAATTGAAGATAAATGGAGTATTTAAAAAATACTATTTTTATAATCACAGAAGATTTTTATCTTAATAAATTAAATAAATTATTATTAATTCATGGTATTAATGTTATAGATATATATATTTAATAATATATTATTTACAATCATTATCTATATTTTATAGACATAATATAACAACAAACAAATTTTTTACTCATAAAAAAGAAATTTTTTTAATGGATGTTTTACCTCGTTTTAATGGAGGATTTATTTTAAATATAAATTATGAAAGTTTAAAATATAATTTATCTATAAATAATATTCATTTTGGAAATAGAAACATAGTAATTATGTTTGGATTATTTTTTGTAACTTTTTATGAAGAGTCCTATTTTGATGAATAATGAACTATAAAGAAGTTTAGTTCAAAAAAATTTTATCATCTAATTTATTTATATAGTTAAACTGTTTTTAATTGGTTTTAAGGTATAATTAGTTAAATAGTATATATTTTATTTAAATTTATGTCAATTTATTAAATTTCACTTTGAACATATCTATAAAACCATAGCACACATTTGAACATATTTACTTTAAAAACTCGCTTTGTCGTCCCGTCTACGAGATTAAATTTAAATTAATTTATGAAATTATTTAATAAGAATATGGAAAAAGTAATAATTTTTTTAATTATAATAAATAATAGTTTATAATAAATCAAATTAATTTTTTTACTAAATTATTAGTTAAGGTAATTACAATTAATTACATCGATTAACAGAAATATTATCTTATCAAAGGACTTCACTGTAAACATAATGGACAAAATAACATAGAAATGTTTATAAAATCAATTATATGTTCACATATTGACCCTATATTATCATGTGTTTAATTAGGTCTAGTATTGGAGAAAAATATCTAAGTAAAAAAAGTAGTGTAATTCCCCTTTAAAAAATTAATAGGAATGTCAATCCTCCACCACAATGAAAAGGAACTCAAACCTACAACTTATTCACACCTCTTAAGAGATTTGGAGAGTAAAAAATTAGATAAAATATTCATAAAAAATACATAAATAAACCATAGAATATACACTTTTTGAATAAATCAATCCATGGAATCCCTTTGTCGCATACCAAAAAGAGTTACCCATAAAAGTGTTAACTTCCTTTCTCAAGTTTCTTTGCTTTATTTTCATTCTATACACCCATAATATTTGTATTAAATAACTAAGTACCAATATTACTATAAACAATATACTAACTTGTTTTTATTATAAATGCTTTACCTACACTTACAGAAACCTCTATCTAATGGTTAATAAACATAAAATTATTTTGTACGCTAAACTACTACCCCACGAAATAATGTTTTTCGTTCTTTCCCATTACCAAAACTCATGGTGGGCCATTTTTATGTACACAGTATTTATATATGATACATATGATATTTATAATGTATTTTTTCTTCAAAAATTTTTATATAACACAAAACTTCATTCTCCCCATTTTGGGTAAATACGATAACATTATTTAGGGATGTGACAGCTACCACCTCCTCAAAGCAATGCGATTAATTTAGGATATACACAGAATTTATAAAAGTAGATTTTAATAAAAATAAATAATATATATGATATATATCTTATAATATTTTATTATATATATATATATCATTTATGATTTATTCATATTATTATGAAAAATAACTGAAATTAGAGTTCAAGTGTAGGCACGACCTACCATCTCCACGAACGGTGCACTTCCATTACTATATCTAAATATTATTGATTATTTTCAATAAAAATTTGCTGAATATATAAGATAGTAAGGTCATGGATTATATTTTATAGATTATTAAATATTGATCTATATAATAGGAAAAACATATAATATGTTAATCCATAGATGAAAATCTATGCAATTAACATCTGCAATAGTGAAAATAATGAAGGATTATTGTCAAAATGGTAATGAGATATTATAAGAAGATAATATATTATATAATAAACTTGAATATGTAAATTTTATAAATTACCATCATTCTTAAAAACCTTATAACAATGTTTCAAAGACATTCACCAAAAAGGAAACACAATATAAGGGATTTCCAACTTATTCTTATCTTCTGTGAGATAAATTTCATTTCACCACTTATATATTTTTTTGGTGTATCTATTGATTCTTTTTAAATATTATATCATGAATCCTATTTTCTACCTTGAATAAAAAATATTAATTTAATTTTATTCCTTTATGTGGATTATAATTCGAATATTTCAATGTGATATTGGACACTTTCGAAAGTTTAAAGATTATTTTTCTCAAGATGGTGTTTAATGACTACCTTTTAAATATCACCATATATTTTTATTATTGACAATATCATGAAATCATAAATTTATTTATGATAATTTTAATGGTAAAAAACATTTTTATCAAATATCTTTATTCTCATGTGATTAATATTATTGTTTCCAAAATAATATAACATTTTACATATGTATTTCCCATTGAGATTTATTTGAATAAATATGGAATTATTGAAAAATTAATATACTTTATTCAATAGAAATGTTTTATAAGGAATATTATACATGAATTAAATATTTTATTTTTTATATGATAAACTATTTTGATCAGTTAAACAAGGGTGGGTCCCCATTATAGACACCCCATGATGCACCGGTAGTCACATGAGATAAATCAACCAACCAAATTAGATAAGGTTCTACCTAATTAGCTAAACAATCATGTGATTGTACATGAAAGTTAGGGTACCATGTACCTAAGAAACATGGCATTAATAATTAATCATTTTCATAATTTTAACATGATTGTTTTTTATCCATGATATTTTTTCTTTGCATGTATATAGATGCATTATATTCATAGTTTATTGATTTAATGGTATGTGTTTCAGTTTCGTACCTTGAAAATCTGATTTCTCCATATATATTTATCTGAATGGAATGTGTTATCTATTTTTTACTTTGGCATGTTTATTACTCTCATATATTAATTTTTTCTTCACAATTACATACCTTTAGTATTAATTTTTTCTCACCATTATTAAGTTTCCTTTCAACAGGTTATGTTGAATAAATCAATGAATAAGGATTAAAGGATGATATTCATTTAATTTTATTATGTATCATGTTTTATATTTTTATTATGTATGTAATTTTGGTATAATATATGTAATATGGTGTTTTAAAACTACTAAATTGGTCGGTTTTTTGGTATATAATTCTTTAATTATCATTCCAATGTAATGGTAGTACACATTGACTCTGGGCTGACTGGGGTCGGGTCGCAGCACATTCTATGATGAAAAATGGGCTAGAAAATCACTTATATTCTCTTGGACGTCACATTTTATAATATGATTTTATGAATCCATTCATAACCTATTGTTCTTCAATGAAGTTCTCAATGAAGAGTAGAATTCTGTTAAATCATGTGTCAGTCTGATTAATGTTAATAAATTGTGTGTTTTCATAAACAGTAGTTTGTGGATGTTCCATAATATACATTTTCATATACTTATACATTCTTTGTGTGGATCATACCCCTATTAAATGATAATACAAACAATATTTTACCAACTAGACACTTCCTCTTAGCATGGATGATCATTTATAATGTTATTCTCATTTATAGCTTGTTCCATGGAAATGAAATTCACGTAGAATCATAGTACAATAATTTCACTCACACATAAATAGACACAGTCAACTATAACATTCTAGGATGGGTGAGGACATGTGTTATGTCGATAAAACCTTAGATATTCAATTATTTTAGTATCTTACCAAAAAATATCATTGAGTTTTAATTAGAAATATTTATTAGCATATATGAATCCTTAGATAAAAGTTGTGCTCACAGTGTGACCACCAAGGTTTAATGTAAATATCATTTAGATGTATTCAATAAGTCTAGTCCCATGGATTATTAGGTGAGAATATGTGTTCTTATGTCTAGTCCCCTATGATCTACTCATAGTTGTGCATGACATTCCAAGGTGGTGTATAGGTTTTTTTATGTAACATATAGTTGATCATAATATAGAATAATAATGAAAAGTAAACAGATGTAAAAGGTTGTTATGTTTTGTGGTAAGAGTAATGTTTATTTTTGATGACCAAAAATATATTTTAATTATTAATTAAATAAAATGTGAGCGGGTATCATTTTTGACTATTAGGGATGTGTTATTTTGGAGTTCAATACCTTTTATGGTGCTAGGAACTCTCTCATCATAGAACCCCATACTATGTGATGTGACCTCCTTATTTGTATAATATTAACAATTTTCACTATATTATAGAATAAGACTCGACTAATCTATTAAAATTATTATGGGTATCCTTTCAAATACATTAGATCATTATGTACAAAATTATAGAATATCATAGAGTGATTAAAGGAATAATGGCGATCATGACCATGTAGTACGAGGGTGAATCCGAAATTGTTTAGGGGATTTCCATAAGCACCATCACATTAGAACCACCAATACCCACTCATGATAATTTATTCATTCCATTAGAATAAAAAGTTATTTTTAATTAATGAATGTGGATATATATATATAGTGTTTGTGTTTATAGAAATATGTATTTATATATATTTATGTTAATTTATATATATTTTTATGTATTTATATGTATTTTATTATATATATATATATATTAATATATATTAATATATATTTATATACAAAAGTATTTATATATTATTATTGCGATGAATTTATATGAATTTATATTAGTATATTAACTATTACATCAATATAACCCAGAAATGATGATCAAATATTTGTTTTAAATGATGATCAGAAAGTGGTTGTTGGTTTAAATACCAATAACCAATAATATATGTGGATATTTTCTAGCACCATGTATTTGGATGGGTTCGTTAAACGAATGGTCTAGGTGGTGGGAATGGTTCGACTTGTGTCACCTATACAATTAAATATTAAAAATGTATATATTTAATTTTTTCATTAATATTTATTTAAATTTTTTCAATGATTTATAAAAATATAAATAAATAATTATTACTTTCTATTTTAATTTATAAAAATAATAATAGAAATGAATTTCGAAAGCTAATAAATTACCACTAAAAACTTCTGTGACAGAATTCACAATCATTTTCTAAATTCACCACGTAATATTCTCTAAAAAAGGTATTGGATGTTTTTAATAATTATCATGAAACTTTTCAGAATGATTTATATGAAAATAATTTTAAATAATATATAGTTGTAAATGATTTTATTTTGTAGTATTAGTTTATCTTATATAGATACATATTTTGCTAGTTAACCACATTTTCCTCATACTCTGGTCATTCTTACAGACTTTAGGTGATGACTAATTCATATTAGGATTGTACCAATTAATCTCACATGTTATAATCATGGATTATGAAATCACATTAAATATCCAATATCATGTTGTTTTATGTATAGACAACCATCGAAAATTAGTGAATATTATGGATTACTGAACCATTTTGATTTTTTATTCATAGATGGGATTTTAATTGCAAATTAGAGACAAGATTTAATAAATTAATTTATAGGATTTATTTGACACATTTAATAATTTGTGAAGGATAATATCATTCAATTATAGATTCTCATTATTTGAATGTCATTCAAGCTACTCAAACACAAAAAAAAATTATTTATCCTCAATTTTATTTCTAGATTACTCTAATAGTTTTCCATATAAAATTTAATTATTACATAAAAAATAAAATATTTAATATATATATATATATTTCTAAATAATTAATGTAATATAATCTAATGTAATGTAATAGATTTTTTCATAAAATACTACCAATTAATTATTCAAGGAACATATAATGAATTGACATATTCATTTTTAACCATTTTCCCCATTTTTTATTTGTATTTAATAATTTATGGGATCATATTTTATCCAATATTAATAATATTTTTAATAAGTCATTAAATTCCTAATTTATAAAAAAAATACA
Organism: Viscum album; assembly: GCA_963277665.1. Classification (NCBI taxonomy): domain Eukaryota; kingdom Viridiplantae; phylum Streptophyta; class Magnoliopsida; order Santalales; family Viscaceae; genus Viscum; species Viscum album. The sequence continues at coordinate 1,543,365,201 of OY728135.1, read as the reverse complement.
ACAATTGAAATAATAATACATGCGACAAAAATGTTGAAATAATAAAAAAAATCAAATTCCCCCATTCAAACTCATTTCTTGTCCCCATGAAATTAATAAATATTCATCACCATCATGAAAATTTATAAGAATTGTGATATAAAATTATATTATAAGTAAGGAAAATGATAAATTTATTTAATTTCATGGAATTATATAATTCATAATCATTTATGACTTGAGAAAAATAAATTTTTTTGGCCGAAATTTGTCTCCAGTTTTAGAATAAACCAGTTTCATTAAAATAAAAACAACATAAAATCATGTGTTACTTTAAAAATATCATTAATATAGGTATAATACTCACAATCAAAATATTTAGAGACAAAATATAATTAATGAACAATGTCAGTGTATGAGTTTATAAAATTAATAAACAATTTTATTTCATAAACAAAAAAACTGATCTATAAACTAAAAACAACTACGAAAACTCTTATTCTAATTAATAGATAATTTTATGGTATACATGATCCAAGATAAAGACTATTTAGTTTAAAATAAATATCCCCTAATACAACTAAATAAATAAAATATACACATAATTCGGTAACATAAATAAAATTTGAAGAGGGTAACTTAAAATATCTATATAAATTAATATCAAGATGAAAAAATAAATTTTCAAATAACTCCAAGTTAAAAAAATATCGTAAATTTTGAAAAAACATTCCTATAATGGTGACCATAAAAGAATTAACATAGAAACTAGAAAATTTTGAAAACTTTTTTCATAAATTTATGTTTATATGAATAAATTATAATTTAGAAAATATAATTATATCTAAAATAACTTTTATTATCAACATTATATAAAAATATGTATATATGGTGGTTGTCTAAAAGTGATCACATTTGGGTTTATAATTTTTTTCAATTGAAAACTCAAAATTATTTGTAAAAACAATCTTAATGAATGTGTAATACAATTTTCATGATAAATTCAATAAAATATATAAATATTTTAAGGATACCATGAAAGAAAAAATCATATTCATCATTATTGTTGAGTCAATAAGGCTTTCTTATGAATTTTCCATTCATTCTTATTTGAGGAGATTGTTGAGTCAATAGGGATTCCTTATGACTTTTCTATTACTTATTGTTTTAAAAATCACAAACAACTTATCTTAAGGAAGATCTCTTTTATCCTATGCTTTAATCTCATAAGAAAATTTTTCCTTCTCCAAGAAAATCAATCCTTACCATGTTTTTCATCATCCATATTTTGTCTAAGTGGAAAATTCAGTTTCACATCTAAAACCTCAGAATCTTATAATACTTATATATAAAGCATTCGGTTTTCAGGATCAGAACTCAGAATCCAAACTATTATGAGTTTTGACACTGAGTTCTCTTAATTTAGATGCCAAACTCTTATGATTTCAGACTTCGAATTCACTAAATTCACTCTCTGAACTCTTATGAGTTCCGAATCAAAGTTCTCTGAATTCAGACTCCGAACTCTTATGAGTTCTGACTCCGAGTTCTATGAATTTAGACTCTAAACTCTTATGATTACTTAATCAGTGTTCTCTAAATTCAGACTCTGAAATCTTATATGTTCTAACTCTGAGTTCTATGAATTCAAAATCTGAAATTTTATGAGTACGGACTCCGAATTTTTATGAATTTTGACACCGAACTTTATATGTTCAGGTTCCGAATTCATGGGAGTCCAGATTTCGAATTTCCTTGAAATTCAGACTAATGAATTCTATAGAATTCAGGTTCCAAATTCTTTTTGAAAATAGAATATGAATATATTTGTATTATAGACACTAAATGTGTTTTTGGATAAACTCCGAACTATATTTCCTAAGACACCGAAAAATGGTTTTAGTTAAGAACCACATTTTTTTTTACTCATGGTTTGGTTATAAAATAACGACGTGCATTCTGTTACTAACTAACCATTTTTGGAGTGACACATATTTAGGTACCTCTGAAATTAAATGAAAAATATGACCATTGTAGGAGGGAGACAACCGTTCAAATCGTGCCTATAAAGAGGATCTCATTTCAAAGAGCTCATAACTTTTGGAAAATTGTTCTATAACTCTAGAGATTTCAAGCTCCTGAAGTGACTTCTGGAGAGATACTTTAATTCTTTGAGTGTACCTAACATCTTATTAAGAATTTCTTCATGCGACTCTAAATGTTTCTGAGTACATTCGATGGCTTCCAGGGATTGGAAGATAGAGGTGCCGACTACATTAAAGGTGAGGGCTTGCGGGGATAGTAAGACAGACTCTGATCTTCATATAGAGGGCTTACCCTGGTGTGGGTAAGACGGAATTTCATGAATGTATAAATCAATAGACCTCTATCCAAGGTTTTTTGATACCCTTATAATTGGGTTAAAAGATTTACTACTTGTTACTTGTATTGTTTCATGTTTTTCGTTGCATTTTGACTATTAAAGAAAGTATAACTATCTTATAATTACTTATAATTGTACTCTGATTAAATAAGGTTCTATACGCTTTATGGTAGAATATTTGTTGTTGTAATTTTTTTTATGTTTCACTTCCAGATTCACTTTTCCGGAATCACATTCTCAGAATCACATTTTTAGAATTATGCAAGTTTTTAAAACTAGAGGTGTTGTGAATTTTGTTTATACAATATTTCCTTAAGTAATTTTTTAAAGTATAAAATTCACCCCCTCTTGTATATTTGAGCATCTATGATATCATTTCGATACATAAGTTGGTATCATAAGAGATTATCATACTCCATACCAACACAACAATTGGTATCAGTGGAATATTACCTTGTAGTTTGACCCAATCCTAACAACTAGTATCATAGGATTTGTTCATTCTGAATTAATCTCATGATTAGATTCAAAAGAGAATTCACTTTCTTCGTATTTTTGGAATCATATTTTCGGGATTCATATTTTTCTTAGAGATACTTAGCTCTATTCTTCTTTCTTAGAATATTTTTTTCTTGTTTACAAATGTTTATTACTGACATGTTTGTCTGAAAAGAGATTTTGTTTGAGATGGTAGGAATCAATGTTGGTTCTATATACAACCAGAATCCAACTAGACCACCTATTTTTCATGTGAATGATTTTTAATATTAGAGAGATCACATGAAGAAATTTATTATCTATACTAGAGTTGATAAGTTTGTGATTCTTACTGGAGGATATAAAATATCTGACAAGGAATTTAGTACTTTCACAAATCAAAAAAGCATAAATATCTACTGAATGTTAAGGTACACAATACATTGCTTTTTTATAATACTAGAAATATATATACCCAGATTTCATCTTGTAAAGAATAAAATTTTATTTGGAAGAAACTTGAAGTTACACACTTTGGAACATCAAAAGTTATTGAAACTAGGAGTGCCATGCTTAGAGGTGAATATCTGGGTTTTTTCATTCCTTATGGAGAACCCATATGAAATGTGAAACATAGATTTATGACTATCATCAACAGTTTACAATCAATGGATGAGAAATTATTAGCTTAGGAGGATCTTGTGGATAAAATCAGAGACATAATAGCCAATGAGTGGGAATTCAAGAGAACTGTTATTGATGAGAATAGAAAGGTTACTCAGATTTCCCTTGATGAATGTTTTGGAACCATTCTTCAACATAAGAAGAAAATGAAGAGAGATGCTAATAATATTAAGAAAAACAATGGGAATGGCAGTGTTTCATTTACAACAACTTCCAATTATATGAAATCCATGACTACGAAGAGAGTTACAAGATCCAAATCTAAGAAGGTTCTTATTCAATACGAATCTAGTGTAAGTAAATCTTCAGATAATGAGTTAGACAATTTTTCTCTAAGGATGAACAAGATTTTTGGACATATGAACTTTCAAACTAGATACAAAAAGAAAGAATGGAATGATAAGAAATATTTAGAAGTCACTTATTACGAATGAAAAATATTTGGAAGTATAAGACCTGATTGAAATATTCTTAATAGAATGTAATGAAAGGGAACAAATTCTGAGAGAAACAGAAAAAAAACACCTCAAAGTTAATTCTATGAAAGTCTTGAAAGATAATGACACATGCAGTGCTAGTGGTGGTGACTCTTCAAGTGAATCATCAGATTACAAATCTTCTAGACAGAAGAATCTTGGTCTAATATCCATACTACCTATTGAAAATCATTACTTAATGGCTAAGGTACACATAGCTGAATCCATGACCAATGTATCTTTTAAATCTAGTTATAATGATAGTAAATATTATAACTCTTTTGATGAAGAATGTTCTTCTGATGAAGATAATACTTTACCTACCTAGGGAGAAGATTCAAGATTTTCTGGACTCCATGAGAATGAGAATTCAAAACTCTATAAAATGCATGATATAGAAAATTCTAGGAATACTATTCATACTAATGAAATATCAAATCATTCTAAATATCATGATAAGAAAACCCTTTATTTTTAAAGTGTTTTAAAAACTCTTGAGGAATTAAATTCTGAAATGTATAATCCTTCTAAGGATCTAGAAAATGTAATTTCTAAGAAATTGTTTTCGAGCCTAACACTAGTTCTAAAAATAATATTTTGGAAGAAAATAACGTATTTTTTAGAATAAATTTAGAAATATTTTCCTAGTGGAAGTGTTTGTGAAACTTTACCATAGGTAAAGAAAATTTTGAATAGGTGTATTCTCAAATCCGACCTCTTAAAAATAATTCTGGTTTTGGTTATACATGTTCAAAACTAATTTTTAGTAATAATTATTTTGTTCCTAAATGTGCTCCATTGTACACCAAGTGTTATTGTGGTAGACACTGGGCAAAAATTTGTTTCTCAAAAAAAAATCCAGTATTTAGGATTTTCTAAAGATTATTTTTCAATGCAAATCTCGTTACCTATGATTTTTCTTTCTAAAATTTCCGGATCTAAGAAAGTTTGGATTCCGAAAGTCTAGCATTCTTATTTTCAGGAAAATAAAAAAAGTATCAACAACATTTCTTAGTACATGGATAGTGGATGTTCTAAGTATGTGAATAGTAATAATAACGTTTTTGAAAATTTAGCAAGATGAAAGGAGGGAAGGAATATTTCAGAGATAATGCTAAGGGAGAAATGACTGGTATAGGTAACATTGTTATTCTTGGAAAAACATTGATTTCGAATGTTTTATTTGGTAAAGGTATTAAGAATAACCTCATCATCATATTTCAATTATGTGATTATGGATACCATGTGAATTTTAGGAATGTCAAGTGCTTAGTACACATTTCCAAGGAAGAGTTTATTCTTTCTGCCAATAGGCAAGAGAATATTTAAACACTAAACATAAAATACCTTATGATCTAATACATACCATGCCTTAGTGAAATGGAAGATCATTCATGGTTGGGGTACAAAAGGATAGGACACTATAACCTTTGGATACTATGTAATATTTATAAGAAAATACAATATCAAGATCTATCAGAGCTTAGATTTGATTCTTCAAAAGTTTTTTATCTTTGTCAATTTGGTAAGCAACATAAATCAAGTTTTAAATCAGTCGGTGAAGTCTCAAACACTGATGCATTACAGATGGTTCATATGGATCATTCTGTTCCAACACAAATTGGAATCATCAGAGGAAAATATTATGTATTGGTCTTAGTTGAAGATTACACTAGATTTATGTGGTTCTATTTTGTAACGACCCGAGTCCGAAGCCCCTCCACTGGTGCCCCAAACCCATTTCAACACATGACCTCAAGCGCATTTCCCCGAATTCCAGAAGCTGTCGACTAGTAGCGATGACCTTGGTGAGTCAGTGGGGAAACTATGCCCTCATTCGGTAAGGTATATAAGATAAGAAAACAAAAATAAACAGCGGAAGCTGTAAACAACATGCATAACAACAGAAACCAAACAACGGAAGAAATATAGATATATAACTATGATGATAATGATGCAGCAGGTACAAGCATATAAGGAAAACAGAAAACATAACAACGTGCTGAAATACAACTGAAACCAAGTGAAAATGAAAACAAAGTAATCTCCTCAGCATCACGAGCCACGACTCGGTCCCATTCTCCCCAACTCCTGATGCATTCATGATCCTAAAGTAGAAGGTCTCTTTCCCTTATCTATACCTGCAGCAACATAGTCTACTTGGGCCCAAAAAGATGGCCCAAACAGGGTGTGGGATACAATCCTAGTAGAAATCACCCAATGATTTGTGCCTAACAGTCAATGAATACATGGTAGTAATAAAACAAGAAGCAATAAACAGAAAACCACAAGCAGCTACAATCCACAGTTCTGTCAAACAAAGTACACAAGTAAATAGCCAGCAACAAAAGAAGAAACAGGTAAACCTCTGGGTAGCTCTCACAGTCTAAACCCTATGGTTCAACCTATAAGTACTAGCAACTCTCTAGGAAGCACAAACAGTCTCAACCCTCTGGTTCAGCTATGTAATTAAGCAGACTCTCTAGGGAAGCACTCACCGTCAATTCCCCCTGTAGTCTCGTATCATGCTAAAGGCTCTCTGGGGAAGCACTCAGCATCAATTCCTCCTCTGGCCTGTGTCGTGGATCTATAGAATCTCTGGGGAAGCACTCAATGTCAATGCCCTCTATAGTATCTCATGGTAATTAAAAGACACTCTGGAAAAGGTCTTCCGTCAATTCACCCTTTGGTCTAGTACTCTAGGTTCTCACAGTCTTGAGTATAACTAAACATGCTCAGCGCACATGTATCGTACAAGTAAACATCATGAACTACTTGGCTATCAACTAAGGCTCAACAGTATATCAAAAGAGAAAGTTCCACTACCCTATAACAAGGTATGTCAACTAGAAAAATGCACAATAGGAAAAACAAACATGGAAAAGAAACCTGAGCACAAAATAAATTACTCTACTCACAAGAAATAACCTTTACTAAATAAATCAAGAAAATCAGGAAAACAACAAGGGAAAAACAGGAAACATGCAATACCCCGTTCAAGTGTATTGGTGGAATCTGCACATAATATTCATCAACTTTCAACAGAGAGGCACAAACCACCTACCTCGATCCTAGGAGATCGATATACATCATCCTCAACGACAGATTCCCCTTAGAACGACGTAGATCTGAGAAAATGCACCAAACGTTCATCCCACAATAACTTGGAAATGAGGGGGAGTCAAGAAACAAGGCTAAAGCAGAAGATGAAAACTGGACGAAAACTGGAGAAGAAGATGAAACTGGGGGTTAGGCGTTACCCCGGTCTGTTTAATGAAAAAAAGAAAGTACACGACGTGTAATTCTTGAGTACACTACGTGTACTTCGATTTTCTGTACTCCGACTTAAGTGGCCTCCACCTCGGCCTTACACACCGTGTGTGTGGCCCGGACACGGCCCGCACATGGCTTCGAGCCGGGAAAAAGTACACGGTGGGTACTTCGAAAATTTCAAGAAAATTCATTTTTCTCAAAAACTCTAGAAAAAAGAAGAAAACATACTTGAAAGAGATCTTGGTTCTTACAAACTTCCCCCCTTAAAAAAATTCTTCCCTAAATTTCCCTAATGAGGAGGAGAAGGAGAAAATCCAAATAGCTCCGGCTACTGTGATAGTACATCAATCTCCTGCTCCATGGTCTCGTACTGTACTCTCCCATCCTGCCATAGCACTCGTACCAGTGGAACAGACCGTCTGCGGAGAACCTTTGTACTGTGATCGACAATCTAGATAGGATGCTCCTGGAAAGACACATCCTCTTCAAGCTCAACTTCCTCGGGCTGAAATACGTGATACGGGTCTGAAAAGTAGCGTTGGAGCTGAGAGATATGGAAGACGTCATGCCTGGCCTAATACCTCTGATGTAGCTGCAACCGATAGGCGACCGACCCAACTCTCTCCAAGACCTCAAATGGTCCGACGTACTGCGGTGAAAGCGTACCCTGTCTCCAAATCCTCTAGTGTCCCAACCTCGGTGCGACACACAGGAAAACCTGATCTCCGAACTCGAACTCTAGAGGTCATCTCCGCTGATCAGCATAAGACTTTTTTCGAGACTGCGTTGTAGCCATCCTCTTCGGAATCAGCTCTATCTACTCTGAAGTCTCCTGAACAAGACGAGGTACTAGCAAAGCTACCTCTCCTTACTTCATCCAGCATAAGGGTGATCGGAATGGCCTACCATACAATGCCTCGTATGGCGCCATCTGAATAGTCGATTGGAAGCTGTTTTTGTAGTCGAACTCCACCAGAGGAATATGCTTCTTCCAAGAACTACCAAATTCAAGGATGCAAGCTGGGAGCATATCCTCAAGCACATGGATCGTGCGCTTGGACTGGCTATCATTCTTGGGATGGTAATCTGTACTCAAAATTACCTGTGTACCCAAGGCCTTCTGAAGTCCCGGCCAGAACCGAGAGGTAAAGTGTGCATCTCTGTCTGAAAAAATAGAGCGCCGAACTCCATGTAGACGAACGATCTCTCTGATGTAAAGTCGTCTCAGATCATAGACATTGAAGGACTCCTTGATCGGAAATAAGTGAGAATCCTTCGTAAGCCTATCGATGACAACCCAAACAGCATCGTTTCCTCGTGGCGACCTCGATAACCTAGTCACGAAGTCTATCGCAACATCGTTCCACGTCCACTTCGGAATGGGTAGCTGATGTAGAAGGCCTGTTAGTCGCTGATGATCTACTTTCACCTGCTGACAAGTAGAACATCTCATGACAAAACCAGCAACATCCTTCTTCATAGCTGGCCACCACTACTAGAAATGAAGATCCTGATACATCTTGGTGATGCCAGGATGAACTGCCCAAACAGAGGAATGAAAATCTCACATCAGCTCCTCGCTTATGTCTGCTGGCACCCAAACGCGTTCCTTGAAATGCAAGATCTCATCCTTTCCCACAGTCCATCCAGGAAGATGGTCCCCTCCTGACACACTCTCCCGTAGGACTTAGCCTTATGAGTCTGATAGTTGCCTCATCCTTACCCGATCAAGTAGCATGGAGGTAACAGCTACAGAAGATAGAAAAGTCTGTCCCCGTTTGTCCTACACCTCTAGATGCATCTCAGAGAACAGAGCCATCAGTTGGCACTCACTACTGGCCTCCTGAACCGCCTGAATCTGAGTTCTCCTGCTCAACTCATCTTCCACGGCGTTTCCCTTTCTCTGCGTAAAGGCAAGCTCAAAGTCAAAATATTGTAGATACTCAACCCACCTGCACTGCCTCAGATGTAGATCATGCTGAGTGAAGATATACATGAGACTCTTGTGGTCATTAAAGACCAAAAAATGCTCTCCCAGAAGATAATGTCTCTAATAGCGCAAGTCATGAACAACAGCTGCCAACTCCAGATTGAGCGTAGGGTAGTTTCTCTCATGTGACCTCAGCTGCTGAGACCCATATGCAACGACTCCATCTCCCTGCATAAGCACTACTCCCAGCCCGATACCCGAAGCATCACAGTAAACAGTGTAGCTCTTGCCTGGCTCTGGAAAGACTAGTATCGGTGCTAACTTCAACCTCTCTTTCAGCTCCTGAAAGGTTTACTCACAAGAATATGACCATAAGAACATCACCCCCTTCTTGGTCAGACCTGTCCAAGGTGCTGCTAGTCGAGAAAAGTCCTTAATGAAGCGTCTTTAGTATCCAGCTAGCCCTAGGAAGCTCCATACCTCAAAAACGTTCTTCGGATACTCCCAGGAAACTACAGCTCTCTCTTTATTTGGGTCCACAGATACTCCTGCCTCAGAGATGACGTGACCCAAGAAGTGAATCTGATCCATCCAGAAGTGGCACTTCGAGAGTTTAGCATAAAGCCGATGCACTCTTAGTGTACTCAGAACGATCTCAAAATGTGTGGCATGGTCGTGTCGAGTGTGATAGTACACCAAGATATTGTCCACGAAGACCACGAGAAGGAATCCAATTAAGGATGGAACACTCAGTTCATCAGAGACATGAAAACTGCAGGTGCGGTCATGAGTCCGAAAGGAATGACTATATACTCGTAAAGACAGTACCTGCTCCTGAAGGCTGTCAGAGGTACATCTGGTGGTCTAACGCGCAACTGATGATAACCGGACCTCAAGTCGATCTTAGATAATACCCGGTCTCCTCGAAGCTGATCGAAAAGGTCATCAATCTGCGGTAAGGGATATCAGTTCTTGACCGTCAACTAGTTCAACTTCCGATAATCCACACAAAGCCGAAGGGTATCGTATGCCTTCTACGCTAATAGAACAGGTGAACCCCAAGGATAAGTACTGGGTCAGATGAAACCCTTAGCCTTTAGCTCTTGCAACTACTTCTTGAGCTCCTGCAACTCAGGTGTGGCCATCCTATAGGGAGGAATGGACACCGTTGCCGCTCCTAGAACGAGCACAATATAGAAGTCTCCCTCACACTCCAGTGGCAGACCTGAAAAGTCCTCTGCAAAGACATCCCTGAAGCGATCCACCAATAGAGGAAATTCCAACTGTGGAGTCCCCTAATCATTCAGGTAAAGGATAGCCATTTGGGTCATCACTCCTCCTAGCCCTAGATACTCGAGTCCCGCCCGACTCGCTCGAACATCCTATTCGCCTCTTTGAAGAAAAGATTCACCCTTTGGTGAGATGAAACTGACTATGTGGCAATAATAGTCAACAACTGCCTAGAAGGGAATCAAACAGTCCATGCTGAGAATGACATCATAGATTGTCATCTCTATGACATAGATATCCCATAAGAAGTGATACCCTGCCACCTCGAGAGGTCACTCTCTACACTGGCGTACACTATATTTCCTCATTCCCAAAGGTGTGTCTAGTGTCAACGAGTCGGAAGATGAAAAGGTACAGAGTCCAAGGATCTCCAAAACAGAAACAGAGATAAAGATATGTGTAGCACCAATATCAAAAAGGGATGAATATAAAACTGATTCTACTAAAATTGTATCTCGAACAGTAGAAGGGTCGTGATCCTGCTCATGATAAGTCCGCTCCACGGCGAAAGACTGGCCGACACTGTGGCCTTATGCCCCTGACTGACAACTCTGAGATGAACCTCCCTGCTGGTGCTGTGGGACTGGTGGCTTACCACCACGACCTTGACCTCCACCTCGGCCCAAATGTCCGGAAGAACTCCGGTTCCCTGAATGGTGAGAGACTGGTTGGGCTGCTCCTAAACAAGGAGTCATGGAAGAACCCTGGTCACCTACTACTGGTGAGAAAACCTGGTAGAAATGCTGAAGGTGTCCCATCTTGCCGCAAGATCAGCACTCCACATGGTCTCTCTAGCACTGCGGCCTCGTGTGCCCTGTCCGACCACACTGGTAGCATGTCACCTGGCTGCCTGATGATGCATCTCGCTTCCTCGAATCACTGCGTATAGGCTCTCTACAATGCTTCTTCCTGTCATCTAGAGGCAAAATAGCTCCGAAAGCAGACCTTCCCTAGCTCGCAGCTCCATAGTCTCTCGGATTGCACTCCGCAATCAGTGCCTGGTAGACGATTGAAGTAATGGAAGTCAGCTGGAAGATGTTAACCTACGAGCGTATCTCTCGCCTGAGTCCAACCTCAAACTTCATTGCCAAGAACACCCCACTCCCATCCCGCAGGGGTGTAAAACGATGCAGATCAGTGAAACGAGAGGAATACTCCATGAAAGATAGAGTACCCTGCTCTAAGATCATGAACTCCTGGGCTCGATCCGCCCTTAGGGTCTCCGAGTAGAAGTAGTCGTAGAACACGCGCTGGAACTCCTCCCAAGACATATCCTACTCGTGACCCGCCCGTGAGATCACATCCCACCGCCTCTTGAAGCAGTCTCAGAGCATGTAGGTGGCGATCATGACCCACCTCTCTAAAGACGTCTCCAGATGCTCGACGATAGTCAGCATGGCTTCTAGCCATGACTCTACAGCCTGAGGTCCTCCCTCCCCTGAGAACGTGGAGGGATGCTACTTCTAGAAAACTAGCGTCAAGTCTACCATAAATGAGACAAGAGGTGGTGCTCCCTAGAAGGCCTGCATCATCCTCATGAAACCTTCCCTGAACTGTGCATCGGTGCCCGCGACTGGTACAACAACCGGTGCCAAGGCTGGCTCAGAAAGGGGATTGACATGAAGTCACTGATCATCCATATCTGGTGTCTGATCATTGCCTGATGACAGACGTACAACCAGAGGACGTCTCAGAGGCATATCTCTGAAAGATCAAAAGCACGCCTTAGATCAGGAAAACAAGGACAACGAACAGAAGAGTACAAAATGAAAACAGGGGAAGAAAACACACAAGATTGAAAAACATGACTACACAACGTGCATAAAACTACACGAAATGTCTTCTTAAACCACAGACATGGGCGTGTACTCCTGCCCTATAAATAGTGTACACTTAAAACTACACGACATTTTGAACCCACACACGGCATGTACTTGAAAACTGTTCCCCTGCCCGAGTCTCCTTACACAGCTAACCCACACAGTCTGAATTAACCTGAGACTACACGGAATGTTTGAAACAAACACAACATGCACTAGACAAGGCTTCAGCAGTCTGTGTTGTTGAGTACACGGCCATCTACACGGCGTTCTCCAAGAAAACATGGCATGTATAGGTGAAGGCGACAACGTCCTGCGTTGTTCGTGACACGGTCGGGTGCCTGGGAAAGACTACATGGCGTGTTACGAACAAACATGGTGTGCGGAAAAGAAGGTCACGCCAGCCCGTGTTGTTCGTGACACGGCCGGGTACCTGGCCAAGACTACACGGCGTGTTCCGAACAAACACGGTGAGTAGAAAAGAAGGTCACGCCGGCCCGTATTTTTTCTGGCATGACCGGGTACCTAGATAGAACTACACGGCGTGTTCCCTGTGGACATAGCATGTTCCACCCGTGCTTCCCCGACCCATGTTGTTAGTGACACGGCTAGGTACATGGTTCCGAACACACACGGCGTGTACCAATGGTACTCGGCGTGTTCTCTAAGTTACTCCCACGACACTGTGTTCTGCTCACATGGTCAATGACATGGCATGAAAACTACATGGCGTGTATCTAAAAAGTACAAGCCATGTATTCTGGGTTTTTCTGGGTAGTAGCTCAGAAACTGCGCAGAATTAAAAAAACACTAAAAACAAGGGAAAATATGCCAAATTCCGATCCGTGAGGGACCATAACACATCAAGAACCAAAATTTGGCGTTCATTTTATGAAAGTAACAAAACAAAAGTTTTCTAATAGAAAATCATAGAATCTATCAAGCATCTATCACAACATCATGCATAATCTACACAAAGCCTATCACAACAGCATGCAAACGCTAATGCACCCTATATGGAATGGAAGGAATGCATGGCATGTGATTCTTACAGGTGTATATATGATGCATGAGATGGAATAACCTCATCTCATTGTGTTGTGATAGAAATAGAACCGAAATATCAAAACAGTAATAGCACAAGCCATGTCAATCACTCTCGGTGAAATCAGATCAATTATAAAATCTCTGAATCAGCAACTGCAAATAACGAGGTAGTATAGCTTTTCCCTATACACGGGTTAGCTACTTCTAAGACCATCTTAATGCACTGTAATGAATCTGTATTATCCCGGTATAAGGTCTCCAAATAGTATAGTAAGAGAAAATAAATCCTCTGATACCACTTTGTAACGACCTGAGTCCGGAGCCCCTCCACTGGTTCCTCGTACCCGGTTTTCCTCATGACCTGAAGTGTGTTTCCCCGAATACCACAGGCTGCCGACTAGCTGTGAGGGCCTTGGTGAGTCGGTGGGGAAACTATGCCATCATTCGGTAAGGTATACAAGGTAAGAAAACAATAATAAATAGCGGAAGCAGTAAACAACATGCATAAAAATAGAAACAAAATAGCGGAAGCAATGTAGATATTTAACTATGAAGACTATGATGCTGCAGGTATAGATAAGGTAAAGCTCCCTTCTACTTCAGGATCTTGACTGCATCAGGTGCTAGGGAGCATGGGACTGAGCCATGGCTCGCGATGCTGAGGAGATTACTTTGTTTTATTTTGCACTTGGTTTCAGTTGTATTTCAGCACATTGTTGTGTTTTCTCTTTTCCTTAGATACTTGTACTTGCTAAATCATTGTCATCATAGTTATATATCTACATTTCTTCTATTGTTTGGTTTCTGTTGTTAAGCATCTTGTTTACTGCTTCCGCTATTTATTGTTGTTTTCTTACCTTGTATACCTTAACGAATGAGGGCATATTTTCCCCACCGACTCACCAAGGCCCTCGCTACTAGTCGGTAGCCTCTGGAATTCGGGGAAACACACTTGAGGTCATGTGGAAAACCGGGTACGGGGCACCAGTGGAGGGGATCGGGACTCGGGTCATTACATATTTTCTAGAAATGAAATCTGAAGATTTTTCTTATGTCAAAAGTATTTGAGCACATGTTAAAAATGAGAAAAACCTTATTTTGGTAACTCTTCATAGTGATCATGGAGTAGAATTTCAAAATTCTGATTTTGAAACTTTTTGAAGTAGAAAATGCATTACTCATAAATTCTCATCATGCAGAACCCCTCAAAAAATGTTGCTGTTGAAAGAAGAAATAGAATTCTTCAAGAGATAACAAGAACCATATTGAGTGAGTATTATGTAGCCAAATATTTTTGGGCTGAAGTTCTAAGTACTACTTTCTATACTATAAATCGGGTTCTGATTAGACCTTTTCTTAATAAAACTCTTTATGAGTTATGAAATGGTAGAAAACCTAGACATACATACTTTAAGGTTTTTGGTTGCAAGGTATTCATTCTGAATACTAAAGATAATATACACAAATTCACACCAAAATCAGATGAAGGAATTTTCTTAGGCTACTCAACAACTTCTAAGTCTTATAGAGTTCTCAATAAGAATATTTGTAATGTGAAAGAAACTGTGCATGTCAAATTTGATGAAACTGACCCTTTTGATGTTAAACAACCTCAACCTACATCATTGGATGTGTTTTCAAAAACTGATTATCAACCTTTGATAGAATATCCTTTTGATAAGGAAAATTTGAAAAAAATGTTTCTAAAGCATTTACCCCAGAACACATTCTACCCTATGTTGATGAACAGGTTTTACAAAACCCCAACCAGTTGTTTCTAAAGAATCATCCCAGTGATAGTATCATTGGTGATGTTAATAAACCTGTAAGGACTAGAAGTTACTTAATAAATGAAGTAGAACATCTAGTATTCATTTCCCAATTAGAACCAAAAAGCGCCGATGAAGATTTAGGTTATGATTATTGGATAAAATATATTCAATATGAGATAAATGAATTCGAAAGGAATCAATTCTAGAACCTGGTTGAAAGACCCAAGAAAACTTTTGTTATTGGAGTAAAATGGGTTTTTAGAAATAAACGTGATGAAAATAAAATAATAGTTAGAAATAAAGCTATATTGATTGCAAAAGGCTATAATCAACAAGAAGGAATATACTATGAAGAAACCTATTCTCAAGTAGCTATACGTGAATCTATTCACATTCTACTTGCCTTTGCAACATTCTTTAATTTCTATCTTTTTGAAATGTATGTGAAATGTGCTTTACTTAATGTTTATGTTCAAGAGGATGTTTTTGTTGATCAACCTCCTATTTTTGAATATCTAATACATCATGAACATGTTTACAAACTTAAAATATATTTTTATAGTCTTAGGTAAGCCCCTTGTGCTTGGTATTATAGACTTATAATATTTTTACTTCAAAATAATTATGTTAAGGGAAATGCAGATCCTAATATTTTAATAATGAAAGATAAGAAAAATTTTTTGATTGTTTAAATTTATGTTGATGACATTATATTTGGTTCATCTCAGCAATCTTGAACTGATGCCTTTTTAGATCTAATGAAATATGAGTTTGAAATGAGTATGATCGATGAGTAAAATTTTTTCCTTAGTTTTCAAATTTCTCAAAAACTAGAAGGAACCTATATATCCCAACATAAGTATTTTAATGATCTTCTTAAAATGTATGGATATGACAAAAATAACAGTACAAGTACTCTTATCGGTACCTCAAATTCACTTGATCTTGATGAAGCTGGGAAACTAGTAGATCAAACATCTTTTAGAAGAATGATATGAAGTCTACTTTACATAATAGCTAGTAATACAGAATTAATGTGTTCTATATTCTTATGTGCAAGATATCAATCAAATCATATGGAATCTCATTTAAAGTTAGTGAAAATAACTTTTCACTAATTAAAGGTACCCATGGATTTAGGACTCTTTTTTTACTTCTAGAAATGATTTTTTGGAAAAGTTTTTCAGATGCTGACTATAGTGGATGTAGAATGGATAAAAAAAGTACATCCAGAATGTGTCTCTTTTTAGGAGATTCATTAGTTTCTTGGTAACGAAAGAAGTAACACTCAGTAGAACTTTCCACTACTGAAGCTGAATATATAGCAGTTGGATGTTTTTGAGCTAAAGTGTTATGGATGCAACACAAACTCACAGACTATGATATGATTTTTAAAAAAACCCAATTTTTTTTTTATAATAATAGTTCCATTTCCTTAAGTAAAAACCCATCACATCACTCTCGTGAAAAACACATAGATATTAGGAATAACTTTTTTTAGGATCACGCACAAGAAATAGATATCATTCTTCAATTTATTGGAGAACTAGAACAACTAGATAATATTTTCACAAAATCTTTACCCTCTAATATATTTTAATATATTAAACAGATGTTAAGAATGATAACCATAAGGTAATCATCCTTATTAACTTCCTGTTGAAACAATCTCCTTAAAATAATAAACTCATTTTCATAGGGGGAGTACATTTGTTTCATAGTTTTCTAAAAAAAATTCTTAATATACATTCTTTTTCTAAAGTCCTTCGTAGTCTCATTATTTTCAAAAAATATTTATGTCTTAAAATTTTTCAAAATGAAATTTTCAGAATGATGATTCTTGAACATAAATTTTTCGTAATGAAATTTTTGGAATGATGATTTATGTAGATAAAATTTTTCATAATGAAATTTTTTTTAATGATGTTTTTCAAAATTTTCATAATAAATATTTTCAAAATTTTCATAATAAAGATTTTTTAAATTTTCATAATGAATATTTTCATAATTTTCGTAATGAATATTTTCTACGTTTTTGTAATGAAGATATTCTTAATTTTCGTAATGAAGATTTTCTAAATTTTTGTAATGAAGATTTTTTAAATTTTCGTAATGTCGATTTTCAAAATTTTTGTAATGAAGATTTTCTATGTTTTCCTAATAATGATTTTCTAAATTTTTATAATAAAGATGTTCTAAAAATTTTGGTAGTTGGGTTTTTAAAATTCTATATCAAAATTTGTTCGGAATCTAATGTTCTTGAAAAACAATTTTCCCCATTACGAATAATCATCTGGGAAATACGAAAGGTATATTTCCTTTCATGAATTTTCATAAACATTTTTTACTTGTTGGTATTTTTTTATTTTTATATTCAATTTTTCTTAAATCCAATTATTTTCCTTAAAAATCTCAAAAGATCAGATTCTACCATGTTTTTCTTGAGGATATCATATCAACCATTAGATTTGATCATAAGGTTTTTCACCCATTGGATTGAGTTTGAAAGATGAACCACCACTTCAAACACCTATATAAAGGACCCCCAGATGGTTTTCCCACATAGAATCTCATTCCATTGCGTGTTAATGTTATTCCCTTCTACTTAAGCTCGTTCCGTACCTCTCAGAACTTGATCATATCTGAACGTCTATCGAAGAAAATTCATAGAAAGACATGTCTACTATCCAGAAAATATTGGAGTGGCAGGTTTATAGATAAATTTTGGTGCATCCAAACTTCTTCACCATGTATGATTCTATAACATCGAAAAACATCAAGCTCAATGGATGGGACAATGTTTGCGTATCGAAGACATGAGAAAAAGACTTAGTGTATCTAGATTTTCTAGTAGAATTTTATGAGTCAGTAAGTTTCTTTAAGGATAAAGGTATATATATGTTCTCTTTCAAAATAATTGTAAAGAATTATGATCTCTCGTACACTAAGGCTACAAATTTTATTGAAGTTCCTTATGAGGGTGAGGCAGAGTTTTTCTCACTTAAGATTCCTGATAATCATGGAATTTTTAATAAGGATAAGGCTATGTATTTTCATGGACTTTATGAAGTAATGAATCCAAATATTGCTCATCTGTCTACAAATTACCGAATTCTCAAATTATATGTTCAAGGGTTTATAATTCCGATAAAAGGAGACAAATACACATTGATGAAAAGTGTCATGTATATTTTAGATTTTCTGGTGAACCTAATAATATTAAATTTGGTTAAGCATATTCTGATTACGATTGAGAATATAAAGAATGGTAATTTGAAGGCTCAGATCATTATTTATCCATCCATTCACTCAATACTGATTGTTTGGTGCATGGATTCGTTCAAAAATTTTTGCAGTTCAAAACCAAGGAATTGCAAAGTCATGCATGTTAGTAATGATATATTGAGAATGATGAATATTGGTTTTTCAAATGATTTCAGAGAATTTTATGATTTTCCAGAAGAAGTGTTTGAAGCTATTCTGATGAAACATGAAATGGAAGTGACTTCCAAAAAAGGGTATAAAAAGAGGAAAGTGAAGTAAGTGGTATAAAAGGAAAAAATCCCAGAGCTTGAGGAAATCCAATCTGCACCTGTGAAGCTGAAAAACCAAAACTCCTATCCAGATGAGGTAGTAGATAAATGGAGGGAAGATAAGAAGAACATGAAAGAAGGAGATCCCAAGTTTGGACTAGAACCTACTGGAGAAAAATATATGAAAGAGAATACAACTGAGTATTTAAAAAGGGAAGAGAATGAAAAGAAACAATAGAAGAAGATGGCTAACATAGAGATTGTGAAATCCCTATTGAGGTTTTCTGAAAAATATTCCAAATATATTCTAGTACCAGAATCCTACCTGGTAAAAGCCTTACCTGAAACTCCAGGGAAGAAATTTATGACTTTAGAAAAGTCAAAGAAGTAAAATAAGTGGACGAAGTTGAAGAAGACAAAGAAAGCAGTGGTGACACCACATAGATGATTAAAAAATGTAGAAGATTTCCATGAGAAAGAAAGTTCATCTGAGAAACACTCAATCTGAACATCTAATGCAGAATCTCAAAATCTATCTACACCTGGAAAAGATGTGAAAGGAGAAGGTGAAAAGATTGAAGATGAAGTAAATGAGCTGTGTAAAGAAGAAATTTATAATCATGATTTCATATATCCATAGGACGTTGAGGCAAGACCTAAGAAAGAAGATATAGATAAGGATAAAATTGTCAATCTGTCTAAAAGTGAACATGAATATCTGAATGAGGAATCCATTCTGAGAACTAATTAGGGAAAACAGGTGATTGTTGATACACCTAGATAAGTTGTTTTAATGAAGAATTATGTTGGTGTAATTTCAAAGAGGAAACTTTTTGAGCTAGGAAACAAATCTACACCAAGAAAGTTTTTTGATTCAAAATCATCAGACCTTGGAAATGATTTCGTAGTACAGTCTTTAAAAAATCTTGTGGGGAATATTCCTATTTTTCCTAGCATTCACTACAGATGTCAGCTGCTTCAACTCACCTTAAAACAAAAATCAGATTTAGTTTCCATGGTGATGGACAAGTGTGTCAAGCTTGAGGCTGATTTCAAGATTTATGTAATTAACTATGAAGCCCATACAAGGTCATACAGGAAGATGACCAGTTGTTCAAGTAAAACGATAGAGGAAATTAATTGTCTTTATGATTTCCAAGATAGTGTCAAGGAGGCATTTGACATTGAAGATGGTAAAATCAAGGATCTCACAAGTAGTTTTGAAGAAAAGATGAATTTGCACCAAAATTCACGGATACAAGAAGTGAAGGATTTGCATTGGAATTTTTATTCTATTGCACAATGTTATAAGAGGGAAAGAGATATCAGGATAGAGATTGAAGAAAATCTAGTTAAGTAGGAAGAAACTCTAAAGAATCAGGCCTAATACCTCAAGGCTCAGGAATATAAAATAAAATCTATAAAGAAGAATGTTGAGGATCATGATCTGTTTCTAAAGTGACCTGAGGAAGATTACAAGGAACTAAAAAAGCTAAAAACCATGGTGAAGAAGTTTATTCCCATGGAGATGGAAGGATGATAGACACAATCCGATCTTTTTTTTTGTATCTTCCTTCCCTGTATATATTTTTTCTATCATAATGAAATGTTTGGTTGCTTTTCTTGTGGTTATTTTGTACAAATTTATTCAAGTACCATTATTTATTTTATATTCCCTCAAATTCTTTAGGAAAATCACAGTGGGGGAGACAGAAGAATGAATACTATGAAAAAAATAAATTTCCCTAAGGGTGAGTTCATCTAAGGGAGAGTTTGTATCCAAAAATATTTTCTTATACAATAAAAGATCAAATCCCAATCTGAAAATCTATAATATTGTCCTTAGTGTTCCAATGCCTAAGGGGGAGATAGTCGTATTCTTTATTTCTCATGTGTGAAAGGAGATAAGTATTACTTTCAGTGTCCAAAAAAATATTTTCTTAGTCATTATATTCTTTTTCATATGGATGTTTGTGATTTCCAAAAAGGGGTAGATTGTTGATTCAATAAGGAAACATTATGAATTTTTCATTCCTTATTTTATTAGGAGACTATTTATTCAATAAGGTTTCCTTTTGACATTTTCATTCCTTATGGTTTATAAAATAACAAAAACCTTATCTTAAGGAAAATCTATTTTACCCTATTCTTTACTCTCATAAAGAAAATTTTCCTTCTCCACGGAAATTTATCCTTACCATGTTTTTCTTCATTAATATTTTGTATAAGTGGAAAATTTCATTACATATTTAAAACCTTGGAATAATATAATACATAGATGTAAATCATTGTTTTTTGAGGATCAAAATTAAAACAACGAACTCCTATGATTTCTGACTCCGAGTTCTCTGAATTCAGACTCCAAACAGTTATGAGTTTTTCTTCAGAGTTCTCTAAATTCAGGCTCTGAAATCTTACGATATCTGAGTACGAGTTCTCTAAATTCCTACTCCAAACTCTTATTAATTTTGACTCAAATTTCTATAAATTCAGAAGCTGAACACTTTTAAGTTATAACTCTGAGTTCTCTGAATTTAGACTCCGAACTCTTATGAGTTCTGACTCTGAATTCTAATGAATTCAGACTCCGAACATTATAAGATTAGTTTTCAAATTCATGGGAATCCAAATTTTGAATTTCCTTGAAATTCATACTCCTTAATTCTATTGAAATCAGGTTCCGAATCATTTTGAAAATAGAATCCAAATATACTTGTGTTATTGAAAATGAATGTGTTTTTGGTTAGACTCTGAACTATTTTTCCTTACACTCTAAAAAATGGTTTTAGATAAGCAACATATTTTTGTTTACTCATGGTTTAGTTATAAAAAAATGTCATGCATTTAGTTACTAATTGACCATTGTTTTAGTGACACGTGTATAGGTCCCTCTGAAATTCATTGAAAAATATGATTGTTGGAGGAGGGAGCCGACCGTTGAAGCTGTGCCTATAAATATGAGTTCATTTGAAAGAGATCGAAACTTTTGAAAAACTGTTCTATTACTCTAGAGATTACATGTTGCTGAAGTGATTTCTATAATGATAATTCCCTGCTTTGTGCATACTGAACATCTTGTTCAGAATTTCTTTGTTCGTCTCGGAAAGATGTTGAGTACATTCGAGGGCTTTCAGTGATAGGAAGATAGAGGTGTTGACTACCTTGAAGTTGCGGGATTGTAGGGATAGCAAGACAGACTCTGATCTTCGTATTGAGGGCGTACCCTAGTGTGGGTAGGACAGAATATCTTGAAGGTATAAATCAAAGGACCTTTATCCACGATTATTAGATACCCTTCTCTTTGGGTTAAAAAAATTTACTACTTGTTACTTGTATTGTTTCAATTTTTCCACTGCATTTTGATTATAGAGGAAAGTATAACTATCTTATACTTCCTTATACTTGTACTCATATTAAATATGGTTCTATACACTTTATGGTATAATATTTATTGTTGTAAACATTTGTTAAGTTTCATTTCCAGATTCACTTTTATGGAATCACATTCTCAGAATCACATTTTTGGAATTAAGCATGTTTGTAGAACTAGAGTGGTTTTGAATTTTGATTATACAAAATTTCCTTAAGGAATTTTTAAAGTATACAATTCACCCCCCTCTTGTATAGTGAGCATATACAATATCATTTTGATCCTTCAGTTAGTATCATATGGGATTATCATACTCCATACCAACCAAACAATTATATTCAACAAAAATAGATAAAGTCATTTATAAAACCCCTTTTATCATATTATAATTATTTAAAAACATTATATTATGTATAAAAACTACATTCAGTTATTATATAGGAATGATAAATAATGCAATAATGTACTATAAATCCCCCCATGCTTCATTTCAATAAAGGAGAATAATTTTAGTACTAAAAATAATTGTGGTGAATGGATATAATCAGATGATCTTAACATGAAACTTGGATTGAATCTTGATGTTGTCTCCCATATGGGTGACCAAAATGATAAGGCCCCTGCCTTAAACATTACATAATCTTGAATTTATTTAACAATTCACATTAAGAAAATTTTCAGGTTTATAGCTTTAGATAATTAGATCATAACATATACATATGAATATGAATATTACATGTAGACACTTCTACATAGTATCCATTTTTTTATAAAATAAAAACTCTAAAATGAAAAGATACATGTATTGTTTCATGTTTTAATTATCATGGCTTTTCCTTCATTAAATCCTAGACCATATTCTACATTAAGCCGGGTGATAAAAAATTCAATAACATGGGATGAGCATAAAAAGCTCGGTATGGGATACACAAAGTAGAAAACAATTAGTTTTTTGAAACAACATATAAACAATGAATACTTTATCATAAGTAATACTTTTCACACTTATGATGTAGTTAATACTCTATACTGAATAAAATCTAATTTCATACCCTTTTATAACCAAAATAATACCATAAAACCTATAGAAATCACACATAAAATATAAATTTTACTTGGGACATTAAATACTTAAATGGAATAACCATATTGGTTGAATTCCACACATATAACTAAATGTAATAGACATACAACCGACTTCTATAACCAAAGCATTGGATGTTATGATGTAACCAAATATCCTAGTTTATCACAGTGCCACCCGCCAATTGGTTTATCATGTAACCACCCATCAAAAGACAATGTATCATTATAAAAAAATAAAAAATAACATATTTCAAATATAAAACTTCCACAAATAAAAATTCATTTGTAATCATAAGAAATATTTTCAAGATATTGAAATAATCAATAATTTTCAAAAAAAATTCAATACCAAAACACCCAAAAACAGAATAAAGTGTTTTTTAATTTAAAAAAACAATTTGGATTATAGAGGAATACAAATAATGACAATGACGGTGAAGTGGACATTATCACTGAAAATGTTAAAAAAATTCCTTCTGTCATTTAAGAAAATGTTTCTTAGAAAAAATATTCCCATTTAATGAAATTAAAAGTCAAATGGGTTTATTATACACCATATAAAATAATGAGGTCTATATTATAAAAACATGCCTCGATTAATGGATATTGAGACAAAGTCACCTACCTCTTGTATGACTTGACTTGTTCATTCATTAATGTTTGGAATAATAAATTGAAATTAATTTAAACTTGGTTAAGAAACCTTTTCTAGTTTTTTATTCTATTAATGGAACTTATTACCTTCCTATAACAATTAGTAAATTATTTGATTTAATATTTTACATTTTGTCGACGTTCAGAACTTGAGTCAAAAATGAACTTTTTATAATTACAAATTTTCCATGTGGTAAAAATTCCATTATTTACAAAATTATATTAAAGATATAGACATCAAATATATCAAATATATCTATTATATATATATTTATAATAGTCCATATCATTTGTATATATGAAAATGAAATGCACCATTAATGGAGACGATAGGAAAAATGTATGCATGATCGCTACTTAAATTTCATTTGTTTCAATTTTAATGGAATGAAAACTAAATGATACATAGATATATTATTATTATAGTACAATGTCATATTTTATAAAAATTACATAAGTTAATTAAAACCATTTTTTATATGTTTCATGTGTGGTATGAATAAGTCATATCACATTGAGGGTGCAGTAGTCCGCACTTCTTCAACTAAAATTATCATATTTACCCTTTATGGAAACCATAAAGGTATTATATATCTAGAAAATACATAATCATAGAGAAAATATAAATATAATATATATCACATATAAATACATTTCTATCTTGATTTCCCCCATAAGTGGTGGTAGGAGATAATTAAACAATCATTGTTTTGTGAGGCAGTAGTTTTCCATCCATAGAAACAGTATGTCCGTATCCATTATATGAAGGTGTGTGGAACTGTTGTTTGAATAATTATCATAAAAAACCATGTATATTTATGATACAGTTGTTTTTATATAGAAAATGAATAAGAAGATCATAGGAAGTGAAGAAGTAAAATAAAAGGAAAGAACTTGAGGGAAGACATTACCTTTAAGTAGGGTAAGTGCTTTCTGCCTAAGTTATTGCTTCTAGGTGGAAGAGAAAGATATTGGGAGATTATTTAGG
This sequence comes from Viscum album, assembly GCA_963277665.1. Lineage (NCBI taxonomy): Eukaryota > Viridiplantae > Streptophyta > Magnoliopsida > Santalales > Viscaceae > Viscum > Viscum album. The sequence continues at coordinate 1,543,340,439 of OY728135.1, read as the reverse complement.
AAGAATGTGGATGAGCCAATGGGGTTTTAGAGGTGTGATTAATGGTTAATGATGATGTGTTTTTATAAAGGGGAGGAGGGGATCTTTCAGAAATATTGAAAATATTATTTTATTATAAACTGAATTTCAATTTAAAAAGGTCCCCAACTAATTTAATTGGAAGATAAGGTGAGTATTATCCAAAATAAAATCATCCAATAGGTTTTAGACATGTTTAGGTCATAAAATTAACATTATATGTCATCTTTAACCTTTAGATAACTAATTTAACTTTAACCATGTCCTCTTGTATATTCATACTATAGTGTTAAAATATTTATAATAAAATCTGAAGATACCCAAAATGGTTCATTAATGACATATTACTCATTATAAATTTCATTTTCTCAAATATTAGTTATTTAGGACAATATTAACATTTAATAAAATAGTATCCATTTTAAAAACGAATTTTTGCCAATTTATAAACTATTTATATGGGGACATTTAAAATACCTATAAGAATATGAATCTTTTGAACAACCTACATTAATCCAAATATAACAAGTTATAATCCGCCATAAAATTCATGGATGGCATAAACAGTTCGATATAAAATTATTTTAATATTAATAATCTCATTTATTTAAAACATTAATTAATAGGGTAATCATTACATCATCATTGTGTCCTAAATGAATTTATTTATTTGATGTCTATAAATTATAAATAAATTACCATGATGTAGGATATAGTTTTGTCCTTATAATGAATATTTAAAGTCTAAAATATCACATATATACCACATTGTAATTTTTTTAGAATGAGCTATTAGTTTATGTTACATTTTCTATATCTTTAAATTGACTTTTATAATGCTTAATATTCACATACAAGTGGTTCGATGGGGTCCCCAAATCGACCGAATGATTTCAATGGTTGGAAATTTATCAAAAAATCGGATTAAGAAATGTGTTTGGGTAATTTAATATTATTATAATATTATTATTTACCCTTATTTACCAGATTTACCTTTTAACCATGGTAAATAAAATATTTTCTGAACTTATTATTCACAATGTCCTTAAATAAAATTTACATATTTAAATATTTTGGAACTCCTGATTCCTAATATAGAATCGATTTTTCCCAATTTAAAACACATAAGCTGCAGAAATAAATTTAAAATTAATTCCCTTTTTCAGATCCAAAAACGGGTTTTTAAGAAATAATAACTATCAAAAGATTGGCCTTTGTTTATATCCCATTTCAACGTCAAATTACATAAAATTCTTAAAATTGGAATAAATGGTAAAAATATAATCTAATTAAACTTTAAGTCCAATTAAAATATAATATATCCATATAAATAAATTAAATTAAAAGGCAATTTTGAATTAAAATGTAGTATTTTCACTATTCATTAAAAAATGAACATTATTAGAAATATACCAAAATTTCATCCAAGGTAAATTTTTATGTCCCGATTCTAAGGAATAATTTTATTTTTATTAAATATAACATATAAAAGTGATAAAAAAAATATTTAAAAAGGGTTCTCCATCAGAAGGTTTTAATTCTACCATTAAAAAAATATTATAGTATTTACGCTTAAAATTGGATTCATTTACATTTTAATCCTCTAACTTTCATTGGATAGAGTTAATGACAATTAACAAACATGGACAATCATATTATAGAAATTTGGGTTAATTACTGCCAATATAACTACTAGGAGTTATCTACCATTTAAAAAAATATTATATTATCATTTTTCAGTACGACTAATCATTATGTGCAACATAATAATTTGGAGAAACCAATTGTTTCATGCAGGGTACACTATCAAACATAGAATCTAATTTAAAGTAAAATTAATATTTAATTTACAAAATATTAATAAATTTGAAAATATCATATCCTTTATTTACATGAGATGTTACAACAATACATCATATTTTGTTTTAAAAAAAACCATTATTAAATGTTAAAAGAAAATATAAACACAAATATTGTTGTTTTTGTTATCATCATGAAGTAATAAAAATCATCTTCGGTGAAACGATTATTTTACCCATAATTTATTACATACACATACATGAAATTAAATTAGAACAATAAATCTAAAAAATATAATATAATAATAAAATAAAAAATAGATAATCATTGGATAAACCCCCTGGGGCATTTTATTTCTAAAATTTATATTTAAACTATTTATAGTTTATCCCAAATCCAGTGAGTGTTGATAATTTTTCTTAATAAACCACAAAATAGATATTGATCCAACTATTTACACCTTTCCCTATGTATGGGAAACACCCATGTTCTAATTTCATTATGCATCCCACTATTCCATTTTTATTCTAGTTGTGTAGTTGATGGAAAACTGGGGGTTTACCAATCTTCCTCACATTCATAGTCCTTTTTAATGTATTGCACTACACCTTGAGTGGAATGATGATAATGTGATTACGTTAAAAAAAATTAAAAGTAAAGTGAGTTTGAAAGTTCAGTTCTCAAAATTTTAAAAAATGTAAATTTAAATATTTATTAAATATTTATTATTTTATCGTTATATTTATATTTTTTACTGAAAATTAGTAACACTCACGATTCAATGTTGTGTGACATCTTCTTTAAATTATTCAATAAATAGATCACTTTTAATGTATCGTCATCTTTGTGATCCAAAAAAATATTTTATTTAATAAAAATCATAATATGTGGGGACCCTTTTTACATTAATTTAGATAATTATTGAATGAATATTAATCATATAATATGTGAATTAGGTCTTTTAAAACAGGCATTGGGAATTTTTATCTTAGAAAATACTATAAATGTTTTCTACATTTTCGTAAAACTGTATATGCACCCTTATTTCTTCAATAATTACACTCTCGAAAGATGTATCATCCTACGCTTTATTGTGAAAAGTATTCCACTCATTGGATTAATTCATAAAATAAATATTGGATATTTTTTTCAAAATTTTGTATCCATATAATCTTCCAAAAATAAATCCATGTTTGAGTCCTCTCCATAAATTAAAAATATTTCAATATCTTATTTTGTTTGGAAAATCCTTATGAGGTTGTCAACAAGGGATGTTAGTAACTGAAGCATCTCTATATTCCGAAAATAAATGTAGTGGTAAGTTTATATCTTTATTATCAACTGAATTACATAAATATATTGATTTTATCTTTATAATATGGTATATCATTAGGTATTTAATTCTCAATAAAATCATCTTAATAAACAACTATATATTATTGAGCTAATATAGTATCTTTAGGACGAATGTCTCATCCAATGATTACTTCTACCAATTTTGCTGAAAAAAATGTTTTATTTATCCAATAACTCATTCTCATATTGTTCCTCAATGGAATAAGTGTGTAGGATATTTTTATTAATTTATTCCATATTATTTTTTAGTATTTATTCATTTAATTAAATTATTAATATTTCCTAATTTTATTTTCCCATGATCGTAAAATTTATATATATATATATATATATTATATTATATAAAACACATAACTATTCTATATAATTCATGAGTCGTATTTCAATGAGTAATAACAATCACATTAAACATTATAAGTTTTTTTATTTTTGAGAATGATTTTTATTTTAAAAAGATTAATTATTTTGAAATTTTTTATGAATTTGAGATGTTTTTGAATAATTATAATTTTTATTATGATCATTTACATATTTATAAAAATTTAAATCTTTTATTTAGTTCTTTGTATGAGTATTAAAATATTTTTTTGGAATTAAAAGGATTATTTTACATTGTGAAATAATGATCGCAATAGTTAAAAACTGATATTTTATTCTAAGAGGGATTCCAAAAATAGTTAAAATTCCAAAAAAAATAAAATTAATAGTGATAAATACATTTGGAAAAAGATATTTTTGAAAAAAAATATTAAATGTAAAATTAGTGTTCTCTAAAAATATGAAAATTAGTACAACAATGTGGTTCCCTAAACATTTTCTTCCATAAATTTAAATAGTATTTTTTTGACTAAAATTTTTATGATTTTTATGGTATAAATTTTTTTGAATAAATATATGGTGACCTCCCCAAAAATAATGTTATTTTGATAAATATATTTTTAGAAAATCCTTTTTAATGTTTTCAGGCCTGCAATACAATAAATAGGTGTAACATTATTCAATCAATCGAAGAGGCCAATAAAATACAATAATATTCTATTTTCACCATTATAAATAAAATAAAACTATAATACTAAATAAAATATGTCTGTGTATTTGACTATAAGTTAATGTAAATAAAAAATATAAAAAATTATAATACAAACATAATGAAAATTTTCAAATATGAAATTAATCTCAAGTGTTCATAAAAATTCTAATCATAATTAAAATACGAAATATTTATTCATATCAACTCCATTAAATGATAGAATAAATAGCATTGATATCTCATTTCTCTTCTTCAACCAGTTAATATAAAATATGAATTCTACCAACATGTTCTAATATACTCTTCATAAAATCAATTACGAAACCATGACTCAAAAAAACATCATCAACATAATTCCTACCCACTATATAATTCATTGTTTTAATGAATAGTTTAATAAAAAAGGATTACATTTATAATAAAATATGTTATAGAAAAATAAAAGGCAAACATTTATCCTAATTAGTTGAAATATAATTTAATTATAATAATCTAGTAATATAAATAAATAATTAAAAGTCATAGTAACCTATACTTTATCTGTTTCAAGTATTTCAAAAAAAATAACTATTTTTTATCCTAGAGAGTGGAAAATGAACATTAATTAATCAAACATCATATTAATTCGAAAAACAATGAATAAAATGATTAAATGTATAAATAATATAGTGAAAAAAATTTCTTATCCTTTCAAATTATAATATTATATCAAGAATGGTAATATTTTTTACTCAAAACTCTACCAAATCCATATAACACAAAAACAAGAAACTAGTCAAAACACTAACTAATAGGCAATTTAGTCTGTGTGGAAGAAACTCATATTGTCGTTATCTGACTACTAAATACGTTCTTTGACTTTATATCACTTTTATTACCAAATAAACTTCCCACACAAGATTTAATTGGAAAGAAACACCTTGGTTAGTCTTAAACATGATTTATTCACTAAAATACTTCTCAGTATCCTTGTTTTCATTTTCAACTATGAAAAAAAAATTGGCCAAAAATTAATTTTATTTTGATTTTGAGATATATAAAAAATTGCTATCATTTTTAGTTAAACAAAAATTTTAATACCTTATGATATATTATTTAATTAATTTTTGAGTGATTTCCCTTCGGTCAGTCTTATTTTTTATACGATACCATCCAGTTAATCGCATGTAGTTCATTTCATGATGACAAGTACCCTCTATTAATTCATTCATAGATCATTTTTTATAAATAAAATATTATTTTACTCGATAAATATCAAATATCTCGATCAAGGTAACATTAATAACTTGTTAGATTCTTTTCCATGACCGGTTATCCATATATTGACTTATGAATCTTGACAGTTTTTTGTTTAATAATTTCCATTGGTTTATAAATATGATGTGATTATTTGATCCATTTATGTAATCATATTTCAGTAACAAAGAGACATGGTGTCTAACTAGACATGAGATTTTTATCCATGATATCCATCTAATGTATTTTTTGAATCATCAAAGACAATATATGAGAGCACTAATTCTTCACATTTTAATCATGAAAGATAAATTGTTATTTAAAATATCATGTTCTTGTTTACTCAGTCATTTCATTACTTACACAAAGGATTCAATGATTATAATGGAGAACACATTTAAAAAATAAATTATGTCACGACCCGTCCTCGGTGCCCATGCCGTGACTACCCCAAGACCGCCTTCCATAGGCCAGGGGCTGGCGACTAGCACCAAGGCATAAATCCTGGTAAAGGGAAGGCATTGCCTTTGTAAAGTAAACAAACAAAAAACACAGAGTAAGCAGGAAGAAGTAAACTCTAAATAAAAACTGGCACAACAGTAAGTGCGGAATGAAAGTGGGCCAGAATAGAAACCCAAACTGAAAGTAAAGTACAACTCAAAAGGGGAAAACAACAACTGAAAAGTAAAGCTGCAACGTCGAGCTGTCCACTGGATGTCCCACCTGAAGGGTGGGTACAGAAAGTCTCCACTGCTCCTCGGGTCCAACCGACCGCTCTGAGTACGTCCCGCCCAGTGGTCCACCTCCAGGTACCGTCCTGCTCCGCAAGCCTCCACCACGATCAGCGCTGTCCGTCGTCTGCAACCAACACAACATAGTGCTGGCATAGCCCGTGCAGGGGTGAGTATAAGCTACTCAATAGGGACCCCGAGACCCCCGAAGGTCTCCCAAAATCCACAAAGGATAAACCACAAAGGAAAGATACAATAACGAAGTAACATCTGACACGACTTAGGTATAAGCCCATACATAAGCCTAGGTCATCAATTCTCGCTCGGCTCCAACATCCGAGCTCAAGTACAACCCAGTCCACACAGGAAAGAAAAATGTAAATGCACACAGGATAGCAAAACATAATACACAAAGGAAAGTAAAACTGATTCAGCTCACACAGGTATACTTCTTCATATGACGTTAGAGATGATCAGATGTAGCCACTGATTCATCTAAGCCATCATACCCACAAAGGATTTGTAGGTACTAACCCCCGCAATGACCCACATAGGATCGATCATGAAGTTGAACCCAAAGCTATTGGGAAACCCCTTCTCCATCAAGTACAGTGGTTATGCCGCTACAACCAAGCGCTTCCACTTGGACTGCTGTAGTACTCCACCTATCGAGTACTGTGGTCCTACTGCTACAACCAAGCTCTTCCCACCATGGGTCTACTGCTACAACCATGCCCTCCCCCTCATAGCCTCTTGAGGTACTCCTTCTGTTGAGTACCACGGGTCAGCCGCTACAACCAAGCGCTCCTCCGTCGTGGGTCTGCCGCTACAACCAAGCGCTCCCCCGTGCTACTACAACCAAGCGCTCCTCCGTCGTGGGTATGTCGCTACAACCAAGCCCCCCCCCTCATAGCCTCCAGAGGTAATCCTTCTGTTGAGTACCGCGGGTCTGTCGCTACAACCAAGAGCTTCTCCACCGTGGGTCTGCCGCTACAACCAAGCGCTTCCCACTGGGCTATCCGTAACACATAGAGTCGTTCGATCAGCAGTCGTCACGTCTCAACCAGCTCTAGGGTTTCCGCACACAGCATACTCATTCTGGGAGGGTCCACTCCATGAGAAAGGATTTTGATGCATCAACTGACATGTAGTCCAGAGATGATGTATCCCAAGATGTACTGTAGTGGTCACTGCCAAAAATATGCAGGATTCCCGTAATATTTTCATCATCATCGCAGTCGCAGCCAGCTCTAGTGTTCCTACACACAGCAAGCTCGTTCGGGAGGTTCCGATCCATGAGTCGAGAGGCTGATACATCAACTGACACAATGTCTGGAGTTGTTGTATCCAAAAGTTCCGTATCATAAAAAGGAACTCAACGTCGCAGACGGCGCGTCAATCGGACGCCCGGTTTGAGAGTTATTGTCCTTTCCGTCCTAGGGGCCCGGTTGATTTTTATGTAAAAACCAACCCGACAGTACTCCACCTGCGTCCAATCCTTGGGCAGAGTAACCCAAAAGATCCGTCTCACTAAGAGGAATTCAACAATGTCGACGGCACGTCAATCGGACGTCCGGAGCTCAAGTTATAAGTGTTTCCGCTCCGAGGGCCCGGTTGGTTTCGTGTACGAACCAACCTGGCTGAACCCAATGTATTCCGAAACCTTAGGTGTAGTATACCGAAACGACCATCTCAATCCAAGGATCGGATCGCCGCTGACAGCACGTCGTTCGGATTCTTGTAGCCCAAGGTATGGGCGAAAAACCAAAAAGAGTCTGAAAACGGGGGGTCTGGGCCCGAACCGACCCGGCCCGACCCCCCCTGGGTCGGCCTGAACCGGGTCAACCCGACCTGGGTCCAGGTCCGACTTGGTTTGGTGCGACCCGGCCCGGCCTGGGCGCGACCCGGCCCGGTGGGTCGGCTCGGCTCGGCTCGGCTCGGTCGAGCGGCCATGCGAAGGAACCGCGACCCCTGCGCGGGGGCCGCTCCACAGCACCCGGATGCGGCATACCGGAAGCATCCCGCCTCCCGGTTCCATGCGGCCGTGGAACCGCCTTGCCGTCGCGGCTTCAGCCGCGGCGGGTTTTGCCGGCGGCGTGCCGGCGTGAGATTCCGCGGACCACCGGACGCGCTCCAGTGGTCCATTTTACGTGCGGTATTCGCCAGTGGTCCTCCCGGAACCCAACCTTCACTGCAAGGCCCTCAAATCGCCATTGTGGCCCCGTTTGTCATTGTCTGCCATTCCGCACACTACGAACGAGAAAGAATGCGGTGGTTCGGATTTGTTTGTTGGTCCACACCCACCGCGATAGTGCTTTGAAACAACACCATAATATTTTATATCAATTTGATAAACCCCAAACCACAATAATAATCCATGGACCAACTTGTTAATTAGTTGGTCCGCGTTAATGCCTTGAAGGGAAACAAACATGGAGTATTATCATTTTCAAAACAACCCCTTCCTCGTAGCTGTCGTCGGATGAGTGCGTGTAAGTCGCAGAATTGACCTTCGCGGTAGGAGGTGATCGTCGCGTCACAGAAGGGCGTCACGTCGTCATGGAAGGGCGTCGCGTCGACGATCTCCGAGGGTTAAAGAAACACACGGATTTAATTATAACAATTAAATCCATGTTGAGGATAAAAACCACAAAGGAATTTAAAATATTTTTAAATCTCCCACCTCTAGTAGTTGATCGAAGATTTTTCGCGGGGAAAGAACGTCGCGGAAGAAGCGTCGGCGTCGCGTCGATCTCCGGGGGTCGAGCGTTCTTCGTCGCCCTTCATCGGAGGCCGGTGTTCTTTATGTTCTTCGGGTTCTTCGCGAAGGTGGATGAAGGCACATAACCTCCAAAATCCTCCCAACAAAACGCACCCCAGAAGAAAGGTGTGTTGGTCTTATTTTAATAATATGCCAACTGTTGAAAACAGGTTAAGAAACGAACAAATTAATTCATAGAATTCATTTCAACGAATTAACCGCCCAATTAATAGGAGCGTTTAATTGTTTAAGAAAACTCCCCAGTTCAGTTTCATTAATGAGGAGTTTTCGAGGGTGCGTTAATTAGCGGAAAAGAAACAGTGGGGCTGGTGCGGGCCCCACCTCACAAATATCATACCAAGAGGGGAGGATATTTTGGGTTCCACCCTATCTGCTTCAACTCAGCTTAAGCAGCTTAAAGTGGCTTTAAAGCGGCTTTATGTGAAATAAAATAAAGTTTATCGTACCACATTATTTTATTTCTTAACATAAAGCCCAAAAATTTAAAAACCACACCCGAGAAAATGAAACTCCGGAAGAGGCGTTTCTAAGCAAAAAGACGGCACTGCGATTACATCGGTGCCCTCAGAATTCGATTCCGAGCACCGGATCAAAAGATAGAAAAACCCACTCGTTAGTTCACTGAACGCACCCGAGCCAAACTTCGGAAAATGATTCCGGGCACACCGGGCCTCGGAATCATGTGCCGTCAGAAACTGCGTTCTTGTAAAATTCCAAATAAAATTAAGAAAAAAAATTTCCTTGAAATTTACGGGTCTTTACATCACTCCCACCTCAGGGCTTTACGTCCCCGTAAAAATACATCACAAACTAGGAAAAAAAAAGCGGGTACTGAGCACGCATCTGAGCCTCCCGCTCCCAAGTGCTCTCCTAGAGGTTCCTGTGCTGCCACCTGATACACACCAGAGAAATCGACTGTCCACGTAGGTCCCTCTCTTATCGATCCTCGATCTCCACCAGGACCTCCGCAAAAGTCGCCCCATCATCAACGTCTAGCTCCCCATGGTCAAAGATGTGCATCGGGTCGTGCACGTATCTCCTCAGCTGAGATACGTGGGAGACATCGTGCACCCGGTGCAACTGAGGTGGTAGAGCCAGGCGATAAACCCCCTCGCCAATCCTTCTGAGGACATGGAATGGTCCGAACAAGCGTGGAGAAAACTTTCCGCCTCTGCCAAATCTCCGTAGTCCCCGTCGAAGTGAGACACGCAAGAAGACGTGGTCGCCATCCTCGAACTCTAGTGGCCTCCGCCTCTTGTGAGCATAAGACTAATGCCGGCTCTGAGCTGTCCTCATCTGTTCTTGGATGACTTGGACCTTTCTGGTCCTATAAGAGCTGCTGAGATTTCTTCTTTGCCGATAAGAGAAATCTGGTCTCATCCCCTGGATGAACCATGTTTTTCGCCTAATACAGTCAATCCTGACATGGATGATACTATTCCATACCAAGGATGACATCGTAAGGCCTCGACGCTACTACCAAGAGATCCAACCGTTACTCTCACCTCTAAGGGTTGACTCACACTGTCGGCGTCAGTGTGTAGTCACTGGGTCTCCTATAGTAGGTATCTCAAAGTGAGGGTCAAGTTAACGGTTTTTTTTTAAACTGGAACCTCTTACTAACAACAAAAAGAGAGGACAGGAAGGTAAACGCCACAAGGAAAGTGTCTTTTATTACTTCAGTTCAAACTACAAAGACACAAAACATCTACAAACAAACATCAACAATGCTAGAAGCAGCATAAACAAAAGTCTCCAGGGCTGGAGCTTGTCCCGCTCCTATTCATCAGCTCCCGGAGCTCCACGATCGTAGGCCTCAGCTGCCTGAAGCTGAGCTCTCCCATGTCCACCATCTCCCTGCGGTGGGGGTGGACCTCTTGGTGGTGGTGGTGGAAACACCTCGAAGTGTCGTCCACCTGCAGCTGAGTGGCCAGCTCCCCTGCCACGGTCTGCTGCTCCATGCGATCCACCTCGATCGAACCACTGCCTCTTCCTAGGAGGTCCTTCGTTCATCCGCTGGTCATCCATTTGGTGGGTCGGACAGTCACGAGCCATGTGACCAACCCCACCGCAGTAGTAACACTGTCCGCTCATGGTAAGTCATTGTCCACCTTTGGTGCCTCGCACAAAAGATCCTGAGTCACGCGGTCGACCACCGGTAGGTCTAGTCCTCTTAGACCTCTGCTTCATCTGTCTACTGCCCGCTGTAGAAGACTCTGCCGCATGTTGGGTAGTGGTGGGTCCTGCTGCTAGAGACTGCTCAGCAAGGAAACTCTCCACTAAGAGGGCTCGCTCCAATACCCTTGTCTGTGTTGGAATGCTTTGAGAAACAATTGAAGCTCTGATCTCTCAGCTGAGCCCCTGCTCGACGGTTCGGGCCCTGAAGAATGGGTCTCGTACCATGTCCGTAGAATAGCGCGAGAGATCGGTAAACCTCGCCGCGTACTGGGCTACTGTCATGCTGCCCTGCCGTAGCTGTAGTAGCTCCCGGATGCGCACCGCTCGGAGGGTGGCTGGGACAAACTCTGAGCGAAAAAGGCTCTCAAATTCCGTCCAAAGGAGTGATGCCTCGTCGTGCACCTGGAGAATCAAGTACCACCATCTGCCTGCAGATGCATGTAGGAGGCCCGCTGCAAGGACCAATATAAGGTCTGATGGTGTCCACACTAACCGGAAAACTCACACAACCGCCTCCAGAAAGTCCTCGGCTACCTGGGGGTCTGTCTCCCCGCGGAAACTGAGCGGTAGCTGGAACTGGAACTCAAGCAGTGCACTAAGGCGACATGCATCGTCAGTGGCTGGGGATGGAAGCATCGGTGGCTCGGCGGGTAGAGGTACCGCCGGTGCCTCAGCTGTCAAAGGGCCCTGTACCGAGGCCTCGTCGATCGGCGGGCTGTCGTCAGGTACAACCCTCAGAACCCTAGTTGGCTGCCGTCATGGGGCCATCCTGAAAAGAAACAGGTGCGCCACGGTCAGAACAGTATACCCGGTGAGCTGACATAATGTAATCACAAAGAAAACTTGTAACATTCATGCAATCAATGTTTTCATGAATTAAGTCAGAAATCATAAGTCAGGGTCCTGGTGTACGAATACGTCGGCCGCCGCACCAACACTGGACTCCCTGGACTGATAACCACACCCAATACGCTAAAAATTATTGATTCACATAGAAAAAAGATCAGAGTCCCAAGTTCTGCGGTAGAACCGAACTCCTGTGATACCAATTTGTCACGACCCGTCCTCGGGACACGTGTCGTGACTACCCCAAGCCCGCCTTCCATAGGCCAAGGGATGGCGACTAGCACCAAGGAATAAATCCCTGTAAAGGGAAGGCATTGCTTTTGTAAAGTAAACAAAAAAACAACACAGAGTAATCAGGCAGAAGTAAAAACTAAGTAAAAACCGGTACAACAGTAAGTGCGGAAATCAAGTGGGCCAGAATACAAACCCAAACTGAAAGTAAGGTACAACTCAAAAGGGGAAAACATCAACTGAAAGATAAAGCCGCAACGTCGAGCCGTCCACTAGAAGTCCCACCTGAAGGGTGGGTACAGAAAGCCTCCACTACTCCTCGGGTCCAGCCGACCGCTCTGAGTACGTCCCGCCCAGTGGTCCACCTCCAGGTACTGTCCTGCTCCGCAAGCCTCCACGACGATCAGTGTTGTCCGTCATCTGCAACCAACACAACGTAGTGCGGGCATAGCCTGTGTAGGGGTGAGTATAATCTACTCAGTAGGGACCCCGAGACCCCCGAAGGTCTCCCAAAATCCACAAAGGATAAACCACAAAGGAAAGATACAATCACGAAGTAACATCCGACACGACTTAGGTATATGCCCATACATAAGCCTAAGTCATCAATTCTCGCTCGGCTCTAACATTCGAGCTCAAGTATAACCCAGTCCACACAGGAAAGCAAAACGTAAATCCACACCGGATAGCACAACACAATCCACAAAGGAATGAAAAACGGATTCAGATCACCCAGGTATACTTCTTCATATGATGTTAGAGATGATCAGATGTAGCCACTGATTCATCTAAGCCGTCGTACCCACAAAGGATCTGTAGGTATTAATCCCCGCAATGAACCACATAGGATAGATTATGAAGATGAACCCAAAGATATTGGGAAACTCCTTCTCCATCAAGTACAGTGGTTATGCCGCTACAACCAAGCGCTTCCCTCTTACCTTGGACTGCTGTAGTACTCCACCTATCGAGTACTGTGGGTCTGCTGCTACAACCAAGCGCTTCCCACCATGGGTCTGCCGCTACAACCAAGCGCTCCCCCTCATAGCCTCTTGAGGTACTCCTTCTATTGAGTACCACGGGTCAGTCGCTACAACCAAGCGCTCCTCTGTCGTGGGTCTGCCGCTACAACCAAGCGCTCAACCGTGCTGCTACAACCAAGCGCTCCTCCGTCGTGGGTCTGCCACTACAACCAAGCGCTCCCCCTAATAGCCTCCAAGGGTACTCCTTCTGTTTAGTATCGCGGGTCTTCCACTACAACCAAGTGCTCCTCCGCCGTGGGTCTGCCACTACAACCAAGCACTTCCCACTGGGCTATCCGTAACACACCGATTCGTTCGATCAGCAGTCGTAAAGTCTCAACCGGCTCTAGGGTTTCCACACACAGCATGCTCGCTCCGGTAGGGTCCACTCCACGAGCTAAGAGGTCGATGCATCAACTGACCTGTAGTCTAGAGTTGATGTATCCCAAGATGTACCGTAGTGGTCACTGCCAAATATACGGAGGATTCCCGTACTGTTTTCATCATCGTTGCAGTCGCAGGCAGCTCTAGGGTTCCTGCACACAACAAGATCATTCGTTAGGGTCTGCTCCACGAGCCGAGAGGCTGATACATAAACTAACACAATGTCCGGACTTGTTGTATCCAAATGTTCCTATCGTCAACGGGAACTCAACGTCGCAGACGACGCCTCAATCGGACGCCCGGTCTGAGATTTATTGGCTTTTTCGTCCCAGGGGCCCGGTTGATTTTTATGTAAAGACCATCCCGACCGTACTCCACCTGCGTCCAAACCTCGGGCAGAGTAAGCTAAATGATCCGTCTCACTATGAGGAATTCAACAATGTCTACGGCACTTCAATCGGACGTCCGGAGCTAATGTTATAAACGTTTCCACTCCGAGGGCCCGGTTGGTTTCGTGTACGAACCAACCCGGCCGAACCCAATGTATTCCTAAACCTTGGGTGTAGTATACCGAAACGACCGTCTCGATCCAAGGATCGACTCGCTGCTAACGGCGCGTCGTTTGAAGTCTCTTAGCCCAAGGTATGGGAGAAACACCAAAAAGAGTCCGAAAACGAGGGGTTTGGGCCCTGGCCGACCCGACCCCCCCCCCCCCCCCGAGTCGGCCCGAACCGGGTCTGACCCGGTTAGGTGCGACCCGGCCCGGCCTGGGCGCGACCCGACCTGGCGGGGCGGCTCGGCTCGGCTCGGCCGAGTAGCCGAGAATAGGAACCGCGACCCCCGCGCGGGGGTCGCTTCGCAGCACCCGGACGCGGCATGTCGGACGTGTCCCGCCTCCCGGTTCCGCGCGGCTGCGGAACCGCCTTGCCGCCGGCCGTCGCCTCCGGCCGCCGGCGCCACAGCGCCGGTGTGGCACGCCAGCGTGAGATTCCGCGGACCACCAGACGCGATCCGGTGGTCCATTTTACGTGTGGTCTTCGCCAGTGGTCCTCCTGGAACCCAACCATCACTGCAAGGCCCTCAAATCGTCGTTGCGGCCCCATTTGTCGTCGTCCTCCGTTCCACACACTACGAATGAGAAAGAATGCGGTGGTTCATACTTGTTCGTTGGTCCGCACCCACCGCGTTAGCGGTTTGAAACAACACCATAATATTTCCCATCAATTTGAGAAACCACGAACCACAATAATAATCCACGGACCAACTTTTTAATTACATGGTCCGCGTTCATGCCTTGAAGGGAAACAAACATGGAGTATTATCATTTTCAAAACAACCCCTACCTCGTAGCTGTCGTCGGACGAGTGCGAGTACGTCGCGGAATTGACTTCCGCGGTAGGAGGTGATCGTCGCGTCGCGGAAGGGCACCTCGTCGTCGCGGAAGGGCGTCGCGTCGAAGATCTCCGAGGGTTAAAGAATCACACAGATTTAATTATAACAATTAAATCCATGTTGAGGATAAAAACCACAAAGGAATTTAAATGAATTTTAAATATCCTACCTCAAGCAGTTGATCGAAGATTTTTCACGGGGAAATAACATCGCGGAAGAAGTGTCAGCGTCACGTCGATCTCCTGGGGTTGGGCGTTCTTCGTCGCCCTTCGTCGGAGGCCGTCATTCTTCACGTTCTTTGAATTCTTCACGAAGGAGGATGAAGGCACAAAATCTCCAAAATCATCTCAACAAAACACACCCCAGAAGAAAGTTGTGTTGGTCTTATTTTAATAATATTCCAACCGTTGAAAAACAGGTTAAGAAACGAACAAATTAATTCATAGAATTAATTTCAACAAATTAACCGCCCAATTAATAGGAGCGTTTAGTTGTTTAAGAAAATTCCCCAATTGACTTTCATTAATGAGGAGTTTTTGCATGTGCATTACTTAACGGAAAAGAAAAGGTGGGGCTCATGCGGGCCCCACCTCACAAATATACTACCAAGAGGGTAGGATATTTTGGGTTCCACCCTATCAGCTTAAACTCAGCTTAAGCAGCTTAAAGTGGCTTTTATGCGTCTTTAAGTGAAATAAAATAAAGTTTGTCGTACCACATTATTTTATTTCTTAACTTAAATCCCAAAAATTTAAAAACCACACCCGAGAAAACGCAACTCTGGAAGAGGCATTTCTAAGCAAAAACCAGCGCTGCGATTCCATCGGTTCCCTCAGAATTCAATTCCTAGAACTGGTTCAAAAGTTAGAAAAAACCGCTCGTTCGTTCACTGAATGTACCCAAGCCAGACTTTGGAAAATGATTCCGGGAACATCGAGCCTCGGAATCACGTGCCGTCAGAAACTGCGTTCTTGTAAAATTCCAAATATAATTAAGAAAAAGAAAATTTTCTAGAAATTTACAGGTCCTTACAAATTATGTGAAGAATTATATTACATAACGCCATGCATATGGTGAAACATCATTAATATGGTCTATATTTTCTTACATAGAAGCATAAATTCCTTATGAAACCCTTTGAAAGACCAAATAATTCTAATGTATCATCACATTCCTAAAAATATCATATTTATGTGTTTAGGAAAAATGTGAAAAATTTACCTAATAAATATACAATTAAAATAAAATATATAATATATCAATATTTAAAATAATATACTCTTTATAATACACATAAAAATTAATAATTCGAATTTATGAAATGAGTTACAGAAGAAAGATTTTTAGGAGAAGGAAAATCAGGATTTAAATTTTTAATTAATGAAAAAGCATTTTCAAATAAATTAATCAGGTATTAAAAATAAAATATTATATCCTTAATTTTATAAAATAAACATAAAACATAAATTGAATTGAATAATTAACATAATAATAAAAAAATTCTTTATTTCTATAATTGTATACTATGAATTACACATATTTAATGTTTTTTATTTCTTATAATATCGTGTGTTTGAAATTCATGGAGTTAACATATTAAATGACATAATTTTTTTTGGGTGGTATTAGGATATTCAAGATTTAAATATTTTTATGGCATATATTTTTTATGTTAAATGATATATTGATTTATATTTCTTAATTTTCACCTAGAAAATTTTATAATTTATTATGAAAATAAGTTTATGTAATGATTTAACCTTGTAAATGAGCATGGGTTTTTTTTAATTTTTAATTTATATCTAAATGCGGTATTAACCTTATATTTTATTTGTTGTATACAAGAGATATGTTTATCGTTATATAATCAGTGATATTTTAAATAATTATATATTTAAAAATAAATAATAATATTTATCAGTTAATCTAATAGCGCATAATTATTTTTATTTGGAGATAATTCTATTATTTTTTACCTCTTTATTTGTTATATAATAAAATATAGGTATTACCATGAATTTTTTCTATTATTCATAGGGGCTTTGTTCCACAATAAATTTAATGTATTATACATTAGTTATATTAAAGTTTTAAAAGATTTTTTTATAATTTATTTTTATATAAATTTTACTAGGAATTTAATTCCATCAGTTCCAAGATCCTCAGATTGCAAATTTTCATTATTAGATGGTGGTGGTTTAAATTAGGTTCCAAAATTGAACAAGTAATACTTTTTAACAATTATATTAATTTTTTTTTTAACTTTTCATAATTCAACAATAAAATTCAGATTAAGGATCACCTTCTGAGGAGCTATAGATCGTGGGAGGAAGGTTATGGTGGTCCCTAATTGGGAATGGTTCTCTGAAACTCCTTATTAAAATTGTTACATTTCCTCTTATTATTAATTATGGGATTGTAAATATAATTTATGGATTATAATAACATTTATTAAATGAAATTAAAGTCATAGTTTGATTTTAATTATGTTTACATTGACATTTTTCAACACTCCCAATAGATGATATGTTATAAAATTTTATGATTAATTAATTTCATCCAAAACATAATAAATTAACTTTTCTGGAGGCTACTTGATCTAAGGTGTTGTATTTGTCTGGTGATATAATAAAATAAATAAGACATATGATTACATAAAGATATAGCGAGAAATATAAATATTTGGGGTGGAACAACATGAACCCCCACCTCATCTATAACATCATTTTGTATATAAGCTAATAAAATTTTATAATATAACCATAAATTGTATATAATTTAAATTATGCTTAAAATAACTAGAGGAGGGATGTTTTTTTTATTTAATTTACTAATTTAGGGAAATTACCACTAGGGTTTGTATGATTAAAACCTATTAATTATGTTGGATTATTTGATATTTATTATTTATAAAAAAATACCCAAGGAATGATATGGGGTGATAAAAAATATATATATTATTAATCACAAAGTCAACAGTTATTTAATATGTTTGGTTTTAATCAAATATAAAATCTCCTAACTATTTAAAAATATGATATTATCAAAAAAAATTACTATATAGAAATGGATTTGTAGTCCCTTAGTGGAACTATAAATTTGATAATGAAAAGAAACAAATCATTACACAAATAGGGTATATATATTTTACTTATGGTATGGGACATAGACAAAACATTAAACTCATTCATGTACAATATTATTAAAATATATTTCTTTACCAAGGTGCCCCATTTATATAAATATATAATAAATATACCATGAAATCCCATGTAGATCATGATGCATTAAATTATAGTTCTGTCCAAGTTTATTTTAACACTATTATTATCATTTAAAAAAACAAGTATCGAGATGATTATGAAATGATCCGTAACATCCCATGTTTTGAACCCGATTAAAAATCACAGGAAAATAAAATTTTCTATTATATAGGTTGGCCAGTTTTAAAACTGAGTGTCATAGCCTTTCACTCTCTGAGAGTTGATGATGAAATGTGTCTTTTAATTAACTAAATTAAATTAACTAACTTAAAGCTAAAATGGAAATAATTTATTAGTAAATTTAAAGTGAAAATAATTATTAAGATGTGTATTAATAATAGTAAAAACATTATTATTATTATTATTATTACTGTAATTAATATTAATATTTTTATTAATAATAATATTATAATTATGTTAATTATTATATTAATTATTATATTTAATTTAAGGTTTTTTGTTAGGTTTTGGGAAATCCTAGAGAGGGAGGCGCGATCTTCCCCTATACACCAACTCCCATTGCATTAGCTCTTATCCATGTAAGGATCTCTTCTCACCCTCGAACCCCTATTGGACGCATTTTATTGTAGGTTCTCACCCCCTAATGGCATGCGACACCTCCTCAGGTTCACCATATAGCGCGCACGATCCACCTCAGGTCCTTCTAGATCATTGTTGTTTCATAAGATTTCTTGAGGGATTTTATTTGGATCATCATGGTATATTTTTTCCATAGTTTTTTTTATTTTATTCTGGTCTCTCCCGCATTGGGGAAAGGGACATCCAAAAGTATGGTTTAGTGATAACTAAAATTTCCATTTTCTTCCTTCATTATGGTTTGCAATTGACATATTTGGGTCATCAGTCCATGTTATGTCATCCACCACCAAGGGAGATATGAATGGAATCGTTTCACAATGCCACTAATGTTTTAGGTTAAATTTTTAAACCTCTTTTTTTCATTATCTAATATAGGTCCTTATGTGATTTATAAGTCGTGAGAATATTTCTTTGTGTGCATTGAACTCTGTCATGTGGTTTTGCGGTGATTTGGTTCGACGTCACCAATCGAGGTAAGGGTTTAGACACTTTGTTTGGTTTTGACCACATTATATGGTGTTCTTTTGGTGTGTTAGAGTTCTTATTATTTATTTTATAGAGCTTTGGTCCCTTCGTGTTGGTTTTGAGTCACCAAGTCAATACAGACATGCATGCGTGTTCAATGATAAGTAAATATATGTATGTGTGTTTCCCTATTACGTGTGTAGTCATCCATGGTAGTGATTGTGAATTTATAGGGATAGGTGAGCCCATTTAAATATGTATAAATACATGAAAAAGTAATTGGTGATGAGAATAATGCATATAAGAACATGTGTAAGGTTCCCCTTGTGTGTTTCCATTTCCATGAAGGTGTGTTAATATTGGATAGATTTCACTGCATATGTGTAAAGATGCATACGCCCAATGGGAGAGAATTATATTTTAGTTGGAAAGCATGAAGGGTTCGGGTGGATGGGTTAGTTCCACTTGAGTTAGGATCTATTTCTATTGTCTATTTAATTTAAAGAATTAATTTATTAATTGATCACTACATTTTTATTATATTTTAATTATTTCTGTTAAGTCTTAAAATTAACTTATTTTTAAATTAATGACGGTAAGTTTATTAATTAATTTAAGTTTAGAAGTGATAAATGTAATAAATTTTTGTTTGATAAAAAATTTTATGGTTTTATAAAAATCCAATTTGTTGAGTTGCACTACCTTAAATCTTATTATTTAGTCATTGCGTTACATTCTTCCCTTCTTTATTGCATCATGCCTTTTATTGGATGATATTATAATTTCTAAAATGACATGATTATAAATTTCACTTACTAGATATCTCAAAATGATGATTCATAATTGAAAAATTATAGATGATTCAAGACACCTCCTATATACAATGATCAACATGTAATTAGATCTTCTAGAGTAAGGCGTCTACCCTCTTCCATTTACTTCTTCACTTATTCCAAGCCACGACCTTGTGTCGCTTGCCACAACATCTTGTTGATTCCTCATTATCACTTATTAAATTATTTGGTTGGTTAACTTGTTCCCATTGTGGCCATCACTTATGAGGAAACCCATTCAAGATGTTTTCCATGACCCTTGTCCACCCCTTTGGGTGTGCCCCACCTAAATTACCTCTTTTCCATGGGCTTTATGATAAAAATATAATGTCAGTTTGAATTAAATTCCCTTCTTGACCAAACTTTTTAGGTGGTACCATTTTATGTTTTCAATAACATATTTTTGAGGCATGATGATGAAATATTATTTTTTTACATTTTATAACTTGTGAAAGTGAAAAATTGTGATACCTTGTTTTAATGGTTTGACCTTATTTCTAATCACGTTTTCATGAGACTTTAATATTAAAATATTTTCTTTTAATTATTACACTCTTATATGTGCTAAATGTAGGATTACATATTGATGGCTTGAATGTTTTTACATTATATATTGATTTCCTTTCAGTACGTGGGGAATATTTTATAAGCTTGATATTCATATATCCTTGCAATGTCATATATGTAATGATTTTTTCTTTACAACGTGTCTTGGGTATACCTGTTGGCATTAATTAATCAGGAAGCATGTGGAATTTAGTTGTTTAATTGTTTGGTTGAAATTATATATTCATTACAATACAATATCATATATTTTAAAACTAATTATATTCAAGGTGGTGAGAGAACATGGTTTCTGTATTAATGAATCGTGGATGGACTCCCTGTTCTGGACATGTTACTATTAAATGTCGGGGGGGTGGTGTATTTGGCATTTCTAGACTGATACTTCCCCAGTCTTTCTATATACTTATGAGTGATACTAGTTTCCAAATGTTCCATTGAAGATATAACCAATAGTAATGTGGATACGCCAAACCTCAAATGATACTTGACCCCTTCTGTGAAATATTTGTACAGACTCATGGTAAAATCATGCCTCAAGCAATACTTGGTTTTTAGAAAGAGTTCTTTAGACATGCTCGATGCTATTAAGTAATTTGAAGGATGTAATATAGCGATAACTTCGAGACTGACTCAGACTCCATCTTTACAATATGAACATAATAATAATAATGATAATTTTTGGTTTCCCTTATAGATTGTTATAGATTCATGATATCCTTTTATACTCTTTGATGATACTTAAATTAGATCCAAATTTAGAGACCTTTCTTTGGGTTATGATTCATTTTTTTCGGCCTTTGTTTTTTGTTCCTTTTATTCAAATACATACTAATTATTATAGGTACTCTTTCGGATTCCCAGCATAGGATGAAGCAGGAGGTATGTGAATATTTTCTATTTAGGAACCTATACAAAGTTTGTATTGTGCATTTGTTATAACTCTCCCTTGAATTTATATGGAAAACCTATATTTTTATAATTCACTCTATGGATTGGGATATATAGTGGTGGTGACAACCTACTGAAATTTTTATCTCAAAATATACTCCGGTTTCCATTTGACTTGGGTACCTGAGTAGACCTACTCATGTTCGAAGGATTGTAGACCATGATTGATTTCCCATGGTGTGTGGTTTAATCTAGGAGTTAGGAGAAAGGGATCAAGTTGGATCTCAGGATGCTCATGTATATCGTCCTTTGCTCAATGATGTATATTATTTTTTATTTTAATATTCCATTAATCATTTTTTAATTTTTATTATGTTATGTATCATTACCATGTAATGCATTCAGCTATTGTATAATTTGGTGTTGGCCACTTCTATAAAAATTTTATATATTGCCTTACGCTACTTCGCCAATTATTTATTTAATACTTACACTGTTGTATTTTTTTTATACTCTATTATACCAATATGAAACAATAATAATAGGTTACACTCTCCCCACTATCACATGCCGAGACCCCCACTTCTATTCGGAAGCCTCTGGCATACAGGGAGAAGTGCACGTGGTCATGTGACCAACTGGTCCGACCACCGTCTTAGTGGTGATCCATGTAGGGACATTACAAAGTGGTATATATTGTGGTTTATTCCTTTTTTATTTCTATTTTGGGTTAGTAGATAGGAGACAATATATTTTTCGGTCCATGGTTAATAGTCATGCCTAGGACTGATCACCCCATGTATGGTAAATGACCACGTGGCCTGTGCTGGGA
Organism: Viscum album; assembly: GCA_963277665.1. Taxonomy (NCBI): domain Eukaryota; kingdom Viridiplantae; phylum Streptophyta; class Magnoliopsida; order Santalales; family Viscaceae; genus Viscum; species Viscum album. The sequence goes on along the minus strand of OY728135.1, from coordinate 1,543,317,985 downwards.
TTTGATGTTCATACTTTTTGATATTATAGTTGATATGAGTTTACATTGAGTGATTGGTGTAATTTCTATTGCTTATGAATTTATAAAGATTATGGTATTTTACCATTGGCCTATTAATGAATAGATAAAGAATTACATTCATCATAATAGGAAAATAAGGATTCATATGTCATATAGATTCCATGCCATGAAGTTTAATTAAAATGTTTCATACTGATATGATTAAGTGCTTTAAATTTCCTTCCATGTATTGTATTTATTAATGATTCCTATTTAGATACATTGTTTTAGTGATATACATTGCAAGATAGCCTATTTCTATGCTACATGTTTACTTTAATATTTTCCTTATGTCATGATTTTGTGCTTATTTTCATGCCTATGTGATTAAATTGTTAAGCTTATGTGATTAGAAATTTTTTCTCTCTGTTATTTTCTTGTAGTGGGATGATCAATTGTTTGATATGTATTTTTTTTATTTTTCTAAAATTTAGGGGTTTATTTAAATGGTAGGATAATGAATTTTCTATTTTTATGACATATAGATAGGGTTAGCACTGGATCATTGTAAAGGACTATGTCATGGTAGATTGAACCCTTAGGACTTAAAATCCTTTCTAATGTCATGAATTTTCTATCTGGTAACGTTAACTTTCATAAGGATTGGAATTACTCAAGAATTATTAGCTACATCATATATCTTTCGACCCTCACTTCTTCACAGTGATGTATGACTCAGTATTCCGTCCTTTGAGTTAAAAGTCATCTTTCTTCTGTATCATCATAGTGTAGTATGTGTTCACATATGCAGTACTATTGAGTGCTTAATATTGTTATGAACATGATGAGTTTAGTGTAATTTTTAATCCTTGTGATGTTATATACATCTCGTGTTATCTCTATAATAGAGTGACTTGTGTGTAAATGGAATCAAGGTTATGCCAATGCTTGGGAAGAATTTTAGAGACTTGGGTGTTTTGACATGATGGTCAGTTTTGTTAAGTTTTCATGAATTTTTTTAAATTGTTTCCCTCTAATTATATTCTAATCTTCTTAGTGTCTCTTCCTTATGTGATGAGAATGGCCCCTATCTATCTTTCATCCTTGTTTCACTAGAAGAGTGTCAGTCATATTCCACACTAAAGCTTTAAAATTTTTTGGGCCTGTTTATGGTGTTTTTTCAGCATTGGATGCTAACTCATGGTTCTTATCAAGAATTTGGTTAGTCTTGAGTAAACTATAGATTCCTTTGAAATAATGCCTTGAATGAACACTTGTAAAAAATCTATTTCATCTAATATGACTACAAGGCTGATACCTCATGGGCCTTAATCAATGTTCTGATATGGGTATCTTTCCCTTGTCTCAACATCTCAATCATAATCATATTGTATGTACTACCTTTCATTATTTACATGCACTCTTGTTTTTCCAATCCAAGGTTCCCGCAGGATTTTTGTTGAGCTCGGTGATTCCTAAATCAAGTAACATCACCAGAAGTTAGGTATGAAGGTGGATGTGTTCATAGTAAATGAAAGATACCTTTGCTGAAGACATCACAGTTCAATTTTGTAAAATTACCTCCCTCTAATCCTTGGGTCATCTAGGATGGTTGGTCAAAATAGATCGACTAGTTTTCTATATTGTTTAATGAGGTGGTCAGTGAAGGTCCTTTTTCAGGCATGTTTTCAGTTGTAAGAGAGTGGTTGGTTTCGACAAAGTGTTTTTAGAAAAAGATGGTGCAACTTGAAATTTAGGAGTGGTGGGGAATATACCGATTTACCCATTTCTCAAATCAGGAAAGAAGTGTTGTTATACTGATTAAGGGCATGACTTGTATGAAATTCTGATGCTGGAAGGTGTTGTGACTCAAAATTTACATCTTTCTAACTTTAAAGCCTCAGGAGGGATGTAACATTGGCCATAAGTTAATGAGATGATGACCTGGTCGTGTCTCTAGCTTAACGTGTTTGGATATGTTTAGTTTCACTGTTTCAATGTGAAAATTAGAATCGACTCAGATCATAATGGCTTATGTTCTTCTTGCCTAACCAATGTTTGAGCATGTGTTGGGCGTTTGTAAATGAAACACAATCATTTTTAAGATATGTCATGACCCTATTGGCTGGGTGGGGGGTAAGTTTTTTTGAAAATCATTCATGGGGATAATAAATTCAAAGGTTGGAAAGTTAAAACATCCCTTGTTTTTAACCAGATTAAAAGTCACAATAAAATAAAAATTTTCATTAGTTGGGTAGGCCCATTTTAAAACCAAACTTCAGAACCTTTATCTCACCATGATTTGAGGATGTGATGTGTGTTTTTTAATTAATTAAGATAAAATAATTAATTTAAAGATAGATTGCTAAATAAAATATATATTAATTTAATGGGAAAATAATAATTAGGATGTGTATTAAAAATAGTAATAATAATAATATAATTATTACAATAATTATTATCATTAATATTTTTATTATTATTAATAATATTATTATAATTATATTTATTATTATATTTAATTTATGTTTTTTAGTTAGGTTTAAAAAAAATATAGAGAGGGAGGTGCATCATGCTGTGGTAGGGGTGACATCTCCTCCCCCTTATGGAATGACCCGAGTAGCCCTCCTATGGTGGCACAATCTTCCCATTCTCTCCCTCTCCCAAGGCTTGACCTCTCATCTATGGATGAATCTCCTCTCACCTACGCCCACCATCTTGGGATTGTGTTACAACAAGTGTGTTCCCCCAGTGGTGTGCAACACGTCCTTGGGTTCACCTTAAACAGAGCACAATCCACCACGACTCCCTTTGTAATATTGTTTTTTAATCCTATTTCATGAGGGGTTGTTTTTTATTCATTAATATATAGTTTTTTTCTCTTTTTATCATTTATTTCAGTCTATTTGGCATCCAGGAAAGGAATGAATGAACCTAGGATTTTGTGATAACTCAAAAGTGTGTTTTTATCCTTCATTAGAGTATGAGATTGATGTATTAGGACTATTGGTCCATGTTTTGGCATTCTACACCAAGGGTGAGGAGGATGGAGTTGTTTCTCTATTTTTTCAGTGGTTCAGGTAAGATTTATACACTACGGTTTTGTTTCACATCATCCAATTTAGAGTCTTATGTGATTTAGGATTCTGTGACATGTTTCTTATAGTGCATTGAACTCCATCATGTAGTTTATGGTTGTTTTGGTTCATCACTGCCAACCAATGTAAGGTTTCAAACCCACTTTTTTGTTTTTCCCATGTTATATGGCATTCATTATGTGTTTTATTATTCCTATTGTTTATCTTGTAGAGAGTTTGCCCCAGCCCGTTGGTTTTGAGTTACCAAGTCAAATGTGACTCACTAGTGTGTGCATAGGTAAGTTAATATATGTATGTGGGTTCCCCTGTAACATTTGTAGTCATCCATGTCAGTGATTATGCATATATAGGGATAGGTGTTCCCATGTATATATATATTTATATAAATTAATGCGCATGTGAGTAGAGATGGGCATAATTCCTATAAGCACAAGTTTAAGGATCCCCCTGCGCAAGCCCAAGTCCATACAGGTGTGTGCATAGGGGATATGTGTACATGCATATGTGTGATATTGAATATGCCCAGTTGGGTAGCATCATATTTTAGTTAGAAAGAATGAAGGTCGTGAGTGGATGACTAAGTTCCACCTTAGGTTGGGTCTGTAACACCATGAGATTTTATGAAAAATATTCATTTTAATTTCATTAATGTCTTGTGTTGTACGCTACACCAAAAGGATCTTGCAAAACACGCATCCTTGACTTTCCTTTTATCACACGTAATCACAACCTTCCTTGATAACGTGTGTAGTACGCAATAACGAGTTTCACTAAACAACAATATGCTATTAAAATATTATTAAAACTAGCCGTTATGAATAGTAATAACCCATTTTTGAAATTTTGTAAATTCTATTTTTAAAAATGGACTTCATTTTTGGATTCGGAATGTCGAAATTAGCTTAGGGTGAAATTTTGGTACTTTTCGGATAAATTTCATTTTCTGATGAATAGTGAAAATTACAAAATTTTAATTAAAAACAACATTTTTAATCGAAATAATTAATAGTGATAAATTATTAATTTTAGTGGTTTTAAAGTATATTTAGAATATATTTGTACAATTTAATACAATGTTGGTCATTGGATGTAATTTCACATTTAAACCAGACATAAACAAGTGTCAATCTTTTGATATTTATTATCTCTTAAGAACACCCTATTTGTTTTGACGACTGGAATTAATTTTTAAATTAATTATTGCAACTGATATGTTTTGAATTTGGTAAAATAGACATCATTTTTGAGTTCATAATATCAAATATAGATTAGGCCTAATTTTTGGTATTTTTCTGGAAACTTTCATTTTTTTGATAAATAGTGAAACCACTAAGTGGAAGTTAAGAAAAATGAATTTTTCATAAAACATAATTTTACCGCTTCGGTGAGTGGAATTTCAATAATCCGGGAGACACGGTTGATGTCAGTAAGTAAAATTTGGTTCAATGAGATGAAAATAATTTTTTGTGAATAATAACGTTTTACTTTTTTTTACCATGGTTAAAAGTAAATAGGGTAATTACGGGTAAAAATGATATTATTATTACCCTAACACATGTCATAATTCTATTGGATAAGTGTTACTCAACCAAAAACAATTTTTGGAATAAAATATGACCATTTAGGCCCACTTCGATTAGATTAGGATATTTATTATTAATTTATTTAAAGAAGGGTTAAAATAGTTAAAATCAAAGTTTAATAAGTATATCATTTTTAATATAGGGGTATATATAAGATAAATTCAAATATAAATATTCATTTGCAAGATAAAAATGTTTCCTGCATAATGGTATTTTTTTTGTAATTTGTAGACTTTAAATAATTTAATTTATTTATGACATAATGATGATGCAGTAATTATATTACTAATGAAATATTGACATAATTGTTGTTATAAATACCCAAATAAATGTAATTTGCGACTTTTTATGAATTAAACTAATTATCTAGGTTAATATGACATTTTAGTATTGATTTAATTAACTTTGGGGGAACTAATAATTCTGTTATGATTTTCAAAAAAATCAATTACCAAATAGTGTCAAAATTGACATAAAAATGTTTTTAAAACAAATATTATATTATTAATTGTTATTTTATTCCTAAAAATGTAAGGTTCGGCCAAATGACTTATATAAGGTTATATAGATTAATAATAAATAACTTGGGGTTCGTTTGTCTTGTTATAGTATGTTTATTAACCTTATAGTGTAAGAACACATAAAGACACGATAAAAGTAAAATTATCTAATTTAAAGTTAAATATAAATTATAAGGTTAAAATAGGAACCTAAACTTGTCTAAAATCTATTGTATGAGAGTATTTAGACCTATCCCCACCTTAGCTTCAAAATAAATCAATTTGGAGCTATTTAAAACCGAATTTGGCTTTATAATAAAATAATATTTTTAGTTATTCCAAAGATGCCCCTCTCCTCCCTTATAAAAGGGCACCTCCTCCCTCTCTTCCTCACACCACTTTGAGCCTTCAATATCGGCCAACACCTCTAAAATTGTCTTCTCCACTTCCCTAGCAACATCATATAGGTTTTGGTCTTCCTCAAAGACCAATTTTAGTGCCCTAAAAGGATATCTCAAAGAGGCGCTTCAAAGAAGAGGTAAAGTCCATTACCGATTCTTTCAACATTATTTCTTATTCCACTTATTCTTCATAGGTTGTTTCATTATGAATTAATAACATCAATATCACTCATATACTGATATGTTATTATATGAATGAAACAACCCTATTTCACCATCTATCCATCCTACAGAAAACGAAATCACCGTGCATGTGTACGTACGGAATACCGTCTCCACGCCGTGGTGTAATCTATTTTCCACCACCACCTTACATGGATGGGTATAATGGTGTAAATAATTACTATATATGTCTATTATAAAGTGATATCGATTCTGAAATAGTATACATACACTCCAATACAATTCCACGATCATGGGAACGATATCATCGCTCGTGCGTACGTACGGAATACCGTCCCCACGATGTGATGCGACTCGTTCTACATGATCTTCATTGCGTAATGATTATATAAATGAATAGAGTGAATAGATATGATATATATTACACTAATACCATTCTCAAAATGAGGTATCTACAACCTAAAAAGAAGTATAAGAATTTATTTGACAAAACACGCATAAGAACAAAAAGTAATAAACACCAGAATAAACAAGTAGTAATGAAATATTACTAATAAGAAGCTAATAATATGACCATATATGGTATCATAAAAATAAGTATGATTCTGGAATAAGTAAATAAAATTATTTAAATCATTATACAGGAGGTTCAGACACTTACGAAGAAAATCAGACCAAAGGTAAGGGAAAATATCACAATCTCATTTTTATCAGAGATTATTTATACTTTGGTATTTACTGGGGTGTATTTTATCATCCACATAAATTTTTACTCAATATGTAATATTTATAACCTTATAAAATAGTTTATATCAAATTTTACCCTTCGGTTAGTTTTTAGTAAAAGATATGAAAGGAATCTTTTGTCGTTTTTCGTATGAGGTACTTTGTTAATTTTTCGACAAAAGTACGAGAAGAATGTTTTTTTAACTTATACAACATGAATGGATTTTTAAAACATTATTTCCAAGAAGCATCATTTACAAGTTTTCATGTTTATTTTTAATCAACTTTTTTTAGTTTAAAAATTGTATGACATGTTAAGAAAGGAAAAATGTTTTTGAAGTAGAAAGGATATTTTCCTCATGAATGGAGTTCAAGTGTTTTATCAAAACTATTTTACATCTAAGATAATATAGGGTTCTATTTAAATCCCTATTATTACATGGATTTGATTATTTTGTGATGGAATTATTTTTATGAATTTCTTTATCTTATATGAATTGTTTTATGATGTCATGATGTTTATGATTCCCATTTTTATTACATGGGTTATGCTATGATGTATGGTATATGATTTTGTGGCACACATAAGAATGGTATCATTATCAGATGGGTGGGACCTATATCTCCCTCCAATGCATTGGGTAACGATTTTATATCTCATGAGATAGACATGGATGTAATGGTAGGTTAAACCGGTTCAGTGAAACATGACTGAAACGAGGAGTGAACTTGGTTCAGAAATGGACTTTGTCCACTAAGATAGTCATGGAAATGAGTCTTGACTAATAAGAAATGATTCTCTATGATTATGTGTGTATGCCACAAAGTTCCATGTTTTATGTTATGATTATTGGGATTACATTTCACTACTATGATTTATCCCATGTTATAATATTATGATCTCTTTTTCATGTTAAGATTTCCAAAATGTTATGTTCTTACGAATATGATGTGATTGATATTTCTTTTTTTACCCTTACTGAGCATTTGAGCTCACCCTTTTATGTTTTATCTTCCCTAGGATATAAAGAAATATTTTAGGTAAAAAAAGGGAAGATCTTTATGGGAGATGTTGAAGATATTTCACCATGATTAGAAGATTATATTCCATGTTTCCAAAGACACTAAACTATTACGGTCCTTGTGTGTGTGTTTCTGTTATGTACTAAGTATTCCGCAAAAGTAATGCAATGTCCATGTACGTTAAGCTTAGGGTCTCTACATTTGGTATCATAGGAAAGGTTTAGTCAACCTTTGTAAACTAGGATGCGAGAACTTTAGTGAGATCCTTATAGATATTTCTAAGGTATGTATAGGGATGTCCCTAAGGTTAAGTATAAGTATAGGTTATAGTACTAGAATTACGGTAACCTAAGATAATAGATATTGAAGGTACTCCCCCTTTATTATATTGTTTTCCCTAGAATTGTTTTTACCTCTCACACAATTATTTTTGGGTTTTAGATGATGGCTGGAACCCGAAGGAACCGGGTTGATCAATGTGATGGACAATGCGATGATTGTCCTCCTGAACAAACAAATGTTACGGGAGATGGAGTGCAAAATATTATTGCTATACTTACACAAGATATGTATCATTCTGGACTTCCAAATGAGCAGAGAAGGGAATAATATTCTATTGAGTCCTTCATGAGGAAACGTCCACCTTCTTTCAGTGGGTCTTCTGATCCACTTGTTGCTGAACAATGAATCAGTACCACTAAAAATATATTTTCAGTTCTTCAATGTTCTGAACATGATAAAGTCATCTTAGCAGTATATCGTTTGGAAGGTGAAGCTAATCTATTGTGGAATCTTATCAAGAATACAAGGCCAAGAGATGAGATTGAGTCCATGGAATGGGACGAGTTCAAGAACATATTTTTCAATAAGTACTTCCCTCGTATTCTTCGAAAAAAGATGGAGAAGGAGTTTCTTGAACTAATGCCAAAGGATGATGAATATGTTGGTGTATACGAAGCGAATTTTACAAGGCTTGCAAGGTATGCATCTGGCTTTATCATCCAAACTGAAAGTAAAGTTGATCGATTCTTGAGTGGCCTAAAACCAAATCTTCAAAGGGCATTAGTTATAAGAGACTTCAGTAGCTATGAAGAAATTGAGCGTTGTGATATCAAGGTAGAAATGGAAGTTGGTGTTACTTATCCATCTCATAGTTTTGACAAGAAACGAAATATGGAGTTCAAGGAGAAATCTCAGAATAATGGTGAAAAGAAGATGAATGTTTCTTTATGTTCAATGTGAGGAAAGAAGCATGGTGGAGATTATCGTAAATGGACTAGAAAATGTTTTAAGTGTGGAAAAGAAGGTCATCGTGTAGCTGAGTGTCGAAGTCATGGAAAAAGGGTTTCTAATGATGTGAATAAAGAAAAGACTGCAGAGAACACACCACCAACACTTCAATGCTTCAAGTGAAAGGAAATGAGGCATTATGCAAATAAATTCCCTAATCCAAAGGGTAGTGATGATCGACATGAGCAACCACTTAAGGAAAAGGACAAAGGGAAGTCACATGCGATCACTATTGGTGATGTTGAATATGACAACGATGTGGTGGAATGATTAAGTGATTATGTAATGGGATTCCAAAATAATGTTGTATATAGTATCATGGAATATTGGAATATTTATTGGTCTATTGTGGTTTTCAATGGTTCACGTAACCATGGAATGTGATTGAGATATTTTTGGGAAAAAAAGATGATATGAACATAATGAATAGAAAATGAGAAAATGAAATGTTTGACCTTATTCATGATCTCATGATTGATATAAGTACTAAGTGATATAATGGTTTGAGTATATAGAATTTTGGGGATTTTGGTATGTGGAAAGTGTTAACTTTTAACTGTATTTATGTTTTCACTAAGGTTTAATGGGTATTCATTTTTCAAGAGAATACATGATTAAGGTATTCACATAACTGGAATGTGACCAACAAGATATATGGGGGATAAATGATGGTATTCAAATGCTTGGTTGATGACATTTCAAGTAATCGTTTTCTTTATACTATGAGCTAGGACTGAAGTATTTTAGATAAGCCTAAAAATTGGAATGGATTATGATGACCATAAGTTAGTATTGTTTAAGGATAGAACTTTTTTTTTTGATATTATATATGTGATGTTATAGTAATTTAGTTTTAGAAAAAGGACAACCTACAGGACGGGCGACAACCCATCGCGTCGGACAAGGCTGTGGGAATCCAACCCACAACCAAAGTACGACTGGCCTTTATCACCTACCACTTGCCTACAGGAAGTCCCTGTTTAGTAGAAACTAGTTTTATTATATTAAGAAATATGATATATGAAGTATAAGTCCATTTTAGGAACCATATATGATTAATCTCACTATAGATGGAGTTTGTAAGTTTTGATTACTTTTCTAACCTTTTTTTGAGACAGATGGAATGACCCATCATTCTATCACATGATCTGCTAACACATCATGAATGAAAAATTCAACTTCATTTCTTTAAGATATGAACTGGAAATTGTCCAAAGAATGACCAACAGTGAGACTATACCGAAATCATGAAAGTATTTCTTCTAATTCCAATTTCATCATGTTTAGGGAAATGATCTTGAAAACCAAAAATGTTGTCCTAGTGCTCTTATATCTGATGAATGAGATGGTACATTAGATCATCACAAATTTAGGGCCTTGTGATTGCAGGCTTTTCCATAGCCATGTTCTCTACCACTCTCCATCAGAACATGATGGTTAGATTTCTCTTCCATATCCATATTTTCACCTATGTGGAAATGCAGTGATTAGTTTATTTGGGTAACCGTTACGTTTCATACTTTTTTTTAAAGATTGGTTTTGGTAGTCCTTTTTATTATGTGGGTTTCTATTAAAGAAACTTTTGAGTTGTAAACCATTTATAACCCCGACGAATTTTGAGGGTGAAATTCAATTTAAGGGGGGTAGAATGTAACACCCCGAGATTTTATGAAAAATATTCTTTTTAACTTCATTAATGTCTTGTGTTGTACGCTACACCAAAAGGATCTTTCACAACACGCATCCTTGACTTTCCTTGTATTACACGCAATAGCGACCTTCCTCGATAGCGTGTGTAGTACGCAATAACGAGTTTCACTAAACAACAAGATGCTATTAAAATATTATTAAAACTAGCCGTTATGAAAAGTAATAACCACTTTTTGAAATTTTGTAAATTTTATTTTTAAAAATGGACTTCATTTTTGGATTTGGAATATCGAAATTATCTTAGGGTGATACTTTGGTACTTTTCGGATAACTTTCATTTTCTGATGAATAGTGAAAATTACTATATTTTAATTAAAAACAACCTTTTTAATCGAAATAATTAATAGTGATAAATTATTAATTTTAGTGGTTTTAAAGTATATTTAGAATATATTTTTACAATTTAATACAATGTTGGTCATTGGATGTAATTTCACATTTAAACCAGACATAAACAAGTGTCAATCTTTTGATAGTTATTATCTCTTAAGAACACGCTATTTGTTTTGACGATGAGAATTAATTTTTAAATTAATTAATGCAACTGATATTTTTGGAATTTGGTAAAATATACATCCATTTTGAGTTCGTAATATCAAATATAGCTTAGGCCTAATTTTTGGTATTTTTCTGGAAACTTTCATTTTTTAATGAATAGTGAAACCACTAAGTGGTAGTTAAGAAAAATGAATTTTTCATAAAACTTAATTTTACCGCTTCTGTGAGTGGAATTTCAAAAATATGAGATAAATGGTTGATGTCAGTAAGTAAAATTTGGTTCAATGAGATGAAAATAATTTTTGGCGAATAGTAACTTTTTACTTTTTTTACCACGGTTAAAAGTAAATAGGGTAATTAAGGGTAAAAATGATATTATTAGTACCCTAACACATGTCCTAATTCTATTGGATAAGTTTAATTCGACCAAAAACAACCTTAGGAATAAAATATGACCATTTAGGCCCACTTGGATTATATTAGGACATTTATTATTAATTTATTTAAAGAAGGGTTAAAATAGTTAAAATCAAAGTTTAATAAGTATATCATTTTTAATATAGGGTTATACATAAGTTAAATTCAACTATAAATATTTATTAGAAAGATAAAACAATTTCCTACATAATTATAGTTTAATTTTAATTTTTAAACATTAAATAAGTTAATTTATTTATGACACAAAGATGATGCAGTAATTATCTTATTAATGAAATATTGACATAATTGATATTATAAATACCCAAATAAATGCAATTAGAGACTTTTTATGAATTAAACTAATTTTATAGCTTAATATGACATGTTAGAACTGATTTAATTAACTTTTTTTGAAGTAATAAATCTTTTATGATTTTTACAAAAATCAATTACTAAATAGTGTCCAAATTGACATAAAATTGTTTTTAAAACAAATATTATATTATTAATTGTTATTTTATTCCTAAAAATCTATGGTTCGGCCAAATGACTTAGATAAGGTTATATATATTAATAATAAACAACTTGGGGTTCCTTTGGCTTGTTATTGTAAGTTTATTAACCATAAAGTGTAAGAACACAAAAAGATACGGTAAAAGTAAAATTATCTAACTTAAAGTTAAATATAAATTATATGTTTAAAATAGGAACCTAAACTTGTCTAAATTCTATTTGATGAAAGAATATAGACCTATAACCAACTTATCTTCAAAATAAATCAATTTTGAGTTATTTAAAACCTAATTTGGCTTTATAATAAAATAATATATTTAGTTATTTCAAAGGTGCCCCTCTCCTCCCTTATAAAAGGGCACCTCCTCCCTCTCTTCCTCACACCACTTTGAGCCTTAAAGCTCGGCCAACCCCTGCCCAATTCTCTTCTCCACTTCCCTATAAACATCCTATAGGTTTTTTTCTTCCTCAAAGACCAATTTTAGTTCCCTAAAAGGATATCTCAAAGAGGCGCTTCAAAGAAGAGGTAATGTCCGTTACCGATTCTTTCAACTTTATTTATTCTTACACTTATTCTTCATAGGTTGTTTCATTATGAAGTAATAACATCACTATCAATCATATACTGATATGTGATTATAAGTATGAAACAACCCTATTTCACCATCTATCCATCCTATGGAAAACGAAATAACCGTGCGTGCGTACGTACGGAATACCGTCTCCACGTCGTGGTGTAATCTATTTTCCACCACCACCTTACTAGGATGGGTATAATGGTGTAGATAATGACTATATATGACTATAATAAAGTGATATTTATTCTGAAATAGTATACATACACTCCAATACAATTCCATGATCATGGGAACGATATCATCGCTCGTGCGTACGTACGGAATACCGTCTCCACGATGTGATGAGACTCGTTCTACATGATCTTCATTGCATAATGATTATATAAATAAATTGAGTGAATAAATATGATATATATAACACTAATACCATTCTTTAAATGTTGTATCTATAAACTAAAAAGAAGTATAAGAATTTATTTAACAAAATACGCATAAGAACAAAAAGTAATAAACACCTGAATAAACAAGTAGTAATGAAATATTACTAATAAGAAGCTAAGAATATGACCATATATGATAACATAAAAATATGTATGATTCTAGAATAAGTCAATAACATTATTTAAATCATTATATAGGAGGTTTGGACCCTTATGAAGCAAATCATACCTAAGGTAAGGGAAAATATCACAATATCATTTTTATCCGAGATTGTTTATACTTAGGTATTTACTAGGGTGTATTTTATCATCCACATCAATGTTTCCTCAATATGTAATATTTATATCCTTCTACAATATTTTATATCAGATTTTACCCTTCGGTTAGTTTTTAGTAAAATATATGAAAGGAATCTTTTGTCGTTTTTCTTAAGAGGTACTTTTTGACGTTTCCGAAAAAAGTACGAGAAGAATGTTTTTTTTAACTTATACGACATGAATGGATTTTTAAAACATTATTTCCAAGAAGATTACTTTACAAGTTTTCATGTTTATTTTTAATCAACTTCTTTTATTTTAAAAATTTTATGACATGTTAAGAAAGGAAAAATGTCTTTGAAGTAGATAGGATTTTTTCCTCAAGAATGGAGTTCAAGTGTTTTATCAAAACTATTTTACATCTAAGATAATATAGGTATCTATTTCTTTCCCAATTATTACATGGATTTTATTATTTTGTGATGGAAATATTTTTATGAATTCCTTTATCTTATATGAATTGTTTTATGATGTCATAATGTTTAAGATTCCCATTTTTATTACTTGGGTTATGCTATGATGTATGGTTTATGATTTTGTGGAACACATAAGAATGGTATAATTATGAGATGGGTAGGACCTATATATCCCTCCAATGCATTGGGTAAAGATTTTATATCTCATGAGATAGACATGGCTGGAACGGTAGGTTAAACCAGTTCAGTGAAACAGGACTGAAATGAGGAGTGAACTCGGTTCAGAAATGGACTTTGTCCACTAAGATATTCTTGTCAATCAGTATTGACTAATAAGAAATTATTCTCTATGATTATGTGTGTATGACACAAAGTTCCATGTCTTATGTTATGATTATTGGGATTACATTTCACTACTATGATTTTTCCATGTTATGATATTATGATCTCTTTTGTAGGTTAAGATTTCTTAAATGTTAAGTTCTTATGAATATGATGTGATTGATATTTCATTTGTTTACCCTTACTGAGCATTTGAGCTCACACTTTTATGTTTTCTTTTCCCCAGGATATAAAGAATGATTTTAGGTATAAAAAGGGAAGATCTTTATGGGATATGTTGAAGATCTTTCACCATGATTAGAAGATTATATTCCGAGTTTCCAAAGAAACAAAACTATTACTGTCCTTATGTGTGTGTTTCTTTTATGTACTATGTATTCCACAAAAGTAATATAATGTCCATGTAAGTTAAGCTTAGGGTCTCTACAGGGTCCCTTTATTTAGTCAATTTAATTTAATTAATACATTAATTTATTTCTCACTTAATATTTATTATCATTTAAATAATGAAGTTTATCTCTTTTATTTAATTAGGGTTTTAATTAATGTTTTTAATTCATTAAATTAATTACATATTAGAAGTGATCAATGTAATAAATGATTGTTTGATAAAAAATTTCATGGTTTTATAATAAAACCCCTCTATTGAGGTGTGCTTCCATCTATCTAAAAATTTAGTGAAAACGTTTCCTGTTTTCCTTCCATATTGTTAGATGTCTATTATTGGTTAAGATTATAAATTCTAAAATGATGGTCTTATACGTTTACCTTACTGGCTATCTCAAAATGATATTTCTTCTATGAAAAATAATAGATGAGTCAAGACTCCTCCAAAGTACATCGGTAAACATTTTATTGGAACGTCCAATATATGGTGTCTACCCTATTCACTTTACTTCTTCTCGGATGCCCTGCCACATCCTTGTGATGCTTTCCACAAACTCTCAATGATGCTTCATTATCTTTTATTAAATTGATTTGGTGGTTCACTTATTCTCGTTATGACCTTCGCTTCAGGAGAAACACTTTATTGTAGTTTTCATTGCCTCTTGGACACCCCTTTGTGTGTTACCCACCTAAATTCCCTAATTTCCTTGTGATTTAATTTATATATTTAATCTTAAATTGAATTGAATGACATTCTAAAAAAATTGTTAGTTGATACCCTTTTTATGTTATTAGTATCCTATTTTTGAGGTATGTTCCTAAAATAGGCTTCTGTTTACATTTTATCACTTATGAAAGTGCCAAATTTCGATATAATGATTTAGTGATTTGACCTATGTTATAAACCTATTTTCATGATAATTTAAAGTGATAATATTGTCTTGTGATTGTTACATCCTTACTTGTGATAAATGAAGATGTTGTGTTAATGGATAAATTGTGTTACTTTATAGCTTTATTATCAAGTGGCACATAGTGCCTATTTTTTTAGTATAGTTTATTTTTATTCCTGTAATGTTATATATGTAATGAGATTCGCCTAGAAATATGTCTTGGTTATAACTGTCGGGATAATTTAACCAAGAAGCATGTGGAATTTAGTTTCTTAGTTGTTTATTTTCAATTATAAATGCATTACAATGTGATATCTACTATTTAAAGACTAATTAAATTTATTTTGGGGAAAAATTGTGGGTTTTATATTATGGTCTCATGGATGACTCCCCCTTCCAGAGCAGTTACCACTATGATCCGGGGGCGGTGTCTTAGGCTTTTCTTGTCTGATTCTTCCATGGGGTTTCTATAAACTTGTGAGTGATAATAGTTACCAAAGGGCCCATAGAGAACACACCTATTGGCAATGTGGTTACTCCAATCCTCAGATGATACTTGACCCCTTCTATGTAATATCGGGATAGACTCATGGTAAATCTATTCCTTGAGTGATACTTGGTTTTTTGAATGATTACCATGGATAGGCTCAGTGGTGTTGTGTAATTTGAAGGATGTGTCATAGGGAAACCTTCAGAATGGCTTATAATCCTAGTTCACAACTTGAACATAATAATAATAAAGATGATTCTTGGTTTTAGTTGTGAATTTTGATACATTTTTGATGTCCTGTGACACTGTTTGATGACACGTAAATTATAACCAATGTTAAAGAATATGATTTATGGTATGTTTCCTTTTTTTTCTGCCTTCATTTTTTCTAAAAGTTTATATATGTATACATCTTTCTTGATATAGGCACTCGTTTTGGATTCCCGACTTAGAAAGAAGCTTGAGGTATGATAAGGGTGTCTGTTTAGGATCTTGGAATATGTTTCTATTGTGCCCTTTTTACCACTCACAATTTAATTTATATTGCATACGTCTAATTTTATAATTTATTTTCTACATTTTATTAGACACTGGTGGTTCCAGACATCTGAAATTTATATCTCACACCCTAATCAGGCCTCCATTGCAATTGGGTACCTGAGTATACATTATCTTGTTTGCAGGAAAGTGGATCACGACTGATTTACAATGCATTGTTGTTTGTAAATGGGAGTTAAAATCATGGGATCGATCTGGAGCTCATGATGCTAATGGAGATCATCAGTGGGACCTTGTTTTCTATTCTTTATTATTTCACAATTTAATTACTCATTTTGTATTGTATATTGATTTTTGTATCATTATCATGACATCAATTCATCTACTGTATAATTTGGAATTGAATATTTCTATAAAATTATTAAATATTTACTTCTTCTACTTAGTCAATTTTGTTTTTTACTTCTTCTACTGTGGTCTTTTTTTACACTCTGTTATACTTTTCTATATCTCTATTCAGAGGGTATAGTCTCCCACTATCACCTATCGAGAACCTCACAGCTATTTGGAACCCTCTGGCATATGTGGAGATGTGCCTGCAGTCATGGGACCCACCAATCCAACCACCATTTTAGAGGTGAGCTGGTTCGTGATGTTACATGATTAAAAGAGAATTTGGAGGAAATAACCTTGATATATTTTTACATAGAGTGTGATGAATAATTTTTTTTCAACTATTAGATACTCAAATGTTTATCAAATAAATAAAATATTATTTTTGAAATAGATTCTCTTATGGGTGATTTGATAATGATTTCAAGGACTATGATGAGAATTTAGATTCCATTATGACCTATAATTTCACACCCCCATATTTTAGAAGAAGAATTTTGGGTTACAAAACATATATGAAACAAAAACTAGAGCTTATATTAGATTGTAAAAACTTATGACTTTATGATATATTTATTTTAAATAAAATATGATCTCAATGATAGCTTACGAAAAAATAAACCCCAAGCCTAAATGAATCGTAAATTAGTACACCATTTAAAAATAGTCAATAATTTTATATAATGATTATAACTTACTAAATTATGAAATTTTTCTATCTATTTGTTATAAATTACATAACAATCCTTTGATAGAAATATTTTTTTGAAAAGAATAATTTTCAAACAAACGGATTAGTAGCACATTACAAAAATAAAATATAATTATTTTTATCACTATATGAAAAAAAAGATAATAAAATTTACAAAAAAAATTAAATAATCATATGATAATTACCCTTGGGTAAATTTTATATATTATATTGAATTGTTATATGTTTTTATGAATAGTAAAAAAAGATTTTTATCGAAAACATCGTTTTTATTTAAATTTTTTAAGATGTTAAATTATATTTTAATTATTTTTAAAGAAAAAGTATTTTAATTAATTAGAAATATAAAAAAAAAGGGTCATTGGGATGAATTTTAATTTCAACATTGGTATTTAAATCTTATATGCTTAGAAATATTTTATCTTTGTAACACTTTTTTTATCCCCTATATGGGTATAATTTTACATTATATTCCTCCACATCATTGAAAATATTTTAGAAAAATGATTAAATATTTTGAATAAAAATTACATACATCATATAATAAATTGATCTTATTTATTGAAAATTATTAATTGTTAAATAAGTAAAATATAATTACTGCAGGTTCAGGTAAAAACCAATTTATCCGGGGTTAAACATAATTGAATATTGTTAAAATTATCATTATTCTTGTAAAAGACCCATTTTTAGCCATGTATAGACTATATCACCTACATGGTTTTCAAATTACCCATTGTGGATGATTTTTTAATGATGAAAATGTTGGTATAATTGAATCTTTCATAAAATTCCATGTGTTTCCTCTCCCCCACTTATATAAGGACATACCTTCTCCCCCCATCATAAAAAATAAAAATACATTTGTATCATAAAATACCATACCAAATAACATTGTAAAACACATAAAATTTGTATTGACCTTGTTTAAAATTTAAATCCTATATAGGAATGATTTTGGTTAAAAACTATGGAAGTGGTCTGAAGAAGATACAACATTCTTAAACAAGAATTTTTCTTTTGTTTCTTTTTCAATATACATAAAATATTATTAAAACTAGATTACATAATATCCTCATTGTATTACATAAATATATGTGATATTATTTAATGAAAATCACCTATATGAATCTTATCTTTAATAAAATGGGTAACAAAACAATCGCTTATGTGTAAATTTGACAACCACCTCGCAAACTGATGTATTTTTATAATAACTGCAATTCAAGGATGTCTCTACAAATGGATTAAAAAATTATATTATTTATATTATATTTTTATACATCTATAATTTTACTACCACATATTCTTTCATACTTTCCATTACTTTTGAAATATGTTAATGTCGCTCATGTGTATGGAGGACTACCACCTCGTAATGCTATGTGATTCATTTCTCACATCATCAGTACACGGAATGTAATAAAGATCATTTTAATGAATATATGAGATAAATATGATATTATATTTATTAATTTAAATTAATTTATCAAAAAATTTCATACAAATTCACCAATTGATGAAATTATAATGTCTCTCATGCATACGTCAACCTAAAATCTCTAGAAATCAATGAAATCTATTCTCTTTGATAAAAGAACAATAATAGTCCTAAAAATTATATGAATGAACCTGAATGTTAATGAAAAAACATGCATGAATTAAAAGGAAATTAACAAACAAATTTGAAAATAATGAAATATTATTAACAAATGGGTTTTAACATGTTATTGGTATCGTATATGATAATATAAAAATTTACATGATTATTTTATGACACAATTAATTCTAGAAAACAGTTTAATAGGATTTTATACCGCATTCGACATAAATTTAGCCTATGCCAATGGGCTTCATCCCAATTTCCCTTCATTAAGGCATATTGTAATGTTTTGATAATAAATTATTTTAAATAGTTTATGTAATACAAAAAATAACATTTTATGAAATGATGAATTTATAATTAATTGTCTTTGTGGTGTCAATTTTAATTATTTCATGTAAGGTGATTTGACACAAACATTACAAATTTTAATGAATTTTCAAACACAATATCTTTTTTTAGGCTATAATACAAATTAATTATCCTTGTTATTATAAGATTCCTTGTGTTTTTACATTCAAGTATATTATATTTCATTTCAAATTTTTTATGTAGATTTAATATTGATTCACATAATTTATTCATTGGATAAATCTCACTTTAATTTTATCACCATTGCAAGGGTTTATTTTACAATCTCATTTTAATCTAGATTTTTTATACTATAATTTCAATTGAATGAAATTAGTAGATAATTTTATAATAAAACCCTTTTAAATTTCTATAATTTTTTTCCATATTTATACTGTAATAATACTATCCTTCAACTCATTTATACTAAAATTATTGTGAGAATTGTTTTAGGAAAATAATTCTTTATTTTTCTCATCAGTCGAAAATAAATTTTCGTTAAAAACTATGTTTTTTAAACATGTATAAATAAATATTTATAATTTTAAAAATTATTTACTATATAAATTTGTATCCAATTTATATTTTTTTTTTAAATTCATGGAATCATAAAATCAGGTTTAAAATAAGGCCCCTTTGGCTTTTATCAAAAAATAGATACGGATATTTATTTTAATGTGTATGATATTGAACCAAATTTTTATAAATAATGACTTTAAAAAGTTTATTGAATATTTTATATATTTTAATGGTTTTTTCAACAAATAATAGTTTTTAAAACAGTATATTTGGGATTTTAGTTATTTAAATATATTTTTTTTAAATTGAAATGATTATTTCCCCAGAAAATGTTTTAAAATATCTATTTATGGTGTCAATATCCATTAATAAAAAAAGGTTATTTTATGTATACTCAACTGGGGATGTGTTGTATTGATACCATATGTTTTCTTTCAATGGATAGTTTATTTTCATATTGACCAACAAAATTATTTACTTTAACTTTTATGCTCATTTTCTTCATCTTTAACATTTGATTTAAAAATTAACTTTTCAATGATAATTGGAAATTAAATTAACCTTAATTATCCTTAAATTTTGTTAATGGGATATTAATTTCCTAACCCATATATCATCTATTCATGTTATATTCTACAAGGAATTTTATATTTTTATATGGGTTAAGAATGTTAAATTTATATTCTTTATCAATATGGATATATGAAGAAGAAGATTAATGTTAATGAATTAAATAGATTTGTTTATATATTAAGAATTACATAGAAATGTTGTGATTGGTGGAGGGTAAAATTTTATTTCCCCTTGAAAATTGATATCCCCATTATATGAATTAGTAGGCTTATATTAAATGGGTTTATAAATATTTTTTCACATCATATTATGAAAGGTATTTATGTAGTTGTATCATGATGCATAATATAATGATGTCAAATAATTAAACATTTTCTTAAATATGATTTCAATTATTATTATCCAGGATATTTTAACAATGATATTATTATAGGATGAATATCAATTTTAGTTATTGACTAAATGGAATTTTTTTTGTTAGTTACATTGACAAAATGATGATTCCTTATCTATTCATTATTGACTAGATATTATAATTGAATTCTTGTTCAGTTTTTTAACTTTCCATATTTTTATTCCATATCTATTCATAATATTTATGTTATTTAAATATCATGTGTGTTTATTTATTTACTTATCTATATTTATTGTTCCTAATCTATTCATGAGAGTAAGGTTACTTAAATGGAATTTTTGTTCATTTATTTACCTTTCCATACTGATTATTTCTTATTTATTCATATTATAGAAGTTATTACAATGATAGTTTTTTTCCATTAAGTACCTTTAATATTGAATATCCTTTATTTAATCATGATACTTAGGTTATTTTAATGGAATAATTTTTTAGATATTTACATTTATATATTGATTTTGAAATATTAGTTATTCATTATTTCATCATTATAAAATCTTATTTACATAACTCTTACACATAATGGATTGTACAATTAGTGATATTCAATGATATGGTAGAGGGAATAATTATATTTTCTAGAAAATGTTCTGTTACAATTGTTTATATTCTAATTTGATATGGGCATACAATATATATATAATTTACATGAAATATCAAAATGTTAAGTCTTTTGGGATGAGAATACTTATATCTTATGAAAATTTAATAAAGCATAAATGGTCTTTGGGTCACTGGGACTCAGGATGACAAAATTGGTAGTATATGAATATAAGTATAATTATTCATAACTATATTTTGGAAAAAATAGATTTTTGAAGATAAACCTAAGATATACATTGAGGATTAATATTAAAGAAAACCTAATGTTTTGTTATGGTAGAGATTATATTGTGTTTCCTAGAAATAAATCATTTCCTAGATACTACAATTTGAAATGGTTAAGACAAAATGTACCTAGGGAAAATAACATCAAAAAGGTAAATTATTTTTAAATTGATAATTATCTATTACACAACAATAGTCCACACTATGGACCTAGTATGTGACTCATAGGAGGTATTCCTTTAGATAATTTACACTTTCCTTACAAATCATTATAAAGGATATGAATGTATGGGGATAATGAATAACCATGTTCATGAGATTGAAAAAAAATGTTCCATGATTCATATATCCACTAAATAATTATATGGTATTCATACTATGATTATGCTTTCTCGCACTATGTTTTTTCCTTGGGAAAGGCCAGTAAACCAACGGAATGGAGATAATATTAAATATTGAGGAAAAAGTGGTGATTATGAGAAAATAAATGGGATGTAGGATGAAATGAAATATATCATGATTATTCCTAATTATTATTCAGGAAATATGATTAGTAACATACACAATAACTATATCCTAGAGACTTTAATGAAATGAAAGATGGTGTTTTTTAAGAGATGATGTATTGGATACAATTGATGAAATATGTCATGATTTACTTCATGAAAAAGGTAGAAAAATACACTAAATATTTTTTTTCAATAGAATGGTAAAATGTTTTATTTTGGTAAACAAAAGTCATATAGAAATTAATTAATATGAAAAATGAATATGATGATATACATATGTCAATTTCATGATAGGTATTAATTTATTATCAGTTGACATAAATTTGGGGAACATGGGTTTTAACCGACTTCATTCCCTCTTCAAAAGGTTAACCCATAGACCAATGATATAACTATTTAAAAATAAATTAGTTTATATATTAATGTATCAGGATTCATGGATTAAATTTTAAATGAAATTTTAATAAATGTATTTTGGTAATTAGAACAATGAAACATCAACGTATTGAGTAAAATTTTAAAGGAAATCATTTCATTAATAATATAATATTTGTTTATATCATCATTATTTTATGATAACTAGGCCGAATATATGTTCATTGTCTTATATTATCCTTTGAAATTATTTTTGTAGTAATATAGTAAGACTAATGATATTTTTGATAACATTTATGGGAATATTGCATAAATTTTTAGTATATAAAATATTTAGTTGAGTAAGAATGAACATGATTTTATTTAATTATGATTAATGTTATCTTTAACCTTTTGGTTTATCATTTCATTGATGTCAATGTAATTATTGGTTATAAACTTTTATTTTATTATAGGAATAATATTAATGTAGTTATAGAAACATGTAAATACACATTCTAGGTGAGACCACATCCCAACCGTAAAGTTCCAAGGGCATGAACCAATAGTTGATGAGAGACAATGGTGTTTTATATACCATTATCCTTTGTCATATACTGGTTAGTAAGATATTGTTTTTAATTTAAATGTATGTTAAATAAAAATTATGTTAATTTTTTGGAACAAATTATAGGATTACGTTTTTTTTATTTTATGTTTATTAATCTTATTTTAGGATACGTTTTACTGGGGTGAGGTATATTTAACCAATAGGTTTAACATAAATTATTATTTAGGAAGAACTTAATTATATTTTTTGGGATAAATTTTAAAAAGGAATGAGATTATCTTTGATATGATAAAATTCACTAATCTTGAGAACACTGTTGATAATTGGAATGTAGGATTATTTATATGTGGAATAATAAATATTGTAACATTGGTATACATGATGAATTAAATTGTATTAAGTCATCATATAATGGTATATTTTTATTATTATAACTTTTTGTAACCATTTCAGTTTTGGTAAATATTTAATTATTGTAGGAATACATTTTTATTCTTTTAAGATCCTTATGATCTATTAAATGTTAAATTTTGTTCATTGTGTACAAGGAATTTTTTTTGGATATTCATTTCATATATTCAACAATGAATTGAAAATCGGTTAAGACCCATCCAAAGGATTACATATTTATTTGGAAATATAAATATATCATGTAAGAATATATCCTTATATAATTATATAGTAAAATATTTCTCCAATATAAAGAAATAGATATTAAAACAAAAATTGATCCTATTACATGAAAATCTAAGGAATAAAATGGTCTTTCAAGTCACCACATATTTAAGATTTTGAATACATTGACATTATATTGATAATTCAATTTCCTTTGATTAACTACCTTTATCCCTATGTATAGTTATTTACACATTTTTTTAATGTCCATATTTATATATTATACTAATATTCCCCAAAATAGAATCCTTAATATCCATCAATATTGATAATCTTATAATTCATATATATCTATTTTCAATAGGGTGTTTTATTAACCTTTTTAATATGTGGTTTTTCAAAACAATGTTATTTCTAAAAGTCAAACTCTTAATTTTTGAGATCATTATTAAATTTCGAGGATGGAAAATATTGAATATGGCGAGAATGTTATACCAAAATATATTAAATGTAAATATTTTTGTGTTATATTATATAATTTATGCAAAAACATTCATAGATGGGAACATGACAACCTAAGACATTATTATTTTTTCCTATTAAATAAAATTTATTCTCTTTGATAGCTTATATTACTCACAAACGTGAGTCTAAACGAATCATAATATTGTATTCCATTATAACTTAGATGTTAAATTGGATGTAATGAATATTACTAAGAAATTATTAAAAATATGTTCATTTATTTATTTGAAATAAAATAAGATTCATTTAAAAGAAAAAAGAATGTCTTCTTAAAACCCATATTTTTCTAAAATGTTGTTCAGTCACCCGCTGTCAACATAATTGAAAATTAATTTCTAAAAATATTATAAAATATATTAAATAAAATTATATAAATTTTGTAAATAATTATATCTTATGTATACTATAGTGAATATATTGTATTTTTTTTAATATATCCTTTTTTTATAAATACTGAAAATTAATAATTTTTATTGAATAATGAAATTTATTTTACATTATATGAATAGATAAGTTTTATTTGAAATTTTTTTAATATAATTTTATTAAATTTATATTAATATTTATCTAATTTCTATCATTGGAATCAATTTAATATTAAAATTTTACAAGAAAACCTTCAATCCTTATGTGAATTTTTTCTTTAAAAACACGAGTTATCGTTGTGTCTATATGTATAATTTTAAATTGGACTCTACTACTTATGTTAATTTAATTTCAAAAATTGGATTCCATATTTTGAATAATAATAATTTATATAATCTAATATTTTGAATTTAATTTTTTACCATTAATAATTTTAATGGAAGTAAAAATTATTTTCTCTGTTTAATGTAAAAACATATTTACTAGGGGTTAAACAAAAATTGAAATGGTTTAAATTACATAAAAACATTTGAACATTATATCTAAGACCCATACATCACCTTTATAACCTATAATGCTTTGTTGTGTCCCACTAAGGAATATTTTTGAGTGATTAAAATTTTTGAATAATTGAATATATTTAAAACATTCATATGTGTCCTCTCCACATCTTATAAAAGTTCACCACTTCATATTCCCCCTACACACATCCAAAACATATTGGATACAGAAATAAATTCAAAAAAAACATTTTTACTATATTAAAACTACCCGAGATCTATTTTTTCTCATAAATACATTATAATAAGGATTGTGTTGAAAACCAAATAAATTTGTCTGAATTATAGGTAGCATTCTTAAATGTTTGGTTTTATTTTTATTCTTCTTCAAAATAATTAAGATATTATAAAACAATGATTAAATAATAATTGAAATATATCTCATACACTTATATACTATTACACTATTTTCATGATCTATATCCAATTCATTTTCTTTCAACTGGGATATGAATCTGTCAATCATTTGTACAGCAAACTACGATCTCATGAACTGATATAATTCACAGTCTATAACCTCCCATCATGGAAAGATATAATGATAGATTAAGTCATTTATAATATATATTATATCATTATAATTTTATAATTTTTATATAACACAATTTTTTTTCTTAAAACACATTTTGTTAAAAATATGATAGTTTAACCTGAGTGTATGGTGGACTATAGCCTCACGAAATGATGTGACTCGTTTTTTGACATACTCATTACATTGATTATAATAATAAAAAATTTAATTAAAATATTATATATATATATATACATGACATGATATTTATTCATAAAAATTAATACGTGTCCATATTCTTTACCGTTTTACTTTTTAATTAAATGATAATGTCTCTCATATATACATGTCGAATTCCATCTCCATGAAGGGATGTGATCCATTCACCATGTTAAAATTTAAATAAATATTATAAAAATTAATATAATTATTGAAAAATAAATTTAAAACATTAATATCAATCTTGATATTTGGTATTTATATAATATTAAAAATAAAAACAACAATAAAGAAAAATAATGCATGATAAAACACAACATTTAACACTGAAAACAATAAAAATAATGAAATATTATTAACAAATGTGTGGTAAAATGTCATTTGGGGATAATATAAGACAATATAAACATTTATCTGGATGTAGAAATTTTTTAATGCTAATTAAACTATAATAAATGAATTTGAAAATTGTTCAATGAAACGGAAGTCTAAGGTAATTCTCAATTTTTATTCCATGTTGTATATTCTAATGTTATAGACATTATTTTTCCCATATGGTGAATTTAATACCCCTTGGAAGTGAAATTTCTTTACTAATTAAAAATTATTTTTATTTTTATTTTAAATTTTAATTATATTATCAAAGGGTTTTTTAAATAATTGATACAAAGTGGTCAAAAATTTTAGAACACTATTTCTTTTAATTAGGTAATATTACATCGCAATTATCATTGAAATTATACGATTATGTGTAAATATAATTTTGACTATATTATGTTATATTTACAACATTAATTTTTATTTATATTTGATACCCAATATTAATTAAATTATTACATCACATAAATTTTATGATTTTTGTAAGGCTTTATTTTACAATCACTTTTTAACAAAGATTTTTAATACTTTAATTTCCATTGAATAATATAATTTTATCACTATATAATAACAACATTAGTTTTTGTACTATATTTAATAATGATTTTTTAAAGTAATAGTACCATTTTTTAAATTTTTAAATAGAATATTATATTGAAAATATTAGTAAGATAATACAGAATTTTTTTCTCTTTGATCATAAATTATTTTATTTCTTAAAAATTTTTCTTTAAAAGTAATTTACAAAAATTTATTAATATCATTTCCTTAAATTATTAAATCCATTTTTACACATTGTTTGACCTTTTTTACATTATTTGATAGAAATAGTCATACCATTTTCCAAACAAGGCCACATTTTCATTGATAAAAAATGTGAAGGGGATATTTATTTTAACATGTATTACCTTTAAATAATTTTCCACTATTATCTCCACTCAGTGTTTTCAGGAATACATTATAATTTTAAATGATGTTTTAAAAGAATATTTTTTTGACTTTTTCTATTGTGGATTTCTTCTTAATATAAATTTGTCAATTGAAATTCTTATTTTCATCAAAAACTGTTTTTAAATAAATTTTCATGGTATATGAATTTATAAATTTCAAAAACCAATTATTTTACATATATTACTATGGGGATATTTTATATTGATAGTATCCTTACTCTGTCAATTAATGCTTCATGATCATTTTGACATAAGAATGTATTAAAATTAAATTTCATGATTTAATAACGTTCTTCATTAACTTTTCTTTATATAATACACATTATTATAATCCTTTGACATTAAATTTCTCTTAAATATCTATATTATATATAAATTTTATTTTAATTTCAAAAACCATATATCATTTCAACATATAGTGTTATACATTGAATGTTATTGGATTATCTCTGGAAATATTGATAAATATGTATTCTTTAATCTGTACAGATATTTGATTATATTTTATAATATTCATGAATTAAATATATTATTCAATATATGAGGAAATATTTGGAAATTAATTGATAGGAAGGGAAAAAATTATATTTCCCCCAATGAATTGTTATTCTCATTTGTTGAACATGTAAGCTAGTACTAAATGGGTTTCAACTAATAAATCTAAATAATTTTTTTAAATATCCGCATGGTCTATATATCATGATTCCTAGTATAGTGATGTCAAATAATGAAGCTTTTCCATCATTATGAAACCATTTATTATTATCCCTGAAATTTTTGTAATGATATTATATCTGAATTTATTTTATTCTCATCAATTGATTATATGGTTTCTATTTTTAAGTAATTTAACTTTCAATAATTATTATTCCTTATATATTAATTCTATTAATGTTATATAAATTGTTTGTGTGTACACTTTTTTTCCTTTTAATATTGATTATTTATTATCTACGCATGACAGGGAAGTTATTTAAATTGTATGTGTATTAATTTATTCATTGTGGAATATTGTATCTTCATTATAAATTAATAATGTCATGTTATTTAAATAGAATATGTTTTTAGTTAGGTACAATTATATATGGATTATTCTTTATTTTTTAATGATAGTCGTGTTTTTTAAAGATAAATGGTGTTTAGTTAATTTTCCTTCCACATTGATTATTCATTATCAAATCATGATATTCATTTTAATTAAATATAATCTCTATACAATTATTTTTGTTTCTCTATTTTTTATGACATTATTGATTATTCGTAATTTCATTATGATAGATTGAAAATTACATAACTCTTACTAATCATATTATCACACAATTATCTATTTTCATTTATAGGAATACATGAACTATAATATGAATTATACACATGGACATACAATAGATGATAATGATATTCTTGAAAACAATAATGTATCATTTTTTATATTTAAATGTTTTATGAGAATCATGTATGTATCAACTTTACGATGAATATAAATATATTCCAAAATTAGGGATTCAATTACTTTTATTTCTAATTAAATAATATAGACAACAGATTCATGTTATTTAGGAAAGGTTAGTTACCCATAATCATGATAATGTAATTGATGACTAATATTGAATTGTAATAATGATTTAACATGAGAGCTAGAGATGGGTTTTCTACTTTATAATTATAATTATTATTCACTCTTTTTTTATATAGGATGATGTGTTAGAATTTTATATAGGTAATAATGGTATTGTATATTCAATGGTACATAAATATGGTTGAAGAATAGTTAATAAAGGGTTAACTATGTTGAAATGACATCGATTAAATGATTATTTCAATGAAATTACAGGAAAAGAATTATAATTATAATCCCCAAACACATTGATGATGACTTGAATTATAACTCTATGATGGTTGTGGTAAAAATTGTATTTTTAATTTAAAGTTGAGGATTGTGAACAAATTCAAAATGATTATAAAAACCCATGATAATTTTTATTACGGTATTTATTAAATTTATTTTTCTATGATGTTATTGGAATAGGTGATAGTAGTATATATGAAAATATTTATTATTTGAACAAAACATTCATTTAAAGTTTATATGGAGATATTATACATTTATAATTCTTTATTGATGTTATTTCTCATTAAGAGTGTTGGGATATCCTTATCATCATTATAAAATGGCATATGGTTAGCTACATGGTGGTATGAAATGATGATATATAATGCAAAGAGGACCATATTTTATACACATTAGATAATCATGTAGACTATGTTATATGGTTGATTTGGTAGTCAAGGGTATGAGATAGATTTTATTAATGAATATTTATATGAATTATTGAAGAATATTATTTTTATTATTTTTTCAATTTTTTTCAAAAATTAATTTCTCATCTCAATTTACTAGTATGTGATATTTCCATTCCTACTTCAACTAGGTCAGCAGCTAACTACATGCACAGAGGTGTCATTGGAATCAGAATAAGGATTTTATAGAAACAAAATATATACTACTACCATAAATTAAAATCCGTAATGAAGTGCTGAAGCAATAAGAAAATATAATACATTAATATATGTTCCAAAATCTTAAAACACATTGTCATATGAAATATATAAATTAACTTGTACAATCATAATATCCAAAAAGTATGTTGACATAAAAAATGAACACATAAGGGTAGACAATATAATGGGATATTAAATCCTCAACCAATCTAATCAATAAAGAAACTCCTAGATTTATTATAATCCATATGTTATATTATTGGATTTATATATTAAAATGGGGAACAATGTATATGTGTACAATCTATGATGAGAAAAAAATACAATCTATAATAATCCAAATATATGAGTTGACCTGTGAAACAACATGTCTCTATATTCAATAATATTAAATAATGTGTAGCTAAAAAACATCATCTAATATCACAAATTCATGTAATAATATTTATGTCCAATACAGATGTAACTAAATATGCCTCACTTTCATCACAGTCACCAAATAAAAAAATAATCTTTAGGAAACAATTGAAATACTATCACATAACACAATATAGTTTCCTTATCTGATAAGTAATAATAGATTAGAAAACCATGATATTATGTAAATAATACACATCTTCACCTATCTATTAAATGTTATTGGAATAGTATATATCTTAATAAAGTAGATTTATACACTTCTTGACAATAGAGGAAAACAAAAACACCACAGATAATTATATAAACTAATGTGTTTGATGATATATTGAAATTTTCATCTAAAACATTACCATTAGTACTTAGACTAGTTGAAAAGTAGTTTATATTGTATGTATTTTCACATATGTTAATTAACAAATGATTATTAAATAATTATAATCACCATTAATAATATAATAAATTTCAAAATCTTAAGGCGGTTTATTTTACATCCATATTTAATAAATTGAGGTTAAACCTACCATTTATAATATGAATGCTATTTTATAACCAAATGTTATATGTCATATTTTTAATAATATTTTATAAAAATAAAAATTTAAAATTTATTGTGTTATTTCATTACATGATTGATTATGTTTTTTATTTTTTTTATATACAAGAGAAATTTATTTTCCAACATAAAAATTCATCTCATCGACCACTCTTATTAATTTTTTTATATATTTATATTATCTATGATTTCATTTTTATGGTCGACTATAATATCAAATTTCAATAACTTAATAGTATTATATCTTTATTTTCTTTATTTTGATTAATTTATATCATATATATAGATACATATATATTACTATTATATTTTTTATTTTATAATTGTGAAATTTTCATGTAGAGTATAAATGATTTAACATTCACCAGAGTTATAATATCAAATTTTGAAAATGCCTAATCAGTTTTTTACTGTGATGAAAATGAAGTTAAAATTAAATCTTTATTTTTTATCACTAAAGAATTTAATATCATGAAATGATCTCTAAATTTGGAATACATGAATGCAAATAAAGAGATCATGGGGAATCATTAGGCATTTTTTTCATTTCAGGTCTTCAATTACCTCGTTGTGATATTTTTTTCTTATCTTTTTAATGTTATGTGTTTGGGAACACTATTTAAATAAATTCTCTAGTATACCTCATCATTTTATTTAATTAAAAATTTTCAAATGTACTCATTCTAGTAGTTAAATATATAACTGACATTGAATGTTTTAAATACCAATAGTTATTTATATTATAAACATTGTATGTTATCCATATTTTTTTTATCTAGCCGAGGTTATAATTTGTTTAAAGTGATTAAGATAGAAATGGTAACAAAAAATCAACATTAAAATCACAGAAATTGATAATAGAATATAATTTTTATAATAGTTTTCAAAGAAAAAATGTCATGGGTATGATGAGAGAGAATATAATGTATATCATTGTCTACCTAGATCCATGTACTTTGGGAATGGAAAATTTTCACCACTCAAATGAACTAACATAAACCTTATTCTAATATTAGGGGTTTTGTTGGAATTACCCATATCCATCTATGATGTCTATAATGTTCATGTAATAGGGATTCTGGAGTAAATACATATCTAATACAATCATATACCATTGATACCAAATAAATTACTAATTATAAAAATGAAATTTATATATAGAATTCTCATTATGATTTTATCTGTTTTATTCATAGTAATATACTACACAATAAAACACATGCTCCACATAATAAAAAATAACCAAAGTGAAATAAATTAATTTAGAAAATTTCATTTACATAATAAAAATACTTAATATTTGAATCATAATACACTTATATATAATTATTCAATATTATAAAATAAATGTATGAAATAAAAAATGAATTAATTTGTTCTTACAATAAAACATTTGTTTTATTATTGTAAAAATACACTTTTATGATAATTTATAAACTAAAAGACAATTTTTTCATATCATGTTTTTACAAAACACCAATAATTTTAATATAAATAATAATATAAGTGAATTAAATAATAATTAATATTTTTATGGGATTAGAATAAGACAGTGCCTTAAATGGAAATCTTTTTTTGAAAAAACATGAATTTATTTTAAAAGTAAATTTCTATTATTTAGAATAATATTTTATAAAATCAATTCGATTTTCATATTCATCAAATATATTTTATAAATTTTTATTTTTATGGGATTATTCTAAGAATTTATATTTTTTGTGAATACTAGGAAAGTAATTTTTTGAAACACCTTAACGTTTTTTCCATCATTATGACAATATCCTCAGTGAAAAAATTATCAAAAAATATTATTTTGAAAAACAATATATATCTAAAGAGTAAAATAATTAATTTAAAAATAGTATTTTGATCTTATAATCAAAATTTATAATTTTTAGTACCTAATTAAAATTATTTTCTAATAAAATGATATTTTTTCTATTTTTAATCTTTTAAGAAATCATATGACTTCAATTCAGTATGAATTTTTTGGAATGTTAAATAACATGAAATTGTTTATATTAAAAATAGAAATTTTTTTGGAAGAAAATTTACTAATATAGTTTGTCTTAAATGATAAAAAAATCAATATTATATCATAAAACATGCATCTGATCATGTATCAATACCCCCACTCCCTTTCAATAGAAAATCACTTTCTACCACCTTTAACAATTTAAATATCTACCAAATTTGACTCTACATGTCCTTATAATATAATTAGGTGTGTTTAATAGTCACTCAACCCCACGAGTCCTAAGCTTTATACATTGAGCAAATCATTAATAAATACATTACCCAAATTCTTTATTCATTGTTTTTATCTCATTTTTTACACTCTCTAAATAAATTTTAATTTTTGAACCTTTAAAATGATTAATTAATTTGTATATAAAATATAAAATTTATGATTGTATTGGTATAATTATTTTAATTATTTTTTTATTTTATACACACATTCCCCCTCTTTTAAAAAATCATTTTAATAATCAGTTTCTTCCACCAATAAGATCATTTTCAATTTTCTACATATCATCTCTTAAATTTTTTTATGTTGTATAATTTATAATCGAAATTCATTTATTTTTATTCTAGTATTTTGTAAACAATTTTTAAAAATAGAGAAAAAATTTAAGAAATTTATAAAATAAAACAAAACGGAATAATATTAATGAAAACATGGTTTTAAGGTATTCTAATTACCATAAAATGGGAATGAAAAAATTTAAATGATTATTATTGATTAATAATGATAAATGTAATATATTTTATTGTTGGGTTTATATTTTAAAATAATATATGTTTCATTTTATAATCATCACAAATGTGTTGAAATATAAAATAACCTATGTTAATTGAAATCCTAATGTAAACACATTCATGTTTCTCATCACCCATTTCACATTGATTCAATATAATTATTTATAATTATTTTTAAATCTTTTTTTCCCTTTTTTACCATTTATATTATAATTTCATGATAAATTAATATATATCAATTCTCTATGACCCCACATGATCTTTCCAATGTTATAATTTCAATTTTTAATGTAACATGATCTTATACATAAAACTCACACCGTATAATACCAAAAATGATATTATGTCTTTGTATATTTAATTTTTCATATTTAACGTCCATGTTTGATTAATGGTTCAGTTCTATGTGAAATGAAATATTATGGAAAGATTATGATTGTATTAGTGGTCGTGAGGTTATATTACCCTCCTATGTATTGGTCTATATAATATATATCATTGTATTATGTTTACTATCCATGTACAAGTTTCTGTAGTTTTTTATATTTTATGAAGTGTTGATTCATACACTTGTATGACGTGGGACATGAATGCCATATTTTTTAGAATGTTTGTGTAGAATTTAATCAAAATTTCTTGATTTCATTAGTATAAATATTCCATTTTCTATTATATGCATCAATGATTCCCTCATTCTATTAATAATTACCTTTACATATGATAGGAGTATAATTAAATTACTCCACCATATATATAGAATTTTATTTATCATATTTTAACCCAAATACTCTATTATTTAATAGTATTTTCTCACCACAATTCAGCGATATATATCATTAAAAATGAAAATATACCAAGGAAAACATGATCCCTAATATGATTATGTTAATAAATGAATAAAACAATGTTTAATGTTATATGTATGATTGTGTTGTATGAACAAAATTTTACAATGAAACTAAAACCATTTCACTTTTTAATATATAAATATTTTGTATTTTATCATTAAAATGTATGAATAGTTAGTTATAGGAGATGTTGTTCATTATAATTTCCCCAAATTCATGTTTTAGTTAATTAACCTTTTATTTTAGAAAATCCTGACTTAGGGTAAACTTAGGGACATAAAGAAGAAATATTTAGAAATGACTATCAAATGTGAATATGTTATGGATCCATGCTTTATTTACATAATATTTTCTAACTTATTTTTATTTTAACAATATTATTTGATTTAAGAGAAACCAATCAAAAAAAATTTTTATGGAAAATAAAACACCTATTAGAAGAGAATTCAAATTTTATTCAAATGCGGATTTAAAACCCTTATATAATAACTTGACCACAAGTCCATGGTTATGAATAATATCCTTATAATTTAAAAAGACCTTATTCACCCATAAAAGTGAAATTTCTCATCAAGTCAATTTAGCAGCAATGAGAACTGATATTTAGTGGATATTCTGATCTACATTCTTTCATAAAATGGGACAAATGAAAAGAAAAGTTCTTCTATAAGAATTATTAATCTGAGAAGAGAATTTTATGCTAACTATGTTTCGTATTCATAGGGAAGAAGACAAATGGTGTGCAATGTTCATAAATATAAATATAAAATATGATGTGGAAGAAGTGGAGTAGGAATACATTAAAAATATATTTCATAACATTTATTTCCATTGAAGTATTAATTCTTTTATGGGGTGATATTTTTATTAAATATGTAATATGATTTTGAATATGTTTCAATGTATGATATGAATTTTATAATTATTTAAAATAAACCCATGGTGTTTTTTATCTACAATGATAAAAAAAGATAGAATGTTTTTTAGTTTATTGGAAAATATATAAAACTATTTATACACATAAGAAATTAATAATGATGAATATTTGTTTTCATGAACAATAAATTAGATATTGAATTTGTAGAATGATTACATGGATAATAAGATAAGAATAAAAGGACAAACATCAAAAGTGGAGACAGAATGATATAGGAGGCCTGATGATCTAGCCAATCACATGCCAATGATGTACAATAAATAAATATTGTAATTGGAACAAGGTAATTAAGATATTATTCATGTTTTGATGTAATGTGAATCAATATTATGGATTTCATAAAAAGGATAAGATTATGGGAAATATTTTGATGGAAAGGAAGGAACTGTAAATTCATGACCCATATTCTCAAATATAATCTATAAGGTATAACATTACCATGAAAGAAATCCATGGAATTTTGAAGGGAATAATCAATATAAACCAAATAAATCAAGGAAAAAATGAATTCTTACAACATCACAACTACAAAGGTAGAGCATGAAAATAATTTATTTAAAGGTAAACATAATATTCACTCAAGAATTGGAAAATATATATTTGTATTATTTGATAAAAAATAATGTTACAACCATTATGTTTACAGGAAATATTTATCCACATCCTTAGTACCTTGATTTATAAATATCTATGAACCGTCATAGTGGTGAAATAATTATAACCCATGTGTTTGAATATTACACAATTAAATTATTTATGGAGATACAACTTGTTTATATCATAATCCTTATTTTGGAATAATTTTAGTTTGTATTAGGAATGTATTCCCACTCATTATATAATACTCACATCAAATATCTAGAAAATGTAATATCAATAAATAATATGATTCATTATATTCTCTCTAAGAGATTATAGGATGATTTCAAATACCACATTGATAATCCTACATTGGATTAAATGATTTTATCAACTGAAAAGTACCTTAATATCAAATGGTTGAGATAAAGGAATTAATCAAACACAAATACAATTACCTTATGAGGGGTTATTTTGATATATTTTCAAATGAATTAACATGAATTTATATATATCATGACATCGAGTTTTCAATAGAACATATACTTAGAGGCACAAATATATTCAAGGTCCTATATATTATTTTTCTGACATATATGGAGATTATAAATATGATATTTTCAGAGGAGTTGGATAAATGGATCATACACCCTAATGATGCATAATGGTGTACCATAATTATCTTTTTTAAAAAATAATGTTCTGTTACTGTGCCTGGGAATTAACTACAAGGATTTCAGTATGATCAATATCAAAAATATGTACACAGTAACAAGTATTGGTTAATTTTTTATTATCATCTTGTATATTAGCAATACTTTAATGTAGATCTTGGTTTTGGATATAATTTTCTAAATGTAAGGAAAAAACTCTATATAAAATAGATTTCCATATTTGACATTGACAGAAGGAGTTGATATTATGGAAAGTAAAACTAGGAAATTACCCTAAAATTTTCATTAACATGACCAATAATGTATATATAGAGTACAAAATGTTCGTTATTTTTCAAAAATTATTAATTTATTTGTAAGAACACTAGTAAAATAGTGATAAAGGTAGTAACAACCGATATTTCTATCAAAGGCATGTATAATTAGTTTTTCAATTAAAATTCATTAAATGGCCAAAATATTGATTCTTAATTATGAAATAGAGGTGAAAGGTGTGTTTGAGGCTTGTTCACAACCTATAGCCACAAAATGCGAAGAAGGAATTTTGCCACACTAAAGGTTCCAGGAATAATGGAAGCACGGTTGGCTAAGAACCCAACATTAATTTTTACCACGATCAGTGATTATTCTGATATAAAAAAAATGATGAATTCTAGTCTCCATGGAATATAAAAAATGATTTAGATTACGAATAATGAGGAATGAACCCTTTAGAGATGATCTTGGTCATCATGTTTATAAATAATTTAATTTATTTCAAAAAAAATGAATACCTATATCTCTGGTATTTTCTTCGTTAATGATGTCGATTGTGCGGAATGACCCTTCCAAATTATCTTGTTTCACTTAGGAGGATCCAATCTAGAATCCCTATAGCGGTGATCTACACGTGCTCCGATGGCCTGAGATCGACACCAATCATTCTCCAGGTGCTGGCATAGTGAAGTGAGTGTCTTGTTTTGTTTGTTCCTGATCATTTGATTTTTGTACTAGAAGAACATATCTCGTTCTTGAGAGGGGGGAATATGATTCCAAATATAAATTTTTTAGCTCAAAAACTCTCAATTCACCAAGCATGCAGTGGGTTCCTATGGCACAATAGACGTACGTGTCTATATATATGCATGGAACTTCAGTTATAATATTTAATTTCATAAATGAAATTAAATATATTCATGAAAAAATAGTAAACCCATGATCATTATAGTAATACCACTTCATTATTTATGGTGCACCAACTTTCACAAAATGGAATTATTAATAAAATGCCACGTCCCAAAATAATACCTGCGTCATTATTATTTTTACTTGTGCAAAATATAATTATTTACCATCTTGTAAATAATTATTTTACTACCGTACCTATCTTGGTCCACTCAAAATCTACTTCCATTTATTGAAATCCCAAATAAATACATAAATAATTTATTCCCTTAAATATATATTTTATTTAAAAACTATTAAATATTTATTTAATAAGTTCGCATTAAAATAAATAAATAAATTTTACTGAATTTATAAAATCATCTTAATTTGAATAAAATTATTACATGGTAAAGAGAATAAAATTTATTTCATTAATAATATTCAAATAAAATTTAATAGAGACCAACAAAAACACTTAGTCTGTGGTCCTCTTGGATTCTTTCTCGTTGGAATTAAGTAGGCTTGCCTGTTGTCCAATAGTACTATCTAGATTTGGTTCAAGGAACCCAAGGGAAACAACGTAAAATCTCAACAAAGACATCCACATACGCTTAGTCAATTTCTAATATAACCCCTTTGTCTCAGTATATCATCAAGAAGGTTTCATGACACTGTCCTCAAGCTTTATAATGGATATATTGTTCTTTGAATACCTAAACTAAACTTGTAATTACATCATGGGCATGTAATTTCACATGACTGTTATATTTCAATCAATTCTTTGAGATATAAACTTCCATAAAAATAGGGGAAAACTACTTCATCAACTTATCCATTAATATTATGTAACCCATAACGCACCCAACGTACCCTACATCCCGCCAACTGTCTGCGTGATGGTATTCATCAGTAAATCAAAGTGCGCATGTCATGACACATATTAATGATAATATTAAAATATTAGGTTATTTACACACACTCACAGATAGAAATATATTATGACCCCAAAAAATTTGGAATTCTATTGGCATGTCTATTCTTATAATCTCATGTCTTGAATATTACCAAGTTATAACATCATGAGAGGAAGTCTCACCTAATTACAAGTACTATCACCTGATGGTCTGCATGTAATGTGTCCCTTCATAGTATGTCATCCAACCATATAACTATATTTAAGAATATTGTTATAGCATTTCATGGGTATCATCATAGTGGGGAATTTCTAGAAACCTATCATTGCAACAAATACTCTAGTACATTATTTCATTATAGCCATGAAAAATAATGAACAATATGTAATAAAATGTTTAATATTTAAAAATATTAAATATTATAGTAATCAAAGTAAAACCAGTTGGTTCTAGGAAACCAACTCTTACAAACTCTTACTTGTACTAGAGCCAATTACCTACAACTTTCAGTCCACTAGACCTCACCTGGTGATAATATTTCTGCTATGTTAGGGCTTTAGTCAAACGGTCTACCACGTTGTCTTCCATTGATATACTTCTCACTGCAACTTCACCTCTCTATGAAATATCCCTAATGATATGATATGTACTTCATTTTCTAAGGTGACCTTTATCATTTTGGAGAGTCATCACTACAGTTTTATCATAGTATATTGTGATGGGATCTTTGCTTCTAGGTA
The DNA here is from genome assembly GCA_963277665.1 of Viscum album. NCBI lineage: Eukaryota > Viridiplantae > Streptophyta > Magnoliopsida > Santalales > Viscaceae > Viscum > Viscum album. Next base: position 1,543,278,656 of record OY728135.1, on the reverse strand, counting down.
TCACATCCAACTACTGGATGATGTTTCACATCCAAACTGCTTCTTTAGCTACTTTAAAATCTGTGATATACTCAGAGTCTACTATAGAATCTGTGACGACACTCTTCTTTGAGCTCTTCTAGCTCACTGCACCTCCATTCTAATTGAAGATATATCTCTTTTGAGACTACATGTCATATTGATCACTCTAGAAACATTCATCTGTACATCCTCTAATAACTAGGTCCCCATATCATCCATAAACTAGGAAGTTATCCTTAATATGCCTATGATACTTTAGGATAGTCATGAATTCCATCCAATGGTGGTCACATAGGTTATCTTGATATCATTCTAGCACACTTAATTCATAGGAAAAATCCATCTTAGTACATATCATGGCATACATGACTAAACTAAGAAATGATTTATTTGGATTCCATTCCATTATCACTCTTTTCTCATGTGTTTGAGGAAAAATTTTCTTGGAAATATAAATGTCGTGTGACACTAGTAACAATCCCTTACCAGATTACTCCATACTGAATCTCTTCAGTATCTTACCAATTCATGTACTTTGACTGAGGCCCATGAATCTCTTGGATCTATCACTATGAATCATGATCCCAAAAATATATGTTATCTTGCCAATGCCATTAATGGAGAATCATTGATTCAACCACGAATTAACAGACTGTATGACTGATAACATGTTTCAAATAAGTAATGTGTCATCAAAACATACTATTAGAAAAATGATTACACTACCACCAAACCATTTGTAGACACAAGGATCACATTCATTCTTGATAAAACCATGTTTTTATAGATTCATAAGAACAAATTTCTAGGACCAGGATGATTTCTTTATTCCATAAATGGATTTCCGCAACATCCATACCTTATTGTAATCCTTTGGAGTCACAAAACCTTAAAGTTTTGTCATGTAGATATCTTTTTGAAGGTTCCCATTAAGGAATGTTATTTTGAAATCCATTTTCCAATTATCATTGTCATGGTAGGAATTAATAGAAATTATAATTCGGATGTATTTCTATATTGAAACTGGTGAAAATGATTCATCGTAGTCAATTCCTTGACACTGTTTAAACCCTTTTGCAACCATTCATTCCTTATAGGTACTGACTTATCCTTCTATTTCCAGTTTCTTCTTGAATTCCAATTTGAAATCAATATGATTAACAAAACCAAGAAGATCTACCAAAATCCAAACATGCTTTTGATACATGGAATCCATTTTATAATTCAAGTCTTCTATCCACTTAGCACTATCTACTCCACATACTACTTGTAGGTTAGAGGATCATTATTATCAACTAATAATGATTCACCATCCTCTCTAACTAGAACACCTTATAGTTACAATTCTCTAACCACTCTTGTAAACCTATGCAGTACTTGTGTATCTAGAAAAGATTCTTCTTCCATGGGGCTATGTGGAATCTATTTCTGTATCAAATCTTGTGTACCTTGAGCCATGACTTCATCAAAGTCTATCATGCTCCCACTATATTTTCTGGATATGCACTCTCTCTAAAGAAATAAGGAATGTTCATCCACTATAACCTTCTTTTATGTAGGGTGTTGTAGGTAATATCCCATTATATTCTTTGGGTATCCTATAAAGGTACACTTTGTGCCTCGGGGTGCGAGTTTGATACCTGAAGGGGCCTTAACAAACACTTCTCTACCCACACTTGTAAATTCGATAAAATGGATTTTATTCCACTCCTGAATTCATATGGAATACCATTTATCAATTTAGTTGGTACATGGATTATTATGTGTGTCTCTTTTTGTAATTCATATCCCCAAAATTATAATAGAATAATTTCATGACTCATCATTGATCTCACCATGTCCAACAGGGTGCGGTTCCTATATTCCATCACACCATTCCACTGGGGTGTGTATTGGAGGAGTGATTTGGCATAGGATACCTAACTTCCATATGTAATAAATGAAGTATTGATTAAGATATTCTCCACCTCGGTCTAAGTGGAGTTTCATAATCTTATTCCAAATCTAGTTCTCAACATCATTTTTATATTATTTGAACTTATCCAAAAAATCTGACTAATACCTCATTATGTAGATATATCCATATCTACAAAAATAATCAGTAAAAGTTATGAAGTAAGAGTACCCTCTCATTGATTCCACGGAAAATGGTCTACAAAAAGTAGTATAAACCTATTCAAGAAGTTCTTTTTACCTTTCACCTTTCCCACCAAATGGGGCTTTGGTCATTTTTCCTTGAAAACATGAATGACATACACCATGTAGTTTTAGAATGAAAGAATCTAAATATCCATCTTGATGTATCATTATCAAGCTTTACTTATTTTACATGGCCTAGTAGATGATGCCAATGTTGGGTGTGGTATGAGTCATGTGACGTATATTTGTTATTGATTGTCATTACATGGTTTGTGTAATCTAACACATAAAGACAATTGTATAAAAGTACCCTACCAAGACAAATTCTATTTTGTAAAAGAAGCAACATTCATTTCCAAACATGAATAAAATCCATCTATATCTAATCAGGAAATAGAAATAATGTTTTTAATAATAGAAGGCACATAATAAGAACCCTTTAACACAAAGATCATACCAGTAGGGAACATGAGGTGGTAGTCCCTGATAGCTATAACAATAAGTCTAGCTCCATTGGTAACTCATAGATCTACCTCCCCTCGATCAATCATGTTGAATATACTTGGTTCATATATTTGGATATATATGTGATCACCATAAGATGTATCTAAAACCAAATTTGTAGAAAGACATTGATTTCATTCGATAACATATTCACCTGAACCTTCCCCTTGCTTCGTAGGTTGGGTGCAGTTCTTCTTCTAGTGGTCCTTCTTACCACATGCGATATAAATAGGTTCCTTTTCTGTTTCCTCTCCTACGATATTATTTTTCATGGAAGGTCATCAAGAAGATTTGGGTTTAAATATCTTCTCCTTCTGTTTCGTCTTAAACATAATAAGGATAAAAGGATTTTCATGCTCCATATATTTGTCCACTTGGTGAATGAGGATAAAAAGATTAGATAGAGATTTATAAATTTTTTCATATTATAATTGAAAAAAATTTAGAGAATCACTGAGAGGGTGATGCGATAATGAGATCGGTTCCCTGTTCATTAGGGGATTTAAACCCTACAACCTGCAAGCACTCAATGTATCCAGTGAGCTTGACTGCATGAAGCCTAGCTAGGGATCCTTCTCAAAGATTACTCTAAATGAGTTCCATAGAGATATCAAACCTTTCCTCTCTTGTTCTCTCCTGGTAAAGACCATAGAGGTGCTTGAGAATTATATATGAATCCATGTTTTCATGTGACTCCTTTATATCACTGGAAACTAATAATAGAATCAAGCATTGAATGGAAACCGTGTCATTCATATGTTTCTCATAGACTAGAAAATCCTCAACACTCACCTCTTTGGAAGGCGGATCAGGTAATGCTGGCTCTAGCACATATGACTTACTTTCATGGATTAGTATAACCTGATGGTGTCTAAACCATTCCTAGATGTTACTGTTGGTGAGGATGTTGTATTTTTTTATAATTGTTCATGGGGATATTGTGGTTGATGAGTTTTTCATATTATTCTTCAATTTAAAAATAAAATCATTTGTACATTCCAAATTACATTTTATAATATATAATAAATTTTATCAAGTCTCCCACAATTTCATCGAGACCCAATATACCTCAACATTGAACTCAGAATGTCCAGTTTTAATGAAATTCTAGTGGAAAGGATCCTTATTATGCTTGGAATAACCCCAAAAAGGGTTGTTCAAGCTATTGGAAGGTATTTAGGTAGGCTTATCTTTGAAAAATGTGTGCTTGCAACTCCATAATCTGTTGAGTGGACTCCCCAATCCTGAAATCAAGACTTTGTATTTCCTCTACCCTTGACTCTAATATTACACAATTTCTAGAAATGGATACTCCACTTGATGTAATATGGTTAAGTAAACTCCAAAAATTTCATATGGGATTCTTGTATAAAATCATGTTTCCCAATATTGGTTTGTCAAACACATAGTTATATTGAGTTTTCCCTTAATCAAGTAACTGATGGCTTGGTATGACATAATATTTTATTTGAGGAATTTTTATATCTTTTAGTTTATTTTTTTATTTTCATTATCACATTCTTGTTAATATTATGTGGATCTTACTTATGTGATAAACCATGTTTTTATAATATTTACGCATAAGTCTAGGTTATTTTAGTTCTATATTACATGCTTGTTTAATTCATTAATTAAGTGATCGTGAATACACATCCATAATGATAAAGCATGAAACTGATAGAAATAAATTAAAGAGAACGATCATGTGATTTTCTAATATTTTGTTCATCTTGAGGTTGATAAACTAACCCTAACCTAAGGAAGAATCATCTTGAAAATGTTGAGTCTGTGTTTACAAATTTCCATTTGTCCACCACTATATCTCCTGGGATTGGATTCTACTCGGCTCCAGATTGAACCTCCTCCAAAATCATTGGAGTAACATCCATTATATATGCCTTTTTAATACTCACATTTAGGTGAGGGGTAAATGTGTTTTTTCATAAAAGAGACCTTTGGAAAACATTCCCTATATATTAATGAGGAGAAGGCTCACGGACCAAGACATTTAATTTAAATATATAAATTAAAAGAAACCATCTACATAAAAAGGTCTTGGTCTAGCTCATGATCTTCCAAACATGAAACAATATTTATGCAAAAATAAAACTAGAATTGAATTCTTTAATTGTTCTTTTTAAAGATAAATCATGCTCAAATCAATTAATTATCATCTTTTATTAATCAATCCTTTTATCTTAACCCCTTTTCGGAATTTCCTTGAGATTCTCATCCCTCATAATTATAAAAAAATAAACTCATTTAAAATTATCTTTATACATTACATATACCTTGGAGGCAACTTAGTGAATTCATTTTCTTAACTACCCAATCAGTATAAATGAACATTAAATAGATGTTAAATAGATCACATATATATAGAAAACCTATCACATGTTCTGCTTCAGCTTTACGACTGAACTATGTTACATGAATCAAGGGTTTGTATAATATAATAATAAATTTTAATAAATATGTATAATTTGGATGAGTACATGACATATAGTTCCGACTACAGGATATGTACTATCGTTCACCATCATTCCAAAGTACACACCCAAGGACAGGGCGTGTAGATGTACATTATAAATATTCAGAGTACACAATGTGTTCAGTGAGCCACATGCCTTGTAGTATCTGCATTTCATGTTTTCCATCCCAGAAAGCCATATATGGGGTACATAGTACAACCCTAACCCAAATAGACTACATGCCATGCCCAGTGGAATACATGATGTGTATTCCAAAAATGTCATGCCATACGTTCCTTGTCCACACACAGAGTCATTTAAGACTTAGAAAGACTAAAACACATGACCTGGTTTGGTGAACAGGTCTGATGCATTGAATCTGGACTACGTAATGTGTACTGACAAATACACTCCATCTGTTATGTTTTTATATGACCAGAAAGCTTTGGCACCTCCAGATGAGATCATCTATTTTATTTTAATCAAAATTAAAAGAAAATATCCATTATGTAGGATGAACGGGAAACCAAAGAGGATGAACAAATATCAAGATTCATATTTTCAGAAAGATAAACATGAGTTAAAATAAAAAAAATTATTAAATGTTTAAATCATCAACGAAATATTTAAATAATTATAAAATATGATGTAACCGCTCTGATACAACAAGAAGGTTCCGAGATTATCAAAAGCGTGGTTGGTCAAAAACTGAACTAAATTTTTTACCATGATAAATAATTATTCTGGGATCAATACAATGATAAACTCCAGTCCCCATAGAACAGAATCTAATATATAGAAAAAAAAATAAGAGGACTGAAACCTTTACATAGGATCTTTCACATCATGTAAATAATTATTGTAATTAATTTAATAAAATAATAATACCTGGATCTTCGGTATTTTATTCATTGATGATGTTGGTGATTTGGAATGACCCTTCCAAATTATCTCTTTTCCCTTGTGAGGATCAAAACTAGATTCCATCTAGTGGTGATCCATACGTTCTCAGATGGACTCTAATGGACACAAATCATTCCCTCAGTGCTAGTGCGGCAAAGAGAGTGTCTTGTGTCGGCCGTTCTTGATTGTTTTTTTGGAATTGAACAATGTCTATAGTTAATGAGAGGGGGAGGAGGATTTGAGAGAGAAATTGTTTAGCTCAACAATTCTCAATTCCCCAAGCATGTAGTGTGTTCTTATAGAACAATATATGTACATTACTATTTATATTCATGTAGAATTTGTTACAATATATATTTTGATATTAGTAATTAAATAAATTCATGAACATAGAGAAAACCCATGCTCATAATAATAATACCACGTCATTATTTATGGTGTGCCAACTTGCGCAAAATGGAATTATGAATAAAATTCTGTGTCACAAAATAATAGTAGCACCCTTATATTTTAACTTGTGACAAATATTAATTATTTACCATCATGCATATAATTACTTTACTACCTGACCGGCCTTGGTCTACTTGAACTCTACCTCAATTTATTGAACACCTGAATAAATAAATAAATCATATATTCTCTTAAATAATTTTTTTTACAAACTAGAAAATTTAAATTTAATATTGATCAATAAAATAAAAAAAATATTTAATTTAATATATGTGATCAACATAACATTAATAAAATTATTCCATGGTCTTGAGAATAATATTTATTTCATTAGTTAAATTAAAATAAAATTTAAAAAAGATCACAAAAAATACCTAATGTGTGACACTCTAGGACACTTTCTTGTTGGCCTCAAGAAGGCTTGCATAAAGTCTAAGGGTAATGTATAGCAATGGTTCATGGAAACCAAGAGAAATAATATAAAGTCCCAATAATAGCATCCACATATGAACACTCACAATTTAATATAAGCCCATTGCCTCAATATCTCATCAAACATGTTTCATTATATAGTCATCAAAATTTATAAGTGATACGTCTTTCTTTGACTACCAGAAATAAACTTTTCATTACACTATGTACATTGGATTTCAAACAATGTTTCTATATCAATCAAAGGTCTGAGATATCAATATCCGTAAATTGAAGGTACATATCCTTCCCAAACATATCCATTAATATCGTGTCACTCATGAGCACCCAACGTACCATACTTCCCACCAACTGTCTGCATGATGGTTTTCATCAATAATTCAAAGTGTGCGAGTCGTGACATTTATTAATTATAATCTTAAAATCTAAGGGTCATTACACATGCTCACAGATAGAAATATTTGGTGACTCCAAAACATGTGTAATTCCTTTAGGTGTGTCTGTTATCATAATCTATTGTCTTAGAGATTACCGAGAGAGAACATCTTTGGAGGAACTCTCATGTGCTTATGAGTACTCGAACATGACAGTCTTCATGCTATGGGTCCCTTCATAGTATTTCATCCAGCCGTATAACTATATTTAAGAATATTATTATGGCATATCAAGGTAATCATTCTAAAGGGGAACTTCCATGACCTTATCAGTGCAACAAATACTCTTAGACATTATTACATCATAGTCTTGAAGAAAATTGAACAATATGTAACAAGATGTTTAATATTTAAATACATTAAATATTCATGTAATTAAAGTACAACCAGTTGGTTCTAGGACACAAACACTTACCCGAACAGTTTTACTACGACTATTTGACCCAGGGAACATGACCATGCAGTTGGTTTTAGATTTGGGATATAACCATTTTTGAAAGATTGTACATGGTTAGTCAAATAGTATGACTAACTGTTTAGTGGGCCCTTAATATTTTGTAAATGAGTTGGGATGTGCACGGTTTTGCCCAAACATGTGGCCAAACATTGAACCTATGTATTTTGGGGTGAAATTAACAAAATTCCTTTCACTTAAGTTATAACCTTATTTCCCTATTCCCTTTCATCATCTACTTGATAGCCTAGATTTCCCTTCTCCATTGAGCATGTGACCAACCTAATATATGAAATAATGAAACTCCTCCATCCGTTGTTTTTTCTCTGATCCCTCAGATGAATTGTATCTATCTCAGGATGCACCCCTAGACTATAAATTCTTATCTATGTTTGACTTACCATCCATTATTCTAGTTAGGTGCATTCCCATTTTCCCTATTTTCATTACATTGAACCATTTCTAAATTATATTCTTATATTATTCATATCTATATTCGATATTTTGTGATTCATTATTTATGACCATAAGGTAGGTATTCACATCATTTTTGATTGAATTTTTTGGGTTCCTAATTATGTCGATATGCCACACATCAACTTTTTATCAGTGCCTATCTGTAATTGGTAATTTCATATATAATTTACCATTTCATCTTATTATGAACATAATGATCATCATTTAGAGGTTACTAGGTTGTATATTCCTCAAATGGTAAACCCATGGGTGTTCCATGTTACTATTCCCTTATTTAGTCATTTCATCAATGTGTTAAGAACTCCATTGTTCCTTCTAGATTAGTTTTTATTAAATGATATTTCTTTATAGTGGGAATTATTAGTTGGACCAGGGGTACCATCCATGTGTTCATCCAACCTAGTCATATAATTTCCCATGAATGCAACACTCTTATTGACCATGATATCATATAACACAATGAATAGAATTTCAATCCATTTATTATTAAATCATAGGAATTGAATTGGGAGAATTATTTATGATGGATTATAATTTATTTTATAAATGAAATGGTAGTACATAATTACATATACATGAGGTATGAATCACCATAAATGAATCAATTAGATTAAATTGAATGGCTTATGCACATTGGTTTCTTTTCTATAATGAAAGGAATGTTTCAATATTTTTATTGAATTATTTAGAGGGTTTAAAAGGAAAAGATATGATTTATTCCTTATTAAATGTTTATAGGTGTGGAAATAAATATTCCTTATCAATATATATAAAGGATTAAAAAATAAGTTTTTTGGGAGGTTTTCCTGGTTCCTATATTATATATGATACACCTTGATATAGGCTGTGTACGATAGTAAGAGGTATTGAGCATGGTGGATAATCATGTTCCCTTACATTGGGTGTTGAATATGGAATTTCACATTGGTGTTACAATATAGTCATTCGAACAAGGTGCCACACAAAAATATTTGATTGTTGATAAGATGTATCACTGACCATCCAGTGTGTTATATCATGTTATCCCACACACTTTTGGGATATAGATAATATAACCAATTGCATATGATTAAAGGTTTATTAAAATTATACTTGTTTTCCTATTTATGTACTGGTAATTCCATCACTAGTATTCTTGAAATATAGCCATTTAAGTCCAAATGTAATTGGTTCATATAATTTTATTCAATAAAAAAATAAGCTATATATAGTATAAATACTATATATATAGTGGTGTCGTTAGAAAAATCTTCCATCCATGAGGTGAATCATGTATATTCTCTATGGATCCAACAGGAACCCCCATAGTATTGTTATTTATTTCAGTTTGTCTTTAGTATTATGCTTATACCTACACATTTTTAGGTACAATCACTACTTGGAATACATGTTGACATTTTTGGTGGTGATATAGCGATATTTTTATCTCACAAAAAACTTTGGATAACCTTGGTAACTATGAAATTATATATCTGTATGTATTTGTATGGAAAAAGACACTACTATAGGATAATGATGTTAATTTCATTTTGATGAATATTGATAGAAGAGGACTTGGATTTAGATCGAGATTCATGGGTAGTAATTTTTAGTCACATTGTATTTCTTTCTATTGGAAATCAGTATTTTATATTACTATTAACTTTTTATATTGCATCTTTTTATGCATCCATGAATTAGACACTACCTTAATGGATTTATATTATATTATCATTTGTTCTATTAAATTATGATTCTTAATTTTATTATTTGTTATGTCTCTTTGTTATATATGATTTTTTGGTTGATTTTTGTTTCTTGTATCTGATCAACCAATTTTTCATGAGGTTATAATATCCCCATAATACCACATTTACAACTTTAGTTCTATTTTTTTTCCTCTCACATATGGGGAGGCATGCTTAAGGCCATGTGACCCATAGACTCGAGGCACTGATTTAGCAGATCCTAGGTCCATATGTAACAAAATGTTATTGAAGGGGTTTCATTTATTGCATTATTATTTTTAGATAATAGATTAGATATTGGGAAATCTTGAATCATTTTCATAATCAATTATTAATCATCACAAACCCATGTTTGGAGTAATGGTTGATTTGATGGAATTGTAATTTTGGAAATTATTTTTCATACTAATTTAGATAACATTCGACCAATGGGTGTCCCCGATGATGTGTTTTGGTTATTGATATTTTTTTGATTGAGGATTTATTTTATCACTGGACTGATGATATGTGTTTATAGTGCATTGTTAAATGTTTTATTTGTAAGAAAAATTGAACTAATGTCACAACAACATTCTTCAAGATGAGGTAAGGGATAGTGAGATGATAATGTATTCCTTCCTCATAATCAATGGGATATAATGACCCCTGAGTCCCACCTTAAATCATTATTGGCGTGGAAACCAGCTCCAATGTGATAAAAATATCACAAAAGTGGGATGCATTACTCTTTTTATAGTATCCACGCTCAAAAGATATGATGTATGAACCTCAAAAAAATCTATGACATTTATATATATATAAATAAATAAAAATCAATTCTCGGTGAATGTTTATGTAAAACTAATATAAATTCAATTAAAACTCCATAATAGGTGCCAAAACAAAACTATACAGCAACACAACAACCATCCCTAACATCTAAGATAGTATGGTATGGCACGATCTGCATAATCTCCCTGGAAAACTAAAAAGAGTTTTATATAAGTATGGTGAGGAAAAAAGTGCACTTAGAAAGGAAAACCAAATTCACCCATGCACTAGTGGGAGAAACATATTAATTACCCTATGAGAAACTATGAGATACTCAATAGAACCAAACAAACTATTCTGCCCACCCCAACCTCACCATGACATAATCACCAAATAACACATGTCATGTAAAGTAATGTAGTAAGAACCTAGTTATAAAAGAACCCTACACCACTTCACACTAGTTACCTACACTTCCCTAATACTGAATGTCATGATGCTACCATTCTTATCTGCAATCCCTACTATTACAACCTCCCTGTATAAACCCAGTCCTAACATCACATCAAATCCTTCTTAGAGACACCTAGTCCATAACCAATTCACATATCACCAGAAAACACCTAGTCTAAAACCCGAATCCACATAAAAAATAGACCACCTCTCACATAGCCCATACTATAAGTATGGTATTAAACCTCAAGAAATTACAACCTAACTGAAGAATCATGGGCGATCATTGGATAGAAGTGGGATCTGATTAATGTCAGTATCCATCCATCCATATTCCCATTGGGATGTTGTGAAAGACACCATCCCACTTAACAATGTGGGTCTTCGGAACATAGTTCTCAACACGGGTGGGGTGTGTATATAAATCATAAAGAACTACAAATTCTAACATAAAAGTAACAAACACTCAACCCATCCTACGAGATTCCAAACATAAAAATACCACTAAAAACACCTTCACATATACCCCTACATCCATGTACAACCACTGATGATGGTTACAAGAACACCGCTTACTACATGCCACAACTCAAAACACACCCCTATCTGATTAATTTAACTAATTTTCATTCTAAATATCAAATAATCTGTTTATTTATTTACATCAATTCTATGGAAACTACCATATACTACAACCATTATATAAAAAAGTAACCATACCAACCACTGCCCATGAAAAACAAGGAAAATGGACAATGATAAGGGAACCCATTCTAACACTAAAAAACATGAAATCATGACACAACCTAGTCTTGAAACCCCACTACCCAACCACTTCCTAGATAAAATTTCACTACATAACATGTCCATCTATTACCCATTAAATCAATATCTCAATATGTGTTTACATCACACCTCATGCACCACATAATACAAAAATCACACAACAACATCCATAAAACCACAACCCACTCCACTCACAAACTACACCCTTATCATAGAACTAAATCCTATTCCCACCCATATTCCCTCAACCATTGTTCCAATAGAACCACCACAAATCAATCATAATGAATAAAACCACCAAAGGCCCACACAATAGAAATCCACACCAAAACAAGTTGATCTTGTTTTGATTTAGCTAAACATTTTTCTTTAATTCCACTTTGATAAACACAGGTGATCACAAATTATGTTTGATCAGGGGGAATCCTTTAAATTTAATTGGGTATATTTGATTAATAATATTTTATATTTACAATATTTTCATTTGAAAATCAACAATATGAATGAATAATCATGAGTGTGAATGGAAATACCACCAAGGACCATGATTTTCATAGGGATACAACCCATAAAATTTATATTACTGATAAAATACAGATAAAATAAAGTGATCATAAAAATCATTTTCATACCTATTTAGTCTTTCCTATTGTCTTCATTATATTAGTTATGATTGTATTAATAGTAGTTAATATGTACAACCATCCCCCATGATTTATAGTAAATGGAGAGATGATAGAATCCCTACATAGAACAACATGTGAAAAACATATCATTGAGCCAAAGGGTGTCGCGGGAGTATGAGACACTAAGTAAAAAAATAAGGGGGATAAAACATAGGTGTGTAGCTCATCTGGAAAGAAATTTTCTCCAAGAATGAAGATAAAATGAAATAAAGGACCTCTACACTAGAAAATTCTTGATCATATATGATCTAAAGGAAACAGTTTCAAGGAAATTAAATTAGAATTGTGATCAAGACCACATAATTTGACTATTTCAATTCCCCCATTGAATTAGGATACTAATGATATAATTTATATCCTTTGAAAAGAATTTAGAAACATACAAGAAGTTATTTAGACTCAATCTACTTCAAATAAAATGTATGTAGGATGAAATTGTAAAAACTGGAAAAAATAGGTAAAGAGTCACTGATGGGAAAGTCACCGATAGAAAGCCACCCACAACCAGCCACCGTCCATGAGTCACTATTGCTAAGATAATGAAACTTATCCACATATGATGATCCACCAACATGACCTATTGATGCCTAATTGATCGTGGCCCAAACTCTCTGATGGCCTCCCTCACTGATGCCCTGACACACCGACTTCCTAAATAACTAACGCCCAGACTCACTAATTCCATTACTTATTGACACACTCATCATACCAATTCATAGAACAACTGAAGCCTTAACCTATTGATACCTCATCCTAATAACTCCTCAACCAATTGATGCCTCATCCTAAAAATTACTTGACTCCCGGAATCCCCATACCTACTAACACTGTTACCCATTGATGAAAAAATTGTTAATTTTGAAAACTCTTTAAATTAGATACCATTGCCTCCCAGAAAACAAAAAACATTGGATTTATACAATTTAATTAACCGAAATTTTCTTGTCCATTACAATAGATACCTGCTGAACTATTATCATCCTCAAGAATTCATAACCAAACCCAGAAGAAATAGGGCTCTGAACAACCATCTGTTATGAAAGCTTTCTAGGAAGATCCACCTCATTAGAGTGAATCCTAAACATCCATGAACACCTATTCTGATATTTTCCAACCCACCAACATCCATAAGTACCAAAAATGCACTAAAATTCACACTGCCCAAACATATGAATTCAGAAATTTCATTCCCCCATGTCCACATACTTTTTGATTTGTGTGGAGCTGACTCTCTTGCACAAGTTTTATCACATCTGCATTAATGCTTCCTTATTATGAATCTAGTCCTACCATACTCATATGTCAGGACATCATATTACCCCACATAATAATAAACAACTCATCTTATATAAATCATGGTTTAGGAATTACGTCACAAATCCAAACACATGAGAAAAACTCAAAACAACTCTAGGTATTGGGAATGCATCTGCAAATCTCACTAAAAAATAATATACCCTAGGACACCATGACTCCAAAACATTTGATCCTAGGGAATGTTCCATACACAAATCACCTTCTCCTAAAAATCATATATCTCCACTGGTCCCTCCACTAACTTTGTCTCATCCTCAACATCCAAATATCTTTAATTAATGACATGGGAGTCATCATGAATATACCGACAATGATGAGTGGCATGAAAGTCATCATGGATCCCCCCAACTGTGGTGGAAATGAAAATAGACACGATAACTCTCTAACTGATCCCAAATCCTCAAAAAGTATGATGAACCTAGGAGAATGATTACACCCACTACTGAACATCCGCTTCCCAAATCGAGGGGAAGCCTTTACGAATACATGGTCCCCAAACTCAAACTCCATGGCCCTTCTCTTGTGAATGGAATATGACTTGTGTCAGTCATGTTCTACCTTGATCCTCTCAAGAAAAAGCTTATCCTTTTCTATTGTACTCTGCATCACGGCTGGACAAAGAGAAGCTGCCTCCCAAACATTCTTCCAACACAAGGGTGAATGTCATGACTCCCATAAAAGGCCTCTATTGAAGCCATGCATGTGGAAGAGTGATAGATATTATTGTAAGACAACTCTAACTAGAGAAAATGTCTTACCCATGGAACACTGAGTTCTAAAACACATGTCCACAACATTTCCTCTAATATCTGGATGGTCCTCTCTTTTTTTTACATCTGTCTAAGGGTGGAAAATAGTGCTGGGATGAAACTATGTGCCATAGGAATACATCAATCCCCTATAGATATGCAATGTAAACCGTGTATCCTTATCCAAAGAAATAGATATTGGAACTCCATGCAACCACAAAACCACATCTATATAGCTCAGAGCTAAGGTATCCACTATGGTCAACTCATTAATCACTACGATGTGAGCCGATTTCATCAATTGATCAACAACTACCAAAATAAAAACACATCCATGATGATCCCTGAGATCTCTTGTGAACAAATCCATAGAGATGTCATCCCTCTTCCACTCTGGGATATATAGGGGATGAAACAAACCACTGGGAACTTGGTGCTCACCCATTTTTTACTTGCACACTAAGCATGTTTCTATAAATTCCTTCATACCACGTTTCATCCTGGTCCACTAGAACTATACCTTCTAGAACAAATACATCCCAATAACTCTTGATTTTACCAATATGGGTGAGCTGTGTGACTCACAGAGAACCTCATCATTCATTTCTATAGGAACAAATATATTATCATGGAACAAAATCTATTTGTAACCAACCTCTAACCATCTGTATAAAAAACACCCTAGTAAATGAGAACATGCATCACCTCCAAATATGAGTCTTCCCATTCAGACTCCTCCTCATTCATCTTTAGATATGAATATACAACCATCTAAATTATATGACCATTAATTCCATTCATTCACGAATCAAAGTGAATAGTATGAAACTCCTCCATCGACCTCCAATCCTCTGCAGATTCCTGAACCACATCCTTTTGAAACTTCCTGCTCATATAATCAACCACAAGATTACCATTTCCTGAAGTGTAAATGATCTCAAAATTGTTTTTAGGAGAATATCCATCCACTTATACTACCACAAGTTCGGATCATGATGGGAAAAGATGCACCTCAGGAACATGTGATCTGTGATGACCATAAAGCACTCACTAATGAGGATATGTCACCACATATTTAGTGATAAAAAACCATTGATAGCTCCATATCATGCATGGAATATTAATCTTCATGGGTATGTAACTTCATTAACCTATAGGATATCACTCAATGTTTCACCATTAGTACACACCCCAAGCCTATATGGTCTGAAATGATTAAAATCCACAAACATAACCCCTTCCTCTAGCAGCCTATGAACTGGAGCACTGACCAACTTACACTTCAGATAATTGAACACCTCCTAGAACTGATCTCTCTACAAAAAAGCATGGTGTTTTCTGGTCAGATACTTTAATGGACCTACAACGTGGTCAAAATATATTAGGAATATATTGTATTGGCCAACCCTACTATGAAAACTGTGAGTCTCTTCGACATTCTTGGGGGATACCCAAGAAACAACTTCCTCAACCATTTATGGTTCCACTACAATACCCTACCAATACACCACATTCCCAAAAATCAGAACTCCCATGTCAAAAACATTAACTTAAATAATTTTTTGTATATATGGTGGTGCCGAATGGACTCTATGAATGTCTTGAGATGCATGGTATTTTACCTCAAATGATATCAAGTATATTAGGATTTTACTAATTAATTAGATGAAAAACGGGTCTAGTAACTTGTGTAAAGAAGATTTCATGATCCCTATGAATATATATGGTGTTTTTGTTACATCGAACGTCATAACTATGAACTCAAAGTGCCAAAAAATGCACCAGAAAGAAGTCTTTGGGATGTCACTCTCCACCATCCTCAATTGGCGATATCCAAACCATAGATCGATATTGGAAAAAATATTCGCCCCACAGCTGGTGAAAAATATCATCTATCATCAAGAGAGGTTAACCATTTTTTGGATGTTACCTAATTCAGACTCTGGTAGTCACTATATAGCCTTAGAACACCATCTTCCTTCTTTTCAAACAAGACCAGAGCACCCCATAATGAAACATTGCGTCAGAAGAAACCATTATTCATGAGGAAATCAATTTGGATCTATAGTGCCCACATCTCTTAAGGCGCTATCCGATAAGGATCCCTCAAAATTTGACAAGCACCAACTTGTAAGTCTATGTTGAACTCAACGTCACGTCGAGGGGTTAGAGTCGGAAGCTCATTTGGAAAACATATCGAAACTCTCTAAAAACTCCTAAAACCCCCACCATCTTAGAATCCACTTATAAGATTATTATATCAACTAAAAAAGAATTATGAGGCTCCATACACTAGCGACCTACCTGGTATCTCCACTTCGCAACGAATGCTTCACACTGTCCCTTCACATTGGAATAAACAACTCTTCACTAGAATTAGACAATAAAATTATGCACTATAAAAGATTGTTGATTCCACTGATGACATAATACGACAACATCTTTAGTAGAAAGTGATCCCACCAAACTGATGTGGACCTAGCATTAGTCTAAATTCTCAAAAAAATCCAGTAAGTCGGTCTGACCTTCAACTATTGTACTCAACACTTGGGGTAGAAAAAGACTATTGATGTATAATCCCAATTCATTAGCCTAAATATGTGCAAATAAAGAGTGAGAATCTTTCGAATCAAATAAGGTGCGAAAAAGTGTTCAAAACAAATTAGTTGTACCTTGAAAGATCTCTGACCCAACTGGAACTGTTGCCTCTTTAATCGGTAACTACCCATGCCTGACTCCTCTTCCCATCTGCTATCAACCACCTCCCCAACCAAACCCGGGTCAAGGTCCCTCATGATAACCATGAGGTAATCCTCCTTCTACACAATATACCCTTGGTGATGTAGGGGAATACTATCCCTACTACTGTAAAGGTCTAGAGAGAAATAGATAATGAGGCATACGCTGAACCTTACCTCCTCCAAAATATTGATCTCGAACTGGGAACTTACTCTGAAGGAGTCTGTGGAATCCAAAAGAGAAAAAACTATGTCCCTATACCATATGAAAAGGGAGGGGACTATAGGGTTGAAACTAAAACAAGTGGGGTTGGATCCTTGTTGGCCAAAACATAGAACGTTGTGACGCATGATACTTGCTGCTGACGGACATCCATTTTGATGAACAATGCTAACTTCAATATAGTGATAGACCTCCTATCGAGTGCATCCATAACACAACCACATCAATCTTATAAACCTCCAAATATTTAAGTATGGTTAAGGTAGTTACTGAACACTAGAGGGAAGGACAGAGTGCCTACTCCAAACACCTCTCCTAAGACTCCTCATCTGTAAAGATATTTCAGAGAAAAATGTAGGAGATCCTTGAACATGATCCCTAATTCTTTCACGAACATACTCCCCTACCAAAGGGAGAGTATCTCCTTTTCTTTTCATCTTTCATCATGGATAAATGGAATTTCGTCCAGAACTCCTTATCAATTTTATGCCACAAAAGATCATTCTCCATCCTCTCCCCGAGGTAACGTGTCCACCACTAACGTATTGGCCCCATCATCTGGCTCACTGGTAGAGGAACCCAGAATTATATCGAATCCCAGATCAAGATAAATGTGACCACCATCTCCTCAATACAAATCTTTATCAACTTAAACAAGAAAATTCCCTCGTACATTAACAAAGTATTCCATTGGAAAGAACAAAGCGCCTTCTTCCATTGACAGTCCTCCTCCGCTGGATGGACCATCCTATGGTCATCCAGGTCAGCCTTCTGACCATCCACTGCTCATACCACACATGGGTGACAATTGGGATCCATAGCTGAAAGGAAAACTAGGAACACCTATTCCCCGAAACTATGTAATTTATTTAGGATTCATTTTAACTCATTATTTATTTTAATTTCTGTAAAACAAGAAAAAAACAAGATCAGAAGCCATCATGATGCATGTACCTTTACTAAGGTCTTTACCCAACAAAGAGTGTAGCCTCACATGGTCGTTTGGTATGATAATATTAAATTCATCAAATCATAGGGGCCATAAAATACCATGTCCTGGCACGACTTCCATGGCCTATGTCATGCACCATGATCATCTAACGTTATTTCCCTACCAACCCATGAAATCCTCACTGTGCCAAACTCTATTATCAATCCTATATCTCAACCATAATATTTGATACAATTCTACATTGACATAATTTTTTAAGTTGATGTAATGGATATAAATTCCCCAAGACCATCTTTCCTCATAATGAAGGATAGATAATGACCCCGGAGTCCCGTATACTATAGTCCCTAGGGTGGTGAACAAAAAAACGGTATAAAAATACTACAAAGGTTGGAGTAATTAATCATTTAATAGTAAAAAAGATCAAGAGATAATATGTATCAACCCCAAACAACTCCAATGCATATATATATATATATATATATATATATATATATAAACACAAATCCATCCCTCCTGCATGGTTAAGTAAAACTGTGAGAAATGAATATAATACTCCAATGTAAGTACCAAAATAAAATTAAGAAGCGATGCATGAACCATGCCCAAACTATGAGCTAGTGAGGTCTACAATGGTCTATGTAATATCCCTATAAATATGAAAAAAAATTAAATATGTATGATGAGAAAAAAAGTACACTCAATAGGGAAAACCAAATTCACTCGTGAATAATTGGGATAAAATTACTAATTCCCCTACGAGAAATATATTGAAACGTTAAATAACATAAAAGGTATATTATCCAAACTATCCTCACAATGGAACGCTCACCAAATAACCTAATTTATTTAATATAGAGTAGTAAGAATAAATATATTTGGGTTCCTCACACCACTTCCCACTTGTAATCAGCTCATCCTTAACAGCGAATGTCCAGATGCTACCACTCTCTTCCACAAGCCCCACTATCACACCCTTCCCACATACACTAGAGAGACACACCACATCCAGTCATTCCTATAGACAATTTGGCCAAAACCACCACAAATCTCACCCAAAACACCTGGGCCACATCCCTAAGACACATGGGATACGAACCACCTATCACACTACAAATAATCTATGTATGGTATTAAACCATAATCCATTAAAGCTTTCCTAATGAATCTTGTCTGATCAGTTCCTAGAAGAGCGAGCAGGGTAATTATAGTAACCATCAATCCATCATCCCACCGGTATGTTGGGAAATAAACCCTCCCCCATCTCAATGGGGGTGTTCGACACATAGTCCCCAAATCACGTGGGGTGCGTACATAAATCATAAAGAACTATAAGTTTTTATATATGTGTAAAAAACCTCATCCAATCCAATGGGTTTCCAAACATACAACCATCCTGCTCAATCCCTCCTTTGATGCTACCCCAGAATTCATGTACCAACGCACACAAGAGTTACTTGAATGTCGCTTCACTACCAGCCCCAAATCAAAACATACACACAACTGATTCATTTAACCAGTTATCATTATTCAATATAAAATCATTCAGTTATTTATTTCCATCCATACCATTGAAAATACCAAACACTACAAACATTATAAGGTGAAGCAACCATACAAACCACTTCCCAAGACATGAAATGAAATAGGGATAATGGTAAGGGATCCCATTATAAATCCCACAAACATGAAATCCTGACACAACCCGGTCCAACAGCCCCGCTTCCCAAGAAATTCCAACATACAGTCCCCCAACATAACATGTCTATACATTCCACAATCAATAAATCCATCAACCTGAGATTCCTTAACACCTCATGCAACACCTAATACATAAATTTCTCAACAACTACCAGTAAACCACAACCCTGCAACACACACACTCTCCACCCTTCTCAGAGAACCAACTCCTCTACCCACCCCTGTGTGAACAAACATGATACCAAAAGCACCACCATATAACTCTCATAAATCTCAAAACTAAATCAGTTACAAAACCCACAAAACCATACCATAAGTAGATGAGTGTGTTTATATTTAGAAAATAAAGGTTTTTTAATTCCACTTTGATAAACATGGTTGATTGGAAATCAAGTTTGATCCTTCGACATCCTTTTCATTTATCTTGGTATACATGACTAATCATAATTCTGGATTTCAGTCATTCAAAAGAAAAATTAACAATAATAATGAAGTATCATAGCATGTACAGAAAATTCCACCAACAACCTTGATTTTCAAAGGGAAACAACCCATAAAATTCAAATTACAGAACATAAATAACATATATAATAATGTGATCATCAACATATTCTCCAGCCCCATATTTTAATTCTTATTATCTACATTAAATTTGTTTCATCCATATATAAAAGATGACATAAGTACACCCAAAACTCAAGATATGAAATTAAAGGAGAGATGATGGAATTCCTACCTAGAAAAACAGGTTACGAGAAATCATCATTGTGCCAAAATAGGGGGGTTGCACCAGAAAAGGACTCCAAGGAAAATAGAACATGGGGAGTTTCTATCATAGGCGTATATCTCATTTAGGAAAAAAAATTCTCTGTGCACCATTATAAAATAAAAGAGAGGACATCAACATTAAAAAAATCCATATCCTAAATCAATTGTAGGAAATGGTTCTAAGACCGTTGAAGTCATATAGTGTCCAAGACTACATGGTTAAAATATTTCAGAGTCCCTGTAACATTAATATTTTAATGGTATATTCAATATCATTTGAATTTTTTTAGAGACATCAAATAAAATCATGAAACATAATTTACATGAAAAAAATGTATGAGGGGAAAAACTAGAAATATTGAAAAATCTGGAAATGATTTATAGATGGGTGAGTTACTAACAACAATC
This sequence comes from Viscum album, assembly GCA_963277665.1. Lineage (NCBI taxonomy): Eukaryota > Viridiplantae > Streptophyta > Magnoliopsida > Santalales > Viscaceae > Viscum > Viscum album. The sequence goes on along the minus strand of OY728135.1, from coordinate 1,543,257,113 downwards.
TACCAACGACGAGAAACCGATTGAGATTCACTAATGATTAGATACTGATGCTCATCAAAAAATGTTGATGCACCAACATGACATACTGATGCCTAACACACTGATTCCCTAACTACCCAATTCCATGACTCACAGATGCTATGACTAAATAACACCCTGACTCATGGATGTCATAGACCTATAGATGGATTGACCTACCGATACCTCGACCAACTGAAGCCTTAACCTACCAGAGCCTCATCCTACCAATGCATTGAATCACTGATTCCTTGAATAACTAACGACCTTGTGCTACCAACATCTTGACCTACCAATGCCCCATCCTACTAACACCATGATTCATCAATTCCCTAAATCACAATTTACTTGACTTACCAATGCCCTTGAACTACCGACACATCCACGTACCAATGCCTTAACCTACCGAATCCTTAATTGATTTATTCCTTGACATACTGACGCCTCGTACTACCGAACCCTTGAATCACTGACACCTATACTCATAGACTCCCTCATCCCTCCGAAGCCTCAACCTACATATAGAACAACTAGAAATTGGAAGAATATTGAAATGAACATCCCTTGCCTACCAGAACAAACCAAAAACTATATTTTTTTAATGTAATGGACCAAGGATTTCACGTACATTACAACTAATATTCTATGAATTTTTATGTTATTACATTTTTTATCATGCGTCTTCAGGTTTCATATTATTAATTCCATGGATTATATTTAATTGTCCAAAATATTCAAACAGAGATTGGGAAACATAATTGATACATAAAGTGCAAGCCTTAGCTTATTAGTGTATTCTTAAAAAGGTTAATGTTGACACCCTAACTTGTAATTTCTGGAATATTGAACAATTTATAATTCATCTCAGGGTCTAGAACATGTTATGGGGGGAGTTTAATTGTAATCAAATTTTGGTATATTAAGAGTTTGTGCCAAAACGGATCGACTATGGTATACCTTTTGAATCAACAATTTGAGGTTATTTATATAATTTGTCATACACAACTTTAAAATAATGATGAATTATAAATTAAGATAATCCAACACACACACATATATATATATATATTTGTGTGTCTGTGAGTCTAACATAGAGACATAGAATGGAGCTTAATCATAATAGTGGACGTGGGGTATCTCTAATTTCCTTATTGGAAGATGTAGTCCTATTCTACAAACAAGTCGTAGATAATGAAGAATTAGAGAGGTGTGTTTGTTTCTATAGATATTATGTCATTGCGTCCTACTTTATTAAATTAAATATTGTCAATTCCTTTAATATCTTTCGTGATGTCTGTTTGGAATACTAGGTCAATCCACCACGACGTCCTACTATCGTATGCCCTGAAGTCATTGATGACCATTATCTTAGGTGTCATACCTTGAACCGCATGTGTTTACTCCTATAAAGAACGATCTGGAACTTAATGTTCCTTATATGGGATATGATACCCTATTCTAAGAGTTTATTCGATGTATTCTTATGTTTATGCAAGGTGTAGTTCAACCTATCCTATGTTTAGCAAAGTTAACTCATGTTTTTATGTAGTAGCTTCCTCCCACATTTTATAGGGATGTAATTCCTCCTAGTGTGGATTCCTAGATAAATGAAATATTATCTATATTCAGGCATAAGAAGAATACTTTAGAGAAGAGGTAAAATATTTAAGCATATATGCTATGTGATTTAGCTAAGAAAGGGTGGGACATAATCACCTAGTAGGATCAAAAACATGATATGGTTTGGGTAGATTTCTAGATGATACTCTATGATAGATTCATTCCCTATACATTGAGGTATGTCTACACTATAGAATTCATGATATTGTAGAATAGGAAGAAGTCTATCATTAAGTATTCAGGTCATTTCATAGAGATGCAATTGTTCTATATTTCTCTAAGAGGTGATGATCTTATGTAAACTAAGAAATTTTACGACGAGATAGTTTATACCATCCTCTCACAGGTCAATGTTTTCTGGTTGAATTTTTTTTCAAAATCATCTATAATGACATTATTTTATAGATGAATTATAGGGATGATAATGTGGTGAGTTAGGTATGTTCGACTATGAAATATACTAGTACTCAATCTACTAGAAAAAATTAATTTTTAGGCTACTTGGTGTGGTTGTAGAAGTTAGGACCCATATCCAAGAATCGTATTTATTTTCACTAGTGTTGGATGTTGGGACATTAGAAGCCTCAACGCTTATGGGATCCAGTCGAGTACATAGGCTCTGACTAGATGAGGCATATCATATGTTTCTGTTATACTTTTTTGGAAGTTCCTATATTGTAGGGATCTTCACTTACTCCTCAATTGGGAGTGTGTTCAACATGATCATGATTGGTTGGAATCTAGAATACCCCTTGTGGATGAGTCTGATGTGACAGTTGTGGTTGAGGGATTCAGACTTATGATTCTCAGTTATAGCAGAGCGAGCATACATGAGGGAATGGGGATGTGACTAAAATTCTCTTTACATGATAGTTATGTATTAGGGATAACTGTGAAAAACTTTTTATTGCATGAGGTTTTATTCTTATGGCCTCAAAATTTGTGTCTAATTTATTTGAAATAGGAATGTACACTCATTTTTAATGAGGAAATCAATAAGATTTTGGTTCTCATGATCAACAACTCTTATGGAATTATGATTCTAGAAACCTTGTTGGATATTAAATTTTATGGTGTTATCCATTGTATGAATTTCCCCCTTTCGATTGGTGGTTATCATTTAGTGTGGAATATTTAAGTCCTCAACATGATAGGCTTTAATGTAATCACTAGGATGGACTGGTTAGTTCCCTATTGAGAACATATTGACTATTATTATCATATTGTAGTGTTTATATCCTAAGAGGGTGTTATGTACATTAATAAGGTATAATTTGAAATTAGTGAGGTACAATCATGACTTGAGTAGCAAAGGGTAGGTAGTGTGAAAGAATAGCATTCTAGTCATTTCCTCGATAACATGGGGTTATGACTTTCATTTTTCTACCTATAGTTGATCAAATATGACACCTATTTCAGGATGACTTATTTGTTATACATTGGGGGTTATAGGTAGAATTCAATATTGATATAGTGAAAAGAGTAACACCAATAACCATTTCTCTTCATCATCTGGAACCATCAAGCTTCTCGAGCTCAAGAAGTAGTTGGATATTCTGGAATCTAATGAATTTATAATCCATAGAACTTCTCATAGTAGTTCAATGGTCTTAATTTCTAATAAAGATGATGGTACCCATAGGATTTTTATATATTTCCATAATTTAAAACATCCTATAATATAGAATAGTTATCCACGGCCAAAAATAGATGAACTCATTGATAACCTTGGAGGAGAAAGAGTGTTGTCCAAGATAGAACTGAGTCTAGTATATCATTAGGCGTGTCTCAAGACTTGAAACATACATAACTCATATTTTAGATGTAGGTATGATCTATAAGGGACCTAGTGATTTCTTAAAAACTCTGGAATGCACATGCAGTCATCATGGTTCTTATGAATAGGGGTTTCAACCTATATCTAGATTAATTCATCGTTGTATTTGTTGATGATAAATTGTTTTCTCCATGATTCAAAAATGAACATGAAAAACATTATTACATCATGTTGAATAAAATGAGAGATCATCATTTTTATTCTTATAACAGTAAATTTCACTTAGGGATTAACAATGTCCACTTTCTAGGACCTGTCATCTTAGAGTCAGGTGTTTCAGTAGATCTAATAAATGTGAGAGATATAGATTCCTCGAATCAGCCCAAGTATGTCTTTAAAATTAGCAGTTTCTTGTGGATATGTGAATATTACAGTTTATTTAAACAATATTTCTCATTCCTTGTAGTTCCACATACAGGATTGACAATGAATGGTGTGAAATTTATAAGGAAAAATGATTACGATGAAACCTTTCATGATTTGATGGTTCCTTTGACAGAATTATCAATAATGATTCTTCAGATATGAGGAAAAAGGTATATTGTATACTATTATGAGTCATGCATATATCGTGTAGATGTTATGATATAGGATTCATCATTTTGTGCATACAGGTCTCGTCAGTTGAGGCCTCACAATCAGAATTTCCTGACGCATGATCTTTGAATCACTACTATTGTATATACCTTATTTTGTCTGATAAAAAATATATATAGAGACTTTTGTGATATTAAAGGATATAAAAATCCAAAAATACATCTCTACATATTGTAAATCGCAATATCAGAAAATGAATGTTAGTGGAGTATGTACAATCTTTCGATTTCAAGCATGTCAACATGGCTAGAAAGGGATATTCAACCACAAATTCACTGATCCAAAAGACTCAGACACATGTAGTTAAAAAATCTAGTTCAGAATAACATATTTTGGTATAATTTAATTTAACATAGTAGAAATTAATAATTATTTTACTTAAATAAAATTAAGAAACATTATTCATTTTAAAATTGTTTTTAGAAAAATCCCATTTTTATGTAAAAATGATTATAAAAAATAAAATAAAATATTATGTAGATTAAAAATTAACGAAGTGGGTTTTATATTAATTAATAATAATTTTGTTACATGAAATAATATTTAAATGAAATTGGTACTATTAAATGAAATAAAATAATAAAAATAAGTGGGTTTTTTTCAAAATTTGGAATTTTTCACTCTTGAAAGAAAAATAAATATTTTCTATCATTATCCTCTATTATGTCATATTAAATTTTAATATATTAATTCTAAACATAATTCTCTATTTCAAATTTACATGTTTAGAAATTAAAATTTAAGAAAAATCATTTTAAGAATAATATGAAGAGAAAAATATTTTTTTTTTTTAAAATTGTGTAATAATTTCATGATGAATATAAGTATATTAATTAACATGAAATTGATTTATTTTTTCATTAATGGTTTGTAATGTTATTCCCCCATTTTTAATCTGAAACCTCAAAATGTTATTCACTTATTAGACAAATGTGTATTTTATTGAATTGTAGAATTTTAAGATTCCCTTGTTGTATCTTCACACATACAGGTTTTCCATAAAACAAATTCTGGAAATTGAACTTATTACCCAAAAATTTATATTAATAGTGAAAAATCACATATGGATATTCCTAATAAGAATTATTCTATTAAAATTGAACAAATTTTAATCACAAATTTGAGATGAATCTGGATCATGTTTCATTAACATTGAAACATGAAATATATTTTCTAGCTCAGATAAACTCAGAGTAATGGACACTCAATAGTAAAATGCTACTGATTTCTCTAAGATTTCATATGGTCTAATGAATCATGTACTTTGGTTTATATGTTTACCAAGGAACCCAGAAATGTTCCATTGAGTTATTGAGAAAAAGACATGATCACCTACCTCGAATTAAAGATATTTTATTTGATTATATGCATATTATTCTACCTTATCATATCCATTCTCATATGGTCATTAATCAACTGCACCTACTCAAGAATTTCATAAACTATCATTAGGGTAATCAAAATAATTTCTCTTAATTCATCCCAAAAATATATTTCCTAACACCTCTTACAATATATTTCTTCTAATGGTTCTTTTTTCTATATTAGAATTAGTTCTGTTATTATAAGAAGAATCAAGTAATGAAATATAAGTTTAACATATTTGATATTAATTCATTAAAAAATAGTGATTTTTACGTTAAATTGTTTTAAATCATCCACTTATACAGTCCATGAAATTGAACATGAAAAGATGTTTTGAAAATTAATTTTGTATCCCATTACTTTTTATGTCCTTTAAAAAAAATGATGTGAACTATATATCATGGCCAGATACAATGGATAGAGGAACTCAATATAATATGAATATTGTTGGATCGAATAGTCGATATAAAAGTCTATTAGATGGAACAATACAAGAGGGGGGGTGAATTGTAGGTTTTAAAAACCTTGAGTTTTAGTAACAAAGAGATTAGTTTAAATGAACTTAAACTAATACAAACACAAACACCCACAATTGTATTGAATGTAAAAGGTATGATATATTGTAATACTATTGTTATGTAAAACAATTGTATTCAAGATGAACACAATAATCAGAGTAATACAAATATGAATGATTCTACCTTAAAGCGTATAGAACCAATCAATACAATAAGTAATGGAATGATTGTAATTGAAACAATTACAATTGAATAAGTAAAGAAAGGAAACAATACAAATCCCTTTCTAATGCAACAGCGGAAATGTAAAAGTAATACAATTCTTTTAACCCAAAGAGAAGGGTTATCCTTTCACCTAGGATAAAAAGGTCTGTCTCACCAACACCTTGGTGAGCCCTCGATACGATGATCGGCACGTCTGTCTGCCTATCCTCGGCAGCCCTCGATACGATGATCGGCTCGTCTGTCTGCCTATCCCCGGCAGCCCTCGATACGATGATCGGCTCGTCTGTCTGCCTATCCCCGGCAGCCCTCGATTTTGCAGGTAATCGGCACCTCTGTCTTTCAATTACTTGAAAGCCCTCGATACGATGATCGGACGCACAAGGCTGATGAGAGAAGTCACAGTGTCTCTCTCTAAAAACTTCGTAGTTCACAGAGTCTCTTCGTTCATCAGTATCTTCTCAGCTTCAAATGACCTCCTATTTATAGGCCTCGGGTTCCAACGGTCATATTGCCTCCAACGGTCATATTGAAACAGAAAGCACGACATCGTTTTGATTAGTACATAACTAACTCAACGACATCGTTTTGTTAGGACAAGAGATATATAGAAATGTAAAACATGAGTACGATTCATATGCAGAGAGAGTTTTTGACAAAGTACCAAAACAAATAATAATCATCTGAATAGCAAAGTCAGTACGATACGATTGACAGAGTCAGTACGATACGTTTGACAGAGTCAGTACGATACGTTAGACAGAGTCAGTACAATACGTTTTGGTCGGTACGATCAATCATCGTACGATACGATAAACATGATAAAAGACAATTTGTTATTTACAAACATATGATAGAATACATTTGTGATTTCCAAAACATGAAAGAATATATTTGTGATTTCCAAAACATGATGTAAAAGCCAAAAGAAGACTTTTGACTTAACAATCTCCCCCTTTTTGGAAAGCACAAACACACAAAGTAAATGAAACAAGAAATACTTATCTCCCCCTGAGTTATTGAAAACTCTTCTGAATAAGAAATTGAATACAACTAACTCCCCCTTAGGTATTGACTTTCCTAAGGATTGTATTCATAGATTTTCCTTAAGAGCATTGTAATGCATTCTCCCCCTTTGTAAAACAATCTTTGCTTTGTAAAAATTCTCCCCCTTTGTGATTTACAAAAAGAAAGGAGTAATTTCGAATTGTCTGAAAGAGTTAGTGAAGTAAAACATGACAATGGATAAAAGAGAGAATTATAAGAGTTATTACAACACAAACAAGTTTCAAAAGAAACAAATACAACAATCATTTCTCTCTTTCCTTCTCCTTCTTTATCAGCTCATGAAGCACGGCTTTCATCTTCTTGATCTCCTTCTTGTCTTCAGAAATTGATTCACCTTGAGTTTTGAGAAGCTCCTGTTGATCCACAAAAATCTGATCTTGATTTCTGATGGTTTCCTCCTGGACTCTGATTACCTCTTCAAGAGTATCAATTCTGTTTTGCAGAGTCTTGTTATCCTTGGATAACTCAGAATTTTGTTTCTTCAGTAAAACCATTTCATCTTTGAAAGATGAAACCTTCCAGAATTCAGATTGGAAAGCATTCATCCTCTCTTGCAAATCTTTCACTGAAGGAACATCGGCTCTTTGAGAAGATAAAAGATTCAGCCTTTCAACCATTTCTTTATCAAGCTTGTTGAAAGCAATTGCAAGATCATTTGATAACCTTCTTATATCTTCAATAGCAACTTCATGGTCATTGATTGAGCTCTCTGTTTTGTACGACCACTTAGTCATCTTATTACATGCCTTCCTATGAACAACTGAGCTTTCTGAAAGAACTTTCAAATCGGCTTCTACAGATAAAACTTTCTTCCTCAATTCTTTCACAGATCCAAACTTCTTTCTCTGATTTTCAGTAATAAAGTCAATCTTTCCTTCCAGCCTCGGGAAATAAGGAATAGTTTTCTCCATTCTCTTCAAAACATGAACAATGTAATCACTCTTCTTGAGAGAGATTGTATGCTCTGAATCGGTATCATCCTCGTACGATGCTAGTTGATATGATCTGCTTGATTCCACAACAGGCTGTTTCCCTTTCGCTTTTACTTTCTTCTTCCTTTCTTCTTCTACTTTATCACTGATGACAACAACTTTATCAGACTGAGAAGATTGAGCATCTTCCTTTTCTTTAGATGACATCCTGTCCGGTGATCTTTCCTGATCGGCATGAGGAGTTTGTTGAACTCCTTCGCTCAGCTTTTGAAGCGATTCCTCTTTACTTTTCTTTGAACTTTGAAGATATTCTAAAAGAAAATCTCCTTCTTCTTCTTCCACTTCTTCCATCACTTGTTTCCCTTTCTCTTTCTCAGGCAGACTCTGTACGATGGGCTCTTGATGTACTTCCACAGTTAGTTGAGCACTGGCATCTTCAACTGCTTTCAAGACTTTAGAGATATCAAAGTCCTGAGCCTTTCTTTTCAAAAGAGTCTTCTTTTTCTTTTCAGCTTGAAGGGTTTCTTCTACCCTTATCCTTTCTGCAAAGGCCTCAGCAGGATCAAGTCCAAATTTCGGATCACCCTCTTTTCTCTGTTCCTTGTCCTTTCTCCACTTTGCAACAACTTCTTTACTGTACCTCGGCTTCTTCTTCGGCTTTGAACTAGTCTGCGGATCAGACTTTCGAGTAACACCGGCCGATTGATTGTCCTTGGCTGGCATAGGTGCCGATTGATTTTCAGGCAATTCAGCTTCTACATCTCTGACAAAAAGTTTTGAATTTGAATCAAAACAAACATTCAGCTTTTTCATCGTACTCTTATTAATCAAAGACGGCCACAAATCCATAGGTTCTCCTTTCAAAGGAATGTTACAAAACTTCATACTCTCAAGAATGAATTTTGTGAGGATGGCTGGATACATTATTATCTGGGATTTAATCCCTCCTTTCTTGACATTCTTGATTGTTTCAAAAATATATCCCATGAGATTTACCTTCCTCATATTCACAAGGTAGTCAAGCATAAAGACATCAGAAACTTTAAGGGTTTCTCTATCCCCTTTCCTTGGAACAAGGAAACCTTTCATCCATAGAGTGACAAACCTATTGTCCGGTGAAAGATGATAAACTTTCCTCTTTCCCTCATTAACAACAAACAAAGACTTTTCAGCATTTTCTCTATTGAAAGTACCAACTTCCTCTGGAAGTTTGTGAGATGGACAGAATGCATCACCTTCTATAGAAACATTTAGAAAATGCGCCGCTTGTTTCACAGACATAGATAACTTTCTATCGTACACAGCGAAGTTAATATTCATATCCTTGTCAAAAGAAACGGTTTTGTAGAATTGACAGACTTCATCAAACAGAACTGGATCTTGAGTATCAGGATTTTCCACACAGAGATGTTCCCATCCTTGAAACAAAATAATCCTCTTGATTGTAGAATCGTACGTATCAAAGAATTCTCGGGATACTAACCTTTCTCTGTGAAAGTCTTTCTCTGTAAAGGTCTTTGAAGACATTTCAGCGGGAGTGTTGGCAGATGATTGAGACATAAAGATGATGTCGATTGAGAAGATCGTACGATTGATTATAGCCGGTTGAGCAGAGCTTCGCCTCAATTCCTGGACAAACGATGTGGGTTTGGGGAGGGGAGGGGGGTATTTATAGGCAATAAAAAGATGACTGTTGATCTTCTACGGTCAGGATTAAAGAAAAGCAGATCAACGGTTAGAAATAAAAATAAAAAAATAATAAAAAATGAAAAAGAATACCTGTCGAAGATCGTAAGGTGATTGCTGGTTTTGGTGACATTACGATGGAAAACAATCTCAATACTATCATCGGTCGATTCAAAATTTATTGAATGATACGATGGAAAAGAATTTCAATACCATCATCGGTCGATTCAAAAATTATTGAATGATACGATGGAAAAGAATTTGAATACTATCATCGGTCGATTCAAAAAAAATTGAATGATACGATGGAAAAGAATCTCAATACGATAAACAGAAAAATTGAAATGGTCAATACGATAAACAGAAAAATTGAAATGGTCAATACGATAAACAGAAAGAAACATATAAAAATAGAGTAAATATTTAAAGATCAGAAACATAAAGACATAAAGAAATGTCCTCCCCCTTTCTACGAGGAGTTTCTTACTATAAGGAGAGATTTAAAACAGGAAGTAGATATGAATGATTATTTTAATGTAATCATTCCTAGCTTCTGTTTTATAAATTCAAATCTATCGGAAGGTAAAGGTTTTGTAAAAATGTCAGCAAGTTGTTCTTGCGTTCCGATGAATTGTAAAACAATATCTCCTTTTTGTGTGTGATCCCTAAGAAAGTGATGCCTAACATCTATGTGTTTTGCACGAGAGTGATGTGCTGGGTTTTTACTAAGAGCTATGGCACTTGTATTATCACAAAGAATTTGAGTTTTGGAGAAACTCAAACCATAGTCAGTGAGTGTGTGCTGCATCCACAATACTTGAGCACAGCAACTTCCAGCTGCTACATATTCAGCTTCAGCAGTGGAGAGTGCTACCGAGTGTTGTTTCTTGCAGGACCAAGAAACCAAAGAATCTCCTAAGAAATGACATGTTCCAGATGTACTTTTTCTATCCATTCTACAACCACCAAAGTCAGCATCTGAAAAACTTTTTAAAACAAATTCATTTCCAGAAGAGTAAAAAAGTCCTAAATCCATAGTGTCTTTTAAATACCGAAAGATTATCTTTACGGCTTTTAAGTGAGACTCTTTTGTATTAGATTGATATCTTGCACATAAGCATACAGAAAACATCAAGTCGGGTCGACTAGCTGTCAAGTATAGCAAACTCCCTATCATACCTCTAAAAATTGTTTGATCTACTGGTTTCCCAGTTTCATCAAGATCAAGAGTATTTGAGGTACCAATTGGGGTGCTAATACTTTTAGTTTTGTCAAATCCATACTTTTTGAGTAAGTCTTTAATATACTTATGTTGAGATATATAAGTTCCTTCTGGTTTTTGAGAAATTTGAAAACCTAAAAAGAATGTTAACTCACCCATCATACTCATTTCAAACTCAGATTTCATTAAATTTGCAAAAGAATCGGTTAAAGATTTCTGAGTTGATCCAAATATGATGTCATCAACATAGATTTGGACAACCAAAACATTTTTGTTTTCCATTTTGATAAAAAGAGTTGGATCAGCTGTACCTTTTCTATAATTGTTTTGTAAAAGAAATCCTGTAAGTCTATCATACCATGCTCTAGGAGCTTGTTTAAGACCATATAGAGCCTTGGTAAGTTTAAAAACATGATCAGGATGTTTTGGATCTTGAAAACCAGGAGGTTGTTCGACAAAAACTTCTTCTTGAACAAAACCATTTAAAAAAGCACATTTGACGTCCATTTGAAATAGTTTGAAATTGAAATATGCTGCGAAGGCTAATAGAATACGAATAGATTCAAGTCTAGCTACAGGAGCATATGTTTCCTCATAGTCTATTCCCTCTTGTTGATTATAGCCTTTAGCAACAAGTCTTGCTTTGTTCCTTACAATGATTCCATTTTCATCACACTTGTTTCTGAAAACCCATTTTACACCAATTACAGTTGTTTCTTTAGGTTTTTCAACTAAAGTCCAGACTTGATTCCTTTCAAATTCATTTAGTTCATCCTGCATTGCTTTGATCCAATCATCATCACCTAAGGCCTCACTTGGACTTTTAGGTTCAAATTGGGAAAGAAAAGCAAGATGTTCTATTTCATTTCTTAAGGAATTTCTGGTCCTTACAGGTTGATTTATATCTCCAATGATGTTATCACTGGGATGATTCCTAAGAAACAATTGATTTGGGTTTTGTGAAACCTGTTCATCAACATATGGTAGAAAATCTTCTGTGGTAAATGTTTCAGGAATACTTTCTTGAACATTTTCCTTATCAGAATGTTCTTCTAATATAGGTTGATAAACATTTTTGGAAAACACATCCGAGGATGTAGGATTGGGTTGGTTGAAAACAAAAGGGTTAGTTTCATCAAATTTTACATGTACTGTTTCTTCAACAGTACAAGTGTTTTTATTGAAAACTCTATAAGCCTTAGAGGTTGTGGAATAGCCTAGAAAGATTCCTTCATCAGATTTTGGTGCAAATTTGTGTAAATTATCTTTTGTGTTCAGAATGAACACCTTGCATCCAAAAACTTTGAAGTAAGAAACTTTAGGTTTTCGGCCAGTCCATAACTCATAAGGAGTTTTATTAAGAAATGGTCTAGTTAAAACACGATTTATAGTATAACAGGCAGTACTAACAGCTTCAGCCCAAAAGTGCTTAGCAATTGAGTATTCACTCAACATGGTTCGAGTCATTTCCTGAAGAATACGATTTCTTCTTTCAACAACCCCATTTTGCTGAGGAGTTCTTGGTGCTGAGAAATTGTGAGTAATACCTTTCTTACTACAAAAAGTTTCAAAATCTGAATTTTGAAATTCACCACCATGATCACTATGAATAGTTATCAATGGTAGGTTTTTCTCATTTTTAACTTGGGCTCTAAAAGTTTTGAAATATAAAAAGGCTTCAGATTTCTTTGTGAGAAAATAGACCCATGTAAATCTAGTAAAGTCATCAACTAAAACAAATACATAGTATTTGCCTCCAATGCTTCCAGATTGTGAAGGACCAAACAAATCCATATGCACAAGCTGTAATGCATTAGAAGTTGAAACTTCATTGATTGGTTTAAAGCTAGTTTTATGTTGCTTGCCATATTGACAAGGATCACAGACTTTTGAAGAATCATATCTAAGATCCGGTAGCCCTTTTACAAGTCCTTTCTTTGAGAGTTTTCTTAGGTTTCTCAAATTACAGTGTCCTAGTCTCCTATGCCATAGCCACGATTGGTCTTCTATTACACTTAAGCAAGGTAAGTTTTGGTTCCTAAGGTCTTCTAAGTTAATAGTGTAAACATTCTCTTGCCTATGGGAAGATAGAATGAATTCATCCTTGGAATTGTGAACTAGACACTTATCATTTCTAAAATTCACAAGGTAACCTTCATCACATAATTGACTTATGCTGATGAGATTGTGCCTAAGACCTTTTACAAATAAAACATTTGAAATAAGAACTTTTCCAAGAAAAACGATATTACCTATACCAACAATCTTTCCTTGAGCATTATCTCCGAAGGTAACCTTTCCACCTTTTGTTTTGATAACCTTTTCAAAGAAATCTTTGTTTCCAGTCATATGTCGAGAACAACCACTATCCATGTACCAAATGTTCTTATTGGTACACTTCTGATTTTCCTGAAAAAGAAACAATTAGATTTTCGGAATCCAAACTTGTTTGGATCCAGAAGGGTTAGATAAAAGAATTTTAGGAATCCACATTTGTTTTGCAAAATGAGCTTTATGAAATCCTAAGGATTGAGTTTTGTTAAGAGAACAATCTCTTCTCCAATGTCCACCACATTGACACTTGGAACAGAAAATGGTTTTTTGAGGAACAAAATAGTTATTACTAAAAACAGGTTTGGAATAAGTATAACCAAGACCAGAACGATTTCTCAACGGTCTAATTTGAGAATACATCCTATCAAAGTTTTCTTTTCCCTGAGTAAAGTTTGACAAACACTTTTTCAAGGATAAAATCTCTGAACTTAGTTTTAAAACCAAATTCTTGTTTTCTAAAACATTTGAATTTGAACTAGAGTTAGACTCTAATATATCTTTCTTTGAAATAGCAGTTTCAAGATCCTTAGAAAGTTTATCCTTTTCAGATTTAACTTTCTCAAGGGTTTTTAAAATATTTTCAAAATCAGCAGTTTTCTCATCAAGATCTTTAGAAAGATCTGATACCTCTTTAGTCAGAATAGAAATTCTAGAATTTGCTTTTTCAAATCTCTTTTTGAGTTTAGAATTTTCATTTTCAAGTAACTTAGTAAATCTAGAAACTTCTTCAAAAGAAGGTAAAGTATCATCTTCTGATGATGAGGGTTCATCATTTGAAGATTCATAATATCTATTATCAACATAATTTGCATTTAAAGAGACATTTGTAACAGCTTCAGCATTATGTACCTTAGCCATGAGACAATGATCTTCAATTGGTAGTCTGGCTAGAAGTCCAATATTCCTTTGTCCTGATGTCTCATATTCTGAAGAATCATCTGAGGAATCACTACCACTTGCACTCCATGTATCATTTGCTTTCAAGACCTTCTTTGTCTTATAAAACCTTTTCTTGTTTCTTTCAGAGTGTTTCTCTTTTCTATCTTTCCTCTTCAGTAAAGGACAATCAGGCCTTATATGTCCTGTTTTCTTGCATTCATAACAAGTTACCTCTGAATCTTTCCTATCTTTCCTGTCTTTCTTTTTGAATCTATATTGAAAATCTTTCTTTCCCACAATCTTGTTCATCCTCCGAGCAAGATTAGCTAACTCATTATCTGAAAGATTACAATCACTTGAATCAGATACAACAACTTTCTTGGATTTAGACCTTGTAACCCTTTCAGGTGTTTTGGCTTTAGATGCAAAAGCAACACTTCCATTCCCATTCTTCTTCTTATTGAAATCAGCATCTCTCTTCATTCTTGTCTCGTGCTGTAGAAGAGTTCCAAAGAGTTCATCAAGAGTAATCTGGGAAACTTTTCTATTTTCATCAATAGCTGTTCTTTTTGACTCCCATTCATTTGGCATAATATCTATAATCTTATCAACAAGAGCTTCATCATCAAGACCTTTTTCTCCCATAGATTGTAAGCTGTTGACAATTGTCATAAACCTTTGTTGCACTTTACATACTGGCTCTCCATAAGGAAAAACAAATCCATGATACTCTGCTCGAAGCATTGCTCTCCTTGTTTCTATAACTTTGGATGTACCAAAATGAGTGACTTCTAATTTCTTCCAAATACAGTTGGCTGCTTCACATGAAGATATCTGACTATATATATTCCTGGTCATAGAGCATAATAAAGTATTGCGTACCTTGTAATTCAGTTGATATTCTTGCTTCTCTTGGTTGGTAAAAGTACTAACTTCTTTGTCAGGAATTTTGTAACCCCCAGTAAGCATAATAAAATTGTCTACACCAGTATTGATGACGAAAGTCTTCATACGATCTCTCCAATACTCGTAATCATTCCCATCAAAGATTGGTGGTCTAGAAGGATTCAAATTATCTATTGATCCGATATTCATTCCTGCCATCTAATATAACAAAAACAACTTTTCCACTCCACACGTTAGTGTAGTAGGTATTCAAGATAGTAATAAGAAATAAAGCTAGTAATACAAATCAGTGGAAAACCTCCTCTGATACCAATTGTTGGATCGAATAGTCGATATAAAAGTCTATTAGATGGAACAATACAAGAGGGGGGTGAATTGTAGGTTTTAAAAACCTTGAGTTTTAGTAACAAAGAGATTAGTTTAAATGAACTTAAACTAATACAAACACAAACACCCACAATTGTATTGAATGTAAAAGGTATGATATATTGTAATACTATTGTTATGTAAAACAATTGTATTCAAGATGAACACAATAATCAGAGTAATACAAATATGAATGATTCTACCTTAAAGCGTATAGAACCAATCAATACAATAAGTAATGGAATGATTGTAATTGAAACAATTACAATTGAATAAGTAAAGAAAGGAAACAATACAAATCCCTTTCTAATGCAACAACGGAAATGTAAAAGTAATACAATTCTTTTAACCCAAAGAGAAGGGTTATCCTTTCACCTAGGATAAAAAGGTCTGTCTCACCAACACCTTGGTGAGCCCTCGATACGATGATCGGCACGTCTGTCTGCCTATCCTCGGCAGCCCTCGATACGATGATCGGCTCGTCTGTCTGCCTATCCCCGGCAGCCCTCGATACGATGATCGGCTCGTCTGTCTGCCTATCCCCGGCAGCCCTCGATTTTGCAGGTAATCGGCACCTCTGTCTTTCAATTACTTGAAAGCCCTCGATACGATGATCGGACGCACAAGGCTGATGAGAGAAGTCACAGTGTCTCTCTCTAAAAACTTCGTAGTTCACAGAGTCTCTTCGTTCATCAGTATCTTCTCAGCTTCAAATGACCTCCTATTTATAGGCCTCGGGTTCCAACGGTCATATTGCCTCCAACGGTCATATTGAAACAGAAAGCACGACATCGTTTTGATTAGTACATAACTAACTCAACAACATCGTTTTGTTAGGACAAGAGATATATAGAAATGTAAAACATGAGTACGATTCATATGCAGAGAGAGTTTTTGACAAAGTACCAAAACAAATAATAATCATCTGAATAGCAAAGTCAGTACGATACGATTGACAGAGTCAGTACGATACGTTTGACAGAGTCAGTACGATACGTTTGACAGAGTCAGTACAATACGTTTTGGTCGGTACGATCAATCATCGTACGATACGATAAACATGATAAAAGACAATTTGTTATTTACAAACAGATGATAGAATACATTTGTGATTTCCAAAACATGACAGAATATATTTGTGATTTCCAAAACATGATGTAAAAGCCAAAAGAAGACTTTTGACTTAACAAATATATCATTTAGATATAGTAAATAATTATGATTTTAATACATTTTATATCATATTTTATAATAATTTTATGATTTAGTTAGAAGATCAATAATAACAACATTCCAATTGATTCCCCATAGAGCCTTTTATAATCCAACCAGACGATTCATGGGCATATTTTCCCATTTATATTGTGTTAAAAAAACTGATGAAGTGTTATATTCTATAAGATTCTTTAAAATTTAACCAACTAAAAATTAATAAATATCATGGATTAGTAAAAAATAATTATTTTCATAAAATATAAACACTAATACTCTTTAGGGTATATGTGTTTCTTTGTGATCCCTAAAAGAATGAAAAAGGATAACATTGTTATTTAATAAAAAAAATATTTATTCAATTGGGAGTCAAAAGACACCCATAATAACTTTCCAAATCATAAATCAAATTTTTCATCAGTATCAGAATATAGAACCCTAACATTCATAATAGATTCTACATTTTTAGAAAAATATTTTTCCACCATTTGATAAATCATAATTAATTATTTTAATGTCAAATACTTTTAATCCTAAAATAAGTGGATGGGTATCTTGTAATATGAAATTTCATAGAAAAAATATATCTAGTAATTAACCAAATAGTCATGTTCTAAATCTAACATGAATAATGTAGAACTATATTTTTTTCTCAAATCATCAATGAATTTATTTTATTTTTCCAGATTTGACGAATATGGTAATAAGAATACTAGATTAGTTCCACCCATCTTTACTCTATCATTATAAATTATTTTTGAGTGAATATATAAATCCATTTTTCATATCTATATATATTTCTAAAATTACTCCATAAAAATAATTCCTCAAAATTTTTAATGGATAATTAAATTTTATGTGTAGGGTTATTTTAGTCATGAAGAATCAAACAATGTGATTCATAATGAATTAATTGGTTAAGTTTCTGGCCTATCATCCAAAAGGCCCATGATCAAATTTAGGCAGGTATGAATTTCCTAGTACTATAGTAACACTATAATAAGGAACATTATTAGTGTTTTAGTAGCCATAGAACTGTAGTAACAGTTACACTATAGTAGAGGAGGAACCGTAATAGTAACTATTGTGGTGGCGGTACTGTAGTATGTATTTTAGAAGTATCGGTATTGTTGTAATACTATTCACCAAAGGACCCTTTGGAAAAAATGAAATTTTATGCCATTTATTTATGATACATGACCTTTTTACTTTTGGCTGGCTAATGGGTCTCCCTCTACCCAGACAAAAAGAGGTGTTTACATTAATAATAAAATGAATCTTCAGCCCCAAACATTAAAAAAATTTGTATGTCGTTCTGAATCATGACATACCAAGGCCTTTTAATACATCATTACTCTAGAAAATATATATTAAATTTCTAGAATGGATGTCCACAAATAGATTATTCACCAATTTTCTTATAAGTTTTTTAAAACAATCATCACAATATTTTTTCCTATTGAATTTATCTAATTTTCAAGTTAACATTTTTATTTTATAAGATTAATAAAGAAATAATTAAGTAAACCACTGTTAATATTCCTCTAAACCATGAAATATGTGAATCTATTTTATATTTGTAGCGTTTTTCCATTTTTAAAGAACATTTTTTCTATGTTAATTACCGAATCCAAATTTTGAGGCAATGATTCTATAGAATTAGGTTTATTTAATGAAAATACACTATTTTTTAGGTTACCATATAGTTTCTTTAATTTTTATGACTAATAAAAAACACATTGGTGTCACTCATTTTCCTAGTAAATTTAAGAATATACACAAATATATTAAATAAACAGAACCATAATATTTTCCAATATCATAGGAAAATATTGATTCATAGGTCCATAAAGATAGTGTGTTCATTTAAAAACACAAATGAAATAACTACAATCTCATAGTACCCATATCATGTCCATAATATAGTCTTCATAATATTTTATTCCACTAATTTTAATATATAGTTCCTTGTCCTGAGAAAAACATTCAAAATTAAATTTTCCCCTAGGAGTTGATCAATAATATCATCTATCATAGGCATATAATAATTGTTCTTAATATTTATTTTATTCAAGTTTCAATAAAAATGTAATGTAACATTGTTTTTTTCATTTTTAATAAATATATGATCTCCAAGGTTTTTTTCATGGTTGAATAGAATATTTATCTTACAAATTATTAAATTTCTTTTTAATTATAGAGGCTAAACATAATTCATTCGATATGGGTGTTTAGAAGTAGGAATAGAATTTCGAACAATGTCAGCAATAAACATTGACACATGATCAAAAATATCACCTAGAAAATAATTATGAAATACATCCGTTGAATCACTTACTATTGAAACCATACTAATTTTAACAGTTTCTAGGCTTCTCATCAATTTGATATCAGAAACATTCACATCAAACTCTGCTAAAATTCTCCATTTATTGGTAAGTTATGAATAGAATAAAATAACACAATTTAAATTTTCTTCTCATCAATATATCATATAATTCTTGAATGTCCTAAAGGACTTATTATTATTTATTTTTGATAATCCATATTTCAAGGGTTAAGGGGGATCCCTTAGAAAGCATGTAGGTTTAGTGGATTACATGACCTGTAGGTATTAGGGAAATTCATCCTTGACATGACTAAATGGATATCCCCCTCCCCAAGATCGTGATCATATTTCTAACTTCCCAAATTCATATTTCATGTTTGGGTAGCAATACCAATGTATTGGTTCACAAGCATGGTCCTAATGGAAATTTCTATACCCTCTCTTTCTTTCAAATCTGTATAGATTTTGTACTTATAGATCCTCATACTCCAAGTCCTCATATAGAGATAGTTACTTTGGATAGACTGGTTAGATCTGCACTTTATGATATGGATGATGTAGAAAAAAGGCCAGGAGGTGTCTCGATAGCCTTATGGTGGAACAATGGATTAGAGGTGTCCCAAAAGAATTAACTGGCCTAAAGGCGTTGTATGCCCCGAGGGCCTTAAAAACTCTAGGCCCAAACCACTATCTTGAAAGTGAATGGTTATAGATACTACAGTACCGAATCATACCTACTCTGGTACCACCTATAGTACTATGAAATAACCCTCTTCTTGGATTGAAACATGGTTCCTATGGACGCACATGAGAAATCTTCACCAATAGAGATAAGGTTTTTGTTCTCATGGAATGATAAACTGAAATCTAAACCATAAAAAGAATGATATAAAATTATATTATATCCAGTTCAATAAAATTTTCCTAAGATACCATCCCACTAATAATAATAATAATCTTACTATAAATCATTGTTTATTTAATTTTCCACCCAACGTTATTACCAAAACTTCTATCTTATTTTCATGTGGTGATATAACTATCCTATAATAAAATATATATTAAATTAATGAATATGATGATACTGATTGATACGCCATATTGAAGTAATTATTAAAAATCATTAATATACTTTTAAGAAACACATTTTACTACCCAACATTAGTCGTTGTAGTAGAATGAGATTTTTTACACTAATTTTCTTTCAATCATGATGATTTCCATCATGTGTAAGCATTATTGGACACATTATCCCATAATTTACAAACTCAATTATATTAAGAAATATTTTAAAAATATTTTCATTATTTTTAGAATCATTTTTATTGAAATTCATGATCTATATGATCAAAAATTCAAAATAAAAAACACATCCTAAACCCCATAACAAATTCTACAAGATTATTTTTACCCTATATCTAAAATATTAGCATATGGATTTCATACCCTAAGAAATATTTTATGAATTCTTATTTACTTCCTTCAAAAAATAAAATTACTTATTCATTTTTTCATGGTATCCATGATTATTGAAAAACTCTATTTATACCTCTACACACACTGAAAATGATTTATATATGTTTTGAAATCATGAGGATATAATGACATTTGTTATCGTAGATTTATTCCAGATTAAAAACTATTAATATTTCTATCAATATATGGATTAAAATTTTGGATGTACAATTCCAATCAGGTTATTTTTCCTTCAGGTATATCTACTAAATAATCATTATTCTTTTTCTCAATTCCTTGAATTTTTTCATCTTATATCGAATCACTATAGGAAAATATTTCACATGGAAAATATTCTACAATTCAACCCATTCCATAACATTATTCTCATCCCATTATTTGAAATTACTAATCATTAACCAAAAATTATTGGATTCACCATAATAATAGTAAATATGAAGGATGACATTTTCAATATGTTAACATACAATGATATTTAATAAAATTTCTATCTATTTAATCTATTATTCAGGTGTTATGGTGTCTGATGATCCATATAATTACAAGTGACTTTTTATTAGAAACTCATTCATTATTGATATGTTCTTTTATGGTTGATTAGGATCCCCTCTCGTGAAGATACAAAAACAATATATATATATACTATTTACTAATCAATCACTAACACAAATTGTTCAGTTCAAATTCCAACCTTATTGGGATGCTAATTTTGATGGATCATGGTGCCTTCCCACTATAGCTACCATGTTTCATATGTGGAAAACCATTTTGAAGGGAAAATTTGTAGATAAATAATCATAATAATCCTTAAATTATATATTTATAATGATTTACCATAAAGCTAAATATTTCAAGTATATTCTACTATAAATTTCATAAATGTTAAATTTATCTAAACAAGCCCCTAATGCCAACATTAAGGAATCAACATCAAACATTTCATTAACATATATTGCAGTTCATGAATTGATTTCATTACATTTATGGACCATTTAAAGTTTATTCCACCAAAATCCATTTTTTTATTTTATTGTAAAACCAAATTGAGGTTATGTGGGAACCAATAGAACCATTCCTCCAATATCAAAACACATACTCCCAAAACACCCATTACAGAGTTCAAATTTTAAAAAACAATAAAGAACCAAATGTCATGCCAAGACCATCACAACATCCTGTTTCAAAATTCATGAAAAACTAATCATAGCAAAACTATATTCCACCACCGAAGTCACCATTCCAAAAATTGAAATCCAAAAGGCAGTCAGAATATCATAATGCCTTAGTCAATGTCGCCTCTAGATGTGCACACAGACACCAAACCATCAGATCACATTCTCCACCGTAGACCCTCGTCGTCGTTGAGATCACCTGTGTCCTCACAGTAGAGAACCACTAGAGTCACTGTTGAGAGGCACCAAGGGAAACCAACATCGCCATAAGTTAAGTCATCCTAGTCACTCTTGAGAAGAGAAACCCATCGTCATAGAAAATGTCATCGAGCCACTGAAGATGTCGAAAGCAGAAGCACAGAGGAGACACCACGAGCAGAACACCCTAAAGCACCAGTCACCTCTGCACCAAACCAACAAAATGACGGCAAAATCCACCATCGAAACCCACCAACATAGTTTTTAACCGACAAAAAACTAGGGAACCACCCGAGGAACCCATCACCATAGTCTTCAACCTCACGCCACTAATAACCACTGAGAAACACTGATACAGTGCTGAAGAAAAAAGGGGGAAAACCAAGGGATAAAACTCTAAAACCATACAATCAAATAAAGAACACATAACTATATGAAAACAGAACAGGGACAAAATAGAATTGATAACCTAAATAGAAAAACTGAAAAGAACCATTGTGATGGGATAAAACCCTAGAAAGATACTGGGAGATGAAACTCTAAATGAAGAAGAAAATGGACTTAGAGAGGACCTTTAACTTCCAAACTGTAATCACAATGCCTCGATAGGCCTATCTCTTCAGATACAACATAGAGAAGAGTAGTGGAACTCAAGGGTAGAGCACAGAAAGTTGGCTGGAAAAGGCCTTTGCTGAGCTAGTGAATGCAAAACAGGGAGATGAGACCAAGGCATGAGAGAGAGAGAGAGATTGAGTTAGAGAGATAGGATATGATCTGGAGATAGTGAAGCCTTATAAAACGAGTGAAGATAACAGGTAATATTTGAATTCCATGTGGAAGATCCAACCTCACTGGGTAAAACCCTAAGAGGTGGAAGATGGGGAGTCGAGCCGAGATACCAAACATTTATGGATTATAGTTTTAGACAACTTGTACATAACTCGTTCATAACATAACCGTATAATAATAGTGTACACTTATGAAAAATATCTATTTTTCAACAAATTGAATCATTTTATAAAAACATGATTTCATTTTTTTAAAATCATTCAGAAATGAAAAATAAATTATTACATTCCCTTACCGATCGATAAACTCTTTAAAAATCATTAAGATGAATTGGATGATAAAAATTGTCTCAATAAGGTTTATAAAAAATAATGAAAAATATTTTTTTCAGTGGTAACATGATAAACCATGAAATGTTTACCTTTTTATTAATATTCCTTGAGTGAATAAAACAAAATTTTTTCACATGATAAACATAGAAAATATTTTCCCAATGAAAATAATTATCTCCCATATAAATACTAAATAAATAAAATAGGTCTCTTAGGATATAATCTTCCCTTTCACCCATATTAGGAGAAGAACAAAACATTTTAATTCCAATCCCAATTTATTTGATGGCTATCATGGACCCTCAATCCCTTGTATTATAACAAGAACACACATACATTGTTTATAACATACCAACTAGTATATTTTATATATTATATCAATATATACTTACTTTATATAATATCCACAAATAAAAATATATATTTTCGAAGAATGATTACATATTCATTACTCATATAATCTTTAAATTTTCAAAATCATAATTTTAAAATAATTTACTATCTCAGGAGAAAAAATTTTCACATATTTAAATATTCATTCACATTAAACCCCAAATTTTCAATAAATATTAAAAATGGGAAAATAATAATTTTTATTTTAATAAAACATGAAATATGATAACATAATCCTTACATCAAATAATGGTTATGGTGGATGAAATTTTGACATAGCCATATACATTAAAAACTGTTCTCTTTATCATTGGTAAAGAATTTCACACATTTTGTAGAATGAAAACGTTTTTTGAATGACATTGAGTAAAAAATACCAATATATAAACCACATGTATATAATAAACTAATATATAAAAAATATACCTTGAGGAGAAATACATTTAAATGGAAAATTAATAGATAATTTTGTTTAAAATAAATGCACCATATAATATTAGAAACATTTAAATCACATAGACCATGAAAAAATAACATAAAAAATATTAAATACTATTATAGTAGATAAAATCAGGTTAAAACATTTCAATTGGACAGTATATTAACTTCAATAAATAATATAGTTGCACGAAATCAGAATATGTCTCAATGAAAAGATATTTCAATAACATCCCTTACCTTGTGTTCGACTCGAAGAATATGTTATTTATATTCGTGTATAATAAAAATATGAAAATTATATAATTTAATAAATGATGTTTTGATTTATATTATTCGTTTTATTTCACTAATGAAAATGTATGATGTGATTGCATTTTCAATTAATTATATGTGAGATATTTCAATGATTCTGGGCTTATGTTTTAAAAATAAAGCTGGTTAGTTTACAATGGCCAAACATTGCAATATTTAAACATTTCCAGAATAATAATCAAGAAATAATACTAATATTTATACATATATTATACTTTTAATGAAAATACTTAATTATGTTTTGGAATAATGATGTACATTATGATCATGGAGACAATAGGTTGTACATACACATTATTAACACATCCATTCTTAATGATAATTTTTTAATAGAGTTATGTAATACATTATCCATACAATATTTTAATAATATATTATATATAATATAAAATATTGAAATTTTATTAGATATATCATAAATGTGGTTTGGTGATTACCAGACAGTCACATCACTTCATGAAGGTAGTAGTCCACACGTACAGGAACAATGATTCCATTTTCATTCGAGTGAATATTTTTCAATGAAAATGATATATTATCATAAGAAAATTATAAAAATTTCATTAATATTATTATTAGTTAACTGAAGTCATATATATTCATTATATTTACCCATATTAATTTTATATTGTGTTAGTGAAAAACAATTCCTCCATTAGGAGGTAGTCTGCCATACACACGAGTGATGTTATTTTATCTTGAATGGAATGGAAAATAAATAATTTATATATTATAAAATTAAATTATAGGTATAATTATTTTATTTATATCATATATATATATATATATTCGTATGACCATCATATCCAACCGTGAGAGGTGTTTATGGACAACATTTCTCGTCAGTTCATGATGCTTCTGTTTGTCTTACATATGATCGAAATTATCATTTCTCTTTTGATGGACGTGAAGATGTATATTGTTAATGGAATAATAAATATAATATATAATTGTATGAGAGATAATATTTTAATAATATAATATGTAATTGAGAACATTTTTGGATTTGTAAGGACAGATAAAAAATATAGAGCTTGAAATTTTACCTCTTCTCAGACCTCCACATTAGGAATATACATAATGTATTTATAAAATGAATTTCAATCCAAAAAAAGGATTATAAAATTTATGGGATGAATATAGGGATGTTATTTAATTTTTTTATGTCTCATTCAAAATGTTATGATTTTGTGTAGAAGATAGGAAATTCGGTGACCATCAATATTTGAGGTGTGTAGTACATTTTCCATTTATTTAATGAAAAAACGAGTCCCATAAATTTTTTACATTCTATAGACTTAAATGGATTAATTTTTAATATTATAAATGACCCTACAGATATATTAACATTAAATATATTTTCCCCTTTTTTATTTCATTTTACTCTTATAATTTATGTTTATGAACCAATATAAATAATTTAGCAGAAAAATTGTAATTATTGTTTTCCCTTTTCACTAAAAATTTTCATCAAAAATTAATATTAGATTATTAAAAAATAGTAATTTATATTATTTAAAATGTGTAATGCATATATCCAACTCAATTTATATTGGTATAAAAATTAAATTTATAAACAAGACCGAGAGACATGCTGAAATAATAGGATTAGAATAATTTTATTTCTCTAGGAAATGATGATTTCATATTAAATATTTGAAAAATAATATTCATTTTATAAAATAAAATAAATAATTTTTGATATATAATCAATAATTTTTATTTAAAAAATTCCCTATCATTTATTATATTAATTATCTAAAATGGAAATACATTATTCCTTTTAAAACATTTTTTAGAAAATTAACTTTTTTAAAACCAAAAACAAACATAAACTAAAGTCAAATATAAGGTTCATTCAAATTTAACAATTGGACTGAATATAAATATATATTAATTAAGCTATATCATATTATATTAATATATATTGGTACTTTTATATTACATAGTTTATTGAAATAAAAATTATTTTTTAGAAATAGTATTATTTTCCTTATTTATGGAAAATAAATATTTTCATAAAATTCAAAAAATATCACTCAGTTTAAATTTTTATATGTTAATTTAAAAAATGGAATTATTTTTATCTAAATAAAATTTCAATTTTTAAAAATAAAACATTAAAACATACAAAAAATTGGTTTAGTGAAAACTAATTATTTTTTTATTTAAAAATAAAAGAATATTTTCAAAATAAATTTAAGTGTACTAATATATGGTAAAATGTTATTATTTATTTCATTTCCTAGATTTTTATGCTTATACATTATTTTAAATATATCATACATCCCTATTTGTGAGTCGTAGATCTATGTTAGTGATACGGTAAAATGGGTTCATTAATTGGATATAAAAAAATTATTATCTATTTTTTTCATATGAATATAAAAATTTGAGTCCAATCACACATAGTATTTAATGTTTCAATTTTTATATTGAATGTTATTTTTTAAAATACTATTAATAAATCATTGAAAATACATAATTGAATCCCATGTATGATGTGGGTCACCCATGGATTTATAGTCAATTATTTGATTGAAATTGAGTTACAATATCCTATTTACATAAAAGGTTCATCATATATGGATATATATATATATATAATTATGAAGATATCCATTAATGTTACCTTATTATGTACTGATCAAGATAATATTTTTTCAACTAATTATGATACTGGTTTTGAGCCAAAAAAGGGGTCTATTAGGAGTGTATGATCATCTAGGGAGAAGGGATTTTTTTATATCAGCATCATACCCATGAATGCAATTTTTTATGTCATGATCCTCCCCAGGATTTTCCTTTTGGGTTTATCTTATTTTTTGGTGATTTGTCTTTCAAACATGCTTCCTTGACTGCAAATCACAGCTGATCTTCCAACCTGACCATCCATGCTTAAAATCCATTTTTTTTCCTTCTATACATTCTTCACAGTGGTTTGGGATATGTTAGGGCTCAGGATCATGGCGTGCAGATGTGGAATGGATGGTTATTCTACTCTTTTGTTTGCTTCTGATATTTTCCTAGTATTTTGATTTTATTCAACCATGATGTCGACAACTTCAACTAGTGATGGGGTTTTTGCATTTTTTTTCTTTGGTTTTTTATGCTTCCTAGTTCTTTTTATCGTGAATGTTGGGAATCCCATTTTGACGTCCCTGAAAAATGAGACTCTCTGCTCTTCCCTTTATGCACTCAAATCTTCCATGGATTCAAAATCCAACTATACTATTCGATTTGTCCTAGTAGGTTTGTTCTGATGGATATTTCTGAGGTGTTCTTGGAGTTGTTGAAAATATTTCAGGAGGCACACTACCATAGTTTTTTCATTATTTCTTCTTAAATGGTGATGTCTCTATCTTTTTCGGCTCACGATGGCATATTTAATCTGGCAAGGTTGATTTTGATTTGTTTTTTTACTTCATGTTGATTGTTCTTGCGTCGATGGTGATGCTACTCAATGTTGAAAACAATGGATTTTAGTGATTTATGGTGGCCTTTGAATCTTTATGATGTTGTGTCTTCCCTAACAACGATGAAGGAGTTCAATGATGATGATGATGGGTACTGGGGGGCTTCCTCATCATAGATTAGTTCGATTGATGGTTGTTTTGTGTAATGGTTTTTATCTTGAGGTGGGACGTGGCTTGAGGAGTGATGATGTTGAGTTTGAATTTTAAATTTTGATGGTTGATGCTTCAATTTTAGAATTTTGAATTTTTTTAGTGGCTGTGGAATTTGGTGTATGGTTCTCAATTCCCAAAAAAAGTGGCTTCTCAAAATAACAATAATAAATCACTTGGGGTCAATGTCATACATCATTTCCATCAAATTGGATGATTAAAAATCAAATAATGTTTTGGGAATTATATTTATGTATCCATGGTAACCTATAAGGGATACAGAATCCCATTATGGACAAGACTATATTGGTAATGTGGACAAGGGATAATTATGTTTGATTTTTGGTGTTGTGTTTGGACCTCATGGATTCTTTCTATGTATCCCATCAAGACGGGTATCAAATCCCACATAGATCAGTTGAGAGGACCTATTCTTATGGAGGTCCTATAAAGGTTTTGTTTATAGGGTTTATGGTCCCTTGAGATAATTTAATTTTTCCATACACCTGTAATGCTTTCCATGATGATGGATTTGGTAGTGGATTATTCAGAATAATATTCCCATTTTTTTGTTGCGATTATAATTCTTATGTTGTATATGAGGATTCCTTGGTGTTCAGAATCATGTGAATATCAAAATCACCACAACCCTCTATGACCAAATTATAAATTTTCACTCTGAGAAAACAAGAGGTCATGTTAGATCCATGAAGCCACAAAATTAACTATTTTTGCTGGAGGACGAATAGTGGAGAATAAAGGGAAATAGATATGGATCTGAATGTTGTTGTCACATTTTGTATTATTGTAATATAGATAGTCAGAATAATCTTATGTAAAAACTATGAATGTGAACTAGAGTAATATTTCCACCTCTAAAAACAAATATAGGGTGATTACAACCTGAGGGATTCCGGATTTTGGTTGGAAACATGTCATTGAGGATGCATGCCTATGTAATCCATATAAGGGAATGCATTTGGAAGATCCAAGGGAAGATTCTCTTCTAGAAATTGAATCTGATAATTTTTATTTAATGATCAAAATTAACATTTAAGATAAAATGATTCACTATTCAATGTGAGAATCAATAGAATGAAAATATTAGAAATATACAAAATACTTTTCTTATTGGTGGAAGAGGTTGGGGATCCTATAGAAGAAGAAAGTATTTTGATGTGACCAATTTTCCCTTCAATGTATCCTATATAGTCAGACCAAAATACTAGTTTGGACATAGCCCATTGGTATAGATAAGTTTGAAGGAATGATGTAGGAGGGGTCCATTGACAATGTTCATGGACTTATACAAAGTGGGATATCCTCGAAAATACATTTTTGTGAATATAGAAGGATAATTCACTACACCTGAAGTAAAACTACAAGTTCAATCCTACCACTCCGTGTATTGAAACAGAGGTCCCTGGTCATATATATGATGGGTGAATCACAAGTCTCTAATCCTTGTATCTCAGAATAGGATATCCCTAAAACCACCTCTAGGATCTCAGTCCTCATGGATATGGGATTTCATATCCACATGCACACTAATGACCTAACCATTCAGTTAGGATAAGAGTGGGACACCTCAACCCAATATAATTCATATCCAAATTAGAGGCATGATGATGTGACTCCTATCATTGTATTTCATGTCTAGAGGCTTAAATTGAGGTTTCTGGTTTTTCCCACTAAAAGAGGGATTCAAAATAATGAGACCCCACTGTAGGAGGTTTTTAATATTTCATAGAAGGGTGTTTCTCAATTCCATGCATGCGGATCATGAGGTTATTCACATATGACCTTGGAAGAGATAGAATTTATCTACATAGCGGTGGTGGAGAAATTTATGAGATGGATATTCCATCAGAAATAGAAATCATGTGAATCAATAAATGTGGGATGCCTTAACCTAGGAACCATGGTTCTCCTCAAGTATCCCAATAAGAGTTTTGTGCATGTACCTTGTCATGGATGATACCCTCACACATTTAGTTTTATTGTTGGGGTGGGGAAAAATATTCCTAAAATATGTATTTGTGTTTCAGACCCTAGAGTGACTTCAATCTTTTAATCTCCCTTAATTACCACTTCTCTATGGTATTTTATAACAACTTGTTAAATTTTTGAGGACCTGGGTAAAGGGAACTTGTGATAATATATTTCCAGATTTTTTCAACTTTCTAGAAGTTAAAATGAAAATTTTATTGGTCCTATTTATAAGAAAATTTAGAACCTCATTTGAAATAGTTTTTATCATAGGAACATCGCATTGGTTCTAAGAACATGTACACAATGTATGGTCCCTTTGTTTCATTGTGTTGTAGTGGGGCGACGTAAGACATCTGATGCACCGGGGTGTTGGTATATACTATCTTAGGTTATTTTCTTTGATTCTTATTAGGTTTCTTAATTTCTTTATCTTCCTTGAGTTACTATTAATAATGTTTTAATCCCATATTAAAAATTAGAGTGTCAAAAAAATACCCCACCCCACTTAGGAATGGATCCAATCAAAATAATCAGTTCTAGTTCTAAGGTAGAATGTGGTAATGATTATGAAGGGGGCCTTGGACGGTTTTGTTGGGTAGAAATGTAGGTGAGTTGTGTTAACCCTTTGAAAATACCAACTTCGCATTTTTATGGAATATTTCCCTTGCGTAGTCTACTTATACTGACTAGTGGTGTCAATAAATACCATTTAAACTTAATTGAAAATTAATTTGTCATTTGTAACTTGTTCTCTTGTCATTTCAGACATCCACCTAACTTTGTCATGATTTTCACTTTGAATAGGCCATTTTTATAACTTCCCAGTGTATATTCATAGTAAAAACACTAAATTGATGGATACATGTGGAACCATCTCATTATGGATTCTACACTAGAACACATCAGTAAGTTTCATGTGAAAGGGAACTAATCGAAGGCCTCTATGAGGGACTTGATTGAGTGGCCTACATGTGGAATTTTCCTTTTTATAAATCATGTACTTTTTCAAAATGAAAATTTTGTCTTAATGAAAAAATATCAATGTATTCTTATAGGATTTCATTGTTTTCTACAATTCCTTCTCATGAACAGGTTATTGTACATACCTATTAATTAATCAATGATGTTTGGCCATATTTCAATTAAATTGTGGGATCAATATTATTAGATTTGTTGAAGGACCTAACATAGAATATTCATGTGTATTAATAAAGCGACTATCATCCCTTATAGTGTCATTGGGTTTAGAGAAGTTCTCTAATCATGGAAAATTGAAGTTATTTCTAAAAGTATTCGCTCACGGAATTTATCAATAACCCTATGAATAACATCTCCTACATGGATGACTACATCATGTATTTGATGGTTCGTACTTCAAATTCCATTCAACACAGCCACTCCACCCTGGATATAAATTATAATAATCAAGAATCAATGATTCACTATTACAACTCAATATTCTATGATTCACAGATAGACTATTCTAAAAATGATAGGGGATGAAATTATTTCAATATAGGCGGTTTTAGAACCAAATTTATGTTGGTGTACTTGGTGTGATGGTATTATGTCTATCTATAGAATTATATCCCATGTTTTTGCATTTAGAAGGTTGAATTTTAATGGAAAACTAATATTTATATGAACCTTGAGATAATCTGTGAGTTGGTGATCCAGTGGACTTCTCAAAAAAATTCCTTCCATTGTTCTTGGTGAAATTTCCATTATCCTTGGGGGAGGGGGTATCATAAAATATTCTATATCCTCTATACTGTGAGCCATATATGATGAGTTTATCTAGCTAATGAAAATCTTGGAAGATGAAGAAATGAAACCACCCTTATCACATGAACTTTGTATGGTGGCATAAAATATATAGAACAATGATCCATACCTCAAGGTGAAATCCATGGGAACAAGAATCAGGCCATATTTTGTTCTTCAAGAACTATGTACTTTAATTTCATGTGATCAATGTAATATTATGTTCCATTAGTGGATTTTCATTCAGAAACATAGTGATCCAAATGTGAAATTATTTTCCTTACTCATGTGGGGATATTTTTGACAAATGATTCAGATACCACATGAGAAATTCTTGGTGTAGGAAAATATGACTGTTAAAGATATATTACCATAAAAATGACATAAAAAATTATGGATAGGTGATTTTTTGTAATTTTGTTTATGGTACATTTGGTAAGATCCATGTATATCTTCTAATCAAATGATAAAGAGAATGAAGTCAAACATTATTCTAGAAATGGTCTATTTTATGGTATGTCCTTTATATAGGGAGTGTTATTTTTTTATTTAATACAACTGGGACAAAGATGTATGATATCTGCATCACTAAAAATCTCATTATAATGTGAATTAACACACTCATAGTTCATGTAAATAGTTACACAAATTAATCATGTATGAATATATGAAAGATGAGACTTCATTATTTTTTAGAATAATGTTTTGCCCCAAGACATAGGGTATAGGGAACAATATGTATTCTCGTAGATGTGAATTAACCCATACCATGTAATAGAATGGATTTTAATCTAGGAATGACCCCCGCACAGAGTATAAATATTATTTCAGCAAGGTTTAGTGTTAGGATCTTAGAGTCACAATGTCTCTCGTGGAAATGATAATCAAACCATACATAGTTTATAAATAAAAGGAGTGGTGGGATACTAGACCTAGTGTTTTTTATCCTCTAAAAAATGGATAAAAATGTTACCTATATTAATGTCCTTCATCAAGGAATTGAAAAATGTAGTTTCATGTCATGTCGAAAATACATAGTCACGTAGTTTATTATCGTTTGGATTGTATGCCAGGGTATTCATTTTATTTTTTAATAAATTTATGATTTGATATACAATTTAAATTCATAAATCATGGACTAAATTGTGCTATGATGTATAAAATCCTACTTCAATGAATAGTCCTTAATGATCGAATTAAATATATCTTTACAACCATGTAACTGTTGGGTTCATTATGGGGTCTCTATCCATTAAGATCAAAGAATAATATATGTTATCATGAAACTTGTTTAAGGAGTAGGTTCCATAAGAATAAGATTATAATTTGTATAATTCATTACTTGTATCATTAGATTATTAAGGATTATTAGAAACTCTTTATGAGGATCAAATCTTGGTGAATTTTCTTATAACAAACTAAAGCTATACTGTTTTTATTGGACACAATGTGATGGAATGCTTGTAATAATTTCTCATCGAGTCACTATGATTAATATATGGTATTTAAGGATTTTTCATCCTTTGATTTTCAATCATATATGGGAATAACGTGCAATTGAAAATAGATCTCATTGGGAAAGACTACATCTGTCCTATTGAAATGCGAATATGGGGCTTCCGACAAGCTAGTATGTGTTGTGGTTTGATAACCCTATAAGGCATGCAAGGGAATATCATGACTAGATTTTTTATCCTTATCCACTATATTTGGTAGAATGTTTGACATGGAATTTTTATGTACACTATTTATCATGTTTCCATTAAATGATATTGGGCTGAGTGGTTGGATTTGATCACATATTCCATGTTTATATTTTCCATATTCACAGAACAGGAATTGGAATTGTTGTGTGTCATTATTATATCAGGGACACAAAATATAATATTTATGTTTTCCTTAATGTAAATGATAAATATTATTGCCCATGATTTTTTAATGGTATTTTTTCAACCCATTTTTTTGTGAAATATATAGTAATGAGGTTGTATTTGAAATTATTACATGTAGTTATAGGGTATGGATTAACAACATCGATTCAAAATATGGAAAATGAATAACAGTATTTGTATATATGTTGAAACTTGGGGGGGGTTATTAATGAAGTTGGAATGAACAATGAAGGAATTACTCTTTTGGGTAAAATATTTGCAATCATAGGGAATGGTGGTTCCATAATAAAAATTCCTTCAGGTTTGATGAGAATTCATTAGCCCAGACTTGTAGGCACCACATTCTCTAGAGTTTACATATTTTATGGTGTCCGGAGTTTCATATCCAAAGATGCATCTAATAAGTACTCCATCAATGTCTTTCTTATATAATACATTACAATTATTTGGGACACCATAATGAGAGACGATGGAGGCTCTCCATAATATTGCCTCTCTCATTTATTTATTTAATGGGATTACTCCACTATAGATGTAGTATATGGTGGGAATGATGCACAATGTTGTAGGAATTTATGGTTCAGTGATTGGACTAATATTATTGATTTCTTACCTAGTGAAAATTGAAAAATGTGAGACCATTTAGTGTTGTGAAATATTGATAACCATTTCAACATGGATTGGATTTTCCAAATCCTTATTTGTGTTTTACAATGCAACGACCTAAGCCTTATATAAATTTGAAATATTAATCAATAATGGATCTAAGAGAAATTATTCTTTTAACCATAATATATAGACAATATGGGAGATTAGACAATTTTTTCGATGGAATATTCATTTTGATATGCTTCATTAACAACTCTGAATCAACATTAACTTCATGGTGTCCCGATAATAATTGGTGAACTGGTTATATGTTTGAAACTAGGGCCTGATATTTTTCCTCATTATTTAAGCACCCTACTAACAAAAGGAGGAAAAAAATTCCCTTTCTATATAGATAATAATGATCCCTATCATGTCCTTATTATGTTTTGGGCTATCCATTAGCTTCCCTAATGGGGATCTAGACAAATAGTTAAAATACATATCCAATGTTTTGTGCCCCAATTGAAAATAAAATTCCACTTCATATTAAAATTATGTATATAATTACACCTCTTCTAAAAAAGAGTATTCTAAAAAAACATATTCCAAATCTTTACATTTATCATTTTTCATATGCATGAACATTTTATTTACTCTTATTAATTTTTATCGTGATTTAGTTTTGATAATTACATCAACTCAACATTTTTTATTATCTAATAATTTTTTTCATGTGTTATAAATATATTATGATATAGTATTTATTATATATATATATATAAATATTGATTTTACTCATGCCTGGTTTTTAATATATTAAAGATAATAATATTATCTTCATTTCATTTGGTATTGACAAAATCAAATTAGTTTTTTCTATTGTGAAACAATTCTATAAAAAATTTACAAGTTGTTGAAGTGACATTACTATTTTTAGATCAAATTAACCACAAAATATTGATTATATCCAAAGATATACTGAATAGAATCATTATCACTATATATATATATATTTAATACTTGTATCAATATTTTATTAGTTTACAAGGATGTATTAAATGGTTGGTTGTGTACAATAAAAATTATCGGATGTTACTATAGTAGTTTCACAACCCTATAGTGACCATATTTGAATAACTAATGTATATGATTTATTAAATGTTTTAAAGATATCAGAATCACTTGAAAATAACGGAAATGAAAAAAATACAATTTTATATTTATTTCATTGGTTTACATAGAATGATAAAAAGTTTTTTTTGTGGCAATTAAATTTTATAAATTTCTATGTTGATTTTTAAGGACTGTATTTTTTATAGAATTATATTGCTTTTATTTTTCAATGATATTGGGAGTTATATAATTTTATTGATTAAATTAATGATCTAAAGGAAGGATATTAATTTTTTTTTAAAAATACTATATAAGGAAGAAGTCTGAATCTAATATTAAGGGGATGTAAAAAATTATTGATGTCTCCAAATATGAGATGTCCATATTATTTGAGGATTATATCTACCCTATATTTGGAATAGTGGAACCCAACATTAAGAATCGTGAAACACTACCTTTGATAAAATGTATGTTTAATCAACCCTACACTTATGAACAACCATACAATGGTAAAGAAAATTCTTATTGAAAATTATGTTCATGAACCATACATCTGTAATTTACCATTTATTCATGAATCCTCCATTAAATGTACCCTACATTCCTAAACCATAAATTTTGTAAAACCTACATTCCCATAAAAAATCACCCTAATTTCATGATTCTTCCTTATGCTATTTTTTCTAAAAACCTTAAAACCATCATGTTGTTCATGTCATTACAAGATGAAACACTGCATCCAAAAATATAAAATTTACTGTACACTATTAAAAATAAAATATACAATCGTGACCTGCTCCATGATGATATATTAGAGTTATTATTTAAATTTTTTCTTGTAATAAATATGTTATAATATAATTAATTT
The DNA here is from genome assembly GCA_963277665.1 of Viscum album. Taxonomy (NCBI): domain Eukaryota; kingdom Viridiplantae; phylum Streptophyta; class Magnoliopsida; order Santalales; family Viscaceae; genus Viscum; species Viscum album. The sequence goes on along the minus strand of OY728135.1, from coordinate 1,543,221,043 downwards.
AAATTTATATCGACTCAACTCCTATTAAAATAGTAACATGGTATGTGATGAAAAATGGATGTTTAGATCTATATTTTCAAGCTAAGATCATATGTTTAGTTTCCACCAATTTTACAAAATGAAATGTTGCCTAGTCAAAGGTGATTTTTGGATCATACGTATGATCTTATCATATATTTATCTTGATAAAAAATATAAAATACAATTACCAATGAAGGATAAATTGACTACATTGATGTCATATGAACATGAATATGTAAAAATGTTGGAGAATATCCTTTTCACACTACATCTCATTGAGTTTCATCATGCTGAGATTCATTTAATCACAACCCTAATTAGAGATAGTTATTAAAATGAAAATTTCATAGCACAATTAATGGTTATGATGGAAAAAATATCTTAATGTTGAAATATAAAATAAGTAGAGTATGTTGTATATGTATCTTACAATGCTCTGTTATATTGGATTAAATGTATATTAAATTGATTTGTTTTTATATGGATGAATATTATTGGTATATTAGTTGGATAAATTCTAATAAATACAATGTAATATTAATGAATATATTCCAAATATTGTGTTTCATATGTTTAGATTGAAAATTTTCTATATAATTATAATGAATTTTTTCTAGAAAAGGAATAGGACATAAAATTTATTCAAATTCAAATATATGATGTTACATTCATAGTGTGATTCTAATTTTTAATTTTTTTAACTATGCTTAAAGTTGATTAAATGTATTTAAAAGGTTTATTTATATCATGAAATGATTTTATTATTTTGGATATTTTTTCTATAGATAAATTCAACTTATATTGTTTTTTATTAGATATTTATTCATCATGAAGAAGCCACATATGCTACTCAATGCATGGGATATTTTTTAAGGATATTAACAATATTTTTTATCAATACCCAATGAGAGGGAATTTATATTACTAATGGATATTAATTCTCTATATATATATCTCACTATTATTGAAATTAAAAAAACACGGAATATCATAGATGTGAAAACTATGGAAAAAATAAAGTGTAAAAATATTCTGTTTCTCATCATTTTAAAGAAGAGAGAAATACTATTTGATCATCATTGTTCCATCACAGTTAAATTAATAATGAATAATTGGAAACATTTTCTAGTCAATTTTTGTCTTTTTATATAATAATAATCTTTTACAATACTGATGATACATTTTTTGTTCTTGAAGAGTATTGAAGATCATTAGAAAATGTTATTTTCATCTACAATTGTGCTCTATAACAGCTTCACAATAACAATATCTCATCAATTTTCTATCGAGTATCGACTTCTCAGACATAATCATAGTTGTGTTTCCTCTTATTGGACTAATATTTGTATGTTTTCATTCCCTAAAAATCAACCTAAATTCCCTTTAAAATCCTAATAAGGTTTCCACGGTCTGTACTCGGTTGTGGAGTTCTCCAGATTATAGGACCTATAGTTGAAAATAACTATGATTAAGTATTATAGAATTGGGTGAGTTGACTAGTATTTTTTTATTCCTTATACCATTATAAAAATATTTATTCTTTTTTCCTTTATTTATTTATTCTTCTCTATTGACTTGATGATGGATGGAAATGATCACTTCATTTTAAAAGGCTCATATTTATATTTTTATGATTTTTAAATGTATTCAATTCACCCCCTCATGTGTCTTCGTCATGGCCATTACAACCCAACATGACCTAAATATATATTCGTTGTAGGATAACCACCCACAATTCCAAATTACCTATTATTATATGTTTGTTGTGGATATATTTGAGTGGGTTATTGTGAGAAACCAAATGGAGATTGTGGTTCTGCATGTATTTCCTCAGTTTTTGAAAAATTATGATTATCCCCAATAATATCATCATGATAATCTAATAAATAGTCACATCAACTATAAAGGTTCAAATTTTATGTTAAAGGTTGTTTTCATGAGCAGTTCTATTCTTTTTTGTAAGTAACGTGTATAGTTACCTCTTCAAGGATATCACATTTAGAATGAGAAGATTCTCCCCAAAATAGTGTAATTACCATTGGTGAGATCTAGATAAATTTGTTAACATTGTAAAATTCCTCATAGAAGTCACTATCCCAATGATATATGACCACCTTCTTCATAAAATTTATTAAAGTACAACCCTTTTCTAGATTGTTGGATATGAAGTGTAAAATGTATCAAATTTTTTTCCTGAAGTCCTCTTAACTCTTTAAAGTTTCTAAGGGTAAAATGACATGGGAATAATATGAATTCTCAGGGACTAATTAGATTCTATTATGGCATATGACATAGCCAATATGACTTACCGAGGTTACCCAGGGAGAACATTTCATTAGGCTCATAATCAGGCTTTATTGTCTCATTTTTTCATAGATGGTCTCTATATCGACCCTGAATTCAGAAAATTATTGGTACATAACCATAAGATATTAAACATTAAGTTTGAAAAAATTCCCCATGATGGTTTTAATGAAGAGATGAATAATGTGATGGTATGTGAAACAAAAATTCTTCAAACCAATGGGTATTTCTAGATAGAAAAATACTCCCTGAGGGCCAAAAATAAATTATATTATTTATCTTCTATGGAAATCATAATTATGATAGAAAATGAATATATACCATGAAGGATATGTTTTTCTAATAATTAATTTCATCAATCAGTAACTCTGTAATTGGAATTTTTTAGTTATCTTTTGGACATTGCCAATTGACAGTAATGAAGTTGATATAGGCACTAATTTTCTCATTGTACATCATTACCGGGACAATTTTGGGTAGTAGATTTAGATAATGAACTTCATGAATTAATTTATAATTGATTATAATGTCCAATTCCTCCTTAATTTTAGAGTCTTGAGTTGGGTTTGTCCTTGTAGCTACTTGTCGTCAACCTCAGTGGTCTTGTGCAATGGTCATGTGTTGAGTGGCCACATTTTGATTGAGGAATGGAATCTTTTTGTAATTACATACGAATACATATTTATTATTCATAAAGAAATAGGTGTAGACCGTTTTTTTATTAGAATTCTGGGTGACACTAATGAATTTCATCCATCGATCTTCATCTTTATCCAATCTTATTTCACTAATATCTTCTACAGTTGTAGACACAACATCCTTAAATGAGGGAGGGGAATCCTTGATGACTTAATTCTATTCATATTTACCTCCTATTGTTTATTACATTATTTATTTCCAAAAATAGGGGATGTTTCTACTTTTCTACATTCATAGGGTGAAGTAATGACATCTTAATCGATTGATATTTCATGGTAATTTTCAAGTTCAAGTGGTTAAGTGATGGAATTTACACTAGTCATTTTCACTGTCTGAATATCAGATGACATGTCTTATATTTTTTGGTTATGTTTTCATAGAATATGGCATAGATTTTTTTAAAACTAATCATGAATTTGGCCCCACCTCTTAGATCTAATTTATGGGAAGAACATACATTTTTTCTAATAAAATTGAAAGGATTATTTCAGATCATCTCAAGATAACATAGGGAATTGATTCGAGAAACATCATCTATCATGGGTTATTTCTATTTTCACTAATAAATTCCTTTGGAAATTTATTTTTATTCAAATTATAGAAATGGGGAATTATCATTATACAATGTCTCAATTTGACAGGGTAGTGCCTGTACCTACGAGACTATATGAATAAATTATTATAATGTAAGCTCCAAATTTGACATTGGTAAATGAACTTTTTATTGTGTTGTTTATTACTCTATCATCCATGTCACTTCATGGGAGATTTGATTTATGAGGTATTAGCTACCAATGAAGTCATCTATAACACAATATAAGATTCTGATGTCATAATAGTCTATTGAAACTATGCTCTAGGGATAGAATCAGACTTCTTGATCATCTCTCTAAAAAACATGTTAATGATCAACTATGAATCATAACTGTTATCTTCCTTATATTAATTATTCTCATATAGATTAGTGGAAGAATGATATTCTACATTCACAGGTGGATTTATCATCTCCTCCTTCTCAGAGTCAACCATATTTTTCTGGATGTCTTGGAATACAAAAGAATTGAGGATATTGGGTCCAAGTGCTCGGTATGAGGGGAGATAGATTGTATTATCTTCATCACCATCCTTTATAAGTTTATTAATATTTTATAACATTATTAATATGTTCTCCAATATAGAGAATATTGGGCTGGGACATGTTCACATAGAAAATAATTAATATTGTTTCTCTTCTCATTGAGTTGTTTTCATCTCTTCTATATTTGATCATCAGGATGATTCAAGTGTTGTGGCAGACACTCTAGAAGGGGGACTACATGGTATTGTGAAGGATTTAGAGTGTGAGTAAAAATCTTTCGTAATTTTAGGAATGTTAGCCTATTCATAAACATATCTTTTCCATTGAGCTGGTTTAATTACTAATGACATAGCCTTGGTCTGGGTGTTGGAGAATTCAACTTTTTGAGAAATAGAGGCCTGGTCCCAAAACCCTCTAGTTTATTTTATAGGGATGAATACTTTTCATACTTAATCATGAATATTATATATTCATATGGAAAAGTTGTATTCATTATAAAGATGTATATTTTGGGAGTTTTAAACCCCTTCAACAATGAAATGAAGTTTGAGACCTTCACATTCTCTATTCATTTGGCCTGATGCGGGTGTGAGTTAGTATGGGATTTTTTTTGTTATGCATATCAACAGTCATGAAAAGAGTCAATTATTTAAACCCAAGATGAAACTATAATGTTAAACAATTCCATATTTCATGGGACTTCTGTAATAGGGAGAACAATGATATTCAGTGCTCTGGGTTAACCCCCATAATGTTATATCAACACTATATTGGGCATCTATGATCAAATAACAAAATTAGTTTAATGTTTTGTGGTATGAATACCCGAGGACTCCTTGATGCTTCCTTATGTTTGGATTTCATGTATCTAGGAAATCTTTTGAGTTAGTCATTAATTTAATCCATTCTATTCCATTGACATTACATTGATACTCATAATATTTCAATATATTCGATATTAAGTGAAGAATATTGTTCTATATATAAAGGAGGATTTAGTTCACATAATCTTTTAAAAATTAATCCTAATTGTTTTAGTGAGGATTCAATTAATTCTATAATTTGATTGGTATTCCATTATTGACCAAATATTTCATCCTATTCAGTATGTACTAAACATTATGTTCTATATGTTACACAACCTGGTCTAGCCTAATGGGATTATTTCCTATATCGTTATTATAAATTGAATGATTTGTAAGGATATCCTCTGTAATATTGGTAGTCATAAAATACATTTATGGTTCACATAATTCCCATCTCATTGGGATGTATTCGGTATAAGAGTTGATGAACCATGTCATTGACCGGGTATCAGACATGAATGGCCTTAATTTTCTATGTGCCTCCTAGTCAGATGGTTTTCCTATAATTGTATTTCAATTAGAGTTCAATTATGTTAAGTGAAACAATATAATATAAAGAACATTCATGGAGAATTTCATTATATGATGGAATACAATTATGTCTTGATACTCAACTGTATGGATATTCCCTGTAGAGTGTACCATTAGAAGGCCTACTTGTGTAGACATAAATATGTGGAAGACCTTATTGTTGTTTGATCTTCAATCCATGTGGAGGGATGTAATGACTCTCATAAAAATATTGGCCCTATACACCAATAATATTTTGAACATGAGGAATTAATTCATGGTTTAGTGTCTAGAAAGTATATTCAAAATTATTTCTACTATCCCTATAATTGGGTAATCAGAGGGTAGGATCTAATATGACATAGACAATTGGATATGCTTTTCACAAACTCTAACATTATGTTGAGTTGGATTTTATATAATATCTTTTTTTTGGTTATCTCTACTGAGGATGCATCATGGATTCCTTATTGTGAGTAATTGGGGCCACATACTAGAAAAATTAGTTGTTCATGTATGGAATATTGTTTGGTAAGATCTTGTGTTGTTTTCATAATTTGAAAATTGGATTCTATAAATTTTTAATGGGAATGTGAATTAATTGGTGTAGTCATTGGAATAGGATTATTACCTCTTATTTTGTGAGGTGTGCATTCCTACTCTAGTAGTTAGCATATTACAGGGGAGTCATCCATATGACCTTCTTGTGTTGAAACATAGGTGTGTGTCAGTTCTGGTGTGACATGATGATGAGTACCTCAAATTGTAGAGGTGGAGTTTCATGTGAAATGATCTTCCTATTCTATATTAATCATTATGAGTCCCTAAAAGGTGTTTATGATGTGAAAAAAGATTTGAGTATCCCATTACACCATTTTTAGTATGTGCATTGTAAATTAATTTCCTTGAACTGGGATATATGACCATAATAAATCTAGATCTAGGGTGAATTATTGATCATTTTCTCAATTTCCTACAACTGAATTCATACAATACTCAACTGCATGGGTATATATCTGGTTATGCTCCATTTATTTCCTAGGAATGTCTAGATGAATTCTCTATAATCATTATTTTGAGACTAATATCTAAATTTATAAATGTGGTCATGTGTGTGTTCTAGCTCCAAGTTTTCTACCATTATTGACTAGAGAATTCACTGAAAACTAACAAAATGAGGCACATCCAAGGCTGGGTAATTTAAGATAGATTATGTTCCTACTATAGGAGTTATGCCATCTTCGACTGTCAGTATTGGTAGGCATGGAAATATGTTTGTTTCCAGTCACTATTTTACACCATATTCAATTTGTTGTATACAATGAAATATTCCATATGTGGCTTTTGAAAGTATTCATTAGTGAGGGTGTCTGTGTTTTCACTCTTTCATTTTTACACTAAATTGATTGGAAGACTTCTCTGGAAGGGGAAGGGGTGTGTCCCTACCCCTTTTGATAGGGTGTTATCCTCTATAGGTTGTATTGTGTACCTGTGTATAGATGAACTAGTATGAAATTATAAGGATGGAACCATCATCATGATGAGGTTATACTATCATGTCGCATTGGTGTATTTGTTTACTGGAATAATAATTTTCATATGACCCCTGTTTCTTATGGGTTATGCCATTTTTGGACTCTTGATTCTTCTACCTAATGTATGGGAGGATATGGTTGTTTTATTGATAAGCTCCTAAAATTTATAGAGAGGATGTCATGATCCATCTTCATGTGGAAAGATGAGATCCAATGAGGGGATGATTAGAAGGACTTAGTGAGATAGAGATCCAATCAGGAAGCCTCTAGGGACAAGATGGTACTGTTCTGATAATACTCTTAGATCAGTTCATTCAAGACACAGTGTTGATGACATTGAGCAGTGGATTTTGTCCTCTTCTTGGAGGAGGATCCACCATAAATTGTAGTCAGGGAATAAATTTTTGATAGTTTATGTACCACTATTTATATTGAAGGGAGATATTTTTGAATGTTCCTAAAACATAGGTTACAAACATGAAAATGAAAACACCATCAATGTAATATCTCATTAAATGAACACATATATAATTTATTATAATTATAGTATTACACTTATTTTGAGATTGAATATGGTATGAGAAGTGGGTGATTCTAGAAGTATCATTAATGATTCATTTCCGGTTCATAATTTTTTTTCATCCCCACATGACATGTGGAATTGTATTGAAGTTTTATAGAGTTGTTAGATAAACCATCACATCGGACTCATACACCCACATATATTTTGGGCGAGATCCAATGGGGATTATTTGTTGAATATAAAATACCCAATAGTTATACAATTAATGATGACTTATGGACAAGATTTTAAATGGAATGTGAATGTTGGGATACTTTTTCAACGATACAAAAGTTCTCATGTTGGTCTTGAGGATGGGAGATCAGGCTCATCACACATTTTTGGGGGAATGTTTTATAATATGGGAATCTCTTATAGAATAATGATATGATCATGAATACTTCATTTAATCCCTTGTATGACATGGATCAACCCTGTATTAATAATAAATTATTGTCTTTTAATCGATGTAGACTCATATGTATATATCTGATGTTATTTATGACTAGTGATTTATGTATTAATCTGAGGTTATCTATAAATGAAACTACCTTATGTAATTATTAGAGATTATTTTGTAACCTTATTGTGAAAATGGTTTTCAACCACACAATGGGGTGATCTAGAGTGTATCCTCAAACATGGAGATGGGAGTTTTTTTTGTTGGGATCAGACCCATCAATGGGATTCCTATATATACTTGTTAATGGAATTAGAACTCACATAGTTTGGTTCAACATAACTGGACACATAATATCATTTATGGTCATCTGATAATGACCAAATAATGTGGTTTAACACCACATGGGATGGAAATGTTGGATTAATGTTCATAATCAATGCTTGTTGTTGTAATTACGCCAAATCAGCCTAGTGAACATGGAAGGAATATGGACCCTAGGTTGGATAAGATGTTCCTTGATTATGTGGCACATGGACAATCATGGTTGATTTATTTTTCTACTTTGTTCCTAAAGAACACTTCCTTTATTTCCCATTTTTATGAGAATCAAATCCCACATAGATTGGTTATGAGAAACCATTCCTATATTGGTTATATGTTGGTTTGTCTCGTTATGGAATATGGAACTTTGAGAGGATTGAGGTGTAGAATACACTTTAAATGATTCCCATGAGGTTGGGTTTAGTTTGGTTTTATACTAAATAGGATTCCATTTTTTTTGGTTATTCTTTGGCTTACACCAGATTGGATGTTACCCCAGGGTTTGGGTTTGTGCATATATCATAACCATAACCAACCTATAAACCACAAAACTCCCGCTCCCTGTTGGGAAAAAGAGGATGTAGTAGATCTAGGAAACCAATAATCCACTTTTCATAACAGTGGATGGATTCTTTATCCAAAAGATAATTAGAGAGGAATTTTAATGTACCTATCTACACATTGATTTTGGTAAATGGGATAGTCAAAATGACTACTAGCTATGAACCACCCAGGTGATGATGATAAAAAAATTTTCCTTAAATTTTAAATATTATGGTCTTATAAAAAGAGAGATTTAATTTCATGGTTGGAAACAGGTATATGATGACCCATGCCTAGGGAGTACCTATTAAGTAAGGTTAGCAGATGATCTAGAGTAGATTATCCTCCAAAACAGGTATATGACTCTAGGGATTTCTTAATTTCCAGTAAACCTTAACCTCTATTGAGTAGTTATCAAATGTTATAAATATAAAAAAGTTTAATGTTTGGAATACTACATAAACCTTCTCGTACTAGTGGAAGAGGAAGAGGATACAATGGAAGATTAATTAGAATTTATGTTCTCCTAAAATCCAATCATTATATCCTAGATAGTCAGACCTAACTACACATTTAGAAATTGCCCAAGGGAATGGATAATGAGGCAGGAATGACATAGAATGGGTCCTTTACAAAATTTTAGGGGCTTAATCTTTTAGGGATTCCCTAGAAACCGGTACTTGGGGAAGAATGTAGTTTAATCTACTACCCCAATAATTTTAAAGTCAGGTTTGACCCTTTCCCTTCTCTCATGGAAACGAAGTTCCATGTTCATAGGGAAAACATGGGAATATATAGCCTCTATCAATGTCTCTCATATTATGATATCCTTGACACCCCTCTGAGTGTTAGGGTCATATTGACTGAGGGAATTCCTATCCACATGCCCCCCGAGGAAACTACTCATCATGTATGAAATGTGCAAGACCTATATGACTGAGGGAATGCATATAAAAAGGGTGACATGAAAATGTGCCTCCTACCATGATATTTCATGTATAGAGGCTTTAGATGAGGTTTTAACTTGGTTCCCCTCAGAAGAGGGATCCAATTGAATGGGAACCTTTTCATTGGAGGCTCATAATAGGGGTTAAAAGGATCTCGTGTGTGTCATGGTTTGATGACTTGGAGGTTCTTCACAATTGCTATGGGGGAGATAGAAGTGCATAACATGAGGGGAGTGGGGGGTGTTGGACTTTATGAGGTGGATATTATGTGGGAATTGATACACTATTGAAAGAAATCATGGGATATTCCATTTCATATTTAACACCCAATGTTTACATGATACTTTTCTCTTAGAATAAGGTAATAGCTTTAGTTGTACGCAACTGCATGTTCTAGCACACCATGATCAATCAAACTTTCCGTTTTGAATGGTAATACCCACTTTTTAACGTTTTATAAATTTTATTTTTCAAAATTGACTTCATTTTTGGATTTGGAATATCAAAATTAGTTTAGGGTGAATTTTTAGTATTTTCATGAAAACTTTCAAGTTTTGATGAATAGTGAAAACACAACATTATTGTATAAAAAGAACTTATTATTTAAATAATTATTTATTTTATCTAATATTTTTAGTCGAAAATAGTTACATAATACCAGTATAAGTTCTATTTAATTCATTAGTGTCATTTAATAAAAAAATAGATGTATAAAAGTTTATTGAACATTTCAACATCGTTAACCCACCTTCTAGGCACATTGGAAAATTTTCATAAATCTTATTTTTATTTCTTCTATGAATTTAATTTCAAAAATATGAGATACAAGGTTGAAATCATTATGTAAAATCTGGTTCAATAGGATGAAAATAATTTTTGGTGAATAGTTACTTTTGAATTTTAATTAACACGATGAAAAGTAAATAGGGTAATTGAATGTAAAAAATGACATTATAACTACAATAACACATGTTATAATTCAATTGGATAAGTTTTTTTCAACCAAATAGACATTAGGAATAAAATATGATCCTATTTGATTCACTTTCATTAGATTAGACATGCATTATTATTTTATTTAAAAAATAGTTAAAAGTGTTAAATTCAAATTTTCATAAGTAAAACATTTTTAATATAGGGTTATATATAAGATAAATTATACTATAAATATTCACTAGAAATTTTAAAAAATTTCATACATAATGGTATTTTATTTATAATTTTTAGACATTAAATGATTAAATTTATTTATGACACAATGATGATGCAATAATTACCTTATTAATGACAAATTAAAATAATTGATATTATAAATATCCATATCAATATAAATTGAGACTTTTGATGCAATAAAATAATTTTCTATGTTAAGATGGAATTTAATTATTGATTAAAATAATTTTTTTGAAGTGATAAAGTTGTTATTTCTTTCACAAAAACAAAATACCAAATAGTGTAAAAATATACATAAATGAGTTTTTAAAACTAATACTATATTATTAAATGATATTAAATTCCAAAAAATATAATAATTGCAAAAAAGACACATATAAAGTTATATATTACAATAATGAACCTTTTGGGTTGAAGTTGACTTTTAATAGTACATTTATTAACAATTTATTATAATAATACAAGAATACATGCTAAAAGATAAACTATTTAACTAAGAGTTAAATCTAAATCATAAAGTTAATATGATAACCTAAACCTGCCAAAAAACCTATTGGATGAGAGGTTTTCAACCCCTTATCACCTTATCCTAGAAATAAATCATTTTTGTTCCATTAGAAGATGAAAATATTTTATAATAAAATAATATTTTATTCTTTTCAAAAAAGTGACCAACAACTCTCTTATCAGGGTTTGCTACCCCTTCTATGAAACTCACACATCCAAAGACATTTTTCATGGCCAACCCCATCTCAAATATCTTTTCAACAACCCTCAATTCAACCTAGAGGCCTTACATTGATCAGAATACTGACATAAGGATACCTTTTGATCAAATCAAGAGGAAGCACCCGAAGAAGAGGTAATAATTTCATCACCACTTTCAATATTCTTTTCTTCTTCAACTTCCTCATTCATTGTTGTTTCCATAGAATAATAATAAATCTATTAACTTCAATATAATTTGATGTTATTATAAACATGGTACAACCATGGTCATCATTCTACCTATCCTATGAATGACAAAGTCACTATACGTGTGTACGTACGGCTTACCATCTCCACGTCATGGTGTGGTTTATTACTAAAACTTTATTATTTTCATGAGTATAATAATGAGTATAATTTATGTAAATAATTAATATAACATGTTAATTATTATGTATATATTATATGCTATCCAATTACATACAATTTCACCATCAATTCAATGGTATTGTTGCTCATGCATACGTATGAGTGACCTTCTCCACGAACACAATGAGATTCATTCCCCATCGTAACCATTCAAGAATAATTTTGAATTTATAATTAAAAATAATGTTTAAGGACATAATTTGTGATATGAATCAAATATATCCAATCCATAACAAAATTGAATTACATAACAAAACATATAAAGGAAAACAAATAATTTAACACTAAAAACAATGGTACTACTAAAATATTATTAACAAAACTATATTAGAAGGCCATATATAATATCATATTTATGTACATGGTTCTTTTATAATTTAATAACAATGATTTAACTATTATACAGTATGTTAACGTACCCTAGACCAAGGACAATTACAAGGCACGGGTTATTTCCTCATTCTCATTATTATCCATGATTGTTTATCTGTAAGTATATACTAGGAAATAATAATCAACTATTTCCATGTTTCATTAAAATGTTTTAAAAATGAATATTTTATGTTTTTAGGTAAGTGACTATTTAACTCTATCATCATTTTAAATGTGATTAATTATTTAGTTTTCTAAATCCTTAAATTAATTTTCAGGTTTTCAAATTGATTATAAGGATTTTTTACATAGAATTGATTATTTAAAAGTGTTAATTTATTTCAAAAGTTTCAATGTTTTATGTGACACATTGATTGAAAAATCTATTTTCAATGACTTTATAAATTGTGTGACATTAATATTTTATCCTGAAATGGGTTATTTCTCTAAATGAGTTTTCTTGATTATTTTCAAATATTTCAACATCCATTAATGGATATTATTCTTGATTGACATTAATTTACTATAATACAATCATACATATTTTATTAAATGAGTTATGATATTTTTGACTATGGATTTTCTATTTTTATACCATTCATGGTTTATAGTTAAATTATTAACATTTTGTATGCTGTTTTTAATACGAATGATTTTGTTATATTTCAATATTTTCATATGGGAATGAATTTGACTTAGTAATTGACAGGTGGAGCCCTTTATAGCACCTCGATGCATTGATAGGTCTCATGAGACAAACTAGTGTCTTGGCACAAGGCCTAGACATAATCTTTATTTGTTTTCTGAGCACAAGTCCTTTATGTTGTGGTTATGATGTCCAACATTATGCATTCCATCATTATGAAATTAGCTATTGATATCACATGTGATTATTTGACTAGTATAATATCCATGTGAATAAGTAAATGGAATTATTTGATTATTTACTTACCTATTATGCTAAAGTTTAATTTTAAAATACATTTGTTTTAGTATTATACATTGCCTTAAATTTTTATGATTATTTATGAATGTTTCACTATTTTCTTATCCTCACTAAGCTTCGGAGCTCACCACATAAGTTTTCTGTTTCCCATGATGTGAAGAAGTATATTATGATTAACCTATAGGGATAGGCCAAAGGATATGAGTGTGTACAAAGGGGAAACAATGTTTTTTTTCATGATGTAATGTAAAACCTATGTATGTATCTAGTACTTCAAATTTTATTAAACTAATCGATATTTCCGGACTTGATATCTTGTGATCTGGACAATGTTATGTAATAATGCACCGACTCAGGGAAAATATGGTCGGAGTGTTTTCAATTGTTATTAGAGTAATTTTAGGACAAACCATGGAAGGTAAATTTAGAGAAACTCTGATTAAAAAATGTTACCCTAAGATAGAATTTTAGGATTAATATAGAAGGACTTCCTAGAATTTTGGTAATGTAGAGATTTTGAGTATTTTCCGATAAATACATCCTTATCTAGAAATGTTTAGGTAGAGGCAGCTCTGGAACAAATCTAACTAAGATTGAAAACCCTAACAAAGGGTTTCAGGCTTGACTCAAGATATCCTGGTACATGAAAATTGGCCTTGATGCACTCTTGGTAATGAAACTCTGGGGGGATATGCTTAGTATAATTCACATTTTCATTACAAACCATTATGAAGGATTTATGAGTAAATACTTCCTCAATGATAACATTTTTTTATGATTATGGATTATGTGAATAAACAGTAAAATTTATGTTGTGTATTTTAGTAGTTTTTCATTAGGTATTGCAATTCATAAAATAATCTAGTGTATGCCAATGTTTGGAAATGGTGCTTAGTGGAAGGAAAGGAAAATGTTTCAGTGCACAAAATCCATGTAGGGATTTCCCTCCTACTCAAGATAGTTATAGTGGAGTTGGTGATGCAACCGATGATAAACAACCTATAACCATATTGGGAAAACTCAAACTGGTTATGAATAAAAACCATACTAATATGGAGAACCCTGATCAACAATATGAAGGATCAATGTTAGACCACTACATGAGGAAACATCCACTAACATTCAATGGTACTAAAAATCCATTTGTATCTGAGAAACGGATAAGTTCTTTAGAGAATTTATTTCAATATTTGGGGAGTAGGGAAATGGAAAAGGATGTCATGGTAGTTTATCGCCTCACGAGAGACACATATCAATGGTTTCCATTAATTAAAACAAAAAGGAGGAAGTAGAAGTATAAAATATGAAATGAAGAGAGTTAAATGAAATTTTTAATGAAAAATACATTCCTCTTGACAATTGAGTAGATTTGAAAAGACAATTTCTATGTCTGAGGAAAAAGGTGGATGTGAAAGTCGAAAAGTATGAGGCTAACATTACAAGGGTAGAAAGGAATGGAAAAAATTATATAAGTAACCCAAAGAGTAAGATTGATCGATTCATTGATGGGTTAAAACCATTTCTCCATTGATCATTAGTCTAACAATCCTTCTATTCATATGAAGATATTGTCTCATGTGCTATCAAAACAGAAAAGTAATTCTCTATGTCTTATGAATATAATGAAAATAAAGAGAAGAATAGATCTGATGAACAATATGGAAATATAAATAGTGGATGAAGGTAAAATGTAATTTCTTTCATACGGAAAATGTGGGAAGAAACCCCTCAGTACGTTCTTGAAAGAAATGAGAGTCTGTTAAAAGATTGATGAAAATGGCCACCAAGCTCATGATTCAAAGGGAAAGAAATAGGTTTCCATATTTGAATTAAACAATTTTAGAAAAATGGGGCATTATGAAAATGAATGTCCTAAAATCCAATGAAATTTACCTCATAGAATGAAAAGGGAGAAATTCCAAACTTATGTGATCACTACGACTGAGGTTGATGCTCTAAATGATGTGGTGGAAGGTAATTTAATGGTTTCCTAAAATTTAGCCAATTATTTATTTGATTATAGATCATTGAATTGTTTCATATCATCCCAATTTTCTATTAAAATTAGATATTTCCAATTTGATTTTACTAGGGAATTTTCTGTCAAAACACCTATGGGAAGTATCATTAGAATAATGTTTTTTAATCAGTTCCCATCAAGTAATATAAACGTATTTTATCTGATGATATCACATTCATACCCATGATTGAATTTTTTATAATCTATTGTATGGGTTATATTTTTGACCATGTTGTGAAAATTTATTTTTATTAAAAGGAGGTTACAATTTTCGATGATAATAAAGAGTACCTTATCATTAAAGTAGAAACACCACCAATAGATTCTCATATAAACCCACTATGAGTAACACTACTAAATTTAATTACCATGGAGGAAGAGAGTTAGATATTTATTTGTGGGGAAAGGTATGTTCAAATTGAGGACATACCTATTGTGAAAGAATATATTGATGTGTTTCCAGAGTATTTACCTAGACCTCCAATATGATGAGAAATTGAGTTTTCCATTGATTTATTTAATTGTTCAAGGTCGATATCAAAGACCCCTTATAGAATGGCCATTGTGGAATTAGAGGAACTAAGGAAACAACTAAAGGAATTCTATAATAATGGATTTATTCACCCTAGAGTTTCTCCATGGGGATCCACTATTCTTTTTGTTAAGAAGTAAGATGGATCTATGAGGTTGTGCACTGACTACATATAGATAAAGGCTATAATAATAAAGAACATGTATCCCATACCTCGAATTGATGATATATTCGATCAACCTCATGGAGCTCAATATCTTTTAAAGATTGACCTTTGATCTTGATATCATCAGTTGTCTATGAAGAAGGAATACATTCTGTAAACTACATTTCATACTAGGTATGGGCATTACACATTTACACTAATGCCTTTTGGATTTACTAATTCACCCTCTTTATTCATGGTTACAATGAATAGTGATTTTAAGGAATATCTCAATGACATTATAGTGATATTTTTTTTATGATATCTTTGTTTACTCCAAAATCTTTGAAGATCATCAAAATCACTTGCACACTATTCTAATGAGTTTTAGAATAAATGAATTATATGGGAAGTTTAGCATGTTTGAATTCTAGGTTCATGAGATTTCATTTCATGGCCATACTGTCTCCATGGATGGAATATTTATTGATCGTTCAATGAAAAGAGAAATAAACCAATGGCTAGCACCAACGAGTATAACTGAGGTACAATGTTTTAGCACGTTATTATCATTCGTTTTTCTAGAATGGTGCTCGATTGGCTAACCCATTAAATAATATCAAACTAAAAGGGGTTAAATTTGTTTGAAAAAAAGACTGTGATAAATTTTTTGAATAATTGATGAAAATATTAGTCAATGCACCTATATTGACTCTACTATTGGGGAATGATGGGTTTGTTCTTTATAGTGATGGTTCATAGAAATGAAATAGTTGTCTCATTATGCAGAATGATAGAGTTATTTCTTATGCATCACATCATCTAAAAATTAACGATTAAAACTATCCTACTCATGATATTCAGTTAGAAGTTATAATATTTGATTTAAAGTCATGGAGACACTATCTCGATGTTGAAAAATGTGAGATATATACTGATCAAAAGACTTTGGTGTATATTTTCTCACCGAAGGAACTCAACATGAGTTAAAGATGATCACATGAACTACTAAAGGATTATAGTTGCACTATACACTACCACTCAAGGAAGGAAAATGAGGTTACAGATGCTTTGAGAAAAAAAGGATCCGCGAGTTTGGAACATGAAGTGAGTTAAAAGCGATCATTTGTTCGTTGATGTAGTAAAGATAGACATGGGAACAATAATGGATGCTAAAACATCAATACTTTTTCAAATGGGTTCCAAACCATATTTACTAGAAAGGATAACAAGTTCTCAAACTGATGATGAGGACTTTAAAAATAAATTTAAAGTTGTGAATGATGTGAAATTTATTGACATTGTATATGAAGATTGAATTTTAAAATTTTGGAAGAGACATTGTGTTCCAGACATTCCTGATCTAAAAAGGGAATTTTTTGAGGATACCCATATCCCCAATTTCACTATTCACCCTTATAGCACTATGGTATATAGATATTTTAAGGAACATTTTTGGTGGGAAAACATGAAGAGGGAGACTTCTGAATATGTGTCAAGATATATGGTTTGTTAACTAGTGAATGTTGGATGAAAACATCCATGAGGAATCCTGAAACATATTCCCATGCCTGAGTGGAAATGGGATGAAATTACCATGGAATTTGTCCTGGGTCTACCAAAGACTCTAAGGAGGAATGATGTAATATGGGTCATTATTGATCTTCATACCAATTCTACACATTTTCTTGTTATAAGAGATGATTTACAAAATGAATGTTTTGAAATAAAATTTATTAATGTAGTTTTAAGACTGCATGGAGTACCCCTATCCATTGTTTCTAATTGTGATCCCCATTCTAAATCAAGATTCTTGAAAAATATTCAGACATCCTTGGATATTGAACCTTGTTTAAGCACTGCCTATGACCCACAAATAGATAGACAATCAGAATAGACTATTCAAACCTTAGAAGACATGCTGAGATCTTTATCACATTATTTTCAAGGTATGTGAGATCAATATTTATCTATGGTATAATTTTTATATAACATTAGCATCCATTAAAGTATTTATATGGCACAATATAAAGCATTATATGGAAAGAGATGTCACACACCAACTTGTTGGGATGATGTTGGTGAATGAAAACTCGTAGGCCTTGAACTTATTGAGGAAATAATGTAAAAGGTGATGATTATCCAAACCCACATCAAAGCATCTCAATGTAGGAAAAAGAGTTATGCTGATAAAAGAATGAAGGATTTGTAATTTCATATTGATGGTCATGTTTTCATGATGGTATTTCCATGGAAGGGTGTTATATGATTCATTAAGAAGGGTAAATTACGTCCCAGAACATCGAACCTTTCGAAATTATTGAATGAATTAGAGTTGTAGCCTACGGTTTGGAAATGCGTACAAGTCTCTCCATTGTTTAGGATGTGTTCCACATAAAACTATTGAGAAAATACAGGCCTGACCTAACACATTTACTCACCAATGAATAAATAGAAGTAGAACACAATATGTCTTATTGTGAAGAGCGTGTCAAGATTCTTGATACCATAGAACAAGTTTGGATAAAACGAACGACTCATCTTGTAAAAGTTATATAGAGAAACCATAAGATAGAAGAGGCATCATGGGAACCCACAGAACTTATGATGAAGAACCACCCGATTCATTTCACGTATTAGTATTATAGAAATTTTGAGGACAAAATTATTTTAATTAGGAAATAATGTAACACCCCAAGCTTACACGGAACGTTTCTCTTTGAATAATTCTATAGCTTGCGATGTACGCAACTTTGAGTTCTAGCACACCACGACCAACCAAACATGCCATTATGAATTGTAATATCCACTTTTAGAAATTTTAAAAAATTTATTTTTTTATATGGACATGATTTTTGGATTCATAATTTCAAAATTAGCTTAGGGTAAATTATTAGTATTTTTCTGAAAACATTCAATTTTGGATGAATAGTGAAAACACTGATTTGTTATTTGAAACCTACTTATTATTGAAATAATTATTTATTTTATTTAAATTTATTTTATGTCAAAATAGATACATAATACCTATATATGTTCAATTTAATAAGTTGGAGTCATTTTATAATAAAATTAGATGTATTGAATTTTATTGATCATTTTAACATCTTTTATTGACCTTCTAGGCACACATGAAAATTTTCATAAAACATAATTTTACAATTCCTTTGAATTTAATTTTCAAAAATATGAGAGAAAATTTTGACATAAGTATGTAAATTGGGGATCAATAAAATGAAAATAATTTTGGTGAATAGTAACCTTTGAATTTTATTTACCACGGTTAAAAGTAAATATGGAAATTAAAGGTAAAATAGATTTTATTATTACACTAACAAATGTACTAATTTGTTTGGATAAGTTTTTTTCAACCGAAATCAACATTTGGAATAAAATATGATACTATTTTATCCACTTTTATTATATTATGACATTTATTATTATTTTATTTTATGAAGAGTTAAAAGTGTTAAATGCAGATTTTCATAACTAAACAATTTTTAATATAAGGTTATATATAAGATAAATTAGACTATAAATGTTCATTATACATATAAAAATATTTCCTACATTATTATATTTAATTTATATGTGTTAGATTTTAAATAATTAAATTTATTTATGACACAATGATAATGGAGTAATTACCATATTAATGAATGATTAAAATAATTAGTATTATAAATATCCAAATAAATGTAAATTGAGTCTTTTGATTAATTGAAATAATTTTATAGGTTAATATGACTTTTTAGGATTTATTAAATAATTTTTTTGGAAGTGAAAATGTTTTTATGGCTTTCAAAAAAACAAAATAAAAAATACTGTCAAAATTGACGGAAATGAGTTTTTAAAAAAATATTATATTATTAAATGATATATTATTCCTAAAAATATAAAGATCAGACAAAGGATGTCAATAAGTTTATATATGTAAATAATAAACCACTTTGGGTTCTCTAGTATTTTTATATTATGTTTATTGAAAATTTATTACAATTATTCAAAAATACAAGGTAAAAGTCATACTATTTAACTAAGAGAGAAATATAAAAGATAAATTTAATATGGTGACCTAAAACTGTCTAAAACATATTGGTTGTGAGGCTTTCAACCCAGAACCACCTTATCCACAATATAAAAAAAATTTAATCCATTTTAAACCAAATATGATTTTATAATAAAATAATATTTCAATGTTTTCCAAAAGTGACCCTCACCTCTCTTATAAAAAGGTACTTCCCATTATCTCAAAATCACACCTCCATAGCCATTTGGCTTAGAAAAAACCTCCTCAAATATCTTACCAACTACCATAAATTCTTCCTGGAGGCCTAACCATGATCAAAAAACTAACCTATGGATCCCTTTTGATCAAATCATAAGGAAGCACGCGAAGAATAGGTAGTAATTTCATCACTAATTTAAATGTTCTTTTCTTATTCCACTTCCTCTTTCTTGGTTGTTTCCATACCAAAATAGTAACTCTAGTACCTTATGAATACTATGATGTTATGATAAATATAGTATACCTAGATTCATTATTATGTCCATCCTATGAATGACAAAGTCACCACACGTGCATATGTATAGCTTACCATCTCCACGTTGTGGTGTGGTTGGTTATTCAACACTTCATTATTTGGATGGTTATAATAATGAGTATAATTTACATAAATAAAAAATAGAACTTTTTAATGATTAATTATCTATGATATACCATTCAATAAAAATCTATTTCACCATCAATATAATGGTATTGTCACTCGTGCATATGTACGAATTACCGTCTCCACGAACGTGATGAAATTCATTCCCCATAGTAACTACTCAAGAATAATTTTCAATTTATAATTAAATATAATGTCTAAGAACATAATTCAGGAAATACATAAAAGACATCCTATCAATAAATAACATGATAAATGTAAAAAAACATATAAAGGAAAATGAATCACTTAACACCCAGAACAATGATACTGCTGAAATATTATTAAAAAACAATATTAGAAGATCATATATAATATCATATTTATGTGTATGGTTCTTTTATAATTTAATAAAAATGATTTTACTATTATACAAGAGGTTAAAATACCCTCTACTAAGGAAAAGTACAATGTAAGGGCCATTTCCTCAATCTCACTATTATCCGATATTGTTTATCTGTAAGTATCTAAAGAGACATACTTATCATCTATGTCCATGTTTCATTAATTTTTTTAAAAAATGTATATTTTATGTTTTTATGAAAGGGACTCATTAACTAGATAAACATGTTAAATGTTTTTAAATATTTATTTTTCTAAATCTTTTAATTAATGTCCAAGTTTTCAAAATGATTTAAAGGATTTATTTAGGAAGAAATGATTGTTTTGAAGTGTTAATTTCATTCAAAGGATTTAAAATAGTATCAGACAATTTGATACAAAAATGAATTTTAAATTAATTCCTTTATAAATTGTGAGAATTTTTAATGATTTCATGTAATGTGGTATTTCACTAAAAGAGTATTATTGATTATTTTCAACTTTGACAACATCTTTTATTGGATATTATTCTTGATTGAGGTTGATTTAATATAATACAATATTCAATATTGTATTAAATCACTTATGTTATGTTTGACTATGGATATTCTATTTTTATACCATTCATGTTTTACAGTTAATGTATTAACGTTTTTTATTCAAGATTTAATACGAATGTTTATTTTATTTTTCAACCTTTTCATATAAGCAATGAATTGGACTTAGTAATTGATGGGTGGATCACGCTCTACCTCTATGATAAATCGGTAGGTCTAATGTGACAAATTAGTGTATTGGAACAAGGACTTATCAAAAATATTTTTTTTAGTATTAGCATGAGGCCTTTACTATGTGGTTATGATGGCCGGCATTATGCATTCTATCATTATGTAATTTGATATTGATATTAAATGTGTTCTTTTGAATACTAGAATATCCATGTGAATAAATAAAGGGAATTATTTGATTTATCTATTCCATATTATGATAAAGATTATTTTTAAAATGATTTTGTTTTAGACTTATACATTTCCTTAAAATATTATTCTTATTTATGAATGCTTTTTCTATTTGGTTATCCTTACCTAGCATCTGAGCTCAGCCCTTATGTTTTGTTTTTCCTAGGATGTGAAGAATTATATTATGATTAAACATTAGGGATAGAACAAAAGATATGAGTTTTCTTAATGGCGACACACTGTTTTGGGTTTTTAATTTCATGATTTAATGTAAAACTTATGTTTTTATCTAGTAATTATATGGATACTAACCTAATAAGTCATTCAAGACTTGATCACTTATTATCATGCCAATGTTATGTAATAATGAACTAACTCTGGATATTTAGAGTCAGGGTGTTACATCATAGGCACCACAGAATACCTTAGGTGTCCCTGTAAGGGTCTCACATAGGTCCCTGATTAGGGATGTGACCATCATGAGGGAGGTTGTATGGATGGGGGAAGTGGTTGTCACACAATTTTCAATATGGTTTAGAACACGGCTGAACTTTTAACTCCATTAAAACTATAATCACCTATTCTCTTGGGTTTTAGAGAGATACCTAGAGGATTTAAGAGGAACATGGTGAAGTGTCTTCATGACCAAGAATCATGGAATCTTCTAATCTTTTTGCTATGAAATTGAAGAGCCCATGGGTCATATTTATAGTAAAATAGGGATCCTTGAAAAAAGGAGGTTGTTTTTGCTGGTATAGAGAACCAGTTCTTGGCACGAGTACCATGTAAAAGGATGGTAATGCAGGCATTTCTATCATAGAGGGAAATATGAGCCTTCTGATGCACTGGGGTGTGCGGACATTCCATCATGTGAATGTTCCTTTGATTATTCTAGGGGATCTTCATTTATTTAACATACTTGAGGTACTCTTCATAATATTATTATATCATATGAAAACATGTTTATATAATAATAATAGAGATTAATTGTTATTTATTTATACAATTAAATAACTATTAGGATATATTTCAAAAATAATAATCTTTATATCCATATATTTATTTTATATGAATTGGTTTTCATTAAATAATAAAAAATTATATTTTATATGTATACATGAATGCATAGAATTGTGGAATTTTTCTTATATTTATTTATTTAAAGTATATATATATATAAATTTATTTATAACCCTTTATATTATAAGGTTAATATTTTTTATTATAATGCATCATATATTTTTCATATTTGTGGATTTTGATAAATATATCCTTATAATTAATGTAGTTTTCATATATAATTTTTTGAGATCTATGAAAAAAGTATTTAATGAATGGATTATTATAATTATCATATATATGAAATAAAATAAAATTAGTTGTATAAATTATAGGAAACTCAATCATTAATTATATTTTTGAAAGGGTATTTTTTTTGAATATTATGGAAAGATATGAGGATTATTTTTATACAAATATAGATGAATAATATTAACTGAAATTTTTTTCATTTTATAAAAAATTTATAGAAAAATATAATAGTGATATAACTACATCGTAGAATCTAAAAAATTACATTCAATTGAACCCATATGATATCCATACATCAGATGAAATTTGGATATATATTTTAAATATCAATTGTTTTATGCCCCATGACCAAATGATAGATGTATGAATTATTTGTCAATGAAGAATAAGATAAAACTTTTTCCATATTATTCTTCCCAATATTTTAAAAATGTTATAATGTACTGTAGATTTATTTTTTATATATTGAAAATTTATTTTGATTTTTTCTATTTCCCCTTATCACCACAATAAATTCAATCTAGAAATGTGTAAACACACTTTGGAAAGATTATAGATGTTGATATTAGATGACTCTAATAAGAGGAAGTGTAACTCCTCAACCCTAGTAAACAAGAGTCGGTGAATTATTATATAACAGTGGCATGATTACAATGAATCAAGTCCTGAAAGACTGATCAATTTAGCAGTCTTGAAAAATATATTACATACATAAACGTTATAATACACATTCAAAAATAAAACACAACATAAATGATCCTTTAAGAACACCTTTAATCTCCTAGAATAAACCTGCATATCAATAATAATACACTTCCTAGAATCTTGGGAAAATAAAACATAAGAAATGGGTGATCTAAAACACTCAGTAAGGGTATGAACTACTACAGAAGATAACATAAACGTTAGGCATGGTGAATAATTTAAAACACATTCCTTTAAAAATAATAAACATGAACTCTTTTTGCAAGAATATGAGATGTGTAAATAATGCCATAATAAAACATACTCATGGGTATTCTACTAGTCAAATAACCACATGAACCATTAATAATATTTTCATAATGAGGGAATGTATAATTCCATACATTCTGAATCATTTTGTTAAGGCCTCGGCCAAGACGTCTAAAAATGATTAAGGCCTCAGCCAAAACCATAAATAAAATTGGGAAAAGCCTAGGAAAATTCAATGTCTAATTGTCTCATGAGACCTACCGATTCACTGAGGAGCTATATTGTGCTCTACCCATCATTTACTAAGTTCTATAAATTCCTCATTTGAAAATGTTGAAATATAACATAAAAATTCGTATTAAAACTAGCATATGGAATTTCAATACTTTAACCCTAAACCATAAATGGTATAAAAATAACACATACACAATCAAATATATTACCAAACCTTGAATACAATATGAAATTTTTGTATCATAATAAATCAACATTTATTAATAATAATATCATGTAAAGGATGTTTTCATTGTTGGAAATGATCAGTAAAAATCTTTGAGATAAATATCCCTTTTTCATGAAATAATTTACAAGTCACATAATTTATAAAGGAATTCATTTGAAATATATGTTTGAATCAATTTTTATCATTCCAATTTGAAACTTTTGAAAGTAATTAAAATTTTTAAAAATTTATGTCTATATAAATAAATTAATAATACCATTTTGAAAATATAGACATTAATGAGAAAGGTATAAAGAATTAATATTTAAAACCTTTAAATTAATGTTTTAGTAAAATATCCCTTGAAAATAATGTCTTTGAAAACTAATTTATGAAATATGGAAATGGTTACTAAATATTTCCCTATTATATACTTACGTAAAAATAACCTCGGAGAATAAATAGATTGTGAAATGAACACTTACCTTGCACTTTCATTTGGTCGAGGGTACGTTTAACATTATGTATAATAAACATAGATTGTTATTAAAATATAACATAATCATAATAATATTTATTATATCCTAAATGATTCATTTGTGACTTTATACTACCAATTTAATAATTATTTCCATGTTAAATTAACATTTTGGGTAATAATCACTTTCTTTATCGTAGGTGTTTTAACTTGTAATTCTTGATTGTATCATTTAGATCATTTTTTAATTACATAAGAAATATAAAACTTGATTTATATATAATATATATTTATAATATAAATATTTATAATAGATAGATATATGAAATGGAAGGCACCATTTCTGGAGGTAGTCGGTCGTACATACACATAAAGGCTGTTTCGGTTTTCATGTCGAATTGAACGAATGTAAGTGAATAAGATATATGTAAGTACATACAAACATACATATATAAATAAATATATATATATATCCAACAGAATTATTATGTCATATATTACATACTTATTAAAAGTATATATATTTTTGTATTCATCATTGAATGGTGAACGTGAGAATGAATCTCACCGTGTCGTTGAGACGATAATTCCTACGTACGTAGAAGCGATAATATCATTATATCGATGGTGAAATAGTAGGTAGTTGGATGGTATACCATAAATACAGAATATTTGACATGTTATATTTATTATTTAAATCAGTTATACTCATTATTATACACATACAAATAATGATGTGTTTGAATAAAAAAGTACACCACGACATAGAGACGGTAAGTCGTACATACGCACATATGGTGACTTTGTCAACTATAGGATGGATAGAATACAGATCATGGTTGTACCATATTTATAATAAAATCATAGTTTGTAGGTGGTTCTAGATTTATTATTTTGGTATGGAAATAATAAATAAAGTGGAAGTGGAAGAAGAAAAGAACATGAAAGAGGGTGGTGAAACTATTACCTCTTTTTCACGTGTTTCCTTTTGATTTGATCAAAATGATTACATAGGATGGAATTCTATTCAACATAAGGACTCTAGGATGATGTGAGGGAAGTTGGGAGGATATTTGGGAAGGTTTTGTCCTAGCCAAATGGCTTTAGAGGTGTGATTTTGATGGAAGGGGAAGTTCCCTTTTATAAGAGGGATGAGAGTCACATTAGTTAAAGATTAAAATATTAATTTATTATAAAATAATATTCGGTTTATAATTTCTCCAAATGAATTTATTTATAGCATTAGGTATTTATGGGTCGAAATACTCTCAACCAATAGGTTTTAGACAAGTTTATTTTACTATTTTAACCATATCCTTTAGATTTAACTCATAGTAAAGTAGTTTAACTTTTACCGTGTCCTCTTGTATTTTTACACTATATGGTTAATAAACACACTATAAACTTTCATTAGAACCTCAAGTGGTACATTAATGACATATATAATATTATCTAATCTCTTTCTCTAATCCTTATATTTTTAGGAATATTATATCAACTAATAAAATAGTATTTGTTTTAAAAACTAATTCATGTCAATTTGGACACTATTTGGTATTTTGTTTTTGTGAATTTCATAAAAACCTTATCAGTATGAAAAAATTTCTCTAATAAACCCTAACATGTCATATTAACCTATAATATAATTTTAATTAATCATAAGTCTCAATTTAAATTTATTTAGATATTTAAAATATCAATTATTATAAAATTTCATTAAAAAGGTAATTACTGCATCATCATTGTGAAGGAAATAAATTAAATTATTTAATGTATTAAAATTATAAATAAAATACTATTATTTAGATAATATTTTTATCTTTATAATTAATATTTATAGTTGTATTTATATTGTGTGAAACCCTATATAAAAAATGGTTTAGTTATTAAACTTTGAATTTAACACTTTTAACTCTTCTATAAATAAAATAATATTAAATGTTATAATCTAATCCAGGTGGAAAAAAGAGGATAATATGTTATTCTTAATGTTTTTATTAGTCTAACTATAATTATCCCATAGAATTAGGTAATGTGATAGGATAATTATAATATCATTTGTACCCTTAATTACCCTATTTTCTTTTAACTGTGGTAAAAAATGTCAAAAGTTACTATTCAAAAAAAAATATTATCATCTTATTGAACCAGATTTTACTTATTAATGTCAACCATGTCTCTAAGAATTTTAAAATTCAACTCACAGAAGTGGTAAAATTATGTTTTATGCAAATTTTCAATTGCTCCTAGAAGGTGGGTAAAAAACGTTAAAAAGTTCAATAAAATTTAATACATATAATTTCAATAGAACATGAATCCAATGAATTACATTGAACTTATATAGGTATTATATATATATATTGACTTAAAATAAATTTAAATAAAATAAATAATTATTTAAAAAAAGTCGGTTTTAAATTATAAAGTAGTGTTTTTTACTATTCATCAAAAATTGAATGTTATCATAAAAATACCAAAAATATACCCTAAGATAATTTTGATATTCCAAAATCCAAAACAAAGTCCAATTTACAAAATTCAAAACATAGAAGATGTATTTATTAATTTAAAATTAATTCCCATTGTCATTACCAAAAGGCGTATTTTTTTAAATGAAAACACTATAAAACGATTGACATGTGTTTATGTTAAATTTAAATGATAAATTAAATATAATGACCTAAATTTTATTAAATGAGAATAATATAGTATAATGATACTTTAGAATCAGTAAAATGTATATATTAAAAATATAAATTATTTCGATTAAAAAATTTATTTTTTACTAAAATTTAGTATTTCTTACTATTCGTCAAAATATGAAAGTTATCAGAAAAGTACAAAAAATCTATCCAAAACAAATTTTTATGTCCCTATTATAAATAATAATTTAATTTTAATAGATTGAATATATAAAACTGTTAAATATTGTATTTAATAACGGTTTTCCATTAAAAGGCGCAAAAACTGCATTTATTTAAAATAACTCTTTTTATCTTAAAAATTGATTTTTTCTTATATAATTTCTAAGAAACACAATATATGAATGTTAAAATTATAGAGGACATTTTAAATTTAAAATTTGGTTAATACTATTCATACCCTCTATTTTGAACAGCTTGTTTGGTAAGTCATGGTGCGGTCAAACTCGGTGTTACGTGTAGCGCAAATAACATAAATTATTTGAAGAGATAAGGTAATATAAAATTTTTGGGTGTTACATTCTCTACTACTTTAATAAATTGTTTCCTCACAATTTGAAATTGTTCTCGAAAATAAAAGGTTAGAAATAGAAATATACCTTTGTGGAAAAAAACATCGGAAATTTGGTTAATGAAATTTAGTCTTAATACGAGGGAAAAGGAAATGAAAAAGTCACCAAAAATTTATTATTTAGATTATTAAAACAATGGTGGAAATTTGAAAAACATAATAAGAAGAAAAAAATATTTATAGGGAGTGATTGAGGTCATCAATCACAATCAATTGTAAAATTTACGGCCTCAAAGCCATCAATCTATGATGATTTAAAAAATCATCGGTTCCATCAAAACAATAGGTATTAAGATAATACATTTATATTTTTAATATCCCTTAACTAATGTTTAAGAATTAATTTCCTCATATAATAAAAGGGAAAAATATTCTTGAAAAGCAAAGTTTCATTCATTATGTAATTTTTACCACAAACTCATCTTTCACTCTAAAGGAAAATAGAACTTAAAAATATTCTATTTATCCTATTAGTATAATGTTCCAAATAAATTAATTTTTAATCCATATATCATACCATTTAAAAAACTAAATTATACAATCCAAGACATCTTGTGGGCCAGTGGTAGGTGAATCACCCTTATCGCCCTTCGGTTGTGAGTTCATGTATCGTGGCCTTACTAGACGCGACATGTTATCGCCTGACCTCAAGGTTGTATTTTTTATTACAATCCAAAAATAATCTCAAGAAATTATATAAACATAACAGTAGTATCCAATGTAAAACATAGTAAATTCCAACTTTTTGAATTATCCAAAATACTCTTTTCCAAACTCACTGTACAAAATTTAGGAAGAAGGTAAAAAAAATAAGATATATTTTTCCACTTAATAACATATGAATGCCTTCATCATGTATTTTTTTTAAACATGGTAACACCATGAATTACAATAAAACCTTATTGATTACATTCATTCCCTTTTATTCCTTATATAATACTAGATATATTCTTTATATCTATTTTTTTTTAATATTTCAACAATGATGGAATAAACAAACCATTAACCAGTTCCATGGTCTTCATGAATATATAATATATTTAATCCAAATAAAATATCTCTTATTCCAAAATCACTACTTTAGTATCAGTACCATATTATGGGTTACCATTCCTTCGACCATGTATTTTCCAAAAAGTTTAACATGAAACTTTGTCACTTTACTTGGTATCATTCAATCTCAAATCCTTAATGAAATAGTACTGCAGTACAATCCTTATAAATTTACATAATTTATATAACTAGTAAATCGTTGATACAACACTAAAATTAAATAATTCTTTAATAAATATATAAAAACACAAGTCATTACTCTCCATCTGTGGTAGTTTCATAACTTTATTATTATCCAGTAGCATCATTTAGGGCATTCTCTTATGATTTAAACATCGATTCACGTAGTGTCCCAACTCTTTATAGATAAAGAATTGTATATTTAAACCTTTTTCTTACACTTGAAATCACATACATGGTGGCCTTTCTATCCACACTTATACAAAATTCCCATTCCCTTCAAACATTTACCAATGGGATTATTTCCACAGTTATCACATATGGGAAAATCCTTCTTTCACCTCATCCCGTTATAAATATTTCTCTCTTCCATAATTTTATTCTCTTACATCCCTTCAAAGATCTAGGACATAGATAATTATTTTCTTATCTTATTAACACATGATACTATTTCTTCATATGACGAGAATACATGGGAAACTATTTCCCTTTTCAATTTTGACTTAATACCATGATAGATGTGATCCTTCTTAATCATTCAATCATGGGTATTGGTATATTTCTCATTCCTCCTACTAGGAACCATTCTTAAACAATGGAATATAGTAGGTTAGTTTATGAATGGGAATTCATAATTCCAAAATTAAAATAAAACAAATTATGTTGAAAAATTTATTTCTATAATCTAAAATCATAAAATATTTTCTTTGAGGAAGTATTTACTAACAAATCCTTCATAATAGATTTTAATGAAAATTTGAAATATCCTAAGCATATCACCCATGAGTGTCGTAAAAAAGAGTGAAGCAGGGCCAGTGGTCATGTACTAGGACACCCTGGGTCAAGCCCGAAACTCCTTATCGGAGTTTTCACTCCTAGGTATATATGTTCTAGAGCTTCTTTAACCTACTCATATCTAAACATAGATGTATTTCTTGAAAAACATAAAAAATATTTACATTAACAATGTTCTTGGAAGTTCATCTATACAAATCCACAAATTCAATCTTATGGAAATGTTCTCTAATCAGAGTACATCTAAATCTATTTCCAAGGTTGTGGATAAAACTCCCTCTGAAACTAAATTTAATGCTCTGACCTCTGTTACCCAAAGATAATGCATTAATACATAATGTTGGCACGATTACAAGGAATCGTTTCCTGAAAGACTGATCAGTTTAGCAGTCTTGTAAAATAGATTACATACATGTACGTTACATTACACAGTCAAAAATAAAACCCAACCTAAATGGTACTTTGAGAATTCCATTAATCCCCTGTCTTAACCCTGCATATCAATCATATTACACTTCCTTGAATTGTGGGAAAATAAAACAATATAAAGGGGTGAGCTCAAATGCTCAGTAAGTGTAAACAATTCATTTGAAGATAACATAATCATTAGGCAGGGAGAATAATTTAAAACACATTATTTTACAATTAATAAACATGAACTCTTTATGACAGGAATATGAGATGAGTAAATATTTCCAAAATAAAACATAGTCATGGGTATTCTACTAGTTGAATAACAAGATGAACAATTAATAATATTTTCATTATGAAAGAATTTATAATGCCAGACTTTCTAAAAAAATTTGTCAAGGCCTCAGCCAAGACATATAAAAATGATTCAGGCCTCATCCAAAACTATATATCAAATTGGGGAAGTCCTCGACCAAATCCACATCTAATTATGTCATGAAACCTACTGATACACTGAGGAGCTATAGCGGGCTCCCCCCATCACTTACTAAGTCCAATATATTCCTCATATGAAAAGGATGAAACATAACATAAGAATTCGTATTAAAGCATGCATATAAAATTTCAACAATTTAACCCCAAACCATGAATGCTATAAAAATAACACATCCAAAGACAAATATATTACAAAACCATCAATTCAATATGGAATATTTCAACCATAATAAATCAACCCCGATCAAGAATAATATCCTGTAAAGGATGTTGGCATTGTTGAAAATTATCAGTAAAAATATTTGAGAGAAATATCCCTTTCTTATTAAATCATTTAAAAGTCACATAATTTATAAATTAAGAAAATTAATAGATAGTTTTGAACCAATGTTTCCCCTACAACATTTAATCTTTTTAAAGGTATTAGCATTTAATAACATCCATGTCCATATAAATAAATCCTTAAAACCATTTTGAAAACTTGGAAATTAATGGAAAAGGTTTATAAAAATGAAACTTTAAAACATTTAAAATTATGTTTTAGTAAAAAGTCCCATTAAAATAATCCCTTTGAAATTTTTTTTATGAAACATGGACATGGATAATAAATATTACCCAGTACATACTTACATAAAAACATCATCAGATAATAAATAAATTTTAAAATTAACCCTTTCATTGAACATTCCTTTGGTAGAGGGTACATTTAACCTCAAGTATAATGAACATAGTATGTTTTTAATTTATAACGGAACCATATTTATATTTATTATATCATACATGATTCATTTATGACATTATACTACCAATTAAAAAATTATTTACCTGTTAAATTAACATTTTGGGTAATAATCGCTTTCTTTATCGTATGATTTTTAACATGTTATTCCTGATCGTATCATTTAGATAATGATTTAAATATTTGAAGAATATAAAAATTGATTTGTATATCAAATATATTTAGAATATAAATATTTATAATAGATAGATATATGATATTGAAGGAACTGTTTATGGAGACGGTTGGCCGTACATACGTATTAACATTGTTTCCATTTTCATATCTTATTAGACGTAAGTATGTGAATAAGATATATGTAAGTACATACATAAATATATTTATATTTCTAGTAGAATTATTATTTCATATATTACATACTTATAAATGATATATATTTTTATAATCATCATTTAACAGTGAACGGGGGAATGAATCCCATCACGTCGTGGAGACGGTAATCCGTACGTATGCACGAGTGACAATATCATTATATAAATGGTGAAGTCGTATTTAATTGGATGGTATATCATATATAAAGAATCATTAAAATATTATATTTATTATTTACATAATTTTTACTCATTATTTTACCCATAAAAATATTGAAGTGTTTGAATAACAGACTACACCAAGACGTGGAGACGGTAAGCCTTATGTAAGCACATATGGTGACTTTTTCATTTATAGGATGGATAGAGTAATGAATATTGTTTTACAATATTTATAATAACATCACAAAATTTATTAGGTTCTAGGTGTTATTATTTAGGTATGGAAACAAAAAAGAAAGAGGATGTGCAAGAAGAAAAGAACATAAAAGAGGGTAGTAAAATTATTACCTCTTCTTCGGGTGTTTCCTTTTCAGTTGATCAAAAGGGATCTATTGGTTAGCTTTATGATCAATGTAAGGAATCTAGGTTTATGTGAAGGATGTTGGGAGTATATTTGGGTAGGGGATGGAGAATCTCGATGACTTTGGAGGTGTGATTTTGAGAGAAAGTGAAGTGCCGTTTTATTAGAGGGGTGAGGGTCACTTTAGGAAAATATTAATTTATTAATTTATTTTTCAATAATATTCGGTTTATAATTTCTCCAAATGAATTAATTTCGAGAATTAGGTGGTTATGGGTCAAAAACTCCCAAAACATTGGTTTTAGAGAAGTTTTGGTTTCCATATTAACATTATCATTTAGATTTAACTCTTAGTTATGTAGTATAACTTTTATCGTGCCTTCTTGTATTCTTACACTATATGTTTAATAAACTTACACTAAACTTATAAAAGAACCTCATGTGGATCATTAATGAAATATATAATATTATTTAATCCCTTTTGAAGATCCTTATATTTTTAGGAATATTATATCAACCAATAATATAGTATTTTTTTAATAACTAATTTATGTCAATTTTGATACTATTTAGAATTTTGATTTTTTGAAAGTCATAAAAACATTATCACTTTGAAAAAATTTATCTAATAACCCCTGGCATGTAATATAATCGAGAAAATTAGTTTATTTCATCAGATGTCTCAATTTACATTTATTTGGATACTTAAGATGTCAATTACTTTAATATTTTATTAATAATGTAATTACAACATAATCATTAAGTCAGAAATAAATTAAATTATTTAGTGTATAAAATTTATAAATAAAATACCATTATGTATTAAATAGTTTTATATTTGTAATGAATATTTATAGTCAAATTTATATTATGTGTAACCCTAAATATAAAATGGTTTAGTTATTAAACATGGAATTTAACACTTTTAACACTTCATTAAATAATATAATAATAAATGGCCAAATTTAATCCAAGTGGAACAAAGAGGATCATATTTTATTTAGAAGGTATTTTTTAGTCGAATTATACTTATCCAATAGAATCAAGACATGTCTTAGTGTAATTATAATATAATTATTACCCATAATTACCCAATTTAATTTTAACCTTGGTAAAAAAGTCAAAAATCACTATTCACCAAAAATTACTTTCATGTTATTGAACCGAATTTTACATACTAATGACAAACATGTCCTTCAGATTTTTGAAATTCAACTAACAGAAGTGGTAAAATTATTTTTTATACAAATTTGTAAATGCTCCTTGAAGGTGGGAAAAAACATTAAAAAGTTCAATAAAAATTTTATACATCTAATTTTATTATAAAATAACTTCAATGTATTATATTGTAATTATATAGGAATTATAAAGAGATTTTGACTTAAAATAAATTTTAAAAAAAAATGAATAATTATTAAAATAGAAATTTGATTTTAATTAATAACCTAGTGTTTTTAACTATTCATCAAAAATAGAATGTTTTCAAAAAAATACATAAAATTTACCCTAGGATAATTTTTTTCTTTTAAATTCATAAATGAAGCCCAATTTACCAAATTAAAAACATATAAGTTTAATTTCATGATTTAAAATTATTTCTTATTGTCAAAAACAAAAAGCGGGATTTTTAAAAAAAATGTAAAAATTATAAAAATAATGACATGTGTTTATGTCAAATTTAAATGTAAAATTACTTCTAATGACATATTTTTTAATAAATGATAATAATATTTTATAATGATGCATTGAAACAAGTCAAATTTATAATTTATCTATATAAATTATTTTGATTAAAAAGGATGTTTTCAATTAAAATTTAGTAATGTTTTCACCATTCATCAAAATATGAAAGTAATCTGAAAAGTACCAAAATATTATCCAATCAAATTTTATATGTCCCTATTCTAAATAAGAATTTAATTTCACTAAATTTAATATATAAAAGTGTCAAATATTGGATTTAAAAAGGGTTCTCTATTAAATGGAGGAAAACAACATTTTTTTAAAAATACCTCTTATATCTTAAAATTTGAATTTTTCTTATATTATGTCTAAGTAACAAAACATATTAATGATAAAATTATATAGGATATATAAAATATAAATTTTTTTAATACAATTCATAAAATCATTTAGAACGGCTAGTTTTCTATGTCGTGGTGCTGTCGAAGTCGGTGTTGCGTGTTGCGCAAGTTATTGAAATACTTTGAAGAGATAAAATACTATAAAATCTAGGGGTGTTTCAGGAATAATAAAATATGATGTATTTCAATTAGTAACTTGATAAATTATACTTATGAAAATGGAATCATGATAGAATCATATATGAATAAATACATATATAATGACACATAAATTTCAAAGGGCCATTGCAGTCATCTACTTTTTTTATTGTTGCCAACTAGATGACCACACCAATTATACTAGCGAAAAAAGGTTAAATAAAGAATGTTACTAATAGAATGATTTTGAACTGTCATAATCCTAAAATGTATTGATTCCACAACACAATAAAACATTGATAACACTATGAACACAATCAAAATATACAATGTACAATAGAAAATAAAATAAATTATATATATTTTGAAATATCATTTTTTAATATCCAGAAAACATGAAAATATATTATCTTCATCACTAAATACCATTTATGTTATTAAAATTTGTATTTTTTATCCTTGAATATGATATAGAGACATGTGGATGTCATGTATATATTAGAGGGACCATGGTAATACATTAAATATTTATATATTTATAATACCAAATTTTTTAATTATAATACTATATATATTAATAGTGGATAATCCTTAAGAGAGGGAACACATGCACTTGATCAATTATAGTACTTATGAATAATGAAATTTGATGGATTTAATTGTGAAAATTGTTTTGGATCTTTAACATGTAGTGGTTTCCATATATTATAATCATTTGGGTTGAACCACCTGATTAAAGATGTAAAATAAGGAAATTACAATAAATATGAATGGATTATTCCCCAATGTTACGTATATGATGTTATGATAGTGGATGATCCATAAATGTGGATTATATTTGTGTATCATTGAAAACCCACCTATAAATAATTATCATTTCAAATAATTATTTTAAATGCATAAGTGAAAAAATTCACAATGAGGGATAGGCGGTATTGTTACTTAAAAAATATTTTATGCATGAATTAGTTTTTAAAAAGTCTATTTTTATATTTCATTATTAATTAATAAATATACCATTATATTTGTTAAATATCATATAAGATTACTTGTTACAACTCTAATTAAAGTCCATATAATTAATTACTAGTAGAGAATATATTATTTTATGATATATAATATCTCTTGAAACAAAATCCTATTCATATTATAGACATAAACACAAAATACTCTTATTTTTATTATCAAATGAATCATAATATAGAAAAATGATAGTATTATTATTCTATAAAAAGCATTAATAGGGGACCAAAATGAATATGTGAGAAAAATTGCATATTGTAATATAATATATTTAAAAAAAATGAAAACACAAAATTGATCACATATCTCCCAGTGTATAATTTGTTAAAAATAATAACATAACCATTTAATATTGTTATTGAATCACTTAAAAATTAATTTATTTTCTCTTTTATTTTTTATTTTAATTTTAATAATAAAATATTGTGACACAATCAATAAATAAATAAATATTAAATTTTCATTATTGAATATTGAATAAATGTTTAAATAATACAAACCCAAAAACTCTATAGGGATATTGTATTTGGAGACTATATTGATAATGAACATATTTAATTATGATCTTTAACGTTTACCAAATTTTTTTCACACATTATAATATTCTAGACTCGTCTTATATACAAAACTTAAACAAAACAATGTAAAAAAGATACATAAAAGGGGGTGGGTGTAAATTTTCAGTAATTGTATCTATGGGGGAAATACATTATAAGATCATAAGATAACATTAGTTATTTATTCTTGTATTTAAATAAATTATGTGTATATAAAGTTCATATAAAAAAACATAAATATAAAAACACATGTCATGACATATATATTTTTGATATAATAATACATATGTTATCAGATTGTGTCATATCAAATAATAATATGTCATGAAACAATAATATATTGATAATAATAAGTCATAATTATGGGTAATAACGATACTAATTTAAATAATATATCATACGACATGATGGTGCATTGGGGTGAGGGACATCTACGACCATGGTGTAAGGAGGTTTTAGGGTTTGCAATGTATTTTCATCGTTTTCTAGCTTATGTGCCTGTGTATAGAAGAATAGGATCTTCTAAGAAAGATAGTTCAAAACGGCTCAGTGGTTATGAATCTATGGTAGGTTTAATGATTTCTAGATCTAATTCCATTTGGTATGTTTCTATCTGGTCTAACACCTGGAAGGATGACGTTCCATGTAACAGAGATTACAGACACCTGGTGTATGGATAATTACAGGATCAGGTTGGCAATAGCTGTCTAATTGAAA
This sequence comes from Viscum album, assembly GCA_963277665.1. Lineage (NCBI taxonomy): Eukaryota > Viridiplantae > Streptophyta > Magnoliopsida > Santalales > Viscaceae > Viscum > Viscum album. Next base: position 1,543,183,396 of record OY728135.1, on the reverse strand, counting down.
GAGGGGTGAGAGATCGTGAGGCAGCCATGGAGGAGGATTTGTTTGATTCCATATCCATGCCCTTAGATTCTAATCATGGTTATTTAGGTGATGTAGGTATGCAGGGTTGTGATTTGATATCTGAACCACTGATTCTATTAATGAAATCTATGTCTTCTGATGTTGTCATGAATCCACTAAATTAGTCAGTACAGTGTTAAACCTTCCTCCTACCTCTGATATTCCTGATTCATAGAGGTTAAACCTAAATGATGCGTTGAAGCCTCCATTTTCATCATAAATTGACTATTTTTTTGAGATAATTTTTTTGAAAGGGGTCATCATCCCATGTTGGGGCCAATCCTGATACTTTTTCTAAAAGGTTAATAATCAAGGAATCCTCCTTGATAAAATTTTTTGTTTTACCCAAGGGTCAGAAATCATGGAGGTTCGATTATTTTTTCTGGTGGATATCATTTTCTCATTTAGATGCTTCTAAAATTCATGCAAGGTCCACTGGATCTCTTTCTCTAAATCCTGGATAACATCACCATACGTAATTTTTCCGAGATATCAATTCTTCATGTGTAAGGTTTGTTTTCTCTAAGGTATGGGTTCATCTTCATGTTATTAACTGGGTCCTATGGAATCCAATGATTTTTAATGATATTGGAATTGTATTTTGGACTATCATATGACTTGATAATGAGACTAATATTTTTTAGTTTGGACTCATATCTAGGATGTTAGTGGAGATTGATCATATATCCCCTCTAATTGAAAAGGTTTCCCTTTCTACTCTGACAGATTACATCGGAATTTATATTCAGTATCCACATTAATATAATTAATGGAAAACAATTGGAAATTCATTGGAACTATGTTGACGAGGGATCTCATACATGAAATGTGGGATGAGGGGTCACCCATCTAACCTCTGCAGACGAAAATTGAAGAGGAACGATGTGGAATTTTCACAACCCCCTGATTATAATAAAGATGTTCTCACCAAGATATCTTATAATAAGGATGATGTGTTGGATTATGAGGAAGATCATCAGCTACCTTCAAAGGTGAAGGGACTGATGGTGGATACGTCACAATTTAGAGATAATATTGGTCCCTCTAATACTAGGGTAAACTCTACATCCCCGATGATTGGCCCCTCCACTACATGGGATAGTTTTCCATGGAGATTACATCCAAATATGGTTGTGTGGTTACTCTAAATAGATTAGTTGAGATTAGGAAAAATAATAATCTCGGTATTTTTGGATCTCCTTATTGTATCGACACTTAAAATATGTGAATGAATTATATTCCTAGTGTCGGTTTTCTATGAGATAAGACTGTTTTGTTAATTCCTAACACTGGGGATCCTCAACAAGTTGATTGTCATCAAGAAATAAATAATCTTATGAACTCCTCTAGGATATTTTGGATGTGTGGTGACATCTTAGAGGCAGAAGGAGTTTCATAGGTAAGCTATGGTCCTACCTCTTTCGAAGATGCACTGATTTCTAGAGAAGGAGAGGATGTTGATTGTTTGGACTACCCTCCAAATACCTCAAAAAAAAGTCAAGGATGTATTATTTTAGCACAACTCACAGTTTTTTACATGAACTTATATTATATCAAGAAATTTTATTTTGATATTTATAAGATATTAAATTAGGCTAGGTCCCAATCTGAATGGGAAACTACAGATGACTCTTATTTTTGGAATAGTATGTCTTACAATGATCTGAACTCTGTTAATGACAGAAGAGGTAATGTCCTTTTGTTCGACCATTCTTGTCTCCTCTCTACTTTTTTATTTAGATTAATAAATACTATGAATCCTAACTTATCGAGACACATACTTGTAAATCATATATCATGTCTTATAAAAAACCTTTATCATATAATATTTTAAGGATACCACAGATACATGCATCACATATTTTGTTTTCTTTTACAATTTTTGTACGTTTGTGGGCTAGGATTAAAAACATATACACCATATTAAACTTGGTTGAACCACCCATGGTTTATTGGACATCATTGGACCAATATTATTTCTCAATTCATTTTATTGACATAAATGAACCATATATATAATAAAAAACAAAACATTCATATATATACCTCAAAAACATAATATCAGTCATAATTCCTTTAAATATTAATTTCCCAGTGTATATGATATGGGACAATCATAATAAATAATAAATTTAATTGAATTCGATTTGATTTAATATATGATCATTTATATAATAATGAATAACAATCAATGATTGAATATTAATATGTAAGACAAATATTCCTTAAATTTCATCAAAAATATATGTTAAATAAAAATTAAACATATAAATTCACTTTAAAAAATTTAAAAAAAATTAAAAAAAATGGGAAAAATATTTCTATTTTATAACCATTAAAATGATTAGAGGAACTGTCAAGGGGAAGGAATGACATGGATTTGGGAATATCAAATTAGGTAGACAAAATTAAAAGATAATTTTGTTTTCAATGTAAAACAAAACCAGTACAATAAAGAACTATTAGAATGATTCATTTATATTTAATTTTTCAAAATTTCAAATAATAAAAAAATAAATTAAAAAATATGTGGAAAAAATATCAATTTTTTAAAGCAGGATATGGTGTACAATTATTTTGAATAAAAATTAATTAATAAGGTACAAATTTGATAAAAAAATTACCATTGTATTTATTTATATTATATATATGAGTATTCAAAAAATCTTGAATAAAAAAATATAAATAATGTTGAAGTAATTAAAATGATTTTAAAATATTATGATAATATTTTTTTTTTCATTTCAAATTTAACATTGATAATAATTAAAAATATAGTATTAACATACATCCTTCGTGCTTTGGTTATTATTTAATAATAAAACCTATGAGGGAAATTTAATCAGATGGAAATTTAAATTATAAATATATGAAGTGATTCCTGATATAATATAAAAAAGGTAATGTATATAAATCATATAAGAAAAAATATGTTAATAATGTGATTCATGTATCAACATGTAAATATTAAAACGAAGATTACTTAACTGGTGTTCTAATATTACTTGCACAATCTCTAAAAAATATATATAATAAATTTTCATTTTTTTAATTAAATACTATATTTACATTAATATATATTAAAACATATCATTTATTTATAATATCCATACACCTATTAATTTATAAATAATCTAAAATATTAAACATTGGGTGTTATTTTTTCTATTTATAGTTCATGATTCCTTTTGATATTTCTATCAAATTATATATAGTAATGGTTTCATCATATCCAAAATACGAATAATTTCATAATTTTCCAAATTATTTATTACTAACACTTTTATAACCTTTCATAAAAATTAGTTTTGGAAATTTAAGTCTATAACATTTTTGAGACACTAGTCCAAACAAGATTTCATTTGATTTATAAATTTCATAAATATTCGAATAAAAGTTAAATATAATTAATTCATAAGTAATAGTATAAATATAAAAAATATGATATATATTCATCAAATGTAACTTTATTACCAAACATGATATTTATAAATGAAATCTAGTCTAATAAATTTGTGGAGGTGGTAGTCGACACATATACATAGGAGAATTTATCATATTCAACTTGATGTGAATGTTGGATGGATAATAATATAATCACAATTAAAAAATGATGTCATAAAAATAAATTATACAAATTAAATCTTATATATTAATTTTTTTATGATGGGAAAAAAATAAAATAAATATATCAAAGAAGAGAGTTTTATATAAATATTCGTGATATATTTTATCATTATTAATTAAATATAATGGAGATACGAATATTCACATACTGAAAAAATGAACAATTTCTTATTTTATTAATATTGATGTTATTATTTGAATATTCATACATAATACTTGGAGGATATTAAAGAATAATGAGACTCACAATGGATTGGTAAATATAATTTCCATTTCATCAGGTTAAATCCTTTAGAAAACATCATTAAGATGCAAAATATACCATTTTTTAGAGTCTAGGACATCAAGAACATTTGTAATAATATTTTTAATGTATTTGTGAAAGAATTTTGTAAACTTTACTAATAATTTTAATTTGTCAATAGATAATATATGTTTCCCTTCAATAAGTGTGGTGAGTGGAAACATGTAAGTAATTAAATATATATTATATAATATATTTTATAACATGTATAACAACACTAAAATTTCGTTGTATCGAATATTATGATCATATATTCAAAATCCAATCAAACAATTTTATGGTTTTAAAACTAGGAATTGTATATATTGGTATGAATATGATAAAACAAATTTTTTAGTATAAATTGGAAGTTTGTACGTATTTCAAATTTATTTATCACGATTATTTTTTTTAAATTTTTTTAATGTCTGAATAATCCTGTCCACATTAGCTTTTTAATTATTAGGAATGGAGAAAAATAACATGATTATAAATAAATTTATTTCTCATAATTATATTAGAATGTGAAAATTGTGATATTTTATTAATAAATAAATTAAATAAAAATTAATTAATAAAAAATTGAATCTTTTATAGATTATTGCACTATATTTTTCTCCACTACAATCTGTTAGATCTTATTATTAATTGAATGATAGAAACTTGGTTTTATCCTTAAAATGAAAATTTTAAATGGGTTTTCATATTATTTCTCATCAATATGGTTAAATTAATCATTTGAAATTCTTAAAATTAAATGTGATAAATATAATCCTAAATTTGGATTTGCATTGTGAAAATTTTATACTAATTCATGTTTCATATTGGTCATAATTAATAGTGAAGATGATTAATTTATTCACAATTCCTTGGTATAAACTAGTTCATAGGGGGATAAAAAAAGATATTAAGGTACAAATGCCACATAAAAATGTCAAAATATTAATTTATTATCATATTTATACCTGATCATATCTCTATTTTATTTCTGGGAAATATTCTATAATATTCACAAGAACATGACAATATATTGTTTAGATCATTTGTACAATTCCATGTATATACCTCTATGATCATATTATAGAAAACCATATCTCCTCTCTAATATTTAAAATATTATTGGTATATAGCAGCCATAAAATGAAAAACCATCCTAGTTTTTTTCTATTAGTTCTTCATCAATTTTCCATCTCCAATTAACATCTAATGAAGTATTATTTTTGAATTATAATGAGGTCTATCAATAAATAGGTAATAATCTAACCTAAATAATTCAATGTTTATTATCTATTATGTGACTTATAAATTAGTTATGTATATAATAAATTAATTAATAATCTGTAAACAATATTCTTGAGATGTTATTAATTTTATTATATGACCCGTTTCCACACATTTTCTATCAAATATGATATTATTGTATCACTCATTCATACATGTGGACTGTATCAACTACATAGAAATATTAATAATGTCTAATAAATTATTTTCAGGTAGAAATATAATATTTTATTAATGAAAATAAACAATATATATATAATATAATTATGATAGGTAAATTATAATACATTTTTTTTATATCCATTTTTATTTTTTATTTGAAATTAAATGTATCTTAAGTGTGTACATATATACTAACATCCCCATGAGTGGTTTAATTTATTTTAAACATATTAAATTTTATGGAATATTATAAATATGTATATAGTGTATAGAAATTATATTAATATCACAATTTTAATTCTAATGTGTATAGAACAATGAATAAAATGAAAGGACCAAAACTACCTTATCAAAATAATAATAAAATGTTGTTGTTAACAGTCGAATGAATGATGGTACAAAAATATTATTAATTATCTATAGATAAGATATAATAATAAAACAATTAATAGTAAATAACTTTTATATATTTTAAAATAATAATATTATAATTAAAATTATTTAATATTAATGTGGTGAAAATGTTTTCAAAGAATGATATAATTGAGGCAGGGGTTTCTCATCTCAATTTTGATCATGTGTGAAAAATTATATTTTAATGAAATATTTCATTCATGTGCTGTGTATAATAAATATTTTATATCAAATATAACTAATATAATTTTACATGTTTCATATGGTGTTTTTATGTTATTTTCATCAACGTGGTGGTGATTGAAATGTTTCCTCAACGGTATGTGTTTTAAGTTCAATTCTTTCTTATGAAACATATTTTATATTAATAATTTTCAAATGAATAATTTATATGATCTATATCTCAAAAACCATATTTATTTTTTTATCCTCTATTTATTTCAATAAATTCCATTTTTATCTTTAATTTACCTCTCTCTATGTAGGTTTTTATAGAAAAACTTATTTTTTTATTTATCCATGAATATTTTTAATCAGAGACCATATATTCAATAAAATATTTTATATAATATTATACAATTGAAAAATGATTGATTAATTTCAAATTTAAAAATATTTATCATTCTATAAAATTTATTAATTTAATATTTTAATCGTTTTCTAATTGAGGTTCTTTTTCCCAATTTGGGAATAAAATATTGGTTTCATCAAATAACACATGAATAAATGTTTCTATTATCATGAATAATATTTTCATTGACCAATCATTAACACTTTTACCTAGTTCTTTTCTAGGAAAATATGTTTCCTCAATAAATTTAAAGTATTTATATTTTAAGGCACTAATTAAAAAACAATTTTTTTCTTCAATAAGTCATCCATAGATCCTTTAAATGGTTTTTTAACTTATATAAACATCATTTTAATAATCATATATAATACTATGTATTTTACCAAATGATTTAATTATTATAAATTCTATAGATGTTTACTGATTATGATGGTCAAGAAATTAAAATATTGTTTTATATTCTATGTGTTAAGATATTAAGAAATGATAATTGTTTCTATGAATTCAAGGAATACATATAATATGATTTTTATTATGTTATGTTTTATACTGTTATTTAATTTCAATGAAATGTGAAATTATTAATGATTTTTGAAATTACATGGATTATTTGAGATTATCATATGATAAAACAAGGGTATATAGGTGGTTAGGTAAAATTGAAATTCATTCAAAGGATGTTAAGAAAATTCTAATAAGTGAATAATTTTTTGGTGGGTAGCTTATACATATGTGTTTTGATTATTATGATTGTTCCATATATTATGACTCTCTTGATTACAAGTTTTTATGATTCTGATATGATCTCATGGATAATGATATTTTATTCTTGTATAATTCATGTACTATTAACTGTGAATGCCTTATTCCTTCACTAATGATTGTCATCATTGATTTGTAATGTATTATTTTCTATTAATGGAATCATTTTCTCAAACACAAATATTTATTATATACTCACTCATTTATATCAACTGCTATTTCCCATTTTTAACTATACTAATCATATTAGCTAATCAATTTTATAGTTTCCTATTAAATAGTGTATAAATAAGTCTTTTATTTATAAAATTCCAAAAATCATACCTATGTGTGATAAATGTATTGAGAGATATTGAAATTTTTTCATAAGCATGTTAATTATGTATCAAATATCGAAATATATAAAACATTTACACTTCTATAGTCTATATTATTGTTAAATATATTAAATATTCATCTAAAATAATTTAATTTTTATGTAAGTATTTTTTGGGTTTCCTCAATTTAAATAAGAGTTTTGATTGAATATTTTTAAAGATAAGTATTTGAAGTTATTATTAAAACCCCTTTTTATAACCTATGTATATTATATCATTATGTTTCTTGGTAAATAATAGTGTATCAATTTAATATAAAATATATCATTTTTTAGATACTTGATGAAAGATTCTCATGTGACACAGATACCCCTTGGGGAACCAACGATAAAAATGGTGGATTAGATATCAACATGGAAACCACTAATGAATGATTAGTGTGCCTATGATTTCATAACTGGATATACACACTAAGGAAATATCATTGGTTTAATTCCCAATTTTATTAATATATATTACGATTAATGAATTTTATATAACCTAAGATGACAATTGATGTGTTTAATGTGATATAGGGGGAACATGAATGTATCCATTTATGATATACTATCGTCATAATCTAAGAAATCACAGGAATTATAGTTACGATTATATGATTGCTCACTCAAATTATCATATTTTAATTCTCAAAATATTCTTTTTCTTTTTTATTCAATGTTGTCAAACAGAAGGAATAGTTTCATTAATGAATGTGATGGATAATGATATTTTCATCTTCATGAGTATATAAATGAATTAAGTGATGAAATTAAAGATCAGGTGGTTTTTATCAGTTAACTAATATCGTTTATATTAAAAAACCTGATTATCGATGAGTTTCCTAACTCAAAATAAATGATAAAAATAGTGTATTATGAATATTTAAGTAATATATACCAATGAAAGAAGATGATTTCTCTACCCAGTTGTAAATAATGTTGGAGGAATCCCTTATATAAATACATCAATGTAAATTGGAAATGTTTTATATGTGTATTATAACAATGATAATAATATAATTATAAAGGTAAAATTATTAGTTTTATGGAATCATTTTTTGTACATAATAATGTAAAATTATTTGTTCAATGTATTGTGTGTGACGAACGTGGTTTTATTTGGAATGAGTTACCTAATGTAGAGTTAAATAATAGGCCATGGATGGTTTTATTCTTTGTCAATTGTTGATATTTATCATGATTGTTAAAACAAAGTTTTCATCCCCAGCAATACTAGTGATTTAATATTGATGTTAGGATGAATATTACATATAAAAAATTTTATACTCATAATTTTTTATAATTATATGGGATTATGAGAATTGTTTATATCTCCTTATATTGATTCAAATAGTATTTTCATTTTTTCAAATAATATTTGATATATTAAAACAACTTATCATCATTTATCAGTGAATGTCTATAACAACCCATACTTTACATACGTTGTTAATACTTCAAAATTTAAGCACACTTATTACAACATATGACAAAACCACAAAGGACCTTATAGGTATAGTGTTTTTAGAAACTGGGAAACATAAGCAACTGGTTCATAAATCTTCTACAGTATCTCCCATTTATTTCATCATATCAAGGGTCCCTTTTAGCATATTCTACTAAATATCCATCTTCCTGACCTGGGGAAAAGAAAACATAAAAGGGTGAGCTCAAATGCTGAGCAAGGGAAAATAAAGGAAATAAAAATCATATTATATCTTTTTGAAAATCATAACCTGCAAAAGAAATCATAATATCTTAACATGGAATAAATCATAGAAGTGAAAATGATATCACCATATTCATAACATTAAACTTGAAACTTTGTGGCATGCACACATAATCATGGAAAATCATTTCTTGTTAGTCATGACTCATTTCCAAAACTATCTTAGTGGACAAAGTCCCTTTCTGAATCGAGTAACCCTCGTTTCAGTCCTGTTTCACTGAACCGGTATAACCAACCGTTCCAGCCCTGTCTATCTCATGAGATATAAAATCTTTACCCAACGCATTGGAGGGAGATATAGGTCCCACCCATCTTATAATGAATCCTTTCTTATGTGTGCCACATAATCATAAATCATACATCATCGCATAACCCATGTAATAAAAATGGGATTCTTAAACAACATGACATCATAAAACAATTCATATAAGATAAAGTAATTCATAAAAATGTTTCCATCACAACGTAATCAAATCCATGTAATAATAGGGGTAAAAACCGAACCCTTTTATTATTTTAGATGGAAAATAATTTTGATAAAATACTTGAACTTCATTCTTGAGGAAAATATCCTTTCTACTTCAAAAACACTTTTCCTTTCTTAAAATGTCATAAAATTTTAAAATAAAAGAAGTTGATTAAAAATAAACTTGAATACTTGTAAAGGAATATTTTTGGAAATAATTTTTTAGAAATCCATTCATGCTGTATAAGTTAAAAAAAACATTCTTTGTACTTTTGTCGGAAAAGTCAAAAAGTACCTCGTACGAAAAACGACAAAAGATTCATTTCATACATATTACTAAAAACTCACCGAAGGGTAAAAATGGATTTAAACAATTGTAGGTGGATGGAAATAATATTACATATTGATGAAACATGGATGTGGATGATAAAATACACCCCAGTAAATACTTACGAATAAACAATCTCGGATAAAAATGAGATTATGATATTTCCCTTACCTTAGGTCCGATTTTCTTTGTACGTGTCCGAAGCTCCTGTATAATGGTTTAAATAATGTTATTGACTTATTCCAGAGTCATACATATTGATATGATATCATATATGGTCATATTCTTAGCTTCTTGTTAGTAATATTTCATTGTTACTTGTTACTCGGGTCTTTATTGCCTTTTGTTCTTATGCGTGTTTTGCCGAATAAATTATTATTCTTATTTTAAGGTTATGTATAACTTATATCCAGAATGGTATTAGTGTAACATATGTCATATTTATTCATTCAATTCATTTATATAATTACTATGTAATGATGATCATGTAGAACGAGTCGCATCACATCGTGGAGACGGTATTCCGTACGTACGCACGAGTGATGATATCGTTCCTATGATCGTGGAACTGTATTGGAGTATATATATATATTATTTCAGTATCAATATTACTTTATAATAATCATAAATAGTTACTCATTACACCATTATACCCATCCTTGTAAAGTGATGGTGGAAAATAGATTACACCACGGCGTGGAGACGGTATTCCGTACGTACGCACGCGCGGTGATTTCATTTTTCCGTGGGATGGATAGAAGGTGAATTAGGGTTGTTTCATATTTATAATAACATATCAGTATGTAAGTAATACTGATGTTATTACTTTATCATGAAACAACTAAAGAAGAAGAAGTTGAAGAAGAAAGAAATTGAAAAGATCGGTAATGGATATTACCTCTTCTTTGGAATGCCTCTTTGAATCCTCCACTTAGGGAACTTTGATTGGTCTTTGAAGAAGACCAGGACCTCTAGGATTATTCTACGGAAGTGGAGAGGAGAAAATGGTAGTGGTTGGCCGAGCTTGAGTGCTCAAATTGGTGTGAGGAGGAGGGGGAGGAGGTGCCCTTTTATAAGGGAGGAGAGGGGGCACCTTAGGAATATCTCAAAATATTATTTTATATTAAATTCAAAATCGGTTTATAATGGTTCCAAAGGGTCTTATTTCGAATAAAAAGTGGGGATGGGTCGAAATCCTAACAACCAATAGGATTTATACAAGTTTAGGGTATTATTTTAACCTTATCAATTAGATTTAACTCTAAGTTAATTAATTTAACTTTTACCGTGTCTTTTTGTTTTCTTTCACTATATGGTTAATACACTTACTATAACATTCCAAACGAACCCCAAATTGTTTATTATTAATATATATATCCTTATCTAAGTTATTTGGCCGAACCATAGATTTTTAGGAATAAAATAACAATTTATAATATAATATTTGATTTAAAAACTATTTTGTGTCAATTTTGACACTATTTGATATATGTTTTTTGTGAAAGTCATAACATAATTATATGTTCGAACCAAGTAGATTAAATCAACATTAATATATCATAGTAACCTATAAAATTATTGGAATTCATAAAAAGTCTCAAATTACATTTATTTTGGTGTTTATAACATCAATTATGTCAATATTTCATTAATAAGATAATTACTGCATCATCATTGTGTCATAAATAAATTAAATTATTTAATGTCTAAAAATTACAAATAATATACCATTATGTATGAAATCTTTTTATCTTTCTAATGAATATTTATAGTCGAATTTATCTTATGTATCACCCCATATTAAAAATGATTTACTTATTAAACTTTGATTTTAACTGTTTTAACCCTTCTTAATCTAATCCAAGTGGGCCTAAATGGTCATATTTTATTCATAAGTTTGTTTTTGGTCGAATTACACTTATCCAATAGAATTAGGACATGTGTTAGGGTAATATTAATATCATATTTACCCTTAGTTACCCTATTTACTATTAACCGCGGTAAAATAGTAAAAAGTTACTATTCACCAAAAAATTATTTTTATCTCATTGAACCACATTTTACTTACTGATATCAACCGTGTCTGTCGGAGTTTCGAAATTCCATTCACAGAAGCGGTAAAATTAAGTTTTATGCAAAATTTAGTTTTTAACCTACCACTTAGTGGTTTCACTATTCATCAAAAATTGAAAGTTTTAAGAAAAATACCAAAATTTCACCCTAGGCTAATTTCGGTATTCTGAATCCAAAAATGAAGTCCATTTTGAAAAATAAAATTTATAAAATTTCAAAAAGTGGTTATTACTATTCATAATGGCTAGTTTTAATAGCATATTGTTGTTTAGTGAAACTCGGTATTGCATACGACGCAAGCTATCGAGGAAGGTCGTGATTGCGTGTAAAGCAAGCCAAGCAAGTGTTGTGTAGAAAAAGATTCCTTTGATAACATAAAAGTCTCGGGTGTTACATTCTACCACCCTTAAAAATAATTTCGCCCTCGAAATTCGTCACTTTGTAACAAACAGATGAGGATACTTCTCCCTCATCATATCCTCAAGCTCCCATGTAGCTTCTTCAAGTTGGTGGTTCCTCCATAAAACTTTCACCAATCGAGTGGTCTTGTTTCGTATGACTTTTTCGCTACGATCCAGAATCTCTATCAGTTGTTCTTCATAAGAAAGATCTTGCTCCAGCGGTACAACTTCTGAGCTGAGTACATGTGAAGGATCTGGTATGTACTTTCTCAGGAGAGATACATGGAACACATCGTGAACTTGAGAGAGATTCGGTGTAAGCGCCAATAGGTAAGCTACCTTCCCAACACGATCCAGTATTTCGAAAGGACCGATATATCTAGGGCTCAACTTCCCATTCTTTCCAAATCTCATAACCCTCTTCCAGGGAGATATTTGTAAGAACACTTTATCACCCACTTCAAACTCTAGGTCTTTTCTTCGGTTGTCGGCATAACGTTTCTGTCGACTCTGAGCTGCTCTTATGTGTTGTTGAATAGATCTAACCTTTTCTGCCATTTCATCAATGAGATCAGGTCCTAATAGCTTTCTTTCCCCAACTTCATCCCAGCAAGTTGGAGTCCTGCATTTCTTTCCATAGAGAGATTCATAAGGAGCCATCTGAATACTGGAGTGAAAGCTATTATTATAAGAAAATTCCACCAAAGGTAGGTGTTGATCCCAACCTCCTTTGAAATCCATAGAGCAAGATCTCAACATATCTTCTATGGTTTGAATTGTTCTCTCAGACTGACCGTCTGTCTGGGGATGATAAGCAGTGCTGAAACTCAACTCTGTATCCAGAGTATGCTGAAGACTTCGCCAGAACTTCGAGGTAAATCTCGGATCCCGATCAGATATAATAGAAATTGGTACTCCATGAAATCTTACCACTTCCTTTACATATATCCTGGCAAGCTGATCTAGAGAGAAATCCTCTCTAATAGCAATGAAGTGTGCAGACTTTGTAAGACGATCAACTATGACCCAAATAGCATTATTGCCTTTGGATGTTTTAGGATGTCCTGTGACAAAGTCCATAGTGATGTTTTCCCATTTCCATTCGGGTATGGGTAATGGTTGTAACATCCCCTTAGACTTCTGTCTCTCAGCTTTAACTTGTTGACAAACCAAGCATCGAGAGACATATTCAGCAACATCTCTTTTCATTCCATCCCACCAAAAGTACTCTTTCAGGTCTCTATACATCTTCGTGCTTCCAGGATGAATAGAGAATGAAGAACTATGAGCCTCATCCAGCAGCTCCTTCTTTAATTCGGGGATGGGAGGAACCCAAACCCGATTCCTGAACATTATTATCCCATCACAATCAAGGTTGAATTCAGGAACATTTCTCACCTTTTTTTGTAACTCGACATCTTCTTTTTGTGCCTCCTTAATCTTCGCATGTATAGATGGTTTAACATTTATTTGAGAAAGATAAGATTTTTCCCCTTCCATTATAATTCCAAGATCCATCCTTTGTAAATCCATAAATATTGGATCCTTTGTGATCCTCATCGTGGATAAACTAGCATGGTCTTGTCGACTTAATGCATCTGCCACCTTGTTTGCTTTCCCAGGGTGGTAATGGATTGAGCAGTCGTAATCCTTAATCAGCTCCAACCATCTTCTTTGACGCATATTCAACTCCTTTTGTGTGAAAATATACTTTAAACTTTTATGATCAGTATAAATATCACACCTTTCACCATAAAGGTAATTCCTCCAAATCTTTAATGCAAAGATTACCGCAGCCAACTCCAAATCATGAGTTGGGTAATTTTGCTCATGGATTTTCAACTGTCGTGAGGCATAAGCTATCACCATATCATTTTGCATAAGAACACACCCCAATCCCTTCTTGGATGCATCACTGTAGATCACAAACCTTTCTCCACTACAAGGCAGTGTGAGCACAGGTGCACTGGATAACCTTCTTTTCAACTCCTTGAAATTCTCTTCACATTCCTCTGTCCAAACAAACTTAACTCCTTTCCGAGTCAACTTGGTGAGTGGATTAGATAATCGTGAAAAATCCTTTACAAAACGTCGATAATATCCAGCCAAACCAAGAAAACTTCGGATCTCAGTTACTGTTGTTGGTCTTGACCATCTTTCGATAACCTCTGTTTTTGCTGGATCCACAGATATCCCTTCTTTTGAGATTATGTGACCCAAAAATGCAACTTTTTGAAGCCAAAATTCACACTTGGTAAATTTGGCATAAAGCTTCTCCTTTCTCAGGGTCTTCAATATAATTCTCAAGTGATCTTCATGCTCTTCCTTTCTCTTTGAATAGACAAGAATATCGTCTATAAAGACTACCACAAATTGATCAAGATAGTCTCTAAAGACTCTATTCATTAGATCCATGAAGATAGAAGGGGCATTAGTAAGACCAAATGGCATCACTATAAATTCATAGTGTCCATACCTTGTATGGAAAGCCGTCTTTGGTATATCCTCCCTTTTGACCCTTAATTGATGATACCCTGAATGAAGATCAATCTTGGAAAAGTATTGAGCTCCGCGTAGTTGGTCAAATAATTCATCAATGCGTGGGAGAGGATATTTGTTCTTGATAGTGATCTTGTCAAGTTCTCGATAATCAATGCAGAGTCTCATTGATCCATCTTTCTTCTTAACAAATAGAACAGGTGCTCCCCAAGGTGACGCACTAGGGCGTATGAATCCCTTATCAAGATTCTCTTGGAGTTGCTTCTTCAATTCCTGCAACTCAATTGGGGCCATTCTATAAGGTGTCTTTGAAATAGGCAAAGCGCCCGGTACGAGTTCTATTGAAAACTCAACTTCACGATTTGGTGGAAGACCCGGTAATTCCGCCGGAAAGACATCATCAAACTCCAGTACAATGGGAATATTCTTAATCGTGAGTTTCTCACCAACCATTTGAGATAAATAACCTTCATTTAGTGGAATCAAGACCCATAAGATGGAAAGAATTTCCACTGGAAGGTTATGTTCATCCTTGCATTGATAGACGATCGTAGATTGATCTGGAATATGAAATGTGACTTCCCTTCTTTGGCAATTGATATGAGCTCCATGTAGAGAAAGCCAATCCATGCCAAGAATCACATCAAATTCTACTAAAGGAAGGATTACAAGATTTGCAGGAAGCACTTTCCCACAAACTTAGATCGGAGAAGATTTATAAACTTTTGATGCCACTGTTGTCCCATTAGGTGTTGTCACAGCTAACTCAACATCTAATTGTTGAGGTAATACAGTGATACCCTTAGAAAATTCTTTATAAATAAAAGAGTGGGTGGATCCAGAATCAAATAAAACATTTGCTACTTTAGAGTGGATGGTAAGTGTACCTTTCACCACTTCGTTATCGTATTCCACATCGCTGATAGAAATTGCATGTGACTTTCCTTTGTATTTAGCCTTAAGATTTTGTTGACGTCGACCATCATCATCAACCCTTGGATTTGGGCATTGATTGGCATAATGCCTCATCTCCTTGAACATGAAACATTGAAGTGTAGTAGGTTCATTTTGTGTATCCCTTCCTTTGTTTGCATCATTAGACATCTTCTTCCCATTATCGCGGCATTCAAATGCCCGATGACCTTCCTTTCCACATTTAAAACATTTACTTGTCCCTTTAAGACAACTCCCTCCATGTTTCTTTCCACACTTTGAGCATAAGGGAAGGTTCATCTTCTTTTCAGTGTGCTCTTTAAATTTTCCTTTGAATTCCATCTTCCTCTTCTTATCAAACCCATGTGACTGATGGGTTACTCCAATCTCCATCTCGACTTTGAGAGCACATCGAACAATTTCCTCGTCGCTATTGAAGTCCCTTATGGCTAACGCCCTTCGAAGACTTGGTTTTAAGCCACTAAATAATCGATCGATCTTACTCTCAGGTTGGATAATAATACCAGAAGCGTACCTTGCAAGTCTTGTAAAATTTTCTTCATAGGTACTAACAGATTCATCATCCCTTTGCTTCAGTTCATGGAACTCTTTCTCCATCTTTGTTCGGAGAATACGAGGAAAGTAATGGATCAGTAGACCCGCTGAAAGAAGGTGGACGCTGCCTCATGAAGGATTCAACAGAATGTTTCTCCTTCCTTTGCTCGTTTGGAAGTCCTGCATGATTCATAGCTTGAGAAAGTTGTGTGAGCATGCCTACAAGATTTTTCATTCTAGCTCCCATATCGTTTGGTTGCTCAGGGGGACAATCATTGCATTGCCCATCGCATTCTGCATTAACACGGTTCCTTCGGGTTCCTGTCATTGACTAAAACCAAGAAGAATAGTGTGAGCAACACTAATTATAATAGGAAAACCACATAATCAAGGATAAAATTGCACACTTAAGGTCTTATCCTAGGGTATTCATGGCCATTTCTAAAACACTAAGATTGTGTTCTATGCTTAGACTTATCCTTAGGGTTCTTACTAAGGCTTTCACATCCTAGTTTCCAAAGGTTGACTATACCTTTCCTCTGATACCAACTATAACAACCCATACTTTACATACATTGTTAATACTACAAAATTGAAGCACACTTATTACAACATATGACAAAACCACAAAGGACCGTATAGGTATAGTGTCTTTAGAAACTGGGAAACATAAACAACTGGTTCATAAATATTCTACAGTATCTCCCATTTATTTCATCATATCTAGGGTCCCTTTTAGCATATTCTACTTAATATCCATCTTCCTGACCTGGGGAAAAGAAAACATAAAAGGGTGAGCTCAAATGCTCAGCAAGGGAAAATAATGGAAATAAAAATCATATTATATCTTTTTGAAAATCATAACCTGCAAAAGAAATCATAATATCTTAACATGGAATAAATCATAGAAGTGAAAATGATATCACCATAATCATAACATTAAACTTGAAACTTTGTGGCATGCACACATAATCATGGAAAATCATTTCTTGTTAGTCATGACTCATTGCCAAGACTATCTTAGTGGACAAAGTCCCTTTCTGAATCGAGTAACCCTCGTTTCAGTCCTGTTTCACTGAACCGGTATAACCTACCGTTCCAGCCCTGTCCATCTCATGAGATATAAAATCTTTACCCAATGCATTGGAGGAAGATATAGGTCCCACCCATCTTATAATGAATCCTTTCTTATGTGTGCCACATAATCATAAATCATACATCATCGCATAACCCATGTAATAAAAATGGGATTCTTAAACAACATGACATCATAAAACAATTCATATAAGATAAAGGAATTCATAAAAATGTTTCCATCACAACATAATCAAATCCATGTAATAATAGGGGTAAAAACAAAACCCTTTTATTATCTTAGATGGAAAATAATTTTGATAAAATACTTGAACTTCATTCTTGAGGAAAATATCCTTTCTACTTCAAAAACACTTTTCCTTTCTTAACATGTCATACAATTTTAAAATAAAAGAAGTTGATTAAAAATAAACTTGAATACTTGTAAAGGAAGATTCTTGGAAATAATTTTTTAGAAATCCATTCATGCCGTATAAGTTAAAAAAAACATTCTTCGTACTTTTGTCGGAAAAGTCAAAAAGTACCTCGTACGAAAAACGACAAAAGATTCCTTTAATACATATTACTAAAAACTCACCGAAGGGTAAAAATGGATTTAAAAAATTGTAGGTGGATGGAAATAATATTAAATATTGATGAAACATGGATGTGGATGATAAAATACACCCTAGTAAATACTTACGAATAAACAAACTCAGATAAAAATGAGATTATGATATTTCCCTTACCTTAGGTCCGATTTGCTTTGTACGTGTCTGAAGCTCCTGTATAATGGTTTAAATAATGTTATTGACTTATTCCAGAGTCATACATATTTATATGATATCATATATGGTCATATTCTTAGCTTCTTGTTAGTAATATTTCATTGTTGCTTGTTACTCGGGTCTTTATTGCCTTTTGTTCTTATGCGTGTTTTGCCGAATAAATTCTTATTATTATTTTAAGGTTATGTATAACTTATATCCAGAATGGTATTAGTGTAACATATGTCATATTTATTCATTCAATTCATTTATATAATTACTATGTAATGATGATCATGTAGAACGAGTCGCATCACATCGTGGAGACGATATTCCGTACGTACGCACGAGTGATGATATCGTTCCTATGATCGTGGAACTGTATTGGAGTATATATATATATTATTTCAGTATCAATTTTACTTTAAAATAATAATAAATAGTTACTCATTACACCATTATACCCATCTTTGTAAAGTGATGGTGGAAAATAGATTACACCACGGCGTGGAGACGGTATTCCGTACGTACGCACGCGCGGTGATTTCATTTTTCTGTGGGATGGATAGAAGGTGAATTAGGGTTGTTTCATATTTATAATAACATATCAGTATGTAAGTAATACTGATGTTATTACTTTATCATGAAACAACTAAAGAAGAAGAAGTTGAAGAAGAAACAAATTGAAAAGATCGGTAATGGATATTACCTCTTCTTTGGAACGCCTCTTTGAATCCTCCACTTAGGGAACTAAGATTGGTCTTTGAAGAAGACCAGTACCTCTGGGATTATTCTAGGAAAGTGGAGAGGAGAAAATGGCAGGGGTTGGCCGAGCTTGAGTGCTCAAATTGGTGTGAGGAGGAGGGGGAGGAGGTGCCCTTTTATAAGGGAGGAGAGGGGCACCTTAGGAATATCTCAAAATATTATTTTATATTAAAGTCAAAATCGGTTTATAATGGTTCCAAAGGGTCTTATTTCGAAGCTAAAGTGGGGATGGGTCGAAATCCTATCAACCAATAGTATTTAGACAAGTTTAGGGTATTATTTTAACCTTATCAATTAGATTTAACTCTAAGTTAATTAATTTAACTTTTACCGTGTCTTTTTGTTTTCTTTCACTATATGGTTAACACACTTACTATAAAATTCCAAACGAACCCCAAATTGTTTATTATTAATATATATATCCTTATCTAAGTTATTTGGCCGAACCTTAGATTTTTAGGAATAAAATAACAATTTATAATATAATATTTGATTTAAAAACTATTTTGTGTCAATTTTGACACTATTTGATATATGTTTTTTGTGAAAGTCATAACAAAATTATATGTTCGAACCAAGTAGATTAAATCAACATTAATATATCATAGTAACCTACAAAATTATTGTAATTCATAAAAAGTCTCAAATTACATTTATTTTGGTGTTTATAACATCAATTATGTCAATATTTCATTAATAAGATAATTACTGCATCATCATTGTGTCATAAATAAATTAAATTATTTAATGTCTAAAAATTACAAATAATATACCATTATGTATGAAATCTTTTTAGCTTTCTAATGAATATTTATAGTCGAATTTATCTTATGTATCACCCCATATTAAAAATGATTTACTTATTAAACTTTGATTTTAACTATTTTAACCTTTCTTAATCTAATCCAAGTGGGCCTAAATGGTCATATTTTATTCATAAGGTTGTTTTTGGTCAAATTACACTTATCCAATAGAATTAGGAATGTGTTAGGGTAATAGTAATATCATATTTACCCTATGTTACCCTATTTACTATTAACCGCAGTAAAATAGTAAAAAGTTACTATTCACCAAAAAATTATTTTTATTTCATTGAACCACATTTTACTTACTGATATCAACTGTGTCTGTCGGATTTTCGAAATTCCATTCACAGAAGCGGTAAAATTATGTTTTATGCAAAATTCAGTTTTTAACCTACCACTTAGTGGTTTCACTATTCATCAAAAATTGAAAGTTTTTAGAAAAATACCAAAATTTCACCCTAGGCTAATTTCGGTATTCCGAATCCAAAAATGAAGTCCATTTTGAAAAATAAAATTTATAAAATTTCAAAAAGTGGTTATTACTATTCATAACAGCTAGTTTTAATAGCATATTGTTGTTTAGTGAAACTCGGTATTGCGTACGATGCAAGCTATCGAGGAAGGTCGCGATTGCGTGTAAAGCAAGCCAAGAAAGTGTTGTGTAGAAAAAGATTCCTTTGATAACATAAAAGTCTCGGGTGTTACAATGTCTGAATAAAAATATCCAATGGAAATTACAACAATTTTATCGGTCCTGATCCTAATTAATAAGTGGTGTTTATGATTGATGGTTAAAAAATAATGATAATTATTGGTATTAATTTTATAAAATAAATTTTTATTTCTACCATTATGAAATTATTATACCTAATCTAAACATTTAACTTAGTTTTTTATTTTAATTATTTACTAGTGCAACACATTCTACATGACTGTAAGGAGAATGATCTTAATTGAGTGTCATGTATTGATGAAAAACTATTGTGTAATATAGATGATGGATTTATCCATCAATTTTTGTAACTATGGGAAGATGCATTTTGTTTCTTTATGGGAATGATGGATTATTTTGAATAATAATTACATTAAAGGAACATAATAATATCATAATAAAATATGATTATAGATCGTGAGATATTGAATATTCTTTTGATCAACTCTAAGGACCTCAATACATCCCAAATGTTATACTTTATTCAGTATACATTCAAATGATGGTCAAAAGTGAAGATGTACAAATGATACCATTATCTAGGAGGTATTGGAAATATGAATTTTTATTCATGTAATTTCGACTTACTAACTCTCCTATTATATTAATTGATTTAGTGAATAAAGTGTTTATATATTACTACATTGAATTTCTTGTTGTATTTACATTTGATATTATTATTTAATCCTAGATCATAAAATAACATTAATATAAGATGATAATTTTTTAATGATATTGAGGAAAAACTTTCTGTATAAAAAACTTATCATGTGTTAATTATATTTAAAATAACTATCACTCTTAGGAAATTTTATCACATGTGAGGATATATTCACAATACCATCAATGATACAGGTTTTTTAACAATAGCACATATCAACCACATTCACCATGATGCGTATTTTTAAAAATTTTCTTTGATATCATAGATTTTTTTTGGAAAACATTATCACAACTATCCAATCCACTAACTATGTAATCATAGATGGGCGGTCAACATTCATTTAAAGGAAAATTAAGATGTAAATTTGAAGTATATTATGAGAAGGGAGGTCATTGGTCTTATTATCACCTAACAATATAATAGAATCATGTTATTGATTTAAAAGGGTATGTCTATAAATGGGATGGGATGTGTTCAGGGGTAGAATAACATGCTGATATCTTATGCCACACATCAATTCAAGGTTAATGGGAATAATTACAAGACCCATGACATGGAGTCTATAGTGGTAATAATTTCATGAATGATATTGTGTCATTATAATTAACATTAATTTTGAACCAAATATACATCCCATAATTTTTACTTTATATATATAACATGAAATAGTACAATAGATTATAGAATGTATGGATATAGTTCATTAGTTTTTATGAATTATCAATACATTACCTACTTAGGTATGAGAACAATATGACTAATTTTTTGGGTCAAAAATATCATTCAATGAAATCTATGAGGAGGATAAAAATTTATCCAATATTTATGGATATTTAATTGATGGAACAAGAAATAATTACTTAATTTAAGTTGTATTTTATGCTAAAATTATTGTTAAATAATCTACCCCTATAATGATTAATAAGTAATAGAAGGAATAATTTTTGTTTTGAAATCTGTTAATAAATTATCCTGATTTAAACCATGATTGTGGGGGTGTGATATTATCCAGTAAAAAATAATCATTCAAAAAGATAACATAATTCCTGATGTATATTTTCTATAAATCATATATAACTTCAATATATTTTCATCTAGAAAGTAATAAATAAGTAAGGAATCCTTATGAAGACTTTTTTGATAACATTATGGGAAATATATTGGAGTATATATTTTAGTTCTTCATATGATAAATAGTTATCGATGATAGGAATAATTATAATGGGATGTTTCAATGATACCCATACCGATGATGAAATAGTAAATGTTAAAAAAAATTAATATAGGACTGCATATGACATCTAAGGAAATTAATTTCATTTCGCTTGTACTGGGATACCTTATGATATATTCACATTTCATTCCTATTATAGAATTATTATCTCTTGTTCCGAGATTATGTATATATATAATGAATGTAGTAAGAGTTAATGGAAAACCACACTTTATTACACTTTTTTGAGATTATAGGTATATTGGGATGTTCTACATATTATTTTAACAAGCTCTTGATATGACATTGTGTTTCAATAAATCCTATAATACTAAAACATATTGTTCGTATTACAAAACCATTCAATCCTTCGAAAAATTTAAATGATCATGTTACCTATATTTTTATGGTGATTTTGATCAATAGATTCCTATTTTTAAATTATATAAAAAAAATTATTTCACTGAACCATTTATATAGATCGTCATGAAAAAACTCATTGAGAAGTGGCGCCTAACTCTGACATGCTGGGTTAGTTTTAGAGAATAGTTTTTTTAAAACATGTGATGACTGAGGAAATGGTTTAGATGGTAAGATCCATTTTTGATTGCATAATTTTACTAAATATTGATTGAATATTTATTCCAACATCCATAATTGTGATATGTAATTTGATATAGGTGAGAAGGTGTTCCATTGAATTTTAACATGGATGTAGGGCATGCCATTTTCATTGAATTGTAAATAGGGCCCCATGAATATTCTCCCCATCAAAATTATTGACAATGTAGTTACACTATCTTATTACATATAACATCTTAAAATCGTCATTCATTATCAAAATGTGTTTTGTGTATCAATTATGATAATTTAAATAACAAATACTTCACAACTACAAAATATAGAGGTTGTACACAGAAGAATGATAATTTTTTAAAATAATTAGTATTATAAATCACAAATCATATAGATAAATTTTTATGGAAGAATGAAATATACATTGTTAAATTTCTTTTGTGGAAGAAAAAATACATTAGTATTATACATGAGAAAATTAGGATATCATGAATAAACAATATCCTATTTAGTTTTCATCAAACTAATGAAATTTCAAGTGAGAAATTATTTTCAGTGTCATATAGTGTAACACTAATTTGTTTTTCAAAAATACCATTAACAAGATTTTATGTATTTCATATATTTATTTTCAGGAAAATACCATTCTAAATGAACTGTGATATGTTATTCCCTTGGTAACCGAGCCATTGGATTGGTGGGAATTAATAGGGTTAGAAAAATTATGAGATAACTATAGAAATGTTTTATATAATTAAAATATATTGATAATTATTCAAAATGATTATAATGAAATTTATTAATAATTAATGAAAACCATTGATATATTATTTTTCCCATGGTTAAATGTGATGAAAAAATAAATTTTATGTAAGTAGTGTTATTTTTTGAAACATGTTTTTCAGACTAATGTGTTTTTTAATTAAAATTTATAATAATTAAATATTCATTATTGATATTAATTTAATTTATATAATATATATCCAATAATATATAATAGAATGAATATTATGATTTTTAAAATCCATGTCATTACTTTGAATATGGTTTTAAATATAAAAATGAATTAAAAATATTAATATCTTTTTTGATGATTATATTAACAGTAGTCTATAACAAATATTGAAACAAAATTTCATTAAATTATTTCTATACATTGAATCAGAATATCCAAATTTCAAATGATAACACAATAATTTTTTTGACAATGTATAGTAAAAATTATACAAATTTGTTACCACGGTTAGTATAAAAATAGGATTACTGGGAAAATTAATGTAATACATTTGAAAAAATGTTCAAATAAAACATGTTTAAATAATAATGGGTTGTTGATATTTTTATGTGATCATATATTACCTTTTAATACAAATCTATTTTCTTCTACTTTAATTAGATAATAATAATGTAATATTTAAATATTTTAGGAATACCATGTGTGTCCCACCCCTCACTTAAAAAACGACATGTCTTATCCTACATTATTAAAATAAATTATGTAATTTTCCTCATACAAACCATCCAAAAATACTTTATATCTTCCTCCCCAACATTATTCATCTACTACTATTCAATGGATTAAATCTATTTTTTTAATAAGGTGAAACACCCAGATATTTTTGAAGAATATCATTATGTTCGATACTGTATGTGGCTTGCAACAATAATATTAAATGACCTACCAAATTTATTTCATTAAATTTAATCACTTAAATTTCATTCATTACACACATCATGGAGTATATAGAAACCATATTGTATAATTGAATCACAATTATTGACCATGACTATATTAAGCTAGATGTTAAATTTTTGGTAAGAAAAATACTAAATAATATAAAAAAATAAAATGGTTGAGAGATGTATAAAATAATTAAATCGTTATTTTTTATAATAAATAATATAAGATTCATTTGAATGAAATGGAAATATTTTCTGAAAAAATATACTTTTGTAATATCTAGTATCTTCACGCTTTGTGAACATAATTTAGAATTAAATTATTCAACATAAAAATCTATATTAAACAGGGAACATAATTTATGATATTATCTTTTCAAAATAATTTTGTGGTGGATTTTTTAGAGTTTCCTTAATATTTTTTTATAAATAACAAAAAATAATAGGTTTTAATAAAAATATTATTTTCATTTAATGAATTAAAATGTACGATTATTAAAAAAATGTTCATAAATTATAAATAGTTATTTTTAAAAAAAATTAATAAAATTTATGATCATAGATTAACATTTATTATGATTAATTATGTAAATTAGATATATACATATGAGAATTTAATCATTGAGAAAAAATTTCATTATGATTAAATGATTAAATTTATATTTAAATTTTAAATTTCACCGAATGAAATTTTGGGAAATGTTTTATGTATATGGAATGATAACTGAAAATACAATTTAATGATATCAAATTATTTTTTTCATTATAATGATTATTAAAATTAATAAAATTAATTAATATGGTTGAAGTTAATATAATTTTACAGGGGTATGTACTCAAATGATAACGTTTAAAATCTCCCACACACATATTTAAATTCAATTGGATTGTCAAATGTATAATATTTTTTCATATGAATTTTTTTTTGTTTTATTTGGAGAAATTAATCAGTGAATTTTTTCCAATATACTAATTTATGTATTCCAAAAATGTCTCACCTTGGATTTAATTTTTAATTATGTTTTCACATAAAGAATGAATATTGATGTGGAAAAATACTAATGAAAATTTTCATACTAAATAAATCTATTTCACGATTATAATTTTTTTTTATTTATGAAAAATTATATAATTACTTTAAATTCTTATTAAATGATAAACCAATAATTTTCAAATTAAAAAAAACCAAAAAATATATATGATTCTAAAAATACTAAAAAATATTATAATTTTATTAATTATATTATTCCAAGGATTTTTTATAAAAAAAAATTATATATAATTATAAAATAATATCTTTTAATGACACAATATTTTTTATTTCTCTAACGTCAAAATAAGTAAATATTCTTAAAGTTGAATTTAATATAATTTTATATTAAATAGGTTTTAAAAAAGATTTTAAATACCTTAAATGTTTATTTTTGTCCATGATATTGGTATATGTTTAATGATATGTAACATAATCCATTAATGGACTAATGATCCTTTTATAAAAAATATATTTTCCCCTAATTAGTAAAAAACTTCATTAATATGGTGAGAAAGTGTTTTTCATGTTACATGAATTTATGATAAAATTAATTTTCCACAAACATATCAGTTCATGTTTATAAATTTAAAATCAATTTTTAGAACCAAGGGAGACTTATTAATAATTTAAGATCATTTATTTAATATGAAATGATATATTACCTAGGTAACAAAACACCATTCTATTATCAAAAATAAAATTATAAAAGTAAGAATACATATAATTTATGGAACAACATGTATAAAATAATGTGTTTTCTTGTATGGTGGAATTGTGGATATACCATATAATAAGTAAACTCCTTTAATTATTTATTTCTGAGGAAAATAGGTAGTAATTACTTCCCATTTTTCATTTGTTATGCGTATATAATAAAATAAGACATCCATAATTATAAATTTTAACTTAATCCCATAAATTATTCTTCTTATAGTAATAAATTTTTCTAGAAAACCGTTGCATTAATACCTCATAAAAATAACTATTCATGATACACATATATTATTCTTCCGAAAGTACCATCCCTATAGTCCTTAATAAGATATTCAAGTGATGTTCTTCTATCAAAAGGTAATTTTCCTCACTATGCCCTTCCGTTTTTACACTTCTTACCAACAAAAATCAATAATTAATAATTACAATATAATAACTCAAGTATAAAAAATATACAAGGATGTTATTATTTTAATTTCATAAGTTATATTCATATCCCCTTAAAAAAATTGGAAATGAAACTACTGTCCGTGTGTATAATAGAGTATCTCTTCGTAAAATAATGTAGTTTTTTTACCATTTCCAAATCCAAAGTTTGGTTATAATGAATCGTTAAATTTCATATAGGGTAATAATTTTATATATTTAAATACTGAATTATTTTATAATAAATTCTTTCATAAATTTTATTATGTGGGAAAAAGATAATGTCCCTCATGTGTTTGATGGACTACTACCTTAGGAAACGATGTGAATATTTTTTCCTCTAATCATTATATGGAAGGTAATTAATATAAATTTAATGAATATATGTGATATACATGTAATCTTAATTAATTTTATATAGTTACATATTATTTAACAATCATTCATTTCATCCATTGATAAAATGAAAAAACACTCCTCTGTAAGTACGTTCTATGGTCTTTATGAGAAGTGTAATAAATTTTCTATATAAAAAATATATGGATTATAAAAAATTAAAATATAATGAATTTATTAGATTATTATAAAATTTTTAAGATTTTATATATAAAAAAATGATAATGGTGAAAAATAATTTAATAAAACTTTATATCATACATGAAAAATGAAGTATTTATTACAGGAAATGTGACATTAACAAAGATTATTTAATAATTAGGTTGTGAAATATCATAGGTAAATAATATATATTTTGATATATATAATTTTTTTCATTAATATATATAAAATATGTCTATATATAGTATTCTTGAGTTTGGAACACATGTGAAGGGAATCAATACTGTGACAAGGGTTTTTTGTCTCACTTTTACTTTTGTGAGTTATATCTCATATTCACAAATTAATTGTTTTATTTGATTTATATATTAACCCATTAATATGATATGTCATTAATATATTTATATTAATGAGATTTAATTTCTCTATTAATGTAAATTGTATCATTTGGATTATAATTCAAATGTTACCAATGTGGTAAGGATATATTTCAAAATATAATCATTAATAAAGATTGTTTATGTTTAAGCCTCCCATTGGGGAATTTTAACAATCATGGATTTCATAAATAATAATTACATATTTATAGATGTGTATTAAATAATTTTCATAAATACAAACCAAATGACTATAATATTTTTCTGTCTTTTGAGTCCAGGAACATAAAAATATAATTTTTTTTACAGATATTAAACATATTCTCCCAAAGATCTCCCAATATAATAATCTTCATACAAATGATATATATAAACCATTAATTAATATCTATATACTTTAATAATTAAAAAGGGTGGGATTATATTCATATAAAGGGTGAACAAGGGAGAGTGAATAATCACATGAACATTACATGTGTCTAATTGTATTTTAAGGGGATCTTATCATTTTATAAATGTAACCTATAAAACATATATAATAATTAAAAATCCAAAAATAAATCATAGAATTTCATAATAAATTAATCATAATGGGTTCAATTGACATAATCCCAGCGATAATAAAATAGAAGTTGGAATGTGAAAAAAATGTATGATTATTAGATTCTGGACATTCATAAAAATAATTAGGATTTCTTGTTATTTTAAGGACATATAATTAGGTGCTCATATAAATTTATGGACATGAGACCAGTTCTATACAAATTAATATTTACAAAAATCGCGTACCTCCCTAAATTTCATGAACATTAAATTTAGTACTTTTCATAGTCTTCTGGACATGAAAGTATAGTCCCCAAATGATCTCATGAAAATAAATATAGGATAATAGATAAAATACTTATCTCAAGAGTTATCTATCATTATCCAATTCATTTGAGAGATATATAGGTCTCCCTTAAGGGATGATGAAAATCATACATTTGTGTGAAAAAATAGTAAAACATTCATTATATTAGAGTAAATATAATGAAATTATTTCATAAAAAAATCATCATATTAGAATGCATGAAAAAATTGGTTTAATAAAAATTTAATCCTCCTAAACATAAAATATCTAGATAATGACTAATAATGGTAACATTTTTTATATCACTAATAAAAAATAATAAACATCAAAGGATTTAATATTATATGGAAAATTATTTTGAAAATTTACATGGAACATATCTTGAAAAATATTAACTTATTATAAAATTACTTTCATAAAAATAGAAATTCCTAAAAAAATTCTTAATATTATTTTGAATTAAAATAACCATGGAATCATATATTGTCATAATTGATGAATATAAATTTTATGTCTCAAGGAATGTACTATCATGTTGTAAAATTTACAAAAATCCCTTTCACATTTTTGATAAATATGTACATTTTTCATAATTCATAAAATCAATAGAATATTACATTTAATTCATATTGAAAAAATTATAAAAAGGGTAAAATTTCATTATATAATCCTGTATATTATTTTGTATTTAATTTAGAAAATATTTTTTTAAAATTTTATATTGGAGAATAATGGGTTTCAATCAAAGAAATAAATATCATCAATTTTACTAAAAAATATATTTTAGTATCATGATTATAACAATTGGGGAAAATGAATTGAAAAAATTACTATTGAGAAAAAAAGGATAAGAAAATTAATCTATTTAATGAGAGATAGAACATAATATTTCACCATTGATAACATTTGCATAATAATTCACAATAAAATGTGAAATTGTAAAACAAAACCATTACCTATTAGGTATATATTGAATAATAATTTGAATAAAAAGAATATATATATATATATATAGACTGACCTATCCTCCTCCGTCCCTCGGGACCATCAAGTGTTAGTATAGGAATATGCTCCTAGTATCCAGAAACAAGGCCTTTCGGCCTATTCTTAGGCACTGACTAACCCTCCGTGGATGAACCTTGTAGAGGAAACCTTGTGTTTTCAGGGCATTGGATTCTCACCAATGTTTGCATTACTAAAGCTGAAATTATCTCTTCCACTTCGTCCACTGCTACTCGTGCAGGTGCTTCCGTCGATGTCTAAGGTAGAATGCTCCCCTACCGATCCATTTTGACATCCCACAACTTTGGCAGATAGCTTATCCCCATTCATCTTCGGCACAAGATCACTCGATCAGTGAGCTATTACTCACTCATTCAAGGGTGGATTCTTCTAGGAAAACCTCAGGGCTGTCTCTGCACCCCTACCTCCTTTATCACTGAGCGGTCATTTAGGGGTCTTAGTTGGTGATTCGGGTTGTTTCCCTCTCAACGATGAATCTTATCCCCCATCGACTCACTAGATGACTGTGACCCCGTTAATTTTGAGGACATATCTAGTATTATGTGTTTTCCTCGATTTGGTACCGCTCTCATGGCCCACACCAAAACATTGATTTACCCATAGATGTCAAGTCAACTTCTGTGTCTCAACACATTTCGGGGAGAAGCAGCTAGATCTAGGTTCGAGTGGCTTTTCACTCATAACCAAAACTCATCTGCTAATTCGGACACATCAGTCAATTCATACATCCACATAGTTTCACCCAAGATTCATCTTGGTTATGAATAGATCATCCAGGTTCGGGTCCACAAGCAGTGACAATTGATCTATGAGGACTCGCTTTCACTATGGCTCTTGTGGGTTATATTAACCAAGCAAAAACTAATGAGTCACCAGCTCATTCTTCAAGAAGCACACAGTTAGAGCCATGGGATCCTCCCACTACATGGGATCTTATGGTAGCATGTTCAATTTCACTCCTTGATGGGAGTTCTTTTTTTCCTCCCCTCATGGAACTACTTCCCTATCGGTCACCCAAGAGTATTTATCCTTTCAAGGTGGTCCTAGCAGATTCAAAGGGGATTCCACATTGCACATGCTACTTGGGTCAGAGTGTATTCTAGTGATGATTTCAGCTACTGGACTTTCACCATCTATGTTGCTTCACTCCACTACTTCACCTAGTAGCACGACGCTTTTATGGCTCTCCCAGAACCCAGTTTTTATAGATTAAGCTACTCCTATTTCACTCGCCACTACTAGGGGAATGAAATTGTCTTTCTCTTACACTAGGTAAAATGATTTTTCATTTCTCTAGGTTGTCTTTTTATTCCCATGGATTCAGCATATCGAAACGTTGACCTATTTGGGAATCTCCGGATCTATGCTTCTTTTCAACTCCCTGAATCATTTCATCGCTTAATATACCCTTCCTAATCTCTAGGTGTCTAGGTATCCACCAAAATCCTTTCCTCATTTGAACTCACTCTTCATACTTAATGTATACTATTATACCATCCTAGGGTGCTGCAAAATGAGATGATCTTATCAATGTCCATGAATGTGTCATCATAGATTGAACTGCCAAATCAAAAATTATATCTATTTTTATCAACTAATTTCATGAGTTGGAGTTAAACGGACTCGAATCGCTGAAATATACCATAGGATAAAGAACGCCTCTCCGGCCCCTGGATGATTTTACATAGAGGCCAACGATAGACAAAAACTACCCCCAAACACAACTTACATCTATCATCATGTTGTGCTCATCAAAAAGAAGCTCTTCTAACCCTATAAACAATAAGGTGTAGCAGTGTTGGAATATCATTCTAGGGATTAATTTGTTTCTGAAGGCGAGCTATAGGATAGCATGGAAGGGATAACTTTCCACTTTTTTCACCCTAACTCTTTGGTCTTAAGAATCATGATATTAAGAATGAGTGATTTCCTTTCTTTGACCATTGATTCCCAACTGGAGAGCGGGCAAATGTGTTATTATTGAACATGGTTATATGATCAGTCTGTGACCCCACCAAGATGTCAAAGGTGTCCTTGGGGTGATCTCGTAGTTAATACGGGGTGGAGACGAAGGGGTCGGCCCATGGTTTTTTTCCTTTTACTGCATTTCTCTGAAAGGGTTGAAGGGAGATAGTTCATCAAGCTATTCTCAAGGGAACACTTAATCCTATTCCCCAAATATCCCATAAGCCCTAGGAGAGCTTCCAACTCCATAGCGTCCATGTATGATCCATAGTCCTAAATCTAACCAAATTCCCATCCTACCTCTACATTTTTTTGACAGTCCCTATTTTTGTCTCAGTAGAGTATTTTAGTGGCATATTTCAGATATTTTCCACATGACATAGAAAATGTGAGACACCCATTTAGGTATAAGATTCTATCATTCCTTACCACCTGTATTTAGACATTCAACCCATAATCACAAAAACAAAATTTCAAGAGCATAGCTCTACCAACTCAGCAATACCCCACCCCCCGATATGTGGAGCATGCATGAAAGAGTCAACTGATGATTCTTCATTATTACCAAGCAGTGCAGGGCCATCCTACAATTAAACCAGAGACCTCTCCCATGAAGTAAATCATCACAACTATGTTCAAGAATCAATATATTCCTTTTCTAGAGCAATTCCATCTTCCCAAACATAGCATATAACTCTATCTTTGTACTGCTATCTCTAAATGTGCTCCCTCTTCTCTTACTCATGTTGTTGTGAATGAAGTCCGATGATGATAAGAGAAAGAAGGTATAACCTTAAGAGACCCTCCTAGACCACCAATAGACACTCAAATATCCTTTTTCAAACATTCTCTCTTAGAGTCAGGTGATAGAGAAATATACACATCCCATTCACTGATCGGGGCCACTCGTAGTGACTGAGAACAGGGTCAATGACCCCCATGATTAAGTTCTTTATACCAAGAATTTTTCATACAAATAGATCCAATCTTCTACTAAAATAAAAAAATAATTTCATGTGACCCATTTTGATTACATATCTAGACCCCCCGAAAAATCATGAAAAAAGGTTGGAATGATACAATTGATCCTTTACCCTAGAATGATGAAAGGGGTGATCTCGTAGTTCTTTGTCTATGAAGATGTGTTTTTAGGTGCTATATTTGATTTTTCCATTTAGGCAAAACCTCATCTGCTCGAGAGAAAGCAGCATATACACTGATAAGGGATGTATGAATTCTCCAGAAGATAAGAGTCATGGGCCCCGCAGGCCGCCCAGATCCCCTGAGTGAATATAAAGTTAGATCTACATTATTGGATCTCAACCGAATCACATCATCTATCCTCTTGAGGAAATGTTTGGTTTCAAACCTCGCGAGGATAACACCATGCTATTGTGTATTGGATGATCCACATCTCTGGGTCATGTGCTGATGATCACATGGAAGTATTGTGAAAGTGAGTTTGGTAAGGTTAGAGAATTATTTTTCATTTTATTTCATTATTTTTTTATTATATATTTTTTTTATATTTATTATATATTTTTTATTAGTTTTTTATTTAGTATATCTTATTTTTATTCAATATATATTTTTTATTTATTATATATTTATATTATAATATTATATAGTTATATTATAATAAAAATATAATAATAAAAATATAAATAAAAATATAAAAATATATATTAAATATATTATAAATATATTAATGTTATTAAATAAAAAATATTAAAATTTTTAATACAAATAATTAAAAATAATAAATTGTATAAAATATATAAATAAAATGGATAACTAAAAAATAATGAAAAATGAAAAAAAAATTCAAAAAAAAAGTTCCATGAAAATTAAAATAAAAAAAATTAAAATAATAAATAATAAAATGTGACCTAATAATTGACTGAAGAAAATAAGTAATCTTCTAAAAAAAGGATCATGATGGAATATAAAAATTAATTTTTTTACATTTTTTGAAAAGTAAGTATAAAAACATGCATGTATGGTTCCTAAGGAAAACCATTTAATGATGGACCTAATCAACTGACATTATCGAAGAAATATTTATATTTTTAGGTCAAGGGGTTGATTTTGATATAACGAATCAACTTATTAGTCTGATTGTATATCTTAGTATTGATAATTATACCAAAGAGTTCTATTTTTTTATAATCTCTTAGGGGGGATGGGTCATCCCTGGAATTTCTATTTGTGACACACTGCAATTTGTTCGACCAGATGTACAAACTATATGTATGGGCTTAACCTCCTCAATGGGATCTTCTATCCTAGTCAGGGGATTTATTACCAAATTTCTACCATTCTCGCATGCTTGGAGCCAATGCTTTTTTAATATAAAAAATTGTGCCTTTTATATAGAAAATATATGAGTAATAATATCATGGAATTTTTCATTTTATGTGAAAAATATATTTTTTAAAATTTTAATCATCTTTTAAAACATTAAATTATTTATCGAGAGAGTCATATGAGATAAATTAAAGGATATTTACGAGTATTCTATCAGAAGTATTCAGTGTCACAAACTATTTACACAAGAAGACATATAAGCTTTTTATGTATTATATTTATGAAGATGAACTAAGATGAAATTTTATTTTTTTACATGATTTTATTTTGAATTCACTCAAATAAAAAAAATTGGATTTCTTATTCAAAGAGTTAAAAAAGATGAAAGATACGGAATAATCATAGTATTTCTCACTGAGAAAAAAATGAATGGTGTTAATTGGAAAATTTACCTATTTTATTTGAATTTGATACTCTTTATTTATATTATTAAAAAGAATGTCAGAAATCAAAATAATAAAGTAAATATCATTATAGAGTCATTTACACAACCCCTTTGGCCTTGATCCCATGTATTCTTTATTACATTAGCATAGAATATGTGGAATAACATCCCTAAGAAACCAAAATTTTAGTAGTTTTATTAAACTATATACATACTTGTATATTTCACTAAATCTGTAAAAAATTAATTACATAATATATTTTTTTAATTCTGGTTACAATTTCAGGGTTCCTTGGAAAAGAAACCAAATAAGGATGAGCTCAAATTCTAATAAATGTTTATGTACAACTGAATCAATCATGAATAAATAAGAATATAATATATGAAATGGTAAATAAATATACACACATTCCATGTAATCATCAAATTTTAAGTAAATGGATCTAGATGTAATATCAATGTTAAAATATCTGGGATAATGATACATATGTAAATAAGAATAACATGAAAAACATTCAATTGGTAACATATCATTACTATCTTTTAGATAATTACATAAAATTTAATTTTTTTCCTCTTAGATCGATTATGTCATGGGTCTCATGAGGATATATATTATTTTTTATTTGAGAAAATGAACTAATGATATGGGACTTTTTATTAAATTATTATAGTCAAATTATAAACATGTTATTTATTATTGAAGTACACCTTGAGATCAGGGAACACCCACATAGGGTTTTGGGTCTTCCTGTAGGAATCTATTTTTTTACTCACTACTAGTAATTTAAAAACCATATAATATGATTAAAAAACAAGAAATGTTCTCTAGACGAATTCCATGATCTGATTACATATTTTAAATGGTAGTACACATTGTAAGGATTAAACAATAAGTAATAATGAAAATCATGTTTTTAGGAATGAATTATATATGTTTTTTGGTGTACATGAGTGTCATGTATATGTGTCATGTATTTGAATTTTAGGTTGTTTTATAAATAATTTTCCATTTATTGTTCTATATTTCTCCATTATCTAGTCATACAACACCCCTCTAATGATTTTTGGGACATTTTCTCCATCTAAATAGCATCATTCAACGATTTCTCTATATTTTTGTTGGGTTTCATCTCTACGGTTGTGTAGTAATTTATGCTTCTTAATTGATTTTATCAATGTACTTCATTATGTTTTTTATTAGGAATTTTATTTTATGTTGGGGATGCTCTTCATTCCCTTCTAGATGTATTGAGTTATATTGTTATAATTGTTAGATACTTGTTGGTTATGTGGTGGTGGGTGTGTGTTTTTAAGGAATGTACTTTTACCACTTCTATATTAACCCTTTTTTTAAATTAAATCTATTATGATATGTATGGATTAGATCAAGGTTCCCCATTTTCATTTTCCTTCTCCAATTTTAGTGGAAACCCTCACGATATTGTGGGACAAGAGTTTTGAGGTAGGTTGTTCTATCTCAAGCACTTGAAAGTGAAATGTTTGGGATTCAATTTCTGCCATGTTCCTCTACTATCTAGACATAATGGATATAACTAGATGGTTGATGTACCCATCGTTTTTAAATTTTTATGTACAATTTTTCTACTTATCTAGACCGAGTGTGATCCTTGGAATTATGTTACCTAGGCTTTTAGATGATTTGGGATGCTTAAGATTATACTTATTTGTTTTACATCCAAGTATTTTATGTGATATTATATATATGATTCACTATTTCATGAAATATATATTTGATATATATATAAAAAATACTTAAAAACTGATTGAACTGCATTATTTGAAAATTTGAAGAGAGGGAAAATAAAATTGTTTTCTCATGATTTTGTTATAAAACAAAAAAAATTTATGAATTTACTTGTTTTATTATTGGATATAATTCATAAATTATTATTTTAAGACATGAAATGGAACAATTGGGTGGGACCCTACTGAGCCCGTACATCACACCTTACAAACACCATTGGTAGTGCATAGAACTATTTATGTATATTGATGAATTGAATGGAAATGTTCTGAAATGATGGTTATGGTTTTATGTCCACTATGATTGTGTATTTGGATGGTGAGATTGTGGGAGTTTTCCATGATATAATAGAGACACTTTTGGAGTATATGTTATGATTTGTTGTCTTTATTGTTGGACTTGTCTCTTAGAGATTTTTTCCTCTCATTTACTATTTTTTCTTCTATTGTTCTATTTCTTTCATGACCTATATTTATATACATGTTTTATACACTATTCCTTTATGACAATGTTTTTTTTCATGTTCTAGGATTTTGGTAAAAAGATATTGTTCCCTCTCAATGTTATTGTTTCATACGTTCTAGACGTCAGCATATTGGGATCAGTAACTCCCTTTGGGTATGTGAAAATTTTGGTCTGGTATTAGTTTTAAAGGCAATCCAGAGTGATCCATCATAGTTTTCAATCATAGAATTTTTTTTTACATAGGTTTACATGTATAAGGATGTTTTTTATATTGGATATCGAATTTCCAAAACATGATAGGAAGATTATTATGAGTGAATGTCCATGTATTTCATGGATGAGACTCAAGATACCATGAAATGTAAGGATGTGTGTATATAATTTTGAGTTCATTATTTCAATATTAGTGTTTTCTATTTTATTTCTTTGTTTAGACTCATATTATTCTGTTTTATACTAGTTTCTTTTATTTTGGATTTCATAAGTATGCCCCTAAGACGTCTTCTACTTGTTCTTTATGAAGGTGTAGTAGATTTACATTAAGGGAATACCCCTATAGGGAATAATTTTATAGAATCTACAATTTGGATAGTTAATGATATCAACAAAATCATACTAAAAGATCATAATGTTTTTATTGTGGTAGATTTGGGAGCACTGTGAGACAATGACTGATCACATGAGTTATTCCATGAGAATCTATAGTACATGAATGTTAAAAATTATTTGATAGAGGTGGAGGATAGTCTTATTAATATGAATCAGTTTAATGAGAAACTATAAACACATGATACTATATAGGTAATGTGTGTGAAAATCATAAATTATGGTTCAATGAAGTAAATGTGGTATTCCATGGTGTAGGCTGATAAGAATGTGGTATTGGATTGTAAGTGTTTCAAATCACTCTTATTTAATGTGTTTTTTCCATAGTCTCTGTTGATGGAGATGTATTTGATATTCCTATATTTATAACTAGGAGAGTGATGACTTTAAATATTAACCAATTAGTTTTCTAGGCTTGTTCAATTTTCACAATATATTATAATGTTGAAAAATTGAAAGATAAAAAGAACATACATGGTCTTTGATTGAATATTATATTGTAGGTATTTATGTTGTACCGTTTGAAATATGTGGTAACAGTGTATTGGGAAATGATGGATGAATTGAGTATGGAAAGAAAATATTGGAAATTTTTACAAATACATTATACTATGTGGATTCCACAACGTAACTCTTGGGGAAAATTTGATGTGACAAGATCATCATAGGAGTGGTGGGGTATTTTCTTATAACACATTCACTTTTTATGATCATAATTCAAATAAAATACATTTAATTGAAGGATTTCCTTACATTATACACCAATTAAATCATTTTTAATGTTAATCACTATGTTATCTTTCACTATAATTAACACATGGTACACTTTTGTTACACAATTCATAGAGTTTTAAAAAAACCTCCTCATATTACCAAATTGCTTATTCAACCATGACCATTCTAACCTAGACATTAGATAAACAATATTTAATTTTAAAACCTAAATTATAAATATTTATTACAATGTTTCTATATCATGGAATCATATTTATAATAAAAAATTATATTTTTTATGTCTTTATAAGTATCCAAATATGTATTTTATCAATAATAATCATTTTGGAATTATGGAAAAAATAATATATTTAACTAATGATCATTTTTAAAATGAATTTTGTGAAATAAAATAAAATTTTGAATTCATAATTTCAATGCTATCTTAGGGTTAATTTTTTAATTTTCCTAAAATGTATTATTTTTTTGATGAATTATAAAAAAAATTTAATTGAAAACATCAATTTTTTTATTTCATATATATAGTTAACTTATATATTAATATTTTAATGTATAATTATTTTAGTTATAATTTAATTTATCCAATTTAGGTCATTGGATCCAATTTATATGTTAATTTGGATAGAAAATGCTTTAATCATTTGATATTTTTCATTTTAAGAACTCACTATCATGACAATTTTGTGATATAAACTGATTTTTTTTACTTCTATGTATAGAGTATAGAAAAATTAATTCTATATCTGGAATCATGATATCAAATACTTTCTTTTATAGGCAACTAAATTTTTTAATAAAATAATTATTTAATTCAATTATAAATTAATTTCTCTGAATAAGGTAAAAACATGAATACATAGCCTTTAAACATAGATAATAATGTTTTAAAATGCACTAAACCATGATAGAAATCCATTTCAAGATATTTTCAATCTTATAATGTCAATAGTTTAAATTTTATTCATTTTTGAACTTTTTCTATATGATAAATGAGGATGGAATTCTCTCATTAAAAATAATAAATTTTACCACTCGCCTCCCTTAAAAAAGGCTACCACATTTTCTCTTCTCTTCACACATCTCCAACCATTATTAACTGATAATAAAAATGAAATATATATTCGCAAAGACTCCTCCCTCATCAGGTAATAATTTTTTTTGAATAAATAATATCATGGAAGGGCTGTAGTGAAAAAAAGAGATACTCGAAGAAGAAGTAACGTTCATCAATGAAGTTTTTTTTCTATTTATTCGTCATCCCACATAATTATATTTAAATAATTCAAATATAATATCCTAATAAATATAAATATTTTGATATTGTTTATTGTTAATGTTAAATCCTCCAACCACACACACTTCAATCAAATTTGTAATGAAATCATCATTTTTGTGGCCAATGAAATACCATCTCGTGAACCAATGGTGTTCATTTTTCCATTACCACCTTTCAAGGTTTGAAATAATGATGAAAATTATATTTTATATGATATTTTATATTTTCCTGATTATATTTTGTTTCGTAAACTTTTATGTCACACAGTACTTATTTCATTCTAGTTTTTGTGAATACAATAACATTGTTCATGTGTACGGTGGACTACCGCCTCACGAAGTGATTGATTCATCAATGATTTACATGGATTATATTAAGTATATGTTTAGTAATAATATAAATAATATTTTTAATTAAAATTATTTATTTATTATCATATATTATAGTATTTTTATTATTACAATATTATATAAAAATGGATATCGTGTTCCAGTACATGTATAGCCTACCATCTACATGAATAGTGTAGTTCATTTCCTATTTAAATCTTTTAAAATATTCATAAAAACATATATATAATGAATATATATGACATTGGTATAATTAATATCATTATGGAAATGACTAAATCATTATTAATTTATTAAAATAAACAATCTAATGAATCAAAATGTTTATGAAAAAAGTAGTTATTACCAAGAACGTAACAATTATATGTAATTTTTTAAAGAAGAGTAATATAATGTCATAAGTAAATCATATATGGTCATTTATATATATATATATAAATGATACTATTATGGATGTATAATCGACTTATATTAATTATATTGGAGGTTTATAGGTGTACTATGAGATTCAAGACTTATGTTAAGGTAAGTTCATCTTGATTATTATTCACTAAGAAACATTTTATGTGATGCACCTATATTTATTTATGATTAATATATACTTTTATTTTGACATGTTATTTCATGAATATCATTATTTTTAAGATATTTTTGGTTTCATTTAATGTTACTCTCTTATTGTGATTATGATTCATAATTACCCAAGTTGTAAAAGTTCATGTCTATAATCTCATTGTTTATCAGGATTGTTTTTTATTATTCTTCTATTGATTAAATATTTTGATCCATCACATAATAATTATAATGAATTATTATATTATCAATTTATTAATGATACTTCATGTAATGGTTCCAATTAACCACTCATTGGTATTTGATATAATTTTAAAAATATTTTTTAAAAAAGGATTACATTATTTCTCTATTCAGCCAAAAATCTATTATCATATGATACTTTTTTTTAATAAAAAATAAATATAAAAAATGTAATCATTTTTTAAAAAAATATATATATTACCCTATTATTTTTTAGGAAATATATTTTTACCCATTTTTTAATATCATGAACAATAATTTTCATAGTCATCATTTATATTTTTTTAAAATATACTTTAGAATTAAATTTCTAAAAAGGTTCTATGTTTTACATGTAATTTTCAAACCTGAAGGGATATTATCCTTATGAAATTATTTCAAGAATACATTAAAATTTATTTTCCATTTTTGATGACAACTGATTGAGTTACTAATGTATTTCTGGGGATATTATCCCAGGATAAAATTCATATTCATCCTCTGAATGGTTTAATTGTTTAGGGAATAAGGTTTATTAAACATGATTATCTTCCATGGAGTATATTCAGATAAAACCCACCTCTATTCAAAGTTTATTCTAGGGTCAAATGTCAATGAAACATGTCTCATATTCAAAGGTTATAAAAAGGTGAAATTTTTGTGATTCCTGTTTTATTTTATGGGTTATTATATTTCTAATGTTTAGGTTCTTATAGCACACATATTTATAATTTAATAATACTACTAGAGTGTCCAATATGTCCCTTCAATTCATTTGGTAATGATTTAAATCTCATTAAATAG
The DNA here is from genome assembly GCA_963277665.1 of Viscum album. Taxonomy (NCBI): domain Eukaryota; kingdom Viridiplantae; phylum Streptophyta; class Magnoliopsida; order Santalales; family Viscaceae; genus Viscum; species Viscum album. Next base: position 1,543,142,143 of record OY728135.1, on the reverse strand, counting down.
ACTAAACTAGAACTAGGTGTGAACACAGTTTAGAAACGCATGTGTAAAAAAATAAGATAACTTAGTAATGTAATACTAGGATAAAAAGGGGAGTGATTGTAGTTTAATAATGATAATTGTATGTTATGATGGTATTAGTTGTGTGACTTGACAAATATGATTTTTTTATTCTTATCTATTTTCCACAAATTCCATATCTTATTCTTTTGATATGCTATCATGGATCATCTTTATTTTTTCCTCTATGATCATGTATTATTAAATGAAAATATCATTCCATGACATAATATTTTGATACTTAATATTCAAGTAATTATTTTATGTTGTTATGATCATGTTCTTGTACCCTTATTCTCTTGTTGAGATTCTGTGTTAGCCTCAATTACCCTAACTAGTTATCTCATTTGAAACATTTGACTGATTCCATTCCAATGTTTGTGATGATTTGAATTATGTATGATATTTCTAAAAGTATTATAGTAATGAATATTGTAGAGAAATATAGAGTAAATAAAATAGGAATTATTGTTTATATTTCCCAGTTTTTAAATACACCTATCTATTAAGGTTCATAGGAATGTTTTTTTTCAATATATAAATATTAGAAAAAAATATTGTATATCCTATGTATAAATAGATCTAGTTGATATATTTGGTATCTAAGGAAAGAATTAGTTATCCTTTAGAAACATGGTTGAGAAAATCATGGTGATATCCCTATGGAAATAACTAAGAATAAATATATGGATGTTTTATGATATATGAAAATAACATAATGTATTGGTAAAGGATATAGATAATGGTTTCCTATCAATAAATACATGTCATGACATATAGTTGGATTTGGACATTGATGATACATACAGAGAGGTAAAATCCTCAAAAACATTTTTTTGAGCGAGACTCAAAAATGTAGTGGTGCATAAAAATAATACTTTCTTACACCTAGTTTGTCACTCATATAGGATACATATTGTAAATTTATAAAATCATTATGATCCATAAATATGGATTTAAATTGAAGATTGATATGTATTACCTATGAAAAATATTATATATTATAGACTATATAAGATATCATAGTATAGAAATTATAAAATTGGTTTTCATGATTATGTGGTTTACAACTATGATTATTTTTTCTTAATATAATATATTATGATCATTTTCCAATAGCCTTAGTCTCTTGTTGAGATTATATATATGTTATGATCATCTTCAGAAACCTTGTAGTGGGGATAGGGTTTTAATATATAGTAATGAATCCATGTTGGGATTCAGATGTGTTATTATGTAGAATGACATGGTAATGGATTATTCCTCATGAAAATTTATGATTCTTGAGAAAAATTACACAACTCATGATTTTGAGTTAGGTGTAATAATTTTCTCAAAAATTATATTTTAGAATTATCATTATAATGAAATGTGTTATATATATAACGATCATAAAAGATTGAAGTAATTATATTCACTAAAATTTATTTAAACAGGGGCCAAATAAGATAGTTTTACATGATGAAGTATTATGAATGCTCAATCCATTACCGACTTTTTACAGTGATCATGGTTGAAGATGATTTGGTTAAAAGTATAATTCTAGTTTATCCATGATGAGAATCACAAAAGTTCCAATATTTATGGATTTTGAAAGGATGGATCACAAAATTCTAAAGGATGAGAAAAATAATATTTTTCATAATTGAGTGTTAAACCATAATTCCATATGATGAATAATGAGGCACACAAGGAAGATGTAGATCTAAAAAAGAAGGTAAGAAATGTTTATAAGATTCACCATGGTCTTGATGGGATGATATAGTATAATAACCTTGTAATCATTACTTACAAAGAATACATAAAGAATGAGTTTTAAGAGGAAGATGATATTTATTAATTATCTATTTATCCTAGAAGTAAGATTATGTATATATATTTTAATGAATAATTATGGTGGTATTACATGAAGAAATATTTTGAAGAGTATATATCATGGTGAATTGCACACTTGAAGTGTACTGTTGAAATAAAAAATTCTAAGTCATTCATGTACCCATTAACCATTCATGAATTGAAATTAGAGAATATCTCTCTAGATTTTTGTGTTGGACTCCCCAATAGTTTTGAAGGGAATAATTCTCTATGGGATATAGTCAATCACCTTACGATGTTATCTCACATTGTCGTTATTAGAGTAGACTTATCTCTAGATTATATATCCAAAAATATATATTAATGAAGTGGAAGTTGTTCATGGATAACTACATTTTCTTGTTTCTAATCAATATCATATTTTTACTTGAATTTTTTGGTGAAGCTATTAGAATTACCTTGATCCAAAATTTACTTTCCTCACCTTTTATCATCCTCAAACATATGAAAAATATAAAAGTTTTATTCAAAGACTATATGATATGTTTAGATAATGTTCATTGGATTTCAGTGTTGGTTGGGTTCAAAAAATTCCTTGTGTTTGGATTACATACAATAATATCGTTCAACCATGATTTCATATGGATTCATATGATTCCCTATAAGAAAAAAATGTTGAGATCCATTATATTGGAATGATATTTGATAAAAACCCATTTTGGACCTAAAATAGCTGATGATATGGTTTATATCGTTATATCAATTAAGGTAGATCAACGTTAGAAGAAAAAGAATGATGATAATCATTGATATAATATATAATATTAATTTAATGAAATGTAGTTTATATGATTTTCCCATAGAAGAAGGTAAGGATATTAAGAATAAAATGGAAGCCATTAATTTTGTATATTTGTCCCTTCTAAAATCATTATCATGTTAGGATGGTAGCATATCGAATGTTACTTATATAGAACCTATCCAATGTCCTCGATGTGTTTCATGTATATGTAATGTGAAATCACATACCCAACCCTTCACATGTATTGGAGACTATGTACGTACAACTAGAAAAGTAATTTCTTAAGAGGAACAACTAATAGAGATTCATGATCATATATATATAGTTATACAAAATAAATCAACTCTTGAGGTAAAATTTTTGTATAAATACTCCAATTTAAGGGACGTTATGTGGTAATTTTTGGAAATGATGTGGTATAATTATCCACATTTGTTTGTATGAGTGTATAAAAGTTTGATGGGGAAATTCAATTTTATGGTGGGTTGAATGTATCACTTCATGTTTTTGTGACCTTTTTTCAATTAAATTAAATGTCAATGATGAATTATAGTACATGCTACACTATGGATTTTGTTACATGAAACCTTGGGTTATCTGAAACAATAAGAAACACTCAGTTAGATTGTGTGACACATGACATTATGCTTTAAAAAATATCAACATATTCCTAATATAGTTATTTAAGCATGTAGCGTGCAATATAGTTGTTAGACCTAGAAAAATTAATAGTAACTATTAATTTTATATATTAATTATAATGTTTCTACATAATGTAATCATATTGAAATTAAAATTTATTATTTTTTAAAGTGTGTATATGTTATGAAAATAATATTTCTTAAAAATAATCTTTTTATGTATTTTTTAAACAATAATATAATTAATTTTTTACACCATTAAAAATATAATTTGATAATAGAACTATTATATTTGAATTCATAAAGTTAGAATTATCTTCAGGATGAATATTTATATTATTTAGATATTATTTTGTATGAATAGTGAATTGTAGATATTTTTAATCGAAAAATGGCTTCTAATTTAAATTTTTTATCTGTAATTATTTTTATATTTTTATGTATTATTAGATAAATTAAAAATAAATTAATCAAATTTATTCTGTTATTCCAAATCTTACATTGAAATATTTTTGAAAAAAATTATGTGAACTTTTTATCCTTTTACCTTAAAACCCGTCTCTCTCAACACATCTACGGGATTAATTTTAAATTAATTTTTCCCACATAAATTATTAGAGTTTAAAAAAATTTATTCCATATTTGGACTCATAATAATTTATAAGATATAATATGTGGAAAATATTTTTTGGAAAAATTAAATAGTGAAGGAAATAAAAATTAATTTTTGAGACCAAGGTAAAAAAGGCTTATTTAGTGGTTATGATCAGAAAAAAATTTAAAAAATGAAGAAAAAATTGCCCAAAACAGAATGTATATAAAATTTTTAATCTTATAATGTAAAAGGTTACAATTTTATATATTTTACAATTTTTTATTTTAAAAACAAGGTTAAAATTATCTCGTTAAAAAATTTATATGTTTTCCACTTAACTCTCTTGTAAAATACCACCCCATCTTCCCTAACCATCACAATTCTAAAGAAATATTTCTATGGGAAGACAAATGAAAATAACATTCCAAACCACCTCCCATCATCCCATAACACTTTTATTGTGATCAAATCCAACCAAGGAAGGCCAATGGGGAAAACCAAATAGGGATACCTGAAGAAGTGGAAACATTCATCAAAAACAAGTTTATAATAACTTCTACAAACCAATTTAATTTTTTTAAAATGAATCATATATAATAATATTAGTATATTGAAAGTAATAAAATGTTTATATTTAAATGGTATGACATACAAAAAAACAAAATTCCCTTAAATTGTTACTAAATCATATTTCATTTATATGCTAGCCTACCACCTCATTAACAAATGTTTTTAGTTTTTTCATTAACACCTAGAAATGCTTTGAATAATGATTGAAATACTATTTAATTATGATTATATTTATATTTATGATAATATTATGATTATGTAAATGTTAGATCACACATGCCTGCATGACTTCCCTTTTTTGGGAATATGATAGTGTTGATCTTGTGTACGACAGGCTAGCACCTCACCAATCTATATGATTCATTAAAATGGTGAATGGAATGTATTATTTATTATTTTAATAAACAGATGTCATATATATTAAAAAAATTTATTCTAGAATGATTACAAAACACATTATTTTCCTTCATTCAATATGACATGAAAATTGAAATAACATTCTTGTGTATGTACTACATTACATCTCTAATAATGATGTTTTTTATTTATTATTTCTATATTTAATAAATTATTATAAATATATATATATATATATATATTAAATATATAATATATTTATATCATTGTTACCATTTTTATAGAGGATTAAATTATTATTGTTGTATTTGAATATAAATATTGCATCATATCTGATTTTCTGCCTATTATTTTTAGATACCATATAGATTATTTTTGAGACCATGCGATGAGAAAGTGTGTGATTTTTATGCTTAATATAATATTTTATAACATGCACATATTACCATAAAAAGTATAATTACTCTTAAACGGGTGTGTGGATCTCAAATCTTAGGGCTCTATTTAGTTTCGAATAATAGATTTATCCTATGTGCTACCTAACATTGGTTAGTGTGGGTCACTTGTGAAAAGATTCTCACGGGCATAAAATTAATAAGATAATTTGATATTTTTTAATTCATTGTGTTGATGTAGTGATATTTTTCCTTTAAATGTTTCATTATTAAAAAATTATAGGGGTTTCCAAATAACTCTAGAAATTCTTGAGGATTGTTGCTGGAGAATGATCTCGGTGGAAAAAATGCATCAACATTAGAAATTGGATTATCATACCAGTGGTGTTGTAGGATAGCACCAATGATGATGAAAAAAACACACAAAATGAACGATCTATCCAAAATCCAAACTTGGTGTTTGATTTAATTGGTTTATTCTCTATTTTTCTTTACTATGATGAAAAAAAATTAACCAATGAAAACATTTATTTTTTGATCGATCACATTATGGGAATGGTATTATTCCATAGTGATTATTTGATATAGGATTATAAATAAAATCCCCCTTTCTTTATACTTTTCCGATAACACATGACCTATGATGACAAATGTTTCTTCTTGTTCCTTTCTCCAAACATGATCATGTTCAAAACTAGTTAGATCCTTGTGATCTAGGGAGTAAATTTTAGGTTGGTGGTAAACTCGATCGAAAACTTGAATTTCAGAACGATCAAAACATGAGGCTATATCAGTATAGATCGAGACCCATGATTCTTAGATATATGATCATTCAGGTTTTCTGGTATAATAGGAGGCACAATATTATACCAACGGTACCACCAGAGTGCAGTAGTAGTGGTCATTGTCCAGCGACGGAGCAAGATGGTCGTCTGTGTTTAGGCGGTGTAGTTGTGTGACACCTGCAGTGGTAGAGATATTGGGTGTGGTGGTTGAAGATACATTAGGCAACAACATGAGACATGAAGTTGATTAAACAATGTTTTTGGTAGGGTAACAATATATGTGTTCTCTGGGTTAGGTCAATGAGAGAGATCCTTGTCGGATCAATGGGTCAGATTTGTGTCGATCTAGATGGTAAAATATAGGTCAAGTCCGACCAAGGTTAGATTTGAGGAAATCAAGAATATAATTGATGCTTTTGTCTATTGTTATCGACCATATTAGTGGAACTTTGTGTCACACAATCCCAAGTCTCAACGACTATAGTGACCACACAACTAATCCATTGGAAAACGAACGCAATGACCAATGAAGAGAAGTATGTAGACTGACCATGATTATCGGTTCACAAGGGTTTGGTCCCCGTGGTTGGGGGACAAACCATGTGAGTTGGTTGAAAATCCACAGAATTAGGCAGACCTACCATGGATGTAGGTCTGCTTTCCCTAGTAGGTCTATGAGAAGCTTCATTTAAATGGTTATAACTCCTAAACAGAGCATCCACAACAACGTGTCGCTAGTGGTAGCATGAGCCTGATTTTGGGACTGTTGAATCAAGTCCATTTTTTGGGTACCTTATTCTTATTTTTATACTTTATTCTTCCTAGTTTGGTATAGTATTGTTAGAGTGTGTTTCTTTGGTACGTTTCTTGATGGTTCAGTGTGTCATTACAGCATCATCGATGTTTTGTAATCCTCTATATAGGTCGTCTCTCACATAGAGTTATGGTGACCCATTATGAGACTGGAGTGAGATCATATATCATCCCAAGAGAATATTGTGGAATCTTCAAGACTTCTATGAGTGAGATGTTGATCATCTATCTGCTAGGATGCTCCAGTAGGATTTTTGAAATCATTGGATTATGATCACATATGTATTATGTTGATCCAGTTTGAGTTCGTTGTGTGGTCCAGAGGTACTGGTCATGAACTCTCTCAATGTATCAATGTATTATCAGACCATTACATTATCTTATGGATGGTCCAAAATGATCAATACCCTTTTATCGAGTCTCTCTGATGATAACATGGCTCGTGGAGTGAGTTATCCTTAAATTAGTGTTTCTTGGTAAGAATCATTTGGATCATAATTTGATATGATTATTTGATTTTTTTTGTATCTCATGATTATATTATGTTTTTCATTACTTCCTGTGTCATTTATATTTTATTACCTCTTGTATTGAGTTGACTATACATTGTAATTATTGTTTAGGGTTTTCAAGGTTCCCTAATGAGTATTGTTATGCTCACCCCTACATGTGCTTCTCCTGTATATGTCAACACATCTATATATTGTTGGAATTTTCATGGTTTTCATGGACGATCCGGATTAGGTAAAGCATCGCTGGAGTTGGGAGGACTAATGTGTTAACTGGGTGAATACATTTGACATATTCCTCACCATTGAAATAGGATGGAGTCTTTATAATTTTCATTGGAATAGTATAAAGACCCTTTGTGGTGGGTCTATATTTGTACCAGTTAAATTTTCCTTTACATCATTTTTTACTTTGGTCGTGGTATCTGTTATTTATGCATTCAATTTTTCTATTATTTAACAATTCATCATAGGGTGATGTGGATATGGGTGCAGTTGTACATGTTCTTAGAAAAATTCATTATATTTTTAGGAAATTCCTACTTAGTGCTAGTCCCCATCCCCTGTCCAATCAGAGGTGAGATTGGGGTTGCTGGAGAGAGGGTCCCACAAGGACAGGACATTACAATGTGGTACTAGAGATGGTCGGTTCTACATTATGATTGAGAGTTTGAGAATTTGGTTAGGGGAAACAATGTTAAGTAATCCAAGATGGACTTTCAAGCTAGGGAATCTAGTGTGGGTGCATCGGCTGATGCATCCATACTCTAGGATTCACGGAAAATACATTTCATCTTTTAACATCAAATCACATGTTGCAGGGAAAAAATGATACATGATTAAGAAGGAATTTTTCTGTCTTCCATATCCTTATTGAATCATCTATACATATATACTGTATTGATTGCGGTACATCTTATGTTATTCCTGGATGCCTCCATGTAGACATTGAGTCGTGATTACACTATGAGATCATGAGGATGATCCGACCTGTAATGAGGAATTGGTAAAGGGGGCTATACTAGATATAACACATTTTGGTGGCTTAACTTATATACCACCATCCTTCGAGAAGAAGCTACGTCCAAAATACTAGATGTAGATGAATGCAGGTTGTGTTCATTGAATTACTTTTAGAGATAGTAACCTCATTTTTTCTATGGTGACCTAGACCCCAATATGGGGGGGATTATATATGGTAATTCTTCATTGTTTTCCACCTTGTGAGGATGCATGAATTTTAGATGAAAATTCTTGTTGTGATTCTACATCATGGTTATGTATGTCGATGGTGGATCTTGGTGACTCAGTCACATGATGATACAAATATCTCTAGGGAATGCTATATACATCTCCATATAGAGTTGATCTATCCGACCACATTGTGATTGATACACATACAAGATATTATGTACCTACAGTAGTGAAGTATAAACATGGTGGAGTATTGATAATAGTCTAAAAACCATTATTAATACTCCTTGGATATGATACATAACTAGTTCATCAAGGATCAGCACTTTGATTTGTGCTTATAACGGGATATTATGGCATCAATGGTCTCCCTTATCAATTATAATTATGTTGGGATATGTGAGTGAGCATTGTTGGTATAATTTTTTCTTGAAGGGAAGACACATGTGGAGGGAGCTACCAGTAAGAACCCGATTGATGTGACCCAACAGTAAGTACTCAGCGGTAGTCACTTGGAGACAATGAGTTCAGGAACATCGAGAGGCGATCCCAGGACACATGGTCAGCGATGTTCGGCACCCGAGGTGGACCAAATGAGAGAATGGATATGGAGTGTTTCTTATGTTATTGTTGTGAACTTCTAACATTAGATTTCAAAAACATTATACAACTCATTAGGGGACGTTAGATGGATTTCTGAGATAGTGGTAGAGATAGGTGGAGGGTGGTCCCTAGGGCAGTAGAAATGTTATAGGAGAATGTTGGGAAATAAGAGGTGGTTGGACAAACGATCTTCTAAAACCACCACCCCTAGGTGGTCCATTCTAGAATTAGGGAACTAGTGTATAGGTATGAGGCTAGCTATATTATATTTACATTTGTAACCCCAAGACTATAGGGATGATATGATGTAAAATATGTGTATTTCCTACCTTACGTTCTAAATTGATAGACACATGTGCTATTCATTCTTTTATTGCCCTGAATCTTTTCCGATACTCGTATATTATTGTTGAATCATTGAATCTCCCCTTGTGCATGGATTCTCATACTATGAGAAACTCGATTATCACACACTGGTGTTGACTCTGTGACCTGAATCTTGGAGGTGAGAGTTTCGTTTTGTATCTATTGGTAGTGGCATTGAGTCCCTACAACTTCTTACATGGTAAGGACTGGTTATCCCCCTTTCATGATCTGATTGAATATTTTAGGAAAAGGGTTCATGTATGTAGTGGTGGGATAATGTTTTATTTTTTTTTTATGAAAATGAAATCCAGGAAGTGATGTATGGACTCATGCATGGGAGGGTGTAGCAGAAAACTCATCAGTTTTCTAGCTTAAACCTTGATGTAGTAGATATTATGAATGCTCAGTTTCTTACTATGGTGGATGCGTTTGAGGATGCCTTTCCTGATGATTTTTGATGTTTACCTCTTGGTAGGTAGATAGACATCTGGATTGATCAACACTCTAGTATGGCACAAATATCTTCAGCTATATATCATATGAATCCTATTGATCATCATGATTTGACGGTATAGTTGGAGGACACATAGAGGATGGGATTCTTGAGACACAATGCTTCACAATAAGAACCTATAGTTTTTTTTCTAAGAAGGGATATGTTTACATGAGGTTATGTGTGGATCTTAAGTTCATAAACCATGTAACCATGGAGAAAAATTATCCAATACTGAGGATTGATGACCTATTTTATTGGTTGAAGGCAACCTGATTGTTCTCAATGACCGACCTCAAATAAAGATATCACTAGGTGTGAGTACAAGATGAGGATATTCTAAATATTACCTTTAGATATTGTTACAGTCACTATGAGTACATTGTGATGTGATTTGGAAAGACGAATTACCTAGAATTATTCATGGGAATCATGAACCAGATATTTAATCCGTACATAACTAATCCATGTTAGTCTACATTGATGATATCCAATTGTATTTGGTGTATAAGGAAGACTGTGAAAAACACTTATGCATAGTAGTGGATGCACTAAAAAAGCACTAACTTTATGGGATGCTCACAAAGAGCTATTTTTTGATTAAAAAGGTCTATTTTTTGGGACATTTCAACCCAAAGGATGGAGTTACAATTGATACATCAATGGTTAAGTCAATTCATTCATGAGAGACACCCATGAGTGTTACTAAGGTGTAGAGTTTCCTTGGATTGGATGAGTAATATTAAAGGTTCATACCAAAAATATCTTGAGTGGATCACCCTTGAAAATATGAAAACAAAAGGGGAACCATTATTTATGGATTAAAAATTGGAAGTAGTGTTTTCAAGATCTAAGGAAGGGGATGACAAGCTCTCCAATCAGAAGGATACCGGAGGAAGGCAACGAGTATGTTGTGTTCGGTGATGCATTAGGGAAAGGTCCTAGTTGTGTCCTAATGTAGTGGAATAAAAATATTTCCTCTATTTCACACTAGGTGCGACCACAAGAGAATAACTATTTGACCAATGTTTATGAGTTAGCAGTATCAGTCTTCCAATTGATTATGTGGTGACACTACCTAATTGTACAACAATTTATCATCTACTCCAACTAGAAGTGTCTAAAGTATAACTTATCTCAGAAATATATCAATGTGATACAGAGGTGACATCTAAAATTCTTCAAGGACTATGACTTTTAAATTTTCTATACTCCTTGGAAGGGGAACATGGTGAAAGATTCTCTTCATAGGAAATTTAGTTTGTAGTTTTTGAATGATGTGTTCGAGTAGTTAGACTCCTTATAGAAATATTTTTTTATAGAGATGGATAATATTACCACCTATTGATGGTCTTCACCTCCCCAATCTAGAGGAGATTCAGGGAGGAAAAGCATGGGTATATTTACTGCGAGGCCATACATGTTATTATGTTCATCTGAAATGCACCTACTAGATATTTAGAAGGTTGGTAGACCATCATTCTCTTCACAGGAGACATTATGATATGAGTGACATTGTGGGAGGGGGTTCGAAAGGAGTTTCATACATCCCCTTTGGAGTTACATCCAGGTATGGAAAATATATATCAGAACCTTAGATGCCACTTTTTCTCTCTAGGGATGACAGATATAGTTTTAAATTTTGCTTCTCGATGCTTTACATTTCACCATGTAATGCCTGAGCACTAGGTCCTAGTGGGTATATATTAACCCCTTTATCTTCCATAATTTAAGTGGGATGTGAAATATAAAGAATTCATGATTTGATTACCACATAAGTTTATGGTACATGAAACCATATGAGTGATCATTGACCGACTCATCAACTCATCCAACATCATAGATATCCGAGAAAAGTGTCCAGTAGAGTGGTTTGTATTCCTCTACATTCAAGAAAATATTTTTAGTCCATGGACATACATCAATCTGTATTTCAGATCCCGATTCTCTCTTTAAATACCAATTTTGGAAGGGATTATTGGTTGTGATTGGGACCTAGTTAATCCTGGGCACAATGTTTTACCTACAAATAGAAAACTAGACTGAGTAAACTATTCATGTTCTGGAGGATAGGTAATGGGCTTACAGGGTAGACATTTCCTATATATGGTAGGATCATCAACCACTATTGGTAATTTAATTCCCAAATATTGATCTTTATAAAAAGTGTTTGAAAACATTTGAGGAATTTTATGGGTGACCTCATATGTCCCCACTTTGCAGGACATACCTAGGAGAGTCAACACTCATGGGCCCAGAGTTGGTTCATGTTACTAGAGAGAAGGTGAATATCATCTAGGAGCAGATGAATACTACACAGAGCTGTTAAAAGACTTATGATCATAGGAGAATAGGGAATTTTTATTTTGGGGAAGGAAACTATGTGTTTCTTCATGTTTCACCTCAATGATGGTTATAAACATTTTTTAAGGGTGAAATTATATCTATGATGGTCATAAGACCATTCTAGATACATTTTATAGTTGGTGAGTTGTGTACCTTATATCATTACCACCGTAGTCAGACCGGGTACCCAAAATCTTCAACTTGTTATAACTAAAGAGGTATGTGCATTACCAATCACATGTTCTCAACTGGGGAGAGATGAACATAGAGGATGTAGAGACCAAAATGAAGTACCCAATAGAGATCTAGGATCATAAAGAGGGGATATTCCAGGGGCGATCAATTCCATGGTTTCATTTTTTGGGGTAGGACATGAATCTCCAAGAGAGAACATTTGAGTGGGAGGCTCAGATTTATCTCACTTTCCCCATCTATTTGAATATTAATTGTTTTGGATTTTATGGGACCTATAGCTCCAAGGCGGAGAGAATTTAATATTGTAGATTTTCTATGTATTATTTTTTCGATAATATATGTATTATTTTTGAGACCATCTGCTAAGATGACGTGTGATTCACTGGACATGTGTTCCTAGGACAATTTCTTGAGAAATATAAAAAATATTTAATTACACGAATGCATTATTTTCCATGAAAAAATTTAATAAATCATCAAAAGGTATTAGATCAGAAATATGAGGGCACTTCTTACTTCATAATTGTGAATTTACATTAGGTGTGACCGAAAATTTGTCTTTTCTGGTTATTTGAGAAAAAAATATCATGGGCATAAGATGAATAAAATATTTTATTAAAAAACAATTTTAATTCACTTTGATGATGAAATAACCTCTTCTCTTTAAAAGTATACTTATGTCATAATTCTAGGGTATGTCGTATAGCCCTATAATTTTTTGATGATTATTGTAGTAGTGAATTCATGGAAGTCAACAACATACGAGGATCATATCACAAATCATCCCGCCAATAGAGTTAGAGGATCTCATAAATGATGGTAATGATAACATTCTTCGAAAATGATTGATATAAACACTAGGTAGGGTGTGTGATTTAATATTATTTTTCCCTGTGCTCAATTTCATTGATGAAATCATATCAATAAATGAACATATTGTTTTATGAATCTATTTCAATTCCATAAGTGCTTTATCCTAAGTGATTTATTTGATCTAATTCTCAATCCCAATCCACCATTGTTGATTGTTGGAAAAGAATTATTGTATAATGATGATAATACTTATTGTTGGTTAGTTTATCTTCCCTTTCTCACATTATTAATTGGTTGGATCCCCATGAACTCATCTCGATATTTTTGAGTGGTTCTAAACTCAATTAGACCCCTAGAATAGTGGCTAATCTACAATCTAGGAACGATTAGTGTCAATCGGGACCCAAGATTCCTTTATATATGATGGTTTATATTTTTTTGGTATCATAGTAAATTTGGTATTCCCTCTATGGGTCCTATGGTGTGTGGTTGTGGTTATAAGCTAATGGAAATAGTCGGTGACAGTGCACGATATTGCACCGCAGCGACCCATGTGCGACTGTTGGAGCTGTGTGTGGATATTTTTGGTGGATCCATGGGGTGTGGATATTTTTGGAAGAGAGGGAAGTAACATGTGCCCACATTGTATGTGTTGTAGGATGCATGATAGTGGCAAAGAAATATAAATCCAGGTTGGGTTGATGGGTGGGATCTGGGTCAGGTTAATGTTCCGGATATGGGTTTTTCTAGTGTGACAGATCTATCTCGGGTCAGGCCAAGTTCAAATCTGGGGAAACTGGGGCAGAAACCCATTGAGGTCAACCATTATAGTCAACTATAATAGTCAACTTCTATGTCACGACAACTTTAGCATTCATCGGTGTTATGTCCATGCAACCAATCTGCGGGCAGTTCACTATAACAGAAGGCCATGCGTGGTAGGAGGAATGTCCACAACAGACTGTCCACAGGGGATTAGTCCATGTGGTAGGTGTAAAGTCATAATGGTAAGTGGACTAAGCATAGTGGTATGTTCATAGTCTCCATTAGGATTTCTGGCAGCTTCACTAAAATGGTCATAACTCCAAAACATAGCATCCAAAGGACGTGACATCATTAGAAAAAAGACCCTAAATTTAGAAACGATTAATAACAACCATTTGGAGTGCCTTATTCAGGTTTTAGGATCTTATTATTCTTAGTTTTTACCTAAACATGTTGTGTGTGTTCCATTTGTCCTTTCCCCTAGGGTACAATGTGAAATTTCATCAACATCACTAAATTGCAATCCACTCTAGTGGTCATGTTTTAGATAGTTTTGTAGTGTCCCTCCCTGAGACTGGATTGTGATCCTCGATCATCCATATTATAGTTTCAATAATAATCAATCCCATATTATGTAGGAATTCAATCTTTCATGTAGAGGGTCATATCAATAGGGTTTTTGGAATCAATGAAGGATGATCCCCAATGTAGCGAGTTGATCTTGATTGGGTTCTTGGTGTCCCCCAACGCTTATAATAATGAAACCCTATTTATATATCATAGTCTTCTTGGACAAGTACATTTATATTGGGTGAGTCCCAATTGATGAGGACCCTTTCTTCATGTGTCTCCAATGATAACATGGCTCGTTGAGTGAGTTCCCTTAGAATGAGCATTACAAAGAGAAGAATCAGGTGGAAAGTAGTTGGATATGACCTCTTGATGGTGTGGTGTCTCTCCTAAGTATATCTTTTGTTTTCATTAATTTTTGTATCTATTATACAATGTTATCTTTTTTATTTAGCAGACTATAGTGTGTGATTCATGTTTAGTGTTTTCAGGGTATCATACTGAGTATTTTTATACTCACACATACATAGGATTTGCTGAAAATTGTCTTGTCTTGTGGAGACAATGACCCTATTCAATGTGTATTATGAGGACTATGATCTATTTTATCACTATTGGAGTTGTGAAAACTGAGGTGTTTTCCATGAAAATACTAGTAACGTAGTACTCACCGATAGAGAAGGTTTGAATCATTAAATGTTTTAGTTTGAGCTGTTTAAATACTCTCTGTAGTAGGATTTTAATGGGACCATTTTTATTTTCTTTTAATTACTACTATACTTTGGTTGTGGAATATTAGTTGTATTCATGGATTCTTTTGGTTGTTTTGAATTTCAGTATTGGGTGTCTTATGGATGTGTGCAGTAGTAAATGTACATAGGAAAATGCCACCCATTTGTGTGAAATGCTAACTTGGTGCTAGTCACCAATTCATGTACTATCTGATGTGGTCATAGTGTAGTTGTTTAACATTCCCTTCATGTACGGGTCATGCCAAATTTAATGAATCCAAACATTTATGGTAACTAATTTTTTATTACAAAAAATGCAACGTTAACATGAAATTTCCAAATTACGAGAAATACAATTTCATTAGTAAATAATATATGTTATTATTATATATAAAAATTAATATGATTCTATTATGTATGTATAATAAAATTACATTTATTATATATGTGTTTTTTAGTACGAGGAGAGATAAGAATTAATATAAGGGAATGTTGTCCCAATTTTCCTTCTTTGAGACACACATTCTCTTATAAACTACATTCTATTATGATGTGTATATACTACTCATTGTCATGTTATATAATGTATCATATTATTTTAATGGTATTATATGCTTCATACAATGTAATTATTTCATGGGGAATATGATTTAATGTTTCCAAAGTTGTAAGAGTTTATTTAAACAATCCTATCATGTATGAGTATTTTTTATCATTATAATTCCTTTAATGAAAGATTATGTTTGATATCTCATGATATATAATTAATTATAATATTTAATGGATATCAATGATATCTTTATGTAATTGTATCACCTTTTAAATTTTTGGTAAATAGGATAAAATATATTTTTTATGAAAATATGAATTTATTTATCTCTTATGTAAGAAATCTATTTTTTTAGAAATATTATTTTCCAAAATTGGTTCAAACATGATTTTAAAAATTAATAATTAACCAATTAATATTTTTAAATTAATTATTTACCCATGTTTTAGTTTTAAAATTTTTAGAATAAATTATAATTTTGTTTTTCAAAAAATTTCTCTTTTTCCTATTACTAAAAATATTAATGGATCTATTATGTTTACGTGTAAAATGAATATTCCTATGTGCTGAAAAATAATTTCTCTAATGCCTCCATTTTATATTTTATAATTCCTATTCAATGAAAAAGGATTTTAACATTTCATATTTTTTTGAAAATATTTTTCAAATAATAAAGGATATTTTACCAAGGAAATGTATTAAACGACCCTTCAATAAAAATACCATCTAAAATTGAATCTATTATGTTACTCATAGATTTCTAGGGACATTATCCAAGGGTAAAATTCCCATTATTTCTGAAAATGGTTTTTTTATTAATGGAATTATGTTTAAGAAACTTGTTTCTCTTCCAAAAGTAGTATACTTATGGAACCCGAAACATTTCATGGGTTATGATAAAATTAAATGATTTTGAAACCATTATTTATTTAAAAAGATTTGATATAATGAAATGTTTGCAATGCCAATTTAATTTCAGGAATTATGAAATGTATAGTGTTTATAATTTTATGTCAAACATATCTACTATTATATTTTGATATTATTTAAACATATATCTCCCAATGATGATTTAGTTAATGATTAATACCTCTTTAGATAGTCTGGGGTAGAATATGAAGTGAGCTCAAACAAGTAATGAAAATATGGAATGGGTTGGAATCTTGGTTTAGTAAAACATGGATAGAATGGGGAGTGAACATGATTGAGTAAAAGACTATTCCTTTAATGACGGTCTTGGGAAAGTGTGTTGTCTAATTTGAAATGAATTTTATTGCATACGTGTCTTCCAAATATTCCATGTCTTATGCCAATATTTTTCTCTCATAGACCATGTAATTTTTTTTCCATTATGATTCATATTTTTTTAACTACCAATCATTATTCAATGACTCAAGATTTTGACCATTTATTAATAGGGAATTCATTTTAGTTTCCACAATCATCTTCACATACACATATTCTACCGTTACGCTTACGAATCTCCATTTTTTACCCTTACTAAGAATCTTATCTCACCAATTATTATGTTTCCTTTCCACTGGTAATGATGTTTTTTATTTTGTCTGATATGTATTAAAACAAATTTGGTTATGAAGAACATTATGGGTGATGACATAGATGACCCATGAGCTAGTCTTTATGTATCCCAATTTCCAAAGGTAGTAAAATTTTATAATCCAAGATCATTTGTTTCTATAATGAAATTAATATTTATAATATTCAATGTAATAAATAATTATGAAGTGACTGTGTTTTTTTACATCATGGATATAGTACATATTTGAAAATATACCTGAATCTACTGATGTTCTCCACGCTTTCTATCACTATGTAATGGTCATACACACTCTATGTTCTTTTCCTTCACCTAAAAATATGAGAATTATTTGTGGAAATTCAATTCATCAACAGTGATTCAACCATTCTATGTCAAATCATTGATATGGTCAAATATAGTTATATATAATGATTTTTTCAATTCAATTAAATACTTCAATGTCTATAGGGATCCAGCAATAAGCCAATTTAGAGAATCATTTTGATGCTCTAGATGTGTTTATGTAATGGTTACATGCAGGTCCTACAATAGTGAGAGCTACCTTATTAATTGAATCCTCAATATAGATTTATTTATTTGATACCAATGATACCCACTCATTTATATCATTCTATTTTTTTTTGATATGATTAATCATTCAACATAGCTTATGTACATTATTGTAGAGTAATAGACCCATATTGGGATATGAATGGAGCATGGGTTCTAGTTTTCTTTTTCTACATCGATAGATAGTGTAGTGTTAGTCTAGTAGTTGTGTTTTCTCAATATAGAACATTATTATGTCACCCTCATGTAGTATTGGATTATTTATCATCATGATTAGGTTGACAGGTATAAATTGTTGGTTAATTTTCATGTGGTCGATGGGAGATCATGAGTGTTTAGGGAATGTTCGATCTGTGGTTTGGACCTGAAGGAACATTTATCGAGGATATTGTTGGATTATTTTATGCTATTATAGTTGTTTATGATGATGTTTCTTATTTTTTATCTTACTAATGCTGGTTGGGATTTTGATTTTATTTAACTAGTATATTTTTTAAGATCTTCCCTGAGAGGGATGTATACTTAACATTTTACTTGGTTCTATCTATGTAATTGGTTTAAATTTCTTCTAATCTTATATCTCTATTGGAGATGATAGAGGTGAAAAATTATTTGTATTATAGATGGAAAATATTTTCATTCAACCAACAGTTTCTCCATCATAAGGCATAGTTCTCATTAATAAGATGTAATATTGTTCACTCCAGTTTTGTGTGGACTACTTGAAGTTGAATTAGGTAAATATTTAGAATAACATTTTTTTTATTTTTTGGATTATTTTTTAGATCATTTAAAGGTGAATGGTGGTTTTAGAATATTTTTTTTAGGTTATCATTATATCATAGTTTAGTAATATGATATTCCAAAAATGTATTTTAGGAGGATGTTTTTAAATTTCAAATATCTTAGGATTCTTTCTAGACTATATAATGATCACACAGTTTTATCTGTTTGATTAATTATAAATTAAATCATTATGTCGAATTTTTTTGGTAGTTTTCATTTATGATATTGTTTTATTCGAGATTCGAGCATGAGCACGAGCACTCTTTGGGTTTGATTATGGATATCTTGATGTGTCATTATTTGTATGTAATTATTTTGAAATGAGTCTTTTGGATACCAGATATATTGTACTTGGGGAACATGATTTTAGAGAATGGATTATCTGTTGACCCTGAGTAGGTAATGGTTATATTTCATGTCATAAAATATGGAACATCATTGAGATTTGAAGATTACTTTTTCATTATTGATTTTATCAATGATTCATAAAAAATATCTCAGTTTTTATATATTACTATTATTATCATTAATGTGGTGCAATTAATTTATTTTGTAATGTGTTAGTGTTATTTCGAAGATCTGAAATGAAATCTAATAAAAAATAATATTTTCCCTTTTCACGAGCACAATAAGGGGTTTGTTATTTTTTATGATTCTTTTGGAGATGGTTGGGGTTGTTTTCTAATACAGGAAGATCATGTTGTATCATAGAACTATTATCATCTTGAACCACATGAGAAGAATTAAACTCACTATTCATAGTAATGAATTATTATAGGTTTTTCTAGAATTATATTTTCATGGAAAGGTTCATAGTCTTAGATAACTATATGATTTTTAGATATATCATTTCTCATAATGTCATGATTATCATATTATTGTATTGGTTAGAATAACAATAAACATTTTACATAAACATCGCTTACACCCCACGGAATAGGAATTTTAGTATCAGTGTTCTCATCATTAATGTTCCACTACACATAATTTTACAATCAAAGGTAGAGTGAAACCCCATTGGTATTTTCACTCATTTGAATTTTTATTTTTAGGGGCATGTCTTTGTTATAGTTTAAACTAGTGTCTATTTATCATCATCTCTCATTGAGTATATTTTATTTATCCAAAATAGGAGAATGATTTCAATATAATTTAGAAAACATATATGTTTTAGGAGACCATTTATTGTTGGTTTCTGTACTCAAATGGTTTTATTATTTTTAATGATTGTGTTTTCTTCTTGACATCTTTGAGATGATCAATTTTTATAGATTTTGAATGTTCTTCAATGGTTGTTCATCCAGACACAAAGAAGATGAATTATGAAATAACACTATGATTCTAGTGCTCATATTTGTAGAATGATATTTCTACCTTTGTTAGCTTCTTTTATTCATTCCAGAAATATAATTTCATATTAATCCTTATAGTTTTCTTTATAATATTTTTATTCTTGTTTGGAAAATAGATGATTTATTGATTGATTTCATTATGTAATTATCATGGACTCATAGTGGAATTAATTAATTTTCTATAGAGGTCAATCAAATGAAAAAGTAGGATCATATAATTCTTAATAAGGAAACCATTAATGAAAAAGATCTTGTTAATTTGAATTTTTGTGTGATTATGAGGTTAGAATGGGTTACATCGGTCATTTTTTAACTTGAGATAAAATATCTACATTCTAGTTCTAGAAGAGTTTTTAGGTTGAAATACAGAATCAGGTCAGGTTTCCTGGAACCTAAAATCCATAGATAGATGATTAAACATATCATTCTATTCTTATTTTAGTGGAAATTCTTCATTCCTATTATTTTAATTTTCATTGATAATTGGATACCCATCTTATACTAGTTGAGTTTTCTTATAAAAAAGTATCATTAATTAATTATATTGGATATGTTCGACGCTTTGCATGGTCACCCATTAAGGTCACGTCTTTTTATGGAAGGGGATAGAAAATTAACTTTATTGGGATATAGTTTTTTAATGAAAAATTTATTATGATCCATTATATACGTTGTTTGGTGGTTATAAAATATAGTTGATGAAATTTATATATAGACCAGTGATGAAATTCTATGTAGTTTTCCATAGGTGACTTGGTTTTCTAAATGTTTCTCCTCGATTGGCGAACTGTTGCCTTGGTAAATAGTTAATGTTGGATATTAGATATTTTTACTATTTGAGGTTTCTTGGTGGGTTGTGTTGGTTTTTTCTAATATGGAATTTCTAATTCAATTTACAAGAATCAATGATGTGTTCTATGTAATTCAACTCAAGAAATACCATCAGAATCCCTCTAAGATTCCGAGTTGGGATGAAATTGAGTTATATCCAAATGTTAATGTTGTTAAGTAGCCTGTAGAGATCACCAAATTTCATGTGAATGTATTGAATGGGAATCTATAGCATTTTTCATAGTTCCATGGTTTCATGGATAATATTATAATTAGACAAGGTAGTGTGAGTTACTCATGATGGAGAAAAAGCCTCATCTATATATAGGAAATCATAATTCCACATGATATTGTAGGTTAGGAAATTCATATGATTGGTAATTTGTATTATCCCAAATGTGATTTAGGTATTTCAATTATCATTAATTGTTTCCTCTTCAATTGTGTTAAACTGGGGACTTATAATGATGTAGATCTTTTTTTGGGAAATTTATCTATTTAACTAGGATTTATGTTTATTATAAATAATGGAATTAATATATAAATGTGTCATTATATTATTGTATCCTCCCCTAGTTTGGTGAATGTTAAACTGGGTTTTAGTTTTAATGAATGAATATATATTTTTTATTGTATTCTCGGAAATTTATACACTATGTAATGGGTGTACAATAAATAGTATATATTATAGTCTCACTTAATGATCTAGGAACACGTTGTGATAAATTTCATGAACTTAAAATATTAACTAAAGTGTAATGGTAAAAAGAATGTTTTAATTAAAAACGTGGTTGGGTTTTTGGAACACATAATTTTTATGAATTATATAATGTATAATGGGATTAAACCCCATGTTATATTAAAAAAGATGGATTTTAGGTTTTATAAAATTTATTTTCCATTCATTATTCTTATTTATATAATGATCTCAAGCTTAATCTCTCTGCTACCAATTTTGGAAACCTTCATTTAATGAAAAATGATTCACTCATCCATTGATCGCTATAGTAGTTGGGTTAAATCTATCGGGTTGAGTAATCTTTTCCAATTTATAATTTATTTTTTTAAGTACCATTATTTCATTTCATTATAATACTAATTGATCTTAGGTATTGGTTCTCTTGATTCATTCGAAGAATATTTTTTTATATTGTTCTAGGGTACGATTCATTATTGGATGTCATGTTGAGGTTGTGAATTCTTGAGTTATCTATTGATTCTTCTTACATTCTGAACATTTTTTCAAATTCAATAAATTTTGAGAAGATTATACTGTTTTTAGTTCCTATATTGTCATTGTGTGTTCTTCTTTTTTGGTGGATCCTGTTGTAGTTATGTGTGACTCAACTTTTGAGATTGGAGGTCTAATCTCTAACATGTGATTCTGAATTAAATTACTCTGATTTCTTTTAAAAAAATTATTAATTAAATATCAAGTTTTAATGATTTTGTTTTTCATTATTTGTAAAAAAAATTAGACAAATGAAGGTCTTTCCCTGGTTTAGGGTAAAAAATGGGATTATAGGTAATTTTGAAATGGTGATAAGAAAATATTTTCAATGAATGATTACATGGAATGTTCCACTACTCTATAGGCATTTTTTTATACGGACCTGTTAGAACGTTTAAATGATTCACACTATAGGTTATTCCTTAATCCTCTAGTCTCAATTAATATGTATATAGTCTTAATGAAGGCATGATAATTAATATTTAGGTTTCATTTTCATAGACAACAAGACATAGTGTAAAAATTAACGTGCAGGTACCTATGACTTTTGAAATTTTTTGCAGTTTGGGTTTATTTTTTTACATACATAGACATAATATGGTCTTATATCCAGGATTTTTCTATTTTTTATATATTTTTTAAAATTTAAATTATATTTTTTGATACTGACATATCCTCTTTATTTGGAAATGTGGAAGATGGGGAAATTAAAATTTTCCCATGAATTTTAAATAATGTTTTAATGAATATATCATTTATTGTTTTATTTCATGTTGATCTTGATTGGATTACTCTACATATATTTGATATGGAAAATAGGGTCAGACCCTAGTTAGCATGTTAGATATCAAAATATTTAACTGTTTAGTAGCGCATACAACTTTTTATTTCCTTTGATTCTGATAAAAGAAGTATATATCTATGAGGAGGTGAGGTTTTTTATCGTCTAGGTTTAGGAAACTAGATGGTAATATGGTGGAAGTCATCTCAATTTATAACAAGGAGGTTATAAGAGTATCTGTTTAGCTTTTTTATTTTTTTCTATTAGACATATCTCTTGGTGATTTTATTTTATACAACATTAATTGTTTCGCATATGTTATTATCTTTATTTTAGAACTTATAAATTTATTCATGTATTATTATACTATTTATGTCTTTAAATGTATATTTATTTTATGTTCACTACTTTAGGATGTGATGTTTTCTCGTATATTTGTTTTTGGATTCCAATCTATAAATGCCACCCTATGGGGAACCGAGAAGACCTTTGGGTATCTAGTAATATAGATCAGGTACCAATTTGAGATCATAACTTGGTTGAGTTTATCATAAAATTTAATAAATTGCACGACTTTGATAACTGGATAATCAATAATATATATTGAATGGTAAATAAAAAAACCACATTATATTTTATTAATAATTGAGAATAAATGAATCCTGAGATAATATCATGTGAAAATATCATGGATGATAATAACAGAATTCTAAACTATTTAATTTCTTGATTATTTGAATTTATAAATAAAATATCATAATACAACTAATGTAATGTAATTTCACTAAATAACTTAAATCTACTGGAAAAAACTCATCATGTTTAGAGAATTAATTTTATACTTGAATAATGATTTCCCTCATGATACCACTGATGCATTTAGATGATATATATAACCATACCCAACCATTTTAAGGATGTACAATTCATTTTTCCTATATCAAATAGTCTATTTAATCCTTGAAATGTGTTCTTATCATCAAATATCTATATCGAGTAAGGAATAAAAATTTATCAATATTTTATCAAATAAAAAAATTACATTCAATACAGGACACCATTTGTAGAAATGATATTTCTATTAATTAAAGAACAGATCCCTAATAAATAATATTCATATTTAGGGAAAATTTAATGTCTATAATAATGTGTATAACCCAATGAAAATTTAATGAATACTAAAATGCATAATGAAAGTGAATATTAAAATTTTACATGGTCAAAAATACCATAAACCTTCCATAGGAATAATAATGATTCTATCAAGACAAAATATTCTCATTAGAGACAAAGTAAATGGTTTATTTCACTTATGAATATAAATATAAACCAATATCATTAAAATCAATCTTCAATAAAACATCCTATTAATTTTGAGAATCACTTTTAAAAACTAAATATCCACAATAGATTTTTAAAATACTTCTCAATGAAAATAATCATCGAAACATATACTTTAATATTGATAACATATTAGTGGGCATGAATGATGGTAATTACAATCATTTCATGAACATTAAAAATTATTCCATTCACATTAATGGTTAATGATAAAATTTAATTGTTTTATAAATGACATAAAGAATAATTTAAGAAATAATTTTAAAAAAAATTTATTGGTATTTTTTTAATAAATATATTATAAAATGTCAAAATAATTGAAACATTTTATTGAAATTGTCATTGTGGATTAAAACAGGATTCTGATGGAATAGAGAAAGGAAATCATATTTTCTCAAAAAGCATTATGAATTAAATTTTGTCAAAAATGGTTGGAAATGTAAATATTAATTTAATATTTCATCAATTACTAAATGTGTGGAAAATTATATGGGTTTAATATAAAATGATCAAATATTTTCCTTCAACTAAAAATCTAGAAATAATAATCTTGATTAAAATGTTATTTTTAAATGAATATTTATAATGATCATAATGTTTAATTGACAATTATTCAATGAATAAAATATCAAAATTAAATTTTAATATTAATAAATAAATTTTTAAATATGAAATAATATAACGAAATGTAATTGCACACATAATATTAGAATATCATTGACTGTAATGAAGTAATATAACAGAATAAAAAATGAGTTATGTAATTATTTACCACTTGGTTACACAATTATAAAATCCCTTTAGATGAAATAATTAAAATTTATACAATAAATATCTTTAATAATAGATGAATTATTTAATTATATTTTAGTTGGGTAGTATATATGCACTAAAAAGTAAATTGGGTTCATAACATTTCAATGTGCCTCAAAAATAGAAATCAAGATGATGTACCTTACCCCATGCCTCATTTTGTATAAATGTGAAATAACTACATATATATTGGTTGAAAACATGTCATTAACTTATAAAATATCCATTTTAATTTTTAAAATTTCAAATATGATCCTTTTATAACATCTTATCACCCTTCCATTAATAAAATTCTATTATTTTAATTATTTTGGGTGTTAATTGCCTCGTTATATTTTTCCACAGTTGTTATGAATGTTCAGGTTCATGAGAATATTATAAAGTTATTACATTAAAATAATAATAAAAATAACATAATTATAAATTTTTACATTAATATTTTTTCTATCCCAATAAAGAAATATCATTCTTAAAAAGGAAGTGTGATACGATCATGGAGAATGTTTCCCATTTGTATACATTTGTAACATTTTCATTTCCAATGATCATCAGGGAAAGAAGGTATGAAATATTTTTACATTCAAAAAATTATCATAATATCATATATATTATATTATTTCTATAAATATAATTATATATATTCAATATTTTGTGGTTGTGAAAATATGGCCATCTTTCATTGTCAATCCATTTTTCCACACGTGCATGAACATTGTTGACATCTTTCAGTGAGTAAAAATTAAAGAAAGAAAATCATATATATTTTTATTAGGAAATACAAAAATATCATCAATATTATAATTATTTCATGTATATCACCTATTTTCATATAAATTATCCTTATTAACTTCCATGTATAGCTTTAGTGAACACTGAATCACATTTCTTCAGAAGGTGGTAGTCTATCATATGAATAAAAGACGGTATTGTATCCTCTATGGAATAAAATATAAAAAGGATTATCACGTATAATTATTCCATATATAATATTATGTAATAAATAATATATATATATATATATGGTTTATACATCATAATACAAATCCGAGAGAATTTGTAATTGAAAAACGAATGACATTGGTTTGTGATGTAGCAGTTTACCGTACAAATGAAAGATGATTTTCTAAGCGATTTGATGGAAGGGAGGATGATTTTAGGTAATTTTCATAAAATGAAAATAATATAAATATAAGGAATATAATAAGGATAATATATCAATTTTTTTATAATAATTGAATTAGGTTGTGGAAAAAGTAAAATAAATATGATCATTAAAGAACATTACATCTTTATTGGGTATCATCCAAATGTTAGCACAAAAATAATTACATGGTTGTATTTATGAGAAACATAAGCCATAAATGATTAAAGGAAGATTGTTGTTAAACTTTTTGGGTAGTTATTGGCTGATCTAAATGGGTATGATTGGGTGATGAAGAGTTGTTATGGAGTGGCCATTTATATGTGAGGTGAGTGGCACATTGGTAATTTTTTAGAACAAAAAGGTGAACCTACATTTTTCAGAAGAAAAAAGGGGTAAAATGGAATATTATAGACCATATTAATTTATATATTATACATATTGAAGTAAAATAGATTTACAAAAAAAGTACTACCAGTTCCCCTAATATTTTTAGTTTAACCACCTAGTAGATCCATTTAGTCATTAACAATGAAAAATACTTTTCTTCTTTATGTTATTTAATTTTTTTCGAATATTAATATTAAATTAGTATATTATAACAATTACCCTTATTCTAAATATGTAATCATGTTTTTAAATAAAACCCATATAAATGGAAAAATGAAATTTAATAATTAATCTCATATATGGGACAATAATGGGGGGGGGGTCAAAGAGAAAATATCCAAACAGTTATGATGTTTTTTATTTCCAAATTCATTATATATATTATTAAAATGAATTATATTTGGAAAATAGATATATAATGAAATATTAATGTTCTGAACTAGGTGTCTCACATAGTTTCTCCATATAGGTTTTACACATGACATTACGGACACCTCCCCATATTCTAGAGGCTTATGACTAGCAGCGATGGAATAATATAATTTAGGTAGAGAATGTACCATCTTTATTCTAGAAGTAATATAATTGAAAAAATTCAATAACAATAAATATAACCATATTCAAAAATAGATCAATATCACATGATTACTAATACAAGAATATAATAATCATAACAAAAGTGTAATAATCTAATGTCACAAACATTTCAATTTCCAATACAAAAAAATCAAAAAAATAAAGGCACTAAAACATCACTAGAAGGTATTGACACAAGGTATGGTTCCCTCATCCATGCCCCCCCCAAACTCATTCATCCAACGTAAGAGTCTTTCCATTATCATGTCATGCAAACACAAATTCGATTAGGGTACCAATCAGGTAGCTCGAGTAGGGTTTGAATATACCATAGAAGGCCACCTCCATTTGTGTATAAAACAACATATATTCAATAAAAATATAATAAATTCTATAAAAAATAAATTTTATGGAACAAGTTAAAAAATTTATCACATGCAAGAATTAATTAATTAACCACATAAACCACCAAGTCCCTAAAGAATACCAAAACCATAATACCAGTATCAGCCTATTCTAGAGTCTGATCTAAATCAATATACTTGTCAACATTTATAATTTATTCTCAACTCATGTCATGGAAAATTGTAATCATAGATTAATGCCCACTAATGGGTGTAAAAATTCTTGTATACAACCTCATGTGTATTTAGAGCATCAATAGCTATCCCATAACTCAATATCACATGGGTATTTGGAGTATTAGTCTACATACCATTCTAATAATCTCATATGAGTATTTTGTGAATAATTTAAAATTCCTCCTCTGGTTTATCATATATGGGTATTTAGACCGTCATTTCTTATCCAATAAAAATTTATCACTATGGGGTTTAAATAATCATACCACATCCCACAAAAAAATATCACATATATCACATAAATATATTATACATAATATAATTCATGATTAATCAACATTAAACATTTTTCCATTAGTTCATAGAAAATATATCATCAAAATTCACCATTAGTAACATGTTTCTTTAATTTAATCTCGTGGAATAATATATACAACTAAATATTAGAAAACTTTTATAAATTTAAATATTTTGACATGATAGCCTATTATGGTTAAATTGAACATCATAATTTACTATATAAATTAATCCTTAATTAGATTAACTGACCAATCATACAATCTCATTATCCCATCAATTTCACAATCATAATATCCCATTAATTAACTCCTTCATAAATCTAATTCTGTAATCCCAACATCCCATTAATTAATTAATAAATTAATTAATAAAATTAAAAATTCCCTTAATTAATTAATCTACCCAATTAATTAAATTTATTTAAGATATTATAATTCTAATAATCCTATATAAATATTAACATTTCATACATGAAATTAAAATCAAGACCTATGGATTTGAATAAAAAACCAACAACCTCAAAATTAACAATAAACATTTGCCAATATAGAACCCAAAATTGAAGTTTAACGTTCAATTACACAATAATGAATGAGACCTTGATATAAAACCTAGATCCACGATTCAATTTATATAATTCAAAAAAACACACATACACACACATATATATATATATATCTTATAAGAATAGGAAAATATACCTTAAAATTCTGAGGGAAATACGAGAGGGTGGGAGGAAATAGTAGGTTAGGAGAATATATTACTAGGAGAGGTACACATCATCAACATGTTTTTCAATTCCCCATGAAAATGTTATTCCCATCAATGATAGAACACCCCTTACACAAATAGACATGTCTCTGTTATACTCCTAATGTTGTATCTATCATCGTTACCCCTCCCACAAGCTCCACCACCAGCATCAAACCATTCACATGTTTTGAGAATACAAAAGAATGGTAGGAATGGGTATCAAATAAGGAACAATAAATCATATATGATGAAAGAATCCTAAATCTAATTTTCAATGGTCAAGCCTCACTATCCACCAATGTATGATGAACAACATGAAATTTTCCTTCCCATATTCTCTATGATTTATTGTAAGTCCAATGTGCTAAACCACTCAACTGATCAGGGTGTTCATTCCCAGATCCTCTACACCCACTACCTCTACTACCACAAACATTATAACTCCTACTTCCATACTAATGTGGTGTGGAAGATGCCCTTCCCACACACTACTTCAACCTATCATATCCATCAGTATCAATATATCACGGGTTCATATAGACAATCTTAACACCTACCTTATTTGTTCAAAATCGGCACTGCAATGATCCTTGGTTATCTTTGATCCACACCTTGATTGTCCATGTCAACCAACTATATAGCACCCAAATACCTCTCCACATGCAACATTCCAGGTATTGTCCCCTTCCATCTATGGATATTATTCTACCTTCCCCATAACTCTAATTGGGGACCACAAGAATGACATCAAACCAAAGAGTATTTCATGTAAAACTATGCCAATGGATTAGTGGTACTCGTAGTGATCCTTTGTGGACTCTTTTGTTGATGGTCCCGTGTTCGAGTGATTACAGTTGAAAAATAAGAACCCCATATAGTATGAGTAAATTCCTTCCACATGGGTGTAAAATGGAGATGCATTTGGACACAATTTATAATTTGATATGGTGGATGACAAATTTGTCGTGTGGGACAAACTAAGGATCATTAAATAAAAATGCACCTTTTATTTGATGATCCTCAATGGGAATAGATCGACACTTTAATCAGCCACATTAACTAGCCATGTGGTGGCCAAACATGTCTCCAAATTCCACATTGAATGTATTATCCCTTACCATCTGAGAATTTTATTTATCCTACCACTTAACACAAACATGGGAGCTCTTGAAGAACATCCACCTGATGATAATTATGAGTACCACAAATCCAATGTCATAGTGGAAATTTTAATGCTCCTTGGTTGGATGATATTCCAAAATATCCATGTTTGGGTTATGGTGGAGGTTGAATATAATCCCCAGATGGCATGGGATAGTACGTATGACATTGCATGTAGAGAGGTGTTTTTCCACTACATGGTCAGTTGACATGGTGAATTGATGTTTGGCCTCAGTTCCACCGAGTATTGTTACATAAAAAATTATCAAGGATGGATAAGACCATGTTGACCTCACCTATTTTGATAATCCCAAATATTCTTTCATATACATTGATAATCACAATCTAATGATTTACTATATATTAATTCATTCAATCTGTGATCAAGCTGATAATGATCCCTGAGATATGTTAATCCATGTCTATCTATGTTTATATAAGTTTTGGAGTAATTCTAACCCATTCAGATGTGTTTTATATAAAACAGACAAGTGTTATAGCTACTGGTCTGAGATTATCTAGAGCTATCGGTACTCAGTCTACCGATAGACTTAGTCTACTGATAGACAGAGTCACCGATACACTAAGGTCACTGATATAAACAGAGTTACCGGTAAGCAGACACAAAGTCTAAAATTTCTGTTAGTTCTAAATTTTATCTCTTTAAAATATTTTCTAAAATCTACATTGGATTATAGATTAGAGGGTGTTGCTACTAACTGGCCACCTTTCTTAAATAGAACATACTATGCCCAGTGGAAATTGAAAATTAAGATTCATTTAGAAAGTATGTGTTTTGATATTTGGACTTCTATAGAATCTCAATATAAAATTCTAGAAACTGAAAGGACAACTTGGGATGAACATACAAAGACTTCTTACAATAATAACTGTAAATCCATGAATTCCCTATACTCTTTTTTAGGATATGAAGAGTTTAATATAATTTCTTCTTGTAAAACTGCTTATGAAATATGACATACTTTGGGTGTTTCTCATGAAGGAACAAACAAAGTTAAATAAATGCATTTGAATAATTATACTATTAAATTAGTCAATTTTAAAATGAAAACCGACGAACCTATTTCTGATATGAATCTCAGGTTTAATGAGATATTCAATACAATGAGTTCACTTGGAAAAGATGTTCTAGAAAAGGAACAAATTATGAGGATACTGAGATATCTTCCATAACAATGGAGGGGCACTTCTGTTTCAATCAGAGAGTCCTGTGACATTGAAGCAATGCCTCTAAAAGAGCTTATTGATAAATTAATGATGTATGAGGAAGAACACAAGGTGAATAAGGAGGAAGATGAATAACCTAAGAGAAAATCCCTATCTTTCAAATCTACTACCTCTAAGAGTAAATATAAGGAGAAAATGAAAATACCTACTGAGAGTTCAACTAGTGAAGATTCTAATTCAGATAGTGATGTTGAGATGGCTTAGATAGAAAAAAGATTCAAGAAGTTTTATAGAAAGAAGAAATTAATCAGGAAATATAACTATAAAGGAATGTATGACAACAAGGGACACTGGAAGAAGGATTGGAAGAAATTTGACAAGGAAAATGAAATAGTCTTCTATGAGTGTAAAAGTAAAGGAGACATCAAGGCTGATTGTACAAAGATAAAATTCAAAAAGAAATATTCTTATAAGTACAAGAAGTACAAGAAATCTATGAAAGAAACCTGTAGTGCTTCTGAGTACATCAAAAGTGAATCTGAAGTTTCTAATTATGAGAATAATCATGCCAACATGTGTTTCATGACCAACATATCTGAGGTAACTTTAGATACTCCTGTTTTAAAATCTTATTATTCTGGAAATGATGTAGACTCAGATTATGATTCTGAAAACATGAATAGCAAGGAATTATTTGAATGCTCTAATATCCTAGAAGATACATGCAAAGAACGTAATGATAAATTCAAATCAATAAAGAAACATTATGCTCTCACTACTACTATTAAAACCGAACTTACTCTTGAAAATAGAAGAATTCTCAACTATTAAAGGAAAATACCGAACTAAAAATGTCAAATGAGAAACATAGAAAAGAATTACAGAAGTTTAAAAATGGGAAGGATACACTAACTCAAATTCTAGGAATGAAAGTTGAACCAAAATACACTACTGGAATAGGCTACAAAACTAGACAAATAAAGCTTATCAAGAATGGATTTATTCCTAAATCTGGAAAAAATACTACTAGTTCAAGTTCTGGAAATTTGTATGCGTCAACCAGTTATTCATATGGTTATAGATCAACTAATGTTTATCTTTCAAAATCTCTTGATTCTATAAATTATATGAGACCCATAAGATAAATATGGGTACCTAAAGCTTTGATTGCTAACCTTTCAAGACCCAAGAAGATCGGGGTACCAAAATCATTTCCTATCTAAATTTGTTTTGTAGGGAAAATGTTTATAGAGTTATCACAAGAAGGTATGGTACTTGGATATTGGATGTTCAAGACATATGTATGGAGATTATTCAGGTTTTAAAAGTTTAATAAAGGATGATGGAGGCCATGTCACCTTTGGTGATAATTCTAAAGGAAATATCATTGGCCTAGGCCAAATTGGTAACTCTGATTTAGCTTTAATTTCCAAAGTTTTATTTGTTGATGGACTTACATATAACCTGTTAAGTATTTCTCAATTATGTAATGATGGTTTTAATGTGAAATTTGAAAATGATTCTTGCATTGTTTTTAATTCTCAAAATGATTTTGTATTTTCTTCTTTAAGAAATGAAAATGTTTATGCAGTTGATTTAAATTCTTTAGCTAAGAAAAATATTACATGCTTAAATGATTTTCATAAAGATTCTTGGCTTTGGAACATAAGATTAGGACAGTGCAACATCTATTCACTTAGAAAACTGACTAGAAATAACATAGTTAGAGACCTACCTATACTTGAATTCCCAAATAGAAAAGTTTGTAATCCCTATCAAAAGAGAAACTAACATAAAGTTTCTTTTAAATCCATGAAAGAAGTTTCAACTTCTCAACCTCTCGAGTTTGTTCACATGGACTTGTTTTGACCTTCAAGAGTTTCTAGATTAAATGGGAAGAATTATGTCTATGTTTTAGTAGATGACTACTCTAGATATACTTGGGTATACTTCTTAGCTCACAAAAGTGAAGCTTGTTCTTACTTTGTTAAATACTCTAAATCTGTAGAAAATCTCAGTGGACAAAAGATTAAAACCCTGAGAAGTGATCATGGCCGTGAGTTTGAAAATAAATAGATTGAATCTTATTTCTCACACAATGGCTATAGTCACAACTTTTCCTCTCTTAGAACGCCTCAGCAGAATGGTGTGGTAGAATGAAGGAATAGAACCCTTCAAGAAATAGCTAGAACCATTCTTAATGAATATGACTTGCCTATTTACTTTTGGTCTGAAGCTGTGAATAAATATTGTTATATAATTAATAGAGTCTTAATTAGACCAGATCTTAAGAAGACCCCATATGAGTTGTAGAATAATAGAAAACATAAATTTAGTTACTTTAGAGTCTTTGGATGAAATGTTTTTATTCTTAATACAAAAGATAATCTGGATAAGTTTTCTTCAAGGAGTGATGAAGGAATTTTTATTGGTTATTCATTAATTAGAAAATCCTACAGAGTCTTTAATAAAAGAATCTAATGTGTGGAAGAATCTGTTCACATCAAGTTTGATGAAACTGATCCACATGAGCCTAAAACCTCTCTGAAAAATATTGAAGAGGATTTTAGTGTTATGAACCTTAATGATAAATCTAAAGAACCTGCTGTAAAAACATCTAGTTCTGGACATATTCCATAATTTGATGCTATGGAACCTGAACCTATAGATAAACATGAAATTTCTAGTCCTACCTATACTAGATCAACAAGGATTCTATAGAATCATCCTTTGGATGCTGTTGTTGGTAATATTGATAGAGGAACACACACTAGAGCTTCTCCAGGAAATCAGATTGAACATCAAGCCTTTATTTCACAACTAGAACCTAAAAATGTCAATGATGCTATCAATGATGAATTTTGGGTACTGTCTATGCAAGAAGAGCTAAATCAATTTGAATGAAACAATGTCTGGGAATTAGTGGACAGACCTAAAGACAATTTAACAATAGGCACTAAATGGGTTTTTAGAAACAATGATGATGAGTCTGGAAACATAGTTAAAAACAAAGCTAGGCTAGTTTCACAAGGATATAGTCTAGAGGAAGGTATATACTATGATGAATCCCTTTCACATGTAGCCAGATTAGATGCCACTAGGATCTTACTTTCCTATTCTACTCATCTGAATTTCAAATTATATCAAATTGATGTAAAAAGATATTTTCTAAATGGTTTTATTGTTGAAGATGTTTTTGTTTAACAGCCACCTAGATTTACTAATACTCATTTTCTAAATCTTGTTTTTAAACTTTCTAATGCTTTATATGGATTAAAACAATCTCCAAGAGCTTGGTATGATAGAAATTGTAATTTTTTTATTTCAAAATGTTTTACTAATGGGATTACTGAACCTACTCTTTTTATTAAAAGAATCTCTAAAGGTGTTTTAATAGTTCAAATATATGTTGATGATATTATTTTTGGATCATCTAAACATTTTTTATGTACTAATTTTTTAAAGAGTATGCAAAATTAATTTGAAATGAGTTAAATGGGGAACATAAATATTTTCATGGATTTCAAGTGTTTCACAATGAAATTGGTATTGTTTTGAATCAAAGTAAATATAAAAAGGATCTCTTAATACGTTTTGGTTTGGATAGTATTAAGGAAAGTGAAAATCCTATGAGTACAGTTTGTAAATTGGATGCAAATTAAATTGGGAAACTAGTGGATCAAACCAATTACAGAGGTATGATTGGAAGCCTAATTTACCTTACTTCTAGTCGACCAGATATTATGTTTAGTGTGTGTATGTATGCAAGATTTCAAGATAATCCAAAAGAATCTCATTTACTTGATGTTAAATGAATATTTAAGTATCTTAGACATACTGTAAACTTAGGTTTGTTTTACCCAAAAGGACAACCCTTTGAGTTAATGAGTTATTCAGATGCTGATTATTCTGGTAGAAAGTTAGATAGAAAAAGCACTTCTGGAACATTTCATTTATTGGGAAAGTCCTTAGTATCATGGTGTAGTAAGAAGTAGAATTATGTATCATTATCCACTACCGAAGTAGTGTACATAGTTGCTGGTAGTTGTTGTGCACAAATTCTATGGATAAAACACACTCTTTTGGACTATGGATATGATTTTAGTCACGTGTCAATCAACTATGACAATACTAGTGCAATAAATATCTCGAAGAACCCTGTGTCTCACTCTATGACCAAGCACATTGATGTAAGGCACAATTTCTGGAGAGATCATTACCAAATGGTTGATATTACTCTTGAGTTTATAGGCACCGGACATCAATTAGCCAACATTTTCACTAAACCATTGAGTTAGGATATGATTAGTTAAATTAGACACGAGCTGGGAATGTTTAACCTTAATCGGTAGCTATTCTCACCGATGTGATATTCTCACCGATGTGAAATCTTCACCGATGTAGAATTCTCACCGATGTGAAATCCTCACTGATGTGAGTTCTCACCGATGTAACCTCACTAATAGAGATTCTCACCGATGTGTGCACTATTTTAAAACATCTGTCTGCCGCCAGAATTTGAATTGTTTTTACTTTATTTCATTTTGTTTATTTATTTTATGATTCCTAAATGAAAAAATTAAAGTCTGAGCTACTTCTAAATCCTGTGAGCCTCTAACCTTAACCCTCAAACCTTAGCTCAGGAATCTTTATAGAACCCTAAATCCCTCAAATCCAAGATGGAAAAACGAAACTTCCCTCTGTTAGAGATGTTTCCGATGATCCACAAACAATGAAGAAGAAGTTCGATCAAGAAGCAAGTGGTAGTGGTACTTCTTCTAGAACTAGGTCAGGGAGACGACCAGTGAATCCTCATCTACAAAATCGAGTTATTGTGATTGAAAAGGAGCTATGTGTATAATGTATGCTGCCTAGAAAATACTTAGTGCTCGATATTCTTGAAGATCGAAAATGGGTAGAATGTTTTTCAAACAACAATGGTCCTTACATTCCAAAATTAGTGAAACAGTTTTACGATTTTGTAACCTTTGAAGAATCAGAGAATATAAATCGAGTAACCATTTTTGTAAATATAAATGAGATGTCGTTTTCATATATCGAATGGGATGAGTTCTTGAATGTTCCACATGAAGGAGTATCTGGATATGTCGTGAGAGCAATGCCACCTACCAGTTATGTTTTTGACTAAGAGACTGCTTTGGAAGAGCTAACTGGTGATGGAAGTCAAAGACAAGTAGTTACTGCCGAAATAGTTGGAGAGAACATATTGTTGTTCAAATTTTTTCAACATGTCTTGATACCGAGGAGAGGAGACTTTTCCAATTTTAGATATCATGATATCTATCTCCTGCACCTCTTAAGACATTGTGTAAAGGTAAATTTTTACAGATTGCTGATGCTCCAGATAGAAGATATGACAAGGCCGAAATCAAATACAAATGACCTATTCTTTGCTAAGTTGATCTCTGTGATGATCAAGGTAAAAGGGGTTGTTGAGTCTTAAGATAAGACAGTGGTAGGGAAGAATAACTTCTGTATCACAACTATAGTGTGTAATTACATGAAAATAAATTGGAACCCTTGGAGAGGAGAATGGGTCAATGATGACCAGAGGGTGTATGGAAAGTTTAATCTGGTGAATCATCCTTCAAGACCAAAGGATGAAATGGATCCAGGTCTGGGACCTGATGAAGAGGAGCCAAAATACAGTGATGATTTAGGAGAGGAATATTCCTCTAATGCTGATGAAGGAGGAGACCCTGACTTTCCTCCTAGTAGAGCTCCTGAAAATCTTGATCAACATAAATCAGATAAGGAAGAAGCTGCTTTAGAGGCTGTTGATGTGGTTGCTGTAGAAAATGAAGAAGATATTCATGAGAGTGAAGCTTCTCTGTCAGATGATTTGAGCCTTAGGCTAGTGATTGGAAAATCTTTAGTACCTACTGAGGAAGAAAATGAGATTGACATACCCTTACCTAATCCATAAGACCCTCCTACGGCTGAAGTGATGGAATTGATAGTGGAAGATTCTCCTCAGGATGAACGACCTGCTGAGAAAGCTGCTGAGAATATTTATGAGACTGCTGTTGTCCTAATTTAGGATGCACCAATTGAGGGGGAGCATCAAACCATGCTTGGAAGTGTTATAGTGGATGATTGAATTGAGGATTGGGCAGAAGACCCTGGTTTTGTTGTTTGTGGTTTAGAATATCCTGGTTCAGATAATGAAGCATCTCTAAATAGAACAAAAATTGATAATGATGTCGATTCTAAGTTATTTCATGGAGATGTGGTCAGAATGCATGACCTGGATACTTTAAAGAAAAAGTATAAGGACACTTTTGTGGAAGAGGTAAAGAAAATAGTAGTTTCTCTGGTCTCTTCAGTTCAATCGATCGTGACTAACTCAATGGTCAGTTTATCTTCTGAAAGTGTACCCACTACAGTTGCATCTGCTGATATGATCACAAGGGCAGATCTGGAATCCATGAAAGATTAGCTGAGAGAATCATTTAGTGCGTTAGTTTCTGAAATGAAGCAGAGTTTTACTGAAGAAATGATTATGTAGGAAAGATCTTTTGAACTTTCTCTTTTCTATAATTTATCAACCTTTATGGGAGAAATAGTTGATGAATTTAAATATTACCATGGTCAAGTTTATATACTTGAAGTAGATCATGAATCTCTAAATGAATCTTTTGTTTCTTTAGACTCTTACATGAGATCAAAATCCCAAGCAGATAAGGACTTAGCTTATGTGAAGAGTGTTGTAAGCCATATGGTTTTAGTATTTGAAGGTTTCAAAACAACTATTAATGATCATATTACAATCCAAGATTCCCAAGTTCCAAATCTTATTAGTGGTTTGACCAAAAGATTCAAAGAGGCTATATCTTTCTCTGTTGGTTCTCTTGCATCTAAACCTTCGATGGATTTGAATCAGTTTAGAGCTATGATGAAGGAGGAACTTGGTTCTGCCTCAACCAGTGGTTCTGTGGACTCAACTGAGCTAAGCAGAGTTGTTCTTTATACCAGTGATTCAGCCAGAGAAATTATGAAGATTGTCCAAGAATACATGAGCGAAGCCTCTACCTCTCACAAAGAATTTAAAGAAAAGGTGGATTCCTATTTCTCTAAAATTTTCACAAAGACCCAAATGACCAGTCATTTCAAGCTTTTGATTGAGAATATGAAATTGCCTCTTGTCAATCAAGCCATCAGAGAGAAAGTTACCATGCTCAGAGAATTGACTCCAATGTTGGAAAAGTTTATGGTGAACAAGTATGACTTCATATTTGCTATTGAGAGAGGAGGAGGAATAATTATGGATTTTAGAAATATGTTGCTGCCTTTTCTGCATGTTGATGCTAGGCCAGTAATTTTCCTTCCTGCTTTTCCTACCTCTTCCTCTACTGCTACTCCAATTCAGATGAATCCTTCCCAAGATATTAAAAGCCTCAAACCTATGATCACACAAAGGACTACTCAATACAGGCCAGACATAGTATCAGTTGGTCACCCACCTGTGGTCATTTCCAGAATTCCTAATCCTTCACTAGAATCCTCACCACCTAAATCCTCTTCAGACCCCAAGGAAAAATCTCACATTGAAGATGTGGATTGATAAAGTGGATGGACTGTTTGATAGGAATCCTATGTATTTTGTTTCTTTCTTTTTACCTCATCTGGAACATGAAATGAAACTGCTTTTTCATATATTTTATCATTTTTATTTTTCTTCTCTTTGGTTTCCCACTTTTTGATTATGACAAAGGGGGAGAAATATTTTACCAAGATTTTACAATGGGGGAGAGATATTAATTAAAAGGGGAGAAATTTTGTCTAAGATCTATCATGATTTTCCCCTTTGATACCTTTGAATTTCATTTTCTA
Organism: Viscum album; assembly: GCA_963277665.1. Lineage (NCBI taxonomy): Eukaryota > Viridiplantae > Streptophyta > Magnoliopsida > Santalales > Viscaceae > Viscum > Viscum album. The sequence goes on along the minus strand of OY728135.1, from coordinate 1,543,102,989 downwards.
ATACCAGTTCCTTTAATCTCATCCTCTAATATCATTTCATTTTGTTCTCTGATACCACTAAATTTAACCTCTGATATCATATTTTTTTCATTTATCTCTAACACATTTAATTCAATCTCTGATAAGTTATGTTTTCTAACATACTGTTTTCTTAGAGAAAATTGAGTTTAATTATATATCCTCTGATAAAATTTTTTTAAATATTAATATCATAAGATTTGATTATCAAAAAGGGGGAGATTGTTGACGTCACCTGTTTTTATAATCCCAACTATGCTTTTATATACTTTGATAAAATCAATCTAATTATTTCCTATATATTAATTCTTTAAATCTGTGATCAAGATGATAATTATCCTTGAGATATGTTAATCCATGTCTATCTATGTTTATATATGTTCTGGAGTAATTCTAACCCATTCGGATGTGTTTTGCATAAAACAGACAAGTGTTATAAGTACTGGTCTGTATTTAGCAAGAGCTACCGGTACTCAGTCTACCGATAGACTTAGTCTACTGATAGACAGAGTCACCGTTACACTAAGGTCACTGATATAAATAGTGTTACTGGTAATCAGACACAAAGTCTACCGATAGAACAGAAGAGCTGCCGATGTGCATGTCTACCAGCAGTTACCGATAGAGGCTACCGATATGAGGAAGTCTACTGATAGAACCAGTCTACCGAGCTACCGACAGAAAAAAAGACCAGAGCTACCGATAGACAGAAGTCTACTGATAGAGATGGTACACATATAGTTACCGATACAAGTATAGTCCCCGATATATCAAGCTATCGATAGAAGTCTACTGATAGTGTAAGTCTACCGACACATGCAAACAACTACTGATGCAACAGCTACCGATTAATCAAGAGCTACTGATAACAAGACCTAACGATGGAACTAATGTCACCGGTATATGAGCTACCGATTCAAGTTCAAAAGAGCTACCGATAGAAGGTTCTGCGACAGAAATTCCACTGTGCACGTCTACCAATAAACGACTACAAATGATTGAAAAACCAGTCAAACCCTATACACTTCATACTATTTATTTATTTAGCTAATTGTTACAATTGATGGGTTTAATGTAGTTAATGTTATTTAATGATTTCGGTTGCATGTCAGTGAACCGTACCTAGTACCCATGCAAAAGTCGATTATTATTTTCTACCGAAGCGGAAAGCTATAAAGGAATGGAATGAGAACACTGGATATACACGGAGATATGCAACATAAGAAAAACACACTGGACATATACAAAAAGATTTAATGAACTAAGAAGATACACGAAGGGTGAAAGAGATAAGAGATTAACAACATTCAAACGTGGATCATTTTTCACAAGTCTACCTTCATACTCCAAGAGTTCTAGAAATACACAAAGAAACTTATTCTAGAGGAGAACACAAGATGCATCTTGAGTGAAGAACTACAATAAAAACTTCATACACTCAAGCTGCTAAGATGAACCTGAAATCAAGGAAGCAAATGACACTCTGTTTTCTAAACAAGAAACAAGAGAAAGAATATGAAGATTATCAGTCAAATCAAATGAGTCCAAAGATACACTGCTAATCACTATTGAATTTCTAAACACAATCATACTTATCTTATTGATTCTTTTATTTACATTTGGAGAAGTGTGTGTACCCTGTTTATTTTACATACACACTATATCCTGTGCAAAACTGGAGGATTCTTAAATCCTCAGTCAAACTCCATAACTCCTTTGTTTCCCACTGTGGATGGTGGTAGAGGTCGAGTAATACCTGAACAGCTTGTGTGCTTTTGTTTGTTTTTCCCACGATGAACTGTGGTAGAGGTCTTTGTACCTGGACATTAGTGTACTATTGTTAACCCCTGATCCAGGGTGTGGATCAATTTATATAAATTGTTGAGAGGGCTAAGTCTTGGATTGAGTCTAAACCTCTTGTTTAACTTTGATGTGCATTTTATTTTAAGTATATAAGTATTACATATATATTTTACATTCTTATTCTTATTACATTGAAATAAAAAACTATTTTAAAGGTACTTTGATAGTTAAATTATCTTGTGTTTATACTTATTGTAAACTAGTATGTTAGTTTAAAAGGTTAATTTAATCTTCAGATTATGTCAACTGAGACCTAATCAATCTTTGAGAAATTGATTGAACATTTACACTATGTATAGGCTCACTACAGTTTAACTTAGTATTTATATTGGTGGATTTTATGAGAAATAATTTTAACAAAAATTTTTATTGGAACTCAATTCACCCCCCCTCTTGAGTATCCACTCCGACCAACAGACCCATTTAGTTACAGAATAGTTAATGACTATAAAATATATCAAATAACATATTCATGGTACTCATGGGATCTAAACAAATCTCAACCTAATCCTACAATAATGAATACACCTCACTATTTCTAAAGTCACATCTCTTTATAACATACCCAGGGACATTCTAAAAAAAATTCGGTCCACCAAGATAAATGTGAATAAATAAACATTTGATTTATACTCCATGTTGGATTTATACTTTGGTAGCTATTATATGTATGTAATTATTCTTTTCCATCAATTACTCGAATTGTTTATTAATTTTTTAGTCAATATTATCAATAGTATTCCATGATATAGAGGGAATAGTATCCCCAAAGATTAACTGAATAATTTCATGGGTAGTTGAAATCCACTTGGATACATGATGGAATTTATGAGGTCTTGTATCATTCCATCTAAAATCCAATGGTTTGGGTCATTATTTTATTGACACATTGTAGGTGGTCCGGGATAATGCCAATGAATGTGACATGACCTACTGCACTGGTGATTGATCACTCGAGTAAGTTCTTGTGTAAATAATCCTTAAGACCAAACCCTATTAATTCCACTACTCTATATAAAATTATGAAAAATATTCTTCCTACACATAAATATACATACCATCTAATAATCCATAAGAAACCACAATCTCCCCCATTGTATGCCTCCTTTTGGTCCCCCTTAGATATGAGAGGCTGATCCAGAACTTATAAAAAATTATTTTCTGTAAGATTATAATCTGAAACATTATTTAACATTAGATTCATCCTAAAAATGATTTTTAATCATTATCTAGTCCCCATATGGTGATGGATAATATATAAATAAATCAGTATAGATACTAGCATAATCCATCATGTTCATTCTCCCTAGAGTTAACTGCATGAACTCTGTTTCCTTCTCTAATTTTAATGTATCTAGATAAAAGTGTTCTAGGAACGTCTCTAAAATTACATTCCATATCCTTTAAATTTACATTCCAAACATTAATATACCACAAGCCCTTTTCTAACCACCATATCATTGATTTAGAGAACATGATTCTCTTATTTTCACCAGTTTCAAAATTTTTATGTATTTTTTAGATAGAATCATTCCATAACTATTTTCCATAGGTCCAACCACATAGTTAAATGAATAAAGGTGATGTAACTAATAATATTGTGTCATATCAAATATACTCTTCATGACACACTCTATGTATCTCTCCATAAACTTTATGATGTGAAAAAATTTCTCATGAAAAATCTCTATGGTTCCTTCACTCGGCACTATCAACAACTCATGTTCCACCACTAGAGGATCATTTCAATTAATATTCTTCTATATTACTATCAGTATTTGTTTTCACAGATTCATATCACTAGTATTACAAACACACAACCTAGGACACATTTCACAATCTTAACACATTTAATAAGAGGGATTCAAAAACATTCAAAACAAGACATTCGCCCATTCCCACAAAATGGTCAAAACCATGTCATTATCAATACCCAAAACAATCCTAAATATTGGTCATATTTAACCATGGTAAACACATTCTAATTATTAATGATTCTCATTATACACCAATATAGTTACATATTTATTTGATATATTTTTTTAATTTCATATTAGGAACGATTTAATTATAATCAAACTATCATGGAAGAACATTTAAATTTCAACAACTTTCATAAAACCCATTTTCTTGTTCATGAATAAAAATGTTTCTTAAAACATTATAATCCGCAGTACATAGTATGGTTTATGCATAATAAAATCATGTGACATGATGGTGTATGATTCAAATCTCAAAAAACAATGAAATAGTAATCAAAACAACCAAAAAGATCATCATTATAGGTTGAATGACATTCAACTGTAACAACACACATCAATGACAATAATCCCACCCTGGGTAATTGGAGTTTACCCATATACATGGGTTATATACTCCCATAAATGAGCACATAATGAAAGACTGACATAAAACATTATCCTATCTACATTTCTAATATGGTAATAAAAATTATATAGAAATGAAAACATCCCTTTGAACAAATTTGTAATGTCTTATCCAGGGTTCTATACAGTTGTTCCATGACCAGTCAATCACATGACCTCGGGCATGCCTCCCCTTATGCCAGTGGATGCTGAATAGAAATGAGGGACATATACTGATCATAGGGAGACTATAACTTATTTATAAAATATGTACAATAATGTGACGAAATAAATATTGGTCAATGGATATTACCATTGCTAGAACAATATCAGTATCACATGACGAATTAAACATGAAAATAATATCCAAACCAAAAAATTAATGTTATCATGAGAATTACATTCCATGTCCCAATATATAAACCCCAAAATATATAATGACATAGGAAAATACCAAGTGTGTCCCGACATCGAGGTCGATTATCTAATCCATGACCTATCCCAAGTTATCTATATAACATAGGTCTCTTTCACTTATCATGTCATGAAAAAATAATGTCTATTTGGGAACCGATCAATTAAATCGAAAAGGTTGTGAGTTAAAACTAGTAAGAAATAACAAACATATTCTTAAACGATATCATTTCAATAAAATTATATACAATAGTATAAAAAATAAATTATAATGCCTAATGTAATAGTTATCACATTTTATTTACTTTTTAATTAACCACATAAACCCTCATTTTGTTAACGACACGTGAATCCTTAAAACTACTTTCTTCTTGTTCAAGAGTTTAAAAAATATAAAAATAATGTTGTAAAATTTTTACATTTAATATAAAAACAAATCATGGTAAATTAGAAATACAGTATTTTTCCATGTCGTGGGCTTCAAAATTATGTAATAAGGTATAAATATCATTGGTTGGATACATATAGAGTCTTGTGTTTTAATTCACATTGTGAAATCATTGATATTAAATATAATAACCTTCTGGTATTACTAGAAACATTTTAATTGGCTCTTCAGGAACATCATATTTATTTATAAAATAATTGTACTATATTGATGGACTTGAGTGATTTGTGGAGCATAATTAAAATCAAATCGAGTGAAAATAAATTTATCAAATGTAAATTTTGTTCAAGGGAAGTTGATTGAATTAGAATTTTTCATGAGAAAACACCATATTATTATTTTTGAGGATGATACATGAATATTTTTTATGTCAATATATAGTTATGGGTTGAGGGAGGATATGTTATTTTTGATGTAATTATTTGATTTGAAATCATATGAGATGATGAATGTGAAATTCCTATTAAAATTGATGATACTAAGGATAAATAGAAAGATATTTGAACCATTATATATTAAGATGAAGATAATGATTGACACAATTACTTGCTGGTTATAATAATAAATATTATATATACATATATAATATGTTTTGTAGTTATTATTTGATAATGGTAATTTCGTGTTTTAGATGACCAATGAATGTTTATCTGATAAAATTAAGGAGTTGGATAATGATGTACTAAATAATGATGTGTCTGATGGTACATCATAAGACCCTCATATTTCTAGAGATTTTGTGATAAATTAGAGGTGTCACCGTCTTTTGAGATTGATGATTACTGACCCTATCCCTGAGTGACTTCAACATTATCAGTTAGATCCACACATGAAGAGGTATGTTTAGTATTGTATTTTTTAGTCTCCATTTATTTTTATTAAATTATTTTTATAAAAAAAAAATTATTATTTGATATCTCTCTTTACATTTTCTCACATATTTCTGTTGTAAATGGAATTGATTTATTTTATAATTATTTTGTTTGGAGCATGGGTATCAGGTGATCAGATTCCTATTGATGTTCAATACCACACATTTGATCATTGGATTGTACGTCAATAAATAGTAGTTATTTTGAAATTTATTTAATTAAAAAAAATTATTAATAATTATTTTTAAAATTTATGGTATCCATTCAATATTATCATGAATAAATCTATCTGGGAGTCATAGGGGATGTATAGATGATAATTCTGATCAATTATTTTCATAATCGGAGGATGATAGAAATATAGAATGTGGAATTCATAGACATTGACCAGTCTATCTATGCCCACCTACCAGATTACATCTCATTTCATGTTTGATAGGGATTATATTCATATTTTATGAGATCTAATATTCAATAGAGAGTATCATTAGGCCAACAGAACACCGAGAGAAAATAATTGACAAATATAGTGGGTAGTTGAAAATTCAGTACACCCCAACAAGATTTCGTAAGTAATTTGTTTTAATAATTTATATAAAATTAAATAAAAACTATTTTTTATACTCATATAGGCTGTTGAAAAACCCGATATTATAGAGTTTTTGTTTATTGGAGGGTGTACAATGATCCTATCTTTGCATAGAATTATGGTGATCACCATTATCATATTTTGTTTAGTATATTTTCTTTTTTAGATTTAAAATTAACTACAAAAAACATTTTAACTGTTTTCATTTTAAATTGAAATTGAAGGAGTCATATGAGGCCATGTCATCATATATATACATTGAGAATCAGGCTGAGACTGAGTATCAAAACTCAATAATAGTAGGATATGTTGATGATTAATGGATGCATGTGACTTAGTAAGACTTCTAAAAAATCCATGTTGTTGGTATCCGCTCAAGAATGATGCATGTGAGTTATTATGGAACCACATCCATTTTTTCATTTATATCACGAGGAGCTTGTGGAATTTCACTATAAACTATTTCACATTATAAAGATAATAAGCTCAATGTGATATTATAGAGACCATGCATAGGGAGTAGGATGTGCTCTATCGATAATAGTATTAATAATAGGAAGAGATGTTCTAATGGCAGCTGAAACAAAACAAGAATAATATGGAGTAAATGTGACGTATAACTCATGGTTTAAGGATGGAGTTCCCTCCACCACCTACTCCATCGCCAAAATATCCTCCAAATTACCCTCCACAAAAGTGATTTATATAATTTTTCTCATAAACATTTGAAGGTAAATTTTTTATAATTTTTATTAATATATATATTTACGTTTCTATATAGTAAATTTTTTATATTATAGTGAATATTTTTTTTCTTACTTTATTATTTTCAAATTTTTTATTATTTTATTATTTTATCATTTATTTATTATTTGTATAATTTAATTAATTATTTATATTATTATTATTATTATTATTTTGTTATTAATATTTTATTATTCTTATTTTATAAAGTTTTATTATATTAATTATATTTTTAATAATTAAATAATATTATTAGTTTTAATAATTATTAATAATTATTTTATAATTTTATTAATTTATTATTTAATTTTATTAATATTTTATTTACATTAATTCAGTTATTTTTTTGTATTTGTTTTTTATTTTTTTCAACGGGCGCATCACAAAAGGGTTTTTTAATTACCTGGGGAAACTATTATAAGATGGGAGTGCCTCTTTTCCTAAATACTTTTTTTAAATGTTTTAAATAATATTTCATTTGAGATAACATCCCTTAGAAAATGACCAATTACAAATGCTTCACATTTTATTTTTTTTGTTTCCAATCATGTCTATAAATTGTTTAACAACTGCTTAATGTGAGTAAGTACACATGAAAATAAAATTGAATTCTAGAAAACCTACACTAAATTTTGTTCCCATGATGTTCATTACATGTTTCATGGTTTTTCCCGTGTATTAAAAACCATGTGACATTTAACAATCATAATTGAATAAATTCATGAAATATTTATTTTCATCCTTTCTTATTACTGTTGGAAATTTTTTTTTTGATTTTCAAAAGCCGTTTTAATGGGTTCGGGTGCCCAAGCATACAACCACAACATAAACCCAGAAACAGAAATCAACACACTAAAAACATCAGTAAAAATCATCAAATGCGTACTCCTCTCAGCATCCCATTCCAGACTCATCTTCTCCAGTGGCCAAGGCTGTTTCCCAACCTGGTGTCCTCCAATACTGAGGACTTTGCACCCGATTCCTGAGAATTTCCAGAACAGGGTCTGGTGAAATCCTCTCAGCCACAATGTTGTTCGCAAAAGACACAGCGACCTTGCCTTTCTTCCTAGATGCTGAACGAGTCTGAATAGGCCGCGGGAGACAGGATTAATCCTTCCTTGACCGACGTCTTATTGTGGGTGAACCAGGCCCTCCGACTGGAAAAGAGGTTTGTTCACTCTGTACCACTTCACTGAACAAGCGGTCACCTGTTCTGCTCACTTTCTCTGTCCCTCACAAAGGGAACTCCCTTCCTTTATCATCCTGACCAGTAGTAGGGTCCTCCATCACCGGCAGAAGCACCCCCACTGAAACACCTTCATCCACTGTTACCGCAGGGACTGCTTCCAGGCCCTGCTCAACCTGGCCCTCATCAGCTCCCACCACAAAGGCGTTTCTGGTTTCCGTGAAAACAGCCAAGGGTGATCCCTCCAACCCTAGTCCCATGTCACCCTCTTGCATAACCTCCATAGCCTCCATTCTGACCAAGCCAACTTCAGTCTCCAAACCTCCAGCCAACTGATCCTCTAAGGCCCTGTCACCATTCTCCTTACCTGCAAAATCATTCTCTTCCAGGCATTCAGATCGACCATCCACGGCAGTGATAGAGAATCTATTACTCAAAGGTATAAAGGGAGGAGCTACAGGATCCAATCTCCTGGAATCCTTCGAACAATCCAAATTCAGATGACTACATGGCCCCTTCCCATCCAAAGAACCAGTACCCGAATCACCCTCTAGAATTGCCTTACCAGTCCTGACTGATTCCCCATCCAGTGTCATCGAAGCCACCCCAGAGCATTCTCCTCTGGTAGACGGCTCCACCGGTCTCGAGTGATAACCCTACTCAACCTACAAACAGTTATACCCCTTCAAGTCCAGGGGGATATATTTCCTTTTACCATCTCCCTTGGTCGACCGAGGAGGAAGTCCCCTACGGAAGACCTTAGTCGAGTGCCCTAACCTCCTGCAAGACCCACAGAAATCAATCCAATCTTCATAAATCACCCGCTGTTTACAGCGGTACTCTTATTAATAGACACAATGTGACAAAGAAGTGTAAATGATGATTTTCCTATAATACATGTCATTTAAAAATCAAGATGGAATTTAAGATTGTTTAGATGGGTAAATTTTATTTTCCATATATATACAAATATGGTATGAATTAATTTTGAAATTTTGAAATTTATGTAATGTAGTTTATATATTAATATAATGGTATCTTGAAGACATAATTGATAGAAAATCATGGTATGAGGACTAATTAATTAATTAATTAATTGGGGTGATTTTTTTAAAAAAATTATCAAATAAAAATGAAATTTTGTAAATGTTAGTTAACATGAAATCATTTAATTATTGGATTATCATAAGTTTCAATGAAAAATTATGTTTTTGGAATCTTTTAATTTAATTATTGTGAATTTTTTTTATAAATTCTATTTCTAAATCATATTTTTTATCAATTAATAATTACTCTATGTATGAACATGAGTGTCTAGGGTTTCATTTACTTATCCTTAAGGTCATTTTCCCCTCACATGTGTTTCTATAATCATTTTCAATGAATGGAAATATCATCCAAGTGGTTATAATTTAAGATGTATTTGAGGTAAAATTAATGATTGATATATATTGTTAAATGTTTAGAATACAACAACATGACCCACGATCAGTTAAAAGAGTATATAATCCAAGAGGGTCAAGGGTTAGTTTGTCATCTTCTCAATAAAATGTTTAATATAAAATATTAGGATCAACCCATAATTTTATTTTATTTTTCAATCCCAATTATGGTTAATTATTTATATTACATGGAAACATAAATACAATAAACAAATATCATCAAACAAACCACAAAATGATAGAATAAAATAATTAAAACATAGAAAATTTATTTTACCAATTAATGTGAAATTAATTATGTTATATACTTATACTAATAACACAATTATGATGGAAAAATATTAACAATAATTATTCATGAAGAATAAATTCCCATATAGTAAATTTTAACATAGTAAATCCTTCCACTATAAGAATTAAATTGTAATTATATATCAATTAATTTTTATTTAAAATTTTAGGGTTTAAATAATTTAATGGGATATTAAAATAATTTTCAGTGCTAACTTATCATATTTTCAAACATGTCTCAGATAAATTAACATGAATATATAAGAATATGATTAAAGTGATAATTAAGATTAAATCTATGATTTTATTACTGGAGAGTCCAATCGATGAATCAAGGAACACTAAGTTAATATAGCTTGAAATACAACCTAACTAAATACAATCATATAAATTATCATAAATCTATCATGGTATTAAAATAATTTTATCAGATAATTTAAATATAATATATATGCATTATGATATAATGAATTTATTGGGGAGGGATACATGGATTTGATAATATAAATCGTGACTAATAAAATTAATATTTTTTACATCATATATTTTTATTGAATATAAAGTACTGAATTTTATTTTAGTTAAAACTGAATATGGAAAGATAACCATGGGGAATGATTTGATCAATTTATTACATAAAAAATGAATCTATTATAAAATATGACCCAAAGATATATAGTCCTTAATATGCTATAGAAATTATTGAAAATAAATAATTTATATTTTATTCCACTATACATACTCATCAAACCAATTGAACGTGCGAATGTGAATATTTTTATTCCATATGAATCATGGAGAATGAATAAAATATTTGATTCAATATTATCTCTTCATGGATCGAGGAGATAAAGACAAAATAATGGAACATAAACATACAACATTTTACTTCATATGCAATAAATTTATTTATATTGGGAGTTGATAAAGATAAATGAGATTATCATTATACTTTACTAACTTAGGAATCAATATCTTATCTAGCTAGTGAATATTTCTTAAAATGATGATGTACATCAATTACATAGAAATAATTGTCTCTTATATTGATATGAAATGATATACTAATATCATATAATCATCATTATCAATTAGATATTTTATATGAACATAAAAAATAATGATGTACTATTTGGAGATTCTAGTCATTAGAATATTGAATATGTTTTTCCAAGAAGAAATTTAATATTATAAATATGTTTCTTAAAACCATGTGATAATGAAAATGAATGAATATGTTGATAATATTAGTAATTGATAAAATTTTAGGGTTTCAATACAAATTGTTTCTTAATTTAAAATTTTTCTAAGGTAGGCTAGAGAAAATAATTCTTTTTTCTTAAAATATATTATTAAATATAATTGAAAGAGGAAATAAAATGAATTTAAAAAAATATAATCATATAATCTACATAAGTCATATTTATCAGTACATTTTATAATTAATATCCTCTAATTTTTTATTAATTACAACATGAAATAAATTTAATTTTATTTAATTATATGAAACACATACATCCAAAATCATTACATGATTCAAAGTTAACTAGAATGTTCATTAAAAATTTTATTTTAATATATTATTAAAGAGGAAACATTTTTCTTTTAGTAGTTTTTTATAGTATTAATATTAATATTTTACCCAAACCAATATCTTAGTGTCCAATTAAATATAATTAGAAATTAAATCATAATTTGAATCACAACCTACCTGGTATTTCATACTAAACTAATTGTATAGTTTTAAAAAAATTATAAATATTTAAATCAACAATGAATTATAATCATAAAGTATAAGGCTCATACCCATGTATGGAAATATATATATTTTTTGATATGAATGGTATACCCTAACAGGTTTTAGAATCATTTGGTCAAAAATCCATTGGTAATAATGTTATACACACCTCAAATTTAAATGATTAATGAATTAAAAATAACAATAATCATTAATGATTCTAGGGTCAGATCGATAAAACTATTAGAAATTTTCTATGTAAAATATATATGTAAATATATATATTCTAAAATGATTCCTGAAATAAATGGTTGGAACACTCAATGCAAGTAAGTCCACAATATAAGATGATATGTAATCCTATTATTTATATTGAAATATATCATAACTAAGTATAAATAAATCATATAAATATATATTAAAGGTCTTCCTAAATAGACAACACCATATACTAAAAAAATGTGGGTATTATATTATAATAGGTGGTTGATGAGGAGTCTGGTTAGTAAAAATATATATGATAATTCATTTCTACAAATTTTTTTACAATACTTGTGTAACAATATAACATATGAAATCTAAAATAACCAACAATTATCCAATAAGATATGTTTTATTGAATATCATTATTTCATATCATTATTATTTTGTTTGGAATTATTTTTAATGTAAAAAAAGGATTAAAATTTACCATAAAGAAGAATACTATGTAAATCAATCATTTTTACCTTATAGATACATATAATATTAATTATACCATATAGGATAAAGATAAAACCTTTTTTATACACCTAATATAACACTTATAAAACTTGTATTGTTTGAATATTTATATTTATTTTTAGGTTAAATGATATAATGTTAATGGTTGGAGGTTTTGTTTTGAATAAATGTAGTATTGGATTAATTGAGTTAATTTTTTTAATGTGTTGTTTGATTTTAGGATGTGTTAGAAGCTTTAATGGAGGTTCTGTAGGGGAATTTTATTGGGCACTGGTAATGGAAGTAATTTACACCATAAATCCCTGGTTGAAGATTGAAATTGATCAATGGCCACAACTCATGAAAATGGATTGTGGTGTAAAATGTTTTATAGCATTGAGAATTAGACTATAAAATTAATTCTTAAATTATATTTTTATATGAAGTATGTACCTTTTAAAAAATATGAGATAGGTGGGTTTTTTTATTCTGTTGAAAAATATACTACATCTTATCCTCCCAACTAACATGAAATTCTATTTGCAGCGCACACATCATTTATTCTGGAAATTTTCAGCAACCTCTCCCTCTCTCTCGATCGAACATTTTCCTTTCTCCAATGTGTAATGAGTAACCCTATCCCAACCGAGAATCTTCATTGGTAATCCTATCTCTATTTAATTAAAATACTATGGGTTTTTTCTGATATATTATACACTTCTTGGACAATGGTTTGATATCATGTTTTATTATTGAATTGGAGTTTGATATTGAATATTTGTGATCAAGGGTTTTCTTGTTGATCTTCTCCACCATAATACCTCATTACTGTTTCATATTCGTTGTGTTTTTTTCATTACTAATTATATGTAGATGTTCTCATATTTTTTATTTGGTTGATATTTTCATATTATTGAATCCAGGGTTTCCATGATTTATTTGAAATGATTTTTTAAATTATTTAAAAACTTAGAGGAGACACAATTGATGTTTTATTATTAATAGGGCATGGAAATTTTAAAAACCCACAATTTCATTGGTTTTGTAATGGTAGAGTTGAATTGAGTATTTATAATTTAATATTTTATGATTTTAATATGATTTTTTATTTAAATAATATCATTACTAATTTATTTTATCATACGATACCACAACTTTATATGAACAATTATATGTTATAAAAATTTAGAATATTAAATTTAATCATCAAAATACCATCATATTTTGGGTGTGTGTTATGGAATATAACAATGGAATATATATATATATATATATAATGGATAATAAATTTAACAAATTAGTTTATCCCTTATATACAATGATCTCTTTTTTTATATTGAAATGGAGATAACATCGCTATGGATTTCCTTAAATTAATCCTAAGTTAAACATTATTGAGTGTAGATGGAGAGAAATTATTTTCTAGAAATGATTAAAATTGTTTATTAAATAATTTAATTTATGTTAACTAATTTAAAAAAATTGATTTTGAATATTTCTTATCATAGATATATATATACATATCTTATGTGGTGTTATTGAGGGGATTTATATATGAAAATTAGAACAATATAAACATTGAATTACACAAATAATAATATTTCATATGTTCTAAAAATAATTTTTTTAAATTTTATATGATTTAATTTGACAATACATTATTTTTTATTCAAAAAACAATTTTTTTTATAATTTCATGCATGAATGCAATAAATTTTAAAAGTTGGAATAAAATATATACATGAAAAATGACTATTTTTTATAATTTGTATTTTTTAAAAAATAGCATTCGATATATTATTAAATATTATAAGTAATATAAGATAATTTTTTAATATAAAATATAATATATTAAAACTATGGTATATAGTAATAAAAATGAAAAATCATTGAATATAATTTTTGTTGAAATAAAATAGCTACTAAAAATTATTATTTATTTTATTTTATTTTTTCACAAAAAGGGGAAATGCCAAAATATGATGATTTTAAAATGATATAATGATATAATTTTTGATAATATAATTATGAATGTAGTTTCATTTGAATTATTGATTTTTTTCTATAATGATTATTATTATGATAATTTTGAAATATATATATTTTTAGATATCCCATATGTAATTTAATCATAATACAATAATCATGAATTAATAATTTTTTGATAATTTTTTCTAGATAAAAGTTGATTATTAAATAAAAATGTAATGAATTTAAAAGAATTATGATTAGTCCATAAACATTTATATCAAATTTTGGATTCTAAATTATATTTTATCCAAATAATGAATTATTTCTAGTCATTTTTATTCAATTGAGTGGTTAGAATCATCCCCTACAATTTCATTTTTTATAATTTTAAAATAAAACTATTATTTAATATAAATAAACTAATTATGGGATAACCATTACAATTATGAATTAGTTTTAATTACTGGTCTAATATCAAATATGATAACTCAATAATACCACTCTCATCAAGTCTATAATCACACTCACATTTACCTTGTAAAATAACATTCCATTAACTTATTAAACAAAATTATTTACAT
This sequence comes from Viscum album, assembly GCA_963277665.1. Classification (NCBI taxonomy): domain Eukaryota; kingdom Viridiplantae; phylum Streptophyta; class Magnoliopsida; order Santalales; family Viscaceae; genus Viscum; species Viscum album. Next base: position 1,543,087,764 of record OY728135.1, on the reverse strand, counting down.
ATTCACCCTACTATAATTATTTTATTACCCAATGGGATGTTCTATATTAATGTGACTCCAGGACTTTAGGAATATAGATAATGTGTGGATATTCCAAGAAGGGTTTTCTTTGACACTATTTCATTTAATTATATACATTCACCATAATAGTCCCCCATTTAATTTATCTTTTTATACCATTCTAAATTAAATCAAATAATATTATATAAGAAAAATATTTTATTATGATATAGGTATATATACATTACTGAAAATATCTTGTAAGTAGAAGAACACATGAACATTTATTAAAAGAACGAAAAATAGAATAAGAGAACATGGAAAATGGATGTGGTAAAAAAAGAAACACAACCTCATCAAAAAAATTAATAAATATAAAAAGAAAGATAATTCTCATATTCACATTCAGATTCATCAGCAACATCCCAATATAACTATGAGTTACCGTGGTTGATAATCCTAACGATCCTGAACATGGACCTTTTCTACTCAAGGGTAAGCTTGATATTCGAGCATTGAAAGATGATATGGTAGACACATTGAGAGGAATTTTGGTTTAATCATTATATGCCATTTTGGATCTAAAATTAGTGTCATGGATATAATAAGGAAGGTTAAGACCATTTTGGAATAAATTAATGACTTAAAAGTAAAAAATCACTGAAGGGACCTACTATACAATGCACATTTTCTAGGCCCCTCCCCACCACGAATGGAACATGGATAGTTTACGGATGGCTACACAATTATAGCATCCTACATGAATGATGCGAAGTAAGTTCACATAATCCTCCACGAGTCCAACAGTCTCCATGATCACCACTAAGCCACATGACAGAACACTACTAAAGTCCAATTTATTATCTTCTATTCATGATTCTCAATTTCAATTGTGATGCACATATATGAATCATTATTTTTAGTGCCTATAAATATTCATGTCATCCCAACCTCACATCATCTCTACCCTTACAATTCACCTTTCGAGATCAAATTTTATGACACTCTTTTTCCACCATGAACCAGTGAAGAAAGTTCATCACCCAAAGTATTTGATCATATCGAATCATCATTCCCATTATTCATATTTTACCTCTACATAAAGTGGTGACTAACTTCACAAAGTTCCATGTTCATCATGAAGGTTGTTCTTTATCTTGGGAAATCAAGACTTCACGAAGTGATAAGCCTTCACAAAACACCCCTAAATACATGCACACCCCTTGCTTAGGCTGGGTTTCCATGTTTCATGAGGATACTCCCTTCACAGAGCACATTTTTTCCATTCTTCATGAAGCACATAATTTTTTGAAGCTACATTTCTCCACAAAACACTAAATCTTCAAGGAAACCCTCTTTTCAGGGCCTCTAGATTCACAAACCCCTTTTATGTGTGGCCCTTTAAGCTTGTACCCTGTGATTTTGGTATTCTACATCCAATATACCTTATCTCATTGTCTGAAATCTTAATTTTTTGTATATTTATACTAATGGATCTTCTTTTTTCATATCCATGCTAATGTGTAGCACATGATTGATCACCCCCCCCCACACACACACACACACCTCTCATATCATGCCTTGATAATTCATTCCATTCCACCTGTAATGGTAGGTATAATTTATGTAAGTCTAGGGGGAAAGGGGTGATTCCTCCCCTTTTGAGCTATAAGATGATAAAAAACAAGCACTATTATCAACTGCATATGGCATTAAATTTTAGTCTCGCCCCGTGTAATGCACACGTGTAATTCTATATCAAAAAATATCTACAACCACTAGTCTCCATGGAAGTGATATCTTCCTCCCACTAGAGGCATGAAATGACATCCTCTCCTAATTGGACTAGATCACCTGCTGGTGTCTCTCCTAGAGTAAGTCCTAATATCCATCTCCTTGGGCCTCTATCCATGCATAATACCCTAAATTCATTCATGGACACATGTTTTTGACCTGACTTCTAGTTTTACAATTACCACTTGTTTCCAACATCGATCATGGATCATGTGAGATTATAATATCAATGACCGTGACAACATCTTTGGGCCTCTATCCATGTGTATTCCACAACACATCATTGGGCCTCCAACAATGAATAATCCTCACCATGTTTCTGATACTATGGATTCATGTTCTCCATGAAATTAATCAACCTATCAATTGAACTATGGGGAATTTTTCCCCTACCATCTAAACTGGGCACACAAGATGCCACTTTGGGGTTCAATCTAATCAGTCCCCACAATCCTTTTGATTGTTCTATTTCATGTATGTTCAGTCCTCCTACCTGAGGTTAAACTATATGCTTCAAATATGCGGGATTTTATCCTTTTATGATACATAAGAAGCCTCTTTGAAGTTCAATCCCAACAAATGGTAAACTCTAGTGATCCCTCCTAGGGACGTACTCTCCTAATGTGATACCATTCCTCTAGGGTCCACCCTTGAGGTGTTATGATCCATCCTCTAAGGTTGTTAACCAAGAATAAGACACTAATATTTTACATCCATCCAATCATGTGTGATACTATTACTAATGTTCCACTATCCATGCGTAAGCCCATGGCTCATATCCGAGTTATTATCTATGTCTATGCCTCAATTCTATGCCTCAATTGTGAACATTGTGGACATTGATCCCTTCCTTCTAAATATGGTACTTAGGATTCCTCTCTGGGGTTCAAGCCTATCACACACCCCCATCCAAACTATTCACTTTTGTCATGAGGTCTCGAGATGGTCATTTCCTATCCAGAATGTCCCATTTCCTTAATGACCCTATTCTTGTGTTAATTTTCAATGGACCCCACCTTAGGTGTCTCACCGCCCCAATTTCCAATCTTTGTGTTCTTTGATTCCCATCCACTAGGATATGTAGGAATCCCCTACAGGGTTAAAGCTTATCAGTATACCCACTACATACATTTCACCATCACTTCATCAATACCCATAATAATTCATAAATGGGATGCCACATCATAGTGAGATCAATCCATCCACATCACCGCTGCTTGTTGGAGCACCTGGGAATCTAACCATGCATAAGACTATAATAATTCATATTCTTATAACCAATATTGATCCTCTTTTTAATGGACACTAGCCATGTGTAATACCCAAATTATACCTTAAATCATTTTGTGTTTTGATCCATGTCCTCTACATAGGGAATGTAAGAAACCTCTCTGAGGTTTAATCCTTGTCAATGTAAAACAATGGATTCTCCATTACCAGGGTGATCCTTTCTTAATTCACCCATTGTTGTATTAAAATCATTCATTATAGTGTGAACCCTTTTTTTGAGATGCACCACCCCAGGTCCGCCCTTATACGACATTCTCATCCACAAATTTGGTAAACCTTCTAGGTGACCCCTCTTAGGGATGCGCCTATCTAATCCACCTTCATTACTATTTTAATTATTCTGATTTTCCTCCAGTGAACATTATACATGTGACATACACTACATCACATAAGAGGATATGAGAAAAATATCATTAGACATTCTTCTGTTATATGATTCCTTTTGATCTAAAAACACGCCTCGGGTTCCATACCCTTGAGGAGCCCTCTTAAGAAGAAGAATATATGTGATCAATTTTTCTAGTTACTAGACTTTCCACTAATTCCCAACATGAATAATTCATTGAAAATTATTTCTACTCTACCTAGACCCTTTGTAATGTTTCACTAGAAGAATCATCATTAACAGGTGTCCAAGAAGAGATGTCACCATGAATGAGGTTCACAGACAACATCTTAATCTATAATGAAACCTCGAACAAGGTGACAAATTTTTTTGTGGAATAATTTTAAGGATTAATTAACATCCCATAATCCCCTATAGATCAAGAAGTAGAGATCTATGAGTAATTTATGAATGTATCTCGTCTTTGGAATGAACAAAATCATGTCACAATGCACCATTCGTGAGCATTGGTCAGACGACTCGAGCAACAAACCGTGGAAAAAAGTGTTGGAAATAGAAATGTTGACCCAAAGGTGAAATTGTATCCCCAATACACCATTAGTAGAATTTTAGACTACAAAAAATAAGTGTGTCACTAGATCCATCTATTTGGAAATATGTACCACTAGGAAAATAGTGTGCCTTGTTTGAAACTAAACATAATTTGGTGATGTTGATCATTGTGATGTTTTTTCTTTTACATTTCCAGTATGGGACATTCTATAGTTATGAAAGATTTTATAGTGTTGGGTCCTTGGAAATTTCATTCCTTTAATCTATATTAACAGCTGAATCTCCTTGCTTTATTGGATTTTAGTTGCAAGAAACCAATCTCCCCCACCTACCGATGCTGGGGTAGATGAAATTCTAAAGTGTAAATACCTCTTGGCTCATTTGGACCCATGAACTAACCTACACCAACTGGGATCCCAAATCCATCCTCACCTTCTGAAATTATCCAAATAAGGGTGATTGACACTATTGTTCATCTGTATGAGTAAGAGAGGGTCATTACAATAATGGAAAATTCCCTCCATGATCTAGATACCTCTACATCTCAACATCAGTGTCACCCCAAGGTACCTGTAGGAAGAAACTAGTCCCAAAATAGATATACAACTACTTCAGGAGCCTTTCATTTGATTAATCTAATGACTCCATATCCTAGGTCAATTAGGTAAGGGATGTCTGTGTCATCCCGACAAGAAAACCCTCTAGTGATATGGTATGAATAGCTCCCACAAGGCTTCATCTGTTCCACTAACTGGTACTTGATGCTGAGGAATAGGTTTTTTTTTGTTCATGCTATGACATACCTAGACTGGATAACCCAATTAGAGTTTCAGGACAATGCTCAAGTAGATACCGCTGTGGGGGAATCCTCTTCATCATCTCCAGTGGTCCATGACACCCCTAGTGTATTCCACCATGTTCCTACCATTTCCAGAGTATATATTTTTTTAGTTATAGATTGCGATTGAGGCCTCAACCACCCCACAGGCCAGCGAGGGTGACCCATTCATTCGCTGACACTACCATTATCCGTTGTGGTCCAACCCATGATGATGAGAACTTGTATGGAGGCTCTACCTATACCATCTCCAGTCATGGTGGAGGCCTTTCTAACTCTCACAATCAACATGGAAGTCTTCCACATGAATCCATGAGTGGTCCAATTGGAGGCCCTCTTCAAATTACTGATTTCATCCTGAAGGTCCCTCTCATGCCTATGGTTCCCGATATGAAGGTACACCTTGTGTTGTGAACTACCAAAATGAATGTACAGTATAAAACAAAAATCTCCATTAGAGGTCCTCATCTGGAAATACTGGTCAAAGAAAAAACCCTACTCACTTCATCACTGGCTAGTATGGAGGTCCTCCCCATACCATATACAACTAGAGATGAGGAAATCCCTTCTATATCATCTATAGAGGTGGAGGCTCTCCCCACTTTTTCTGTGATTGGATTGAAGGCCCTCTTAATGTGATCATTTACAGCCAACACCAAGGCCTCCATCATGAATTAGGCACGTAACATAGATGTCCTCCCCATTTTCTCACTAACTTTATTAGATGACCTATCCACTTTATCTCTTGTCTCAATTGAGTTTATCCCGATTTGTATTGTGATCAATACAGAAGTCCTCACTGTATCCCATTATAAATCTGACTTGGTTCTCCTTGTATTATGGATTTTCATACAGATGGTCTTCCTCACTCTCACAACAAAAAAATGTTGAGGTCCAACCAAATCTATTTTCTAGTAGTGTGAGTTCCTCCTCATGCCACAACTGCTCTCAGAACCGACAAACCTTCTCGAAGTAGAAGGGAGAATTGTCTCTGCTGAAAGAACCACTCAGGGAAACACTGAGTCATGGAGAATCTGATCACTTCTCCGATTTAGAATCATAATGGGACACATTTATGGACCCTTCCCCCCAATTTTCTACATCAAGGTATTAGACAATTGTCCAGTGTTTGATATTCATCATCTAAAAATATAAGACGCAATAGATCCCCAAATCCCTTTCACAAGTACATCTGGAATGAGGAAAATTTGTCTCACATACAAGGTCTCTCTAGGATTTATTCACTATCATCACTACGTCAATTCTCTACCAATCACAATGATTTATTATGAGGCATAATAAATGATGATCACCTTTCAGATCCAACACTAATAGCTTCCTACCTCGCTCCCAAAGTGATTGTCGGCACTCCTTCCTTTCAGGACTTGATGATGTGTTTGATATCATAACTAAGAGTTAACCTGGTGGTTAGGGTCTTTTTAGCTCATTTACTATGTTTTCCATCAACTAGTTCCCCCCACAACAATCTATGTTAATGACATAGATAGTTCTTTATGCATATCGAATCGAAGAATAGGGAAAAAGGATCCATATCATACTCTTGAATGGATGATATTGTTTAATACCCTTTTTACTAAACAATTTCTAGATATGTTATGGCTGGTCACCATTATCAATAATTCCAGTCCAGATTCCCTCATTTAGGAGGTGGTTTGATTCTCCTTGAAAACCATATAGATGACTCTTTTCCACCTCCAACATCATCTATTGGTTTATCCACATATCCATGATCATTTCAATTCTACAGTCTATCAATTATTCATGGTTAAATTGGAAGATCTCTTAGTAGGTTAGCACCCAACATCATCCTGTTAACACTAGAACCATCTATAGAAACGTGTTTAAAGTTTTACTATGCTTTGTAGAGTTATTGAGGAAGTGTACCCATTTGTATAGATCCGAGTAAGAGGATAGAATTACACTTTACACATTAGTCATACCCTTCCACAAAAGGGAGTATTATTTGATATTAAGGACATGACATTGGGCATGGTCACTATATATGTGACTGTGCTTGGAACCCTCAAGGTATAGAACAATAATGTGGGTTTTGATGAAGAGGATATTACCAACTGAGTGGTTGTAGATAAGGCAGAATCCCATACTGGAATTTTTACTCTCTTTCAGAGGTAGATTTATAAGCTTTGAGAACCTTACCCCTAATTTCCCATTTGAAAAAAATACCAAAAAAGGGATCAGGGCCTCTAAGATATATAATCTAACTGATGATATTAAAGAGATGATGATTTTCCTCTCCACAACCACCTTACTATAGCATTTGGTCGAACAAAGGAATATCAGTAATGAACTACATGATGAGAGCTCTCCAGAACAGTGTCTAGACTATGGTGATCCATGACACAACCCTTCCCCTCATCTTTTTGGACAGTAATGAATGTTGGTGTAGCCACAATCCTATTTTGGTCAGCTAACTCATATTAATATAGGTAATCTTATACATCATGACAGGGCCTATGACAGAGTCTATGGTAAGGGGACACAAAATCTACCACTGAATCAACTCGAGCATCGTGAAAAGCCCCCTAGAGATCCTAATCAGGATGTTTCACAACCCAATATACAAACTGATCCACGAGCCATCTATCATGCGTATCGAGTTGATGAACCCATCAATGCCTTGCTAGTCAGAAATCCTACATCTGAAAGGAACCCTCCTTAGGGGGATCTGATAGTTACAATCTTTACTCGACTTAATTCTATATAAACATGATAAGTGTAAATCCCACCTGATGGATAACCTTATTCATTATGGGTGGATAACCTGCAGGCATCCCCTAATTTTGGGAACTATTACTACTCCCCCTTCAATTGGAAGAGTGAACTGCTACAACATCTGGACCACTTTTTATCAACGTGTGGACCCATGTTGGGGAATCCAGAGCAATAAGAGGTTGTCATACTCGGATGTTTTTTGATGTCATCGGAAGGCATGGGTTTTTCAAGTATTATCATATAACTGTATAGTCTATTACTGGTTGGGAGGATCTCTATAAGAAGTTCCATTTTAATTTTTTCTCCACCAATTTCAAGACATATATTCATTAACTCTTCAATAGTAAGATATGATAAAATTAGTGATTCGTAGACATTTTCACTAGGATGAAATTTCTAAAATATTCACTCAACATTCCACTAACTCAGGAAGAATTGTTGATGATGTGCTTTGGGAACATCAAAACTGAAGTGATTCCCTCTCATATCACTCCAAATTTCTAAGGTGGATTTTCAGAATTTTTAGATAAATAATAGATCCTTAAGGAAACCTTGCAGTAGTTAATCCAGGCATTCTTATCACCTCCTCCCACTCTTGCAAATAGAACTGACAAGGCAGAAACTACACCAACTATGTAGATAGAGGCCCATAATCCATTAGAGATATTTCTGTAAGAGGCTCACTGATATCCAAATAGAACAAAACACCGTCTGGGTGAACCTCATGATCATTATCTTCAATTGAAAAATCTGCATGCCTTGAAACATAACTCACCCCCACCACAACCCAAGATGGACAATATGATTCACTCCAACCTTCTGCCACCATCCCCAAATCGGGCCGAGCTCCCAGAGTTCCCTTTCCTGGTAGGATGAACCATATATAATCATTTATTGTGGTTTAGGTTCTCAATTATTTTTATTGTTCCTTATCTTAGGTATTCTGTTGTTACAAGAGTGCAAGAGGCCTAAGGAGGCTGATCACATTGATTGTCCAAAGTACTTCCCTTACCCCAAGTTCCATGAATATACAATTAGATAGTGATATATTTTCTAGAACTAAAATCTTGACCTCATTGATTATAATTTTATATATTGGGCCCTCTCATGATGCATGTCCATACATTTCCACACATCCGGATAGATATAATTAAAATGAGTGGTAGATGGTCTCCACCAATTGGACGTCAATGTTTGACAATTGGCTGGATTGTAGTGAAGTTTCTCAAAACCATGGTTTAATTAGTTCCCATTTTAATAATCCTAATCCTTGAGTAAAACATTATAATTATTCCACAATCAGCTCTACATCTACATTTCATCCAACTTCTTCTTCAAAGAGTAGGAACCGACAACATAAGGGAATGTCAAGTCCACCACTGGTGTTGAAACTCTCTCGTAATCTTGGTAAAAACAAGCCTTCATTGATGGGAATGGACCCTAGAATTAGAACTATATTGGAGGATTCCTTGGATGATGATAAATATTATGCTTCCAGTAATATCATCAAATGGGTGAACCCCCTTGTGATTCCCAACAACTGGGTGTATCGAGCAATTCAACAAAACTTTCCTGGTCAACATCATCGTTGATGACATCGTTTCCATGTCAATCATTGAAATTTTTTGCCCAATGATAAAATCCAATATATTCATGCCACTGAGACCAGATAATAGGCTTAGTGTAGATCCCAGTAGGAACATAATTCTTATCCCATATCATTATATTTTTTATCTTCGCCTTTTGGGAAACTTTACCAAGTAGATCCACCACGGTAATTTCGTGGTCAACCACATTATAAAACTCATTTCTCTAATGGCCATCCTATAGTGACAAGAAAAGGTTCAATTAGTATGCATTAAGATATTCTGAGCAGTAGCTAGCTTCTTCTAGTTCATCCAGCAGCACCATTCATACCTCCTTCAAAATAAAAACCTCCTCCCTGATGAAATGTGCACTTATCCTAGAAATATAATGTTCTTAATAATATTTCTATCATCCCTATGATGTTTCTATTCTAGAGTATATATAAATGTCATAAGGGCTAGCAGAGGCCCTCACCATTTCCTATAATATCCCTGTCGAAATATAAATAGTGGAAAAAGTTTCATAGACCTTCCATGCTGAGGATGTTGAATTAGAATAATGAAAATCCATAATTTGATTTTTAGGGGACGATGAAGGTTCCTCCATATAGGGGAATATTTTTCCTATATACATCACTTTATATTTTAATGGTGTTGAAGTCCAACATTTTCTTGTTAACACAGGTTTCATGGTCACTCTGAACCCGAACCATACAATCTGAAAGTTAGGATCTTTTGAAGTTGATGTAGGTCCCTCTAAGATGAATATTTAGGGTTAGGACATGAAATTTCAGAATCCATATGGAATATTTTTCATGCAGACCTAGTTCATTGGACATGTTGAAAACACTAAATTCATGGTTATATCACAAGATCCCAATTATAACACATTGATGGGAAGTCCTTACCTCAATATACATGCAGTAGTTCCCTCATCATATCACCAATTCCATAAATATTCCATTAGTGGTCATTTGGGCATGATCCAGTGTGATGAGTCTCCTTTTTCCACTTGTGATTCCTACTATATGGATTCTATATATTACATGGGAAAGGATAAATGGGTTCAGAACAATGAGGTTGAGCATACTTCTACAGTGGCTAACCCTAGAATGGATTTGAATGAAACAATAGTTCTTCTAATTAACCTGTTTAAGGCTACCACACAAGGCATGCGGAACTATTTGTATATGTAGGAGATTATTGGTGGATGTGTTCCCAGATATATAGATGTTTTGATGATTTCATTGTAATCCTATATAGACTAGGATAGAGTGACACTATATCCAATTAACCTAATAATGTATTGAGATTTTCTCCCTATGGCTGTTATAATATGTCATACCTGCTTATTTCACTGACCTATGATAAGTTTACATACACCGACCCACCACAATTTCATTGAAATTACTAAGAGTGGGACCCTCAGTTGAAGGGCTGATGAAATCAGTTCATCAACCATTGTTTCCATGGTTTTGATAGATTAGTAGTCTTCAGATGAAGATTCCACCACCACTCAATCTGTCACCAGTGTTCCTCCAGGGTTAGCTAACTCAAAATAATTTCCTCCAACCGATGACCCTTCACCTCAGACAGTGAAGATGATTCGGAAGATTCTCCTCCATATTTTGAAGAGTATATCTCTACCACCTTAGATGAGTTGGTACAAGTATATCTCAGAAACAATGTAGATCAATGGAGAAAACTATCCATTGTAACTATTCTCGTAGAGTAAAGAATGTATTGTGCATAATTTCTGTAGAAACACCATGATGTGTTCCAATTTATTTATGATGAGAATCTAGGATTGGACACTCAGGTCTCTATCCACTGTCTTGGTCTCAGAGTGTGTCATAATAGGTTCAATAAGCCTTCCCCGATGATACACCTATATCATGGTGTCAAGTTCTAGGAAAAGGCTTATGAGCACATTAAATCCAACTTTTTTATGGAATTTATGTATCTCAGATGTATGGATATCATTTTTCATATTAGAAAGTAAATGGATATATCACAACTTGTATCAAATTCCAGGATCTCAACCCCACTGTCCAAATGATGATTTTCCCTTTCAAATTAGATATTTTTTGACTGATTCCACTTCAAGGATCCCAATGAAATCATTCATTGAAGGGTATTCTGTGTATATTCATATAGAAATGGTACTTTATATCCTTCAAAATGCTTTAGGGAAAGTTCTGCTATAATGTGATGCCTCTCGGCTTATGGAATTCCAAACATTCCAACCAGCGTGCTATGCACCAGATATTGAAACCAATTTTTGGGATTCCAGTGGAGTGATATGTGGATGATTGGTTGATCAATTCCTGCCAACATTCAAAGTGTTTAACAGATCTTGAGAAGGTGTTTATATTCCTTCACTATCTTTTATTCAAGGTTCACCCTGTGATGTTTATATTGGTGTGACCTCTGGAATGTTTTTCAGTTTCATTTCTAGATAGAGAGAAATCAAGATCATCTCAGGGATGACCAGATCTATCATCCATATTCCTCCTCTGAGGATCCTCTGGGATCTCCCAGGCTTCCAAAGGAACATATCATACATATTCCATGTCATTACACATCTTGATGTAATGTGTACTCCCAATTTCATAATACTCAAGAAATGTGATATTTTCCTATTGGATGGAGAGTTCCAAATCACTTTTTAGGATATCATGAAGTATCTTGTACAATCTCTGGTTTAGATTACAATCATCTTCGGATAGTTTCTGGTCCTTCATGTGACTCCCCTAGAATGATCACTCAGTGACCTTCTGACCCAAATGAACAATTGTGAGATATAGAACAATCTGTAATATCTTATACATATAGTCCTCAATATAGTGTTTAGGTACTATTATATTGAGAAGCACTCCCTCACACTAGTTTTGGTTGTAAATATGATGTGACATTGTCTTAAAAATCATGTGATACAACTGGTTTCTTATATGTAACCACTCAAGTTCATTCTCAACTATTCGATGTTGATAGGCAGGACAGCACATTGGGTAGCGATCCATCGGAAGTTTGACATCATATTCATTCTATAAAAGGCCTTAAAGGGTCAAAAATACGAATATTTTCTATCTTATTATCCAGACACTAATGATAATTCCATGGATATTAATTCTCTAGCTGAGTCTATTCTTTCAGTGGATCAGTTCATGTTTTGTTAGAATACTAACTTCAGTGGTGCATTTCAGAGTCCCACCAGCAAAACATTTTGTGACCCCAATACCAAAATAATGGGCCTAGTTATTATATTCAATACACCTAACCTGTTTATTCATCCCTATTAATTTTTCTATATAAGTGATGCACCAATAGTGATAAAAGTATCATGATCTCATCACATGTCTTGGATTGTCAATCGATCATGATGATACGAACCTGTAAGTGATGGTAGACTCTGAGTTGGTAATCAAAAAGATAATTGGTGATTATATAGTAATAAATCCATGGACTATACCCTTGATCATTCATTATCATGATCTATTGGCTGTGTTCCCTTGCCTTCCCGAGGTGACTCATGTTTCCCGATCATAGAATGTTCATGTTGATTCCCTTATCAGTCTAGCAGCTTCTCTCACAATGCCTAACAATGAAGATCTGTTTATTCATATATCTCGTCGAAGAGTCATCACTGTAGTCATTTTTGATTAAAATGAAATCCATATGGTAAATAATATTACCACCAATGCTTCAACATCATGTCCCCCGACCCACTGTAGATAAAAATCCCTCAAATTTGAGAACTCCTTTCATCGAGTATCTCTAGAATGTTATTGACCCATTGTTCTATGTAATAAATGAGTGAATCTTCCATAGTGTAATTTAGTTCACCATATAGAATGGTCCTAGCCCAGAGTAGTATCTCTTATTATGTGGGTTTTATGGAGTCCTCCTCTATTTCAGTAAGGGATATGAGATTCGATTGGTTATACTTGATGTCATTCCCAGATCTTGTGGTTTTAATCAATGAGGGATGATGTTTTCCTCTATATTCATAGGTATGGATACATATATTGCACCATGGATTGTGAATACATTGACTTATCCAGGTGGTTTAACAAGTATCAAATTTATCCCAATTTTAGGCATTTTCCACCAGATCCCCTCCACCCCACAATGTACTCTTGTCCCCTTTTTATCAAGGGACTTGATGTTGTGGGACCATATCCACCAGAAATAGCATTCCAATGTAGGATTTTTTGACAGTAACATATTAATTTTCCTAGAAAGAAGAATAAATTACACTTAATGAATTCATGGACATTTCTATTGTAGAGTTATAGAGATGAAATATCATTTTTAAATTCAGAGACTGTCACACATTTCTCCCAGAAAATGTACCAATATCTAACCAGTTGAGATGAATACATTTTATGCCTATTAAAACATATGGTCTAACAACACCACTCACTACCATGCACTAGACAATGGATATATTGAGGCATTCAAAAATACCATCTATAACATTATACAGAATATTTTAGGTTAAAAAGAGAAAATTTGGATGGATTTCCACCCCAATTATCTTTGGGATTATCAAATGATGACTCAAAACTCCACACAAGTGACCCAGTATTCATTATTATATAGTACAGAGGTCTTAATACCCATTGATATTGATTTTCCATTTCATTGTACAACTATTTATGATTAGAAGACGTTATATATAGAAATATAAGTCCAACTAGCTTTGTTGGAAGCTCTCAGTGAGAACATGCTTCATGCTATGGACAATCTAGAGAGGCATCTATACATGATATATAATGTTTTCAATAACAAATTTCATCTCTTATCCTTCTATCATATAGATATATTATTTTATCTAAAGAAAATGATGATACTTAGACAAAAGACACTAAAGTTGGAGCCCAAATGAAAAGGACCTTATATCATTCATAAGGTATACCCTAACGGTGAATAGTCTCATGTCACCATGGATGGAAAGTGAGTTACACCTCCCACAAATTATAATTTCCTTAGTAAATATTATATATAATATTTAATATTCCAATGTATCATTATGTTAAACCTAATAACATTGCATGTCCTCCATGATGATATACCATTTCCATGTCTGCCATGTTGATAAACTACACATGGTCTGAGCTCTATATACATAAAATAATATCTACATCATCCTTACTACAAGATGAAAAACTCCACCTAGATCAAGAAATATGTTTACCATGATTCCCATCCTTATGGGTTTTTTTAGAATTCCTAGAAACTTCATATATGGCCCAACCACTAGTCCTACATTTCGGTCCAGTGGATCGGGTTCTCCCTCATTAGTGTGTGGTATTGTGATGAGACCTTCTTGGATCCCATTCATGTGATATTTCTTTATGACACTATGCTACAAACCCAAAAATAGGTATATTAACCTATTGGATATATTTTTTGGAAGATAAAATAAGATTCATTTCATCCCAAATGACACTAAACAACTGCAACCTACATGAAAAACATTATACTACATGGAATTTATGGTCTTTTCTATATAAATTTAACGGAATGTTCGCTCTTGTGCCATGTGACATTAAACTCCCTCTCCCAAATGATGTTGAAATTGTAAAATCATCCCATTGGTATGATAAGATACTATATGACTCCTTGTTTTCTATATCTAAGAGTGTGTAACCTTTGGCACATTATACTCTCTGTGACATCAACAGTACTACATATGGATTGATTCCAATCCATATGTGTTATTTAGGAATTCCTTGACCTTTTTTCCTTAGGACTAGTAATTTTTTTTATTTATTCCCTTTTATTGAGAACAATCTTAGGAGCATATGTTTTTTAATGGTTTAAAAACATCCACATTTACGTCTGATTTATTAATCTATGCCATGTTCATCATATTTCAGATAAATTTCCCCAGGTTCTAAGTCACATGAGGATAAACTGTGAAGAAACTTACACCCCCATCACATGATGTAAAAATGCACAATGTTCAAGAAATACTTATGGATTAATTCCCAACTAATGGGATATATAGGAATAAATGTAACATTTTTCTTTGACCCAACCACATGATTCCTTCAAATTCACAGAGTAGGTTTATCTTGAGAGTGTGTAGTGCAGTGTTTAGACCTCCTTGTTTATCATTCATGTTGATCTATAACAGTTTCACCATGTTCCTACCTCAAAAAGTTCCCTATTAAACCTCATCCAACCCACATGATGTTAATCCATGAAAGGATTAAGATCTTCAAATGGTCTGATTTGTATCCTTCTGGGATACATTATCATTCCCATTCATTTTGTATTCATGTTCATTTTTTGTGTAACAACCCTTCTATAGAATGTATGTGGTGTGGTGATGAGTCTATTTGGCCTTCATTTATTTTTGTGTTATAACCTCTTTATACCATTCATATCCATTAAGAAGGACTCATCAGTTGTTATGAGATCTATGAATATAAACTATGATCCCAATGTCCTATTTCCATGACAATAAGCAGTGTGATTTATTCATCCTTACCAATTGATAACACACTATAGGGTATTTGAGAACAATGTGGGTCTTGATTATATTATTTATAGGATACATAAAAGAGACTGAATAATTTATCTATGGGTCTAGCCCTTGGTTCATTATACCCTATTTTTTTCCTTTCCTTATCCTTTGGAATATGACAATTTCCATGTCATATCTAGGTTCCCACTCGAGGCTTCTTCACATAAGAAGGTATTTAAATCCATCTATCTAAAATTCCTCATTAATCGTTGCATTTCCGATGTGGAATAGTTTATAGGGTGGTGAGTTATATATAGATATACCCTCTTTCCATATCAATTCTTCACATGTCCCTTTATTAGGGTATCCATCATCTCTCAAAACTGGAGGGACCACATAACAACATGGTTTTTTCCATGAGGAACACATTCCATTTTGGGAAAATTCTCTGGATGTAAATGGATGATATTTTGAGAATGGTTTTTTTGTTTCGAGTATTTTCAATAGTCTACAACCATTTTTATCCCCATACCAGGTTATACGATGTGGATGATGTTTTTCGAACAAGTTCTGTAGATATATTTGATTTTTGTTCCACCCCATTGTGTCCCAAATATCATACATTGTGATTAACATCCATTTCAACATCCTTTTATCCAAATGGTACATCAACACCCCAAATGTTACCCCTCAGTGCACCTTTTAACTTTGATTAGGCCGATCTACATCGTTGGTACATCCTTAACCTAACTTCCCGGTCCCCATTTATGTTTATCCTTGTTTCATAAAAATCCTCTCTACCCCTTGTTTCCAACCACAATAATTAATCACATGGTATTAGTCTACATGGTTGGGTTTTAACTCAAATGGTAGAACCATAGTGTTCTATGGTAAAAATTTTATGAAATTAAACTATGATCACTATGTCTTAGATCTACGTCCTTAAACTATGATCAATACCATCCTATATGATATTAAAATGCTATATCCCACATGAATGTAAACTTCTCATAGGTTGTTAATTAAATTATGCATCATTTATGATCCTTACAGCATGATTCTTAATTGTATATTCCTTTGAGAACCACATGTTTCTTGATTCCCATTCTCATGGGATATATAGTGATGTCTAGGCATTTTGTACACAATTCTAGTAATAGATTCACTCACTATTTGGACTTTTATCCCACGTCCCCTTATAAATAACGTATATTTTTTTATATACCATATTTGGTTCTCATTCATTTTCGGTTTTGTTTTTTTTCCTTAAAAGTTTACATTGGGTGGTGTCCATATATCCTTCTCACATGATAATAAAATCACATGTACTAACCGCCTGACGTTACACTGTAAGAATGTAATTATCTGACCCCAGTTACCCAGAGTCATTGCATTATTACAAAACATTAGCATGATCATAAGAGATCAACTCTCGAAAGACTGATTACTTTATTAGCCTTGGATATACTAGATACATACATAAGTTTTACATTACATTATGAAATAAAAAAACTTTATTATGTCTCCTTTGAACAAACTCAGATCCCATATCCTATTAATGGAGGTCAATCATAATATACTTCTTCTCATCCTGGGAAAAATAAAACTTAATAAAGTGGTGATCTCAAATGGTCAGAAAGGATAACAATTTAGCGGAATCTATCATAAATAAGAATAAACATTTTAGGTAATGTATAAGACTAAAACAGAATCCTTTTCAACATAAACTATTTCATAATATGGAAAATATAAATCAATTAATTCCATTTACTTATTCAAATGGATATTCTACTAGTAGAATAATCACATACAATATCAATTACTAATTTTATAATGATATAATGCATAATATCAGACATCATAACCACATAGTCATGGCCTTGTTCCAAGACTAGAAATAATATTTTGTCAAGGCCATGTGCCATGACACTAGTTTGTTTCATGAGTCCTACTGATTCATCAAGAGACTATAGTGGGCTCTGCCCGTCACATAATAGGTCAAATTAATTTCTCATATAAAATGATTGAAACATAACATATACATTCTTATTAATACTAGCATATTAAATGGTAATACTTAAAACATAAAACATGAAGGGTATTGAAATAACACATCCACAATCAAAAATATCTTAAAACCTTCAATATAATAGGGATGATTATATCATAATAAATCAACTTCATAAATGTGTACAATGCATTAATGGATGTTGACATAGATGAAATCAAAACTATATGAGAGAAATATCTATAACTATTTTGAAATCATTTAAAAGTCACATTATTATAAAAGAATACATTTATTTTGAAAATATTAGTATATTATTATAATTTAATCATAGAATGTGTTATAACAGCAGAAAATAGCTCCACCCACCGTATAAGATAAAAAACATTCTTACCTAATTTTCTCCAAAAACTCATAAAGTACTTGTTTGGAAAACAATTGAATGATTCCTTTCAGAACATTTCATTACAAGTAAAACAAGGCTATAAATGACCTTAAACTATATTCAACGAAATAGTAAAAATGTTTCTACATACATTTATATGAAAAACAGATGTGGTTAATAAATAAGTCCTAGTAGATAATTACGTATAAACAACCTTAGATAAATAAAAAGATTGTAAAATTAACCCTTACCTTGTACTTTTACTTAGTCGTGTGTAGTTTAACCTCATCTATAATACATAAATAATTGAAATTAAATTATAAAATTACCACAACATAAATACAATATCCTATATGTTCTTATAATATTTCATTGTTAATAATATTTTAGAATTTTCATTGTTTTGGGAGTTAACTTATTCGTTTTCCTTTATAAGTTTTGTTAGGTTAGTCATCTTTTTTATGTATAAGATGTATTAGATTCATATATAGATTGATATTATGTTCATAAAAATTATTTTTAAATCATAAAATGAAATTTATTTATGAATGGTTACGGTGGGGAATGAATCTCATCATGTTAGTGGAGATGGTAATCCGTACGTACACACGAGCGAAAATATCATTGTATTGATGATGAAAACATATTTAATTGGATGTTATATAATATATACATAATAATTAAAATGTTATATTTATTATTTAAATCAATTATAATAATTGTTATACCCATCCATATAATTATGTGTTGAATAACAAACAACACCACGATGTGAAGACGATATGCCGTACATACGCATGTATGGTCACAAGGTCATTCATAGGATAGATACAATAATGAATATTTTTGTACCATATTTATAATAACATCATAGTATTTAGAAGGTATTGGAGTGATTATTTTGGTATGAAAACAACAAAGGAAAAGTATGTGGAAGAAGGAAAGTACTTTAAAAGACGTGATAAAATTATTACCACTTTTTCGGGTGCTTCCTTTTAATTTGACCAAAAAAGGCTCCTTAGGTTGGATTCCTGATCAATATAGTGCCTCTAGGTTTATGTGAGGGTATTTATGAGGATGTTTTATGTGGTTTTAGATGAGTAAAATGGAAATGGGGGTGTGATTTTGTTAGAAAAAGAAGTACCTTTTTATAAGAGAGGTAAGGGTCATTTTAGGAAAATAATGAAATATTAAATTATTATATTTTCATTTAAGGCTTCTAATGGCTCCAAAATAATTTTTTCTTAGGGTATAGTGTGGTTGGGTTGAAAACCTATCTACCAATATGTTTTATAGTGGATTAGGTTACAATATTAACCTTGTCGATTAGATTTAAGCGTAAGTGAAATAGTTTAACTTTTACAATGTCTTCTTGTATTTTTATATTATATGGTTAATAAACATACTATAGAATGAAAAGAGGACCCCATGTGGTTCATTAATGACATATATAACATTATATAAGTCCTTTTACTGAACTGTATAATTTTATGAATATTATATCAATTAATAATAAAATATTTTTTTAAAAATCATTAATGTTAATTTTTATACTATTTATTATTTGGTTTTTGTGAAAGTCATCAATACTTAATTAATTCGAAATAAATAAATAAAATCAATCCTAAAATGTGATATTAACCGTGAAAATTTGTGTAATGCCTCAAAAGTCTCAATTTAAATTTATTTGGATATTTATAATATCAATTATTTCAATCATTCATTAATACGGAAATTATTGCATCAGCATAGTGCCCTAAATAAATTTAATTATTTAATGTATAAAAATTATTAATAAAATTCCATAAAGTATGAAATAATTTTATTTTTCTAATTAATATATATAGTCTAATTTATATTATTTATAACCCTATATTAAAAATGGTTTAGTAATGATAATTTGAATTTAACACTTTTAACTCTTTTTTAAATAAAATAATAATAAATGTTCTACTTTAATCCTTGTGGATCAAAGAGGATCATATTTTTTTTCCTAAAGTATATTTTAGTTGAAATACCCTTAACCATTAGAATTAATACATGAGTTAAGGTAATTATAATATCATTTTTACCTTTAATTCCCATCTTTACTTTTAACCATGGAAAATAAAATTTAAAAGTAACTATTCATAAAAAAATTATTTTCAACTAATTGAACCACATTTTACTTACTAATTTCAACCGTGTCTCGAAGATTTTTGAAATTCAATTCAATGAACAGGTAAAATTAAATTTTATAAAAAAATTCAAATGTGCCTTGAAGGTGGGTAAAATGAGTTAAACTTTTAATAAAATATTATATATCTAATCTTATTATAAAATGAATTCAATGAATTACATTGAACATATAATAGAATTATGTATCGTTTTTGACCTAAAATAAATTTCAATAAAATAAATATTTATTTAAAAAATGTTGGTTTTAAACAATAATGTAGTGTTTTTCCCTATTCATCAAAAATTGAATGTATTCCAAAAAATAAAAAAAAATCACTGTAAACTAATTTTGATATTTTGAATCCAAAAATTAAGTCCATTTTGAAAAATAAAATCTATAAAAATTCACAAAGTTGGTATTAGTATTCATAACTGCTAGTGAGTGGTGTGCTTTAATTCAAAGTTGCGTACAAAAAATGTTATTGTATTATTCAAAGAGAATCGTACTGTGAACGCATGGGGTGTTACATTCTTCCCTCCTTAAAATAATTTTTTACTCAAAATTTCTAGAATACTATTGCATACAATTATTTGGGTGGTTCTTCATCATATGTTCATCAGATTCCCAAAATTGCATATTCCATTTTATGGTTTCTCCATTGAAATTTTACCAGATGAGTCATCCAGTTTCTCAAAAATTGTTATAGGATATCATGAATCTTGATAGGCTCTTCATAGTAAGACTTATTGAGTTCCAGTTTTATTTCTTCATAAGTGAGTACATACATTGGTTCGAGCATGAATTTTCTCAACAGTGATACGTGGAACTCATCACGGACTTTGGAGAGACATGGCTGCTTATCCAAATGGTAAGATACAACTCCATTCTATTCTATAATTTTGAAAGGTCGGATGTACCTAGGACATAGTTTACACTTCTTACTGAATCGTACAACACCCTTAGATGGATAAAAATTCATGAAAACATGATATCATAAATTAAATTTAAAATCAACCCTTTGGTTATCAACATATCTCTTTTTCCTACTTTGATCTTATTTGATGTGGGTTAGTCTGTCCAAATGGCATCACTGTAAGCTCGTAATGACCATACCTGGTACAAAATTCTGACTTTGGAATATATTTCTTCATAACACACACCTGATAATATCCATTTCTATGTTCAATCAATGAATAATATTGAGCTTCGTGAATTTGGTTGAATAAATCAACCATGCAATGTAGGGGATACTTTTCCTTTTCTGTTATAGAATTAATATCTCTACAGTCAATGTATAACTTTTTTGATCAACATTTATTCTTGACAAGAATAATTGGGGCGCCTCATGGAGAAACACTAAGGAAAATAAATTATTTATTACTCAATTCCTCTTGTTTTGCATTAGTTCCGCTAATTACATAATGATAATTCTATAAGGGGTCTTCGATACGGGACTTGAACCAGGAATTAAATCAATTGAAAATTCAATTTCACATATTGGGTGATGTCCATGTAATTACTCTAAAAACACATCAACATATTCTTGCACAATAGGTGCATACTATATTTGAGCATTTCATTCCTCAACCAATGTACGTTCACTCTCTTCCTCTCCATTAATTGAATTTAGATGATCAATTGGGTGTGGATCTAGATAAGAAATAGATGCTGACATTTTTTCTCTAATAATAAAGTACTCCATATCATCATCTAAATTGAATCCTTATTCTTCTTACAATAATGTTTTTCCTAATGGTATGAAATCCAATACATAATGATGATTATATCAAATTAATTCTTGGGTAAGATGATGGTATCTATAGATTAAGCACGTTTATATACCATAATGGGAACTAATTCACAATACATTATTTCAATGATAATTACATTAAAATTTTTGACCAACAACTCATTTGTTAAATCAAATTAGAAATATATAATTTTCATAGAAAACTGGGAATATATGAAACAATGCGATGATCCATAATCAAATAATGCATTGCCTAAATTTGTGGAAACCATTAAGTAACATGCCACCATGTCATTGAGAGAACTAACCTCATCAATAATATGAATATAATCTTTTTATTTTCCTCTTGGCCTTTTTTTAGTAATGTTTCCATGGATCTTAGGAAATTCATTTGCATAATTCTCCATTTCTCTAAAATTTTAGCACTCAACATGGACAACCGCTTTTTCCCCTGTAATCACGAGCATGGTGGCCATTTCACCAAACTAGTAACAAACTCCCATTTCCATCAGGCATGTACCGTGGTGTTTTTTTCCAAATTTACTAAAGGATGTAAATATAACATTTCCCTTCTTTCCATTATTTCTATTTCCAGATTGTTGAACAGATCACTTCATCTCTTGCATTACTTTAACATTGTAAGACATAGATAATTTCTTTTCTGTCTTCATAGCATAAGAGACAATATCATTGTAAAATTAGAATGATTGTGAGACTAATGCTAGACAAAGAAATGGTTTTAAACCATCAATGAATCAGAAATATTACTCCTTGGGTTAGATATATAATCAACTGAAAGACTTGCTAACTTTGTAAAGTTAACCTCTTACAGTGCGACAATCTCATCCTACTTTTTCCTAAGACTTAGAAATTGTCTTTCCATATTAGCTCGATGGTAACGAGGAAATTATTTTCATATGTAATGTTCTTTAAAAAAATTCATTTTATATTTCATAGTTATTTATCCTCCTTTGTGTTTATAATTAATGACCACCATTGATCTGCATATCCCGTGAGTCGACTAACTGCCATAAAAAAGTTTTCCATTTAGCTACTCCCCAAAGCATGAAATATTTTCTCTAAATAACTTGTCCATTTCATAGATATAAATAGATTTGTTGTCATATTTAATGTTGGTGGTTGTTTTGGCATGAATTGGTCTAACATTGATCCTCTATGTTGTTGATCTGCGTACTCCATACAGGTAAGGTTATTATTTATAACCTGAGTGAGTTGATCCAGTATGGTTATATGTTGTTCAGCACCTATTTCATCACCAACTCCATTATAATTATCTTGAGTAGGAGTTGAATCCCAACATGGATTACATGTGTTTATACAATTTCCATTAATTCCAATAGGATCCATTTCTAAACAATGTCATACACAAAAAAATTTTATGAATCACAATACACAATTCCAAACTAGTAAAATACATAACATAAATTAAACAGTTTATGCATATAATCCATAGTCATAAAAAATGTTTTCATTGAGGAATTATTTACTCATAAATACTTTATTGTTTTTTGTAATGAAAATGTGAATTATCTTATGTATATCCACTAATAGTGTCGTAACCAAGAGTGTAGTATGGCTATCTATCGTGTAGCAGGATATCCCAGGTCAAGTTTGAAACACCTTGTCCACATTCTCACTCCTATGTATATCTATGCCAGATCCATCTCTACTATCCTATATCCCAATAGGGGTATATTTCTTGGGAAATTCAGAAAAATTATCCACATTACCAAATTTCTAAGAATATATTCTATACTACTCTTTAATGTTTATCATAGTTTAATTTTCTATAATCAATGTTTTTATAAATCTAGTTTCCAAGGGTTGTACTAAACCTCCTCTAATACCAAATATAATGCTCCGACCACAATTACCTAGTGTCGGTGCATTATTTCATAACATTGGAATGATCCCAAGAGATCAAGTCTTGAAGGACCTATTAGTTTAGTAGCTTTGGATTTTCTAGATACATACATAAATTTTACATTACATTATGAAATCAAAAAAACATCATTTTGTATCCTTTGAAAACATTTATATCCCATAGCCTGTAGAGACCCAAAGCTTAACGTATATGGACATTACATTACTTTTTTGGAATACTTAGTACATAACAAAAACACACACACAAGAACCGTAATAGTTTAGTGTCCTTGGAAACACGGAATATAATATTCTAATTGTGGTGAAATATCTTCAACATATCCCATAATGATCTTACTTTTTTTTACCTAAAAACTCTATTTATTTCCTGGGGAAAAGAAAACATAAAATGGTGAGCTGAAATGCTCAGTAAGGGTAAACAAAAGAAATATCAATCACATCATATTTATAAGAACATAACATTTTGGAAATCATAACCTGCAAAAGAGATCATATTAACATGGGATAAATCATAGTAGTGAAATGTAATCCCAATAATCATAACATAAAACATGAAACTTTGTGGAATACACACATAATAATAGAGAATCATTTCTTATTAGTCAAGACTCGTTGCCAAGATTATCTTAGTGGACAAAGTCTATTTCTGAACCGAGTTCACTCCTCGTTTCAGTCCTGTTTCACTGAACAAGTTTTACTTGCCGTTCTAGCCATGTATATCTCATGAGATATAAAATCTTTACCCAATGAATTGGAGGGATATATAGGTCCCACCCATCTCATAATGATACCATTCTTATGTGTGCCACAAAATCATAAACCATACATCATGGCATAACCCATGTAATAAAAATGGGAATCTTAAATATCATGACATCATAAAAAAATTAACATAAGATAAAGGAATTCATAAAAATATTTCCATCAAAACATAATCAAATCAATGTAATAATAGGGATAGAAATAGAACCCTATATTATCTTAGATGGAAAATAATTTTGATAAAACACTTGAACTCCATTCTTGAGGAAAATATCATTTCTACTTCAAAAACATTTTTCCTTTCTTAACATGTCATACAATTTTAAACTAAAAGAAGTTGATTAAAAATAAACTTGAAAACTTTTAAAGGAAGATTCTTGGAAATAATGTTTTAAAAATCCATTCATGTCGTATAAGTTAAAAAAACATTCTTCTCGTACTTTGTCAGAAAAGTCAAAAAGTACCTCGTACGAAAAACGACAAAAGATTCATTTCATATCTTTTACTAAAAACTCACCGAAGGGTAAAATTGGATTTAAAAAATTGTAGGTGGATGAAAATAATATTACATATTGAGGAATCATGGATGTGGGTGATAAAATACACCCCAGTAAATGACAAAGTATAAACAATCTCTGATAAAAATTAGATTGTGATATTTTCCCTTACCTTAGGTATGATTTTCTTTGTAAGTTTCTGAACCTCCTGTATAATGATTTAAATAATTTCATTGATTATTCCATAATCATACTCATTGTTATGATATCATATATGGTTCACTTATGACTTTATATTACCCGTTATTTCGTAAATTCCATGTTAAAGGGAGTTTTGGGTAAAATTGTTTTATTTGTCGTCCGTGTTTTGACTTGTAATTATTCATATGATTACTTAGATAATGATTACATAATTCCATAATATAAAACATGATTTATATATAATATATATTCAGAATATACATATATATAATAGATCAGTAAATGGAAAGAAATACACCATTCATGGAGATGGTAGGTCGTACGTACGCATGAATGCTGTTTGCGTTTCCTTATTGAGTTGAATGGAATTAAGTAGATGACATAAATATATATACAAATAAATCCAGTATCATTATTATGTCATATATTTCATGATTACTTATTATATATTCTTTATAATCATTCATGAATGGTTAACGTGGAGAATGAATCTCATCGCGTCATGGAGACGGTAGTCCGTACGTACGCACGAGCGATGATATCATTGTCATGATCATGGAATTGTATTGGATTTTATGTATACTATCACTTTAAAATAATCATATATAGTTATTATGTACACCATTATACCCATCCAAGTAAGGTGGTGATGGAAACTAGATTACACCACGGCCTAGAGACGATATTCCGTACGTACGCACGCGCTGTGATTTCATTTTCCGTAGGATGGATAGATGATGAAATAGGGTTTTTTCATACTTATAATAACATATCAGTATATGAGTGATACTGATGTTATTTCTTCATAATGAAACAACCTAATAAGAAGAAGTGGAAGAAGAAATAAAGTTGAAAGAATCGGTAACGGACATTACCTCTTCTTTGAAGTGCCTCTTTGAGTCCTTCTCTTAGGGCACTAAAATTGGTCTTTGAAGAAGACCAGGACGTCTAGTATGTTGCTAGGGAAGTTTAGGAGAGAATTTGTCAGGGATTGGCCGAGCTAGAAGGCTGAAAGTGGTGTGAGGAAGAGAGGGAGGAGGTGCCCTTTTATAAGGGAGGAGAGGGGCTCTTTTGAAAAAACTAAACATATTATTTTATTATAAAGCCAAATTCGGTTTTAAATAGCTCCAAATTGATTTATTTCGAAGATAAGGTGGGTATGGGTCTAAATCATATCATCCAATATAATTTAGGCAAGTTTAGGTTCCTATTTTAACCTTATCATTTATATTTATCTTTAAGTTAGATAATTTTACTCTTACCGTGTCTTTTTGTGTTCTAACACTATAAGGTTAATAAACTTACTATAACTAGACAAACGAACCCCAAGTTGTATATTATTAATATATATAGCCTTATATAAGTAATTTGGCCAGACATTATATTTTTAGGAATAAAAAATTCAATTAATAATATAATATTTGTTTTAAAAACTATTTTATGTCAATTTTGACACTATTTTATAATTGATTTTTGTGAAAATCTTAACAGATTTATTAGTTCGAAAAAAGTTAATTACATCAATAATAACATTTTATATTAACCTATAAAATTATTTTAATTCGAAAAAAGTCTTAAATTACATTTATTTGGGTATTTATGAAATCAATTATGTCAATATTTCATTAATAAGATAATTACTGCATCATCTTTGTGTCAAAAATAAATTAACTTTTTTAATGTCTAAAAATTACAAATAAAATATCATTATGTAGGAAACCTTTTTATCTTTCTAATTAATATTTATATTCAAATTTATCTTATGTATAACACTATATTAAAAATGGTTTAGTTATTAAACATTGATTTTAACTATTTTAACCCTTCTTTAAATAAATTAATAATAAATGTCCTAATCTAATCCATGTGGGCCTAAATGGTCATAGTTTATTCATAAAGTTGTTTTTGGTCGAATTACCCTTATCCAATAGAATTATTACATGTGTTAGGGTAATAATAATAACATTTTTACCCTTAATTACCTTATTTACTTTTAACCGTGGTAAAAAAAGTTACTATTCACCAAAAATAATTTTCATCTCATTGAACCACATTTTACTTACCGAAATCATCCTTGTCTCTCGGATTTTTGAAATTCCACTCACATAAGCGGTAAAATTACGTTTTACGAAAAATCATTTTTTTAACTACCACTTAGTGGTTTCACTATTCATCAAAAAATAAAACTTTCCATAAAAATACGAAAAATTTTGCCTAATCTATATTTGATATTACGAACTCAAAAATGATGTCTATTTTACCAAATTCAAAACATATCAGTTGCATTATTTAATTTAAAAATTAATTCCCGTCGTCAAAACAAATAGTGTGTTCTTAAGTGATAATAACTATCAAAAGATTGGCACTTGTTTATGTCTGGTTTAAATGTGAAATTACATCCAATGACCAACATTGTATTAAATTGTAAAAATATATTCTAAATATACTTTAAAACCACTCAAATTAATAATTTATCACTATTAATTATTTCTATTAAAAAGGATATTTTTAGTTAAAGTTTATTAATTTTCACTATTCATCAGAAAATGAAAGTTAGCCGAAAAGTGCCAAAATTTCACCATAAGCTAATTTTGATATTCCGAATCCAAAAATGAAGTCCATTTTGAAAAATAAAATTTAAAAAATTTCAAAAAGTGGTCATTACTATTCATAACGGAAAGTTTTAATAATATTTTAATAGCATATCGTTGTTTAGTAAAACTCGGTATTGCATACTACACACGCAATCGAGGAAGGTCGTGATTGCATGTAATGAAAGGCAAGTCAAGGATGCGTGTTGTGCAAGCTCCTTTTGGTGTAGAGTTCAACACAAGATATTAATGAAATTAAAAAGAATATTTTTTATAAAATCTCAGGGTGTTACATTCTACCCCCCTTAAAATGAATTTCGCCCTCGAAATTCGTCGGGGTTATAAATGGTTTACTACTCGAAAGTTTCTTTAATAGAAACCCACATCGTAAAAAGGAATACCAAAACCAATCTTTAAAAACAAAAGTATGAAACGTAACGGTTACCCAAATAAACTAATCAATGAGTTTCCACATAGGTGAAAATATGGATATGGAAGAGAAATCTAACCATCATGTTCTGATGGAGAGTGGTAGAGAACATGGCTATGGAAAATCCAGCAATCACAAAGCCATAAATTTGTGACAATCTAAGGTACCATTTGATTCATAAGATATAAGAGAAATAGGACAACATTTTTTATTTTCAAGATCATTTCCCCAAAGTTGATGAAATTGGAATTTCAAGAAATACTTTCGTGATTTTGGTATAGTCTCACCGTTGGTTGTTCTTTGGACAATTTCCACTTCATCTCTTAAAGAAATGAAGTTGAATTTTTCATTCGTGATGTGTTAGCAGATCATTTGATAGAATGATGGGCCATTCCATCTGTCTCAAACAAAAGGTTAGAAAAGTTATCAAAAAATACATAAGTCCATCTATAGTGACATTAATCATATATGGTTCCTAAAATGGACTTATACTTATTATATCATACTTCTTAATATAATAAAACTAGTTTCTACTAAATAGGGACTTCCTGTAGTCCAGTGGTAGGAAATACAGGCCAGTCACACTTCGGTTGGGGGTTCGATTCCCACAGCCTTGTCCGACGTTATGGGATGTCACCCACCCTGCAGGTTGTCCTTTTTCTAAAGCTATATTACTATAACATCCCATCAATAATATCGAAAAAAGTTTTATCCTTAAACAATAATAAATTATGTCCAACATAATCCATTACAATATTTAGGATTATCTAAAATACTTCGGTCCAAGCTCATAGTATAAAGAAAATGATCACATGAATGCCATCATTTATCCCCCATATATCATAAGATATATCTTGTTAGTCAAATTACAAACATGTGAATACCTTAATCGTGTATTCTCTTGATGAATTAATACCCATTGAACCTTATTGAAAAACATGAATGCTGTTAAAAGTTAACTCTTTCCACATACCAAAATCCTCAAATTCTATATACTCAAACCATGATATCACTTAGTCCTTATATCAATCATGAGCTCATGAATACAATCAAACATCTAATTATCTTTTTATCCCTTCATTATGCACATATCATCTGTTTACCAAAAATATCTCAATTACTTTTCATGGTTAGCAGTACCATAAAATTATTGAAAACCACAATAGACCAATATATAAATATTCCAATATTCCACGATAATATATACAACATTATTTTGGAATCCCATAACATAAACACTTAATCATTACACAACATTGTTGTCATATTCAGCATCGCCAATAGTGATCGCATGTGACTTCCCTTTGTCCTTTTCCTTAAGTGGTTGCTCATGTCGATCATCACTAACCCTTGGATTAGGGTATTTATTATCATAATGCCCCATTTCCTTGCACTTGAAGCATTGAAGTGTTGGTGGTGAGTTATCTGCAGTATTTTCTTTATTCACATCATTAGAAACCCTTTTTCAATTACATCGACACTCAGCTACTCGATGACCTTCTTTTCCACACTTAAAACATTTTCTAGTCCCTTTAAGACAATCTCCATCATGCTTCTTTCTACACTTTGAGCATAAGGAAACATTCATCTTCTTTTCACCATTATTCTGATATTTCTCCTTGAACTCCATCTTTCGTTTCATGTCAAAACTATGAGATGGATAAGTAACAGCAACGTCCATTTCTACCTTGATAGCACAACGCACAATTTTTTCATAGCTACTGAAGTCTCTTATAGCTAATGCCCTTTGAAGATTTGGTTTTAAGCCACTGAAGAATCGATCAACATTACATTCAGGTTGGATGATAAAGCCAGATGCATACCTTACAATCCTTGTAAAATTCTCTACATATATACCAACAGATTCATCATCCTTTTGCTTTAGTTCAAGAAACTCCTTCTTCATCTCTTTTCGAAGAATACGAGGGAAGTACTTATTGAAAAATAATTTATTTAACTCATCTCATTCCATGGACTCAATTTAATCTCTTGGACTCGTATTTTTGATAAGATTCCACCATTGATCAGCTTCACCTTCCAAACGATACACTTTTAAGATGACTTTATCATGTTCAGAACATTGAAGAACTGAAAATATCTTTTCAGTAGTACATCCATTGTTCAGCAACAAGTGGATCAGAAGACCCACTGAAAGAAGGTGGACGTTGCCTCATGAAGGACTCAATAGAATATTATTCCCTTCTTTTCTCATTTGGAATTCCAGAATGATTCATATCTTGTATAAGTATAGAAATATGATTTATCACTCCATCTCCTATAACATTTGTTTGTTCAGGACGGAAAATCATTGCATTGTCCATTACATTGGTCAACACGGTTCCTTCGGGTTCCAGCCATCGTCTAAAACCCAAAAAGAATAGTGTAAGAGGAAAAAATCACAATAGAGAAACCAATATAATAAAGGGGGAGTAACTTCAATATCTAACATCTTGGGTTACCGTAATTCTAGTACTATAACCTATACTTATAATTAACCTTAGTGACATCCCTAGACATACCTAAGAAATATCTCTAGGGATCTCATTAAAGTTCTCGCATCCTAGTTTCCAAAGGTTGACTAAACCTTTCCTCTCATACCAACAGTAGAGACCCAAAGCTTAACGTACATGGACATTACATTACTTTTTCGGAATACTTATTACATAAAAAAACACACACACAAGAACCGTAATAGTTTAGTGTCTTTGGAAACTCGTAATATAATCTTCTAATCGTGGTGAAAGATCTTGAGCATCTCCCATAAAGATCTTCCTTTTTTTACCTAAAACCTTTCTTTATTTCCTGGGGAAAAGAAAACATAAAAGGGTGAGCTCAAATGCTCAGTAAGGGTAAACAAAAGAAATATCAATCACATCATATTCATAATAACATAACATTTTGGAAATCATAACCTACAAAAGAGATCATATTAACATGGGATAAATCATAGTAGTGAAATGTAATCCCAATAATCATAATTTAAAACATGAAACTTTATGGAATACACACATAATCATAGAGAATCATTTCTTATTATTCAAGACTCATTTCCAAGACTATCTTAGTGGACAAAGTCCATTTCTGAACCGAGTTCACTCCTCGTTTCAGTCCTGTTTCACTGAACCGGTTTAACCAGCAGTTCCGGCCATGTCTATCTCATGAGATATAAAATCTTTACCCAATTCATTGGAGGGAGATATAGGTCCCACCCATCTCATAATGATACCATTCTTATGTGTGCCACAAAATCATAAACCATACATCATTGCATAACCCATGTAATAAAAATGGGAATCTTAAACATCATGACATCATAAAACAATTCACATAAGATAATGGAATTCATAAAAATATTCCCATCACAACATAATAAAATCAATGTAATAATAGGGATATAAACATAACCCTATATTATCTTAGACGGAAAATAGTTTTTATGAAACACTTGAACTCCATTCTTGAGGAAAATATCATTTCTACTTCAAAAACATTTTTCCTTTCTTAATTTGTCATAAAATTTTAAACTAAAAGAAGTTGATTAAAAATAAACTTGAAAACATGTAAAGGAGGATTCATGGAAATAGTGTTTTAAAAATCCATTCACGCCGTATATGTTAAAAAACATTCTTCTCGTACTTTTTTCAGAAAAGTCAAAAAGTACCTCGTATGAAAAATGACAAAAGATTCATTTCATATCTTTTACTAAAATCTCAACGAAGGGTAAAATTGGATTTAAACAATTGTAGGTGGATGAAAATAATATTACATATTGATAAAACGTGGATGTGGATGATAAAATACACCCCAGTAAATGCCAAAGATTAAACAATCTCGGATAAAAATGAGATTGTGATATTTTCCATTACCTTAGGTCCGATTTGCTTTGTAAGTGTCCGAACCTCATATATAATGATTTAAATAATGTCATTGACTTATTCCAGAATCATAATCATTGTTATGATATCATATATGGTTCACTTATGACTTTATATTACCCATTCTTTTGTAAATTTCATGTTAAAGAGCGTTTTGAATAAAATAGTTTCATTTGTCGTCCGTGTTTTGGCTTGTAATTATTCATATGATTACTTAGATAATGATTACTTAATTACAGATTATAAAACATGATTTATATATAATATATATTCAGAAAATACATATATATAATAGATCTGTAAATGGAAAGAAATACACCGTTCATGGAGACGGTAGGTCGTACGTACGCATGAACGCTATTTTCGTTTCCTTATTGAGTTGAATGGAATTAAGTAGATGAAATACATATATATACTCATAAATACAGTATCATTATTATGTCATATATTTCATGATTAATTATTATATATACTTTGTAATCATTCATGAATGGTTAACGTGGAGAATGAATCGCATCGCGTCGTGGAGACAGTAGTCCGTACGTACGCACGAGCGATGATATCGTTCTCATGATCGCGGAATTTTATTGGATTTTATGTATACTATCACTTTAAAATAATCATATATAGTTATTTTGTACACCATTATACCCATACAAGTAAGGTGGTGATGGAAAATAGATTACACCACGGCGTGGAGACAGTATTCCGTACGTACGCACGCGCGGTGATTTCATTTTCCGTAGGATGCATAGATGGTGAAATAGGGTTGTTTTATAATTATAATAACATATCAGTATATGAGGGATACTGATGTTATTTCTTCATAATGAAACAACCTATGAAGAAGAAGTGGAAGAAGAAATAAACTTGAAATAATCGGTAACAAACATTACCTCTTCTTTGAAGTGCCTGTTTGAGTTCTCCTCTTAGGGCACTAAAATTGGTCTGTGTAGAAGACCAGGACCTCTAGGATGTTTCTAGGGAAGTGGAGTAGAGAATTTGGCAGGGATTGTCCGAGCTAGAAGGCTCAAAGTGGTGTGAGGAAGAGAGGGAGGAGGTTCCCTTTTATAAGGGAGGAGAGGGGCTCTTTTGGAAAAACAAAAAATATTATTTTATTATAAAGCCAAATTCTGTTTTAAATAGCTATAAATTTATTTATTTTGAAGAAAAGGTAGGGATGGGTAGAAATCCTCTCATCCAATAGAATTTATTCAAGTTTAGGTTCCTGTTTTGACCTTATCATTTATATTTATCTTTATGTTAGATAATTTTACTCTTACCGTGTCTTTTTGTGTTCTTACACTATAAGGTTAATAAAATTACTATAACAAGACAAACGAACCCCAAGTTGTTTATTATTAATATATATAGCCTTATCTAAATCATTTGGCCCATCCTTAGATTTTTAGGAATAAAATAACAATTAATAATATAATATTTGATTTAAAAACTATTTTATTTCAATTTTGATACTATTTTGTAATTGATTTTTGTGAAACTCATAACAGAATGATTAGTTAGACAAACGTTAATTAAAGTAATAATAACATGTCATATTAACCTAGGAAATTATTTGAATTCATAAAAAGTCTTAAATTACATTTATTTGTGTATTTATAACATCAATTATGTCAATATTTTATTAATAAGATAATTACTGCATCATCTTTGTGACAAATATAAATTAACTTTTTTAATGTCTAAAAATTACAAATAAAATATCATTATTTAGGAAATCATGTTATATTTCTAATGAAAATTAATATTCGAATTTATCCTATGTATAACCCAATATTAAAAATGATTTAGTTATTAAACTTTGATTTTAACTATTTTAACCCTTCTTTAAATAAATTAATAATAAATGTCCTAATCTAATCCAAGTATGCCTAAATGGTCATATTTTATTTATAAGGTTGTTTTTGGTCGAATTAAACTTATCCAATAGAATTAGGACATGTGTTAGGGTAATAATAATAACATTATTACCCTTAATTACCCTATTTACTTTTAACTATGGTAAAAAAAAGTAAAAAGTTACTATTCACCAAAAATTATTTTCATCTCATTGAACCACATTTTACATACTGACATCAACCGTGTCTCTAGGATTTTTGAAATTCCACTCATAGAAGTGGTAAAATTATGTTTTATGAAAAATTCATTTTTTAACTACCACTTAGTGGTTTCACTATTCATAAAAAACGACATTTCCAGAAAAATAGCAAAAATTAGGCCTAAGCTATATTTGATATTATGAACTCAAAAATGATTTCTATTTTACCATATTAAAATCATATTAGTTTCATTAATTAATTTAAAAATTAATTCCGGTCGTCAAAACAAATAGCGTGTTCTTAAGAGCTAAAAACTATCAAAAGATTGACAATTGATTATGTCTGGTTTAAATGTGAAATTACATCCAATGACCAAAATTGTATTAAATTGTAAAAATATATTTTAAATATACTTTAAAACTACTCAAATTAATAATTTATCACTATTAATAATTTTGGTTAAAAATGTTGTTTTTAATTAAAATTTAGTAATTTTCACTATTCATCAGAAAATGAAAGTTAGCCGAAGAGTACCAAATTTTCACCCTAAGCTAATTTCGATATTCTGAATCTAAAAATGAAGTCCATTTTGAAAAATAAAAGATACAAAATTTCAAAAAGTGGTTATTACTATTCAAAACGGCTAGTTTTAATAATATTTTAATAGCATATCGTTGTTTAGTGAAACTCGGCATTGCATACTACACACGCTGTCGAGGAAGGTCTCGATTGCGTGTAAGGAAAGGCAAGTCAAGGATGCATGTTGTGCAAGCTCCTTTTGGTGTAGCGTACAACACAAGACATTAATGAAATTAAAAATAATATTTTTCATAAAATCTCAGGGAGTTACATAGCCTATCCCTAATGGTCAATCGTAATATAATTCTTACATCCAAGTAAATATAAAACATAATAAAGGGGTGAGTTCAGATGCTCAGTAAGGAAACAATATAGCAGAAAATATCATAAATAAACATAAATATTTAAGGAAATGTATAAGACTAAAAAATACTTTTAAATATAAACTTCAGCTTAATATGGAAATGATAAATGAAATAATTCCATTTACATATTCACATGAATATTCTACTAGTTAAATGATCACATGTTATATCAATAGAAAATTTTATAATGATTGTATTCGTAATGTAAGACATCATACCAACATTGTCAAGGCCATGTGCCAAGACTAGAAATAATATATTGTCGAGGCCTTGTGCCAATACACTTTTTTTTCTCATGATACTTATTGATGCATAGAGGAGCTATAGCGGGCTTAACTCGTCACTTACTAAGTCCAATGCATTCCTCATATGAACATATATAAACATAACATAAATATTTGTATTAAAACTAGCATAAAAATTGTTAATAATTTAACAATAAACCATTATTGGAATAAAAATAACACATCCATAGTCAAAAATATCACAAAACCATCAATACAATATGGAAAATTGTATCATAATAAATCAACTTGAAACAAGTGTAAAAGCCATTAAAGGATGTTGACATAGATGAAATCAAAACTATTTTAGAGAAAAAACTCTTTCTATTTTGAAATAATTTAGAAGTAAATAATTATAAAAGAAAACATTTATTTTAAAAATAATATTATAATCTTGTAAGGTAAACCTCAAAGGTTTAATAATGTAAGAAAATATCATCAAATTCCATTAAAGTTAAAAAATCATTTTTACCTTAATTTGCCGAAAAGGACATAAAGTATCTTGTTTGGAAAAAAATGAATGATTTCATTAAAACTATTTTATAAAATGGAAAAAATGGTATAAATTAATTTCAACCATATTATTGAAAATTGAAAAAAAAAATGTTATGGAATACAGTTTTTAGAATCACGGATGTGGATAATACAGAAGTCCTAATAGTTTTTTACGTATAAACAATGTCAGATAAATAATGATATTTTAAAATTAACCTTTACATTGTACTTTTATTTAATAGAGGTCAGTCTAAACTCTTGTATAATTGTTAAAACATTTTTATTAAATTATAAAATAACCACATACATAAATATTATGTAATATATGATCCTATAATATTTCTTTGTTAAAAATATTTCAATAGTATCATTGATTCAGGTGTTAATAGATTTGTTTTCCTTGATATCTTTTGTTATCTAAGTCATATTTTATATTAATAGGATATGTTGGAATAATATCCATAATCATATTAGTTTCATAAAAATTATTTTTAAATAATAAAATGAAATTTATTCTTGAATAGGTATGATGTGGAATGAATCTCATTGCATTCGTGGAGACGGTAATCTGTACGTACGCACAAGCAACAATATCATTATATTGATGGGGAAATCATATTTAATTGTATGTTATATCATATATAACTAATATTTAACATGTTATATTTATTATTTTTCTCAATTATTTTCATTATTATATCCATACAAACAATTAAGTGTTGAATTACAAACTATACCACGACGTCAAGACAAAAAGTCATACATATGCGCATATGGTGACATTGTCATTACTAGGATAGATAAAATAATGAATACTGTTGTACCGTATTTATAATAACATAATATTATGTTTATGGTACTACATTTATTATTTTTTTATGAAACAAAACAAATAAATAGGATGTCTAAGAAGAAAAGAACATTGAAAGAGGTGAGTAAATAATTACCTTTTCTCCAAGTTATTGTTTTTTATTTTTCAAAAAGGGCTTCATAAGTCATAATTATGATCAATTTAAGGCCTCTAGGTTGACTTTAAGGAAGTTGGGAGTATATTTGAGTAGTTTTTGGCCAATCCAAATGGCTTTGGAGGGGTGATTTTGAGAGAAGGAGAAGTACTCTTTTATAAGAGATGTGAGGGTCACTTTAGGAAATGTTTGAGATTTTAATTA
The DNA here is from genome assembly GCA_963277665.1 of Viscum album. Classification (NCBI taxonomy): domain Eukaryota; kingdom Viridiplantae; phylum Streptophyta; class Magnoliopsida; order Santalales; family Viscaceae; genus Viscum; species Viscum album. The sequence goes on along the minus strand of OY728135.1, from coordinate 1,543,050,612 downwards.
TTACACAATACTTTATGGATTATAATGGCTAAAAAATATTAATTTCTTGGATAATGTGGTTTTGGGTCACAAACCACCCAAAAAATTGTATTTAGAAAGGTTTGGGTCACAATATTAACATTATCTTTTATATTTAATTCTTAGTTTAATAGTTTAACTTTTACAATGTCTACTTGTATTTATATATTTCACTGCTAATAAAAATACTATAAACATCCATGATAACCCAATGTGGTTCATTAATGACAGATATAACATTATATAATTTCATTGTCCTAACCTTATATTTTTTGGAATAATATATCAATTAAAAATATTTTATTTTCTTAAAAAATGCATTTCTGTCAATTTTGAGAATATTTTGTAATTGATTTTTCTAAATGTCATAAAAACATGATTACTTCAAATAAATTACATAAATACTAACATGTCATGTTATCTTATAAATTTTTTTTAATGCAACAAAATTCTCAATTTAAAATTGTTTGTATATTTATAATATCAATTATTTTAATCCTTCATTAATAAGGTAATTTTTGAAACCGCATTAGGTCATAAATAAATTAAATTATTTAATGTCTAAAAATTAAAATTAAAAAACCACTAAGTAGTCAAATTTTTTATATTTCTAATGAATATTTATAGTTAAATTTATCTTATGTATAACCCTATATTAAAAATGTTTTAGTTACGAAAAATGTAATTTAACAATTTTCATTATACTTTAAATAAAATAATAATAAATGTCATAATCTAATCCATGTGGGTCAAAGAGGGTCATATTTTTTTAAGGATTATTTTGGTCTAACAAAACCTATCCAATATAATTAATATATGTTTTAGAGTATTTATAATATCATTATTTTCATTAATTTCCCTATTTAATTTTAACTGTGGTAAATAAAAATTCAAAAGTTACTATTCCCTGAAAAAAATTCTTCTATTAAACCGCATTTTAATTAATAATTTTATTCGCGTCTCTCAAATTTTTAAAACTAAATTCACAGAAGTGATGAAATTTCATTTTATGAAAATTGGAAAATGTTCCTAGAATGTTGTTAAAATACTTTAAAAGTTCAATAAAATATTATATATATAATTTTATTATAAAATGACTCTAATGAATTACATTAGCATGTATAGGTATTATGTATCGATTTTAACCAAAAAAAAAATTCAAAAAAAAAACAAATTATTTAAATAAAAATTCGGTTTTAAACAATAAAATAATGTTTTTCACTATACATAAAAATTGAAAGTATTCAGAAAATATCCAAAAAATCACCATAAGCTAATTTTGTTATTCTGAATCCAAAAAAAGTTCATTTTGAAAAAGAAAATTTCTAAAATTTCTAAAATTGGTTATAATTATTCATAACAGCCAGTTTGATTGGACGTGGTGTGCTAGATTTCGAAGTTGCATACAATGCACACTGTTGTATTATTAAAAGGGAAGCATACCATGGAAGCTTAGGGTGTTACAAAGAACCATCAAGAAATTTTAGTGGATTGTTTCCCATTCTAATGGAATACTTATTAACACATGGACATTTTTTCAGGGGCCCATAAACATCTCATACACAATTATTCCCAATATCATTTACTCTAGCATGGATGTTTTTGACTCTCATTCACATATGGTTTCAGTCATCTCCATGCTTCATGATCCCAATTTGGGAGCATAATTTACCTAGGTCTGAGCTATATGACAGTAAAATATGTTCTTTAATATCCCACAAGATACTAAACATCACAATATTTATGGTCCATTCTTCATGACCATAAAATGAAAATTCATTCTTTGTTGATCATGCCATTAAAATGAATATTTCACATCGAATGATGTTATACTACATAGATATCCAAGAATTATGTATGGCTTGATTTCCATTCTCAAGGGATAGATAGGAATTCACAGACACTACATCTTTGGGCCCATCCACCCATTCCTCTCTCCCTTTCTTTCTTTCTTCAATGACATAAATGGTTTTTTTGGGAATGTGATGTGATATATTGGATCTTTTGATCATCATTAAAATAATTTTTATTTAGAGTACAAGACAACATATTTACCTTTTAGAAACCTCACTCTTTAGTATGTTCCATGTGGCCTTAAATAAAGTCCTTTGGTGTCTTTGTTTTATGAAATTAAACTACATTTAAGTTTCCAATATTTTTCCACCTTATACTACCTTTAACACATTAGAAATTTGGAATTAATATAATTTCCAAATATGTAGTGAGGTTTGGATCTCCCTAGTCCTCATTCTCATAATCCTTTATCACGGTGCAACATTGGACATCTACACCATAAATTGTCCGAAGTCGATTACCATAAACTAAAATTGTCAATGTCCTCGTCACACGATGATATATTATATGAGAAAACCAATATTATCATTTGGGAGAATATTTCCCCCATAATATTTGTGTTGGTAATCTATCATTCCATCTACATGAACTTTGTGTGGATTGATTCAAATCCTAGTGGGATACATGTCAATGCTCAAACATTTCATCATGGTCCCAGCTACCAGATAACTAAACCATTTAGAAATATAGACTTGGTTTTTCATGAGGAATGGTTGGTACAACATGGGGTATTTTTGGTATCATTATTGTCAGTTTATTTTCATCACTACATGTTTCCCCTCTATGTTTAATTTTTCATATGTCCTAGTCACTAGACGATAAACTACGTAGCATTCACATCCTTACCGTAAGATATTTAACTACAATGATACTTTCCCATAATATGAGATCACACTAGGCACCACATGGTCTAAACATTACAACAATAAACTAAGAGCCTCTGGTCTAGGCAACATGACCTAAAACCTTTTTTAGTAATGGTTACCTTGATACCAAACTCTATTTAGGCCTTCAGTCCCCTTCGGGATTCCAATCCAGACCTGATCCTTCTTAATGGTATTCACATCCACATTTTTTTCTGTGAGGAGTTATGGGACGTGATGTTTTTTATTCCATAAGGAAATTTCCTCGATACATTTCCAAGCTTCATGTATCCATTTATTGGTTTCTTTATCCTCTTACACGTCTCATGGGAACCCCTGACGGAATGGTCTCATGCCGCTTTTGCTCACCTACATTTTTGGGTCATCATCTTAGAATTCATTTGATGACATTTTGATAAAATTTTAATGTTTTGAATATGTTCAACGGTCAAATATCATTATCCATCCCCATCCCTGGAAGGGTGCTGTGGACGATGTCCCTCGAATACGGACAATAGTTATCCTCCATTGTCACTATATCCCCTTTAACGTGATCTAGATATCAGTCAATGTGAATCAAATTTTCCAACTTATTATGATTTTATGGATCCCCATCACCCTTGTTGTTTTCCCTCCAGTCATTGGAACACATTGAGTGGGAATCTTAGTACAGTTGGGGCTTTCCCACCTGACATTTTCTTTCCATTGATTTGTGTCATTAATATTATGGATAAATTCTATGATCACTGATAGTTTCCAACATCAAGAAAGGATCACATGGGGATAAAATTCTTGTTGTAGTCTATACACATGATGTAGTTACACATCCTACATGGTTCAATCTATATGACCATAATGTATTGAAATTACTCGTGATCACATCGGTAATATGTTGTATATGATTGGGATTTCTAGTGCCTCATTTATGCCAGGTGTTTCATTCCTTTAAAATATAATATTTCATTAAGAGACAAGTAAAACAATCGAAAATATATGAACATCAACTATGAGTATGGAAAAATGTCATTGTATGATCATTTTTTATCATTCACTTTAGGTTGGTTTTCCAATCAACACACTTTTTCCTCAGGATAAATTTTCACCCATTAATGTATTATTTGAACTAGGATAAACATTGTAACATCTTTATCTTCACCACATGATATTAAATTGTGTGGAATATGTCCAATAAACAAGAAATTAAATTGGACTACTATGGTCAAAACTATATGACCATAATCTAGGATGATTCCCAAAGTTCCTTCTTAGAGTGAGTAGTGTGGTGTGGATTTATTTTGTCCTCAATCATGTAGGGTTTCTCAAAATACCACAACACTTATTCCCACATTGGACTCCAAACACCCTTTACCGCATCCTTACCACAAAACATTAATGTTCATAGACATTTCATATCTATAAACATAATCTAAGACCCCATCATCCTTATAACATGTTGAAAAATGGAATAACATTATCATGTTCTGACATGATAGAACATCACCTTTGGCACTAGCCATTCACTGTTCCACTTTTCATGACCAATATAACTCTTTATTACTATAGAATACTATGACACTATATCATAATATAGGCATTCAAAAAACACATATAACCAACCAAATTCACAAACAAAGACATATCATCAAATTCATCTCTATCTGTATGGGCTAGACCATTACAAGAATGTTTCCCCTTCATGAACAACATTCATCTCCATTCCCACTAATATGGGATTTGACGTGACTCCAAGACAATTCATCCGTGGGTACATCCACAGACTCTATAAAACCTTAATCCCCTTATCCTAGATCATGGTCCATGATCTATGACCTTAAACATTTTACAATTCATCTTGAGACACATCTGTGTTGCATTAGATCCATTAGGCCCCCATTCACAATGGGTATTACCTCTTGAATAACTCATGAATACTTACCCTCAGTTTGACCATTCCTCTATCATGGTCTAAACATTATTACCCTAAACAAATAGTTTATGAATCTAATTATATTCCGAGATATGTAGTGTGTCATTAACCACTTTTGTCCCCATTCACTTTGGGTCTTTCATGATGCCTCATAATGTACAACCATTATGATATTCCTTTATGGTCCAATCTTTATGAACATAAGCTAAAAACCTATCATCCTTAATGCATGAGAGTCTTCACGGAGCACCGGTCCAAGGAACCCAGTTCATAGAGAGCATCCAAAAGGGTGTTAGTGTGTAAACACTTTCAAAAATATATATAAATATATTATAATTACTTTAATAGATAAATAATTATTATTAGGAATATAATAAACATTTTTTATTTAGGTTCTAAATATCATTTTACTATTATATATGATGTATAATATTCGAAAAATAAATTTTGACATGGGGTATGGTTTATTTGTGTTAATGTCAATAACTTGAGACATATTTAATATTTTCCACTATGTATTTATTTCCAAGGCTTATTAAATTATGATGTTCCATTAAGTATAATAAAATTATATTATCTAATGAAATTTTATTCTCTATATCATGACATATATTCCATGTTACTTTCTTTCATTCAACAAAAATATCATATGTCTATCACATATCATATTAAATTCATTGTGAAATGTATTATATAATGAACAAATATTTTTTATTATGGTTTATATACATCCTAATTTATATACTATATCATCATAATCAATTTATTAATGAAATATTATTTTCAATTTCATGTTTCCTAATTAAAATTTCATTGAAAAAAAATTGAAAAATTTATAATGGTTCCATTTACAATGTCACTATATTTTTAATATTTATTATACTCAAATTCCTAATTAAGGGATTTCGAGGTTATATTTCACTAATATTCCATTCACATTCAAAATATCATTTTATAATTTTGGTTTGAAATTATTTTTATCATTTCACATTACATTGAATCAAAATTGAAGCAAATTATTTCTTGTATGTAGTGTCCATAATTATCTCTTATTTTAGTCAGTAATATTTCTCAACCATGTCCAAATTCATAATGTTAAATCCATATTTTTTTCTCACAACATTAAAGAATGATATTGGTTAAATAGAATTTTTTTTACTTTATTTACAATCGTTGCAAAATATTCTCTTTATTCTTTTCAACACATTTTATTTGTTACATTCAATACAAATGTGTGTAATATATATTATTTTTAATAATTATAATGAATTACTTTTCCCTAATTTATAAATTGTCTTCATTATCCAGCATACATTAAATGATTTATTTTTTCTATAAATAAAAATATATTCCAATTATTATTTGAATTTGTCAAATTTTAGTGTTATTAATGAAAATGTTATTTCAACTTGTATTTATTTTTGATTTTTGAAATTACCTTTTAATGAGGTTTTTAATCAATGATAAGATAATCCATTAATTCGTTATCAATGTTCATTCAAATGTGTGATGTGATCATAATAAAATTTATGTAGGAGAAAATGACATATCAATTCCTCTAACATTATTAATCATGAATTTGTATTGACATAAGCATTATCCTAAGGTGTTCTATCATTGAAAGACTGATATTATTATCAATAAATTTAATTGTGGCCACCAAGATATCAATACATAAATTAGTTATGGATATTATTAAATTAACCAAATACCCTTTCTATAGTTACTATAAATACCATTTAGATCAACCTAATAATTGGTGGTCACATTCTTAGTATATTATTGAATTTTATTGAATGATAATTTGAAATCTATATTATCATTTTGTAAGTATTTTATATGTATTTATGTATTTAATCCATTTTTTAATAAATATTGATTTAATTTTTTTATGTTATGTGTTTTTTAATATTATTGGCATATAATGAATTATATATTATTTTATATCATATGATATGATACATATTTAACTCAAGAGTAAATGCCATCCACTATAGGGAATTTTCCATTATGTAATTCCATCACGGTAGTGATATATTACACATTCTTATAGTTTCCTATTTTATGTAGTTTATAGATTATTATAATGTGATGATGTTTTATTAGAAAACTTATTATGTCAAAATTCATTTGTTATGATTCAAGACATATTATTGAGGTTTTATTAGTAATAATATTCATAGGATGTGTTATATTACCTTAATTTTGTTCTCATAAATAGATTGTATATGATCTATACTTATAATCTCTAATTGATATCACTTTTGTTAAATTATTCTGTGAATTAAATATCACCCCTTATTAAGTTTCAGTTTCCTCATGTTATCAAGAAAAAAATAACATAAGATATATCAATATGGATGTGAAGTGTGATGTATATTATTGGAGTTGAGGAATGCTTATTGTAACATAAGTAATCCTTCCATTATGTAGATAAATTCAAATTTTTTGGGAATGATATGGGATGGTATTATTGATCAGTTTTTACTCATTCTGAAACAATTTAATCATATAAGTTATTTGGTTTGTATGTCCGTCAATAGTTTTTATTAAACATTGTAATTAAAAATGCATTATGTTTCATTCCCTCCAGTCAGTAACAAAACATATATTTAATGAATAATTTTATCATTTTTGGGCTTTGGATTACAAATTTTCAGGATCCTTGGATGACATGATACATCATGGTAATTATTAATTTTAAGCCAAACTTCTTAATTTCATTAATATATATTTCTAGCTGTAATATTTTATGTGTACCTTAAATTTGAAAAATATATATTTTAATTTATCATTTTAAAAATATATTAATCAAGAATTATTCTAATTCTGTATTCAAGATTTTTCGAACAGAAAAATTGAATCACTGGTTGTTATATATATAAAATATGTGAATTTAATACTGTACGAATATTTATTTTAATAGAAGTAAATGATTTTTATGTTAATATATATTATATATTTATTCCATTGTTTATCCAAATTATAAAATATAACATTTTATTTTTGTATATAAATATTAAATAAATATATGTTCACTAGTTAGAAAGAAAGATATATTGTAAATGAATAAAAAATTACATGAAACATCATATAACCAGATTTTAGGAATAAAATTTATTTCATCCATTCTAATTACTATTACTTGTTGACTTCATGTGGATTTTATGGTTTTATGGAATTAATTATTTTTTCATTATTTTTTCCCCCTAATTAATTTTGTACAAGGATTTACAAGGATGTTAATTATGTTTATCAGTGGTTATTGTAACACCCCAAGCTTCCACGGTACGTTTCCCTTCGAATAATGCAATGGCGTGCATTATACGCAACTTCGAGATTTTAACACACCACAACCAATCAAACTAGCTGTTATGAATAGTAATACCTACTTTTTGAAATAATATAAATTCTGTCCCTCAAAATGGACTCCTTTTTTGGATTCAGAATATCGAAATTATCCTAGGGTGAAATTTTGGTACTTTTCGGATAACTTTCATATTTTGATGAATAGTGAAAATTACTAAATTTTAATTAAAAACAACTTTTTTAATCAAAATAATTAATAGTGATAAATTATGAATTTGAGTGGTTTTAAAGTATATTTAGAATATATTTTTACCATGTAATACAATGTGGGCCATTGAACATAATTTCACATTTATACCAGACATAAACAAGTGCCAATCTTTTGATAGTTATTATCTTTTAAAAACACGCTTTTTTTTTACAATGGGAATTAATATTAAATTAATTTCTGCCACTTCTGTGTTTTGAATTTGGAAAAATGGATTCCATATTTGGAATCAGGATTTTCAAATTGTGTAAATAGGTAACTTTTATTTTTAGACATTTTGAATAATTACTGCGGTAAATATTTTATTTACCATGGTTAAGGGTAAATCCGGTAAATAAAGGTTAAAAAATAATATTATAATAATAATAAATTACCCTAAAATGTGTCCTAACCTTATTGGTTGATACATGTTCGACCATAGGCATCTTTGGGTCGATTTGGGGACCCCATGGAGCCACTTGTAGGTGATAGGGACACTTTATTTTAATTAAGTGAAAATGAATACAAAAATGATACAAGCATATATCTTTTAGAAAAACAATTTTTACATAGGGTTATATAAGTTGGATTTTAGACTATAAATATTCATTATAAAGATAAAAATATTTCATACATAATTATATTTTATTTATAATTTTTAGAGATTACATAATTTAATATATTTATGACACAATGGTGATGCAGTAATTACCATAATAGTGAAAAATTGGAATAATTGATATAATAAATACCCAAATAAATATAATTTGAGACTTTTATTGAATTAAACTAATTTTCTAGGATAATATGACATATTAGTATTGATTTAATTGACTTAGTTCTAAGTAATCATTCTATAATGAGTTTCACAAAAATCAACTATTGAATAGTGTCAAAATTGACATAAAAGAGTTTTTAAAACAAATATTATATTATTAAATCATATTAAATTCCTAAAAATCTAAGGTTCAGCCAAGAGACTTATATCATGATAGGTATATCATTAATGGACCACATCTGGGTCTCTTGGATGTATATAGTATGTTTATTACCTATATAATATAAAACTACAAAGTGACATGGTAAATGTCAAACTAATTAACTAAGAGTTAAAACTAAAAGATAAGGTTAATATAGTAATCCAAACCTGTCTAAATTCTATTTGATGAATGGTTTTAGACTTATCCCCACCATAACCGTTTAATAATAAACTTTGGAGCCATTATAAACCGAATATGAATTTATTATAAATTAATATTTCTAGATTTTCCAAAGGTGCCCCTCACCCCTCTTATAAAAGGGAACTCCTCCTTCTCATTTCTTCACACCTTAAAAGCCTTTTGGTTCGGCCAACCCCTGCCCAAATACTCTCTCAACTTCCCTAACTACAACCTAGAGGCCTTATTTTTATCATAAAACCATCTTAAGGAGCTCTTTTGATCAAATCAAAAGGAAGAACCCGAAGAAGAGGTAATGTTTTCACCACCCCTTTTCAAGTTCCTTTCTTCTTCCACTTCTTCTTTCATTGTTATTACCATTATAAAATAATAACTCCAGTATCATATATATACTGTGATGTTATTATAAATATGTTACAACCATATTCAGTATTCTATCCATCCTTTGAATAACATGTCACCATACGTGCGTACGTACGGCTTACCGTCTCCACGTCGTGGTGTAATTGTTATTCAATATATTATTATTTGGATGGGTATAATAATGATGTGTAACTAATGTAAATAATAAATATAACATGATAATGATTCTATATATATGATATACCATCCAATTATATATTATTTTAATATCAAAAGAATGATATTGTCGCTCGTGCGTACGTACGGACTACCGTCTCCACGAACGCGATGAGATTCATTCTCCATCATATCCATTCAAGTATAATTATAATTTGATTATTTAAAAATAGTATCTAAGTAATTTATATCATTCTGGATATGAATAATATACATCTCATTAATAACGAATATGGCTCACATAACAAAGAATATAAAGTAAAATGAACCCGTTAACACCCGAAATGACGATAATTCTAAGATATTATTAACAAATCAATGTCAAAAGATCATATATGATATCATATTAAAGTAAATGATCCTTTTATAATTCAATAACAATTATTTCATCATTATACAGGAGGTTAACCTACCGTTGACCAAGGAAAAGGTACAAAGTAAGGGATTTTCTTATCTCACTTTCAATTCCGTGAGATTTCCATTGTTCGCCACTAAATTATTGAAAGTGGTGTATTGTGTACTGCCATTTGATATATATTATCATGATTCTCTTTATATTCATGTTATTATATAAATCATTTGGTGGTTATTAACTTTTGGCCATACGAATCAGTTGACTAACGTGGTAAGGAGTTTCTTATCTCACTCTTAATTTCGTGAGAATTCCATTATTCACCACTTATTTATTGCATGTGGTGTGTGTGCTACCCATGTTTGTATTCATTGTGTAATATACTTTAATTCATGTATATTTACATCATCATTGTGTTATCCTTCTTTCATGGGTTCATGTTTCATAAGTTACCAAATCGATAAAGGAATTTGAAATTCCAATTTCCATTTATTCGGCTTTACGCAAACTCCATTGATTATTTTACTCCGAGATTATGTGTGGAATCTCTATTCATTTGCTTATGTCATGATTTCCACTCCCCTTTCCTGTGGATATACTTTTGATACACATAATCACTCCATTGATAATTTCTCAAGTCATCGATATGAATTTGATAAGAGTAATTTTAAATCATTCTCCATTTGTTGAGTTAAACATCCAATTCCCTGGTGTTGTTTTTACAAGATTATGTGTGAATTTCCTTTGATTGTTTTACACTAAATAACCAATCATATTTAGTGTATTTATATTTTTCACACATAACTATGTTGTTGATTTATCCTTAACCTAAGGATACGGCCTTTATGAGAGATTTCATCTCAACTTAAATTCCATTGAGACTTCTTTGTTGTTATACACCAAATCACATTTATGTGGTGTATATAATGTACTTTGAAAAAGTATATCATGAATCCCTTTATTCTCATGATATAACAAAGTTTTTATTACCTCAGTTATTTGTATTCAAGTGTCTCTCTTTTGGTTAGAATCTCTAACTAAAATATCATTTCTTAAATGTTTTAAAGACTTATTCATCTAAATATTTCTCATTAATGTCCATGTTTTAAAAATGGTTTTAAGGATTTATTTATATGTACATTAATGTTTTAAAATTAAAACTCCTTTTAAAAAAGTTTCAAAGTGGTATGGGACACTTTGACTCAAAAATCTATTTTTAAATGGCTTCTTGAAAAATAGTGTGACTTTTAAATGATTTCAAGAAAAAGGGGGATATTTCTCTCAAAAAGTTTTGATGATTATTTTCATTTATGTCAACATACTTCATTATTCTTGATTGAAGTTAATGTGATACAATAAAATCTTCCATATTGTATCGAATGAGTTATTTTTGACTATGGATGTTCTATTTTTATACGATTCATGGTTTGTGGTTAAAGTATTGACAATTCGTATGCTAGTTTAAATACAAATGTTTATGTTATGTTTAAACCTGTTCATATGAGGAATGCATTGGACTTAATAAGTGACGGGTGGAGCCCGCTATAGCTCCTAGATGCATCGGTAGGTCTCATGAGACAAACTAGTGTCTTGGCACAAGGCCTTGGCAAAATCTTATTTTTAGTCTTGGCACGATGCCTTGACTATGTGGTTATGATAGTCTGTCATTATGCATTCCATCATTATGAAAGTGGTTATTGATATTGCATGGGATTTTTCGACTAGTAGAATATCCATGTGAGTAATTAAATGGCATTATTTTATTTTATATTTTCCATTTTATGCTGAAGTTCTAGTTTAAAAGGCTTTTGTTTTAGTTATAAACTGGCTTAAGTGTTTATGCTTATCTATGAATGCTTGTGCTATAATGTTATCCTTACTGAGCATCTGAGCTCACCCCTTTCAATGTTTTATTTTTCCCAGGATTATGAAGAAGTAATTTATGAATGACCTTCAGGGATAGTATGAGGGGATATGAAGACAAGATGTTTTTTTATGTTGTAATGTAAATATTTATGGATGTATCTAGTTATTCCAAGGCTACTAAACTAATCGGTCTTTCGAGACTTGATCTTTCTTGTGATCATGCCAATGTTATGTAATAATGCACCGACTCTGGGTAACTGGGGACGGGGCGTTACAGTTGGTATCAGAGGAAGTTTAGTACAAACCTTGGAAGCTAGATTTAGATAAACTCTGATTAGAGCACATAGACCTAAGATGAACTTTGAGGATTAGTATAGAATAACTTCCTAGAATTTTGGTATTGTAGAGATTTTGTGAGTTTTCCGAGCAATACATCCCTGTCTGGATACGAGTAGGTAGAGGCGGCTCTGGCACAGATGTACCTAGGGGTAAAACCCGACAAAACCACTTTGATCTAGACTCGAACAGGAACTGGTGCACGACAACGGGCCTTGCTGCACTCTTGGTTACGACACTCCCGGGGGATATTCTTAGGATAATTTACATTTTCTTTACAAACCGATTTAAAGTATTATATATATAAGATGAGAGTAAATGACCTTGGTTAATCCTAATGTGTTTCAAATTGAGAATATGGTGACATGTTAATCTCTAAACGATTTTATGAATACTGTTACTCACACAATGTTTTCTGGTTTTAGTCAATGGATGGATTCCAAGGAAGTCATAGTGACTTTGAGAATGATGTACAAGGTAGGAACGGTGGTGGAAATGAGCAAAAAAATGGAATGTTGATAGGCGTAAAAGATATCGTCTTTATGCCAAATCAATTTTCCAAAAATACGATCAAAAATATATATATTAACCAATTCCCAGACTCAAAAAAGAAGAGAAAGGTGATGAATGATAAGAGCTCCAGCAGTGGAGACCATGGAGAAAGGAATCCTCAATTTCCATCATGCAAGAAATGTGGAAGACGACACCCAGGAAAGTGTCTCAATGGGACAAAGAAATTCTTTACGTGTGGGAAGGAAGGACATAAAGTGATGAATTGCCGAAGAAAAATGAAGAGTACTATGGAAGAAGTTAAAAATGGTCCAAAGAGTCCATTTACAGTCATTTGTCGTAAATGTAGGGGACCTAACCATTACCCGAGTGAATGCCCTATTCTATAGTATATTTTCATGGTCAAAGAAGAAGCTATGTGGAAATAAATGGTTGGAGAAATGTTTAAAAAGTGTTAGTTCTCCTTGTTTATGGGTTTACTTTTCTCTTGTATTTGTAACCCTGTAGTTTTCCATGTGAGAATGATATTTGAGGAATAATTATCTTTTCTCTTGTGGATATTGTTATGAATAACCATTTGGTTTTATATGATCATTGGGTTTGTGGAAATTACAAGTTATTATAATTTGGGATGAAAATGCAAGGTATGATATAACATTTGTGGTTAAATTATGTTATTTTGAAGAATTTATCTCATTTTGGAAATATTATAAAATATAGTTTTTGAAAAAGTACAACACGTAGACCGTGTGACAACCCGTCGCGTCGGACAAAGCTGCGGGAATCGAACCCATAACCAAAGTGTGATTGGGATTTATCACCTACCACTGGACTACGTGATGTCCCTGGTTAGTGTGACTATTTTTTTAGTTAAATAATTTCATTGATCAATAATAATTTGATTTGGGATCTTATGTCTTATCAAATGAATACCCTTAGTATAGGAAAATGATTTGGTGATTAAGTGATAAAGTTTATTTTGGAAGTTGTTCGCTTTGTTGAGAACACTATATGCCAAAGGAAAATAGAGTAGTATGGGATTTCATTTGAGGAGTAATGGTGGTTTTTTTCTATGTTTTTATTATGGATCTATAGTGATTTGGGTTGTTTATGGAAATGATTAACCTATAATAGATAATATGTGATGAGGTTAATTACTTTTAAGTATGTGACTTTAAGAGTATTTGATGTCATTTGGAGATACAATTTAACATGGAAGACTACATTCTTATAAGTTTTGGGTTTTCAATATTAGTTTGGATTATAGTGAAGGATTTTAAGGAAAATTTATTATTGAATGGTATTTATTTAACTTTGGGGTATTGTTGGTTTAATTTTAGAAATTAAGAATAGTATTTTTTTCTCAAATGGAATATACATTTGGGGGATCATAAGATCTTATACTAACCATTTTGGGTTTGATTAATCTCTAAAGACAAGTTAAATATATAGTTTATCCTACATGGATCATGTATTTCTATAGAAGTTTATTCTAGCTCTTTTATTGTGACCAAGTCTTCTTGAATATTCATTGTTCAAAAAAATAAGTTAGTGGTAAAAAGTTATTAAATAATGAAACTCTACTTAAAAAGTAAGTATATCTCTTTATGTTCTTAGTCAATATCATAAATTAATTCCTCGTCCTTTTGTAATGTAACTTAAAACAAAAAAAATGTTGTCCGTTTACTTTCCTCCTAGGAGACTAATGGTCGTTTTCCCCAACACAAGTTTGTGGTTTTCTTATTATTAACTTTCTCCTGATCATGATTTCTATCCCTCTCCATCAGAAATTGACACTTAGTTTATCATCCATATCCATGTTTTCTTACATGGAATCCGAGTATGGGTTATCTTGGTTGACCTTTATACCTCTCTTTCCTTCTTTTAAAGTGATAGTTTTATTGACTCTTTTTCCGATGTAGGACTTTCCATTATATTCCCAAAACAATTTTAAAAATTGTGAGGATGCAATTTATTGAAGGAGGGTAGAATGTAACACCCAAATCTTCCACGGTACGTTTCCCTTCGAATAATGCAATGGCGTGCATTGTATGCAACTTCGAGATTTTAACACACCACAACCAATCAAACTAGCCGTTATGAATAATAATACCTACTTTTTGAGATATTATAAATTCTATCTCTCAAAATGGACTTCATTTTTGGTTTCGGAATATCGAAATTATCCTAGGGTGAAATTTTGGTACTTTTCAGATAACTTTCATATTTTGATGAATAGTGAAAATTACTAAATTTTAATTAAAAACAACTTTTTTAATCAAAATAATTAACAGTGGTAAATTATGAATTTGAGTGGTTTTAAAGTATATTTAGAATATATTTTTACCATTTAATACACTGTGGGTCATTGAACAAAATTTCACATTTAAACCAGACATAAACAAGTGTCAATCTTTTGATAGTTATTATCTTTTAAAAACACGCTTTTTGTTTTAACAACGGGAATTAATTTTAAATTAATTTCTGCCATTTCTGTGTTTTGAATTTGGAAAAATGGATTCCATATTTGGAATCAGGATGTTCAAAATCTGTAAATAGGTAATTTTTATTTTTATACATTTTGAATAATTATTGCGGTAAATATTTTATTTACCATGGTTAAGGGTAAATCCGGTAAATAAAGGTTAAAAGTAATATTATAATAATAATAAATTACTGTAAAACGTGTCCTAGCCTTATTGGTTGATACATGTTCGACCATCGGCATTTTTGGGTCGATTTGGGGACCCCATGGATCCACTTGTAGGTGATAGGGACACTTTATTTTAATTAAGTGAAAATGAATACAAAAAAGATACAAGCATATATCTTTTAGAAAAACAATTTTTACATATGGTAATATATGTTGGATGTTCGACTATAAATATTCATTAGAAAGATAAAAATATTTCCTACATAATTATATTTTATTTAAAAATTTTAGAGATTACATAATTTAATATATGTATGACACAATGGTGATGTAGTAATTAGCATAATAGTGAACAATTAGAATAATTGATATTATAAATACCCAAATAAATATAATTTGAAACTTTAATTGAATTAAACTAATTTTCTAAAATAATATGACATATTAGGATTGATTTAATTGACTTAGTTCTAAGTAATCATTCTGTAATGAGTTTCACAAAAATCAACTATTGAATAGTGTCAAAATTGACATAAAAGAGTTTTTAAAACAAATATTATATTATTAATTGATATTAAATTCAACAAAATCTAAGGTTCAGACAAGAGACTTATATCATAACAGGTATATCATTAATGGACCACTTTGGGGTATCTTGGATGTATATAGTATGTTTATTAACTATATAATATAAAAATACAAAGTGACATGGTAAATGTCAAACTAATTAACTAAGAGTTAAAACTAAAAGATAAGGTTAATATAGTAACCCAAACCTGTCTAAATTCTATTGGTTGAATTTTTTTAGACCTATCCCCACCATAACCTTTGAATAATCAACTTTTTAGCCATTATAAACCGAATATGAATTTATTATAAATTAATATTTCTAGCTTTTCCAAAGGTTCCTCTCACCCCTCTTATAAAAGGGAACTCCTCCTTCTCATTTCTTCACACATTAAAAGCCTTTTGGTTCGGCCAACCCCTGCCCGAATACTCTCTCAACTTCCCTCACTACAACCTAGAGTCCATAGTTTGATCAGAAACCCATCTTAAGGAGCTCTTTCGATCAAATAAAAAGAAAGAACCCGAAGAAGAGGTAATGTTTTCACCACCCCTTTTCAAGTTCCTTTCTTCTTCCACTTCTTATTTCTTTGTTATTACCATTATAAAATAATAACTCTAGTATCATATATATACTTTGATGTTATTATAAATATGGTACAACCATATTCAGTATTCTATCCATCCTTTGAATAACATGTCACCATACGTGCGTACGTACGGCTTACCGTCTCCACGTTGTGGTGTAATTGTTATTCAATATATTATTATTTGGATGGGTATAATAATGATGTGTGACTCATGTAAATAATAAATATAACATGATAATTATTCTATATATATGATATACCATCCAATTATATATTATTTTAATATCAAAAGAATGATATTGTCGCTCGTGCGTACGTACAGACTACCGTCTCCACGAACGCGATGAAATTCATTCTCCATCATATCCATTCAAGTATAATTATAATTTGATGATTTAAAAATAGTATCTAAGTACTTGATATCATTCTGGATAAGAATAATATACATCCCATTAATAACGAATATGGCTCACATAACAAAGAATATAAAGTAAAATGAACCTGTTAACACCCGAAATGACGATAATTCTAAGATATTATTAACAAATCAATGTCAAAAGATCATATATGATATCATATTAAAGTAAATGATCCTTTTATAATTCAATAACAATTATTTCACCATTATACAGGAGGTTAACTTACCTTCGACCAAGGAAAAAGTACAAAGTAAGGGATTTTCTTATCTCACTTTCAATTCCGTGAGATATCAACTGTTCGCCACTAAATTATTGAAAGTGGTTTATTGTGTACTGCCATTTGATATATATTATCATTAATCTCTTTATATTAATGTTATTCTGTAAATAATTTGGTGGTTATTAACTTTTGTCCATACGACTCAGTTGATTAACGTGGTAAGGAGTTTCTTATCTCACTCTTAATTTCGTGAGAATTCCATTTTTCACCACTTATTTATTGCATGTGGTGTGTGTGCTACCCATGTTTGTATTAATTGTGTAATATACTTTAATTAATGTATATTTACATCATCATTGTGTTATACTTCTTTCATGGGTTCATGTTTCATAAGTTTCCAAATCGATAAGGGAATTTGAAATTCCAATTTCCATTTATTCGGCTTTACGCAAACTCCATTGATTATTTTACTCCGAGATTATGTGTGGAATATCTATTCATTTGCTTATGTAATGATTTCCACTCCCCTTTCCTCTGGATATACTTTTGATACACATAATCACTCCATTGATAATTTCTCAAGTCATCGATATGAATTTGATAAGAGTAATTTTAACTCATTCTCCATTTGTTGAGTTAAACATCCAATTCACTGGTGTTGTTTTTACAAGATTATGTGTGAATGTCCTTTGATTATTTTACACTAAATAACCAATAATATTTAGTGTATTTAAATTTGTCACACATAACTATGTTTTTGATTTATCCTTAACCTAAGGATACGGCCTTTATGAGAGATTTCATTTCAACTTAAATTTCATTGAGACTTCTTTGTTGTTATACACCAAATCACATTTATGTGGTGTATATAATGTACTTTGACAAAGTATATCATGAATCCCTTTATTCTCATGATATTACAAAGTTTTTATTACCTCAGTTATTTGTATTCAAGTGTCTCTCTTTTGGTTATAATCTCTAACTAAAATACCATTTCTTAAATGTTTTAAAGACTTATTCAATTAAATCTTTCTCATTAATGTCCATGTTTTGAAAATGGTTTTAAGGATTTATTAATATGGACATTAATGTTTTAAAATTAAAACTCCTTTTAAAAAAGTTTCAAAGTGGTATGGGACACTTTGATTCAAAAATATATTTTTAAATGGCTTTTTGACAAATAGTGTGACTTTTAAATGATTTCAAGAAAAAGGGGGATATTTCTCTCAAAAAGTTTTGATTATTATTTTCATCTATGTCAACATCCTTCATTATTCATGATTTAGGTTAATGTGATATAATAAAATCTTCCATATTGTATCGAATGAGTTATGTTTGACTATGGATGTGCTATTTTTATACCATTCATGGTTTGTGGTTAAAGTATTGACATTTCGTATGCTAGTTTTAATACGAATGTTTATGTTATGTTTAAACCTGTTCATATGAGGAATGCATTGGACTTAATAAGTGAAGGGTGGAGCCCGCTATAGCTCCTCGATGCATCGGTAGGTCTCATGAGACAAACTAGTGTGTTGGCACAAGGCCTTGGAAAAATCTTATTTTTAGTCTTGGAACGAGGCCTTGACTATGTGGTTATGATAGTCTGGAATTATGCATTCCATCATTATGAATGTGGTTATTGATATTGCATGGGATTGTTCGACTAGTAGAATATCCATGTGAGTAAGTAAATGGCATTATTTTATTTTATCTTTTCCATTTTATGCTGAAGTTCAAGTTTAAATAGCTTTTGTTTTAGTTATAAACTGGCTGAAGTGTTTATGCTTATCTATGAAAGCTTCTGCTATAATGTTATCCTTACTGAGCATCTGAGATCACCCCTTTCAATGTTTTATTTTTCCCAGGATTATGAAGAGGTAATTTATGAATGACCTGCAGGGATAGTATGAGCGGATATGAAGACAAGATGTTTTTTTATGATGTAATGTAAAACTTTATGGATGTATCTAGATATTCCAAGGCTACTAAACTAATCGGTCTTTCGAGACTTGATCTTTCTTGTGATCATGCCAATGTTATGTAATAATGCACCGACTCTGGGTAACTGGGGATGGGGCGTTACAGTTATGTGGTGGTTAAAGTATTTTTAAAGGTAGTTGGAATTGTCAATAAGTTGGGAAATACAAATGACACCCACCATCTTGTCGGCGTGATCCACCCGAACCTTATGGGATTCTAGTTGAGGTTGGTTCCTACGATATTCTCCCTAACCAAACAGTATATTAAAATTGACCTGCTAGTTGGATATAAATAATGAATTCAATTATTTTATGATTCATAAGGAAGGTAATGGGGACTTTCGGTGATAAAATGACACCAATATTTACAATTTTATATTGTATATTATCAAAATTATATAATAGTTATTATATTTTTTATTTCTAAATTTCCACCTTCGAAATTTATTCTACCTTAAATTCCATGGAGGACATCTAAAGATGAACTTTTCTCTTATAAACAAGTTATATCAATGAATAAAATTAAATTGAGTCTCTTCTTATTTCTGTTACCTCAATTTAAAACATTATTCTCTTTTCATCCATTCTGTCCATATTCATTATTGGTTATTTCACACATCGATTAAATTATTAAGATCATAACTCAATGAACTTTTATTCATGGGATATTTCTTGATTATTTATAAAATTTATTATCTATTGGAGTATCACATTATGGTGTTATTGATGTTGATGTTGGTAATTGGTTTCATAAGGAAATTTCTATGTGCATAAACCATTGAATCTCCTATAATTTAAATTGATTCTCACCTAATTTCTAAAGCCCGAATTGAATCATTTGAGGAATTATTTGAAATGGATTATTGTGTGAGATGAAAAATAAAAATATAAAATTCTATAATATGAAAACAAATAAATATTGTATATGACATTTAATAATGAGGTAAAATAGAACATGAAATATATTTTTATAAATTTAATCTCTTTAATATCTTTTAGAACACAAAACCCTGAGTCAAATTAACCTTAATGTAAGGAACCAATATAATTAAACCAATAATTAAGTGGGTATTAATTGTATATTAAAAATTATGAAAATTACAGTTGTTGATCTATTATAAATATATAAATACAATTTAAAAGAAAAAGAAATGTTATCTAAAAACATTATTTATTATAATATATGGTTTAGTCAGCATTGTGAAAATTATTTAAAATCAATATAAAAAAATTATGAAATTTAATTCATAAATTTTTTAATGTTTTCCAAATAAAAGTATCACAATTATCTTTTGAATAATGTTTTCTATTTATTGAGAAGTGACATTTGTTTTGAAATAGTGAAAAATATTAAATTCTAATTAAAAACAACATTTTATTTTTATTTTTAATTTGTTAAATTTAATTTAATATATGTTTTTTAAATAATATTTCAAATATATATAAATAAATAAAATTAATAACATTAAAATAATTTCTATATTGAATTTTTTCATAAAAACACTATATACATTTGAAAATTTACTCATTCAAAAATCGCTTTATCATCACATATAAAATAATTATTATTAATTCAAATTTTTTAAATTAATTTAATTGAATATGGATTAATGTATTCACTATTTTGGATCAAAATAATTATAATTATCTAATAAGGCTCAAATAATTTTTAATCATAATTAATATTGAAAATACTGAAAAAATTATTGTGGTTAATGTAAAAATAGATTTACCGTGGGGGGTGAACTAAAGAGATAAGGGTTAAAATTACATACACTTTTATAAAATATATTTCATGGACATATTTTGACCCATTAATTTCAATGTCTCTATAATTATTTTCCACTTTTTACAGGATCAATGATGCACCATTTGTTTTGAAAAAATTACTACAATGATACTCACCTAACTTATAAAAAGCCACCCACTATCATATATTATTCAATACGTAAAACTTGTTTGTATCATATGTTTCATTCCCAAAACACTTCAATAATTCCTTATGATAATCCTTGAATACTAATTTATTTCATAAACCCAACTAACATAATATTTGTTTTCTAACATAATCTGGTTAATATAATAAGAGGTGATGTTCATCAATTGGAATTATAATTTTATTTCATCATCCACATACATCAATTAACATTAAAACATGATGATTTAATTATATTAGTATGATAGATATATAGAGATGTTTTTAATTTGATATTATTACAAAAAACAAGCCTCAGTTTCATAAAATGGGTTAAAAATTTATCATTCTTGTACGTGGAGGATTAGTGCATCAAAATTTGATTTCATATATTTTTTTCACTAAAACATCTCATAGTTGGTCATTAAGACATATATGAAGTATATTATAATATTAATAACATATATATATTTATAAAAAAAATTATATCACATATTTCTCTTCTACTTTACATTCTTTTTGATATATGGTAATGTCAATCCCGTGTATGGTGTACTAGTCCGTCAAGATGTGATCTGATTCATCTTTCACTAATGCTTTACATGGAAGGTAATAATGATAAATTTTATGAATATATGTGGTATGAATGAAGAAATTAAGATATTCATGAAATATTTATGTTTATGAAATGATAATATATATTATATTATTTCATTCTATTTCACTCACCAAAATTTGATACCATCATTTGTGTACATGTGGACAGTAGATTTCATGAAGCGATATGGCTCTCATTTCATCACCAGACCACAAAGATGATATATATAAAAATGTTTACAGAAATAATATTATAGATATTCCAGTATAATAATTTTTTATGTATAAAATTTAACATACCTTCAATCCATTATGATAAATGGAAAATGGAAATTTTGCTCATGTGTATATACGAACAACTATCACATGGATTATAACATTCTTCCATTTTCATATCAATCATTCATTATTGGTTTTAAATGTATTATGGAAAGAAATGGGAATTATATCATTATTATTTTTATAAATATTAATAAATATTAGAAAACGAACATGAAAATTATATTTTGTAACAAATCACGAATGAAATAGCAACACAATTATCAGCTAAAACAATGAAAATAACGAATGATTTTTAATGAAAGGTTGATAAGAATATATAAAAGATAATATATGAAATTGTAAATAATAGTATTGTTATCAGGTAATTTAACAACATTCTTTAAACCACTATTTATGAGGATGGGGAATGTTCAACAAAAAAGAGAATGAGTTAAGGAACTTCATAAAAAAATTTCTTCATTGTCGAATATTGTAATGTTATACACCAAAATTAATTTATATTGTGTATATACATACCCCTACAAATAAAATTTCAATATTAATAATTAATTCCGAGTATTTGAGGTTCTAATTTTAATTATTTTATCCATGTGTATTCAACTAATGTGTTACATAGTTTTAAATAATTTCATAACACAATTTCTATTCATTTGGTTATATTAATTATTATTCATTTCTGATATTATAGGATTATGTGTGTAAAAATATAATATATATTATATCTTATTTACAATTTAACTATGTGGATTTAATATGGACATGAAAATTATATTCATTAACTAATTCTCTCTTAAACATTATAATTATTTATAGTGTTTCTTAATAGTCTCATTCTGATCATAATGGTTTATTCTGGAATTTATATTGATATAAATTATTGGATCATTTCGAAATAAATGGAAATAATTTTCTCCAACTACATTCTTTTGTGGTGCTTCCAAGTAATAGTACCAAATTATAACTCTTTTATTGTTAATACCAAATCTCCCAAAGGCTGTATTTTTATTTTATTATGGATAATCCGCATTTTTTAAGGGATGAAGGGGAACCCGTTCACGACCCTTAGTCCCAAGGCACAAGGACCGACAGGACCTGCAATACATAACCTGAAGGCCAAGTGGAATATCATGCCCCATATATGACCCATAGGCACATCCCATTAAAACATCCCCTCCCCATCATCTGCATCATTGATCTCCTAGCTCCCCTCGTTGCATTGCTAATCAGCTAGCATTTCCCCGTACAAAGCTGCTTAGTGCTTGACCCTGATGGTAGTTTCCATACCCTCTCATTCTTCCAATCTGAGAATCTCTTCTTCTAGTGACTACTACACTTTTTTCTATGATCCACTTCTGGGGCATGATCTGTGTGAACTCGGCTACTCTATGGTCTTTGTGGCCCGAAGGCCCCACGACCCGAAGGACCTAAGGCCTAAAGACCATTGATGACCTGAAGTCCCCGAAGACCAGTAGGCCCAAACTAGTAGCTCAAATTCCCAAATAAAAAGAATAGTTCAACGTGTTAAAGTACCGAAAAATACATTCTACAGTAATCCTATAGTAATGTTAAAGTACCCTGAAATTCACCTCCAACTATTTTTTAACCTGGGACACTTGGATGCCAAGCAGGAGCCCTTACCAATTGGGTAGGAGATTGTTGGAAAATATTTAATGCATAAAATATTTGAGAAAATGATTTACTCAAAATTTGACTTCATTTATCCCTTGTGTTCGAAATCAGTTTTTTTAAAATATAATGTTTTAAAAAATTAAATTAAATTTTTTAGGTGTCTAGAAATAATAATTTTTTTTCCATTTTTACATTTAATTTTATTAATTGAATGTTCTTATCATTTAAAAGAAATATTTCTAATTTAATTGAAAAATTTAATGTAATAATTGTTCTAATTTTTAATGGATGATTGAAATATAAATCCACCTTGAGAGACAATTTTTTAATGATTTTATTGTATTATTATGTGATTATATTTAGAGAATAGAATTTTTAAATTTTTATTGATCTTTTTGTTTTTTTTAACAAAATGAATATTTAATTTTCCTTAAGAATGTTTTTAATTATATTTTATAGTATTTATATTTATCATTTACAAGAACAAATTATTCTTACTCTAATGGATATGTGTTTTATTAATAAAATCCAAATTCATAGTATGGATGGCGTATGATAATTTTTCATAAGAATATATTTACATTCACTTCCTTGATTCATTATTATAGTCATTAATTATCTATTGAATTATCCACTTTACTATGTCCATTCAATTTCCTATAAATATCAATTTATTATATCATTGATGTATTTTATCCTTAAAAATTAAATCTATTATAAATATGGGTTTCTATAATGAAAGTTTTTTATTTATCTTGGAAATTATTAATGAATATATATTCATTAATAAATATTGATATTTGATGATGAGGTACATTTTTCATGAATTAAATATTTTTTTTGATATATTATGAATGATTTACACATGTACACATGGGTGAGTCCAAATTATAGATATCCCCTTGATTCATCAATTTTCTCATGGGGATAAGTTGTAATCTAGAAAAAAAAAGTTCTCCATTCTAGATGAGTTTGTACCCAGTACTTTTAAATTATATTGTGAATGGTGTTGATGTTATAGATATCTTGATTGAGAACTCATAATGAAAAATTATTAGTTATTTACTTCATTTAGAATTCAATTATTTTGATCCTTGAGATATACACAATTATATTATCTCTAGATACATTTCATTATTATTTATTTGTTAAACAGAATGTGTTTTCACTTATTTTAATTATCATACGGATTTTCCTTTCCCATTTATGATAGTCTTGTTATTAAATAAATGATTTTTTATAGTTATTAATTTTTTGATAATAATTAATATCCATGACATGTACAATGATATATTATCTCTTGATGCAATACCAACATAGTGTATTGAATACATAGTATATGTTTTCAATTATTTAACAAGACATATTTATTCTGCTTATTTATACTTGATTTATTCAACTATAATTAAACATTACTAATAATTTTAACCAATATTTACTTTTTTTCCTTTCTAGAGATTCCACGATATATAAATTGTAACACCCCAAGCTTCCATGGTACGTTTCCCATCGAATAATGCAATGGCGTGCATTGTACGCAACTTCGAGATTTTAACACACCACAACCAATCAAACTAGCCATTATGAATAGTAATACCTAATTTTTGAAATATTATAAATTCTATCTCTCAAAATGGACTTCATTTTTGGATTCGGAATATCGAAATTAGCCTAGGGTGAAATTTTGGTACTTTTCGGATAACTTTCATATTTTGATGAATAGTGAAAATTACTAAATTTTAATTAAAAACAACTTTTTTAATCAAAATAATTAATAGTGATAAATTATGAATTTGAGTGGTTTTAAAGTATATTTAGAATTTATTTTTACCATTTAATACAATTTGGGTCATTGAACATAATTTCACATTTAAACCAGACATAAACAAGTGCTAATCTTTTGATAGTTATTATCTTTTAAAAACACCCTTTTTGTTTTAACAACGGGAATTAATTTTAAATTAATTTCTGCCACTTCTGTGTTTTGAATTTGGAAAAATGGATTCCATATTTGGAATCAGGATGTTCAAATTGTGTAAATAGGTAACTTTTATTTTTAGACATTTTGAATAATTACTGCGGTAAATATTTTATTTACCATGGTTAAAGGTAAATCCGGTAAATAAAGGTTAAAAAATAATATTATAATAATACTAAATTACCCTAAAACGTGTCCTAGCCTTATTGGTTGATACATGTTCGACCATAGGTATCTTTGGGTCGATTTGGGGACCCCATGGAGCCACATGTAGGTGATAGGGACACTTTATTTTAATTAAATGAAAATGAATACAAAAATGATACAAGCATATATCTTTTAGAAAAAAAAATTTTTACATAGGGTTATATATGTTGTATTTTCGACTATAAATATTCCTTAGAAAGATAAAAAGATTTCCTACATAATTATATTTTATTTATAATTTTTTGAGATTACATAATTTAATATATTTATGACACAATGGTGATGCAGTAATTACCATAATAGTGAAAAATTAGAATAATTGATATTACAAATACCCAAATAAATATAATTTGAGAATTTTATTGAATTAAACTAATTTTCTAGGATAATATGACATATTAAGATTTATTTAATTGACTTATTTATAAGTAATCATTCTGTAATGAGTTTCACAAAAATCAACTATTGAATAGTGTCAAAATTGACATAAAAGAGTTTTTAAAGGAAATATTATATTATTAATTGATATTAAATTCCTAAAAATATAAGGTTCATCCAAGAGACTTATATCATGATAGTTATATCATTAATGGACCACTTGGGGGTCTCTTGGATGTATATAGTATGTTTATTACCTGTATAATATAAAAATACATAGTGACATGGTAAATGTCAAACTAATTAACTAAGAGTTAAAACAAAAAGATAAGGTTAATATAGTGACCCAAACCTGTCTAAATTCTATTGGTTGAATGGTTTTCGACATATTCCCACCATAAACTTTGAATAATCAACTTTTGAGCCATTATAAAGAGAATATGAATTTATTATAAATTAATATTTCTAGCTTTTCCAAAGGTGCCCCTCACCCCTCTTATAAAAGGGAACTCCTCCTTCTCATTTCTTCACACCTTGAAAGCCTTTTGGTTCGGCCAAACCCTGCCCAACTACTCTCTAAACTTACCTCAATACAACCTAGAGGCCTTATTTTGATCAGAAAGCCATCTTAAAGAGCTCTTTTGATCAAATCAAAAGGAAGAACCCGAAGAAGAGGTAATGTTTTCACCACCCCTTTTCAAGTTCCTTTCTTCTTCCACTTCTTGTTTCTTTGTTATCAACATTACAAAATAATAAATCCAGTGTCATATATATATTGTGATGTTATTATAAATATGTTACAACCATATTCAGTATTCTATCCATCTTTTGAATAACATGTCACCATACGTGCGTACGTACGGCTTACCGTCTCCACGTCGTGGTGTAATTGTTATTCAATATATTATTATTTGGATGGGTATAATAATGATGTGTAACTCATGTAAATAATAAATATAACATGATAATGATTCTATATATATGATATACCATCCAATAATATAATATTTTAATATCAAAAGAATGATATTGTCGCTCTTGCGTACGTACGGACTACCGTCTCCACGAACGCGATGAGATTCTTTCTCCATCATATCCATTCAAGTATAATTAAAATTTGATGATTTAAAAATAGTATCTAAGTACTTGATATCATTCTGGATATGAATAAGATACATCCCATTAATAACGAATATGGCTCACATAACAAAGAATATAAAGTAAAATGAACCCGTTAACACCCGAAATGACGATAATTCTAAGATATTATTAACAAATCAATGTCAAAAGATCATATATGATATCATATTAAAGTAAATTATCCTTTTATAATTCAATAACAATTATTTCACCATTATACAGGAGTTTAACCTACCATCGACCAAGGAAAAATTACAATGTAATGGATTTTCTTATCTCACTTTCAATTCCGTGAGATTTCCTTTGTTCGCCACTAAATTATTGAAAGTGGTGTATTGTGTAATTCCATTTGATATATATTATGATGATTCTCTTTATATTCATGTTATTCTATAAATAATTTGGTGGTTATTAACTTTTGGCCATACGACTCAGTTGATTAACGTGGTAAGGAGTTTCTTATCTCACTCTTAATTTCATGAGAATTCAATTATTCACCACTTATTTATTGCATGTGGTGTGTGTGCTGCCCATGTTTGTATTCATTGTGTAATATACATTAATTCATGTATATTTACATCATAATTTTTTTATCCTTCTTTCATGGGTTCATGTTTCATAAGTTACCAAATCGATAAGGGAATTGGAAATTCCAATTTCCATTTATTCGGCTTTAAGCAAACTCCATTGATTATTTTACTCCGAGATTATGTGTGGAATCTCTATTCATTTGATTATGTCATGATTTCCACTCCCCATTCCTGTGGATATTCTTTTGATACACATAATCACTCCATTGATAATTTCTCAAGTCATCGATATGAATTTGATAAGAGTAATTTTAACTCATTCTCCATTTGTTGAGTTAAACATCCAATTCATTGGTGTTGTTTTTACAAGATTATGTGTGAATGTACTTTGATTGTTTTAAACTAAATAACCAATCATATTTAGTGTATTTATATTTGTCACACATAACTATGTTGTTGATTTATCCTTAACCTAGGGATACGGCCTTTATGATAGATTTCATCTCAACTTAAATTCCATTGAGACTTCTTTGTTGTTATACACCAAATCACATTTATGTGGTGTATAAAATGTACTTTGACAAAGTATATCATGAATGCCTTTATTATCATGATATTAAAAAGATTTTATTACCTCAGTTATTTGTATTCTAGTGTCTCTATTTTGGTTAGAATCTCTAACTAAAATACCATTTCTTAAATGTTTTAAAGACTTATTCATCTAAATCTTTCTCATTAATGTCCATGTTTTAAAATGGTTTTAAGGATTTATTTATTTGGAAATTAATTTTTTAAAATTAAAACTCATTTTAAAAAAGTTTCAAAGTGGTATGGGACACTTTGATTCAAAAATCTATTTTTAAATGGCTTCTTGACAAATAGTGTGACTTTTAAATGATTTCAAGAAAAAGGGGGATATTTCTCTCAAAAAGTTTTGATGATTATTTTCATCTATGTCAACATCCTTCATTATTCTTGATTGAGATTAATGTGATACAATAAAATCTTCCATATTGTATCTAATGAGTTATGTTTGACTATGGATGTGCTATTTTTATACCATTCATGGTTTGTGGTTAAAGTATTGACATTTCATATGCTAGTTTTAATACGGATGTTTATGTTTTGTTTAAACCTGTTCATATGAGGAATGCATTGGACATAATAAGTGACGGGTGGAGCCATCTATAGCTCCTCGATGCATCGGTAGGTCTCATGAGACAAACTAGTGTCTTGGAACAAGGCCTTGGAAAAATCTTATTTTTAGTCTTGGCACGAGGCCTTTACTATGTGGTTATGATAGTCTGGAATTATGCATTCCATCATTATGAAAGTGGTTATTGATATTGCATGGGATTGTTCGACTAGTATAATATCCATGTGAGTAAGTAAATGGCATTATTTTATTTTATCTTTTCCATTTTATGCTGAAGGTCAAGTTTAAAAGGCTTTTGTTTTAGTTATAAACTGGCTTAAGTGTTTATGCTTATCTATGAAAGCTTCTGCTATAATGTTATCCTTACTGAGCATCTGAGCTCACCCCTTTCAATGTTTTATTTTTCCCAGGATTGTGAAGAAGTAATTTATGAATGACCTGCAGGGATAGTATGAGGTGATATGAAGACAAGATGTTTTTTTATGATGTAATGTAAAACTTTATGGATGTATCTAGTTATTCCAAGGCTACTAAAATAATCGTTCTTTCAAGACTTGATCTTTCTTGTGATCATGCCAATGTTATGTAATAATGCACCGACTCTGGGTAACTGGGGACGGGGAGTTACAGTCGGTATCAGAGGAAGTTTAGTACAAACCTTGGAAGCTAGATTTAGATAAACTCTGATTAGAGCACGTAGACCTATGATGAACTTTGAGGATTAGTATAGAATAACTTCCTAGAATTTTGGTATTGTAGAGATTTTGTGAGTTTTCTGAGCAATACATCCATGTCTGGATACGAGAAAGTAGAGGCGGCTCTGGCACAGATGTACCTAGGGGTAAAACCCGAAAACCCCGCTTTGAGCTAGACTCGAACGAGAACTGGTGCACGACAACGGGCCTTGCTGCACTCTTGATTACGACACTCCCGGTGGATATGCTTAGGATAATTTACATTTTCTTTACAAACCGATTTAAAGTATTATATATATAAGATGAGAGTAAATGACCTTGGTTAATCCTAATGTGTTTCAAATTGAGAATATGGTGACATGTTAATCTCTAAACAATTTTATGACTACTGTTACTCACACAATGTTTTCTGGTCTTAGTCAATGGCTGGATTCCAAGGAAGTAATAGTGACTCTGAGAATGATGTACAAGGTGGGAACAGTGGTGGCAATGAGAAAAAAAATGGAATGTTGATAGGCGTAAAATATATCGTCTTTATGCCAAATCAATTTTCCAAAAATATGATCAACAATATATATATTAACCAATTCCCATAATCAAAAAAGAAGAGAAAGGTGATGAATGATAAGAGCTCCAGTAGTGGAGACCATAGAGAAAGGAATCCTCAATTTCCATCATGCAGGAAATGTGGAAGGAGACACCCAGGAAAGTGTCTCAATGGGACAACGAAATGCTTTACGTGCGGGAAGGAAGGACATAAAGTGAAGAATTGCCGAAGAAAAATGAAGAGTACTATAGAAGAAGATACAAATGTTCCAAAGAGTCCATTTACAGTCATTTGTCGTAAATGTAGGGGACCTGACCATTACCCGAGTGAATGCCCTATTCTATAGTATATTTTCATGGTCAAAGAAGAAGATATGTGGAAATAAATGGTTGGAGAAATGTTTAAAAAGTGTTAGTTCTCCTTGTTTATGGGTTTACTTTTCTCTTGTATTTGTAACCCTGTAGTTTTCCATGTGAGAATGAAATTTGAGGAATAATTATCTTTTCTCTTGTGGATATAGTTATGGATAACCATTTTGTTTTATATGATCATTGGGTTTGAGGCAATTACAAGTTATTATAATTTGGGACGAAAATGCAAGGTATGATATAACATTTGTGGTTAAATTATGTTATTTTGAAGAATTTATCTCATTTTGGTAATATTCTAAAATATAGTTTTTGAAAAAGGACAACACGTTGACCGTGTGACAACCTGTCGCGTCGGACAAAGCTACGGGAATCGAACCCATAACCAAAGTGCGATTGGGATTTATCACCTACCACTGGACTACGTGAAGTCCCTGGTTAGTGTGACTATTTTTTTTAGTTAAATAATTTCATTGATCAATAATAATTTGATTTGGGATCTTATGTCTTATCAAATGAATACCCTTAGTATAGGAAAATGATTTGGTGATTAAGTGATAAATTTTATTTTGGAAGTTGTTTGCTTTGTTGAGAGCACTATATGCCAAAGGAAAATAGAGTAGTATGGGATTTCATTTGAGGAGTAATGGTGGATTTTTTTTCTATGTTTTTATTGTGGATCTATAGTGATTTGGGTTATTTATGGAAATGATTAACCTATAATAGATAATATGTGATGAGGTTAATTACTTTTAAGTATGTGACTTTAAGAGTATTTGATGTCATTTGGAGATACAATTTAACATGGAAGACTACATTCTTATAAGTTTTGGGTTTTCAATATTAGTTTGGATTATAGTAAAGGATTTTAAGGAAAATTTATTATTTAATGGTATTTATTTAACTTTGGGGTATTGTTGGTTTAATTTTAGAAATTAAGAATATTGTTTTTTCTCAAATGGAATATACATTTGGGGGATCATCAGATCTTATACTAACCATTTTGGTTTTGATTAATCTCTAAAGACAAGTTAAATATATAGTTTATCCTACATGGATCATGTATTTCTATAGAAGTTTATTCTAGCTCTTTTATTGTGACCAAGTCTTCTTGAATACTCATTTTTCAAAAAAATATGTTAGTAGTAAAACGTTATTAAATAATGAAACTCTACTTCAAAATGTAAGTATATCTCTTTATGTTCTTATTCAATATCATAAATGAATTCCTCGTCCTTTTGTAATGTAACTTATAACAAAAAAATGTTGTCCGTTTACTTTCCTACTAGGAGACTAATGGCCGTTTTCCCCAACACAAGTTTGTGGTTTTATTATTGTTAACGTTCTCCAGATCATGATTTCTATCCCTCTCCATCATAACTTGACACTTAGTTTATCATCCATATCCATGTTTTCCTAGATGGAATCCGAGTATGGGTTATCTTGGTTGACCTTTATACCTCTCTTTCTTTCTTCTAAAGTGATAGTTTTATTGACTCTTTTTCCGATGTGGGACATTCCATTATATTTCCAAAACAATTTTAAAAATTGCGAGGATGAAATTTATTGAAGGAGGGTAGAATGTGACACCCCAAGCTTCCACGGTATATTTCCCTTCGAATAATTCAATGGCGTGCATTGTACGCAACATCGAGATTTCAACACACCACAACCAATCAAACTAGCCGTTATGAATAGTATTACCTACTTTTTGAAATATTATAAATTCTATCTCTCAAAATGGACTTCATTTTTGGATTCAGAATATCGAAATTAGCCTAGGGTGAAATTTTGGTAGTTTTCGGATAACTTTCATATTTTGATGAATAGTGAAAATTACTAAATTTTAATTAAAAACAACTTTTTTAATCAAAATAATTAACAGTGATAAATTATGAATTTGAGTGGTTTTAAATTATATTTAGAATATATTTTAACCATGTAATACAATGTGGTTCATTGAACATAATTTCACATTTAAACCAGACATAAACAAGTGCCAATCTTTTGATAGTTATTATCTTTTAAAAACACGCTTTTTGTTTTAACAACAAGAATTAATTTTAAATTAATTTCTACCACTTCTGTGTTTAGAATTTTAAAAAATGGATTCCATATTTGGAATCATGATGTTCAAATTGTTTAAATAAGTAACTTTTATTTTTAGACATTTTGAATAATTATTGCGGTAAATATTTTTTTTACCATGGTTAAGGGTAAATCCGGTAAATAAAGGTTAAACAATAATATTATAATAATACTAAATTACCCTAAAACGTGTCCTAGACTGATTTTATGATACATTTTCGACCATAGGCATCTTTGGGTCTATTTGGGGACCCCATGGAGCCACTTGTAGGTGATAGGGACACTTTATTTTAATTAAGTGAAAATGAATACAAAAATGATAAAAGCATATATCTTTTAGAAAAAACAATTTTTACATAGGGTTATATATGTTGGATGTTCGACTATAAATATTCATTAGAAATATATAAATATTTCCTACATAATTATATTTTATTTATAATTTTTAGAGATTACATATTTTAATATTTTTATGACACAATGGTGATGCAGTAATTACCATAATAGTGAAAAATTAGAATAATTGATATTATAAATAACCAAATAAATATAATTTTAGACTTTTATTGAATTAAACTAATTTTATAGGATAATATGACATATTAGTATTGAGTTAATTGACTTAGTTCTAAGTAATCATTCTGTAATGAGTTTCAAAAAAATCAACTATTGAATAGTGTCAAAATTGACATAAAAGAGTTTTTAAAAAAAATATTATATTATTAATTGATATTAAATTCCTAAAAATCTAAGGCTCCGAAAATAGACTTATATAATGATAGGTATATCATTAATGGACCAATTGGGGGTCTCTTGGATGTATATAGTATGTTTATTACCTATATAATATAAAAATACAAAGTGACATGGTAAATGTCAAACTAATTAACTAAGAGTTAAAACTAAATGATAAGGTTAATATAGTAACCCAAACCTGTCTAAATTATATTGGTTGAATTGTTTTAGACCTATCCCCACAATAACCTTTGAATAATTAACTTTGGAGCCATTATAAACCGAATATAAATTTATTATAAATTAATATTTCTAGCTTTTCCAAAGGTGCCCCTCACCCCTCTTATAAAATGGCATTCCTCCTTCTCATTTCTTCACACCTTCAAAGCCTTTTGGTTCGGCCAAACCCTACCCAAATACTCTCTCAACTTCCCTCACTACAACCTAGAGTCCTTAGTTTGATCAGAAATCCATCTTAAAGAGCTCTTTTGATCAAATCAAAAGGAAGAACCTGAAGAAGAGGTAATGTTTTCACCACCCCTTTTCAAGTTCCTTTCTTCTTCCACTTCTTCTTTCTTTGTTATTACCATTACAAAATAATAACTCCAGTATCATATATATAATGTGATGTTATTATAAATATGTTACAACCATATTCAGTATTCTATCCATCCTTTGAATAACATGTCACCATACGTGCGTACGTACGGCTTACCGTCTCCACGTCGTGGTGTAATTGTTATTCAATATATTATTATTTGGATGGGTATAATAATGATGTGTAACTCATTTAAATAATAAATATAACATGATAATGATTCTATATATATGATATACCATCCAATTATATATTATTTTAATATCAAAAGAATGATATTGTCGCTCGTGCGTACGTACGGACTACCGTCTCCACGAACGCGATGAGATTCATTCTCCATCATATCCATTCAAGTATAATTATAATTTTATGATTTAAAAATAGTATATAAGTACTTGATATCATTCTGTATATTAATAATATACATCCCATTAATAACGAATATGGCTCACATAACAAAGAATATAAAGTAAAATGAACCCGTTAACACCCGAAATGACGATAATTCTAAGATATTATTAACAAATCAATGTAAAAAGATCATATATGATATCATATTAAAGTAAATGATCCTTTTATAATTCAATAACAATAATTTAACCATTATACATGAGGTTAACCTACCGTCGACCAAGGAAAAAGTACAAAGTAAGGGATTTTCTTATCTCACTTTCAATTCTGTGAGATTTCCATTGTTCGCCACTAAATTATTGAAAGTGGTGTATTGTGTACTGCCATTTGATATATATTATCATGATTCTCTTTATATTCATGTTATTCTGTAAATAATTTGGTGGTTATTAACTTTTGGCCATACAACTCAGTTGATTAATGTGGTAAGGAGTTTCTTATCTCACTCTTAATTTCGTGAGAATTCCATTATTCACCACTTATTTATTGAATGTGGTGTGTGTGCTGCCCATGTTTGTATTCATTGTGTAATATACTTTAATTCATTTATATTTACATCATCATTGTGTTATCCTTCTTTCATGGGTTCATGTTTCATAAGTTACCAAATCTATAAGGGAATTTGAAATTCCAATTTCCATTTATTCGGCTTTACGCAAACTCCATTGATTATTTTACTCCAAGATTATGTGTGGAATCTATATTAATTTGATTATGTCATGATTTCCACTCCCCTTTCCTGTGGATATACTTTTCATACACATAATCACTCCATTTATAATTTCTCAAGTCATCGATATGAATTTGATAAGAGTAATTTTAACTCATTCTCCATTTGTTGAGTTAAACATCCAATTCATTAGTGTTGTTTTTACAAGATTATGTGTGAATGTCCTTTGATTGTTTTACACTAAATAACCAATCATATTTAGTGTATTTATATTTGTCACACATAACTATGTTGTTGATTTATCCTTAACCTATGGATACGGCCTTTATGAGAGATTTCATCTCAACATAAATTCCATTGAGACTTCTTTGTTGTTATACACCAAATCACATTTATGTGGTGTATATAATGTACTTTGACAAAGTATATCATGAATCCCTTTATTATCATTATATTACAAAGTTTTTATTACCTCAGTTATTTGTATTCAAGTGTCTCTCTTTTGGTTAGAATCTCTAACTAAAATACCATTTCTTAAATGTTTTAAAGACTTATTCATCTAAATATTTCTCATTAATGTCCATGTTTTAAAAATGGTTTTAAGGATTTATTTATATGGAAATTAATGTTTTAAAATTAAAAATCCTTTTAAAAAAGTCTCAAAGTGGTATGGGACACTTTGATTCAAAAATCTATTTTTAAATGGCTTTTTGACAAATAGTGTGACTTTTAAATGATTTCAAGAAAAAGGGGGATATTTCTCTCAAAAAGTTTTGATGATTATTTTCATCTATGTCATCATCCATCATTATTCTTGATTGAGGTTAATGTGATACAATAAAATCTTCCATATTGTATCGAATGAGTTATGTTTGACTATGGATGTGCTATTTTTATACTATTCATGGTTTTTGGTTAAAGTATTGACATTTCGTATGCTAGTTTTAATACGAACGTTTATGTTATGTTTAAACCTGTTCCTATGAGGAATGCATTGGACTTAATAAGTGACGGGTGGAGCCCGCTATAGATCCTCGATGCATCGGTAGGTCTCATGAGACAAACTAGTGTCTTGGCACAAGGCCTTGGCAAAATCTTATTTTTAGTCTTGGCACGAGGCCTTGACTATGTGGTTATGATAGTCTGGCATTATGCATTCCATCATTATGAAAGTGGTTATTGATATTGCATGGGATTGTTCGACTAGTAGAATATCCATGTGAGTAAGTAAATGGCATTATTTTATTTTATCTTTGCCATTTTATGCTGAAGTTCAAGTTTAAAAGGCTTTTGTTTTAGTTATAAACTGGCTTAACTATTTATGCTTATCTATGAAAGCTTCTGCTATAATGTTATCCTTACTGAGCATCTGAGCTCACCCCTTTCAATGCTTTATTTTTCCCAAGATTATGAAGAAGTAATTTATGAATGACCTGCAGGGATAGTATGAGGGGATATGAAGACAAGATGTTTTCTTTATGATGTAATGTAAAACTTTATGGATGTATCTAGTTATTCCAAGGCTACTAAACTAATCGGTCTTTCGAGACTTTATCTTTCTTGTGATCATGCCAATGTTATGTAGTAATGCACCGACTCTGGGTAACTGGAGACGGGGCGTTACATACATTGAAGTATATTCTTGGATATTATGGAGGAATAAATGATATTATGTAAAAAAGAAAAACCAATTTTGTAATAATTTGTGGATTCAAATGTTATGCAATAACCAAGTAATTAACTAGTTATCTAATACAATTTTACTATATGGTCCTCAATTAGGTGATTACATGATCATTATCCTGATGTATTAAATATGACACCATATTTTGAATATTGTGGTCGGTGTAGCTACATTTTTCATCAAATATGTTTTAGTATAAACCTTTTATAACTATATTTCTACAGATTCCTAGAATTGTACATTGAATGATAATACCACCTCTCATGGACAAAATTATAAAGAAAAAGTATTTATATGTGATACATATTATATTTATATTGATTCTATGTTACTGTATTTTCAATTTATAGAATACCATTATGGTTCCTATAATGGGTAAACATGGTAATTTCATTTGAGGAAGTGCGGACTACCGCCCTCACAAAGTGATATGACTCATTCCTGAAATATGTGGGATGTATAAAGGATGGGGTTAATGAAATTATATATTATATTATACTATAATAAAAGTATAACTATTTATAATTATGTTTTAACTCTATTAAAATATTAAATTAAAACGAAAGTAGACTTCATGCGTGTGTACGACTTGTCATCTTAATGAACTGTGCATTTCATTTCATATCTCCAAATATTATGTATTATTATAAATACATATATAAACAGGATATATATGATATATATGATATGTAAATCATGAAAATAATTCTTGATATGATGGAATTTCGACCACATGGTCAATTTATAATTATAACAAGTTCTTTTTCAACTCATTTTTCAAACATCGAAAAAATATTTGATATGAACTCAAATAATTAACTAATTGTTATAAGAATGTAATAATTGATATAAAATAAATAATAAACTAGATTTTTTTTATGCTAGTTTAAATTATCTTTATTTTATTATTCAGGATATTAAAGAATGATTGAGTCATGATGGACACGAGGTAAGGGGTTTCTTATCTCATGTTTAATTCCGTGAGATTTCCATTGTTCACCTCTTAAATATTGAATGTGGTGTAATGTGTACTGCCATTTGATATATATTATCATGATTCAATTTATATTCATGGTATTTTGTGATTGATTATTGGTTATTAACATTTTTTCAAATGACTACAATATTACAATGTGGTAAGTGGTTTCTTATCTCACTTTTAATTCCATGAGATTTCCATTTTTCACCACTTATTTGTTGTATGTGGTGTATTGTTCACTACCATATGAAATATATTATCATGATTATCTTTATATTCATGGTATTATATGATTTATTTGGCGGTTATTAACTTTTTTTCATATGAATCGATTCATTAGAACATGGTAGGAGGTTTTCAACTTGCATTTTTATTCACATGAAATTCATGCTATTTTTTCCACTATTTCCTTTTGTGTGGTGTATATAATTCCCATGATTTTATTCATTGTGTAATATACTTCTATTTATGGTTTTTTACATCTTATTTGTATAACAGTTATTTCATGTGGTGTATGTTTCGTAGGTTACCAAATCTGTAAGGGATCCTTCCACCTTCCTCTTTTATTCAAAGATTTCTTATTGTTATGTCTTATAGTTTACATCTTCTTATGTTGGGATATGTTCATAAATATACTTATTGTTGGAAAATGTTATGTACAAGTAATGATATACCCTTTATTATCTCATCATCCAATTTTCTGAATTTTATTGTAACATCGTTAGGCTTTTGAATTTTTAGAAGGGAACTTCTTAACCCAATTTCCATCCGTTGGGTTAATATTTTAATTCTTAATTTTATAATGATATTATTATGTGTGGAATCACTGATTATTTATTTATGTTGTAATTTCCACTCCAATTTTTTTGAATATAATTTTTATAAATATAATCACTCCATTATTAATTTCTCATTTCATCAATATGAACTTGATAAGAGTATTCTTAACTCAATTTCCATTCATTGAGTTAAACATCTAAGTCATTGGTGTTGTTTTTACAAGAATATGTGTGAATATCCTCTGATTGATTTACAAAGAATATCAAATAATTTTGATTGTATTTATATTTGTAACAAATAGTCAAGTCATTGATTTATCCTTAACTTATGAATATTGTTTTTATAAGGGATATCTTCTCGACTTACATTCCATTGAGATTTTTTGGTGGTTAGGCACTGATTCACTTTTATATGGTGTATATAATAAAATTTGACATATTATATCATGAATATGTTTATTCTCATGATATTATAATATTTGATTAAGTTTATTCCTTAATTATTTGTTTTCAAGCGTCACTCATTTGGTTAAGAAATCTTCACATAAAATATCATTTTAAATGTTTTATAGATTTATTCTTCTAAATAATTATCATTAATGACCTTGTTATAAAAATAGTTTTATGGATTTATTTATATGGGAATTAATGTTTTGAAATGTTAAATCCCCTAAAAACTTCATTGTGGTATGGGACACATTGATTCAAAAACCACTTTATAAAATGTGTTTAATGGTTTCTGACAAAGCATTGATTATGTCAATATCGTTAAATGATATATAATGATTGGAATGTGGAATTTTTATCTTTCCTTTATGTTTATGTTATGTGTAATGATTATGTTAATGTTTTGGGGCATTGATTACATTATGGTTGGTTCCATGATAAACCTAGGGTGGATGAGCATGAGATAGCTATCCAATGTATTGGATAACGTGATAGAGGTAAACGTTAATGTTTATCCTATGAGATTTAGGGAATATACTGTGATGGGTATTCTAAATGTAAATCCATACGTAGCTGTGATAGCTACAATGTAATTATGATATAGATTCCATAAGTTAAATTTATAATTTATGATTTCTATGTGTTATTCATAAATCATACGATTTCATAGGGTATGTTATGAGTGAAAAGTATGGTTTCATTGTTTTGTATTTGTTGATTGTCTAATGTATTTTCCGAATTTTGTAACCCTTACTGAGATTTTTATACTCATCCAATGTTTTTGAAATTTTTTCCACTGGACTTAAAGAAGAATAAGGTCTTTGATGGGATCAAGGAAAAAGTCATGATGTCTAAAATGTGGAACTAGACATGTTTCTTTTTAGAGTTTTTATTTTTATGAAAAAATGGATACTAAGTAGTTGTTTCTACATGTAATTTTCAAGTTGATACGTAATAGTTATGGCCTAATTCTCTAAAACACTAAACCTTAAAATATCATCAATGTGAATTATTCATATAATTTAAGATCATATAATGTTATATGGTGGGTCATTCTAGTTAGTACCATAGGTCAGTTTAGACAAATTTCGGGATTAGGTGTTTTAGTTAAACACAAGGTTAATCCCTATATCTATTATTTAAGGTACATCCTTATTTTAAAAATTCATCAGATCAAGGAGATTTTATTACAAATGGATGGAGAAGGATCTCAAAAAACATTTATATGTCTTCTTGATGACATGCTCACAATAATTATTTCAAATCATGTTCAGATGATTATGAAACATCTTCTAGAATACAACTCACTTGTAACCAGTTTTTTGAGATATAAAAAACATCCACTATACCTCGATATCGTCGTGGATCATGGGTTGTATTTAATCAAATCCTATTTTCACAATATATTTATATTTTCATGAAAGGTAACTATTATCAAGGAATATTCAAACATTTTACCTTATCACATGATTTTGATGCATATTGGGTTTTTGAAAAAGGTTCTGAAGCAGGAGACCCTTTCATAACCAATTTATATTTTCATTTAAAATATAATCTCTTAGTACATACTTATTGTATTTTAAAAGTACCATCTATTGAATGTTTAAACTCAAATTCAGTCTGAAAATTTTATAAAAATAAAATTTCATTAGATGTTTTGATATTATATGTCATACATGATTATTTTCTATAACAATTTTTTTACAAACACCCATATGACCCAAGTTATACCAGGTGTTTTGGGTTGAATGAAGTAAATGATTTTTAAGGATATATAAATCATTTTTTCAATGCATTTAACATCTACCTACATGAACAAGATGACGATGAACCCATTTGGACACCATGATCATTGTCTGATGTTCTTTCTATTGGGAATTTTTTTGTTTTATCAAATTGAGGTGAAAAAATGACAATATATAAGATGTTGAGGTATTAATGTATTAGGATGAAAATAAAAGGTATAATAAAACCATTGACATTAAAACATGTTAGTGTTAGTTTGGAGATTAAAAAAAGGACAACCTGTAAGATTTGTGACAACTCGTCGCATCCAGAAAGGCGGTAGGAATCAATCCCACAACCGAATGGCGAAAAGGGAACATCACCTACCACTATTCTATGTGGAGTCCTTGGATAGTATTAATTATTATTTTAATTAAAAGGATTATTTGGATCAATAATAAGTTGATTT
The DNA here is from genome assembly GCA_963277665.1 of Viscum album. Classification (NCBI taxonomy): domain Eukaryota; kingdom Viridiplantae; phylum Streptophyta; class Magnoliopsida; order Santalales; family Viscaceae; genus Viscum; species Viscum album. The sequence goes on along the minus strand of OY728135.1, from coordinate 1,543,009,138 downwards.
TTAGAACTAATGTTTTATCAAATGGATATAATTAATATATGAAAATGATTTGGTCATTAAGTGATAAAGGTTATTTTAGAAGATGTTTTCTATTTTTTAAACTTTATATGCTTAATAAAAATAGAATAATATGGGATCTCATTTGTGGAGAAATGGTTGAAATTTTATTTTTGAATAATCTATGTTTTTATTGTGAACATATGACGGTTTGGTTTATTTATCGAAATGATTAACTTATCATGGATAATATGTGACTAGGTTAATTACTTTTCATTATGTGACATTAAGAGTAACTGATGTTATTTGGAGATAAATGTTAAAATTTATCTTGGATAACTATGTGATTAAATACTTCTAAGAATTGGATTTCAATCTTAGTTTGGATTACATTGATGAATTTTATGGACAATGGATTATTGAATAGCCTTTTTTGAACATTGGGTATTGTTTAGAATATTTTGGAGATTAAGATTAGTTTTTCTTTTTGTAAAAGAATATCCTTTTGGGGATTATCTGGTATTTTACTAACCATTTTTCTTTTGGATAATGTTTAAAGACATAGGAAAAATATAGTTCGTCTTTTTTGGATTATTTGATTCTATATAAGTGGATTATAACACTTTCAATGTGAATAAGTCATCTTGAATACTCATCATTTGGAGAAAATATGACTTTGGTTTTTAAATCTTGTAAATGATGAAAGTTTACATGAAAATTAAGTATGTTTCTTTAGATTCTTATTGAATATCATAATCAAATTCCTCAAATTTAGGAAATTTACATAAATAAAAAACATTTTTTGTTATCTTTTCCTAATAGGGAATCTAAGACCATTTATCCCATCACAACTTTGTGATTTTCTTATGGTTAACTTTTTTCTATTCATGTTTTCCACCACTCTCTATCACACCATGATGGTTTTTTTCTCTTACATGTCCATATTTTTCTACAAGGAGTCCTAGTATGGGATATCTTGTGTGACCTTTGTATTTCTCTTTATTTCTTTAACAGTTATATTTTTATTTTCACTTTTTTCCAATGTAGAACTTTCAATAATGTTTCCAACCCCAATTTAAAAATTGCAAGGATGCAATTCCCAAAAGGGGTGAAGGATGTAACATCCCAAGTTAATAAAGAATATAACTTTTTTATATTTATTAAAATTTTTGAATTAAATATTAATTTTAACTTAAAGGATTTTCTATGTTTGATGACAAACCTGATACACAACAATTGATTTTATTGAAAAGATACGTTGCACACAACGTTGAGTTACACTGAAAAATATTAATATAATATTTTTAATTTTTAATTTTTGTTAATGAATAGTCATTGTATTAAAGGGAAATAATAAAAACTAACCATATTATGATTAAAAATATTTCTTAAATGTTTCTACATTTATCCAATAAATTTTAGAGGCATAAAGTAAGAAAGAATTTGATTTTAAGCATTAATACTCTAATATTCATTAAAAGATCGATTTTCCACCTTCTGATGGTGAAACTACATTAAATATAGTTTTTTCACTTTTATATTTTATATTTTAATAAAAAAATTATTCTTTAGAATCTAGGAAAAAAAATAATTTTGGGTAAATTTTGGGTATTTTTGTAATAAAATTCAATTTTTAATTATTAGTGACAAATACAGTAATTTAATTCAAAACTTCCTTTTAATATAATTTATTTATAAGGATAGATTATCTTTTTAATTTTTTCTAAAGTGTAATTATATTTTTTTTATTTAATCCAATGTTGGTCATTATATGTAATTTCACTTTGAAATTCAACATAAATAGGGGTCAATCATTTGATAGATATTATTTCATAAAAATCATGCTTTTTGTTACGATAGTGTGAATTAATGATAAATTAATTTCTGCCACTTCTGAGTATTGGCTTTGGAAAAATGGTTTCCATATTTGGAGTTATGAGGTCCAAATTGTGTAAATAGGTAACTTTTATTTCCAGATATTATGAATATTCATTTTAGTATAAATTTTATTTACCATGGTGAAAGGGTAAATCTGAAAATTTAGGGTAAACAAATATTATAACAATATTATTATTATACCCTAACATGTGTCCAAATCCTACTAGATGATTCATTTCTGACTATGGGAATCATTGGGTCTATTTTGGGACCCCGTGGAGCCACTTAAGAGTAATAATGACATATTATATTAATTAATTTAATGTAAAGACAAAAATGACATAAACATATATCTTTTAGTAAATAAATTCCTACATTTGGATATATAAGTTATCTATACGACTATAAATACTCATTTTAAATATAAAAATATTTCCTACATTGTGATATTTTTTTATAATTTCTAGACATCATAAAAATATAAATTTTTATGACACAATAATGATGCTATGTTTACCACATTAATGAATGATTTAAATACATAAAATAATAAAGATTAAAAAAAATCCAATACCTATTAAATTCTTATTGGATGATTTTATCTTGAACATGAGTCATCTTATCTTCAACTTTAATATGTTTTAGATTTTTAGAAATAGGAAATCATTATATAATAAAATAATACTTTTAAAAATTCCTAAAGAATCCCTCCACCCCATTATAAAATCCCTCACTTCAAAACCATTCGTCAAAATACTCAAGCCTCGTGGATCATCAAACCTCTAAAAAATTAATCTCCCTATATACATCTCTTAATCCTAGAGGCATTCCCCTAGGATTATGGAAATTATATTAAGCCTTTTGGTTTAAACCAAAGGGAGAAACCTGATTTAGAGGTAACATCTTCTCTTAAGTTATTTTGTTTTATTTTACTTCTCCAACCACATAAACACTTTTTCATCCATTATTTTTTAACAAGGAATGTATAATAAATATAATAGGTTGTTTGTATTACATTAATTCAAACTACACTTAAACACAACTCAATTTAGTGGTTAAAAGAACATATTGTTTCTGTGGACGACGAACTACTGCCTCGAAAAACGATGATTGTTCAATTATCTCATACTGCCTCTCATGATGGCCATTATGATGGAACTATATTTATATGTGATATATATTATATATATTGTTTATATTTTCTTTTAGTTTCCATTTATATCAAACCATTATGGATTCTATAATGGGTGAACAAGATAATTTCATTTGAGGAAGTGCAGACTACCACCCCCTAAGAGTTATATAATTCATTCATTCCATATGTGAGACGTATAAAGGATGGGGTTAATGAAAATATAAATTTTATTATAATGTAATTAAAATATACCTATGTATAATTATGTTTTCACTCCATTAAAATACAAAATATAAATGAAAGTAGCGTTAATGGGTACGTACGACTTGCCGTCTCCATGACAAATGCATTCATTTTTTACCCAAACATTACGTACTATTATAAATAAGTATATATACAGTATATATATCATATATATTATGTATATATCATTAATATATTCTTTTATATGATATAATTTCGACCACATGGGAAATTTATAATTATAACAAGGTCATTTTTTACTCAAGTTCCGAACATCGACAAAATGTCTGATTTGAACTCTAACAATTAACTAATTGTTATAGAAAGATAATAATTGATATAAAAGGAATAATAAACATGAGAAAGGTTTTTAATAAAGTATAAAATAACATTATTTTATTATTCAGGAGATAAAAGAACAATTGATTCATGTCGGAGAGGAGGTATGGGGTTTCTTATATCACTTTTAATTATGTGATATTTCAATTGTCCACCACTTATTTATTGAATGTGGTGAGTTGTGTACTGACATTTGATATATATGATCATGATAATATTTTTATTCAGCTTATTATGTAATTAATTTTTTGTTTATTAAATTTTCTTCATAGAAATCGATTGATTACAACATAGTTAGAGGTTTCTTACCTCACTTTTAATTCCTTGAGATTTACATTTTTCGCCACTTATTTATTGAAAGTAGTGTATTGTTTACTTCCATTTGATATATATTATCATTATTATATTCATATTCAGTGTATTCTGTGATTCATTTGGTGGTTATTAACATTTTTTCGTATGAGTTGATTGATTACAACCTGGTAAGGGGTTTTCATCTCACTTTTTTTATTCACATGAGATTCAAGCTATATTTGCCACTATTTCCATCTCTGTGGTGTATGTACAGTCAATGATTGTATTCATTGTGTAACATAATTAAATTTATGGGTATTTACTTCATAATTTTATGATCATTCTTTAATGGGTTGTATGTTTTTTATGTTACCAAATCGGTAAGGTAACCTCTCACCTTCCACTTTTAGTCCAAAAATTATTTTTGTTATGTATTCTAATTTACATATTCTTATGTTGGGATATGTAATTATATATCCATATTGCAATAAATGTTTTGTACAAGTTCTGAGATACTCTTTCTTCTCTCATCAACTCATTTTCTAAATTTTAAAGTGACGTCGTTACGTTGTCGAATTTTTATAAGGGAACATTTTAACCCAATTTTCATTCCTTAGGTTAATCTTATAATTATTAATTATGTCATAATATAATTATGTGTGGAATCACTTATTATTTAATTATGTTGTAATTTACACTCCCCTTTCTGGGGTTATACTTTTTATATACATAATCACTCCATTGATAAATTCTTAATTCGTCAATATGATCTTGATAAGAGTAATCTTAACTCAATTTCCATTCACTGAGTTAAACATCCAAGTCATTGGTGTTGTTTTTAAAAGAATATGTGTGATTGTACTATGATGTATTTACACTGAATATTATTTCAAATTGAGTGTATTTATATTTTTTAGAAATAATTGTGTCATTTATTTATACTTAACATAAGGAAACAATATTTTTATGGAATTTCATCTCAATTTACATTCCATTGAGACTTATTTGTTGTTATGCATCAATTAACTTTTATATGGCGTATATACTTCCCTTTTACATATTATATCGTGAATCACATTATTTTCATGATATTATAATATTTGATTAATGTTATTCCTCAATTAATTTTATTCAAGCATCTCTTATTTTGTTAGTAACTATTAAACTAAAATATCCTTTAAAATTTATTAAAGATTTATTCTTGTAAGTCATTATCATTAATGTACATGTTTTAAAAATGTTTTTAAGGATTTATTTATAAGGAAATTATAGTTCTAAAATCATAATTCCCTTAAAAACTTCAAAGTGGTATGAGACACATTAATTAAAAATTCTCTTTATAAAAGTTTTTTAATGGTTTCTAACAAAGCATTGATTATGTCAATATCTTGAAATGATATATAATGATTAGAATGTAGAAATGTTATCTTCTATTTATGATTATGTTATGTGTTATTATTATGATAATGTTTTGGGTATTTTTTACATTATGGGTTGTTCTAGGATAAACCTAGGGCAAGTGAGCCCGTGATAGGTCTCCAATACACCTACTATAAAAACAGGCAAGGGAAGCGCTACACTTTCATCAGCACTAAAAAAAGTGTTGTTCAAAGGGGGCCTTTATCAGACCTAAAAAAAGCATTGATAAAGGGGATCATTTAATAGTGCTAAAAAAGAGCTGATAAAAGTGACCCTTTAATAGTGCTTTTTTATCCCTGATAAAGGCCCCCCATTTATCAGCACTTTTTTTGTGCTGTTAAAGGGGACCCCTTTATCAGCACTTCTTTTAGTAGTGCTGATAAATGGGGGATTTATCAGCGCTTTTTCCTAGCACTAATAAATTTTATGCTTCGAAATAAATTAATGAAAAATAATATTTTTTTATATAAATATATTTTTATTGATATAAATATAATATATATTTTTTAAATATGTTTTAGATATGTATAAATAGATTATTACATCTAATATATAAGAAATTTCCTACAAATGGATTTAAAATATTTTAAAATATATAATTAATTAATAATTTTCTAAGTATCATCGATAAAAAAATCATTTAATAGTAATTCGAAGACACAAAAACTGAAAATAATAATAAAATATCTAAAATAAGTTGAAGATGTAACTCAAACTTGAAATGGTCATAACTATTGATCCTGGTGTCTGTTTGAGCTCTACAGCATATCAAATCAAATAATGCAACGATCTCTACTCGATAGTGACCCAAATACGCTTTGGTCACATTTTTTCGAGGCAAAAGGCCCAGAAGGCCTCCAAAACTGAGTTTTTAGTTAGGATACTTCGATTTATTATCATTCAAACAAGTATAACTTCTGATCCGAATGTCTATTTGTAATGTACAACATATCATATCGAAGATTATTTCATTTTCTTCTATTTGACTAGTTGTGGAGTTGAAAAAGGCTTTTCGTTTAGATGTTATGGTAATTTTAACATTATATGGCTTTTCAAATACACACACATATATAAGTATTTATTTGTAAATATATATATGTGAGTGTGTGTATGTCTGTTTGTGTGTGTCTTTCTATGTGTTGTATATATGCATGTATGTATGTATTTATTTATTTATAAACATGCATAAATAACATATTTTATAAATGTATTTTAAAGTAATATTATAAATGTATATTATTATACAAAAAAATATATGGATAAAAATTAGAATTAAAAATATATATATTTAAATAAATATAAATATAAATTAATATATATATATAAATATATATATTTTAATATAAGAATAAATATATATGTATTAATATAACTAAATAAATTTATATTAATATGAATCTATATGATTATATGAATAAATATAACTATGTATATAAATAAATATAAATATATATTAATATATGAATAAATATATATGTATTAATGTAAATAAATATATTTATATTAACATGAATCTAGATTAGTATATGAATAAATATAACTATATATATATATCATTAAATAGAAAAAATTAAAATGGCTCAGTGGTAAAGGTGAATGAGCACAAGGGGGAGGTTGCAGGTTCGAGTTCTGGTGGAAGCAAGGAGGTGCGCATGGGGGGCCTGTGTTGGACACAGAGGCAAGGGCAGTGCGCTAGAGTCGTCCACCTAGCGATGATAAAGGGGGTCAAGAACTGTTAAATACTTCCCCCATAAATATATATTATTCTTTATTTTTTTTCTTTTATAAGCACTAAAAAAGGGTTGATAAAGGACACCTTTTATCACCACTTTTTTTTAACGCTGATAAAAGGGTTACTTTATGAGCGCTTTTTTTCACTGATAAAAGACCCCTTTAAAAGTGTTTTTCTAAGCATAGATATAAGGGACACCCTTTATCGTCTCCTCGACTAACAGTGTTTTTTAGCGTTGTTAATGCACTTTTCTAGTGCTGATAAAAGCTATATTTGTAGTAGTGTTCATTGGGTAACATGATGGAGGTAAAAATTAATGTTTATCCTAAGATATTTAGGGAATATTCTGTGACGGGTATTCCGAGCATAACTCCATACATAGTTGTGACAGCTAAAATGTATGTATGATTTGGATTCCAGAAGTTACCTTTATAATTTACACTACTGGAAATGGGGGTTTTCCAAACAGATATATCCCAACAGTTTGAAGAAAACATTGGTATACTATAAAAAAAGTTACATTTTTCAACGGTATGCTCAAACTGTGGGAAAATTTTTTAAAATAGTTATGATTTCCCAACGGTTTGGTATAACCATTGGGAAAGCATCAATTACTCTAACATATACCAATGGTTTTAATAAACCGTTGGTAAAGAGAGGCTTTCCCAACGGTTTTTAAAAAACTTTGGGAATGTTTTCCCCCAAATACCCACCGCCCATCTCCCAGTTTGACTGACAATAGACCTAATCCAACACCTCCTCTCAAAGTCCTCTCGGACTTAAAACACCTTCTATCTAAACCAGCCAAATATCCATCTTCAATCAAACAAATTTTTATTTCTAAACATAAAATTAGTATGTGTTACCTTAGTTTTATTGTTATTCCTCTTTTTATTTTATGATTGATGTTCAGCTAAATTAGAATTTTTCATGGAACCCTTTTTTCGTTTTATGTTTTTGTTCTACACTTCATACATCCTAAATGGACTTTTTAGTGGAGTATGTTTAGTGTAGTAGTAAAGGGTTTGTTTTAAGTTTTTCTTTAGTATGGTAAAGTGAATTTTTTATGTTTGGTTTATGTCATTTTATGTTTGTTTAAGGTTTTTTGTTTAGTGGGGTTTTATGTATTATGATTAGTGGGGTTTTATGTTTTTTGTATAGTGAAATGTCTAATGAATGATATTTTGGATTTCATAACGAATAAACTGACATTAAATAAAAATATCCTAGGGTGGCTGCATGAGAGGTAGGGGTTGTCCAGGTGTGGGGGGATGTCCAGGTGGGGGCGGGTTGTCCAGGGGGTAGGGGGCTCTAGGGGTGATATAGGGGTGTGGGGAAGGGGGGTATGGGCTGCCCCAAGGAGGGGTGTGGGCTATCCAGGGGGTCATAGTGGGTTGTCCAGGTGGGGGAGGGTGTGGGGTGTAAATTGAGGGGGTGGGCTGTCCATGTGGGGGGGGGGAGTGGCTGTCTTGGTGGGGGTGTCTAGGTGGGGGGGTGGCTGTCCAGGTGGTGGGATGTCCAGCTGGGGGTGGGGGTGGGCTGTCTAGGTGGGGGGTGGCTGCCTAGGTGGGGATGTTCAGGGAGGGGGGTTATCCAGGTGGGGGAGGGGGGTATGGGTTGCCATGGAGGGGGGCTGTCTAGTGGGGGGCAGTCCAGTGGGGGTGTGGGCTATCCAAGGGGGGTGGGGTGGGCTATCCTAGACACCTCGTACACCCTGGTCACGCCCACCCCTACAAAGCCCCCCCCCCCACCCCTGGCCCCCTAGACCCCCTTGGACACCCCTTCCACCCTCGTGGACTGCCAGCCCACCCCTTAGACACCCCATACTCCCTGGATAGCCCCCCCCCACCCCCCACCCACCCATATGGACAGCCTACCCACCCACTGGACACCCCGTACCCCGTGGGCAGCCTCACCACCCCCGTGGACAGCCCGCCCACCCACCTGGTACACCCCTGGACAGCCCTTCCACCACCTAGACACCCCCAAATGGATAGCCCCCACCCCCGTGGACAACCCACCCACCCCCTAGACACCACGTACCCCCCTGGACAGCCCCACCACCCCTGGATATCCTCCCCCCCCCCCACCCATGGACACCTCGTACCCCCGGACAACCCCCCACAAACCCCCTGGAAATCCCCCCACCCCCTAGAGACCACCGACCCAACAAGACATCCATTCCCCCCTATGTATATCCCGCCCACCCCCTAGATACCTTGTACCCCTCTGGACAGCCCCACCACCCCCGCCACCCCCCTTGATAGCCCCGCCACCCTTGCCACCCCTTGGACAACCCGACCACCCCTTGGAAACCTCGTACCCCCTGGACAACCCCCACCCCACCCCACCCCCTAGAAAGCCCCCCACTCCCCTGGATAGCCCCGCAACCCCCGTGGACTACATGCCACCCCCCCCCCCATGGACAGCCCGTACCCCCAAGGATAGCCCCCCCCCCCCCCCCCACCATCGTGGACAACCCCCCTCCCCTGGTCAGCCTCCCACCACCCCCTAGAAACCCATATCCCCCCGGACTCCCCCACGCCTACAAAGCCCCCCCCCCCCCACCCCCTTGACAGCCCCGACCCCCCCTGGACAGCCCCACCACCCTCTTGGACAGCCAAACCACCCCCGTGTACAGTACCCCCACCCCGCTGGACAACCCGACCACCCCCTAGGACTCCTCGTACCCCCCTAGACAGCCCCGCCACCGCCACAGACAGCCCACCCACCACCCTGGACACTCCGTACCCCCCGGGACAGCCCCACCCACCCCCTTCAGACCCCTCTCACCCCCTTGTACAGTCCACCCACCAACCTGGACATCCCCTACCACTGGACACCCCCTAACCCCTTGGGCAGCCCAACCACCTCCATGGATAGCCCGCCCACCTGGACACCCCGACCCCCCAAAAACAGCCACTACCCCTGGACACTGTTGAACCCACTGAATGCCCCACTACCCCCTAGACACCCAGCACCCCCTGGACACTCACCCCCTTAGGTAATGTATGGGATCATTCTAATTAGCTACTAAATTATAAAATTTATTCGATTTAAAATTTAGTCAACTCATGAATAATTCTCCTCCAGAAGTGTACGTGATCTTGTAAACTCATGTATAGTTTTTCAATGATATTTTGTTATATATATCATAATTTTTTGTCTTTTATATTATGATTCTCATATAGAGTAGTGTGTCTGTTATGGTTTCATATAAATTGAAGAATTCTCATTTACATTAATATATTTTCGATTAAACTTCAATCTTATTGAATTTCTTTTGATGAAATGACGTAAAAAATTATTTTTTTACAAAATATATAGAAGTTGGGTGTATGATACTAATCATATTTCAAGCGATATTAAAAAAAAATTGGAGTGTTTTTTAGCTTTTTTAATTCCCAATTCATCAGATACTGGTCGCATACACTTCCCATGTTTTAATTGTGTTGGAAAACCTTGGTTGAGCCGTGAATAAGTCATCTACCACATAACCAAATATGGATTTCATGCAAACTACTATGTGTGGTATCACAATGGGGAGAAAATGGAATCCCAAATTGCTGACAATTCAAATTAGTGGACTACATTGGAGAATTTTTTATATGACCGGTTTCCGTTTATTCATCATCATGGAAAAGAAAGGATTCCGACCCATGAATAATTCTATATGAGCACACATGATGCGTTTAATGAAAATTATGATGTTGTAAGGGTGAAAAAATTGAATGATTCTTCCACGACTACAATATATCGATTGTGCGATAAAATGGGAAAGCTGGAATTTTTTATCAAATTGTTTCATGGGAAAACTATGTCTGGGATTTCCAATACAGCAGTCGATTACATTCTTACCTTCTTGAAATATTTAATTCTAGATGATGTAGATATTCCATCAACCCACTATATGGCATGAAAGTTAGTTGCGGAACTTGGATTTTCAAGAAACAAAATTCATGCTTTCATGAAAGATTTCAGTTTATTATGGGAGGAAACCGCTAAACGAATTGATTTTATAAAATTTGGAACATCATGCTGGAAGTCAAAAACTGATGGAACACCCTCCCACGTGCCACAGAAAGTAATGTGGCCTTTTGCATTGATCCCCAGACTCCAAAATATTTTCTTTGTTTGATGAAATATCAATAAAAAGGGATGGAATAATACCACGAGAAAGAAGACTAATGATGAGTTGATTCACCCTGTAGATGGATTTGCATGGCAGAAATTTGATGCTCAATATCCTGATTTTGTAGCTAACCTGCGTAATGTGAGGCTTGGACATTCATGAGACTGTTTTAATCTATTTGGGCAGATGCTTACATCACACTACACATGGACAGTTTTTATACACATTTATAATCATCCCCCACAGTTGTGTATGAAAAAAACATTCACATTATTGAGTGTACTCATATTTGTCCCTTCTAATCCCATAATTGATATTGATGAATACATGAAACATTTAATAAAAGATTTGAAACTTCTTTGGGATGTGGGTGTGCACACATATTATGCATATTTGAAAGACATATTTCATATGTGTGATGAGCTTATGTGGACGATCAATGATTTTCTATTCTTATGCAATGATGTCTGGATGGAGAACGAAGGTAGAACTATCATGTCCTAATTGTATGAAGAATTAATGGTCCATAAGACTGAAACACCACTGTATTTTTAGTTTTATGGGACATCGACGGTTCTTTCCAATGGACCATCCATATAGAAATAATCGTCGATGATTTGATAATACCACAGAGACCGATGATCCACATCAGTGTATATTTGGAACTAATGTGCTTAATGAATTGAAAGATATTAGTTTTTCATTCAGGAAGGTTCAAATTAAATATTTAATGAGGAAGAATGTTTCCACTAAAACATTTTAAAATTCGAGGAAAAGGAGAATATTTTTTTATTTTACTTACTAGTCAACCAATTTGTTATGTCATTGAATAGACGTAATGCACATCGAAAAAAATATATGTGAAATGCTGCTTTTGATACTTCTAAATGATAATGGAAATACAAGAAGGTGATTTACAGTCTCGGCGTGAATTTGTGGATTGGGGCATCAGAATAGAATTGCATCCTGTGTGTATCAGTGAAAATAAATGGCAAGATCCATGTGAATCTAATGTGATGACACATATGAAAACAAAATTATGGAAGTATTAGATACTATCAGAGTTCTTGATGGATATTCAATAAAAATATCTAAATGGGTTAAAAGAAGAGTGTTGAAGCTAAAATGTTGAAGACTCATGATTATCAAATTATTCTACATGAGTTGATTCCAATTGCAATCCATAATCTTTTGTCCAATAATTTAAGGGTGACTGTTATTCAGTTGTGCCATTTTTCTAGAGTTCTTTATGCTGTGAATTTGTCTAAGTCACTCTTTTAACAAAAATTTGACAGATGCACCATTAATTTTGTGTGAGTTGGAGAAAATATTTCCACCATCATTTTTCACATGCATACTGCATCTGACTGTCCATATTCCCACTAAAATACTTCTCAGAGGACCTGTTTCATTTCATTGGATGTATCCAACTAAATGAAATATATACACATTAATGTATTATGTTTGAAATAGGATTCATCCTGAAGGTTCTATCGTGAATGGTTACTTAGCTCAAGAATATATGGATTTTTTCTCAATGTATTTGTTTGATATTACTACAAGAATGAACAAAAAAATGAGAAATGACGAAGAACAGTATGAGAAATTTAAACCCAATTTTCCATCACTTCCTGAAATAGGAGTAATTCATGGATCATATACATTGAAGACATTAAGCCTTGAAGAGAGAGAGATGGCACATATTACAGTTTTGTTCAACTGTGATTTGTTCGATGACTACATCAGGTAACTAAATGGAATATGTATATATTACATATATATCTACTAGAATATTCATATATTTTATCTACAAGGAACCTAAAACAATGATAAATAGAAATAATTTTTCTTTAATTTTGAGGAGGGAGACTTTTCATAGTAATGAGTTTTCTGCTTGGTTAAAATTGAAGGTAAAAATATTACTATTTAAAATAATTAAATCAATATTTAATTTAGCTTAATATTCATATATATTGTAGGTTTTGAGTTTTCCTGCTGACTCTGTCCATGAGGAAATAAGAGATTTGAATTTTGGTCCAAATATCATGGTTTATGACTGTAAATCAATTGTTATCGATGGCTACAAATTAATTTTCACTAAATGAGAAAAGAACATGATAACACATCATAATAGTGTTATGGTTACTGCCACAACAGATTGCCATGCCAGTGCATCAGATAGTAGACTATGATTTAAAAATTTGGGTTATAATGGAATCATTGATAAAATAATAATGTTGGATTATAACTCTCATGGACGAGTCAAAATGATGAAATGCCATTGGTTTGATTTGATGATGAGATATGGAACATTTATTGATGATTATGGATTTCAACTAATTAATAGGACTCACAATCTTGCTACCAAAGAACCATATGTATTGGGATCAATGGCTAAACATGTATTTTATGTCAAATTCCAACATCGACTAGAATTTGGTGGCATTGTTGAGGTAATTCCAATACATATTTTTGATGATGGTGATGATGGAATTGACAGTATTCCTAATTCCATTATAAACAATCAATTTATTTCTTTTGATGACTCCAATATCTCAATTGTCAGGGTTGACTGTGAACCTGATGTTGTGGGGGGAAAATATATAAAATCATCCATTCATGTTCTCAATTCATTTGGTTTACCTGGATTTTGGTTGTTAAGATTGGTTCTATTCAAATTGATTTAATATTGAAACCTGCAACATCAACCAGAGCTAAAGAAATTAAATTTTTCCTTAATTTTGACAATTTATTTTCCACTTATGAATATGGTAGAATCAATGTTCCTTGGTTTTAATAGACTAATGACACTTATTAATAATCATCCAACTAAAAATTAAATTTCTTTATTACATCTTGTATAATTTACAGACTTCCTTATATATTTGTTCAAGCTAACCTAAAATGATGGTTTGTTAAATTATCCATGAATCCCCCTATTCCCTCTCATTTATTTTGGTTTTTTTGGTTACAAATTAGTTATCCTTTCATATTTACATCCATATTTGTTTTCAAATATGGGAAATGAAACCAATTGAAGGGAGGCGACATAAACAGATTATGGACAAAAATCCTCGCATGACCAAGCTGGTAATTCCACCACTAGTTCCTGTAGTGAGTATTTTATTTTAAAAATATTTATTTAAATTATATATAATGTCATGTGATTAATTTTTTGTATACATTTGTTCAAGATCATCCATTAGGTGACAGTTATTTTAGGAGTATTCGGGTAGTGGTCCCAGTACTAGGGGTGTTCGTACGAGGGGGTGGTACGGGACCTAGACGATCTCGTCGGTGTACCCGATTATACCCTACCCCTCCCACTTACATTCTATCCATCCCAAATTCTGATCCTGGTGTACCATTAGGGACACACCAGATATTTAGGACTCCATGTTTTCACCACCATTTACATCTGACCCTCCTCACTCATCTGTATCATATCTGATGATGACTCCCACTCCCCATCCAGCATTTGGCCAGCCATACCTTCCATATTCTTTTACTACTAATTTGATCTCTCTGGGATTTCATATTCCATCTTCTTCGACTACTACTCTACCAGAGTCTACCCCTATAGAGCATACATTGTGACCTACTCCATCTGTACAGGGTGTTCCTTCTGTTTTTGTTGATCCAACGGTTCCCATTAATCAGACTATCACAGGTATAGTTATACAACCCTAACAAATTGTTACACCATTATTTATTTTCATTATTACATGTATTCATAAAATATTTGTTTTTCTTTCATAACATATACATCTACTAATAAGAGGAGGGTTCATGGGGCGTACACACAAGCGTTCAGTGTGGAACCACCACACATAGTTGATGGTGTTATACAATGAAGACAGTTATATGATTGAAAAATCATGGCTGCAATGTCGAAGTTTTTTGGTGACGATTGCCAAGTACTCTGACATCATTCTTGTAAGCCTGATCTCATGGAGACATCTGCCAAATGAAGTCAAGGATAAAACCTCTGCAGATATATGGGTAAAAAATTAGTTTTATTTAAAGAAATATAATAATTTTTTTATATGAATTAATATTTTGGTTTCTACTATGGTTTAATTTACCCTATAGTAAGGGTGAATGACCAACACATCTAAAGAATTTAGGTGAGATTGGGAGAGCTTATAATCCTGAGTTGTACATTGGCCGGTAAGATAGAGTGGGAACATAGTTGGAGATGGTCCCTATCATGGATGATTATCCACTATATAATTTCAGACAGATGATCACTCATTGGGAGACTAGACAATTTACGATATTAATCTAATTATAAGTATTTAAATGAAAATTTTCATGTTTTTTGTTAATAATTATTATTGAATTTTATTTATGATGCATCTGAAACAAATATAAAAGAACATTGATGTTATGAATTATGTTCACACATTGGGATGAACTACGATGCCAGATCCTGGGAGATAGTTTGTATGATAGTTTATAATCTTTCTTTACTACATTAACATTCCATTGCTTCCTCAGTATTTTATTCTATTGTTAAATATGTTATATAATTTTAGTTACACAATTATTGTTTTTGTGGTATCCTGTTTTTAATTATGGTTTCCCACATTAAATGTCATTGTAGAGGCATTAATTGATTATAGAAGGACGTTTTCCTCGAGGAAAACAATTTTTCTCGAGTCAAAAGAAGAAAGATGGATGTGCAGTTAGTAAACTAACTCAGCAATGGAATGTAAGTTTTACGTTGTAGATTTAGAATTTTAATCTCTATTTTGTAAATTAATAATCTATTTATATTTTAAATAGGCTGATCTATAGGCCCTTGATTCCCTGGAACCTAAAAATTTTGGGCTAAACGATCACTTACACAAGGTGTTGGGAGATGACCACCCAGGTAGAGTACGCTGCCGGCCTGAGAAGTGAACAGTTCCAACGAGGTATTGGCTCTCCCCATGTATGATTTTTAGTGCCACAAAGTTGCAGCAACTTAAGGCACAAGAAGAACAGGCTGAAAAAAGGGCCAGAGAGACGGCCTCAGAGTTTTCTATGGAAAACACTACATTTATGAAACTGATGGAGGATTTACGTCTAACACATCCACTAGAGGCCAGAATTTCATATGAGGAATATATTTCATCGATGCATTCTATATATGGTTCACCAGGTGGCAGTTCTTGTGGTGTTTGAGATGATGGCGAGAAGGAGGCCAAGGCGGCGGAGGAGGACGACGAGGAGGAGGCCGAGGCGGAGGAGGAGGTTGAGGAGGAGGCTGAGGTTGAGGAGGGATATGAGGAGGCCAAGGCTAAGAACGAGAGTAAGGATGGAAGAGACGATGATGGGGACAACGATGATAAATAGGGTGAGGGTAAAGATGATTGTGATGATAGTGATGGTGACAAGATACAGACTGATCTGTTACATTTTTGAATGATATTACTGACCTTCGATGTTTATAGATTTTTTAAGCCTTAATATATGTGTGATTAGGTAGGTCACATTATCTTTATTTTTTATCTATAAATAATAAAACATGATTTTATTTATTTCCTGTGACATCCCCTTATTTTAATGAAATTTTTTTTTAGTGGAATTTAGAAAATTGGTTTTCTGATTAGAAGTTGATATAATGATGTTATGTTTTAACCATGAAGTATTTTTCTTAGAAAATATGTAAATACCATCCCATGAACCTGGGAAAGCCCACCGGAAAGCCCCCCGGACAGCCCCCCCCCCCCCCCCCCCACCCTCCTCTCTAGATCCCGGACAGCCACCCAGATAGACCCCCTCCCCACTAGACCGCGGACACCCCCCATACAGCCCCCACCCCACCATCCTCCATAGACCCAAGACAGCCCCTTGCACAACCCCCCTCCTCCCTAGACCCCGGACAGTCCCCCCTCACCGAACAGCCCCCACCCCCCTTCCTAGACCACGGACAACCCCCTCTCCCCCTTCTTCCTGGACCTTGGATAACCCCCCCCCCACCCCCCTCCTCCTACCTTGCATACCCCCTCCACATATACCTTCATCCTACACTGGGCACATCACTCAATTGTGTATCATCGAAATGATCACACCAATAACTACATCATAAGGTCACAAATCCCAATCTATTCTCTCTTCATGATTCACCCTAAATCCCAGTCTGATTAAAATTCCATTACTATTACTTAAGTAAAAAGAACCTAACAACTACCTTTATTCCGAAGACAATCACACTCTTAATTCTTCATCTCAGATCCCAACATATGCACTCTTCAAGATTCACCAAAAATCTCAACGTAAAAGAGGGTTTTAGAGCTTCGGAAGAAGAGGAGAGGAGACTACAGACCCTAATCAAAAATAGTAATCAAGGAGAGTGTTAGACACACCCATATTTTCAATACTCACTTGACAGTAATAAAAACACCTATGTGACATGTACGAGTCAACCCCACCTCAAACTGAGGCATAGTGTGGCCAGTACCACTCAAAGTGTCTCACTTTTATTTGAAATGGACAACATTTTAAGTGAAAACAACAACTAGCATATGGAAAACCAACCAAACGCATTCAGATTATTTTGATACTTTAGTAAAATGATCCATGGGTCATTTTTGACGTGTACAAGTCGACCACGCCTCAATCCGAGGTATGGTGTGTACAGTACCAATAAAAGTGAGTCACTTTAATTTCAAATGGACAACATTTTTAGTGAAAACTAGAAATGGAATATGAAACCCAACCAAGCACATTCGGATTCTTTTGATACTTTAGAAAAAAGATCCATGGGTCATTTGTGACGTGTACGAGTCAACCCTGCCTCAATTTGAGGTATGGTGTGTCCTGTACCTCTCAAAGTGACTTTCTTTTTTTAAAAATGTATACTCTTTTATGTAAAAAAAATTGATATATAGAAAACCAACCAAATGTATTTAAATTGTGTTGATACTCTAGAAAAAAGATCCATGGGTCATTTGTGACGTGTACAAGTCAATCCCGCCTCAACTTGAGGCAGGTGTGGCCATTACCACTAAAAATGTCTCACTTTTATTTGAAATGGACAACATTTTAAGTGAAAACAACAACTGGTATACAAAAAAACAACCAAACACATTCAGATTGTATTGATACATTAGAACAACAATCCATGGTTCATTTATGATGTGTACGAGTCAACCCTCCCTCAATATGAGGCACGATGTGGCCTGTACCACTCAGGGTGTCCCACTTTTATTTTAAATGAACAAAATTTTATTTTAAACCACAACTGGCACCTTGCCTTAGGTTGAGGTGGGGTTGAATCGTACATGTTGAAAATTACCCATGGATCGTTGTGCTAAATTATCAACACAATCTGAATACGTTTGGTCAGTTTTCTGTATACCAGTTGTTTTTACATAAAAGAGAATCAATTTTAAACAAATGAAAGACATTTTGAGTGGTAATGGACACACTGTGCCTCGGATGGAGGCAGGGTTGACTCATACATGTCACAAATGACTCATTGATCCTTTTTCTAAAGTATCAACAGAATACAAATGTGTTTGGTTAGTTTCCCATTTTCCAGTTTTATATTTCACATAAAATGTTGTCCATTTTAAACAAATGAAAGACACTTTGAGTGGTACCCGCTACACCATGCCTCGGATTGAGGCGGGGTTTAATCATACACATCACAAATGGCCCATGGATTCTTTTCCTAATGTATCAATAGAATCCGAATGTGTTTGGTCAGTTTTCTGTATGCCACTTGTTGTATTAACTTACAATGTTGTCTATTTCAAATAAACGTGAGACACTTTGAGTGGTACCAGCCACACCTTCCAACATATTGAAGTGGGGTTTACTCGTACACGTCATAAAAGACCCATGTATCATTGTTCTAAAGTAACAACACAATAAGAATATGTTTGGTCGGTTTTCTTTATGTTAGTTGTTGTTTTCACTTAAAATGTTGTCCATTTCAAATAAAGGTGATACACATAGAGTGGTACCAGCCACATCGTGCCTCATATTGAAGTGGGGTTGACTGGTACACATCATAAATGACCCATGGATCATTTAACTAAAGTATCAAAAGAATCCAAATGAGTTTGATCAGTTTCCCGTATGTTAGTTGTTGTTTTTATTTAATATTTTGTCCATTTCAAATAAAAGTGAGACACTTTTAGTGGTACCGGCCACACCATGCCTTAGAATGAAGCGAGGTTGACTCGTACACATCAAAAATGACCCATGGATCGTTGTTCTAAATTATCAACCAAATATGAATGCTTTTGGTCAGTTTTTTGTATGCCAATTTTATTTTTCACTTAAAATGTTGTCTATTTCAAATAAAAGTGAGACACTTTGAGTTGTACCAGCTACACCATGCCTCCGATTGAGGCGGGGTTGACTCATACACACCAAAAATGATAAATGTATCATTGTGATAAAGTATCAACAAAATCCTAATAAAGTTGGTCTATTTTATGTATGCGTGTTTTTTTTTGTTTAGAAGAGTATCCATTTTTAACAAAAGAAAGACACTTTGAGTGGTATCGGCCAGACTGTTCCCCAGAATGAGGTGGGGTTTATTCATACATGTCACAAATGACACGTTTATTTTATTCTTAATGTATCAACATAATCTGAATTCGTTTGGTCAATTTTCCATATGCCAGTTGTTGTTTTCACTTAAAATATTGTCCATTTCAAATAAAAGTGAGACACTTTGAGTTGTACCGGCCACACCAGGCCTTGGATTAAGGCGGGGGTGACTCATACACATCACAAATGACCCATGGAATGTTGTAAAAAGGTATCAACACAATACAAAAGGCTTTTTTCGGTTTTCCGTATGCGAGTTGTTGTTTTCACATAAAATGGTGTCCATTTAAAATAAAAGTGAGACACTTTGAGTTATACCGGCCACACCATGCCTTGGACTGAGGTGGGGTTGACTCATACATGTCAGTTGGGAATTTTGAGTTCCATAAAGTGTATATTGATGATATGGGTGAGTCTAATCCTCTCCTTTCATCCTCTTTTCGATTAGGGTTTTCACCCTTCTCTCATCATCATCTGATGCTCTAAAACCCTCTTTTCCATTGGGATTTAGGGTGAATCTTGAAGAGAGATTAGATTGGGATCTGAGATGCTGAATTAAGAGTGAATTTGTCTCCAGAATCAAGGTTGGTGGTGGGTGCTTGGTACCGAAGTAGTAGTAAAGGAATGTTAATTAGACTGGGATTTATGGTGAATCTTGAAGAGAGCATAGATTGGGATTCGTGACCTTCTAATATAGTGATTAATGTGATGATGTCGGTGACACACAGTAATGTGAGGTACCCAGTGGAGGATGAGGATATATGTGGCAGGGGTTATGCATGGTAGGCGGTGGGTGGCGGGTTGTCCAGGGTCCAGGAAGGAGGGGGGTTGTCTGGGGTCTAGGTAGGAGGGTGGGGGCAATCCGAGGGGATGTACGAGGTCAAGGGAGGAGGGTGGGGCATGTTTGGGGGGGGTTTCCGAGGCCTAGGGAGGAGGGTGGGGAGACTTTCTGGGGGCTGTTTTTGGTCGAGGTTTGAGGGTGGGGGGCTATATGGGGTCCAGGGAGGAGGGTGGGGGGTTGTCTGGGGGGCTATTCGGGGAGCTGGCTGGGGTCTAGGGATGAGGGTGGGTGGGCTGTCCAGGGGGCTATCCATGGGACTGTCTAGGGGGCTGTACCAGGATCATGTGATGGTATTTACATATCTTCAAATAAAATTCATCCAAGGTTAAAGATATAATTTCATTATATCAACTTCTAATCAATCCACTAATTTTCTAAATTCCACTACAAAATTAAAATTTCATTAAAATATATGGATGTCACAGAAAATCATCAAATCATGTTTTATTATTTGTAGATAACAAAATAAAGATAATATGACCTACCCAATAACACATATAACGAGGCACAATAAATAAATAAACATCCAAGGTTAGTAATATCATTCAAAAATGTAACAGATTAATCTGTCCCTCATCACCATCACTATCATCACCATTATCTTCACTCTCACCCTTTTCCTCATCATCTTCCCCATAATCTTCCCCACCCTCCAAGTCCTCATACTCATAATTTACCTCCTCATCGCCCTCCTCCACCTTGGCCTCCTCCTCACACACCTCCACCTCCTCATCCTCCTCCTTTCCCTCCTCCTCCTCCACCTCGGCCTCATCCTCACCATCATCTCGACCACCACAAGAATTGACACTTGTTTCACCGTATATAGAATGCGTCGATGATATATATTACTCTCAATAAGTGCTAGCCTATAGTGGTATTTTTGGATGTAAAGCTTCCATCATTTTCATAAATGCAGTCTTTTCCATAGCAGACTATGTTGCCATCTCTGTTGCCATTTTTTCAGCATGTTCTGCATGTGCCTTAACCTACTGCATCTCGGTGGCACTACAAATCATACCTGAGGAGGGCCAATACATCATTGGAACTATACTCTTCCCAGTCTCACAACATACTCTACCATGGTGCTCATATCTCAACACCTGATGTATGTGATCATTTGGCCCAAAATTTCAGGTTCCTGGGAATCAAGGGCCTCTAAAGAAACCTGTTACAAATATAAATTGATTATTTTGTTAAAAAATATAGATTATAATTTTAAAACTACAAGGTAAAACATACAATTTTTTGTTGAGTCGGTTCATTAACCGCACTTCCATCATTCTTCTTTCTACTAGTGCAAAATAGTTTTTCCCGAGGCACACATTCTACTATATTCAATTTATCCTTCTAAAATGAAATAGAATGTAGGTAACCTTAATTAAAAATTGGATACCAAAAAATAGTAATTTCATAACCAAAATTATTTAATTACTTTAGCAATCTAATAAATTACGGAGGAAGAAATAGAAAGTGAAAGTCATAAAGAATGATTATAAACTATCATACCAGCTATCTCTCATGATCTAGCATCTTAGTACGTCCCAATGTGTGGATGTATTTCATTTCATCAATGTTCTTTTTATTTCTTCAGGATTATTCCTAAATAAAATTCAATAATTATTATTAACGAAAAACATGAAAATTTTCATTTAAATACTTCAAATCTGATTAATACCATAAATTGGATAGTCGCACAATTAGTAATAATCTTTCAGTATGATTCTAATGGAAAATCATCCACGATAGGGATATCCTCAAACACTGTTCCCACTCTATCATGCCTGGCAATGTACAACTCATACTTATAAGCTCTCCAATGCTCGCCTAAATCCTCTAGACGTGTTGGTCGTGAACCCTCACCATCAGAAAAATTAATCCCCAGCTGAAACCAAAATATTTAATCATATAAATACTAAATTTAATATAGTTCAATAAATAAAAATAATTTTTATACCAATATCTATGTCCAAGATTTATCCTTGACTTCATTTGGCAGCTGTCTCTATGAGAGAAGGATGAAAAGAATGATGTCAGAGTACTTGGAAAGCGTCACCAAAAAACACCGACATTGCTGCCCTAATTTTTCAATCATCTAACTATCTTTATTGTATTCCGCCATCAACTGTGATCGGTGGTTCCACACCAAAGTCATGTGTGTATTCCCCTACCCCTACGTCATATTAGTATATATATCTATTATGAAAGAAAATGAGATATTTTATTAATAAATTTTATAATGAAAATAAATAATGGAGTAACAATTTGTCAGGGTTGTATAAGTATACATATGGTAGTCTGATCAATGGGTTCCAATGGATCCACGGAATCTAAAGGAACACCCTGTACAGATAGGGTGGGTCCTAATGTATGCTCCGTAGGGACAAACTTGGGTGGAGTAGTAGTCGAAGAAGGTGGAATATAAAAGCCCAGGGAGATCGAAGCAGTAGTAAAAGAATATGGCAGGGATTGCTGGCCAAATGCTGGATGGGGAGTGGGAATCATCATCAGATATTCTAAAAATGGGTGAAGAGGGTTATATGTAAGTGGTTGTGAAAACATGGGAGGCCTAAATATCTTGTGTGTTCCTAATGGCACATCGGGATCAGAATGTGGTATGGATGGTATTTCAGTGGGAGGGGCAGGGTGTAATCGGGTACGCCGACCACATCATCTAGCTCACGTACCACCGCCCTTGTACAAACACCCATAGTACTAGGACAACTACTCGACTGATCCTCAAATAACTGTCTCCTAATAGATAGATCCTGTAATTTTTTTACAAAAATTAGTCACATGAAATTATTTATAATTTAAATAAATATATTTGAAATAAAATACTCACTGCATGAAATAGTGGTGGAATTCAAAGCTCGGTCATGCGACTATTGTTGTACATAATCTATTTTCGTCGCCTCTCTTTAATTGGTTTCATTTCCATCATTTGAAAAAAAATATGTACGTTAATAGAAAATGATAACTAATGTGTAACCCAAAAAAACAAAATAAATTAGAGGGAAAAGGGGGATTCATGGATAATTTAACTAACCATTGTTTTAGGGTAGCTTGATCATATATATAATGAAGAGAATAAATCATACAATATGTAATAAAAAATTTAATTTTCAGTTGGATTATTAATTACTAAGTGTCATCAGTATGTTAAAATCATGGAACATGGATTCTACCAGATTCATATGTGGAAAAGATATTTTCCAAATTATGGAAAAATTTAATTTCATCATCTCAAGAAGATGGTGTAGGTTTCAATATAAAAACAATTTGAATAGAAACATCCTTATCAACCCAACTCGAGGAAAACCAAAATAATTGAGAACATGAACGGATGCTTTTATATATTTCCCACAACAATATCAGGTTCACAGTCAACTCTGAAAATTGAGCTATTGGAGTCATCAAAATAAATAAATGGATTGGTTCCAATGGAAGTAAGGATGGTGTAAATTCCATCATCACTATTATAGAAAATATGTCTTTGAATTACTTCAACTATGACACCAAATTGAGGTTGTAGTTGGTCTTTGACATAAAAAACAAGTTTAGCCATAGATGCAAATACATATGGTTTTTTGATAGCAAGAGTGTGAGTCATATTAATTACTCGAAATCCAAAATCATCAATAAATGTTCCATGTCTCCACATCGAATCAAACCAATGGAATTTCATCATCATGACCCATCCATGAGAGTAATAATCTAACATTATTATTTTTTCAATGATTTTATAATAACCAACATTTTCAAATCGCTGTCTACTATCTGTTGCACTGGCATAACAATCTGTTGTGGCAGTAACCAAAACACCATCATGTTGTGTTCTCATGTTCTTTTCTCCTTCAGTGACAATAAATTTGTACCCATTGATAAAAATTTATTTGCAGTCACGAACCACAATATTTGGACCAAAATCCAAATCTGTTATTTCCACAAAGATAAATTCCCCAGTAAAAATAAATACCTGCAATATAAATAAATATTAAACTTAATTAAATATTGATTTAATTATTTTAAATATTAATATTTTAACTATCAATTTTAACTATGTAGAAAACTATTTACTATGAAAAGAATCCCTCTTTCTCATAGATAATGAATAATGGTTTCTATTTATCATTGTTTAATACTCCATGTAGATAAATAAATATGAATAGTTTAGCAGATATATTTGTAAGATAGACATATTCAATTTAGTTACGTGATGTAGTCATCAAAAAAATCATAGTTGAAAAAAACTGTGTGATGTGCCATCTCCCACTCTTCAAGGATTAATGTCTTCAATGTATATGATCCAGGAATTCCTCCTATTTGAGGAAGTGATGGAAAATTTGGTTCTATTTGCTCATAATTTTCTTCTTCATTTATCATTTCTCTGTTCATTCTTGTAGTATGATCTGACCAATACATTTAGTATAAATCCATAAATTATGGATCCAAGTAACCGTTCATGATAGTAACTTCGGGATGATTCTAGTTTCAGACATAAGACTTTAATGTGTACATATTTCTTTTAGTTGGATACATCCAATGAAAAGAAATAAGTCCTCTGAGAAGTATTTCAATGGGAATATGGACAGTCAAATGCAGCATGAATGTGAAAAATGATGGAGGAAATATTTTACCCAACTCACACTTAATTAATGTTTCATATGTCAACATTTTTTTTGCAAGAATTAATTAGACAACTTCTTAGCACAATGATCCCTAAAAAAATGGCACAACCGAATAACAGTCACCCTTACATTATTAGAAAAAAGTTACATATTACTATTGGAATCAATTCATGCAGAAGTACGTTATAATCATGTGTCTTCATAGATTTTAGCATCAAATCTCTTCTGTTGACACATTTATATATGTTTCTTGAATAGCCATCATGAACTATAATAGTCTATAATACTTCAGAAATTGTTTTTTTCTGTAGGTGTTATCACATAAGAAGCACCCGGAACATTCCATTTATTTTCACTAATACACACATGATGAAATTATGGTCTGATGCCCCAATCCACCAAGTCATTCCAATACCATAAATCATCTTTTGTCTTTCCCTTAACATTTAGAAGTATTGAAATAAAAATTTCACATATATTCATTTCAATGTGAATTAAATCTATGAAATGAAATAAAAAATTGATTGACCAATAAGGAAAATAAAATAAGATACTCCTCTTCCTTCAATTGTAATAAGTTTCAGTGGAAACATTCTTTCTCTTTCCAGATTTCATTTAACCCATTCCAAATGAAAAACCAAAATATTTCAATTCATTACCAACATTAGTTCTAGACATATGCTGAGGTGGATCATCAGTCTCTATGGTATTATCAAATCTTCGACGAAAATATATATATGGATTGTCCATTGGCAAGAATCGTCAATGTCCCATAAAACAGAAACTACGGTGATGTTTCAGTCTTCTGGATCGTCTATTCTTCATAAAAACTAGAAATGATAGTTTTCCATTCGTGCTCCATCCAGACATCATTGCATAAGCCAGAAAATCCTTGTTCGTCCAAATAAGTGCAACACGCATATGAAATATGTATTTTGAATATTCTTTGTATGTGCACACACCCACATCCCAATGAATTTTAAACTCATTTATTATAGGTTGCATGTATACGTCGATATCAATGCTGGGATCAGAAAGGCCAGATTTTTTATACTAATAAAAGTGAGTGGTTTTTTCGTACACAACCATGGGGGAAGATTATAAATGTGTTTAAAAATTGGACATGTACTGTGCAAAGTAAGCATCTACCCAAACAGATTAAAACTGTCGCATGAAAGACCCAACCTCACATTACGCACGTCAGCTACAAAACAAGATATCAAGTATCAAATCTCTGCCATGCAAATCCATCTGCAGGAAGAACCAACTCATCATTAGTCTTCTTTCTCTTGGTATCATTCCATCTCATTTTTTTTATATTTCATCAGAAATAATGTGATTCTGGAGTCTGGGGATCAATGAAAAGTTCCACATTAATTTCTATGGCACGCAGGATGGTGTTCCACCAGATTTTGACTTCTAGCATGATGTTCGCCCTTTTATACAATCATTTCGTTCAACGGATTCCTCCCATAATAAACTGCAATCTTTTGGTAAAGCAAGAATTTTTTTCTTGAAAATCCAAGTTCCCCAACTAACATCCATGCCATATAGTGGTTTGGGGAATATCTGCATCATCTAGAAGTAAATCCTTCAAGAAGGTAAGAATGTAATCGACTAATGTTTTTGAAATCCAATGCATAGTTATCCCATGAAACAATTGGATTAAAAATTACAGCTTTTTAAGTTTACGACACTGTTGATATAATAGAGTCGGGGCAGAATCATTCAATTTTCTCACCCTTATAACATCACCATTTTAATTAAATGCATCATGTGCGCTCATATCGAAGTATTCTTGGTTTGGAATCCGTTCTTTTATATGATGATGAACAAAGGGAAACAGGTCATATAACAAATTCTCCACTTCAGTTCTCTCATTTGAATCTTCAGCAATTTGAGATTTATTTTTTTCCCCATTGTGATACCACACATTGTAGTTTTCTTGAAAACCTTATTTGGTTATGTGTTAGTTGACTTCTTCACCACTCAACCAAGCTCTTTCATCAAAATTAGAACATGGGCAGTGTATGTGACCACTATCTGAAGCATTGTGCATGAAAAATTGAAAAAACTATCCAAATTGGTTTGAAAGTCTCTTGAGATCCAATCAGTTTCATACACCCAAATTCTATCCATTTTGTAAAAAAAATAATTGTTATAAGTAATTTTGTCAAAAGTAATTCAATAAGATTGATGTTTCATCAAACATATAACTATGTAAATGATAATTGTTTACTTTATATGAAACCATTACTGACAAACTACTATATATGAAGAATCATAATACAAAAGACAAGAAAAATACTATATTTGTAACAAAATATCATTGATGAACTATACATGAGTGTACAAGATCATGTACACTTGTGGAGGATAATTATTCAGGAGTTGAATAAATTTTAGATAAATGAAATTTTATATTTTAGTAGACAATTTGAGTGATCAAATACATTTCCCAAGGGGGAGGAAGTGTCCAGGGGGTGCGGGGTATCTAGGGGTGGAGGAGCTGTCAAGGGGGGTTGGAGGTGTCCAGGGGGTGGGGGTTGTCTTGGGGGTTAGGGTGTCCATGTGGGCGGGATGTCCACGGGGGTGGTCGGGTTGTCCAATGGGGTAGGGGTGTCTAAGGGGTAGGGTGTGTCCAGGGGGGTGGGCGGGCTGTCCAAGGGGGCGAGCGAGGTGTTCAGGGGGGATGGGAGGGGCTGTCCTGTGGGGTACGATGTGTCCAGGGTTGGGTGGGCTGTCCATGGGGGTGGCGGGGCTGTCCAGGGGGTGTGGGGTGTCCAGTAGGTGGGCAGGCTGTCCGTGGGGGGGGGGGGGGCTATCCCTGTGGGGTTCGTCGGGCTGTCCACAAGGGTGGTGGGGCTGTCCAGTGGGGTCGGGGGGTGCCAGGGGATGGCGTTCCAGGAGGTGGGGGCATCTGCTGGGATGGGTTTGTCCGGGGGTAGTGGGCAGGTGTCCAGGGGGGCTGTCTATGAGGGTGGGGGGGGTTCATGGGGGTATGGGCTGTCCAGGGGGGTGGGCGGGCAGTCCACAGGTGTGGTGGGGTTGTCCAGGGGGGTTGGGGATATCCAGGGGGTGGGGGACTTTCTAGGGTGGGGGGGGGGGGTTGTCTAGTGGGTAAGAGGTGTCCAGGGGGTGGGTCGGCAGTCCAAGGGGTGGCGGGGGTGGAAAAACTATCTAGGGGGTACGAGGTGTCCAGGGGGGTGGGTGGGCTGTCCACAGGGGGTGGATGGACTATCCAGGGGGTCAGGGTGTCCAGGGGGTGGGGGGCTTTCCTGGGCGTGGGGGGGGGGGGTCCTCTAGTGGGTACGAGGTGTCCAAGGGGTGGGCATGCTGTCCAGGGTGGTAGCGAGGCTTTCCAGGGGGTACGTGGTGTCGAGGGGGTGGGCAGGCTATCCATGGATGTGGGGGATGTCCACGGGGGGAGGGGGTATCCATGTGGTGTGTGAGACTGTCCAGGGGGTATGGGGTGGGTGGTTGGGCAGTCCACAGGGGTGGTGGGGCTGTCAAGGGGGTATGGGGTGTCCATGGGGGATTGGGTGTGCAGTCCAGGGGGGTTGTCCAGTGGGGTACGGGGTGTTCAGCGGGTGGGCGAGCTATCCACGAGGGTGGTGAGGCTCTCTAGGGAGGTAGGGGTTTATGGGGATGGGGTGGGGGGGTCTTTCCAGAGATGGGTGTGTCCAAGGGGTAGGAGGTGTCTAGGACATCCCACCCCCACCCCCATTGGACAACCCACCCCCACTGGACAACCCCCCTCCTTGGACAGCCCATACCCTCTCCCCCACCTAGAGAGCCCCCCCCCCCCCAGGACTGCCCACACCCTCTATTGTAGCCCCAACATGGACAGCCCAACCCCTCCCTTTACACCCACACCCCTACCCCACCAGGACAGCCCACCCTGACCCCCTATACAGCCCACACCCCTCGTTGGGGAAACCCATACCCCCCTCCCCCACACCCCTATAGCCCCCCCTAAATCCCCTACCCCCTGGACAACCCAACCCCACCGGGAAAGCCCCCCACAACTGGAGATCCCCCTTCCCCTCCTATAGCCCCCCCCCCCCTTCAGGGATTTTTATTTAAAATCATTTTATTCATTAAGAAAGACAAACTATCATGCATTATCCAGTTCACTATACAAAAAAAATAAAACCCCCCTAAACATAATTAATAATACCCCAATAAACAAAAAACATAAAACAAAAAAAACCTAAAACATAACATTTCCCCTAATAAAAAAAACCTAAATCAAACCCTTTACCCCTACACTAAACAAACTCTACTAAATAGACCATTTAGGATGTATGATGTGTAAAACAAACAAAATTAAACAAACAAAGGGTTCTATTACTAATTCTAATTTAACCGAACATCAAAAATAAAATAAAAAGAGTAATAACACTAAAACTAATGTAATCATTACTAATTTAAAGCGTATGAATAATTTTATAGTGATTGAAGATGGATATCTAGATGGTTCGGCTGGAATGTGTTTCGAGGATGAGAATACTTCTAGAGGAGGTGATGGATTAGGTCTTCATTTGGGTAAACTTGGAGCTGGGTGCTGGGTATTTGCGGGAAAACATTCCCAACGGTTTTAAAAAAACAGTTGTGAAAGCCTCTCTTTAACAATGGTTTATTAAAACCCTTAGTATATTTTAGAGGAATTGATGAATTCCCAATGGTTCTACCAAACCGTTGGGAAAGAATAAATATTTTGACACATCTTCCAAACAGTTTGAGAAAACCATTGGCAAATGTGGATTTTTTACAGTATACCAACGGTTGCTTCAAACAGTTGGTATATATCCGTTGGGAAAACCACCATTTCCAGTAGTGATTATTCATTTTTTCTATATGGTGTAATGTTTTATGGCTGGTTCATTATAATATCAATTTATTTTCAAAATCCACATTGGATTACGGTTTTGTGGTCGGTAAAATTATATAGATCACAATCAATCTTGTGATCAATTAACTCAATAACTCTCCATTAATCCTTATGATATAGTTTTTCGTTCTTTGTAAATGATTTCATTCCACCCCTAAGTTATTGTACTTGGAAATATACGTATCGGAATATTCCATATTCTTATTTTATATCCCACTCCCACTTTTATTATGAAAAATGATTTATTAACACTTTCTATGATGTTTTTTTCAAAAAAAAAATAATTTTCAATTATCAAACCCAGGACTAATAATATAATTTTTAAAATTTTACAATAAAATTTATTTAAGGTGCGAAGAATATAGCTATATAAAATTACAAAATGTGGACATATAATTCATTTTTTACCCAAAACACAATGTTTATAAATCAATTATATATATTAATTTAAATTTAATATCATTTACATTTTTTGGAATACAAAAACCAGAGTCTAAATAAACCACAATGTAATATACCATTATAACTTAATTATTGAAATATTGGGTAGTAATATTACTAAATAACTATTAAAATAATGGTTATTTATTTGTAATAATTAAAAGATGAATCCATAAAATGAATAATAAATTGGTTCATTAAAATTATTTTCTTTTTAAAAATGGTTAACATTGTATTGCCTACATAATTTAAATTTCATTTTCCCAACATTTTTAAAAAATATCTCATAAAATAAATTTAATTTCCTAAATCATAAAATCAATACAATATTTTGGTGATTTTTTTTCTATTATTTTGAAATTGTGTATTTTTTGATTAAAATCGATTTATACAAAATTTTAACTGCAAAGTTCATTTTTGAATGAAATATTTACAAAGCAAATTTATATGTTAAATTATTTTCAAATTAAAAATAGTGAAATATTATTTTATTTAATTCAATTTAGGTCATTAGAATCAATTTTAATTTGAATTTTGATTTATAAACATTCAAACCTACTAAATATTTTCACATAAAAACATTCTTTCTATTCATGTCTGCATAATTGGTTTGAAAATAAAATTTTCCACTTGTATGAATTAAATTTTAAAAAATACATTCCATATTTTTAATTAAGACAATTTAAATAATATAATTAGAAAAAATTAAATGTTTCTATAAAAAATTATATTAAAAAAATTACTTACTGTGTTTATGGTTAAAATAGATTTACTGGGTGTCAAAATAAAAATATAAACGTTAAAATTACCAAAATAAATTATAAAATAAATTTTATTAATTTATAACAACACTATCCCTTATAATTAAATTTTATAGTCTATTTTTTTAATATTGTGGCTTGTTAAAAACATTGGTACAATATATTTTTTATATAACAAATGTTCCTCTTACCTCATTAAAGTAGGAAACCCCCTCGACTTACATCCTCACACCTTTATTTAATTTTAGTTCAGAATAAACCCACTGAAAACACTTAATAGCTTCCAATTATAGTTCTTGAAAACTTATTTTGTGCATAAATCCATCAAAGGAAGGCTTTTGGTTCTATTCAAAGGAGCTTACCTAATTCAAAGTAATGCTCTTCAATGAACACTTTTATTTAATTTCTTCCTCCACCACATTATATTAATATTAAATAATATTGTTATAATAACATCAAAATATTAAAATCATATATAAATTGCTATGAGGATATAATTACAAACTAATATCCCCACCGCTTCCATGTTGGTTATAAAATTATCATTCATTTGTGTGGTGGGCTACTGCATCACAAACAGATGTAATTCAATTTCCCAATACCATCTTTCATGGGTTAGTATAATGTTTTTTATAATGTATATTTTTTATCTTTATTGAAATATTATAATTATTAATTAATTATATAATTTAAAAACCTATTTATTTTAAATTATGTTGGAGATATTAAAATATCTCTTGTGTGTATGTTGGACTACCGTCTCGTGAAATGATGTCATTCGTCGTTCAATGACATATTAAATGGATGGTAATAATGTTTACCCTAATAAATATATGTGATTTAATAGAAATAATAATGATATTAATTATGAATAAATCATTGTGAAATGAAAATATATATCACTTTATTTATTTTCTTTTATATCCCTGGACGATGATAACCTCGCTCATGTACTTGTAGACTACTAACTTCACAATGATATGTGACTTTATTTACAACACCACAACAACAAAAATTATATGTTAGTATATATAAAAAATAATATTATATAAATTATATAATTATCATTCATAAAATATTAATTATTACTTATCTTATTATGATGATAATCAATGGAAAAAAAGTTACTCATGTGTTTGTATGGGATACCATCTATAGGATCATAATATAATTCATTTTACATAAAAATCCTTATCTATTGGTTTTAAAATTTAATGTCATATAAAATTATTATAATTAGTCCATATTTATTATTCTGATGATTACCTAATAATATAATACACACAAGAACTAGAACATTAGAAATAAGAAAAAAGATTCAAATAATGGAAATTCACACCAGATATAATGAAAATATATAATGATTATTAAAAAGGGTTATAATAATTTATTAAGGCATAATATATTATATTATAAATATTAAAAAATCTCTGGTATTATTCAATGAAAATATAATTGTGGGGAATGATACATAAAATCAATCTATCATTATTTAAGAATATCGTAATGTTATGCCCCAACATTCTTTTATATAGTGTATATATTGAACCTTCGACATACTTTTCCACAGTTTATTATTAATTGACATAATTTTATGTCTAAAATCTAGATACATTTATCCAACATGATATTAATGTAGAGTTACCTTCTATAAAATAACTTCATACATCAATTTCTTTTCAACATGTTATATTACTTCTTTATTGTCATTGATATTGTATGATTATTTATTTAATGTCTTTTAATTATCATTTTATTATATTATAACTTTTTTATATAGATATACATTTCATATTGATAATTGATTAATTAATTAATTATCACATCAATGTTGTGATCAATTTAATGGTTTATTTTACAGTCTCATTCTAATCGATATTGTTTATTCTTGAATTTCAATATAATGAAATTATTTGATCATCATTTTATAAAGCCATATAATGTTATAATAATTTATTATTAATGTTATTTTAATATAATAGTACCATTTTCAACTCTTTTGTATTTAACATAATTTATAATTTATTAATGAAATATAACTCAATTTATATCTTCATTGAGAAAAATATTTTCTTCCAAAACCATATTTTTTAAAAATGAATTAAAATATGTTTTCTACAATTTTGAATGATTTATTAAACAAAATTATTACCAATATCTTCATTTTTAATTTTTAATATTGACTGTTGTTATCCTTTTCAAAAAAATGTGTGTAGGTTTTTCTAAAAAAGTGAGAGGAATATTTTTTAAATCATTTATATCCAGAAATAGAATTTTAGTAAGTACGACCACTAGAACTGTATTAATAAATGAATTATAATTTTAGATAGTTATTTTAAAAGAAAATTATTTTAATTTTATTTAAAAGAATTATATTCAAAATGATATTTTCTTAATGAAATTGATATTTTCCTCTAGAATGTATTTATAATTGTTTTTGGTATTTATATTCACCAATTGAAACTAAAATTTATTTTTACTCAAATTTTTATTTTTTGTATTGATGGAATAATTATTGTTCATCTAGATTGTTTATGATCATGTTTACCATGTATTTAGTTTTACTAACATGATTTATATTTTAGAAATTAACATTAATATAATTGTTTCAATTTTTTGTGGACACTAAATATACCATAAATAAACATTTAATTTGTCATGTAATATTTATTTTATAAATTGTATAAAATATATTCAAATTTTTTTTACATTTAATGTTACTTTTTTATTATGGGAAATATTATTAAATATGTATTCTTTACTCATAATATCTATATGTAATTATAAGATAATTTTTTCATAAATTAATTAGATTATTTTATATATTTGGTATTCTTAGACATGATAACTTGAGTTATAATATTTTATAGATATACCCTTTAAGAAACAGTGGAATCATGAATTTAATCAGTAATATAACATAAAATTATTTAAAAACACTAGATGAGTTATTGTAGAGTAGTTTTAAAAAAAAATTTGAATAGTTTGGAAGGTATATGTATCATTATCAGGAGTTCAAGAAGTCCAATAATTATGAATGACCTTTATTTTGATTTCTGTTATTATTATACTTGATATTTTAACAATGTTGTTATATTTATATTAATAAAATTCCTAGATAATGATTAAATACCATGTTATTTCATTTATTTACAATGACATGCGAGTAATTCCATATCCAGATATGATAGTCATGTTATTTATTTGGTATGATGTGTTATTAAGTTTTCAAAATCCCATATTAATTATTACCCATGTAAATTACTCATCTATATTATCTCTCATTTCAAATCCTTCTCAAATTATTTATTATATGAAATGTGGCTCCAACTATTTACCTTTCTGCATTGATTACGATTATTTATTCATGATTCCTTCCTCCATACACATCCCTGGTTGAGTATTTTACCACAAAATATTTTGTTCCCTTTTCATGTAATGTTGAATCTATATAATGAATTATAATTAAGTATATTATAGAGGAAATAGTGATATTCTATGAAACAAGAAAAACAATTATGTTGAAATTGTTGTATTAATATGTAATGAATTTCTTATGTTTGTAAAAATTATACCAATACTCCAAAACTATCCATTTAATTTGGATATGATTTATTGTATATTATTCAAATTAACTGATGTAGAAATCAGATTCATGAGCCTAGGGTGGGGGTCACTACATGAATACCTTTGAAAATAAATTTTGTATTTAAGTTTGTTTTATACAAGTTGGATCTTTATTTGAAAAAAAATGATTTGAAAAAGGATTTTGATGAGTTGAATTGGAATGATATATTTTACAATGTAAAATAATATTATTTATTTCCACCGGAATAAGTTTATGATAAAACCCATTGTATGTTCCTTTTTTCAATAAAATCTATATTTGGATAGTTGAACATGTGATTGTTTGAAATAATTATTTAAATTAATAGACAAATGTAGAAGATAAGACCATGTATGATTCATATTCATTGAAAATGTGGTAGCAGGTGTTGTTTGGTGGGAAGAGGGAGTTCTAGGAATGTTTTGGCTCAACTTTCAAATTAATTTACTATGGAAATGATAATAAAACTTTATTGAGGTCATGTAAATCATTATTTTTGGGGTTATTATAGTCCATGAATTCCTATAATATAGAGATGATTCCACACTTAGAAATGAATTTCAATACGATATAGTGTAATACATATAAAAATATTTCCCTTGTTTTTAATATTATGGTGATATAATTGTAACTGATTGCACCTTAAGATGGATCATTCAATAATTACCAATTAATTTTTTAGAGAAATGATAATGTATTCATGAATTTAAAAATATTCTTGATTATAAAAATATCAATAGAAAAAAACATTGTTAATATCATAATTCTATTCGCTAAAATGTTTAATAATGCATGATTTGATATAAACTATGGACTATGTCTATGTTTTGTTTTATATAAAAACAAGGATTGTTGGGTTAACTGGTATTGATTACATATTAAATGCATAATAATATTTTACACTAAATTGTTTCTCACAAGCTACCTTTTATTTTAAGAGTTTTCTTATTTTCATTTTCTAGTTATACGGAAAGCCAAGGAAGAAATGTGTATAATTAAAATTCCTTGATAGGATGGACATGTGAGTTAGTAGTGAATGATGGATTCTGTGATCCAATTATTTCAAATAGATTTTTGAATTTTTTTTGTTGACATATTTGGATTACACTAATTTACATTCCATTTTGGTACATGTATTTTCTTAATTGTAGTACTCTCTCCTAGATGGAATTTTTTGGATACCAACTATTAATTATTACATATCTATTGTTTCTTTTTGATAATTTAATGTTGTTTTTATATTTTTCACAATTGATTTTTTTGGATTACTATATGATATTCACAATCCTCAGAGGATTAGGAATCCATTTTAGGATGATTTATAACTTATTAAAAGATTATTTAGGTATAAATTTGAGTTTCTAATGAAATAATTGCATCTATGTGGACTGAACACTTCGTTCATACTGATATGTAGTTTGAGATGTCTTAGTAGGAATGAGATATGATTTTGTGGCCATAATGGGTAGCGTACAAGTAGGTTCATATATTGACCTCACCCTAAAATTTTTTACACATTGGCTTATTACATGAAATAATTTTGAATTTAGTCGATAATTCACTTCTTTTTTTCATTGAGGATCTTTTCAAGTTTAGAGATTTAGAGAATTAGTATAATACATTCATAACATTACACATTTTTATAGATTAGATACCATAAAAACACTTACAGTTTTTTCAAATTATAAACCATTAAAACATAAAACAGGACTCCTTGAAAATTATTAAAAATTTAACATGGCTTCTTTCTTTTTCATACACATCCATTAACCTGTGAATATCAATTAAAACATGGGATGAGCACAAACAAATATTAAGGGTTATAAAATGAAGGGAAGAACACATTAGTCATATAAAATCATTTCAAAAGACATACTTATCACCTATATATATACATACTTTTTGAAACATGATATTTTCACAATAAATAAGAACATAAGTATAACAATAAAGTTATCTTGGGGAATTACTTACATAATCTTGTAACCCACTCGTCTACATTATAATTTGCAACCCTCACGACTACCTTGCTATTTGTGTAACCATTGCAGTTATAATTGGAGTAACCATATGGCTGACCTCCAACATACACATACCCAATGAATTGGAGGCAATTATAGCTACCAACCATCATCAAAAACAATTCCCAAGAACCAAAACATAACTATACCAAATTAATAATATGATAAATACATTACTTTTGAATTCTGTAAAACAGAATTTAAAAAGATGATTTTTAATGAAAATACCATTATAAATTTTATTCAATAGAAGAGAGACTTAATAGAGTTGATGGTGTATGTATATATGCTGTAAATACACATAATAAAACATTATATAATCATAAACCATCATAAAAACAATTTAAATATCAAATAAATAAAGAAGTAGTAGGTTAACCCAAAGAATGGAAATCTGGTTAAGAATTCCCATACCTCATGTTTTTCTTACTTAAAACATGTATAAAATTCCTGTATAATGGTTAAAAGAGACTTATTAGTATTTTCAAGAAAATGTTTCATGTTTATAACATCTTATATTATCATTTAATAACATCATTTCACCCTTTAATTGTTAGTATTTTTTCCTTTCACTGTTTTTGGGTTAGTTCTTTACATGATTTCCATAATTGGTTCATGGTGGATGTTCTTGTCGATTGGAAGTGAAACTCCAGAATTGGAATGGTGTATTATTTACATATATCATGTAACATAAATTATACCATTTATCATTTTTAATTCCTACATTATTATGATTCATAAGTTAAATCATTAATGATGTTCATTTATATCATTTTAGTGGTTCTTTGATAATAAAGACCTCATTTCTTTTTATAAATTAAAACAATATGTTGAAAAGAATTATAGAAACATAGATGAGATATAATACATATATTATAACATGGTTCAGCCATAAAAATGGTTTCTTAACCATACTTGAAAGAGTTAATGAAAATTGAAATCACATCCTCCACGATGTCATTAGTTCGACACATCACAGACAATGTTTTTATTCCATGAATAAGTTGGAGAGGTGAAAAATAATGATGATTAATTTTACATGAATATGAGAAAATCCAGAATATAAATTATTTCTATAGATTTAATTCCTATTGGGTAATATGGGATGGATAAATAATAATAAATGAATGGAACTCAAAATAAAATAATAATTGAGATATGACTTGCAAAAAATCTGCAGCCTAACTCCTACACAACATGGTTATAGATAATATTAAAAGAGAGGGGACAGGGGTCACACATCTAGAAAATGAATCATAATATATATTAGATAATTAATTATAATAAAATAAGAACATGGTATGGAAACATGAAAGTTATACCACATAAAAGAAAACATGAATGGGAAAAGTATGAAATTGAGAATTTTCTTACCTTGCAGAGTAACCATTTGAACATGAAGGTTGAGACATTTGGGGCATGAAAAACATTTAAAGGACTACTAGGAAGGTAAGTATTCCAGATCATTATTGAGGAAGAATTTGGAATGAATTTAATGAAATAATGGGTTGATATTTATAGGAAAAGTAAGGGAATATTTTAATAATTTCCAAGGGACACCTCATGAGTGGTATTTGCAAAACCATGGGATTTTCCAAGGTATTTTCCGATGGTATAAGACAAATGGGACACCACACATCTTCTTTAACAATACACAAGTCTAAATTATTTATGACATCATTATTATATCCTTAATGATGTCATTAACACAACGAAACTTAAAACTGTATTTTGTTACTATTCCCCAAAAAATCAACTGTTTTAGAAAAATTTCTAAAATTCACCATAATATTTAATCAATGTTTTGAATTCAAAAATGATGTCCATTTTTGGAAAATAATTTTCTAATTATTTTTAATTTAATTTTTTAGTAAAATCATTCTTAATTCAAATATTAATTATTTAAAAACTATAACTGCTTTTATATCACATTGAAAACATAATCACGATGTCATTATCTTAAAGCCTTAATAAAACAAAATAATAATACAAATTACTATTAATTAGGGTCATATTACTATTCATATTACTATTCATAATCCTATTCATAATGGTATGTAACTATTCACCAAAAAAAACAGGTTGGTTCCAATAGACTCCAAATTACATAATGAACTCAATTGTAGATAACAATTTCTTGAAATTCAAAACATTGAAGTGGAAAAGATATGTTTTAAAGGGTATTTATAAATATCTACATAAAAAATTGTTCCATGCATTTATATTTACTTTTAAAAAAACATGGTGTGTTAAATTTTTACCACCATATGTATTTTGCATCCTTGTAATTTTATTTACTTATTAAACAAGTGATTATACTTTTACCTAATAGATTTATCAAACTCCCATGTTGCTTCTTCAACCATGTGGTTTCTCCACAAATCCATTATATGGTGGATTACCTTAATCAGCAATACCTGTTACATTTGATTAGGAATCTGAACTGGTTTTTCTTTATACAAAAGGTTCTCTTCTAGCTAAGCTGCTTTTAAGCTCAAGACATGTGATTAATCTGGAACATACATTCTCAACATCCAAACATGAAAAACATTGTGTATCTGAGACAAACATGGAGGAAAACTACGCGGTATGCCACTGTTCCATCATTCTCAAAGATTTACAAAGGACTGATGAACCATGGACTTAGCATCCCTTTCAAACAAAATATAATCATTCTTTTACAAGGAGAGATTTTAAGGAAAACATGGTCACCTACATCAAAAGAGATGTCTTTCCTTATATTATTTGCATAACTTTTCTACCTGCTCTGAGATTTCTTCTTATACTGTTGGATCATCCTCACTTTCTCATCCACTTCACATATTAATTCTAGCCCCATCAACTTTATTTCACCAACATCATCCCAAAATGCTATAGTTCGACACCACTTCCAATACAAGGCCTCGAAAGGTGCCATATGAATACTAGAATGAAAAATATTATTATTAGAAAAATCAACTAATGAATGATGCTGATTCCATCTTCCCTGATAGTCCATTGAACTTTCTCGAAGCATATCTTCAAAAATTTGAATCATATATTCTGACTACCCATCTGATTGAGAATGAAAAGCTATACTGAAATTTAACTCTGTGCCAAACAACTTCTGATCTCCCTTCCAAAAGATAGAGTGATCCTTGGATCTGAGTCAGATACAATGGTAAGAGGAACTCCATGTAACCTGACAATCTCCTTCATGTACAATCGAGGAAGCTGATCAAAAGACACTATATCTCGAATAGAAAGAACATGTGACGACTTTGTTTTCTAATCAACAATAACCCAAATCACATTGTTAAATTTAGAAGTCTTTGGAAGTCCCACCACAAAGTCCATGGATACATTCTCCCATTTCCACTCTTACACTAGAAAAGGCTGAATCGTCCCTTTTGGTTACTGTAAATATGATTTAACCTGTTGACATGTCAAACATTTCATAGAAAAATCAGCAATATTTATTTTAATTCCATCCCACCAATAATACTCTTGATGTTATATGAACATCTTAATACTGCCAGGAAAAATAGAAAATGGGGAGCTATGATCTTCACACAACAATTCTTTCATTAATTGGGAATCACAATGCACACACAACATTTTTCAAAATATCAAAATACATACTTTATCAAGATTATATTCTGGAAACATACCATTTTAAAAAATTCTACCTTTTTCTTTAGCGCATCATTTTTTTCTGCACTTGCTTATTTCTGTCTAACAAAAACGACAACATTGAAAACTGAAACAAAACACATGTATTTATTACACCAATAACATCTAAGCCAAAATTAATCAAATCATTTATTAAGTTATCATTTTCCAAACCTAGCATAGTTAATGATGCATGATGTTTTCGATTCAAGGCATCTCCAACATTCTTTTCTTTTCCAGGATGGTAAATGATCATGAGGTCCTAATCCTTTATTAGCTCTATCCATCTTCTCTGCCTCATGTTTAATTCCTTCTGAGTGAATATATACATCAGACATTTATGGTCAGCATATATTTTACATTTGGTTCCGTAAAAATGATTCCTCCAAATTTTTAAAGCAAAAACCACAACTTCCAATTCCAAATCTTGTGTGGGATAATTTAGCTCATGAGTTTTATGTTGTCTTGAAGCATAGTCAAATACCTAATCATTCTACATCAAAACACAACCATGTCCCTTCAATGAATCATCAATGTAAATGACAAACTCAAAATTCTCGGAATGTAAGGCCAAAACTAGATCATTCACCAATATATTTTTCAGTTCCTAAAAACAAAGATCACATTCCTATATCCAATAAAATTTAACCCCTTTCCATGTTAACATAGTTATCGTGCTAGATAACCGTGAAAATTTCTTAACAAACTGTCGGTAATAACCTACTAACCCAAGAAAACTATGAATCACTATAACATTTCTGGGTCCTGGACATTCATCCACAACTTTTGTTTTGGCAGGATCAACTATTATTCCATCCTTATTTACAACTTTCCCAAGAAAAGAAATTAGTTGAAACCATAAATCACATTTTCTGAATTTTTCTTAAAGTTTCTTTTCTAATAATGTTTTTTAAAAAAACCCATAGATGTTTTTCATTCTCCTCTTTATGTTTAGAAAATACCAGAATATCATCAATATATACAACCAAAAACTTATCCAAGAACTCATGAAATACTCTATTCATAAGATTCATGAATACAATAGGTTCATTAGTTAACCCAAATGGCATGACAAAAAATTCAAAATTCCCATATCTATTATGAAATACTGTTTTCGGGATGTTATCCTCCTTCACCTACAGCTAATGGTATCCAGATATAAATTCAATCTTGTTAAAGTATTGATCTCCCTGAAGCTGATAAAAAATTCATCGATATGAGGAAAAGGATACTTGTTTTTAACAGTGATGCTATTCAAAGATCGATAATCAATGAAAAGTCTCATGAAACGATCTTTCTTTTTAAAAACAAAATAAGATATCCATATGGTGATGTTCTTGGAAGAATTATGTTTTTATCAAGAGAATCTTGCAACAGATTTTTCAATTCAATAATTTCTATTTGAGCCATACGATAAGGGTGCTTGGAAATTAGCATACATCATGAACTAAGTCAATTTTGAATTCGACTTCCCAATAATGTATGACACTGGGTAAATCATCTGCAAAAAAATCATGGTATTCATTTACCACTGACACAACATTCATCTAAAAAGATCCCTGGTTTTCAAATATATGAACAAGATAGCATTTATTTCCTTCTTTCAATAGTTTCTCAGCATCCTGATATGTTATCAATTGTATGGGTTCATTCTTGTATTAAAACTAAAACTATTTCTAATAAACAACTTCTTTAGATCTACACTCAATCATAGCATGATAATCAGAAAGACAATCCATTCCCCGAATAACATCAAACTCGACTAAGGGTATAACCACAAGGTTTGTATGTAAAGTCTTTCTGCAGACCCAAATTCAAAGACTCCTATAATTCATCTTTACTATAACATTTTTCCAAGTGTTTTAATAATAAGTTTGGGTCTCATTTGTTGCGGTGATATTTTCAATTTACCAGAAAATTTATTAGAGATGAAGGAATGTGTAGACCCTAAATCAAACAAAAATATAGAAAAATCTGACTGAACAAAAGAAGTACCTGATACTACTTCATTGGATTCCATGACGTCTACTGACATAGTTACAAAGGATCTCACTACACCTTTCTCCTTGTATTCTAGCTTCGTTGAATCATTCAGATCTCTCTTTGGGCATGCATTTGCGTAATGACCCATCTGAAAACATTGAAAACACTTTAAAGTTTTCTTTTCAAGATTAGTATTTGGATTATTTTCATCACAATATTGATTCATATGTCCAAACATACCACATTTAAAACACTCCTCGGCTTTGCTAAGACATTCCCAGTACTAGAAAAATGATCTATATCCACGGACCTATATCCACAGTTTAATTGGTCTGTGGCTATAGATAAAAATATAGCCACAATTATATGAAAACCATTGATTTAGAATAGATAATCCTACAGCTAAATATTTCATGTGGAAACATTACCTCAATTGGTTTTAACTCCATCGTGACTCATCTCCCTCCCACATCTCCTCACTTATCAAGACTCATCTTCCTCCCATGAAACCATTCATCCTCATCACCAACTGGTCAGTTCCCCCTTGGCCAATCCTTACCAGATTCTCTACTCGGTTCACCCCTCCCTCGAGTGATCCCTCCCATCCCATTCATTGAGAGTCCCTCTCCTCCCCCACCCCCTTCTTCGCACGTTCCTCCTCCAATCATAGAATCATCCGAACCGAGACCTTCCATGAGTAGGATCCGCGCGATCCAGCCCCTATAATTTCTGTGAAGATTTCTGTCGTTACTCTTTAATGAAAACTACTCAGGTGAATGGTAAATCGTTCCATGAAACCCATATTCATGACATTAATGGAGCCAAATTTTCTTATTGAGTGAGTTATTCAATCCCTTTCATTTTTTTTTGGTTTCCATCCATAGTGTATAATTATAGAAGATTTATGTTTGGTTTTATTGGTAATTTCCACCAATGGATTGTTGAAATTTTCCCACATGATGGGGATTTTTCCTGGTGTAGATAATAGATGACTTGAGATAATGGGTGTATGATATTTCATGATGTTTCATCAAAGGTAAGTCACCTAATGATTTTATTTATGGTTTTTAGCTAAATTTACTAAAATCACCTATTAAATATGTACCATTTTAATTGATTTTCCCATTACAGTATCAGGTGTATTCCATGGAACCTTCATGTCTCTTTGTTAATGGTTTGAGTGCATTGAGGCATCCTAGAGATTGATTAAGAATT
This sequence comes from Viscum album, assembly GCA_963277665.1. Taxonomy (NCBI): domain Eukaryota; kingdom Viridiplantae; phylum Streptophyta; class Magnoliopsida; order Santalales; family Viscaceae; genus Viscum; species Viscum album. The sequence continues at coordinate 1,542,965,374 of OY728135.1, read as the reverse complement.
TATGTCTTTTTGTTTTAAATTATGAAATTAATTATAGTCAATATAACAAATTTAATTGTATAAGATAATTAATTATAAAATGTTATTATTGATTTTTTGTAGTTTTGGGGCCAGGTGAGGAGCCTTAGTTGATGCTATATCATATACAAGCTTAGATGGTGGTCAATTTCCTTTAATGTAAATAACTTCAATTAAGGTTAGTGGATTCTTGGGAATAACAGTTTGGTTTATACATGATTTATGTGAAATATGATGTGTGCAGTTTCAAAACCTCAAGAGTTTATACTTTATAAATTAATTAATTAATTTAATTATAATGGAATTCATTTGAATTAAATTTGGAATGTGAAAAGGTACATGATGGACCATTATGCACTATCTATATATCTCTACCATAGATGTCTAAGAGTATAAGTATAATTGTATGCCTTGAAAAACATGATCCTCATATGGGGTGTATATAAAATAAAGTGGATTATATAAGCATTATGGACCTTAGTGTAGGTTCCTTGGTGACCTTCAGGTTGATGGATGTGATGAGATATAGTAATTATACCTAGTAGGCCATGAGAGATCCTTAATATTCCTTAAAACCATCTTGCTAGTAGAGATGAGTGCATGAAGTTGTTCCTTCCCTAATGATGTTTAGATACCTTGGTGGGTATAATTTAGCTAAATTGATGATAGGTTTGGTTAGTGGACTGACATAGTTTGACTTGGAATGTGATATGGGATGGTTTCCATCTCTTTAGAACTATAAAAGTAAGGCATTTCTTATAAGTATAGTGAGGTCATGAGATGTTTATGAATATTTCTAGGGACGTGATTCCCTGTGTGAGTGGACATGATAGATGTTAATTTGATAAAGGAATCCACACAGGGTGTTCGTACTATAATGTAACCTAGGGAATCCATGATGGTGCCTCAGTGATTTTGACCCTTGTGAGGGTGCATGAAATAAGGAATATAGATGATTATGGGTGTCACTTTGGAACCCAAATCAATTGTGTGTGAGCCATATATGGAATTAGTGATGATGATAGGTTAGGAACTTGAGAGGGAAACCATTGTTTTTTAGATGAATTTGAGAGGATTGACAACCTATATATAATGTGTTATATGATATATTTTGGGAGGGACACACTACCCTCAAGGAATTAAGTAGAATACCAAAGAGGTTACCTAGGATTCAGCTGTTTGCTCAAAATAGGATGCCTAGGATGTGCTCCTAAGCTTTGGCTATTGATCCTGGTACAATTTAAATGCCTGGGGAAATCCCCTTATATTCAATATTTTGGATTATATAGAATTATGAGGATATTGGGATTCCATCTTTGGGTCAATATGATTACCTAGGTCATCCCCCAAGGAATCGATTCTATTGATGATACTACTGGATTTCCTAGGCCTATCCCCCTAGGAATCTGTTATATGCTCTACGCTAAAATATTTCATAGAACGCACTCCTTGGAATTAGGGATGGCCTTGATAAAATTAGATTTACATGAATTATCTCCAAGGAATCGATGCTTTCACCATATAATACATTCTTATTGGGCTCCATACTACTGTAAATGATCACGTGACATGCTAAAAACCCTCTTACACTAACAAAAGTCGGTATAACATATACTGAGTGTCATGTTATTACCCAAGGATCAATGTTGGGTATTTATTTTTTCTTCCACGGTTTATTTATTTATTAAACTGATTATATCATCTTCCCATACACTATATTTTCTGTTTATGCATAATACCCCATTGGTGGTTCTTTACATAGTTTTACTCAAACACTACAGGGGTTTCCAAGATGCTTGGGTACCTTAGAATAATTCACCAATCATAATTTTAGGTTGGGAAGAAGCCTATAGTTTCAAGATTAATCGAAATATCATGGATGATATTGAAAATTGGGATGAGGTGAGGATTAGGGATGACAGTAGAACCTTAGTTCAGGATCAATTCCATAGTAGGACAGTGTTTGGCATGTAATGCCTGGAATGTGTATACTTGATAAATTTAGAGTGGGTGTTAGCACATTAGTTGCATTAATATATTTCATATGGGAAAAAATAGTGTTTCCCCATGAGCTTTGACCTATGTGAGATGTGGTTGTTGATCTAGGTGGGAGGTCCTAATTCTCTTGAGATATGACTCAATATATTGGTTATTCAGGTAATATGCTTGAGATGAGATATTATATTTGATAGTAACCTTATAGAGGTGTTAGCGTGGGATTGTTAGTTACATTTGTGAAAAAATCATGGGTCGATGATTTAAATTATGATATTGGTAAATTATGGGTAATATCAAGTATGTGGTATAGTAATGGGGATTCATTAGGATTCCATGATGATAATCACTTTTGGTGTTTCAGTATTGAGGTTTGGATTTCAATGGGAAGGATTGGTAGGATACTTGGCTTGACTGTTATTGTGTATGAATCATGACGAGGTAGATGGTTATGATCCTAAATGGTCTCATCTTGGATGGATATAGTGTATGTATACACTTAGGGTTTGATAAGATGCTAGTTGATGGGTGGTTTTCTGATTGGACTTGGAACGGTTGAGATGTAAGGCTTATTGGGGAGAAAGAACTGATATGTGATTTTGATGAAATTAATATGACTGAACTCTAATATGTGTCTACATCCAAGGATATACCTATTCAAATCATGTGGCTTCCATTGATAATGTTTTAGGCTACATGGATGCCCCTCAAGTCCCCCTCTCCTAGGGGGTGAGGATTCATCCCAACTACTCTAGATTCGTTGTTATTACCATTATCCCCCTTCATCAACCCTATCCTTTTGCCCAGCTTCCCAAAATTTAAATTAACCATAAAATTATGTCATTAGAGGATGAAATTATTAAGAATTTAGTTTCCACCAAGATTTTTAAAATGATTCTTTGCTATCGAATCTCACATTTGTGTCACACTTCTTCCAGATTATCTCCTCAATGGAAACCATTGAAAGGTTTATTTTTTATTCATGTAGTTTTCTAGAATGGGTGATTATAGGGACTATGGATCTGTGGAAATTTTTCATTCATTTCTCAACATATGATTCCCTTATCTCGGCCTGATTGAATTCACTACATGCTTTCACTAGCTTAAACATCTCTATTTTCTATTGGTTTTTCAAGTTCCACCTAAAATATGATCTTCCCTCCATGGTGATTTGGTTTTTCGTCCCTATCCTACATCCCCCATTTAAAATTTTGTTGATTCTTAAATTGATTGGTAATATGGTGGTCCACTTCTTCTGTACTAATAATCACACCATAACTTTATTCCACCTTGTTTCTCCTAAAAAGTGTTTTTAGGTCGATGTATCAAATGTACATACAGATTTTATCTGCATTGATATTGAATATGAGATTTGTTGGAAGCTGCAAGTCTGCTATGAATCTTAGTATGACTTTTGTTCATCATGTAAACACATGGGTCATGATCTATCCAACTTCTCACATGGGGAGAAATTTTAACATCATGTAGGCCTCTCAATAGGTAACTGAAAAATCAAAGGCAGCAAAGTAAATGATTCTAATCGGAAGGGGGTGAGGTCACTACAACTAGAAATAAGGGTCACATATATCTTTGTTAGTTTGAGGAAAGACATCGAATGATCCATGTGGGATATGCAACTCATCAAAGAGGCAGAGCCATGCTCTTCCACTGCTAAATCCACCTATTCCCAATCTACGACTTCTATAAATGGGTGCAAAGGGAGGAGCATGATGATGGTGTTATTCTGATCACTACTTTCAGAATTTTGAATGACTGTAGTCTGATTCTATTAGATCCAGTTCATATTTCAACATTCTAGGTCAGTGTTTCTAGTATTATTATAGATTTTCTTTGGAAAAAATGTGGTATAACTGAATACTCAGACATTTTATGGTCTAGATACAAGTGATTCTGAAATTTAGTTTTCTTTTGAGATGTGAGCCCCCCTTCTAAATTCATATTCCCAACCATTTAAAAGATTTGAATGAAAATATTGAGGGTGATAAAGATCCTTAAGGGTGGATGATAGTCATTAAAAGGATAAAAAGGAAGCAGGTTGGTTCAAATAACTATGCAGATCCAGATCCAGGTGATAAATAATAAGATTCTGATTTTTTTTATTAGACTATGAGTAGGATCATCATGAGATAGTTCTATTTGGGTTTGGATTAAAGAATTAGAAGAAATACATCTGTGAGTCATGGAATTATCCTGTCAGTAAATGGAAATGTATAATGTATTGTATGTATTATTCCAATTTATCGATTCCCTTGGCTACCACATATTCTGGTAAAAGAAAGCAATCTGTGGAAGAGTTAAGGCCATTTATGTTGGCACCAGAAGTGATAGAAGATATAAAGATTAAATACAATTAGGAGAAAGAAAAATCTTATAATGATGATGTTGAGAAATATCAATATTAGATACAGGAATCTGAGACAGCTGATGGTGTTTCGAAGGTCGTAAGAATGGGGAAAAATGTGATGGAATTTTGGTCCAGGCCTGGAGGTCTTTGACTATTTGGGGAATCACTATGTTATAGTAAAGAGTATTGTAATCATGGCTTGAAGGGAATTAATTGGTGCATTAGAATTCACATTGTGGTTACATGCGGGGTCTATTGAAATGATAGAGTGACGTGCTGAGCTGACCATTGAGAATGTTTCTATTTATGTGGATGATCTTCAAGGAGGTTTTGATAGTGGGTCTCTGGGGGATTTAGTTTAGGGTCACCCATATAGTTGGAAACCGATGTGTTCAAAGTGAATATGATAGTTCTTAATATCCCGAAATAGAGTGTCTGTGGAGATATATTTGTGGTGTAAGGCAACATCTATGATAGATATAGATACCATTATACGATTGACTAGAGTTTTTCATTTAATAGAAATACTATGGCTTGAAGTAGCAGAATTAATGAGGGGATAAAAGCTATCTAGGTCAAAATTCATATCCCACACCTAGGTTACTAAAAGTTAGAACTCACTTGGGGGGGGGGGTATGTCCAGGAGGGGGGCTATCCAAGATGGGAGTGGGGGTGTCCATGGGGTTCTGTGCATGGTGAGTGTGTGTGTGTGGGGGGGGGGGGGTTGTTCTATCCAAGAAGGAGATGGGGCGGGGTGTCCGTGGGGAGGCGGTGGTGGGGAGGGGGGTCTGTCTAGGAAGGATTTGGGGGGTGTCTGGGGGTGGGGGTGCAAGGGGAAGGGTGCATGGGGTGGGGCAAGGGAGGTGTGCCTGGGGTGGAGGGTACTGCTATAGGGTGGGAGAGTAGTGGGTAGGGGGAGGGGGGAGGCCTTCAGGGTAGTGGGAGGTCTACAGGGAAGAGGGAGAATAATTGTTAATTAATTTGAATGTACTATTTGATAGTTTCATTTTGAAAGAAAATCAATTTCCCCCTTTCTTGTAGGAACATGATTTTACCCATGGGGTATTGTAGTTATTATATGTTGGGTAGTGACGTGTATAGTCATAGGGGACAGGTATTTTTTAGTTTATTTTTTATTTTATTTTCATTATCACATTGTCCACTTAGGTCTTTTACATCATTATGTGGACAATGGGTAACTATATTCTGTGAAAGGGGGGACATGGGGTTTATATTGATTCAGTCTATAGGCTTGGATCCGAGGTAAGATTATATGGTTACTACTTGTATCACACCTAATGTATTTGGAGATTTTAGTGTTTTGACTCAATATTATGTTTTCAGTTGGGCATTGGATTGTTTCGGGTTGGTTCGGGTGGATTTGGTTCTCCCAATCGAGGTATGGCTTTAACTCCATTGTTTGGTTTCTCACTGGTTATATAGAATCCTTTATTTGTTTTAATGTTCCTAATATTCTTTGTGTAGTGTGTTGATCTCTGCTCTTTGGTTTCGAGTTTCCAAGTTAAGGGTGGCTCGCCTGCGCATGCATAGGTATGGAAGTATATGTATGTGGATTCCCCCGTTATGTTTATAGTCAACAATGGAAGATATTATGCATGTATGGGGATATGTGTGCCCATGTATATATATAAATGAACACGCAAGTGAGTGGAGACTGGTATATGCATATAAGTATATGCTCAAGGATCCCCTTGCACATGCTCATGGCCATACGGGTGTGTGCATAGGGGATAGGTGTCCTTGCATGTGTGTGAAGGTTCGTATACCCAGTGGGGGAGTATAATGTTTTAGTTAAAAAGCTGTAAGAGCTGAAGTGGACGGTTTAGTTCCACCTTGAGGTAGGATCCCACTTCTAACCTCTTTAATTCAATAATGATTTAAATTAAATTTATCTTCTTTCTTAATTCTGATTAATTATATTGAATTTATTATCTTGAATAGGTGTTCATTAATATAATTGTTTCATTTGATAAATAAAGTCATGTTTTTATAATAAAACCCCTCTAACGGAGGTGTGCTGTCTGCGAAAACTCACAGTGATTGTTATGTTGATCTGGTTGCTAAAATTATTTCATTTGATTTGGGCAGAATAAGTTATAGAATAAATGTTAAATATAATTAAATAAATGGTTTGATAAAGAAGTGCCATTATTTTATAATAAAACCCCTCCAACGAAGGTGCTCTGTCTTCTAAACCAAAGAGTAGTGATAGTTAGTTCTATTATGTTTAGATTTGGTTTGATTCTTTCATATGCCTCTTGTTGGTGTTTGTTTTGTGGATAATTAGTTTTTGTTTTATTTGAATAATATAAATTTGCTTATCATACTTGTTTAACTGAAATGACATTGCACGAGTTGACATATGACTTGACCATGACACATTATTTTTCGCACTTTGAATATTATAAATAAAATTTCCATGTTTAAGAAAAGTGAATGAATTTTTAAATGGTTTTTTAGGGTGTATGATACTTTTCCATCATTTTGTTTCCCTTTAGACATTGCGGCATTCTTCTGCTCGCTTCAACCTTCTCGGCCAATCCCTTGTCATAGTATATTAAATTTTTGATATATTCTATCATATGCTGGTGTGGTGACTGTTGTAATGTTGTCATGCCTACTCCCACTCCCTTCGCTCTTGGCTGGATGATGCTACCCTACAGATGTCGCTGGAATGGGCCAACATGCTGATGTCACTCTATGGTCACGCTGCAGGTACGCCGCTATCATGCCGCAGTCACGTTGCGGTCACGCCATGGTCACGCTGTTATCACACCGTAGTCATGACACTATCATGTCGCGGTCACGCTGTGGTCACGCCGTGTTCAAGCCGCGGTCATGCCGCGGTCACTCCGCTGCCACGCCGCAGTCACACTGCGGTCACGCCGCTGTCACACAGTGGCCACGCTGCGGTCACGCCGCAGTCATGCCGTCGTCACACCACGGTCACACCATGGTCAGGCCGCAGTAATTCCGTGATTTGGCCCTGCTCCAGGACGACACCTTGAGGCGGTTCATAGTGATAGTCTTCTATGAGTTTTGTTATCAATGTTTAGACTGACTAATCACAATTTCTGCCAGCAGGGCGATGACCGGAAGGTTTCCCCGACACCTCCGACTCCCTTTGCTCCTTGTTGGATGATGCTACCCTGCTGATGTCGTTGGACCAGGCCAACACGTTGTGGTCACGACGTGGCCACGCCGTGGTCATGCCATGTTCAAGCCTCGGTCAGGACGTAGTAATGCCATGATTTGGCCCTGCTCCAGGACGACACCCTTATGCGGTTCACAGTGATAGTATTATATGAGTCTTTTGTCCAATGATGAGACTGAATAATCACAATTTCTGTTGGTGGGGTGATGACCAGAATGTTGCCCTGCCTCCTCCTGCTTCCATCACTCCAGGCCGAATGATAATTCCCCACGGATGTTGCTGGACTTGGCCAACACGCTGCGGTCAAGCCGTGATCCCACCGTTGTCACATCGTGATTTGGCGCTGGTCTAGGATGACACCCCACAACAGTTCAGAGTGATAGTATTCCTTGAGTCTTGTGATCATTTTTGAGACTGACTAATCGCAATTTCTGCTGGTGGGATAGGGTTGGAATGTTTACCCACATCCTCCCACTCCCTTCGCTCCTGGATAGAAGATGCTGCCCCGCGGATGTCGCTAGACCGGTTCAACATACTGCAATCATGCCGCGATCATGCCACGGTCACGCAGTGATAATGTTGTGATTTGGCCCTGCTCTAGTATGACACCCCATGGTGGTTTAATTTTATAGTATTCCATGATTCTTGTGATCATTGTTGAGACTGACTAATCACAATTTCTGCAGGCTGGGAAATGGCAGGAATTTTACCCCCTCCTCCTGCTCCCTTCGCTCCTGGCCGGAAGATGTTGCCCCATAGATGTTGTTGGACCGGGCCAACATGCAGCGGTCACGCCGCGGTCACGCCACGGTCACGACATGATCACATCGCGGAAATGTCATGATTTGGCCCTGCTACAGCCACATCCGTCCCACACCAGCCCCTGTCCACCTTCATTTCAGCTCACTGCCCCCAGCATTCCAGCCCCCAACAGCCCCCTGCCAACTTCAAATCATCCTGCACCATCCCCCCGCACCTTCAACCAGACCCTTCCACTAGCATTTCAACCCCCTTCCACCTGCATTCGAACCTGCACCATCCCCTATCCACCTACTATCTAGCCCGCACCAGGAACCACACCGGCCACCACCCCCAGCCTCCTACAAAACACTCATTCTAGCCCTCTACCACCTTCAATATATCCCCATCCACTAGTTTCAGCCCTCTCTGGCCCCCGGGATCCTACATCCCAGCCCGCAACAACCACTACCACATTCCAAGTAGCTGTTAGTCACCTTCAATCCATTCCAAACCATCCCCCTTCCACCTATTCCAGCCTGCACCAGCCCCCTTCCATCACCCTCCATCCCACCTCCTCGCCCGCACCATCCACTCCAGCCAGCACCAGCCCCCAGCCTCCTGCATTCCTGGATGTGCTAGAAAAACTCTATGAAAATCACAAAAAGGAAAGGAAAAAGTGGATCCCCTTTCCAAAGCTATATTTTCCCAGAAAAGTTGACATGTAAGTTGCCACTAATGTTCACTGAGAACATTAGTGTAGATACGCATCTTTTAACCAAATACATGAACCTAGCCGAAATGCCAAGAAAATCCAATGCATCCTATAACAAGTCCCACCTGACCGAAATCAAATACTTGAATAAATAGACCTTGAAGTCACACCTAGGAACCCCAAAATTAAGATGGTAGCCCCAAAATATTTCATGGGTAACAAGATTATTATGATGAATTTGTTTTGGTACTGATGGATGACGATATATTTTCCCAGCTTTAGATTTATGAGTCTATTAAGGTTATTTTTGTAACCATCCTACTAGAGGGTTCAAGTTATAAGTGGTGGAAGACTATTATTCTGGATAAGCCAGGAAAAGGCTATTCATGGAAAAGTTTCAAGGAATTGTTCATTTAGCATTATTTCATAATTATGTGAAGGTATTTATGGCTATAAAATTTTCTAGGAGGGGATGTCCAGGTGGGGCATCCAAGGGATGTCTGGGGGGTGTCGTGTGGGTCTGCAGGGTAGGGGGAGGGTCCAGGTGTGGTGTCTACGAGGGGCTGTTTAGGGGGGTGTCCAAGTGCTGTCTGGGGGGGATCTGTAGTGCATGTGGGGTGTCTATGAGGGGATGTACATGGGGGTGTCCAAGGGCTGTGTGGGGGTGGGGGGGGGGGGGTTTGGCGGTGGGGTTCCGTAGGGAAGGGGGAAGGGTGCAGGTTGGGTGTCTAGCAGGGTTGTCCAGGTGGTTGTCCATAGGCTATCTAGGGGGCTGATTTGAAGATATAAATCCACGAGCATTGGGACCTAACCTCATAGCTATAATTTTGAAAATCAGTTTTGGTATGGTATTCCCAATAGAAATATGTCTGTAATACTTTACATCCCCAAATTTTTCCTTCTTTGGGATCACGAAAATAAAATTGGAGTTGATTTCATATGGCATTGAGTCATGGTTAATGAACTCCCTCACAGCGTTAAGGAGCTTAGAACGAACTATGTCCCTGTAGAACAAAAATAATTAATTTTTAATCTTATCATGACAAGACACACTCTCAAGATTTAGAGAAAAAAGGGAACTATTAACCTCCTTTTCATAAAGGTATGCAACAAGGGAGATTATTGGATTGGTGTAGCCTGATCCGGTTGGGCCGAATGCTTGTGGAACGCAGTAGTGCAGACTTTGGAGTCCACTTTACTGTTTCACTTTTGACTTCCATCCATCAGCCACTATATTATTGGATACATATCGGAAAGGCTTCATAATATTGAAAAATACTATAATAATATTTCTTTATCTCTCCATACTAATAAAGAAATCTTCTCCTCCATGAATAGCATGAGTAGAGTGGTCGTCACTTTCAACTAGTCTACTTATTCCTTGAAAACCCATTCTACAGAATCTACCTTAATTAATCCTGATGACATGAATGCACATCACCTATAACAACATGGAAATACTATTTGACTATAGAATAGATCGAATCAGCATCAACTAAAGTCAAGGGATGTGGAGCACAAGATGCAGATTCAACAATAGGAGGTTCCTGATAACTCAAAATTCCACTGAAATCTAAAATAATTCTTTCTCTGAAATATTATAAATATACTAGGGATACAAAATCTTAAGGCACTAGGGATACAACTCTCTAAACACTAGGTAAATCAGCCTCTACAGGTTATTATTTGGTAGGTACATCTAAGGAAAAATCTTGAATCTCACCTTCTTGGTCAATCTTCTTATCTAAGTTTACTTTAGGATATGCGCAAGGGATGTGTAGGGGGGCTGATGTCTAGGGGGATGTGGATCTTGTCAAGGGGGAGGGGGGATTCTATCCAGTGGGGACTAGCAGGGGGAAAGGGGTGTGCATGTAGGGTGCAAGGTGTTGTGTGCAAGGGGTGCAACAGATGTGTGTGTGTGTGTAGGGGGTGTCCAGAAGTGGTGTAGGGGGGGTGTCCAGTTGGGTGGTGCAAGGGGAGTCCAGCAGTGGGGGCTGCTATCCAGGGGGGTCAAATAAGGGGGGATTCTATCCAAGGGGTCCAGCATGCGGGGTGTTGTCCAAGGGGTCCATAAGGGGGGCTACAAAAATCTTTTTTATTTAGTTATATTAATTGTGAATTTTCTAAGATGTTTTGTTTTACCATAATTTTAGGGGATGAGCACTATTATGTTTTACCTTTTTGTGGTAATTACTTTTGAGTTAGTTCAATACTTCTTTGATATTTTTTCTTATAGGGAGACACATGTAATTGTAGTTATGTGCTTTTTTATATTTTTATTTGTTTAATTATTATTATGTAATTAGCTTTCATTTATAATTTAATTTGGAGGGGACTGGTAGGGGGAAGGGGGGAAACTGGCAGGAGGGAGTGGACTGACAGGGTGTGGAAGTGGGGGATGGTAGGGGTGTAGTGGGGACTAGTAGGGGGTGCATTTGGGGGCTGGCATGGGGTAGTGGGAGGGGAAACATGTAGGGTGGGGGGCAGGGCTCGGGCGGTTTGGGGGGGGGGTTGTCCAGGTTCTGGGGGGGGGGGTCTAGGGTTTTTCCATGAGGGTGGGTGGTGGATGTCATGGGGGGTGGAGGTTTGGGCTGTCCAGGGGGTCTGTACAGGGTCTGTGGGGGTGTCCTGTGTCTGGGGGTGTCTTGGGTCTTTCTAGTGGGGTGTCTAGGGTCTGTCTGTGGGGAGTCCTGGGTCTGTCTGGGGTGTCTAGGGTCAGGGTGGGGGGGGAGGTTTCTAGAGTCTGTCTGAGGGGAGGGGTTGTCCAGGGTCTATCGTGAAGGGGGGCTTTGTAGGGGGGCTGGCCAGGGGGTTGTCCAAGGAGGGAGGGGGCTATCTATGGGATGGGGTTTATATTGGGTGGGGATGTACAATGTCTAGGAGGGAGGGGTCTATAAGGGCTGGGATACTGGAGGGGGGGCTGTGTAGGGAGGGGGTGGGATGGGGGCTATTTTCTTATGTTTTTTCAGACCTTATAGCCACAGTTTCCATCCATGGCTATAGGTTTATTTCCACAGTTAAAACCCATGTCTATAGGTCTAATGTCACTGTTAGAAACCATGGAAATAAATTGTTTCACTCCTCTAGTATAGCCACGGTTCTAAACCGTGACTATAGAGATATTACCACAGCTTAAACCCTGGCTATATACCTTAATCCACAGTTAGAACCGTGGATCTAGACCTATAGCCACCATTCCAAATCATGGCTATAAGTCTAGCCCTATAGCCATGCTAAACATATCCATAGTTCCTCAAACCGTAGATATAGCCCAAAATTCCAATAGTGTCCCCATGGTCTTTCTTACCACATTTAACAAACTGGAAATTGGATTTTATTACCATCATATTTCATTGGTTGATTTATACCCATTTCTTTACATATAGAATTCTTTTCCTCATTGTTTCCAAAATGCATGTGATTATCAACAAACTCTATCTCTACCATCTCAGCACATCAAAAAAGTTTCTCATCAAATTTTAATTAATGGGATTTCAAGGCCCTTAAATACCATGGATTCAATGCTACGTAAAAGCGATTGATTTTTCTAAAAATATCCAAAATAATATTTGAAGCATAACTTTCCATTTGGGTGAAGATCGCTTCATACACAACCACTGAATATTCCTCCTTCTATTTCAAATCATGAAATTTATTCTCCATTCTACATCGCACCACCTTAGGAAAATATATTCCAAGGAAAATACTTTTAAATCCATCCCACTCTAAGGCATTAAAATCCTCTCAACTTCAGATATTCATTACAATTTACCACCAATGATCAACTTCCTCTTCAAAATGATAAATGGAAAGACTCAACGTTTCATTGTCTGAATATCCCATAACATCCAACATCATTCCAAGGGATTTGATCCATCCTTCATCTGATACTGGGTAAGAAGATCCATTAAATTCATGAGGGTGTTGTCTCAATAAAGTTTCCACTACTATGATGTTTTATTGTGTTACCTTTATTGGTTCTCTTGCATGGATGCCACCACCATTTATTTCCTATGTTAGCTGAGCCATTACTGTCAAAAACTGCTCGGTTCCAATCCCTGCCATATGAGGCTGTAGTTTCGGTAGGATGTCATTCTATTAGTGCCTCTCCTCTTTAGAATCCATGTCCCTTATACAGACAACCATTCTGAACAAACATATCTTAGATTAAGAAACATGGTAATCTTTAAACACTAAAACATTTCTAATTAATCACAGAGTAAAAATCATTTACAGTATTCATTTAACATCATCCTAACCCCTAAAGTTATCTAAACCTTTCCTCTGATACCAACAATAAGGACCCAAAATTATTACCTTAAATAATAATTAATTTAGTCAAAAAGTAAAATATTTTTTACATTGAAGATATTTTTATGTTTATAGCTTTATAGAATTTGTACAATAAATTCATAACATAACACATTGTTACATAGTGGATACCATAAAATCTGTTTCCATATTATTCAAATTATAAAACAATAAAACATAAAACATGGCTCCTCGAATATTCTTCAACATTTAAAATGGCTTCATTCCTTGCCTTACACATACATTTACATGTGAAAATAATTTAAAACTTTCTATGAGCACAAAAACTTAGTAAGGGATATAAAAATAATGGAAAAACACATTAGTCATATGAAATCATTTCAAAAGGCATACATATCACCGGTATATATATATATATTCTTACATTTTGAATCATGAGAATTTTAAATTACATAAGAACATAAGTATAAACATAATTGTTTCTTAGGGCATTACTTACATAATCTTGTAACCCTTTCGGCTACCTTATAATTTTTAACCATCACAACTGCCTTACTATTTGTCAAACCATCGCAATTACACTTGGAGTAACCATACGGCCGACATCCAACATACACATAACCAATGAATTGGTGGGAAATATAGGTCCCAAAATTTATCATAAACAATTCCCATGACCAAAACATAACCACACAACTTGAATAATAGCATAAATAAATAACTTTTGAATTTTGTAAAACTAAATTTTAAAAGAGGTTTTTTTATTGAAAAGCCCATTATAAAAATTATTCAATTTAAGAGAGACTTAATAGTCTAGATTGAGTATGTATATATACTACAAATACACATAAAATCATAATATTAACATAACCCATCCCGTAAACGATTTTAATAGAACATAAATATAGTAGTAGAAGGCTAACCCAAAGAATGGAAATCGGATTAAGAATTCTTTTACCTTGGGTTTTTCTTACATAAAACATGTTTATACATCCTCTATAATTGTAAAAATAGTGTTATTATTATTTTACAGAAACATGTTCATGTTTATAAATTTTTATATTATCATTTCATTACATCATTTCTCTCTTTAATTGTTATTATTCTGCTGCTTGCACTGTTTTCGTGTGAGTTCTTTACAAGATTTCCATGATTGGTTCACGGTAGATGTTCTTGTCGATTGGAAGTGAAACTCTAGAATTGGAATGGATTATTATTTAAATATATTTTGTCACATAAATTATACCATTTATCATTTTTAATTATTACATGAGGATGATTCAGAAGTTAAAACATTAATGATGTTTGTTTAGATCATTTTAGTTGTTCTTTGATTATAATGACCTCATTTTTTATAAATTTAAACCATGTGTTAAAAATAATTCCATAACCATGGATGAGATATAATATATATATTATAACATGGTTCAACCATAAAAATGTTTTCATATCCAGACATGAAATAGTTGATGAAAATTGAAATCACATCATCCATGATGTGAGTAGTTTGACACATCACGGACATTGTATTTATTCCTTGAATAAGTGGGAGAGGAGAAAAATAATGATGATGAATTTTCCATGATCAAGAGAACATAAAAAATATACATTTTTTATCGAGATTTCATGCCTCTTGGGTAATAATATATGAAGAGGGAATTAGAAAATAATGGAACTGAATATAAAATAATAATTGAGAAATACCATACAAAAATTCGGCAGCCTAATACCTACGCAACATTGTTTTAGAAAATATTAAAAAGAGAGAGGAAAAGGGTCACCTATCCATAAATGAATCATAATATAGATTATATCAAGAATAATAAGTATATAATAACATGGTATGGAAACTTGAATGTTATACCACATAAAAGAGAACTTGAATGGAAAAAAAATAAATTGAGACTTTTCTTAACATGAAGAGTATCCATTAAAACATGAATATTAAGACCATGTGTAACACCCCGAGCTTCCATAATACGCTTCTCATTAAATAATGCAATAGCTTTCATTGTATGCAACTTCGAGTTCTAAAACACCGCGACTAATCATAGTAGCCGTTATGAATAGTAATAACCACTTTTTAAAATTATAGAAATTTTATATTTCAAAATGGACTTAATTTTTGGATTCGGAATATCTAAATTAGCCTATGTTGAATTTTTGTTATTTTTCTGAGAACATCTATTTTTTTATGAATAGTGAAAAATACTTAAAAACAACTTTTTTAATCAAAATAATTTATAGTGATAAATTATACTATTTAGTGGTTTTAAATTATAATTAGAATATATTTTTACCATTTTATCCAATGTTGGTCATTAGAATTAATTTAACATTGAAATTAGACATAAACAATTGCCAATCTTTTGATATAAATTGTTTCTTAAAAACACGCTATTTGTTGTGACAGTGGGAATTAATTATAAAATAAGTTAATGCAACTTATATTTTTGGAATTTTGTAAAATAGACATCATTTTTGAAATCGGAATATCAATTATAGCTTAGGGTAAAATTTTGGCATTATTCTGAAAAACTTCAATTTTTGATGAATAGTGAAACCACTAAGTGGTAGTTAAATAACTGATTTTTCGTTTAAATGAAATATTACCACCTCTGTGATTTGATTTGCAAAAATCCTACATACATGGTTTTCATTATGAAGTAAAATGTGGTTCAATGAGATTAAAATAATTTTTGGTGAATAGTAACTTTTAAGTTCTTAATCGCGATTAGAGGTAATTAGAGTAGTTTAAGGTAAAAATAATGTTTTAATAATATGAGATGAGCTTGACACATGTCCTACCCTCATTGGATGTGCCATGGCCGACCAAGACAATCCATGGGTCAACTTGGGGACCCCATGGAGCCACTTTAGTTGGAAAATGACATAAATACCTTTTATTTAATGTTAAAGTAAAAAAAATGACACAAACATGAAATGTTTTACTAAAACAATTTTTACCTGAGGTTATACAAGTACTATTTTTGACTATAAATAGTCATTGAAAAGATAAAAAAATTTCCTACATCATAGTATTTTTTTATAATTTTTAGACATTAAATAAATTAAATTATTTATGACATCATTATGATGCAGCAATGACCTCATTATTTAAAGATTTTAATAAAATGAAAAGATAATGTACACTCCAAGGCATAAACTTGTCCAAAGACTATTGGATGGGTAGATTTCGAACCCTTATCACCTTCTCCACGAATTATATAAGTGTGGGACCTTTAGAATCCGAAAATCATTGTATAATAATGTAAACTTTCCTTACTTTCCAAGAGTGCCCCTCCTCTCCTCTTATAAAAGGCCCCCACCTCTACCACCTCATTCACACTTTCAAGCCATTTGGATCGGCCAACCTCTGCCCAAATACTCTCCCAACTTCCCCCTATTACTCTAGAAGCCTCACTTTGGGCAGAACTCTTCCCAAGGAAGCCTTTGGCTCAAATCAAAAAGAGTTACCCGATTTTGAGGTAATGTCTTCTCTAATGTTGTTTTGTTTTATTTTTCTTATCCATCCCCCTAAACTCTTTTTTTCATTTCTTTTGTAACAACACCAGTATCCTAAATATACTAGAATGTTGTTATAATAAGTATTCGAGCTATACTTACACAGACCTACATCTAATGGTTAAAGAACATACGGTTTCTGTGGATGGCGAATTTCTGCCTCACGAAACGATGATTGTTCAACTCTCATATAAAACCTTCAAAGGTGGCCATTAATATGTAACTATATTTATATATGATATATAATATGTTTATGTTTTACTTATGCTTCTGTATTTCTCATTTATGGCATACTTTATGATTTCCATTATGGGTAAACGCGATAATTTCATTTTAGGAAGTGTGGACTACTGCCCCCTCAAAGTGATTTGAATTGTTAATGCCATATGTGGGATGTATAAAGGATGGAGTAAATGGTATTATACACTATATTATACTTTAATTATATTATACATTTATATCATTATGATTTCATTCCATTAAATACAAAATAGAAATGAAAGTAGCGTTCATGCGTACGTACGGCTTACCATCTCCATGAACGGTGCATTTCATTTCTTACCTCTAAATGTTACGTAATATTATAAATGAATGTATATACTGGATATATATGATATATATGACATCTAAATCATGAATATAATTCTGGAGATAATGGATATTCTACCACATAAACAACTTGTAATTATAATAAGTTTATTGTTGACTCAAGTACTAAAGATCGACAAAACGACCATTATTAACTTAAATAATTACATAATGTTCATATCATTGTAATAAGTGATATAAAAAGGATAATGAAATTGAAAATGGTTCTTAATAAGGTATATATTAACACTAGTTTATTATTCAGGAGGTTAAATAACGGTTGAGTCAAGTCACACACGAGGTAAGGAAACTTCTTAACCCAACTTCTATTCTTTGGGTTAATCTCCTACTTTCAAATTATGTCATGATATTATTATGTCCTATCTTGTATTTGTACTTTATTTATGTGTACTTATAGTGAATACACATTATAGATGTACTTTATTTAAAAAAATGATCTTTTTAAGGACTTCGTCTCAATCCCCTTTCATTGAGGCATATTTGGTTTTATACACAACTTTCTTTTATACGGTGTATATACCCCTTTGACTTTTACGTTTATTCAAAAAGAATCTTTTTTATACGAAGAGTTTTTCTAAACGACAAAAGGGAATGTGTTTATTTCCATACTTATGCGGCGAAAATGACTTCTCCGCCGCTGTGACCATTATTTTGAGTTTCGGCTTCCTCTACAAGCCATCATTTTTTTAATGAAAAATAAATACAAAGTTTTAACTTTCTTTTATTTTGGTATTGAAAATGGTTTTGAAAGCGTTTTTATTATATCAATGTGTTGTATTGATATCTTGTGATTGAAATGTGGAAATGTTATGTTTCCTTTATGCATGTTTTATGTGATACGATTATGTTATGGTTTGTGATATGTTTAAACCTATTCATATGAGGAAAGTATTGGACTTAATAAGTGACGGGTGGAGCCCGCTATAGCTCCTCGATGCATCGGTAGGTCTCATGAGACAACTAGACGTGGAATTGGTCGAGGCCCTTTCCCAATTTGATTTATGGTTTTGGTCGAGGCCTTAATCATTTTAGACGTCTTGGCCGAGGCCTTGACAAAATGTTTCAGAATGTCTAGCATTATACATTCCCTCATTATGAAAGTGGTTATTGATAGAGCATGTGATTATTAGACCAGTATAATATCCATGTGAAGAAGTGAATGGCATTATCTCATTTTACTTTTTCCATATTATGTTGAAGTTCATGTTTAAAAGGCTTTTGTTTTAGTTATACATTGCCTTAAATGTTTATGTTTATTGATTAAAGCTTCCGTTATATTGTTATCCTTACTAAGCATCTGAGCTCACCCCTTTTAATGTTTTAATATTTTTCCAGGATGTGAAGAAGTATTTTAGGAATGACCTACAGGGATAGTCATAAGAGGTTATGAGTGTGGACTATGAATAATTTGTTATTAGTTTTTCACTTTATGATGTAATGTAAGTCTTATGAATGTATCTAGTGTTTCCAAGACAACTAAACTAATCGGTCTTTTGAGACTTGATCTTTTGTGATCATGCCAATGTTACGAAGTAATGCACCGACTCTGGGTAGCTGGGGTCGGGGCATTATAGTTGGTATCAGAGGCAGTTTAGTACTAACCTTGGAAGCTAGATTTAGATAAACTCTGATTAGAGCACATAGTCCGAAGATAGACTTTGAGGATTAGTATAGAAGAACTTCCTAGAATTTTGGTATTGTAGAGAAGTTGTGAGCTTTCCGTGCAATACATCCCTGTCTAGATATGAGCAGGTAGAGGCAGCTCTGGAACAGATGTACCTAGGGGTAAAACACGAAAACACCTCTTTGAGCTAGACTCGAATGGGAACTGGTGCACGAAAACGGGCCTTGCTGCACTCTTGGTTACGACACTCCCGGGGGATATGCTTTGGATAATTCTCATTTTCTTTATAAACCACTATGAAGGGTTATGAGTATATACTTCCTCAAAGAAAACATTTTTATGGATTATATCCATAAATAGTTCAATTTATGTTAAGTATCTTACAAGTATGGAATTATGTATTTTGATTCATAAACTAATATAGTTTATGCCATTGTTTAGAAATGGCGCCTACTGGAAGGAATGGAAACCGTATCAATGCACGCACTCCGTGCAGGGATTTTCCTCCTACTCAAGATAATAATTTTGGAGCTGGAGATACAACTGCTGCTGATCAACATATTACCATACTGGGACAACTCACTCAGGTTATGAAAAATAACCTTACTCGTATGGATCACCCTGATCCACAACGTGGAGGATCAATGTTAGACCCCTTCATGAGGCAAAAACCACCAACAATTAATGGGGGTACAAATCCATTAGTATCTGAGCAATGGATAAACACCTTAGAGAAAATATTCCATGCCTTGGGGAGTAACGAAAGGGAGAAGGTTATCATGGCAGTTTACCACCTCACTGGAGATGCTGATCAATGGTGGTCATTGATTCAAAACACAAAGGGAGATGATGACGTATCGAATATGGAATGGAGGGAGTTAAAAGAGCTTTTCCTAGAAAATACTATCCTCGTGACCATCGAGCAGATATGGAAAGACAATTTTTGAGTCTGAGACAAAAGAAGGATGAGAATGTCGCAAAGTATGAGGCCAACTTTACAAGGTTAGTGAGGTATGTTGCAGATTATATACGTAACCCAAGAGGTAAGATTGATCGTTTCTTTGATGGGTTAAAACCATTTCTCCGTCGAGCTTTAGTATCACAATCGTTCTCAACATACGAAGATATTGTCTCATGTGCTATCAAGACAGAAAAGGAATTCTCTAAGTCTTATGAAAACAAAGTAAATCAAGAGAAGAAGAGAACGGTGGAACAAGAGACAAATAAAGGGAAAAAGGGAAAGAAGGATTTTCCATTATGTGATAATTGTGGGAAGAATCACCCTGGTACTTGCCTAAAAGGAATGGGAGTTTGTTATAAATGTGGGGAAAAAGGTCACCAGGTCGTGATTGCAAGGGAAAGAAAGAGGCTATCAATGTTGAATGCTACAATTGTAGGGAAATGGGGCATTATGCAAATTAATGTCCTAAGCGTCAGGGAAACTTACCTCAGAAAAGGCCAAGGGATCAAGGACAATCTTATGCTGTTACTACAGTTGAAGCAGAATAACTAATGTATTGGTGCTTTTGGACTCATGGATTATATTCTGGTTATTAGAATAATGTGATATATACATAAGGATTGTACTGCAGTACTTGTTGATTTCAGTAAGGTTTTAATATGATGAAGGTAATTATATTTTTAGTATGTGACAATAATAGAAACTTTACTTTGTTTGGGGAATCAGATAAATTGATTTTGGAATTAAGAGACCTTTTAGAGAAAGTCTGGACAGAGGTGTTTTGGATAACTATAAAGGTTGGAGTGGATTAAGTTGATCTTTGGATAGTATTGATTAAGGTTAAAAAATTTATGAAGATTATTTTTGAATATTATAATACTATAGTTTTATGAAAAGGACAACCTGCAGGGTGGGGCATAACACGTCGCGTCGGACAAAGCTGCAGGAATCGAACCCACAATCATAGTGCGACAGGCCTTTATTTCCTTCCACTAGCCTACAGGAAGTCCCTGGTTATTACAAAAAAAATTTACTAATCTAAATGGAATGTGTTAACATTTGGAACCTTATACAATTAGGATAAATATAATATTTTTGAGTTCTATTATCTTTTTGAGTGAAAGATGAGTTGAAGGTTGATACTCTAATTGTCAAGCATAAATATATATATACCTATCTCTTATTCAATGAGTGAATTAATTCTTATACTTTAGTAAAGGGATATTAAAACAAAAAAAATGTGTTATCATAATACCTTATGTCTTGCTGAACTGATGATATTTTAAATCAATATAGATTGAAGGCTTTGAGGCCCTCAATTTGACAGTTGATTGTGATTGATGACCTCAATCACTCCCTACAAATATTTATGTTTTTCCTCCAATTATATGTCTCTAATTTCCACCAATGTTCTCCTAATTGAGATCATAATTGGGTGGTGACTTTTTCATTTCCCTTTCCCTCTTATTAAGGCTAAATTTTATTAATCTTATTTCCGATGTGGGTTTTCCACAAAGGTATTTCTATTTTCAACCTTTTATTTCCCAAGAATAATTTCAAATTGCGAGGACACAATTTATTTAAGGAGGGGAGAATGTAACACCCCGAGCTTCCATAATACGCTTCTCATTTAATAATGCAATAGCTTGCATTGTACGCAACTTCGAGTTCTAAAACACCGCGACTAATCATAGTAATCGTTATGAATAGTAATAACCACTTTTTAAAATTATAGAAATTTTATATTTCCAAATGGACTTCATTTTTGGATTTGGAATATCGAAATTAGCCTATGTTGAATTTTTGGTATTTTTCTGAGAACTTCAAATTTTTTATGAATAGTGAAAAATACTTAAAAACAACTTTTTTAATCAAAATAATTTGTAGTGATAAATTATACTATTTAGTGGTTTTAAAGTGTAATTAAAATATATTTTTACCATTTTATCCAATGGTGGTCATTATAATTAATTTAACATTGTAATTAGACATAAACAATTGCCAATCTTTTGATATAAATTGTTTCTTAAAAACACGCTATTTGTTGTGAGAGCAGGAATTAATTATAAAATAAATTAATGCAACTTATAATTTTGTAATTTTGTAAAATAGACATCATTTTTGAAATCGGAATATCAATTATATCTTAGGGTGAAATTTTGGCATTGTTCTGAAAAACTTCAATTTTTGATGAATAGTGAAACCACTAAGTGGTAGTTAAATAACTGATTTTTCGTTTAAATGAAATATTACCACCTCTGTGATTTGATTTTCAAAAATCCGACATACGTGGTTGTCATTAAGAAGTAAAATGTGGTTCAATGAGATTAAAATAATTTTTGGTGAATAGTAACTTTTAAGTTCTTAATCGCGATTAGAGGTAATTAGTGTAGTTTAAGGTAAAAATAATGTTTTAATAATATGAGATGAGCTTGACACATGTCCTACCCTCATTGGATGTGTCATGGCCGACCAAGACAATCCATGGGTCAACTTGGGGACCCCATGGAGCCACTTTAGTTGGAAAATGACATAAATACGTTTTATTTAATGTTAAAGTAAAAAAAATGACACAAACATGAAATGTTTTACAAAAACAATTTTTACATTGGGTTATACAAGTAATATTTTTTACTATAAATAATCATTGGAAAGATAAAAAGATTTCCTACATCATAGTATTTTTTTTATAATTTTTAGACATTAAATAAATTAAATTATTTATGACATCATTATGATGCAGCGATGACCTCATTATTTAACGATTTTAATAAAATGAAAAGATAATGCACAATCCAAGGCTTAAACTTGTCCAAAGACTATTTTATGGGTATATTTAGAACCCTTATCACCTTATCCACGAATTATATAAGTTTGGGACCTTTATAATCCGAAAAGCATTGTATAATAATGTAAAATTTCTTTAATTTCCAAGAGTGCCCCTCCTCTCCTCTTATAAAAGGCCCCCACCTCTACCACCTCATTCACACTTTCAATCCATTTGGCTCGGCCAACCTCTACCCAAATACTCTCCCAACTTCCCCATATTACTCTTAGAAGCATCACTTTGGGCATAACTCTTCCCAAGGAAGCCTTTGGCTCAAATCAAAAAGAGTTACCCGATTTTGAGGTAATGTCTTCTCCAATGTTGTTTTGTTTTATTTTTCTTATCCAACCCCCTAAACTCTTTTTATTCATTTATTTTGTAACAACCCCAGTATCCTCAATATACTAGGATGTTGTTATAAGAATTATTCGAGCTACACTTACACAGACCTACATCTAATGGTTAAATAACATACGGTTTCTGTGGATGGCGAATTTCTGCCTCACGAAACGATGATTGTTCAACACTCATATAACACCTTAAAAGGTGGCCATTAAGATGTCACTATATTTATATATGATATATAATATGTTTATGTTTTACTTATGCTTCTGTATTTCTCATTTATGGCATACTTTATGATTTCCATTATGGGTAAACGCGATAATTTCATTTTAGAAAGTGCGGACTACCGCCCCCTCAAAGTGATTTGAATCGTTAATGCCATATGTGGGATGTATAAAGGATGGAGTAAATGGTATTATACACTATATTATACTGGAATTATATTATAAATTTATATCATTATGATTTCATTCCATTAAATATGAAATAGAAATGAAAGTAGTGTTCATGCGTACGTACGGCTTACCGTCTCCATGAACGGTGCATTTCATTTCTTACCTCTAAATGTTACGTAATATTATAAATGAATCTATATACTAGATATATATGATATATATGACATCTAAATCATGAATATAATTCCGGAGATAATGGATATTCTACCACATAAACAACTTGTAATTATAAGAAGTTTATTGTTGACTCAAGTACCAAAGATCGACAAAACGACCATTATTAACTTAAATAATTACATAATGTTCATATCATTGTAATAAGTGATATAAAAAGGATAATGAAATTGAAAATGGTTCTTAATAAGGTATATATTAACTCTAGTTTATAATTCAGGAGGTTAAATAGCGGTTGAGTCAAGTCAGACACGAGGTAAGGGAACTTCTTAACCCAACTTCTATTCTTTGGGTTAATCTCCTACTTTCAAATTATGTCATGATATTATTATGTCCTATCTTGTATTTGTACTTTATTTATGTGTACTTATAGTGAATACACATTATAGATGTACTTTATTTAAAAAATGATCTTTTTAAGGACTTCGTCTCAATCCCCTTTCACTGAGGCATATTTGGTTTTATACACAACTTTCTTTTATACGGTGTATAAACCCCTTTGACTTTTATGTTTATTCAAAAGGAATATTTTTTATAGAAATCGTTTTGCTAAACGAAAAAAGGGAATGTTTTCCTTTCCGTACTTATGCGGCGACAACGACTTCTCTGCCGCCGTGACCATTATTTGAGTTTCGGCTTCCTCTACAAGCCATCATTTTTTTAATGAAAAATAAATACAAATTTTTAACTTTCTTTTATTTTGGTATTGAAAATGGGTTTTAAAGTGTTTTTATTATATCAATGTGTTGTATTGATATCTTGTGATTGAAATGTGGAAATGTTATGTTTCCTTTATGCATGTTTTATGTGATACGATTATGTTATGGTTTATGATATGTTTAAACCTATTCATATGAAGAATGTATTGGACTTAATAAGTGACGGGTGGAGCCCGCTATAGCTCCTCGATGCATCGGTAGGTATCATGAGACAACTAGACGTGGAATTGGATGAGGCCCTTTCCCAATTTGATTTATGGTTTTGGCCGAGGCCTTAATCATTTTAGATTTCTTGGCCGATGCCATGAAAAAATGTTTCAGAATGTCTGGCATTATACATTCCCTCATTATGAAACTGGTTATTGATATAGCATGTGATTATTCGACCAGTAGAATATCCATGTGAAGAAGTGAATGGCATTATCTCATTTTACTTTTTCCATATTATGTTGAAGTTCATGTTTAAAAGGCTTTTGTTTTAGTTATACATTGCCTTAAATGTTTATGTTTATTGATGAAAGCTTCTGCTATATTGTTATCCTTACTGAGCATCTGAGCTCACCCCTTTCAATGTTTTAATATTTTTCCAGGATGTGAAGAAGTATTTTAGGAATGACCTGCAGGGATAGTCAGAAGAGGTTATGAGTGTGGACTATGAAGACTTTGTTATTAGTTTTTCACTTTATGATGTAATGTAAATCTTATGAATGTATCTAGTGTTTCCAAGGCTACTAAACTAATCGGTCTTTCGAGACTTGATCTTTTTTTATCATTCCAATGTTACGAAGTAATGCACCGACTCTGGGTAGCTGGGGTCGGGGCGTTACACCATGGGGGCTTGAAAATACTTTTTGAGGACTATAAGGAAGGTAAGCAAGATTGAGCTTCCTTGAGGAGGAATTGGGAATTATTTTAAGGAAGGTATTGGTTGGTATTTATAGGAAATGTAATGGAATATTTTAATAATTTCCAAGGGACACCTCATTAGTGGTATTTCCAAAACCATGGGCTTCCCCTTGGTATTTTCCCATGGTATAATCCAATTGGGACACCTCAAATATTATTTAAATATACACCTATCGACTAGATTTATGACATCATTATTACATCCTTAATGATGGCATTAACACACCGAAACTAAAAATTGTATTGTTTACTATTCAATGAAAAATCAACTTTTCAGAAAAATTCCCAACATTCACCCTAACCATTTATCGACGTGTATAATTCAAAAATGAAGCCCATTTTTTCTGAAAATAATTTTCTTAATATTTTTAATTTAATTTTTTATAAAATCATACTTTATTAAAAATTTAATTATTTAAAAACTATAACTGCTTTTAGAGCTCATTGAAATAAAAAAAAATAATACAATTTACTATTCATTTGGGTTATATTACTATTCATATTAGTATTCATAAGGGTATGTTACAATTAACAACAAAAACATATTGGTTTTAATAGACTCCATATAATATACTAAACACAATTATAGATGACGGTTTCTTAAAATTCAAATCATATATGTGTAAAAGTTGTGCTTTAATGGATAATTATAAATATCTACTTAAAACAAAGTTCCATGAATTTATTTTTATTTTTTATAAAACATGGGGTGTTACAAAAATCACTTTTTTTACGATGTGATATTAGGATAAATTATTATTGTTGATTTATTTTACACAATATATAAATTTTTTAATCACACTGTTTGAGATTTGTGTACCCTAGATAAATTTGTATTGATATAGTATATGATCTCATATCACATTACTGGGAATTTCTAATATATCTGGATGATTTTTAGTTCCATGAACATAGAAATATGTTTGAAAAATAATCATGAATGTTATACTTATTAACTATAAAAAGAAAAAAATGCATTTTATGAGACCAATACTGATAATGTTGTATATATGATTCCTGATATTTGTCGGTGTTTTGTACCTATTCTCATGCACACTGATGTGGTTGTAACTCATAGGCATAATAACCCAAGTATTTTGTTCATCTAAAACCACCATATATATTAGGTACAAATGATAATCATCATTCCAAGTATTAGATGAAAAAGGATTATTAAATATTTTAGTTTTTTGATAAGATATATTTAGTAATGGTGAATTGTGATTTCTTTAAAAAAATAAGGGACTATTAAATGGGTTTAAAATGTAATATATTTGGGTCGAAATATTTTAATATTTGAGAGGAATAATGTTTGGTTTGTTTTCATAGTGTTTTTATATCTAGAATATATGTTGTTTTTCAATAAACAATAGATTTATAAATTATAGCAGGATTTTCATAATGAAACCATATATCCAAAACATAATTCCCATGGTTATTTTATTGAGTTTTATATTTAAATCCCCACTTTACAAGATTATTATACATGAAATGAAACATGATGATATATTCTGATGAGTTATGGGGTACTTATATTATGGGAAGTTAATCCATGAATGGTCTCTGGCTTATGAGAGTCTACTTTTTTAGAAAAAAAATGTTGAATTCCTATTTATGGGTAAGTATATGATTATGGACTAGTATAATTTCAAGTGGGTGGTACACAATGAAATCAAAAATATTCTTTTTTATATATAGAGATGTTTTTATATTCCATTTATAATATGATACCTTCATGAATTTTTTCCTTATTGTAATACATTTTAGTAGAAAATTATTAAGAGATAGAACCTTTCTAGCCTTCATTATCCACATCCTATACAAACATGAAATTGAAATGAGATAATTGTAGACATTGTTAATTGGCAGATTCAAATACCATTAGTAAGGGACATGACTTGGAGGTGATTGATAAATTTACCAAATTAATTCACATTATTTCCATTTATAACCTAATCAATGTTAAGGACATGGGAAATCAATATTTTTAGAATATAATCAGTTTTCATAGTTTTCTATATCTCAATATTTATGATAAGGAACCTTATATAACTTATCATTTTTAGAGAGTCCATCAGGAGGTGATAAAATCCATCTTAATGTTGATAATTTAATTCCACCATTAAAGTGATGGTTAGAAAAAATACGATATGAAAATTCTAGAGGATAAGTTTCCCCCTATCACCATGTCATTAGAGGATATTGGCATTTCCACTTGTCACTAATGATAAAAGAATATAATAACATTTAATACTATCTAACATTGATGGAACTATTTGATTACATATATGACTATCCTTATAGATAAAAACTCTATTTTCCATATAATGATGAATCATACCTTGTTGTACATAGTGTAGTCTATAATACGATTATAATTGTTCAATTGATTCACAAGGTAATAGTAATGGAACACAATTTGTAAAAAAAAATTGATGGAAGTTAATAGCACCCATTGTATTTCTCTATTGACATCTTGATTTATTTTTATATTCCCGTATGTTATATAATCATAGTCTCAAAAAACATACCATGTTTACAGTGATATATGTCGTTCTATTAGGGGTTATTTAGTAAATTCGAAATACAGAATAATATATTTCATTTATTCATCTGATGAAATATTTCAATAATTAGTTTCTTGTATCAATTATCATGTGAAACCTATCATATATTTTCCACATCCTAAGCTGGGAGAACTGTATATTGGATCATTATTTTTCCCTAATAGAGATTATTATTCAAATTAATGATTATTTGATAATTATCATTCATGGAAAATATATCATATTTGTTACATTTTTTTCTTGTAATTTTTTGGATTCACAGAAGACATGAGTTTTGAAGGTAATGAAAAGAGGGATTTGTACTTACAAATTTTATATTTTGTCTTCTTGAAAAGGTTTTTGATGGGATAAATCTATTAATGTATGGTGATCATAACATCTGGTTAGAATATTTCATGTATGAACATTATTTTTTTTATTTTATTCATTTTTAGTTTATTGTACTATCGTTTACAGATTTATATAGAGGTACCTATTATTTATTGGTTTCTATAAAATTTTCTATTTTCAAGAGGGGTATAATATTTCTAGTTTATGGTATTAGTGGCTAGTAGGTGGATATGTAATATATGATGTGTGGGTATATGCTCTTGTAGTTGGAATAGATACATGAGCCGCAATAGCTGGAGAATGACGTACACAAACTAGATGGTGGTATGCTAGCAGAGGTGGGTTCCTACAACAATCCCTCTAACCATGTAGTGTAATCCAATCAACTCACTGATGGAAATTCCCAAATTATTTTCATTATAATTTGAAAATATTCCTAGAATGTGGAATCCATCAACTCACATGTGATTCCAACAACGATAGTTTTTGTAGGGAAATATAAGAAATATACAATGTTTATTAATCAGTTCAATTATAAAACACATTACTAATATTTTTCCACTACCTCATTGGATGATATTTTTTATGTATTTAGTATCTTCTAACATTGCTACATAATGGATTGATATTATAATTAGTGCATTATATTTTTTCCATTTTGTGTAACCATAAATTTATCATGGATTCTATTTTACTCATTTCTATCCCACTTGTAGAGTAGTGATTCAAAATATTTGTTAATGGATATATATCTTTACACAATGAATTATAACTACTGGATGTATTCTGGAATATTCATGGCATCAGTTCTTTGTTTGTGAATCCCACGAATGTATTGATGAACATTATTGAATTAGGATTATTCATAAGGATATATCTATGAATTGCAATATTTTATTATAATTTAGTTTAAATTGTTTTGGAAATTTATTTATAAATATTAATTGAGTATCTTGATAAATATTTTAAAATTAAATTGTGTGCCCGATTTTCACCTTTGTTAATCCGTTTTGTAAGTAATTATGATTTCATGAAATATTGTAACAACCTGATATTTATTAAGAATAAAATTCTGTATGATAGTATGTATGACAAGTGACACCACTATTATATTGGAATGTAACAACCCAAGATAGAATTATTAATTTCCTATTTTAATAAATTCATTCTCTTTGATTACTTATGATGCACCAATAAATGTGAAAAAAACAAATTAATCTATTAAAATATTATTAAAATGTGATTATTATAGCCTAGTTATTATGTTTGAGGGTATTAATAGGGCTATATAAATTAGGAAAATTATTTATTTTTGCACATTTATAATCATATTGAATGTATAATTAATAATTAAAAATGAAAATAAACATAATTCAAAAGAAAATGAAATTTTGTTTTTCTAATTGGCGGTTTAGTCACTCTTTCGGAATATAAATTTATAATTAATAGTTTCAAATATTTTAAAAAATTTGGAAAAAATTATATTTTTTTAATTTAAATTTAAAAATTATATTTTGGTTTATTATATTTATATTTTATGAAATTATTAATTTGATTATGAATTGAGAAACAATACTATTTTTAATGAAAACTATATTTGAGATTAAATTATTCACAGGGTAAAAATATATATTTAATTTTATTTAAAGTAAAAAATATATCAATTATATTAAAATATATTTATTTTTAGTCATTTAAAAAATTTATAAATAATTATTAATTAAAATAATTTTAGTTTTTTAGTTTTTTTTATTTTGGATAACATAATTTTTATAACCTCTATTTAATGGATTTATAGTTGAATATATCCATTAATTTGAATTAAATTTTAAAAATTGTATTTCATATTTTGTATCATAAAAAATTAAAATATATAGTATGGTCAATTTTATTTTTTACCATAATGAATATTAAAAATAGTAAAAAGTATTTATTGTGGTTATGGTAAAAATGGTTTTATCAAGGGACAAACTGAGATGATAATGGTTAAAATGTTCTACAACTTCTACATAATTTGTTGTACAAAATTATTTAACCACTAATAATTTTTTGGATATGTAATGGAACATTATTTCTGATTTTAAGAATGTGATTTCCATTTTTACACTTTATTATTGTGAAAATATCCCTTTGTGTCCTCTCCCAAACTAATAAAAGGAAGCTCCCACCCATAAATTATTCTCACGTCTCCTGAATTTTGGATCAACAAAAACCATAAAAAATAACTTTTCCTCATCATTATACACATTCATTAGAATTAATTATTCCCAAAACTCCAAGACTAGGGTCTTTAAGAGAAGATATAAATGAGTTTTCTCTATGATAATGAAATTGTCCTAATGAAACTCTATCATTTTTACTTATTTTCCCCCTATTTATCATTTATTACCATATAAAATATAATAATACCTTTATATAAAAAGTTATTATATGTTATTATGATTATTTTATAATATTTATCTATCCCATCCATTATTAAATGAAAAAAATAGTCAATTGTGTGTACAGAGGACTACCACCTCACAAACCAATCTAAATCATTTTCAATTAAAAATATCAATATTGTATATAATTATTGATTTAATATATATTACTATATATATTATTTTTTGTATTATTATATTTATGTAATTATAATATCTCATATAACTAATTAATTTATATATTATTTAAAATACGATAATGTCACTCATTTATAAGGTGGACTACCACCATAGAAAGATACACCATTTATTTCAATTACTATATAAATGGAATGTAATAAGAATAATTTTGATGAGAATATATGATACATATGAGATGATATTGATACTGAAAATTTAAAATATCACCCACTTCCTTACCATTTCACTAGATAAGTGAATGATATTATTTATCCTGCGTGCATACGACATACAACCTAAATGAAGTGATGTTATTCATTTTCCATGTCTATACACAATGATTGATTATAAAAATTTATAAAATTTCAAAATACTATATTTGAAACATTTTTATAATTCAGGATATTATGGGTATATATCCTTTTTCTGATAACATAATCTATCTTGAAAAAACAAACATGGTAATGAAATACAATTAACACCCAAAACAATGAATATAAAAAAAATTATGAAAAATTGGGGAAAATGTTATAACAGGATGACATATAATATTATAGATATTAATATGAATATTTTAGTTATTAAAAATATTATTAAATAAATTATACAGGTGTTTAATGTACAATCTTCAAAAAAAGTCTTTGTTAATGGATTTCATGCCAATTTCCTTTTATTGATGAATATTGTAATATTATAAACATAAAAATTTCTATTTCATTTATATACTACCTCATAAAAATAAAATTTATTTATTAAATAATAATTAATGGTTAATTATGTTTCGATTTTAATTACTTGATCAATGTTGTTTTTATATAAATGTTACCAACCAATAAAGAGTTTCATAACTCAATTTCATTCAAATGGGTTATATTAATTGTTCATTGCCTTTTATATTATATTATTTTGTGTTTCAATAATTTTATATATATATTATATTATACCCAATTTATTTTTGTGGATATAAATTTTATAGAAATAATATATTCATTTGTAAATTGTCACATTAACATTATGATCTTTGTAAGGGTTTGTTACATTATCTCATTTTAATCAAGACTATTTATACCTGAATAAAAACAGTTGGAAATTATTTGATAATTTGATAATAAAACATTTTTACTTTCATTTACACTACTTATTAAATATTTTTTCATGTAATATTACCATTATCAAAAACATTGTTACTTAAAAATGATTGATAAAATATTTTTAACAAATAATGACTACATTTTTTTATTCAAAAGTAAATCATTTTTATTCCACATCAATGTATATTTATAAAAAATTTATTTTTTTAATATCTAAATGACTTATATATGATTTTTTTACCAATATTCTACACTTTACAAAACAATATCAATAGAATTGTGATGACTTTTTCCAGACAAGACTCATTTTTTGTTTTACCAAAAAATGTGAGTAGATTTTTTTACATGTATTGAATGTGAAAAATGTCAAACTATTATTAATATTGAATTATTTATAGAATCAATTATATATTTAGAAGGTTATTATCAAGGAAAAGTATTTTCAATGTATTTTGAACACATTTATTTGTAAAAGTATTTTAAAAGTATGTATATTTATTTTCCTCAAGAATATTTTCATATCATTTTAATAGAATTTATATTCTTTAAAAGGAAATAAACCATTATATTAAATATATTAAACAAATGATATATTTTATTAATATCATCATTATTATTTATCTCAATGGTTTACGAATATTTTGACCACGGAATGTTTTGAAATATTATTTGTTGATTATTTTTCGTAATTATTAACTTCCCCTTAAAATATCCACCTTATTATGTTAAATTTTTTTAGAAATTTTTTTTTTAATATATGTTTTACTCTACAATTTAAATGATTATTTACAAAAACATATGCTCTTTTTTACATATTATGTATACATTTCATATTAATTGATTTATTGAATAAGTATCAACAAATTTGAATTCTTTACTCAACATGTACATTTAATGATAAGAAATATTAATTAATTAATTAAATTGGATAATGAATATATTTTAAATGAGTTGTATCTATAGTGAGTTATAGGGGATACTTATAGATATTCCCTCAATGTATTAGTAGTATCATTAGATTAATTAGTATTAGGTCCATTGTTAATGGGTTTCTAGTGTGTACCTACATATCAGTTACTATATATCATGTGAAAAATCATGAAATTGGATGTATCATGATCCTTGAGGTCATGATTTAAAATAATTGATAATTTATTTAATTAAGAATTCAATTTTTATTATCCATGATACATTTTATGAGATATTATCTCATGTTTTATTTCATAATTTGTTTATTTATTTAATGACATATGTGTTAAATTATTTACATTGCAATATTAATTGTGCCTTATATAATCATGATTGTAATTTTATTTATTAAATGAAATGAATATTCAGATATATAACTTTTGATACTAATTATTCATTATTTATTATTCTAAATTTACAGAATATATCTTCCATTTTACATAAACCATTATTTAAATTTGGGATCACCCTTTTTTTGTTTCCATTCTGAGGAATATATGAGGTGTAAAAATAATGATATGCAAGGATATTATAGTGATAATAATTAAATTATAAAATAATTGTTTTAATTTATGTTTTCAAATGAAATATGTGAATGTAGTATGTATCAATTTTTTCAATACTTTAAATCTATTTTATAGTTCAGGACATGAACACTTATATTAATTGACTACGTTGTAACATAACCATCATCTATGCAGTAATATGGTTAGGGTTGATACAATTTGTATCAAGGGACAATTAATAGGAAACCATACAACAATATTTAGTAAAACATAGATTACATGATATAAGCCTATGATTTATTATGAGGATAAGTTTAGAAGAACGTATGAATGTTTTGATAGTGAATTGATTATGTTGTTTTCCTGGAAATACATTAGGGTATAGATACTATAAGTGGATGTGGCTCTTTAACCAATGTTTATAGGGGAAATAACTCATAAAAAATAAATACATTATTGATTTATACATTACATGTTACACAAAATTGGGCCTTATTACGCACCTGGTATAACACTATAGAAGGATATACATTGAATAATTGAAATTTTCAATACAAACCATCATGAAAATTTTGAATTGATATGGAAAATGAATGAACTAGGATAAACCCACAGTTTATTATATTCAAAATAATATTTACTGATTTAAAAACACAAAAAATTAAAAAATGGTTTTCTGATAATGATAAACATTTCTAACAAAATTCTTTATTATTATTTTCAATTGCTGTAATGTAAAGGAATATAGTTGAAATTAAAATTAACGAAAATGTGGTGAATATGGGAAACCTAAAAGGATAACGACTTGAACGAATGATATCACAACTATTCATTATAATTTATCCCACAAAATTATTATCATCATATTACAAATCATACTCTAAATCTAATAAAATTAGTGAATGAATTAGTTCATTATGAGATTCAGGTGTGGAGACCATGTATTAATGAATTCTTGATTTCATTAATGCCATGAAAAAAGTACAGGGAAACCCTGGAATGTTTTTATATGTAATGTGAAAATGTTTTATGTGTTCAAAAAAATATAATAATTCAATTAATTGGTGGTGATTAATTATTATTAAGATTTATGTATATAAATTTCATCATATTTATCCATTTATAGGTTATAATCATGAATTAGGGAAGCTATGAATTAACTGAGTCAATTAATTATTTTATAAAATAACCCCTCAAACACAAAATGACCCTTTTTTTAATAAAATGGTTCTTTAGGTTATGGTTGTGATTCATGAATTATATTCAAGAATAATTTTTTACAATGGTATTCTGGTTATATAAATTGTTAATACTCGATGCAATACGTTAAAATTTAGAATCATATATCTCTTTATTATCATATTATTTAGGTATTCTAACATATTTATATTAATATCAAATTCTTAAACACCCCTTTCAAGATTTTTATTATGTAATTATATCAAGGATAATGATATATTGGTTAAAATTTACATAAATAAAACCCATTAGTTTAGTACCTGTTTCATTAAGAAGTTATTTAGCGAAGAATTCCATTACATTTTGTGTAAGTAAGTTTAATGTCCATTTTTACCTTCAATTATTATGTATTCTAGGATGTTTATGTAAAAATAGGGTTATTACAATATTTAAATATTATATAAATTATGTAAGCGCTATTTTATAAAGTTGAAATCTTGTTTATCAGGTGACAACCTATCACTAAAGGAATGGTATGTGAAAATATAATCATAATAGATAGGAAACAAGGGTTTTACATTTACCACTAGCCTAAATGATATTTTAGTTAATATATATATATCTTTTAAATGAGTTAATAAAATACATATTAACATTGAACTAGTGGTGTTACTTTTGAGGTTTAGATATTAAAGTATTTGGGAATATTTTTTTAACATAATTCATTTTAGAAATTATTTTGTAATTGGATGAAATACTTTTTACTATTTTAATTATTTTATGAGATATTTATTGTTATTTCAAGTTTTATATAATTTTAAAAAAATCATTTTTTAATTTTATTCCCTGATGTAGGTGATGAAATGTAAATTAGTCAATTCACAATAAAAGGATAACATAATTCATGTGAAATAAAATTATATTAAGTATTTATCTTCACTGATGTTCATTTTCAAGATGATGATGGAATTATATTATTTTTTTGAAGAAATATTAAAATAAAAATAAATCATACAACTTTTATATGTGATGAATAAATGTTATTTCAAAATTTTCACATATTTATGATTTTGACGTCCCTAAAATTCCATTGATCATTCACATTCCTGTGATCATTGGTCTATATCACTCTCATTAATTGTTTACACATTTCATCCATGCCTATATATTCACATTCCACCATCATTCACGAATTAAAAACCCTATTTTGGTTTATTCTATATGAAATTTATAATTCCCTTTCTCTTTTATATTTTGGATGGATTATTAACCCATTATTTTGTGTTTGTTTACAGAAATGGTATATTAAAAATTTAAAGCAATGATTATTGAGATAATTATTAAATTTTGTTGTTGAAACTTATATTAGTTATGTATAATTGAACACAATATGATTTAAAAAAGTTGAAAATTAGGTTTGATATCATATATGAAACATTCCACTCTGGTTAACAAATAACACAACACTCCAAAACATTTTTTATATTTTTTATTTTTAATAAATTATATGTATTCAATAGCTTATAACACACACAACATTGGGTTTAATCAAAACATAACCACCTATGAAAATATTATAATATAAAACTCACATTTATAAAGTTTCAATTATGCTGGAGTGTATGAGTAGTACGAAATAAAATATTAAAAGTTTTATTAATTTAAAAAAAAATCATATGTTATCTATTTATTGGTTATGAAAATGAAATCCATTTGAAAAAATAATTTTTTTTCTAATATTTAATTTAATATGACTTGTCATAAATAATTTAAAATTAATTTTTACATCATTTAAAAAAACTCCATTATAATCATAATATCTGAAATGTAATTGAAATACTTATCCATTGGTGGATTTTTGGGAATTATATGAATGGTTTATTTTTATGATGATTAGTCGAAGAATTTTTAATTTTATGAAAGCTTCCTTTTTGTGTTATTTAATTGTTAAAATATATTTTAATTTGTATTTAAAATAAATTTATTTCAAATTTTCTAAAATTTTACTTATTTAGTTAAATTTCAAATTGACTAGTATTGAAAATATTTTAGTATTTTGAATTAGTTTGATTTTTTACACCCCCTTTTCATTTCTATGGGTTTAATTTTAAATTTAATATCACCACTTCAATGTATTTATTTTTAAAATTGGATTTTGTATTTTGAATCATCATAATATATATTTTTAAGTAATTTCCACAAAATATTTGACCATATTGAATAATAAAATGATTCATTATTATAGTTATGGTAAAACATGATTACTTGTTGTGAAACAAAAAATAAAATGGTTAAAAATGACCTCAAATATTCTCACACCCTTTGGAAGGACATACTTCCACCATAAAACATAAAATGTTCAAAACAATGGACCATTTTGTTTCCTTTTTTGTATAAGTGAGTGGCCATAAAAACTACATAATCTTATATTTGAAGGAACTAATTAGTTTTATTATATTTGAGTATCTTTATAGGATTAGAATTTATGGAATTGGGTATTAAATCATCTATAACATTACTTTATAATATAACAGTGAGAATTATAATTATTATCCATTTTTTCCAACAGATAAAAATTTTAAAACAAAAAATTATTTCGTTTCATGTTAAATATTTACGTCAATCAATAAGACCTTTCCCATTACCTTACCGATCCAAAAATATTTTTAAAAATATTTCAAAAACACTGTATGGACAAAAAAATATAATTAAATGAAATAATTATAAGACTATCAATTCTCTATTGAAAAAATGATAAATAATGTATTTATTTTCAAAAAAATCATTTTACCTTGAAAAGGAATTATCGTATGTTGAAGAAGATAATTTTTATTTTTATTATTAAAAAAGTATCCAAGAAAAAAAATTACAGAGTATTGAAAATTCATGTGGGTGCCTTGGGACATCATCTCATAGAACTATTAAAACCTCCATAAAAATTGAAATAATAATATTTAAAATATTTAATATTTTTCCCCCAAGAACAAAATCATTACACAATGACTTTGAGCACCCTCTAGGCACAAAAATTTTATATTTTTTAGTGGGATCACCTAATTTTGTCTAAATTCACACACTATAAACAATTATCAATAACTAAATCATAAATAAAATATTTTATGCTTTCATATTTTAATCACAAATTCTATTTGAAAATACTTATGAATGTATATTAAAATCATTATTGACTATGAAACTATCATTTTACCTTTTTTTATATTTTCAAAATAAGAATAACCAATAAAAGGTAATGATGTATTATAATTTAAGAAAACATGAATGAGTTCAACGGAATAAAAAAATAAAATAACAATGTTTGTGGAAAGTGTAAGATCCCCACCATTTTTAGATATGTATCAAAATCCTTTATACAGAACTATTTTCCCCTAATTCGTGTATATATTTTTTTCATTTTTTCTAGGGGGATTTTTAGGTGAACTTATATATTTTTTTAAGTAAGATAGGCCATTCAAGGTTGGAACATGGTTCTCCCAAACCATGCACTTGTACCAAAAAGTTTGAATGACAAAACAGAGGGGATTCACATATCTGGTGAATGATTTATGAAACAATATTCTCTCTTTATCGTAATTATGAAGCCTCTTATAAGAGGAACACAGTTCGACACAAGGTTTGGGAAAATTGTGGGGGCGATATAAGATATAGTTGGTGTGGAAATTTAATCCACCAAACATCCATTAAAATTAAAATAACCCATTCTTATATCTCAAAACACACAATTTAAACCCTAAAAAATTTAAATGTTTTGAAATTAATTGAATATAATTATAACCACATTTATTCAAGAATATAACATCATATTTAGAATATGGAGCTCTCCTAGTAAGATATTTTGATATTGATTAGTTTATCATTTTTCTCCCATATTTTTCTCACCCATTTAAAGTATTTACCACCATTTTAAATGTATTATGATCTTTTTTACAAGGGTATAATCATTTTAATATTGGATGTTGTTTTCAGATCATGTACTCATTCTTCAACATGATTTTTTTTTCCGATTAATATGTTGAATACCATTAGTATTTATTAATCATCAATAGTAGGTGCTCTGAAATGTAAATCCCATAGTGTTAGTTAAATAATATGTATGTAATTCTGAAATTTAAATTTCCAAGATTAATAAATTTCATTATAGGTTAAATTTAATTAATTTGATTTCAATGTTATAATTTATTTAGTAAAAATGTGGGAATTACATTTGGAATAATTGGATTTATTAAATGGTTAATTAATTAATGGATAATTATGATTTTGGAATTAGTAGGATATTTTGATTTATCACATGGTAAATTAATGTGATTTTGATTTAATTAAACATGAAAATTATAAGATGGTTGAATCAACCTTAA
Organism: Viscum album; assembly: GCA_963277665.1. Classification (NCBI taxonomy): domain Eukaryota; kingdom Viridiplantae; phylum Streptophyta; class Magnoliopsida; order Santalales; family Viscaceae; genus Viscum; species Viscum album. The sequence goes on along the minus strand of OY728135.1, from coordinate 1,542,926,333 downwards.
TGGGATAATAGGTTATGTGATTTAAATATGGAAAATTGGTTTAATGGTGAGTTTTTATTATTATTATAACTGAATAAATTATTGAAAAATGATTGTTTTGTTAATTAAAATGATTTCCATGGTGTGAAATATCACTGTATGGATAATGTTGATTTATCAGCGTGAATGTGGTATATGTGATATATATGAGATTGATTAAATTACTAGTTTATGATATAGGCTGATGCATTAAATAAACATATGTGATTGACTGATATATTAGTGTGGGATACTTATTGATACTTGACATACCATATCGATTGTGTGATATATAGGGTGTGAGAAAAAATGATGCTCCAAATACTCAAGGGGTGATACACATGTATACATAGACCGACAATGTTGGAATTGAAATATGATTCTATGTAGTAATGTTATTAAATTGAAATGAAATGGATAATGAGATTCTGTGTTTTATAATGATTTTTGAATTCAATATGTGTTATTGTTAAAACTACAACAAGGGATAAAGTAGGTAATGAGGGTTCAGGTGTTCAAGGAAACCCAAGGGGTTAGGTGGATAATAATGAATAATTGAATATATATCAATTATTTAACTCATTTCATGTAACTTATTTTAAATACAAATACATACACTAATATTGATTGGATATTATTTTAGACACCTTTTTTGGGGGCCTAATGTGTTCTACTGACACTCTACTCGGGTTTCTTAATCGGTACCCAAATAGACATCATGTTTTCATTGCAGGATAAGGGGAAAATCCCTATGTTTGATTGATGATTTGGGATAGATCATGAGTGATAGATCCATATAGGGTGTCAATACCCTCTTAGGTGAGTCAATGTGTCTTTATATTTGTTTATTTAACATTTTACATGTAATTGACATGAAAAACATACTATTGGGGTTGGATATTGTATTCCGGTTATCGTTATCATTTTATAAAAATCTATTTGTTTATTGTTCATCTATTTCCACTATTTAGCTTCATTGATAAGTAGGATATAGTATCCATATAATCAATATTACACCCTTTATTATAGTTTCATGAATTTGGCATGGAGGGAGGCATGTGTGATGTAATGTAATCAATTTCCACAAAGCACCAATTTGTGGCACCTGGGTTGGGACATGACAATGTGGTATCAGAAGAGTTTTCTATTATTTTCCATTGTCATACTATTTATTAAAAGTATAAAGGAGATTATCAATAGGATATCCTTTTTCATGAGTTCATTCATGGATATATCTCACCCATGGATGCGGTAAACGAAAGTACCAATGGTGGATTTTCTATTATATATTCTTATTGTTATAGTAGGATGATATTTCAAATCAAGTGATGTACTTTTTGTGGGATGAGATTTTTGTTTTTAGGTTTTCTTTTATTAGATTCATGGAACGATAAGGATCAATATTTTTGTATAAACGTTTCATTAGAGGCACTCTAGAATTATCGTGGCTATAATCATTGTTATCCATGAATGGAAGAAAGATTTATTGTTTTTTTGAAATTTCTATTTTTTCCATGTTTTTGTATTTTATTTAAAAATATTGTCTCTTAAGAAATTATAATGTTAAAAAATTTTGAAAATATGATATTTTTAGGGGTATAATGAAAAAATATATAATGATAATGGGTTTACTATTTCTAACAAAGAAATATTTTTAGGCTGGTTAAAGGTAGTGATAATTTCTTAGTTTTGATCATGTGGCAGGAAATAGGAAATGGCTTGTTATTGATTAATGGGAATCCCAATTGATAACAATGTCAATTTTTTAAAAAAAATTTGTAGTCATGTGTTTTGAATTATAGTGATAAGACACCACAAAAGACAGTTGTTGATATGATGACATAAGGATATAGGTTGAAATGATCATCTGACAGTGGAACCCGAGGCACATATACAGTTGGGTGAAGGATCCAGAGAGAATTTAGTTGATAAATTATATCACTTCATGAATTTTATATATACATCCACTGAGTGGGTTGTGATTTTTATGTTTGACAAGACATGTGTGTTTCAATTGAAACATTATCCAGTTTTCACTGGATACGGCATATATGATGTAATGTAGTCTTGAATTGAGTCATTGCAGACTATACATGAACATTTAGAGCGTCCTGTAAAGAAGTGGTTCGTGTTTAATTTTTATATTTAATGATTATCATTGATGTTTTGGTTGTACATCATGAGATAGTTATAAAATCTAGAGAGTATGGACTAAAAGGGCTTCAAAGATAAATTTTTGAGAACATATACCTACAGAAACCTTTTGGTGGATGGTATTAGTGTTTATGAGGTTGAATTAGAGGATAATGTTTTTATGGGATAGTTAGTCACAATACACATATCAAGTTATTTATACCAATGTTAGTAATATATGAGGGTTCTATGGAAGAATTATATTTGGATGGGATTAATTGTGAAATTTAGTCCAAATTCAATATATTTCGGTGAATTTTATTTTGAAGTAAAGAACAATACTCTCATTTATATGCGGATCATAAAAAGGATTCTATTAGAATATAGGTGACTACTTTTTGATGGTGAGGAGGAAAAAATAATAGGATAAGTAATTGAATTTATGAGAATATTGATCATATAAGAGCATTAAAGAGTGGATGGGGAGAGGATGTGTTATATAGGCTATTACTCAAGTGATCAATCAAAAATGTGGTTAGTCATGTCAATTTGATAAATCGTTTCCCTAACCACTAATAGTGTTTTGAACCTAGGTTAGTATGGGGATTCTACAAAAGGTTTGTAAATGCCCATGATAGATGTGTATTGATGGAGAATTTAGACAAATCCATTTTATAGGAAGGTGATATTATTCAATTTATTAGTCATTAATACTGAGTTCTACTTTCCATGGTAATTTAGGTAGTGGATGAGTTTATTCTAGGAAAGAGAACTAGTATTAATAGGGTGTTGTAGCCAAGGGGGCTCAGAATATATCACATAGAAGAGGGGAAGGGTAATTGCACTTAGTTTAGCATACAATTTTGTATAGAGAGGATGGAATGTAGATAGTTAGAGTTACTATTCTTATAGATTTAATGCATTCTAGTGCCTTATTTTATAAATATGTCTCTCATTCAATTATATCATCACAACAATTGAATGGGTTGAGTACGAAATTAGTGTTCATGTGCAGGGTTATGATGATTTCTACACCATTGGGAGTACGATCAGTAGTCATATTCTTGTGAAATGGGTGTTCTAAAGATGTTGGAGTGTATCATTTTAGTTGGGATCATTACATCTTTGAGATTTTGGATTTGACCTAATCATGTTTACAGACAGGATGGTGGTGTACCAATCTCACATTTGTTACTATAGAAACATAGTCACATTTACATATCTCATTAGTTACAATTATATACACACTAGATAGTGGGATATCAAGGAGGGTTATGCATGGATAATTCCTGGGAAACTAGGAGAGATCACTGCTTAGGTTTCTAGTGTGTTGTTTTATGATTAAATTTAAAAAAAATGTATTTCTTCTAGTAGTGGGTCATTTTAAAGAACTATTTTCTAAATATTTCATAGTCCTACCACCTAACAGAGATACGGAATTTAAGATTAGTCTCATGCTGTGGAAGATTCATTTTATATTCTACCAAACATAATGTAACTAATAGTGGTTAAAGATATTAAAAATCTACTGGATGTGTTCATCAATAAGGTGTTTATACATCTGAGTATTTCACCTAGGGGTTATCCAGTATTGTTTTTTATGAATGAGGAAAGAACATTATGCTTATGTTTTCATTTATGAATTCTGAACTAGATAACTATGAATAAAAAGTATTCGCATCCACACATTGAAGATATATTTTACATGTTAAAAGGATATCATGTTTTCTTAATGACCGATATGATATCAGGGTATCATTAGTTGATAATATGACCTTTTGACATACCTCTTACAAATTTTATTTGTAGGTATAGACTATATGTGTTTATAGTGATTCCATTTGGGTCAAATAAATCTCTTAATGAATTTATTCCCTTGATAATAGATTTTACCACCCGTAATAGATCATTGTAGGGTTTATGATTAAGGATGACATCTTGGTGTACTCATTGACTTCTAGAGATCATTCCCAACATATTGAAATCATTTGGAGTATAATAAAATATAATTGACTATAACCCATGCTCTTTATATTTCAATTATGGATTGATCAGGTTGATTGATAATGCCACATAATATTAAGATAAGTTGTTTGAATAGACCCTAAGAAGGTGCATGTAGTTATTTTTTGAGAAAAGCCCAATACTATTACTGATATCCCTAATTTTCTAAGATTATCATGATATTGTCAGAGGTGTATCCAAAACTATTCTCTCTTTTAAACCACACATTAATTCTTGGATAAGAAGAAAATTATGTTTGAACAACCTATATAATGTGATAACACTTTCCAGGAGTTGAAGAAACATTTGACTACTACACCAATATTTAACATCCTTAATCTATGTATGGAGTACACAATTCAATATGATGAATCTATGATTAGGAATGGAGTAGTGATGATTCAAGGGGGTAGAGTGGTGGAATATAGGCCCTGGAATTTGATCCCATATGAATAGAACTACCTTACACATGACTGAAAATTAAATTTAGTGGTTTATGGTTTGATGTCTTTGTGGAATTTTATGTCGGACTAAAAGTTTACTATGTATATTGATAATAAAGGAATAAAGTACTTCTTTTCTCAATGGAACTTGTACCATTGAATTTGAAGATGCGATGATCTTATGAATTCATTTTATTTTGTTATATTATATACGCGCAAGAAGGGAGATAGTGTTGTTGATGCTCTTTGAAATAAATTTCACACTCAACCTGATTAGGAGTCCTGATCTGAGTGGAAGATAATAACATGGATGATAAGATGAATGACATATCGGTTTTAGTGGAGTCTTCAATTTTGATCTAGACCAAGGAGTGATATTATGAGTATCTAGATTATTTACCACAATAAGAAATCCATGAAGGTGGGGATTCACACTTTTATTGGAAAATATAAGAGGATAAGATAAATTATTTCGTGAATCAGTTTTTTTCTAATGTTATTCAATAGAAGTTGATGTGATTACTCTATGACCCAATAGGGGTGGTACATTCAGTTTGGAAGAAAATTTATCTTGACCCACATCGTCAATATTGGTGGATATAAATAAAATGGTAGATAAGAATGATTGTGAAATGAAACTACACTTTTCTACAAGTGATGGTCAAGAATCAATGGATTGTGTTTTACTACAAAAATTTCCCATTTTTGAATGGAGGTGGGATGGTGTTTCCATGTAAATATTTATATTTCTATCGATGAAATATCGGATGAATGACACTATTTGTGTGGTCTTGGACTGAGTAATGAAATAAAAAAAAATTTCTTATAAGAGATACTTCCTCAGTGGACCAGTTGGAATATTTATAAATATGAGAGATAGTGCTTCTACATGAGGTTTTATAGTGTATTATTTTTAACTATTAATAACATTTTATTTTACCCATATGGAAGGGTGTTAATACATAATTTGGTAAATAGGTTTAATTTATTTTTAAATTCTACCCACTGATTAATCGGTAGTCAGAACATATGATATTGTTGCTTTAGTATATGTAACATATATATTTTTAGACATAGAAGGGTCTCGGGAGAAGCACATATTACATTTTGAGTTCCCCTATAAAAATATTTATTAGGAATCTAATTAAATAGTTCTATATCAAGCCATTTATCAGAGGCCATGCATATCCACTTATCTGGGATAGAGTTAGGCGAGTCAGAGTTGTTAGGACTGAGTCTCATAAAAGATTTATTTGAACTGGTTCATATGATTTATAAGTGTATGGATATGTCTTAGAGTAGATAGAATCAATATATTGATATAAATATATGACAACTACAGATTACATAGTGTTATCATGTCTTCATTCAGTTGTCAACTAGATTATGTCACAATTGGATTTATTGATTGGGAATGTTGGCACCCATATTTGTTAGACCATTTGTTCTTGTGGATAGAATTAGGCTAGTGGCATACTGATTGTCACTTCTATAAGGGTATAGTTATTTCCAAGATGTTTTTAATGTGCCACAACATTCATGGTATCACAATAAACATTATAATAATATCAAAGTGGATGATGTTCATCTTGAGAGTGGGGCATCCTTTATGGATCATTTATTACTTCATTTTGAACATAGTGAAAAAATGTTGAGGGAAAGGACCATGTTGATAGTACGTATGTTGTGGAAACATGGTCATGTTCAAGAGGGAAATTGGTATAGAGAATCTATTATTTAGGATCAACATCATAATTGTTTTACGTCAGAATCATATAGATTCACTAGATTATTGTTTGAGGATGTTATGTCTTATGGATGGGAGATTATAGGATCCTAAAAATTATTGAAGATGTCTCATGCTCATTTTCCGGTGATATTTTTAAATTTTCTTTAGGTATATCATGTTTGGTTTCTACATAGGATAATATTGGGGTGAAATTGGTGATTTTTGGAAGGAATAGGTGAAGTGCACGGTTGGACCAAGGATTTCATAAACAGTGCACCCAAGCTAGAAAATAGTGAGAAACTAATCTAAGGGTATTTAAATAGCTGAGGCATGGTTTTTCAAAACATGATCCCTCTTAAATGTTACTATTAAACCGTAGAGACGAGGTTCATGGTCATGTTTATGATTATTAAATAACATGCATCCTATATAAGAAACCGTGAATATAAAAATTTCAACACCAAAAATAAATTAAAAATCCCAAAATGCCTTTATTATATCAATAATCACCATATATCTAAACAAAATCAACTTCTACCATTTTTGGAGGTTACTGGACAGATTCTAATATATTACAACAACCTTTATTAACAAAATAAAGACCTAATTGATGATTTATTCCTCTCCTCGTAAGAAATTCTCATCTCGATTATATTCTCTTTACTCACCTATATTTATATCATTGTTTTACAGAGTGATTTTACCTACTATTAAGGGATAAAGATATTGGTTTTTTGGATCTAATCAATTTGATTGTGGATATATGTTTAATATTATGACTTTCTTCTTTATCCTTATATGGGTAATTATTATTTAATTGAGAAATACTATTGTGAATCCTTCGACATCAATCCTGATTTATGTAGTCCAATTTGAAAATCCAATAATCATGATTATATTATGTCTAGGTAATTGTGTAATTCCAATTTCCATGATTGAGAAATTTCATAGAAGATTCAATTGGATTATTTTAATTTCTATTAGATAATGGATTGTGTAAAATTATTGCAATTAGATTTCATGGAATAGGATTAATTAATTTGATAATTAATTAATGGAAGACTTTGATTATACAATTACTAAGATATTGAAATTTATCAACTGGTTTATTAATGTCATTATAAATTACATTATAATGTGAATTATGTTATGGTCTACTCGACCTTAATAGGAAAATTGGTTATTTGATTTATAAATATTTCAATGTTACTTATTGATGATTAGTTCATATTATTCGATGTGATTAATGTATTGAGCCCTGATTGTTTTCATAATTGAAAATATGTCCATGGAATAAAATGTAATAATTGGATTAATGTTGATTAATCATGTTGAATGTTATATATGTGATAAATATGAGATTTATTGAAATGTAAATGTGGTAGATGGAATGATACTCCAAATACCAATATGTGATTGACTAATATATGAGTGTAAGACACAAACTCAAGCTCCAAATACACATATGTTTTTAATAATAAAAAGGGTGTTAGAATGTGAGTGATGATCAAAATAATCATGGGGTGACATACATGGAATTCTAGTCCTAATTTTTGGGCACCTGACTATGGTTTCATGTTTCTATGATATTAAATTGAAATTAAATGGTCCGTTAAATCACATATAGTATAATGATTTCTGAATTAAATTTTTGTTATGTTTAGAAATTGGAAATGAATGATGAAAGGATTTAGGGGTAATGTTTCTATGGGAACTCAAGGGTTTATTTTAATTAATAAATAATTAATAAATATATGTAAATTGTTTAATGTATTTATTGTATACTATCCTTCACAAAATTACACACAATATTATTGATTTTATATTGTTTTAGATGGAGTTGTTGGTGTCCTAATAAGTTATTGTCACCCATTACACATGTTACATGATCAATACCTAAATATAGTACATTTTTTTAGTAAAGATAAGGGAAAGGTAAATATTTTTCATGGCTTAGTTGGGATAGAGCTCGGATGATGAAATATGATATGATAATGGGACACACTTGGGAGAATAAGTTTATCATTCACATTTTTTATATGACACATGACATTTAATTGATATAAAATATATATAATTGGGATTAGATATTTTAATCCAATTTTATTCATCATATGATAATTTTTATGGTTCTTATTTTTTTATTTTCAAAAATTATAATTTTGATAAAGATGTTATAGTCTCTCCAAGATCTATTTTATACCCTCAATGCTTGTTGGAAGACAACTGAATATGACCTGAATGGCCTGAAGGCCTTCTTTTTTTTTATTTTTTGATAACCCCCCTTTCAAGGGGACACATGAATATGGAGAGGTGTTCTTGAGGCCATGTTACGAAATGGATTAGGTAAATAGTGTTTGGAACAGTAGTCAAGATTTTACATAATCAAAATTCAATGTCTTCATATACGTGCAAATATGACATAAATTTTTTTTGTTCCTCAGTATGTTCTATATAAATTACATAAAACAATTTCTTTTGAAAGCCATAAGTTTAGATAAAAATATATATATATAATTTGATTTTTATATATTTAATTCCATATAAAATAATTGATAATAAATTATGATGACATTGACATGGATGGAAAATAAATAGAATGAAAACAATAAAAGGGGATTTAAAAAAATTAAATTCCTTTTCCAATTAGAAAACTATTGAATCATAATCCCAAGGATAGAATAACATTAATAAAATTGTAAATATAATTAAATTAGATAAATTAATGATATATAATGTAAAAGGGTCCTAATATACATATTATAAATCAATATTGGTTAAAGAAAACAAAATTTTCCTCAATGAAATGAAATCGAGACTAGACTCTTACCTTAAGAATGACAGATAATGAATATTATTTATCCTGGTAAATAATAAAAATACATTAATTATATGCATTATTAAGAAAAAATTTCAATTTTATTGTTCATTTTATTTTACATATTATTATTTTATATTGGAATAAACATTAAATTTTGTTTTTGAAATTTTTTTTGATGATATTTGGATTCTATTTCAAAGTTGACATTAGCAGGTTGACATTATTCTATGATGGCATTAATTAAACATCTAATGAATAATAATAATTAAATTATTGTTATATTTAAATATAAATTATATTTTTTTTCCAATCACGGAATATGTTTTTGAAAAATTACATTTTTTTACAATCATTGTGATTGTATGATACACATACACATGAGGAGTGTTTCTATATTTTCAATAATTATTATAGAAAGTAGTGAGATGTATTTTACAACTAAATCATGATAATAATATCATACATTCCATATTATTTTTTAAATATAGTTATATAAATCATTCATTTTTTGTGATGATATAAGAAAATTATTTATTAAAAATGAGGTAATCTACACATACACGACCATTGTTATCATTTTTTTAGTGAGTGAAATGGTAATGATGAAATTTATATATTCTATTTAATGAATAGAAAATATTTCATTAATATAATAATTATTTAATATATATCACATATATTAATTTAAATTACCCTTATTTCATTCCATGTAATTGTTTAGTAAAAAATGATTCACATCCCCTCGCGAGGAGGTATTCATCATTACACACAAGTGAAATAATCATCTCCCCTAAAGAATGGAAATTAAAAAAGGTATATTTGAAATAATAACCGTATATGTATAGTGTTGTTATGTGTTTCTTATATATATATTTATATACTTTATATTAATCATCATTCACAACAAGAAAAGGTGCTTAATGTATACATGCCACATTAGTTTGTGAGGCGGTAGTCCTCTATACCCAAGAGTGGCATTATCATTTCCCATTTGAGAGAAGAGGAGATGGATATAGATAAATCCCATTAAATTTAACATTATAGTATATAGATTATTATTTTTATTAAATATGTATAAATGAATTATATTGTACTATGGTGGAAAAACAAAAAATACAAAAACACATAGGGGAAAATTTTACTTATTTTTGGACCCCGTTATTATTATACATAAATTATTCATATTATATATTTTTACCCAATTATGGATTCTATTATGATGGTATGGTAGTTTATAAGTAACTAATATTGGTCTATGATGACCCAATTTAGATTGAATGTGTGAAAAAGAGAGTAGATAGGGTGTCCTTTTATAACATGGGTAAGTGGCATACATGTAATTTTTCTAAAGTAAATGGCTTCACACCATTTTGACATTTAAGAAGTGTATAAAATAGATAATTTTCCAACCATAGAATATAAAATATCTAAATACATATATAAAATATAGTTTATATATGTTTTTGACTATTTTAACCATTACATTTGTAGTTTAACCACTAGTAACCTGTTTTGCACCATAATCATGTAAATTAATTTTTAATATTTACAGTATTCATTTTGATAAAAAATATTTTTCAAATTATTAGATAATAAAAATTATTATTATTCAAATATTTAAACTATTTTATCAATTTAATTTTGTAAAAGTTGAAAATTAAAATTTAAAACAAAATCCACAAACAGCAGGAAAAAGATGATCTTCATGATGTCTGTTTTTCAAGAAAAATATGACATTATATAAAAACTATGATCCGTTATAATCATTGAATAAAATTGAATTAATATTTATGGGAAAAAATCTAAAATTTTCATTTAAATCATTCCCAATTAGTGTTTATATTAATTTATTAAAATTTAGAAACACTATTCATTTTAAAACATTTTTTATATCCCAATTTTTATAACGAAAAACAATATTATAATAAAATATACTATAAATTAAATTAACAAGTAAATAATTATATTAAATATAACGAAATTATAATTATATTACATTATATTATTTTAAAAAAACAATGGTACATTAATAATACTTAAACATTTGAAAAAATATATATTTATAAAAAATTGGTATGTTTTATAAATCACTAAAAATACAATATTTTCTAAAAAATAAAAACCATTATGATAGTATATATTTTTATTTATGAATTTAATAATTGTATTTTTTGTATAAAAATATATTATAATATTTAGAAATTAAATAGTTAAATAAACATTTTAATATAAGATTTTACTTATAAGTGTTTGTGCTTTGATTTAATAATTATATAATATCTTTATGATGACTAGATTCATGAATGTATATTATTATATAATTATTTGGGATGTAATATTTTATATCATGTTTGATATTATTTAATCAATGTTTTATTACTTTTTTTAAAAAGATTTGTTATCATTCCCTTAGAGCATTTTATATTCCCATAATTCTAATTTTACCATATGGGGTTTCCATAAAAATCTAACATTGTGAATTACCTTATTCCATAAATTTGTTTCTCTATGATAATTAATATGAATAAGTTTATTTGTATGAGAATGATTATTTTATAATAGAACTTCATTAAGGATGAAAATATGTGGTGAATATGGCCCATACATCTATAATATTTAAAACTGAAATATGTTGTGTACCTAAAAAACATGGAGTCCAAAAAACTCGGAAGGAAACTGATCCTAATTTATCCAGTATTTTATTGTTCTAATGAACCAATAAAATATATATTTTTTTATAAAACACAATAAAAAATTTCTATTTAGATACATTGAGAAATAAATGATCAACTACTAAAACACAAAGATCAACCCCCCTGTTTTTTATATATTTTCATCCAAATATGAGTCATCATCATCTGTTTCTAAGTAAACTACAACTTCATAGACATTTAATTTACTACAAGGTTCCCAACAACATCCATTCTCCTACAATACTGCAGAAATATTTTTTAACCCCACTTTCTATATATCTTCTAAATGGTACCATTAATACCCTTGAATAAAAACTATTAATATATGAAATCACACCCAATGATACATATTAATCCCTAGAACCCTAGTAATATATTGAACAAGAAAAGAGAAAATATTCCTTATTAAAAGTTGTCTTATGAAACTGACCATTAGTTTAATCATGAAAAGCTAGGATGAATTTTAAAATTTTAACTGATGATTTCTTATTTCCTTTAAATATATTAAATTTTAGAATGGGTTCATGGTGAAATTAAATAGAGAGATGAACTCTATTTAACAGTACTATCACCATTACATAATATTGATAATGTTGATCTAAATAAATACTTTCTCAAATAGTATGGGAATGTCATGATTTAGATAATTTACCCACTATAAAGAAACACGTTTTTATAAGATTTAATCTTTGGTAATCACATCATAAAATATATTAAAACAATTTCTCATTTTGACTTTAGCATGTAAAATATTTTATGAATTCATTTTTTTAATTATCATTATCCTTTAATATAATAAATTTTTTAAAAAATTTAAGAAATGATACAGATATTAATTCTCCTATAATAACACTATTAACTCTCTTAAAAGAATATATACATCATAGTGCTTTTGATATTGAAAAAAATTGAGAAATACGAGATTCACTCAACGACCCTTTCTTCAACTAGGAATTACATAGCACACAAAATCATTTTAAAATCATTAAACACCTTATTCATCAATATTTTAATATGAAATATTTCCCTTTTTATGGGATTATAAAATTTACTCCAAATATTAATACAGTTGTTACATTTATAAAAACGAATTAATGGAGACTTCTGCACGGATCCCTAAAAAAATAGGTAATTTTCTTCATCTACAACTTCTATGCCCAAATTCATCAAATTATTGAGTAAATGGTCATGTTATATGCACATAACTTTAAATTTAGTATATTATTTTCAACTAAAAATTTCATCCACATTATTATCTTTTATAGGATTTCAATTAATCGTGAAATCATAATCGTAAATCATTTACATCCATATTCTATGCCTCATGTTTAATTCATTATATGTGAATATATATATCCGACATTAATGATTTTAATATATTAAACACATTATTACATAACAATAATGCCTCATTATTTTATAGGAAACCCCACATCAGCTAATTATTGATCATTTGTATGGTAATTTAACGCGTGATGTTTCAACTAAAGTAATAAATAGAAAAATTACCTAATCATCAATATTATGTCAAAACCTATTCAGTTAAATGAAGAATCATTATAAATGAAAAATACACTATTTCTAGAATATAGGATGAAAACTAAATCACCGAATAATATTATTATTAGTTTCTAAAATTACTCATCACATTAATTTTTCATGAAGTATTTAAATCATAATCACATAAAATTTTATAGTATACTAGAAAATCCAAAAATGTTTTCAAAAAACTGTTAGTTGTACAACATTAATCAAAAAAACATATGGATCACTATGATATTTTTCAGATTTGGATATCTATAAAAAAATATTTTTCTGGGGAAATTGTAACTAAAAATTATGAAATAGTATATCATAGGACTAAAAATTTTTTATCTATATTTTGTAATTACAAAATATACCATACATATTAATTTATTTTTTAAAAAATAAATAATTATGTGTCATTCATGGACCTCATATAATTTAGAATATAGAAAAAATTCATTAATAAACTCAACCAAAAACTTTTCCATAAACTCTAGAAAATATGTATTCATCAGTTCTATCAATAAATAATGTTCAGTTAGAATATAAAAGTAAATACCTATAATCATATATTAAAAAAATATGGTATGAAATTTAGTCATCAAAAGTTCATCCTCCTTATTATTCACCTAACAATACACAGTCCTCATGTTATACTTAAAAAAATTTCTTCCTATTATTGAAAAAAATTATCAATATGATGAAAATGATACCTTTTCATAATACTGATTTTATTCAATGTTCTAAAATTAATAAAAATTATCTCAATACTATCTTTCCATTTATCATATAAAACCCTAATCACCCCATGGTAAATTAATGGGAGGAATAAAAACATCATCTAATAAATAATGTAACTTCTTTTTCAATTCAAAAACATCCCCGTGATGCATTTTACAAGGTTGTTTCTAAATAGTCTTAGCATTATAAACTACATAAATAGTAATCATAACCTATAGATCTAGAATTAAAATATGAAAATCATCAGGAAATACTTCAATGCATTCATTTACAAAAGTAATATCACTATTTCCAATAGTATATTTATTTTCATCAATGTGATCTTGTAAACTTTTACACACATCACTAATAAATTAATATGTTTCATTATATGTTATCAATGGAATATAATCAGTGATTTTATTTGAAAAATATTATATTAGACACTACAATATCAATTTCAAAATGATTTGATGGAAAGACCATCCAACTAATAGCAATAATAAGATTCATAAAAACCATAGTTTTTTAATAAATCCACCTTAATATTTCAGTACACATTATATATTATGTTCATGAGTTTATATTACCAATTTTCCAAAAAAAATATAAAAAATTAATATCAATATCCATATTCAACTAGGGTCATGGAAAATTTCTAATACCCATGTAACATAACTCTCACCACTTCTTTTGATGGAACAACAACAATCATAGTAGTAGAAAAATATTTTCACACACACATTTTAATTTTATATTAATGGTTTTCATTTAGATATTTTATATTTCAAAACAAGTTATCATAATGACCTCACCCATTAAAACTAAAACAATACACCATGGGGAGGATATGTATTTCCCCATTCATTAATTCATTAATATTTTTTTATTTCCTATCATGAACCATATATCCAATAATTTTAAATTAGTAACACTTCCGATATTTTGAAATAAATTCTCTCGGGGTCCTTTTAACAAACATACCACAAGCTGGGAACTTCCTTTTATATCTTATGTATTTATATTTTGTACTTTTCGTAATCTACTTCATTCCAATACACTTATTACTATAATCAAAATGAGTCACATAAGTTTCCAAAACACCATCCCACCTTCGTCAACACCATTAAAAATATTTTTAATACATTTAAAATATGAAGATTCTAAATATCATTATAGAAATTATTTCAATCGTATATAAAAAAATCAATTTTACATTTAGCATCAAGAATAAAATCTGATGTGAACCAAAAATATATTGTAAAATTGGATCCATATATGGCCAAAAAATATTTATGTTTTTTCCTAACAGATATGAACTACTTTTTCATCCTCATCCAAACAACCTTTGGATGTTATTAATCTAGGAAAATATTCATTAATTTATTCCATTCCATGCAAGAAATATTAACTTTATCTAAGGTATTTTTTACATATGTACACCATCAATCATCTTTACCTTTTAAATAGAATATAGAATGTATAACCTATTGATGTTTGGAAAATCCCATGAATTAAAATATCTTCTCTAGGTTATTGATTAATCCTTTATGAACCACAAGGTTAGATGATCCACTAAATTATAGGGGTTGTTTCCATAAGATATGATTCAATAATTTATTTCCATTCATATTATATTGGGTTCTTCTCTAGCATGGATACTTCCACCTTTAATATCATTTATCAATGGATCCATCACTAGAAAAAAATATCATTCCCAATTCCGACCATCATGGGATCAATATTGCGAAGTATATTTTCTACTAGGTTCCATCCAACTATAGGTTTCATATTTAATTATTAAAAACCCATTATGAATAGTTATACTTTAAATTAAGTGAAAATATATTATAAAAATGATATAACATTTCAACTTGACCACACAATAAAATATTTGAAGGTATTTTCTATAAATAATATTCTAACATCTAAATTTATCTGTACAATTTTCTAATAAAAAAAATAAGTATTAGTACATAACATTACATAATAATTAGTTCTAATATAATAATTAATTCTCTTACATTTTAGGATATTTCCTATTTTATATTTTTATATTATTAGGTCAAAAATCATACATAATATAAATATATACTGAAATGTGGATAAATATGAATAATATATTTTTAAAAAAATATAAAACATCTGAAAAAAATATATATATATTTTCTAGTTAATTATCATAAATCTTAATATTACCTCTTTATATACTTTTATAATCCTTAAATATGGTACAAATTTTTTTTAAATGTTGGATAAGAAAAAAAATCTCAATAAGGGACATAAATATGAGAAAAACATTATTCCATTAAAAACATAAAATCATAGAGAAAACCTTTTCTATAAACCCATTTTTAAATAAAAATTGTAATTTTAATTCATTGAAAATTGTCATTTATCATAATATTTTTAAACAATACATTTCCATGATATCTCATTAGAATTAATAGAAATGACAATTAGTATCATTAGTACATCATCTTATAGAACCCATAGACAACCCATACAAATTATATTAACCATACAAACATCATAAAATATGATTATATAGAGAACAAAATTAGTACCTAATGGATTATATCATTATATGGTCATACCCACTATATATTCTTTTTAGACCATTTCCTGAATTAAATATTTTATTCAATAAAATTTTCAATATAAAATCCATTTAAAAATACTTTTGAACTCATGTAAAAACTATTTTAGATATAAAAATAAACATTTCACATAAAACCCAAATTGAAATACAAAAAAAATATAGGAAATATGGTTTTTAATTTATGAAAACATGAAATATTACAACTAAATATAGACATAAAATAACATTCATTTTGGATGGAAAATTTATTGTCGGCATATAGGTTAAAAATATGACATTTATTTTGTTATTTCTTCAAATTATTCCAAAAATATAGAAAAATATAATATCATTGGAATACATACTAATAAATTAAAAGGGTCATAAAATGTAATTTAATATATATGTTTTTATGGAAACTTCATTAAAATAATTATACAAACATTAATGTTAAAGAGAAAGATATTTAAGGAAAACATTGAACGATGATTTTTTTAATTATATTCCATTATGACATAGGAAACCCATAAATCGTAATACACATAGTATAATAACAATAAAAAACTAAATATATTGATAATAGATAAATTCATGATTAAAATTTTCAAAGGGGTTGTAAATATTCATTATTAAATAATATATGTTGATAACATCAACGTTTTCCTCAATGAAATGAAATTGAGTTGAAGTCCCTTTCCTTCAGTTTGAATCATCCAGTACATTATTTATCAACATAAGTAATTAACTTATGATTATTAATTAGAATATTATGATCTTATTCCATGATTATTAAACCTTTTAATACTCTTATTACCATGTTTTACATGATTATATAATCAATATAGTTCACATTAGATGTTTTGATGATATTTGTATTATGTGTTAAAAATTAGTTTCATATGTTAACAATGTTAAAAGGGAAATTTATATAAAAATTGCATTAATAATAATTGTGATTCATTTATTATATTTATACATTAATTTTACATTTATGAGTAATTATGAATGATTGTTTTTAGTAAGGGAGTACTTTATAATCCTAAGTATGGAAGGCCATATGTACTCATGAGTTACGATTCCATTTTCAATGATCATGTAACAAACAAAAAAATTAAAATATATTTATTTTATAATAATTTCAATCTTGTTGATATCTTTTTATGAATGCAACACTGGCTTTAAACAAAACATGATACTCTATTGAAAAATTATTATTTAAACATGAGAGCTATAACATAAAAATTTAATTGATAATTATAAATATTATTATATAAATTAATAAAATTATTTGTTACAAACAAGTATAAAATAAATAATATAGATTTATATTTATTATATATACTATTAGAACCATTTAATAAAAATATATAAATATTTTTTCATAATTTTGTTTTTTAAAGGTTGTTTAGTCCAAGTTTGTGAAAATGATATATATATATATATATATATTTCTAATTTTAGGAAATTTAATTGAAATATAATCATTATTTATTGGGATATGAATATAAAAGTTTCCTTGGGTTAATTTTTAGTTTTTATTCAGAAATGATTAAATATTTGAGGAATAGTGAAAAATAAAAATTTTTACTTATCACATTATTTTTATTTAAATTGATTAAAAAGATAAATTATATTTAAAATTAATTTCATCCTAAAATTGATTAAATTATATTACAATTTAACTAATATATGTCTTTTAAATCATTTTAAAATGAATTTTGGATATATTAACTGTGTAATTATTTAAAAAATTTCTATTTGAACCATTGCTTCCACGTTACATCATCCTGATTTATTTGAATTTGAAATCATACACCTTATTAAATGGAATTTGGAGAAACTGATTCCTAATTTGGAATCAAATTAATTTATATTATACAATAATTATAATATGTTTTAGAAAAATTGTTCGGGAAATATTTAAAAATTAATTTGAAAGGTTACGGTAAAAATGGGTTTGCACGGGGGGTTTAAAAATGATAAGTGTTTAAATTAACTAGATCATATATTAAATCTATTTTATAGACATATTAACACCTCATAATGTTTAATTATCTATAAAAATCAATATTTTATACTTTTAAAATGTGATAAATATGTGTACACCCGTGTCTTTTAAAAATTACATGTTTTCCACTAATCTCACCTATAAAAGGAAGCTTTATACCTTCTCTTATTCACACCTTAAACAACATTTTTCAATACCTTTTCAAGTAACATCTAAAAAACCGTAAAATAATTCTAGAATCCATGTTTTATATAGAAACCCATTATATAAATACTTTTTGTTTACATTAGAAGAGGTGGTCTCATAAGAGGTCAATGGCCAAACTATATGTTTTTGTTATATTTATAATTCAACCTCATAAACATATTCTCAAATTATTTTTATATAATACCACTAGAATATACAATACAATGAGATGATATTTTTTATGTTCATATAATTTATCCATCTTTTCTTCCCCTAAATGGGAAATTATAATGTTTCTATTGTGTATGGCGGACTACCCCCAAATGAACCAATGTGACATTTTATCAACAAACGCCTCTCACAGTTGGAAATGATGATTGGTTTAAAGTATATATATGATACTTTAAATAAAATTAAACCAATATATACTTTTAATCATTAATTAATTTATATTTTCCTTTCCATAGGGGATATAATAACCTCTCTTATATGTACGATGGGATACCACCTCGAACGTGATGTGATTTTTTTAGGAACACATTACAAGAAATATATTATGGAAATATTAATCCATATATGTGATGTAAATGAAATAATAAAGAAATTACATAATTAATTTTCATTCTTAAACTATATTATTTCAAGTTATATCATACCTTTTTACTCACTGAAATATGATAATATAATTAATGTATGTGTGGACTACCCCCTTCACAGGGTGATGTAAATCACTTTTCACCATGAAAGCACAATGATGATATATTTGTGTATATTTAAAAAAATAATATGTTATTTATGATATTATTAACATTATTTAAATATAAAATATTACATCACCCATTTCTATAATGATCGGTGAAAAATGGAAAATTTACTAATGTGTATATGTGTTCTACCATCTCTAGGAGAGTAACATTAATTATTTCTAAAAAACCATAATTGAGAATAAGTATTTAAGGTATTTTGGATGTGTAAATATTATAATTAAGTTACTAATTTTATTATTGATATGTTTAAATAATATCCTCTTTGACCAATAGTAATCCAAAGAAGTCATTTATAAAAAATAATCTAAATATCATTAAAACACCCGATATAGATATAACTGATTATGTAATTATACTGAAAATTGATATAAATAAAATTAATTGAATAATAATTTTTAAAAAAGATACTAATAATGTAAATAAATAACATAATTTTATAATTTAGGAGGACAAAGAACATACATGACGAGTCAGTCTCAAGGTTTAGGAATTTCTCATAATTAATATTCATTAAAAAATATTGAAATTTTATATATTAATTTTTTTATTGTGTATATACTCCCCATTTGAAAATAAATGTTATGAATCCCTTATAATTATTTTTTATTATATGTATAAAATTGATTTATTTAATCTAGTGGTATTTTACATCAATGTTACCGAGTTGTATAGAATTTTATAACTCAATTTATTTTCATTTGGTTATATGAGGTCATCATTTGAATTTGATATTCTAATAATATGTGTATAATGAGTTGTGATTATATTATGTTATATTGTCAGTTTTTTATAGAGGAATTAAAATTTTATATAAATAATATATTCAATTATTAATTATCACATTAACATTATGATCATTGTTACAGATTTTATTTTATCAATTTCAATTTCATTAAGAAATTATTTATATGACATATTTAATTTTACATGGTTTATATAATTCCATATTATCGTGTATCTCTTGAATATCTTTTTATTTCTTATCTTTAATGTTTTAGAATATGTTTTTCTATAAATTTTTATTATGAAAATATATATTTCTTTACTCATATAACTTTCAGTGAGTTGGGGTTTACTTTTAATGATATTTGATTAACAAGGGGAATAATGATCAATATATATCTATTAACCAATATGGATATTTTATTAGAATTAACACTATTCTTGAATTAGATATTATATTAAAATCATGAGGAATTATTTAAACAACAATTGTTGGGTGTCGATGCAAATCTTATAGACCATCAATACATTAAGATGTATCCTGAGAAACATTAGTTGTCCAAACTAAATGGGACTCTACATGCAGTTATAAACCATCAAGAAAATTTTATTGATGTTATTGGTGTCACAAATGACATCCATTTTTTGGTAATTTCCTTCATTAATAATTTAGTTATTATTATCTCTAATATTTTGACAATGATATTTTCTATTGATGATTTATTAAATATTTGTCTTTTTTTAGTTATTTAACATTCCAAATTTATTATGTCTTATCTTGTCTTAAAAATGATTTTCATAAATATATTTTCCCTTTATTTATTTCTTTTTATGTTTTTGGATTAAATGGAATGCGATTTTACTTATTTACATTTCCAAATTTATTATTCCTTTTACAAATATAGCAGTAATTTTATTAATTAAATTGAATGTATGTCAGATTATTTACCATGACATATTAATATTTAT
Organism: Viscum album; assembly: GCA_963277665.1. NCBI lineage: Eukaryota > Viridiplantae > Streptophyta > Magnoliopsida > Santalales > Viscaceae > Viscum > Viscum album. Next base: position 1,542,905,011 of record OY728135.1, on the reverse strand, counting down.
TTTTTAATCAATGATATTTTCAATTATATGTAACCCATATGGATCATTTGATATAACCATTATATGGTTTCTTTTCACTATGATTGGATGAATAATACATGAAATTATATCAAGGATACCATGAATTTTCACCTACTAACGATTTTATTTTGTATCCCTATTTAAATTGTTGATTATAAAGGAGTTTGGAACTAGAAAATTGTTAAAATGATTAGTCCTTTTGGATATGATATCTTGTATCAGTTCAATTGTAAAAAAATATGTACCATCTCCACGATATAAGAGCCAATATCACTATAGTTGGTATCAAATAATCTTTAATACAAAACTTTTGAACTGGTTTAAAAAAATTGATTTTGTACCATAAACCTATGATTGACATTGAGGACGAGTATTGACAAACATCATATTGTTTTTGTATATAATAGATTATTATTTTTTTATTCAAACATATATTATTGGATACTACTTGTGGATGTGGTTCTGATAAAGAGGTACCTAGTGGTAATAACTCGAATAAGGGAATATTGGGATTGACTCAATCATCTTCTTGTGCATAAAAATGAGCCTTACTGTGCTTCTATTATGAAATTCATGAGGGATATGATATATATGACTCACATTTTCATTATTGAACATTATAACAGATTTTAAAATAAATATATTCCTCAAATAATCTTGGTTTATGATTTCGGGACTCATAATTCATTATGTAGAATTCAGGTTAGGTGTCAAACCATATTTAGAATTATACATTATGATTTAAAATTCATAATTTAATAATTTAATATTTAATAATATATTATATATAAATGTATTTTAAAGGGAATAAATATATCAATACTCATGTACAATGTAGATATTTTCCTAATCTGGAATCCAATATAACTGGTGTTGGAACTAATCATATCAATATTTTTTATTTAAACATTATTAGGTAATAAAATTGATATAAACTATATGGACTAAAAAAAATTTCAACAACATTAAAATTTGTTGGATCACATTATGTGATAGAATATATTGTCATTTAGATGAAATATTGTTGCAATCATTGAATTTCAATGGATTCGGTCTATGAAATATATATTTATACCCATGATATAGGATGAGAAGGGAATAGTTACACATGATGTGTATTTTATAAATGTAAAATATGATCAATGATTTTCATTGATCTAAAATACTATGGATAAAGATTAAATAGAAAACATGGAATTAATATATATTAAGGAGACATTATTTGAATAATCTTTATCTTTATAAAAACAAATTGAAATGGTGAGAGTTTTTTTTGTTCAATGAAAATGGAAAGAGATAGTATTTTTCAAGACCAGGATACCATTGTGTGGTTATACATGTATGAAACATCTTACATAAAATATTTATAATGGATTATTGTCTATTTCATTGATTAGATCATGACATTTCTCTGAAGGGAACTATTATCCCATTAAATTTCATCATTCTATGAAACTATTTTATGTTTATTTGAAAAAAGAAGGAATTATTTAGATCAAACATGTCCAAGGGAAATAAATAAACTAATAAATCCAATTAGAACAATGAAAAATGGAATACATTAAAAAATAAGAATATAACATAATTAAATAGTTTTGAACCTTTGAAATGTATGGATATAAACATCATAAGATATGCCTGATGGGAATAAGATATTGTTATAAGGGAGAGATGTGGGTAATTTGGATCATAAATTAAATGATAAGAAAACAATAACATATTTTCAAGGCTTTACTTGGAAATAATTTTGGAATGATTCCCACCAATATCTCAAGCATTTGGAAATATACCACAGATGATTAAATGGGGAGAAGAAGAAAAAATTACCTAATCACTACTATTAATGTGGGATTTGGAAATGATATGGTGGAAACTATATTAATCATATATATAAATTTTTCTATTTCTTTATTTTATTTTATATATACACACTATTTTATATATATGTTGTTTTATTCAATAAAGTTACATTTAAAGAATAATTTATTAAGGGTTTATAACTTAAAATTTTCCAGGGGAAGTCTATATAGAATTAGGATATGTGAGGAAGTCCACATTATGAAAAGTATATCTTAATTATTTACCGAACATTTTATCATACCTATGATAAACATTAATAAAATTCATTTTATTGAATTCATTTCAACATATGATAATATAATTTAATTCATGAGTAAGTAAATTTTAATTGTTATGAATATGTATAATATACTATATTTAGATAACATATATTGATATTGGTTAAATTTTTCAATCCTCCCCTTGTATATCAATTAAATGATATTTTTTGGAATTCGTGTAAGAAAACACTATGGATATAGATGGTAATATTCAAATTTTTGGTGTTCATATTTTATTGGAATACATTAATTCATTTTTAAAAGAATTACCTTGAAATCCACAAAATCATGAATTTGTATGTTCAATTGATTATTTCAATGATGAAATACCAATATTAAATAATCCCAAAAGAATTAAAAATGTGTAATTAGTGGGGTTAAAGAAAAAAAATGGTGGTTTGGGTTCTATGGTATTTATTGTCACTTGTGTTCACCATTGGGATCCTCTAATCTCTTCATTTAGAATAATAATAGATATATGAAGTTATTAATTTATTAAAGATAAATAAATGCTATTAAGATAACTAACATTTATTATATTCATTATATTGATTCTTTATTCCTTGAACTTCTTAGGGAATAATATTTTTTATATATTGACCTCCATTTAGTGCATCACCAATAGAAAATAAATAGTGATTTTATTCAAAAAAAATAACTTTTTGAATGAGGTTTGAACATTATGAGTTTATAATAAATCCATTTAGATTGAATAATGATCCATGTGTTTTTGAGATATAATTATTATATTATTCAACAACTCAATTGATACTTATTGGCTATATTAATTTTTTATATATTTGTATATTCTAAATTATATGAAGGCCATGAAGATCAAACTTAGATTATTGTTGAGGATCATATAGGCAAGGAGTTATTTGGTTGATTTATTAAATGTTATTAAAGGATTCATGAATATCCATTTTGCGGATCTATTATCTACTTGAACTGAATCTCATTTGATCTTGAGAAGAAAAAGGCTCTTATAAAAGGGCATGCACTAATGAAATTAACCACAGTAAATGATTTCATTGGTTTTACTAGTTTCTATAAAAGATTCATTAAAAAAATTTAAATATTATATTTCCTATAAAAAATAATACACCTATAAGAGTTATGTTCACATGGAAAGTTGTGTGTGAATAATAATTTTATGAATTAAAACTATGATTGGTCAGTGCCCCAATTTTTACCCTAAAATCAATATATTATTATTTGTTGATATACAATGATTTAGAAAAGAATATACATAGAGGTTTCCAAAAATTAATTATAATGTTACATCATAGATGTATCAATGAAATTGGAAACTCAATAATAATGATATTAAACCATGATCGTGAGTTTTGTAGTTTTTTTCCTTTCGTCGATGGATGTAATAAATTATATGAATGGTGAAATCTGTGAGAGTTATATGGATCATAAAATCCTATAATACATATTTTAAAATAAACTGCACAATATGATACAAAGGAGATGGATCGATCTACTGGATGATTATTATTTATCAATACACTACCACACAAGGAAATCAGGTAAGGTAAATGATGGATTTAGATGGCATGTCCATGGTGTTCTGAAATAATTGAGGATTATGAGGGATCATACTTAAAATGATATATTAAAGATGGATATGTGATATATTTTTTAATGGGATACATAAATATGTTTTCACATAAATTCAAATATATCTATATTGGAAAAGACAGAAAAATATTAATCTGATGATGAGAACATTTAGATGAAAAATTAATGATTAAATGATTGTAAATTGGCCAACATCTCTTTTATAGATAGTGTTCTATAATTGAGAAAGATATTATTCTTTAATATTTGTATGGGATTAAATGGGAGTTTTTAGATGATGATAATTTCTTCAATTTCTCTATACAACATTGTTTCACAATGAAATATATAGATTATAGGGATACTTTTTTTAGATAACATGAAGCCAATAATTTGTTATTATGTTTCCAGATGTTTGGATTTTTGTCATATCAAAATTGGAGACAATATGTATGATGACTAATTCAACCTCTTATCATTCCTGGGTGTAAATTGGATGATATTACTTAGGTCGTCAACACAGAGAAACAAAAGACTATAATAATGTATAATGTTATATGGTTTATTTTTTACCATCTAACAGTATCTATAAAATTTATCAATTTTAGGAAAAAAAATTCTCTTGATTTCCTCAAAGCACCTATAATAATGATTTTTAAATAAATCATGATGTTACTATTTTTATCATGTTTAATTTGTTCCCCCATTTTACATTGAAATTATGTTATTGTCTTCATGAGGATCATGGAAAACATAGTCAATTGATTACTACATACCACTCTCAAAGTTAGGTATATTATATGGGTAATATTAAAAAAATAGAAGAATTTTTAGCTAATAATCACTTTGATATAAGGGTTCTTATGATTAGTATTTAGCTTTGTTAGAGTTTTCTTGTAAAACTATTTTTCATTCTAGAATTCAAATGGTTTTGTATGAAGCACTATATGGAAAGTGATATCATATCTCAACATGATGAGATGAAGATAGTGAAGGTAAATTCATGAGAAAAAATAATTTTGAGGAGAAAACAACAAAGGTAAAGGGTATTCATGATCACATTAAAGAATCAATGTGATTGTAAATTATTTATGCTAATAATCTATATAATTAATTGGAATTAAGATTTAGAGATAATTTTTTAAAGTATCTTAATTGGAGGATGTTATAACATTCTCTTTAAAAGGGAAATTGGGCCACATATACAATGGTCCATTTGAAATTATTAAAATAATAGGAGTGTTTTCATGTCATTATTCAATGACCCAATATATTGAAAAAGTACATGATGTGTTCTACGTATTATTGTTAAGGATTTTTTATGTAGGATCTAATTGATGTTCTTCCATCAAATAAAATATAATTCAATCATGATCTATATTAAATTGAAGAACCCATCAATATAATTCATAACAGAAAAAATATATTAATGAATTTTATGAATATAATTTTAAAGGAACATTGGAGAAAACAGAAAATGATGATGAAATAAAGGAACCGTAGGATTTCATAAATAATATGTAGGACCCTCGTACTTATATAATATATTTCGTTTGTGGATTTAAATATATATATTCATTATAAATGTATAATGAAATAAGGGGTATTTGTTGATGTTAGTGAATATATAGTAATATAATAATAACCATACCTATCAATTTGTATATAATATTTTTGTATCACTGAAATGAAAATATGATATATTTAAATAAAGGTATAAGTAAATTTTTTTTATAAAAATAATAAATTAGGTGTTGGTATTTTTGTAAATGGTAAATATTTATTAAAAATTTTATAATTAATAATATTATTTAAAATAAAAATTATTTTCGATGAATGGATTTGGAAATTAATATCATTTTTTTCTAATTATAAGATTATTTTATGAGACCTAAATTAATTTTTTCAAGTATCTTAAAATCAGTTATGATATTAAATTAGCAGTTTTTCATTGAAATTTAAGAATTTAATAATTAAAAATTATATTTAACATTTTTATAAAATAATTTTATAAAAATATATAATATATATCAATACCAGATGTCAAAAAATGGTGTTTAGTGATTTTTTTTCAAAAATTGAAGAATTTTTTTGTCAATAGTGAAAAATTGTTATTATGGTTTAATTAAATAAATGAATTATTGAGTTCTTATAGATATATTTATGAGGTAAGAAACCATTATTTCAAATTATCATACAATATTTACTTTACCTTATCACAATACTAAAATCTATTGATTGTCGTTAGTCAATGTAATATACAAATAGAGTTACATAATCAAAAACACCCCTCTAATATACCTATAAATATCACTCCTCACCACCCATTATCCTCCCGCCTTATAAACATTAAATAATTTCTAAAGAATTAATAATTCCCTAACCATGAATCTCTAAGAAACAACTTTAAAGTAGTAAATTTTTATATATTCTCTTTCAAATTCTTTCTTCATTTTTCTATTCATCCATATAATCACCTCTCATATCCAAAGTTGCATGGTAACTATTTTTTTACATATACTATAATTTTATTGTGTTAATTGAATATCCATCATCAAACCTATTCACTTCTCCACTTATTTATAAAAATAGAACCTAATTTGTGATGTTTCTATTCACTGACTTCGTGGATGAGGATTTTTAATTTTCTATTACCACCATCATTTTGGGTCGTAAAAATATTATCATTTTTCAAACATATTTTAATATGTATATTAAAACTTTTCAACATTATGGAACTAATTAATAGAAAAAATATATTAAATAAAACAAAATTCGTGTGTGATGGTCGATAACCCTACTACAAAAAACCAACCATTTATCATAAATATTTTATATTTGAAATCAACACCATATAAAAAAAACATATTGATCTATGCGATAATTTTAAAAAAAATATATGTATAATAATAGCATTTCAATCCAATTCTAGCATTTTTCTTCCATTTGACAATATTTCAAATATTTCTACAATTTGGAGCCTACTATAATGCCATGAAACAAATTTTCATGGAACACCGACTCTGGTATTTATACCTTATAAAAATAACTTCAATGTAACATCATAAAATTGTAATAAATAAAATATATTATGAAATTTTTTCTCATTTAAGTAATTAATAAGTCTAATTTAATTATCCATGATTTTAAGGTCATATCTAGACGATATTTAGACATAGGGTAATTGAATTATTAACCCAATTTCCATTATATGGGTTAGCATTTTTCATCCATGAATATTTCATGGTAATATTATCTATGAAATTTATTTTTATTTGATTATAATTTATTATTTTGTTTTATAGAGAAATGAAAATTTCTACTCATTTAGTTAATTATTACATAAATGATATGCTATTAGCATGATAATTTCTTTTTAAATATCCTCCTTTCATGATAGAACTCATTTTATAAAAGAAATGTTTTTATAAAGCATGGGATAATTTTACCAATTTCATGAAATATTATTGATTTTATATTTACATTTCAGGTTTACAAGTTTATTTTCGAATTATATTCTTTTATTTAATAATGTAGTACTTCAAATAATTGAATATGATTTCAAAATGGATAATATAATTTCCTAAATAATTTTTCCTTTATGAATGATTTATAATTTATGATCATGATATCATTCATGGGAATTGTTATGATGACAAGTGGTTTTTTTATAAATTGATGGTGGGTGATATAATTATATCTTTCCAATTCATTGGGTTAAGGGACATACTTAACATATTTTGTTTCTCCTAAGATAAAATTAGAATATACTGCAAAGGTTATTACACATGTAACAATAATTGTTTCTCCATGTGTAGCTAAGATAGATACCATATATGTAAGAGTGATATGAAAATTCCTCCAAAATATACCTTTATAATTTCAATATAATTATTATGACTTTAAAGGAAACATATTAGTACATAAGGTAAACTAAATAGATTGTTTTTTATTTATAAAATTTAATGCCCTGGGCCTAGATTCCCAGAGTCAGTGCATTTTTTTAATACATTAGCATGATTACTTGGAATCATTTCTTGAAAGACCGATCAGTTTAGAATTCATGGAAAATAGATTACATGCATGAAAATTAAATTACACTTTCTAAAATACAACACAAAATAAATCCTTTGATAATTCCACTGTTCCCTTTACATAACTCTGCATCTCAAACATTAAACACTACTTGGGATCCTGGTAAAATAAAACATAAGAAAGCGGTGAGCTCAAATGCTCGGTAAAGGTATATAATTTAATTGAAGATATAAACATTAAAATCTATATGTGTAATAAAAAAAATTTACTTTTAAACATAATACTGAACATGATATGGAAAAATAAATCAAACATTACCCTATAAACATGCACATGGACATTCTACTAGTCAATAATCACATTTTATAACTAATTTCATAATGATGGAATATATAGTAGTAGACATTAGTTTCTATGTCAAGGCCTTATACCAGGACCTAGGGGATAAATATAACCATACCCCAACCCGGAAAGTCTCTATAACAGGACTCCAACGTGAAGAGCCTCTATAATCGGACTCCAACCTAGAGAGCCTCTATAAACGGACACCAATGAGGAGATCCTCTGTAACCGGAATCCAACATGGAGAGCATTTGTAACCAGACTCCAACTCGGAGAGCCTCTATAACCAGAATCCAACCCAGAGAGCCTCTCTAACCAGACTCCAACCTTGAGGGTCTGTTTTAACTAGACCCCAACTTGGATGGATTACTTTTACCGATACCTAACCAGGAACATACTAGTCCAACACATTTATCTTAACAAGATGTTGAAATATAACATAAACATTCGTATTAAAACTAGCATATGAAATGTAAAAAATTTATCCATAAACTAGGAATGGTATAAAAATAAAACATCCACATTCAAACATATCACAAAACATTCAATACAATATGTAATATTTGTATCATAATAAATCAACATCAAACAAATTTAAAATCCATTAAAGAATGTTGACATAGATGAAAATGATCAGTAAAATGCATTGAGAGAAATATCCCTTTTTCATGAAATCATTTAAAATTATCACAATTTATAAACGTATTCATTTAAAATGGATTTTTTTAATCAATGTGTCCCATAGCACTTTGAAACTTTTTAAAGGAATTAACATTTAAAAACAATCATGTCAATATAAATAAATCCTTAAATCCATTTTAAAAAGATTGACATTAAGAAGAAAGGTGTAGATGAATAAATCATTTAAAACATTTAAAATAATGTTTTAGTAAAAGAGTCCCTTAAAAATAATCCCCATGAATTTTTTTTATGAATCATGGACATGGATAATTAATATGTCTCATAAAAAACATACACATAAACAATCTCGAATAATAATGAGATTGAGGAATTAACCCTTACCAATTTGGTAACTTATGAAACATACACCCCATGAAAGAAGTATCATACAATGAGTATTTAAATACACCTAAATTAAAGTGTATTAAACAAATAATACAATTATGGACAGTAAATTCACAACACAAAAGAAAATAGTGGCAATATAGAATTAATCTCACAAGAATAATGAGTGAGATGAAAACCCCTTACCTTGCACCTTCCTTTCGTCGAGGGTACGTTTATCCTACTATATAATGGACATTTTATGTTATTAGATTATACCAAAACCATATTATTATTTATTATATCATACATGATTCACTTACGACTTTATACTACCCATTTTATAATGATTTTCATGTTAAATAATTATTTCGGGAAATAATCTCTTTCTTTATCGTACGTATTTTAACTTGTTATTCTTGACGTTATCATTTCGATCAAGGTTTAAATATTTAAATAATAAAAACCATGATTCATATATAATATATATTTAGAATATATAATTTTTTAATAGATAGATATATGAAATGGAAAACACCGTTTATGGAGACGGTAGACCGTACGTACACATAAACACTGTTTCTATTTTCATATCATATTGAACGGAAGTAAGTGAATAAGATATATGTAAGTAAATAAATACAAATACATATACATATACATATACATATACATATCTCTAAATTATAATTATTAAGTCACATATTAAAAAATTATTAGTAATATATATTTTTTTAATCGTCGATGAATGGTGAATGTGGAAATGAATCTCATCGCGTTGTGGAGACTATAATCCATACATACGCAAGAGCGACAATATAATTTCCTTAAAGGTGTATAATTGGATGGTATATTAATTTTATAGAGACATTATCATGTTATTTTTATTATTTATATACACATTACGCATCATTATATCCATCTAAATAACATGTTGTTGAATAACAAATTACACCACGGTGTGGAGAATGTAAGCTGTATGTATGCACGCTTGGTGACATCATCATTATTAGGATATATAGAACAATGAATATGGTTGTTACATATTTATAATAACATCACATTATATATATGTTACTTTAGTTATTATTTTTCTATGGTAATAACAAGGAAAGAGTAATTGGAAGAATAAATGAACTTGAATGAGGGTTGTGAAATCATTACCACTTTTCAGGTTCTTCCTTTTGATTTGATCAAAAGGGATCTATAGGATGGATTTATGACCAACAGAAGGCCTTTAGTATGAAGGTAGGATAGTTGGGAGGGTATTTGGGCATGGTTTGTCCTGTAAAAATGGTTTTGGAGGTGTGAATTTGAGAGAAGGAGAAGTTCCCTTTTATAAGAGGGGTGAGGGGCACCTTAGGAAAAACATAAAATTTTATTTTATAATAAATTCATTTTTGGTTTCTAAGGGCTCAAAAATGAATTATTTAGAGTAAAATGTGGGTATGGGTCGAACAATACTCATCCAATAGGTTTTAGAGAGGTTTTGGACACTATATTAACCTTATCATTTAGATTTAACTCTTAGTTAAATAGTTTGATATTTACCATGTCTCTTTGTATTTTTATATTATATGGTTAATAAACATACTATAAACTTCCAATAGAACACCATGTGATTAATTAATGACATATATAATAGTATTTAATACCTTTTTCCAAACCATAGATTTTTAGGAATAGAATACCAATTAATAATATAATATTTGTTTTAAAAACTCTTTTATGTCAATTTTGACACTATTTGGTATTTTGTTTTTTATAAATTAATTATAGGATTATTACATCGAAAAAAATTCATTTATTAAACCATAATATGTCATATAAACCTAGAAAATTATTTTAATTCATTAAAAGTCTCAAATTATATTTATTTGGGTATTTATAATATCAATTATTTAAATATTTCATTAATAAGGTAATTAGTGCATCATCATTGTGTCATAAATAAATTATATTATTTATGGTCTAAAAATTATAAATAAAATTCAATTATGTTGGAAATATCATTCTATTTATGATGAATATTTATAGTCGAATTTATCTTATGTGTTACCCTATATAAAAAATTGTTTAGTAATTAAACATTGAATTCAATACTTTTAACATTTCATTGAAATAAATAATAATAAATGTCCTAATCTAATATAGGTGGACCTAAAGGATCATATTTTATTCCTAAGGTTTTTTTTGGTCGAATTAATATTATTAAATTGATTTATAAAATGTTTTAGGTTAATAATAATATCATTTTTACCTTTAATTACACTATTTACCTTGAATCGTTGTAAATAAAAGTCAAAAGTTACTATTCAACAAAAATTATTTTATCTCATTGAACATAATTTTACATACTGATATCAATCATGTCTCTAGCATTTTTAAAATTCAATTCACTGAAGTGGTAAAATTATGTTTTTTGGAAATTTGCAAATGCTTCTAGGAGGTCGGTAAAAGAAGGTAAAATTTCAATAAAATTTTACATATCTAAAATTATTATAAAATGACCCCAATTTATTACATTGAACATATATATGTATTAGGTATATATATTTTTCCTACAATAGATTTAAATGAAATAAATTATTATTTAAATGAAAAGTCTGTTTTAACCAATAACACAGTGATTTTCACTATTCATCAAAAATTGAATGTTTTGAAAAACATACCAAAAATTTCCCATAAGATAATTTTGATATTCAGAAAAAAATGTATATTTTACCAAATTAAAAACATATAAATTTCATTTATTAATTTAATATTAATTTCGGTAGTCAAAACCAAAAGCGTATTTTTATGAAATAGTAACTATTAAAAGAGTAACACTTATTTATGTCCAATTTCAATGTGAAATTACATTCAATGACAAGAATTGGACTAAATGGAAAAAATTTAATCTATTTATACTTCCAAAACATTAAAATGTGTAATTAATCACTATAAATTGTTTTTATTAAAAAATTGTTTTATGTTAAAATATAGTATTTTCCACTATTCACCCAAATATAAAAGATATCAAAAAACCCCTAAAATTCATTAAAACTTAATTCCTAAGACCCTATTATAATGAAGAAGTTTATTTTGTCAGATTTAATATATAAAAGAATCAAATATTGGATTTAAAAAGGGTTCACCATTAAAAGGCGGTAAAATTGCATTTTTTTGAAAAATACCTCTTTTTTCTAAAAAAATGAATTTTTTCTTAAATTATGTCTAAGAAACTCAAAATATTTATTCTAAAATTATAAGGATTATATAACGTTCAAAATTCAGTTAATACTATTCATAACTCCTTTTGAATGGCTAGTTTGGTAAGTCGTGGTGCGCGAGAACTCGGTATTGTATTTAGTGCAAGGTATTGAATTACATTGAAGAAATAACGTACTCTGAAATATTGGGGTGTTACATTTTTACCGGATTCAATAAATTTAATCCTCGAAATTTGAAAAAAAAAATTGAAAATAAAAGGTAGAAAATAGGAAATACCGTTGTGGGAAAACCCACATCGAAAATTGGGTAAATAAAATTTAGTCTTAATAAGAGGGAAAGGGAAATGAAAGGGTCACCACCAAATTATTATCTCGATTAGAAGAACATTGGTGGAAATTAGAGACCCATAATTGGTTGATAAAAGTAATTATTTATATGTACTTATTGAGACCATCAATAACAAATAAGTGTAAAATTTAGGGCCTCAAATCCATCAATCTAAGATGATTTAAAATACCAACGGTTAAAGAAATCATATGGTATTAGGATAACACATTTTTGGTTTTAAGATCCCTTCCCTAATGTTTATTAATTAATTTACCCATAGAATAAGAGGGAAAGAAATCTATATATATATATATATATATATATATATACTTGACAAGTAGAGTTTCATCCTTTAACAAATTCTTACCACAAACTCATCTTTCACACCAAATGATTTTAAAAAAAATATTCTATTTATTCTAATCATATAGGGTTCTAAAATTAATAAATTTCTAATTCACCTAAAAGAACCTTTCAAAAATACTATATTATACAATCTGGGGACTCCATGTGGTTCAGTGGTAGGCGATAAATCCCAATCGCACGATGGTTGTGGGTTCGATTCCCACAACATTATCTGATGCGACAGATTGTCACATGGTCTGTGTGTTGTACTTTTTATAACAATCCAAAAATAACCATAATAATAATATCCAATTTCAAACATAATCTATTCCAACCTTTACACTTATCCAAAATACATCTATCCAAACTCACAGTCCAAAATTTATAAGGAAGTTAAACACAATGACGATATTTTTTCCCATGTAATAACATGTGAACACCTTCATCATGTATTATTTTAAAACATGGTAATACAATGAATTACCATAAAACCTTATTTATTACATTCTTGCTCCCTTATCATTTAAATAATACTAGATATATTACTTATACCCAAAAATTTTGAATAGTCCAACAATGATGAAATAAACAAACCATTAATCAGTTCCAAAATTGTTAAGAATATACAATATAATTTATCCAAATCAACTATCTCTTATTCCAAAATTACTACCTCAGTATTATGACAATATTAAGGTTTATCTTTCCACCAACCATGTATTTTCCAAAAAATTTAACCTTTTTTTGAGTCGCTTTTCATAAAATGATATAATCTCAAATCTTTAATGAAATAGTTTTTTAGTACAATTCTCTTTTATTTCAATAATTCGTATAACTGGTATATAATTGATACAACACTGAAATGACATAATCTTTTACAACAACATAAGAACACTAGTCATTCCTCTTCGTCTGTGGTAGTATCATAACATGATTATTATCCAATAGCATTATATGGGGTATACTCCTATGATTTGAACACTGATTTACGTACTAACCCAACTCTTTCCAGATGAAGCATTGTACATATTTTTATCCTTTCAATCACATAATTGGTGTCATTTTTCTCCACACTCAAAACAAACTGTCATTATCTTCATGAATTTACCAAGTAGATTTTTTCTACAACTAGCACATATGGGAAAATCCTTCTTTCCCTTCTTCAATTTATCCATCTTTCTCTCTACCATTCTTTTCTTCTATAGCATCCCTTAAAATCCGTAGGACTCAAGGAATTATTTACTTATCTTATTAACACATGATACTATTTGTTCATATGTTTAGAATACGTGGGAAACTATTTCCCTTAAAAATGTTGTCTTAATACTACGATAGATATGATCCTTCTTACACTTTGGATCATACGTATTGTTGGAGTTATAATTCCTTCTACTGGGTCCCATTTCTAAACAATGGAATACACTAGGTCTATTAATGTATCTCAATTAATAATTCCAAACTGGTAAAATAGTAACATAAATTGAACCGTTTATCAATATAATCCATAATCCTAATTTTTTTTAGAATAATGTACTAATAAAACCTACCTAATGTTTTGTAAAGAAAATGATAATTATACTAAGAAAATCCCCTGGGAGTGTCATAACCAAGAGTGCAGCAAGGCCTGTTGTCATCCACCAGTTCCTATTCGAGTATAGCTCAAATCAGGGTTTTCGGGTTATACCCCTTGGTAAATATGTGTCAGATCCACCTCTGCCTACTCATATTCAAAGAGAGATGTATTTCATGGAAAACTCACAAAATCTCTACATTACCAGAATTCTAGGAAGTTCTTCTATTAAAATCCTCAAAGTCTATATTACAATAATGTTCTCTAATAAGAGTTTATATAAATGTAGTTTCCAATATTTTTAATAAACTTCCTCTGATAGCAACTGTAATGCCCCTAACATAGATTCCCAGGGTTGGTGCATTATTTCAATACGTTGGCATGATTATATGGAATCAAGTCCCAAAAGACCGATCAGTTTTGCAGTCTTGGAAAAAAAGAATACATACATGAACATTACACTAATCATTCTAAAATACAACACACAAAAAATCCATTGAGAATACCACTGTTCCCTTAGCTTAACCCTACATCTCAAATATAAAACACTTATTGGGATTTTGGGAAAATAAAACTTAATAAAGGGGTCAGCTCAGATGCTTAGTAAGGGTAAATAATTTATCAGATGATATAAACATTTTAGGAAATATTTGTAATAAAAACAATAGCCTTTTAAATATAAACATGTACATAATATAGAAAAAATAAATAAGAAATTGCCTTATAAACATGCACATGGATATTGTACTAGTCGAATAATCACATATAATATCAAATTTTATAATGATGGAATGTATTGTAGCATACATTAATTTCTGTGTCCAGGCCTCATGTCGGGACCTAGGGGATAACTATAACTAGACCCCAACCCATAGAGGATTTCTAACTAAACTCCAACATAGAGAGCCTTTGTGACCAGACTCTAACCTGGGAAGCCCCAATAACCAGACTCGAACCCGGAGATCCTCTATAATCGGACTCCAACTCAGAGAGCCTCTATAACAAGACTCCAACCCAGAGGGTCTTCTTTAATTGGACCCCAACCTAGAGGGCTTACTTCTACGGGTCCCCAACCATGAACATAATAGTCCAACACATTCTTCTTAAGAATAGGTTGAAATATAATATAAACATTTATATTAAAACGTGCATAAAAAATGTCAATACTTTATCCTTAAACCATGAATGGTATAAAAATAACACATCCATAGTCAAACATATCACATAACATTCCATACAATATTGAAGATATGTATCATAATAAATCAACATCAAACAAGTTTAAAATCCATTAAAGGATGTTGACATAGATAGAAATGATGAGTAAAATGTTTTGAGAGTAATACCCCTTTTTATGAAATAGTGTAAAATTCTCACAATTTATAAATATAGTCATTTAAAAGGGATTTTTGAATCAATGTGTCCCATACCACTTTCAAAATTTTTAAAATAATTATCATTTCAATACATTCATTTACTTATAAATAAATCCTTAAAACCATTGAAAAAACATGGATATTAATGAGAATGGATTAAAAGAATAATTATTTTAAAATATTTAAAATGATGTTTTTTAAAAGATTCCCATAGAAATAATCCCTTTGAAAATTATTTCATGAAACATGGACATGGATAATAAATATGTCCCAGTAAAAACATACACATAAACAATCTCGAATAATAAAGAGATTGTGGAATTAAACCTTACCAATTTGGTAACTTATGAAACATACACCCATGAAAGAAGTACAATAAAATAAAGAGGTAAATACAAATTAATTAAAGTGTATTACACAAATAATACAATTTTGTGCAGTACATAAACCACACAAATGAAAATAGTGTCAATATATCATGAATCTCACAGGAATAATGAGTGAAATGAAAACCCATTACATTGCACTTTCCTTTGGTCGAGGGTACGTTTAACCTCATGTATAATTACCATTGTATGTTATTAGATTATACCATAACCATATTCATATATTTATTATATCATACATGATTCATTTATGACCCTATACTACCCATTTAATAGTGATTTTCATGTTAAATTAACATTTCAGGTAATAATTGATTTCTTTATCGTATGTATTTTAACTTTTTATTCTTGATCGTATCATTTAGATCATGGTTTAAATACATCCATAATACATACATTTATTAATATATAAAATATATTTATAATATAAATATTTATAATATATAGATATATGAAATGGAAAAAACCCTTTTATGTAGACGGTAGGCCGTACGTACGCATAAACGTTGTTTCTGTTTTCATATTGTATTGAATAGAAGTAAGTGAATAAGATATATGTAAGTACATACATATATATATATATATCAAGTAGAATTATTATTTAATATATTAAATACTTATTAGTAATATATATTTTTCTAATCTTTGATAAATGGTGAACATGTAAATGAATATAATCACGCTGTAGAGACTATAATCGGTACGTACGCACGAGTGACAATATCATCTCCCTAAAGGTGTGGAATTGGATGGTATATTAATTTTATGGAGACATTATCTTGTTATTTTCATTATATATATACATATTACTCATTATTATATCCAACCAAATAACATAGTGTTGAATAAAAAATTACACCACGGTGTAGAGGCGGTAAGCCGTACACACACACGCATGGTGACATTATCATTAATAGGATGAATAGAATAATGAATATGGTTGTGAAATATTTATAGTAACATAAATGTATATATAAGGTACTGGAGTAATTATTTAGTTATGGTAATAACAAAAAAAGATTATGTGGAAGAATAATAGAACTTGAAAGAGGGTGGTGAAATCATTACCTCTTCTCTGGGTTCTTCCTTTTGATTTGATAAAAAGAGCTCCATTGGTTGGCTTTCTGACTAATGTATGGCCTCTAGGATGAAGGTATGATAGTTTTTAGGATATTTGGGTAGGGTTTGGCCATCCAAATGGCTTTGGAGGTGTGAATTTGGGAGAAGTGTAAGTGCCCTTTTATAAGAGGGGTGAGGGGAACAATAAAAAACATAAAATATATTTTTATAATAAATTAAATTTTGGTTTAGAATGGCTCAAAAATTAATTCCTTAAAGGAAATGGTGGGGATGGGTCAGAAACCACTCATCCAATATGTTTTGGAAAAGTTTGGGCCACAATATTAACCTTATCTTTTAGATTTAACTCTTAGGTAAATAGTTTGACATTTACCATATATCTTTTTAATTAATAAAAAGTATCAAATTAGAATTATTTGGGAATTTATAAAATCAATTATTTTAATATTTTGTTAATAAGGTAATTACAATGTCATCATTGAGTGATAATAATTTATATTATTTAATGTCTAAAAATTATAAATATTATTCCATTATGTAGAAAAAATATATTTATCTTTCTAATGAATATTTATAGTCGAATTTATCTTATGTGTAACCCAATATTAAAAATGGTTTAGTTATTAAAATTTGAATTTAATACTTTTAACACTTCTTTGAAATAAATGATAACAAATTTTCTAATCTTATACATGTGGACCTAAAGGATCATATTTTTTTCCTAAGGGTGTTTTTTGTCTAATTACACTTATCTAATAGAATTAGGACATGTGTTTGTGTAATAATAATATAATTTTTACCTATAATTACCCTATTTATTTTTAACCATGGTAAATAAATTTCAAACGTTACTATTCACCAAAAATTATTTGTATTATATTGAACTACATTTTACTTTCTGATATCAACCGTGTGTCTCTGATTTTTGAAATTCAATTCACATAAGCGGTAAAATTATGTTTTATGAAAATTTGCAAATGCTCCTAGGAGGTGGATAAAAGATAATAAAATTTCAATAAAATTTTTAAATATCTCAAATTATTATAAAATGACATCAATGTATTAAATTGAACATATATAGGTATTATGTATCTATTTTTTCCAAAAATAATTTTAAATTAAATAAATAATTATTTAAATGAATAGTCAGTTTTAACCAATAACGCAATGTTTTTCATTATTCATCAAAAATTGATAGTTTTCAGAAACATACCAAAAAATAACCCAAAGCTAATTTTGATATTACGAATTCAAAAATTAAGCCTATTTTACCAAATTCAAAACATAGAAATTTCATTTATTAAATTAAAATTAATTCTTGTTGTAACAACCAAAAAGCACATTTTTGAGAAATAATAACTATCAAAATATTGGCACTTATTTATGTCCAATTTCAAAGTAAAATTGCATACAATGACCATAATTGGATTAAATGGAATAAATATAATCTATTTATACTTATAAACCATTAAAATGTATAACTTAACAATATATATTGTTTTTTATTAAAAAAGTTTTTTTCAGTTAAAATATTGTATTTTTCAGTATTCACCAAAATATGAAAGTTATCAAAAAAACAGAAACAAATTATTGAAAATAAATTATTATGTCCTGATTCTAAAAAAAAGTTTATTTTGTCAAATTATTTATATAAAATATTCAAATATTGGATTTAAAAATGGTGCGCCATTAAAAGGTGGTAAAATTGCATTTTAAAAAAATACTTCTTTAATCTAAACAAATGAATTTGTTCTTACATTTTTGTCTAATAAACTCAAAATATAGATTCTGAAATTATAAGGATTATATAAAGTTCAAATTTAGTTAATACTATTCGTATCCTCTTTTGAACGGCTAGTTTGGTAAGTCGTGGTGTGCTAGAACTCATTATTGCGTATAGTTCATGTTATTGAATTACTTTGAAAAAATAACATACGATGAACTCTTGGGGTGTTACAAAAAATTTATAACATAGTTAAAATGTTATCTTGTAGGGAATAGTGTTTTTTTCAAACCATATATGTACTTTAATGATATTTTTTCTCATCACACAATTTAAATGGTGTTTCATAGGGTATATGTATTTATAATGTAATGGAGAAATTAAATTTTAATTCCTTAAATTATTTGTAAGAAATGAATGTATGTTTTATTTTAAAATAGACATATTGGTAATAAATTTGATTTTATCTAAAATTGTCTAATTTCCAATACATGAGGTTATATGTTTTATGTTATGAAATAATTGTAATAAAATATAAACCAAAATGATATTTGGGAATAGTTGAATGTCAATTGTAGTTGAATTAACTCGATTATGTAACATTTATGTTTGGGTCCTTATAGTTGAAATCAGGGAATGGTTTTCTAAAAATCCTCGATTTAGATAATGTTAATAGAATTCATATAAACAATTTTTACATAATTATTAATTTTAAAACATATAAATTATTAATCATTATTGGTTGAATAATCAATGATATTTCAATTATTAATGGGTTTCTATAAATGAAACAAAAAATCTAACGTAGGAAGCCAACGAGAGGTCTATATTCTTCTGAATCTACAACCTCATATGTTGTAAATTAGAATAATGTAGTTCTTAATAGTAATGGATGATTTGAAACATGCTATATATGGAAGAAACACCCATGAAAAAGATCATCGTTTCATCCAAAGAGAAATATGTCAATTGTGGATCATTTTACGGGGGAAGCCCCTTCATTATTTTGTGTAACCGAAAATGTAGTGGTATATGAATGGTGGATTAAATCCATATAAAATATTTTATATTTTGGGTTGTCCATACCATTAATGATTTGTCTCTCAATATACTATATTGAAATTTAAGCTGACCTATGGTGGTAAATGTTCAAAAAGATCATGGATAAAAAAATATTAAATATTTAGAATGGGATTAATTAAAAAAACTTCTTTGAGAATGATTTTACAAAGGAATGTTATATTAGGATGGGAGACAATACAACGAATTGATATAATATGAGGATACAATGGATACATATGATGTAAAATTCAAAGGATATGAATTTTACACTCTAAATTTTATCTGGTATCTTGCGATAAAATCCAATAGTTTTAATATAATATTGATGCCAAAAAATAAAAAGTAATTGGATTCTAAAAAATTTAAAAGTTAAATCAATATGTTTTATGTGAATAGAAGGTGGAAATATCATTTTTAAATTACCACGTGTTCATTGAAAAATGTAATAATATGAGGCCATGGTGGAAGAGAAATAAAATAATCTATCAAAGATGATTAATTTTAATAAAATAGATTTTTAATATTACGATAATTTGGTAACAAAAACACACAACGGAATTCCATTTTATGTATACTATGTTTTTCAAATGTGGTCAGTTTACGTATAAATCACCTAATAGAAATGAAAAGGGTGAATATGTGGTAAGAAATATTATGATATATAGATAATAAAACATTTTAAATGTTATGATATGTTGCATTATGGAAATAGGTGTTTGATGTGGAACCCAAAATATGGAATAAAGATGAATATAAGAAGAAGTTAGTGGTGAAACAATTTTCAAATACATTATTAGTTTTTGGTCCAACCAATGAATTGGTATCTGGTACAATATTTTTTTACTCAGATTACTCTAATGTATTTTTTTATATTGGGATCATACATTCATTAATATCTATGAAATTTTTTAATAAATTTGAAATTTCACCTCGATAAATTATTTAAAAATTTATTGAAAAAATATCCCGAAAAAATATGCATGAGAAAATAAATTATAAGAATTATCTTTTCAATGTATGTGGAGGTAACATACCAGAATATTTTGTAATATTTCCAGTGCTAAAATATGATGTAATTTTGTGTATAGATTTTATTTGTGTTTACCATTTTATAACTGATTGTAGAGATAAAAATTATATTTTAATATTGTGATTAATTTCTTATAAAACAATGAACCCATGCCATTGATTACATATTAGGAAGAAAAGAAACTGTTAAAAGATTAAAATTATTGGTATCATCTTCAAATTTTAGAAAACATGGGAACTATTGAAATTTATTATTTTTTGTGGAAGATGAGTATTGAGATATTTTTTCAGATGAAATTCTTTGTATTATAAATGATGAGGTCAGTGATTTTACAATTGATTTGGCCACCAATTCTAACCCAATTTCAAAACCCCATATCAAATTACTTTATTAGAATATATTGAAATGAAAATACAATTGTAGGATTTTCTAAATAAGGCTGCATTCGTCTGATTACTTCATCATAGAGGAAAAAATGATAATTCTATTAGAATTTTTACATATTATAAAGTATTCAATAACACAAATGTCGATAATAATCATCATTTAGCTCATATAAATGACTTCTCTAACATCTCTATAGAGAGTAGTATGTTACCATGATTGACATGAGATCCATGTACCATTAGATAAATGTGAAGGAGGATGAATGTTAAAAAATATTCTCCCAATCAAGATACTATCATTATGAGTTTTTACTTATTCCATTTGGATTTTAAAAATATGCCATATCTATGGACCTTATGAATATGATCATACTTGGATATATGGGTATGTTTATTATTGTATCTATTTTTTATATTTGTTTATTTAAAACATCATGAGGATCATGAAAAAAAATCTATGGATTGTCCAGAAACCCCTAAAATAAAATACTATATACATGAAATTTAAGAAATGTGTTATTGGGTCAAAATATTTATCTTTTCATGGGAACACTTTAAATTATGATATAAAAACTGTTCTTATTAGAATGAAATGTTGTTGTTGGTTGACCACGACCTACACATGTTACATAGATTGATACTTTTATTTGATTAGTGTGATATTGTTGGTGTTTTTTTAAAAATAATTCACAATTATATAGACATCTATGTAAGGTAACACAAATGGGGTTAAATTTATTTGGATAAAATAATGTGATACGTTTTTAGGAACTAAAAATGGAAATTAGTGATGTGTCCAGTTTTGTCTCTACCTTATAAAATTTATGATTCTGTAATCTATAGTGAATCTCATTTAAAGGGACATGGTTAAATTCTGAGGAAGAATAATTAGTAATTATATACAATTCTTGAAAACTGAAACCTCATGAGTTAAATTACCAAACACATTATTTTGAATTATATGAACATTTTACACATAAAAATTTGTTGACATAAATTATAAGGAGAAATATATGAAATATATGAAATATATGCTGATCATAAAAGATCTATGTATATATTTACATAGAATGAATTAGACATGAGGGAGAGAATGATTCTAGAACATATAAGGGATTATAATTGTATAATCAATTACAATCATGGAAATTCATTAAAATTGTATATAAATTGCATCAAAAACATCATGATATATTATCCATGTTACGTTGGGATCATAACCTATCCGTCAATGAGTTGATTAATTTTTTCGTGAATGTTGTTAGTGTTAGAAATTACAAAGTTTGATTCTTAGTCATCATTGAAATCATTTATATCATATATAATTAATATATTATTGATGGAATACAACTGGTTATGGAAAATATTGATTTGGTTAATCAGGATAAGTTTCCAAAATTTAACAATGATGAATATTTTGTTTTTTTATTTATGAAGAAATTATTCATTCATTAATATTCAAAGTTAAAGACCAACTTATTATGTGAATTTCATAGTAATTCATTATTAATTCAGCTGAGAAGAACTAATATGTATATATATTTTCAGGAGTATTAATGGTGGGATAGAATTAAATGTAATATTTGTGACATTACTATGAGATGTTTTACAAGACAACATGTAAAAACCAACAATATTTATTGAAGGGATGCTTCATCAATTTCCAGTGAAGAAGTTGAAATAGGAAAATATATCCTTGGATTTTATTGTCAGATTACCAAAAATGTTTTGAGGTATCTATGTTATTTGGGAAAAATTTGTTTGGCTGACTAAATATTCAATTGTTTCCAATTTGGGATATAGGTTCTTTAGATCATCTTTCTCGACTGTACCTCCATTTTATAGTCTAGTTACACAGAGATCATCCCTCCACTATATATTCTCATTATCCTAGACTCACTTATATCATTTGGGCGGGATTTCAGAACTCATTGGGAATAGAATTAAATTTCATCAATACTTCTAAGATTCAATCTAATATATAGTCAAAGCAATGAATTTAGAATCTATATGATATTATTCATGCTTATTCAATGTTTTTTCAAGAAATTCTGGCTCATCAAACATCATTAGATGTCTTTTGATATAATAATATTTTTTATTCCATTATTAATAGAAATAATGTTGAAAAATTAAATGAAAATTGGTTTCACACACAATCACTTTGTAATGAAATATTTAAAATAATGAGGATTATACCATAATTGGTAGAAGAAACAAATGATAACGTTTAGATTATTCATCGACACATGATATTAGAAGAGAGAATGAATAAAAGTTATTTGATAACTTGTAAAAGGATATTTCATTACAGGTATATCATCATAACATTATCAAATATTCTCAATGTAAAATTGTGATGCATTTTCGTAATATGGGGATGATGATTCCATTGTTCATTATACTCTCTGAAATCATGGAGAAAGTTGCATCAAATTTCCAACCAAATAACTTTTCCCCATGTTTGTCCCATTTGAAGTTCGTTTTAAATGTTTTGATGCCAATAAAGTATGTTCTAATATAATCCCATGCTTTGAGACTTTATATTGTTTAGTTAGAAGATAAATTTTTATATCAGGAAAATCATGTTCCGATTTTGGGTCATAAATAGAATGTATTATAGAATATGTTAATTTCTTAGGTTAAGGTTTTTTGGAGATACCTCATGGTTGAAGAAGATACCTTGTAATCTAAAAATTCTATGAGGGTGTGGTATCCACACTTATTAAAGATGAGAATAAATTATACTAGGATATAATTTCATTAAGGGGGGAATTATAATAGTCTAATTACATAAAAAATATATTTTTTTCATTGTATAATGAAATAGTAACATTCATTATAAACTTATAATGAAATATGTGGTAATTGTAGAAAGTAAGGAATAAATAATAATATAACTATAACATCACCTATTAAATAATAAATAAATTTTATTTATCATATATCTTAATATTTGATATCCATATATCATGGTATATGTAAATAAATGGTTCAAATTTGGTAAATTATGTGTTTCTATTTTTTCAAAACATAATTTTTTTTTCAATTTTATAAATATTATAATTATTTAAATGATTTTTTTCACATAATATTATTCATAAATTAAACTTTTTTTGTATTATAATTATAAAATTATTTTATATGACCTTAATCGATTTTAAAAATTATCATAAAATCAGTTTTATAATTAAAATTGGTATGTCTAAAATAATTGATGATTTTAATAAAATATAAAATTTCACATCCTTAAAAAAATATTTTAAAAAATGGGGGTATATTGTTTATTTATACATGATCAAAAATAAGTATGGTGAGTTTTTATGATTTTTAAAAAATAGTTGAGCTTTTAGGGAATAGTGAAATATTGTAAATTGCGTTATAATTATATAAATAAATTATTGAGTCATAGATGATGTATTGGGGAGGTAAGAACACATTATTTATAACCCACGTACTCTGGTTACTAATCATTGTCTTCAGAATCAACAATATTTATTGTTTTGTTACAAAATAAAAACCAATGGAATAAAATTACCAAAACCACCCCTCTACTCTCCTTCAATTTACCACCCTCACCACCACTTATCCTCACAACATCTTATCTAAATATCATGTCTAAATTATGTATCATTATCATACCTAGACTCTTACACACAAAAATGACCGTTTGTCTCACTAGAAAGCCAAAACCTATTTCCTAAAGGAGGTCCTCAAGGAGACAACATCCGTAAGGAAAAATCCTCAATTATTTCTAATTTAATTTATTTAATTATTTCAAACATTCTACCTTATCAAAACCTACTCTATAAAATTGTCCAAGATTACTAAAAAACAATATGTATTCTAAAAATATATTTTTTAATGTTATATCCATCATCACACACCTACTCATTCCTCTCATTCCAATGAATTAAAACATCATTTGTGACGTTTCGATTCACTACCTTCATCGATGACGACTTTCTATTTACTATTACCACCTTCATGGATAGTCAGAAAACCATTATTATAGTCAAAATATTTTTTCATATATATTTTATTACTTATTTAATGTTTTGGAACTAATCTATTTTCATAATATTTATTTAAATGAAACTATTTTTTAATGGTAAGAAAAATCACTAAAAATAAAATATACATTTATCTGTACTATTTTATCTAATTAATAATCATTATATTAGAAACAATGATATATTAGATCATTTAGAAATATTAAAGTATATTAATAACATTCTGTTTCACTTCTGGAGTTATTATTCCATTTGAAAACTCCTATAATTATTGTTATGTGAACCAACCATGTGATCATTGAACAAAGATTATGATATTTAAAACTCATACAAATGTCCATAAATGAACATAATAAAATAGAAATGAATAAAATTTTTGTGTAAAAGGTTCTTATTTATGTAATTAATTAATCCAATTTGATTATTCATGATTTTATGTATTTGTTTTGAAAACGTTCATACATAATCATAGGGAATTCATAATCCAATTTACTTTCTTTGGAATAACCATATACTTAATTGATTATTTATTGCTAAGAATATGTGTGAAATGAATTTTTATTATATAATGTTTTTTATTTGGTTATATATTGAATAATTATATTCCACTAATTTGATTAATTCTCACTTCAATGATGTTATATTTTTACTGGAAATTCATTTTAAAAATTCACTTTTGATGTAAAAACATTTTTATTAAATAAGTGTTTATTTATACCAAATATTAAGATTTTACCATTTTTATTATTCCTTATTCATTTTATTTTTCTTCTAAATGTATAAAATATTATTTAAGAATAAGATGTTTTCATTCATCATTGTGTGGTGTCATCAAAATTAAAAGTAATCAAAAAATGTAAAAATAATTTTCATCAAGAATTCTACAAATTTAAATGATTTTTGTGTTATGATCAGGTTATTATTCTTTGGAATTGTAATGATGATTGTTGGTTTTGTGATAAAATGAGGTTATTCGAGCCTGTTATAGCTCTACAATGCACTGGTTAAAGGGATAATGTTAACCAGTTAGGATTCTTCAAAGAGATTATGGTAATATAACGTGATGGTTATTCCATGTGTAACCATGATGGTTATTCCATATATAGCAGGAAGAGATAATTTATATGTTAGAGTTAAATGATAATTATTACACATGTTAACATTATGTGTTTTCTCTTCATTCTATGGTATTCTGGGAAATATATTATTTCATAAGGAAAGCTAAAGAGATTATTTTTTATATGTGAAAGTAATAAATTTTTGGAAATATGATAATTCATGGAAAATTTGTTTCATTCTTGATTTATATGTTCTTTATAGATCATTTTGTACCTATAAAATGTTTTTGAAATGTTTTTCAAATAGTTATGGTTGGGTAATGTAAAAGATAAATTGTTGTTTAAATTCATGATGGAATGATATGGAATGAGAACATGTTTTATTTTATATGATTTATATTTTGAAAAATAGATTTTGACTACATGTATATAATTATTAATATATGCATTTCTATATATGATTTGATGACATAATTATCTATAAATATAAACCTAAAACATCATCCGAAATTAAAAAAATATGATTTCAGTTGAATAAACTATATTATGTAATGTTTAAGACCGAATCCTTATAGAATAACTACCCTCATCTCAATATATTGAAATATCCCTAATTCTGATTGATGTAGTATTTTTAGTTGGAAAATATTTCAAAACCCAATACAAGTAAATATATATATATTATAATAATTTCAATCTCTTCAACATCATGTATAGAACATAACTTTGAGTTTAACCAAAACATTATATTGTAATAAAATGTATTTACATAAACATATACATTATTCCCAAGGAATTAAATTAGAAGTTATGAAAAATAATTACTAAATTATTAAATATTTACATCATAAAATATTAAAAACTAAATTATATTAGTATTGATTGAGTAGATATAGAATTAGAAGAGTTTGAATGAAATTTTTTATCAGAAAAACTATATTGTTTTCTAAGGGTCGTTTAGTCACAGTTTGATATCCTAATTTATAATTTTTTTCCAATTTTTGAAAATGTATTTTGTTAAATAAAATTAATTTTCAAATAAACATATCTAAATATTATTTGGTTAACTTTTTGTTACATATTTAAAATGATACAGTTTTCAATAAATCCTAAAAATTACTGATTTTAATCAGTTGCATAAATTTAGATTAAATTAGTTATAATTTAAAATTATATTATAATTTTTTTAAAGAAAAATATTTATAAGTAATATTAAAAAAAATCAATTTTGTTCATTAGAATTACTTTCATACTGAATATCGATATAAAAAGTTGAAAATGATTTCCCCTTTTTTGGGAATCTTTTATTTTTTATCACGATAAAGGGACAAATTTTAAATGATTTCTTTATAATTACATGATAGGGATATTGAAAAACGAAATCCATATTAATAATCAAGCTAATTTATTTTATATATTAATTTAAACTATTTTAATTAAAATAAATAGTGGAATGTTTTCAAATATTTATCGAATTTATAGTAGAAATGTGTTTAGTAAGTGTTAAAAAAAGATAACAGTTAAAATTAACAAAAAATTAAATTAAAATATATGGGATCAACATATTAATACCCTATAATTTTTATTACATATAAGTATCCATTTTTATCCTTGTTTCATTTTAATAACATGTGTACACATTTTTCTCATGAAATATTTCATGTGAGATACTCACATCACTTATAAAAGGCCACATACTCTCTTATCCTCTTAAAACATTAAAACATTTTTGGTTCTACCAATCCATTATAAAATAATATCTCTACATTAATAATGTATCCCAGGAAACATTTTTACTTTCATAAATCTATTCTAGTACTACATTATGAATAATTCATAAGAGGTGGTCCATGATATAGTGAATTTCATAACTATGTGTGTTTGTTTTCGTTTTTATTCCTATTCATTAGATTATTATTATTTCATGAATATTGAATAAATAAATTATCTAAAATATATTTATATTTAATTATTTAGATATCCTTAACAATATATATATTATTTTCTATTAAATGATAAATAACAATGTTGCTCATATACACGGTGGACTACCGCATGATTAACCGATGAGAAACATTTTTCATCAACACCACTCATGGTTTGGTATGATGTTGAATATAAATTATATATATATATATTAATAATATAATAATACAAATACTATAAATATATTATATATATTCCTTTATGTGGTCCACTTTATATAGGATTTGATAATATCTCTTGTGTCTACAGTTGACTTCCTCCTCATGATATGACGTGATTCTCCATTCACTAACTCTTTACCTAGAATATAATAATGATTTATTTAATTAATATATGAGTTGAATTTGAAATAATTATTATATTATTGACATAATTATAATTCTTGAAATAGAATATATAATTTTCCTTAACTTTTTCTCGTTGAAATATGACATCATCATCCATGTATGTGTGGATTATCGAATTCAAAAAGAGATGTAGAACTCCTTTCTTAAAAAAACAAGTTGGATGATATATATGAGTATATTTAAGGGATTTATATTATATTTATTATTTTATTGTAATTATTGAATGTTAAACTTTTACATACCTGAAATACATAGTGATAATTTAGAATCATCACCTAAATAATTTTTTTAATTTCTTAAAATAATCATTATGCTTATGTCATAACAATTCAACCCTAAATTAAAAAAATACCACATAAAATAGGAAAAAAATTAAATTCCCAATTAATATAATCATAAACCAAACCCAGTTCAAAATTTGAAAAAATATCAATACCAACATCCCCATAATCACCATTGGTTTTTGGATCTTAAACCTTGTTATACATTGTGGAAATTTCTTTAACATTTAACATCCACTATGTCCACTTCCCCGATGATTACTGGCTTCTAATCATAGCTACAAGAAAAAATAGAAACCATCTCTCTTTTTGACAATATCTACATCACCAGTGACAACCTTCTAACCATCATCCCACTAGAAATAGAAAATTATAATATTATCACTAACATCTTCATCATGGCATGATCGACCACATCACCACTACCGTGATAGATACCCAAAAATAGAACTTCCCAGAACATCTGAACCACAAAAATCACCAATAAATTAAATTTGAAAAAAATCATTAAAAAATCCATGTGGGGACCCAAGGATAGATATGAATCCATCAAGATAGTCTCTTATGATAATATCATTAACTTCTTGAACTACACACCCAAATGAAACCATAGAAACCACAATAAAAATATGACTCGGAGAAGAGTGGTGGAATCATGGAACCAAATTAGTCTATGGAGAATTCTAAGGCATTGATAGTGAGCTTGGACCATCACCATGGCCATCGAACCCTTCCTTTGGGTCCACCACGAAGAGAACAACAACCAAAGAGACAAAAACAACATGCTTACATGAATTCCATGAATCCTTAATCACCCAGACCGATGAGTCATTTAATCCATATACATCCAAGAGACCTCCATCACCATCCAAAACTCAAATCATCTCCACCAAAAAATATTTTCCACTTCTCCAACACCCCAAAACCAAGATGAGATGAAAACAAAATCCGTGGAAAAAAAGAACCATAAGAGAAAGTCCTCAACAAATAAAGGAGACAGAACCAACAATGGGGATGCACAATGGATAAAATGAAAAAAGATACAATAGATAAATTATAAATGAAATTCAAATATCCACACAAAAATACCAACCCCAAAACACCTATAATTCAATCATTTTTAACCAAAAAATTGGGTTAATCGTGATGTTTTAGGAAATAAGAGTATAGGAAGAGATCTATTGGGTATGACAAATTCTGTGAGGCTCAAGAGCCATCAGAATGGAGCCCATAAATGAGAAAACAGGAAGTGAGAGGAAGAAGCTCACTAGAATCCACAACCAAAAGAATCCAAATCACCATGGATTTACTGATTTAAACCAAGAAGGATTTTTTCTATGATGGTTCATGTAGTAATAGTGAAGTTAACATTAAATAAAGGGACATGAGGAGATCAAGATGGAGAGAATGATTGAATGGGAATAAATTTGGAGAAAGATATCTCTTTATGAGTGGGTGATGAGTGGGTGGGATCAATGTTGTGAGGTAGGAACCATAGTGTGATGAGGAAATAGAGGCCTAGAGAGTGGTGTATATCCTATTAAATAATGATAATTGGTTAATGGAATCACTACTCTTTTATATATACAACCTACCAACTCCATGATCATAACAATATTCATTCCTCACACCCATAATTTAAAATTTTCATAATAGTATAATTAATGTATAAATATGATAATTATTTCATCATTATTAATACATATATTTTGAGATAAATAACTCTTAGGATAATAATCAACTGATCAATGCTTGTTTTTACACATCATATAAATATCATTGAAATGGATAATGTAAAATTAATATTCTAAATAATTATATATGAAAATTTGATAAGTGAAAAATATATTATAATAAACATTAAATAAGTTCTTCTGATATTAAATAATTAAAATAATTTAAACATTATTATGATAATGAATAAATGTGAATAACTTTAATGAAATCAAGGGAATTCATTTGAATTATTCATAATTGTTGATTATTGTAGTGTTGTGTACCTATTTTTTTATGTAGTGTATATAATTCACAATTTACTTGTCATATCATGAGTATTGTCTAAATGTCCTGAAGGCCTTCTTTTTTTATTGATTTTATAATAACCCATCTTACATGGGATGAAGGGGAACCCTTACATGGATAGTAGGTTTAGAAATTACATTTCCCGTAGGCTTGGATACATTACATGTCCTGTAGGTCATAAGGAAAGCATACACAATATCACTACATGAAACTGCTCTGCCCGACCATCTGCATCGTGATCAGATCTCTACCTTTGCATGACTATTCGGCTATCATGTCCACGTGCATAGGTGCACGAGTGCGGTAACATTGTCAAACCCACTAATTCTTTTTAAGTCCATTTAACCCTTCTCTGGTGGATGCTTCCTGCTCTTTCCCCCTCTAAAGCGGTTCCTTGTAGTATCCATCTATGAAACTGCAAATCAGGTGGCCCTAAAGGCCTTTAGGTGGCATTAAATCAATGAGTTGGCCCGAAAGACTTAAGAACCTACAGGCTTGGGTGTTCTGAATGCCTAAAGGACTCCAAACCCAAACCGGTGGCCTAAGGTGAATAGTTCCAGCAACTATAGTACCAAACATTACCTGCTATAGTAACTGCTAAACACTACTATAGTTCCTGCTACATTACTGTTCAGTGCCTTCTATAGTAATAGTAGAGTACCTGAAATTATTCCTCTTCCTAGATTTGAACCTGGGTCTCATGGATGATAATAGAAATACCTCACTAACTAGGTTGAGGCTCAAGTTCATTTTACAAAAAAAAATAATTAATGGTACATGAAGTATCAATTCGATTTTATTCACCATAGGGGATATGAAATGAATTTTACCAAGTAGTAATGAATTTAACTACACAATTTCAAATTTTTGAGTTATGTTACTTCTTATTTTCCCATTAATAATGTTATATTATGTTTATAATTACTTTGAAATATTTATTTTTTTATTTAAACTTGTTCTATTTGGATTTACATTTTATACCCAAAATATATTAATAGATTTACTCTAATATCATCATTTCAATAATTATTGGAAATTTTGTCTTAATTTCCATTTAATTTAATTTTTTAAAAAATATTCACCAATTTAAATTTACCACTCATGTTTTTTCAAATAATTTATAGAATAATAAGTTTATTATAATTGAAATGAGTACTCTAGATCAATTAGAAATTTTAATTTTAAAACCATTTTGAATGAAATAATGTAATTTTCCTGAATATTTTTTTAATGATATTTTTATGGTATTTTTATTAATCAATGAAACCAAAAAATTCATTAACATATAATATACTGAATTTTTTTTGTTAAAATACCATTATAATTATTTTCTGGATTGTATAAATTTATTTTTACTAAAAAATGTAATGAAATTTTTATTCCATTATAATTTTTCTCACCATTAACTTACCCTAGAAATATTAACATTTTGTTATCATTTTTCATTAGACAATATTTATATATTAAATATACATATTATTATATGTTAAATATTATTGTTTAAGATACCATAAACTAATTTTTAAAATAGATTTTATATTTTTATTAAATTGATTAACTAGGTATGAGTTAAAAAATATTTATCCTTTAAACAATGCATATATTGATGATAAGGTATATTGATTCATTAATTAAATATACTATTTTATATATATGGGGAATGATTTAGATATGCAGTGACATGTTGGAAAAAGTTATATATAGCCCATAAATTAATTTGTATAATCTAGAGATGTTTATTTGGTAGATATAGTTAACTGTGTTTATAGTATATATATACCCATAAGTTTTAATCTATCATTTGAAAGGACTTTAATGTAAATTTATTAGGATTCCTGAGATCATGATGAAAAATAATTATTAATTACCATCATTATGAATTTAATTTTTATTACCCATGTAATTATTAAAATAATCTTATATTTGTAAAAATTTCATCATTATTTTATTGATCAAATGTAATTTTCATTCTGTTAAATACATCGAAATATTGATTAAGAATAATATAAAAATTATACTCATGTTCTTAATTAAATTTTATGAGTGACTATATATTTAATTTTCTAAATTTTTTATACCTTATTGATTAGTCTTTATTTACTCTTGATATCAATGTCTTTATATAAATCTTAATGAGAATTTGAGACCATGCTTATTTTTTTCCCATGCCTAGGAATCATGGATATATATTAATATTTGTATGCATTGATATTTAAGAAGAATTAATGATATTCTCAGACAAAGTTGGTGGAATATTGGTATTAAAATGAAATAAGGGATCAGTGTATGTATCTAGTTTATAAAGACTAATAAATCATTCAATCTTTTCACATAGGATCACTTGTGTCTAGTGCCAATGTAGTAAAGTAACCATCATCTCAAAGAAACTGGGTTCACAGTCGTTAAAAATATAATATTTAAATTAAATTTTTATTATTTGGAAACATGATTTTGATAATATAAAAATTTTATATATTTTTTATGATTTATAATGGAATTATCTAAAATTAAAAAATTAATTCATGATAAAAATTGATCATGTAGATAATTGGAATAGAGCTATTGTTTTAAATCATTAATATAGGGGAGTTCAGAATGATTTTTCCAAATGAATTACTAAAATCGAATATGCACCTTTTCTGTTTAATTTTCTTGATGAACATGGGAGTGCGGGTGGTGATGTGGGATGAGGGAATGATTAAAATATAATAGCTTCAGCTAGAATTGTATTGATTATGATAGTTCTATATAATCATTGATGAAAGAAGGGAGTTCATCGATTGGTGTGTTCTAATTTTCCCCTCGGGCCTCATATCTAGAGCTCTTTAAAAACATTGAAATGTATTTATGTATCATCCCATGTTTTATAAAAGGAAACACTATGTTCGACAACACACATGACACAACACATTTAGCATAAATAAACAATTTAATATTACTATTTATCATGATAGATATCACATAGACAATAGAAATGTTGGAATAAAAAGAATTAATTTAATTATTAAAGTATGATCTACATGTTTGTATAAATATTCATGGGTAACCAAATTAGATAGGAAATAAAATAAAAACCTATTGAATATAAATTATGTATATTTCTAAAAAATCTATTTTCATGAAAATAAGCGAGTTTATAAAAAATTACTCATATGGGATTTTTTTAATGAAATATATATTTAATATATTCAAAATAATTCTTGAAAAAAAAATTATATGTATTGTAGACACGATATATGAACAAATTTAATTTTTGGTTAAAAAAATATTTTTAAAACTAATTCAGTATTCCACCTTTTGATGGAAATACATTTTAAATTATTTTTGACATTTTTATATATTATATTAGAAAAAAATAAACTTCTTATTTGGAAGCATTAAATTAAAATTTATTTCAGATAAATTATTATTTTGATAATATTCATATTTTAATAAATAGTGAATAATACATCATTTTTATTCAAAACTTATTTTTAGGAAAATTTTACTGTATTCATCGATTATACTATTTACATGGTTTTGCGTTATAATTAGTTTATTTTTTTATCATTTAATCCAATTTTGTTAATTGGATTATCGGTCAAATTAAAATTAAATTGAGAAACTCAATGAACTTTTGAACGTTTTACTTAAAAAACTCCTTTACTGGATCCTTTAATAGGATTGGTATTAAAGCTAAATTAACCACTTCTCTAAATTGAATTTTTCAAAAATAATTAAATGGTTGTACTTAGTATGAATAATTTGGTTTAATATGATCAAAATAATTTTGTAAGAATAATATCTTTAGTATTGTCTACCACTAGGAATGGTAAATAGTGTAATTAAAGATTAAATTAATATTTTAATATTTTAAAATTACCGTAAAACATGTCCAAATATTATAGGATGAGTCATTAAAGAATATGAAAATATTTGGACTAAATGTTTTACCATTGGAATCACATATTTTGTGCTTATGACATTTATAATAGTTAATATAATGTAACGGTAAATATGTCATAAATATGTAACTTCTTATTAAAATAATTTTAATATTGGGCTATATAAGTTATATCATAACATATTAATAGTACATAATGATATAAACAAATTACCAAAACCATGGTAATTTATTTATAAAGTTTATGATTTAAATAATTAAATTTAATTATAACACAAATATGATTCAGAAATACATTTTTTAAATAAATAATGAAATAAATTATATTAATAATATTAAAATAATTATATTTTGAAATATATAGTGATATAAAATAGTTTTATTTGGTATATGACATGCAAGAATTGAGTTAATTTTTTAAGGAATCAAGTGGCTATGATATTTTAAAAAATTCATGTAATGAAAAGAGTCAAAATTTACATAATTCATATTTTAAAATATAAAATATTTAATAAAATGATATAAAAATAATAAAAATATAATGTTAGGAAAAAAAGATTATATAAATCAAAATATTATATTAATTACTCATTAATAAAACGTATAGTATGATTTGGTAATTCATTTAAACCTCTAAGTGTAAATTACATGATATAATGGAAAAGTTTCAAAGAGGTTAAAAGAAAATGATAAGTATTAAAAAATAATAAAACTATATAATTTTAATATTATGATTATATTTAGACACATAATCATTCTATATTCTTATTGAATATTTTTTGACACATTTATAATCAAAATATAATTTCTATCAATATTATACTTCGAATAATTTCAAGTGTGCCCCTCCACACCCATATAAAACAGAATCCATTTTTATATATTACTCATATTTCCAAAACCAATATGATCTGATTAGGTCTTCCCAAAACCCTTAATAGAGTACATAAACACATTATTTGGACCTCATATTATGTATAACATCCTTTTTAGTTGTGTTATGGTGTTTTTCAATGGTGATCAACCAAAGAAGAGGTAAAATTTTCATTGTGTATTTATTTTTTATCTCTTCTTCCACATCCTTAAAAAAGTATTCATCCTAGATGAAATAATAACAAGATACAATATTTAATTTTATTTTATAATGATAATATCATCACCTTAACCAATCTCCACTTTCATTAAATGTGATTGGATTTAATAGTTTATGGGCACATGTGAACCATCACCTCCGCATACTGATTTAATTTGTTTTTCCTAATGGTATCTCATTATTAGTTATAATAATGGAATTAATTTTAATATATGATATTAATAAAATATTTATAATATTATCACTATAATATATCAAGTACATTATAACATTCTGTTGAACCTTCTGGGAGAATTAGTTGAACTCATATTTTAATAATACCAATTATGCTCACTTATATTATGATAATCCCAATTATGCTCACTCATGTCATGCTAATCCCAATTATGGTTTGATAATACCTATATTGATTAATGGTTAATTACTTATTTCAGTATTTAAGTACACCATGCACATATTCATATATTATAATATTTACATGATCATCAGAGAATTCGGTTACTGGATGGATATATATTCTAACATAACCCATTCTGCCAATAGAATGCTTAAAGAGGCAAGTGGTCACCATTACAGAACAACCCCATCATTACAGAACAAGCCTACCGATACGTGAAGGTCACAGATAGATTAAGCCTACCGATACGTGAAGGTCACCGATACATTGAGCCTACCGATAAGTGAAGGTCACTAATACATTAATCCTACTTATACGTGAAGGTCACCGATATATTAATCATACCGATACGTGAAGGTCACCCTTACATCATGTCCACCGGTACAACAAGTCTACCATTATACAAGGTCACTGATACATCAAGTCTACTGATACGTGAAGATCACCGATACAACAAGCCTACCGGTACATGAAGGATACCGTTACACGAAAGGTCATCGGTACACTAAGTCTACCTCTACCAATAAAGTATACCGACAGACATGAAGTCTACCGATAGAAAGGCTACCGTTATGCAAGAGGTTACCGATACACAAGGCTACCAATATCCAAAACTACTATTCCAGAGAATCTAACGCTGCCTTAATTTCATTATCTTTATTTAATCTAACCAACAGTCATATCAGGTATATTTTAATGCTCTGTCATTTATTTAATAAAGGTTGTAGGATGTCAGGAAACCGTACCTCATAACTGAAAAAAGAAATCATTTCTTTTGCTGGAGCTCGTGCCATAAATACAAGAAGTCCATGTTGCTACACAGACATGGAGTGAGACACACATTTGAAAGACATGAGGAATATACAAGCGCAATACGGAAGTGACCTACAAGTGAAATACACATGAAGAGCTCATTCATGCACAACCAAGAAGACACATAAGCTCATACACACTCAAGCTTACTTAAGAAGAGTTCGTTACATTCATAAGGATTTTGATGAACTTCATCGACTACATTTTCACTATCTCTGAACCTGGATGTCAAGCAGACGACACTCTGTTTTTCAGACAAAAACTAGAAGAGGACTCAGAAACATTTCTGATCAAATTCGAAGAAGTCCAGAGCTACACTGCAATCACTAGAGCCATTCTAAACTCTATATCTTACTCAGTGATTTATTATTTACATTACGAGTAGTGTGTATCATCTGTTTTAATTTACACACACACTATCTTCTGAACCTTAACTGGAGGATCTGTAAATCCTCATTCAAACTCCTTACATTTTCTATTTCCCACTGTGGATAGTGGTAGAGGTCGTGTGTGACCTGGACAGCTGTATTTGCTGTTGTTTTGTTTCCCACATAGAACTGTGGTAGAGGTCTTTGACCTGGATAGTTATAAACTATTGTGAACCTCGATCCAGGGTGAGGATCCAATTTATATAAATTGTTGAGAGGACTAAGTCTTGGCTTGAGACTGAACCTCTTGGTCATATCTGCTGTGCTTTATTTAGTTTTATCTAA
The DNA here is from genome assembly GCA_963277665.1 of Viscum album. Lineage (NCBI taxonomy): Eukaryota > Viridiplantae > Streptophyta > Magnoliopsida > Santalales > Viscaceae > Viscum > Viscum album. Next base: position 1,542,866,818 of record OY728135.1, on the reverse strand, counting down.
AACCTTTTATTCCGTTGCCAAGTGGTTTAAAACTTAAATTGTTTTTCAAAGTTACTATGATAATTGAATTAGCAAGTGTTTGCATTATTTCTAAATCAGTAAGTTAGTTTGAAAAGCTAATCTGATCCTCTGATTAGATTAACTAGGAATTAATCAATCCCTTGAGAACCTAGCTGAAAGTTTGCTTTAGTTCAAATTCACTACAATTCAATTGGTAATTTAAATTGGGGGAATTTGTTAAAGGATTTTAAAATAGAAATTTTAATTGGAACTCAATTCACCCCCCTCTTGAGTATCCACTTCGACCAACATTTGGTATCAAAGGAATTTAAAATATTTTCTGAAGTACTCTGTTTTCCAACTGTGATTTTAGTTGTATTTTAACGTTCTTAAAATTTCTGTTATTTCTAAATTTTTATCTATTTAAATTTTTTTTGGTTTAGCCTAGTCATCATGGATAACAGAATTGAAGGTGTTTCTACTAATAGACCACTATTTTTTAATGGAAACAACTATGCTCAGTGTAAGATTAAGATAAAAATTCATTTAGAAATCATGGGTTTTGATATTTGGACTGCCATAGAATTAGAATATAAAATTCCTACTACTGTTAGATCTACTTGGAATGAATCTACTAAGACAGCCTACAATAATAATTGCAAAGCAATGAATTCTATGTATTGTTCTTTAGGAGATAAGGAATTTAATAGAATATCTACTTGTAAGATTGAACATGAAATTTGGGATACTTTATGTGTTCTCATTAAGGAAAAACTAACATTAAGGAAATGCGATTGAACACCTATACTATTAAATATGATAATTTTAAGATGATTCCTGATGAACCCATTTCTAATATGTATCTCAGGTTTAACGAAATTGTCAACACAATGATCTCACTAGCAAAGGATGTTCCATCAACGGAGCAGATCATGAGAATTTTGAGATGCCTACCTGAACGATGGAGGGGAACTTCTGTTTCAATCAGAGAATCTTGTGATATTGGTGAACTACCAGTTAAGGAACTTATTGGTATGTTGATGATGTATGAATAAGAGCTTAAGTTAAACAAAGAAGAAGAAGATGAACCAAAAAGGAAGTTAGTTGCCTTCAATACATCTACTTCAAAGAATACGGATAAGGAGAAACTTCAAGCTGTAAGTGATAGCTCAAGATGTGAGGAAAGTGAAAGTGCATTTGATAGTGATGCAGAAATGGCTCACATAGCCATAAGATTTATGAAGTTTTATAGGAAAATGAAGTTTTTTAGAAAATAAAATTACAAAGGTATGTATGACAACAAGGGACACTGGAAAAAGGAATAGAAGAAATCTGACAAATCTGATGATGTTGTCTGATATTAATGAAAAAGAAAAGGACATATAAAAGCAGACTTTCCAAAGCTGAAATACAAAAAGAAGTATTAGTATAAGGATAATAAGTATAAGAAAGCCATTAAGGCTACTTGGAGTGCTTCTGAGGATAGATCCAGTGAATCTGAAGCTTCTAAAACTGAAATCATAAATAAGGAAAACATGTGTTTTATGAAAAAACACCTCTAAGGTAACATCTGGAACTCCTGCTTTAATTTTTTATTATTCAAGAGATGATTCTGATTCTGAAAATATGTCAAAATCTGAACTATTTGAATACAGAGATATGTTGGAAGAAACCAGTAATGAGATGAAAGACAAATACAATGGTTTAAAGAAATAGTATGCTTTAACTATTAAACATAAATCTGATCTCGACATAGAAATGGAAAAGAATGCTTAGTTACATAAAGAAAACACTGAACTGAAATTGTCAATTGAGAAACTTAGGAAGGATTTAGAAAAGTTCACAAATGGAAAATATACTATTACTCAAATTCTAGGTCAGTAGATTGCACCTAGATATACTACTAGTATAGGATACCAACCTGGACAAAGAAAAATTACCAAAACTATATTTTTTCAAAAATATACACAGAACGTAGATAGTTATAGTTCTAGATGTTCATATGCTTCAACTAGTTATATTCCTAGTTACGGATCTAATAAGTTTTATCTGTTTAACTCTATTGATTCTACAAATCTTATGAAACCCATAACAAAAATTTGGGTACCTAAAGTTTTATTGGGTAACCTGTCTGGACCCAAGAAAATCTGGGTACCAAAATAAATTCCTATCTAAATCTGTTTTGTATGGAACCTTCTTAAAGAGATCCTGTAAAAATACATGGTACTTTTACAGTGTATTTTCAATACATATTTCAGGAGACTTCTCATTCCTTAAAATCATTGTCAGAGTTGATGGAGGTTTTGTCACTTTTGGTGATAATTCTAAAGGGATAATCATCGTCTTAGGACATATTGGTAACAATAACATGGTATTAATTTCTAATGTTCTATTTGTTGACGAACTTAAATATAATTTACTAATTATTTATCATTTATGTGATGATGGTTTTAATGTTAAATTTGAAAATTATTCTTGCAATGTTTTTAATTCTAAAAATTCTTTTCTATTTTCTGCCTTGTGAAATGAAAATGGCTATGCTGTTGATTTAAATTCTTTAGCTATGAAAAATATTACTTGTTTAAATTCTTTTCATAAAGAGTCTTGGATTTGGCAGAGAAGATTAGGACACTGCAATGTACATTCATATAGAAAACTTACTAGGAATAACTTAGTTAGAGACCTACCAAAACATGAATTCCCAGCAGATAATGTTTGTAATCCATGTTAAAGGGGAAATCAACATAAATTTTCTTTCAAATAAATGAAAGAAGTGACAACTTCTCAACCTCTCAAGTTGGTTCACATGGATTTGTTTGGACCTTCTAGGGTTTCTAGTATAAATGGTAAGCACTATGTCTATGTTCTAGTAGATGACTATTCTAGGTATACTTGGGTATATATTCTAGCTCACAAAACTGAAGCTTGTTATTACTTTGTTAAATATTCCAAGTATGTAGAGAACCTTAGTGGACTTATGATTAAAACCTTGAAAAGTTATCATTGTCGTGAGTTTGAAAATCATGAGTTTGAATCCTACTTCTCACACATTAGCTATAGTCACAACTTCTCTGCACCTAGGACACCTCAGCAAAATGGTGTAGTAGAAAGGAGGAATAGAACCCTTCAGGAAATTTCCAGAACCATGCTCAATGAGTATGACCTACCTATTTTTTTTAGTCTGAAGCTGTCAATACAGCTTGTTATATTTTCAATAGAGTCTTGATCAGACCTGTTCTTAAGAAGACCCCTTATGAGTTGTGGAACCATAGAAAACCTAAGGTTAACTACTTCTGAGTTTTGGGTTAAAAGGTCTTTATTCTTAATACTAAAGATAATCTTGACAAGTTTGCGTCCAAGAGTGATGAAAGAATTTTCCTAAGTTACTCTATTTCTAGTAAAGCCTATAGAGTTTTTAATAAGAGAACCAAATGTGTGGAGGAATCTTTTCACATCAAATTTGATGAAACTGATCCACATGAACCTTAGGCCTCTCTTGAAAATCTTGAAGATGATCTCTCTATTTTGAACCTTAATGATCAAGACAGTGGACCTATAGTTAAAACATCTAGTTCTAGAAATTTTCCAGAACCTGCTTCTATTGACTGCCAACCTGTTGATGATCCTGAAATCTCTAGCCCTCCCTTTTCAAGACCAACTAGGATTCTGAAGAACCATCCCGTAGATGTTGTTGTAGGTAATCTGGATAGTAGAACATAGACTAGAGCTTCTCTAAGAAAACAGGTTGAAAATCATACTTTTTTTCATAGTTAGAACCTAAAAATATCAATGATGCTATTAATGATGAATTTTGGGTAATAGCTATGAAAGATGTACTAAATCAATTTGAAAGAAATAACGTCTGTGAATTAGTAGAAAGACCTAAGGACACTTTAACCATAGGCACAAAGTGGGTGTTTAGAAAAAAAAGTTGATAAATCTGGAAATAACATTAGAAATAAAGCTAGACTAGTTGCACAAGGATACAATCAAGAAGAAGGAATTGACTATGAGGAAACCTTTGAACCTGTAGCAAGATTAGAGGCAATTAGGAACTTACTTGCATTTGCATCACATTTGAATTTAAAGTTATATCAAATGGATGTGAAAAGTTCTTTTCTAAATGGTTTTATTGTTGAATATGTTTTTGTAGAACAACCACCTGGTTTTTCATATCCTCACTTTGAAAATCATGTTTTAAACTTTCTAAAGCTTTATATGGTTTAAAACAAGCTCCAAGATCTTGGTATGAAATACTTACAAATTTTCTTATTTCAAAAGGATTTACAAAAGGAATTTATGATCCCACTCTTTTTATAAAAAGAATTTCAAAAGATGTTTTAATAGTAAAAATCTATGATGATGATATTATTTTTGGATCTTCTAAAAATTCTTTATGTACTGATTTTTCAAAGGTTATGAAAAATGAGTTTGAAATGAGCTTAATGGGAGATCATAAGTACTTTCTTAGATTTCAAATCATTCAAACTAAAGAAGGTATTATTTTGAATCCAAGTAAATATACTAAGGATTTATTAAAACGTTTTGGTTTCGATATTATTAAGGGAAGTGGTACACCTATGAGTACCACCTGTAAATTAGATATTGATGAAACTGGTAAACCAGTAGATCAAACTAATTATAGAGGTATGATTGGGATTTTACTTTATCTTACTACTAGTCGACCTGATATTATGTTTAGTATATATATGTGTGATAGATTTCAAGCTAACCCTAAAGAGTCACACATACTTACTGTTAAAATGATTTTCAAATATCTTAAATATACTGCCAATTTGGGACTCTTTTACCCAAAATAACAAACATTTGATTTAATAAGTTATTCAGATGATGACTTTTCTGGATGCAAGCTCGATAGAAGGAGCACATCTGGAACATGTCATTTACTTGGATTGTACCTAGTATCATGGTGTATTAAGAAACAGAACTCAGTTCCATTATCTACTACTGAAGCAGATTATATAGCTGCTGGTAGTTGCTGTGCAAAGATTCTATGGATGAAACACACTTTATTGGACTATGGATGTGAGTTTAAACAAGTTTCTATTAAATGTGATAACACTAGTGCGATCAATAGATCAAAGAACCCTGTGTCTCACTCTAGAACCAAACACATTAATGTTACACCCCACTTTCTAAGAGATCATTACCAAATAGGTGATATAACTCTTGAATTTATAGGCACTGAACTCCAATTAGCTGATATTTTCAATAAGACATTAAATTCAGAATGATTAAGTTTCATTAGACATGAATTAGGAATGATAAATTACTCTTAAACTGCTAGATAAACCTCACTGTTAGATAAACCTCACCGTTAGACAAACTTCACTGTTAGATAAACCTCACTGTTAGATAAACCTCACCGTTAGACAAACTTCACTGTTAGATAAACCTCACCGATAGATAAACCTCACTGTTAAGATAAACCTCCACGTTAGATGAGCCTCACCATTAGATGAACCTTGCCGTTAGGATGAACCTTAATGTTAGATGAACCTCACCATTAGATGAACCTCAAAATTAGGATGAACAAGACCATTAGGATGAAACTCACCATTAGAATGAACCTCACCATTAAGAAGAACCTCACTGTTAGATAAACCTCACCGTCAGACCTCACCATTTCAGGACACCTCACCGGTACATCTCTTGTGCTGTTTTAAATTTTCGTATTAAGGCCGAGACTTTGAATTTATTTTTAATATAAGATTTATTTTATATTTGAATCTTAATGATATTAAACCCGACTCTAGACATCACTCAATCACCGTGAACCGGTATGTTCGAATCACTCCTACCTAAACCTCTCAAGCTTGCAAAACCCTAAGCCTTAGAATCTGGAATGGCCCGTGTGATGCGACCCTCAGTGGATGAAGGCAGTGATGCGCCGGAAGATAAGAAGAAGAAAGTAACCAATGCTGGTTCCAGTGGAAACAGTATAGATGTTATTCGAAGGAATCCTGTGAATCCACATTTATCGAAGTGAGAAATTGTAGTGGAAAAAGAATTATGTACGGAATGGCTGCTCAAAAGAAAGTCCTTGATTCTGAAGGTTTTACAAGAACAAGGATGGATCGAATTCTTCATGAACAATAATGGACTGTATTATCCAACACTGGTAAAAGAGTTTTATGAGTTTGTCTGTTTTGAGACATCAGAGGAGGAGAATAGGATGATTTCCTTTGTGAATAGTCAAACGTTTTCGTTTTCATCAGTTGAATGGGCTGAGAACCTTAAAGTTCCTCATAGTGGTGATTATGTACTTTATTCAAAATCCATACCTACTGCTAGTGAATTTTTCGAATATGAGGATGCCTTGTTGGAATTAATAGGAAATGGAAATCCTAGAAAGGTCATTGCTGTAGAGATGGCAGGGGAGGATAAACTACTTTTCAAGTTCATTCAGCATGTGATTACTCCAAGTTGAGGAGATTTTTATACCCTTAGATTTTAGTATATTTATTTGTTGTATCTGTTAAAGAATGGAGTAAAGGAGAATTTATGAAGACTGCTAATGATTCAGATTAAGGATAAATTTTTCCTCAGCAAGACCGTTTGTAAGTTTATGAAAGTCAGCTAGAACCCTTGGAAGAAATCAAGGGTAAATGATGATGGAAAAATCTACGACAAGTACACTTTTGTGGATCAACCTTCTAGACCAAAGTATGTGAGGGATCTTGGTCTTGGACTAGATGAGCCCGAACCGGTATACAGTGATAATGAAGCTGAAGATGAGGAGGAAGAGACATGAGTTGAAGAAGGAGGAGGCCCAGATTTACCTCCTAGTCATATGCCTCAAAACATTTCTTATGGAGTAGCTTGCCCTCCAAAATAACGACCAAGGAGAGAAACTATTCTGAAGGACAATGATGCTGAGACTATAGAAGAAGAAGAAAACGCATATCAGATTGTTGTCAAAGAAACCCATGAAGAGGATGAGGCAATCGCGTCAGATCAGATTGCTTATGAAGAGAAGGATGCTTCTGGTGAAGCAGATGATGAGGAAAATGAAGAAGAAGAGCTCAGTTTGAGCCCTTTTATTGATAGTACAGTCAATATAGTGCCGGATCAGGAAGAAGAAGTAGAATATGTTGATGAGAGAGTCCTTGAGCCATCAGAGAAAATGGCTATTGAATCTGCTGCAGTTGTAGAGGAAGTTATAGAATTACCTCGGGATGAACAGTTAGAGGAGATTCCTCAAGTGAATGCTCTAAGTGAGGGGGGCATCTTGGTTCAGTATCAGTGTTGTATGACATGGAAGGTTGGACATCAGATCAAAGATATATGGTTCATGGACTTAATTATGAAGATTCTGATGAGGAAGTCTAGCCCCAAAGAGAATCTGTTATCCTTCCTGCTGTAGCTGAAAATTTGGAAACCAAGGAGGACCTTGAGTCCTTAAAGGCTAAAATGAAAGAAACACTGAGATAATCAGTGGTAGATTTGAAGAAAATCCTGGTTGATGAAATGAGATGTGTGGAGAAATCCCGAGAGCTATCTCTGGGATGTCTTGTTTCTAGTCCAGTGAAAGGAATTATGGATGAAGTTAAAGTATGCCATACTCAAATTGAGAGTTAGGCAGGAGTTGTAGTGGCTCTAAGACAATCGATTGCTTCATTGACTGCTATGAACATTTCTAAAACCCAAGTGAATACTGATATCAGATATATAAAATAAGTATTCAAGTAGTTTATGGAAGTTTTTGAGGCTTTTAAGACAGCAGTCAATGAACATTTGAACAGTCAGGATGAACTTGTTCAGAAGGTGCTTAGTAATCTGACACAATCTTTCAAGGAGACAGTAGCATTCTCAGTTAAACCCCTTCCCTCATCCAACTCCACTGTGAACCTTGACCAGATCAGAACTGTTATCCAGGAAGAGTTATCTAAGGCCAGTACCAATGGAACCTCAGATACTCAGATCCTTGCTACTACTAGAGAAGTTAGTAGTTTTTTTCATGATCACCTACGGGCAGCTACTGCTTCTCAAGAGGCAATTAAAAATAAGGTGGATGCTTATTTTGAGAAGGTCTATACCAAGCATTAAATGAACAACAATTTCAAGATCTTGATGGAAAATATGAAGTTGCCTCCAGTGACTCAGGATTTCAGAGAACATGTTAGTATGCTCAGAGAGCTTACTCCTTCCTTGGATAAATTCATTGAAAATTGAGATGATTTTGTGTCAGCAATGGAAAGAGGAGGAAGTATTATTATGTATTTCAGGAACCGGTTTCTACCCTTCTTGCATGTGGATTCCAGACCTGTGATTGTACCTCCTGCTCTTTCTGCCTCTGCCTCTGGGAGTACACCTCAGTTGACTCCAATTTCAGTGGATGACCCTCCAATTGTTCTTTCAGCTATTCCTAATCCATCTACTCAATCTCAACCTACACCCTCTTCTAATATTAAGTAAAATACTCCTATTCAGGATGATGACTGATTGATTCTGGATGCTTTTGACAGGATTCACTTGTATTTCTGTAATCCTGACTTTCTGAGTTTGTATATTTTGTACCTTAATGGAAATTTACTCTTACATTCTCCACTTTACTGTGTTTATGTTTCCTTGCAGTCTGTTCTCTTTTTGTCTCTACATTTCTCTGATTCTACCCTTCTTTTTGTTAATCACAAAGGGGGATAAAATGCAACAAATGAGACCTGGGAGTAAAAATGAAACAAAAGAGAACTGGGAGTGCATTTGAAATGGAGAAAAAAAATGAGAACTTTGATTTAATGTTTTTCTTAGGAAATTTTTCCTCTGATATTATTTTAATTTTCTTAATACTTTGTCATAAGTTGTGATTATCAAAAAGGGGGATATTGTTGGACCCTCTGGGAGAATTATTTGAACTCATATTTTGATAATTGCAATTATGCTCACTTATATTATGATAATCCAAATAATGTTCACTCATGTTATGATAATCCCAATTATGGTTTGATAATCCCTATATTGATTAATGGTTAATTACTTATTTCAGTATTTCTGTACACCATGCACATATTCATATATTATAATATTTATAGGATCTTTAGAGAATTCAGTTACTAGATGGATATATATTCTATCTTAACCCATACTGCCCATAGAATGCTTAAACAGGCAAGTGGTCACAGTTACAGAACAAGCCCACCGTTACAGAACAAGCCTACCGATACGTGAAGGTCACTGATACATTAAGCCTACCGATACATGTAGGTCACCGATACATTAATCCTACCGATACGTGAGGGTCACTGATACATTAATCGTACGGATACATGAAGGTCACTGATACATTAAGACTACCGATACGTGAAGGTCACCGTTACATCATGTCCACTGGTACAACAAGTATACCATTATACAAGGTCACCGATACATCAAGTCTACCGTTACGTGAAGGTCGTCGATACATCAATCATACTAGTACATGAAGGCTACCGTTAAACGAAAGGTCACCGGTACACTAAGTCTACTACTACCGATCAAGTCTACCGACAGACATGAAGTCTACCGATAGAAAGGCTACCGTTACACAAGAGGTTACTGATACACAAGGCTACTGATATCCAAAACTACTTTTCTAGAGAATCTGTCACTGCCGTAATTTTTTTATCTTTATTTAATCAAACCAACAGTCATATCAGGTATATTTTAATGCTATTTCATTTATTTAATAAAGGTTGTTAGATGTCCGTAAACCGTACCTCGTACCTACAAAAAGAAATCGTTTCTTTTGCCGGAGCTCATGCCATAAATACAAGAAGTCCTTATTGCAGCACAGACATGGAGTGAGGCACACATGTGAAATACATGAGGATTATACAAGAACAATACGGAAGTGACCTAAAAGTGAAATACACAAGAAGAGCTCATTCATGCACGACCAAGAAGACACAGAATCTCCTACACACTCAAGCTTACTCAAGAAGAGTTCGTTACATTCACAAGGATTTTGAAGAACTTCATCGACTACATTTTCACTATCTCTGAACCTGGATGTCAAGCAGACGACACTCTATTTTTCAGAAAAAAACCAGAAGAGGACTCAGAACCATTTCTGATCAAATTTGAAGAAGTCCAGTGCTACACTGAAATCACTAGAGCCATTCTAAACTCAATATCTTACTCAGTGATTTATTATTTACATTACGAGAAGTGTGTATCATCTGTTTTAATTTACACACACACTGTCTCCTGAAAATTAACTGGAGGATCTATAAATACTCATTCAAACTCCTTACATTTTCTATTTCCCACTATGGATAGTGGTAGAGGTTGAATGTGACCTGGACAGTTGTATTTGTTGTTGTTTAGTTTCCCACGTAGAACTGTGGTAGAGGTCTTTGACCTGGATAGTTTTAAACTATTGTGAACCCCGATCCAGGGTGTGGATCCAATTTAAATAAATTGTTGAGAGGACTAAGTATTAGCTTGAGACTGAACCTCTTGGTCATATCTGTTGTGCTTTATTTGGTTTTATCTAAAACCTTTTATTTTTCTACCAAGTACTTTAAAACCTAAACTATTTTTCAAAGTTACTCTATTAATTGAATTAGCAAGTGTTTGAAATATTTTTAAATCAGTAAGTTTGTTTCAAAATAAAATATGATCCTCTGATTAGATTAACTGAGAATTAATCAATCCCTTGATAACCTAGCTGAATGTTTGCATTAGTTCAAATTCATTGCAATTCAATTAGTATTTTAAATTCGGGTAATTTGGTAAAGGATTTTAAGACATAAATTTAATTGGAACTAAATTCACCCCCCCTCTTGAGTATCCACTCCGACCAACACATTCCATGTGTATAAAAATGATAATGTCGTTCATGTGTACCTTTGAACTATCAGCTCTACGAAGCGATGGGACTCATTTTTATTCATTATATCACTTGTATGATATATATAATTATATTAAAATGATTAATATTAAATTATTTATTTTATTGTCATTATATAAAGATAAAATAGAACTTAACTTCATTCTATAATGATCAACAAAAAATGGAAAATGTTACTCATGCGCATGTATGACTTACGATCTCCTAGTTTATAACTCTATTCATTTCTCATAATCACACATCCTGGTTTGATTTATAAGTATAATTTATTTATAAAAATGATAATAATGTCATGAATATTATTCTATATATTGATTACTTTTCAATACATGGACATTTTACTACATACCATGATTATTTTTGATGATGTACCCAATATTGAAAAAATGTCTGACATGAACTTAAATCATTAAGTAATTAAAATATAATAATAAGAAATGATATAAAAGGAATGTTGAAAATTAAAAAGGATTTCATGTAAATATAAATTAATCCATGTTTTTTATTCATGAAGATAATGAACATACAAGATCATTCAGACTTGAGGTGAGGGACTTTATCTCAATCTCCATTCATTGAGGCGTATTTTGATGTTATAAACCACCATAATTTATAGGGTTCATAATCAACCCAATTTAATTTTTATTCAGTCCTGGTAATTAAAAAGGAATATATTTATATTAGTCAATTTAATTTAATTATGAAACATCGATATTTTTTTATCTTATCCAGTGTTAATGAATTATCTGCTACTATAACTATTATTTGATAATTGGCCCAGTCTACAAGACATATGGTTTTTAAAATGAACTTAAATCCCTCATTACCATTTTCATTGTTTTGGTATTGAAAATTATTATGAAAAAGGATTGACTATTTCAATATCATTATTTTATTTCTTGTTAATGAAAATGAAATTTTATGAGTGAAAATTTTATAATCACAATCTTTAATGTGTTGTGATTATGTAATGGTACATCAACATTTGACATGTGGTTACATAAAAAATCAACGATATGCGTAGAGATGATAAAACATGTATTCCTTGTTATGTGATAAACCATGTATGGTTAGTTATGTTATATCCTCCAATTCATTTCGTATGGAAGTTTGTTATGTGGTTATTACATTTCTATGAGTGATATGTCTGGAAGTCCACCATATAGTTATTTCATTTATGTATTATAATGTCCCAATATAAATTTTTATGTTATATGTTAATTATATGTGTTTTAAGCTAATAATTTTATTGTAAAATGTTAATAAATGATATTACAATCCATGGAATTTATTTAATAATTATTTAAGGAGAAAAGTATGACATTATGACAATGTATTCATGGTTTAGATGTTTTTGAAAGACCAATAGTTTTCATTATTCATGGAACCCTTACTAAGATTTTTGTTCCCATCCACAGTTTTGTAGCATTTTTATTTTATTTAAGGGATAATAGACTCTTGGATGGAATTATGAAAATGAGATGAATAAACATGAAAATAATACTTGTTTCTTTTTCTTGAAAGAAATTGATATTGTTGGAAGTGTACACCTTTTAATTTTATTGTATTTATGTATAAGTTATGGGATAATTTTCAAAATCTACAAACATGGAAAAATCCTCTTGCTGAATTAAATTATAAATAATGACATCACTCAATATTATGTTACGTTTATGTCTAAGGCCTTATAGGTACTATTAGATGATTTTTTAGACAACTTTAGAGGCTAGGGTGATATTTAATCATAAGTTACATGTTATATATAACCAAAATTGATGGAATAATAGAAATAGAAATAGCTATCATAGATAAATTGAATGAGTTTTAGAAGACATGAATAAGCATATCATTGTTTTTATGTTCCTCATTAGATATTATATGATGGTTTTATTCCTATATTGACACTAACCTTATTGGTTTCTATAAATTTATGGATCTAGAAGAATATAAAGTAATAATTTATGTGAAAGAAATTTTGGTGTTTTTTTAAATAAGAAACCATATTAAATAGAATCTATAATGAGAACTATCATGGTTATTCTAAACCAACTATCTGGATTCATTATTAACATCTAGAAAATTTTTGTGTATTATAATACATCTTATAGGATAGAAATAAATCCCAATGGTAGATTAGTTATTAATTATAAAGGTAAGTATATTAAACAACATCTGTGTATAAGATGTAGATAGAAACACCATATAAGATGTTTTAAATGAGAATTAAGAAGTTATATATGTGGTAAAAGATTTCATAGAGAAATTACCTACTACAGAAAAAGGATTTATTTAGTTGACTATTATAAAGAGAAATAAATTATTTCCAATTTGACAATTTAATGTTTTATATGTGGGTAGTATGGTCATTATGAAAATAAATGTCATTAAATGTTGGTTTGAGAATGGTATTAGGAAGACCATAAAAATTTATTTTTAGAAATATTTAATGCCATTCCAAATGAGGATTAATAAAGTGAAAATAACCTATGAATGATATGGATTATTTCATCTGTCATGTTTTGACATTATTGAATCTTAGGACATGATTCATGTTTTTGTTTGTAGGAAAGAATTATTAGGTAATAAATAATAAAAGCCTGATTAGTGTATTATGAATAATTAAGCATGATTATAAATTTGACATATATTCAATTTAAGAGTTTTATTGGAATTTGGGATAATGAAATGTTTAAAAGTGTTAATGGTCATTTTTAAGATGGTATTACCTTGGAATTATTTTTTCAAGTATGTGTATCTCTTGAGTTTTTTATGAGAAAATATTATTTGATGAAAAATTACATTTTCTTGTATGGAAATATTTACGAAGATATTGATAACCATTAGGGTTTAGATAACCTTTTATTTTTAGGTAATTATTTGTTATTGCATTTTGGGATAAAAAATTAACGGTATCAGATTAAACCAGAGCATAAAATATATCGGGGTTATTCAATGGGATTTTATCTCATTATTGGAAGGTTATAAAATTATTTAATTTTAGGAAAAGGGCATCCTATGATAAAGGCGATAACCTATCACATCTGAAAAGGATACATAAATCAATCCCACAACCAAAGTGGGAGAATGATATATCACCTACCACAAGCCTATGGGAGGTTTATGGTTAGTATGTCAATTTATTTTTAGTTAAATGAGTAGATGTAATATGAAGAAGTTGATTTTGAGATATTCATTTTTTAAAAATATATATCCTTTGTGCGTAAAAATTATATAGGTATTAGGTGATAAATGTTATTTTGGAATATGATTACTATTTGAGAAACCCTATATAAAATTGAAAATAGAATACTATTGGATTTGTTTTAAAAAGTAGCAGTTCAGTTTTATTTGTGATGAATCTGTGTTTTTATTGTGGAGTTATAGTGATTTTGGTTATTTGTGGAAATGATTATCATATTGAAGGGAATATGTGATTTGGAAATTATAATTTTATTATGTTAAATTCAGATTCATAGATGTCTTATGGAGTTAAATGTTTTAACTTAAACTGGATGATTATTTGAATAAATCCTACAGACTTTTTGGTATTAATCTTATTAATAATTTTTTTTTGTAATTTTATGTATAGTTATTTATTTAATTGTCTATGATGGAATCAGGGTATTTCATATGAATTTTGAATATTATAACTAGTAATTTTTTAAAAAATTTATTAAATTTGGGGAATTTTTGAATTTTATCCTAACATTATTTTTTAGATTAATGTTACCTGAAATGATGAATAGAAAGTTAATCTTTTGTGGATTCTGTGATTTTTTTATGAGTTTATTATAGTGTTCTAGGTGAAAAAATATTCCTCTTATATAATCATAATGTTGATAAAAATATGATTTTGTAGTATAACTTTATCAAATGATTAAATTATATGTATAAAGTATGTTTATTTCCTTACAATTCTAGTCTAGGTTGTAAATAAATTCCAAAACATAATAAAAAAGAACATAAAAAACATTTTATTTTTAATTTTCCTACTATGAAATCAAATACTCCTTAACCCATCACCAATTTATGATTTTTATTATTAAATATATATTAACAATGTTTTATATTATTCTCCATCATAACATGGTCATTATTTTTCTCCTTGATATCAAATTTTTCTTACCTGAATCCCAAGTATGTGTTATCACATGTGACCTTCATATATTAATGTCTCTATTTTAATGTATAAGTATTTTTATAACTTTTTACAAGGTTGTAATATAGTAAATGTGTTTTGAAAATTCATTCCTTAGTCATAGACCCTAATTGAATATAAACAAATAATTTTTAAAAAAATACAATTTAAATCAAAATAAGTGGGTTTGTAAAATCATAAAATTAATAATGATGGATATTATTAATTAAATATATATTTATTATTTTCAATTTATTTTTTAAATTTCAATTTATATTATTTCATATATGATATTATTGAAAAATAATTTTTCAGATCAAAGAAGTATTTTTTCAAAAATGCAATTTTTTCACCATTTATTGGAGAAACCATTTTAAATATAATTATAAAAATATTATATGATCTATATGAAAAAACAAACACCTTCCTTATAATAGGTAAAAAAAATTATATTAGAATTTTTTTATTTTTTTCACTACTTTCATAATTTAATGATTGTTGTAAAATACAAAATTTTAATTCAAAAACAATTTTCATCTAATTTATTTTTATTGTAATATTATCAATTGACATGGTTTTTAGGTATAATTATATGAATTTTATTATCATTTACTACAATCTAGTTAAATATATATATTTTCAAAAAATAATAAAATAAAATAACTCTATGATCTTTTGAAAATTTTTCTTAAAAAACATTTTTTTTCGACCCATCAATGATATTAGAGTTAATATTTTTTTAACAACATCTGTAAATTGAATATTAAAAAAATTTAATAAATTTCTGTACTTAGTATCAAAGCATTGGTCCAATAGGATCAAAATTATTTTTAGTGAATGGTAACATTATTATGCTTAATGGTAAAAAGGGAAATTAAAGGTAAGATTAATATTATAATAATATAAATTTACTATAAGACTTGTCATAACAATAATTTATGTGTTATTATATAACATGACCATTCTTATACCCAAATTATAAACCTTGGAAGCCATTTGGGTGTTATTATTTCATTTGTAACATTTAATTTAATGTAAAGGCAAATTTGTTATAAATATCTCACTTCGTTCTAAAAAAATTTAATATGGTGGTATGTAAGTAATATCATAGTACATTAATATTAAATTAAAATATAAATGTAATACCAAAAACATTATAATTTATTTACATTTTTTGAAATAATATATTTTTTTTAATTATGACACAAATATGATGCTTTAATAGATTTATTAAAGAATGAATCAAATAAATGACATTTATATTATTAAAATAAATATCATTTGGACTATTTGATATCATCTAGGAATATTATTGATTTATATTACATGTAATGACTAATTTAAATTTTTTTCTAAGTAAACATGTTTTTATGATATTTCAAAAAAACCATTTAATGAATTGTATCAAAATTTACATAATTCATTTTTACAGTTTAAACTATTTAATTAAATGATATAAAATTAATAAAATACTTAGATTCAGAAAAAAAAGATTATATAACTCTAAAAATGACAATAATAACTCATTCATTGGATGTTTTTCATTATTTAAAAATTATTTTAACACTATAATTGTAAATTAGTTGATAAAATGGTAACAGTTTAAAGGTGTTAAAAAAAGATATGGATTAAAAATGTCACAAACCCCTCCCCACAAAGTGTACCCCTCCTGGGCCAGCAATGTTAGAAGGGAGATAATAACCCTTGAGTCTCGCCCCTAGTAGGCCCCGGGTTGGTGACTAGCACCGAGGGTGTAGTAAACACACAAATGGGAGGCATTACCCTCTAATAGAACATATGCAGAAGAGAGAGATAAGATAGACATCAATCAAATCCAACATAGAACCGGAATATAAAAGAAACCCAAGTGAATATATGATATGTCATACAAAAGTACTACAACTGGAAGTGAAAAACTGTAAGAACCCAAAAGAAAGGAAAATATCAGCAACCACAAGCCCGAATAGCTCCTGCAACTCCAAGCTAGTAGAAACCATCTTGATCTCTAACATGCTCCAAGTGACCTAAAAATAGTTTTTATATGAACATAGGGTGAGTATAACAGTATACTCAGTAGGATCCTCCCTAGAGCCTCTCACGCAGAAGTAAAGAGAGCATGCTAAAGTACAATGAGCAACAAGTGAAACTAACTCATCACCTAAACAGGTATACTATGTTCCCAACCTCACCATGGCTACTCTACCAAAGTAAAACATACAATAATATAGTATATAATAAAGAATATCAAGGGTACCATACTTCTACTTCCCCATTGGATTGCCGCTTTTCCCCAACGTCGCACGTCCTAAGAATCTTTCTCCAAAAAGTCGTGACCGCAGACACCTAGGCGAAGCACCACAATCTGCACCTCATGCACCACAAAGGCTTTCCCGTAGAGACCTGGGCGAAGAACCACACCATCCACACAACAAAAAAGCCAGGTAGTTTCTGGGAGGCACTACAGCTCACGTAATGTGTATCATATGTCAGGTATTATACCTCAAGCCATTACAGCCCATACACCGAGTAAGGATCTTCAAGCCATCACAGCCTATACACGTTACACTTATAGTAGTCCATTGGATACTATATCCAGAATATATGTGTGTGAATAACCACAATCCATTACATCCCTCTATACACATATATGGGGAATAACTAACTGTTGTGCTAAAAGGAAGAAGTATCTACCACGTGAAGAGAGCGGGGTCAAATGGGGTAGTCAGCCATTCATCCTCCCATCGAAATGTTGGGGAAAACACCCCCTAGGGATAAAAATCCCTAGGGTGTCAGTTTCCCTTACTGAAAGGGTGGAGTAGCATATAGAAACACAAAAAGTACAGAATATATTATAACAGACAACAACAATATGGGAATAACACAGTCTTAGACACAACTATAGCTAACGTATCTCTGACTCTAGGCTTCCACTTCTAAGAATAGTTATCCTATAAGCACACAACCATTTAAAGAGAATTATGATATTGCCGCATTCCCTTTTTATCAATTCCATTGAATGTTAAATAATTATTTAGACATTAATTTACCATGAACAAATCCATATTAAAATTTCATTAGCAACACACCCAAAGTCAACTGCACCTTCAACAATTTTCAACATCTTCATTATGTTCCATCATCTCCATCCCCATGGGTTAACACCATTTATTCAATTATTCCTTATAGATATACTTTCCCAAATTTCCAGGCATTCTAGAAAAAACATTCTATGCTTCTTAACACAAGGGGGCTCCACACAGTTAGTAGATGTACAACCCGTCGAGTCTTTGCCGCTTATAGCAAGAGAATAGACCCATTCCCCCTTGAATAGATATACACAGAATGAACATGTCATACCCCGCGTGTATTCGCCTCGTTCGGGAGAAGGGTAAGCAAGACCAGCTACCTTGAGTAGTGGTGAAAAGTAATGCAGATAAATAACCAATAAAAAATTACCAAGCATCCAACAGTCACATCCACTCCCTTCTATCATCCCAGGTGTCCTCCCTGACACCCACATGCATAACTCGATGCATCTCGCCACTATAGGCATCATTTGCTGCCACAACCAAAATCCTCCATGCCCCCACATATCACAACAGCCATCCAAGATCATATCACAACACAACAATCGGAAAACATTCACGACATTTAATTGGGCTCTTGTCCCTTTAACAGTCAAGAGGGTAACTCATAACCCATTAAAGAAATATCAAACAATCAGTTCTTTAATCCATCTTGGGTTAACCGGTTTATTATTTTTAGGTTCTAAATTCAAGAATCCTAACCAGTAAGCTATCACAAATAATAAATCATTCTTATTGTGCCAATTTGATTAACATTAAATTACAACAAGAACCAGATTCATTTTCAGGCCTCTTTATCTTTAGCCAACCAATTATCAATTAATCCCAATTTATGTTCTTTACAAATTTCCATCACAAACGAACAGTTAATCAAATCAAGCATAGATATCACACTATCTATAAAAACATGAGGCAATAATATACGATCGATGCAATTCCTTTATCCGGTTCAAAGAATTTATTATGTCAATTCTATTTTCATCCAGTGCGATTAAACATGATAACAATACACTTTCATGTAAAAGAAAGTGAACAATGAATCCCCTTCCACAAACAGTTTCTGACATTCTTTATCCACACAACAGGTCACGATCCTTCTCTCGCAACAACTGCATCCACCCGAGGATTCCACGGTACAACAGAACCTACCAAACCCCAAGAAAAACCCCATTAAGAGCATGAAGTTAACATTATATAACATGGAGAAGATAAATAGAAAGAGATGACCCCAAAGGAATGACGATAAAACATACCTTATATTGAAGATTGACCGATACAGCTTGGTTGAATCAAAACTGAGCGGAACCAATCCAAGGAGTAAATTTTGATTGTGAAACACCTACGGGATGTATTGAAAGGTTCTAGCATCTCATAGTTAAGAACAAAGAGGATGAGAAAGGGAGGAAGATATCTTGTCCCTTTTGAAGATTTAATGAGTTTACAGTTTACGATACGCTTAATTCCCCATTAAAATCAGATCGCATTAACCCACACGGTTTGACCAAGTAAAAACATCCAGGGCCATATAAATAATTAATATTGGATTTATGGAATTATAATCGTCTATAAGTGTCCCCAAAATAAGGCTTTAAATGTATTTTACGTCAAAGGAAATGTCAAAAGGGGAAAATTGTAGGAAGCTAAAAACATTTTTCACCTACTGCTATTGTACACCTACCGTTACTGTCAACCTACCGATTTGTGAAACCGATCTGTGAAAGCAATCTGTGAAACCGATCTCTGAAACCGATATATGAAACATTGTACACCTACCATTACTGTACACCTAATGGTCTCTGAAACCAATCTGTGAGACTGATCTGTGAATCACTATACACATACAGTTACTGTACACCAACCATTACCGTACACCTACCAATATGTGAAACAAATATGTGAAACCGATCTATGAAACTGATATGTGAAACTGATCTGTGAAACACTATACACCTACCATTATTGTACACCTACCACTACTGTACACCTACCGATCTGTGAAACCGATCTGCGAAACCGATTTGTGCAACCAATCCGTGAAACCGATCTGTGAGACACTATACACATACAATTACTATACACCTACTGTTACTATACACCTACCGATAGAAAAAATCATAAAACTGAAAACACTTTTCATAGAACTGGAAATTTGGAAATGTTTTGGGGATAAGTTACCTTGACCTCCCGAAACACCTCCAACACCACATTTTCACAAAGTAATGGAATAACAAGGTCTAGGACATTACATTAAATACCTCTCAAAACATTCTCGTCCTTGAGAATTCAAAACCAACCCAGAAGAAAAAATGGGTTCGAACAACCACCCCGTAAGATACCTCTAAGGGGAAAACCGCCCTTAGTTGTTCGAAAGCTAAATCAAAACCAAGACATCCGAGAGCAAGGGAAAAACATTCCATATCCAAAAAATTTAAGCATAACATCACTTTAAAGGTACATAAAATAAAGGATTAAAGAAAAATCAGCATAATAACTGAAAACATCTATGGGTACTGGACACACATCTGTGACTCAAATTCCCCGGTACTCTCCTCGATGCCACCGTGTCACCAAAATACAAGAACTAAGGGGAGAGAATGTCCATGAATCACCTTCTCCTTGCGATCTTTGTTCCCCACAAGTCACTCCTCAAAGGTTGCATCATCGTTGAAATCAATCTCTCCCCAATCGATGATGTGATAGTCATCATGAAAATAATGACGGAGCTGTGATACATGGAAAACATCATATATCTGACTCATCTGTTGGGGAAGTGCTACAAGATAAGCCACATCTCCAACACGAGTTAACACCTCGATAGTCCCAACAAACCGGGGAGAAATTTTACTTCCACGACCAAACCATCGATGTCCATGACGGGGAGTCACCTTCAGAAACACATGATCCCCAACATTAAACAACCAGAGTCTCCTCCTTTGATTAGCATATGATATCTGATGATCTTGTGCTGTCTTCATCCTCTCTGGAATCACTTGGTCCATCTCCGTTGTATTCTATACTACTTCTAGTCCGAGAATTTCTGACTCTCTGACCCCAGTCCAGCACAACGGAGGACGACAAGGCCGGCCATACAAGGCTTCAAATGACACCATGCCGATGGTGGAGTGAAAACTATTATTGTAAGCAAACTCCACCAAGGGTAAGTGCCTCATCCATAAACCTCCATAATAAATAACACAAGTGCGTAACATGTCTTCCAGAGTCTGGATGGTTCGCTCTATCTGACCATCCGTTTTAGGATGAAAAGTAGTGTTAAGGAATAGTAGAGAAAAAAAAGCATGTTGGAGACCTCTCCACACCCTGGAGGTAAAACGAGGATCTCGATCAGAAATGATCATCCTAGGGACTCCATTATGTCTCACCTCCTCCTCTAGAACTGCCTTGACCAGACATCCACTGAGCTCGACTCCTTGATCACTATGAAGTGGGATGACTTTGTTAAGCAATCCACTGCCACCCAAATAGCATCATGTCCTCCTAGAGCTCAAGGAAAACCGGTTACAAAGTCCATCGAGATATTCTCCCACTCTCACTGAATAATCTCTAATGGTTGGAGTAGACCACCAAGGACATGGTGTTCGGCCTTCACCTGCTGGAAGACTAAAAATTGAAACACAAACTATGCAACAGCACGCTTCAGACCAGGCCACCCAAACTAACTCTTCAAGAATATGTACATCTTTGTCACGCCAGGATCTTCTGCTAAACGAGATGTGTGGAACTCTATGAGGACCATCTCGCGCATAGTCGAGGGAACAAAAATCCTTCCATGATACAACACTCGGTTTAGGTCATCCTCCAACCAACCATCAGGGGCCTCACCACAAACAACATAGTCTCTCCAAACCTCCACCTCTAGATCTCCCAACTGGGACTCTTCCAACTTCTACACCAGGGATGACTGTAACATCATATAAAAAGACAACCTATACCTCCAAATTCTCCCTTGTCAAGATGAAATGCTGACAGTTCATCCATTACTCTCCATGAATCACTGGATTCACGCACAGTATCACTATGTGACTTTTGGCTCAGCGCATAAGCTACATCATTACCTTTTACAGGTGTATACGATATTTTGAAGTCGTATTCCTATAAGAACTCCATCCACCGACACTGTCGTAAGTTCAATTCACGCTTGGAGAAAACATACCTCAAACTCTTATGATCGGTGAATAAAACAAAGTTCTCACCAATGAGGTAATGTCTCCACAAATTCAGAGCAAACACCACGGCACCCAACTCAAGATCATGTGTGGCATAGTTGCGATCATGGGGATGCAATTTCCGAGACCCATAAGAAACAACTGACCTCTGCTGCATGAGAACACAACTTAACCCCATATGTGAAGCATCGTAGAAAACATCAAACTGAACTCCCTCAGTTGGAAGACAGAGGACTGGGGCACTTACTAACTTCTCCTTTAGATACTCGAAAGCTGCCTTACACTGATCAGTCCATATAAATGCCTTATCCTTCTTAGTCAAAGCTATCAGAGGAGTTGAAACTCATGAGAAATTGGATGTGAACCTCATGTAGTATCCTGCGAGACCAAGGAAATTTCACACCTTTGAAACTGTCTTAGGGGCTTCCCAAGACACAACTTCTTCAATATTTGATGGATCCATAGCTACTCCCTTCTAGGACACAACATGCCCCAATAAACGGAATTCACGAGCCCAAAACTCACACTTTTACAACTTCCCAAACAAATTATGTTGACAAAAAACTCCCAAAACTGTGCGTAGATGCTCTGCATGCTTCTCTTCAGTTATGGAGTACATAAGGATGTCGTCGATGAAAACCACCACTAATATGTCGAGGAACTCATGGAACACAACATTCAACAATACCATAAACATAGCTGGAGAATTCATCATACCGAACGACATTACAACGAACTCATAATACCCATGACGACAACAGAAAGTAGTCTTCGCGATTTCCTCATCCTTTACCTACATCTGATGATATCGTGACCACAAGTCGATCTTTGAGAACCAACGTTCACCTTTCAATTGATCGAATATGTCATAATTTTTTGGAAGAGGACAGATATTTTTTATTTTCACTTTGTTCAAGTGAAGATAATCATCACACAACCACAAACTACTATCAGCCTTCTTCACGAAGAAAACGGGTGCACCCCACGGTGATACACTTGGCCGAACAAAACTACACTGTAATAGACCATCATGCTGTATACGTAGCTCTCATAACTCGGAAGGGGACATCCTATATGGATAAATATAGATAAGAGACGCTCTTTTTTGTAGCTCAATCCTAAACATGATCTCCCATCAAGGGGGTAATGCTACAACCTCTTCTAGAAAGACATCAGGGTAGTCCTCTACGACCCTAGGAAATGCCAACTACTGAACCTCTGATGAACTCAGCATCATCTCATCCATCATGGATGATAAAGATATAATGCACCTATGCCCAATATGAGGATCTCTCTCACCAACAATCACCACTTTCTATCCATACGCACCAATAAAAATGACATTCTTCCTAATGAAATCCATGATAGACAACATTGAATACAACCAATCCATGTCGAGGATGACATAATATGGTTGTATTCGTAAACAGAAGAAAATCTCCACAAGTGTGGTGTTGCCCCAAGACTAGCTCACAGTCTCTGCATACATCAAACAAGTCAAATAAACCTCCAACTCACATAGTCAATGCCAAGGGAACTGGAATCCTCTCTACCTCAACTCACAAAGCATGGACATGGGTAGGTGATATGAAGTAGTGTGTCGCTCTTGAATCAAACAAGTCATACACCAAGGTAGAAAACAAGAAAAGGGTACCTCGAACGATATCTGACTCGTCTGGTGCTGGAAAATCTATAACATAAACCTGACCTTAACCTCCTCCATGGCCTCGCTGGCCCTAATTACGACCACCCCCACGGTCGCGCTCTTCTCTTTGTGGATGGGGAGCGTCACGGGAATGTCATATGTCTGCCCCATCTACCCTCTTCAGATCTAAAGCTTGTGCATCTATCTATTTATGCTTCGGCGGGAACTGCCTCAATGGAGGAACCTAGATCATATAGCCCGGTGCACGATAACCGCTCTAAAAGGTCGGGCACTCCCGCTGTAGATGGACATGACCACCACAAGAAAAACAAGTGCATGATCCCTTGCTATAAGCCTGAGAGATGTTGCCTCTAGAGAAACGAGATGTGAAGGGATGGGACCTAGCCCCTGCTGAATGGAAACTCTTCTTCCCTAATAACCGGGAACCCCAAACCACAGCTCTGCTTTGTGAGGAATCATGTCGATTCCTCTCTCGTGATCATTCGGTTCGGCTAAAGTAATCTCAATAACCTCTTCCCTTGTAAGTACCTCAATATATGTTTTCAGAATAAATGTGGTGACCTGGTGCCAGGTCTCTTGGTGCAATGCCTCCTCAAAGTGCCTCACCCTAGCCTCCTCATCTGGTAACAGGTCCGAAGCATATCGTAAAAGGTTCCTAAAATGGGTTCCAAACTCTCGAACACTGGAGCTCCCCTTTTGAAGGGTAAGAAGTTCCTGGCGACTGGACTCCTTCGCAGTCGATGAATGAAACCCGACTCTAAACATGTCTCGGAACTCCTCCCATGAGATCAGTGACTTCTCCCAATCCCTGAGGAACAACAACCATCACTGCCTCACTAATCCACACAACATCGTCACATCCAAGGAAACCATGTGCCTCTTCCGAGCATGAATCGTACTAAAGCCTATCTTGACCACCTCCAACCAGTCTTCTGTGACTGAATCTGAAATGGAGCCTTCTATATTTTTTAGACTTTGGCGCTAAAACTCTTAGAGTTTCTTCTTCTATGTTTCGTCGTCGTCAACCTCTACCCTATGGTGATCTTCTGGAACAACATGTTGTAAATTTTGTGTGAAAACATGAAGATGATGTCGACCTGGAGCCATAACTATTAAATAAAAACCCTTTAGTGCTCCTAATCCAAGAATATGGATGACTCAGCATTAATTAATTTATTGTTTTCATTAATTCATTTTAGGTTAACCTATCCCAAGTCTATCCAATCAAACGCAGGCACAAAGAAGAATGATTCGTGATCCTTTCCTAGGTCTTTACCCTGAAAATAGTATGACCTTAATTAGTAGCCATTGTAAACTTAATGGTCTATACATCAAATCATAGGGGCCCCTAAACACCTATGTCTCAGCCGGTCTCCAGTGTTTACCTCACCTTCTAAACATGACTGACACTGTTTCCCTACCAACCCATGCAACATCACCTGTGCTTAACTACAAAATCCATTATATCCCTAAACCTAGCTCTGATACCACTATGTCACGACCACCTCCCCACAAAGTGTACTCCTCCTGGGCTGGCAATGTGAGAAGGGAGATAATGACCCCCGAGTCCTGCCTCCAGTAGGCCCTATGTTGGCGACTAGCATAGAGGGTATAGTATACACACAAATGAGAGGCATTACCCTCTAAGAGAACATATGCAGAAGAGAGAGATAAGATAGACACCAATCAACTCTAACTCAGAATTGGAATATAAAAGAAACCCAAGTGCATATATGAAATTTCATGCAAAAGTACTACAAATGGAAGGGAAAACATCAAGTAGAAAAAAGAAAGTAAAACAGTAGAAACCACAAGCCCCAACAGGTCATGTAACTCCAAGATAGTATAAACCAGCTTGATCTCCAACCTTCTCCATGTGACCTGAAAAACAGTGTATATATGTACATAGGGTGAGTATAATAGTATACTCAGTAGGATCCTCCCTGAAGCCTCTCGTTCAATAGTAAAGAGAGCATGCTAAAGCACAGTGAACAACAAGTGAAACTAACTCATCACCTAAATAGGATTACTATGTTCCCAAAGTCCCCATGTCTACTCTCACCAAGTAACGCATACAAGAATATAGAAAATAATAATGAATATCAAGGGTACCCCTTTACTACTTCCCCACTAGTTTTCCGATTTTCCCCAATGTCACACGTCCTAAGAATCTGTTTCCCAAAAGGCTTCCCACAAACACCTAGGCGATGCACCAGAATCTGCACCTCATGAACCACAAAGGCTTTCCCGCAAACACCTGGGCAAAGCACCAAACCATCCTCACAACCAAAGTAACTGTATAGTTTCAATGAGCCACCACAGCTCACGTAATGTGTATCATATGTCGGGTATTATACTTCAAGACATTACATCCCATACATTGAGTAAGGGTCCTCGAGACATCACAACCTATACACGTTACACCTATAGTATTCCATACGATAATATATCTAAAATATATGTGTGTTAATAACCACAAGAGATTACAGACCTCAACACACATATATGGTGAAAAACTAACCGTAGTGCCTAATGGCACAAGTATCTACCAAGAGATGATAACA
This sequence comes from Viscum album, assembly GCA_963277665.1. Classification (NCBI taxonomy): domain Eukaryota; kingdom Viridiplantae; phylum Streptophyta; class Magnoliopsida; order Santalales; family Viscaceae; genus Viscum; species Viscum album. Next base: position 1,542,840,328 of record OY728135.1, on the reverse strand, counting down.
GGGACAAAGGGGGTAATAATCCATTCATCCTCCAACAAGAATGTTGGGGAAAACATCCCCCCCCCCCTCCCCGCAGTGCTCAGAATCCCCAGGATGTTAGTTTCCCTTACTGACGGGGTGGAGTAGCGTATAGAAACACAAAAAGTACAGAATATATTATAACACACAACCACCCTAGCGGCATAACCTAGTCTTAGACACAAATGAAGCTAATGTCTCTCGGACTTTGGGCTGCCACTTCTAAGACTAGGTATCCAATAAGAACACAACCATTTAATGAGCATTATGAGATTACTTCATTCCATTTTTATCAATTCCACAGTACGTTAATTATTTATTTAGACATTAATTTACCATGTTCAAATCTATATTAAAATTTCATTAGAAACACAACCAAAGTCAACTGCTCCTTCAACAGTTTTCAACCTCTTCACTATGTTCCAGAATCTCCATCCCCATGGGTTAACACCATTTATTCAATTATTCATTATAGAAATACTTTCCCACATTCATAGGTATTCTAGAAAAACATTCTATGCTACTAAAAACAAGGGGGGTCAACACGGTGAGTAGATGTACTACCCGTCGAGTCTTTTCCGCCTATAGCCAGAGTGTAGACCCATTCCCCCTTGAAATTCTAAACACAGAAAGCACGTGGACTACCCCACGTGTCCTCACCTCTTTCATGAGAAGGGTAAGAAAGCCCAGCTTCCTTGAGTAGTGGGGAAAAGTAAAGAATATAAACAACCAATCAAAAATTACCAAGCATCTAACAATCACATCCACTCCCTTCCATCATCCTTTGTTTCCTCGCTGACACCCACATGCATAACCCGATGCATCTCACCACTATAGGCATCATCTTCTTCCACAACTAAAAGTCTCCATATCCCCACATATCACAAGATCCATCTATGATCACATCACTGCACAACAACAGGAAAACGAACACCACATTTAATTGGGCTCCTGGCCCTTTAACAATCATGAGGGTAACTCAGAACCCTTTAAATAATTATCAAATAATCAGTTCTTTAATCCATCTTGGGTTAACCGATTTATTATTCATAGGATCCAAATTCGGGAAACCTAACCAATAAGTTATCACAAATAATTATACATGTCTACTGTGCCAATTTGATTAATATTAAATTAGAAAGTGAACCAGATTCGTTTTCATGCCTCTTTGTCTTTATCCAAACAATTATCAATTAATCCCAGTTTACGTTCTTTACCAATTTCCATCAAGAATGAACAACTAATCAAAGAAAGCATAGATATCAGAAAATCTAAAAAAACATGAGGCATTAACATAAGATCGATACAATTCCATTATCATCTAGTGGGATTAAACATGCTAACAATAGAGTTGCACGTAAACGAAATTGAAGCAATGAATACCCTACCTCAAATAGTTCCTCACATTCGTTATCCACACCACGGGTCACGATACTCCTCTCGCAACAACCGCATACACCCGAGGATGCCACGGTACGACAGCACCAACCATACCCCAAGAAAAACCCTATTAGAAGCATGGAGGTTACATGCTATAACATGGAGAGGTGAAACAGAAAGAGATTATCCCAAAGTAATGAAGATAAAAGATACCTTATATCGAAGATTGACTGATACATCTTGGTTGCATCAAAATAGAGTGAAACCAATCTAATGAGTAAAGTTTTACTTTTCAACTCCTACGAGAAGTATTGAAACGTACTAGCATCTCATAGCCGAGAAAAAAGAGTAAGAAAATAGAGGATGATATCTTGCACCTTTTGAAGATTTAAAGGGGCGACGGTTTAAGATACTCTTAATTCCCCATTAAAATCGGATTGCATTAACCCACGTGGTTTGACCAATTAAAAACATCCCGAGCCATAGGAATAATTAATATAGTATTTATTGTGTTTGAATTGTCCTTAAGAGTCCGTAAAATAAGGCCTTAAATGTATTTTAAGTCAAAGGAAATGTCAAAAGGGGAAAAACTATAGGAAGTTGGAAACACTGTTCACCTATCGTTACTGTACACCTACCATTACTGTACACCTACATATCTGTGAAACCGATATGTGAAACCGATATGTGAAACCGATTTGTGAAACACTGTACACCTACCGTTACTGTGCAGCTACCATTTCTATACACCTACCGATCTGTGAAACGGATCTATGAAACCGATCTGTGAAACACTGTACACCTACCGTTACTGTACACCTACTGTTACTGTACACCTACAATAGAACAAAACATAAAACCTGAAACACTATTCACAAAACAGGAAATTTGGCAATGTTTTGGGGATAAGTCACCTTGACCTCCCGGAACACCTCCAACACGACATTTTCACAAATAGACCGGAGAGGTCTGATCCATTACAAAAAAATACTAAAAATGTATAATTTTTATTTTAAGATAATATTTTAACCATTAATAATACTTTTTTATAAATAAATTTGTTCATTTCCATTTGGAATCAAAATTTAATTAATTTTTATTTAACACTTTTTATATTTCAAGGGATTCCCCTCCCCTCCCTTATATAAAATAACCCAATCCTCTATATAAATCACACATAAAAACAATTTTTTCTTCCAAGATATACCAAAACACCTTCTTAAAATCCTTTTAAAAATTCTTTGGTCTTTATTTTAGTCATAACACCATCATTAGAGGTGTTATGGTTTTGTTCAAAGGTGATTAACTAATGAAGAGGTTTAATTTTAATTATGTATTTCTATTTAATTTTTTCTTCCACATCCTTAAATTTTTTTTCTTCGTAGATGTAATAATAAATCTAGAATACCAAATATACATATGTTTCTAAATTTATATATCATAAACTAAATAAATCTCCACATCCATTAAATTGGAATAGAATTAATAGTTGGAATGCACATGTTATCTATCACTTCCACAAACCGATCTAATTTGTTTTACATAATAGTCTCTAATGACTTGTTATAATAATATAATTAGAGTTAATATTTTATATTAATGAAGTATATTTAATTATAAGATTGTAATATAGAAAGAATTTTTATACTTTTTATGCACATAAAAATGACAATGTTGTATGTGCGTACATGTGAACTATCATCTCCACAGAGCAATGTGATTTTTTATTCATTATAACACATGTATAATATATATAGTAATATTAAAATTATTAATATGATATTAATTATTTCATGAGAATTATTTAATGAATAAATAATACTTATATTTTTTCTATAATGATCAATGAAAAATTGAAAATTTTACTCATGCGCATGTACGGCATTCCATCTCAATGATTATAAAAGTGTTCATTTTTCATAAAAAAAATAATCATTTGAATTAATGGAATCATGTTTTATAAAAAGAAAAATAATTTCATGAATATTATTCTGGATATGATGTAATTATGACTATAGGGACTATTTTCATAATATCAATGTCATTTTGGACTCATGTACCGAATTTTGATAAAATGTCTCTGGTGAACATAAATCATTATGTAACTATTGTTACATCATAATAAGTGATATAAAGGGAATAAAGAATATGAAAGAGGTTATCAAGAAAGTATAAATTTACCTTGTTATATAATTCAGGATGATAAATAATATATTAGAGGATTCATACTCGAATTAAGGGACTTGGTCTCAATGTACTTTCAGTGATGAATATTTTGATATTATACACAACCTTAAATTATATGGTTTATAATCAATCTCATTTAATTTGAACTCATTAAATGGATTTAAAAAGTATTATTTTTATATGAAGCACTTTAAATTCTATACAATATGACTAGAGTAATATTTTTATATATGTGGTCATAATAATTTTCCCACCACCATATCCTTTAATTTGATATTCTTATTTCTCAATAAGACTTAATGTTTTTAAAAGGAACGGAAATCCCATGTTACCTTTTTTGAGTTTTTTGTTAATGAAAATTGTTTTTTAGTGTATTGATTATTACAATATCATCAAATAATTTCTTGCGATTGTAAATTGAATTTTATGATTGGATTGTTGATAATCACAATATTTTATTTTTTTATGATTATGTAATGAAATTTAATGGGTGGTTACATGATAAACCAAAGATGGGTTGTTATGCGATAAACTAAATATGGGTGGTTCCATGATAAACCACGAATGGGTGGTTATATTATAACCAAAAATGTGTTTGCTTTGGAGTTCATCTGTATGGATATTCCATTTTTAAGATAGATATGTGAGGAATTCAACTGTATGGTTATTAAATTTAAGCATGATTATGTCTCAAGTAAACTTTTAATGTTATATGTTCTTTATATGGGATTAATATTAATCCATTGATTAGAAAAATTTTAATCAATGATTTAATAATCCATGGAATGTATTTACTTCATATTTATGCTGAAACATATTAATTGATGATAACATATTCATTGTCTACATTTTTTTTTGAATTACTAGTAGTTTTCCATTTTGAGTATCCCTTACTGGGCAGTTTGTTCTCATCTCATGTTCTAAAATGTTTTACATAGGATTTAAGGGATAATAATGTCATGGATTGGAACATGGAAAAGTGTTTATTAGTCATGAAAATAAAACATTTTTTTCTAATGTTTTTTAATTAATGAAATGGATATAGTTTGAAATATAAAATATGTATTTTTAAGGTTTTTTTTGAGTTGGAATCTGATTCTATGAATTTATAAAAATGAAAAGATACTCAATGTGAATTAATGTATAAATATTTACATTACTTAAGAATATTTATTTTTTAAGGCTGGGGAATTATAATTTCCCTATAATGTGTTAGAATACTAAGACTAATATAACCTCATGTTTCATAACCATTGTGTTATGATTTTAAATTATTACTTATTTAAATGATTGATATAGATTTTAATCTTGTCTAGTTTGATATAAATTATCAATTATGACTTTTTTAATATTATACTTGATAATTCTTATTATGACGGATGAACACAAATATACCATTTTTATATAGGTCATAAAATTGTTTTATAATGCTGTTGTTGATATATACTATAAAATTTTAAACTATTCATGTTATATTTTATATTTAAAAATATTATTTCTATTTTGATAAATTTCCAATAAAATCAGAGTGATAAACTATTGGGTATTGTTTACTACACCGTACCATTTAATTAATGGTTTTGAACATTTTCTTATGGATGTCCTTGGAAAAAAATTGGAACCACAAGGTGGTGGTAGACATACTTGATTATGAGGGACATGAGTGTTCTTCATTATTAATAGAGCATGTGAGAAACTTTTTTTTATAGATTTCATGGGAATATGTCTTCATGAATTTCATTAATTACATTAGATGACATACCATTTATATTATTTTTATATGTGTTTGGATCATAATTAGACTCTTTAATATTGCATGGAATACCCATGTCATTTGGATTTGGAACACCCTTCGGTCTATGTCTGGATAAATTAAGGTATTTTTTTAATGGAAAAATATGGATAGATTATAAAAAAATATTTTTTTATTTAAATGTTATTATTGGTGTTTTAATAAATTTAAATGAGGAATTATGATAATGTTTTATGATCCAGATGAAAAGATAAATATAAAATATATGGGTTTATAGAATTCCATGGAATATATTAATAATATAATTATTTTAATTTAACATCAGTTTTTTTAGATCTAATAAATTTTCAGGGAAATTTTAAAATTTATTATTTATTATGTGATGATGCATAATCCCAACTTTAAAATACATATAAAGGGATATTGGTTAATGAAAAAAATTTATCCTTGAGATTTTTCTATAAACATTTAATATAATAGTCAACTATTCCCTAAATACAAATGAGCGATGATCACAGTAATACATCTCATCAGATCAACTGATGAAGATAGTAGAATTACACAATTAAAATATTCTTATTTTAATTCCGAGTGAATGAAATTTTTTGTTTAGATTCAAAGGGTTTTATCGTAGAATTTTTACTACAAAATTCAATGATTTAAAGAGTATGTTAGGACACTGCTTCAGGGATTATACCTAGGGAAGCTGTATCAAAATAATGAAATGAAATGAATTGTTATTTTTCTAAACAATGAATACATATTCCCATGTATAAGTAATTCTTATAAATATATATTAATTATAAATTAATTATGAAAATATCATCCCTTTAATAAGTTTTATGTTACAATGATCTAGTTATAAGGAATTATATGATGAAGGTGATGAAACCTCTTTTGATAAATAGAGAGAACAACATATCCAATTCCCTTTAACCATCACATAAAATATTTCTAGTTGATCGAGTTTCATGTTTCACTAATTATCACTACACAAATATTTCCATTAATATCCAAATGATCACAATTTTTGAATGTGTTGACTTGAGTTAGGTAATAATACTGAACCATTTAACTAACTTATCCAAACAAAGATGTCATATGATCTTATGTACTTTGGATAATTATAATATTATATTTTTATTATATGTGTCATTAGGTATTGGAAAATTATTCATAGTGTAAGAATGTTATTGAATGTTTTGGATTGATTGGGGTGAGTCATTGGGAGAAGTCAAATTTCCATTGTATATTTTATATTAATTATTTTAATATCTATAGATTAGTCAAAGGTAATTATCTAAATAAATTTATATATGTATATATGATATTTATTATCTATACCAATGATATTTATACTTTAATCATATCAAGTAGACTATTTTACTTTTTTATTCTAAACATTGGGGTTCTCTATGGCCTCAAATTTTTATTTCTATGTAGGTTTGGGTTTCATCAATTATAATAATAGTTTATACCATAAATTAATATTTTTATAAAATGTTTATTGTGTAATATATTTGATGTTATTACCTATAAATAAATATTTTACTCCCCAATAATTAATTATTGTCCTCTATAATCTGATGAAATGTTTTTAAGATCACATGATTACTGTAACATTATGTTGTTTGATATATCATATCTATAAAATTACAGAGTGTTATTTGATCATGTGTTTTTTAGAGAGTTTTTGTTCTAATTATTGCTATGATGTAATATATAAGTGAGGTATACTCAACAAAAAATTTACCAACATGGATTTTTTTGATGCCAAATACCGTTTGGGATCTTATGCATTTTGATTATAATATCTCAGTTGAATGAGAATTCTATTACTAGATAGATTTTAATTTGGATTAATTACAAGATTTATTTGGGATATGTGATCTTTGTTTATAAATTATGATAATTTAATTGACAGATCAGATAAAAAATTCATATGGGTGATGTTGTTTTTCCTTCTAATCATTATAGATATAAATTCTCAAATGTTGAAAAGATATGTTAATTTATTTTTCCAATAATATATCATATGTTGTGATTTTATTATTATTTACAATAGGGCATTACTATTTATGTTCTTCACTATAGGAGGAGTTTGTTATCCTTTAAATTGTAATGGTTTTACATGTTACTATTTTTCAAATGAAAACTCATGTTTCGGAATTATAAATGAACAAAAATACATTAAAAGTTTGTTTTCCCCATGGGGAAAATGGTTTGGGTGTGAAATTGAATAATCATAAAACAAAAATATAATGATAAAGTTTTTCTAGGTTTTATAACATGTGTAAAAATGGCTACATATTTTGTTAATGAAATAACTAGTAGGAAATTTCGTTTATATCTTTTATGGTTTTACAGAAAATAATGTAATTATTTTATTTTTGAAAATCTATATATATTTGAAAATATATTTTTAATTGGAAAAGAAGTGATATATTTGATATATTATTAATTATGATAATAATGAAACCCAGTCAAAATACACCTTCTTAATGATAATGGAAGGGGAACCAGTGTTCCACACCCTCCCTTCCTCAAGTTGAAAAAGAGATAATGACCCACTGAGTCCCACCTTCTATAGTCCTTGGAGTGGAGACATGCGCCAAGGGTATATAATTTCACATTATATAGAAGGAATTATCCTTTTATAGATTAAGATATTGAGATAAGATGGTAAATCCCATGGTATTCCATGTACTATAAGTAAAAGCAAATCCAACAAAAATTTTCCACATGCATGTTCAAAAGTAAATAATATACTAGGTACAAAATATATATATAGTAAAGTAACAAAAGAAAAGAAACTAAGTAGGAAAAGCAACTAATACTGATGCCTGAGATAGTAATGTCTAGAATGGTTCTTAAAGTCCCCTCAGATACACGAATATGGTTTTATATATATCGAGTATGAATACACGTATTACCAATAGAAAACTAAACACACCCATTCACAAGATGGGGAACATACTAATGTCCCTATGGGAGAAATAATATAACCTTAATGCACCTACCATGAAATAAAATACTACCAAGCCTCACCAAGGAACACTCACCAAATAACGCAAGTCAAGTAAAGTAGTAGTATAATCACATCGTTATTTGGGAACCCTGTACCAGTTTTACACTTGTTAACTACTCATCCACAATGACTAATTTATTGATGCTACCACTCTTAACAAATGCAGTCCCACTTCCAAAACCATCCCACACCCTCTTGGGAGTAAAACCACACACAATACTGCCCACAGAAACTGGGCTACAACAACCACATCTCTCACCTGAAGTCACCGGTCCTCTCGCTAATTATACATGGGAAAAAAATCCTGGCCCACCAAATCCTAGGCCTCTCATCCACAAAAAAAACACTTTACCGAAGGATATTAGGATATAGTAATCCTCAACTAATTAAAACATTTTGGATACAGCTATGTGTTTTTTAATAGGAAGAGGGTGCAATGAAAAAGTCAGTAACTAGCCATCCATCCTCCCTTCTTTGTAACACCCCAAGCTTCCACGGTACGTTTCCCTTCGAATAATGCAATGGCATGCATTGTACGCAACTTTGAGATTTTAACACACCAGAACCAATCAAACTAGCCGTTATGAATAGTAATACCTACTTTTTGAAATATTATAAATTCTATCTCTCAAAATGGACTTCATTTTTGGATTCGGAATATCGAAATTAGCCTAGGGTGAAATTTTGGTACTTTTCGGATAAGTTTCATATTTTGATGAATAGTGAAAATTACTAAATTTTAATTAAAAACAACTTTTTTAATCAAAATAATTAATAGTGATAAATTATGAATTTGAGTGGTTTTAAAGTATATTTAGAATATATTTTTACCATGTAATACAATGTGGGTCATTGAACATAATTTCACATTTAAACCAGACATAAACAAGTGCCAATCTTTTGATAGTTATTATCTTTTAAAAACACGCTTTTTGTTTTAACAACGGGAATTAATTTTAAATTATTTTCTGCCACTTCTGTGTTTTGAATTTGGAAAAATGGATTCCATATTTGGAATCAGGATGTTCAAATTGTGTAAATAGGTAACTTTTATTTTTAGACATTTTGAATAATTACTGCGGTAAATATTTTATGTACCATGGTTAAGGGTAAATCCGGTAAATAAAGGTTAAAAATAATATTATAATAATACTAAATTACCCTAAAACGTGTCCTAGACTTATTGTTTGATACATGTTCGACCATAGGCATCTTTTGGTCGATTTGGGGACCCCATGGAGCCACTTGTAACTGATAGGGACACTTTATTTTAATTAAGTGAAAATGAATACAAAAATGATAGAAGCATATATCTTTTAGCAAAACAATTTTTACATGGGGTTATATATGTTTGATGTTCGACTATAAATATTAATTAGAAAGGTAAAAAGATTTCCTACATAATTATATTTTATTTATAATTTTTAGAGATTAAATAATTTAATATATTTATGACACAATGGTGATGCAGTAATTACCATAATAGTAAAAAATTAGAATAATTGATATTATAAATACCCAAATAAATATAATTTGAGACTTTTATTGAATTAAACGAATTTTCTAGGATAATATGACATATTAGGATTGATTTAATTGACTTAGTTCTAAGTAATAATTCTGTAATGAGTTTTAAAAAAAATCAACTATTGAATAGTTTCAAAATTGACATAAAAGAGTTTTTAAAACAAATATTATATTATTAATTGATATTAAATTCCTAAAAAACTAAGGTTCAGAAAAGAGACTTATAGCATAATAGTTATATCATTAATGGACCACTTGGGGGTCTCTTGGATGTATATAGTATGTTTATTACCTATATAATATAAAAAAACAAAGTGACATGGTAAATGTCAAACTAATTAACTAAGAGTTAAAACAAAAAGATAAGGTTAATATACTAACCCAAACCTGTCTAAATTCTATTGGTTGAATGGTTTTAGACCTATCCCAACCATAAAAGTTTAATAATCAACTTTGGAGCCATTATAAACTGAATATGAATTTATTATAAATTAATATTTCTAGCTTTTCCAAACGTTCTCCTCACCCCTCTTATAAAAGGGCACTCCTCCTTCTCATTTCTTCACACCTTCAAAGCCTTTTGGTTCGGCCAACCCCTGCCCAAATAATCTCTCAACTTCCCTCACTACATCCTAGAGGCCTTAGTTTGATCAGAAAGTCATCTTAAGGAGCTCTTTTGATCAAATCAAAAGGAAGAACCCGAAGAAGAGGTAATGTTTTCACCACCCCTTTTCAAGTTCCTTTCTTCTTCCACTTCTTCTTTCTTTGTTGTTACCATTATAAAATAATAACTCCAGTATCATATATTTACTGTGATGTTATTATATATATTGTACAACCATATTCAGTATTCTATCCATCTTTTGAATAACGTGTCACCATACGTGCGTACGTACGGCTTACCGTCTCCAAGTCGTGGTGTAATTGTTATTCAATATATTATTATTTGGATGGGTATAATAATGATGTGTAACTCATGTAAATAATAAATATAACATGATAATGATTTTATATATATGATATACCATCCAATTATATATTATTTTAATATCAAAAGAATGATATTGTCGCTCGTGCGTATGTACGGACTACCGTCTCCACGAACGCGATGAGATTCATTCTCCATCATATCCATTCAAGTATAATTATAATTTGATGATTTAAAAATAGTATCTAAGTACTTGATATAATTCTGGATATGAATAATATACATCCCATTAATAACGAATATGGCTCACATAACAAAGAATATAAAGTAAAATGAACCCGCTAACACCCGAAACGACGATAATTCTAAGATATTATTAACAAATCAATGTCAAAAGATCATATATGATATCATATTAAAGTAAATGATCCTTTTATAATTCAATAACAATTATTTCACCATCATACAGGAGGTTAACCTACCGTCGACCAAGGAAAAAGTACAAAGTAAGGGATTTTCTTATCTCACTTTCAATTCCATGAGATTTCCATTGTTTGCCACTAAATTATTGAAAGTGGTGTATTGTGTACTGCCATTTGATATATATTATAATTATTCTCTATATATTCATGTTATTCTATAAATCATTTGGTGGTTATTAACTTTTGTCCATACGACTCAGTTGATTAACGTGGTAAGGAGTTTCTTATCTCACTCTTAATTTCGTGAGAATTCCATTATTCACCACTTATTTATTGCATGTGGTGTGTGTGTTGCCCATGTTTTTATTCATTGTGTAATATACTTTAATTCGTGTATATTTACATAATCATTGTGTTATCCTTCTTTCATGGGTTCATGTTTCATAAGTTACCAAATCGATAAGGGAATTTGAAATTCCAATTTCCATTTATTCCGCTTTACGCAAACTCCATTGATTATTTTACTCCGAGATTATGTGTGGAATCTATATTCATTTGCTTATTTCATGATTTCCACTCCCCTTTCCTGTGGATATACTTTTGATACACATAATCACTCCATTGATAATTTCTCAAGTCATCGATATGAATTTGATAAGAGTAATTTTAACTCATTCTCCATTTGTTGAGTTAAACATCCAATTCACAGGTGTTGTTTTTACAAGATTATGTGTGAACGTCCTTTGATTTTTTTAAACTAAATAAACAATCATATTTAGTGTATTTATATTTGTCACACATAACTATGTTGTTGATTTATCCTTAACCTAAGGATACGGCCTTTATGAGAGATTTCATCTCAACTTAAATTCCATTGAGACTTCTTTGTTGTAATACACCAAATCACATTTATGTGGTGTATATAATGTACTTTGACAAAGTATATCAGGAATCCCTTTATTCTCATGATATTACAAAGTTTTTATTACCTCATTTATTTGTATTCAAGTGTCTCTCTTTTGGTTATAATCTCTAACTAAAATACCATTTCTTAAATGTTTTAAAGACTTTTTCATCTAAATATTTCTCATTAATGTCCATGTTTTAAAAATGGTTTTAAGGATTTATTTATATGGAAATTAATGTTTTAAAATTAAAACTCCTTTTAAAAAAGTTTCAAAGTGGTATGGGACACTTTGATTCAAAAATCTATTTTTAAATGGCTTCTTGACAAATAGTGTGACTTTTAAATGATTTCAAGAAAAAGGGGGATATTTCTCTCAAAAAGTTTTGATGGTTATTTTCATCTATGTCAAAATCCTTCATTATTCTTGATTGAGGTTAATGTGATACAATAAAATCTTCCATATTGTATCGAATGAGTTATTTTTGACTATGGATGTGCTATTTTTATACCATTCATGGTTTGTGGTTAAAGTATTGACATTTCGTATGCTAGTTTTAATACGAATGTTTATGTTATGTTTAAACCTGTTCATATGAGGAATGCATTGGAATTAATAAGTGACAGGTGGAGCCCGCTATAGCTCCTCGATGCATCGGTAGGTCTCATGAGACAAACTAGTGTCTTGGCACAAGGCCCTGGCAAAATCTTATTTTTAGTCTTGGCACGAGGCATTGACTATGTGGTTATGATAGTCCAGCATTATGCATTACATCATTATGAAAGTGGTTATTGATATTGCATGGGATTGTTCGACTAGTAGAATATCCATGTGATTAAGTAAATGGCATTATTTTATTTTATCTTTTCCATTTTATGCTGAATTTCAAGTTTAAAAGGCTTTTATTTTAGTTATAAACTGGCTTAAGTGTTTATGCTTATCTATGAAAGATTCTGCTATAATGTTATCCTTACTGAGCATCTGAGCTCACCCCTTTCAATGTTTTATTTTTCCCAGGATTATGAATAAGTAATTTATGAATGACCTGCAGGGATAGTATGAGGGGATATGAAGACAAGATGTTTTTTTTATGATGTAATGTAAAACTTTATGGATGTATCTAGTTATTCCAAGGCTACTAAACTAATCGTTCTTTCGAGACTTGATCTTTCTTGTGATCATGAAAATGTTATGTAATAATGCACCGACTCTGGGTAACTGGGGACGGGGCGTTACAGTTGGTATCAGAGGAAGTCTAGTACAAACCTTGGAAGCTAGATTTAGATAAACTCTGATTAGAGAACGTAGACCTAAGATGAACTTTGTGGATTAGTATAGAATAACTTCCTAGAATTTTGGTATTGTAGTGATTTTGTGAGTTTTCCGAGAAATACATCCCTGTCTGGATATGAGCAGGTAGAGGCGGCTCTAGCAGAGATGTACCTAGCGGTAAAACCCGAAAACACCACTTTGAGCTAGACTCGAACGGGAACTGGTGCATGACAATGGGCCTTACTGCACTCTTGGTTACGACACTCCCGGGGGATATTCTTAGGATAATTTACATTTTCTTTACAAACCGATTTAAAGTATTATATATATAAGATGAGAGTAAATGACCTTGGTTAATCCTAATGTGTTTCAAATTGAGAATATGGTGACATGTTAATCTCTAAACAATTTTATGACTGCTGTTACTCACACAATGTTTTCTGGTTTTAGTCAATGGCTGGATTCTAAGGACGTCATAGTGACTCTGAGAATGATGTACAAGGTGGGAACGGTGCTGGCAATGAGAAAAAAAAATGGAATGTTGATAGGCGTAAAAGATATCGTCTTTATGTCAAATCAATTTTCCAAAAATATGATCAACAATATATATATTAACCAATTCCCAGACTCAAAAAATAAGAGAAAGGTGATGAATGATAAGAGCTCCAGCAGTGGAGACCATGGAGAAAGGAATCCTCAATTTCCATCATGCAGGAAATGTGGAAGAAGACACCCAGGAAAGTGTCTCAATGGGACAAAGAAATGCTTTATGTGTGGGAAGGAAGGACATAAAGTGAAGAATTGCCGAAGAAAAATGAAGAGTACTATGGAAGAAGATAAAAATGGTCCGAAGAGTCCATTTACAGTCATTTGTCGTAAATGTAGGGGACCTGACCATTACCCGAGTGAATTCCCTATTCTATAGTATATTTTCATGGTCAAAGAAGAAGCTGTGTGGAAATAAATGGTTGGAGAAATGTTTAAAAATTGTTAGTTTACCTTGTTTATGGGTTTACTTTTCTCTTGTATTTGTAACCCTGTAGTTTTCCATGTGAGAATGATATTTGAGGAATAATTATCTTTTCTCTTGTGGATATAGTTATGAATAAGCATTTGGTTTTATATGATCATTGGGTTTGAGGCAATTACAAGTTATTATAATTTGGGATGAAAATTCAAGGTATGATATAACATTTGTGGTTAAATTATGTTATTTTGAAGAATTTATCTCATTTTGGTAATATTATAAAATATAGTTTTTGAAAAAGGACAACACGTAGACCGTGTGACAACTCGTCACGTCGGACAAAGCTGCGGGAATCGAACCCATAACCAAAGTGCGATTGGGATTTATCACCTACCACTGGACTACGTGAAGTCCCTGGTTAGTGTGACTATTTTTTTTAGTTAAATAATTTCATTGATCAATAATAATTTGATTTGGGATCTTATTTCTTATCAAATGAATACCCTTATTATAGGAAAATGATTTTGTGATTAAGTGATAAATTTTATTTTGGAAGTTGTTCGCTTTGTTGAGAACACTATATGCAAAAGGAAAATAGAGTAGTATGGGATTTCATTTGAGGAGTAATGGTGGATTTTTTTCTATGTTTTTATTGTGGATCTATAGTGATTTGGGTTATTTATGGAAATGATTAACCTATAATAGATTATTTGTGATGAGGTTAAATGCTTTTAAGTATGTGACTTTAAGAGTATTTGATGTCATTTGGAGATACAATTTAACATGGAAGACTACATTCTTATAAGTTTTGGGTTTTCAATATTAGTTTGGATTATAGTGAAGGATTTTAAGGATAATTTATTATTGAATGTTATTTATTTAACTTTGGGGTATTGTTGGTTTAATTTTAGAAATTAAGAATAGTATTTTTTTTCTCAAATGGAATATACATTTGGGGGATCATCAGATCTTATACTAACCATTTTGGTTTTGATTAATCTCTAAAGACAAGTTAAATATATAGTTTATCCTACATGGATCATGTATTTCTATAGAAGTTTATTCTAGCTCTTTTATTGTGACCAAGTCTTCTTGAATACTCATTGTTCAAAAAAATAAGTTAGTGGTAAAAAGTTATTAAATAATGAAACTCTACTTAAAAAGTAAGTATATCTCTTTATGTTCTTAGTCAATGTCATAAATGAATTCCTCGTCCTTTTGTAATGTAACTTAAAACAAAACAAAAATGTTGTTCGTTTACTTTCCTACTAGGAGACTAATGGCCGTTTTCCCCAACACAAGTTTGTGGTTTTCTTATTGTTAACTTTCTCCTGATCATGATTTGTATCCCTCTCCATCAGATCTTGACACTTAGTTTATCATCCATATCCATGTTTTCCTACATTGAATCCGAGTATGGGTTATCTTGGTTGACCTTTATACCTCTCTTTCTTTCTTTTAAAGTGATAGTTTTATTGACTCTTTTTCCGATGTGGGACTTTCCATTATATTCCCAAAACAATTTTAAAAATTGCGAGGACGCAATTTATTGAAGGAGGGTAGAATGTAACACCCCAACCTTTCACAGTACGTTTCCCTTCGAATAATGCAATGGCGTGCATTGTACGCAACTTCGAGATTTTAACACACCACAACCAATCAAACTAGCCGTTATGAATAGTAATACCTAATTTTTGAAATATTATAAATTCTATCTCTCAAAATGGACTTCATTTTTGGATTCGGAATATCGAAATTAGCCTAGGGTGAAATTTTGGTAATTTTCAGATAACTTTCATATTTTGATGAATAGTGACAATTACTAAATTTTAATTAAAAACAACTTTTTTAATCAAAATAATTAATAGAGATAAATTATGAATTTGAGTGGTTTTAAATTATATTTAGATTATATTTTTACCATGTAATACAATTTGGTTCATTGAACATAATTTCACATTTAAACCAGACATAAACAAGTGCCAATCTTTTGATAGTTATTATCTTTTAAAAACACGCTTTTTGTTTTAACAACGGGAATTAATTTTAAATTAATTTCTGCCACTTCTGTGTTTTGAATTTGGAAAAACGGATTCCATATTTGGAATCAGGATGTTCAAATTGTGTAAATAGGTAACTTTTATTTTTAGACATTTTGAATAATTACTGCGGTAAATATTTTATTTACCATGGTTAAGGATAAATCTGGTAAATAAAGGTTAAAAAATAATATTATAATATTACTAAATTACCCTAAAACGTGTCCTAGACTTATTGGTTGATACATGTTCGACCATAGGAATATTTGGGTCGATTTTGGGACCCCATGGAGCAACTTGTAGGTGATAGGGACACTTTATTTTAATTAAGTGAAAATGAATACAAAAATGATGCAAGCATATATCTTTTAGAAAAACAATTTTTACATAGGGTTATATATGTTGGATTTTTTACTATAAATATTCATTAGAAAGATAAAACTATTTCCTACATAATTATATTTTATTTATATTTTTTATAGATTACATAATTTAATATATTTATGACACAATGGTGATGCAGTAATTACTATAATAGTGAAAAATTAGAATATTTGATATTATAAATACCCAAATAAATATAATTTGAGACTTTTATTGAATTAAACTAATTTTCTAGTATAATATGACATATTAGGATTGATTTAATTGACTTAGTTCTATGTAATCATTCTGTAATGAGTTTTAAAAAAATCAACTGTTGAATAGTGTCAAAATTGACATAAAAGAGTTTTTAAAAAATATATTATATTATTAATTGATATTAAATTCCTAAAAATATAAGGATCAGCCAAGCGACTTATATCATGATAGGTATATCATTAAAGGACCAATTGGGGGTCTCTTGGATATATATAGTATTTTTTTTACCTATATAATATAAAAATACAAAGTGACATGGTAAATGTCAAACTAATTAACTAAGAGTTAAAACTAAAAGATAAGGTTAATATAGTAACCCAAACCTGTCTAAATTCTATTGGATGAATGGTTTTAGACCTAGCCCCACCATAAACTTTTAATAATAAACTTTTGAGACATTATAATCCGAATATGAATTTATTATAAATTAATATTTCTAGCTTTTCCAAAGGTGCCCCTCACCCCTCTTATAAAAAGGCACTCCTCCTTCTCATTTCTTCACACCTTCAAAGCCTTTTGGTTCGGCCAAAACCTGACCAAATACTCTCTCAACTTCCCTCACTACAACCTAGAGTCCTTAGTTTGATCATAAATCCATCTTAAGGATCTCTTTTGATCAAATCAAGAGGAAGAACCCGAAGAAGAGGTAATGTTTTCACCACTCCTTTTCAAGTTCCTTTCTTCTTCCACTTCTTATTTATTTGTTATTACCATTATAAAATAATAACTCTAGTATCATATATATACTGTTATGTTATTATAAATATGGTACAACCATATTCAGTATTCTATCCATCCTTTGAATAACATGTCACCATACGTGCATACGTACGGCTTACCGTCTCCACGTCGTGGTGTAATTGTTATTCAATATATTATTATTTGGATGGGTATAATAATGATTTTTAACTCATGTAAATAATAAATATAACATGATAATGATTCTATATATATGATATAACATCAAATTATATATTATTTTAATATCAAAAGAATGATATTGTCGCTCGTGCGTACGTATGGACTACCGTCTCCACGAACGCAATGAGATTCATTCTCCATCATATCCATTCAAGTATAATTATAATTTGATGATTTAAAAATAGTATCTAAGTACTTGATATCATTCTGGATATGAATAATATACATCCCATTAATAACGAATATGGCTCACATAACAAAGAATATAAAGTAAAATGAACCCGTTAACACCCGAAATGACGATAATTCTAATATATTATTAAAAAATCAATGTAAAAAGATCATATATGATATCATATTAAAGTAAATGATCCTTTTATAATTCAATAACAATTATTTCACCATTATACAGGAGGTTAACCTACCGTCGACCAAGGAAAAAGTACAAAGTAAGGGATTTTCTTATCTCACTTTCAATTCCGTGAGATTTCCATTGTTCGCCACTAAATTATTGAAAGTGGTGTGTTGTGTACTTCCATTTGATATATATTATCATGATTCTCTTTATATTCATGTTATTCTGTAAATAATTTGGTGTTTTTTAACTTTTGTCCATACGAATCAGTTGATTAACGTGGTAAGGAGTTTCTTATCTCACTCTTAATTCCGTGAGAATTCCATTATTCACCACTTATTTATTGCATGTGCTGTGTGTGCTGCCCATGTTTGTATTCATTGTGTAATATAATTTAATTCATGTATATTTACATCATCATTGTGTTATCCTTCTTTCATGGGCTCATGTTTCATAAGTTACCAAATCGATAAGGGAATTTGAAATTCCAATTTCCATTTATTCGGCTTTACGCAAACTCCATTGATTATTTTACTCCGAGATTATGTGTGTAATCTCTATTCATTTGCTTATGTCATGATTTCCACTCCCCTTTCCTATGGATATAATTTTGATACACATAATCACTCCATTGATAAATTCTCAAGTCATCGATATGAATTTTATAAGAGTAATTTTAACTCATTCTCCATTTGTTGAGTTAAACATCCAATTCACTGGTGTTGTTTTTACAAGATTATGTGTGAATGTCCTTTGATTGTTTTACACTAAATAACCAATCATATTTAGTGTATTTATATTTTTCACACATAACTATGTTGTTGATTTATCCTTAACCTAAGGACATGGCCTTTGTGAGAGATTTCATCTCAACTTAAATTCCATTGAGACTTCTTTGTTGTTATACACCAAATCACATTTATGTGGTGTATATAATGTACTTTGACAAAGTATATCATGAATCCCTTTATTCTAATGATATTACAAAGTTTTTATTACCTCAGTTATTTGTATTCAAGTGTCTCTCTTTTGGTTAGAATCTCTAACTAAAATACCATTTCTTAAATGTTTTAAAGACTTATTCATCTAAATATTTCTCATTAATGCCCATGTTTTAAAAATGGTTTTAAGGATTTATTTATATGGACATTAATGTTTTAAAATTAAAACTCCTTTTAAAAAAGTTTCAAAGTGGTATGGGACACTTTGATTCAAAAATCTATTTTAAATGGATTCTTGACAAATAGTGTGACTTTTAAATGATTTCAAGAAAAAGGGGGATATTTCTCTCAAAACGTTTTGATGATTATTTTCATCTATGTCAACATCCTTCATTATTCTTGATTTAGGTTAATGTGATACAATAAAATCTTCCATATTGTATCGAATGAGTTATGTTTGACTGTGGATATGCTATTTTTATACCATTCATGGTTTGTGGTTAAAGTATTGACATTTCGTATGCTAGTTTTAATACGAATGTTTATGTTATGTTTAAACATGTTCATATGAGGAATGCATTGGACTTAATAAGTGACGGGTGGAGCCCGCTATAGCTCCTCGATGCATCAGTAGGTCTCATGAGACAAACTAGTGTCTTGGAACAAGGCCTTGGAAAAATCTTATTTTTAGTCTTGGTACGAGGCCTTGACTATGTGGTTATGATAGTCTGGAATTATGCATTCCATCATTATGAAAGTGGTTATTGATATTTCATGGGATTTTTCGACAAGTAGAATATTCATGTGAGTAATTAAATGGCATTATTTTATTTTATCTTTTCCATTTTATGCTGAAGTTCAAGTTTAAAAGGCTTTTGTTTTAGTTATAAACTGGCTTAAGTGTTTATGCTTATCTATGAAAGCTTCTGCTATAATGTTATCCTTACTGAGATTCTGAGCTCACCCCTTTCAATGTTTTATTTTTCCCAGGATTATGAAGAAGTAATTTATGAATGACCTGTAGGGATAGTATGAGGGGATATGAAGACAAGATGTTTTTTTTATGATGTAATGTAAAACTTTATGGATGTATCTAGTTATTCCAAGGCTACTAAACTAATCGGTCTCTCAAGACTTGATCTTTCTTGTGATCATGCCAATGTTATGTAATAATTCACCAACTCTGGGTAACTGGGGACGGGGCGTTACATTCGTGATGTTGGGAAAGCCACCATCCCACAAGAAATGGGGTTGTTCCGCACATGGTGATAAATAGGGGTGGGGGTAATATTGAAATCAGAATGAATCATAATTTAGAAATATAGATAATCAAACATTAATCCCATCCTTTCGGTTTCTTAGAAAATAACCTTCCCACTCATAAAAACATTCATTGGTAACCATATATCCATAACCTTAAAAACCCACTTCCCAATAATAACCCAACTCCATTTAATTTAAATAGTTTCTATTTATTTTTTTAATGGTATTCACTTAATTTATTATATCAATACTGCAAATCTACTAACCATAACCACAAATTGACAAAACCAGATTTGTAGATCGACTACACATCCTCGTTCATCCACTGTCAACTATAATATTTCAAAGTTATACTGCATAATCCTACTCTAACTAGACATCCCTATAGCCCTGATTCCTAAACAATTCCCAGATATAGTACCACTAAATAATAAGTCCACATCTATATTATTATCCCACTTCCCAAAATCACTCTGCAACCAAATAAAAATAATTTTATTTCAAATGCATACAAGCTCATCCATTACACAATCAATAATTCTCTCATATTTAGAGGCCAACTCACCACCTATACCACCTCATGCACAAATCCCATAGTAACTATCATTAACAAAACCCTACTACAAACATATACCACACCCTTCTCATTGAACTGACTCCTTTATCCATCCTTTTACCCACAACCATACTCCCAACATTAGCATCACACAACTCACACATGGTTACAGAACTCAACAAAACTCATTACTCAGCCACACCTTTCGAAAGGACATGTATGTATTCAGATTTAACCTATATAGTTTCATTAATTCCACTTAATTATGGTTGGGGTTATCAAAAAATTGGTTTGATCATAGGGAATCCATTTATATAACCATGTGTATGTGTTTTAATAAATTTCAATGCTATTATAGTTTATCAATGTGTCACTACCAAACAAGACATCACTATTTCATAATCAAAGGTCTCCAATGGTCATAATTTTTAGGATACAATAACAACAATTCATTAATGATTTGATGAAAATGAATAAAATAGGCGATCAAAATCAAACCACTACCTTCCAATTAATTCATTCAACCCTTATATATTTTTAACACATTTTCATCATGTTTATTTCTCATTTTAAGAACGGTATTAAGCCTTCCTCGTAAGGAATCATTAGTACAACCTCCCCGCATGATGCACAATTAAATAGAGAAAGATGGAATACCGACCTGACGATCAATGGATCAAAGTTTTTTTTATGACTAAAGAATAGTGGTTGCACAAGCATATAAGAAGAACTCTATGAAAAATGAGCAGTAGGGGCTCTAGTATAGGTGCATGAATCTTCTATGGTCGAAGGCTCTTGGCGCACCAAAGGGAATCAGAAAAAAAAAGATGGAAGGGTAGTACACGAATTTGAAAAGTTGGATGCTATTTTAAAGGAAGAATGGTTTTAAAATACAATAATGTGGTATAATGGTCAAAATCATGAGTGTGATTATCTCAAATATCCCATGACATTAGCATATTTAATAACATAATCAATACCCTTTGAAAACACGATAAAATTCCCAAAGACGGATTTAACGTAACATCTATGGTAAATAAAGAATATAATATTTTCATATTTAATAATATTTTTGTATTAAATATTAATTTTACTTTAATGTGGATTCTATGTCCCATGGTGTACTCAATATGCCACAACAGGTTTCTTTGAAATCTTACATTGCACACAATGTTGGGTCATACAAAAAAATAATAATATATTATTATTTTAAATTGTAGTTTAAACCTAGCCATTTTATTGGACGGAATGGAAATAACTAACTAAAATATGAATATATATGTTTGTTAAATATTTTTACATTTATCCAATAAGTTTTTGAGGTCTAAAATAAGAAAAAATCCAATTTTGTGCACAATAGCTCTAATATTCATTAGAAGGAAGATTTAATGACTTTTGATGGGAAACCATCATTAAATCTAATTTTGGTCACTTTTATATGTTATATTTGAAAAAATAGAAATCTTCTTTAGGATCAGGAAATCATAATTTACATAGGTAATTTTTTTTATTTCTCTGATAAAATATATTTTCAAATGAATAGTGAAAAGTACTGTATTTTAATTCAAAAATAACTATTAATCTAATTTATTTATATAGTTATATTTCCTTTATAATTGGTTCTAAAGAGTATTTATAATATAATTTTACCAATTATTCCAATTTTCTTCATTAATTGTAATTTCACTTTGAAATTAGACTTAAACAATTGTTAGTCTTTTGATAGTTATTATTTCATAAATACTCATTTTTTATTTTGATAATGGGAATTAATTTTAAATTAATTTATTCCACTTATGTGTTTCTAATTTGGAAAATATATTAAATATTTGGAATCAAGTGGTCCTAATTGTGTAAATATGTATCTTTTATTTTTAGGCATTATGAATATTTACTTCATTAATAATTTTATTTAACAAGGTTAAAGGGTAAATCTGTTAAATAAGGGTAAAAAAATAATAATATAATAATAATAAATTACCCTAACATGTTTTCAAATCCTATTGGTTGATATATTTCTAACCATGGGAATCCTTGGATTGATTTTGGGACCCCATGGAGCCACATTGTAGTGATAATGACACTTTATTTGAATTAATTTAAAGAAAATAAAAAATTGACATAAACATATATCTTTTAGTAATTAAATTTTTAGACGGTGTTACATAAGTTATATATTCATATATAAATATTATTTTTAAATATAAAATGATTTCCTACATCATGATATTTTATTTATAATTTCAAACAGAATATATATAAAAATATTTATGACATAATAATGATGTCGTGTTTACCTCGTTAATAAATTATTTAAATAAATAAGATTATAATGATTAAAAAAATATCCAAAACCTTTATAATTTTTATTGGATGATTTTATTTCGAACATTATTCATCTTATCTTAAAATTTAATATGTTTTGGACCTTTAAAAACCTAAAATCATTATATAATACAATAATATTTTTAAACATTGCTAAAGAGTCCCTCCTCCCCCTTTTAAAAAGCCCTACCTTATAACCCATTCCAAAACGTTTTATAGACCCTTGGATCTTCCAACCTTTTACCATTTAATCTCCTAACATCCCTCTCATCCTTCTATAATCCTTCCCATATAAATAAGGGAATTCAATTAATCCTTTTGGTTCAAACCAAAAGGAGATACCAGATTTAAAGGTAACATCTTCTCTTACGTTCTTCTATTTTATTTTACTTCTCCAACACAATAAACACTTTTTATTCATTTATTTTATAAAAAAATATTACTCTTAATATACTATGTTTTTTATGAGATTTATTCGAACATCACTTACAAACTCCTCCAACTAATGGGTAAAGAACCGGTTGTTTCTGTGGACAGTGAACTACGACCTCACGAAATAAGGATTGTTCAATATTCTCCTACCACCTATTATGGTAGAAATTAAGATGGGACTATATTTATAGGTGATATATATTATATTTATATTGTTTCTATGATTCTTAATTTTTCATTTATAGAATTCCATTATGGTTATCCATATTGGATGAATACGATAATTTCATTTGAGGAAGTGTAGACTACCGCCCCCTCAAAGTGATATCACTCATCTATGCCATACGTGTAACATAAAAAGGATATTGT
Organism: Viscum album; assembly: GCA_963277665.1. Taxonomy (NCBI): domain Eukaryota; kingdom Viridiplantae; phylum Streptophyta; class Magnoliopsida; order Santalales; family Viscaceae; genus Viscum; species Viscum album. Next base: position 1,542,816,098 of record OY728135.1, on the reverse strand, counting down.
TAATGAAATTATATATTATATTATATTGGTATTATAATATAAAAATTTATCATTATGATTTCATTAAAAATATATATGAAATAGAAATTAAAGGTGTGTTTATGCGTACATACGGCTTACTGTCTCCTTGAATAGTGTGTTCCATTTCTTACCTCCAAATGTTATGTAATATTATATATACATATATATATATTGGATATATGTGATTTTTATGATATCTAAATCATGAATATCATTCTGGAGAAAATTTAATTTCAACCACATGGACAATTTATAATTAAAACATGTTCATTTTTAAAGAAAGTTCCAAACATTGGAAAAATGTCTCATATGAACTAAAATAATGATCGTATTGTATAGAAAAGTATTAATTGTTATAAAAGTAATAATAAACCTGAAAACGTTTCTTAATAAAGTATAAATTAATTTAAGTTTATTATTAAGCAGGTTAATGAACGATCGAGTCATATCGAACACAAGGCAAGGGACTTCATCTCAATCTCCTTTCATTGAGGTATATTTTGTTTTATACACTACATTATTTTATATGGTGTATAAACCCCATTGAGTTTTACATTTGTTCAAAATGAATATATTCTCTATGAAATGTTTTAATAAACAATAATATGAATGTTTCTCTTAATGTAATATAGGAAAATAACATTTTCCGCCACCGCGAGTATTATTTGATCAATGGCTTCCTTAACAAGCTGAAATGTTTTAAAAAGAAAAATAAATACCATATACTCTTTTATGTATTTTGGTATTGAAAATGGTTTTGATAATGGATTTGTTGTATCAATATATTTAAGTGATATATTGTGATTGAAATGTGTAAATGTAATATTTCCATTACATTTGTTTTATCTATTATGAGTATGTTATGATTGTTGGGAATTGTTATGTATACAGGTGGTTCCATTATAAACCTAGGGTGGGTGAGCCCGAGATAGCTCTCCAATGCTTTGGGTAAAGTGACGGTGGTAAATTGGAATGTTTTTTCTAAGATATTTAGGGAATATAATGTGATGGGTATTCAAAATGTGACATCATATATAGTTATAAAAGATAAAATGTAAGTATTTTATGTATGCCACAAGTTACCTATATGATTTATGATTTCTATGAATATTTCAAAAATCATATGATTTCAAGTGATATGTTAAAGAGCTTATGTTATGTATGTGTTTATGGTATAATGTTTTCTTACATTGTTTTATAAACCTTATTGATATTTTTATGCTAATCCCATATTTTTGAAACGTTTTTCACATGGCATAATGAGGAATAGGGTCAAGGATGGGATCAAGGGAACGTCATGTTGTCTAAAACATGGAACTAGACATGAATTTTTTTTCTATAGTTTTATTTTATAAAAAATAGAAACTGACTAGAGTTGTCTACTTTGTAATTTATTAGATGTAATGAAATAGTTATGGAATAATTCTCAAAAACTCTAAACCTGGAAATATCCTCAATGTGGAATATTCATTAAATACAATATTATATAATGTTTTAAATCTGAGTCCTTATTATATGTATAAGAGGTTTTGTAAAACAACGTTAAGAGTTAGGATATTGTTAAATTATTATCCACATATAATTTTTAGTTAATGTTATGAATGAAATTATATTGCATTTATATATTACCTTATTGCTTCGCCTAATATATTTATGTGTTCAAAATGGTTTTCCATAGAGGAAACAGAGCAACTATGATGGTACAACATCAAGATGAAGAAAACCTTCCAAATAAGCAACCTGAGATGGTCGAAATTGGAACTGAATAGTTTGTAGTAGTGATGGAATAATTGACTCAGACTATAAATGGTGGTGGTATCCATGCATGAGATCATCAAATCAACCATATAGAAAAATGTTAGTAGTGAATCATTTCATGAGGTAGAATCCCCTATCATTTATAGGATTATCTGACCCTATGCTAGTTTAAGGGAGGATTAAAGCACTGGATATGATTTTTGATGACATGGTGTGTTCAGAACATCAAAATTTCACAGTCACTATTTAACATTTTAAAGGTGAAGATGATCAGTGGTGTTCGATTGTAAATAATATCAGGGATAGTGAGGAAATTGATACTCTTTATTGGGATGAATACAAAGGTAGGTTTATTGAGAAATATTTTCTTAAGTTGGTTTGACATAGGATGGAAAACAAATTCCTAGAATTGAGGAAGGAGGATGACTTAGTAGATTCTTATAAAGAAAAATTCACTCAACATGAAAGGTATGCTCTAAATTTCTTACGAGATATTAATAGTAAAATCAACCACTTTTAGTCATGATTAAATTCAATGTATCTAAGGGATTTAGAATCTCATGAGATAAAAAGTTATGAAAAACTTGTTTAATTTCCCGAGTAGGTGGAAATGGAGTTTGCTGATGATCAAGTGTTCTTTGACAAACAACAGAATAAGAGTTTTAGGTGTAAAATAGAATGGAAGAACTCTTCAAAACATTTTGATACTAAAAAAAATAATTTTAAAGGTTGTGAAAATTGTGGTAAAAAAAATGTTTGGGAATGAATTTTGAATTCTGGTAAGTGCTACTGATGTGGTAAAATGGGACATCTGGTTCATAATTGCATAGAAAACGATCATGGTAATGGTAAAAAATCTGATTTATAGTTAGAAAAATGTTTAAGTACAATGAAATTGGTCATTACGAAAATTAATGTCTAATGAAGAACTCAACTGAGGGAAAGAAGCTATGCTACAACCAGAAAGGGGTGGTGAAATCCTTTACAAATATGTCAGTAGATGTGGGATATCGAATAACGTAGTTTTAGGTACACTATTTCCTTGGTCATTTTATGCAATTGTGTTGTTTGATTCGAGAACTACACATTCATTCATTTATGAGATGTTTTCTAGTAAATTGGGAATTCCATATGAGGATATGAATTCTAAAGTTATGGAAAAAACTGGGGGTGGGGGGAATGTTGAGACAAAATGAAATTATAAGAACCTACCTTTCCATGTGGGTGGAAAGAATCTACCTACAAACCATATTGTTTTGCCTCTATTAGAGTTTGATGTTTTTTTGGGTATGGATTGTATTTCTGTTTATCATGCTATGATTGAATGTAGAGAAAATGATGTTAATTTTCAGAAATATTTTCAGTTTGTGTACAAAAATGAACCCTTACTTTTGATAACTTATCATGAAGTAGAGAAACTAGTTAAATATTTAAATGAATGATACCATGAACATATTATTGAAAACAAAGGAACTTTTCAGATTAATGATGTTCCAGTGATAATTGAGTACCTTAATTTTTTTCCTGAATATTTTCTTGGTATAATACCTAATTAAGAAGTTGAATTTACTATTGACATAGTTCCTGATGCTAAGATAATTTCAAAACCCCCTTATAGAATGACAAAAATTGAATATTTAGAGTTAAAGAAGCAATTATAGTAGTTATTAGATAAATGTTTTATTCGATATTGAACATCACCGTGGGTTTCTTCTATGTTGTTTTTTAAAAAGAATGATGGTTCAATGAGACTTTTCATTGATTATATAGAATTTAATAACATCCATGTTAAGAATAAGTATCTCTTGCCTCATATCAATGATTTGTTTGATCAGCTCTAGGGGGCTCAGTATTTTTTGAAGATTGAGATGATGTGGGGGTACCATCAATTGAAAGTAATGGAAGAAGTCATTTGTAAGGCCTCATTTCATACTTGATATGGCCATTATGAGTTTTTATTTATGTCTTTTGTGTTACCCAATGAACCTGCTGTATTCATGGATCTTATTAATTGAATTTTCCATTAGCTATTGGATAAGTTTGTGGTTGGGTTCATTGAAGATATATTGTTTATTCTAAAAGTAAAGATGAGCATGAAATCCATTTAAGGGTTGTCTTGTAATCCTTAAAATAAAAAATAATGTTTGGGAAATTCATCCAGTGTGAGTTTTGGTTATAACAAATTTCATTCCATGGTCACATTATTTCAAAAAATTGCATTACTATTTATCATTAAAACAAAATTTGTTGAATAATGGAAAAGTCCTAAAAATATAATCGAGATTCTTAGTTTTCTTGGTTTGGAAGGTTATTACAAGAGGTTTGTTGAAAATTTGGCATAGTTATATATCTCAATGTATAAGTTAACTAAAAAATGTGTTAAGTTTATTAGGACAAAAAATGTAATGATTATTTTTTAGGAATTTAAAAGAATATTGATGAATGCTTCATTTTTGGAACTGCCTTCCAGAATTGCTGAGTATGTTATCTACAATGATGCCTCATTGAAAGGACATGGTTTTTTCTTTATACAGAATGATCAGGTAATTTTTTATGCTTCACGTTAGTTGAAACCTCAATTGTTAAATTACCCAACACATACTTTGGAATTAGTTGTTATTGTTTTTTCTTTAGAAATTTGGTTGCATCATCTGTAATGAAAAAAATGTCAAATATATACTAAACACAAAATATTGATATATATATTCACTTAGAAATAATTAAACAAGTGATAGAGAAGATGGGTGGAATTAATCAATCATTATGATTGCACGATTCATTACAACCAGGGAAAAGAAAATAAAGTGGCTAATTCTTTGTGTCAAAAAAGTTATGATTCATCAACCATAATACTTTTGGAACGAGATCCTTTGGTTTTTTATTTAAATAAATTTCGCATAGATGTTGTTGGTGCAGGAAATTCCTTTTTTTTCAGGTTTCAGTGAAATCATCTCTATTATACAGAATTATGAAATCATAGAAGGAAGATAGTTACTTGCAGTATAAGGTAGAGTTGGTTCAAAAGTGTAAGTTTCCTAATTTTTCCATTCATAATGATTGTGTTCTGAGGTTTGGAAAGATATCATGTGTGCCTTGTGATTCAAAGTTGATGAATGAGTTTTTATGTGAATCTCATAGTTCTCCATATTTATTTTATCCTAGAAGTACTAAGATGAATAGAGATCTTTGAAAGTGTTACTAGTTGGATGTAATGAAAAAAGATATTGCTGATTTTACTGTGAAGTGTTTGAAAAGTTAATAGGTTAAAGCAGATCGATAGTTACCAAAAGAGATTCTTTATTCATTACCAGTTCCATAGTGGAAATTGAAAAATATATTCAAGGATATCATTGTGGGATTACCGAAAAAATTTGAGGTAATAATTAAATATGGGTTATTATTGATCGATTTACTAAATCTTCTCATTTACATCCAATTGGTGATACTTTTTCTCTAGATCAAATTTCTCGATTGTATGGTAAATTGATAGTTAGGTTTCATGGTGTCCCCCTCTCTGTTGTATCTGATTGTGATCCCAGGTTTACAACTAACTTTCAAAAAGGCCTTCATAAGTTTTTGGGCACTATATTAAATTTTAGTACATCTTTTCACCCTCAATATGATGGGTAGTCAAAATGAACCATTCGGACCTTGGATAATTTCTTAAGTGCTTGCTCGATGGATTACCACGGAAGTTGGGACCAACATCTTCATTTGGTTGATTTTTTTTATAATAACAGTTTTCATTCCAGCATATAGATTCCTCAATTTGAGTCTTTATTTGGGAATTGGTGTCGAACTCCAACTATTCATAATGATGTATGTGAAAGGAATCTGATGGAACAAGAATTAGTTAAAGATATGGAAGAAAAATTTTAGTTGATTTAGAAGCACATGAGAATAGCTCAGGGAAGGCAAAAATGTTATGTGGATAACCAAAGGATGGATCAATTTTTTGAGGTAGGTGATCATGTTTTTCTCAAGGTTTCTCCATGGAAAAATGTGATGAGTTTCGGTATGAAGGGAAAAGTGAGTTTGAGGTTCATTGGACCTTATGAAATCTTGGAGAAAGTTGGATCAGTATCCTACAGAGTATTTATACCGCCATGTTTATCCGAGGTACAAAATGTTTCTCATGTTTCAATTTTGAGAATGTATATTCAGATGCATCTCATGTTTTGAGCCGAGAGGTAGTTTAGTTGGAAGAGAAACTCTCTTATGGGAAAATAACCTGTCTAGATTCTTAACCAAAAAGAGTAAGTGTTGTGGAATAATGTAATTAATCAGTTAATGGTTTTTTTGAATACTTACATGGTTGAAGAGGAAATGTGAGAATCTAAAAATACTATGAGGGATAATCAACCCCACATATATGATATATGGATAGAATTGTGGGGAAAGAATTCCCAAAAGGGGGAAATGATGTAACATCCTAGGTATGTAATGAATATAAAATTTTCCTATTTATTAATATTTGTGAATTATGTATTCTTATTACTTCAAATGTGATTCTATGTTCGATGGAATACTCAATATGAAACAACAGGTTTCTTTGAAATCTGACATTACACACAACATTGGGTCATACTGAAAAATAGTAAAATAATAATATTTTAAATTGTAGTTAACGCCTAGCTATTGTATTGGCAGGAATAGACATAACTAACTAAAATATAAATATACTTGATTGTAAAATGTTTTTACATTTATCCAATAAATTTTAGAGGCTTAAAATATGAAAAAATCACATTTTTTAATAAATACTCTAATATTCATTAAAATGTCGATTTACCACGTTTTGATGAAGAACACTCATTAAATCAAGATTCGGCCACTTTTATATGTTCTATTTGAAAATATAAAATACTTCTTTAGAATCAGGAAAAGAAAATTTACTTTTGGTAAATTTATGGAATTTCTTTGAAAAAAATTATTTTTAATGAATAGTGAAAAATAATGTATTTTAATTCAAAACAGCCTTTTATTTTAATTTATTTATAATGAAAGATTAATTTTTTTAATTGGTTTTAATGTTTAATTAGAATAGTTTTTTACCATTTAATCCATTTTTTGTCTTTGGATCTAATTTCACTTTGAAATTGGACATAAACAAGTGTCAATCTTTTGATAGTTATTATTTTTTAAAAATATGCTTTTTTGTTTTGATTATGGGAATTAATTTAAAATTAATTTATGCATCTTCTGTTATATGAATTTTTAAAAATGGATTCCATATGTGGAGTTAAGAGGTCAAAATTGTGTAAATATGTGACTTTTATTTTTATACATTATGAATATTTATTTTAGTAAAAAATTTATTTACCTTGGTTAAAGGTTAAATCATGTAAATAAGGGGAAAAAATAATATTATAATAATATTAAATTACTCTAACATGTTTCATAATCCTATTTGTTGATACAATTTTGACCATGTAAATCCTTTGGTTGATTTTGGGACCCCATGGTGCCAGATGGGAGTGATATTGATACATTATATTAATTTATTTAAAGTAAAGACAAAAATGACATAAACAAATATCTTTCAGTAAACAAATTTTTACATGGGGTTATATAAGTTATCATTTTGACTATAAATATTATTTTGAAATATAAAATGATTTCTTAAATCATGATATTTTTTTTATAATTTTTAGACATAAAATAAATAAAAATATTTTTGACACAATAATGATGTAGTGTTTACCTCAATAATTAATTAATTAATTAAATAAGATTATAAAGATTAAACAAATGTCCAAAAAATGTCCAATTCCCATTGGATGAAATTATTACAAACATTAGTCATATTATATTACACTTTAATAAGATCTAGACCTTTTTAAACTGAAAATATTTATCTAATAGAATAATATTTTCAAACATTCTTATAGAGCCCCTCCTCCACCTTATAAAAAGAACTCACTTCTATCCCATTCAAAATACTTTGAAAGCTCCCTGGATCACCCAAACATAGCCCATTTAAGCTCCATACATCCCTATCCTCTTATAGGTAGAATTATCCTAGCAATAAGGCAATTCAATTAAACTTTTTGGTTCAAAAAAATGGAGATAATTGATTTAAATTCAACATCTTCCCTTAAGTTATTTTATTTTATTTTACTTCTCCAATAGAATAAAATCTTTTTATTCCAATTTTATATAACAAACAACAGTATCTAAAATATAATAGGTTGTTTCTATATAATGTATTCTAATTACACTTACACACACCTCCATCTAATGGGTAATGAACATATTGTTTCTGTGGACCGTGAACTACTTCCTAACAAAGCGATGATTGTTCAATATTCGCCAACCATCTCTTATATTGACCATTAAGATGGAACTGTATTTATATGTAATATATATTATATTTATATTTTTTCTAGGGTTTTTAATTTTTCATTTATGTAATACCATTATGGTTTTCCGAAGTTGGTAAAAATGATAATTTCATTTGATGAAGTGTGGACTACCACCCCCTAAAAGTGACACGACTCATTCATGCCATACGACGAACGTATAAAGGATGGATTTAATGATATTATATATGATATTATTCTGAAATTTTAATATATATATATATATATGTATCATTATGTTTTCATTTCATTATATTGGAAATATAAATGAAATAATCCTTCATGTGTACGTACGACTTAACATCCCCATGAACGGTGCATTTCATTTCTTACCTCCAAATGTTATTTATTGTTATAAATACATATATATATACAGAATATGTTGTATGTTCCCCGAAATTTCAAAAAATATTTTTTCATAAATTATTTATAATTTTATGAGTCCGCAGTTTCTGACGGCGCTCGATTCCGAGGCCCGGAGTGCCCAGAATGAACCTTCGAAGTTTTGTTAAGCTTATATTAATGTGAATATGTAGTTTTCCTGAAAAAGTGGAAAAACTATTAAAAGGATACTCGAATTAGAAATCTGATTCCACCTTTGAACTCCAGATAGTGGGTTTACCCTAGGCGTGACTTATGTTTAGTCGGTGTGGCCCTCCTGTAAGAAACCCAAAAATGGAATAACATTAAATTAAAAAATTAAATAAAGTTATTTTTATTTCCAAATGCATATAACTCAAAAATGGTAAATCATATAAAAAATCTAAGGCCACCGCTGATCTCATGAGGGTGAACTTTCTTTATGAAGCTACTAACTTGGGTCGGCAAGGTCCACCAGAGAAAGATAGTTTTTGGCAGAAAATAAAATAATTAAGTGACAATTATTTTATTTTAAATTTAATACCATTAAAATGGTAACACGGATTGGAAATATGAGGGTACCGTTGGGTTCTTTGGGCCGTTTTTCACCTAGGAAGATCCTATCCTCAACCGAAGTGGGTCAATGGTGGCTGTTAATAATTTTCTGAACTTTTTTCAGGTATGTTTAGTAAACATACGTTTGGGATTTTATATCTTTTGAACCGGTGCTCGGAACCGAAAACTGAGTGCATCATTGAACTCACAATGCCGATATTCACTTAAGGAGACCTTTACCGCAATTGCGTTATGACATGAGTGGAAGTTATTTTTTTGGGGTTTTACTATATAAATTAAATAGAAATATGTTCAACATATTTTTATTTGTGGTGGTTTAATCCTCCAAGTCGAGGTTGGAGGTGGGGCCCACCCACACATAACCTCCATTGGGAGGATATTATTAGGTGGGACCCACACGAGATTAAAACCCCGTGTAACTCTCTTCAAATGGGGGAAGGCTTTTTGGACTTCCCTCAAAAAAGTGAAAACTCCCCTTTATTAATTAATTTAGCTCCTACGAATAATTAATTAAAATCCTTTTGAATTACATTGAATTCATCAAGACAAAACTATAATAAGAAGTGTATATTATTATTTTTGGGGTTGGCATAAACTATGGTTGAGGGGAATTAAAGAGAGGTGGAGCTTTTGGAGAACTCTCCAGCAAAGAACGCGAAGAACGCAATGAACACCGTCTTCTTCCTTCTTTCCACCTGGGCATGAAAGGGAAGCGTCACCTAATTCTGACATGGATTCTTTCCTTGACTTCTTCCTTCTTTTTGATATTTATGACGAATCAACACCATCTTTTCTGCAACTTCCTCTACGAACGAAAAACAAGGTATGGGGATTGATTATATTTAATGTATGAGTTATATCGTCCTTCCTCGTCATCTAATTTGGTTCGTTGATGGAAGTTTTTTATCACCTAATGCCAAGGGCGTGGATCGAACAAACACGGTCTGACGTCACTCTGTTGGTTCTTGTTTGGTTGACGACGGCGGTGGAACAATGGTGCCACCGGAAGAGAGAACCGCGGTGGAGTATCGGGGGCCAGCGACAGGCCGACAATGAGAGGAACCAGTGGTGAAATGAACACCGATCGCCAAAAGGGTGCGGTGCCGTCGCACCATGCAATGAACCGGGACATGACCAGGCGGGCTGCGATGGTACCCAAGGGGCGCAGTGATGTCGCACCATGCAGGAGGAAAGAGGTCGCGGCCATGCGGGCTGTGGCGGACAAAGACGGCACGTCGCCGTCACGCCGTGCCAGAGAGGACCCATGACCAAGAGCCACGGTAGACGGGAAGGGCAGTCGGCTGCCAGCGGGTACTCCAAAGGTGGTACCCCTCAGTTCCTGCAGTCAGCGAGCCAGCGCCATGCACCGGCCGTTAGAGAGATAGGGGGCACTGACCACACCCTGCGTGACCACCGCTACCTTCGGTAGGTTGTCTTCCAACCTCCCACGTGTGGACATCCAGGCCACGCAGGCCGACCAGCCTGGACACCAACTTCTGGTCCACCACGGACTGGGCCGCCACCGGTCGGGCCACCACGAATCGGGCCGCCACGGGCCGGGCCACCACGGGGCTGTCCTCCACGATCCGGGATGCCACTGGACGAGTCGTGCCTTCTGGCCGGGCCACCCCTTGGGTAAGGCCACCCACTTAGCTCGGGCCACATCCTCAGACTTGGTTGGACTAGCGGACTGGGTCAGACCCCGGTTCGGACTAGGTCGGGCTGGGTCTGTCCGACTGGGTCGGATCGGACCCAGACCCGCTATGGCCGTTTACACCATTTAACCAGTGTCTTGGGCTACAGGTGTCCGATTGTTGTACCTCCTGCAGAGATAAAATTCATGGAGCGAGGCGATTCTTTTGGAAAACTCCACTTGTGGTTTGGACAACATTGGAGAATGGTCGTGTTTGGATTGAGCGTAAATCCAACAGGGCCCCTAGAAATGAAATGCCAATAATAATTAGACTGGGTGTCCGATTTATGTCTCTTCTGTTACGTTAGGTTCCTTTTGTGAGACAGAACTATTTCATACATCAACTCAAGACTTCATGTAAGTTGATGTATCGACACATGACTCAGGGAGAAGACCCTCCCGAAATCGAGCGTGCTATGGGTGAGAACCCTAGAGCTAGCTGCGACAACTACCATACTAGAATCCTCTGTGGGTTCGATGACGAAGACTACTGTATCATAATCCAGTGTGGGTCCGATAGAATAGTTGGTCTTGTTTTCTTCTGTGGGTCTGATAGCTTAGATTAATTTGTAAATACAACTAGTAATCTCTATTACTCTAGAGTATCTAGTCTTGTATCCTGTGTGGGTCCTACATATTAGCTGGTCCTATATCATGTGTGGGTCTAACAGATTAGATAAATCAGTGACTATACCTGATAATCTCTATTACTCTTGAATAGATGGTCATGTATCTTGTGTGGGTCAAACAGGTTAGAGGAGATAGCTTGTCTGGTCTCCTATGTGAGTCTGACAGCTTAGATGAGATAGCTAGTCATGTATCCTGTGTGGGTCCGACAACTTAGACGAGATAGATGTTCTTGTATCCTATGTGGGTCTGAAATCTTAGATGAGATAGCTAGTCTTGTATCCTGTGTGGGTCCGACAGCTTAGTTGGTCCTGTATCCTGTGTAGGTATGACTACTTAGATGTTCCAGTGGCAACATCTAATCACCATTTTCTCTCTAATATTGTGGCATACCTGTGTGAGTTGAGTCATGACCTTCAACCATTATCATTTGGTGAATGACTTTACTTCCTTTGTGGAATAGTTTGTGGTTGGGCTCGAGAGTTGGAGCCGAACTATGAATTAAAACTTAGGTATATTAATGAGCATATACCTATGTATGGTTGGTTGATACTTCGTGATTGTATCTTTATTCTATGGTTTGTCCTTTATGGATTTTGGGAGACTATCAGGGGTCTCGGGGTCCCTACTGAGTATCGTTATACTCACCCCTGCATGGGTTATGCCCGCACCTCGATGTGTTAGATGCAGATGACAGACAGTGCTGAGGAAGGCCGAGAGCACCACGACTTTACGGTACCCGGAGATGGACCTTATGACGAGTCGACACACGGAGAATACTCACGGATGTGGGTGCTGAGGTGGCCATCTGTACCTACCCTTCAGGTAGGAACCTGAAGGAAGATCGAGGAGATGTTCTATACTTACAGGTGTTTGTCCCTTTTTAGATGTACTTTACTGTTGGGTATGTATTTCCGGCCACATTACTTTTAGCACACTATTTGTACTCAGTTCTAGGTAGTTTTTTACTTCATGTTGCATACATTTTCATGTTTGTTAATTTTTATAAAGGAAATGCCTTCCCAGATTAGAGATTTACGTCATTGATGCTAGTCACGAGACCCTGGCCTATGGAAGGCGGACTTGGGGGAGTCACGGCACGAGCCCCAAGGATAGGTCATGACGTATATATAATATATATGATATCTTAATCATGAATATCATTCAGTAGATAATGTAATTTCAACCACATAGACAATTTATAATAATAAAAAGTTCATTTTTAACTCATGTTCCGAACATCAACAAAATGTATGATATGAACTTAATTAATTAACTAATTCCATAACAAGGTAATAATTGATATAAAAGTAATAATAAATTTGAAAAATGTTTTTATGCAAGTATAAGTTTAAATTAATTTATTATTCAATAGATTAAAGAATGATCGAGTCACGTGGGACATGAGGTAAGGGAATTCATCTCAATCTCCTTTCATTGAGTCATATTTTTTTTTTATACACGACGTTCTTTTATATGGTGTATAATCCCATTTTACATTTAATTTTTTTCAATATAAATCTTTTCCATATGAATCCTTTTACTAAACAACAAAAAAATGAATATTTCTTTTAACGTAACCGGTGACAATGACCTTTTCCCCGGCCACAAGTATTATATGATCTTTGGATTTCTTAACAAAACGAAATGTTTTTAAATGTAAAATTAATACCATATACTTTTTTATGTATTTGTGTATTTAAAATGGGTTAGATAATGGATTTGTTATGTCAATATATTTTAATGATATATTGTAATTGAAATGTGTAAATGTTATATTTCCTTTAAATTTGTTTTTTGTGTTATGAATATGTTATAGTTCTTGGGAATTATTACATATATGGATGGTTCTGTGATAAAAATGGAATGGGTGAGCCTAAGATATCTCTCAAATGCATTGGGTAATGTGACAGAGGTAAATGTGAATGTTTTTCCTATGAGATTCAGGAAATATACTGTGATGGATATACGAAATGTAACTCCCTACGTAGTTGTGAAAGCTACAATGTAAGTATGTTATTTATGCCAAAAGTTACCTTTAATATTTATGATTTCTAGGTATATCTAATTTATCTTATGATTTCATGATGTATGTTAAAGAGATTATGTTATGTAATTATTGATGATCTAATGTTTTACTTCATTGTTTTATAACCCTTACTGGTCTTTTTATGCTCATCCTAGGAGTTTGAAATGTTTTTTCACAAGACATAATGATGAATAGGGTCATGGATGGGATCATGGTAATATCATTCTATCTAAAACATGGAACTAAACATGAAACTTTTTTTAAGAGTTTCATTTTATGAAAAAATGGAAACTGAGTAGAATTGCCTACTTTGTAATCATTGAGATGTAATGTAATAGTTATGGCCTAATTATCTAAAACTCTAAACCTAAAAAGATTCTTAATGTGAATTATTAATTTCATTAAACATTATGTAATGTTTTATGGTAAGGTCCTTATATTTAAACCAGGTTTATGTCAAATAATATGTAAGAGGGGTTAAACTGGAAAACTGGGAAAAGTAGGAAAACTTCTACTGAGTCACTGATGGGTGAGTCACCATTACGGTGCCACTGATGGGTGAGCTACCAAAGAAACCTTCCAATGATGAGCCACAAATGCTGGCCCACTGAAGAAACAACATAACAACACCTACACCTACTAACTCCATAACCTATAGAAACCTTGGCATATAGACTCCATGACCTACTAATGCTAAGACACACTGATGTAGATGCCCCTAACCCAACGATGTTGATGCCCCTGACACACCGTTGTCGACGTCCCCAAGCCACCGATTTCAACACCCTTAACGCACTGATTCTTATGACTTCAACTAACTGATGGAAAAAATGAAATTTGAAAACTCTTGAAATAAGAGACCATTATCTCCATTAACATCCTAACCACTAGATTTTCACAATGGAAGGACGCATGGAATTCCATTGACAGTCCATAAAGATACCTCTCAAACTATTCACATCCTCGTATACCTCTCAAAATATATCATATACCTCTCAAACTTTTCACAAGAACATGTTATTATATCATATACCTCTCAAACTATTCACATCCCCAATAGTTTCAAAACTAACCGAGAAGATAAGTGGTCTAAATGACAGTCCATCAAGATACCTCTTAGGAGTAAACCACCTTGTTTTATTCTAAGTCTACAGTGAAAATCTCAAAATCCCAAAACACCATGCTATCATTTAACTCCTAAAAAAGCTATAGAAACACTACCACTCAACATCCTCATGAATCCACACACACACCAAATGGAACGACATCCAGAAACATGGATTTGGCACTCTATCATCTATGTTAAGATACTATACATATTGGGAAGCACTGTCTCACCCACACGAGTTTAATCACATCCACATTAATGCATTTGATTAGGTATCGGGTTCTCCCCTCCCCATAGTTAGATATTTTCACAAAAAATTGAACAACATGGAATCAAATTATCATACATAAAGTGAGTTCATACATTACATCACAATATAGGTACAAAGAAAAATAGCTGATAAAACATAGAACAACAATGGGTACTGGGCACACATTTGTGATTCCTATTCTCAAGTACACTCCTAAAGGCCACCATGCATCCATAAACACACAAACCAAATGAATGGTCTTCCACGCATCACATTATCCTCACAATTCACTATAATTGTTGGTACCTCAATGATCATCACATTTTCCATAACATCTAACTCTCCATATCCAATGATATTGGAGTTATCATGTACATACCGATAGAGATTATAGACATTCAAGATATCATGGATCATCTCCAACCAGAGTGGAAATTAAAACTAATATGTCACCTCACCAAGTCATCCCAACATCTCGAAAAGTCTAATGATCCTAAGAGAAATATTTATTCCTCTTTAAAACCTCAGATATCTAAACTAAGTGAAGACCTTTTGAAAACATGGTCCCCATCCTTGAACTCAAAATTCATCCTCCTTTGATTGGCATGTGACTTTATTCTATCAAGATCCACCTTCATCCTCCCATGAAAAAGTATAACCTTCTCTGTTGTGCTCTGCACTACTTCCATTCTAAGAAGGGCTTCTTCCCCAACCTCAGTATCACTTATAGGTGATGAAAATGGTCTTTTGTACATTGATTCGAATGGTTACTTTCCAATTATAGAGAGATTCGTATTGTTGTAATAAAAATTGAGCTGAGGATATTTTCATACCCATGATCTCCCAAAGATCAAGACACATTCCCACAACATTTCCACTAATGTATGGATAGATCTCTCTATCTACCCATCCATCTTAAGGTGGAATGTAGTGATAAGGTGTAATTGGGTTCCAAAATCATGTTGCAATACCCTCTAGACTCATGATTTAAACCGTGCATCTCGATTCGATACAATGGATCATTGATCTCCATGTATTTGCACCACATATCTCATGTACCTATGTTCTAAGTCATCCACTTCTCTTCACTCCTTGATTTCTAGGAAGTGAGCTGATTTCATCAATCAATCCACAACTACCAAAATAATATCACTTCTTCCCTGATCACTAGTAAATTTTTTGTCTATATAAATCGATGAGTAAACCCACATACACTAAGCAACATCCATGGGCTGAAATAGACCGTTGAGAACATGGTGCTTGACCTTCACCTTCTAACACACTAGGATTCTTACCACAATATCTGGCACTACCCACATCAACCTAAACCACTAAAACTGTTCCCTTGGGACATGGTACATCTTATAGGCTAACATATGAACTTCTACGGGTGAATTTTGGAACTCACGGAGAAATCCCTCACACATTAACTCTTGGAAAAACTATTTCCCACTAAACAACATACAATTATAATAATACTTTGACCATTATTCAGAGAATCTCCCTGGAAAATGTGATCGTGCATCACTTCTTTCCTTGAATATCCCAACTAAGTCTCCTATACACAACACACCATGGATGTCTTCACTATCATCTAAAATATATATCTTCTACCACTGTCCTTCCCAGCATCCAGGAACAATGCATCCACATCCTCCATTTCCTTCCACACATTTTTTGGTTTCCCAAACTACCCCATTCTGCGAATTCATGCTCAAAGAATCCACAACAACATTCCCCTTTCCTACGGTGTATGTGATTTAAAATTTGTGATCCTAGATGAACTCCACAATCATTCTCTACCATAAGTTCATATCTCATTGGGAAAATATATACCTCAATAACTTGTGCCCGTGAAGACCACAAAGCACACCCTGATGAGGTAATGTCACTAGAACATAAGCGCGAAAAAGGAAAAATAAATATATAGATCATGGTTGGAATAGTTATGTTTGAGAGGGAATAACTGCATATAACAATAATATATCACTCATTTCTTCAACATCAGCAACAATCCCATGCCTAGGCCAGAAGTGTTAGAAAACACCTTGGACATCACCCCTTCCTATGAAAACTGATGCACTGGAACACTAACCAGCAGCCCCTTCAGATAGTTGAAAGGTCTCTAACACTGCACATTCCACATTAAGGCCTAGTCTTCTCTTTTCAAGTTCATCAATGGAGCAGCATCTCAAGAGATGTTTTGTATGATCCACTTTTAGAATCATTCCGAAACCAACTAACTACTAACCTCAACAAAATTATTTGGTGCTTCCCAAGAAATAAATTATTCGAACATTGATGACTCCACTTTTATCCCATTCATAGATACTAGGTTTCTGAGGATGTGCACCTCTCGAATCCATAACATTCACTTAGACATCTCTCTCTAGAGATAGTGGTGTCATTGGACCACAAAAAAATGTCCTCAGATGCCATCTCTTCCCCACATATTTACTTCAGTGGATCATGATATCATCGATAATCACGATGACAAACTGGTCCATGAGCTCATGGAAAATATAGTTCATGAGCCCCATGAAGATGAATGGTGAATTGATGACACTGATGGGAATGACCACAAAATTAAAGTTCCCACACCAACACCTGAAAGAAGTCTTCGGGATGTCACACTTCTTTACCCACAACTGGTGATATCTAGAATACATGTTGAAATTAGAGACCAATCATTCCCCCTTTAACTGGTCTAAAAATTCATTGATCCTTGGAAAGGGTAACTATTCTAGATCGTTGCCTAATTTAGTCTTCGGTAGTCTATACAAAGACTTCGACCATCATTCGCCTTCTTTTCGAAAAAGAATATATCTCCCCAAGATGACACACTTGGGAAGATAAAACCATTCTTCATTAGGTCAGAGACCTGAATCTACAACTCCCACAACACATAAGGTTCCATCAGATATGGAGCCTTTGAAATCGGATGGGCACTAGGTTGCAAGTCATCACTGAACTCAACATCAGGTTGAGGGGGTAAAGTGACAACCTCTTTGGGGAAGACATCCATGATTTCACAAGATACCCATAGAACATCCAATATCTCTGTATCTAGAGATTCCACAGACAGCTCGTCAAACAAGTAATGATGAGGCTCTACACGCATACCTACATTCTAGCAACTTTACTCTCAAATAAAATATATGTGTTGGCCACCCATATCTTAGAACATGGCCCTTCTTCAGAATTAGTCGATTATATTGTTCAATGAAAACAACAAGTTGATGCCTAAAATGACATTTTATGGCTTCATACATAGCAGAATATGATCCCCACTAGACCGATGTAGCCTCATAATCAGTCTACACACCCAGAAAACAACAAACAGACTTGTCTGGCCTCCAACATGCATACTAAACACTAGGGTCATGGTAGGTATCTCAACGTCTTGTCCCATAGCATTGGATACACCACATGAACAAGATAAATGTGAAGATACTAATTCAAAAAAATCATATGCATGAGAAATAAATAGACTGATCGTACCATGAACAACCTCTTGCCATGCTGGAACAATAAGCTATACGGAATGTAACTACCCACACACATCTCCTATACCTCTTTATTATCGACTGACTATGTAGGCATGCCCTGGTTGAGAACCTTGAGGATCTCCCTTTGGTCGGTCTCTCCCAAAACAATCTACCCTCGATGGAGTGGGAGCTTTTAGCTTCTACTTCTGGAAGTGCCTGACTGGAATATTTTGCTACTGAGATAGGTGATAATACTGTCCACCCCCACTGAAAGACACTTAAATTTTGAACTAGTTCAAAATATTCCATTGGACTCCACAGACAATGAAATTTGGTCTTGGGACTATATGGAAAGGTAGAGGTCCAGTATATTGGAACTAGAACTGCTGATTCCTACTTCCTTCTAGAAAAACAATTGATGGACCATACGCCGTGGACCTGCTGCTAATGGATTTCCCCTTTGTCAAACTCACCTAGCTCACGTCTTGCAGCACACCTACCAGTGATTGAATCATTTCAACTACCTTTTCCTTCATATGAACCTCTTATAACATCATTAGAGTGAATGGAGTAATATCTTACAAAATATAAGGTCTAAGTGCATCCTCTAAGGGTCTCTATTTGCACTCCTCATTTGGGAAGAGATCTGGTGTGAAGCTCATGAGATCATTGAACATGATCCCCATTTCCCTTACCAAAATACTCACGTACTAGAGGGTGATTATCTACTACCTCTTCTCATACTTCATCGTGGATGAATGGAATTTCACTCGAAACTCATTCTCAAGTTCATCCCTCGAAACATCAGTCACATAAGTCTCCCTAAGGTAATGGATCCACCACTGAAGTGTTTTTCCATGCATCTAACTCACTGCTAGCATAACCCAGTAATATTTTGGAACCCAGATCTATATGAATGTCATCACCAGTACCTCGAGAAAACTCTACATATTCATATCTGAGGAACTTCCCCATACTTCCCCAAATACTTTTACTATAAGGAATGAATCATGTTCTTCCACATGTCATCTTCCTCCTCTCGATCATCTCTCTATTGATCAACAATTTCAATCTATCATGTTTCAATAACTCATACCACATAGGGATCGACATTCTTGGACATGTAAATAAAGAAGTAAACAAGTAACTCTCAAACCCAATTAGTTTGGAAAATATATTTTAAATTTGTTTTATCTCTTTATTTATTTTAACTCCCAAAAACTAATGACAAGAAAGATCACAATTCATTATTATACATGTTCTATTCCAAGGGTCTCTACCCTTGAATTGGTGTAGCCTCAATTGGTGGTTCAGTAGATCCAAAGTCCTTGAATTGAATCATAGGGGTACTAAAAATCATATCTCCTGGCTAGTATTCCATGGCCTATCTAGCCCACCTATACTTCCTGACACTATTTCCCTACTATCTGATTCAATCCTCATTGTTCCTAACCTGCTTTGATACGATTTTTTCATGACCCTCCTTCATCAAGATGTGGGAATGGGAAGAAAAGTTTCACACATTCCCATTATCAAGTAGAAGAAGAGATAATGACCCACCAAGTCCCACCTTCGATAGTCCCCACATTCGAGACAAGCACCAAGGGTATATAATCCCGCGTAATATGGAAGTCCATACCTTTTGTATAAAAAAATTTGAAGAAAAAATCCATTAAATCCCATTAAACTCCATGTAACAAAAGTGAATGAAAATCAAAAAACCCTTTACCACATGCATGTTCATAAGTAATGATGATACAAGGTACACGAAAAAACCAATGCAATGTTATAAAAGAAAAGAGACAAAGAAAAAGCAACAACTAATCTTGAATCATGTTCTGGTAATGTTCATTACAATCATCAAACTCCTCCTTGAATCATGAAAATAGTTTTATATACATAGGGTGACAATACAAGTATACCCAGTAAGAAAACTAAATCCACCTCTGATAAAGTGAGGGAACGTTCTAATGTCCCAAGAAGAGAAACAATATATCATCAAAATGGCTATTAATGAATAATAACCCGCCCATCCTCACCGAGGCACACTCACCAAAAAACGCAAGTTATGTAATGTAGTAGTTAAAGATCATCGATACATGGTTACCCCAAACCACTTTCCCAAGGGTTAGCTTCTTATCCCTAATGGCTAATGTCATGACACTTCCATTCCTCCCATATGCAGTCCCACTGACACAACCCACCCGTACTCACATGGGAACCAAACAACACACGATCCTTCCCATAGACACCTATTCTAGAACTACCATGACTCTCTCCCAATGACACATGGGCCTCATCCTGAAGATACATGGGAAAACACCCCTTGCCCCCAAACAACTAGGCCACACAACCAATACAAACTCTTTCCTAAAGGATCGTGGGGTATGTTAATCCTCAATCCATTATATCTTGGTCGGATACACTCAAGAGATATTTAACTGGTAGATAGTGTGAGGAAGAAAGTCAGTAACAAGCCATCTATTCTCCCATCGGGATGTTGGGAAAGACAACCTCCCCCATGAAATGGGGGTATTCGGCACAAGATTATCATCAATGGTGGGGTGTGTATACAAATATCATGGATGTAAAATTTATTAACATAGATATGAAAACACTCAGCCGAACCTGTGGGTTTCCAAACAAACAACCTACCCACTCAGAAAAACTTTAACTACTACCCCAATATGCACAACTACACAAACCCACTACCATAGCATATCCCAACCATTTTTCATGTTACCACTTGACATATAATTCTTTATGGGGATTAAAATTAATTTATTCAAGAACTACTGGGAAACCACTGACCATAACCATACATTGAAAAACATGATTTGACATCCCACGTCACATCCCCATTCAACCACTGTCAACTAGAATCTTTCAAAGTTATACCACACAATCCTTCTATCACAACCCATCCCTTCAGCCCCGCTGCCCAAAAATTTCCCACGGGCAGTCCAACTACAAATCAAGTTTATATTAACACTGTAGTCCCACTACCCAAAATTGCTCCATGACCACAACACAACAAAGGTAGGTCACCTGCCAATATGATCAACCATTCTACAATTATCAATCTCTCAAACTGAGATTCCATCTCACCACCTGTATCACCCAACACCCAAAGACTAAAATTCCTACCATTAAACACAACCCTACTTCACAATCATTCCACAACCTTCTCATGGAACAAACTCTTATATCCAACCTTTTACCCACAAACATACTCCCAATATCAGCACCGAAAAACTCACACAACATTACAAAACTAAACAACACACAACACTCATACACACCTATCAATAAAATGAAAATATATTCATATTTATCCATAGGATGATCTTTAATTCCACATAATTATATACAGTTTGATCACACATTAAGAATTTTCAAGGGGCATCAATTTATATAACCATGTATATTTGGATTAATAGATTTTCATCTTATAGACATTTATCAATGCATCTCCAAAAAACATGACATCACTATTTTACAAGACAAGACCATTGAAAATATAGATTTTTAGGGTCACGCAGTCACAAAAATCCAAAAAATATGTAAATATAACAAATAAAATAGGAGATAAATATCAAACCACTCCTTTTCTATTATTTTATTCATTAATGCTATCTTTTGATCACATTTACTTCTTGTTTATTTGTCATTTTAATAAATGTAATCATTCATTCCTTACAAGGAATCATTAGTACACCTAACCCTCATGACTCACAATTAAAGAGTTAAAGAAGGAATCCATACTGGATGATCAAAGGATTGTAGTTCTTCCTTGAGCCATGAATAGGGGTCATGCGAGTAGTAGGGAAGACCTCCATGAAAATAGAGCAGGAGGGTCTCTATCACAGGTGCACGACTTGGGAGGAAGTCTCTAGGAACACTAATGGGAAATGGAAAACACAAAAGTATGGGAAGATATTAGTGTTATTGTTTTGGGTCGTATCATAAAGGAATAATGGTTTTAAAAGACATTAACGTGGGTCCATGGTCAAGATTATGTGGTTTGGGTATCTCATATCACTCGAGACATTATGAAATTTTAAGATATAATAAATACCCTAAGTATCACCCTTAAAACGCATGAAGAATCATTTCAACATGGTTTTCATTAAACAAAATGAAAGTTTGGACAAACAGGATAATTGAGAGAAACTGGGAACAACAAATGGGTCACTAATGTGTGAGTCACCGATGCGGAGCCACCATTGAGTGAGCTACCGACATGACCTACTGACATTGGGTGACTGACGCTAACCCACAGTAGAAATGACCTACCAACACCATGACCTACTAACACCCTAACCTACCGACGCTATGACCTAAGAACCCCATGATATACTGATGCCATGTCCTACCGATGCCCTGACTCACTGATTTCGATGACCCAGAATCACTGATGCGGATGAAAATGACTCATTGATGCATATAACCCTGGCTCACCAATGTTGTTTCCCCTAACTCACCCATTTCGAATCCCTTAACACACCGATGGAATACTGAAAATTATCAAACTCTTGAATTGATACAATTTTGCCTCCCATAACACCCTAAACACTGGATTTCAACAATGTAAGGACTTGAGAAAATCTATGTTTTTATAAACCCCATTGATGATAATAGAAATATTTGTTTTCTTAGGTGATAATTTGTTGTAATTAAGTAAAATGGATGGGTTTTCCAAGATGAAATCACTTAGTTTTCTTGGGTTCTGAAACTTTTTATGCTTTAACAGAGAATGAATGATTTATATAATTTCCATAATCCCACTAAAGAGTCTATTGGGTTCCAAAGACGCACTTCAATCCACATTTCTCCAATCCCATGAAGGAATATCACTATATTTATTTAATGAATTCGTTAGTATTTTAAAAATACCAATTTATACATATAACATTCACACAACAAATCCACCAAGTGATTAATTGTTTATATTAAAATTCACAAGGTTGATAAATATAGAAAGAAACATTAAAAATATTTCAGTTCATCATCATGTGATAGTGAGGACCATTTGAGTATGCTAACAATGGTTTATGTAATTTTAAATTAATTTAAAAATTTTAAAAATTATTCATCTTTTTGAAATAGAACATGTATAATATAATAAATATAGAACCATAATTTTCTTTGTAAATGTATGATGTGACACTAAAACAAAAAATATATATTGATTTACTAATATTAAAATATTATAGAGTAATATAATGATGGGAATTGATGATGGTTAGTTAGGACTAGAATAATTTTAAATTAATCCATTAATGGTAGAGAAACTTTATGAATAATTTGAGCAAAATAATCCTGAAGTAAAAGAAAATAACAATAATAATTATTGATTCATGTATATGGGTAAATAAAATATTATACTAGATTGGTATATAAAAATAATATAATAGTAATGTTATGTAATATTATTCACTTGTGTCATTTTAAATGAAAAATATAGAGGATTATATATAAGAACCAAATATATCATGATATATATATATATATATTTCAAACTATTTATGTGGAAACATTAATTATAAATTTGATAGATAAAATTTATTCTTATGTAGGATTATTATGAAACATATATAAGAAATTTTAATCATCAAATAATTATAAACTATTCTATATATAGAAGTTTGTAGTGTATTTATAAAAATAATTAATACATATAATGTAAATTTTACAGGGATCTAAAAATACATTTTGAATTTAATCGGATGAAAAATAATACTTCTCTACTAAACATGGGGGCCAATAATAATTATATTCCTTTTACTATTTAGATAGAATTGGAAATGGTAGAATTGAATCATAAAAGGTTTTTATAAAATATAAAAAAATATGTCACACTTGATATGGTTTGTTGATATTTAATTTATGGAAATTTGGATATTGATTTTATATAATAATTTATTACTTATAATTATGGAAAATGACACAATATATAACTTTTTAAATTTAGGGAATCATTTAGACACTAAAGGAGAGATAAATTATTATACATAATGGTAACTATCCAAAAAAGTGGAAGAAGAAAAGTACGTATCAATTTTTCAATATATATAGAATCTAATTGTTTGAGTTGATTTCTTTTAAACTAATAATATTATTCAAGAATCTAAAAACGATGATTATCTTATGCACTTGGATTTTTTTATTACAGTGAAACCACTAATAACATTATAAAAACATGATATATAGGGAAAATATGAGGCTATAAGTTGTGAATACTAACACATAAGTCTATATTTTAAATAAATTAACGATATATATGGTGATGGGAATTTTTGAAAATTATTAATCAAAAATAAAATAAATTTTATGCTAACTAAATTTCAATTAAGACTTAAACATTAAAATATTAATGAAAAAATATTGTTTTGGGGAATTTTCCAACTATATTTTCCAATGTGAATATATTTCATGATGTTTTGAAAATTCAAAAGAATATAATATCTTCGAATATTTTATACATAATGATGATATAAAAATCAATCATTATAGGCAAGATATTGATAAAGGATTATGTAACACCTACTATTTAGTTTTAAGTATTATTAATCTCAAACGGGATGATGTTCAGTATTTTATAAATCAACAAGTTATAAGTACAATAATATTATAGAAAATTTAAAACAATCTATGACTTATTATAAATCTTATTTTACCAAAATTAGTGAAATTTCTATGTAGAAAAATTAGTGGAAGAAATATTTTTCCTATTAAATCATTCTCAAAATATTAGGACGGAATTTATTATATAATACATAATGAATCTTTGAGATAAGATATTAAATCAATTACATTTATTGATTATGAATTTTAGTTTTATATTTTATATTTAAATACATACATTATTAATTGGAAAACATCATAAAAAAATATCTTAGTAATCAATAGGATAATGTTAAAACATATTTCAATTTTCAACATTGTACATTTTCCTATTGTATAATATGTTATTGGTTAATTTGACCTCCATCCTTTTTCAAGTGGATTATTTTGACAGTTATATCATAACTTTTTAGAAGGCTAATTGATATGTTCATTGATGAATTCTTATTTTCCTATAATATTTGATTAATACCAACAAAATATATCAAAATCAACATAGTGGTGTGAATAATATATACATCTCCCATATCCAAAAAATGAAATTTTATGATATAAAAAAATCATTATTTGTAAGGGGACATTAAAAATTATTATTTTAAATGAAGGAAACCAAGAGGTGATATATATATATAAAAGAACTAGAATTTTTAGTGTATGTAGTGATAAGATTCTATGGGTATTTATGATTTTACTAAATATTCATAATGTAAACATCAGAAAATTAAAATATGAGGTCGTAACTATAGGAGGTCAATGTAAATGTGATATTTTATAAATATTTAGTAGTGAATTTAATATTTTTAAAAAGATATTCTTTATGGCCCCAAGAATCTATATACCTCATTGGAAATTTATATATGATAATATTTTGATGACTCAAATTTATTTATAGAAACACTGATTAGAATTTGAAAATATTTTAAATAAAATGTTATCTACTACTCAAGAAAATATCAAAATAGTTTTTTCTTAACAAAAACCACTACATAGAATGTGATTAGTTTAATTTTTTATTAAATAGTGAAACAAGGACCCTTTTTAAATTTATGAGTGATTAATTTTTTCAATGATAAAACATTAATAAATTATTTACCTTCAATTAAGATAGATATTAAATTACTGATATAATGGGTGTTTCTTTTAACAAATTGTTTAAAATGAATATTCAGAGTATTCATCTATACGTGATGATTTCCAAGAGGTCCATTGTAAACAGATAATGGATAATTTCGAAATGTGAAATATTTCATTGTTATGATCACATGTGAAACTTCTTATTCATAAATATAAAATTATTATTTCATATATACTTTCAAGAAAAAATTAATTGAAATAATGAGAGAGGTATTATAAATAAGTTAGATATTATATGTGTGATAAGTCAATTTTTTATAAATAAATATCATATTATATTATTTTGATATGTGAAATATTATTTTATGTAATTACTATTTTAAATCAATAGTAATCTGGGTAAATTTATATGACACTATATAATTTTGTAGATATCCAATAAACAGTATTAGTTTGGGTCTTATTTTCTAAAAACTGTTATAAATTTAATAAAAAAATTCAAAAAAAATCGATAAATATAAATGAATAATAAATTTCGTAATTTGTAAGAGATGAAAAAATTCGGTACTCTTGTACATTATATATATGATGATTTAGGATAGGAATTAATTTGTAAATATCCAAATTCATATGGGATGTAATATATTTTTGTTTTTATTTAGGACATATCACAATTTATTGAAGTTTGGGATCTATTGGAAAGCAAGGATTCATCATTGGATAAATTTGTAGCGAAAAAAATAATATATAAGTACTAAGTATCAATGTCAATAATGTGTAATAGTTGTATAACTTTTGATAATAATTAAATCTAATCATTAATTGGAAAATATTTTTTTTAACATGATATAAATAATATTTCATCCAAAACCCAATTTAAAAACTAAAATATTAAATTATTCCAACCTAAGGATAATGTAAATATTATGTTATATCTCAATTTTTTTAAAACACTGTCTTGATGAAAATATATTGAATTATAGAATTTCATTATAAACTCCAATTGAATTATCATGATATAAAATATTTTTTAAAATAAGTACCCTTCCCTATTGAGATATAACTTTAAAAAATTATCCTTTAAAGGATATGAATAATTAATAAATTATTGAAACTAAAAAGATTAAAATTTAATTTGAATGAATTGGATGCAACTTAAATAATCATAAAATTTAATGAATGAAATATATATTAATAAGAAACATATTTCATAATAGGTTGGTTCGTTATTTTGAATAAAAGGAGAGAAATGTCATGTTTTTTATTTCATATATAATTCAATTACAAGGGAAACTATAATCATAGTGTTTAGGGACAATAGTTATTTTATATATTTCAAATAAAATGGAGTCAAAGTGATGACATGCAATGAATTAGAATCATTAAATAGTAATGTACTGAAAATAAATCTACCTTTTTAAAATACTATATAGGGATATCATCAATATAAATCTAAATAAAAAAAGTGTTGAAGAATTCATTATATTAATATTTTACCATGTTATAGTATAATGTATCCCATGAATATTATATTATCATTTCATGTTTTGTTGGGTAAGAATCAGTACACCAACCATATGAAGTTTCATATTATTCAAAATGTTGTTGTATAATAGTTAGGAAACCATTAAAGAATAACAAGATACTCTCTTCATATAGGGATCTAATGAAATAATGGGGATTATTTTAATATACAATTTCATTCAAATTTATTGATTTTTTCATTCATGTGATATCATTCATTTAATTTCCTATAATTAAATTCATAGTTCACTCATTAATAATTTATGGAGTGGATAGTGATTGTTTTGTATTGATGATAGAAATAAACCATGATGAATTATTTCAATAAACTATTTTCGGTAAATCAAAATGCTTACTAGGATTTTATTATTAGAAGACATTGAGATTAAATATTAATTTTAAATATTATAGGTGAATCACATTGTTACATGTATATACATTCTATGTGAGCTTTAAAATGGGGGAACTATTTAATGTAATGAGGTAACACTTATATGGTTTAGTATGAATCAAAATTTGATATTTCATATGAACATTAAATAATTCTTAGTTTTCAACAAACTATGAATTCTTCATATATGAATATCTATATTATTTTAGTTGAAAATGTATTTACAAGAATTGGACACCATTGATATCAGTGATCTAGTTTTATGTCCAACCACTAATGGCCTTATTATTATAAGTAAAATCATAACATAAATATATTATATAATGTTTAAACAATATGTTAAGTAAACACACTAATTATTTTAAATTAAATTAAATTATTGATATAATTATGATTACAATGTGTACCAATTTGTATGTAGATATGTATATGAGATAGAATTTGTAAAATAATTGAATAAATGGTAGCTAAAAGATCAAAATATTGAATTTGGCTAAAGAAAGAAGTGTGAAATTAATAAATAGGAAAATATATTGATGATAAAATGTTTTAAAACATTTTTTGTTGGGATCATCATTGAAATATTCAATATTTATATAATAATAAATTATATGACAATATAAAATAAGAAAAAGATGAATATGAATAATAAAAAATGAATTATTTTATTATGTTTTATTTTATCAATGAGTTTTTATGTTGAAAATTTAATGTGAATTTGAATTAATTATATTGGTATTTTTTGACTTCATGATTTGTTTCATTATATAGTGTAATATTTTATGTGATCATTTGTAAATTATTACTAAAGTGTGATGACATGTATTAACTGTGTCAATGAAATTAAACATAGTTTACAACAGAATTTCTGAATTTTGAATAATTCATTTAAAGACATGAATAATATATTTTTCGTGTTGAAAAGATGATGAATATGAGAAATGAATTTTTCATGTGAAATATTATAATAAATAGGAATTTAATATTTTATTATAGGTGGAATTAAAATATATTAATTTTTCACTTACTGTATAATATGTTTTTGGATTTACATAAAAAATGTCATCCATCACAATCCCGGGACCCACATAATCCACACATGCGGGAGATTGGTCCATCATTGTATAGGTAGATCAATATAGAAATACTATGATAATATTGAAGAATAAGAGTTCATGTAATGGTTGGTATAGAGTGTAAAAACACCCATAAGAGTTGGTTTCACAACAGTGTGGGTTGGAGAAATGTTGGAGGAGGTGATAGAACATTTTTTCTAAATATAAATCTTGGAGTTGAACTAGTTTTAGGAATTTTGGTGGATCTTATTTTGTTATAAGTTATCTAGTGTTCCCATGATGAATTAATTTCTGATGTTGGATTTTGAATTCGTTGATGATGTAGCTCTATTAGATATGTTTTGTATTGAATTTAGGACATTTTATATATTCAAGATGGACCATATGATAATGTATGATGATGTTATATTCCATGATCATTATTAGAGAATATTTATTTACAAAATTTCACATGATGTAACACCCAACAATCTTATAAATCCACTAAGTTTATGTCTAACCTTTAATAGAGTGTGAGATATTACCAATGATAAAATAAATTTTTTTCATTATAAAATATTATCAATTAATTAATGATATAATTTTCAAATCACTTATGATAATTATTTTCATATATGAGAAGGTTATTTACCAAGATTCATACGTAAAGTGGATGTGCTAATTCATTGAGTGATATTTGGGAGAGGTGGTGTTGTTAATATTTTGACGTGGTTGATATTTTTAAATAAATACTTCTATAAATCTTTAATTTCCTAGTAATAATTTGATATAGATAATAGATAAAATAAATTATAAAAATGATTCATATCCACTTATGTATTCTATAAGTTCATGTTAATATTTTATAATCTATCCAAGTCAAATTATTATGAACAAGGTTCAACGATTCATATACAATTATACATATATTCAAAATATTATAAGAAAGTAATTTTTTACCTTTTACAAAAATATTCAAATATATATGATTTAAAAATGTCATTATTACTGTTAGATGCTGAGATAATCAAAAAAAGAAAATGCTGAGGGTATTATTCAAGAACAAGGTAATATAAAGGAATAAGTGAGATAGATTAGTGTATAATACCAAATGAATGAATTATCATGGATATATCAAAATATATTATATGTTATTAAGTAAAACTATTGTTCTTACATTACATAGAGTGTGTGGAGTTATTATTTGTTCAGTGGATTTTTTTTGTGAAGTGAGTTAATATCTATAAATCCTAATATCATGAATTTGGTAATTATATGAATTAGTGAGTTATGAATCATATATTTCCCAATGTGTACATAAAAATAGTATATACAACTAAATTATTTTTGTATAATCTTGAAACAATTATCTATATTAGAATGCAATTTTCACAGAATTATGTTGTTACATAATGAATATGTTATTTGAGTTTTATAATTTCGTGATGAAAAAAACACCATATAGGAAATATTATTTTCATGAATATATAATAATATGGATTTTTTCATGAAGAATCACTTAAAAGGATTGTTTTTTTATTTCTTGATCAGAATTTATATCTTTTAGTAAATATATAATTAACAAAAACATGCATTGTATAAAATAATATTCAGTTGATCACAATAATAATTCAATGCTTTCAAGTAAGAGTAATATATTCTAGTGATTCAAGAACAATATTGGGTTGACCGGAATATATTAATTTTTATTAGATTTAATAGAATTTAATAATTATCAATCTATGTGAAAGTGAAAAATCAACCAATCATTTTGACATGAAGGGGAAGATTGTTTTATATACAATGATTTCATGGAGTTTCAATGATCATACTCATCATGTTGGTGTTTTTTTTATAAACTATGATTGGATTATAATTTATGAAACATTAATGGGATTCCAATATAATGACCCCTGGTGGGATTATTGTAAAATTTAGGATGTTTTTGCTACTTTCCCATCATGATTTTAGTATGATATTGGAAAAAAATACATTTAGTTGGTGATTTTTTTTGAAATGTCTACATCTCATTTCATTATAGGCAACAAAAGTATGTAATCTCTCATATTGTGGGAGAACATTGTAATAATAATATGTTATGTGAATTATTTACATTCAATATTTCATATGGAATGAACAGGTATATTAACATGTTAGATAAATTAAACCATACTAGTGAAGAAGTTCAAATGTTATTCATATATAAAGTAAATGAAAAATAAAAATAAAAAAGAGTGTTCACATTGAATAACCAATCCTCTCTACATTGCATGCACACAATCTACAAAACATTTCAATTAAAAATAGATTAGATGGTTCCACCTCTGATTGGATCTACCATAATATCATTTTTTTTACTTCAAATATATATGATGTGAAAATTTGAATTCAAATATCTATTAGATATTTTTTTTAGGGATAATATAGTTCTAATCACTATCATTGCCTACATGGAGTTTCCAATAAAAACATTAAAGAGAGTAAGTAAGAAAAAATCAATGAAGTGATGAAATATTTTAACGAATAAATATCGAACACAACATAATGATTGTAGTATGGGTGTTTGTCTATCAGCAGTACCTATTAAGTCTATTGATAGTGACATATTTCATGATTCTGGTTATATAATTAATAATGTTTCATTTATTTAATAACTCAATTAATATTATTCATAATGAAATGATTATATTAATAAATTTTAGAGTGAATTTTTCACTACTATTTCATCATTTAACAATGGATTATATAAAGAAAATTCCATTCTTGAAAAAAAATAAGTATATCGAGAAATATTTAACAAGGATGTATAAATGTTACAAGCTACTTTTACAACATTATGAAACCAAAGAATTAGTTGTGTTACATTTCAATTCACATATCTCTCATGATGATGAAGAGATTAAAAAAAAGGATTCTAAGAATGTAGTGAAAGAGAAATTACATGGTATGTTGATCTGTACACTTTAAAAATATTATAAATAAATAAAAAAATTCAAAAATATTATTTTTGAAATAAAATACACGGTAGATGAAATAATGTGATATAATGAATCCTTCCTTATTTCTGAATAATTAAGAGAATATAATAAAAATATTTTGGGTGAATGAATCACTATCATTATAGATGAATTACATTGTGATATTGTTGAGAATTGTGTGATTAGAAATTGTTTTTTAGAAGAGATACATACATTGATGAAACTATAGAAAATCTCATTGAATGTGAAGGAAACTAAAATATATTATCATGAAAATTGATCTAAATGCATGAGTAATTATATATTTTATGAAAACAAAAAACATGTTAATCATATTTATAAATGAAAATTTGATATAAAGATATATAAAATTTTGTTTATGATGAGATAAAATTTCTGAAAATGATGTTTATTTGAATGTAAGTCAAAATTTCTATTTTGAAGGATACATAATAAAATAATTTTAATTTATATGGGGATGATATTTTTTAATAAAATAGAGAATATAAAAAATATATAATTCCTGAATGTGATGAATCATAGTTAATGTTCAGAAATAATGATAACACCCAAGTTGAATAATTAATAAATTATTGAAGTTGAAATACTATAAAAATATTACCAACATTATAATTAAATGAAAAATTGAACATTCCAATAATAATTATATAATGACATTATATAAATATGAATATAATGCATGATCATTGAAAGAGGTATCACTTTTCCCAAGATTCTTATATTTGGACTTATATTATATTATCTTCCATTGTGGTATTCAAAAGGAATTCTTGTCATTCATGGACGAAGAAGTATGATTAAAAACCAAATATATCAAAAATTATGAATTTAATAATGATATGGAATTAACTTTACCTATATTAATCTGAAATTAATATTCGTATTATCAAAAAATTGTTTGATTTAAAATACATAAAAATTGTACCTAAAAATTATAAAATAATAAATTTATAGTCACTATTTGTATTTTTATGTTCAGGCCTTGGGACAATCAGTTATGTAATAATTATTCATTTAATGATAATTATAGAAGCCATGTAATATGGGTTAGAATATTATATTTGAAAAGAAATCATGCCGAACTAATGAATTGTGCATTGAGAAATATAAATCTATATATCATTAATATATGTGGAAGTATAGATAATTTTAAATATTTTTTGAAAAAGGAAATTGTACCATTTATAATGAATTTTTTTATATAGCTCATTGCCCAATTCATACGGTAATGAGAAGAAAATGTAAAACATTTATATCTAATGAATAAAAGAATTTATGTATTCATTGGTGTATACAAAGATGAATATTGAAAATAAATCTATAGATCAAACTAATCCTAATAATAAAAGTTAAATGGGTTCTACAATAATGAATAAAGTATTCTATTATGGTAGAAATATCCAATTCATTGACCATTATAAATATTCTATAAACATCAATCTTCATGGAAGTATTCTAAATGAAGAACATGAATAAATATTGGAATAAAATATAATGGTTTATTTGGTCAATGGTATAGAAGATGAAAATTTTGAACATCATGATATGTTTTGAAAAAGGGATTAACCAAAATGATGTTGAAATTTTTTGTCGATGGTGTAAAATTTAAACACTCATTTATAAAAAAATTATGACATGGATACCTGGTGAAAATAATTTTTTAGAAAATAAATTAAACGAAATATTTAAATCTTATAATAAAAATTATCAATAGAAGAATAATTATACACAATAGATTATGATTTATCTTATAAATAAGTAATGATAAGTTTTATGGCTAGGACAGTTGTAAATGAATAATAATATGGAGTAGGAATAGATGAATTAATGTGTATTTCCTAGTAGTGAAAAGAACCCTATTTTATTTCCCTCTACCCATGTTCCATGTTCTAGTTAAAAAAATGACATACAACAATGGATATTACAAACATTGATGATTACAATATCTTTCTAAAATTTTCTATCCAATTACTATTATATTTACAGTCTTAGAGATTATTATATAACTGAAACAACTTAATCCCATGAAATCTAAATAAATGGAGATTATTTAAAATAAATAAATACTTAAAAAATATATAATTAGCCTTAAAAATCTCCAATATGTTATCCATAGAATAAAAAATTATATTATCAAAAAACATAATACATGAATTAATAACCAAAGGAAATGGAAACCTAATAAGGGCTGACTCTAAATGATCAGTTGGATAAGAGAAACTAATAAAAAAATATGAGATACATTACACATAACATGATATCATAATGAGAATGATGATATTCTCAAGAGAATATAACAGAGAGATAATATACTAAATACATGAAATAATCATTGATCATACAAAACATCAAAAAATCATAGAAATTAATAAAATATAAAAATGTATCCTTGTAAAAATAATTAAAAAATATATACCACATTAACCT
The DNA here is from genome assembly GCA_963277665.1 of Viscum album. Classification (NCBI taxonomy): domain Eukaryota; kingdom Viridiplantae; phylum Streptophyta; class Magnoliopsida; order Santalales; family Viscaceae; genus Viscum; species Viscum album. The sequence goes on along the minus strand of OY728135.1, from coordinate 1,542,781,729 downwards.
GACCTAGATAATAGGGATAATGTCATCTCTAAAATAATTTTCTTGTCTCTCTAACATTTACCAAGATATTTCATTATATGGAAACATCACCCACATAATTGGATGACAATATAAATTGAGTCCCACCAATCACATAATAAATAATATATATATTTGTGTTACATTGTTTCAATAGATATATTATAAATATCTTTGTAGAATATATAGTTTTTACATACTTATCTTGTTCATCCTTAAGGAAGAATTATTAATTTCATCAATAAACATGACACGATAATCCACTTGAAAATTAATTAGTACACATTGACAGTAGGAATCATTCATTGTAAATATAATTCCAATAAGTTTGTTTTACATTGGTTATATAAAACATATTTGATTTGTATTTATAGTTTATACTATAATTTCTCTAATTAATTGAAAAATTTATCATCTATGTTTACACCCATTATTTATAAAATTAAAAATTTTTGATTCACATAAAAAACATTTCATTGTAAACCATAGTTATAAAAGTGGATGATTAGTAATACAAAATGAGTGATGCAACATTCAATAGTTTTTAAATGCAATTTAATATACAATATTGATTAATAACGTGTGTATCATCTATTTAAGTATACCCTTGTTCAAGTTTATCACATATAAGATGAACACTCGTATTAACAATAATAATATTACATGGAATATAAAAACATCAATTTTCTATCGAAAAAAATTAAATATATAATTTTATTCAACCTTGTGAATTATAATTCCATATCATAAAACACAAACGTTCTGAAAGGAAGTCTCTTATGACGCGTCGAATGCAGTGGAATTATATGATCACACAATAATAGGTAAAATTGATTTCATCATTTATTAGAGATCCATATTGAAATATTCATTGCAATTTTTCTCTAAATATTAAATATAATGAAAATTTTAAGGAAAACTAAAATAATAAAACATTTTTGAAACAATTTTTAAATCCTTTATAACATTTCAATAATGGAAAACCTTTTATAAAAGGTGTCCATATGGACAACATAAAAAATTATTTTGAAAATTTTTCTGAGAAAGATATTTTATAAATGATAATAAACTATAATTTTAAATATAGGTGAGGTTAAATTTTATTTCCATTAATAATAAATTTATTTTGGTTAGCGACAACATGTTTGTTAGGTAAAACATTAACATGTATAAAAAACCCTCAAAATATATAAGATTTATTCCAACCAACATAATGATCTTATTTGTAAAGAAATTAACAAAGGGTTGGATATTAATGAAGAGTTGTAATATTGATATATATATATAATGTAAATATATAATTTTAGAAGAGAATATTTCCCATGGAGACATCGAAAATCAAATCATGATTTTATTTTAACGTGTCATAAGAAGAAAGTGTTTTTTCAAAAAATACTATAACATTGTAACATTTTAAAAAAAATTATGAATAAAGATATTGAAAATGAAACAATAATTGCATGAGTAAAATACATTTAAAAAATAAATTTCAATTTTTATCCATATAAATGTTTTAAATATATTTTTGAGTTTGTTGTAAAATGTGTGTCAATAATGGGAGTTTCAAAAGAATAAAATTCTATTATCTTATTTACTGGTATAGTTGATATCTTATTTATATTTGATATTTAATATAATGTTCATCATTTATAAATTATCAAAAGTTCTACAATATATAGTCCATAACTATTTATAATGTTCCACATTCATTCAATGATTTTTTTAGTTATGAATCGTATAGATGAGTCCATATACAAAATTGCATTGGTATTTTTTAATGAATGAGCATAATAAATTTTTTTCATGTTTATATATTAAAATTATTGAAATAGAATATAAAAAAATTATTCAATAAAATAATATTAAGTAATATTTAAATTATATTGAATTATTTAATAATTCACTATATAAAGATTACAAAATCATTTTAGTTGGTCATAAGGTGACTAAAAAAGTATATATTAATTATAGAATGAGTAAGAATGTTATATCATATGATCATAATATACCACTTATATATTCATTGAAAAATAAATAATTTATATAACACATCATCATTAAATCTATTCTTTGAACCATTAATGATTGGTGGTGAATAAAAATGAAATTCTTTATTCATGGTGGTGGTAGTATATACATACACACAACTAACAATTTCACAACCCATCCCCTGAGGCCTATGTCATGACAAACCCATGCCTACCTTCTATAGGATAGAGGTTGGTGACTAGCACCGGAATAGAATATCCATAAAACGTGCTCGAATTTCCATTAAACCTGTACAAGCACACAGTGTAAGAACACAACAAGAAAAAACCATGAAGTAAAACTACAATAGTATGAGGGTGTACTGAAATTAAAGGGCCAGGATTACAATGCCAAATAAAAGGTATAACTACAAAAAATAATAGAAAACAACTCCTTAGATCATATACCAAGGATCCTACCTGAAGGGTATGTAAATCTTACCTCCACAGCATTCGATGCCAACTAGTAACCTCCATGTAATGATTGGTCTTAGATTCCATAGGATCAATTGAGCTACTCTTCATCTACAGAAGACAAAACAAGGTGCCAGAGAAGCTTGTGTAAGGGTGAGTATAACAATACCTAGTAGTGATCTGAAGTCCCCCGAAGGAATCTCATAATTCATCAATGGAAAACCAAAAACCATGATCTAAAAAACAAATCACAAAGAAAATGACTAATCTCAAACCTTGTATAAATAATTGCCGAAGTACATATTATTATCCATAAGGAAATATCATCTTATTCTATAAAGAGGCACTGATTCTGACCCACACAGGATCAGTAGGTACTATGCCCTGCTGACCCACATTGGAACTGACCTACACCGAATCGATTGGTATTAACCACTACTAACTTACACAATATATTATCCAAACAAGATCGTTATGTACTGACCCACGCAGGATTGTTGAATGTTCACCCACATAGGATCTGACCCAGTCAATATTGATATGAAATGATACACACATGATCTATATGTACTAATCCACATAAGGTTTCTAGATGATGATCGACACAAGATCTCTAGGTGCTGATCCACACAGGATCACTCCGTGATGACCCAAAAAAGATCTCTAGGTACTAACCTCCACATGATATGCCTCAAATCTACACCTCACAACAAGACATTGGATTCCTACACAAAGCACTCTTTTTTCTAGAAGAATCCACACCTCAAGACATTGATGTTATTTCATCCATAAATAATTAACGTGAAGAAATATCCCAGTGATACTCCATGTAATAATTGTTCCAACCCCATAGATCACGCATCTATCGAATGTGCGGTCTGAGAGTTATATGTATTTTGATGCCTAGGTCCTGGTTTGATTCGGGTAAAATCCATCCCGGCTATACTCTAAATTTTTACAAATCATAGTTGGAGTATCTCAAAATGACCATCTCATTCTAGGAATTCTATTTCCATAGACGGTTAGTCTAATAGACATTTGGTTATACGAGATACGACCTTTTATGGTATCCCATCCAAAAAGGGTCGGGGTCCAGTCAGACTAGGTTGGACTGACCCGACCCAATAAACAGTGGACTACCCGAATAGGTTTTGGTCGACCTGACCCGGACCGAACCGGTTGGGCTGACCCAGAGGGGGCTGGGCTGTGGACCGGCCCAACACGCCAGCTGGCACCGTCTACCAGCTAGGTGGCAGACCAAATTCTTGAACAGCCAAGACTTACGGGTGTTTTAATTGGAGGCACCACATGGCGCCACCACTTTTGTTAATGGGACCCATGGGGTGCAGTTCTCCTCTCCTCGGTCGAGGATTCAAAGCCACGACCACCACCCCACGACACGTGATGTCATGCCACCTTCCACTAAATCATTCCCTATGAAGGGTAGACCTACCATCTGGTCGATCGTGGATACAAGCGGCATAGCATCCTTCTGTGGCCGGTGATCACCAACTATCACCAATTCCCATCGGCCCTGGTCACCGGCACCGACATCCTGACGCTTGTTCTGTAGGTCTCCTGCAATGCTATGGAGCTCCATTTCCTCTCTTATCTACACCGATGGGATTCCAACGTCACTGCATTAACATCTAATTTTTGTTGTCGTCTGATAAAAAATTCATCCGTGAAGAACGTAATGATAAATCAAACAAAGGTAGGTCTGAGCCTTCATCATTTGGCTTGCACCCTCCGCCATTACATCATAACAATTAGGTATCAAATAAAATTATCACATAGATATTAATTAATCCCTATTGAAATATCCCACAATAAACACACCCAAATATAAAAATGTGGAAAATCAATGATTGTTTTTTTAATTTAATAATTACCCCAACCTTGTAAATAGAGGAGTTACAGTTGTGACAGTAGAAGAGTCCTCATTTGATGATGTTTCTGGTGATCATCGATCTTGGTTCGTTTCCATCCAATATTCTCTCCTCTATCAGTGGATGTTATCATAGAACTTCACCAAAGGTTACATTCATGATTATGTCGGGTAGAACACCCCATCTCGAGCTCCATTTAATTAATGGTGGAGTAACACATCGATAGAATTAATGAGGTTCATTAATTAATGATCCTCTTAATTCCCAACAGTGTTGTTACACAATTGATGTGTGAATAAATTAAATGGATTGACAACCCATCAGTCCAACCACAACCGCACAACATGAGGTAGGATAATAAAATAAGATTTATTTTTTTATTTTTTTATTTCCTAAAAATTTGAAGAAAAAAAAAACATTTTCTCATGACCTACTATGTACAAAGATAAGTCTTCCATAAGATAATCATGGATGTGCGGATTCAATGGTTCCTCAGGATTTTTAATCAGAACACCTGTTAAAAATATAAAAAACTATGCTCGCGTATTTACTGAACTTTACATAAAAGAGTTCAAAAATCCATTTTGGGCACACCAGGTCTCAGAATTAACATTTATCAATTTTCACAGACTTTTAACAATACCATGTAATTTGTAAATAAAATTATATTGAATTTACAGTTCAATAAATTCTACCCACATTAGGGATTTTTGTGCATGAAAACTATAACAAACCTCGGAGAACAAATAGGGGTACTAATAACATATCTGATTCTACCAATTCAATGTGCTCTCTTGGAGATTCTTGTGCTACCAATGAACTCTCACCAGTGGAATCAACCACCCATGAAGCCCCTACTATTATTGATCCTCTATTTCCACTGGGAGCACGGAAAACATCTCCCTATCATCGATCTCCAACTTGCTCAAGTGGATAATCTTTAATGGATAATGCACATACCACCTCAGCTATGACACATGGAAAACATTATGCACTCTATGAATCTTGGGGGAAATAGATAGATTTTACTCCATCTACCCTACTCTTATGAGGATATGGAATGGTCCGATAAACCTCAAGGATATATTTTCACCTTGGATAGTCCTCTGTAATCATCATCGATGTTATACCCATAAGAAGACATTGTCTCATTCCACAATCTCCAAATGCCTTCCTCTACTATCTGGATTCAACTTTTTTCTAATATATACAGTCTCCATTATATCCTAGATGGTATACACCTTCTCTATGTTTTCATGTACCAATACAGGACCCATAAGTGCTGTGTAACACCCCGAGCTTCCACGGTATGATTCTCATTCAATAATGCAATAGCTTGCATTGTACGCAACATCGAGTTCTAAAATACCGCGACTAATCAAAGTAGCCGTTATGAATAGTAATAACCACTTTTTAAAATTATAGAAATTTTATATTTCAAAATGGACTTCATTTTTGGATTCGGAATATCGAAATTAGCCTATGTTGAATTTTTGGTATTTTTCTGAGAACTTCTAATTTTTATGAATAGTGAAAAATACTTTAAAACAACTTTTTTAATAAAAATAATTTATTGTGATAAATTATACTATTTAGTGGTTTTAAGGTATAATTAGAATATATTTTTACCATTTTATCCAATGGTGGTCATTAGAATTAATTTAACATTGAAATTGGACATAAACAATTGCCAATCTTTTGATATAAATTGTTTCTTAAAAACACGCTATTTGTCGTAACAGCGGGAATTAATTATAAAATTAATTAATGCAACTTATATGTTTGGAATTTTGTAAAATAGACATAATTTTTGAATTCGGAATATCAATTATAGCTTAGGGTGAAATTTTGGCCTTGTTCTGAAAAACTTCAATTTTTGATGAATAGTGAAACCACTAAGTGGTAGTTAAATAACTGATTTTTCGTTTAAATGAAATATTACCACTTCTGTGATTTTATTTTAAAAAATATGACATACATGGTTGTCATTAAGAATTAAAATGTAGTTCAATGAGATTAAAATAATTTTTTGGTGAATACTAACTTTTAAGTTCTTAATCGCGATTAGAGGTAATTAGTGTAGTTTAAGATACAAATAATGTTTTAATAATATGAGATGAGCATGACACTTGTCCTAATCCTATTGGATGAGTCATGGCCGACCAAGACAACCCATGGGTCAACTTGGGGACCCCATGGAGCCACTTTAGTTGGAAAATGACATTAATATATATTTATTTAATGTTAAAATTAAATTGACACAAACATGTGTTATTTTACTAACACAGTTTTTAAGTGGGGTTACACAAGTTCAAATTTTGACTATAAATATTCATTAGAAATCTAAGAATATTTCCTAAATCATAGTATTTTTTTTATAATTTTTAGACATTAAATAAATTAAATTATATATGACATCATTATGATGCAGCGATGACCTCATTATTTAACAATTTATATAAAATGAGAAGATAATGCAAAATCCAAGGCTTACACTTGTCCAAAGCCTATTGGATGAGGATATTTCGAAACCTTATCACCTTAGCCTCGACTTATATAAGTTTGGGACCTTTAGAATCCGAAAAGCATTGTGAAATAATGTAACATTTCAATCTTTCCAAAAGAGCCCCTCCTCTCCTCTTATAAAAGGCCCCCACCTCTACCACCTCATTTACACTTTCAAGACATTTGACTCGGCCAACCTCTGCCCAAATACTCTACCAACTTCCCCCACTTACTCCTAGAAGCCTCACTTTGGGCAGAACTCTTCCCAAGGAAGCATTTGGCTCAATTCAAAAAGAGTTACCCGATTTTGAGGTAATGTCTTCTCTAATATTGTTTTGTTTTATTTTTCTTCTCCAACCCCCTAAACTCTTTTTATTCATTTATTTTGTAACAACACCACTATCCTCAATATACTAGGATGTTTTTATAAGAAGGACTTGAGCTACACTTACACACACCTACATCTAATGGTTAATGAACATATGGTTTCTGTGGATGGCGAATTTCTGCCTCACGAAACGATGATTGTTCAACACTCATATAACACCTTCAAAGGTGGCCATTAAGATGTCACTATTTTTATATATGATATATAATATGTTTATGTTTTACTTATTCTTCTGTATTTCTCATTTATGGAATACTTTATGATTTCCATTATGGGTAAACGCGATAATTTCATTTTAGGAAGTGCGGACTATCGCCCCCTCAAAGTGATTTGAATCGTTAATGCCATATGTGGGATGTATAAAGGATGGAGTAAATGGTATTATACACTATATTATACTGGAATTATATTATACATTTATATCATTACGATTTCATTCCATTAAATACGAAATAGAAATGAAAGTAGCGTTCATGCGTACGTACGGCTTACCATCTCCATGAACGGTGCATTTCATTTCTTACCTCTAAATGTTACGTAATATAATAAATGAATGTATATACTGGATATATATGATATATATGACATCTAAATCATGAATATAATTCTGGAGATAATGGATATTCTACCACATAAACAACTTGTAATTATAAGAAGTTTATTGTTGACTCAAGTACCAAAGATCGACAAAACGACCGTTATTAACTTAAATAATTACATAATGTTCATAACATTGTAATAAGTGATATAATAAAGATAATGAAATTGAAAATGGTTCTTAATAAGGTATATATTAACTCTAGTTTATTATTCAGGAGGTTAAAGAACGGTTGAGTCAAGTCAGACACGAGGTAAGGGAACTTCTTAACCCAATTTCCATTCTTTGGGTTAATCTCCTACTTTCAAATTATGTCATGATATTACTATGACCTATCTTGTATTTTTACATTATTTATGTGTACTTATAGTGAATACACATAATAGACCTACTTTATAAAAAAATGATCTTTTTAAGGACTTCGTCTCAATCCCCTTTCATTGAGGCATATTTGGTTTTATCCACAACTTTCTTTTATACGGTGTATAAACCCCTTTGACTTTTACGTTTATTCAAAAGGAATCTTTTTATACGAAGCGTTTTGCTAAATGACAAAAGGGAATGTTTTTCATTCCGTACTTATGCGTCGAAAACGACTTCTCCGCCGCCGTGACCATTATTTGAGTTTCGGCTTCCTCTACAAGCCATCTTTTTTTTAATGAAAAATAAATACAAAGTTTTAACTTTATTTTATTTTGGTATTGAAAATGGTTTTGAAAGCATTTTTATTATATCAATGTGTTGTATTTATATCTTGTGATTGAAATGTGGAAATGTTATGTTTCGTTTATGCATGTTTTATGTGATACGATTATGTTATGGTTTATGATATGTTTAAACCTATTCATATGAGGAATGCATTGGACTTAATAAGTGACGGGTGGAGCCCGCTATAGCTCCTTGATGCATCGGCAGGTCTCATGAGACAAACTAGTGTCTTGGCACGAGGCCTTGACAAATTTTTATTTGTGTTCTTGGCACGAGGCCTTGGCTACGTGGTTATGATAGTCTGGCATTATGCATTACATCATTATGAATGTGGTTATTGTTATTTCATGTGATTATTCGACCAGTAGAATATCCATGTGAAGAAGTGAATGGCATTATCTCATTTTACTTTTTCCATATTATGTTGATGTTCAAGTTTAAAAGGCTTTTGTTTTAGTTATACATTGCCTTAAATTTTTATGAAAGCTTCCGCAATATTGTTATCCTTACTGAGCATCTGAGCTCACCCCTTTCAATGTTTTAATATTTTCCAGGATGTGAAGAAGTATTTTATGAATGACCTGCAGGGATAGTCAGAAGAGGATATGAGTGTGGACTATGAAGACTTTTTTGTAGTTTTTCACTTTATGATGTAATGTAACGTTTACGAATGTATCTAGTGTTTCCAAGGCTACTAAACTAATCGGTCTTTCGAGACTTGATCTTTTGTGATCATGCCAATGTTACGAAGTAATGCACCGACTCTGGGTAGCTGGGGTCAGGGCGTTACAGTTGGTATCAGAGGCAGTTTAGTACTAACCTTGGAAGCTAGATTTAGATAAACTCTTATTAGAGCACATAGCCCAAAGATAGACTTTGAGGATTAGTATAGAAGAACTTCCTAGAATTTTGTTATTGTAGAGATTTTGTGAGTTTTCCGAGCAATACATCCTTGTCTGGATACGAGCAGGTAGAGGCGGCTCTGGCACAGATGTACCTAGGGGTAAAACCAGAAAACACCGCTTTGAGCTAGACTCGAACGGGAACTGGTGCACGACAACGGGCCTTGTTGTACTCTAGGTTACGACACTCCCGGGGGATATTCTTAGGATAATTCTCATTTTCTTTACAAACCACTATGAAAGGTTATGAGTATATACTTCCTAAAAGAAAACATTTCTTTTTATGATTATGGATTATATCCATAAATAGTTCAATTTATGTAAAGTATTTTACAAATATGGAATTATGTATTTTATTTCATAAACTAATCTAGTTTATGAAATTGTTTAGAAATGGCGCCTAGTGGAAGAAATGGAAATCGTATCAATGCACGCACTCCATGTAGGGATTTCCCTCCTTCTCAAGATAATTATAGTGGGGCTGGTGATGCAACTGGTGCCGATCAGGTAATCACCATACTGGGAAAACTTACTCAGGTTATGAATAATAACCTTACTCGTATGGAGCACCCTGATCCGCAACGTGGAGGATCAATGCTAGACCGTTTCATGAGGCAACAACCACCAACCTTCAATGGGGGTAAAAATCCGTTAGTAGCTGAGCAATGGATAAACTCCTTAGAGAAAATATTCCATGCCTTGGGGAGTAGCGAAAGGGAGAAGGTTGTCATGGCAGTTTACCGCCTCACTGGAGATGCCGATCAGTGGTGGTCGCTGATTCAAAACACAAAGGAAGATGATGACGTATCGAATATGGAATGGAGGGAGTTCAAATATCTGTTTTTAGAAAAATATTTTCCTCGTGACCATCGAGCAGATATGGAAAGGCAATTTCTGAGTTTGAGGCAGAAGGAGGATGAGAATGTCGCAAAGTATGAGGCTAACTTTACAAGGTTAGCGAGGCATGCTGCCGATTATATACGTAACCCAAGGAGTAAGATTGATCGTTTATTTGATGGGTTAAAACCATTTCTCCGTCAAGCTTTAGTATCACAATCCTTCTCATCATACGAAGATATTGTCTCGTGTGCTATCAAGACAGAAAAGGAATTCTCTAAGTCTTATGACAACAAAGTAAAGCAAGAGAAGAAGAGAATGGTGGAACAAGAGACAGATAAAGGGAAAAAGGGAAAGAAGGATTTTCCATTATGTGATAATTGTGGGAAGAATCACTCTGGTACTTGCCTAAAAGGAATGGGAGTTTGTTATAAATGTGGAGAAAAGGGTCACCAGGCTCGTGATTGCAAGGGAAAGAAAGAGGCTGTCAAAGTTGAATGCTACAATTGTAGGGAAACAGGGCATTATGAAAATGAATGTCCTAAGCGTCAGGGAAACTTACCTCAGAAAAGGCCAAGGGATCAAGGCCAATCTTATGTTGTGACTACAGTTGAAGCGGAATAATTAATGTATTGGTGCTTTTGGACTCAAGGATTATATTCTGGTTATAAGAATAATGTGATATATATAAAGATTTTACTGCAGTACTTTTTGATTTCATTAAGGTTTTAATATGATTAAGGTAATCATATTTTTAGTATGTGACAATAAGAGAAACTTTTCTTTGTTTGGGGAATCTGATGTTACAATTGATTTTGGAATTTAGAGACCTTTTAGAGAAAGTCTGGACGGAGGTATTTTGGATAACTATTAAGGTTGGAATGGTTTAAGTTGAACCATGGATAGTATTGTTTAAGGTTAAAGAATTTCTGAAGATTATTTTTGGAATATTATAATACTATTTTTTTAGGAAAAGGACAACCTACAGGGTGGGGCATAACCCGTCGCGTCAGACAAAGCTGCAGGAATCGAACCCACAACCATAGTGTGACAAGCCTTTATTTCCTACCACTAGCCTACAGGAAGTCCCTGGTTATTACAAAATAGTTTTACTAATCTAAATGGTATGTGTTAACATTTTGAACCTTATACAATTAGGATAAATGGAATATTTTTGAGTTCCGTTACCATTTGGAGTAAAAGTTGGGTTTGTGGTAAAAATTTATTAACGAATGAAAGTATACATAACAAGTATGTATATTCCCTTACGTTCTTAGTAAATCTCCTAAATAAATTCCTCAACATTATAAAAGGTAACTTAAAACAAAAATGTTGTCGGTTAACTTTTCCAACTGGGGATTCAATGACCGTTTAACCAATCACAAGTTTGTGATTTTCTTGTGGTTAAACTTTCTCCTAATCCTGTTTTCTATAACTCTCCATCAGACCTTGATGGTTTGTTTCTCCTCCATATCCATATATTCATATAATCCTAGAATGGTCTATATCGGGTGACCTTTGTACTTATCCTGCTTTCTTTTAATGTTATATATTTATTAACCTTAAAACCGATGTGGGTTTTCCTCAAAGGTATTTTCTCTTTTCAACCTTTTATTTTCAAAGAAAAATTTCAAATTGCGAGGACGCAATTTATTGAAGGAGGGTAGAATGTAACACCCCGAGCTTCCACGGTACGCTTCTCATTCAATAATGCAATAGCTTGCATTGTACGCAACTTCGAGTTCTAAAACACCGTGACTAATCAAAGTAGCCATTATGAATAGTAATAACCACTTTTTAAAATTATAGAAATTTTATATTTCAAAATGGACTTCATTTTTGGATTTGGAATATCGAAATTAGCCTATGTTGAATTTTTGGTATTTTTCTGAGAACTTCTAATTTTTATGAATAGTGAAAAATACTTTAAAACAACTTTTTTAATCAAAATAATTTATTGTGATAAATTATACTATTTAGTGGTTTTAAGGTATAATTAGAATATAGTTTTACCATTTTATCCAATGGTGGTCATTAGAATTAATTTAACATTGAAATTGGACATAAACAATTGCCAATCTTTTGATATAAATTGTTTCTTAAAAACATGCTATTTGTCGTAACAGCGGGAATTAATTATAAAATTAATTAATGAAACTTATATGTTTGGAATTTTGTAAAATATACATTATTTTTGAATTCGGAATATCAATTATAGCTTAGGGTGAAATTTTGGCCTTGTTCTGAAAAACTTCAATTTTTGATGAATAGTGAAACCACTAAGTGGTAGTTAAATAACTGATTTTTCGTTTAAATGAAATATTACCACTTCTGTGATTTGATTTTCAAAAATCCGACATACATGGTTGTCATTAAGAAGTAAAATGTGGTTCAATGAGATTAAAATAATTTTTTGGTGAATAGTAACTTTTAAGTTCTTAATCGCGATTAGAGGTAATTAGTGTAGTTTAAGGTACAAATAATGTTTTAATAATATGAGATGAGCATGAAACTTGTCCTAATCCTATTGGATGAGTCATGGCCGACCAAGAAAACCCATGGGTCAACTTGGGGACCCCATGGAGCCACTTTAGTTGGAAAATGACATTAATATATATTTATTTAATGTTAAAATTAAATTGACACAAACATGTTTTATTTTACTAAAACAGTTTTTAAGTGGGGTTACACATGTCCAAATTTTGACTATAAATATTCATTAGAAAGCTAAAAAGATTTTCTACATCATATTATTTTTTTATAATTTTTAGACATTAAATAAATTAAATTATATATGACATCATTATGATGCAGCGATGACCTCATTATTTAACGATTTATATAAAATGAGAAGATAATGAAAAATCCAAGGCTTACACTTGTCCAAAGCCTATTGGATGAGTATATTTCGAAACATTATCACCTTAGCCTCGAATTATATTAGTGTGGGACCTTTAGAATCTGAAAAGCATTGTGAAATAATGTAACATTTCAATCTTTCCAAAAGAGCCCATCCTCTCCTCTTATAAAAGGCCCCCACCTCTACCACCTCATTTACACTTTCAAGACATTTGGCTCGGCCAACCTCTGAAAACATACTCTCCAAAATTCCCCCACTTACTCCTAGAAGCCTCACTTTGGGCAGAACTCTTCCCAAGGAAGCCTTTGGCTCAAATCAAAAAGAGTTACCCTATTTTGAGGTAATGTCTTCTCTAATATTGTTTTGTTTTATTTTTCTTCTCCAACCCACTAAACTCTTTTTATTCATTTATTTTGTAACAAAACCAGTATCCTCAATATACTAGGATGTTTTTATAAGAAGGATTTGAGCTAAACATACACACACCTACATCTAATGGTTAACGAACATACGGTTTCTGTGGATGGAGAATTTCTGCCTCACGAAACGATGATTGTTCAACACTCATATAACACCTTAAAAGGTGGCCATTAAGATGTCACTATTTTTATATATGATATATAATATGTTTATGTTTTACTTATGCTTCTGTATTTCTCATTTATGGAATACTTTATGATTTCCATTATGGGTAAACACGATAATTTCATTTTAGGAAGTGCGGACTACCGCCCCCTCAAAGTGATTTGAATCGTTAATGCCATATGTGGGATGTATAAAGGATGGAGTAAATGTTATTATACACTATATTATACTGGAATTATATTATAAATTTATATCAGTATGATTTCATTCCATTAAATACGAAATAGAAATGAAAGTAGCATTCATGCGTACGTACGGCTTACCGTCTCCATGAACGGTGCATTTCATTTCTTACCTCTAAATGTTACGTAATATTATAAATGAATGTATATACTGGATATATATGATATATATGACATATAAATCATGAATATAATTCTGGAGATAATGGATATTCTACCACATAAACAAATTGTAATTATAAGAAGTTTATTGTTGACTCAAGTACCAAAGATCGACAAAACGACCGTTATTAACTTAAATAATTACATAATGTTCATAACATTGTAATAAGTGATATAATAAAGATAATGAAATTGAAAATGGTTCTTAATAAGGTATATATTAACTCTAGTTTATTATTCAGGAGGTTAAAGAACGGTTGAGTCAAGTCAGACACGAGGTAAGGGAACTTCTTAACCCAATTTCCATTCTTTGGGTTAATCTCCTACTTTCAAATTATGTCATGATATTACTATGACCTATCTTTTATTTTTACATTATTTATGTGTACTTATAGTGAATACACATAATAGACCTACTTTATAAAAAAAGGATTTTTTTAAGGACTTCGTCTCAATCCCCTTTCATTGAGGCATATTTGGTTTTATCCACAACTTTCTTTTATACGGTGTATAAACCCCTTTGACTTTTACGTTTATTCAAAAGGAATCTTTTTATACGAAGCGTTTTGCTAAATGACAAAAGGGAATGTTTTTCATTCCGTACTTATGCGGCGAAAACGACTTCTCCGCCACCGTGACCATTATTTGAGTTTCGGCTTCCTCTACAAGCCATCTTTTTTTTAATGAAAAATAAATACAAAGTTTTAACTTTCTTTTATTTTGGTATTGAAAATGGTTTTGAAAGCATTTTTATTATATCAATGTGTTGTATTTATATCTTGTGATTGAAATGTGGAAATGTTATGTTTCGTTTATGCATGTTTTATGTGATACGATTATGTTATGGTTTATGATATGTTTAAACTTATTCATATGAGGAATGCATTGGACTTAATAAGTGACGGGTGGAGCCCGCTATAGCTCCTCGATGCATCGGCAGGTCTCATGAGACAAACTAGTGTCTTGGCACGAGGCCTTGAAAAAATTTTATTTGTGGTCTTGGCACGAGGCCTTGGCTACGTGGTTATAATAGTCTGGCATTATGCATTCCATCATTATGAATGTGGTTATTGTTATTTCATGTGATTATTCGACCAGTAGAATATCCATGTGAAGAAGTGAATGGCATTATCTCATTTTACTTTTTCCATATTATGTTGATGTTCAAGTTTAAAAGGCTTTTGTTTTAGTTATACGTTGCCTTAAATTTTTATGAAAGCTTCCGCAATATTGTTATCCTTACTGAGCATCTGAGCTCACCCCTTTCAATGTTTTAATATTTTCCAGGATGTGAAGAAGTATTTTATGAATGACCTGCAGGGATAGTCAGAAGAGGATGTGAGTGTGGACTATGAAGACTTTGTTGTAGTTTTTCACTTTATGATGTAATGTAACGTTTACGAATTTATCTATTGTTTCCAAGGCTACTAAACTAATCGGTATTTCGAGACTTGATCTTTTGTGATCATACCAATGTTACGAAGTAATGCACCGACTCTGGGTAGCTGGGGTCGGGGCGTTACATGCTGACTCCCATGGGTCTTTCCATCATAGAGGGGATATTCATGGTCTCCCATATAGGGCCTCAAACAGAGCCATGATGGTGGTGGGGTGATAAATGTTGTTGTATGATAACTCCACCAATTGTAGGTGGTCCTCCCAACAGTGGCCAAGATCGAGGATACAAGCATGAAGCATGTCCTTGAGTGCATGTATGGTCTGCTCTGTCTGACCATCTATCTGAGGGTGAAAGGTGGTTATCAAGTGTATCTGAGTCCTGAATTCCTCCTATAATCCCTTCAAAAAATGGTTTGTAAAATGATCATCGTGATCTGAGACCATCATCGAGGGCATCCCGTGAAGTCATAAAATCTCTTGCACATAGAGGCATCCCAATCCCTCAATTGATCTCAGCTCTCGAATGAGTATGAAGTGGGCTGACATGGTGAGTTGGTCAAAAATCATCCATATTGAATCGTGGGGCCTGGACATACGTGGTATCCCTATCATGATGTCTATAAAGATACCATCCCACTTCCACTTTGGTACCTCATGTGTATGAGAAAACGCTATAGGTATTAGATGCTATGTCTTCACTTTCAGTCAAGTGAGGTATCGTGATACGAACTCAGTGACTTCTTTCTTTATCACTGGCCACAAATACTAACACCATAGGTCATGGTATGTCTTTTCCACTCTATGATCTACCAACAAAGGGGATGTGTGGAACTCCATCAACACCTCCACTTGTAGCATCACTGGTACCATGGTGCTTCCTCTGAAGTGAATGATGTGCTCCCCGCATTTTGAAAATCTCTCAGGAGCCTGTCTTGAGGATATATAAGCACATCGGGCCTCATAGTCTACATCTCCAAGCTATTCCTCCCTGACTCGCTGAAGGAGTGCAGGAGTAACTATCATAGATTAGAGGTAAGATGCTCTATCCCTATCCACAAAGGATAACTGCAATGCAGCTAACTACATTTTCACCTCACTCAGAAACTATAGACGGGACCTCCTTTTGAGTGCATCTGCTACTATGTTCCCCTTCCCCTGAGTGTAGAATATATCAAATTTGATTCTCAGGGAGAACACCATCCATTTCCACTATCTCAGGTTCATTTCCTTCTATGAGAATGTATTCATAATACTCTTGTGATCAGAGTATATAGTAAATCGTTCACCCATCATGAAGGGTAGCCACATAATCAATGCAATTACCACTGCTACTAACTCCTGGTCATAGATACAGCAGTTATACTCATGCTATCTCTATTTATGTGATCATTAGGTGATCAATTCTAGCTCCTGCTTCAGGAAACAACATATTCTGGTCCCCAATGATTCACTGTAGACAACATTCCCAACACCCTTATCAACCAACCTCAAGATGGGTGTAGAGACCCGAAGCATGATGTACATGGACATTACATTACTTTTGCGGAATACTTAGTACATAACAAAAATACACACAAAAGGATCGTAATAGTTTAGTGTCTTTGAAAACTCAGAATATAATCTTCTAATCGTGGTGAAAGATCTTCAACATATCCCATAAAGATCTTCCTTTTTTTTACATAAAACATTTCTTTATATCCTAGGGAAAAGAAAACATAAAAGGGTGAGCTCAAATGCTCAGTAAGGGTAAACAAAATAAATATCAATCACATCATATTCATAAGAACATTACATTTTGGAAATCTTAACCTGCAAAAGAGAGCATAATTTCATAACATGGGATAAATCATATTAGTGAAATGAAATCCCAATAATCATAACTTAATACATGAAACTTTGTGGCGTACACACATAATCATAAATAATCATATCTTATTAGTCAAGACTCATTTCCAATACTATCTTAGTGGACAAAGTCCATTTCTGAACCAAGTCACCCTCGTTTCAGTCCTGTTTCACTAAACTGGTATAACCTACCGTTCCAGCCATATCTATCTCATGAGATACAAAATCTTTACCCAATGCATTGGAGGGAGATATAGCTCCCACCCATCTCATAATGATACTATTCTTATGTGTGCCACAAAATCATAAATCATACATCATTGCATAACCCATGTAATAAAAATGGGATTCTTAAACATCATGACATCATAAAAAAATTCATATAAGATAAAGGAATTCATAAAAATAATTCCATCACAACATTATCAAATCAATGTAATAATAGGTGTAGAAACAGAACCCTAATTTATCTTAGATGGAAAAGAATTTTGATAAAACACTTGAACTCCATTCTTGAGGAAAATATCCTTTCTACTTCAAAAACATTTTCCCTTTCTTAACATGTCATATAATTTTAAACTAAAATAAGTTTATTAAAAATAAACTTGAAAACTTGTAAAGTAAGCTTCTTGGAAATAATTTTTTGAAAATCCATTCATGCCGTATAAGTTAAAAAAAACATTCTTCTCGTACTTTTGTCGGAAAAGTCAAGTACCTCGTACGAAAAATGACAAAAGATTCCTTTAATATCTTTTACTAAAAACTCGTAGAAGGGTAAAATTGGATATAAACTATTGTAGAAGGATATAAATATTACATATTTAGGAAACATGGATGTGGATGATAAATATTCCCCAGTAAATTCTGAAGTATAAACAATCTCGGATAAAAATTGAGATTGCGAGATTTCCCTTACCTTAGGTCTGATTTTCTTCGTAAGTGTCCGAACCTCCTGTATAATGATTTAAATAATGTCATTGACTTATTACAGAATCATATTCACTGTTATTATATCATATATGGTTCACTTATGTCTTTATATTACCCATTCTTTTGTAAATTCATGTTAAAGTAGCGTTTTGGGTAAAATCGTCTCATTTGTTGTTTGTGTTTTAACTTTTAATTATTCATATGATTACATAGATCATGATTACATAATTCCAGAATATAAAACATGATTTATATATCATATATATTCAGAATATACATATATATAATGGATCGATAAATGGAAAGAAATACACCGTTCATGGAGACGGTAGGCCGTACGTACGCATGAACGCTGTTTTCGTTTCCTTATTGAATTGAGTGGAATTAAGTAGATGACATAAATATATATATACATAAATACAGTAGTATTATTATGTCATATATTTCATGACTACTTATTGTATATACTTTATAATCATTCATGAATGGTTAACGTGGAGAATGAATCTCATCGCATCGTGGAGACGGTAGTCCGTACGTACGCACGAGCGATGATATCGTTCTCATGATCGTTGAATTGTATTTTAGTGTATGTATACTATTTAAGAATAAATATCACTTTACAATAATCATATATAGTTATTATATACACCATTATACTCATCCAAGTATGGTGGTGGTGGAAAATAGATTACACCACGGCGTGGAGACGGTATTCCATACGTACGCACGCGCGGTGATTTTATTTTCCCTAGGATGGATGGATGGTGAAATAGGGTTGTTTCATACTTATAATAACATATCAGTATATGAGTTATATTTATGTTATTACTTCATAATGAAACAACCTAATAAGAAGAAGTGGAAGAAGAAATAAAGTTGAAAGAATCAGTAACGGACATTACCTCTTCTTTGAAGCGCCTCTTTGAGTCCTCCTCTTAGGGTACTAAATTTGGTCTTTGATGAAGACCAGAACCTCTAGGTTGTTTCTAGGGAAGTGGATAAGATAATGTTTCAGGGGTTAGCCGATCTTGAAGGCTCAAAGTGGTGTGAGGAAGAGAGGGAGGGGGTGCCCTTTTATAAGGGAGGAAAGGGGCACCTTTGGAATAACTAAAAATATTATTTTATTATAAAGCCAAATTCTGTTTTAAATAGTTAAAAATTGATTTATTTCGAAGATAAGGTGGGGATGGGTCGAAGTCCTTTCATAAAATAGAATATAGACATGTTTAGGTTACTATTTTAACCTTATAATTTATATTTAACTTTAAGTTAGATAATTTTACTTTTACCGTGTCTTCTTGTTTTCTTACACTATAAGGTTAATAAACTTTCTATATCAAGCCAAACGAACCCCAAGTTGTTTATTATTAATATATATAACCTTATATAAGTTATTTGGCCGAACCTTAGATTTTTAGGAATAAAATAACAATTAATAATATAATATTTGTATTAAAAACTGTTTTATGTCAATTTTGACACTATTTAGTAAATGATTTTTGTGAAAATCGTAACAGAATGATTAGTTCTAAAAAAGTTAATTAAATCAATACTAAAATGTCATATTAACCTATAAAATTAGTGTAATTCATAAAAAGTATTAAATTACATTTATTTGGGTATTTATAACATCAATTATGTCAATATTTCATTAATAAGACAATTACTACATCATCTTTGTGTCATAATAAATGATAATTATTTAATCCCCAAGAATTATAAATAAATTCCTATGATGTATAGAATTGTATTAGATTTCTGGAGACTATTCATGTTGTAAGTTTCATGAAGTTTATCACTAAATTAAAATTATTATACTTATAAGATTTAAGAATGTGACATGTTGTCACATTCTTTGGTTTTAATAATAATTAAATTATTTTCATGGCCAAAAGTCTATTAAATGAATCTAATCTGACCCTTAGGTGATATGGGTCGACTTTAATCATCCAATAGGATTTTGACATGTTTTAGGGTAATTTTATAATATTATATTTACCCTTAATTACCCAATTTACCGTTAACTATGGTAAATAAAATTTATCGTATTTACTATTCATAATTCCCAAAAAATAAAAAGTAGCTTATTAACATAATTTGGATCCACTGATTCCAAATATGGAATCCATTTTTCCAAATTCAATACACAAAAGTTGCAGAAATTAAATTAAAATTAATCTCGTTGTCAAAAGAAAACGGGTTTTTCTTTAACACATTGCAAAAGATTGAATTGATTTATCCTACGAATTCAATGTCGAATCAATTCTAATGACATACATTATATTAAATGGTAAAAATATATTATATTTATACTTTAAAACCATTCAATATTATAATTTAACCATATAAATTATTGTGATGAAA
Organism: Viscum album; assembly: GCA_963277665.1. Taxonomy (NCBI): domain Eukaryota; kingdom Viridiplantae; phylum Streptophyta; class Magnoliopsida; order Santalales; family Viscaceae; genus Viscum; species Viscum album. The sequence goes on along the minus strand of OY728135.1, from coordinate 1,542,761,054 downwards.
AAAAGTTATTTTTAATTAAAATATAGCATGTTTTTACTATTCATCAAAATATGAAAGTTACCAGAATAATATGAAAAATTTATCCAAAGTAAATTTTTATTTCATGATTCCAAAGAAGAATTTTATTTTGTCAAATTGAACTTATAAACATGTAAAAAACTAGATTTAAAGTGGGTGCGCCATCAAAAGGTGGCAAAACAGCATTTTTTTAAAAATACTTATTTTACCTGAAAATTTTATTTTGTTCTTATACCATGTTTTAGAAAATGTGTAAGACGAATAATAATGTTATAAGATTAAAAATTTAGTTAATACTATTCATAACGGCTAGTTCATAATAATATTATAGTAATATATCGTTGTTTAGTAAAACCTGATATTGCGTACAACACACGCTATCGAGGAAGGTCGTGATTGCGTGTAATGCAAGCCAAGTCAAGGTTGCGTGCTGTGCAAGAATCCTTCGTTGTTTCAGATATCATAATCCAACCATATTTCATTTATACATTGAATATATATATATATACTCAATGTTGCGTAGAATAACTATTATCAAAATTGTGTGTAACACGATCCAAGAATAGTGTTGCGTATACTGCAAGCTAATACGTTGTTGCGTATAGCGCAAGGTAATCTTGGTTTAGCATAGAACACAATACATTAATGAAATTAAAAAATATTTTTCATAAAATCTCGGGGTGTTACATTCTACCCCCCTTAAAATGAATTTAACCCTCGAAATTCGTCGGGGTTATAAATGGTTTACTATTCGAAAGTTTCTTTAATAGAAACCCACATCGTAAAAAGGAATACCAAAACCTATCTTTAAAAACAAAATTATGAAACATAACGGTTACCCAAATAAACTAATCATTGGGTTTCCACATAGGTGAAAATATGGATATGGAAGAGAAATCTAACCATCATGTTCTGATGGAGAGTGGTAGAGAACATGGCTATGGAAAAGCCAGCAATCACAAAGCCATAAATTTGTGATGATCTAAGGTACCATCTGATTCATCAGATATAAGAGCACTAGGACAACATTTTTTGTTTTCATGATCATTTCCCTAAAGTTGATGAAATTGTAATTAGAAGAAATACTTTCGTGATTTTGGTATAGTCTCACCGTTTGTCGATCTTTAGATAATTTCCACTTCATCTCTTAAAGAAATGAAGTTGAATTTGTCATTCGTGATGTGTTAGCAGATCGTGTGATAGAATGATGGGTCATTCCATCTGTCTCAAACAAAATGTTAGAAGTTATCAAAAAATACATAAGTTCATCTATAGTGAGATTAATCATATATGGTTCCTAAAATGAACTTATACTTTATATATCATACCGCTTAATAAAATAAAACTAGTTTCTACTAACCAGGGACTTCTAGTAGGCCAGTGGTAGGCGATAAAGGCCAGTCGCACTTCAGTTGTGCATTCGATTCCTACGACCTTGTCCGACGCGATGGGCTGGCACCCGTCCTGCAGGTTGTCCTTTTTCTAAAACTATATTACTATAACATCCCATCAAAAATATCAAAAAAAACTTCTATCCTTAAACAATACTAACTTAAGTCCAACATAATCCATTCCAATCTTTAGGCTTATCCATAATACTGCAGTCCATTCTCATAATATAGTGAAAACGATTACCAGAGATTTAATACCATCGTTGATCACCATATATCATAAGATATGTCTTGTTGGTCATATTCCAAACATTCAAAGGCCTTAATCATGTATTCTCTTGAATACCCATTTAACCTTAGTGAAAACATGAATGTAGTTAAAAGTTAACACTTTACACATACCAAAATCCAAAAAATTCAATATACACAAACCATGATATCACTTAGTCCTTATATCAATCATGAGCTCATTAATACTATCAAACATATTAGATTCTCTTTATCCCTTCATTATGTGCATATCATCTGCTTTCCAAAAATATTTCAATCACTTTTCATGGTTACCGATTCCATAAAATTATTGAAAACCACAATAGACCAAAACATAAATATTCCAATATTCCACAATACTATATACAACATTATTTTGGAATCCCATTACATAAACACTTAATAATTCCACCACATCGTTGTTATATTCAACATCGCCAATGGTGATTGCATGTGACTTCCCTTTGTCCTTTTCCTTAAGTGGTTTCTCATGTCGATCATCACTAACCCTTGGATTAGGGCATTTATTACCATAATGCCCCATTTCCTTGCACTTGAAGCATTGAAGTGTAGTAGGTTCATTCTGTGTATCACTTCCTTTGTTTTCATAATTAGACATCTTCTTCCCATCATTGCGGCATTCAAATTCCCGATGACCTTCCTTTCCACATTTGAAACATTTACTTGTCCCTTTAAGACAATCTCCACCATGCTTCTTTCCACACTTTGAGCATAAGGAAACATTCATCTTATTTTCACCATTATTCTGAGATTTCTCCTTGAACTCCATCTTTCGTTTCTTGTCAAAACTATGATATGGATAAGTAACACCAACTTCCATTTCTACCTTGATAGCACAATTCACAATTTCTTCATAGCTATTGAAGTCTCTTATAGCTAATTCCCTTCGAAGATTTGGTTTTAAGGCACTGAAGAATCGATCAACTTTACTTTCAGGTTGGATGATAAATCCAGATGCATACCTTGCAAGCCTTGTAAAATTCGCTTCCTATATACCAATAGATTCATCATCCATTTGCTTTAGTTCAAGAAACTCCTTCTCCATCATTGTTCAAAGAATATGAGGGAAGTACTTGTTGAAAAATAAGTTCTTGAACTCGTCCCATTCCATGGACTCAATTTCATCTCTTTGCCTCGTATTCTTGATAAGATTCCACCATTGATCAGCTTCACCTTCCAAATGATATACTGCTAAGAAGACTTTATCATGTTCAGAACATTGAAGAACTGAAAATATCTTTTCAGTGGTACTGATCCATTGTTCAGAAACAAGTGGATCAGAAGACCCACTAAAAGAAGGTGGACATTGCCTCATGAAGGACTCAATAGAATGTTGTTCCCTTCTCTGCTCATTTGGAAGTACAGAATGATTCATATCTTGTGTAAGTATAGCAATAATATTTTGCACTCCATCTCCCATAACGTTTGTTTTTTCAGGAGGACAATCATTGCATTGTCCATTACATTGATCAACACGGTTCCTTCAGGTTCCAGCCATCGTCTAAAACCCAAAAAGAATAGTGTGAGAGGAAAAAATCATGATAGGGAAAACAAAATAATAAATGGGGAGTATCCTCAATATATAACATCTTAGGTTAAATTCTATGATCATTACCGTAGTTCTAGGACTGTATCCTATACGTATACTTATCCTTAGGGACATCCCTAGACATACCTTATAAATATCTCTAGAGATCTCACTAACGTTTTCGCATCCTAGTTTCCAAAGGTTGACTAAACCTTTCCTTTGATACCAACTGTAGAGACCCGAAGCTTGATGTACATGGACATTACATTAATTTTGTGGAATACTTAGTACATAACAAAAATACACACACAAGGATCGTAATAGTTTAGTGTCTTTGGAAACTCGGAATATAATCTTCTAATCGTGGTGAAAGATCTTCAACATCTCCCATAAAGATCTTCCTTTTTTTTAAATAAAACCTTTCTTTATATCCTGGGGAAAAGAAAACATTAAAGGGTGAGCTCAAATGCTCAGTAAGTGTAAAAAAAATAAATATCAATCACATCATATTCATAAGAACATAACATTTTGGAAATCTTAACCTGCAAAAGAGAGCATAATTTCATAACATGGGATAAATCATATTAGTGAAATGAAATCCCAATAATCATAACTTAAAACTTGAAACTTTGTGGCATACACACATAATCATAAAGAATCATATCTTATTAGTCAATACTCATTGCCAAGACTATCTTAGTGGACAATGTCCATTTCTGAACCGAGTCACCCTCGTTTCAGTCCTGTTTCACTGAACTGGTATAACCTACCGTTCCAGCCATGTCTATCTCATGAGATATAAAATCTTTACCCAATTTATTGGAGGGTGATATAGGTCTCACCCATCTCATAATGATACCATTCTTATGTGTGCCACAAAATCATAAATCATACATCATTGCATAACCCATGTAATAAAAATGGGATTCTTAAACATCATGAAATCATAAAACAATTCATATAAGATAAAGGAATTCATAAAAATAATTCCATCACAACATTATCAAATCAATGTAATAATAGGGATAGAAACAGAACCCTATTTTATATTAGATTGAAAATAAATTTGATAAAACACTTGAACTCCATTCTTGAGGAAAATATCATTTCTACTTCAAAAACATTTTTCCTTTCATAACATGTCATAAAATTTTAAACTAAAAGAAGTTGATTAAAAATAAACTTGAAAACTTGTAAATTAATCTTCTTGGAAATAATGTTTTAAAAATCCATTCATTTCGTATAAGTTAAAAAAATGTTCTTCTCATACTTTTGTCGGAAAAGTCAAAAAGTACCTCGTATGAAAAACGACAAAAGATTCCATTCATATCTTTTACTAAAAACTCAAAGAAGTGTAAAATTGGATATAAACTATTGTATAAGGATATAAATATTACATATTTAGGAAACATGGATGTGGATGATAAAATACACCCCAGTAAATACCAAAGTATAAACAATCTTGGATAAAAATGAAATTGTGATATTTCCCTTACCTTAGGTCTGATTTGCTTCGTAAGTGTCCAAAACTCCTGTATAATGATTTATATAATGTTATTGACTTATTCCATAATCATACTTATTTTTATTATATTATATATGGTCATATTCTTAGCTTCTTAGTAGTAATATTTCATTGCTTCTTGTTATTCGGGTGTTTATAACTTTTTTGTTCTTATGCGTGTTGTGTCGAATAAATTCTTATTCTTCTCTTTAGGTTATAGATACCACATTTCCAGAATGGTATTAGTGTAATATATATCATATTCATTCTTTCAATTCATTTATATAATCATTATTAAAGGAAGATCATGTAGAACGAGTCGCATCACATCGTGGAGACAGTATTCCGTACGTACGCACGAGTGATTATATCGTTCCTATGATCATGGAATTGTATTGGAGTGTATGTATACTATTTCAGAATCATTATCACTTTATAATGGTCATATATAGTCATTATTTACACCATTATACCCATCCAAGTAATGTGGTGGTGGAAAATATATTACACCACGGTGTGGAGACGGTATTCCGTACGTACGCACGCGTCGTGATTTCATTTTCCGTAGGATGGATAGATGGTGAAATAGGGTTGTTTAATACTTATAATAACATATTAGTATATGAGTGATACCTGTTTTATTATTTCATAATGAAACAACCTAAGAAGAAGAAGTGGAAGAAGAAATAAAGTTGAAAGAATCGGTAACAGACATTACCTCTTCTTTAAAGCGCCTCTTTGATATCTCTTTTTAGGGCACTAAAATTGGTCTTTGAGGAAGACCAGAACCTCTATGATGTTTCTAGGGAAGTGGAGAAGAGAATTTGGCAGGTTTGGGCCGAGCGTGACGGCTCAAAGTGGTGTGTGGAAGAGAGGGAGGAGGTGCCCTTTTATAAGGGAGGAGAGGGGAACCTTTGGAATAACTAAAAATATTATTTTATTATAAAGCCAAATTCGGTTTTAAATAGCTCAAAATTGATTTATTTCGAATCTAAGGTGGGGATGGGTCGAAATACTCTCATACAATATAATTTATACAAGTTTAGGTTCCTATTTTGACCTTATCATTTATATTTAACTTTAAGTTAGATAATTTTACTTTTACCGTGTCTTCTTGTTTTCTTACACTATAAGGTTAATAAATTTACTATATCAAGCCAAAAAAACCCCAAGTTGTTTATTATTAATATATATAACCTTATATAAGTCATTTTTCCGAACCTAATATTTTTAGGAATAAAATAACAATTAATAATATAATATTTTTTTTAAAAACTATTTTATGTCAATTTTGACACTATTTAGTAATTGATTTTTGTGAAAATCATAACAGAATGATTAGTTATAAAAAAGATACTAAAATCAATACTAACATGTCATATTAACCTATAAAATTATTTTAATTCATAAAAAATCTTAAATTACATTTATTTGGGTATTTATAACATCAATTATGTCTATATTTCATTAATAAGACAATTACTGCGTCATCTTTGTGTCATAATAAATGATAATTATTTAATCCCTAAAAATTCTAAATAAATTCCTATGATGTATATAATTGTATTAGATTTGTGGATACTATTCATGTTCGAAGTTTCATGAAGTGTATCACTAAATTAAAATTATTATACTTATAAGATTTATGAAAGTGACATGTTGTCACATTCTTTGGTTTTAATAATAATTAAATTATTTTCATGGAGAAAAGTCCATTAAATGAATCTAATCCTACCCTTAGGTGATATGGGTCGACTTTTAGTCATCAAATAGGATTTTGACATGTTTTAGGGTAATTTTATAATATTATATTTACCCTTAATTGCCCGATTTACCTTTAACTATGGTAAATAAAATTTACCGTAGTTACTATTCATAATTCCCAAAAATAAAAAGTAGCTTATTAACATAATTTGGATCCACTGATTCCAAATATGGAATCCATTTTTCCAAATTCAATACACAAAATTTTCACAAATTAAATTAAAATTAATCTCGTTGTCGAAAGAAAACGGGTTTTTCTTTAAAACATTGCAAAAGATTGAATTGATTTATCCTACGAATTCAAGGTAGAATCAATGCTAATGACATAAATTATATTAAATGGTAAAAATATATTCTATTTATTCTTTAAAACAATTCAATATTATAATTTAACCATATAAATTATTGCGATGAAAAAAAGTTTTTTTTAATTATAATATAGCGTGTTTTTACTATTCATCAAAATATGAAAGTTACCAGAATAATATGAAAATTTTATGAAAAGTAAATTTTTATTTCATGATTCCAAAAAAGAATTTTATTTTGTCAAATTTAACTTATAAACATGTCAAAAACTAGATTTAAAGTGGGTGTGCCATCAAAAGGCGGCAAAACTGCATTTTTTGAAAAGTACTTAATTTACCCGAAAAATTTATTTTGTTCTTATAACATGTTTTAGAAAATGTGTAAGATGAATAATAATGTTATAAGATTAAAAATTTAGTTAATAATTTTCATAACAGCTAGTTCATAATAATATTATAGTAATATATCGTTGTTTAGTAAAACCCGATATTGCGTACAACACACGCTATTGAGGAAGGTCGCGATTGCGTGTAACGCAAGCCAAGTCAGGGTTACGTGCTGTGAAAGAATCCTTCGTTGTTTCGTATATCATAATCCAACCATATTTCATTTATACATTGAATATATATATATATACTCAATGTTGCGTAGAATAACTATTATCAAAATTGTGTATAACACAATCCAAGAATAGTGTTGTGTATACTGCAATCTAATACGGTGTTGTGTATAGCGCAAAGTAATCTTAGTTTAGCATAAAACACAAGACATTAATGAAATTAAAAGAATATTTTTCATAAAATCTCGGGGTGTTACAATAGGGGAACTCATTAGCCTCTTCCTCAGCTCTTGAAATCATTGTCTGATTCACTCCATCCACACAAAGGGATGTACCTTCTTTGTCAAAGCTGAAAAGGCTGTTGCAACTCTAGAAAAGACAGGTACAAATCTCTGGCAGTACCCAGCCAATCCTAGGAAACTCCGCAACTCTGTCACACTCCTAGGTGGATCCCTAGAAAGCACTACCAATATCATTGCCTGATCCAGTTCAACTCCAGCCTCTGAGGTAAGGTTCCCTATGAAGTGGACATCCCGTATACAGAACTTGAACTTCAAGAGAATTCCATAAAGCTGGTGCTCGCGAATTGTATTCAAAACTATTTGCAGGTGAGTGGCGTGCTCATACTCCAATGTTGAGTATATCAATATTTAGTCAATAAAGACCACTACAAAGCGATCTAGTAAAGGTAGAAAGATCATGTTCATGATCCTCATGAACACGTCAATAGTATTGGTCATGCCGAAGGGCGTCACCATGAACTCATAATTACCATACTTGTATCTGAAGGATGTCTTCAGTACATCCTCATACTGTAACCTTAGTTGGTGATAGTAAGATCTGAGGTCTATCTTCGAAAAAAATCAAGCTCCCTTTAGCTAATGGATGTTATTATCAATCCTCAAGAGTGGATAATTCTTCTTCACAGTCATCTAGTTCAGGTACAGATAGTCCACACAAACCCTCAGACTCCAATTTTCCTTCTTGGCGAACAAATTCAGGGATGTTCTTGGAGAAACTCTAGGCCTTAAGACCCCCATCCCCTTCTAGTCCTCCAAATGTACCCACAACTCACTTAGCTCTGTGGGAGCTATCCGATATGCTGGTTTATATGTCGGTGTAATCACAGGGTACATGTTGATGTAGAAATATACCTCACTGCGAGGAGGTAGTACCGTTATATCAATAGAATGAGATCTGTTTACTGGTCCACCACTATATGGTAACTCTAACTCCTCACGTCAACTTCTCTGAGGGTATGATTTTCCATATTATGTGTGATCATCTACACCCTCTTCCATATATTTATATCATGTCCTTTACTGGTTCCCTTATCGTCTGTAGAGGCCTACATGATCCCATCGTTGTGGACATACCCCACTTTCCACCTAAAACTGTCGATATGATCTTGTGCTATGGATAGCCAGTCTATACCCAAGATGATGTTGTAAGGCCTCGAAACTACGAATAGAAGATCCCAGCTTAAGATCTCACCTTTTTTATTGAGCTCACATTGTCTTCATCAGTATGTAATTATCTAATATTCTCTGGTATGAGTCTCTAATCATAACAATTGAGCCAACTGCTCCATCCTAATATCTGAGCTCCAAATGAGTGTCATTCCAATAAAAGAGTGACTTTCACTTGTGTCTATAAAAACTGCAGCTAGGGTTGAATAAACAAATATCGCACCTCTAAATATTTTTAGAGTGTAGTTTTCATTGGAATTTGGCACCTAAAGGTGAGCTCACCCCTATCCACCTACTTCCTGTGGTCTGGGTGGACCACCTGGGGGTTGTGGTGGTAGAACCTCAAACTATCTTCCACCACCTGATGCACTAACTACACATCCTCAAAATATATCACTTGCGGACCCCCTCCCTCGAACCGCAGCCTCTGCCTTAGAGGTCCCTTGAGCATCTTCTAGTCGTCTTTATAGTGGTTCGAGCAATTGTGAGCCATGTGGCCTTGTCCGCCGCATGTGAAGAACTGTCTGCTCCTCTACTAGCCTGATCAACCTTGAAAGCTCCACACCTATGACACTACGTCTTGGTATTGTCCCCCGACCGGGCTGGCCCCCTTAGACCTTTGTGTCATCTGCCTACAGCCTTTTGTAGATGACCAAGCTACCTGGTGTCTGGTGGTGGCTCTCACAGTTGGTTCCTTCTCAACTATGATGCTATCCACCTATAAAGACTACACGAGAACTCCAGCCAGCAACGGGATAATGAGACACATCATCAACACTATGATCTCCCACTAGATACCCTTCTCAATGGTAGAGGCCCTAAAGAATGATCCTCATACCATGTTGGTGGAGTCGCGTGAGAGGTCAGTGAATCATGCCGATTACTGGGCCATTGCTTGGCTACCCTGCAGTAAGTGCAGAAGCTCCTAGATACACATTGTGCATAAATTCGCGGGTACGAACTCTGCCCTAAAGAGGGTTTCAATTTCCAGCTAGATGAGTGTCACTTCCTCGTGTTTCCAGACCTCCAGACTCTACCATCTTCCTATTGATCCCTAGAATAGGCTAGCATCCAGGGTCACCATCTGCTCTTCTGGTGTTGAAACTTGGTAGAAAACCCATGGCACTGCCTCCAGCCGGTTCTCATCTCCCTGGGGATCTGTCATGCCTCGAACCCTCAGAGGTCTCTATCTCTAGAAAATAGGCTACACGGTCAGTTGTAATGAATGATCATCTAGTGGGGCTAGTGGAATCTACAGCCCTCCTAGTAGTTATGCTGCTGGTACACCACCTGATAGTGCCAACATAGTAAGAGGTCCATGCACTAAATCCTAATCGCTCAGTAGATCATCATTGTGTACTCTCTCTGAAATCTTGGATGGTTGTTTACGGGACAATGTCCTGAAAAAAATAGGTGTTCCACTGTCAAAAAATATATACCTAGTGAGATGACTCAAAATAGATCAAATGTAAATCATTCCCAAAACACCTGCAATCAATGTTTTAGTGCCCCGATATAGAAATCATAATCTAGGGTCCTAGTGTATAGATATGTCAGCCGCCACACCAACAGTGCACTCCCCCAAACTGAAAAAAAACACTCAAAACAGATAACAATATTGCTCCATTGGAACGACTAAAGTCCTAGTTCTTAGATAGAACCGACTCCTCTGATACCACTTTATGACAACCCATCCCCCGTGGCCCCTTTTATGACTATCCCAAGCCTACATTCCGTAGGCCTTGGGTTGGTTACTAGCCCCTGAAAGGTGTATCTGTAAAATGAGAAGGCATTTCCATTAAAAATATACCGACACATAGTCCTAGAATACAACAAGATGCAACCACAAAGTTAAATTACCGTAGTAGCAATGTGTAATGAATGTAAAGGGACTGTAATACAATCCTAACTGAAATGTACAACTACAACAGAAAAAATAGAAATCAGCTCCTGAGATCATCATTCAATGATCCTACCAGAAGGGTAGGTACAACACATCTCCACAACTATCCATGTAAACCAGTCACCATCGTGTACCACCTAGTCCTGGATCTTATAGGCTCATCCAAGCTACTCATCGTCATCATAGAACACTAAAATGTGCGAGCAATGCCCAAACAGGGGTGAGTATAACAATACCCAGTAGGGACCCCAAGACCCCCGAAGGTCTCTCATAATTCCACACTGTAAAACCACAATAAATGATCTCAATAATAAAGCACAAAAAAACTCAACTCAAACAAGTATAACATAAGTACAAAAGTACAAAAGATTAGTCATTTGTCCTAGTCATCATATACTGTTAAGATGTTCTGCTTCTGACCCACACTGGATTGATAGGTACTAACCCATACTGACCCACATAGGATCTGACCCACCCATGATTGATAGGTAATAACCCCTACTAACCCACACTAGATCTGACCCACATAGGATCGATATTTAATAAACCCCATAGGATCGCTGATCATTGACCCGCAGAGGATCTAACACACACATAATTGATAGGTATTGATCCACACCAAATTGCTAGTTGTTGATCCACATAGGATCGTTAGGTGAGGATCCACAATAGATTTCTAGGTGTCAATCCACACAGGATGGATATGTGTCAATCAAAAACATGATCTCTAGGTGTTGATACATAGAGTATCACTCGTCGCTAACCCACATAGGATCTCTAGATACTGACCTCCGCAAGATCACCCCCAATCTCCACCTCGCAGGCAGCCACTGGATTCTAGCACAAGGCACACGTGATTCCGAGAGAATCCATTTCTCAAGACATATGTTAGATTTAAACTAGGACAATGTACCATGAAGAAGTAATACATTGATCATTCATGTTATAAAGGTTCCAATGAAACATATTGTGCTTCAATCAGACACCCAGTCTGCGAGTAATATGAATTTTAATGCCATGGGCCCCTTTGGATTCAGGTATGATCCAACTCGTTCGTACTCCAACATTCTCCCAAATTAAGGTGGGATATTTCATAAGGACTATATCATTACCATAATTCATGAACCATAAATGGTTCTTCAAACGAACGTCAGGTTTGATAGATACAACCTTTATGCATATCAAGGTCAAAAAAGTTCTGGGATTGGTCTTACCTAGGATCGACCTAGCCCTGCCCGAACCGGATGGGCTGTTGGCTCAGCCCACTGGGTCACGGACTGACCCTACCCACCTAGGCTATGCGATTCATGTTGGGTGAATCGTCACACTAGCTGGAACGGTCATTAAGCAGGGTGGCAGACCAAATTCCCGAACAACAACACCATTCGAGTGTTTTAATTTATAGCGCCACATGGAACCGCCCCTTTTGTAAATGGGACACATGGGGCATCGGTCCCCTCTAATCTATCATGGCTTTGAAGCCACGAACACCCCCTCTCGATGCTCAACAGCACACCACTTGCCGCTAAAACACTGCTGAACGAGGGATGGCCAACCTTCTGGTTTGTCACGTTGCCGAGTAGTGATGCCCCTTTCCATGGTTTGTAAGCACCATCCACTGCCAATGCCCAACGACGCCAATCTCCAGCACTGCCGCGCTGGTGCCCAACTGGAGTATTTTCTATAGGGCTCTGGTGATGCTCTAGATCTTCGTTTCCCCTGTCGTTTATGCCATCATGCCTTCTAGAATTCCACCATCACTATGTGACCCTCTGATTCATGTTTACATCAAATTCAAAATTCTCATGCGATGAACTGAACAAAAAATCAAGCAGTGGAGGGTCTGGGCCTTGTTCATTGGGCTTGCACCCTCCGCGTTAGCATAATAACAAGTGTGTATCAATATAACATCACATAGATATTGATTATTCTTCGTTCAAATCTCCCATAACAAACACCCACTAATTAAATAATGAGAAAATGAAATGTGAGTTTTTGGAATTTAATAATTACCCCTGCCTTGCAAATGGAGCTGTTGTGGTTGTGACATGCAAAGATTCCTCATTGGATGAAGCCACTGACATTCATCGATCCTAGATCATTTCCACCAAATCTTCCATCCTCTATCAGTGGATGTTTCCGCAGTACTTCTCTAGAGGGTCCTCATTTGATGAAGCATGGTGGAAAATCCCAACGCAAGATCCATTAAAATAGAGTGGGACGGTGAGTATCGTATCAACAGAGTTAATGTAGTTCATTAACTAATGAAACTCTTAATTCAAAATAGTGTGGTTGAAAAACTAAAGAGTCTAGAAATTAAATTACTTTACAACCCATCAGTCCCACCACCGCCGCTCAATATGAGGTTGGATACTAAAATAACATTTTTTTGTTATTATATTATTTCTTTAAAAGTTTCAAAAACTAACTTTCTCTCTTGTCAGAATACAGTCAAAGTTAATCCCCTCCTAATATAATCCAAATTCTATGGTTTCTACAGTGCCCTCATATTTTTAATCTTAGCACCATTTTAAATGATAGAAAAGATTCATGCGCATTTCTTGAACATACCTTACCAATGTTCAAAAATCTATTCTAGGCACACCGGACCTTGGAATCAAGACCCATCAAATTTCACAAACTCGTAATAATACCAAATAATTTAAAAACAATTTTTTGGAATTTACTGGTCATTAAAAACAATCCTATTTTTCAATGATTGGATAAGGTGATTTTATGTGAACAATTATCATATAATAATTATAAAAATGTTATATGAATCATATTATTTCACTAATTCTACTTTTAGGTCCATCTAATATTTTGGATAAACGAAATAAGGCACATTGTTCATGAAGATGGTAGTCTACACGTACACATAATAAAGGATTTCATTCCATAGTGAGTGGATTGTATTATGGATTATATAAAAGATTATCTTTTTTTAATTTTATATGAAAAATAAAATCCTAATTATGTTTAAAAAAATCATGAATACCTTCCCAAATATGTGGTGATGGAAAATAAACCACATCATGTTACATAATTGGTAGTTTGAACATATGCATAATTGATGCATTTTATTTACTTGAGGGATCCAACAAGAATGAATAAATAAATGATGTTACATTAATATAATAAAATTTCAATTTCAATGTTTTAATGAATAAATTATATTTACAATAGATTGAATGGAGAGGAATATGTATGTTAAAAATGACTTGGGGGATATAAATACCCAAGTTGATAACATTTATTTTCCTTTGAATAATCTATTGAAATATTGGGAATAGGGTAATTGAATATGGATAAAGTATATGGTTCATAAGAAAGGTTTATAAGATTATAAATAGGTATAATTATAATAAAAAATTCACATTGGCTGGTTTTTAAAGAATTATTGTATGTGGCCACATTAATAAGTTATGTAAAAGTGTATTTGAATATAAAAAATGATAATTATGCATTTAGAATGGATCAAAATTAATGTTACATGTTTTGGGAAAGGAAGGACTCTATAAATTTCTACATAAGACTTCACAACATGTAATATTATAATAATTTTTTCTAAAGATCATTTTCATCAAGGAAAATTTTATCAATAATTGATTAGGCATTTAAATACCTAATAAATTTAATTAAATATAAATCATGATAATTAATTTTTAAAACACTTTATAAGTAGATTTTACTACTATATTTTTCATTTTCATTAAAAACATGGGATTCATTTATTTTAATTAATTTCATAAAAATTATAAAAATCAATATAAATTAATAACACATACTAAATTAACATTTTCTTGTAATTCTTTTTCCAAAACTAATATTATTTATAAGATAAATATTGTATGGTTACTAATGATCATAATAATAACTGATTTATAATATAACATATAAAATTTATTTAGGATTAAAAGAAACTCAAAACTAATTTTCAACGTGAAAATTTTTATTTAAATGTAATAAAATTCTATAACATTATACTAAAATTTTTGTTAGTTACCAAAATATTAAAATTGAAATTAATAAGTACAATATTATATTATATCATTCATAAATATAAAATAAAAATATATATTCAAATCAATTATAAGATTATATAATATTTTAGGCTATTCAAATATGCTGATATTTTGATAAAAGTAAATATTATTCAAACACAGTATTTTTAATATTCTTCTAAAAACAATAAATTATGGAAATTCTCAAAAAAAACTAGAGGTATTATGTTTGTTTGAAATTAAATGATGAATTTAAATTTATTTATGTTCAATTTCAATTTTTCTAAATTTATACTTTTTGAATGATTATATAAAATATAAATTAAAATAATTTAATTTTAAATATTATTTTCAATATTAACTCATATAAATTAATTATCATAAAAAGTAGTAGATATGAATATTTTAAACTAAAATTATTTATTATAGAATTATTGAAAATAAATTCAGAATATGTTGTGTTTTTTTTATAGTGGTTGTAGAGTATAAAATATGTTATGAAGCAGACAATAATTTTCTAATTATCTGAAATCCCATGGCATTAAATTCTACCATATTAAATAAATTTTCTCCTCAGAATTCTATAAGATAATTAATTAATAATTACATAAATTTTAAACAAAAATTATTCTGAAATTCAAAATAAACATTGTATATTAATATTTTAATTGATACATGAAGGAATATATTATTCCTCTACGAAGTTAATTAAATTCTTCATATTCACTAATAAACTAGTGTCTTATGTACACCCATTTCCACACATATAACAATTTTCTAATTTCTTTTTAAATATTACCCTTTTTGTTTCATCCAATATTTTTGACAAATAAATTAAAAAAATTTCTATGATCATTATCTCCAACCAAATATTCACGATGCTTTATCATTATCAGAATTTTTCTATTTTAGAATTCAACATTGTTATCATTATTAATAATAATTCAGGATAATATATTTTTCATACTAAATAGGAATTTTGATAATAGTTCTTATCATAATTTATTATAGTTCTTCATAATCACAAAATTATCCATTGAATCAATTGTTATCCCAGTTAATTCATTATCCTTCAATTATATTAATAGAAATTTTTTGATTAATATTATTAATTATGTAAATTTATAATTTAGAAATTATAGTCCTTGAATAAAAAACTCTAAATTACAAGCATATGCTAATTCATGGGTCTATATATTAAATAATTATTATCTTTGTTCATTAAAATGAAATTTTCAGGAATCAATATATCTTATATAAAAAAATATTTTAAATACTTTATAATGGATTTTTTTAGAACAATATTTACATTATAAATATCCCTAGGGAGTGTATTTCATAGTTTTTAATTATGCGACACTCACAATGAACTATAATGATAATTGAGATATTCCAAATCAACTCATTTTTTTGGTTTTTACCTCTTGATTCATCTATTGAAAACCACATAAGCTCTAGTAGCTGATATCATTTGTATAAAAACAAAAAAAATATATAAATTAAAAAAATTTGAGGATGTAATCTTATAATTTGACATAAACCTATAGTTTCCACTAATGTTATTGTAATGATTGAAACAAGTGCTCCCAAAATCGATAAATATAAATTATGTGTAATTTGTTTTAAAAATTATAATTGATAACCCAATATGTTATTTATAAATTTCTAAAACTTTTTGGATCAAGGTTATCGAGAATTGGAAAACATTGTATGGTTTTATCAGAGTTGTAAGAACAGAAAATAAAATAAGTTTATTCATGTGAACTAACACTTTTTGTAAATCATTAAATATTATAAATTCTATAATACATGTAATAATATTTTTTCAAAATATGGGATATGAATTTCATTTTCTTTTAATGGATTAGAAAACCACATAAAAAATTTTATATTGACTATTTTAAAAAATATTTTATTATAATTTATATCAAATTTAAATATTTTATATATATATAACCCATTATAAAATAAATAAATATATTATTAATTTAAAAAATAATAATTGGAAAAGACATTGATTTCTCCATTGAAATAATTTTAAAAGTATTACATTATTTTTAGATTATATTGATACTTAGATGTCCCTATGAAAACAATGTGGCCACAATAAATTTTTTCCAGTAGGACTATGTCTTGTGATTCCATGGTTTCACTCATAATTATTCATTCACCCACAAGATACCCCCATACATGAGAAAAATATAATGAATTTTTTTTAAAGACCCACCTATCCAAATAACCACCAACCAAATTCCTTTCAATTTAAATTAAATAGTATTAAAATAAAAATAATAATAATTGTTTCACCAATGATATATTTTATAAAATATCATAATTATTTTGTAAAAATAAAATTTTAGAATAATTCATTACTCTGTAAATTACCTTAATGACACATTCTATAAATACAAGAAAAAATTAATTTAAAAAATGATATACATTCATAACATATAAAAATTAAAAAAATATGATAAAATTAATGTAGTGAATGCATGAAATGAAAAAATATTACAAAAAATGGCCATATCCTATTATAAAATCCATGAATTTACAAGAATATTTCACACATTAAGTGATTGCCTTTATTATATAAAACATATTATACATTATAATCTTATAATTATATCCTAAATTAATAAATTTTATTTCTTCTAATATCCTTTAGAATTAAAGGTTGTTCAATAACAAGAAAAGTATTGTTATTTCGTTGAGTTATAATTTTTGAATATAATGTCTTGATATTATATTGAAACCCTAATCATTTATTTCAAAACATGGAAAAATAATTCGCACAATATGGGTCTAGAGAAAATATATACCTCATAGAAATGAAATATTCCCTATAGACTCATGGATGAATTTTGAAAACGTGTCTAAATTATAAATATAACCGAATAATTTTGTATATAAAAAATTCCCTCAGAAAGTTTAATTAATTCTTATAAAAACATAATATTATTAGTTTTTTTTTGAAAAATATAAGTCTATTATAAGAATAAAATTCACATTTTAAAACAAATAATCACTTAAAATAATATTATTTGATGGAATAAATTTAAAATAATCAACTCTTTAATTAATTAATAACTGCATAATATTATTTAAAATTAATGAATAAAATAATATAAAATTATTGATCCCTTAAATTTTTATTTCAAAACGTCTTCTAAGTGTTGGTAGAAGATGGGTTGGCACTCTCATTCTCCCATTCTCTTTGAATAAGAAACATATAAAACAAATGCAACCAAATTATACTTGGAGTATTCCTTTCATAACATATGATATTTCTAGACAGACTCAAACACACTACAATAGTTGAACAAAGTATTATCATTGAAAGGATAATTTATATAGATATTTTGTTACTTTCAAGTAACACTTCAAATTAATTTCCTTTGTTACTAAATTTTAATTCCAATTAAGTGTTTGAAAAAAATTGTTGAAATTAGATATGTGTATTTTAATTCTTATCAATAATAATAAAAAATTTGATGAAACCACAAAAAAAATTAACAGAATTAAAATACATTCTATCAAATATAAATTGATAGATTCTTTCATCTATAAAATTAATTGATCATAAAAATTAAAACAGATGGTTTTGGATATGATTCATGGGACAACACAATTATAATTAAATTGAAATGAACTAACTCCCAATTATAATATTGAAAAACAATTCCCAAGTTTATTTCCTAATAAATACGATCATTTAAATATAATATCTAAAATAAACATTGATGTTAGGAAAAATAAATCCAAAACTACATAGTATGGTCAATTATTTAAGAAGAAATTTGATGTATAAGATAAATCATATAATTTAAAACACTTAAAAATTAAAATACACAACTACATTGATAGATATTTTATCTTCACTATTCGGTATAACAATCTAAACACAGATATGTGCTTAAGACCAGTGTATGGGGTTGATCCGTTTTCTGAGTTTGACTTACACTTTTTCTAAGCTTAGTTTCCAAAATTGAAACCTCGTACTCGACTCCAAATCATCCATTCTTGGCCTAAAATACTTGAAACATCAGCATGATCTATCCATCTAATCATCCCAAAGTAGAATTCTCCAAATTCACAGCTCCCGGTCTCCATCTGTATCTAGTTCATCGCCAAAGTGAGACCCATGATCAATAAAACCTGATCATTTTTACCTTTGTTACCTATTTATATTCATTTAATTTTTCAAAAACATCTTTCATTAATAATTATAATTCCACTGATATACATATATTTCGAAAAATAATATACTTTTTTTATATATTTAACGTAATATATATATATATATATTATTAATAATTCAAAAAAATAAATAATAATAGGATTTACATAAATAATATAATTCATAATAATACCCACATATATATATATAATCATATAATTGTAATAATTTTTAAAATAAATATAATTTTGAAAAATATATTCATAATACATATTTTATAAGATTTTGATAATCTATATATTTTAGTAATTGTATATTTATTTATAAACATAAGTGAAACAATTATAAATTAATATAAATTACATTTATAGTGAAATATATCTTTTTTAATGTTTTAAAATAATGATATATATTTAATATTCAAATATATATTTATAATATATTCATAATTTTATCTAACATTGCCTTTAATATTAAAAATTATGAATATTCGATTTTTCATTATTTATTAGTAACCTTTCAAATAAAATTTTATTTTTTTATAAAAATTAATCAAATACATCTATTTTTAAAATTATTTTTAAAAAACTAAACAACATTTTTAAAATCATTATATATGAATTAAAATATTGATGTAATACCAAACCTTATTTGATAAGATTTAAAAACCATATATTTTTATAAAACACAATTAATGAATGTATTTATATTTAAATTTTATAATTTTAAATATTTAATATAACTAATAGATCAATTTATTAAAACATTAATAAATATAAAAATGCTTATAATTCATGGGATGTTACATTCTACCCCCCTAAATGAATAATTCCCTCGAAAATCATATGTTGGACTCATGAAAAGTTGGAATTTTCCGCTTCAAAATTTGAATGATTTTACTATATTTTTAGTAAAATGAATAATTTTATTCTTATATTTTTCCTCAAAATACATCATATAATCTTGAAAGTTTTCTAGATCATTAATCAGAATCAAAATGTAATTATCTCAAATAAGAATTCCAAATTTTGTATATGAAATGATGAATAATTCATTATAACAGAAAACTGAAAAATTCATAGTTCTTTATTCATTTTAGGACCATTTACGATCTTAGTTTTAAAGAATTAGATAACAACATAAAATTTTCAAAAATTTGTACAAATATAAAATAAATATATTTTATTTTATTTTATAAAAAAATTAATATTATCATTGTTTTCTAACACATTATGAAATATTATAACATATTATAAATTATATGATATTTGTGAAAATATTTTAAAAAAAATTAGATGAGGATTTTTTTCCCCGGAAAGGGCATTTAAAACCAATGAAAACCATTATATTAAAATTATTTTAAAAATTATTTTATAATACTTTATATTAAATGTAAATTATATATATAAACATATATAAACCTTTTAGAAAAATAATTTTTTAATTTTCATTTCAAAAATACATATTTGAAAACATTTTGATTTCTCCTTTGAAATAATTTTGAAAATAATATTTTATTTATAGATTATTTTGATACATAAAAGATCATATGATAACCATGTGACCAAAAGAAAAATCATCAGAATGACTATTTCATGTGAGTCTATGTGTTTTCTCCCCATTCATCATTCTCCAACCTGATAGCCATGTATTAGAAAACAAATTAACGAATTTATGTGAAGGCTCAATATTCTCAAACACAACACTCCAAAACCATTTAAAATCTATTTGAATTATTTTCAAATAATAAAATATTTGTACATTCAAAAAATATACTTCAATGAAAATTCCATAAATTTTATTATAGGAATATATTTTATTATTATTCATAAATATGAAAATTACATTAATAACACATTTTTATATAATTATAAAAATGATTTCCTTAATGAACATACATTTATATCATATAAACATTAAATAAAATCCTGTAAAAATATTCTAGTTCATGAAAAAAATATTAAAAAAAATTATCTAAGGGAAATATCATATTATAAAATCAATGAATGTACATAAATTTTTCACATATAAATTAACATCATTTATTATTTATAACAAACTATAAATAATAATCATTTAATGATATCATAAAATGATGCAGTTTCTTTATTCAAATATACTTTATAAATTACTATTAAAAATTTACTAAAATATCCTTTTTATTTCTTTATGCTATAGTAATAAAATATAAATTCTTGATATAATATTGATACTATAATGGTTTAATTGTAAACACGAAATAAATAATTGCATCAATAAGTTTTTAATGAAAAACATAGTCATCTTGAAATGAAACTTTCACATAAATTCATGACATAATTTTTAAAACCCTTACAAATTAAAAACATAATAAAATAATATTAAAAACAAAAATAATCCATTATAGGGTTGAATCTATTAATTTAAATACCAAATATTATATTTTTTTTATAAAAAATATATTTTCTTTCTTATAACTCATGTTATATATTCAAGTAAATAATCATTTGATATAATATAATATGATGAAATAATTGAAAAATAATTATTTCCTTAATTATTTTATCTTATGAAAATAAAATATAAAATAATGAAATATTTAAAAATAAAATAATCCATCCCATGCATTTTTTGTCATACTTTTTCTACTTGTTGGTAGAATTCATTTTGGAACTTCAATAATCTAATTTTCTCTAAATAAGAATCATATAATATAAAGGCTATTTCCTTCCACATGTTGTATTCCATTTTTTACATTTATTCTTACCCACTAAATTTATGTATAAACTACATCAATTTTATGAATTATTATTTAAGCAAGGAAAATTTATATATTATTTTTGTTCTTTTATTGTTATGATTGAATTTAAATGATGTCATTATTGTATATTTTTTCTCAAATTTTTTTTTGACAAAAAAGTGAAATTTCACAGGGAATGAGATTTTTGTGTTTTAATTCACATTTCTAATTATGGTAAATATGATGAACTGGAATAAAATTGGTAGAATAGATATATATTTTTTCAAATCTAAATGGATATATTTTTTTATCTGCAAAATCAATTTCACCAAAAAAATTATGGTTACTACATTGATCAAGGGATAAAATAATTATGAATAAATCTAAATGAGTTGAATCCAAACCGAACTGGTAAAAAATGATGCTAAAATTGCTTTCTCAATCAATACCATCATTTTAAAATGAAATTTGAATAAAAAAATAATGTTGGGAGATATAAATTCAAAAAACAGATAAAGATACATGAATGATGAAGAAAATTAAAGGATCATAGCAATCATATCACATCAGACACCTAAAATATAATACACACACCAAATTTGATATATATGAAATCACCAGTATCTAATATTACTTGTGAATGATAAATTCATGTCTATTATCATTTTTTAAAATTGATACCTTTTTTGAGTAAGATTTCCACTTTGGCGGAGCACGGTTTCCTGAAGTGAAACCTCTAGCTCAACTCTACATCATCCATGCTTGTCTTAAAGGACTCGAACCCTCGATCAAGACTCTCCCTCTTCTCATACCAAAGATAAAACCACATAATTGCAAGATTTAGGCCTCTATCTCTACGCAGGCCATCGCCTAATAGAGTCACCCACTCAATATAACCTGATCCTGCTTTCCAATGTTTATTTTTTATTATACATTCATTTTTAAATATTTTATCATTAATATTTAGAATTATTTTAATATTTATATATTTATTAAAAATAATATATATTTACTAAATATAAATATTATTATATATATATAATTATGGTAATTCTGAAAAAACAATAATTATAGGATTTATATAAATTGTATAAGTAAAAATATTACTCATACTTTTTTTAGTATCTTATAATAATTATAAATTTAATAATACATATTATGTAAAATAATTATTCATAATCCAAATTTTATTAAACTTAATACTTCATATATTACAATAATTTCTAATTTCACTATATACTCAATTTGAAAGTGAATAAATTTGTATTAGTAATATTTATTGCAAAACATATTATTTTCAGGGTTGTAAAATAATGATCTATATTTAATATTAATACATATATATATATATATATTTGTAACTTTTATAAACATTACATTTAATGTTAATTCATATGATTTCTCAGATTTTTTTTACTCATTCAAATAAAACTATTATTTTTCAAACAAATATATTTGAATACATATATGTTTAATTTGTTTTTAAACAAAAATTATAAAAATAATTTTTTTTTAATTTAAAATATTAATTTAATATCAAATATTATTTCAAATGTTTTTAAAAATATAAATTTCAAAAAATCTTAATTTCTGAGATAATATAAAGTTAAATTATATAATTTTATAATTATAACATGACTAATAAATCAATTTTATATTATTTGTTAAAAAATTGAAATAATTTTATAATTATTACGATGTTCCAATTATCCTTAACTAAAACGAAGAGAACATAAAATAGTCCACACATCCAACCTAATGGTTTATCTATACTATTGAAACTAAGAACATCATTAACTAATCACCCTTGTTTGCTTTTATCAATCATAAATAATCCCCAAATAATTTCATTCCACTCTATATGGTTAACATAGAATTTATATTATACCAAATATATCTCTCCTTGAACATGTACCAATGCTGTATTTATTAATTGTATTTTTCTCTTGAAATAAAGTTCTGTTGAAATATATTGTAAAATATGAATAAGAACTGAAAAATTGATTTCATTAAAAATATTAATTCCCTGAAAAAAATGATATTTTAATCAACATTGAAACCAAAATAAAATTAAAACATTATAATTGGAAAAAAAAAATTAGAGAATCTAAATTGAGAAAATATTGATCTCTCCAATCTACAAGAATAATCACCAATATAGAAAACACTATTGAAAAAGATAAAATATATAGTAAACCAATAAAAATTATATAAAAAATTATAGGTCATTGAGATGAATTCAGTTGAATAATTAAGGAAGGAATAAATATGGATTTATAAAAGGTAATGAGACTGTTGGAATAGTTATATAAATATTGGAATTTGTTATATGACCCTTTGGAAAAGTAACCTGATCATTGCAAACACAAACCAAAGCATTGGAAAACCGATTTTACCTCCAAAAAATATAATTTTATATAAATAATATTTTTAATTATTATTTTATTTTAATATAAATTTTATATTTCCAAAAAAATAAATATTATTACTCAAAATATCAAAAAAAATATAAGTCTCTTTTTAATAAGATATATTTTAATGTAATTTGGAAATTTTATAACTTTTATATAAATGTTTTTGAATACGTATTTTAGAAATTTATTTTCATAAAAAAAATTTGTTTTGAAATATACAGATTTATATTATCCATAGGTGATTTTTTGGTAATATTATGAAGTATTTCATTTATTGGGTGACCAAAAAAATATAATTTTTCACATAACCTATATACACAAAATTACAAATTTTATGATGTAATTAGGGAATGATACCTTATAAAACTTGTGGTTATTCCATTCTATATATAATTCCATAAACTATTAATTACAATATATTAATCTTAATTTGAAAACCTAAAATGAACATCCAAAACCTACAGTAAAAAGTGATTCCTTAAAATAATTTTTTTTCTTCTTTTATTTCCACATTAATTTTAATAAGCTTATTAATATCCATATTTATTTGGTTTTAATGTCTTAAACACATTGTATTATATTTATATATTAATTAAATTGTTAAAATTACTATAATACAATTTTTATGATGGATATAATATTTTAGTTAATATTTTATTCTAAAAACACACATCTTCTCAAGAATTAATAACCTTTCTCACTTACCTTAGAAAAAACATCACTCAACTACTACAATGAACAATATCTAACAATATTATCCGTATGTATTCAATTATTTCACATAGGGTCATTATGGTGATATATAATTCTAATCACCAAGGGAGTTATAGTTTCGTTCATGAGAAGCTGCACTAAGAAGATAATAGTTCTATATTAAATTGTTAATATTTATTTATCTATTTAATTTTTCCCAAATTATTTCAAAACAATATAATATTAAATTAATTACAATGTATGTTTAAATTATATTAATTATTTTAAAAACCCATAATTATAATATTTATGAAAAATCAAAATGGAATACTTCCCTTTCTAACTCTTTTGACAACGTCCCACTAATAGTCTGTTATCAACCTATTTAGACATTTTAAAAAAATTATTATAACCATATTCATGTATATGTTATTATAATTTTATATAATATATAAATAATTAATTACATGTTTTACAATCTTCTCTATTTGATCATAATTTTCCATAAATGCAGTTGAATAAAAATAGAGAAATCCTATTGAAATGGGATACTTTTATTAATAAATTTGGCATAAAAATAAAAATATCATCAAGAAAAAATATGTAATATAATAAAATTATTATAATTATTAGGTACTATTATAAAATACTATAATTCAAACCTAGTTCAATTTTTAATTTATATAATATTTTAATTAAACTGGTGAAAAATGAATGAAATAAATCTAAAAATGAGGTAAGGGTATTCTCAAACCCAACACATTTTATTTGGGTCATCCAAATTTCATGATATATTTTATAGGAATACTCTTAAATTGTTCCTAAAATATAATTTCATTATTCTTCTATTTACCTTTTTGCGATATTAATATTCTCAAATTTAATTTTTGATAAATAAATTGATTTTCCAAAATAAATCATCTTTCAAAAACACATTATTGACTCCTCATGAGTTATATCTTCTTTTGTGAAGAATGATGATTCTTATACAAAATATTATTTTCCATTTTTTTCATTTTGTAACCTTATATTAATTTATAAAATCATTATTGATTATATCCTTATTGAACACATTCTTTTAGAAGGATTAATTCACAATTATGATTGTTATTCGTTCTTTGTGTAATGATTGGTTATGTAAATGTTATGATGTGACTGGTGGTCTAGGTAATATATAACTCTAAAAGATATTTTGTAATGTGATATAGCCTATGAGATTATCAGTATTACGCATGAACATGATGATAAATTTTTTCCTAGCGATGATTTTATGATCATGCACATATGTTATGTGTCAACATGATTATAGCTTTATTTACAACTATGTCTGTTATTCTAAAACTATAAAATAATGTATAATTTTATTATTAATCAATTTCCATTCCATTATCAGTAGTTACCTTACTGTTTTTGATGATGATATTATTCTTATGATGATAATGAAAAAGATTATTATGACCCATGTCATATTGAATCATTTTTCTTATCCATCCTCTTAATGGGATTCTAGATCAACCCTTTAATTTGATGTATATCATCATGTTATTATGTGTACTATGAAGAAGGTGAAATTTTTAAAGGATAAATATGATAATTTTTAATAAATGTTAATGTATTATTATGTTCTAGTTATTTATAAGCCTAATTTTCCCAATACACAAAATCATTGAACCTTATTTTTGTAATTTAATTAGGTCCATAATATTTAAATTGATGTAAATGTTTATATATTAAATTCAGGGTCACTATAGTTGGTATTAGATCATGGTTTAAGTATCTAGAGAATTTTAATTATATAAAAATATTAAAAACTATAAGTAAATGAATATGTATAGGATAAACATGTAATAAGAATATTTTTAGAAAAGGATAGACATCTATAACCCATAATATATTCCTATAATATTAATAACATAAATAATTAAATTATTCAAGATTTTATTTAATTTGTTAAAAAAATTTCTATATTAGAAAATAGTGGGAATCAAGGGAAACCAATCCAAAAAACCATTTGAGGGAAAATGAAATGATTTTATAATTAAAATCCCCAATGCCTTGGGTTGTGGTGTTAAAAAATAAATGAAATTCATATGCATATGTATCATACTATGAATAAT
Organism: Viscum album; assembly: GCA_963277665.1. Classification (NCBI taxonomy): domain Eukaryota; kingdom Viridiplantae; phylum Streptophyta; class Magnoliopsida; order Santalales; family Viscaceae; genus Viscum; species Viscum album. Next base: position 1,542,734,197 of record OY728135.1, on the reverse strand, counting down.
AGCTCAAACAATGTAATACTTCCCCCAACATCCAAAAAATTTAACTGATCATTGTTTTCATTATGCAACAATGAACACCGACATTTAGGGGAACATGAAATCCACTTGGCATGAAATAGTGTGTTAACTTAATAGATAATATCTTTTATGTAATCATTTTTTGGAAGGATAAGGTGACTCTAGACATTTATCATTTAGATATACAATTTGATAAATTGTTGGAATTGATAAAGAACTGAAACTCGAAGGGTTAAATGGATGAGATATATCTTGAAGAAAAAAAGGATATATTTCTAACCAAATATTTTCATTAATCTTTTTAAACAATGATGGATATAACATTCAAAGTGATAAGGAAACATAAAGATGAATATATCACAAATTATGAGACAATCATCACAAGACTAGAATGATATTCCATGGGTTTTTATCAATGATGATATAAAAATATATAGTTTCATTAGTTGTTTAAAACCACACCTAATAATGTTATTTTCCATCCATGACATTTTATGTTATGAATATAGAGTTTAATATTGATTCAAATTTGAGATAGTGTAGATATAATGGTCCCAGTTTTAAGGAGATATAATGAGAAGAATGGTGTTTGATGTTTCTATGTCAAATAAAAATTTAGGAATGATGATATAACTCCCCATATGTCAAAAATTATAGATCAATGATCCTGGTAATTGCCTCAAATCGATAGTAAAATTATTCAGGTGCATGTGATAAGGAAACCATGTTCTTGGATTTCAAATAGACTTGAAGAAGTCATTCAACATGTGGGATTAAATGAGAAAACTTCTAATGTATCACTCATAGTTCATTGCTTCATTTATATAGAGAAAGGGAACTATAAAAACCTGTGATCTATACCACTAGACATAGATTTTAATTAGAATTAGTAACCACCAAATATAATTAAACAATAGAAATATTATTCCATTACTACTACAGAAGTGGAGCATGAATATGAGTTCTTCCATGGTACACATCCTATTAACTAATGTGTATAAAATTTTCATTATATTCTTGTTACATGAATTATTTAATATCATGAAAGTCTACTAGAACTATTGATTCAAATCATTGATACCGTTATGTAGAGATATATCGAAAATCACCTAGTGGTGAAATAATTGAATCCCAAGTATTTTAATATTCTTCGATAAGCATCGATGGGTATATTCTTCTAGAGTATATCGTAATAATTCCCATGGTGGAATTTGATTCTTTAATTGGAATGGATTGGATATCATTATATGAAGCACACATCAACAAATAAAAAATGAAATATATTTTAATAATCTAAAAATCCCCACAGTTCTATAAATATTTATGGAAGATCATGAATATTATTTAGAAAATAACTCAATGTTATGGGTATTAATACCTTATGAAGATGCTCAACATTAACAAATAGTTGAGTAATATGAAGGTAAAACCTTGAGAAAATCTCAATTAGTAGGGAATACAAAAATGTATTAATCTAATAGTTACAAAGACATCCCCCTTTTTGGGAGGTATAGTTCCCAATACTACTCATTCCCATAAGTATCCCTATCTAAAAAATCTCCCACTAGATGGACCATATCTAACAAGAGTAGCAAAAGAAAAAGTAACAATATATTTTGGAAAAATCGATCATACATTCACTAGAGTTCTTTGTAAAGATAAATGATGGATCAATGAATTTGTATATCCATTATAGTTAGATCAAAAAATTACCATAAAGAAAAATTATCCTCTACCAAGGAATGATGACATGTATGAGCAACTACGGGCTGCTCAGTACTTCTCAATGGTGGATCATTCTTCTTGATATCATAAAATGAGGTTAAAGAATAAACCTATTAAGGATACATCATTCTATATAAGGTATAGAAAATAGGAGTTCATAGTGATTCTATGCAGACATACTAATATGCCAACAATCTTTATGGACTTGAGAAATATATTACATAGGAACTACTAGGATAATGTTTTATTAATATTAATTTATAATATTATTAACTACTCCAAGAGGAAGTAAGAAAATGGGGAGCATCTAAGGATTTTGATGATAACATTAATGATGCATATAATGTATTAAATGTTATGAAAAGTATTTTATTTTTGGAAACATGTTTAAATATTGGTGAAATAAAACCACATGAGATAAATTATATGGACCATTCCAAGAGAATGAAAATTTTTTAATTGCCCAAACCCACTACTTTCAATGGAATCCGTATTTTTCGTGGAATTACATAGTAATAAAAATGTTTTTTGATAACATTATCATGATTTTATACCTTGATAACTATGTTAACAATGCAATGGGTAAAGTATACATAGACAAAAAAGTTTTAGGAATTATATAAGGGCCTCAATAAGATTCTAATCATAGTTCAAGAACTCAATACAACAATAAGAGGATAAGGTTTTGTAATATACATTGATTCATTAAATGAAATAATTGACTTGTGTAATCATGAATAATGATAAAATTCTAGTCTATTCCACACAAAAGTCGAATTTTATTGAAAATATATACTAGATTCATGATCTGGAGTTAGTTATTGTGATATATACTTTGATAATTTGATGGACCATCATCTATAGTAAAAATTGATATATATATATATATATATATATATATACCAATAATAAGAGTATAAAATATATATTCACTGAAGAAAATCGTCAAATGTGTCTCAAAATATGTTTATAGCTAATCATGGACTATTATTTCATTATTCACTTTCATCCTGGAAATTTGAATATAGTAGATGATGCTCCTTGAAGAAGAGAAACTATTACTCTATCCATGATATGGATTAAGAAAGTCTATATCTTCATGGATATTAAATGGATGGATTTGGAAATCATATCATTTTGGAGTAATTCTTACCTTTAACTACTAATGTCACAACTATCTATTAATGATAATATCATGGAGACATAATTGAATGATTTGGAGTTACCAAATTATGAAAATGTTATAATGTAATGATAAATTACATTCACATTGATGATGATGGAGAGATTCGATTCAGAATGAGGAATTTTGTGCCTTTAACAACTCACATATAGACTGATATATTGGTTAATTCCTTTAACTGAACCTTCACTACCATTATTGGATGTTCATAGATGTACTTTGATTTTTGAGATAACTTCTTGTGGTACAAGATGGAGAATGAGATTGTAGATTACATTTTGTGGTGTTTATTATGTTAAAAAGTTAAACCAGGGAAATAAAATTCAAAAGGTATTATCCAAACATCTCCAATAATGACATGGAAATGTGATAATGTCACTATATACCTTCTCCTTAGTCTCCCAATGACATCTAAATGAAATAATGTGACATTGGTTATGTGGGATTATTCATCCAATACATCCCACTTTATCGTTATTCTGGAAGATTTGTCAGTCGAAAAACATGATAAGATATTTTTGAAGGAAGTGTTTATGATAATTGGAGATCAATTTTGATCATATTTCATCATGATGCAAGGTTCAAATAGAAATATTGTAGAATTATTTCACATTATTTGAGTACTTAACTGAATTCAGGAATTTCCTATCACCCTCAAACTGATGGAAAATTTGAAATGTTTATTCATACGCTCTAATTAACAATAAATTTGACCAAATAGAATTTAAAGGAGTAAAGAATCATCATATCCAACTTTTTAATTTCATATATAATAATAACATCCACTCATGTGTTCAAATGTCATGATCTAAAACAATGAATATTAATTATTGTATAACTCCAACTTTTTGGGATGAAGTTAGTGAAATAAATCATCCAAAGACTACTCATGTGGAATAGATGAATGTCATGTCTCAATCGATCCAACAATATGTAAATAAATCTCAATGTTAGAAAATGTGATGTGTTAAAAACATTATAACAGAAATTCAGTTAGATTCTGGGGAAAATGTTTCCTCAGAATATCACCATGGAAGATATTATTGTGCCTTAGGATAAATGGGATGGTTTGCCCAATGAAAAATAGATCATTTTAAATCATTGATTTCACATGGTAAGTGGAAAATAAACATGAACATCCACCACATAAGGCACATGTTCATGATGTGGTCAATATTTTACTACTATATATGTTCATACTAGACCCCACGCATGTATTGAATCCTTGTTCATGTAACTATAGAATGTCCTCACAATAGAAGGGAACCTGGTGATGATCTTGGATAGTAGAAAAACAATTCGACGAAAAAAACACATCTTATAAATGTTTTTTGAAGGAACCTTAAGAATGATTAGGTGGAAAGGTAACCATAGCAAACAATGCAATAAAAGTACCCTCATCTATTTTGAATGGATAATATGAGTTGATTTTTTTGTCCATAATTTTCTAAAGGGGAGAATAATGTAACAACCCATTGTTTGTAAATGGTATTTGTCTCTTAAAAAAATTATTGTAATAATATTCTAAATAGTAGTATACACATATAATATAAAAATAATTTATTTCATATATTAAAAATATTATATTTTTCAATAATTAAACTAATTAAAATTATAATCACTATAATTGGAAAAAAAATATAAAATACAAAAAAAACATGTGAAATTATGGATCCCCATCTATTAGAATAATTTCCCTACTACCAAAACTATAAAAAAGAAATAATATGTTTGTAAACCTATGAAAACAATAGTTAATAAAAATAGAGAACATTTAGAGGAATTCAGTGGAATGCTAAAATAAATTAGAGGTATTTATAGACGGTAATGTGATTGTTGGAATAGTTATTGTAATGTTTGAATAGTAAGCTTAAAAATAAAATTAATTACCTGATCGTTGATAATAATAAACAATCAACTTGAATTATAATTCACATGAAAACAATAAATTGTGATATAAAAAAAAATCATTTATTAATTTATATAAATATAAATATTATAATTCCAACAAAATCATTATTAAAAAAACCAAAAAAATAAGAACTTCTTTAATATATAGTATTTTAAATTATTTTTTAAAATTCGTCATTATTATATTAAAAATAAAATTTACAAATTTTAAAAACTTATTTCGATAAAATGATTTTCATTTTTTTCCAAATGTCAAAATTATCAATTGATATTTTGATAATTTAATGAATTGCATCAATTGTTGGGTGAAAAGTAAAAACATAGTTTTTCACATTAGATATTTATTTGAATTATATCACTCGTGATGTAATTATGACAAAATCCCTTATACAACATGAGGATAAATCATGAAATGTTGAATTTCGTAATTTATTCATTATAATAAATTAATATTATTTTCCGAATCTAAAAAGAACATTCCAAACACTAAAGTAAAACGTGATATCTTAATATCATAATTATTCATTCCTTCCTCATTATATATTAATTAAATTATGAATTTATATTTTAAAGATGATGGAAAATCTTAATCCCAATTTTTTTATTTATATATGGATTATGTTTTAAAAAATTCACTATCTCTAGATTTATATGGGTTATATTTTTTTATTCAAAATTTTATTCTAAACATACATCACTCCACCAGTATAAATAACCCATATCCCTTCACATGAAAACCTACTCTACTGAACCAATCCAAATTTAATGAACTACCCAAATCCTTTCTCTTAATACCCTTAGAATACAAGGGTATACACTAGTTAATTCTAAATCTAATCACCAAGGGAGTAACAATTTTATAAAAGACAAGCTACCCCAAGAAGAGAGTTAGTCTCTATTAACTATCCCATATTATTATATTCTCATTCTTTTTTTCCAAATTTCTTTCAAAACTATATACAATAAAAATATTCTTTCAGTAAGTAATAACTATATTAATTATATTATCCTATCATACCTATCATATTAATTACAAATATAAATCTCATACTCCCGTTTATCTCTCTTTTGATGACATCCCATTAAAGGTATGTTAACCTCCTAAGGTGACATTTTAAATAATGTTATCGTAACCACTATATAGACCCATTCTTTTAAAACATAAAAACTGAATTAAATTTGAATTTTCAGGTTTACTAGATGTGGTATTATTATAAATGATATTTTGAGAATTAATTCAAGAGTTGTAACACTGTGATGTGTTTTCTGTAAGAAATAATATAATTGAACAACAATTAAAAAAAATTAAGATAACAAAAATAAAAATATAGTCAAATAGGGAAAATAATAACAATGAAATGATTTAAAAATAATAATTTTTATATAATTTTTATTGTGATGGTGAATATGTGGATTATTATTATTAGTTTAGGATTTATGAAAATAAAATAACAGAGGTATTCTCCTCCCCAAACCCACACCACGTGATACCCCCTTTGCAGAACCCCCTCACAGGCGACCTCCTCCATGGATCCATCTTGGAAAATTTTTTTCATCGATTTTTTCAGGTTCTTTATTTGATATAAAATGTAATGGTCTTATACTCCCCCATCTGTCATTCATTGGATGATTTTTTGTCTCCCCGCTGAATGATGAGGTGCTGTCGAACCTATGGGTTTTGAATAAATAGATATTCAATTTTTTTTCTTTCAGTTTTCGGTTATGTGAAGTGTCTATTGGGACCCCTTCGTTTGACTTCGAGTATTCTTTTTAGAAGGTTATGTGGGTAGGTTTGATTCGATTCACCACTTATGGTTTATGTTATTTTTTTCCATATTTCTATGTTGTTTCTCAGTTTATATTTTTGTATTTCATAATTTATGAGGTTCTAATGTTTTTTCATTGGTGTTGGTCATTGCCGAAGTACTTTTGTGTTCTAGTATTTTTTAGGGAATTTAAAAAATCCATGAATTCATTCACTCTTATACATAGGTATATATATATATATATTATTCTTCATATTCCCTAATGGTGAGTGGAATATTTTCATTTGATTAAAGGATATGCAGAAATATATATAAATGAATGTATGCATGTGAAAACGTGGATGAGATTTGAGTTAAAATAGATAATGTCTTAGTGTCCATCTAGGTTTGGTCTACATCCTATGGTATGATCTTATTTCATAACCCCTTATGGTTAAAAGTTAATTAATTATTTGATTTATTTTTTTTATTCAATTGTATTGCATTTAAGTAGTTCAGATGATTTTAGAATAAATGTTAAATCATTCTAAATTAAATTTCTATAACAAAAATAAATGGTTTTGTAATAAAAACCTACAAAAAAGTTGTGATATATTTGAAAAATCAAAATCATGATTAGATATTTATAAGTAATTGGGAAATTGCCTTGATCTATGATAAATGATTAGGATGATAAACAAATATAAGGTTTTATTATAAAACCCCATTGATAGAGGTGTTCTATCATTGAAAAATAATACGAATTATTATACATTTATGATTTCCTGGTTATTTCGTTGATGTTTCATTCTAGTCGTGTTTTGTGGTTTATCACATTACCATTAAAATGTTTTTCGATAATGAAAAATGTAAATTTAATTTATCATTGATGTTTCTTTATTATTTTATGATATAATTGATATAAAATATGTTTATAACTTTGGTGTGTTTGATAGACAGAACATCTTGTTTAGAAATGGGAACTACCAATTTAAAAAATTCCACCTTTTTAGTAACACCTACCATTAATCCCATTGGGAATTAAAAAAGGAATTTTCATATTTTCTTAAATTTAATGTGTGTTTAAAAAAATGATAATACATGGTTGGGAGACAATTCTTCTTTTCCATCGGTTTTTTTCTTTTAGTCATCGTGTTGTTGTGCCGCTCATTAGAACCTTCTAGAGGATCTTGTTATCTCATATTAAATTTTTTGTGTTGCCTGAAGCATACGTAGTGACCATTATCCCTATAGAAACCCATGTTCTAGGTGTTCTGCAATGTTTAGGCCAACCATTTGGGTGAACAATCTATTTTGGGCCTATGTTACCTTATATTTTTAGTGGGTTTCACTTTAGATTAAATTTTTAAATTTCAATTCCTAATTTTATTGTAATTTTGTTAGAATATTATATTATATGGAATGTGATTACATGAATTTTTTTAAATTATATGTTATGTTCATATGATTTTTTTATGATAATTTTTATTTTTGTACTATATAATTTGATCCCTTATTGATAGGGTAAAATTTCATACCTAGATTGAATGGTAAGCATGTGATATTGATATGCATCTTTATCTGCATGAAATTATAGATGCATTGACATGTGTTATATCACTTTCTTGATATGACACATTCAATACAAGTTGGGAGGGGACATGGACCCCATGTTAAGGATTTCATGGAGGGACTCACCATGCTCAGTGGGTTACTACAATATACGTTGGGATGTATACATTGGATTTAAAGGTATGGGATTTCCAGGTGGTTTTTATTATGCTTGTGAGTGAGTTCAATTCCCTAGGGGTGTATCCAAGGATGGAACAATTATAATTAATGTTATTAAAATCCTCAGGTGAAACCTAGTACCTTATCTGAGAAATCTGGCAAGAAAATTTGATCACCGTCCAAGAGTGATAAAGGGGACACCGTATGGGTTTTGTGTGATTGAAAAAAGGTATTGGGTTATATAGGATGATTATATTTTGACCCTTTAGATGATGATATTATCAACAAGGGAGTGGGTAAGAATACACCCCAAGATTTTAATGATTTTTTTTTTGAATTTCATTATCTATTTCATTATGTAATCATAATAGATTCAGCCATTATTATTTTCATGTATTATTTATTAAATTGAGATATTTCCTTTATTCGGCTAGCATGCTTAGGTGATGACATGGGATTTAAAACCTAAGAAAAAAATTGATTAGGATATTCCTTCCTTGATTATCCATTTTTGAAATGGACCATATATATATTTAAATATGTATTACTTTTTATTGTTATACTTTTCATACTTTCTTCTTAGGCAGAAGGAAGTGGTATGGTACGAGTGTCTGTTTAAAACCTAGACCGAGTTACTATTATTAATTTTTTATCACTATGAAATTATTATTTGTTGAACACCATCATAATTTATAATAAACTCACAAGATTAGACATGTCATCGGTGGTGTCTGTCTATAATGATTTATGTCTTACAACTAACATGGGAATCTATAGTACCGGGGTACCCAATTAGTCTTATATTCTTGTAGGTCATTAGATTCAATTCATTTTTTGTGTTGTGTATATGGGAGTAAGGGAGAACATGATTGTTCTCATGATCAAGATGATCTAGGATTTGACCATTGGGTTTTTCATTTTTATTTTTATATAGAATTTATATTTTTATTTGATTCATCATTGACTTGTAGAATCATCTTTCATACATAAAATGTTTAAATTTTATGTTGGCCATATTATATCGAATTTAATATTATTGTTCATACGCTGACCTATTATATATATATTTATATCATTCACTATTGTTTTATATATTTTCCTATCATAACAATGTTCTACTCTAATTAAAATTGTATAGTCTCCCTGCTATCACCTCATTACAACATCAATTCTTTTGGGAATCCTTTAGAAAATGAGGAGGTGTGATGGAGGCCATGTAACCCCTCTTTATAGCTCTCTGTCTAATAGTATATCAGGTCGGGAAATTATAATGTGGTATCAGAGTTATCATTTTTCCCTTTGTCTTACTATTTTGGGCTAGCTGATATGTGACATGGAATGTTTTGACAATTTGAACATAATAGTATCTGGTATTTAATACCCCATTTATATGGAAATAACCTTGTGTACGATGATGGGATTTTTCATCATGCTATTTTTTAGTACAAATGATATGGTTTAACCTTGAGAGAACAATTTATTTTTCACATAAAATGATTTATTTAATGTTCTGTAATTTTTCCCTTTCTAGGTATGAAAATAATGAAGCAGTTCATGCATCATTATTGGCACATAGATATTTAAATGTTATTAATATGACATGCCATGTTTTTGTATTCTTGGATTCTTTCTTATTTAGGCTATGTGACTTGCATTTTATGCCATGGACTTATTTTAATTAGCATGATTCTTTATCTTCCATGAATCTTGATATATTTAGTGTTCTTCTCCTTTATATATTCTAGGTATTAGTGTTACATCTTATGATGAAATAATTGATTTTTATATGTAAATGGATACATGGGTTAAATATATGTGTTTCAATGAAATGAGAAATAGGTTTCAATTATAAGGTGTATGGGTTCCATATAGTTATGGAAAACTATCTCATGAAATCAGATGATTGTAAAAGGGTTTTAAATTTTAATTGTAAAGTGAAATTGGTATGGATTAATAAGAGGAAAATGCCATGCTATAAAGTGTATAGGTTATTTATGTATTTTTATATATACACCCATACGAATAAATCTTTGTATATTACCATGATAAATATTTAAATGATATAAATTTTATGTGGATTAATTTTTAAACTATAATTATTGGTTAAACACTAAATGAAAAACTACACCCATGTAGGTTAGTTCGTGCTTGTTTCATATTAGATTACTCTTTCGGGGGTTTTATATTAAAACTTCACAAAAAAACCTTTATTATTGCATTTAAATTTGATGAACCCATGTTGGATTAATGGAACCCTCATAGGAATCCCAATTTTCGGAAAGGATTTAGTTTTTATAATTTAAAAAATTATGACGTGATGTCAATAAATGTTACATTCCAAAAATTCTTTTTTTGAGACTTTGATTTTTTCCATTGATGTGTTTGTTAAATATTTTAAATCTTTTATGATAAAAATTAGAATACATTATATGACTTGAAAATAGAACCTATAGTGGGGTCCTTGGTTCAAATCCTCAAGTAAGGGTAGGTTGAAGTTTTTTTAAGCTTCCTTGGAATGGAACTGTTGATCATTTTCAAAGGCCATTTTCTTTTCATCAATGTAATAGAAGATCATATCTTGATCATAGTGTCATTTATAGGCATGACCCCCATAAATTATGATTATTTTTTCTCTCACTAGTGGACTGGTTGTGGTGGTTAACACCCTTAGGGATTGATATTCCTTTCTAATTTCATGAGATTTTTGTCCTTTTTATGTTGTCTTTCTGTTGTTTTCCATAATAGGACCCCTCCTGGTTTTTAAATTACACCCTTGTTCAGACCGATTGTCCTGAATTTTTTGTCCTTTAATATAGTCCTAACCATTGGGTTATTCTAAGTTTCAATATGTTAGACAAGTAGGAGGCTAGGTCAGTCCTTTCATTGGTCATATGGCCCTATTACTTCTCATGGGGATGCTTGTAAAGTCATGTAATTCTATAATAGTTGTATGAGATAGAAAATATTGATCCACAATTCCACATGGTACATAGAATACTTTAATTCGTAGGGCTGCTAATCCTATGGGTGGTATTTATGATGTGTTGTTTTATCATGCACATAATGGTAGTATGCATTGATATATGCAGTACAATCTATTTAAAAATAGAATAATGAACCTGATTAGTTCATTTGAATTATTGAGAAATGATCTGCTAAGTTTGGTCTCGGTTCATCTCCATGTAGATTGACCTGAGTGTGAAGAAATCTTGTTCATCGCATTACTCAGGATAATGCTTCTAGGGACACATCTATTTTTACTTGTTGGTCAGTCTGGTTTGGTATTTCATTGAATGGATTGAAATTATGATCATGTTTGGGAGGAGAATCACAAGTTATTTTAATGTAAATTTTTAGAAAACATGTATGAATATATTTTTACTTCTCTATAGTCAACCTGGATACTCCTATAGTGGAGAGCAACATGGCAGTTTTGGTGGTTATGCACCCTACTATAACAAATCTGTTCTTTATTACACACATAAAAATATTTATTACATAAAAAATCACTTGATACAAAAAAAAAGTTCTAGATGTCTTGTGTATTTGGGGGATTGGAACATTACATAACAAATTAAAATTGGAAATACACATCTTTATTGAAAACATTATTTAAATGTCCACACACATTCCATTGTACTTAGCATTGCATGAGAAAACATGAGGACATGCATAATAAATGGGAGAGCAGTAAATCCCAGTATGGGGGTAAATAAGTCATAACATGAAGAATACATTACATGTTAAGAAATAGGTATATCAATACAGCTTAGGAGAAATAAGAAAATTATGGCATGATATAGCATGGTTATCATAACATGGAAATGTGGGATCAACATTTAATTATATATTAGCATGGGAAAGCTCACCATGCACCTGGATCGTGAGTATATCCTCATTTCACTTGAATTAGAATGTGTTACCCCTCATTTCATTTATCTTATCATTATAATAGTCTTTACCAAATGCATTGGAGCGCAATCAGGGAGCACCCTTATTAATAATTTCATTTCATTCATCGTTGTGCCACATGAATCATGTAACATGAATTCATTAAACATCATCATTTATTCAACGATGATGGAATGTGGAATTCATATATGAAACTCTATAATCAATAAGTAAATGTACAAAAAGGTGAATACCCTTGATATGGAGATGGGTACACAATGACATTGGTCTGGAAAATTGTTGTGCAATTTTCTTAGCATTAAAGCGTGACATAAGAATTTATTAAAATGGTTGATGAGTGAGAAAGATTATTCATATCATATGTAAATGAAATGGAAATTATGGGGGTCATATAGATACATTTTACAACATATTTAACAGAATTTAGATTCTTAAAACCAAATAATTGTGTGAATGTAAATGAGGATATTGAAATACCATAGTAAATTCTGGCATGGTGACACAGGTACATGGGAGGCATCAATTACAGAGAAAGGGGTATATCATCATTCAAAAATATATAGAGAAGTATATGGGTTTTCTATAACATAACCCAACATTTATTATTTAAATGAAAACGGTAATACAATATGATGAAACATGGACAAAAAAAAGAGAGGAATAAATACCTTACTTGAAAGTTTGATCCAAAGGCTTGATAGAGGCTTGAATGAGGCTTCTAGAAACGATCAGCTTCCTTGGGAGGTCTCTAGAGAGCAGGGGAATAGTAGGAACGTGATCTATGGGCTTTGAGTGAAGAGTAGTGGGAGATTGGGTGGGTTTATATACGAAAAATGAGGGAATTGTTTATTATTTAGGTTTTCGAAACCACATATTAAAATAATGAAAAAAACAAACCAAACAGTGACTTTTTCTAAAGTATTTTTCCAAAAAAAGTGTTTAAACATTATTTTATAATGCCAATGGTTTAATTTATTAAAATATTAATCTACTTTTATGTGGAGATGATGCACAATCTCAAGGAAATAATTTTACAAGGTAAAAATGTTTTATATGTCATAGAGGGACAACTAAGGCACCATAAAATTATTAAAAAAATTATAAAATAAAATTATATTAAAGGGAAAACATATATTGGATGATCATCCTTTTTATTGTATTTTTTACATCACTATTGGATCATTAGGATGTCATAAAATCATTATATATTTAAACAATATTTTATTTTGACCCAATAATTAGACTCTTAGAATGTTATGAAAATTTCACCATTGGATAATTTAGATGTCATGATTCGAAAAATAATATAAATTTTATCTAAATAATTTTCTAAATATTTGAATTATTACATTTAAAATAAAACCATTTATTTATCAAAAATTCAAGGGTAGTGACGAAAGAATATTTAAAACCATAATAAAAATAACAATTGAATTCATAAAAAATAATATTATCATTTATATTTAATAAAATGTAATTTAGTTATAATATTTTAATAAAATATTATTTAATTAATAAATCCATTTATTAAAAAAATAGATTTCTTAATTGAATATTAACTAAAAATACTATTTGGGCTTTAAAACTATTTACAAAGTAACAATAATAAAATGATTGTATATTATCTATCAAAAAATTAGTCACATAATTTTAGTGCTAGGGTCTTGTTACATAACCCATTAAAACAAGCGCATAAATCATAAGGGTAAGGAGTGTGATGGTGATAGAATATTGGGGTGGTTCTGATAACATCACTTGTGTGGTAATCTCTATTAAAATAAACATCCCCCATTGGTAGTTCCATTCAAGAATAACCCGTTGAAAATCATCTTGGGAATGTTCAAGAGCGAATTGCAGATACTCCACCTCAATTCTGAGCTTCGAAAAATGGCTTCATACTGAGCAATTCTATTGGATTAGGCCATAACTTCCTTTGTCTGAGTAAACTCAATTTTTTAAAGTCCTCTATTTATACTAATCATGTGATCACTGTTCAACATCAATATTAGGTATGGTAAAAAAATTAACAGTATTTTTAAATCCAAAAACATAAAACCAAATAATGAAATATGTTTCATATAACAATTTTACATAATAATAGATATAATTATATCAAGAGAAATTTTCATTAATAAATGTTTGTGTCATTAGAATCGTCACCCATAATAAATTTCTCCCTTGAAATTTCATTTTCCCACTCTAAAAGAGATGAGGGTATCTTTGCATCATCAATTCCCCTGATACCAACATTTCTTCTTCAAACATGTGGTTTCTCAACAACACCTTGACAAGGGGAATTGTATTAATTCATATAAATTTTTTCATACAATATAAGATCTTCACTGGCTTCTCTTCATAAGAGAGATCATTATCCAATGGTACCACCTTTGGATTTAGTACATGTGAAGGGTAATTTATGTACTTATTTAATAGTGATACAATAAATACATCGTGTACATGGGATAGGTTTGGTTGTAGTGTTAGTTGATTGTCCACTACTCCAATGAGATCATGGATCCCAAAAGTTTTGATGTACCTTAGTTTATGATTTCAATACTTCCCAAATATCATAACTATCTTCCACGGTGATTTGAATAGCAATTCCATTTCTTTGTCATCAAACTCCAGGTCTCGTCGACGATTATCTGCGTATCTCTTTTTTCAACTCCAAGTATCATTAATTTGATAGATAATATTCTTATACTTCTCCACCATTTCTTCAACCATTACTTGAACTAGCAGTTTTTTCTCCCCAACTTCATCCCACCATTCAGGTGTTCTATGTAACACCCTGAGATTTTATGAAAAATATTCTTTTAATTTCATTAATGTCTTGTGTTGTATTCTACACCAAGATTACCTTGTGCTATATGCAACACCGTATTAGCTTGCAGTATACGCAACACTATTCTTGGATCGTGTTACACACAATTTTGATAATAGTTATTCTACGCAACATTGAGTATATATATATATATATATATATATATTCAATGTATAAATGAAATATGTTTGGATTATGATATATGAAACAATGAAGTATTCTTGCACAGCACCCAACCCTGACTTGGCTTGCATTACATGCAATCGCGACCTTCCTCGATAGCGTGTGTTGTACGCAATATCGGGTTTTACTAAACAACGACATATTACTATAATATTATTATGAACTAGCCATTATGAATAGTATTTACTAAATTTTTTATCTTATAACATTATTATTCGTCTTACACATTTTCTAAAACATGGTATAAGAACAAAATAAATTTTTCGGGTAAAATAAGTATTTTTCAAAAAATGCAGTTTTGCCGCCTTTTGATGGCGCACCCACATTAAATCTAGTTTTTGACATGTTTATAAGTTCAATTTGAAAAAATAAAATTCTTCTTTGGAATCATGAAATAAAAATTTACTTTGGATAAATTTTTCATATTATTCTGGTATCCTTCATATTTTGATGAATAGTAAAAACACGCTATATTTTAATTAAAAACAACTTTTTTCATCGCAATAATTTATATGGTTAAATTTTAATATTGAATGGTTTTAAAGTATAAATAGAATACATTTTTACCATTTAATATAATGTATGTCATTATCATTGATTCTTCTTTGAATTCGTAGGATAAATCAATTCAATCTTTGGTAATGTTTTAAAGAAAACCCCGTTTTCTTTCGACAACGGGATTAATTTTAATTTAATTTCTGCAACTTTTGTGTATTGAATTTGGAAAAATGGATTCCATATTTGTAATCAGTGGATCCAAATTATGTTAATAAGCTACTTTTTATTTTTGGGAATTATGAATAGTAACTACGGTAAATTTTATTTACCATAGTTAAAGGTAAATCGGGTAATTAAGGGTAAATATAATATTATAAAATTACCCTAAAACATGTCAAAATTCTATTTGATGTCTACAAGGTGACCCATATCACCTAAGGGTCGGATTAGATTCATTTAATGGACTTTTTTCCATGAAAATAATTTAATTATTATTAAAACCAAATAATGTGACAACATGTCACTTTCTTAAATCTTATAAGTATAATAATTCTACTTTAGTGATAAACTTCATGAAACTTCGAACATGAATAGTCTCCAGAAAGCTAATAAAATTATCAACATTATAGGAATTTATTTAGAATTTTTAGGGATTAAATAATTATCATTTATTATGACACAAAGATGATGCAGTAATTGTCTAATTAATGAAATATTGACATAATTGATGTTATAAATACCCAAATAAATGTAATTTAAGACTTTTTATTAATTACACTAATTTTCTAGTTTAATATGACATGTTAGTATTGATTTAATCAACTTTTTTATAACTAATAATTCTTTTATAATTTTCACAAAAATCATTTCCTAAATAGTGTCAAAATTGACATAAAATAGTTTTTAAAACAAATATTATATTATTAATTGTTATTTTATTCCTAAAAATCTAAGGTTAGGCCAAATAACTTAGATAAGGTTATATATATTAATAATAAACAACTTGGGGTTTGTTTGGCTTAATATAGTAAGTTTATTAACCTTATAGTGTAAGAAAAAAAGAAGACACGGCAAAAGTAAAATTATCTAACTTAAAGTTAAATATAAATTATAAGGTTAAAATAGGAACCTAAACTTGTCTATATTCTATTTGATGAAATTATTTCGACCCTTCCCTACCTTAGCTTCTAAATAAATCAATTTGGAGCTATTTAAAACCGAATTTTGCTTTATAATAAAATAATATTTTTAGTTATTCCAAAGGTGCCCCTCTCCTCCCTTATAAAAGGGCACCCCCTCCCTCTCTTCCTCGCACCACCTTGAGCCTTCAAGCTCGGCCAACCCCTGCCAAATTATCTTCTCCACTTCCCTAGCAACATCCTAGAGGTTCTGGTATTCTTCAAAGACCAAATTTAGTACCCTAAGAGGAGGACTCAAAGAGGCGCTTCAAAGAAGAGGTAATGTCCGTTACCGATTCTTTCAACTTTATTTCTCCTTCCAATTCGTCTTATTAGGTTGTTTCATTATGAAGTAATAACATCAATATTACTCATATACTGATATGTTATTATAAGTATGAAACAACCCTATTTCACCATCCATCCATCCTACGGAAAATGAAATCACCGCGCGTTCGTACGTACGGAATACCGTCTCCACGCCGTGGTGTAATCTATTTTCCACCACCACCTTACTTGGATGGGTATAATGGTGTACATAATAACTATATATGATTATTGTAATTATATATTTATTCTTAAATATTATAAATACACTACAATACAATTCAACAATCATGAGAACGATGTCATCGCTCGTGCGTATGTACGGACTACCGTCTCCACGACGCGATGAGATTCATTCTCCACGTTAACCATTCATCAATAATTATAAAGTATATATAATAAGTAGTCATGAAATATATGACATAATAATACTACTGGATTTATGTATATATATATTTATGTCATCTACTTAATTCCACTCAATTTAATAAGGAAACGAAAACAGCGTTCATGCGTACGTACGGCCTACCGTCTCCATGAACGGTGTATTTCTTTCCAATTATCGATCCATTATATATATGTATATTCTGAATATATATTATATATAAATAATTTTTTATATTATGGAATTAAGTAATCATGATCTAAGTAATCATATGAATAATTACAAGTTAAAACATGAATGACAAATGAGACGATTTTACCCAAAACGCTACTTTAACATGAATTTACAAAAGAACGGGTAATATAAAGTCATAAGTGAACCATATATGATATAATAACAGTGAATATGACTCTGTAATAATTCAATGACATTATTTAAATCATTATATAGGAGGTTCGGACGCTTATGAAGCAAATCGGACCTAAGGTAAGGGAAATCTCGCAATCTCAATTTTTATCCGAGATTGTTTATACTTCAGAATTTACTGGGGAATATTTATCATCCACATCCATGTTTCCTCAATATGTAATATTTATATCCTTCTACAATAGTTTATATCCAATTTTACCCTTCTATGAGTTTTTAGTAAAAGATATGAAAGGAATCTTTTGTCATTTTTCGTATGAGGTACTTTTTGACTTTTCCGACAAAAGTACGAGAAGAATGTTTTTTTTAACTTATACGGACTGAATGGATTTTTAAAAAATTATTTTCAAGAAGCTTACTTTACAAGTTTTCAAGTTTATTTTTAATCAACTTCTTTTAGTTTAAAATTGTATGACATGTTAAGAAAGGAAAAATGTTTTTGAAGTAGAAAGGATATTTTCCTCAAGAATGGAGTTTAAGTGTTTTATCAAAATTATTTTCCATCTAAGATAAAATAGGGTTATGTTTCTATACCTATTATTACATTGATTTTATAATGTTGGGATGGAATTATTTTTATGAATTCCTTTTTCTTATATGAAATGTTTTATGATGTCATGATGTTTAAGAATCCCATTTTTATTACATGGGTTATGCAATGATGTATGATTTATGATTTTGTGGAACACATAAGAATGGTATCATTATGAGATGGGTGGGACCTATATCTCCCTCCAATTCATTGGGTAAAGATTTTATATCTCATGAGATAGATATGGCTGGAATGGTAGGTTATACCGGTTCAGTGAAACAGGACTGAAACAAGGGTGACTCGGTTCAGAAATGGACTTTGTCCACTAAGATAGTCTTGGAAATGAGTCTTGACTAATAAGATATGATTCTCTATGATTATGTGTGTATGCCACAATGTTTCATGTTTTAAGTTATGATTATTGGGATTTCATTTCACTACTATGATTTATCCCATGTTATGAAATTATGCTCTCTTTTTCAGGTCAAGATTTCCAAAATGTTATGTTCTTATGAATATGATGTGATTGATATTTATTTTGTTTACCGTTACTGAGCATTTGAGCTCACCCTTTTATGTTTTCTTTTCCCCAGGATATAAAGAAAGGTTTTAGGTAAAAAAAGGAAGATCTTTATGGGAGATGTTGAAGATCTTTCACCATGATTAGAAGATTATATTCCGAGTTTCCAAAGACACTAAACTATTACGATCCTTGTGTGTGTATTTTTGTTATGTACTAAGTATTACGCAAAATTAATGTAATGTCCATGTACATCATGCTTCGGGTCTCTACAATTGGTATCAGAGGAAAGGTTTAGTCAACCTTTGGAAACTAGGATGCGAAAACGTTAGTGAGATCCCTAGAGATATTTCTAAGGTATGTCTAGGGATGTCCCTATGGTTAAGTATACGTATAGGTTATAGTACTAGAATTATGCTAAAGATCATAAAATTAAACCTAAGATGTTAGATATTGAAGGTACTCCCCCTTTATTATGTTGTTTTCCCTATCATGATTTTTGCCTCTCACACTATTCTTTTTGGGTTTTAGATGATGGCTGGAACCCGAAGGAACCGTGTTGATCAATGCAATGGACAATGAAATGATTTTCCTCCTGAACAAACTAATGTTATGGGAGATGGAGTGCAAAATCTTATTTCTATACATACACAAGATATGAATCATTCTAGACTTCCAAATGAGCAGAGAAGGGAACAATATTCTATTGAGTCCTTCATGAGGCAACGTCCACCTTATTTCAGTGGGTCTTCGGATCCACTTGTTGCTGAACAATGGATCAGTACCACTGAAAAGATATTTTCAGTTCTTCAATGTTCTGAACATGATAAAGTCATCTTAGCAGTATATCGTTTGGAAGGTGAAGTTGATAAATTGTGGAATCTTATCAAGAATACGAGGCAAAGAGATGAA
Organism: Viscum album; assembly: GCA_963277665.1. Taxonomy (NCBI): domain Eukaryota; kingdom Viridiplantae; phylum Streptophyta; class Magnoliopsida; order Santalales; family Viscaceae; genus Viscum; species Viscum album. The sequence continues at coordinate 1,542,714,187 of OY728135.1, read as the reverse complement.
ATTGAGTCCATGGAATGGGACGCGTTCAAGAACTTATTTTGTAACAAGTACTTCCCTCGTATTCTTCGAACAAATATGGAGAAGGAGTTTCTTGAACTAAAGCAAAAGGATGATGAATCTATTGGTATATACGAAGCGAATTTTACAAGGCTTGCAAGGTATGCATCTGGATTTATCATCCAACCTGAAAGTAAAGTTGATCGATTCTTCAGTGGATTAAAACCAAATCTTAAAAGGGCATTAGCTATAAGAGACTTTCGTAGCTATGAAGAAATTGTGCATTGTGCTATCAAGGTATAATTAGAAGTTGGTGTTACTTATCCATCTCATAGTTTTGACAAGAAACAAAAGATGGAGTTCAAGGAGAAATCTCATAATAATGGTGAAAAGAAGATGAATGTTTCCTTATGCTCAAAGTGTGGAAAGAAGCATGGTCGAGATTGTCTTAAAGGGACAATTAAATATTTCAAATGTGGAAAGTAAGGTCATCAGGCATTTGAATGCCGCAGTGATGGGAAGAAGATGTCTAATGATGCAAACAAAGGAAGGGATACACAGAATGAACCTACTACACTTCAATGCCTCAAGTGCAAGGAAATGGGGCATTATGCTAATAAATGCCCTAATCCAAGGGTTAGTGATGATCGACATGATCAACCACTTAAGGCAAAGACAAAGGGAAGTCACATGCGATCACCATTGGCGATGTTGAATATGACAACGATGTGGTGGAATGATTAAGTGTTTATGTAATGGGATTCCAAAATAATGTTGCATATAGTATCGTGGAATATTGTAATATTTATGTTTTGGTCTATTGTGGTTTTCAATAATTTTATGGCATCGGTAACCCTGAAAAGTGATTGAAATATTTTTGGAAAGCATATGATATGCACATAATAAAGGGATAAAGAGAATCTAATATGTTTGATAGTATTCATGATCTCATGATTGATATAAGGACTAAGTGATATCATGGTTTGAGTATATATAATTTTGAGGATTTTGGTATGTGTAAAGTGTTAGATTTTAACTAAATTCATGTTTTCACTAAGGTTCAATGGGTATTCAAGAGGATACATGATTAAGGCCTTTGAATGTTTGGAATGTGACCAACAAGACATATCTTATGATATATGGGGATCAATGATGGTATTAAATCTCTAGTAATCGTTTTCACTATATGATGAGAATGGACTGCAGTATTATGGATAAGCCTAAAGATTGGAATGGATTATGTTGGAAATAAGTTAGTATTGTTTAAGGATAGAAGTTTTTTTCGATATTTTTGATGGGATGTTATAGTAATATAGTTTTAGAAAAAGGACAACCTGCAGGACGGGTGACAGCCCACCACGTCGGACAAGGTCGTAGGAATCGAACGCACAGCCGAAGTGCGACTGGCCTTTATCGCCTACCACTGGCCTACAGGAAGTCCCTGGTTAGTAGAAACTAGTTTTATTTTATTAAGCGGTATGATATATGAAGTATAAGTTCATTTTAGGAACCATATATGATTAATCTCACTATAGATGGACTTATGTATTTTTTGATAACTTTTCTAACCTTTTGTTTGAGACAGATGGAATGACCCATCATTCTATCACATGATCTGCTAACACAACACGAATGACAAATTCAACTTTATTTCTTTAAGAGATGAAGTGGAAATTGTCTAAAGAATGACAAACGGTGAGACTATACCAAAATCATGAAAGTATTTCTTCTAATTCCAATTTCATCAACTTTAGGGAAATGATCTTGAAAACCAAAAATGTTATCCTAGTGCTCTTATATCAAATGAATCAGATGGTACCTTAGATCATCACAAATTTATGGATTTTTGATTCCTGGCTTTTCCATAGCCATGTTCTCTACCACTCTCCATCAGAACATGATGGTTAGATTTCTCTTCCATATCCATATTTTCACCTATGTGCAAACCCAGTGATTAGTTTATTTGGGTAACCGTTACGTTTCATACTTTTGTTTTTAAAGATAGGTTTTGGTATTCCTTTTTATGATGTAGTTTTCTACTAAAGAAACTATCGAATAGTAAACTATATATAACCCCGACAAATTTTGAGGGCGAAATTCATTTTAAGGGGGGTAGAATGTAACACCCCGAGATTTTATGAAAAATATTCTTTTAATTTCATTAATTTATTCTGTTGTATGCTACACCAATATTACCTTGCGCTATACGCAACACCGTATTAGCTTGCAGTATACGCAACACTATTCTTGGATCGTGTTACACACAATTTTGATAATAGTTATTCTACGCAACACTGAGTATATATATATATATATATTCAACGTATAAATGAAATATAGTTCGATTATGATATACAAAACAACGAAGGATTCTTTCACAACACACAACCCTGACTTGGCTTGCATTACACTCAATCGCGACCTTCCTCGATAGCGTGTGTTGTACGAAATATCGGGTTTTACTAAACAATGATATATTACTATAATATTATTATGAACTAGCCGTTATGAATATTATTAACTAAATTTTGAATCTTATAACATTATTATTCATCTTACACATTTTCTAGAACATGGTATAAGAACAAAATAAATTTTTCGGGTAAAATAAGTATTTTTCAAAAAATGCAGTTTTGCCGCCTTTTGATGGCGCACCCACTTTAAATCTAGTTTTTGACATGTTTATAAGTTCAATTTTACAAAATAAAATTCTTCTTTGGAATCATTAAATAAAAATTTACTTTGGATAAAGTTTTCATATTATTCTAGTAACTTTCATATTTTGATGAATAGTAAAAACACGCTATATTTTAATTAAAAACAACTTTTTTTCATCGCAATAATTTATATGGTTAAATTATAATATTGAATGGTTTTAAAGTATAAATAGAATATATTTTTACCATTTAATATAATTTATGTCATTATCATTGATTCTACCTTGAATTCGTAGGATAAATCAATTCAATCTTTTGCAATGTTTTAAAGAAAAACTCGTTTTCTTTCGACAACGGGATTAATTTTATTTTAATTTCTTCACCTTTTGTGTATTGAATTTGGAAAAATGTATTCCATTTTTAGAATCAGTGGATCCAAATTATTTTAATAAGATACTTTTTATTTTTGGGAATTATGAATAGTAACTACGGTAAATTTTATTTACCATAGTTAAAGGTAAATCGGGTAATTAAAGGTAAATATAATATTATAAAATTACCCTAAAAAAGTCAAAATCCTATTGGATGACTAAAAGTAGACCCATATCACCTAAGGGTCGGATTAGACTCATTTAATGGACTTTTGTCAATGAAAATAATTTAATTATTATTTAAACCAAAGAATGTGACAACATGTCACTTTCTTAAATCTTATAAGTATAATAATTTTAATTTAGTGATACACTTCATGAAACTTAGAACATGAATAGTCTCCTGAAATATAATACAATTATCTACATCATAGGAATTTATTTATAATTTTTAGGGATTATATAATTATCATTTATTATGACACAAAGATGATGCAGTAATTGTCTTATTAATGAAATATTGACATAATTGATGTTATAAATACCCAATTAAATGTAATTTAAGACTTTTTATGAATTACACAAATTTTCTAGGTTAATATGACATGTTATTATTTATTTAATTAACTTTTTTAGAACTAATCATTCTTTTATGAGTTTCACAAAAATCATTTACTAAATAGTGTCAAAATTGAAATAAAATAGTTTTTAAAACAAATATTATATTATTAATTGTTATTTTATTCCCAAAAATCTAAGGTTCGGCCAAATAACTTAGATAAGGTTATATATATTAATAATAAACAACTTGGTGTTCGTTTGGATTGATATAGTAAGTCTATTAACCTTATAGTGTAAGAAACAAGAAGACATGGTAAAAGTAAAATTATCTAACTTAAAGTTAAATATAAATGATAAGGTTAAAATAGGAACCTAAACTTGTCTAAATTCTATTGTATGAAATTATTTAGACCCATACCCACCTTAGCTTCTAAATAAATCAATTTGGATCTATTTAAAACCGAATTGGGCTTTATAATAAAATAATATTTTTAGTTATTCCAAAGGTGCCCCTCTCCTCCCTTATAAAAGGGCACCCCCTCCCTCTCTTCGTCACACCACTTTGAGCCTCCAAGCTCGGAAAAACCCTGAACATTTATCTTCTCCACTTCCCTAGGAACATCCTAGAGGTTATGGTCTTCCTCAAAGACCAATTTTAGTACCCTAAGAGGAGGACTCAAAGAGGCGCTTTAAAGAAGAGGTAATGTCTGTTACCGATTCTTTCAACTTTATTTCTCCTTCCACTTCTTCTTATTAGGTTTTTTCATTATGAAGTAATAACATAAATATCACTCATATACTGATATGTTATTATAAGTATGAAACAACCCTATTTCACCATCCATCCATCCTACGGAAAATGAAGTCACCGCGCGTGCGTACGTACAGAATACCGTCTCCACGCCGTGGTGTAATCTATTTTCCACCACCATCTTACTTGGATGGGTATAATGGTGTAAATAATAACTATATATGATTATTGTAAAGTGGTATTTATTCTTAAATAGTATACATACACTACAATACAATTCAACGATCATGAGAATGATATCATCACTCATGCGTACGTACAGACTAACGTCTCCACGACGCGATGAGATTCATTCTCCACGTTAACCCTTAATGAATGATTATAAAGTATATATAATAAGTAGTAATGAAATATATGACATAATAATACTACTGGATTTATTTATATATATATTTATGTCATCTACTAAATTCCACTCAATTCAATAAGGAAATGAAAACAGCGTTCATGCGTACGTACGGCCTACCGTCTCCATGAATGGTGTATTTCTTTCCATTTATCGATCCATTATATATATGTATATTCTGAATATATATTATATATAAATAATGTTTTATATTCTGGAATTAATTAATCATGATCTAAGTAATCATATGAATAATTACAAGTTAAAACACGAACGACAAATGAGATGATTTTACCCAAAACGCTACTTTAACATGAATTTACAAAAGAACGAGTAATATAAAGCCATAAGTGGACCATATATGATATAATAACAGTGAATATGATTCTATAATAAGTCAATGACATTATTTAAATCATTATACAGGAGTTTTTGACACTTACGAGGCAAATTGGACCTAAGGTAAGGGAAATCTCGCAATCTCAATTTTTATCCGAGATTGTGTATACTTCAGAATTTACTGGGAAATATTTATCATCCTCATCCATGTTTCCTCAATATGTAATATTTATATCCTTATACAATATATTATATCCAATTTTACCCTTATATTAGTTTTTAGTAAAAGATATGAAAGGAATCTTTTGTCATTTTTCATACGAGGTACTTTTTGACTTTTCCGACAAAAGTACGAGAAGAATGTTTTTTTAACTTATACGGCATGAATGGATTTTTAAAACATTATTTCCAAGAAGCTTAATTTAAAAGTTTTCAAGTTTATTTTTAATCAACTTATTTTAGTTTAAAACTGTATGACATGTTAAGAAAGGAAAAAAAATTGAAGTAGAAAGGATATTTTCCTCAAGAATTGAGTTCAAGTGTTTTATCAAAATTATTTTCCATCTAAGATAAAATAGGGTTATGTTTCAATCCCTATTATTACATTGATTTGATAATTTTGTGATGGAATTATTTTTATGAATTCCTTTATCTTATATGAATTGTTTTATGATGTCATGATGTTTAAGAATCCCATTTTTATTACATGGGTTATACAATGATGTATGATTTATGATTTTGTGGCGCACATAAGAATGGTATCATTATGAGATGGGTGGGACCTATATCTCCCTCCGATGCATTGGGTAAAGATTTTATATCTCATGAGATAGACATGGCTAGAATGGTAGGTTATACCGGTTCAGTGAAACAGGACTGAAACGAGGGTGACTCGGTTCAGAAATGGACTTTGTCCACTAAGATAGTCTAGGCAATGAGTCTTGACTAATAAGATATGATTCTCTATGATTATGTGTGTATGCCACAAAGTTTCATGTTTTAAGTTATGATTATTTGTATTTCATTTCACTACTATGATTTATCCCATGTTATGAAATTATGCTCTCTTTTGCAGGTTAAGATTTTCCAAAATGTTATGTTCTTATGAATATGATGTGATTGATATTTATTTTGTTTACCATTACTGAGAATTTGAGCTCACCCTTTTATGTTTTCTTTTCCCCAGGATATAAAGAAAGTTTTTAGGTAAAAAAAAGTTATATCTTTCTGGGATATGTTGAAGATCTTTCACCACGATTAGAAGATTATATTCCGAGTTTCCAAAGACACTAAACTATTAGGATCCTTGTTTGTGTATTTTTGTTATGTACTAAGTATTCCTCAAACGTAATGTAATGTCCATGTATGTCAATCTTTGGGTATCTACATTCTACACCTCTTCCCATAAAGGGTTTCATAAAGAACAAATTGGATGATTGAGTGGAAAATATTGTTGTAAGAGAAATCAACCTGAGGAAGATAATGATCTCGTCCTCCTTTGACATCCATTGAGCATTATCTAAAAATGACCTCATGTTTTTTGATAGTATCCTCATATTTTCCATCAGTTTTGGGATGATAATCCATATTGAATTTTCTCTCAGTATTCATAGAATTTTGAATACTCTTCCATAACATAGAGGTGAATCATTGATCTCAATCAGATACAATAGATAATGTTACTCCATGTAGCCTTAACACTTATCTGATAAATATCATTGGCAGTTTATCCACTGAAAAATCCAATCTAATTGCAATGAAGTGTGTAGTTTTTTTATGATATTCTATATCAACACAAATATAATTGTTCACTTTTGATTGTTTAGATATCTAGTGAAAAATATCATGGTAATGTTATCCCATTTACATGTTGGCCTGGGTAATGGTTGTATCATCCCCTCAAACATATTCCCCATAGACATCACCTGCTGACATACCAGGAACATTGATGTATACATAGTGATCCACTTATTCATGTTATCCCGCCAATAATTCTCTTGTATATCTCGATACATCTTTTTGTTTCCTGGGTTAATGTTGGAATTCAATCTAGGGGCATCATCCAAAAGTTATTTTTCTTACTCTAGATTTGATGGAACACATTATCTTGTTTCAAATCTCAAAATTATATAATCATTAACATTTAACGATGATGATTTACCTTTTCTAATAGTTTTCACGCTCTTCTAAATTATCACATCATACTTTTGATCATCTTTTTACCATTCAAAGTTACGGTTTAGCAAACATTTGTGAAAAGATTGATGATGTTCCTTTATTTATGATTTCCATGTCCATCTTCATCAAAAAAAAGAATATTGGATCCTTTTCAATTATCATTAATGATAGGACTACATTGTCCTTTCTACATAAAAAATCATCCACCTTGTTCGCTTTTCTAGGGTGGTAATGGATTGAGCAGTCATATTCTTTTAACAGATCACACTATCTTCATTGGTGCATATTCAGAACCTTCTGTGATAATATATACTTGGGGCTTTTTTGATCTATATATATTTCACATTACTCCTAAAATAGATTATTTTGACAAATATTTAAGGAAAATATTTCTCCATCCAAATCCAAATCTTGTGTTGTGTATTTTTTCTAATGAACCTTCAATTTCCATTAAGCATAGGCAATGTCATTGTCATTATTCATCAACACACATCCCATACCCTTATTCAAAACATTACTGAATACTAAAAAAAGTTATCCAATTGTTAGTATTGTGAGAATTAGTGTAGTGATAATCCTCATTTGTTTCTCCTTGAAGCTATCATCACATTCATCACTCCATTAAAACATCACCGCCTTCCATGTCATCTTGGTAAGAGGGTGGCACAATCATGAGAAATTTATCACAAATCCTCGATAATATATAACTAACCCTAGGAAGCTATGTATATCTATCAAAGATGTTGGCCTCGACCATCCCTCTAATGCATCTATCTTGGAGGGATCCACTGATATCCCATTGTTTTTTGATTATATGATCCAAGAAACAGACTTTCTCCAACCAAAACTCAATGGTGTTGTACTTTTCATAGAGATTACCCTTTCGCAAGGTCACTAGTGTATTTCTTAGATTCTCTTCATTATCCTCTATGGTTTTGGATTATATTATAATATCATCTATAAAGACTACTATAAATTTGATGAGTTAATCTCTAAAGACTCTATTCATCAATTCCACAAATATTTCTAGAGCATTAGTGAGTCTCAAAGGCATTAATTTGAATTTATAGTGACTGTACAAGATATGAAAATTAGTCTTTGGGATATTTTTCTTCTTCAACCTTACTTGGTAATATCCCAACCACAAACCCATATTGGGGAATTTTTGTGATTCATATAGGTAATAAGATAATTCATCAGTTCTTGACAGCAGATACATGTTATTTATCGTGATTATGTTGAGCACATGATAATAAATGCAAATGCGCATTGACACATCCTTATTCTTAATGAAGTGGACTGGTGCACCCGATGTTGAGTCACTAGGTCATATAAACCCTTTATCTAGATTCACTGGTAGAAGTTTCTTTAGCTCCAAAATATCTACAAAATCTATTCTATATATAGTCTTGTATATTGGAAACTCCATAGGTATAAGATTAATTGAGAATTCAACTTCTCATCTCGGAGAAAGTACATGAAATTCATTAGGAAACCCTTCATTGAATTCCATCACCAAAGGCATTTAACACCCCATGTTTTTCTAAAAATAAATATAAATTCATGGATCTTTGTTTAAATGTGGATATTTAATGAAAAACTTTAAAACATAACATTTCCAGTTTTATGTTTTGAATTTCAAGAAACTGTCGTCTACAATTGTGTTCAGTATGTTAATTGAATCTATTGGAACCAACTAATTGTTTTTGTGAATAGTAATGTACCCATATGAATAGTAATATGAATATTAATTTGAATAGTAATATGACCCTAATGAATAGTAAAATGTATTATTATTTCAATTTCATAAGGATTTAAGATAATGACATCTTGATTAATTTTTCAACGTGATATAAAAGCAGTTATAGTTTTTATATAATTAATTTTTGAATTAAGTGTGATTTTATTTAAAAATTAAAAAAAAATATTAAATTTTTTTTTCAAAAAAATGGACTTCATTTTTGGAATCTACACGTCGATAAACGGTTAGGGTGAATTTTGGGAATTATTTGGAAAAATTTTATTTTTTGGTGAATAGTAAAAAATAATGTTTTTAGTTTCGATGTGTTAATGACATCATTAATGATGTCATAATGATGTCATAAATCTAGTAGACTTTATTATAGTGAAATAATATATGAGGTGTCCCAAGTGGCTTATACCATGGGAAAATACCATGGGCATGCCCATGGTTTCGCAAATACCCCTCATGAGGTGTCACTTGGAAATTATTAAAATATTCCAGTACTTTTCCTATAAATACCAACCCATTCCATCATTAACTTCATTATAAATTCCTCCTCAACTAAGATCTGTCCTCATTACCTTTTTATTAGTCCTCCCAAGGTTTCCCCAAGCCTCCAAGGTCCCAAACTACAAGTTCTAAGGGTTACACTATAAGCTAAGAAAATTTTCAATTTCATTCTTTTTCCATTCATGTTCCATATTATGTGGTATAACTTTCATCTTTCCATACCATGTTTTTATTTCCTTATTATTCATGATATCATCTATATTATTATTCATTTCTTTAAGGATGACCCTTGTCCCCTCTCTTTTTAATATTTTCTAAAACCATGATGCGTAGCCGTTAGGCTGCTGATTTTTTGTAAGGTATTTCTCAATTATTCTATAATTTTGAGTTCCTTTCTCATTCATTATTCATATATTCATACCCAATGGAATTAAATCTCTATAAATAATGTATATTCTGGATGTTCTCATGTTTAGGTAAAATTCATCATCATTATTTTTCTCATCTTCCACTTATTCAATTAATAAAAACATTTTCCGTGATGTGTCGAACTACCGACATCGTGGATGATGTGGTTTCAATTTTCATTAACTCATTCAATTCTAGTTATGAAACTATTTTTATGGTTGAACCAAGTTATAAGATATTTATTATTTCTCATCCATGGTTCTGTAATTCTTTTGTAATCATGGTTTTAATTTATAAAACGAAATGAGGTTGTTCTTACAAAAAAACCAGTAAAATGATCTATACAAATATAAATAATTTTCTAACATATAAATCATACTCATGTAAGAATTCAAAATAATAAGTGGAATAATTTATATTACTATATATATATAATAACTACTCCATTCCAATTCTAGAGTTTCGCTTCCAATCCACAAGAACATCAACCATGAACCAATCTTAGAAATCATGTAAAGAACTCACCCAAAAACAGTGCAAAGTGGAAAATACTAACAATTAAAGGGTGAAATGATGTTCTTAAATGATAATATAAGATGTTATAAACATTCAAATGTTTCTTTTAAATACTAATAACACTTTTTTAATCATTATAGAATATTTTTGAACAATATTTAAGTGAGAAAAACCAGAGGAAAAGGAAATCTTAACACGGTTTCCACTCTTTGGATTAACATTCTACATTATTATTTATGTGCTCTTTAAAATTGTTTGTGTGATGGTTTTTTCTACATTATGTTTAATTATGTTTATTTATAGTGTGTAATCATATTCAATTCACTCTATTAATTCTCATTTAAATTATATGTTTTATGTAAGGGGATTTACCTTTAAAATCCCCTTTTTTAATTCGGTTTTACAAAATTTTAAAGCAATATTTTTATGAAATTATTCATGTTGTGTGGTTATGTTATTGTTCTTGGGAATTTTTTATGATGAAGGTTAGGACCTATATCTCCCTGCAATTAATTGGGTATGTGTATGTTGGAGGTCGGTCATATGGTTATTCCAAGTGTAACTGTGGTGGTTACACAAATAGTAAGGTAGCCGTAAGGGTTACAAATTATTAGGTAGCTGAGAGGGTTACAAGATTTTGTAAGTAATTCCCCAAGATACCTATATGATTATATTTATGTTCTCATTTTTTTGTGAATATATTTTTATTCCTCATGATACACAAAGTATATATATATGGATGACAAGCATGTCTTTTGTAAATGATTCCATATGTTACGTTTATTCGTGGACTAATATGTTTTGTCCTTCATTTCCATCCCTTACTGAGCTTTTGTACTAATACCAAGTTTTTCAATGATTATCACAGGTTAATGGATATGTAGGACAAGCAAGGAAGACATGCTAAATGTTGAACATTTGTCAAGGATTATTGTTTTTTGTTTTAATGTTTTATATTTTGAAAAAAATGGAAACTATTTTTATGGTATCCACTCTGTAAAAATGTGTATTTTGTGAATGTATTGTCCTAATTATCTAATGATATAAACTTTAAAAGATACTCAATGTAAAAAGGAAGTAAATACTTGACTAAATTCAGGATTATGCAGTGTAATAAGGAAGATTCCTTATAGTTGGTATCAGAGGATGGTTTATATAACTTTAGTGGTTAGGGTGATGTTAATAGAATACCATAAATGATTTTCACTCTACATTTAATTTGAAATGTTATAGCATTAAAAGATTATAATGTGGACTGATCTAAAATATGTTTGTTCATAATGGTTGTCCATATAAGGAACAAGGATGCTTAAGAGGAGAGGCACCAACATAATGACATCATTCTGGAATTACAGCCCAGAATGGTAGGGATTGGAAAAAAGCTGTTTTTGACAGTAATGGCTCAGCTAACAAAGGAAATAAATTGCAGTGACGTCTATGCAAGAGAACCAATAGATGTATCACATCAGAACATGATAGTATTGGAACATTTTATGAGACAACATCCTCCAGCATTCAATGGATCTTCTGACCTAGTAGTAGCTGAATGATGGATCAAAGACCTTGAAATGATATTTGATGTTATGGGATGTTCAGAAAATTAAAAGGTAAGTCTTGTAGTTTATCAGTTTTATGGTGAAGCTGATCAGTGGTGCTCAATGTTAAGGAATATCAGGATTAGAGAAGATCTTTATTCCTTAGAGTGGGATTAATTTAAAAGTCATTTCCTAGAAATTTTTTTTCCTACAGTGGTTCTACTTATAATGGACAGAAAATTCATTGAATTGAAACTGAATGAGGAAGATTTAGTGGTTTTGTATGAAGCAAACATCACCCGACTGGAAAGGTATGCTCCAAATATTATTTTGGATCTTGATAGAATAATCAACAGCTTTTACTCATGATTGAACCCATGTTATCGAAGGGATTTTTCCTCCCATTAATTAAAAAGTTATGAGAAACTTGTCAGATATTTTGAGAGGGTGGAGTTGGAGTTTGCTGATGATAACTTGTATTTTGGAATCAAAAATAAGAATATGTCCAGATGAAAAGAAATGGGTAAGAATAAACCAATGGAATATGACGGTAAGAAATTCCAATTTCCACTATGTGAAGTGTTGAAAGATACACCCTGGATAATGTCTTAGTAAAACTGGTAAATATTTTATATGTGGTATGTTTGGAAATAAGGATCAAGATTGCAATGAAAATGATCCTAAGATTGTAATGTGTACTAAATATGGTGAAATGGGTCGTTATGAAAATTCCTTCCCAAAGAGAGATATGAATGATGTAAAGAAGTCAGACTATATGCAGAATGGATTAATGAGATCCTTTGAAACTACATCAGCAGATGTCGGGCCATCCAATTAAGTTGTATCATGTACATTGTTTGTTCACATAGGTTTTTCTAAAGTTCTTTTTGATACACGGTCTACACATTCCTTCATCTCTGAAAATTTTTCTAGTAAATTGGAAATATCACCTCAACAAATGAAACCTGAACATGTTGTTAAAACATCAGGGGGAAATGTTATAGAAAAGAGGAATTATAAGAATCTTCATATTGTGGTATTTTGAAAGACTTTACCTAAAAACCTTGTTTTTTAACCCTTAGTCGAGTTTGATGTTTTTTTTGGAATGGACTGTCTATATGATTATCATGATAAGATTTATTTTAGATCTAAAGAAGTTTTTTTTCAGTAAGGGTATCAGTTTGTATACAGGAATGAACACATACAATTGATAACTTATCATGAATCTAAGAAACTATTGAAATATGTTATTGAAAGTTATCTTGATCATATTGTTGAAAACAATGGAACTCTTCCGATTATTGATGTACATGTGGTAAATGAATTCCTTGATGTTTTTCCTAATGAGTTACCTGGTGTCATACCTAATGAAGAACTAGAATTCACAATTTGACTTAGTTCCTAACTCTAATCAAATTTCAAAACCCCAATATCATATCGCTCTAATAGAACTTATTGAATTGGAAAATCAGTTGTAGGATTTACATGACAAATGATTCATTCATCCTAGAAATTCACCATGGGGAGCCCCTATTTTGTTTGTTAAAAATAATGATTGTTCCAGGAGACTTTTCATAGATTATAGAGATTTTAATAACATCACTGTTAAAAAAAGTATCATTTTCTTTATATAGATGACTTGTTTGATCAGATCCAAGGAGCTTATAACTTTTCCTAGATTGACTTGAGATCCAGATACCATCATCTAAAGGTAAATGAGGATGACATCCTGAAAACATCCTTTCTTACTAGTTATGGGCATTATGATTTTTTTGTTATGTCTTTCGGATTAACTAATGCACCTACTGTATTCATGAATCTTATGAATAGAGTATTTCATGAATTATTGGATAAGTTTGTGGTTGTATTTATTGATGACATTTTGGTATTTTCTAAAAATAAATAGGAGTATGGAAAACATCTAAGTATTATTTTAAAAACTTTGAATGAAAAGAAACTATATGGAAAATTCAGAAAGTGTGATTTTTTGTTCAAAAAGAGTTCTTTTCATGGAAACACTGTCAATAAGGATGGAAATACAATTGACCCTTCCAAAAAAAAGTAGTTGATAAATTGTCAATACGCACAAATGATACATGGATTCATAGTTTTATTGGGTTAGTAGGTTATTACCGACAATTTTTTAAAAATGTTGCATTGTTATCTAGAACAACAACTAAGTTAACACAAAATTGAGTTAAATTTGTTTGGATGAATGAATGTAATGTTTGTTATCAGGAACTGATGAAGAGATTGGTGAATGCTCTAGTTTTGCCTTTACCTTCCCGGAATGGTGAGTTTGTCATCTACAGTGATGCTTCATTGAAGTGAAATGGTTTCATTTTGATGTATAATGATCAGTTAATTTCCTATGCTTTGAGAAAACATAAACCTAATGAGCTAAATTATCCCACACATGATTTGGAATTGGCAGCTGTGGTTTTTTCTTTGAAAAATTAGAGGCATCATTTATACAGTACCAAATGTCAAATATATACTGACCATAAAAGTATAAAGTATATATTCACTTAAGAGAAATTAAACATGAGCCTGAGAAGATGACTAGAACTGATAAAGGATTATGAATTCATGATTAATTACCATCATGGAAAAGAAAACAATGTGGCGGATTCCTTAAGTTAGAAACATCATGCATCATTAACCATGCTACATTTGTAACTTGATCCCTGGATTAATGATTTAATAAATTTTTTATTAGAATTTGTTGGTGCAAGAATTATATATGTATTTTTTTAGGTTTCAGTGTTGTCTTCATTGTCAGACAGAATTAAGCAAGTGCAAAAAAAGACCATGATCTACAGAAAAAGGTAGAATTAGTTAAAATGGGAATGTTGCGAGAATTTAATCTTGATAAATATTATGTTTTGAGATTTTATAAAAAGTTGTGTGTGCCTTGTGATTTCTAGTAGAAGAAATAATTGATGGGTGAAGCTCATTGTTCTCCATTTTCAGTTCATATTAGCAGTACTATGATGTACAAAGACCTTCTTGAGTATTATTGGTGGGATGGAATAAAAAGTGATAATGCTGATTTTTCATGAAATGTTTGACCTAAAATAGGTTAAATTAGAGATATAGTTACCGAAGGGGATGCTTCAGGATTTTCCAGTGATAGAGTGGAAATGGGAGAATGTATCCATGGTCTTTTGTGGTGGGACTACTGAATTATTTTTTAGGTAACAATGTGATTTGAGTTTTGGTAATCAGCTAACAAAGACTGCATATTTTCTATATATTTGAGATACAATGTCTTTGGATCATATTTCTTGATTGTACCTCAAGGAGATTGTAAAGTTACATGGAGTTCCTCTTTCCTTTATATATGACCGATATCCTAAGTTCACTTCTATTTTTTAGAAGGGGCTTCAGAAGTTGTTGGGCACAAAGTTAAATTTCAGTATACCTTTTCATCCTCAATCATATGGTCAGTCAGAATGAATGGTCAAGATTTTGAGGATATGCTTCGAGTATGGTCAATAGACTATCAGGGAAGTTGGGATCAAAATCTATCATTATATGAGTTTTCTTTTAATAATATTTTTCATTCCAATATTCTGATGGCACCTTTTGAGGCCTTATATGGGAAGTGGTGTTGTACTCTATCATTTGGGGATGAAGATGGTGAAATAAAGAATATGGGGCTAGAATTAGTATAATAAGTGGCTAAGAAAGTGACAATGATCCATCAGAACATGAGGACAGCTCATAGCTAGCATAAAAGTTATGAAGATAATAGAATAAAAGACTTCCCTTTCGAGGTAGGTGGCCATTTTTTCCTTAAAATATCTACTTAGAAAAGAGTGATGTGTTTCGGTAAGAAAGGGAAGCTAAGTCCACAGTTCATTGATCCTTTTGATAACTTGTAGAAGGTTGGAATAGTGGAATACCACGTAGCTTTGCCTCCAAGTTTGTTTCAGGTAAACAATGTTTTTCATGTTTCGATGTTGAGAAAGTATGTGCCAAATTCATCACATTTCTTGAGCCCAGAAGGTGTTCAGATAGAATAGAACCTTTCTTATGAAGAGAAACCAGTTTAGATTTTTTATCAAAGGTAACAGGTATTGCGGAATAAGGTAATCCTATAGAAAAAGGTTTTTTGGAAAAACCACATGGTTGAAGAAGCAACATGGGAGTCTAAAAATGATATGAGGAAAATTACCCTCATTTGTTTAATAAGTAAATAAAAATGCGAGGATCAAATATCCAGAAGGTGGGGATAATATAAAACCACATATTTTTCTAAAAATAAATATAATTGCATGTAAATTTGTTTTAATGTAGATATTTAATACTAGCCTTTAAAACATAAATTTCCCTCTCCTTTATTTTGAATTTCATGAAACTATCATCTATAATTTTGTCCAGTATGCTATTTAGAATCTATCAGAACCAAATTTTTTTGGTGAATAGTATCATACCCTTATGAATAGTATTATGACCCTAATGAATATTAAATTTTATTATTATTTTATTTTCTTAAGGATTTAAGGTAATGACATCTTGAATAATTTTTCAATGTGATGTAAAACCAGTTATAGTTTTTAAATAACTAAATTTTTTATTAAGTATGATTTTATTTAAAATTTAAATTAAAAATATTAAGAAAATTGTTTTCTAAAAATGGTCTACAATTTTTGAATCTACATGTTGATAAATGGTTTGGGTGACTTTTTTGAATTTTTCTGAAACAGTTCATTTGTTGGTGAATAGTAAAAAAATTACAGTTTTTAGTTTCAATGTGTTAATGAAATCATTAATGATGTAATATTGATGACATAAATCTGGTAGAATTTTATATAGTTAAATAAGATGTGAGGTTTCCCAAGTGGCTTATACGATGGTAAAATATTATGGGCAATCAAATGGTTTTTCAAATACCAATCATGAGGTGTCCCTTGGAAATTATAAAAATATTCCCATACTTTTCCAATAAATACCAACCAATTATTTTATTAAAATCATTCCCAATTCCTCCTCAATGAAGAACATGCCTCCTTACCTTCCTAGTAGTCCTCCCAGGGGTTCCTTAAGCCCCCAAGGTCCCAACAATCATGTTCTGAGCGTTACTATAAAAGGTACAAAAATTATCAATTTCATTCTTTTAACATTCATGTTCTCTTTTATGTGGTATATCATTCATGCTTCCATACCATATTCTTTTTTCCTTATTATTCATGATCTAATCTATATTATTATTAATTTATATATGGGTGAACTTTGTCCCCTCTCTTTTTAATATTTTATAAAACCATGTTGTGTAGTTGTTAGGCTGGTGAATTTTTGTAAGTGATTTCTCAATTATTCTTTTATTTTGACTTCCTTTGACATTCTTTCATCATAACTTCTTACCCAAGTGATATTAAATCTCCAGAAATAATGTATATTATGGATTTTCTCATGTTCATGGAAAATTCATCATCATTATTTTTCTCCTCTTCCACTTATTCCACGAATAAAAATATTGTTCGTGATGAGTCAAACTTCAGACATCGTGGATGATGTGGTTTCAATTTTCATTAACTCATTCAAGTCTGGTTATGAAACCATTTTTATGGTTGAACCAAGTTATAATATTTTCTTAATTTCTCATCCATGTATCTAGAATTATTTTTTAATCACAGTTTTAATTTATAAAATGAAATGAGGCCGTTATTACCAAAAAATCATTAAAATGATTTAAACGAACACCAATAATGTTCTAACTTATGAATCATCCTCATGTAAAATTTTAAAATGATAAATGGTATAATATATTTTACCGTATATATTTAAATACTACTCCATTAAAATTATGGTGTTTCACTTCCATTCGATAAGAACGGCCACCATGAACCAATCATAGAAATCATGTACAGAACTCACCCAAAAGTAGTGCAAGGGGAAAAATACTATCAATTAATGGGTGAAATGATGCTATGAAATGATTATATAAGATTTTATAAACATCAAGATATTTATGAAAAATACTAATAATAGTCTTTTAAATATTATATAGTATTTTTAAAGAAGTTTTAAGTAAGACAGATCTGGGGTATGGGAATTCTTAACCCGATTTCCATTCTTTGGGTGAAAATTCTAATTTATTATTTATGTGCTATTTAAAATTGTTTGTGCGATGGATTTTGTTTATATTATGTTTAATTATGTGTATTTACATTGTTTAATCATATTCCATCAACACTATTATGTCCGACTTCAATTATATGTTTTATGTAAGGGGATTTTCCTTTTAAACCCTGTTTTTAAATTAATTTTTATGAAATTTTGAAGAAAAGATTTTATGGAATTATTCGTGGTGCATGATTATGTTTTGGTTCTTAAGAATTGTTTATGATGAAGTTTGGGACCTATATCTCCCTCTAAGGCATTGGTTATGTGTAATTTGGATGTCAGCCTTATGGTTACTCCTAGTGTAACTGTGATGGTTACACAAATAGTAAGGTAGTCGTGATGGTTACAAATTATAAGGTAGCCGAGAGGGTTAAAAGATTATGTAAGTAATTCCCCAATAAAAATCTATTATTATATTTTGGTTGTCATGTTTTTTGTGGATCTTTTGTAAATATCATGTTACACAAATTAAGTATATATGGGTGACACATATGTCTTTTTTAAATGCTTTCATACATTACGAGTATTCATTAGCTAATATTCTCTTTCCATCGTTTCCAACCCATACAGAGATTTTGTGCTCATACCAAGTTTTTAAATGATTTTAATAGGTTAATGGATGTTTAAGACAGGGAAGTAAGACATTTTAAATGTTGATTATTTGTCAAGGAGTCATGTTTTAAATTTTAATGTATTATATTTTGAAAAAAAATGTAAACTGTTTTTATAGTATCCACTCTGTAATAATGTGTAATGCTATGAATGTATTGTCCTAATTATCTAAAGCTCTAAATATGAAAAGATCCTAAATTTAAAAAGAAAGTAAATACTTTTCTAAATTCAAAATTTTTCAATTTAATAAGTCCAGGTCCATATAAGGCATGTCTTCAAGGAAGGTTGCTTCCAAATACATAGTCATCAGATAATGATATGCATGCTCATAGGGAAACAATATCCATGCATAAGAAGATGGTGCTAATGAATATTCATCCTCTTCTTTGAACTTATACAGAGTCAGGGAATCGATTTTCATTATAGAGAGAGATTTACCTTTAACAACAATTTATGTTGGGTCTATACAAAAAAATAAAATCGATGCCCTGAATTGATTAAAATTCCACCATAGGTGGTATAAAGAGGTTCTCTAGAATGTTAAATCCACAAGGAGTTATATTCATTGGATGCAATTATTGCCACATTTTCTATTTTCACTGACATCATTACTTCCACGATTTGTGGTGGTGTTGATAT
Source organism: Viscum album (assembly GCA_963277665.1). NCBI lineage: Eukaryota > Viridiplantae > Streptophyta > Magnoliopsida > Santalales > Viscaceae > Viscum > Viscum album. The sequence goes on along the minus strand of OY728135.1, from coordinate 1,542,694,831 downwards.
TGTTCAACTAAACATTCAAGATATAAAAGATTGAATAGAAAAATAATCAAAATATATTTTCTCTATTATAGAATGAATATCTAGTGTACTTATCACCACTTCATTTTAAGGGTTCACATAGGTGGTATTGATGGAAAAATATCACTCCTTCTTCCTAGGAAGTTATTAGTTGCGTCTGAAAACCCTTGGATTAGGGAACTAGTTTACAAAGTGCCCTGGTACATTTTTTTTGAATAAATGAACAATTCCTTGAGTGTGGAATGGATTGTTCCTATCATTTTTTGTAGTAGCGGGTTTTTTTCTTCCCTATAGTTAATGGCTAGGTTCCCTTATCTTCCACTACTAAATCATTTCTTCATCACCTTCAGTCAATTTCCATGTTTCTTTCTTCCACACATTGGTAAAGTGGGTTGTTGTATTATCTTAGAACCATTAATTTTATACATCAGAATGAAAGAATTAAATTCCACCTTATGATTCTTATCCCCATGATATCCATGACATTTGATAATCTCCATTTCACTTTTTAGGGAACATTAGACAATTTCCTCATACCTCTCGAAGTTAGGGAATTCTAGAGCATTCCGTAGTTTAGGTTTTAGCTAACCAATGAATGGGTAAACCATGCATTAATGGTTAAAGAAAATACTAAAGGTGTATCGTGCAAGACTTCATATGTTTTCCACACACTCTCTGATGGATTTATCCTCTTCACTCTTTAGGGAAATAAAGTTTCATTCCTTTTAATGTCGGAGGGTGAGAGGAAAATATTGGATCCAAAATAGTTTCCTGAAATCCATCCATTCCAATTCCTCGATCTCTTCCTCAGGGTTTTTATTTTTTGATCAACTTCCACCTATGATTAGCTTCACATTACATACGGTAATTAGGCAGAAGAAGATTCTTTTTTTCAGAACATTGAATAATTGAGAAGACCTTTTTAATGGGGTTGATCCACTGTTCAACAATTCAGGGATCAAATGATCTGAAAAATGTAGGAGTCCATTGTGTCCTGAAGCTCTTTATCGTGACTTTTTCATTCTTTGGGGTGGTTGAAGGTTCATCTTGAAGATGTTTCTATTCAAAATGTGAGTTAACAGAGAGAGTATCATGAATATGATTGCGATTCCCGCTCCCATCAGATTAGGCATCTCATTAGAACAATCATCACAATGATCATAACATTAGTTGTTATCCCACGTCACCCAATAAATTACCATTTCTTGGAATACAAGGATATTTAAGGGTAACACATAAAGCGGAATCCAATGATTTAATTGAAAACAAATAAATTATATTTATTTGCATAACTTATCTATGTTATCCATGATGTACTTCCCAACATATATTCGTAGGGAAATTTTTATTAGTTATTTTAATAATGGTTCATTATAAGATTATTAATTTACCAAAAAATATCCACTAGTAGTGTCATAACCAATAGTGCAGCAAATCCCATTGTCATGCACCAATTCTCGTTTGAGTATACCTCAAAGCGGTGTTTTTAGGTTTTATCATTAGATAAATATGTGTTAGATCCACCAATACCTACAAGTATCCAGATAGGGATATATTATCATAATAAACCACTTAATAAATACTCACCAAAATTTAGGGATGATTTTTATACATAGTATTATCCCTATAGATTTCACTATGGTATTCTAATCATAATCCCAGAAATAACTAAACCTACATAATAATAAAAAATTATAACAAAATTACTCTTTATTATACACTTATATATAATTTATTACAAAAACTCATCACATGATACAAAATAGAATATCGATAGGTCCTATGTTTTTTTGGATTAGGAAAATTACATAGCAATATAAAACATAAAATATACATCTTTAATGAAAACTTCTTTTACATGAACAAACACATACCTTCATACATAGCATTGCATCGGATAACCTGAGGTCTTGCATAAGAAAATAGAGAGCTATAAATCCCAGTAAGGGAGTATCAACTCTTATCATGAAGAATATAGTACATGTTTTTTAATAGTAATATCAATGTAGTAAAAGAGAAACATGAACATAAAGGCTTGATATAGAATGATTATCATAACATTAAAATGTGTAAACAACATTTAACATGATATTAGCTTGAACCAAGGACAATTTTACATGAATCATGAGTAAAACCTTAATAAAATTGAATTAGAATGAGAAAACCATCATTGTACAAGACATATCATGATAGTTTTCTTTACCTAATTCATTGAAGCGCGATCTGGGCACACCCATATTAATCTTTTAATTTCATAAATAAGTGTGCCACATAGATCATAAAACATGGATTCATTATAAATCATCATTTATTCCATGATAAAGAAATGTGGAATTAATACCTGAAACACAATAATCAATAAGTAAATGTTCATAAATATAAATACCATTGATAAAGAAATGGTCATGGTGTTCACTACACAATGACTATTCCTTGGATAATCGCACTACAATTTTGACAACATAACAATGTTACATAAGAATTAATAAAAATTATTGATGTGAGATAAAGGGGTGTCAAACAATTTTTACATTTAATATAATGTATTATGGTTATATATTTACATTTTTTAGCATATGTAATGGAATTTAGATTCACAAAACAAAATAATTTCTTGAATGTAAATCAGTAGAGAGAAATCTCATATGGTATTTCGGTATGGTAACAGGTGTACCTGGGATGAATTAAGGTTATAGAAAGGGGTATATCAACATAAAAACATAAGGAGGTCATTATAGGGGTGGTTAGAAATCATAACCTAACAATTTTAATTGGAAACACAAGGGTGTCACAACATAAATAAACTTAGAGAAATAATGAGAGAGGAATAAATCAGTTTCTTGGATGTGTGATCCAAAGGCTTTGGAGAGGCATGTGAGAGAATTCTCAGGAGTTTCAGGATCTTTCGGATGACTCTATAGAGAATAGGGAAGAGTAGGGACATGATCCAAGGGTTTTTAGTGAGGATAAGTGGGAGAATTTGTGGGTTTATGTAGGAAAAGAGAGGGAATTCATTATTATTTATGTTTTGGACACCGCACATAAAATAATCCCAACCAAAATCAAACCAATGGTTTTTACCATGGTTTTAAAAAACGAGTTGTGGAAAACATTAATTTATGAGGCCAATGGCCAAAAATTTTAAAATATTAATCTTACATAATGGGAGGTGATTCACACTCTCATGGAAATGATTTTAAAAATATAAAATGTTCTATTAGTCTTGGAGGGTCCACAAAGGAACCATAAAATAAATCAAAAAAAATCTAAAACCACGTTATTTTAAAAGTAAAAGATATTTTGGCCTAAAATTATTTTTATAGTAATTTATTATATCAGTATTGGGTCTTTATGATGTCATAAAACTCATTATATATTTAAACACTATTTAATTTTTACCCAAAAATTTGACTGTATATGAAAATTATGAAAAATTATTTGATGTATAATTCATACTTCCCAATTACAAAAATAATATAAATTTTATCTAAATAATTATTTAAATATTTAAATATTTAATTTTAAAATAAAAATTTACATTTATAAAAAAAATCTTGGGTTTTGATGAAAACAACTTTAAATCCTTTATAATTATAACAAAAATATTCATTAAAAATTATACAATCATTTATAATTAATAAAAAGTAATTTAGTAACAATAATTTATAAAAATATCTTTTAATTCAAGAATCCATTAATTCATCAAATTAGATGTCAAATTTTAATATTATCTAAAAATTATATTTGTTTTTTAAAAACTATTTACAATGTAAAAATAATAAAATGAATGTATATATTCTATACAAAAATAATGCACACAATCATAGTGTTATGTTCTTATTACATAACCCCACCAAAACCCACATATGAACTTAGGGTATGTTGTATGATGGTGACAGACTCTTGGGGTGGCTCGGAAAACATCTCTTTGGTGGTAATCTCTATTAACATACACTTCTCTCAAAGGTAGTTCCATTCAAACATAACGTGTTGAAGCTCATCTTGGGCTTGGTCAAGACTGAATCCCAGTTATGCCACCTCATTTCTATGCTCCAAAAAATGGGCTTCGTATGGAGAAATTATACTAGATGAGGCCATCAATTCATTTGTCTGAGTAAATTGTATTTGTTAAAGCATTATATTTATACTAACCTTGTGATATCTGTTCAACAACTATATTAGAAATGGTAAAAATTCATAATGGTATTTAAAAAAACATAAAACCAAAGAAATCCATATGTTTTATATAAATATTTTTTATTTAAAAACCATATATAGATAAGGAATAATTTTCATAAATAAAAAAAATTTCATTACACGTACCAATTAGAAGGAACAAACTAAGAATGACTATTTGGAAATTGTTGATATTTGTTAAATGAAGTTTGGGATAGTGAGGGTTAATTCATTTCAGTGCGTTCATGGAAAAATATCATTGATCTTAGTTTCTCTGTATGCAACATCTGCTGAATTTTGATGGTATTTAATAGAATTTAGTGGTAAATATTGACCGATCACTTGATGTCTCATAAGGTTATGTCTTGTTATCACTTAATGGAAATGCATTGGTAGGTGAATCCAATCTTCTTCAATGATTTCAATCAATTTTCATTTGACTAATTTTCATTCTAGTAATTGGGTATGTTTGACAATATTATTATGAAAAATTTGTAGTGTTCTGTATCTTAGTGGCGAGAATGTCCCATATCTTGAAGTATTATTTGATTTTCTATGAGATAGTCAATATTACATTGATCCAAAGCTTTTAACGATAGTGGCCTTGTCTGTAGGGGTTTCTATGGGTTTCATGCTTATTCATAGTTCTTTTTGTGGAATTTGAATTCTTTATTAATCCATGGGATTCTATTTAGGAATACCTAGGATGAAAAATAGGACACAAATCATTCTTCTCAGTCAGTGTTCTAATGTGGTCATCTTGGCATTATAACAATGTCTATCTTGAATCATAGAGTATAGAAAATGTTGGATTGTTCTTACAACTACTTCTTCTTGAAAATGATTTTACCCTTAACTTGTGTCGGGATCGAAGGTAATGTGTAAAAATTGTAACGATTCTAGTGATTTAGGTCTAGGATACCCCCTTGTTCATGTCGTGGCATGATAGATTAATTGGACTTGTAATGGTTTAACCATGTAACATATCTAGAGGTTAGATTTGAGATACCATGTTCAGGACTGTGATAAACCCAATATTCCATGGATGAAGGTTTTTTGGTTCTATTATTAATTCAAAGCCCTTCAAATCAGAGTATTGTGATATGGTCAGTCGGATGTGCCTTGACTTGTGATTCCCCATATTCAATGGATATGGTTAGAGAAAATTTTATTATTCATTTCTTCCGGTGATGATGAGTGATGTATATGGCCTTTTATGAAATTCTAGATCAAACATTCTCAATGAATTTGGTGGGGGAATTTACCATTTAACCGTTTCCAAAATCATTCCAGTAGAATCACTTGAACTCTTAGAGGCATTTTTGTGAGAAAATTATTTCGATGAAGGTACATTGTATAATAATTTCCCCATTTTCCAATGGTAAAGCCTTGGATATAGATTAATATTGGTCGAATTTATAACAAGGAGATGATGTGATTATGTCTCTAGTTAAACTACCTAGAGTAAAAAAATCAATTTATTGATAGGAAATATAGTATTTTCTCAGGTTTAAATGGATTAAGAAATGAATTCTTAACAAATGCTGAATGTTTCATTTGGATTTTGGAAATTCAATGTGACCGTGTTAATATGACTTCACAAGCCTTGTAGTTTGGGTGATATTTTCATTATTCTCAAAGGCTTCTTGAGGAGAATAAGTTCTATTGTTTGGTGGTTGTAATTACTCATGCTTTTGAACTATATGAAAAGAAAAAGCATTTTTCATTCTATGTTTACTAGAAAAGTCATTTTTTAATCTCATCTTCAGAATATAATTTCAATTATTGGAACAATGTGATATTTTTTATGACATAAAATTTACTGAATTAAAATTAAATTGAAAATTGGAATAAAACCAAAATATCTGATAATTAAATGGGAAAACAATAATTAAGAATTGTTTTAATAATAATAATATAATTTTTATTATAATGATGACGATGATGATGATGATTATTATTATTATTATTATTATTATTATTATTATTATTATTATTATTATTATAGGTCTATTTCTTAAAAATACTAACCACAGTCATCTTCTCTCCTTACCGACGCTGCGCAACACCCCCTGTCCAAACACCATTGCATGTGACCTCAAACATGGCCCTTATTCGATTACCATTTCCACTGATTTATTTAAATTAGATGTTCAATCTATCTAGGTACATTCTTAATATCCCCTCTACATCATACTTTAGCCAATTTTTGGTCTCCCTGTCTCCTGATGAGGTGATACTGAACCTAATGTTAGAGGGAAACCTAATTTTAAGTTTTTCCGTCGATGGTAGGTTATGAGAAGGGTCTCTCGGGACACCATTGTTCACTTTCTAGCATCATTCACTGATGGAGAGGCTAATTTATTTGATTGGGATTACAGTTAATGGTTTTGGTCATGATTAAATTTTATGTTCGTTTTGTCTCTGTTAATATTTGGGGATTGTATAATTTATCATGTGTTAGTTATTTTCGATGGTTGTTTTGGTACTTTATATTGTTTTTCTATGTTATGGGTTTTCTTTGTAGGGAGTTCAGTGACTTCATGAAAATTTGAACTTATAAAAAAAATCAAGTATATTTTATTATATGTCATCCTTGTACATACCACCTCATAGAGAGGGGAACATGTGAATCAGATTATGGGATATATATATATACGAGTACTTGTGCACTAAAGTGTAGAGAAGCTTCATGTTAAAATAGCTAAGGGCTGAACGTTCAGATTTTTTTGGCCTATATCATGAGGTAGGATCCATTTACACAAAGTCTTAATTGAAAAGTAAATTAATTAATTGAGTACTTTCCTTTTTCACATCATTTTAATTTTTGTAATGCTGCTAATTTTAGAATAAATTTTTAATCATGAAAAATGATATATTTTGATAAACGATGTGTAGTTTTATAATAATACCCCTCTAATGGAGGTGTGTTTTGATTAAAAATACATAGTAATGATTATATATTTAAGGATACTTGGTCGGTTACCTTTTTCTCTTATATATGATTATATTGATAAACAAATAAATGGATTTATAATAAATCCCCTCCAACGGAGGTTTTATCCCTTAGAAAACCTATATTAAAGATTATAAATTTATATTTTGCTGGATATTATGATGATGATGATTCATTTTTATTTGATGATACAATTGATATGAAGAATATTTTATTCTTTTCATATCTTATAAACTGAACATTTGTTTAGAAATTGAAATTACCTGAGTATGAAATTTCCCTCTTTTCAATGAAACCATCCATTATACCCATTGAGCCTTATAAGTTAAATTTTAATGATTTGGTAAATTGAATATGTTGTTTTAAAAGAAATGGATAATTCACATTGGGATTTTGATGCTTAATTCATATCAATTCATTTTTTTTTGACATTGCACATTTATGCCACTCATTAGAACCATCAAGTGAATCTTATTATCAAATATTTCAATTTTTTTGTTTCATACAATATTTTTGGTGACCATTTCTCTAGGTGAATCCCATGGTTACAAAATTCACCAAGGATTTGGATCACTTCTTCCAGTGAACCACCCATTTCGGACTTACATTTCCTTATTATGTTAGTAGGGCTTCATATTGGATTAATATATTAAATTGAACTCTGGATTTAATGGTATTATTATTAGATTTTTATATAAAATTACATGTGATGACATGAAATTATTCAAATTATATGCCTGTTTATTAAACCTTTATGATTATAGTGTCGATTGTTTTATATAATATATATTTACATTCCTGATTTCCCTAAATTTCAAAGTTGGATTATATGATAAGCCTATGACATTGAGATGATTCTTTGTTGTCATGTAATTATATATGAATTGTCATGGGTTATATTTCTTTCTTGTTATGATTCATCTGATTCCGGATGGGAGAGGAAATGAATCTATAGTTAAGGACTTCATGGAAGGACAATCCATTCATAGTGGGTTAATACTCGATATAATGTGACTGATTCATTGGATTTCCAAATATGGGATTTTTGGGTGGGTTTTGTTATACTCGTGAGTGAGGCTGATTCCCTGGGGATGATACTGAGGACAAACTTATTAAAAATATGGTTATTCCATGCATCAGGTGTGAATCTATCGACTATGTGAGATATTTGGCATGAACATAGAGTCACAATCCTAGTGTGATATAAGTGATGCTGAATGGGTGTCCACGGAAGGACTCAATGAATTGTTTAATATGGGATTTCATTGTTATGACCCTATAGATTTTGATATGATCTTCAAGAATATACATTGGAAACTATGTCTATATTTAACAGATAGTTTGGATTGAATTTTTTGTTTGATTAATGAATCACATGAGATGAATCCTTTTTTATTATCTTGTGTTTGTCTCAAAATTCAAGTGTTTCATTTAATTGACTAGCACACTTATGTGATGAGATGGGTTTTAGACCCCAATATAAAACAAAACCATGGGGTTATAGATTCCTTGGTTTTTAATGTTACAAATGGACAGTATATATATAAATTCTTATTTTCACAATAATACTATTCATACATTTAGCTTTGGCGGAGGAAGGTGGAATGGGATGGGTTACTGTTTTGGAATCAAGACAAATTTATTGTTTTTAATTTGTCATCACTATGTGATTATTATATATTACATAATGTTTCAATTTATAATACACTATCTATATTGTTTTAGAATCTATGGGATATTATTAACTGGGATTTTTATCTCACGACCTATTCATCCTGTCATTTCATTAGAGGACCAGAGCAGTCCTACAGGGTTTCATTCAATTGGATTGAATTCATATGGTGTGATTTTTATATACGATCAAGGGATCCCTGGACTGGTTACATTCTAAGGATTCTCATGGAGTTGAACATTGGGTTTTTATTTTCTATTGTTGAATTGTATGAATATTTGAATATTTAACTGCTTTAACTTGAATCATCAGATATCATATGTACATTGTTTTAAATTTTTGTTGGGTATATTTTAACAATTTGAATATTATTATTCTTTTCATTCTTTTTTATATGTTTATTTATTCTATATACTATTGTCGGCTATTTATTTATATCCTAACTACATGATAGTCTAATTATGATGGAAGAGTCTCCCCTATATAACCTCATTAAACCCTTGTTTCATGTCAGTTGCCTCTGATGTATGAGGAGGCACGCTTGAGCCCATGTGACTCACCAGATTGGATAATGGTCTATTGGTAAGTCTGGTCAGAATGAAATAACTACCACCATGGATAATAGTATTAATTTTATAATATATATATATATATATATATATATATAATTTCATGAACTATAATATTTTGGATTTACCCATACATTTTTACAAATAAATGTGAATGAAAAAAGGGAAATCAAAGCGAACTAATAGAATTTTAAAAAAGATATGATATTTAATTTTTACAATTTCATCCACAGAAATTATGAATAAATAATACAATGATAATAAATGGTAAATAGTTTTATAAATTTCTACAATTAACTTATGTATAAATTATTGAATAAATCTATTTTAGTTATTCAGTAGGCATTCAATAAACAGAATTAACAGATAATTTATGTAAGGGGGTCCTCAAACCCAAAAAATTTCATTGGTTTATCCCTTATTCATGGAATCATTGGAATGAATAAATATCTAATATTCCTTAAATATAATCTCATTATTCTTATATATTTCATATATATTCGTGTTTCCTACTTCATTTTTGAAAAAAATCAAATGATTTTCCACAATTACTATTCTTCCCAAAAGACATCATTGACTCCACTTGAGTTGTTTATTCTTCTCTCAATATTGATAATTCTAAAACCAAATAAAATATTTCACTTTTTCATTTTGTAACCCCATGTTTATTCTTGAAATAATGATTTGGTAAATCCTTAAGAAACCCATTCCTTTATATGTGTTTATTCATGAAAATGATTTTCATACATTCTATATTGTATGCATGATTATGTATATGATAGGGTGTAATGGGTGGGTGTGGAAATTTATATCCCTTCAATACATTGGTAAGTGTGAAGTTTATAAAAAATCATTGTTATAAAACAATAACATAATGTTATATTTTTCACAATAAATTTTTTATGATTATTCACATATATTATGAGTGAACATGATGCTTTCATCATCAAAACATTTTCTGGTATTTGACCACCATAATATGATGTTTCCTTTTTATGCATTTCCACATTCCATTAATCTATCACTTGTTAACCTCATGATGCTTATTTTGATTTTATGATAATGATAAGATGATTATGAATATGGTCAACCATGTTATATTTCATAATGTTCCATTTCCATCATCTTTGTGGACATTTATATCACTCATTTAATTCATCTATATCATTATGTGTTTACATGTTCATCGTATAAGGTGATATTTCAGAAGGATAAAGAAGAAGTATTTAAATAAATATTTAGGTTTGATAGTGTAAATTATATATAAAAATAATATTTAAAATACTCTAAACCTTTGGATTCTATATGTTTAATGATATTATGTATTTTATTATTAAAACAATGTAACATTTATACAATAAAAATTAAGGTTTCTATGGACCAAAAACCATAGATTTGATATAAAAAACACACAAGATACACCATCAGAATTGATACTCATCTCTTATTTTAATATTATTCATACATTTACAATTTGTGGACCCTTATGATTTAGTGTGTTATATAGTTATACAAAATAATAAACTACTCAATCTAATTTTTTATCAATAAGTGGATATTTTACCACTATAAAATATGTTAATAAATTCATAATTAGTATGAATCATCTACCATAAATTCTACACACAAGACACTTTGGAATTATTATCATACATAATACATAATTTTGTAACATAATGAAAGAGAAATATTGGAAATGAGAGAGAAAAAAACTCAGTAATGGTATAAATAATAATAATGAGTAAAATTACGGAGGTGATGAATAACATGATACCATAAATAGAATGTTCATAAGCTTCATATAATAGAATAAATATATTATATCATATATTCATAGTTTACGCATTGATCGTAACCTAAGGAAATGATATAATATGAATATAGAAACTACATAAATCATTGAATAATAATAATAAGTTATGGATCCCTTCCTCATTATCCCAATATAGTGGGATAGGATAATAAAAAATGAACCATAGTTGGCTAAGATCACTAACCCCACACCATGATATATCATTAGAAGAAAAAATTACCCAATTCATTGAATGACTATATAATTTTGGTCCCTCCCATCATATAACGAGAATCAAAAAAAAATTGATACATTTATTTTATCAATATATAAACGACTCTATAGAAATAAAATTGGTTCTATATCCATTTCAGGGGGTTCAAAAGTGTTAATTTATTATTTTTTTAATTAACCTAGAAATAAAACCCATTGGAAAGAATTTTTATCCAATGAAATGAAGTATTGTTATAGATAAAAACCCTCAAAATGAATAATTATATTATCTTTACAAATTGTAAGAAAAGGATACTCATTTTTCATAAAAATTTCCTAGAGTTAATAGATTTATTAGTAATATAGGTGAACAAACTTCAATAATTTACTGGATCTAATTGAATTTGGAGAGGAAAATATCCAGAAGTAAATGAAGAATATACAAGTAGATGATTAATCAAGAAAAATTAGTGATGGATCAAAAAAATTATGTAAAATATTATTTACTAAGTCATCCAGATCAATATGGTTGATTATATCAGCATAATAATTCCCATGATCAGTAATAGAACAGAGATGACAAAGAATATTAGAATGATTAGAAAATTTATTTTAAAATAATTAATTATCTATTAATTTGAAAAGATTAATGAAGCAATATTTCTTTATAGGAAGAAAATGAAAATGTTATTATTGGAAAGATTAATAAATATAGATTATGTCTCACAGAAAGCAACATAATACATATAAAGATATGTTCACATGGAAACAAGTAAAATATATTCCTTTCATTTAAAAACCCATGTGCAAATCATTAAGTAGAAATTACATGAAATAATTTTATAAAATATTATTATAGTTGAAATTAACTATAAAAATCATTATAGAATAATTTTTATATAATAAATAAAAGTATATTAACAGAAATATATTTTTGAAAACTATCGTTGTTGAATATGATAAATATCAATAAATATATATTAAGAATCCAAGAACGTAGAATTAATAATAAAATTCTAATTTAAACTAAATTAAAGTGAAACAATATTGTTACAGGAGATGAAGAGTATTTAGATAATATATTATAATATTTATTATTAATATATTATCCTAGAAGAAAAATATCAATTAAAAATTATAAAATCCATTCTTATAAACATCATACTTAATTTGATGAAAATTCACTTCAAATGGGAGTATATTAGTGAATATAAGAAATATCTCCATATAAAAAGTAAATCTACAATTAGAAAACATAATGTTTGGAAATGTTATATGGAGGATCATAATGAAGAAAATATTTTATGACTCATGTGAAAACTATCATTAATCGATAAAAAAATTATTACTTTGGTAATATTTAAATGAACCCCTTGATGAATTAAATCTGAAGATTTAACCTCAAATAAAATGAATAAAATATATTTCACTACAAAATTACAATATTTTGAATTATAAAGCATATAAAATTTCAGGACCTGTCTCCCAAGGCCCATTTTGTGACTACCCAAATCATGCCTTCTACAGGATAGGGGCTTGCGAGTAGCATAGAGTAGACATATCCCAAAAATGGAAATCATTTTCTTATAAACCTATACATATGAACAAAGCTCAAATGGTGTAATGTAAACAGATAGGAAACCACCACTATCACTGAGACAACTAATAAATGTAATGAACAAAATGAAAGTACAAAAGGGTCAGAATACAATCCCAAAACCACAAAAGAATGTAAAAATGCCAAGGTCCATCTATTCATGACCCTACTTGAAGGGTAGGTGAAAGATATTTTCATGTATCCATATAAGTATGACTATACGTCCTACCTCACTAAGCACTACCAAATCCTGGACCACCAAGGTCTCTGTCGGAGTGTCGATCGCATAAACAGGACACGACCTGTATAGGCGAACCATGTTCTGTGGTGAGCAACACAATACTCTGTAGGGACCCCAAACCATAATGGAAAAACTAAAACTAATGGACATAATGAAATACAAAAAAGAAAGAAACCAAAGAAAACACAACTCACACTAGGAATAACTCAATGTATAGAAATTAATATTATCAGTTGTAGAGATGAATCATCTTGTACGGTTGAGGGACACATCCCTAATGAGTCACTATGGTTTGTTCAGCTACTAGACCATTGAAGCCCCCTATACTACTGAACCATTGAGGTATGTTCATCTGCTAGACCAATGAGGTCCGCTCATCTAATGGACCAAAAATGTCTATAGGTTTTATGGACCACTGAGGTCTTCTCTTTTGCGGGACCAATATGGTCCACTGATCTGTTGGACCATTATGGTATGCTCTTCTGTTGGACCATTGAGGTCTGATAATTTGATTGACTAATAAGGACTACTTGTCTTCTCGACCTTTGAGGTCTACTCATATGTTATACCACTAAGGTCCACTCTGTGACTGGGACACTGAGGTCCACTTTTCCATTTGACCGCTGAGGTCCAGTTCGTCAATCCTTCATCTCAAATCCAGCTGTGGGATTCCTACATTCCAGTGCGCATTATTCAAGGAGTATATACTCCCCAAGCCCTCAGTCGTATCACGACTGTCACATAATCTCAGATAGACTATTCATGAAGGACATCCTCATTACAAGGGTCCCAACTACATAGAAGGAGCGTGAATCAGATGCCCAATTAGAAACATATTTGTGTTTTTAAAAATAGGTGTGGATTGCCACCAGACCCGATCAAACCTGGTCGGACTGACCCGACAAACCCGGCTCGGGGGGTCCTACTTTACCCATCCGTGTTTGGCCGACCCAAACCAACCAAGAAAATTAGTGGGTCAAAACAGTTTGGCCCCCTCGTGACCCTCTCCACATTATCTAGAATGGTACAAATTAGCCTTATTAGTTTATTTCCAACCATTCCACAGAGTGACTGAGTTTCCTATCTGGATGGGCTGCATCAGCGGGCCATGTCTTCTTTATCCCAGGGTGGCCGACAATCCGATTTCTGGTAGAATCTCGACCCACATCAATAGGAAAACATGTGTCCATATAAAACATCACGTTGGCATCTAGTTTTCATAGATTGTGGTCAATGATGGATTGTGTTCCAGTACACACCACATCCAGCTTTTTTGGACACTCCCCCTTAACACGGATCCCGACTGGTGCTGCACCGCTACACCATTGTGGACCCCACCAGCCACATCTTTCGTCGCCTCGACGCACCACCGGGGGTAGGGCCTCCATCCTACCACCTTCCATGATACCAGTGACTCCTGATACCACCGCCAAGGCCTTGTGTCACGTCCTCTTTTCGATGATGTGGTCCACATGGCCACGGCCCTTCCCGCCTAACACTACAAACAATATGCTTCTATAGCCCTACCAAGACCGTAGATGTCTTTCCTGCTGAACTTCTCACTAAAATGAATGGGAAGAGTGAAATAAGAATTCAGGAAGGAGTCCCAACCCAAGAACACCCAAACAATGATCTGATTCCTTGTTTGTGATTACTCAGATGCATTCTTTTTTATTTGGATCATGAAGAACCAAACTAAGGAGGAATAATTAACAAGATAAATATAACCATTATCCCACATCATTAACCATATGACACAATTGATTGATCCATGGGTTAAATTGGTCAAGAGATAACCCACATTCATTATTGAAAAAACTGAATGTGGAAAAGAAATTTACACAGAAAATCATCAAACCCCTATTTGGGAAAGGAGATTTCTTGAAGATGATCATTCGTCACCATCCATTGATCTCTAGTTCTAATTCTCTCTTCAAGGGTAATCCCTCCACTTTCCATTCCATCGGCTTTCATCTTGGGTGAGTATTCCATTTAGATACTCAGAGGGATTTGCATGATCCAAATCTGATTGCCTATTCCTTTTATCCCTATAAATGGGAAAAACACATCGCATCGATTCTCTTTTGCTGAGAAACCGTTGAATTGTTTCATATATTAAATAGTGTTTATATTAAATTATATTGCAGTATCATTATACGGTGCCATTTTTTTAATGAATTAGTTAGCTCGTCGCTATGTTGCAGTGAAAAAAATTCTAATTAAATAAACATTTTATGTTTATTTAAATTTTTTAAAAAATGCCATAAAATTTACATATTCCCTCTTCCCACTCTGGTCAATATTATATTCAATATAAAGAGAAAATATTATTTTCAACTCAATGATGGTTTTAAATTATAAATCAAGGATAACGTTTTTGAGTAATGAGGATTCAAATGAAATAAATTTTATTAATTTTTTTATTTATGTGTTCGTCCCAAAAACCAGTATTCAATGCTATTATTTTCTAGTCAATGATAGGAATTTATTAAGGTAAGAATACCCTCACAAACTCAATGATAATCTGACACAACCATAATGAGTTACCGTTTATGAGTTATAAGTATGGAAATAATAGAATAAAATTTTTCAATTATTTTATTTATTACTAATAACTACATTCCACTGTTGACCCACACCAGCCAATGTTAGGCTCAACCTATAGAAATCAGAACCTCATGAGCTCCAAGGTGGTCTCAGATTTTTAATCTGAGTCACCATTCGTGAGTTATAAGTATTTCAATAATAAAATAAATTTATTTAATTATTTTATTTATGGTTATTCCACTTTCTGGTTTTCTCACTAGAGGTCCACGCTGATTAATCATATATCGCGCCTAGTGTAAACCCTCCATCCAAAATTCAACAATTCCCTCAGATTTTTTATATGGGCACCTGTTTAAGAGTTATTCTACATTTTTATTAAAACAGCTCCCGCGTTCTATTTAAAACATAACCTTTTTAAATGGATCATTCTGGGAAATATGTGCCTCAGAATTTCATGTTTTCTCGTCACCAAGTTTCAAAATAATCCCATTTAAATATTATACACATTTCATGAAATTATAGGGTATTACATAAAATTTAATGTGTGCATAATTTAATATATACTAAAATGAAAGGATTTTGATACCAAAATTAGTTTCCTTCTTTTCGTACATAGTGGATCAATATATTTATACCTATGAAAAAACCCTATAAATAATAATTATCAATTTTATAACCTTATTCATCTCTATAAACATTTTATATACATCATTAATAATTATTTATTTTTAATATATTAGTATACTAATTCTTATTGATAACAATTGGTTTGAATACATTTTATTGTCTTGAATATACGTTTTAATGTAAATGTTGATCCTTTTTCATTGATACCATGTTCATAATTACATCATTACCTATGGTTATATAATATGTATCACATGATGATATGTAATTTTATACATTCCTCTCATGAGTTTTTTAATTATGAATCTAGAAGACGATGCATGATATAAACTTGTTGAAGAAAATTTTAATGTCTAAAAATTATTATTTTTATTATCAACACGCATTTAATGAAAAGTAAGTAACCAACGGATCCAAATTACAAATGATTGAAATCAGAAAACCAGACCAATCTATAGGGATATCCCCTCCCTTGACACTGCATCGAGATGATAAACCTTCACCATTTCCTGAACACTCAACAATCTATCCCATATAAAAATGCATGGGTCCGAAAGCGGTGGCATAGCCATTTCCTATGAAAAAAATCCAAATGGGAAGCATTACTTTGAGTTTAACGCTCTGATCACCATCTGGAGTAGACCCGCATATAATTATGGTTTTGTATCACCAAGATACATTTCAAAATCAACCATAATCTACTCGAAAACCCAACACAACTTGATCCTGCATACATCCCAACAACTCTACCGATTTTACCCATTTAAGAAGAAACATGGAAAAATAAATTAAGATTACCAGAGACCAATTCCTTATTCAACATCCAAGAGATAAATGTTTCATAAATGTTTGTAATAATCAACATTATATTTTTAACTTTAGAATCCAATTGATCCCATGTTTTTATGTACTCATCCAAGCTCATCTTCCCTTTATTAAAACACCCCACAAGAATAAGTTCCTATTTAGTAACCAAATTGCATTATCACACATTGAGGGTCACCATTATGGGCCTCCCCATCAATTTAGTTGTGTACTCTTGAGACACATTAATCAAAAAACTCTGGTTGACCACTTCATATTTAAATTGTTACATTAATTCCCAATTCTGATTACCCACAACCTCTACATCTCCTTTCATGGCATTAAGCTTTTTAGAGGATCGAGTCTCTACAGGAGGTGGTATTGAAGACTAATCCTTCAAAACTTTTCTACTCCTATTACTCATGTCACTCATTAGGCATTAATCCAAAATAATAGGATTAATTCCATTGGATTCTATCACTTGTTCCCCATCTACATCAATAAAAATACTAAGATCAGAACCCAAACCAACCTCTGTAAGACCTTCAAAACTATTGCTCAACCATATTTCATAATGATACCTTGAAAAAGAATCTCTTAGTTTCCCAGCACTACATTGGCTACCCAATTCATGTCTCCCCTTACCTAAACCATCTTTACCCGATCTTAACACCTCCATATAAGAATCAGCTACAACATCCACCTCACCACCTTCCCTTTGTTCCATAGTCGCTAGACCCCTATCCGTAGGACTTTCCCCCAATGAAGACTCGTGTTGGAACATACCATCCCCTACCCTTAAACCTCCAAAAGGGTTCTTCTCATTTACAAGGGAAGGTCATAAAATATCATGCTTGGGACTATTAAATACCTTAGATACCATCAAATTAACCACCAATTTCATTACCTTCATCTCAAAATCCACCCCAGGACTAGCCTCTAATGACACAATTGGGAACATAGAGATACAGTTGGGCCACTTATCTTCTACAGGCATCAATGGCTGAGGCATATCACACCCATTTATAATTTTATTGGTATTGACACCCCTCCATATACTTTACATACCCCTAGCCAACTACTTCGACGATCCCGTCTCATCTCAGATCTCTAGGGCCCTTCCACTATCACTTTAATTTTTTCTAATAGAAGTAGGCTCTTCACGACGACAATTATCTGAAGAATGACCTAACCGATTGCAGGTAGAATAGAAATCCACCCAAGACTCATAGACAACCCATTTCTTGCACCTTGGCTATTCACCAACTTTTACCAAGAAATACGCGAATAGGATCCTTGAAACGTCCATATCCACACAAACCCACGGGTTGAGGGAATTAATAACAGATGTAAGGAGACTACCAGAACAGTGAAATTAACCAATAGATTTCCAATAATCCTAATTATCTTAGGATTCTGAATCGATAATAGTAAATTCATAAAACTCACCCAGACCGCAGTTGTAGGATAGTTGCGATTCATGTGGAAGTCAATTTAATGAGTATGAATGTGAAACTATATATTTTTAAAACAATATAGAAGTTTATAAATTAAATATAAATCATATATTTTTTTAAAATAATCCATTCATATAATAATTAATGATGGTTTTTATTAACAACATTAATTCTCCATTTGTGGAGGATGTAGTCTCCATGCAGTAACTATTCATGAACGAATTTAACATTGAATGGAAAAAGTTATAGTATGAAAAAAATATAATTTATTAATTTTAAGAATGAATCTAAAATTATATTATTTAATTAGTTACTATTATAAGTCCATCCATCTTTGATGTATTATAAAAATACGACACATTGTTAATAGAGGTGGTTGTCTGTAGAATCACAAGATTTATTATTTAATTTATTAACAAATAGATTTAATGAAGGTAAATGTTAATAGTGATAATTTTTTATATTTTAAATAATATAAGAAAAATAATTACACATCATACCCTTCATTTATATCATTTATATGAAAATGTATAAAAGTGGACCGCCTCACGTCATGGTTATTGTAGTCTATACATATGAATGATTAATGGATTCTTTCTTTATAGGATACTTCAAAATTAATTATAAATTGATTTAACCATAATATATTTTCATTTTCATATATATATGTTAATTAATATATTATATTTACAAATTAATGAAATTTTATGAATATGAAAAATGAAAAAATACCACATGAGAGGAGTAGTACACAGGTCAACAAAATTAATTTTAGTTTGAATTATGCTTGAATGGAAGAGAATAATATAATTAAAGATGAAAAAAGGTTATGATTCATGAGATATAGTTTTATGGTAAGAAAATTATAATATTTTACCCAAGGAATTTAATTTTATATGTGTGTATAAAATGGGTGTATATGGTGCTTTTTATTACTGATAGGATGGGTCTTTTCCATGAAACATAATTTTATGTATTGGTTGTGAATGGAATGACGTGAATGTTTGTAGAGATAGGTGATTGAGGATGTTAATATTGTTAAGTAAAAATTTATAGCCCAAAAAATTATTTATATAAGGTATAATTGTCAATTTAATTTTCAAAAATATTATCCACCATTTATTAAACATTAATTCAATTATTAATATTAATTAAATAATACTCATGACATTTATTAAATATTAACAAATAAAATTAAAAAATTCATACCAACTTTGGATACTATGATTTTGAATTTGGATCTACATATAACAATAAATTTAAAAAATACTAGAAAATATGAATTCTAATTTAACATTCATTAAACATTAAATTTTTTAAATTGTTTTTAAAAATGATTTTATGTATTCGATAAAATTTTTATGTTTATTAATTTAATGATAGGAATAAATTTATTACAAAAATAATTGGGTTATAAAATTAATAACAAAAATAATTTCATTATGGAATATTTTAATTAAAATAATAAATACATAATATTTTTTAAAATCTAATTTTTTTTCTTAGGATAATAAATATTAAAAAAATCATTCATATAATCAAAAAAAATTATATTTTTTATTTATACCCTAAAACTTATACATTATTTCATGACCCCATCCCCATAATGTGCACCCCTCCTCGGCCGACAATGTGAGATGGGAGGTAGTGTCCCCCGAATCCAGACTCCAGTATGACTCAGGTTGGTGACTACCCCTGAGGGTATAGTACCCACACAGATGGGAGGCATTACCAACTAAGAGAACATATTCTTAAGATAGAGATAAGACATACACCAACCAACTCCAACTCCAACTTCAATATAATATAAATCATAAGTACACATATTTTATGTCATGGAAAACTACTTAAATTGAAATGGAAAACTACACGTTCCCAATGATAGTTAAAAATATCAGCAACCACAAAGCCCGAAAAACTCATGTAATCCCAAGCTAGTAGTTCCCAGACTGTTCTCCATCCCACTCCAATTGACCTGAAAATTATTTTATATATGTTTAGGGTGAGTATAAATGTGCACTTTGTAGAATTACTTATGTATCCTATCGTGAAAAAGTAAATAAATCCTGCTAATGCACATTGAATAACAAGTGAAACTAACTCTTCACATAAATAGGTATACAATGTTCTCAACCTATCCAGGGATACTCTCACCATGAATCATATATACTACTATATAATATATTAAATAATATCATATGTACCCTTCTACCACTTCTCCATGGGTTTTCCGCTTTTCTCAAATTTCACATGTCCCAATCCATCTCTTTCCAAAAAGCCTGCCCGAAGACACCTGGTCAAGCACTATCACATCCACCTAGTTAAACAAAATGGTTGCCTAGAGACAAATATGTGAAGCACCACACCATCCACAAAACCTATGAAAACCAAGTAATTTCTGGGATCCACCATAACCCGCATAACTAGTATCATATGTCCGGTGTTATACTTCAAGCTATTACAACCCATACACTATTTAAGGATACTCAATCCACAACAACCTATACAGATTATACAAATTGTAGAACAATGGAAAATGTCTCTAGAATATATTTTTCTGAAATAACCACAATACATTACAACCCTCTCCACATATAAATGGGGAAAAATAACTATGGTTCCTACCAGCACAAGTAACTATTAAGATAAGTTATTGAGGCCAAAGGGGGTAGTCATCCATCCATCCCTCCACTAGAATTGTGGGGGAAACACCCCCAAGGGCTCAAGATCCATAGGGTGTCAGTTTGACTAACTAATGGGGTGGATTATAATATATAAAATTGACAAATAAAAAATATATTAATGCTCACAACGACACTATGGGAACAAACAAGTCTTATACTCAACTAAAGCTATCGCCTCTTGGAATCATTCCTCCCACTACTAAGACTAGGTTTCTTATAAGAACACAACCATTTAAAGAGGAATTTTAGGTTATGTTATCCATTGTTATCAGTATTAGATGACATTAATTAATTCTCTAACCATTTACACCACCACGTTGTATTTCAATATTATCACACCATATTTTCATTAACTCTAAGAATAAATAAACCAAGTCCACTACTTCTCAGAAATATTACCTTAGCATTGAATCCCGACAACCTCCAACTCCATGGGTTGACATCATTTATTCAATCATTAATTAACAGAATTATAACTTTAGCATGTTCTTGAGCATTATAGAAAATAAATCTAATCTACTAAACACACGGGGGATGAAAATGATGATTATGTGAACTACGCATTGATAATTTTCCTCCTATAAGAAGAGCATATACCCATATTCCCTCAAGAATCTAAAAATGGATAGAATATGGAATACCCTACACGTATTCTCTTTTTTTGGAATGAGGGTAGCAAAAGAAGCTGCCTTGTGTAGTTGGGAAAGTAAAAAAAATAGCTGATCGGATTTAGTAAGAACCCAACATTCATATTCAACCCATTTAATCATCTGTAGTGTTCTCCACAACCCCTTCGTGCATAAAATGATGCATCTTTCCACTATATGCGTCAACTGTTTCCCCAACCCAAGAAAATCCATAACCCCACATATCGGAACAGTCATCCAGGCTCGTATCACAACAAAAGTTGCAGGAAACAACATCATATCAACTAGGATCTTGGACTATATTCAAGGGATCATGCCATCAAATATAATGATCACTAATGGATCCAAATCATAATGAATTATTCATTAAAATCTATAGGGTAACTCAAAATTCTAATAGGAAGTATTGTTTTATCAATCTATCAATTCTCTAATCCATCATGAATTATCCTATTCAATATTATTAGGTTCCATCTTTGGGAATCATAAACATCAATCTATCATAGACACCACAAATTAATTAAAAAATTTATTTGATATGCCTTTAAAAAAAGAACCAAAATGATTTGGGATTAACAACCAACACAAATAGGCTTTCACATATGCATCAATTTTATTAATATCTAATTACAACATCTACCAGATTAATTTACATGCCTATTTATCTGTAGACTTTTCATTATAAATTATTTCTGGTTATGTGTTCTTTAACAATTTCATCTCAAACAACATGCTAATAAGAAAATCATATATTTCACACTATCTAGAAAATCAATAGGAAAAAAATTATCAAAGTGAATAGAAACAACATGAGATCAAACCAATTATTTTTATCTGGTTCAAATACTTGTTAGGTGAATTCCATTGCGACCCAAAGGGTTAAATAGTTATAACACTATGATTACATGTAGAAGAATATATTGGCATTTAATCCCATAATTGAAAAGGATTTTGACATTCCTCACTCAAGAATGGATCAAAGAAATAGATCATGATCACATTTTTAGTAACAACAACTTCCACCTATGGATGTTGCAAAAAAAACCCATCAACATCAACAAAAAGAACTTCCTTAGTACCATGGATCTCAAACACCATAAAATGGAAATGAGAAATTGGAGAAAATAGATTGATGAATCCACTAGATCAGAGGTAGATCTTACATTGGATTAAAGACATATCAAATAAGGGAGCCCAAGATTGATCCTAGTAGAACATATCTCTAAAATTCCATGGAGGGGTCCTCTGCGTCACCTTGGATGAGAGAGAGGGTACCTTGGTCGTAGGGTTGGAAATACCTGAGTAACTAGAATATATTGAAAACATACAGTGGTGGGTCAGTAAACATCACGCACTTCCCCTTAATGTATTGTACTTCCTTGAGGTGGGTTCAACCATAAAACAAGTCTCCTCATCATTTATTTTATTTTTCAAAGCCCAAAATAGCACGTGTGGTGTACTCCTTAGTCACGTCATGTATCCCACCAGTTTCCATATTCTTACAACTAAACTCCTCCATATTTTCTTCGATCCCTTCTCAAAGCACCATAGTCGTTGAAAAATCACAAAGGGTTGATCCATGCCTATCTGATCCATTACATCAGATACCTCTCTAAACATTCTCAACCTCGATAAACCAAAACCAACCCATAGAAAAAAGAAACGGTGTGTCCGAACAACCACCTCACATGATACCTCTCAAGGATTTGGACACCACAAGAGCATAGTCACATCAAAAAAAACATGAAACCTCGCAACATCCCCAGCTAGCTCTTGAACGCTCTGCTTATAGAGATACCTCACAACGAGAGCATGCCACAACAAGCATCAAAAGAACTCCATCTCTTAATGTAATGGTCTACGACCACAAAACAAACATTGTTACATGTAATGAACTAAAAATAAAACAACATGGGGTTAATGAGCATGTATGTGCAAATAACGTTCCCATGTAATCACATCCCCATCACTATGTTTCCACAAGACACCAACCAACATAATAGAATGCCTACTCAACACCACCTACTAACAGTCAAGGATCTCCACAGGCCACCCCACGATGTTCACATCATCATCAACATCAATCTCAACCCAATTGATGGTGTGAGAGTTATCTTGATGATAATGATAGTGCTACAACAAATTAAAAAAATAATGTACCATAATAATCAGTGGGGAAGTGCTACTCGATAAACCATGACTCCGACACAGCCAACACCTCAAAAGGACCAACAAATTAGGGAGAAAGCATACTCCCATGACCAACCCTTCTCTTCCCACGATAGGGATTTACCTTAAGAAACATGTGATCCCCAACATAAAAATCCAGACGTATTCGACTATGATCAATATTGGACTTATGACTCTCATGTGCTAGCTTTATCCTCTCATAAATCACCTAAAATATCTCAATCATATTATGCGCTAGTTTTGGTCCTAGAATTTTCAACTCTTCAAACCCAGTATAGGAAAACGGTGAATGGATAGGTCAACTGTACAAATCTTCAAATGACACAATACCAATTGTGGATTGCAAACTATTTTTGTAATTGAAATCCACTCTGGTTAATTGACTCATCCACAAACCACCCTACTTTAGGACACATGAGTGAATCATGACTTCAATAATCTGGATGACCCACTCTATTTGAATGTCCACCTCCAGATGAAAATCAATTCTAAGGAATTTCTGAGAAACAAAAGCATGCAAGAGACCTCTCTATAACCTGGGTAAAATGAGGATCATAGTTAGAATTGATCATCATTGGGATTATGTGCGGTCTCAACACATCCTCCAGATACTTCAACGACTAAAAATTCACTGAGCTTGATTCCTTGATTGCTATAAAGTGGGATGATTTAATCAAACGATCTACGACCACCCTTATAGAATCGTGGACTCCATTAACTTGAGGTAAACCAATAAAAGGTAAACATTGAGGTCATCACACTACTATTGAAGACCATATAATGACTGGATAAAATCACAGGGAACATGGTGGTCAGCCTTTACCTTCTACTAGACCAAACATCAAGACACAAACTTTGAAACCGCACATTTCAACCTAGGCCACCAAAACTCACTACACAAGGCCTGGTACATCATTTTCACACCACGATGCAAATATAAAGGACACCTAGGTAACACTCTGAGAACCATCTCAGACATCAGTAAAGGAATGAAATGAATTCTCTAATAAGACAATCAGTGTTTTCATCCTGAGAACAACCATGAGAGGCGTCACCACAAACAAGTCAGGATCTCCAAACCTCCTCCTCAAGATCTCCCTAATGGGACACTTCCACCTTCTGCACTTTGGATGAATGAACCATCATCTGATAAAGATGACCTCTTCCCCCAAAATCCCCCGTACCATGATTTAATGTTGAATTTTCTTCTATCATTCTTCAGGAATCACCCAATTCAAGAAAAGCATCACTACATGACATCATACTCAGTGCATCAGCTAAAAAATTCCCCTTTATTTGTGTATAAACGATTTCAAAGTCATATTCTTGTAATAAATCCTTCTAATGATGCTAACATAAGTTCAAGTCACACTGGAAGAAAACATATCTCAATATCTTATGATCAGTGAAAAATACAAAGCCCTCACCAAGGAGGTGATGCCTCTATAACATTAGAGAAACCACCACATATTCCAACTAGAGATCATAGGTGGTATAGTTATGTTCATGGGGAAGCAATTTCTACGATCCATAAGAAAAAATAGATATTTTATGCATTAGAATACATCCAACCCCCAGACATTTAGCCTCATAGAAAAAATCAAACTGAATTCCCTCTTCTGGTAGACAATGAACTAGAGCACATTCAAAATTCTTCTTTGGATACTCAAAATATTTCTAACACTAATAAATCTACCCAAATTTCTGATCCTTCTAGGTCAATTCTATCAGACGAGTCATAGGCCAACAAAAATCAACTATGAAACTCTGTATTAGCGTAGAAGACCAAGAAAACATCGCACCTCTAACACTATCTTGGTGGATGACCAAGACACAACCACTTATATCATTAATGGATCCACATATACACCATTATGGGAACCACATTTTCCAAGAAATGAACTTCTTGAACCCAAAACTCACACTTTTAAAATTTCCCAAACATCTGATGTTGAAGATGAACTCAAAAAATGTTGTACAGATGCATTGTATGCTCCTCCTCAGCCATAGAGTACACAAAGATTACATTGATGAAAACCACCATTGATATATCAAGGATCTCAAAGAATGAAGTGTTCATCAATCCCATGATCCCAGTGTGAGCATTCATTACATCGATTGACATTACAATGAACTTGTAATGCCTATGATGACAATGGAAAGTAGTCGTCGATATTTATTCATCATTCACACTTATATGATGATATCCAGAATGCAATTAGATCTTTGATAACCAACATTCACCCTTATGTTGATTGAATAAATCACTAATTTGTGGAAGAGGATATTGATTCATCACTGTCACTTTTTATAAGCGATGACATTCGATAGAAAACATTAAACTGCCATCAACCATCTTTAGAAACATAACAGGGTCACCCAATGATGATACACTTGGCCAAACAAAACCACACTTTAATAGACTATCATGTTGTATATGTATCTCTCATTGCACATATGGGGACATCATATATGGATTCATAGGGAAAGGATATGATCATGGAATTAGCTCAATCCAAAACTTGATCTCTCAAAAAGGGTTAATTAAAAAACCTCTTATGGAAATACATACGGGTACTCTTATACCACCCTAGAAAATTCTATCTACTAAACCACTGAAGAAAATATCATCACCACATCCATCAAGGTTGAAATGGATGGCACACGCCTTTGACCCATCTGAGGGTCTCACATGCCAATAAACACTACTGGATCTTTATCAACATTGAAGAACAATTGTTGACTCTTGAAGAATTACATGATAGCATACAATGAATACATCCAATCCATACCAACTACATAATCATATGGTTCTATATGTAAACATAGATAATCTCCCCAAAAGTAGTGTTTCCCTAGAACTAGATCACAGTCTCTACAAACATCAAACAAGTCATCTTGAACTTCAACTAGCGTAGTCAATGCCAAGGGAACTAGAAGCATCACTACCTCATGTCCCAAATCATGGAAAAGTGAAGTTGATATGGAGTTGTGTATCTCTACTAAATCATAAAAGGCATACACCTATGTAGAAAACAAGAAAATAGTACCACAAATGACGTATGGCTCACCCAATGGTCGAAACACTGAAGCATAAAGCTTATCATGACATACTCCACGCCCTCTCTGACCCTGATTAAAACCCCCATCAAAACCACACTCTTATCTGTGATTAATGGGAGTTTCTCAGTGCTATCTTCTACCTAACCTATCTGCTCTCTACTGATCCAAAGATGGTGCAACCTACTGCTGCTACCTCAGTATGAACTGCCTTAACGGAGGAACCCGGGGTGGAAAACCAAGTGCATGATTAATGCTCAAAAAATTTGGTCACTCTCTTTTCTGATGAAATCAACCTCCATAACAAAAACAATATCTTGATTCCTTCGAATAGGCATGAGATATGTTTCCCCTGAGAAACGAGATGATGAGGGCCGGGACCTACCTTGGTAAAATAGAAAATCATTTTCCCTAAACACCAGGAACCCTAAACCACCACTCTTATTCATGAAGAATCTTGATGACACCCCTATCTTGATGGTTTGGTTATATATAATGCCTTTCAATGACCTATTCCATCACAATAACCATATGATATGTCATATATAAAAATGAGATGATCTAGAATTGGTGCTCTAGATGCAAATCCTCTTAAAAATTCATCTCCCTTGTATAAGGCCCCTGCCTTAAACCTTACTTAATCTTGAGTTATTACAAGATTACACATTGAGGATCTTTTCGGGTTTAGATTTTTAGAGAATTAAATCATAAAACTTTCATTACATTCCACATATAAACAAAGTGGTTGCATAAATATAGTATTCTTCATTCCCATCAACGGAAACACATTTAAAATAAAACATGGATTCTTTCTTGACACTTAATTTACACTATCATCATATCATGTACCTTTCCCTTGACCTGTGAAAATCATTTCAAAAAAACTTGGGATGAGCATAAAAAGCTCAGTATGGGTTATAAAAAATGGAAAGGAAACATGGGTATATATATACATAAGAATGAAATCATACTTTACCCATAAAATATAAGCACTTTAACATACCTCATCAAATCATGAGTAAATCATAGAAATCATAAGACATAAAGGTAACTTGAGGCATTCATAACATTCTTACGTAGGGAGTAACCCTCTTGGTTACGTTTGGAATACCCATCACAGTATATTCCCTAAATCTCTTCGGAGAAACCTTAATGTTTCACTCCTTCACGTTACCCAATGCATTGGAGAGCTATATCGGGCTCACCCGCCCTTAGTTTATCACGGAACCACCCGTCTTCATAATAATTCACAAGAACCTCAACATAATCGTATCACATAAAACATGCATAAAGGAAACATAACATTTCCACCTTTAAATCACAAGATATCAATACAACACATTGATATAAAAACATTATGAAAAACATTTTCAATACCAAAATAAAATAAAAGTAAAACATGGTATTTCTTTTTCTTTTTAAAAATAAGGTATGGCTTGTAGAGGAAGCCGAAACTCAAATAATGGTCACGGCGGTGGAGAAGTCGTTGTCGCCGCATACGTACGAAAAAAACATTCCCTTTTGTCATTTAGTAAACACTTCGTATAAAAAAGATTCCTTTTGAATAAATGTAAAAGCCAAAGGGTTTTATACACCATATAAAAGAAGGTTGTGTATAAAACAAAATATGCCTCAATGAAAGGAGATTGAGACGAAGTCCCATACCTCGGGTCCAACTTGACTCGGTCGTTCTTTAATCTCCTGAATAATAAACTTGAGTTAATTTCTACTTGTTTAAGAACCTTTTTCAAGTTCATTATTCCTTTTATATCACTTATTGCCATGTCATGAACACTATGTAATTATTTAAGTTAATAACGGTCGTTTTAACGATCATTGGTACTTGAGTCAAAAATAATCCCTTTACAATTACAAGTTGTTCATGTATCCATTATATCCAGAATGATATTAATGATTTGGATAACATATATATCATATATATTCATCATATACATGTATTTATAATATTACATCACATTTAGAGGTAAGAAATGAAATGCACCGTTCATGGAGACGGTAAGCCATACGTACGCATGAACGCTACTTCTATTTCTATTTCGTATTTTCTGGAATGGAATCATAATTATTTAAGAGTATATTATAATTCCAGTATAATATCATATATAATATCATAGTTCCATCCTTTATACGTCCCACATATGGTATTTAACGAATCAAATCACTTTGAGGGGGCGGTAGTCCGCACTTCCTTAAATGAAGATATCGCGTTTACCCATAATGGAAACCATAAAGGTATGCCTAAAATGAAAAAAAAAACATAAGCCTAAGGAAAAAATAAACATATTATATATCATATATAAATATAGTGACATCTTAATGGCCACCTTTTAAGGTGTTAAATGAGTATTGAACAATCATCGTTTCGGGAGGCAGAATTTTTCCATCCACGGAAACCGTATGTTCCTTAACCATTTGATGTAGTTGTGTGAGAGTTTAGCTCGAATGAATCTTATAACAACATCCTAGTATATTGAAGATACTTGTTTTGTTACAAAAGAAGTAAATAAAAAGAGTTTAGGGGGTTGGAGAAGCAAAATAAAACAAATGAACATGAGAGAATGAATTACCTTTAAATGTGTAACTCCTTTTGATTTGAGCCTAAAGGCTTCCTTTGAAAGGATTCTGCCCAAAGGGAATCCTCTTGGATGAGGAGAGGATGTGGAGAGAGTAAATGGGCAGGGGATGGCCGAGCCAAAGGCTTGAGGAGTGTGTGAAATGAGGTAGAGGTGGGGGCCTTTTATAAGAGGAGAGGAGGGGCACTTTTGGAAATCATGAAACTATTATTTTATTTTCAAAAGTGTTTAGAATTTATAAGGTCCCACATTGATATAATTCGAGGATAAGGTGATAAGGGTTCTAAATCCACTCATCCAATAGGTTTTGGACATTTTTAGGTCTTAGATATTACATTATCTTTCCATTTTATTTAAATCGTTAAATAATGAGGTCATCTCTGCATCATCATGATGTCATAAATACATTTATTTATTTAATGTCAAAAAATTATAAAAAAAATACTATGATGTAGGAAAACTTTTTAGATTTCCAATGAATATTTATGGTCAAATGTCTGACTTGTATAACCCCATATAAAAATTGTTTTAGTAAAATAACTCATGTTTTTGTCATTTTTACTTTAACATTAAATAAAAAATTATTTATGTCATTTCCCAACCAAAGTGGCTCCATGGGGTCCCCAAGTTGACCCATGGCTTTTCTGGGTCGGACATGAAACATCCAATAAGGTTAGGACATGTGTCTAGGTCATTTCATTTTATTAAAACATTATTTTTACCTTAAACTACACTAATTACCTCTAATCGCGATTAAGAACTTAATAAGTTACTATTCACCAAAAAATTATTTTAATCCCATTGAACCACATTTTACTTCTTAATGACAACCATGTATGTAGGATTTTTGAAATTCAAAACGCAATGATGGCAAAATTTCATTTAAACGGAAAAATCAGTTTTTATAAGTACCACTTAGTGGTTTCACTATTCATCAAAAATTGAAGTTTTTCAGAAAATTACCAAAACTTCACCCTAAGCTATACTTGATATTCCGAATTCAAAAATGAAGTCTATTTTAAAAAATTCAAAACATATAAGTCACATTAATTAATTTAATAATTAATTCCCACTGTCATGACAAATAGCGTGTTTTTATGAAACAATTAGTATCAAAAGATTGACACCAGTTTAAGTCTAATTTCAAAGTGAAATTGATTCCAATGAACACCATTGGATTAAATGGTAAAAATATATTCTAATTTCACTTCAAACCCAATTCAAAAAATAATATAATCATATAAATAAATTAGATTAAAAAGCAGTTTTGATGTAAAATGCAGCATTTTTCACTATTCATTAAAAAATGAACATTGTCAAAAAAAATACCAAAAATTCACACAAAGTAAATTTTGATGTCCAGATCATAAAGAATAAGTTTATTTTGACAAACATAGTTTATAAAATTGTCAAAAGATAGATTCAAAAATGTTTTTCCATCAAAGGCAGTAAAACAATCTTTTAAAAATATTAGTGTATTCCATGCTTAAGATTGGATTTATATTCATTTTAAGCCTATAAAACACTATATAATTAATTAATAGACATAGATAAAATATATATTATTCATTAGTTACTTGGGATGTTACATCCTTCCCCCCTTTAGAAAATTGCGTCCCCGCAATTTATTTACTTATCGAATAAATGGGGGTACTTATCCCTCATTGCATTTTCAGATTCCCATGTTGCCTCTTCAATCATGTGGTTTTTCCACAAAACCTTTACCTGGTGAATCACCTTATTCCGTAACACTTGATCCCTGTGGTCAAGAATCTGGACCGGTTGTTCCTCATAAGATAGGTTATCTTCCAGCTGAACTACCTCTGGACTCAAAACATGAGATGGATCTGGCATGTACTTTCTCAACATCGAAACGTGAAAAACATTTTGTACCTGAGATAAATTCGGAGGTAAAGCCACTCGGTAAGAAACTGATCCAACTCTCTCCAGAATTTCATATGGTCCAATAAACCTTGGACTCAGCATTCCTTTCTTACCAAATCTCATCACACTTTTCCAAGGAGAAACCTTGAGAAAAACATGATCACCTACCTCGAAAGATAGATCCTTCCTCCGGTTATCCGCATAACTCTTCTGCCTACTCTGTGCTGTTCTCATGTGCTTTTGAATCAGCTGAACTTTTTCTTCCATCTCTTCTACCAATTCTGGTCCCATCAACTTCCTTTCACCCACTTCATCCCAGAAAGCTGGAGTTCGACACCGCTTCCCATATAATGCCTGAAATGGTGCCATCTGTATACTGGAATGAAAACTGTTATTATATGAAAATTCAACCAAAGAAAGATGTTGGTCCCAACTTCCCTGATAATCCATCGAACAAGCTCGTAGCATATCCTCCAAGGTCTAAATTTTTCTTTCTGACTTCCCATCTGATTGAGGATGAAAAGCCGTACTAAAATTTAATTCAGTACCCAATGACTTCTGAAGGCCTTTCCAAAAGTTAGAAGTAAACCTGGGATCACGATCCGATACAATGGAGAGAGGAACTCCATGTAACCTGACTATCTCTTTAAGATACAAATGGAAAAGTTGATCTAGGTAAAAATTATCTCGTATAGCAAGGAAATGAGAAGATTTGGTCAAGAGATCAACAATAACCCAGATTGCATTATTACCTCGAGATGTCTTCGGTAATCCCACAACAAAGTCCATGGATATATTCTCTCATTTCCACTCTGGCACTGGTAAAGGCTGAAGCATCCCTTTCGGTAACTGCCGCTCTGCTTTAACCTGTTGACATGTTAAACACTTCACAGTAAAATCAGTAATATCTCTTTTCATTCCATCCCACCAGTAATACTCCCGCAGATCTCTGTACATCTTAGTACTGCCAGGATGAACTGAAAACAGAGAACTATGAGCTTCACATAACAACTCTCTCTTCAACTGTGAATCACAAGGCACACACAATCTCTTCCCAAATCTCAATACACAATCACTATCAATGTTGAATTTAGGCAACTTACCTTTCTGAACCAGCTCTACCTTTTTCTGCAACTCACTATCTTGCTTCTGTGCTTGCTTGATTCTGTCTGATAGAGATGATCTCACTGATACCTGAAACAAAACAGAAGAACTTCTTACACCAACAAATTCTATGCCAAATTTCATCAAATCCTTAACCAAAGGATCACGTTCTAAACGCAACATTGCTAATGAAGCATTACTTTTTTGACTCAAAGCATCAGCCACTTTATTTGCTTTTCCCGGATGGTAATGAATTGTACAATCATAATCCTTGATTAATTCCAGCCATCTCCTCTGTCTCATGTTTAACTCTTTCTGAGTGAATATATGCTTTAAACTTTTGTGATCGGTATATATTTCACACTTTACTCCATACAAATGATTCCACCAAATTTTTAAAGCAAAAACAACAGCAGCTAATTCCAAATCATGTGTAGGGTAATTTACCTCATGAGTTTTCAACTGTCGTGATGCATAAGCAATTACCTGATCATTCTGCATTAAGACGCAACCAAGTCCATTCAATAAAGCATCACTGTATATAACAAACTCACCATTCCTGGTAGGTAGTGCCAAAACTAGAGAATTCACCAATCTTCTTTTCAATTCCTGAAAACAATCATCACATTATTTTGTCCAGATAAACTTAACACCCTTCCGAGTTAGCTTAGTCGTTGGACTAGATAATCGTGAAAAATTTCTAACAAACCTTTGGTAATAGCCTGTTAAACCAAGGAAGCTACGAATCTTGGTTACATTTGTGGGTCTTGGCCATTCTTCTACAACTTTTGTTTTTGCAGGATCAACGGTTATTCCATATTTAGAAACAATATGACCAAGGAATGAAATTTGTTGCAACCAAAACTCACACTTGCTGAATTTTCCATACAGTTTCTTTTCTTTTAAGGTTTGCAAGATAACCCTTAAATGTCTTTCATGCTCCTCTTTACTTTTAGAAAATACCAAAATATCATCAATGAAAACCACCACAAACTTATCCAAGAACTCATGGAAAATTCTATTCATTAAGTCCATGAATACAACAGGTGCATTGGTTATCCCAAAATGCGTTACTACAAATTCATAATGGCCATATCTCGTACGGAACGCGGTCTTCGGAATATCTGCCTCCTTTACCTTCAGCTGATGGTACCCCGATCTCAAGTCAATCTTTGAAAAAAACTGAGCTCCCTGGAGCTGATCAAACAAATCATCGATATGAGGCAAAGGATATTTGTTCTTAACAGTGATATTATTCAAGGCTCTATAATCAATGCAAAGTCTCATAGAATCATCTTTCTTTTTAACAAATAAAACAGAAGCACCCCATTGTGATGTGCTAGGTCGAATGAAACCTTTCTCTAATAAATCTTGTAATTTCTCCTTCAACTCTAAAAGTTCAATTTGAGCCATTCGATAAGGAGGTTTTGAAATTGGATTAGCATCAGGAACTAAGTCAACAGTAAAATCAACTTCCCGATCTCATATTATTCCAGGAAACTCATCTGGAAAAACATCAGGATACTCATTTACCACTGGCACATCATTAATCTGAACAGTTCCTTTATTTTCAACGATGTGTGCAAGGTAACATTCATTTCCATCTTTTACAAGTTTCTTGGCCTCTTGATAAGTTATCAACAGTAAGGGTTCATTCTTGTACACAAACTGAAAGTCTTTCTGAAAAGAAACTTCTTTAGATCTACAGTCAATATTAGCATAGTAAATAGAGAGCCAATCCATACCCAGGATAACATCAAACTCTACTAGAGGTAGAACAATAAGGTTTTCAAGTAGGTTCTTTCCACAGATAAGGATAGGAAGATTCTTATAAATTCTGTTTGCCTCAACATTTTCCCCAGGTGTTTTTACCACAAGTTCAGGAGTCACTTCTTGAGATGGTATTCCCATTTTACTAGAAAAGTTTTCAGAGATGAAAGAATGTGTAGACCCCGAATCAAACAACACACTGGCATAATATGAAAAAACAAACAAAGTACCTGATACAACTTCATTTGATGGTCCGACGTCTGCCGAAGTAGTTGCAAAAGATTTCACCACCCCTTTATGCTTGTATTCTAACTGCTTCCCATCACTCAAGCTCTTTGTCGGACACTCGTTTTCATAGTGACCCATCTCATTGCACTTCTAACATTTCACTAATTGTAAATCAAATTTGGTCTTACCTTCACCTTGATATTTTTCAGTGCAATCACGAGCCTTATGTCCCATCTTACCACATCGGTAGCACTTTCCAGAATTCAGAAGACATTCCCCAGCATGCCTTTTTCCACATTTATCACAAACTGGAAACTTATTTTTCTTACCATCATACTTTTTTGAATAATTCTTACCTTTCTCCTGCCACCTTGGTCTCTTCTCTTGTTGGTTGTTATAGAACACTTGATCATCAGCAAACTCCATTTCCATCTTCTCAGCACATAGAACAAGATTTTTATAACTTTTAAACTCACGAGAAGCTAATGCCCTTCGATATTTTGGCTTTAATCCTGAGTAAAAAAGATTGATTTTACTATCAAGGTCTCGGATAAAATTTGGAGCATACCTTGACAATCGAGTGAACCTTTCTTCATAGGTAGCCACTGAGTCTTCCTCTTGCCTCAATTCCAAGAATTGCTTTTCCACCCTAAGTCAAACATCCTTAGGAAAATACTTCTCAAGAAACATACCTTTGAATTCATCTCAGTCGAGAGCATCAATCTCATCAGCGTCCCTGATATTTTTAACCATAGACCACCACTGATCTGCCTCACCCTCCAAACGGTAAATAGCAAGACTAACCTTTTGATTGTCTGAACACCCCATGACATTGAAAATCTTCTCCAGTGCTTTAATCCACCCTTCAGCTAGCACAGGGTCAGATGATCCTCTGAATGATGGGGGATGTTGCCTCATGAAATGTTCCACCACTGACATGTTCCTCTGCGGTCGATCTGGCTGATCTCGTGCATGGATACCACCACCATTTATAGCCTGATCCAACTGTGCCATCACTACAACAAACTATTCAGTTCCAATTCCGACCATCTCAGGATGCTGATTCGGAAGGTTATTTCCTTCTGTATTCCTTCCTAGCAATGCTTCCCTGTTTCCTCTATGGAAAACCATTCTGAACAAACATGTCTTAGATGAAGCAACATGGTAATCTTCAAATGCTATATCATTTCAATTTGACCATAAAAAAAATATTTTTGGATAATCATTTAATAGAATTCTAACTCCTAAAGTTATCTAAACCGACCTTTGATACCAACTATAAGTCCCCCGCCTTAAACCTTACTTAATCTTGAGTTATTACAATATTACACATTGAGGATCTTTTCGGGTTTAGAGTTTTAGATAATTAGATCATAAAACTTTCATTACATTCCACATATAAACAAAGTGGTTACATAAAGATAGTATTCTTCATTCCCATCAACGAAAACACATTTAAAACAAAACATGGATTCTTTCTTGACACTTCTTTGACACTATCATCATATCATGTACCTCTCTCTTGACCTATGAAAATCATTTCAAAAAAACTTGGGATGAGCATAAAAAGCTCAGTATGGGTTATAAAACATGGAAAGGAAACATGGGTATATATATACATAAGAATGAAATCATACTTTACCCATAAAATATAAGCACTTTAATATACATCATCAAATCATGAGTAAATCATAGAAATCATAAGACATAAAGGTAACTTGAGGCATTCATAACATTATTACGTAGGGAGTAACCCTCTTGGTTACGTTTGGAATACCCATCACAGTATATTCCCTAAATATCTTCGGAGAAACCCTAACATTTCACTCCTTCGTGTTACCCAATGCATTGGAGAGATATATCGGGCTCACCCGCCCTTAGTTTATCACGAAACCACCCGTCTTCATAATAATTCCCAAGAACCTCAACATAATCGTATCACATAAAACATGCATAAAGGAAACATAACATTTCCACCTTTAAATAACAAGATATCAATACAACACATTGATATAAAATCATTATTAAAACCATTTTCAATACAAAAATAAAAGAAAAGTAAAACATGGTATTTCTTTTTCTTTTTAAAAATAAGGTATGGCTTGTAGAGGAAGCCGAAACTCAAATAATGGTCACGGCGGCGGAGAAGTCGTTGTCGCCACATACGTACGAAAAAAACATTCCCTTTTGTCTTTTAGTAAACACTTTGTATAAAAAAGATTCCTTTTGAATAAACGTAAAAGTCAAAGGGTTTTTACACCATATAAAAGAAGGCTGTGTATAAAACAAAATATGCCTCATGAAAGGAGATTGAGACGAAGTCCCATACCTTAGGTCCGACTTGACTCGGTCGTTCTTTAATCTCATGAATAATAAACTTGAGTTAATTTATACTTGTTTAAGAACCTTTTTCAAGTTCATTATTCCTTTTATATCACTTATTGCCATGTCATGAACACTATGTAATTATTTAAGTTAATAACGGTCGTTTTAACGATCATTGGTACTTGAGTCAAAAATAATCCCTTTATAATTACAAGTTTTTCATGTATCCATTATATCCAGAATTATATTAATGATTTGGATAACATATATATCATATATATTCATCATATACATTTATTTATAATATTACATCACATTTAGAGGTAAGAAATGAAATGCACCGTTCATGGAGACGGTAAGCCGTACGTACGCATGAACGCTACTTCCATTTCTATTTCGTATTTTCTGGAATGGAATCATAATGATTTAAGAGTATATTACAATTCCAGTATAATATCATATATAATATCATAGTTCCATCCTTTATACGTCCCACATATTGTATTTAACGAATCAAATCACTTTGAGGGGGCGGTAGTCCGCACTTCCTTAAATGAAGATATCGCGTTTACCCATAATGGAAACCATAAAGGTATGCCCAAAATGAAAAAAAAACATAAGATTAAGGAAAACATAAACATATTATATATCATATATAAATATAGTGACATCTTAATGGCCACCTTTGAAGGTGTTAAATGAGTATTGAACAATCATCGTTTCGGGAGGCAGAATTTCTCCATCCACGGAAACCGTATGTTCTTTAACCATTTGATGTAGTTGTGTGAGAGTGTAGCTCGAATAAATCTTATAACAACATCCTAGTATATTGAAGATACTGTTTGTGTTACAAAAGAAGTAAATAAAAAGATTTTAGGGGGTTGGAGAAGCAAAATAAAACAAATGAACATGAGAGAATGAATTACCTTTAAATGTGTAACCCCTTTTGATTTGAGCCTAAAGGCTTCCTTTGAAAGGATTATGCCCAAAGGGAATCATCTTGGATTAGGAGAGGGATGTGGAGAGAGTAAATGGGCAGGGGATGGCCGAGCCAAAGGCTTGAGGAGTGTGTGAAATGAGGTAGAGGTGGGGGCCTTTTATAAGAGGAGAGGAGGGGCACTTTTGGAAATCATGAAACTATTATTTTATTTTCAAAAGTGTTTAGAATTTCTAAGGTCCCACATTGATATAATTCGAGGATAAGGTGATAAGGGTTCGAAATACACTCATCCAATAGGTTTTGGACATGTTTAGGTCTTAGATATTACATTATCTTTCCATTTTATTTAAATCGTTAAATAATGAGGTCATCGCTGCATCATCATGATGTCATAAATACATTTATTTTCTTAATGTCCAAAAATTATAAAAAAAATACTATGATGTAGGAAATCTTTTTATCTTTCCAATGAATATTTGTGGTCAAAAGTCTAACTTGTATAACCCCATATAAAAATTGTTTTATTAAAATAACTCATGTTTGTGTCATTTTTACTTTAACATTAAATAAAAAATTATTTATGTCATTTCCCAACCAAAGTGGCTCCATGGGGTCCCCAAGTTGACCCATGGCTTTTCTGGGTCGTCCATGAAACATAAAATAAGGTTAGGACATGTGTCTAGGTCATTTCATTTTATTAAAGCATTATTTTTACCTTAAACTACACTAATTACCTCTAATCGCGATTAAGAACTTAATAAGTTACTATTCACCAAAAAAATATTTTAATCCCATTAAAAAACATTTTACTTCTTAATGACAACCATGTATATCGGATTTTTTAAATTCAAAACACAATGATGGCAAAATTTCATTTAAACGGAAAAATCAGTTTTTATAAGTACCACTTAGTGGTTTCACTATTCATCAAAAATTGAAGTTTTTCAGAAAATTACCAAAACTTCACCCTAAGCTATAATTTATATTCCGAATTAAAAAATGAATTCTATTTTACAAAATTCGAAACATATAAGTCACATTAATTAATTTAATAATTAATTCCCGCTGTCATGACAAATAGCGTGTTTTTATGAAACAATAAGTATCAAAAGATTGACACCAGTTTAAGTCTAATTTCAAAGTGAAATTGATTCCAATGAACACCATTGGATTAAATGGTAAAAATATATTCTAATTTCACTTCAAAAACAATTCAAAAGATAATCTAATCATATAAATAAATTAGATTAAAAATCTGTTTTGATGTAAAATGCAGTATTTTTCACTATTCATTAAAAAATGAACATTGTCAGAAAAATACCAAAAATTCACACAAAGTAAATTTTGATGTCCCAATCATAAAGAATAAGTTTATTTTGACAAAAATAGTCTATAAAATTGTCAAAAGATAGATTCAAAAATGTTTTTCCATCAAAGGTAGTAAAAAAATCTTTTAAAAATATTAGTGTATTCCATGCTTAAGATTGGATTTATTTTCATTTTAAGCCTCTAAAACACTATCTAATTCATTAATAGACATAGCTAAAATATCTATTATTCATTACTTACTTGGGATGTTACACCTTGCCTCTGTTTTAGAAAATAGGTTTGAAGAATATTCTAAATGGTTCATGAAATGTATTCCAAACTCTCCCACACTAGTAATCCCATATTGAAGGGTTAGAATCTCTAATAGATTGGACACCTGCATAGTAAGAGAAATAAACTCAACTCTGAACTCATTTTGGGACTCCTCCCATATGATCTTTGACTCCTTATGATCCCCATAGAACAAGAATCACCACGACCTCACTACACCTCATAGCATCGTCACAACCAAATTAAGGCAATGCCCCATCCAAGAACAAATTGAACTAAAGATATCTCAACCT
This sequence comes from Viscum album, assembly GCA_963277665.1. Classification (NCBI taxonomy): domain Eukaryota; kingdom Viridiplantae; phylum Streptophyta; class Magnoliopsida; order Santalales; family Viscaceae; genus Viscum; species Viscum album. The sequence continues at coordinate 1,542,654,844 of OY728135.1, read as the reverse complement.
CCTCCAACAGGTATTCTATGAATGCATCTAAAAAGGAGCCCTTATACTTCTACAGAAATTGGTACTGAATATCTTGGAGTGCCCTCATTCACATGTCATAGTCATCAACCACTACCATGCAAAGAACTTCTGGTGCAACCTGCTATACATCTTGTGCACAAACCTAATGATGACGTCTACCTTGAGCCATACCTGCAAAATAAAAAATACATATATCTCCTAATCATTTAATATGGAAGACTCGACATTAATTAATTAATTTTTTTCTTTTATTAAAATTAGGTAAACGAATCCAAATGTCTACACATTCAATCACTGGCACAATGAAGAATGAAGCTTTATCCATTCCTTGATTTCTACCCTAAAATTAGTATCACATCATTTCGTAGTCACTATAAACTTAATGGTTCATTTATCAGATCATAGGGGCCCTAAATGCCAATGTATCAGCTGGTCTCCAGTGATAACATCATTTGATAAAATTAATTGACAATGTTTCCTACCAACACATAAAACCTCACATGTTCCTAACACAGAACTCAATCCAATCCATCAACCATACCTCTGATACCACTCTATCATAACACCCACCCCACATGGTGAATCCCTTATGGGAATACAATGCGGGAAGAGAGATATTGACCCCTGAGTCCCACCTCCAATAGGCTCCAGGTTGGTGACTAGCACCGAGGGTATAGTAACCACATCGAGGGAGGCACTACCCTCAAAGAGAATACATGATGATGATATATCTAATACATACACCAAAAAACTCCATATCAGATATAAATATTAAATAAATACCATGTACCATATTTAATTTCATGAAAAAGTACTTCAAATGAAACAAAAAAATACAAGTATCAAAATAAAGTAAAAATGTATGTGACTGCAATGCCGGGAGAGATCCTAAAACACAATGAAATTAGTAACAATCCTGATCTCCAACCTAATGCAAGTGACATGAATTTTATATATATATATATATATATATATATATGCATAATAAGTATTATTGTATACTCAGTTGGATCCACCCTAGATAATCTCATTAAATATTAAAGAAATAATGCTAGAGCATAGTGAACAATAAAAGAAACTAACTCATCACCTAAACTGGTATACTAGGTACCCAAACACCCCATGACTACTATTACCAAGTATCAAATACAACAATATATAATATAACAAAGAATATCAAGTGTATCCCACTACTACTTACCCAATATTTTTATACTTTTCCCCAATTTCTCACATGCTAAGCAATATCTCTCAAAAAAGGCCGGCCCAAAGACACATGGTATAACACTACCACATGCTCCATGTGCAACACAAATCATTCCCTCATAAACCATGGTGAAGAACCACACCATCACCCCAACTGAAAATGTTACCATGTAGTCTCCTAGATCCACCACTACCCTCATAAATTTTCTCACACATCGGGTATTATGCCACTAGCCATTAAAACCCATATGCTGAGTAAAGATCTTCAAGATACAACATCCTATACGCGTTATACTTATAATAGCAAAAATAAAGCTATATCGATAATATATGTGTGTGAAATAACCAAATTCCATTATAGTTGTCTTGAAAAATATTTGTGGAAAACTAACCACTGTTCCTACCAGTACAAGTAACTACCAGGAGAAGAGAGTGGAGCCAAAGGGATTAGTAAGCCACCCATCCTTCCCTCATAATATTTGGGAATACACCCCCAGGGCTCAGAATCCCTTAGGTGACAGTTTCCCTAACTGATGTGGTGGAGAAGTATATATAAACACAAAAACCTAATGAATATTCCATAGATCACAACAAAAATATAGGAATACCCTAGTCTTAGAATCAATTGCAGCTAAAATCTCTCAGAATTTTGTCACCAACTGTTATGAATTAGAATCCTATAAGAACAAAACCATTTAAAGAGAAAAATTATATTAATTTATCCCTTTTTATCAGTTACATGATACATTAATTAATTTATTAGTAATTAATTAATAACTAACAATTCTACATTATATTTCATTAGAAACACCCCAAAGTATCATTCCATATAGGAATAACCATACCACATCCATAGATTCTCATTAATAAGACCTCTACATTGCATCCCTGTAATCTCCAAACCCATGGGTTAAAATAATTTACTAGATCATTTATTAAAATTATTATTACTATCCTATATTTCCATGCATTCTAAAAAATATATATGTTACTAAACACAAGGTGGGATAAACATGGCTAGTAGGTGAACTACCCTTCAATTATTTTTTACCTATAGAATGATTGTATCCCTATCCTACCTCAAGAAGATAAACAAGGAAAGAACATGACATGCCCGACTCTTCCTGGCTTCTTTTTGGAAGGAGGGTAGAAAAACCAGCCTTCATGAGTAGTGGGGAAAGTAGAGAAGATAAAAAATCAAAAATATTCAATATGAATCAAAAATTAATATCCAACACATTTCATAATCTTGAGATTCCTTCCTGACACCCACAAGCATAAAAAAATGCATCCCACCACTCTAGGCATCAACTGCTACCATAACCAATGGTCATTCCTACCCCCACATATCAAGAAAGCCATCCAGACTCACATCACAACTCAAGAAACAGGAAACAACATCATATAAACTAGGCTCTAGGACCTTAAACACATAACCCCCCCCCCCCCCGTCATTCATATTGATCACTCATAGATCCAAAGCACATGGAACTCGACCTTACAAGAAAGAGAGTTCTCAGAAGCCTGCAAGGCATTATCTTTTTATCAAACAATCAGTTCATTAATATATCATGAATTAATCGATTCATTATTAGTAGGTTCCATCTATGGGAAAACTAAAATGAAAGCTATCATTTGTACCATAAATTAATTAAACAATTAATTTTACAACCCTTTATAAAAAAATAACCACCATGCTTCATGTTTAGCAAACAACTGGAATAGGCATGCACATCAGCAACACTTTGATTAATATCAAATTACAACAACAACCAGATTCATTTACATGCCTCGTTATATTTATCCATTTTACTAATTTAATCATAAAGGACATGATAACAAGAGAACAATATATATAAAACTATCTAGTAAATCAAGAAGAATACTGTTATCACAGTGCAGAGCAACAGCATGTGATCGATCCAATTCTTTTAATGTGGTTCAAATATTTAATTAGGTTTATTTCATTGTTATAAAAAGTGATAAATCAATCTAAAAATATGATTTTATTTAATATAATATATAATCAATTAATCTTCTACCTAAAAATTATTCTAACATTCTTCACTTAAGAACGAATCATTGAAACCGATCATGATCACTTTCCCTGCAACAACTGCATCCACCAGAGGATGTTGCGACCCAACTGTATCAACAGAAACAAAATGAAACTCCCATAGAACCATGGAGATAAAAAACCATCACATTTAAAAGAGATACTGGATAAAATATATAAAAAAGCACAAGAACTGAGGTAGATCTCAACTTGGAATGAAGATGGATCATAAAAGGAAGACCAAGATTGATCCTAAACGTTGTGATCTCTAAAAATCCATAGAGGGGTCTGCCAGGTCCCCTAGGATGACAGTGGTAGAGCCTCAACTATATGGTTCGAAGGACCTGAGTGGCATGTAGGTCTTTAAAATATACAATAGTGGGTTAGTACATGATGTGTACTTCCCCTTCACTTTATGTACTTCCTTGAGGATGGGTTCCACTGAAAAACCCATCACCTCAATATTTATTTTATTTGTCAATACCTCAAACAATACACATTGTGTAACCCATAATTACATCATGTAGAAACTTTTTCCTAGATTCTTGTAACCTACATCCTCCAGAATTCCTCCCAGCCTTCTTCGAGCACCTCGGTTATCAACCGACATGCAAATGGGCCATCCATGTGTATCTGGGCGTTACATATTATCAATTGAAAAGGTTTATAAAATTTTTTAACAAGAAAATATATTACTAGTGTGAAAAAATAAACTACTCTAGAAAAAAAATTATATTCAACATTCACCTAGAAATTATTATTTTAGAAAATTTTCAAGAAATTATATTAATATAAATGTTTGTGAGGAATTCAGAAATTAAATTATATTTTTCAAATTTAAAATAAAAAAAATTAAAGTATATTTATTAAATAGAAATATATATATATATTATAAAGAAAAAAAATTATATTTAATAGAATTTTAAAAATTAACACATGTTTATTATTTACCTTCTAAAGGAGACAAGTATTATTTATTTACAATATTAGTGTTCATTGACTCATTATTAATAATATAATATTATAGTATTGGTAGTTCTTATATTTTGTGTGTATCATGTGATCAATGTTATGGAACATAATATATAGTTTATTAGATCATAAATCTTCATTTGCTAAAAATATTAAATCTATAATGAATTATAGAGATATCATGAAGTCTATGATACCCTTAAATAATAAAATAATTGATGACAAATAAGGTGAAATCATGACATATTTTCATATATGTATTTCTAAATTGAATAGAATTCTTAAGTTGAAAAATATATTAGAATCATGACCCTCTAACTAAATATCATTGAAGAGACACTTTATTCGCATTTATATTTTATGTTTTCTTCTCTCTATGCATGGAATTGAAGGTGATACGTATATTTATGTGTATATGAAATTAATTGATTACTAAAACAAATTATATAAAATCTAGGATAATATCCATAATTTAAATTTTATGTCAATTAATTTAATGTTTTTATTGAAAAAATATTATTTAATTTCAATAAGGTGATTAGAGTACATTCCTGAAGAAATATAATAATGATAATAAAGTTGGATGTTTTTTATCCCTATAATGAGAGTAAATTTTAATAATCTGGAGATATAAATCTCACAATTGTTATGAAATGGACCTTTTATTTTATGGTATGTAAAATAAATGACTCTGTAAAATATTGAAATATTTGAAATAGATTCATGTTGTGGAAGAGGTCAGTTAGCCAATTATTATATAAAAGTAATTTAGAATCAGAAGGTGAAACTCATATTATTTCATGAATAAATTAAAATTAATTTAATAATGGTAAATTAATATTTCTACATTTATTTTTTAATATATGTTATGATGTGAATGCATTACATTAGTGGAAAATAATTGGATAATATATAAGATAAGGTATAATTGTTTTTATATTATCAATCAAATTTTTTGAGAGCCTCATGGTCTTGATTTATCATAAAGGATTATAACTTTTTTCATGGGAATTTATACTTATAGGTGAATAATTTATTACTAAATGCATTATTTAAATTTATATTATCATCCTTGTGTGCAAAAAAATATTAATTTCACTAAAGAAACATCAATTACATAATGAGGATATTGAGAGATAGAATATGAAAAAAATAGGAGTGAAAAAATGAGACAAGAAGAACCTTCCCTACCTATTTTGATTTGAATTTATTTTTCATTAGAGGGAGAAGAACACTTTTACATTAGATATCAATTAGGTATTGAGAAATAAATTCTATGGTGGGATTGGGAAACCAAAATAGATTGATACAATTGAGTTGTTTTTGTGGTCAATGTATTTGTATGATGGAACTCCAAAGTGAATGTGATTAGAAATTGGATTTTATACCATTAAATTATTTTTTAAGAATATTATTTTTTCGAAATTGATATTTTTAGTTGATTTTGTTATTATTTAAATAAATAAACAATAATTTTTTGGACTGCATAAATATTTTCAATTTTTTTGACCACTTTAATTGGTGTTGATAAACAGGCACATTTTTATATCATTATTTCATAATTTTGATGAATGTACTAAAGGCAGAAAATGATATATTGTTCTTGAGTAATGAATGAAAAATTCATAATATGAGTCTTTCTTGTGGAATAATTAAAAGAATGGAAAATTTTATTGAGCATCAGGTGGAATTTATGTAGTGTAATTTATGATATAATATATAAAAATATTCACATTGACTTATAATGGATCTTTAATAGAAATTATAGCATCGACCTCATCCCCTCATGTTGTACCAAGGTCTACCATGATGCTTGAAGATCGACATGAGAATCCCATTGTGTTATTCATAAAAAGATTCTATATAGGTTTGAATAGCATATGCATAGTGTGAATTAAAGAATGTTTCCCCACCATATAGGGTGGGAAAATAGTAGAGGATTAACTATAATAAGTTAGTTCTAGTGGAAGATTAATGTGGTAATTATTAATCAAATTATCTTCTAAATATTTATTCATTGGTTTTTTTGTGATATCATACCAAATGGATGTCTATGTTGGATGTTGTATTTAATAACATTTCACATTAATATAAAATTATATATAATGAAATAATTAATTCTGATCAAATCAGTTTGGACCATTTGATAATTTTATATCATGTATTCTACCTCAATCTACATCAAATATTATCAATTCACTAAAATATTTCTACCACATGATCAAGATATCATACGGAGGAACTACGTTAGGAAAAACCTATGATAATTTGTCATGGATTCAAAATTGGAATTTAGTTTCACTTTCATGAAAATCATTGGTGAGTATAATCAATGGATTATATTCAAAAAACGTGCAAGATAAAATTTCTATGATGAGATAGTATTTTATGATCTATGTAATTAATAAAAAATAGATAAATTTATGTGTGCATGTGATGATAGGTATTGCACAAAGAATTATGAGGTGGTACAGTAATTCTATAAACACCTCTATAATTATTCAAAGACATTAAAATTGGTTTAGAGAGCAATGAAATATAATTTTAGAAAATAAAATTTTTAATTATTTATCATCCAATTCCATGTGTTCATTCTATTCTATTATTTTACATAATTATAACATGATAATGAACATTCTACGACAAAAATTATCTTATAATACATATATTTGATGTATTTTCATAAAAAACCTAGATCACGTACTATGAGATTAAATTAATTTTAATGTGTATATCTATTGTACACTGATAATAGAAGTGGAATGAAATATTTATAATTATTTGAGGGTATTATGTATGATTGAGGTTACATGAATGAATAAGTGAGATGGTTCTATACATAATATTACAAGAAAAAATTCAAAACAAACTCACATATTATATTTCATGACCTTCATGTAAATGATTGTTTTCATACATAATGATTAGTGTGTTGATTTTGTTTGTTTTCCATTGAAATATTTTTGGATGATATACAATACATCAAAATATTTAGTTTCTTGAAAATTATTATGGGAACAATCAATATGTTGAAAAGGGGGTATGAAGAAAAATAATGAAATTTGCAGAACATTAGTACACTAAATCACCCCTACAGTAATTAATGATACTAAATAATCAACAACTCATTTTAGAATCATTATGTAAAATGTTCATTGTGATCAATTGGGGATAAGTAATTGTTGCAGTATGGATCAATGTGAATTTCAAAAAATAATCACTTTTTTGAATTATTTATATTTTTTAATTCATCTAAATTAGAAAATTTCATAAATATTAGTCTTGGGGTTATAATAATTTTTTAGAAAAAAATTAAAATATGATTCATGCACAAAATGATATTCCTTAACTGATGATATATTTTAAATTGTGATTTAGTTAGAATAATTTACTTATGTTTTGATGCTTATTTTTATAAGGATTCTAGTGAATAAGAATATGTGAATGAATATTGGGATTTCAAATGTAATTAATATGATATAAATATGGTTACAAATTGAACTAATTTATATATAAAAAATAAAATAAAATTTTCAATAGTTCATTTTCTTTTTCAAATATTTGATATATAGTGGTGGGAAGGAAGGGTTGTATATGTCATAAATAAAGGAACTAGAGAAATAATATTCTCAGTAATATATTATCCCAATATAACAAAAATATTAGAACCTTACCATGCCTTAATTCTAGAGAGTTTATAATATTTTAGAGAATTCATGTGTCAAAATTCTAAGATATTAAATCAATAAAACCTTATGAGAATATTCTCTTGATCATTTCTAGAATTTTATTTTATGTGGGATAAATATGAGTAAAGAAAATAAATTTTATGTTAAACTCAATGACATGATCACTACCTCATGAGATAAAATAATCATGAATACTCTAAAGACAAATCATTAGATATTGAAATATTAAGTCCATAAGTATTTTTATGATAATATATTTCTAATATTGTGGAATAGTAATATTTCTATGCATGTGATAATAAACAATTTTTGAAGTTAAATAATTTCTTGTAGATATATTAGTCCAAAAAAGAATTATCATCATTAATGGAGTAGTCCAACCAACCTTAATAATATATATATATTAACACTAAATAACATTTCAGAGACAATGCATTGTAACAATGTTTAAAACAATGACACACATTAGAAGTAAAATTTTGGGAAAGATAATATAATATTTTTTATTCTCGATAGTTTGGAAAACATTTTAGGAATTTTAAATTAACAATAAAAAATATCCATAAGATTATAAGGAATATATTGTTGAGATACATATATATTTTTATATCATAAAATTCTCGTATAAACCATGTGAAACAACGAACATACCTAACTAAAAAAATCCTATGAACGTTTTAACAATAATTAAATTTGGAGAAAAATCATTGAAAAATTAATAATGGGAATAATATCAATGTCACTTTAATACCTTGACCCCAGAAACCCAATGCCAATGCATTATTTTATTACATTGGTAGGATTACATGGAATCAAATCTAGAAGGACCGATCCATTTAAGAGTCTAGGAAATATAAATTACATACATTAAACCCATAATACATTTATAAAGTGAAAATAAAAACTAGATACATTATAAAAATAAATAAAATGCATCTGTGAATGATTGTCCATTTATTTTTTTCTTTATAACATACTGAACAGAAATATAATAAGTGTGAGATCAAATGATCGGTAAGGGAATGTAAAGAGGAAGAAATAATGAATCAATAGGAAAAAATTAAATAGAAAAACTAAATAACTAATAATATATTCCATTCATATAATTTTTTAATGAAAAATAAATATTAAAATATAAGATTATTAATTACATTCCATTTATTCAAATAAAATTAAATGAAATTTATCCATAGATATTTCGATTAAATATCTCATGTATGAATAAAAAAGAAACTAAATGTGGAGATATATTTATTAATGTAAGTAATCAAAAAGGAACAAGATAAATTATACCACCAAGAATATTCATAAGTTGGATTAAAACTTATATATAAACTAGCTTAATTGGTTTAATATATTTGTCTCCGGAGAACCTATCGATGCATCACTGAGCTTTATCAAATAAAATACACCTTCTATAATTAACAATATAATTTATTCTTAATATCTATTTATTTAAATATATAATATTTCTTATCTAATATCTATATTTAATATATAGTATTTAATAATCAATATGTTTTCAAAATAATCAAATAACTGTCATAGTAGACATAGTATGTAAAATTGTATACGGTTTAGAAAATAATAATATAAATTTCATGAGAACATGAATATAAAAGTAAATTTATGATGAATAATGATTAAAATAATTTATTTATTCAATATAAATATAACAATCATAAAAGGATGTTTCATTGCAAAGATAATCAATAAGAACATTCTTTAGGAGAAAAATCATTAAACATTCCACATTTTTCGAGAAAACATAAAAACATTTAAATCAAAATACCCATGAATGAATAATATTAAATAAAACCTATAATATCATGAGTGTAAAAATATTCTAGATATAAAATTTCATAAAGAAGTATATACACAAATTATAAGTGGATTGGTTGAAAATAAGAAAAAAGTCTCAATGGAATGTAAATTGAGATGAAATTACATTAACATATACTTCATTTTTGTTGGGTGGTATTTCTAGTCATATATATCAGCTTAAAATAAGTTAATAACTAATAAAAGAACCATAATAATATTTTTAATATCAAATATCTTCTTATTATAATATCTTATTACCTTTTTGTAAACAATCTTTCATTTGGTCACTATTTCAGGTGTTAAATGCATAGTTAATCGCTAAGGGTTTGACATATTATTTGTTTTTGTTACTAAATATATCATGGTTTAAACATCTACTAAATTTAAAACAAGATGTTAATATCATAATGATCAGGTGTATATGTATCTATAATATTATATAAATTTTATATAAAATAAATGAAATGCGCCATTTATGTATATAGTAGTTCGTATATATGCATGAATTCTACCTTAATTTCATTTTTTTATTTTTTAAAAATGAAATTTAAATGATATTTATATACACGTATATAATAATTTTATTTCCATATTTATGAAATATATTTCATATATGTTTATTGAAATTATCCTTATTATATTCTATGTATAGTGAGAATGTATCACATCGCTATGAGGCACGGTAGTCGACACTTCCTAAAAATATGTTATCATATTAACAAAAAATATAAATTATTTAAATTATGTGTTTTAAAATGATTAAATAAGTATAAATACATAATATATATCTTATATAACATTTATAAATAGTTTTTACATCAAAATTTCCACCATGAAATGTGGTAAAGGAAAAAATTAATAATGATCATTTTGTGAGGAAGTATTTCTTGGTAAAAAATAATCAATATGTTTGTTTACCATTAGATGGAGGTGTTTTCATTTGTAGGTGGAAATAATAACATTATAAAATCCTATTATATTTAGGATTATAGAATTGTTATGTAATCATGGAATATGAATTGTATGGGTATTGGATAAGAAAATGAAGTAAATGAGATCATTGGAATAAGTTACCTTAAAATAAAGTTACCCCATTTTTGTTTATCCCAATGGGATTCCATGGAAAGATGTATGAAAAAATTGGGACCTAAAGGATGTATGGAGGGTTTTTAGAAAGTTTATTTTTGGATATTTTTTTATATGAATTGGTTTGAGACATTTTATGAATTAGTAGAGGTGGTGGATTTTTATAATGGAGGAAAATGACTCACTTGGAATTTTTGAAATGAAGTTTGATGTACCAACATTTTTACCTAAAAAATCCCAAAAACCCAACCAAGCAATAGAATTTATTTTTCAAGTAAAAATTATGTACTTACAATGAGTTCTGAACAAGTGGACAGTTCATTTGGCCCCATAAGTTATAGGTTTAGTTATTTGTTAAGCATTATTTTAGCTTAATAATTATAATAATTTATAATTACAATATCAATTTTTTTTCTAAAAAATTGATATTATTAGACCTTATAAATTATTATAATTCTAAATAAGGATTATATTTATAAAAATTCTAATAATATATGTGGAATATGTTAATATAAAATTCATCTCGTATGTGGCATGAGAGTGTGGGGTTTTCATGTAAAAATTATCATAAGATTGATAAGTTTTTACATTCAATTTAAAACAGAAATTGACCCCAATGACATAAATTCAATTAATTAGAAAATATTATATTTAGTTAAACATTAAAATCAATTACAATGTAAATTTATTATTATAAATGAATTATATAAAAAATCAGTTTTGAACTAAAATTCAGTATTTTTCAGAATTCATTAAAAAATTAATATACCCAACAAAATACAAAAAAAATAACCTTATGTTAATTTTTATGTTAATCTTCCAAATATGATATTTATTTTGATATAATAAATTTTTAAATTTTTTATAATGTGTATTTAAATTGGTTTCTCTATTAAAAGGCAGCAAACATTCCTTAATAAAAATATATATTTATTGTGGTCATATATATTTTTTTTACTTATGAATATAAAAATTAATTTGTAAATATAACAAATATATGATTGAATATATAACATATATATTACACTAATACAATTATATAATTATAATTTATTACGATTATATTTATAATACCACTTTTAAATATAAAAATTATAATATTTCATATTATATTGAATTGGTACTTATTTTTCTTCTCATTAATTGGTAACGAATGAATTCATTTTATAATGGTAAAAATAATAATTTTATTGGTTAGTTTTTGATTTTCATAGCTACTAATTTATTAGATAGTTTATATCATATTATATTAATTTGTAATATTTGAATAATACATAGTTATTTCATGATACTTGTCCTTGTGTGTAATGTAATTTGTTGAGGATGGTAGTTCTTTCATGAGATGACCACTAAATTATTTTTCTGTGAATTACAAGGTATAAAATATTTCATATTTAATTTATATTTTAATGAATCAAAATAATATTTTCCATTTTTACACTATGTTTTTCATTCCCTTAACAATTATAGAATATATCAAATCTATATAAAATTGTAAATATATGTTAAAGTATTAGGATATTATATCCCATTATGTGTTTGGTGTTGCGTGTCATAATTGCTATCGAATAAAATAATCATACTATAGAATATAGAGTTGATACATTCTCCCCAACTTAATTAAATTGTGCCCTCATAATTTATTCTTGATCTCTGTATTCTAGGGATTAATAATAAACAATGGTTGAATGACCCACATAGTATAAAAAAATAATATTAAATATTACAAATAAAAGAGAAATTTAAGTACACTGTTCAAATAAATAGTACCCTTAATAGGAGAAAATATATAGGAATTGGAAACATGTATTCACTGAGAAAATCTAAAAAACATGTTCTGATGGAGAGTGCTAGAGAACATGGATCTGGGAAAGATAACAAACTGAAAGACCAATATACATGACGATCCATGGGAAATATGATACATAGAAAACAAATGTACTAGTATTTTCATTGTTTGATGACACATTGTTTTATATAATTATGTAATTCTATAAATATATAAAAAATGATGTAAATATATATTTATAAAAGTTTAATATAATCACTTAGTTCTTCCAGGAAATGTTTTATCTTTTCTTCTTATTTGGGGTTGTATTAAAACAATCTATAAAAACATTTTCCAAATATAAACATAAACTATTTCATAAATGGATTAATTTTACAAAATATTATGATCCAACACAATGTAAACAATGACATTGGATTTCCAAACTGAACATGTCATTATAATTTATACAATACGGAGAATCATTAAATTTTCACATTCTAAACATGTGAATATCATCATCATGTATCCTTTGGAAATATGGTAATTAAAATAATTACCATAAAACTGTATTAAAAATAATTATTATTCCATATTCCTTAAGTAAGATACATGTTATTGGATATATCGAATAAATCAAAAAGTTTTTAAAGTCAATTTGTAATAGAATATACATCATGTTGATTAGTAATTCTTCAGTTCCAAGGTATTCATCACTTATTTAAATAAGTTATTTCCCCATTATTATCTCAAAAGTATGATCATATTAATTTATTTATTTCATTAAATTGTTTTTATTTTTAATTTATTAAGCTTATATATAATATTTTTTTTTCTACCATTTAGAATATGATTCTCAAATCCATAACGAAAAAGTAATTCGGTGAAATATTGATATATTTTAAAATTAGTAAAACTAGTACCTTTATAAAAAATTATCAAAATTACATATTTATTGAATTTGAATATTAACAATTCATCCTCATTAATGTCAGTATCATAACATGATAATTATTTAATAACATAATTTGGGATAAATTTCTTTGAATCATAAAAAATTCATTTGTATAGTGTCCAATCGCCTTTTTGTTGTGACACTGAATAGTATATTTTTTATTTTTTTCATTTAATTATTTACCTTGGTGAACATTATATACACACTTTTAAAAAACTCACATTCCCATCAATAATTTACTAGGCTATTTATTTCAACATTTTTCACATGTGGAAAAATCCGTATTTTTATTCTTCCATTTATCCGTATTTTTCTCATTTATCCTCTTCTACACTTTTATCCCTTAAAACCCTTTGGTATATTAAAATTCATTAATTATCCTATAAACACATTATATTATTTCAAAACTTGATGAGAAAACATGTGAGACTATTTCCCTTCTAAATTTCTTCTATATTCCATGAAGTATATTATATTTATTAATCTTTGGATCACATGCATTGGTCAAGATACCATTCCTTCTAGTAGGATCCATTTATAAATAATGGAATATAATTTATTAAATCAAAACATAATGTATTGTCCCAAAAATATTAAAATACTAAAAAGAAATTGAAAAATATAATATCCAAATCATAAACATGGTTTCTTTTGGGATATCATTACCTATAAATCATTTATATTGGTTTGTAATTAAAACAAGAATTATCATAAGAATATCCCTTGAGAGGATCAAAACCTTGTGAAAAATAATGCTTATTGTGGTTTACTTGATTACCCTGAGTTATACTAGAACACCTTGTTTGGGTTTTACTCCTAGGAACATCTATGTTAGAACCTTTCCCACATGTTGTGTCCAGAGAGGGATATATTCCTAGTACACCCACATAATATATAACTTGTCAAAATTATATAATTTTATTCTTTAATAATCCTCAATGTTTATATTAGTGTTTTTTTCCGTAATCTATTTTTTATTAAGCTTATGTCCTAGGATGTTTCTAAACTCTCTCTAATACTAATTATAACAACCCAACCCCATAAACCGAATTCAAGTGAACTATTTTATTACATTATAATGATTATATGTAATAATATCCTAATAGACTATTCTGTATCACTATCTTGGAAGGACAGATTACAAACTTGATACCCCAGGTAATTGAATATTCAATCATTATATATATTGAATTGAAATAAACTGCATCCTCTAATGTGTATTCAATGATTTCTTCATGATAACATAGATAAAGAAACCATAATAATGGTGAGATAAAATGATCAATAAGATTATTTAAAGAAGAATAAATAATCAATGAATATGAATAAATTAACATGAAAATGTGAAAAAGTAATAACACATTCCATTCAAATTACTATATAATGATAAAACAAAATTGAAATGTAATAAACCGAAACACATTCCATTTAATCAATGAACTGAAAATAAAATGCATCCATTAATATGTAAACACAAAAACAAACAGATTAATAATACTTAAATAAAATTAGAACAATCCAATTTTATTTGGATTAATGTTTAAGTCACATGAAAACTTGTAACATCAATACCTTTTACAAGACATTTTAAAACTACGGATAGAAACATATTAAATTTGGCCAACTAATTTTTCTAATAGGAAAATATTGATACATCGAGAAGCTATATAAGTTCAAAGATATTATTGTAATTTCTTGTACAAATAATTCCCTTTATATAATTTTTAAATAAATAATATTACTTTTCAAATATATGTATTTAATAAAGAATATAAAATTATCAATATTTCCACAAAGTAATCAAATAAATGTCAATGTAGATACTGTATGGAAAATGTTATATGGTTTAGGAAATACTAATATATATTGTATGGTTATATGTATATTAATATAATTTGAAAATGAAATATGATTATAATAAAGTAATTGTTTTAAGATAATGATAATAATTACAAAAGAAGTGATATTTCAATGATAATAGTAAAGAACATTCTTGAAAAAAACAATCATTAAATATTTTAAAGTGTCTCATACCACATTAAAACAATTAAATCATAATCCCCATGACTGAATAATATTAAATTAAACTTAAAATATCGTAAGACAAGGTATATTATTTATATAACATGTCATAAGGTAGTCGATACATCAAATAAAAGTTAATCAGTGCATAATAATAAATAAGCCTTAATGGAATGTAAATTGAGACAAAATTCCCTTACATTAACCATACATTTGGTTGTGTGGTGTTTAGCATCCTTTATATTTGGTTAATATATGTTAAAATTTAATTAATGTTCCATGAGATTATACTATCATATTTTATCTTATTATAATATATTATTACATATTTGTTAATAATCTATCATATCATTCGGTATTTGGGGTTTTAATTTCCTTGATTGTTGTTATGTTTTAGCTTGTTTGTTGTTATTATTAAATATATCATGTTTTCATAATCATCAGAATGTAAACCATGATATTAAAACAATATATATATATATATATATATCTGTTAGATATATAATCTATAATTTCTGGTGATAAGAAATGAGATTTTCCATTTATAGCGATTTTAGACCTTACATATTCCTGAACGCTACCGTAATTTCATTGTTGTAATTTAAAAATAAAGTAAAGTAAATTATGTGTATATAAATATATATTATAATTCATTTACCCTTTTCATGTAATATATTTAATAAATTTTATTTAAATTATCCATAATATGTTCAATGTTTAGAGTGAATGAATCGCATCACTTTTAGGGGGAATAATCCACACTTCCTCTGACGATGTTATTGTATTAACATTAAATTGAATGTTTTAAAAGAATGTTTTATAAAAAGATAAATTAAGTTTAAATTCATATTAAATATCATATATAAGATATATAAATATATTTTACACCATAACTTCTTCCATAGATGTTGTAATGGAAAAAATGAACCATCACTGTTTCACACGACAGTATTTCTTCACACATTGATATAGTGTGTTCATTGACCATTATATGGAGGTATGTTTAAGTGTTGGTAGAAATAATAATATAAAATTTCCTAGTTTTTTGGGAATACTGATATTGGAATTTAATAATATAATAAAAATATTATGGGCAGTGGATAATTAAATGAAAGAAAAGAGATAATGGAAAAATGTTACATTAAAATCTTGTAACTCCTTTTGGTTTGTACCAAAGAGATTCAATGGAAGGATTTATAAAAAAATGCATAATTAAAGGTCGATGGGAGGGATTTTGGGAATATATTTTTTTACATATTTTATGCACATAAGTTGTTTTAGAAAAGTGAGGAATAATGATAGGTGGTCATATTTTTTAATAGAGAAAAACGACTCACACGATATTTTTTAAAATAAGTTAGGTGAAACAACATTTATACCTAATAAAAGTCATTAAAAAATAAATATAACACAATAATGGATGTCTAATGGAATAATTATACCCATAAAATTTGAGGTGGACATGTCGATATGTCATATGGGACATTAAGATAGTGGTTTAGTCCTTTAAAAGTTTATTTTACAATAATAATTGCAATCATTTTTAATTAATTTCAGTAATATTTTTTTTTCAAAAAAGGTTACCCTAATAGAAATTAAAAATATTTTGGATTCCAAATATGAAATCCATTTTTCTATATTCTTATCATTTATGAGGTAGTTATAAATTTAATATATATCCCGTATGAAGGAACTCTATACATGCCTTTAAATTAAAAATGATCAAATGTTTGGTAAGTGCTTTCATTAAATTTCAATTTGAAATTTATCCTAATGACTTAAATTATATTAATTTACTACGTTATGATATAATTAAACATTAAAATGAACAAAAAAATAATTTATATTTATGAATAAATATGTGTAAAAAAGATGTTTCGAACTAGAATTCATTATTTTTCATTATTCTTTAAAAAATGAATCTTCACAGAAATATACAATAAATTCAACATAATCAAAATTTTATGTTTATATTCCAAATATTTAGTATATTTGACAAATAATATTTATAATATTGTAAAATATTTGATTAAAAATTTGTTCTCAATTAAAAGGGGGGTAAATGCCTTAATAAAAATATAGGTTTTTTTGTGTCATAAAGTTTTATTTTATTATTTTTCTCATGTCAAAATAATGGATAAAAATGTTTTTTATAAAAAATATATCATATATATTTATTAAAATAATTAGGTAAATATAATTAATTATTTTTATTAAGATAAAACTACAATGGAAGAATATGTATAATAATATTTTATTTTATATCAAATTAGTTCTTATTTTAATTTCTTAATAAATGGTATCCAATGAATTAAATTTTTATTGGTGTCAAGGATAATTTTTATAGTATAGTTATTTATATTCATAACTACTAATATATTGGAAATTTTATCTCATATTATACTAAATAATGTTATTATAACAACAAAATGTTATTTGGTGAAACTTGGTCTTGTGTGTAATAAATACTATCGAGGATTGTGACTTTTGCATGCGATGCAAGATAAATTAGTGTTATATATATTAAAAGAAATAGAATATATCATATTTATATATTATTATAATTTATAATGTCTAAATATTCCCTTTTTAACACTTGGTGTTGAGTTTCATTAACAAATATTGAATATATAAAATATATTTAAAATAGTAAATATAATTTAATTTATCAGGGTATTATATTACCTTATGCATTTGATATCACATTTAATACATGCTATTGAATAAAATATTCATAATCTATTATTTTTTGGGTGCTAAATTCCCCCTACCTTTATAAAATTTCGCCCTCTAGATTTAAACATGATCTCAACAATCTAGTTATTGAAAAATATATATCGTTGAATGACCCACATCATAAAAAGAGTGAATATCACATCTCCTTAATAAGAGAGAATAGAAAGTAAAATTGGAATGTAAATTATTCCCTTAGTAGGAGAACATATTTTTTGTAATGGAATCATGGAGAATGTGGGAGAATGTAAAAATCATGTTCTGATTGAGAGTTCTAGGAACATGGTTAAGGGATTTCCAACAATAAGAAATTCCTAAATCCATGATGATCCTTGTTCGATTTAATTCATAAAAAAGGCACTATGAAAATATTTTTTTACCAAGACACTTTTTTATTTACTCAATGAATTCTATAAATCTATAAGAATTTAAGAAAATATTCATTTATGTAAATACATAATTATCATTTAGATGTGCATTGAATTGTTTATACATTTATTCTTATATGGTGATGTAATACAATAATCTGTAAAACCTTTTCTAATGATCAACATAAACCAATTATTAAATGGATAAATTTTCCAAATATTATGAGATAAAAACAAATAAATAATTTAAAATAATTTACAAAATGATAATATCATTATCCTTTAGTCAACATGTAGAAACTTTAAATTTTCACATTAAAAAAATGTGAATAACATCGTCATGTATCATCTTAAAAGATAATAATTACATGAATTATATGAAACCTATATTGGAAACATGATTTTTCTCTTATTACTTATGTATGAAACATGTTATTAGATATATACCATAAGTCAAAAAATTTTGAGAACTATATCAGTTATAGAATAGACCACATGTCAATAATTCATTATTCAGTTCCATGTTATTCATAAATTATACAAATATATCATTCCCTACTCATTATATCAACAATAAGAACATATTAGGGAATTATTTCCATCAATATAGAGTTTTTAATTTTTTTTAATTTTTACATAAAATATTTTCTTGTTACCATTTAGCATATTATTCTCAAATCCTTAATGAAAATTTATAGCAGTACAATCTCCATATATTAAATAATTATTATAACCAATATATTGCTGATAAAATATTTAAATGAAATAATTAATTAATATGTATATGAATAATTCTTCTTCATATCTTGTAGTAGCATAAGTTTATCAATTTCTGTCAACATCATTGCGGGTATATTCATTTGAAGCTTTGGAAATTCATTTGTAAAGTGTCCCTATCTTTGAAGTTGTAGCACTGAATAACAGCCTTTTTAATTTTTTCAATTTTCATTCATTATAATGGTTAATCATATCTAAATACATTTAAAATTTCCCATTCCCATAAAAAATTTACGAGTGCGATTCTTTCAATAGTTTTAACATGTGGGGAAATCTTTCATTCCCATCTTCCCTTCATCCACGTTTTTCATTTTCATAAACTTCTTCTCTTGAATCCCTTCAAATCTATGGGACATGAAGAATTAATTACAAATCTTTTTAACACATGATTCAATTTTCAAATATTTTTTTAATATTTCAATCATTAAATTTAATTTAAATGTTTACTTATGACCCTTAAAGTGTTTATATTTCTTACCTTTATAGTGCATGCATTGGTGGAGTTCCCATTCCTTCCACTATGAACCATTTCTAGAGAATAGAATATACTAAATTAAATAAAAATATAATTTTTAATAAAAATCTAGTAAAAAAACTCACTTAAATAGAAAAATCTAATCTCCTAATCATAAATATGGGTTCTTTAGTGATATCATTACTTTTAGATCACACATATGGGATTATAATTAAAATGTAAATTTTCTTAAACAAATCCTTCATGTGTGTCAAGATTGGTGCACAATAAGGCCCTTTTTTGGATACCAAGTTACCCATAGTGATCTTGGAACAAATTTGTATTGTTATTACTCCTAGGAACATCAGTTCTAGGACCACATCTATATGTAGTATCCAAACAGGGATGTATTTCATAGAATTCACACAT
Source organism: Viscum album (assembly GCA_963277665.1). Lineage (NCBI taxonomy): Eukaryota > Viridiplantae > Streptophyta > Magnoliopsida > Santalales > Viscaceae > Viscum > Viscum album. The sequence continues at coordinate 1,542,634,484 of OY728135.1, read as the reverse complement.
AATATCAACCTTGCCAAAAATATAGGATGTTATTATATACTCATCCACATAGTATATATTAGGGTTATTAAACATAATTTATGTTTTCTTAATCTAGTTTCCAAGGTTTTTTATAAACTCCATCTCTTTCTAACTGTAACGCCCTAACTCCATTATCCTAGAGTTGGTGCATTGTTTTATTATATCTTTAGGATTAAGAGGAATAAAATCCCAATAGAATGATTAATTTATCTGGTAAGGAAATCAATATTACATAAATGGAAATAATAATACATTGGAAATTAGAAAATAAAAACATTATACACATTAATATGAATTAAAATCCATCCTTGAACACTTATTCAATGATTTCTTCTTCATAAAATAGTGAAAGAAAAAAAATAACGGCCGTCTCAAAGGATCTGTACGGGTAAGTGTAGAGTAATAAATAATTACTAAATGGGAATAAATTAACAAATAAGATATATAAGTGATAACACAAGCCATTAGTATAAATACATAATGTAATAGAAATATGTAAAGGTATGAGACTAAAACCCATTTTATTTAATCTGTGAATAGAAAATGGAATGTATCAACATATATGGAGACAAAAAACATCATGTATAGATAACATTGAATATAAATTATGGAAGATATTTATCAATGGATATCATTTATATGGAAAATGAAATAATATCTTATCAAGACCATACACAAGACCGTTCAAAACTATGGATGGAAACATGTTTATATTGGGAAACTAATTTGTCTCATGAAAAACAGTCAATGAATTCAGGATATATATTATGTTTGAGATCCTACCATCATTTCATGTTCAATTCATTACTCAAATAAAAACTTTGATATAAATAATATTTGTTATCATATATCTGTATTGAATATAGAATAAGAAATTATCAATATTTCCCCAAAATAATCAGATAAATATCACGGTAGATTCCGCCTGTAAAATAGTATATAGTTTAGGAAATACTAATATAGATTGTCTGAGAATATGGATATTATAGTAATTTTAAAATGAAAAGTTATGTCAGTAATATTATTGTTTCAGGATAAAGTTATAAATCACAAAATATGTGAGATTTCAATAATAATAATTAAGATCATTATTATGGAAAATAATCTCTAAACATCTTAATGTGACCCATACCACTTTTATTCATTTAAATCATAATTTAAATGAAGAAATAATGTTAAATGAAACATATAATATCATTATAGTAAGGTGATTCGTGATATAACATGTCAAACAATAGTATATACACCTAATAAAAGTGAATTGGTGCATAATAAGAAATAAGTCTCAAAGGAATGTAAATTGAGATGAAATTCCATAACCATAACCTTCCTTATTATTTTGTGATTTTTTCCTCATATATAATGGTTTCAAATAATTTCATAAATAATTACAGATACATAATCATATTTATAATATCATATATCATCTTCATATAATATCTTATTTCCCGTTTGTTAATAATCATACATTATCTTCACTATTTCGTGTGTTAATTTCCTAGTTTGTCGAGAATGTTTTAAAATATTATTTGTTGTTATTATTAAATATATAATGACTTAATCCTATTAATATTATAAACCACTATTAAAATACCTTATATCTCTGTTATATAGGTATCTTAATAATCTATAATGTTTGGAGATAAGAAATGAGATGCACTGTTCATGAAGACAATAGTCCGTACGTACGCATGAACTCTACATTTATTTCATAGTTGACTTCTAAAAGAAAAAAAAGTAAGTGATATGTTTATAAATGTATATTCTAATTACAATAACCTATTTATGAAATATATTTCATATACATTAAATGAAATTATTTTAATACATTATATTCATAGTGTGAACGAATCACATTGAATAGAGGAAGAGATAATCCACACATCCTGAAATAATGTTATCGTATTAACAAAAAATGGAAAGTATTAAAATTATGTGATATAAAATTATTAAATAATATTAAAGTAATAATAAATATCATATAAAAAATATTTCAATATATTTTCCATCATAATTTCTACTATGAAAGGTGTTAATGGAAAAATTAAGAAACATTATTTCATGGCGCAGTAGTTCATCATCCATAGAATGAATATGTTCATTACCAATTATATGGAAGTGTGTATAAGTGTTTGTATAAATCATAACATTATGGCATCCAATTTTATCATGGATACTAGTTTTTTATTTAATAATGTTATAAGATGGGTATGGGGAGTGGATAATCCAATGAAATAAAAGATATCATTGGAAAACGTTACCCTAATATCAGGTAGCACCTTTCGGTTTAAACCATAGGGATTCCAAGGAATTACTTCTGCCAAAAGTATAGAATAAGGGTATTTTTTAGGTTTTTTTTGGATTATATATGGTCATATAATGGCAAAAAATATGAAGTTTGAGAGGTCTGAGGAATAAGGGGAGGTTATATGGGAGAAAGGTACTCACCTGGTATTTTAAAAAAGAAGGTAGGTGTACCTACATTTTTACCAAAAAATATTCTTCATAAACAACATAAAAATATAATGGTAGTCTAATGGATTATGTTTAACATTAAAATGGGTTTTGGAGAAGTTTTTAGGTTATTTGGGACATTATGTTAATGGTTTAGTGATTTATTAAGATTAATTTAACATCAATTATTGTAAATAATTTTATTTTCATTCACTAATATTATTTTCAAAAAATTTATTCTTATAATGAATTATAAATTATCTTTATTTTAAATATCAAATAAATTTTTTGAAATCAAAATTATATATGGGGAATTTATTAATTGTATATTCACTATGCATGCGGGATGACAATGCAGGTCATTAATGAAAAAATGATCTAAATTTTGATAATTTTTTATATTCAATATCAAAGAGAACGTTTTCCAATCACCTAAAATATATTAATTGATAATATAATGATCTAAATGATCTATTAAACCAACTAATTTTATAATTTACCAATATAAAAAATTAGATGAAAAAGTACTTTTGAACTAAAATTCGATATTATTCACAATTAATCAAAAATAAATATTTATAAAGATATAATAAAAATTACCCCTATGTTATCTTTTATATTTACATTCAAAATGTCATGTTTATTTTGAAATATTAAATTTTTTATATTTTTAAAAAAAAATTATTTAAAATTGGTTCCCCAATAAATGGCAGTAAAAATTTTATAACAATAATAAATATTTATATATGTCAAGTATAGGTTTGTTCTTATCCTATCAATATCAAAACTATTGGATGAATATAAAATCATATTTTAGTTAATAATATATATATATATAATTTAAATCATTAAATAATTGTAATTAATTAAGTTTAAAAATATAAAACTCTTTCAGAGGCCAAAAAAATAAAAAACAAATTATATCGAATTGGATCATATTTTCATTTCACAAAAAGATTTAAGCAATTGTTTCTTTTTATATTGGTGTAAACCGTAATTCATAAAAGTTATTTATTAATATTCTTTACTACTAAATTAATTTTTATTTTATTTAATACTATATAAAGCAATAACATTTTAAAAATTCATTGTTATTTGGTGACACTCTGTCTTATGTGTAACATAAGCTATCGGGGAAGGTCGTTCTAGTGTATTATATTCACATATATGTCTGGTGTCATGTGTCATACACACTATTGAATAAATTATCAATACTCTATAATTTCATGGTTTTATATTATCCCCACCATAATTGTATTACATCATTGAAATTTAAACATGATATCCATATTATAGGGATTGAAAATATACTATGGTTGAAAGACCCACATCGTAAAAAGGGATAATATCACATCTTTGAAACAAAACAGAATGGGAAGTACAACAGTAATATAAATAGGTCCCTTAGTAGGATAAAAGTTGTGTGAAATGAAAACATGGATAATGATGAAAAATATAATAATCATGTTCTGATGGAGAGTTCTAGAGAATACTATTAAGAGAAAGTTAACAATCATAAAGCCCTAAATCCTTTATAATCCAAGGAACATATGATTGATTGAAATAATAGGTAAAAATTAACATTTTTTTTATTTCACGACACATTTTTATATAATTTACGAGTTCTATCAATCAATAAAAATATAAATAAATATATGTTTTTATAAATATAATGTTATCCTTTGGTTGTGCATTGAATTGGTTCTACATTTATACTTATATGGTTATGTAATACAATAGTATATAAATTCTTATCCAAAGAACAACATACACATTTTTATAAGAGGTCAAATTTTCTAAAATATTATGATATAATACTTAAGAAATAATTTCACTATATTTTAATAACTAACATATCATCAGCCTTTATCCAACATGATAAAGCATTAAATTTTAACATTCCACACAAGGGAATAACATCATCATGTATCTTCTTGGTCTATCTTAATTACATGAATTACCAAAATACCTTATTAGAAACATAAATTCTTCCTTATTCCTTATGTACGACACATGTTATTTTATATGTCCCATAAATCCAAATCTAATTTAAACCCAATTTGTTATATAATAGACCACTTTTCGACAGTTCATTATTCAGTTCCAAGGTAGTCATAACATATCCAAATAAATCATTTCCTCATCATTTTCTAAACATTAGGATCATTTTTAGGGACTTAATTACCTCAATAACATATTTTCTAAAACGATTAAATTTCTTTTTATTATAATTTCAGGGTACCATTTATCATATGATTCTAAAATCTATAATGAAAAATTACTACAGTACAATCCTCATATAGTCTATAATTCTTATAACTCTAATATTACTAATACAATATTCAAATTATGTAATTAATTACTAGGAATATTAATACTTCCTCTTCATCTCTGGATGTATAATAACTTTCCCATTATTCTATAACATCATTTGTGGTATATTATTATGATTTTTTAGATATTCATTTGTATTGTGTCCAATATACCTAAAGTTGTAAAACTAAATAGTAGACCATTTATTTTATCCATTTCATTATTTAGTATGACTACCCTTATCTCTAGACTTATAAAAAACTACTAATACCTTTAATCATTTTCTAGGGGGATTGTTTCTTTAGTTATTACATGTAGGAAAATAATTATTACCTTCTTTCTATTATCCATATTTTTCAATTAGTTATTCTTCTTCTCTTATATCCCTTAAAATCAATGGGACTTGGAGAATTATTTACATATTTGTGTCACACATGATAATATTTCCACTTATAATGGGAATACTTGAGAGATTATTTCACTGTAATTTTTTTTCAGACCATGAATGATATGATCTTTCTTACTCTTCAGATCACGTACATTAGTGTAGTTCTCATTCCCTCTTCTAGGTGACATATCAAAATAATGGACTATAACAGTGTAAATAAAATAATAATTTATAATAAAAAAACTACTAAAAAAATAATGTAAATTTGAAAATCTAATTTAATTATCATAAACATAGACTATTTGGTGATATATTTATTTTTAAATCCATCATATTGGTTTTTTAAAAAAAATTGTCTAAAGAATATCCCCCATGAGTGTCAATTACAGGTTCATAGTATGGCAAATTATTGTGTAATAGGTTACCCCAAGTCATCCTAGAATACCTTGTTAGTGTTATTACTCCTACGTACATTAGTATTAGAACCATATCCACTAGTAGAATCCAGATGGGTATTTATTCCTAGAAATAAAAACATAAAATATAACATACTGAAAATTATGTATGTCATTCTATACTCATATTCATTGTCATTAATATGGTAATGTTTTCTAATATATGATACCAAAATATATTTTCCAACTTTATTTTTAAACTCCCTTTGATACTAATTGTAACGATCTGACCCAAGAAAGCTCAGAGCTGGTGCATTATTTTATTACATTGGTATGATTATAAGAAATAAAATTCCCAAGGATATATTATTATTATTTTCTTGGAAATAAATTTTATAGACATGATACCCATAGCACATTGGGAAATATAAAAAAAAATTATACATAATAAAATGAAATGAACAATATCCTTATATGATTATTCAAATATTTCTACTTCCTAGCTTGGGGAAATAAATCATCATAGATGTGAGGTCAAATTCTTTATATAAGGAATTAATGATGAATAAATAATTAATAAATATTAATAAATTAATTTTTAAGGTTAAATAACTGATGACACGTGAGATTTATATAAATAGATAATCAAAAATAAATATAGAAAGTTATTAAAGTGAAACACAAGCCATTTAATCAATGTACTGAAAATGAAATGTATCCATAGATATTTGGACTCAAAATCTCATGAATTAATAATTTCAAAACTAAATATGGTATGTTATTTCATAATGGTCAGCATATATATCGTGCATGAAAACCTATACCGTAAATACCTTTCACAAGAATGTTTAAAACTACATATAAAAACCTGTTTAATTAGGCCAACTTATTTATCTAATGAGTACGTATAGAGGTATCAAGGATATATATAAAGTCAAATATCAAACAATAATTACCTATCTAAATAATTACTCATATATAATAGTAGAAAAAATATTCTTTAACAAATATCTATGTGGAAAAAATACGAAATTATGAATATTTCCATGAAATAAACAAATTACTATCAAAGTATATATAATATATAAAATGAAAAATAGTTTATGAAATAATAATATAACATGTATTGGATAATGGAAATTTAATAAAATTTACAATTAATATGATTTCCATAATATTATTTATTCAATATAATTTAACAACCACAATATAAATAAATATTTCAATGATTATTATTAATAACATTCATGTGGAAAATAACCCTTAATTATTCTAATGTATCCCATACCACATTAAAACATTTAAATCCTAATCCCTATGAAGTAATAGTATTATATTAAGATTATAATATCATTATAATAAGGATTTTCATGATATAACATGTCATGAATATTTATATGCAAAAAATTAAAGTGAATTGGGGCATAATAACAAACAAGTGTCATGTGAATGTAAATTGAGAAAAAAGCCCATTACATTAACCATCCATTTTTTTGTTAACTTTATTTTTATTTATAGTTTTTTAAAATATGTTAAATAATAATTAAAGAACCATACTCTTGTTTATAATATCATATATCAATTTATTATAATATATTATATCCTGTTTGTTAACAATCGTTCATTATTTTCACTATTTCTGGTGTTCATTTCATAGTTGGTCAAGTATGTTTTAACTTGTTGTTTGTTGTTCATATTTAATATAATATATCTAAAAAATATCCATAATGTTAATAATGATTATAATATCAAATATATCTTATTTATATGTATATAAAATAATATATTAGGTTTGGAGCTAATAAATGAGATGTATTGTTCATTGATGTAGTGGTCGGTACATATGCATGAACACTTACATAACATTATTGTTGTATTCTAAAACAATGAAAAGTGAATGATATAAAAATAAATATAAAATAAAATTCCATTACCCAATTTATGTTATATATTTTATATATTTTTTAAAAAAATTATTCTTAACATGTAGCATGTTTAGTGAGATAGAATCACGTAGTTTTGAAGGGCGGTAGTCCACACTTCTCAAACAATGTTATCATATTAACAAAAAATGGAATGTGATAAAAGTACGTGTTATATACAGATTAAATATATTAAAATATGTAATAAATATCATAAATATTATATAAATATATATTGTATCCATCATAATTTCCACTATGAATAGTGGTAATGGAAAAAATGAACCACCATCCATTCATGAGGCAACAGTTCACCATAAGAAAAATCGATATGTTCGTTACCCATTATATAAAGGTGTGTGTTATTTCATGTCAAAATAATAACATAGCAGCATACTAATATATTAAACAAACTTTTTTTGTTATGTATTCATCAAATAAAGGGATAATAAGCAGTGGATAAGCTAATGAAATAAAAGAGATTGTTGAAAAAATGTTACCTCCAAATAAATTTACTCCATTTGGTTTATATCGAAGGAATTCATTGGATAAATGACCTTCCAAAGTATGGATTAATGGTATAGTTTAGTTTTTTTGGGAAGCTATTTTTTATAATCTTAGTCGAACATAAGTTTTTCGAAAGGTGTGTGGAAAAGGGGTTGGGGGTGGCCTTTTATATTGGTGGAAATGGACTCACTATGTTTTTTGAAATGAAGTTAGGTGTAACCACATCTATACATAAACAAGTAATTATATGTTTAATAAAACTAATTAATGAAAGTTTCATGTCCGATTTATGGACATAAAATGGGTTTTGGACAACACTCTAAGTCCTATGGTATCTTATGTTATAGGTTTCGTCGTTTAAGAATCTTAATTGTACCCAAATAATGGAAAATAATGTTAATTACTTTCATTAATTTTTTAAGAAAAAAATTTGGTCTTATTAGGCATTATAAAAAATAGTGATTTTAAATTTTGAATCTAATTTTCTAAATTCTATTAATATATTTTGAATTAATAAATTTAAAATTTATCTTGTAAGCAACACAAAAATTAAAATTTTTTAAGTAAATTAAAATTGATCTCAATGAAATTAATTGTATTAATTAATATAATTATCATTTGATTATTTTGTTAAAAATGAAATTAGTATTTATCCTTAAAAATAAATAAAATGAAAAATATGTCTTGAAATAAAATTTTGTATTTTCCAATGTATATTAAAAAAATATTTACTAAAAGTACACAAAAAATTACCCTAATATATTTTTTGTGAAAAGAAATATTATGATTATTTTGAAATATTTAATTTATAAATGATTAATTTTCTAAAAAATGTGCTCTCAATTAAAAGGAAATAAAAATGATATAATAATATTATAGGGTTTTATATGCAAAATAGTGTTTTTTTCTTATCAAATGCATAACTAACAAAAATTGTTAATATAAAAATATCTTATCATATATTTATAATATATTTCATTAATATATTTAAATAGTTCTAATTACTTATGTTTATTAAGATAAAACTCTTTTGAAATCCTAGAAATTAAAATATTTAATTTTATATCCAATCGGTTCTAATATTCATTTATTATTAGTTAGTAACCATTGAATTCATTTTATATTTATGTAAATTATAATTTTTATAAGTTATTAATTATTATTCATAAATAAAAAATTATCTTCATGTTTATATCATATTATATTAAATCATAATATTTTTAAAATACATTGTGATTTGTTAAACCCGGTCTTGTGTATAACACAAGCTATCATGGAAGGTCTCTTTTACATTCGATGAAAGATAAATAATTTTTTTGTTTATTAAAATATATAGAATATATCATATTTATTTATCATGTTAATATATTGGGTTAACATATTCTCTTTTTACACATGGTGTTTTATGTCAAAATCAAAATTATAAAATATAAAACCTATTTAAAATACTAAAAATATTTTAAATTTTTAGGGTATTATATGACTTTACACATTTCATGTCGCGTGTCATACAAACATTCGAATACTATATTCATAATATATAATTTTATGTTTTTATAGTTAATGATGAAAAATTTGATAGATGATGTTGAAACAAACGTTTTTATATGTGTATATGGATCGTATTTATTGATGTGGATGTGAAAAAATAATATGATAGACTAGAATATGTTGGGTTTTAAAATATTAAATAGTTATTGTTTTGATTGAGTAGGATTCACAAAATATGTGATGAATCTTACATCATTTAATATATTTCAGGATATAACATCTATTTTTATTATTTTAGTATGATGTGGGAGGTTATTTTTTTTTGGTTATTGGTGATCTAGTTTGGTTAAAAACTATTTATGCTTGAATTAATAAATCAATTTTTATTATTGTTAAATGAAATTAATTATTCACTATCCTAACGACCTAGTACATGACCTTAGTAGATTAGGTTAGGTAATAATTATGAATTTCGATCCTATGATTGAGAAATAAATTTATGTCCTATAAAAACTATATTATCTTCAAAATCATATTAATATTTGTATTAAAAATAAGAATATTGTATTAATATTGTATATCTAAAATAAGAAAAAATATATACACTTATACTAATGTGTTTTATAATGAATTAATAAATCACATATATTTATTTGTGGTCACGATATCATATTATTGGTTTATTCATGAAGTAATATCCATATACAACAACATTATTCCCAACACCTATACTATCTCATTATTTAAACATAAACTCATGGTCTATTTAGTATCATCATATTTCATAGAGAAATCTTATCTCAGCCCTCTATATACTTTAATGTTCAGAAAATTCTAATATACACACTATATATCTCTTATATTCATTTCAAAAAATTACAATTTCAATTTTCATTTCACCTTAGTTGTTTGAGATGAAATTACACTTGGAATTCCAATTTTTGTAATACACTATTTTTGTGTTTCGATAGGATTTTTATTAGATACCTGTAAATATTTAAATAAACTAATCATATGGTGATGAAAAATTAGAAATATTTTTAAATTCATCAATGTTATATCTTATTGAAATTATGTGATTAAAAATAATATTTTATAACTAAATTATTTAAATTTATAAAATTGAATATATCACATTTCAGTTGAATATATTAGAGTCCTAGTAGATTATATAGAAAAAATTGATTTATATATAAACCAAATAGTAAAAACAATGATTTAATTTAGAATTACTTCTTATACATTACTAATAATATTATTAGAAATGGTTATATATTTTTTAAGAGGAACAAATTGTTCTACTTAGAATGATTAAGGTGGTCAAGAGAAGTTCCTTTAATTATAAAGGTTAGGATACTATGAATCATTGATGCCACTACTCGAGTGAAGTAATTGGACATGAATTTATTATGAATATCATTTACTTTGTAATTATACAATAACTATCCATTATAATAACATTATTTAGTAATTTCATGTGTGAGTGGGGGAATGATTCCATGGAATACATGGTTATAGTAATTATGAGTCAATGGGACCTTTCTATATTATTTTTGGGGAATTGATCCTAAATAGTGTACATTAATTAATAAAAATATTATTTCAATTAAATTTATAAAAAATAACATAATATATAGAGATTAAGTGTCATATTAACTTTTATATTAATTTTTTTTGTGTTATAATACATATCTACAATGTTTGGATTTATAGAAACTCTTCTATAAATCAGATAATTTAATAATTAATGAAACATTTTTAAATTTAAAAGTTTTTACTTTTTTAATTAACTAAAATTATATGTATTATTATATCGATATAGTGTTTCCATTGAAAATGATATCATGAATAGAGTGATCTGATCATTGAAAATTTAACATGGAAATGTTAAACACTATAATATAATAAATAAACATAAAATTAATATAAATTGTGTGCTAGAATTTATTTTTGAAATGTAATTATCTCAAGTTACTAAATAAATATGGTGTACTAGTAAAATTAATTTTATTTATGAGAGATATTTATTTTTTTGGGAGTTTATGTTGAATTATCATTTTTATAGGATGAACCTAATATTTTAAAATATTATATTTTGAGTTTTGAATAAAATAAATCAAACTATTATTTTAAAACAAATATGGAATTAGTAAAAATGAAAAATTCTTGTATTTTTTTTAATAAAAACTGATGAATTGATACTCCAAAGGTTCATGTTTTTATTTATAAAAAATTACACTAATTTTACAGTTTCCAGCTATAAATAATTTTTTAAAATGATATAAATCTAATAATTTTATAGACTACCAATTTATCTTTTCACTAATTTCTATGGTGAATTAAAGATGTATATTTAATTCCATATGAGATCGTTATAAATGTAATATTTTTTTATAGACATCGTCGTCACTTTTGGTTATTAAAATTTATTAAAATATTTTTTTAATTCATCCAAATGGTTTTTATATTCACATAATATTCATATATTGTATAATAGTTGAAGTGATACTTTTTTTATTAATTTATGCTTTTCAGTGATGAATTATCTAGATTAATGATGGAATTAAAAAGTTTTTTATTAGTAAGAACCTGGATGAGATTTTTGAATATAATACTCTTATATAAAATAATGTGTTATTTTAATATTTTTTAGATTAAATAAATCTATCCATATTTTATATCAATAAAGTTCCTTATATATAAGAAATGTTATGAATATAGCCAATATGAATGATTTGGTTGGTTTAACCTATATTTTTATATGAATATCAATATAGATTAATCCAATTGGATTGATAATTATGTTAACAGTCTATATATTACTAATGAATATAAAATTTTTGTAAGAATGAAATCTAATTATTAGTCCCTACCAATAATGAATGTCGTATTATAATGTAAATTCAATGGCGAAAAACAATCTAATTTAAATAAAAGATCCATTATCTACATAATGTTAAATTTTAAAATATATTTAATGTATTAATTGAACCGAAGTAGTAAATGTAAATTCAATTGGGATGAGAGTTTCTAAATACTTTAAATAAAATAAAAATTTCATTTATAATTAAAAAGGATGTTATTTTAATTAATATAGGGGAAATAAGATTCATTATAAGAGGCTATAATGATTCGTACATCCAAAATAATTATGGGAGATCAATGATCTAATTTTTTCCCTCAAATGTGTAGACATTATTTTTAAGTTATAAGACATTGAATATTAGAGATATTGAAAAAATTTATAGAGCATCACTATATTGGATAAGGTGATGGAAATTTTTACATCAATAATTTTATTGATAAAAAAATGTAGTTTTTAAAATATTTGTGAAATGTATAACTCTATTGTGTAGAAAAAAATCAATTTAACTATAAATCATCGATCTAACCATTTAACTAAATACATCTATAAAAATAAAATATCCAAAGAGAAATAAATAAGGGGGAAAATAAAAATATTTCTTAGTTGGACATAGAAATGACTATGGTATATTTATTCCAAAAACCGTTAATGACATACTAGTATATGAGTCATTGAATGTTATTCGTTATTAAATTCAGTGGATATTTGATGAAATGGTTTTTATAATTGACAATATATCATGGTATTATAATACCATAAATAAATATTTATGATAAATTCCATTTTTATTTTTATATTAAATGAAAATGTTAATTGGAATAAATATTTTATGTTATGTTTAATTTATCCTTAATAGGTGAAAATCATAGATAATTTTGAGCTGTAATGATAAAATAAATGAGTGTTCATAGAGTCTTACAAAATAAAGTGTAAACTAAACATATAAATTTTTTAAACTTATTTTCTTCATGTTCCAACAAATTATATAATAATAAATTTCATACTATAGTCAGTATTATACTTGAGAGTATACCCTTATATAAATCCCTATTATACAAGTTTACAATTTATATTCTATTTGTACCATCATATAGTGAAACCTTTATCATGCCATTATTGTGACTAAGATAATTAGGGGGTGTTTTGTCAGGTTGTTTCTCATATTCTAAGAACTATTTGTCTATGCTAATTTTTTTCCCACTTGTATGAAGAGTGTCACATTAGATTACATGACTGAACGTGATAGAAAATACAACTAGTTATTCATTTATAATTCACATGGGGTGATCCCATAAGATTAAATGATATTAAATGAAATTATTTAATAAATGTTGGGAATCCATTTTTATGAATTCATAGTGTGTAAGTTTTTTGATACACGATTAATATATATCTTGTCTATAATATTATTAATTTACATGAAATAATAATACGATTTTGCAGTTAGTTTATATAGATACATATTTCTAATGATATTCTTATTAAAGATACAATTTTAATATATTGAGATCATTTGAACCCATATTTCTTTATTAGTAATGAAAATATTTACATTTAATATCATTAAGAGTAATTATATATTACAGAATAAATAAATATTATGAAATATATAATGGCTGGAAAACTAATAGAGTAGGATATAGAATTTTGATAAATTTTATGTCATAATGTTTATATTTAAAAAGATTATTGTTTCTTATAATACTCATATCAAAAATGTGTTTAAATATATTTAAAATGATTAATTATATATTGAAAAAATTATGGTATTATTTTTTAAAATTATTATACTACTCAACATCTCAACATTATAAAAATCCATGGCACTGTAAAATTTACAAAGTCATTTTTTATCTCATGGAATTATTATTATATAATAGGATTTATCAAAAATTAAATGGGAATACCCTTTATAAAATATATTATGATGATAATGATGTCATTTTATACTATGAAACCTCATTTAAAGACATGTATATTATTATATAAATTTAAAATGATTTTTCAAATCACATATGTTATTTGAGATCCATTAAAATTGAACCAATTTAAATAAAATGAGTAATTTATTTTGTAATGTATAAACTTTGGGATTTAATTTGTCTTGTCATTTTATTGAATGATTAATACCTGAATTTTTTGGAATATGTTATAGATATTATAAATTACCCCCTCACATAGTAAATTTATAATTTAGTCTTATCTATTTAATAAAATTAAATAGTGTACTCGCATAGAATTTCAAGGATATAATAGTGATGGAATAATGTCAAGATTCCATTTTCAATGAAAAAGATGTACTGATAGAAAAGAATCACTATCAACCATATATATCAAGTTGAAATAATTAGCTATTGTGAGGGATACAAGATATATTTTTAATAGTCAGTGCCTTACCGGTCCATTACATTTCCATTTTTTGTTTTTTTGGAGATGTTCAAAGGATTAATAAAAGTTTTTTGGATATGTTTAGTTTCTAAAAGATAGAAATATGGGGATTACACATCTTTTATGTGGATTTCGTGAAGCGAAAGTCAGTTTCATGGCATTTCTAGGGAGGTTTCATGATGTGAAAACATTTTATATGACATGAAATTTAGTTTCACAAATTATAAAATTTTAAAGATTAAAATTAAATAAAAAAATAAATATGTGACAGTTTTTATTGGTGAAAAATTATCCTAAGGTATTACATCACATGAATGGGTGTTACACATCATGTTAAACCCTGATCATGTGTGATTTTAAATTTCATTTTCTACTGAATAATCATTCATTCAGCGGTGCTCTCTTATTTCTCTAATTTTCATCAAAAATTGGGTTCCCCGGTGTTTTCTTCAAGACCTTATCCACCCTAATATAATCCATTTACATGATGGATGTTCATTATTTATGTGTGGTTGATCTTAGGTGATTTCACTTCACATTGTCACCCATTTTCTTTCATTTATCTCCCAGGGATCTGATGCAGTGTTGTTTATTTTGTTTTGGGTGTCCATTTTAAAAAAATTGATGGAATTGGGAAGAGGTGAAGGTTGATAAATTCTTAATTTGTTTTTTGTTATGGTTTTCATGTAGTTTTTTCCTCTCTATGTGGTGAACGACAACATGAAAAGATTCCATTTGGCAGGATTTCCTTTGTTTCTATTTATTTGTGCATCATGCAAGATAGATTACTTTTTAATTACGTATGGATTTTGGCGGTGCTAGATTAATTTAAGAAAAATAATTTGTAATTATAAATGAAATGAGAAGTGGTGTTTTATTTTGATGTTTTTACACCATTATTGGTTTTTTGTTTTGATATATTCTTCAAGATAATTTCCCTAATAAAAAATTTCATCAATGGTGATTTTGTTTGCATTGTTTGGAATGTGTTGTGGAACCCCTTTTTGTTGTGATTTTTGTGATACACTGTAAAAGGATAGTTGTTAATTAATTATAATTGGATAATGAAATGGTTTTTATATGATTCGTTTTCTTTGATAACGTCCCTAAAATAATATGAAATACCTAAACAAATAACATTATAAATCAGTAAATGGATTGCGATTTTTATTTTGATTTGAGGTCATGCTTGTGGTATAAAAATTTATGGTTGGGATTATCGAATTTTTAGTTTATGGGCCATGCTTTGGGGGATGTGATGTGATAGGTTTTCGGATGTAATTTTTGGATGGTGAGGTGATGGTTTGTTTGGTCGTACTTGTTGGGTCATGAGGTGTTATTGTTCAGAATGTTGAGAAATTTTTTGAATGTGGATGCTTTTTTCTAGTTGGTTGAGTTGTGATGGAATGAATAAAATAATATTAAATATTGTTTGAAATGGAAATTTTTGGTTGGTTAATATGGTGAAAGTGTTTAATAGAATATAATATTGTTTTTTATTAAAGATGGTAGATACTAAATAATACAATGAATGGATGTTAAATATATTGGAATTATGATGCCACTTTTCAATGCTCATTACCTTCTATAATAACTATTGTAGACACTAATAAATTAATTTAGTGGTAGGGGAATAATTTATGGTGATGTGAGTTTGTAATTTTGGTTTAAATCCATAGGTTGGGTTTGTGTTATTTTCCCTATATATATGTATACACTATACATTCATGAGATTTTTACATGAACCCCCATCCATATTGATAACTAGGTACCAAAAACCCACATAGTCATGTGGGGGGGTCCATACATTTAGAGAGCTGTAGTTATGGATGAGTACCAACCTTTTCTACTCTCTCTTCCAGGTGAGGTAGGTATTTCATAGGTTGTGATGGCTAAATGTCTATTTCAAAATTAGATGATGGTTGTGGTATCCCATGTGTAATTATGATGGTTTGTGATGTTAATTCCCATGTGTATTCAAGATGATTTGTGATGTGTTGTCCTAGGTGACTTTAGGATTAGTTGTGACCAGATTTAGTTGGTTTCTATTGGATGAGATGTAATTAGATGTGAGTCAATGTGCTAAATTTTGAGGCACATGTGTGTGCATGAGTGGTTGGATATGAGGCAAGGTGTTTGTGGGAGCGATGTGTACTGAGTCCTATGTGTGTGTGGGATGATTTTTTTAGACCTATATCTGAGAAAAAGTAATGTGTTGTGAGGTCCATGTCTGTGTGTCATGGATGTTATGTTGTATACAAAAGGGATGAGATCATCACGATGTACGAGATACGGTGAGAGCAACATACTAGTGTGAAAGGATAGAGTGGTACCCTATCATCGATGTGATTTTATTTGTATTATATTACCCAACTTTATTTACATGATGAGCATTCATTAGTGAGGTTGGGATGGTTATTATTACTGGATATGTTCTGTTTGGTTCTGTTATTTTCTCAAATGGTATATTTTGAGCTTCCTTCATATGTGTAATAGAGACTTTGGTTTTCATACTGAGTATACCTATATACATAGCCTATGAATATAAAACTGATTTTAGGTTTCTAGTAGTAATACATGGACTATGCTATGAATTAATTTATTTGTCCTTGGGATAATTTCTATGTTCTTACATTAGCATTACAATTAGTTATTTACATTGGAGAATTTTTTGTTTTGTATTATTTCTATTTATACTTGCATTTTGGAATGTTTTTTGGGTATCCATATATATCTGTGTGTGTGTGTGACTTCGAGTATATTGTGGATGATTAATAATATCAAACAATAATGTTTCTTTGAAAATGGTAATGCCCTAAATATTGTGATATTTGTACACCCTTGGTTCTTATCACCAACCTAGGGCTATCTATAGGTGGGGCCTGGTGGTCATTGTCTACCCCCCCTGCATTTTGGTATATTTGGAGGGAGTAGGTCATGAAAAAAAATGTAATCAAAGGTGATAGTTAAGTGATAATATGTTGTACATAGTATGGCCCAATAAATAATGCATGGGGTGGTATAGAAACAGTTCCAGTTGACCTTAATATGCGGCATAGGATATGGATACCAGTTATGAAACATGATTTTAGTGCCCCCATGAGGGAGTTCACAAACATTGACATTATTGAACGACTAAGTGATATAGACCTTCAAGCAGGGTAGAGCCCTAGGAGAGGTAAATGAATCGTAATGACTTTTTTCTTGTTTGAATTGGGATGTTTTGGGAAATTTTAAATGTACATAAATAATAATTAAATAATTTAAAATAATTTATAAATGATATTATATAATTATATAGTTTTGGAAATCCTAGTCTTACATTATGTTATGAACATTTGTTATTCTCTCCATATGGAAGAAGATGTTATGGATCTGAAAGATGATCTGGTTTATCATTGTATGGTTAATCTAATAGTGGAGAATGTTCAGTAACATTGGTTATTGTTCTCTTTCCGAGAAAATTATTTAGAAATGTATGAGTGTAGTGTTTCATATGTAGAGACATGGAGCTTCTGGAAGGAGCTCGATATTTAATTCATTTTGATTTGGACCCCAACCTTGTACAAGATCTATTTTGTAGTTATTCATATGCATGAGATTCACATTAGTGTTGGAAATTGTATCTCGGATAGTGGAAATTGGTAGATGATTTATGGGTCGAATTCCATATGGAGTATTGGGATGATATCGATTCGTCGACCATGAAGGGAGAAAATATGAAGTAAATTATTCTTTTTAGCATGAGATGATATTATTATGGTTGCTAGGAATCATTATCATGGATCTTATTTGTTTTTACCACATATTTTTATGGTTGATTAATCTCAAGTGAGGCTTCATAAGGAGGCATTATGTCCATCTATCCAGTATAAAATTACTCCTTTTAAGTTTAGAACATATCTAGTGGTTTAAATAATTAAATTGGTGATAGATAAGATGATATCAAGAAGTTGTTTACTATGATAGGGGATCTATTAGGGTTCTGTTATGGGTGGATTTGTTATTTTTAGGTCTTAAGACCCATAGTCTTCGAGGTTTCAACCGGAAGGGAGTTAACCATAGAAGATTATTTTCTATACTCCATGTGAAAATTATATTCATTAATTTATTGAGTGGTTTATTCTAGATTTTAATTATTTTTGGGGCTAGGTTCATCACCATAGACAATTTCCATTGGTTCCCCAAGCTCTTTTTAGAAGAGGTTGACAATTTTAGCACCATCCTTAGTAAAATTTTCATGTGAGGGCACTTCAGGAGTATGGGATAAAGGTTTTGAAACCAATAGTGTGAGATGAAGTAGGTATAGGGAAATATTAGGAAGTTTCTAGTGTTCAGAGACTACAACCAGTGCATGGTTGCAGGGGTGGTCATCATCAGTAAAGAAAATGAGTTGGTTGGGGTCAGTTTCTCACAATAGAGGCACTAGTTCTAAAGGCTCAAAAATATTCTAAAAGGTATGATCATTTTTTTATACAAATTTTTGTGAATTTCTTGAGTTAAGATCTTCACAATCCATTTTTTTCCCTCGTTATACCATTATCATCGACAATAAGTATATTAGCTCTCCAAACCCCTGGTGTTGACTACTCCTGTCGGAGGCGAGACTAGTTTGTTTGTGGTGTTATGGTGGTATAGACTGATGATGAGACCACATCAGTCCCATGGGGAACTTTTCATGTTATAGATGCATCCATATGATATTATCCTCAACATCTATTTGTTTTATTACTTACAATATGTTATTAAATTATTCTAGTGAAGTGTCTTATTTTCAAGATATGGTGACCATTCTGTGGTTTTCATTGGTTAGTAGAGTTGTTATGTGGAAAGATGGCATGTGAAGACACTTCCTTCCATATTATATGAGATATCAATGGAATCAGAGGACTCTATAATGGTAGAGATTCCTAGGTTTGTTATATAGGTCATGGATGGTTTCCCCATAGTGGTTGTGATACTACACCTTGATGTGATGTTGAGTTCAGGATAGACTTGGAGGTAGGTGTTTCTCTAAAGTTTATGGATCATAATCAAAATGAAATATTTTTAGTTATGGGAGTTGGGGATTTATATAGATGATTTGATACAAAAGAGTTTTATCCATCCAAGTGTGACTCCATTTGAAGCTCTAGTGTTGTTTGAAAAGACTGTAGATGGTGGTATGAGGATTTTTATAGATCACGATAGGTTGAATAAGGTTATAGTTTTAAATCAGTTACCCACTTCTAAAGATATACGATTTTTTAACCATATCAGAGTGGTGGTTTGGTTCTCTATAATTAAATTGTGGTCTGGATATCACTAGTTGAGGGTGAAAAAGGGTGATATCCCAAAAACATCCTTCAAATACAAGTATGGGATCTCTGAGTTTCTGTTAATGAGATTTAGTGATACGAATGCACCAGTTGTGTTCGTGGGTCTTATTAACATATGGTTCTATGTGTTCGTATATCTGTTTATCTTCTAATAAATCCATGGTATCTTATTCTACTAGAATTCAGGGGAATAACATGGAGATATTCTCTAAACTATCCTACAGTTTCCTCAACACCACCTTCTCTATGGAATGTTTTTCATGTGTATGTTATTGAGATTATAGGTGCATTTTTACAGGCATGTGGTGTCCTATAATTGTTTGTCTACAGATACATCAATGATTGAAGCAGTTATTTCTTGGGAAGCACCTATGACCATGGTAGAGGTTTGCAGTTTCCTTGGTCTCAAAATATATTATCAGAGGATTTTATGAAATTTCTCTCAAGATAAAGCCTCATTGAAATTTTTTGAATAGAAATGTCTAATATTTTTGTGTATTAATAATTTACATGGATTTTCCTATTAACTTTTGGGAATTTTAGTTAGTTCACAAGTGATTTAACTTCTAGATTATTGTGTGTTTCTTGCAGTGTTAATGATACTTCACATCTGGGATTGAGATTCATTCTATTGTATTAGAGGGGAGTGATCGATTATGGGTATAGGAATTTATGTCCCTGTGGGCATAAATATAGAACCCACAATCTTGATCTTCAAGCGGTCATGTTTTTACTAATGTTGGGGTGACATTAACTCATTTTTATCTCTTTGTGGTATTTATAGGTGACAAAAGATTGAGGTATATATTTTCAAGTCTTTATATGAAATTCCTCAAATGGAGGTGGATGGAATATTTTCAAGATTTAGATTTTGAAATATTTTATACATCTTGAATAGAAAATTTTGTTGAAAATTATTTGACCAGAGGGGAATAAAAGGATGTGTTTTGGTAATCCGGGGATGTTGGGGGATCCAATGCGGAGTTTCTGGCCTTCATAAAAAATGCTAGATTGGATGGTGGTAGATTTTGTTTGTCTCAGATGATGATGTATCCTTCCCTAATGCACATGGTGGAGGAGTCTCATATTGTAAAATTAGTTTTAGAGGTGATACACGATCATGTTGGTCATGGTGATACTCTGGTGGTACGGTTTTAGGATAGTCAGAACCATATGTTGTTTTTATAAATTTTATTTTCTCCCATATTAATGTGTAAGAACCCGGATCTTTGTTTCATGTATGCCTTTCCATTTTCTGGAGTTTTTGAGAAAAATAAGGTTTCTAGAAATTTTTGAAGTACACACCGTGTACTTTCTAAGTACACACCATGTACTCTTTTCTCGCTCGAAGTTGTGTACTGGTCATGTCTGGGCCACACACATGGTGTGTAGGGGTGACGTAGAGGCCAATTTTGGAAGAGTACAAAAAGACCTAGTACACGCCGTGTACTCTAAAAGTACAGACCGTGTAATTTATTTTTCTCAATTAAATGGGCCAGGGTCGCGCCTAATGCACAGAAACATCTTCTTCTAGGTCCCATTCGTCCGAGAGAACCAAGGATCCACGAATCTTCGATGAGCCCCCACCTCTCTGTCAGTTCTCTGATTCGATCACCATTGATTGTGTTGGAATTTCAGCGGTGAGTTCTTCCTTATGGTTGAGCCTTGTTTTCCAATTCCTCTTCTTTCTCAAGTTATCGTGGTTTATGTGTTTCGGATGTTTTCACAGATCTACGACGTTCTAAGGAGAATCTTTCGTCATTGTTCACGTATATCGATCTCCTAGGATCGAGGTAGGTGGTTTGTGCCTTTCTATAGAATGTCTGTGAATATTTTGTTCATTTAACTACTTTTCTCTTGGTTGATTATCTGGTTGCTTGATTTCTATAGTAGAGGTTTACCCTTGTGAATAGAGTAGTTTTTGCTGTACTCTGGATGTTTTCCATGCTTGTTTGTCTTGTTTTCCATTTTCCAGCTGCCATGCCTAGCTGTAGGATAGTGGAAATGTTATACTGTTATGCTGTTGTGCCTTATAATGATATCCATGTCGTTCTTGAGGATTATTTGGGCGATACACACATGTTGAGCATGTTAATTTCACACAGGATTGTGAGAACCTAGTGTAGTAGACCATAGAGAGAATGGATGTAAGGGCTTCTCCAGAGTGTCTATTAATACGATGCGAGACCATAGGGGGAATTTATGATGAGTGCTTCCTCAGATAGTTTATAGTTCCTCAACGAGGGTCACATGGGGAATGAGACGTTGGGTGCTTCCCTAGAGAGCCTTTAGCATGATACGAGACCATAGGGGGAATTGACGGTGAGTGCTTCCACAGAAAGTCTACTCTTAGCTGAAACAAAGTGGTGGGACTGTGTGTTCCTCCTAGAGGGTTGCTAGTACTTGTAGGTTGAACCATAGAGGTTAGGCTGTGAGAGCTACCCAGAGGGTTACCTGTTTTTTTCTTGTTGTTGGTTGTTTACTTGTGTACTTTATATGCGGGACTGTGGATTGTAACTGTTGTGTGCTTTTCTGTTTAGTGCTTCCTACACTCTTACTTGCCTGGTATTTATTGACTGTTAGGCACAAATATTTGGGCAATTGCCTACTGGGATTGTATCTCACACCCTATTTGGTCCATGCTTTTGGGCCCAATCAGACTATGTTGTTGCAGGTATAGATAAGGGGAAGCGCCCTTCAACTTCAGGTGTTTTACTTACTGTGGAGCTGGAGAGAATGGGACCGAGCTACGACTTGAGATTCTTCTGGAGTTTTTTTTTCTTTGGTACTTTTTATTTAGTTTTATTTCTGCACATTTTTGTGTTTGCGGTTTTCCCTAGATACTTGTACCTGATGCATCATTATCATCATTACTACATATTTATTCTTTCGCTGCTTGGTTACAGATATGTATGTTGTTACTGCTTCTGCTTTGACTGTTGTTTTCCTTACCTTATATACCTAACCAAATGGGGGCATAGTTTCCCCAATAACTTACCAAGGCCCTCACTGGTAGTCGGCAGCCTCTGGCATTTGGAGAAATGTGCTTGAGGTCATGTGGTGAACCGGGTACGGGGCACTAGTGGAGGGGCTCTGGATTTGGGTCTTTACAAAGTGGTATTAGAGGAGTTTCTTTTCTCTTGAATTACTGTTTGGGGCCTTTATCCAGTGATAGGACAGATTCAGTACTTGGTATTAAGTTGTGATTGGGAGTAGCTAACCCTTGTACAGGGAAAAGCCATACTACCACATTTATTGCAGTTTTCTGGTTTTGAGATTTACGGTTGATATGATTTCACCTAGAGTGATTCAGATGTCCTATGTTGTTGTTGTTGTGCTATCATGGTTCAATTTCTATCTCAACTCGATGAGATGAGGGTATTCCATCTTATGCATCATATAGGCACTTGTAGAAATCACATGCCATGCCATCTAGGGTGCATTAGCGATTGCATGCTGTTGTGATAGACTTTGTGTAGATTATACATGTTGTTGTGATAGATTCTTGATAGAATCTTTGCTGCCTTGTTAGTGTATAGTTTGTATTCTACTTTTATTTTAATAAATGGCATGTTTTGATTCACGGGGAGTATGGTCCCCAACTAATTGGAATTTGGAACCTCTCTGCCTTGTTTTCTGTGTTTTCTAGGCTTCTGTGCAGTTTCTGAGCTACTGCCCAGAAAAACCCTGAATACATGACGCTTACTTCTGGATACAGACCGTGTAGTTTTTAGACCGTTTCATTGACCATGTGAGCATGGACACGCTGTTGTAGAAATAACTTCAGGAACACGCCGTGTATGGCTAGTACACGCTGTGTAGTTCAGAGTCGTGTACCCGGCTGTGTCACTAACAACACGGGTCAGAGAAGTTTCAGTATAACACGCCGTGTGGTAAAGGAACATGTCGTGTAGTCCCCGTCCAGGTACCGGGCTATGTCATGAACAACACAGGTCGACATTACCTTTTATTAGACATGTCGTGTTGTTTTTGGAACATGTCATGTAGTTTTGTTCAGGTACCCGCCCGTGTCACGAACAACACAGGACGGTGTCACCTTCACCTATACATGCCGTGTTTCTTCGGATCATGCCGTGTATATTTCATCCATGTAGATGACCGTGTATTAAAAAACACGGGCCGCCGAAGCCTTGTCTAGTACACGTCATGTTTTCTCAGAACACGCCTTGTAGTCTCGGGTTAAGTCGGACTGTGTGGGTTAGTCGTGTAAAGAGACTCGGGCAGGTGAATATTTTTCAAGAACATGTCATGTGTGGGGTCAACACACCCTGTAGTTTGAGGTGTTACACGACCTGTAGGGTATGGGTACACGCCCATGTTAGTGGCCTAAGCAGACACACCGTGTAGTTTTTATACATGTCGTGTATTCGTGTTTTGTAAACTTGTGTGTTTTCCTTCCCCTGTTCCCGTTTTGTACTCTTGGGATCTGTGTATTTTCTTCTGCTGACTCATTGACACTAGACACACCATTGGGGACAAATAAATATAGTATATACCAGTATAGAGAGTGCCCTATCAAGGTTGCAGGGCATCATTTCGTATGGGATCTCTATGTCCTAGAGATGAAAGGCTATGATGTCATCCTCAGGATGGACAGGTTGGTTCCCTTCCAGGAAGTGATTGACTTTTATCGCCACAAAGTGAGTTTGGTTTCATCAGAGGGTGAATCTTTTCTTCATAGTGGAAAATGGGATGTTCAGGCGAGTCGAGCAGGACTCCAGCATCATGGGCTAAGAAGGCTGACAGCCTAGATTTCTAGTCTTTATCTGGATGATCATGGGACTTCGCAGTTAGACATTCCTCCAGTGGTGGATTGTTTCAGGGATGTCTTTCTAGTGGGCTTTTCGGGTTTTCCTTTGGAGTGTGAGGTAGACTTTTCAATTGAGCTCCTGCCAGGAGTAGCACTGGTGTCCATTCCTCCTTATAGGATGGCTACACCAGAGTTGCAAGAGCTCAAGAAGCTGTTGGAGGAGTTACAGGCAAAGGTTTTCATCCAACCAATACATTTCCTTGGGGTTCACCTGTCCTGTTTGCGAAGAAGGCAGACGGTACCCTTCGACTTTGTGTGGATTATCATAAGCGCAACCAGTTGACGGTAAAGAACTGATATCCCATGCCAAGGATCGATGACCTCTTTGATCAGCTTCGAGCAGCCCAGGTGTTCTTGAAGATCTACTTGAGGTCCGGTTATCATCAGTTGCGCGTTTGACCATCAGATATACCTCTGACAGCCTTCAGGAGCAGGTATAGTCTATACGAGTATACAGTCATGCCGTTCGGTCTCACGAACATGCCTGCAATTTTCATGGCACTGATGAACCGATTGTTCCATCCTTACATGGACTCCTTCTTCGTGGTCTTCATGGAAGATATCTTAGTGTACTCTCACACTCGACATGACCATGCTACCCATCACGAGATCGTTCTGAGTACACTGAGAGAGCATCAGCTCTATGCTAAACTCACGAAGTGACACTTTTGGATGGAACAGATTCACTTCTTGGGTCACGTCATCTCAGAGGCATAAGTATCTATGGACCTAGAGAAAGTGAGATCTATACATTCTTGGGAGCAGTCAAAGACTGTTTTTGAGGTACAGAGTTTCCTAGGGCTGGATGGATTCTACATACATTTCATTCCGGACATTTCACGCCTAGAAGCACCCATGACAGGTCTGATCAAGAAGGGGGTGAAGTTCTTATGATCAGATTCTTGTGAGTCTGCCTTTCAGAAGTTGAAGGAAAGATTGACGTCAGCATCGATACTAGTATTTCCAGATCCAGGCAAAAGCTACAATCTTTTTTGGGAGGCCTCAAGTATCTGGATGGGCGCTGTGCTTATGCAGGGAGATAGAGTCATTTCGTATGGGTCTCGGCAGTTGAGGCCACCTAAGAGGAACTACCCGACGCACGATTTGGAGTTGGAAGTTGTTTTTCATTCCTTATGCTGTTGGAGAAACTATCTTCTGGGAGAGAAAATTTTGGTCTTCACTGACCACAAGAGTCTCACGTATATCTTCACTCAGTTTGATCTGAATCTGAGGCAGCGCAAGTGGGTCGAGTATCTTCGGTCTTTCGATTTTGAGCATACCTATACGCCGGGAAAGGGCAACGCAGTGGCAGATGCACTGAGCATGAGAACTCATATTTAGCAAGTTCAGGAGTCCAGTAGTGAGTGGAAGCTTATGGCTCTGTTCTCTGAGATGCATCTAGAGGTGCACGACAGACAGGGACATACCTTCCTATCTTCTATAGCTGTTACCTCTACACTACTTGATCGGGTACAGATGAGGCAGCTATCAGACTCAGAATGCATAGTCCTGTGGGAGAGTGTATCAGGAGAGTAATCTCTTCTTGGATAGACAGTGGGTGAAGATGAGATCTTCTTTTTCCAGGGATGTGTATGGGTTCCAGCAGACATACGCGAGGAGCTGATGCGGGACATTAATTCCTCAGTTTGGGAATTTTATCATGGCATCACCATGATGTATCGGGATCTTCATCACCAGTACTGGTGGCAAGGTATGAAGAGGTATGTTTCTGGTTTTTTCATGAGATGTTCTACTGGTTAGCAGGTGAAAGCAG
The DNA here is from genome assembly GCA_963277665.1 of Viscum album. Lineage (NCBI taxonomy): Eukaryota > Viridiplantae > Streptophyta > Magnoliopsida > Santalales > Viscaceae > Viscum > Viscum album. The sequence goes on along the minus strand of OY728135.1, from coordinate 1,542,607,816 downwards.
TGCATTAGCGACCAGCGGGGATTTTGTAGCAGTTACCCATTCCGGAGTGGAAGTGGAATGATTTTGTGAAGGACTTCGTGACTGGGTTTCCAAGGTCGCCTCGAGGTAAAGATGATGTTTGGGTTATCGTCGACAGGCTTACGACGGTTTCTCACTTATTTTAGATCAAGGATACCTTCAATGTTGATGATCTGGGCCGACTATACATCTGAGAGATCGTATGTCTTCATGGATTCCAACACTCCATTGTTTCAGACAGGGATGTATGCTTTACTTCTCGGTTCTGGCAGGGACTTCAGAAGGCTTTGGGTACCCAGGTACTTCTGAGTACGACATTCCATCCCTAGACAGATGTCCAGTCCAAGCATATGATCCAGGTGCTAGAGGATATGCTCAGATCTTGCATTTGGGACTTTGGCGGTTCTTGGGAGATGCATATCCCTCTGGTGTAGTTCGTCTACAACAACAGTTTTTAAGCGACTATTCACATGGAACCTTGCGAGGAATTTTATGGTAGGTCGTGCCAATCACACTTATGTTGGATGGAGGCAGGAGAGGCAGCTTTGCTGGGACATTGTCTTTTTCAGGAGACTTCAGAGCAGATAGAGTTGATTCGGAAGAGGATCGCTACAACACAGTCTCAACATAAGTCTTATGCTGATCAGAAGAGATGACCTATGGAGTTTGTGGTCGGGGACTAGGTTTTCCTGCATGTCATACTGAGGTTGGTACACAAGATGATTCGAAGACATGGTACGATTTCACTACAGTACGTCATACCATTTTTGGTTTTGGAGAGAGTTTGGCCGGTCGTATATCGGTTGCAGCTACCCCAGAGGTATCTGGCCATGCACGACTTCTTCCACGTCTCTCAGCTCATACTTAACATTTCATACCTGTCTCATGTCTTTCAGCCTTAAGAGGTTGGGCTCGAAGTGGATTCATCGTTTGAGTAGCATCCCATCTGGTTTGTCGATCACAGTACGATGGTCCTCCCTGGGCGGTTTATCCCTCTTGTACGGGTGCTAGGATCGAGGTAGGTGGTTTGTGCCTTTCTGTAGAAAGTCTTTGAATATTTTGTGCATTTTCCTATTTTTCCCTTGGTTGATTGCCTTATTTCTTGATTGATATAGTAGAGGTTTACCCTTGTGAATAGAGTAGTTTTTTTTGTACTCTGGATGTTTTCCATTCTTGTTTTGCTTGTTTGGCATTTTTCAGTTACCATGCCTAGCTGTAGGATAATGGAACTATTATATTTTTATGTTGTTGTGCCTTAGAATGATATCCATGTAGTTCATGACGTTTACATGGGCGATACATGCGCGCTGAGCATGTTAACTTCACACAGGACTGTGAGAACCTAGTGTAGTAGACCATAGAGAGAATGGACGTAAGGGCTTCTCCAGAGTGTCTTTTAATATGATGGGAGACCACAAGGGGAATTGACGATGAGTGCTTCCTTTGAGATTTTGTAGCTCCTCAACGCGTGCCACGGGGGGAATGAGATGTTGAGTGCTTCCCCAGAGAGCCTTTAGCATGATACGATACTATAAGGGGAATTGACGGTGAGTGCTTCCTCAGAAAGTATACTCTTAGCTGAACCATAGGGGTGAGACTTTGTGTGAGTCCTAGAGGGTTCCTAGTACTTGTAGGTTGAACCATAGGGGTTAGGCTGTGACAGCTACCCAGAGGGTTACCTATTTTATTCTTGTTGTTGGTTTTTTACTTGTGTACATTATATGCTAGAACTATGGGATGTATCTGTTGTGTACTTTTCTGTTTACTGCTTCCTGCACTCTTACATGCCTGGTATTCATTGACTGTTAGGCAAAAATCATTGGGTGATTGCCTACTGGGATTGTATATCACACCCTATTTGGGTCATGCTTTTGGGCCCAAGCAGACTATGTTGTTGCATGTATAGATAAGGGCAAGAACCCTTCTACTTCAGGTGTTTGACTTGCTGTGGAGCTGGTGAGTATGGGACCGAGCTATGCCTTGCGATGCTGTTGGAGTTTCTGTTGCTTTAGTTCATGGTGTTCAGTTGAATTTCAGCACGTTTTTGTGTTTTCTTTTTTCCTTAGATACTTGTACCTGCTTCATCATTATCATCATTGCTACATATTTATTCTTACGCTACTTGGTTACATATATATATATTGTTACTACTTCCGCTTTGACTGTTGTTTTCCTTACCTTCTATACCTTACCAAATGAGGGCATAGTCTCCCTAATAACTTACCAAAGCCCTCGCTGCTAGTCGGCATCCTCTGGAATTTGGGAAAATGCACTTGAGGTCATGTGGCGAACCAGGTACGGGGCACCCATGGACGCTCCGGATTTGGGTCGTTACAGTAATGTGTGAGGGAGTCCTTAGTGACGTTCATAACTCAAAATTGACTTGACAACAAGGAGTTTCCATGATGTAAAGTATCATGAGGATTTTTTTGTTTCCTGGGATGAAATGGGTTGTGGTGATGTTTGTGTTGATGTTATTAGTTTTCTAGCAAATAAAGGTAGAGCATCGTGTTCGTGGAGGTTTGTTGTAACCCATTAATATCTCTGAATTAAAATGGAAAGAAATATCGACGGATTTTATCATAGTGTTCCCTATAACTCAGGGAGGATTTAATTATTTCTAGTTTTTATGTATTTTTTGATGAAATCGGCCGAATTATTAGTGATCAAGGAGTCATTCTCATCAGAAGCTTTGAATAAAAGATTTGACGAAGATGTGGGGATGTTTCATGGTTTTCAAAGGTCCATTATCATATATTGGGATGAATATTTTTCCTCACTAGTCTGGAGGGTATTTTAGATTTTTTTTGGGCACATAATTATTCCCCAACAATATTTTTCACCCTCATATAGTTGGTAAGATGTGACATAATATCCATATATTGGAGGATATGTTGCAGGTGCATGCCTTGGGCTTTGGTGGATCATTGGTAAAACACCTTCCTTTGGTATATATTTTTACATAATAATATATATATCCCTTCAACTGGAATTTCCATGTTTAATGATTTTTACAAGATACTATATAAATAATCATTGTGATGGGCGGTGATTGGTGAAAAAGTAGTTCTTGGTCTTGATGTGGTGTATAGAACGTTATAAAATGTTCACCTCATTAGTGAGAGGATAAAATTAGTAGAAGACCTGTATATGTAGTATACTGATTATATGAAGAGTCCCATAGTCATTGAGGTTAGTCATAATTTGTTCTTGAATGTTTCCCCTAGACATGGTATGCAGAGGTTTGTTAGATGGAGAAATCATTATCCAACATAATTTGGTCCCATTGAGGTGTTGGGGGGACATAGTCGGGTGTCAGGTCTATTAACATTTCCACTGTAGTTGGAATGAATCCATGACATCTTCTAAATCTCTTATCCTATTTAGTATCTTCATGATTACTACCATGAAATTGAATGGGGAGAGATAAATATCTAGGATGTCATGATGTTTTTGTAATGGCTAGTATATGTCAAAGACATTCATGAGAATAAACGTCAGGGAAAGACCATTTTTTTGTTTCATGTGTTGTTGATGAATGGTGTCCAAGAGGAGAGTACTTGGGAGAATGAAATATTGATTCATTCCCAGTACACAAATATGATTTAATATACTTTTTTTTCTTTTGTTTTAATGTTTGGGTTATTTTATTTTTTGATCTTATATATTCCTTGGTTCTAGATGTGTTTGGTGGGATGTGTCATTATATTATTACATATGAAAATGGAATGGAAAGATTCCTAATCGAGATGCATTAAATGTGAGGTGAATAAACCTGAATGGGTGATTCGGTATCACCCATAGTGGATAGTATCATGATATTATGGTTGAAATTCTTATATTCATGTGTCTTGGAATGTGTGGTTGACTAGTTATCATAGTTTTTGTTTTAGGATGTGTAGAGTTTGAGATAGTTGTGTAGTGGTTAGGTAGCAGCGTGGTTGTGTGAGGGGAGTCAACAGGAGTTTATGGTGATGTGGATTTGCACTGTTTTTGTGGCATTTTTAGGTTGGAATGTTTGTCTACTTGTAGTTTTTTAGTTATTATCAATTCATTGATAGGTATCTCATAGGGTGGTGTTTAAAACCACTTTTATTCTGTCATGGGTTTGTATTCGTGAGGGAGATAATAATTTTATAGGTATCTTATATAACATTCCATAACTTTCTAGTCTATTATACTGCATTTTTTTTGTTTTTGGAGGTTTTTATAGGAGGATTATTTGAATTCTAGATATGTTTGGATTCTAAATATTGGAATAAAAAAGATTACACATCATGGTTGTGGATTACACAATGTGAAATTCAATTTCAAAACTTATCCAGAAATATTCCATAATGTGAAATCATTTTACATGATGTGAATGTATGATTCATTATATCTAATATTTTGTGATTAAAAAAATTAAAATGTTGAGGCAACAAATTTTTTGGTAAAATCAAAATCATGAATATTACACCATGGTAAAGGGTATTTCATGTCGTGTAATACCCCAATCAAGTTCAGTTTTTTAATTTATTTAAGCTGATCCTTTATTTATTCAGCCATTCTCTCTTATTTCTATTATTTTGGGTGAATCCTAGGTGACATGAGATGTTATTAGATCCCCTTTTCAACACTCTTCGATCTATTGATCTTAGTGGATTTTCATTGGCGATCAGTTGTTGATCTAAGGTGGGTTTTCCCCATCTTCCCAACTGTTTTCATCCATTATTATCCACGGGATCTAATGCGGTGTTGTTTCCTTGGTTTGGTGTCTGTGTTTGGTTGAATTTTATGGTATTTAGACATGACATTGTTTTATTCATGGTTCCTGGTGGGGCAGTTTTGGTTTCTTGGGTGGTTTATCCCTTGACATGTGGTGTTCAGGATGTTGTATAGCATCATTGAGGTAATATTTCCTTCATTTCAAATTATTTTTGAATCATTCAGGAGGGGATAATTTTTGTTTAGCTATGTATTTGGGTGGTTATGCGTTAATAAATGGTAAATAACTTTTTAGAAAAATAGATATAGGAAATGGGGTTTGATTTTCATGTTTTTATAGATTTATTTTTATTTTAATGTGATGGATTGTTTGGACTAACATACCTATTGATAATTGTTATCATTTGTGGTTTTATTGTGCATTTTGACATGTGTTATGGAACAATTTTTTGTTGTGCATGTTCTGATATTACCCTTAATGTATATTGGTTAATCACATATACTTGGATAATGAAATGGTAGCCCCGGGTTTTTGGTTTGTATGATGATGCCCCAAAAATAAAGTGGTATCTGAAAAAAAATCCCCATTGTAAATATGATAATAAATATTAATTTATTATGATGTGAGGTTGTTCTTGTGGGATGAAGATTTACGGTTGGGGATTTTTGATGTGAGAGTTTGTGCTTTGTGCTTTTGGGGAGAAATGGTGAAAGATTGTGGGATGTTCTTTTGGGATGACTATGTGATGTTTTGTTTCACTCTGCATGTAGGGTGGTGATATGGGATTGTTTAAAATGTTAAAAAGTTTATTGAATGTGGTTTCATTTTTTTAGATTTCCGAGAAGTGATGGAATAAATAAATTAATATTAAATAATTTTTGAAATTTAATATTTTGGTTGGTAAGGTATGTTTATGTTGTTTATTGAATATAATAATGGTATGTGAAATCAATGGTGGTTGATGGTAAATAATGAAATGAATGGGTTTTAAATGTATAGGTATTGTGAAGCCAACTGTTAGGGGTCTCTAACTTATGAAATGACTATTGTAGATAAAAATAAAATCATATAGTGGGTTCATAAAAAGTGATAGTGATGTAATTTTTTTAGATGGCTGTGAACCAATAAGTTTGGTTTGTGTTAATTACATTATATAAATGTATACATAATACTTTCTCATGATTTCTACATGCACCAAACTCTGGTTAAGAACTATGTTTCATACATATAAATAATTACATGGGGTTGTTTATATCAAAATCAGGATTGGAGTAATATGGATGAGATCTCAATATTTTTAACTATCGTATCAACGTGAGGATGTTATAACATAAGATGTGATGGCTGGAAGTATGTTATTTCATTACATGATTGTTGTGGTAGCCAAGGTGTCTTCAAGTTGAGTTGTGATGTTCTTTCCCATGTGTCCTCAGGGTGAGTTGTGGCATTCTGTTCTGAGTGTCATCAGGATGAGTTGTGATGTGCTTTCCCATGTGACATTATAATAAGATGCGATGAGATTTTATATGATGGGATGTTCTATGAGGAGTAGGTTTGTGTAGGAGGGATATGTAGTGAGGCCTATGTGATATTGGGTAGGATATATTGTGAGGCCCAACTATGCGATAGATGAATGTTTTTTTAGGACCATGTCTGTGCGAGTGGGATGTGTTGTATGTCTCAAGTGTGTGCGGGTGGGATGTGATGCTATAAATGGAAGGGATGAGAGAGACATGACATACTACATTGGCTGAGAGATCTATTGAAATGGAAAAGTGGTTTGGGTTACCCTATCATAAATGTTATTTACATTAAATTGTATTAATTTTCTTGTGTTTCTTGGTGAGAATGCCTTGATGAGGTTAAGAAGATTAGTATACCTTAATAGGTGTTGTTTGGTTCTTCTATTTTCCCAAAAGGGCATTAGTACGATTTCAGCACATGTTTTTGAAAAAAAAATTCTTTCCTATTGAGTATACCTAGATGATAACCCTATGTATATAAAACTATTTTATTGATTCTCAGTGGATTACATGGACCGTTCTAGGCATTACTAGATTAGTCCTTGGGAAAAATTCTATTTCACTTCTTTTACTTTACTTTTGGGTATTTACATTAGATACTTTGTTGTTTTGAATTAGTTATATATATACATGAATTATGGGATTGTTATCAGGTTTCCATATATATTTAGTTATTTATTTATTTATCTGGGTGATTTTTTTGAATGATCTGTCTCATCTACTATCCTTTTTTCTGTAAAAAGTGTAATGCCTTCCATATTATAGAATTTATACACCCTTGGTGCTCGTCTCCAACCTGGGGGCTCAGAAAAGAAATAATTATGGGACATTATATCTCTCCCTTCATTGTGGAATCCTTGCAGGGTGATAGTCATGATAATATTTTTTCATATAATTATTTCTACACCACTAATATATTATATTTATGATTTATATAGCATTGTTAGAGTATACATGGTAAAAGTGATGTATTAATAATCATTCAATTACCCATCGGTAATTTTTTTCATGAATATATTGAACTAATCCTATAATAGATATTATTATATGATTTTTAAATGTTAATATTTATCAAGTAGAACACAAAATATTGTGAGTTATAGTTTCATTGAAAATGTTACATCTCGAAATTTTAGAGTATGAATATTGTATGTTATAGTGTGTATCACATGAATCACCTTGCATGTGATGGAATATAATATAATGATAATTTATTATATTAAATAGATTCTATATATTCAATATTTTGTCATGCATGAATTACTGGGTGTGCCTATATTACAAGCAAGATTGGATTTCTTCGATAGCTTGCATTACATGCAAGACCGAGTTGTTAGTTGAACAACAATACATTATTAAAATTTTATAATTTTATAAAAAAATACATAACCAAACCATTAAATTCGTAGTTATGAATATTATTAATTAACATATGAAAACATATTGTTAATAATAATTTTTTTTTAATTATTTGTTAAATGTAAATTATAAATTATTATAGGAACCAAATGAATATAAGCAGATTGTTTTTATATAAAACGATTTTTATGATCATGAAGAATTTTTATCCTAATAAATTAAAGTAATAAAAATTATTGAATGATTTTAATGAATTATATATGTGATATATTCAATAATATATCTTTTATATTCATCTAATCTATTTAACAACGATATGACAATAAAAAACCCAATTTTACACATAAAAACTTATATTTTTATTAAGATATTTTTGCCACTTTTTTATCGAACCCCTATATTAAATAATATTTTTTACCAATTTAGGGATTTAATTTTATATAATTTAATTTTTGAATTAATATTATAATAATTATATTAGGTTTATTTTTTTTTATTTTTATGAGAAACATCATTTTATGATTATTAGTAAATAATAAAACATTTTAGTTAAAAAATTCATTTTTGATTAAATAATTATTAATGTTATATTAAATATTAAATTTTTAAAGGAAAAATTAGATCAATTAAAAATATATTTCTATAATGTATTTCATTATAATTAATTTTACTTTGATATTGAATATAAACACTCAACAATCATTTGAACATTTTTTTACTAAATCTAGTTATTCATCCATCTGTGAGATAATAATTAATTTTATTTTACCCACTTCTGTAAACTGAATTTTGGAAAAAATGGACATAATTTTTTTAACAAATTTTATATTTGGATTCTAATAAGATAAAATGATTTTTTAACTAAAATGATTAGTGAATGTAATTAAAATTAGAAACAATTATTAGATCCAAATTATGATTAATAAATGCCTGAACCTTTATCATAAGGGCCCAAATTCTCTATACACACATCCAACACCAATTTTATGGACCTTATTAATCCATTGAAATTCCATTCATGATTTTTTTTAATATTATTTGTTTAGTTAGGTAAGATCACGTGCACTCCTATCTTGCTTCCAAAAAATACATGGGAGTCATTTTCCATCCCTATAAAATTTCATCCCCTCTACCCATTACTCAAACCACTCCAACCATATAGGTTATGCCAATATATAACTAAATAGATTCCCAACATCCATACTCTATACCTTGAAGCATGACTAATGGTAAAATCATTCAAAGGAATCCTTTTTGTATCAACCAAATAAGTTAGTCGATTAATAGGTAACACGTTCTCCCAAGTTTATTAGTCTCATATCCATTATCCACTTATTATACTTTTATTATTCTATGATTACAAAAAACATATTATTATCAAAATACTAGGATTATATTATGTTTTTTGTTCTACATACAATTATACACACCTCCATCTAATGGGTGATGAATATACTATTTCTGTGTCCAGTGAACTACTACCTCAAGAAACGATGATTATTCAATATTCCCCTAACACATCTCATATTGGACATTATGATAAACACACTATTTTTATATTATATAATATATATATATATAATATATTTTTTCTTATATAATTATAACTCATAACATACCTTTATTCTTTATATCTTTTGTAAATAAGATTAATTCATTTTAGGAAGTGTCCACTACTACCCCCTCAAAGCGATGTGATTTGACCATGAAATATATGGAATTTATAAAGGATGGTATTAATTAAATAATTTAAAATATATAAAATATACATTAAACATTATTTTTTATATCCATATATAGGATTTATTTTTCATTCATTTAATAAAATAATTAAATGAATGTTTCATTCATGCGTATGTACAACCTGCCATCTAAATGAATGGTGCACTTCAATTATAACATCCAAATATTATAAACTATTTTAGATACCTATATAATGGATATATATGATATTGAAATAAAATTTTTACATCTTTATATGATGAAAACTTGATAAATTTTACAATAATAATAGATAACAAGTTAGTACAAATGTGATTAACTAAGAAATTAACACCTGAAATAGTAAAAATAACAGAGTAAAAAAATGTGTCATAAAATATTGTAATAAGCTAATATATTATATTATAAATAGTTTAATTACCTTATTATAAGTTTTAGCATATTTTAAACTACTATGTATAAGGATAAAGACCACACAACAAAAGGGAGGTTAAGGAAAGAGAATTTCATCTCAATTTACATTACATTGGGACTTAGTTGTTATTATGGTCCAATTAACATTTATATGGTGAATATACAGCCTTTTGAGATTTAATTTCATTAATTTACTTAATATCATAACATTATATGTGTTGTTTCATATTATTCCTTCACAGGGATTAAAATTTAAATGTTTCAAAGTGGTATGGGACTATTTGTAATGTGTAATGATTATTATCCTACGGACTGTTCTTAATTAATGTCTTTTTAATATCCAATTAGTTTTTTGTTTTTAATATACTCTTAAAACAATCACATTTTTTTACATGAATATACATATTCTCATACAATGTATATTAGTATTGTCTATCTTTATTTCATTTTACATACAGTGTTCAAATTGAAAATTGTATGATTAACTGGAGAATTATTCATAAAACCATATTCATTATTCAATATGGATATTTGTAATGAAATATTATTTATTTGTATTAATTGATATGATCTATTATTTGTACTGGTATTGTTGGGCGGATCTTAGACTTTATATAGATCCTCGAAACATCGATAGGTTCCCATAAGACAAATTTGTTTCCCAAATTAAATGTGTTTGTATCCATAGTTGTTAACCATATTGTGAAAGGTAATGTTGGAAATAGGTTATCATGTCACATAGACATGGCATGAAATAATTAGTCATTTACCTTATTTAGATTTCGTTATTATACATTCATGATATTTTTCATCGACATATCTATTGATATATTTCATTATCGATTTATTGATTAATATGGAATGAGTTTTAGTTTCTTAAATTTACATATTGTTATTTACATATATATTTTTGTTGAATAGAATATGTAATTAGTTACTTACCATTTTTTGTTTATTTATTCTTATTGATTCATTATTTAATCCCTTTTACTTACCCTTACTAAGCATTTTAGGTCCCCCTGATTATGTTTATTTGCCGAGGTTATGATGAAGAAATCGTTTAATAAGGGTTAATGGATTAAATTCATTTTAGTTTATTATATACCATGATTTAATTATTTTCAAAATTTATTATGGGTATCATGTATCTATTCTGGATTCCAAGTCAGAAAAATTTATTAGTCCATCAGTAATTTATTCCTTGTAATAATGACAATGTAATAACATAATGCACCGGCTTCTGGATTCTAGGGTTGAGGTGTTACAGTTGGTATCAAATGAAGTATATAATACACCAAAAAAACTATATTTAAAAAACATTTATTATAGAGAAAATACAATGATATAAATTGAGGATAAGTATAGAGGAACATTCTAAATTTTGGTAAAGTAGAAATTATGTGGGAATTATTAGAAATAAATCCCCTTCTGAAGACTACATGTTGAAATGGTTTTGACATAGACGTACATATGAGTAACAACTAGGATAATGTGTTTCAGGCCTAACATGAGGTAACATAGTACATGAACAAATTCTTTATTATTCATCGGTTTTGAAAATCTATGGGTATACACATTGGATAATTAATAGTATATTAACCTACTATAATAATGGATTTAAATGTAATGATTTCCCAAATATAAATAGGGCTTATGATATTGGTATTTAAAATTAATAAATTTATGTTATGTGATATACCATATTTAGATTAATAGAATATACAAAATATAATTAGCTAAACTAGTATAAGTCGTTTTTTAGAAATGGTTCTTAGAGGAAGAAATGACTACTCAACAATTCATGTGAAACAAAGAGTAAGAAGGATCATGTCTTCCATGGATTTGGAACAACATTTAGATGGTAAATAATATGAAAAGTATTCTCATCATATGAGTAAATAGTATAATGTGTTAAAAATATATGTAAAGAATTATCTGAGTCATATGGTTTTGATGGAATGAAATAGAAGAAGAGTATGGAAGAGAAAAATATGGATAATTGGAAGACAGGAATGAGGGGGTGTACCAAAAATGATAACAGTGAAATAAATCACCTAGGAAAATTCTCAAATGGAATGTGAGTTTGTATTCAGTGTGGAGTGAAATGAAAACATTTCGCTGATTATAAGGGTATGAAATTTTTTTCCAATATACAATGCATCAAATGCAAGTTTTCATGACACTATGTGAATAAATGTCCCATACATCCAAATAATATACAATAAAATATGTTAATTCAAAATGATCATGTTATGATATTACTGAAGAGGAAGGGGAATGATTAATATACATATTCAAGAATTCAGTCATTTGAATATTTTATCAGTAACTTACTGGTTATAATAATTATTGAATATATAAGGATTATGTTGTAGTGATTTTTCATTGAATATTTGAGATAATATGTTGAATGGTACCAAGAAAAACTATTTCTTTGGAACATAAACTTTTAACAAAGCAAATAATTTTTTGAAATACAACCCTTCATATTTTCCTGATATTGAGATAATGCAAAGAGATGATTGATTTGGATAAGTGATGTATACCTTGGAACTGATTAATTACTTTCAAATAATTGGTCTATCATAACACTTATGGAGTTTAAAATATGGTCATATTTAAGAAATATATCAAATAACTTGTATCTTACACATGGAATATGTAATAATGCATGTTTCTAATTTTTTTTATGGTGATTTGAGTTATTACCATATATCAAGAGGATATACGATGATTATAATCAGATGTTTGGCATGTGAAAACATATAGATTCTCCATGTTGATTTGAGAGTAATGATAAGTTTATCTCAAAATATTTGTGACCTTCCTTCCAATTTATAGGATCATAATTGTTTGTAATAGTTAACCATTAATGGAATGGTTCATCCTTAAATGATATTTTAGTGGTTAATGTCTTAACTCACCATATGATGCATCTTATACTAAGATATGTAGTCGAAATAGATCATTGTTTAATCAAATGGAATGATTAAATTTTTAGAAATGTATATTTACTTATATTCTTATTTAGTGAAATAATTCCGACACTAAAGAGAATTTTTTTAAACAAATTGTTGTCCTATTATTATTTTTTATTATATAAATGGGATTTTTTTCAGACATATAGATTATGGTTTTTAGTTCAATGAATTTCAACTGAACATGTTATCTAAAACTATCTATCAACACATGATTGTTAGATATTTATTTTATATCCATGATTTCATTTTCAACCTATGTTATCCTACTAAGGAACCTAGTTAACTTACCATTATAATTTTCATATCAAACTTATTGAAATGATATGATAATTCAATATTTTTATGATGTGTTTATTTCAACAAAATTTTATTCTCAATACCTAGATTAGTACTCTCATGATTAAATTGTGATGACTCAATTTAATAAATATAGGGAGAATGTAAATTCCCAAAACTTAGAGTATGAATGCATTATTTTATAGCATGTATCACACTCATCCCCAAGTGCATGAGAGAATTTAATATCCTATGAATTTATAGATTATTAGGTATTTTTCAATAATATTAATATATTCAATAGTTTTCAATGCATGTAAGACTGAGTTAGTTAGTGTTACATTCATGTGCATCTTTCTTTAATAACATGCATTACACATAAGATCGAGTTTTTAACAGAACAACAATAAATTTTTAAAATTTTATAATTGAATATAATAATACTAAATCTAGCCATAAAATTACTATCATTAAATAGTATTATGTATCTTATAAATATATATTTTTTATAATAATATATCATAAATTTATATTTTAAATGTTAATTATAAATTCATATAGATATGAAATTAATTCAAACAAACCATTTTTATTTAAAACCATTTTTCTTCTCACAAAGATTTTTTATCCTAATAAATTAAACTAGTATCAGTTATTAAATGATTTTAATGAGATATATTTTTTATTTTATCAATAATATATCTTTTATATTCATCTATTTTATATGATAGACATAACATGTAAAAAACCAATTTTTAACATAAAAACCTATATTTTTATTATGTTATTTTTTACCACCTATTAGTGGAAGAACTATTTTTAATATGTCTTTTGAAACATTAATGAACTAAATTTAATAAAATTAATTTATTTTTTTAAAATAATAATGTACTAATTATCCATGGGTGAATTTTGGATATTTTTCTATAAAACATTTTTTTTATTATTAATGAAAAATAATGTATTTTAGTTAAATATTTCATTTTAATATAAATAATGATTTATGTTATATTATATATCAAATTTTTTTAGGTAAAAAGCGGTAAATTTAACATAACGTAGTATAATATAATATAATTCAATCAACATCACTTTGAAATTGAATAAAAAACATAATAATATTTTTCATATTTTTTTACTTAAACTATTTAATTCATCCATCTAAGCGATTAAAATTAATTTTAATCTTCCAAAAATTATGAATTTAATTTATAAAAACGAATGAAAAACATTGTAATAATGGTGATATATTGGTTCTAATAAGATAAAAATATTTTATTTGACCAAAATGATTAGTGAAAGTAATTAAAATTATTTTCAATTATTAAGGAAAAAATTATGCTTAATTAATGTTTAAAACATTAACGTAAGGGCCCAAATAACTGATCCACTTTTTTAGAAACCATTTTATGGTCACAATTTGTCCATTCACCTTTTATTATTGAGTTTTTTCTGTTTTTATGACTTTTTTAGGTAAGATCTTGTGCACCCATAACATGTTTCGAACAATTCCATGTGAGTCGTTTTCCATCCCTATAAAAGGCCACACCGTCTATCAAATACTCACACCTCTAAAAAAATAAGTTAGATAAATATCACCCAAAATTGATTCCCATTATCCCAATCCTCTTCTTTGATGCATTCCATAGGGAAGAAAAACCCCCATGGAAAACCATTTGTATAAACCAAAAGATGTTACCTGATTAAGAGGTAGCACCATCACTCAATATTTTTGGTTTCATTTCCATTATCCACATACAATAAACTTATTAAAATATTATTAAATAAAACATCATTATTATAAATATTATATTATTTTTTATGCTATGAGATAGACTTAAAATTTCACACACCTCAATCTATTTGGCTATGAACCACCTGTTTCATTGTATAGTGAACTACTGCATCACAAAATGATGATTGTTCAATTTTCATTTACCACATATCATGGTGGACATTATTATAGAAGATATGATTATATATGATATATAATATCTTTATAATATAATTATTCTTTTATAATTTGTATTTATATCATACCTTTATATTTTCCATCCTTTGTAAATATAATAATTTCATTTGAGGAAGTGTGGACTACCACCCCCCAAAGCGATTTGACTCATTCATTCATATATTCAATGTATAAAGGATAGTATAAATAAACATATATATAATATATATAATATATTTCATATATTTTATATATTATATATGGTAATCATATTATTCATAGTTATCATTTAGTCTGATTCATTTAATACATTAATGAAATGAATGTAGCGTTCACGCGTACGTACGACCAACGTTCTACATGGACAATTCACTACATTTCTAGTATCAAAATACTATAGACTACTATAGAAACATATATGATTGAAATTTATAATTTTTACATCATGTTTTACATTTTTTATATTATTAAACAAATATAAATTTGATAAGAAGGACAAATAACATGTTAAAAACAACTTGACAAACTAGGAAATTAATACCAGAAATAGTCAAAATAATTAAAGAGTGGTAACCAATGTGTAATAAAAAATTATAATAATGAAATATAAGATATTATAAACAATATAATGGTTCTTTTATAATTTGGTAAAATATTTGGAAACACTATACATGATGATAAATACC
The DNA here is from genome assembly GCA_963277665.1 of Viscum album. Lineage (NCBI taxonomy): Eukaryota > Viridiplantae > Streptophyta > Magnoliopsida > Santalales > Viscaceae > Viscum > Viscum album. The sequence goes on along the minus strand of OY728135.1, from coordinate 1,542,592,178 downwards.
ACACAACAAATGGAAGGTTAAGTTAAGGGAATTACATCTCAATTTACATTCTATTGTTTCTTATTTGTTATTATACACAAAATAACCATTATTTTGTGTATAAACTAAATTTTGACATGTTATATCTTGAATATCCATAATTTCAAGATATTATATATTTCATTTAATATTATTTCTTTACGGGGATTAGTATTTAAATGTTTCAAACTGGTATGTGACATTTTGGAATGTTTAGTGATTATTATATTAATAAATGTTCTTAATTATTATATTTTCATTGTTAATTAAATTTTATATTATTAAAATCCTTTTAATATAGTCCATTAATTTTAATTTTTCATGAATATCCATATTCTCATACAATTTATATTAGAATTATTAACTGTATATCATTTTACATATGGTGTCCACAATTACTACTATTTGATGAACTATTGAATTATTCATAAAATTGTATTCCTAATTAAATATTGACATTTGATAAGGAATTTTATTTATTTTTATTAATTTATAATATGAAATATATGGAATTTTATTTATGGGTAGAGACCATATTTTATATATCTATCTTGTTTCGTTGATAGTTTCTCCTAAGACAAATTATATGGCTAAATTAATCACGGTTTTCTCCATAGTTTAAAAACATATTATGAAATGTCTTGATAGTAAATTTTTTTCATGTGCCTAAAAAATAATGTCCAATAATTAAATATTTCACTCACTAATATTCAGTTATTACTAATCAATGATATTTTGTGTTGACGTATCTATCAATAAATTTCCTTCCCAATTTATTAATTTTGGGTGAATGAGTTTCATTTTCTTACTTTTCCATATGGATATTGACTTATGTTTTTTTGGAATGGAATTTATTATCTCTTACATAAATTTCTATTTTAATTTATTTCTATTGATTCATTACTGATTCCACATTACTTACCCTTACTGAGAGTTTTATCTCACCCAAACTATTTTTCATTTACTATTATTTAAAGAAAATTCCTTTGAATAAGTGTTCATAAGTGAATTTCATTTCAGTTTTTTGTATAGAATGATTTATTTTGTTCTCCCAATGTATTTTGGGAATCATGTATAAAATCTGGCATTTGAAGACCACTAAACTGTTTGATATTTTTGAATTTATTTCATTTAATAATAAAAATTTAATAATGTAAATCACACGCTTTAGGATTCTGGGGTTGGGGTGTTATTAAAAATGTATATTCATTATTCATTAGAATGAAAATAAAACATGGTAACATAATTTTATTCTCCAAGATGAGATCCTAAATAAATATCATCTTATATAAATGTATATAATATCCTAGTAAATATATTAATGAAATGGGAGATCTAAAACCCTAGTAATAAAATAAAAATATAAGGTAGTATAACTTGTTAATAAACTGTGTAACATTATATCATAAAAAATAAGAATCTATATTAATAAAATTTGAGTATAACATAAATCACATGGTTTCATTAGTTCAATGAATCATAGTAAATGCTGTTGAAATGTATAAAATAATGTAAAAGTTTGTCAATTATAACATCCTTGAAGGTATAACATGGTGGAAAAGATCAGTATTTGATTAGTTTTACTCGCCAATCCAACACATGAAGTCTCACAAGATTAAATATTTATCCAATAAATTATAGAATTATATAAGGGAACCCATCATAAAAATATAATTATTTATGTCTTCCATAAAATGTATGTCTATGAAAAGTAATAAAATATTAATAATGAATTGAAAATTGGGATGCAATATCCTACCTAAAATATTATTCAATGGTAATTTCATAATTACATTATTTATAAAATTAACATAGGAAAATATTAACCCATAAATGAATGGGATAAACATGCTAGTATACATTTTTGACAAATAAATATATAATTTTGAAGCAAGTTAGTAATTATAAAATAGATCATCAAACAATTATAGGGATAATGATTATAATCGGAAGAAAAATGATTGTTAAGTGAGATCCCTTTACATGAACATTTTTCATAATGTGTATTTTTTATCTTGCTGAATAATAAGTTTATTTTAATTGTATAATTTAGTATTACTATTATCTTTTCTTTTAGTAATTTTATTTAATCTTTTATAATGTTATATTCTATTGAATTATCATTTCGGATCATGATAGATTCTTTGATGATGTTAAACTCATATGTTAAAAATATAATTGGAAATATTTATATGGTAAAAGTGATAATTAGTTCATCACCTATACAATAAATATAATATATTAATTATCAGTTTCATACATATATTATATCTCCAAAATATTTCATGATGGATTGTAATGAAAAAATTTTATGCGATATAATTATGGAGACAGTAGTTTGTACATGCTCATGTGTAACATTTTAATTTTTTAATGATCATGATAAAAATAAGGTAATTATTCTTTTAAATTTATAAATTTAATAATATATCATAAATATAAAATTATTTCTATTTATACACATATATATATAATTCTTGTTATGTAGTTACAAAAATCACAATACTTCACGAGACGGTAATCCTCTACACAAATAGATAACATTATCATTTTTCAGTAGATGGTAATGTAATATGGTATTTGATATATTAAATTTTATGAATTAATAATATTTCATTAATATACTATATTAATATTAACTTAATCAACATTTATATTTGTGAAAGTATGCAATGGAAAATTCATTGAATCAGTTCATGAGGTGGTAAACCATTATACAACTGAATGGAGGTTTCGCTTCCCATTTCATGAAGAGGAGACGAATTGATAATATTAAAATAGAAGAATAAAATATAATTTTTTGGGATATAATGATTTTTATTATATTATAATTATTGAATGATATTTCTGGTTGGAAAAAAAATTGACAAAAAATATATGTCCAACAAAGAATGATTCCTTTTATTTTGAACATATCATTATGATTATATGTAACTAATCCCTATATTGGATTTCTAAACAAAACATTGAAAATAGGATGTGTGGAGGGAACAATATAAGGAATTTTGTTATGGATTTTACAAACTATAATGATTCTTATTATTGAAATGGAGTGGAGGGTATATTCCCGTTAATAATTAAGAGATGGGAATTTTTTTCAACAATCAAAGTTATTCATTAATGGGGAAGTTAAAATCAAGAAAAATTTATAAAAATTATATAAATGTTGGGTTTGAATGGTTATATGGTAGAGGAAAACTAGTAACAATGAATTCTATTTTTTAAAATAAAAATTAATCTATTTGAATCTAATGATACTCCCTTTTTCCATTTCTATTTTGTACAAAGGTAAGTAGTATTTATTGATTAACTATTCATTATGTGAAATTATAATTTGAATCTATTACATAATATTAATTTTCATTATTTAATATATGTAATAAATTTTATAAATTTAATTTAACTGAAAGGGTATAATTTAATTTAACATAAATCCCACAAAATGTGTCGAAAAATTAGTTTTTTGGAAATCCATTTTTTCAGCAATATATGATGTTATATTAATTATATGGATTTTAATCATTTTTATATTAATATTATATCATATAAAATGATATATAATCTGTAAATATAATTTTTATATTTCTTTATTAGGGTTTATTTTACTTATTTACAAATGATAAACATTTTTCATTAACAGACAATTTGTAGAGATCCAAATTCTATGCATAAAGATAATATCATATCAAAATCATGAAATGTAAAATTTAAAATAAATGAAATAAATTATAATAAATAAAATTATCCTTACAAAAGTTTGAGAAAAAACTAAAAAATATACTAGAAAATTAAAATTAAGTGATTTCATAAAAATAAATTATAGTACTTTAATAATTTATAGTTTTCAAAATTTACTAAAAAATAAATCATTTAAGAAAAATTAGACAATTTAACCCTATGTAAAATTTTTAATTATGATTTGAAAATAATGAATATTTTATAAAATAAAATATTTAAATATTACAAGAAATTTATTTTATTTTCATAAAAAATATATTAAAATAGATTTTTATGTGGATATATTTTTAATAACTAAAATCAATAAATTATATATCATGTCATTATATTAAAAGAATTTATCAGTACATTTATATCGATTTGTGTCATTATATACATATATCATAAATTATTTAAACATTATTATAACAATAAATTTAATATTCAGGTTTCAATATTCTTATTCCAATAATCAATGTTCATCTAGACTTAGTGCTGCATGTAGCACATGATATTGGGCATAATTTTCATCATTGACAAAAAAAAAGGATATTTATTCTTCCCCAATTTGAAAAATCCTCCCCCAAAAATATTGAATATTATAAAATATTTAAACATTGTGATGATATTTTTCATGGAATCATTGGGATTCCAGGTTGCCTCTCCATATATATGACTCCTATATAACACTTGGAAATGAAGAGTCATCATGTTTTGTTGAAAATTATTTCTATGGTCCCAGATCATTGTATGATTCTCCTCATATGATAGATCATTTTTAGCTATAATTCCTATTAATTAAATACTTTTTGAATGATATGGTAATCCATGAAATTTCTTACATACATTGGTTCTCAGTTAAATGAACAACACTTGATATTACCCAAAGGGATTTTCTAATCTCCATGGGTATGTGAGATTCACCTAGAATCATACATGATGAAAGATGGAACAATTTTTACACAAAATATATAGTGATAAACGTTATATTTTACTAATCTAAGAAGTATAATGAGATATAGTAATAGAAACCAAATAGGTATAACAAAACCCATAGTATTATATAATCAATGTACATAAATATGTAAAGATTAAACTAAACCATCCCAATGGTATTTGGAGGAACCCATCACCCTGATTCACCTCCATCACTCCAAGACAAATGTATCAAGAACATACAACACATCCAAGATGAATGATACATATACATTTTATTTTAATAAAAACTTCAACAAAATCATTATGGAAATGTTAGGGTGTTTGCTATAAAATGATATAGGTTCTCACTATGTGTTCTATAATGGATTCCATAATAATAAATCAAACCATGGATTAAATTTTATTAAAATAGGGAATGATATTTTATATCATATTAATAAAGAAAATATGGATTAATTTTAAATGATGGAAACATAAAACATGGGAGGTAGTCCAAAAGTTTATTAAGGTACTTAAAAAAGAAAAGTAAATAGTCCAAAAAAAATTAACACCCATTTAATGTTTTTCTTTACCTATAATTTCCATTTAATGTATGAAATAATATATTTTTTCATGAAAAATATATATATTTATATTCTAATAATCATTTAAAACCCAAATTACGAAATTCAAATCCCTTTTCAGTAGCATAGAACATTATAGTCTTAAAACCCTTTTAAACCCATTTTTTATTTCAAAAATCATACATATTTATATAAATATAATTATTAAGAAATCTATTAAATATCTATAAAAGTTATCACCAATTAGAAATAATGGGGCTCAGCCTTTGGTATAAGGTATATTGAACGTATATGTGAGCTATAATGGGGATCAACCCTTCATATAAACAATAATCATGTCACCTGTGAGATATAATGTGGATAAACCCTTCTTATAAAACATATTGGGCACAACCATTTATTAAAATGATCATTTACCAAATCATTAATTAATATATTTAAAACACTTTTAAACCATTTTGTAAAAAAGTTTCAGATATCAAAATACAAATTTTTTATAAAAAACACATTCCAAATATAATAGTCAACCAAAGAAGAATGAAAAAAATTCCATCAAATTTTCTATGAAAATATATAAAGGAAATATTAAATAATTATCATGTCATAAAATTTGTAATTTTCATACATGTTATATATATTAAAATTTTATTTCTCACATCCCACCTATTTATTACATATCTTTTATTGTTATTTTACAAACATATGATATTTAAAGTGTAGGGTCTTTAAAGAGAGGTACATAAAATATGAAAAAAAATAACATTTTTTAATATACTTGATATAATTATTTAATACATCATCCTAAGTACAATTACTGTATCTCATCACAGGGAGGCATAAATCAAAGGAATGTGTGAGCATAAGGTCTAGTAAGGAAAAATGAAGGTACATTTTACATATGATCTAGATAGAAATAAATAATTAAATGAGGCATATCATAAATCTATGATAATTAGAAAAATAATAATAAAAATAATATCATGAAACATAAAATGAAAATTTGGATACAACAATTAATTTAGACATTAATAAAATATCACCAAGGTCCATCCTAAAGGTGTAACAAAAATTATAATGGTTATTCACAATGTAATAATAAAACTTATCATATCTAGAGATTAATTTAAATTCAGAATTCAGTGGATTGATATCATCGAGAACCCCTAATATGAATTTATTTTCATGTTATCCACATATATCATTATGATGAATTTCAAAAATAACCCAAATATAATAAAAGAAATGGGTTTCATATCAAAATTGTGACATTTTAAAAGGTTAATAAAAACATGATCGTTGTGTAATTTATAATCCACAGAAAGGGATTGGGGTTTTCATGTTTTTCAATTATAGAATAAAATATAACATTTTATTTGTCTTGATAAATACTCCTAGAAATAAAATAGGTTTCGGAATTCAAATTAATAAAATAATATAATTTCATGAGAAAATAGAGAGCGATTTTGAGATGAAATTTTTACAGCATAAGATTTATGTAACATGGTTTTTGAAAACTTGAAAATGAAAGTTGAAATAGGTCACCCATTCATAATAGAGTCATAAATCTGTGTGTGAAAATAATAACATAGAGATAATAACATGGTATGGAAAAATTTAAGACACACCACATAAAATAGAATTTGAATGAAAAATATAATTTTCTAATTGCCTTATGAAAATTCAACAGCCTAACGACATCACTTAGAAATTCAAAAAATCAGTGGATGAGATAAAAAATTGTTTCTTATCATTTTTACATAAAATGGAAATATATATGAATATTTAATAACATATCCCAACATAATAAAATTGAAATAAAAATACATACCATAATTGAAGTCTTGACTAAAAGAGATGGGTGAAAGGTTTCATTACCATGACGAATAACATCAAAAACACAATTATTGGGACCATGGGGGGTTTATGGGAACGTTTGGAGGACTCATTGGGATTAAAGAATACTATATAGTTGTTTATAAGGAATTTGGAATGATATAAATGAATGGGATGGTATTAATAGAATAATTGATCGAATGTTTTATTAATTTCCATGGGGCACCATAATAGTGGTATTTGAAAAACCATCCTCTTTACCATTATTTTTTCACACGGTTTTGGACACATGGGATATATAAAATTATATTTTAATCAAAAAAGTATACAAATATTTTAAATTTCATATTATGTCAATATTTTCTCATAAAACACACCCAAAACTCAAAAACTGCATTTTCAATATTCATTGAAAAACAAAAAATTTTAAAAATATCTGATAAATTTACCCTAACCTAATATTTATATTTTTATTTCAAAATTGAATTCAATTATATAAAAATACTTGTAAAAATTTGGAATAATTAATTTTTGTTTAAAATCTCTCTTTACCACAAAAAATGTGTACAAAACTAATAATTTTTTAAATAGTTTTTTACTAATTCTATTAGATCATACTACCATTTAAAATGCCTAAATGATATTATCAATTAATTAATTTAGGTTATAATTCCATTGCTCAAGTTACTATTCATAAAGGTAATATTTTTATACATAATTCACTATTCCTCAAAAAAAAATTATCTTATAAGACTATAAATTTCATACTAATCGTAATTGTATATGTCCATTTTTTTGAAAATAATTTCACATTATTAAGTATTTAAAGTATAAAAAATATTTTAAAATATTCTTCTATTTCAAAATTCATCAAAATTTTGAAACTATTAATGATAAATCTTATATTTATTTTCATATCTTAAATTCAAAAATATTACCATAATATGAAAGAATAAAATTTTTTATATGCAACGATTATACAAATTATCTAAAGCTTCATTACATGGCTCCTTATATCACCAGCATAAGACCTGAGAGTAAGGTGTGCAATAATGGTGGAATTTTGGTGCAGATCAAAGAAACATTCTCAATATGTGATTTCAATCTTCTTTAATTTCACTCATGGGTGGTTTTTTTTAAGATTAACATGTTGAAGATCATCTTGGGCTTGGTCTAGTGAAAAACCAAGTCACACTTCCTCCTTCCCAAGCTCCGAAAGATGGGCTTCGTACGGCCTGAGTTTACTGGATGAGTCCATTTAAATTTTATTCTTCATTAGTTATCCCTTATTTATCTATTATAAACCAAATTTATTAAATAAAAATTAATTATTATTACCAACGGTCATATAATGGTCAAAACTCAAAAGTTACATTTACATAATACTTATATAGTTTTATTGATTATGATACAACAAATAATACATTTTCAAGAAGGAAACTATTATTCAAATGTTCGGTTGCTGACATTATTCCCCCATCATAAATTTGGACCCCTTAATTTCATCTCATACCATCAAAAGGGAAATGGTGTAGTTTCTTATGCCTCACAGACTTTTCTAGTTCCCATGTGGATTCATTATATTTGTGGTTCCTCCATAACACTTTAAAATTGTGTGTAGTCCTGTTGTGTAGAACATTATCTCTACGATCCAAGATAACCACCAAATACTCCTCATATGAGAGTTCATGTTCTAGTTTTACAACCTATGGATTTAGTACAAGTGAATATTTTGCTCTTTATTTCATCAAAAGGTATAGGTGAAAGAAAACATGATCTTGTACTTGATTTGGAGGATGTGTTAGCTGATAGGCCACAACTCCAACACGATCAAGGATTTTATTTGGGTGCATGTACCTATGGATGAGTTTCCCTTTCTTCCCAAACCTTGTGAATCTCTTCAAATGAGAGATTCATAGAAACATTTCTTCTCCAAAAAACAAATTCCTAGTCTCTTCAAAGGTTGTCGATATAGATCTTTTTTTGACTCTGAGCAGCTTTCACGTGATAGTGGTGGGTATAAACCTTTCCTGTCATCTATTGCACATGATCAGTCAAAAGAAGCTTTCACTCACCATCTACATCTCAAGATGTTTATGTTCTACATCACTACCCTTATAGGGATTTATAGGGTTCTATTTGAATTCTTGAGTGGATAATATTGTTTTAAGAGAACTCAACTACTTGGAGGTGTTGATCCCATCAACCATTAAATTTCATTAATCATGTTATCTGCATGTCCCCAAGTGTTTGAATAGTTCTTTCATATTTTGTATCAGATTATAGGTGATCGGTCATACAAAAAATATATTCAGTACTCAAATAATGTTGAATACTTCTTAATAATTATTATGTGATCCTTGGATCATGATCATATACACTATAATGTGGAACTTCATTCCACATTACCAATTCCACAATGTAAATCCTAGAAAGTTGATAAAAGGATAAATCCTCCCAAATAGAGATAAAATGGGCAGTCTTGGTTAAATAGTCTACTATAACCCATATCATATTGTTTCCTTTGGATGTTCTTGAGATACTAGTGTCAATTTCCATAGTGATATTGTCCCACTTCCATGCTGGTATGGTTACTGGTTATAATACACCTTTAAGAAGATGTTTCTCTACCTTCACTTATTGACATACTAGAAACCATGTAGTGTAGTTTTCAATATCCCTTTTAATATGATCTAAAATGAACTAATATTCTATAAAATTTTATTTAATTATATGGAATTATTACCAGAATTTGAAAATTGACGGCAAGTGATTCTGAGGCCTGGAGAGCCCAGAACTGAATTTTTTAACTTTTTTATGTTATGTTTAGTAAATATGCGGGTGGGAATTTCTATCTTTTAAACTGGTTCTCAAATTGAAATTCGGATTGCACCGTTGGATTAACAGTTCAAATATTCTCTTAGTGAAGGCTTAACCTCGACCGACAAGGGTCATATTAATAAGTTAATTTACTGGACATTCTGGAAAAAATAATAAAATAACTATATGTTATTTTATCTTATTCATCCACTGATGAGTTGAAGTTGGAAAAACCATTGTGTAATGATGGTCATTAAATGTCTATCATGTAATGAATCGATCCTATCATTTTGAAATAGTAATGCTCGTAGGATTAATTAATCCTTAATTATGGTTCATTAAAGAACTGTATTAATGAACACAAGGTGACTTGTTTCATTATTTAATCAAACTATTGGAAAGTGATTTGACAACTGTGGGAGAAGTCTCTATCATGACACTGATGAATTTCCTCTCCAACAAAGAATGGTGATCGAACGATGATCATTGGAGGAATTGAACCAGGAATCAACAAGAGGCTATGAACATTGAATGACAAAAAACACGGATGTTCATTCATTCATCCGAAACAAATTCCACCAAATCTAGGTAGAGTGTTTAATTGTTGTATGTGTTTAAAAGTCTCCCCTTTTTCATTATTTATTAATATTATGAAAGAGTATCAACTGACAAATGGGTTGATCCATGATTCATTATTTTTTGTTAGAGGTTGTTTTAGAGTATCTATTAATGGATTTCCTTCATTCTAATGATGATTTATGATTTTGACATGAGAAAACACTAACACATAGGGCATGGTCCAATCCGAACCAGGCATATACCCCATGTTGTTCTGGTTTTATGTGAGTTCTTTGTGCATTTCAGAGAATATTGGTGGCAAGATGAATATAAGATCCTTGCAATGAAGATGGAAACCCTAGAGGCCCACAAGCAAAGAGGGGAAAAAGAACAGACCATTATAGCATCTCTGGTGTCCCACAAAAGTCATCACTGGAGTGGTACCACCGTCACGGCAACACCAGAGACTAGTGACAACGGTCAATCAGAGCCAACCACATGGAGAAGCGGCAACCGCATGCATTGCACTGGAAAAATCTACAGCAAGCCGACCACAGCGGGGGAAAACCCTAGTGCTAACGTACCGCGCGAGAGGGGGAGATGAGTGTCCTGCTCTTGCTACTCGGTTACAGTGCAATCACCAGCTCTATTAGAACATTTTAGAATGAAGAGTGGATCCCTGATTGTGCTGCCAGCTGGGACGAACCGGACACCCATCGTCCGGTTCGGCTCGATTGGCCCACACCATGCATCCCTGATTTTCCAGACAGGATAAACCAGATGGTCAGGCAAGACCCACTAGCCATTTGAGAATGACAAAATAGTCCATACCAATGGGCCCAATGGTTATGACAGGTTGGATCTCTACAAGACCCATCCAGTCTCGTTTCACTAAAATGTTAGTATCTTTCTAACCTTGCATTCAATTGACGCGTGATCAGTGGCATTGGGACCCTAGGAGAGAGGCCTTCCATTTGAGATACTCCACATGGGTTTGGGAAGAAGTTCGAATACATGTGGGTTAGAGATGACTCGAATCCAACTATTCCTTATTTACCTTTTTTATTATGAATTATAGACCATACATCTGATTGACAGACCACCATTCTCATTGGAACCCTTAATACATGATTGTCTGTTGGGTTACATCTTCATGGGAATTCATGTAGTTTGATGCACGACCGATATATAGAGGAGAAAATTCTATGAAACACAATAACACCAAGTTCGTGAATCTTGTGGCTGGTTTTCATGTGAAAGAGACCATCCATGGATTGGCATAGATGTGACCCTCTGCGGATCAACATAAAATTGACCCTTCTTGGATCAGCATGAAAGCGATCCTCTATCCATCGGAATTAAGGATTACCTTTATGGATCAGCATAAAAGTGACCCCTCCAGGATTGGCATAATAGAGACCCTTCATGGATCGACATCAGAGAAAATCTTTGTGAATCTGAAGCTGTACGACCCTTTGTGGATTGGTAGTATTGAAACCCTATGTGGATTATAAGTAGAGCGACCATTTGTGGTTGAGTAGTACATAGTACCTTCATGTAACAGTAGAAGAACTGCTCAAAAGAATAAAATGATCTAGCTCATGTCTAATCATCATTATTACTTTTCACTAAGTAGTTTACCTGGTGTGAGCTGTCTTTTCTATATTCTTGGTTATTAAGATCATGCCTTTTTGTTTTCCTTTGAGTAATATTAGGAGACATTCAGGGTATCAAGGTCCATACTTGGTAATTTTATACTCACCCCTTTAATGTCTTCTCCCTCAAATTGGTGTGTCTTTTGTAGACAATGAATATATTGACTGAGACATGGGGAGCTAGAGCTAGATAGAGCTTGGAGGTGATTGATATACTTGAGAAGCATAAATGACGGAAAATGATGAGTTGTACCTACCATTTAGGTAGGATCCTTGGTGGAATACCACCAGATCATGTTTTTTAAATATTTTGTACTTTATTTTCAATTGGGTTTTTATAGTGTCTCTTTTTTAACTTTTGGTTCACTCTTTTACTAAAAAAAATTATACTTTGTGGTTTCCTTTGGTTGTGTAACTAGTAATTGTGTGTGTCTATTTAAATTTAATGTCTTCCAATTTGGGATATGACATTTTTGGTTCTAGTCAGCAACCCCTGGGCTATGGAAGGTGGACTTGGGGTTGTCACAGCACCGGTCCCTGAGGATGGGTCATGAAAATGTTGTATAAATGGTGGTATATTCTAAGAGAAGAACTAAGAGTATATGCTTTAAATGTAGAAATAGTGTTACGTGTCTTGAGCTTGGATTATAGTTCATGTAGTCCACTGTTGGTTCGGTGACTGGAATATCCATATAACAGGACTCGACGTTCTGAATTCTAACTCGATACAAAAAAACAATGTCAGTGTGTGTTTTGAAAAAAAAATTGATCTCCTTGGTGTCAGATCACCAGGTATAACTTATTTGTCATAGAACATATGTTTCATGAAAGGGTTTCACTATGTAGATATCCATCCAAGATTCCAAGGAGATATCATGATGATGGACACTCGAGCAATGAGGTGTCGGTGCCAGGTCGTCTTATAGTGATAGAACTTTTTGGTGGTGTGCATGCAGCAACACCAGCAATAGGAAAGTAGTTTCCACTAGCCCCAGTAGCGGACCGTGCACACCGACTGTAACACCCTATGATTTTATGAGAAATATTATTTTTAAATTATTATGTTATATGAAACACCAAAGGAATACTTCACTACACACAACACTGTCTTGGCATGCCTTGCACGCTAGAAGAACCTTCTTCGATAACTTGCGTTGTACGCAATACCATGTTTTACTAAATAATGATATATTATTATAATTTTATGAACTAGATGTTATGAAAAGTATTAAATGAATTTTTAATTTTATATAATTATAATTCATCTTCCACATTTTCTATAATGGGATATGAAATCAAAACCAATTTTTCAGATAAAAGAAGTATTTTTCAAAAAATGTACTTTTACTGCCTTTTGATGGCGCACCCATTTTAAATATAATTTTTGAAAAGTTTATAAGTTAAATTTTACAAAATAAACTTATTATTTTTAATCAAGACATTAAAATTTACTTTGGATAAATGTTTTATATTTTTCTGTTAACTTTCATATTTTGATGAATTGTAAAAATTCGCTAAATTTTAATTATAAATAACATTTTTTCAACTAGATAATTTATATAGTTAATATATAATATTTAATGGTTTTAAAGTATAAATAGAATATATTTTTACCCGTTAATATAATTCAAGTCATTATCATTAATTTTACATTGAATTCATAGGTAAAAACATCTCAATCTTTTGCAACGTTTTAACTTTTAAAACATGTTTTCTCAACAGCATGATTAGTTATTAATTAAATACTGAAACTTTTGTGTTTTGAATTTGGAAAAATGGATTCCATATTTGGAATCATTAGGTCCAAATTATTTTAATAATATACTTTTTATTTGTAGACATTATGAATAGTAACTACGATAAATTTTATTTACTATAGTTAAAGGTAAATCGGGTAATTAAAGGTAATAATATGATTATAAAATTACCCTAACACCTACCAAAATTATATTGGATGAATAAAAGTTGACCCATATCACCTAAGGGTCGTACCAAATTCATTTCATGGAATTTTGACCATGAAAATGATGTAATTAATATTAAAACCAAAGAAAGTGACAACATGTCACTCTCTTATATCTTATAAGTGTAATAATTTTATTTCAGTAATATACCTCATAAAACATAGAATATAAATAGTATCCAGAAAAAAAATTATCTACATCGTGAAAATTTATTTATAATTTTTAGTTATTAAATAATTATCATTAATGATGACACAATAGTGATGTAGAAATTATTTTATTGATTGAAATATTAAACCAATGGTTTTAAAAATATTAAAATAAATATTATATGAAATAATTAATTTTTTATAAAAAAAATTAGATTAATATGAATTTTTAGGAGTCTATTAAATATTTTGGTTCTAATATATCCTCTGTGTGGATTTCATTTAAATTCAAATAATTGAATAGTGTCAAAATTGACATTATTGTTATTTTATAAAAAACATATTATAAAATTGTTTAAAAATAACACAAAATATTTAAAAATTATTAATTAAAAATTATGTAGTCTAAAATTTAATAATTTATTTAATTATGGAAAATCAACAATACATAATTATTTATATATTACAATTTAAAATTTAGAATTTTGTTACTACAAATAAAATTAAATAGATTAAATAATAATAAATAAAGTTGATAGGGATTAAAATAAATTACCTACATTTATAAATATTATTTGATGATAATATTACATCCCTATCTCATCTAATCCTTTTATTTGAGTCATTTTTGGAAGTTTTTATATGGGGTTTGAGTTTATTAAAAATTAATATTTTTGAAGTTTCCAAAAGTGCCTCTCTCCTCTCTTATAAAAGGGAACCGCCTCTCACTCCTACTCACACCACATTGAGCCTTCAAGCTCGGACAAAACCTTCCCATTTCTCATATCCACTTCCCTAGAAACATAATAGAGGTCCTGGTCTTATTCCAATACCATATTTAGTGCCCTATGAGGAGGTTTAGAGGAGACACGTCGAAGAAGATGTAATATCCTTTACTGAATCATTTCTTCTTCTAAATTATCTTCATTTGTTGTTTCATAATAAAGTAATAATATAAGTATCAATAATATACCTATATGTTATTATAAATATTAACCATCCATATTTCACCTTCTATCCATCCTACGAAAATTGAAATCACTGCATGTGCGTACGTATGGAATACCGTCTCCACACCGTGGTGTAATCTATTTTTCCACCACCACCTTACATGGATGGGTATAATGGTGGAAATAACAACATTATATGATTATTTTAACATGATACTAATTCTGAGATATTCTATCACCCACTCCAATACCATTCATCAATTATGGGAACGATATTGTCGCTCGTGCGTACGTACATCTTACCGTCTCCACGATGCAATGTGATTCATTCTACATGATCTTCATTAAACCATGATTATATAAATGTATTTAATGAATAAATCTGATATATATTATACAAAAACCATTCTGTAAATTATGTAGTTATAACCTAAAAATTGGAATAAGAATTTATTTGACAAAACATGAATAAGAACATATAGCAATGAACGCCTGAATAACAAGTAGCAATGAAATATTACAAATAAGAGGATAATAATATGGCCATGTATGATATAATAACATTGAGTATGATTATGGAATAAGTCAATGACATTATTTAAATCATTATACAGGAGGTTTGGATACGTACAAAGCATATCGGACCAAAATTAAGTGGAAATCTCACAATCTCAATTTTATACGAGATTGTTTATACTTTAGAATTTAATGGGGGCATATTTATCATTCACATCCGTGTTTCCTCAATATGTACTATTATTTATATCCTCCTACAATTTTTTAAATACAATTTTACCTTTTGGTGAATTTTTAGTAAAATATATGAAAGGAATCCTTTGTCGTTTTTAGTACGAGATAGTTTTTGACTTTTCCGGACAAAGTACGCGAAGAATGTTTTTTAACTTATACGGCATGAATGGATTATTTATAAGAAGATTCCTTTACATGTTTTCAAGTTTATTCTCAATTAAGTTATTTTAGTTTAAAATATTTTGACATGTTTAGAAATGAAAAATGTTTTTGAAGTAGAAAGGATATTTTCCTCAAGAATAGAGTTCAAGTGTTTTATAAAAATTAATTTCTATTTATGATAATATAGGGTTATGATTCTATCCATATTATTACATTGATTTGATTATGTTGTGATGAAATTATTTTTATGAATTCCTATTAGCTTATATGTATTATGTTATGATGGCATGATGTATAAGAATCCCATTTTAATTTCATGGGTTATGATATGATTTATGATTTATGATTTTGTGGCACACATAAGAATGGTTTCATTAAGAAATTGGTGGGACCAATATCTCCCTCCAATTAATTGGGTAAATATTTATATCTTGATAGATAGAAATGGATAGAACGACAAGATAATCTGGTTCAGTGATAAAGAACTAGAATTAGGAGTGAACTGGGTTCAGTAATATACTTTTTCCTCTATGATGGTCTTGCCAATGATTCTTGACTAATATGAAATGATTTTATATGATTATGTGGGTATGACACAAAGTTTCATGTCTTATGATATTAATATTGGTATTCCATTTCACTATTATGATTTATCCCATGTCATGATATTATGATATCTATTTCAGGATAAGATTTTCAAAATGTTATCTTCCTATAAACCAGTTGATTATGCTTCTTGGTTTCTAAAGACACTATACCTATACGGTACTATCCTGGTTTTGTAATATGTTGTAATATTTACGCTTCAATTCTTAAGTAATAACAATGTATGTAATGTATGGGTCGTTATAGTTGGTATTAAATGAAGGTATAGTCAACCTTTGGAAACTAGGATGTGAAATCCATAGTAAGAACCCTAAGGATATGTCTAAGCATAGAACACAATATTAGTGTTTTAGAAATGGCCATGAATAACCTATGATAAGACCTAAATTGTGTAATTTTATTCATTATTATGTGGTTTTCCTATTATTATTAGTGTTTCTCACACTATACTTCTTGGTTTAAGTCAATGCCTCGAAACCGAAGGAACCGTGTTAATGCAGAATGCGACGTGCAACACAATGATTGTCCCCATGAGCAACCAAACATTATGGGAGCTGGAATAAAAAATCTTTTAACCATGCTCACACAACATTATCAAGCTATACATCATGTTTGACATCCAAACGATCAAAGGAGGGAGAAAAATTTTGTTGAATCCTTCATGAGGCAGCATCCACCTTCATTCTGTGGGTCTTCTAATCTATTACTGGCTTAATAATTGATCAGTTCCACTGAAAAGATATTTTTAGTCCTTCAATGTTCTGAACATGATAAATTCATCTTAGTAGTATATCATTTGAAAGGTGAAGATGATCAATGGTGGAATCTTTTCATGAATACAATGCAAAAGGATGAAATTGAGTCCATGGAATGGGATGAGTTCAAGAACCTATTTTTCAAGAAGTACATCCATCATATTCATCGAACAAAGATGGGGAAAAAGTTTCTTGAGCTGAAGCAAAAGGATGATGAATCTGTTGGTACCTACGAAGAAACTTTTACAAGACTTTCAAGGTATACTTCTGTGATTATTATCCAAACTGAGAGTAAGATCGATCTATTCTTTAGTGGCTTAAAACCAAGTCTCTGAAGGGCATTATGTATAAGGGACTTCAATAGATATGAGGTAGTTTTTTGATGTGCTATCATAGTTGGGATGGATATTGGAGTAACCGATTAGTCAAATGGGTTTGATATAAAGAGGAAAATGGAATTCAAAGAAAATATAAAGACCACACTGAAAAGAATATGTGTTTCCCTTATGCTCAAAGTGTGGAAAGAATCATCGCTGGAATTGTCTTAAAGGGACAAGTAAATGTTTTAAATGTGTAAAAGAAGGTCATCAGGAAATTTAATGTCGTAGTGATGGGAAATTATGTCTAATGATTCAATTAAAGAAAAGACTACATAGAATGATCCTCCTACAATTCAATGTTACAAGTTCAAGTAAATGGGTAATTATGCCAACCAATGCCCTAATCCAAGGTTTGTTGATGATATTCGATGTCAACAAACTCTTAAGGACAAAGATAATGGAAATTCACATGAGATTTTTATTGGTGATGTGGTGTACGATAACGAAGTGGTGAAAGGTAAACATATCATCCACTCTAAAGTATCAAATGTTTTATTTGATTCTGGATCCTCCCACCATTTTATTTCTAACTAATTTTCTAAGGGTATCACTTTATTACCCCAATGATTAGATATTGAGTTAGCTGTGACAACTCCTAATGGCCCAACAATCGCATCAAAAGTTTACAATTATTCTCTGATTGAAGTTTGTAGGAAAGTGCTTCCTACAAATTTTTTGATCCTTCCTATAGTGGAATTTGATGTGATTATTTGCATGGATTGGATTTCTTTATATAGATCTCATATCAATTTCCAAATAAGGGAAGTCACATTTCATATTCCTGATCAATCTATGATCATCTATCGATGTAAGGATGAACATGACCTTCCAATGGAAATTTCTTCCATCTTATAGGTCTTGATTCCAATAAATGAAGGATAATTATCTCAAATGGTTTGAGAGAAACTCACGATTAAGAATATTCTCATTTTAGAAGAGTTGGATGATGTCTTTCCAGAGGAATTTACAGGTCCTCCACCAAATCGTGAAGTTTAATTTTCAATAGAACTCATAATGGGTGTTATGCCCATTTCAAAGACACCTTATTGAATGGCCTCAATTGAGTAGCAGGAATTGAAGAAGAAACTCCAATAAAATCTTGATAAGGGATTCATACGCCCTAGTGCATCACCTTGGGGATCAGTTGTTCTATTTGTTAAGAAGATTGATGGATCAATGAGACTTTTCATTAATTATAGAGAACATAACAAGATCACTATCAAGAACAAAAATCATCTCCCATGCATTGATGACTTATTTGACCAACTACATGAAGCTCAATACTTTTCCATGATTGATCATCATTCAAGGTATAATTAATTAAGAGTCAAAATGATGGATATAGAAATGACGGCTTTCCGTACAAGGTATGGACACTACGAATTTATAGTGATTCCATTTGGTCTTACTAATGCCCCTACTATCTTCATGGATCTAATGAATAGAGTCTTTAGAGACATTCTTGATCAGTTTGTGGTAGTCTTTATAGATAATATTCTTGTCTATTTAATGTGCAATGAAAAACAATAATATCACATGAGAATTGTTTTAAAGACACTAATAAATGAGTCGCTTTATGAAAAAATTACCAAGTTTGCATTTTGGCTTAAAAAAATTCATTTTTGGTTCACATAATATCAAAAGAGGGGATATATGTGGATCCATCAAAAACAGAGGTTATAGAAAGATGGTCGAGACAAAAAAAAGTAACTGAGATCCAAAGTTTTCATGGTTTGGCTGGATATTATCGACATTTTGTGAAAGATATTTCATTAATATCTAACCCACTCACCAGGTTGACTCCAAAATGAGTTAAGTTCATTTTGATGGAGAAGTGTCAAGATAATTTCAAGGAGTTAAAATGAAGGTTATCCAGTGCACCTGTGCTCACACTTCCTTGTAGTGGAGAAAGGTTTGTGATATACAGTGATGCATTCAAGAAGGTATTGGGGTGTGTTATCATGAAAAATGATATTGTGACAGCTTATGCCTCACAATAGTTGAAAATCCACAAGAAAAATTACCCAAATCATGATTTCAAGTTTTCTGCGGTAATCATTGAATTAATATTTTAGAGGAATTATCTATATGGTGAAAGGTATGATATTTATACTGATCATAAATGTTTAAAGTATATTTTCACACAAAAGGATCTGATTATGCACCAAAGAAGATGGTTGGAGCTGATTAAGGATTACGACTACTCAATTCATTATAACCTTGGGAAAGTAAACAAGGTGGCAGATGCATTTAGTCAACAAGACCATGCAAGCTTATCTATGATTAGGATCACAAAAGAACCAATATTTATGGATTTAAAAATGTTGGATCATGGAGTTATAATGGAAGGGGGAAAATCTTATCTTTCTCAAATGAATGTTCAACAATCTATACATGTGAAGATTAAAGAGGCAAAAAATGAAGATGTAGAGTTACAAAATAAGGTAAGAAATGTTATTGAATTCCACATTGAATATGATGAAATAATAAGGTTCAAGAATCGGGTTTTTATTCCTCCCATCCCATAATTAAAGAAGGAAATATTGGATGAGGATCATAGATCTTCATACTCTATTCAACGTGGAACCACGAAGATGTATAGGGACCTGAAAGAGTACTACAAGTGGGATGGAATAAAAAGAGATGTTGCTGAATATGTCTCTCGATGCTTGGTTTGTCAGCATGTTAAATCTGAGAGACATATGTATATGGGGATGTTACAACCATTACCCATACCAGAATGGAAGTGGGAAAACATCACTATGGACTATGTCACTGGACTTCCAAAAACATCCAAAGGCAATAATGCGATCTAGGTTATAGTTGATTTTCTTTTGAAGTTGGCACACTTCATTGGTGTTAGAGGGTATATCTATCTTGATCATCATTACAAGATATATGTAAATATAGTGGAAATATTACATGGATTACCACTTACCATTATATATGATTGCGAACTAATGTTTACCTCGATGTTTTTGCAATGTCTTCAACATACTCTAGATATAGAGTTAAGTTTCAGCACTTCTTATCATCCTGAGACAGACGGTCAGTTTGAGAGGACAATTCAAACTCTAGAAGACAGGTTGAGAGTCTTCTATAAGGATTTCAAAGGTTTTTGGGATCAACATATACCATTGGTTGAATTTTCATATAATAATAGATTTCACTCCAGTATTTAGATGGCTCCTTATGAAGCTCACTATGGAAAGAAATTCTAAACTCCAACTTGTTGGGATGAAGTTGGGGAAGGAAATATATTAGGATCGGATCTTGTTGATGAGATGCCAGAAAAGGTCAGATCTATTCAACAAAAAATAAGATCATCTCAGAGTCGACCAAAAAGTTATACCGAAAACCGAAGAAAAGACCTAGAGATTTAAGTGGGTGATAAAGTGTTCTTATGAATATCTCCTTAGAAGAGAGTAATGAGATTTTGAAAGAAGGGAAAGCTAAGACCTAGGTATATCGATCCTTTTGAAATACTAGATCATGTTGGGAAGGTAGCGTACTGATAAGAACTCCCATAAAATCACTCTCAAGTTCATGATGTGTTCCATTTATCTCTCCTGAGAAAATACATACCTGATCCTTCACATGTACTAAGCTTAGAAGTTGTACCGCTGGAGAAAGATCATTCCTATGAAGAATAGCAGATAGAGATTCTAGATTGTGGGGAACTAGTTATATGAAAAAATACCACTATCAGGGTTAAGGTTTTATGGAGGAACTGACAATTATAAGAAGCTACATGGGATCTTGAGCATATTATAAGGGAGAGGTATCCTCATCTATTTGTTACGAAGTGACGAATTTCATAGGCGAAATTCATTTTAAGGGGTGTAGAATGTAAAACCCTGAGATTTTATGAGTTTTTTTTTAATTTCATATGTTATTCACAACGCCAAGGGAATCATTCACTACACACAACACTGGCTTGGATTGCATTACACACAAGAGCAACCTTCCTCGATAGCTTGTGTTGTACGCAATATCGAGTTTCACTAAACAATGATATTTTATTACAATATTATAAACTAGAGATTATTAATAGTATTAACTTAATTTTGAATTTTATAACATTATAATTCATCTTACAAATTTTCTATAATGAGATATGAAAACAAAATCAATTTTTCGGATAAAAGAAGTATTTTTGAAGAAATGCAGTTTTACCGCCTTTTGATGGCGCACCCATTTTAAATATAATTTTTGACATGTTTAAAGTTAAATTTTACAAAATAAACTTATTATATTGAATTATGATATAAAAATTTACTTTGGATAAATTATTTATATTTTTCTGTTAACTTTCATATTTTGATGAATAGTAAATATACGCTAAATTGTAATTAAAAATAATGTTTTTCATCAAGATAATTTATATGGTTAAATTATAATATTTAATTGTTTTAAAGTATAAATAGAATATTTTTTCACTATTTAATATAATTCAGGTCATTGTCATTAATTTTACATTGAATTCATAGGTAAAAACATTTCAATCTTTCGCAATGTTTTAACTTTTAAAACCCATTTTCTCAACAGCGGAATTAATATTAAATTAAATACTGTAAATTTTGTGTTTTGAATTTGGAAAAATGGATTCCATATTTTGACTCTTTAGGTTTAAATTATGTTAATATGATAATTTATATTTTTAGACATTATGAATAGTAACTACGGTAAATTTTATTTACTACAGTTAAACGTAAATCTGGTAATTAAGGGTAAAAATAAGATTATAAAATTACCCTAACACCTGCCAAATTTCTATTGAATGAATAAAAGACGACCCATATCACCTAAGGGTCAGAATATATTCATTTAATTGACTTTGTTTGTGAAAATGATGTAATTATTATTAAAAACAAAGAAAGTGAAAACATGTCACTCTCTTTTATCATATAATTGTATTAATTTTAATTCAGTGTTAAACCTAATAAAACATTTAATATAAATAGTCTCCAGAAATATCATAAAATTATCTACATCAATAGAATTTATTTATAATTTTTAGTGATTAAATAATTATCATTAATGAAGACACAATAGTGATGTAGAAATTATTTTATTGATTGAAATATCAAATAAATGGTATTAAAGATATTAAAATAAATATTATACGAACTAATTAATGTTCTCAAAAAATTTCAAGATGAATATGAAATTTTATGAGAATATTAAATATTTTGGTTTGAATATATCCTCTATGTGGATTTTATTTAAATTTAAATAAATTATTAGTGTCAAAATTTACACTATTTTTATTTTATAAAAATAACATATTATAAAAATGTTTAAAAATCAAAAAATATATTTAAAAAATATAAATTATAAATTTATATGGTATAAAATTTAATAAAGTATCCTATTATGTACAATTAACAACACATAAGAAGCTATTTATAACAATTTAAAATTTATAATGTTATTACCACAAATAAAATTAAATAGATTAAATAATGATAAATCATGTTTATATGGTTTAAAATAAATTACAAACATGTAAAAATAATTTTAGATGATGATATTACAATCCTATATCATATATTATTCTTATTTGAGTCATTTTTGGAGGTTTTTAGTTGGGTGTTGAATTTATTATAAATTAATATATTAGATGTTTCCAAAAGTGCCCCACTTCTCTCTTAAAAAAAACCTCCTCCCTATCCTCCTCACACCACTTTGAGCCTTCATGATCGGCCAACCCCTGTCCATTTCACTTATCCACTTCCCTAGAAACATAATAGATAGACTGGTCTTCTTCAAAGTCCTACTATAGTTCCCTAAGAGGAGGTTTAGAGGTGGCGCGTCAAAAAAGATGTAAAATCCTTTACTGATTCATTTCTTCTTCTACTTCCTCTTCATTTGTTGTTTCATAATAATGAAATAACATCATTATCACTCATTAACTGATATGTTATTATAAATATGAATCAACCCTATTTTACCTTTTATCCATCCTATGGAAAAGGAAATCCACGCGCGTGCGTACGTACGGAATACCGTCTCCACTAAGTGGTGTAATCTGTTTTTCCACTACCACCATACTTTGATGGGTATAATGGTGGAAATTATAACTATATATGATTATTATAACATGATCCTATTTCTGTGATATTCTATCATCCACTCCAATACAATTTAATAATTATGGGAACAATATCGTCGCTCGTGCGTACGTACGGATTACCATCTCCACGATGTGATGTGATTCATTCAACATGATCTTCATTAAAAAATGATTATATAAACTAATTGAATGAATAAATATGATATATATTATACTACTACCATTCTGTAAATGATGTAGCTATAACATAAAATGAGGAATAAGAATTTATTTGGCAAAACATGCATAAGAACATAATGTAATGAACACCCGAATAACAAGTAGCAATGATATATTACGAATAAGAAGATAAGAATATGAATATGCATGATATCATAACAATGAGTATTATTCTTGAATAAGTCAATGAAATTATTTAAATCATTATACAAGAGGTTTGGATACGTACAAACCATATCGGACCTAAGGTAAGGGAAAATCTCGCAGTCTCATTTTTATCCGAGATTTTTTATACTTTAGAATTTAATGGGGCTTATTTATCATCCACATCAATGTTTCCTCAATATTTAATATTATATATATCCTTATACAATTTTTTTAAATCCGATATTACCTTTTGGGGAATTTTTAGTAAAATATATGAAAGGAATATTTTTTCGTTTTCAGTATGAGATACTTTTTGGGTTTTCTAGACAAACTACGAGAAGAATTTATTTTTTATCTTATAAGGCATGAATGTATTATTTCCATGAAGCTTAATTTATATGTTTTAATTTTTATTTTCAATTAACATCTTTTAGTTTAAAATTGTATGACAAGTTGAGACATGAAAATATTTTTGAAGTAAAAAGGATATTTTCCTAAAGAATGGAGTTAAAGTGTTTTATCAAAATTATTTTCCATCTAAGATAATATAAGGTTCTATTTCTATCCCTATTCTTACATTGATTTGAATATGTTATGATGGAATTATTTTTATAAAGTCCTTTTATCTTTTATGGATTATGTTATAATGGCATGATGTTTCAGAATCCCATTTTAATTACATTGGTTATGCTATGATGTATGATTTATGATTTTGTGGCACCCATAAGAATGGATTCATTATGATATTGGTGGGACCTATATCTCACTCCAATTAATTGGGTAAAGATTTATATCTCATGATATACACATGGCTGGAATGGAATGTTAATCTAGTTCAGTGATAAAATACTAGAATGAGGAGTGAACTCGGTTCAGTAATAGAAATTGTCCTCTATGATGGTATTGGAAATGAGTCTTGACTAATATGAAATGATTTTCTATGATTATGTGTGTATGCTACAATGTTTCATGTCTTATGTTATGAATATTGGGATTTCATTTCACTACTATGATTTATCCCATGTCATGATATTTTGATCTCCTTTGTAGGTTATGATTTTCAAATTGTTATGTTCTTATGAATATGATATGATTGATATTTACATTGTTTGCCATTACAGAGAATTTAAGCTCACCCTTTGTATGTTTTCTATTCCCCAGGTCTGGAAGAAGGGTATTAAGTAGGACATTCCAAAAAGGGACTCTAGATATGGTGAAATAAAAGGGGGACAATGAATTTGAATCATGAACCAGTTGATTATGCTTCCCAGTTTCTAAATTCACTATACCTATATGGTCCTATGATGATTTTATAATATATTGTAATATGTATGCTTCAATTCTGAATTAATAACAATGTAAGTAAAGTATGGGTCATTATTCCGACTGAGATTGTTGAATGAGTAATAGAGACAGTGGCCTCCAATGTTTCCTGGAGAGATAGATCTACAGCTATCTGGAGAGTAGCTGAAGGCTATGGAATGAGTTTTTCACATGGTTGAGATAGAAGCAGTCCAGATGGTGATTCTAGTAACTATCATATTTCAGGACTCATCAAGGAGATGGTGGAGCACAATGCACTAGACACGTGAGGATAATACTCCTTCCTGTCCTGACTTCAAGATCATCTTCATGTTGGAGTACATACCAGAGAAGCTAT
Organism: Viscum album; assembly: GCA_963277665.1. NCBI lineage: Eukaryota > Viridiplantae > Streptophyta > Magnoliopsida > Santalales > Viscaceae > Viscum > Viscum album. The sequence goes on along the minus strand of OY728135.1, from coordinate 1,542,566,257 downwards.
TCTCCGTGCATATTCAAAATATGTCGTACTTATAGGGTTCGACCTCACCCCATGAAAGGTGGATTATCAAAATCAATAAAAAATGAAGGCCTTCGGGCCATTGGTGGAGGAAGATGTCATACTTCCAACAGCGTAGCTAGACAGAGGACCAATACTTGGAGAGATTCACTAACCTCTCTCACTACTCCACTGACATGGTCTGTGTCCCTCTATTTAGTTCTCGTACCTTTGATAATGGTCTACAATAAGAGATTATAGCGTTGATTATATCGCTCAACCTCCCAATGTAGGCTACATTTCTAGGACGAGAAGTATTGGTGGGGAGCTTCCAAGATGAGCATGCATTGATGATGAGAGACACCATTAGATGATAGGATTCCGAGTTATCTATATAAAGAAGTATGAAACTGACACAGAGGATCGATAGGGACAAACCATACATAGGACAACCCCGGGATGTAGGGTAAGAGGTGTGAAGGACACAAGGCGGAAGAGGTCAGTAGAGGAGAACATTGTGTTACTCATGTAGTGGGTAGGGTCACATGGCTCACACATTCCTGAAATGACTTATTTATTATCAAAATATGGTTTGGAGAATACCAAGGAAGAGGTAGTGGTTTAAGAAAGGAGTTTTGAAGGGGTGGAGGAAATGGACGAGGAGAAGGTTGTGCAGCAGGTAGTGGGTGATAGTTTAAGGTACTACCGCCACCACCCCTAAGAGGTACACCCCGACCTCAGGGAGAAGGTGGATATGGACGAGCTCAGCTATAGGTTGCAGATTCCTATAACCATGGCACTCTAAAGATGATCCTATGTATGATCTATTTCTACTCCACCCTAGATGCAGTTTTTATAGACACATGTGTTAGCCACTTTTTTATTTCCACGACTCGCATTCGAAGATGGGAGATTACTATGGATATTTTAGCTCAATCCATATGATTATATACTCCTAAAGGAGAGTATTAAACAAATAAACACTAGTGTCATAATTTAGATCATATTTTATGAGGAGAGTGCTTCGGCTGGGATCTCTTAGTAGCAGCATCAAGTCCATACGACGCCATCATGGGTATGGATTGGTTATACATAGTTCATGCTCAGATTAACTGTTTTTGGAACAATGTGTGTTATTTCCATGAGGATGGGACTAGGTTTTCCTTCACCAGCGAGAAGGGAACCTTTGCAGTATAAGATGTACATTCTCAGAGGATAGTGCAACTGATCACTCATCAGTAAGCTAGATTCACCCTCAGTGTATTTGACTAGATGAGTCCAACATATCCTATAGTGGTTGACCAGTATGAAAATGTCTTTCATAAAGATTTTTATACGCTACCTACTCGTTTAGAGGAAGACATCATCATTTATTGGAACACTATGACAAAATTGATATCTACACTAGAATATCTGCTGGATCCCATGGAGCATCGTGAGTGGAGGGTACAGTTGGAGGACATGCAAAGGAAGGTGCTCATTAGGCCTAGTGTTTTCCCATGGGCATCCCCAATTATGTTCTCCAATAGGTTATATAAGATTTTTAATATTATATTAGACTATATTGTCATGAAATAGGTGATCATGAAGAACATGTATCCTCATTTGAGGATTGATGATCTATTCAAACAGTTGAAGAGAGAACAATGGTTTTCGAATATAGAACTCAGATCAGGTTATCATCAGCTTCAAGTGAGGGATAAGGATGTACTGAAGATAGAAATTATATTCCATTATAGCCATTATGTGATCTTGGTGATTCCTATTAGAAGATATCGGTTCTTACTTTTGATGTGTGGGTTTCTTCTTTTCCCTTTTCCTTAAGTATTTTTGAGAAAATAAGGAATATTGGGAAAAATCCTAAATTTTGGGACTACACGCCATGTACTTTTTCCACACGCCATATACCTTGTCTCTATGGGATGATTACACAAGGTGTGTAGCCTTGTTGGTGACTAATGGTGTAAAAAAACCAACTACACACCGAGTAGTAGTCCTTTACAGGACGTGTAGTTAGTCGGTAGACGGAATTGTAAGGCAGTGGAAGCAGTCGCTAGCTGGGCGATAGTACACACCGTGTAGTCAGGAATACACACCGTGTACTCATGTCTGCAAATGAACAGTTTGGCGGTGCCTCTAGAGGAATAATTAAATGAAGGGAGTACACGCCGTGTACTCGAATATACATGATGTGTACTTTGTTTTTTTTTTTGCTTAAAACGGGCAGTTACCAACACTATTCACAGGGAAGGCTTAGAACCAGACGAGAGCTCAGGAGAGGATGGACGAACCTTCATGGATGGACGAACATTTGTGGACCTCCAGATCGAGCGTCAGCAATCCGTTTCCACTTCTGTCGATCACGTTGGAACCGCACGGGTAAGCCCTCCCATCGCCTTGCATAGTTCTTGCCAACTCTTCCTCTAATGGATGTTATTTGATATTTAATGGGTTTTCTTCTACGTTAGATCTATTTCGTTCTTGGTTGTTTTAGAAGGCATCGTTTGGGTATACCATTCTTCGGTGTTTAAGGTAGGTGTCTTGGTGTTTAAGTTTCTAACTGATGTGCATTTTGTGTACCATTGAGATACGCGCACATGAATGGGGTGTCATATGGTTGTGGCCGTGTTGAATTAAATACCTAGAACTATTATGTAATTTACATGTTATAATAAAATTGTGTTTGGGATTGCTACTGGGATCCAGGAACACCCCAAGGGTACGTTTCTCTGTTTAGACATTTGGCCAAGATACCTAAGGGTATGCCTTTATATTACTGTTTATAAAATTGTCATGAGAGGAATTTCATGTTTACTTCTTGTTTATGTTTTGGGCATGGCCCGATTACTTGTTTAGCCCGAGGGAAGTGATTCCTTTAGCCTAAGGGAAATAGTTATTTTGGCATGAGGGAAACTTCTTCTGTGCCTATGGGCAATAGACTATGTGCCTGAGGGAGACACTTCGTAGGCCTGAGGGCAATATCTATTATTCCTGTTGGAAATTACCTACGAGATATGTTTCTGATTACTTGAGGGAAAGGGTTTGCCTATTTGAGGACACTGACTGACTATTTACATAGAAATTCACGGTGGTGGTATCCTTATAATGAATGTTAAAAAGAATAATAAAATGAAAATATAACTAATAAGTTAGTTACTTATTTGTGTTTCTTAGTTTATTTCATTTTTACAACTGTACAATGTTTTTTTTGTTTGATGTACTCTGTGTTGTATTGTACAGATTTGTAACATGTTCTTGTTGTTTTCATAGTACTTGAGTCATGTTGAATCATAATTATATATATATTATTGTTGGTTGTTTTTACTGAAGTTGTTCGTTTAAAATTGTGTATGGTTTATTGCTTCCTCTGTTATTGTATGATTTTCATTTTATTCTGCTGCACTATACATTGACAAATGAGGCCATTGTTTCCCCACTATTATACCTGGGCCCTCACTGCTAGCCGGCAGCCTCTGGCATTTCAAGAAATGCGCTTGAGTTCACTTGGTGAACCGGGTTCGGGGCACCTGTTGAGTGGCACCTGGAACCGGGACGTTACAATGTGGTATTAGAGGGGTTCTTTTCTTTGACATACTATTTGGAGTTGTATTCAAGGATAGGAAGAAAGCAATAGTTTGTAATAAGATTTTCTCGGTCATAGCTAACCTGTGTACAGGGATAAGCCAGTCTACCTCAGTTATTGCAATTTTACTGATTTTTCATGTTTTACAGTTGATTTGATTTCACTGTTGGGTGAAGCACTTGTATTGTGCTGTTTATATTTTATTCGTGGGTTCTGTTTAGTTGCAACACGATGAGATGAGGGTATTCCATCACATGCAGCATTAGGCACATGCTATAAATCACATGCGATGCATAATTCCATTCTATGTAGGTGAATTAGAAATTGGATGTTGTTGTGATAGTTGTGGTGCTAGAGAAGCATGCTGTTGTGATAGCTGCTTGATAAGTACCTTCTATGTGATAGGGTATTTTTGTGGGAGCCGGTTTATAGAATAGATGCCAAACATTGGTTTTTGGGGAGTATGGGCCCCCTTAGACCATAATTTGGTGGATCATTGACTGTTTATTTTTTTATAACACAGATAAGATGTCAAACATTGATTTGTGGGGTGTATGGGCCATCACGGATCGTAATTTGACACTTAGGTGTTTTTTTGTAGTTTTTCTTGGTTCCGGAAAAGTTTCTGAGGCATACTGTTCGAAAAACTAGTATACATGTTGTGTAGAACCTTAAACAAACAGTGTATGTCCTTCTATTCGGGATGAAAAGAATACTTTTTGAGTACACGCCATGTACCCAGAGTACACGCCATGTAGTCTCTTCACATGTCACAAACTGTGTGGGCGGCGACACGGGGAAGGGAAGATCTTGGGGTGAACATGCCGTGTAGCTTTTGTACATGCCATGTAGTGTTGACCCGGAGTCCACCCGTGTAACAAACAACACAGATGGATGAGACCTTATTCCATACACGCCATTTCCACTATGGAACACGTCGTGTAGTCTGACCTGGGATTCGACCGTGTAACTAACAATACGAGTCAGTGAAATCCTTTCATGTACACACCGTGTGAATGCTGAACATGTCGTGTAGTTGGAGGCATGTATTCGGCCGTGTAACTAACGACACAGGTCGGCAGAGCTCTTCTAGTACACGATGTGTACCTGTGGGACACACCGTGTAGTCTTGTCTGAGGACAGACCATGTGGATTTAGCCATGTGGCTAGGAAGACAGAGTGGTTTACACGCCGTGTACTACTGTAACACACCGTGTATGGGTTTCTTCTTTTATATTTTCCTTAATTAATTTTTTGAAAATATGGAAAATGGGGAAAAATCCTAAATTTTGGGACTACACGCCGTGTACTTTTTCCACACGCCGTGTACCTTGGACGTGTGGGATGAGTACAATGGGTGTGTATCCTTTTGGCGACTAAGGGTGTAAAAAACCAACTACACGCCGTGTAGTGTTCCTGTACACACCGTGTAGTCTATCGGCAGATGAAACAGTAAGGCGGTGGAAGGAGCTGTCAGCTGGGCGACAGTACACGCCTAGTAGTCGGGAATACACGCGGTGTACTCATGTCGACGGATGAATAGTTTGGCAGTGCCGCCAGAGGAACAGTTAAATTAAGTGAGTACATGTCGTGTACTTGAAAGTACACGCCGTGTACTTTGTTTTTTTCGCTTAAAATGGGAAGTAGAAAACCCTATTCACAGTGAAGGCTTAGAACCAGACGTCATCTCAGGAGAGGACGTCTGAACCTTCATGGACCTCCAGATCAAGCATCAGGAATCTGTTTCCGCTTCCATCGATCACGTTGGAACCGCACGGGTAATACCCCCATCTCCTTGCATAGTTCTTTCCAATTCTTCCTCTAATGGAAGTTATTTGAGTTTGAACGAGTTTTCTTCTACGTCAGATCTAAATCATCCATGGGCACTTCAGAAGGATTCATTTGGGTATACCGTTCTTCAGTGATTAAGGTAGGTGTCTTGGTGTTTAATTTTCCAACTGTTGTGTGTTTTGTGTACCGTTGACATATGCGCCCATGGATGGGGTGTTGTATGGCTGAGGCTGTGTTGAATTAAATACCTATAATTTTTAGGTAATTTAAATGTGATAATAAAATGCTATTTGGGATCACTGCTTGGATCCAGGACCACCCCAAGGGTGCGTTCTTCTATTTATCCTTTTGGCCAAGATACCCGAGGGTATGACTTTATAATAATGTTTATAAAATCGCCTAGAGATAAATTGCATGAGTACTGCTTGTTTATATGTTGGGTATGGCCTAGTTACTTCTTTAGCTCGAGGGCAGTTTTTCCTTTAGCCTGAGGGTAGTAGTTATTTCGGCCTATGGGAAACTTCTTCCATGCTTGTGGGTTATAGACTTTGTGCATGAGGGCGACACTTTGTATGCCTGAGGGATATATCTGTTATGCATGTGGGAAATTACCTGCGGGTTACGTTTCTGATTACCTGAGGTTAAGGGTTTGGGTGTTTGAGGACACTGACGGACTATTTACATAGAAATTCACTATGGTGGTTTCCTTATAATGATTGTTTAAAATAATTATAAAATGGCAATATAACAGGTAAGTTAGTTACTTTTGAGTGCTGCTTAGTTTATTGCATTTTTACTACTGCACAATGTTGTTGTTTATTTTCACATAGTTGGGCACGAGCCTTTGGTGGGTCCCTACTGGGATTTATTTCTCACACCCTATTTGGGTCATGCCTTCAGCCTAAAAAGACAACATTTCTGCAGGTGTGGATAAGGGAAAGGGTCCCTATACAGGTACTTGACTGCTGTTGAGGAGCAGGGGAGCATGGGACCGGTCTTAGGCACATGATGCTACATGCTATTTTGTTTTGTTTTTGGTACTCTGTGTCTTATTGTACTGCTTTGTGACATGTTTTGACTGTTTTCTTAGAACTTTAGGCATGTTTCATCATAATTATATATATATATATGACTGTTGGTTGTTTTTACTGCAATTGTTCATTTAAAATTGTGTATAGTTTATTTCTTCCGCTGTTATTGTATGCTTTTCATTTTATTCCGTTGCTCTACACTTTGGAAAATGAGGGCATAGTTTCCCCACTATCAGACCTGGGCCCTTGCTGCTAGTCAGCAGCCTCTGGCGTTTAGGTAAATGTGCTTGAGGTCACATGGTGAACCGGGTTTGGGGAACCTTTTGAGTGGCACTCGGAACCGGGACGTTACACCTATCAGCATAACCAACACCCTAGTAGTGTTCATTGAACTCATAAATTGGATTTATCAGCCTTACCTCGATCACTTAGTGGTGGTCTTCATTAATGAAATCTTGGTGTACTCGGCATCAGAGTAGGAGCATGCCACACTTCTTCAAATAGTACTAGATACACTCTTAGGGAACCATCTTTAGGGTATGCTCTTGAATTTCTAGTTCTCGATAAGAGAGGTCATCTTTATGGGATATGTTATCTCAGATGATAGAGATGTAGGGGATCCAATTAAGATATAGGTATTTCTTTCTTGAGAGCCACCCAGGTGTGTGACTAAGGTGCGGAATTTCTTGGGGTTTGTTGGGTACTACCGGAGGTTTTTACCCAACTTATACATAGTATCTTCACCCTTTTCATCTTTGATAAAGAAGGGGTAAACCATCATATGGATTTATATATTCCAAATAGTTTCCAGAATCCTAGGGGGAGACTAATGATTTCCCCCATCTTGAGGATACCAAAAGATATTGTGCGGTATGTAGTCTATTGTGACCCATTAGGGACCAGACTAAGATTTTTTAAAATGCAGGAGTGAGCTTTAATCACCTAATTCTCATTAATTCTAAGGAAAAATGAGAATAACTATCTGACACATGACTTGGAGTTAGTAGTAGTGGTCTTTGAATTGAATATTTGGCAGTACTAATTGATGGGTGAAAATTTTACTTTCTATTATGATCACAAGAGTATTCGGTATATCATCTCCCATAAAGACCTAATCCTGAGACAGTAGTAGTGGTTAGAGATCCACTAATTCTATGATTATGAGATAGTCAACACTATTGGGAATGTAAACATAGAGTCATATGAACTCAATAAGTGGTCGAGCCTTCAACTACTGAGGGAGGTGATAGAGTAGCTAGCCACCTCAATGATATCCATCATGGATATGGATAATGAAGAATATCTACAGTATATGACTATCACTCCCCCACTCCTTTAGTGAATTTGGGAGACACAAATTGGGTTTATAGAATGTGAGTCCTGAAGTGCTCAGATATCCTCAGGACATGCTCCTCATGAATTTTCTATATGTGGGGAGGATATAATCTTTTTTAGAGGACACACCATGGTACCAGTGAAATTTTGGGAGGAGGTTTTGAGGGTGTTCCATACATCCCTTTTGTAGGTATATCCTACAGTTGAAAAGATGTTCCAAGCCCTTTGACATCAGTGCTAGTGGCCCGGGATGAAGAAAGAAGTTGTAGAGATTGTTTCATGATGCCTTACATTATAGAAAGTGATGGCCGATCATCAGGTTCTAGAAGGCATATCACAACCACTAGATATACCATAATGGATGTGGGATGGTATCTCCATGGACTTCATGACTAGGTTTCCATACACGTCAATGAGACACTAAACTATCTGGGTGATCGTTGACGAACTCACTATGTCAGCCCATTTTATACCGATATGAGAGAATGGATAACTAGATGTCATGAAATTCCTCTACATGTTGGATATATTATAGATTCTAAGGGTACCATCCACGATCATTTCAGATCGTGAATCTTGTTTTACATCCCATTTGTAGATGGTATTACATTAGGCGTTCAGGACTCAGCAACGCTTGAGAACCACCTTTCAACCCCAAATTGATGTTTAGAAGGAGCATACCATATAGACGCTTTATGACTTGCATTATTATTACATCCTCGATTTTGGAAAAATTTGGTAAGACCACCTTCCACTGGTGGAGTTTTTATAACATAACAAAAATCACTCAACCATCGATAAGACACCGTTTGAGGCCTTGTACTGGAGACCATGAAGATATCCTCTATACTAGACAGACACAGGGGAGTCAACACTTATGGGTCCAAAGTTGGTACATGCTACCAATGAGAAGGTGTAGAACATCCTGGAGTAGATGATGTCTTCACAGAGCTGGAAATTGTTTTATGCCAACAAGAGATGGAGACCATTGGTGTTCAATGAGAGTGGCTATGTCTTCTATAGGTCTCACCCCGATGAGGATTGCAGATTTTTGTCCAGGGCATCAAGATATCTTTGAGGTTCATATGACCTTTTCAAATTTACATTAGAGTTGGAAGGTGGAATAATTCCTATCTCATCCACCAATGATGCATCTGGTGCATGATTTTTTCCACGTGTCACAATTGAGGAGATATATGCACCATCCATCGCACATCATCAACTGGGGAGATATAGACATTGATGATGGGTAGAAATTTATAAAGTTTCCAGGGTAGATAGAGGATTGAAAAGATGGTATCCTTCGTGGATGGTTGATCCCTCTTGAGCGAGTTCAGTGGAAGCATGGGAACCTCTAGGCGGGAACATGGCAGCGGGAGGCTCATATTAGTGATTAGTACCCCTACTTGATTTCGTAGCTTATGTTGTGGATTTTGGGGACGTAAAGCACTATTTTGGGGAGAGTGTAAAGAACCTTAAATTATGTATAATGTTTTTAATTATAAGTAATTATTGTAATACAACAACAATTGATGACACATGATTCTGTGGCCTGGAGATCCTGAAATGGAATTTTGACCTTTTTTAAGGTATGTTCCGTAAACGTGTGGGTAGGAATTTCTATCTATTGAACCAGTGATAAGATTCAAATTATGAATGAACAATTGTATTTTCAGTTCAAGGATTCTCTTAGGTGAAACATAAATTCAACCAGCAAGGGTCTGAAGAAATAGTTAATTTTTTGGACTTTTAGAACAAATAAAATAAAATTATAATAAGTTATTTAGTTATTTTTCTTCCACCATTCAGCATCAATTGGCAGAACTGTTGTGTAATGATGATAATTATATGAGGTTAATTTATTAAATTGATCCTCTCATTGTGTAACCAAAATTCTCATGGAATTAATGGATCTTTAATTACGGTTTATTAATGAACCACATTAGTGAACACAACATAACATGTTTCTTTATTTAATCAAACCATTGGTAAGCAATTTGAAAATTGTGGGAGAGGCCAATGTCTTGATGCTGACGACTCTCCTCTCAAATGAAGAATAGTGAGAGAGCAAAAATAATTTGAGGAATCGAATCGTGGATTGAAAAGAGGAAAAGAATGGGAAATGAAACTGAACAAGAAGTTCATTCCAATGTCTACAACGAATTCCACCATATCCTGGTATGGGTTAAATTTTTATATGTGTTTAAAAGAATCCATTATTTTGTTCATGATTAATATGAATAACTAAGATCAAACATATAATGGGTTGATCCATGATTCATTCATTATTGTGGGAGTTTGTTTCTGGGTTTCTATTTGGGGATTCCCTTCATTCAAATGATGATTTATGCTTCTCCCATGTTAAAACACTAACACGGGGGGGGGGGGGGCAGACCGATCTGAACAAGGCCTGGTCCCACCTTTGTTCATAGTTTATATGAATTCATTGTTATATGCCTGGAAACGTGGTGATAAGATGAATATAAGATCTTCATATTGAAGGCAGTAACTTGGGAGGCCCGTAGGCGCAGATGAGAAGGAGAACAGACCACTGGAGCATCTCTTGTGGCATGCAGAAGTAATTGTCGGAGCGGCGGTGGCCTGTCCAAGATGGTCATGTAGAGAAGAACCACCCATAGGCACCATAGTGGAAATATATGGGGCCAGCTGATCCGTGATAGATAGAAGTTGCGACACTGATGCACCGCATGGTGGAGATGAGCGGCCCGCTCGGGCTGCTCAGCTGGAGTGTAACAACAGGCCCCCGCCAACCATTTCGGAAGGAAGGGCGGTACCCCATTGGATCTGCAAGCTGTAAGAAACTAGATTCTTGACATCCTCTTTGTCACGACCTACCCACACTACTTAGACCGGGTTTTCTAGGTAGGATGGACCCACTGGATGGGATAGACTCCTACCGGACCTGACCCATCTCATTTCACTAAAACTATTGTAACTTGCAATCTTGGCGTTCGATTGATGTGCCGTTAGAAGAGTTTGGACCCTTGGGATGAGGATTTCCTTTTGAGATACTCTGTTTGGGTATTGGAAGAAGATAGAATATGGTGGGTTGGATCAGACCGAATCCTACTAGGCCCTGTATACCTTTTTGCTTATAATATACAAACTCGGTGTCTGATTGACGTGAAATCTATTGCATTGGAAACCGTATGACATGATAGTTTATTGTGTTAAATATTTTTGGGACATTATGGTAGGTGAGGTATGACAGATATTTGGAGGAGAAGAATCACCAGAACTCAAGCGCACTAAGTGAGAGAATCATGTTGTTGGCTGTCATTTGAATGTGACCCTCAATGGATCATTATAGAAGCAAACCTTCATGGATCAGCATAAAAGAGACCCTCTTTGGATCAACATAAAAGCATCCCCACATGGATTGGAATAATAGAGTCCATTCATAGATCAGCATGAAAGATAGCCTTCATGGATCAACAATAATATGACCCTCTATGGATTGACAGTATAGTGAACCTCTATTGATCGATAGTTGAGTGACCCTTTTTGGTTCAGTAGTACAACAACCCTTCGTGGATCAGAAAAAAGAAACAATCAATGGAATAATATGACATAGCTCATGTCTAATTATCTTTATTACTTTTCTCTAATTTTTATACCTAGTGTAAGTTTTCTTTTCATTATGCTTTGTGATTGAGATCACTCTTCGGGGGTTTTCATTTGATTAATTCTAGGAAACAGTTGGGGGTCTTGGGGTCCCTACTGTATAGTTTTTTTCTCACCCTTGCATGGGCTTCCCCTCACTATTTTGTGTTTGGTGCAGAAAATGGACCACTTGACTGAGAATTGTGGAGCGAGGGCTAGATGGTTCTCAGAGGAGATTGATAGACGTGAGGAGTGGTAGTGTTGATAGACGATGAGTGATACCAAACTTTTATGTAGTATCCTTGGTAGATGACCTCGGGGGAATGGTTTTTCCTTTTTGTAGTACTTCATTTTCAGTTGGGTTTGTATATTTTCCCTTTTTAACTTTTGGTTGTCACTTTTACTATTAGGAGTTCTACTTTGTTGTTTTCTTTTTATAGTGTACATAGTATGTGTGTGTACATGTTTAAATGAAATGACTTCCCATTTTGGACTATGCCTTTCCAGTGCTGTTCACCAACCCCTGGCCTATGGAAGGAGGGCTGGGTGTTGTTATGCAATAGGCCTTGGGGGATGGTTCATGACATTATCCCGCTAAAAAGTATCATGATGTTCCCTATACAGTTTTGTGCTTTTAAGATTTATAGGGAAAGTACAGCTATCAACTTCATCCATCATCCTCTTCTTTATTTGTGGAATAGATGGAACACATAGTACTTTACAAAACATTAGTACACATTCCTAAAGAATATTGAAATCAAGAAGATTCACATCCTTTATATAGTCAATCATATTGTGTAACACAGATCTTTTCTCTGAGCTTTCTTGATCTTCTCTAGTAATGTTGGTTGAAAAATCATAGAGGATAGGTTGATGATGTACATTACATTATAATTTAAATTTCCATATTTACAACTTCATTGTTCAAATGATCATTTTTATTCCTCATCATGAAAAAATCAAAATGGTATTTTTAAATAAATGCATCAATGACATTATTTCATTCTCCATGATGATAATCAATTGAACAATTATCATCCTTAGATGATCCTACCATATCCGTTATCTCATGTTCAATTGCATTTGTGTGAAAATATATGTCCTAAATTGATGGTATGTTTATATATCACACTTCTACTCATAATGATATTTCCACCATATATTTAGAGAACAATGATAACAAGCATCACTAGATCATGCATAGGATAGTTCTGCTCAAGTGCCTTCAACTATTGAGATTCATAATCAATCACATAGTAATTTAGCATGAGAACCAACCAAGGACCTATTAGACATTAATTGGTAAAAATAACAAATGATTCTACACATAATGAATTATTTAACATGGGTGAAGTAAAAAATATATTCATTACCTATTGGATACATTCATCACACTACATTTCAAATATTAAATTGAACCCTTTTTGAGATAATATTCATAATGGATTAGAAATTCATTGAATGTTTTACAAAATCTGACTATAATAACCAGATAATCCAAGGAAACTAAAAATCTCAGTAATTGTTGTAGGCTGAGGCCACTCCTCTACATCCTTTGACATTGTAGGGTCAATTGTGATTCATTCATTTGTTAAAATGATCCCCATGAAATAAATGTGTCTTAACCAAAATTATCATTTGATGAACTATCCAAAAATCATCTCTATCAAAAGAGTTTGTAAAATAACCCATAGATGAACCTCTTAATCCTCACAACTTTTGGAATTTATCATAATATCATCAATAAAATCTATCACAAATTTATCAAGGTTGTCATAACAGTCTCTATTCATCAAATCCATAAAACTTCTCAGATAATTAGTGAAGAAAAAGGTCATAAAAACCAACTAATAATGCTAATATCTTGATCAGAAGGAAATTTTATGGAATATATTAATTCTTTTAGCTTAAATGATGACAATTAGATCAAATATTTATCATAGTTAATTATTGAGCCACCAGAAGTTGTTCAAATAATTCATCAATGCTCGGAAGAGGGTATTTGTTCATCAATGTGACCTCATTCAGTTCTCTATAATCAATGCATATTTGCATTGATTCGTCGTTCTTAATCACAAAGAGAACATGAGTTATCCAAGGAGACACACATGGTCAGATTTACCCATTTTCCAAAAAATCATTGAGTTGTTTCTTTAATTCCTCCAGCTCCACATTTGACATCCTATATGGGGTATTTAATATTATATGAGATATATTTATGATTTCAATGCGGAACTACGCCTCTCTTTATGTGGGAGGTGTCGGTAGCTCATTAGTAAATATATCGATGTATTCCTTGATGATTTGAACATTTTCTATCATTATACCATCATTTACATCTTCTTCTTTACCTATAAAGTATATAATGAAGGATGTAGTTGGAGCTTTTAAATAATGATCAGGATAATATATCTCTCTATAGAAGATCACAATATTTTTCCCAGTCCAGACTATCGATATTTCCTTTCTTATACATTTGATCGTAGCATTATACTTTTAAAGCCAGTCCATCCCTAGTATATTGTTAAATTCATGAATGGGAAGGACTGTTGGATTTGAGAAACGATTGGGCCCCTAATGGAAATACTAGTGTTTCTAAACTGTTATGATTCTAGTATAATCCCACCAAGAGTCTTGACTGATAACTCTACATTGAGAAAATCATAGGATTATTATAAATTCTTTTCAATCATGGAGGAAAAAAAAGAATGAATAGAAACATAAACAAACAATGTACATGATAGCATTGAGAGAAAAAAAGAGTACCTACAACCACATAATTTTGAGCTCTAACATCAGCTATCATGCTATAAAAAGCTTGACCTTTCTCCATGAGCCTTTGCTGAGGCTGATGGTGATTCGCACCCACTACCCTCGGATTTGGACAGTGATTTGAAAAGTTCCATACCTTTCCACACAAGATTCATTATAATTCAGGTAGGGCACACCCCATCTTTAAATTTTTTTGTGTTGGGAAAATGATGCTTTACCTCACTACAACAATTCGTCAGGATATAGCCATCTCTTCCACGCATGGAGTAATTCCTGTTCCCAAGTAGGTAGTTCCCTGAATGATTCTTCCCATCATTTTTTATATGGGATCTTGTGATTTCTTCTAGAATATTTCTTGATCAGAGATATTCCATAATCTTGGATCTATGTATATCTTTTTATTATTAGATTTTCTATACCATTGTATCTCACATAACTCAACATCGACTTTCATAGCAGTCCGCACGATCTCCTCATACCTATCATAGTATCGGTTGGATAGTTTATTCTACAGATGAGGTCTTTGTCCACCAAATAATCTATCAACCATCCCATTGGGATCTATTACAAATCCTCAGGTTTTATAGAAATGTATTGTTAAGATCATCTCATATCATCAAATATATTCATTTTCCTTCAGCTTCAGCTCGTGATACTCATTATCCACTTTTCTCTCATTGAACGAGGGAGATACTTATTAAATAATATCCCCTTAAACTCTTCCCACTCCATAGCTTCAACCTCCAGCCGTGGAATAATGTTTTTAATCAGTTCCCACCACTGATCATCTTCTCCATCTAAGTGGTATCTAGCCACTGTGACAATATCATGTAATGAATAGCGGAGAAAAAAAGATCTTTTCAACAGATCCAATCCAATGTTCAACAATCCGTGTTTTGGTAGATCC
The DNA here is from genome assembly GCA_963277665.1 of Viscum album. Taxonomy (NCBI): domain Eukaryota; kingdom Viridiplantae; phylum Streptophyta; class Magnoliopsida; order Santalales; family Viscaceae; genus Viscum; species Viscum album. Next base: position 1,542,551,217 of record OY728135.1, on the reverse strand, counting down.
ACTAGACATTGGTGGTCGTTGATGCATAAAGGACTCAATTGAATGTTGTTCCAATCATGGTGAAATTGGTCTCTCTAATTTATTCAAATTATTTCCAATAACATGATATATTTGGTTCAACATTATCATGAAATATCCATTACTTAATCCATCAGCGGTCTGTTATCACATGTTCTATTGCAGTCACAATTTTCATGGTTCCTCCTATGGACCTAAATTTTTTTAAAAATAAAAACCTAAGTGATAATATTATATGATTTATGAATCTATTAACTTTATATGATTTTGTATGTCTTAAATATTCATGCTAAAATATATTATTCATCAAAAATAATTACATTTCTATATAAATCCTTCACAATGATTCATAAAAAGCATGTGATTAACCAAACATATCCCTCAGAAGTGTCACGATATAAGTCCAATAAGGCCCATTTTCATGCACCAATCCCCGATCATGTCTATCCCATAGTGGTGTTTTCTGGTTTTACCTATCGATGCATCTATTCCAGAGAGGCATCCACTTGTTCATATCCAGAAAAAGATTTATTTGTTCGGAAACAACTTATATAATTTTTCACCAAAATAACAGGAAGTTTTCCAATGTTTAAACTTATTTATAGGGTACTTCCTAAATATTTCATAGAATAATTTCAAAAATAATTATACTATCCATTGATCCCAACTATGGTATCCCACCTTTTTATTTCATAAATTTTCATTTCATTTTACAAATAGAGGATCAATATTGTCTATTGTCATGGAAAAAAGGTGCATAAAACATTAAAATAGATAACATTATATTAATCGCCTTGATGTAATTAATGAAAACATAATCTTATATACAATTACTATATGTCATAACCTAGTGATATACATCAATGTAAAGGGAGATCTGAAGGCCGAGTAAGGAGAACAAGTGAATCAATTTATATGAAAACTTGATAGAAATCAATATAAACCTGGGGAATGTATTAAATGCATGACAAATAGTAATAAAATAATAATAATAAATAGAAAAAATACATTAAAATTTGGCCAAAAAATTTAATTTATTCATTCATAGACATATCACCATGGTCTACACACAAGGTTCCATAAAAATTACCAATGTCTTTCATCAAGTTATAATAAAATTTATTATCTCTATAGACTAATTTCCTAACACAATAGATTGGATAACTATTAGGAAACACCCTTAATATGCCTTTATTTTTATGTGAGTCACATATATCATAACAAAATATTTCATAAATAACAAATTGAGATTAAAATAAATGGGTTTCATATCAAAATCGTGATGTTTTTAAAAGTGATTCAAAACATGATTGTTATGTCATTTATAACCCATAGAAATGGAATGAGGATTTCAAGTATTTCAATTCTAGAATCAAACATATAATTTTAATGTATTTATGAATACACCTAGAAACGAAATAGGTTTGGGTATTCACATAAATAATCTAAGAGAGTTTCTTTTTAAAAATAGAGAGATATTTTGAGACGAACTTTCTACAGCATAATAGCTATGCATCATGAATTTAGAAAACATTAAAAAGTGAGAGGAAAAAGTTCTACCATACATAAGATAGACATAATTTAGTATAAGGATAGAATAACATTGATATAATAACATGTTATGTAAATTATCAAGACATACCACATAAAAGTGAATTTGAATGAAAAATAGATGTTTCAAATTACCTTATGAAAATCTAGCTGCCTAACGACATCGTTTAAAATTTCAGAAAAGTAGTTGATGACATATAAAAGGGTATATTAAAATTTGGGCATAAAATGTAAATAATTAATGATATATAATAACATAACAAAACATAATACAATGAAATTAAAAGACATAACAAAAAAATCTTCACTAAAAGAGGAGGGTTAAATGTTCTAATACATTGAAGAGTAACTAAAATAAATGAATGTTATGACCTTGGGAGGATTGAGGGAACCTTGGGAGGACTCCATGGGATATAAAAAGGCCATATATTTAGTTAGGATGACTTTTCAATGATAGGAATGAAGTAATGTGTTGGTATTAATAGAAACTGTGAGGGAATATTTAATTAATATTCATGGGACACCTCATTAGGAATTTGAAAAACAATGGGCGTGACCATGGTATTTTCCACTGGTTTTGACAACATGGGACACCTAATAAAATATTGTAATCATAATATGTAGAACATATTTTTAAATTGCATATTATGTCATTATGATTTCATAAAACACAATGAAAACTCAAAAACTCTATTTTCTCTATACATCGAAAAACAATACATTTTATAAAAATATCTTTAATTATACCTTACAAAATATATGTGTTATGATTTCAAATGAGAACACCATTTTATGAAAATAATTTTCTAAATGTTGGGTGTTTAATTATTATGTAAAATCATATTTTACCCAAAAAATACTAATACTTATATAATAATTTTTGAAACAGTTATTTACTTATGCTATTATGTCCTACTACCATTCATGGTGCCTAGATTATATGTAAACATAATTATTTGAGGGTACCATTCCATTCATCATATTACTATTCATAAGGGTAATATTACTAATCATTATTTACTATTCACCAAAAATGGTGTTGATCATATCATACTCTAAATTCATTACTGATCACAACTGTATTTGTCCATTATTTAAAATAATTTCACCTTATTAATTATTTAAATTATACCAAAAATTTATTATACTATTTTTTCAATATTCATTAATAATGTAAATATTTTAAAAATTTATCCTATATTTATTTTGATATTTGATATTAATTTTTTTACCATAATAAGAAATAAAATAATATTTATAAATTAAATTACAAAAAGTAAAAGTGGACTCATTATTTATCCCCTTATAAAACTGGTACAGGACCTAATGGTATGGTGTGAAATGGTAATATAATCATGGGGCAGCTCAGACAACATCTCCCGAGTAGTGATTTCTATCAGCTTGAACTTCTCTCATAGGTGATTCCATTCAAGCTTAACCTGTTGAAGTCAAGCTTGGGCTTTGTCTATGGAAATTCTATGTGACACTACCAACTCCCAAAGATACAAATGATGGGCTTCGTGTACCCCGAGTCTACTAGATAAGGTCATCGACTCTTCTTTACGCATTATTTATCCATTGTTATTTCTGTTTTATACAACATTTATAACACTAAAAATCAATATTTTACTACCAAAAATAATATAATTCTCAAAAAGTGATGGATAGATTTCTATTATACTTATATAGATTTATTGATAATGACATAGAAAAAAATATTTTTTTAGGTAAAAAAATATTATTCGAATGTTTGGGTCATTACAATATTTATTCTTCCCTTTGTAAAAAGAGCTAAAAGTGGAACATTGAATTAGTATTTTTTTAAAAAAATTATTTACCTAAACCATTAATAATTAACATTTTGAAAACATAATTTAGATATTATAAAATTAACTTTACCAAAATATAATTTCTGTATAAATCCATTGTTAGAAATAATTATAACTACATGGAAATGAGATAGAAATATTTTGATAATAAATATCAAGAACATTTTAAATTGTTTTCTGTTAATGAGTCTCTTACCTTGAATTTGACACATCAGGTACATTATTTATTTTTCATAATAATAATAATTTTTTATATTCTTGCATTAAAAAAATTTTAAAGGTGATTATTCTTATAATATCATTAATTATCATTTTGAGACAATTACTAAATTATTGATGCTCTTTTTATACACAATGATTATTTTCAATACATGATTGAAAAATAACATTTGAATGGTGTTTATAGTGAATGTTGTTAGGATTACATCATCTAAGAAAAAATTCATTACATAATAATAATAATTATACATGAATAATAATTTTAAATCAAATAATTAATTATGGTTATGACAAATGAACAATGTTATAATCATGGAGAGGGTATGTCCTACATATGCATGAGTGATGATTCCATTTTTTAATGATCATTATGGAATGATGGTACATATAATTTTATTTTCACAGATTAGTCGTAAATATCATAAATAAAATATTAATCATTTAAATTAATATATATATCATACGTCTGATGTGGTCATGAAAAATGAATAACATTTCCTCGTGGAGGTGATAATTCACACATACGCACGAATTTCATTCTCATTTTTCTATGCCCAGACCGTTAAGAACATAAATTTTATATTATTTTTTAATATTGATAAATAAATATTTAAAATCATATATTTGAAGGTATTTTCTGATTTAAAATCATTTTTAACTATGTTGAAATGAGAAAAACTTGTTCCCTTTTATAGGAAAGGGCTGGTTCACTTATAGAATTTCTCATAATATTAAATTAAATTTACATTCAACATAGATAAAATTTATTATTTTAAAATAGAAGATGAGTATAGGTATAAATAATATCATCCAATAAAAATATGATTTTTTTACGATTTTTAGCATTATCTATTGGTTTTAACCCTTAGTTAACCAGTTCATTTTTACATTTAACACATATACATTTACAAGTTTAGTGTCAATATAGTCATTATAAGATGTTAAAATACACATAAATATATCGTGGATGTGAATTAAATCCTTATCCCAATCATTTGGAATAATAATATGTTTTTTAAAAAAATTCATACTATTTAATGAAATATTATTATATTAATATATTATTACTATCAATTTTGATATTATTTAGACATTGATTTTTAAAGTTATCAAAAGATATTGATAAATTAGAAATACTATATTTTAATACATCAATATCATATCCAAGTCATATATATAATTTTTCTATTAAATTTATTGTCATATATTATATTTATCATAATATTTTTAATATAATTTATTTGATATTTAACTTATTTTAATTATTACTACTTCGAGGTCTAATCACAATTATAATTAATTATATCATCAAAGAAATAAAAAATAAATTTAAATAATTTAAACACATATTTTATATTCAATAATATTATTTATATTCAAATATAACTTCTTAATAAACCTATACCAGAAATGTTATATTTAATAAATTGATGACATAGATATATTTGACTTTTCTTTAATAAATAGAATATATATTTAATAATGACTTCCAGGTTGCTGCAAAAATGTTTTAATGTAGATAACTAGTTAATTATTGTCAAACCAAAATATTCCAACAAAATTGGGACATGTGTTTGGGTTATTTTCTGGTCTTTATCATGTCTTTACCCTTACTTACTTGATTACCCTTTACTTTGGTAACATAAATTAATAAATTTTTAATTCATATTTAAATCAAATAAAATTAAATATATACATTATTTGGTCATCTAGAATATAAATATAAAATTAATTTTCCAATGTTCAAAACCGATATGTGTAAGAATTTAATTTAAATTTAAACTGATAAAACATAATAAAAAATGTTTTTTTTAAATGCCAATTTTAAATTTTAAATTTATTTACACTAAATTCAATTATGAAATCAGTTTCAAAAATATTATTTGTATGAAATTAAAATAGAAATAAATAAATATAATTTTAATCTATCAAAAAACCTAATTTTACCTTTTAAATAGTTGAAAAATATATTATTTTTATAAAAATAAGTATTTTTCATATTCATTGAAAATTAAACTCTTGAATAAATTATAAAAATTTCAATGTATGGAAATTTTTATATTATGATTTAAAAAATAAAGAAAATTTTATCAAATAAATTTTATAAAATATTCAAAAAATTAATTATATTATTTTAACAAAAAAAATAAAAATCAGTTTTTCAAAATAATATATCACTGTAGGAATATAATAAATTTATTGAGAATTATGTGATTATTTTCAAAAATCATACCAATATATTAAAATTGTGTTAGAGATTAATATTTATTTTAATAATAAGTTATTCCTTTTTATTGAACTAATTTAATGAAATAGTTATAATTATCACATTTAAATTTTTATATTTAGTTTCTCATTTAAGATTTATGTAGTGTATATTATAAGTTATAAAACAAATTATTTATTTTTCAAAAACTAAATATATTTTATTTTATGTGATCAGATCAAAAAAAAATCACACATATGACATGTAGATGATGAAATATAAAAAAGGGGTGAGCTCAAATGTTTAGTAAGAATCACCAAAGAGTTGAAACTATCAAGAATAAAAAGTAATAATCAATATTGATATTTAAATAAATGATAAAAATTTCATTTAATCGATAAACATAATATAATTTGGTATAAATAAATGATGATTAAATTAATTCATATAAATAATCAGATAATATTTTTACATATCCATGTATAATCTATCTAATAAAATAATCACATGTAATTTCAAATTTCGTATTCAGATAGTACATAATTCCCAATATCTAAAACTAAATACATATTTCACATGAATTTTTAAAAATTTGGATCAAACCCCCATATATATTTTCTATCTAATTTCTCTCATCATACATGTTAATTCATCAAGGGACAAAAAATAACCATGCCCCAAGATTCACATGTTTTTTTAAATTAATTACATATCTAAAGAGGTGAATAATAATCAACAATATCATTTAATTTCTAAAACTGACATATGAAATTGTAATATATACCAAAATCAAATAAAAATAACCATATACCATCCTTAATAAAATGGTTGTTGATTATAATATTAAAATTACTCATTAAAATTTATCATAAACCATCTAGTTAAATAATAATGATGATATCAATACAACATATCCTTATAGTATCATAATAACAAAAAAACATTGATGTCGTTAATGAATAATAACACAATAAAATGTCATAAAAAATATTTTTGAAAATATTCATATTTTATCATTGAAAATATTTAAAAAAATAATTTTAAATAAAATTGGAATAAATTTATTTCAATAACAATTGAACAAAATATGATAATTATTATAAAATTATTTATCCATAAAGGAAGGATCATCTATTTATGTCATACACATTAAAACAATCAATCTGTTCACAATTTTGATAAAATACTAATCTATATTGATTATAAAATTAAATGAATATTAATTTAAAATTTATTTACAAAATAAAAAATATGATATAAGTCTCTGATATATAAATTTCAAAATTTCAAAATTTCAAAATTATTTTTAATAAATTTTTATAAAACATCCATTTTGATAAAATAAGATTTACGAAAAAAGAGAGATATATTTTAGGATATTCAAAAAAATTATCATAAATTTTATGTATCAAAGAGTGGAAAATATGTATTATTATTTGAATTGATTATTATTAACCAATGGAAAATTACCTAGATTCATTTAATTATTTATATACAAAATAATTCCTACAAGGGACTCTTAAAATCAATTTAAAATTATGATAAAAAAATGAAATAAACACTTACATCTTTGATAACTTTTGAATCATAAGACCCAAGAAAAAAACAACATCAAATGAATCATTAAATAACACTAAGAAAAATTTATTAATGCTATTAAATATCAAAATTATATATATATACTCAACAAAAATGATTATTTTGTGAATATGGGTTATGTCTCTTGGATGTAAAAGTTAGATAGAATCCCTTACATTAGGTTAAACGTTTTTCATATGTGTTCAAACCTCCTGTATAATAAATATATGATAATTTTAATTTATTGTAGGACCATAAAAATTTATAGAATACCCAATTTTTTTATTTTTTTGTATAAAAATATTATAATCAATTATTTATTAAAATCATGGTTTCAGGTTATATTTATTTGACTTTTCATTTACATTTTAGTTCTATAATTTTAGTACATTTAATGTGATCAGTACTAAATCATATAAATGATTATAAACATGTTATAAATATAATTTATATTATCTATATGTGTTTTTATAGTAATCTTTTACATTTTTTACCTAAAAAATATTTTACAACAGTCGTGGAAACCATAGTACGTGCATACACATGAACGTTGTTTCCATTATCTCGTTTGATGGAAAATTGATAATATATGTCAATTGATATATAAACAATAATTACAATTTAATATATATAATTGATAATAATTAAATACATCCTTATTACCCTCAATTTAAAAATAAAATGGAAAATATTTTACATCGCTATGTGGAAGAGGTAGTTCAAATATATGCATGAGCGATGTTATTGTATTTCATTGGATTATAATGTTAAAAGATATATCAGATATTATATGTACATATGTATGTATAGATCATAATATAACATATATTCAATAACATCTACCCTACAACCTTTATATTGAATCATAATAGAGACTAATCACATAAATTTATGAGGTTGTAGTCCACTGTACACACAAGTGACGTTATTGAATCTCCCATAAAATAAAATGTAAGAATGTTTATCTAATATAAAAATTAAAGTAATATAGTAATTTCACAAATTTAATATACATTATTTAAATCCATTATTATATCCAAACATAAATGGAAGTGGTGGAAACTAAATTACATTTATTAATGATGAAGCAATCCACCATACATATGATCACATATTTTATTTCCCATTTGAAGAATTTGGAGATAGATATTGGTTGTCAAATTAGAATAATATAATATAATTATATTTTATATAATTTTGAGTCTATATTATAATATTTGAATAATGTTTCGATTAGTTGAAGAAAACAAATATAAATGTTTTAGAATATTACATCTTCCTCAGAGCGGCTCTTTAGGTTTATATCTTAAACCATTATAGAAAGCATTAATATTGAAAATAAGACTTCAAAGAAGATGAGAGAAAAATATGGAATGTATTTTTTATGTTCTTTTCCAAACCAAGGGTTTTATAAATTTTTAATATTGTAGGAGAGATAGTTACTATTTATAGGTGGGGGAGGGGGACTACAAGGAATTTTTAAAGTAATAAAATTATCCCAATGTTTTTCACATCAATAACCCCTTAAATATAGTTAAATCACGAAAATTAGATATGATATGGTTAAAATATGTCTACAAAATGGGTCTATGACATTATATTTCATTCTAAACCTTAAATTAATAGTTTTATAGATGAAAAAAAATTAAACCAAAACTACAATAATTAATTATAATTTGTTTAACTATTCATTATAGTAAAAAAATTGAACTAAAAGTAATAGATAAATTAAAATATTTTTCATTAAAATAGTGAATATATTTTTTTCAAATTAAATTTCCTAATACTAGAGAGAATTGAATATAAAATAATACCACATACATTGAAATTTAGTGGTATTATAATAAAATTTTTATTATTTGTATAAAAAATATTAAACAAAATTAATATGAAATTTATTCCAATATAAAAAAATAGATAAATATTAATATTTCCAAATAAATTTTAAACTATGAAAAATTAATCTATATTTTATGTCTATAAATAATTTATACAAAAAAATAATTCTCGAAAAAAATATGTTTTATTCATAATTAATAAAAAAATATTATTTTCATAAAAATAACATACACTAAAAGAAACTTTTTTTTGTATAAATTAAAATTGTATATTTATTATATAAAATAAATTTTATAAATATTTTAAAAATAAATTTTCTATTTTTTGTGAAAATAATTAAGAAATAGCCTTATAAAAATTTTCAGTTTTTTAGAAAACATTTCAATAACATTTAAATTGTTTTTAATTTATTTCTTATAAATATATATACCCATTTATTTTTTATTGACAATTAAAAATATATAATTTTCATTCTTGTGTTTTTAATATTCATTCTGCTCATCATAATGTATTTCTTATAAGGTTTAGTTTTAGATAATAATATTTTACTAGTGTTTTGTGTTTCATTTAAACATCGTATTTCATGCCTCACAAGATATCAATGAGATTGAATTTATTTAAAATTAAATATATAATAAATTCATGGAATATAACATTTTTTTCAAGTTCTGATGTTTCATGTCATATATGATATCCAATATGATTTTACTCTTTGAAAATCATAGTGTGTTACACTCCACCCCCATTGAAAAAAATTTAAAACCTCAATTTAATATAGGTATTGGTAATCAAGGTATTGAAATTTTAAAATAAGTTACATGAAATCCAAAAAAAATGAGAAGGTTTAATAATAAATTTTATTTTTAGGATAAGATATGAAGAATGTAGGTAATCTGTATTAATCACATAACATGGTTTACATGTTTGATAATAGTAGTGGGAAGTGGATATATAGACATGAAATAGATGTGTAAATAATTATAGAAATACATATAGATCATTGATCACAAGAAAAATAGTGATCCTAATTTGATTAATGATTATATATGCATAAATATTTCAAGGGTAACATGTACATCATGACTCCACAAATGGTGGTATTAGAACAACATTTTTTAAACTATATTTATTTGTAAGTGCCAAGGAATTATTTTACTATGCTTGAGTATAAATAAATAAATAAAATTTCTATAATTCTAATTCATAAACTCGGTTTCCTGATTTTTTTTTTGTGTTTCGACAAATTTCCCTTCATCTATTACTTTATGAAATGAATATCTTCAAAGGAATTTCCTATATCAAAATAAATAAAGTTCACATTTAATGGATTTTAAAATCCATTAAAGAGTAACATAATATTAGAAAAGACATATAAAATTTGAAAAATGGTTAGAAAATGTTATCTAATAACACCCAATGTTGAATTTAATCCATTCCATATATAATTAATGTTATAGCTCGTCCAAAATTTGTTTTTCCAAATTTATATAGAATATCATTAAATATATTGTATTCCCCATACAATTTAATGACAGTAATAATTTCCCACTAAATTATGTTACTACCTTGATCAACATAAAAAATTAATTGAATCATTCATAATACTTAAAATAAAATATACTTTCTTTCTAATATTTTTTATAAATTCAATCATGTCGAACCTCTATCAAGGAGAAAATAAACCACCAAATCACTATCAAATTTCATTGTCACGAAAACCATCACATAAATAACTATTTTTCATTATAATATCTACATTGAGTATATGTAAATCAGTATCCTACCTTAATTAAGTTTTTTTCGATGAGGTTAAACATGTCATCAATTAACTTTTTTTGTCATAAATACTATTTACCATATGCTCCCAAATCAATTAATAAATAACACTATAAATCATTCAATATAAATTTCATAATTTTTGAATATAGAAATTAATTTCTAAAATACACCAATACCATAATTTTTGAATAAAAACCAAACTAAATTATTCATTGAACATCATACATGGTAATTGAATAAATTTGAACATGGTTCACTAGATATATTTGAGGTGTGTTGCTTTGATGATTTGGGAATTCAATCATGTAGTTCAACATATCCTTACTGTTGAAAAATTGAATATTTTAAATTTATGTTATTTACTTAAAATTATGAAAATGGTGGCTTTGAAATCCATTCTTTTATAAGAATTTCATTCCCTTTATAGAAATACCAACACAATTCCATCCTTAATTATCACATGTGGGAAAACCCTTCACTACCTTTATCTCGTTATCTATTTTTTATGTCTTAATATTCATATATTTTTAATATTAAAAACAATAAAACCAATATAATTTTTTCCTTTTTTATAGAACAAGAATATATTTCATCATTTCATTTTATTTTTTGATAGTTGAGTTCCCTTATAAATTTTTTATTATTTCCTACAATGAAATGATCATTAATTCTTATTTGGTTATTTCTTTTTATAATGAAAAGATTCCTTATAATTTGTTCCATTTATAAAACAATTCATACACTATATAAGATAATATAATTATGAATCATAATTTATAATCACAATACTAGCTAAAAATATAAAATTATTTGAAAAATTTATCTATGGATAATCACATTATTATAGACATGGATTAGTAAGTTATTATTCAGAATCATAAAAAAAATTCAAATCCTTTGTAAATATTTGTAAAAAAAATGTTTGTTAACCTAAGAATATCCTAGTGGAGTTTCAATCATGGTGTGTAGTGAGCACCATTTATATGTTGCAAATAACAAATGATCATAAACCGACAAGCCTTTTTCAGAGTTATATCCCCTTGGTACATATGTTCCAGACCAGATCCACTTATTGAATCCATATTTGTATTTATTGTTTAAAAAACCATAAAATATATAATATATGAATACAATTGTATATTCTTATATAAATATCCTCAATGATTAACATAAATAAATATTCCAAAATAAATGTTTTCTTACATATAGTTCCCATGGATTCTACTAATTTTTCTATAATTCCACCATAGTGACACTAAGTCCAAAAAACCATATACAATGTTAAATGTATTAAATTTTAAATAGATATGGGTTATTACATCATAAATTACTCAATAGTTTAGTAATCACGCTAAAATAGGAAAATACAAAAATTTCACACACATTTTATAAAATAAATATAAAATTATTTTAATTGAAAATTACATTTTCCAATAGATTGTATCATTTTATATCAATAATACAATATTTCTCTTATCATGGGAAGAATACAATTTAAAAATAAAGTGTAATCTGTTTCACTGTAATGGTATGAAAATAGAATAAAATATCATTAATAACAAATCATAAAAAAATCAAAACATAAATATCTCAAAATGATTCTGGTTAAACAAAAACATGTGATTAATACGGATGAAGTAAATGATGATCAATTAAATGCATATAAATAATCACATAAACACTAATCATATTCATATATATTCAAACTAATCGAAAATTCACATGGAAAAAACTGATAGAAAATGAGGGAATTCATAATTAATGACATATGAAACTATCAATACATTTCAAAATAATGTTTTTATCTATGGGAAGATATCAAAATATTTAAGAAAACTAATTTTCCTCATCATACCTGTCAGTTCACTGATGAGAAATCTATAACATGATCTCCACATCAGATACAAATTCCAATTAATTAAATATTTCAAAGGTGGAATCATTATATTAAAAAATATTGTTATTGAAACAGTAACATCTGATATCTTCTCAACTATAAAAACATAATCCTAAACTATCTAGAGTGATATGGTTAATGATATTAAAATTTAAAATCCTTAGTCAATCTAATCCTATACCATCCAAATAAATAATAAGGATGATATCAATAAGACATATCTCTAGTGGATCATATATACAATAAATGGCAGATGTCAATGATGAATAAAAAAATGTTAAGAACAAATTTTTTGACTAAAATATGTCTTTTCATATTGAATATATTTTTAAAACTAATAGTTTTAAAAAAAATTAAAACATATTTCTATGGAAATAAACATTTCAAAATATATTTCCATTTATCATGATGAATATAATGAAATAGAAATAAATATTAATTCATATTTATAGATTATTTAATTGAGTTATATATAATTATGATAAATAAATAAAACTTATTATAAACCATGTAAAAAGATGAGAAACATTTCATATTTCTACATGTATGTGGAAGTCCACACATATACATGTGGAACATTATTGTTTTCCAACTGATTGAATGTAAAGATGTTTTCTGTGATATTATATTTCCTATAAATATTACCCAATATATTTTACATATATTAATAAATAACAACCCATAGTATATTTTATTTACAGCATAAAAACATGTATCACAACTCTTCATCAGGTTGTAGTACACTGTATACATGAATGACGTGATCATATATCCCATAGAATGTAAATTAATAAGCTATATGTGATATCATAATTATAAAATAAAAATATTTTAGATAATATTTAAAATAAAATCATTTATTATATCGACCATTTAATTTTTGTTATAGAAAATGAATTACATAATTTCAGAAATGTTTTTAACAAATCATTTGAAATGAGGAGAAATTAACTTTTAGTAGTGATGATATAATAGAAATAATGATGCTGATGTTTGATGATAAACTAGAAATGTATCATGATAAACTTGTGGTATTTAAAACATAACATATTAAAGAAAAGAAGAAATAAATGTAGAAAAATAACATCATTGTTTATGTTTATAAGGAATAAAAGAAACAGAAAATTGATAAGAATGTTGGCCATTATAAAATATGATTAGACCATACTAAGACTAAGGACATAAGGATTTGGGATATCTAAAATAATAATGAATAACATTAAAATAAAAATCAAAACATAAAACTCTGAGATTCCACATTATCTCCAAATCGTTTGAACGGAGTATAATTTCCATCTGAGAATATTTTATAAGTAAACCTGGATGTTGGGTTAGTATTTCAAGAAACATTGATCAATGATGATAATGTTCCCTTTGTTAGAGTCATGTTAAATGAAAAAAATCATATAGATTTAGATTCACCCTCAAAAGTAATAGAATCGATTTAGTAGTTATATGACCAAGTCAATCAGCACCAACATCACTAGAGAAAGCATCACCACCAATTTTCCTAGGAAATGAATTTATAATAATTTATCATCAACATCAAATGTAACTTGAAAAATATTTCACTAATTTTATTTAGAGTATTAATTAAAAATTCTGATAATGTAGGTGAGAATCAATTAAAAGTAGATGATGATAATGACAATTAATAGAAAAAATTCGATTAAGGAAAGGAAGGTGAATAAGAAGATTCATAACATGAATACATTGAATAATACACAAATGTTTAAGAGATTAAAGACGATAATAAAAAGGTTGGGGACCAAAAAGATAATGAATAATGTGATGAGGTAAGAACTAAAACAAAAATATCATTGAAGCCATCCTCATAAACATCATTCTCATGGGAGATTCTTACAAATTTTGATGATGAAGAATAAGAATGTTTATAAGAAAAATCCTTATCGCTTGAAGAAAAATAGTCTACATCAAAGAAGGGTGATGAATATAATGTTTTAATGTCATAATATAACATGATTTATGTTTACATTATGGTAGTATAAAATGAAAAATTTATTCCAACAAAATATAACATAGTTTAAAAGGATGTTAAAATGTTTATTAGAAGAAAATAAAAGTTTACATTTGTGATAAAAGACAATCAACACCTCCCCAACCAAATCAAGAGTTATTATAATCTACAAGAACAAATAAAAATATGGGTTTTGATTACATCATTTCTTTTATAATGGTTTGAAGGGTTAATATCATACATTATGAGACTAAAAGAAATAATATCATTGATTCAGGATAATATCTCCCAAAAAATTCCCTCTATTAATTTGTTTACGAAATCAGTAATCTGTATTGAGGAAGATTTGAAAACCTTATAATAATTTTCTACTAGGCATATAAATTATTTTAATTCAACATTGAAATGGTAAAATGATTTTTTTGATGATGTTTGTAACCAAAATGATCATATTCATGGGAAAAAATGTATATGATTGAATTAGTTGAATCATGTAATAAGTTATCTAATGATATTGATGACATGAAAAAAATTGAATAGTTCAAATGCCAGATTGTCAACTGGGCTAAAGAAGTAGATGAACTAAAAATAAATATATGTAACATGTTGTGGAAAATATGCAGAGTAGGTTTCTATTTTGATGATGATTCCATTCTCAATGATAAGAACAAGGATCCTGTTGGGGAAGTATAGAATGTCAAAGATGAAAATTATATTCTAAATGATCAAATGGTGAAGCTGAATAATTAGGGAAATGAATTGAAGTATTTAATGTATATCTTAGAAACCCTTATAAATAAATTTTAATTCTTTTTTGTACTCTAGTTCTAATATTTATTTTGATAAAATTTCAAATATCTATTCATGAATTAATTAATATTCTATCCAAATGTGATAGTTTGAATATTTAAAAAATATGATTTATTGAATGATAATTTAATTTTTTTTGTTAATTTCAATATTAATTGAACTGTTTCATATTTATATACATTCAATAACATTGGTTGTACATAATAATTGATTCCACAATTTTGTTAAAATCACTAAGTGGTATATATTGACAACAAGAGATATTTCATATAGAAAAGTGTATATTTTTTCACAAATGGGGAGACAAAACTTTTTCAATGGGAGATGATACATTAATGGAATTTACCATATTCATCATTATCTCCACTATATTCAGAAGACAAATAAATCAAATGGGAATTGGGGATGAAAATGAAATCATAGAATACGAAGATAACGTAAAATTCAAGAACTTTAAGTTTTATTATATTTTATTTCATTTATATTTTTTTTCTTGTTCTTTCCAAAAAGGGGGATATTTTTTGGAAGAAGTTATACATATAACTTTTCCTCACCTTTTATGTTTGAAATCATAAATATATTCTCTATAAATACTTTAATAAATATTTATGTACATATATTTTTAAAACTAATTCATATAAAACCTTACTAATTTCGGTACATTGAATAAGGTATAATGTATTATGTTTATAAAAATATATTTAAACATTATGATAATTATAATTGTTGAGTATCTAATTTGTCAGATACAAATATTAATAAAAAATGAAAGAAATTGACTATTATCTTCCCTCATAATGGTCTTCATCATTCGACTAATATCAATAATGATAAAATCAGCTTACCACTCATTACGATATAGATATTGAGAATATTTTTAAATCTCATCCGATTGACTAATTTATTTTACCTAGAATATGGTACATTTGTATCTAATTTAAGGGAAAATATTTTCACTATAATGGTGTAAAATAGTATGACATCATATTTCTATAATAAGTGAAATTTTTTTAATTGATTGTAATAATCAAAGAGAAAATATGACTTCAAGATGATCAAGATGTCCAATGGAGTAATTCCTATAGAAACCTAATCATTTTAATATTATTCTGGTGATTGAATTTATTTTTAATTTCTCACTTGTGTTAGAGCTCAGAAGATTACTATGTGGGAATTTCCTATTCCTAGTATTTTGTACTTGTTTTGGAATTGTGTATTTTTAAGGGAACCTTGTTAGGTTTTCTAATTAAGGATTTATTTGAATCTTAGTAATTCTTATGGTTTTTTAGATTATGATCATGCACATGAAGGGATATTAGTAAAAAAGATCTGATATTTTTATCATCAGATTTTGAGGATATCATGCTGGAGCTGATATACTTGATCAAGGTCTACAACGGCTAGGTAGATAGAAAATATAGTATTTGAATCGAGTTATTTTCTTGTTGAGGAAAGAAAAACACTCTTTTATGTATAATACAAGGGATACAATTAACTAAGGTTTGTGGAAACCTTACTCCTAATATGAAATTATATCAATTCATTTTAATAGTTATAAGTCATTCTCATTTTTTATAGACGTTTCATTACTTTTTTCTTACATGTTTTTTATTATATTGTGCATGTGTGAAATTTTATTTGGTAACGTATCTAAATATGATAAACATTTATTTATTAATTTGATATTTTGGGAATCAGATCTGTTTACCTAGTAATAATATAATCTTAAGTGATTATGATTATTATTCTCTGATATATTGAAACATTTAGATTATGAAACTTTTATAATTGAACTCAGGGATAAAGACAAATATGATCCTTTTAGTATAATAGGTTTTATGAATTTTTTTTTGTTAAAATAATTTAATGTAATATTTTTAAAACAATTATTCACCCCCTATCTTGTAATTGAGACATCAACAACACAATATATTGATGTAAATATAAATATAACACATATTGATATCTACTAAAATGTGGAGTAATTATCACTTAATCTATTATAAAATTCTTCATTAGTTCATTGTCCAATATATATTTCACCTTCCTGACTCTATATATTTTTTATTTTATTTCTATTTAAATTGTGTGTTTATTTATTAAACCAAATTCATTCGATTTAGATGAATATGGAAAAGAGAATATAAATATAGATCAGAGATCACTTATTATTATATGAATTTCTATTAGGTCATTGTTTTTCATCAATGATGTTTTATTTAGTCGATGATTTGATGATACAGTAGATGAAAAATAATATTTCATTCTACATTTAAAGAAATTGAACATGGTTTGAGTAATTCTTTTTGGTATTAGAGACATGTTGTAGTTGTTTATGTGATGATTATAATCTTATTATGGATATCCTAGTGGAGAATCCATGCTTTCCATTTTAATATATCACTCTATAGGATAAGAAATAGGTGATTCAAGAATATATGGCGTTAGAAACCATCCACTGATGATGATGGTGTGTGGTGAGGGATCGACTCTTTCAGTTTTAAGGATATAGGCCATGAAATGCCCTAAATATTGATGAAGATTCATTTACCAGTGATGAATGGTTGGAATCTATCTTCCAAATGGTGATTGAGGGTGGTCATCATAGATTTGAGATTTACAGAATGATTTTTGGTGAAATTGATTTCAATAGTTAATGAATTGAATAATGAATGTGATGAACTATAATTGATGTAATATATTAAGCTATATTCATCAGAGTTTAAAGTATCTCATACCATGTAGATCCCTTAGTTTATCGTCCATGGTTTCCACATTGAGTTGAAGATCACACACATTCTGAATTACTCACAAGTCATCTTACCCTTATCTATCCATCTAAGAATATATATTGTTTATATTCCCAATAAATCATGTATAGAAAGACACCATGTAGTCTATAGAAAAAAAACAATGTTATCAAATTTAATTTTTTCATTAGCAATGTTTTGATTATTAGTTAATTTATTTATTGATATTCCAAAAAAAATATATGTAAGTGTTTTCTAAAACAAGGCTCTTTTATGAAATAAAATATTTTTTTATAATGTTTATGAATTTTTATAATTAGATATACAACATTTACCAACCTATATTTTTGAAGCATCGGTAAAAGGAAAAAAATTTAACGATTTTTTAAAAAACAATGGTAAATGTTTTTTTTTTGAAATATATATTTTTAAATCCCCCCCCCCCTCACACACATCCTAATATCCCCAAACTCCTTGATGCCTCCACTCCCTCCCCCACCCCTACGTACAAGCCCTCATCATCAATTCCCATGTATGTGCTACCACAACTCCCCCATGGTATTCAAACCCTAGACCTTCCTCCTAACATCACAACTCCTTAAAAAATGTACCCACATAAGTTTTATATATAAAAATATTCTATCAAATATTTTTAGATTTATTAATATATTTCAATACTAAAAAAATTAACACACACACACACATATATTATCTCTCTGTATAAATTATATATATTTGTGGTTAGTTATATTAAATATATATTCTAGTCACTTTATATATATGTGAGTGTGTGTGTGTGAGTGTGCATGTTTGTATGTTTGTTTCTATATATATATTTGTTTCTTTCTGTTTTAATCAATATATGTGTGTGTCTATGTGTGTGTGTTTTTCTTTATGAACAGACACACATATATATCTATATACATATTTATATGTGTTTCTATATATATATAAACATATATGTCTATGTTTTGATATATATATATATATATTGATATTTCAATATATGTTATTCTTTTTGTATATCACTATATATTTATATATATAATTATGTAATCATTTAATTATAAGTATATATATATATATATTTGTTAATTAATAGAATTATAAATATAAATATATACATATCAATGTTTTATAATTCTATTCAAAATATTACTAAAATATACATGTTTTGTTGACAATTATATGAGACAAACACCTTCAACATCTCCTCAAACGATCAGACCAACCCCTCTATATGAATTTAGGATATATAAATTTATTATGGGATATATATATATTTTAAATAATTTAGTTATTTAAATTATTAATATTTTATAAATATATATAATTTTTCATTTATATATATATATTCTTACCTTTAATATTATATACATATTATATATATATATATATATGTTTATATTATATATATATGTATAGATAATATATTGCATATATGTTTAGAGGTTTGAGTGTGTTCATATTATATATATACATATATATCTTTGTATGTTTATAAATATATATGTGTATGTATATACTTCTAAATATATATATATAATTCTATATATATATATATATAATTAGCACTGTTTAACAACACAAGAGAAAATATTACATAAATCAAAAAAAATCTTAAATTATTTTTATATTTAATATATATATATATATATGAATATATATATATATATATATGTTTGTGTTTGTGTGAGTGTGTGTATATGTGCTAATATATATTTTTGTTTATTCTTATATAAATGAATATATATATCAAAATAAATATTTACATCAATGTGATGAAATGGGACATAAATATATATATATATATATATATATCAGCATTCCAAAAAAACATGGAATGTTTAGTGATGTGTATAGAAATGGTTTATAATTTTATTGTTAGTTACATTTTAAAACACTGATAAATTAGAAATGTTTTAAAAAAATATTGCTAAATTCCATTTTTCTCAACTGAGTGTACTGACAATATTTGAAATCCTTGGTGAAGGAATCAATGTCTATAGGGAAAAAATCACACATGATAGCATGTGACACCAAACATATTTTGATTCTGGGAACATGTTTTCCTCTTTTGAATATGTATGGGAATGATCCTTGATAAGAAAAGTATACACATGCATAGACAATATAACCAAGTACATCTATTGTACATGTCAATAGTCATGTGTACATAGGAAAAAAAAGATGAAGCATTCTAGGTTTCAGATTGGCCTCTACACAAAATATACAATATTAGACAGACAATGGATTTTGAAAAATTATTGTTTTGTGATATTGAGAGAGATACAGTTCTATACCCAGTGAGACACACTATATACTATATAGAAAAATTCATGGTCTCATTAATGGACATTATTAATCCAATATTCTTATTAGAAAAAAATATTGTTTGAGCTAGACTGGTTTCATATACACTATTATAGTCAGTGTAATACATTTTTCTGTATAAATGAGAGTACTATGTGGCATAAGTACATGAGTATGTGTTGAGTGATCCCCATTGTGAGATTATTCTCTGTAGATTTAGGTATACATTTGTGAGACATGGGTTGTGATCCTATATCATTTTATCCATAAGTTATGTTTGGAATCTTGTTTCCCACTATCAGGGTATGTGATCCCCATCCAAGAAGGTCTACAATATGTAGGGTAAAAAATATGGCATAATCCAAGTGTGATATAACTTATCTAAGTAATGGTATATAATGAGTTCTTTTATGTCCATCATTAATGAAATATTTGTTTATAATTTTCTATTTGGTTATTCCCTCATGTATAATATGACCAGATGTGTGATTTATCTGATATTGTTTATAGCATTGATATTTTAGTAGAATTCTTGGATTGTAGTGAGATGTGATTTATCATTTTGGATTATTGTACACCTTTGATTATATATTTTATATTGTTATTGATATTATTTTCTAATTTAAAAATGGAAATACATTAATGATGATGAGGTGATTAAACACTTGATTTATTGTGTTTGGGGATTTTAGGGTGTCATAATTGGTATGTTATACTCATTATATAAGGGATGTTCCTTAAATTTTCATGTATTATGATGAAGATTTGATATCATATATTGTTTGAGGAGAAAATGTAGCCGGTGAATCTTAATTTTCCTAAACTGATAATTTTTTGTTATAGAAATTGTTATTGGTAGTTTTTCGTTATTGTGAAAAGGTTGTGTTCTTCAGAATATATTTAATTTTGTATTCATTACATTATCATTTGATATAGTTATTTTTATACTATAATGAGGGATATATTTTATTCATGAATTTTTATTATATGTTACTTGTCATTCTACATTATAAATTCATATAGGGGTGAATGTGTGTACATATACTTTGGGATAAGCTCTTCTATAGGTGTGTTATGCCTACATGGCCCAAACATCAACCCATAGAATCTTGGAGGTAGGATATGGGTGTTATTATCATTTTACTACTTGATAGTCTAAACCTAGTTATTTAGGTCTTAATAGATTGATATTATAGTGGGTCATCTTAGAATCGTTTTTTATGGACATTTTACCTATGAGGTTTGATCTAGAGATAATGGAATCATTGTTAAAGTGACTCAGGTTTATCTCTCAGTATTGTAAACCCATTAATTGTGAACAAGTTAAGATATACATTCACCAATGCTCCAATAACTTGTAATATTAATCATCACACATAGGAAATTATTATATAGAGAACATGGGTACATACATCATATAGGAATGGGTTGGGGTTTCCATTTCCTTTGTGAGTCAGCTCTGAAAATAAGCTATACTAATGAATGTATATAATTATTATTGATACAACCCTACATGATGAAAAATGACATGTTTTCCATCATATGATATTGAAAATAATCCACTATATTTTTAGGCTTCACCAAGGGAACTGTGATTGGGGATTATCCTCTTGGTGGATAGGAATCGATGCCTCAACCCATTGAGCAGCATACTGACCCACCTCTAGAAGTTTTGAAGGATTTCCCTCATTTAGTTGAACTATAGTTAGATAGTGGTGCACAAGATTAAGAAGAACCTTTGTTGAATTCACTTAGTGAGTTTCATAAATAAATACTATGTTGGATTTACGTAAACAAGACCCCCTCCCATACAACAGCCTAAAAGCCTTCACATTTTTTATTATATGATAAAACCCCCTTTTAGGGATGAAGGTGGTTGAAACCCAAAGACATCATTGACATAGGAATACCACTCATGAAGGATAGAAAGATAATAACCCAAATTAAATCATTGAACAACTCTCCCCAAACATTTGAACATGAAGAAGCGCTCCACCGTGGCAAGGCTAATTAGCAAGCAAGTGTCATCTGTCAAAGCACTGGCCTGATCTGATGGCTTGCGCCATACCCTCTCCAACCAAAAAATCCAAAAAAAATGTAAATAAGAATATCCAGCTCTGAAACCACCTCTGAAGAGTGTCCATGAATTCACGTATGAATCACAAACTTCCCTCCTTCATATAACAAACCATTCAATCAAGGAAGAACCACCTTGTTGCGACCCTCCAACCAGAGACACAAAGGACCGGCACACCCATACATCTACTACAACCAAGAGTCTGCTTCACAAAGACACAAGGCCTCCCCCATGAAGACAATGGAAACAACCCATAGAAAACCATAGCATGCCAAAAGCATACATCAAAATGGGACGAAGAAGTGAGGAGAAACCAGAAGAACGCAAATACCACTACCACGCACACCAGAACCAACACCATGCAGTCACAGGAAGCTGAATCCAACCTCAAGAACACCAAAAACGAGCCAGGGTTGAAAGGCACAAGGAACTTGAAGCTGAGAGTTCTAAATCAAGACCACCCGTGACACTCGCCTGTGACGATCCATGTCCCCAATGACGAGAACTCTAAATCAGCCACCGGGCACACTAGATTTTCCATTGGAAAGTAGATCTAGAGCAACCCAAAACCTGGAGGTACAAAAGGGCTTTTGTCTGTCGACACCAGACCACACAGCTCCATTATAGCTAACACTGAATCCAGGAACTCCAAACCTATCACCGAGCACGGTAGATCTGACAACGAACATGCTAGATCTGAAAAATCCCAAAGACGGGAGGCGCAACAAATTCACCGCCGAATAAAGACAGACTGCATAGGTCCATCACCAGCCAACGCCGAGCCAAGGCGGGACATCTGGCACCTAGGCTAGACCACACTGGAGGGGGGAGGAAGATAAACTGGCAGAGAAACCCTAGATACACAGAGGGAGGAGTTGAGCCTCTACTGAGAGGCATCATTCCCAAGAGCCCCCAGACACCCACCCATGAGATTTATAACCGTAGCTCTAGTTTGTGGTATGTAAGCCATGTCATTCGAATAATATACATTATTGTTATTTAGTTGGATTTTCATTAAATTTGTTTATTTAAATTATGTTTGGTGCCTTGAATTATTATTTTATTTTCATTATGATATGTTCTTTTTTGATATGTTTATTTAGGTAGTGGTCATAATTATTGAAATTTTTGTTAATTAGGTATGTGTAATAATTTTATTATTTCATAATAAAAATGAGATTTATTATAAGGTGGTATCTATTAATTGAACAATTAGGATAAATATGGTATTTAATATCCAAATAACCCACGGAATGTTTGAAAATGCATTTTATTATGATTTAATTAATTATTGAAATTCAGTTTTTATTTAATGGAATATTTCATTGATTTATATTTTATTTTTTATATTGTTTATTTTTATCCTTTTATTTTGTTTTTACTCCAACTTTTTTTAAAATTATTTATAAGATTACATAAATTTTATTATATTTATAAATGTAATTATTTTTTAAATTATATTAATCATTCATCTGTTATGTTCAAAAAAATTCATTTACTAAACTATAAATCACGAGTGGCTACAAATACATTATGGGGTGAGAGTTAAATTAATTTTTATTATAATTAAATTAACAATCTAATAAAAAATTATATTACATAAATTTATCAATATCCTATTGAAATACAATTCAATCAAATTATATTGAAATTTTTTTAACATATTTCTAATTCTTAGATAATTCTTAATTTATCATGAGAAATTAAATAATAATAATAATATTAAATAATTTTTTAAAAATATAAATTGATATTGAAATAATATATTTATATTGATTCATATGAAAAATAATTATAAAAATTACATAAGTTTTTTCATGGAAATTAAATAATAGATATATATTATAATGAAAATAACAAGAATTCCATTATTTGTACTTCATATATTAGTTAATTATTTTCCATGATAACTCATTATTGTATATATATTCTTATACCACACATTTGATTATTATTTTAAAAGATTCATCATTTTATTTATTTTAGTATAGATAAATCCTTAATTTTTTATTAATTATATTAACCAAATGTTTTATATTTCATTTTTATTTAGGGATGTATTGTTCTAATTTGATCCAAACATGGACAAATACCTATATATTTGAATTTTGTATAGGATTTATGTAAATAATTATATTAATTATTTAAAATAATTTTATTTTTTGAGGACATAACAAGTTTTTGCGGAAATTTATTTATGATTAATAAAAAATACTATTTTATTATTATTGGGGTTTATATATTATGATAAATTTTATTATTAAATTATTAAAAATAAAAATTAATTTAAAAAATTGTAAATTTGACTGAAAAATATAATAAACTAAACCAATAAACATGAAACAATTAAATTTTATAGACATCACAATTGAGTTTGAATTTTTATTCTTAGAGATAATTTTCTATACCCATCACCATCTAATTTTAAAAGAGAATTATTTTCTATAGTATAAAAGCACAAAAAACAAAGATTATCTTTCATTATATGCAAAACTAAATTTATATTTCATTGTACACAACCCAAATATTTTTATGTTCGATTAAGTATTTCACACACCACTCCTAACTTAAACGACCCATGAAATATATTACCATTATAACCAAGCAATTAAATAAAAAGTTATGAAGAGTATCAAATATTTTATAATATATAAATATAACTTGCCAAATATAAATATTTCTAAAAAAATTATTTTACAGCCAATCTATTTTTGTAAAATTTATTTTATTATTCAAATTTAAGTTTATTACTAAATGGTTTTTATAAATTTTATTGAGAAAATATTATCATGAATTTTTTAAAATATTAGAAAATTTACATTATTTACGGAAAATAATATTTGGAGTATAAATATTAAAATATTCTTTAGGTGAAATTTTAAATTCTTCAATAATATTGATTTTTCAGTGAATTGTGAAAATATAAATTATTACAAAAAGTCATTTTTATCAACAAATTAATTATTTTTAAAAGAAAAAAGTATTTCAAGAAGTTTTAAAATAACTTATTTATTATTTAGTAATATTTTATTACCATTTATTAAACAATAAATTTTTTTCCTCCTAAGATTCATTCTAGGAATAAAATATTTTTTTATGAATTTTTTTAATTTGAAAAAAATTGTAATTTTTAATTATTTACTATAATCTATAATGGTAAATGTTTTCAATAGAATTTAAAGATTTTATATCATCATTTATCAAATTTTTCATACAATTTTTATTATTAACCATTTGGTTAACATATAATCATATTTTTATAAAATATAGTTTTCATAAAAACATGTTCCCTCACAGGGACTACATGATTAACATTAAGTTAAATATTTACAATATTTTGAATTTAATTAGGAAAATTTGGTTACAGATTTGTAATTTTAATAATTTATAATTTATAATAATGGAAAACATATTTTTTAACAATGTGATTTTTAAAAATTTATGAATTTAATTATAATGATTAAGGTAAAAACAAGTTTACCAAAGGAATAGATAGTAATCGTAATGGGAAAATAAACATAAATATTTTTTTAAAATAAATTATGTTCACATTTAGACTCAAATTTCATTTTGACGTTTTTTATAATTTTCTTTGGAAACTAATCCATCGTAGTGGCCTATATATTAATCTATGTAATGAAAAAGTCTAAAATGTACCTTTTTACATTTATTTTATATTAATCATTAGGATTTTGAAAATAAAATGTTTGGTTATATATATATATATTAATTATTATATTGTTTCTCTTGTCATTTAAATTATATTTAATTATTATAGATGAAATAGTTATTTAAAACAATAATTAAATTCTAACAAGTAATTATATAGTAAATTAACAAATAAAAGAAAATTATTCTAAAAATATTAATATTGAATTAAATTGAATTAACTATTGTGATAGATTAATTTTTGAGATTTATGCATCATTTTAAACATGTGTAAACTTTATAGATTCAAATTATATGTTTTTATGCATTTTTATATATTAAAAATTAATAAGTAATTTCAAAATTTATATTATTGTTATTTTATAAAAATTATAATTTATTTTTTGATTATAATTGTAAAAAAATACTATCTTATACAAAGTTATTTATAAATTTTTTTAATTAAAAAATTTTACCCATTCATATAGAAATTAAGCTTTTACCTATTGATCCATAAATAGTAAAAACATCGATTATATTACTAGGGTTAATATAGTTTTTTCTACAGGTTATATGGGATTCTATTGAAATTAATTTCCAACACACATTGAATGATAATTTTGTTTATTTTGAATTAAGATTTATAATTATTGGATATAATTTTACAAATAGTTATCACTATAATTTATTCTGAATGGATAAATTAATTTTTTTAGAAAACAGGTTACCTTAATGAAAAAAGGGTAAAAGGAAGCATAAGAGTTAAGGAACAAAATGTATAAAAATGTGTTTAATTGTGTGGTTGGTTTTTTTATCAACCATATAATTTTTGGAGACCTTTATTTATCAATATTGGGTCTGTTATAGAATATTTTTACCACCCAATAGTGCAAATTTTGGAGTGTTTACATGACATCAACTCTTCATCAATTATAAAATGGAACTAACTACTATCACTACATCCAAAATGTCATGAAACATTACCATCTATCATCTTACAAAAATTACATAGAAAAATATCTTATATCAACCTAATGTAGTCAACATTGTAATAAATAAAACAATGAAATTCCATTGGTTCATACAAATTGTTGTTAGTAGAAGAAATGGTTTCATTAATCAAAAACCATTTTTCTTTTATTTTTTTCTTCTCCTATATAAATTATTCTTACACAATTATTAGATAATATCTTCAATATAATAAATATATTTATATATATATAAGTAATGTTCTATATAAAATTACAAATAATTCCATACAGTGCGTTACAAAATAATGGTATATGTGTATGAAGGACTACCGCCTTGAGAAATTTGTTATTATTTATCTATTACAAACTATTAATATATTAATTAATAATGAAAATAAAGTATATATACTATATTTATAACCTAATTATACCTTTGGAATCATTACATTATATTAATAAATTTATTGTACATTCTGTAATAGATATGAAAATTTCACTTATGGGTACTACATACTACCTCCACACGAAGTGATGGATGACTAAATATAATATTTTTATTATTAAAATAATTTTATGTAGAATGTTAGAAACCACCAATCAACCAAGGAATTAAATAGTAGATCCAATAAAATCCAATTTAAGTCTACCATAATTATTATCTCTAGAAATTCACAAGGATTTTTTTGTTACCTGTGTATTTGATTCCTCTATAAGCAGATCATCAAAATAAAAGGTTATGTTGTCCCAGACCATAATATAAACCTCAAAGCTAATATTCCCACTATTGAAAACTCCAATAAGAATCAGGAAATATTTTTCAATATTGGTGTTTTTATCCTCATTGAGTTCCACCCTCAATGACTTCCTCATCATTCTGATAGCATTCTCTTCAGGTTTGTTAATAAAAAGAACCTGTTCAACCACCTCCTCCTCCTAAATCATATGCAGTTACAAGGACTGCTCAAAAAAAATTACATGACTTCTTCTATTTGCAGGATATATGATTGTCAGACTACTTACATCATATATTCTTTGTAGAATTTGTCTCTAATAGAAGAGTCAAAGATGATTAATTACTTATGTTCTTTACGAATGCTCTTCTAGAACCTTTTTATCCCCACGATCGAAGGCCTGTCTTTCAGATCATTATTCATAGATACTACTGCACTGAACTCGCTCTCAAAGGCATCCCACCATTCCTTATATGGACTGACTAGATCATCCATGACATCCTATAATGGATCCTTGTTCAGCATTCATTCAATAAAATTATCAAAAAAAATTATTCCCACCGAACTACAACGACTTGTCCACCTGAGACATTCCACCTATGCAAATGAACCTCATAGAGAATACATGGAAGGTTCTTTACTCACTGTAGCATCTCCTCCATATAAAATTAAGGAACATTCCATCTCAGAAGAAATTATATGTATCGAATCTTCATGCCTTTCTATCAAAAATTGAGTAAAATCTATCACACTTTTAATCATACAGTGAGAAGCTTCAGTAACATTCATACTATTATCGGTGTCCTATGTATTACTCATGGGAGCCACTACCACTGGATATTTTCATCCATTTAGGCAACCTATCAATTGTAAAAATGAATATTTAACCTTTTTGTTAAGAGTATTCCTATAATTATTCGGTCTTAGCTGGGTATCAACAATGGATGTCGAAATTCTAGAAATAAACTTCTTAACAGAAGATGCAACAACGTCTTCAATAACCTCAAAACAAACAAGTGGCATATTAATCGCCAGATAGTGTATCGTATCCTTCAATGAATCCATCAGTCCCATACCACTTGTATTCAGAGGCTGAGCCCCAAACTATTTTGAAAACTCTTCACCTGACCCATTCACAACTGTAGCACCTTCATTATATTTAGTGTGTTTGACAGAGTCCTCCAATAGAAAACCCACAATAGACCCAAAAAATGTTCACAGACAATGGTATGTCACGAGAAGTAGGTGAAACATCTGGAGCTATAATGGGTCGATTATCCTATCATTCACGCATGAAAAACTTCTCATTATGTCCCTATTTATTAAAAAAATAGAAGAAATCACAAAACATTTACCAACCCACATTATTCATGTACTAAAAATATTCACCAATAGTTATACATAAGAACATAGTGGGTAGATTTTATAGATAAACCTCAATGTAAATTCTATGTGAAATCATATAGAATATGGATGTAGTTTGACTATTTGAGGAAAGATAATGACCTAAAAGATTCCTTGACATGAATATGATTTAATGATCTTGAAAAGGTATAGTATGTTTTGGGAGTCCTACCTAGACCACCAGAGATGAAGAATACTTTGTCATGTGAATATCAAAATTCCATTTTAAATGGAACAAATGAGTTCCATTTCAGATATGAAGAGAAATTGACCAAGCTATGACGAGATACTCCTTATATGAAAATCGGATCATGATGTGTGTTGTGTAAAGAAGCCTTACCATCACATGTTCATAAAGACCCTAGGAATCAATGAAGACATATTTGATATAATCCACTGATGGTCATCGAAGCTTTATGTGATCAATAAGAGTCATATTCAGTAGCGATGAAGCTTCAATGTACTCCAGATTTGATATCGAAAGTCGTAGAGAACCTTTGAAGAGATTAGAAAATTTTAGTATTAAATAATTCATTGGGAAAGAATGTATATAGTTAGGGATATAGAATTGGTGAATGGCATATAACGACCTCTATCAAAGGTCACTATAAGATCCTTCCCCAACGAGGGGGGATTGGATTATATAAGGAACATTGGTCGCTAGGATATGGTCCATCAAGAGACATGAAGTAATGCAATTCAGTTTTCACTAATGCATTTCATTGACAAGAATAAGGGTATATAAAATTAATATATATGTTTTCAATGAAATATTTTTTATATTAATTTTGTTTTTATCATCTAAAAATATAATATATATTTTTATTTATCTACTTTCACACAATGAAAAAGTGATAATTTCATTTGTGGATATGTGGATTACGACATCTTTAAAGTAGTGTGATGGTGTATAAAAAAAATACTAATGATATATATAATATTATATAATTATATATTATTGAAATTATGATAATATTATCCTTCTGAAAATATAAAATATTATATACCTCTTTTCTATAAAGGTCATGGAAAATTAATGTGTCAGTCTTGCGTATATATAGACTAATTTCTCCATGGTAATAACGTTACTTAATTATTTTTAATCATAACTAATTATTGGTTTCAAAAAAATAATTTATTTATAAATATGATAAATATATAATTATTATTAATCTTTTTATTGTTTAATAATGAATTTTTTTGGTCATATTCAAACCTGCTAATGTAAATATTGACACATAAGAAGAATGTGGTCAAAATATATGACATAAACTTAATTGATTATGTAATTATATATATGTTGTATATATTTTCATTAAAATTAATAATAAAGATGGAAAATTTTATAAATAAATGATATAATTAACATTATTTTCTTATTATGGATGATGAAGAAGAATAATAAATAATCTAACTAAAGGTTTGGGATTTTCTCGCCTCACATTTATTTCTATGAGTTATTTTACAAATTAAGAACATATTTTTGATGTGTGGTGTATATAATCCCCATTAATGTATTATATGATTTTTATACATATTTTATATGTATTAACAATTCCCTTTTATAATAACACATTCAAGGGGATTATAGTTTCCATTTTACCAAAGGGGTAAATAATTTTGGTTTCAATTTTACTTCTATGAGATATTTTTCATGTTATAATAAAATATAAATTAATGATGTATATATATATATCATATGAAATTTTATATCAAGAGTATCATTATTTTTATTATATTATATTTTAATCAAATTTTATTCTTCCATGAAAAATTTTATTCTTAGTAAAAAGTTGTAAGAGTCTTCTTTTACAATCATACTGCTTATTATGATTGTGAATGATTATGTATCCGATGATGAAATATTATAACTATAATGAATTATATTATACTATATTCATTAACTCTATTTTCATTTCATATTTCCAGTTTTAAAAAATTTGGTAGCTAGAATAAATAATAATTTTTTAAGGGAATCTTAATTTTGTTATCTCTTCATTCATAAATATATTTTTTTATAATAAAATCATTTCAAAAATATTTCTAAGTATTTAATGATAATTTATTAAATTAATAGATTCCAAATTGTTACATATTTTTTTTAATGGTATAATCCTATTTCTATAAAATCAAGTAACATATCATTCCTTTTACTATGGAAAAGGAATGGTCTTTACAATATATACATAAATACCAAAAAACATGATAGTTATTTCATTTAAGATTTATTTAAAGGTTTATAAGGTTATTATTAATTGAAATATATTTATAAAATAATGAAAATTATTGTATTTTAAAAATTAATTTCAAAGAGAATGATTCTAAAATTGTTTTATGTTTTAACAAGTGATGTTCGTAATTAAATGTTTATTTTTCTCAAAATAGATTTATTGATATTTTAATTGTATTTACCTTCATCAACATAATCATCCACAATTTATTAATAAATTATTGTTTGGATTTTTTATAGTGGTAACATTTTAATTCATTATTAGGATGGATTTACATTGTTTAAATGATATTTCTATTGAACCCTTTTCTTTTCTACTAGATAACCATGTGTTAGAGAGATGGTTATGGAACCCATTTCTTTTACAAAATATAATTATGTTTCAAATATATTATTATGAAACCCATTTATTTTATAAAGGTTAATCATGTTTATGATAGGATTAAATGAAACAAATTACATTAATATGTGTTTAGTAGGTAATAAATGAATAATTTTTGTTTTAATGAGTTTTAATATGTATGATCAATTTACATTATTCATGTTCTTGTTCTTGGTCATTATAAATGATGTTTAACCCAAAAATAATTGGGTGATATAGTTATAGATTATATGAGGGGTGTTCATATATTTCACATAAATGCATTGGGTAATGATTATGTTATCTAGAGAATTATTTTAGATGTTGGATATAGGGTTGTTATAATTTTTAAGGGTTTTGTGAGAATTTTATCTGATGATGTTTCATGATACAAATATGTTTTATCTATTATTTTTTTGGTTATATGATGTTTAATTTTATCAATATTTGTATCAATTGGAAGATGATTATTGATTCATAGGTATTTTTTTCATTATTTATTTCTTATTCCAGGATTTCATGTTTGACGATCCAGATATTAAGGGTAATCAATAATTCGATGTTATACACTTCTGAATATATTAGGAATCATTACATTATGATATTTTTTTCTACAGTAATAACATTAATTTTATAATGATTACATTTACCCTTAGTAATAATTTGAGCTCAAACCACTTATATTTCCATTTACCTCGCTTATAAAAAAATAGGTAAAATAAATTATATTTATATAAGAATTAATCAGGATGACAATTTTTTCTTAATGTTAAAAATAAATGATTAGTTATGTGGGATAAATAATGAGTTAAATTCATATCTATTTTTTATATAGGATTTATCCATATTTATCTAATACTCTAAAGCTAAAAGGTCCGATAGGATGTGGTTGATCTATGTTTTTCCTTTTAATGATTTATGGGTTAGAGGGAATATATTCTATTTCCTATATCAACATAAATGAAGGAAAGGTAAATTCTAATATTTTAACAACGAGTCTAAGAGAGTGGGATCTAGGCTATTATAGTTAAAATCAATGGTATGTTTAGGTAAATATAGTAATTACAATGTTTTTATGTGTGATAATATAATAGTTATACATATCATAACAGGTCATTATTATTAAGGATAATCATAATTTCAATGTCTAAGGAATATCCTTTGAGAGTTTTAATTAGTAAAATGTTAGTTGATGTTAATGATTTTTTTTTTTGAATCTTTCTTTGGGGTTGAGGTATTAGTTATCTCTTATATTAAAATGATGTCTTTAGGGAGGATATATGTTTCTTGATTAATGAAAAAAAGGTGAAAACCCATATATCATATGCCTAACCATTACATCTGACTCGACATTGGGGATTACAATAAAGACCAATGGATGATATGTGTATTGTTTCTACCATATACTTACTAGAATTCATGGTTATAATGGAATTTTTATTGTTTAAGATTAATTTTTATTTCAATAAATTGTGGTATTTTCTTGGAGGTATAATTTTTCATTTATCTTTGAAGAATATATGATCTAATACCACTAACTGTTGGGTTCTGAACATAAAAATTAATGGTTTTAATAATTTTAAGGATATTAAATTAAGGAATATTATATTTGAACATTTAGATATTTAATTTAATTATAATTATTAATGTATCATAATATGATTTAGTAATTATGGGAATTATCTTTTCATCTTCAAAAAATTTTGGTTTTGGATTTATGTTTAATGATAGAAGGAATTACTAGTTATCCATTTTAATGTTATATTGTTAGTAAATTTTTTTATAAATATCAAAGAATTAAAATAATTCACCCCATATAAAATATTTTTTGGTAATAAAATGAGGGTGTGGTGTAATTTTATTAAAGGATGAAATTTTAAAAAACATGAAGGTATTTATCAAAAATAACATAGTCTATATGGTAAAATAATCCAATAACTAATTGAAAATTATAGTGAAATAAATTTATATCAGTACCTTCATTTCGAATGAATGTGTGGTCTTTTTTTAATAAAAATTTAATGATTTTGAGGAACTTATCTTTCCATTGATCCTTCACTTGTTTTTAATCAATGACCCCAACCACTCCTTTAAATTATTAAATATTTTTCTTCTATTGCCACATATGTTCTATTAATTAAAAACATTGTAATACATTATTACTTATGAACTTTTTACCTCCTTTTCTATATTATTGAGATGATGATTTATTAAAACTTTTTACGATGTTGGTTTACAAATTTTTTTCAATTTTCCATCTTATTATCACCAGTATAAAGATCATATTAATAGCATGATATTTATTAAGGTGGCAGATATAACACCATGGTATTTTTAAATAATAAAATTATATTGGAATGAATAAAACAAAAAAAAATCACTTATATTCTATTAATCAAAATTTTCTTTTTATCTTGTCTCAGATGCAACATTGATATTTTTATGATTGAAAGCATAATCCATATGAAACACTAAACATATAATGACCCATGATATATTTTACCATAATAATATAGTCGTGAAATTGACGGGTATAAATATTATTTGTAGAAATAATATATATATATATATATGTCTCACTAAATATATTGTGTTATTGTATTTTTAGTATATTATCAATCATTTTTGAGTAAAAGTGATTTTATTGTTCGAAAATATGTATTTTCAAATATTATATTTACTAATATTAATTAAAAAACTATAATAATTTTTTTGGAATTTTTATAAATGTATTTGATAAATTTAACTTCATTTTATAATAGAAATATCAATATATTATTTATTTGAAATATTGGATGTTCCAAAAAAAATTTGAATAGTGAAAAATACAAATTTCTGTAAAATGTAATTTATTTTCAATAAATTATTTTATTTAAAATTATTAGTGATTTTTGAATGATTTTTAATGTAACCTATGTATTATTTTTTTTTAATTAATTTTTAATAAAATAAATATTCTTCTAATATAATATTATTGTTTGGTTAAAAAACTTGTTTTTCAACAAACTGTTTCATAATGTATAATGTATCAAATTTTGAAATAATAAGAAAAAAACCTAATTGATTTTATAAATTGATATATATTTTATATATAAGAAAATATTAATTTAAATTGATAAAATTATTCTAATTACTCGTTATGTTCATAAATGATCTTATTTTTTAAAGAACACTCTTTATAAAAAGACGCGATGTCGTCTCTTCAAGGAGATTATTATTGAATTAAAATTTTATACTTCAATGAAATAAAGATGAAAAAATTGATTCTTTATATTTAATCAGAATAATTTATAAACTATAATAATGGTCAAATTTTTTTTACAAATGTGATTTGTGAAAATTTTGTGTGTAATAACAATCATTTAGGGGAAATGATTTTACCTTGTGATTGCATATTAATCATATGGGAAAATGACCTATAACCTATCCAAAACCTATATTATAGATATATGTTGACCCGTATTACCATAGGATATATTATTAAATTTTTTGGTCACTATTCAATGATAATTACTCATATAGAATGTTAGTTATAAGAAATGAGAAAAAAATCCATTCTCCTTTTAATTTATATAAATCTTAGGTTTTGGGATGAATTAATATATTTTAGGATATATATATCCTTTTTAAATTTAAATGATTTTTTTATAATGAAAAGTTATCTAAAATTATTACAAATGAATTAATAATTCATAATTTTTGTGATATGATAACATAGTAATTATTCTCTAAATAAATAACTAAACAAAATCACAAGAAAATAACTAAAACCGAAGTAAATAGAATTAAATAGTTTCCTTAATATATTTTTTGGTTAGTATATAATTTAAAATATTTTAGATATTATTATATTCAATTTACATATTTTTCTTGATAAATTTTGATGGATAATTAAATATAAAATTTCAAAATTTAAATTAATGTTTTTATAATAAATATTTAACTAATAAATTAATAACAATTAAAAAAATTTCTATATTATACCAAGGTATTATTATATATTAATAAATATAAAATATTTTCCATTAATTTACCAATTATGATGTTATATTTATCATATCCAACAAATAATACTAAATACATTATTGGTAAAGGTAAGGTTAAAGAACTGTTTTTTGTGTTACAGACTCTTCCAATAAAAGTATTTTTAAAAACACTTGAGATTTTTATTTTAAACTTTTCAATTACTATTTTTATTTTTGGATTCATATTTTCTTATAATTGAAAATTTATTTTATTCATAATGGATATAATATATAAGTTATAAAACAAGTTACGCTGATGAAAACCAAAAAATGAAACAAATGAGGAAATGTTGGATTTTACAGAAAAAATGATTACAAGGTGTATTTTATTTATTTTTGGAGAATTTATTTTACCTTTTTATCTCTCATAGTCATTAAATTATATTTTGGATCCATAATATCTAATTTTGACATACCTATAGTGAATTCATTTAAGTATTTACAAGAATGCAACTTATCATCAAAAATAAAAGGGAACTACCTCCCCTCACTTATTGACACCACTAGATAAATTTGTATCGTACCATATATTATAAATAAAATTCAAATAAACGATCCTAATTTCATGAAAACATTACATTGGGATGAAATGAAATAATGGATGTAATTTGGTTCAAACCAATAAGAGTTACCTAAAGAAGATTCGATGTTCATCAATATTCATTTCATCATTTTTTATTTATCCCACTTATTAATTTTTTTATACCGAGGTGATATAATATCCTCTATATTTAAAATAAACATCGATGTCTTAATTTAAATTTTATTCCTAACAACCATGAATAATTCCATTAAATGAGCAATGAAATCATTGTTTGATTGTATGGTGGACAACGAACCTATAAAATGATGTCATTTGTTTTTTTCATTATTACAATTCTATATTTTTAATTATAATGAATATAAAATTTATTTATTTTATTTAAAATAAGATTATTATAAATGGAGTCAGTATATCCTATATAACAATTTATTCCTCATTTTATTAGGTTACATTACTGTCGCTCGTGTGAACAACAAACTACAACCTCACGATGCGTTGTGATTCATTCTTCACCAATAAGTTACATGGAAGAAAATAATCCTAAATTTTATAAATATATTTGATATAAATTAAAAATTTATTATATTCATGAAATATTTATCAGTTTCGTGAGTATAATCTATCTTTCTCCTTTTACCTATCCACACCCAGAATATCTGATAATGATGTTTGTTGAGGTCTGGACTCCCACATCAACTCACCGATGTGATTCATTTTAGTTCACAATAATGAATTATGAAAAACAATATAATTAATTTCATTTTAATCTTTATGAAATTATCAATTTTAAAAGATAATATATTACATACCTTATTTCAATAATAATCATTGAAAAATTAAAGTGTTACACATGCATACATATGGTATACCATATAAAGGATCGTAATGTAAGTAAATCATTCATCACCATATTTCATGGATGGTTTTAAATGTATAATATATGTATAAAATTTTAAGTATTACATTATTATCAATCATTAGATGTTTCAATAATTACCTTTTTTACCATTCAACCTACTGAAAAAAAAATTTAAACATAAGATGAATTTGGTCAAAACATAAAACATAAAAATAATTGAACAAGTAATTATATAGAGCATATTTATATGTGAAAAAAATTAATACTAATCATGGATAAATTTATAATGTATGTAATTAGTTAACATTATTGTATTATTTAGCTATATAAATAATAATTAGGAAGAATTATACCTAAGGTAAGAGAATTTCTCATCTCATAGTTATTTATATAAGAAATATTATATATTCACTGCTTATTTTTGTTCTGTGGTGTATATAATAACCATGGATTTATCATATTTTTCATATAAATTAATTTATGGTTATTTTCAGACACCTTTAATGGTCTCACTTTTTGGGGATTATGATTTAAATGTTTCCAATGAAGTAAATGAATTTTGACACAATTTTAATTAATTTAGACGTTTGTTTTTATACACCAATATTCACTCACGAGGTGTATATACATCATCATTATCATGTTATATATGTAATATAATTTTTTTCATGATATTTTATGATCCATTTTCAGTTTCTATTTCAAGTTTATTGTTATTTAAAATTTAAAATGTAGTAAGATTCTATTATTGAAATCTCAATGTTTATCAGAGCTGTATATTATTATGTTTCTAATAATAAAATATTATAATTATAATTAAACCTCTTAAACTATGGTTGTTAATGAAATTTTCATGATATAGTAAAATTTTCCCTATATTTGATTGTCAGAATAATTGTGAACAATTGGGATTAGTTGTGATTATTGATATATGTTTTTAATTAGATACTTCATTTTAACTATTTATAAATTTATTTTCTACAGAATAAAATTTTTCTAAAAATGATTTCAAAAATATTGCTACCCACTCTATTATATTTCATTAAAATATATTTTAAATAATTATTCCATGATTTGTTTCATAGGAATATTAAAATTTCTTTCTGATCAAGGTACAATCCTAACAATTTTACCATAAAAAGGAATTTTTTTTATAACAGAAATCAGAATCTCACGAAAATGATAGTAATTTATTTTTAGATTACATTGAATTTTTAGGATTATATTTTTAATGAATATTTGTCTTAATATTCTTGAAATTATAGATTTTTAAAAAATATTTTAAAATAAAATGATTTTAAAATGTTTTTTTAAAGAGATTCAAAAATTGAAAAATGTATTTTCTTAAATATTTTATATTGATATTTTAATTTTACTTCCATTCATCAATTTAGTTAATTCTTATTTCTATTAATTATCAACTAGAGATATTTAGTAATGATACAAATATCAATACATATTAGTATGGAGAGAATTTTTAGGTGATATTTCTATGAAACACTATTCTTGTCCATGTGATAACCTTATTTCAGTGGGATTTTTAGGGAACCCATTTAATTTCCACATATTAATCATGATTTAAATAAATATTTATGAACCATATTTAATTTCAAAGATTTAATCATCTTTTAATGATATTCACATGAAACCAATTTTTTCTCTAGAATGATTATGTTATAAAATAATGCATATTTTATTCTATGTGTTTTATGTTGAACTCTATATTAATTTTATTCATTTTGTGGATCATAGATATTATAAAAGATTTTTTTCCACATATATCACATGGTGATCCCATTATAGATTATACAATTAGTGCACCTAGATATCTCTATAATTCAATAGGTTATAATTATGTTCTTTATAGAATAATATTCGAAGTAGGTCATATGGTTATTCAAATTTTAATGGGTTATGTATTGTTTATATGATATGTTGTTCCAAGGTAATAATAAGTTTTATATATGCTTTCATTGGGATAATAATGGTCTATTTGATCACGATTGATGTCACATGTCATGTGATTACTATGAATTATGAATTCATCCTTTTTTAATTACTTATGATTTGTATTTATGTTTTATTATCTATGTATTGATGGGTATGAATATTCATATGTTATACTCATTCACATTTATTATCTCATTATACCCTTATGATATTCAATTGATTAGTGATTACATAAATTTTTTAATGATTACAATTTCTATTACTAATCATTAGAGATCACCCATTTTATTTATATCATTCCTCATATCATAAATAAATAAGATGAATTAATTAGGTCTATAAGGGATTCATATTTAGGATGATGATGTCTTAACATGAAAAAGAAAAGCTATTTAATGTGCGATAATGACTCATTTGAAGTCATGTGAATTGTTTACATACATGGTTTTCCTAATTTTCAAAAACACTATACCTAAAAATTCCTCTAGAATGTAAGTAATCAAAATGTTCTTTTTTTATTAATATATTGGATATAATAAATTTTCTGACCACAATTGTCATCATGGACGAAAATGTAATGTTTTTGATTTAATCACTAATAATATGAGTGTAGGTTCTTGATTTTTAAAATATATTTGGATTTTTATCTATTATATAATATGATATTAATTCATCCATTTATGAAATTTACATAGAAAATGAAAACTCATAATTTTGAATTTTTTTTCCTGGTTTAACATTTCAATATACACCATCAATTTAGGATTAAATATTAGTTATTGGATTTGTGTTATAATTAATCCATAGTCAATCATTTATTTTGTACAAATTTTAGTGAAATGAATACAAACAATTATATCATATTGTGTATTTACTAATTTAAGTGAAAGAAATGAAATCATTTTGATTTATATAAGTGTAAAGATATTTTTGAATGATAAATAAATATAAATATTTATATGTGGAAAAATCTATTATATAATTCATGTAATATATTTAAAGGGACATTTTAAATGAATTTAATTCTAAATTCGTTTTAGATATTTTATTTTTATATATACCAATTATTATTGTAGTATAAATTAAATAGAATTCATAAAAAAATTTCATATTATGATTTTAGAAGATAAAATATATAACTTATATAACACTACTAATTCATAGATCTCAATGATGATTGTATCTTATGAATGTTACAAAACTATATTTATGGTTTATTTTAAGACTCTTTATGATGAAACCACTATTTTAAAAATTAAAATAATATTTTTATATTTATGAAGACACCAAATGAGTCTTCTATATATAATAAAATTAGTATAATTTTTTTAGAATTTTTAGATATATTTATGGATGATTTAGTTTCAATTTAAAATAAAACTACAACATTATAAAATAATCACCTCCAAAAAATTAACTAAATAAGGAATTTTTAATCAAAATATATATTATATGAAATAAAAAAATTAATTAAAAAAATAACTTTTAATAAAATAAATGAGAAATCACATTACAAAAATATAACATATTTTAAGAAGAAAAAATATTTTAATCTAATATAACATGATTTTATAAAATAAAAATCCATGATTTATTTAAAAAATAATATATTATATCCTGAACCCAGTTTGTGTGAAATATAAATCTAATTTATGTTTTATATTTTTTAACACATACAAATATATAATATTACTAAAAATCAAAGAAATATGAACATTTTGGGAGAAAAATGTTGGTGGGAAATAATATAAACCACCTATAAATAATTAGAATTCATTAAATTATCCAATTTTTTAAATTATTACAAAATTTAATGATTAATTATATTCTTATTATTATGTAATTTATCCCATAATCCATGTTTCATAATATATTCAAAAAATTAATTATTAAAATATAGAAAGTTAATGTGATAAAAAAAGTAGATATTTAAATCCATTTACCATTGATTCAATGTAAATTTTCAAAATTCATTAGAAGGAGATGTCATTCTATCGAATGAAGTTTTTGAATTCACCAAATATATTCCCAAATACAGATTAAAATAGATTATGTATTATATTATGTGTAAATAATGATAAATTTACTTTTATTAAAATTAATAATTTTATTTTAGTTATCATCATTGATTACCATAGATGTCATTTTAATCATCCCATAAATATGTCATACAAAATAGCTTCTAATACCAAATCATCATGTTTCTACCATTGAATTAGTTAACCATTAATTAAATAATGATTGAAGTAATACCTCAAAATAAACATACATAGTTAACCAATTTGATTATCTAATTATTTACATAGCCTACTAATAATATTATTATTATTATATAATTTCCTTTAGACAAAGAATCCAAGAAAAACAAATGAAATTTGAAAAAATATATTAAGGTCCTCAATATTCTTCCACCTTTGAAATTTTATTATGATCTATCTTCTAAAAACACATTTACTTATTTCTTCTAGAAATGATTCAATATTATTCTTATAGCTTTAAAAAATCCATTTTTTGACTACTATACTTAAACAATTGGAACTATTCCCATAAATAAAAATTTAATGAATCCCATTTTCTATTTTATGCCATGGAATATTTTATAGAACATTGTAGGGGTTGTACCTAGAGTTACTGCTAAATTCAAACTCACAGAGAGCCAAGTTGTGATCATATTAAAAATATTAAAAATATTATATCTTAAATACATTTTATATCATAAAAAGAGTAACATATCATATCTGATATATTTGATTAGAAAAAATAGTCCAACATTAAATTTATATCATTTATTTTACATTGGTCAATCTATATGTATTGTATGAATCAGTCATTTTGATGGGGTAATACCATGAGAGAATAAATTGAAATAATTTTATTTATTAATTTAATTGTAATTTCATTATAAAAACCTAACCACGCACACTTTGAAAATCATATATGTATAATTATATATGGTTAAACATATAATCCAATATGTATTTAGAGTATATAGGGAACACATATGTTTATTTTGTTGGAGGATCATTATAGGATAATATATTAGAGTACTATGAGGATCATCATAATCGATTGATTTCAGGGATAACAAAAATAAAAATGAGGCATAATATTTCTTTATTTTTGATCAATCCAACCTAATAATAAAATTTTTACTGTGGTTAAAATAAAATTTCATTATTGGGGCATATTATTAATTAATTAAATCTATATTAATTTTTGGATCATTCCATTTTTGTTTATATATTATATTTTCCCTCTATCTAGATCATAGAATTTGATATTTTAGTTCTATTAAATTAAAATGAATGATAATAAAACATCATTCTTTTGATTCACTTGAATTTGGAAAAATGATCTTGACTATCAATCAAATATAACATTTTTTAAATAACTTCATACCTATATTTATTTATTATCATCAACAACCTTTTGTTGGCTACTGATTTGAAATTACAGGGGAGGACCAATCACTATTTAAGCTTACATTAGAAAAATGGATCATGGTTATGAGAATAGAATTGGTATTGGAGAAAAAGGTGACTTGGAAATAAAAAAAATGAATCTAAAAATCGATCAGGTGGAAGTGGATTTGTGATCTACACTGATTAGATATCTCAGGAAGAGAAGCTGTGTGTGATTAAAAGATTCAGGTGACTTGAATCCATATATCAGTTAATATGGTGATCAGTATTGGATTTGATACCCGTGCCTTCATGATCCTGACCATTATTTTTAGAATTATGGGATGAGTAACCTTTTAATAGTGATAAACATCCAGAATCAATCTTAAAAAATTCCATTGTGGGTGATCATCATAGATTTGGTCTTTATATAATGTTTTGTAGTTAATTTTAAAACAATTATGGAGGAGTGTGATATTACATGTAATACATAAAAAATTCTCTAAAATATATAACTATATTTAATTTTTATTAGTTGAGAATATACTATGTTGTTCCCTTTCTAAAGTGTCTGTTGTTACCACAAAGAGTTAAATATCACACACAGGGTGACATACTCACCTGACAAGTGACCCTTTGCTTGTTAGATCAGTTTATACAAATAGTACACTCCGAAGAAATAATTTATCAAATTACTTCATCTATTGTTTTCACAATATATGTTCCCCATTAAGAATGGATCATTATGTTTAACAAGTAAATTCCCCAGATTCTATGTCACCCCACACACCATTTGTGTCGAGGCTCACTATATGTACTTTTGAGATGGCATGTGAACATGATCTGTAATGGATACTATACATGTGGATAGACAATGTACATAAACATAGATATATTAAACGAGAATATATGAATTTAATGGATGGGAGAATACAACGCATATCATGATGATGGACAAACAGTATAAATAGTGTACTATATTAGAAATACCATTTATTTTGATAAGTATTTGTATTTTGATATGGAGAGACACAAGATCTGATAAACATCGAGAGACACACCACATACCCCATGAACATTTTCAATTACACATTAGAGGTGCTGAAGGATCCCTTAATCAAATCAAACTAGATGAGGTTTGAGATTCATTGACTATCCATTGACCATTAGAGTGTGGGGGTTTTCCATTTTTCGTCTCAATGAGGCTAAATTGATTCCCTATGCCATGAGTATACTTTTAGTGTTCAAATCAATGAGATTAGTCTGATGAATTATGTGTGCCTCCATGTGTAATGGGTTGTGATTCTCAATTATTTCAAACAATAGTTATGTTAGGAATCTTGTTACCCAATATTAGGATATGTGATCCTCATCTTAGCAGGAATACAATGGTTTGAGTATGGAATCACTCATAAGCCATGTGTGTAATCCTCTATTTGTGTAATAATATCAAAGGAGTTACATCATATTCTTATCAATAGACAGTCCAAAATAATATATTCTATTGGATGAGTTCTACATGTATAGTAAGAACATATGTGAGAGTTCTCTCATTTGGTTTATAGCATTGATCCTCTGGAATAATAATTTCCATTTAGTGAGGAGATGAACTGTCCTAGAGTTTTTATGTCTTCTTTTGAGTCTTATTCTTGTATATTACTATTTTTGGTATTTTATCAAGTTATGACTGATATACATTAAATATGATGAGATTATTACCCTCTTGATTCTATTTTTTTGGGATTTTGTGTAATCGTACTTTTTATATTATAGTCAAATTATAGGATTATTCATGATTATGTTATGTCTTATAAAACATTTGACCTTGTTACAATGTCTTAGGAGGTCTATATGCTGGTAGATATAATTTATGCTAAACATAAAATGGGAGGTTCTAGGAGTTTTTTTGGGGTAAATATGATCCTATTA
This sequence comes from Viscum album, assembly GCA_963277665.1. Lineage (NCBI taxonomy): Eukaryota > Viridiplantae > Streptophyta > Magnoliopsida > Santalales > Viscaceae > Viscum > Viscum album. The sequence goes on along the minus strand of OY728135.1, from coordinate 1,542,506,320 downwards.
TCTATAGGTTTGGTTCCATGCAATTTTTTTCTCTTTGTATTTATCATGTAGTCATTTCATGTACTATTTCATGTATTGTGATTTTCGACTGATGTGATTAATGAATTTATAATATGGGTTAGATACCTTTCCTCATTATATTAGGGTATATTTATGTGAGAGTCTATCTAGGTACATTAGGATAATTTATATTATATGTTAGAAATGCCTTTATGGAACTAGTCACAAACCCATGGCCTTTTTGTGGCAGGATTTGGGTGTTGATATCAATTTACATCTATAAATAAATTCCCATGTTGGTCTGGTAATGCAAAATTGAAATTATAGTAAGTCATATAGGGACAAGTGTTTTTGTACATTCTATATATGATGATTGGTTTTGAAAAAAAAGGAATCAATTTAATGATTTATTGTGAACTTATAATAAGATATGGAACTTATTATGGTTTGACGAATGATATATCCAAGAAATTTGATAACCTATTATTCCACACATCAGATGATGGAATATGTTGTAGGAAACCAGTAGAAAATTCATCTTATATCAATGGGTTGTGGTTTCCACTTTCTCCATGATTATGTACCCCTAATATTCTCTAATTTATAAGGTGTGTCATAGTTATTTTCATATGCCACCATGATAAAAAAACAACGTAGATTCTATAGTAGGATGCTGAATCAAATAATCCAATTTATGATGATTTTGTCAAAGAGATATGTAAGAGGTTGTTCATCATTATATATAGTGGATATTGGGAAGTGTATATACCCATTGATTATCTTGTTGAACCACCTCTTGTAGTTTATTTATATTATACACATTTTGATTTGTAGAATTTGGTTCCAAAAATAGTTGAATATAAAGATCCTATTATGATCAAGATTCATGAGTTTCAGAGAGAGAGATAGTCTAAGATCGAAAGTGAGCCAGACCCCCTTCTCTTGTAGTATATGTATTGTAATAACATGTTTTTTTAGTATTCCACTTGGATATGAACTCTCATGATAGTTTTCCAAGTAGTGAGAATTATCTATGATATTTAGGTAATTATTATAGAAATTTGATGATTTTTTATTTGACTTCAATCATGAAAGTTCGAGGGACACTTGAGCGACTCAGACATATTGGTGTGACATGATTGAAATTAATATGTGTGAGTCAGTGTCTCGCATATAATATAGTGTTAATGACTGGAAGATGAGTTTATTTGATATATGAGATTGAGTTTATTTTTTTTTGTGATAAGATTTTTGAGTGTAAAATGAACACATTAGTTTTTTTATGAAATATCTATTCTAGTAGGGAATTTTTTATTGACCGTATGCTTAGAAGATACTCGAGAGAGGATCCAGTGATTACCCACTCATGCTAGGGGTGGGACCCAACTCTAGTTTTAGATATTCTCTCATAGGATTGTTCTTTAGATGTAATGATACCATTTAATGACTATAATGTATTGAAATGTTTTCTACTGTCTCTAAAAAATTTATCTATTACCATTAAGAGTGGTTATAATTCCAATTTATTAGTAAGTAATTATCCATTCATGGTTATATTGAATTTGAGGAACTGTAGTATGAGATAAAATGTAGATTGATATATGTTATTCCCTATTATTTTTCTTGTAAAGCCCTTTTAATATTAGATTCATTGAAATTTTAGTTCTTATGATGATGGTGGATTATGCTAATGTGTTCCATTAGAATATTCTAGGAATAACTACTCACATAAATATCTACATACAAACACAAACACACTCACACACCCACCCACACACTTATATATATATACTAACCTGAGATGGAAATATATATATAATAACTTGTCAGATATCCCAATTGATATGTGAGTTATCATGATTATTATAGAGGATAGTTTGAGGTAGGGATTCATTTGACCAAACATGTTTTCCTATATAGGAAAAATGTCGATCCAACAATAAATAAAATATAAACATAAGGTAAATCATATAATATGGTCACTAGATAGTTGTGACTATCAAAAAATAGTTTTAACAATATGAATCAATGAAATATTAGACCTGTGTTTTGAGAAAATGTTTATATTATAGTTTGACATAAGAGTGGGTTGTCTTCAACTATAGGGTCGAGAGGATCTAGTACTGATGGGGGATTTCAAATGGAGATATCATTTTATTTAGTACATTTTGAGACCATGTTGTAATTTGAACAAGAAAATGGTGTTTTGATACTTATGAATTGGGTAATTTAAACATTATTAAATCAGGTCATGGTAGTCTTCAATATTTAAATCCTTGTGTATATGGTGTCTGATGTGGTTCATGCGGGGAACATGATGATGATTATGGACATACTCCAATAGATCCATTATTATAGGATTCTATATTAATGATATTGATGTATTTTAGAGGTCCAATTCAAGATATATGTACTCTTATACATGGGTGTAATAATGGATCTTGTGTTGTTTGATGCAGTGTGACCTTGGGATCCACTAATGAGTGTGTACGGGGTAAAGAGTTTCCTTGGGTAGGTAATAATTCAAGTAATATTGTTCCTATAATCTATATGATCTAGGAAGATCTGTAATATTTTACATAAAAGGGGAAGAATTTCATGTAGATAGTTATGTGTCAGATGACATACTAAGGGATGAAATAGTCATGGATGAGATCCCACATATTGATTCTTGTAAATTAGGTTTTTGAATACAAAGTTTTTTTTATTTAATTTATATATGGGAATGAATTCATTATGAAATAGATTTTGGTAATGATTTATTATAGGTCCTTACAACTAAGATCCATTAGAAAGTAATAAACAACCATTAGAATACAATTGTAAGCAACATTCTATACCCAAATATTTTGATGAGTTCATTTTTTTAGAGACATTATGTGACCATATATAATCATCTCATGATATGGATTAATTTTCTATAATAATTTTCCCATCATCCATTTTTCTGAGTATGGAAATTTTTTACAATAAAAAATATTAATAATGTTCCAAGGGATAGTCTTTCCATTCCAATATAAATATATCAATGGGTGGTCAGGTTGTACTAGAATACTTTAGAAATAGTTTCTATAGAAAACAATGTAGAAGTGTGTTTTTGAGAATACCTCTCAATGCCTCACCTACCAATAAGGTACCACCATGTTAATGAAATTGATGTTTATATATGGTGTAGTATCTTTAGAATTCATAATCGTGAATCCATGATCAGTGAGGGGCTGTGACATAATCTTGGAGATCATATACAAACTCACCAATTTGGACCACTTCGTGGCCACTGATGAGTAGAAGTTAATGAAGATTTTGTGATCCTTTATAAATGTTTTGTAGTCTTTATTCATGGAGTTCCCATGAAAAACATTTTCAATAATTTTTTTGACTTTATTTCATTATTATGGAGTAGATGAAAGAGTTTTTTAAGAATTTTTTAATGCGATAAATGAGACATCTACCACAAAAATTATATAATGATAAAGAAGACCATTGAGGTTATGGATAATGTGTTTAGGGTTTACATGAATGTTTCAGTAATAGTTGGGGGGGATCAACTACTAGTGGTGGTGTTTGAAAATAAAAAAGTTATTTTTACACCATTGGGTTATGATTTTTTTCCATTGTGTGGGAGACCCTATAGGTCCCCACATTGTTGTTAAAAAGTATGGGATAACACTTTTGGGACCATAGTGTGTGCATGTGATAACATCCAAGGTTCTGTTCATCTTGTGGTGGTTTGAGACTACTTGATACCTTAGTATTCATATATTTTCTAATTATGGAGGCCATTGGGGATCAATGTGGGAGACCATGTGTTCATAATAGTCTCACCATGATGAGGAATATTGATTATTAGTAGATTCAGAACAACATATAAAAAAATAATATTATCTTTTCCTATAATGAGATAAGTTATAGAAGAGGAATAACAATAGACCCCACCACTATAGAAAAACCATGTTCACATTGTATTACATGTGTGGGAGCTATGTAGATCTGTTTAAGAATTCTTCGTGACAATTCTGATTATGAGATTCAAAGTATGGGGGAATTTTTTTTCTTCAATTTGACTGGTATAATTCAATAAATAATGAGAGAATTTTATTAATGGGAAATTTTTTCACATGGGTGACTATTTTTTGGAAGTACAGGAAACACATGGAGAGTATGTTGGAATTGGATATCTAGATGAGTGTTTTGTTTCCTCAGAAATGTGAGTATATTTTTTCTATGCATTATTAAATTCATTGACATTAGAGGGAATGTAATGATGCCAAATTTCTATTTTAAAGAATATAATATTTTATAAAATAATTTTAGGATTGGGTGTGTATTTTTTATGGAATTATAGTTCCCAGATATGCTTAGTTACCATATATTATAATATTTAATATAATATATCATGTATGTGAACATTTTCTAAAAGATAAGGATATTTATTTAATATGGTTCATGGGTTTAACCCATGTCCTGGAATATTTCATGTAGTTATATAATACATAAATTTGGTTTTCTCATTGGAAGAATAAATGAATTAAACTTATTAATTCTTTCAATTTTCATTTATTTCAAAAAACCCAAATGAAATGATATTTATAAAAACCTATTTTGTGAATTCATGATAGTTATCTATATAAATATATATAGATTTATTATAGGTGGATAACCATAGTGGTTAGTTAATTATATGTGGTGACATGAATGATGATTAATGTAATGTTATGTTCATCATCATTAATAGAGTTCTTGCATATAACTAGTGACAACATTGATGAATATTTTTTCATTGGAAATCAATCCAACAAAAGGTAGGTTGTTTTATTTTTCTATTAAAACACATTTTATAGTTTTATATGAAAAAATTAATTATATTAAAATTAATTTGTGTTTTTTTCTTTGTTGGTTTTTCCAATAGATATTTCATATTCCTCATGGTAGGAATTAGAAATGCGGTTATCAATAAATCTTTCAATTTGGTGGTGCATACTCTTTCTATGAATTTTGATGTTGATGAATAAATTAACATGTATATTTATTGAATATTAAATTGTGTTATGTTTCATCCTCCATTCATTCATTTATGTTCATTAATTTAATTTATGTTGTTTGATGATTCATAAAATCACAGAGGGACCATTCATTGTAATATTATCTATAGAAAAATGAATCAAAACCTTGGGTCTAGGGTTTTATTAGATATTATATATATATATGTGCATATATATTTCATTTATAATAAATCAAAATATTTCATTGTGGTGGATCTTCAATCATGATTAATAATATCTCAGTGGAAATTGAGCAATTGGCGATTTATAGCTACGATTGACAAGAATCAGGCCTCTAGTGTTGTAATAACTTGATTTTTTAAATGAGGAACATCAAGTTAAAATAATATATGAAACAAAATACCAATAAAATAAGACAATGTAACACCTTAATACTTTACTAAATATATATTTTAAATAAATATAATCACCTTGATAGCTTAGATAACATACAACACAAATTATAATTGAACTGTAATAATCTAAATATTAAATATTATTGTATTAATAAAGATAATTAAATAATAAAAAATATATTATTTAAACATGTATTTCTTATATTAAATGATTATTTATTAATTGGATAAAATAATCATTAAAATAAAATGAAATGATTTCTAAAATGTTTTTTTTCAAAAAGGTAGTTTAGTCATCTATTGTGAATATACTTTAAAAATAATTTGTTATACTTATAGAAAATTTATTTTTCAAAATGAAATTAATTTTTGAAGTCATAATATAAATATTATCATATTTTTATTTTTTTCAATTTTTTTGAACATGTTTATTTTTCAATGAATAGTGAAAATAATGATTATTATTAAAAATGTCCTTTTAGATTAAAAAATGTACGAAGAATTTTATTTTTTTGTGGTTTCAATTGAATTATTTTTAATGTAAAATAAATATTAATTGAAATGATGTTATTAAAATTAATTTAATATTGATATCCGATATAAAATCTTTTTATTCTTTTATATATTCTTCTTATCGAAAAACATTTTTTCGATACTTCTAGCTCTATAATTTTAAATTAAATTATTTTATTTCTCTGATTATATTTGACAATAATTTTTTAAATATTTTTAATCTTCATAATTAATTTTATCAAATATGGTTGACATAATTTTATCTTGTAATGAAAAGTGAAAATATTAAAAAATATTTATCTTCGATAATGTAAAATGGTTTTACTGGGGACGGGATAAAAATAAAATAAAATTGTTAAAAATAAACCCTAAAATGTCAAAAACATGTTATAAAAACATATATAGATATTATAAAATATTATGTTGGGAAAGGGTCCAGTTGGTATCCTTTTTTATTAGATAAAGATGTAATTAATTCATTATATTAAAAAATACCATGGGTTTCCTCTCACACACATATAAAAGGAAACTTCCACCTCTCCACAATACACATCCAAAACAAGTTTTTTCATACAATTCCTATAATAATATGCTTACTAATTCCATAGAACTATAATTTATTCATATTTGATCACAAATTTACACTATAATCACTTTTAGTGAAAATCAAATGATGTTTTCTCAAGAAAATGTGACATCCTTAACCAATTTTCTTAATTTATTCATTTCTAAACCACAACTTAATGTTATTAACAAAATATTATATAATTATATAGAAAATGTAAATTTAAATTGTAACTTTTATATTAATTTTTGTCCAAAAACCATCATCTACTCTAACAAATGTGATACAAAATAGTGGATCGTGTGTATGGTGGACTAACTCCTCATGAATTGATGTTATTTGTTTTACATCACGACAACTAATCAAAGGATATATTGATATATATAAATTTAATATATGTGATTAATTATATATTTATACCTATAGATTATTATATTGTATAAAAGAATAATAATATAAAATGTTTAATGAAGTTTATAATAGATATAATGATATTCATAACATTAAAAAAATTACATAAACAATTTAACTATATCATATATTGGGATATAGTTCTGTCTTGATAAAATAAGCATGGGAAAACCAGACAATTAAATGAAACCAAAACAATGTGTTAAGGAAATAGTATTGATGAATATTTAATAAGTTATTATAAAACAAGAATATATTATAAAATTAATATTGTTACTATTCAAATATATATTTTTAACAAATTTAATAAAATAATAAACAAAATAAAAGATTTCTCAACTAATAGAAAGTGTGGTGTAAGGGGTTTTTAAATCAATTTCCATTTATTGGGTTATAAGTCTACTTCATTAATTACATTATGAAAATATTACAAGTGAAATGAATTTTTATTGAGTTTTTATAATTAAACATTATTTTTTTGTGGATATTTATATTTTTCACATAATAACTTCATTTATTACCTCTCATATCAATGATATAATCCATATAATAGTTTCGCCTCAAACATTATTCAATGAGTCACTTGTTCTTTGAAGCACCTAAATTAATTTTAATGGTTCTTATAGATTCAATTTTGAAAATATATCACAAAAACGTCTAAAATAATTGTATTTTAGGTTTCAATTATTCTTGTTAAGTTATGTGAAGTTGTGATTAACATTTATCAAAGTGGTCAGTGTTTAGATTTGAATCTTAGTTTAAACAAGGTTTCTTATTCCTGAATTTCAATTGAACAAAATTATTTTATTATTGCATAATAAACATATTTCATTTTCTTTTACACTAGTTAATAATGATATTTACAAATAATAGTTATATTTTCCTCATCATTTTATATAGGAATATTGGGTAATTTTTTTCATAAAACATGTCTATATTTATATATTCAGTCAAAAATAAATTTTCATCCAAATCATGTTTTTTATAAACAAATAATTTTTTACTATGATTTTTTAATTTCATTTTTACATTGGATTGCAAATAGTTAACAGTAAATTGATTATCATTCACTATAAAGTTACTTTTCTATAATCCTATTAAAATTTTGAAGGATTCATTTTTTCTAAATATATTGAAGAAGTATTCTTCTGTCATGACAAATCAATGGTTTAATGCTTTCATTTCATGATTAAATATTAATTTAGAAAACAATTTTCAATAATTTTATTCATTTTTTACATATAAAATATATATATTTGAAATGAAAAGGGATATTTTTCTCTCGAAATTTTTAATGTGATCATTCAAAATAATTTTTCATCAAACATGCCATCTTTGATGCATATCAATGTGAAAGGGATGGTTTTTTCAGTACTATTATTAATTTTTTAATATAATATTCATCAAATAAATTAATCATTTACGTTAAGGGGTTTCTTATCAATTTTTTATATGTGTATCTGACATATAAACCTAGTGTATTATCCCTTCCATTAATATAGTAGTACATAGATTATGAAAATTTCTCAAATTAATTCATTATGAAATTTCATTTCAATATGATATGAATAATGATTAGGCATTACATTCTATTTACATTTATAATTTTTATTTATTTTTATTTTTTTACCTTTATGTGGAACACATAGATCATAGAAATGATATTAAGGATTCTTTTAGTTCGTGTTCCATGGAATTTGGTAATCTTTCATTTTGATGAGGCATAATCTATGGTATTAGAGGGTAATCCTAATCCATTACAATACATTAATCTTGATGTGACGTTTTTCAATAAAATTACCCATGAATGATATTTATTTCAGGTTTCTTATTCAATAAACAATTTCTATGATTTAATGATCATATGATACAATTTTATATAGGTTATTATTTCATGATATTACTCATTATCCCTCACTTTGTGATATCATTATACTATTGTGAATCACATGTAATAATTCCAAGTCATGTTTATTCACATAATATGTCTTTTCTCACCACTTTTGTCTATGTATTCCCAAGGTTATCCAATGAACTTTAGGATCTTCACAGTATTTTGAGTATACATACGGATAATAATATATATTGTATACATTTTAATCTCAATATATTTTGTTATTATCCAATTATTCAAAATACACTAGGATTGTATGATTCATCAATAATTAACAAATAGGTTTTTAGAAATATATTCATAATATATGTAAATTTATTATCTCATCATATTTGGTATTAGATAACGGGTTTATTTAATATTTGGATACTAGGATAGAAAAAGAATTAGAAAAAATCCCTAAAGTAAAATTTGTTATGTTATTTGGATGACTGTGTCTATTGAAATAAAATGATTCAAAATATATTTTTTGACTTATAAAATTATTTTTGACAAGGATTTTGAAAATTATAATTGAAAAGTGAATGGATGTTCTGTGTGTTGTACAAAAAAATTACGCTTAAATTATGCCATGGTTTTCAAGTGTTTTCTATGTTTTTAGTGAAAAAAATATTGAGGATGACTCAACATTCATGAAATATATATTTTGATATAATCATTATGAAAATATAGAATATTAATGGATTTCATGAAGGTTTTTTTCTTCTTGAAGGGTTGGTTTTTTATGATGATTTAGTGTTTCATGATGGTTTGGAGCTTCATGAATGATGGTTGGTCAGAATGCCTATGTGGAATGAATTTTCTCTATGAGAACAATAAAAAATGGGAAAAAATCAATGAAGATCATTTATGGATGGGTTCATTTAAAAAACTTTTGAGTTTCTACATGACAGGTTCCTAGTGGAGTTCAAATCCTCCCAATGGCGAGGTTATGCCTATAAATAAAGAGTTTCCCCTTATTTAATAGGGGGCAAGAGATAAGAAAATTAAATAATTTATGAAATGATGAGGATGGTTTGTGAAGGATTTTTTATACCTAATAGTTCACATATTTTTATATATATCATTGAAAAATATAGTTTGTGAAGTCTATATTACTTAAAATTGATTTTTTTTCCATGACGAATGTTGGGAGATTTGTAAAAACAATGAGAATCATGAATGTTCGAATCATCGTAAAGACTACATAAGCTTCATAAAATATATTTCCTTAATAAAATCGTGATATTCATGGAATTATAGTTCCTTATGAACGTATTATTAATTATAAATGTTATACCATCGTGAATAATAGATATTATTATGAAAAATTTATAAATTTCATGAATGTTCAAAAGAGTGATATTGAAAAATTAAATATCATGTAATCGAGAAGGGATTTCCAATTAAATAATTAGTAAATAGTTATTCATCTAGTCGATGAATAATGAAAATAGTGATCATACACCTTTGGTGTAAAACATATTGACTATATTGATCAAAAGAAGTTACTTTGAAAGGACCAGTTGGCACCCACCAATAGAAAGAGCTATGACCTATCAAATTCTGATTAGTTGTAAACTAGGGGGAAAATTGTGCCCAATATGATATTTATAAAATTATTATTTTTATTTACTTTGGTTCATATGAAAATTTACATTGTAGTATACATAGATGTATCCCAGTATAGGTGAACACAATAACTTTTTTGTGTCCATTTCATATTATCATTTTATTTCAAGAATTTATATAGGAATGAGAGTGAAGAGTGTTTTGTTATGAACTATGTTTTTTGGGTTTAGTAAATGAACAAAACTAGAAGGAACTAGGTAAAGTTGAATGTGATATAAATTTTTTGATGATAAGACAAACAGTTGGATGACACAATTAATTGATACATTCATTATTCCTAATAATTTATCATTATTTATGACTAATAACATGATCCTTATCAAACACTCAAACTAACCAAACAATAGAATCAAATAGAACATATAGTGTTTGGGTGGTGAATACCATTGATGAATAATGAATCAGTTTCCAATATGCCAAAAATGTGGGATGAAGAACTGCATGGAATGCGTCAATTGTATGAGAATATGGTTTATATGTCGATATGAAGAGAACAATGTATTTAATTATTTAGGTAATAAGAAAATTGTAGTTATTAAAATGGATGGTAATAATGTTCAACCAAAGTAATAGTTAGTGGTTGAATGTTTTAAATATTGAATGAATGTTAATTAATAAAATAATTGTCCAAGAGGGAAATGAATAGAATATTATCAATAAGGTTTTATGAGTAATTTTTTTACATTGATAATGAATAGAGTACTAATGACATATTGATGTATAGAGATATTAAAGAATTAGAAGATGATACCTATAAAGTGGTTTATTAATGAAGTGGATTGATTACTTTTTTATGGTTTAGTTTTCATGCATCATGTTAATCATAAAATATATATAAGGATTGTTTTTTGATGTACATCATCATGGATTTTTGAAAATAGGTTCAATGTTAGTAATGAACCAGAAAGGTTATGTAATGGTAATGTGATAAACTACATGGAAACATATAATTTATAAAACATTTTTAGTATTATATTCTTGTTGTATTGAAAATTAGTTGATTTTCTTAAAATAATGAACATTATATAACTCGAATGTGGTTTAAAAATTTAATTTTTTGAATAACATTATTTTTTGTGATTATCATCATTTTGTATATAATTTAATAGAAGCATGGATAATTTTAAATGTGTTCATCATAAATTTTTTCTATATTTCTATAAAAATATATAAACCAAATGTTAGTTTTGATCACATCACATTTTGAAAGGCCATAGTGCTTGAACCCATAACCGATGTGTGATACAGGTGTATCACATATCATTTACCTACATGGATTAATTGTTAGTTCAAATTTATATATACTATGTTTAAAGGTAAATTGTTAATTTTATTTTCGTAAAAAGATGTGGTATCAACTAATTTTATTTTGGGGGGTCTAAATATGTTTTCGGAGATGTTTTATTGGGTTCATTTATAGATATCAATTTTTTTAAGGTAATGGAATTTTTGGGATTTTTTACATATTATTTTGATATATAGGTTTAGTGTGTATGATATAACCTAATTTTTTATGTTTAGGTAATTTTTTTATTGTTGGTAATTTATTTATAGAATGAATTTTTTTAACCTTTGTATTAATTTTGAATTTTTGAGATAAATCGATTAATTTTTTTTTGGAAATTATATTAATTTGTTCTATCTATGTTTCTTTGAAAAAAATTAGGTGGAATAACATTTTACGCATTTATAAATTATGGACTTCTTTAAAATCAAATTTACTACTCTGGAAATAAAAATTTATTTTTGGGGTACATATTTATTATAGTAATAGATAATGATTAAATTGAATGATGAAACAAAAAATGATAGAACAGTGTTAATGAAATGGAAATATATCACGTAAAAATATTTTCCAATATCCATGGTTAATAAAAGATCACCTAGACATTAGAAAAATGAGCATTGTTTTTTAATAATATTTCCATCCTATATGAATAACAAAATAGATTTTTAAATTAATATTGATTAACAATTTTGAGGAACATAAATTTCTGTTCACATTATTATAATCAATGATCACAATGAATTCCAATAATAATTTATGATATTCTAAAATTTCCCATGGTACACATGTCTGCAATTATTTTCTATTTGGAACACTAATAATGTGAGGAATTTAATAATTCAATATCCAATATTTTATATAAATTTTTGTTAGCCTATTTTATGATGTGGATTTTTTCACAATGAAATTCTCCAACCCTTGATTTTGGAGATCATGATTTAATTGTGATTATTCAATTTATTTAGGGGAATAATGTAACTTATTGAGATTTTAAAATCTTATAATCATATTTGATATGATATATGAATTAGAAAGCAAATATTTAGATAACATATATCACCCTAAGGCTTTATGACCTATTTATGTTTCAAAATAAATTCAATTTCATCGATAATAAGTTGAACATGCGACCCCCAATTTAAATTAATAGTAATAAAAAAAATATAATATTATAGGTTATGTATAGAAATATCATAACTATAAATATTATATTTTTTTAACATTTATGAAATAAAATCAGTGATTCTATATTCAATTCAAATTAAATAATAATAATTTAAAAATATAACGGTTTACAAACTAATTTTAATTTTCAAAAAAATAGACGAGTCACGCTTTACATAGATGAATAAAAATTAATTACTTCCACATTTAGGATTTTTATTTTTCATGATAAATTTAATTTATTAAATAATCATATTACGATTTTCTTACGGTGAATTGTTTGGATTTTTCTAAAATGTTTCATTTTACCAATAAATTGTAGAAAATATTAATTTTTATTAAAAAAATACATTATCATTTATTTAATTTAGTGTTTTAATTTATTATGGTATTAAAATTAAATTTGGTTAAATAATCTATTTATCAATAATTTTTTTTTTATTTGAATAAATTTATTATTGATGTTTTTTTATTTTTTAACTCTAAGGAATTATTATTTTGGAATACCCTTCTTTGATAGGACATGTGGTAAAATATTAAAATAAATTATTCCATGTCTATTAGTTTGATTTTGATAAATAAATACGATATTTTGAATAATAATAAAATATATTATATAGTATGTTGGAAATAATTTTATATGAAATTAAATTTTAAAAACACTAAAAAATATTTAACATATTTAGTGTAAAAAGAGGTTTACCCCGCGATTAGTTAGAAATGATGAGGTCTATAAATGTTACAAAACAAGAATAATATCAATTATTTGGTCAAATTTAGACCATATGTATTCTTAGGTATTTAAATTATCAATTTTTTGGGCCTTTTGGAATGATAAAAACATGGGTGTAACTCATTATTTTCAAATGTACCAATTGTGTTATCTCCACCATTATAAATGGCCATCCTCTATCAAAACCATTCTAATATTCAAAAAATAATTTTATTTGAAAAAAATAACAAAAATTACCTATTTACATACAATATTTCTATAATAATTTTTTGGTCATGAATACATTATAGGAAGGATTTTGGTGAAAACCAAATGAACTTGTCTGATGAATTTGTAGCATCATTAACATTTACTTTTATTTTAAATTTTCCTCCACCTACTAAAAATAATATTAAATCGTGACTTAAAAAAACATAGTATTTTACATATAATGACTTTTTTATGATAATTTATTTTAACAAAATCATATAATATTCAATCAAATGTGAAGATAAACCATCGACTATGTTCAAGGAAGACTACCTCTTAACAAACATATATACATCCTTTTATATAGTAGATTACCACTGATGGATATAATGAGGTTTATAATGTTTATATATAATAGTTAAAAAATAATTCTACTTCTAGAATTTTAATATCATATATAAATTATTACATTCCATTCTATATAAAATAGGATAATTTTTATTATTGTGTAAAAAAGACTATCAACTCACGATGTAAGGTGAATTATTTCACATATGATTTACTTAAAATGAAATAATTATTAATTTTAGGATTATATACATGATATTGATGATATATTAATAATTATGGAAAATAAGTATGACATATAATATCTTATCTTTCCATCCAGTGAATGAATTATATCATCATTCATGTGTAATGCAAACTTTTGAATAATGAATAAAATTGATTCATTTTTCAGTAATTATTTACTAGAAAGTTAATAAAAAATGATATAATGATTATATGGATATAAATTAAATGTTTTTTATGTTTTAAAATTATCATAAAATACACATTCGTACGATTTCACCGATTATGGAAATGATAACGTCACTAATGGATACAAACGGCCTTCTTCCACCACAAAGTGATTTGACTCATTCTTCATGTTCAAAATTCAATAAGTATTATAATGTTGTATATAATGAAAAAAATATTTTTACAAAAAGAATATCATTTTAAATATGATTTAAATATATCTGATTTTTGATACCAATAATTTTATTTATAAAATATGATTGTAAAAAATTAGAAAATTAAAAACTGAAATAATGATGATAATGAATGATTATAATTGAAATGGTAATAAGATGATATAAAAAAGTATATATATATATGTATAAATATGTTATTAAAAAACTTATATGGTTTCCGTATCTATAAATAACATTTTTGAAACCAAAATACCTGATTTTATAGAATTTCTGACTAAAGATAATAGTGAGGTATGGGATTTCATAACAAAAATCAATTTATTGGGTAATACTAACAAATTATTTATTATATTAATAATTTTTTCATGATCTGAATTTTCATTTAATTAATTTTCTCCAACAAATTCCTTTGTGTGGAAATACATTTATGACACATAATCAAATCATAAAATTAATTATAACCATAATGATTTGAACATTAGAAGGGTTTCCCCTTAAATGACCTTCATGGATACACAAGTTATTTTATGTAGAAAAATTCCTTAGAATTGTGTATATACATACTATTTACAAAATATATCATCAATCCATTTTAAATCATTATATTTTAATATAAAATTCATTTACTTCATTCATGGTATTTTATCAATCAAAATATACTAAAGAGGTATGGTTTTTTGTTTCAATTTAATTTTAATTTGTATTTATTATGAGGGGATTTATATTGTCGAAATTTCATTAATGGTTATAAAATTAATCAAATTTATTTTCATCTCATCTAATTATTCATGAAATTTCAATGTAATAGAACTATTTTTCACTCTTTTTTAATTAAAATTATTGGGAATGTGATTGAAGAAAATCCTACTTCATTTTTATTTCTCTCAAACATCGTTTTTATTTTAAATCCTTGTATAATATATTTTTTTTTTAAAATAACTTTTATTATTTAATGCAATTATTAACCTTAAATTGATTCATGTAAAATTTTATTAGATGGAATATTCTAATAATTTTTTTAACATAGTACCTTTTGAATTTTAATCTATAAAAGTGAAATAAATATTTGTTTTTTTCATTAAATACATTATCCAAAATCTTATTCATGAACACTAAATGGTCTAAAGATACATTTTTTAAAAGGGTATTTTCAGAAAAATGAATTTTCTTTAATTTTTGTAAATTGTTTATGATTTTAAATATGTTTTTTCAAAATTGAATGGATATTTTCATTATTAAATGTTCAAAGGGATGTTGGAATATAATTTTCCATTAAAGATAATATCATTCATATTACTCATGGTGAAATTGTTATTTCACTTAATAATGTTATTAATCACTATCAAATTATATTCCTAAAACATTGATGTTATGAATTTCATCCAAATTATATATATATATCACATATATACCTATTTTATTTACTCTTCCAATGAATGTTTAATACATTCCTTATGATCATTTATAAAATTAATTAATTATGAAAATTTTTTTCAATATCGTATCTTTCATGAATTTACCACACATTGTGTAAATATGTAATAATTATTATAATACCTATGATTGGTTTCCAAAATGTGGAACACATACATAAGGAACTTGTTATGAGTGTTGAGATCAGATTGTAATATAATTCATTAGGTAAATCTTCAGTCTCATGAGGAATCGTGTAGGGGGATAGGTATTGAAAAAAAATCCATTATGGGGCATTATACACCATGTTATATTTTCTAGGTATATATATCCAAAAAAAATTATGTCATATTTTATGATTCTAAAACATTAATTTTAATTCCATTTTTTATACTATATTAATTATTTTATGATATAATGAAATTAATTTGGAGGCTTCTATTAATGATATCATATTATACTATAAACTCAAACATTATTTTTCCTTATCATTTTTTCCCTTTCTATGATTTTTAAATAACCACTTCTTTCAATGCATTCACTATGTTTTATGAATTTTAGGAGCTCGAATGGGTTTGGGATATTGTTATGTTGAATAAATTAAAATTTTCTATTTTTAGACACACTTTTACATATTATGAAACAATTCATCCAAATATAGTTGGCATTTTCTATACTTGTTATGTATTAATAGATGTTTATGTCATGAAAAAATGTAGTGGTGTGTGTTAAAGGATTGGGACATTAGTAGTGATGATGGTGGACATTTATAGATCTTATTATAGGGTCTTATAATCCCAAATATGTGGATACGTAGATGGTGGTGAAGATCATTTTACCCTTGATGAATTAATATACTTCCACTTCTCGATTGAAACTCAGGGTGGTCAACCATGAACTTTCCATTGTGGAATAATTTTAGGTGAAGTAGAATCAAACACTCGAGGGGTGAGTGAGGCCTCATGGTGAAATAGACTTAATATTCAATACAAAGCTATGTTCCATTATTTCTAAAAGATATTATGCCACATAGATTTATCTGTATCTTTTCTATGGCTTGCATGTTGAGGTAAATATCAAATGATGTGTGATTTACTCACAAGAAATGTGAAACATATACTTATGGTTTTGGGTTTTTAGGGTGTAAAAGGATATAATTCCATGTTGCACAACACACCCTATAGTGTTCTCACACACAATATGGTGTAGTCAAACATTGTGTACAAAGAGTTATGGCTCTAAAGGTATAAAGGGTACCTAACCAAGACGAAATATAAACTAACATGTCATGTGGGTTAGGTTGAAAATCATGTAAATCATAAAGTGTATAGGAATGTGAAAATCGATGAACACTGTACACTAGAACGAGAGTGTACATGGCCATGACCACATTTCACAGGCACCAGCCAGAGTACATAGGATGTAGTAGATGAAAAATTCTGAGTTCCTTCTTAATCAATACATATTGTTTACCATAGAAGACACACATAATATTTATTGAATGTCATGTCCTCTAGAATAATTCCACATTTAATTTTTTATAATGATAAATAAAGTCAACAGAACCCATGGTAGATGATGTTTACCCATTTGTAGTGTTTTTTGGAGAACTTGTTCTTCTATGGGAAATTTTGCTTTATGAATGTTTCATATCCACTATACATGTTTTGAAATCATTAGTTTTCCATATTATACTAAATCATGGAAAAACCAAAATATAATTTCATATCATATTTATTCCATTAGTATAGTATGACCTGATGATTGAGTCAAATCTATTGATTATTCTCATTGAGAATCTATTATAATCCTAGGCTAGATGTGAGGATGTGACCTCTCAGTGAGACATAGTATGTCCATATGATCATAACTAGTTTATTATTACTATTTTAATTATATCATATTGTGATTCATATAAATTCATGATAATGATATAACACCGTCATGGTCTGTTAGTCGGAGTAGATCACTCAGGGGGGTTATTGAGTTTCTATAAAAATTTCTATACAAAATTGGTTCTTTGAAAAATATCCCCTAGTTAAAACATAATCAATGTCAGTTTGTAATGAATTTATAACATTCCAGAATGTTTAATTAATTTCATAGAAGATTTATTAGTTCCCAACTTTAACAATCTAATGATTATTAAAACTTTTTAGACTAGTCTACTGATCCAAATAAGATATAAACAATATTTAAAGTAACTATGAATGTTCAATTTTGGTTTATTTGAAATGAAATAACAACATATCTAATTAAACTAAAAGATAAATACAGAATGGATAAAAAAAGTGGTTCAGTCTCAAGTTGAGCCTTATTCCTCTCCATTTGGTGATCACATTACACCAAGAAGTTTATATAAATAAAATTTTTGATTCACACCCTGGACCAGGGTTCACAACAGATCGCAGGGCTGTCTAGGTCACACATGACCATTATGATGGTTATTTGTGGGAAAAGAAAAATAAAATCATTATTGATCTCATCTACTATTCTTTGTGGTATACAAGAGTAAAAATATACTATGTGTGATGATATTGAGTATCCGCTAGTTATGCATAGAAGATAATGTGTTTGAAGCCAATAGATGGACCCACTACTCAAAATGGTAAGCACATGATCATAAAAGAGATATAAATGGATAAAGGAGTTTAGAAATATATGTGTATTATTAAGTGAATATATGGACTGGATTGAAGTATATTAGAAGCTATTTGAGTCCTCTTTTGGATGAGGGCTTCAAAACAGTGTATCACAACCTCTGTATTCTAGCTTCCAAGTGTGTAAAAATATTCAATGTTTGGATGTTCAGAGAAATTCAGCACGTTATTTCTTGTCTTATTGAACTGCTTGGGTACACTAGAATTGAGTTCTTGCATAGATTTTTGAGTTCTTATCTTTACAATATATAGAACATTCACTCGTTCTGTCTCACACAAATTTTTCTTTGATTAGCTTGTAATCCATTTAATTTCAAGGTCCAGCAGGCATGAAGATCTCCCCACGTGCATGTACCTCATACTATATATGCATAGTCATACATACAATATTAAATAATGATAGAGATATTAATTTGTCTAAATATTACCATTATAAATAAATTAAAAAAATGAATTTGAAAAAGTAATTGTGACTATCGGTGAGCCATAATTATCAGTGACTCATTTGCATCAGTATGTCCTCAATGGTCTATTAGCATTGGTCTGCCCGCATTGGTATATCAGTGTCGTTCTGTAAGCATTGGTGTGTCATAAATGGGGACTCTAATTATTAGGTTGTTCTTTCTATTAGTATAAGTTAATCCTTGTATTGGTGAGTCGTTTGGGATATCGGTTTATCATCCAACGGTGAGTTGATCATTGGTGAGTGAATCATCAGTGTGTCATTCATCTGTGAGTCGATCATCGGTGAGTCGATCATCAGTGTGTCGTCAATTGGTGTGTCAGTCATCGGTGTGTCGTCAATTGGTGTGTCAGTCATCGGTGTGTCGTCCATCAGTGATTCGATCATCGGTGTGCCTTCCATCAGTGTTTCGATCAATGGTGAGTCAATTGATCTAATAGATCCAGGGACTCTAAGAAACTTATGAGGTGTATGTCTCACACAGAACACTACTAAATATAGTGACATCCATAAATACATATAAATATACACTTGTATGTATATAGAAGCACAAATATAGTCTATTGAGTTATTGATATATATTGTTCTGTTTTATAAAATTTATTTATATAGAGATATTAAATGACATGAAATAATAGAATCTATATATTGACATTATTTGTGATTATGAAAATAATTATATCATAGAGGTTCCAAAAATCTCCCATTTTTTGATAATTGAAAATAATGGCATACATGTGATGTTAAGGAATTTTAATTAATTAACTTACCATATCTCACTAAATGTGATTTTTCAATGTAACTATGAATTTCCCTTGTTTGTGTTTTCAAAAACAAATCTCCCCCTCAAATATTGGATTAGATGGAATATATGTATATATATTATGTCGAGTGCGTGCAATGTGGCCTATGCCGGAGTTTCTTACTAGAAATTAATAATGTATGCCTATACATTTAATTAATAGTGTATTCATATACCATCAACTAATAATGTATCCCTATAACTTTCTCCCCCTTTAGGGATTAACAAAAAAATCTTAAGATAATGAGAAGGAATAAAGAGAAATAACATAATGAAAATGAGAAACATTGTAATGAAAAAAAATTATTTCCATTATGAGTCCAAAGTGTACAATCAGAAAACTAAATAGGAAAATCCCTATCAAATACACAATCCAACAATAAGGGTTCAGCTTTTGAGGGGCTTTGCCTTTATGAAAAGCATCAATAGTAGGATAAAATGGTTTTGGTTTGGCAGCAGGAAGAGGTGGTCTGAAGATAACACCAGGCAAGGAAACACCTTTAGGGACATTTTCTGCATAGCTAGGCCTTCTTTCTAAAAACACACATCACTGAGGTTTCTTGGTAAGGATTGATTGAATAATATAAAGGCCTTTGGAGATAGTTATCGGAGTATAATACAAATAGGTTGAGCAAATTGAAGCAGCAGGAGGAACCAAAATTGCTTCAGCATGAACATAAAGATTTGGCTTGAGAAAATTGATGAAATAATTAATGATTTCACGATCATATTGCATGGCCTTCTCGAAATCATCCTTTTTATATATGAATTTTTTTAGCAGATGGGTAAACTACTTTAATAGAGTCACTTTTTTCTTGATGTCTTCTGTTACTGGGAGAATTCTGAGATTTTCAGCTAAAAACATGATGCTATTGATTAGAACATGATTTGTATAGATATTTGTAATGTACATAACTACTTTCCCTCAATTCTATCTCTGAGAATCACTTACTTCATTTGTGCACTGACATACCATATTGTAAAAAAGGACTGTATTTATATCTACGTTTTCAAGAGTTTCTTTGTTTGAATCACTCTGAATGTTCATGAGTTCTTCTTTTATCATAGCCTTGAGGGATTCCAAATCAGAAACAACACCTCTCCCTCCTCTAGAAGTGGAATGACTGTTGATCATTTTCTAAAGATATTCTTTCAATTTCATCAAATCTTCACTCAGTAGAGGTGTCACTATGTTCTTAAGAACTTCCATCACACAACTAAAAGATGATTTGAAATTAGTGTTCAGAGATTCCAACACAGTGTTCAACCTCATTACTTCTTCTCTTAGTAATGTATTATTTCTAATGATGTTTTTGGATATGGTAACGAGATTAAGTTGAATAACCTTGATCACCATCCTTGAATTTTTGTAGCATCATAATCCAAAATACTCATTGAAGTAGATTATTCACTTTTAGATCCAATTGAGGCTCTTACTCAGTCACATATATCATTTTTGAATTAATCTAAATCATCTTTAGTTATATAGTCACTAGGAACTATATATACTGTTGGCTCATCTGCTAGATGTGAACCTGGTGAAGAAGGTTCAATAGGTTTTACTTCAACTTGAACATGAAGAGAATAAGGAGGTGATGCATCTCCTCATTAGATTCATATTCATAAATAAATATAATGTATCCTTGATCATTATTCCACTCTCGAGCACAGGTACAATTTCATGGTTCAATATTGTCAATCCCGACTCTATCTCCCTATGACCCAAGTATAACATCATCATCTTCTTCTTCATCATCGTGTCCTCTAGAAAAAATAACCTTTCTAGTCCATGAAACCAAATAACATGAGGTTCTGCATTTTCTCCAACCACTTCTACTTCTCCAGGAACTTCTTCAATCTGAGGCGGTTGATCCTCAGCCTCTTCCTTAAGCCACAATCCATAATTTCATTCAACTCTAGAATGAGTTCTTTATTTTCAACAATAGGATGATGAGGTATGTCATCATTACTAGTATCTCCATGATAAACAGCCTCATATCCAACATAATCAGCACCATCTACAGCTCCATGTACAGATTCCTCATTAGATATATCAACAACTTTTGTCCCACTTTAAAATAATCACTAACATGCTGATCATCTCCCTCGTCCTCATCATCATCATCATCATCAGACTCCTCATCTGACTTAATTACATATCCTTCCACACTAGTAACATCTTCCTCTTCCCCATCCTCATCAACTTAAAATGGATCTCTTGAGTGTAAATCAAATGGTGGACTAGGAGGTCCATAATACATATCTGTAGGACATTTAGAATTATCAGGATCACATCTGTCATAAAAAAGAGAACCTTCTTCCCTTGGAAACTCAGCCTCAGACTCCTCATCTGAATAAACTGCAACATCTCCTAGTTTTAAGCCGAGATCAACTTAATCTTTTGGTCTAGTAGGATTGTCAATCATATTTAACTCTGCATATAGTTTTTACACATCTCCTACTGAGCATTACATTCATGAGTTATAAAAAATATTCATTCTCCTGGAATTATGTATCATAAAGAAGAAACTACAACATGCACTGATCATTTCATTTCTAACTTCTACACAGCCCAACTTCTTTAGAATTTCAGAGATCATCCTAGGATAGTACAAGCATGTTTTATTATAGGAAGGTTTTATCATATCCAAAATGTGAACTATTAGATAACTGAAAAAATTCTCCTTTTTCCCATTTTTCAAAAGGTAAATTAAGAATACATCCAAATTCTTCACAGAAGTGAAATTTCCCTTTATTGGGAATATTTGATGTAGAATAAACATAAAATGTAATCTTGCCTCTCTATCCAATTCATTGAACGTGTCTCTCCTTGATTTATCACTTCTATTTAGCTCCATAATATCATCTTCATACGAAAACAAATCAGAGGAAGGTGGAATGTTACCCTGATAATCAATATAAACACCATCATGAATATTTTACAAGCATTCATCCCTTTCCTTAGATGAAAAAGATATCTATCTTCCCTTCAACACTGACTTCATCCTTCATTAATTTTCCATATCCAGGGATATCTTCAAGTGGTGATAAAACTCATGTACTAGTTGGGGATAATAAGTCCTTTCATTGTTTGAGATCTAGCTCTGCCACCCTTGAGATTCCAGTACATTCAAAAAAAACAAATTTCCTGATAGAAGACTCTCAAAAGAAACATCCTTCTCAGCTGTAACCACTCGGATTTACAAACCGGGTTTTGTAGTCCCACTAGACTCACTCTCCTGATGCTTAACTGATGGAGATTCTCTCGACTCTTCCATTGCACACTTTTTCCATACCATTACATGGGTACAGATTCAAGAGGATTCGAAAGGTAAAGGGTTGAGGGTCGAGAGATAGAGTGTCAATGAGATACGGGTTTTATGGCAGAGGGAATGTGAATGGTCGAACTGGATTGAATTTGTTTTATAATTTAGGGATTGTAAATCATAAATAATAATAAAAAAGTGGTAAAAGGAACAAAAAACTGGGTCCTTTTATATAAAATAGGAAGAATTACAAAGGGGTCCTTAAAGACATCAGTTTCACACAAATGGTTTCAAGGGATCAGTTTCTGGAGATCAATTTCACAAGATCGGTATCACGAGATCGGTCTGAAGAGATATGTTTTATTGTTCAGTTTCAAAAGATTGGTTTCACAAGATCAGTTTCACGATATCAGTTTCACTGATCAGTTTCACATATCGGTTTCATAGAACTGTTTGAAAAGACATTGGAGATTTATTATGACTAGTTCATGTTGGATGTAGTTTATTCTCAAAGAGTTTAAAGGTTTAGTGAATATGTTAGAATGTTGATGCTCAGTCCTGATAAACTAAAGATTTATATCACCTTTTTGAGAATGACCTCTCAAAAAGTGAAGTCTTACATCAATATGTTTTGTTCTAGAATAGAAAATTGTATTCTTATAAATTTTTATGGAACTTGTGTTATAGCAGTTTATGGGGATATGTCTGAATTAAAATCCATATTCTAATAGGGTGTGCTTCATCTACAAAATATTTACCTAGAATCTACCTACAACAATTTACTCTACATCAGCAGTTGATAATGGAACTAAATTATTTATTTTTTACTAAAACATGATTTTAGAGACGTTCCAAAAAATAGACATGTTCCAAAGGAACTCTTTCTATCTATATTACATCCAACAAATTCAGAATCCTAAAAACTAACTAAATCAAAAGGATTTCCTTTGGGACAAAATAGTCCTAAATTAGTTGTATACTTGAGGTATTTGAAAACTACTTTAATAGAATTTCAATGTGAATCTTTTGGGCTTTCATAAAAGCTTGAACAAATACATACAATGAACATAAAATCTGGCCTACTAGTAGTTATGTATAGAAAACTCCCAATCATTCCTCTGTATGCAGTTTTATCAACTTATTTTTCATTGTCATCAAGATCTAATTTATATGTAGAACTCATAGGCGTTTCACTAGACATAATGATTTCAAGGCCATATCTGTTCAAAATATCATTAGTGCACATAAATTTATAAATAATAATTACTTATTTATTTTGAAATATTTGAAATCTAAGAAAATATAGTAGGTCACCCATAAAACTCATTTCCAAGTTACTTTTCATTATTTTTTTTAGAAATAATCACATAAAGAATCATTAGAAGATCCAAGTAGATTATCATCTTCATATATTTGATCTATCAAAAAATCTTTTGAAATTATTTTTATAAACAAAGTTGGATCTACAATTACTTTTATAAATTCTTTAGAAATATGAAAGTTACATAATCTTTCATACAATCCTCTTGGATCTTGTTTAAAACCATATAATTCTATTGTTAAATTGAAAACATGGTTTAGAAAATTTGGATTTGTAAAAACTATGTGTTGTTTAACATAAACATACCCAACTATATATCCATTTAAGAATTAACTTTTTAAATCCATATAGTAATGTTTAAAATCCAAATGTGTTGCATTGGAATGTAAGATAATAATGGCTTCAAGCCAAGATACTGGTGAAAATTTATCTTCGTAAAAAATTCCTTCTTCTAGATTATATCCTTGTGGAACCAATGTAGATTTTCTTCCAAATATATTTCCATCTTAATTTAGTTTATTACTAAAACTCATTTGCTTAATATAGTAAAAATATCATTTTTTATATCTACATGTTTCTGAACATTATTTCTTACAAACTGGCTAGGTTCTTCTGGCATGGCCATTTCCCAAAATTCCTCTTTGATTGCATCACTGATATTTATAGTTTCATGTTATGACATGAATGATTAATGTTCAACATGGTATCCCAATGAGGATAGAGTTTGTGTTCTTCTATCTAAATCTCTAACAAAATCATTTAAGGGATTATTTTGAATAATCCTAGTTGGTCTAGAAAATGAAGGACTAGTTATTTAAGGATGGTCATTTTGATCAGGTTAATTGTGGTTAGAATCTAGAGAATTTACAGAACTAGACATTTTCTCTGATTCCTTCATATAATGATTTGAGGTTTTATCATTAATATCCAGATTGGACATAACCTCTTCAATAAATTATAATGAGGTCTTAGGCTCATCTGGATCTGTTTTATAAAACCTGACATGTACAGATTCCTTCAAACACATTGTTTTTATATTTAAGTATTTATAGGCTTGGCATAATGAATAATATCCAAGAAATAATACTTTATCACATTTGGTCGGAAATTTATCTAAATTTTCTTTAGTGTTCAGAATATATAAATTACATCCAAACCCTTTAAAATAACTTTTTTTGGATTTTTATTTTTCCAAAACTGATAATGAATTTTCTTAATGATGGTTCTGATTGAGACTCAATTTATTATGAAATAATCTGTATTAACATATTCATCCTAGAAATAAATTGTTAGCTTATATACAATAATCATAGTTTGGGAAATTTATTACAGGTTTCTATTTCTTCTTTCTACCACAAATTTTTTGTGAGGTGTCCTAGGGTAAGAGAAGTTATGATTGTAGTCATTTTTTGAGTAAAAGTATTAAAAATATTGATTCTCAAACTCACGACCATGAGCACTTCTTATTTATTTAATATTAAGTCCACTAAGATATTCTACAGTCCTAACATACTTGGTGATGTGAGAAAAAGCTTCACTCTTGTGGGCTAAGAAAATGGTGCTGGTATACCTAGAGAAATCAAGTACATGGAAATAAACATATTGAATCCCATTGGGACTCGAAAATATAGATGGTGTGAACATATCCATGTGAAAAAACTTAAGTGGTTTAGAAGTAGTTATTTATTTCATTGGTTTAAATGTGATTTTATGCTGCTTTTCTTTTTGACAAGAATTGCACGCCTTTTTTTTTGGAAACTCTAATTTGGATTGGTATTAAACTAAACATTTTCTAGTTTACATATTAAGAGAGTTTTTTTCCTAGTTTAATATTTCAAATACAAGACTCTTTGGTAAAGGCATTCAGACAAGAAGCATTTGGTGAGGCTAGTGTGTCAATATTTATATAATATACATTATCATATCTAAGAGCAGTAAATACTATGTTATTCATGGCATCAAAAACATGGAATGAATTATTATTGAACTTTATATTAAATCCATCATTACATAATTGAGAAATTCAAAACATCTTATACTTTAATCCATCAACATAGTATACTTTGGAAATTGATATATAGATAGGGTTAGCTATCTATCCTAGAAATATGTTTTTTCTTTTACCATTGTAACCAAAAGTTACATCTCCTCCATAATTCTTGATAAACATTTAATCGTGAATGGTATCCTATAATATGTCTTGAACATCAACTACATAGGTACCACAAATGTTTAATGGGGGTTTTTATGCATTTTATCTATAAAATAGTTCATCCAAGAAACAACTTTGGTACCCAGATTTGTATGGGTCCACATATATTAGGAATATAATCATTATGAACCCATAATTGTCTTATGGGTTTCTTATATGTAGAATGTAATGTATTTAAAAAATAAACTATGTTTGTTCCTAAAGAATTTAATGCAGTAATAGAATTATTGGAACATTAACTTGAGTTAAAATTATTATTTTTGAAGAATGAAGAATATTTTCCTGATTTGGTTACAAAATGTGGTTTTGATATATTTCCTTGACCTGGTAGATATCATATCCCAAAAGTATACTTATGAGATATTTTTTGACCAAGAATTTGAGTAAGGTATTTTTCCATTGGTAAAATTTTCCAAGTCCTTCTTCAATTGCTCATTAGATATTTTTAACTCATTATTCTCATTGAGTTTTTGATCATTTTACAATTTTTAGTTGTATGTTCATATTTAACAGTCATTGTAGGATCATGTTGTTTTTTTAATTATTTATACTTATGTTTCAATTCATTACATGTTTCTTCTATCATATTGATATATTCAACTAATTCATCTTTTTTTCATATTCTCAAACTCACTTTCTTTTTTAGAATAATAAGAATTATGTATAGGAGAGTCTAAGGATACATCAGTTGTTTTTCCCATAAAACACATATTAGCCATATCATTTTTCTCATCATGGGATGCAGAAGATTTATTGGAGCTATCCTCAGAGGCACTCTATGTGGCCTTCATTTCTTCCTTATACATTCTATCAGTATTTTCATAATTATTCTTGATTTCATATTTTTACAGTTAGACTTGACATGCCCTTTCCATTTAAATTTGAAGAAATTTTTTTATTCGGATTTATCATTTCCTATCCAATCCTTTTCCTAATTTCTCTTGTTATCATAATTTCTTTTATAATTGAAATTTATGAAATAAAAGTACAATAAAATTTCTTGAATCTTCTAGCCAGCTTGGCTATTTTTTCATCACTATCTGAAGCTAATTATTAACTACTAGATCATTCGTCAACATCTTGATCATCTACCATGTATTTACTCTTAGAGGATATAGTCTTGAAGGCTACAAAAATTCATTTTGGTTCATCCTCTTATTGATTTTCCTTCAATTCTTATTCATACATCATTAATTTTCCGATCAATTACTTCCTTATCATCTTATCAATGTCGCTCAATTCTATAATAGATACAGATGTCCCTCTCCATTTTTCATATAATCACCGAAGAAACCTTATAATATTCTATTTAGGTGTAACTTATCTTCCTAAATAAATCTTGTTATTCACATTTTTATTGAACCAGAGAAACATATTAGAAATTCATTCATCATGCTTCAGTCTATTGTTTTCATATTTAATATTATTTGTATTTAATCACATTTATTTAACATTAGATGATCCATCATGTGAAATAGACAGAGTGTACCAAATCTCATGTGCAATATTTTAATAAAAAATAAGATTAAACACTTTCTCTCCTAGTGAAATTAATTGAGCTTTAATTGATTTACAATTATTTTTATAGGAAATCTTGGGGGCTTCATCCCTTGTGTTTCTAGTAGTTTCAAGAATTTCATATCTACTTTCAATAGTTTTACATTTTTCAAACCCCATTCATTCTAGATTTATTTTCATTTTGAGCTCCCACTATGAAAAGTTAGTTCAATTAAAGAAAGGTGGTGTATTGATACCAACCCCTTATAATCTATTATTTGTGATATAAATTATAAAATAATTTCAAAGAGATAAATAATTTAGAAATAACTGAAATTTTAAGATATTTGAAAACCGACTACAATCATAGTATAAATTCACAATAATTATTAAACACTCTGATACCAAATGTTGGTCGGAGGAGATATCTCAAGAGCAGGGTGAATTGAGTGTCTATAAAAATTTATGATAAAAATTGGTTCATTGAAAAATATCCCACTACTAAAATATATTCAAAGTATGTTTGTAGTGAATTTATAAAGATCCTCAATGTTTAATAAATTTCTTAGAATATTGATTAGTTCTCAGCTTTACCAAATTAATGATTAGTCATAATTTTGATACTATTCTACTGATTCAAAACATATATAAAAACTCGCTAAAATAACTATCAAAGTTCAATTTAGGTTTATTTCAAATGAAATTAAAATATATCAAAATAAACCAAAATATAAATACACAATGGATAAACATAAGAGGTTTAATTTCAAGTTGATACATAGTCCTCTCCACTTGGTGATAACCTAACATAAAGTAATTTATATTAATAATATTTTGGATCCTCATAGTAGATCAGGGTTCAAAATAGCCCATTAGGATATCCAATTTAAACATGACCTCTAACATAGTTAATCATGGGAAAAGAAAAAAAATAGATCACACATGATCTCATACACTATTATACATGGGATACATTAGTAAAAAGATAGTGAGTGTTATGATATTGAGTATCCTCTAGTTATGAACAAGATACAATGTTTTTTTAAGTAAAAAAATGCACCCATAGCTCAAAAAGGTAAAAAATAGATCACAAAAGAGTTATAAATGTAGAAAGGAGTTTATAAATCTATGTGTGTTATTCCATGAAGCTCTATACTAGATTAAAGTGAAGAAAAAGCTATTCAAGTCCTCTTCTAGAAGATGGATTCAGAATAGAGTATTATAGACTCTGTATTCTAACTTCTAGTTGTGTAAACCTCTTTAATGTTATAATGTTTAGAGAAATTCATCATGTTCTTTCTTGTCTTATTGAACTCCTTGTGTACTCTAGCTTTGTGTTCTTGCACAACTTTTCATTTTCATCTTTTTTCACTATTTTTCACATTTTTGCATCCCATCTCACACATTTTTCATAGTTTAGCTTGTAATATTTATATAGTTCATCATCTAGTAGGCATCAGGATATCACGACAGGCATCTACCTTGTACTATCTAAGGATAGTTCTACATAAAATATTGAATAATGTCAGAAACATTAATTTGTCAAAATATGACCGTTATAATTAAATTTAAAATAATGAATTTGAAAAGGTATTCATGACTCCCAATGAGTCATAAGTATCGGTGACTCATTTTTATTGGTCTCTAATCGACAGTCTGTCAGCATCTGCCTATCAACATGGTTTTCTTAGCATCATTCTTTCATCAATAGAAACTTTGAGTATCAGTGAGTTATTTTCATTGGTAACAGTGACTCAGTGTATCAGTGAGTCATTTGTGATATTGCTCTACCATCCATCTGTTAGTCTATCATAAGTTAGTCGATCATTGGTGTGTCATCCATCAGTGAGTTGATCAATGGTGAGTCTAACATCATTGTGTCACCCATCGGTGTGTCAATCGTCAGTTTTTCTTCCATCGGTGAGTCAATCATCAGTGTGTCGTCCATCGGTGTGCCAATCATCAGTCAGACAATTGAAAAAATGGTTCTATGGACTCTAAGAAACTTAAGAGGTGTCTGTCTTAAACAAAAAACTAGTAAATTAAGTGACATCTATATGTACAATGAAATATACACTTATAAGTATATTGAATAATAAATATAGTTTATTGAGTTTTTGAAATATATTGTTTAGTATGATATAATTGATTTACTTAGAGATATTAAAAAAATTGAAATAATAGAATCTATAGATGGAAATTCGTTTTGATTAGGAATAAAAATATATCATAGAGGGTCCAAAATTGTGTATTATGATTTATAATATCGGGGTCTCCTATTGGGTATGTCGTACTCACTCTATAAAGCGATCTACCCACACATGCCATATCTTATGAAAGTGATATTTATTTTTACATGTTCTTCAAAGGATCAAAGGTAGGTGGAGCATAACTATGATAAAAAGGCCATGGATAGTTCTAGGAGTTGTATCAAGGTAAATTGACCTATTTACATAACTTTGGGGTTTTTTAATATTGGTCAGATTTTAATTGTATCTTTTTATTTTTTAAATACTTTTTATTGTAATGTGATGTGGTATATCTATTATAAATGTATTTATATAATGGTTTTTTAAATTTTTAAATATTTATTATTTATGGAGATGTGTTGTTGTGTATAAGAACATTTAAATAAGGAATCTATTGTGTGTGATATTCCTTTTGGGTCATATTTCCAGTCTATAGAATATTAGTGGTGAGGATAAGGTGTAATTATAAGTATATCAGCCTCAATTTGGGACTTGATGGGTGGCTTCATGGAAAAAACCATCTCATAATGAATAAAGAAATATTAGTTTTTTTCTATAAAAAATTTACTACTTATTCCAATTAAAATTTAATAACATGATATTTAATCAACATAAATAAATTTTAATTATTGTTTACTTCAATAGTTTTATACTTCTATGAATTCATAATATGGTTAAGGATGTGTCAATTTTTTTTCAGGTTTTTTCGGAATCCAGAGCCCAAAATGCATAATGGAATAGATGGTCCAGATGGTCCAGATGGTTAGTAAAAACATTGTATCCATTTCTACATGGTTAGACAAACCTGTATAGGGTGTTTCAATTCATATAATAGGTCCAAACAGTGTTTCCGAAATTTGAATTCCATGATTCATTACTATTTCTATGCCATATACCTCTTAATAAAGTGTGTCTTTCGAGGATACACATTGTTAATAAAACAGGTTGTCTAGCCTAAGCAACGGGTGTCTTAAGGTAGTTCATGGTGAATTTATGGTGGATGGATTTCCCATATGTGGGACCAAAATATTACACTCTATAAAATTTAGATAATTTATGATTTTACCCCTTATCATTTAATAAATAATCCTTTTCCATTTCAATTCTATAGTGTAAAAACACTCTCTTTTTCTAATAACGAATATCAAGTATCCTCAAATTATATTTGATCTAGTTTCTTCTTTCGATCTCCATGTAAAGATCCATTTATCTGTTTGGATACCCTCTAGTAATTTATCAAATTTGTAGGTTCCTTTAATCATTAATCATTGTATTAACATAGTTATTTAGATGTGGATCATATTCTTTATTTTAGGGTGTTCATCTATTATTAAACAATCTTTTAATTTGGGAAAACCCAATGGATGATAATGGATGAGGAATCCAGTAAAGGTATATGGTAATTGGTGTATAATATTTCCCTCAATGTATTACCTTTTAATATATAATTTCCATTTTCACATGCTGGTTTCAATAAATGTTGCACAATTAAATTAACCATCTCTATTTTTTATTTTATAGGTTTTATTATAATAGCCTATTGACATCTGTAAACTCCTCAATAGGTTAGGTCCTTAATTTTAACCATCCTATGGGGTATGTTATCTACATTAGGAGATTTTTTTCTTGAATTTTTTGAGATCCACGTCATTATTTAGTGATCCATGGTTTTTATAAATTTGTGTGCTACTAACATCTTCTAAATAGAAAGGAAATAAGTATTTTAATATGTGAGAATAAACCTAAAGGGTTTCTTATTTTTATATTTATGGTTTTATCATAAATATATAATTAAACTCGTGAATGTTTTATAACCCATGTTACATGATATGAGGTTTAGATTCTACTCTATGAATAATAAATTTAATTTGTAAATTATATTGGCCTTCATAAATTAGTATGGGTAATTTATCTAATCAACAAATATTATATTACAGGAATAAATTAACACTCCATGTACGGAAACACCTATAAATGAAAACCTGAAAACGTACTAATACCATGACCAGAGACATGGGTAGTTGGAATAATATTCCTTAGATACCAATCCCTTATTATTTAGTTCTAATTTTCATAGTGACTGTATCTTTATAGTATCATGTTAGGAGTCTAATAATTGAATTTTTAGATTTACGACACCATTAACTACCAATGTCATACTCTTGGTGGGTGGAATAGATCATACTCAAAATATGGTGGACCTTAATATACCAGTGCTTCCTATAGTTATTTCACTAATAACACCACAAACTACTTCTGAAGTGGGAACTAATGTTCATCTTTGAAAAAAATTACAACGCTTTAAGAATTCTATTATATATACTCCACGAACTACACATACGATGTCTAATCATAATTATGTGTCCCAACAGAAGCATACTACCATATTATTGTGTTCAAGTGGTCCTCAAGATATGTTTTCTAGGCTACAATCCATTTAATCCATCTTAGTGAATATAGAGATGCCTTCAGTGAGGATCTTCATGCTTGATGTATACATGTTGTTTTATTCTTCCAAGCATAGGTGGGATGCATTTACCCATGTTGGATGTCACCAGGGAATGGATTGTGAGGAAATTGAGGATATATTATATGAATACTTATTCAACAAGTTGATTAGAGATGATTGATCATGGTAATTCATTCCCCTAGGGAACAGTGTTATGTCAAATATGAACTATTCAGTGCATTTAACCAAGCATCAATGATTTAAACCCCTTCACAATGGTGTGGAGCTATCACGAGTGAGATGAATCAAGGATGTGGTCAGGTGTACCATCCTTACTAATGTGAATGAATTTTTCCAATCTACAATTTCTGATTTCATGAAACAAGATGTTATCTATAAGTTAAAAATATGAGAAGATAAAAGTACTAGGAAAAAGGATCAATATAAATATAGGGTATTAAAACATATAGTAGAATGGAGGGTTTCTTGAAGGTTATCTTCTAAATAGTAGTATCAAGATTATCTGAATTAGATTCTCAATTATATTCCATCAATATAAACAAATGGGTTATATTAATCCTTAGTGAGGTATAGACCTGCATGAGTTTCATCCTTGCTGATGGGTTATATTCAGGGGGAATTTTCCATACCTTCAACCCATTCCTGGTGGAAGGGTTCCTATAATATATTCACCTATAGGAGAAGGATCTATGACATCATGTTTGGAGGGAAGATATAGTTGCACTGGATGAAATTTATGAGGTAATGTTTGAGTACAATGCAACTAAACTATTTATTTTCCTCTTCATCAGTGTATACATACTCTGTGAATTCAATATATAGCTTAAGGATTGGGATTTGAAAATTTCATTCACTATTATAGATACATGAGTATCATAGTTAATGATTGTATAATATATTAGGTACTATTCATGTCACATATACTATTTTATCATCATTATTCAATACATACTTACACACATTTATCTCAGTTTCGAACAAGGAATGCCTTGGGATTGATATTATACACTTTTTATCTTCATTTCCCTAGTTAAACATTTATTGTGTAGTCAGATGATATATTCCAATATAAGGACTTTCCCTTTGATGTAGGTAGTTATCATTTCTTTTGGATCCTCATTTTCCTCAAGATGAGGGGATTCGATGTCATTCTAATAATGGATTTTCTGGTCCCCTATCTTGGATTTGAAGACTATTATCACCACAGGGTATTATTTACCTAATAAAAGGGTGATATTTTTGTAATAAATGGTGACGAGGATGCTCATGACTATTGAGAGATACTAGATAATTTTGTGCTTGTATGAGTGATAACCCATATATCCAACATTTTCATAGATGATCGTATAGTGTGTATTATATATTTTCTTATTGTGGTGGACATTTTTAGTTTTGTCATCCAAGAAAGATTCTATGGAATACCTCATATAATAGATATAGAGTTCCCAATCTATCATGATTCAGCAATATAATTAGTATATAATCTTCTTTAATAGTTGAAACATGAAGAGCTTTAGGATGTCAATAGGGAGTTGGGGGGTATTCAATCTAAGGGAGATATTCGACCTAGTACTTATCCATGTGGTTCACCTAGACATTCATTCATGAATTTGGATGGATGCCTCTAAATTTCCATGTATTACAGATAGTTTCACCATCTAATTTATTTGGAACCATTTTTTGGGAGTAGATAATATCGTAGACCATCTCTGAGAGGATCAATTCATCAGAATGATCGACATTAGGTAAGGCTATCATCATGTGTGAGTTAAGACATTAAACATACCACATATAGACTTCCAATTTCTCTGTGTTCTATATGAGCACTTTGTTATGAAATACAGTCTTATAAATGCTCCTTTAATTTTCATTCCCTAGATCAATATGGTTATCCAATCTAACCAAGATTCATTCTTCATGGTTCTTTTAGACAACATGATTATATATTCTTATACATTATGTGAACATGAAAACCAATTAAAATCCTACTGAGTACACTGAGGAGTATCTGTTATATGATAATACCATATAGTTCCACATCATTATTGATAAGGTTCAATTTATATTTTATATACTCTAGAAATCATGAGTATTAAATAAACCATAAAAGTTGAGTGTTGTATTTTCCTAGGACCAGCACCCGAATATGTTTTTGATATAAAGTGTTTCATGGGTGTGGTATGTTTTTAATGGATTTTTAAATAGACATTAAAATTATTTTATCCCCTCTTATGAGTATGAATAAGAAGAGTGTGATGTTATTGTTTTGTGAATCATGTGATAAGTCATTTCAAGAGTAAAAATGATGATATAATTTTTCAAAGATCATGAAAACTATGGATCTTGGTAAAAGATATAATGTTTTCTGTGACGCATCAAGAATTTGGACAAGTGAAATATTGATATATGGGAATCATGTCATTGTGAATTGGTGTCTCTATTTTAGAAATCATGATCTTAATTACATGATTTATAGAAATGATCATATAGAATTCATTGTTCTCTTATGTTTCTAGAGAAATGATCTTATGTGAGAAAACATTGTGGTGTATATTAATGAAAAATTCATCAATGATATCATTACACTATAGGATTTGGATCTCAAATAAAAGATTGGGGTTGAATTCCTACATTCTATTGAATTTATGATTGAAGATACTCAATGAAAGGGGGATGTGGTAGATGATTTTTTGAGTTAGAGAACTTGGGAAAAATATTTTCAAGAAGGCAGTGTAAAATAAAAGTTTATGGAACTCTTTTCATTTATTTATCTGTAGTTTTAGTAGTCCCGCATGAGGATTTTTACTACAGACATGGATGTTACCTCATCTCTCCTTGATTGGGTGAAGAAAAGGAATTTTAAGATATAGAAGTGTTAGTCCTACAAGATTGTTTTTTGGGTATCACATGCCTCTAGATAGGTCATTTGATGGATAAAACATCATCAATACATATGGGAGTATATTGGTTGCTAAATACATTCTTAAGGATCTTATGTGACCATAAAATTCATCTTAGTGGGTGATGTACCCAGGAATCTATAACACCCTGAGATTTTATGAGAAATATTCTTTTTAATTTCATTGATATCTTCTGTTGTACGCTACGCCAAGATTATCTTGTGGGATACATAGTAATATACTTGACTTGTGTTACACGATAGAGCGACCTTCCTCGATAAAATTTGTGGTACGCAATACTAAGTATCACTAAACAATGATATATTATAATTTTTTATGAACTATCCATTATGAATAATATTAAATGCATTTTTAATTTCATAACATTATAATTTATCTTATACATTTTCTAGAACATGGTACGAGAAGAAAATTAATTTTTCAGATAAAATAAGTATTTTTTTTAAAATGCATTTTTGTCACCTTTTGATGGTGCACCCATTTTAAATCTATTTTTTGACATGTTTATAATTAAATTTTAAAAAAATAACTTTATTCTTTTGAATCAGGATATAAAAAGTAAATTTGGATAAATTTTTGACATTATTCTGTTAACCTTCATATTTTGATGAATAGTAAAAATAAGCAAAATTTTAAATAAAATCAACTTTTTCATCAAGATAATTTATATTATAAAATTATAATATTTAATGTTTATATATTATAAATAGAATATATATTTTAACCAATTAATATAATCTATGTCATTATCATTAATTTTAATTGAATTCAAAGGTAAAAACATTTCAATCTTTTCTAATGTTTTAAATAAAACCCATTATTTTCTAAAACATGATTAATTTAAAATAAATTACTCCATATTATTTGTTTTAAATTTGTAAAAATAGATTCCATATTTTGAATAAGGGGTTTCACATTGTGTAAATAGATAACATTTATTTTTAGGCATTATGAATAGTAACTATGGTAAATTTTATTTACCACAGTTAAAGGTATATCAGTTAATTAAGGATAAAAAACAATATTATAAAATTACACTAACACTTGTCTTGATATCATCAGTTGATTATATTTCTCTATAAAACATTTTTGGGTCTAAATTGAATCTATTGGAACCCACTTGGATGTGATTAAGATCTTTAATTTATTTTATTTAATGGAAAGTGAAATATATCTCACTCAAACATTATTAATTAAATTATTTTTATATAAGGCTATACAGAATATAAATTCGATTATAAATACTCATTTGAAATCTAAATGGTTTTTCTTTATCATTGTAATTTATTTTCAATTTTTACAAAATATATATTTTATTTTAATAGTTTATACATTAATGATTCAAAAATTATTTATTCAGTGAAAAAATAAATATTAATGTTTTATTAAAATAATAATACCCATAAAAAGAACAAAAAACTTGACCAAATCTTATTGGTCGAGTATATATACACCATAAGATTCCATTTTTTAACTTGTGGAACATTTGGAGCCTTATAAAATAGATTATGACATTTATATTATTTTATTTTAAATGATGTCAAAGATGTCACATTTATAATTTAATAAACATAACATTTTAAAAGGTGGGTTCTATAGAAGATATATCCGACACAAATTTTTCTTACGAAATATATTAGATTCATTTTCATCATGCATTTTTATTTTTAATTTTTATGAATTAAATAAGTATATTAAATATTTATAAAAAAAATTATTAATAATTTCATTAATAGAAATATAAAATAAATGGTTTTAAAAATATTAAAATTTATATTATATCATATAATTAATGTTCTCCCCAAATTTTCTAAATATATATGAAAATTTTGGAATCTATTAAATATTTTAGTTTGACTCTATAATCTGTTTGTATTTTATTTAAATTCAAATAAATTAATAGTGTTAAAATTGAAACTATTGATATTATATATATATAAAATATTATTAAATTTTTAAAAAATTAAAAAAATCAAATATTAAAAATTGAAATTTTTATGGTCTAATATTTCATAAAGTATCAAATTATAGACAATTCACAACACATAAGTAATTATTTTTAACCATTTAAAAATTAGAAGATTATTACCACAAATACAATCAAATTGATTAAATAAGGTTAAATCAAAATGATATGGTTTAAAATAAAATCAAAACACGTATAAATTCTATTGGTTTATGAGATTATAACCCTATATCATATCATCTTTGGATTTGATTAATTTTTGAGGTTTTTTGTGGTTTTAGTTTTTATTATAAATTAATATTTGTGAGGTTTCCAAAAGTTCCCCTCTTTTCTCTTATAAAAGGGCACCTCATTCCCCCTCATCATCACTCAATATAGAGGCTTCAAGATCGGACAACCAAAAAATATTCCTCTTCTCAACCTATCTACCTATATTATAGAGGTGCTGGTGTTCCCAAATGACCAACTCCAGTGCCCTAAGAGTAAGTATAAAGGAGGAAGTTCGAGGAAGAGGTAATATCTTCTACCGATTATATAAAATTTATTTTTCTTCAACATACTCTTCATTAATTGTTTCATTATAAAGTAATAAAATTAGTATCACTCATATATTTTTATGTTATTATAAATATTAAACAACCCTATTTCACCTTCTGTGCATCCTATAAGAAACGAAATCACCACGTGTGCATACGTACGAAATACCGTCTCCACACCACAGTGTAATATTTATTCATCACCAACATACTTGGAAGGGTATAATGATGGAAGAAATTAATATATATTATTATTTTAATGTGATATTGATTCTGAAATATTATACACCATACACTCTAATACAATTCCACAATCATGGGAATGATATCATCGCTCGTGCGTACGTATAGCCTACCGTCTCCATGATTTGATGTGATCCGTTCTAAATGATCTTCATTGATAAATGATTATGTACATTTTCATAATGCCTTATTTACATGAATATTACTCTAACATATTTCATGATTATTTTCAAAGAAAATCATTTTTTTTTCTAAAATTGCTTGGCATATTGCGAAAAGAAAATGATTTTAAATAAGAAATGATTTTTTACTGAATAATTCATTTCTAGTATTTTATCAAAACTATTTTCCATCTAAGATGAATTTCCTTAATATGGATATATTTCATGTATAATTTACCTATTATTTACATGGTTTTATTTTCTTTATGATGATATTATATCCATTGCTTTATATAGATTATATTATGATGGGATGATGTATATGGAACCCATTTTATTCATTGAGTTATGATGATTGATTAATGTTAATTTTGTGGCACCAGAAAGAATGATTTCATTATGAGATGGGTGAGACCTATATCTCCCACCAATGCATAGGGAAAATATTTTTATCTCATGAGATATACATGGCTAGAATGTCCATTAAATCTAGTTCAATAATATAGGGCTGGAATGACAAGTAAATCTGGATAATTAATGGACTTCATCCACTATGAAGGTCTTGGAAGCAATGAATTGGCTACTATGGATATCATATTACGTGCTTAATGGTTTTCCATAATTACATGTTTTATTACCATGTTATTTTATCATGATTAATGTTCCTTTGTGATCTATGCCTTACAAATAGCCATGACTTATTTCATGACACACGATTTTGATGTTTAAACATTATGATCATGTTTTTAAGTTCAAATGTATTTGTATTTTTATTTTCTCCATAAATTTAATTACTGAGAATTTGAGCTCACCCATTATATTTTTTCCATAATTTTTAAAGAAATGTTTTAGGTAATAAACCAAAAGGGGAATATCATTTTTGGGAGATGTTGAAGATCTTTCACTATTATTAAAAGATTATGTTTCGAGTTTCCAAAGACACTAAACTATTATGGTTCATGAGTGTCTGTTTGTGATATATATTATGTATTACAAAAAATTAATTTAATTTCCATGTACGTCAAGCTTGGGTCTCTATAGTTGGTATCAAAGGAAAGGTTTAGTTAACCTTTGAAAGCTAGGATGCAAAAAATTTAGAGAGATCCCAAGATATATTTCTAATTTATGTCTACGGATGTCCCTAAGGTCAAGTATAAGTATAGGTTAAAATCCTAGAATTATGATAACGATCATGAATATCCAAGGATTAAACCTATGATTTTAGAGATTAAATTTACACCCCTGTGATTATGTTGTTTCCCTAGTATGAATTTCCCCCCTCACACTATTCTTTTTGGGTTTTAGATAGTGGTTAGATCCCAAAGGAACTATGTTAATGATCATTTCACTGGGAAATGAAATGATTTTCCTCCTTGAGACCAAATGTTATGGGAAATGGAGTGAAAAATCTTATCGCTTTACTTACACAAGCTATGAATCATTCTGTACATCCAAATGAGAAGGGATGGGAACAATATTCTATTATGTCCTTTATGAGGAAACACCCACCTTATTTCAGTGGGTCTTATGATCCAGTTGACGCATAATAATTGATCTGTTTCATTGAAAAGATATTTTCAATACATTAATGTTTGGAACATGAAAAATTCATTCTGGCTATTTACTATTTTGAAGGTGAATATGACCAGTGGTGGAACATAATTAAGAATACAAGGCCCCAAGATGAAATAGAATCCATGGAATGGGATGATTTCAATAACATATTTTTTAATAAGTATGTTCCTCATATTCTTCGAACAAAGATGGAAAAGGAGTTCGTTGAGATTATGAAATGGAAGAAGAATATATTTGTATATACAAAGTTAATTTTACAAGGCTTGAAAGGTATGAATCTGGATTTATCATCCAACCTGAATGTAATGTTGATCGATTCTTCAGTGGCTTAAAACCAAGTATTCAAAAGGCATTAGCTATAAGAGACTTCAGTAGCTATGAAGAGGTTGTGAATTATGCAATCAAGGTCGAACTAGATGATTATGTTATAAATCCATCTCATTGTTTTGACAAAAAATGAAATATGTGGTTCAAGGAAAAATCTCAAAAATGTGGTGAAAATAAGAAAAAAAATTCTTTATGCTCA
Source organism: Viscum album (assembly GCA_963277665.1). Classification (NCBI taxonomy): domain Eukaryota; kingdom Viridiplantae; phylum Streptophyta; class Magnoliopsida; order Santalales; family Viscaceae; genus Viscum; species Viscum album. The sequence continues at coordinate 1,542,465,296 of OY728135.1, read as the reverse complement.
ATGTGTGGAAATAATCATGGTGTAGATTGTCTTAAAGGGACTAGAAAAGGTTTTAAGTGTGGAAGAGCAGGTCATCGAGCAACTGAGTGATGAAGTAATGGGAAAAAGGTAGTTATTGATGTGAATGGATAAAAGACTACAGAGAATGCACCACCAACACTTCAATGCTACAAGTGAAATAAATGGGGTATTATGCTAACCAATTCCATAATCCAAGGGTTAATGAAGATCGACATCAACCACCTCTAAAGGAAAAAAAGGCAAAGGGATGTCACATGCGATCACAATTGATGATGTTGAATATGAAAACACAGTGGTGGAATGATGAAGTATTAATGTAACGGGATTCCAAAATTGTGTTGGGGAATCTCATTTAAAGTATCACAAAATATTAGAATATTTATGTATTGGTTTTCAATATTTTTATGGTACCGATAACCATGAAAATTGATTGAAATTAATTTAGAAATAAAATGATATGCGTATAATTAAGGGATAAGTAGAAAATAATATGTTGGATATTTTAAATAATCTCATGATAGATATAAAGAAAAAATGATATCATGGTTTTAGTATATAGAATTTTTCAGATTTTGGTATGTGGAAAGTGTAAAATTTTGACAGCATTCATGTTTTCACTATGGTTCTATGGTAATTCATTTTTCAATAATAAATGATTAAGGTATTAACATGTTTCTATTGTGAACAACAAGATATATCTTATGATATATGGTGGATTAATGATGGTATTCAATGCTCGTTAGATGACCTTTCTAGTAGTCATTTTATTTATACTATGAGATTGGACATAAGTATTTTCGATAAGCCTAATAGTTGGAATGGATTAAGTTCTACATTAGATAGTATTGTTTAAGGATTATACTTTTTTCTAGAATGTTATAATGGAATAGTTTTAGAAAAATTAAAACATGTACAACAGGGGACAACCCATCATGTAGGACAAGGATGCATGAATCGAACACACAAACGAAGTGTGACATGCCTTTATCATCTACCACTGGCCTAAAGGAAGTACCTCTTTAGTATAAATTAGTTTTGTTTTGTTAATTGGTATGATAGATGACGTATAAGTCCATTTTTGGAAGCATATATGGTTAATCTCACCATAGATGTACTTATGTATATTTAATAATTTCTGATAACCTTTTCTTGATAATGAAAAATGGAATGAACTATCATTCTATCGAAGGATCTGCTAACACCTCAAGAATGAAAAATTCATCTTCATTTCATTAAATATGAGATGATGTGGAATTTTTCATGGAATGACCCACGATAATATTACACTGAAATCAAGTAAGTAATTCTACTTATGTAAGAATTCATCAACTTTAGGGAAATGATCTTTAAAACCAAAAAAGATATCCTAGTACCCTCATATCTGATTAATCAGATGGTACCCTAGATAATCACAAATTTATGGATCTGTGATAGTTGGATTTTTTATAGCCATGTTCTCTACCACTCTCCATCAGAACCTGATGATTAGATTTCTCTTCCTTATCCTTGTTTTCACATATGTTCTTCTATGTGGAAACCCACTGATGAGTTAATTTTGGTAATTGACACCTGTCAACATTTACTTTTTAAAAAAAAATTTATTATTCCTTTTTACGTTGTGGTTTTCTAGGAAAGAAACTTTCAAATAGTAAATCATTTATAACCACGACGAATTTCGAGGGAAAATTCATTTTAATGGGTAGAATGTAACACTCTGAGATTTTATGAGATATATTATTTTTAATTTCTTTGATATATTTTGTTGTATTCTATACAAATATTACCTTGCAGTATACGCATCAATATACTTGGCTTGTGTTACACGCAAGGGCTATATTCCTTGATATATTGTGTGGTACCCAATACTGAGTTTCACAAAATAATGATACATTATAAGATTATTATGAACTAAACATTATGAATTGTATTGACTGCATTTTTAATTTTCTAACATTATAATTAATCTTACACATTTTCTAGAACATGTTATGAGAAAAAAATTAATATTTCTGATAAAAGATGTATTTTTCAAAAAATGCAGTTTTTTCGCCTTTTGATGGACACCTATTTTAAATCTAATTTTTAACTAGTTTATATGTTAAATTTGACCAATTAAACTTCTTATTTTAAATTAGGATATACAAATTTACATTGGTTAAAATTTTGACATTATTCTAATGACCTTCAAATTTGGATGAATAGTAAAATATGCTAAATTTTAATTAAAAACAACTTTTTCCATCAAGATAATTTATATGGTTAAATCTAAAATTTTGAATGGTTTTAAATAATAAAAAGAATATATTTTTACCATTTAAAATATATTTTTTATTTATCATTTATTTTATATAGTTCATATGTAAAAACATTCCACTCTTTTTTAATGTTTTAAATAAAAATCCATTTTTTCCAAAACAGGAATATTTTTAAAATAATTACTTCATATTTTTTGTTTTGAATTTTTAAAAATTGATTCTATATTTGGAATTAGTAGGTTCAAATTGTGTTAATAGATAACTTTTATTTTTATGCATTATGAATAGTATCTACGATAAATTTTATTTTCCAAAGTTAATGGTAAATCAGGTAATTACGAGTAACAATTAATATTATAAAATTACACTAACACTTGTCTTGATATCATTGGTTTATTATATATTTCTCTAAAACATACATGGGTCGAAATGGAATCTATTGGAACCCACATGGATGAGATTAAGACCTTTAATTTATTTTATTAATGGAAAGTGAAATATGTCTCACTCTTACTTTATTAATTAAATTATTTTTAATAAAATGTTATACAGAATATAAATTATATTATAAATAGACATTGGAAATATAAAATGTTTTTATTCATCATGGTAATTTATTAGTAATTTTTATGAAATATATCATTACCATAATAGCCTATTCATTAATGATGCAGAAATTATTTATTTAGTGAAAAAATCAGTAATATAGTTTCTATTAAAATAATAATACCCATCAAAAGTCCCAAAAACAAGACCAAAACTTATTGGCTGAGTATACCTACACCATTATCATCCAAGCGTCGACTTGTGGACCATTTGGAGCATTATAAAATAGAATATGACATTTATATTATTTTATTTGAAATGATGTCAATGATATCACCTTCATAATGTAATAAACATAACATTTTAAAAGATGGGTTTTTAGATGATATATTAGACTAAATTTTTTCATAAAATCAATTATATTTATCATCATAATAGTATTTTATTTTTAATTTTTATTCAATAGATAATTATTTTAATTAATTATACAAAAACGTTGTAGTAATAATTTTATTATGAGAAATACCATATAAATGGTTTTAAAAATATTGAAATTAATATTATGTTATAAAATTAATGTTCTCCATGAATTTTCTAGATACATGTGACATGTTTGGAATCTATTAAATATTTTGTTTCGACTCTATCATTTGTTGGTATTTTATTTAAATTCAAATAAATGAATAGTATCAAAATTGGCACTATTGATATTTTATAAATATAACATATTATTAAATTGATTAAAAATTACAAAATTACTTAAAAAATAAAAATTGAAATTTATAAGGTCTATAATTTCATAACATATCCAATTATATACAATTCACAACACATAAGTAAGTATTTAAAACCATTTAAAATTTGGAATATTATTACGATAAATAAAATCATATATATTAAATAAAGATAAATGAAAATGATATGGATTAAAATAAAATCAAAAAATGTATACATTTTATTGGTTGATAATATTACAGACCAATCTCATGTCAAATTTAAAGCTCAATCATTTTTTAGGTTTTTATTTGGGGTTGATTTTTATTATAAATTAATATTTTTGAGGTTTCCAACAGTGCCCCTCTCCTCTCATATAAAAGGCCTCCCTTCCCTCTTCTCTTCACTCAATTTTGAGCCTTCAAGATCGCCCAACCCCTACCAATTCCTATTCTCATATTCTCTAGTTACATTATAAGTGTTCTAGTGTTCTCAAAAGAACAACTCTAGTGCCATAAGATGAATTTTAAAGGAGGAACTTCGAGGAAGTGGTAATATCTTCTACCGATTCTTTCAAGTTTATTAATTCTAATACAGCCTCTTCTTTAAATTTTTAAGTATAAATTAATAACATTAGTATCACTCATTTAATGATATTTTATTATAAATATGAAACAACCATATTTCACCTTCTATCCGTCCTACAAAAAATGAAATCACCGTGTGTGCGTTCATACGGAATATTGTCTCCATGCTGCGGTGAAATCAATTTTCATAAAAAAATATATGGACGACTATAATTATGGAGGAAATTAATATATATGATTATTTTAAAGTGATATTGTTTCTGAAATATTATACACAACATACTTTAATACAATTCCACAATCATGGGAATGATATCATCGCTCGTGCGTACAAACGGCCTACCGTCTCTACAATGTGATATGATTCATTCTACATGATCTTAATTTATGAATGATTATATAAATGGGTTGAATGAATAAATATGATATATATATTTATAATAAAAAACATTAAATTATATAGAAATTACATAAAAAGAGGAATAATAATTTATTTGACAAAACATGCATAAGAATATAAAGCAGTTAACACCCGAATAAAGAGTAACAATGAAATGTTTCTAATAAACAGATAAGAATATGACCATATATGATATCATAAAAATGACTATGATTCTGTAATATGTCAATGACATTATTTAAATCATTATACATGAGGTTCGGATTCGTACAAAGCAAATTAGACCTATGGTAAGGGATAATTATTCAAATCTTATTCTAATCCAAGATTGTTTATTCATAAGTATTTACTGGGGTTATATTTATGTACCATTTCCATGCATTCTAAAACTATTTTCATAAAATGATTAATATTCTTCGATGTATGTTTAAAGTCATTTTTAACCTTTTTTGACTTTTTATGCATGGTATGGAAGGAATATTTCTTTTATTTACCATACGAGGTACTTTTTGACTTTTCTAGAAAAAGTATGTGGAGAACGTTTTTTTAACTTATACAGCATGAATTGATTTTTATAGTTTCATAACACTTTATTTCCATGATAAACACAATACAAGATTTCATGATTATTTTCAACAAAATATATACTTTTATATTTCTCGGCATTATGAGAAAATAAAATGATTTTAAAGAAGAAATGATATTTTCCTCAAGAATTAATTTCAACTGTTTTATAAAAACAATTTTTAATAGGAGATGACATTCTTTAATATGGATATGTTTCATGTATAATTTCACTATTATTTAAATTGTTTTATTTTGTTTATGGTGAAATTTTATCAATTGTTTTATATGGATTATGTTTTTATGGGAATATGTATATGAAACCAATTTTTTTCATTTGTTCATGATGAATGATTAATGTTAATTTTGTGGCACATAAAATAATGATTTCATTATGAGATGCGTGGGACCAATATCTCCCTCCAATGCATTGGTTAATGATTTATATCTCATGATATAGACATGGATGGATTGGCATGTAAATATGGTTTAGTAATACAGGGCTGGAATGGATAGTAAATCCGGTTCTGTAATGGACTTCGTCAACTATGATGGTCTTTGAAGAAATGCCTTGGCTACTATGGAAATAATATTATGCACATAATGGTTTTCCACAATTACATGTTTTATTACGATTCTATTTTATCATGATTAATGTTCCTTTGTGATCTATGCCTTACATACTGTCGTGACATATTTCACGAATCGTGATTTTGATGTTTAAACCTTATGTTCATGTTTTTACGTTCAAATTTATATGTTTTTTTATTTTATCCATACTTACCCTTACCGAGCATTTGAGCTCACCCTTTATATGTATTTTCCTCAATATTTATATAATGGTTTTATGTAAGAAATCAAAAGTGTAATATTTTTATGGGAGATGTTGAATATTGTTCACCGTGATTGGAAGACTATGTTCTGAGATTCCCAAGACACTAAACTATTATGGTCCACGGGTGTCTGTTTTTGTTATGTATTATGTATTCCAGAAAAGTAATGTAATGTCATGTACTTCATGCTTGGGTCTCTACAGTATCCACATAATTTATCATGATATGTTCCATAATAATTATGGCCTTAGATTAAATATCATAATTCGAGTTTTATTAAAAGGTGTTATAGTTATTGATAGGTGAAGGTGGAACAAAAGTGGCCAACTAAAAATATATATCCATTACAAGTCCTAAAATTAAAATGTGATTACTTATAAAAGGATTTTTTGAATTGTTTAATGGGGTCTCCTCAAGGTAGTGATATGGTTTGGGAAGTTATCAAAATATAGAGGAGTGTATCCCAATCCCTTTCTATATAAGATACATTATATGTTGATTAAAAGGTATTATGTATGTGCCTAAAATTATAAATTCACATGGTGTCCCTCATACTACTTTACAAATTGGGACACTCATTTCCCATAGAGGTTCTAGAAAGGTATTAAAAATTATTTAGTGACACGGGATCTTCAAAGAACATTTTTTCATTCACAAAATTATTTCCAAGTTTAACAAACTGTATAGTTATTGGAGTAAATTATATGAGAATGCATCCTTGAGTTTTTGGGTTCTTATGAGAAACATATACCCCTCATCAATTTTCCCTATAATAATTTATTTAAGGAATCTAATAAGATGTATCTATATGAAGCCATATATGGTAGACTATCTCGTTCATCTATATACATTTTATATGGTGGGGAGGTAGTGATACTGAGTCATCTTCTTATGTAGGTGACTATAGATATCATGTAATGGATTAGAAAATGTATGGCTATTTTTTAGTCTATATATAAGTAAGATACTAATCTTCATTGATGAACTCTAGAGTTCAAAGTCAGTGATCACATTTTCTTGAGATTATCATCCAATATACTACACATGATGATTTAGTAGAAATGTATTTCTTTAATGATATCATTAAGCCTTATGATATATTGGATATAGTCTTTATAATATCCAAAAAAAATTCACATAGTTACCATTTCATTGATGATGTCATCCATAGTACATAGAATCACCATGACCATGTCGACCAACCTCATACATTCAATCCCAAAGAAACTACAATATTATTTTATATGTTTTTTAGGATGATACGTGGGAGTAGGATTCAATTGTACATGCTTAGTGCCTAGAGTTATTATAAAATTATGTTTCACAACCCATGGTTTGGACAAATGTTAATAATTTTCATTATGTGGTGCAGTCTATTTGAAATTAATTTTTTTTTTAAAACATATTAATTTCAGTTTAATTATATTTATTATCCTTATAATAATTCCTTATATGGTCATAGTAGTTCTGCCATAGTAATTTGACCAATTAACTAGTCTTGTTGCATAGAACATTATCACTAGGGTCCCACAACATCACTAGCTTCTCTACATAATACAGATAATTTTGAAACAGTAAGACCTCTATATTAAATTCATGTGTCTGATCTAGTATGTACTTCCTTAAGAGGTATAATGGAATAGATCATGTACATGAGACATGTAATGTGGAGGTTCTAATCGATAGGCCACAACTCTAACTCCATCATGAATTTTAAAAGGGCTGATTTACATGGGACATAGATTTATTAACATTCCAAATCCCCCGATCCTCTAAAATAGTAATATACTGAGGTATATAATGTTTGAAGCCTTAAACACTTGGTCCCATAATTGATTTTCTATATATAACTTATTTTGACATTGTGCTTCCATGATTTTTGGTTGAATGGATTTAAAATTTTCCACCATTTTAGGTCATAATAGATTCTATTCCCCAACTTCATCCCAACACATGAGTGTTTGACATATTTTCCTATAAATGGATTTATATGGATTCATTTCGTTGCTCAAGTGAAAACTATTTTGTAATTGAACTCGAATAGAGGTATATGTTGGTATCATCTTCCCTTGAAGTCCATAATACATGCTCTCAACATTTTTTCTAGTGTATTAATTGGCCTCCCAACTTTGACATCATTTTGAGGAATATAGAAAATACTTATATTCATATCAGTATTTAGATAATGTTGGATAATTTCTATGAACACATAGGTAAATATCAGATCACGATCGGATATAATAAGTAGTGGTACTCTATATAGCCTTACCACCTCTTTGATGTATATCCAAGAATGTTGATCCCATGAGAAGTCCTCTCAAATTGTGATAGAGTCATATATCTTTGTATAACGGCCCACAACAACTAATATTGAATTGATTCCTAGGGATGTTCTCAGAATGGTAGTTACCAAGTTATTGGTAATGTTTTATAATTTCCATGTAGGTATGGTTAATAGTTGAATCATCCCCTTAGACAATTGACATTCAGTAATCATTGGCTAATATACCAGGCACTATGATGTATATTAAGTGATCTCCTTTGTCAAATTTTCCCACCAATAGCTCTCTGAGAGATTCCGAAACATATTTATGCTCCCTAGGTGAGAATAGCTGGTTATGTTATTTATGTCATATAAAATTTCCTTATCTCTAGAATAGATTGAACCCATAGTCATGACCCTAATAGTACAACTCCTTCATCAACAATTTTGTATTATGAGTATTCCTCTTAATGAAAACATCTACTTTATTATGATTTCCCACATCATTTCTTTGAGAATCCATTATTTTAACCACGAGTTATAGTTGAGCAATCATTTGAGAATGGATTAATGTTGTTCTATCATTAACGATTCCCATGTCCATCAATTCACAATAAAAGATGGTTGGATCCATCTCAATTCTTTTCATTGATAATGTTTCTAAATCCTTTCAACATAGATCATTTGTATATAATTTTATTTCGAAGGATGTTAGGGGTATGAGAGGTTGGAATCCTTTATGGGATATAGAAATATTCATTGGAACATATTATGCCCATTATGTGGGAATATATTATTGAGGATCTAATGAATAGTGTGTAATTCACCCTTTTCCTAATATAGATAATGCCAAAAAAATTCAATGTAACGATTACCACTTCCATCTCTATATCATTCTAGGTACAATTTATCTCATGATGTTTCAACTCCCTTTAGGCGTAGGCTATCACTTTATCATTTTTCATTCTATTCCCTTCTTTTAAACATAATTTAATACCATAAATAATTCCCACTTATCGTAAGTGTGTGCATCAGCGAAGTGTTAGGACTCTTTTTTAACCCTTTGATGATATATTCACATTCACTAATCTAGAAATGATATTCTCCCTTCTAAGTCATCTTGGATAGTGAATTTCAAAATCATTAGAATTTTTTAAAAAATCACCATAATACCCAACAAGACCAATGGAATTACTGATCTCCATTATATATTTTTTTACCTCTTATACTTAATGACCAAAAATTACGATTCTAATGATATTAATGAATTTCATGTTTTTTGTATTTATTTTATAATGTGAGGTAGGTGATTCAATTTCATAGTATAAGTCACCATTGAAGTTGAGACACTATTATGGATGATTTATCATTAGTACTAAATCACCATCAATCTTACACACCATTGAGACTAAAACGATCACTTCGGATTCATCATTGTCCAAGACTCACTGTCAGCATGAAAATCTCACAATGTGTGAGACACTGCCATACTGACCAACCAGCAGTGGGAGTCACCCTCAGATAACCCACAACCTGTGAAGAAAATTTTTTTATAAGTACATGACATTGTCATGTTGAGACACCGTCCACTTGAGACACTACTAGAAAGAGACAATTCAATAATCTAACATGCATTCAGGATTGAGACACTACTCTAGTACTCATCTCCACAATCTCAAAACATAACTTTTTAATTTAATGATTTTTTTACCTCTATTTTATGGTTCCTAATTCCAAAAAAAAATTAATGATTCTTTCTTAAATGATCGATACAAATAAATGAAAATAATGTTAGACATGGTATAAGAAGATGTATTTTATCCATTTTATTGATATTATACATGCTTCCAATGATAATTATTATAGAAGAATAATCTCTTGTGTGCGTGAGGTGAATAATAATGTTATGTAGATAATATTACAATCAAAGAGATAATGCATAAAGAAAAAAAACCTAGAGCTAAGGAGCTTAAATACTTCTTCCTAAAATCACTTGATTGAGGAGGCTGACGCCTATACAAATCTAGTGTGTTACTCTAGTCACAAAAAAGATTCATTGAAACTCTATTCTTTAAAATATTTCAAAATATCATGACTCAAAATTAATTTATGAATTCTTTCTTAGAGTTATGTGAATCCTTTTATATAGACCATGAACTTTTATTCCCTTATATTCATAGTTTTATTATTCATTTACATTATTTAACATTTCAAGTAGTGCATGTGCCACCCTATTTTACCACAAACACACAAACTATCTCTTATTCTGGATTGAAAGATAATTAATAACATCTCATTACATTTCTACATTTTCACTCTCATTGGTAAAACTGGTTGTGGTCCCTATGTGACTAATTTTTTTGTACTCCCGCGGATAATAGTGGAAGAGGTCATGTCTGAGATGGACTATTTATAATGTATTGTAAACCTCAATACAGTTTGTCGACCATCTTCTTTATCTTATATAAAAGACTTGGAGGAAGGTGATAACCAAGTGGATAGGACCAAATATCATCTTGAGACTGATCCACTTCTTTCAAATTCAGGAGGCATGATTTTGGTTACAACATGTTTTTATAACTAAAAATATTTTGACCGAAAAAATACATTTATAGATAATATTTATTAGTATTTTTAAATGATTTCAATTATGTAAATTTATAGTAATGGAATAATTTGTATTGTAGATTTTTTACCGAAGAACTAATTAATACAGAAAATATGTTTTGAAACATTAGAACTTATAATGATCCATTATATTGATTGACTAAGCCATTTTAAATTCTTTGGATGAATTAATGATGATCCTGTTTTTAGAGAATTATTTATTCGGTACTCAATTCAACCCCCCCCCCCCCACATGACATACTCACTTCGAACAACAATTCATTTTAATGGATTTGATTCTTTTGTATTAATGATTCTAAATTATCTTTAACTGTGATTTTATTTAATCCATAATGATCATAAATTTCATTTATTTCAAAATTTATCTATTTAATTGGATTATATAAAATAATTTTATGCTAAAACATGACATTCATGATTTATATAAAACTATTATCCATTATGGAAAATTCATACGATATCACATAAAGAATCCTTGGGTTGCGATATTTTTATATAATTTCTGATGAATATGATATACCTGATAGTTATAAAAAAGAATGGTATGATGATACAAAGTAAGATTACAATAATAATTTTAATGAATTGAATTCCCTTTCCTGAACACTAGAAGATGAAATGATTAGTAGAATATTTTATTGGATAACTTCTTATGAAATTTGGGATACATTGTTTTTATAACATGAGGGTACATCTAATGTCAAGGTGGTGAGGATTCACACTTATACTATGAAATTTTTTATCATTAAAATGAATCATGGTGACGTTTTTTTGAGATGTATGTTGGGACCAATTAAATTGTCAACACAATTAGGTCTCAGGGAAATCGTATTTCTCAAAAGGATCTGTTCATGTGGCTATTAAAATACCAACATGAATGATGGATAGGGACATTTTAATCCATCATAGAGTCTTTTAATAATATAAAAAATCCATTAAATTAATTTTTTATTAAGATTATGACGTATGAATAAGATCTAAAGGTAAACCAAAAATAATATGAAGATCCCAAATGATTATTAATATCCTCAAAACTATAAAATCAAAATATAAGGAAAAATAAAAGGAAAATGATAATATTCATGTTGGTAATTAAATTGAACGTGAATAATATGCTGATCTGGATTTCAATTGAACAAGAATTATACTTTTGGATTTAAAGATTTATCAAATGGATGTTAGAGTACATTCATGTATAGTTTTATTATTGATTAAGTTTTTTATAGAATACTCCTAATGATTACAAAATCCCCATTTTCCAATATAATTTTTATGTTTTCTAATGAATTATAGTAATTAAAATAGGCTCTTAGAACTTTGTTTGAATGGCTCAAAAAGTATCATATTTCAAAAGTATTTTCAAAAGGCCATGTTGACCCTACCCTATTTATAAATTTAATTCCCAATGATGATTTAGTAGAAAAAATATATGTTTAGGATATTAATTTTGGATCTTCAATGAAATTATATTTGAAATGATTTTTCGAAAATGATGAAAAATGAGTGTGAAATGAGTTTAATGGGTGAAATAAAACTCTTTCATGTATTTCAGAATTTTCAAAATAAAGAAATAATTATTTTGAGTCAATGTAAATATAGAAAATTATAATTTTAAATATTTTAATATAGATAGTAATAAGAGTTGTTATACTGATATGAGAGCCACCATTAAATTAGATCATGATGAAGGTGTGATGCTAGTGGATCAAACCATTTATTGTTGTATGATTGGAAATATTCTATATCATATTGTTAGCTAACCTAATATAATGTTTAATGTGTGTATGTGTTCTCACATTATGAATAATCCAAATGAATCACAGATAAATAATGTTAAAAGAATTTTCCAATTCCTTCAATATACTACCAATTTATGATTATTTTACCCTTGAAGAAAATCATTAGATCAAGTGAGTTATTCTGATGCTGATATTGGTAGATTTATGATAGATAGAAAAAAGAACCTCCAGAACATGTCACTTTTTGGGAAACTCTATAGCTTCATGGTGTAGTAATAAAAAATAAATGTTACATTATTAACTTTTTATACTATATAATTTACATAAGGTATTATTACGGAATACTTTTTCGGGATGAAAATGATATGTCATGACATGGATATCATTTCCAACATATCCTCCTAAATTCAGATTAAAAAGGGCTATAACTATTTCTAAAAATCCAATTTCATGTTTTAGAAAAAAGAACATGGATATAAGACATCACTTATTTATAGAATACATTCCAAAGGGTGATATAAATCTTGAGATTATTGATTGTGAACACTAATTAATAGATATATTTACCAAGCAATTAAATTTAACGAGAATAAAATATATAAAACAAAAACTAGGAATGAATATCATTGATTGATTTTGACCATTGGTATTACACACAGTTGTTATGTCACATGATAGGTATGCCACTCTATTGGTTTGACACACCATTTGAATGACACAATGATGGTATGTCAAATAATTGGAATGAAACTCTATTCTAGATGGAAGACCTTCAAGTTTGTCTTAGCTTTGGATTGTCTCACTATTATGGTGGAAACACCATTAGTTTGAAATAACATTGGTTGCATGACTTTATGAATTTTAATTTCATTTATCCATTTAAACTTACTAAATTATTTTAATCTGGTTTATTTTAATTTTATGCCCTCATACATATACATTAATATATTCTACATTTGATACAAGGTATTATTTAAATATCTATATTAGAATACCTAAAATACCAAATGACATAAATGAAACCATGTTTATTTTCAGAACATCTCTACTCTCCCATTATTCTCTCTCCAACCTAGTTCAACCCTTCTAAATCAAAATCATTCATCTTTCATCGTTGAATAAGGTAGATGACCTGATCTTCATTCGAAGAATGAAGATTCCATTTATGTATTTGTCAGATGTGTCACGTCTGAATATTAAAAAAATGAAATGGAATGTGATGCTTCAATAGTTGAAACTGTTCATCTAGAGAATGAAAAAAATCTTGAATTACTTGAAAAGTATTTAGAAGAAAAGTTACTGTTATCAAGTAATTCTCTAGTTCTAGATGTTCTGCAGTGCCAAGGATGGTCAGGCTAGTTCTTTTCAAATGAGAGACCTCAAAATCATAAGATTTTTCATCAGTTCTATTATTTTTTTGTTCAGAAAATGTAATACCATAAAATATGGTTAAGATCAATAATTAGTGGTCATATTTTTATTTTTTGTATATGTGATTTCGATGAATGATTAGAAGTTCCTCATGAATTTATTTTGATGAGATCCATGGATCTATTCTCAAGGATAATGATTATTTTATTTAGGATGATTCATTACTATTACTGACTTGATATAGAATAGATGGATGTTCATTAGCCTCATAAAATGATGGCGAGTGAAGACTATTGTTCATGTTCATCCAACATATTCTTTTCATAAGAAAGGGTTACATTTCTTATCTAAGATATCATCAAGTATACATGTTTTGAGTAATGAAAAAGGACATAATATCAATCTATGAAGATATCTCATGGTTCATCTTTGAGAGATGATAAATACTTCTTTAATATATAATTACTTGATCTACCCGAATAGTATTTATTCCATATTAATGGAACATTACGAAGGTTTTGATGATGAGGAAAGTATTTTTGATTGTTATTGTTTTTGTATTTCAAGAGATATTAGTTCAATAATTAGAATAAGTTTGAATCCATAGATGAGACAGTGGGTTTGAGATAATTACAATATCTATGACAATTTTGACATGATTTATCATCCCAATACGCCAAATGATATTGTTTATCCTTACTTGTAGCAGTGTGTGGTTTTTGAGTACTCATATGATGCAAAAGAAACTTCTAAATATGATGTGGATAATAAACCATTATTTTATGAGGTTAGTGACCAAGATTTTACCAAAATTTACTTACTGCTTCCCATGGGGATCTTAGTGCACATAGGTGGATTCTAAAAAGTGATAATGTTGTAAGTATTTATGTTGGAGAAACAAAAGGTTTTTGGGGATTATAATTTTAAAAGTATCTTTTGATGATGAAAATGACAATGGTGACAATAAAGATGATGCTGATAATGGAAAAAGACATGAATGTGTAAAAGACAATAGACATGATAAAAGTGGTTATGATTGTGATTTGGATAACGATAAAGATCTTGAACCTTGTGATTTTGTTGGAAGGATTATACAGAGTGATGTAGAGATGCCTCCATGACTTCTTACATCACCTGGTGAACCTACTGAGAAACCATAATTGACTGGAGATGTTGTACCATAGCATAAAAATAAATACTCACTCGTTTAAGGGGAGAAATTCATATATTTGTAAATGATTATTTGAATAAGGAGGTTGATGGGACTAAAGGGTATTTTTTGGGTGATAGATATATAGTTTCTTATTTATCTATGGTTGATCGTATGAGTGTTAATGATTATATGGAAGAGTATGTAACTAAATAATAAATAAAGGATATTACTGAGGATAATAGAGGTAATGAATAGATAACTGTTGTAGATGCTCAGGATCATCGTATATATATGAATGTCGAAGGTGAACCAGTTTTTTATGTTTATAAATAGGTTTTTCTGATGCTATATGAAATATATTATGGTAAAAAGTAAGAAATCGAGCCTTCTAGTTTAGTTTCACCAAGATGAGATACTGAGAAACAAGATAATATCCCTAATGATGTTGTACAGACACTAGTTGGGTAGAGTTCAAATAATCAGATTAGTGTTGAGAAAGCTATAGTTGTACAATTTAATGTCGTACCTCCTTCCACTACAGGTGTTTTTGTTGATGTTTTAGACTACTTGGTTGATCCTATGACTGAATAATGTTATAGATTCGTCAATTTTACACCAAAGTATGGCGGATTCTAGGATCAAGACAAAGGATATCCTATGGGATATATGATAACTACTATATATTTTTATGGGATATTATAAAAACATCCCATTGATAGACCACATTCATCAAAACCTGCAATTCCTCTTCCTAGTATTCCAGATGATGGAGTCACAAGGAGTGACATTGAGACTTTTTTCAGATGTAACATTCATATTTTTATACGTGTCTAATGAATGTTGTTTCTATCCAAACCATGGTCAGTGATAATAATGATAGACATTAGTTTAAATTGTGGAATCAATACATAAAACATAATATGACGTAACACATCAAGGTGTGTGATATAAAAACAATACAATAAGTGTTGATATTGAAGCTTTCATGTATTTAATTAATGAGATGAAATCTAATTTCAAATACTATTTTGATAGGGTTATTTATATCATTGAGGATGTATCATCTAATACATCTATTATGGATCATCGTCTTCTAATGTTTGATAATGAGGTGATCATATCTATTGTCAGAGAAGAATTGAGAACTTCTTCATTTAGTGCTTCATGTCTTATTCATAACAATCCCCAAGAAACATTGAGTCGGAGAAGGTATAATAGTGACCATGCATTAATGGTGACTACCTCATATGCTCAGGATATGAAATATGATTGAGATATAATAACTAAATCAATCAAATACTATCTCTTTTTAATTTATCCCAAACAAGTCGTGGATGAACTATTCATGTTTTTAGAAAAAAATTATAATTCCACCAATGAATCAGGAAATTAAATAGATTTTTTGATAGTAGAAAGAGATCAGACATGTGATAAATTGGTTTATGGGAAAAGGGTGATTTATTCAGTGCAATGGAATATGGTGGTCAGATAATCATTGAAGTTGCCAACCTCATTAATCCATTTATTCATTTCATGTTATTACAGTAGCTAATCAAGAATCCATTCCTATTGTTCTAGTGGTCTCTCTTAGTCTATGAGTTAGTAGAGATCCACAATGACCTCATTTTATAGAATTGTATCCTCTTCCTCTTCATCTATTACATGATATGAGGAATCTTAGGTCGGTTCATGTTTTAGAGAAATTACCTCCTCAGAATATATCTATACATAAAACTAGTATTCCATATACTATTCTTATAGCCAATTTAGATCATACGTATTCATATCAAGAGAAATTCAAAGACAATGGAAAATAAATATTTGATCCTTATACCCGACCTTGATAATAGTGTAGTAGATATTATCTTTCGATATGACTGCCATTTTGTAATAACATTTTGGTTGACACTTTCTGAACATCAATTGACCAATATTATTCATGAATATTTCTCAATTATTACAATTTCTTTTCTTCATTTACTACATTATTCTACATATGTGTTAATTTTTGATAATCCAAATAGAGAGAAAACTATGTAATTTCATTCTAATTTCATCCAATTATGTTTCCCTATTTCCTTGCAATCATGATGTTTTTATATTATTTATCCTTCATTCCATCTTAAAATACATTAAATGATAAGTCATTTTTATCATACCTATGATGCCTTGTTTTATATTGATGATACCTTTGATTCCTTGATTTTTGATCATAAAAAGTGGGTGATTGTTGACCACATTTTTCTACTGATAAATAAATCACGAGTAAAATGATATTAATGAATTTAATATTTTTTGTAATTATATTATAATATGGGACATGTGTTGAAATTTACATTTTAAATTCACCATTGATGTTGATACACCACGGATGATGAGTCATGGATGAACATTAATTTTTTATTAAAGTGGGAACAAAGCCCATCAAAACACAAAAAGCCTCAAGGAGGTCTAAAATGGTGGATTCCTAGGGCATATCCTAGGATAAAACATTTACATTCCAGAGGCAAAGAACCCAAACTGTCAAAAATAATAAGAGTTTCATTCGGATTTCCCACACGAGCAAGAGCATCTGCTGAGATATTGGCTTCCCTCCAAATATTCCTCACCAACTGACCACCCTTCGACTCCAGCACACAACTTCTAGTGAGGTAAGCCAACTCCCAAGGAGCGCCGCATTTCCCTTAGATAATTCCAACCAATACCTCAGAGTCCGACTCAATTTCCAACACCTGGAGGTCAAAATATCTACACAGCCTGAGACTAGTATGCATCGCCCTAACTTCCTCAACTAGCGAACAGCCCGGCCCATATAACACACTAAAAGAAAAACACACTAAACCCCGAGAGACCCTAAGAAGCCCCCGCCTCGCATTTGTCCATTAAAAAAGGATCCGTCAACATTTAAGTTTCAGTCCAACACCCGGAGGGGACCATCTAATCCATCGACCACTTGTTCTGACCTCCGCCAAAGGTCTGTTTAGAAAACCAGCAAGGGTGACTGAGTTCTGACACCCTTTCAGCAGGGATCACAATTCCACCAGCAACGAATGCATTCTATTCTGTATATAAAGCAGCGAGCGACTATTACCCAGCCTCACATGGTTACGGGATTCCCACAGAGACAAGCAGATGGCCGTGAAAATAGAACTCTGCACCTTCATCTCTGTGGTATTTCGATCCAGCCCCTGCAACCAGGAAGAGAGGAAAGCATGTATAGAGAACTCCTCCACATAGGATCGCGTCTGAAGACTGAAGGAGGACCAGAGATCAGAGGCCCATTCGCCCTGGAAGAAGAGGTGAACCGTCGACTCAACCGGCGCAACAAAAACAGCGAGAGGCAATGGAAATACCCCTCTTTTGGATATTCTCATCAGTAGAGATTGCCTGGTTCCTCACACACCAAACCAGAAAACTCATTTTAGTGGGAAACTCCTTGCATCATAGCCTTGCTGCCCACTCATCAAGACCACCCACTTCATGGTGAGACTTCCTATAATCACGAGTAGAAAAGGCACCTGATCTTGAATCAGTAAAACAAACACTATCATCCTTATAATTTAATATAATTATTTCAAAAATCTCCCACTGCTCTTGGGAGAGAAGCAGAAGGATCAAATCTATATAACCGCTTGCCTCCTTGAAAGAACTTCACCGCACCGGAAATCCAGAGAAGAAGAGCTTCGCACCAGCACAGTTCATGTCTCAGAAGTTGATATTACCTTTCCCCACAATCCACTGGGAAGATCCCTGAAGTTCCTCCAGAATGGGAAACAAACATCGTGCTAAGCGAGAGGGGCGACCTCTACCCACGCCATCCTCCCATTGGTTACCATATCTGGTCCGGAAGAGGGACGCCCACAAGGAATCACCTGCAATGATATCCCTTGAAAGACGGGCTTGCATGCCCTGCATTGTTTTAGTAATGTCACGTAAACCCACACCCCCTTCCCAAATAGGCATGGCCATGCGTTTCCAGGAGTCCCAATGGTCGGACAAGAGAATTGGCATCCCACAGAAAAGATGTCATCACCTTTTCCATCTTATCAATAGAACCTTTTGGTGGGGCAATGGTTGCTAGGATATGCATCAGAATGGATGTTAAGACCTTGTTAATCAATGTCACTCTCCCTCTGAATGACAAGAATTTATTCTTCCAATTCTGAATTTTTCCCATCATCCTGTTAATTATGTCTTCAAAATAAACCTTCTTGATGCAGCCAAAAGAGAGGGGAGTTCAGAGATATGTCATAGTAAAGAGACCCTGTTGAATTCCCAGTATGTTTTTAATCTCCCTACATCTCCTGATAGAGCACTTATTAGAGATAAAAACTCGACTTTTCCTTGAGTTAATGTGTTGGCCATTCAATCCCCCATAG
Organism: Viscum album; assembly: GCA_963277665.1. Taxonomy (NCBI): domain Eukaryota; kingdom Viridiplantae; phylum Streptophyta; class Magnoliopsida; order Santalales; family Viscaceae; genus Viscum; species Viscum album. Next base: position 1,542,445,843 of record OY728135.1, on the reverse strand, counting down.
ATGAACATGACCTCAAGAAAACCTTGAAGCGATATTTTCCTACCATTGACGAAAATCAAGATATCATCTGAAAAAATAAGATGAGAAACAATATCTTGACCCCCTTGGTTATGAAACAGCAGAATTATCCCCTCCTGTATACTACTATGATGATTCCTGAAGAGAGAATCATGAGCCAAAATAAAAAGCGATAGAGAAAGGGGGTCACCTTGGCGAACACCACGCACGCTTTTGAAAAATCTGAAGCCTTTCCCTATAAGAGAAATAGAGTGCTAAGGGAATTAAAAACACCTGAAACAAATGTCACAGAACCACTCATGAATGCCAAAGTTCCTCATAACCCAAAGAATAAAGCTCCACTCAATTTTGACATAAGATTTGTCCATGTCAATCTCAATGATAACATTTGACCTGATGGATATTTTGTTAATATCCTGGACCAACTCATTTGCAACTGCTATAGCCCCTTGAATACTCTTTCCTTTCACACAACCATGTTGTTCTCTAGAGATCCCCTTTGGGATGAACCTGTTCAGTCTATTGGCAATAAGACTAGCAAGTTTCTTATATGAAACATTGCATGGACATATGGGTCTATAATGATTAATTATAGAGGGATCCTTAACCTTCAACACCATGATCAATCTAGAAGCACAAACACTCATAGGTAGAGATCCACCACGAAAAAATTCTTGTATGGCCTCCACCACATGGCCACCAACGATCTCCCAGTCTTCCATATAGAAGGACCCCGGAAAGCCATCCGGGATGGGTGCACTGTGATGAGACATCATAGAAATAGTAGATTTGATCTCATCTTTATCTGGTAAGGAAATCAAAATGTCATTATCAGATCTATTCACCAACCTAGGAACAGACTCCATGAAGCCCTCCTCTAACTCCACTGACCTAAAATCATTGACCATTCGAGAGAATGATCCCACCAACAATCCTTCAAAGTGATCAAGGGCCATCTTACCCGCCACATTCACATCTGACGTAAAGGAACCATTGCCCCAACTAATATTTAATTTTGTGCTCCTATTCTCCTTTTGGTAGGCCTGAAAGAAAGCACTGTTTCAATCACCCTCTCTTAACCAACGCATGCGGGATCTTTGTTTCAAACTCCTTTCCAGCTCATGTAATATTTCTGCTAGAATTGTCCTCTAGTCATAAAGAATGGAAAAGGAATTCTCATCCCACCTTGTCTTAAGATTCAATTCAATAATGTCAATTTCCTCCTTCATCTTTTCCACCCCAATGTCCTCATTTGGTTTGAGGAACAACCAACCTTGAATGACTTTCTTGAGCCTCCTTATCCGGTTGGAGAGGCTGACCTAGGACCTCCCATCCTCTTGACCATTCCATGAAATCCTCACCATCTCCATGAAGTCTTCATCCCGGTGCCAATTCGATGATTAAATGAAAGCACTACTACTCGACACTGACCTTTGGATATCCACAAGGAGCAGAGAATGATTAGAGAGGGACTATGATAAATGTTTCACTGATTCCTGGCCATAGGAATCCAATCCTAGTATATTTGTCAGACACCTATCCAAGCGACTCCAAATTTGGTTAATCCCCTTGCGATTATTGCACCAGGTAAAATTGCTACCGGCAAACCCCATATCCATATGCCCCTTTGATCCAAGGAAATTCATGAAATCCTGCATACCACCGTTAAAAATAGCAGACCCTCCACTTTTCTCTTAAATGACCACAATGGCGTTGAAGTCTCCTCCAAAAAACTAAGGTAAACCCCCTGCTTGAACAGATTCCAAATAGTTATACAACTCAGACCGTCGAAGATCATCACAGCTGTCGTAAACAAAAGAGAAAAGAATATCAAAACCTCCCACAGAAATCTTGGTATTAATACACTATACATATGATTGACCAGTTCCACTTGAAGGTTGCGCTTCCAGCAGATCCAAATGTTGTTATTAACTGGAGACCCATGCATGAAACCCAAAAACCCCAAACTCCTGGCGAAAGAGGATAGCGTACTAGGATTCTGCTTAGGTTTGAAGAAGACCACCATCGACGACTTATACTTTCTAATCCCAGTAGCAATAAAGGCGCGTTTAGATTGCAACCCCAAACCCAGGGCATTCCAGATAATCAGAGAAAAATTACTGGGGGGAAAAACTAGCCTTTTGGCCGAACAAACCCGCGTTAGAACAAGGTTCCAACCTCCCTGCCTCTTTCGACCTTGATCTGGTGACTGTCCTAGAAACTCCATTTGACCGACCCCTCTTCTTTGGCAATAGAACCTTCTGTGTAAAACGTTCCTGCCAAATCATCAAGAAGCAAAAGCCTGCAGCTCGATGATGAAGGAAAGGAACAAGGCTCCGACTCCTACTAGAACAAAGAGACCAACAAAATTATCAAAGGAGAACCCCGAGAGGACTAGAGATCCTTTGCAACCCCCTCGGGGGCCTTACCATTCTGTGGACTGCCTTTGAGGGAAAAAAATCCACCAGAGCTATTAGATAAAGATCACTGGATAAAGACCAGAGAGAGCTGGGAGGAAATCTGGAAGGACAAGGGAGGAGGTGACAACACATTCTGAGGGAGCGGCTGGAATCAAGCCACCAGGTCGCCCTGGCTCCATGAAACCATCAAATCTGAAACTAGTACTGAAAACATCAATTGAGACCGCTCTAGAGAGGAAATGGCCGAAGAAAAGGAGATCAGATCACCCAACTCTTCACTCTGCAGCAAAGACACTACTGTCAAAGAGGCCCCACTGAGGTTGACCAAGACAGAAGAGCCAGACGCTTCAGAGCGAACCATGGCCTTTGGAACACCTTCCCTCCCAACGGAAAGATTCCCCTAGACCTCCAACGAGCGAGCCGTCCTAACCTCATTGTCTGCAGATGACCTCGGAACAGGATTGTGAGACATGGAAATCCTCCTCCGACAAACCTCAACAGAATGGCCTTGAAGACCACATTCAACACAGAACCTTAGAGGCGATTGAAAGAAGAGACACTGACACCAGTTGAAGCCCTCACCCGAGTGAATTAACAGACGCTGAGGGAATCTTACAGATAGATCCAACTGCATGAAAACTCTAGTGATATCCACCGCTTGCAGGCACTCTGTGTTGAGGTCAGAACACAAACAAGAGCCCTAGAATTTTCCAATCGACCTCAAGATCGAAGGACTCTGGAATGGAAGAGGGAGGCCCGACAACTTAATCCACACAGCCGCCGTAGATGATTCCTTGCCAAAATGGTAGTCCCAGGACTAGCGGGATAGGGAGAAACGCCGCGAACCACAGGACCGTTCCTCCCTCGCTCAAGCCAAAACAAAATCATCACGATTGGAAAAATGGAGATAGAATGCGAACCTGGAAGGATCGGAGACAGCCACTGGATGCTGAAGCCCCCAAGAATCGATAAATTCCTTGAAGACACTGACAGAAGTCTTATTACGCCCAAAATGCGCCACAACCGAAAGTTTGTGGAGCTCCTCCGATTCCCGCATCTCCAAATATGAAAGCTCAAGAACCGAAAAACCATCCACCATGCCAATCAGACGATCCTCCACCCGAATCGGAGGGATCCCAGGAAAAGGGGCCGCATCCGCCATAGGAACCACAACCGGAGCAGCCACAGAAGACGATGCACATAAAACCTACTTGGTCAAAAGCGGATGCGCGCTACCCTCCTAGAGCAACGACGGCTTACCACCCGACGAGGGAGAGGGTCGACGCAGGGTTTCAGCGCAGGAAGCCATCCAACGGATGAGGAGTCATAATTAATAAATCCTCACCGCCACACTCAAACACTGTTGAGACTAACACAATCACATATGAGTCCCTGTATACTATGACTATAAATCATCATTAAATTCACTCAATGATTGAGACACCAAAAAACAGAACTACATTCAGCAGGTGCCACCATCATTTGAAATGACACCAACAATGTTAAAGTATTTCTATGTATGGTACCACATCAGGATGAGACATCATAAACCTAAAATTCTAAAAGAACTAGACACCAACAGACTATGAGACACCTCTAGTATTGAGTCACAATTCAAACAATTTCTTATATTGTCTCTAAGGGTATCTTTTCAATTTTAATATTTATTATCATTTATATTTTTGACCTTATTTACAATAATATATTTTAATGACAAACTATTAAATTCTTGTCATAATGTATTGAAAAAGATGTTATATGTGTTGTATAAGGAAGCAAGATATCCATATGCATGTGTATATTCATCATCCTACTGCTGCTATTATGAAAGGAAGCAGAATCTCTCAAGATTTAGTAGCTAATTCTCATGTGATTTATATAAGATAGAAATCTAGAACCTTGTGATAAAATAACACACAAATATGGTTGAATAGGTGAACTATTACATCCTATAAAAACACGACAAAGGAAGTCAAAGATCATACATATCTACTTCTATAATCTCGTTATAAACAAGAGTCTATGAAAAACTATTCGTCTAATTATTTAAAACCAATTGAATAAATATTATTTTTAAAATTCATAACAACTATAAGGCCCCAGCCTTAAACCATACTTAATTTTGAGTTATTACAAGATTACACGCTGAGGATCTTTTCAGGTTTAGAGTTTTAGAGAATTAGATCATAAAACTTGCATTACATTCCACATATAAACAAAGTGGTTACATAAAGATAGTATTCTTCATTCCCATCAATGGAAACACATTTAAAATAAAACATGGATTATTTCTTAACACATCCTTGACTCTATCATCTTATCATGTACATTTCCCTTGACCTGTGATAAACATTTCAAAAACTTGGGATGAACATAAAAACTCAGTATGGGTTATAAAAAAACATGGAAAGGAAACATGAGTTCATATATACATAAGAATGAAATCATACTTTACCCATAAAACATAGGCACTTTAACATACCTCAAAAAATCATGAATAAATCATAGAAATCATAAAACATAAAGGTAACTTGAGGCATTCATAACATTCTTACGTAGGGAGTAACCCTCTTGGTTACGTTTGGAATACCCATCACAGTATATTCCCTAAAATCTCTTCGGAGAAACCTTAACGTTGCACTCCTTCGCGTTACCCAATGCATTGGAGAGCTATAACGGGCTCACCCGCCCTTAGTTTATCACGGAACCACTCGTCTTCATAATAATGCCCAAGAACCATAACATAATCATATCACATAAAACATGCATAAAGGTAACATAAAATTTCCACATTTCAATCACGAGATATCAATACAACACATTGATATAAAAACATTATGAAAACCATTTTCAATACTAAAATAAAAGAAAAGTAAAACATGGTATTTATTTTTCTTTTAAAAAGAAGGTATGGCTTGTAGAGGAAGCCGAAACTCAAATAACGGTTACGACGGCGGAGAAGTCATTGTCGCCGCATACGTACGACAAAAATATTCCCTTTTGTCGTTTAGTAAACGCTTCGTATAAAAAAGATTCCTTTTGAATAAACGTAAAAGTCAAAGGGGTTTATACACCGTATAAAAGAAAGTTGTGTATAAAATAAAATATGCCTCAATGAAAGGAGATTGAGACGAAGTCCCATACCTCGTATCCGACTTGACCCGACCGTTCTTTAATATCCTGAATAATAAACTTGAGTTAATCTCTACTTGCTTATGAATCTTTTTCAAGTCCATTATTCCTTTTATACCATGTTATGAACATCATGTAATCAGTTAAGTTAATAATGTTCATTTTGTCGGTATTTGGTTCTTAAGTCAAAAATAGACTTCTTACACTTACATGTTGTTAATTTGGTCAAAGGTTCATTATATCCAGAATGGTATTCATGATGTAGATATCATATATGTCATATATATCCAGTACATACATGCATTTATAATATTACATAATCATTTAGAGGTAAGAAATGAAATGCACCGTTCATGGAGACGGTAAGCCGTACGTACGCATGAACGCTACTTTCATTTCTATTTCGTATTTTATAGAATGGAATCATAATGATATAAAGGTATATTATAATTCCAGTATAATATCATATATAATATCATAGTTCCATCCTTTATATATCCCACATATGGTATTTAACGAATCAAATCACTTTCAGGGGGCGGTAGTCCACACTTCCTAAAATGAAGATATCGTGTTTACCCATAATGGAAACCATAAAGGTATGCCCAAAATGAAAAAACAGAAGCTTAAGGAAAACATAAACATATTATATATCATATATAAAAATAGTGACATCATAATGGCCACCTTTGAAGGTGTTAAATGAGTATTGAACAATCATCGTTTCGGGAGGCAGAATTTCGTCATCCACGGAAACCGTATGTTCATTAACCATTTGATGTAGTTGTGTGAGTGTGTAGCTCAAATATATCTTATAACAACATCCTAGTATATTGAAGATACTGGTTTTGTTACAAAAGAAGTAAATAAAAAGAGTTTAGGGGGTTGGAGAAGCAAAATAAAACAAATGAACATGAGAGAATGAATTACCTTAAAAAGTGTAACTCCTTTTGATTTGAGCCTAAAGGCTTCCTTTGAAAGGATTCTGCCCAAAGGGAATCCTCTAGGATGAGCAGAGGGATGTGTAGAGAGTAAATGGGCAGGGGTTGGCTGAGCCAAAGGCTTGAGTAGTGTGTGAAATGAGGTAGAGGTGGGGGCCTTTTATAAGAGGACAGGAGGGGCACTTTTGGAAAGTAAAGAAATATTACTTTATTTGAAAATGTTTTTCGGTTTTAAAAGGTCCCACATTGATATAATTCGTGGATAAGGTTATAAGGGTTAGAAATCCACTCATCCAATTGGTTTTGGCCATGTTTAGTTCATAGATTTTACATTATCTTTCCATTTTATTTAAATCGTCAAATAATGATGTCATCGCTGCATCATTATTATGTCATAAATAATTTAATTTATTTAATGTCTAAAAATCATAAAAAAATACTATGATGTAGGAAATATTTTTAGATTTCCAATGACTATTTATAATCAAAAATCTGATCTTTATAACCCCATGTAAAAATTGTTTTCGTAAAACATATTATGTTTGTGTCATTTTTACTTTTACATTTAATAAAAAGTTATTTATGTCATTTCCCAACCAAAATGTCTCCATGGGGTCCCCAAGTTGACCCATGGCTTGTCTTGGTTGGCCATGACACAACCAATAAGGTTGGGACATGTTTCTAGGTCATTTCATATTATTAAAGCATTATTTATACCTTAAACTACACTAATTACCACTAATCGCGATTAAAAACTTAATAAGTTACTATTCACCAAAAAATTATTTTAATCTCATTGAACCACATTTTACTTCTTAATGACAACCATGTATTTCGGATTTTCAAAATTCAATACACATTAGTGGTAAACTTTCATTTAACTGAAAAATCAGTTTGCTTGATTACCACTTAGTGGTTTCACTATTCATCAAAAATTGAAGTTTTTCAGAAAATTACCAAAAATTCACCCTAAGCTATATTTGATATTCCGAATTCAAAAATGAAGTCTATTTTACAAAATTCAAATCATATAAGTCACATTAATTAATTTAATAATTAATTCCCGCTGACAGAGAAAATAGCGTGTTTTTACAAAACAATAAGTATCAAAAGATTGACACCAGTTTAAGTCTAATTTCAAAGTTAAATTGATTCCAATGACCACCATTGGATAAAATGGTAAAAATATATTATAATTTCACTTCAAAACCAATTCAAAACATAATCTAATCATATAAATAAATTAGATTAAAAAGCAGTTTTGATGTAAAATGCAGTATTTTTCACTATTCATTAAAAATGAACATTGTCAGAAAAATACCAAAAATTCACACAAGGTAAATTTTGATGTCCCAATCATAAAGGATAAGTTTATTTTGACAAACATAGTTTATAAAATTGTCAAAATATAGATTCAAAAATGGTTTGCCATCAAAAGGCACTAAAACAATCTTTTAAGAATATTAGTGTATTCCATGCATAAGATTGTATTTATTTTCATTTTAAGCCTCTATAACACTATATTAATCATTAATAGACATAGATAAAAATATATATTATTCATTACTTACTTGGGATGTTACATCCTTCCCCCCTTTAGAAAATTGCGTCCCCGCAATTTATTTACTTATCGAATAAATGGGGGTACTTATCCCTCATTGCATTTTCAGATTCACATGTTGCCTCTTCAATCATGTGGTTTTTCCACAAAACCTTTACCTGCTTAATCACCTTATTCCGTAACACTTGATCCATGTGGTCAAGAATCTGGACCGGTTGTTCCTCATAAGATAGGTTCTCTTCCAGCTGAACTACCTCTGGACTCAAAACATGAGATGAATCTGGCATATACTTTCTCAACATCGAAACGTGAAAAACATTGTGTACCTGAGATAAACTCGGAGGTAAAGCCACTCGGTATGCAACTGATCCAACTCTCTCCAGAATTTCATATGGTCCAATGAACCTTGGACTCAACTTTCCTTTCTTACCAAATCTCATCACACTTTTCCAAGGAGAAACCTTGAGAAAAACATGATCACCTACCTCGAAAGATAGATCCTTCCTCCGGTAATCCGCATAACTCTTCTGCCTGCTCTGAGCTGTTCTCATGTGTTTCTGAATCAGCTGAACTTTTTCTGCCATCTCTTCTACCAATTCTGGTCCCATCAACTTCCTTTCACCCACTTCATCCCAGAAAGCTGGAGTTCGACACCGCTTCCCATATAATGCCTGAAATGGCGCCATCTGTATACTGGAATGAAAACTGTTATTATATGAAAATTCAACCAAAGAAAGATGTTGGTCCCAACTTCCCTGATAATCCATAGAACAAGCTCGTAGCATATCCTCCAATGTCTGAATTGTTCGTTCTGACTGTCCATCTGATTGAGGATGAAAAGTTGTACTAAAATTTAATTCAGTACCCAACGACTTCTGAAGGCCTTTCCAAAAGTTAGAAGTAAACCTGGGATCACGATCCGATACAATGGAGAGAGGAACTCCATGTAACCTGACTATCTCTTTAAGATACAAACGGGAAAGTTGATCAAGAGAGAAAGTATCTCGTATAGCAAGGAAATGAGCAGATTTGGTCAAGCGATCAACAATAACCCAGATTGCATTATTACCTCGAGATGTATTTGGTAATCCAACAACAAAGTCCATGGATATATTCTCCCATTTCCACTCTGGCACTGGTAAAGGCTGAAGCATCCCTTTCGGTAACTGCCGCTCTGCTTTAACCTGCTGACAAGTCAAACACTTCATAGTAAAATCAGCAATATCTCTTTTCATTCCATCCCACCAGTAATACTCCCGCAGATCTCTATACATCTTAGTACTGCCCGGATGAACTGAAAACGGAGAACTATGAGCTTCACATAACAACTCTCTCTTCAACTGTGAATCACAAGGCACACACAATCTCCTCCCAAATCTCAAAACACAATCATTATCAATGTTGAATTCAGTCAACTTACCTTTCTGAACCAGCTCTACCTTTTTCTGCAACTCACTATCTTGCTTCTGTGCTTGCTTGATTCTATCTGATAGAGATGATCTCACTGATACCTGAAACAAAACAGAAGGACTTCCTGCACCAACAACTTCTATGCCAATGTTCATCAAATCGTTAACCAAAGGATCATGTTCCAAACGCAACATTGTTAATGAAGCATTACTTTTTTCGACTCAAAGCATCAGCCACTTTATTTGCTTTTCCCGGATGGTAATGAATTGTACAATCATAATCTTTGATTAATTCCAGCCATCTCCTTTGTCTCATGTTTAACTCTTTCTGAGTGAATATATACTTTAAACTTTTGTGATCGGTATATATTTCACACTTTACTCCATACAAATGATGCCTCCAAATTTTTAAAGCAAAAACAACAGCAGCTAATTCCAAATCATGTGTAGGGTAATTTACCTCATGAGTTTTCAACTGTCGTGAAGCATAAGCAATTACCTGATCATTTTGCATTAGGACGCAACCAAGTCCTTTCAATGAAGCATCATTGTATATAACAAACTCACCATTCCTGGAAGGTAGTGCCAAAACGGGAGCATTCACCAATCTTCTTTTCAATTCCCGAAAACAATCATCACATTCTTTTGTCCAGATAAACTTAACACCCTTCCGAGTTAGCTTAGTCATTGGACTAGATAACTGTGAAAAAATTCTAACAAACCTTCGGTAATAGCCCGCCAAACCAAGGAAGCTACGAATCTCGGTTACATTTGTGGGTCTTGGCCATTCTTCAACAACTTTTGTTTTTGCAGGATCAACAGTTATTCCATCTTTAGAAACAATGTGACCAAGGAAAGAAATTTGTTGCAACCAAAACTCACACTTGCTGAATTTCCCATACAGTTTCTTTTCTTTTAAGGTTTGCAAGATAACCCTTAAATGTTTTTCATGCTCCTCTTTACTTTTAGAAAACACCAAAATATCATCAATGAAAACCACCACAAACTTATCCAGGAACTCATGGAAAATTCTATTCATTAAGTCCATGAATACAACAGGTGCATTGGTTAGCCCAAAAGGCATTACTACAAATTCATAATGGCCATATATCGTACGGAATGCGGTCTTCGGAATATCTTCCTCCTTTACCTTCAGCTGATGGTACCCCGATCTCAGGTCAATCTTTGAAAAAAACTGAGCTCCCTGGAGCTGATCAAACAAATCATCGATATGAGGCAAAGGATATTTGTTCTTAACAGTGATATTATTCAAGTCTCTATAATCGATGCAAAGTCTCATAGAACCATCTTTCTTTTTAACAAATAAAAAAGGAGCACCCCATGGTGATGTGCTAGGTCTAATTAAACCTTTCTCTAATAAATCTTGCAATTGCTCCTTCAACTCTAAAAGTTCAATTTGTGCCATTCAATAAGGGGGTTTTGAAATTGTCTTAGCATCAGGAACTAAGTCAACAGTAAACTCAACTTCCCGATCTGGTATTATTCCAGGAAACTCATCAGGAAAAACATCAGGATACTCATTTACCACTGGCAAATCATTAATCTAAACAGTTCCTTTATTTTCAACGACGTGTGCAAGGTAACATTCATTTCCATATTTTACAAGTTTCTCGGCCTCTTGATATGTTATCAAAAGTAAGGGTTCATTCCTGTAAACAAACTAAAAGTCTTTCTAAAAAGAAACTTCTTTAGCTCTACAGTCAATCTTAGCATGGTAAATAGAGAGCCAATCCATACCCAGGATAACATCAAAATCTACTAGAGGTAGAACAATAAGGTTTGCAAGTAGGTTCTTTCCACATATAAGGATAGAAAGATTCTTATAAATTCTTTTTGCCTCGACACTTCCCCCAGGTGTTTTTACCAAAAGTTCAGGAGTCATTTCTTGAGATGGTATTCCCATTTTACTAGAAAAGGTTTCAGAGATGAAAGAATGTGTAGACCCCGAATCAAACAACACGCTGGCATAATCTGAAAAAACAAACAAAGTACCTGATACAACTTCATTTGATGGCCCAACATCTGCTGAAGTAGTTGCAAAGGATTTCACCACCCCTTTCTGCTTGTAGTCTAACTGCTTCCCATCACTCAAGCTCCTTGTCGGACACTCGTTTGCATAGTGACCCATCTCATTGCACTTATAACATTTCACTAACTGTAAATCAAATTTGTTCTTACCTTCACCTTGATCCTTTTCAGTGCAATCACGAGCCTTATGTCCCATCTTACCACATCGGTAGCACTTCCCAGAATTCAGAAGACATTCCCCAGCATGCCTTTTGCCACATTTATCACAAACTGGAAACTTAGTTCTCTTACCATCAGACTTTTTTGAAGAATTCTTACCTTTCTCCTGCCACCTCGGTCTCTTCTTCTGCTGGTTGTTATAGAAAACTTGGTCATCAGCAAACTCCATTTCCACCTTCTCAGCACATCGAACAAGCTTTTCATAACTTTTAAACTCTCGAGAAGCTAATGCCCTTCGATACTTTGGCTTTAATCCTGAGTAGAAACGATTGATTTTACTATCAAGGTCTCGGATAAAATTTGGAGCATACCTTGCCAATCGAGTGGACCTTTCTTCATAGGCAGCCACTGAGTCTTCCTCTTGCCTCAATTCCAAGAATTGCTTTTCCATCCTAAGTCGAACATCCTTAGGAAAATACTTCTCAAGAAACATACCTTTGAATTCATCCCAGTCAAGTGCATCAATCTCATCGGCATCCCTGATATTTTTAACCATAGACCACCACTGATCTGCTTCACCCTCCAAATGGTAAATAGCAAGACTAACCTTTTGATTATCTGAACACCCCATGACATCAAAAATCTTCTCCAGTGCTTGAATCCACCCTTCAGCTAGCACATGGTCAGATGATCCTCTGAATGATGGTGGATGTTGCCTCATGAAATGTTCCACCACTGACATGTTCCTCTGCGGTTGTTCTGGCTGATCTCGTGCATGGATACCACCGCCATTTATCGCTTGAGTCAACTGCGCCATTACTGCAACAAACTGTTCAGTTCCAATTCCGACCATTTCTGGATGCTGATTCGAAAGGTTATTTCCTTCTGTATGCCTTCCTAGCACTGCTTCCCTGTTTCCTCTGCGGAAAACCATTCTGAACAAACATGTCTTAGATGAAGCAACATGGTAATCTTTAAATGCTATATCATTTCAAAAAAAAATATTTTTGGATAATCATTTAATATAATTCTAACTCCTAAAGTTATCTAAACCGACCTTTGATACCAACTATAAGGCCCCGGCCTTAAACCATACTTAATCTTGAGTTATTACAAGATTACACGTTGAGGATCTTTTCAGGTTTAGAGTTTTAGAGAATTAGATCATAAAACTTGCATTACATTCCACATATAAACAAAGTGGTTACATAAAGATAGTATTCTTCATTCCCATCAATGGAAACACATTTAAAATAAAACATGGATTATTTCTTGACACATCCTTGACTCTATCATATTATCATGTACCTTTCCCTTGACCTGTGATAAACATTTCAAAAACTTGGGATGAGCATAAAAACTGAGTATGGTTTATAAAAAAAACATGGAAAGGAAACATGAGTTCATATATACATAAGAATGAAATAATACTTTACCCATAAAACATAGGCACTTTAACATACCTCATAAAATCATGAATAAATCATAGAAATCATAAGACATAAAGGTAACTTGAGGCATTCATAACATTCTTACGTAGGGAGTAACCCTCTTGGTTACGTTTGGAATACCCATCACAGTATATTCCCTAAAATCTCTTCAGAGAAACCTTAACGTTTCACTCCTTCGCGTTACCCAATGCATTGGAGAGCTATAACGGGCTCACCCTCCCTTAGTTTATCACAGAACCACCCGTCTTCATAATAATGCCCAAGAACCATAACATAATCATATCACATAAAACATGCATAAAGGTAACATAAAATTTCCACATTTCAATCACGAGATATCAATACAACACATTGATATAAAAACATTATGAAAAGCATTTTCAATACTAAAATAAAAGAAAAGTAAAACATGGTATTTATTTTTCTTTTAAAAAGAAGGTATGGCTTGTAGAGGAAGCCGAAACTCAAATAACGGTTACGACGGCGGAGAAGTCGTTGTCGCCGCATACGTACGACAAAAACATTCCCTTTTGTTGTTTAGTAAACGCTTCGTATAAAAAATATTCCTTTTGAATAAACGTAAAATTCAAAGGGGTTTATACACCGTATAAAAGAAAGTTGTGTATAAAATAAAATATGCCTCAATGAAAGGAGATTGAGACGAAGTCCCATACCTCGTATCCGACTTGACCCGACCGTTCTTTAATATCCTGAATAATAAACTTGAGTTAATCTCTACTTTCTTATGAATCTTTTTCAAGTTCATTATTCCTTTTATACCATGTTATGAACATCATGTAATCAGTTAAGTTAATAATGTTCATTTTGTCGGTATTTGGTTCTTAAGTCAAAAATAGACTTCTTACACTTACATGTTGTTAATTTGGTCAAAGGTTCATTATATCCAGAATGGTATTCATGATGTAGATATCATATATGTCATATATATCCAGTACATACATCCATTTATAATATTCCATAATCATTTAGAGGTAAGAAATGAAATGCACCGTTCATGGAGACAGTAAGCCGTACGTACGCATGAACGCTACTTTCATTTCTATTTCATATTTTATAGAATGGAATCATAATGATATAAAGGTATATTATAATTCCAGTATAATATAATATATAATATCATAGTTCCATCCTTTATATGTCCCACATATGGTATTTAACGAATCAAATCACTTTCAGGGGGCGGTAGTCCGCACTTCCTAAAATGAAGATATCGTGTTTACCCATAATGGAAACCATAAAGGTATGCAAAAAATGAAAAAAAAGAAGCTTAAGGAAAACATAAACATATTATATATCATATATAAAAATAGTGACATCATAATGTCCACCTTTGAAGGTGTTAAATGAGTATTGAACAATCATCGTTTCGGGAGGCAGAATTTCTCCATCCACAGAAACCGTATGTTCTTTAACCATTTGATGTAGTTGTGTGAGTGTGTAGCTCAAATATATCTTATAACAACATCCTAGTATATTGAAGATACTGGTGTTGTTACAAAAGAAGTAAATAAAAAGAGTTTAGGGGGTTGGAGAAGCAAAATAAAACAAATGAACATGAGAGAATGAATTACATTAAAAAGTGTAACTCCTTTTGATTTGAGCCTAAAGGCTTCCTTTGAAAGGATTATGCCCAAAGGGAATCCTCTAGGATGAGGAGAGGGATGTGGAGAGAGTAAATGGGCAGGGGTTGGCCGAGCCAAAGGCTTGAGTAGTGTGTGAAATGAGGTAGAGGTGGGGGCCTTTTATAAGAGGAGAGGAGGGGCACTTTTGGAAAGTAAAGAAATATTACTTTATTTGAAAATGTTTTTCGGTTTTAAAAGGTCCCACATTCATATAATTCGTGGATAAGGTTATAAGGGTTCGAAATCCACTCATCCAATTGGTTTTGGCCATGTGTAGTTCATAGATTTTACATTATCTTTCCATTTTATTTAAATTGTCAAATAATGATGTCATCGCTGCATCATTATTATGTCATAAATAATTTAATTTATTTAATGTCTAAAAATCATAAAAAAAATACTATGATGTAGGAAATATTTTTAGATTTCCAATGACTATTTATAATCAAAAATCTGATCTTTATAACCCCATGTAAAAATTGTTTTCCTAAAACATATTATGTTTGTGTCATTTTTACTTTTACATTTAATAAAAAGTTATTTATGTCATTTCCCAACCAAAATGTCTCCATGGGGTCCCCAAGTTGACCCATGGCTTGTCTTGGTCGGCCATGACACAACCAATAAGGTTGGGACATTTGTCTAGGTCATTTCATATTATTAAAGCATTATTTATACCTTAAACTACACTAATTACCACTAATCGCGATTAAAAACTTAATAAGTTACTATTCACCAAAAAATTATTTTAATCTCATTGAACCACATTTTACTTCTTAATGACAACCATGTATGTCGGATTTTCAAAATTCAATACACATTAGTGGTAAACTTTCATTTAACTGAAAAATCAGTTTGCTTGATTACCACTTAGTGGTTTCACTATTCATCAAAAATTGAAGTTTTTCAGAAAATTACCAAAAATTCACCCTAAGCTATATTTGATATTACGAATTCAAAAATGAATTCTATTTTACAAAATTCAAATCATATAAGTCACATTAATTAATTTAATAATTAATTCCCGCTGCCAGAGCAAATAGCGTGTTTTTACAAAACAATAAGTATCAAAAGATTGACACCAGTTTAAGTCTAATTTCAAAGTGAAATTGATTACAATGACCACCATTGGATAAAATGGTAAAAATATATTCTAATTTCACTTCAAAACCAATTCAAAACATAATCTAATCATATAAATAAATTAGATTAAAAAGCAGTTTTGATGTAAAATGCAGTATTTTTCACTATTCATTAAAAAATGAACATTGTCAGAAAAATACCAAAAATTCACACAAGGTAAATTTTGATGTCCCAATAATAAAGGATAAGTTTATTTTGACAAACATAGTTTATAAAATTGTCAAAATATAGATTCAAAAATGGTTTGCCATCAAAAGGCACTAAAACAATCTTTTAAGAATATTAGTGTATTCCATGCATAAGATTGTATTTATTTTCATTTTAAGCATCTATAACACTATATTAATCATTAATAGATATAGATAAAAATATCTATTATTCATTACTTACTTGGGATGTTACAACAACAGTCAAAAGATTCCAAGCATACAGGTTGAGCACTTGTATTCCATTACAATCTTAGTTTCAATGATCTCGTTATATTATTTTACATTTCAAGAAGGGTGTGTGTTACTCTATTTTGTCACAAGAAAAATGTATCCTGTGGTGAATTACAATATTCCTGGTATATTCTCTTAACTCTGATTAATTTTTTACCCCTATAGATAACAATGTTACAGGTCCTTATGTGGCCTGTTTGTTTTTACTCCCAGAAGTAATAGTGGAAGAGGTTGTGTGTGACCTTTAAGTCTTGTAATCTATTGTAAAATCCAAATATAGGTTGTATAAATAGATGTTTATATTATATAAATTTCATGGAGTTAGGTGATCACAATGTGGATAGGACTATGACATAGCTGGATAATTATCCGTTTTTTATAAATTTAAACAATATATTTTTGTTTACATTATTTATGATTTTGAAAATAATTTCTTTTTAACTAAAAAATACAAGTATGTTGATAGTTAATATTTATTTTGGTTTTTATATGATTGTAATTATTTAAATTTATTTCAATATACTAGGTAATACTTTATATTTCATACACGAAATCTAATCAATATTAATAAAATATTTTTAATGATTAAAACATTTAAAAATATGATATATTGAATAAATATTCAATTTTAAAATAATGTTTGTACCTAAAATTGATAATTTTTAGTAATTTTTTTTATTGGGTACTCAATTCACTCCCCACCCCCTATTGAGATGCACACACTGACCAATATATATTTTAACCTCAATAACTATTTGATTGTCCTTGCTATAGAAGGGTCCACAAACATTCCTTTTCTGATTATAACATGCCCCAATAATGATACATCTCCATCCATAACACACAATTACTGTACTTTTCAAATATGTTGATCCTTTCACAATTTCCTTTGAATTATATTCAAATTCTTCTCATGTTCATCATTTCATTTGGTTTATATCATAATATTATCAATATAGAAAAACAAAAATTTCTCTTGGTAATATCTAAAAACAATAATCATTAAGTCATTGAATATTTTTTGAGAATTAGTGAGTCCAAAGGCCATCAAAATAAACTCATATTTTCCATACCTTTTTCTAAATAATGTCTTGGATATATCTAATTTTAACACCATTATTTATTGACATCCCAACTGAAGGTACACCTTAGTGAAATACATGGCCCCAAATAATTGATCGAACAATTCATGTATCCATGGTAGGGGATAATTGTCATTTATTGTGTTTTTTAGCCCATGATAACCCATGAATAGGCTTATTGATCCATCGTTCATGAAAAGGAGAACCCATTCACCCCATAGTGAATCATTCAAACATATAAAACTCTTTTTCAGATACTCTTGTAACTACTTCTCTAGATCCTCTAACTAAATCGAGCTAATTATATAATGTATCTTTTATATAGGATGATATCCAGGAATATGTTGAATTGAGAATTCAACATATCGGCCAGGAGGAAGTCTAGTGAAATCTTTAGAGAACACATTAGTGTAGACCCTCACTAAGAGAATATATTTGAGAACGATTCTATTATTTTTTTATCAATAATTTGTGTTAGATATGTTTTCTCATAGGAAAATAATATCCACATTTGAGATGATGACTTCGATGAAGATTCATCCTCACCCATAGACTTGTAAAAAATTGGAATATTTTTCAGGATGTGAAGAGTGATTTCCCTTTCTTGATAGTTGATGTTGGATTTGTATAAGGATATCCAATTCAAGCCCAATGTAACATCAAAGTCCACCAATTTATTTATGACGATATTTTCTTGGAGGTTTTATCCACAAACATTAATTAGGTATGAGTTAAATACATTGGATGCAATATTTACCTCATTTTCTATTGCCAACGAAAACTCAATCTCCATGATTTAATGCGGTGATTTAGTAGTTATTTTAAATTTCCATAATGAGAATGGTTCCACAAAATAAAAAACAAATATTAAGTTCTCTATTATTTAATGAATATCCAAGGTACATATCACCACATCATTATCAATATGTTCTCAATAATATCGATGGAATACAACTTTACTTTATAAATTGGATATGGTTGATTTTTTTGTTGATTACACTAAATAACAGTAGGTTTTGGGAACTAGGTTTCATAGTTCCCTTTCTCCCAACAATTTTTCATTGAACCATTTGTGGTTCTCTTATTTCAATAACCATATCACATGGATTTTTTAACACAATTCAACATTCATGAGCTTGGTGGCCTTCACCCCAACCATTTTTCATTCCCCTATCCCCTGCAGGAAATTGTCTAGATGATTCTTCCCACATTTTTTACGCATGAGTGGTTGATATTTAATTCCAAATTTCCCATTAGATTCCTATTCTTGAATTTATATCTTTCTTTTTTTATCACTAAAATGACGATACCATTATTTAAAGTCCATATAACTTTGAGAGAACTTCTAAAAACTTATTCATAATCCCAAATATCTAATTTCTTGATCATTTAAATTATATGTTTTTAAACCACTAATTAATTCATAAATATTGATTTCATTTTTGATAAAAAAAACCCGACAAATCCATGAAGACTTATGAAATTTTCTTTGTTGTCTATGAAAAATTCAGCTTTAATTTTGATCAACTATGTGAAATATCTCTCCATCAATGTATGGAGAGTCATAGGTAAATACTTTTGAAGAATCATTATCTTAATGTCTTCACTTTCAAGCACTTCAATTTCATCATTCGGTTTGGTTTCCTATCAACAACCACCATTTTTCAGACTCTCCATCTTGAAGATACATGACCAGAGTCACCTTCTCCATCAATGAATAATGATGTGCCAAAATGATCTTGTCCATTGAGAAAACCAACTTCTCCCTAACTTTTTGATTAGACTATCTACTAAATATTGGTGTTAAATTACTTATAAAATACATGAGATTCAATTTCCCCATCATTAGTGAAGAGGGCGTTCATAACTAATCATCTTATTATTCATAAACCGAGAAAAGTAGGTAGACATCTCCCTAAAATTCTGAACTCCACATCCTAATAAATTGGGTATGCCAATCATGCAATCACTTAATTGTCCCTCATATGGGTTATTAGTCAGATTTCTCATGGTTCCAACCATTTTCAGAAGTATAAAAGGACAGAACAAAAAATATGTAAAAAATTCATGAATAAAAATAATATTTCTTTCTATTATTAACTTTAATGGAATATCATGTGGTATCCCTATGATTATAATTTTATAAAACAAAGATTCACGTGTTATTACATATATTTAGTCATCTACCAAGTATTTCCATTAATTTTCCGAAATCCTATTTCCCCATTTAAATAAACCTGGATATAATTAAAACTATTGAGACCCTAATTTTTCTTACATGAATATTACATCATATTAATGTTTAAAAAAAATTACAAATAAATGATCAAGAGGTTAGGTGTATTGGTAAAATTAAACAAATACATAAAATTAACAATTCAAAAAACAATTATTATTAGAAATCATCTTCTCTAGTTTCTTAGTGATAGTTGCATTATTCGTAGTACAATTAGTAACATGAGGATATACATAAATGTAAGGGGTAAAATAAAATCCCAGTAAGAGGATGAATAAGTGTCATGAATCACGGTTGAGAATTACGATTATCCTCATAACATAAGATTAATTCCATTATAATAATCTTGCAATGAAGCATTAGATAAAGTCATGAATTGTGGAGATGCAAAAAATAATTGAAACATAATGTCTTAGTGGAAAATTTCCATACATAGGTTTGAATAAATATAGTATCATGTTCATGAATATTTTACTTATTATCCTTGTAGAAATAACATTTCCCAATTCATGGAAGATATATATTGTTTTTAGTGTGCCCATCACATCATTACATTCTCATGTGTTTTATAATTACAGTCACACTTATCACATCATAACATTTACATAATCATGCATTCTATATAGAATATATATCAATATCGAACATAATATAATCCATGTAAATTAATGAATTTCATATTCAAAAAAATACAGTCATAATATATCATATTCCAAAATGAAATGTGGAATAACATAATTGGCATAACAATTATCCCTCATGAGTGAAGAACACAAAATCAAACGAGAGGTTATAACAATATTTTTTTAAACAAGAGTTCTTTTGGAGAATAATTTCATTTTCAACAAATAAATAATAAAAACATGTATATCTAAAAAATAAAAATGGTACAATAAGAAATTAAAATTTCATGAACAGTAATGGAACTTCCATACTTAAATTGGAGTAAAAGATTAAAACCCCAAAGGAAGAGAGTTTGGTTCGATAACCACATTACAATATATCTGAATTCCCTCTTCAAATTAATATCAAGAATAAATAAATTAAATTCATTTGATAGTAAATTTAAAACCTCTTAAAATGTGTTTTTGAATTATTGGTTTATTAAATTTATTTATAGGATTATTGCTGATATATAGTGTTCAATTTCATTATTATGAAGTGTTTGGTTTCTTGATTTTCATGATCGGTTCACTTGTATAAATGAATGCGAGTTTGAGTAAAATTGGAATAGTTATCCAGAATTGTAAATATATTTTAATAATTGACATAAAGAATAGTAAATGATTATATATATCATTGGGTAATTTAGAATGAGGATTAATCAATAGATAAATTGTTAATGTAATTGATGAAATTATGTTTCGTGTTTTTACAACCCTTTAAACCGTTATCATTTTATTTAACATCAAGTTTATATAATTGATCCATAACATTATAAACTATATAATATGCATAAAAAATATTATTTAACAGTGGTGATGGTTTTAGGACTTTCCATGAAGGTTGTGGGGAAAAATGGAAACGCATCGTCTATATTTGTTGTAAATTGACACACCAGGAATGAAATTTTCATTTCTAGAATAAAAGGAATCGAAAAAAAACTAAAGATAAATTATCATATTAATATATTAAAATACAAGTATATATAATATATTGGATTCATCATTTCACAAAGATATGTGTAGGTTAGGAGAGGGTAAAAAAAGAAATTAAATTGATGAGAAAATAAATGAAAAAAGAGGATATTACAACATGATTTTCTCCACCTTGAGAACCACCAAAGAGAAAATGATTTCTCCTTTTTATAGGAGAAGTGGACCTTTGATGTATGGAAGAGGAATTTAGTGGTTATTAGGTATAAGTTTTACAATTTTCAATGTTTAGATGTTCTGATGAGAATTTTTGATGAAGGGTTATAATTATAGTGGAGGAGATGGGTGTGTTCTCATTATTTTATTCATTAGCTAATAATTTTGGGTCATGAATATAAATAGTTTTACAATTATCCCAAAATGTATTAAAATAAAAATGGATGGTAATATATTTTGGTATTACATCTGTTATACATCATCTATGAATCAAGACATCATGTATTTATCTTTTATCATAAATTATGTCATTTTACTATTCACAAAAATTCTAATATTCTGAAAAAATAAAAACAAATCACCGTAAACATTTATCAATGTATATAATTAAAAATTGAAATCCATTTTATAAGAATAATTTTATTAATATGTGAAATGTAATTTCTAATTGGAATCATTATTTAACTAGGAAATACTTATTTTAATATTATAAATAATTTTAAAACACATGGAAAAATTAATTATAGTCTCATTAAATTATCTTATAATCATAAGACAATAGAATGTTTATTTTTTAATATATTTTTTTGAAATATATATCATTTTAAATAAATATATTAATTAAAAAATTAGAAATAAACATTATTTATTTGTATAAAATGAAATAAAATTGTTAATAATATTTTAAATATTTATTTACTTATACGATGATATATTTATATCATATTTTCATTTATAAGATTCCTGAATATTATTCAAACAGTCCTAGATTATTTTATTATTCTATTTGCTGGATTATTATTCCTAATTGTCAAATTACTATTCCAAAGTCTATATTACTATTCCATCGAGATAGGATATTTAATATATAGAAATACAACTTATTTCATTCATTATTCATTTAAAAGGATTTTATTGTGTTATAAATGTATTCTTAGGTGGTTTATTCTATATGTAATAATTAATAAAAGGATATTTTATTTGTTAAAATTTTGGTCCATTACCTTATCCACAATACATTATCAATTCTATTTAAATATGTAATTTTGGACACCTCATTGATAATTGAATTTCATTGTATAATTTACATTATTCATCCAAAAATTTAGGTAATCTCCACTATTTATTTTAATGGATTTTTATTATCAAACAAAAAGTGTTATGAGAAGCATGAAAAAATTCTTTTATTTTTGTGTTTATGTGAGTATTGGTTTGTGTATATTACTTAAAAAAATTAGGAACCCAATGAGAGTGGAATTTAAATATTTGTTCTATGATGATGTAACTATAATAAAATATTTTATATCAAATAATTTATCACTATTATTCTATAAATGGATATTCCAAATATGTTTATTCCCTACGAGTTCATGGATCATTTCTATGAATATTTGAACCAACACATTGAATATAAAATTAAATAAAAATAACATAATTGAATGCAAAATAAATGGATTATGTTTTTTAAGTTAAGGATGGGTAGACTCTACCCGATTATGTTTATAAAGAGAGGGAATACATTTTTTCTCATATATGTTTATTATAAAGGATGTAAATTTATATAATTTTAATGGAGAATGTATAATTTAAGTTAAATGCAAATATAAATTGTGTAACTACTATTCCCTTAGATGGGTGATGTTGAATCTGCCTTTGTTTAATATTATTGAGGGAAATAGTATTATTAGAATATACCATTGAACTTGAAAAAGTATGTATCATATATTATAAGTTATAAATGATGTCGAATACCATGAATTATGGGTATGTGAGGAGATTTTGTGTATGAAATTTGTGAATCCAAAAACATATTACAATTGGTGAACAAATTATATTGTCAAAGATAGTTAAAAAAAATATGGATGTATTTCCCACATCGTTTAAATTTTATAGTGATTTTATACGATATTTAAAACTTTTGATATGTAAATATGAATGTTTAATAAATGATTTTCTGGTATATTTTTGTGAATGATTTATCAGAAAAGTTCAATTTCTTTCAACATATGAAATATAGAAAATTTTTAAAATAATTAAACTAGGATTGGGTAATTTGTTAGGAGTTGTTATTCTCTTATTTCATTTGAAGTGTCGTGGAAATAATTTGAGAAATTATAGATTCATTTCTTCAATGAATTTTGATAAGGAAATTTTTTATAAGAGATATATGTCTTTTTTGTGTATAAATCATATTTGACAATTGAAATTAAATAATTCTAAAATTCATAGATGGTTCTACATCATTTTTCCTATTCATAAGACAAATCATATTATTTCATACAATTCATCTATTACTACATATAGTGGATTTCAATCCTATTTAGACATCAATAATTACAATTAATGCATCTTCTACGAATATGTAACCATCAATTTTTCCATATGAACATTATTGAAATATTTGAAATAATTATTTTTCACTATATAAGAAGCATGTTTTTCAATGTATTAGTAAATACATTATGAAAATCAACACTTATGCATACTGTAAAATGATTTTTCATATTCTATTTCATAATAATGAATTAAAATATGATTATATGTTTCATAAACCTCACAAACTCTTTCCAAGGTGTATGATTGTAATATGATAATTAAACAAAGATGGTCTTCAATATTAGATAAGATGAGTGAATCTATAATGTAAGAAATCTAAAAATGAAGAATATATAATTTTTGTAATCATTTTCTTGTAAAATATTTGAATATATTTTTGATGTTTTTAGGATCATGATTATATATATGGCCCTGATATAAAAAGGATTTCAGGTGGTACATTATTCCTTGTAATATAAAAATCAGGGATTTTCATGAATAAAGTTGTTAACATTATGCCATGATAACTATTTTCATTTCTACCTAAATTAGTTGGATTTAAAAATTTTAATTCCTTAATAATCATCATTATTTAAATAAATAAGATCATGTCTTTAATAATATTTGTTTATTTACTAATCTGTAAAATGAATTTAATTTCTAGAGCACAATACATGTGAAAATTAAAGAATACATAAATTGATGAATATTTTGTTAAAAGTTATTAAATATAGGAAAATATGTATTGATTCATGTTTTAAATTATAAGTATTAGAAGCATTATTTAATCTACTACTACTATATACATATTATCAAGAGATTGACTATGAACAATATGAGTGATTATTCATAATGGAATGGTTATATGGGTTGTGTAAATCTAATAGACACCAACCATTAGAGTTTAACCAAACTACTAATATAGGGAATATAATTTCATGTTAAGGAAGAATAAATGAAATAATTATTCAGACATATGGTTTATTATTATTAAATTTATTTTTGAAATGACTTTTTAATTGATATTGTGTGTTGAAAAAAACATGGTTATATAATGATGATATTTAATAATTTATCGTTTTAGATTGAAATAAAAAAAAATAATGAATCAAATT
The DNA here is from genome assembly GCA_963277665.1 of Viscum album. Classification (NCBI taxonomy): domain Eukaryota; kingdom Viridiplantae; phylum Streptophyta; class Magnoliopsida; order Santalales; family Viscaceae; genus Viscum; species Viscum album. The sequence goes on along the minus strand of OY728135.1, from coordinate 1,542,420,917 downwards.
TATAAATATTGATTATGAATGACTTAATATTTTATATAAACACAAGAATGTGAGAATATTATAGTATTTTTGTGGATAAAAAGATGAAAACAATAATATTTTTTCACTAGGAATGATTCATTATATTCTATATATCATTAAAAAAATTCAAGGTATGTATTTTTGAAGAGTATTAATAAGTTCATAGTTGATAGGGTCAACTTATATTTTTTATTCGAAGTCGAATTGCATATGTTGTACTTGGATATCTTATGATATAATATGTAACTCTATTGTGTTTATGGATAGAATAATTATTGGCTGCAGTTAAATCCATATATATCATGTATACTTACATTATGAGGGGTGCAAATGATATGTATCTTCTAGTGTTGTGTGACTTTGAATACAGTGACATTTAGTATAAAGGAACCATCAATTTTGCAATATGTAATAGTCTCTCTAGATTATGAAATATATTGATAAGTTTACCAGATAATATGGAATGTTATGTAACTGGATAATTCCTAGAAAAACCACTTTAATTGTCGATAAAATTATTAAAATAGAATTAATATCCTAAACGTAGTTAAAAATTACATGGATTAGGCCTAAAAAATTTCAACCGTACACCTTCAAATTTCATGTTCCAAAATTTAATTATGTTATATTATTATATTTAAGGTTGATAAAATGATATATATTGATATCCAAATAGATATATAAGCATGAAAACAAATTTTTGTTTCTTATTTTGAAAATTATTTTCCATTTTAAACAGAATTTTACAACACCTTCCCCACCCCCTTTGGCATGTATAAAATATTCTACTAGGAAAAGAACACGTGGGTAGGTTTACTATTACTATAGTGGTTATAATACTATCCTCATCATTAAAAACCTATTTTCTTCATTTATTGGCCATTTTAAGAGAATAAATATCACGGTGCAAAATTTTGTACATATAATTATATGTAAAAAAAATACAAAAATTCATCTTTATCCTCTTAGAAACTATATTGTTCTTAATTATAAATACCCACTTAATGGAAACCATTAATGAATAATTATTAAAAATCTATTTGATCTTCTATGGGTCGTAATTAAACTACATAAGTTGTAAATTTATTTATTGTCTCAATTTAAGAGAGAACTGGAAATACATCATCTATATCTATAGCTTCAACAGTGGAATATCTTATGGAATGTATTCAATAATTGTTCTGTGTTTCCATTAAAAATAATTTATTTTATTTTATAACACAAATTGTGTTATAATGCTTTTTTAGTCTCAGAGAATAGGAAAAGCATCTCATATTTTACTCAGCTAAATTATTTCATACTATAAATGTATATACAAGACTCAATTCTCATCCATAATATCATATACAATGCTTAAATTCTCTATATAGGGTAAAAGGGTTTAGGATGTTGAAAATTGTCTTTAATGATTGAATCAAGGATATTACTATAGAATTATATTTTTTCTATATTTTATCAAAATTTATTTTAATTATATCTTTTCAGGATATATTATATATTTTTTAGGGAATATATAATTTTCTAAACATCATCCATCCTTGATCATTTCCAATGATTTTTATATTTCATCATCACTCTCTTACGAAAAACATGGTTTATTAAAAATTAATATTTTCTAATCATTTTCAAAAAAAAAATTCTATACACATCAGGTATTAGATTTAAATTATTTTTTAAATTAGATTTATTGTAGAACGTATATTATATTCATTTGGACGAATATCAATGAATTGAATATTTTACTCCATAATAGTAACTCTTAATCATAGAATCATTACTTCATTGAAGACAATAACATCAGACTACTCTATTATTTTTTCTAGTTTTCTTCATCACATAACATATTTCATAATATTTCATCTCATCATTTAGGAAATCTAAATCATTATTTTATATTAAAACAGAGGCAAGAAATGTATCCATCAAATATACCTCCAGTATATTTTTCCAATGATTGTTTCCTGGTAAATATTTGTTTCCGACGCTTTTACGTCGGGGCCCGCGCGCGCATCCATCACACGGGGGGGGGGGGGGGGGGGATGTGAGGCTTATTGCCCAGTATGCCTGGTTTCCAAAGGCGGGCGGCATCCGTACCTTGTTCTGGGACGTCTGTTCCTTGATCGAAACCGGGATGATGAGATGTTGGTTCTTCCTTCCATAGATTCCTCCTCGGAGCTCGCCACCTAGTCTGGGTCTCCCTCATAGATTTAAGACGGGTTCGTGAAGCTTGTTCCCGACGCCATATCTATATGGACGCCAGTTAATTACGTTGCTTCCGTCGAGATTCTCCAAGGGGTCTATTCAGGGCAGCAACCTTCAGTGAGGAGAATTGTCACACTGGGGTGTCGTCGGTGTGCCTTGACACTGGGGATTGGAATGTATGTCTTATGTCCCTTATTATAGGTCTTCTCGAGGGCACGGAAGCCCGAGGCATCCCACATCGAACGTGGGGAATTGTGCACCGTCTGAGGTTTCCCTCAACTTCCCATGTTTAACACGGGGTATGCTGCGAGTTTAACGTCTTGCAGAGACGGATCAGACTGATCATAAAACTGAGAGTAGATCAGATTGAAGGACCCCCTAGGGGGAACACCGATGTTGGGGCCAACACCTGGGCAGATTCCCGGATACTGTGTAGTGGAATGAGGTGGTATGATCCCACCGGGATGTGGCGGCCCGAGTAAGGATTGGGATGGGTGATGGAGTGACGAGCTTGAACCTCATGGAGGCTTCATAAGTATCCCCATTGAAGGTAATCAATGTCCTCGAAGTTCGGTGATACGGTGGGACACCTGAAGAGGCGACCCATGTGAATGAGTGCATGGATTGGAGCCTGGAGAGAGTAAGAATTCCGTTCAAGGGCATGAGTTTCCCGAGGCACGTGGGCTCTAGGGAGAGGTCAGGATGAGACGTGGGTGTGAGGTATGGGGATTACGCTCTAAGGCGTCCCATAACGGTTGTTGTGAGCCGACATAGAGGGGTCGGAACAACTGAGTGATGGGCTTGAACCTCGTGGAGGATTCCTACGTATCATGCGTTAGCATGGATCAATGTGCATGTAGTTCGGGGCATACAGTTTAACGTCATGCGGGTCAAGGGCATACAGTTTAACATCATGCGGGAAGAGGGCATATAGTTTAACATCATGTGGGATGAGCAATCTGGGGCTTACGCTCTGAGGCAGCCCAAAGTATTGGGGAACTGACGTGAAGAAGTCGGAATGACTGGGTGGTGGGCTTGAACCTCGTGGAGGCTTCCTACGTACCATGCGTTAGCATGGATCAAAGTCCACGTAGTTCGCTGGGATGGGGCTTATGCTCTGAGGCGGACCATAGGAGGATGTCATGGTCGATGCTTACTCTAAGCCCACATGAGTCATGCTCAGTGTGAGAAATAAGAGACAGTAGGGACCAGATGATCACGTCACAAAGGGTGCGTCCATGAGAAGCGAAAAGGGGCTTACGTGTTGAGCGGCCCAAAGAGGAAACAATGGATTACGCGTGGTTAGTGGCCCTTGGCGTAGGGTCTTACTCCAGGATGGAGGCCCGTGGTGCGACAAAGCGTTGTGGGAAAGGGACTCCACTAGCCTTGGTAGTGAGGAAGTATGGAGTTGCATGGGTGTAACCTTACGCAAGAGAGCCTAGGGGATTACGCTATGATGCAGCCCTTCCCCTGTGGACAAACGCCACTCTGACAAGGAGGATCTCATTCCATGCGAGGAAGATTCCATTCCTGTAGAGACAAGTGGGTGTAAAGAATGTCCGAGCTGGGGGGACCCTGCGTGCGAGGCATGGGGTCAGACTACAATTTAACGTCATATGTTAAGGACAAGGTGATTAGCAGTTTAACATCATGCAGCATGGAAGAGGTGGGTTCGCTCCACACCCCTAGGTCTTACATTCCCAACACCCTCTACCCCTTGTGGGAGGGAAGGCATCGGCAAGGCCGTAGTGAAGTCGGCCGTAGGGAGAACCATCGAGGGGTCCACATTAGCGTGGTTATGCGAAGAAGCAATATCCATTAGCGTGCCTATGCGAAGAAGCATAAGGCAAATCAACGCAACGGGAAACACCACCCAATGGACCTTGAGGTTACTTCGTACAGGCCTGGAAGGCCGTACGGGGAAACAACGCACGACGTGCATGCCCGGCATAGAAGACATAGGGCGCCGGCGCAGAGAGGCAGCCAAGTGGCGTCAAGGTGTGGGGTCCTGGGTTTTGCATGCAAAGAGAAGGTTTGCACGCAAAACACCGGGATGGCGCGCAATTGGGACAGAGTATTGCGTGTGGATAGAGGATTTCACGCAAAGGGCTTGGATTCCACGCGGATAGGGGAGTGAATGCAATTTTAAGGGAATGCACGCAATTAGAAGGGATTGCGTGCAAGGGGAAAGGATTGCGCGCAAAGGAAGAACCCGGAAGAGTTGGCAAATTCACTTAAGCAATTGGGGTTGCACACAATGGCGAACCCCGGGGCAAGGTTGCGCGAAAAGGGGAATTACCTTGAAGTTATTTTCCGTACGCGGGAGTCCGAATTGCGTGTATAGAAGCTGGTCCGAATTCCTCAACCCCAAAATGGTTGAGGTCGCCTTCTATTTATAGGCATCCGCTGGCGTGGAATCCAGGCGGCGCGCAAAATATTCTATGCCAGGACCAGTCGGTGTGCAAAGCCTCACCACGCGGAACCGGGCGCGCTAATTTGCGCGCCACACTGGTTCTTTTTCGTGAAACCCGGGAACCCTTCGCACAAACAACATTTTTTCACGCAAGTCCTCCTTAATTTCGCACACCACTCCCGGGTCCTCTGGACCGGGCCTCTGATTCCGAATATGACTTCGCTTCATCAGTTCGAAACTTCTTCTAAGAGTTATGAACTTTTTTCGGTGTCTACAAATGCCCCCCCTCAGAATTGGATCGTCGAGAGGTCGCAACGATCAGATTCTGAGGGAAATTCCGAAGCAGTGCATCTCCTGGGCATTTTACGCGCAAAAATCCGATGGGGCGCGCAAAATGATAGATCAGCGCGGAATTTTCTATCCGTGCGGCGTGGAACCCTGGCCTCACCTATAAAAAGGGGCTCTAGGTCCCATGTTCCATACTCAATATTTTCTGCGTGATAGGCATACCGCTCTCATGCTCGAAATTGCTCCCGCGACTGCGTGTAAAAATGATTTGGTAGCATGTAATTTCGTCCCAATTTTGGCCGCATTTGCGCACCTACTCGGGATAATCCGCGCCTAGTGTGCTGATTCCCCGCCCAACTCCTGGATTCTGCACCGAAGCTTCATATTTTGCTCAACTCTCTCTGATTCCATGCACTTCATCCTGATTTTGCGCTACTCCCGAAATATTCGAGATGGCTGCAATCCTAGTTGATGAGGGGGCAGCCGACGCTCGTAGAGCCGATATGGAGGAGAATGAAGAGGTTTATGGAACCAAGGTGATCGTTTCCTACAACCTAACCTTGTTCAATCTGCGGACCCCAGCCCAAAAGGAGTATCCCCTGTCTGACAACCTCCAACTCTGGAACTTTGGCATTCTGGAGGAGGTTCCCCTGCTGGGCTTTGAGGTGGACACACTGCGATCATGGGTGACCAAGGAGGATGAGCTTCCCCGCTAAAACATCACCACCAATGGACATCCTGCCAGGGAAACTAGGCATATGAAAGTATATGTCCTGAACCCGAGGACCAGGACCATTACCAGGGTTAAGCCTGTCGCAGAGAATTCTCCAGCCCTCTATGCGAGCACGTTCCATCAGAGCGTCACAGATGACACTAAGGGCTGGCTAAAAGATTGGGACCTATGGTCCAGGGGCAACTTTACCAGTGAGTGGTCCTGGACGTTTAGGGTTTGCCATACTTGCGACCAGTTTGGGGCTGTGCTGTGGCATATTGGCCTGTTCGAGGCGGTATGGATGTCACAGTTCCACTTCCATCGTCAACCTGAGCCCGAGTTGGAGCTATTCACCCGGTGGTCTCATGATACCAACACATTCCACCTTCACCATGGGGAATTTGGCATCAACCTCTGGGGAATTCACTGCATCAGAGGTATCCCACTGGAGGGCTACCAATACGATGAGTTCGTTCCTCCAAAGAACCCCTGGGAAGATAGGTCACGGACCCCCATGGTGACGTGGAACCTGTTGGAGCTGGCCAAGGAGAGGCAGGGGGGTCAAGGACTTACTAAAGGACGTTTCCTACAAGGGCTAGTTCAGCCAGTTCCTAGAGAATGATCCGGCAATGAAGATGTCGGGACGGGGTAAACGATGCCCAACCACGGCTCAGAGGAGCAAGGATGGGTTGTATTGGAGGACCCTGGAGGCGGGGAAATACCAATAATGGGGCTACCGCGTCATTGAGGCCCGAGACCCAAACATCCGGTACGCCGGGTTCCTCACTGCCTTCCTGAGCGGGTGGCTCCTGCCGGTGCGGGACACGAGGATGGGTGTCCGTCCAGCAACACTAGTGATGGCGGACACCATGGCCGCCAACAAACAGTTCCACATGGGGGTCCCTGTTCTGGCCAAGCTGTATGCCATCCTGAGACGCATCTCACAAGGGGGGTCACCTCAGATGGTATGTGGTCCCTTCCAGATCTTTCACGACTGGGTGGCAGCTCATCTCAGCGGGTACACTTTCCCAAACGACATCCGTCCTCCGGGAAACGGCCTACGACCATCCCTGCTGAACATCACCGGGGTGGTGCCGATGACGCTCAATGAGGAGGGCGTGAGGATCCACATTGGTAACCTCACCAACTTCAACTTCGGCTTGTTCCCCACCCCGATCGGCCAGATGATGGATTCTGGGCGAGGCACACTGGAACAGAAGGAGTATTTTCAGAGCATCCGGGGCGGGGTGCTTGTGGATCAGATCGACAAGAAGGTGATCTGTGAGCCTTACGTGCCATCCCGATTCACCAGGAAATTCGGGTGCCTCCAAAGAATGTTGAAGAAGGTATTCACGACTGTCTGGGAGGAGAAGAATCCATGCGTTCTGCGCCAGATGTAGTTTATGTTCACCACGTTCAGCTCCGGTGATGTCATTACTCTTCCGCCCACCGCGGTTGACGCTGGCCTAGCAACTGAGTATGCCGAGCACTAGACCATTGCGTACCCTGAGGGGATTTTACGCATGCGATTCTGACAACTAGAAACTACCCATGTGGAAACTGGGCGACGGGGGAGCAGACAAGGTATTGCTAGAAAGGGGTATCCAGGGGTGCGTCAGTTAGCGAGGCCTACGCAGGCCGGGACCTCAGCGGCGGGAACATGACACGATGCCACCGCGACCTCGTTGCCCATAGGGGGGTCACATGAGGCGTCCAGGGAACTGCCCGGGAAGCAGATAAGGTACCTGCTCGAATATTTCAAGGATGCAATTTTCCCGGCACTGTGGTCGGCCTGAATGACCCTGCAATAATCATTGGACGTTGAAGCCATCTGGCAGAAGATAATGCAGAACGGGATCCAGTTTCCAGTGTTCGGGCTCATTCGAGTTACCGACAGAGTGAACTTCCATCGGCGGCATGCTTGTCTGACGGCCATGGACACATACACGCGCCAAAGGTGTCGGCATGCGGAGCCACCTTTCATAGTGAAAGTGATGCTCAGCCAAGAGCATGATCTGGAAGTGATGCCACCAGGAGAAGGTGATAGTGACAAGGAGTTGGAGGAGGAGGAGGAGACCTGAGAAGACGAACGCGAAGGAGAAGATGAAGGAGAAGGAGAACCCAATGGTGAGGGGTCATAGGGGGCGACCCACCAAGGGAGTCTCCAGGAGAGCGGTGAGATTTTCGGCACTGATCTCAACATAACTGAGATACTTGAGGTCTGTCTCTATCTTAATTCATTTTCCTTCTTCATCCATTCTCCTTTGTAATTTCCAACCCATCTCTATACCTCACTCAGGAGCGCCTAAGTGTTGGTTAGGCATACCCACTAGATGAGGGAGGAGAGGAACCGGTGGGACAAGATGGGGATCCGACGCCAATCATTGAATTGAAAAGCACAGAGGGGTCTCCTGTCATGGCAGCTCCTGTAGCGGCTGGAACACTGGAGGCCGACGCTCTGGGTTCTTCTAAGTCCCACGCTTCACTACTGGCACTTGATATCAAAAGATACCAACTAATCAGGGTACTCCTTGCGCAGTGATCTCAACATTGGAGGCTCGTCATGCTGCGGAATCCGGGCCATCTGTGAGCGGACTAGTGGCGGACATACCGCCTTGTCCAGAACATACTATCTACGCTGATTCAGCCCTAGAAATTGGTGAGCAGGGGGCGGAGGAAATTAGTGGTGATTTCCTTGAGGTGAGGCTGGAAGCTGACGGAGGCACCGTCGCTGTTGGGGTGAGAGAGGAAGGTTGCCCGGACGTTGAGGATCTTATTCCTCATGAAGTCATCTCTGAGGCAGATCATGCTGCCGGCCTACTATCTTCCTTTACTTTGTATCAGCCCGCTGATCCCAAGGAGGTAGATGAATCAGACTCAGAAGTGGCTGAGGAGAGCCGGATGACACAATACAAAGGGTGGAAGTGTTTCCAGTGCTTTCTCAGGCATCCCCAGTCGGATTGGATGAGGTGGATGGGATCACTCTAGACCTGGCTACATTTCCTGTGTGCCGGAGGGGCTGACTCTCGATGCCTTCATCTGACGGTCTGGGAATACAAGGCCGAGAAGATACGCAAGAGCTGCCGGCGCATTGACGTTTTCCAGTGTCAGGAATGTTCAGCGAGCACCCGAGCGTGTCTGAGGGCAGAGCGGGAGGTCTGGCACCTTGAAGGGCAGGTGGAAGAGAAGGAGGCATTCATTGCAACGTGCTCTGAGATCGTGGAACAACTAACGGACCAGCTGGCTGACACCCAAGAGAAACTGATGGAGGCGAGTCACCAGATGGACATAATTCAAACCGAGTGGGCACAAGCACAGGCCAGGGTTGGCAAGCTGCGCTCTGCGGCTGCTGATGAAGAGAGAGTCTTCAAGGAGTGAGAAGCAGTCCTGGAGGCTACCATCCAAAGGGTAACAGTGTTGGAAAGATTGATCCAACACACTGATCCTTAAGGGCTTTGTTTCGGCCATCTCATGAAGTTTTTGTATTTACTGCTCAACATTTTGACCTATGGATGGACCAATCTATTTATCTGTACCTTTTGGTCTAATATTCTCACCATAATTCTGAAATGAATAAAAAATCACCCCTAAGCTTCTATGGGTCACACCCAACATGAGAAGTAAAGGATGCTCGTGTTATCATTTCGTCCAACTATGGGGAAATAATCAAGCTTCAATCATCCAAACTCGGGCCTGCATTTCTGAGGAGAAAAGGGAGGTCCAGCCGATGGGAGGGGACCTCAGACCGATTGATGTATCGTCTCCTCCACGTGCCATAACACACGAGCAGGGAAATACCGGGGGCATTGAAATTCTTCCAAACATAGGGAGATGAAAAAGGTGAATCACGTTACCCAAATTCAGAACACAATGGGGCACGAAGATGGAGGATAACTATTAACCATGGCAGAAACGCAACATCCATATCGCATTGGCCTGAAATGGGGCCAATAAATGAGGGCTGACCACTGACCATGTTCACAACACGGGACCTAACTCAAATATCGCCGATCAGTCTTCCGGAACATTGGCACAGGACAATAGGCAGACTATATGTCTATCATCTATATTTCTACAATAGACGGACCAATGGTCTATCATCCATATTATGGCAGCAGGAAGACCAAATTCTATCATACATACTGTTAGGGGGTCCCATCAAACATGACCAGTCCTCCGGGATGTTGGCCCAGGACAGTAGGCGGACCATAGGTCTATTATCCATACTGTTAGGGGGTCCCATCAAACATGAAAGATGATGAGGATCCGAATAAAAGGGCCCAAAAAGCGTGGAAAGTGGAGTGATGGTTTATTCGAACAGATTCCAACACTCCCAAAATTGTGCCACCGTGGCAGAGGCGCATTAGGCGGACCTACCAACCTGATCACGGATCGTCCCAAATTTCAGACAGGGCCTCTCTGGCGAGAGAACGGTCGCTCTGCACCATCACTATGGGGTATCCCAAACTTATTCGGCGTAGATGTCGCAACTACACTACTCCCCAAGATGTCAGGCCGAGGGACCGACAATAAAAAGGGACAAGATTTGGTAATCCCTGGGGTTGGACCCAAGACGAAATGTAAAGGCATTCCTACGTATCACATAAGGATGAGAATCAAGCCACACGTAGTTCTAGAAGCACAATTTATTATTGTGTAAGACGAAAGGATGAGAAGGATAATTCTTTAGAATGGGGTGCACTGGGTATAGTTGTCGTAAACCCGACGTGAATGAGGACATGATCCCGCACTACACCATGAAGTCCCGTGGTTGGGGTCCCAAAGGTGGGACCGAGGATACAAATTAGCTGAACTCGAGTTGGACCCAAGGACAGGAGGTCTGGGCATTCCTACGTATCTCATAAGGATGAGAGTCAAGCCAGACGTACTTCTTAAGACGTCTTAGTTTATGGTCTTAGATCTTGGACCAAAGGGGCCCAGATATAGGGAAAAATGCAGTTTAGGGTCATGTAGGACCACGAATGGATCTTAGTTTTAGGTCTTTGAACTTGGACCCAAGGATAAAGGAATGGGAGACACATGGTAAAGCGGTTGCGAAATACGACGTGAATGGGGGTAGGGCCCCGCTCACTATGTGCTCCTAGGGACGTGTTTAGGCCGAGGGACCTAACACGAAAAGTCAAGCTGGGCCCGTGGGGATGTTCCCCAATCACTCCTACATATCTCATAAGGATGAGAATCAATCCATACTTAGTTTTTGAGATGTGGCGTGGCACGACATGGCGCCTGCGCAAAGGACGAGGGAGATGTGCGGGTCTAGCCCTCACACCAAAAGAAGCGGCATTTGATATATCTTGTTTGTCCTTAAAGGTGAGTGTTTTTTCTTGTGTGGAGCGACAGGCCTGGGGCCGGAACTCCTGGCATCGCCAAAATAATCAAGCAGTAACCGGCGTTGAAAAATGGTATGGAAATTGACCAATACCCATCGTGATGTCCCATATGGGGAGGTCACCACAATGCAGTGTCGTTTCTCATCGTGTGGCCAGGACGATATCATCACAGTTTATGGTCATGTGGTGGGACCAAACAACACAGATTAGGGTCATATGGTTTGGACCTGACAGCACAGTTTAAGGTCATATGGCTTGGACCTGACAACACAGTTTAAGGTCCTATGGCTTGGACCTGACAGCATAGTTTAAGGTCGTATGACTTGGACCTGACAGCACAGTTTAAGGTCGTATAGCTTGGACCTGACATCACAGTTTAAGGTTGTATGGATTTGACCTGACATCACAGTTTATGGTCGTATGGATTGGACCTGGGGAATACGCATGATGCGGTGAGGCATACCCAGTGTGGATGAGGGCATATCCTCATATCGTCACTACGGGCGATTCCAGGAGAGGGGTCTCAGGCCAAAGGGGCCTACGAGGGTCCAACAATCAGGGGGGGCAGGAGATGGTAGCTCCTAGCTACGCTGGGCCCAAAACTCAATGTCTTGGATACTCCTCGTTTCCCATGGGGATGAGGGTCAAGTTGCACACAATCCTTAAAGAAAAAACTGAAGCACATACTCTAGCACTCAGATCGCGGGAGCCCTGAGAGACACTGTTACGCAACTTGGTATGTCTGACGTGTGGGGGTGCACTGAGGCTTAGTGCAAGGAGTGTCGAGAATCCACCTTGACACGGTGGGGTGGAACATAATGTGAATCATGCAACCAACATTCAGGGCCTGATGAAGCCAGCTTGACGACTGAGGATTACTGCAGACCATGTTCGCAACACAGCATCCTATCGCGTTAGCCTAGAGATAGGGGAAAAAAAATGTGCATCAACTGCTGAACGCATTCACAATGCGGGATTTGTATCAATTTGTTGCCCAAAACCCTCGGGGGAGTTGTCCTGTGACGCTAGGAGAGCCCTTAGGTGTTGTATCCAGGTCGTTCTTGGGGGGCCCTCTATGTGTGAAAGATAATGGGGCCCAAATAAAGGGGGGCATGAAACTTGACAAGTGGACGAAAACTTGCCTAAGTCGAATCTGACACTCCAGGTCCTAGAACAGAGTACTCTGAACACATTAGCAGACCTCTGGAAAGGGTTAAAGGTCTCAGTCTGAGAGCGGGAAAAAGTTGGCGGATTCCCGGGGGAAGGGGGCGTAGTGCCAAAAACCCTATAACACACCTATATGTCCCCCCGTGGGGGGTGGGGGGGGGGGGGGGGTGGGGGGATAGGACAAATGACCGAGGTGACTGGGAGATTGTGGTATCTCCTAAGAGATGGGGTTGTACCTGAAATGTAGGTTTTAAGGCGGTCCTACGAATCACATAAGGATGGGAATCAAGCCGCACATAGTTCTTGAAGCGTAGTTTAACGTCATGTAGGATGATGCAGGGCACTTCTTCCATGGGGTGTGCATAGAGAAGCGGATAAAACTTCGCGAGTGAGGACCTAATTCTATACTACATCGCACGCTCTGGGTGAATGTTGGGACTGAGAGGCCCGATAAGGCCAAGGGGCATTGTTCAGGGATGCCTCACCAGCTTGCAGTTTAACGTCTTGCAGTGAGGATGAGAACGCGGTTTAAGGTCATGCTAGACCATAAGGGTCTTAGTTTAAGGTCTTAGAACTCAGACTGGAGGGGCCCAAATGTAGGGAAAAATGCAGTTTAAGGTCATGTTGGACCGTGTAAGGATCCTAGTTTTAGTTCTTAGAACTCGGACCAGAGGGGCCCAGATGTAGGAAAAATGTAGTTTAAGGTCATGCTGGACCGTGTAAGGATATTAGTTTTTTGTCTTAGAACTCGGACCAGAGGGGGCCAGATATAGGGAAAAATGTAGTTTAAGGTCATGCTGGACCGTGTAAGGATCTTAGTTTTAGGTCTTAGAACTATGACCAGAGGGGCTCTGGAAAAATACCGTTTGAGGAACCTGGCGTTGGTGGGAGGAGTGACACGCTCACCATCCATAGTCACTAGGGAATACACTCCATTGGGATATAACTTATGGACAATGAAAGACCCCTCCCATTTGGGCTCCAACATTGCTGTTTTCCTGTCAGGAATCATTGGCGCTCTAAGAGCCAGGACCAGGTCACCTTGCAAGAAGGATCGGAGGTGATCCTTCTTGTTGAAAGCTCGAGACATCCTGCTCTAATGCCTTTCCAAGTTATGTAAAGTGCAAATCCATTTTTTCTAGCGCTTCCAATTCAGTTAGACAGGTTTAGGCAACTCTATATGGAGCTTACTGGTCGTAGACCGCCATGCGCAATGAGGGAAACTGAATCTTGATGGGCAGGATGACCTCAGCTCCGTATACCAGGGAATACGGAGTCACCTGGGTGGTGTTACGAGTCATCGTCCTATAAGCCCAGATGGCATTTGGGAGCTTGTCCGAACAACTTTTCTTATTTTGACCAACCATTTTTTTCAGAATGTTAGATAGGGCTTTGTTAAACGCCTCGATCTATCCATTTGCCTACGCATGATAGTGGGAGGTGTGGTTAGAGTGAAGGTTGTACTTGGCGTAAAATTTATTCAGCTCGGCTGCTCGGAATATTGTTCCGTTATCCATGAGGATAGAATGAGGTACTCCAAATCGATAGATGATATTGGGGCTCATGAAGTCAGCGATAGAACAGGCTTTGACTTCCTTGAGCGGAATTGCCTCTGCCCACATGGAAAAGAAATCCATAGCAGTCAGGATGAACCGGCACTAGCGGGCCATCGCCGACGGGTATGGTCCTACGACATTTAACCCCTAGACTACAAAGGGACAAGAATACATGGTAGTATGGAGAGGCTCCGGTGGCCGGTGCACAAAGTTAGCATGAACGTGGCACGCATGACACCTCTTGGAAAACTCGATGAAGTCATGGATCATGGAGGGCCAAAAGTACCCCAACATCCGAATCTGGTGGGACAACTTTGACCCAGCTTGGTGGGCACCACAGGAACCAACATGAACTTCTTGCATGACCTGTGGGATCTCAACTCCTTGAAGGAAATGGAGGAGAACACCATCAAATCCGCACCTATAAAGGAGATTCTCAAGGTTGGGACCGCTCTGAAGGGTAAACTGCGGCGCATGGCGTCAGATTCCCTCACGCTCGGCTCAGTTCGATGGAAGATTGTCGTGCTGGAGAAATTCAACCAAGGGCATCATCTAGTCAGGAACTATCCTGATTACCGCATCTGAAGTCCCCGGGGATCCGGACGTAGGGGAACCAGTGGTGAGATGGTTCACCCATGGGCCACGATCATCCTCCAGAATAACAGGAGAAATGACTCTTCGGTGTGCCACGTGGATAATTAGATCGTCCAGTTCAGGCTCCGCAAGTGATGTTGCCAGGCTGGCCAAATCATCTGCTCGACTGTTCTGCGACCGTGGGATATAAACAACCTCTGGCCGAGAGGGGAACTTAGCCATTAGACAGAGGGTGCACTCCAGTAATGACACGAGTTCCGACTTTCTGACAACATAGTCACCATTGACCTGCTTGATGACTAGCGCGGAGTCCCCTTTCACATACAGATGGGGTACGTCAATCTTGAGAGCCAACTCGAGGCCAGTGATGAGGGCATGATATTCTACCTCATTGTTGGTGTAGACTTCTAACAACAAGAACGAATACAACATAACATCTTTCTCCGGGGTGATGAAGACGACACCAAGGACCACTCTGTTTAACCTAGGATCATTGAGCCTTCTACCGGTGGGGCTCCGGGAGGCACCATCAAAGTACATCTGCCAGCATGTGATGGCATGATCGCCTGAGAGGATTACCTAATCAGGAAAGCCTAGATCCAGTGGCTGATCCGCGGAGGTTGGATGAGTAGCTAAGAAGTCTACCAATGCCTATCCTTTGATAGACTTTGGAGGTATGAACCTAATGTCGAATTGTTGGAGGATCACTGCCCAGCATGCCAATCGGCCATTCAAAATAGGACGGTTAAGGATGTATTTCAACAGGTGTACCCGAGAGACCAGCTGTACCTCGTGGTGATGCAAGTAGTGCCTAAATTTCTGCACAGAAAATACGAGCGCCATGCATCTCTTCTCGATGGGATAATACCTAATTTCTGTATCGAGGAGCATGCAGCTGAGGTAATAGAGGCTATTCTCTATTCCTTCACTGTTCTTCAGGGTGATAAGTGTGCCGAGGGATCGTTCCAGGGAGGTCACGTAAAGGACCAGCAGCTTTTTGGGAATGGGTGGCATTAAGACTGGAGGTTGGAGCAGATACTACTTGATTTTTTCAAAAGCGATCTGACACACTTCATCCCATTCATAGGCGGTGCCTTTCTTCATGAGCCAGGAAAAGGGCTTACACTTGTCAGCCATATTCGCAATGAATCGGCTTATATAGGCTATGTGGCCTTGGAGGCCTCTTAGCTCCCGAATATTACTCGGGGGAGGCATCTGGATGATGGCCTTGATCTTCTCCAGGTCGATCTCGATGCCTCGGTACCTAAAAACGAAGCCAAGAAACTTTTCGGAGGTGACCCCGAAGGCACACTTTAATAGGTTCATCATCAAGTGGCGAGAACGGAGGAAGCCGAACACTTTCTCAAGGTCTTTGAGATGGTCCTGGCGCTGGAAAGATTTAACCACCAGGTCTTCCATGTAGCATTCCACCAGTGTCCCAAGAATCATCTTGAATATGTGATGCATGGCTCATTGATAGGTGGCACCTGCATTTTTTAGGCCGAAGGGCATAACCTGGTAGCAGAAAGTTCCTTGGGGGGCCCTGAAGGCAGTGAACTCTTCATCCTTGGGGGTCATCCGGATCTAGTTTTACTTGGAGTACCCATCCATGAAAAATAGGGCTTGGAACCTGGTCGTGGCATCGATCAACAACTCTGTCACTGGAAGGGGAAAATCATTCTTCAGACAATGGCGATTGAGATTGCGGAAGTTGATACAGACCCTGATCTGTCCGTTCTTATTCCTGACCGACATAATGGTGGCTAGCCACCGGGGGTACTGAACGTCTTTGACGAAGATGGCTCTGATGAGCCTATCAACTTCGGCCTCAAACATGGCACTGTGAGAGGGGTGCATCTTTCTGGGAGGATTCTTGAACCCGCGATGGTTTGCTGGAAGGCCAAGGCAGTGGACGGATACCTGGGGATATAGTCCTGGCATCTCGTCATAACTCCAAGCGAACACATCACAGTGCTGTCTAAGGATGTATATGTACTGTTGCCGTTCCTCAGGGTGCATAGCGGCGCTGACCAATGTGGGTCTTGGGTCTGCCTCACTACCGAGGTTTACCTACACTAACTCATATATTGTGGTGGAGATGCCCTCCTCAAATGCAGGTGGAGCATCTTCCATGTCCTTTTCTCCGCTTGTGGAGGGATCATCCACGGGGGGAGCCATTTCGGGGCTGCCAGACCCTGATGGGAAGATGGTGCCAGCTTGGGCGGTAGAGGTCGTCAAGTCAAGAGACTCATGAACTACGGAGACCATGGTGACAAAGGAGGTTGATCCAATCCCATCTGGCCTTCGGCCAAAGGGGCCACGCTTTATGACATCAAAGAAGTAGTGGCGCGTCGGCTTGAGCCGATCAATTCCGACCTGGCGAAACAGACACGTACGGCGTACTACCGTTTCCATGAGCCTAACGTCCCGATATCGTACAGGGGTAGGAGGCTTGGGGATCACCTGATCCTGGTTGGTGTAGGATTATGAGGTGATTTCCCGCCGCAGCTTGGACCCAAAAATATGCCTTCCTCTGGTACCCGAAACAACAAAGAACTGCCCCATGATGGGGGTTGTGGCCTCCAACTGATGTATTGGGAAGACATAAGCATCATCCAAACCTGCCCAGGGATCACTTGTGACAGTGGCGGTCTCAACCTCACCTTCCAGGATCTACTTTTCCTTGCTCTTGTAGTAGTCAGTGTCTAGATAACGGGCTTCACAAGAGGAAAAAGGAGACTCATCTCCATGGAGCACGCCCACTCGACTATTAAGGGAGTATTTGAGGCATTGGTGATATGATGAGGGGACCGCTGTGTGAAGGTGGAGCCATGATCTGCCCATCAACGCGTTGTAGGTGGTGTCCTGAGATACAACCATGAATTCGGTATTGGCAATTAGGCCACGAACTGGGTCTTCAAATGAATCTTTCCGAGTAGAGTTTGCTCGGTCTTGTCATACCCCTGGATCCTGAGGTCGGAGGGAGTTAGATCATCCTCAGACAACCCCAGCTTCTGCAGTGTCCGAGTTGGGATTAGCTTAATCCCAGAACTCGTGTCAACAAGAAATCATCGAACTTCCACGCCATTGAACTGGATGGTGATGTACAGTGGGAGAATGTGCCCCTGTATGGGAGGGTCTTCATCTTCACCAGAGAATGAGATAACCGCATGACATTCGTCATTCTCAATCTCCTCGGTGTGGAAGGCTTCTGCAGCCGCTACCTCCGTCTCAAACTGGAGGGGGCTCTTTAGAGCCTCGACGAGTGCCTCACACATTTCAGACTATAGGCGAAGATCCTCAAGGAGATAAATCCTTGCTGGAATCTTGGCCAGGTGCTTCAAAACATCATACTTTTGGGCCAAATGCGAGCTTCTGCTTATAGGAGGTCGCTCTATGATTAGAGGCATGATGGGCTCCACCGACTGGACCGTTGACTGACTGGTACTAGGCACGTCTCGTTGTTCACTAGTCGAAGCCCGGGAAGTGGCTGCCGGATTAAAACCGGAAGGCTGGGGTCGGCTGGTGGCAGGGCAGAGCTGGTCGTGGCATGGCCGAGGCGGTTCTTCCTGATCCAGCAACACAAACGGTGGTGGAGGAAAACCTCTCGATACCGGATGAAGGGGCCGCGTGTGCTGAGCTCTGTATTGGGCCTGCTTCCTAGTCTCAGTGGCGTGCACGACCTGGCTAGAGGTGCCAACTACCGTGCCCCGACGATTCACATAGCCACGACTCCACCGACGTTGGTGATGGCTAGGGAAATTGGGAAGGTCCACCTATCGCTCCTCATCATCAGGAGTCCAAAAGGGATTTACCAACTCTACAGTGTTAACTGAAGCGTACCACAGGTTTTCACTCAAGGAGTCATCCACTACCAGATGGAGTCTCAGAGGGATCCCCATTTCTAGGGGCATAAAATCGCCAATAATGCGGGATGATGATGGAATTGGAAGGGCACATTCTTTCTTCTTGCGCCGCCGCTTTCTCTTCTAGGAAGAGGTAGGATGGGACGACAATGCTGAAGTGGCGCTCGCAGATTCTGAGGGCTTTGGCTGACTCAGGCGGGCACAGATGATGCCATGGGCATGGGCGACCATCCAGCGGGCCATCCAGTCATTATACTTCTGGGACCCATGGTAGGAAAACTGTTTCCACTCATCCTTGTTGCCACTACTGCCATCTGATCTCACGAAGACACTTGCCACTTGCACCGGGGCTGGCCCCAACCTGACTATGTGGTTGTCAATCTAGTCTTGGAGCCATTCCTTGAATAGATAACATCGCTAGATGGTGTGCCCCAGGGTCCGGTGATAAGGGCAGTAGTTAGGGTGATCAGTGAGACGCGCCTCTTCTGGCTTCCGACACTCAGGAAGCCGCACGATCCTCTACTCCAAGGCACTACAGAAATAACCGGGGACCTGGGCTTCGTCAAACGAGTAAGTCTGATTCATTCTGTCTAGAAAGGGGGATCGTGGAGGCTGGCCATGACCAGGGGCCGGAGGAGCATGCTGAAGAGGCAAAGCCTGATTATCTCTCCTAGGTGGTGGCAGTGTGTTACGCGGAGGCGCCTCCCGATTTTGAGGCGGTCGCTGATGGGCTGGAGGCTGTGCCCATGGGGGTGGACTCCTATGGGGCGGCTGAGCTAGCCTCACTGGTAGAAACTCTAGCTGCCTGGGGGCCTCTATCTTGTCCACAATAATGGGCTTGGATCTGGAATCTCTCCTTGCAGGGATTATAGGAGGCAGCGGGCGTGCCTGACAGGCCTATTGTAGGGCTTCTTCGAGGCGCTGAGCCTTGTCTGAGAAGTCCCAGAACCATCCGGGGTAATTATGAGTGAACAAAAAAGGAACCAGATATGCCTTGACGTTCCCTACGCACATTGTGATTAATTTATCCTGAGTTAGTGGCATGTCAAGGGAGTACGTGAGCCCCTTCCACCAGGTGACGAAGTCCGCGACTCGCTCATCGGGCCTTTGTTTTCTCATGAAGAGGTATGCGATGTTCGCCTTCCGGGTTGTGGAACTGAACTGTTAGAGTAATTTCTTGCGAAGGTCCTCACAGCGAGTCATAGATCCGATAGGGAGCTGGCTATACCAGAAGAATGCTGGTCCTTCCAGTGTCTGAACGAAACAACGGAGCTTGGTGGCCTCCTGCTGTGCCGGAGTCCCTAACATATGTCTGCACCTAGAGTTGAAGTGGGCCAGGTGTTTTGGTGGGTCTCCTATCCCGTTAAAGGGGCCGAAAGTGGGGTTCCCAATTCTCGGCAGGGCCGGCATATCATCTACCCACGCTGGGTATGGATTACCGTCCGGTGGGATTGCCACCTGCTGAGTTTCCAGGGCCTCTAAGTGGGCGATGAGTGCTTCCAGTAGATCGTCCGGACATGGGTTCCTGTCCTGATGGGGATATCTAACCACAAGCACATCTTATGGATCTTCAATCTGGCATTCAAGCTCAGCAACTTGAGGTGAGGCTGGTGGAGCGACTCTCGGGGCAGCGGGAGGAAACCGAGCGGGGTCCCTCAGGTGATCACACCGCTCAGGAGGGTTCAGAGAAATGTATCACGCCCGATTTCCATGGGTTCTGGCCTCTCCCATGTCGATGAACGAGGTATGGTCATGGTTTCCCGGGGGAATCTCGTCATAGGGTAGGTGCTCCTACCCCTCCTGTCCTGGACTAGGATTACCATAGTTAAGCCGCTGCTCTGCAATGCGTTCGACCAAGAGATCATCAACCAGCCTCTTTTGCTTAGCAAGCTGTTGGTGTAGCATAGGCTTCTCGAGATATTCTTCTACCTTCTGTACTGGGGAAGATGGGTCGGCGAGCTTGACATCCCTAACATGCTCTTTACCCTTGTCGATGTTTTGGCTCAGTTTTAATGCCTCAGTAGGTGTGGGGAGACCTAGGAGGCTCCTCTGTTGGTGTGTAATCCTCCTAGATGGGTCCAGTAGCTGATTTTCCTCAGGGGATGATTCCCCATTGAGGAGTTCCACACTATTCCCCTCACCCGAAGGGTTGGACATGTTGACCGCCACTGCCCTTGGTGACATTCCCTCAGAGCCGCCCAGAGAATTCGGTTGTCAGAAAACTGCACAGAAAAGAAGGGCAGCGTACTTCCCCCATCCGCAGACGTGCGCATGGGGGTGGCTTCCTTGATAACCTTGCGGAGTATTTGAAAACTCTGGACACATTGTTTCTGGAGGGCCATGTGGTGGACTAGTGACTCAGGGTGCCGAACCACGGGGAGCGCTGCCAGGTCGATCCGATGGAACTACTCGCCGATATCCTCGAGATGTGCTTGACTCCCGGGATAAGGCGCTAGCTGGTGGCGAAGACGAGAGTGACTCACACGGAGAGTTTGTAAGAAACATTCAAACTCTCCTGGGGTGAGTGACTCTGGAATATCAAAATATGATCCTGCGCCGGCCAAAACTTCTCATGGAAGTGTCCTGCTGTGAGGATTTTCTAGAAGCTCCACGACTCTGGTTCGGGATCCAGCCCTTGATGCCCCTGCTCATCAACCAATAATGGCTAGGGAACTGGAAGCGGTGTTGAGGTAGGCCGATTGGATGGTGGGCCGGACGACGGAGAATACGGCGAGCAGGCCGATTGGCCGCAGATCCCTATGTCATCCTCCAAGGGTTGCAGTGTCCTGGCTGCCACGTCGCGATAGGATGGGCCGGCGAGTGGGCCTCCAATCACAACGTTGGTGCTTGCTGAGGGTGTGTCATGTCGCGACTCTTCTGTCAGTCCCTATAAAAGTTCCCCACCCTCCCTGACTGAGGTGGAAGGTGCTTCTGGGGAGTCCAATGGTAACTTCAACTCTGATCCCTGGGGGTACGCCTAGTCCTCGTTCTCCTGGATCTACCTTCAGAGGGAGGTGGGAATCATGCAGATCTCACATTCGGTGAGTACGAGACTAACGCGCCACGTCCCCATCCCTGCCCTTGACTCAAAGGGTTGTGAGGAAGGTTCCATCATCAAGTCGTACTCCGCCTCAGAGTCTGAGAAACAGACTGGTCTGATTTCCATCCGGACTCCCCTAACATTCCTCTTACGACGACAACGTACCACCTTCCTGCCCCTGGGTGGCTCCTCGGGGCAGGGATGACTTCCGTCAAGGAGTCCTATGGCCGCAATAGTGCTGGGGAAGAGAGGACTGAAGGCCAGGGTGCGTGAAGCAAGAGGACAGATGTTGAAGGGACATGGGGAGGACCTCCATGTGGGTGAATGACCGGATACGCAATGACTCCATACTCACGGCCAGCGGTAGAGGAAGTGACCTCATACCCAGTGCAATGAGCGCTGGAAAAAGCCATACCCGAAGCGTAGTTGTCGCAGAGAAGCCTTCTGCTTTCCAGATTAGTGGTACAGAATGGGCCTTCATGGTGGGTGGCACTACTGCGGATTGGTCCGCGGTGGCCATTGCCTATGCCCGCGACCGGGAGAGTCGACCCAACCTGCCTACAGGGTGATCGGTTCCTCGATCCGAGTCGGGCATGTGACTGCCCCTGCTCAACGTGTTCGGGGGGCTGGTAACATGAGTAAGTATGGGTTGGGCCATAGTTGTTTCTGATGTTGGTGCCCCAGGGAGGGCATTCTCTTCCGCTCGCGCCCGACGCTGGTGTCGGGTCATATGGGTTGGAGCCGGTGGTGCGGGCACAAAGATTTTCTGCTCCTCGGCCTAGGGAGTCAGGAGGTGGAATCAACGGAGCCTGGCGGGGGATCTTACCGTGATCCCCTAGGATGGGTCTCCGATCGGGCGGACCTGGACATCCCCCACCTCATCGGCGTAGGGGAGGAAGGTGTCAAGGCACTCCGAGGATAGGCTCCCGAAATGGTTGAACGTCGGAGTGGGAAGCAATGGATCCCAGCTCGGCCCACGGGTGCGGTGATGGCGGTGAGGCGCAGCTACCTCTAGATCCAAATGGGCCATTCCCCTGGTGGGGATGACCCCTTCCTCCTTGTACCTACTAACCTGGTCGTTGATCACACTTCGTTAGATGATCTCTGACGGGGAGAGGGGGCGTGAGCACCCAAAAGTCGCAGAATTTGGAGTCGGAACAGCTGTGGAAAAGGTAGGACCACGCGGGGTGGCTGCATCGGTACTGCCCCTACCCCTGCGCTGGTGGGCTGGTGGCGATCGAGCTCCGGATGCAGCGATCTGATTGCTAGAAGCAGGGAGATGAACCCATTAGTACTAATAGGAAAAGAAATCGACAACCTGTAGCCCAGCGTCATTCCATCTTCCGTGGTCGGCGAGAGGGATCCACACTAAGGGCATCACAGAATGGAGTGATCAACGTCCTGACTGCCTCAAACCCCTGGCAGGTTTCATATGACAACCCTGCTTTTTATTACAACTTAAACATGCTTTATTACATAAAACTTCACTTGATACAACAAAGAAGATCGAGAGGTTTAGTGCCTTTGGGGCTTAGTATCATTACATAAAAACTTTAAACTTGAAATACAACATCCTTATTGAAAACTTCCTTTACATGACCACTACATTCCTTCGTACTTAGCATTGCATGGGATAACCTGAGGACATGCATAAGAAAAGGGTGAGCTATAAAGCCCAGTAAGGGAGTACACAATGAATAACATGAGGAGTACAATACATGTTAGGCAATAGGCATATCAATAGAGCATAAGAGAGACATGAACATAAAGGCATGATAAAGCATGATAATCATAACATGGAAATGTGGCAACAACACTTAACATTGAATTAGCATGAGCCAAGGCTCATTGCACATGGAGCATTAGTAAACCCTCATTGCACTTGAAGCACGAGTAAACCCTCATTGCACTTGAATTAGCATGAGTCAACACTCATTGCACATGACGTATCATGATACTATACTTTACCCAATGCATTGGAGCGCTATCAGGGGGCACCCTTCTTAAACATTTTATTTCATGCATAAGTGTGCCACATGGATCAAAAAACATGGATTCATAAAACATAATCATTTATTCCACGATAAAGGAATGTGGAATTCATACATGAAACTTTACAATCAATAAGTAAATGTGCATAAAGGTGAATACCCTTGATGGAGAAATGGGCATGGTATTCACTACACAATGATATTGGCTTAGAAAATCGGTGTGATTTCGGCAGCGTAACGGCGTGACATAAGAATTCATAAAAAAGTCTGATGAGAGAGAAAGGGGTTCCTCATAATATTTACATGTAATGGACAGTAAGAAGGTCATATAGATACATGTCCCAACAATTGAAAAGGAATTTAGATTCATGATACAAAAGTATTGCTTGAATATAAAAGAGGAGAAAAAGGTTCCTTTCGGAATTTCGGCATAGTAACGGGTGTACATGGGAGGCATTTAATGAGAGAGAAAGGGGTCTCCCATCATTCAAACAATAAGAGGGCAGTATGGGAGAGGTGCGAAACCATACCCCAACATTCATAAATGAAATTAAAAGGGAAATACAACTTAAAGAAAAATTGACAAAAATGAGAAAGGAAGAAAAACCCTTACTTGGAAGTGTGCTTCCAAAGGCTAGAGAGAGGCTTGTGAGAGGCTTCTTGGGAGCTTGGGGCACCTTGAGAGGATTCTAGAGAGAGTAGGGCAGAGGTTGGACGAACTTAAAGGGCTTTGGGTGAGGAGGAAGTGGGAGATTGTGTGGGTTTATATAGGAAAGGTGAGAGAATTCTTTATTATTTAGGTTTGGGACCCCTTATATTAAAATAATCCAAACCACAAACCATCCCATGGTATTTGCCCATGGTTTCTGGAAAAGGAAATAGGAAAAAAATATTTTACAAGTCCAAGGTCCGAACTTATTAAAAAATTAGGGTTGCTTATGTGGAGGTGAGTCACACTCCCATGGAAATTAATTTAAAAAGGCAAAGTGTTGAATAAGTCTTGAGGGCTCCATTAATGCTTTGAAAAGTGAGTCAAACAAACCCAAAACCTCATTATTTTAATGATAAAACATATATTGGCCGAACATAAGGATTATGGTATTTTATTACATCACCATTGGGTCATTATGATGTCATAAAACACATTATATATTTAAATGGTATTTAATTTTTACCCAAAAATTTGACTGTCTCAGAAAATTATGAAAAATTCACCGTTGGATAATTTCGACATCCTGATTCCAAAAATAATATTTATTTTATCTAAATAATTTTCTAAATATGTGAATTTTCACTTTTAAAATAAAAACCGACATTTATAAAAATTCACGGGTTTTGACAGAAATGGCCTTCAAACCTTAATAAAAAAATTTTAATTGCATTCATAAAATTATAAGATCATTTATATTTAATAAAAATTAATTTAATATTAATAATAATATTTTATTAAAATATTATTTAATTCAAAAATCCTTTAATTTAATAAAATATAATTCTTAATTAAATAATAACTAAAAACACTGTTTGTACTTTAAAAACTAATTACAATGTATCAAAAATGACTAGAAATTATATTCATTATTATATATAAAAATAATGTACATGAACATGGTGCTACTTATTTGTTACATAACCCCTTAAAATAGCCGCATAAGACCTAAGGGTAAGGTGTGCGATGGTGACAGACTCTTGGGGTTGCTCGGATAACATCGCTCGAGTGGTAATCTCTATCAACTTCCATTTTTCCCGTAGACGATCACGTTCGAGCTTGACTTGATGAAGCTCAGCTTGGGCTTGGTCAAGGGAAAAGCCCAAAGACGCCACCTCTTTTCCGAGCTCCGACAAATGGGCTTCGTAAGGGGCAATTCTACTGGATGAGGCCATCGCTTCCTTTGTCTGAGTAGAAAATTGGTTCGTTAAAGCCTTATATTTAAACTACCCAGATGATCACTATTCAACGGCTATAAAAGCAACGGTCACAAATCTTAAAGTAAAACTAAAAAAGTTGATATCTTATAAAAACATTTTTCATAAAGAAACATTTAACTGGATCAAGAGGTATTTTCCATTAATGAAATTTTGGGTCGTTACAACATTCCCCCCTTAAGAAATTTCGCCCTCAAAATTTTCCTTTTCCCACACTAAAACAAATGGGGGTAACTTAGCTTCATTATATCCTCCGACTCCCAAGTTGCTTCTTCAAACTTGTGGTTTCTCCACAACACCTTGACGAGGGGAATTGTCTTATTTCGTAGAACTTTTTCTCTACGATCTAAGATCTTCACTGGTTGCTCCTCATAAGAAAGATCGTCTTCTAATTGTACCACCTCGGAAGAGAGTACATGTGAAGGGTCTGGTATGTACTTCCTTAAGAGGGATACATGGAAGACATCATGCACCTTGGCCATAGTAGGTAGAAGTGCTAGTCGATAGGCCACAGCCCCAACACGATCAAGAATCTCGAATGGGCCGATGTACCTTGGACTTAACTTCCCTTTCTTTCCAAACCTCATGACCTTCTTCCACAGAGATATGCGTAAAAACACCATATCTCCGACTTTAAACTCAAGGTCTCGTCGACGATTATCTGCATAACTCTTCTGTCGACTTTGGGCTGCCTTGATATGCTGCTGAATGGTTTTCACCTTCTCCACCATTTCTTCGACCATTTCTGGTCCAAGCAGCTTACGTTCACCGACCTCATCCCAACATGCCGGTGTTCTACACCTTTTCCCATACAGGGCTTCATATGGTTCCATTTGGATGCTCGAGTGGAAACTATTATTATAAGAGAACTCAACTAGAGGAAGATGTTGATCCCATCCTCCTTTAAAGTCCATTGAGCACGCTCTCAACATATCCTCAAGTGTTTGGATAGTCCGCTCAGATTGGCCATCAGTTTGAGGATGATAGGCCGTACTGAAGTTCAGTTCAGTATTCAGAGCATGTTGAAGACTCTTCCAAAACTTAGAGGTAAATCTTGGATATCGGTCAGAAACAATAGATAGTGGTACTCCATGCAACCGTACCACTTCCCTGATATATATCCGTGCCAGTTGATCCAAAGAGAAATCCTCTCGAATAGCAATGAAGTGTGCAGTCTTTGTAAGACGATCCACAATAACCCAGATTGCATTGTTGCTTTTGGATGTCCTTGGAAGTCCAGTGACGAAGTCCATGGTGATGTTCTCCCATTTCCATTCTAGTATGGGCAATGGTTGCATCATCCCCTTAGACTTCTGCCTCTCTGCCTTCACTTACTGACACACCAGGCACTTTGATGTATATTCGGCGATCTCCTTCTTAATATTATCCCACCAAAAGTTTTCTCGGAGATCTCGATACATCTTTTTGCTCCCTGGGTGAATAGAGAAATTTGAACTATGTGCATCATCCAAAAGTTCCTTCTTCAGCTCCGAACTTGATGGGACACATAGTCTTTTCCCAAACCGCACAATTCCTTCTTAATTAACATTAAACTCTGAGGATTTTCCCTTTTTGATAGCTTCCACTTTTTCTTGGATTCTCGCATCATCCTTTTGAGCATCCTTTAACCTTTCCAAAAGAGATGGTTGAGCAATCATTTGTGAATGGATTGATGATGTTCCCTTCTTTATGATTCCCACGTCCATCTTCATCAAGTCTAAGAAGATTGGATCCTTCTCAATTCTCATCATTGATAGAATTGCTGGATCCTTTCTACTTAGGGCATCCGCCACCTTGTTCGCCTTCCCAGGGTGGTAATGTATTGAACAGTCATAATCCTTTATGAGCTCTATCCATCTTCTCTGGCGCATATTAAGCTCTTTCTGTGTGAATATATATTTAAGACTCTTGTGGTCAGTATATATCTCACATTTCTCTCCATAGAGATAATGCCGCCAGATTTTCAAGGCAAAGATCACCACCTCCAACTCCAGATCATGCGTTGGATAGTTTCGCTCATGGATTTTCAACTGTCTTGAGGCATAGGATATCACTTTATCATTCTGCATCAGCACACATCCTAAGCCCTTCTTCGAAGCATCACTGAATACCACAAAAAGCTCCCCACTTGTGGGTAAAGTGAGCACGGGTGCAGTGATAAGTCTCCTTTTCAACTCCTTGAAGCTTTCTTCGCATTCATCACTCCAAGAAAACTTTACTCCCTTTCGAGTTAGCTTGGTAAGAGGGTTGGACAATCGTGAGAAGTTTCTCACAAATCGTCGATAATATCCAGCTAACCCCAAGAAGCTATGGATATCAGTTACCGATGTTGGCCTCGGCCATCCCTCAATTGCATCTGTTTTGGAGGGGTCCACAGATATCCCATTGCTTGTGATGATATGTCCCAAGAATGAGACCTCCTTCAACCAGAACTCACACTTGCTGTACTTGGCATAGAGCTTCTCCTTGCGCAAAGTCTCCAGTACAGTTCTTAAATGCTCCTCATGGTCCTCCTTGGTTTTGGAGTATATTAGAATATCATCTATAAAGACTACCACAAATTTATCTAGGTAATCTCTAAAGACTCTATTCATCAAGTCCATGAATATTGATGGCGAATTGGTGAGTCCAAAAGGCATTACTATGAATTCATAGTGCCCGTACCTTGTACGAAAAGCAGTCTTGGGGATATCTTCCTTCTTCACCCTTACTTGATAATATCCCGACCGCAAGTCGACCTTGGAGAAGTATTGTGCTCCACGCAGCTGATCAAACAAGTCATCGATTCTTGGGAGAGGATACTTGTTCTTTATCGTGATTTTGTTAAGTTCACGATAATTGATGCAAAGCCGCATTGACCCATCCTTCTTCTTGACGAAGAGGACTGGTGCACCCCATGGTGATGCACTTGGGCGTATAAACACTTTATCCAGATTCTCCTGTAGTTGTTTCTTCAGTTCTTCAAGCTCAACCACAGCCATTCTATATGGAGTCTTGGATATTGGTAGCGCCCCAGGTATAAGTTCAATTGAGAACTCAACATCTCTTCTTGGAGGAAGACCAGGAAGTTCCTCGGGAAATACTTCAGCGAATTCCCTCACAATAGGCATTTCTTCAAGGGTGGTTTCTTCCTTGGACTCAATCATCTGAGCCAGATATGCGTGCTCATAAGGCAGTAATATCCATGCTTGAGATGGTGGAGATAAAGGAGATTCATCTTCCTCCTGACACTTGTAAAGAATCGGGGGTCGATTCTCCATATGGAGTGTGATTTCCCTCTCCCGACAATTTATGTTGGCTCTATATAAGGAAAGCCAATCCATGCCAAGAATTGCATCAAATTCCACCAAAGGGAGTATGACGAGGTTCGCCGGGAAATTCAATCCACAGATTATAATAGGGGAGGACTTATACTCATGCGATGCAATGATTGCCCCATTTGCCGTACTCACCGACATCTTTACTTCCATGATTTGTGGTGGTGCAGGGAT
This sequence comes from Viscum album, assembly GCA_963277665.1. Lineage (NCBI taxonomy): Eukaryota > Viridiplantae > Streptophyta > Magnoliopsida > Santalales > Viscaceae > Viscum > Viscum album. The sequence continues at coordinate 1,542,392,299 of OY728135.1, read as the reverse complement.
TGTTCTACTAAACTTTTGAGATATAAAAGAATGCGTAGAACCTGAATCAAAAAGTACGTTCGCTATTCTTGAATGAATAACTAGCGTACCTGTCACCACTTCGTTGTCGGGGTTCACTTCGGCAGAAGTGATGGCAAAAGCTCTTCCTTGCTGTCTTGGAGGTTGTTGATTGCCTCCGATAACCCTTGGATTAGGGCACTGATTCGCAAAATGACCCGGTTCTTTGCATTTGAAGCATTGAACAACGCGTTGAGGTTCGAACGGAGCGTTCCTCCCCTCCGTCGCAGCCGCGGGTCCTTCTTGCTGACAGTTAACAGCTAGGTGCCCTTCTCTTCCACACTTAAAGCATTTTCTTGTCCCCCTAAGGCAATTTACAGGGTGGTTTTTTCCACACTTTTGGCAAGTGGGGTGCTGGAATTTCTTAGCGCCGTTGGATTTATCCATCGGACCACCAGCATTGAAGTCCACCTTCCGCTTCTTGTCCCCATGATACCCCTGTGATTCTCCGATCTTCATTTCAACCATGAGGGCACATCGGACAATTTCCTCATAGCTGTCGAAGTCACGGATCGCTAATGCTTTCCGCAAGCTAGGCTTCATCCCACCAAAGAAGCGGTCAACCTTGCATTCGGGGGTAACGACAAAGCCGGAAGCGTATCGTGCAAGCCTTGTGAAGTTTGCCTCGTACGCTCCCACAGATTCCTCATCTTTCTGCTTGAGGGAAAGGAAGTCCCTTTCCATCTTAAGACGGAGGGTGCGTGGAAAATATTTATCAAAAAACATCTTCCGGAATACCTTCCATTCCAAAGCCTCGATCTCCTCATCAGGCTTCGTATTTTTGATCAACGTCCACCATTGATCAGCTTCACCCTCCATACGATAAGCCGCCAGGAGAACCTTCTCTTTTTCAGAGCATTGGAGGATGGAGAATATATTTTCAATGGAGTTGATCCATTTTTCAGCAATCGTGGGATCGGATGATCCACTAAAAGTAGGAGGCCTTTGTCTCATGAAGCTTTCAATAGCGACTTGTTCTTTCTTAGGGGGGGTTGAACGTTCCTCTTGACCAGTGTTTCTATTCAAAACTTGAGTTAGCTGAGAGAGAAGCGTGACAAAGTTCGCGATTCCCGCTCCCATTGGATTGGGCATCTCATAAGTACAATCATCACACTGATCTTCACAACAGTTGTTAGCCCGAGTTCTCCTATTACCGGCCATTGGCTGGAATAAAAGAAAGTTAGGGGTAACACATAAAGGTTAATCCAAAGACAAAAGTTGATGACTTATAAATAAACTTTAATCTCTTTAACTCATGAGTCTATAGGATTCAATCCAGGCTTTTCATGATCTTCCTTCTAACATATATTCTTAGGGGAATTTTTCCCTTAATAAGGGTTCATACTAAGATTGTGAATTTATCAAAACATATCCCCCGGGAGTGTCGTAACCAAGAGTGCATCAAGGCCTGTTGTCGTGCACCAGTTCCCGTTCGAGTCTAGCTCAAAGCGGTGTTTTCGGGTTTTACCCCTAGGATACATCTGGGCCAGAGCCGCCTATACCTGCTCGTATCCAGACAGGGATGTATTTGTTTGATAAACCACTTACTTAGTATTTACCAAAACATAGGGATGTTTTTATTATGCTTAGTCTTGTATCTAAGGCTTTACTAGGGTTTCCTAATCCCAAAAATAACTAAACCTACCCTCTGATACCAACTATGACAACCCTGCTTTTTATTACAACTTAAACATGCTTTATTACATAAAACTTCACTTGATACAACAAAGAAGATCGAGAGGTTTAGTGTCTTTGGGGCTTAGGATCATTACATAAAAACTTTAAACTTGAAATACAACATCCTTATTGAAAACTTCCTTTACATGACCACTACATTCCTTCGTACTTAGCATTGCATGGGATAACCTGAGGACATGCATAAGAAAAGGGTGAGCTATAAAGCCCAGTAAGGGAGTACACAATGAATAACATGAGGAGTACAATAAATGTTAGGCAATAGGCATATCAATAGAGCATAAGAGAGACATGAACATAAAGGCATGATAAAGCATGATAATCATAACATGGAAATGTGGAAACAACACTTAACATTGAATTAGCATGAGCCAAGGCTCATTGCACATGGAGCATGAGTAAACCCTCATTGCACTTGAAGCACGAGTAAACCCTCGTTGCACTTGAATTAGCATGAGTCAACACTCATTTCACATGACGTATCATGATACTATACTTTACCCAATGCATTGGAGCGCTATCAGTGCGCACCCTTCTTAAACATTTTATTTCATGCATAAGTGTGCCACATGGATCATAAAACATGGATTCATAAAACATAATCATTTATTCCATGATAAAGGAATGTGGAATTCATACATGAAACTTTACAATCAATAAGTAAATGTGCATAAAGGTGAATACCCTTGATGGATAAATGGGCATGGTATTCACTACACAATGATATTGGCTTAGAAAATCAGTGTGATTTCGGCAGCGTAACGGCGTGACATAAGAATTCATAAAAAAGTATGATGAGAGAGAAAGGGGTTACTCATCATATTTACATGTAATGGACAGTAATAAGGTCATATAGATACATGTCCCAACAATTGAAAAGGAATTTAGATTCATGATACAAAAGTATTGCTTGAATATAAAAGAGGAGAAAAAGGTTCCTTTCGGAATTTCGGCATAGTAACGGGTGTACATGGGAGGCATTTAATGAGAGAGAAAGGGGTCTCCCATCATTCAAACAATAAGAGGTCAGTATGGGAGAGGTGCGAAACCATACCCCAACATTCATAAATGAAATTAAAAGGGCAATACAACTTAAAGAAAAATTGACAAAAATGAGAAAGGAAGAAAAACCCTTACTTGGAAGTGTGCTTCCAAAGGCTAGAGAGAGGCTTGTGAGAGGCTTCTTGGGAGCTTGGGGAACCTTGAGAGGATTCTAGAGAGAGTAGGGCAGAGGTTGGACGAACTTCAAGGGCTTTGGGTGAGGAGGAAGTGGGAGCTTGGGTGGGTTTATATAGGAAAGGTGAGAGAATTCTTTATTATTTAGGTTTGGGACCCCTTATATTAAAATAATCCAAACCACAAACCATCCCATGGTATTTGCCCATGGTTTCTGGAAAAGGAAAGAGGAAAACAATATTTTACAAGTCCAAGGTCCGAACTTATTAAAAAATTAGGGTTGCTTATGTGGAGGTGAGTCACACTCCCATGGAAATTAATTTAAAAAGGCAAAGTGTTGAATAAGTCTTGAGGGCTCCATTAATGCTTTGAAAAGTGAGTCAAACAAACCCAAAACCTCATTATTTTAATGATAAAACATATATTGGCCGAACATAAGGATTATGGTATTTTATTACATCACCATTGGGTCATTATGATGTCATAAAACACATTATATATTTAAATGGTATTTAATTTTTACCCAAAAATTTGACTGTCTCAGAAAATTATGAAAAATTCACCGTTGGATAATTTCGACGTCCTGATTCCAAAAATAATATTTATTTTATCTAAATAATTTTCTAAGTATGTGAATTTTCACTTTTAAAATAAAAACCGACATTTATAAAAATTCACGGGTTTTGACAGAAATGGCCTTCAAACCTTAATAAAAAAATTTTAATTGCATTCATAAAATTATAAGATCATTTATATTTAATAAAAATTAATTTAATATTAATAATAATATTTTATTAAAATATTATTTAATTCAAAAATCCTTTAATTTAATAAAATATAATTCTTAATTAAATAATAACTAAAAACACCGTTTGTACTTTAAAAACTAATTACAATGTATCAAAAATGACTAGAAATTATATTCATTATTATATATAAAAATAATGTACATGAACATGGTGCTACTTATTTGTTACATAACCCCTTAAAATAGCCGCATAAGACCTAAGTGTAAGGTGTGCGATGGTGACAGACTCTTGGGGTTGCTCGGATAACATCGCTCGAGTGGTAATCTCTATCAAGTTCCATTTTTCCCGTAGACGATCACGTTCGTGCTTGACTTGATGAAGCTCAGCTTGGGATTGGTCAAGGGAAAAGCCCAAAGACGCCACCTCTTTTCCGAGATCCGACAAATGGGCTTCGTAAGGGGAAATTCTACTGGATGAGGCCATCACTTCCTTTGTCTGAGTAGAAAATTGGTTCGTTAAATCCTTATATTTAAACTACCTAGATGATCACTGTTCAACGACTATAAAAGTAACGGTCACAAATCTTAAAGTAAAACTAAAAAAGTTGATATCTTATAAAAACATTTTTCATAAAGAAACATTTAACTGGATCAAGAGGGATTTTCCATTAATGAAATTTTGGGTCGTTACAACATTCCCCCCTTAAGAAATTTTGCCCTCAACATTTTCCTTTTCCCACACTAAAACAAATGTGGGTAACTTAGCTTCATCATATCCTCCGACTCCCAAGTTTCTTCTTCAAACTTGTGGTTTCTCCACAACACCTTGACGAGGGGCATTGTCTTATTTCGTAGAACTTTTTCTCTACGATCTAAGATCTTCACTGGTTGCTCCTCATAAGAAAGATCGTCTTCTAATTGTACCACCTCGGAAGAGAGTACATGTGAAGGGTCTGGTATGTACTTCCTTAAGAGGGATACATGGAAGACATCATGCACCTTGGCCATAGTAGGTGGAAGTGCTAGTCGATAGGCCACAGCCCCAACACGATCAAGAATCTCGAATGGGCCGATGTACCTTGGACTTAACTTCCCTTTCTTTCCAAACCTCATGACCTTCTTCCACGGAGATATGCGTAAAAACACCATATCTCCGACTTTAAACTCAAGGTCTTGTTGACGATTATCTGCATAACTCTTCTGTCGACTTTGGGCTGCCTTGATATGCTGCTGAATGGTTTTCACCTTCTCCACCATTTCTTCGACCATTTCTGGTCCAAGCAGCTTACGTTCACCGACCTCATCCCAACATGCCGGTGTTCTACACCTTTTCCCATACAGGGCTTCATATGGTGCCATTTGGATGCTCGAGTGGAAACTATTATTATAAGCGAACTCAACTAGAGGAAGATGTTGATCCCATCCTCCTTTAAAGTACATTGAGCACGCTCTCAACATATCCTCAAGTGTTTGGATAGTCCGCTCAGATTGGCCATCAGTTTGAGGATGATAGGCCGTACTGAAGTTCAGTTCAGAATTCAGAGCATGTTGAAGACTCTTCCAAAACTTAGAGGTAAATCTTGGATCTCGGTCAGACACAATAGATAGTGGTACTCCATGAAACCGTACCACTTCCCTGATATATATCTGTGCCAGTTGATCAAAAGAGAAATCCTCTCGAATAGCAATGAAGTGTGCAGTCTTTGTAAGACGATCCACAATAACCCAGATTGCATTGTTGCTTTTGGATGTCCTTGGAAGTCCAGTGACGAAGTCCATGGTGATGTTCTCCCATTTCCATTCTGGTATGGGCAATGGTTGCATCATCCCCTTAGACTTCTGCCTCTCTGCCTTCACTTGCTGACACACCAGGCACTTTGATGTATATTCGGCGATCTCCTTCTTCATATTATCCCACCAAAAGTTTTCTCGGAGATCTCGATACATCTTTTTGCTCCCTGGGTGAATAGAGAAATTTGAACTATGTGCATCATCCAAAAGTTCCTTCTTCAGCTCCGAACTTGATGGGACACATAGTCTTTTCCCAAACCACACAATTCCTTCTTCATTAACATTAAACTCTGAGGATTTTCCCTTTTTGATAGCTTCCACTTTTTCTTGGATTCTCGCATCATCCTTTTGAGCATCCTTTAACCTTTCCAAAAGAGATGGTTGAGCAATCATTTGTGAAAGGATTGATGATGTTCCCTTCTTTATGATTCCCACGTCCATCTTTATCAAGTCTAAGAAGATTGGATCCTTCTCAATTCTCATCATTGATAGAATTGCTAGATCCTTTCTACTTAGGGCATCCGCCACCTTGTTCGCCTTCCCAGGGTGGTAATGTATTGAACAGTCATAATCCTTTATGAGCTCTATCCATCTTCTCTGGCGCATATTAAGCTCTTTCTGTGTGAATATATATTTAAGACTCTTGTGGTCAGTATATATCTCACATTTCTCTCCATAGAGATAATGCCGCCAGATTTTCAAGGCAAAGATCACCACCGCCAACTCCAGATCATGCGTTGGATAGTTTCGCTCATGGATTTTCAACTGTCTTGAGGCATAGGATATCACTTTATCATTCTGCATCAGCACACATCCTAAGCCCTTCTTCCAAGCATCACTGAATACCACAAAAAGCTCCCCACTTGTGGGTAAAGTGAGCACGGGTGCAGTGATAAGCCTCCTTTTCAACTCCTTGAAGCTTTCTTCGCATTCATCACTCCAAGAAAACTTTACTCCCTTTCGAGTTAGCTTGGTAAGAGGGTTGGACAATCGTGAGAAGTTTCTCACAAATCGTCGATAATATCCAGCTAACCCCAAGAAGCTACGGATATCAGTTACCGATGTTGGCCTCGACCATCCCTCAATTGCATCTATTTTCGAGGGGTCCACAGATATCCCATTGCTTGTGATGATATGGCCCAAGAATGAGACCTCCTTCAACCAGAACTCACACTTGCTGTACTTGGCATAGAGCTTCTCCTTGCGCAAAGTCTCCAGTACAGTTCTTAAATGCTCCTCATGGTCCTCCTTGGTTTTGGAGTATATTAGAATATCATCTATAAAGACTACCACAAATTTATCTAGGTAATCTCTAAAGTCTCTATTCATCAAGTCCATGAATATTGCTGGCGCATTGGTGAGTCCAAAAGGCATTACTATGAATTCATAGTGCCCGTACCTTGTACGAAAAGCAGTCTTGGGGATATCTTCCTTCTTCACCCTTACTTGATAATATCCCGACCGCAAGTCGACCTTGGAGAAGTATTGTGCTCCACGTAGCTGATCAAACAAGTCATCGATTCTTGGGAGAGGATACTTGTTCTTTATCGTGATTTTGTTAAGTTCAAGATAATCGATGCAAAGCCGCATTGACCCATCCTTCTTCTTGACGAAGAGGACTGGTGCACCCCATGGTGATGCACTTGGGCGTATAAACCCTTTATCCAGATTCTCCTGTAGTTTTTTCTTCAGTTCTTCAAGCTCAACCACAACCATTCTATATGGAGTCTTGGATATTGGTAGCGCCCCAGGTATAAGTTCAATTGAGAACTCAACATCTCTTCTTGGAGGAAGACCAGGAAGTTCCTCGGGAAATACTTCAGCGAATTTCCTCACAATAGGCATTTCTTCAAGGGTGGTTTCTTCCTTGGACTCAATCATCTGAGCCAGATATGCGTGCTCATAAGGCAGTAATATCCATGCTTGAGATGATGGAGCTAAAGGAGATTCATCTTCCTCCTGACACTTGTAAAGAATCGGGGGTCGGTTCTCCATATGGAGTGTGATTTCCCTCTCCCGACAATTTATGTTGGCTCTATATAAGGAAAGCCAATCCATGCCAAGAATTGCATCAAATTCCACCAAAGGGAGTATGACGAGGTTCGCCGGGAAATTCAATCCACAGATTATAACAGGGGAGGACTTATACTCATGCGATGCAATGATTGCCCCATTTGCCGTACTCACCGACATCTTTACTTCCATGATTTGTGGTGGTGCAGGGATTGTTCTACTAAACTTTTGAGATATAAAAGAATGCGTAGAACCTGAATCAAAAAGTACGTTCGCTATTCTTGAATGAATAACTAGCGTACCTGTCACCACTTCGTTGTCGGGGTTCACTTCGGCAGAAGTGATGACAAAAGCTCTTTCTTGCTGTCTTGGAGGTTGTTGATTGCCTCCGATAACCCTTGGATTAGAACACTGATTCGCAAAATGACCCGGTTCTTTGCATTTGAAGCATTGAACAACGCGTTGAGGTTCGAACAGAGCGTTCCTCCCCTCCGTCGCAGCCGCGGGTCCTTCTTGCTGACAGTTAACAGCTAGGTGCCCTTCTCTTCCACACTTAAAGCATTTTCTTGTCCCCCTAAGGCAATTTCCAGGGTGCGTTTTTCCACACTTTTGGCAAGTGGGGTGCTGGAATTTCTTAGCACTGTTGGATTTATCCATCGGACCACCAGCATTGAAGTCCACCTTCCGCTTCTTGTCCCCATGATACCCCTGTGATTCTCCGATCTTCATTTCAACCTTGAGGGCACATCGGACAATTTCCTCATAGCTGTCGAAGTCACGGATCACTAATGCTTTCCGCAAGCTAGGCTTCATCCCACCAAAGAAGAGGTCAACATTGCATTCGGGGGTAACGACAAAGTCGGAAGCGTATCGTGCAAGCCTTGTGAAGTTTGCCTCGTACGCTCCCACAGATTCCTCATCTTTCTGCTTGAGGGAAAGGAAGTCCCTTTCCATCTTAAGACGGAGGGTGCGTGGAAAATATTTATCGAAAAACATCTTCCGGAATACCTTCCATTCCAAAGCCTCGATCTCCTCCTCAGGCCTCGTATTTTTGATCAACGTCCACCATTGATCAGCTTCACCCTCCATACGATAAGCCGCCAGGAGAACCTTCTCTTTTTCAGAGCATTGGAGGATGGAGAATATCTTTTCAATGGAGTTGATCCATTGTTCAGCAATCGTGGGATCGGATGATCCACTAAAAGTAGGAGGCCTTTGTCTCATGAAGCTTTCAATAGCGACTTGTTCTTTCTTAGGGGGGGTTGAACGTTCCTATTGACCAGTGTTTCTATTCAAAACTTGAGTTAGCTGAGAGAGAAGCGTGACAAAGTTCGCGATTCCCGCTCCCATTGGATTGAGCATCTCATAAGTACAATCATCACACTGATCTTCACAACGGTTGTTAGCCCGAGTTCTCCTATTACCGGCCATTGGCTGGAATAAAAGAAAGTTAGGGGTAACACATAAAGGTTAATCCAAAGACAAAAGTTGATGACTTATAAATAAACTTTAATCTCTTTAACTCATGAGTCTATAGGATTCAATCCAGGCTTTTCATGATCTTCCTTCTAACATATATTCTTAGGGGCATTTTTCCCTTAATAAGGGTTCATACTAAGATTGTGAATTTATCAAAAAATATCCCCCGGGAGTGTCGTAACCAAGAGTGCATCAAGGCCCGTTGTCGTGCACCAGTTCCCGTTCGAGTCTAGCTCAAAGCGGTGTTTTCGGGTTTTACCCCTAGGATACATCTGTGCCAGAGCCGCCTCTACCTGCTCGTATCCAGAAATGGATGTATTTGTTTGATAAACCACTTACTTAGTATTTAACAAAACATAGGGATGTTTTTATTATGCTTAGTCTTGTATCTAAGGCTTTACTAGGGTTTCCTAATCCCAAAAATAACTAAACCTACCCTCTGATACCAACTATGACAACCCTGCTTTTTATTACAACTTAAACATGCTTTATTACATAAAACTTCACTTGATACAACAAATAAGATCGAGAGGCTTAGTGTCTTTGGGGCTTAGGATCATTACATAAAAACTTTAAACTTGAAATACAACATCCTTATTGAAAACTTCCTTTACATGACCACTACATTCCTTCGTACTTAGCATTGCATGGGATAAACTGAGGACATGCATAAGAAAAGGGTGAGCTATAAAGCCCAGTAAGGGAGTACACAATGAATAACATGAGGAGTACAATACATGTTAGGCAATAGGCATATCAATAGAGCATAAGAGAGACATGAACATAAAGGCATGATAAAGCATGATAATCATAACATGGAAATGTGGCAACAACACTTAACATTGAATTAGCATGAGCCAAGGCTCATTGCACATGGAGCATGAGTAAACCATCATTGCACTTGAAGCACGAGTAAACCCTCGTTGCACTTGAATTAGCATGAGTCAACACTCATTGCACATGACGTATCATGATACTATACTTTACCCAATGCATTGGAGCGCTATCAGGGCGCACCCTTCTTAAACATTTTATTTCATGCATAAGTGTGCCACATGGATCATAAAACATGGATTCATAAAACATAATCATTTATTCCACGATAAAGGAATGTGGAATTCATACATGAAACTTTACAATCAATAAGTAAATGTGCATAAAGGTGAATACCCTTGATGGAGAAATGGGCATGGTATTTACTACACAATGATATTGGCTTAGAAAATCGGTGTGATTTCGGCAGCGTAACGGCGTGACATAAGAATTCATAAAAAAGTCTGATGAGAGAGAAAGGGGTTCCTCATCATATTTACATGTAATGGACAGTAATAAGGTCATATAGATACATGTCCCAACAATTGAAAAGGAATTTAGATTCATGATACAAAAGTATTGCTTGAATATAAAAGAGGAGAAAAAGGTTCCTTTCGGAATTTCGGCATAGTAACGGGTGTACATGGGAGGCATTTAATGAGAGAGAAAGGGGTCTACCATCATTCAAACAATAATAGGGCAGTATGGGAGAGGTGCGAAACCATACCCCAACATTCATAAATGAAATTAAAAGGGAAATACAACTTAAAGAAAAATTGACAAAAATGAGAAAGGAAGAAAAACCCTTACTTGGAAGTGTGCTTCCAAAGGCTAGAGAGTGGCTTGTGAGAGGCTTATTGGGAGCTTGGGGCACCTTGAGAGGATTCTAGAGAGAGTAGGGCAGAGGTTGGACGAACTTCAAGGGCTTTGGGTGAGGAGGAAGTGGGAGCTTGGGTGGGTTTATATAGGAAAGGTGAGAGAATTCTTTATTATTTAGGTTTGTGACCCCTTATATTAAAATAATCCAAACCACAAACCAACCCATGGTATTTGCCCATGGTTTCTGGAAAATGAAAGAGGAAAACAATATTTTACAAGTCCAAGGTCCGAACTTATTAAAAAATTAGGGTTGCTTATGTGGAGGTGAGTCACACTCCCATGGAAATTAATTTAAAAAGGCAAAGTGTTGAATAAGTCTTGAGGGCTCCATTAATGCTTTGAAAAGTGAGTCAAACAAACCCAAAACCTCATTATTTTAATGATAAAACATATATTGGCCGAACATAAGGATTATGGTATTTTATTACATCACCATTGGGTCATTATGATGTCATAAAACACATTATATATTTAAATGGTATTTAATTTTTACCCAAAAATTTGACTGTCTCAGAAAATTATGAAAAATTCACCGTTGGATAATTTCGACATCCTGATTCCAAAAATAATATTTATTTTATCTAAATAATTTTCTAAATATGTGAATTTTTACTTTTAAAATAAAAACCGACATTTATAAAAATTCACGGGTTTTGACAGAAATGGCCTTCAAACCTTAATAAAAAAATTTTAATTGCATTCATAAAATTATAAGATCATTTATATTTAATAAAAATTAATTTAATATTAATAATAATATTTTATTAAAATATTATTTAATTCAAAAATCATTTAATTTAATAAAATATAATTCCTAATTAAATAATAACTAAAAACACCGTTTGTACTTTAAAAACTAATTACAATGTATCAAAAATGACTAGAAATTATATTCATTATTATATACAAAAATAATGTACATGAACATGGTGCTACTTATTTGTTACATAACCCCTTAAAATAGCCGCATAAGACCTAAGGGTAAGGTGTGCGATGGTGACAGACTCTTGGGGTTGCTCGGATAACATCGCTCGAGTGGTAATCTCTATCAACTTCCATTTTTCCTGTATACGATCACGTTCGAGCTTGACTTGATGAAGCTCAGCTTGGGCTTGGTCAAGGGCAAAGTCCAAAGGCGCCACCTCTTTTCTGAGCTCCGACAAATGGGCTTCGTAAGGGGCAATTCTACTGGATGAGGCCATCGCTTCCTTTGTCTGAGTAGAAAATTGGTTCGTTAAAGCCTTATATTTAAACTACCCAGATGATCACTGTTCAACGACTATAAAAGTAACGGTCACAAATCTTAAAGTAAAACTAAAAAAGTTGATATCTTATAAAAACATTTTTCATAAAGAAACATTTAACTGGATCAAGAGGGATTTTCCATTAATGAAATTTTGGGTCGTTACATTTCATGTCCCGGTGATAGGTGTCCGGACCTGGTGACAGGCTAATCTTCTGACACCCGAACACTACCAGTCTCTTTATTGAGGATAAGAGCTTCACATCGGGTTTACCATTTTCTATTTCCGACACTTTTATGCCGGGGCGCGCGTGTGTGTCTGTCACGCGGGTGGAGGCAGCGCGGCTTGTTGCCTTGTATTCCCGCTTTCCAAAGGCGGGCAACATCCGTTCGTTGTTCATGGATGTCTGCTCCTTGATCGAAACCGGGATGATGGGATGTCGGTTCTTCCTTCCGTGGATTCCTCCTCAGAGCTCGTCACCTAGTCCGGGTCTCCCTCATAGATTTAAGACAAGTTCGTGAAGTTCATTCCTGGCGCCATATCTTCATGGACGCCTGTTAATTACGCTGCTTCCGTCGAGATGCTACAAGGGATCTGGTCGGGGCAGCAACCTTCAGTGAGGAGAATGGTCATGCTGGGGTGTCGTCGGCACACCTTGACACTGGGGATTGGCATGTGTGTCTTTTGTCCCTTATTATAGGGCTTCTCAAGGGTGCGGAATCCTGAGGCATCCCACATCGAACGCAGCAAATTGTCTACCGTCTGAGGTTTTCCTCATCTTCCCATGTTTAACACACGGTATGCCGCGAGTTTAACATCTTGCGGAGACAGATCAGACTGATCGGAACACTAAGAATGGATCAGATTGAAGGACCCTCCAGGGGGAACACCGATGTTGGGGCCAACATGTGGGCGGCCTCCCGGATACTATGGAGTGGAATGAGGTGGAATGATCCCACTGGGATGTGGCGGCCCAGATAAGGATTAGGATGGGTGATGGAGTGATGGTCTTGAACCTCATGGAGGCTTCCTACGTATCCCCTTAGTAGAGAATCAATGTCCGCGTAGATTGGTGATACGGTGGGACACATGAAGAGGCGACCCATGAGAATGAGTGCATGGATTGGAGCCTGGAGGGAGTAAGATCTCCGGGCAAGGGCATGAGCTTACCGAGGCACGTGGGCTCGAGGGAGAGGTCAGGATGAGACATGGGTGTGAGGTATGGGGCATACTCTCTGTGGCAACCCATAACGGTGGTTGTGAACCGACACAGAGGGGTAAGAACAACTGAGTGATGGGCATGAACCTCGTGGAGGCATCCTACATTCCATGCGTTAGCACAGATCAAAGTCCACGTAGTTCGGGGCATACAGTTTAACGTCATGCGGGAAAAGTTCATACAGTTTAACGTCATGATGGATGAGGGAAAACAGTTTAATGTCATGCAGGATGAGGGCATATAGTTTAACGTCATGCAGGATGAGCAATCTGGGGCTTACGCTCTGAGGCAACCCAAAGTATTGGCGAACCAACATGAAGAAGTCGGAACGACCGGGTGGTGGGCTTGAACCTCGTGGAGGCTTCCTACGTACCCTACATTAGCACGGATCAAAGTCCACTTAGTTCGCTGGGATGGGGCTTACGCTATGAGGTGTCCCATAGGAGGATGTCATGGTCGATGTATACTCTAAGCCCATGTGAGTCTTGCTCGGTGTGAGAAACAAGAGACAGCCAGGACCAGACGATCACGTCGAAAAGGGTGCATATGTGAGAAGCGGAAAGGGGCTTATGCGTTGAGCGGCCCAAAGAGGAAACAGGGGCTTACGCATGGTTAGCGGCCCTTGGTGCCAGGGCTTACTCCAGGATGGAAGCCCGTGGTGTGACAAAGCGCAGTGGGAAAGGGACTCCACTGGTCTTGGCTGTGGGGAAGTACGGAGGTGCATGGGTGCAACCTTTCGCAGGAGAGGCTAGGGGCTTACGCTCTGAGGCAGCCCTTCCCCCGTGGACAAACGCCACTCCGACAAGGAGGATCTCATTCCATGTGAGGAAGATTCCATTCCCGTGGGGACGAGTGGGCATAAAGAATGTCAAATCTGGGGGGACCCTGCGTGCGAGGCACGGGGTCAGACCACAGTTTAACGTCATGTGTTAAAGACGAGGTGCTTATAAGTTTAACGTCCTGCATCTTGGATGAGGTGGGTTCACTCCACACCCCTAGGGCTTACATTCCCAACACCCACTACCCCTTGTGGGAGGGAAGGCATCGGCAAGGCCGTAGTGAAGGGGGCCGTAGGGCGAACCATCGAGGGGTCCACGTTAGCGTGGATATGCGAAGAAGCAATAGCCGTTAGCGTGCCTATGCGAAGAATCATAAGGCAAAGAAACACAATGGGAAACACCTCCCAAGGGACCTTGAGGTTACTTCGTACGAGCCTGGAAGGCCGTACGGGAAAACAACGCACGGCGTGCATGCCCGGCATGGAAGACATCAGGTGCTGGCACAGAGAGGAATCCAAGGGGCGTCAAGGTGAGGGGTCCTGGGTTTTTTGCGCAACGAGAAGGTTTGAACGCACAACACTGGGATGGCATGCAATTGGGTTAGAGGATTGCGCGTGGGTAGGGGATTGTGCGCAAAGGTCTTGGATTGCACGCAGATAGGGGATTGCACGCAATTTGGAAGGGAATGTGGGCAATTGGATGGGATTGTGCGCAAGGGGAAAGGATTGCGCGCAAAGGAATAACCTGGAGGAGTTGGCAAATTCACTTAAGCCAGTGGGGTTGCGCACAAAGGCGAACCCTGGGGCAAGGTTGCGCAAAAAGGGGAATTACCTAGAAGTCATCTGGCGCACACGGGAGTCCGAATTGCGCGCACGGGAGCTGGTCCGAATTCCTCAACCCCGAAATGGTTGAGGTCGCCTTCTATTTACAGGCATCCTCCGGCGCAGAATCCAGGCGGCACGTGAAATCTTCCGCTCTAGGACCAGTCGGCGGGCAAAGCCTCACCGCACGGAACCGGGCACGCTAATTTTCACACCACACCGGTTATTTTTCGCGAAACCCAGGAACCCTTCGTTCAAACAACATTTTTTTGCACAAGTCCTTGTTAATTTCGCGCACCACTCACGGGTCCTCGGGACCGGGCCTCTGAGTCCGAATATGACTTCGGTTCGTTAGTTCAAAACTTCTTCTAAGAGTTACAGAATTTTTTCAGCGTCTAAAATATTGTTGATGAAATTATCCTCTCTCTCATTATCATTGATTCATTAATGGATCCTCAATATTTCTTTTTTAATTTTAGTATAGTTTTTCTATAGGTATTCCTCCACAAAAATATATATAAATCTTGTATTATTTTATGTTTAGAGTTATTGATTTTTTAAACCCATATCTTTTTTATCATACATAGAAAATTGTGGTTTTAACATAAACAACACAATTTATATAGTTAATAATAATTATTTATTCTATTATACTAAATTAATTATTTAATATGACATAGTAACTTTTTACTTCCATGGATTTATGTTTCACTGGTCTATAATCATCCATATACACTAGTTTCATCAATCACCATGATTTCCACATAAATGACTATTAGTTCCTTAAAATTATCTTATCTTAGTTTTTGAATCACTCTAATGATTCATATCATGATTTATCATTATAAAATAATATTAAACTTTATTTTTTATTATCATCTCTAAATTAAGATGGATGAAATTGACAATCATCTAGTTCCAATTATTTTTATTTTTAAATTGGATACCCATCTACAATATCCAAATAAAAATATATAGAATTATATTCAAACAAATACATGTAATAAATATAAAATATTAATATATTTTTTATTTCAGGATTTATTTTTGAAAATTACCTCATTCCATAAGTAACATAATTGACTCAAACTAACTTGGATGTGAATAATAACACTAAATAATTAAAAAATTATCTCATTAATCAACACTAAAAATACATTTTATTTATATAGATAATAATAATTAATTGATTATGAATACTCAAATAAAAAACACCATCCTTTTCATTACTGATTCCAAAAAGATGGTCATTATTTTTCATCAGGATGGTTCCCTACCTATTTTTCAATATCCATGGTACATATCTATTTTTTTCTTCTTATGATAATTTTTAAATGATTTAATTATAATATTTATCACTCATGGCCTATTTATTCCAAATTATTTCATTCAATATAAGAAAACCATGTCTCTTCAATAGATATTTTTTTATTACTCTTCCAACATAGAAAAAAATTAGTATATCAATTGCTTGATGATGTCACTGGTCACATTATTTTAACCAACATAGAATCCATTAGTACACTACATAATTCACTAGATGCAAAAAAATATTTATTATTGGAAAAAATTTCCTACACAATAAAATAATGTTTAAAATGATTAATATTATTGGAATCACTTATTAAATTAAAATTTTTTCACAGCACAGAAAATAAATCAGGACAATAGTGAACAGATATTTTATATTTAACCATATTATTCATAGAATTGTGTAATATTATTTTTATTAATTGAATAAAATAAATATTTATTTGTAACTTTAGTTATCCATATAACATATACCTTTTTATGGTAATAAGAATTCAAATTTAACATTACTGATGATTTTTTTCTCCATACGTTTTTTCCTAAAAGGATATTTTCCAATTCCTATAGAATATTACAACTGTAGGACAACTAAATACATCTATAGTGATCCAATGCAAAATGATAAATCTTCTATAGGGGTAAAAACACATCAACTATCCAATGTCATGTTAGTGATATAATGTTTTATGAAACATCACACTTATATAATAAAATCATGATGTGAAATTCATTTTATTTTAATAACGTAGTTCATTATTTCATAGAAATAGGTTGTCCCGAATGATACATTTCAATGACAGAATATTTAACAAAATCTAAAATTCAATTACCTTATTTTTTGATTCTATATATTAATTATTTGAAATTTCATTATTTAAATAATAATTAAGATGTTATTCTAAATTCCTTTAATTCAAATATTCATAACCAAAATCATTGTTGTTATTGACTATTTCCATCTAAACAAGTATTTCATCACAATTCACAAAAAATATTTCATCACGATCAACTATAGATTTAATAGAAGCATCATTCTCATCATTTTCATCTAAAAAACAGCATAAAAAAATATCCAAAAGAACATATACAACACCACTAATAATTTAATTATCTTCCCACACTTCTAAATCATGATGATTTTCAAATTCATGAATCAATAAATTATTACATTTTATTTATTTTTTAGGAGTATTACCATTAATTTTCACCAATAAAGTGTTTTATCAATGTTTCATCCCCCTTATTATTATATTGATGTTACATAGGAATTTTGGATTCATGATTCATAGCATTTCAAAATCAAAAAATAATAAATTGGAGGTTTATATATGAATTTTCATTTTCTTCCATTAAAATTTGAGGAAGAGAAGCACATCACAACATCAATGTATTTATCCATGATATCATCTTTCAAATAAAATTTCCTTATTTTCATGAATTAATGTACCTCTATTTTCTTCAATAGGATACACATATTATTATTTTTTCTCATTATATAAACAAATAAAGTACTATAATATCTATCAATCATAACATATAGTGTATCTTTATAATAAACTAAAGATTAATTCACATTGAAATGTTTAATAAATACTCTGAATTTTTAAAGATATTTTTACATTGTCAATATTTTCCTAACATTAATAAATTTCCTCTAAAAATTATTATTTTTCAATGAATTAATTTAAAATCTCAATATAGATAATGATTATATCATCATATTTTATAAAAAACCCTTTCTACTTCACCTATATAATTTTTGAAGCTTAATTATGTATTTTATATATCATTTTCCTTTAATTAATGAGATGTTACTAAAGTAATACTTATTTTCTAAATTTTATATTGAAAATATTGAAATAATTAACATATGAATATGGAATCCACATCTTATTATTTTTTATTTCTTTTCTATATGGATCTACTCTCCATTAATTTAGAAATATTATTCATATATAAAATGAGAACATCTATTCAAATTAATTTATTATAGTGTTGAGTTATATTAATATATATATGGAATAATAAACCATAAAATTCAGAGATTTATATAAAATTAACAATTTCTAGAATCACATATTATAATGAAAAAATAACAGTTATTAATATAGCTCTAATACTCTAATCTAGTACACGTCAGGGTCGATACACACATATGGGGGTTAATAAGGTTAAAAAAAGTTAATATTTATGAAAATCCATCCAAAATGGTCCCTTTAAAAAGGATTATAACTCTTATATACATGGATGATATTATTTAATAAGAAAATAAATTATGGGTATACATCGGATTATATAGTTCACTGAAATATGTTATTCCAGGGATAATGAATGAAATATTGAGAAAACCCATGAAAATAATACTCATATTCCTTTTAAATGTATAAATCACAAACCAAAACCCTTATAATTTACAAAACAATCATGAAGAAAAATCAATAATCTCAAATTATCGATGTATTCACCACTCTCTAATTAGTTATTCATTAATATTAAAAAAAATTTCAAAACCAATGGTGATCTATTGATGAGCTTCCCATTTTTCAATTGAGGATCTACAAATATCAACTAGTAATAGAGACTCCATAATATCCTTCTACTTCATTTATAACATTCCTACACTCCTTAATAATTTTTATCACAAATTGCTATGTTTTAAACTATTGAAAAATATGTATTACATTTTGAAATAAAATATTAAATGTTTTTAATTTCTCTATAGGAATAAAACATTAATAAAACATTTTGGAATAATTATCCAAATAATAATCCTATTAAATAATCACAAATGTAAAACACACTTTTATGTGGCCATTAAATTCAAAAAAACCAATATTAACTATTGGAAATTAATTTCATGTCATTTATTTTTAATTATATTTTTAAAAAGAAATATTTTTGAACCATGTATGAAACCGTTAACTATGTTTTGGTGTCTCTAAATTCTAGATATTTAATAGTGAGTGACCTTATATGGTGTTTTTATTAGTCAACGATGAAATAAAAAAATACTATTTATCATCTACTTTAATTGCACTCTAATACTGACATGACATTCTCAGTCTCGATCAATCATCAAACGATATACAACATTGTCTATTTCTATGTGTCATATTACTCCAACTGATCATAACTATTATGCTGTCTATAGATACAATACCATAGAAATATCTTAAATTGATGACCAAATAAACACTCACATCTCCCTTTTGGGTGAAATAAATCCCCAATAGAATGGGGGGTTTATAATTTTACAAATACTCCAAAATATACCTCAAAGATTTTATAGGGTGTTCCATCCACAAATGGTGAAAAAAAACTCTTATCCTCAACATGGTAAAGTATATAAGTATATGATGAGTCTTTTATGGAATAAAACACACCTAAATTATATATATTCCAATATATTATATCATGATAGCCCTATAAATCAGGCATATTTGGAATTTTGTTTTTTTACGGTGTGTATTCCCCTATTATGGAAGAGAAGTAAAACTCTACCCCCAAATTTCTAGGATATAAAAACTTGTGTTTCACCATGGTCTATCCCATGTAGGTAGAACAACATCAAATAACATTAAATTCCTTTTATTTCTATTTAATGTCTTTTTAACATCATTCAAATGTATTTTTAAACAACCATTAACAAAAAAATCCAAAGGGATTTATAATAACCAATGTTAATGCACAACTGTATATTACCACCCAACTATGGGTTAAATAGAATATTTTAAACATAATGTAAATCCCATATCATGTAAATACATCATCATCATTGTAATCATAATATAATATAAGCACTTGTAACTCTATAGGTTCAATAGGATAATATATATAATTAAATTGAATCATTACAAAAATTAAAATTATACTGAAAACTTTACAACCCGATTTATTTTTAATACTGAAAAACCTTCAAGAATTACCACCTATTATCAAAGAACCATTTTTATAAAGATAATTTTATATTTATATTATATTGATATAAACAAATAACAAATAAAAAATATCTACAAATTTGAATATCAATCCTTTCAATGATATAAAAATAACTCACAAAATATAGTTACTCTCAAAAAAACATGTTTATAGAGACAAGGGAAACTTATGACAACAATAGTTAATAAAGTCCAAAAAAATTAAAAGTTAGATAAAAAGTTCAATCATTCCTATCACTTGGATAATAAATTAAAAATGTATTTGAAAATCACCTATCATGAAAATTTATGATGGGAATAAGAATCCAGGTTTAATTGTTTTTATTTTTTTATATTAAGGCGTATATAAATTAATAAAAACAAAATGTTGAAAATATAGTGATTTTTTAATAGAATATAAGAATGAATATGATACATCATGATCAAGTAATATTGAAATTAATATATCTGAAATTTATTTATAACCTAATTCATCCATATGTAAATCCTCCATCTCTTATAATTCTTTGTCCATCAAAAAAATGAACCCTCCATAAATTTTTACTATCCATTAAAATGATTAAAAATATTACTCATTCATGAAACATAATTATAATGATTTTAATTCACACATTGAATATATTTTCATTAATAACAATTAAAACCCACATCCTTTGAAACCAATCAGGTTAAATAATAATAAATTAGAATATATCATACTATTTTGAATGGTTGAATAACATTTGATTCATTAACAAAATACTACAACTAATTTGATTTAAATCCTAATCGAGATAATTAATTATAGAATTTTTTCATTGATTAAAATAATTTTATTGTTATATTTTATCCATTTATATATGGGAATTTTTTTCCTATAACATTTTATCAAATAAAATAGAAATTTTAAATCTAATTTTTTAATGGTGAATAGTACCAACATGATGAGAATCAAATATATTTTCTTCTTATTCTTCAAAAATATTCACCAACATAGAACAAGTAAATTATAATATAGAATGGAAATAAATTTTTTATTCGACCTCTCAAATAATTAATCTATGAAATTTTCATTATATATCACTTATATTGTGAAATAAACTTACATATAAAAGAAATCTACATTCTGAAGTATTATTAATATAATATCGTATGTTTCTATGATTTGAAAAAAAATTGATTGATTTTAAATTTTAATTTATGGTACAATTAAATTTTTTAAATTATACTCATATGTAATTTCATAGGTTGAAATGACTCAAGATGATTTTTAATGCATGGGGAATGAGTTGAAGAAGGAATTTCAAGTGTTTTTCCATCCATGAGAGGATTGGGTAAGCATTCATATGATTTTTTGTTATTCCAATATGGTTAATTGTTTTTAAACATTTAATAAAAAACCATGTGACACCATGATGCTCATTCTATTTTTTGTTCATTTTTAATAGAGAAATATTTGTATACAAGGGTCTCAAATAGATTCTGGTAAACTGTTTTATCCCAATGAGAAAATAAGTGATTTATTAGAAGTATAACACAATGAATATGGTCTATGGATGAATTTTTACAATCCATGAACTAGGATGCATATGGTTCTAGTGTTGTGTTTCATAGTAGGTTATCTTTTAAAAAAACATGAATAAAAAATTTTAAGGGTGTTTTGGTGGAATAATTTATAGTATCCATTGTTACAAAATGTTTTGAAAAACCATGTTTTTCACGAACCAAATTGGGTCGCCATCAACCAGATGCCTGACCCAGCCCGAAGAAAGGCCCGGATGGCATTCCCGATCCCCACGAGCTGGCACAAGTGACCGGGTATACAATTGAAATTTTTGGAATGATTTACCCATATAAACAACCTGGAATAACCACATGTAAACTGAAATAAAAAAAAAGTTGCAACCACAAGTATTTGAACATAAAAAGTGAGTGTCAAAAATAATTACAACCCAAAGACAACTAAATCCAAAAGGGGGACCAAAATCCAAGTCATCAACCATCACCTGATGAAGGGATACCATCGTCCGACCTTCACCCCTAACACCATGTCAGGAGAAGCAGCTAACAACTCAGACCACCACTCTCAAAACCTTTCCCTTTCCCTCTATCATATATAATCAGATCTACTTACACCCATTGGTAGGGTGTGAGAAATATCTCAATAGGTTTGCACCAGAGAAAATATTATGCATGTAATGGTTAGGTGACCAAAACATTTTTCAGGTTTAAATTATAGAAAATAAATAAATGCACTAACAATTTAGTGAAAAATGTTTTTAAATAAAGAAAATTTTAAATAGGGAATGGGGTTTTTGGTACTGAAAGAAAATGAAAACATTCTTACCTTTTTACACCACATATGTAACACAATAAACCAGTGATGCGTATATAATCGCACAGGAGAACAAAAGTTGGGAGAGGCCCTAAAGGGAATAAAGCTGCGTGGGGCCCTAGAACCTCATGTCTCAGTTTACCAAAGAATCCATATCATATGTTCCTGTGCATGAGCCACTAGTATGGAAACACCTACCTAACATAGTGGTCACCAGTCATCATCCAAGGTTTAGTTAGTGTTGTAAGAGTCAATACAACTAAGTGAAACTGGGCCAGGGCCACTCCTGAATCACTTGAACGCTAGTCTAGTGCACCCACCTAGTACCCAGGCTTCCCCTTTTGTGCTCAAAGTTCAAATTTCACCTTTCTCATCATGTTCAAGACACAACACACCTGGATGTCAACTATGCTAAACACCATACACCCAGGATGTCAACTATGTCAACCATCAAACTTACAGATTCAATATAAATGAATAAACAAATAACCATTAAATGTATTACACACAAAAGAGATCCTCAGAAAAAGAAAAAAATGTGAAAGGGCTACACAGTCCAATAAATTACACAATTCCAAGAATCAAAATAAAATTTAACATACAATTGAAAAAGAAATTATTTTAGTTGTTTTAATGAAAATAAAACAACACAATCATCAGTGGAAAAACTCACTCAAACACACACTAAGACTATAACAAGAATCAAATTTCAACTGCTGCATTTTTTCAAAAACCAAAGGCACAAAAAAGTAAAAACGAGACAACCTAAAAATTCCACCGATAAAAATAAAACTCCAAATTATACCAACCAAAAGCAGCAAATCACAGTAGCAATTAAATAAATGACATACTAATTTAATTAAACCAACATACTAATTGATCAGATAACCAAAAAATTCAAAACCAACTACCTCAAAGTAGGTACAAAAATGTGATACAGCGCAACACTCCCACTAAACAGTGGTCGCACCGCACTGATCTGTAAAAATGGTCCACAAACAGTAGACCATGAAACCTCAATGCCAACCCAGTAAAACATCAGCGGTCCATAAAAAAAGATTAGCAATTACTTAATTTAGATGAAGTTTAAACATTTTAAATAATAATTAAATATATTAAATAAAAATGTAACAAAATCAATTAAATATTTTGATTAACAACTAAAGAAATTAAATAAATTATATAACAGATAAGAAAATTAATTAATAATTAAATTAAGTAATTAACATTTAAACAAAATCAATTAAATAAATGGATTAAAAACTAAGCAAATTTAACAAATTAATTAACAATTAAACAAATAAACAATAATTAAATAATTTAAATCCAAACCCCGAACCACAGAAATCGTCGGGATGATGACCGAAGGGGTGCATGGTGGCTGTCCAGCAAGCTTGAGTCGGGTTGCAGCAGCTGTTCGACGAGCGGAAGGATGTTAGCTGATTAGTCCTGTGAAATGGAGGAAGGAGGAGGGGAGTGCGAAGTGGTTGTCCGGAAAGAGGAAGGAGGGGTTCCTACTGGTCGGTCCATGGAGAATGGAGGGAGGTTGGAGACCGGCTGGGAGAGGGGAAGGGCGAGCACAGGGAGGCTAGCAGGCGGCTTGGAGAGGGGAAGGGTGAGCGCGGGGTGCGGCGGATGGAGGGAGGATGGTGGCCGGCTGGGAGAGGGGAAGCCGTGGGGAAGGGAATGAGACAAGGGAGGCGGTCGATCCGGGTAGAGAGGAGTGGAAAAGGACGGGGTGAATGAGCGGGGAAGAGTGGAAGGTAAGGGGGAGGCCGCGAGAGAGAAGAGAAGGGGGGGAGAGAAGTAGAAGAAGAAGGATAAGAGAGGAAGGGGGAGTCCACAAGAGAGAATATAAGAAGAAGAAGGAGGAGAGGAGAGAGAAAAGCGTGGGGGAGAAGAAAGGGTAGGAAAAATGAAAAGCGAAATTAGGGGGTGGTGTCTAGGGTAGGGATTAGAAGGGGGAGAAATAAAATGAGATAAAATAAAATTGAAAAAAAAGATAAAATAGAATAGGAAAGAAAAGAAAAGAAAAAAATAAAAAAAATAGAGAGGAAAGGGGAAGAAATGAATGAGAGGAAATAATATAAAAACTAAAATAAATTAAATTAACTAGATTTAAATAAATAAAACTAGATTTAAACGGTATTAGTAAAGAGGTCCGCTCGCACGCCGGGCGGGCTGCGCGACTTTGCCCGTGCCCTGCTCATACGTCGAGTGTTGTTAAACAAAGGTTTGCTGACAAGTACAAGAAGCGCACCACATGTAGAGATCTATGTTATTTCCAAATAAATAATTATAAAAAGTGTATATGAAATTATAAAATTAAAATTAAAATTAACATCATACCATATATGAAGTCTAGGTACGAAAATTCTCCCCACCATGAAAACATTCCTCCCTCAGAAAGTCAGTTCGAAGCGTGATCAGAGAATAGAAAAGGGTACTTCTGCTCAACCCCTAACTTCCACTCCCAAGTATCATGCTCATATTTCCCATGCTTCCAGAGAATACGAACCAAAGGAATGGACTTTCAACGAAGGACCTTCTCCCGAGAATCCACTACCTGCACAGGTCGCTCAAACACTGATAAGTCTGGCTCAATCTCAAACTCCTCCCAATTCAACACATGTGACAGATCATGATTATACATTTTCAGTTGGGAGAAATGGAATACACTGTGAATCAATGTCATCTATGAAGGCAAATATAACCTGTAAGACACCTTGCCAATATGCTCAGTAATCTGGAAAGGCCCATCATACCTCGGTGTCAGTTTCCCCTGCTTCCCCAAGAGGTGGTGACCCAAATGAGGGGTCACCTTCAATAACACTCTGTCCCCCACTGAAAACTCTAGATCCCGATGCCTCTGGTCTATATACAATTTGTGGTGACTCTGAGATGTCAACATCCACTATCTAATCATCTAGACCTTATCAGATGTTTCCGGAACAAGGCTCGGTCCCAAGAGTGAGGTCTCGCCTACCTCATACCAACACAAAGGAGACCGATAAGGACGTCCATAGAGTGCCTCAAAGGGTGCCATTTTTAGGGAATACTGGTAACTGTTATTATAAGAAAACAATACCAATCCCAAATGGTTATCCCAATAACCTCCAAAATCTAACACACATGCTCAAAGAATGTCTTCCAAAATCTGATTCGTCCGCTCCGTCTGGCCATCCGTCTGAGAGTGGTATGTCGTTCTCTGCTTAATCTACGACCCCAAAGCATTCTGGAGGCCTCCCTAAAACCGAGAGGTAAAGAGGGGGTCCCTGTCAGAAACAACTGCTGATGTCACACCATGAGGTCTGACCACCACCAGAACATACAAACGGCCAAGCTCATCCACCTTCATGGTATATCTGATCGGGATAAAGTGAGATGACTTTGTTAAGTGGTCAATCACTACGCAGATAGCATTCCTCCCCCGAGGTGTATGAGTAAATCCAATAATTAAGTCCATGCGGACCTCATCCCACTTCCAGGTAAGAATGGGTAATGTCTGAAGTAGGCCAGATGGTCTCTGATGCTCTGATTTCACCTGCTGACACATTTAGAATCTCGATACAAAGTCGGCTATGTACTGCCTCATAAATGGCCACCAGAACATACGATGAATATCATAATACATCTTGGTTGCACCAGGATGGACGACCCACTGATATTGGTGGTTATCCTTCATCACAACCTTCCACAGAGACAACGGGACCACTAAATGACCCTTGAAGCACAAGATCCTATCGAGATACAAAGACCAATCCAAATTATTCTCCCCACCATGAAGCAATAACATAGATTTCTGACACAGCTCATCACCGTACTACTTCCACTGAATCAACTCCATAAGAGCGGGAGTCAACTGAATGCTAGCCAAGAATGTACCTCCGCTATGATCCCTACTCTCTAAGTCCATCTGGGCGAAGAGCCCCATAAAAATCCAGTCATCACTGGACATCCTCAACGCCTGAAGTGGTACTTTTCTGCTCAAAGCGTCAGCCCCCACATTACCCTTTCCCGGAGTATAGACAATTTCAAAGTCAAATCCCTACAGATACTCGATCCAACGACACTTCCTTAGATTGAGATCCTTATGAGAGAAAATGCAGGCCATGAACTTATGGTCAGAATAGACAACAAATTTCTCCCCAATGAGAGAGTGATGCCACGTCTTCAGAGCATGCATCACCACTGCCAAATCCAAGTCATGATTCAGATAATTCTTCTCATGCGGTCGGAGCTGCCAAGAACCATAAGCCACCACATGGTCATCTTGCATGAGCACACACCCAAGGCTCGTACCTGAAGCATCAAAATAAACCAGATAGCCCTTTCCAGATTCTGGTAAGGTCAACACAGGTGCGGTGGTCAACCACCGCTTCAACTCCTCAAATGATTCCTAAAACTGTGAGCTCCACTCAAACATCACCCCTTTCTGGGTGACTTCATTAATTAGGGAGGCGAGCCACGAGAAGTCACCGACAAAGCGCCAATAATAGCCCTCCAGGCCCAGAAGACTCCTGATCTCAAACACATTCCTCGGCTGCTCCAACAACATAACTTCCATGATCTTCTCAGGATCCACTGAAACCCTTTATTCTGAGACAACATTCCCCAGAATGATCACTTCCTTGATCCAGAACGTGCACTTTGAGAGTTTGGCATATAGGTGATGGGATCACAAAGTGCCCAAAACAATGCGCAGGTAATGCTCATGTTCCCCCTCAGATCCAGAATAAACCAAGATGTCATACACAAATACCACGACAAATGAGTCGAGATATTGGTGGAACAACCTATTCCTGATTTCCATAAAAACTGTTGGAGTATTCATCAATCTGAAAGGCATGACCAGATACTCAAAGTGACCTTACCTACTTCAGAAATCCGTCTTCGTAATGTCTGATTCTTATACCCTGAGCTGGTGGTATCCCGAACGCAAGTCGATTTTGGAGAACCACTTTTCCCCCCTTCAGTTGGTCAAACAAATCATCAATCTGAGGAAAAGGGTATTTATTCTTGATGGTCACGTTATTCAATTTCCAGTAATATATGCACAACTAGAGTGTTCCATCGGACTTCTTTGCAAATAAAACTGGGGTGGACCTAGGAGGGATGCTCAGGTGATTGAATCCTTTGTATTCCAAATCATCCAGCTGTATCTTTAATTTTCTCAATTCAGTGGGGGCCATTCGATATGAGGGAAGAGATATAGGTTGTGTTCCTAGAGCCAACTCAATCAAGAACTCCGCATCCCACTCTGGGGGTAATCCTGAAAAATGATACGGGAAGACCTCTAAGAACTCATCCACTACACGTAGTAAATTGCATTGAGAAACACCACCATCATCCTCTAGTGTGGGCGAAAACAACTGATAAGCATGATTTCCAAACTCCGGGAGTGGAGGTTCTGCATAACCCGACCGAGGATCCCATTCTCCATGAAATATTTGAGGACTCCCATCTGGTGCTATAAAGATGACTCGGCGCCGATAGCAATCAATATGCTCTTGAAAGCGCACCAGGAAGTCCATCCCGAGGATCACATCAAATAGGTCAATATTATGGACGAAGAAATCCCACTCCATCTCGACTCCTATCACAGAGAGTCGCAAGATGACCACCATTGACCCTGCTCCTATTTCATACCCATATATGTTACTAACTCTATTGAAACAGATAAAATCTCAGTTGGAAGGCTCAACTTGTTCACAAGACAGGAAGATATAAAAGAAACTGCAGCACCAGTACCAAATAAAACTGCATCTATAAAAGATGCAACCATAATGGTACCTCGAACAGTCGAAGGTCTTGCATTAGATCCCACTGGTGCCTGATCCACAACATGAAAATATTTGGTCCCTACCAGAGAACGACCACTCGCCTGTAACTCTGCCCTAATCTGGATTTGTCCAGAAGATGATACGGTCCTGCCACTACGACCACCGAACCGAGATCCTGGCATCTTTTTCGGCTCTGACTGCACTGATACTCCCCCATAATCCACAGTTCTAGTCCCACTCTGGTGAGGACGCGTCCCTCTGCAAAAGCATTTTACATGCCCCATGATCCCACACCTGTAGCAAGGCATATGAGGGGTGGGACATAAAGATCGGATGTTCCCTGCCCTTCCTCACTGATGGCATACAACAAAAGTCCTATCAGATACCCTAGATGAAGTCTTACTGGAGGGATGGCTTGAGCTGCCACCACTCTTCTTCCACTACTCATCACGCTTCCTCTTCTTCTCTGAAGAACTTCCGCTGCCAAAACCTGACACTGATCCAGAAAACCCTGAATTTCTTCTCTGGTCAATCTCGACCAAGCAAGCATGATCGACCACCTCGGTGTATGTCCCCAGCATAAATAAGAAAACATGAGAGTGGATTTCTGGTCTAAGGAACTTCTCTAACATTCAGGCTTTCAGATATTCACTTGAAATGATCTCAGGTGCCTACCGCACTATCTCAGCAAAGCGGTTCACATACTCTATCACTGTCTGATTCCCTTGTAAAAGATCCATTAACTATCGGGATCTAGCATAGGTCAGGAACTGTGGATAGTACTACTCATTGATGATAAATTTGAAATATTTCCAACTCATATTCTCATGCTTCACATCCTGAATCATTGATTCCCACCATTTGCGACGTGAACCCTCTATCTAGAATGTGGAACACATTACCCTAACTTCCTCAGGCATGTAAAGGAATTCAAACATGAGTTCTATCTTTTCAAGACATTCCTCTGCCTCTTGAGGTTATAAACTACCTCGGAAAGAAGGAGATTTATTCTTCAGAAACTCTTGAGCTCTACCCTACTTGGAGCCAAATTAATCACCTCTAACTAGAATAGGGGCGGGGGCATGAGTTTCCCCATTTCCTTAATCCTAAATAGCTCAGACCATGACCTCTACCAATATCTGATCAAGTGGCCTGGGAGAACTCTCTTCGGCTTCCTCCCGTGGTTTCATGGGAGCTCTCCGAGGAGGCATCTTGTTGCAAGGAGAAACAATCATAAAAGAAAACTATAAATATCTCACATATTAAGAGATTTTTTTTAACAAGAAAAATAATCATAATTAAACCAAACATGCAAAAATATGATTGTGTGAAAAATCTAATTTTCCACCTGGTGTCCATGTACATTCTGCAACCTGTACATCCCACCTAGAAAATAAGTCAAACAAGCATCCTGACATCCCATTGTGACTCAGTATCTGTCCCAAGGTGTGCTGGCCAGACACCCTACTCGCAACCAGAATTCTGAGCCTTAACAATTCTAACTCGTGTCTATTCAGAATCATCCCAAATAACATAAACAAAGAGCTAAACCTGATCTGATACCATTTTGTCACGAACTGAATCGGGTCTCCATGAACTCGACACCTGACCCAGCCTGTGGCAATGCTCGAAGAGCGTTCCTGATCCCCACGGGCTGGCACAAGTTCCCAGGTTTCAAATTGAAATTTTTGGACTGATTTACCCGTATAAACATCCAGGAAGAACCAAAAGTAAACTGATCTAAAAAAAACCTTTCAACCACAATTCGGTAAACAAAAAAAGTGAGTCTAAAAAGTAACTACAACCCAAACACAACTAACACCAAAAGGGATGACCAAAAACCAAGTCAGAAACTGTCACCTAATAGAGGGATACCACCGTTCGGCGTTCACCACTAACACCAAGTCAGAAGAAGCAGCTAACAACTCGGACCAACTCTCTCAAAACTTGTGCCTTTCCCTGCATCACGTATAATCCGATCAACTTACACCCAAGGGTGTAAGTAGGGTGCGAGGAATCGCTCAATAGGTTGGAACTAGAGAAAATATTCCACATGCTTCAGTTATCTGATCAATTAGTCTTCTAGATTAATTAAATTAATATGTATTTTATTTAATTATTATTGTGAGTTTTTACTTTTTGTTGGTAGATTTTGGAATTTTATTTTTAACAGGGGCATGTTTAGGTTGTCTGGTTTTTACTGTGTTGTGCCTTTGGTTTTTTAACAAATACAACAGTGAAATTTGATTCCTGTTACTGTCTTAGTGTTCATTCGAGTGAGTTTTGGCACTGATGATTGTGTTGTTTTATTTTATTTAAAACAACTAAACCGATTTTTTTTTCAAATCACTGATAAATTTTAGTTTTGTTCTTGGAATTGTGTAGTTTATTCGACAGTGTAGTTCTTTCACGTTGTGTTCTGTTTTTGAGGATCTCTGTTGTGTGTAATACCTTTAATGGTAATTTGTTTATTCATTGATATAGAATGTGTAAGTGTGATGGTTGAATTAGTTGACATACTATGGGTATGGTGAATGACTTAGTTGACATCCAGGTGTGTTGGGTCTTGACCTTGATGAGTAGGGTGAACATTGATCATCGAGAACAAAAGGGGAAGCCTGGGTATTAGGTGGGTGGACTAGATTAGCGTTCTAGTGATTCAGGAGTGGCCTCGGCCCAGTTTCACATAGCTAGATTGACACTTACAACACTAACTAAACAATGGATGATGATTGGAGACCACTAGGTTATGGAGGTGTTTCCATACTAGTGCTCGTGCATGGGAACGTATGATATGGATTCTTTGGTACACCGAGACGTGGGGTTCTAGGGCCTCACACAGCTTTAGTCCCTTTAGGGCCTCTCCCTCTTTTTTGGCTCCTGTGAGATTATATACTCATCACTGGTTGATTGTGTGACTTTTGTGATGTAAAAAAGTAAGAATGTTTTCATTTTCTTTTAGTACCAAGAACCATGTTCCCTTTTTAAAATTTCCTTTCTTTAAAAACTGTTTTCAATAAATTGTTAGTGAATTTATTTATTTTCTATAATTTAAACCTCTAAACTATTTTTGTCACCTACCCTTTACATGCAGAATCTTTTCTCTGGTTCCAACCTATTGAGATATTTCTCACACCCTACTTACACCCTTGGGTGTAATTATATATGATTATGTCTGATACATGGAAAGGGAATGGTTTTAAGAGCATTGGAAGGTGTTGTTAGTTTCTTCTTCTGACTTGGCGTTAGTGGTGAATGTCAGATGGTGGTATCCCACCATCAGGTGATGGTTTCTAACTTGGTTTATGGTCACCTCTTTTTGAGTTAGTTTTGGTTGGGTTGTAGTTATTTTTGAGACTCACTTTTGTTGTTTAAACACTTGTGGTTGCAACATTGTTTTTGAGTTCATTTTTCTTATGGTTATTCCTGGTTGTTTATACTGGTAAATCATTCCCAAAATTTCAATTTGATAACCGGACACTTGTGCTAGCCCGTGGGGATCCGGAAAGCCCTTCGGGCCTTGCTGCAGGCCAGGTCGGACGTCGAGTTGATGGTGACCCGATTTGGTTCGTGACAATGTTTCTTGGATGTATGTGGTTGAGTACATTAGGAAGAGGGAGGTTCATGGATAGTGCATGATATGGATAAAAATATGTCCAGACTATGAAACTACACTAAACGTCATTAATAGTTTGAATTGAAAACATTTCCCCTTTCTTTTTTAGCAACATTCATCCCCTCTTCCCCCAATGAGAAAATAGAGACTAGGAGCATCACTTAAAAAATATTTGTCTTCCATCATTTTATTTGTAGTGGTTATGTCATGATTTATCATCATTATAGGTTATCCAAATTCTTCTATTTTCATTTTTTTGTCTTATTCATTTCATTATATGATTTTGGGTATCTTTTGTTTAGTTTTTTTAAATAGTTCAATCATATCATGGTGGAATCATATGGTCTACATGAGTATTTTGGTTGGAGTTCTCATAAGATATCACTGGATGAATTCATCATGCCACATTAATGTATTTTGTAATCATATAACACAATAGTGGTTTCCACATATGTTTCCCCTGAAGTAGGTTTTAATTGAAAATCGAAATAGTGATGAATCTTGGGGATTTTTCCCAACAAATCATTAGGGGTCTGTTATGATAATTTGGAATGTGATCAGACCTTCTTCAAGAAAATCATGCGATTTTTTTTCTGTTATTATATTATTCATAGTTGAATTCATTTTTTATAAAAAAATATACACTCATATTATTAACGGATAAAGAAATAATGTAATGATATAGGTACTATTATAGTGGTGTATGGATTGGCATGCTTTGGAATGTTATCAACAATCAGATTTATCTCTTGAAATCATCTATTAGGGTCATTTTTAAGTCCATTTATCCATACTCTAGAAAATAACCCTTTTTATGTTCTCTATTTCATAAATAAAACATTTTCTGTTTTGACATCAAATTGAGAAATTAATTTTGGCGTTAAATATATTTCACAGACCTTGTATTGATACAATATTTTCTATTTGTGATTGTGATATATATCATACAACATCTTGTGTAGAGTTAAAACCATATTAAAAGGGTAATGTGGGGATTTAAATGATTAGGTTTGTATATTCAACATTAACATTTTTAGGCAAGTTAGTTGGTTTGTTAGAATGGTTAAATGATAACACAATTTAAATTGGGAATAACGAATTTGTTAT
Organism: Viscum album; assembly: GCA_963277665.1. Taxonomy (NCBI): domain Eukaryota; kingdom Viridiplantae; phylum Streptophyta; class Magnoliopsida; order Santalales; family Viscaceae; genus Viscum; species Viscum album. Next base: position 1,542,359,516 of record OY728135.1, on the reverse strand, counting down.
ATGTTAATTAGTTAAAATGGTGTTTTGTTATTTAATAATCATTTGGGAAATGTTTTTGCAGATATTTGAATGAATTTTGAGAGTTACAATTGGATGTTGATCCATATTAGTTTTTCAAAGAGTAAAAATGATTTCAATAAGGAGGGTAATTCATATAATGTGGTGTAGACCTCAATGTAATTTAAAAAAGAATTATTTTTTTGATAAATGGATTTTATGAATGAAAATATAAATGGTTGAAGGGTAATGTTTATGTTGATGAATGTGTTTTCAGAAAATGTTAGGGTTTTATTATTTAGATAAATGGTTTAATGGTGGTATTGTGTAATTTGTTTAAATGTGTAGAATATAATTGGTTGTGTGGTATAAAAAATACTAAAAATGTTAACAATTAATATTTTATTTTCATGAAATGTTTAGAATGTTGAACCATAAATTTAATATCTTGATGGAATGATTGGGGATGGTAGAAAATGTGGTCTATATCTATGGAATGTAAATGGGGGACATGATGCTCCACATTTATGTGTAAGGATGTCTGCATATCGCACTACACACAATTTTTTTTAGGATTTCTAGAAATTAATCTAAATATATTTTACTATAAATATCATACATGGTGCTCTATACGACTCTTTTCATTGTCGACATGATAATATTGAAACTAATGACAATGGGTATAACTTAGGTATATAGACTGTTGATTTTGGATCCATGGTTTAAAATAAATGATGAAGTCCCCTCTGTATGATCCCATCATTTTCAATGAATGTATCTATTAGAGATTATCATTAACCTTTATTATTGGTAATTTTTATCACACAATTAAATGAAACATTGGAAATGTAGAGAGGAATATCTTTCTTTAATTTGATGGTGAAAATAACAAAAATATTAAGGATGCATATTTTTTAGATTTAATGGAGTATGAAAATAAATGGTATAAGTGTTTCATGGGTTCTGGTTATGTTGAGAATAATTATATTTTTAGGATGTCTAATAGAAAAATGGGTTGAAAAAATCTGAAAAACATTTAAAAACAGTGACCGTAGAATAATAATATTTAATGGATGAGTGTTTTTATAAAATGATTCGGGGTGATGGTTTTTTTCTTCATATCCCCTAAAAAAGACTTACAATATTTGTAACTACGTTACATATCGTGTAATTTCCAAACCATATATTTTAATGTATGTTGTTTGGATTATTTTTAAATTCATTTTGATACAGATATTCACTTCTCGACCTAGAGAAATCATCTAGATGATTTTTTAGTCCAACCACCATTCCAGACATCCCGATTAAATAGTTGATCCCTAGTAAGTCCATTTTTTAGGTGTGTCAAATCTATTCCTTGGTTATCTAACCATTGTTGTAAATTCATTTGTCCATGTGAAATGATCATTTTGATGTTGATCGTATTTCATCTTGGATTATCTTAGCAATCAACCAAACCTGCTACCTCATGGGTGTTTAACATTGTTTTATTTTTGGATCATCAGTTAAAGTCAGGGAATCTAAATCCTAACCCTATGGTTTGATAATTTTCACATTTATGAAATATTTTAATTTGGACAATGAAATGTGATCCCAAATCGATTATTTAATGAATGGTAATATTATTTAGAGTCCTTAATATTCAAATAGCTTTTAAACTAGATTAGGGATACCTGTGAGGTGATATAACCATTAATGTAACTACATTTTGTAATGGTTTAATGTTTCTTCAGCATGACATGAGACATTAAGTGATTGGTTGATATATAATACATATATTGTAAATTATTGTTTATATTTATGACTATTAATCAATGTTTATTTAATTTAATGTTAAATATGAAAGATAAATGATAATTCAAATTATTATCCATCGATAGTTATGATGTAAAAAAGTGATATCAATTCAGTATGATAGGACTAGTATTATAAGCTAAAATTCACATATATCAGGAGTGTCCCAAAAACATGCACACTTATATGTTGTAATGTTGATATTATGTTTGATCATTCTAGAGAAATGCTTTTACACTTTTTCTGAGGAGGATATGCCCAGGACCATGATGAACAAATAATAGGGATTTGTCCTAGATGATATAATACATAAAAGGGTTTGACACATATTGTTTTTAATTGTTCCTTGGTTATGTTGTGGTGGTTGTCATGGTCATAAGACATGTTCCAAGATATTCTATTATGCATCCAAAATAGGTTTTTTTAACATGGTTATATGGTTTTATTTTGAATGAGTGTAATACATGTTCATAAATATTTTTGGATGGAGTCAAAGAAGGTTGTTGTTTTATTTATAATGTTTGGAAAAAATTTATAATCATATTTATCACATTATTGAATACACTTTTTATCATATAGTTTTGATTATACATGGTGGTTCCAACCAACTGATTTATACTCACAATCGATTTAGGCATATTTTTTGGTACTCAAGTTGATTACATGGATGCATGTTTGGAAAATTCAAATGATCCTTAATTTTTATTTGTTTTTGATGAATGTGTTGTAGTTTGGATGAGGGACCGATACGGGGTTTGTGACTTGAGAATATTGAGTCTTTATATTATTATTATAATATTTAACATGAATTATTTATAGAATATCATTTAGTTACATTCTAGATTGTTATTAAATTATTCCATCATTATTTATTAGATTATTCAGTTGTCTCTTATATTTTGTTTCCAATATGTATATACATTGATTTATTTTGTTGATATGGTTTATTTCATATGCTATTACACCTTATATGAAAAGGTTTAGTCTCGCCACAATACAGTTCACATCATCATTGTTATTCACCATCCTATAGAACACATGGAGGTGTGCTTGAGGTCTTATAATGAACTCGTTTTTCCACATGAGAGACTATTGAATCATGGAACATTACAATGTAGTATTAATATTAATTGTTTTAGTTACTTCTACATTGTTTTTTTTTAAATTTTCTTAAGGAAAATAGGACATGTGAGGGGCATGGTAATGATCTTTTATATTGGAGTAGATATCCCTAATAAGGGAGAAAATTTATGTCCCCAAAGATTAGTTTTTTTGTTTGTTTCTAATTAAAAATTATGTTATTTTACCTTGGTTGATTAAAATTTTCTTAGAGGTCATTATTTTATAATGTTTATATATATTTATATTTGTATTGGGGAATCGATATGTCACGATATGATAATACAAGAAAAATAATAGATACATGTGGATATGCTGACATTCATTATTCAAGATAGAGACATGAAATGTTTCTCAAGTGACATATCTTTTATTAAATGAAATGTGATATGGGATATATGTTTCACTACATAAATGAAATCTATTAATGTGTCATGTTAAACAATTGTAATCCAAGTTTTTTTGGTATCAAAATTATTGGTTATATATTTTAATCACCTATTTAGGTTGAACTTATTTCTATCCATTTCAATAAGGTGTCAATTTGAATTTTATAGAAAATTACCCCTCATTATATTTGAATTGAGAATTAGGTGAATAGAAATCAACGCACTCCTAATAGACATGAACTTGATCTTCTTGTAGTTATTGAGATCCAGATGGATGATCAGCTTCACAACAGCTTCCTAGGGATCATGTGATCCATGTAAATATAAATGTTTCACACTATTCCTTCAAGGTATGAGTTGATAATAGATATTGAGTTGTAGAACAAGAAAATGTTTACAAGAGAATAAGGACTGTAAGAAAAAAATTTATAAATTGAGTCTGTCTGTAAAATCATCATCCATCCTAAGACACCTACAAATAAGAGGGTGAAAATTGCAGCATATATGTTACATGGACCAACCATGTGTTTTCTAGATATTCTGAAGGAATTTTTGAAACATGATGAGCATTCATGGAATGAAATCAAGATAAAGTTCCTAATTCATTTTTATCTAAATGAATCGAGGGATGAAAAATCTGATGATTTTGTAAATCTAGTGCAAGAGGTCCTACCTATGCTATACTATAATATAAAATTAACTGACTTATAGAACATTGTGTCATCCATCGTAGCTAATGAGGTCTGTGTGGTGAGACATTTTCATAATGATCTTCACATTGAGATCAGGACATAAGTAAATATTGTTTGGCATCTTTTATGATATAATGATATAGGAACACATAACATAAGAGAATCTTAGATTGGCCCTAAGTAGTAGAAATACAGTTTTAGTAAGAAAAAATGGTAGCTATTCATCGAGTGGAACAAATCATCAAAATGATAGTTTCCTCTAAGGTAGTCGTGGGAATAGCTATAAAGGTAGTGTACAAACACATCAGGACCATATTGTATTGTAGTGTTATATGTGTCACATTTGTGGCCATATGTTCCCATAGTTACCTTACCCAGAACTCGAGTGTGGAAAATGTTGTTGGTTGGGTTATCCTTAGAGTTTATTTGAAAAAATTTCAGTAAAAACCAGTTCTAATGGATCAGGATAGGCACATAATTTGAGAAGGGTTGCATCCACAACTCAGTAGGACTATAGCTAGAGTTCCACTGGCTATTCAGGCCAATTATTGAAATGCTTAACCCTTATTTAAGTTTAATTTTACTAGATAGTTGATTTACCACAAGGAATTCAAAAAAATTCCTTGTTAATAGGGACATGTAAGCTACACATTATGCTGACTACTCTAGCTATCGTTTATATAGTATTGTATACTGTAAGAGGAAAGACTCATATATCATATTAAATATACTGAGAATTATTTTGATAGTGGAGCAACACATTCTATTCTATCTACCCTTTTAGTAAATGTGTTAGTATAGGATGTGAAAATATTGGATGATCCTTTGATAATTGACACACCTTTGGGAGACTAGTCATAGAATATCAAGAAATACAATGCATGTTCTATAGATATTGGTTTTTAGTGTTTGATTTGGTAAATGTTCATTATTGAACTAATAGGATTGGATTATAATATTTTTATATATTGGTTATTTATATACGAGGATCACATTATGTTTTATAATAGTAGAGGTTATATTATATCTTTAGAAGGAGGCTTTAATTCTCACCATGGTGTGGGATATTCTTTCAAGTCTGGAAATAACTATTTAATTTTAGAAATAATTTTATCATGGCTTAGAGAGCCAGTATATCTCTTGATTACAATGTAATTCATTATGATTTTATTTCACCAAGGGTTGATTGTTTCCATGATGTTGTCCATAATGAGTTCTATGGATTTCTGCACAGGTGAGTGATTTAGTTCATGATCATGTACGTGGTGTGATAATATTCAGTTTTTATCTCTCTTTAAAGAATGGAAACATTATATTGATGGATTTTGAATGTTTCATTGGAATATCTAGAATCTAAATGCTTCATATTTACTAGTTCTTCCCATTTGGGACCACCAATTCTCTTTAATAATAATGATAATGGTTCATTGTTCAAATTTTTGGATTATCAATTATTAAATTTGATGATGGGCATGGACCAGTATCCTCTCTAAAAAATGGTGTAAATCCTAGATTACTTGAGGGGTGATAAGATATTCTCCATGATTTATTTTATATTAGTAAACCACTAGATATGGGTGAAAACATGAGACATATATTATCCTTATTTTATATGTTGATAGAGTTTCCATGAATTTATAGGGATTCCATTTAGTTTCACTAATGCACTAATGATAATCATGGACATAATGAATGTGATAATTTATATTTTGGACCAGTTTTTGGTGGTTTTTTGATGATATATAAGTGTACTCTCAATTAAGAGACAATCAAGATAAACATCATGAAATCATTCTGATTACATCGAGAGATAATCTACTTTAATAAATTCTATCCTAATAAAATTTATATAATAATAAATCTATCTTCTTGGGAGATGTTTTATTATAGGCAGTAATGTCAGTGGAACCAGAGAATTTCACTGCTATGGAATCTTAGGCGTATGCTGAGAAAATATACAATATTCAGTTCTTTCAAGGATTAGAAGTTTATTACCAGTTCTTTATCACCATTTTATACCATTTTGTAACACTATTTTCTGGGATGAACCAGAAATGGTTGAATTGTTTTTGTTCAGATGCATGAGAGACATATTTTCATGAGTTGAATGAAAGGATGACTTCAACACCTATCCTCGCATTACCTGTGATGGGTAAAGAATATACCTTGCACTGTGATGCATCAGTATTTGGAATCAGATATGTTTGATAATATAATGATTGAGTGGTAACATATGTATCAAGGTAGTAGAGACCGCTAGAGTGGAATCATGCTACACAAGATCTAGAGTTAGATGTAGTGGTACATTCCATTGGATGTTGGATACACTATCTCATGGGTGATACGATGGTGGTATACATGAACCATAATAGTTTATAGTTCATATTTTCATAGTGAGAATGGTTCCTTGTGTAGAATAGGTGAGTTAAGTATATAAAACATTTAAATTTTGATTTGGATCATACACCATGAAAGTGAAACATTGTTTCCAACCCATTGATCTGAAATAAAAAAATAGAGATAGTTTCTAACTCTCATGACAACTGGTAGATAATGACCCTCCTCACATACATGAATCATGATATTTATAAAACTCAGGGATGTGTATTTATTACTAAATATTTTTATACCCATTCATATGAACCATATTAATATTGATAAGTTGTATGAATGAGAGGGGTATGTTATCAGAAAAATATTATATTGTGGGGAGACACCATCAGGGTAGTCTCTCAGTAGTGTATATTCAATTCTGTTCTATGGATGTGTATGGGTTTTTATGGGCTTTTGTGAGTAGATGATGCGGGTGTTTCATGATTCTATATGGGTGAAGAATCCTAGTTTTAAAAATTGGTATCATGATCTAGAAATACATTACTAGTGATCATGAATGAAGAAGGAGGAGTGAAACATCGTGTTTAGATGATTCCCTTGTCATCAGGGGACAACTGAGGATCAGAGGACAATTGGGATTTTTCAACCATTTCCCACTATTGGGTAGAAATGTTATAATGAAACAATATATTTTATTAAAGGATTACAATGCATAAACTAGGATAATGGTGGAATATGTTTTTTTTATATCGACTAAAAATTGTATAACACTTCTTAACAATGAAGGAAATAGTCATAGTTGAATATATGGGAATTCATTACAAGAAAGAGGTGATTTTATTTCACATTTTTCTGATGAGTTTTATTTCATATAGAGATACTCTTCTCACATAACATTTCTATAAGGGATGTTATAAGGATAAGGATCCTGGGTTCTTTTTATTATAACTTATCATCCACAGAATAATGGTCAATCTATGTGGACTATTTAGGTTCTGGAGAATATGTTTCATGCATATGTTTTGGATATGGGTGGTTCATGTGGACAATATATATAACTCATAAATTTATCCCATAATAATAGCTTCAAAAATTAATTATTATGGAACCTTTGGTGGCATTGATCATGTTTTAGAGCTCATCAAATTAGATGTTTAGTTTCTAAAATTAATCCATCATTGTAGTAACCCTATGTCATCTATCGAAAAATAATTTGATCATAAATTTAAAAGGAGGTTTTTGATTATGATAATAAAATGGGAATGGGATTTTATAAAACATAGTTTTGATGATTAAATATTATAATAGAAATTGAAAACGATAAAACAAAGTCAAATTGAACACGTTAAATTAAACATGATCAACCCGGGGAAGCCTTGTGATGCTCACCCATCATCGCTTCAATAGAAAGAGTATAGCACTATTAATCCCCAGTTTTTAACACCCATTACAATAATTTTACAGAGATTATGCTAGGATACCTTCTAGGTTTAGTAAAAAAACATTCAATGATTCACCGTATCCCACTGATGATTGGGTGACTGTTTTTCAACATCATAAATAAAATTCATGAAGGAAACAAATGTAGAACATGATGTGATGTACAAGATTGTATGTTATATAATTAACATACCATGACATAAATTTAAATTAATAGAATAGTGATTATGTGAGATCAATTGGCCAATATGAACAATATGAACATTGCATTTGAATGAGGGAAGAAAAATGGAAGATTAGTGTGTGAAACATCACATGAATGGGTACTCCCAAACATGATACTTTGAATTTGTGTATAATATACCAGTATGTAAATAAATGAAATAAGAATATAGGTTTATGAAAAGAAACATAGAACCTAGAATTAAGAAGACTATTCAACATAATGAAAACTTGAATCTCAAGATGACATCACATTCATCCCCATGTGATCACAAGGGGATTAGAAATCCATGGGAAGGGAGGAAGACAAAGATGTTAAACTAGAACATCCAATAGCCTCTAGATCATCTAGGGATGAAAAAAATACTCATTTGGGTCTCCAAATGGTAGCACCTTCGCTCATGGTCGCACACCTAAATAGGGTGCCCAAGGTGATCTTTTATAGACAAAATAGAATATGGTATTGAGCACCATGATTTCGAGAAACCAATTGTCCCATTGTTTTACGCCACTAGACTGTATTATCTATCTTTGGAGAAAATTAAAATTTTTTATACACACCACATGGATATCTCCACTGAATTTCAAGCACTATTTGGACAACTACAGGTCGAGATATTGATAAAATATAGAACACTTCTTTTGACATTGGAGATTTGATTCTTTGGATAAATTAGTTTCAATGGGAATCATAGAGGCCTAATGAGGCTTCAGTTCATTCATATGAAATTTGTACTATTAAATTGTGGAAAATATCACGAAATTTAAGCCCATATGAATTCACTTTTATTAAAGGTATGCGGTTTTGTCCCCTAGTTTTCTTGGATCTTGTGAAGATTGGATGATTATTATTGGTCTTCATCATGGGCCCTTTGAATCACCTCCACCTATAACAAAAACATAAAAATCAATAATATAGACCTTTTTTATGGTGATAATAATTAAATTATAGAACCATACATGAGGTAAATCTTTTTATAAATGTAGAATTTTAAATACAAAATCAGTTTACTAAATTGGTTTAAGGGTGAAATTTAACAATGAATCATATTAAGATCACACCCACACACCTAAAAATTTCCACTCTAGTGGAAATTATAATGTCCTAATCATGTATCATTCCTAAATGAAACATGTGAAAAAATCCAATATTATTTGGACATGAAATTCATCATATATTGTTTATGAAATAAATTTTCATATCCTATTTCTTTTTTCACATTAATATTTGTTCATCTTAATTTGTTCACCCATGAAAAATGTTGCAACCTACCTCACATAGAAATTTTCCCTCTTCACTCAAGGAACATATGAACATGGAGTTATTCTTTTTTCACATCGTTTATGTGATCTTACCATATGATTACTAGGATTCTGAGTTCTCTACTGGCAGAAACATATGTGCCACTCATGTGGACTACCAACATGTTGTTCTGAGATTCAAGAATTGGTAGAAATTATTGTATTAAAAATATGAATCACTAGAGGAGTGTTTAATATATTAAGTACAAAACATATCAAAATTCATAAATTTTTCACAGTAAATGAAAACAATCATCCCCTCACAAGGTTTATTACCTCAAACTCATCCTACCCATTGTTCATTTGGGAGGGTCACAACCATGAAATGAATAATAATAAGTAAATATTATATTTTCTCCATTTTATTATTTTGATCTAGTTTTTTAATGTTCAGATATATATTTTTAAGATATTTTTGTGTGGAGATAAAGAGGGAAACAATTGTAAAATAATGATATAATAAATCTCATGAACCCATTTCCCAAGGAAAATGTAGGCACCCTTTATATAAACCCATAAAATGATTATCTTCATATAATTCTAATGGAAACACCCTCTCTGCAACACTTGTGGAAAATAAAACAAGAATATACCAAATAGAGGGGTAGGTAAGGATAAATTATCTTATAATGTGGCCTCCTAACATGCATTTCAGGGTCTCAATGTCTTACGAAGTATAAAATTTTACAGTTTTCAAAAATAAGGGATAAATGAAACAAAGGTATTTTCAAAGAATGATTTACTTTATCCTGAATGCAGCATACATGAATCATGTAGAATCAAACAGAATCATTGAATGTTTTAGTTTCTCTACAAGACAAGAGACTCTGAATAAAGTAATTGAAATAAATAATATAAAATAAATATCAAACAATATCTATTGGGTATGGTATTAAGATATTTTTCAGTGATCATGAGGCATGAGATTCAAAAAATCCATTAAACACCAAAGACTAATTTGAAAATACAAATTCCAGAAAAATAATCCATATAAATATTCATTTTAAAAACATTTTTCCTAAAAAATAGAATTTTCCACACAATCAACTCAAGAATGAAAATTGTTTTTGGATATTCTATTAATGATCAATTTTAATCTAAAAAAATAAAGAAAAGGTAATAAAAAATCAACACATTTTTCATTTCTTTTTATTTTTTTTATATTGTTTTATTTAATCTATACAATTAAATTTCACACTCCCATACACCTAAAAGATACATTTTATTAATGAATGTATTTTAGAAAAATTTTCATGGAAATAAAGGTAGGGAGAAGGAACAGACTACTATGTGGAGTCATATATGGAATCTATCAGATGTATTACCTCAACGAGATGATTTTGAAAATTTTCATTGAAGTACTTGAGCCTATTCCTATTAACAATAATCCTTATCAACTATTCTAATGATAAAATAATATAGAACCAAAAGGGTAAACATCAGTAACAGTATAAGGAGCAATCCATCAGGAACGAAGCTTAACTGGGAAGAGGATTAACCAGTAAGTACACGTGAGAACCTTCACACAAATTTGAAACATTAACTGATGAATCATGCTATCATTGATATACTTGGTCATCTATTTATAGATCCAAGTGTTCACATATTAATCAAATCTTATTTATTTAATCTCTAGACTCTACAGCTTCTTATGCTCACATACACCTGAAAGAATCATCATACATTGTTTAACATCAGAATAATCACGATGTATTACCTCCACTGTGAGGTGACACGCCTTTCTCAACAAAATCCTATATGGTGACATTCCAGTTGGTGTTTAAAAAGTCACACGGTATACCTAAAGTGCATCATCCAAGCGCAAACACCAATCTTTTTTTGTGGGGTTGTATAGTTTCTTCAAAGATTCTCATAACATCGAAGTTGATATTTCTTCTTGTACGTTAGTTTTGGGGTGATGTGAATTGGAGACTTTATGATCAACCCCACACTTTCAAATAAAATGTTTCATTTTTCGATTTCAACAATGTGAACCCTTATCACTAATGATGAATCTCAGAAAACCAAACCTACCATCAATTTGGGAGCTCACAAAATCAACATCCACTTGAGAGTCATCAGTCCTACGGGCCATTGGTTCCACCCATTTAGAAAAATAGTGAACAACCATTAAGATGTAAAAAATACAAAGGAATTTAGAAAAATTCCCATGAATTCAATTCCCCAAGCATAAAAAATATCACTATATAACAATGGATAATGGGAAATTTCATTCCACTTGGAGATATTCCCTGTGAATTGACAAAGACTATGTGACTTGCAAAATCATTAGAAATCCCGATACAATGTTGGGAAATAATGTCTTGACCCATGGACCTTTTGAGCTGTAATTTGAGTGCCAATGAGGCCCACACAAACCAATGTGTGGAAGAGTGTCAAAATATAGGTGAACTCAGGGTCATGGAAACACCAATGAACTACATGGTCACCACAAATTCTCCATAAATATGGGTTATCCCAAATTGTCCACATAGAATCCGTTTTATGTCTCTGGGTTTGGGGAGTGCTGAAATTAATGAATACATGTGATGTTGTTAGAAAATTCACAATTTATGCAATATATGGGTAAATTCACACCAATTCACAGTGGTTCTCATGATGAAAGAATTATCCAATAGAGTGGGACGAGTCAACATGGTGGTCCAGTGGTGGAGAAATCCTACTAATGAGGTTAGCTACAACTTTTTATACTCCCCTCTTATCTCTAATCTCAAGGTAAAACTCTTGGAGGAGGAGTATGCACCTTATTTGGAGAGGGATGACATCATGTTTCATTAGGGGAAAAAGTGTTGCATGATTTGAGAAGACAATGGTTTTTGACCCGGTAATATATGAAATAATTTTATTTAAGGAAAAAACATTATAAAGAGGTTATTTTTCAGTGGTTGTGTAGTTTTCCTAGGCATGGTCAAGGGTACAAGATTCACACGCAATGACATTAGGATCCTTCTTAACCATTTATGATAAAAAATCCCCAACTTCAATTTTAGAGGCATCACACATGAGCTTAAAGGGGAGATCCCACCATGGAATTTGGATGGTGGGCAATGATGTGAGACTCATTTTCAGTGAATTTAATACATAATCATATTTTTTATCAAACAAAAAACTCTGAATCGTTTTGTAATAACTGAAACAAGGGAAGTGAGGTCTTAATAAAGTCATTAATGAACTGGTTGTTAAAAATGGAATGACCCATGAATGATCACACCTCAAGAACACAATTTGGAGAAGTACATGATGAAATTAATTCAATTTTATATTTATCAACATAAATTACCTTATTCTAAATGATATTCCAAAGAACTATCCCCCGCCCATACATGAAATGGAATTTCTCATAATCTAAAACATGGTCATTTTCAATGTAGGGGTGGAGGACAGATCCTTGGTGTTCCAAAAAATCATCATAAGGGGAACCATATACTGTGAAATAATACATAAATACATCTATACATCTCACAAGGTACTCATAAAAAATACTCAACACACATGGTTGAAATGTGAAAGGAGCATTACATAGACAAAAATGCATTCATTTGAGTGAAGATGTGTCGAATGGACAGGTAAATGTTTTATTTTCTTGATCATAAGGGGATCTTTGAATTTTTAAATAACCCGGATATTCATTTAGGAAACATTAATGGGACATACATTCCCATCATTCTAACATTTGGTCACTGAAAGGTAAAAGAAATTGGTCCTCCTACATGGCTTGATTTAGTCTACGATAGTCAATACAGACTCTCTAACTATTTTTCACATGTGTTGGACCCAAGTCATTCCATTCATTTAACACAACTATTATTCCTAATTTTTAGGCACAATTTTCATTGGGAAAACCCATTTAGAATCAGATTTAGGATAATTTTTCCATATAGAAAGTAATTTAATAACATCCAATTTTACAACTTCAAGGAGAGTGGGATACAAAAGGTGTTCAGATTTCATTATGGGCATATCCTCATCATTCAAAAGTATATGGTTCATACAAATAGATTGGATAATCCTTGGAATATCATACATTGTACAGTATATCACAATTTTTCACTCTCTCAAATGGTTGAGTAGTTTTGATTCCAAATGTGGAGGGAGGTTATAGAAAATAATGATAGAAAATTGGTCAATACCATCAACATAGACATATTTTAAATTGGAATTATGTGGTTTAACTTCCAATACTAGTGTTTTTTTATTGAGGGGGGTTCTAGGGGAATTGAGGACCATGGAATTGTCCATATACTCATATTTACTCTCTAATGATAGAGAATATACTAAAATGAGATTTTCAAAATCATCGACGGTCATGGGTACCTAATAATGAACATACTCATTAATTAAAGAAGAAAATTTACACACATCAAAGCCCATAAAACACTCAGAACATTAATTCAAAATATAATCATCCAAGGGTAAAGAATATTAAAATGAATCAAATTATGGGTTGAAGAGATAATTGTGTGTGTGTGTATAATGTGAGAGAACTTACATCAAATAGATCAGAAAAGTGGAATGCTCTTCAATAGGGTGTTTCATTACCTCAAGGATATTAAAACATACCTTGTCTCCACTTAAATCCTTGGACAACGTACCATTGTGAACGTTGATGACAATTTTTGCTATTTTGAGGAATGTCCTCACATGTATGAGAGACAGATTTCTTTGGTTTCGAGTATCTTCCATCTCATGAATATAGAAATCAGTGGGGAAGATGAGATTCTTCACTCTTACAAGAACATCCTCAATCAATCATTTTGAATGCATAGTACTCTGGTTTTCATGATGCATGACAATGCCTATTGATTGAAGCTCTCCAACATGTATATATTCATACATGGTGGGAGGCATTACATTAATGGAATAACCTAAATATAACATAGCATATGAAAATATTGTGTCCCCTATGGTACAAGGTATCGTGAATGTGCCTGGATCATTGCATTTGGTTGGAATTTTTGGTTGAATCAAGGCCATGACATTTCATCCCATGTTGACTCTCTCATTCCCCTTTATGATCCTTCTATGGGGGCAATGATCTTTATAAAATTTTGAATATTGAGTTATTTTTTAGATGAATCTAATACAGGAATTTAAACATGAAACTTTTTAAATGTATCCATTTTTTATTTATCAAAATCATAATAAAAATTTTCTTAGATTTATAGAGTATTTGGGGGAAACTAAGAGTAATGGATTGTTCATTTGAATCATCAATGATAATTTAATTAGCCTTTTAACTTTTTGAATTAGAATATTTAATGGATGGTGAAAGCGTGTTTTCAAGAGGTAAACATACCTGTTTGGAAGAATCATTAGATAGATAATATTCTTTACCACTGTGAAGTTTAACTGCATATACATTACCATTATTATCCATATTGGAAATGGGATGGGAACATAGTTATCCATAACCTTGTATGTTAAGCTCAAAAATGGTGTTTTCCCATTTCCCCAATTGAGTTCGCAAGTCACGAATAACTGATTGTGTGGTTTGTTAGAAATGTAGGTTCTGGGTTTCCATTCTCTTCACCATATAATCGAGTCTTGGTTCAGATTTGGGAGGAGGAGGATGATTGTTTTGAGATATTGATGGATAATAACGGTTCCTAACCAGTCCTTCTTGATTCAAATTATACTTGGGGTATCTTGAGTTTCGTTCCTGTCAGTACTGAAGTTGAGCATGCCACCTAGGGTTTGGATTTGGCCTGAATGGTTCTTGCTTTAATGGATGTGTTTATTGTAATGAATTTCCAAGGAACACGACATCACAAGACTCAGGTGAATCTTTATGTTATGAGAACAGGTGAGAAAAATAAGTATTTTTAGTGAAAATACAACAATGTAATTGAACTAATGAAGAGTTTGAGTTACCTTGTGCTTTATATATTTCCTTAGAAGGGTATCCATCTCATCATGATATCATGAACTCCTCGAGTGGATGTAGTAGCTTATGTACAAAATTATTGTGCATTTTGAACCATGATTTCTATAGTGAAACGAGTGTTGGATGTAGTTTTATCTATAAGGACCTGGCCTTAAAACAATAAATTATTTTTAATTAAATGAATAATGCACATTGAGCATATTTTTAGTTTTGGAGGTTTGAGAATTAGCATATAACTATTACATTACATCTAAAAAATTAAAGAAGAAACTTTTACTCAGTATCCGATTTTTTCTAAAATAAAACTCTTGAAAAAAAGATTCATGTCTAGTTCCATGTTTTAGACAACATAACATTCCCTTTATCCCACCCTTGACCCTATTCATATTTATGTTCTTTGAAAAAAATTTCAAAAACATGGGATGAGAAAAAAGAGCTCAGTAAGTATAATAAAACAAAGAAAAAAATATATCATCAATAAATACATAACATAAGATCTTTAACATACCTCATGAAATCATTATATTTATGAAATATATATAGAGATAATAAATTATATGGTTAACTTGTGGCATATATAACATCCATATGTTGTAGCTTTCATAGATACGTAGGGAGTAACATTTTGAATTCCCATCACAGTATATTCCCTACATCTATTTAGAGAAACATTCACATTTACATTCATCACATTACCCAGTGCATTGGAATGCTAAGTCAGGCTCACCCACCCTAGATTTATCACGGAACCACCCATGTGTGTAAACGATGCCCAAGAACAATAACACATTAATAACACATAAAACAAACTTATAGGAAAGAAAAAATTTCCACATTTGAATCACATTATATAATTAAAATTTATTTAAATAAAAAATCCATTATCCAAACCATTTTCAATACCAAAATACATAAATGTGTATATGGTATTTATATTCCTTTTAAAAACATTATGGCTTATTAATGAAGCCAGAGATCAAATAATACACGTGACTACGAAAAGGTGACTGACACCGGTTACGTTAAAAAGAATCATTCATTTTTTTCGTTTAGTAAAACACTTAGTAGAAAAAATTCCATTTGAATGAAATGAAAAGTCAAAGGTTTTTAGACATCATATAAAATAATTCCATATATAAAACAAAATATGCCTCTTTGAAAGGAGATTGAGACGAAGTCCATTACCTTGTGGCTGACTTGACTCGATCATTCTATAATCTCATAAATAATAAACAAAAGTTAACTTATACATTCCAAATAACATTTTCCAAGTTTATTATTCCATTTATATCAATTATTACCTTGAAATAAAATAAGTTAATTATTTGAGTTCATATCATACATTTTGTCGATATTCAAAACTTGAGTTAAAAAAGAACTTGTTATAATTATAAATTGTCCATGTGGTCAAAATTAATCTATCTTCATAATGATATTAGTGATTTAGATATCATGTATATCCATTATATATATGTATTTATAATATTACATAACATTCGTAGGTAGGAAATGAAATGCACTATTCATGGAGAAAGTAAGCCATACGTACGCATGAAAGCTACTTTCATTTCTATTTAATATTTAATGGAATGAAAACAAAATGATACATATGTATATAATAATTCCAGTATAATATCATATATAATTTCATTAACTCTATCCTTCATATGTTCCACTTATGGATTTAGTGAGTAATATCACTTTGAGGGGGTTGTAGTCTGCAATTCATCAAATGAAATTATTATATTTACTCAATATGGAAAACCATAACGGTATTATGAAAATGAAAAATAGAGAACAATAGAAACAAAATAAATATAATATATATCACATATAAAATATAGTTCTATATTAATGGCCACTATTAGTGGTGGTAAGAGAATATTGAATAATCATCGTTTTGTGAGGCAATAGTTGGCCGTCCATAGAAACAGTATGTTCCTAACCCGTTAGATAAAGGTGTGTGTAAGTGTAGTTCAAATTATTGTCATAAAAACAACTTAGTATATTTATAATATTTATGTTTTTATAAAATAAGTGAATAAAAAGAGTTTATAAGGTTGGAGTAGTAAAATTAAACAAAAGAACTTAAGGGAAAATGTTACCATTAAATCAGGTATCTCCTTTGAGTTTGAACCAAAAAGATTAATTGAATTGCCTTATGCCAAGGGGAAGGATTCTAGGAAGAGTAGAGAGATTTTGGTGGATTAAATGATCATAGGATGGATGAGCCATGTGGAATTAGAAGTGTGTGGAATGGGTTAAAAATGTGGCCTTTTTATAATGGAGGGAGGGGCTCTTTAGAAATTTTTTTAAAAATTATTTTATTATATAATAACATTTTGATTCTAAAGGTACAAAACCAATTAAAGTAGAGGATAAAATGAATCATGTTCTAAATAAAATCATCCAATATGAATTGGAAAGGTTTTGTATATTGTTTTAATCTTTATAATCCAATTTATTGAAATCATTCATTAATGAGGTAAACAGTGCATCATTATTGTGTCAAAAATATATATATTTTTTTATTTCAAAAAATTATAAAAAAATATCATGATTTAGGAAATATGTTTAGATTTCATATAAGTATTTATAGTCTAATAGATAACATATATAACCCCATGTAAATTGTTTTTTACTAAAAGATATATTTTTATATAACTTTTTTCTTTACATTATCATAATTAATATAATTAGCCATTATCACACACAAGTGGCTCCATGGGGTCCCAAAATCGACTCAAGGATGCCCATGGTCGGACATGTATCAACCAATAAAATTAAAGCACATTTTAGGGTAATTTATATTTTTATAATATTATTTTTTACCCTTATTTACCAGATTAACCCATTATCCATGGTAAATAAATTTTTTATAGAATTAAATATTAATAATGTCTATAAATAAAAGATACATAATTACAAAATTTTGACCTCATAATTAAAAATATGGAATCCATTTTTTAAATTTAAAACACAGAAGTGGGAGAAATTAATTTAAATAAATTCCAGCTGTCAAAACAAAAATAGTTTTTTTAATAAATCATAATTATCAAAAGATTGACACATGTTTATGTCCAATTTAAAAGTTTTGGATTAAATTGTAAAAACATATTCTAATTACACTTTAAAAAAAATTAAAAAGAAAATATAACCTTATAAATAAATTATTTTAAATGGATGTTTTGAATAAAAATACTTATTTTTCACTATTCAATTGAAATATGCATTTCATCAGAAAATACCAAAAAATTAACCAAAGTAAATTTTGATGTCCTAATTCTAAAAATGAATTTTATTTTTTTAAATAGAACATACAAAAAAGTCCAAAACCAGATTTAAATTGGGTTCTCCCTCAAAAGGCAGTAAATCGATCTTTTAATGAATATTAGAGTATTCATGCTTATAATTGGATTATTTCTTATTTTATGCCTCTAAAATTTATTGGATTAATGTAAAAACATTTAACAACCATGTATATTCATATTTTAGTTAGTTATGTCCATTACCACCAATACAACTGCTAGTAGTTAACTACCATTTAAAATAGTATTGTATTGTTATTTTTCCATATGACCCAACATTGTGTGTAATGTATGATTTCACAGAAACTCTCTATTGAGTATTGAGTAAGCCATAAAACATAGAATAAACATTAAAGTAAAATTGATATTTTATTCAAAAATACTAATAAATATGAAAATGTTATATTCTTTATTTACCTGGGATGTTACATCCTTCCCTGCTTTTGTGAATTGTGTCCCCGTAATACTATTAATTTATCAAATAAGTGGGGGTATTGTTCCCTCATAGAATTTTTAGCCTCCCACGTTACCTCTTAATCCATATGAGTTTTTCCCAATACCATTACCTGATTAACTACCTTATTCTGCCACACTTTCTCTCTTCAGTCAAGAATCTGGACTGGTTGTTCCTCATAAGAGAGATTCTCTTCCAACTGAACTACTCGTGGGCTCAAAACATGAGATGGATCTTGCATATACTTTCTCAATATTGATACATGAAAAACATTATTTACCTATGATAAAATTAGAGGAAAATATACACTATATGAAACTGATCCAACATTATTCAAGATTTCATAAGGTACAATGATCCTCAGACTCAACATTCCATTCTTACCAAAACACATTCGACTTTTACATAGAGAAACTTTGAGAAAGTCCTGATCACCTACCTCAAAAGAAATATCCTTCCTCCGGCTATCTGAATAACTTTTCTACCAACTCTGAGATGTTCTAATGTGCTTCTAAATAAACTAAACTTTTTCTGCCATCTTTTCTACCAATTCATGTCCCATCAGCTACAATTCACCTACATCATCCCAAAAAGTCAGAGTTCGAAACCACTTCCCATATAATGCCTAAAATGGAGAAATCTATATACTGGAATGAAAACTGTTATTTTAAGAAAATTCAACAAAATAATGATGTTGGTACCAACATCCCTCATAATGCATCGTGCATGAACATAACATATCCTCAAGGTCTGAATTCATCAATATGACTGCCCAACGCATTGTGGATGAAAAATTGTACTGAAATTTAATTTCGTACCCAACGACTTCTAAAGTCCTATCCAAAAGTTATAAGTAATCTTTTGATTAGGATCATATACAATGGAGTAGGGAACACCATGAAACCTTACTAACTCTGTAACATAGAACTAAGAAAGTTGATATAGAGAAAATTTATATCCAATAAGAAGTAAAAGAGAAGATTTAGTGAATCGATCAACAATAACACAGATTGCATTAGTACCTCAAGATGTTTTCGTTAATCCCACAATGAGAACTATGGATATATTTTCCCATTTCCCCTCAATAACTGGTGAAGACCAAAGAATCCCTTTTGGTAACTACCTCTCTGCTTTAACCTAGTGACAAGTCAAACACTTCATAGTAAAATTAGAAATATTTCTTTTCATTCCATCCCACCAATAATACTCCCAAAGATCTATGTACATATTAGTAATTCCAGGATGAACTGAAAATGGAGAACTATGAGCTTCACATAAAAACTCATTCATCATCTTTGAATCACAAGGAACACATAATATCTTCCCAAAAATAAAAAAACAGTCATTATCAATGTTAAAATCAAAAAAACATAACCTTCTAAACCAAATCTATCATTTAATGCAACTCACTGTCATCCTCTCATGCTTTCTTAATTCTGTCTGATAGAGTTGATTTCACTAAAACCTGAAACAAAACAGAGGAATTTATTAAACCAACAACTTCTATTCCAAATTTCATCAAATCAAAATTCAAAGGATCACATTCCAAATGTTTCATGGTTAATGAAGCATTAATTTTTCAACTCAAAGCATCCACCACTTTATTTTCTTTCCCTAGATGGTAATGGATCATGAAATAATAATCGTTTATTAATTCCATCTATATCCTCTATCTCAAGTTTAATTCCATCTGAGTGAATATATACTTCAAACAATTTTAGTCAGTATATATTTCACATTTTACTCCATACAGATGATGCATCCTAACTTTTAAATCAAAAACTACATCAACTAATTTCAAATCATGTGTAGATTAATTTAACTAATGAGGTTTTGACTAACGTGAATCATAAGCAATTACCTGATCATTATATATAAGGACACAACCATTTCCTTTCAATGAAACATCATAGTTGATAAAAAATTAACCTTTTATGAAAGGTAGTGCCAAAATTGTATCATTCATAAATCATTTATTCAATTCCTAAAACCCATCATCACATGCTTTTGTCGAGATGAACTTTACACCATTTCAATTTATGTTAGTCATTGGGATATATAACCATAAAAAATATTCAAAAAACCTCCAGTAATAACCTGCCAAAACAATAAAACTGCGAATCACAATTATATTTGGGGGTCGTGGCCCTTCATAAAAAACTTTTGTTTTAACAAAATAAACATTTATTCCATTATTTGAAACAATGTTACCAATGAACGAATTTTTTTGTAACCAAAACTCACACTTGATAAAATTCCCAAATAGTTTCTTTTCTTTTATGATTTTCAATACAACCCTTAAATGAAATTCATGCTCTTATTTAGTTTTGGAATAAACAAAAATAACATTAATGAACACATCCAAAAAATAATCCAATAACTCATGGAAAATTCTATTCATAAGAACCATGAATACAACAGGTGCATTGTTTAACCCAAAATGCATAACTAAAAATTCATTATGTCCATATCTAGTATGAGACACGGTCTTCAAAATGTATGCTTCCCTTACATTAAAATAATGGTACCATGACCTCAAATCAATCTTAGAAAAATACTGAGGTCCCTAGATCTGATAAAAAAAATCATCAATATGAGGAAAATGATACATGTTAGTAATAGTGATGTTATTCAATGCTCTATAATCAATGCATATCTCATTGAACAATCATACCTTTTAACAAACAAGAGAAGAGAACCCCATGGTGATTTGATAGGTCAAATGATACCATTATCTAATAACTCCTATAATTGCTTCTTAAAATATACAAGTTAAATTCAATCCATTTGATAAGTAGGTTTTGAAATTTTTTTATAATTAGGAACTAAGTCAAAAGTAAATTCAACTTCCCGATCATGTATTATACTAGGAAACTCATTAGGAAACACATAATGGTACTCATCTACCACTAGTACATCATTAATCTGAACAGTTCCTTTATTTTCAACAATTTTTGCATGGTTACATTCATTCCCATATTTTATTAGTTTCTATGTTTCATGATATGTTATCAAAAGTAAAGGTTAATTTTTGTACACAAACTAAAAATAATTCTTAAAATAAACCGTTTTATCTCTAATGTCAATCTTAGCATGATAAACAGAAAGCCAACCAGTAACCAACATAACATCAAACTCTACTAGGATCAAAATAATAAGGTTTCTAGTTTGATTCATTCCACAAAAAAGGATATGAAGGTTCTTATAATTTATTTTTCCCGCAACATTCCCACCAAGTATTTTTACAAAAAGTTCAAGATTCATATCTTGAGATGGAATTCCTAATTTACTAGAAAACTTCATAGAAATGAACAAATGTGCAGACCTCGAATAAAAAAACACATTGTCATAATATGAACAAAAAAATAGTTTACCTAATACTAGTTCATTCAATGGACCAACATATGCTGAAGTAGTTGCAAGGGATTTCACCACCACTTTTTGCTTGCAGTCTGGAATCGTTCCCTTATTTGAGTTCTTCATTGGACATTCATTTTCATATTGACCCATTTCATTATACTTTATAAATTTTACAGAATGTAAATCAGATTTTTTCTTACAATTACCATGATATTTTTCAGTGAAATTACGAGCCTTATGTCCCATTTTACCACATTGGTAGCACCTACCCGAATTCAAAAGACATTCCCCAACATGATTTTTAACACTATATAAACAAACTGTGTAATTAAGTTTCATACCATCAGACTTTTATGAAGCGTTCTTCCCATTCGTATGCTCCCTCAACCTCTTATGATATTGTTAGTCAGATATTACCTAATCATCGAAGGAATCCATTTACACCTTCCTTTCACATCAAAAAATATTTTCATCACCTCTGAACTAATGAGAACCTATAGCCATTAGATACATTGGAGTTAATCCTGAGTAAAAATGGTTGATTTTAGTATCAAGATCACGTAAGAAATTTAGAGCATATGTTGCCAATCGAGTGAATTTTTCTTCATATGCAGCCACTGAGTCATTCGCCTACCTCTATTCCTAGAAGGATTTTCCCATCCTAGGATGAACAACCACAGGAAAATATTTCTCAAGAAACATTCTTTTGAATTCATCCCAATAAATACCATCAATCTCCTTAAAATCCCTGATACTTTTCACCATCGAACACCATTGATCAGATTCATCTACAAAATGGATAACATTGAGACAACATTTTGATGTAATGAACACCCCATGACATCAAAAATATTCTCCAACGCTCTTATATACCCTTTGTCTTGCACAAGGTCTGATGATCCTCTGAATGATGGGGAATGGTGCCTTATGAAATGCTCTACTACTAGAATCTTCTTTTATGGTTGATCTTGATGATCTCGTTCATGGATACCACCACCATTTGTAGCCTGATTCGACTATTCCATCACTGCAACAAATAGTTCAGTTCTAATCATGACCATATCAAGTTTCTGATTTGGTAGTTTTTCTTCCTCATGATGTTGTCCCATTATAGGTGCTCTGTTTCCTCTATAGAAAACTATTCTGAACAAGGAAATATCATAGGTGAAGAAACATGGTAATATATAAATGCAATATCATTTCAAACATAACATAAACTAAAAAAAATTATGGATATTGATTTAATAATATTATAACTTCTGATGTTGTCTAAACCATCCTTTGATACCGACTATAAGGAATCGACCTTAAAAGATTATATAATCCTTTATTAAATGAATAATTCACATTGAGGATCTTTTTAACTTTAGAGTCTAAAATAATTAGGCCATAACTATTTCATTACATCTCAAAAATTACAAAGTAGACAATTCTACCTAGTTTCCATTTTTTTCATAAAATAAAACACATGAAAAACGTTTCATGTATAGTTCCATGTTTTAAATAGCATGCATTTCCTTTGATCTCATCCTTGACCAAATTTGTCTTTAAATCCTATGAAAAACATTTCAAAAACATGGGATGAGCATAAATTGCTCAGTAAGGGTTAAAAAAAAAGAATGAAATCATTTAATCATCAATACATACATAACACATGCTCTTTAATATACCTCATGAAATCATGTGATTTATGAAATATTCATAGAAAAAATAAATCATAAAGGTAACTTGTGGAATACATAACATACTTGTGTTGTAGATTTCACAACTGTTTAGGGAGTTACATTTGGAATACCCATCAGAGTATATTCCTAAAATCTCTTAGGATAAACATTCACGTTTACCTCTGTCATGTTACCCAATGAATAGGAGAGTGATATCTGGATCACCCACCCTATAATAATCATTAAACCCCCCATAAGTGTAAAAAATTATCAAAAACTGTTACACATTCATAACACATAAAACAATCATATAAGAAAGATAAAAATTCAACATTTCAATAAAATTTATATCATTTAATTATATTGACATAAAAAATACTTTATCAAAACCATTTTAAATACAAAAACACCTAAATTATTATATGGAATTAATTTTCATTTTAAAAATATTATGGCTTGTTAAAGAATCCAATGATCACAAAATACTTTGGGAAACATAATGGTTGTTGCCATCACTTATGTTAAAAAGAAACATTCTTTTTATGTCTTTTAGTAATATTATTTGTAGAAAAAAAATTCTATTTTAATAAAATGAAAATTCAGGTGTTTATACACTGTATAAAAAAAGTATTATATAAAAAAAATATGGCTCAATGAAAGGAGATTGAGAAGATGTCCCTTACCTCATGTAAAAAATGACTCGATCGTTCTTTAATATCCAGAATGATAAACTAAAGATAATTTCTACTTTCTTAAGAACATTTCTCAAGTTCTTTATTCATTTTATATCAATTATTACTTTGAAATATAATTAGTTAATTATTTGAGTTCATATCTTACATTTTGTGGATGTTCGGAACATGAGTTAAAAATGAACTTTTTATAATTATAAATTGTCCATGTGTTTGAAATTGAATTATCTCTAGAATGATATTAATGATTTAGATATCACATATATATAGTATATATATTTATTTATAATAGTACATTACATTTTTAGGTACGAAATGAAATGCACCATTTATGGAGATGGTAATCCGTACGTACGCATGAACACTACTTTAATTTCTATTTCTAATTTAATGTCATGAAAACATAATGATAAATAGGTATATTATAATTACTGTAAAATATCATATATATTTTCATTAACTCCATCTTTTATACATTTTTGTTTATGTCATTAATGAGTCTTATCGCTTTGAGGGGGCAGTATTCCACACTTCCTTAAATGAAATTATCGTATTTACCTACTATGGGAAACCATAAATTTATTCTATAAATGAAAAATACAAATTCCTAGAAACAATATAAATATAATATATATCACATATAAATATAGTTCCATATTAATTTCCATCATAAGAGGTGGTAGGATAATATTGAACAATCATCGGTTCGTGAGATAGTAGTTCGTCATCCACAGAAACAGTATGTTCATTACCAATTAGACGGAGGTGTGTGTAAGTGTTGTTCAAATACATCTCATAAAAATAACCTAGTATATTTTTAATAATATTTTTTTATAAAATATAGGAATAAAATGAGTTTATGGGGTTGTATAAGTAAAATAAAACAAAAGAACTTAAGAGAATACTTTACCTATAAATCAGGTATCTCCCTTTGGTTTGAACCAAAATGATTAATTTAATTCCCATATGCCTAGGGGAAGGCTTCTAAGAGGAGAATAGGTTTGTAGGGAGCTTAAATGAGTAGACTTTGGATGAGACATTGGGCTTGAGATGATTTTGGAATGGGTTAGAAGCGACCACTATTTATAGTGGGGATGAGGGGCTCTTTAGGAATGTTCAAAAATATTGTTTTATTATATAATGATTTTTGGTTTATGATGGTCCAAAACATATTAAAATCAAATATAAGATAACTCATGTTCATAATAAAATAATCCAATTATAATTTTACATGTTTTAGATATTTTCTTAATCTTAAAACCTTATTTATTTAAATCATTCTTTAATGATATAAACACTGCATCATTATTGAGTCATAATGTTTTTTATTTTTATGATGACTATAAATTATTAAAAAAATATCATTATGTATGAAATATTTTTATCTTTCAAATAAATATTTATAGTCGCTGAGATAAATTATATAACCTCATGTAAAAATTTATTTACTAATAGATATATTTTTATGTCATTTTTTACTTTAAAATAAATAAATTAATATAAAGTTTTATTATCACTCCCAAGTGGCTCCATGGAGTCCCAATATAGACCCATTGATGCCAATAGTAGGAAATTTATTATTCAATAGGATTTAGACACATGTTATGGATATTTAATATTATTATAATTTTATTTTTTTACCCTTATTTACCAGATTTACCCTTTAACCATTGTAAATAAATTTTTTACTGAAGTAAATATTCATAATATATAAAATAAAAGTAACCTATTAACACAATATGAACCAACTGATTCCAAATATTGAACCCAGTTTTACAAATTCAAAACACCGATGTGGAAAAATTTACTTTTAAAATTAATTCCCGCAGTCAAAATATTAAGCGTGTATTTAAGAAATAATGACTATCAAAATATTAACACTTGTTTATGTCAAATTTCAAAGTTAAATTACATAAAATAACATAAATTGGATTAAATGGTAAAAAAGGTTCTAATTAATATTAAAAACCAACTAAAAATATAATATATCCTTATAAATAAATTATTTTAAAATTTCAGTTTTGAATTAAAATAAAGTATTTTTCCCTATTCATTAAAAAGTTATTTTTATCAGAAAAATACCAAAAAATTACCCAATGTTATTTTTGATGTCCAAATTCAAAATAAATATTTTATTTTTTCAAATAGATCAAATAAAAGTGGCCAAAACTAGATTTAATGTTGGGTCTCCATCAAAAGGTAGTAAATCGACCTTTTAATGAAAATTAGAGTATTTGTGCTTAAAATTAGATTCTTTATCATTTTATGCCTCTAAATTTTGTTGGATAAATGTAAAAACATTTAAGAAACATGTTTATTTATATTGAATTTAGTTCTGTCCAATCCTGACAATACAACAACTTGTTATTAACTACCATTTAAAATAATGTTATAATATTATTTTTTTGTATGACCCAACGTTGTGTGCAACATAAGATTTCAGAGAAACCCATTATTGCGTATTGAGTATTCCATCGAACATAGAATCCCATTTAAAGAAAAATTAATATTTAATTCACAAATATTAATAAATATGAAAATTTTATATTATTTATTTACCTGAGATGTTACATTATCAACCATGGAACCACTAGCTACAATATCAATCATTCCACAAACCCTAGGGTTATGTACCTCATAGAAGTATTGGATTAATATATGTTCACTAATTTGGTGGTAGGGGTAGCTTGAGCAATGTCTTTTGAATCTCTCTGAGTATTAATGAAGAGTGTCACTTTGGTATTATCTAATGCCACAAATTTCTTTCTTAATTGATGCAGTTCAGGGGGTGGAAGAACATCTCTCAAAAGTGTCTTTTATGGTCATTCCAACACCAAATTGTGGTAGGTAGATTGTATATCCATCATATTTCTACACCATCATGGTAGAAATGGAAGGCCATAAATTTAATATGGTCCTCAGCCATATTTTGGGGTTTCATGCTGGAGAAGACTATAAAAAAAATCCTTGAGATGTTTTTGAGGGTCCTCACTAGGATAACCATGAAATTTGTTAAGTAGTTGGATGATTCCTAGTCTTAGCTCAATGATAGAGTCTTCCCAATGATATTGGTTGTATTCCAGTTGGTACTCCACATCTGGGGTGGTTAGTTCTTTTAAAGTTCGATTATTTATAACCATATTTTATTATGTCTGATTAGGTTCAATATTTGATAATTTTAGGAACACATGATGTTTCAAAAGGTGTTGATCAGTGTTACATAATTTAACTTATCTAAATTCATTTATTTTTTAGTTAGATGATTTTTCAATTTCATAGTTGAATTCAAGAAGTCATTCTTTACCATATCTTGTCACGCAACAATGATTTCCAGTTTGATTGATTGAATGTTTGTTGTGATTTTTTTATTAATGGAAGATGAATTAAATAAAAACACTTAATAATTGAAATAAGGAAATAAAATATAGTGTTATACTAAATAAATAGATAGAGCGAGAAAAAAATAGAGAGAGAGAACACAAAAGAAAAAAATATAACAACAATGACCCAAAAAACAAAATCAAATGGGGGGTCGGATATTTAATAGAGTACCAATTAAGAAGTAAAATAAATATATAAAATGTAATAGCGAAGAATGATATAGGCTCCCTGAAAATAGTTCCAAATTTTGATCGTTTGGTTGATCATTCCATATTACATATTTATTTTACAAGAATTCTGGCAGTATAGTTGTAACCCTCGACCATCACTCAATGAAGTCATAGATAATAAATTTGAAAATATGCTTTGGATTATTAAAATAGTAGGGGAATGTTATTTTATAAAAATTTTGTTTGATGAATAAATATGACAGTAGAAAATGAACGTGATAAAACAAAGTAGTAATGACCAAGATTAATTAAACAAGATCAGACCAGGGAAATCACATGATGTTCATCATTAATCACATTAATAGAAAAGGTATATATATTTTAATCCCTAGTTTGTAACATTTATTAACATAATGCTTCTGATTTTAAGCTAGGATACCAACAAGGGTTCAGTCGAAAACACCCAATGATTCACTGGACACTATCGATGATTGGATGATTTGTGTTCGACATCATAACTGAAACTCACCAAGACAACACACGAAGTACTCAATGTGATTTCTAGGTTTCAATTTTATTTCATTGTGATACCATGAAATAAATGTTCATGAAATTTAATGTTATCATTTGAGTTCAATTTTCTTGTATGAACCACAATAACAATTCAATTGACTATTGGACGATAAAGGGATGAATGGTGTGTGAAACATCACATGAAAGGGTACCCCCAAAAAATATCATTTGAGTTTGAGTATAAAATACTAGAATAAAAGTAAATTAAATAAGAATAGTGGATGATGAAAATAACAAAAAATAAGGAATTAAAAGGATAATCCATCATAATACAAACATGAATCTCAAGATCAATCACATTTCAATACAGGTGATCACAAGTTGTATAAAAATACATGGGAGGGGTGGAAGAATATGATATTGAGGAAGAACATACCATTTCCTCTATAACCTCTAGAAATGATGAAAAAAAAATTGTGTCACCAAAATGGAAGCACCTTTCCTCCTGGTCGAACCCCTAAATGAGGTGCCCAAGGTGAACTTTTATATGCAAAATGGAAGTTGGTTTTCAGAACCCTAATTTTGAGAAACCACTTGTCCAATTGTTTTTGGGAACTAGAAAGTATTATATTACATTTGTAAAAACATAAAACTTGTAGCCCCAGCTCATGAAATTCTCCACAGATTATTTTGAATCATTTAGAGAACTACATTTCAAGATATTGATAAAATACAGAACACCACTTTGAACATTGTTCATATTTTATTCTTTGGATAGATCAGTTCATATGGGAATTTTAGTGGATGAATGTTGCTTTGGTTTCTACATATGAAATGTTTCCCATTAAATTTTGGACCAGGTCAGAAAATTTCAACCCTTTGGGATCCACAGTTTATAAGAGGTAGGTGATCTAGTGCACGGGTGTTCTTGGATCTGGTGCAGATTGGGCCATTTATCTAGACCTTCATCATGGGCCCTCCAAATCACATCCTCCTATAACAAAATCCTAAAAAAAAGTAATATATACATTTTAGGAAGTGATAGTAATAAAATTATAGAACTAAAAATTACTTATAAAGTGTTATTAAACATTTAATTTTCAATACAAAATTAGTTTAACACATTATAATAAGTCTGAAATAAAACATTGAATCATAGTACGACAAGGCTTGGTCTGATAGGTTGTGTCATTCATCTATATGTTAGAAAGAGGTAAATGAGTCATAGTTTTTCAGAACATGTCATAGGGTAAAATATGATATGGTTCTGTTGATTAGATAGTGGTTTGTGACCATGGAATATAGGTAGAAATCATTTGATGACCAAGGGATACAACCTCAAAAATTTGTGGTTAGTCCTCATGTTTCTTTCTAGTGTCACAAAAGGTGGCTCAATTCCATATCGGGAAATAGGGAAATCAATCTCCATGGTTTCTCATTTCAATTGATAGAGTGTAAAGTGTCAATCTAGTAGCATGTCGTTTATCCCTTCCACAAAGTTATAGTTCCATCCACAGAATATTCCATATGTCGCATCTATATAGATTTAATTTAGACCATTCCCTTGTGGTAGAATAAGAAAACATCAAGATCTTTGAAGATGATTCCTTTATGGATAATCTGATATTGTATGAGGATCATAGTAATAAATAACATCATGGAAGGACTAGACAATTGGTTTGAGTATAGTGGATGGGTGGGTGAGTTTAGGATGAGACCATAGATAAGGTGTCGGATATTAAAACATTGGAGCCATGCATGATTATTGAGACCTTATAATGACGATTGGAGAATCTATATTACATGTTGTAATATATATGGGTGGTATTATGACCCTTTCCTTTTCATGGTATGTCTCTTTCTATTTTTTTCATTCCATATCATCTAGTTTTGTTTTTCCTCCCCTTTAAAAAATCATGGAAAATCAAGAGAGGATCCATGTGGATTCATTTTTTTGGAAAAAATAATTAATTATTCGGGATATATTTTTTCTTGAATTTATGGAGTTCGAGTATGAATGGATTAAATTATTCATGGGTTATTTATAATAAGAAAATATTTAATGAGGTATTGGGTGGATTAAAAGAAAAATTGGCTGAAAAACATCTATACAAAATTTAAACATTGTATAAATAAATTAAAAATGCTTCAATGTTCAGATTTTTTATGAAATGATTAGAGACCAAAATAAATAACAATATCCAATTAAAAATATTTAAAAATAATTTTACTACATTAAAATCCATGTAATTCAAACTCATTCAATTTTATTGTATGTAGTGTGGAAAATATTCTCATTAAATTTTGAATCTATTATACTATTAACCTAGGGCTACCCTCCATGACATATTTGAGTGAAAAACTCCCCTCCAAAAATCTCAAAAAGGTGTCTTATTCCATTTAAGTCACTTTGGTTAGGTTTAACCATTATCTTCCATGGATATACAACAATTATGGTGAAATAGTTTGAAGGTGTGAATTGTTTTTTATATAGATCAATTTTGATATAGGATTCTCTTGTTGATCATCTGAACTGTCTTCCTCCTGGGAGTCGGATATTGGAATCAATGTTGGATATTTAGATAACAGTATGAGCTCAAAAAGTTAATCCAAAGGTTTGAAAAGTACTATTTTTATGAAATTTTGTGATTAAGAAAATGTAACATACGCCCAAATTGAATTTGTAATGTATTATATTTTTCCATGGAGTCCTTTTTCATTCAATTTTATTCTTACATGACTTATGGTTACCATTGGGGCGAGTGAACCATGAATATAATTTATTTAGATAATGTTTTAATGTGTGTTTATCATGAAATGAGACCTTTAGTGATTGCATGATATAGAATAACAGAGTTAGGTCTTATTTCTTGTTATTATTAATGTTGATCAATTGGGATATAATTGAAAGTGTTATATAAAATATAAATTGTAATTCACATAATTAGCCATTTATATTTATATTTTCATATTGGGATATCCATACAGATTGACCTGACTTTTGTTACATACAAAAATTCTTATATATTGGGCTTAATCATAGATCACACACACCTATATGTTGAAATGTGGATATTAATAAAGTTATGACAATCCTATACTATAATTTTTAGTGTGAGAAGTGTCTACCCTGTCCCGTAATATAATTATTTTAGGGATTTGACATGATTGTTTTAATTATTATAGTTATTTGACTTGTATTGTTATTATTATACCATATTTATAGGGTGTAGGTTAGCATGTCCATATGATATTCTCTAATAGATATTATCCTAGTTTTGAAGTAGATTATTTTATAATGGTTACATATTTTTTGTTGGAATGGTTGTAAGACATGATTAGATCTATTTCATCATGGATCCTATGAAGGTTGTTGTATTAAATTATTTTTTTTTGATTTAATTAATACAAAAAAATAATTTCTCTATTTCATAAATCTCTTATCATAATGGTTATTTTAGACATGGTGGTTTCGAATTGCTGAGTTGTACACACACCCTCTTTAGTAAGTCGTTTGGTACCTATGTAGACTATGTTGATGTGGGTTTAGAGAGTTAAAAAAACATAATGTTGATAGTTTTCTATCTGTATGATAATATTATGATTTTGGAGTAATGGGGGTTCAAAACTAGGAAATTTTGGGTTGTTATTTTATTCATATAGTGTTTTACATTTATTTTTGTAATGACCCAAACATTTATTAATGAAAATTATTCATGATATAATTAAATGTATTATTATAAAAAAATGGTTATATAAATTGTATGAACTAATTTGGTTTTATGTTTTTGGATTTTATAATACCATTAAGACATTATATCATTGCTAATGTAGTCATTTAACTGTGATTACATGATTACAATAAATTAAGGGCTTTAAAAAATTGAATTTATTCAGAAAATGGAAGCGATGGCCTCGTCCAATAGAATTTCTTCATACAAATCCAATTTGATGGAGCACAAAAGGATTTAGTGACACGGAGATTCTTTCCATACCAAGCCGAACTAATGCTTCAACATGTTAATCTTGAACAGAATATCCTACGAAAGAAATGAATGTTAAAAGAGATTACCACCTGATCAATGTTATTTGAGACACCCCAAGAGTCTACCACCATAGCACACCTTACACATATGTATTATGTAGGTATTATAAGGGGTTATAAAACAAGACCATATAACTATTATTATGTTCATAAGTTTTGTATATAAAACTAATTTACATTAATTTTATTATTGTTACATTATAAATAGTTTTTAAAGCACATATACTATATTTAGTTATAAATCAAGTATAAATATATTTTGATGAATTAAAGGATTTTTTAAATAAATAATAATTTATAAAAATATAATGACAAAATTAATTATTATTATTAAATATAAATATTTGTATAATTTTTTATGAATACAATTGTTATTTTTATTAAAGTTTGAATGTTTTTTTGTCCAAACCCATGAATTTACGATAAATGTCGATTTTCATTTTAAAAGAAAAAATAAACATATTTTTAAAATTATATAGATAAAATTAATATTATTTATGGAATCATGATGTCGAAATTATCTAACCATGATTTTTTTATAATTTTATGAGACAGTAGAATTTTTGGGATAAAATTAAAAACCATTTAAATATATATTGTTTTTTACATCATAATGACCTAATTGTGATGTAATTATATAATATAAAAGTTATATTCATCTGAAATATTGTTTCCCTTTAATAAAATTTGATTTTATATTTTTATGATTTATTTTACAATGCATTAGTTTTCCCACTAGGACTTATAAAGTACTTTAACTTTTTAAAATGATTTTTCTGAGAGTCTGACTCATCTACGCATAAGATAGCATAATATTTTAATGTTTTCTTCAATTTTCTCTATAAAATAATTTATTCCTCTCCACTTTGGCAAAAAATATGTTTGAAAAACATAGTATTTTTTGCGGGATGAAATAGATTAAGGCGTAGTGTCCAATACCTAAATAATAAAGAATTCTTTATCCTTTCAAAAATAAACCCACTCAATATCCCATCCCTCTTCACTAATACAATTTGGATCCAGAGAAACTCCAATCCTCCTCTATCTATAATCCTCCCAAGTCTCCCCATGATCCCAATAAAACACTCACAATCCCCTCCCAAGCCTTTGAGATCACCGTTTCATTTTAGAAATTTCTTCATTTTTTTTTCCAAATTTCATTATATTTTTATACCCATTTTTTTCAATTAAAAATGTGTTTTTATGATTTATCACCTCCCCTATTAATCCCTCCTTCTTGTTTGAATGATTATATACCTCTTTTTCCCATATTAATGCCTATGATGCACACCCATTACCGTGCTGAAATTCGAAAAAAATCTATTTTCTCTTTTACATTCATAAAATTATTTTATATTATGTATCTAAATTCCATTAAACTGGTAGGAATTTTATGTTCGATAACCCTATTACTTTTAATTTCATATATAAATTATGATATAATACTTCTCTCTATTCAACACTTTTATGATTTCTATTTCACATCATTACACTGCCGAAGTTACACCAAAATCTCTACACCAAAATCATCGTGTAAGTGAATACCATATCCATTTTTCTATCTAGGGTATTCAACATTATTCATATGTTATTTTTGATTTAGGACATATATTTATGTATTCCACATATCCTATTCATCGAATAAATTATGATTCTTAATGATTCATGGTTTTATGATCTATGTGTCACACTAATGAATGAAATTATATGATTATGAAGGATACACCATGATAGCACTCAAATGCATTGGGTAAAGATTAGTATAATGATACATCAAGTGAATTGAGGTTTTAATCATTCTAATTGATGTGAAGTGAGGGTTTACTCATGCTCCAGGGGAAATGACCCTTATCTCATCCTAATATCATGTTAAATGTTATTTCTACATTTCCATGTTACGACAGTCATGTAATGTCGTGTCTTTATATTCATGTTTCTATTTCACTCAATTGATAATAATACTAATTAAAATGTACTATATTCTTCATGTTATGCCTTGATACACCCTTACTAGAATTTACTGCTCACCCTTTTCTTATACATGTCTTTTAGGTTATCCCATGAAATGATTTGTATGAAGGAATGTTGTGATCAATTACAAGATTATTTCAATAATGATATTGTGTTTTATGTTATATGTTGTTATGTAATTTTCTAAATTTCCCCAATACACCAAACCTATTGATGATTATAGCTGTATTATGTGCATGTTTTGGTAGTAAATCATTGTTAAGTTTGTAATAAAGAGCAGGGTTTTTATAGTTGGTATCATAGGATAGGTTTAGTTATTTTTGGGATTACGATTAGAAAACACTAGTGAAAGAAATAGGGATAAAAATATGTATAATAAGAACATCTCTATGTTTTGTTGAGTATTTAGTATGTGATTTATCCCAAAAATACATCCCAATGTGGATAATAACTAGCATATGCGGCTCTAGAACATATGTATATAGGGGTAAAACATGAAAACACCGCGTTGAGCTTGACTAAAATGGGAACTGTTTTACAACAAAGGGCGTTTATAAACTCTTGGTTATGACCCTGCCAGGATATATGCTTTGGTAAATTAGTAAGCCCAGTTTTAACCTTTGGTAAATGAATAAAAAAAATCCAATATGAATATATGTTGGGATGTATATCATGGGTAACATATATTGAAGCCTATAAATTCATATGTTAAGGAAATAAAATTAATTTATATGTTATCCCATGAAATGATAACAAATGGTTGGTAATATGAGGACTCGGGTTAACAATCGATGTGGGGAACAATGAGATGACTGTTCTAATGAGATGCCCAATCTAAAAGAACTAGGAATTACAATCATTGTCATAATACTCTCATAGTTAACTCATGTTTTTAATTGAATCATTGGTCAATTGGAACGTTCTAACCCCCCATAAGATATAATAATTTTCAATTGAGAGCTTAATGAGAAAATGTGACCAAATTTCAATAAATCATATTATCCCTCAATTACTGAATAATAGATCCACTCAATTGAAATGATATTATCCATCCTTCTTTGTTCTGAACAAGAGAAAATTCTTTTGGCTAATTATCATATGGAGGATGAATGTGATAAATTGTGGACCTTGATCCAAAATACGAATCCAGAGGAAAATAACGAGGCATGAAATGGAATGATTTTGGGAAAATGTTTTTTGAAAAATATTTTCTGGCCACCCTCTGACAAAAGATGAAAAGGGGATTCCTTACACTCAAGAAAAAAAGGTGATGAATATATCAATGTGTATAAGGAAAATTCACAAGGATTGTAGGATATGCCTCTGGATTTTCTGTTACCCCCGAAATCATGGTTGACCGCTTCTTTGGTGGGAAAAAACCTAACTACGGAAACCCCTAGAGATCCGTGACTTCGGGAGGAATGAGGAAATTACATGTTGTTTTCTCAAAGTCAAGATGGAGATCAGTAAATCTCATTGGTATCATGGTGATAAGAAAGGGAAATTGGACTTTAATTATGATGGTCCAATGGATAAATCCAACTTTCCTATGAGATTATTACACCCCCGATTCCAAAGGTGCAGAAAGATGCACCCCAAAAATTTCCTTAAAGGGATGAGGAAAATCTTTAGGTGTGAAAGATAAGGTAACTTTTCTAATAACCACCGACAAGAAAAAACCTCCACAATGATAGTGGTGAGGAACGCTCTATTTGACACTCAACTCATTCTTCTTTTCTTCAACTACAATGAACCATGGCACTTTTCCAACCAGTTCCCTAATCCAAGGCTTTTTAGAGGAAACCAATGACCTCCAAAGTAGCACATGAGATATATTTGTGTCACTACTACTGAAGTGATCCTCGACAACAATGTGGTGATAAGTACACTATTCATTCCTTCATGAATAGAAAACATACTTTTTTATTCTGGTACTATGAATTAATTTATATCTCAAATGATTAGTATAACAATCCCAACACCCACACCAATCATGGAAGTTTATATTTTAGTGAGAATGGTAAATGGGGAAATCATTTTACCACATGAATATAACTCCTACCATGTCTAAATATGTGGTTTGAACTTCATATAGAACCATCTAATACTCCCTCCAGTATAATTTGATGCAATTCTAGTCATGTACTGGCTTTTGTTATATAAGAAATATATAAATTTCTGTGAAAGGAAAATCACTATACATATAGAGAATAAACCCCTGGTTCTGTATAAGTGCAAGGAAGAGGATGAATATTTATTATCACAATCATAATGCATAGATATTTCTTCCCAATGAGAACATGTATCTTTCTCAGATGACTGATTATAAGGAAGAAAGCATCCTTGAAGACATTCTTATTGTGAGGGAATTTGCTGAAGTGTTTTCAGAGGAACTTCCGGGACTTCCTCCAAGAAGAGATGTTGAATTCTTAATTGATCTTAGTCTTGTAAATTTCCAATATACAAGACACTATATTGAATTGTTGTTTTAGAGAATGAGTTGCTAAATAATCATATAATTTTTTTTAGATAAATGGTTTTTATTCACATGTGCTTCACCATGTGGTGAACCGGTAATCTTCATCAAAACCAAGGATGGTTCAATGCACCTTTTCATTTATTATCACGAGCTCAAACAAATCATGATAACAAAACATTATCCTCTTCCATAAATTGATTACTTGTTCAATAAAATACAAGGATCAGAATATATATGCAAGGTGGATTTGTGGTAGTGATATTACCAAGTATGGGTGAGGGGGATGATATCACTAAGACTACTTTTCGTACAAGGAATGAGAACTATGAATTTATATTTATGAATTTTGTACTCAATAATTCTCTAGAAATAGTGATGGGATTGATGAATAGAGTCTTTATAAATTTCTTTGAAAAATATGTGGTAGTCTTTATAGAAAATATTCTAATATACTCTAAAACCAAAGAGGAGTATGAAAAGAATCTTAGCACTATTCTAGAGACATTGTAGAGGGAGAATCTCTCTGAAAGTAAAATATGTATGAGTTCAAATTAAAGGATGTCTCATTCATGGGTCATATCATCACCTGAAATGGGATATTTGTGGACCCCTCAAAGAAATCTACAATTTAGGGATGGAAGAGGCCATCGTCGGTGACATATATTCATATCTTCCTAGGGTTAGATGGATATTGTCTCTGATTTGTGATAAATTTCTCATAATTGTCAAACCATCATACCAAACTAACTCGGAGGGGAGTAATGATTTCTTGGAGTGATTAATGAAAAGCGATCATCAAGGAGTGCAAAAGGTGTCTTATAACTGCACATGTACTCACACTACCCACAAGTGGAGATCTTTTTGTGGTATTTAGTGATGCTTTGAAGAAGGGAATGAGTTGTGTGTTGATGAATAAAGAATAATTAATTAGCAATGCATCAATGAAATTGAATGATCATGTGAGAAACAATCCAACACAGGATCTGGAGTTAGCTTCAGTGACCTTCTCTTTGAAAATTTTGCAACGTTACACCATTAGGGAGAAGTGTGACATAGAGATGGGTGACATGAGTGTCACGTATATATTCACACAGAAAGTGATGAATATGAACCAACAAATTTGGTTAGAACTGATCAAAGACTATTACTACTCAATCGATTACCATCTTAGAAATGAGAACAAAGTGGTAGATGTTTTAAATAGAAAGTAACTAGAGAATCTATAATTAACGAGGATTAAAAATGATTTAATATTCTTAGATTTGATGAATATGGACCTCAGAATCATAAATTGGGGAACATCATCCATCCTTTCACTAATGATTTCTCAACCACATCTTTTGGAAAGGTTAAAGGATTCTCAAAAGGATGATGTGGGAATTCAGAAGAAAGTGGAATTTATTCGAAAAGGGATATAATTGGAGTTCAATGTTAATGAAGAAGGAATTGGGAGATTTGGGATAAGACTATGTCTTCCATTAAATTAGTAGTTAATAGAATAAACCTATGGACGATTCAAATAGTTAAACTTTCTCCATTAACTTAGGAAATAGAATGATATAGTGAGATCTTTGAGAGCATTATTGGTTGGATAACATGATGAAAATTACCACTGAGTGTAAATGAAATTAAATGGTACGTCAGCAAGTGAAGGCTGAGAGGATGATGTCTAAATAGATGATGCAACCATTACCCATACCAGCATGGAAATGGGAGAACATCACCATGGAATTTTTCACCATAAATATGAAGACATCCCATTGAAACAATGCTATATGGGTTGTTGTGGATCATATTTCAAATAATGTATACTTCCCTGAAATTCAGGATGATTTCTCATTAGATCAACTGGAATGGATATACATAAAATAAGTGGTATGGATTCATGGAGTTCGACTATATATTGTATCCATTAGGGATCAATGATTCTTCTCTTTGGTCTTTAAGAGTCTCAAATATGCTCTAAATACTGAGATGAACTATGATATGTCTTAACTTCTTCAAACTGATGGCCACCCTGTGTGGACTATCCAAAAAAATGAGGACATGTTGAGAGAAAGATAAATTGTCTTTAAAGGATGATGTGATCAACATATTCCTCTGGTTTATTTCTCTTACTATAATAGTTTCCATGAAAGAATCTAAATGGATCCTTATGAATACCTTAATGGGAAGAGGTAAAGAACACTGGCATGTTGGGATGATGTTGGCAAGAGAAAACTCCTAGGTCTAGAAATGGCCGAGGAAATGGTAGAGAAGGTTAGGACCATCGAGTAGCACATTAAATCACATTAGAGTCAACAAAAGAGCTATGCGAATAATCATCGATGAGAACTAGTATTTATTTTTGGAGACATGGTATTCCTCCACATATCACCATGGAAGAGAGTTATGCGATTTGAGAAGAAGGTAAAGTTTAGTCCTAGTTACATCGAACCATATGAGATCATTGATCGTATAATACCAATGGACTATCAACTTGCACTCCCACCAAACCTGTCTAAAGTACACAATGTATTCCATGTATCAC
Organism: Viscum album; assembly: GCA_963277665.1. NCBI lineage: Eukaryota > Viridiplantae > Streptophyta > Magnoliopsida > Santalales > Viscaceae > Viscum > Viscum album. Next base: position 1,542,319,755 of record OY728135.1, on the reverse strand, counting down.
TCTTGATTATGTACATTACTGACCCATCACATGTACTCAATACATAGGTGGTACCATTTGAGAATTACCTCTCCTATGAAGAGAATCTAGTGATGATTTAGATCATAGGGAGAATGTACTTGGAAATAAGACAATGTCCCTGATCATGGTGTTGTGGAAATACCACATGTTTGAAGAGGAATTGTTGAAATTGGATAATGTGATGATGTAAAGTAACTATGATCTATTTTAATGTGAGAAATGGAAATTATGATGAAGAGATTTCTTAATGGGGTAAGATTATAATGAACCAAACTTTTATTAATGAAAATTCATCTTGATCTAATTAAATGTCTTATTATGTAAAAAGGGTATAAAAGTCAAACATAAATCCATGGGATTATGTTTTTAGATTTTAAAATACCACTAAGAATAGTTACCACTGTTAATATACCAATTGAATAGCGATCAACTGATTAGTACAAATACAAGGATTTAAAAAATCCAATTTACTCAAGAAATAGAAGCGATGACCTATTCCAGTAGAATTTATCCACATGAAGCCCATTTGTCAATGCTTGTAAATTAGGTTTCATAACCAGGATTCACTCTTGAAAAATCCCAATCAACACGTTAATCTTGAAAGGACCTGCATATGGGATAAGTGGAATTTAATAGATAATACCGCCTAAGTGAGGTTATCTGAGCAACCCTAGGATTATGTCACCATCACACACCTTACCCTTGGGTAATATGCGGGTGTTAAAATGGTTTTTGTAACAATACAATAGCACTATGATTATGTTAATTTTTTTTGTATAAAAAGAATATAGATTCATTTTATTATTGTTACTCTGTAAATAGTTTTTATTGCACAAATAGTATTTTTACTTAATATTCAATTAATAAATATGGATGGATGAATTAATAGATTTTTTTAATTTAATAATATTTTAATAAAATATTATTTCTAAAATACTTTTCATTAAATACAAAGGATCATATAATTTTTTATGAATACAATTGCAATTTTTATTATGGTCTGAAATATATTTTTATCAAAACAGATGAATTTTCGATAAATGATGGTTTTTATTTTAAAATTAATATTTCACATATTTAAAAATTTATTCAGAAAAATGGAATATTATTTTTTGAATTTAGACGTCCATATTATTCAACAGTGAATTATTTATAATTTTTTGTGGCAGTCGAATGTTTGGGTAGAAATTACAAACTATTAAAATATATAATGAGATTTATGACATCATAAATACCCAGTTTGGAAGTTATAAAATACTATAAATGGGATATTTGCCCTAAATATTATTTAACTTTATCATTATTTGATTTTAGATTATATATATTTATTTCACAATTATTTATTGGACCATCCATGACATATAAAATATTTTAACTTTTTAAAATGATTTTTGTTGGATTGTGACTCACTTCAAATAAGCAATACAAATATTTTAATAAATTATTCCATTTTCCTTATAAATTAATTTTTTCCACTACACTTTGGTAAAAACCATGTGAAAAAAACAAGCTATGGTTTTTGGTTTTTATTAGTTTAATTTCTAGTGTCCAAAACATAAATAATAATGAATTCACTCTTTTTTCCTGTATAAACCCACTCAATCACCCATTTTATTCACTCAAACAATATATAGGTCGAACATACCATTCCTTTCTCTATTTAAAATCTTCCAAAGGAGCCCCAATATCCCAATAAGCCTCTCTCAAGCCCTTCCCAAGCCTTTGGGATCACACATCCAAGTAATGTATTTTTTAATTATATTTTGTTCGAATTTCATTTTTTTGTTATACCCGTTTTTTAATTTATAAATTTTGATATATGATTTCTCACCTCCACCATAAATAGATACTTATTTTTTAATTATTATAGTCATATTTTTCTCTGATTAATACCTCCAATCCACACCCATTACCATGATGAAATTCTGTTTGAAATTTCTCTCCTCATTTACATTCATTAAATTTTTTTATATTATGCATATATATTCCATTACATGTGTTGGGATATTATGTTCAATGATTCCATTACATTCCATTTCATGTATAAATGGTTAGAGACTACTTATCCCTTATCAACCCATTTTACAATTTCTATTTGATGTCATTATGTTTTAAAAGTTACACCAAAATTTCTAGGCCAAAATCCTCATGTAAGCGAATACCATAAATATTTTTCTATCAAGAGTATTCACATTTATGAATAAGTAAAGGTTGAATGAGGACCTAAATTATTTTATTCCACATCACTGATATTTGGAATAAATAATTATTTTTAATGAATCCATGTTGTGTGATCTATGTGTCATAGTTATGCATGAAATGAAATGATTAAGAAGTGTTCACGCTAATTGAACTCCAATGGAATTTTTAAAGATAAAAATCACAATATATCTAGTGAAATGAGGGTTTAGTCATGATAATTCTTTTAAAATTATGGTTTACTCATTCTTCATGTGAAATTAGCCTTGTCTCATGCTAATATCATGTTGAATGTTGTTCCTCATTTCCATGTTATTATAGTTGTGCTATATCATGCCTTTATGTTCATGTTTCTCTTGCACTGCATTGGTATGAGTATTTCCTAACATGTACTATATTAATTATGTTATTCCTTTCATAATTCCATTCTGGGCTTTATATCTCACCTTTTTTTATTCATTTCATCAGGAAATCTCATGTGATGCTATGTATGAAAGAATGTTGTGGTAATATAAAAAATGTTTTCAATAAATATGTTATGTTTTATATTCTATATTATTATGTAATGTTTCAATTTTACCATGAAACTAGAACCCTAGACCCTCAGAGTTTTCTTATGTGGAATTTTATTTAATAAATACTATTTACCTCTATAATAAATATCAGGTTTGTTGTAATTTTTTATGACATGACATTTAGTTACATTGCAACACACCAATTTATTATTCAATTTTTAATTATTGGATTTTTAGTTGTATTTTATTTTTGGTTACTTCTATTTATATAAAATTAATTTATTTTTATATGGTTTTTTTCCATTGATGTGAATATTCATAAAAGGATGTATAGCCTCCCCACTATACATTTCACTACATTTTTTCTCGTTAGCAGCCTTTGGCATATAGGGAGGCACACTTGAGGTAGCGTAACAAACCATTTTTTCCATTTCAGAGAGTTTTAGATTATGATAACTTAAACCATTAACATTCTTATTGTGTATATATCATTTTATATAGATTATATAGAAAACATGGGATAAGGTATTTTTTCTTCAGGTTACTTTTGGGATCTCATTGTCTATATAGTATAAATAAATGATATTTTTTTTATGAACTTATATCAATTTTTTCATTTTTTTGTTATTCACTATGAGTCTACATACATTATTGTTCATAATGATTATTAATTTAGACACTATTGGTGGTGTAATATTGTGTTTTACCCAAATCCAACTATGGACTCTATTTATCTCAAATACCAAAGAAGACTCATTTTATTTTTAGCAACATGCAAAAATTGGGGACATGTGTTTTTTTAATGTATGGGATTAATGTATAAAGTATAGGAAGCCAATAATGTGTAAGACATGAGATTGTAATTATGAATTTCTCATATTTTTAGTAATTTGGGGTTTTTGGAGGGCAACCATACATGTGGTGAATACAATTCATTATTATTTCATGTTTCTATGGATTGTTGTTAGCACTTTTCTTATGTTATTTTATTTGATTCGTAAACTTGTTTTATAATGTAGTTTTGATTTTTTTTTCTTTTTAATTTTATAATTATGGTATATTCCCCTCAAATTCATTTTTTAACATCCATATTACATTGCAGCTTATAGTGTATAGGGAAGGTCTCTTGAGGTTTTGTGGGGAATTGCCTTGGGGTAACAGTTTCATGGATACCATGATTTCGGGTTAAAATGATTTATCAAATATCTTGCTTTATTCTGATTTAAGAATGGTATAGAAGAAACCATAATCTTCTTGAATATTGATAATGATCATGTTCTTGGGTGCCAATATCTCTATGCACATTGAAGAATGTAAGTTTCCAATTTTGGGATGTTTTTTCATTATAGTTTTACTATTAATGGATTTTAAACCTATAGTAATGTACATGAATTCAATGTTAGATTTTTATATGTCTTTAGTGTCTAACACTAGTATGGTAATAATGGGAGTGCTTTCCTACTTAATTATAGGAACATAATATCAATATTTAATCTATGTGCCTCATATTATTGATAGTTCCTTTAGTTAATTATTTTAATAGTGTATGTTTTAGGGTGATCTATGTTTTTTATTAATATCATAGTATGGATTAATTGATTTAGAGTGAATTTTAATAGAATTTTCCTTAAAAATTTATATGTTTAATATATGTTTTTATGGTGGAACTTGACTCGAGAAACTCCAGAGGTATCATCTATGTAATATTAATTTATAAATAATTTATAATATTAAAATTATTTTTAAATAATGTATCATTAAGAACGTAATAAAGAGTTTTTCCATTATGAATTGTGCATGAATGTTTATCTATTAAAACACATGAATCACAATTTTAGAGTTATTAGATAATTCTAAAATTTATGTTGATGAAATATTGTGTAATTAGAATCATTAGGTACTACAGTGGTAAAGTTTAATTAATAGTAAATATTAAATGAAGGAATATTTTTGGGAAATAGAGATAACTATACATTGTTTTATGATTGGACCATGTGTATATGTGTTTTAGGATTCATCAGTTTCTTTGTTTTGAATCCCTTCATTTTACGTTATAAGGCAAAGATGTGTTTGGATGTGATGGGTCATGAGATTCTATTATATGTACTATTGTATATGCTCTAAATTTTATGTTTTGATATATTTTTCTAAAAGAATTTATTTGTGAACATTATGGTTTGTTATAATAAAGAGCATTCATTATAAACTAATATATTTTTTTTGGTTTATGTTCCTCTTATTATATAATGTTTAACTATTTTGAGTGGGACATGGAATGAGTTTTTTATTTTATGTTTGAAAATAATTTGTTTCAAAACGTGCCTTTGAGTTCTACATTTTAAATATTAATTTTTTAATATTCAGTGGGCATGGATTAGGGACATAGAATTATGTTCTAGGAATGCTACTATGGTTAGGGACATGAATCAGTGTTTTTTGTTAATTAAGTATTTAATGAGGGGTTATAACCAAGTGTTTGAGTATTTCTTGAAGTGGAAGCATGTGTTGATTATTCAATGGTGGAATCAATAGATCGTATGTTCCATCAATTGTTTTGTCAAAAAATGTTTTTGAATTGTTTTTTCTTCATTGAGTAGTTCAAAGAGTTTTTTTTTGAGATTTATGTCAATTTTCCAAGGGTAGGATAGTTCAGGATCCTAACCATACGATTCTGAAACTATTTAAATTTCAAATCAATGTTTAGTTATGATGGAAACTGAAAGGGATACAACAAAATGTATAAATAATAATATTATATGAATGAAACCATTTATTACCAATGGTATTTTATTTTTAATTTTTCAATGAGAATTGTTAGGTTTTTTTATTAATACATTTTGGGCAACCAAATCTCGATGATGATACCATTCTTGTAGGGATGGATATCTCCTTTAGTGTGAATTTGATCTTTGTTTATGTGTTGTGTGACACAAGGGATTTTGAGTAAGGTTCGTTGAATTGTCACAAGAAAGCAAACAACCTCATGGGTTCTAATTAGGTAGGGTTGGTAGTTATATGCTAGAGATGCAAGATATTGTTTTTCATATTTGAATAGGAAGATTAATTGAAATGTGTTTTAATTTTCATTGAAATCAAGGACATTTGTTCTATAAATTTGAGGTGAGTATTAGATTTTGACCAATATGAATGATTCAATGTATTTTAATTTGTAATTTTCCTATTCAAGGTTGGTATTATTCAATAATACACAAGGGGGAAGGGATTAATGGGGTATTTTAATGGGATTATGAGTCCCTTATATGTTAGTCGACATTATTAATTTATTAGTTGTTGTGGTATTAAGAGAAGATATCATAGTTCACTTATACACTATGTAAAATCATTCCTATTATTATGATATTTTACTGATAACTCTGAGAGAGTATATAATATATACAAAAAATCTAAATATAAATATTCTCCTGATTAAGGGAAATATTGGAGGTTATGAACATGGATTGGTTTAATTGATTTCATAGGGTGTGGAGTGGAACATCATCACTCTATGAGATTGGTCTTCGGAATTCATTGGACACTAGATAATGGCCCAAGTAACATTATAGGATGCTAGGAATGGTATATTTTAATGTTTTTTTGTCTCTCATGTGAGAGAAGTACATTCATGTCTAATATTTTGGTTTGGAAGTGTTTAGAGCATCAGAAATTATTTTTGGATCTTCTTGAAAGAGGTAGTGACAAAGACAATTTTTACAGGCAGTGACATTTTGGTCATAGGGGTATAAACCATGTGTGGTATGTGATATAGGGATTATAAGAGGATTGTTTTTTGTAATTTATTCTCTGTAATTCAATTTAGGAATAGATGTTGTGTGTTCTTAAATTTACAAAGCATAATAATGGAAAGTAAAATTTGGTCGATTGTCGATCTGATTGTTGGATCTAGCATTGATGTGGTTCTTAAATTTAATTAGGGTACCTGTATTAGTGATGCATTGGTGGTCTCCATTGGGAATGATTATGGTTTATTTGATGGTTAATTTTTTGACTATGTAATGTCATTGGTATTAAAGTAAGGTCTCTTTTCTTCTTTTTTGGGAGGCTAGGGAACACCAATGGGAATAAGGGAATTAATATCATGATAGGAGGAGACATGGTAGATGTTGGATCCAACAATTTTTAGGACTAGTCTATTGAGGATAGTAAGAACTTTGATGTAATTTTTAATCAATTTGGTTAATTAAAAATCACAAATATCATGTTATAATTTTATTTAAGGGTTCATTTCATAAGTGATACAATTATTTTTAGTGAATGATATAATATTGTCAGTTTGTTCATGGTTGGTGTGTATTCTTCCATCTTATTTGGGGTTTCCCTATTCTGGAAGGGTTCAAATGATGATCATAGTTATATTGTGTATTTGGGAAATGTATTTTGGAAACTATCCTAGGATCATTGTAGGACTATGTGTAAAATATTCTATTTTGATTTTTTGGGATCCTAAGTTCCAACCAATAAATGTTATTCATTTTATATTTAATTTTTTATTTTGGGGCTATATGGGCTCAGTGGGTTACAAAATGAACAAACCATCATTGTTATTATTTTTTTTGTCAATGAAAACACCATATAAGAGTTTTTTATGGGAGTATTTTGGGGTCTTATATTATTTATAACTATGAGTGAAATAGTGAGATATGTTTCAAGTATTCAATTTATATTTTGAAATTTTGGACTCAAATTAATAATTTTCATAGGTCAAATTCTATTGGTTGATGACCACTAAGACTTTATGATGATGAGATGTATTACTGTGTGCTGTTATAAGATATTTTTTCTATATGAGATAAAAATTTATTCAATGATTGTTAATTTTATATATGGGATTAGTTAAATTTTGAAATTATCCAAAAATTTAATTTTGAGAATTGAAATTCCTCAAGATGTTGTTTTCAGATGTGTTATGAGGTGTGGTAGGTAGATCATGTGTTTGAGTGACCTTAAAGATACTTGGGTTAGTTTTTATATGATTTGGATATTTTTTTCTAGTGTAGATGGTATGGTGTGCACCTTTTAAAAAAATTTATGAAAAACATTAATGGTCAATGTATTTTTAGTCCTTTTCTAATTGGGAATAGATATTTTTCATTATTATCACTCTATTTATGGTAAATTTTTCATGTCAAAGGGAAAACCATGCACGGTGATGGGTGACGGGGACACAACACAAGATAAGCCCAAATCTATAGGCAAACCATATTCAATTAAATAATGGGGTCTAATGTGGTGTTAAAATGTTGGTTTGTGATTAGAAAACAATGTATCCATCATGTGTGGGTGGTGTTGGTAGTGGACAATGATTAAATCATAGTTTTATCCACACATAGAAAATTTTGTTCCATATCTATTAAAGGTGGTGTACCTTTAGGAGATGGATTATAATGACCAAATATTGATGTAAATGGACATTACATTAATTTTTCAGAATACTTATTACATGGAAAAAAGACCCCCAAAGACCGTATTATTTTAGTGTCCTTGAAAAAATGGAACATAATATTATAACATGGTGAATGATCTTCAATATATCCCACAAAGATCATCCCAATTTGTTTTCCTCCCGAAAACCATTCTTTATATCCTGGGGAAAAGAAAACATAAAACTGATGAGCTCAAATTCTCAGTATAGATAAACACTGAAAACATAAAACAAGCTATCAATATAAGAAAGTAAAAATATTAACATAATGATTAAATATCAAAATCATGAGTCCTGAAATAAAATTTGGTAGAATGTATGGCATATAACATAATGTAACCATAATTATAACAAAAAATTATTGGCATAAAACATGGAATTGTGGAAAACAGTTAATCACATACTATGATCTCCATAGTTTCAATGGAATTGCTGCCAAGACCATCATATATGAAAATGTCAATTACTGAACCGGGTTTACATGTCATTCCAACCATGTAATACTAAACCAAATTATCTTGTTATTATAGCCCTATATTACTAAACTATATGTACATTCCAATCTATCCATTCTTATCTCATGATATATAAATCTCTACCCAATGCAATGGAGGGAGATATAGGTCCCACACATCTCATAATGAAATCATTCTTACATATGCCAAAAAAATTTAAATCATTCATCACAACATATCCAATGAAATAAAATTGGTTTTTTAAAAATCATTCCATCATATTCCATATAAAATAAAAGGATCTAATAAAAATAAATCCATTATAAACACATTATAATATTTGTGATAATAGGGATAGAAACATTACCCTATGACATATAAGATGGAAAATTATATTGACAAAACACTTGAACTTAATTCCCAATAAAAATAAATTTTCTTTTAAAAAAAATAATTTTCTCAAAATAATAAAATATTTTAAAAGAAATTAATTTAGTTGAATATAACTGAATTTAGTATATAAGAATAGTAATAGAAATATGGTGTTATGAAGATATAAAAAACTTTTCATGCCCTATGAGTTTAAAAAAATCTTCTTGTAATTTTTTCTGGAAAAATCAAAATGTACCTCATTTGAAAAATGAAAGAAATATTTCTTCCATACCATTAAATTAAAATTTATCTGTGGTTAAAATTAAATTTCAACAATAGTAGGAGAAAATAAAAAATAATATATATTTAGAAAACATTGACTGGAAAGATAAATATACACCAGTAAATACTTATGTATAAACAATCTCAGATAATAATGAGATTGAAAAATTATCCCTTATCATAGGTCCAATGTGTTTACTATATGTTTTAATGTAATGTATAATGATCTAGATAATGTTATTAAATTATTCCAAAATCCTGGTCATCTTATATAGTCATATTCTCTTTCATAACAATTCGTTGTTACTCGTTATTCGGGTTTTTACTGCCTTATGTTTGTATGCATGTTTTGTTAAATTGTTTCTGGTAAAACTTCTTAGATCATATTTATATCATTATAAAATGATATTAACTTAATAAAAGACATATTTATTCATTCGGTAGATTTTATAATAATCTGTGTGTAATTATTCTATAGAATGAATCACATCGCATCGTGGAGATGATTGGTTGTACGTATGCAGTAACGATGATATCATCCCCATAATTGTTGAGTGGTATAGATTTTCAGGGTGTAATATATTTCAGAATAAGTATAACTGTATAATAATCATATGTATTTATTACATTACATTTTTATACCCTCACAAGTAATGTGGCTATGAAAAATAGATTCCACAACGTCATCGAGAAGGTAAGATGTATACACACACACACGTGGTGATTTCATCTTTCTTAGGATGGATAGAATGTCGAATGTGGTTGTTTCATAATTATAATAATATATAATTATACATTTTATACTATATTTATTATTCTATAATTAAATAACTCATGATGTAGAAGTAAATGTAGAATGAAATATGAAAGGATCAGTAGAGCATATTACCTCTTCTTTGACATTTTCTCTATAGATCTCCTCTTAATGGAAGTAGAGTTAATGTTTTGAGAAGATCATAACCTCTAAAATTTAACTAAGGATGATTATAAGTTAAATGGAAAAGGTATGGATGAACATGAAGGCATAATTAGTTTTCAAAGAATGGGGGAGGATTTTCCATTTTATAATTGAGGTGAGGAGAACTTTAGGAAACATCATAAATATAAATATATAAAAAATAAAACCACAAATAAAACCTAACAATTGTCCCAATTTATAAGATGATATGATATAGGGTTTTAATATCAACATGATTTTAATTCTAAATAAGTTTCTTTTTCCATTAAAACCAAATCATTTCAATTTAAAACATAGTTATTCAATTACATTTTAACTAGGGTTACAAATATTTGAATATGAAAAGTATAAAATATTTACTTATATGATGTCAATTACATTATAAAAAAATCCTTTAGAACATTTTTACAATATTATTATTATTCTATATTGTTAAACAGGTTATATGTTTTTGAAATAATTAAGTTAAACATTATTTTTTAAAAATATCAATTTGGTCAATTTTGACACTATTCATTTCATGGATTTTTAAAAATATCAATATAAGATGTTATCCTTGAAAAAAATCATTTTATCATATCCCAATGGGGTCATGAAAACATATAAAATTCATTGGAAAAAACATTATCTGAAATTGAATTTATTTTAATATTTTTAATAACATTTATTTTATATTTAAATTAATAAAATAATTACTAAATTAATATTTTGTAATTATTTAATATAATTATTTGGTGAAAGGAATTTTTTTGATGGAACCCCATTCTCACGGATACCGCTCTTAGCATTAGACATCGTCTTGGATTTTCTCTCATTAGGGTTTCATGCTCTCCCTAGCAGTGACGGAATTCTCCTCCTTTGGCTGCTTCATTTTTCCTCTTTCTAGGGTTTCATCAATCAAGACTCCATTTTGGCTTCGAAATTTCCTTCCTTGGATATTGATGTCTTCTAGGAAACGATGGGTCCTTCTTATGGCTTCTCCGGCTTCTTTCTTTCTAGGTTCTTTCTCTTCTAGTTTTATGGAGTTACCTCCCGTTCTCTCCTTCCACCCCTACTCTACCGATCTGACCCAACACATATAACCCCATCTTGGTTGGGTGAGTGGTTTCCTTAGATGGGTTTGGGATTGTGGCAGTGGGAGTTGGGGAAACATGGGGTTCTTCGTTTCATCGTATATATTATTCGGGTTATCTAGATCTATTTGGAGTTTTTTTATAGGGTTCAAATCCCATGTTTTTTACATGGCTTCAGTTTAAATTTCATCTCATATGTTTTCATTTCGGGTTATGCGGTTCTTCGGGTTATGGGTTTCTTATTTGTTTGTTAATACTCTTCTCAGATGGCATAGTTTTTGGTTTATTCTATGCTATGGTATTTTGGTCTACTGGTTTTGTTCATGGAAAAAGGTTTGTTATCCTGGAACCATATGCAGCTTCAACACTGCCCTGGCCCCGAGTCCCATTTCTCTTATCCAGGTCTATCGAGGGTGGTGGATCGTCAGAGTTTTGGGAGGTGGTGTTTGGGAAGTTATGGGTTCTCTTGGGAATGAGCCCTTGTCGGATGATAAGTGTGTTTGTGCACGACGTCTGGATTCTTGGTGGTGATGTTGGTTCAAGCGACCGATTTCCTATGGCTTTCTGATGCGGTGAGGAACCAACGATGATGATGACGTAGTGATTTTTTATTTACAATAACGATGGGTATGACGATGATGATGGTAGACTATATTGATGTAAAACGATGATGATTACAACTTTGACTGATGTGATCATTTCCCGAAATCATTCTCCTCATTTTGTGTGTGAATTTAGAATATTGAATTTGGTTCACCACTGTGGAATGCCGCTATATGGTATTGACTAATGTTCTAGTTACAGATCACCTCAAAGCAGCCATTTTGAAATTAAAATAAAAAGTTATTTGGGCAATAAACTTATTTGATGAATAAAAATTTAAAATACAATACTATTATAAAAATAAATTATCTGTGTTTTAGAATATTATATGTATTCAAATTTATCTTTTTTGAAATACTTCATTTAAATTTTATACCTAATAAAGTATGAATGTGTTAATTTTAACATTACATTAATTAAAAAAATATAATTTTATTTAACTATTCTATATCACTCCAAATGGTCCCTAAATTGTCCATTGGATGCTTATGGTCGATATATACTCAAACAATAAAATTTTCTACTATGTTTTGTCCCTTTAATTATTAATATAATTTTAATATAAATTAGTTTATTTATTTTTCATCCATTAAATTATTTTTTCATCCTCCCTTTATAAAATATTAATGTAACTATTAATTTCTTAAAAATTTAAAATATATTACCATGATAAAGATAAGTATTGTTTTCCTTCAGATAAGTATTTATTTGTCCAATTTAACTAATGTATACCCTTATTTTAAAAATTATATATTATAAAAAAACATTAATATGACATCATTAAATTTTCAGTAAATATAATAATCTAAATACCATAGTATATCCAAAAATGGTCCCAAAACGTCAAAAATTAATATATAACAGTTTTATATGTTTATTAAGTTAGAATTTAAATTTTATATTTTTTGACACCACCCATTTCCCCATATGTGGATACATAATAGATATTAAAGACAAATAAAAGGACAGTTTGTGTCTTACATTATTTTAGATATTATTTATTTCATTTTCATGGAATGTGTCAATTAAATGAAATAACATCAACACTTTTGTTTTTAGGGCCTAATTTAATACATCAAATAAATATTTTTCATCTTTTGGTCATTTTATATTAATTGTAATTTTTTGAACCTAAATTACATAAATTACCTTTTACCGTGGTAGTAATATTTACCACGGGTACTATTTATATTGGTCAAAACTAAAAGTGACATACCAAATTTTGAACCTCCAGAATCAAAATATGAATTTATCTTTCTAAAATTCAATACATAGAAGTTTCAGAATTAAATTTAAAATAAAACCATTAAAATATCATGAAAAACAGTTTATAGAAAAATGACTTGTTAAATGGAAAATGTATTTATAATGAATTAATGTATAAAATAATTTTCAGAAACCATAATTGTATAAAAATTTAGTAATTAAATTTTAAAAAAAATCCAATTCATAATTTTACTATTTAATGGAATTAAAAATAAAAATAATTAATACAACTATTCATCAAAAAATGAACCTTACTAAACAAATACCAAAAATAAAACCAATGTAAATTTTTATATTCCAATCTAAATGAAGAATATTTTTTGAAATTTAATATAAAAAGGTGTAAAAAATTATATGTAAAATGGGTGCGCCATCAAAAGGTAGAAAAAACTGCATTTTTTTGAATAATACTTCATTTATCTGATAAATTGAATTTTTTGTTATATCATTTTTAGAAAATAAATAAGATTAATATTAATGTTAATTAAATTTAAAAATATATTTAATTTTTTTTATAAGGACTAGTTAATATCCCATTACATTTTTTTTATTTATATATCATTGTTTTTTGAAACACACTTTTGCGTACAACGCAAGCGATCAAGGAATGTCGCTCATTGTGTAATGAAATCCATATTTGTGTTACGATTTGTGAAATATTTCTATATTGTATCATATAAGATAATCAAAACATAGTTCATTTATTCATTGAACAAAATCTATACTATGTGTAACATGAAATGAAATCTATCAAAAGACATGAAATTTGGTGTAACGCATACTAAGAATAGTGTTGTCTAAACTAAAATCTAACACGGTGTTGCATATAGTGAAAGATAAATTTGTTATAGTTTTCTTCAAAAGGTATCAAATAAATTAAAAAATATATATCTCATTAAATCTCATGTTGTTACAGTGTGGTGAACTATTGGAATATATTCTGGTTAACTATACATCCAATCCTTGTGCATCCGTTGTATAAATAAAATTATAACATTATTAAAATACAATTTTTTGTATTTACCCACCATCATCCTCATATCGTCCCTTGTGCATGTGTGGACTAGGATGATCTACTCCCTTATTGTACACTATTCTCCTATTGAAATTATTGTGGTTTAATCTTGTTTTCATGGAATTTAAGGTGTTTTTTAATTATCTAGAGGATTTACTTTAACTTATAATTTATGCACTCTAATTTATTGCTTCTCCATGTTAGGTATTATTTCCAATTATAATATATAATCTTGGAATGGTCCATTCCTAGGAGAAATTTTGGTAATATTATATTGCGGTGATCTGGATACAACAATCACACACAATTAATTTATATATTAGTATATCATTTGGCTAAATATGGGTTTTCATTAGTTTTATATAATGTTAGTTTCAAATTTACCATTAATATTAAGTCACCTATTATATTTTTCTTCTATAATACATTCAATGGAACACTATGTAGGGTTTTTAGGCTAATGGCATTGGTTTATGTGTGGAAAAATATTAAAGTAGGACAAATTCAATTATTCTTATTAGTTTTCATCTTTAAATTAATAGTAATTTATGGTTAAAATTCATTTCATGAATTTTATTGTCTTGATATATACACTGAGTTGTCAATGAATGATTTGGATGGACTTTTATGCTCATCATACCACGAAGTAAAATTGTGAGATTGTATAATGTGGTCTATGGTCTAATATATTTTACGTATTGTTTATAAAATCATCTTTTAATGTTTAATTCTTGATAAAAAAATTTGTTTTGAATTTTCACCATAGTTTATAAAGATATATTTTTCAATTATCTGATTACATAGACCATTCATAGACCCATTTTTGTCGATAATTGATTATGAGAATGATCATACAACAACCAATGGGGTTTTCCAACTATCAAGAAAATGGTAAAGTTGGGTATTAAATGATTTGATATGTGGATTCAAGGGTAACCCAGATATGTTCATAGGAAAATTTGATATTGAAATTAAATGTATAACTGGATTAAATATAAAATGAATGTTTTTTTACACTTTTTTATTGAAATGAAAATTTTTTATATGGTAATATTTGATCTGATAATGATTAGTATTGTATATATCGTATTATAGTGTGTATTGGATGATGATTGAGTTTTAGATATCCAAGAGTGAAATATGGTTTCTTCAATGGATAATTCATTATGATGAGGTAATGAACAAATTAATATTTAAATTGGTATGTTTTAGTTATTATGTTTTTTCAATGGTGTAAATCATATATATATAATGTGATTGTTACAGTTTTCAAATGATTTTTATCAACAAAAAATTATTGTGTTATGTGAACAAAATCCAAAATAGATGAACTGTGTAATTTGGATTTTGGGCTATCAGATAACATACCACGATGAATTATTAATGATGAAATGGTGCATAATTTTTAATTTAATATGGTGAATTTTTATGTATGATGAACCTTGAATAGTGGATTATGATGAAATGGTTTTGAAGAGATGGACATGGTGATATGCATATCTCGAATGGAAATCGTAGACATAGTGATCTACCACCATGGGTAATGGTTGATATCCTTGACGCCTATAATACCATTCATTTTTTTGGTTGGAAATTTGTATATAAATCATTGAGTACAAATGTCGGATATGTAACTCCCTATATCGATTTTGGATGCATACATGATGTCACTAGAACTAATTCCCTTAATCATGGTTTGGGTAAATGGCCCAATACTCATTGATACCTATTTTTGAATATATAATGAAACCACATTTTTATGTTTAGTGTGTACATACCATGTTATTTTTTTAGATAATAAAAACTGGATTCTAATGGTTTGAATAACTAGTGTTTCATTTTAGAATGTGGGAGAGAAATATGTGACTAAATAATGAGTTTTATTAAAATAAGATTCATTTTATTTCATTTTATATTAATCATTAATATATATCTATAAAATGTTGAATAGTCTAGTAAAATGATTATAAAATAATACTAATGTCCTGATGATGTGTATACACACCTTGCCTGTGCTACCATGGCAATTGGGTACTCTACTAGATGTTTTTTTATTTAGTTAATGGTTACTAAGATGGAATTGAATGTTGGTGAATCATTATGATGTTAGGGAAAAAACTGGACTTCTGGAGTGGCCATTGAATTAAAAAAAATTTAGTTTTTTATATATATTTTATTTAGTTTTTATTATGTTGTAATGCATGACTTGTAGTGTAAACATCTCAAGTATGTTTCATGTTTCTCTAGCTTTTTGTTGGAATTTTTCATATTTTGTTCCATTTACAATATATATTGGTTATATTCACTTTATAAATTTATTTATACTATTTTTTTACAATAATTAAAAGCATATAGTCTCCCCACATTTCATATTAGACCCTTGATTCTATTTGGAATCCCAGATCATATGATGAGGCATGTGTGAGTATATCTAGGGAATATGATTAGGGACCCAGTTTAGAAGCTTATGGACCATAGAAATACAAAAGTGTTCAACTATTTCATATCCATGTTCAATCAATATATCATATTATTTATATCATTATGTAATATATATATATATATATTAAATGTTTATTAATCCTCGCCAATTAAAACTCTCTTAGTAACATCTCTTTTGACACTATCACCCTCAATATATTTGTCGGTTCCTCCATCATATTTGAAGTAACTAATCCTTTGATTAGTGAGGGATATTCATTAATTTAACAATTAAATTATTATTTATTAATATTACCTGTCATCTCCTTTAAATGTATATTTATTATCCCTAATGAACAATAATTGTCAATATACATATTTTGGCTGGTTAGGCATCATTTAATAAACATGAATAACTTGAATGATGATGTTAAAAATCATATGATTGCAAATATTTTCCTAGACATTTATTCTGGGATGGAGACCATGTTTAAGAAAATTTAATTAATCGAACAAAATATTCATCACATAGTGAACATATGCCATTTTTAATTTTAATATATATATATATAAATTAAGTAATAAAAAGTCACATTGATACTAAAAATGGATACAAAAAAATATATCACATTTAAATTGTATTGGTAACTAGTAAATTTATATTCCTCTTGTATTTGAATTTAAAATATATTCTATAAATAAAAAATTGATAAATAATAATATATTTTCCCCAAACTATTTATGAACAACATTCAAAATGAAGATTAATATTAATTTTCATTAAAAAATTCTTCTATATGTTTAAACCATTATTGAAGTAAATATATATTAATATATACACCACTACCAATATGTAAAAATATGTTATAATGAATTATAATTTTTAATCAACCGTGATTATAAAAGAAATATGTGTAATAAAAAAAGTAAATAAGATAATATATCTTTTCATCCCTTTCCTGACACAGAATAACTCGAAATATTAATAATATAATATGAGGAAAACCGAACCATTTTATATTTTACTATAAAATATTAAAAATCATATTTTCATTCTTGCAACAACTATATCTTGAATCAATTCATGAAATAATTTTTACATAATACTTTCTTACAAGATAACAATTATTTCATCATTTATACATATGTCAAGGTAATAACATTTCATCATTTTTTCTCCTTGATATACAAAAATTATAAACGAGAACTAGAAAATAATGTTTATCTTATTTAGGAAATATATAACATCATATGAAATGTATTTTACAATGATATTAATGAAAATAATATTTTCACATAAAACAAGAGGGTATATTAATTAAAATTAATATTTAATAGGGTTGTGTGGAAAAAATAGACTCATGATATCTGTTACCCAGTAAACATGTTAAAAGTTAATCCAAATTTGATTCCCAACTAACATGATTATAATCCATTACTATTAACATGGATCTATAACTAATATTTTTTAATATTATACAATAAATATCACAAGAAAAATAAATGGAATAAATATTTCAAAATATTTAATATAGAGTCAAAGTATGATATTGGAAATATATTTAATAGATATAAAATAAAATAATATAATCTAATATGATATGCTAAAATAGTTGTTTTTACACTTGGGAAGTAATATTTTTCAGGAATATACCTCTCTATGATTACAATATATTGATAGTAAATAGAAAAAACATAGAGAATATACCTCAAAATCATAATACTCAACATGATCAAATTTCCAAACCATTTTCATTTTACCCTAAAAAAAATATATAATTCGACATCCTATTATACATACAAGACATAAGAGAAATATGGAGACTTAGACATTTGTTTAGGGAATCTTTATAAAAATTGTAATGGAACCCTCAATGGGGACCTTATGATGTTCCAGAATATATTATGACTGTTACTATATGAAAAAAAATAATATACCATTAAAAAAATAATTATATATATTACATGGAATAACATGTTGTAATTTTGTCTGTAATATACCTAACCCTATCGTTCTTATCTAGTGTAAATGAACTATACACATCACAAGAAGATCATACAGGGATAGTTGATCAATATATTGGGGAGTACAACCATACATAAATTTCTATCAAATGTTTTGGAGTGGTAACAAATTACGAAATCCTTTTTGGTATAACCTAGTGATCACCATCATGATATCAATTAGGTCCCTATTATAAGAATCCAAATTTAGAGAACCACACTATGGTTACTATGATACACTTTTATAGTTCATAATGGATATACTCACTTTGGTAAAATCATATATAATGTACTATAATGTTTTCTCAAGGATCGCTATAATATAAATCATTTAGGAGTGTAAAAAACTACCAATACCCTAATACAGTGATCATACTCCAAGAATATGAGGCCGCATATGATTGAAAAACTTAGTAAGGTACGACGAGTTATTTTCCAACATTATCTAATTCAATTAGGAATGAATTATATAGAAAAACTATATCAACAAATATTATTATAATGAAAAAAATGTTAACTCATTTAATAGGAATTAAAGTTTATAGCACTCATCTAGTATCCAGATATCTATATTCTTTCAAATTTATAATCTCATAACTATTATTATTCATTATTTTGATTGCATACTATAATAAAAATATTATATTGACAATATTTATCTTATAAAACAAGAATGAAATATCATCCCAAACTCAAATATTATGGTATTTTAAAAATATACGCTACTTCAATGAACATAAGATATGATATAAATATTGGACTATGTAATAAAATTTGGGTCAAATATATTGTTTTAAAACATTAAAATAATCATCAATATTTCCATTTTATTCCCTATTGGATGTATTTGATAAAAACTATACACTTGACTATGATCACTTATAAAATTGTGAAAATATTCCTACAATTATATGTTATACACCATCCCATGGATAATGGAAAATGTAAACAGTATTCGAAATTTCTACTAGGTAGTAAGTGTTTATTCATAGATATATCAAGGATATAATATTTTGAGAATTATTCATCATTAGGGATAATTATTGGACTTATAACCAAATAAGGGATCATATTTCTTTTATATTAACTCTTTAATTTCTTCACTTTATCTGGAGTTATATCATTGGCTATATTGGAATGCATTTAATGGACAACATAAAATACATCCATTAGTATATTATTTATTAAAAACATTGATATATAAATCAATCTATCCAAAAATAATAGTATTGATTTATAAAGAATTAAAATATATGGGATATTATAAAATTACATAGTTAAATCATATAACTTTTAACCCATATCATATATATTTTCAATCTCTTAAAAAATTACACTATAATAATACCCATGCATGATATGATATTCATTTATTTATTTATTATAGGTAAATTGGATTATAATAAATCAAACCACACACACCCATCCATAGCTAATAATTAATCCTCATCCCCCCAACTAGGATTTGTATACACCCATGAGAACAATGTTATTACATTACCTAGTATAAAGTCTCAATGATCCTACGACATTTCAATTGTGGTCATTAAAGGCCAATTGTTTTGACAAACATTTTCTAGATAACCCATGTCTTAATGGCCCAAAAATAGAGAAGTTTACAAATTACCCATATGATTGGAATGGATTTAATTGGAAAAATCTAGCCATTACTATGAAATCCTTCATAGGAATATTAGAGTATATATATTTAGGGTATGTCAAAAAAAATTAAAATTATTATTTTATATATTAGTCACTGAGTGTATAGTTTTTATCAAAAACATCCAATAGGGAATAAAATGGAAATATTGATGATTATTTTACTGTTTTAAAACAATATATTTGACCCAAATTTTATTACATAGTCCAATTTTTATATCATATCTTATGTTCATTGAAGTAGCGTATATTTTTAAAAACCAAAATATTTGAGTTTGGGATGATATTTCATTATTGTTTTATAAGAGAAAGATTGTCAATATAATATTTTTATTACAGTATGTAATAAAAATAATGAATAATAAGAGTTATGAGATTATAAATTTGAAATAATATAGATATCCGGATACTAGATGAGTGATATAAACATTAATTCCTATTAAATTAGTTAACATTTTTTTCATTATCATAATAGTTGTTGATATAGGTTGTCTATATAATTCATTCCTAATTGAATTAGATAATGTTGGAAAATAACTCATCGTACCTTACTAAGTTTTTCAATCATATGTGGCCTCATATTCTTGGAGGATGATCAATGTATTAGGGTATTGGTAGTTTGTTACACTCCTAAATGATTTATATTATAGCGATCCTTGAGAAAACATCATAGTACATTATATATGATTTTACCAAAGTGAGTATATCCATTATGAACTATAAAAGTGTATCATAGTAACCATACTGTGGTTCTCTAAATTTGGATTCTTATAATAGGGACCTAATTGATATCATGATGGTGATCACTAGGTTATACCAAAAAGTATTTAGTAATTTGTTACCACTCCAAAACATTTGATAGAAATTTATGTATGGTTGTACTCCCCAATATATTGATCAACTATCCCTGTATGATCTTCTTGTGATGTGTATAGTTCATTTACACTAGATAAGAACGATAGGGTTAGGTATATTACAGAAAAAATTACAACATGTTATTCCATATAATATATATAATTATTTTTTTAATGGTATATTATTTGTTTTTTATATAGTAACAGTCATAATATATTCTGGAACATCATAAGGTCCCCATTGAGGGTTCCATTACAATTTTTATAAATATTCCCTACACAAACGTCTAAGTCTCCATATTTCCCTTATGTCTTCTATGTATAATAGGATGTCGGATTATATATGTTTTTTAGGGTAAAATGAAAATGTTTTGGAAATTTGATCATGTTGAGTATTATGATTTTGAGGTATATTCTCTATGTTTTTTCTATTTACTATAAATATATTGTAATCATAGAGAGGGATATTCCTGAAAAATATTACTTCCCAAGTGTAAAAAAAATATTTTAGCATATCATACTAGATTATATTATTTTATTTTATATCTATTAAATATATTTCCAATATCATACTTTGACTCTATATTAAATATTTTGAAATATTTATTCCATTTATTTTTCTTGTGATATTTATTGTATAATATTAAAAAAATATTAGTTATAGATCCATGTTAATAGTAATGGATTATAATCATGTTAGGTGGGAATCAAATTTGGATTAACTTTTAACATGTTTACTGGGTAACAAATATCATGAGTCTATTTTTTCCACACAACCCTATTAAATAATAATTTTAATTAACATACCCTCTTGGTTTATGTGAAAATATTATTTTCATTAATATCATTGTAAAATACATTTCATATGATGTTATATATTTCCTAAATAATATCAAAATTATTTTCTAGTTCTCGTTTATAATTTTTGTATATCAAGGAGAAAAAATGATGAAATGTTATTACCTTGACATATGTATAAATGATGAAATAATTGTTATCTTGTAAGAAAGTATTATGTAAAAATTATTTCATGAATTGATTAAAGATATAGTTGTTGCAAGAATGAAAATATGATTTTTAATAGTTTATAGTAAAATATAAAATGGTTCGGTTTTCCTCATATTATATTATTAATATTTCGAGTTATTCTGTGTCAGGAAAGGGATGAAAAGATATATTATCTTATTTACTTTTTTTATTACACATATTTCTTTTATAATCACGGTTGATTAAAAATTATAATTCATTATATCATATTTTTACATATTGGTAGTGGTGTATATATTAATATATATTTACTTCAATAATGGTTTAAACATATAGAAGAATTTTTTAATGAAAATTAATATTAATCTTCATTTTGAATGTTGTTCATAAATAGTTTGGGGAATATATATTATTATTTATCAATTTTTTATTCATAGATTATATTTTAAATTCAAATACCAGAGGAATATAAATTTACTAGTTACAAATAAAATTTAAATGTGATTTTTTGTATCCATTTTTAGTATCAATGTGACTTTTTATTACTTAATTTATATATATATATATATTAAAATTAAAAATGGCATATGTTCACTATGTGATGAATATTTTGTTCTATTAATTAAATTTTCCTAAACATGGTCTCCATCCCAGAATAAATGTCTAGGAAAATATTTGCAATCCTATGATTTTTAACATCATCATTCAAGTTATTCATGTTTATTAAATGATGCCTAACCGGCCAAAATATGTATATTGACAATTATTGTTCATTAGGGATAATCAATATACATTTAAAGGAGATGACAGGTAATATTAATAAATAATAATTTAATTGTTAAATTAATGAATATCCCTCACTAATCAAAGGATTAGTTACTTCAAATATGATGGAGGAATCGACAAATATATTGAGGGTGATAGTGTCAAAAGATATGTTACTAAGAGAGTTTTAATTGGCGAGGATTAATAAACATTTAATATATATATATATATATATATTACATAATGATATAAATAATATGATGTATTGATTGAACATGGATATGAAATAGTTGAACACTTTTGTATTTCCATGGTCCATAAGCTGCTAAACTGGGTCCCTAATCATATTTCCTAGATATACTCACACATGCCTCATCATATGATCTGGGATTCCAAATAGAATCAAGGGTCTAATATGAAATGTGGGGAGACTATATGCTTTTAATTATTGTAAAAAAATAGTATAAATAAATTTATAAAATGAATATAACCAATATATATTGTAAATGGAACAACATATGAAAAATTCCAACAACAAGCTAGAGAAACATGAAACATACTTGAGATGTTTACACTACATGTCATGCATTACAACATAATAAAAACAAAATAAAAAATATATAAAAAACTAAATTGTTTTTAATTCAATGGCCACTCCAGAAGTCCAGTTTTTTTCCTAACATCATAATGATTCACCAACATTCAGTTCCATGTTAGTAACCATTAACTAAATAAAAAACATCTAGTAGAGTACCCAAGTGCCATGGTAGCACGGGCAAGGTGTGTGTACACATCATCAGGACATCAGTATTATTTTATAATCATTTTACTAGACTATTCAACATTTTATAGATATATATTAATGATTAATATAAAATGAAATAAAATGAATCTTATTTTAATAAAACTCATTATTTAGTCACATATTTCTCTCCCACATTCTAAAATGAAACACTAGTTATTCAAACCATTAGAATCCAGTTTTTATTATCTAAAAAAATAACATGGTATGTACACACTAAACATAAAAATGTGGTTTCATTATATATTCAAAAATAGGTATCAATGAGTATTGGGCCATTTACCCAAACCATGATTAAGGGAATTAGTTCTAGTGACATCATGTCTGCATCCAAAATCGATATAGGGAGTTACATGTCCGACATTTGTACTCAATGATTTATATACAAATTTCCAACCAAAAAAATGAATGGTATTATAGGCGTCAAGGATATCAACCATTACCCGTGGTGGTAGATCACTATGCCTATGATTTCCATTAGAGATATGCATATCACCATGTCCATCTCTTCAAAACCATTTCATCATAATCCACTATTCAAGGTTCATCATACATAAAAATTTACCATATTAAATTAAAAATTATGCACAATTTCATCATTAATAATTCATCGTGGTATGTTATCTGATAGCCCAAAATCCAAATTACACAGTTCATCTATTTTGGATTTTGTTCACATAACACAATAATTTTTTGTTGATAAAAATCATTTGAAAACTGTAACAATCACATTATATATATATGATTTACACCATTGAAAAAACATAATAACTAAAACATACCAATTTAAATATTATTTTGTTCATTACCTCATCATAATGAATTATCCATTGAAGAAACCATATTTCACTCTTGGATATCTAAAACTCAATCATCATCCAATACACACTATAATACTATATATAAAATACTAATCATTATCAGATCAAATATTACCATATAAAAAATTTTCATTTCAATAAAAAAGTGTAAAAAACATTCATTTTATATTTAATCCAGTTATACATTTAATTTCAATATCAAATTTTCCTATGAACATATCTGGGTTACCCTTGAATCCACATATCAAATCATTTAATACCCAACTTTACCATTTTCTTGATAGTTGGAAAACCCCATTGGTTGTTGTATGATCATTCTCATAATCAATTATCGACACAAATGGGTCTATGAATGGTCTATGTAATCAGATAATTGAAAAATATATCTTTATAAACTATGGTGAAAATTCAAAACAAATTTTTTTATCAAGAATTAAACATTAAAAGATGATTTTATAAACAATACATAAAATATATTAGACCATAGACCACATTATACAATCTCACAATTTTACTTCGTGGTATGATGAGCATAAAAGTCCATCCAAATCATTCATTGACAACTCAGTGTATATATCAAGACAATAAAATTCATGAAATGAATTTTAACCATAAATTACTATTAATTTAAAGATGAAAACTAATAAGAATAATTGAATTTGTCCTACTTTAATATTTTTCCACACATAAACCAATGCCATTAGCCTAAAAACCCTACAAAGTGTACCATTGAATGTATTATAGAAGAAAAATATAATAGGTGACTTAATATTAATGGTAAATTTGAAACTAACATTATATAAAACTAATGAAAACCCATATTTAGCCAAATAATATACTAATATATAAATTAATTGTGTGTGATTGTTGTATCCAGATCACCGCAATATAATATTACCAAAATTTCTCCTAGGAATGGACCATTCCAAGATTATATATTATAATTGGAAATAATACCTAACATGGAGAAGAAATAAATTAGAGTGCATAAATTATAAGTTAAAGTAAATCCTCTAGAGAATTAAAAAACACCTTAAATTCCATGAAAAAAAGATTAAACCACAATAATTTCAATAGGAGAATAGTGTACAATAAGGGAGTAGATCATCCTAGTCCACACATGCACAAGGGACGATATGAGGATGATGGTGGGTAAATACAAAAAATTGTATTTTAATAATGTTATAATTTTATTTATACAACGGATGCACAAGGATTGGATGTATAGTTAACCAGAATATATTCCAATAGTTCACCACACTGTAACAACATGAGATTTAATGAGATATATATTTTTTAATTTATTTGATACCTTTTGAAGAAAACTATAACAAATTTATCTTTCACTATATGCAACACCGTGTTAGATTTTAGTTTAGACAACACTATTCTTAGTATGCGTTACACCAAATTTCATGTCTTTTGATAGATTTCATTTCATGTTACACATAGTATAGATTTTGTTCAATGAATAAATGAACTATGTTTTGATTATGTTATATGATAAAATATAGTAATATTTCACAAATCTTAACACAAATATGGATTTCATTACACAATGAGCGACCTTCCTCGATCGCTTGCGTTGTACGCAAAAGTCTGTTTCAAACAACAATGATATATAAATAAAAAAAATATAATGGGATATTAACTAGTCCTTAAGAAAAAAATTAAATATATTTTTAAATTTAATTAACATTAATATTAATCTTATCTATTTTCTAAAAATGATGTAACAAAAAATTCAATTTATCAGATAAATGAAGTATTATTAAAAAAAATGCAGTTTTTTCTACCTTTTGATGGCGCACCCATTTTACATCTAATTTTTTACACCTTTTTATATTAAATTTCAAAAAATATTCTTCATTTAGATTGGAATATAAAAATTTACATTGGTTTGATTTTTGGTATTTGTTTAGTAAGGTTCATTTTTTGATGAATAGTTGTATTAATTATTTTTATTTTTAATTCCATTAAATAGTAAAATTATGAATTGGATTTTTTTTAAAATTTAATTACTAAATTTTTATAAAATTATGGTTTATGAAAATTATTTTATACATTAATTCATTATAAATACATTTTCCATTTAACAAGTCATTTTTTCATAAATTGTTTTTCATGATATTTTAATGGTTTTATTTTAAATTTAATTCTGAAACTTCTGTGTATTGAATTTTAGAAAGATAAAGTCATATTTTGATTCTGGAGGTTCAAAATTTGGTATTTCACTTTTAGTTTTGACCAATACAAATAGTACCCGTGGTAAATATTACTACCACGGTAAAAGGTAATTTATGTAATTTAGGTTCAAAAAATTACAATTAATATAAAATGACCAAAAGATGAAAAATATTTATTTGATGTATTACATTGGGCCCTAAAAACAAAAGTGTTGATGTTATGTCATTTAATTGACACATTCCATGAAAATGAAATAAATAATATCTAAAATAATTTAAGACACAAACTGTCCTTTTATTTGTCTTTAATATCTATTATGTATCCACATATGGGAAAATGGGTGGTGTCAAAAAATATAAAATTTAAATTCTAACTTAATAAACATATAACGCTGTTATATATTAATTTTTGATGTTTTGGGACCATTTTGGATATACTATGGTATTTAGATTATTTTATTTACTGAAAATTTAATGATGTCATATTAATGTTTTTTTATAATATATAATTTTTAAAATAAGGGTATACATAAGTTAAATTGGACAATAAATACTTATCTGAAGGAAAAAATACTTATCTTTATCATGGTAATATATTTTAAATTTTTAAGAAATTAATAGTTACATTAATATTTTATAAAGGGAGGATGAAAAAATTATTTAATGGATGAAAAATAAATAAACTAATTTATTTTAAAATTATATTAATAATTAAAGGGACAAAACATAGTAGACAATTTTATTGTTTGAGTATATATCGACCATAAGCATCCAATGGAAAATTTAGGGACCATTTGGAGTGATATAGAATAGTTCAGTAAAATTATATTTTTTTAATTAATGTAATGTTAAAATTAACACATTCATACTTTATTAGGTATAAAATTTAAATGAAGTATTTCAAAAAAGATAAATTTGAATACATATAATATTCTAAAACACAGATAATTTATTTTTATAATAGTACTGTATTTTAAATTTTTATTCATCAAATAAGTTTATTGCCCAAATAACTTTTTATTTTAATTTGAAAATGGCTGCTTTGAGGTGATCTGTAACCAGAACATTAGTCAATACCATATAGCGGCATTACATAGTGGTGAACCAAATTCAATATTCTAAATACACACACAAAATGAGGAGAATGATTTCGGGAAATGATCACATCAGTCAAAGTTGTAATCATCATCGTTTTACTTCAATATTGTCTACCATCATCATCGTCATATCCATCATTATCGTAAATGAAAAATCACTACGTCATCATCATCGTTGGTTCCTCACCGCATCAGAAAGCCATAGGCAATCGGTCGCTTGAACCAACATCACCACCAAGAATCCAGACGTCGTGCACAAACACACTTATCATCCGACAAGGTCTCATTCCCTAGATAACCCATAACTTCCCAAACGCCACCTCCCAAAACTCTGACGATCCACTACCCTCGATAGACCTGGAGAGGAGAAATGGGACTCGGGGCCAGGGCAGTGTTAAAGCTGCATATGGTTCCAGGATAACAAACCTTTTTCCATGAACAAAACTAGTAGACCAAAATACCATAGCATAGAATAAACCAAAAACTATGCCATCTGAGAAGAGTATTAACAAACAAATAAGAAACCCATAACCCGAAGAACCGCATAACCCGAAATGAAAACATAGGAGATGAAATTTAAACTGAAGCCATGAAAAAAACATGGGATTTGAACCCTATAAAGAAACTCCAAATAGATCTAGATAAACCGAATAATATAGATGATGAAACGAAGAACCCCATGTTTCCCCAACTCCCACAACCACAATCCCAAACCCATCTAAGGAAACCACTCACCCAACCAAGATGGGGTTATGTGTGTTGGGTCAGATCGGTAGAGTAGGGGTGGAAGGAGAGAACGGGAGGTAACTCCATAGAACTAGAAGAGAAAGAAACTAGAAAGAAAGAATCCGGAGAAGCCATAAGAAGGACCCATCGTTGCCTAGAAGACATCAATATATGCGGAAGGAAATGTCGAAGCCAAAATGGAGTCTTGAGTGATGAAACCCTAGAAAGAGGAAAAATGAAGCAGCCAAAGGAGGAGAATTCGTTCGCTGCTAGGGAGAGCATGAAACCCTAATGAGAGAAAATCCAAGATGATGTCTAATGCTAAGAGCAGTATCTGTGAGAATGGGGTGCCATCAAAAAAATTCCTTTCACCAAAGAATTATATTAAATAATTACAAAATATTAATTTAGTAATTATTTTATTAAGTTAAATATAAAATAAATGTTATTAAAAATATTAAAATAAATTCAATTTCAGATAATGTTTTTTCCAATGAATTTTATAGGTTTTCATGACCCCATTGGGATATGATAAAATTTTTTTTTAAGGATAACATCTTATATTAATATTTTTAAAAATCCATGAAATGAATAGTGTCAAAATTGACCAAATTGATATTTTTAAAAAATAATGTTTAACATAATTATTTCAAAAACATATAACCTGTTTAAAAATATATAATAATAATAATATTGTAAAAATGTTCTAAAGGATTTTTTTATAATGTAATTGACATCATATAAGTAAATATTTTATACTTTTCATATTCAAATATTTGTAACCCTAGTTAAAATGTAATTGAATAACTATGTTTTAAATTGAAATGATTTGGTTTTAAGGGAAAAAGAAACTTATTTAGAATTAAAATCATGTTGATATTACAACCCTATATCATATCATCTTATAAATTGGGAAAATTGTTAGGTTTTATTTGTGGTTTTATTTTTTATATATTTATATTTATGATTTTTCCTAAAGTTCCCATCACCTCAATTATAAAATGGAAAATTCTCCCCATTCTTTCAAAACTAATTATTCCTTCATGTTCATCCATACCTTTTCCATTTAACTTATAATCATCCTTAGTTAAATTTTAGAGGTTATTATCTTCTAAAAACATTAACTCTACTTCCATTAAGAGGATATCTATAGAGAAAATGTCAAAGAAGAGGTAATATCCTCTACTGATCCTTTCATATTTCATTCTACATTTACTTCTACATCATGAGTTATTTAATTATAGAATAATAAATATAGTATAAAATATATAATTATATATTATTATAATTATGAAACAACCACATTCGACATTCTATCCATCCTAAGAAAGATGAAATCACCCCGTGTGTGTGTATATACATCTTACCTTCTTGATAACGTGGTGGAATCTATTTTTCTTAGCCACATTACTTGTGTGGGTATAAAAATGGAATGTAATAAATACATATTATTATTATACAGTTATATTTATTCTGAAATATATTACACCCTAAAAATCTATACCACTCAACAATTATGGGGATGATATCATCGTTACTGCATACGTACAACCAATCATCTCCACGATGCGATGTGATTCATTCTATAGAATAACTACACACAGATTATTATAAAATCTACCGAATGAATAAATATGTCTTTTATTAAGTGAATATCATTTTATAATGATATAAATATGATCTAATAAGTTTTACCAGAAACAATTTAACAAAACATGCATACAAACATAAGGCAGTAAAAACCCAAATAATGAGTAACAATGAATTGTTATGAAAGAGAATATGACTATATAAGATGACCAGGATTTTGGAATAATTTAATAACATTATCTAGATCATTATACATTACATTAGAACATATAGTAAACACATTGGACCTATGATAAGGGACAATTTTCAATCTCATTATTATCCGATATTGTTTATACATAAGTATTTACTAGTGTATATTTATCTTTCCAGTCAATGTTTTCTAAATATATATTATTTTTTATTTTATCCTACTATTGTTGAAATTTAATTTTAACCACAGATAAATTTTAATTTAATGGTATGGAAGAAATATTTCTTTCATTTTTCAAATGAGTTACATTTTGATTTTTTGCAGAAAAAATTACAAGAAGATTTTTTTAAACTCATAGGGCATGAAATGTTTTTTACATCTTCATAACACCATATTTATATTACAATTATTATACACTACATTCAGTTATATTCAACTAAATTAATTTATTTTAAAATATTTTATTATTTTGAGAAAATTATTTTTTTAAAAGAATTTTTTTTTATTGGGAATTAAGTTCAAGAGTTTTGTCAATATAATTTTCCATCTTATATGTCATAGGGTAATGTTTCTATCCCTATTATCACAACTATTATAATGTGTTTATGAGGGATTTATTTTTATGAAATCATTTTATTTTATATGGAATATGATGGAATGATTTTTAAAAAACCAATTTTATTTCATAGGATATGTTGTGATGAATGATTTAATTTTTTTTGGCATATGTAAGAATGATTTCATTATGAGATGTGTGGGACCTATATCTCCCTCCATTGCATTGGGTAGAGATTTATATATCATGAGATAAGAATGGATAGATTGGAATGTACATATAGTTTAGTAATATAGGGCTATAATAACAAGAAAATTTGGTTTAGTATTACAGGGTTGGAATGACATGTAAACCCGGTTCAGTAATTGACATTGTCATATATGATGGTCTTGGCAGCAATTCCATTGAAACTATGGAGATCATAGTATGTGATTAACTGTTTTCCACAATTCCATGTTTTATGCCAATAAGTTTTTGTTATAATTATGGTTACATTATGTTATATGCCATACATTCTACCAAATTTTATTTCAGGACTCATGATTTTGATATTTAATCATTATGTTAATATTTTTACTTTCTTATATTGATATCTTGTTTTATGTTCTTAGTGTTTATCCATACTGAGAATTTGAGCTCATCAGTTTTATGTTTTCTTTTCCCCAGGATATAAAGAATGGTTTTCGGGAGGAAAACAAATTGGGATGATCTTTGTGGGATATATTGAAGATCATTCACCATGTTATAATATTATGTTCCATTTTTCCAATGACACTAAAATAATACGGTCTTTGGGGGTCTTTTTTCCATGTAATAAGTATTCTGAAAAATTAATGTAATGTCCATTTACATCAATATTTGGTCATTATAATCCATCTCCTAAAGGTACACCACCTTTAATGGATATGGAACAAAATTTTCTATGTGTGGATAAAACTATGATTTAATCATTGTCCACTACCAACACCACCCACACATGATGGATACATTGTTTTCTAATCACAAACCAACATTTTAACACCACATTAGACCCCATTATTTAATTGAATATGGTTTGCCTATAGATTTGGGCTTATCTTGTGTTGTGTCCCCATCACCCATCACCGTGCATGGTTTTCCCTTTGACATGAAAAAGTTACCATAAATAGAGTGATAATTGAAGTGCACTGTGTTGCATTTGTTGTCAATGTGGTATGTTGTTGTCAAGGAATGAATGGATGGATGTCAAGGAGGTTCAATATGTGAATGACAAAGGATGTGATGGTGTTGATGATGAATGGAGAATGGCCATGTTACTAAGATGCATGTCACTTAGGAGATTCATTAAGTGACATAGGATGTTGTGGTTGAAACATTCTCTATGGATATCAGACGATTGTAGAACTGATCTTAATGTTTCAATACTTGTATCAAGATGATACTAAGTTACACCACTCGAAGAATGGATGATGATGGAGCATCATCATTAAATCAGACGATTGTTGAGCTGTTCTTTAAGTTCAAAGAACTTGTATCAAGTGGATACAATGTCACAACAATGTTAGATGACCATGCATTGTAGTGACAATGCATGAGGAGTTAGAAGATGATCCATCCAATACTTCTAAGTGGATGAAGTGAGATAAAGAAGTCCATGCACTATCACTCAGTGCATGTGAATTTGAAGAAGATCCAATTTGATCTCTGATTAGATCAATGAAGAACATTGAAGAATCTATTTGATTCAGGAGCTCAGTTGATGAAGAACCTTCAAGAATTTCCATTCCTAAGTGATTAATAAATGTTGAGGATGAATGGAGGAATTCTTAAGAAGAAGATGAGAAGAAATGAAGAAGAAGAATGGCTTGGAAGAAGTGGCATTTGGCATTTGAACTTGGGTTACTTTGTTTTTATACAAAGTCCCTAAGTCTCTACTTAAGAAAAAAATTAGCCACCAAGGGCCAGCCTTAAGGGTTCAACCACAAGGCACATGTGGGACTCGAGGTCGCCACGCCCAAGGGGGATCCCATGGGGCCAGCCCAAGAGGAGGTCGGGGCCGTGTATAAGCCCCAAGGCCACGCGGTGATGAAGCCCGCGCAACGTGAGCGCGAGGAGCGCGCCAGTGTTGTGCATAGTGGGCGCCAGTGGCGCGCCCGAGTGGCAGGGGTGGGCGCAAGAGCGCACCCGCAGAGAACACGGTGCGGGGCGGCACCGTGGAGGGAGAGGATTCAATTGAGCCGGCTGGGGGAGCGCGAGTTTGATAAACCGCGAGAAACAAGCAAGCCATTTCGATGTGGGACGCGGAAAAATCCCCAGGATCGGATCCTGGCCGCACGATTGATCGCGCGCCAGATCTCGGCCGCTCATCGCATCTCGCCGCTCCCGTTCAGATCCAGGCCGTCTGAGATTATCTGATCGCCTGATCCGACGGCTCCCCGTCCATCCTCAACCTCAAGCCAGGCCGCTGCCACCCGCGAGCTCCGTTCGAACGAGAGGCCTCCCCGACGACGGTTTTTGAGTTCCTGGACACCTCCGAGCAAACCGAGACCTCCATGGAGATCGTCTAGCTCTACTGAACACGAACATGCATAAAAAGTGGCTTGCATGCAATATATGGAGAAATTGGAGTTCGGCCGAAGCAACCGGAGGTGCGAGGCCCATGTATTTGTGCTCAAATGTTTAAACAGAGGCCATGCATGCGTTTGCATGCTCTTGCACGTGAAGGAAACCGAAGAAGAAGGAATCCCGCGGAGAACAGAAAAGAAAAACTTGATTTGTGGCTTGCGTTCAAAGATTTTTAAAGAACCGAAAATCTCGGTGATTTGAGATTCATCTCACGCGGAAGATATGAGGCATCTCTGCCTATAAAAAGAGAGTCCGAGACCTCGTTTTTGTTTGCTGATGTGCTGAATATTTGAGGAGTCTCGTGAGTGCCTTTGTGCCTCGCGAAGTAGAAGCCCTGCGCACACTTGCGCGACTGAAGTCCCGGTGCCACCCGAGGCCCGAAGGTCCCCTGCGCGCATCAATTGCGCGACAGGAAGAGCTCTCCCTGCCCGCATACTTGCGCGGCAGGAGAAGCTTGTGCACCCAAGGTGCTCTTTCACTCTTGAGGCTCGCACAACCCGAGCCGCATCTTTTTGCGTGCCCAAGGTTGGTTGAGGCTTGCGCGGCCCTTGCGGCTTGGCACCTTGCGCGGTGAGGCAGTGGAGAAGATCCTTGATTGTGACCCTACGCGGAAGTGGAGGTGTTGGTATTCAGGTGTGAGCAAGAGGAGAAGACCCTACGGTATTGTGTGTGCAAGGAGAACCCGAGGCCATACCTTGTGTGTGTGCATAAAGAGTGTAGACCACAACAAGAACACATTTTGTGTGTGTGTGAAAGAGGAAGAAACAAGTTGTGTGTGCTAGACAAGAAGAGGCCGGAACCTAGGTTTGTGCAAAGTGTACACATTTAGAAGAAGAAAGAAGAGGACATCCACACTAAAGTATAACACACAATAAGTGTGTGAACAAATTGAACAAAGTGTGTGAGTGAAGAAGGTGCGTGCTTAAAGAGAATATACCCTCTGAGGGTTTACTGCACCAAGAAGAGAAGAAGGGGAGTGCA
Organism: Viscum album; assembly: GCA_963277665.1. Taxonomy (NCBI): domain Eukaryota; kingdom Viridiplantae; phylum Streptophyta; class Magnoliopsida; order Santalales; family Viscaceae; genus Viscum; species Viscum album. The sequence goes on along the minus strand of OY728135.1, from coordinate 1,542,285,310 downwards.
TGCATGCATGCATGCACATGCACACGTGAACAAAGCCAAATCCGGTTGTGTGCATTTGAGGAGTCCAAGACTTGAAGATCTTGAAGAGATTTGAGAAGCCAAGCAATCAGTGCATGAGGAACCAGAGATTCCATGCACTCAGTGCATGAAGTTGAACTGAACTGTGAGACTGGACCAGATTGAAGTTAAAGATATCAGTTGTCTGAGTATTCAGTAGTTGAAGAGAGAAGCCAGGTTATCCTTAGAAAAAGGTGATAAAGCCTGAGCAAGACGAGAAGACCTGATCATCACAAGTGATCAGAGGTACAGAGCAAGGCCAGCAGTCTTTATCCCAGACTGCTGAAGATACTTGAAGAAGCTTAAAGAGAAGAAGAGCTACTCGTGTGACTCGAGGATCCAGGATAAGACCCTGTGGGACTCAGGGAGAAGAAGTCTTCAGTGGGATTCTGGAGTAGGCCAGTGGGACTCTGGTAACACTGTGGGACGCAGTATAAAGAACCTCTTGTGGGACTCAGGAGAGATACAGTGGGATGCTGTATCGACCATTGTAATACTAACAGATTATAATGGAAGAAACCATGTTGGGGCGTATAACCAACATGGCAAGGACGTAGGCCTTTGGTGCCGAACCTTGTAAATCCTTGTGTCCAGTGCCTTTACATTTACTGCATCATTCGTGGAAAGGTGAGAGATACAAGAAGAGTGGATCGAGGCCTTAACAAGCCATAGAGGTTTAATTGATTAAGAATCAATTAGTAAAAGTTTTAAAGGATCACTGATTCACCCCCTCCCCCTCTCAGTGATTCACACTGATCTGGGCACTTCAATAATAATGAAAAATATCTATTCCCAATTATAAAAGGACTAAAAATACATTGACCATTAATGTTTTTCATAATTTTTTTAAACGGTGCACACCATACCATCTACACTAGAAGAAAATATCCAAATCATATAAAAACTAACCCAAGTATCTTTAAGGTCACTCAAACACACGATCTACCTACCACACCTCATAACACATCTGAAAACAACATCTTGAGGAATTTCAATTCTCAAAATTAATTTTTTTTATAATTTCAAAATTTAACTAATCCCATATATAAAATTAACAATCATTGAATAAATTTTAATCTCATATAGAAAAAATATCTTATAACACCACACAGTAATACATCTCATCATCATGAAGTCTTAGTGGTCATAAACCAATACAATTTGACCTATGAAAATTATTAATTTGAGTCCAAAATTTCAAAATATAAATTGAATACTCGAAACATATCTCACTATTTCACTCATAGTTATAAATAATATAAGATCCCAAAATACTCCCATAAAAAACTCTTATATGGTGTTTTCATTGACAAAAAAATAATAACAATGATGGTTTGTTCATTTTGTAACCCACTGAGCCCATATAGCCCCAAAATAAAAAATTAAATATAAAATGAATAACATTTATTGGTTGGAACTTAGGATCTCAAAAAATAAAAATAGAATATTTTACACATAGTCCTACAATGATCCTAGGATAGTTTCCAAAATACATTTCCGAAATACACAATATAACTATGATCATCATTTGAACCCTTCTAGAATAGGGAAACCCCAAATAGAATGGAAGAATACACACCAACCATGAACAAACTGACAATATTATACCATTCACTAAAAATAATTGTATCACTTATGAAATGAACCCTTAAATAAAATTATAACATGATATTTGTGATTTTTAATTAACCACATTGATTAAAAATTACATCAAAGTTCTTACTATCCTCAACAGACTAGTCCTAAAAACTGTTGGATCCAACATCTACCATCTCTCCGCCTATCATGGTATTAATTCCCTTATTCCCATTGGTGTTCCCTAACCTCCCAAAAAAGAAGAAAAGAGACCTTACTTTAATCCCAATGACATTACATAGTCAAAAAATAAACCATCAAATAAACCATAATCATTCCCAATGGAGACCACCAATGCATCACTAATACAGGTATCCTAATTAAATTTAAGAACCACATCAATGCTAGATCCAACAATCAGATCGACAATCGACCAAATTTTACTTTCCATTATTATGCTTTGTAAATTTAAGAACACACAACATCTGTTCCTGAATTGAATTACAGAGAATAAATTACAAAAAAAATCCTCTTATAATCCCTATATCACATACCACACATGGTTTATACCCCTATTACCAAAATGTCACCGCCTTTAAAAATTGTCTTTGTCACTACCTCTTTCAAGAAGATCCAAAAATAATTTCTGATGCTCTAAACACTTCCAAACCAAAATATTAGACATGAATGTACTTCTCTCACATGAGAGACAAAAAACATCAAAATATTCCATTCCTAGCATCCTATAATGTTACTTGGGCCATTATCTAGTGTACAATGAATTCCGAAGACCAATCTCATAGAGTGATGATGTTCCACTCCACACCCTATGAAATCAATTAAACCAATACATGTTCATAACCTCCAATATTTCCCTTAATCAGAAGAATATTTATATTTAGATTTTTTATATATATTATATACTCTCTCAGAGTTATCAGTAAAATATCATAATAATAGGAATGATTTTACATAGTGTATAAGTGAACTATGATATCTTCTCTTAATACCACAACAACTAATAAATTAATAATGTCGACTAACACATAAGGGACTCATAATCCCATTAAAAGACCCCATTCATCCCTTCCCCTTGTGTCTTATTGAATAATACCAACCTTGAATAGGAAAATTACAAACGAAAATACATTGAATCATTCATATTGGTCAAAATGTAATACTCACCTCAAATTTATAGAACAAATGTCCTTGATTTCAGTGAAAATTAAAACACATTTCAATTAATCTTCCTATTCAAATACGTCAAACAATATCTTGCATCTCTAGCACACGACTACCAACCATACCTCATTAGAACCCATGAGGTTGTTTTATTTCTTGTGACAATTCAATGAACCTTCCTCAAAATCCCTTGTGTCACACAACACATAAAAAAAGATCAAATTCACACTAAAGGAGATATCCATCCCTACAAGAATGGTATCATCATCGAGATTTGGTTTCCCAAAATGTATTCATAAGAAAACCTAACAATTCTCATTGAAAAATTAAAAATAAAATACCATTGGTAATAAATGCTTTCATTCATATAATATTATTATTTATACATTTTGTTGTATCCCTTTCAGTTTCCATCATAACTAAACATTGATTTGAACTTTAAATAGTTTCAGAATCGTATGGTTAGGATCCTGAACTACCCTACCCTTGGAAAATTGAGATAAATCTCAAAAAAAAAAAAACTCATTGAACTACTCAATGAAGAAAAAACAAGTCAAAAACATTTATTGACAAAACAATTGATGAAACATACTATCTATTGATTCCACCATTGAATAATCAACACATGCTTCCACTTCAAGAAATACTCAAACACTTGGTTATAACCCCTCATTAAAATACTTAATTAACAAAAAAAACTGATTCATGTCCCTAACCATAGTAGCATTCCTAGAACATAATTATCTGTCCCTAATCCATGCCCACTGAATATTAAAAAATTAATATTTAAAATGTAGAACTCAAAGGCACGTTTTGAAACAAATTATTTTCAAACATAAAATAAAAAACTCATTCCATGTCCCACACAAAATAGTTAAACATTATATACTAAGAGGAACATAAACCAAAAAAAATATATCAGTTTATAATGAATGGTCTTTATTATAACAAACAGTAATGTTCACAAATAAATTCTTTTAGAAAAATATATCAAAACATAAAATTTAGAGCATATACAATAGTACATATAATAGGATCTCATGACCCATCACATCCAAACACATCATTGCCTTATAACGTAAAATGAAGGGATTCAAAACAAAGAAACTGATGAATCCTAAAACACATATACACATGGTCCAATCATAAAACAATGTATAGTTATCTCTATTTCCCAAAAATATTCCTTCATTTAATATTTACTATTAATTAAACTTTACCACTGTAGTACCTAATGATTCTAATTACACAATATTTCATCAACATAAATTTTAGAATTATATAATAACTCTAAAATTGTGATTCATGTATTTTAATAGATAAAAATTCATGCACAATTCATAATGGAAAAACTCTTTATTATATTCATAATGATACATTATTTAAAAATAATTTTAATATTAAAAATTATTTATAAATTAATATTACATAGATTATACCTCTGGAGTTTCTCAAGTCAAGTTCCACCATACAAACATATATTAAACATATAAATTTTTAAGGAAAATTCTATTAAAATTCACTCTAAATTAATTAATCCATACTATGATATTAATAAAAAACATAGATCACCCTAAAACATACACTATTAAAATAATTAACTAAAGGAACTATCAATAATATGAGGCACATAGATTAAATATTGATATTATGTTCCTATAATTAAGTAGGAAAGCACTCCCATTCTTACCATACTTGTGTTAGACACTAAAAACATATAAAAATCTAACATTGAATTCATGTACATTACTATAGGTTTAAAATCCATTAATGGTAAAACTATAATGAAAAAACATCCCAAAATTGGAAACTTACATTCTTCAATGTGCATAGAGATATTGGCACCCAAGAACATGATCATTATCAATATTCAAGAAGATTATGGTTTCTTCTATACCATTCTTAAATTGAAATAAAACAAGATATTTGATAAATCATTTTAACCCGAAATCATGGTATCCATGAAACTGTTACCCCAAGGCAATTACCCACATAACCTCAAGAGACCTTCCCTATACACTATAAGCTGCAATGTAATATGGATGTTAAAAAAATGAATTTGAGGGGAATATACCATAATTATAAAATTAAAAAGAAAAAAAATCAAAACTACATTATAAAACAAGTTTACGAATCAAATAAAATAACATATGAAAAGTTTTAACAACAATCCATAGAAACATGAAATAATAATGAATTTTATTCACCACATGTATGGTTTCCCCCCAAAAACCCCAAATTACTAAAAATATGAGAAATTCATAATTACAATATCATGTCTTACACATTATTGGATTCCCATACTTTATACATTAATCCCATACATTAAATAAACACATGTCCCCAATTTTTGCATGTTACTAAAAATAAAATGAGTCTTCTTTGGAATTTGAGATAAATAGAGTCCATAGTTGGATTTGGGTAAAACACAATATTACACCACCAATAGTGTCTATATTAATAATCATTATGAACAATAATGTACGTAGACTCATAGTGAATAACAAAAAAAATGAAAAAATTGATATAAGTTCATAAAAAAAATATCATTTATTTATACTATATAGACAATGAGATCCCAAAAGTAACTTGAAGAAAAAATACCTTAGCCCATGTTTTCTATATAATCAATATAAAATGATATATACACAATAAGAAGGTTAATGGTTTAATTTATCATAATCTAAAACTCTATGAAATGGAAAAAATGGTTTGTTACGCTACCTCAAGTGTGCCTCCCTGTATGCCAAAGGCTGCTAACGAGCAAAAATGTAGTGAAATGTATAATGGGGAGGCTATACATCCTTTTATGAATATTCAAATCAAAGGAAAAAACCATATAAAAATCAATTAATTTTATATAAATAGAAGTAACCAAAAATAAAATACAACTAAAAATCCAATAATTAAAAATTGAATAATAAATTGGTGTGTTGCAATGTAACTAAATGTCATGTCATAAAACATTCCAACAAACCTGCTATTTATTATAGAGGTAAATAGTATTTATTAAATAAAATTCCACATAAGAAAACTCTGAGGGTCTAGGGGTCTAGTTTCATGGTAAAATTGAAACATTACATAATAATATAGAATATAAAACACAACATATTTATTGAAAACATTTTTTATATTACCACAACATTCTTTCATACATAGAATCACATGAGATTTCCTAATGAAATGAATAAAAAAAGGTGAGATATAAATCCCAGAATGGAATTATGAAAGGAATAACATAATTAATATAGTACATGTTAGGAAATACTCATACCAATGGAGTGCAAGAGAAACATGAACATAAAGGTATGATATATCACAACTATAATAACATGGAAATGAGGAACAACATTCAACATGATATTAGCATGAGACAAGGATAATTTCACATGAAGAATGAGTAAACCATAATTTCAAAAGAATTATCATGACTAAACCCTCATTTCACTAGATATATTGTGATTTTTATCTTTAAAAATGCCATTGGAGTTCAATTAGCGTGAACACTTCTTAATCATTTCATTTCATGCATAACTATGACACATAGACCACACAACATGGATTCATTAAAAATCATTATTTATTCCAAATATCAGTGATGTGGAATAAAATAATTTAGGTCCTCATTCAAACTTTACTTGTTCATAAATGTGAATACCCTTGATAGAAAAATATTTATGGTATTCGCTTACATGATGATTTTGGCCTGGAAATTTTGGTGTAACTTTTAAAACATAATGACATCAAATAGAAATTGTAAAATGGGTTGATAAGGGATAAGTGGTCTCTGACCATTTATACATGAAATGGAATGTAATGAAATCATTGAACATAATATCCCAACACATGTAATGGAATATATATGCATAATATAAAAACATTTAATGAATGTAAATGAGGCGAGAAATTTCAAACAGAATTTCATCATGGTAATGGGTGTGGATTGGAGGCATTAATCAGAGAAAAATATGACTATAATAATTAAAAAATAAGTATCTATTTATGGGGGAGGTGAGAAATCATATATCAAAATTTATAAATGAAAAAGCGGGTATAACAAAAAAATGAAATTCAGAAAAAATATAATTAAAAAATACATTACTTGGATGTGTGATCCCAAAGGCTTGGGAAGGGCTTGAGAGAGGCTTATTGGGATATTGGGGCTCCTTTGGAAGATTTTAGATAGAGAAAGAAATGGTCTGTTCGACCTATATATTGTTCGAGTGAATAAAATGGGTGATTGAGTGGGTTTATACAGGAAAAAAGAGTGAATTCATTATTATTTATGTTTTGGACACTACAAATTAAAATAATAAAAACCAAAAACCATAGCTTATTTTTTTCACATGGTTTTTACCAAAGTGTAGTAGAAAACATTATTTTATAAGGAAAATTGAATAATTTATTAAAATATTTGTATTTCTTATTTGAAGTGAGTCACAATCCAACAGAAATCATTTTAAAAAGTTAAAATATTTTATATGTCATGGATGGTCCAATAAATAATTGTGAAATAAATATATATAATCTAAAATCAAATAATGATAGTGTTAAATAATATTTAGGACAAATATCCCATTTATAGTATTTTATAACATCCAAACTGGGTATTTATGATGTCATAAATCTCATTATATATTTTAATAGTTCGTAATTTCTACCCAAACATTTGACTACCTCAAAAAATTATAAATAATTCACTGTTGAATAATATGGACGTCCAAATTCAAAAAATAATATTCCATTTTTCTGAATAAATTTTTAAGTATGTGAAATCTTAATTTTAAAATAAAAACCATCATTTATCGAAAATTCATCTGTTTTGATAAAAATATATTTCAGACCGTAATAAAAATTTCAATTATATTCATAAAAAATTATATGATCCTTTTTATTTAATGAAAAGTAATTTAGAAAAAATATTTTATTAAAATATTATTAAATTAAAAAATCTATTAATTCATCCAACCATATTTATTAATTGAATATTAAGTAAAAATACTATTTGTGTAATAAAAACTATTTACAGAGTAACAATAATAAAATGAATCTATATTCTTTTTATACAAAAAAAAATTAACGTAATCATAGTGATATTGTATTATTACAGAAACCATTTTAACACCAGCATATTACCTAAGGGTAAGGTGTGTGATGGAGACATAATCCTAGGGTTGCTCAGATAACCTCACCCAGGAGGTATTATCTATTAAATTCCACTTATCCCATAGGCAGTTCCTTTCAAGATTAACGTGTTGATTGTGATTTTTCAAGAGTGAATCCTGGTTGTGAAACCTAATTTACAAGCACCGACAAATGGGCTTCATGTGGAGAAATTCTACTGGAATAGGTCATTGCTTCCATTTATTGAGTAAATTGGATTTTTTAAATCCTTGTATTTGTACTAATCAGTTGATCACTATTTAATTGGTATATTAACAGTGGTAACTATTCTTAGTGGTATTTTAAAATCTAAAAACATAATCCCATGGATTTATGTTTGACTTTTATACCCTTTTTACATAATAATACATTTAATTAGATCAAGATGAATTTTCATTAATAAAATTTTGGTTCGTTACAATCTTACCCCATTAAGAAATCTCTTCATCATAATTTCCCTTTCTCACATTAAAATAGATCAGAGTTACTTTACATCATCACTTTATCCAATTTCCACAATTCCTCTTCAAACATGTGGTATTTCCACAACACCATAATGAGGGACATTGTCTTATTTCCAAGTACATTATCCCTATGATCTAAATCATCACTAGATTATCTTCATAGGGGAGTTAATTCTCAAATGGTACCACCTATGTATTGAGTACATGTGATGGGTCAGTAATGTACATAATCAAGAGTGATACATGGAATACATCGTGTACTTTAGACAGGTTTGGTGGGAGTGCAAGGTGATAGTCCAATGGTATTATACGATCAATGATCTCATAAGTTTCAATGTAACTAGGACTAAACTTTACCTTCTTCTCAAATCTCGTAACTCTCTTCCATGGTGATATGTGGAGGAATACCATGTCTCCAACAATAAACACTAGTTCTCATCGATGATTATCCGCATAGCTCTTTTGTTGACTCTAATGTGATTTAATGTGCTACTCGATGGTCCTAACCTTCTCTACCATTTCCTCGACCATTTCTGGACCTAGGAGTTTTCTCTGGCCAACATCATCCCAACATGCCAGTGTTCTTCACCTCTTCCCATTAAGGTATTCATAAGGATCCATTTAGATTCTTTCGTGGAAACTATTATAGTAAGAGAAATAAACCAGAGGAATATGTTGATCACATCATCCTTTGAAGACAATTTATCTTTCTCTCAACATGTCCTCATTTTTTTGGATAGTCCACACAGGGTGGCCATCAGTTTGAAGAAGTTAATCCATATCGTAGTTCATCTTAGTATTTAGAGAATATTTGAGACTCTTCAAGACCAAAGAAAAGAATCATTAATCCCTAATGGATACAATATATAGTTTAACTCCATGAATCCAAACCACTTATTGTATGTATATCCATGCCAGTTGATCTAATGAGAAATCATACTGAATTTCAGGCAAGTATACATTATTTGAAATATGATCCACAGCAACCCATATAAAATTGTTTCAATGGGATGTCTTCAGATTTATGGTAAAAAATTCCATGGTGATGTTCTCCCATTTCCATGATGGTATGGGTAATGGTTGCATCATCTATTTAGACATCATCCTCTCAGCCTTCACTTGCTGACATACCATTTAATTTCATTTACACTCAGCGGTAATTTTCATCATGTTATCCAACCAATAATGCTCTCAAAGATCTCACTATATCATTTTATTTCCTAAGTTAATAGAGAAAGTTTAACTATTTGAATCATCCATAGGTTCATTCTATTAACTACTAATTAAATGGAAGACATAGTCTTATCCCAAATCTCCCAATTCCTTCTTCATTAACATTGAACTCCAATTATATCCCTTTTCGAATAAATTCCACTTTCTTCTGAATTCCCACATCATCCTTTTGAGAATCCTTTAACCTTTCCAAAAGATATGGTTGAGAAATCATTAGTGAAAGGATGGATGATGTTCCCCAATTTGTGATTCTGAGGTCCATATTCATCAAATCTAAGAAGATTAAATCATTTTTAATCCTCATTAATTATAGATTCTCTAGTTACTTTCTATTTAAAACATCTACCACTTTGTTCTCATTTCTAAGATGGTAATGGATTGAGTAGTAATAGTCTTTGATCAGTTCTAACCAAATTATTTGGTTCATATTCATCACTTTCTATGTGAATATATATGTGACACTCATGTCACCCGTCTCTATGTCAAACTTCTCCCTAATAATGTAACGTTGCCAAATTTTCAAAGAGAAGGTCACTGAAGCCAACTCCAGATCCTGTTTTGGATTGTTTCTCACATGATCATTCAATTTCATTAATGCATTGGTAATTAATTAGTCTTTATTCATCAACACACAACTCATTACCTTCTTCAAAGCATCACTAAATACCACAAAAAGATCTCCACTTGTGGGTAGTGTGAGTTCATGTGCAGTTATAAGACACCTTTTGAACTCCTTGATGATCGCTTTTCATTAATCACTCCAAGAAATCATTACTCCCCTCCGAGTTAGTTTGGTATGATGGTTTGACAATTATGAGAAATTTATCACAAATCAGAGACAATATCCAGCTAACCCTAGGAAGATATGAATATATGTCACTGACGATGGCCTCATCCATCCCTCAATTGTAGATTTCTTTGAGGGGTCCACAGATATCCCATTTCAGGTGATGATATGACCCATGAATGAGACATCCTTTAATTTGAACTCATACATATTTTACTTTCAGAGAGATTCTCCCTCTAAAATGTCTCTAGAATAGTGCTAAGATTCTTTTCATGCTCCTCTTTGGTTTTAGAGTATATTAGAATATTTTCTATAAAGTCTACCACATATTTTTCAAAGAAATTTATAAAGACTCTATTCATCAATCCCATCACTATTTCTAGAGAATTATTGAGTACAAAATTCATAAATATAAATTCATAGTTCTCATTCCTTGTACAAAAAGTAGTCTTAGTGATTTCATCCCCCTCACCCATACTTGGTAATATCACTACCACAAATCCACCTTGCATATATATTCTGATCCATGTATTTTATTGAACAAGTAATCAATTTATGGAAGAGGATAATGTTTTGTTATCATGATTTGTTTGAGCTCATGATAATAAATGCAAAGGTGCATTGAACCATCCTTGGTTTTGATGAAGATTACTGGTTCACCACATGGTGAAGCACATGTGAATAAAAACCATTTATCTAGATTTTTTTAGATGATTATTTAGCAACTCATGCTCTAAAACAACAATTAAATATAGAGTCTTGTATATTGGAAATGTCCAAGACTAATATCAATTAAGAATTCAAAATCTCTTCTTGGAGGAAGTCCTGGAAATTCCTCTGAAAACACTTCAGCAAATTCCCTCACAGTAAGAATGTCTTCAAGGATGATTTCTTCCTTATAATCAGTCATCTGAGAAAGATACATGTTCTCATTGGGAATAAATATCCATGCATTATGATTGTGATAATAAATATTCATCCTCTTCCTTTCACTTATACAGAACCGGGGGTTTATTCTCTATATGTATAGTGATTTTCCTTTCACAGAAATTTATATATTTCTTATATAAAAAAAGCCAGTACATGACTAGAATTGCATCAAATTATACTGGAGGGAGTATTATATGGTTCTCTATGAAGTTAAAACCACATATTCAGACATGGTAGTAGTTATATTCATGTGGTAAAATGATTTCACCATTTACCATTCTCACTAAAATATCAACTTCCATGATTGGTGTGGGTGTTGGGATTGTTATACTAATCATTTGAGATATAAATTAATTCATAGTACCAGAATAAAAAAGTATGTTTTCTATTCACGAAGGAATGAATAGTGTACTTATCACCACATTGTTGTCGAGGATCACTTCAGTAGTAGTGACACAAAAATATCTCATGTGGTACTTTGGAGGTCATTGGTTTCCACTAAAAAGACTTGGATTAGGGAAATGGTTGGAAAAGTGCCATGGTTCATTGTAGTTGAAGAAAAGAAGAATGAGTTGAGTGTCAAATAGAGCGTTCCTCACCACTATCATTGTGGAGGTTTTTTCTTGTCGGTGGTTATTAGAAAAGTTACCTTATCTTTCACACCTAAAGATTTTCCTCATCCCTTTAAGGCAATTTTTGGGGTGCATCTTTCTGCACCTTTGGAATCGGGGGTGTAATAATCTCATAGGAAAGTTGAATTTATCCATTAGACCATCATAATTAAAGTCCAATTTACCTTTATTATCCCCATGATACCAATGAGATTTACTGATCTCCATCTTGACTTTGAGAAAACAACATGTAATTTCCTCATTCCTCCCGAAGTCGCGGATCGCTAGGGATTTCCGTAGTTAGGTTTTTTCCCACCAAAGAAGCGGTCAACCATGATTTCGGGGGTAACAGCAAAGCCAGAGGCATATCCTGCAATCCTTGTGAATTTTCCTTATACACATTGATATATTCATCACCTTTTTTTCTTGAGTGAAAGGAATCCCCTTTTCATCTTTTGTCAGAGGGTGGCCAGAAAATATTTTTCAAAAAACATTTTCCCAAAATCATTCCATTTCATGCCTCGTTATTTTCCTCTGGATTTGTATTTTGGATCAAGGTCCACAATTGATCACATTCACCCTCCATATGATAATTAGCCAAAAGAATTTTCTCTTGTTCGGAACAAAGAAGGATGGAGAAGATCATTTCAATTGAGTGGATCTATTATTCAGTAATTGAGGGATAATTTGATTTATTGAAATTTGGTCACATTTTCTCATTAAGCTCTCAATTGAAAATTATTATATCTTAGGGGGGGTTAGAACGTTCCAATTGACCAATGCTTCAATTAAAAACATGAGTTAACTATGAGATTATTATGACAATGACTGTAATTCCTAGTTCTTTTAGATTGGGTATCTCATTAGAACAGTCATCTCATTGATCCCCGCATCGATTGTTAACCCGAGTCCTCATATTACCAACCATTTGTTATCATTTCATGGGATAACATATAAATTAATTTTATTTCCTTAACATATGAATTTATAGGCTTCAATCTATGTTACCCATGATCTACATCCCAACATATATTCATATTGAATTTTTTTATTCATTTACCAAAGGTTAAAACTGGGCTTACTAATTTACCAAAGCATATATCCTAGCAGGGTCATAACCAAGAGTTTATAAATGCCCTTTGTTGTACAAAAGTTCCCATTCGAGTCAAGATCAATGTGGTGTTTTCATGTTTTACCCCTATATACATATGTTCTAGAGCCGCATATGCTTGTTATTATCCACATTGGTATGTATTTTTGGGATAAATCACATACTAAATACTCAACAAAACATAGAGATGTTCTTATTATACATATTTTTATCCCTATTCCTTTCACTAGTGTTCTCTAATCGTAATCCCAAAAATAACTAAACCTATCCTATGATACCAACTATAAAAACCCTGCTCTTTATTACAAACTTAACAAAGATTTATTACCAAAAGATGCACATAATACAGCTATAATCATCAATAGGTTTGGTGTATTGGGGAAATTTATAAAATTACATAACAACATATAACATAAAACACAATATCATTATTGAAATAATCTTGTAATTGATCACAACATTCCTTCATACAAATCATTTCATGGGATAACCTAAAAGACATGTATAAGAAAAGGGTGAGCTGTAAATTCTAGTAAGAGTGTAATCAAGGCATAACATGAAGAATATAGTACATTTTAATTAGTATTATTATCAATGGAGTGAAATAGAAACATGAATATAAATACACGACATTACATGACTTTCATAACATGGAAATGTAGAAATAACATTTAACATGTTATTAGGATGAGACAAGGGTCATTTCCCATGGAGCATGAGTAAACCCTCACTTCACATCAATTATAATGATTAAAACCTCAATTCACTTGATGTATCATTATACTAATCTTTACCCAATGCATTTGAGTTCTATCATGGTGTACCCTTCATAATCATATAATTTCATTCATTAGTGTGCCGTATAGATCATAAAACCATGAATCATTAAGAATCATAATTTATTCGATGAATAGGATATGTGGAATACATAAATATATGTCCTAAATCAAAAATTACATATGAATAATGTTGAATACCCTATATAGAAAAATGGATATGGTATTCACTTACACGATGATTTTGGTGTAGAGATTTTGGTGTAACTTCGGCAGTGTAATGAGGTGAAATAGAAATCATAAAAGTGCTGAAGATAGAGAAGTATTATATCATAATTTATATATGAAATGAAATGTAATAGGGTCATTGAACATAAAATTCCTACCAGTTTAATGGAATTTAGATACATCTTATAAAATAATTTTATGAATGTAAAAGAGAAAATAGATTTTTTTTCGAATTTCAGCACGGTAATGGGTGTGCATCATAGGCATTAATATGGGAAAAAGAGGTATCTCATCATTCAAACAAGAAGGAGGTATGAATAGGGGAGGTGATAAATCATAAAAACACATTTTTAATTGAAAAAATGGGTATAACAATATAATGAAATTTGAAAAAAAATGAAGAAATTTCTAAAATGAAACAGCGATATCAAAGGCTTGGGAGGGGATTGTGAGTGGTTTATTGGGATCATGGGGAGACTTGGGAGGATTATAGATAGAGGAGGATTGGAGTTTCTCTGGATCCAAATTGTATTAGTGAATAGGGATGGGATATTGAGTGGGTTTATTTTTGAAAGGATAAGGAATTCTTTATTATTTAGGTATTGGACACTACTTCTTAATCTATTTCATCCCGCAAAAAAAATACTATGTTTTTCGAACATATTTTTTTCCAAAGTGGATAGGAATAAATTATTTTAGAGGGAAAATTGAAGAAAACATTAAAATATTAGGCTATCTTATGCGTAGATGAGTCAGACTCTCAGAAAAATCATTTTAAAAAGTTAAAGTACTTTATAAGTCCTGGTGGGAAAACTAATGCATTGTAAAATAAATCATAAAAATCTAAAATCAAATTTTATTAAAGGGAAACAATATTTCAGATAAATATAACTTTTATATTATATAATTACATCACAATTAGGTCATTATGATGTAAAAAACAATATATATTTAAATGGTTTTTAATTTTATCCCAAAAATTCTACTGTCTCATAAAATTATAAAAAAAATCATGGTTAGATAATTTCGACATCATGATTCCATAAATAATATTAATTTTATCTATATAATTTTAAAAATATGTGCATTTTTTCTTTTAAAATGAAAATCGACATTTATCGTAAATTCATGGGTTTGGACAAAAAACATTCAAACTTTAATAAAAATAACAATTGTATTCATAAAAAATTATATGAATATTTATATTTAATAATAATAATTAATTTTGTCATTATATTTTTATAAATTATTATTTATTTAAAAAATCCTTTAATTCATCAAAATATATTTATACTTGATTTATAACTAAATATACTATATGTGCTTTAAAAACTATTTACAATGTAACAATAATAAAATTAATGTATATTATTTTTATATACAAAACTTATGAACATAATCATAGTTATATGGTCTTGTTTTATAACCCCTTATAATACCTGCATAATACATATGTGTAAGGTGTGCTATGGTGGTAGACTCTTGGGGTGGCTCAAATAACATTGATCAGGTGGTAATCTCTTTTAACATTCATTTCTTTCGTAGGATATTCTGTTCAAGATTAACATGTTGAAGCATTAGTTCAGCTTGGTATGGAAATAATCTCCGTGTCACTAAATCCTTTTGTGCTCCATCAAATTGGATTTGTATGAAGAAATTCTATTGGACGAGGCCATCACTTCCATTTTCTGAATAAATTCAATTTTTTAAATCCCTTCATTTATTGTAATCATGTAATCACAGTTCAATGACTACATTAGCAATGATATAATGTATTAATG
Source organism: Viscum album (assembly GCA_963277665.1). Classification (NCBI taxonomy): domain Eukaryota; kingdom Viridiplantae; phylum Streptophyta; class Magnoliopsida; order Santalales; family Viscaceae; genus Viscum; species Viscum album. The sequence goes on along the minus strand of OY728135.1, from coordinate 1,542,269,412 downwards.
GTATTATAAAATCCAAAAACATAAAACCAAATTAGTTTATAAAATTTATATAACCATTTTTTATAATAATACATTTAATTATATCATGAATAATTTTAATTAATCAATGTTTGGTTCATTACAAAAATAAATGTAAAACACTCTATGAATAAAATAACAACAAAAAATTTTCTAGTTTTGAACCCCCATTACTCCAAAATCATAATATTATCATACAGATAGAAAACTATCAACATTATGGTTTTTAACTCTCTAAACCCACATCAACATAATCTACATAGGTACCAAACGACTTACTAAAGAGGGTGTGTGTATAACTCAGCAAGTCGAAACCACCATGTCTAAAATAACCATTATGATAAGAGATTTATGAAATAGAGAAATTATTTTTTTCTATTAATTAAATCAAAAAAAATAATTTAATACAACAACCTTCATAGGATCCATGATGAAATAGATCTAATCATGTCTTACAACCATTCCAACAAAAAATATGTAACCATTATAAAATAATCTACATCAAAACTAGGATAATATCTATTAGAGAATATCATATGGCCATGCTAACCTACACCCTATAAATATGGTATAATAATAACAATACAAGTCAAAGAACTATAATCATTAAAAAAATCATGTCAAATCCCTAAAATAATTATATTATGGGATAGGGTAGACACTTCTCACACTAACAATTATAGTACAGGATTGTCATAACTTTATTAATATCCACATTTCAACATATAGGAGTGTGTGATCTATGATTAAGACCAATATATAAGAATTTATGTATGTAACAAAAGTCATATCAATCTGTATGGATATCCCAATATGAAAATATAAATATCAATGGCTAATTATGTGAATTACAATTTATATTTTATATAACAATTTCAATTATATCCCAATTGATCAACATTAATAATAAGAAATAAGACCTAACTCTATTATTCTATATCATGAAATCACTAAAGGTCTCATGTCATGATAAACACACATTAAAACATTATCTAAATAAATTATATTCATGGTTCACTCGCCCCAATGGTAACCATAAGTCATGTAAGAATAAAATTGAATGAAAAAGGACTCCATGGAAAAATATAATACATTAAAAATTCAATTTGGGCGTATGTTACATTGTCTTAATCCCAAAATTTCATAAAAATAGTACTTTTCAAACCTTTGGATTAACCTTTTGAGCTCATACTGTTATATGAAGATCCAACATTGATTCCAATATCAGACTCCCTGGAGGAAGAAAGTTCAGATGATCAACAAGAGAATCCTATATCAAAATTGATCTATATAAAAAACAATTCACACCTTCAAACTATTTCACCATAATTTTTGTATATCCATGGAAGATAATGGTTAAACCTAACCAAAGTTACTTAAATGGAATAAGACGCCTTTTTGAGATTTTTGGAGGGGAGTTTTTCGCTCAAATATGTCCTGGAGGGTAGCCCTAGGTTAATAGTATAATAGATTGAAAAATTAATGAGAATATTTTCCACACTACATACAATAAAATTGAATGAGGTCGAATTACATGGATTTTAATGTAGTAAAATTATTTTTAAATATTTTTAATTGGATATTGTTATTTATTTTTGTCTCTAAATATTTCATAAAAAAAATGAACATTAAAGTATTTTTAATTTATTTATACAATGTTTAAATTTTGTATATATGTTTTTCAGCTAATTTTTCTTTTAATCCACCCAATACCTCATTAAATATTTTATTCTAATAAATAACCCATGAATAATTTAATCCATTCATACTCGAACTCCATAAATTCAAGAAACAATATATCCCCAATAATTAATTAATTTTTCCAAAAAAATGAATCCACATGGATCCTCTCTTGAATTTCCATGATTTTTTAAAGGGGAGGAAAAACAAAACTAGATGATATGGAATGAAAAAAATAGAAAGAGACATACCATGAAAAGGAAAGGGTCATAATACCACCCATATATATTACAACATGTAATATAGATTCTCCAATCGTCATTATAAGCTCTCAATAATCATGCATGGCTCCAATGTTTTAATATCTGACACCTTATCTATGGTCTCATCTTAAACTCACCCACCCATCCACTATACTCAAACCAATTGTTTAGTCCTTCCATGATGTTATTTATTACTATGATCCTCATACAATATCTGATTATCCATAAAGGAATAATCGTCAAAGATCTTGATGTTTTCTTATTCTACCATAAGGGAATGGTCTAAATTAAATCTATATAGATGCGACATATGTAATATTCTGTGGATGGAACTATAACTTTGTGGAAGGGATAAATGACATGCTACTAGATTGACACTTTCCACTCTATCAATTGAAATGAGAAACCATGGAGATTGATTTCCCTATTTCCCGATATGGAATTGAGCTACCTTATGTGACACTAGAAGGAAACATGAGGACTAACCACAAATTGTTGAGGCTGTATCCCTTGGTCATCAAACGATTTCTACCTATATTTCATGGTCACAAACTACTATCTAATCAACAGAACCATATCATATTTTACCCTATGACATGTTCTAAAAAATTATGACTCATTTACCTCTATCTAACATATAGATGAATGACACAACCTATCGGACCAAGCCTTGTCGTACCATGATTCAATGTTTTATTTCAGACTTATTATAATGTGTTAAACTAATTTTGTATTGAAAATTCTATGTTTAATAACACTTTATAAATAATTTTTAGTTCTATAATTTTATTATTATCACTTCCTAAAATGTATATTTTACTTGTTTTTAGGATTTTGTTATAGGAGGATGTGATTTGGAGGGCCCATGATGAAGGTCTAGATAAATGGGCCAATCTGCACCAGATCCAAGAACACCCGTGGACTAGATCACCTACCTCTTATAAACTGTGGATCCCAAAGGGTTGAAATTTTCTAACCTGGTCCAAAATTTAATGGGAAACATTTCATATGTAGAAACAAAGCAACATTCATCCACTACAATTTCCATATGAACTGATCTATCCAAAGAATAAAATATGAATAATGTTCAAAGTGGTGTTCTATATTTTATCAATATCTTGAAATGTAGTTCTCCAAATGATTACAAATAATCCGTGGAGAATTTTATGAGCCGGGGATACAAGTTTTATGTTTTAAAAAATGTAATATAATACTTTCTAGTTCCCAAAAACAATGGGACAAGTGGTTTCTCAAAATCAGGGTTCTGAAAACCAACTTCCATTTTGCATATAAAAGTTCACCTTGGGCACCTCATTTAGGGGTTCGACTAGGAGGAAAGGTGCTGCCATTTTGGAGACACAATTTTTTTTTCATCATTTCTAGAGGTTCTAGAGGCAATGGTATGTTCTTCCTCAATATCATATTCTTCCACCCCTCCCATGTATTTTTATACAACTTGTGATCACCTGTATTGAAATGTGATTGATCTTGAGATTCATGTTTGTATTATGATGGATTATCCTTTTAATTCCTTATTGTTTGTTATTTTCATCATCCAATATTCTTATTTAATTTAGTTTTATTCTAGTATTTTATACTCAAACTCAAATGATATTTTTTGGGGGTACCCTTTCATGTGATGTTTCACACACCATTCATCCCTTTATCGTCCAATATTCAATTGAATTGTTATTGTGGTTCATACAAGAAAATTGAACTCAAATGATAACATTCAATTTCATGAACATTTATTTCATGGTATCATAATGAAATAAAATTTAAACCTAGAAATCACATTGAGTACTTCTTGTGTTGTCTTGGTGAGTTTCAGTTTTGATGTCGAACACAAATCATCCAATCATCGATAGTGTCCAGTGAATCATTGGGTGTTTTCGAATGAACCCTTGTTGGTATCCTAGCTTAAAATCAGAAACATTATGTTAATAAATGTCACAAACTAGGGATTAAAATATATATAACTTTTCTATTAATGTGATTAATGATGAACATCATGTGATTTCCCTGGTCTGATCTTTTTTAATTAATCTTGGTCATTACTACTTTGTTTTATCACGTTCATTTTCTATTGTCATATTTATTCATCAAACAAAATTTTTATAAAATCACATTCCCGTCCTATTTTAATAATCCAAAGTATATTTTCAAATTTATTATCTATGACTTCATTGAGTGATGGTCGAGGGTTACAACTATACTGCCATAATTCTTGTAAAATAAACATGTAATATGGCGTGATCAACCAAACGATCAAAATTTGGAACTATTTTCGGGGAGCCTATATCATTCTTCACTATTACATTTTATATATTTATTTTACTTATTAATTGGTACTCTATTAAATATCCGACCCCCCATTTGATTTTTTTGGGTCATTGTTGTTATATTTTCTTATTTTGTGTTCTCTCTCTCTATTTTTTTCTCGCTCTATCTATTTCTTTAGTATAAAACTATATTTTATTTACTTATTTTAATTATTAAGTGTTTTTATTTAATTCATCTTCCATTAATAAAAAAATCACAACAAACATTCAATCAATCAAACTGGACATCATTATTGCGTGACAAGATATGGTAAAGAATGACTTCTTGAATTCAACTATGAAATTGAAAAATCACCTAACTAAAAAATAAATGAATTTAGATAAGTTCAATTATGTAACACTGATCAACACCTTTTGAAACATCATGTGTTCCTAAAATTATCAAATATTGAACCTAATCAGACATAAGAAAATATGGTTAGAAATAATCAAACTTTAAAAGAACTAACCACCCCAGATGTGGAGTACCAACTGGAATACAACCAATATCATTGGGAAGCCTCTATCATTGAGCTAAGACTAGGAATAATCCAACTAATTAACAAATTTCATGGTTGTCCTAGTGAGTACCCTCAAAAACATCTCAAGTATTTTGTTATAGTCTTCTCCAGCATGAAACCCCAAAATATGGCTGAGGGCCATATTAAATTTATGGCCTTCCATTTCTACCATGATGGTGAATAAATATGATGGATATACAATCTACCTACCACAATTTGGTGTTGGAATGACCATAAAAGACACTTTTGAGAGATGTTCTTCCACCCCCTGAACTACATCAATTAAGAATGAAATTTGTGGCATTATATAATACCAATGTGACACCCTTCATTAAAACTCGGAGAGATTCAAAAGACATTGCTCAAGCTACCCCTACCACCAAATTAGTGAACATCTATTAATCCAATACTTCTATGAGGTACATAACCCTAGGGTTTGTGGAATGATTCATATTGTAGCTAGTGGTTCCATGGTTGATAATGTAACATCCCAGGTAAATAAATAAAATAAAATTTTCATATTTATTAATATTTGTGAATTAAATATTAATTTTTCTTTAAATTGGATTATATGTTCGATGGCATACTCAATACGCAATAACGAGTTTCTCTTAAATCTTATGTTGCACACAACGTTGGGTCATACAAAAAAATAATATTATAACATTATTTTAAATGGTAGTTAATAACAAGTTGTTGTATTGTCAGGATTGGACAGAACTAAATTCAATATAAATAAACATGTTTCTTAAATGTTTTTACATTTATCCAACAAAATTTAGAGGCATAAAATGATAAAGAATCTAATTTTAAGCACAAATACTCTAATTTTCATTAAAAGGTCGATTTACTACCTTTTGATGGAGACCCAACATTAAATCTAGTTTTGGCCACTTTTATTTGATCTATTTGAAAAAATAAAATTTTTCTTTTGAATCTGGACATCAAAGATAACATTGGGTAATTTTTTGGTATTTTTCTAATAAAAATAACTTTTTAATGAATAGGGAAAAATACTGTATTTTAATTCAAAACTGAAATTTTAAAATAATTTATTTATAAGGATATATTATATTTTTAGTTGGTTTTTAATATTAATTAGAACCTTTTTTTACCATTTAAGAAACTTTTTCAATATCAAATTTTGATATCATTATATTACTAAATAAATAGATCGATTTATGATATCACTTATAGTAATAATCCATTGAAAAAATAAAATATTATTGGGATTTAAAATAGATATTATGACTGATATGTACTGTTTCACATCCATATCATTCATAATTTGTGATATAAATTCCAATAATAAATCATAAATTGATATAAATGCAAAAAATGTTTATATTTTACATTTTTTAGTATTATATTATGTGTAATAAATTGTATTGAGATTATAAAATTTCATTCATGTAAAATTATATTTTTCATTAAAAAAAACATGAGTGTTTTATATTTAAAAAGCGTGTATTTTAATATAATTTTTTTTACAACATTTCTAACCATTTAGAATAATTATTTTTATAAAAAAGAATATATTTTTAAAATAATGTCTATTCTCAATATATTTGATAAATTTCACCTAGTACATTTTGTAATATTTATTATAATGTTTTTACGACACTATACAAATTTTTTTAATCTACTAGGAATATTGGTATCAATTGAAGTAATAATATTGAATTCATATTTTAGACAAAAATATTTATTTTTATTGTTTAATGTAATTATTTTTTTGTTTCACTATTAAAAAATGTCTCTCTGATGAGTTGAATGTTTTACAAGCGTTGTACAAGACAAGATGATTATACATTGACTTATATAGGTGGGGTAATTTTACAATTTTTTTATGCATTTCATGAAGATATTTTCAATATCATATTAAAAAAATCCTTTATATAAAGGGTATATATACCATATTTCTTGGATTAATTTAGAGGGGAATGAAAATTTGTAACTCTTATTTTCAAAAAAAAAAAATTATGGACTTTTCATAGTGTTACATATCAATATAGTGTGAAAATATTAATTTTTAATATGGAATATCGATATAGAAAAATAATTTTGAAATTCATACATACAAAAAGGAGTGAGTGAATTATACAATAATGATTTCATATAATGTAATAGCCATAAAATTTATTTTTATATTATTTATATAAGGATGATGATAATTTTAAAATTCAATTATATAAAAACTAAATATTAAATTCCTTCCAATATTGAACGTGTTAATATATTTATCATTCAACTGGTTTTGTTCATCCAAAGAGGGGTATAATGCCCCGACAATAGTTACCATGAGTTGGTACATTTTTATAAAACATTGGCACGATCACAACAGACCATGTACTAAAGACCTAATAGTTTAGTAGCCATATAAGTACTAGATACAAAGATATGTTATTCTTTACATTATAAAATGGAAAAACAACAACATTGTTATCCTGTTGAAAACACTCATATCCCATAGCCTATTTCTATAGGTTAATCATTATATACTTATTTACATCCTCAGCAAAATAAAACATATGAAAGGGGTGAGATCAGATGCTCAGTAAGGTAACAATATAACAGAAGATATAATAAATTAGAATAAACATTTAGGGAAATGTATATGACTAATAAAAAGAATTTTAAACTGAACTGTCAGAATAATATGGAAAATATAATTAAAATAATGACATTTACTTTTTCACATGGATATTCTTCTTATCTAAAAATTTCATGTAATATCAATAGCTACTTTCATAGTGATGGAATTAAAAATGCCGGATATCATAACAACATATTCAAGGCCTCATACCAAGACTAAAAAAATGATTTTTCAAAGACCTTGTTCCAAGACCCTAGTTTTTCTTATAAGACCTACAGATTCATCGAGAAACTATTGCGGGTCCACCTATCACTAACTATGTCCAATTAATTCTTTATATGAAAAGTTTGAATCATTACATAAACAATTATATTAAAATACCATAATAAATGTAAATAATTTAACCACACACAATTAATTGTATAAAAATAACACATTTATGGTCAAACATATCACAAAACATTCAATAAAATATAGAAGATTTTATTATATTAAATAAACTTCAAACAGGTGTAAAATAGGTCAAAGGATGCTGAAATAAATGAAATAAAAATTACATGAGAGAAATATCTCATCCTATTTTAAAATCATTTAAAAGTAAAATAATTATTAAATAAAACAATTATTTTGAAAATACACTTATCCACTTGTAAGGGAATCATTGAAGGTTTTATAATAGAGTAAAATAGCCGCACCCATTGTATAAGTTAAGAAAACCATCATACCTTAATTTCTCCAAAAGGTCATAAATTTTATTTTTGGAAAATGAAAGAAAATATTCCTTTCAAAACATTTTATAAAATGTCAAACACATGTATAAATGACTTTCAACCATATTTTTGAAAATAGTAAAAATGTTTTGAAATAAATTTTTTTGAAACACATATCTGGTTAATAAATAATTCCCAGTAGATACATACGTATAAACAACCTCAGATATATAAAGAGATTGTAAAATTAACCCATACCCTATACTTTTCCTTGGTATAGGGTATGTTTAACTCCTGTATAGTAGTTAAATAATTTATTTTAAATTATAAAGTAACAAAATTCATAAATATGGTATTATATAATATATTTTAATATTGTTTTGTTTATAATATTTCCGTAGTATCATGGTTTTGGGTATTAACAGATTCATTTTACATTTTTTGTTTTGTTACACAAGTCATTTTTTTTAGGATAAGATTTATTTTATTCATATTTATAATGATATTATGTTCTTAAAAATTATTTGTAATCATATAATGAAAATTATTCTTGATTGGTTACGAGGGGGAAATGAAATTTATCGTGTTCATGGAGATGGTAATATGTATATATGCAGGTGCGGAAATATCATTCTTTTGATGGAGAAATCATATATAATGTGTTGTTATATCATATATAACTAATAATTAACATGTTATATTTATTATAATCATTTATTATACTAATTATTATACACATCCAAATAACAAAGTATTGAATAACAAACTACACCACGACGTGGAGACGGTAAGTTGTACATACGCACGTATGGTGACTTTGTCCTTAATTGGGTGGATAGAATAATGATTATAGATGAACTGTAATTATAATAACATCATAGTATGTATATGGTATGGGATAAATTATCTTGGTATGGAAACAATAAAGAAAGTGGAAGTGGAATAAGAAAAGAACTTTGAAAGAGGTGATGTAATTATTACCTCTTTTTCGGGTGCTTCCATTGAATTTGATTGAAAGAGCTCCATAAATTGTCTCTCTGATAAAAGTATGGACTCCAGATTGAAGAGAGGGTAGTTGGGTGGATATAGGTGCTTGGTATGGCCAAGAAAAAGGGGTTTTGATGTGTGATTTTGAGAGAAGGGTGGGTGGTATCCTTTTATAAGAGAGGTGAGGGTCACTTTTGGAAAACATTGAAATATTAAATTATTATACAATAATTTTATGATTCTAATGGCTAAAAAAGGATTTATTTCTATGATAAGGTGGGGATGGGTTTAAAACCTCTCAACCAATAGGTTTTAGATAGGTTAAGTCACAATATTAACCTTATATTTTAGAATTGACTTTTAGTTAAATAGTTTATCCTTTACAATGTATTCTGGTATTTATATATTACATGGTTATTAAACATACTATAAAATACCAATAGAACCCCTAGTGGTTAATTAATGAAATATATATCACTTTTTATGTACTTTGGCCTATCCTTATATTTTTAGGAATATTATATCATTTATTAAAATAGTATTTGTTTTAAAATTGCATTTATGTTAATTTTGACACTATTTAGTATTTGGATTTTCTGATAGTCATAAAAATATTATCAATTCGAAAGAAATTTATTTAATCAATTCAAACATGTAATATTAACCTATAAAATTATTGTAATACATCAAAAGTCTCAATTTATAATTATATTAATATTTAAATATCAATTAATTTAATTTTTCTATAATAAGTTAATTAATGTATCATCATTGTGTCATAAAAAATATAATTATTTAATGTCTAGAAATTATAAATAAATTTAAATTATATATAAATTTATTTTATCCTTCTAATTAATATTTATAGTTGTATTAATCTTACGTATAACCCTATATGAATATTTTTTTAGTTATGAAAATTTGAATTTAAAAATATTAACTATTCATTATGTAAAATAATAATAAATGTACTAATATAATCCTAGTGGATAAATGAGGACAATATTTTATTCTAGAGGTTGATTTTGGTCGAAAACCACATATCCAATAGAATTAGTACATGTATTAAGGTAATTATAATTTCTTCTTTTCCCCTTTAATTACCCTATTAACTTTTAACCATCGTAAATAAAATTCAAAAGATAATATTGACCAAAAATTATATTCATCATATTGAACAATATTTTACTTACTGACGTCAACCATTCCTCTCATATTTTTCATATTCTATTAAAAAAAATAGTAGAATTACCTTTTATGCAAATTTTCAAATGTGCCTAGAAGGTGGGTAAAAGAAGTTTAAATGTTCAATAAAATTTTATACATCAAATTTTATTTTCCAATTACTCTAACGAATTACATTGATCTTATATTGGTATTATGTATCTATTTTGACCTAAAATTTTTAAATAAAACAAATATTTCTTTAAATATTACGTTGGATTTAAACAATAATACAACATTTTCACTATTCATAAAAAAGGAATGTTTTCAGAAAAATAAGAAAAATTCACCCTACACTACTTTTGATTTTCCGAATCCAAAAATGATGTCCATTTTAAAAAACATACAATTATTAAATTTCAAAAAGTGGGTATTACTATTCATTATAGCTTATTTTATTGGTCATAGTGTGCTAGAACACAACATTGAAAATAGTGCAAGCTATTTCATTATTCAAGGAGAAATGTACCGTGGAATCTTGGGGCATTACATTATTACCTATTTCAAATAATTTTGTCCTCTAAATTTTTAGAGTAATACTACATAAAAAGATTCGGGTGGTTCATCATCATATGTACCTCATGTTATCAAGTTGCCTCTTCTATCTAATGGTTCCTCCAAAGAAATTTTACCAAAGGAGTCATCTGGTTTCTTAGAACTTATTCTCTGGTATCATGAATTTTGGCAGTCTCTTCATAATAAGATAGATCAGGTTCCATTTCTATTTTTTCATTGTTGAGTACATGCATTGGGTCATACATGTATTTTATCAATTGTGATTTGTATAACACATCATTATCATTGGAGAGACTTGGATGCTTTGCCAAATGTTAACTACAACTCCAATTTGTTCTAAAATATCAAAAGGTATGATGTGCCTGGGATATAATTTACCATTCATAATGAATCGTATAACACCCTTCCATGGAGATAACTTCAAGAAAACATTATCTCTAATTTGAAATTACCAATTCTTCCTTCATTTATAGGCATATATATTTTTTCCAAATATGATCAAATTTGATGTGGGTTTGAATAATCTTCACCTTTTTCATTGTTTTCTCAACATGTTATGGGCCTATGTGTTTTCTATCATCAACATCATCCCCACATGTTAGTGTGCGACATCTATTTCCATATAGTGCTTCATATGGGGCCATCTAAATACTTGAATGGAAAATATTTTTCTAGAAAAGATCTACCAGAGGTAAATATTTATCCCATATAGCTTGAATGTAATCTGAGAAAGATCTAAACATATCTTTTAATGTTTGAATTTTCCGTTCTGATTGTCCATCAGTTTGAGGGTGGTAGGCAGTGCCCAAACGATGTTTAGTATCCAGGGAATTCTGAATACATTTTTAGATTCTTGATAAAAAATGTGGATCACAAAAAAAAAACAATCGATATAGGTACTCCATGAAGTCTTACAACATTATTTTTATATAGTATTGATAAAAGTTCAAGTGGTAAATCTTCACTTATATCTAGAAAATTTGATGATTTGGTATGATGGTCCACAATAACCCATAATTCATTATTCCTTCTAGTTGTATTTAGTATCCCCATGGTTGAGTACATTGTAATATCATCCCATTTCACCTCAGTTATGGGAATAGGTTGCATGAATCCTCTAGGATGTTGTCTTCCAGCCTTCTCCTATTGAAAATAAATACATCTTGACACATAAACATCAATCGCAATCTTCATGTTCTCCCAAAAAAATTATTCCTTCAAATCTATAAATATTATCTTACTACCAAGGTGTATAGAGAAATTAGAGCAATAAGAATCAGCCAACAATTTCCTTTTTATATCGGGTATATTAGGAACACAAAGCCTCTTCCCAAATTTCAAAATTCCATCTTCATATATGATGTTAAACAATATACTTTAATTCAAAACTATAATTTTATTTTGAACCTCATCATCATCAGTTTGGGAACTTTTTATCCTTTCTAGTAATGATGGTTTGGAAATAATTTGAAAATGTATTTATGTTTCAACTTCCATGATTATTTCTATATCCATCTATACTAGATCCATGATCATAGAATCTCTTTATACTTTCATCTTTTTCAAAAGTTCATGATCTTTTATGCTCAAAGCATCTGCCCAATTATTTTCCTTCCCTAGGTAGTAGTGTATAGTGCAATAATAATTCTTGAGTAGTTCAAGCCATCACCTTTTCCTCATTTTAAGTTCATTCAATGAGAAAATATACATTAAACTCTACTGGTCAGTATAAATCTCATATTTTTCTCCATAACGATTAATTATTCATATTATCAAAGCAAGATTACAGCTGCTAGGTCAAGATCACTAGTGGGATAGTTTTGTTCATGAATTTTTTTCTATTGTGATGCATAGTTAGTAACTCTATATTTTTTCATAAAGATCCAACCATGTCCTTTATTTAAAGTGTCACTATAAATAACAAATCCATCATTCCCTAATGGGAGAGTCAAGATAAGAGCATTGGCTAATGTTCTTTTCAGTTCTTCAAATCATTATTCACAATCTTCTGTCTAAATAAAATTAACTCTATTACATATGGTGTTGGTTAATGGGTTAGTGAATCTAGAAAAATTCCGAACATAATGTCAATAATAACATGCTAAACAAATAAAACTCTGTACGTCAGTTATACTCCTTGGTGTTGGCCATTCATGTTTCTCACTTTTCTTAGAATGGTTAATAGATATTATATCCATAGAGAAAATATGACCAAGAAAAGAAATCTTTTATGGCCAGAATTCACACTTTCTATACTAAAAATATAATTCATTTCTTTTAGGAGTCTTTTGAATAGTGCGAAAATGTGATTTTTTAAGATCTTCAAAGCTTTTGGATTAAATCAAGATATCAAAAATAAATACCACTACAATTTCATCAAGATATTCCATGAAAAATCTATTCCTTAGATTCATGAAGATAGTGGGTGCAATAGTCAGTCCAAAAGGTATTACTATAAAATCATAATTCCCATATCTGATATGAAATGTTGTCTTTAGAATGACTTCCTAAGTCCCACACAACTAATGACATCCAGATCAAAGGTCAATCATTGAAAAATATTGAACTCAATGAAGTTGATCTAATAAATCATCAATAAGATCCATGGTATACTTTTTCTATATTGTTATAGTGTTAATCTCTCTGTAGTCAATGCATAACATCATAGATCCATCGTTCTTCTAATAAAAAATAACATGGGATACACAAGGAGATACACTAGGGTGAATAAATCATTTATTACTAAATTCCACTAGTTTTTTCTTTAGTTCCCCTTATTACATAATGTCTATTTTACAAGGGTTCTTCGATATGGTTCTTGAACCAGTAATTAAATAAATGTAAACCCCAATTTCTCATTCTGGACTATGTACATGTAAATCCTCTAAAAAAACATCAACATATTTTTTTCAGAAGTGGTATGTTATCTATTTGAACATTACATTCTTAACCCATAGTTATTTCAATATCCTCCTCACAAAAAATTGAATTTAGTAGAGCTACTAGGGGTGGATATAGATAAGAATCTGATGGTGATGTTTCTGCTATAAATACAAGTTATTCTTTATCATCATATAAAATTGTAACCTCTTTCTTCTTAAATTAAATATTTGCATCATGTTCTGAAATCCAATCCTTTCCATAGATTATATCAAATTAAATCATGGGTATGACGATGAGTTCAACAAAAAAACACGTTTAAGTGACCTAATGGGAACTAATTCACAAAACATTATTACAATGATACTTCCATAAGGAGTTTTGACTAAAAACTCCATTGTTAAATCAAATTAGAAATAACTAATCTTCATAGAAAACTAGGAATATATTAAACCATTCGATGATCAAGAATCAAATAATGAATTTTCTATTCTTTAGGAAACTAATAAATCACCTCCTATCATTTCATTCATATATTCAACCTCAGTAGCAGTGATCACTTAGTCTTGGTTTTGATCGCTTGGAATTTCTTGAGGTATGTTTCCTTAGTACATAGGACAAAAATATTCCTAATTTCCCAATTCTCTATAAATGAATCATTAGACATTGATAGCCTGAATCTTTCACTTGCAATCAAGAGTTTGGTGTCCTTTTTCACCACACATGTAACAGGTTCTCATTCCCTTCAGGAATGTACCATGGTGTTTCATCCCACATTTACTATAGGATAGAAATTCCACATTTCCCTACTTCCACTTATGTCCATTTCCAGATTATTCCGGAGATCTATTCATCCCTTTATTTTTATTAAAGTCATAAGCTTTAGAAAATTCCTTTCATGTCTTGATAGAACATGGGAAAATAACATTGTACGATGAAAAGGATTGTGATACTAATGCTCGATGGGGAAATGGTTTTAACCAATCAAATAATTGATCAATCATACTCCTTTTGGTATGTATATAATCTGTTTCATGCCTTTTTATCCTTGTAATTTTAGCCTCATACTTTTTGACATTCTCATTCTCCTTTTTCCCAGATTCAAAAATTGGCTTTACATATACACTCAATGATCGAGAGGAATTTATTTTTCTATGAAAAGGTCTTCAACTCCCTCCATTCCATATTTGATACTTCTTAAACCTCCTTTTTTTAAAGTAATAACCACTATTGATCTACATCTCCCGTGAAGCAATTAAATCCCATGAATATATTTTCCCATTCGCTACTCCCCAAAGCATAAAACATTTTCTCCTAGGAATTTACCCTTTTCTCAACTACAAATGAATTTGTAGTCCTATTAAATGACGGTGGTTGTTTCCACAGGAAGCGGTCTAATATTGATCCTTTACATTTTGGTTCAAGGTGATCCATATGGGTAAGGTTATTATTATTCATATCCTGAGTGAGTTGTTCTAGTATGATTATATATTTTTTCATCACCGGTTGCATCACCAAATCCACAATAATTATCTTGAGTAGGATGGAAATATCTACATGGATTACGTGCGTTTATAAAGTTTACATTCCTTTCACTAGGTTCCATTTATATAAAATGGAATACACTAGATTATTTTATGAATCAAAATACATAATTCTAAAATATTAAAATACCTAACATAAATTTAACAATTTATGCATGTAATCTATAATCGTAATTTTTTTATTGAAGAGATATTTAATCATAAATACTTCATAATGGTTTGTAAAAAAAATTTTAATCATTTAAATCATATACCCAAATAGTTTTGTAATCAAGAATGTCGAAAGGCCTCTTGTAGTGTACCAGGATACCCCAGGTAAAGCCCAAAACTCCCTGTCAGAGTTTTCACTCCAAGGTCCATTTGTGCCAGAGTTGCCTCTACCAGATCGTATCCAAAAAGATATGTATTTCATAGAAAATTCACAACATCTCTAAATTACCAAAATTCTAGGATGTTCTTCTATACAAATAATCAATGTCAAACTTTGGGTAATGTTATCTAATCAGAGATTCTCTAAATCTAACATCCAATGATTGTAAAAAAAATGCCTATGATACCAACAGTAAGCCCGGAACCTAGTTATCATGAGAAGGTTCATTATTAAATAACATTGGCATGATCAAATGAGATAATTTCTCAAAATACCGATTAGTTTTGTAGCCTTGTATGTACTAGATGCATGCATATGTTTTACATTACATTATGAAATGGAAAAACAAAAAAACTATGTCCCCTTTGATCACAATCATATCCCTTAGCCTATTACTATAGGTTAGTCATAATATAATTCTTTACATCCATGGAAAAAGTATACAAATTAGAAAAGGGTGAGATCAGATGCATAATAAGGATAAAAATATTGTAGAAACTATCATAAACAAGAAAAAACAATTAAGGAAAGGTATAAGACTAAAACAAAAGCCATTTAAAATTAACATTAGTATAATATGGAAAAGAATAGTCAACTAATTCCATTTACATATTAAAATGTATATTATACTAGTTGAATAATCACATGTAATATCAATTGCTAATTTTATAATGATAGAATGCATAATATTGGACATCATAACCACCTAGTGAATGCCTCGTATAAAGACTACAAAAAATATTTTTCTATGGACATATGAAAAAACACTAGTTTGTCCCATGAGACCTACTGATTCATCAAGGAGATGTATCAGGCACCACTCATAACATACTAAGTCAAATTCATTCCTTAATTGAAAACGTTGAAATATTACATAAAAAAGTTTTATTAAAAATAATACTCAAAATGTTAAAAATTTAACTATAAACGATGAATGGTATAGAAATAACACATCCATAGTCAAAAAATTCACAAAAACTCCAATATAATAAAGAATATTGTATCATTATAAATAATCTTCAAACAATTGTAAAATCTATCCCAGAATGTTAATATAGGTGAAATCATATATCTTCGAGAGAAATATCTGTTTCTATTTGGAAATAATTTACAATTCATATAATTATAAAAGATGAAAGTAATTGTAAAAATACTCTTATAGGATTTTAATGGATGTTTATAAGATGTTAGAACATCGTAAAATAGATGCACCCTCCATAAAAGTTTAAAAACATTCTTACCATAATTTTTCAAAAAATTCAAAAAGTTCCTTTTTGTAAAATGACAGAAATATTCCATTAAAAATATTTTATAAAAAGTAAAAAAGGGTATAAATGAATTTAAACCATATTTTAAGAAATAGTAAAAAATTTAAATATATTTCTACGAAACACATATGTGGATAATAAAAAAGACACATTAGATACATACATATAAACAACCTCGGATAAGTATAGAGATTGAAAAATAATCCCTAAACTTGTACATTTACTTAGTAGAGAATATGTTAACCTCATGTATAATTGTTAAATCATTATTATTAAATTGTACAAGAACCACATAAATAAATATGATATTATATATGATTTTCTAATATTTTTTTTAGTAATATTATAGTTGTATCATTGTTTTTTGTGTTAATAGATTCATTATCTTTTATATGTTTTGTTACGTAAGTCATGTATGTAATGAATAAGTTGTATTTGATTCATATTCAAAATGATATTAAGTTCTTAAACATTATTTTTAATAATAGAATGAAAATTATTCTTGAATGGTTATGATGGAGAATTGAATCATATCACGTTTGTGGATATGGTAATCCGTACGTGCACACAAGTGACAATATAATTATTTTAAGGGAACAATTATTTTTAATTGGATGGTATGTCAAATATAAAGAATCATGAAAATGTTATATTTATTATTAAATTCAATTATACTCATTATTATACCCATCCAAATAATCAAGTGTTGAATAAAAAACTACACCACGATGTATAGACTATATGTTGTACATACGCACATATAGTGACTTTGTCATTCATAGAATTGATAGAATAATGAATATGGTTGTTCCATATTTATAATAACTTTAAAATATGTATAAGGTTCAAGAGTTATTGTTTTTAAATGGAAACAACAAAAAAAGAACAAGTTGAAGAAGAAAAGAACATTAAAAGAGGTGATATAATTATTACCTCTTCTCTGGGTGCTTCCTTTTGATTTGAGTAAAAGGGATACATAGGATGGATTTATGTTCAATGTAAGTTGTCTTGGATTAATTGACTATAGTTGGAAGTATATTTGAATAGGGTTTGGACGAGCCAAATGGATTTGGAGGTGTGATTCTGGGATAAGGTGAGGTACCCTTCTATAAGAGATGATAGAGCCACTTTAGGAAAAGATTGAAATATTACTTTATTAAAAATTTATTTTCTATTTATAATGGCCCAAAAGGGATTTATCTTTAGTATAGTGTGGGAATGGTTCAAAAAACGCTCCAAAAATAGGTTTTTTACTTGATATGGTTTCCATATTAACCTTATTGTTTTGAATTAACTCTTAGTTAAATACTTTATCTTTTATAATGTGTTATTGTATTTTTATATTACATGGTTAATATAATTACTATAAAATAAAAAAAGAACCCCAAGTGGTTCATTAATGACATATATATCATTTTATAAGTATTTTTTCAGATCCTTATATTTTTAGATATATTATATCATTTAATAATATAGTATTTTTTTTAAAAACTCATTTTTGTCAATTTTAACCCTATTTAGTATTTGGTTTTTGTGAAAGTTGTAACTACTTTATCGCATAAGAAAATTATTTAATCTATCCTAACATCTTATATTAACATATAAATTCTTTGGTATATATAAGAAGATCAAATATAAAATTATATTAATATTTATAATATCTATTATTTTATTCATTCTGTAATAAGTTAATTACTACATAATCATTGTGTAATAAATAAATTTCATTATTTAATGTATATGAATTAAAAATAAAATACCATTATTTATCAATTTTTTTTATTTTTTTAATGAATATCTATTTTTGAATTTATCTTATACATAACCTTATATTAAAATTTGTTTGGTTCTGAAAATTTTAATTTAAAACTTATAACTCTTCTTTAAATAAAATAATAATAAATTTCATTGTCTAATCCAAGTGGATAAAAAATGATCATATTTTATTCCTAAGGTATATTTTGGTCGATAAATACTTATACAATATAATTAGGATATGTGTTAGGGTAATTATAATATCATTTTTACCTTTAATTACCCTATTTACTTTTAACTATTGTAAACAAAATTCAAATGATGCAATTCAACAAAAAATATTTTAATCCTATTGAACCACATATTACGTACTAATGTCAACCATGTCTCCTAGATTCTTGATATTCAATATATATAAGAGTTAAAATTTCGTTTTATACAAATATGAAAATGTGCATAGAAGGCGGGTAAAAGACGATAAAATGTTCAATAAGATTTTATACATATAATTTTATTATAACATTACACAAATTAATTACATTTAACTAATATAGGTATTATGTATCTATTTTTGAATAAAATAAATTTTAAAAAATAAATAATTATAAAAATAATAAATTCGTTTTAAACAATAACACATTCTAATAACTATTCATAAAAAATTGAAGGTTTAGGAAAAATTCAAAAAATTTACCCTATGCTAATTTTGATATTCTGAATCTAAAAATGAAGTACATTTTGAAAAATAAAATTTATAAAAATTAAAAAATTGGCTATTACAATTCATAATGGCTAGTTTGATTGGTCTTGGTGTGCAAAAAATTGAAGTTTCGTACATCACAAGCTATTTAATTATTCAATGAGAAAGGTATTGTGGAAGATTAGGGAATTACATTCATCCCTCAATCAAATAATTTGGTCCTCAAAATTTCTAGAATACTACTATGTACAAAGATTTAGGGGCTTCTTTATCATAAGTTTCTCAGGTTCCCATGTTGCATCTTCCATCTTATATTTTCTCCATATAACATTTACCAGACGAGTCACCCAGTTTCTCCGAACTTGTTCTATGTTATCAATAGTCTTGAAAGGCTCTTCATAAGAAGACTGATTAGGTACTAGTTCTATTTCATCATATATGAGTACAAGCATTGGGTCAAGCATGTATTTTCTTAATAGTGTTACGTGGAGAAAATCCTGAGCTTCAGAGAGAATTGGATGCATTTCCAAAAGGTAATCTAAAACTCTAATTTATTAAAGAATTATTAAAGGAATGATGTACCTAGAACATAATTTACCCTTCTTACTAAATTGTATAACCCCCTTCCATGGAGATACCTTCAAGAAAACCTGAACTCCTGCTGGAAATTCCAAATCATTCCTTCTGTTATCATCAAAGCTCTTTAGACTACTTTGAGCTGTATGGATGTGGGTTTTGATAATTTTATACTTTTCCATTACTTCCCTAACATGTTATGTGCCTACAAGTTTTCATTCATAAACATCATCCCAAATAGTTTGTGTGTGAATTATCTTTCTATATAATGCTTCATATGGTGCCATATGTATACATGAAAGGAAGCTATTGTTATAGTAAAATTCTACCATAGGTAAATATTGATCCCACATTTCATGAAAGTCAAATAAGAAAGATCACAACATTTCTTCTAAAGTTTGAATAGTCTGTTATGATTTTACATCTGCATGAAGGTGGAAGGTAGTGCTCAAATGAAGTTTAGTATTCAAGGCCTTCTGAAGACTTTTCCAGGATCTTTATATAAATTGGGGATCACGATCACAAACAATTGATAGGGATATACCATGATTTTTTAAAACATAATTAATATATATTCTTGCTAATCATTCAAGTAGATAATATTATCTTATAGAAAGAAAATTTTATGACATGATAATATTATCAACAACAAACCATATTTCATAATTCATTCTATGAGTCTCTAGTAGCCCCATGATAATGCCCTTAATAATATCATCCCATTTCCACTCAGGTATGGGAAGAGGTTTCTTGACTCCTCTAGGATGTTGTCTGTCAGGCTTCAACTGTTGACAAACCCTATATCTTGAAACATAATAAGAAATCTCCCTCTTCATGTTTTCCTTCCAAAAATGTAGCTTCAGATCACTTTACATCGGAGTGATACAGGGTGTATAGATAAATTGAGGCAATGACCATCATCCGATAATTACCTTTTTAGATCGATAATGTGAGGACCAAAAAGTTGGTATCCAAATTTTAAAATTATATCTTCATATACGAAGACAATCAATCTCCCATCATTTAAATCATTAATTTTCTTTTGAAGCTCCTCATAATCAATATTAGAACTTTTTATCCATTCCAGTAAATATGGTTTGGGAACCATATGAAAATGTATTGATTTTTCACCTTCCATGATTATTTCCATATCCATCATTACTAGACCCATCAACATAGGATCCCATTCAACTCTCATTTTGTTCAAAACTCCATGATCCTTTCTTCTCAAATCATCTTCCACCTTGTTTCTCTTCCCCAGGTGGTAGTGTATTGTGAAATCATAATACTTGAGTTGTTCAAGCTGTCTTCTTTGCCCCTGTTGTGTTCTTTCTGTGAGAAAATATACTTTATACTCGTGTGATCTGTATATATCTCACATTTTTCACTATAGAGATAGTGTCTCTATATATTCAAAGCTATGATTATATATTCCAAATCAAGATAATGAGTGGGATATTTTTTAAGGAATTTTTAGCTTTTTTGATTCATATTCAACAACTCTACCATTCTGCATAAGGACACTACCAAGTCATTTATTTGAAAAGTCACTATAAATAACAAACTCATCATTCCCCAATGGTAGATTAAAAATAAGAGAACGTACTAATATTCTATTCATTTCATCAAGACGTTCTTTACAATCTTTGGTCAAAATTTTTTTATCTCCCTTATGTGTGAGATTGGTTAATGGTTTAGCCAATCGTGCAAAATTATAGACAAAATGTCGATAATAACTTGTTAAACAAATAGAAATACGTTCCTCAATTATACTTTTTGGTGTTGGACATTCATGTTTATCTATTTTCATTGAATGATAAAAAGAGACTCCATCCATAGAGATAATATAGAAAACAAAATAATTCTCCTGAAGCCAGAATTCAAACATGCTAAACAACAACTATAATTGATTTCTTCAAAGAGTCATTAGAATAGTGTGAAAGTGGTTTTATTGATGTTCATATTCCTTGAAAACTCTACTCATTAGATCTATGAAGATAGAGGGTGCATTTGTAAGTCCAAAATATATTATTGTAAACTCATCATTCCCATAACAAGTACAAAATGTTGTGTTCGGAATGTCTACCTTCTTCACACACAACTAATGATATCCAAATCGAAGATAAATCTATAAAAAATATATAACTCCATGAAGTTGATAGAATAAATCCTCAATGCAAGGTAGGGGATACTTGTTCATTATTGGTACAACATTAATATCCCTAAATTCAATGAACAATCTCATCGATCCATATTTTTTCTTAACAAAAAGAACTGGGATCCCCAAGGAGAGACATTAGGGTGAATAAATCATTTATTACACAATTCCTCTTGTTGTTTCCTTAGATCCACTAATCTTAATGTTTCGATTCTATAAGGGATCATCGATATGGTCCTTGAACCAGGAATTAAATCAATGAAAAACTCAATTTCTCTTTCTGGAGGATGTCTAGGTAAATCCTCTACAAACACATCATCATATTCTTACACAATATGTTCATCATCTATTTGAACATTACTTTCCTCACCCAGAGTTAGTTAACTCTCTTACTCACCAATAATTTAATTTATTAGACCTATTGGGGGTGGTTTTAGATAATAATTAGATAGTTACATTTCTTCACTAAAGATAAGGTATTATTTATCATCATCAAAAATTGTTACCGTATTCTTCTTAAAATAAAATTTTGTATCATGATACAGAATCCAATCCATATCAAGGATTATATATAAATTTAATAATTGGTATGATGATGAGATCAGCAGATAAAACACGTTTATATGCCCTATTGGGAACTAATTCACAAAACATTGATTCAATGATACTTCCATTAAGAGTTTTCACTGATAACTCCCTTGTTAAATAAAATTGTATATATCTATTTTTCAAAGAAAAATGAGAAGATATGAAACAATGTGGTGATACAGAATCAAATAAATAATTTGTTTAACATGAAATAATAATTAAATTAACTTTCACCACATCATTTAGAGTTTCAACCTGAGCAGTAGTGATCAAATAAGCTTGGACTTTCTATCATGGCATTTTCAGAGGTAATTTTACTTGAGCTTAAGAAATTTATTTTCATAATTCCCCATTTCTATACTATTTTATCCTTAAACCTTGAAAAACTCTTTCTTTCCATTACAATATCAAGATTGGTGGCCTTTTTTACCACACTTGTAATAGACTCCCATTCCCATCAGGAATGTATAGTGGTATTTCTTCCCACATTTACTGCAGAATGTAAATTCATCCTTGACCATATTCCCCTTATTTAAATTTCCATAGAGTAAAATAGATCTCTTATTCTCTTCCTTTTCATTAATGTCCTTTGACATAGAGAATTTCTTTTCTGTCATGATATCACATGAGACAATATCTTCGTATGATGAGAAGGATTGTGAGAACAATCCTCAATTGAGAAATAGTTTTAATCCATCAAATAATCGATCAATTTTACTCCTTGTGTTCATTATATAATTTGTTTCATGCCTAGCTAACCTTTTAATGTTATCCTCATACTTTGCTACATTATCATCCTCCTTTTTCCTTAGACTCAGAATTGTGTTTCCATATCTTCTCAATAGTCACGAGGAATGTATTTTTTCTATGTAAATCTCATTAGAATCCCTCCATTCCATATTTGATACTTTTTCATCCTCCTTTGGGTTTTGAATTAGTAACCTCCATTGATCTTCATCTCCTGTGAGGCGATAACCTACGATGACATCTTTTTCCCTTTCACTACTCCCAAAAAATGATATATTTTCACTAAGAAACTTATCTATTACTTGGTTAAAAATAGATTTGTAGTAATATTGAATTTTTGTTGTTATTCCCTCATAAAGTGGTCTAAGATTGATCCTCTTCATTTTGGATCAGGGTCCTCCGTACGGGTAAGTTTATTATTCATCACCTTATTGAGTTGTCCTAGTATGGTAATAAGTTGTTCAACACCAATTACATCACTTAATCCACTATAATTATCCAGAGTAGGGGGAAATACCTATATAGATTACGTGAATTGATATGGATTCTATTCCTCCCACAACACTATATTTCTAAACAATGGCATACACTTGATTATTTTATTAATCAAAATATATAATTTCAAACTAGTAAAATAACTAACATAAATAGAATAGTTTATGAATATAATAAATAATCATAAAAAATGTTTTCCTGGAATAAGTATTTACTCATAAATCCTTCATAATGGTTTGTAATGAAAATGTGAATTATTCTACGGATATCCCTCATGAGTGTCGTAACCAAGAGTGCAGCAAGTACCATTGTCATATACCAGGATACCCCGAGTCAAGCCAGAAACTATTTTTTGGAGTTTTAACTACTAGGTACATATGTGCTAGAGCTTCATCTACCTACTCATATCCAGATAGGGATGTATTACTTGGAAAATTCACAAAACCCTACATTACCAATATTATAGAATGTTTTTCAATACTAATCCTCGAAGTCTATCTTAGGTAAATGTTCCTTAATCAGTGTTTTTATAAATCTAGCTTCCAATGATTGTAATATACTTCCTATGAGTCTCCCTTGTTCCCATGTAGGAGGTGGTTTCGAGCTGGTTTCATGGGTCGGGGCAATTGGGGACAAAGTTTCAGATCCATGGAATGGTTTTTTCATCTGCTTGTTGGGTTCTCTAGGAAGCTAGGAACAAAGCCTGGTATGTAGCCAAGATTTCAGGCTACTATTTACATGTGCGGGTGAGGCTTCTTGTGATGGAGTTGGGGGATATTATTAAAAATGCATGGAAGTCTGTGACTTTGAGAAGATTTATCCCTGTTCTGTTCTCAGGTTTGGTTTCTAGCCAACTCAACCAGGGCCGATGGGTGTGATGGGTCCCTCCTTGTACGGGGCTAAAATTGAATGTGGATTGTTCTTGCTTGAACGGAGAAATGGGAGGGGCCAGGATGATTCGTGACAGCAAGGGTTCCATGCTTATGGGATTTAGTTCCTACATTGGTGTCAGTAATTCCTTGGGTGTGGATGCTAAAGCCTTGGTCACAAGTATTTCCTTATGGAGGTAGTTCAATATCCACATCACTGATGTTGAGATGGATTCTCTGATGATGGTCAAATTTCTTCAGGGCAATGGGGTCATCCCATGGGAGGTAGTTTATATGGTCTGTTACTGTAAAACCTTTTCCAACCACAATATTTCTATCAAGCACACTTGGTGTGAAGGGAATTACGCGGCTGACTTGCTGGCTAGTAAGGGAACATCAGGAGAGAGACTAATTACCTATACTATCTTGGGATCTCTGCCCGATGATTGCAAACTCATTGTCAGAAATGGTGCTCTTGGTCTCCATTACTTTCTCCCTCCTTGATGACTTTGGTTGTATGCTCTCGATTTTTGATTTTGAATAAAAATTTACTTTTTAGGTAATATACTTACTATGATACCAAATGTAATGCCTCTACCATAGTTATCATGAGTCAGTGCATTATTACATAACAATGGCATTATAAAAAGGGATCACATTTTGAAAGACCGATTAGTTTATTAGCCTTGGAAGTACTAGATACATACATAAGTTTTACATTTTATTATGAAATGTAACAGCAACAACATTGTGTCTACTTTGAACACACTAATATCCCATAGCCTATTTCTACTGTTTAATGATAATATATTCTATCACATCCTAGGAAAAAGAAAACATAAAAAAGGGGTGATATCAGTTTCTCAGTATGGATAAAAATATAACCAAAACTACCATAAATAATAATAAACATTTAAGGTAATGTATAATAATAAAAAAGCCTTTTAAACATAAACTACATCATAATATGGAAAATATAAGCCAAATAATTCCATTTACTTATTCACATGGATATTCTACTTGTCTAGTAATCACATGTAATAACAATACCTAATTTTATAATGATGTAATTCATAATAGAAGACATCATAACCACATAGTAATGGTCTCTTTCCAAGACTAAAAAAAGGATTTTTCGAAGTCCTTGTGCCAAGACACTAGTTTGTCTCATGATACCTATCAATGCATCTAAGAGGTATAGTGGGCTCCACCTATCACATACTAAGTCTAATGCATTCTTCATATTTAATGGTTGAAACATAACATAATAATTCGTATTTAAAATAGCATAGGAAGTGTTAATACATTAACCATAAAAAATGAATGGTATAAAAATAACACACACATAGTCAAACATATCAAAAATCCTTCATAACAATATGGAATATTTTATCATAATTAATTAATATCAAACAAGTGTATAATCCATCAAAAGATGTTGACATAGATAAAATCAAAAATATCTGAGAGAAATATTTTGTTACATTATTAAATAATTTAAAAGTCATATAATTAAAAAAGAAGACATTGATTTGTAAAATACTCTTATAATCATGTATGTTTATATTAAAATGTTTAATAATGGTTGAAAATATCCACAGTCACTGTATATGTTAAAAAAACATTCTTACCTTCATTTGTCCAAAAGGACAAAAAGTGCCTTGTTTGGAAAATGACAGAAATATTACTTTAAACAAAATTATAAACAGTCAATCATTGATATAAATGACTTTAAACTATATTTTATGAAATAGTAAAAATGTTTTGAAATACATTTTTAAGAAAAAAAATGTAGATAATAAAGAATTCCTGATAAATACTTACGTATTAACAACCTGGGATAAGTAATGAGATTGTAAAATTAACCCACACCATGTAATTCTCCTTGATTGAGGGTATGTTAACCTCATATATAATATTTTAATCATTGTTATTAAATTATAAAATAACCACATACATAAATATGATATTATATATGATTTTCAAATATTGATTTGTAAATAATATTTTAGTAGTATCATTGTGTCGGGTGTTAACTGATTCATTTTCCATTATATATGTTGTAATGTAATTCATGTTTGTTATGGATTGGATGTATTTTATTCATATTCAGATTTAATTTAGGTTCTTAGAAATAATTATTAACAATAGAATGAAAATAATTCATGAATGGTTATGAAGGGTAAATGAATCTTATCGTGTTCGTGGATAGTGTAATTCGTACATAGGAACAAGAAACAATAACATTATTTTGATGGTAAATTCATATTTAATTGTATGGTATATCATATATAAAGAATTATTATCATGATATAATTATTATTAACATCAATTATACCTATTATTATACCCATTAAAATAATGAAATTTTAAATAAAAAACTACACCACGATGTGGAGACGGTAAGTCGTACATACACACGTATAGTGAATTTATCATCCTAGGATGGATAGAATAATTAATATGGTTGTAAAATTATTATAATAACATCAAATTATTTATAATTTACTAGAGTTATTATTTTGGTATGGAAAAAACATAAAACTTTGAAGTGGAAGATGAAAAAAACTTTGAAAGAGTTGATGAAATTATTACCTCTTCATCGAGTTCGTCCATTTAAATTGATTAAAAGGGATAATTAGGTGGTATTTATGATAATAGTATGTCCTTTAGGGTGAATTTAGGGTTTTAGGGAGGATATTTGAGCTGGTTTTGTCTGATAGAAATGGAAATGGAGGTGTTATTTTGAGAGAAGGGGGAGTACTCTTTTATAAGATGTGTGAGGGTCACTTTAGAAAAAGCTTGGAATATTTATTTATTATTCAATAATGTTAGTTTTATAATGGCTCAAAATGGATTTACTTAAATGATAAGGTGTGGATGGTTCTAAAACCTCTCATCAAATAGGTATTTGATAGGTTTATGTCACTATATTAACCTTATCATTTAGATTTAACGCTTTGTTAAATAATTTAACTTTTACAATGTCTTCTTGTATTTAGATATTACTTGATTAATAAACATAATATAAAATTCCATGTGAACCCCAAGTAGTTCATTATTGACATATATATCATTATGTATATCGTTTGTCCAGTCAATATTTTTTTAGGATTATTATATAATTTAATCATATTGTATTTTTTATAAAAACTCATTTATGTCAATTTTGACACTATTTAATATTTTTTGTGAAAATCATAAAAGTATTTATCAGTTTGATAAATAAATTTTAAATCAATCAATACATGTTATATTAACTTAAAAAATTAATTGAATACATAAAATGTTTCAATTTTCAATTATAATAATATTTAAAATATCAATTATTTTAATCAATCAATAACAAGGTAATTACAACACCATCTTTGTGTCATTAATATATTTAATTATATAATGACTAAAAATTATAAATAAAATATCATTATATAAGAAATATTTTTAGATTTATTAATTATTATATATATTAAATTTATGTCTTTCATTACCCTATATTAAAAATGTTGTAGTTATTAAAATTTGAATTTTACACTTTTAACTCTTCTTTAAATAAAATAATAATAAATTTCATAATATATTCCAAGTGGATCAAATAGGATAATATTTTATTCATAAGTTATATTTTGATCTAATAAAACTTAGCCAATAGAATTGGGAAATGTGTCAGGGTAATTATAATATAATTTTTATCTTTAATTACCCTATTTACTTTTAACCATGGTAAAGAAAATTCAAATGATACTATTCACTAAAAAATATTTTCCTCTTATTGAAAAACATTTTTCTTATTGATGTCATCCATGTCTCCTAGATTTATGAAATTCAATTCCCAGAAGTGGTAAAATTGCATTTTATGCAAATTCGTAAATGTGACTATAAGGTCTGTAAAAGACGTTAAAATTTTAAATAAAATTTTAAACATTAAATTTGGTTATAAAATGACTCCAATGAATTATATTGAACATATATAGGTATTATTAATCTATTTTGACCTCAAATAAATATAAATAAAATAAATAATTATTTAAATAATAAGTAGGATTTAAAAAATAACATAGTGTTTCACTATTCATCAAAAATTGAATGTTTTAAAAAAATAAAACAAAATAAATCTAAGTTAATTTTGATATTCCGAATACAAAAATGAAGTCCATTTTGGTAAATAAAATTTAGTTACATTCAAAAAGTAGAGATTACTATTCATAACGACTAGATTGATTGGTCTTGGTGTGCTAGAACTCGAAGTTGCATACAGTACCAACTATTGTATTATTCAATGAGAAATATACTGTTGAAGCATGTGGTGTTACATTCTTCCCTCGTTCAAATAATCTCATCATAGGAATTTCTATAATACTAATGCGTAAAAAAATCGGGTGGTTCTTCGTAATAAGTTCCTCAGGTTCCCACATTGCGTCTTCAATCTTATGGTTTCTCTATTAAACTTTTACCATATGAGCCTTCCATTTTCATAGAACATGTTCAATGTTATCAAGAATCATGATATTATCTTAAAAATATAAGTGATTAGGTTTTAGTTCTATTTTATCATAGTTGATTACTTGTGTTGGATCATGCATGTATTTTCTTAACTGTGATATGTGGAACACATCATGAACATTGGAGAGACATGTAGTCATTTACAAATGGTAATCTTTAACTCCTATTCATTCTAGAATTTGGAAAGGTTTTATGTATCTGGGACATAATTTACCCATCATGCCGAATCATATAACACCCTTCCAGGGAGATATCTTCAAGAAAACATGATCTCCTACTTTAAATTTAAAATCCTCCATTCGTTTATCAGTATATCTCTTTTACCTACTTTGAACATCGTTGATGTGAGTTTTTATAATCTTCACCTTTTCCATTGTTTCCTCGACATGTTATGGGCCTACAAGTTTTCTTTCCCCAACATCATACCAACATGTTAGTGTGCGACATATCTTTCTACATAACTCTTTATATGGTCCCAAATAAATACGTGAATGGATGATATTGTTATATGAAAATTCTACCAGAGGTAAATATTTTTCCCACATACATTGAAAGTCATGTGAGCAAGATCTCAACATGTTTTCTAAGGATTGAATAGTCCGTTCTGATTTTTAGTCTATTTGATGGTGGTAGGATGTGCTCAAATGATTTTTAGTATCCCGGTCCTTCTAAATAATTTTATAGAATCTTGGTGCAAAACAAGGATCAAAATCAGAAACAATCAATAGGGGTACTCCATGAAGTCTTAGAACAACTTTAATATATAGTCATGTTAAATGTTCATGTGGTAAATCAACTCTTATAACAAGAAAATGTGACATCATTGTAAGATGACCAACAATGACCCATATTGAATCATTTTTTCTAGGAGCCTTTGGTAGCCCCAATATAATGCCCCTCGTAATATAATCACATTTCCACTCAGGTATAGGAAGTGGTTTCCTGAATCATCTAGGATTTTGACTTCCAGCCTTCACCTATTGAAAATCCATATATCTTGACACATAATCAGAAATCTACTTCTTCAGGTTGTCCCACCAGAAATATTGATTCAAATAATTATACATCTTAGTGCTATCGTGGTGTATGGAGAAATTGGAGCTATGAGAATCAACCAATAACTACCTTTTTAGATCGACTATGTGAGGAACACAAAGTATCTTCCCAAATTTTAAAATTCCATCTTCATATAAGAATCCAATCAATCTCCCATTATTCACATCATTAATTTTCTTTTGAAAATTTTCATCATCAGTCTGAGAACATTTTATTCTTTCTAGTAAAGATGGTTTTGAATCCATTTGAAAAAGTATAGATGTTTCACCTTCAATGAATATTCTCATATCCATATTTACTAGATTCATGAAATTTGGATCCCTTTAAACTATCATATTGTGCATAAATCCATGATCATTTCTTCTCAAGGCATCTACCAACTTATTTTACATCCCTAGGTGTTTGTGTATAGTGAAATCATAATCCTTGAGTAGTTCAAACCATAGTCTTTGCCTCATGTTGTGTTCCTTCTATGAGAAAATATAATTCAAACTCATGTTATTGGTATATATCTCACATCATCACCTTAGAGATAGTGTCACTATATATACAAAGAAATTATTATAGCTTCTTACTAATGATTATGGTGGGATAGACTTGTTCATGAATTCTTATCAATAGTAATACATAGGCACTAACTCTATCATTCTGTAGAAGGACACAACCACGTCCTTTCATTGATGCATAACTATAAATAACAGACCCATCATTCGTTGATGGTAGATTCAAGATAATATCATTGACTAATCAAATCATAAGTTCATAAAAACATTATTCATACTCTTTGTTCCAAAAAAATTTGACCCCTTCACATGTGAGATTGGTTAATGGGTTTTCTAATCAGGAAATATTCTGAAAGAAATACCGATAATAACCTGCTAGACCAATAAAACTATGTACCTTAGTTATACTCATAAGTGCTGACCATTCATATTTTTCTCATTTATTGGAATGATCAATAGTTATTCCAACCTTAGAGACAATATGGCCATGAATAGAAATCTTTTAAAGCTAGAATTCCCACCGGCTAAACATCCCAAATAATTAATTTATTCTAAGAGTCTATAGAATAATACACAATTTATTTTCATGATATTCATAGAATTTGGAGTAAACCAATATATCATAAATAAATACCACTAAAATTTCATCAATATATTCATTGAAAACTCTATTTATTAAATCACTGATGACAGAGGGATCATTTTTTAGTCCAAAAGGCATTATAATAAACTCGTAATGCCCATACCTGGTATGAAATGTTGTATTTAGAATTTCTTCCTTCATCACACAAAACTAATGATATCCAGATTGAAGTTTAATCATTGAAAAATACTGATCTCCATTACGTTGATTGAATAAATCATTAATGCGCGGTAGGGGATTCTTGTTCTTTATTGTTATTGTATTGATCTTCTAGTAGTCAATTAACACCCTCATAGATCCATATTTCTTCATAACAAACAGAATAGGGGCTACCCACGATGGAACACTAGGTCAAATAAATCATTTATTACTAAATTCTTATAGTTGATTCTTAAGTTACACATTTCCCATAGTTACCATTCTATAATGGGTCTTTGATATGGGCCTTGAACCAGGAATTAAATCACTAGAAAATTCAATTTTTCATTTTGGAGCATGTACTGATAAATATTTTAAAAACAATTTAATATATTATTTTAGAATAGGTATGTACTCTATTTGAGCATTACTTTTCTCACCCATTGTTATTTCACTCTCTTATTCCCCAATAATTAAATTTAGTATAGATACTAGGGTTGGAACATGATATTAATCAAATGGTGACATTTCTGCTCTAACTATAAGGTATTCCTTATCATCATGAAAAATTGTATCCTCCTTCTTCATACAATAAATTTTTTCATCATGGTCCTAGAGGATATCCATATCAAGTATCATATCATATTCAGTCATGGGTATGGTGATGAGATCAGTATATAAAACACATTTATATTCCATAATGGGAACTGATTCCCAAAACATTGTTATAATGATACTTCTCTAAGGAGTTTTGACTGACAACTTCCATGTTAAATAAAATTGGAAATATCTAATTTTCATAGACAACTAGGAAGATATGAAACAATGCGATGATCTAGACTCAAATAAAGAATTGGATAAACATGAGGAAACCATAAAAGTACCTATCACCATGTCATTTGGAGCTTCATACTCAGTAGTAGTGATCGCATAAGCTTGGACATGCTCCCTTGTAATTTTCTGAGATAATTTTCCATTGTTATTAGGACATTCATTTGCATAACTCCCCATTTCTATACAGATTTATAATTTAAATTGACATCCTCATTCATTCTCATGAAATCGTGAGCTTGGTGGCCTTTTTCAACATACATGTAATAGACTCTCATTCCTTTCAGGAAAGTGCAATGGTGTTTCTTCACACATTTACTACTGGATGGAAATTAAACATTTACCTTCTTCTCTATACATCTATTTCTGGAGTGTTCATCATATTTATTCCTCTCATTATTCTCTATAATGTCATGTATTATAGAGAATCCCTTTTTGTATTCAAAGTACATAAGTTAATATATTCATATAATGATGAGGATTGTGAGAATAATGATAGACAGAGATATTATTTTAAACCATCAATGAATTTATCATTCTTTCTCATTGGGTAATGAATATAATCTTCTTGATGACTTCTTATCCTTATAAAGGTAGCCACATACTTTATAAAATTTTCATCCTCATTTTACAGCAAACTCAGATATTGTCCTTCCATATCTGGTCGATGGTCATGAAGAATGTATATTTATAAGAAATGATATTTAAACTCTCTAGATTTCATATTTAATACTTATACATTCTCCTTTGTGTTTTTAATCAATGAACAACATTTATCTGCAACTCCCGTGAGGCGATAATCTGCAATGACAACTTTTTCCCTTTCGCTATTCTCCAAAGCATGAAATATTTTCTCTATATAACTTATCCATTTCACAACTTCAAATGAATTTGTAGTCCAATTTAATATTGGTTGTTGTTCCCTCATTATGTTTTCTAGCATTGATCCTCTGCGTTGTGGATTAGGGTGCTCAATATGGGTAGGGTTATTATTCATAACCTGGGTGAGTTGTCTCAATATGTTTATAAGATGTTCAGCATTGTTTACATCACCTGCTCCACTTTAATCATCCAGACTAGGAGGGAAATCCTTACATGGATTATGTGCATTGATTCGACTTCCATTCCTTCCACTAGGCTCCATTTCTAAACAATGGAATACACTATATTAGTTCATGAATCAAAATACATAATTCCAAACTAGTGAAATACCAAACATAAAGTGAACAGTTTATGCATATAATCCATAATCATATAAAAATTTGTGGATGTATTTACTAATAAATCCTTCATTATTGTTTATAATGAAGAGGTGAATTATCCTATGTATATCCCCTGGGAGTGTCGTAACCAATGGTGCATCAAGGCCCGTTGCCATGTACCTAGATACCCCAGGTCAATCTTGAAACTTCTAGTCAGTGTTTTCACTCCTATGTACATCTGTGCCAGAGCATCATCGACCAGCTCATATCTAGAAATTAAATAATTACATGGAAAATTCACAAAATCACTACATTAACAAATTTCTAGGAAGTTCTTCTATACTAATCCTCAAATTCTATCTTATGGTAATGTTCTCTAATTATATTTTTTTTATAAATATAGCTTCCATGGTTTATACTAAACATTATAGGTTACCAACTTTAATGCCCTAAACATAGTTACCCAGAGTCGATGCATTATTACCAATTATTGTCATGATCACAATAGATCATGTTTCAAAAGATTGATTAGTTTAGTAGTCTTGGAAGTTCTATATACATACTAAGTTTTCATTACATTGGGAAATGAAAAAACAACAACATTGTTCCCCCTTTTAACACAATCATATCCCTTAGCCTATTCGTACAAGTTAATCGTAATATTCTTCTTAAAATCATGTAAAAAATAAAACATAAGAATGAGTTGAGCTCAGAAGCTCAATAAGGCTATCTATATAGCTGAAACTATTTTAAATAAGAATAACCATTTAAGGAAATGTATAAGACTAAAAAAATATTTTTAAACATAAAATTCACTATAATATGTAAATGATATGTCAAATAATTCTATTTACTTATTCACATTGATATTATACTAGTCTAATAATCACATGTAATATCAATAGATAATTTCATAATGATAGAATGCATAATGCTTGACAAAATAACATCATATTGAAGTCCTCATGCCATAATTTTTTTTCCAAGCCCTTGTTCGAAGACACTAGTTTGTTTCATGATACCTACCATTCTATCGAGGAGCTACAGCAGGCACCACCTATCACATTCTATATCCAATGCATTCCTCATATTTAAAAGTTGAAACATAACATTAACATTCATATTAAAAATATCATATGAAATGTTAATAAATTAACCATAAACCATGAATGGTATTAAAATAAAACATCCACAAACAAACATTTCACAAAAACTTCAATAAAATATGAATGATTTTATCATAATGAACCAACTTCAAACAAGTTTAAAATCCATCAAAGGATGTTGACATTGATAAAATCTAAACAATTTGAGAGAAATATCTATTTTTATTTTGAAATCATTTAAAATTAATATAATTATAAAAGAATACATTTTTTTTGAAAATACTCTTATAATATTATAATGGAATTTTAGAAGTTGTTATAAAAACAGAAAATAACCGCACCCTCCATATAAGTTAAAAAATCATCATTACCTTAATTAGTCGAAAAGGTCTTAAAGTACCTTGGTTGGAAGGAGAAATATAAATTCCTTTCAAAACATTTAATAAAATTTCATTGAAGTGTATTAATGAAATTTACCGATAAATTAGGAAATACTCAATATCTATAAAAATACATCTTCAAGAAATGCAGATATGGATAATAAAGAAGTCCTAGCTGATACATATGTACAAACAACCACGGTTAAGTAATGTGATTGTAAATTTATCCATTAACTTGTAAATATCCTTGGTTGAGGGTAACTTAACCACTAATATAAATTTAAATCATTTTTATTAATTTATAAAAGAACCACATACATAAATATTATATTATATAAAATCTTCTATTATTTTTTGTAAATAATATTTCAGTAGTATTATTGTTTCCGGTGTTAACTGATTTGTTTTTCTTTATATGTTTTGTTATTAAAGTCATGTTTGTTATGGAGAGTAAGTATTTGAATCATATTAAGAAAGAAATTATTCTCTTGAAAATTATTTTTAATCCTAGAATGAAAAATATTTATGAATGGTTGCGATGGGGAAATGAATCTTACCACATTCACAGAGACGTTAATCAGTACATACGCATGAGCAACAATATCATTATTTTAATTATAAAATCATATGTAATTAGATTTTATATCACATATAAAGAATAATTATAATTTTATATTTATTATTAACATAAATTATACTCATTATTATACACATCCAAATAATTAATTGTTGAATAACAAACTACACCATGACGTTGGGACAGTAAACCGTATGTACAAACATATGGGGACTTTTTCATTAATAGGATGGATTAAATAATGTATATGGTTGTACCATATTTAGAATAACATAAATTTATGTATAAGGTACATGATATATTATTTTTTTATGGAAAGAACAAATAATTATGAACTATAATAAGAAAATAACTTTGAATGGGGTGACAAAATTATTACCTCTTATTCAAGTGATTCCTTTTGATTTGATGAAAAGGGCCCCATAAGATGGATTTTTGATCAATTTAAGGCCAATATATTCATGTGTTGGATGTTGGGTGGATATTTTAGTAGGTTTTGGCCATGAAAAAAGGATTTGGAGGTGTGAATATGAGAAAATGGGAAGTTCCCTTTTATAAGACAGATGAGAGTCACTTTAAAAAAATCTTGATATAATAATTTATTATAGAATCATTTTCTTTTTCTAATTGCACCAAAATGATCTATTTCTAGGATAAGGTGGGTATGGGTCGAAATAATATAAACCTATATGTTTTATACAGTTTTAGGTCAACATATTTACCTTATATTTTAGATTTAACTCTTAGTTAAATATTTTATATTTTAAAAATTGTTACTTGTTTTTTTTATATTACATGGTATATAAACATACTATAAAATTATATGACAAACCCAATCTGTTCATTAATGAAATATATATAATTTTTTATGTTTTTTTTGGAACCATTTATATTTATGAATCTTATATCATTTAATAATATAGTGTTTGTTTTAAAAACGTATTTATGTCAATTTTGACATAATTTAGTATTTGGTTTTTGTGAAAGTCATAAAAAATTTATCACATCAAACAGAATTTATTTAATCACTAATATCATGCCGTGTTAACCTATAAAATTCTTGGAATACATAAAAAGACTCAATTTACAATTATATTAATATTTATAATATCAATTATGTTAATCATTCAATAATTAGATAATTACTGTGTCATCGTTGTGTCATAAATAAATTTAATTATTTAATGTCTAAATTTTTTAAATAAAATACAATTATGAAGTAAATATATTTAAATTTCTAATGAATATATATTTTCCAATTTATCTTATGTATTATCCTATAATAAAAACGTTTTTGTTATGAAAATTTGAGTTTAACACTTTTAACTCTTCCTTAAAGAAAATAATATTAAATGTCATAATATAATCCAAGTGGGTCAAGGAGGATCATATTTCATTCCCATGGTTTCTTTTTGTTGAAAAAAATTATCCAATAGAATTAGGACATGTGTTAGGGTAGTCATGATATATTTTTTACCTTTAATAAACCTATTTAATTTTAACCGATGTAAATTAAATTGAAAAGATACTATTTACCCGATATTATTTTCATCCTATTGAACCATATATTACATAATGATGTCAATAGTGTCTCTCAGATTTTTAAATTCAATTTGTAGAAGTGGTAAAATTAGGTTTTATGTAAATTGTAAAATTTTCCTATAAGGTGGGTAAAAGACGTTAAAATGTTCAATAAAATATTATACACCTAATTTTATTATTAAATGAGTCCAAAGAATTACATTGATCTTATAAAGGTATTATATATCTATTTTTTCCAAAAAAAATTTAAATAAAATAAATAATTATTTATATAATAACTATGTTATAAAAAATAACTTAGTGTTTTCACTATTCATCAAAAAGAGAATGTTTTCATAAAATTACAAAAAATTCACCCAAATCTAATTTTGATAATCCGAATAACAAAATTAAGTCAATTTTGAAAAATAATTTTTTTAAAATATCATAAAGTGTGTATTACAATTCATAACTTCTAGTTTGATGGGTCGTGGTGTGCTAGAACTTGAATTTTCATACAATGAAACATATTGAATTATTCAAAGAGAAACGTAATGTTGAATAATGGGGTGTTACAAGGGGTTTCCATGGTTTTTATATAGTAATAAATTATTAAATTGATTTTTCATATGTGTTAGTTACTAAAATTAATCCTTGAGAAATGGGACATAATAAATTAGGATAGTGTAAGATATATGACACTTATGTAATATGGTTTAGATTATACTTGTGATGTAGTTTGAAATAGTGTTTTCAAAATAATTAATCAATATAAATACATATTATAATAATGATATTTCTTTAATTAATTTATTAGGTTTTGAGTTTAAGGAATAATTGAGATAATTAAATTTTGGAATGTTTATATTCTCTCAGTAAATAGATACTATTTATGGGGTCATTCTTTTTTAGAATGAAATATTCATTAAAATTCAATGATGAAAATATATAAATCATTATACACATCAATTTTTCAGTTCATACTATATAATATGGAAAAAATATAGATTAAATTATTTAAATATCTTATAGGTATACCATATAGAAATTTTTTATAGTTTTATTTGTAGATGATATGTGCTATTAAATGGAATCATTCTAAATACATTAATGAAAAATGTTATTGATATTAATTTCTCTAACTATTACTAATTTGTAATGGATATTGGGTGTTCATTATACTTTTTTATTTAAATACATAGTCTCAAATACTAGAATGATTTGTTAAATGAAAAATTAATTTTTGATGTCAAAATAGAGAATGTGGTTCTATATTTGATAATTGAACATTTGATCAACACCTGGGTAACAGGAAGATCCAAAATGGATTAAACTAATTTTTTTATTTTCTTCAATTAGATTGTGTGATTGAAAATAAATTTGAAATGTATTCAAGTATGTCATTACTACAATTAAAATACTCTTGATATTTATTGATATGTTTTCATGTATGTTTATACATGAACGATGGTTTGATTAATTAATTAATAATTAAGTATGATTATTATAGAGTTGATATTAATGATAAAACACGTTACAATTTCATTTTGAGAATAAAAAAAATGATTATATCGATTTATTAATATCTTTAAATTATAATTTATTAATAATAAATATAATTGAGAAAATATGACATGTAGTGATAGATCTTATTTTAAGGAACTTAATTGATGTACTATTAATATTAAATTAAAATTTTCAGTATTTTAAAAGGATATGAATTTTTATATTGATGAATTATTTGGAATTTCTATATAGATTGGTATCATATTTTTATTTATTAAACAAAATTTATCCACAAAACATGAGGAAATTTCTCAATCCCATATGTCAAAGATGAGGAATAAAATAATTTCGAATGAAAACTCAATTCCTTTAATATAGGTTTATAAAGATTGATATGGAGGGTGAATTAAAATGAATTAATTATAGAGGCTTATACTGCCTAAATGTTGTGCATATTGGTACATTGGTAACTAAAAGGATAGAACACCCAAATTAATGTGTGATGGTGTAACAGGGGACGAAAGAGGTACTAACAGATTATTTTACTTGATGAATGTGCCATATAAATCCTTGGAATGATGAGAATATTTTCAACATCAGATCATAGGTAAATTATCACTATCACTAAAATTAAAATATTATATATAAATCATGAACTATTTAACAAGTGTAATCCATTACATCTAATCAGTTTTTGGATTTTAATCGTTATTCATTAGAGGTTTTCGTACATGTAGAGATAATTTTCACATTCCAAAATTCCCTATGATCAAGCTGACCTGGTTATATTGTTTTGATTGATTAATAGATGATATTATTTGTTGAATTATATAATCCAGCTATGGGGAATGAAAAATGACTTGGACGATTCCCAATAATATTGAGATATAAATTTAAATATTGTTGAATCTAGGAAACCACATTTCATTGTTTGAATTGTAGCATGTATAAATGACTAATTTCATATACATGATTTAAGTCAGTATAACTTGTCATTAAAAATAGGTTATTATATACATTTACAATCTGTGCTCTATTAAAATCTTGAGATAAATATAAGAAACTAAAACAATGACTCTATGGTTCTATGAATTATCCAAATTATTTCTCGCATTGTCGTTGTATATTCTACCCTTCATGACCACATCATGCATGATTTTTTCAAAAAAATCATCCTTTCTTAAATGATTTTTTATCATTTTGATGAATTTTGAATCACATTATCTTTCAAGGATTTTCAGTTAGTATGAAATGATTGATGTTTTCATAAATAATATTTATTTCTACTTATAGTGATATGTGAAGAAGATAAAGAGATAGTTAAGTTATGTAACCTCACTGACATAATGATTTTAATTATTAATCATATAACGATATTCAACAATCAATATTAGTTATTTAATTGATAAATTTTTAATATTGAATGATATATTTACATGAATATTGTGTGTATTTAATATATTTATGAATTATCCATGCGTGCGATTATATACATTCATGACTAAAGGAAAATATTATTTTGAATTTTGACCTTGTCGATGAGGAAGAGAAAAATTAATAACATTTATAGAATTTATGAAAAAATATGATTTTGTATTAATGAATCAATGAAAATCATGGAGAATAAGAGTTATATTATACCCACTATTAAACATAGCATGTAATCGTAGAAAATTTAGTATCATTTTTTGGATTTGGGAAATGTTAAATGTTGAAAATTCCATTAATGTAAAATATAAAAAAATGCCTGATATATGTAATAGGATGTTTATTTTAAGTATATTATAAAGATATATTGTCTATAAATTGAATTTTTCAGACTGTTCCTCAATGGACACCCAAGAAGGCATGTTGTATTTGTTTATGAAATTTCGACTAGACAATTTTTTTACCAGATATATCAAGGATTTATCATAATGTTACATGTTATGAATTTTTAATGTGATATTTTTCTTATGTAATTCTGAAAAATAACTTATTCTATAGATTGGGAAAGGTCAAGGAAAATGATCACACTACATTAGTAGGAAATATTCACTAAACACTGGTTCATAAAATATTGAGAAGATAAATGAATAAGTAGTGGGGTTTTATTTATAAATAAGCATATATTTTTAGTGATATGTTATCTATTGGGTTACATGTATAATGAACTCATCCGGGGGTAGCCGAATATTACGATTAGTTAATAGAAATTAGGAAATTTTTACTAATATTCCATTAATTTGAAGACCAATTTATATAATCACATTTAATTATTATTTAATAATCCAACTATTGAATCACCCCAAATATAACACAGTTGTAGTACCCATTTTGGGGTAAACTATGAAAATATATTATGTACTATTCTTCAATTGCATTTTATGATTATTATGGGGATATTTTTTTTACCTATATAGATTACATATTCACTTTAATATGTAAATATGTTTGAATTTGATTATGGTATAAATATTGAACAATATTATATGTGTTATTGTTTTACACTAATTAACCCATCATCACTATATCTGCATGATTCTCTTAGAAAATTAATTAGTGTTGGATAAATGTATAAGTATCCGATTGGATATAACATAGTTCCCATTTAACGTTATCAGACATTAATGATTTGTATATTTGTATTTATATAAGTATTATATTTTTATTAGGTGGATTAATTAGTTTCCATATCATTCAGTACTAATTTAATGGTTCATACAAAACATGATGAAATATAAGAAGAATGAGGAAAATAATCTATGAAAGTGAATGAATCCCAATGGGGAGATACAAAAATAATCATTGTGGTAGTCTATTAATATTATATATTATATCAATTAATATATATAAGATTTTGATTTTGATTTTTGATATTATGAAAAATAATTTATTATGTCACTCAGTCATTTTTATTTGAATCTCACTGATTATTTAGATATGTCTTTTATCCACAAAATCATATATGTATTTACATTTATTAATATAATATATTTTAAATAATCGATGATAGATGGTGAATATTTTGATATGGGGAACTGTTTATAAATTTTGATTCACTAATGAAAACTTCTCAAACAAGAATTTAAAGACATGAAAAACAATTTTACATTCCCAAAAAGATCTCTAGCACATTGAATTATATTTTTAAATAAATTTTTTTGACAATGTAGAAACTAAAATTTTCAATAATTTTTATGATATGGTGCATTTAATAATCGAATCATTATACAATGAATGTCATACATTTTCATTTATTTTATGACTAAAAAACTATTTTCATTAGATTAGAATATATGATTCAATTTAGTTGATGATAAATAACAATGATCTATTCAAGAAAACGATTTGGTTGATTATGATTTTACCAATGTGATATATTTATTATAAAATGTACATAAAAGTATTATTAATGTTAATGTAACTCATCTAAATTATAAGAAAGGATAAATGAAGATATTAATAATACCGTACTAGTGGAAAATCTAATAATGAAGATCATATACTGAAAATTAATATTCAATGTACTGGTGAATTAAAATAAGTTAAATATTACTATATTACACTCAAAGAGATTTTCCATGAAATGGATGTCAATTTAAAATATAATGAAATATCATACGCTAATACATCCTTATACGATGAAAATAGAATTGATTCAATGACTATTTCCAAACTATGTAATAATGAATAAAATAATCATTTTAGTGGAATGAATATCAATAAATTATCTAAGTATTAATAGATTATAATAAAATTTAAAAAATTATATGTTGTAATAATTGTTATTGTTTGTTCTAATATTGTTTTATATATTATTATTGGATTGAGTATAATTTTTCTAACATATATGTGAAGAAGATGATAGAAAACCCATCATATGATAAATTGTGGATTTTAAGATGTTTATAAATTATTCCTCCCCTAAAAAATTATCAAATAAATATATTGGTTGAAAAAATATAAATAAATATAAAATATATCTTCAGAAGTGTAAATATATAGAAAATAATATTTTATATCTACAGTAGTTGTTGGTTGTTTCTGAGTAAGGGAATTAAATGTTAGTAAAATGTTTTTTATAATAAAAATACATATGGTTGAAATTTTTAGAAAAAATATTATGGTAAAATATATTATATTATACTTAATAAAAAACATACAGAATGTCATTAGAATGTAAATACAAATAAAATACATTTCTAACTACTTAGAGAGTGTTTTTGGTCACTTAATCAAATGAGGTCACACAAGTTATGGATTCTAGTTTGAATTATCCTCGGAAAAAATATGTAAATAATATACATTAATATTTATAAAAATATATATAAATAATTAAGACATGTATTTCTTGTGGAGTGAACAAAATAAGATGATGGATGAACAAAGTACTACAAATGGCATAGTGAATAATGTTGATATGGTTATCAGACCAAAATATGAATTCAATTTGTATGGGATAAAATACCAACACATGTATAATTAAAAATACTCCATGAAAATTAATTTAAAAGGTAGAAATATAAAAATGAAAAAGTAATTATTCTAATAGATTAATAATACGAATGGTTAGTTGAAAAACATTGAAGATAAAAATATTAAAGATCTTGAGAGGATGTCTAAGATTAATTTAACTATGACTACAACATATGTATGTCGATAGTGAAGAATATTTTGGAATATTGAAAAAATTGAATGATATGGGTTCCATAAAAATGACGTAATAGTGAAAAAGGGAATGGATTGGTGATTTTTGGTGATAAACATGATAATGTGATAATAAGGGCTATAAAAAAAGATGTGGTATATACCAATAA
Organism: Viscum album; assembly: GCA_963277665.1. Lineage (NCBI taxonomy): Eukaryota > Viridiplantae > Streptophyta > Magnoliopsida > Santalales > Viscaceae > Viscum > Viscum album. Next base: position 1,542,225,864 of record OY728135.1, on the reverse strand, counting down.
AATACATAGTCATATGTGTAGTGTAATATGAATTAGCTAGGAACTCTAAGAATTCACAAATAAATTAATTTTACTTTATTACAGTATAAATTAAATATTGTAATATCTTTTCATTTTAATAGAATATTATCTTCAATAATATATACTACATGCTACAACAAGCATAAACTAATTGTGATAAATTATGATTGGATTTTTATAGTTATAACCCAATAATTATAATACAATGTATGAATATGATTAATGAATTATTAAATATTTATATATACAATGGTTATAATCTATAATAATGTATTGAATATTTGTTTAGATATAAGAATAATGTTTTTCCATACATTTTTAAAAAAAAATTATACTTCCAAAAAAATGTTTTTATTGATTTTTTTTGAAAATATAATAAATAATTTAATGAATTATTAGATATTTTGACCTGATACAATCTATGTCCCTTTTTAATTCATCATTTCTAAATTATCATTAGTTTAGTGTTTTGGAATTTTCGTAAAAAGTTTGATTTTATAATAAATATTGAAAAATATATATTTTTAATGACAATTTTATTTTAATTTAATTTTAAAAAATTTCCATTTATATCGGACTATTTTTAATATAAAATTATCCCCTTTATACTAAAAAATATCCTATAAATCATATTGAAATCGACATTTTAGTTGAATTTGGTATAAATCTTTTTACAACTAAAATTATATTATCCTTAAAAACATATTTTCATTGTGAATTGGTTGATTTATTTTAAATAAATATCTGAAAATTTGTTTATTAAATTTTATAAATTATATACCATATTATTATGAAGTGTAAGTAATATTATTTAATAATGTTCTATGTTTATTTTCAATAATAATAGTAACCACAATCAATTTATTTCCCTTGATAAATGTAAATTGAGTTAATTTTTCTAAAAACTAATATGATATGTATAAAAATTCATTCAAAAAAATTCAAAATCTAATTTTATGATTCTATTTCAGTAATAGTATACCAAATATCTTAATAGTGAAATTTGGTTTCTAATTAGCTTTTATTTTAACCATTATAATATTTTAATGTTAAATTTAAATATACCACTATATTTATTTTAATAATGTTGATATTTTTTTCAATGGAATTAATACCACATTAGTGATAATTAGTATATTAATATATATAATATTAATATCATAATATAATATTTTTAGGTTTTTGAAAAAAATTGATTATGAAAATATCTCCTTAACTACTTTTGCAACTCCAATGCATTACTTGTTCATGTAATAGAGAAGTCAAATATTTGGTTTTAAAAACAATAAAAGTAAAAAAAATTAGTGTCTTATGGGGTCCCAAATAATTATCACATCCTTAGAAAATATAAATGTATTATATAATAGTTTATATTCCAAATAAAGTTCAATATTTTCTTTTCATCACATAAAATGAATTGTCTAAAAATTATAATAATGAGATTTCATGTCCAATAATATTTTATGGAATTATTTATAATTATAAAAACAGTAAATATATAAACATTAAGATGAAATATATAATAAGATTTCAACCAATGGAAATTTACTTCTTAATTTTCACCTTATAAGTGATATTAAAAACCTTTCATATTTAAAAATTCATCAACATGGTTAGTATAACGTTTTTTAAGAAAATTGATACAGAATTTTTTAAATGATATCTAAATATTTAAAATATATTTTTTAACTATAACAAGACCTTATCCACTATATATTTAAATTTATGTCATTTTTTGATGAATTTATTATTTTTTAGACGAAATTTATGTTATTATATTTCATGTATTTCGAAAAAACATATTAGCTATATTTTATAATAAAAAATATTTTATTAAATTATTTAAAATTCATATATTTTCTATAATCATTCCATTTCTGAAATATGATTTAAAATATCTTCATTTTCCTATTTATGGGTCAATTGTGATTTAATATAATAATTCATAACCATTGTGTGTGAAAACATTTATATAATTGTAATTGTCAAATGGGGTAATGGGCCTTAAAAATAATTTTTTTAAAATCTCATCAAAATATGTAAAAATATTATTTTATTATACTATTTGGACAGATCCCCATTATATGTTAATATTTAATAAATTTGTATCTAGTATTCAAAGATTAATAATATTTAATATTTTATTAATTTTTGTAATTCCAAAACATCCCCACCCCTAATTTATAAAAGGGAATACCAGTTATTCTCCATTAAAAAAATCAATATCCACTTTGATTTTAATATACCATATTAAATAAATTATAATCTTACTAAGCAATATTCTTGAATCAATTTGGTAGTATAATACCATTAAATAGAGGGAACGAGCTGCAAACAATTAGTGGTTTACTAAAGATATAAAAAATATAACAAGGTCATTTAGTATTATTTATTATTCTTCCTCCATAAAATATTTTTAATGAAAATTAGGATAATAAAAATATGATCATACATATAATAATATATTTATATTTCTATCCAATATCATATATCATTATCATATCCAATCTAATGGTGTGTGAAAATTTTATTTCATTGTATGATGGTTATATAACTCACGGTCCAATGTAATTAATTTTCAATCCCTATTTATCATGATATGTTAAAAATAATGATTTAATATATATATATATATATATATTATTTTTATGAATTAATTACAATTATATAAACATAATATATAATTTAATTTCACACCCTTAAATTTCTTATAACCAATTTTGTCTTTTGTGTGAACGTGTATATTAAAACAACAAAAATCAAATGAAAATTGTTTTGATAATCACACCACAATGATACTATATATAGAATAATATAATGTATATAATTTAAATTTATTAAATAAAAATAATTATAAAATTATTAAAATATAGTTATGGTCATTTATTCATGGTCTTTTAGATAATGAAACGTTGCTCATGGGTACATTTGTCAATCCATCTCCATGAATAATACATCGTTTATTAACATAACAATTTATCAATATTTAATTTAAAATTATTATTTTTATAATAATAATAATAATAATAATAATAATTTAATTATTAATATTATTAAATTTATTATTTAATAATGTCCCTTTTGTTCATTTTTGTCCTTACAAATTCATTCTCTATATGATATTCAAATATCATAAAAAGTATTGATGTGACTTTTATTAATTAATGAGTTAAAGATGAAATTGAAATTAATGGCATAATTTTATAGAACAAATGATGAAATTTCTAAACAATTAAACAATTTTTATGAAATCAATATTGATGACGAAAAATGTCATATGTGACATCTCAGGCTCAATGAAAGTGTCACTTTCCATTAAAATCTAATTTAAAATTTCTTAAAGATTTATTTTCCCACTATTTTTATAAAAATTGAATATGCTTAAAAATAAGTTTCATTATTATATTTGTCGAATTAAACTAATTATAGAGTAAAATGATATTCTATTTAGATATTCATCATATGGTTTTATAAATGAATCATTTAATTTATTTTATAAATCATGTTTTTTTACTTTCCTTACAATAGGTAAAAGGAGTATTCTATTTTTATGTATTCGGATTCAATATATTTTCCAAGCACCCCAAGCATTATTTTATATTTGTAATCATTTATATTATTCCATTATTTTTTCAAATAATAACACTCTATATCTCTTTTATGTATATTTTTGTTTTGAATTTTTTTTTGATTTTATATAATGAGATATATAAATATCCAAAAATTTATTAAATATGAGTTCAGATAGGTATTTTTGTGTTTTTGATGATGGAAAAAATATATTATATTTGTTTTATAGAGTTTATGGTCCTCATACATTTTTTATGATTAGTTTGGTTGTTAAACCTCTCAAAGGCATTAAGTAATAATTATGATTTTTAAATAATAATATTGGAGGATTATTGAATTGGGGTTTTTACCTATAAAATTTTACATTAATGGTTCTAGAAATATGATTTCCTAAGGATAATATGTAGGTTTTATGTACATGAAAATGTTTTTTATGAAATAATATCAATAAAAAAATTAATCTAGTGATTTTTTTTGATGAACATTTATTTCATTATCTGGTAAATTATTTATGTTTTTTCAAAAAAAATTCATCAATTGTCATATTTTATAAGAAAATATAATAATTATGAATTACATTAATGATATTTTATAATGTTTTTTATGATACAAAATAGGATGTAATGCTGATTAAAAGTATAATTTATTTATTATTTGGGATCAAAGTATATTATGTTAACGGGAAAAAATATAATTTTTGATTTTGTGGTTTTAAAATATATCAATAGGATTCTATTTATATTATATTGTGTCTCACATGGATAATGTTTTTATCATTCAGTGTTTTGTAATGTTTTTAGTAGTTATAAGTGTGATTTGGAACAAAGAAGATGGCATGTTAAAAATCATAATAACTTCACATGAATAGAAACGTGTCTTTTTAAAATTTTGGTAATGTTGAAAATAGTAGATAAGAGGGTTATACTGTAATGTATGATATGGTTTTATTATAAAGTTGCTTTGGAAAAAATCTAGAATACTTATAACTTAAAAAATGTCATCAAAATTAATGAATGTATTTACATTTCTAATGATTAAATTTATTGGTTGTTTATGATAGGAATAATAAAATTTGATTCATATGAATAGTTTATTTTACATTAGAGAAAATGATTATTTATTGTGAGTTGACCTAGATGTTATGAATACCAACATGGGTTTGTATTTTAGGGTTTATCATATGTTTAATGACATATATCTCCCTTACAATATTTTATGTGAGTAGATATTTAAGAGATTAATCATAGTTTGAATGTTTTTTTATTTTTTTATATTTAACACTTTAGTATAAAATGATGGATTATTTTAGAATAATTCAATTACATCTATGGGGATGTAAGATTAATGGTATGATATATCCATTTATGTAAAAATATCATTTATTTCCAAATAATTATGTTTAATAATTATGTATTTGGATTATGTCAATGGAATATTTTATAGACAAGACCTTAAACATTACATAGTTTAGTGTCTTTGAACAATAATTCACATTTTTAAAAATCCCAAGGATATTTTTGTTTTTTATTAGAGAATGAGGAAACAATCCAACTAATTAGTACCACCGATTAGAAGTGGACAATTATACTCCGTATAAATTTTCCTATAAAAACATCTTATCATAAAGCACAGTTTCCATTAAGGAAAAATCATCACAATATTTTTTTTGACCTCATAATTATCCCCACTATTCCATCACCTGGGAAGAAAATATTCATAAAATATGGAAGAAGACTCGAAATATTGATAAGGCAAATAAATACTCTGAATTAAATAGTACAGTTAAAAAAATTAAAAAATCATTAATACTCCAAGTTTCCTCTAATGTCATTTGAGTGGATGAAATAAAAAATTTCATTTGGAAAAACAAACTCAAAATTTTTTCTCAAATAAAAGCTTTAAATCCCATATATTTAAGATAAAAACGTTCAGAAATCCAAGATCATTTCTATTGTTACATGTTTTAAACAAATGTCACAAATAAATATATCCTGGTTAAATCAATAAGATAAAACCCTTGGCAACCCCTTGATTCATTTCTTGAAATACATAGTACAGTACCTAATTCTTTGGAGCGCTATCGAGGCTCACCTATATCAATTAAAGACAAACCCTATGATAATTAGGTTTACAAAACTTATAATATACATTGGGCTCACCTAAGATCTATATTGGAGGATAAACCCTTAATTTAAGTTATATCTGGATCAAAAAACTAAAATATAATTATCACAAAAATTAACCTTAATAAAACATATTTTGCAGGAGTTTTTCATCATAAAACCATGGAAACCTAATTAATAACCATAATAAAAAATCATTCAGATAACAAAATACCATTTTAAATTTATTTTTCGTTTTATATTCAAAATACCAAGAATAATGTAATGGGCATGTTTCATTGATGAAAATATCATTAACATATATCTTGAATAAAATAATAGTTCAATTTTGAAAAGAAAAAAATTTACATTAGCGCCATAATAAATGAATTTTTAAATGAATAATATAAAATTTTAGTGGAATATTAAATTATAAAATTATTTATAATTATGTTAAACAACATTCATGTACTATAAGTTGAATAAAAAGTTCAATATGTATATTTATTGGAAAAATAAAAAATATACCTCATTTAGAAACTGATAAAACAATCCCGTTTAATGATTTTTGAAAAAATAACAATAATGGTTAAATAATATTTAATCAATCATAGAAAAATATTAAATACCTTATTTAATATTTTTAGAATATATGGATATGGATGGAAAATTTATTTTCAAGGGATGTTTTAAGAAGATAATTATTTAATAAAAATCCACTTACCATTGGATTAACTCTTCATGTACATTATTTACCATCCAGAATAATAGACATAAATTAATTTTTTACCATCTTATGAAACCATTTCATGTTTATTATTCCATTTTTATCACTTATTACCATGTTATAACAATAAAATAATGATATTTATACAGGTAATATATTTTTGTGATATTAAGTTTATAAGACCAAAATGACTTATGCAGGCTGACAATGGTTAACAAATAAATATTAAGTCATACCCATTATAAAAATAATGAAATAATTATCATTTTTATATAGAAATTTTATTTTTAAATCCTATCATTAAATATGGTTATTAAAAATTAACTATGTTGGAATCATGGAAGTGGTAGGTTGTATATATGAATGAGTAACATTTCATTTTTTTGAACAATAATAATGGAATGAAATAAAATATATTATGTTGTCTTAAAATAATTACCAAAATATAATATATATATATATATAATATAGTTTCTTTATATATAGTTATATATATGATCTTTGTGTTTTGTTGATGAATATTTAATCACCACACTTCTTGAAAAAAATAATGGACATATACACACAGACAACATTAACATTTCTCAATGCATGCAACTATATATAGTTAAATGATATAATATCATTTATAAATGATATAATGTAATTTAATAATGATATATAAGTTATTAATATAAAATTATATCATTAATTTCATCATTACAATACATCCTTGATAGATGTTGATGGAAAATGAAATATATCGATTTGTGAGGCGGTAGTCCACCATTCCGATGAATGATTTTTTGATTTATCATTTTATTGAATATGAAATGAATATAGTTTTTAATTTTAAAATAATAACATCTCAGTGTATATAGGATAGTATTTTATTATTTTTTCATTGTTTAATATGAATTTATTTTGGTGGTAAAAGAAATAAAAATAAAAAAGATATAAAAAAGAATATATCTTCTTTGGTAAAACTCATTTTCTTAACACCATATAACCTCAATGATTTTTATTATTCCTAAAAAATACCTCCAAAATTATTTGTTGGATTATTGGAAGGATGTTTTTAGCTACTGGGAGATAAAATGGGGTTTTTTGTGAATGATTGATAATAAGAGGATTTAATTTATAATAGAGGGGAGAGATACACTTTTAATTTCACAAGGTATTTAGTTGATTAAAACTACTTTTCAATTAGAAATAGATAAGATATTTTTATTTATATGATATGATGGTTATGGGTCTAAATCATCGAATATAATAAATATAATAATTTTTTTACTATATTTATACCCTTATCTCATTATTTTAACCACTATTTAACACGTACAACTCTAACTCTGACAACATGGATTTTAACTCATTGAATGTTAATATAGTTTCACTAATGAGAAAAAAATTCCCATTAATGGAAAATATATGATATTTAAAACCTTATCAGAATCCCATAGTAGATTTTAAAATTTTTACAAAATATATTATAATATTTAATAAAAAATTATTTACTATAAAATATCCATAATGCAGCTTTTTGAAACCATTCCTTAAATTGAATTTAATAATTTTATCATAACCCATAGAATTAAAACTAATTATTTTAATAGGGCCTAAAATTTTTATTTTCATCTAAAAAATTCATGAATCCCAGTATTTATCTGAAAATATATTTAATTTAATATTTTTATTGTCAATTTTTTAATAATCACATTAATTTAATAATTATTGATTCAATGTTGTGAAAATATTTTAGGTAATTTTTTTCTAAAATTTTAAAAATATCTATTATGAATATAGATCTTTTATAATTAAAAAATAAATTTATATTCAAACATATACTATTCATAACTCAATATTAAAAACATTACACATTTTAAAAACAAGTGTGTCTCAAGATTGAAATTTCATTAAATAAAATATAATAATTGTCATAATGTTATGCATGTTTCCCCAAGACTATAAAATCAAAATTTGGATTAATACTGTTGATATATATTAATTATAATTATGATTTTTTACTCATTTAATGGTTCTTATCAAATGTTTAACACAAATTACCTAATTTACACATTAATATAGTAATAAAATGACATTGTTTACTATTTATATTGAACTAAAATAAAGGTAAATATATAATAAATATAGACCCAAAGATTAGAAATTTGGATTCCATTTTTCCAATTTCATATTACAAAATTCATGTAAACTAATATAAAATTAAACATGCAAAATGCATTAAAAATCAATTTTTCAACAAAATTACCTTTTTCAATTTAAAACATTGTTATATAGAAGTCTGGTATAAAAGACATTTCCAAAATAATAATTGGATTACATAATGGAATTTTAACTAATTAATATTTAAAAAAATTCAAAAACATAATCTTACCTAATAAATACTTTAAAATAATGTTCATATTTGAATACAAGTCAGTATTTTGACCATTCCTTCCAAAACCAATATTTTAAAAAATTACTCAAAATTCATCCAATTTTAATTTTCAATTATGAATTTAAAATTAAAAATAATTTTTAAAAATTATTATTTCATAATTTTATAAATAATATTTTAAATAAAATATTATATTAAAATATCTTAATAAATATCATTCATAGATTATTTTATTAATATATTAATACATTTTTATGAGTATAACTTCATAAATTAAGAATTATGATTAATGGTAATATTATTTAACCTACCATAACATGGGTTGTAACATTTTGAAATTTTTAAAAAAAAATTCCTTTTAAATTGAATTTGGAATCAACACTAAGGATTTTGTTTTTTCAAAGAAACCTTCATTGAAATATCCAAACATAAAAAGGTTCAATAAAACATTGTATTGAAAAGAGAGAATTTATTATACAAATTTCACATGGAATTACTCATAATAGGTTCCCATACATTAGAACATATGTGGGAAGTGAAAACATGGGTATGAATGAAAAAACTTACACCCATGGACTAATAGAGTGTGATAAAGAACATGATCTTGAAAATTTTAACCATAAAAAAATTGTAAATCAATTTTGTCATAATTAAAATTAAATTTTATACAAGAAAAGTAATCATATTACAATATTTTTGAAAATAATTTTCAAAAAATTGAGTATTTATTTACAACTAGGATAATAACTTGAGGAAATATAATCTCATGAAAAGTATAATTTCATCTAGTAATAAATTTTCACTAACATATTATTATTATTATCTAAAATACAAGAGTATTCCCTGTGATTTTTTCATTCATGATGTTTCATTCATGATGTTTTATTAAACTTATTAATATCATAAAACTCTAAAAAAATGAATAGAAATATATTTTACCTTTCATTATAAAATACCAGATATCGAATAATTTGGGAAAATATAAGATGATTTTTAAAAATAATAAAACACTATTTGATAAAAAACTACTTAAATATCCAAAATCAAATAGAAATATTTAAAATAAATTACAGGTCATTAAATAAATAAATATACATAAATATCCGCATATGTATTCTTGAAAAATATTAAGCATAAAAATTCATTTTTATTATACCACATATTTTTCTAAGAAAATATTAATTTTTATCATCATATAATATCAATCAACCTTATAATGTAAATTTATAAGTAGATAATCACAAAGACCTGTCAATCATTTACATAATTACCCTAAATAACAGAAAATATATATTATGAACATATATTATTACAAAAGATAATTTATCATTAAGGCCTCAAACCAAGTCCCATAATATTATATTTACCTTAGTCCAAAAAATGTTAACAATAAATTATAGATATATTTTTCCAAGATTATATTATTTACTAAATCAATAAATAAATAACAAATTCCATGGTTACCAAAAGGATAAGATATTTGTTAAAAAAACATATTCTTCAGCCATCAATTTTCTTAATGAAAAATCATAATAACTGTGAATTCACATAGGTTAATTCTATGTGAGTAACCCTTTCCCCATTCTTTTATAGCTTTAATACCATAATAGAATTTAGAAATTATAGGTTTTTTTTTTCAACTAATGGGTTTTTATTTTTCTAATATTATAATTATTACAAAAACTTATGAAATGTGTGAATCATCCTAAAAATTAATATAATATATTAAATATTAAAGAATTGTTTTATCCTCATATATTAACATATTCCATTCATCTTGGATCCAAAAATGTAAAAAACCGTAATTACATAAATAATAAATGTCTCGAAAAATATTAATATCCTCCTTAAAATTTCATACATTATTTCATTACAAGGGGTTTCTAATTAATTTTCCTAAGGATAATTCATAAACTTATAAATCAATGATGGTATCCATAGCTCTATATATAACCTCTCATGAAAACATAAAAATATAAAATTGAGTCTAAAATCTCTTATGATACAAACTACAAGGACCTAAATATAATCATGTGATATTCTATTTTCATAGAACTATAATTTAAACTTATACAATCTTATGGTATTTTCATTTTATATATATTTTTGAATTATGAGAAACTACTTCATAGAAAACCCTTACAACGTAAGTGGAATCATATAATCAGTATCCACTCTTCACAGAAAATTATTTTTTTAAAACATGGTTTTTACTCAAGATAAATATATATAGTTCTCAACTTTTTCCCATCATTTACCCTACTATAATGTAAACATTACAAAACTTTAAAAAAATAGAATATTAAGAAAAATCACAATAACTAACATAACAATAATAAAAACTTATGTCTAGTGAAAAAAAAAGAAAACCAATGTCATTTTCTCCATTTTCATAATTTTTCTTTGGAAATACAAAATAAAATATTTCAAAATGTAAAAAACAAAAAACCCGCATTTTTCTAAAATACCTCATTGATATCCCAATAAAATGGAAAAAAAAAATATTGGAATCATAGAGAATCACTTTCAAAACCAATTCTATTATCAGGTCATAAATAACTATAGTCTAGTTAAATTTATATAGGAATCAATTTGGTGACACTCACCATCATCCATTTAGATAAAAATTTCATTACTCAATGCATTGGAAAATTATACGGTCGAACCTAAAGCTATAAGAGGATCACATGATTCTAACTAAGCACACCCAACATATATGCTATATTAGGAACATCTGTGAGCAATATTGGGGATAAACATTATTGTTTGATCTCCTAGGAAACACATTTCATGTATAATTCTCAATTACCATATCTTGAATCAAATATTTAATTCTCACACTTTTCATTATAAAACTTTTGAGAAAATCATTCAAACAGAAATTCTGAAAACACATTTTGATAAAAAAAATTACATTTCATTAAAAACAAATTTTTAAATCAAGAATACCCAAGGGTATAGTAATGAAGTGTTTTTATTGAATAAAATATCATTAAAATCATTATTGATTAAAATAACATTTCCATTTTAAAGTCATGTAGTTTAGAAAGAGAACAATTATAATGGAAAACATTTAGTTTTAAAATAACCATATAATCATTTAATGGATGATTCAATGAAATTATTAGTTATGATGGAATGAAAATTTTTCCCTTTTGATTTAGATAAAATATATTCCATCCATATTTATATCAGAAATATAAAAAAATTTCTCATCTAGAAAATAAAAAAAATTCATTTCAAACATATTTTAAAAATTTAAAATATTTCTTATAATTACCTTAAAAAAGCATAATAGAATAGTAAAAACATTATTTAAAACATTTTTATAAAACTTTTATAAGGAATAAGGTTATATTTATTAGGGAAAAATTAAAAATGTATTTATATAATGATTGTCCCTTACCAAGAGTATGGTTCATCTTTTATGTTTGTCATCTTCCATAATAATATTAAAAAAATTTAATAGTTTCATTAAAATATTTTTCAATTTTATTATTACATTTTATATTATATATTACCATGTTATAAAATATTTTTTTTATAATTACACAAAATATGTTTTGAAAATAATATGAATATTAGTGTAAAATTAATATAGTTGGTAGAAATTAGTTTAAATGGATATTACAATGAAACCCCATAATAATATAGACGACATTATTAAAAATTATATATATTAATAATAATTTTAATTCAATACATTAAATATTGTAATCAACAATGAAATACATTTTAATTTTAGAGAATCTAGGTTTTTTGAATGCATGAGTAACAATTCATGTTTTAAACGATCATTATGGGAAGAATGATATTATTATTTTGTGTTTCCATAATGATCATAACATCATACATATAATATTAATTCTATAAATATACATACATACATTTATACAAGAATATATACATCATAAATGTTATGTGGTGATTAAAAATGATTTACATCACTTCATAGAGGTGGTAATCCACATATACAAAATAACAAAATAATCAATTTTCTAGTGTGTCATGACCCACTCCCTACAAGGAATCTACAATTAGGGGAGTTATATAATGACCCAAGATCCCAACCTCTAGTGGTCCCTATGATGGAGACTAGAACTAATGTTATAAAATATAATGAAATGTGGGGCATTACCCTCAAAATAATATTAGATTGGTAGAAAATATGAATCTTCCATCAAAAAATAAATTCAAAAATATAAGAGAAACCAAAAACATCCTAAAATGAATGTATAAATAAAACCAATACTAGATAAAGTCTCCAAAAGTTAATAAAAAATATAAGGTCACGACACATCAAGTATTCGTGGTCAGATATAGTATGTAATTGATGGCCCATGTAATCCTCCAGGAAACCTGAAGAATAGTTAACATGTGTTGTGATAGAATATAAATTATCTCATAATTAGAATCATATTATATTTTCATAATTATAATGAAACATACTAATTATCCTGCGAGAAAAAAAATGAACCCAAAATCTCCTATATAATTATACTAAACAAACACAACCTCACCAAGGCACACCCAAAAAAATAATGAAGCCAATTTTTGTATTATATCATCAGTATCATGGATAAAGGATACCTCACAGCACATTCATACCAGAATGATGCTATCAAATCCCAATTTCATACATAATGTAACTCTATATATTCCTCATTCCAAAATGAACCAAAAGTATTATCACATTACTTAATTCCCATAGAAACATGGGCTTGATACCCCATAAAAACAACTATATCACATATCACCTCAAATAACATGGCTCCAAAAACATCCATAACCAAAACCACAATAGCATGGTAACATGAAAATGAATGAAGTAACTGGTTTCCCTTATCCAAACATGAAATACACCTACTATAAGTCACCACATCCCATCTTATTCCAATATTTGGGACCTGGGATAAGTCACATCTCACCCATGGAAAATATGAATCATTTCCCCACAATAATAGCTATATCACAACATTCACTAATAAAAATAGGATATCAAAATGACTTTAATATACACTAATCATCTCTGGAAATAACAACATATGAAATACCTACACATCTTGGAAGAGTGAGTGGTAAAGATTGGGTACCCTATCATCTGTCTGACTAATTTTATGCTAGGAGAGGCACCTCCCACATGACTATATGTGTGTCGAAACATATGTCTCAACATGGGTGGGGTGAATATAGAAATAAAAAATAATATGAAAGTATATAAATATTGACACACATGCAATCATTACCATTTGGTTCAGAAACAAAGACTATCTGACTGCCAAAAATGCTACATTCACTACCATCTATAAATGAAAAACACTAAAAAACTATAATCTACATCACACCACTAACTGATTACCATTATACATCCAATTAATTTCATTACTATGAAGCATTCACATTTAACTGCCTAGACCATAATTTATATATTTAATTGACATCTACAACCTATTAACAGTACCAAACCCAATACAATTATAAAACTATTAACCCGTTAATTATTATATCACTACCATAGTATCTAGAATTATGAAAAAATAATAATAATATGATCATAATTTTCATCACCCCATCACCTCATATCCACAATAGAATCACCAAAAACACCACCTAAATTCCCAAAAATTATGTCCAAACAACAACCTCCATACAACACTAAAATCATATTCAAACAACCACCACCTCACCACTCCAAATAAATGAAAAATTAATACCACCATTCCACAACAAAATCACAACCACATCTCACCCATTAGCCCAAAATTATATCCCAAGAACTTATCTTTATCCCCCTATCACAAACAAACATTTCCAGACACCATGATCAGTTTATATATATTCAACTAGGGATTTTATCACAGTCTACTTTATTATATGGGTTTTATACGATAAGCCATAATTTTTTTAAGATAAATATAATAATTATTTTATTAAAAATTAAAATATAAAAACTCATATTATAAAGGTCTATATTCATAGACAGTTATTACACTAATGCATTTTGTAAGGGTAATGTCTGTGATGAAGAGATATTCTTAAGGTGGTTCAACAGACATGGTCGGGGTTTTCGTCTCTACAATCATAAACATATCCTATATGCAGTTTCAATCAGGCTTTAGTCGTTGAATATTGAATTTTTATTGTTCAAGTGAAAATAAACGTGATTCTATCTCCATCGAAAGCTCTTATAAATGGTCATCATTGTGTATGATCCTACTAGTCAAGATCATCGCTTCCTTTGCCTCTGTTATCTGGATTTATCATAACACTATAAATAGATACTACCAATATGATCACTGTAAAATTTATATACTATCAATGGTTATGTTTCATAATGGTATTTTAAATATGATATGATATAAATTATAACAGTCCACAATAAAGAAAATTGTACATGCATTTTCTATAATTACATTTATTGATTATTATTTTACTCATTTAAAGGGAATTTCATTTATAAATGTTTGGGTAATTTCAGGATTCAAAAATTCAGGAAATTTTCCATTGAAATTTCATTCATACACTAAATTAGATGGGGGGTACTTCGGTTTCATCACCTCTTATGGTTATCAAGATTCTTTGAACAAAATAGGGTTCCACCAGAACACTTTGACAAGGTGAGATATCTTATTTAACAGAACATTGTCTCAATGATATAAAATATTCACTGGTTTCTCCTAGTATAAAAGTTAATTGTACTTTGGTACCACATCTGGATTCGATAAATTTGAGGGGTAAGGTATTTACATTTTTAATAAGTAAAGTGGAACACCTCATATAATTTAGATCCATTATGTGGGAATTCTAGTCGGTATTCCACCACTCCAATGCAATCAGGGATTTTGAAGTGTCTGGTTTAACTTATAATAAAATTAAAATCCATCCAAAACCTCATGAAATTATTACTAGGTGATATACAAAAGAACAAATTATCTATGACATCAATCTATAGTCCTCATAAATTATTACCAACATATATTTTGTATCAACATTGTGAAAATTTATTGCTATGATGAATGGTTTTAACCATCTCCATCATTTCATGGATAAGATAAAATTCAATTATTATTCACTATCCAAATTCATCCAAGCATATCGAATCCCAAAATCTATTTCAATATAAAGTCTCATAAGGTTCTATATGAATGATAGAATGAAAACTATTATTATATGATAAATCTAATAGGGCAAGTCATGGATCCCAACATCATTGGAAATCCATTTAACCTTATATTTTTATATCCTGTAGAGTCTAAATGGTTCTCTCAAAATGAAAACCCATTAATCTGAGACATGTAGTACTAAAACTCACCTCTATATCTAATTCTTTAGGAAATATTCTCTAAAATCTCTTAGTATTACTCAATTATTGGCCATGTATAATAGAGGGTCTAACTCAATATAGTATTAACTCTTACCTCAAGTATATATTATATTGTTTTTCTGGAGATAAATCTTCATTGAAAATATTGAAATTAACAATCTTTTTATGGACATCGACTACCTCCCTAATGGTGTTATTTATATTATGGTTCCTGGGGAGACCTATGAAATAAATAAATGGTTATATTTTCCTATTTCTATAATAGTCTAAAAAATGGTTTCATAACACACTTATACTATTTCCATTCATTCTTGGATTTTTTTTCATACCCACCATATTGTAACAAATTAGGCAATATACCTCTTCATGTTATCCAACAAGAAGTTTTTCATTAAATTTTTATACATTATAGGGATTTATGGATTAATTGAGTGGGATGAAAAGTGTGAATCATCCAGAATTTCCCACATCAACTCTGGTTTCCATGGGAAATGTAGCGGGTTCCAAATTTTATGACACCACATTTACCAATGTTTAACTATAGAAAATTCTTTACATTTTTTTACCTCATCATCTATATGATCCACCAAGATCCTCTCAATAATAGATTGTTGAGATTTAATTTCACCATGTTTTGATGAATATACAATTGAGGATTTTACAATATGTATATGTGTCACACTTCTCTCTATAGGGATAATGTCACCAAATCATTAGTTTTAAGATCACAACAACTAATTATCAATAATTTTTTGGATTGTTCTTCTCATGGATTGTTAATTTTTATGAGCCATAATCTATAAATTTTTAATTATTAATTAGTAAGAAACCCAATCCAATTAGGGATTCATCATTTTAGACCAAAAATCCTATCCCATTGGTGGGAACTGTGATAACAGGTGAAAATATTAGCCTCTTCTTCATCGCATTAAATCATTATTTACATTCATCATGAATAAAACACTTCACCCCATTCGATTTATATTAGTTCATGGGATTTAAAATGATGAGATATTTCATAAAGAAGATCATGGTTCTCAGAAAATTCATGGATACTGTATATTTATGTTTCACAGATGATGGTCTAGTCAAATCTTGAATTGCTTTGTGTTTAAGGGATCCACATATATCCCTTTTATAGTGTTAAAATTCCCTAAAATGTAACATTCCACTAGTATATTTTCAGTTAATAACTCAACCTATAGTTTTGGAGGAATTACATTCCACTATTTAAGAAATATATTCTCTAAAAATGGGCATTTCCACATGGTAGATCTTTTAATCATTATCATTCATTTTAGTTGGACTCAATTACTCACAAGGAAAAAATATCCATTCATAAGATGGAAATTTGAATATTGATAAATAATTTTCATTTAACAATTATAGAATCATATGTCGATTCAGGGTATTGTGTATGAAATTATTCCCCCAATAATTTATATTGTCTTTATAAAAGTAATTTCAATTTATTACTAAGATAACATCAAATTATGTTAAAAGAGAATGATATTGTTTTTAGTTATAAATTTTCAAAAAAACTCAAACTAGTAAAACAATAATCATATATGTTTTTTATGATAATATAAATTAATTTCAGATGGTGATTCAATGTTTTTATAAAACATATATTATGTGATCGTGTGGCACTTATTTAAATATATGAAGACATACACAACTCTAGATTATAGGTTATGTTTACTTCAATAATCAAGATCCATATTACCACATGACCATACTTTTTTACTTGAAAGATATGATGGTTTATTCCCATCAACATTGATAACACATGGAATGTAGAATCTTCCAACATAATTCCCAAGTTTCTGTCATTTATGACATAGAATTGTAAATTGTACATTTAATTGGGCTTTATTTTCATCCATAATGTTATCTAAATTATTCATTTTTATTTTAAAATTTTCTTTTTATGCCCAATATTTCAACACTTAAATCATATTCTAGTTCCTTTGTGACATTTGTTTTGGCACCTCCTTCAAAATTTTTGATAATTAGGAAATTAAATTATTTTACACTACCACATTAATCAAAACTATCTTTCATGAGACAATTTACACATCTTCTTTGACGTGTTTGGATATTTAAGTATATACAAATTTTTTATCAAAATTTGTGAAAAATAGTTTTTTCATAATTCAATATGCCTTACTTTATCCCATTTCAGTATAGTTATATAATTTTGATAAGACAAACTATTCACATCGCACTAGTTTTTGACATAGTTTCTCATATTTCAATCCATTTAATAAAAATGATGTTAAAATTAAGGATGGTAATTTTTGAACTATTAAACACATGATCAAGTATCCTTGAAAATTAATTCCCTAACTAAAAAAATAAGTTCATTGACCTAAGATTTTATTGTAATGTCTTTGAATTTCTGTGTAATTTGTTTTATTTATATGGAATTATTTTGAGATCACAAAATTCAATGGCATGTGATTCTGAGGTCCTGAGAGCCCATAATGGAATTTAAAACGTTTTTAAGGTACTATCAATAAACGTGGGAGTGGCATTTTTTATCTTTTGAGCCTTTTCTAAAATAAAAATTCAGATGGCACATTTGACTTTAGAAAGCCAAGATTTTCTTATAAATGACATAAAATTGACTGGCAAGGGCCCAACAGAAATTTTATTTTTCAGACATTTCGAGAAAAATAATAAAAGAATTTAAATGAATTATTTTATTTTATCTCACTTTTATGTGGCGAACAACAATGATGTGAGTCAACGATAGGGTATTGATTATGCACATTAATGACCCTCATTAATGTCATGTTAACTCACAACATAATGATGCTTTAGTGATGTATAACAACATCGTTGTTTCTTAAATAAAACAGTGTAATGACGTGATGTCGCATCATAATGGGAATGCTGCGACATGCACCTATTTATTGTTCGATGCGCAAGGGAATTATGGATTAAAATATTAAAGGATGCTATGCAGAACCTCTGATGGGATTCCACCTCAGAAAATAACAATGAATACCAGTGAAAGTTCAGCATCTGTAATGCCTTTTGATGATCAGGGTTGGGAAGCAACGTCAGCATCTTAATCCCTCGATGACAAACGTCGCGAAATCAGACATCATAAGAGGTAGGGGATGTTTGATTTTAACGTATCCATGTCCTTTTTATCAAAATGACGAATGATTATTATAACACAAAATGGGTATTCTGCAGATCATGTGTTCTTGCTGGAGGGTGACTTCTTTATGGTTTTTTATACAGGATTGAGTTATCATTGTTGTTCGAAATAAAATTCCCTGACCACCCTTGTGTTTTATAATTATCATGTGGAGGGAACAAGATGATATGAACAAGACCCGAGACTCTCTTCCCTGGGTCTTATTTGTGGAAAAACACTCGAATCAATGAAAATTTATATTTGAGACCTTCATGGTGGAGAGAATGTTTTTTAGGAGAACATAGGAGCAAGTGGATAGAAGAACGGACCACTAGTGCGGACCCGGTGGCCTGTAGAAAGTCCTTCGATGTGACGACATTAGTAGTGGTGCTGGCGACTGCCATTGGTGTCCTGCAGCAGCGGACACGGGTGGGAGGCAGCGTTCAACGACGACGTGTCGGAGGAAGGGCTGCGGCCCACCGGGCCGTGATGCAGTGGAAGAAGTCGTCGGTTGGAGGTGGCAGATGCGGTCACATGACTGTGTCGGAGGGCCACATATGCGGCACCGAGCCATGTCGCATGCGGTGGGCCACGGTCTCTCGACCGTGTCAAAGGAGGTTCCCAGCAATGACCCACATAGAAATAGTGGTAGACAGACCTGACATTCGGTCGCGTCCAACGAGGCGGACCAGTTCCCCTCTTGTGGAATAGGTGGGGCACGAACCACCCAGTGGGATGGACACGCACCCAATAGGCCGAACCCGTGCTTTCATACCTAACCCACACCCTTTTCAAGACAGACAGTATCATACTGGGTCACTAGGTGACTCATCATTCTTGACCATCGACCAATTAGATTGGGTCGAGCAAGGCCTATTGGGCCTGGCCCACAAGCTAGACCAGACTAGACCAATATCAACCTAAACAAGGTCAGGTATAGACCATCTTAAATGAAAAGGGGTTTGTGGGGCCCCTAACCGGGTTGGTCGGGTCAGTCTAACCGGGTCAGACAGGGGCCCATCGCAACCCGTCCCCTCATCACTAAAATACAAGTATCTTGCAAACCACACCTTAGATTGAAGATCTGTTTGCAACGTTGGGACCCTCTCAATGAGGTGGATCTTTTTTCACGCTTTATGGTGACCTTTATGGGTGTAGAGATGTGAATAAATTCTTGGGGAGTGATTTTCCCAAGCGCACTAAATACAAAACACTATGACTGGCTGAGACCTGAAGACTGATGACTTTTGGCCCAGTGGGAAGCACCTCTCCGTGATTTGTCTTTACCACGATATAAAACACCTCTCTGTGACTTTTAAGGAAAATATTACATGATTATAATGTGTATATTATTTGGAAATGACAAGTGGAAAGTACGTCTCTGTGACTTTGTAGGCCCACGGTATGTGATGGGGAATGAGTAAATATCCAGTCCAAGTTTAGTTGGAAGAACCTCTTCATGATTTGGAAGGCCCCCTATACTCTCTAGAGGAGAAGTTCTCCAGAAAATGAGGTGTTTGATGATGTCACTAATGATGCTACAATTACTACCCTAGAATACACATTGTGTGAGCTGTCTTTTGTTTCGTGCTTTACCTTGAGGTATGTTTGTGTGGTATTTCTTTTTTGATTGGGGGTATCTACTGAGTACTGAGTTAGTCACCCCTGTAAGGTATAATCCCACTTCTATTGTGTCTGGTGTAGATGAATAATGTTATGACATTGGTGCTATGGTAGATGGGACTGAAAGATTCTATGATAGTGGAATTGGTGGTATTGGACCAGGAGGGGCCCGATAGGACAGGGCAGACATGACATAATACTTCGGCTTCGAGTAACTTCACTACTCTCATGATAAGGTGGGGTGTTCTGCTGATGGATATCTGGGTTTACTTTTTTTTACAGGCAGTTTTCATTTCTTGGTTGGGTTTTTATTTTAGCCTAATTACTTTTAGATGTAGTTGCACTCAGGTTTGTTTTAGTGGAACTTGTTTCCCCTTTTTAGTGTGTTGGGATATGTTTGGGCGTGTCTGTAAATACATGTATACAAGAAAATGACTCCCACTTTTAGGTTGATTCCTTTAGCACTATTCTCTATCCCCTGGCCTTCAGGAGGCGGGGTTTGGGTAGTCATGACACAAGACTCGGGGGACAATTCAATACATAGTGGTAACAATGGGCGATTGGTCCTACCACAAAGGCCGAGAGACTATTGTTTTTGTTTTGGGGAAACAATGTTATGTGTTGCGAGTTTGACTTTTAGATTCGGGGAGTCCAGTGTTGGTGTGGTCGCCGATGTATCCATACACTAGGACCTTGAATTATGATTTATGCTCAATACTGAAATACATTGGTTTCATAAGTGTCTCCTTATTTTGAATAAGAGTCATCTCAACTGGTATAACCTTCTAACTGTGGTACATATCGATCTATCTTAGGATGCCTCCACTTTGATGACCAGCCATGATCCAGATACAAGGTCCTGAGCACAACCCACCTGCCGATGAGGTGTCCATTCAGGGACCAATGCTTGAGATGGCCCTACTTGGTTTGCCACCAGTACTACCTCCACCCGAAGGTAATCATCAATTGCCAATAGTTCCGGCAGAGGACTCTTGTAGGCTCAGTGCCATATATGTGTTTCAAGGATAGAGACCTACTAGGTTCATGGGAGAGATGGAATCTTAGGTCTTTGAGGACTGGATGAAGGTTTTCATGTGGGGCTTTCGCTTAGTGAGGACACCGCATGAAAATATGGTGATCTTGGAAGTGAGCCTTCTATAGGTCTCAACAGGGGGATGGTGGTGTTTGACCATCAAGGCTCACGATGAGGGGGAACTCACTTGGGTTTACATTGAGTGGTATTTATAGGAGGTTTTTTTTTCCACTACCTTGTATTATATGCGCATCCAAGAGCTGCTCCACCAACAACAAGACAACATGACAGTGGCCGAGTACTACAAAAGGTTCACAGATCTTTCCAAAAAATCCATATATGTGGTACCAGGTCCGTTCTTTTGGGATCAAGCCTTTGAACAGGGACTCAAGTGGTATATTAGGGGCTTAGTGGTGTCTCTCAGCATCCATACCCAGGCCAGGGTTTTGGACCAAACCCTTCTGATGGAGATCTTATTGGGGGAACAGGAGCCTGAAACTAGAGATACAAGTAGACCCTAGGGAGTGATGTCTTTGTTAGGTAGTAGACTACAAGAGCATGGGCCCAATTGGGCCGAGGCCGACCCCAGGACTCAAGGTTTCAAGTGAGAGGCTCCCAGGCCAGAGTGAGTCAGGCGGGGGCTAGGCTTTGCTACTCATGTAGAGGGAAGGGACTCATGGCACATGACTACCTGACCCACCGTATAGATGACCAGCTGACGGCAAGGGGCCACCGAGGTAATCATAGTGGTTCAAGTGAGGAGGTCCATAGGTCGGTGGATATGGAATGAGAGCTGGCTGAGTAGCATGTGGTGGGTGACAGTTCAAGGTGTTACCACCACCACCCCCAGGTGGTCCACCCCGACCTCATGGTTTTGGAAGGAATGTACGAGCTCAGGTCTAGGCAGTATGGGATTATGAGCATGGTGCTCTAGAGATGATCCAACGTATAATCTATGTATTCTCCACCCTAGCTGCAGTACTTATAGACTGAAGTGCTAGTAATTCCTTCTTTTCCATGACTCTCGTTCTAATCTTTGAGATTCCAGTGGAGGCAATAGCATGTTCCTTATGGGTAGAGACTCCAATGGGAGGGGATTCGATAGTTACAAACTGGTGCCGACAATGTGAGCATACTCTAGGAGGCAAGATCTTCGGATCGGATCTCCTAGTAGCAGCATCAAGGACTTATAATTTCATATTGGGTATGGACTGGTTATCCACAATCCATGTAGTGATTGACTATTTTAGGTGTACAATGTTGTGTTTCTGGAGATATGGAACAATTTTTTCCTTCCCCAGCAATAAGAAAACCCTTGAAGAAAAGGATGGACTCTCTCTAAGGAGGGTGAAATCGATCACTCACCAGTTGGCCAGCCTCACCCTTGTTGAAGTGGAGGATTGGAGTCCAAGTTTCCGATAGTGGTGGAAGAGTATGAGGATTTTTTCAATGATGAGGATCTTGGTATACCTCCTCATAGAGATATGGACTTCTGTATTGACATGTACCTCAAGATGACACTGATATCGACCATGTAATATTGAATGGCTCCTGAAAAGCTTCGCAATCTCATGGTACAACTAGATGAATTGCAGGAGAAGGGGTTTTTAAGGCCCGACATTTCACCATGGGCAGCCCTAGTGATTTTTTCCAAGAAGAAAGATGGGAGTTTGGGTTATGAATGGAATTCTGATGCCTGAACCAGTTCACCATGAAGAACAAGTAACCACTACTGAGATTGATGAACTTTTTTGAGAAACTGAAGGGGGATAAGTGGTTCTCAAAGATAGACCTTAGATCAGACTATCACTAGCTCCAGGTATGAGATGAGGATATACATAAGACATCCTTCATGTGTTGTTAAGGACACTATTATTTCATGGTGATTCCTTTAGTCTTGACCAATTCCCCAGTAGTGTTCTTGGGCCTCATGAACAGGATATTCTATCCCTACCTCGTCCAGTTCATCGTTGTCTTCATCGACGACATCTTGTTATACTTAGCGTCAGAGGAACAACATGTTGTACACCTTTGGAGAGTCTTGTATTCACTATGAGAGCCCCATATATATGGTATGCTCTCAAAGTGTCAGTTTTGGATTCAGGAAGTCCATTTCCATGGACACGTCATCTCATAGGCTAGCGTTGGAGTATATCCAATGAAGATAGAGGTGGTTCTTTCTTGGGAGCCTCACAAAAGTGTGCCTAAGATAGATAGATTCTTACGGTTGGATGGTTAATATAAGAGGATCAATCCCAAACTTTCAAGGGTAAAATCATCTTTATCATTAATTAAATGGAAGGGAAAATCCTTCGTGTAGACGGAGACTTTCCAGAAGTGTTTGTAGGAGCTGAGGTGGAGACAGACTAGTGCCCCCATATTGAGACTACTAGACGAGGGCATTGTGAATGTAGTTTATAGCGACGCATCAGGGAACGATCTTGGTTGTGTCCTAATGCAAGAGCGAGTGGTGATCACCCATGGATCATGTCTGTTGAGGAAGTATGATCAGAAGTACATGACCCATTACCTAGAGATAGCAACACTTTTCTCTTCCATGAAGATGTTGCAGCACTACTTCTTGGGTGAGGGGTTCACCGTTTACTCTAACCACAAGAATTTTAGGCATATCTTCTCCTAGAAGGACCTGAACCTGAGATAGAATCGATGTATAGAGTTCTAATAGGACTACGATTTTGAGATTGTCTATACTCCAAGAAAGGGGAATTTGGTTGTAGACATAGTTAGTAGGAGGTCTAGTTTATATCTATTGAGTGAGGCAACAAAGAAGCTATCCATGATGCAGATATACTTCACGGATGATGATGGAGAATATTACCTTCAGTCAATGACTGTTAATCTCCTACTGTTACACTATGTTAGGGAGGAACAGATCATGGATGTAGATAGTGAGGACTTTCGTTCTCAGTTATCCCCTGGAAATCCTCCTGATTGATTTTTAATAAGTGGGGAGCACATCATCCCTTTTAGAAGACACACCATAGTAATGCTGATGTTACAGGAGGATATGTTGAGGGAGTAATGTAATCCCCCTCTAGTGGTACATCATAATGTGGAAAAGATGTACCAAGACCTCTGGTGTCAGTATTAGTGGTCAGGGATGAAGAATGGAGTGGTCGAGTTCATCTCACGATCCCTCACTTGTCAGCAAGTGAAGGATGAGCACTAGGTTCGAGTCGGTCTGACACATCCTCTCGAGGTACTAGAGTGGAAATGGGATGTTATTTCTATGGACTTCATGAAAGGGTTACCACGTACGTCTAGAGGTAACAAATCTATTTGGGTGATCATTTAATAACTCACCAAGTCATCTCATATCCTTACCATCTAGGAGTAGGGACTAGTATAGGTCTTGAGACTTCTCTACATCCAAGATATAGTGCAGCTTCATAGGGTGATTTTTACGATAATCTCGAATCTCGACACCATTATTACATCCCATTTTTGGAAGGGATTATATGACACGTTCAGGATGAAACTGAATTTGGGTACAACTTTTCATCCCCAAATGGATGGTCAGACAGATCAGACCATACATACCATGGAGGAAATGCTTGGTGATTGCAACCTAGACATGGGTTGTAGTTAGGAGGACCAACTTCCATTGGTTTAGTTTTCATATAACAACAATTATAACTACACCGTTGGCACAACACCATTTGAGGCCTTGTACAAGATTCCTTATAGATCACCCATATGCTGAACTGACCCAAGGAATCGGCACTCATTGGTCCAGAGTTGGTACAACCTACCTCCAAGAAGGTGATGATCATCTAGGAGTGGATGAGGACTGCACAGAGAAGACATAAGTCTTATGCTGGTAGGAGACGGAGACCCTTAGAGTATGAGAAAGGAGGTCATGTGTTCTTTAGGGTCTCACCCTGATGAGGATAGCAGAGATTTGACAGGGGTGATGAGTTTTCTATGCGTTTCATCAGACCTTTTCAAATCTTGAGCAGAGTTGGAGAGGTACCGTATCACCTAGATATTCCCCCATTGATGCACCGAGTGCATGATGTTTTCCATGTGTCACAGTTGAGGAGGTACTTGCATTATCCATCACAAATCATCGACTAGGGCGAGTTGGATAATGATGATGGGGAGAAATTTGCGGAGTTCCTAGTGGAGATAGAGGATAGACCGGAGTAGGTCCTAAAAAGATTTTTGATTCCTCTAGTGTGCGTCTGATTGTAGTAATGGAATATCTATGAGAGCACATGGGAACATGAGGCCATGATTCGTGCTCAGTAGCCCCAAATTTTTGTTGTTGATGTTTTGGATTTCAGGGACTTAAAGACCTAAGTTGGGGAGAATGTAACATCTTATAATTTCAGTGTATTTTTTATATGGAATCATTTTGAGACTGTGAAATTTGAAAAAACATGATTCCCTGGTCTAGAGAGCCCAAAACAGAATTTAAAACATTTTTATGGTACATTAAGTTAACGTGCGAGCGGGATTTTTTATCTTTGGAACTATTGCTCTGATCAAAAATATGAGGGCTACATTGAATATATAATGTTATGATTCCTGTTGAAATTTCATAATTTTGGTTGATGAAGGCCGACAAGAAAAGTTATTTTATGGAATTTTCGGGAACATAATAAAATAATTTAAAAGATATTATATTTTCTTTCTCACATTTTCATGGAAGATAGCGACGCTGTGGGGTTACGATAGGAAGCGGTGAATCACATTAATGAGTCTTTCTAATGTCTTTTTAATTCAAAAAGTAAAAATGCTTTAATGACATGTAACAATAATGATGTTTCTTTAATAAAATAGCATAACGATGTGACGTCGCATCATAATGGGAACACTATAACATGCTTTGGATTATAGTTTGAAGCACTGGGGAAATATGTATTAAAATTTTGGAGGATTCTCTAGGAAACCTCTAATGGGATTCCACCATAGGAAATAATTGATAACACTGTTGGAACTTCATTATCATTGACGCCTTTAGATGATTGATGATGGGAAGCAATGTCGGCGTCTTCATCCCTCTAGGAAGAACACCACGACATCAGACATCATAATAGGTAAGATTTGTTTGATTTTAATGTTTCCCAATCCTATTTTTCCAAAACGACTAATGCAGATTAACCCACAAAAACATTAATCCACAAACCGTGTGTTCTTGCTGTAGGGAGACTATTTGGGGTTTCTTTATCCTTGATTGAATTATCATTGTTGTTAAAATTTAAATCCCAGTACCCCCTTCTGTTGTTCATATATAACTCAGAGGTCTTGGGTCGACACGTACAAGGCCTAAGCCCCTCTATCATGGGGGTTCGTCATAGCCAAAAACTCAGATCGAAGGAAAGAGAGATTTGAGAACATCGTAGTAGAGAGAATGTTTCTCTGAGAATGTAGTAGCAAGCGACACAAATAAAGGACCACCAGTGCAGACTTGGTGGTCCGCGGAAGAATCTAATGACACGCTGGCGTCGACGAATACTAGTGATGGCCCATGGCGGGAGCCACATTTGGGAGGTGGCATTCCATGACAGTGTTCCAGATAATGGGTCGCAGCTCACCTGACCACGACGTAGTGGAAGAAGTCACCGGCTGGGGTGACGGACCGTGGTCGCTCGACCACGGTAGATAAGGAACCCCTCAGAAAGCCCTAAGGAAATGGCGGTGGACGGATATGGCATCCACCTACATCCAGCGCGACAGAACAGTCCGACTCTTGCGGACTAGGTAGGGAGCAGACCACCCAGTGGGATGGACCAGCACCTAGTGGGCTGGATCCACACCAGCAAGCCAGACTCACACCCTCTTCGAGCTGGGTTAGACTAGATCAGGTTCCCCGGAGACTCGTTATGTTGGACCCTCCACCAACCAAGTCGAGTATGGTGAGGCTTATTGGGATTGGCCCACTGGCCAAGCCAGACCAGACTGACCTTGACCCACACCTGGTCTGGTCTCATCCGTCTTAATGAACCGAGTTATGTGGGACCCTTGTGCCTGGTTGATTAGGTCACTATAACTGGGTCGGACTGAGATCCATCATTACTAGCCCCCTGGTTACTAAAAAGCATGTATCTTGTAAAACACGCGTCCAATTGACGAGCCATTTGCCGAGTTGGGACAATCTTGATGAGATAGATATTTTGGAATGCTCTATGGTGACCTTAGTGTATGTTGAGATGCTACTAAAGTCTTGAGGAGCGGTTCTCCTAGGAGCACTACATACAGTACCCTGTGACTGGATGAGACCGGAAGATTGCTGACTTTTTGGCCAGTGGGAATCACCTCTTAGTGAATTGGCATGACCGTAGTGGGAAGCATGTCTTTATGAATTTTCATGCCCAAGGTATGCTGTTAGGATGAGTACCTTAGTTGGCCATGAATAGTGGGAATCACCTCTCTGTGTCATTTTAAGACCACAACACATGATGGGGGAGGAGTATCTAAGCAGTCTACGGTTAGTGGGAAGCACATATTCATGACATGGAAGTCCCACTGTACTCCCTAGAGGAGGAGTTCTCTAGTATCCAAGGTTTTTGATGATATGATATATGATTCTACTATTACTAACCTAGAATATACCTAGTTTGAGCTATCTTGTGTTTTGTTATTTACTTTGAGGACTTGTTGAGTGGTATTTCCTTTCTGTTTTGGGGTCCCTACTGAGTATCGAGTTACTTACCCATGCACGAGCGTCTCTTGCACGTGTTGTGTTTGGTGAAAATGATCTATGTTATAAAAGGGGTGCTCTGGGAGAGGAGACTGATGAATGCTATGATGATGGACTTGGTGTCCTAGGACCATCTAGAGACCAGTAGGACCAGGTAGACAAGACATACTACTTCGGCTTCCATTAGCTTCACAATTCTCAAAATCATGTGGGGATTTCTGCAGATGTACCTTAGTGTTTCCTTTTTGTACTTGCTATTTTCAATTCTTTATTTGGTTAGTATTATAGACCACTTACTTTCCGTTGTATTTTCACTCAGCTTTGTTTTAGTGGTATTTTTTTCCACTTTTGAGTGGGTTGGGAAGTGGTTGGGCATGTGTTTGTGTATAGGTACTTAGGAAAATGCCTCCCACTGGCATGTTAATGCCTTCAGCCTAGTCGCTTTCCCATGGCCTTCAGAAGGTAGGTTTGGGGTAGTCATGACATGGGCCCCAGGGGACGGTTCATGAAATTTATTAGGTTCAATATAAGTTATCCATGTTCTATTTCCAAAAATAAAGTCATATAGTCATTTTTCCATTGATAATGATTCTTATAGATATTCAAAATTCACTAAAAAAATACCCCAAGGAGAGTCACAGTAGGTGTAAAACAATTCATTTTTTTCATTTACCTGGTGACGATTGAGTCCAGCTCAATTTTACCGTTTTCAGGTTATTATCCTTAGGTACAACTATACCAGAGACAAAACCAATTGTATAATACAAGAATTATTGTATTTTCTTAGAAACCACATAATTTGTACTTTACTGAAGCTATGGATGATTTTATATGGATACTGATATCCCTATGGATTTTACTATAGTTTTCCAATCCAACTTGTCAAGGATAGATATACTAGGAGATGATATGAAATATAAAAACAAATATCCTTATTGTACTTTATTTCATG
This sequence comes from Viscum album, assembly GCA_963277665.1. NCBI lineage: Eukaryota > Viridiplantae > Streptophyta > Magnoliopsida > Santalales > Viscaceae > Viscum > Viscum album. The sequence continues at coordinate 1,542,196,314 of OY728135.1, read as the reverse complement.
ATTTATAACTTAATGATAAACATAGGATGACCCATATTGAACATAAGTACTAGTATATTTCTATAATTAGGAACATAAAAAAATTAAATAGTATATTTATATATAAACTAAAACTCCATAACCTGAAATTATATTTTGTTGATATTAAAAAAAATGTACAAGATAACCTAGGGAAATATATTAGAAAAGGGTTAGACATAAATCCTAGTAAGGGAATAGTCAAAGAATTGATCGATATAAGTAGTACATGTGATTTGATAGGAATATCAAGGTAACAAAAAATGGGTTAGAATTACAAACTTCCTAATCAAATAATTATATTATATGATAACAACAATGTATATTGGGAAGAAAAACATAAAACAAAAATACATAAACCTAAGAAATGGATAACCACCTTGAAATGATAAAATATATTGATTAGGTTAACCTATCATGAACCACTGATAATATTTTAATAGATTAATTATTATTAAATGCATTTGATGGATATATAATCCCCCCATCACATTTATGTCAAGTTCATGCATAATTTTTCTACATATATCATATTATATGGATGTATTTCATCAATATTAATCCAATAATTAAAGTGATTTGGTTATATAATTGGAAGTTTCCAATAAATAATGGTTATGAATGTCCAAGTGAATACATTTGTGTTGAAATGGGGATGTCTAATGAATATAAAATATTTTTCATGTAAAATCACTAGATAATTTCGACAACATAATGGCGGTACAAAACAATTCATTGAATTTTTTATCGAGAGTGAAAGGGGTCTCTTATCCCTTGGAAATAAAAAAATAATTCAATAGGAATTTGAAAAACAAACCCCAAAATGAATAATTGTAAAAAGTGAATAATATAAATAAGGTTCTTGAATAAATAAGAGAATGAGATGATCCCCTACTTCAACATAGAAATAGATTAGTTAAATGGATTAAAGAGAGGGGATGTACAATATCTCATTCTTAGACCATCAATTACAAAGTATAAAGATTCTTATAATCCCAAGATAATATATTAAATTCATATTTTAAAGGCTAATTTCCATGATTATTCTTTAATGGAAACTAGGAGAGAGAGAGAGAGAATGCCCTTATCTCGAGAGGGTGATTCAAGAAGTTTGGGAGGAAATTATTATCAGAATAGGGGAACATTGGGAGGTGTATTTATAGGTAAGGGTAGAGTAAATTCTTGACTATATGGTTTTGAGTAAAAATAATTGGGTCGTCTGTTGTGTTTTTATTTTAAAAGAGAGGATAATTATTTGTTAATTTCTAAACCTCGGGTTCAAACAGAATATGATAAGATAATCCAAACAAGAAAATATACCATGGTTTTTTACACACTTTCAGTCAAATAAGATTGAATATCAATTTTTATATAGATTATAGTATAAATCATGAATAAAATATCCTTTGTAAAAAATAAGTGAGTCATGTTTATAAATAAATGATTTTAATTCAATAAAATATAATATAGGTTTTGGAGGATTAATTAATCATAATAAAATTAATCAAAAAACATTAAAATAGTATTATTTTAAAGGATATACATTTTTTTGTCATTGATAATCCTTATTTTATTTATTACATATTTTTTTTTGAATTTTTGATTTCATAATACTAACCATACAATGATTATGTATTTAATTTTTCCCCAAAAATTTAGATATCTGATAAATTAATAATAAATTCAGCATTAGATAATTAAAAATTATGATTTAAAAAAAAATAGTTATTTTATCCAAAATAAATATCTAAATATAATAATTTAATCATTTTATTAAAAAATCCTAATTTATTTGTAAATAGTGGATTTTTGAAAAAATAATTTTCTGAACTTTATAAAAATTAAATTTCACATCATAAAATTAAATTATAATTTATATTTAATAAATATTTTCCAATAATTTTTTTTTTAAAATATCATTTATTTCATAAAAATCACAATTTAAATAAGAATATTGTAATTATTGAAACTCTATATTTTCTATAAATATAATTTCTATTTCTCCTTAACAAAATATAATTTTTTATCAAATTTATTATTTAATCATTATAATGTTTTAAATGACATATACAATAAATATTTATTAAAAAATAAAAATATATATATTTTTATTTATAGGGCCTACATACATATCAATTTATTAAACTAGTGAATTCCCTAAGGGTAACCTTTAAGATTATGTGATTTTATCTAGGTGGATTAGTTAAAATGGCATAGGAAATGTTCTGGATGAGATTTAACATCTCCCATAAGTTGTTTTGATCACTATTTAGTATTTGAATCTCACCTTGTTGTTGGTTAAGGGAAAATCCCATTTATTTTACCTCCCTTATAATCTTTGATAAGTGGAATTCATAAGTTATGATCATATTGGTCTAGGAATTCAATTAATTTTTTTATGAAAATTGGATTTGTAATTACCAAAAATATACACTTCTCATACAACTAATGACTAACAGCTATACTATCAAGGATTCTAAAGAATAATGGTGTTGTAAATATGAAAATATGTAAAATAGAAAACCTAAAATAACAATGTTATTTCATGAATTTTATATAATTTGAAATCATAATAAGTAATTTACTCCATTAAAAATATAATTTTATTTTTAAATGTTATTTTCATTACTTCCGTAATAATGGTTATTCATTACATCTTGGTTATCAAACAATATATAGATACATGGATGTACAACAATTCACATTTTGATTTTAAAAAATTTAAATACATAATTAAGGATATCTAAGTGAGTATTGTCTCCCAAAAATAATTCATTTTAGACCCTAATGTGTTATTATATTTCCTCATTATAATGAAAACATTGATGTTTGGGTGAAATATTCTTAATCATATATTCTATAGTCAAATTAAATAATTACGATGTTCCATAAATTATTTCTGACTATTAGGTGCTGGATATTTATAATACATTGAGACTTTTTGTCATAAATTCCACACTTTGTAATATCCAAGAGGGGAGGTTATGCTGATAGAATCAATAATTTGATTTCTTCTTTTTAAACATGTCATTTAAGATTCTTATTTTTGGATAGGTGTGTTATCCATATTCATGATATTATTGTTTATTTTAATCTTGAATCATATACTCTAATATATTTTTAAAACCATGATAATATATGATAGTGGAAAATTATGATATGAAGGGTTCATCCTAAGTGATATTATATTTAACAAATAAGGAAGGAATGGATTAGTTCACTACCAGTCCAAGAGATGGCATCTCTGCCCAAATATTGAAATAGAACACATATACCATATCAATGGAAATTTTGGTTTATTGATGAGTTTATTCCAGAGAGACAAAAAATATATACAGTCATATATATTAAGGTGGAAAGTAGGAAATATAGTTGATGAGATATTGAGACAAAGGGATTATATTAAATAGTGATTATATGTATATGGATGTTTTCATTACAACGAGATGAAATTTCTCTATGAAGTCCATGACATTGTTTTGGAAACTAATATTTAACATTAATAAATACAACCTAATTCGACTGTTACTGTGGACTTGAGGGTTACATAACTAGTGTATTTAAAATCTTAGTTAAATTAAATTTGAATTTTAAAAATACCTAGATTTTATAAAAGGTGTGAAAAGATTGATATTTAGATAAAATCATATTTTATATTGGTAAATATGACCTATGTTCAGAGAAATTTTTTGTGATACTATGGGTCTTGTTCAAATATATTAGTTTCATGAATTTTTAAAATATAGTGGTCGCCATGGTTATCACACTATTAGTGCTAACCTTGAAACTAAACCATGCTAGGTAAACAAGAAAAACAAGAGGACACATAGTTTTCCTGTAACCATGAAATAAAATACACATTATCACAATGAATTGCAGAAATTATTGACAGATTAATTTAGCACTACTTGTATACAGTTATAAAAATTTTCCTCTAAGCCACAGGACTATGTTTGGTGTTCTAGATATATTACCAAAATTATAAGTGCTTTTTGTAGTAATTCTCTAATGTTTTTCATGTGGGACTCTTCCACACGCTACCTAATATGGGTTAAACCTCTTTCAATATACATTCCTTTTCAAATTACTCTTGTGAACCAAATTAAATTGTTAGGGTATTCCAAACTCATTGAATACCACACATATGGGTGTGATAAATTTATTTTCCCTCAATTACATTATTATTTAGTTACCCAAATAAACTTATAATTTCGTTGATCAAACTGAAAATGGATTTTAATTTCTAGTAAAAAATAGATTAGATATATTAGATGGATATGGGTTCTAAGACAATTAAAAAAATTTCATATTTATATTTATATGGATTATATAATTGGGAATCCCTAATATGGGTTGGGAATTCATATTATTCATGAATTAGATATATTTCCTCATGTTAATTTTAAATATTAGTATTTAATGGTTAGTGTTTATTGAATAATTCTTAATGGTTATATAGGGATTGTTCTTAGTGATCCCTTATATAGGATATTGGACATGATGTCTCACACCATTACACTTGTATCTGAATAATGGGAAATGAACTCCATGTTCCTTTGCATAAGGTGTTGGGAATATCATCTCACCCCCCATATACAGTGATGTATAATATGTCTCATGTTTATACGAGATTCATGTATTATGCTCTTTAGGGATCCATTGTCTTGCTAGAATAGTTATGGATTCTTATGTTACTCCTTGGGTCCTTCTAGGATCAAGTATCCATGTATACAGATCTTAAAATCCTCACATATAGTGTGTATTTACATATATAAATATTTTATATCTATATATATGAATATTATATATATTGTTAATGTCTAAACTCATTTTGTCCTATTCTAAACCAGGTAGAGTCTGTATGGTTTCTTATTGGAACCTGATCTGACTAGTATTTATTCTTCAGAATTGGTATTATTATTATTAAATGTTATACCTACACACCTGAATGATATATAAAATGGATGAATTATTTCTAGACACTATTGGTGGTGTCATACTAGGTATATATAACCCCATGATCAGGCCACCATTGGTACCCGATTATACCTAATAACTACAGGTGTGGTTAAGGGAAACTACTTAGTTATGGTTACTTGATATGTTTTGTTTATAGCATAGAGAATTGTACCAGAGGGTCGAGCTTATGGTCATGAATCTAGTGGATTTTTCATTGATGCTTTTTGTAATTTTTATAACATGATGCATATTCATATACTCTGTAACTATTTTTTACCAATATTTTACATCAATATGTCATAAAATCATTGTATATGACATAACCTTATGTATTTTGAGTAGTATTATCTTTTCTTGGTTACTTATGATTACTATGTTTATTATTATTCATTTTCCATTGTTCCAATTTTATATTATTATTCTTCTAAGAATGTTTATTTAAAATATCTATTATACCACTATGATTTGAGGGTATAGTCTCCCAAATATACCACCTTAAACCCTCACTACTAGCTAGTGGCCACTGGTGTATTTGAGGCTCACTTGAGGACATGTTACCCACTATCTCAGGGACCCTATTAATGGTGATTCTGAGTCAGGATATTACAATGTGGTATCAAAGATTTTCTATTAATTTTCTATTTTTTTATATATGTGGAATGGTACTATGATGTAATGAAAATTATTAATGAGCTAGTTCCTTATAATAACTCACCCACATATAGTGGAAACTCAAATGACCTGGGATGGGTTATTTTTTTTATTGGATTACACTTGTTATAATTGATATTATTTCACTATTGTGTGGAACACATGATTTTTGGTGTTATTATTATTGATTTTATTGATACATTATTTTTTCTTTTATTATTATAGATAGAATTTAGCATCTCATGCATCATTATAACCACATTAGTACTAGTATTCCTTTAATTTTTCAATTCCATGTCTACATTCTACATACATTTCTTACTTAAAATAGTTTATTACTTTTATTATTATATACTGACTGTAATAAAACTATGGTTGTGTGAAATTATTGGACTAATTAATGTTCCTACAACAATCTAAATGTGGTTTCCTATATAGATCAGCGATGAAACCTTAATTACAATATTATTCAATCTTGTGGGATCTATGCTTACAAGTTTCATGGAATGAAACAACATTAGTTTAATGGATTAATTGAATGCCAAATGTGATTTATGGGGAATGTACCTCTATAAATTCTAAATGATAATTTAGGAAATAAATTCATTAATTGTAACTTTTTTACATCTTGACACCATATTTAAAGGCTAGGTTATAGTTATATTAGGCACCAATTTTTATTTATAAGTTGTATGACCATTATAAATTGGCAATGCATATTAATTTACCTATGTAATGTGCATATATATTCATAGACATAACGATTACAAAAAAAATTATAATTAAATCTATAAAATTGAAACAGTTACTCCTAAATGGGATTCCAATTGTAAGATAATGGTTGTTGTCTTTTTAAATTATAATTGAAACTCTATATGAAGAAAAATATATCATCTGATACTATACCTATATCCAAACCTTACTTTAGTAGTTGGTACTTGGGGTGTCTCTTATTTTCATATGGAATGTTAGGTTTTTCTTACTCACCAACACCTAGATATTGGAGTTGGAAGATAGGTTTGAATATTTCTATAGGATAGTAGTTTACCCATAAAATTATATATTTTTTTATATATATCAACTATTAAATAATTTAAGGAGACATGTGTTTGGTATTTTGGAAACACACCACCATGATAGCCTCAATTCATATGTTATGAAGGCGGTGATCACCATGCACTGGCATTGGTGGTCTCTAAGACACTTGTGATTCCTCCTATAATACCGACTATATAAACACCTATAATTCCAATCATTGGAACTAGAGCCTAGTTTTGAGATAGATTCCATGATATGGTGCAGTCTATGCATATTGATTCTCATCATTCCCCAACTATAGTTGAATTTACTCGAGTGTTCCAGTAGCATAATCCACCATAGTTTTTGGAGGATAGTGGACCACATGCCATAGATTCATGGATTGAGGCCATGATTTTTAAATTCAAGAATATAGAGACACCTCTAGAGCAGAGGTTTAAGAAAATACTTGTAAGATATGTGTTTATTACAGGTGATGGTGGGATTTTTTTAACTAGGAACTCAACCCATGAGATATGTTACGAATAAAATCATAAAGTATCATTAATTATTAATTATTTTTGAAGACTTTGATAGATGATAGGTCTAGATAATTTATCAACCTAATGTTGGGAACCATGTCTATCATGGATTATTTTTCTCATTTAACTAAATTTCATTGATTTAGAAAAATTATATCTAGTGGTGATCTAATGATTACAATTATATCATATGATGGGATGGTATTCACCATATAATCATAGGAAAATGTATTTTTAAAGAATAGTATTTGTGAGATAGTAAACTAGACCCTCATTAATGAGTGTAATTTTAGGGATGTTGTTGGTTGGAACTAGGGAGTTTCATCACCCAGACCATGTAGTGGTTCTTCCAGTAGGTGAAATCAATGCATCAAGGTTTATCAAAAGGGTATAAGTAGTAAGAGAATTCACAGTAATATCTTTTTTATATATAAATAGTTTGAGTAAATGGGACACAAAAAATTCGAGTGTATGTGGGATCCTGTAAAATGAAGAGACTGAGGTATGACTAGGCTTATCCATCAATTTTGAATGAATTTACCATCAGTGCCCAGTGAGAGGTGATATATATATACTCATCATTACAAAGTGGGGCCATTTTTATCTTTCTAGGAAGGCATCTAGAATACCACATACCACTAAATCCAAGGAAGTGGACATGGTAGTGGTAATCAGACTCATAACATGAAGTGATAGTATATCAGGCCTACTCGGTGATGTCAGGATATGACTTTTGAGACTTGGTATGGTCTAATTAAATATAGTAAATTATGTTCCGGTTGAGAAGAGAATGGAACCATATAATATTTGTGGTACTATTCTAGTATCATCTTCTATAGTGTCTACATTATTTGACATAGGTGTGTAACACTATTTTATATCTGAGACAATTATGGAGAGTCTTGGCTTCGAGATATATTATTTCTTTGGGGTAATGAAACTATAAACCTAATTGGGTTTCCAATAATAGAGTGTTCACAGATGTATGGATTGTACCCTGGATATAGTCAGATATATCTTCATATGGAATTTTTTTATCCTCAACAAGATAGGGTTTGAGTTAATTATCAAGATGAACTGGTTAGTTCCCTATCAATACCATAATTATTTTTATCACTGAAGTGTGATATTAACATCATCATAAGGTGGTATAAATAACCATAATGGTTAATGGTATGTCCATGAATCTCAATTAGAACCTAATAAATAGGGGATGGGTAGAGTTAAAACCACGATTACTAGTATCTTCTTGGATGATCAAGGGATACGTCCTTTTTCATTCCATCTTATGGTGGATCATTTCATGGATATTCTCCCAAATAACATATCTTAGATACCACATATGAGGTAGGTAGAAATCACCATTGATATAGTTCTAGGAGTATGACCAGTGTCCATTACTTCTTATAGGATGTCACATGGAAAGCTTCTGGAGCTCAAGAAATACCTAGAAGACATAGAATATTAAGGTTTTATCTGACCATGTACATCACCAGGGGTACACCAACCCTTATTTCTAATAAGTAGGATGGTACTCTCTATATTGTTTTTAAATTATTTATGGTGAAACAAGATTACAGAAAAAATTGATATCCACTACCTAAAATAGACGACCAATTTCATAATCTCTAAGGGGAGAGGGTGTTTTTATAGATTGTTTTGAGGTCGTGCTATCATCAAGTGTGTGTCAGATCATCATACATACCTCATAAATATTTATTAATCAGATGTGGTCATTACAATAACCTGGTAATGTAGTTACGTCTCACAAAAAATCATTTTGTTATCATTGATATGATAAATATGATTTTCTAACCATATATGGATTCATTCATGGTAGTCTTTATTGAAGATAACATATTGTCTTTCCGTTCATGATAGGACCATGAAAACCATATGTAGATAAGGTTAACACATTGGGAGAGCACCAAATTTACAATAATCTCAGAAAATTCCACCATTCTATCAACAAATCCCACTTCATGGGTAATATTATCTCAGATTTAGGATTATTAGTAGACCCAGAAAAAGTGAGAGTTATAGTTTCCAGGTAGAATCAAAATATATTCATAGATATATTATGTTTCTTACTGCTATATGGGTATTATAGATTCTTCATTAACTATTTATCATGAATAGAATAAAATATTATTGTTTTGAATGATATGGTTTTGAAATTTGTATACTCATAATCTATAGAAAGTGCCTTCAAGTGATTTAAAGGTCATTTAACTTTTAGAGATGATAAATATTTTTTCCAATCTATGAAAAAGGTATAAACTCTATTGTGACACATCTGGAATTAGACTAGAATCTCTTCTAATGTATAATTAGTGATTCATATTATACAAGTTCCATTAGTTAAGGCCTCACAAACAAAACGTCCCAATGCACCACCTTGAACAAGAATTCATAGTTCATGATTTTATATTGTTGGAGATATTATTTACTTGGGGATAATGTTTTGTATTTATTGACCACTAAATCCTCAAATTCAGCTTTAAAAAACATGATCTGATTATTAGGTAATGAAATTTTTTTGAGTACTTGAAATACTTCGATTTAAGGATTTTTTACACACTTGGTAACGATAATTCAATAAATGTTGATATGATCTAAAAAAATCATACATAGGATGTTGATGAATCCATTGGTTTGTGGAAGATTTTAGATTTTTTTTACGATATGCATGTTGAGGTTATATATGATCTTGGTTAAACTATCCTCTATGTGTTGGAAGTGACCTATACCATTCTGGAATGGGCGAGAAAGATGAAAATTTCAGATATTGTGTGCCCAATATATAGAGATTTTTTTTAATATTATGATTCGTCTTTCATTTTGACCGTGTATGAGGATAAGAATTTATGAATTCATTGGAATGCCTGTGTCCCCACATACATTTGAGAGGAGTTGATTCAAGAATTTCATGCCATAGTTTTGGTCGTACATCATGGCATATTAATGATTTATCATGACATTTATCACAATTATTGGTGGCCTTCCATGAAATAGGATATAACAAGATTTATCACTTGTAGTTCCACAAGTTATTGTTGAAGGTAGAACATTAGTGACTAGAAGGACCAATAAATATTTTCCCTTCCTAATTATAAATGGGATGATGTATCTATAGAAATCATTTTGGGTTTTCCTAGATTACCTCAAATAAATTACATGGTTTCAGTAGTCATTGAATATTTGATGAATGTCACAAGCTTCTTTCCTATTTCAAATACCATTTCTATAGAAGATCTAGGGAGTCAATATTTGTGGGAGGTCCAAAGTTTTCATGGAATAACTCATCCTATAATATATTATATGGATGTTCACTTCACATCTCATTTTAGGAAAGTGTTATATAAGGACTTGGGTAAAAATGTGCATTGAAGAATGTCCTTTCACCATTAGACCAGTGGTGAAATTAATCTCTAGATTTAGGTGTTTTAATACATGATTAATGCATGTTTCCTTCATTTTGTTGGTTCTGGGGAGAAACATAAACTCCAATTTGAGTTTAATTATTTATAATGTTTTAGTCTACAATTAATATGGATACATATGTGGCTTTATATTGTTGTTCATGTCGATCAAATATGTAATATATAGAGGTAGGAGAGGAAGCCCTACTTTTACAATGTATCATTCAATAAACTTAGAAACATTTCTAAGTGATTTGGAGGTGTATTATTATATCATACCTAGGTATATGTTTTGTGTTAATCAATATGAATGAATTATAGTGTTTGAAGTTAGTGGAACATTTTTTCTTGTGATTTTTTCCATGGTTTTTCAATCGACTAATCAAAAGGTGGGGTAATATTTCACTATGATTCATTGGACCCATTGAGGGTTTCAATTTATTTGGATTATTATCATACCAGATAACACTTCCTAAAATATACCAGACTATGAATGAATTCATTAATGTAACTCATCTTCAATTATATTATCTATAACCATCATGTGTTTTCTATCCTTATGTGGTAGAGTTCGATATGGATTATTCTTTTTAGGGTTACATGATATATATTGTGGATTAAAATGTGGAAGATCTATATGGCTGGTAAGTTTTTTTAGTACGGGTAATATGGTAGTACTACCAAATATAGGACATGACATGGGGGAGGGAAGCTGATATTCATACCCAATGGTCGAATCATTTCTAAAATGATCCCTCATTACCCTATAAAGGACTACTCAATGATGAGTTTCTTTTAGGAGGGTAGGATGTAATGACCTAACTTTTGATGAAGGTATAACTCTTTTATTTTTAATAATAAATTCTATTTAATATTATTAAATTTTCTAAACAACATAAGAATGCTTTTTTTGTGATTCTAGGTATTTTTGTATGATATGTGTTATATAAAATTGAGAAATAGAGCCAGATACATGATTATAACATGGTTAGTGATAATTGAGCGACTCAGATGTGCTGGGTAAAAGTGAAAAGTAGGAGGACAGACTATTTTTTTCATCATTATAAGATAGTGCATACTCCCTTGCAGATTTTTATATATTTATGACAATAGAATTTCGCACAGCTTGTTCTTGGTTTGGAAAATCATTCTCCTTACCTTTGTTAGTGGGGTTTATAGTGAGTGAATGGCTCATAGATGACATTCCATTTGGACAACTATGTGACCAAACCGTGGAACCCATTTTAAGTGGTGAACTTACCATTTTTCCATGATTTCATTGAATTATCACCCACCTTGTTCTTTTCCCATTTCTAGTAGATGGCCCCTCCATCACTCTCTCATGAGCTCTCCCATGTATTTTCTTGGATTTTTGATAGCTCTAATATCTAGACTTAGATTTTATCGCCATCAGAAACATTGGATCCAAAAAAATTATCTTTAATCCATAGGTTTCCATTATTCATCCATCTTACCATTACAATCAAGTTATTATGCAAGATAATTTTCCATATTTTCATATAATTTTTCTATTTTTGTGATGTTATCTATTTTTTCTTCAAATTAGTCGATGTTGTTGGATGAGTGGTCATCCATAGACTCAATTTATGTGGTCTAGAAATATGGGCATAATTTTAACTATTTTCTATTGTATATCACCATATTTTCATACACCTAAATCTTATATTCATTTCCTAAAATGGTTTAATCATATTTTAACATTTATTGCATGTTTAATTACTCCCATAGACCATACATAATTATTAGTGGATGTCAAAATCAATGAATAACACCTTATTGGTTCTGATAAATTGATTTCCCCAATTTTATATATTTTTTAGTTAAAAAATTAACCTTGAAATATTTTTATTGACCTGAAAATTGATTTTCTATGATTTTAATTCAAATGGTTTAGTTATATTAAATGTAAATGGGTGGAAAGGTCACACCATGTGTTGCATATGTATATTTATATAGATTATAAAATTGATATCCCATTGATATATCGAGACTACTAATTTTTAAAACATTAGAGGTAATTCCCTACGTTTATTATTATTATTATAAATCTATCAATAGTGGATGTTAAAAAATGATTAAGGATTCTATTGAGTAGTTTGTTTCAATCTCCATTACATTGGGTGTTAAGCATGACATCTTAAAATTTTATACTCTTTTCTAAAGGATGGGAATGATGGTCAACGTTCCTCAACATTGGGTGATGGGAATGAGGTATCGCCCCCCCATATAGAGTGGTGTGAAATACGTCTCATATTCATATGAAAATGAATTCTTGTTCCCATTCAGGTTCCATTGACACATTAGACTACTAATGGATGTCAGATTTGTGCCCCAGATCTATGTAGAACATAGTATGCACACATATTGATCAAAAAATCCCCTCATGTTGTATCTATATACATGTAAACATATTAAATATTTATATATTAATATTATATATATGGTAACTGATTAGACTCATTATTTCCTATGTTGAAAATGCTAGAGTTATTCAGGTGTCCTATAAGAAATTTAGGAGACCAATATTTATTCTTCAACATTGTCATAATAATAATAATAATAATTATTATTATCTATTATACATGTACAATTTTATCTATGTAATATATCTAAATTATTTATATATATCATTCTTGGTGGCCTACAGAGTCTATTTTAAACATTACTCAAGCCACATTTTCTACCTGAGTATATCTTATGATTTAATATATAGATAAGGTCAAGAACCCTATCATAGATGCTTGATATATTTAATTTATAGCTCAAAGCATGGGAGTAAAGGATAGAGAAAATACTCATGGTGCTAGTGGATCTATCTTTTGGATTTATTGTATTTTTGTATAGGATGACATATATGTCTGTACATTGGATCCCCTGTTTTCACTTTTTGTATGTTATTATGACATGTCATCATTTAATTTTACTCAACCATTTAGATTTCGATTAGTATAACAGTTTCTTATTTCTGATTCTAAAATAGTTTAATATTATTCATTATTATGCTATGTAATATATAATATTCTTCTTATAATATTGTATTTCATTCATTATATCTATTTTTCACTTTTATAGAAGTGTATATTCTACCAATTATCCCACCTTAGACACTCACTACGTGTAGGTTTCCTCTAGCATATAAGGAGTTGTGCTTGAGGCCATCTTACCCAACTGCTCGGAGAATCAGTCAAGGGGGACCATAGGTTGGGTTGTTACAAATTTAGTGTTAGAATAAACATTGTTATTCAGACTGGGGAATAATAATTATTTAGACAATGATGTTACAATAAATTCAATCACCAGTTATTTCTATTTGGAATATATGCGAGTTTGTTATTAAATAAATATTTATTATCATATTAGTGTATATAATATTTATTTATTTAATAAAAAATTAAAATAATGATATTTATTTATTTAAATACATGATTATTATTCTAGGTTAAATACATGTTGAGGATATATTTTGGTTTATGTTATGGGCCAAATGGGAATGATATATTATTTAATTTCATTAAAATAATTGTGGATGTATATCATAAATGATATTTAAAATTTTTTGTTTATGGATGAATAATGAAATATAAAAATAATTATAAATATAAGAATAATAAATATGGGGTTTACCATTAATTTATAATTAAAATATGGGATTTTTTTATAAACGAATTATCTATCTCAATGTATATAACCCAACATATATCATTTCTATTTTAAAGTTAATATTTTCACAACATATTTTATAATCCTTCATAGATTAAACAACCCATAATTACTTGATTTATAATAATATATTTACTTTATTACACTTCCAAGAACATTTTGGTTTTAATTTATAGATTATTAAAAAAATAAATTAAAAAAGTGGACATTTCTACAAAGTATCCATTCTGTTCCTCACAAAATTATCCTTATGAAGACACAATGTCTTCATTCATGGTATCGACCCTATAAAGATATCTAACCTATATAAATTTTATATCCATATATATGATTTATTAAAATTATTTTTGAAAACATGGGATGATAAAATATTCATAGAAGGGGTCATAATAGAAAATAATATAATAAGTCCATTTTTAAACCATGTAAATCTGAAAGAAAGTTCCCATTAATGAAAATGAACATTGGAAATAAAATATTCATTTACATTGTCTTGAAAACAAATTAATCACAAAGAATTTTTCATTTAAAATTTCATAAAAAATCATATTATAAACAAATCATAATCATAATGTTTTCTTTAACAATATAAAAAATGTAAATAATTTCCATGAAACAAGTCATTTTAATTTTTTTTAAAATACTCATAAGTTTCTCCAAAAAATTAAACATATTTTTATTACCTGACTAAATAAAAAGAAGAAATATGCAATCCTTTTAAAGAATATCATATTATTAACATTAGATAATAACCTTACATCCACCATTAACATAACCCTTACAATGGAATCACATTACCAGATAATTCCCATATATCTTTACTGGAATGTAAAATAGGTAAACTCCATCACTTTACCAAATTCATTGGAGAGCTCTATTAGGTCACCTGAAAGTAGTTATATATTGAAGTCACCAAACATTCATATAAAATTTCTAAGAATAATATAATGAATAAAATAATATTTATTGTTCATTAATAATAAATCCATTTGAATTTGAATTCAATCCCATGAACAAAAACACGTCTAGTTATCTCATAAAAATGAGAAAATGTTTCTATTTCAAATGAAATACATTTTAAAACTACATATTGATAGAACATTGGGAGAAATATTTTCATTAAATAAAACCATGTAAACCTTTATAGTAATATTGATGAATAATAATATCTATAATGGTCGAAAAAGTTTTTTATTCATATATATAAAAATATTTATCTTCCACTTTGTTGGGACATATATCTATATGACCCCATTACTGTCCATTTCATTTAAATATGATGAGACACTAATTTCTCTATCATCAACCATTTTTATGAGTTCTTATTTCAGGTTGTTATGCTGTTGAATTTTCACGACGATTTTCCAAGACAATGTCATTGTGTAGTGAATAAAATTATCATTTCTCTATCAAGGGTATTCAACTTTATGCACATTTACTTCTTGATTATAAAACTTCATGTATGTATTTCACGTCACTTTATCGTGGAATAAATTATGTTGATTGATTCCATGTTGTATGATCCATGTGGAAAACTTATGCATTAAATGAAATGTTTAATAAGTGTGCACCCTAATAGCACTCCAATGCATTGGGTAAAGTATAGTATAATGATATGTCATGTGAAATGATTGTTTACTCATTCTAATTCAAGTGCAAAGAGGGTTTACTCGGGATTTATGTGCAATGAGGGTTTACTCAAGCTTTATTTTATGTTAAGTGTTGTTGCCATATTTCTATGTTATGATTATCATGTTTTAACATACCTTTATGTTCTTGTATATCTTCTACTCCATTGGTATGCCTATTGTATAACATGAATTGTATTCCTCATGTTATTCTATGTCTATTCCCTAACAAGGCTTTATAGCTCACCCTTTTCTTATGAATATCCTCAGGTTATCCCTTGAAATGATATGTATGAGGTAATGTAGTGGTCATGCAAAGGAAGTTTTCAATAAGATGTTGGGTTTCATTTTTAAAGTTATTATGTAATGATCTTCATCCCTAAATACACTAGCCATCTCAATATTATATGTTTTATCAAGTGATGTTTAGGTAATAAATCATGTTTAAGTGTGTAACAAAAAGCAGGGTTGTTATAGTTGGTATCAAAGGATAGGTTAAGTTATTTTTTTGGGATTTGGATTATAAAAACCTTATTAAGCCTTATGGATAAGACTAAGTATAATAAAAATATCCCCAGGTGTTGGGGATTATTGAGTAAGTAGTTTATCAAGAAAATATATCCCTGTCTGGATACGAGCAGGTAGAGGCTTCTCTGGCACAGATGTACCTAGGGATGGAAACACCGAATAAGAGTTTCAGGCTTGACCCGGGGTATCCCGATACACTACAATGGGCCTTGCTACAATCTTTGTTAGGACAGTTCTAGGGGATATGAATTTGAATGTTCATAAGCTTAATATGAACTATTATTAAGGGGATATAAAAATTCCCCAAAGAATATATGTTAGAAAGTAGATCATGGATAACATAGATTGAAGCCCATAGATTGATAAGTTAAGAAAATAAAATCAATTTATAAGTCATCTGTTTTGGCCTTGGATTACACTTTATGTGTTACCCCTAACTTTCCATTTATTCCAGCAAATGGCCGGTAATAGGAGGTCTCAGGATAAAAACCAAAGTGAAGACCAATGTGATGACTGTTCTAATGAGATTCCCAATCCGATGTGATCGGGAATCACAAACTTTGTCAAGATACTCTCTCAGTTAACTCAAGAATTGAATAGAAAAATGGTTCAAGAGGAATTTTCAACCCACCACTATGAATGAAGAAGTCACTATCGAGAGCTTCATGACACAAAGGAATTCTACTTTTAATTGATCATATGATTCCTCAATCATTGAATGATAGATCAACTCCATTGAAAATATCTTATCCATCCTTCAATGTTATGAACAAGAGAAGGTTCTTCTGGATACTTATCATATGGAGGGTAAATTTTATAAATGGGGGAAATTGATAAAAAATATGATTCCTAAGGAGGAGATCGAGGCATTGGAATTGAAGAATTTCAAGAAGATGTATTTTGATAAATATTTTCCATGCACCCTCTGGCTTAAGATGGAAAGGGACTTCCTTTCCCTCAAGAAAAAAGACAATGAATCTACCAGAGTGTATGAGGAAAAAATTACACGGCCTTCACAATAATCTTACAGCTTTTTCATTAGCCACGAATGCAAGGTTGACCGTTTCATTGCTGGGCTTAAAACTAGCCTGCGGAAAGCCCTGCTGATCTGTGACTTCGATCGCTATGAAGAAATTTCCCGATGTGCCTTCAATGCCGAAATGGAGATTAGTAAACCTCAGAGGTATCATGGTGAAATGAATTATAAGGTGGATATCAATTCTATAAGTTTTATGGATAAATCCAATGGTGATAAGAAAATATAGTATCCCACTTTCCAAAGGTGTGGAAAGAAGCACCCCGGAAATTGCCTGAAGGGCATGAAGAAATGATTTAGGTGTGGAAGAGAAGTGAACCTAGCCATTAACTGCTGACAAGAAAAACCTGAGGTTGTGAAATAGGAGAAAAATGATCTATTGGAATCTCAACGCATTTTTTATTGCATCAACTACCAAGAATTGGGTCATCTTTCAAATCAGTGCCCTATGCCAAGGATTTTTGGAAGCAACCAATAACCTCCAAGGCAGCAAGGGAAAGATTTTGCCATCATGACTACCAAAGTGAACCCCGAAAATGATGTGGTGATAGGTACACTGGTAATTCATTCATGTATAGTGAACAAAAATTTTATTCATGTTTTACACATTCTTTTATATCCTAAAATATTAGAATAACAATCCCAACACTACTAAAAATCGGGGAAGTAAAGATGTTGGTGAGTACAGAAAATGTGGAAATAATTGAAACCCATGAATATAACTCCTCCCCTGTCTTAATCAAAGGATTGAACTTCATGGGGAACTTCATAATACTCCATCTGGTGAAATTTGATGAAATTATTGGCATGGATTGACTTTCCTTATATCGAGACAACATAAATTTCCATGAGAGGGAAATAACTCTCCATGTGGAGAATTGTCCCCCGATTCTGTACAAGTGTAAGTAGGAAGATGAAACTTTTTTAGCACCATCTTCTCAAGCATGGTTATTAATGATCTATGAGCATGCGTATCTGGCTATGATTATTGTGTCTAAGGAGGCAACCAACCTTGATGACATGCCTATTGTGAGGGATTTCACTGAAGTGTTTCCCGAGGAATTATCATGTCTTCCTCCTAGAAGAGATGTTGAATTCTCAATTGATATTATACCTGGGTAATTTCTAATATCCAACACTCTGTATAGAATGGATTTTGTGGAGCATGAGGAGTTGATGAACCAATTAAAGAAGAATCTGGATAAAGGGTTTATACACCCAAGTGCTTCACCATGGGTTGCACCAGTCCTCTTAAGAAGAAGTATGGGTCAATGTGCCTTGAAATCGATTATCATGACCTTAAGAAAATCACAATAAAGAACCAGTATCCTCTCCTAGAAATTTATGAAATTTTTGATCAGCTACGTGGAGAATAATACTTCTCCAAGGTAGATTTGTGGTCAGGATATTATCATGTAAGGGTGAAGAAGGAAGATATTCCCTAGACTAGTTTTTGTTAAAGGTATGGGCACTATGAATTCATAGTAATTCGTTTTGGACTCACTAATGATCCATAAATATTCATGGACTTGATGAATATAGTCTTTAGAGATTACCTCGACAAATCTGTGGTAGTCATTATAGATGTTATTCTAATATACCCCAAAACCAAGGAGTATCATGAGGAGAATCTAAGAACTGAACTAGAAACCTTTCAAAAGGAGACTCTCTATGAAAAATACAGAAAGTGTGAGTTCTAGTTGAAAGAGGTCTCATTCATGGGCCATATAATCACAAGAAATGGTATATCTGTGGATCACTCCAAGACAACTTCAATAGAGGGATGGATAAGGTCAACATCAGTGAAGGATATCCGTAGCTTCTTAGGGTTACCTGGATATTATTGACGATTTGTGAGAAATATTTCATGATTTTCCAACCCTCTTACTAAGATAAATTGAAATGGAGTAATGTTTTCTTGGAGTGATGAATGAGAATAAAGCATCAAGGAGTTGAAAAAGTGGTTTATCACAGCCCCATACTCACATTACCCACAAGTGGATAACATTTTGTGCTATTTACGGTTTCTTTAAAGAAGGGTACGGGCTGTGTGTTGATGAAAAATGAAAAATTCATTGCCTATGCTTCAAGAAAATTGAAATTTCATTAGCTGAATTATCAAACAAAGTATCTAGATTTGGCTAGAGTGATCTTGACATTAATAATTTGGCAACATTATCTCTTTGGGGAGAAGTGTGAAATATATACGAACCACAAAAGCCTCAAGTATATATTCACATAGAAAGAGTTGAACATGCACCAACAAAGATGGTTAGATCTAATCATAGACTATGACTTCTCAATCCATTACCACCTTGGGAAAGCGAACAAGGTGGCAGATGCTCTAAGTAGAAAGACCTAGTGATTTTATCATTGATGTGATTTGAAAAGGATCTAGTCTTCATTAATTTGATGAAGATGTATAAGATAATCTTAAATAATGGAACATCATCAATCCTTTAAAAAATTATTTCTCAACTGTCTCTTTTGGAAAAGTTAAATGATGCTCAAAATGATGATGTGGGAATTCAGAATAATGTGGAAGTGATCAGAAAAGGGAAATCCTCAGAGTGCAATGTTAGTGAAGAAAAAATTTTGAGATTTGGGAAAAAATTATGTGTTCCATCAAGTCCGGATTTGAAGAAGGTACTTTTGAATGATGCACATAGTTTGAATCTCTTTATTCACCCAGGAAACTCAAAGATGTATCGAGATATCTGAGAGCATTATTGGTGGATAATATGATGAATGAGATCATTGAGTATACATCAATGTGCCTAGTGTGTCAACAATTGAAGGCAATGAGGAAGGATTCAAAGGAGATGATGCAACCATTTCCCATACCAGCATGGAAATGGGAGAAAATAACCATGGAAATTGACATCGGACTTCTAAAAAAATCAAAAGGCAACAATACAATCTGGGTTGTTGTGGATCATCTTACAATTTTTTCACACTTCATTGCAATTTAGGAGGATTTCTCATTGTATCAACTGGAACATATATATATCATGGAAGTGTTAAGGACTCCTGGAATACCACTAACTATTATATCTGATCGAGATCCATGATTCACCTCTATGTTTTGGAAGAGTCTTCAATATGCTCTGGATACTGAACTGAACTTTATTATGGCATATACTCCATAAATGGATGGCCAATCTGAGCGAACTATTCAGATACTATAGGATATGTTAAGATCAAGTTCTATGGACTTCAAAGGAGGGTGGGACCAACATCTTCCACCAGTTGAATTCTATTACTATAACAGTTTCCACCTAATCATCGGAATGGATCCTTATAAAGCCCTATATGGGGAGAGTTGAAGAACACCGACATGTTTGGATGAATTCATTGAGAGTAAGGTGATAGGACCAGAAATTGTCAATGAAATGGGGGAGAAGGTGAAAACCATTCATTAACATATCAAGGCACCCCAGAGTCGACATAAGAGTTATGAAGATAACTGTTGATGATTCCATGAGATTATAGTTGGCCAGAAAGGTTTGGGGTCAAGCCCCTTTATTAAAGAAAAAGAAAAAAGACAGAAACTCCTTTTGGGTTGGGTAAGATAAAACCCATTACAAGCCCGTAGGCCCAGTGGGACAAATCCCATTTAGAGAAACAGCTCATCTACAATATCAAAAAATCACCACTACATTCAGCTTTCAGCAAGACACCTTTGAGAAGCCGACAAACACCAATCACAGTGAGCAGAACCACCCAGACAAAGATCCACCATCATTTTCAGCACAATCAGCGTAACCATCACAGCGCGGAGAAGACACCACCAAGAAATGCACAAAATCCGCCACAATTTCACTGCTATCAAGTGATAAAAAACCAAAGCAAGAACTTCAAGGAGAACCACACAGAACTAGAATCCCGAAAAAGGAGACCCTCCCCCCTCCGCGCAATACTGGGGCCATCACCGAGCCAAGCCCGCAATGAATCCAGTCCAGCCGAAGCCAACGCCCGCCGACGTGCAACCGAGGTCCAAGGAAAACGCCTAAAACTCGCCTAGCAGGAGAGGAAAGTCCAGATCCAAACCTCCAGACCCTTCGCAAGGCCAGATCCATGCCGCCAGACCCTTCGCAAGGCCAGATCCACGCCGCCAGACCCTTCGCAAGGCCAGAAACACGCCGCGAGACCCTTCGCAAGGGCTGACGAAGCCACGTCCTACAGGTCGCGGAGGCGCCGCATCCGTAAGCCTCAACCCTCGTCGATCCGCCATGGACGAACAGATCCTCACCAGCCCTCACTAGAGTCCACCGGTGCTGAGACGATGACAACGACACCAGCCTGCCCAGAACCACGCCAGAGGAGGGGAGGGAACGAAACCGAAAGAAGAACCCTAGCGATCGAGAGAGAGAAGATGCCGCCGCTCAGAGGCTCTCCGGATCATACACTCCCCTCAACCAAAAGTACCCTGGGTTTTCAGGCCCAAGGGGTTACACGGTATAGGTGGGCCGTCACCCACCACCGAGCGCCTTTATGTACTCCCCCCGCCACAGGCCCAGGTGTAATGGCACCCAGGCTTTCAGGCCAGTTCCACACGGGGTAGAGGGGCCCACGAGTAATTTGCTGGCGTGTAGTGCGCGTTGCCTTTGCGAGGAATCAAACCCGGAACCTCGATGACAGGACACCACCGCCTTGAGAATATAGTTGGATTCATAGTATTTCTACACATATCTTCAATGGAAGAAGGTCCTGAGGTTTGGAAAGAAAGGGAAGTTATGTCCTAGGTACATTGGACCCTTCTATATTCATGATCATGTTAGGGTTTTAGCCTATCGACTAGAACTTCCAACTACCATGGCCAATGTACATGATGTCTTTCATGTATCCCTATTAAAGAAGTACAAACCAAACCCTTAACATGTACTCTCTTCAGAGGTTGTACATCTAGAGGATGATCTTTCTTACAAGGAGCAACCCGTGAAGATATTATATCGTAGAGAAAAAGTTCTATGAAATAAGACAATGCCCCTCATCAAGGTGTTGTGGAGAAACCACAAGTTTGAAGAAGCAACATGGGAATCAGAGAAAGTGATGAAACAAAGTTACCAACATCAGTTTTAGTGTGGGAAAAGGAAATATCACTGACAAAATTTCTTTAGGGGGGAAGATTGTAACGACCCTAAAATTCATAAATGAAAATTTCTCTTGGTCTATTTAAATGACTTATTATGGTTATATTAAAAATATGCACTTATTTTGTTTAATGTTTTGGATTTTAAAATACCATTAAGAAATGTGACTGCTGCTAATATAGTCGTTGAATAGTGATCACATGATTAGTATAAATATAGTTCTTTAACAAATATAATTTACTCAGAAAAAGGAAGCGATGGCCTCATCCATTAGAATTTCCTCATATGAAGCCCATTTTTCAGAGCTTAGAAAGGAGGTGGAATCATTGGGCTTCACTCTTGACCAAGCCCAAGCTGATCTTGAACACATTAAGCTTGAGCATAACCGACTACGAGAGAAGTGGAAGTTAACAGAGATTACCACCCGAGCGATGTTATCTGAGGCACCCCAAGAGTTTTTCATCATTGAACACCTTACGCTTCTATTGTATGTGGGTGTAATAAGGAGTTATGTAATAAAAAACTATCACTATGACTATATACATTATTCTTGTATAGAGAATATAATTTTTTTTACTATTTCCTTGTATACAGTTTTTAATGAACAAATAATATTTTTAGTAAATAATCAACTATGAAATATATTTTGATGAATTAATGGATTTTTTAATTAAATAATATTTTAATAAATTATTATTATTATTATTATTTAACTACTTTTTTTAAATATAAATTATCATATAATTTTATGAATACAATTGTAATTTTTATTAAGATTTGAAAGCTATTTTTTTCAAGACCCATAAATTTTTGATAAATGTCGGTTTTTATTTTACAAGTAAAAATTCTCAGACATAAAAAAATATTTATATAAAATGAATATTATTTTTGGAATCAGGACTTCAAAATTATCCAAAAGTGAATTTTTCATAATTTTCTGAGACAGTTGATTTTTTGGGTAAAAATTATATACCGTTTAAATATATAATGTGTTTTATGACATTATAATGGCCCAATAGTGATGTAATAAAATACTATAAACATTATTTTCGTCAAATATATGTTTTACCATTAAAATAATGTGATTTTTTGTTTTATTGATTTTATTTTACAACACTTTAGTGGACCATTAAGGGTCTATAAAACATTTTTGTCTTTTTAAATTATTTTCCATGACAGTGTGACTCACCTCTACATAAGCAGACCTGTTATTTTAAGAATTTAGATCTGTGTACATATAAAATATTTTTTTTCCACTCTCCTTTGGAAAAAATGTTGGCAAAAACCTTGGGCTGGTTTGTGGTTTCGATTACTTTATTGTGAGCTATCCCAAACCTATATTATAAAGAATTACCTCTCCTTTCATATATAAACCCACCCAAGATCCCACATCCTCTTCACTAAATGCCTTTGTAGATAGACCAACCCCTTCCCTTTAAAGAACCAAAAAATTCAAGGAAATTTTTTTCTTAATTTTCTTGGGAATTTTACAAGAACGTAGTTTCTGAAGGCACCTGATTTTGAGGCCCGGTGTGCCCGGAATCATTTTCTGATGTTTAGCTCGGGTACGTTCAGTGAACGAACGAGCGGGTTTTATAACTTTTGAACTGATGCTCGGAATCGAATTCCGAGGCCACCAATGGAATTGCAGCGCCGATAATTTCTTAGAAACACCTTTTCTGGAGTTGCGTTTGCTCGGGTGTGGTTTTTAATTTTTGGGGTTAAGTTAAGAAATAAAATAAAGGTGGTGCGACAATTTATATTATTTTACTTAAAGAGGATAAACCTAATTTAAATGGATAAGGTGGGACTCATTCGACGACAAAGTTGAGGTAGGGATTTATTTCATTTGTAAGTTCGTGAATACTTCCGTCGCTTTCTCCTTTTCTTTTGAACCGCCTGTTATCGCAATAACGGGAGGAGGTCGGACCACATGAACACGACTGACACTCCTCCCCTTTTTGGTTGTTGATATTGATGCGGCACGAGCAAGGAAACGCGGTGCCAAAGTAAAGCGCAGGAGTTGATTAGGAATGGAGAAGCGCAGCGCCGTCGCACCGCGCCATTGAAGACAAACCAAAGACGCGACGTCGTCACGCCGCGCCGCTGAAGACGAACTAGAGATGAAGCGCCGGTGAACCACAAAAGCACCGCGGCCGGAGTGGGGCCGCGGTGGAGGGGTGCGGCGCCATCACGCCGTGCCAGACGGATAAAGGCCGTGGACGGTTCCGGGCCGCGGCAGAGCATGGGAAACCAGTGGCCAGATCTGGGCCGCCGGCGTCGGAGCAGGGGGACCGGCCTTGCTGGTCCTGTTGCGGCAGAAGCCGGCCGGCCGGAGCGGGCCGACCGGACCGTGGGAGAACTGGGGGTTCGAAACCCCTGGCTGGCTGGATGTGAGCATCCCCATTAAGGGGCCGCAGTTTCTCCACGCGGGGGCAGCGCGCCCCCCGCCCCACTTCGCTTGGTCATAACGGCCGACCCCGCCACCTGGCCACCCGGCCAACGCCAGTGCGCCGGGTTGAGCTGCCGGGCCGGGCCGCGCCGACCGGGCCGGGCCGTGCCCAAGTGGACTGGACCCGTACCTGTTTCGGGTTGACCAGGTTCGGGCCGAACATGGGGGTATCGGGAGGGTCGGTCCGAGCCCGAACCCCTTGTTACCGAACCTTTTTCAGTCAGTTTCCCATAACTTGAGCTGTGGACCTCCGATCGATGCACCATCAGTTTCATAGTGATCCCTGGATCGAGGCTGTCTTTTTCTTATATTACACTCAGGGTTTCAGAATACTTTGAGTTCGGACGAGTCTGTTTGTACATGAAACCAACCGGGCCCTCGGAGCGGAAACACTCATAACTTGAACATCGGGTGTCCGATTGACGTGCCGTCATCTATGATGGTTTCCTCTAAGTGAGGCGGACCTATTGGATTACTCTTCTTGAGGTTTGGACACAGGTGGAGTATGGTCGGGTTGTTTTTACTTAAAAATCAACCAGGCCCCTAGGAAGAAAAAAGCCAATAACTCTCAGACCGAGCGTCCGATTGACGCGCCATCGGTGACGTTGAGTTCCTGCTGACAATATATATCTTGTGGATACATCAATTCTAGACGACGACGATGACTATAAAGAGATCCTCAGTGGATTCTACAACGACGACTACAACACTCAACGATCCTACATGGATCAGTACTACCAATCCTGTGTGGGTTAGATCCTATGTGGGTCAGCGCTCAGCGGTCTTGTGTGGGCCAGCACCTACAGATCCTGTGTGGGTCCGATCCTGTGTGGGTCATTGCGGGGGTTATTTACCTATCAATCCTGTGTGGGTCAGATCCTTTGTGGGTCATTACGGGGGTTAGTAACTGTTGATCCTGTGTGGGTCCGATGACTTAGATGAATCAGTGGCAATAACGGATCATCTCTATCGTCATACGAAGAAGTATACCTGTCTGAGCTGAATATTGACTTGATATCCTGTGTGGATTATGTTATTCTTTCCTGTTTGGATTGGGTTGTGATTTCCTATGTGGAACGGGTTACGTTTTCCTATGTGGACTGGGTTGTACTTGGGCTCGGATGTTGGAGATGAACTGGAATTGATGACTTAGGTATATGTATGGGCATATACCTAAGCAGTGTCGGATGTTACTTCGTGATTGTATCTTTTCTTTGTGGATTATCCTTTGTGGATTCTGGGAGACCTTCGGGGGTCTCGGGGTCCCTACTGAGTAGCTTATACTCAACCCTGCATGGGATATTCCCGCACTACGTTGTGTTGGTTGCAGACGATAGACAGCGCTGATCGTGGTAGAGGCATGAGGAGAAGGTCGGTACCCGGAGGTGTACCACTGGGCAGGACGTACTCAGAGCGGACGACAGGACCCGGGGAGCTATGGAGGCTATCTGTACTCACCCTTCAGGTGGGACTTCCAGTGGACGGCTCAAGGCTGCATCTTTACTTTCAGTTGCTGTTTTCCCTTTCCCGTTGTACTTTACTTTCAGTTTGGGTTTGTATAATGGACCACTTACTTTTCCGCACTTACTTTTTTATCAGTTTTACTTAGTGTTTACTTCTACTACTTGCTTGCTATGTGGTGTTTTTTACTTTACAAAGGAAATTCCTTCCCTTTTTATCAGGAATTACGCCTTGGTGCTAGTCGCCAGCCTCCGGCCTATGGAAGGCGGGCTTGGGGTAGTCACGGCATGGGCCCCGAGAATGGGTCGTGACAAATTGGTATCAGAGGAGTTCAGTTCTACCACAGAACTCAGGACTCTGATATTTTTCTATGTGAAGCAATAGTGTTAAGAGTATTATGTGTGGTTATTAGTCCAGGGAGTCCAGTGTTGGTGCGGTGGCCGATGTATCCATACACCAGGACCCTGACTTCTGATTTGCGACTTAATGCACGAAAACATTGATTGCATGTGTGTTTCAAGTTTTCATTGTGATTACATTATGTCAGCTCACCAGGTATACTATTTGACCGTGGTGCACTTGTTTCCTTTTCAGGATGGCCCCATGACGAAATCCAGCTAGGGTTCCGAGAGTTGTGCATGACGACAACCCACCGAGCGACGAGGCCTTTGTACAAGGCCCTCTGACAGTTGAGGCACCGACGGTACCTCTACCCGAGGAGCCACCGATGCTTCCAACCCCAACCGCTGACGATGCACGTCGTCTTAGTGCGCTGCACGAGTTTCAGTGCCAGCAACCGCCCAGGTTCCATGGGGAGACAGACCCCCATGAAAACGAGGATTGGCTGGAGGCAGTAGTACGCGTTTTCAGGTAAGTGAGGACACCCGCAGACCTCATGGTGATCCTCTCAGCAAGCCTACTGCACGCGGCAGCATGCTGATGGTGGAGCTTGATGCTCCAGGTGCATGATGAGGCATCTCTCCTCTGGATGAACTTTGAGAGCCTCTTCCGCTCAGAGTTCATCCCAGCCATCCTCTGTGCGGTGCGCATCCAGGAGCTTCTACAGCTGTGGCAGGGCAGCTTGATGGTCGCCCAGTACTCAGCGAGATTTACTGATCTCTCGCGCTACTCGACATACATGGTACGGGACCCATTCTTCTGGGCCCGGACCTTTGAGTAGGGATTGAGGTAGGAGATTAGGGAATCTATAATCTCCCTCAGCATTCCGACTCAGGTAGGGGTACTAGAGCGAGCCCTTCTGATCAAGAGCTTTCTTGCTGAGTCTACATCAGCAGCAAGACCTACCGCAAGGCGGCACGTAGCAGAGTCTTCTACAGCAGGTAGTCGATGGATGACTCATGGGTCCAAGAAGACCAGACCCTCAGGCAGATGACCTCAGAACACTTGATCAACAGTGTGGGGCACACAGCGTGGAGCCAGTCTTTCGAGAGGCAGACAGTGCTACGCTTGCGGCGGGTAGGACCACATGGCTCGTGACTGCCCGACCCGCCGTGTTGAGGAGCAGCAGACGGTTGAGGGGTCACCAAGGCAGAGGCAGAGGGTCGACTGTGGCAGTCCGCAGGTAGTAGACAGACGAGGCAGAGGAGCTGGCCGAGCTGCAAGTGGTGGGAAACACTTTGAGGCCCTACCACCACCACCACCACCAGGAGGTCCACCCCGACTATAGGGAGATGGGGGGAAGAGACAGGCACAACTCTAGGCTGTGGAGGCCTATGACCACAGCGCGCTCGAGATGATTCGAGGTACTATCTGTGTCTATTCCACCCTTGATTCAGTTCTTATATACATAGGAGCGAGTCATTCGTTCATAGCCGCTGCCCTTGTTCGGAGCTCGGAGATTCCGAAAGAGCCGTTGGCTCAATCCTTATGTCTAGAGACTCCTACGGGAGCATACTCGATGATTAGGCCCTGGTGCCGGCAGTGTGAGATTACTCTAGGAGGCGAGAGATTCAGCTGGGATCTTATTGTAGCGGTGTCGAGGCCTTATGAAGTCATTTTGGGCATGGATTGGTTATCTACAGTCCATGCACATATTGACTGTATTAGGAGCAAAGTGCGGTGCGTACGCTCTGATGGGAGAAGGTTCACCTTCACCGGCGAGAAGGGAGCCTTCACAACACAGGATGGACTCCCACAGAGGAGAGGACATCCCATCACTCATTAGTTGGCTAGCCTCATCTTAGGAGCAGTTGACATGCAGAGTCCTAGTTTTCCTGCAGTGGTGGATCAGTATGCAGACGTTTTTCCCGACGACGTTCTAGGACTACCTCCTCGCATAGAGGTAGAATTATATATTGATCTGTACCCTGGGAAAACCCCGAAATCCACTCCAGCATATCATATGGCCCCTGCTGAGCTTCGAGATCTACGGGTATAGTTGGAGGACTTGCGGGGCAATGGATTCATCCGACCCAATGTTTCACCCTAGGCTTCCCTGATATTGTTCGCCAAGAAGGCGGACGGGAGCTTGTGACTTTGTGTCGACTATCGTCGCCTGAACTAGGTGACAGTGAGGAACAAGTATCCACTACCGAGGATTGATGACCTCTTCTATCATCTCAAGGGAGCATGATGGTTCTCAAAGATAGACCTCAGGTCAGGTTATCATCAGCTCAGAGTTCGAGATGAGGACGTGCAGAAGACGACCTTCAGATGTATGTATGGCCACTATGAGTTCTTGGTTATGCCCTTCGGCATAACCAATGCTCCCGCAGTGTTCATGGGCTTCATGAACAGGATCTTTCATCCATACCTCGATCGATTGGTCGTGGTCTTCATTGACGACATTTTGATATACATGACCACTGAGGAGGAGCATGCCTACCACTTGCGGGTTGTACTAGACACACTCCGAGAGCACCAGATTTATGGAAAGATATCGAAGTGTCAGTTCTGGATACGTGAGGTCCACTTCTTGGGACACGTCATCTCTAAGGCGAGATTTGTAGTGGATCCTGCGAATATCGAGGCAGTGCTAGTTGGGATCCAACCAGGAGCGTAACGGAGGTGCGAAGTTTCTTGGGACTAGCTGTATACTACCGGAGGTTTGTGCCAGACTTCTACAGAGTTGTGGCACCACTCTCAGCTTTGACGAAGAAGGGGAACCCCTTTGTGTGGTCAGACAGATGTCAGCAGAGCTTCCAGGAGCTGAGACAGAGATTGACTAGCGCACCTATCTTAAGGCTTCCAGAGGAGGGAGTTGGGTACGTGGTTTACTGCGATGCATCATGGACCAGACTTGGATGTGTCCTGATGCAGGAGCGGGCCGTGATCGCCTATGGATCATGCCAGTTGAGGCCGCATGAGCAGAACAACGCTACCCATGGCCTGGAGTTAGCAGCAGTGGTCTTTGCTCTCAAGACATGGTGACACTATCTGATGGGCGAGCGTTTTACAGTCTTTTCTGAACATCAAAGTCTCAGGTACATCTTCTCTTAGAAGGACCTGAACCTGAGACAATGGCGATGGCTCGAGTTCCTCCAAGACTATGACTTTGAGATATTATATACTCCTGGGAAGGAGAACGTGGTAGTCGATGCTCTTAGTAGGAGGACGAGCATTCAGCTACTTGGGGAGGCGATAGAGAAGCTAGCTGCTTTGCGGATATCCTTTGTGGATAGAGATGGAGGAGTCTTCCTTCAGTCTATCACAATCACTCCTACACTAATACAGTGGTCCAAAGAGGAACAGCGTGGGGACGCTGACTGTGAGACGTGACGTGCGCAGATATCCTCAGGACAGGCACCTGATGGTTTCTCCATAGGAGGAGAGAACGAAGTCCTTTTCAGAGGATGTACCTTGGTACCTTTTTCTTTGCGAGAGGAGGTGCTGAGATATTTTCTCACTTCCCCTTTGGCGGTACATCCTAGAGTGGAAAAGATGTAACAGGATCTCAGATGATAGCACTGGGGGTCGGGCATGAAGAAGGCTAT
Organism: Viscum album; assembly: GCA_963277665.1. NCBI lineage: Eukaryota > Viridiplantae > Streptophyta > Magnoliopsida > Santalales > Viscaceae > Viscum > Viscum album. The sequence goes on along the minus strand of OY728135.1, from coordinate 1,542,165,873 downwards.
GGCAGAGTTCGTTTCTTGATGCCTCACCTGCCAGCAGGTGAAGGTAGAGCATCAGGTACCAGTAGGCTCGGTACATCCCTTGGAGGTCCCAGAGTGGAAGTGGGATGGGATATCTATGGACTTCGTGACTGGACTTCCACGCACTTCCAGAGGTCACGACTCGATTTGGGTGATTTTCGACCGACTCACCAAGTTGGCTCACTTCTTTCCCATCAGAGAGCAAGGCTCCGTGGAGAGCTTGGGATGTATCTATGTTTAGGATATTGTGCGGCTTCATGGTGTGCCATAATCTATCGTCTCCAATCGAGATGATCGCTTTACTTCACGGCTTTGGAAGGTGTTTCAGGAGGCATTCGAGACGCAACTACGTCTGAGTACTACCTTTCACCCTCAGACAGATGGTCAGACGGAGAGGACTATACAGACTCTCGAGGACATTCTCCACGCATGTGTCCTCAACTTTGGTCGTAGCTGGGAGGACCACCTACCCTTGGTGGAGTTCGCGTACAACAACAGCTACCACTCCACCATCAGGATGGCACCATATGAGGCATTGTACGACCGACCTTGCAGATCACCATTGTGTTGGATAGACCCTGGGGAGTCAGCACTTGTGGGACCGGAGATGGTCCAGGCCACGACAGAGAAGGTCCAGATCATCCAGGAGCGGATGAGGACAACTCAGAGCCTACAGAAGTCTTATACTGACAGGAGGCGGAGGCCACTGGAGTTCGAGGATGGCGGCCACATCTTTTTTCGGGTCTCACCTAGACGTGGATTACAGTGATTTGTCCGAGGTGGTAAGTTATCTCCTCGCTTTATCGGACCGTTCCAGGTCCTCAGCAGGATTGGTGAGGTGGATTGTTGCCTAACTCTACCACCCCAGTTGCACCGGGTGCACGACGTCTTCCACGTGCCTCAGCTGAGGAGATACGTGCACGACCCGAAGAATATCATTGACCATGGGGAGATGGACGTTGATGATGGGGAGACTTTTGCGGAGGTCCCGGTGGAGATTGAGGATCGACAGGAGCGGTTCCTATGTGGATGGTCGATTCCTCTAGTGCGCATTAGATGGCAGCACGGGAACCTCCAGGATAGCACTTGGGAGCGGGAGGCTCAGATGCGTGCTCAGTACCCACATTTGTTTCCCTAGTTTTTGATGTATCTTTACGGGGACGTAAAGCCCTAAGGTGGGAGTGATGTAAAGACACGAAAAATTCAAGGGAATTTTTTTCTTAATTTTCTTGGGAATTTTACAAGAACACAGTTTTGACGGCACCTGATTCCGAGGCTCAGTGTGCCCGGAATCATTTTCCGAAGTTTAGCTCGGGTACGTTCAGTGAACGAACGAGCGAGTTTTTATAACATTTGAACCGGTGCTCGGAATCGAATTCCGAGGGCACCAATGGAATCGCAATGCCGTTAATTTCTTAGAAACACCTTTTCCGGAGTTGCATTTGCTCGGGTGTGGTTTCTAATTTTTGGGGTTAAGTTAAGAAATAAAATAAAAGTGGTGCGACAATTTATTTTATTTTACTTAAAGCGGATTAACCTAAGTTAAACAGATAAGGTGGGATCCACAATATCCTACCCACTTGGAATGATATTTTTAAGGTGGGGCCCATAAAAGCCCCACCGTTTCTTTCCTTATAAGTAACGCACCCGCACCCCCCTTTTAATGAGGTCAAACCGTGTGTTTATTCTGGTTAAGAAACACCTCATTAATTTGGGCGGTTAAATCATTACAATAAATTCTTTGAATAAATTGTTCATTTTGTTTCTTTTGAAATTCATACGTGGCATGTGAATTAATAAAATAAGACAACTCTTATTTTATTTTTTTGGAATTCTGGTTGTGGGAGCCTTTGGGAGAAAAAGAGAGTTCTTGAGGATTCTTCGTTCTTCGACGAAGAATGTGAAGAACGCATCGCCACCGACGAAGAACGCCAACCTCCGACGGCGGATGACGGCGAGAGACGCCTTCCTCGGAGATCACCTAATGCCAACGACGTTACTTCTGTGACGCTTTCTTCTGCGAAGATCCTCTTCTTCCGTTACGGTTAATTCTGCGACGAACTCTCGTTCGACGACAACGTTGAGGTAGGGATTTATTTCATTTGTTAGTTCGTGAATACTTCCATCGCTTTCTCCTTTTCTTTTGAACCACCTGTTATCGCAATAACTGGAGGAGGTCGGACCACACGAACACGGATGAAACTCCTCCCCTTTTTAGTTGTTGATATTGATGCGACACGAGGAAGGCAACGGGGTGACGAAGCACCGCACGGGAGTTGATAAGGAAAGGAGAAGCGCGGTGTCGTCGCGCCGCGCCATTGAAGACGAACCAAAGATGCGGCGCCGTCACACTACGCCGATGAAGACGAACCAGAGATGCGGCACTGTCACGCCATGCCGAGAAACCACAAAAGCACCGCGGCCGGAGCGGGGCCACAGTGGAGGGTCGCGGAAGAGCAGGGGAAACCGGGGGCCAGGTCCGGGCCACCGGCATCGGAGCAGGGGGACCGGCCTTGCCGGTCCAGTGGTGGCAGAAGCCGGCTGGCCGGAGCGGGCCGGCCGGACTGGGGAAGAACCGGGGGTTCGAAACCCCCGACTGTCCGGACGTGGGCTGCCCCATTAAGGTGCCACGGTTTCTCCACATGGGGGCAGTGCGCCCCCCACCCCACTTTGCTCGGCCGTAACGGCGGAGCCGACCACCTGGCCACCCGGCCAGCGCCAGCGCGCCGGACCGAGCTGCCAGGCCGGGCCACACTGACCGGGCCACACCATGCCCAAGAGGGCCAGACCCGTACCCGGTTCGGGCCGACCCTGGGGGTATCGTGCTGGGTCAGACCGGGCCCGAACCCCTTGTTACCGAACCATTTTCGTTCTGTTGCCCATAACTTGAGCCGCAGACCTCCGATCGACGAACCGTCCATTGCATAACGATACCTGGATCGAGGCTGTCATTTCAGTATATTACACTCAGGGTTTCAGAATAATTTGAGTTTGGATGGGTTGGTTCGTACACGAAACTAACCGGGCCCTCAAAGCGGATACGCTCATAACTTGAACTCCTGGCGTCCGATTGACGTGCCATCGACTTTGATGGTTTCCTCTAAGTGAGGTGGACCTTTTGGATTACTCTGCTCGAGGTTTGGACACAGGTGGAGTACGGTCGGGTTGGTTTTTACTTAAAAACCAACCGGACCCCTGGGACGAAAAAGCCAATACTCTCAGACCGGGCGTCCGATTGACGCGCTATTTGTGACGTTGAGTTCCTGTTGACGATACGGAACTTGTGGATACATCAACTCCAGACTATGTTTCAGTTGATGTATCAGCCCCTCGGCTTGTGGAGAGGCCCTTCTCGAACGAGCTTTCTCTGTGCGAGAACCCTAGAGCTGGCTGCGACTGCGATGACGACGATGACTGTACAGAGATCCTTAGTGGATTCGACGACGATGACTACAACACTCAGTGATCCTACGTGGATCAGTGCTACCAATCCTGTGTGGGTTAGATCATGTGTGGTTCTGTGCTCAGCGGTCCTGTGTGAGCCAGCGCCTACAGATCATGTGTGGGTCCGATCCTGTGTGGGTCATTACACGGGTTAGTTACCTATCGATCCTGTGTGGGTCAGATCCTTTGTGGGTTATTGTGGGGGTTAGTACCTATTGATCCTATGTGGGTCCGATGGCTTAGACGAATCAGTGGAAATAACTGATCATCTCTATCGTCATACGGAGAAGTATACCTGTGTGAGCTGAATCTTTACTTGATAACCTGTGTGGATTACGTTATGCTTTCCTGTGTGGATTGGGTTGTGATTTCCTATGTGGAACGGGTTACGTTTTCCTATGTGGACTGGGTTGTACTTGGGATCGGATGTTGGAGCTGAACTGGAATTGATGACTTAGGTATATGTATGGGCATATACCTAAGCAGTTTCAGATGTTACTTCGTGATTGTATCTTTTCTTTGTGGATTATCCTTTGTGGATTCTGGGAGACCTTCGGGGGTCTCAGGGTACCTACTGAGTAGCTTATACTCACCCTTGCACGGGATATGCACGCACTACATTGTGTTGGTTACAGACGACGGACAACGCTGATCGTGGTAAGGGCACGAGGAGAAGGTCGTACCCGGAGGTGGACCACTGGGCGGGACGTACTCAGAGCGGACGACTAGACCCGAGGAGCTGTGGAGGCTATCTGTACTCACCCTTCATGTGGGACTTCCAGTGGATGGCTCAAGGCTGCAGATTTACTTTCAGTTGCTGTTTTCCCTTGCCAGTTGTACTTTACGTTCATTTTGGGTTTGTATACTGTCCCACTTACTTTTCCGCACTTTCTTTTGTATCAGTTTTACTTAGTGTTTACTTATGCTACTTGCTTGCTATATGGTTTTTGTTTACTTTACAAAGGCAATGCCTTCCCTTTTTATCGGTAATTATGCCTTGGTGATAGTCGCCAGCCCCTAGACTATGGAAGGCGGGATTGTGGTAGTCACGACACGGGCCCCGTGGACGAGTCGTGACAAATTGGTATCAGAAGAGTTCGGTTCTACCGCATAACTGAGGACTATAATATTTTTCCATGTGAAGAAATAGTGTTAAGAGTATTATGTGTGGTTATCAGTCTAGGGAGTCAAGTGTTGGTGCGGCGGCCGACGTATCCGTACACCAGGAACCTGACTTCTGATTTCCAACTTAATGCACGGAAACATTGATTGCATGTGTGTTTCAAGTTTTCTTTGTGTTTACATTATGTCATCTCACCAGGTATACTGTTTGACCGTGGCGCACCTGTTTTCTTTTCAGGATGTCCCCATGAAGGAATCTAGCTAGGGTTCCGAGAGTTGTGCATGACGACATCCCACCGAGCGACGAGGCCTCGGTACAAGGCCCTCTGACAGCTAAGGCACCGGCGGTACCTCTACCCGCGGAGCCACCGATTCTTCCAGCCCCAGCCGCTGACGATGCACATCGCCTTAGTGAACTGCACGAGTTTCAACTCCAGCGACCGCCAAGGTTCCATGGGGAGACAGACCCCCACGCAGCCGAGGATTGGCTGGAGGCAGTAGTACGGGTTTTCAGGTTAGTGAGGACACCCGCAGACCTCATGGTGATCCTCGTAGTGAGCCTACTGCATGCGGCAGTAGGCCGCTGGTGGAGCTTGATGTTCCAGGTGCATGATGAGGCATCTCTCCTCTGGACGGACTTTGAGAGCCTCTTCCTATTGGAGTTCATCCCAACCATCCTCCATGCGGTGCGCATCCAAGAGCTTCTATAACTGCGGCAGGGCAGCTTGACGGTCGCCCAGTACTCGGTGAGATTTACCGATCTCTCGCGCTACTCGACAGACATGGTACGTGACCCATTATTCTGGGCCCAAAACTTTGATTAGGGATTGAGGAAGGAGATCAGGACATTGCAAATCTCCCTCAGCATTCCGACTCAGGCATGGGTACTAGAGAGAGCCCTTCTGATTGAGAGCTTTCTTGCTGAGTCTACATCAGTAGCGAGACCTACCGTAGGGCGGTACGTAGTAGAGTCTTCTACAGAAGGCAGTCGACGGATGACTCATGGTCCAGTCAGACCAAACCCTCAGGCAGATGACCTCAGGACACTGGCTCAGTAGTGTGGGGAACACAGTGTGAAGCCAGTCTTTCGAGAGGCAGACAGTGCTACGCTTGCGACGGGCAGGGCCACATGGCTCGTGACTGCCCTACCCGCCGTGTCGAGGAGAAAAAGACGGTTGAGGGGCCACCGAGACAGAGGAAGAGGGTCGACCGTGGCGGTCCTCAAGGAGTAGGCGGACGAGGCAGAGGAGCTGGTTGAGCAGTAGGTGGTGGGCGATGCTTTGAGGCCCTACCACCACTACCACCAGGAGGTCCACCCCGACCACAGGGAGATGGCGGGCAGAGACAGGCACAACTACAGGCAGTAGAGGCCTATGACCACGGCGCGCCCGAGATGATTCAAGGTACTATCTGTGTCTATTCCACCCTTGCTGCAGTTCTTATAGACACAGAAGCAAGTCATTCATTCATAGTTTCTTCCCTTGTTTAGAGCTCGAAGATTCCGACAGAGCCGTTGGCTCGATCCTTATGGTTAGAGACTCCTACAGGAGCATACTCAACGATTACGCACTGGTGCTGGTAGTGTGATCTTACTATAGGAGGCAAGAGCTTCGGCTGGGATCTTTTTGTAGCGGCGTCAAGGACTTACGACGTCATCTTGGGCATGGATTGGTTATCTACAGTCCATGCACATATTGAATGTATTAGGCACAAAGTGCGGTTTGTACGCACTGATGGGAGCAGGTTCACCTTCACTGGCGAGAAGGGAGCCTTCACAACACAAGATGGATTCCCACAGAGGAGAGGACATCCCATCAGTCATTAGGTTGCTAGCCTCATCCTAGGAGCAGTTGACATGCGGAGTCCTAGCTATCCTGCAGTGGTGGATCAGTATGCAGACGTTTTTCCCGACGACGTTCCAGGACTACCTCCTCGCAGAGAGGTAGACTTCTATATTGATCTGTACCCTGGGAAAACCCCGATATCCACTACAACATATCATATGGCCCCCACTGAGCTTTGAGAGCTACAAGTATAGTTGGAGGACTTGTAGGGAAAGGGATTCATTCGACCCAGTGTTTCGCCCTGGGCTTCCCCAATATTGTTCGCCAAGAAGGCGGATGGGAGCTTGCGACTTTGTGTCGACTATTGTCGCCTGAACCAGGTGATAGTGAGGAACAAGTATCCGCTACCAAGGATTGATGACCTCTTCTATCAGCTTAAGGGAGCACGACGGTTCTCAAAGATAGACCTCAGGTCTGGCTATCATCAGCTTAGAGTTTGGGATGAGGACATGTAGAAGACGACCTTCAGATGTCAGTATGGCCACTATGAGTTCTTGGTTATTCCCTACGGCGTAACCAATGATCCTGCAGTGTTCATGGGCCTCATGAACAAGATCTTTCAGCCATACCTCGATCAATTTGTCATGGTCTTCATCGACGAAATTTTGATATACTCGACCACTGAGGAGGAGCATGCCTACCACTTGCGAGTTGTACTAGATACTCTCTGAGAGCACCAGATTTAAGGAAAGATCTTGAAGTGTCAGTTATGTATACGTGAGGTCCACTTCTTGGGACACGTCATCTCTGAGGTGAGAGTTGTAGTGGATCCTGCGAAGATCGAGGCTGTGCTAGCTTGGGAGCCACCCAGGAGCGTGATGGAGGTGAAAAGTTTCTTGGGACTAGCTGGATACTACCGAAGGTTTTTTCTAGACTTCCCCAGAGTTGTGGAACCACTATTAGCTTTGATGAAGAAGGGGAAACCCTTTGTGTGGTCAGACAGATGTCAGTAGAGCTTCCAGGAGCTGAGACAGAGATTGAGCAGTGCACCTATCTTGAGGATTCCATAGGAGGTAGTTGGGTACGTGGTATACTGCGATGCATCAGGGACCGGACTCGGATGTGTCCTGATGTAGGAGTGGGCCGTGATCGCCTATGGATCATGCTATTTGAGGCCACATGAGAAGAACTACGCTACCCATGACCTGGAGTTAGTAGCAGTGGTCTTCGCTCTCAAGACACGACGACACTATCTGATGGGCGAGCGTTTTACAGTCTTTTATGACCATCGGAGTCTCAGGTACATCTTCTCTCAGAAGGACCTCAATCTGAGACAATGGCGATGGCTTGAGTTCCTCCAGGACTATGACTTTGAGATAGTCTATACTCATGGGAAGGGGAACGTGGTAGCCGATGCTCTCAGTAGGAGGACGAGCAGTCAGCTACTTGGGGAGGTGACATAGAAGCTAGCTGCTTTGCAGATATCCTTTGTGGATAGAGATGGAGCAACCTTCCTTCAGTCTCTCACAGTCACTCCTCCACTACTGCAGCATGTCAGAGAGGCACTGCGTGGGGACGCTGACTGTGAGACGCGACATGCGCAGATATCCTCAGGACATGCACCAGATGGTTTCTCCTTAGGAGGAGAGCATGACGTCCTTTTAAGAGGACGTACCTTGGTACCAATTTCTTTCCGGGAGGAGGTTCTGAGAGAGTTTCACACTTCCCCTTTGGCAGTACATCTTGGAGTGGCGAAGATGTACCAGGATCTCAGACGACAGCAATGGTGGCTGGGCATGAAAAAGGTTGTGGCAGAGTTCGTTTCTCGATGCCTCACCTCCCAACAGGTGAAGGCAGAGCATCAGGTACTAGCAGGCTCGGTACATCCCTTGGAGGTCCCGGAGTCGAATTGGGATGGGATATCTATGGACTTCGTGACTGGACTTCCACGCACTTCCAGAGGTCACGACTCGATTTGGGTGATTGTCGACCGACTCACCAAGTCGGCTCACTTCTTGCCCATCAGAGAGCAGGGCTCAGTAGATAGATTGGTACATATCTATGTTCAGGAGATTGTGCGGCTTCAGGGTGTGCCATCATCTATCGTCTCTGATCGAGATGCTCGCTTTACTTCCCAGCTTTGGAAGGGGTTGCAGGAGGAATTCGGGACGCGACTACATCTGAGTACTTCCTTTCACCCTCAAACAGATGGTCAGATGGAGAGGACCATACAGACTCTCGAGGACATGCTCCACGCATGTGTCCTCGACTTTGGTCACAGCTGGGAGGACCACATACCCTTGGTGGAGTTCGCGTACAACAACAGCTACCACTCCACTATCGGGATGACACCATACGAGGCGTTGTACGATCGACCTTGCAGATCATCGTTGTGCTGGACAGACCCTGGGGAGTCAGAACTTGTGGGACTTGAGATTGTCCAGGCCATGACAGAGAAGGTCCAGATCATCCAGGAGCAGATGGGGACAGCTCAGAGCCGGCAGAATTCTTATGCTCACAGGATGCGGAGGCCACTGAAGTTAGAGGATGGCGACCACATCTTTTTGCGGGTCTCACCTAGACGTGGATTACAGATATTTGGCCGAGGCGGAAAGTTATCTCCTCGCTTCATCGGACCATTCCAGTTCCTCATCAGGATTAGCGGGGTGGCTTGTCGCCTGGCTCTACCACCTCAGTTGCACCGGGTGCACGACATCTTCCATGTGCCTCAACTGAGGAGATACGTGCACGACTCGACACATATAATTGACCCTGGGGAGCTGGACGTTGATGATGGGGTGACTTTTGTGGAGGTCCTGATGGAGACTGAGGATCGACAGGAGAGGTTCCTATATGTACGGTCGATTCCTCTAGTGCGCATCAGATGACAGCACGGGAACCTCCAGGAGAGCACTTGGGAGCGGGAGACTCAGATGCATGCTCAGTACCCACATTTGTTTCCCTAGTTTTTGATGTATCCTTACGGGGACGTAAATCCCTGATGTGGGAGTGATGTAAAGACCCGAAAAATTCAATGAAATTTTTTTCTTAATTTTCTTGGGAATTTTACAAGAACGCAATTTCTAGCGGCACCTGATTCCGAGGCCCGGTGTTCCCGGAATCATTTTCCGATGTTTAGCTCAGGTACATTTAGTGAATGAACGAGAGGGTTTTTCTAACTTTTGATCCGGTGCTCGGAATCGAATTCTGAGGGCACCAATGGAATCGCAGCGCCGGTAATTGCTTAGAAAAACCTTTTCCAGAGTTGCATTTGCTCGGGTGTGGTTTTTAATTTTTGGGGTTAAGTTAAGAAATAAAATAAAGGTGGTGTGACAATTTATTTTATTTTACTTAAAGGGGATTAACCTAAGTTAAACGGATAAGGTGGGACCCACAATATCCTATCCACTTGGTAGGATATTTGTGAGGTGGGGCCCACACAATCCCCACCATTTCTTTACTTCTAAGTAACGCACCCGCACCCCCCTTTTAATGAAGTCAAACCATGCATTTATTCTGGTTAAGAAATGCCTCATTAATTTGGGCGGTTAAATCGTTACAATTAATTCTTTGAATTAATTGTTCGTTTCGTTTCTTTTGAAATTCATACGTGGCATTTGCATTAATAAAATAAGACAACTCTTATTTTATTTTTTTGGAATTCTGGTTGTGGGAGCCTTTGGGAGAAAAAGAGAGTTCTTGAGGATTTGTCGTTCTTCGACGAAGAACGCGAAGAACACATCGCCACCGACAAAGAACGCCGACCTACGACGGCGGACGACAACGAGAGACGCCTTCCTCGGAAATCACCTAACGCCAACGATGTTACTTCCGTAACGCTTTTTTCCGAGAAGATACTCTTCTTCCGCGACGGTTAATTCCGTGAAGAACTCTCGTTCGACGACAACGTTGAGGTTGGGATTTATTTCATTTGTTAGTTCGTGAATACTTCCGTCGCTTTCTCCTTTTCTTTTAAACCGCCAGTTATCACAATAACGGGAGGTGGTCGGACCGCACGAACACGGCCGAAACTCCTCCCCTTTTTGGTTTTTGATATTGATGCGGCACGAGGAAGGAAACGCGGTGCCGAAGCACCGCGCCGGAGTTGATAAGGAAAGGAGATGCGGGGTGCCGTCGCGCCGCGCCATTGAAGATGAACCAAACACGCTGCGCCGTCACGCCGCGCCGCTGAAGACAAACCAGAGACGCGACGCTGTCAAGCCTCGCTAGGAAACCACAAAAGCACTGCGGTTGGAGTGGGGCCGCAGTGGAGGGGCGCGGCGCCATCGCGCCACACCGGACGGACGAAGGCCGCGACAGAGCAGGGGAAACCGGCGGCCGGGTCTGGGCCGCCGGCATCGGAGCAGGGGGATGGGCCTTGCCGGTCCCGTGGCGGCAGAATCCGGCCTGCTGGAGCAGGCCGGTCGGAGCTTGGAAGAACCAGGGGTTCGAAACCCCCGGCTGGCCGGACGTGGGCGGCCCCATTAAGGTGTCGCGGTTTCTCCACGTGTGGGCAGCGCGCCCCCCGCCCCACTTCGCTCCGCCGTAACGGCTGAGCCGGCCACCTGGCCACCCGGCCAGCGCCAGCGCGCCGGGCCGAGCCACCAGGGCAGGCCGCGCCGACCGGGCCGCGCCGCGCCCAAGCTGGCCAGACCCAGACCTGGTTCGGGTTGCCCGGTTTGGGCCGACTCTGGGGGTATCGGGCCGGGCCAGACCGGGCCTGGACCCCTTGTTACCGAACCTTTTTCGGTTCGTTGGCCATAACATGAGCTGCAGACCTCCGATCGACGCACCGTTAGTTGCGTAGCGATCCCTGGATCAAGGCTATCGTTTCAGTATATTACACTCAGGGTTTCAGAATAATTTGAGTTCGGCCGGGTTGGTTTGTACACGAACCTAACCGGGCCCTTGGAGCGGATACGCTCATAACATGAACTTCGGGCGTCCGATTGACATTCCGTCAACTTTGATGGTTTCCTCTAAGTGAGGCGGTCCTTTTAGCTTACTCTGCTCGAGTTTTGGACGTATGTGGAGTATGGTCGGGTTGGTTTTTACTTAAAAACCAACCGGGACCCTGGGACGAAAAAGCCAATAACTCTCAGACCGGGCGTCCGATTGACGCGCCGTCTGTGACGTTGAGTTCCTATTGACGATACGGAACTTGTGGATACATCAACTCCAGACTATGTGTCAGTTGAGGTATCAGACCCTCGGATCGTGGAGCGGCCACTCCCGAACGAGCTTGCTGTGTGCGAGAACCCTAGAGTTGGATGCGACTTCGATGACGATGATGACTGTACAAAGATCCTCAGTGGATTCGACAGCGACGACTACAACACTCAGCGACCCTATGTGAATCAGTGCTACCGATCCTGTGTGGGTCAGCGCTCAGCGGTCCTGTGTGGGCCAACGCCTACAGATCCTGTGTGGGTCCGATCCTGTGTGGGTCATTTCGGGGGCTAGTTACCTATCGATCCTGTGTGGGTCAGATCCTTTGGGGGTCATTGCGGGGGTTAGTACCTATTGATCATGTGTGGGTAAGATGGCTTAGATGAATCAGTGGAAATAACTGATCATCTCTATCGTCATATGAAGAAGTATACCTGTGTGAGATGAATCTTGACTTGATATCCTGTGTGGATTACATTATGATTTCTTGTGTGTTTTGGGTTGTGATTTCCTATGTGGAACGGGTTACGTTTTCCTTTGTGGACTGGGTTGTACTTGGGCTCGGATGTTGGAGCTGAACTAGAATTGATGACTTAGGTATATGTATGGGAATATACCTAAGAAGTGTCAGATGTTACTTTATGATTGTATCTTTCCTTTGTGGATTATCCTTTGTGGATTCTGGGAGACCTTTGGGGGTCTCGGGGTCCCTACAGAGTACCTTATACTCACCCCTACAGGGGCTATGCCTGCACTATGTTGTGTTGGTTATAGACGACGTACATCGCTGATCGTGGTAGAGGCACGAGGAGCAGGTCGGTACCCGGAGGTGGACCACTAGGCAGGACGTACTCAGAGTAGACGGCTGGACCCGAGGAGCTGTGGAGGCTATCTGTACGCACCCTTCGGGTGGGACTTCTAGTGGACGACTTGAGGCTGCAGCTTTACTTTCAGTTGATGTTTTCCCTTTCCAGTTGTACTTTACTTTTAGTTTGGTTTTGTATATGGCCCACTTACTTTTTTTGCACTTACTTTTGTATCAGTTTTACTTAGTTTTTACTTTTGCTGCTTGCTTTCTCTGTGGTGTTTATTTACTTTACAAAGGCAATGCCTTCCCTTTTTATTGGGAATTACGCCTTGGTGCTAGTCGCCAGCCCCTGGCTTATGGAAAGTGGGCTTGGGGTAGTCATGGCCTGGGCCCCAAGGACGGGTCGTGACATTCCCTCCTACATCAAGAATCCTCTCAAGTTTCCCTAAGCTTCCAATAATCCTCTCTCAAGCCTCTCCCAAGCTTTTGGGATCGCACTTCCAAGTATGAGATTTCTTCATTTCTCAATTTTGTCCAATTTTTTTTAAGTTGTTATGACCATTTTTATTCAATTAAAAATGTTTGTTGCATGATTTTTCATATCCCCCGTACTTTCCTCTTTATTCTCAAATGATGTGGACCCATTTCACTCTCATTAACTCCTCCCATGTACACCTTTTACCATGCTGAAATTCCGTGAGGGATTTCTCTCTCTTCATTTACATACAAGTAATTCTTTTGTATTATCCATATAAATTCCATTATGTTTTTTGGTACATGTATCTATATAACCCCCTAACTGTCCACTTCTTGTAAATATGACGAGACACCCCTTTATCTCTCATCAAATATTTTTTATGACTTCTTATTTCACGTTGTTATGCTGCCAAAATTGCACTACGATTTTCCAATCCAATGTCATTGTGTAGTGAATACCATGCCCGTTTCTCTATCAATGGTATTAATCTTTATGGACTTTTACTTATTGATTATAAATATTCATGTATTTATTCCACATCCCTTCATCATGGAATAAAGGATGATGATTGATTCCATGTAGTATGATCTATGTGGCACACTTATGCCTGAAATGAAATGTTTATGAAGGGGGTTCCCTAATAGCTCACCAATGAATTTGGTAAATAATAGTATCATGATACATCATGTGTAATGAGTGTTTACTCATTATAATTCATGTGCATGAGGGTAGACTCCTGCTTTATGTGCAATGAGGGTTTACTCATGCTCTATGTGCAATGAGCCTTGGCTCATGCTAAATTTCATGTTAAGTGTTGTTCCCACATTTCCATGTTATGATTATCATGATTTATCATTCCTTTATGTTTATTTTTTTCTTATGCTCCATTGATATGCCTACCGTATAACATGAATTGTATTCCTCATGTTATTCGATGTTTATTACCTAACTAGTATTTATAGAGCAACCTTTTCTTATGCATGTCTTTGGTTTATCCTATGAAATGCTATGTACGAAGCAATGTAGTGGTCATTTAAAGGATGTTTTCAATAAGATGTTGTGTTTCATGTTTAAATTTTTTATGTAATGATCCTAATACCCAATGACCCTAGAGCTCTCGATCTTCTATGTTTTATCAAGTGAATTTTATGTAATAAATCATGATTAAGTGTGTAATAAAAAGTACTATTGTTATATTAACCCTTTCACTTCATTCATTACCGTGTATTAACAAGATTCTAAAATGGCTAATATCACGTATCATGTTTTGGGGTCATTCAATTTATAACCTCGAAAACATATCGATGAATTGATCCTGGTCAATGGGGTTGTTATCAAATTATCTATATAATATGTATATGCTACATGTATATTATATATGAATAATATATAATTTTAATCCCAATCATGAATTTCATTCCTGAAAAATTAACCATGATGATTTTGGGATACAGTAGTCTATACATACGCACAAATTTCATTTTCATATTTTTCTAATTCGAAGAAAATAAATAAATTAGAAAATATTTTAAATTTAAAAATATTAAATATGATATAAATTCTATATTTATTAATTATTATTTTCTCATTATTATCCTTACAGGGTGAAAACTAATAATTAATCACATCGCTTTGTGGAGGTGGTATATTACACGTACAGATGAGAGACATTATCAATTTACAATAGATGAAAAGTATATGAACACAAGTAATATGTTAAATTTACAAAATAACAACAAAATCATAAAAAAATTTATTTATTTGTTCAACCATTATAACCATTCATATGATCCAATAATGAAAATTTAAACACATTACATCACGGTGGTATTATTTCAAACATATGCATGAGTGATGTTTCCATTTATCCTAAAATTTAAAAGGAAATGTAAATGAGTTTTCCAGGATTATAAAAAAATTTAATTATATATCTTCTATTTAAAATATTATATTACACTTATTGAAGAATATTTGAATGGGGTTGAAGAAGAAATAAACTTGCAATATATCTTTTAAGACTTATAACTTCTTCTTGGATATATCCATTTGGATTTCACCATAAGACTTATAGGATTAGTATTTTGATCATAACAATACCTCTAGGATATGAGTATGTATTTTTGAGAGGTGGTAAATAATTTTTTTTCAAAAATAGAGTGATTAAAATGTTAATGTAATTGAAGAGAGAACATACCCTTTTATATGATTGGAGAATGGAACTATTGTATTTTTTCAAAGAATTTAAATATTAGAAAGTCTTAATATAAAAAATTCACTAGAATAACTATAAAATATAAAATATAATACGATTAGGGTATACAAAAAACCACATAATAGTAAAATAATATTTTGTTACCCTATCTATTAGTTTTTTCATAATTAACATGATTTACAACTTACCATGGAATCAAATTTTTAACATTGTTATTATTGATAATGGATAAATATGAAATTAAAAAAATTTATAAATTTAAACCTCAAAAAAATATATGGAATCCATTTTTAAATAATATACTATTTTATGTGGAATAAGTTACTATTATGATAACTATGTAAAACACAATTAATAATTATTTTTAGAAAAAAATGATTCTTTATGCCCAATAATAAACATATAACAAAATAGAATATAATATTTATTCATATGAAATTATTTAGATTATATGTTATAAAATATATCTTATTTTACTTTTATATCAAATAAAAACATAAAAATACTATTAAATTACTTAATATAAAGAAAAAAATGCATGCTTTGTTTAAATCGACATGTTTCACTATTCAATAAAAACTCAATCTTTTTGAAAAATAAATAAAATCAAACCATAATTATATTTGATATGTTTATTTAAAAATTTATTTATATCTTATAATAGTTAATTTGAAATATAATTAGGTTTATATTAATAATAAAACTATAAAATTCATGGAAACATAATTTAGTTGAATAAACCTATTCCAATTTCGATGGATAACATTTAAAAAATTATTTATAACACTATAATAAATATATATCCATAAAATGAATAATCATAATATATTATTATTTCTATGATTAACTAGTTTTTATTAATCTTCCCCATTTAGAAATATTTTTCCTTTAAATTTTATTCATTGCATGTAAAAGTGAGGGTATTTTTCTCTCATAACATTTTCAAATTCCTAGGTTGCCTCATCAAACATGTGATTCTTCCAAAGAACCATAACCTATTGAATCATTTTATTAAAAAGTACCTTATACCTATGATCTCAAATTTGATCTATATTTTAGTCATTATATAGGTTCTATTAAAAAATATATCACTTCAGGGCTCAAAAAATGAGATGCATCAGGTAATTAAATTATTATTAAAGAAATTTGAAACACATCATGAAATTAAAATATAATCAGTTTTCAAGGTAAATTTAATGAAATAAATCCTAACATTCCATTAATTTCATATGGTCTAATAAAATTATAAATTCAAGTTCCCTTTCTACATAAAATGATAACATTTTCAGTGTAATTACATTAAGAAAAACTAGATTGGGTACTTCAAATGAGAGATCCTTACATTTATGATAAGAATATATAATTTTTTATTCTCTCTTATGTACTAATGTGATATAGAATCATATGTATGTTATGTTCCATTTTTTTAAATTATGGTCAAAAAAATTTCCACTCAATTACTTCATCCCAACATGATAGATTTCGATACTATTTTACATAGGATTCCAAAAATAATACCATCAATATAGTTGAATGAAAACTCTTATTACAAGAATATTAAGATAATGAAATTTTATTTCCCAATTTCATTGTTATTATAACAATAATTATTGAATCATATCCTATGTATTTCTAATTTTATTAACTTAATTTCCTGATGACCAATGATGAAAAGCATTGCAAAAATTTAATTCATAACCCATAAATATTTTAAGTCCTTTAATATTTTTTACACAAAACCAAGCTCATGATCTGATATAATATATAGGTGTACTCTATGTAACCTAAATATTTCCTTCAGATAAATTCTTTAAAGGTAATATCAATACAAAGTAACTCATAAAGGTATAAAATGCAATGTTTTATTCAAATGATCAACAATAACAAAAAAACATTATTTACAAAAAATGTAATTTGTAATCCCAACACAATATACATAGATATATTATTACAATTTTATATTGTACATTTTAAAATTTCATATAATCCCCATGGTTTGTTTTCATACTTTTAGACTATTTAAATTGAATCTATTTCATCTTAAAACAAGATATATTATTCTATATACCTTCCAAACATTAGTTTTAATGATGGTATCCGAACTTCTTTGTACTTCTTGCCAGAAAGTTTGAGAGCCAGGTGAAGTTCTGATCCCAAAAAGTTATATATAAAAAATTTTAAATAGTACAAACAACTCAAAAAGGGAGAAACTTACACAACCTTGTATATAAAATGCCAATTCTATCATTTTTGACTATATCATTACAGTACTCAAGAAGAACAAAGGACCAGCTTGAGCTTGACTCCATGATTGCTATTTTTGAGAGAGCATCATCCACTTGATTTTCTTCTCTGTACACATGAGAGACATCCAAGGAAATCAGTTCAGCAAGATTCAAGGAACCTATCCAAGAAGGGAGAATCCTCCATGGGACATTCCTGGACCGCTCCTTAAGAATCTGTACGGCAACCGAAGAGTCAGATTGGAGCCAAAGCTTCCTCCAACCATAACGAGATGCATACCTTATTGCCTTTATCATTTCCCATAACTCTGCCTCAATATCATGCCTATTGCCAATATAGTGAAAGAAAAATCCATTGACAAAGCCTCAATAATTCCTAAAGACACCATCACATCCAGCAGGTCCCGGCGCACCAGAGGCTTCCCCGTCCAAATTAACCATTATCCAATCAGTTACTGGTGGAATCCACCTAATATGTTTCACCATTTTGGGTTTCCTCTCCCTGCCACATACACCAAGGGTTCTCAATAGAAGGAAATAAGACATGTCATTATTCATTGAACCATATTGCTTCACTGAAGCAAACATAATGTGTTGGTGAATCACCATCATACCCTCCTTGAAATAGGGCCTTCCATTATTGAAGAAAATTTTGTTTCGGGCCTTCCATATGTATGATATAATAGAGATGGTAGCAGCAGTGAGGAGGTATTTGACCTGCTCACTACCCTCTACTTGCATAACGGATGTTAACAGAGTGCTAACCGAGTTACAGATTAAATTATAGTGGAATTTTTCCTTCAAATGTCTCCAAAACTGAGCAGAAAATGGACAATGAATAAAGATACGGGCAATAGATTCATATTCATCCAAGAAGATGAAACATACCGAGGCAATGTTCAACCCTGTTATTTGCGTTGTAGATTGAATTGGAATCCTCTGTTTCTAGATGCGCCAGATTAGATGAGAATCAGCTAGAAGGATAAAAGGATCCCTTACTCCCTCCACCCAAGCAGAGATTCTAGGTGCATTTCCACACTGCATAATATAGGACAGACGACTGGAGAAAGATCCGTCATCATCGATTCCCATATCCGAATATCATGACCAACGTATTCATATGCAACAATATCATTCTAAAGATGATAAGGAATAATCGCATGAGCCTGTGCATTACCCTGCAGGTCAAAAACAGAAGTGTTACTCAAAGATAGAGGAATATTTATAAATTGATAAATTTTGGGAGGACAGCAATTGTGTGCTCTAGCAGTTCATCTGAGAGTTAGCACACACCAGCCATTTCGCATGTGACATAAGGTAAGAGTATGTTCTCTTGACTGATGTCCAGACAGAGGATTTAAAATACACATTCTTCTTCTTATATAACATGTCAACAAATCTGTTAGTGAGAAACTCTAAAGAAGAATCAGTACTAGACAAGAGTCTCCAAGTAATGTTTTGAAGAAATGCATCATTAAATAATTTGATAACTTTAACTTCCATTCCTCCCATTGAAACATGATTTATATAGTCCTTCCATTTCATAGTGACAATCTTCCTCTGTTGTATTGATCCAGTCCAGATAAAATTTATGATCATACCACAAATTTCTTTGAGAAATGCAGCTTCCCATTTATAGAGTGAGAAGGGATAAACAAACATTTAAGTGATAACCAAGTTCACAAGACATATCCTACCAGCTTGAGACATTGTCTTCCCTTTCCAACTGGCCAAATGATTTGTGATTTTAAGTGAAGTACCCTCCAAGTAAGCTCTTTTCATTGTTACTCATAACAAAATAAATCCATGATAATTAAAGGGTAGTGTACCCCTCTTTATACCAAGCCTGATGGCTATTCTATTTTTCATTACGATTCAAACTCCTTCCCCAAAGACAACAAAAGATTTCCTCCAGCTTATGACATGGCCTGCAACTTATTCATAATGGTTGATGGTAGTCATTACACAAGATATAGTTTTCCTATCAACTTTAGAACAAGAGTAGAATATAATCAGTGTAGAATTAGTGGGAAGGATTAAAGAAATTCATCCCATATGACATCCTCTGATATATCCTAGAATTAACAAGGTCATGAAGGCAGATTCTCAAATAATCCTCAACCATAGAGAATAGAAATCTAGATAAAGGATCACCCTGCCTTACAGCCCTAGAACACTGAAAGAATACTCTAGGTGATCCATTGACTAGTATGTATAATCTATCACTTTTCAGAATGTCCTTCACCATGCCAATAAATTTACCTGAAAAGAAATGAAAACTCAAGACTTTAAAAATGAAGTCTCATCTGATGGTATCAAAGGCCTTTGAAATGTCAACCTTTAGTGCCATATTACCATTCCTGACATTGGTTCTCATTATGTTGACACACTCTGAAGCTGTGAAGAGGCAGTTCTGGATGTTTCTACCAGGTACAAAACCAAATTGATTAAAAGAAATGAGAGACCTTTCAATCTCACCTAGTCATATTGAAAAAATTTAATAATGAATTTTAGAATGGATTTTCCAATGAAAAAAGGTCTGAAATCCTCAATATCCATAGCATTATCGTTCTTGTGAATCATGGTGATGAAGTTTGAGTTCATCCCAAAAGGCATGTAGAAGTGATAGAAAAATTCCCTTACTACTTCAGTCACTTCCTTATATAGGATATCCTCATAAAAAATAAACAATTTTTTGGATAATCCATATGGCCCAACAACACTATCCATATTAAAAGAAAAAAGTGCATCATGTATTTCCTTTGTGGTGGGAATGTCAGTAAGTCTTTTGTTTTAGCATCATCCAAGCTTGGCTCAATGCATCTGATGATTTTATCTGATTTGTCATCCCTAGATTCATATTAGAGATTATCAAAGTAACATGTCACAGAGTTATAAATGTCATTCTCAGAGGTAAACATGTTGTCATAAATTCTTAAAGCCTTATGACTTCTTCTTAATTTTTTCTCCAAGTGCATGCAGTGAAAGAACCATGAGTTCCTATCCCCTTCTTTCAACCATCTAACATTGAAATGATTTCCAGCCAGGTTTTCCTTAAGAGACAAGAGGTTTTCAAGCCTTGAGGATTCCTGTATCTCTTCTTGAGATGGAAGTTCTTGCAGTATGTTACCTTGCTGACACTCATAAAGAAGTTAATCAGCCCCTTTGATGACATGATCAATGCTAGAGAAGGACCTTTTTCTCCATTCCCTTATTCTGGTTTTAAAAATTTTCAATTTACTAGTGAGGATATATAGAGAACTTCCTTGAGCAGCCTCTTTCCATGAATCCATTACAATATCTCTACACCCTGGTACCACCAGCTATGCACTGTGAAATTTAAAAGGAGGAAGAGCTGATCTTAGATTGCTAACACATATATCAAATAATATGTGATGATGATCAGAATATAATCTGGATAGAGTAATTCCAAAAAATTCAACTTCCTCACATTGCTCATATATTTTCACCAAACATCTGTCTAATTTACTTTCTTATCTTCTATTGTGAGTATACCTCTTCCACGTAAAATCAGCCCCTAGAATAGGCACTTCAGTCATTCTGCATTGATCAATACAGGAGGATAATTCCCTAGATAATGCACGACACAAGATTCTCCCAGTCTTCTCCTCCAGCCTTAGAACTGTATTGAAATAACCATGTATGGTCCATCTCTCATCCATGTGCTCACCTATGATCAAGAGATTACTCCATAATCTTCTTCTTCTTATATAATGATTAAATGCATAAATAAAAGTAACAAAAAATAGACTTGATTGAAAAAATAGGTCAAAGAAACATATTGATGATCACTTTGAAATGATTCAATCATCACACTGCTATGCTTTAGAACCCCTAGGGCTTTTATCTCATTATCAGATTGATTAGCTGTAGTAAAAGAGTACCCCAGGGCAGACCAATTGAAGGCCATCCACCTAGAAAATTTCATTCTAGGTTCATCAAAGCCAATCAGCATTGGTTTGTTGGTCAAATGGATGTGCTTCAGGGCCTTGACCATGGGAGAGTTCCCGAGACCCTGAAAATTCCAAAATAGGAATTTCATTAATGGGAGGCTCGCTGCCTAGTACATGGCCCAACATAATCAGATGCTATGAATTTCTCTGATTTTTATGGATTATCAACTGTTGCTTCATTTGGACAATATCAATCAGGTTCATTGGAAGCATCATCATCAGATAGAGATGCATACCTATTATCTGAGTTGACTGGACCTATGAAGGTGGCAGGGAGCTTCCTCCTTGCAGCCTTCGAATATTGTACTTGGGAGAAATCCCCAGCTATCTCATCACTTCCATGTACTGTCTTAGAAATGCTTAGTACAGTCTTATTAGTGTTTTCCTGATCATCCTTATTAGGGTCCTGATCCCCAAATCACTTTTCTCATCATGATCACCATTGGAAACCTCTACAGTGGCTGTCAGTAGATATTTTTGAACCTCCAGCTTGTCACCCACAGTCTGCATAATAGTGGCCTCAGGTTGACCCTGATCTTTTCCTTTCCATCGACTGTGTAAATCATCATAACCATTGATGTTACATAATGAGAAAAATTTATTCCTATTACACTCAGAATGAATGTGCCCAATGATGTAAAAATTTGAATAGAACTTGGGTTTCCTCTCATATCCAATCTGAAGATTGATATTATCATCTCTAGTGGTAAAGACAAATTGCTCAACTAATGTGCTAGCCATGTCTACCTCTACCAATATTCTAGCATAATGCCCAAAATTGGGATTATCAATCTGCTTGTCTAGTCTAATAGCATTACCTACAGATGAAGAAATATCCCAAAGGATTTGAGGATGCCAACATAACAAACTTATTTTTTGAATGTGTATCCATATCTGTGAAAATGTGTTTTTGACAGAGTTGGGATCAATGTTTCGATCCCACTCATGAATCCAATGATATCCAGGATTAAGAGAGACTGACCCCATACTCTATACACGTTTCTTTCATTCATCAGTGGGGAAGAAAACATGGTAGAACCCCTTCCCCATAGCCATCATCTTCCAATCACTGAATCCCCATAACTCTTCCATCCTGTTTGTTATTTATTCATTACCTATTCGATATAAGTCATATTATACCATTTTTGTTTTAACTAGATAAAAATCAATTGTGTAATAAAAATCATACATAAGTAATATTCATATTCCAATCTTAAAGATCAACTATTTTTGGGTTAATACATTTTTTTAAACATTTATGATCTATATATATTTCACATTTCACTCCATTCATATAGTGTCTCTATAATTTCAAATATAAATAAAATTCAACTAACTCAAGTTAATATGTGTGAAAATCATTTTCATGAGGTTTAATTTGATGATGTGAATAAATGACAAACCAGTTACTTTTCAACAACACACAACCATGTTCTATCATAGACAGATCAGTATATAAAAACAAAATTCACCTTTCTATGTTGTCAAGCCTAAAACTGGAGCTGTATGGTCTTGACACGGAAGCCACTAAATGGTTTCATGGTCTAGTTGGTCACATGACTTATGCACTCCTCCTAAAATTACAGAGGATTCCATCTAGATACAAGGGTCTATGGTGGTATAACAGTGATACTATACCCCTATAATTATATTATCAAAACTTTATAATAATTAAATTAAAAAAGAAGAGTAATAAATAAAATCTATAAAAGTAGAAGTTAAACATCTAGGTGATAATAATAAACAATCCTTAAATAGATGTAATATTTAACATATGCGAAACGAAGTAATTTTATTTCACAAAAAAATACAAAGAAAATATGGATGAAGGTACATATACATATATGTGTTTCAAATAACAAAAACTAACAAAAATAATATCTATGGATACCATCACGAGCTATATCTCAGAATTATTCTCCCCTGATACCATGAAATAATTAATCTATCATTTACAAGTTGGAACCTTACCTTGTACCTACCTACATCCATAAAAGATATCTGACAACTAATTGGTAGCCCGAATAGGGTGTGATATTTATTATGAATGCAACCACCAACGGTGTCTATAAAAAATTCATCATGTGTATAAAAACTATATCCATGTGCAGGTAAAATATTAATTATTTAAATAATAATAGATATGATAAGTCCATGATCAACTGTTGCAACAAGAAATATATATATATATATATATATATATATATATATAAGATGTCATGAGTAGATAACTGATATCTTATCACATAAAACATGTGATAAGAGTATCAGTCCAATGAGGTCCATGTCCCAAGGTACCAACTCTTGTGACCTCATCAAGAACTAGGATCACATTCAATGAAATTTTTATAGTAATACATACCTACATGTAAAAGTTCCCATGGAATAAACCAGAGTAAAATATATCTTGAATTATGAATGTATATAAAAGTCATAGGTTTTGTTCATTGATATTTCTCACATGTTTCATTATGTAAATAATAATTTCTAGAAGTCTTAGGTGTCATACACTGACCCTAATCATTGGTGCTGTAGAGACCCGAAGCCTGACGTACATTGACATTACATTACATTTGCGGAATACTTAGTACATAACAAAAACACACACACACAAGGACCGTAATAGTTTAGTGTCTTTGGAAACTCGGAATATAATCTTCTAATCGTGGTGAAAGATCTTAAAAATCTCCTATAAAGATCTTCCTTTTTTTACCTAAAACCATTATTTATATCCTGGGGAAAAGAAAACATAAAAGGGTGAGCTCAAATGCTCAGTAAGGGTAAACAAAATAAATATCGATCACATCATATACATAAGCACATAACTTTTTGAAATCTTAACCTGCAAAAGAGATCATAATTTCATAACATGGGGTAAATCATGGCAGTGAAATGTAATCACAGTAATCATAACATAAAACATGAAACTTTGTGGCATTCACACATAATCATAGAGAATCATTTCTTGTTAGTCAAGACTCATTTCCAAGACTATCTTAGTGGACAAAGTCCCTTTCTGAACCGAGTCACCCTCGTTTCAGTCCTATTTCACTGAACCGGTATAACCTACCGTTCCAGCCATGTCTATCTCATGAGATATAAAATCTTTACCCAATACATTGGAGGGAGATATAGGTCCCACCCATCTCATAATGATACCATTCTTATGTGTGCCACAAAATCATAAATCATACAGCATAGCATAACCCATGAAATAAAATGGGATTCTTAAACATCATTCCATCATAACATAATCCATAAACAATTGATATCATTTCATCATAAGAAAATTGAATCCATTTAAATCATAGAGAAATTTTACTTGAAACATACACATATGAAATAATGTCATCTTAGATGTAAAATAGTTTTGACAAAACACTTGAAATGAATTCTTGAGGAAAATATCCTTTCTTCTTTAAAATCATGTTCTTTTCACAAAATTCCATGCAATTTTAAAAGATAAGGGTTTTATTAAAAATAATCATGCAATATTGTAGAGGAAGCTTCTTGAAAATGAGGCGTTATGAAACCGTAAAAATCCGTTCACGCCGTATAAGTTAAAAATAACATTCTCCTCGTACTTTTGTCGGAAAAGTCAAAAAGTACCTTGTACGAAAAACGACAAAAGATTCCTTTCATATTCTTCACTAAAAACTCATCAAAGGGTAAAATTGGATTTAAAAAAAATTGTAGGTGGATGGAAATAATATTACATATTCAGTAAACATGGATGTGGATGATAAAATACACCCCAGTAAATACTAAAGTATAAACAATCTCGGATAAAAATGAGATTGTGATATTTCCCTTACCTTAAGTCTGATTTGCTTCGTAAGTGTCCGAACCTCCTGTATAATGATTTAAATAATGTCATTAACTTATTAAAGAATCATATTCATTGTTATGATATCATATATGGTTCACTTATGACTTTATATTACCTGTTCTTTTGTAAATTCCATGTTAAAGAAGCGTTTTGGGTAAAATCGTTTCATTTATCGTAGGTGTTTGGACTTGTTATTCTTGATATTATTATTACTTATATCATGATTTACTTACTTCCAGAATATAAAACATGATTTATATATCATATATATTCAGTATATATATATATATATATATATATATATAATAGATAGATAAATGAAATGAAACACACCGTTCATGGAGACGGTAGTCCGTACGTAAACATGAACGCTGTTTTCCTTTCCTTTTTGTCTTGAATGGAAGTAAGTAGATAACATACATATATAAATAAATCCAGTAGCTTTATAATGTCATATATTTCATTATTATTTCTTATATATACTTTATAATCATTCTTAAATGGTTACCATGGAGAATGAATCTCATCGCGTCGTGGAGACGGTAGTCCGTACGTACGCACGAGCGATGATATCGTTCTCATGATCGTGAACTTGTGTTTAAGTGTATGTATACTATTTCAGTATCAATATCACTTTATAATAATCATATATAGTTACTCATTACACCATTATACCCATCCAATTAAGGTGGTGGCCGAAAATAGATTACACCACGGCGTGGAGACGGTATTCCGTACGTACGCACGCGTGGTGATTTCCTTTTTCCGTAGGATGTATAGAAGGTTAATTAGAGTTGTTTCATATTTATAATAACATATCAGTATGTAACTAATACTGATGTTATTACTTTATCATGAAACAACTAAAGAAGAAGAAGTTGAAGAAGAAAGAAATTGAAAAGATCGGTAATGGATATTACCTCTTCTTCGAAACGCCTCTTTGAATCCTCCACTTAGGGAACTAATATTAGTGTTTGAAGAAGACCATGAACTCTAGGATTATTATAGGGAAGTGGAGAAGGGATTTTGGCAGGGGTTGGCCGAGCTTGAGTGCTCAAATTGGTGTGAGGAGAAGGGGGAGGAGGTGCCCTTTTATAAGGGAGGAGAGGGGCACCTTAGGAATATCTCAAAATATTATTTTATATTAAAGTCAAAATCGGTTTATAATGGTTCCAAAGGGTCTTATTTAGAAGCTAAAGTATGGATGGGTCAAAATCCTATCAACAAATAGGATTTAGACAAGTTTAGGGTATTATTTTAACCTTATCAATTAGATTTAACGCTAAGTTAAATAATTTAACTTTTACCGTGTCTTTTTGTTTTCTTTCACTATATGGTTAATACACTTACTATAACATGCCAAACGAACCCCAAATTGTTTATTATTAATATATATATCATTATCTAAGTCATTTGGACGAACCTTAGATTTTTAGGAATAAAATAACAATTAATAATATAATATTTGATTTAAAAACTATTTTGTGTCAATTTTGACACTATTTGATATATGATTTTTGTGAAAGTCATAACAGAATTATATGTTCGAACCAAGTTTATTAAATCAACACTAATATATCATAGTGACCTATAAAATTAGTGGAATTCATAAAAAGTCTCAAATAACATTTATTTGAGCATTTATAACATCAATTATGTTAACATTTCCTTAAAAGGATAATTACTGCATCATCGTTGTGTCATAAATAAATTAATTTATTTAATGTCTAAAAATTAAAAATAAAATATAATTATGTATGAAATCCTTTTATATTTATAATGAATATTTATAGTCGAATTTATCTTATGTATAACCCCATATTAAAAATGTTTTAGTAAATAAACTTTGATTTTAACTCTTTTAACCCTTCTTTAAATAAATTAATAATAAATGTCCTAATCTAGTCCAAGTGGACCTAAATGGTCATATTTTATTCCTAAGTTTGTTTTTGGTCGAATTAAACTTGTCCAATAGAATTAGGATATGTGTTAGGGTAATAATAATATCATTTCTACCCATAATTACCCTATTTACTTTTAACCGTGGTAAAAAAAAGTAAAATGTTACTATTCACCAAAAATTATTTTCATCTCATTGAACCACATTTTAGTCCTTGATATTAACCGTGTCTCTCGGATTTTCGAAATTCCACTCACAGAAGCGGTAAAATTAAGTTTTATGAAAAATTCAGTTTTTTAACTACCACTTAGTGGTTTCACTATTCATAAAAAATTGAATGTTTTCAGAAAAATACCAAAAATTAGGCCTAATCTATATTTGATATTATGAACTCAAAAATTATTTCTATTTTACCAAATTCAAAAAATATCAGTTGCATTAATTAATTTAAAAATTAATTCCCGTCGTCAAAACAAATAGCGTGTTCTTAAGAGATAATAACTATCAAAAGATTGACACTTGTTTATGTCTGATTTAAATGTGAAATTACATCCAACGACCATAATTGTATTAAATTGTAAAAATATATTCTAAATATACTTTAAAACCACTCAAATTAATAATTTATCACTATTAATTATTTCGATTGAAAAAGTTGTTTTTAATTAAAATTTAGTAATTTCCACTATTCATCAAAATATGAAAGTTATCCGAAAATCACCAAAGCTTCACCCTAAGCTAATTTCGATATTACGAATCCAAAAATGAATTCCATTTTGAAAAATAAAATTACAAAATTTCAAAAAGTGGTTATTACTATTCATAACGGCTAGTTTTAATAATATTTTAATAGCATATTGTTGTTTAGTGAAACTCATTATTGCGTACTACACACGCTATCGAGGAAGGTCGCGATTGCGTGTAATGAAAGGCAAATAAAGGATGCGTGTTGTGCAAGCTCCTTTTGGTGTAGTGTACAACACAAGACATTAGTGAAATTAGAAAGAATATTTTTCATAAAATCTCAGGGTGTTACATTCTACCCCCCTTAAAATGAATTTCGCCCTCGAAATTCGTCGGGGTTATAAATGTTTTACTACTTGAAAGTTTCTTTAATAGAAACCCACATTGTAAAAAGGAATACCAAAACCAATCTTTAAAAACAAAAGTATGAAATGTAACGGTTACCCAAATAAACTAATCACTGGGTTTCCACATAGGTGAAAATATGGATATGGAAGAAAAATCTAACCATCATGTTCTGATGGAGAGTGGTAGAGAACATGGCTATGGAAAAGCCAACAATCACAAATCCATAAATTTGTGACGATCTAAGGTACCATCTGATTAATTAGATATAAGATCACTAGGAAAACATTTTTGGTTTTCAAGATCGTTTCCCTAAAGTTGAAGAGTTTGAATTAGAATAAATACTTACTTTATTTTGGTACAATATCACTATTTTTCGTGCCTTAAACAATTTCCACTTCATCTCTTAAATAATTGAAGTTGAATTTGTTATTTTTGAAGTGTTAGCAGATCATGTGATAGAATGACGGGTCATTCCATCTCTTTCAAACAAAAGGTTAGCAAAAGTTATAAGTCCATCTTATGGTTAATCTTATATGGTTCCAAAAATGAACTTATACTTCATATATCATAACGCTTAATAAAATAAAACTATTTTCCACTAACCAGGGACTTCCTGTAGGCCAGTGGTAGGCGATAAAGGCCATTCGCACTTCGATTGTGGGTTCGATTCCCACAGCCTTGTTCGACGCGATGGGCTGTCGCCCGTCCTGCAGGTTGTCCTTTTTCTAAAACTATATTACTATAACATCCCATCAATAATATAGAAAAAACTTCTATCCTTAAACAATACTAACTTATGTCCAACATAATCCATTCCAATATTTAGTCTTATCCATAATACTACAGTCCACTCTCATAACATAGTGAAAACGATTACCAGAGATTTAATACCATCATTGATCCCCATATATCATAAGATATGTTTTGTTGGTCACATTCCAAACATTCAAAGTCCTTAATCATGTATTCTCTTGAATACTCATTGAACCTTAGGGAAAACATGAATGCAGTTAATAGTTAACACCTTCCACATACCAAAATCTTCAAAATTCTATATACTCAAACCATGATATCACTTAGTCCTTATATCAATCATGAGCTCATGAATACTGTTAAACATTTCGTTTTCTCGTTTTTCCTTCATTATGCGCATATCAACTTATTTCCAAAAATATCTCAATCACTTTGAATACCACAGTAGACCAATACATAAATATTCCAATACTTTATGATACAACATTATTTTGGAATCCCATTACATAAACACTTAATCATTCCACCACATCGTTGTCATATTCAACATCGCCAATAGTGATCGCATGTGACATCCCTTTGTCCTTTTCCTTAAGCGGTTGCTCATGTCGATCATCACTAACCCTTGGATTAGGGCATTTATTAACATAATGCCCCATTTCCTTGCACTTGAAGCATTGAAGTGTTGGTGGTGCGTTCTCTGCAGTGTTTGCTTTATTCACATCATTAGAAACCCTTTTTCCATTACTTCGACACTCAGCTACTCGATGACCTTCTTTTCCACACTTAAAACATTTTCTAGTCCCTTTAAGACAATCTCCACCATGCTTCTTTCCACATTTTGTGCATAAGGAAACATTCATCTTCTTTTCACCATTATTTTGAGATTTCTCCTTGAACTCCATCTTTCGTTTCTTTTCAAAACCATGAGATGGATATGTAACACCAACTTCCATTTCTACCTTGATAGCACAACGCACAATTTATTCATAGCTACTGAAGTCTCTTATAGCTAATTCCCTTCGAAGACTTGGTTTTATGCCACTGAAAAATCGATCAACTTTACTTTCAGGTTGGATGATAATGCCAGATGCATACCTTGCAAGTCTTGTAAAATTTTCTTCGTATATACCAACAGATTTTTCATCCTTCTGCTTCAGCTCAAGAAACTATTTTTCCATCTTTGTTCGAAGAATATGAGGAAAGTACTTACTGAAAAACAAGTTCTTGAACTCGTCCCATTCCATGGACTCAATTTCATCTCTTGGCCTCGTATTCTTGATAAGATTCCACCATTGATCAGCATCACCTTCCAAACGATACACTACTAATATGACTTTATCATGTTCAGAACATTGAAGAACTGAAAATATCTTTTCAGTAGTACTGATCCATTGTTCAGCAACAAGTGGATCGGAAGTCCCACTGAAAGAAGGTGGACGTTGCCTCATGAAGGACTCAATAGAATATTGTTCCCTTATCTGCTCATTTGGAAGTCCAGAATGATTCATAGCTTGTGTAAGTATAGAAATAATATTTTGCACTCCATCTCCCTTAATATTTGTTTGTTCAAGAGGGCAATCATTGCATTGTCCATTGCATTGATCAACACGGTTCCTTTGGGTTCCAGCCATCGTCTAAAACCTAAAAAGAATAGTGTGAGAGGCAAAAATCATGTTAGGGATAACAACATAATAAAGGGGGAGTACCTTCAATATCTAACATCATAGGTTTAATTCTATGATCGTTAGCGTAATTCTAGTACTATAACCTATACGTATACTTAACCTTAGGGACATCCCTAGACATACCTTAGAAATATCTCTAGGGATCTCACTAATGTTTTCGCATCCTAGTTTCCAAAGGTTGACTAAACATTTCCTCTGATACCAACTGTAGAGACCTGAAGCCTGACGTACATTGACATTACATTACATTTGCGGAATACTTAGTACATAACAAAAACACACACACACAAGGACCGTAATAGTTTAGTGTCTTTGGAAACTCGGAATATAATCTTCTAATCGTGGTGAAAGATCTTCAAAATCTCCCATAAAGATCTTCCTTTTTTTTATACCTAAAACCATTCTTTATATCCTGGGGAAAAGAAAACATAAAAGGGTGAGCTCAAATGCTTAGTAAGGGTAAACAAAATAAATATCGATCACATCATATACATAAGCACATAACTTTTGGAAATATTAACCTGCAAAAGAGATCATAATTTCATAACATGGGGTAAATCATGGCAGTGAAATGTAATCACAATAATCATAACTTAAAACATGAAACTTTGTGGCATTCACACATAATCATAGAGAATCATTTATTTTTAGTCAAGACTCATTGCCAAGACTATCTTAGTGGACAAAGTCCCTTTTTGAACCGAGTCACCCTCGTTTCCGTCCTGTTTCACTGAACCGGTATAACGTACCGTTCAAGCCATGTCTATCTCATGAGATATAAAATCTTTACCCAATGCATTGGAGGGAGATATAGGTCCCACCGATCTCATAATGATACCATTCTTATGTGTTCCACAAAATCATAAATCATACATCATAGCATAACCCATGAAATAAAATGGGATTCTTAAACATCATGCCATCATAACATAATCCATAAACAATTGATATCATTTCATCATAAGAAAATTGAATCAAATTTAAATCATAGAGAAATTTTACTTGAAACATACACATATGAAATAATGTCATCTTAGATGTAAAATAGTTTTGACAAAACACTTGAAATGAATTCTTGAGGAAAATATCCTTTCTTCTTTAAAATCATGTTCTTTTCACAAAATTCCATGCAATTTTAAAAGATAAGGGTTTTATTAAAAATAATCATGCAATCTTGTAGAGGAAGCTTCTTGAAAATGAGGCGTTATGAAACCGTAAAAATCCGTTCACGCCGTATAAGTTAAAAATAACATTCTCCTCGTACTTTTGTCGGAAAAGTCAAAAAGTACCTTGTACGAAAAACGACAAAAGATTCCTTTCATATTCTTTACTAAAAACTCACCAAAGGATAAAATTGGATTTAAAAAAAATTGTAGGTGGATGGAAATAATATTACATATTCAGGAAACATGGATGTGGATGATAAAATACACCCCAGTAAATACTAAAGTATAAACAATCTCGGATAAAAATGAGATTGTGATATTTCCCTTACCTTAAGTCCGATTTGCTTCGTAAGTGTCCGAAACTCTTTTATAATGATTTAAATAATGTCATTAACTTATTACAGAATCATATTCATTGTTATGATATCATATACGGTTGACTTATGACTTTATATTACCCGTTCTTTTGTAAATTCCATGTTAAAGAAGCGTTTTGGGTAAAATCGTTTCATTTATCGTAGGTGTTTGGACTTGTTATTATTGACATTATTATTACTTATATAATCATTTACTTACTTCCAGAATATAAAACATGATTTATATATCATATATATTCAGTATATATATATATAATAGATAGATAAATGAAATGAAACACACCGTTCATGGAGACAGTAGTCCGTACGTAAACATGAATGCTGTTTTCCATTCCTTATTGTCTTGAATGGAAGTAAGTAGATGACATACATATATACATAAATCCAGTAGCTTTATAATGTCATATATTTCATTATTATTTCTTATATATACTTTATAATCATTCTTAAATGGTTAACATGGAGAATGAATCTCATCGCGTCGTGGAGACTGTAGTCCGTACGTACGCACGAGCGATGATATCATTATCATGACCGTGAACTTGTGTTGAAGTGTATGTATACTATTTCAGTATCAATATCACTTTATAATAATCATATATAGTTACTCATTACACCATTATACCCATCCAATTAAGGTGGTGGCAGAAAATAGATTACACCACGGCGTGGAGACGGTATTCCGTACGTACGCACGCGCGGTGATTTCCTTTTTCCGTAGGATGGATAGAAGGTTAATTAGAGTTGTTTCATATTTATAATAACATATCAGTATGTAAGTAATACTTATGTTATTACTTTATCATGAAACAACTAAAGAAGAAGAAGTTGAAGAAGAAAGAAATTGAAAAGATCGGTAACGGATATTACCTCTTCTTCGAAACGCCTCTTTGAATCCTCCACTTAGGGAACTAAGATTGGTCTTTGAAGAAGACCAGGAACTCTAGGATTATTATAGGGAAGTTGAGAAGGGATTTTGGCAGGGGTTGGCCGAGCTTGAGTGCTCAAATTGGTGTGAGGAGAAGGGGGAGGAGGTGCCCTTTTATAAGGGAGGAGAGGGGCACCTTAGGAATATCTCAAAATATTATTTTATATTAAAGTCAAAATAGGTTTATAATGGTTTCAAAGGGTCTTATTTCGAAGATAAAGTGGGTATGGGTCTAAATCCTATCAACCAATAGGATTTATACAAGTTTAGGGTATTATTTAACCTTATCAATTAGATTTAACTCTAAGTTAAATAATTTAACTTTTATCGTGTCTTTTTGTTTTCTTTCACTATATGGTTAATACACTTACTATAACATGCCAAAAGAACCCCAAATTGTTTATTATTAATATATATATCCTTATCTAAGTCATTTGGCCGAACCTTAGATTTTTAGGAATAAAATAACAATTAATAATATAATATTTGATTTAAAAACTATTTTGTGTCAATTTTGACACTATTTGATATATGATTTTTGTGAAAGTCATAACAGAATTATATGTTCGAACCAAGTTGATTAAATCAACACTAATATATCATAGTAACCTAGAAAATTAGTGGAATTCATAAAAGTCTCATATAACATTTATTTGAGCATTTATAACATCAATTATGTTAACATTTCCTTAAAAGGGTAATTACTGCATCATCGTTGTTTCATAAATAAATTAATTTATTTTATGTTTAAAAATTATAAATAAAATATAATTATGTATGAAATCCTTTTATCTTTCTAATGAATATTTATAGTCGAATTTATCTTATGTATAACCTCATATTAAAAATGGTTTAGTAAATAAACTTTGATTTTAACTCTTTTAACCCTTCTTTAAATAAATTAATAATAAATGTCCTAATCTAATCCAAGTGGGCCTAAATGGTCATATTTTATTCCTAAGTTTTTTTTGGTCGAATTACACTTGTCCAATAGAATTAGGACATGTGTTAGGGTAATAATAATATCATTTCTACCCATAATTACCCTATTTACTTTTAACCGTGGTAAAAAAAGTAAAAAGTTACTATTCACCAAAAATTATTTTCATCTCATTGAACCACATTTTAGTCCTTGATATTAACCGTGTCTCTCAGATTTTAGAAATTCCACTCACAGAAGCGGTAAAATTAAGTTTTATGAAAAATTCAGTTTTTTAACTACCACTTAGTGGTTTCACTATTCATCAAAAATTGAAAGTTTTCAGAAAAATACCAAAAATTAGGCCTAAGATATATTTGATACTATGAACTCAAAAATGATTTCTATTTTACCAAATTCAAAACATATCAGTTTCATTAATTAATTTAAAAATTAATTCCCGTCATCAAAACAAATAGCGTGTTCTTAAGAGATAATAACTATCAAAAGATTGACACTTGTTTATGTCTGGTTTAAATGTGAAATTACATCCAACGACCATCATTGTATTAAATTGTAAAAATATATTCTAAATATACTTTAAAACCACTCAAATTAATAATTTATCACTATTAATTATTTCGATTGAAAAAGTTGTTTTTAATTAAAATTTAGTAATTTCCACTATTCATCAAAATATGAAAGTTATCCGAAAATCACCAATGTTTCACCCTAAGCTAATTTCGATATTACGAATCCAAAAATGAATTCCATTTTGAAAAATAAAATTACAAAATTTCAAAAAGTGGTTATTACTATTCATAATGGCTAGTTTTAATAATATTTTAATAGCATATTGTTGTTTAGTGAAACTCGTTATTGCGTACTACACACGCTATCGAGGAAGGTCGCGATTGCGTGTAATGCAAGACAAATCAAGGATGCGTGTTGTGCAAGCTCCTTTTGGTGTAGTGTACAACACAAGACATTAGTGAAATTAAAAAGAATATTTTTCATAGAATCTCGGGGTGTTACAGGTGCCACATCATAATTACATTTTTTTTAACCATAATATTAGTAGGTTCTGTACCTTATTCTATCTCATCTGTGCCAAACTAAAATAATGTCACGAACTGACTCTAGTCTCCATCAAAACCGGCACCCAACCCTGCCTTTGACAAGGCCCGAAGGGTGTTCCTAATCCCCATGGGATGGCACAAGTGCTCAGGTATCATAAAATGTGAATTGAGAAATATTTACCCAAGTTTATAAACATATAATCACAAACAAACCCAATAAAACAAATATCGATTTTTAAAATAAAACCATATTTTAAAAAATTTCAGAACTGAATTACTTAATTTAAAAAATAATAAAATACTAAAACAACTGAATTAACTCTCAATGGACATCCCAAGAACCATCCTCATGGAAAGAGGCATCGCCCTCAAGCCATCTCCACCAGACTGCACCATGAAGGACTTGCTAGAATCCAAATCCACTGGCACTAAAAACTATACCCAAACCTATGACAGAAATAACCAAGTATACTTAAACCCAAAGGTGTAAGTAGGGTATGAGACATAGTCCAGTAGGATACAATAACTAAGAGATTTAATGTGTTAAACAATCAATGGAGAAAAGGCATGCAAGTTTTCATAAACTTGAAATGCTAGTGACCATTTCTAAAAGATGTAAAATTAAATCAAAACGGTTTCAAGTGGGTTAAGTTTAAGAATAAACACTTTTAAAATAAGATCCAAAGCTACTAAATTTTCCATCCAAACACATTTTATGTCGAAGGTAATAAAAATCATCTAATGAGCACACATAATGGGAAATAACCCCTAGGAACTAGCTTGTTGTGGGTCCCAGGTACCTCATATTTTGGCGAGAGTAACCATAACAATATACATTCTCATGCATGAGACAATAGTAGGGAACCTACCCATAACCAAGTGGTCCCCAATCATTATCATAAAAGTTTAGTTAGTGTTGTAAGCATCAATCTTGCTAAGTGAAACTGTGGACAAACCCCATGGGATCACTAGCATAGTATTACACGTCCACCCACCAAGATACCTGGGTTTCCCTCTTATGCACAAACATGTTCAGCATGACAAGAAATATAATTTTCACATGAAAATATCCCTTCCAAATCACAAAATCACCAAACACCACACATGTATATCACACAAGTCATAAATCCCATTTTTTATTCAAACTCATTTGAAATCATACTCACACGAAAATAGCCCACAACACACTTCTCATATCTTTCATAATAAAAAAATCCTTTAACAATTTTATAAAATATTTCCCTATATGATAAGCATCACATAATAGGCCACTCACATTTTAATGAAAAAAAATTTCATAATCAAAATCCATTTGTCACATAACACTCACACAAAAAAATCCACAAATATGTCTCCCACCCACATCACAATTTAGTAAAATATTTCAACAATTTATAAAACATTGTAAAAATTGTTGATATCATAAATCACCACTTTACCTTTCAAAAACCCATATTTGGTTAACACACTCACCCCAAAAGTAAATATACACACTTATCCCCCTTTTTTTACCAAATAAATCATTTATAATTTTCAGAAAACAACCCCAATGGGTATTACTATGTTTTTCACAATAAACCCATTTTAATGACCACATTTAAGGCCAAAATCATACCAATACCAACCCAAAACTGATTTTACAGCCCTAGGAATATCTATAAAACTACTATCAATTGTTATAAAATTATCTTGAATAAAACCAAAATAGATACACATGTAAACCCCCATTTTCATAAAATTCTCTCAATAAGTGTAACAATGTTTTACACATCAAACCCATTCAAAAACCCCCTTCCAAGGCCCACATGACACTTAGGAATTAGAAAAACAGAATTTTCAGCCCCATTAAACAACTCATAAATAAATTTCATATTTTATAATACTACCACAATGGTATCACATGTGTTACATTGGAAATATACCCCACTTTCAAAAAAAAAATGAAACTATAAAATTTCATTCTTAACAAAATCAATCAGAAACAGTTTCCGCACCACAAAAAACATATGAAGAATATAAAAATGATTAAATACAGCCAGATCACTCATCAAAAAATTGTTTACACATGGAACCACCTTCCTTTTGATTCGAAACCCTCAAATCATGGTGTGTAACATCAAGTGAAACGCCACCGCACCACAAGGAAGTGAAGAGAAACCTAATATCTCCTGATTATACCAAAAATACACGAAGTAAAACAATAGGTTAAAACCCTAGTTTTTGGACAATTTATAACTCAAGAAAGGGTGAAACCCCCCTATTGAAAGGGAAGAAGTCAAAGAGAGGAGGACTTACTTTCATTATTTTGATGTTCCCCCAATCAAAACTCCCTTCAAAGCTGAGGTCCAAGGGAGGGGGAGTGACGTTGGAGGATGTCCATGGATGTAGAGAATGAAATGATGAAGAATGGAGTGGATTAGACTTATTTATGTAAGGGAAATGAGAAATTCAAAATGGATTTAATGAGAGGGACAAGGCTGGATGGTTTAGCTGTACGGTTTAGAACCATCAGGCCAAACCGTGCGGCATGTTCTGGACTCCCACAAAGTGTTTTTTTCTAAAATTTAAAGATTTTACAAAGGGTAACAAGGGGGAAAGATATGTCAATAATAGGGAAAAGTAATACCCAAAATAAAACTACATTTTCACCCAATTACTCATCAAAATCATGTGTATAATCCACCTCAACAACATACCCCACAAGTGGTTCCACTAAGAGTGTTACAAAACTGACTCCAAATATACAAAACCAAACACCATACCATTAAAAAAGAGGAGTCCAATTACCATAAAAAACCCCCAATACCAAGGTCATAGATATGTAGCACAAGAGACACCAATATTTTAAACCAAGAACACCCAAAATCCAAGAGAAATCTAAGAACCAAAGGAGGATTTGTACAAAAGCTTGGAATTAAAAATCCAGGTTTAACAATTCTTCACACCATAAAGCTTTCCACCCCCGAAAAGCTATATTAATTCCAAAATAAAAAACCAAACCCAACATAGAAACAAAGATTTACTCCCTTGCCAAGATTCGCCCCCAATGGCCAAAACACTTCTAGTGACCAATTAATGAAGGAATACTCTCACAAACTAAAACATAAATCACTTTCCATATATGATCACTAAAAATAAGGTTTTATCCAAAAAACTCCTCAAACACTATCTGAACAAGCTTCCTTAAATTTTACCAAATGAACAATAACAAAGAACAAGGTTACACTTACCTTTCTTTAGCCAGACTGTTGGGTGTTATCCAACCCCAACGTTTACCCAAGAAATATTCAGGTAGTTAGATAGCTCTATTCAAGACTACCTACTGCTAAGTTAATACTGTGGTCCAATCTGATTTACTAGTATTAGGATACAAAAATTGGCACCCCACCATAGGAGACAAATCAAAAAATTTCCAAGATGAGATTGGGACACCAACAAGGGGAGGCTCTAATGGACTCCTCAGTAAAAGGTGTAGAATTCCATTTGAAATTTCCGAAGGAATATACATGAGAATCATATTGGGTCTCCCCACCATAATAATCATCCATCATAATCGACCAGCATGGGACAACACATGAATAACTCTAATTAAAAGTGTTTTGGGGACCGTGCAGTTAGTACACATTTTTTGGGAACCCGTTCACTAACGGTGGGAATCATTCTATTTTCATGGATTCCCGGAACGGGGTGACTACTAATCGTGCACAAACCATGTGCTTCACCTATCTATACAAATTACCAACCACACTCTAAATCTCAATGGAAGCCAAAGGTGGAGGGAATGACATTGGGTGATAACATAAACATGAGGTCCTCCTATCTCTTTCCATCGAACATGAACAACAAAATCAATATGGCAACGTCAGAGGTTATACTATTCACCATATTTCATACTGAGGGTAGTACTTTGTAAAATGTTTTAAATTACCTTATAATTTCCCCTAACTACATGCTTGATCCTCCCCGGGACCTATGTCTAGAGCTCAAATTATTAAAGCATCTTCATCCTCGTAGTTAGGATTCTGAAACCGATAAAATGAACTTCTCCTTTCTGTGATAACACAAAATTACACTACAAACCTAGATAGGTTGACCAAGACATAACAAATTACAAACTCACTTTACCCTAACCCGACATTTCACTAAAACATGTACATAGAATATGCGCACACATCACACCTTGTTTCTTCACATGAGAAACATTAGATGAAAAGGGTAAATACAAACACCTACCTCTAAAACAGAGTATTTTGATATTTTTTTAAAGGAGACATACTCCCAACATAACAGCGACTCTCATAGGATTTCACAACTTCAGCTTTAAAATCAAATGATCCTGACACATCACAAAACATCACTAAACATGACTAGAGTGACGAATAGAAAAAATACATGGGGTCCATATACAACTTCCCCAAACATCAATGAATCCCATAATGTTGCCATAATAGCCTCTCATGAACATATTTCTCAGACTGCTGGTTTAACAGAACCCCGTTCTTCGATGAGACTACAAATAACCCATAGGCCCTCTTAGACCACATCAACACTGACAACCCCAGGCCACTTCCACCTTCGATGAATCATATAACTCAAGATACTAAAGATTATTTAAACCTTCCATGAGAACACTCCTACTACAAGAAGATCCAAAAATTAAATAAAGGAAATATTGAAAACTCAATCTCCAAATATTGAGAAAAATATTCCTTATATTGATCAACTGGAGGATCTTCTAATGATAGAACAATATAGGTTTCACTTTAGTCATGCATTAACTCTTAGTGGGGGTGTACCTTATCTAATGATAGAAACCATGGATCAAAACTAGATAGTCCATTAGTCATTACATACCACAAACCAGAGCTAAACAAAATAAATGAATCACTATAAATTCATCCTGAAATGGTTATTAGAAGAGACCACAAACTGGCCCTTCAACCCAGATTACCGACCAAACATAATCCTCAAACACAATTCAAACAGGAGGGGATCTTGGACTCAAAACATCCAACAAAGTCAACATTTTCCAAAAACAAAAAATACAACAAATCCCAATCCACTCATCAAGACATCATGTTTTCCTTTAAAATCATCTCTTTGAAAATAAATGGTTCAACAGTTAGCATATCCACCAATGGTACCCCATGGTCCCACATGGGCATGTTTCTGTGCCATATCAGGAACCCTCATCATATCCATATCGGCACTCATCTAGCCATGCCATCAACCATCCATCTCCCAGATAACCCCATTCATGTGTTCTCTAATGGAAATATCAACGGTAAAAACAAAAATTCTTTCCACTTTTCAAAACCAAAACATTCAACAAATACTTCATTTTTCTCAAAACCACTAACCACGAAATCAAACCCAACTTACAGCTTACAAAAATTTTCAGAATGGAATAATAACTTATATAAAATTCACTTTCATGTTATTCACATAAATTTCAAAACATCTCATTCCATTTAAACAACCTTTAATTTTTTTTAAAAACTCTATTGGGAACAATTTTTCAAAAATAACTTTAATATAGTTCCCTTCTTTCAGAAGAGGTGAAAAAACACCATTTTCCATACCAAAACCATTATAAAAATTCAGTTCTACCATTTCAAAAATCTATACATTCCCTATTTATTGGAAAATCATTTCAGAAAAACATTATTCTTCTTAAAACCGTGACATTTGTTTTCTTTAAAACCGAACTTCCAAGATTTCAGAACTAAATAAAACTAGGCAATGTGATAGGAAACTAGTATCGGTGGGTGACTTGGACATATGGTTGGCAGCCATACTCCAATCACTTCACCATTACATATAGTGTTCTAAGGAATATACCCAGGTCCACAAGACTTTATAGGCCTTGCGAGCTCACTGAGACCGTTATCACAACTCTCTATTCATTTCCCCTAATCATTATCAACCAAAAAACAAAGGATGCAAATAAGTCCCGACATCCCCTGGAAGCATAAATCTATTCCTGAGGTGTGTTGATTTGGAACACTACCCATTACCAGGATACCATGTCCTGATAATTATAACTCCATACTATCCCCACTATTCCCCAAATAACATGTCACAATGATTTAACCTGAACCTCCTTTGATAACATTTTGTCAAGAACCAAATCTAGTCTCCATTAAAAGCAGAACTCAACCTGGCTCGTGACAAGGCCCAAAGGGAGTTCCGGATCCCCATTGTAGAGACCCAAAGCATGACGTACATGGAAATTACATTACTTTTTCTGAATACTTAATACATAAAAAAACCAACACTCAAGGATCGTAATATTTCAGTGTATTTGGAAACTCGGAACAAAACCTTCTAATCGTTGTGAAATATCTTCAATATCTCTCATAAAGATCTTCCCCTTTTGTTTTCTTACCTAAAATCTTTCTTTATATCCTATGGAAAAGAATACATATAAAGGGTGAGCTCAAATGATCAGTAAGGGTAAACATAGAGAACATAAAACAATCCATAAACATTCGAATGTAAAAACATGAGCACAAATCTGAAAATCAAAATCTTGAGCAATGACATAAAACAATGCAGTACATAAGACATAAATAATAATGGAAAATTAATCATGATAAAATATCATTGGAATAAAACATTTAAATGTAGAAAACCATTAATCACATTATATGTATTCCATAGTAGCCAAGGCATTGCTTCCAAGACCATATTAGTGGACAAAGTCCCTTTTGGAATCGAGTTCACTCCCCATTTTTGTCTTGTAACACTGAACCGAATTAACTTACCATTCCAGCCATGTTTATCTCATGAGATATAAATATTTACCCAATTCATTGGAGGGAGATACAGGTCCCACCCATCTCATAAAGAAACCATTCTTACTTGTTCCACAAAATAAACTTAAAAAATTCATTATAACCCAAAGAATAAAATGGGTTTCATAAACATTATCCCATCATCACATAATCCATATAAAACAAATGGATATTTCATCATAAGAAAAGTGAAACCATGTAAATCATAAAGACATTATACTTGAAACATACACATATGAAATAATGTCTTCTTAGATGGAAAATTGTTTTGATAAAACACTTAAAATTAATTCTTGAGGAAAATATCCTTTCTTCTTCAAAATCATTTTCTTTTCCCAAAATTCCATAAAATTTTAAAAGAAAAGTATTTTGTTGAAAATAGTCATAAAATAATGTATATTAAGCTTCATGAAAATGAGGCTTTATGAAACCGTAAAAATTCTTTCACGCCGTATAAGTTAAAAATAACATTCTTATCGTACTTTTGTCAGAAAAGTCAAAAAGTTCCCCGTGTGGTAAACAAAAGTAAGATTCCTTTCATAACATGTGGAAAATTTCAAAATGGGTAAAAAGGACTTAAAAAATACATGAAAACATTTTTAGAAAACATGGGCATGGATGATAACAATAACCCCAGTAAATACTAACGAATAACAATCTCGGATAAGAACAAGATTGGAATAGTTATCCCTTACCTTAGGTCTGATATGCTCCGTACGTATCCGAACCTCCTGTATAATGATTTAAATAATGTCATTGACTTATTATAGAATCATATTCATAGTTATGATATCATATATGGTTCACTTAGGACTTTATATTACCCATTCTTTTGTAAGTTTCATGTTAAAGAAGCGTTTTGGGTAAAATCGTTTTATTTATCGTATGTGTTTGGACTTGTTGTTCTTGATATTTTTATTATGTATATCTTGGTTTACTTAATTCAAGAATGTAAATCATGATTTATATATCATATATATATTCAGTATATATATATATATAATAGATATATAAATGAAATGAAATACACCGTTCATGGAGACAGAAGGTCGTACGTACTCATGAACGCTGTTTTTGTTTCCCTATTGAATTAAATGGAATTAATTAAATGAAACATATATGTAAATATATACAGTATCATTATTATGTAATATATTTCATGATTATTTATTATATATACTTTATAATCATACTTGAATGGTTAATAATGGAAAATTAATCTCATCGCATTCGTGGAGACGGTAGTCCGTACGTACGCACGAGCGATGATATCATTCCCATGATCGTGGAATTGTATTGCAGTGTATGTATAATATTTCAGAATAAATATCACTTTACAATAATCATATATAGTTATTTATTTACACCATTATACCAACCCAAGTAGGTTGTGAGGAAAAACATATTACACCATGGCGTGGAGAGGGTATTTCGTACGTAGACACGCGCGGTGATTTTGTTTCTATAGGATGGATAGAAGATGAAAATGGGTTGTTTAATATTAATAATAACATATCAGTATATTATTGATACTAATGTTATTAATTTATGATTAAACAAATAAATCAGAATAATTAGAAGAAGAAATAAATTGGATGGAATCGGTAAGGATATTACCTCTTCTTTGACACACCTCTTCTTAACCTCCTCTTAAGGCACTAGGGTTGGTCTTTTGAGGAGGCCAGAACCTCTATAAGGTTTCTAGGGGAGATGATAAGGTAAATGGGTAGGGTTTGGCTGAGCTTCAAGGCTCAAAAGGGTGAGAAGAGAAGACATAAGGGGTGCCCTTTTTATAAGGGATGAGAGGGGCACTTTAGGAAAAACACAAAAGTTTATTTTATAATAAAGTAATATTCGGTTTATAATAGCTCCAAATTGATTTATTTCGAAGCTAAAGTGGGTATGGGTAAAAATATGCTCAACCAATAGGTTTTAGACAAGTTTAGGTTACTATTTTAACCTTATAATTTAGATTTAACTCTAATTTAAATAATTTTTCTTTTATCGTGTCTTCTTGTTTTCTTGCACTATATGGTTAATAACCTTACTATAACAAGCCAAACGAACCCCAAGTTGTTAAGTATTAATATATATGACCATATCTAAGTCATTTGGCTGAACATTAGATTTTTTGGAATATAATAACAGTTAATGATATAATATTTTTTTAAAAATCTATTTTATGACAATTTTGACACTATTTGGTAATTGAT
Source organism: Viscum album (assembly GCA_963277665.1). Classification (NCBI taxonomy): domain Eukaryota; kingdom Viridiplantae; phylum Streptophyta; class Magnoliopsida; order Santalales; family Viscaceae; genus Viscum; species Viscum album. The sequence goes on along the minus strand of OY728135.1, from coordinate 1,542,121,880 downwards.
TTTTGTGAAAATCATAACAGAATTTTTATTTAGAAAAAAGTTAATTAAATCAATAATAACATGTACTATTAACCAATAAAATTAGTTTAATTCATAAAAAGTCTCAAATTACATTTATTTGGGTATTTATAATATCAATTATGTTAATATTTCATTAATAAGGTAATTACTGCATCATCATTGTATCATATATAAATTAACTTATTTAATGCCTAAAAATAATAAATAAAATACCATTATGTAGGAAATATTTTTATATTTCTAATTAGTATTTATATTCGAATTTATTTTATGTATAACCCTAATTTAAAAATGTTTTAGTTATTAAACATTGATTTTAACTATTTTAACCCTTCTTTTAATAAAATAATAATAAGTGTCCTAATCTAATCCAAGTGTATCTAAAGGGTAATTTTTTATTCCTAAGGTTTTTTTTGGTTGAATTACACTTATCCAATAGAATTATTACATGTGTTAGGGTAATAATAATATCATTTTTACCATTAATTACCCTATTTACTTGTAACTGTGATAACTAAAAGTAAAAATTTACTATTCACCAAAAATTATTTTTATATTATTGAACAACTTTTTACTCCTTGATATTAACCATGTCTCTTGGATTTTCGAAATTACACTCACAGAAGCGGTAAAATTATGTTTTATATAAGTTTGCAAAAATCTCCTAGGAGGTAGGTAAAAGATGGTGAAAAGTTAAATAAAATTTTTATATATCTAAAATTATTATAAAATGACTCCAATGAATTACATTGAACTTATATAGTTATTATTTATCAATTTTTACCTAAGATAAATTTAAATAAAATAGATAATTATTTAATTAAAAAGTCGGTTTTTAAATAGCAATCCAGTTTTTCCACTATTCATCAAAAATTGAATGTTTTCAGAAAAATATCAAAAATTCACCCTAGGGTAATTTCGATATTTTGAATCCAAAAATGAAGTCCATTTCAAAAGATAAAATTTATAAAATTTCAAAAATTTCGTATTACTATTCATAACGGCTGGTTTATATAACATATCATTGTTTAGTGAAGCATAGTATTGCGTACAACACACGCTATCGTGGAAGGTTGTGATTGTGTGTAATGAAAGCCAAGTTAGGGATTGATGTAGTGCAAGATTATTTTGGTGTAGCGTACAACACATGACATCAATGAAATTAAAAAGAATATTATTCAGAAAATCTCGAGGTGTTACATTCTATCCCCCTTAAAATGAATTTCACCCTTGAAATTATTCGGGGTTATAAATGGTTTACTACTCGAAAGATTCATTAATAGAAACCCACATCGTAAAAAGGAATACCAAAACTTATCGTTAAAAACTAAAGAATGAAACTTAACGGTTACCCAAATTAACTAATCACTGAGTTTCTACATAGGAGAACATAGGTGAAAATATGGATATGGATGAGAAATCTAACCATCATCTTCTGATGGAGAGTGGTAGAGAACATGGCTATAAAAAATCCAAAAATCAAAAAGCCATAAATTTGTGATGATTTAAAGTACCATCTGATTCATTGGATATAAGGACACTAGGACAACATTTTTTTTGTATTCAAGATCATTTCTCTAAAGATGATAAATTGTTGAATTAAAAGAAATACTTACTTGATTTTGGTACAATATTACTATTGTTTGTGCCTTGAAAAATTTCTACATCATCTCTTAAATAAATGAAGATGAATTTGTCTTCCATGAAGTGTTAGCAGATCATGTGATAGAATGAAAGGTCATTCCATCTGTCTCAAACAAAAGCATAGTAAAAGTTACATAAGTCCATATATAGTGAGATTAATCGTATATAGTTCGTAAAATGGACTTATACTTCATATATCATACCACTTAATATAATAAAACTAGATTCTACTAACCAGGGACTTCCTGTAGGCTCGTGGTAAGCGATAAAGGCATGTCGCACTTCGGTTCTGGGTTCGATTCCAACATCCTTCTCTGACGCGATAGGTTTTCACCCGTTCTGCTTGTTGCCCCTTTTCTTAAACTACACTATTATAAGATTCCATCAATAGTATCGAAAAATGTTCTAGACTTAAACAATACTAACTTATGTCCAACACAATTCATTCAAAACTTTAGGCTTATCTAAAATACATATGTCCAAGATCATAGTATAAAGAAAACAATTACTAGAAATTTCATCTACTGATCACATGAATACCATCATTTATCCCCCATATATCATACGATATATATTGTTGGTCACATTACAAACATGTGAATACTTTAATCATGTACTATCTTGAAACATAAATTACCATAGAACCTTAGTGAAAACATGAATGCTATCAAAAGTTAACTCTTTACACATACCAAAATCCCAAAAATTATATATACTAAAACCATGATATCAAATTGTCCTTACATCAGTCATGAGATCAATAATACTATCAAACATCTCATTATCTCATTATCCCCTCATTATGCGCATATCATCTACTTTCCAAAAATATTACAATCACTTTTCATGGTTACTGATACCATATAATTATTGAAAACCAATACGTAGATATTCCAAAATTCCACGATTCCATAAATGAGATTCCATGATACTATTTTGAAATCCCATTACATAAACACTTAATCATTACAAAACATCATTTTCATACTCAACATCACAAATAGTGATCATATGTGACTTCCCATTATCCTTTGCATTAAGTGGTTGCTCACGTTGATCATCATTAACACTTGGATTTGATCATTGATTAGCATAATGCCCCATTTCCTTGCACTTGATGCATTGATGTGTTAGTAGAGCTTTCTCTGTAGTCTTTTCTCTTTTCACATCATTAGAAACCTTTTTCTCATTTCTTCGGCACTCAGCTGCTTGATGACCTTCTTTTCCACACTTGAAACATTTTATAGTAACTTTTAGACAATATGCACCATGATTCATTCCACACTTTGAGCATAAAGAAAAATTCAACTTCTTTTCACCATTTTTCTGAGGTTTTTCCTTGAACTCCATATTTCATTTCTTGTAAAAACCATGATATGGATATGTTACGCAAACTTCCAGTTTTACCTTGATAGAAAAACACACAATTTCTTCATAGCTGCTGAAGTCACTTATAGCTAATTCCCTTCGAAGACTTGGTTTTAAGACACTGAAAAATCGATTAACTTTACTTTCAGGTTGGATGATATAACCAGATGCATACCTTGAATGTCTTGTAAAATTCGCTTCTTATATACCAACATATTCATCATCCTTCTTCTTAATCTCAAGGAACTCCATTTCCATATTTGTTAAAAAAATACGTGGGAAGTACTTACTAAAAAACAAGTTCTTGAACTCGTCCCATTCCATGGATTCAATTTCATCTTGGGGCCTTGTATTCTTAATTAGAGTCCACCACTAGTCTGCTTCACATTCTAAATGGTAAAAAGATAGAATGAATTTATCATGTTCTAAACAGTGAAGTATGGAAAATATCTTTTCAATGGTACTGATCCATTTTTCAGCAACAAGTGGATCAGAAGACCCATTGAAAGATGGTGGACGTTTCCTCATGAAGGACTCAATAGAATATTTTTCCCTTCTCTGATCATTTGGAAATCCAGAATGATTCATAGCTTGTATAAGTATATCAATAAGATTGGTCACTCCATCTCCTATCACATTTGGTTGTTCAGGAGGAAAATCATTGCATTGTCCATTACATTGATCAACGCGGTTCCTTCGGGTTCCAGCCATCGTCTAAAACCCAAAAAGAATAGTGTGAGAGGAAAAAATCATGCTAGGGAAAACAACATAATAAAGGAGGATTAATTTCAATATATAACATCATAGGGTTAATTATAAGATTTCTACCATAATTCAAGGACTATAACCTATACTTATACTTAAACTTACGGACGTCCCTACACATACCTTAGAAATATATCTAGGTAACTCACTAAATTTTTCACATCCAAGTTTCAAAAGGTTAACTAAACCTTTACTTTGATACCAACTATAGAGACACAAATCATGACGTACATGGACATAACATTACTTTTTCAGAATACTTAATACATAACAAAAACCAACACTCAAGGATCATAATAGATTAGTGTCTTTGGAAACTCAGAACAAAATCTTCTAATCGTTGTGAAAGATCTTAAACATCTCCCATAAAGATATTATCCTTTTGTTTTCTTACCTAAAACCTTTATTTATAACCTAGGGAAAATAGAACATATAAAGGATGATCTCAAATGCTCAGTTAGGGTAAACATAGAGAGAATAAAACAATCCATAAACATTCGAATGTAAAAACATGAGCACAAAATCTGAACATCAAAATCATTAGCAATGACATAAAACATTGGAGTATATAAGGCATAGATCATAAAGGAACATTAATCATAAAAAACTAGCATGGGAATAAAACATTTAATTGTGTCAAACCATTAAGAACATGATATTATTTCCATAGTTGCCAAGGCATTGCTGCCAAGACCATCTTAGTGGACAAAGTCCCTTTCTGAATCAAGTTCACACCTCGTTTCAGTCCTATAACATTGAACCGGATTAACTTACCATTACAGCCATGTCTATATCATGAGATATAAATATTTACCCAATGCATTGGAGGGAGATATAGGTCACACCCATCTCATAATGAAATCATTCTTACTTGTGCCACAAAATAAACATAAAACATTCATCATAACCCAAAGAATAAAATGGGTTTCATAAACATCCTCCCATCATCACATAATCCATATAAAACAAATGGATATTTCATTATAAGAAAATTGAAACCATGTAAATCATAAAGACTTTATACTTGAAACATACACATATGAAATAATGTCTTCTTAGATGGAAAATGGTTTCCATAAAATACTTGAAATGAATTCTTGAGGAAACTATCCGTTATTCTTCAAAATCATTTTCTTTTCAAAAAATTTCATGCAATTTTAAAAGATTTTTTTTTTAAAATAGTCATAAAATCCTGTAGTGTAAGATTCATGAAAATGAGGCATTATGAAACCGTAAAATCCGTTAACACCGTATAAGTTAAAAATAACATTCTTGGAAAGGTAAAAAAGTTCCCTGTGTGGTAAAAAAAAGTAAGATTCCTTTCATAACATGTGGTAAATTTAAAAAATGTTTTAAAAGGACTTTAAAATACATGAAATTTTTTTAGAAGACATGGGCATGAATGATAACAATAATCCCAGTAAATACTTACAAATTACAATCTCAGATAAGAATGAGATTAGAATATTTGTCCCTTAACTTAGGTCTGATATGCTTCGTACGTATCAGAAACTCCTGTATAATGATTTAAATAATGTCATTTACTTATTATTGAATCATATTCATTCTTATGATATCATATATGGTTCACTTATGACTTTATATTACCCGTTCTTTTGTAAGTTCCATGTTAAAGCAGCATTTTGGGTAAAATCGTTTTATTTTTCGTACGTGATTGGACTTGTTGTTCTTGATATTATTATAACTTATATCTTGATTTAATTACTTAAATAATTTAAATAATGATTTATATATCATATATATATTCAGTATATATATATATATAATAGATAAATAAATGAAATGAAATACACCGTTCTTGGAGGCGGTAGGCCGTACGTATGCATAAACGCTATTTTCTTTTCCTTATTGAATTAAATGGAATTAAGTAAATGAAACATATATGTACATAAATCCTGTATCATTATTATGTAATATATTTCAAGAATATTTATTATATATACTTTATAATCATACTTTAATGGTTAATCATGGAAAATGAATCTCATCACGTTTATGGAGACGGTAGTCCGTACGTACGGACGAGCGATGACATCATTCCCATGATTGTGGAATTGTATTTAAGTGTATGTATAATATTTCAGAATAAATATTACTTTAAAATAATCATATATAGTTATTTATTTACACCATTATACCCATCCAAGTATGGTGGTGGTGGAAAACATATTACACCACGGCGTGGACACGGTATTCTGTACATACGCACGCGCTGTGATTTCGTTTCCGTAGGATGGATAGAAGATGAAATTGGGTTGTTTTATATTTATAATAACATATCAGTATATTATTTATACTTATGTTATTAATTTATGATGAAAAAAAAGAAGAATAAGTATAAGAAGAAATAAATTGGAAGGAATCAGTAAAGGATATTACCTCTTCTTTGACGCGCCTCTTCTTAACCTCCTCTTAAGGCACTAAGGATGGACTTTTGAGGAGTCTCGATCCTCTATAATGTTTGTAGGGAAGATGATAAGGGAAATGGGCAGGGGTTGGACGAGCTTCAAGGCTAAAAAGGGTGCGAAGAGAAGAGATAAGGGGCACCCTTTTTATAAGGGAGGAGAGGGGCACTTTAGGAAAAACATAAAATATTATTTTATAATAAAGTCATATTCGGTTTATAATAGCTCTAAATTTATTTATTTCACAGATAATGTGGGGATGGTTCTAAATCCTCTAAACCAGTAGGTTTTAGATAAGTTTAGGTTACTATTTTAACATTATCATTTAAAGTTAACTCTAAGTTAAATAATTTTACTTTTACCGTGTCTTCTTGTTTTCTTACACTATATGTTTAATAAACTTATTTTAACAAGCCAAACGAACCCCAAGTGGTTAATTATTAAAATATATTACCTTATTTAAGTCATTTGGCCGAACCGTAGATTTTTAGGAATATAATAACAATTAATAATATAATATTTGTTTTAAACACTATTTTATGTCAATTTTGACACTATTTGGTAAATGATTTTTGGGAAAATCACAACAGAATGATTAGTTCTAAAAAAGATAATTAAATCAATACTAACATTTCATATTAACCTTTAAAATTAGTGCAATACATAAAAAGTGTAAAATTACATTTATTTGGGTATTTATAATATTAATTATGTTAAAAGTTCATTAATAAGGTAATTACTACATCATTATTGTGTCATAAATAAATTAACTTATTTAAAGTCTAAAAATTATAAATAAAATACCATTATGTAGGAAATATTTTTAGATTTCTAATTTGTATTTATAGTCTAATTTATTTTATGTATAACCCTATTTTACAAATGTTTTAATTATTAAACATTTATTTTAACTATTTTAACACTTCTTTTAATAAAATAATAGTTAGTGTCCTAAACTAATCCAAGTGGACCTAAAGGGTAATATTTTATTTCTAAGGTTGTTTTTGGTCGAATTAAACTTATATAATAGAATTAGGACATGTGTTAAGATAATAAAAATATCATTTTTACCCTCAATTACCCTATTTACTTTTAACCGCGGTAAATAAAAGTAAAAAAGATACTATTCACCAAAAATTATTTTTATCTTATTGAATCACATTTTACTCCTTGATATTAACTGTGTCTCTCAGATTTTTGAAATTCCACTCACAGAAGCAGTAAAATTAATTTTTATGTAAGTTTGCAAAAAGCTCCTAGGAGGTAGGTAAAAGACGGTGAAAAGTTCAATAAAATTTTTATATATCTAATATTATTATAAAATGACTCCAATGAATTACATTGAACATAAATATGTATTATGTATCAATTTTTACATAAAATAAATTCAAATAAAATAAATAATTGTTTAAATAAAAAGTCAATTTTTAAATAGTAACACAGTGTTTTCACTCTTCTTCAAAAATTGAATGTTTTCAGAAAAAGACAAATGATTTACCCTAGGATAATTTCGATATTCCAAATACAAAAATGAAGTCCATTTCGAAAGATAAAATTTATAAAATTTCAAAAAGTGGGTATTACTATTCATAACAGCTAGTTTATATAACATATCGTTGTTTAGTAAAACACATTATTGCGTACAACACACACTATCGTGGAAGGTCGCGATTGTATGTAATGCAAGCCAAGTCAGGGAAGTGCAAGATCCTTTTGGTGCAGCGTACAACACAAGATATCAATGAAATTAAAAGGAATGTTTTTTATAAAATATCGAGGTGTTACACCCATGGGCTGGAAGAAGTTCCCGGGTATCAAAAAATGAGAATTGGGAATGATTTACCCCGAGTATATAAACATACAACGACAAACAAACCCAATAAAACAAATCTATATTTTTAAAATAAAACCATCTTTTACAAAATTTCAGAACTGAAACTCATAATTTAAACCTATTATAAAATACTAATACAACTGAAGAAAATTACAATGGGAAAACCAATAACCATCCTCGTGGAAATTGGTATTGCCCTCAAGCCATCTCCACTAGATAGAACCACGAAGGACCTGCTAGAATTCTGAACCACTGGCACTAAAAACTGTACCCAAACCTAGGACAGAAATAACCAAGTCTACTGACACCCAAATGGGTAAGTAGGGAGTGAGACAAATCCCATTAGAATACCACCACTATGAGATTCCATGTGATAAACATTCAAAGATGAAAATCATGCAAGTTTTCATAAACAATATATACTAGTTACAATTTCAATAAGATGCAACTTTAAATGAAAATAGTTTTAATTGGGATAATTGATAGAATCAACACTTTTAAAATAATATCCAAAGCTACTTAATTTTCAACCCAAACATATTGTATGTCAATAGTAAGCACAAATCACGTAAATAACAAATGCAATGGGAAATAACCCCTAGGAACTAGCCCATTGTTGGTCCTAGGTACCTTGCATCTCAGTGAGAGTAACCATAAAAACATCTGTTATCATGCGCGATCCACTAGTAGGGAACATAACCATAACCTAGGGGTCCCCAATCATCATCATTATAGTTTTGTTAGTGTTTTATGAGTCAATATTTCTATGTGAAACAGAGGCCGAACCCAACAATATCACTAACATACTAGTACACGTCCTCCCACCTAGATAGTCGGGTTTCCCTCTTATTATTAAACAAGATCAAAAAGACAATAAATATATTTTTCACAAGAAAATATCACTTCCAAATCACACATTTACCAACAAGTAGATATGAACATTACACAAGTCACAAAACAGACATTTTCATACAAAATCATTTGAAATCATAATCACACCAAAATAGTCCACAATTTTTTTCTCATATCATTCAAATTTAAACAAATCCATTTAAAATTTTATAAAATATTTCTAAATATGATAAGTATCACATAACAACCCACTCACATGTTAATGAAAAACTTTTCATAAAAAATCTATTTTTTCATGCCACACCCACAAAAAACAGTCTACAATTATATTTTTTACCAATATAACAATTTAGTAATACATTTAAACAATTTATACAACATTTTAGAAATGGTTGACCTCATAAACCACCACTTTACCTTTCAAAATCCCATATTAGGTGAATACACACACCTCAAAAGTAAATATACACTCTTTACCCCATTAGTTTAAACAAATAAAACATTTACAATGTTTACAAAACAACCCCAAGGGGTGTAACTATGTATTTCCCAATAAATCCATTTCAGAGCCCTCATTTAAGGCCAAAACCATATTAATACCAACTCAAAACCGATTTGGATTCCCTATAAATATTTATAAAACCACTATCAATTGTTGTAAAATAAAATTGAATAATACCACAAAAGATAGACATGATAACACACATTTTCATAAAATTATCTCAAGAAGTATAACAATTTTTTACACATCAAACCCATTAAAAACACCATTCCAAGGACCACATGAAAATAAGGAATTATAAAAGAATAATTTCCATCACCATTAATAAACACATAAATTTCATATTTTATAAAACTACCACCAAAGGTATCACATGAGTTAAATTTTAAAAGTACCCCACTTCAAACAAAAATGCAACTATAAATTTAAATGAATAACCAAATAATTCATAAACATTTTTCGAACGATACCCTACATATGAGGAATATAATAAATTACTTAATACATCAAGCTAACTCATCAATAATTTTTTACACATGGAACCACCTACCTTTTGAGTCGAAACCCTCAAATCATGGTACGATACATCATGCCCACCACTTCCACACCACAAGGTTGTGAAGAGAAACATAATATCTCAATATTACACCAAAAATACACCAATTAAACCATAGTTGATGGAAAAATGAGAACTCAAGAAAGGGTGAATGAAACCCTAAGGAAAGGAATGAAAATAATTAGGGGAGGACTTAAATTCATGATTTTTATGTTCCCCCCAACAAAACTCCCTTCAAATTTGAGGTCCAAGGGAGGGGGAGTGACCTTGGAGGCTGGACATGGAGGTAGGGAACTAAATAGGGAAGAATGGAGTGAATTAGAATTATTTAAAAGGTGTCAAAATGGGTAACTAAAAAACATTTTAATGAGCTGGACAGGGCGGCATGGTTTAGCAGAACAGTTTGCAACCGTGTGGCCAAATAGTGCAGCATGTTCTGGCCACTCAAAAAAGTGTTTTTTTCCTCAAATTTTTAGAGGTTCCAAGAGGGGAAACAAGGGGGAAATATCGGCCAATAATAGTGAAAATAAATACCCAAAATAAATACACCTTTGTGAAAAAATACTCAACAAACTTATCGGTACAAACCACCTCAACAAGATACACGGCAAGTTGTTCCACTAGGAGTGTCACAAAATAGACTCCAAATCACCACAACCTAAAACCATACATTTGAAAAAAGAGGTGTCAAATTACCATAAAAAACCCACAATACCAAGGTCATATATCAGTAGAAAAAGAGACACCAAAATTTCAAACATCGAACACCCAGAAACCAAGAGAAATCTAAGGACTGAAATAATATTTGAACCAAAGCATGGAGTTAAAAACCTGAGTGTGAAAAATGATCATACCTAGGAGTCACATGTTCAATCCCATGATCCCCCTCATTAGTTTCATTTCATAATTATCATACCTAGGGGTCATCGATGCCATTCCTAAATTCAATAGTCAGTTCTATACTATAATACAATATGTTCCATCCATTGATAAGAATTTGGTGTCATACCAAGATGTCTAACATCGAGAAAATAATGTAATAATGAAAAAATCTAAGTTAGTTTCCATACCCAATTACAATTATCTATTAAAAGGAATAAGACAAGGAATATTGATCTCATTTTTCATTTTATTTTAAAAACTTTTACTTAATAACAGTAATAACATTTAATAACGTAGATATGGGGGAAGGTTTATTCCCAACTAACTTGTTTAATTTAATGTTGGCTCCCACTAATATATAGTGAGATCGCAGACCCAAAGTGATGGATTTAACATAGTTATGATAGATGAAAATTCCTCATGGGTGGCTCAGGATGAGGTTCAAAACCTCTAATCACGTATAGATTCAACAAGGGTATTACAAAATAGATTAAATAATCAATTAAATTATTTTAATTAAATTTAAGTATGATAACTAAAAATATCTAGTTGAAGCACATATGTGATAGTTTTTTAATAGGAAAACCATAGGAAAATGGTATTGACCACCAACCTAAATTTCAATCATAGAACACTCATACAATATCTGGCCTTAAATAATCCTAAATCAGGAGATAATTGAAGAACAAATAAATACCATAAAGTATAGAATATTATATTTCACCAAAATAGAACTAATGATGGAAATAAAATTGTAGGAAATAATTCGATGGATATAATATCATACCAATAGTTATCAAATTTGATAGATAACACTGAAAATAGAGGAAAGGTTAAGGGATTTCTTCAAATCCTAGTACAGAACTAAGGATGAGCTCTCCTAAGTGAGTGGCATGCTGTTCATGTGAGGAGAATGAAAGATAAGGGGTGTTCAAAAAAGAGACTAAGGTAAAATATTAATTCAGAAAAATATATAATGTCACATTGTTTTTTCACCCAGTTCCAAAATTTTTAACCTACATTGTGAAAACCAAAATCATAGAGACATTCCCCAAACAACTTACAATTAATGGTTAGACAAACCTTCCCCAACATCTGCCCACCCTCGGCAAAAATCATTGTATGAGACAGATGATCATGTGGCTAAGGATTCATGGTTATATCAAACCATTTGGCCCTAGAGAGAGCACTAGAACACCCCAAATATAATTTTATAACTATGAATACTAGGATGAATTATTCCCATTAACCATGTAGCCTATATGATTTATAAAAAAGCAAGAACATTAGGATCTGAACATGCTCTAATCACCCTTCTTTTTTTTCTGTGACTTCATTAGTAATGCTAATAAGAATAAAACAAGTAATTCAAACAAATATTAATTTTTTCAAGACATAAAAACTGGATGGGATCTTACCAACTTCCAACCTTAAAGAAACTCATCCCCATGTACCCTTCCCAATTTGTTGAAACATCATCTGAGAATAACTCTATACACATGGAATGTACAATCATCTCCATCTCCCATTACTCATTCTTTATTTAACCATGATTCCAAAACACACATACTAAAGGGATATAATGACCGTATAGATCCTTCATGATCTAGTCTGAAATACATATTGGGTGCCCCTCAATGGATTCATAGATATCTACTTCCACCTCACGAAGAAATAACATAAGAGATAGGCCTAAAAATTAATGATTCCACTAGGGGGGATGAATGAGGAGCTCTAACATCTCGATCAATTTCTAATTCCCTAGATGCTAATTGACACTATACCAACCCCTCACCCTTGGTGGGGGAGGTTCCTCTTCTATCTGTCAAAGGGAATTGACCATCAACCCTCTCCCTTCTCTTGAATCCAACCTATATTCCATCCTTCCATAAAATCACTCTTAGCCCAAATGTGTCAGTGTTATTCGATGGATCCCCATAGTTTTTGAAATTGAACCTGAAATTCATTGATGGTTCATCTTTACTGAATTTGGCATGGATTGTGCACTTCGAGCATCCCTGACTGTCAATTTATTCAATCTATCACCTATTATTTATCTCTTCAAACCTATATGAATGAGAAATTATTGGGATTCATGATGTAAAGAACATGATGATATAGTTTTCATATGAGGACTATTTATTCTTGGCTCAGTTGAGTACACCTTGCACTGCTGATGGCTCTCGATTTCATCTCTTTAAATGGTCATATGACATACATATGAAATTTGATTCCCCAAAAATAGAAATTTGGGTTATATTTCCTCAACATACTATTATATTTCAGAATCCATTAATTATTTTTACACTATGTAATCCTGTAGGGAACTATATTTGTTTTTGTTGTAAGACTATATTGGCGTGCAATCCTATCATAGTGAGAATATAGGTAGAAATTGATCTTTCAAAGATTCCAATTGAGTGTTTATGGATTGAAGTTGGTGAGGATTTTTGTTATTAGAAGGTTCTTTACATTGTTTCGGGGTGTGACTTCATCCCATTTAGTCGTAAATTGGGAGATCAACATGAGATTTGTAGTAATGCAAGGATGATGCAGAAGGAGTATGAGTTGAGAATAGATCTTATGGGACATGTTCTAAATGGAAAATCTATTGATCAAGGAGACAACATTAATGTGGATGGAATTATTACATCTAGGGGCTGTGAGTTGGTTGATCCTGATCAAACTAATTATCATGATGTTAGTCCTAGTTTTTAATGGGAAGATAATCCTGGAATGTTGAAATAAAAAAAGGATATTCCTCATGATCTGAAAATCAATGATATATTTGTTATGTTGAGACATGTTCATGAATGGATTATATCTCTATTTATAGTAGTGGATTAGGGTACTTCAACTAATTTAGGTGATAGTCTTCATGGTGTTTTTGATCCTCATATTGTTTTAGGTCTTTCATCATGTAATGAGATAGAAAATAAATCTTATGGTAGTATAACTCCCAGGAGGAAATATTAGGTTGATTGTATTAGAATTAAAGAAGAAGGATCAAATTTGGATGTGAATATAGACATGCATCACAATCCACATGTTCATTCTAAAAATCATAGGATGGACAAGGAAGCACTTGATAGTCCGGTTTTAGAGGACACCAACACACAACACTGGTTTGTGGGGAAATGTTTCATTTAGATACTTGATACCTAGTCCAAAATGGAATCCAAATAATCATAATTTCAGTTATGTTTAACATAAATACAATCTTCAATAGAATATCAAGGAACTATAAAAATCCTCATTGATGCCTGTTAAATATGAATATTCTACTGATGATGAAAGGCTAGAGGATAAAATCCTCTATTAATGCATTGGGTTGTGGCAAAGCCTTCTTCAATGATATTGTTACACATAATAAAGAGTAACTAGATAATAGTGGGGAAAGTTTCCTCTTCCCCCTCAAAGAGAAATATGAGAAATGACTATTCTAACATGCCAAATATTGTGACTACCAGATTCCCATCTAAGGAGTCAAGGTGAGATAACACTGATATTCTCAGGATCATCAATCAAGGTACCTCCCAATATAATTGGTCAACTAACTTTGAGTCTGGGTACAGTAATGAGTTTTCATATTTTGACATGTAACATTATTATTTTAGGATGTGGGATATTTTGGTTTTCCCCATCTTCTTTTTATGATGACTATTTTTCAAAAATTTAATAAAAGATTAGAAGTTACTATTTATAACTAGAATATCATGGTATTAATGATGTAGATGAGAAATGTGAAAAACAAATTGCATCACCAAATATCTCTTGGGATGTGATATCTTTTGAGAAACTAGACCAACCCACTCAAAAACCTGAAAAGGTCCAAAATAATAGGGTGGAAACCTACCATTCCACCAAAAAAATGATACCTATGTGTATTCTATATAGAAAAGGATACCCTATCCAAGAAAACTGACACAAGAGGTCATAGAGAGAAGTGAACATGGAATTTAATTCATTAATTCTATGTATCTATTCGATTTTGTATTAGCTAAACCTTCTCTTAATTTATATGAATGAAATGAGGTTCAAGTATTTCTACCTCACCTACCTCAAACTAAAACAGAGTTGAATGAAATGAACTAGAATTTAAATCCTCAAAAGGATACATATTTCCAGTATCCTCAAAGATGTAATTATAAAATAAATTAGCTATTGGTATATGTTTCTCCCAATAATAACTAAAATAATGATAAAATCTCAATTAATTTCATCAAATACATGTATCATTCTTTTTTAAAAACCATCGATCTGAGGATGAATGTATGTTCTAAAAAGAACCTTCATTCCCAAATCATTATGTAATCCACACTAGAACCTCAACATAAAATGGGAATTGTAATGATAAATGATAGAACAAGGGATACCATATAAAGCTATAATCTTAAAAAAAATAGTCTTCAAAACTCATTCATGGATAAGGTCTTTATAATAAGTAAAAAGTGATATTCCCTCCTGATCCTAGCATTGATCACCCATACTACATAACTACATCTTGGGGATCTCAGTAAGCCTGTCACAAAATCCATAGTGACATCATCCCATTCTCACTTGAGAATGGGAAGTGGCTATAAATAAATTCATGTATGTTGGTGTTCTGCCTTCACCCACTAACATGTGGGGCATTTTTTAACAAAAACATATATCTACCTTTTCCATCCTGGTCACCAATATTGGTTGGGTAAGACACTATAAATCACAGTAAGGAAAAGATATACTACCCAAGAAGAATCATGTGTATCTCACATCAATTAATCATGGATGTTTATACAAACCTAGATGTTTTCATATATGTGTAATATTTTATCATTAGCAATGATCCATTCTGGCAGACATTACTTCCCTGAAACAATATCCAAAAGGACTAAGACATCAAGATCCAATAACTCTATGATAATTACACTCTACAAAATGGATGATGAAACTAACATGGATGAAAGTATAGACCATAAAATATGGACCATAATTTCCATGTGAATATTATAAAATAACGTCATAAGTTAGAACTCACTACAGGACAACATGACTACATGTTCCTGAGTCCTTTGCCTCAGATATTAGACTACAAAATTTCAATTAACAGGAGTTTATGCAAGACCAAAATCAATAGAAAACATGTATTCAACCCAACATTTTTTCCAAAAAAACATGCCACACTAAGTGAAAATATACCTAATATTTATCTGGTCTGTAAACAACAAGAAAACACATAAAAAATAGTTCCTCCAATTCTATAATGAATGGACTCCAACTCTTGAATAGAGATCATTATTTTTGATAAATATTCTCATATGTACTAAATAGAAAAGATCTATATGTAAAAACAAAATCGCAATGCATCATAAGTAATCCTAGGTTGATACATAAATCAGTATAGTAGACTATATAGATTCTTCCCAACTATAAAATAATCATAATCCATATTGAAATTATCTTCCCTTACTACCCCTAAAAGGATGCTTCATTATATTCTAGAAATATAATCCCCACAACCTTAATATTTAATCCCTTTATAGGTACTTCATGTTATGGCATGTCTTGAATGATAAGAATGTAATAACTAGTTACCCCATGATATTGTGTATGTCAAAACTATTCTTGGGATACTCCCAAGTATCACCATATGTCAACTTCATTGGGCCACCTGATACTCCTTCCTTAGAGATAATATGGTCCCTAATGTGTAATTTATCAATACAATAGTGTCATATACTAATACAAGAATATGTATATATATCTATTAGTCTATCCAGAATGATCTCAAGATATTTGGAATGGTCTTGTTGTGTAAAATAATTAACCAAATTATCTTCCATGATTAATACCTCAATAAAATAAAATAACAGGTGGGGGAGGGGGAATAATTTTCAAATCCATGAAAATATATATATCATTTGTTATACTGAATGACATAAAATAATACTCATTAATACCATACCTATAATAGAATACTAAATGAGGTATTTTTAAGTCCTTACACTTGCCTAGAGATAGTAAAACCTAAAATCATCCTTTGAGAAATTCTAAGATCATTAGATCTGATCAAAATGATCATGTATATGATGTAAGGTATAACCATTCTTCACAATGAGATGACCAAAACTCCATTAATCCAAAAAAATACTGAGGGTTGGGCCTACCTTTATAGGAAAAAGAACTATTATAAACCAACATGATGTATTGGGCCATATAATAGTGTTAGCTTAGAATTGCTCTATATATCTATCAATCTCATAACATTTAGTGGTAGCCAGTATATAAGGAGGAATGAACATTGGTTAATCTATTGGAAACATGTCAAAATAGAAATCTTCCTATCATTCTGGAGGTAAACTAGTAAATTTTTCCACGAATACATCTATATAAAAATAAACTACATGCAATAAATTTTCCTGATGTATTCCTTAATTATCCATATAATGGCTAGAATTCTTGACATTCCCTCCACATATCCCATGATGTTGTGGTGTAGCTAAAAATTTATGAACATCCCATTCAAACATGTTAATATAATTACAACATTCTAGATATATAAACAAGACCCTATTGAAATAGTAGTTCATGAAGGCATGATAATGTACTAGCCAGACCAGATCAACAATAATGTCCAACCCAAACATATCAATTTTGAATAAGTTCCAGAGAAAAAGATAGCCTCACATATCAATTGAAACTCCCTGCAGTTGGGTACAAACTTTGAATCTGTACACAACTAGGTATCAAATTTCATCAACCTAAATAAGTACTAAATTTTGAATTTAAGTATTTACTTGAAAGCACCATAAAAAATTGAAATTGAGGCCCATATCCTAAAAAAATAAAATAACAAGGTAGATGCTACTCAAATCATGACTTTAACAGTATATTGTTAGAGAATATTCTCAACGATCACATGATTCACTTTATAAACGTAGATCATTTAGCATCCATGATATACAACATGACTACCTTGAGTAGGTATTCTCTACTAAAACTGAGTAGCTACGATCTAGATCCCTTGGACATGTCCACATTATCGGCATTCCATTCTACTAGAACTATATCTCCCTCCCTTACGAGGAGCCATTATTCGCTCTCAGGTACATGGATTAAGTGATTATTTTCTATAACTGTACATTGGAATGAAGAGTACTCAAAACTGAAGTAAATAAAATCTCCTTTTGAAGGATCATAATTCAATTGGGCCCCTCTCACAATGAGGTTTCATTTTACCATGTCTATTTCATTAATGAAAGTATATAGAGACTCCATTGTGGTTAATTTTACTATTACATCCATCATTATTGATCGCAAAGTTTCACATACTATTGCAAAATGTGACTCTATTGGTTCAATAAGCTAATACACTCTAATTACAACATCCAACAGCCCTTGGGTTATATTAAATAATAAAGGCATGGATCACTATTTTAGACATGGTAGTAAAATAAAAAACATTCACCCAATAATGAACTGGATACCTGTGTGCATCCTCAAAACATCTCTCTATGTTTGATCATTAGAGATAAAGGTAGGAAAAAGAGCTGACCCTCTATAAACCACGATGGGTAATCCCTAATTGTCATAAAAAACTATTACATGTTCATGAAATCCATATCTCGATCATACATCATGGTATCTGGGAAGAAGTATTCATAGAATCTATTTTCTATGTCCCTCTAAATCTCTTCCTCACACCGATCGATTAGGTTCAAACTATCCCTCTATCATTTGGAAGATCCTTGAAGCACAAACATAGCCAAATTAACTATCCTTTAAAGAGGTGTATAAAGTTTCTTCAAAAAAATATAATAAATTATTAATACAATGATATACATCCTTGGGAGAACCATCCCCTAAAAAAGTAGATTTATTCTAATTCTAAAACACCTGTATAAACTCTCTTATAGAAGGGGTGGGCTAAGGATCTCTAGTTATAGACTGCATAATCTACATAAATTCTTATCAAAATCGGGCATCACCACCCACATTAGGGATAAAAAAGGTTATAATAGTAGAAGAAACCTTTGTGGCTTAGGGCCCACTGCATCCATATTGTCGTCACCCCCACCGTCATTACAAATGACTAGTTAATTTCACGGGGGAATATCACTATGATGATAAAGAAATTCCATAGATAATATTTAATATCCACTATGTTCACATAAACATAAGAACATGACATATACAATCCTTCCTATGCAAGAGTCACACCCCTCTCCCTTAAAATAATTCCAGGTTTGGTAGATTGGAATGATCATAAAGAACAGGACATACACTCCCTAAACCTAAATAGTTAGGTTAAGTGTGCGTTATGTTATATTTTTTACAATAAGATTATTGGAATATGGACTACCAATTTAATTTTATAGAGTAAAAAACCCTATAAATTGATATTGGAAATCCAATTTAATTGTGACCATATTAAAATTTAATATTTGAAAATTCTTGAATTTACCGGTTAATATAAGTATAATTACAAATTTATAAAACTAAATGATTTATACATTGATTTTCTTTTTCATGAAACTGTATCCAAACCATTGAATTCAATTGAAGTATATAATCGATAGTACAAGATGATTTGACATAATTAATCTTCATTGTACATTTATTGAGGTACATATGCTCCTTAAATTAAAAATTGTATACATTTATTCACAATCAAATAATGTTTAAGTTTAGCTAACAAACGTTACATAAATCAAACTTGTGATAGTTTGTTACTAAAGGATTAATAATAGATCTATATGGGGAAAAATCAGTTTGAAGTATAAATTTTAACATACCATTATTCAATACCCTTTTTCCCACAAAAATCATTATATTCATAATTGGTATATAACTCAAGTCAAAAAAAAAATTATTATGAAGTTAGGAAATGGAACATATATGGAATGGAAAAATACATGACATATTAAACCTATAAGTTTCCTAAAATGATGCATAATCAATTCTTCCTTTCTCTATCATTCCAAGGATAAAATGTATTCCAACATTGTAATAATTTCAACATCACATATCATATGCGTCTCCTAATTGTGGAATCAAAACAACTATAACAATCATAATCCAAAACATCAAGTCCCAACACAGGAAATTCAGAATTTCTCTCATACACGGGTTATCCACCACCCGACATAATATTATTACTAAATTCATACCAGTCATAGTACCCTTTATACTATCCCAATGGAGTATTCTAATTAATTAATCATATTATACTAATTTGTAATGTCCAAATATGAGATCCTCTAAATAGGGCCTCGAGCCATTTAGTCACACGACCTCAACACACCTCCCCATAATTTAGAGGTATCAGACAAGTAGTAAGGGACTACAATGGTATTTTCGGGAGACTAAACTCTTTTAACTAGATTATAACAATGATAAAATAAATGAAAAAATATGGAATATTAAAAAATTAAAACTATAACATTAGAAGTAAAATATCTAGAAGATAATAATAAATAATTCATCAAAATAAATATCCAGTTTTATACACAAATGAATTGAATTTTATGTCTCTAACAAAAAAGAACAGGAAAATGTTGTATCTAGAAAGAATACATATGGGTACCAAAAAATAATCAAAAAGGAAAATAAGACTACCTCCAAATATATTCAGCATCCACAGCACAATCCTATGCTCCTCTACTCCCATGCTATAAACAGTCAATCCTAATAAACTGGGATCTTGCACCTATCCCTACCAATATCCGTGAAATATATCAAGGTACTAATCAGTAGTATGGACATAGTGTGAGACATAATAATTATACCACTACAAATAGTGTCTTGATAAAATACATCATCTAGATTTAAATAATAACTAGGTGTAGGTACAATAGGTATGATGTAATTGAATAAGAGGCATAGAATATCCATGAGAACCACATATAACATGGTCATAGATTTATATCTATAAGATTCCATCAACATATAGCTACTAGCAAGGAATAATCCACATGTGAAAAGAGTATGGGGCCTACAAGGGATAGGAACCATTTTAATAAATAGGGAATCCTCAACGGGACCAATGATATCATCAAACTAAAATTTTAGTATAATAGACAAATACATGGAATATGTAACAAGAAATAACCAGGGTGACCAACATATATAAAAATGAATATATATGGAAGTCACAAGTGATATACCTCAAGCATTCAATCTCTATTCATATCAATAACAACAATACCTTGGATTTACAAGTGTCATTCATCAATCCCACTCATTGGTACCATACTATAATGAAAAATGTTATATACCTATGATTTATTGGTTCCATACTATATCATTTCTCATCATTTCTATAATGAAATAATCATTCCTCAGTGACTATGGTGCCCTAAATCAATCCCCCTAATCGATGTCATACTATACTAATAATACCTGGGGGGTTTAGGTCTCATAACTTGATTCCCTAGTCGGTTCTACACTGCTATACAATAGCTTTCATCCTTTGATATGATTTTAGTGACATACTAAGATATTAAACATCAAGATAAAAACATAATAATTTCATGGAGTAAGGTAGTGTCCAAAACCAATTAAAAATATCGATTAGGAGAAATATGCTAATGTAGTATATATATGATTCCAAATTTTCATATAAATCCATTCCTTTAATAAATTTTATAAAATTTAATAACATATAATCCTAGGCATTGCATGTACATCTACTTATGATTTAATATAGGCCCACTATTGCCGATGATGATCTCACACACCCAATGGGTTGCCTTTATCAAAGGAAATTTAAAATAATAACCTCAAGAGGGGATCAAGTTGAGGTTGAAAACCTCAAACTAATTCAATATTCATATAGGTCATCACAAACATGGTTCAATAATTAATTCAAGAATAATCATATAATTTTAGTGTGAAGACCAAAAATAGAAAAATATGACAGAAGGATTATTTCTTACTAAATGATGAAACCATATGGAAATGTTATAGACCACCTACCTTATTTTTTTGGTAGAAAAATGGTCTAGTATACGACTTTGGTTAGTTTAAATTTAAAGAAAATAGAAGAATATACGAATACCCTAAAAATTGAAAATATTACCACGAAACAAAATATCACCAAAGGGATGTAAAAAAATAAAGAAGGAAATTGATCAAATAACTTATTAGTGGCGATCCCACATGATAGAAGGATTCACCATAGATGTATGAAAAATGGAATGAATTAAAACCCTAGTATAGGAATGATGGTGAGCTCTCCTATTGTTATGTACTACTATGCATGGGAGTATAAATAAAAATAAAGGGATTTAAAAAAATCTAGGAGGGAAAAATGGAAATTCTACCCTAAATTCAAGGTTCATAATATTTGGATACATGATTTTTGAAAACATGTAACATCCATGCACACCACACTATCCTGGTGTCGCACCCCAGATAAATTGCATGGAACGGTTAAAAAAACTATGTACATCTCATTTTCACCCTCTAAAAAAGGTTTGTTATAAGACTAAAAGTTTTCTGGCTTAGGTTGTACAGTTATGTAAAATCATGTATCCCAGAAAAATCATTAGAATACCCCTTACATTTTGTTCTATCTGTGTGAACATGGAGGCATTGTTTCCACTAACTATGATGAACAAATATTTCATCCAAAATTCATGGCTCTAGTCTCCAATCATACCATAGACACCATTGTTTTCTTGATAACCTTGTTAGGCATGTTAATAAGGAAAAAATAGGACTCAGATTTGTTTTAAAAAACATTGCATACCTTATTATGAATTTTTGATCTTATAAGATCGTCAAATATTATTCTTCTCAAGTATAGAAATAAATCATCAATTTTTTTTCTTGATGAGTTTGACTCATTTTCCAGTTTACATAATTAGTGTGATAGATTAAAAAAAGAAATTTATTGAAAATATTTTAGTAATAAACTAACGATATTATCAAAAAATTATCTTTGTGACATTTTTAGGATGTGGTACATCTTCCACCACATTTATCATATAAGGATCAATAATAATAAAATATTTCGAAATAATATTCCCAATTAAATAAATTATTAACACCAAAATTCACATTTATGGAATTTTATGTACAGTTAGATTTCTATTATAGTTTGAAAAATTATCCCTAGTTTTTTATATAATTCATTTTTATTAGAGTATGCCAAAATATCAATGATACACACAATTGTAAATTTATCCAAATAATCATAGGACTATTTATTCATTAGATTAATAAATAAATTGGGTGCATTTTTTTAACCCAAATTAAATTAATAAAATCATGTTATGATCATACCTATTATAAAACTTCATCAATAGAATATCTAATCCCATCATTTTAACATGGAGATACACAGACCGTAGATTAATCTTCTAAAAAATTGTAAATCTAGGAGCAGATTAAACAAGTCAAATTTATGATAGATTTTATACATAATCTCAAGAGAGAAGTTATTGACTGCTCTATTATCAATGAAAATCCTTATAGAAATATAATTATTTCTGAAAAATAAAATTGGATCACCCCATGTTGAATTTCTAGAATATTTTTAACAATTATGAAATAACTCATATAATTTCTTTTTTAATTTTAACAACATGATTTAAGACATCTGATAGGGGGATTTGATGTTTTCTTAGAGTCATTTACTATGTCAATAATAAACTCAACATGTTGATCAATAATAAAAACAGAAAAATAAATGGTAAATATATACAAGTGTTTATCTACTTTTGGGAGATCAGTAATTTTAACAGTTTCATTATTATAAAAAAATTTCCAAGATTACTTTTATATCAATGTTTTATCATTTTTTATGATCCCTGAAAAATTACAAATGGAATGAAATCATTATTATATATGAATGAAAACCATTTATCTTAAAAAGATAAATTGAAATCCAATCAATACCCAAGATATCATTACACTCTATAATGGCTAATAAAAAATGGTTTATAGAAAAACTCATTCCACATATGGTAACATAAATATTTCTATAGATTATTACTTAAAAAAAGAGGATTTTTTCATGATTTTTAACTTCATTTCATTATATGATTTAATATTTTACATGAAATGTTTATAGAAATAAAATAATGTGTGGATTCTAATTCAAACAACACATTGTTATATTACAAATAAACATGTAATGTACCTATCCTATCATCATTTCAGTGTCCCACACCAAAAAAATTAGTGAGAAAAAAAATTGATTCATATTTATGCTTCTAACATTGATGATTTCCACATTGACTACAAATATATAGAAACACAATTTCATAATGTCCCAATAGCATGAAATTAAAAAAATATACTTCCATATTTTCTTTAATTTTCTAATCCATTCAATAATAATTTTCATAGTAATAAAACTACATATGTCTGGGCTATCCATATTTTTATCATTTCAAACATCTCATCAAATATTCTCCATAAATCTTTTTTACTCACTTATAAATGGATGGAAATTAAATTTTATTATCATGAGGTTTCTTTGATGAATTATTCCCAACTTCCTACCACCTAGATTTTTCTTTATAATTGTTGTTAGTAAATCCCAAAAATTCCATATCATCCTTCTCATTACACTACATAATTTCATTATAATTCCAGAACTCATGGGTACCCAGATCCATTCAAAAAAACATTCTTTAATCTGAAATAACTTCGATCAATTTTTCTTATCATGGACTAGAATGAAATTTAACGCGTAGCTATCAAGAGAATTAAATTATATTTATAAAAATCAATAGAGTCAACCTATTTTTAAATAATTTCCACATATTTCCTCCCCAATTTAATTTTAATAACACTATAAAAAAATTGAATGATCATTTAATCCCATAAATAATAAAAAATTCAATAATATCAAAAACAAGAGAAAAATATTATTTTTCCGTATAAAAATATTTCAAAAATAAAAAAGATTGGATTTTTGAGAGAGATATATTTTTTGAACATAAAAATGGAATACTATAGAGAAATATTGATAATTAATATGTTCAATGAATGTGGGAAAACATTATCAAACCGAAAAAAATTTCAATACCTTAATAAAAAAACATATAAATGAAAATTATGGTAAAAGTTTAATATATTGCATTTTAAAATATTAAAATAAATTTCAAAGTAGTTGAAAATGAAATTCTTAAAAAAATATGTATAAATAGATACATAACGGTAACATTTTATAGAACATAGGTATGGAGGGAAAAAGAATAAAAAAATATTTTTAAACGTTGCTTTAAAGAAAAAAGTGTTATCAGAATTCTTGTATAGCTTCATATATTCTATAACTATTCAAAAATACACATATATTATTTTTCTATGTCACTTATAATATTTTCATGTTCATTTAATTGTTATTTTTTAATTTTTATAATTTTTTTCTATATTTTATTTAGCTACAAGACTCATAAATTACACATTAAATGTTTTGGGGTCATTCATTTTGTAATCTCGAAACCACATTGTTACATTGATTGTGGTCCAAGGGGATTTATACTCATTATATAAAAATACCTTAATTTTTTATATTTATAAAATTTATAAATTAGATAAAATTTAAATAGAATTAATTTAATGTGGTCCTGAAAAATAAACAACATTTTTTCATTGAAATTTTAGTCCATATATATTTCTGTGAAAACCATTTTCATATTTATCTAACTGGTTGGAAATAAATAAATTAGATTATATTTTACATTAACAGAATCATAAAAATGTAATAAATTTCATATATATTCATTTTGAATATTCTTATGATTATCCATACAAGGTTAAAATGAAAGAAGTATCATTTTACTTAAAGGAGATGGTATTTCAAAATTACATATGAGTATCATTATCAATATAAAATGGATGGAATGAGTGAGAAGGAAAATAATATCATGTAATTAAATAGTCATAATTATTTCATAAAAATAAAACATATTCATTTTTTTGAATCATTATAACAATTTATTTAATTTTTTGATGAAAAAAATCACATCGCTTCATGGAGGTTGTATTCCAAACACACGCACAAGCGAGGATTCCATTTCAACTAAGATGGAAAATGATACAGATAAGAGTTGTAACATAATTATAATAATTGTTTTGTATTTTTAATATACTTATTTTAATATTTAATAATCATTGACTAGGATTTAAAGTGTTTATATAATTTATAATCTTGAAATAAGTCTGTTAGAACTTATACATTCTTCTCAGATATCTCTATTTGTCATAAAACATAATCTTTTAAAGGATTTTATTTTTTATTAACAAGACTATTAAAATATAGGAGAGCTATTTATTAGTATTTTTTCACAATTCTTGGATGAACTTTAGTTCACATAAATTTTCATTAATGTAGTAGAGGAGGAGCCCCATTAAAAATAAGGGGAGTGGAAGAGTTATAATCTTTTAAACATTTAAATACTATAAAGTCCTAATATGGGTAAATTAGCTAAAAATATAAAAGTATATAATAAATGGTGAGATTTTTTCA
The DNA here is from genome assembly GCA_963277665.1 of Viscum album. Classification (NCBI taxonomy): domain Eukaryota; kingdom Viridiplantae; phylum Streptophyta; class Magnoliopsida; order Santalales; family Viscaceae; genus Viscum; species Viscum album. The sequence goes on along the minus strand of OY728135.1, from coordinate 1,542,095,564 downwards.
AAATACCATCATTATATAATAATTAAGTTAATATTTTGTGAACTTGTAACTTATTTTTTAACTTAATTATCTTGATTGACCCTTTTCCACTTTGACACATTTTAACCATTGTTATAATTCACATAGAAAAAAAATGAAATTTAAATACATAAAATTATAAAACTATTGAATTCAAATAATAAATTAATTTTTCAATTTTCAAATTTTATACGTGGAATAAATTAATTTTCATATAAATATGTAAAACACAACAAAAAATGTTTTTAGAAAAATTCATTTTAATGACAAAAAATAAACTTATAAGAAAATAAAATAAAATATTATTTTAAAAGAAATTATATAGATTATTTTTAATCCAATTGATAAATTTTACATTGAAACAAAATAAAAATTATAATTACACATTTAATTTAATTGATTAATTGCAAAAAAATGAATGTTTAGAAAAAATAATCATATATCAATATTTTTTAAAAAAGTTAATAAATTTACTCCTTTTTTATATATGATGTGTGAATTCCAAAAAGGAATTGCTTTTTTTTATATTAAATTTATAATAAAAAAATATTGATCTTTAAAAAAAATCATGTAATTCATGTAAAAACAATTTAGTTAAATAAAACAATTCTATATTTCAAATTAATTTTTCAAAAAATAATTTTTAAAACGGTCATGAATAAAACATCGATAAAATTAATTCTTATAAATTATAAGATTGATTTATTTTTTGGGTTACTTTAGATTCAATATATTCACAAATGATAATTATCACAAGTGAAAATTGAATTCCCTCAAGAATGATATGAAGAACGAGAGATAACCACCCTTATCCTCCCTCTCAAGACTGATAGAACAACGGATAAATTTTCAGTCCCAATATAATTATCATGAGAATCGATGATAAATGATATATGATGATCAGTACCTCCATAATTTCCCCAGGTTTTATATTGATGATATTATGAGAATATAGACTACGTTATGACATCTCTCATTTATTTTTTTGTATTCTTCATCACGAAAATGATACAACACAAACAATAATTAGGTTGATCATAAATGAAAAAATAATTATCATAATAGTTAATTATTATTTTAAAATAAACTAATAAGTATATAAGTTGACGAATACCTTATTTGAGTATTCTATGGCCATTAGCATCATGTTGTAGGGATTTATAAAAATAAAATACTAAAAATCACAGCTAGGAATGAGATCAATAGTTTCTACATCACCCTAAAACCACCAAATGGTATTAGAGTTTGATATATCTATTAATAAATAATTACAGTTTTCATCAATTTAGATTTTGTGTTTTTTATTTTACATTTCAATTTTTTTATTAGTATGAGAATCAAGATATTATGATTTTTCAATATTATATGTCCCAGAAAATGTCAAGAATAGCAGATGAACATTCAGAGATCCCATCCGGAGGTGATGAATATTAACTATATCAGATATAGATGAACCTCAGGTAATGAAAATGTAAATTCTCTATAACTACTTCCATCCAGGAAATGATTATTTGTTAAAATAAAATCTTGTCATGTTGAGGTTCAATATATTAAATAATTACACCCAGTATATTTTCCACTACTTCTCATGCAACATGATAGGTTGTAAATAGTCTGTTGATTGAATACACACCATATAATCCCCCATAGTTTCATCCTAAATTAATCATGGAATTCATGTGATAAAAGTATATAACATGTAATTAATAGATGTTTCTTATTGGATAAAATTTGAATGACATGGCATTACCTGGCATATACGAGTTGTATCAAGATATACCCATCATGTAGGACATAAAAACCCATTCTAAATATGTACTAAATCCATAGATGTGTGATAAAATATGTTTCCATTAAATGTATTAATTATAATTTTTTAAATATATTCTCCAAGTAGATATTTATTTATTCATTTAATGTAACGTAATATTTTGATCATAGATTTAGAAATTCTATAAAAATTACTTTTTTAATATTTTAATTTAACATGAGTATTATGGTAATATATATTTTTTCATAATATTTATTTAAACATTTTTAGATCCATTATTCACTTAATAGAATATAATTTTCATTTAGAACATGCTATCTAGATCTCATGTTGGAAGAGAAAGAGTGGCTACAATGTGAATGACAGAATGGATTTGATAGATTGAACCTTCTCTCACCACTGGGTACATAACATATTGATAAATACATATATTAGTCAAAAACATTTAATATTTATTGATGGAAAAATTATAAATATTTCATTCATAAGAGAGATATTTTTTTCTCTAGGGCCTTAGTTGAAAATGCGTAACAAGATGGAGTAAAGTATGATGGAATAATTCTACATGTTTCATTTTTATAATTTGAAACCCTAGGCCACCCACTATAATTAATGATATTCCTCTTAAATTGGAAGGATTAGTCATCAATTTTTTATGGGTTTTATTGAAGATAGTGGTCCCATTACACCATTATAATCATTTTTAATAAGGAAGCATCAGTGTAAGGATATCATTTAAGAAGGAACCTTCACCTTCTTCTACCTATTTTTCATCATGTATATACTTATAATCTATTTTAATCCTCCTAAAGACTTATATGTTAATCTATTTAAATATTTTTTTACGCTTTGTTATATAATATATGAGTGGAATCCATTTTTTTTTATTCCCTTCCAAACATTTTTTTATTAAAATAATCTCTATGAAGAAAAATCCACTCATGGGTGTGTAATTATCTTTGTGGATGATTTAAATGTTACCTACTACATTACTTATTTTGAATAAAAATATAAAATATAATTCCTATAAATTTTGTTAAAAAGTATTTTATAATGTTCAAATCTATCAAATGGTATTCACATTGCTAGTGAGGGTGAGTTTGTGTTATTTATAAGAGCAGAAATTTAATATTAGAATCTAATATAACCAGGATCAACTATTGGGGTTGAAATGTAGTATAAAATCTCCAGATATTAAAATCAATAGGGTATAATATAATTAATAAACCTATGAGGATTAAAATTTATTTTGTCGACCATAATAAAACCATGGATCTATAATTAAAAGTCCAAATTTGAACATCAGGTTCATTTGTCCCAATCATTATGTTCATGTACTATTCAATTGGGTTGAGGGGTTTCCTATTTGGTGAATCTTAATTTAATGAATTTTATAATTTATGATTGTTAGTTGTGACTAATAAAGTGGTATGTTAATTATATAATAATCAATTTTTCTTGGAAAAATTATTTTCTTATATGTTTTCTTTCATTCTAAAATCAATCAATAAATCCCCCCTCATTTCCCCATTGTGAATTTATTGTTTTTACTCCTTCAAACATATGGAGGGTTATTTAACTCAATTTTTTCAAAATATAATGGAATATTTCATACCATGAGATTCACATAGTAAAATAAAATTTTATAAATCGAGAAATTATAGGGCAAATCACATTAGTGTATATTAATAAAGTTGTATTTAATTTAAAATATTAAGTACTTCTTACATCCAAATGGAAATAGTTTAAACTATAAAATATTTTAGAAGTGTTTTATTTAAAATAATATTTTCAAAATTTTATAACTTTAATTATAGAAAACTGAATTCCTTTTTTAAATATTCATATAAAAATTATCTAATGTTGAAATTTTGGTATTTTATAATAAATATTGATTTTTTAATGAAAAGTGATAATAATTTTTTTTAGATAAATGAAATTATATCGGTAAATTAATTTATTAAAAAAGTAAAATTAATCTTCTAATTTAATTTAGAGTAACATAATTACTATTTTAATAATATTTAAAAAAATAAATTACTTTTGAATCAGTTTTATATTAAATTTTAGTATAACATTATTCTTAGATTTAAAAACTAGTGTTATTGAAAAATGATTTAATGTGCATAATGTTTCCCAAATTTATATAATTATAATAACAAATAGTTATTAACGTTTTAAAATAAATTTATATATTATATAAAAATAAATTTTAATTACGATTTATATAATGTTTATTTTTAGTCATCCAGTTAAAATAAATAATTTTTTCTTCCATAACCAATTTTTGAAAGCCCTCATTTTCTTTGGATAATGTGGTTTAATTTGAAATTAAAATATTCCCCATTAGTGAATCTAATTTTTTAAAATGTATCCCATAATATTAATAAAAAATATTTTTAAATCTAATTGTCTTAAGATAAATTTTGACCATAATAAATAGTGAAAGGAGTAAAAATTATTTACTTCGGTTAAGGTTAGAACTCATTTACTCTAGGTTAAACTAAAATGATAATGGTTAAAATGACATGAAAACATGTATAAATTCGAATTTATGTAAATATTTTTACCTTAGAGTGTATTCATTTTTATAATGTTCCATGTTTTTTTTGAAACAAAATTGTATAGGTTTATCTTTTAAAAAAGTAAAAGTGTGCCACTCTCCTCACTTATAAAATGCCACCCCTCTCCGCTTATTTTCATACCTTAAAATCCATTTGTTTCACATAATACTATCCCATATACCATATTAACTTCCAAACACATGTCTTAGACCCCATATTTTTAGAAAAATGTCATCCTATTAATTCTTTTAGTTCTTACCTAAAAAATGTAACGTGAAGAAGAGTCATTATGCTATATACTGCATTTTTTTTCTTTTTCCTTCAACATCATTCAAAATCAATTAATATTAGATTATATATTACAAATAATACTTCTGATATACTGGATTTTTAGTATTTAAATTTCATAACATAATTACATATCCTCTTCCATCAAATTGGACATTAAATTGTCATTCATGTTTATGACATACTACCACCTCATGAACTAATGATATTCGTTTTAAATCAACTCCACTCATGGTTTTATTAAATGATAGTTTTAATATATATATATATATATGATATATTTGTTAAATATTTTTAGTTAATGTGTTATGATATCATACATACCTTCTTACATTACATTGCATAGGGGATATTGTAATGTCGATAGTTTGTGTGGTAGACTACAGCCTCACGAATCGATATAATATGTTTTCCACTAACTATTTTAAATGTAAGGTAAAAATAAATATATTTAATTAATATATATTATTTAAATTAATAAATTATTATATTTATGAAATATTTATCATTTAAAAAAATATCCTATGTTGTTTATTACAGTGAAAAAATGATAATATCGTTTACGCCTTTGTCTGGACTACCACTTCCACAAAGAAATTTAACTAGTACTTCTACAAAAATATACATGTATGATATATATATATATGTATGTTTAAATAAATACTATGGTATTTATGATATTATTGTTATTATATATAGATAAAATAATTAATAATTTCATTCAATAATGATCATTGAAAAATGGATAACATTACTCATGCGTACGTATTTCCTAGCATCTCCATGATCGCAATGTAGATAATTTTTCACTCCCATATTTCATAATTGATTTTAAAATAGATAATTAATGGTTTAAAATATAATTATTTTGTTATTATTGTTTTGATGATGTCAAAATATGAATTCTATCACCATAGTAAACCTACGGAAGTCATTTTTGGAAAAATAATCCAAATATCATCAAAACATTCAACATAAAATAAATTGATTAAGTAATTGTATATAAACTAGAAATGAGTGAATTATAAGGAATAATAAATAGGAAAAGGGTTCACATGAATGTTAATAATTAACATGTTTTTATTCTTGAGGATGTTAAATAGTGAAGGTGAGAAATCAAACACGAGGTAAGGGACTTCGTCTATATTTTTGTTCGTTAAGGAATATTTTGATGTTATTCACCTATATTCCTTTATGATGTGTGTATACAGTCCCTTTTTCATGTTGTATCAGTAATTTATCTATTTTTATGATATTTAATTTTTTTATATTTATTAATTCATGGGTCTTATGAATTTTTTCCAAAGTTGTAAGGGATTTTCTTTAACAAAATCCTTTATTAATGTTATGATATGAAATATATTTCTCTTATATATCCATGTTTGGGAATTATTTTTCATGTAATTTGATATTTTTGTTAAATGGATATTTTTCATTATTTCAATGTTTTTTAAAATACCCAATGTTTTAATATATTGATTTACCTTGTTTATCGTTGTCAAAAGGAATGTTCTATATTAATGTCTTTGATGAAAATAAAATTCCCTCCATCATATCAATTATTTGATGTTTGGATTCCTTTACAGAATTTCATGTTTTCTTTAATGAAATATAATATTTCACATTTTCTATGTATGTTTCGTATTGAATATGGGTTTAAAATGGAAATTATATTTTTGTAATGAAAATTGTCTTTTAAATGGAAATGGTATTTTTGTATTTAAATTTTTTTATAAAGGAAATGGGTATTTTAATAACTGGATGTGTTATCTATATAGGGTGAATTTTTTTTATTTGTTTATGATAAAAACACAATCCTTCCTGATTTATGATAATGATATGGTTCTTTATAATTGTTTATGAATATGGATAGTTCTTTTATAAATAAAGGATTTATGGTTATGTTATTAATCATGGATGTGTAGTTCCCAAATAACCCTCTAATGAACTGAGAAGTCTAGAGATTGATGATGACCATATTGGTTATTCCATTTTTAATATTGAAAGGAATGATTTTTTCATAACTTACATACATGATCTATTTCCATTTTATCAGTCTTAAACAATTTATTTGAGAAAAAAGTGCACGTAATTTCATGTGAAAATTATTTATTTTATTTCATTTAAATAATTTTTAGATAAAGGTAAATATTTTAGTGGGTTTCATGTTTTTATGGGGTTAATGAAAATTTTAAATTTATCTCTCATGCTGATGTTTTTGTGCCAATACCATGCATAAAATAATAATTGAGTTTAGGTATGGGTAAGGGAAAAGATAATGTTAATTTGATATTCATGATGAATTTTATATGAAAATAAATAAGGTTTTATTTGAAAAGCTTTTTTATTTTGGAAAAAAGGATTCTGATTTGAAGTGTCTATTTCCCTCAGATGTCAGTTCAGACTCAGAATCTCTATTTATGAGTATTTTCTACTGCAATTATTTGTGGAGTAGGAAACACCCAACAATTTTTTATCCATGGGGACCTGCATTCCAATGTCAGGCGCTCATCAAGGAGTTTGGTCAATGATTCTTAAGAAATCACATTAGTCGAGAGGATAAGAGGTTAGGATTAGCAAACCATTTTTTGGAAATTATTTTATACTCAAAGAATCTATTATAAATTTTTGATATGTTTATAAATTATTCATTAATTTATAGTATAGTGTGTGTCACCCTAGAATTAACAATTGGTTAACAACATGTATGGAATTTAGAATAATTGGTATGTATCTGAGGTTCTTCATCAATAGGGATATCAATATTTATTTTAGATTCTCTATAAATGGTATCCTCTTATTCACTTTCTTATAAATTCTTTTATAATTATGATGACACTGGTTTTCTAGCCACATATTAGGGCACTCTAGGCTGTAACATCATCTAGGAAGACGGAAGTTGTTTTGATGTTGGGACCAGACACATGAAATGAGATTCCAATATTTCCTCAAGAGATGGACTAGAACCCATGAATATCAATGTCTCTGAACAGGACACATAATACATTTTATGTTCATTTAATATTAATCCATACAATTTTAATTATTTGTAATGGACAACTAGGATGAAGGTTTCTAGTTAATATTTCATATTGGAGGCATACCAAGGTCGGCTGAGAAAAATGGAATGGATATGAGTTTCAATATTGAATTAGACCCTACAAGGAATGTGACCCAAAGAGAATAGGGTTGATTTGGGGTATTTGGTTTGGGACTCATGGAGGCTTCCTATTCTTCTCATTTTTATGGGAATCAAAGCACAAATAGTTCTGTGTTGATGACCTACACCTATGGAGACCCAATATGGATTGTCTCAAAGGGGAGTCTGGCCCTTGGAGAGGATTAGGTAGGTTCATAATACAGTAGAGATTTCCATATTAATATATCTAGAGGAATGTTTTAATTCATGGTGGTTTTGGGAGTTATATTAGGGTTTACACTTATAGAGGATTTCCAAATGGATTTGATTCTTATTGGGGAAGATTCTTAAGGAGGATTCTCATTGAGAACTTGGCATAGGCAGGCTCCTATATATCCTTATTAGTGTAGGGATCACAATTCTTATAGTCTTATAGTTTTCATGGGTCACATAGATGTCATGATGACCATTAACCTCTAACCCCATGCGACTCATGCTTGGTGTGAGAAAAAAATGGTTGTGGACATGCTTAGATACTAAATAATCATTTTTTTGTATTGGTAACTAGGTACAAAAATCCCAATGGGTTATGTATGGGTTGTTCAGTGTTATGAAATGATATCCCCCCTTCCTATAATGGAAGTTGCTAAGGCTATGGAACTTCCCTCTCTTAAAATTACCCAGAAATTACTCCTGGGGATAGAGATGGAAGAAGTACCCTCAGTGGTGACCAAGAGGCATAGAGGAGAAAGAGTGAAACCACTTACAGGTATGGTAATGTGCATTCTGTAGGAAGGATTCCCAAATTTTTGTTATGTAGTATGGGTGCAGAATATCCTTCCATGTCAAAAGGAAATGAAAGCATTGTCATTTCCCTATCAACATGGAAATGAAGGAATCATTTATTTGAAACGATATGGGTATGTCATGGTCCAAACCCTACTATCCAAATCTAAAAAATACCTAACAATATCTATGGGGTAACCAACCTATTAATAGTACAGATAAAATCCAACATTCACCCTAAGAACCATGACCCGATAACTAGCTACATGGGGGAAACCTATGACCGTAGGAATATACACCCAAAAGGGGGAAACTCCAGTGTTCCTCTCGCCATGATTGTGAGAGAATTGAGGATTAAGTAGAGGTTTCAACTATCTACCTTTAAGATAAGGGAGCTAATGGAAAATAGGTCTCTCTATGTATTTTTTTGAGAAGGCCAGATAAGTGGATCACACATGCATGAGGTTATGACTAACCAAGGGATGCTCTCGTAGGGGGTGATCTTCACAGATAATAATGAACAAATAGGTGGTTCCTTGGGAAATAAAAAAACATTGGAAAAATAAACTAAGAAAAAACATTCTAAATACTTCAAGGGTCTCCTCAGGTATTTCTAGATGTGTCTCACGTAGGTCCACTGTTATGAAAGGGGCCACAAACTAGTTTTCTTCAATCATGTGGTGGGAGAGTGACCGATGAAGGTATTCTTATTTTTAAACCTTCATAGGACCTATGTTTTACTATCCCCCATTAATTCTATATTATTTAGTTTTTAGAAAGATATATTTAATGTTTAAGATGTTTTGAGTGATAGACTAGTGATATAATAGGTTCAAAAGGCCTTCGAGAAACATCATCTATATAAATGAACACATAAGGGTATTTTTTATTTGAAAATACAAGGCCTTGGGATAATGAGTCATCTTTCATTGGTGGATTTATTATGTGTATTATGCAGGCTGGTAACGCAAGCTGGCATGTAGGTACCATCTACAATGATAGTGCATTTGGGTACCAAGGAAAATAATATTTTCAGGCTATTTCAATCCTTGGACTTCTTCACTTCCCATATTATCATTATCCTATGGAATTTCAAACTGTTTCATTTTCATCTATGTGATAAAATGTAGTGTCAACAAAATCTCCCCTCAGGATTGGATATGATGAGAGAAGAGGGGTTGATCTTGAGGTAAAAAGATGAAAAGGGTCGATGGATCGCATAGGTAATATAGATAAGTAGTCTACAATGTTGTTTTGTGCATGCCTGGTTCATATGTGGGTCATGAAAGGATGCTTCCTTATATATGAATAGGGTATTCATTTCAACTGACTACCCTCACGACTCTGTACTTCCATGCCTCGTAGGGTTAATCTCTTATGTTGACCCCCTACTAAAAAATTTTCAGGGAAGGAATCATTTTCACAAAGACACTATTTATCTATATTTATGATGTATATTCTATGTGGAATGACTAGAGTGGGGTAAATTAGTGATGGTCCTACCTGAAGAACATGTTCTATGATCTTAGGCGATGCACATACACAATCCACCTACACGAGTTCATGACTTTTTCATGATTTCTAAAGTTCTAATATTCTTTTTTGAAATAAATACATATCTAAACAAGGAATTTTGATTCTTCATTGTTGGCTTGATGGCCACTCAAATGTCTAGGTTATACAATGATTAAGGTGGAGTGAACCTTGAGAGGATTGTAAAGGTTTTAGCCCATGACTATTGTGTGACTCTTGACATTACATTAAATGAATTAGTAGGAAATCTAAAGAAATATCACTATGACATTGGTGAGAGTAATTGTCTACCTTTTTACATAAATGGAAACTTGTAGGAGGTCCGGATACCAGCCTCAAATAAATATACACTCCTATGTTATTTTTATGACAACAGTTTTTTCACTACCACCAACATCTCCAGTATGGGTGCATATATTAATACGGGGACATCATTCATAGCTTATGTCATGAAGTATACTTATGGAATCCAGTTCTATATCTGCACACACCAGAATTAAATCCCCCACATTTATTAAAATTTTATTCCTGATTCCTAGACATAACAATAAACTGGTAAGAGAAAAGAGGTGATCTTTTGACTAGGTGAGAGTGTTAGGACTGTGTGGATGAGGGCATAGTGAATACTCTAAAGCAATGCATATTTCAAGAAGGGTCTACAAGATGTTGAAATTTACAAGGCTATCTGGTTAGAGAAAATATATGTATTTAATAATGATTAATTTATTCATAAGTTTTTTAAGTTGGTGGATCTCACTGAAAGACACCTTACACTTAATTCATATAGAATTTGTTATTAACATGTGAGACATCCACAAGATCTACAAGGCTCTTATCCATGGTTACACATATGATGATTTCATCCCCCCATAGTTGATGTGTGATGATGTTGAAATGACACCACATTTCGAGCCTAATCTATTGAAGATAGATCATAAAATTAAAAAGGAAAAACCTCTCTCGATGGGGGATATCCATCTTGAAATGTGGAGGGAGGTTTTATTAGATCCATAGAGAAATGGCCCCACGTACAAACATCCAACTGGGTGCCCCAAGGTAACAAAGTAGAGTTTTATATATACTTTGGATGGCATTAGAGAAGCATTATTATGAAAAACTGGCATATAACTCAAAATCCAATTTTCCTATGAAGACACCCCTCTTGAGATTTTTATCCATGAGGTTAAGTCTTTAACTGGTACATTTCTATGATAAATCTTGTGGCATAAGGTTAGAAACATTTTTCATTGTTGAATCATTATCTGGGAAGAACTATGTGGGGTTGGAAATCCCCATTTTGGAAAAACATTATCGAATCCTACTACATGTCTATATGAAGAAGGAAATGTTATGAATTTTTGGACCATTCTTGGTATTATAGGAATGGATATTGAATCAATTTATACCCTAAACTATGATAAGAGAGTTTGAGGTTCCTATGATCACATTTATACCATATGTTTAAGATGTATATAATGTTACCCCTATCCCTGAAGACCATGAAGCTTCTATTTAGGAAAAATATTTCCCAAAGAATTCACTTTCTTCCTATATGGGGTCCACCTAATAGATGTTTTTCTGATAATGGGAAGGATAACATGGAACAAAGGACGTATTTTATGGCCTTTTGAAATGGTTTTTTGGAAAGTAATATATATGGAGATGTTATATGGAAGGCTTATGATCTATATAGGTTTTCATGACATTTATATTGATTGAAAAATATAACTATATCTCCTCCAGTGTATGTATGATCAAAAAATAATATTATGGTAGACCAATAGGTATAGATTTTTACATCAATGGAGTTAATCATGAAGTGATCATCCTAACTCTACCACATACAACCAATAGATTTTCTTCCTTCTATGTTGAGGCATGGATTGAATCACAATCAGAAGGGGTGTTAGTAGGATATTTCCTTCAGGTTGTGACCATACTATCTTCTAATGGTTAAATAATGAAGTGGAAAGCCTCACACTTTAACAGACTATGATTTTTATTTACCAAAATATGCTTTATCCTCTTCAAAGGATGCATATGACGGAGGTCCAAGTCTATCCAAATTACATAATGAAAGGTTTATTCAACCTGAATGCATCAAAACAGATACACCGGTTTAGATTACACCTAGAATGTATACTAACCACTACAATGAAGAGATCTGAGTTTGGTTCTCTTATCCATCATCTATAATAAAGTGGGTTGGGAAGCTATTAAAATCCATGGTTGTTGAATCGACATCAAATAAGGCTAAGATGGCTTCAAAATTCACACAACATGATATAGTGGAACACTTGGAAATCATATCCTCTGATGCTAAAATCATATAGGAACTACTTTGTTCTATTCTATGGATTACATCGATAGGATATTTTCGAGCTAAACAAGGTATTTTCTTTGAGTTAAATCAAAATAATGTGAGTATATACATCCAGGAGTTGGAGATGCTCATTTACATGACCAACAACCAGATCAACATGATAAGAAGGGTGGAGGACAAGATAAGGTGGGGCATTGTTAACGATATTGACCACTCATCGTATGAGGAATGTATTGATTATACCAATCCTGAAGATGTGAGTTCTCTTATTATTATATTCTATTTTTTCTTAATTACATTTATCAAAATAGTAAATGAAGCATTTTATCTAAGGGGAGGGTTATTATAATTTGTAGCAGGAAAATGGGAAAAAATCTAAAATTCATTCACCAAAATTTGGCCCAACATCCACCCCACTCTATTCCATTGAATCATCTCACTAATTAGGAGAACTATCATTCGTGAATCAATAAATAGAGACTGAGATAGTGAGAGAACTCTAATAACCCCTCTATAAAATTATCTGTGGGACGGTTCATTCCAACCCTCCACTATTGAAAAAGATGAAAAAGAAGTAAAATCAATGGTTTAAATATTTCAATAATCATCTAATCAGTAGTGGTAATTCATCATTGTATTGTTAATCAGTGCTTTATCTAGAATATATTTTTAATACATTTTATGATTATGGTAACTCCTTCACCCTCCAATCTCTAGGGGATTATAAATGAGCCTCTAATAACATAAGAGGGTGCTTAGATAAATCATGTCTCCCTTATGGTGCATCAACTACCTCAAAAGAATAATTTCCAATGATTTGGATAGGGAGAAATATTATGGTATTGTAAAAATTACATAATATGGTGTTACCATCTGATAAGATCATTTTTTAATTATGATATTTTAGGATCATAACATGAAGTAGAGACCCTTGTGATGACGAATGATGACCCTATACCTATCACTGAGGAAGCTAATCAGGGTCTCATGTCATCAAGGGAGTGTGATGTTCTAGGTCCCCAGTCAAATATTTTGAGTGTCTACATGGGTGATATTACGACACAACTTGGTTCTTAAATAGATTATTTGGGAAATAATGGAATTTCCCTTGATGAATGTATGTAATATATTAACATTCCTACTAATATAGAATTATTTTAAGCACAAAATTTTGAATTAAATGGATGCGAGTCTTTAATTTTGTCTAACTAATCCTTTTGTTCCTTATTTTCTAGTCATAATGAAATGGAATTAAAAGATAAATATATGGAAATTTTCTTAGTGACATTGCAATAACAATAATTTGAAGTATGTATATGTCTTAATATTGAGGGGGATCCATCTCAAGAAGACCTTTAAATGGAATTCTTTCCCAGGATCATTTGGAAAGCCCAGGGGAGACCCAGGAGTGTGCCCCAAATTAAGAGGTTCCAGCTGAAACAATAGAAATTAGGGATGTTAGGGATAAAATAGCCTCAAATGATGACCCATTACTGGTTGAGGGTAACTAGATGCAAATACTCCTCTATTTATTTCACCCACTATCATTTTTAATCCACATGATGAGTCTTTACAGTTGTTCATTTCCCCCAACTTTGGTTATTGGGCCTGAGGGAAAAGCCTTTATGCCAATGAAATCAATAACTGAACAAGAAGATATTATTGATCAGGTGGGAATGAAAAAGGGTTATTCAATAAGTTAACTAATCTTAGAGTATTTCTCCCCCTAAAAAGTATAATTGAGTCTGATTTAGAGTTGTCGAAATCTCATCACAAAACACTTCTTTGGGATATGTGAGAAATATGGATGAAAATATTTGACACACCTTTCGAGGATATTCCATTGTAAAAATGACTTTTTTTCTTTTTTGAATGATTTGATATGGATTATTTGATCAAATATGATTCATTCTATAGTGATGAAGATCATTCAAAAGTTGGAGTGAGGGAATGATTTTCAATAAGACCATATAAAGGAAAAGATTCTCATATTCCTTAAGGATTTTGATGTTGTATTATCCCAATTGGAGGCCAGCCATAAAAATAAGTTGGGGAATGTATATAGAAGATCAATGAGAAAATCATTCATGTGTCACATCTTCAGTAGGAATGGGATGTCTCACTCAGGGGGAGGTTGTACAACTCCACCAATCATTAGAAGAATCCAAAACAAACAACCACCATCAATTATGAATGCAATGCATACACTTCACCATGAAAATGTGAATAAATCCATTTAATTGACTGGGATATAACATGCAGTTGATGCATCTCAGAAGTATATTCAATAGTTTTATAGTTATGTTAATTATCTATTGAAAAGTTTTTTGGAGAGATTTATTCTTATGAACTTGCATCGATTTTTTCATCATAAATGAAATGATTTTTTTATTCCAATCACATATGTCTTCATCCATTTCATCCTATTGCGTTCATATTGTTACATTGAAACTAGTTCACAAAAAAATTCATTTTACATAAACTATTTTCACCACAATTATGGGATATAGAAAGTTTCAAAAAAATTTCCTAATCTGTAAAGCCTAGTGAGGGTAGTTCAACTATTTTAGGTTTGTATGGAAATCCAAACAAAATATTTGATTTTTTGTTCATGAAATAACTTTTTTGGGCCTACGTATAATATTAAGGAGATGTTGTGTGTGAGACTCGACTTTTTTATAGGTCACATGTTTTGTTTTTTTAGACTAACATGTTTTTTTAGTATTTATTAGAAAATTATAGTTGTGAAAGATAGATTAATGAATCTAGTATTAAATTTCAAACATATTTGAACATTTATTTTGAAATAACAACACAAACATGAATTTTGGGATGAGAATGTTTTTACATTCTTATGATATTCAGTGGGGAATATTGATCCATGATTTTTTTCTCACATAAAAATCATGATATTAGGGGAGTAAGGGCTGTCACTCTAGAGAATGATGATACCATATATTGAAAAACCCATTTTGTTGGATGATTTATGCACGGAAAACTATAATGCATACTAAATATTTAATATTGGCATCATTTGACTAAAAAACACTGAACTTTCTGTGAAAATTATGAAACTCCAACTGGGGTTATTATAGAATATTCATGAATAGATGTCATAAATAATTTCAATATTCTTATTATGATGGAGGAAGATTAAAATTATGATTTCCCAAGACCACAATAGGTGGTTTATCCAAAGGTAGGTGTTTTGGAATGAATGAATTTCTATATCAGTACTATCTATGAATTAGAAATCGCTCATACATGAATTTTTCATTATTGAATGACGGTATATTTTTTGAGATAAACATTTTCAGGGGGAGGCCCTTTCATGGAAATGGTTAATGCATCGTGAAGTTTAATGTCATGTAACCAAGACATTGACCATATAGTTTAAATTCTTATAGTGTGGACATTACACTATGTAGTTTAATGTCATAGAACAGGAACATTATGTTATATAGAATAAATATGTATAACCAGGACATTAGATGGAAATTACTTAAGGTATTTATCTTCTTTTGAAAAGGTTGAGGTTCTTCCATTCATGATAATTTGTCCCGAAATGTGCTACCATATTCATGTTTGGGAGGAGAAAGTCATAAGATGTAATTCCGGTATCCATGAATCCAATGGTTTTTATCAAAAAAAGGATTATGACATTAGAGTAGGTCTCCCATATTGATGATGTCATCTCTAGTTGAAAAAAACCATTTTTTTGGGATGCTTTATGCAAGGCTGATTAGGGTTCATTCTACGTAGTCAATAGTAGAATCCATTAGATGACATAACTTGATTTTTTTTAAAACCCATGGAATGATGACTACGATGTGTTAAAACATAGTCAGAAAATGATTCCTTCATAAATTGTAACAATCTATCACAAAATGATGATAAGAATTATAGTGATTCGAATTTCCCTTGGCATGTTGTTTTTATGGGAGATAATTAACTGAACACATATGATGTATTTCATGTCAAAATTTCCCAAAAATGAGAAAAAATATTCCAACACATGTTTGAACTGACTCATGAAATATGGTGCCTATAGTTTTAGGTCATTCGAGTAGGACAATTATATTATGGAAATATTTGTTGATAATTGAATTATTGATACACAGTCATTCTTAGATACTTTAGATATGAAATATAAAGTTGTAAACCATATTCATGGACCTTATTCTAATCTGGAGAAAGTATATGGGACAAATATGTAAGGTATTATAACATATTGGTTTGAATTATGGATCCCAACATAATATTTCTAAGGCTAATGAATATGGAAGACCTAATAGCTATGTGAAAACAAAGTAAAATAGATGAATCCTTTAGCTGAAATACCTATTTTATGGGGGATGTATGGATAGAAAACTGGGGTGTGTTATAGTATAGCCATTGAAAAGAGCTCTAAGGTATCATACAGTCTTCTTTCGAAAGATGAACAAATATTATGAATATCTATAAGGAATTCAATATTATTAATGTGACATGTAGAAGGGAAGTGTTTGACAAAAATGGATGTGTTTGAATCGATATTGTACCTGATTTGGATATCCCATTATTAGATCATACAATATGTAGAAGGGGGATCATTTTTTCTTACAATTATTTGGAACTAGGACAATGGACTAGGCGTCACTATATATCTCAATGGGATGTGAATCAATCTACACGTAGTTCATTTGGCACCATGCTATTTAATGTCATATGGAAAGAATATTAGCAATGAATTTTAATGACTTTTAGTAACGATGAAGGTGATCCATAAAGATTTAATTCATGTGTCAGATGAAATGGGTGTTTTTTTTGAATAAGGGATCATACATGGGTGATTGGGGGTAATTGTAGTGTTATTATTCGGCTAGGACCATGGCTGATGATATGAAAATCTCTATGTATCTCATAGGGGTGATAATGAATCCACACATAGTTTATGAAGAACTACATAGTTTATCATCATGTATTGAGGAAGTGGGTGATTCTAATAAGAAAATGAATATTACTGTTAGACCAAGTTGTTGCACCAAGAAGTCACTATGTATCATGAATGAGAAAGAATCAATTCACATGAAGTTCTTATAGAGATCATTCAATTTATTTTAAAGTGATGGGGAAATTTGGTGTGTCTTTATAAGTTTTTAATCCAGGGACATGGTATCCCAAATCATAATTGATATTCCTTACTTAAGAAAGGAATAATTTTTACAAATATCCTAATCCCAAATGAACTATGATTTATGTGATAAATAAGGAGGGTAAAAAGAATATTCCATGATAGAAAATCACCATAGGTTAAGAATATTGTAATTTAGATTATGTGGTGGCTGGACCTAGAGATATAATAAAGGCGTTGTTATGTATTTCAATTGTATGAGTGTAACTCCCTGACCCCAGTTACCCAGAGTCGGTGCATTATTACATAACATTGGCATGATCACAAAAGATCAAATCTCGAAATACCGATTAGTTTAGTAGACTTGGAAACACTAGATGCATTCATAAAGTTTATATTACATCATAAAGTGAAAACTTCAACAACATATTGTCTCCACACTCATATCCCCTTATACTATCCCTAGAGGACTTTCATAAAATACTTCTTCACATCCTAGGAAAAATAAAACATAGAAATGGGTGAGCTCAAATTCCTAGTAAGGATAGCAATATAGCAGAAACTTTTATAAATAAGCATAAACATTTAAGGAAATTCATAACTAAAACAAAAGCCTTTTAAACTTGAACATCAGAATAATATGGGAAAAATAAAATGAAATAATTCCATTTACTTATTCACAAGGATATTCTACTAGTCGAATAATCACATGAAATCTCAATAACCACTTTCATAATGATGGAATGCATAATTCCAGACTATCACAACAACATAGTCAAGGCCTTATGCCAAGACTAAAAATAAGATTATTTCAAGGCCTTGTGCCAAGACACTAGTTTGTCTCATGAGACCTATCGATGCATCGAGGAGCTATAGCGGGCTCTACCCGTCACTTAGTATGTCCAATTCATTCCTAATATGAATAGGTTTAAATATAACATAAGCATTCGTATTAAAACTAGAATACAAAATGTAAATACTCTCTCCATAAACCATGAATGGTATAAAAATAACACATCCACAATCAAAAATATCACAAAACCTTCAATAAAATATGGATGTTTTGTATCATAATAAATAAACTTCAAATAAGATTAAAATCCATCAAAGGAAGTTGACATTGATGAAATCAAAACTATTTGAGGAAATATCTATTTTTTGAAATCTTTTAAAAGTCACATAAATATAAAAGAAAACATTTAATTTGAAAATATTCTTATAATCTTGTATGTGAAGCTTCGACAATGTTATAATGGTGGAAAATAGCTGCACCCACCGTATGAGTTAAAAAAATACATTCTTACCTTAATTCTGTCAAAAAGGATAAAAATGACCTTGTTTGGAAAATGACAGAATGATTCCATTATAAACTTATTGTAAAAAGTCAACAAGGGTATAAATGAATTTAACCCATAGTCTGTATAATATTAAGAATTATTTTAAATACATTTTTAAGAAACATGGAAGTGGATGATGAAGAGGACCCAATAAATAATTACGTGTAAACAACCTCAGATAATGAAGAGATTGTGAAATAAACCCTTAAATTATACTTTTCCTTGGTTGAGGGTAGGTTAAAATCTTTTATAATGGTGAAATAATTGTTATTAAATTATAAAAGAATCATATACATTAATATGATATCATATATGATCTTTTAACATTTATTTGTTAATAATATCTTAGTATTATCATCGTTTCGGGTGTTAACAGATTTGTTTTCCATTATATTATTTGTTATGTTAGCCATATTTTTTAAGGATGGGATCTATATTATTCATATCCAGAATGATATCATGTCTCTAAAAATAATTTTTAATCATCGAATGAAATCTAGACTTGAATGGATACGATGGGGAATGAATCTCATCGCGTCCGTGGAGACGGTAGTCTGTACGTACGCACGAGTGAAAATATCATTCTTTTGTTATTATAATAATATATAAGTCGATGGTATATTATATATAAAGAATCATTGACATGTTATATTTATTATTTACATCAATTACACATCATTATCATACCGATCCAAATAATAATGTTTTGAATAATAATTACACCACGACGTGGAGACGGTAAGCCGTGCGTACGCTTGTATGGTGAAATGTCATTCAAAGGATGGATAAAATACTGAATATGATTGTATCATATTTATAATAACATCACATTATATATAAGATACTTTAGTTTTTATTTTATAATGGTAATAAAAAAGAAAGAAGATGTTGAATAAGAAAGGAACTTAAAAGAGGGTGGTGAAAACATTACATCTTCTTCGGGTTCTTCCTATTGATTTGATCAAACGTTCTCCATAGGTTGGATTTATGATCAGACTAAGTCCTCTAGGTTGATGTGAGGGATGTTTAAAGGATATTTGGGCAGGTGTTGGCTGAGATAAATGGCTTTGAAGGTGCGAATTAGAAATAAGGTAGAGTTTACTTTTATAAGAGGGGTGAGGGGCACCTTTGGAAAAGCTAGAAATATTATTTTATAATAAATTCATATTCAGTTTATAATGGATCCAAAGTGAATTATTTGAAGTTAATGTGGGGATGGGTCGAAATACTTTCAACCAATTGATTTTATATAGGTTTGTGTCACTATAGTAACCTTATCATTTATATTTAACTCTTAGTTAAATAGTTTGACATTTTCCATGTCTCTTTGTATTTTTATATTATATAGTAAATAAACTTACTATATACCCACAAGAGACCCCCAAGTGGTCCATTAATGATACACCTATCATTATATAAGTCCTCTGGATGATCCTTAGATTTTTAGGAATAGAATATCAATTAATAATATAATATTTGTTTTAAAATCTCTTTTACGTCAATTTTGACACTATTGGGTGTTTTGTTTTTTATAATTTCATAAAATCATTATTACAACAAAAAAAATTCTTATAACCAATAATAATATGTCATATTAACCTAGAAAATTATTTTAATTCATAAAATTCTCAAATTTCATTTATTTTGATATTTAAAATATCAATTATTTTAATATTTCATTAATTAGGTATTTACTGCATCACCATTGTGTCATTAATAAATTAAATTATTTAATGACTAAAAATTATTAATATAATACCATTATGTAGGAAATATTTTTATATTTATAATGAATATTAATAATTGAATTTATCATATGTATAACACTATCTTAAAAATGTTATAGTAATTAAACTTTGATTTTAACTCTATTAACTATTCTTTGAATTAAATAATAATAAATGTCCTAATCTAATCCAAGTGGACCTAAATGATAATATTTTATTCCAAAGGATGTTTTTGGTTGAGATACACTTGTCTAATAGAATTAGGATATGTGTTAGGGTAATATTAATATCATATTTACCCTTAATTACCCTATTTACTTTTAATCATGGTGAATAAAAGTAAAAACTTACTATTCCCCAAAAATTATTTTTATCTTATTGAACCACATTTTACTCCTTGATATTAACCGTGTCTTTCAGATTTTGTAAATTCCACTCATAGAAGTGGTAAAATTACTTTTTATGTGAATTTCCAAATTCTCCTAGGAGGTGGGTAAAAGACGGTGAAAAGTTCCATAAAATTTTTATATATCGAAAATTATTCTAAACTAACCCCAATGAATTACATTGAAATTATATAGGTATTATGTATCCTTCTTGACCATAATTAAATTTAAATAAAATAAATAATTACTTAAATAAAAATTTGGTTTTATACTATAACTCAGTGTTTTTTCACAATTCCTCAAAAATTGAATGTTTTCAGAAAAATACCAAATGTTAACCCTAATCTAATTTAGATATTCAGAATCCAAAAATTAAGTCCATTTTGAAATATAAAATTTATAAAATTTCAAAAAGTTGGTGTTACTATTCATTACGAGTAGTTTGATTGGTTGTGGTGTGTGTTAGAACTCAAAGTTGGGTACAACAGACGCTATTGTATTATTCAAAGAGAAGCGTACCGTGGAAGCTTGGGGTGTTACATTCTCCCCTCCTTCAAATAATTTCATCCTCTAAATTTCGAGAATAATACCGCATGAAAAATCTTGGGTGATTCTTCATCATAAGTTCGTTGGGTTCCCACGATGCCTCTTCCATTTTATGGTTTATCCATAGAACTTTTACCAGACGAGTCGTCCGGTTTCTCAGCACTTGTTCTCTTGTATCAAGAATCCTGACGGGATCTTCACAGTATGACAGATCGGGTTCCAGTTATAATTCCTCATATGTGAGTACATGTGTTGGGTTAGGCATGTATTTTTTCAATAGTGATATGTGGAACACATCATGAACTTTAGAGAGATTTGGAGATATTTCCAAATAGTAAGCTACAACCCTAATTCGTTCTAGAATTTCAAAAGGTCCTATGTACTTGGGACTCAATTTACCTTTCTTACCGAAACTTATAACTCCGTTCCATGGAGATACCCTAATGAAAACATTATTTCATACCTGAAATTCCAAATCCTTACTTCGATTATCAACATAGATCTTCTGCCTACTTTGAGCTATTTTGATGTGGTTTCTGGATTACCTTTACCTTTTCTATCATTTCCTCCCCCAGTTACGGGCCTACGAGTTTTCTTTCCCCAACATCATCCCAACAGGTTGGTGTGCGACATCTCTTTCTATATAATGTTTTATATGGTGACATCCAAATACTTAAATGGAATCTATTGTTATAGGAAAATTCCACCAGAGGTGAATATTGACCCCACATACCCTGAATGTCAAGTGAGAATGATCTAAACATGTCTTCTAAGGTTTTAATAGTCCGTTCTGATTGTCCATCTGTTTGAGGGTGGTAGGCAGTGCTCAAACAAAGTTCAGTATTTAGGGATTTCTAAAGACTTTTCCAGAATCTTGAAGTAAAACAGGGATCCCGATCAGAATAAATCCATAGGGGTACTCCATGAAGACTCAAAACTTCATTAATATATAGTCTTTCTAGACGTTCCGGTGGTAGATCTTCTCTTATAGCATGAAATTGTGTTGACTTGGTAAGACAATCAATAATAACTGATACTGCATCGTTCCTTCTAGGAGTATTTGGTAGCCCCATGAAAAATTCCATCGTAATATTATCCCATTTCCACTCCGGTATGGGAAAAGGTTGCATGACTCCTCCAGGTTGTTTCCTTCCATAATTCACTTGTTGACAAACCATACATCTTCACACAAAATCAGCAATCTCCCTCTTCATGTTTTCCCACAAAAAATGTTCCTTCAAATCTCTATATATTTTGGTGCTCCCAGGGTGTATAGAGAAATTGAAACTATGTGTATCATCTAACATTTCCTTTTTTAGATTAGTTATATCGGGAACATAATGTCTCCTCCAAAATTTGAAAATTCATTCTTCATACAAAAATTATCTCAATCTACCATCATTCATAGCTTTAAGATTCTTTTGAAACTCTTCATCACCGGTCTGAGAACTCTTTATCTTTTCTAGTAATGATGTTGTGGCAACCATTTGAAAATGTATCGATGTTTCAACTTCCATGTTAATTCCCATATCCATCTTCACTAGATCCATGAAAATAGGTTCCCTTTCAATTCTCACCATGTTCAATACTCATTGTTCTTTTCTTCTCAAATCATCTTCCACCTTATTATTCTTCACCGGGTGGTAGTGTATCGTGAAATCCTAATCCTTGAGTAGTTCAAGCCATCGCCTTTGCCTCATGTTGAGTTCATTCTATGAGAAAATGTACTTCAAACTCTTGTGATCGATATATATCTAACATTTTTCAACATAGAGATAATGTCTCCATATCATCAAAGCAAATATTACAGCAGAAAACTCAAGATCATGAGTAGGAAATTTTTTCTCATGATTTTTAGCTGATGTGATGCATAGGTAATAACCTTATCATTCTACATAAGGACACAACCAAGTCTTTTCTTCGATTCATCAATATAAATAACGAACCCATCATTACCTGATGGTAGAGTCAATATAGGAGCATTGACTAGTATTCTATTCAGTTCTTCAAAAAATTCTTCACACTCTTTTGTCCAAACAAATTTTACTCCTTTAAGTGTGATCTTCGTTAATGGGTTATCCAAACAAGAGAAATTCTGGACGAAACTCTGATAATAACCAGCTAAACCAATAAAAATTCATACCTCAGTTATACTCATTGGTGCTATACATTCTTGGATTGCCTTGGTCCTAGAAGGATCAATAGAGATTCCATCCTTATAGACAATATGGACAAGAAAAGAGATCTCCTGAAGCCATAATTCATACTTGCTAAACTTCCCATATAATTCATGTCTTCTAACAGTCTTCAGGATAATGCGAAAATGATTTTCAAGATCTTCATATATTTTAGAGTATACCAAGATATTATCAATAAAAACCACCAAAAAATCATCGAGATATTCCTTGAGAACTCTATTCATTAGATCCATGAATACAGAGGGTGGATTAGTCAGCCGAAGATGCATTACATTAAACTCGTAATGCCCATACCTGGTTCAAAATTATGTCTTTAGAATGCCTTCCTTATTCAAACATAACTGGTGGTAGCCAGATCGAAGGTCAATCATTGAAAAGTATTGAGCTCCATGAAGTTGGTCAAATAAATCATCAATGTGAGGTAGGGGATACTTTTTCTTTATTGTTATAGCATTGTTTTACCTGTAGTCAATACACAACCTCATAGATCCATATTTCTTCTTAACAAAAAGGACAGGTCCTCCCCTGGAGAAACATTGGGGAGAATAAATACCTTATTAATCAATTCCTCTAGTTGTTTCTTTAGTTCAAATAATTCTAATGTGGGAATTCTATAAGGGGTCTTCGATATAGGCCTTGAACTAGGAATTAAAACAATGGAAAACTCAATTTGTCATTCTGGAGGATATCCATGTAAATATTCTAGAAACACATCAATATATTCTCTCACAATAGGTACATCCACTGTTTGAAAATTCCTTTCCTCACCCATAGTCATTTCATCCCCGATAATTGAATTTAGTTGAGCTACTGGGGGTGGATCTATGTTAGAATTATGTGGTGACGATTCCACTCTATAGATAAGGTGTTCTTTATCATCATCATAAAAAATAATAACCTCCTTCTTCTTAAAATAAATTTTTACATCATGGTCCCAAAGCCAATACATACCGAGGATTATATCAAATTCAATCATAGGTTTGATGATGACATCCATAGATAAAGAACATTTATGTGCTCTAATGGGGACTGATTCACAAAACTTTGTTGCAAAGATACATCCCTTATGAGTTTTGTCTGACAAATCCCTTGTTAAATCAAATTAAAAAATATCTAATTTTCTTAGAAAATTGGGAAGATATGAAACAATGAGATGATCCAAAATCAAATAATGCATTTGTTAAACTTGAGGAAACCATTAATTTACCTGCCACCATGTCTTCCGAAGATTCTACATCAGTAGTGGTGATAGCATAATCTTGTCCATGATCCATTGGCCTTTTCTTAGGTAAGTTCCCCTGATTATTAGGACATTAATTTGTATAATGTCCCATCCCCCTGCAGTTGTAGCATTGAACATCGGTAGCTTCTTTCCTACCCTTTCCATCACAAGCTTGGTGACCTTTTCAACACACTTGTAACAGACTCCCATTCCCTTCAAGAAAGTATCGGGGTGTTTCTTCCCTCTTTTACTACAAGATGGATATTCAAATTTTCCTTTCTTCACCTTATTTCCATTTCCATAGTGGTCAACAAGTCTCTTCTTCTCTTGCTTTTCTTTAAAGTCATAAGACTTAGAGAATACTTTTTTTTGTCTTGATAGCACATGAGACATTATCTTCGTACAATGAGATGGTTTGTGATAATAATCCTCGGCAGAGAAATGGTTTAAACCCATCAAAGAAACAATCAATATTGCATCTTGGGTTATGTATATAATCTGCAGCATACCTCGCTAACCTTGTAAATTTAGCCTCAAACTTTGCGACATTCTCATCCTACTTTTCTCTCAGACTCAGAAATTGTCTTTCCATATCTTCTCGATGGTCACAAGGAAAGAATTTTTCTATGAAAATCTCTTTGAACTCTTTCCGTTCCATATTTGATACTTCATCATCTTTTTTCGTGTTTTTAATCAATGACCACCATTGTTCATCATCTCCAGTGAGGCGGTAAACTGCCATGATAACTTTTTCCATTTCACTACTCCCCATGGCATGAAATAGTTTCTCTATGAATTTATCCATTTCTCAGCTACTAAGGGATTTTTATTGCAATTTAAAGTTATTGGTTGTTGCCTCATGAAGCGATCAAACATTGAACGTCCACACTGTGGATCAGGGTGCTCCATAAAGGTAAGGTTATTATTCATAACCTGAGTGAGTTGTCCCCGTGTGGTGATTAGCTGATCAGCACCAGTTGCATAACCAGCTCCACTATAATTATCTTAAGTAGGAGGGAAATCCATAAATGGAGTGCATTCACTTATATGGTTTCCATTTCTTCCACTAGGAACCATTTCTAAACAATGGCATACACTAGATTAGTTTATGAATAACAACACATAAATCCAAACCTGCAAAACACTTAACATAAATTGAACAGTTTATGAATATAATCCATAATCATAAAAATGTTTTCATTGAATAATTATATACTCATAAACCCTTCATAATGGTTTGTAAAGAAAATGAGAATTATCCTAAGAATATCCCATGGGGGTGTCGTAACCAACAGTGCAGCAAGGCCCGTTGTCGTGCACCAGTTCCCGTTCGAGTCCAGATCAAAGCGGTGTTTTCAGGTATTACCCCTAGGTACATATGTGCTAGAGCCGCCTCTACCTACTCATATCCAGACATGGATATATTTCTCAGAAACCTCACAAAATCTCTACAATTCCAAAATTCAAGGAAGTTATTCTATACTAGTCCTCAATGTCCATCATAGGTCTATGTGCTCTAATCAGAGTTTATCTAAATCTTGATTGAAAGGTGTGTACTAAACTTCCTCTAATACCAAAAATAATGCCCCAACCCCAGTTACCTAGAGTCGGTGCATTATAACATAACATTTTCATGATCAAAAAAGATCAAATCTTGAAATACCGATTAGTTTAGTAGCCTTGTAAACACTAGATACATTCACAATGTTTACATTATATCATAAAGGAAAAACTAAAACAAAATCTTGTCTCGATACTCATATCCCCTTATACTATCCCTGCAGGTCATTCATAAAATACTTCTTCACATCCTGGGAAAAATAAAACATAGAATGGGGTGATCTCATATTCCCAGTAAGGATAACAATATAGTAGAAACTTTCATAAATAATCCTAAACATTTAAGGAAATGTCTAACTAAAACAAAATCCTTTTAAACTTGAACTTAAGCATAATATGGAAAAGATAAAATGAAATAATGCCATTTAATTATTCACATGTATATTCTACAAGTGAAATAATCACATGAAATATCAATAACCACTTTCATAATGATAGAATTCATAATTCCAGACTATCATAACCACATAGTCAAGGCCTTGTGCCAAGACTACAAATACGATTTTGTCAAGGCCTTGTGCCAAGACACTAGTTTGTCTCGTGAGACCTACCAATGCATAAAGGAGCTATATAGGGCTCCACCCGTCAATTATTAAGTCCAATGCATTCCTCATATGAACAGGTTTAAACATGACATAAACATTCGTATTAAAACTTGCATTTGAAATGTCAATACTTTCTCTATAAACCATGAATGGTATAAAAATAACACATCTACAGTCAAAAATATAAAAAAACCTTGAATACAATATATAAGTTTTGTATCATAATAAATAAACTTCAAATAATCTTAAAATCCATAAATGGATGTTGACATAGAGGAAATCAAAAATATTTGAGAGAAATATGTCTTTTTTGAAATCATATAAAATTCACATAATTATAAAATAAAACATTTACATATAGAATATTCTTATATACTTGTAAGGGAAGCTTTGATGATTTTATAATGGTGAAAAATAGCCGCACCATCCGTATAAGTTAAAAAAATACATTCTTACCTTAATTCTGTCGAAAAGGTTAAAAAAGACCTTGTTTGGAAAAAGATAGAAAGATTCCATTATAAAATTCATATAAAAAGTCAATAAGGGTATAAATGACTTTAACCCATAGTCTGTAAAATAGTATGAATGATTTGAAATACATTTTTAAGACACATGGATGTGGATGATAAAGATGTCCAAGTAGATAATTACGTATAAACAACCTCAGATAATGAAGAGATTGTGAAATAAACCCTTACCTTTTACTTTTCCTTGGTTGAGGGTAGGTTAAACTCCTGTATAATGGTGAAATAATTATTATTAAATTTTACAAGAATCATATACATTAATATGATATCAAATATGATCTTTTAAAATTGATTTGTTAATAAAAAATTGTGTACAACCGAGAAAGCGACACACACAGAAATAAGAATATTACATGTAAATTGCAAGGCCTGGGACTTGACCCCACGACTTTCCCCTCACCCCCCATTCACTTACCACCCCAACACCAACTGTGGGGTATCATTGATTTGTTAATAATATCTTAGTATTATTATCGTTTTGGGTGTCAACAAATTCTTTTTCAATTATATTCTTTGTTATGTGAGCCATATTTTTTATGGATGGGATGTATATTATTCATATCCAGAATGATATCATGTCTCTAAAAATTATTTTTAATCATAAAATGAAATTTATTCTTGAATGGATACGATGGGGAATGAATCTCATCGCGTTCGTGGAGACGATAGTCCATACGTATGCATGAGTGACACTATCATTCTTTTGATATTATAATAATATATAACTGGATGTTATATCAAATATAAATAATAATTATCATTTTATATTTATTATTTACATAAATTACACATCATTATCATACCCATCCAAATAATAATGTTTTGAATAACAATTACACCACGACGTGGAGACGGTAAGCCGTACGCACACATGTATGGTGACATGTCATTCAATGAATGGATAGAATACTAAATATGGTTGTAAAATATTTATAATAACATCACATTATATAGAAGATACTGGAGTTATTATTTTAAAATGGGAATAACAAAGAAAGAAGAAGTTGAAGAAGAAAAGAACTTGGAAGAGTGTGGTGAAAACATTACCTCTTCTTCGGGGTCATCCCTTTGATTTGATCAAAAGAGCTCCATAGGATGGATTTACGATCAAACTAAGGTCTCTAGGTTAATTTGAGGGATGTTTAGAGGATATTTGGGCAGGTTTTGGCCGATAATAAAGGCTTTGAAGGTGTGAATTATAGAGAATGGGGAGTTCCCTTTTATAAGAGGGGTGATTGGCACTTTTGGAATAACTAGAAATATTATTTTATAATAAATTTATATTCAGTTTCTAATGGCCCCAACGTTGATTATTTAAAGATTAAGGTGTGTATGAGTCTAAATCTTTTCAACCAATAGATTTTAGATAGGTTGTGTCACTATATTAACCTTATTGTTTATATTTAACACTTAGTTAAATAGTTTGACATTTACCATGTCTCTTTGTATTTTTATATTATATAGTTAATAAAGAAAATATATACCTCCAAGAGACCCCCAAGTGGTCCATTAATGATACAAATATCATTATATAAGTCCTTTTGCCAAACCATAGATTTTTAGGAATAAAATATCAATTAATAATATAATATTTGTTTTAAAAACTCTTTTATGTTAATTTTGACACTACTGGGTATTTTGTTTCTGATAATTTTATAATAGCATTATTACTTCGAAAAAAATTTATATAACAAATCCTAATATGTCATATTAACCTATAAAATAATTGTAATTCTTAAAAAGTCTGAAATTACATTTATTTATATATTTATAATATCAATTAGTTTAATATTTCATTAATTAGATAATTACTGCATCACCATTGTGTCATAAATAAATTAAATTATTTAATGTCTAAAAATTAAAAATAAAATACCATTATGAGGGAAATAATATTATATTTCTAATTAATATTTATAATCAAATTTATCTTATGTATAACCATATATTAAATATATTTTAGTAATTAAACATTTATTTTAAATCTTTTAACTCTTCTTGGAATGAAATAATAATAAATGTCCTAATATAATCCAAGTGGACCTAAATGATAATATTTTATTCCTAAGGATGTTTTTGGTCTAGATACACTTTTCCAATAGAATTAGGACATCTTTTAGGGTAATATTAAAATCATTTTTACCCTTAATTACCCTATTTAATTTTAACCATGGTAAATAAAAGTAAAAAGTTACTATTCACCAAAAATTATTTTTATCTTATTGAACCTCATTTTACTCTTGATATTAACCGTGTATCTCAGATTTTTGAAATTACACTCACAGAAGATGTCAAATTAAGTTCTATGTGAATTTCCAAATTCTCCTAGGTGGTGGGTAAAAGACGGTGAAAAGTTCCATAAAATTTTAATATATCTAAAATTATTCTAAACTAACTCCAATGAATTACATTGAACATATATAGGTATTATGTATCCATTTTAACCTTAATTAAATTTAAATAAAATAAATATTTATTTAAATAAAATTTTGGTTTTAAACTATTACTGAATGTTTTTTCACTATTCATCAAAAATTGAATGTTTTCAGAAAAATATCAAAAATTAACCTGAAGCTAATTTTGATATTCTGAATCCAAAAATGAAGTCCATTTTGAAAGATAAAATTTATAAAATTTTAATAATGGGTATTACTATTCATAACGACTAGTTTGATTGGTTGTGGTGTGTGTTAGAACTCGAAGATGCGTATAACACACACTACTGTATTATTCCAAGAAAAACATACCGTGGAAGCTTGGGGTGTTACATTGATAATAAATCCATACATAGTTATTAAAATCCTATGTAGTTTTACATCATGCAGTGAGGATGTTGTAAAACTAATCTGAAGGAATGAAAATGTAATGGATTAGATTGAGAATTGGAATATGGGAGTCAATACATATATTTCTGGGGAAAGAATCTAGTAACACATAGTTCTTAAAAATTTTATCCCATAAAAATAACGATTCTATACGGGGAAAGGGGATTTAATATTTTCCAGAATAAATTATTGGGCCTAAGAAATGAAATAGTATGAGAATAAAGATATATGTTTTGGAAAAGTTCTTTTTTGGTCACAGCTAGACCCGAGATTAGAGATCCAGGCATCACTATATAAATCATTGGAATAAGAATCAAGACACATGTATTTCATAAAGAATCGTGTAGTTTTTAGTCGTGTTACATGGATTATGGTTCCCAAACATTAATTAAATGTTGTGGATAGACATTGGGATATGAAATAGTTGTAACTATAATAATTTTTTAGCAGGAATCATGACACTCGTAGATCTTGAAAGTCATTGTTGTTTAATGTTGTGCCGCTAGGATGTGGGTCATAGGACATGAAGGAAAGTTACAGATGGGCCATGGGATATGACCTAGGTTTCATAGTTTATCATTGCGTAGAGTGAAGAAATCCACACTTAGTTCATCAAATCTTGGGTAGTTTAACATACTATAGTGTGGACGCTATAATGATAGGACTTAAGACTTCAAAAAGGGGACCAAGCACCAATATACATTGACAAGAACATGAGTGTGGCTTATGCATGGTTGATTCCCATATTGGAGGAACCACATGTAGTACCTAGGCTCATTTTATTTTTGGGGGATTTTATCATCAAATTTTAGAGATGTTAACCATACAATTTAATGTCATGTAGTGAAGAAAAATGGTGTCTGCTAGATTCAGGGCATGTCACAAGGATGCTAGGTGGTACAGTTTTTCATCATTCGACAAGGAAATTGATGATCAGTATTTTAACATCACATATGGTGAATGTTTATGTTTTTGTGTAGTTTAACGCCTTCCAACTAGGTTTTACTTTTTGTGATTTCACAAAATATTTATTCATGAATCGTGCATTGGTTCAAGTTGTAATGAGCTCTCAAACCACTGAGATCATGGACTAATCTCAATTAGAGTGGATATTGTGTATGAAGTACGGTCCCTCCCCCATTGGTTCAAGCATTAGAGGAATCATTCAAGGTATCATTGTATTCCTAAGGACCAGTACCAATTCACTACAGTGCAATGAATGGTGATAGAAATTCTTGTTGAATGCTTATGATTTAATATATTTATAGACTTATATATGATGTAAGGTATGTAATCTTTTTTCATCTAGTCACTCTAGTTCATGCAGCCATTTTTGGGACTTCTCAACAGCCGATAGAAGAGGAGATATGGAAACACATAGCGATGGAAATTGAACCTTAATGGGATGCACTGCCTCTGTTACGTATACTATAGAGTGTAGGGGTTGTAACAAACCAACCGTCCATGGTATGTTTCCCTTTGAATAATGCAATAGTTTGCGTTGCACGCAAATTTGAGTACTAACACACCACGACCAATCAAACTAGACGTTATGAATAGTGATACACAATTTTTAAAAATTTAAAAATTATATTTTACAAATTGGACTTAATTTTGGATTTAGATTATCAAAATTAGCTTTGGGTGAATAATTGGTATTTTTCTGAAGACATTCTATTTTGATGAATAGTGAAAAACACTGCATTATTATTTAAAACTGAATTTTTATTTAAATAATTAGTTATTTTATTTAAATTTATATTAGGTAAAAATATATACATAATACCTATTTATGTTAAATGTAATCAATTTGAGTCATTTTATAATAATACTGGATATATAATGTTTTATTGAACTTTTTACTGTCTTTTACCGACCTTATAGGTGCATTTGAAAATTTGCATAAAACACAATTTTACCACTTCTATGAATTGAATTTCAAAAATATGAGAGACACATATGACATAAGTAATTAATATTTGGTTCAATAAGATGAAAATAATTTTTTTTAATAGTAACATTTGACTTTTATTTAACACGGTGAAAAGTAAATAGTGTAATTAAGGGTACAAATTATATTATAATTACCCTAACACAAGTCCTAATTCTATTGGTTAAGTTTGTTTTGACCAAAATCAACCTAGTAATAAAATATGATCTTACTGGTCAACATGGATTAGATTAGGACATTTATTATTAATTTATTTCAAGAAGAGTTAAAAGTGTTAAATTCAGTGATTAATAACTAAACCATTTTTAATATAGGGTTATACATAAGATACATTCAACTATAAATATTCATTATAAAGATAAAACAATTTCCTACATAATGGAATTTTATATATAATTTTTAGAAATTAAATAATTGAATTTATTTATGATACAATAATGATGCAATAATTACCTTATTAATGAAATATTAAAATAATTAATATTATAAATATCCAAATAAATGTAAATTGGGAATTTTTATGAATTCCACTAATTTTCTTGGTTAATATGACATGTTTGGGTTGATTTAAAAAAAATTCGAAGTGATATTGTTTTTCTGAATTTCACAAAAACAAAATATCAAATAGTGTCAAAATTGGAATAAATAAGTTTTTAAAAAAAATACTATATTATTATAAGATATAATAGTCCTAAAAATATAGGGTTCTCTCAAAGGACTTTTATAATAATATATATTCCATTAATTTACCACTTGTGGTTCTCTTGGGATTTTATAGTATGTTTATTAACCGTATAATATAAAGATACATGGAGACATGGTAAATATTAAACTATTTAACCAAGAGTTAAATCTAAAAAATAAGGTTAAAATGAGGACCTAGACCTATCTAAAACCTATTTTTCGAGGTTTTCAACCCATAATTACCTTACCCTCTAAATATATTATTTGGGATCCTTTATAAACCGAATATGATTGTATAATAAAATAATATTTCCCAGTTTTCCTAAAGTCACCCTCATATCTCTTATAAAAGGTTACTTTACCTTCTCTCAAAATCACACATCCAAAGCAATTTGGCTCGGCCATCCCCAACTAAAATATCCTCCCAAATACTGGAAATTTTACCTAAAGGCCTTACTTTTATTATAAATCCATCCTAAGGAGCCCTTTTGATCAACTCAAAAGGAAACACCCGTATAAGAGGCAATAATTTCACCACCTATTTCAATGTTCTTTTCTTCATCCACATCTTCTTTCATTGTTGTTTCCATTAAAATATAATAAATCCAATACCATATACATAAAGTGATGTTATTATAAATATGGTACAACCATATTCATTATTCAATCCATCCTATGAATGAAAAGTCACCATACGTGCGTACGTACGGTCTACGGTCTCTAGGTCGTGGTGTAGTTTGTTATTCAATCACTTAATTATTTGGATGGGTATAATAATGAGTATAACTAATGTAAATAATAAATATAACATTTTATGTATTCGTTATATATAATATACCATCCAATTACATACGATTTCACCATCAATATAATGATACTATTGCTTGTGTGTACGTACAGATTACCGTCTCCATGAACGCGATGAAATTCATTTCCCATTGTAACAATTAAATAATAATATTCACTTTATGATTAAAAATAATGTTTAAGAACTTAATATCATTCTGTATATGAATCAAATACATCTTATTCATAACAAACATGAATAAATTAACAAAACATATAAAGGAAAATGAATCTGTTAACACCCGAAACAATCATACTACTGAAATATTATTAAGAGAGAAATATTTGAGGATCAATTATGATATCATATTTATGTATTTATTTCTTTTATAATTTAATAACTATGATATAACTATTAAATAGTATGTTAACATACCCCCAATGAATTAAAAGAACTTGGTAAGGGTTAATTCTACAATCTCTTAGTTTTCTGAGATGTTTATACGTGAGTATCTATTGGGACCTCATTATCATCCACATCTGTGTTTCATAAAAATGTATTTCAAAAAATTTATACTATTTCATAGACTATAGGTTAAATTCATTGATACCTTTTTTTGAATTTTTATGTGATTTTTATAAATTAATTATTCCGTCATTTTCCAAACCTGATCCTTTATGACCTTTTTGACAAAATAAAGGAAAGAATGTTTTTTAACTTATACGTAGAGTGCAGCTATTTTATGCCATTGTAACACCTTCAAATCTTACCTTACAATATTATTAGAATATTTTCAAAATAAAAGTTTTTTTAAATTATAATAATTTTAAATGTTTTCAAAATAGATAGAGATATTTCTCTCAAATAGTTTTAATTTCATCTTAGTCAACATCCTTTGATGGATTTTACAGTTGTTTGAAGATGATTTATTATGATACCATCTTCAATATCGTATTGAAGGTTTTTGGATATGTTTTAATGTGGATATGTTTTTTAATCCATTCATGGTTTATTGTTAAAGTATTAACATTTTATATGCTAGTTATAACACGAATGTTTATGTTATATTTCAACCTTTTCATATGAATAATGCCTTGGACTTAGTAAGTTATGTGTGGAGCCCGCTATAGCTCCTCAATGCATAAGTAGGTATCTTGAGACACACTTGTGTGTTGGAATAAGGTTGTAAACAAATCTTATTTGTAGTCTTTCTACGAGTCCTTGAATATGTGGTTATGATGTTCGACAATATGCATTCCATCATTTTGAAATTGGAAATTGATTTTACATGTGATTATTGTACTAGAATAATATCCATGTTAATAATTAAATAAAATTTTTTATTTATATTTTCCATATTATTCTAAATTTTAAGTTTAAAAGGCTTGTGTTTTAGTCTTATACATTTCCTTAAATATTTATTCTTATTTATGAATATTTCTGCTATATTGTTATCCTTATTGAGTATCTGAGCTCAACCCTTTTTATGTTTTATTTTCCCTAGGATGCAGAGATGTATGTTATGACAGACATGTAGGGATTGTCTAAGTAATATGAATATGTTAAAAGGAGACAATGTTGTTGTTGTTTTTTATTTTATAACGTAATTTAAATATTATACATGTATCAGCTACATTCAAGGATACTAAACTGATCCATATTTCAAGATTTGGTCCCTTGTGATCATGAAAATGTTATGTAATAGTGCACCAACTCTGGGTAACTAGGGTCAGGGCATTACAGTTTGAATCAGAGGATGTTTTGTAAAAACATTGGAGGAAAGATTTTGAAAAACATTGATTACAGAACATTACCATAATATAGACTTTGAGGATTAGTATATAAGAACTTCCTATAATTAAGGTAATATTGAGATTTTGTTAAATTTCCCAGAAATACATCCTTGTATGGATACAAGAAGGTATGGGTGGATCTGCCACATATGTACGTAAGAGTGAACAGTATGACAAGGAGTTTCAGGCTAGACCCGGGGTACCCTGGTACACAACAATGAGCCTTTTATCAATTTTTGTTACGACACTCTCAGGGGATATTCTTAGGATAATTCACATTTTTTTACAAACCATTTTGAGGGATTTATGAGTATATACCTCCTCAATGATTTTTTTTATAATTACTGATTATATCCATAAACTGTTAAATTTATGTTTTGTATTTTAAAAGTTTGAAATTATGTATTTTGATTCATAAACTAATCTAATGTATTCCATTGTTTAGAAATGGTGCATAGTGTAAGGAATAGAAACAATATCAATGCACGTAATACATGCATCATTTCCCTCTTTCTCAAGTTAATTATTGTGGAGCTGGTGATGCAACTAGTGCATATCATCTTGTCACCATACTTGGAAAACTCTCTTAGGTTATGAATAATAACCTTACCTGTATGGAGCACCCTGATCCACAACGCGGAGGATCAATGATAGAATACTTCATGAAGCAACAAACACCGACATTTAATGGGACTACAAATCCATTTGTAGCTGAGAAATGGATAAGTTCCATAGAGAAAATATTTCATGCTTTGGGGAGTAGTGAAAGGAAAAAAGTTGTTGTGGCATTTTATCGCCTCATGGGAGATGAAGATCAATAGTGGTCATTAATACAAAACTCAAAAGAGGATTAATAAGTATCAAATATGGAATGGAGGGAGTTTAAAGTGGTTTTCATAGAAAAATATTTTCCTCTTGACTATCGAGCAGATTTGGAAAGGCAATTTCTGAGTCTAAGGAAAAAGGAGGAAGAGAAAGACGCAAAGTACAAGGCTAGAATTACAAGGATAGCAAGACATGCACCGGATTATATACGTAACCCAAGGAGTAAGATTGATCAATTATTTTATGGTTTAAAACCATTTATCTGTCATGAATTAGTCTCACAATCCTTATCATTATATGACGATATTGTCTCATTTTCTATTAATATAGAAAATGAATTCTCTAAGTCTTATGAATTTAAAGCAATGTAAGAGATAAGAGGTCTATTGAACAATCTGGAAATGGAAAAAAGGGGATGAAGGGAAAAGATGAATATTCATCCTATCGTAAATGTGGGAAGAAACACCCTGGTATGTTCCTGAAGAGAATGAGAGTCTGTTACATGTGTGGTGAAAAAGGCCACCAAGCTCATGATTGCAAGGGAATGAAATATTCTTTCAATGTTGAATGATAAAATTTTAGAAAAATGGGGGAATTATGAAAATTAATTCCCAATGTTCCAAGTAAACTTACCGTAGAAAAGTCCAATGGAGAAATGCCTTGCTTATGCAATCACTACTACTATGGTTAATTCTCCAAAAGATGTTGTGGTATGTAATTTAATGGTTTCCTCAAGTTTATGCAATGCTTTATTTGATTCTGGATCATCGCATTGTTTCATATCTTCCCAGTTTTCTAAGAAATTTAGACATTTCCAATCTGATTTAACAAGTGAGTTGTCAGTCCAAACTTCTAAGGAATGTATCATTGCAACAATGTTTTGTGAATCAGTTCCAATTAGGGAATATAGATGTTCATTATCAGTTGATCTCATCGTCATAACCATGATTGAATTTGATATAATCACCGGTATGAATTGGATTTCAGACTACAATTCAAAACATTTTTGTAAGAAGAAGGACATTAAAAATTTTGATGATGATAAGGAGTACCTTATCATTAGAAAAGATACACCACCACTTGATTCTTATCTATATCCACCCACAGTTGATATATTAAAATCAATTATTGGGGAGGAAGAGCATGAAATAACTATGATTAAGGAAAAGAATGTTCGAATAGTGGATGTACCTATTGTGGAAGAATATATTGATGTGTTTCCAAAGGATTTACATGGACATCCTCCAGAATGAGAAATTGAGTTTTCCATTGATTTAATTATTGGTTCAAGGCCCATATTGAGGATCGCATATAGAATGTCTACTGTGGAATTAGTGGAACTAAAAAAAACAACTACAGTAATTGATTAATAAAGGATTTATTCTCCCTAGTGTTTCTCTATGGGTATCCCATGTTCTTTTTGTTAAAAAGAAAGATGGATCTATGAGGTTATTCCTTGACTATAGGTAGATCAATGCTGTAACATTAAAGAACATGTATCCCCAACCTCACATTGATGATTTATTCGACTAATATCATGGAGCTCGATATATTTCAAAGATTGGCCTTGAATATGGATATCATCAGTTTTGTGTGAAGAAGGAAGACATTTTAAAAACAGATTTTCGAACTAGGTACGGGCATTACAGGTTTACTGTAATGACTTTTGGATTGACGAATTAACCCTTTGTCTTTATAGTTATAATGAATAGAGATATCAAGGAATATCTTGATGACTTTTTAGGGGTATTTATTGATGATATATTGGTATTCTGAAAAGGATATGAAGATCAAGAAAATCATATGTGTACTATTCTGAAAACCCTTCAAAGAAATGAATTATATTGGATGTTTAGCTAGTGTGAATTTTGGCATTAGAAAATTTCCTTTCATGGCCATATTACCTCTAAGGATAGAATCTATGTCGATCCTTTAATGACCAAGGAAATCCAAGAATGGCTAGCACCGACGAGTATACTATGGTATGCAGTTTTATTAGTTTAGCAGGTTATTATCAACGTTTCATCCAAAATCTTGCCCGATTGGCTAACCCATTAACCAAGATCACATGTAATGGGGTTAAATTTTTTGGACAAAAGTGTGTGAATAATGTCTCAAAGAACTAAAGAGATGATTAGTCAATGATCCTATTTTGATTCTACCATCAGGGAATGATGGGGTTGTTTTTTATAATGATTCTTCTAAGAAAGGACTTTGTTGTGTCCTTATTCAAAATAATAGATTTATTTCATATGCATCACGATTGGAAAAAATTCATGAAAAAAACTATCCCACTCATGATCATGAGTTGGCAGTTATAATTTTTTCTTTGAAAATATCAAGATAGTATCTATATAGTGAAAAATGTGAGATACATACAGATCATAAGAGATTCAAGTATATTTTCGCACAAAAAGAACGCAACATGAGGAAAAGGCGATGGATTGAACTACTCAAGTATTATGATTTCACTATACACTACCACCCGGGGAAGGAAAATAAGGCGGTAGATGATTTGAGTAGGAAATATCAGGGATTTTTAAACAAGATGATAGTTCAAAGGGGTCTAAGGATCATGTATCTAGTAAATATGGATATGGGAATAATCATTGAAGTTGAAACAATGATAATTTTTCCAAAGGATGCCAAACCATCATTACAAGAATGAATAAAAAGTTATCATAATGTTTATGAGGAGTTTCAAAAGATAATTAAAGCTGTGAATGATGGGAGATTGATCGACTTCGTATATGAAGATGGAAGTTTGACATTTGGGAAGAGACTTTGTGTTCCTAATATAAATTTTCTAAAAAGGGAATGGTTGGATGATTCTCATAGCTCCAATTTTTCTATAAACCCTTGTAATACTAATATGTAAAGAAATTTGAAGGAAAAGTTTTTGTGGGAAAACATTAAGAATGAGATTTTTGATTATGAGTCAAGATATATTGTTTGTCAACATGTAATGGATGGAAGACAACATCCTATAGGATTCATGAAAACTCTTCCCATACCTTAGAGGAAATGGTATGATATTACGATGTACTATGTCATGGGGCTACCAAAGACTCCAAGAAAGAATGATTCAATATGGGTCATTTTTTATCGTCTTACCAAGTTATCACATTTTCGTTTTGTAAGAGAATATTTACCACTTTAACGTCTTGAAGGAGTATATATTAATGCTTTTGTAATAATTAATGGAGTACCCCTATCGATTGTTTTTGATTGTGATCACCATTTTACATCACGATTATGAAAAAGTATTGAAAAGGCCTTGGATACTGAACTTCATTTAAGAAGTTCCTACCACCCTCAAACTGATGGACAATCAGAATGGACTATTCTAATCCAAGAAGACATGTTGAGATCATTTTCACATGAAATTGAATGCATGTAGGATTTGTATTTACCTCTGGAAGAATTTCCCTATAACAATATCTTCTATTAAAGTATTCAGATTGCGCCATATGAAGCGTTATACAGAAAACGATGTCGCGCACTAACTTGTTGGGATGATTTTAGTGAAAGAAAACTCATAGGACTAGAAGGTGTTGAGGAAACATTGGAAAATGTGAAGATTATCCAAACCCACATCAAAGAAGATCAATGTAGGGAAAAGATCTATGCCTATAACCGAAGGATGGATTTGGAATTTTAAGTAGGTGATCATGTTTTCATAAAGGTATATCCATGGAAGGGTTTTATATGATTTAGTAAGAAGGGTAAATTAAGTCCCAGGTACATCAGACCTTTAGAAATTCTAGAACAAATTGGAGTTGTAACTTATCGTTTGGAAATGCCTCCAAGTCTCTCAAAAGTTCATGATGTGTTCCATGTATCACTGTTGAGAAAATACATGCCTGACTCAACTCATGAACTCACCTATGATGAAATAGAATTGTAACCCGATCTATCTAATTGTGAATAGATTATCCAGATTCTTGATACTAAAGAACAATGTGCAGAGAAACTGGACGACTAGTTTGGTAAAAGTTATATGAAGAAACTATAAGATGGAGGAGAAAACATGGGAACCAGAGGAACATATGATGAATAAACATCCGAATATTTTTATGCAGTAATATTCTAGAAATTATGAGGATGAAATTATTTGAAGTAGGGGAGAAAGTAACATCTCATGCTTCCACAATACGATTCCTTTTGACTAATAAAATAGTTTCCGTTGAACGCAACTTCGAGTTCTAGCACATCATAACCAATCAATATAGCCATTATGAATAGTAATACCCACCTTTTGAAATTTTATAAATTTTATTTTCAAATTGGAATTAATTTTTGGATTCGGAATATCAAAAATAGCTTAGGGTGATTTTTTGGTATTTTTTAAAAAACAAGCTATTTTTGATGAATAGTAAAAAACAATATGTTATTGTTTAAAAGTGACATTTTTTAAGTAATTATTTATATTATTTAAATTTTTATTATGTAAAAATAGATACATAATACCTATATATGTTAAATGTAACTCATTGGAGTGAATTTATAATAATACTAGATATATAAAATTTTATTGAACTTTTTATCGTCTTTAACCACCTTCTAGGCGCATTTTCAAATTGGTATAAAACATAATTTTATCACTTCTGTGAATTGAATTTAAAAATCCGAGAGTCATGGTTGACATCAGTAAGTGAAATTTGGTTCAATAAAATGAAAATAATTTTTGGTGAAGAGTAATTTTTGACTTTTATTTACAACAGTTAAAAGTAAATAGGGTAATTAAATATTAAAATGACATTATAATTACACTAAAACATGTCATATTACAATTGGATACGTGTTTTTCTACCATAATAAACCCTAGGAATAAAATAAGATCTTTTTGGTCCGCTTGGATTAGATTAGGACATTTATTATTATTTTATTTCAAGAATAGTTAAAAGTGTTAAATTCAATGTTTAATATCAAATCCATTTTTAATATAGGGATATAAATAAGATAAATTCTAATATAAATATTTCATAGAAATATAAAAATATTTCCTACATAATGGTATTTCATTTATTATTTTAAATATTAAATAATTAAATTTATTTATGATACAATGATGATGAAGTAATTACATTATTAATGAATGATTAAAATAATTGATACTATAAATATTCAAATTAATGTAAATTTAGACTTTTGATGAATAAAACTAATCTTATAGGTTAATATTACATGTTAGGGTTAATTATGTAAATTTTTAATAAGTGATAATGTTGTTATGGCTTTCAAAAAAACAAAATACCATATAGTTTCAAAATTGACATAAATATGTTTTTGAAACAAATACTATATTATTAAATGATATAATAGTCCTATAAAATCTAAGGATCTTCCGAATGACTTATATAATAATATATATTTCATTAATGAACCACATGGGGTTCTATCGAAATGTTATAGTATTTTTATTAACCATATAAGATAAAGGTACAGTGTGACATGGTAAATGTTAAACTATTTAACATAGAGTTAAATCTAAATGATATGGTTACTATAGTGACCTAAAACTGTCTAAAACCTATTGGTTGAGAGGTTTTCGACTCATCCACAACTTATCCATGAAATAAATCATTTTGGATCCATTATAAATAGAATATAATTGTGTAATAAAAAAATATTTCAAGGTTATCCGAAAGGGACCCTACCTCTCTTATAAAAGGTTACTTCTCCTTCTCTCAAAATCAAACATCCAAAGCCATTTTGGTCGGCCAACCCCTGCTCAAATATCCTCCCAAATTCCATAAATTATTCCTAGAGTCCATAAATTTATCATAATGACATCCTATGGAGCCATTTTGATCAAATCAAATAGAAACACCCAGATAAGAGGCAATAATTTAACCACCTCTTTCAATGTTCTTTTTATCTTCCACTTCCTCTTTCTTTGTTGTTTTGATACCAAAATGATAAATCTACTGCCTTATACATACCATGATTTTATTATTAATATGGTACAACCATATTCATTATACTATCCATTCTATGAATGACAAGTCACTATACATGCATACATACGACGTACCGTCTCCACATTGTGGTGTAGTTTGTTATTCAAACACTACATTATTTGGAAGGGTATAATTGTAACACCTTGAGATTTTATGAAAAATATTCTTTTTAATTTCATTAATGTCTTGTGTTGTATGCTACACCAAAAGGATATTGCACAAAATGCATCCTTGACTTGCCTTGCATTACACGCAATCACGACCTTCCTCGATAGCGTGTGTAGTACAAAATAACGAGTTTCACTAAACAACAATATTCTATTAAAATATTATTAAAACTAGCCGTTATGAATAGTAATAACTGATTTTTGAAATTTTTTAAATTTTATTTTTAAAAATGGACTTCAATTTTGGATTCGGAATATCGAAATTAGCTTAGGGTGAAATTTTGGTACTTTTCGGATAACTTTCATTTTCTGATGAATAGTGAAAATTACTAAATTTAAATTAAAAACAACCTTTTTAATCGAAATAATTAATAGTGATAAATTATTAATTTTAGTGGTTTTGAAGTATATTTAGAATATATTTTTACAATTTAATACAATGTTGGTCATTGGATGTAATTTCACATTTAAACCAGACATAAACAAGTGTCAATCTTTTGATAGTTATTATCTCTTAAGAACACGCTATTTGTTTTGACGGAGGGAATTAATTTTTAAATTAAGTAATGAAACTGATATGTTTTGAATTTGGTAAAATAGACATCATTTTTCAGTTCATAATATCAAATATATCTTAGGCATAATTTTTTGTATTTTTCTGGAAACTTTCATTTTTTTACGAATAGTGAAACCACTAAGTGGTAGTTAAGAAAAATGAATTTTTCATAAAACTTAATTTTACCACTTCTATGAGTGGAATTTAAAAAATCAGAGAGACATGGTTGATGTCAGTAAGTAAAATGTGGTCCAATTAGATGAAAATAATTTTTGGTGAAAAGTATCTTTTTATTTTTTTTACCACGGTTAAAAGTAAATAGGGTAATTACGGGTAAAAATGATATTATTATTACCTTAACACACGTCCTAATTCTATTGGAAAAGTTTAATTCGACCGAGAACAACCTTAGGAATAAAATATGACCATTTAGGCCCACTTGGATTAGATTAAAACATTTATTATTAA
Organism: Viscum album; assembly: GCA_963277665.1. Classification (NCBI taxonomy): domain Eukaryota; kingdom Viridiplantae; phylum Streptophyta; class Magnoliopsida; order Santalales; family Viscaceae; genus Viscum; species Viscum album. The sequence continues at coordinate 1,542,051,902 of OY728135.1, read as the reverse complement.
TTTATTTAAAGAAGGGTTAAAATAGTTAAAATCAAAGTTTAATAAGTATATCATTTTTAATATAGGGTTATACATAAGATAAATTAAACTATAGATATTAATTAGAAATATAAAACAATTTCCTACATAATGAAATTTTATTTTTAATTTTTATACTTTAAATAAGTTAATTTATTTATGACACAAAGATGATACAATAATTATCTTATTAATGAAATATTGACATAATTGATGTTATAAATACCCAAATAAATGTAATTTGAGACTTATAATGAATTACACTAATTTTATAGGTTACTATGACATGTTAGTATTGATTTAAATAACTTTTTTCGAACTAATCATTCTGTTATAAGTTTTACAAAAATCAATTACTAAATAGTGTCAAAAATGACATAAAATAGTTTTTTAAAACAAATATTATATTATTAATTGTTATTTTATTCCTCAAATTCTATGGTTCGGCCAAATGACTTAGATAAGGTTATATATATTAATAATAAACAACTTGGGGTTCATTTGGCTTGTTATAGTAAGTTTATTAACCTTACAGTGTAAGAACACAAAAAGACACGGTAAAAGTAAAATTATCTAACTTAAAGTTAAATATAAATGATAAGGTTAAAATAGAAACCTAAACTGGACTTAATTATATTGGATGAGAGGATGTAGACCCATCCCCACGTTAGCTTCTAAATAAATCAATTTGGAGCTATTTAAAACCGAATTTGGCTTTATAATATAATAATTTTTTTAGTTATTCCAAAGGTGTCCCTCTCCTCCCTTATAAAAGGGCACCTCCTCCCTCTCTTCCTCACACCACTTTGAGCCTTCAAGCTCGGCCAAACCCTGCCAAATTCTCTTCTCCACTTCCCTAGAAACATCCTAGTGGTTCTGGTCTTCCACAAAGACCAATTTTTGTGCCCTAAAAAGAGATCTCAAATAGGCGCTTCAAAGAATAGGTAATGTCCGTTACCGATTCTTTCAACTTTATTTCTTCTTCCACTTCTTATTCTTAGGTTGTTTCATTATGAAGTAATAACATCAGTATCACTCATATACTGATATGTTATTATAAGTATGAAACAACCCTATTTAACCATCTATCCATCCTACGGAAAACTAAATCACCGCACGTGCGTACGTACGGAATACCGTCTCCACGTCGTGGTGTAATCTATTTTCCACCACCACCTTACTTGGATGGGTATAATGGTGTACATAATAACTATATATGATTATTGTAAAGTGATATTGATTATTAAATAGTATACATACACTCCAATACAATTCCACGATCATGAGAACGATATCATCGCTTGTGCATACGTACGGACTACCGTCTCCACGACGTGATGAGATTCATTCTCCATGTTAACCATTCATGAATGATTATAAAGTATATATAATAAGTAATCATGAAATATATGAAATAATAATGATTCTGGATTTATGTGTATATATATGTATGTCATGTACTTAATTCCATTCAACTCAATAAGGAAATGAAAACAGCGTTCATGAGTACGTACGGCCTACCGTCTCCATGAACGGTGTATTTCTTTCCATTTATTGATCTATTATATATATGTATATTCTGATTATATATTATATATAAATCATGTTTTATATTCTGTAATTAAGTAATCATGATCTAAGTAATCATATGAATAATTAAAAGTCAAAACACGGACAACAAATGAAACGATTTTACCCAAAACACTCTTTAACATGGAATTTACAAAAGAACGGGTAAAATAAAGTCATAAGTGAACCAGATATGATATCATAAAAATTATTATGATTCTGGAATAAGTCAATGACATTATTTAAATCATTATATATGAGGTTCAGACACTTACGAAGCAAATCAGACCTAAGGTAAGTGAAAATCTCGCAATCTCTTTTTTATCCGAGATTGTTTATACTTCAGAATTTACTGGGGAATATTTATCATCCACATCTATGTTTCCTCAATATGTAATATTATTTATATCCTCTTACAATTGTTTAAATCCAATTTTACCCTTAGATGAGTTTTTGGTAAAAGATATGAAAGGAATCTTTTGTCGTTTTTCGTATGTGGTACTTTTTAACTTTTCCGACAAAAGTACGAGAAGAATGGTTTTTTAACTTATATGACATGAATGTATTTTTAAAAAATTATTTCCAAGAATCTTACCTTACAAGTTTTCAGGTTTATTTTTAATCAGCTTATTTTAGTTTAAAAATTTTATGACATGTTAAGAAAGGAAAAATATTTTTAAAGTAGAAAGGATATTTTCCTCAAGAATGGAGTTCAAGTGTTTTATCAACTCTATTTTCCATCTATGATAATATAGGGTTCTATTTCTATCCCTATTATTACATGGATTTGATTATGTTGTGATGGAAATATTTTTATGAATTCCTTTATCTTATATGAATTGTTTTATGATGTCATGATGTTTAAGATTCCCATTTTTATTACATGGGTTATGCTATGATGTATGGTTTATGATTTTGTGGAACACATAAGAATGGTATCATTATGAGATGGGTGGGACCTATATCTCCCTCCAATGCATTGGGTAAAGGTTTTATATCTCATGAGATAGAAATGGCTGGAAAGGCAGGTTAAACTGGTTCAGTGAAACATGACTAAAACGAGGAGAGAACTCGGTTCAGAAATGGAATTTGTCCACTAAGATAGCCTTGGAAATTAGTATTGACTAATAAGAAATGATTCTCTATGATTATGTGTGTATTCCACAAAGATACATGTTTTATGTTATGATTATTGGGTTTACATTTCACTACTATGATTTATCCCATGTTATGATATTATGATATCTTTTGCAGGTTAAGATTTCCAAAATTTTATGTTCTTATGAATATGATGTGATTGATATTTCTTTTGTTTACCCTTACTGAGCATTTGAGATCACAATTTTATGTTTTCTTTTCCCCAGGATATAAAGAAATATTTTAGGTAAAAAAAGGGAATATCTTTATGGGAGATGTTGATGATCTTTCACCATGATTAGAATATTATATTCCGAGTTTCCAAAGACACTAAACTATTACGGTCATTTTGTGTGTGTTTTTGTTATGTACTAAGTATTCCACAAAAGTAATTTAATGTCCATGTACGTTAAGCTTAGGGTCTCTACAGTTGGTATTAGAGGAAAGGTTTAGTCAACCTTTGGAAACTAGGATGCAAAAAATTTAGTGAGATCCCTATAGATATTTCTAAGGTATGTATAGGGATGTACCTAAGGTTAAGTATAAGTATAGGTTATAGTAATAGAATAATGGTAACCTAAGATGTTAGATATTGAAGGTACTCCCCCTTTATTATATTGTTTTCCCTAGCATGATTTTTGCCTCTCACACTATTCTTTTTGGGTTTTAGATGAGGGATGGAACCCGAAGGAACCGTGTTGATCAATGTATTCGACAATGCGATGATTGTCCTCCTGAATAAACAAATGTTATGGGAGATGGAGTGAAAAATCTTATTGCTATACTTATACATGCTATGAATCATTCTGGACTTCCAAATGAGCAGAGAAGAGAACAATATTCTATTGAGTCCTTCATGAGGCAACGTCCACCTTCTTTCAGTAGGTCTTCTGATCCACTTGTTGCTGAACAATGGATCAGTACCACTGAAAAGATATTTTTAGTTCTTCAATGATCTGAACATGATAAATTCATCTTAGCAGTATATCGTTTGGAAGGTGAAGCTGATCAATGGTGGAATATTATCAAGAATACGAGGCCAAGAGATAAAATTGAGTCTATGGAATGGGACGAGTTCAATAACTTATTTTTCAATAAGTACTTCTCTCGTATTCTTTGAACAAAGATGGAGAAGGAGTTTCTTGAACTAAAGCAAAAGGAGGATGAATCTGTTGGTGTATACGAAGAGAATTTTACAAGGCTTGCAAGGTATACATCTGGCTTTATCATCCAACATGAAAGTAAAGTTGATCGATTCTGCAGTGGCTTAAAACCAAATCTTCGAAGGGCATTAGCTATAAGAGACTTCAGTAGCTATGAAGAAATTGTGCGTTGTGCTATCAAGGTAGAAATGGAAGTTGGTGTTACTTATCTATCTCATAGTTTTGACAGGAAACGAAAGATGAAGTTCAAGGAGAAATCTCAGAATAATGGTGAAAAGAAGATGAATGTTTCCTTATGCTTAAAGTGTGGAAATAAGCATGGTGGAGATTGTCTTAAAGGGACTAGAAAATGTTTTAAGTGTGGAAAATAAGGTCATCGAGCAGCTGAGTGTCGAAGTAATGGAAAAAGGGTTTCTAATGATGTGAATAAAGAAAAGACTGCAGAGAACGCACCACCAACACTTCAATGCTTCAAGTGCAAGGAAATGGGGCATTATGCTAGTAAATTCCCTAATCCAAGGGTTAGTGATGATCAAAATGAGCAACCACTTAAGGAAAAGGGAAAAGGGAAGTCACATGCGATCACTATTGGCGATATTGAATATGACAACGATGTGGTGGAATGATTAAGTGTTCATGTAATGGGATTCCAAAATAATGTTGTATATAGTATCGTGGAATATTGGAATATTTATTGGTCTATTGTGGTTTTCAATTGTACCGGTAACCATGGAATGTGATTGAGATATTTTTGGAAAAAAAGTTGATATGCGCATGATTGATATAAGGACTAAGTGGAATTTTTGACCGTATTCATGAGCTCATGATTGATATAAGGACTAAGTGATATCATGGTTTGAGTATATAGAATTTTGAGGATTTTGGTATCTGGAAAGTGTTAACTTTTAACAGCATTCATGTTTTCAATAAGGTTCAATGGGTAATCATTTTTTTTCAAGAGAATACATGATTAAGGCCTTCGAATGTTTGGAATGTGACCAACAAGGCATATCTCATGATATATGGGGATCAATAATGGTATTAACATGCTAGTTGTATGAACTCTTGGGAAATCGTTTTCACTATAATATGATATTAGAGAGCATTATTTTGGATAAGCCTAAAGTTTGGAATGGATTATGTTAGAAATAAGTTAGTATTGTTTAAGGATAGAATTTTTTTTCGATATTATTTATGGGATGTTATAGTAATGTAGTTTTAGAAAAAGGACAACCTACAGGATGGGCGATAGCCCATCGCGTCGGACAAGGCTGTGGGAATCGAACCCACAACCGAAGTGCGACTGGCCTTTATCACCTACCACTGGCCTACAGGAAGTCCCTGTTTAGTAGAAACTAGTTTTATTATATTAAGAATTATGATATATGAAGTATAAGTCCATTTTAGGAACCATATATGATTAATCTCACTGTAGATGGACTAATTTAAGTTTTGATAACTTTTCTAACCTTTTTTAGAGACAAATGGAATGACCCATCATTCTATCACATGATCTGCTAACACATCATGATTGACAAATTAAAATTCATTTCTTTAAGAGATGAACTAGAAATTGTCCAAAGAACGACCAACGGTGATACTATACCAAAATCACGAAAGTATTTCTTCTAATTCCAATTTCATCAACATTAGAGAAATGATCTTGAAAACCAAAAATGTTGTCCTAGTGCTCTTATATCTGATGAATCAGATGGTACCTTAGATCGTCACAAATTTATGGCCTTGTGATTGCTGTCTTTTCTATATCCATGTTCTCTACCACTCTCCATCAGAACATGATGGTTAGATTTCTTTTCCATATCCATATTTTCACCTTTGTGGAAACCCAGTGATTAGTTTATTTGGGTAACCGTTACGTTTCATACTTTTGTTTTTAAAGATTGGTTTTGGTATTCCTTTTTATGATGTGGGTTTCTATTAAAGAAACTTTCGAGTATTAAACCATTTATAACCCCGACGAATTTCGAGGGAGAAATTCATTTTAAGGGGGGTAGAATGTATCACCCTGAGATTTTATGAAAAATATTCTTTTTAATTTCATTAATGTCTTGTGTTGTACGCTACACCAAAAGGAGATTTCACAACACACATCCTTGAATTTCCTTTCATTAGAAGAAATCGCGACCTTCCTCAATAGCGTGTGTAGTACGCAATAACGAGTTTCACTAAACAACAATATACTATTAAAATATTATTAAAACTAGACGTTATGAATAGTAATAACTGCTTTTTGAAAATTTTTAAATTTTATTTTTAAAAATGGACTTCATTTTTGGATTCGGAATATCGAAATTATCTTAGGGTGAAATTTTGGTACTTTTCGGATAACTTTCATTTTCTGATGAATAGTAAAAATTACTAAATTTTAATTAAAAACAAAATTTTTAATCGAAATAATTAATAGTGATAAATTATTAATTTTAGTGGTTTTAAAGTATATTTAGAATATATTTTTACAATGTAATACAATGTTGGTCATTGGATGTAATTTCACATTTAAACCATACATAAACAAGTGTCAATCATTTGATAGTTATTATCTCTTAAGAACACGCTATTTGTTTTGACGAAGGGAATTAATTTTTAAATTTAGTAATGCATCTGATATGTTTTGAATTTGGTAAGACATACATCATTTTTCAGTTCATAATATCAAATATATCTTAGGCCTAATTTTTGGTATTTTTCTGGAAACATTCATTTTTTTGATGAATAGTGAAACCACTAAGTGGTAGTTAAGAAAAATGAATTTTTCATAAAACTTAATTTTACCGCTTCTGTGAGTGGAATTTGAAAAATCTGAGAGACATAGTTGATGTCAGTAAGTAAAATGTGGTTCAATGAGATGAAAATAATTTTTGGTGAATAGTAACTTTTTACTTTTTTTACCACGATTAAAAGTAAATAGGGTAATTACGGGTAAAAATGATATTATTATTACCCTAACACATGTCCTAATTCTATTGGATAAGTTTAATTCTACCAAAACCAACCTTAGGAATAAAATATGACCATTTAGGCCCAATTGGATTAGATTAGGACATTTATTATTAATTTATTTAAAGAACGGTTAAAATAGTTAAACTCAAAGTTTAATAAGTATATCATTTATAATATAGGGTTATACATAATCTAAATTCAACTATAAATATTCATTAGAAAGATAAAACTATTTCCTACATAATTATATTTTATTTTTAATTTTTAGGCTTTAAATAAGTTAATTTATTTATGAGACAATGATGATGCAGTAATTATCTTATTAATGAAATATTGACATAATTGATGTTATAAATACCCAAATAAATGTAATTTGAGACTTTTTATGAATTAAACTAATTTTATAGGTTAATATGACATGTTAGTATTGATTTAATTAACTTTATTCTAACTAATCATTCTGTTATAAGTTTTACAAAAATCAATTACTAAATAGTGTCAAAATTGACATAAAATAGTTTTTAAAACAAATATTATATTATTAATTGTCATTTTATTCCTAAAAATCTAAGGTTTGGCCAAATGACTTATATAAGGTTATATATATTAATAATAAACAACTTGGTGTTAGTTTGTCTTGTTATAGTATGTTTATTAACCTTATAGTGTAAGAACACAAAAAGACACGATAAAAGTAAAATTATCTAACTTAAAGTTAAATATAAATGATAAGGTTAAAATATGAACCTAAACTTGTCTAAATTATATTTCATGAGTGTCGTTCGACCCATAACCACCTTATCTTCGAAATAAATCAATTTGGATCTATTTAGAACCGAATTTGTCTTTATAATAAAACAATATTTTTAGTTATTCCAAAGGTGCTCCTCTCATCCCTTATAAAAGGGAACCTCCTCCCTCTCTTCCTCACACCACTTTGAGCCTTCAATATCGGCCAAACCCTGCAAAATTCTCTTATCCACTTCCATAGACACATCCTAGAGGTTTGGGTCTTCCTCAAAGACCAATGTTAGTTCCCTAAAAGGAGATCTCAAAGAGGCGCTTCAAAGAAGAGGTAATGTCCGTTACCGATTCTTTCAACTTTATTTCTTCTTCCACTTCTTCTTCTTAGGTTGTTTCATTATGAAGTAATAACATAAGTATCAATCATATACTGATATGTTATTATAAGTACGAAACAACCCTATTTAACTATCTATCCGTCCTACGGAAAACAAAATCACCGCGCGTGCGTACGTACGGAATACCGTCTCCACGCCGTGGTGTAATCTATTTTCCACCACCACCATACTTGGATGGGTATAATGGTGTAAATAATAACTATATATGATTATTGTTAAATTATATTGATTCTGAAATAGTATACATACACTCCAATACAATTCCACAATCATGAGAACAATATCATCGCTCGTGCATACGTACGGACTACCGTCTCCACGACGTGATGAGATTCATTCTCCACGTTAACCATTCATGAATGTTTATAAAGTATATATAATAAGTAATCATGAAATATATGACATAATAATGATACTATATTTATGTGTATATATATGTATGTCATCTACTTAATTCCTTTCAACTCAATAAGGAAACGAAAATAGCGTTCATGCGTACGTACGACCTACCGTCTCCATGAACGGTGTAATTCTTTACATTTACTGATCTATTATATATATGTATATTCTGAATATATATTATATATAAATCATGTTTTATATTCTGGAATTAAGTAATCAAGATCTAAGTAATCATATGAATAATTACAAGTCAAAACACGGATGAAAAATGAAACGATTTTACCCAAAACGCTCTTTAACATGGAATTTACAAAAGAATGGTTAAAATAAAGTCATAAGTGAACCATATATGATATCATAACAATGAGTATGATTCTAGAATAAGTAAATGACATTATTTAAATCATTATACAGGAGGTTTGGACACTTACGAAGCAAATCGGACATAGGGTAATGGAAAATCTCGCAATCTCATTTTTATCCGAGATTGTTTATACTTCAGAATTTACTAGGGGAATATTTATCATCCACATCGATGTTTCCTCAATATATAAAATTATTTATATCCTCTTACAATTTTTAAATCCAATTTTACCCTTTAGTGAGTTTTTGGTAAAAGATATGAAAGGAATCTTTTGTCGTTTATCGTACGAGGTACTTTTTGACTTTTCCGACAAAAGTACGAGAAGAATGTTTTTTTAACTTATACGACATGAATGGCTTTTTAAAACATTATTTCCAAGAATCTTCCATGACAAGTTTCCAAGTTTATTTTTAATCAACTTATTTTAGTTTAAAAATTTTATGACATGTTAAGAAAGGAAAAATGTTTTTGAAGTAGAAAGGATATTTTCCTCAAGAATGGAGTTCAAGTGTTTTATCAAAACTATTTTCAATATAAGATAATATAGGGTTCTATTTCTATCCCTATTATTACATGGATTTTATTATGTTGTGATGGAAATATTTTTATGAATTCCTTTATCTTATATGAATTGTTTTATGATGTGATGATGTTTAAGATTCCCATTTTTATTACATGGGTTATGCTATGATGTATGGTTTATGATTTTGTGGCACACATAAGAATGGTTTCATTATGATATGTGTGGGACCTATATCTCCCTCCAATGAATTGGGTAAATATTTTATATCTCATGAGATAGACATGTCTGGAACAACAGGTTAAATCGGTTCAGTGAAACAGGACTGAAACGAGGAGTGAACTCGGTTCAGAAATGGACTTTGTCCACTAAGATGGTCTTGGCAATTAGTCTTGACTAATAAGAAATGATTCTCTATGATTATGTGTGTATGCCAAAAATTTCCATGTTTTATGTTATGATTATTGGGATTACATTTCACTACTATGATTTATCCCATGTTATGATATTATGATCTCTTTTGCAGGTTAAGATTTCCAAAATGTAATGTTCTTATGAATATGATGTGATTGATATTTCTTTTGTTTACCCTTACTGAGCATTTGAGCTCACCCTTTTATGTTTTATTTTCCCAAAGATATAAAGAAATATTTTAGGTAAAAAAAGGGAAGATCTTTATGGGATATGTTGAAGATCTTTCACCATGATTAGAAGATTATATTCCGAGTTTCCAAAGACACTAAACTATTACGGTCCTTGTGTGTGTGTTTTTGTTATGTACTAAGTATTCCGAAAAAGTAATGTAATGTCCATGTACGTTAAGCTTAGGGTCTCTAAAATAATAATTGGTATAACTGATTTAATAATAAATATAACTTGTTAAGGATTATGTATATATGATATAACATCTAATTACATATGATTTCACTATCAATAGATTGATATTTTCACTCATGTGTATGTATGGATTACTGTCTCCATGAACGAGAGGAAATTCATTCCCCATCGTAACAATTCAAGAATAATTTTCATTTTATGATTAAAAAAATTTAAGAACTTAATATAATTCTCTATATGATTCAAATACATTCTATCTATAATTAACATGACTTATGTAACAAAACATATAAAGGAAAATGAATCAGTTAAGAATTGAAACAATGATACTACTGAAATATTATTAACAAAGAAATATTAGAAGATCATAAATGATATCATATTTATATATTTGGTTCTTATATAATTTAATAACAATGATTTAACTATTATTTAATATTTTAAAATAACCTTGATCAAGGAAATGTACAAGGTCAGGGTAAATTCTATAGTCTCTAGATTATCCGAGGTTGTTTATATGTGATTATTTACTGAGACCTCTTTATCATCCACATCTTTGTTTCTTAAAAATGTATTTCAAATTTTTTTAATACTTCCTAGACTATGGTTTAAAGTCATTTATACCATTTCTTGACTTTTTATGAGAGGTTTATAAGGGAATTGTTCTGTTATTTTCCAAATAAGGTCCTTTACGACCATTTCAATAAAATTATGGAGAGAATGTTTTTTATCTTATATGGATGGTACAACTATTTTCTTCCATTATAACTCATTTAATGCTTCCCTAACAATATTATAATAATATTTTCGAAATAAATGTTTTCTTTTAAAATTAAATTACTTTTAAATTATTTCAATTTTGAAAATGATATTTCTCTCAAATAGTTTTGATTTCATCTATGTCAACATCCTTTGATGGATTTTTAAAATTTTTGAAGTTGATTTGTTATGGTAAAATCTTCCATATTGTATTGAAGGTTTTGTGATATGTTTGACTGTGGATGTGTTAGTTTTATACCATTCATGGTTTATGGTTAAAGTATAAACATTTCGTATGCAAGTTTTAATAAGAATGTTTATGTTATGTTTCAATATTTTCATATGAGGAATTCATTGAACTTAGTAAGTGATGGGTAGAGCCCACTATAGCTCCTGGATGCATTGGTAGGTCTCATGAGAAAAACTAGTATCTTGGTGTAAGGACTTGACAAAATATTATTTTTAGTTTTGACACGAGGCCTTGAATATGTGGTTATGATGTCCGACATTATTCATTCCATCATGAAATTGTTTATTGATTTTACATGTGTTTATTTGACTTGTAGTATATCCATGTGAATATGTAAATGGAATTAATTGATTTATCTTTTCCATATTATGATGATGTTTAAGTTTAAAAGTATTTTGTTTTAGTCTTATAAATTTCCTAAAATGTTTATGATTATTTATGAACATTTCCGCTATATTGTTATCCTTCATCAACATCTTGGCTCACCCTTATCTATGTTTAATTTTTCCATGGATGTGAAGAAGTATATTATGACTGACCTGCATAGATAGTCTTAGGAATATGAATGTGTTCCAAGGTGAAACTTTTGTTGTTGTTTTTCATTTTATAATGTTATGTAATACTTATATATGTTTCTAGTACTTCCAAGGCTACTAAAATGATCAGCATTTCGTGTTTTGATCCCTTGATATCATGCTATTATTATGTAATATTGCACCGACTCTGGGTATCTAGGGTTATGGAATTACAAGGGTGCATACCTTTCCTTATGGGTTATATTTCGGTAGCCTATAATGCATGCAAGATCTTGTTAGTACAATACATTTTATCTTTGTCTACCATATTTTGATGTATCTTTTCTAGGGTCTTGTTGAATGCCTTTATATGTCCAATTATCACAACTTGATTGCGTAATGAATAGTTGGATTTGATATTGAATTATTTTTATTGTTTTTTAACAAAATTAGAATAGAACATGGTTTTGTTGTACATTAATATTGGATGAGGGAAAATTACTCAAAAAATGATGTTGAATTTTATAATGTTTATAATGATTTTGTTCCTAACTTCTTTGATAGGTATTTCCTTAACCCATTTAGAGGATAAATGAGTATAAGTAAAGATGTACATGAACCATCTGGATTTATACCAGGGATATTCCCCCTACATCCATTCACAATATGGAAAATGTCCATGAATACTTGGTTGTATGTATAAATTCTTTGGTTTGACGGATGAAGATGGAATAAAATAGATAGGAATGATATTTCATGGTGAATTATGTGCAGTCCTATGTCACAGCAGGCTAGTAATACACAATCCTTTTAATCTATTGGGAAAGAAAGTATCCAAAATATTTTGAACTGTAAGCCCTAGTGTGTACTTCATTAATTACATGCATAGTCACTACTCAATCGATACAACTGATGACTCCCCAAAATCCTCCTTTGCAAAGGACTTTCTAGTGATTTGGTCCATCATAGAGGGTAATGTTGGTTTCTCTCTATTAGAGTTTTCTTTCTGTGTTCTCTCTAGTATAATAAATCCTTTTTTGAGTTAATCCATGATGATTATCATCCACCTAATGGTAGGAACACATTATTATAGAATGAGACTGACTTTGTTAATCTCTTCCACTCTGATTTGAATGAGATGTGATACTATTCAATGATGGGTGATGCTGAGGAATAATTCATCATGGTTTTACATGCTAGTGTTATTTCCACATTTTCCAATGCATCTTCTTAGGAATTATGTGATTGTAAGATGTGAGTTAGTATTGGCTCTGAGGAGAAGTATACTATCAACAATCATACATAGTCTAGATTGGGGATCATATAATATTTTCAAATGGGGTAACACAAATTGATATGTTTTATTTCCAACATTGAGTCACCCTTCACCCCTGGATGGTTTAATAGTATTTTTAGTTCTACTTTTAAACCCACAATGAGGAACAAGTATTATACCTCGTTATTGGAACAACCATATGATTCTATAAAGAAGTATGGTAAGACTTCCATTTCTACGTAAATGAGAAAGATATATAACCCACAATTTTTGAGGTTTCGATATTCTATTCTCATCCTCTATGGGCTCTTATATTCTCCTTCAAATTAAATCTCCATGTTTTGGGGACATCCTGAATATAGAATATATCTTCATCAGGAAATTTATTATTTAATAATGTTGTTTTTACATATGGGTGTTTGGTAAGGAAATATTACAAGGTTTCACCTTTCACTTCATTGTTAGTCATGAATTGTATATCAAAATTATATATAATAACTTCATAATGCCTTATATACCCTATCAAAATAGGAAGAATACACTTGTGTTTTAGTGGGTTCTTGGTAGAGGCCAATTGGACCTGATGGTACTGTAGATAGTTCCTTATTTACTAAAATCCAAATATTAACACCATGTACCTATTCTCAATATCCAAATACTGAGTCTTCACATCAATCATGGATTGAATTAGATAATAGTGGTTGTTGTCACTTCCAATGTCAATATTTTGTGCAAGGGTAGTTCCCAATAATCGCTCCAGATCCGTCACATATAGGATGGTTGGAATTAACTCATCAGGTCGAATTAATATTTGTGGACTCAATAATTATTTTGTTTAGGGTGTTAAATGATTCTATATTTTCTCTAGTCCACTTATACATTTCTCCCTTCTTCATCAGTTTACAGATGGGAAAACAATTTCCTGTAAGAGGGGATATAAAGCTTCATTTGTAGTGTATCTTTTCTCAATGTTTTATTATCTATAACTGGTTTTTAAGAGTTGACATAATAATAATATATATTTTTTATAACGATTAACTTTTAATCCAGGATGGAATACGAAGAAGGTGAGAACCGTCCTTGTGGTTACACAGAAAGTGCATTTCAAGGGGTTCATATTGATCCTATGTTGTTGCAACATGTTGAAGATGGTCTATAAGTCAACTATATCATCAGAACATTAAAGGGACATGGAAAATAGATCATTAACCTATAAATGAAAAATAATCCAAAAAAGGGCTTAATGATGTGATGCTTGGAACATCGGTATGTGTCATAGGTTCTCTTTAAGCCTAATAAAATTACCAAATAGAAGAATACTCCTTGAGGAGCCCTAAATGATGTGTCTTTTTAATCTTTTAGGGCCATCCAAATTTATTTGTACCTGTATTATCCATACATAGAGAATATGGCTTGATAAATATTATTTGAATCAATTTGGTGTGCTATAATTGGAACAGAGAATCCTTCTTTCGCATCGTGTTGGTTGAGATCTCTGAAGTCGTTCCAAACTTTGGTTTTCCCATTTTACTACTTTCCTAGTCTTTGTTGGATGGCCAATATGGATATTGTACATCTCTCTGATGAATTCGTACTTGATGATCTTGTGAAATTAAGCCTTTATTTTGTAGTCCTGATTCATGTTAGTCCATTTTGATACTTATTTGTATCCCAGGGGAACATCCAGAAAACCCATGTGAGGGGAGACCACCTAAGGATCAAGGCCTGTAATTTCTATGCTATTCCTAGTTAATATGTAATGGTTTTTATTTAAGAATGAATTGTATATTTCTTGTTCATTGTAATTCGTGGACTCATTAATAAGAGTGGGTCATGGATTTCATTTTTTCCTAGATTTATCTCTATGTGTTCATTCACAATAGTGTAGAAAACATATTCAATTTTCAGGAGGGTGGGGGTCATGATGTCTCCCTCTCCCTCTTCTTTTTCTCAATGGTTTATTTCTTCTATATTTTCATGAGGTTTAGTATATGAAGAAATATTACGAGATCTAGGGGAGGAGTCAGTATTTGGAAATATAGAAGCATAAGTATCCATTAATGGTAAAACTAATGGAACAATCCCTTTTTTGTAGTTCCATGGAGGATACAGTGAGTTGGGATTTATTATTTTCATTATCTACCATTTTCATGCCAGCTTATTCTGGTCTGGATGATGGAGAATGGATTTGGTGAAACATGGGTGATGGAATGAAAAAAAATTCATCCCATCCTTCATTATTATAATAATTTCTTATAACATCTCTTATGTTATTAGGTACACTTATCACAACTAGAATTACAAAAGTAGTTGATTGTGTGTGTGAATTTGGGCCAAATCCATCGATTTTAGTAATGGGTAGTACATACTCTATACATAGATTCATGAACGGACTTGTTAGGATTATCTCTAGACTATCCAGGGCATTGATTCTTAAAACATCATCATCCATTGAATCTTTTCCTCCCTTATCGAAGAATCATGTGTCACTGTACATTGACTCAAAAATATTTTAATGGGTAATTTTTGCCATGAAATGTCCTAATTTTAACATTTCTATATTATTTGATATATGGGTGGTATGAAAATGGAATGGAAGTATGTTTTTGTCGAAAATTTCCTCCCATCATGACATTGAAGTTTGTATCTAACCAAAAAACAACGAATTCTGAGTCGAACAAAAGACCCCTAAACAATATTATGAGTGTGATCTCACCAATATTATAGTTATCATTATTTTCATAATCCTATAAATTTATAGTGGAGGTGGAAATTTGAGATTCACTAAGACCTAATTGGTGATGTGTCTTAAGTAGAATGTGTTTGAATCCTGAGCCATTTTCAATAAATTCTCATCAGATATCAATGTATTTTATCAATACATATATTTAAAACGTCCTCACATGTCCTTATACAATATAATATTCATCTAATTCATTGAATGTGATGACTTTATGGTATTATTCCTGGTAATTTTCTACATGATATACTTCAGTAGTGGAATCCTATGCTTCCAACTATTGAGGGATCGATGAGGCTAGTATGAGTGATTCTGGGAGGTATTTTGATAGACTCAAAGAATCCATGATTAATATATTGTTCAGTACACGGGGTAGTTGAAAAAAAAATCATACATATGATTCTTATGTCTATGAAAATTAGTATGGGGATGTTATTTTACTTGTGGTTTGGGAGAATATGTTTCTAATGTGGATGCAATGTCTCTTGGAATAGGAGATGATGGTGCTTCTACTCTTGATGGATTTTGTTGATTGGGTCTTCCTACACATCGAGGATGGTGAGGTAGTGTCATTACATCTATTTATCTTCTTGGATGATTGTGTTAGGGAATTCTCTAGCATTCATCAGGGAATTATGTTATTTTACTGATCTCATTGTAGATCTCTTCAATGAGTTTCACCAATGTAGATGGTGTGTTATTGGGTTGGTTAAGTTAGTGACTCCTAGCATGAATGTGTATTCCAATATATCCTAATCTTTGACAACCCCTTCCCATGATTCCCCATCAAGTGTAGGTAATTCATGTTCACAATCATAATCCTCATCTACAAAAGGATCTATTAAATAAATAACATTAATGGAATTGATTATCATCTCTTTATATGATGAAGATTATTTCTAGTACGTGGATCCCTGTTGTACTATTTTATGGTATGGTACCCATAATTATAGTGCTGTAGGTATGGTGTTTGCAAAAGATAAGGAATTTTTTTTGGTGCATGCTCATATTCCGACATCAATTTAAATCACATGTAAGCATAATTATTTTCGGAGGACTAGCCTTTGGTGGAGTGATATAATGGTGAAGTAGGACATATTGTAGCAGATGTGGTAAGAGGAACATTTGACTATTTCAACTATTATCATAGAATAGAATCAATATAATTTATTGTTTTCCTAACCATCTGGTCACTAAAAATCTACACACTCTTTCAATTACATTCATACAATTCATTTTTTATCCTCTTTATTAGACGTAGAAATAAATGAAACATGGGAATGTGAAATATTTGGATTCACCTCCGGATATTCCATCATCATTTTCAAGAGGTATTTGAAAACAATAAAATATAGGATGTGGTTCCCTAGTCTTTGTTGGAAGGGGATATAATTTGAGATATCATTATCGACATCTTTGATGGGATATTTGGGCTCTAGAATATTGAATAAGTTTTTTTTTACAATGTGGGTATGATGTAGCCATAGTCATGGTTGTTTTGAAATGAATTGATCTAGTTTTTCATCTCCTCAAATAGATTCGTTCTCTCTTCTATTTGATCATCATGTTAAGGTGGGAATTGATGCTGATGCTCACGAGGTGGATCCATATGGTATGGTGTCAGAATTGAAATAGGAGGGTGCATAAGGGCCTAATTAAGTGTAACTTCTGGGGACTATTGTTTATAGTTCTCTTATATTGAGTCAATGGAATTACTATAAAAATTTCTTTTGTCTCTACAATAGCGTATTCTACATGTAGGGAAATCACATAAAGGTCCCAAAACCTTCGTGTGTATCTCGAAGGGATTAGTGGCATGAATAAATCATCATAAAGAATCAATATACTGGTGGGAAATAGATGTTCTTAAGGGAGTGGTAGGTTCATGGAATATGTCAATAGATTCCACCACAAAATTAAATATGAGACACTTTCATTCTCTCTTTTCATATATATTGTGAGAATGAATAATATTTGCTTCTAATTCATTTAGCTAAACTGGATGAGGAATTTATGACATAGTTTATCCCATTCGGTGATTTACTAAGAATGAAAACATGGGTACCAATAAAAGGGTTTCCCCTGCAGTGATATCAAAAATACCTAAGTTTCACCACCTCTTGTAGTTCAGGGGTCCCCATTATTGTATCACAACATGATATGAAAAGAATCAAGTTCTACTATAGGTACTTATATCCATTAAAATCACTATGTATGGGTTTTCAAATGATTGATGGTGGAAGAGAAGGATCTACCTATTTGGGGAAAGGATCCATTTCAGGTTGTATTGCTGCACATCATTACTCTATAGCCTCCATTTGAGATGTTAGTGACATAGTATTTTTAATATTAATTTGAAGAATTTCTTTCTAAGCAATAGATTGAGTAGATGCTGCAGATGCGTCCTTAATAGGTGTGGTAGCCAGTGTGACCATTAACCGCAACAATAATAGAACTTATCATGAATATATCATAGTGACATCCATTATATAGATGTTCATGTCCTTATCATAGATATATTCCAATGGGAGGGAATTATCGATCTACTATAATGGGATAAAAACATATTGGTGGATGGTGTGCCACATAAAGTATACATTCTAGATCTTCTTTAGATACTATGGAAAACCCTCTTTGTTGAGGTGATCCTACAAGAAGTGTGAGTTGGGGATTTTATTTTGGAACATATATAGTAGGAATATCTCGTTTTAGTTTCTCTATATTGATTATTTTTAATTTCTTATTCTCCTGCTCCTATATTTCTTCTAATGGAAGGGGATTAACCACTCAAAATAGAATGTAAAATACAAATTTAGCCTTACATTTTTCCAAGCTGGGTTCCATTCGAGGAGGTAGTGATGGATTATATGAGGTAGTTCCAAAATTCAGGGATATCCTTTAATTCTGGATAAGCACACCTTTTACATATGTTTTGGTGTGAACCACATTATCAACCAAAACATCCTACTCTAACACCCAGTAATTGGACCTGTTCTTTATAGAATCTATGATGGTGGAATTTATGAAATTTACTAATGAAAAATATTGCAGGCACTCTATATCAGTCTTTGTGAGAAAATATTCTGCTACATCCCCCATGAGGCTTTGTCCTTTCCATTTTCAATTACCTAGGTGTTTCGTGGAGTACTAATATCTGAAGATAATATCTTGATAGTTTGGTTTCCCACATCCCTAATGGGGATACTAGATCATGGTGAGGGAAGAATTGAGAGTATCCACATTACCTAATTTTCCTTAATCATTATAATACTAATTCATCATGAAGAGTGGATTATCGAGGTTAAAAAACCATAACCCTAAGTTATATTGATTTTTATATTCTTTTTTCAGAACCCTTTAGGACTTATTTGGTGATATCAGGGGTTGGGTTAAAAAATCACCCTGCCCTGTGGGCAAGGGTTTCTATTGAACTACCATAGTTCCTATTTCTACGTCCTCCCTTCTATTTTTTTTCAAACATGTTTTGGGTGAATTATTTTATATTCACATGGATTTACCATTTTTGAATATCATTGTGTTATTTCTAAAATTTTTTGTATACAATTAATTACATCATCTATGTGAGAGGCTTGCTTGATATTCTCAAATGTTTAATGATATAGTATTTCAATATCCTTCTCTCTTTGGACCAATGTCAGTGTGAGTCGGTGGAGGCCTATTTTTGTTGAGTAAATCTTTTTATGGGCATATTCCCTTTTGGGGAGCTGAACATGGCCCATGACATTGCACGATACCTCCTATGGAAGGATTTTATGATGACAGAGCATGATGAATTTTCATGCTCCATGTACACCACATCCACTAATATTAACTTAAAATGGTGTATTAAATATTATCCATTGCAGTCTCATTAATGTGATTATTCATGCACGTTGAAGGCCTCTTATATATTTATCAGTCATTGGATATTGTGAATCCATTATAACTAATCAATAAATTTGGAATAGAAATGCTTATATTACCTTGTTCCGAAATTGATACTCAATGTATGGTAATTTATCTACATTCAAGTGATTATTATTTTACAATATATTGAGGTAGATATCATGCACACAATATTATTAAAATACCTATAGAATGATATATTGGGGGGAGGGTAATGGCCTAGACTTGAATTATATCTCATAACTAGCCAAATGTTTCCTCATTTATAGCATGTCTTGATCATCTTTCCCTAGAGGTTCCTCTATTTAGTCTAAACAGATTGGATAATTCCCAACTGATTTATCAAAATTATTGAGATTATAGGGGATTTCCTCTTCTATATTGGATGGATACCAATAAAACATTGGATCAGATAATGAATGTTTTTTTGGGATTTCCTTCAGTTGAGAAAGGATTTCACCTACCAATGATAAGGAATCAGACAAGACTATCCATGTTTTTACAAGTGCTTCACGATAGTAGGGATTTCTCATTACAACTTTTCTAATTGGATAATTCTATTGAAAATTTGAAAAACCTTTTTTAATTAACATTTATAGTTAATTCCATCATTTAGAGGTCCACCTTGGTGGATTACAGTAAAGGAAAGAAACACTTTATTCATGATCTTTTGGCTAGGAGTGGGCTTTGATAGCTACCATTTGGAGAAGGGCTATCAAGATCGACCATATTTTATACCTGCCAAAAAACATCCCAGGGATGTGTCCAGAGAGGAAGATCAAAATTATTGCTACTACTCCTATAATTTGGTAAATGGAGTGTTGGATCATGATATACTACAGATAAGTGTATGACAGAATCAAGAACTCTATTATTAAGAAGATGTAGGTCATAGATAAGATCATAATTTTCCAATATTGTTTGAGGAGTGTTCTTCTTGGATGCCTTCTTACGAGTGATTGAGGACACTTGTTGGGGGAATTGTTTTCAGGGGTGGGTTTTTGTTCCTAAATTGGAGTGGACATAGGAATATTAAGATTACCTCTGTCTGGAGAAGGTTTATTTTCCTGATCCATTTTCTATATATTATGGGAAAATTTTCCCTATGGCACTCAATGATAGGAGTAGAAATGTGTATCTGCTCTAGGGTGACATGCTGATGATCCAACCCACTTGTGGGGATGGATTTATGTGCATGTACCTTTTTCACTACTATAGTTTCCATTTTAATATCATTGAACTTATTTAAGATGTGGTCTTGAATTTCTGTCTCCCATTCAACATATTTAAGATATTCACGAAAATATATATGATTAGAAAATTGAGATATTCCCTTTCCATTTCTAAATAAGGTGTATGTGACTGATCCTACCCTCCATTTACTTTCTCTAAATAATGAAAATACTCATGTGTGAGGTAATAGATTTGAGTCTTCCCTAGGCTTGTCATTTAGACTTTCTAATTGAGTTCTATGCATGCTTCCAGACGAGGCTGCTAGAATGGGTGATGAATGCAGGTAGGTGTATGCGTCTTCTCCCTATTGGCCATCAAACCTGGTTGGAAGGATTTTTGAATGCTTCAATATGATTCCACTAGTATGCTTCATGGGTAAATGTATGTTTATGTTAGTTACTATTTATTTTTACCATATTTCGATTAAATGACTCATTGAATTCTACTAGGAGAGTATGCTAGCTGGTTGAATAAAGGTGGGAAAGTGTTTGGGTTTGCTTAATATTTTACATAAGTGGGATTCCTCAGAGAGAAGAGGGATGTAGAACTTCTCATTGGTTACTGGTTTCTAAACTCTTTGAGTAATATTCTGTGACATGGTTTGAAGGATATGGGTCATTAATCCGAGTATGGAACCCTTATCATGTTGATGGTTCATTAAAAATGACATTGGTGTAGGTAATTGCTACTATGAGACATTGAAAAGGACCCCTATGTCACTGGATGAGGATATATGTGGAATCATGATCCACGTACCTAAGATACATGAGGCACTGGTTGTCATGTTTTGGGGATAATAACCATAAATGGTTGAATATGGAGGCTAGTTCTATCTTCTTCAAGGCCACCAATAATCCTTAATAGGATGATCGGTGGTGTTTGTTGAGCTAGATGGCATATCTTGAAAACTCCACATTTTGGATTTAACTGTTACGAAGGTACTCCCCAACCAGAGAGTTCGAGACCTAGCATTGAGGATCCTTAGTTTCTGGTGGTCTCCTCCCTGTTAATTAAGACTCGGCCTAAGCAGTATATAGTGAATGTGTTGGTGAAAGATGAAATGACGTCATTTTATGGAATATATCATTGATAATAATTTGATATAAATATGAAAAACAAATACATGAAATTTCATTAATGAATCATCTCATTTGAGCAAACACATTCATGATTTATTTTCATTTTCTACCCTTTTTTATCAATGAATGGGGCCTACTATGTGGGTGATACTATCATCTCAATTACGGATTCATTTTAGGTTCACTATTTATTATTACCCCTATATGTGTGATTGGGCTAGGAATCATTGTTTCCAAATGGTTCCCAATAGGTTTGTTTGTGGAATCATAAATACCCAATGGTTCTTTATCCATGTTTATAAGCATTCCATTTGTAGGAGTACATTGTGGAGTTTGGAAAACTGTTCTTAAGAACTCACATTGGTAGAGAGGATGAGCGTTTAGGATAATCATGACCTTTTGGGGGTGATTATTGTATACTATTAGAATCTTTTACAAATTTAATATATGTTCATGAATCATTTATTTATTCCCACGTATGTTTTGGATCACTCTATAATTGAAAATCAATTATTATCACCGTTGGAATTTAGAATTTCCAATATTTATATCATGTTCTTCATCAATGGGGATATGAATATGTATGTAAGGTTTTCCATCAATGGTATCCTCTTATGTACTAGTTATATAGACTTTGGTAATTATGATATCACTATTTTTGAAGCAAAAAGTGGTGAACTATTTTGTGTATATTCATCCTGGTAGATTTGAGTTGTTTTGATGTTGGGACTGGAAAAATGAAATGGTCTCCCTATATATCCTTAGGAGAGGGATATGAACACATAGAGT
Organism: Viscum album; assembly: GCA_963277665.1. NCBI lineage: Eukaryota > Viridiplantae > Streptophyta > Magnoliopsida > Santalales > Viscaceae > Viscum > Viscum album. The sequence continues at coordinate 1,542,029,242 of OY728135.1, read as the reverse complement.
TCTGTGCTTCTTAATGGGACACATAATACCATTTATGGTCATGTAATAGGGACCTGGTAGCATAGTTTAACGTAATGTGTCATAGAAGTCTTGGAGGGAGGTGCCTAGTTGATTTTTTTGGACTAACATTAAGGAAGAATGAGGAATTTGGAATGTACATGAGTTTCCTAGTTGAATTAGACCATTCTGATAATGCATACAAGAGAGAACACGAGTAATTTGGGGAATTGGGTTTGGACCTCATAGAGGCTTCCGACGTATTCTATTAGAACTGGAATTAAATCTCACATATTTCAGTGTTGAGGACCTACACAAATGGAGGCCCTTGAATGTTTTTCTTACAGGGTAGTATGGACCTTTGAGGGGATTATGTTTTTCTTTACTCTTTATGTGGACTCCCTATAAATATATCATGATGAATTTCGTCACTCAGGGTTTTTTAGAGTCTAACATAGGGGTTTACACCGAAGGATGATGCTCAAATTGGTTTGATTATGACTTGGGATTATTCAGGCGGAGGATTCCCATTGAGCTCTGGAATTATATAGGGAATCTTACATATCAATATTATTGAATGAATTAATGTTATTGTAGTTAAATATCTGGCATGTATCGTAATGATTACATGATCACCATTAAACTATAATCCCATGTAATTCATTCTCAGTTTGAAAAATAAGAGGGAGTGGATGATCTGAGAAACCACCCACTCATATTTTTCCACTGGTGGAGATGTTGAATAAATACCAGATGGATAGGGAGGTATAATTGAGTGTTCCCTCCTTACCCCCTTCTACTAATAGAAGTTTTGGGGGCTATGGTGCTTCCCACATTTCCCTTTACCCTCAACTAAGTATAGGGTATGGATAAAAAAGCATGACCATTAGCAATGGCCAGGAGGTAGATAATATAAAGATTAAAACCTCATATAATAAAAGACATTAGATTAATTCATGATATATGAACTGAAATTAGTTCCTCATCATGAGAGTAGGATTTCATTCCATGTCAAAAGGAAAAAAATGTGTTATCATTTCCCCCCCTTTTTGAAACTGAGGCTCTGAGTCTTAGAGAAGATAATTGTAGGACATGGTCTAAACAGTAGTATGTGAGACTGGGATCGATGTGACACTATCCCTGGGGTAAGGTTCCACATGACCATAGGAATACACACCCACATGAACACTAAGGACCCATACAGAACAACCATAAAAGTTCCATAATCCTTAGACACTAGGAATACACATCCAAATGGGGGACAAGATGATATATCACTCACCATTATTGGTAATTTTTGGAGTCTGATGTGGATAATTAATCTTGGTCCCTCTTAGACAAGGGATCCAATGAAAAATATGAATTACAATGTATAAATTTTGAGATGTCCGGATGTGTATCTCACATAGGATGGAGGTTAGGGTGAACTGAGGGAGGCTTGTGAAGGGGGTTCTCCACATAGGTAGGCCAGATCGTAATTGGGGTACCATGGGAAATAGAATAAGTGGGAAACTATACATGGGTGATACCTCTCTCAATACATCAACATTCTCCACAAGAATTTCTATAATTGGAGCACGTAGGGACCTTGTTATGAAAGGGGTCTTTATTCTAGTGTTTATAAATCATGGGGTGAGCGAGTTTCTCACATAGATAGTTTATTTTTAACCCATGTAGGAACATACTTTTACTATCCCCATTTCCATACCCCATTTAAGGTTTTATAAATCCACCTAGAAGGTTTCAAGGTCTTGGGAGAAGGAAAAGGGTAAGCACTGCTTCTAAATGAATTTGGTAAATTTCATTCGTATTAATGTATACCCTAGGGTCCTATTTATAGAAAAATATATGACCATGGGATAATTGATAATCTCACTCAGAAGGGTCTCTTATGTGTCTTCAGTAGGCTATCTTGTATGCATGTCACGTAAGTTGAGGCATATGTACCCTTCTTGATGACAGTTCGTTGAAGAACTTTGGTGAATAGACATTTTAGGTTTTTTAATCCATATCCTTCTTCATTTACCTTCTTCCCTTATTTCCATTGTATTTCCATTTTCTTCCATTACATCTATGTTAAAAAATTACATGTTTAACAATGTCCACTTTTTATATATATAGATTTATAAAAGATCACTAACAACCTAAATCTCTAAAACTCTAAAAATGAAAAGATCCTCAAAGTTATAAGAAATAATTATTTACTAAATCTCAAGATTATGTGATGATTGATCCTCTTTAAGTATATTTTGAATCAAAGGAATGTTTTAGATAATTTTATAGGTTAGTATATTGTTAATATCATTATCTTAAATTATTTTACCTTACGGTTAACTTGAAATGATATATCATGTTAATGATACCATATTACATCATTTAAAAAAATCATTATGGTATTCCATATAAGAAATATTGAAGTTAAAATGGAATGGTATCAAGATGATAATATCCTTCCAAATCAACATCTTGAGGAAGTTGTAATAGAAACTAAGAAGTTTGTTACAATGAGGGATCAATAGACAAAAGGTATAAGTTATATTAGTTTCAAATCTAGAGAAGTACCTGGTCTACCAAAAGTAAAATGTAAACGGCCAATTATTTTATGAGAAACAATCAAAAATAAATTATTGAACAATACTAAAAGTGGTATAAAAATGACGGATCAATTCTCTGGAGAATATATTTCATGTCCTGGGCTGTTTGGAACATAAAAGTCATCTCATTTCGTTTATCATTTGGAAGGTGAAGTTTTTCTATGGTAGTCTTTGGTTAAGAATACTATAGATAAATTTTATTTTTACACCATGAAATGTTACACATATTAATATATTTTTATATGAAATATGTTTTTATGATTTTAAATCTAAGGATAGAGAAATGAATTTCTATAAATGTGAAAAAAATAATATTTTGAGGCCTTGTGTGAATAAAACATTACAAGAATTCTCAGCTATATACCAGATTTTTTACATACTTTGATTGTAAAATTAATTCATTTTACGATGGTTCAAAACCTATTTTTTGAATATCATTGTCTATGAATGAATCTAAATGCCATAAGTAATTTTTACATTGTGATGAGAAATTGAGTATAGAGATTCCTAAAATTTATATTCCTTAAGATGAGAGTGGTATGAAAAGTTCTAGGTGGAATGATATGAGGATGAATCTAATAGATAATATGGATATAACAAAATATTGTTCCCATTTTGTGATTAGTGTGGAAAAATGAATATTATAGAATGTATTATGATGTTTCGGAAGAGATTTCATTATGGTATGTTTGGATATATGGCTCATGGATTCAAAGAAAATGAGTGTATGAGTAATAAAAAGATGATGGTATGTTGATTCGGTTGGGGAATTAAGGTAAAAAGTGTCCAATAATAGTCACTAAGGGGAAATAATTAAGACCTAATTCAAAATAGTTGTGGATTAATATTTTTTCTACTACATCTAATGATGTTGGGAAACCAGGTGAGGTGGTGAAAAGTATAATTCTTATTTGTTCAAATTATTACAATACACTATTTGTCTCTATATCTACACATTCATTAATATATTCGATATTTTCATGTAAAATGGTAATATCAAATCATGAATATAAGATAGTTAATTTAGTGATAAATATTTGTGGAAATTTTGAATAAACGGTGATTTATGATAATCTTACCGTTGTATTTAATATGACAGTATTTTATAAAAATATTATTGAATTGTACAAAATAAATATTGATAACATTATTGACATGGATTGGCATTCAGTTTATCATGATAATATTAATTAATGAGTTAATAATTTTTTTAATGATGTCATCCATTTGATAACAAACTATGATTATTAAAAATCGGTTAGAGATTCCAGTGAAAGTTACATTGTTCATATTACTAAAATTAATTCAAATATTTAAATTAGCGAAATACTAGTATTAAATGAATACATGGATGTATTTCATGATGATTTTGATGGTTTAATTCCTAAATGAGAGGTTTACTTTTTTATTTAATTAGTGAATAATGTTAAGACAATTTCTAAAACCCAATATTGAATGGCTCAAGTAGAAATTATTGAAATTGAAAAACCAATTACATGATTTTTTATGTAATGGTTTTATTTTTCCTATGACTTCCCCATTTGGTGATCCTGTTTTGTTTTTTAAATGATTGATGGTAAAATTTGACTTTTCAATGAGTATAGTTTTTTGACTAACATCTGAGTTTATAATAAATATCATTTTCCTCATTACATTGATCTATTCGATTAGTAATATGTGGATCAATGTTCTTTAAAGGATGATCTTTGGACTGATAACCATAAATCTAAGGTGAATTAAGAATATATTCCATAGGAAACATTTTAGACTAGATATAGGAATTATGAATTCATTGTTAGTCTCATTAGATATAAGAATGAAGATGATATATTTATGGGCACTATCAATAGTGTTTTATATGAGTTCATGGATATAATTGACGTTGTGTTTTTTGATTATATTTTTTTATATTCTAAAAGTCATCAGTATCATGAAATACACAAGGGAATGTTTTTGAAAACCATAAATGAAACTAATTTTAATAGAGAATTAAGTTAGTGTTATATTTCGGGGGAAAATATTTCTTTCCATGGTCATATTGTTTCTAAAAATGAAATTAACATTGACCATGTTAAAGCTAATGGTTTTAAAAAAATTCTAAGAAAACAAATCATAGAGATTCATATTTTTCTTTGTATAGTGGTTTAATGTTGATAGTTTTTCTGAAAAATACTCTCGGTTGTCTAGCACAATGATCAAGGTAACATGAAAGTATGTTAAACTCCCCATGATCAAATAATATGTTGATTTTTTATAAAACTAACAAAATATTGGTGAATGATATGGTTTTGTAACTAGCATCTATGAATTTAGAAGTTTTCAACTACATTTATTATTCATTAAAAGGACATAGTTCTATCATAATGTATAATGAAAATTAAATTGATTATATATCACATCTGTTGAAACCTCATGAGTCCAGTTAGCCTTCACATGAACTAGAATTAGATTCTTTGTTATTTTCCTCAAAAATTTGGAGGCATAATTTTTTTTATTAATGTGTGAAATATATTCATATAAAAAAAATTGAAGCATATATTCAATCAGAAGAAATTGAACATGAGGCATAAAAGAAGAATGATATCTGTATTTCTTGATATTAATTTTAGTTACATTTTATATATTTAATTTTGTATTTAAATGATTATTCTTAACAATATTTGAACGGCCTAAATAATTTTAGGAGTTATGGAAGGATACAATATATAATTGAAAAATGATCAAAAATCGACTTCTCACTACTTCGCTACACTGATGGTGTGACACTAAATTTTTAAGGATGATCAAAGTGTAATTTCAAGAATCATAATTGATTAATCAATGAAAAAAATAATTATATTGAAGGAATGTAACATTACACATCATGTAATCCTTACATGTCATGAACTAGTAAATTTTATAAAATATATAAATGATGTGAATTTAAGAGAAGTGAAGGATGAATTTACATTTCATGTAATCGCCACATGACGTATACAAATTTTGGACATGATTTTATAGAATAGATTTTGATATGCATTCATTTTTGAAATGTTTTAACACAAAAGACCCCACTTAACCATATTTTCCCCATAATTTATATCACTTGCTAATTTCCAAGATCATCTGGTGCGTACAAATTGAGGGCCAACAAATTGCTACGAATGAGATCTCGGTGACCAATGCTTCATGAAATTGTTTTTTTTCATGGTCCTCCCCAGTTTCATCTCCAATTGCATTCATATTTTTTTCATTATTTTATACCTCTTCTTTTATCATCACTAGGATGAGGTGCTAAACTCACATTATGCTATGGTTACTTAATAAAATGTGGAAGGTGTGGTCGGATTTATTTATTCATTATTATTACCATATTTCCATTGTTGTAATTCATTAATCAATATCCAATACCTTTATTTTATGTTTATCGTGAACATTGATATTTGAATATGAAAGAAACATATAATTTAGGAATGAAATAACCCAATGGTGGATTAACCATTTTAAAATTTATGGTTATTAGGAAAAAATATATTTTCAAGAAAGATATGATCCCATTAAATCTTAAATTACTCGACCAAGGTAATTAAGGTATTTAAATATCAAGGAGAGGATACCAAGACCATTGGATTTTACTTACATCGACTACGTAGCCAATCATGAAGTAATCAACCTATTTTATAAAATCTAATTGAACAAAGACATTGAAATTAATCAATCTAGACATTATTTTCTAATATTTTTTGAATCAATCATTTAGTATTCTTCATTTTCATTTGTTTTCTTTAATTCAATAAAAATCATCTCTTATTCACCAATTTATTAATTTTAATTTAAATAAAACCCTTTAAAACCCAAAATAAACTAATATATGGCCTCTTAGGGTTTGACATAGACCACTATCATAACTCGTTTTAATTATTTATTTACATCTATTAAAGTTTATAAATTTTGTATATTGGTTTGACCCATTGGTATATAACGATGGCATAAAAGAACATCAATTAATAAAAGTGATAAATGATTATGATTTAATGATTCATTACCATCATGGTAAAATAAACAGTTAGATTATTTGGGTATGAAAAATAATCACACATTGACCATGTTGAAATTAGAATAGAACCTTGTAGTCATTATCTGATTTTTTTGGCATTGTGGTTATAGATGTAATGAAACCATCTAGTCTATTTCAATTTTCAATTTCATAAAAGTTTTCAAAAATAATTAAGAACGATCGAAAAAAAGATCATGATTTTTAGAAAAAGAATGAATATGTTAAGAAGAAAAAGTTTCTTGATATAAATATTAATGAATGAATACTTTTATTATTCGTTTAAATATTATATGTGTCTTGTGATTCCAATTTAAGGAATGAGTTTTTGATTGAAGCTCACAGTTCATTATTTTCCATTCATCCATGTAGCACTAAGATGTACCAAGACCTTAAAGTGTGTTAATGGTGGGATGGAATAAAAAGTGATATCGTTGACTACACAATGAAATATTTTATTTTATAGTAGGTTAAAGTGGATCCAAATTTAAAGAAGGGAATTTTTATACCTTCTCTAATGAAAAAGTAGAAATGAAAATATATATCCATCGATATCTCGATGAGATTGGAAAATAATTTGTGTGGAAACAATCTGTATTGTGTTTTTATAAAAATATTAAAAAAACATTCACATCAACTACCAATTTTAGATAATATTTCTTCAGATCATATTTTTTTACTGTATTTAAAAGAGATATTTAGGTTACACTGTTTTCCTATTATTATTATATTAAACAGTTATAACGTGTTCAAATATTTTTTAGGGTCAAATATTAAAGTTTTTGGGTACTGAATTATGTATTATTAAAAAATTATTCCTCAAATTGATGGCCAGTCTTAGTGGATCACTCATAACATTGAATATAAGGCTCATTATAGTACAATTAATTATAAGGGAATCTAGTACCATTAATACTAATTGGTGAATTTCTCTCATCAAATGGTTTTCATTCCAGTATATGGATTATGCATTTTAAATAATAATATGGACTGAATAGTTGAATGAATGATTTTTAGGAATCATGTAGGAGAAATGGAGTTGATGAGACTAGAGATTGTGGTTAAAATGGATGAGATGTTTTAGTTTATTCATCAATACATGAGGATGGATTATATGCTAAAGAAATTTATGTCAATAATAGGATAAAATATATTACTTTACTGGAAGGTGATCTTTTGTTTCTTAAGGTATTTCAATGAAAAAGTGTTATGTATTTTGGAAAGAGAGGAATTTAAATATATCTTTCAAAGGATCATAGGAAATCTTATAGAAGGTATGATCAGTTTCAAACTGAGTGGATTTTCTTTAGTGGTTATCCCATATACACAAAATATTTCATGTCTTGATGTTAGAAAAATATTGAAATAATTCATATCATGTTCTGAGCCAAGGATTAGTCAAATAGGAAAATTACCTTTATTATGAGTATTATACTATTCACATTATTAAACAGATAGAAATTTTTATCGAATAATGTGACTGAATAAGTTATGTATTTTTGGAAAAACATTATTGTTGAAAAACCCACATGGGAATCTAGAATAGTTAACAAGGAACGATATACCCACTTTTTTAATAAATGAATAAAATTATGATGATTTAATTTCCAAAATGGAGGATAATTTAATAACATAGGAAATTATAGAATATATCATTTCCATGTTTATAAACATAGTTATATTTATTATAAAAATTTTAATTAATTTTTTGATTTAAAAGGAAATTGTTTCTTATAAAATCTTTTGATATAATGTTTTTATTTAAAATAATAGTTAATAAATAGTAGATATTGACAGTGGAAAATTAAGTTAAATTTTATAAATCACCACATAAAATTTATCTTATTGTGAAATTTTGAGATTTTCCCAAAAATATATATTTTTTACTTAATAGTGAAAAATACCATTTAAAAAAAAATCATTTCATTTAAATAAATTTAGTAATTAGAACCCAATTTTTTTAGTTGATTCCAATAGGCATAAGTATTATTTATTTATATTTATACAAGTTAATTATTTATTAAAAAAATTTATATTGTATTTTATTATATAGTTATTTTTGGCTTTAAATCAGGGTTTTTTATAAAAGATTTGAAATTGAATAATGATTCTCAATATACATTTATTTAATAAATCCCTTATGATGAGTTTTTAAAATTAAAATTGTAAATTATATACCCATAAATATTAATTTACATTATTAAAATTATTATTATTAGTCATATAGTTAATATAAAATAATAATTTTCTTTAATAATAGTATTCTTAAAAACCCACATTTTCATCACACTTGTAGTTTTGATTTTAAATTAACATTTCCCTATCCTATGAAATAAATATGATAATAGGAAATCCATATTTTGAATAGGAATTATTAATATTATCTAATATGGTATTTTTAACATAGTTAATAGGTAAAATAGTTAAAATTAATTATTACAGATAAGGTTAAAATTGGTTTATCGGGGTTTAAACTACGAATTTAAGTGTTAAAATTACCTAATAAAATGTATAAAATAAATATAATATCTATATGTAGAAATTATGATTCCTAATACCCAGTAATGGTCCATTTTTTTATCATATTGGGATGTTATAAACGTGGGTACACTTTTATTTTAAAATTATTAGCGTTCGAGTAACACAAATTATAAAAGGACACCCCTCACATATCATGTTCGCACTATAAAATACTATTTATGATGAAAATACCTTTAAAAATAACTTATAACATATCTAAACATAATATATTTCCCATAAATGTTTCATAAATCAATCTAATGAAATATTTTTGTGATTACCAAAATAGGTTTTCTAAAGAAGAAGAATCATGCTTAAATATGCATTTTTATTCTTTCACCCGATTAAAATATTCTTATATTTTGATTTTATAATAAAACCAACTTATCAAATATTTTTATATTTTATTATATAAATTTAAAAACATAAATATATATCATCTTCCATTAACTATGATTCAAAATCCTCATTCGTGTTTATGATAAACTATTGTTATGAAAACCAATATCATTCTTTTTCCATAATAACCTCTCAGGGCTTGTTATAATGATGAATTTAAAGTATATAAATATTTTAAATTTATACCATATTTATTATTTTAGAGTTATTATATCACATATACATTATTAATATATATTCATTGTGGGATTAGATAACATTTCTCAAGTGTGCGGTGGACTGCCTCCTGTTAAGAAATGTTCGTCATTTTTCACTAACACATTACATAGAAAGTAATAAGAGTCGATTTTATGAATAAATCTTATATAAATGACATAAAGTTTATATTCATGGAATATTTTTCGTTATGAAAATATAATAAACCATCTTATTTAATATATTGAATAATGATAACATCGTTTAAGCATAAGGGTGGACTACTACCTCCAAAAAAAGATGTGACTGTTTTTTCGTCACCAAATCACATGGATGATATATATAATTATATTTAAATAAATATTATGGAATTTATGATATTATTATTTTTATATAAATATAGTATAATACATACATTATTTTCATAATGTTTATTGAATGATTTTAAATTTACTTAATCATGTGTACGACCTACAATCTCCGTGATTGTAACATAGATAACTATTCATAAGTATAATGTATTACAAGTTAAAAAAAATATAAATTTATTAAAATGATATAAATAAAATGATTATTATTCTATATATTTGGTATAATAACATCTTCAAGTATATTCAACATAACTTAATAATTTTTGGACATGTAATGAAAATATCAAAAAAACATCTAATATAGACCTAATTGATTAGTTAATTATATATGACATGGTAATAAGTGAAACAAAAGGAATAATAAGCTTCAAAAATTTATTCTTTAAGTAAATAATAAAAATAAAATTACTATTTATGAAGATAAATAATGAACGTTATGAATCAAACACGAGGTAATAGAATTTAACTCAACTTCCTTTCGTTGTGGAATATTTTGATGCTACGAAACTATGTTATTTTATGAGGTGTATATACAACCGAATAATCTTGTATTGTAATTTATATATTTATTATCATGATGTATAATGTTTTTATCTTTTATTATTTTGTGGGGATTACGATTTAAATGTTTCTAATGTGGTAATGGAATTTTCATGAAAACCCATATTTTGATGTTATACTTTACATTTTTCCAATTTTTGATTAATGTTTTTGAAATGATTTTATGATTGAATTTGATAGGTTTTTTAAATGAAAATTTTCTTGTTCTTTTAATGTTTCTCAAAAATATATTATTTTAATGTAATGTTTTAATTTGTTTATCAATTAAGAAAATCAATATTCTATTTAAAATATTCAACACAACGAAATTTTCCTACACTATAACCATTATATTATGTATGGGTTCCCTTATAAAAATTATTTGTTTCTAAATGGAAAACCCATTTTCCCATTTTTTGGTAATTTGGTATTGAAAATTTGTTTCTAAAATATAAAGGGATTTTGAAAATGAAATGGGGTTTTAATAGAAAATTGTAATTTGGTATGAAAACCTGTTTTAAAAAAAAATAGTATTTTATTATCTCAAAAATATTTATATTGGATTCAAAGAGTTTTGAAACTTTTATTGGATGGAAATACATTATCTCATGATTTATGATTATGTCACGGTTCTTGATATTTTTTTATAATGAAGGTTGTTCCTATTATAAAGAAATGACATATTGTTACATTATTAAACATGGATAGGTTTTTCAATCATAAAACATGGATATATTATCATATAAGAAATCAATGGTTGTGTAGTTCAATGATAAACCAAATTTAGTTCGGTCTATGTTGTCCCTATAATGAATTGGGTACTTGGGAGATGAATTTTGACTATATCATTTTTTTCATTTATATGAGTGATCTGAATGATGATGTTTGAATTTACTTACATGATTGATATGTTCTCCATATAGGTTTCTAATGATTTATATGAGTAATAGTTATGTGTAATTTCATCTGAAAATGATTTGAGTAATTATCCTAAAAAATCAATTATTATAAAGGTACATATTTCATGGGTTTTCATGTTTTTCACTGGACAAATAAACTTATCCATTTTTATATCCCTTGATGAGATTTTAGTGATCTTCCTAATTTTTGAAATATTTTTCATAGGGTTTAAGGATATTAAATGGAATTAAATAGGTCATGTTGAGAGCATTTAATATTTTTTAAGAAATAAATTAATTGTTTAATTAAAAAAATTATATTATTAGAAAAATGGATTCTAATCGGATGTGTCCACATTGTATATTAATGATTTCTAATGTATGTATTATGACTGAATTATCTAAAATAAAAAACCAAGGAATATCCAAAAATATAACGCAATGAAATTTGACTACAATACAAGATTATGTGATGTTTATTTTTAGGTCCTTATAAAAATCATAATTTTTTTAGAATGTGCATGAAAACACTCCTCAAATTGGTTTCTTTTTTAGGGATTCAAGTGTTTTATTTAACCCCATTTAAGGAAAGTTCATTTTTCAAACTTATTTTTTCATTTAGTATTTATCTTCATCCTACCAATTATTCCATCCCCACCTTCTCTTTGGGGATCATAAATTGAAATAATAATAGCTATTATTAATATCCCTCAGTTTTATTTCATTTTAATATATCTAATTGATAACATGATCTAACCCTAATGATCATTTTGAACTAGACCAAGAGGTTGAATGAAGATTCAGGGATCAAATAAAATATTTAAGATTTTTTAGTACACAAATACCACAATTTAATTCCATCTGTAATTTTTAACATACTGGTCCTTGTATCTCATCTCATGAAAAATTCAAATCTCACAAAATTTATACAAACCATAATGAGCATAAAAAAAATTCGAGAGTTGGCTTTACCTGATGTTTACTATAAACCAACATGGAATGAATATCTGAATTTCATGATGTTTGTTGAGATAAAATCTGGAATAATTAACCTTGGGAATAAATTTCATTTCCTTTCAAGGGATGATATGAAAATAATATTTAAAATAATTCCATGTATTTTTCTAAACATTTAACCAAAAAATATCTACAAATACAAAATCTTATTTAATACAATTTACACTTTATTAAGATGTAATCAAATAATTTTGGATGTTTTATCCAAACACTGATGATGCTACACATTATAATGTTTTAATACAAATTTCATTAAAGATATCATTTCCTTGAACATAGAACATATAATATAAAAAAGAGATATCATCAATCAGGTAATCGTAAGGACAATTATTGTATGATTACAGGGAGTGGTTTAGAATGTTATGTTAAAGAATACCAAATCCCTAAATTAATGAGAAAATCATCATCGAATAATTATATTAAGGTGTAAATATAATTTAGATGATCGTCGGGGAATCTAGGGTAGGAATAGAATTGAATAAAACATTATCATAGGATTCTTGAGAATTAATCATCACAATGGAACACAACACAGAAAAATCAATGATCATGGTGTAATTGATATAATGGGACAAAAATAGTTAATTCATTTAACTCATTAAAATAATTCTACTGATAATAGGTTATATTAAGTAACCAATATTGTGAGATACATATCCTCGTCTCAAAAATCCTCACCACACACTGGTAATTATTTGGAAAATTCCCACATCACTACACCAACAAATAGATTATTTCCAATAATTGAATGAGACATATGTTGTGTATCCATAATACATTAGAGTCTATTTCAGTATCACAAACAAGAACCATGAAAAAATAAGAATAATTCCTTCTTAGAAACAAACAACCAATTATGTAAAGATACCCATAAATGAGGTAAGTCTCTAGAAAACAAAAATGGATCATTTTTAATTAATAATTAACTAAAATATTCCTTAGAAATAAGGTTTTTAAAAAATCTAAAATTGATTTTAATAATAATCATAAAAAATGTAACCTCAAATGAAAATCATAAATAATGTAATATTCTAAAATAGATAATATTTTGAAACACATTATTCTCGATCAATTAAATGAGATAAATATTAATGATATAGAGTTGGAGGATGTGAAAATCAAAATAATTTGGAATGTGACTACATTATATTAACTCGTAAATAGGAAATATATTAATATATCTTCCCAACCTAAACCAAATAAAATAGGGAATATTAGTGACATTACATTAAAACATGGGAAGAAAATGGATAAGATATATGTTCCTATTTTCCTCTATGATTCAGTTCAAATCTAGATAAACCACATTCAAGCACAATCAATGGGATACCAATGATGTAAGGAAAGGTTAAGAATAATAGTTTTGATGTACCACTATAACCCATTCCATTTCAAATTAGACCTATCAAAAAAATTATGACATATAAGGTGGTGATGTAAAAATTGGGCTTGGATATATTCAGGCTTGTCGAGAACAACATATGTATAGTTTAAGTAATGAATAAAATTTTATGGAATAAAATTTTTATAAAATTAATTTATAAAAATATGGGTGAGGTAATGATAAATGAGTGGATCTAACTTGGGATGAATTTATCTACCATCATCAAATCCACCATGGATATGTCGATAAAGTTCATAGACCCTCCGAAATACACCATAAAATGAAATATATGAAAGTTTCAATTTGTTGGTTCTTTATGTGATATTGGTGATTCCATTAATGTCATGCCTCACTATATTTTATATTCCACAGAGGTTGGAGAGTTGATTTTGAAAAAAGTGGTTGTGAATTTTAACAATATATCTGAGACATATATAATTAGAGTCCATGAGAATGTTCTTATTTAGGAAATATATATGATCTTTTCTATAAATTTATTCATTCTTAACATGGAGAGTTTTCAGCAAAATTGTCATGCTCCCATTATGATAGTTAGTACCTTCCTCAAAACTACCAATTCGATAATCAATTTTTAGTTAAACACATGAACTTTAATTTTAATGGAATCAACTTCCTATATTTCTTCAATAACACCATAATATGGAATTGATGTAGAAATTTGGTTTTTTCCTTTAGAACTCGAAAAATGCCTTTCTTATGTGAACTCCAATACAAAACAATTATGAAATGCTCTTCTAATATCCCGAGGTTTCAGAAAAAATGTATTTCCATTAATGTCATACTCGGACCATGTTATAAAATTTAAACTTGGTCTACCCACTATCCATCTTGATGTCTCTGATGCATATGATCTACCCAATATAGTTTTTTTAACCATTGAAAAAAGTATTTTTATGCTAATTCATAATCCACATTTCGTTCTTCTATGGATGAAATTGTTTAAACTCATTAATATGAAATTCTATATATCGTTTAGAATCAGCCATGATATTGATGTATAATTGTACCTTCGTCAAATGTTCACCTAACAAGGATTCGACATTCAAGCCACGAATCCACTTTCCCTCAATATTAACTCATTCATGGAGTTATGGAGGTAAACCAATGTGCTCTACTACAGAAAAGTATCTCTTACAAAACACTAAAACCTTATCAAAATATAAATTTCAAAAATAGTGGCTTTATGTCGATATGGATTTATAACATACCCCTTCAATATCATTATATACCTTTTAAAACAGTACATCCAACATAGATATACAGCCCCTCTAAGATTTTTTTTTCTAGAACTATATGAACAATTAAATTCATCAATATATAAAAAAAATGAAGGAAAAAACATTTCCAATTTAAAAAGTATAGAAATTTTTTCATTTTCCAAAATGTTCAAAGAATCAAGATCTATAAACTTATTAAAAATTGAATTGTAAAATAACACACCTTCATGATAGTATTTCAGACACATATGGGTAATATTCTGCATAAATAATTGGCAGAAGTTGTTGCATCATGATGTGACAATCATGGGTTTTCATACATATCAACTTAAAATCCTTCAAAGAGACAAAAAAAATTTGTTTGAGGAATAAACCTATAGAACATTGATATCATGATGCAACTGAAAATATATAATTTTCTCCCTCTTTGATAATGTAATAAAATCTAGGGGATTAACTATTCATCTTCCATCAGGTTTGGGAGCTAACTCCAAACACATTCCTATTGATGGTATGTCTTATAATGCATTATAACCATATTTAATATTTCCATTAATATATAACAATGTTCCAATAAAAATTTCATTCATAATATTATCCACATGCATAACGACCATTATATATTTCACATTATGGTATCTCCAATATGGTAGCTCAAAAAATATTAGCAGTTTCATCCAAATATGTATATCATTACCTGATTTATTTTCCATTCCCTTTGTCACGTCAATGTTTTGAACCCTATGAAAATACTCATCAAGGCATAATGGTTTTGGAGCAATATCAAATTCTTCTCAGCTATTGAATTCCATTTTTAATCTTCTATAAGAATGATCCAGTGGAAAAAATGTTTGATGACCAATGCATACTATTTTCCTGTAATGATTCAATTAAAAATATGATGTATATTGTTCGCAAATTGGAAACACTTTATTTCCCTTAACATTGTATCCATAATAATTTTATACACTAAGATTTAATTTTTAAGAAAAATAAACACTATAAGAATTTAAAAATATTCCATTTTATAAGAATCATACACCCTAATAGAATCCTCCAATAAGAGATTCGAATCATTAATTAGTGGTGGAAAGAAAACATCAATATCATTTCTAGTTATCTTTGGTCAGGATATAATTAAACTCAACATGACATATTTATAATTCATAAAAATTCAAGATATAGGTTTTAAATTAAAAATAAAATAGGTCATGAACTATGTGTGTTATCGAGGCTTCAATATGTATTCATTCCATCCATGAACAACCCAATTCTGAGCCTTCTAACTTCATTTCTAAATGTAGGATACTTATAATCAATTTACTTCCACTGTGTACTATCTGGTTGATGGTGTATTTTTTCATCACATATACGCTCATCAAAATTCCATATTAACCATTTTTCATCATGAAAATTAGCAAAGAAACATTCCAATTGAGTAATTATAGGAAGATACCAAAATACCTTGGTAGGGATATCTTGAATATCCACATCAGTGTATGATATTTCATTCAACTTATACTGTGATGTCCCACATTTAGGAAACTCTGAAAGAAATCCATATTCCTTCTTATATATAACACAGTCATTCAGATAGGCATGTATTTTCATTTATCCCAACCCAATCAGTAATAATAATATCATGCACTTATAATGGGAATCTAGAATATCATTGTCTTTAGAAATAATTTATTTCAACAATTGTAGAAGATTTATAAAATATTGGTCACTCCATCTGTGCTTTTCCTTCAGGTTAATCAATCATAACAATAATGATAAAACCGTAAAATATATAAATTCAAAATATAATGGATTTTCAGCATCACCATACAAACTGTCAATTTTTAGTTCTTTCTCAATTTGTGTTGCTTCAATATCACGAAACATTTCTTTAATTTAATCAATGTTACCATATTTCAAAGCATCATTATCAGTTGATCTTAAATTCTTCCCAATTTCACCATAACAAATACAAGGCCTGTAATATGGATTAAAACCATAAAAATTTAAATTCTCTTTGATCTCTTTACATTTTAACTTCTTCATATTTAAACATTTCAGGCATGTATAGAAAATCATGTCATTGTTTAGAACATTTATTATAGAAAATTTGCAAAAAAGCATCAACAAACTCTTCATATTCACCACTCATTTAATGTCTTGTAATTTATCTTTTACTCATTATCACATATAAAAAATATCAAAATTATACATATTGTTAAGATAAGCCAATTTTATATTTATACAAGACATTTCATACTTTGAATTTAATACAATTTTAATATATAAAACAAACATATGCGTATTTGAAAAATATAATCCCAAATTATACAGAATAAATGAATATGGATTTAAATATAAATTATAAATAATTAAAAGGTACGAATGAAAATATTTTTAAAAAGAAAATATAGTTAAATTTTAAATTTATATAAAATATTCAATAATTTCAAAGTAACACAATTTATAAATATAAAACAGATATATGCTTCTTTGAAAATTATAATGATATTGTTTTTGAGAAATAAAATAAAAAACCAGTAAATTAAAAAACACTATCCACTAATGTGATATATTATTAACCCATGATAGCAAAAGTTTCTTACATAATATTTATCTTAATTATCTAAAATATTATCCTAACAGGTCTTAAGATTGTATTGAACTGAATTATTTTATTTATTTTATATAATTTTCCTGGTAAAATTTATTGGTTTTATCATTCTTATTGATTTTTTATGGAATATAGTATTTTAGAAAAATTTCTTGTGGAAAAATATCTTCTAGGAATAGGCCTCATGGATAATAGTATTATAAAAAAATTTCTTGTGTAAATTCCTTGAATGGAGCATAGAATTTCTTGGGAATAAAAATGAAACACAACAAGGCATCATATAATCAATGTAATAAAGGAAAGAATAAACATACCATGGTTTCACATAAGCTAATAAAACTAGGGAATTTGATAAAATAAATTATGGTAATCCCCTATAATTTCATCAAACATCACTAAGTATTATGGGAAACTAAATAGCACCTATAGTGTGATTGTCCTAAAAATTAAAAAATTCATTAGACAAATTGTTTACCATTTTTTGATCGAACCGAAACACAAACTATCCATCTCGTCCACACATCATAGGGTTCCAATGACTGTAAACAAAGTGGATATATAAAAATAATGATTCATTAGATAAGTATATCAACTAAAAATAATTTCATATACATAATTATCATTTTAAAAATAATACCCTTGCTAAACCCTTTTCAAATAAACCATGTCACAAATTATAATAATCTACATGCCACTTAGGAACCACAATTCATATCAAGTATAAAAAAATTAAGAGTGCTAAAAGGGTCCCATCATCTACATGAAAACTCTTTTATAATGTTAGAAATGACCCTTTACCATAATGAACTCACAATTTCAATTCATTACCAACATTTAAGATCCCAATTTTAAATTTCCCACTAAAATGAATCCATGGTAATCCACATTTGAAACCATTTAAAGTGCGAATCATATTAATTTTAAATCATTTTGTAAAAAAAAATTATTTTATTCTTTAAAAAAACATGAAAACAACACCTTTTCTATTTCAATGTCCCAAATTTGTCTAACAACTCAAAATAAAAATCTTAATTAGGAAAAACTATTAATTTTTTTTTATAAAAACCTGGAATTTGAATCATATCTATAGAAACATGAAAATTATTAAAATTATATTATACTAATTGATACAAATAGAAAAAAATGATGAAATACATTTGGAATATCAATTATAGATTTAATTTGACAAACATGTAATTATATATCACATATAATTAAATGACATGTATATTAAATGAATTATACAAACACCCCTACCTATATCATATAGAAATAATGATATAAAAATACTCCTATAATGAAGAAGCTTGATATATAAAATAAGAACCCTCTTTATTTCCAAAACACCAAAAAACCCAAAATCTGAACCATACCTAAACACTATTCTCATACACATAGCCACTATGGTTAATAGGTATAGACATACCATGAATGAATGGGACTATGGAAGATTATAAATGCTGAAAAAGAAGAAAAAGAATATTGAACTTAACAATCCTCTTGAGAGTTTCAAGTTGAGCAGATAAAGGCACCACAGAAAAACATGAGCAATGATGCTTTCAAAATTATTTTGGACGCCACAAGATTGAAGACTCAAATATAGGGTTTTGAATGAGAGAGACTAATTTACTATCACCTGAATGAAAAACAATATATTAACATGAATTTTAACATCATAAAAGTTTTAAAATATTTATCATGTCGGTTATATAAGAACAGATGTCATATATTGGCATCATCACGTCGGTTATAAAATAACCGAAATTATAAAGCCATATACATGATTTATCATATGTTTTATAAAATATATGACATGATAAATCAAGAAAATTCGTATTTTACATTGGTTAGATTATAACTGACATGATTAATCAATTTTTTCAGCTTTACACATCGGTTATTAATAACCGATGTAATAAATGTCGACATGGTAAACACTTTTTGTATTAGTGATATTTAATATAAATGAATTAATTAAATTTTAGTGTGATTAATTTATTAATTCAATATATGTATCTTAATACTAAACATATTAAACAGTTTAGTGGTTGTAGGTATAGATGATCATGAGTTTGATCAACCAATATATGTATTTAATTTCAATTAAATTTAATTATTTATTACATGTCTTTTTATAAAAAAATAGAAAATTATATTAAATATGATGATTCATATATCATCCCATACTCATTATTATATACTATATCATCTCCCAACAATTTAATTATGTTCCAATATAACTTTGGTTCCCCTCACCAATGAGTGAGTATGAATGTGTAATGGAATGATATCTAAACGAAAGGAGATTGATGTAGAGTGAGACAAGATGAAACTAATGTGGGAGATATCTACGTTAACATGTGAATGAAATAACTCAGATCCATCCTCAAACAATTAGTTATTCCCTTATTGGAAGGTGTTAATTTACCATCATCTTGATAAAACAATTATGATGGATTATATTTTCAATCATTGATATATTTTTAATGGAAATTAACAAAATTGTATAGCTAGAATATAGGGTATTAATCCATTTTACTATTTTTTAAAATATATACATTAATACAATAAAAGGGTTTAATTATAATTTTCACTAGTATTATTCGTCATTTGATTAATTGAAGAATCTGCACGTTAATATGGTTCTAGTTTTAAATCTATTAAAAGTTTTTTATTCTCATCATAAGCTATATAAATCTATTATTAATTGATCGGATAAATCCTATATTAATTATATTTTCCATGATTTGTAGGAAAACGTTAGAAATAGTAAAATCATAACCACTCTATGTTTCATTTCATGCCTTACGTATGTCTCATTTTGCACATACATTTGTTTAATTTAACCTACATGGGACAGATTTCAATCTACATAGGTTCCATCTAGAGCTACAGAAGTGAGACTCATATTTTTGTTAGGAAATGATGAGGCCCCGCTAAATATCCTAGAAAATTATTAAATGATAGCATCATGGTACAAATGCTATATAAAGGTAATATAAGACACTATATCAGGGTATCGTGTTGCTGTATAAGGGTACCGAAGAGATTTCGAAATCAATTTCATGTAAATAAACATCTGACATAAGGGTACTGTGTGTACTCAAAAGACTACATAAAGGTAAAAATGAGTAATTTAATGGTGTTCCCATGGCCAGAATTACTATATGAAGGTTTTTAAAATTTTCTAAAAAAATAAATATCTATATTCATAGTTAATTCCCCCTGTTCGATCAAATCAGTAGGTTCCCTTAAATTGAATAAATGAATCATGCATCCATAAAAGGTATAATATGAAGATCATGGGAAAATAAGTTTGTGAGAAGAATATTTATAATGAAATTATTGGATAAAATCCACACCCTAGATCTATTCAGGTGGATGTTATAGAATAAATGAATGTTGGGATTGCAAACCCAATAGAATTCTTTATGTGTGACAATCAAGGAAGGTAAAATAATATTCCCATGATATGCATGTGTAGTTGGATGTGTTGATGCATGAATAAATAACCCAATTGTACAATAGGAGGATGAATTTTCAATCAAAGAGTGGTGGGTTGTTCTGCTAATCGATATGGCCTTCAACTATTGTTATGTTCATTCATTCATTTTTTATTAATCTACACAGTGTTGAGATATTTGGTCAATATTGGTCTATCCTAGGAGAGTCTCTCCATTATTTATTGATTAATTCTATTATTCGATCATTAATATCTTATACAATTTTTTCTTATTGTTTTTATTATCTTGTTTAGTATGACCATTGTATTTATATTTTTAATTATTTTTTCTCTCATTATTATAATCACAAACATAACCCATTTAGATTTAATTCAGTATATATAGTAGATATCATTAATCTAAGTGTTATTAGAGAAATGTGATAACTATTATAGGCAAGATTATGCTATACAATGATTATTGGATTTCCTTATTCAAGATAAAAAACAAACTAAGTGTTATCTTTGAGATATCATTTAACTATATATCTAGAGAGAAAAAGGTAAACAAAAAATAAGAACCAATATCAGATTAAGGAATGAGAGGATAATGTATGTATATAACACTATATTAAAAAAATTAAATTGATCGAACTGAATTATTATCCAAATTTAATAACTTTTTTCAACCAAAATACTATTAAAACAAACATAAAATAGACTAAAAACATCCTCTTATCTTTAGACAACTCAAGCCCATAATTTTCACTGCATTTATTCTAAGATAACAATACTTTTAGAGGATTATTGTGACATGATACTCATCTATGAATCGTCATTTTTAAGTAGTGTTTCTTATGTAATGTGTTTGATATTATTTTATCATTTGAAATCATTTTGATACATAACCCTATCTTGTTAAGATCTACTCATTAGATTTTACCCATATGTTAGGGGAACATTAATATATAGACTAGTAACTCTAAGGATCATTGAATAAGAGGATAGTGATTTTGACCTTGGAGTAATATTCCTAATCATTTCATCTATTACATGAATATTATAATTAGTCCCTAGTGATTTTAACAATCCATTTATTGTGTAGATCTTGTTTTATATTTTGAAATATGATAAGTAAATTGAACAAATATTGTTTAGAAAAATTCAATACGTGTTAAATGATATAGAGAATGACTATATTTCATGAATTATAAACATGTCTTTTGTAAGAGGAGATGATATATTTGAATCTCATTGAAGATGCATAATGAAATTTTGAAAATGAACATCAGAAAATGATACATAGTAGACATGGATCAGGGAATGTGTGACATGATAAAATTATCATTCCACACAGAACTAATATGTTTGAAAACATGTAACAAAGAATTATTTTTAGAATGATGTGAGAATTGTTGATTAAACTCTTAGAGGAGATTAATAATTGAAATGACAATGAAATCTATGAATTTATTATTTTCTTGGATGTGTTGTTAAGTCTAGGAATTTTTTTTAAATAAATCTACTCTTTTTTGTTTCCTTGGAGTGAATGTGTTTCACTTTGATGGAGTGATGAAAACCAATACCATTGATTTTTTTATATAATAATTAACTCCATAATTTATATAGAACATGGGTGATTAATTTATTTCAGTTACTATTGTAAAATTATATTTTAAATGATAAATGGAATTAGTCATTATTTTAAGTGGGTTTATTAATATCTGAATTAATGAAAAAATACATACATTAACTTGATTCAGTTTTTAAATTGTTATAAATAATTTTATTCAGCTCATTACATGTTTAAATCAATTTTGAATCTATTATAAAATGACTTCATTAATTTAAAATTTCATGACGTTTTATTTTGATTTTGAAAAGTGGAAAGGGAATACCACACCATGATTTATTTAATTACGTACACATATCAAATGTAACCCCTAAATAGATTATGTTTTAACTTTCTATGAATAATTACATCAGTGTAGGTGACATATGTAGCTACGAAAGGTGCCAATGTATTTTTGAAGGCTATGTTAAGGTATAAACACATAACCCAGCAACTATGTAAAGCTCATCACTATATCACATGACATAAAAAAGTTAATAAAATATTCCAAGTCATAGTATCTATCTTCTATATAATGGTAATAATTATTTTTTCAATGATTCATTAGGGAAATACACTTCTCCAATAAGGGTGTTGATCACGGTCTACATGCTTCATAAAGATAATAAGGCCATACATCAAGGTGTCATAGTGGATATAATTATAATGAAATGTTATTAAAATTCACAATAAAAATAAATCATAAACTAATATCACATTTCATTACAGTTTTTAGAAAAATAGAGAAGTTATCATCTACCATATTAATGGATCACACTTCATAAAAGGAATAATATTATGATCATGGGAAGGGAATATTTTAAAGATAATATTCATAATGGAGTGGCATGATGAAATCTAATCCCCAAAGATAAGAACATGGAATCTATTAATGGAATGAAATATAGGATATGAAAACCAACAGGATTCTAGAATCATGGAATCTGAGAAATGTAAATGAATTTTCTCATGTTTCATACTAGGTCTGGGTAGAAACTAACGTGAATATAATGATCCCTAACAAGATTTAAGAGAACATGTGATCACATAAAGAGTGTGTAATCTTCCATTAATCAAGATGATAATCTATTGAATTTTTTTTACATCATTAATTATGTTTAGATTTATTAAGTGATAGAACACTATGTCGTTTTTTGTCAATCCAAGGATATACTACTCAATCCTTATTGATTAATTTTATTAATAAATGATCGATTGCGTCTATTTATTTATATCGATGTTTTTTATAACTTAGTTAGTAGGATAATAATGATAATCATTTTTTAAATTATTATTTACATAATCTTCAATTATTATATACGAGTGTTTCTTATTGTTTCTTCAAGGCCACCAGTTTGTCATGCATTTGGCTTCAATTTCTCTAGATTTCCACTTTCCAAAGGATGGATTATTTCATCAATTTTTTTCAGTGATGTATTACACTTTTTCAAAATGGCATGATGGGATTTTTTTATCCTTGCCTATATTCCTCCAGTGATCTCATTACCAGGTCCGAGTCACCATGATAGATTCGTATCATGTTTCTGGAACTCATTCCTAGTTCCATATCTATACAAATGTCAGTTAGTTACACCACATCTATTTTGACAAGGAATAATCCATTGGTTATGAGAGTAGTCAGTTTAGTTATCTCTAGGAATGTCTTGAAATTTGGAAAATTGGTCACCAATAAATCATCTACTTTGTATGGAATCTCACATGAGGAATCTTAGGCGTAGAGCCCAAGGAATATTTTGTGAATCACAATGTAATTTATTCTTGGGATATATGAATTCCTATGACTTTTTACTTCAGGAATACCATATTCCTTGAATGGGGTAGGTATTCTTGTACAAGTTGATGTCCCATGAAGATGGATTAGAACATCATGTTGAGAAATATATGGTCACAAGTTCAACATCTTATGGAGATGGGAACATGGATAATATATTTTTGATATAGTATGGGAACATGTTTAGTGTCTTGCAGGGATATGATGATTATTCCTAATTCTCCATGAAGGAAGATCGTAGAGGTGTGTCCCTATGAGGGAAGATGTCACACGTAGATGGATGGATCATAATTCCCTCTTGAGGTGAATATAGAGGAATGTCCCATGGAGGGAAGATGTAAACATATTATTGATGGACCAAAATTCCCCTTAAGGCCGATCTAGGGGGTGCAACCCTAGTAGGGAATATGTCAAAACTGGGTTGTGGATCTGAACAGCTCCATGGGGTGGATTTTGGATGTGCATCCCAAGGAGGGAAGATGTCACATATGGATGGATGGATCAGAACACCCCATGGAGGTGGATCTATTAGGTGTTTCCCTAGGATGTAATATTTCACACATTAGTGGATGAATCAAATAACCCTCGTGAGAAATAACTGGGAGGTGCATCCTTAAGATGGAAGATATCACACCTAGGTGGGGGAGTAGAAGGCCCTATAGAGATAAATCTGAAAGGTGTGTCCAGAATACGTAATATATCACTCCTAAATTATGTTCTAGAATATCCACAAGAGGAGGTTCTAATTGTTTCATCCATAGGTAGAAATCTATCACACATGGGTGGATGGATCATAACACCCTCTTTAGGTTAATCCATGATGTGCTTCCCTAGAAGGGAAGATGTCACATTTAGGTTTAATGTTTTCTAGATTAAACAACAATCAAGTATCCAATGTGCACTATTTAAGATAAATGGATCAGAAACCATGTAGTTCAATGTTTTAGTTTAAATTTATGTTATAGTACTCATCCACAATAATTAACATCAGGGAATATTGATGCTTGTGTCTTGAATGGGGCATGGAAAATGGATGGGGTGGGGAATAAATTAGAAGCTTCCCATCATAATAGCATTGATCGTGGGTGAATGATGTGTGGATTACACATGGAAGATGCACATGTCAATAGTTCATTGCATGATGGGGAAGGAGATTTTATCCCATGTGTGTCATACATATGGAATCCTATGATTATAAACTACGGTACAATGTTTGGGGTCATCCCTTGTAAATCATAAGCATGGAATCCTTTTTAAATTTGGGAGTGTAAGGATGTCGTTTTATGCCATCATCTAAGGAAATTGTCAAGATGTTAAAAATTTTATTAATAAGACATGATCTATGAAGATTTACATCATGTTCCTTGGACAATGAAGGGATCACTCCTCAAGGGGGGTCGGTTTAAGGTGGGATGAATATCTTACATAAGGACCCTCAACTTATATAGGATAATACATTCCGTTAAAAATTACACAACTAAAGGTTACATGAACACAACTCAGGTTACCATGGAGATACATGGTGTAAGAAGTTATATGGAGGAGTGTCCATCAAGGGACCTGATTATATGGTACATATCCTCACAATAGATAGGCATTAGGGTGCCTATTTTAGAAGTAACAGGTAGATTGGTGGAACAAGATGCAGTAGAACTAAAGTAGGTGGACACAGAAGTGGTTGGTACCAGTCACACATGAATCTATGTTGAGTCTAATATCGTCTTTATTTTCTAGGGGGCCTTGAGAACTTATCCTTCGTGATAGGGTCTTTGCTGAAGGGAGTCACCACAGAGTGGCCTGTAATAGGTGTTTCAAAAGTACTAGGGCCTCTCGAAGAGGTTTCTCGTGAAGCTCAAGGGTCTCATAGTGTTAATTGGATTCATAATGTAGTATTCTTCCCAGAATAAGGATCCCCTACCTTGAGGTAATGTCATGTTTCCATGGGGTTTAATTCGCGAAGGATAGACCCCTCGAAAATCCCCAAGTGCCACAAATGGATCTTTTCTTCTGCAAAGGGAATGTGATTTCCTGAAATGAATCTCGACATTAGTTGGAGGATCCTAGAATCATGGGTATGTGTTTTCATGAATCTTGGGTATATTAGGAAATCTATTTCCTATTTTACTCGTAGAGCTCATGAGTGTCATAGACTTGGAGAATTTATCGGAATTCAAAAGGCCACACATCCACTAAAATTTATAATATAAGGGGGTATTAATAGGGGTCTGGATTTGGTAATGATTAGAGGCCTTCATGAAGATTTTTGATCTTTATAAGTGGATGAGACTTCATGAGTCCAAATGTTTTGATGAAAAGGTTTTCTTAAAACCACCACACAACCATGAAGTTCCTTAAGACATGTCAAGGATTCTAGGTGGAGTTTATTATTAAGACATCATGTGACTAGGGTCTTTATAATGTTTAACTATTTTCAAAGGTGGTGGCATCCATGAAATAAGTATTTAGATGGATTTTTGTGATATTTTGGGTCATATTTTCTTTGAAACGGCCATGAAATCCTAAAACACTATTGTGACAAATGTATTCCATCATCACAAAATGATCCAATTATAATTAGAGTAGATGGGAAAATGAGGGTTAGATTTTGAGGGAATCTTGTGAAAAATTGGGCAATTTTATTCTATTTGAAAACACTATTCATGAAGCCTGATTATGAAGCCCCTATCAAGAATCCTGGGTGAAAATTATGATTGTGATGCCCTAATACATATTCCTATAAATATCATGGTGGATTAGAAGGACCAAAATACCCTAACAACATATAATCCAATTCTCTCCATTCATGAATATCAACTTGTTCGAAGAAGTTTTTAATTATTATACTCATCGCTCACAAAGCATAGTCTCTCCACAATCCATGCTATATGAATAGTTCTTCATGAACATATTCTGTAAACCCAACCTACTGGAAACAAGATATTTGAACTTGATAAATAGGATAGGTTTTTGGTGTGAATATATTTGTGAAAAATTCATAGAAAACTACTATTTATTGATCGAAGTGGACTCTAAAGAGGAAAATGATCTTACCATTCATAAGGTAGATATGGATGGGAGTATAATGATTGGGGATAGAACTTAGCATGAATCAGACCACGAATCAAACATAAAAATGTTGATGGATTCTAAAAAGGAGTTCCCAATGTGAAAGAGGATTCAACTTTATGACTTTGGGTCGAGAGATTTTGTATTCATTCATGAGGAATGTGTGGATGATCAAACCTACTAGTTCAAATCACATCAGGATAGTATAGGTGGCATAAAGATGCTAGTGCAAACTCTGAAAGGACTATGCATCAATCATGGTGAACAATATCTAGAACCATTTTAATAACCTTGATGGGGAGATTATGGGGTATGAGAAGCCCCCCTAGTGTGAGATAATTCTCAATGAGGGATGAGTGGATATTGTCATTGGATATATGAAAAATTATAATCTTAACTCAGGAGGAAATTTTATTGATCCGTGGTACTAGGATTAATAGGTATGTGTGTCGTGTAATTTATTTCAGGCTGAGGTGAGTTAGGTAAGACATTACGATGGTTCATGGACCTCGTAATTTCATGTCTACCTCCACCTTGACATCACAAAAGAGCTGCATAGAAGTTGGTTCTCATATACCTGAACTTTCCACTTACAACATGGATAGGATAGAATCATCTGGTAATATAATTTATATATTGATGGGATACCAATTCAATGGGACATGTAATAAGAGTTACCCCAATACCCAAAAGGGATTTTTGTGATGGCCAAGACCATTTTACAGCTCTTCCAAGGGAGTTGCGGAATTTAGTACAATGAACTAGTGAATACATGTCAGGGATGAAGGATATCCTATTCATGCAAGGATTATACTATTTGTTGAACTAGATAGTGAAAAATCTACCTTGAAGGCCATGTAAGTGAACTAAGGTATCTCAGGGGGGAATTAAGGATTACAATTAGAAGATCTTAGAGGCAGGCTAATTGATGATACGAGGATACAAACTAAATTTTGAACATCCATAATTCAAATTGGTGGTGTTTATTATCACACTGATCTATGGTTGGATGCTCCCAATGAGGGATGAATAAATGAGGGTACATACAATCCCCATAATCATAGTGGATATGATGGATATGGGTAGCACATCAACTTCATTGTCCCATTATTGTTGATTTTTTAAAAGGTTCTCCACCACATCATCCAAGGGAAGCCTCTGGTTCATGTGTGTTGGACAGTACAATTTATTTATAGTTGGGTTTATGTACATGTGGGGGAATTGAATTCCCAAACCCCCCTCTCTTTCCACTATGAACTTTCATCCAATGATTCTAAAAATCACTTGGAGTCTCCCACTCATGATGGGCCCCATGGATGTACTATCTTGGGTCAGGATAGTGTAGAACTTCATTTTTCATCAAGTCAATCTCCCGACCTAGAAGGGGGAAAATGATAGCATAGGGTCTATCATGTAATGATCATACCTCATAGCCTTTATTGGTAGGTTACTAGTGTCTTTAGTTGAATGCAACATGATCTATAAGCCATATTACCCATGTCACTTTTCAAGGTAGTTTAGATGCATGTAGCACATGACCTGGAACGTGTAGACAGAGGTTCTCCATGAGTTCCATTCTTCAAACCTGAGGAATATTTGGCACATTATCATTCATAAAGGAGAGAGAGGGTGGTACAATCTACTACCGTCTACCACTACATATGGGATCACCCATGATTATTCACTGATATTCGAGGGAATATATCCAAATGATATTCTGAGACACAGAACCACTCGAGAAGATGAAAGATAAACTCCCAAACATGTGTCTGATGAAGAGAATCATTTGTAGAACACCATGGATGTATGCTATGATTTGTGGAAAGAGTTACATTTATAAAGTTGATAATCCCATTCTCAGCATAGGTAGAGGATGGATGAAGAAAAGCAGCATTATGATCAGATATTTGGGGAATAAGATCACATGAATAAGTTGAAACCATCAGGGTGAAAACAAGGACATATTTTCACGGACTTAGAAAGAATATTTGTCATCCATATATTCCTAGAAATTTCTTCATTCCCAATGATTGGGAGATATGTGACTCTTTACATAGATCAAAACTCCACATCAGTTGCGGCATGATCTCAACAAAGAGGACATATTATTCTATAGTTTCTATCATATCAGGGCCATATTTGTTTCTCACTAGGATGGTGAAATGATTAACATCAACAATATAGAGGATCTAGTACACTCTAGGGCCGCAAAACATTTTCTATTCACACGAGTGATGGTTTTAATGGGAATGACATGCTCTTCAAATATCTCGCGCAAAAAGAATTATTCTCATGTTCCTTTTTATAGAGGTTCACCTGATTCGTGTGGTAGAAACACATACTAAGACCTTTATGTGATGTTTTCCATACCATTGTAAAGTAAAATACTATAATCCCTTGTGATTTAATGTTACTAAACTCTTAATAGGTTTTTCTAACTCATCTTTCACATGTGTTGGGACCGAAGATAAAAGTGTACACTGATATTTACAATGAACCAATAGTAGTGGTAAGTGGATAATTACCCTTAAATGTGTGAGATTGCTTCCCTCCCAATAGTTTTTATTATATAAAACCATTAATCAAATGAAGCAACAACTTTCAATTAGGAATCATCAACTGTAGGAATTCCATTTCAAGGGGGATTACTCATGAATATTCTAAAGCTCCCCAACAAGTGATACTATTAAAATAATATTATTCCTCATTACATATTTATCTCCACTAATTTATATTTATACATTTAATTAACTAAAATTAAATGGAATGTTGAAACTATGATCAGAGCCTAGCTTCCAATGTCTATGTTTAAGTCAACAGTGCTTGTGGCTGAGGTGGAGACAACATGAGCTATTTCCATGGATGCAATATCCAAGGATATGGTAGAAGATGGTAAAACCTTGGAGGTGCCACTATAAGGGTCTTCCATGATGGTTACCTCAATTTAGGGGGTTGATATAGTTCCCATGATTGGTCTTCCTAAACAAACTACATTGGTGGATCATGTTATATCAGTTCCATCATAGGTGACTGTTAGAGATCAATCATCAATGGAAGGGTAAACATTATCCTTGATGATGGAGTGGATAAGGATCCTTTGTTGTATTTTCCTAACCTAGTATTTCGTCTGGTTTATCATGCATGAGGTGAGGATGATATTTAAACAACATAAGGAGCTCATGAGGAGGCTAGTATGGTCTCATCATCCTCAAAACATCCTCTAGGGGGAAGGAGAGGCTTGTACAATGTGTGGAGGGGCTAGTGAGGAACCATTTATTGGAATATACTTCATTCCACCCACACTCGAGGAGATGAACCTGGAATATCCTACCACATTTGTGTTGGATTACTTCCTTCCATATGATCTCGTGCCACTCAAAGACTTCATCGATTCTAGATATGATACATCAGAGGAGAATTGGGTCTTTCATCTTTTGTAATGGAGGAACATGAGTAACCTCATCACCCAGACATAAATGGATGACATTAAATGACAAGAAGGGTCTCTCTACCTATAGATATTTATCCCAGTGACTATTGGGGTGGATTATTGAATCCTCCATGCATTCTATCAAGAGTTCCTATTCCATTGGGTGCATGTTGAATGGAATTTATTCGACATTTTCCTATATGAATAATAAAGATGAGGGTAAAAAGGAACATCAGGTAACTGATGTGGGGATATCTCTCCAACAAAGGATATCACATGATCAAGCAGTTGTGGCCATTTATTTAGACAGGATCATACCTCATTTGAAGTCCTAGTTCATGGAGGATGAGTTAAATGTGGAAAGGTGACATCCAAAGTAGATGAGTTATGGGATGAACAGAATCTTATTTGTATCAGGACATTATAAGTCCAACACAAAGATGATCAAGAAGAGGAAGACCAAGAAGAGTGGTTGTGGTCTCTGGAGGACTCTTTATAGTGGATTTCTAATATCGAATGTTCAATCAGTGGGGTAAATCGTTTTGGGAATTTCATAATGGATAGGCTCTAATGGGATGATGAACCTCCAAAACATCATATATTTTTCATTAAAATCCTTAATTCATGTATAAGATTATTTCAACTCATTTAATTAAAACTCTTCCATCATATTCTTGTGATAAAAAATGACCAACACCTAAGCTCATAGGAGGATATCCCGGTCAGATAATAAATAGAAGATCATGTGATTTATCAATTATATGGTAGTTTCATAAAATATTCAAACACTTAGGGTATACATTTTTCTACTGCCACTTGGACTGTTCATGGCGAGAGGGGCTATATATGGAATACTAGGATCTCTAAATAGTCTACTTTCTTTTCAAATGTGCACCTGTCCATTAATGGGGTAATGCCAAGTGAGTTTAACTCTACCCAAAAAATGGGAATGTCGAGAATGAATATTGAATCCCATGATTTGTAAAAAAATGGGGGGTAGATTGATGTTGGAAGAAAACTACTGACCATGCTCAAAAAACAACATCCATGATAATTTTTATAGTATTGGGACAAACAAATTGAGCTTACATAGCTAAACGTATTTGAAACACGTGACCTAACTAAAAATGGCTTATAAAGTCTTCTAGAGCATACAATGTAGGATCTAAATAGTAATGTAGATGATCAATTTACAAGAGGGGGGGGGGGTGAATTGTACACTTTAAAAATTCCTTTGGAACCTTTAAAGTTAGTTAAGAATAACTATAGTTTCCTTAAGAGAAGGAAAGGACTAAGTTTAAAAAAAGTTAGACAAGGAAAATTCACAACACCTCTAACACAGAATGTAAACTTGGAAAGAGATTCCGAAAGTAGGTTCCAGAAATATGGTTCCAGAAATTGAAACTTAATAAAAGATTACAATATGAGATTCAACCTTAAAGCATATAGAATCTAAATGAAACAGAGTACAAGTAAGGAAGTATAAGAAAGTTATACTTTCCTTACAATGAAATATGAAGCAGAATATAAACACGTAGTAGAACTACAAGTAACAAGATATAAGTCTTTTAAAACAAAGACAAGGGTATCCAACAACCTTGGATAAAGGTCCCTTGATTTATACTTTCAATAAAGTCTGTCTTACCCACACCCGGGTAAGCCCTCGATACAAAGATCGGAGTCTCTGTCTTGCTATCCCTGCAAGCCCTCATCTTCAAGGTAGTTAGCAACCTCTGTCTTCCTCAGCAAGGAAGCCCTCGAACTTTAAGGTAGTCGGCACCTCTGTCTTCCTATCCCGGGAAGACCTCGAATGTAATCACCAACATTCGGAGTCGCACGAAGCTTTGAGAGTTAATAAGAGACCCTCTCTCTAGAAATCACTTCAAGCATGTAATCACATGAGTCGAAGATCAGTCAGCCTTTCAGAACTTCAACATCAAGCTCTTTCAAATGAGCTCCTATTTATAGGTAAGGTCGGCTCGTTCTCCAACGGTCATATTTTCCTTAAATACCGGAGGGACCTGTACACATGTCACATAGACAACAGTTAGTTTATAACAAAATATACGACATCGTTTTATAACAAAACAAGTGTAAAATAATGTATGACATCGTTTCAAATTCTAACTCAAAAGTTCGGAATGAAAGCTTCGGAGTGAAGGTTCGAAGTGTAATGAAAATAATAAAGAGTAGACAAATTATAGAAGTGTAAGCAGAATAAATGTTCGGAGTCTAACCAAAATATTTTTCAGAGTCTGAATTAATTTAGAGTGTATGAAACAAAGATAATCATATTCTGTTTAATAGGTGAATTCAAAATGATAATTCGTCATCAGAATTCGTAATGAGAATTCTTCATCAGAATTTGTAATGATAATTCTTAATCAGAATTCGTAATGAGAATTCCTCATCAGAATTCGGAATGAGAATTCGTCATCAGAATTCGCAATAAGAATTCGTTGTCGAACTTCATAAGGATTCATATCCTGAGTCTGGAATTGAACTTAGTCAGAGTTCGTATCCAGAATTTGGAATAAAACTTCCTTACAGTTCTTATCCAGAATTCGGATCCTAAAACAGAATGCTTCATATCAAAGTTTCAACGATTCCGAGAAAATAGAAATGAATACGAATCTCATACTTAAGAAAAATATGGATGAAAAAATGATAAGGATGGTTTTTCTTATAAAATCGATTTTCCTTATAAAAGAAATTTTCCTTAAGAAAACAATTTTCCTTATAAAAGATATTTTCCTTAAGAAAACAATTTTCCTAAAGGTAAGGTGTTTGTGATTTTCAAAACAAGAAGGAATGGAAAAGTCATAAGGAAAACCTTATTGACTCAACAATCTCCCCCTTTTTGGAAAGCACAAACATCCTTACGAAAAATAAATTCTAAGAAGAAAAAGCTTATCTTCCTTGCTTTAAGGATATAGATGAATACGACTAACTCCCCCTTAGGCTTTGAAACTCTAAGGATCGTATTCTAGATGTCCGGAGTGACATTTTATTAAGAATAATGAAGTCTTCTTTAATAAACTCCCCCTTAGATAGACTCTTATTAGATTTCTTCTTTCTTACAGATCTTTTCCTTCTCCTCCTTATATAAACTCTTATTAAAGTTCTACTTTTTCTTAAGGATCTTTTCCTTATCCCCCTTTGTGATTTTCAAAAAGAAATCGAGGGAATGGAAAAAAAATAACAAAGTACCTGAAAAATTAGTAATAACAACAAAGGAACCGAGAAGAACAATTTTCATTAGATTTGAAATGTCGGCAACAAATAAAACTAAATACAACAAAAAGATCAGATTTAGTTATTTCAGATCTTTCTCCTTCAAAATGAGTCCCTTAAGAATAGTCTTGATCTTCTTCAGGTCTTTATGATCTTCTTCAGCTTGCTTCTCTAAGACCACTATTCTTGCAGATTGAGCTTCAATATTTTCTTCCTGGGCTTTCAGCTTTTCTTCCTGAGCCTTGATCTTTTCTTCCTGAGCCTTCATCTTCTGTTCAAACTCAATCCGATGATCCCTTTCAAACTTCCATTTTTGAGAAACAGAATTTAGCTTCCCATTCATATCTCTAACTTCTTGAATCCGAAAGTTCTTTTCTCTGTCAGCTTCTCTTAAAAGGATGAAGTTAACTCATTTATCTTCCTGTCCTCGGTCTCAAAAGCATCTTTAACATTGTCTTGAAACTCATCGAATAGCCTCATCTCTTCCACAGTCTTCCTCGACCAGCTCGTTATTATCTTGAAAGATCTTTTGTGGGCTTCATAGCCAACAAGAAAAGATTTTAATTCGGCTTCTATCTCGACATAATTATCCATAACCAAGGATACAGAATCTGATTTCTGATTCAGAGCATGTTGGAGCATTTGGCCGCTTGAGTCTATAGTCGAGATGGTCGGAATGGAACCAACTAACTTCCTCAAAGATTGAACAAAAAAGTCATGTCCCAACAAGGATGACTCCGAATCTGAAACTTTACTTGGAGAATATTCTTCCTCAATAAGCTCCAACTTCCTTTTAGAAGAATTTCCAATTTCTCTTTTCTTGCTAGCCACTGATTTCAAAGTCCCAACAAGGAGTTGCTTTCCCTTGTCCTTTTTCGGAATCGATTCTTGTTCAGGAGTTTTTTGCTCTCCAGTAGACACTTGAATAATATCATCAAAAACTTTTTGAACAACATCTTCCTCATTCTTATCCTTCTCTAATGTTACTAACTTAGAGGATTCAGCCTCTGAAGTTCGGAGTGATAGGTGTTCTGAAGGCGACCCCTTATAATCATCTACTTCTTTCAATAAGTCTCTTGTTTCACCACTTCCTTCAACAACTACTTCTTCCTCTCCCACTTGTTGAATCTGCTCAAGTTTCTCAACATGTTCAGTTGTAATCTCTTCCGAAAAATCAAGGTTTATTCCTGGAGTCTCAGGTAGAGATTCCAAGGAGAAAGATCTCGGAACTGGAATGCTTCCGGATACGATCTCATTAAACTTTAACAATTCTTGGACTGCCTCGGCTTCTGTCATCTTCTTCTTGAGATTATTTTCCTTTACTTGTTTTTCAAGCTCATCAGTAGTTTTCTCCTTCAAGGCCTTAGCCTCCACAGGGTCCAATCCGAACTGCGGATCCCCTTCTTTCCTTTTCTCTTTATCTGCTCTCCACTTCGCAAAAACTTCATCAGGATAGTCTTTCTTCTTCTTTGGTTTGGGAGGTGCGGTTTGAACTTCCTTAGCTTTAGGATCCTCAAATTCAACTACAACTTCTTTCAGCTTTCTTTTCTTTACTGGCTTAGATGATTCCGGTTCAGCAGCCTTCGGAGCCGCTTCTTCTTGATTAGGTAAATCGAAGAACTCACCAGTCTCCTTATTGAAAGCCACATCCATCCTCTTAAGGGTATCATCACTGACCAACAAAATTTTACAAACCCTTGGCTTAGATCTGCAAGTTTCCTTGAAAGATTCAAGGCACCGAACTATCAACCACGATAAAATTGCTGGGTGCATTACGATCTGGGCTCTGAGATTTGCTTTCTTAAGATTCTCGATGGTTATAAGAATGTGCCTCATGAAGATGAACTTCCTTAGGTTTATCAGGAAATCTATTATATAGATCCCACTCTTCTTCAAACTGTCTTTATCACCTTTCCTCGGTATGATAAGCCCTTGCACCCACAACTCTAGAATCCGGAAATTTGTAGGCAAACTAGCAATCTTTGGAGCTTTGTCGTCTGAGAGTCCGAGAGTCTTCAAGGATTTTTCCTTGTCAAAGATACCCTTAGAGTCCAGAAAAACGTGAGATATGAACTCGGCTTCTCCTTCATAGGTCAGCCCTACCAAGCTTGCTGCCTTGGTATAAGAAAGCTTGTAAGTCTTGCCATAAGACTTAAAAGAAAAATTCTCCCTATTATCTTCCTGAAAGAAGGAAACTGTTTCATAGAACTCAATAAGTAACTCCGTAAAAACATCGTCTTGGTTCCCCGGTTTGGATACAACAATATCTTCCCAGCCATTCAACTTAATGTTCTTCGAAATAAGAGAATCATAGTTATTGAAGAAATTCGGATAGACTAGCCTTTCTCTGTAAACTAACCATTGTGAAATAGGCTTAGTGGATGACATATCTTGAGAAGCTAGCTCCACAGACATTCAGATTTGTAGTCCTATGAGAAGTTCGGAATAGAGAAAACTGAAGTTCGGAACGGCTTTAAATCGGAGAGGTAGAGATTCGGGACGCGAGAGCTTGAGATCGATGTGGGAAAACTATTTGGGTCCCCTTTATATAGGCAATGAAATGACGGTTCAACTTCCTCGGTTGATCGAACAGTTATGATAAGATGATATCAGATTTGACGGTTGAAAACGAATTCTCAAGAAAACTTGAATCCGATCTTTTTGAGGTTTTTATTAAAACAAAGAATTAAGAAAACTATAATCCGAAAACAAAATAAAAGAAAATTCCAGCAAGGAAAAAATGACTACGAAAACTTGAGTAAGGAAATCATAGCTTTCGGATTGGCTTAAGAGGATTATTCATAATGGGTAATATAAAAATGACTACGAAAAAATCTTTACTATGAAAAGACAGAGTTCGAAAAAAATTTCATACAGAAAACAAACTCAGTACGGAAAACGCATTACGGAAAGCTCAGTACGAAAAACAAATTCAGTAAAAAAACATTCCAAGAATTAAAAAAAACTTGTTAAGAGAGATTCAGTACGAAAGTTCTGTTATGAAAATACTAGTATGAAATTTTCCATTCCGGATGTTTTCAATACGAACACTTCCATTCCAGAAGTATTCTGTACGAAAATGTCCATTCTGGAAAATTGTAGTTCAGGAAATCCAATTCCGGAAATCTTCGTTCCGAAAAGTTTTGGATTTTTTTTTGAAAAAAATCATTTTTAAACTAACAATCAAATTTACTCCCCCTATGAAAAGGAGTGTATTGCTGTAAGGATACTTTTTCAACAGATATTTAATTAAGGAGGATTACCTTACGGTTATCATTCCTAACTTCTATTTAATATATTCAAATCTATCAGAAGGCAAAGATTTTGTGAAAATATCATCAAGTTGATCTTGTGTTCCAATAAATTGAAGAATAATATATCTTTTAAGTGTGTGATCCCTAAGAAAGTGATGCCTAATATCTATGTTTTTTGCACGGGAGTGATGTGCAGGGTTCTTACTAAGGGAAATGGAACTTGTGTTATCACACAAAATTTGAGTTTTAGTAAAACTCAAGCCATAGTCTGTGAGTGTGTGTTGCATCCACAACACTTGATCACAACAACTTCCAGCTGCTACATATTCAGCATCAGTAGTGGAGAGTGCTACAGAATGTTTCTTCTTGCAGGACCAAGAAACTAGTGAATCTCCTAAGAAATGACAAGTTCCGGATGTACTTTTTCTATCCATTCTACATCCACCAAAGTTAGCATCAGAAAATCTTTTTAGAACAAAATCATTTCCAGAAGTATAAAATAATCCTAGATCCATGGTTCCCTTAAGGTAGTGAAAAATTCTTTTTACCGCCTTTAAGTGAGATTTCTTAGGATTGGATTGATATCTTGCACATAAGCATACTGAAAACATTAAGTCTGGTCGACTAGCTGTTAAGTATAGTATACTTCCAATCATACCTCTAAAAGATGTTTGATCTACTGGTTTACCAGCTTCATCAAGATCTAAAGAGTTTGAGGTACCAATGGGAGTACTTATACTCTTAGTGTTGTCATAACCATACTTTTTAAGAAGATCTCTAATATACTTATGTTGAGATATGTAAGTCCCTTCTAGTTTTTGGGAAATTTGAAAACCAAGGAAAAAAGTTAACTCACCCATCATACTCATTTCAAACTCAGATTTCATTAGACTAGCAAAAGAGTCAGTCAAAGATTGCTATGTTGAACCAAATATAATGTCATCAAAATAATTTTGAACAATCAATTTTTTTTTCTTATCTTTCTTTATAAAAAGGTTTGGATCTACATTTCCCTTAACATAGTTATTTTGAAGCAAAAATCCAGTGAGTCTATCATACCATGCTCGTGGGGCTTGTTTAAGACCATAAAATCTTTGGTAAGTCTAAAAACAAGATCCATATGTTTTGTATCATCAAAGCCAGGAGGTTGTTCAACAAAAACTTCCTCTTGAACATAACCGTTAAGAAAAGAACATTTCACATCCATTTGGAAAAGTTTAAAATTAAAGAATGCTGTAAAGGCAAGTAGAATAAGGATAGATTCAAGTCTAGCTACTAGAGAATATGTTTCTTCATAGTCTATTTCCTCTTATTGATTATATCCTTTAGCAACAAGTATAGCTTTATTTCTTACTATGACTCCATTTTCATCACATTTATTTCTGAAGACCCATTTGACTCCAATTACAGAAGTTTCTCTAGGTCTTTCAACCAAGGTCCAGACTTTATTCCTTTCGAATTCATTTAGTTCATCTTGCATGGATTTAATCCAATCATCATCACCTAAAGCGTCATCAGTGCTTTTAGGTTCTAATTGGGAAAGAAATGCTAGATGTTCTACTTCATTTCTTAAGGAACTTCTAGTCCTTACAGGTTGATTTACATCACCAATGATACTATCACTGGGATGATTCTTAAGAAACACCTGATTTGGGTTTTGTAAAACATGTTCATCAACATAGGGTAGAAAATATTCTGGGGTAAACGTTTTAGAAGTATCTTCTAGAACATTATCCTTATCAGAAGGTTCTTCTATCAAAGGTTGATAATCAGTTTTTGAAAACACATCTGAAGATGTAGGCTTGGGTGTTTTAAAAACAAAAGGATCTGACTCATCAAATTTTACATGTACTGTTTCTTCGACAGTACAAGTGTTTTTAATAAAAACTCTATAAGCCTTAGATGTTGTGGAATAACCTAAGAAAATTCCTTCATCAGATTTTGGTGCGAATTTATGTAAGTTATCTTTAGTATTTAAAATGAATACTTTGCAACCAAAAACCTTGAAGTAGGATAGTCTTGGTTTTATACCATTCCATAACTCATAAGGAGTTTTATTAAGAAAAGTTCTGATCAAAACTTGATTTATAGTATAACAAGCAGTACTTACAGCTTCAGCCCCGAAATGTCTAGCTATAGAATATTTACTCAACATGGTTCTAGTTATCTCTTGAAGAATTCTATTTCTTCTTTCAACTACACCATTTTGTTGAGGAGTTCTAGGTGCTGAAAAATTCTGAGTAATACCTTTTCTACTAAAAAAAGTTTCAAAATCAGAATTTTTAAATTCTCTTCCATGATCACTATGAATAGTTTTCAATGGAAGGTTTTTCTCATTTTTAACTTGATCTCTAAAACTCTTGAAATACGAAAAAGCTTCAGACTTATTTGCTAGAAAATATACCCAAGTAAATCTAGTGTATTCATCAACTAGAAAAAACACATAGTATTTGCCTCCAATACTTCCAGTTTGTGTTGGACAAAAAAGATCCATGTGCACTAACTGTAATGAATCGATTTTTGAGACTTCATCGATTGATTTAAAACTAGATTTATGTTGCTTTCCATATTGACAAGGATCAAAAACTTTAGAAGAATCAAATCTATGCTATGGTAGATCCTTAAATAGTTTCTTCTTAGAGAGTTTACATAGGTTCCTAGGGTTACAGTGACCTAATCTTCTATGCCATAACTAGGAGTGATCTTCCATTGCACTAAGTCAAGGTAAATCTTGGCTTCTAAGATCTTATAAGTTTAACGTGTAAACATTCTCTTGCCTATTGGTTGAGAGAATAAATTCTTCCTTGGAATTGTGAACTAAGCACTTATCATTCCTAAAATT
Organism: Viscum album; assembly: GCA_963277665.1. Taxonomy (NCBI): domain Eukaryota; kingdom Viridiplantae; phylum Streptophyta; class Magnoliopsida; order Santalales; family Viscaceae; genus Viscum; species Viscum album. Next base: position 1,541,988,766 of record OY728135.1, on the reverse strand, counting down.
CACAAGGTAACCTTCATCACATAACTGACTTATGCTAACGAGGTTGTGCTTAAGACCGTTAACAAAAAGAAAATTTGAAATCAACGTTTTACCAAGAAGAACAATATTACCAATACCAACAATCTCTCCCTTAGCATTATCTCCGAAAGTTACCTTTACTCCTTTCGTTTTGATAATCTTTTCAAAAAATCTTTTGTTACCAGTCATGTGCCGGGAACATCCAATATCCATGTACCATGTATTGTTTCTAGTACTCTATTTTCCTGAAATCAAGAAGAAAATTAGACTTTCGGAATCCAAACTTGTTTGGATCCGAGATTTCTAGAAAATAAAATTTTAGGTACCCACATCTTCTTAGAAATGTAAGCTTTGTGAAATCCTAGAGATTGGGTTTTGTTTAAGGAACAATCCTTGGCCCAGTGACCACCACATTGACACTTGGTACAAAATGGGGCCCTTTGAGGAACAAAATAATTGTTACTAAAAATTGGTTTTGCATGGGTATAACCAAATCCGGATTTATTTCTTAAAGTTCGTATTTTGGAATACATCTTATCAAAATTTTCTTTACCATGGGTAAAGTTTGATAAACACTTCTTTAAGGAAACAATTTCGGACTTGAGTTTTACAACCAAGTTTTTATCCTCAAAATCAGTAATTTTTGAAATAGAGTTAGGCTTGAAAACATTTTTCTTAGAAATTAATTTTCTAATTCTTTAGAAAGTTTATTCTTCTCAGAACTTACTTCCTCAAGATTTTTGAAATACTTTCAAAATCAGCATTTTTACTATCAAGATCTTTTGAAAGATCTGATATCTCTTTCGTAAGAATAGAATTCCTAGAATTTGCCTTATCAAGTTTCTTATTGAGTTTGGAATTCTCAATCTCAAGAAGTTCGGCAAACCTAGTGACTTCTTCATAAGTAGGTAAAGTATTTTCTTCATCAGAAGAAGATTCTTCATTAGAATAGTTATAATACTTACTATTATTAGAATTTAAATAAACATTGGTCAGTGATTCAACATTTCGTACCTTAACCATAAAACAATGATTATCAATAGGTAATCTGGCTATAAGACCAAAATTCTTCTGTCCTGAAGATTCATAATCAGAAGATTAATCTGAAGAGTCACCACCACTGGCACTCCAGGTGTCATTAGCTTTCAGAACATTCTTAGCTTTGGCTTTATAATACTTCTTTCTGTTCCTCTCTGAATGCCTTTCTTTCCTTTCTTTCTTTTTGAGCAAAGGACAATCTGGTCTAATATGTCCATCTCTTTTACATTCATAAGAAGTAACTTCTCCATCTTTCTTATCTTTCCTATCTTTTTTCTTATACTTGGATTGGAAATTTCTCTGTCCAGCTATCTTGTTCATTCTTCGAGCAAGATTTTCTAGTTCGTTTTCAAAGACTTCACTCTCACTAGATTTGGATTGGAAAATAACTTTCTTAGACTTGGATCTGGTTACTCTCTCAAGAGTCTTAGCTTTCATCTGATTTGAAGTTGTTGTAAAAGCAACAGTACCATTTCCATTCTTCTTCTTGATGTTGTCAGCATCTCTCTTCATTCTAGTTTCATGTTGTAGAAGTGTTCCAAAAATCTCATCAAGAGAGATCTGAGTGACCTTCCTGTTTTCATCTATAGCTGTTCTCTTGGATTCCCACTCATTTGGCATAATATCAATTATCTTATCCATAAGAGCTTCATCATCTAGACCTTTCTCTCCCATATATTGTAGACTGTTGACGATAGTCATAAATCTCTGTTGAACTTTACAGATTGGTTCTCCATAAGGAAAATTGAAGCCATGATATTCAGCTCTAAGCATATCTCTTCTAGTCTCAATCACTTTAGAAGTCCCAAAGTGTGTAACCTCTAACTTCTTCCAGATAAAGTTAGCTTCTTCACAAGAAGAAATTTGGCTATATATATTTCTGGTCATTGAACAAAGTAGAGTATTGCGTACCTTATAGTTGAGTTGATATTCTTGCTTTTCCTGATTAGTGAAAGTTCTAACTTCCTTTTCAGGAATTTTATAATCACCAGTAAGCAAAACAAAGTTATCCACTCCAGTATTAATAACAATGGTCTTCATACGATCTCTCCAGTATTCATAATCATTACCATCAAAGATTGGTGGTCTTGTAGGATTCAGATTATCAATTGAACCAACATTAATTCCTGCCATACTAAAAATAACATTCGGCACACAAACTTGTTAGTCGCAAAGACTCGTAATAACAAAGTTTAGAATGAGAAAGTTCGGAATGGGAAAATTCGGAATGGGAAAATTCGGAATTGGAAAATGAGCAAGAAAAACTTATTCGTGAGTAAAAGTATTTCAGAGACCTCCTCTGATACCAATTGTAGGATCGAAATAGTAATGTAGATGCTCAATTTACAAGAGGGGGGGGGTGAATTGTACGTTTTAAAAATTCCTTTGGAACTTTTAAAGTTAGTTAAGAATAACTATAGTTTCCTTAAGAGAAGGAAAGGACTAAGTTTAACAAAGTTAAACAAGGCAAATTTACAACACCTCTATCACCGAATGTAAACTTGGAAAGAGATTCCGAAAGTAGGTTCCGGAAATATGGTTCCGAAAATTGAAACTTAATAAAAGATTACAATATGAGATTCTTCCTTAAAGCGTATAGAATCTAAATGAAAAAGAGTACAAGTAAGGAAGTATAAGAAAGTTATACTTTCCTTACAATGCAATATGCAACGGAATATAAACATGTAGTAGAACTACAAGTAACAAGATATAAGTCTTTTAACCCAAAGAGAAGGGTATCCAACAACCTTGAATAAAGGTCCCTTGATTTATACTTTCAAGCAAGTCTGTCATACCCACACCGGGGAAGCCCTCGATACGATGATCGGAGTCTCTGTCTTGCTATCCCCGCAAGCTCTCAACTTCATGGTAGTTGGAAACCTCTGTCTTCCTCAGTAATGAAGCCCTCGAACTTTAAGGTAGTCGGCACCTCTGTCTTCCTATCCCCGGAAGCCCTCGAATGTAATCACCAACATTAAGAGTCGCACGAAGCTTTGAGAGTTAATAAGAGCCTCTATCTCTAGAAATCACTTTTAGAATGTAATCACATGAGTCGAAGATTAGTCAGCCTTTCAGCACTTCAACATCGAGTTCTTTCAAATGAGCTCCTATTTATAGGTAAGGTCAGCTCCTTCTCCAACAGTCATATTTTCCTTAAAGATCGGAGGGACCTGTACACATGTCACTTAGACAACGGTTAGTTTGTAACAAAATATACGACATCGTTTTATAACAAAACAAGTGTAAAAGAATGTACGACATCGTTTTAAATTCTAACTCAAAAGTTCGGAATGAAAGATTTGGAATGAAGGTTCGGAGTGTAATGAAAATAATAAAGAGTAGACAAATTATAGAAGTGTAAGAAGAATAAAAGTTCGGAGTCTAACCAAAATATTTTTTGGAGTCTGAATTAATTCAGTGTTTATAAAACAAAGATAATCAGATTATGTTTAATAGGTGAATTCGGAATGAGAATTCGGAATGAGAATTCGTCATCAGAATTCGTAATGAGAATTCTTCATCAGAATTCATAATGAGAATTCTTCATCAGAATTCGTAATGAGAATTCCTCATCAGAATTCGATATGAGAATTCATCATCAGAATTTGTAATAAGAATTCGTTGTCGAACTTCATAAGGATTCATATCCTGAGTCTGGAATAGAACTTAGTCAGAGTTTGTATCTGGAATTCGGGATGAAACTTCCTTACAGTTCTTATCCAGAATTCGGATCCTAAAACAGAATGCTTCATATCAAAGTTTCAACGATTCTGAGAAAATAGAAATGAATCCGAATCTCATACTTAAGAAAAATATGGATGAAAAAATGATAAGGATTGTTTTTCTTATAAAATCAATTTTCCTTATAAAAGAAATTTTCCTTCAGAAAACAATTTTCCTTATAAAAGCAATTTTCCTTAAGAAAACAATTTTCCTAAAGGTAAGGTGTTTGTGATTTTCAAAACAAGAAGGAATGGAAAAGTCATAAGGAAAACCTTATTGACTCAACATATAACAACGAAATTAGAAGATCCAGTACGACAAGAACAACTACGTTTAGGGTGGCCCTTTGGACGTGGGAGCGGGACGAGGATCCTAATAAAGTGACACAAAAAGAATGGATATGATGTGATGACATGTTTAAATGAATTACAACCCACTTTTAATAATTATAGTTTATCTTTAAGAAAATTGGTTAGGATTATCCATTAGAAAAATAGTCAAACTAATCATATATAGGGAACATCACCTTAGATGTTAGATGATAAATAAAGAACATTAACTATGTGGTAGGTGATAGATAGTAGAGGAAATAGATTCTCTAGAAATGATCTAGGACATGGAATCCCTTATTTTTGTTAGGTAAATATATCACTTTAGGACACAATATTTAACACATTAAAAGATCATTTGGGTTTAGTGTATTTTAAATTAAGACCAATTTCATGGATTATAATACGTTATCATCAACAAAAATACAATTCAATTATTTGGGGGTACACACTTTTAATCCTTCCTAAATCGTTTAAATATAGGTAATCTCATGGGGTCTTGTATAAAAAGAAAGCGGTGAGTGTAATGGAAAGGAATAGAAAAATTGAAATACTTAGAATTTGATAAGTAGTTATATAAATAATTAATGATAAAACTAATATAATGAATTTAAAAACATAATGTATAATTATTATAAATTTGAAATGTGGCTATGACAAAAAAATTGGCCAATCATAAAAATATCACAAATGTGAATCCCCAAGGTTTCATATCACCGAGATACATCACCATGGTTTCATATCAGCAAGGCCCATCCCAAAGGTTTCATATCACCAATATCCATCCTCAAGGTATCATATGACCAATAACCCTCCTAAAGATGTCGCATCAATAATATCCATCCACAAGATGTCATATCACAATTGTGTTATAAATCATAATTACCATGGTTATTAACAAAGGTATTATAAGAATTTCACCACTAGAGAGTATATCCTTACCCAATTAATTATATTTTCATACGTTTTCACACATAATATGTTTTAAATAATGTGATCCACATTTCCCACAAAAGAAATAATTTCATAAATAACCAATGGAAATTAAAAGCCAGTTTTATTTAAAAAATCATTGCAGACAAAGTGATATAGTGTTTTGAAGAGACCATAATTTTTTATTCATTAAAAGGGTAGATGAATTTCATATATTTAAATCCATAAATCCAAAATACATATGTACATATAGTTGAATACCCATGAAATAAATTTGTGAATTCAAAATATGATATTTTCCGATACATATAATAGAGATTCAAGGAAAAGAATTTAGCATCATGAAGGTATACATTGTGTGTTATGAAAAGTGAATAATGGGAGAAAACTATTATATCCCATTGATGAAAAATAAAATTGGAAATAGTGTGAAGATATAAAATGTCTAATTAAAATAATTATCTCTACAATTACACGACACACAATAATTGATGTACATAAAAGTGAATGAATAGTAGGATAATTACATTTGTAAATAATAGAACATAACATTGACTAAGGAAAAGGAATAATGATAGGGAATTGAGGTCCCCCATTGATAAAGCACTAATTGATATTTATAATTAAAAAAAGAATAAAAGTAATGAATAATTTACATTTATATGTCTTACAAAAGGGAAGTTCTTGAATTAAAATTAAGAAGAGCATAATTTCATTACTAAATAACGGTATATAACAATGACTAAGAATAATGAATAATATGAGAGAATTGGGGTCACCCATTTTAAGATGGAAAATGTTCAGTAGACAGGAGATATAATAGGTATAAAAATATTGATTATTTTAAATTTAGATTACTCACAAAATAAGTTACTTGATTGAAAAAAAGGAGATGAGAATTTCTCTTACGAAATAACAGTACATAACATTGACTAAGAAAATAGTATAATGGGATATAATTGAGGTCTCCCTTTGATAAAAAAAATAAATTTAATGTAGTATAAAAATATACGGTGCATAAAAATAGTTATTCATAGATATTTATATTACTCACAATAGATGAGTACTGGATTGAAAAATTAGAAGATGACGATTTACCCTATCTTGAAAAGTTTCTCCCTAAATCAAGGAGGGGGAACCCTATGACCTTGGATACAACTTGGGAACAACTAGGATGATATTAATGGTGATTAAATGGAAATAAATTCTTATATTTTGAATATTGAGTATATAGGAGGAACAAAGGGTGATATTTATACAAGAGGATTTTTTGGTTTATGTTATTAAATATTGATTATTTTAAAATATAACCAAAAAATTGTCACACCAATCCATTTGAATAATATTTATACAATATTTACGAGTGTAAGTGTGTAGATGGATGTGATATACAAAAAAAAACAATTCAACAGCTTCTATCCAATATAATTAATTCAAACAAATCAAAAAAATATTTATAATTAAAATTAATGTTTTTTGATCAAAAATGATACTTATTAATTTATAAATAGAAACTATTATTAATAAAATAATTTTGATACATTTAAATGATATTTAAATTGAATAAATTGTATCATAAATTTATAAATAGTTGTGATATAATAATTATTTAAGAAAATCACAGAGCTTTTAAAAGTGACAACTTTCACTTTTTTCAATGAAAATTCCATTTTTTTTATTAATATAAAAATATTACTCTAAGAAAATTTTACAGTGATGAGTAAAAAAATGAATTTATTTACTTCATAATAGTTTTATTATTTATGGAATTTTTTTTAAATAAATAATTATTTAATTGAAATTTTGTTATTCAAAAGGAAAATCAACATTTATACCATTATAAAAACTAATTTTTTTATTCATCAAAATAAATTATATTTTATAGAAAATTTTAAATAATTATTAGCTGAAATAAATTATTATTAAATACTTCCACATGCTTTTTTTAAATAATTTATTTTATTATATTTTAATATATTACAATTTTGTTATATATTTAAATAATTCGGATGATCATTTAAAAGAATCTATGTAACCAAGAAATTAATGACCAACAATCTTGTATATAATGATAAAAATGCCGACTGACCAAATTAGTTGAAAACAATAAATGTATTTGATAATATTTACAAATAAATGCACAACATTTTTTATACAACATCCTTCAATTTGATTCCATCAAGATTCTAAATCATTTCTGGAATGAAATTTATTTCATTAACTCTATGATTATTTTCTATAACATAGTTCTTGGTTGGGATGATTAATGTGAATTTAGGCAACCATTATTATTATATTTTACTTTTTATATTCTTTGTTAGTCTTCCCATTGTAATATTTTAATTAATAATAGTAATTATTATTTACTAAAAGTAAATTTATTATTCAAATTAATAATGTGTTTTAGGTTTTCTAGTTAGTTTTTTCTATCCTTTTACTTTTCCTTATTTTATAATTTCATTTGAGATTATTATTTTAAATTTTCATCATGATATATTAATGTTTTCCTATGTTCTTATAATCAAAAATTAATTATAATACAATATTTTTATTAAGAACATAATGAAATTTCCAGGCAGTTACATTCATCCCCATTATGAAATATTGTCCCAAAAAGTATTTTTTTATAAAATAGAATACTATAAATATCACTAAATAAGATTAATTATTCAGTTTGTTCATCCCTTAAATATGGTTTGTAGTTATTAATGATGTGGATTCCTTCAATGATTTAGGGTTCATGCCTCACAATGGTACCTTAGGATATTTTCAAAATTGTGTAATTCTATTAGCCAAATAAAAATCATTCAAATTAGATTAAAATGATGGATGGATAGATAAACAAAAGAAAATTGTTTCTAATATATAATTTCAAATAATCATCTTGAATATGTTTCCATAAAATAATAATATTGATTCAATTTAAAATATTTTTAAGATGTTTTTTGATAAATCAATTTTTATTCATTCCTAATAAAATGAATATATAATGATATATATATATATATATATATGATGATTAGAGTTCTCCAACATCTACCATGTTTAGAAAAATATTAATTTCTTTATGCATATGTAATAGAGAGAAAAAGTTAAAAATTACATGATGGTGCTTCCCATTATTATCATGGTAATAATGTAGGGAGTGAAGGATTCCCCAACAGAAAAAACATTATCCTTGAAATAATTGAGTGATGGTATAGGTATTAGATACATTATAGATATCCTTTCACGATGATTGAATATTATAAAATATTATGATGTTAGTTTACCCTAATTCAAAATACTCATTGTACATAGATATTTTGGAAGAGAAAGAAGAGTACTTTATTATCTTAACCCTTAACTCATTAAATATTATATAAAACAATGTAATTAATACATAAAATGAACATCTAACTGACTATTTATAATGGAATAATCTATCTTTTATTTATACTATTCAAATAAATCCAACATAACTAATCGTGTGTGATCAAATTTTTTAATAGAATATTGTATATAAATTTTACAAAATTAAAATTTTGAATGTTTAATCTAACCAAATTTTATAATATCCATCTTTATGAAAAAAGTGTGTCACTCTTGGATCAATTTTTTGTTTTTTTTGTGGTTTTCTCAAGCCACATATCATAAATAATTAAATTAAGAAATTTAATTTTTTATTCTAAGTTATTAATGATTTATTTCCTAACCAAAATTCATATGCTAATCTCTATTCCATTAATAATGTTTCATAATGATCATGTGGATTTACCAATGAATATACCCAGGGAGATTGAAATTAGGAATGAATCAAGGGAGATTACCATGCACCATTTTTTTCAACTTTTGATCAATGCGATTGTTTTTTGTGTTACCCCTCGTTACATCTATACCAGAGCCACATCAGCTTGTTCAAATCTGGATAGATATTTCATTGATCAAAAACCACATACTTAATACTTAAAGAAATACATGTATGTTTTAAAAATATTTAGACATTTACAAAGGTTTCTTACTAATGTTTTTTAATCCTAATTTCCACAAATATGTAATCTGTATTTTTATACCAACTATTGGGACCCCTATTTTGTTATTACCTAAGTATTTCCTTTCATGAAACAACATTTAACATTTTGGAAGATAATTTTGATTTAGTGTATTGGAAATTAGATACATATTTCATTTATTTTAAAAATTATATCATAAAAAACTCAATTCAAATATTTTGGGAGACAACTTTATGATTCCTTCCAAAGTCATCTTAGTGCAGGTAATCTCAAGGGGACTTATATGAAAAGAAAGGGGTGAGCATAAAGCCCAGTAAGGGAAAAAATGAAATACACATCATGTGATCATGAGGATTATAAAAAAGTAATTATCATATGAATATGAGGCATATCATAATATAAAGAATACTAATTATGATAATTAAATGTGGATAAAATAAAAAATTAGTTATTTATAAAAATATCACCAAGGTCCATCCCCAATGTGTTAATTCACCAAGGTCCATCCCCAAGGTGTTATACCAAAATAGTACTAACCCATTGTTTCATAGAACTAACACCCACCCCCAAGCTGTCATATCAAAGTGGTCCATACCTGAGGTGTCATATCACCATGGTCCATCCCCAAGGTATCATATCACCATGGTGTCCAAAATTATAATTATCATGGTTATTTAGCAATGTACTTTATTAGTGTCATAAGTATAGCTTAATTAAAAATTTATTAATAAGATATCTACCATGGTGATACATTCATATTTATTAAATCATCTGATCCAAATTTCAACTAAATGAAATAATTTATCACTAACCCAAGGAAATAAATAAATGTTTTAATTTTAAAAAATTTTACATACAAAGTGATTTAATGATTTGAACAAAACATCCTTTTTAATAACAGAAAATGGAATATTGGTTTGATATATTTAAATAAAAGAATGAATATGATATATATATATATATGTAAATACCCACGTAATAGTTTTGGGAATTCATAATTTGATAATTTCTCATATAGGAAAGTGAAATTTCAATAAAATAATTTTTCAAAAAGAAGGTTTACATTGTGGCTTGTGAAAGGGGAATATTGTGGGGAATATAAGGTCTCTAATTTATGAATCATAACTTATCAAGTAATGAGAATACCATAAGTTTATTTAAATTAATTATCTTTACAATTAGAATATACACAATAAATGATGTATGAAAAAGTGAAATAAGAGTAGAATAATTACCTTATTAAATGACTTTACATAACATTGGCAATGAAAAGTCATGATGGGAGGGAATTTGGGAAATCCAATTTATAAATCCTTATTTTGGTTGTATAGGTAAAAAATTCATAAAAATAAATTATCTTTTACATTTATAATACATAACAGGAGATGTAATTTATTAAAAATAGATAAGAAGAAAATTCCCTTAAGAAGTAATGATACTTAAAAATAACTAATTAAAATGAATACTGAGAGGGAATAGAGGTCCAAAATTATTAAAACACTAAATTTTAAGTTGATGGTTGATCTGAAGTGCATAAAAATAATTAACATTTAACATTTAGATGAATTTCAAAATAAGGGTACTTAATTGAAAAGCAGGAAATGATAATTTCTAGTACTAAATAATGGTTCATAACATTTCCTATGAAAAGGGAATAATGGGAGATAATTGAGGTGTCACATTGATAAAAAACTAAATTTTAAGTATATGGAACATAAAAAGTTCACAAAAATAAATAATATTGGACATTTAGAGGACTCACAATAGATGAGTAATTTATTAAAAAATAAGAATACAAGAATATAACTCAACTTTAAAAGTTTTTACTTCAATTGTGGCAGGGGAAACACTAAGACCATATAGAAACCATGGTAACTCCTTTGAGTATATTTAAAGAAGGGAAATGGTCATAATTTTGTGTCTTTTTAATTTGGAGTGGATATGTATGGAAAATATGGGTATTTACACATGAGGAGTGGTAGGATTAAGTGATTAAATATAGGATACTTACCATTATAAGACAAAACAATTTTGTGGCCAACAAATTATTATTTTTTGGAATATTTAAGAATATAATTTTTTTTGATCAATACCTCCAAAATCCAAACCACACCTTGTATCTAACAAAATCAATGCACAGAAATCAAAAATAAATTTGTATTTAAAATTAATTTTTTTTAAATGAAAGGAATAAATTCCTAACTGAAAAAATATATTTTAAAAATATTTTTTAATTACTAAATGGTATTTTTATTAAATAATATTTTTCATAAATTTACAAATCATAATGGCATAATAAAGTTTTTATAAAATCAAAATGATTATAAAAGAGGAAACATTCCAATTAAAAAATCATCTTTTTTATAAAAAATATAAAAAAAACTTATCTAATTTTGATGACCATCAATGAATTTTATTTCATCATAAAAAGTTTATAATTTTAATAATTTTAATTTTTTATGAAAGTAATTATTTTAGAGAATTTATTTTATTTAATAGAAAAATATACAATTAAACCATTATAAAAATTACATTATTATTCAAAAAAATATATTATCATTTAAAAAAAATTATATGCCTATTAGATGAAATAAAAAATTATTTACAACATATACATAAAAAATATTTTAACAAACTTTTTTATATAGGCTTTGAAAATAATACCTTTTGATTATATCATTAGTCAAACATGGTAAAAATTTAAAATCATCAATGTAACCATCAAATTAACAAACAACTATTTTGTTGACTAAGTATCAAAATGTCAAAAAACAATTTTCATGAAGAAAATATATGTATTTGATCATATTTTCATGTAAATACACCATTAGTTCTATGCTTTATCATTAACATCAATTCTATCAATATTCTATATCTTTTTTTGAATTTATTTTTTTACTCACTCTTCGTTACATTTTTATAGAGATTTTTTGGGGAGGGTTGATTATAGGAGATTGAGGTGACCTTTTTATTATAATTTACATTATCTATTCCTTGTTAATATTCCCATTTTTATATTTCTATTAATAATTAGAATTATTGTAGACATAATAAATTTCAATTAAGTGATGGAATAATGTTTTATTAGGTTTCTAGTACTTTTTCTCTGTACTTTAACTATTACTGGTTGTAAAATTTAATCTCCTCCAATGATGTAAAAAGTTCTTCATGAAATATATATCTTCTTCATAGTAATAATAATAAAAACTTATTTATAAAAATGTTTTATATTAAAAACATAATGTTATTTTTAGGGCATTACAGGAAATGCCTCACACCATTATGCCATGAAATGAGTTTAAATGAAATGTGGTTTAACATCATACAATGATGATGTTGGACATGAACTTTAACATGATACTATGTTGATTATAAATCCCATTGTTTAACATCACGTTATTGGAACATGTAACCATTAATTTTTTGGTCTCTCAGCTTAGACCTGTGAAACAAATTGAATAATGTATGCCCAATAATGGTGGTAGAGGAAATAATAGTTTAGAAAGACGGGTGTATTCAATAGAAAGGCCTATAATTTAAAGGAATTTTATAAGAACCTACATCTCAAAAAATAATATGGGATGATTCACAAACACTTTAATAAAATGATTCTTAGACAATGACTGTAAATTTCATGATATTTAGTTTGGACTATAGATTGAAACTTCTCGAAGAATATATGTACTATTGTGGAGTAATTACATGATGTGAAAGGATGTAAAATAAGTACAAAAATTTCAAAATAAATTAATAGGTAGGAAAACATAGTTTAATGTTATGATACATGGAATTGGGATCCACTCCTAGTTTAATGTAATTGTGTTTGGACAAATGGAACCAGACAAAGTTTAGTATGTTATTAAGGAATAGTAACACGATGTGAGTGAAGGGACGAGGGAGGTATTTCCAACATCTCTCTTAAGGGGAAGAATGAAAAATATTTAAGGTTATGATGTTGGAACATTATTTTTTTGTTTCAAAAGAATGTGTCGGTCATTAAAAGTGATACCTGAAATGAACATGGGGAACTATAAGGCCACTAAATTCCACACAAAAAAATCCTTGAGATAGCTTGCACACCATATAAGGTCATTATGGATGGACCATGTAATTTATTTGAAGTTATTAATTCATAAACTGGATGGTGTTGTGTCACCAAGGAACATGTGCCACATTAATGTAATGTTAATTGAAGTGAAAGAGTGTCCTTGGGGGCCACAAGATGTTTCACAAAATTAATTTTTGAAATACATGTACCCAATTTAAGGTTGTGACACTTGGGACAGGGCTAATCATATCAAACTAATATTTTTAGTGTGTTGGAGTGGAAAACCTAATAGAGACTGAGGAGCCTATGAGGCCTGATAACACACAAAAAATTCTCAAGATGATTCACACGTAGTCTAAATTCACGATTCCTTGACTTGTGATCCTTTTTTAAGCTCATAGATTCTGAACCATGGGAACTCACATGTTTCAACTTTTCTTTTGTAAAACCCCCTCTCAAATCCCTAGATCACATGATCCATGATTTGTGATGAAAACTATGAGCGGTATATTCTTCCCCTTGTTTGTAGGGATGATAACACAGTGAAGGGAATAAGCAGATAAAAATACCATTAAGGCTATTGCGACTTATCATACATAGAAAGTGAGATATTGGGCACTAAATGGAAGATGTGGAACACCTAATTACCATGTTCAAAACCCATTCTATAAACCCACATTAGTTATGGTAATGGGAAAATGCCGGAAAAACTATTTAATGATTTTGAAACACATGATACATCCTTTTCTACATAAGAACCATTCAGGAATGTTCCCAATAAGTTCAGTGAGAATATGTGGAATGAGAAAACTCTTTTTGAAAGCCTATCCAGGTTTGGAGGATGATGATAATACATGTTGGAAAATGTGTTAAGCACACATATGAATGTATGAGTAGGTTAGAGTCTAGCCTTTATTGGAGGGTAATGACTGAAAGTTGGGTTAATAGTTTGTCTAAGACCATGTAAATATATATAAGTGTCACTACATATACCAATGGGGTTGGAATCAATCCACATGAAGTTATAAAATATATAATGGTTGGAGATTGATGTCGATAGGTTGACACCATCTCTAGAGAAGAAATCATATCATCTCACATTTGGAGTAACTTAGTTTTATATGGGTTATTTAATGATATCCAATAGTCATCATATGAGGAATACTAGTTTCATATGGGGTAAGGATGCAGTTTAAAATTGTGCGCTGAGGACGTCATCCTAGTAGTTTATAGTCATAAAACATAGATTATAAATTCCACTAGTTTAAAGTCAAATATCTTAGACAGTAGTAAATGTTTATGGTTTATGGTCATTTATAATTTACTAAGGGTACTTGTGTATCACAAGGATTTATGTGTGACATGAATGATTGATTAAACAATGTTATTGGAGGGTTTAAGGGGCCATATACCACCCAAAACTCAACAAACCTTTCCCTGAGTCAATATTATGACATTGGGATATGAAAATACCTAAAATGTGTCAATAAAGGGTTTGAAAAAAAAATCAATAATATTTCTATCAATATTTATACCATGATGGTGGGAATTGAGCTAAATGTAGTTATGGAACATGGAGTGGTTGGAGATCGACACCGACATGGGGATACCCTCTCGAATAGGGATACTATATCTTCTCATATTCAGATATGAGGCATCCCAAATCTATATAGGGTAAGGTTATTGTTTAACATTATGTTCTAAGGATGATGGTGTTTTATCATCCTATTTCTGTGAAATGGATAATATTGGTTTGATATAGGGTAAAATATTCTCTCATTAAGATGCATCTCGATTCTATAGTTTCTATGATCACATTTTAACATCATGTGATGAGGATGTGGTGAATGGAGATTTTTCCCTAACATGCCTATTGATTTATTCCCTAAATCAGGGGATGGGGGTATCTTATCCATCCAATGGATTGAGGAAACTGAATAGAAATTATACATAAAAAGGTACCTATGTGGGAATTTTTTTTGATGACACCGTATGTAATAGAGTGTTTTGTAGTGAATCTTTGACTAGGACCAAAGAAAAAAATTCTAGGAATCACTGGGTATCCATTAACTATGGAAATCAAGCCACATATTGTTATTAAAGGCGGTTTAATGGGATAACTAGACCACCATGGTTGAAGCAAGATGTGAAAATGAGTGGTGAATGCACACATTTTTTGGTCATAATGCTTGGAACGTGGCTTATAGTTTGATGTCAAAGAGAATTGACCAATTGAGGATGAGGGATTTCATGAATTTTTTTGGTGAAAAAGAGTTAAAACTCGATGGGAATATTCCCATGGAGGCCTTGAACCATTGTAGAAAAATATTTATATTGGTTTCACATAGCTTAATGTCATACTTCCAGGACCATTGAAAAGAATTTTAAAGTCATGAAACTTGGACTATGTAAAGTACTTTACAAGTAATGATTGAAATACTATGGATATTATTTTCAAGTGTATTTGAGTGATAAGATATATTTAAAATAATAAATTAAATGAGTGAATACATGCTAACGTACCGAAAAATAATATGTAAAGCCTATAGATATTTTAATGTCGAAATTCTTAGACTAGAGGTGTAAAGGAAAACTATTTAAGGTCATGATTCTTAGATTAGAATGATTTTGGAATCAATGGTATCTATTTGGAATGGATGTGGTAAGAATAGATGTGAAAGAATCCATGGGAGTCTCTTGTATGACAATCATACCTTCAGACGGACCATGTGTTGTTTAAGGACATGATGTAGAGACTAAAAACGGAGAAAGGGGATGAGGGGTTGATAGATTTATAGGTGGGTCCAAATAAAGAATGTACACTAATCACTATACATCTTATAAGTAGTGGAATATTTCCACATGTATTTTTGATAGATGGTATCGTAGAAGACCGATGATGGTGGGTGAAATCCTCCGTGGAGAGGTAATTGAGGTAACCCATAGTTGTTTTGGTGGATACCATGCTTATGACGTGGCATACGGCTATAATTTATCATTGTGTATAGATGTTGTTGTGAATATCTCATAATTATCATAAATGGAATACCAATTTTAAATGGTCTAAGATCTATTAGATCATCCCATTCTTATTGTACGAGGCATACTGGTTTTAGGTGGGTTTAGAATAATCTATTATTAAGAGACATTGTGGGTTTATATGGAGTAATATTGTTGTTTGACCACATTCACTAAGGATATAAGGTATTTTAGTTTAAATTCATAAAAATTACACTGTATGGGGGAATTGGTTAGTTTCAAATAGATCAGAAAATAGTGGATGCAAATATTTTAAGGTCATAGTGATTGGGCCCGTCTAAACATTTTATGGTAATAATACAATAAACGTTTAAAAATAGTTTTATTTCATACTCTTGAGAGCCTAAATCTTATAGTACTATCATAGATTTTGGACCAATGTATCCTTAGGTGAATTAATTTTTATGAAATTTGGGGTTTATGTGAGGTGATATACACTCTCCTCCCATGGTAATCAAAGAGTACACTCTACTAGAATATATAATATTAATGATGCTAGGCCCCTATCATTTTGTAGCAAAGTTTGGTATATTTTTTTTGGGTATCATCAAACTTTTATGAACAAGAAACGTGTCATCTTAGAGGATGGATTAAAGGATAATTTTCATATTCAATTCTTTTGTTGTTCTGTTTGGGTGACTCTCTAGATTTTACAAGTCCCATAGCCTATTTTCTTCAAGGGATTATAACTTATCTAGATATACATTTTCCACTTTCCAGAACATTTTGGTCCTAGAAACAGGTTACCTATGATGGAACTAAACTTATATAGGATATAATAACTATATTACATATAAGAGGATGGATTGGGTTACCAAGGTGGAATAATTGTATATTGTATGATAGGACCATAGGGCATTGGGGAGATTTTCTAGCCAAGTCATCTTATTTTGACACACTATCTTCTGCAAATATTTTGAGAGGGTATTTTTGAAAGACACAATATTCCCATTTTCATATGCATTTTAGCAAGAAGTATAGTTGGACTGAATGTTGTACATGGTGAATAATTTATCTACCTAGGAATCCCACATGTTATTACTATTTTCCAAGAGAATATATTGAAAAATAATGACTTTATGTACAATGAGGAGGCTCATGATCTTGATAAAAAATCAGGAATTGACTTACACTAGGAGAATCCAATATTTCCATATGGAGAAGAATAATAACACATTCAGAATAAACCTATAAAGGATAGCTATCATTGTAATGTAATAACCCATGAATTCAAGTCCACATAATGAAATGGTCCATAAATTCTTGGTGGTGTGGAGAAGGTTCAATGGTCAATGAAAAAAGATGGAATGAATATGAAACACAAAAAAAAAACACTTGATGAACTCATTATAGTCATTGAAAATAGTGAACCAAAAGTATCCCAGAATTTAAATATGGTGGGAGAGATTCAATTCTAACTAATGGGATTCACCAAAACCATCATAGAATTCCTGCATAACCAATGGAAACTTTTTTCCATTATACCAATAGAGGAGAATAGCATAAAAACCACATCGGTGGAGGGTTGATTTAAGTATAGGGTCACTCTGTAATTTAAAACAAACATCATTCCAATTGATTCAATCATGATTGAATCATTCTAGTGGAATAATTCTATAATGTAGATACTCGATAAAGGGAGTTTACAAATTAGTTGGTTTCTTCGTTACTGGGGGGTAGAGGGTATATTCATAGAATCATCAACAAATAATTGGTTTACATATTCCGAGTCATTATCACCATCTTAAATGGGAATAATGATGACCCTATAATTTTCCACATGGATGATGAAGTATTCTCTATTAGGTTCTACTAGAGACATGTTAAGTATTACCAAGGCATTGAATTGATCATTCTGTGACTAGGTAATGTGATCCACTTTCGGTTGTGAAGGGAATAGAGCCATCAACAAATGAGTATTCCTCACTAGGGGAATAAGATATTATTTTCAATTGACTTAGCGACTATTAATATTCAACATTATGAACTAATATTCACCTTTTATAGGTTAACTCGGGACCTCAATCTTGAGCTCCAGCCCAAAAGAAATATTGAGAGCTTGATACTATACCAAATTTTTAGTTCACTTTTCTTAAAAATAGTAGTGAGTATAGAATTATTTCCTATGATGGTGGAAAAAATATAATCTCAAGGCCCACAATTGTTTGCTTGGGTTTTATGTGTCATCATCTATTTGGGATCCGAGAGGTACCATCAAAATTGATAACATAAAACAAAATGCAATTATCTAATAAGAGGAGTTCCTCATATGAGAATTCAACATTCAGGGGTAGTTCTTCAGTGTCATGATGGGTGGAAAAATGATTTCCAAAACCAAATCCACGAATGATTTATAGGAATTTACCTAATATAGAACTATTAGAGGATCACTACCCAACATGCCAATTGTCCTTTCAGCATTGGGTGATTGGTAATATACGTTAGTAAGTCCACCAAAGAAAAAAATTGTATCTCATAATGAAAAAAATATTTATAAGACTTCTGCGCAACACAAAATGGAAAGGGGAAGATCTTATCAATTAGGAAATATATGGTCTCTATGTCGAGGATCATGCAACTGAGGTAGTATAAACCGATTTCTCTACACTAATTTTTTTTCTAAGTGATATAGGCACCGAGAGACTATTCCATGGTGGTCACATAGAGGAACAAATGCTTCCCTGATACAGGTGGAATCATAACCTGATGTTTTAGTAGGTACTGCTTGATATCCGAAAAAAATTATTACACTCTTCTTCCCACTAGTAAAAGGTTCCTTTCTTAATAAGTATTGAAAAGGGATTACACATTCTGTCTAGATTTGTAAAAAATATGTGAATGTAGTGTAGTTGGATTTAAAGGAATTACAACTATCAAAACATCTCAAGGGATGAAACTAATTAATAGAAATTATTTTTTTGGTATGATATTGATTCCTCTATATTTTATATGTAATGATGAAAAAAGTCCCAGAGGTAACATAGAATTCCCACATTGATGGGTTCATCACAAAATATTGATTTGAGAGGAATTCAAACACTTTTTCATGGTCATTGAGATTGTCTAAAAACTGGAGGGATTTGACTACTAGTTCTTCAATGTAAATTTCTACCAAAATCATGAGTATTGGGTTGATGATATGGTTGATGGGCCATAGATAAGTGGATCGTAATGTTTTTTTAGAAAATATGGATTGCATAATTGAAACAACTCCCTTCAGCCACCATGAAAGTGGTGGACTCCCAATCCTTTGGTGATAAACATTTATGACTATATCTATAGTATCCATCCATATAATAGAGATAACTGAACCCTATGGTGGCATAAAATCAATAGTTCTGTCAGTTGAAGAGGAAAATCATGATTCCAAACATTATGGTTGAGGTCCCAGAATTTGATACGGTCTATGATATTCCTATTCTTATTCCCAGAGAGGATGAAGTAGGGTAGAATTATTGTGTTCTAGAATTACATAATGAAGTTTTATTTGATTGTATTGTCAATATCATCCTCAACCATAGCACCATTGGAGGGTTTTATCATTCTAGGAGGGTAATTAAACCCAAGAGGATTCATTAAGATGCAAAGACAGTGAACGGTGACATGAGGGTATAGTCTTGGAATCTCATCATAAATCTAATAATATATTTTATAATACTACTTCAGGAAATCCACATATTGGTAAATCTCATCTAGAGAAATATCTACACCGAACAACATCAGCCTAAAATCTTTCACTGTACCAATGTTCAACTGGTTCAACTCATCAATTATGTTGGAGAAATCCTCTTCAAATGTACAAGGGGAATATTCCAAATCCACTTCATTGTGTCATATAAGAGAATCAGTGTATGTATAATCTTTTCCAAGTTATCCCAATCAGGGTTAACACAGGTTCCCACTTGGGTGGACATAGAATCCCCACTAAGTGGTACCTGCTCTGTTGATATTGTGGTGTCAAAATCTATTGATTTTATTCTATCATGACTCCTACAATAATGTATATTCTTTATATCAAATGAATGGTTCCAAGTTATATTCAATCATGTCAACCCCTCTACATTAAACATGTGAGAATTCTGGAAAATAGTGGCTCTAAGGATAATTTATAGATACATAACAAGAGAATGGGAATCAAGGGACAACTGACCTATCCGATTTAAGAGTACGAGTTAATATGCAATAAATATTTCATTATATGGAAATGAATCAATTTTAGTTGGAGAAAAAACCTCCCATTTATGGATTTATGGGCTGCAGCAAATTAATCGGGATAATGAAGGTGTCATTAAATTCATCCCACAGATTGATGGCTGTGGTTATAAAATCCTTGGGAGAATTGATACAATCAACCTAGCTATTTGGAACTATCTTCCATCATATATTGTAGTTGTCCACATCTAGAGAGAAGCCTTAAAAGAGCCAGTGAGGGAAACATCACATTGTTAGACCCCGACATTCCCATTAAGGGGTACTTGAGGCACAAGTGATATAGGGAGGGAAACACCATAGGAAAATGAATCCAGTGACTGCCTTGTAAAGCATTGTAGGAGGTATCATATAATAATTCTATGAATTCAGTGCTTGGTAACAATCCATAAAACTAGGTATTCAAACAAATAATTCTACACTTTTTCTTCCCAATATGATAATAACTCAGAATATTCATGTTAGGGAGAGTTTTATAAGATTCTATTAGTCCAAGAATGTGGATAGTTTGGGTCAGAATGAGGTTAATCCTAAAACCACAATCCACGAAGAAGTGGATGATCTGAAAACCATTGAACTAGCCTATTATTTACATCATGTGTATTATCCCATACACAAGTATTCCCTCATCTTCAATAAAAAATGAAATGATGTCTTGGGATTCCTTTATCTCATCATTCTCTACATAGCATACCTAAGATGAATATGCCTATGCATCAAACGAGAGGGTGAATTTGATGGTTTTTTCATGGACCTCAAACATTTATATTGATAATAAGTGGGACATAAGGATTTAAATCCGTAGGGGTATGCCATTTGGGTATATCAATAAGATATATTTCTTGGGAAAGGGAATTCCTTTTATTAAGAGGGTTTTTCCTTAACTAGGGGAACAAAATATTATACTGGGAGAACCATTGAGACGTGTATAGTTCCAATTTTATTCTCCTATAGACTAGTTTACCTACTATAAAAAACAATTTTTAGACTATTTGTTGGTTGAGTATTGGCTGTGGCGGGATGCAGCCAATAACGATGTGGTAGCAGATAGTTACATAGCCAACTAAAATGGTCAGATGTGGAGGCATACCTGGTAGGGTGTAATAGTTTGAATGTTCTTATCAGGATGTATAAAAAAATAATTCATGGTCTCGATAGAATATATAGATCAGTTTGAGTAACTGTACAGGTTATTTAACGGACTCACATGTCCTCGACCATTCATTAGATAGTTTTAGGTAGAGGGTGCATGGAATGTTTTCTTGGAATTATCCACTGAAGATAATCAAGAATTTGGCTACCAGTGCAATTATATTCACATAGGAATACTCTTTATCATAATCTGGTATTTAATACAATGTTGGAATACCCCATTCACATCTCCTATCATGGGGGCATAAAATCAAAAAGGGTGTGAGATGGACCCATCCCCGAAGGGGGATTTTATTTACTATATACTCTCAATGCCTATTCTTCTGAGACATGGAAGGATACGAGATAGAAATAGAAACACTGTCTTTATAGGTTGTAGAAACAACATGAGGTTCAATCCGACCTATGTGAGCTCAAATTTCACAATGGGAATGGGAAAGTTTTCTACGAGCCATCCCAACATCATATTTCTTTGTTCTACAATTAGATGAAAAATTCTATTCACCAAATCCATCATTTTCACTATCAGGTTTAATGGATACATGCATAATATAGTCCAAAACATCACCCAAGTTGACCAAACCATGATCCAATTGTTCATGGATCTAATCAATGAATATGTACCACTCATTTATGGTGTTTCTGAGGATCTTTTGGTATAGGAAATTATCTACGAAGTAGTTATTTTGTCCTTATGCGGCCTTATACAGTCCAAAAATCTCATAATTCAATTTGCAATTGTGTAGATTAAGTAGCATGGGACCTTTGAATATTTGATGGAATATGTATGGTTCCTTCTATCTTTGAAGTTTTCTCAAGGAGCCTAATCGTGATGTGGGATTGGATACACATTTTCTTATTTAAGGGAAAATTCTTGGTGAGGGGGTTTCTAAATGTTTGGGGATGTGTGAAGTATCTCTCGAAAGGGCTGCATTCAGTGATGCTATTCTGGAAAATAGAACAATAACTCTAGCATTTTGGTTACCAATATATGCATGGAGGATGAAGTCTCTACATTTTAATATCTTCTTATGATAGTTTTATGAGGAAACATGCATGATAATTGTCTATTCTGTTTTGGAGAATCATCTAGATGTCGATCCTTTAAGGTAACTTCTAGAATCCAACTAGGTATTTTGTAGGTGTTTATTTAAGGTATGAAATCACCTTTGATATTCACCTTGAACATTTTTAGAATCTTCTCTATGGGTAGTGGCATGTCTAGTGAATACAAATTGAATTTCCATTGATTGCAATAGTATGCATCATTTTTTTCATCCCTTCACATTCACTTGAAGTGGCCTGGAATACATTTCATTCACTTGGTAGAGCTTAAATTGTATGTGATCTATCTTTTAAGGTCCTCCCAAACCGCAATGGACCCTCTGGGATGTTAAATGTTCAAGACTAATATAGGTCATTCCATCACATATAAAAAATTCCAAATCTTTGTGACATATTACTATTCGGAGGTTCCCAACATAGGTATACACCTTGAAATAATATTGGTCATGTGCTATAGTGGGGATTCCATTACCTTGAATAGGGTGAAGAAGGTACTTAAAAAATTAGTTGTTGATAAGATATGTCCACCAACACCAATTATGAATTTATTTTTCATGGGATCATGGCTTGTTAGGTTTCAAATCCCTCAAGGAGATGTTGAGAGTGGCTATAAATTCATATTAGTGAGTATCTATATCCACCAATTCATTAACATGCTCATCAAATCAGGGTGTGGGATCATTAACTCAGATATTTTCATGTATGGTATCCCGAGGAGGATAACTATACTAGTCAGTATTGTTTGGTGACTCATATCTCGGTTGCATTCCATATCATTCTGTCTCATCTTTTACTAGATTCACATGGTCACCGATCTCGAGTGGGGGTGTTTGTACAAGATAAAATGGGTTCTATAGTTATGGAGTGAGGGGGTTAGTATGAGATTTCATTAATATAGGCCCCAATCAACCATTAAATCAGTGATGTCATTTTTGTACTCCTAAACAAGTAGGATCATGGTGGGTACAGTGGGATGTGACTCTTCTTTTGGAGAAAACATGAATGAAATAAAGCGATCAACATGTACCTTTCCCTTTTCAAGATTCCAATATATTTGATGCAATGTATCATCATGAGGGTCTTCATGGAAAAGTGTCTACCTCTAATAATGAACAAGTAAACATATCTAAGGATCTTCTTGGTAGTATTTATTCCCTTAAGACAGATCATTTTTTTCATGCATTGAATTGGTTCCCTTATCCATATGATTCTATGGAAGGTTGGGGTATCTATATTAACCTTGGAGAATGTTAGAGGGGAACTCTCATCATTGATGTATAATATGTATAGACATATGATGGTTCTGAAATAGATATAAACATACTATCCCTTGCCTCTTTTCTATATATACATAGACACTTATATCATAACATGGTTGATCATTGTGAGGTTCTTTACACATCCTTGTTGAAGGTTCTAGTGTTATATGAACTACATAGAGAACCTATTCACTTGTAGAACTATGATCTCAATCCTTTGGAACTCCATGTTGATAGCATAGAGGTTCTTCTAACTTCTTGGGTGGGATCATAGACAACCACGGTGGTAGTGAAACGTCATATATATGATATAGAAGGAACACATGGATTGACCCACAGTCAAAAACTCTAGGATGATAATGTTTTAATCTGGAAGTGGATATAAAAATAACTATAATCTGTATAGTTGGTAGATCCCCCCACATGATTTCTTTCTCATAGGAATGGTCCTACTATTGGTCACCCCAAACCCTGATCTTTTCTGGATGAGATATATGTGGAAACATCGATGTAGAATGGCCCTACAATTAGTTTACTAGGAGATCAGTCAATAAATTATTTAAAAATATGATTCATGTTATAATTTCTATCAGTGGTGGTTCCATCCTCATCATCAGATCCATATATTATGGGGTGTTTACTCCTTCCTCTTTTGTTAGAGTGGAAGCATCCATCTATGGCTCAATTAATTTCCCACCATATGTTGGTGTCATCCTAGACCCTAATATCACTCCAACATCATCTGAATATAAAAAGAGTATCCTAACTAGTGGAGATAAGGATTTATGAATTGAGATCTTATAGAAGGGTGCCAAAACAACCTCCTCCTAAAATTATTGGATGAGGGATATGGGGGTCATGAGGACCATGGATTTTAGGATTAAGATTCTCATTTATCTAGATCCTTCCCCAAACTATGTGAGGTGGGTTGGATTGTCCATCGTCATTTTTCCTATCTACTATGAATCTGAGAGGTTAGTGAGGTTGATGAGGGTTTGGCACATCCCAAGGTTGTTCCTTTGATAGTGAGTATTGTCACTCTATCCTCGAGATAGTTCATCAAGGAATTTGATTTCTTCATCATGGAGAGGACCTCCACACTGGTTGGTTTTAATATGTTGATCGTATCCTCTTTGGTTGATGTGGGAAATGTGGGGGACCTTCATACTGTTTGATAATTGAGTGGGATGACCTCTTCTATAGCATATGGCAACACATGGAGGATATTCGGGTATATTGGTGGGACTATTAAGAGGGTGTTTACACTGGCTGTTGAAAGGGTGAGGAGGACCTCCACTTATAATATTGATTTCATGGGGAGGACCTCCATACATGATGGTTGGAACAACGATAGGACCGCCATATCGATTAATATGATCATTGGTAGGTCCTCCATATGAATTTTCCACATCCTGGGATGGCCCGTCACATCTGTTGATAGTGCCATCAATTTAAAGAGTTAACTCATCCTTTCTATGAGGTGGATGGGGATCACAAATCTAAAAACGATCTTAATGATCCTTGAAATCCTCCAATTACTGTGAAATAAATTCCATTATAAATACCCACTTATGTCTAACATTTTCGGGGACCCATGATTTTTCATCATTTGATAAAAGATATAAGTTCGCGATACTCCTGGGATTTACAAGTGAAACATGAAATGGATATCCCAAGGGGTCCATGATTCATGGAACCACATCCCATGGAGTCTTCAAATCCTCCAACATAAGTGGAGATTCCTTTCATGAAGGTCCATCTTCTTAGATAAAGAATGATGTCCTTTGTGCAAATTGCGCTTTTCAAGGTGTATATCCATCATGAAGCCAACCCCATGAGAATGTGGTCCCAATTTCATGAAGCATACCTGGTCATGAAATCTATAACCTTTTGGAGGACCCAATGTTTCATAAGAAACCTCTCTTTTGGTACCCCATATTCGTGAAACACCTATTCTAACCCTATCCATGGTGCCTCCTTTCAGATGACACACTTTCTTGAAGGTCGAGTTCATAGGGGCCCTATATAAAAAAGGATTGGTTCTGCCACACCTCAGATGACTTTGGGATAGGTACCGCCCTCTTTAATTCTTTACCACATGACTCCAATTTCCACATAAGTCACCATTCAAAATATTTATTCTAATCAATGGTACACTATATTCTTATGTCTTCTATTCATAAGTACCTTAATGCCAGTTCACTTTATGGACACTCCTCCAAGGCAGTTCAAATTCCATTCCCTACCAGGAGGTGCATGAGCAATGGTCACGTAATTCAATGAAGAGGGAAATTTGAGGGAAACTGTGAACCTATCTATATATAGGGTCCTTATGCAGGATCTTTCTCTTGCCATGGTATGGTTACCATTGAGTAGTGAGGCATTCAACCTCCAAACTTCCTTAGGTAAAATATCCTAGATCCACCTCCTAGTCATTTGATGTTAAACATCATGAAGAAATCCTCCATACATTATGTAAAACTATAGCCTTACCAAGTTATAAAAACACAAGATTGCAAATTGTTACTAACATTGGAAGACCCCACACCTCCTACCCTATATAATGAACATATAATTCCTTGTGTGTGACTGACATGGATTCACATCTCCTTCCCAATCATGGGATGAACTTCTAGATCAAGTATCCTCCATTAGTAACACCCACACCATTCGCCAAATAGTTATCCTATTATAATAAGAATATTTTACACATAAGCCCCACAAAATTTCTCTTTGATTATCCTTTCATAAAACAAACACTCTTTCCAAATGATATTGAATTCTATAGATCCTTCCTATCACATATCCTTAAAATGGGACTTCAAAATACATGGTTTTTATCCTTGTCTCATAAACAAGACATGTATGAAACCAATATAATCTTTAATCTTATAAATGGTAAACACAAGCAAGAATTATTGATTTCTAGTGATTGAACACTAGATTCCACCTCATTTTGGTGTTCCAATGCATCCTCCCATGTCTGACATCCTTCCACATAGGGATGAAACCCTTAGATTCACATCAACAGGGAATTATGATCTGTAACCTAGGTTTTTCATTTCCATTTGAGGGTTTCACCTTTTAGATATGACTCCATGAGGATTTTATATCCATACAACCAAGTGTGAAATCCTCCCTCCTAGGGATACACCTCTTGGATATTCCCCACAAGAGAATTATGAGGCATCTGACTAGGTCTATCATCACCCCTCATAGATATCCACCTATCAGATCTACCACCAAGTGGTGCTCTGATACATTCTCCGAGGCATGACATCTTTCATCATAGGGTTGTACCTTCCAGTTCTTCATGAAGTGGGTATTATGATCTTCCTACCATGTGTAAAATCCTTACTCATTAGGATTCACCATATAGACATACCTCAAGAGGATTTATTATATATCCTACTATGTCTGACGTCATCCCTTTGAGGGATGCACCTCCATATTTTCCTAAACACAACATTATAATCCATCAATCCATGAGTGATATCATCCATTTTATGGACTCACCTCTACAATACACCTCTATGGGGGTTTACAATAAAAATTCCTGACACCACTAGACATTAATGATAAAATTATGGTGTCCACATAAGACTTTAACAAAGTTCCCATATCCAAAATAAGTTAATATGGTCCCACAATACCTCTTTTCGAAATGTTTTGAAACATCATTAATGGAAATAGATATTTTTTCTTGATCCATAATTCCTTCTCCATGGAAATAAAAATGGTATGATGAAGATAACAATACTCATATTCTTTACTCCCCAGAGTTAACTAAATCATGATCAACATGGGATGCCACATGTTCTGCACCTATGTTTCCTCATATGATATGCTCTTTAAAGTAGATGATTTATAGGTGACCAATGTACCCTACGTACATACATTCCAAGAGATTCCAAAAAAATACTACTCTTGTGATCAAAGGTTCTTACCATGTCAATATATTGGAATTGTAATCAACTAACATCCACATTGAGATGGGACCAGGAATTATTTCAATGAACATGACACAAATCTACGAGGGAGAGAAGCCTTTAAAGTGATATACAATGAGGAATCCATTTTAGTTGGAAACAATATCCAATAATTTCATTTCTATAAAAGAGTATACATAGTCAATTAATGTCATGAATTACACTGACCTATAGAAAGTGGGAATTTTGGGAAATAGTACCACCACACATGATGTGTTGATAGCCCCAACGAAAGCATCAATTATGGAGACAGTGAACCCAACATGAAACTATTATGATCTACTTTGGTTACTAGTATCATTGAGGAATCAGTAGAATAACATGTCATCTGATTTGAACATTAGGTGCTAGGTCCTACCAAAAATATTGTGGGGATAGCTTGAAACCCATATATGAATTGGAATAGTTAGTGTTGGTAATCCTCATTCTAGGATATCATCATCATGGATCCATTTATTTTTTATAATGTATGATGATGTTTGGAAATTGGTAATCACTTTTGTTATACATGTACTCATGGTTGAATCCACATGAATTACATTACTCATTTTATTGGAAACCAGTTGCCTAGTGTCCATATGGATTGATGTAGGGGGACTATTTATATAGAGATCCCACAAAACTATGCCCCATTAATTACATTAGACTTATCCTTGAATACCTAGTGACCACACCTCATCTCCCCCACTAAGAGCTTACTAAGAATGACTATCAACACCCTGGTACACCAATATAAATAAGAGGGTTTCATTCCCATAAATGATAAGGCAAGAAAGGGCTTGGATGCATGGGGCCTCATCAACACTTAACCTATGAGGGTCAAGAAAGGGACCCCATCCATAGAAGAATTTATATTGGAGTCTTCCAAGATCACACCAAAATATCGCTCCTATATGCTATGGAGGTGGTGGATGTATGAGTCATTCCAGTAATGACTAATACGTGAGCACCAACCTAACCTTTCTACGATGTGGTTAGGGCTCCACGAGTTTGATTTAATCTATATAGAGTTTACTGTAAACCCTCTATATGGATGTGAGTCACATCATTACTCGACATGGATGTTGTCTGGAGGATACAATGTGGCATTTACAGAGTCATGGCCTTTCTGATCTTTGGTCATTCTCAATGGAGGAGTACATTGTGAAAGAAACACATAGATATAATTCTGGACTATTTTTTCTTGGAATCACTGTGAACCGTTTGTTCATTTATCAACTCCTCCCATGAAATTAATATTTTATTGTCACCAATGGGACACATAGATTTACATTTTTATGTTATGGGAAAAAATGGAATAATTTGAGAGTTATTGGAATTATCTAAACATTATCCTACATAACATTAATGGATTTATTAATTATCTAATTTCATTATTCAGGCTGACACAATTTGGTGAGGGTGATCTGTAAGATCACATTTGATTAGAGAGAGTATAGGGGAAAAATCAAGGAAATTTATTTAATAAGAAAATGAGGGGATAATATGAGGCTTAACTAAAATCATTAAAAAAGAAGTTAAATCCAATCCAATTTCATTCTATACAGAATGTAATAATTTTATCACAAAAAGTGAACCCATAAAATAAGAGAAATGAAAACTCAAACTCCTCCCCCTCTAGAGGAAACCCATATCCCACTATTTCAATACATTTATCTCAGTTTCAAAATTTATTGATAGGATCCCCATGGGAAAATTATCATCAACAATCCAAGGGTAAAATTCCACAGCAATACCACATGTTTATTTTTTTTCCAATGCATGGTTGTTTATTTATTTATATGAGGGATGTATATTTAATTTTTAAACATGATAATATATATTAAATAAATTATTAATCATTCTATAAAAAAATAAACTAAGAGTGTATAAATTGTTGTATCATACATGTTTATTTAGTTATGTAAAATTCACATAATATTAAAATTCATGTAAATGATAAAATATGTTATATTTATGTTAAATAACAAATTAAATCGAATAAGGAAATTTTTATCCATAAAATAAATCAATCACTTAAGTTTGAATGTTTCTATTCTCCATAATACATGTATGGACTCTTATTGGGTGGTTTAAAATTTTCAAATAGTTTAAAAAAAAGATTTAGAATAACATAACATAGTTTAAATAATTTTTTGGATACCTCCGTTAATGAGGTGTAACTTGGAGGCTACTGTTGAGGAAATACATGATAGGATTGCTTAATTTGGGAGTTCACTCCATAATTCAAGGAACTATATGTTAAAATTGTTGGAAATAATACCTTTTCTAAACATCGTCAAGTGGTTTGATAAGGTTTATGTCCGGTTCATTTAAAATGGAATATAGGTCTATACCACTACAATGTTCACATTATAGGATATTTTGAATCAAATTGTGACAGTTAATATTATTTTTTAAATTAGTGTGGGTATAATAAACTAAAATTTATTATGAATCATTTTTTAATAATGCTAATGTACTAATTGTTTTGATGGAAATTTAATTTCATATGACCCTGACATTATACTGACAATTAATGTTATAAAAATACAATATCTTGACTGAAATAAATTTATAGTAGTCGTATAGGTTCTTTCACTTTATAATACATCTGGAGAAGTTGTTTTATATGCTGGAGTCCCTATTCCTTGACGATGCTAATAAATAGGCTTCGGAAAATTAAAATTTCCTCCTTTAGAATCATGTAGAATTTGAATTATATTTCTGGTGACTCATTTTATCTTCCATAACAAGTGGTCCCACAAGAATCATAATGACATGGAAACATACACCATTTTTTCCAATCTATTAAATAATAATCAAGAGTTAGAATGATGGGAGAGTTACAAGATATCTGGAGAACTCTATTTATGAAATCTTTCATAAGTGCACTAATTGAGACTCATATCGTCATGATTATTAAATATATTATTAATCTATATTTCTCGATTTCATGATACCCAAAGAATTATGAAAGTTCCCAGTGATTTACTCACTTACTCATAGATTATCAAATTATATTGTGAATTTTAATATTAAAAATATTTGTAAGACACTCTAGGTATAGAAACATTAACCTATTATACATTTAATTGCATTATTCTTAACCTAATTTTCTATAAAAATACATCCCATAAATTTTGAGGCATACTGTATTTTTGGGATTAGATAGATAATAATACAAACATAGACATGTAAAACAACACAATTATTTAATTTTATATAATTTTATCCTTAATACCATTGATATTCTATGACTACATATGGTACCCAAGGGAAATACATAATATAAATGTGTGATCTCTAAAACATAGCAAGGGAATAATTACATAAATAGAAATTGAAAATTAATTTATATGATATAAGAGTAATATCATTATAAAATAATATAGAAGTATCATATATTTTCACACAAACGAATTACTTGAATAAAATTATATCAGTAGATCATGGAATCATAAAAATGATGAAAAAAATAAATAATTACATCCTAATCATCATTAAATTTCCATTAAGAAATCAAAATAATATGGTGTGATAGTATATATTCCCTTGAACTATACAAGTTACATGATGCTATGAAATAATTAACTAAATATGTGGGGGCTATAAAACTCTAATCCCATACATCACATTCATATGATGTCCATGAATATGTGTTTCATGTAAGGAAATAAAACAAAATTCATAATCTAATAAAAAGACTTTACAATGGAAATGAATAACATAATATTTTCTTATAGCACAAAATTCATAAAATATTAATAAATAAATGGTAATGAAACATATTTTTATGTGATGTGAAGACATAAATGAGAATTTATAAGTATGTTTGTAAATGAACCTCTTAAGCATGATTTCATAAATAATGTTATAGAATCATTAAAAAGTTAATAGAATAACATTTTCCTTAAAACTATAAATTTAAAAAATGATTCACCATAAAATAATTACAATATTTAGAGAAGATATATGTTTAAATTCATTAAGTGAAGTGATACATAAAAGGATAAGAGAATTGGAATACTCCACTTTAAACAAGTTAACTTAAATGAATGAATTAAAAATGTAACAATAATAAAATATGTTATACCAAAAAAATAATGTAACCTAAACTCTGTATATATGTCACGAACCAGCCCGATTCGACCCTGAACCGGTCACCCAAGCCAGCCCGCGACAAGTCCTGAGAGGCGTTCCCGATCCTCCCGGGATGGTGACAAGCACCAAGGGCATCAATAGAGTACACAAGGGAACTATTTCTCCCATATATAAACAATCAAACCAACAGTTGAAATAAACGGACAACCCAAAATGAATTTATATAAAAATTGAAATAAATATTATTTGTACAAGAAACTAAAAGTAAAAAAACCAACAACTCAACTGAACAATCCCGATGACCAACTAAATCCATGTGACACTTCTGGTAACTCTCCAGCACAATGATAAAATGTCTCCCAAGGTGATCGAACTAATGATGAAACCTGCACAAGGGCTAAAAAAAGAAGATGACTATAGGCGTGAGTATTAAAACTCAGTAGGTTAGCCTGATATTCTATTCCCAATGCACATTACTTTAAAATAAAAGAAACATAAATTTATAGTTTTAAATTCAAGATTTGAAATTATGGTTTTCAAATGACATTCCATGCTATAATAATTATCAGACAAAAACATGCATGATTAATAAACAAAAATTCAAGTAACAATTTTTTTCAAAGAGGTGCAACTTCAAAATGAAAATAGTTTTCAAGAGGGCTGCTTTAAAGAATTTTAACTTTTAAATAAATAACACATACTACTGAATTTACCAACCAAACACACCATATGACAACAGTGAGTACAAAATAGCCAATGAGCACTAGTCATGGGAATACCCCTAGGCACTAGTTAGTTGTGAGCCCCAGGTACCTCATATCTCGGTGAAAGTAACCATAATAAATATATGTTCTCGTGAACGAGCCACTAGTAGGAAACATACCCATAACCTAGTGGTCCCCAATCATCATCATCATCATAGTTTAGTTAGTGTTTTCATCATCAAACTTGCTACATGAAACAGAGGCCAACCCCCACAAAATCACTAGCATACTAGTACACGTCCGCCCACCTAGATACTCGGGATTCCCTTTAGTGATCAATCAAGTTACACATATTATCAAATACATATTTCACATCCACATTCCATTCCAAAACCATAACAACACAAACATCCCATAATCTTTCTTGACATTTCTTACACTAACCGACAACCCGCTAAATATTTTGGTAAAACAATTTCATGAAGTGTATTGAGGATTTGCACATAAAACTCTTTCAAAAACACTCTTTAAATTATAAAAACACATCAAAACTAAACCAAATCATATTTGGAAGCCCAATTAACATTTAATAAAATCATTTAATGGACCATAAAACAATCCCAATTGCACAAATTTTTATATACAAGTAAAACACTCCTTCATTTCTAGGAAATGCCAAATGGGCCTTTAAATATTTTCTCAAAACTAACCTTTGATGAAGGTATGAATTTAAATTTTATTAAGGATCTGTATAAAAACCATTTAAAGTAGAAAACTACATTCATAAATCTCTTATAATACTCAGGTTACATATTCAAAACACAACCATTTTCATAAATATGTGAAACGGTCCATTTTTTGGGCAACTCGGGCCAAAATATGTTGTAAATCAAAACCCATTTGTTTGTAAAAAAAAATCGAAATTGGAAATCCATATAAGTACCCAAAAATAACATTTATAATTCTTCCAATTCCTTTATAAATCCAAACAAATAACTTTTAAATCACACATCACACATAAAATCCATCCAGGCAATTTACCGAACACATGACATGCCCTTTTTAAACAAAACAATTTATTTTAAGTACATGAAAAGGAATAAAACACCAATTGAATGCCATATTCTCATTCAAGATACTGTAACATGTTAAAAATACCATAAAACAGATTATAAACCTCACAAAATATTTTCAAAAGATAACAGAACTTTTAAACAAACACTTGTTAAGCACTTTCATGACAAAACAACACTACCTTTAACAAAACAATGATTAAACAACCACTTTTCACACCAAAAAAAATTATACAAAGGCGTAAAAACAATAATAAACATTTATATCAGTTTAGTAAAATATTAAAATGATGAAACTTGAATGATAAAGGCATGTGCAAGGGATATCCTACCTCAAATCTTTGGCGTAATTGAAACGCACACCCGAAATCACCCGCCGTAGGTTTATAAACCCTAAAACTATAGAGACCAGACTTAAAAAAACAGAAACCCCATAAAAAACATGTTATAACAAAACCCTAGGTCTATCAATACTATGGGACAATATAAATCAAATAAATAATGAATGGAGGGGGAAGAGGAAGGAGAAAGGAGAAGGAATCTCACCTTTCACCCTAGAAAAATCTTCGTCTTCCATTAGATCTACAACCCTACAGAGAAGGGAATGGCTTGAAAATTCTTGGAGAGACTCCTATGGTCTGGAAGAACCAGGTAAAGAAAATTTGTGTCCAAAAGAGTACTAATTGATTTATTTATGAATGATACAATTTACCTTGTCAAATCTGGACGATTTGAGGTATCCTGAGAATTTTTTCCCTCATCCGCAACCCATATGAGCTCAAATGAGGTAAAATAGATTATGAGGGTTAGTATAGGGTTATTGGCTTCTAGGGGGAGGTTTAATCACCGAAAAATATTAAAAAATGAAAAAGATATAAATGAAACGAATTTGTTTTTTTAAAATAGGAAATGGGCCCATGGGCTGGCCCAATACCTAAATGAGTAACCCAAATTCAACCGGCTTATGAATTTATAATGGGTCCAAAAGGATGAATAAATAATAATATATCAGTATAGGACAATTGGGTAGTCTAATGGGTGAAAAAGGATGAAGAAAGAGTTATAAAAGAAACAAATTCGGTTTTTAAAACTGGGAATGGGCTCATGGTTGGCCCAATTCATGAAGTAAACACCCTTTCTTCTAAAACTACTTAACAAACAATGGGGATCCCAAATTAGGGCGGTTAGACATATATGAAACTTCAACACTTAGGATTAATCTCACCAAATACCCATGAAAAGGATTAGTATTTCCAATGGACCAGATCAATACAAAGGCAAAAAAAAACCGTGTGTGACAATTCTCCCCACTATTAAAGATTTCCGCCCCCGGAAAGCCATAACACTTTCCAGCTGAAAAAAAAACCCTAAGGATTCCATAACAACATAATCCAGCCTCTAAAGATATAGAAATATCAATCACCAACAATGCAACTTAATACTCGTTCCCACAGAAAACACAACTCACAACCACGTCTGGAGAATCAACGGAAAGATGAAGCCACCACCTCCACAACCAAGCCAAGAACCCGATTGTTGAGCCTCCTCTCAATGAACACAACCATCACCCAAACCAAAGAGAACTCACAAAAACCAAATATTCCAAGGGATTATAGAATGGAATCCTCACCATTAAGAATCAAATAGCACTAGAAATGTTCTTAGGATGAAAATCCAAGAGACCCATGGTGGGTCTCCCCACCATTAGAAACCAACTAGCAACGAACAAAAAAGAATTCAACATGAGCTAGAATTGGGCCTCACTCACACAAGCCCAAAAAAACCCTCCTAAAAAAACCTACTTTACCAAGTTAGTAGGGTTAGAACATGAACATATAAACCACCCACTCCCAAACGGAGGAGATAAGAACTTAGCCAACACATTCAGCACAAAACTGGACCCCCGCCACTTGGGGATGGGAGGGAAGGGGACCCAATAATTTGGCCACTAAATCCACAAAAGAAACAAATAAACTACCCAAAACCCTCCACATATGAATAGGTAACACCAAAAATGCACCTGATTTTTTACAGGAAGTCCACACAGGGACATTGATTGAAAACCCGCATCCATGAAGGAATAATCATAGACACTGTGTGAGGGGTTATGTCCACCATGCTTGTTGCGAAAAAGGGAAATTCACAGAAATGAGGAACCAAAACATTGAAATAGAAACTAACTTACCAAAACAGTGGAGTAAGGATCCTAATCGAGCACTCCACACCTCTGTCGATTTTTTGACTGCATGAAAAGCTTCACTCTGAGGCCTATGGCTGAAGCCCTAATTCTTGAAACATTTGCTGCACCACAGTCAGGTGATAAGGATCACACCACTCAAAAAAAAAACCTCACTTGATCACCAAAGAAAACCTTCATCTAAATAGGAACACATAGATACATATAAAAATTCTATCTCACTCCAAACGAGGGGCAGAATGGACATGGAATACGACGAAACACATTAACATCACTAAACACAACTGTTATGTCCAAAAGAATTATCACGACCTAGAAGCACTTTTAATAGATCCCAAACAGCTCTCTATTCCAACAAACAGGTTGAGGAATCATCAAAAGATGTGGATTTAAAATCTGAAAGGAATCCTTAGGTTGATCAGTAGGAATGATTTACAACAGAGAACTATCCATGGACACATCACAACATCAAACACATCTTTAGAAACCCAATGAAAATTACTCCAAAACCAAGCCACCAACAAGATCTCATCTCTAGATAGAAAAAGAGTATGAATTCTAGATCACATGGAAGCTAACCAAATAAACAACTCTTCTAAGACATAGAAATATCAAGCCACATAACCATTGGATTTAAAAAAATCCACAATTCTCATCTCAAAACAATTTTGAAAAAAACAAACTAACTTGGCGGGCTTCCACATTTACCAATGGTGTTTCATCAAGTCTCACCCACATGCACATTTCCATGCCACCCTAGGCACCCAACCACCATACCATATAGGCCATACTTCTAGATATAAATAAAACCATGCATGTGAGCACCCATGAAAACACCAAAGGCTAAAACAAAACAACATCATTAAAAAAAAATTACCATTATAAGGAACACCAACCACCAAGTCAAAAAAACTTTTTCATATTTCACAAAATAAAACCACAATTAATTAAGAACCATTTTCTTAAAAACCTACCCCTTTTAATTTTTAAAAACATTTTTAATAACCAAGCCACTCCAAACAACCCCTTCCCATTTTTTTAAAAAAAATTAGCAAGGTCTATTTTCATAATCCGAGGTCCATTAAGACCAATACCCTTTATAGGAAAACACCAACCGATCAAAACCAATTTCCAAAACTAATTTATCCTATTCAAAAACTTTTTGACATCCCAAAATACCCCATTTAAAACAATGATTCAGAATCACCATAAAATTATTCACAATTTAAAAACACTTTATTTCAACAAACCACAAGTTTAGATTATGTATAATACAATCCCTTTAAATCATTTCCACTTCCCTCCATTTTTTTTACAAAAAACAAAACCTTACAAAAGCATTCTAATATTTAATTTTTGAAAACCCCATTTTCCACTTTTCAAAATCTAATCCTTCCTTCAAAACCCATTTCCCCAATTCTCACACAAGGATTTTAAAAACAAAAATTCAGAATTCAAGAAAGGTTCAAGAGACCCAAAAAAAAGAACTAGTGTCAGTGGGTGACTTGACCATATGGTTGGCGGCCATATGCCAAACACAACACCAACACAAAGAGACTTATTAGGACCATTCCCCAGCTCCACAGGGATTTCCAGGCCCTGCGAGCTCACGGAGGCCATTAGTCAGACTCCCCTTGTCATATACAAACACCAAAAATATCAACCAGAACAAAGGACACTAATAAAACCGGACTTCCCATAGAAACCTGAGGATTAGAACAAGAAAGAGTTCGCGATGCTCTTCTTGAACTTACCCATCAAGTCCCAAAAATCCTACTCCATCTAACTTGACATCCCCAAAATAACAAGGGCGCTCTAAAAAGAAAGGTCTGCTAAGAGACAACCTCATCTGATACCATTTTGTTACGAACCAGCCCGAGTCGACCCTGAACCGGTCACCCAATCCAGCCCGCGACAAGTCCCGAGAGGCGTTCCCGATCCTCCCGGGATAGTGACAAGCACCAAGGGCATCAATAGAGTACACAAGGGAACAATTTATCCCATATATAAACAATCAATCAAATAGTGGAAATAAACGGACAACCCAAAATGAATTTATATAAAAATTGAACTAAATATTATTTGTACAAGAAACTAAAAGTAGAAAAAAAACAAACAACTCAACTGAACAATCCCGATGACCAACTAAATCCATGTGAAACTTCTAGTCACTCTCCAACACAATGATAAAATGTCTCCCAAGGTGATCGAACTAATGATGAAACCTTCACAAGGGCTAAAAAAAGAAGAAGACTATAGGCGTGAGTATTAAAACTCAGTAGGTTAGCCTGATATTCTATTCCCAATGCACATTACTTTAAAATAAAAGAAACATCAATTTATAGTTTTAAATTCAAGATTTGAATGTATGGTTTTCAAATGACGTTCCATGCTATAATAATTATCAGACAAAAACATGCATGATTAATAAAAAAAATTCAAGTAATAATTTTTTTCAAAGAGGTGGAACTTCAAAATGAAAATAGTTTTCAAGAGGGCTGGTTTAAAGAATTTTAAATTTTAAATAAATAACACATACTGCTGAATTTACCAACCAAACACACCATATGAAAAAGGTGAGTACAACATAGCCAATGAGAACTAGTCACGGGAATACCCCTAGGCACTAGTTAGTTGTGAGCCCCAGGTACCTCGTATCTCAGTGAAAGTAACCATAATAAATATCTGTTCTCGTGCACGAGCCACAAGTAGGAAACATACCCATAACCTAGTGGTCCCTAATAATCATCATCATCATAGTTTAGTAAGTGTTTTCATCGTCAAACTTGCTACGTGAAACAGAGGCCAACCCCCACAGAATCACTAGCATACTAGTACACGTCCGCCCACCTAGATACTCGGGATTCCCTTTAGTGCTCAATCAAGTTACACATATTATCAAATACATATTTCACATCCACATTCCATTCCAAAACCATAACAACACAAACATACCATAATCTTTCTTTACATTTCTTACACTAATCAGCAACCCGCTAAATATTTTGGTAAAACAATTTCATGAAGTGTATTGAGGCTTTGCACATAAAACTCTTTCAAAAACACTCTTTTAATTATAAAAAAACATCAAAACCAAACCAAATCATATTTGTCAGCCCAATTAACATTTAGTAAAATCATTTAATGGACCATAAAACAATCCCAATTGCACAAATTTTTATATACTAGTAAAACACTCCTTCATTTTTAGGAAATTCCAAATGGGCCTTTAAACATTTTCTCAAAACTAACGTTTGATTAAGGTATGCATTTAAATTTTATTAAGGATCTGTATAAACAACATTTACAGCAGAAAAATACATTCATAAATCTCTTATAATACTCAGGTTACATATTCAAAACACAACCATTTTCATAAAGATGTGAAAGGGTCCATTTTTTGGGGAACTCGGGCCAAAATATGTTGTAAATCAAAACCCATTTGTTTGTAAAAACAAATCCAAATTGGAAATCCATATAAGTACGCAAAAATAACATTTATAATTCTTCCAATTCCTTTATAAATCCAATTAAATAACTTTTAAATCACACATCACACATAAAATCCAACCAGGCAATTTACCGAACACATGACATGCCCTTTTTAAACAAAACAATTTATTTTAAGTACATGAAAAGGAATAAAACACCAATTGAATGCCATATTTTCATTCAAGATACTGTAACATGTTAAAAATACCATAAAACAGATTATAAACCTCACAAAATATGTGCAAAATATAACGGAACTTTTAAAAAAACACTTGTTGAGCACTTTCATGACAAAACAACACTACCTTTAACAAAACAATGATTAAACAACCACTTTTCACACCAAAAAAAATTATAAAAATGCTTAAAAACAATAATAAACATTTATATCAGTTTAGGAAAATATGAAAATGATGAAACTTGAATGATGAAGGCATGTGCAAGGGATATCCTACCTCAAATCTTTGGCGTAATTGAAACGCACACCCGAAATCACCCGCCGCGGGTTTATAAACCCTAAAACTATAAAGAACAGACCTAAACAAATAGAAACCCCATCAAAAAAACATGTTATAACAAAACCCTAGGCTTATCAATTCTATGGGACAATATAAATCAAATAAATAATGAATGGAGGGGGAAGAGGAAGGAGAAAGGAGAAGTAATCTCATCTTTCACCCTAGAAAAATCTTCGTCTTCCATTAGATCTACAACCCTAGAGAGAAGCGAATGGCTTGAAAATTCTTGGAGAGACTGCTATGACCTGGACGAATCGGGGAACAGAAATATGTGGCCAAAATAGTAAGAATTGATTTATTTATGAATGATACAATTTACCTTGTCAAATCTTGACGATTTGAGGTATCCTGAGAATCTTCACCCTCATCCACAACCCATATGAGCTCCAAAGAGGTAAAATAGATTATGAGGGTCAGGATAGGGTTATTGGCTTCGAGGGGGACGTGGAACCACCGAAAAAAATTAAAAAATGAAAAATATATAAATGAATCGAATTTGTTTTTTTAAAATAGGAAATGGGCCCATGGGCTGGCCCAATACCTAAATGAGTAACCCAAATTCACCCAGCTTATGAATTTATAATGGGTCCAAAAGGATGAATAAATTATAATATATCAGTATAGGACAATTGGGAAGTCGAATGGGTGAAAAAGGATGAAAAAAAAGAGTTATAAAAGAAAAAAATCGGGTTTTAAAACTGGGAATGGGCTCACGGTTGGCCCAATTCATGAAGTAACCACCCTTTCTTCTAAAAATACTTAATAAACAATGGGGATCCCAAATTAGGGCGGTTAGAAATATATGAAACTTCAACACTTAGGATTAATCTCACCAAATACCCATGAAAAGTATTAGGATTTCCAATGGACCAGATCAATACAAAGGCAAAAAAAAAACAGTGTGTGACAATATATTTAGGGAACTTAAATATAGAATATCAAATAATTTAATTAAAATAATTCTGATAGAAAGTTATACATATAAAGGTAATTTATATCCTAAAAAAGAGGGAGGTTCATAAAATCCCTTAAGTCAAGTTGGGATATTCATAGTACGATCACTTAAAATCCAAGCCAATAAAATTATATTTATCAAATACATTCTTAATAAAATTTAATATTGTGTTAAATTATCTATGATTAATTTATTTTCATTTTTAATTCATTTTTTATAATTTCCCATTATGTTACAAACATAATATTGACCTATAAATTTCTATAAAATTACTTTATTATACTAACCATTGTCAAATTTGTACTGAAATTACTTTTTAATATCATTAATTATATATATTTTAGGTATTTATCATTTTATTTTGTCCAATATTATATATTTTAATTGAAAATCCCATAATTGTTCCAAATCTTGATCAGTTTCACCATTAACTAGTTTTTTACAACTAGAATTACAATCAACAATTGTTAAAAACATCATCGATATAGTGTTTAATTTATTTTGTAATAATTTTAAAAATGTAATAAATATTATATGTATTCATTGAATTCATTTTGAAAAATATAATTTTATGGAGGAGATAAAAATGAAATGTGCAATCCATGGAGGTGGTGAACTGAAAAAAGGGGTATGTTTTATTTTTCTTAGAACTATATAATTGGGGAAGTTATAAAAATATAAATCCATTAATATGATAACAATATGATGTATTCAAATTAGTATTTTAATTATAATTTCATGTATATAATATATTTGAATAGGAAAAATAATAAAATAATACATGTTTTTTTGTAATTAATGTTACATCTTCCCTTGGATGGTTACTCTTGGCCTGCACCTCATGTCTTCTTAGTTTGGTTTTTGGGTGAGAGTAGTAGTTATGAGACATATGGAAATAATTTTCGAGGGATTTTGGAAATGTTTTGGTGAGATAAAGACTATAATAGGTTATTAATTTAGGTGGTGAAGGGTGGTATTTATTGGGGTAAGAGTAGAGCATTTAAGGACAAAATATAAGAATAAAATAATATTTATTGACACAGTGACACAACATATGAAATAATAGAAAAGGGATTATGATTTTATATTAAATGGGATATAAAAAATATTAAAATAAATTCTTGAAAAATAAAAAATTTAATTCATATATACTGTTAAAAAATATTGTACTTAAATGGTATTTTTCTATTTCACTGTGGTATTTTATTTTTTATGAAATATTTAAAATTTAATCCATAATAAATTACCAATATAATGATTTCAAAAATAAAATCCATTTTATAATAATAATTTTATAAATTTGAGAATTTTTTTTAAATAAAATTCATATTTAATAAAAAGATATAATGATTGTGGTACAACAAATTTTACAACCGTTTGAAAATTTTTGGGAGAATTTATATAATTATACTAAATTTATATACAAATAAGGGCTGTTTTATAATGAAATTTTATGGTAAAAATATAAAAAAAATTAAATTTATTATAAAATTGTTATTTATTAAAAATAAATCGTTTATATTTTCATAAAAGTACAATTATTAGTTCTTTCTTTCAATAAATCATTACATCAGGTCAATAATTATATTTCATTAGATTTTTATATAAAATATTTCAAATCATAAATTATGAAAATAAAAAAAATGAAAACATTTATCCCTTAGAAATCAATATCTTCAAATATTAAAAACTATCTTGTATTTGAGTATTCAACATTTAATTTATATGATAATTTATTCTTAGTTACTACTTATACCAAAGATTAAAAAACAATTATTCCACCAAAAAAACATCTTAATGGTAGTAGTGTGATAGTTTTACTTTCAAAGTTGGTTCAGCTAATGTTTATCTAGCGGTGAACTCAAATAACATGAACATTTGTCGTTAAAGATTCTGATCAAGCCTCACTTTCAAAATCTCTACATGGTTTCGGTCAAAGAAAAATACTAGTGATGTTATTATGAACCCCTCCCACCAAAGGTACCGCACATTGTCTAGTAATGAAAAATGATGGATTAATACCCTTAAGTCGCACCTATAGTTGGTACAAAGTAGGCCTCTAGTATTGAGGGTATAAAAAATAGCTAATATGAGGCATTTCTAAGAATAATTACAAGATCAATAGATAATATAATCCAACCACAATAGTATCCTTAAATTAATATTAAAAGGAAATTAAAAATATCCCACAATGAATTTATAAATAATATTAAAACATGAGCCTCCAAATAAATATCCAAAAGGAAGAATGAGGCAGCAACACCACAGTGTATTGAAATCCAGATATATAAAAGCTTATAATTGTTCATGAGGCCCTCCTAGAAACATAGAAAAAGTTTTTATATACATAATGTGAGTGTAAAATTATACTCAGTGGGATCATATGTAATTTCTCCAATGCACGTGTGAAAAGATAGTAATAATTCACCTGTGGGAAAAAATAGAATCAATAACACATTAGAAGGTCAACAGAGAAATCCCATCCATAACAAGGCATTATCACCAAATAATAAATCCAAGTGAAAAAATAATAATAAATATATCAATAAGGGTACCCCATATTTATTTCCCACTAGGATATCACTCTCACACCCCAATTGCGTACCTTATAGCTCTCCCATTTCATCTGAATATCACATCATGAGAAACAACTTATGTGGAAATGGTCATCACATCAATTCTTGAATAATTACTTGTAGTCAATAAATCCACCTATTTTATGAATGAAAAATTCTGCTCACATCATATCACATCTAATACCAGAATAGTAGGGTAAGATTAACATGAAAAAAATCAACAGAGTGAAATCCTCATAATATGCACTAGCCCCACTATAATGCATTACATCACCACGTCAAACATAATCATAGCATACGTTTTCACATTTTCCATCACATAACATACCTATTGATACCACCTATAGAGAATGAGGAAGATATTTTATTTATCCATCCATCTTCAACAATCAACATACTGAGAAAAACAATCCAAACGAATTAGTTCTCAATACAAAGTGCATAACAAGGATGAGACATGGTAGAAATAATAAGGAATGTAAATGATATATATATATAGAAAGAGCCTCACAAAAACCTATTCTATAGGTTCAAAACCAAGGTATAAACAAACTCACAACATCCCAACCCAATCTCAAAAAATTCCACTTTTACTACCACCACTAAATTAACAAAACCACCTAACCGAACACAAAACATGACACACATTTTTAAGATATTTCTTACAATATGGTAATTTCTATATCTCACATTTTCCAAAAAATTAATTATTATACACCATTTAATTGAAATGTTAAAATTAGAAAATTTTCCCACAGGACCCATTGCTACTAG
The DNA here is from genome assembly GCA_963277665.1 of Viscum album. NCBI lineage: Eukaryota > Viridiplantae > Streptophyta > Magnoliopsida > Santalales > Viscaceae > Viscum > Viscum album. The sequence goes on along the minus strand of OY728135.1, from coordinate 1,541,944,599 downwards.
AGAACTGGGCTATACCCATGGACATATAGAAACCGTTTTCCCAAAAAGTGGCTATATGTATTCACACCTAGGTTATATAAATAGTTTTGTCTATCTCGTGGAAATACACATACCCTATATCCGTGGGTAGGTAAAATTGTGGCTATATAGTATTATATTCATAGGATATAGTAATTGTTTCTCTAATTTTTGCTATATTCTGATCATATAGCCACAATTTTCTTAAATAGTGGCTATAGGTTTCCTGCTTTTTCTATGTGAAAAAATTATCTACTGAAAAAATGTTAAAAGATCCATTTTATAGTTTAAATGTTATAGCCACTATTAATAATAAATAAATATATATATATACCTTATGAATTCTGTGGGTTAGTGGTTACAGGGCTGGTGAGCATATTAGAGGTACAAGATTTAATCTATATAGGAACACATTTTTTTGGGTTACAGAAACAGTTCACATGGGCTATATTCACGATGGAAAGCTATAAGAGCAATTTTCATGGTTTTCCGAACTGTGTAAATAGATTTTTCTTTCATGGTGCAAAATAGTCAAAATAGACTATAAAACTGTGGCTATATCTTTTTTCTATAGCCATGCCAATATGTTCCACGATCGAGGTGTACTGTGGATATAATATATAGAAACATTTTTCATGCTTGAGAGATAGTTTTTGAGTGTGTCTTTATTTCAATATTATTCTTTTGAATTTTAATACATCAATTCATTAAAAATTCAATACATACCATTAAAATGCATAATTAACTAGATAATTTTGACAATACCTAGAAAACTAGTATAATACAACATGCCACAAACATGAATATCCCTTCATCCCCATGGAAACCTTCCGGCACTGCCATCATCATATAGACATGAAAACCTTCCGGTTAAAATTCCTACATTACACATCCACTTCTCATGAAACCACCCTTTCACAAAAAAACATTTAAAAATGTTTCTCACAAAACATTATCAGAACATTTTTTCTATTTATTATGTGGGTTTCATCACATTCAATATATTTAATCATGGAAATTCTCTCAGAAGCCAGTAATATCTTAGGGAAACCATCTTGTTCAATAGATATTAGTTGATATATGATAACCATTTAGTGAAAAATAAAAAAACAATGCAAAATTTCTATATTCTATACAATCATAGTGAAATAAATTACCAATGATAGAAATTTCAATCATCTTTCATCCTTGTATATCTCAAATATCAATAATATCAATGCTATAAAAAAAATTTAATACCCCTTCACTTTTCATTTTTCATTTTAGAAATTCATTATTATCATTATGATATATTTAAAATATTTTTGAAGATAAACATTTTCATAAAACCTCTCATATGGTTCATCTAAATGAGAAATAAAGGACCACCTGCCTCAAGGAAGATTTCATATCTTTCATGAATGGTTGGAATATGTGGGGAAAACCACATAGAACCAAAATTAACAATAAATCCTTAACCATACATGAATAAAACAATAACATAATTCCCACATAAATTCCACACAAAAAATAGTAATGTCCCTAATATAATATGCTTACCATTTGACAAAATAAGAACAATACACAGGAGGTTGAAAGAAGAAAATCACCTAAGATACCATAGATCTATCCTCCATTGTCGAGGATTAAATACACTATGTAAGGGAGTATTATTCCAAATGAAACACATGTGGTGAACATGAAATAAGATAGATGTTGTGAATGTTTTTTAGTTTGGGGGATCAATGAATTTATACCAGGTTAATAAAGTTGAAAATATAAGTAGAACTCGTGTGTCCAAAAAGAATAACTTTTGAATAAAAACAATGTACTAGGGAACAACATGATGATCCATGAAACAGATGGCTAGTAAAATTGGTCTATAATATCTATTATTATTTCCATCCACAGTATCTTATAATTTATGTGGATGACCACGATGAAAACTACACCGCTATGCTATAGTCCCCCTAACTGTCAATGAGGTTACACCACAACCCTGAAACATGTAAATATAGTTCATAAAAATTTATATTCACTAAATCCCACATGTATACCTTATGATTAATCCATATATGTCACAACATATCCATTCACTTTTAAAAAGGAGTAATGTCATAATCAAGAATCCACGACACAACTATTCTATTGTTATGTGTAGTCCAAATACACCTCCCCTGGGAACCCTACATCACAAACTGATGTTCCACTTTGCGACATCCACACTTATATTTCAGATAAAGTATCCTAATAATAGGACTCCTAAAATCTTGATTTCCCATAAATAACCTCCTCCCCACTCTACAAATCCCCAGGACCTCCCCTAGGAACCCTTATATCACCATAATTCCCATAAATTAACTAGGTTGAATGTCTAATACCTTACACTAGATACCCCTCAAACTATTCCTTCCCTCGAGTATCAAAACCATCCTTGAAATGGAAATGTAAAGGAGTACCAAACAACTATCCCATGAGATACCTTCCAAGGGTCTTGTTACAACTTTAACACAACTGCACCACAATAATATTTCACAGTTGCCTCGAACAACTATTCACTAACAAAAACATCACCTTCGTCCATCTGTAAGATACCACATTTTTCAACTAACCACTTGAAAAACTATTTCAACTTCTAAAAATCCCAACCAATTATCACTACAACCATCACATAAAATATCCCCAAGTAGAAAATCAAGGAATTCCACCTTCCAGGTTAATATATGACATTCATTAGTAAGAACTGACCTTCCCACATTGTTTTAATCATTTCATGGTATAAACAATATAAATATGGAATTATATATTTCATTAATCACATGGTTGTTTTTCTATAACAAATCAAATTAACAGGGAATAATCCCATTTCATAACCAAAGAGTCTCCTGATATTAAATTTTAATTCAAAAAAGGGAAAAAGTAGAAACAGTAAACATATCAGCATATAAGGAACTCATCTTTATCCTTCACTCCTTAGTACTCTCCTCTAGAACTCTAGGCCTACACACTAGAAAATAAAATGAATGGACCATCCATGAAACACTTTCTACTAGTGATCCTGGATATATACTAACCCTCCCAAAATTTCATTTCATCTTCAAAATCTATATATCTATTGAAAATGAAATGGGTGTCATCGTGAATATACAAACTGAGATAATATGAGTTGAAGGCATTGTGAATCAGATTTATACATGGAGGATTATCAAAATGATAAGAACCATTTTTATTCTCCCCAACTCCTCATATGTCTATACAAATATAGGTGAGAGCTTTCTTCCATATAAAACTTCCTATTCCTAAATCAAGGTGGGACTTATTAGATCTCATTATCTATAAAATAAAACTATATTGGTCTAATCCTATTTTCCTAACATGACTTATTAATGTCATGGGATACTTTAAACCTCTTAGAAAAACAAGAAGCTTCTATTTCATGTTCTACAACACATAGGGACTTGGATATGAGGACTCTCTAATCTTTTCCTAGGATAATGGAGAACTATAAGGATTCCCTTAAAAATACCAAAATGGGGCCATTCCAAATGAATGAATGAATGTTTTTTATTAAAAAATTAATTGTAATGGATTTAAATTTCCCCAAATATGATGAATTATATGATGGTAACCCATTACATATATTGTAGTGTCTATATATTTAGCTATGCCTTCCCATTTGTCAAAGGGTTGAAAGTTTATCTAATGTTTGTTTGAGTGAAAATAGAATGTAACAATCCACTACCAACTCATGATGTTAATGAATATCTCATTATGATATGATGGTCCTAGAAACTCTATTATGTCAAAAAAACCATATCCACATATATCCTCACCAAAACATGAATGGAAAACTACACATTGATCTTAAGGAAGTGAGCCATTTTGTAAAATGATTCATGATTACCCAGATATCATTAGAACATAAACGAGCTTGGTGTAACTTGGTGATTATTTCTATCAATATGTCATTACATTTTCCCATGGAAATATCTGATGTCTTCCAGAAAAAAAACTCCTAGAAGAGGCTGTTTTACTCTCACTTGGTGGGAAACTAAACATCAAGACACAAACATCGCCACTAACAAATATTTACATAGAATCCAAATCCACATACTCATGAAATGACACATCCTTTAATCTCATGTGTGTTCCACCAAAGGTATTCTATGAAGATCATGTAGGATTAACTAATGTATTTCTACCCAAAAAAATATCCTCTCCTAGAACAACATATGTTTTAAACCATCCTCTAAAAATACCTCTCAAGCATCACCCTGTTCAACAAGATCGAACATGACCTCTAATTTTGAGTCTCCCTATTGAGACTCATGTACCTACAAAAAAATTACACTATCATATAAAACAATTGTCCTAAACCATGAGCCACACATATATTACAGTACAGGTCATCTAAACCCTGCATCACCCTCCAAGTATCTCTAGATTCTGAAAAAATAACCTTTTATCCCTTATATATAATATCATTTTCCAAAACATTTCCCTTTCATGTGGAGTATGTTATATCAATGTAATAGACTTGAAGAAACCCATCCACCTCCATTTACAAATAGTTAGTTGACACTATGAAATTATATTCCTTGATCTCATGTGATACATGATGACGAAGAAGTAGTCATCAACAAGGTAATATAATCAAATGATCAGTGTAATCACAACTATTTATTGATCAAGATCACATCTGGCATAGTTATTTTCCTTCGAACATTGCTTTCTAGAACCATAAGAGTTCAATACATTTAGTTTCATCCAATCACATCCCAAGACCAGATGGAAAGAATCAAAAAACACCCCAAACATCACCCCTTCGCTAGACATTAATACACTACCGCACTAATCAATCTACCCTTCATGTAGTTGAATTCTTCTAGACACTGATTATTATAAAAATAATCATGGTCATTGTTGTCCAATGATGTAATAGTGGCCAAAATCAATGATATGTTTTATGTGAAATTCTAGTAATTTTCTGCAGTGCTAAGGAATACATTAACCTATTCCACATTCCAGAGTGTTCTCTAAGAAAAAACTACCTAGACCTTTGATAGTTCCATGAAATCACCCTACTAGGACACATAATTCCCAATTGAAGGTACCTATAAAGTCAAAAACATATACTTGTAATACTTATTTTAAATCTAGTGGTTCCAAATGAAAAATAAGATGACTCTGATATGATAAAAATGATCCTATGCTAAATTTATGCAAATCTATATTTTATTGATGAACATATCATTCAACCTATCTCATAATTCATGGAGTGTAGAGTTCATGAGCCCATGAACAATAATGATGAATTCCTGACCCATTATGGCATCCCCATGAATCTAAAGTGCCCATACTGGAATCTAAAGGTAGTCTTCAAGATACCATATTACATCACCCTGAACTGGTGATATATATACCATTTCTTAATATTAAGAAGAAAAATATCTCCCCATAACATGTTTAAAAAATCATAGATCATATGAAGAGGTTAATGACTCTGGATAATCACCTGATTCAACCTTTGGTTGTCTATACACAACCTTATACAAATAACGACATTCTTATAGAATAAGACTCAAGAACACCATATTGACATAGATGGTCGAATGAAACTTTTCCTCATCAAATAATCTAATTGAATACTCATCTCCCATAAATCAAAAGTTTTCATATGATTATGATTCATATAAATAATATAAACATTATGATATAAGTCTATCTAAAAGGAGATTTAAGGTTTAGGGGGTATCAACACTCCCACCTTAGGAAAAAAATAAAAAAAACCACAATGACCATGGTAACCTCCACTATCAATGGACCTTATATTTTATAAAGAAAATAAGCATTTAATTAATGATGGGTATCCACATAACTATGGACCACTTGAGAACTCCTTTAGCTAAATAAAATATCATTATATCCATCCATATCCAAGAACATGACATTAATATAGTTGTAGTTGTTAATAGAACACATAAAATAAATTCTATTAATGTTATGTATGACATCATTTGTCTATATATGAATCATTAATAGATTCCCATAAGACTGATATGGCCCCATCATCAGTCTAATGCCCATGCACACAATAAACAAGCTGGTATGGCCTCTAACTGGTATAGTCTACACCAGAGGCAATAGATGCCTCTCAATTTCTTGTCCAAATTAATGGAATAGATTAGGTTCAATATAAAAGTGTAAATCCCAAGAATCAATCATGAAAAATAGTGTACATGATAAATTGATCACACCTCTAATGATCTTCAGTCTTGCTGGTGTTGCTGTATCCATTACGTGTAACTATCCATGCCCAGATCATTTTCCCTATTCAAATATCCACCTCTATCAAAATCATCATCAAAAATATATTTTGAGTGTCATCGCAATAAACATTGAGTTTTAGGATAGAGTGCATGACATGGGTGGGTATGTATATATATCAAAAGGAACATAAAATTTATATATATATATATATAAATCCACACACTAGGAAAAAATATTGGTTCATGACCACAGTAATAATGAAATCATAACATCACCACCTAAACTCACAACAACACCACTTTCACATCAACCACTAAATACCCAAATCCACAAGCCATATTTTTACTAATTTTTAGTTAATGAAGAATATTTTTAGATTTAAATTTTATAGACCATAAAAATTTTATCACACATCCCATTATAATCTATTAATTCATTAACCATTCAAAATATTCCATGACTATTCATTATTAATAAACAAATTCTAATACTACTAGAGAAACTAGCATAACAAAACAAACCACAACAACCAAAACCGCATCAACCCCACTCCAACCATCCTATACAACCAACATCATATATCCACAACCACATCTATATCACAACTGCTATCTACCACATCCACTTATGATCAATCATTATCCCAAAAAACAACCATGCATCAAAATACATTATAAATAACATTTCAATAATTTTTTTATATTTAGTGAGGGGATTTCATCCCATTGCACTTCTTTATAAAATGAAAATAACACAGAAGATAAAAATATATTAGGGAAACCAATTTATTTAATAGATATAAGTTATTATACAAATAAAATTTATGATGACAAGAAACAACACAAATCATGTTTTACATAATCACAACAATCGTAGTGAAAACAACGACCCCAACAAACATGATTTTTAATAAGTGTTCAATCCTATACTATTCCAATATCAGTAATTTCAAACTTATACCATATTAAGTTTCATTATACATCCACATTCAGTTTTCATATTACCACATCTTTATCAATATTAATATGGATGTACCATATTCCCAAAGATAAAAAATAGCATAACCCCTCCCACATGATTCGTCAAAATGAGAAATGAAGGATCCACTACCTCAATAAAGATGTATGATCCACTGTGAATGGATGGAACAAGAGGAGTCAACCACTAGGTGAAAAAAATGAATAATACATTGATCATGCAGGATCACAGTAACTGCTTTATTACCCAATCAAAAAAATCCAAAAAACATACTTCCCTAATAATATCCGTATCACAGATGAATAAAGCGAAAGAAAAAAAGGGAGGTATGTAAAGGAAAATCACCCAAACCAAAATAGATTATACATGGTAAATAGTAAAATAAACTATTTAATGGATTTGATGCCTCCAAAGGATACACATGGGACGTCAAAGAAATGAGATAAATGATGGAAAAGTCTCCAGTTCCAATGAGGTCTATTGATTTATACTCAGTCTACAAAACAAAATATTACAATATAGCCTGTTGGACCGTGCCACATAAATTCATGTTTCATCCAAAATAACCAAACCATAACTAGATTGTTACAATGGACTCCGAGATTTGTGGCTATTTCCATGAATGATATCCTATAGACAATGGGTATTAACAAGATATATCCCAGACCACTACACCGCATAACAGTAACTACTAAGAAGAAGGTTACATTGTATCCCTTCTCCATGGTGGATTGGTGCATAAAAAAGCATAGACAATGAAAACCCACATAAGTGACCTTATAATAGAGCCATCGTCTTTTTTAATCAACACTTAACTATATCTAATAGCCTAAAACACATATAAATATCCATGGAGTAGCTACCTTATTTTGTAAATTTTTTTAAAAACCCATCTTTGGTCACCAAATGTTGTAGCTAGATTCTCCGCAACATTGAATCCACCCCTATAGTGTATCCCATGGTTCCAACCCGTAGGAATTATACCATCTATATTTTATAAAAGTAACATCTCCTCCAGTCTCCAACTCCTATAGACATCCCTCAAATACATCCTACAACATAATTACCACAATATAAACGGATGTAAGTTCATTTCATTAGAGATGTTACCTTCCTCCCATGCTAAAATAAATGATCTTCGTAATGAATGATCCTATATGATGTTTCCATCATATCCTATTTCTAAATCAATAATTCCTCTTTATTACATATAATATACACTAATTATTACAGTCACATTATATTGGAAGCTTATCCAAAGAATTTAATGGTTCTTAGTTTTTTATGGAAATGTAATATTCTAAATTTATTGTTAAATTTTTATTAAATAAGAGACACATAATTTTGTCAGAGGTAAATTTATGGATATAAAAATTCATTTTGTTAAATTCGTAACTCCATAAAAAATTCCCTCCATAAAATTTCGTAACAGGTACTACCTTTAAAAATGATAATGGTGTTTCATTGTCATTAATTATTTGGGTTTTTATATTTTCCCTTTGTAGTTATGATTATACCAATGTACTTTATAAATTTGAGTTTTCTTGTTGGGTAAAACATAATTACAATTGTATAAGATCATCCTTATATGCACCTCGTAAGCTAGATAATTCTCCTACAATACCACATTTTCATTTACTACATGTGATAGATCATGTATATAATTTAGTATGGGTGATACATAGAACATGATGTTAACTAAAGATAGGTTAAATGTGAGGGATTGTCCATATTCCACCACTTTATTGGTATCAAGTATCATAAAATTCTCAATGTCCCTGGTGCATAGTTCTCTATCTTCCCTAGTAACATGAATATATTTCATAAATATATATAGAGGGAAAATTTATCTCTAACCTCAAACATTAGATATTTTTAATGATTTTCATCGTAGAAAACTGGTTGGGGCTGCCACCATGCATTATTTATCTCAATTCCTGAAAGGAATTCTTGATCCCCTTAGCATGTAAACTATTTTTGAGGCATAAAAATATTTCCTTTGGAAAACATTTCACCCGTGTAAAAGATGAATACAATATAATAAATGAATAAATGATCGATGATAAATAAACTTTTTAACATGTCATAATAAACTAAAATGATATAAATCATTTTCACACACATAGATGATATATAAATAGAAGAATTATATAAACCATATCAGATACAAAGATAAAAAAGAAAAAAAAACTCACCAACATGATCCAAGCCAAATATGACTCCATTCAACCTCGGATTACTCACCATAAGCCTACTCAACCCACATTTTCAACAAGGAACAAAGGATGTATCTAACATTAACTCATAACATGAAATAAATAATCATAATTTAGAAGACCTAGTAGGTCACCAAATACATATAAATCAATTCAATATGTTTCATAAGGAAATTTAATAAATACAGTTATAAAATAAACTATAATGTGATATTTTATTATTTAATGCATGAAATTATAAATAATTCAATAATAAATATTCCAAAAATTATAGTTATTTTTTAAAACAAACTCAAATTTTTTTGAAAACAAATCTCCCAGACAAAGACATTTACAAACAATAAAAAACAATTTTTTTTCCTAAACATCACATTTTTAAATTATAATAAAGAAACTTGTTAAAAACATTTAATTGTCCAAATATATCTGAAATAAAATATTTTGAAATAATTATTAATAAAATAATAGAATAGTATTTAAATTTAACATTGGTTTTCCAACATCTCTAAAATCAAAATTTTAAAAGAAAGGACACATCACACTCAAAAGTGTCAAACAAAACAAAAAACTACAATTTTTCATTAGGAATATACAAAATATAAATAAAATAATATTCCATAACAATGAATGTATTGTAAATGATGTAATATGAACTAGATAAAACTCCCATTGATGAAAAAAACCCACATGACCCTTTATTCCTATCACGATTGGTGGGAAACTAGTGACATGTGATCCAACTTGGGGAACGACATAGAACATAAATATATTACTCAATTTCCCATGACCAGTAATGGAAGTAAGTTGTAGAAAGAAATGTGACATGTTAGATACACAAGGAATAACGAAATCTACCATCACCACAAACACACAACAATTAATATCCCCATAAATAAATCACATAAATGAAATATAAAACAAATTTCCACACAAGGGGATCATGAAACATATCATATATATATATCCATAACCTACACATGGGATAAATAAGACAAGGAAGAATCAAGGGGTGTATTTCAAAACCATCATTTTAACACTAATGTTTCAACTAGGCCTTTAGCACCAAATCCTGGATTTTTATTCCAAGACCATTAATATTTAATACAACCAGTAATAAAATATTTTTAAAGGTTTTATTAACAAATATATTAATTAAAACATTTAAATGGGGCCCTTAAATAAGGGTCTACCTCTTTAAAGTCTAAAACACTTCCAAAGGCCATCCATTTATATCAAACCATTTTATAGAATTCATTATGGTCGTTTTGAATGGGGTAAACCGCACACAAATTTCAACAAATCATTTTAAACCCACTAAATAACCCTTTTGTATATAATATTATCATCAATACCTCACTTAATAACCACATTTCCTATAAAACATATCATCCACACATTGAAACCCAAATTGAGTCGAACCTACTTTCCCAACATGAAAATAAATTAAATATATATATATAGGACTACCAATAAATATTATAACCATTAAAAATTTCATTTAAAACATTAAAACCTGAAATTAAAATGAAAACACATTTTTTTAAATCTCAAAATAATAATAAATGTTTTCAAATAACCATGTAATATCACATATAAAAATTATTTCATTAAAATAGAATATAAAATAAAAAAATACTAAACTCAAAAAACTAAAAACAATTATAGAAACAACTATATCAAATATATTAAAATCATGTTGAAACACTTCATAACATGTAACCATCAATAGAGACAAATCAAAAAGAAATACATATGATATCTAATAACCCTAGAAACTAGAAACCCCAACAGTAGATATACCATAATCACATGAATGAGGAAACTTAAGTATAGGTTTAACTAGGGAATCCAAAACCAAGGAAATGGGAGGTAGAATGGAATAATTTGTAAATAGAGGAAGATATACCTTAATATATCATGAGAAAAGAAAAATGGTAGCCAAGAATCAGGATGGAAAGAGAGTGGATATCATCCATGAGCTCATATGGGTTTACCTACAGTATTAGGGGATTTTATGGGTGAAATACCATCAAATCAAAAGTTTTTTTGGAAATACTCAAATAAGTAAACACAAGGATAACACCCATGGTTTGGAAGAATAGCTTTCCAAATTGTGTTCCAACTATGAGCTAGCCACTGCATATTCTAAACACCCCCTCATACAGTTTTCATAGTTTCTGCATGGTTTGGAAAAACATTTCACCTCTCAAAAAACACATCATAAGACCCACATGATTTCTAGTGAACTATTAATGGTAAAAAACCCCATGAGGATTACATGAAAACATTCTTGTAAAAATAAAATGTTTTCACACATATGAACTACATGGTTAGTACTAACTATTTGGGATAACCGTGAACCTCCCAAAAATTATCTAGAAAATTAATTTTTTTCTTGAAACCAACCAAGACACAAAACTACTCCAAAAATATAAATTAATAAAAAATAAAATACATAATGAAAATTTGGGAGTCACAAACATACCAACATACCACTTTATACCAAACCAAAGTCCATGTTTGATATGAAATTTGATAGGAAATGAGTGATCCAATATGGATCTAGATAAGAGAACCTCTCTACAAAGATTAACCAAAAAGATAACAAATCAAGACCCTATAAACGAACAAACTGGCCTTTAAAAAGACTACAAAAATATAATGCCCCATAATTTACATTCATGGTAATTACATAAAAATTGAATTACACTTATTACATCATATAACAAAACCATGAAAAGACCGTATAGGTAGTGTCTTTAGAAACTGGGAAACATAAACAACTGGTTCCTAAAGCATCTATATTGTCTCCTATTTATTTATAGAGTCCCTTTTGGCATATCCTACTTAATAACCTTCTTCCTAACCTGGGGAAAGAAAACATACAAAAGGGTGAGCTCAAATGCTAAGTAAGGGTAAAAAAAAGAAATATCAATCACATCATATTCATAAGAACATAACATTTTGGAAATCTTAACCTGCAAAAGAGATCATAATTTCATAACATGGGATAAATCATAGTAGTGAAATGTAATCCCAATAATCATAACGTAAAAAAGGAAACATTGTGTCATACACACATAATCATAGAGAATCATTTCTTATTAGTCAAGACTCATTTCCAAGACTATCTTAGTGGACAAAGTCCATTTCTGAACCAAGTTCATTCCTCATTTCAGTCCTGTTTCACGGAACCGGTTTAACCTACCGTTCTAGCCATGTATATCTCATGAGATATAAAATCTTTATCCAATTAATTGGAGGGAGATATAGGTCCCACCCATCTCATAATTATACCATTCTTATGTGTGCCACAAAATCAAAAACCATACATCATAGCATAACCCATGTAATAAAAATGGGATTCTTAAACATCGTGACATTATAAAACAATTCATATAAGATAAAGGAATTCGAAAAAATAATTCCATCACAAAATAATAAAATCAATGTAATAATAGGGATAGAAACAGAACCCTTTATTATCTTAGATGGAAAATAATTTTGATAAAACACTTGAACTCCAATCTTGAGGAAAATATCCTTTCTACTTCAAAAAAACTTTTCCTTTCATAACATGTCATAAAATTCTAAACTAAAAGAAGTTGATTAAAAATAAACTTGAAAACATGTAAAGGAATATTCTTGGAAATAATGTTTTAAAAATCCATTAATGACATGTAAGTAAAAATACATTCTTCTCGTACTTTTATCGGAAAAGACAAAAAGTACAGCGTAAAAAAAATGATTCCTTCTGTACCATGTGGTAGAAGTAAAAACGGGGTAAAAATGACTTTAAAAATACAAGGAAGAATATTAAACATTTTATGAAAACATTTTGAGAAAACATGGACATGGATGATAAACATAACCACAGTAAATACTTACGAATAAACAATCTCGGATAAGAAAAGATATTGGAATAATTATCCATTACCTTAGGTCTGATTCGCTTTGTAAGTGTCTGAACCTCTTTTATAATGATTAAATAATGTCATTTACTTATTCTATAATCATTATCATTGTTATGATATCATATATAGTAATATTCTTAGCTTATTATTAGTAATATTTCATTGCTTTTTATTATTCGGGTGTTTATTACTTTTTGTTCTTATGCGTGTTTTGTCGAATAAATTCTTAATATTATTTTTTAGGTTATAGATACCTCATTTACAGAATGGTATTAGTGTAATATATATCATATTTATTAACTCAATTCATTTATTTAATCATTATGAAATGAAAATCATGTAGAACGAGTCACATCACATCGTGGAGACGGTATTCCGTATGTACGCACAAGCGATGATATCATTCAAATGATCGTGGAATTGTATTAGAGTGTACATATAATATTTTAGAATTAGTATCACTTTAAAATAATCATATATATTCATTCTTTACACCATAAAACCCATCCAAGTAAGGTGGTGGTGGAAAATAGATTACACCATGGCGTGGAGACGGTATTTCATATGTACGCACGTGCGGTGATTTCGTTTTCCGTAGGATGGATAGATGGGGAAATAGGGTTGTTTCATACTTATAATAACATATCAGTATATTAGTGATACTGATGTTATTAATTCATAATGAAACAAATAAATAAGAAGAAGTAGAAGAAGAAATAAAGTTGAAATAATCAGTAATAGACATTACCTCTTCATTGAAGCGCCTCTTTGAGACCTCCTTTTAGGGCACTAAAATTGGTCTTTGAAGAAGACCAGGACCTCTAGGATGTTTCTAGGGAAGTCGAGAGGAGAAATTGGTAGGGGTTTGCCGAGCTTGAAAGCTCAATGTGGTTTGAGGAAGAGAGGGAGGAGGTGCCCTTTTATAAGGGGGGAGAGGGGCACCTATGGAAAAACTAAAAATATTATTTTATTATAAATCCATATTCAGTTTTAAATAGCTCCAAATTGATTTATTTCGTAGCTAAGGTGGGGATGGGTCGTAATAATCTCATCCAATAGAATTTGGACAAGTTTAGTTTACTATTTTAACCTTATCATTTAGATTTAACTTTAAGTTAGATAATTTTACTTTTACCGTGTCTTTTTGGGTTCTTACACTATAAGGTTAACAAACATACTATAACAAGCCAAACGAACCCCAAGTTGTTTATTATTAATATATATAACCTTATCTAATTCATTTGTCCGAACATTAGATTTTTAGGAATAAAATAACAATTAATAATATAATATTTGTTTTAAAAACTATTTTATGTCAATTTTGACACTATTTAGTAATTGATTTTTGTGAAAATCATAACAGAATTATTAGTTCAATAAAAGTTAATTAAATAAATACTAACATGTCATATTAAACTATAAAATTAGTGGAATTCATAAAAAGTCTCAAATTAAATTTATTTGGGTATTTATAACATCAATTATTTCAATATTTCAATAATAAGATAATTACTGCATCATCTTTGTGTCATAAAAAAAATAAATTATTTAATGTATAAAAATTTTAAATAAAATACCGTTATGTAGAAAATCGTTATATCTTTCTAATTAATATTTATAGTCGAATTTATCTTATGTATTACCATATATTAAAAATTATTTACTTATTAAACATTGATTTTTACTATTTTAACCCTTCTTTAAATAAATTAATAAAAAATGTCTCAATCTAATGTAAGTGGGCATAAATGGTCATATTTTATTCCTAAGGTTGTTTTTGGTCAAATTACACTTATCATATAGAATTAGGACATGTGTTAGGGTAATAATAATATAATTTTTACCCTTAATTACCCTATATACTTTTAACTGTGGTAAATAGAAGTAAAAAAGTTACTATTCACCAAAAATTATTTTCATCACATTGAACCACATTTTATATACTGACATCAACCATGTCTCTTGGATTTTTGAAATTCCACTCATAGAAGCGGTAAAATTAAGTTTTATGTAAATTTGCAAATTTTCCTAGGATGTGGGTAAAAGATGGTGAAAAGTTCAAAAAAAATTATATATCTAAAATTATTATAAAATTACTCCAATGAATTAAATTGAACTTATATAGGTATTATGTATCAATTTTTACCTAAAATAAATTTAAATTAAATAAATAATTATTTAAATAAAAAGTCGGTTTTTAAATAGTAACCTAGTGTTTTCACTATTCTTCAAAAATTGAAAGTTTCCAGAAAAATACCAAAATTTCACCTTAGGCTAATTTCGTTATTCCGAATCCAAAAATGAAGTCCATTTTGAAAAATAAAAATTACAAAATTTCAAAAAGTGGTTATTACTATTCATAACGGCTAGTTTTAATAATATTTTATTAGCGTAGCGTTGTATATTGAAACTCGGTATTGCGTACGACGCAAGCTATCAAGGAAAGTCGATATTGCATGTAAAGCAAGCCGAGATAGTGTTTTGTGTAGTGAAATATTCCTTTGATGATTTATATAAAATAAAAACAAAATATTTCTTATAAAAGTCTCAGGTGTTACATTCTACCCCCATTAAAATGAATTTCACCCTCGAAATTCGTCACTTGTGACAAACAGATGAGGACACCTCTCCCTCATCATATCCTCAAGCTCCCATGTAGCTTCTTATAATTGGTGGTTCCTCCATAAAACATTCACCAAGCGAGTGGTCTTGTTCCGTAGGACTTTTTTACTATGATCGTGAATCTCTATTGGTTGTTCTTCATAAGAAAGATCTTGTTCCAGCGGTACAACTTCTGAGCTGAGTACATGTGAAGGATCAGGTATGTACTTTCTCAGGATAGATACATGGAACACATCGGGAACTTGAGAGAGATTCGGTGGAATCAAAAATCGGTAATCTTTCTTCCCAACATGATCTAGTATTTCGAAAGGACCGATATACCTAGGGCTCAGCTTTCCCTTCTTTCCAAATCTCATTACTCTCTTCCAAGGAGATATTCGTAAGAACACTTTATCACCCACTTCAAAATCTAAGTCTTTTATTCGGTTGTCGACATAACTTTTTTGTCGACTCTGAGCTACTCTTATGTGTTGTTGAATAGATCATACCTTTTCTGCCGTCTCATAAAAAAGATCAGGTCCTAATAGCTTTCCTTCCCCAACTTCATCACAGCAAGTTGGAGTCCTGCATTTCTTTCCATAGAGAGCTTAATAAGGAGCAATCTAAATACTGGAGTGAAAGCTATTATTATAA
This sequence comes from Viscum album, assembly GCA_963277665.1. NCBI lineage: Eukaryota > Viridiplantae > Streptophyta > Magnoliopsida > Santalales > Viscaceae > Viscum > Viscum album. The sequence continues at coordinate 1,541,927,969 of OY728135.1, read as the reverse complement.
GAAAATTACACCAATGGTAGGTGTTGATCCCAACCACATTTGAAATCCATAGAGCAATCTCTCAACATATATTCTAGAGTTTGAATTGTCCTCTCAGACTGACCGTCTGTCTGAGGATGATAAGCAGTGCTGAAACTCAACTCTGTATCGAGATTATGCTGAAGACTTCGCCAGAACTTTGAGGTAAACCTCGGATCACGATTAGATATAATTGAAAGTGGTACTCCATTCAATCTTACCACTTCCTTTACATATATCCTGGCAAGCTGATCCAGAGAGAAATCCTCTATAATAGTAATGAAATGTGCAGACTTTGTAAGACGATCAACTATGAACCAGATAGCATTATTGCCTTTGGATGTTTTCATAAGTCCTGTGACAAAGTCCATAGTGATGTTTTCCCATTTCCATTCGGGTATGGGTAATGGTTGTAACATCCCCTTAGACTTATGTCTCTCAGCTTTAACTTGCTAACAAACCAAGCATCGAGAGACATATTCTGCAACATCTCTATTCATTCCATCCCACCATAAGTACTCTTTCATGTCCCTATACGTCTTTGTGCTTCCAGAATGAATAGAGAATGAAGAACTATAAGCCTCATCCAGCAGCTCCTTCTTTATTTCAGGGATGGGAGGAACACAAACCTGATTACTGAACTTTATTATCCCATCACAATCAATGTTGAATTCAAGAACATTTCTCACCTTCTGTTGTAATTCTACATCTTCTTCTGTGCCTATTTAATCATAACATGTATAGATGGTTGAACATTCATTTGAGAAAGAAATGATTTTTCCCCTTTCATTATAATTCCAAAATTCATCGTTTGTAAATCCATAAGTATTGGATCTTTTGTGATCCTCATCATGGATAAACAGGCATGGTCTTGTCGACTTAATGCATCTGCCACCTTGTTTGCTTTCCCAGGGTGGTAATTAATTGAGCAGTTGTAATCCTTAATCAGTTCCAACCATCTTCTTGGGCTCATATTCAGCTCCTTTTGTGTGAAAATAAACATTAAACTTTTATGATTGGTATAAATGTCACACCTCTCTCCATAAATATAATTCCTCCAAATCATTAATGCAAAGATTACCGCAGCTAACTCCAAATCATGAGTTGGGTAGTTTTGCTCATGGATTTTCAACTATCGTGAGGCATGAGCTATCACCATATCATTTTTCATAAGAATAAACCCCAATCCCTTCTTGGATGCATCACTGTAGATCAAAAACCATTCTCCACCACAAGGAAGTGTGAGCATAGGTGCACTAGATAACCTTCTTTTCAACTCCTTGAAATTCTCTTCACATTCCTCCATCCAAACAATCTTAACTCCTTTCCGAGTCAACTTGGTGAGTGGATTAGAAAATCGTGAAAAATCTTTCACAAAACGTCGATAATATCTAGCCAAACCAAGAAAACTTCGGATCTCAGTTACAGTTGTTGGTCTCGACCATCTTTCGATAACCATTGTTTTTGCTGGATCTAAAAATATCCCCTCTTTTGAGATTATGTGACCCAAAAATGAATCTTTTTTAAGCCAAAATTTACACTTGGTAGATTTGGGATAAAGATTATTATTTCCCAGGGTCTTCAATATAATTCTCAAGTGATCTTCATGTCCTTCCTTTCTCTTTGAATATACAAGAATATCGTCTATAAAAACTACCACAAAATGATCAAGATAGTCTCTAAAGACTCTATTCATCAGATGCATGAAGATAGCAGGGGCATTAGTAAGACCCAATGGCATCACTATAAATTCATAGGGTCCATATCTTGTACGGAAAGCCGTCTTTGGTATATCCTCCATTTTTACCCTTAATTGATGACACCCTGAATGAAGATCAATCTTGGAAAAGTATTGAGCTCCACGTAGTAGGTCAAATAAGTCATCAATGCGCGGGAGAGGATATTTGTTCTTGATAGTGATCTTGTTAAGTTCTCTATAATCAATGCGGAGTCTCATTGATCCATCTTTCTTCTTGACAAACAGAACAGGTGCTCCCCAAGGTGACACAGTAGGTCATATGAACCCCTTATCAAGATTCTCTTGGAGTTACTTCTTCAATTCCTGCAACTCAATTGGGGCCATTCTATAAGGTGTCTTTGAAATAGGTAAAGCACCTGGTACGAGTTCTATTGAAAACTCAACTTCACGATTTGGTGGAAGACCTGGAAATTCCTCCGAAAAGACATCATCAAACTCCCATAAAATGGGAATATTCTTAATCTTGAGTTTCTCACCAACCATTTCAGATAAATAGCATTTATTTAGTGGAATCAAGACCCATAAGATGGAAGAAATTTCCACTGGAAGGTTATGTTCATCCTTGCATCGATAGACGATCAAAGATTGATCTGGAATATGAAATGTGACTTCCCTTATTTGGAAATTGATATGAGCTCTATATAGAGAAATCCAATCCATGCCATGAATCACATCAAATTCTACTATAGGAAGGACCACAAGATTTGTAGGAAGCACTTTCCCAAAAACATCAATCGGAGAAGAATTATAAACTTTTGATGTGACTGTTGTGCCATTAGGGGTTGTCAAAGCTAACTCAACATCTAATTGTTGAGGTAATACGGTGATACCCTTAGAAAATTCTTCAGAAATAAAGGAGTGGGTGGATCCAGAATCAAATAAAACATTTGCTACTTTAGAGTGGATGGTAAGTGTACCTTTCACCAATTCATTATCGTACTCAACATCGCTGATAGAAATTGCATGTGACGTTCCTTTGTATTTAGCCTTAAGAGTTTGTTGATGTCAATCATCATCAACAACCCTTGTATTAGGGAATTTATTGGAATAATTCCCCATTTCCTTGCACTTGTAACATTGAAGTGTATGAGGTGCACTCTGTGTAGCCTTTTCATTGTTCGCATCACTAGACATCTTCTTCCCATCATTGCAGCATTCAAATGCTCGATGACCTTCCTTTCCACATTTGAAACATTTACTTGTCCCTTTAATACAAATCCCTCCATGTTTCTTTCCACACATTGAGCATAAGGTAAAACTCATCTTCTTTTTAGTGTGCTATTTATATTTTCCTTTGATTTCCATTTTGCTCTTCTTATCAAACCCACATGACTGATGGGTTACTCCAATCTTTGTCTCAACTTTGAGAGCACATCGAACGATTTACTCGTAGCTATTGAAGTCCCTTATGTCTAACGCCCTTCGAAGACTTGGTTTTGAGCCACTAAAGAATCGATCGATCTTACTCTCAGGTTGGATAATAATACCAGAAGCGTACCTTGAAAGTTTTGTAAAATTTGCTTCACAGGTAAAAACAGATTCATCATCCTTTTTCATTAGTTCAAGAAACACCTTCTCCATCTTTGTTCAGAGAATACGAGGGAAGTACTTATTGAAAAATAAGTTCTTGAAGTCGTCCCATTCCATGGACTCAATTTCATCTCTTGGCCTCATATTATTGATAATATTCCACCATTGATCGGCATCACCTTCCAAATGATACACTGCTAGATGAATTTATCATGTTCAGAACTTTGAAGAACTGAAAATATCTTTTCAGTAGTACTGATCCATTGTTCAGTAACTAATGGATCAGTAGACCCACTGAATGAAGGTGGATGCTGTCTCATGAAGGATTCAACATAATGTTGCTCGTTCCATTGCTCGTTTGGAAGTCCTGCATGATTCATAGTTTGATAAAGTTGTGTGATCATGGCTATAAGATTTTTCATTCCAGCTCCCATAACGTTTGGTCGCTCAGGGGGACAATCATTGCATTTACTTTCACATTCTGCATTAACACGGTTCCTTCGGGTTCCAGCCATTGACTAAAACCATGAAGAATAGTGTGAGCAACACGAATTTTAATAGGAAAACCACATAATCAAGAAAAAAAATTCACACTTAAGGTCTTATCCTAGGTTATTAATGGCCATTTATAAAACACTAAGATTGTATTCTATGCTTAGAATTATCCTTAGGATTCATACTAAGGCTTTCACATCCTAGTTTCCAAAGGTTGACTATACCTTTCCTCTGATACCAACTATAATGAACCTTACTTTACATACATGGTTATTAATTCAATATTGAAGTACACTTAATATATCATATTACAAAACCATGAAAGGACCGTATAGGTATAGTGTCTTTAGAAATTGGGAAACATAAACAACTGGTTCATAAAGAATCTACATTGTCTCCCATTTACTTCTAGAGTCCCTTTTGGCATATCCTACTTAATAACCTTCTTCCTGACCTGGGGAAAGAAAAAATATAAAAGGGTGAGTTCAAATGCTCAGTAAGGGTAAACAAAAGAAATATCAATCACATCATATTCATAAGAACATAGCATTTTGGAAATCTTAGCCTGCAAAAGAGATCATAATTTCATATCATGGGATAAATCATAGTAGTGAAATGTAATCTGAATAATCATAACATAAAAAATGAAACATTTTGGAATACACACATAATCATATAGAATCATTTTTTATTAGCCAAGACTCATTTCCAAGACTATCTTAGTGGACAAAGTTCATTTCTGAACCGAGTTCATTCCTCATTTCAGTCATGTTTCACAGAACCGGTTTAACCTGCCGTTCCAGCCATGTCTATCCCATGAGATATAAAATCTTTACCCAATGCATTGGAGGGAGATATAGGTCCCACCCATCTCAGAATGATACCATTCTTATGTGTTCCACAAAATCATAAACCATACATCATAGCATAACCCATGTAATAAAAATGGGATTCTTAAACATCGTGACATTATAAAACAATTCATATAAGATAATAGAATTCATAAAAATAATTCCATCACAAGATAATCAAATCAATTTAATAATAGGGATAGAAACAGAACCCTTTATTATCTTAGATGGAAAATAATTTTGATAAAACACTTGAACTCCATTGTTGAGGAAAATATCCTTTCTACTTCAAAAACACTTTTCCTTTCTTAACATGTCATACAATTATAAACTAAAAGAAGTTGATTAAAAATGAACTTGAAAACTTGTAGAGGAAGCTTCTTGGAAATAATGTTTTAAAAATCAATTCATGCCGTATAAGTTAAAAAAACATTCTTCTCGTACCTTTGTCGGAAAAGTCAAAAAGTACATCGTAAAAGATAGATTCTTTCTGTACCATGTGGTAAAAGTCAAAAAGGGGTAAAAATGACTTTAAAAATACAAGGAAAAATATTAAACATTTTATGAATTTTTTTTGAGAAAACATGGACATCGATGATAAAAATAACCCCAGTAAATACTTACGAATAAACAATCTCGGATAAGAAACAAGATTGGAATAATTATCCCTTACCTTAGGTCCGATTTGCTTCGTAAGTGTCCGAACCTCCTGTATAATTATTTAAATAATGTCATTGACTTATTCCAGAATCATACTCATTGTTATGATATCATATATGGTCATATTCTTAGCTTATTATTAGTAATTTTTCATTGCTACTTGTTATTGGGGTGTTTATTACTTTTTGTGCTTATGCGTGTTTTGTCGAATAAATTCTTATCCTTATTTTTAGGTTATAGACAACTCAATTCCAGAATGGTATTAGTGTAATATATATTATATTTATTCACTCAATTCATTTATGTAATCATTATGCAGTGAAAATCATGTAGAACGAGTCGCATCACATCATGGAGATGGTATTCCGTACGTACGCACGAGCGATGATATCGTTCCCATGATCGTGGAATTGTATTGGAGTGTATGTATAATATTTCAGAATAAATATCAATTTACAATAATCATATATATTCATTCTTTACACCATTATACCCATCCAAGTAAGGTGGTGGTGGAAAATAGATTGCACCACGGCGTGAAGACGATATTCCGTAGTTACGCATGCGCGGTGATTTTGTTTTCTGTAGGATGGATAGATGGTGAAATAGGGTTGTTTCATATTTATAATAAAATATCAGTATATGAGTGATAATGATGTTATTAATTCATAATTAAAAAACTAAAGAAGAATAAGTGGAAGAAGAAATAAAGTTGAAAGAATCGGTAACGGACACTACCTCTTCTTTGAAGCGCCTCATTGAGACCTCCTTTTAGGGCACTAAAATTGGTCTTTAAAGAAGACAAGTACCTCTAGTATGTTTATAGGGAAGTGGAGAGGATAAATTGGCAGGGTTTGGCCAAGATTTAAGGATCAAAGTGGTGTGAGGAAGAGAGGGAGGAGGTTCCCTTTTATAAGGGAGGAGAGGGGCACCTTTGAAAAAACTAAAAATATTATTTTATTATAAAGCAATATTCGGTTCTAAATAGCTCCAAATTTATTTATTTTGAAGCTAAGGTGGGGATGTGTCGAAATCCTCTCATCCAATAGAATTTGGAGAAGTTTATTTTACTATGTTAACCCCGATCATTTAGATTTAACATTAAGTTAGATAATTTTACTTTTACCGTGTCTTTTTGTGTTCTTACACTATAAGGTTAATAAACATACTATAACAATCCTAAATAACCCGAAGTTGTTTAATATTAATATATATAACCTTATCAAAGTCATTTTTCCGAAAATTAGATTTTTAGGAATAATATAACAATTAATAATATAATATTTGTTGTAAAAACTATTTTATGTCAATTTTGACACTATTTAGTAATTGATTTTTGTGAAAATAATAACATAATTATTAGTTCAAAAAAAGTAAATTAAATCAATACAAAAATGTCATATTAACCTATAAAATTAGTGTAATTCATAAAAATTATCAATTTACATTTATTTGGGTATTTATAACATCAATTATGTCAATATTTCATTAATAAGATAATTACTACATCATCTTTGTGTCATAAATAATTTAAATTATTATTTTATAAAAATTAAAAATAAAATACCGTTATGTAGGAAATATTTTTATCTTTCTAATGAATATTTATAGTCTAATTTATCTTATGTATAACCCTATATTAAAAATTATTTACTCATTAAACTTTGATTTTAACTATTTTAACCCTTCTTTAAATAAATTAATAATAAATGTCCTAATCTAATCCAAGTGGGCCTAAATGGTCATATTCGATTCATAAGGTTGTTTTGGTCTAATTAAACTTATCCAATAGAATTAGGACATGTGTTAGGGTAATAATAATATCATTTTTACCCTTAATTACCCTATTTACTTTTAACCGTGGTAAATAAAAGTAAAAAGTTACTATTCACCAAAAAATATTTTCATCTCATTGAACAACATTTTACTTACTAAAATAAATCGTGTGTCTCATATTTTTGAAATTCCACTCACAGAAGTGGTAAAATTACGTTTTATGTAAATTTGCAAATTTCCTAGGAGGTGGGTAAAAGACGGTGAAAAGTTCAATAAAAGTTTTATATATCTATCATTATTATAAAATTACTCCAATTAATTACATTGAAATTATATAGGTTTTATGTATAAATTTTGACCTAAAATAAATTTAAATAAAATAAATAATTATTTAAATAAAAAGTCGGTTTTTAAATAGTAACCTAGTGTTTTAACTATTCATCAAAAATTGAAAGTTTCTAGAAAAATACCAAAATTTCACCCTAGGCTAATTTCGATATTCCGAATCCAAAAATGAAGTCCGTTTTGAAAAATGAAAATTAACAAATTTCAAAAAGTGGTTATTACTATTCATAATGGTTAGTTTTAATAATATTTTAATAGCATATCGTTGTTTAGTGAAACTCGGTATTCCGTATGACGCAAGATATAAAGGAAAGTTGCGATTGCGTGTGAAGCAAGCCGAGCTAGTGTTGTGTGTAGTGAACGATTTCTTGGATGACTTATATAAAATAAAAACAAAATATTTCTTATAAAAGTCTCAGGTGTTACAAAAAAAGTATCTAAGAATAACAAAAATGATAACTTGAAACAAGTTGTTTAATAACGAAGAAGATTCATAATATGGTCTAACCAACTATTTGAGTTACTCTAATATGGAAAAACAGATGAAAATATAAAGTTAGATTCATCCTCAAAGAAGAATATAGCATGATATAAACTCACTCCAAAACCATAAGTTCTTACAATCCCAATCAAGAACAACCATATATAGTCGTAAGATAAAGAAATGATCTCTCACATTGGGTCATAACACTTTTGGAAATCCTAGGTTCAGAAAATGGATCAAACTTATATGGTGAATTATAAACAACAAGTAGAAACCATATTTTTACTTATAAAACGTTGACAAGTTTCGATACATATTTAAAGATTTAGAACGTTAGGCACCATTCAAATAAGAGGCCCGATGTTCCCAAAATTAAAATTATAAATGTATTTAGTATATGTTTTCCTATGTGCTCTATTTTAGTTAAAGAAAATAGAATTAATCTTAAATGGAGGATCAGATTGGATATCTGATACCACAGTTGGGTTTGAAATGTGGTTCTTTCCCTAAGCCTAACATAAAATTAGTCGACATTGGGCATTCAGACCCCCCTCACATTGGCAGTTCATTAAGCTTATGTTTTTAAATGTTTAATTAATTTAATAAGTCAGTTAAACAAAATGATATGTAATAAATATATCATTATAATGAAATTTTTGAGGTTATATAATAATTCTAAAAGAGCGGGTTGTGCTTTATTGATCCTCCCATTAACGAATCGAGATCAAATAATGACAAAACATAAAATAAAATTAGATTAGGATGCAACAATCACATCATCATTATCTTATCATTGTGTGGGAACATTATTTACACATAATAAATCCAATATAGTTGTATGACTCGTATTTTAGGGTTTTTATGCCTTTGAATTATAATATTCAGTAGATATTTATTCCTTTATTGATCTATGTCTTGTTATGGCCTTTCCATGAGACCGTGTAACATATTTCATATTGTTTAATCAATGTTCTAACCCCAATACCCATTTATTGATCACCGGCCAAGAATTATTGTCCAGTTATGTTTCAAAATTTGTATTATGGTGTTTCTATCCCTAAAATATTCACATTATTCTCTATATGGATCCACGTAGTCTCGGATCGACATTTTTGGACAGCTCTGAGTTCGGTCGGGCCTCTGAATTCGTGGCGGATTGATGATGAAGCAATGTTTTGGTTAGGGAAGCATTGATCTAGAGTTTTTATGGTACATTGATACTTAATTTTTTTGTTTGTGATATGATATATGAGATATTATATATAGGATATAAGATATAATAAATGAGATATAAGATATAAGATATTTGATATGAGTTATACATTATAATATACTATACGTGAGATATAAGATATCAGGTATAAATATTTGTTAAATATTCTTGTAACATTTATATATTTTAACTAAGGAATCCATTTGATGAACCATTAGTATAAATTTTATCCAAGAATTGATACAATAATTATGACACTTTTATTGGAAACATTTTTGGTACTCATTCATCAGGTCAAAAAAACACCTAATAATAATAAAATTATTATTATTAAAGAATCCTATATCTAACATATCATCATAATATTGTTTCAAAATGATGAACCATCTGTGACCCTATGGCATTAAAATTTAGGTACATGTTTGAAGAACAATTTTGGGTATGTAGTTCAGAATCATGGCTGAATCCCAGAAAAAACAATTGTTGAATGATGTGGAGAAATGTGACTTTTTCAATGGGTGTATGATTAGGACAAGGGAATATCCTATCTCAAGAATTTTTCTACATAGAATGTGATGGTACCATCCTTTTTGGATTTTGAGATATGATTCTATTTGTTTCAATAATGATGCATAGAGTCAACACCTGATGGAAACAACAATCATTTAAGATCACAAGAACTTTCCGGGCTTACTAATGACCTGGGGTTAACCAGTGTTATTCCCAGATGATTATTCCGAGTTACCCACTCACATGAATTAGAATTATAGTTCCTCGATGACCTGGGCTTACCCAATAGTAGGGATTGGATGTGGTATTCTCCAATAATCGTTCCAAGTTACTCTATAGTAGGAATTGGTAGTGTAGCTCCATGACATTTCAGTCGTACCCTCTATTTGGGATGACCAGTGGAGTTTTACAATGACCTCACATTGAAAACCCACCTCTTAGACTAGGATGTAGAGTTACTCAAAAACCATACCAAGTAGTCCCCTCTAGTAGGACTTGGAAGTAGAGTTACTTATTTACTATCATATTAGGACCATACTCTCATAATAAGGAATATGATCCTTACCTATAAATTGGGACCCCTCAATTTTTAGGCACAATGATGAGACATGGTTTTATGTGGATTTGGACTCATATGGAAGAGGGGATCATTATACAATGAGATTTGTTCTTTTGATGTGACATGAAATTGTGCAGTAAAATCGGTTCCACTCAAAGAAAATAGTATCATGGTATAGTGATTGAGTCCCCTGGACATGTGTGTTCAGGGTAGATGTGTGAGATGTTAGGATCAGTAATGGAATTATTTGTAAACCTTTAGGGAATCTTTTTATTGGAACATTATCTGAGATGGATATCACCTTACACACTCATCTAGTATTAATTAACTGATAACACACACCCACAAATATATTCATTATTCAAGATTCACACATTCTCTTTGGATACACTCCTTCTATGAGAGGAGAAGACACATGGGGCATGCCACATGTTTTTCATGTCTAGATTCTCGTGGTTGTATGAGTCTACACTCCTTCAATTTTTGGTGAAGGCTCAAAAGGTAGTTCATATCCTTACTATGTTTGGTCAATTGTTCTTGGACAAGATTACATTTACTCTCTTTTTATGTTGATATGTACTCTTTCAATGTACCTTCTTCAAACTAATGATTAACTATTCAACAGTGTCTCTTACTACTACCGAATCACTGCTTTTGGGGTGTTCTGAAAGTTATATATATACTCCCTAATGCAAGAGATTTCCCCTAAAATTTCATGTTTTTTCACAAGACGTACATGAAAACTATGAATTCAGAAGATCTTAGGGATATTGTTATCATGGGCCGTGTACGGTAGTCATGGGTTGGGATACATGAGATGGGAATTCATAGTTTTTTTACTATTTTCCAATATTTTCATGTTGTGCCATATTTTTAGATGGGAAAATATTTTCCTCTTTACTTTCAGTTTAAATTGATGTAATTTTGAATCGTCTAGAGTATCATTCTAGCCGAGTTTATGTTATTGTGGTGTATCATATTTCCCCCCATCACTGTTCACTTATTCATTGAGATAAATATGTTTGTGCAGACATGTACTTAGGAGAAGGCGTCCATGACTTTATTTGCGCCTTTGATTCTTGTCTCCACCCTCTAGTTGATGGAAGAAGGATTAGGGTAGTTGTGGCTTGAGCCCTAGCTATGGCCGGATCATGGAAGATTGGTATAAGAGAAAGTTCATTCCATGTTATTTTTTAGACATATCCCCTTAAAAATGACTGGTTGGGTTTAGGGAAACAATTTCAATGCATCTCATGTTTGGAACACAATCTAGGGTGTCCAATGATTATACGAGTGATAGATTTTTCTATTCACTAGGACTGAAATTGCATGTTTCCTTATTCATCATACCACGAAATTTATTTTAGAGATTAATGGTACATGCATCTTATAGTATTGAGTCTTTTTCTTTCTTTATTGAGTCATTTCCCCATTATGGTTGATATATATATATTTATATACATATTATTATTTAACTATGGTACTTCTTGATAACATTCAGGATGCCTACACGATAACAAGCATCTAGGACACCTACTCTAGTGTGTGATGAGGAACATATGAGAGAAGAGGCATCATTTTAGGGTCCATTATGAAATCCCCTTGTCACAGGTTACTCAGAAGCTGCATCTCCACCTGTTTAGCATCATATAATTCCAACATAGTAGGACGAGGATGAATACATGTATTGCGCGCTCTTCGAGTTCTAGCATCAATTACGGATGAAGTTGCACAATGATCTAAATTAAGTGGCATAAGGGTATTAGATAAATATATTTTTTCAATGTATTAAGGCATATTATGAACATGATAGATATGGTTGTGGATTTAATATCCATATGTTTCCATGGAGGAAATGGAAATTGGAGGAGCCAAGTTACACAGATGAACACTGAGTCAATAATATTTTGGGATGAATTCTAGTAGCTATTTTAATGGGGTGTACTACCCATCGTAATTACACTCGGTTCCGATATAGGATCTTATGGATTTTTAGTAGTGAGGGATAACAGTGGATGAGTTCACGGAGTGGTTCACAGACCATATGTGGTACTCCCTTGACATCATTAGGGGAAAATCCCTCAAAGTATAGACATTTGACAAGGGACATTGATGGGAGATATGTGTTACTATAGTTCCATTTTACTCCCCCATCTATGATGGGGTGCTGGAGAGGGAACTAGTGACTGATAGATTTTTTTTCATAGGGACACCACACAGATAGAGATGGGAGAGGATAAATATGATCTTTAGGTGGAGGATTATGTAATTAGGTCCTTCTAACCCCACCACTAGGTGGACCACATTGGGATTAGGGATCTGGCAGCTAGGGTCATAGACAACTACATTATTTTGATGTCTATGATCTCGAAGCAAACTATATGATCATAGTTACAATCTCTTATAATTTTTCCCTTGGCTTAATATTTGTAGAAAAAATTTCTTTTCGTTATTTTATCTCAATAATTCATGTGTGGTATCTAGATCTCCCAATAGAGGTGCTAGCATATCAGCTTCTAGTTAAATATCCTACTAGGAACACTTCTTCTATATCCTTGATCTTCTTGAAGTTCCAAATACTACATGGAGAAGAGAGGTTCTCTTGGGAACTTTTGGTCATCATAGTAGAACCCTATTATTTCATCTTGGGTATTAATTTGATTTCCATTATTTAAGCCTAGATTAATTTTCATTATATAAAATTTTGATGGCAATTCACTAATGGGATGATATTCCCCTTCTATAGAGAGAGATATATTTAATGGCATAGTTAGCGGGTTAAATAAGTAGGAGTCTATATCACATCACCAATTATTTGGAATGTTTATACCTTAGTGTAGTAACTTATTCACAGTTCTAGGTTCCTCCAGTTATAGAGGATTGTATTGAAATATTCCCCGAAGAAATTGGATAACTACCTCAAGTGTGGGATATAGATATTTGGATTGATATTCATCATGGGACTACCTTGATATCTTGTTTGGCATATCGTATAGAGCCCGATGAGATTAAGGAGCTAAGATTTCAGTTATAGGTCCTTCATGAGAATGCTTTCATCAAGCTCAGTGTGTTACCCTTAGAAGCTCAATTTTTTTTCATGACAATGGAGGATGGGTGGTTATGGCCTTCATGGATTATCGTCGCCTAAACCAAGACATGATAAAGAATGAGCACCATTCTCTAAAACTGATGACCTCTTTGATTAGTTTTGAGGCACAAGATGGTTCTCAAAGTTTAAACTCATATCTATCTAACAGTAGTTTGGTGTTCACGAGGATAAAATTTCAAAGATATCATTCCGATGTTTTTATAGACACTATTATTTTAATGGGATTACCTTTGGTGTGATGAATTCCCCCCACCATGTTTATGAATTTTATGAACTATTTATTCCATCTGTACGTAGACTGTTTTTTTTCTTCATCGACAAAACACTTGTCTACTCTCCAATAGAGGATGATCATGTATATCACTTGATGATGATCATAAACTACTTAATGGGAACAAGTATTACATAAATATCTCAAAGTACCAGTTTTGGATACAGGAGGATGATGTTCTGTGGAATGTCATTTTGATTAAAGATTAGTCGTGGATCCAGCAATGATCAATGAAGACCATTCTTGGGATATACCCATGAATGTGTTGAAGGTATGGAGATTTCTTGTCTTGGGAAGGTACTATATGAGGTTTTTAGAAGCCTTCCCTTGAGTCAGAACCCATTTGACTTCCCAGACACAGTAAGGGAATCCTTTTACCAGCTATGAATAGTGACAGAGGGCCTTTGAGGTGTTGAGGTAGATGATGAAGAGTGATACAATGTAGATATAACTAGAATAGGTCATGGAGTTTATAGCGTATTGTGATGACTCATGAGCTATTCATGGTTTCATGTTGATGCCGGAAAATGAAGTTATCACATACATGTCGAGGTAGGTGAGAACCCATGATAAGAATTATGAAAATCACAAAATTAGACCTTATAGAAAATATATTTATCTGGAGGATGTGGTGACACTATCTTCTAGGATAGAGATTTCTTATTTACTCAGGCCACTAGTCTATCGAGTATGTTTTCAATTAGAGATATGTAAACCTGAGAGAAATACTCTTTTTGGAGTTCTTATCAGACTACAACTTTGATATAATCAATTCTTCATGGATGGGAAACATTTTGGTATATTATATTAGAATTAAGTCCCATTATTTATTAGTAAAGGATTTTTTGTAGCATTTAGCTTCCCTGTAGTTGACTCTGGTGGAGTAGGATGTTAAATTTTTTCATCGATCGAGGTTTTTGACTCCTTATCTCAATGAGCATATGAGAGAGTCTCAACTATGAGACCTTGATTGTGAGGACTTATTTGATATTATATCCATAATAGTATCATAATATGGATATTTTGAAGGATGGAATCATTTTATATTGTTCTAGGAGTGAACATTGGTTCAATTCCTGATGCGAGAGGAGGTGATATTGTAGTCATACAGTTCTCACGTAGCTGCATATACCAAGGTGGGGAATATGTATAGTGATCTTTATTGGTATTTTTGGTGGTTCGACATGGGACATATTGTAGATGAGTGTGTCATCCAGTGCCTCACCTATTTGTAATTAATGGCCATAAACCATATTTTGACAAGTTTGTTGTGGTCCCTTGATATCATGGAGTGGAATTGGGATGACATATCCATGGACATCGTCATAGGAATCCAGACACAACGAAGGTACACAACACCTTCTGAGTGATAGTTAACCAACTCAAGAAGTCAAAACAATTCCATTCTATTAGAGAGTCGATTTTGGGGTATCTATAAATATGGTTTATTGTTCACCTTCATGGGGTACCCTAAACAGTTCAATTTGATCATGATATGAAGTTTATGTCTCTATTGTGGAGAGGAATGTAGGAGGGATTTGGGATGCAGGTGTAGATGAGTACAACCATTAATCCATATAATTATGGATAGACTGAGATCACTATCCATGTTCTAGACGGTATGTTGAGGTATTTCATGTTAAAATTCATCCAGAGTTGCTAGGATCACCCGACCTTGTCAGAGTTGGTTTAGAACAATAGCTATCACTCTACCAATAGTATGGAACCATTTTAGGCACTTCATGAGAGACCATGAAATTCACCTTTGGGCTGGACTAAGGTTGTTGAGGCATATCTTGTGGGCCCATAGTTGGTATAGGGAAAAAAGAGAATGTCCAAGTCATCCGAGAGTGGATGAGGATGGGCCAGAGCGGATATAATTCATATTAACACTACAATCATAGGTCATACAAGTTTTATAATGTAGACCATGTTTTAATGAGAGTATCCTCACAATGAATATAGAAAAGGATCATCGAGGGAGGAAACCTATCGCCTAACGTCATTGAGTTATTTAAGATCATGTATTGAGATGGTCATGTTGTCTACAACCTCACCATACCCTCAGAGCTAGAGAAGGTGCATGACTTATTCCATTTGTCACAAATTATGAGATACGTGCATGAACCTATTCACATCATCAACTACTATAACACCCCAATCTTCCATGGTACACTTCTCTTTGAATAATACAATAGTGTGTGTTGTACGCAACTTCGAGTTCTAACACACCACAATCAATCAAACTAGCAGTTATGTTTAGTAATACCCACTTTTTAAAATTTTATAAATATTAACTTTCAAAATTTACTTCATTTTTGGATTCATAATATCAAAATTAGCTTAGGGTGAATTTTTGATATTTTTCTGAAAACATTCAATTTTTGATGAATAGCGAGAAACACTGAGTTATAGTTTAAAACCATATTTTTATATAAATAATTATTTATTTTATTTAAATTTTTTTCAGGTAAAAATATATTCATAATAACTATATATGTTCAATTTATTTCTTTTGATTCAGTTTATAATAATTATATATATATATAAATTTTATTGAACTTTTTACCGTCTTTTACCCACCTCCTATGAGCATTTGGAAATTTCAATAAAACATAATTTTACTGCTTCTGAGAGTATAATTTCAAAAATATGAGAGACACAGTTGATATTAGTAAGTAAAATGTGGTTTAATAAGCTCAAAATAATGTTTACTGAATAGTAAATTTTTACTTTTATTTACCTCAGTTAAAAGTAGATAGGGTAATTAAGGGTAAAAATGATATTATTATTACCATAACACATATCCTAATTCTATTGGATTAGTGTAATTCGACCTCAAAAAACCTTAGGAATAAAATATGATCCTTTGGGTCCACTTTTATTAGATTAGGACATTTATTATATTTTTATTTGAAGAAGAGTTAAAAGAGTTAAAATAAATGTTTAATAACTAATACATTTTAATATATGGTTATAAATAAGATAAATTCGACAATAAATATTCATTAGAGATCTAAAATGATTTCCCACATAATTTTATTTTATTTATATTTTTTAGATATTAAATTATTCAATTTATTTATGACACAATGATGATGCAAAAATTACATAATTATTGAAATATTAAAATATTTGATATTATAAATATCCAAATAAATGTAATTTGAGACTTTTTATGAATTAAATTAATTTTATTGTTTAATATGACAAGTTAGGGTTACATAGATGAATTTTTGTTCGAAATAATAATGTTGTTATGAATTTAGAAAAAACAAAATACACAATAGTGTGAAAATAGGCATAAAAGATTTTTTAAAACAAATATTATATTATTAATTGATATTCTATTCCTAAAAATCTATGGCTCGTCCAAAAGACTTTTATAAAGATAATTATATCATTAATTAACCACTTGGGGTTTTCTTGGAAGTATTTAGTAAGTTTGTTAACCATATAATGTAACAATGAAAAGAGACATGGTAAATGTCAAACTATTTAACTAAGAGTTAAATCTAAAATATAAGATTAATATATTTACCCAAACCTATCAAAAACCTGTTTTTTATTGGATTTAGACCCATACCCAACTTATCATTTAAATAATTCATTTTATAGACATTAGAAACTGATGATTATTTTGTTATAAAATAATATTTCTAGTTTTACCTAAGATGCCTCTCACCTCTCTTATAAAAGGGCACATCACCTTCTCTCTAATTCACACCTTCAAAGACATTTTTCTTGGCCAAACCACACCCAAATAGCCTCTAAACTATCCTCCCTTAATCTTAGAGGCGTTCCTTTAGTCATAAAGCAAATGTAATGTTCCCTTTTGATCAAATCAAAAGGAAGAACCCGAAGAAGAGGTAAATATTTCATCACCTCTTTTAGGTTCTTTTCTTCTTCCACTTCCTCTTTATTTGTGGTTTCCATTAAAAAATAATAAATCCAGTATCTTCGATATAATTTTATGTGATTATAAAAATATTACAACCATATTCATTATTTTATCCACCCTTTGAATTATATTTCACTATACGTGCGTATGTATGGCTTACAGTCTCCACATCATGGTGTAGTTTGTCATTCAAACACTTCATCATTTGGATGGGTATAATAATGAGTAAGAATTATTTAAATAATAAATATAACATGATAATGATTCTTTATATATGATATTCCATCTAATTATATACGATTTTTTCAGAAGAATGAAATTGTTGCTCGTTCATACGTACGGATTACAGTATCCACGTACGCGATGAGATTCATTCCCCATCGTATCCATTCAAGACTGATTTTCATTAGATGATTAAATATAATGTTTAAAGACATAATATCATTCTAAATATGAATAAAATTTATCCTATCCATAACAAACATTACATACGTAACAAACCATATAAATGAAAACAAAGTAGTTTACACCCAAAATGACGATAATACTAAGATAATATTAAAAAAGACATATTAAAAGATCATATATGATATAAAATTAATGTATATGATTCTTGTATAATTTAATAAAAATTATTTCACCATTATAAAGGAGGTTAACCTACCCTCGACAATGGAAATGTACATGGTAAGGGTTAATTTCATAATATCTTTATTATCCGAGGTTGTTTTTACGTAAGTATATACATGGCCATCTTTATCATCCACATCTATTATTCTTAAAAATTTATTTCAAAACATTATTAAAATTTACTAGACTATGGTTTAAATTCATTTATACCCTTATTTGACTTTTTATAAAAAAATTGAAAGGATTCTTTCCATCATTTTCCAAAAAAGGTACTTTATGACCATTTCGACAAAATTAAGTTAAGAATGTTTTTTTAAAATTATACGGCAGAGGTGGATATATTCCACCATTATAACATCATTGATTCATCCCTTAAAAAACTAAAATAATTTTTTTAAAATAATTTTTTTATAATTATGTGACTCGTAATTGTTTTCAAAATAGAAAGAGATATTTCTCTAAAAAAGGTTTGTATTTCATCTATGTCGACATCCTTTGATGGATTTTATGATTCTTTGAATTTGATTATTATGATATAGAACATCCATATTTTATTGTTGGTTTTGTGACATGTTTGACTATGGATGTGTTATTTTTACACAATTCATGGTTTATGGATAAAGTATTTACATTTCGTTTTCTAGTTTTAATATGAATGTTTATGCTATGATTAAACATTTTCAAATGAGGAATGCATTGGAATTAGTAAGTGATGGGTGGAGCCTACTATAGCTCCTTGATGCATCGGTAGGTCTAATGAAACAAACTAGTGTCTTAGTACAAGTCCTTGACAAAATCTTAATTATAGACTTCACACTAGGACTTGACAATGTGGTTTTGAAAGTCTGGAATTATGAATTCCATTATTATGAAAGTGGCTATTGATATTGCATGTGATTATTAGACCAGTATAATATCTATGTGAATAATTAAATAGAATTATTTACTATATTATTCTGAAGTTCAAGTTTAAAAGGCTATTGTTTTAGTCTTATACATTGCCTTAAATTTTTTTGCTTATTTATGAATGTTTCTGCTATATTGTAATCCTTGGTGAGCATCTCAGCTCGCCCCTTTCTATGTTTTATTTTTCCCAGGATGTGAAAAAGTATATTGTGACTGACCTATAGGGATTGTCTATGGGATATTATTGTTGAATATGGAAACAATGTTGTTGTAGTTTTCTATTTTATGATGTAATGTAAACCATATGAATATATCAAGTACTTCAAGGCTACTAAACTAATCAGTCCTTCAAGACATGATCTTTTTCTATCATGCCAATGATACATAATAATGCACCGACTCTAGGCTTCTGGGGTAAGGGCGTTACAACAATAGTTATTTGGAAAACAAGGATTGATCCACCTTTGTAGATAATGGATGAACCATCCCTTTGGTTCTTGGGTTGTGGAATCACAAAAATGTGTAGGATAGTTCCTGGGAGGGGGGAATCCATGTGAAGGCTTAGTATCCTGTGTTGTTTTCCTAGTTTTTCTTTTATATGTGGACAAATTTGATGGATGGAATGATGTATGGACCTGTTTTTTCTTTCTTATACATTTAAATATTACTATATATATTTAAAAAGGTAGGAACTGAGGCCGTGCACTATTCTGAGTCCTGGTGTTCCTAGAAATAATCTTATTAAATTATTAAATATATTTTATACAACACAAGTGAATTTAGTTAATGAAAATAGAATAATTCTTAAACTGTTGATTGGATTAGAAATTTGAGACCATGGTTTGGTCTAGAACATATTGTTTTTCGAAAGCGCAAAAAATTATGTGTCAATTAAGGAAATTCATACCACTCTCATTTTTGGTGTGTTAAGTGGATTAAATTAATTTTTTAACTAATTAAATAATTCATTTAACATAAGTTATATGTTATAAACCTATCATTATAGTTAATTATCTTGGTTTTCCTCACCATTTAGGAAAATTTGGAGATTATCTTTTACTAATCCCTTTGAAAAATTCAGATCAAAAGTTAAAGTAATGTGATATTGGATAAGATTAGGATTAAAAAACACATTATCTTATAATAATCGTTGCATGTGTGCATTATTAACCAACAATCTATAGAAAATAGTGGTAGTAATCATATTTGGTTGTTTTTAATACTTTAGATTAAAATATTGAGTTTATCATTATTACTTCTTTGATTTTCATCTTTTTAATGACATTTCATGAACCTAAGTACCCAATTTCATATTGTTTTATCAATTTTCTAACCTTGGTTCAATATTCAGGATCTATGGCTAACACCGATTGACTAGTGATGTTTAAAACATTTCATTATGATGATTTTATCCATAAATTATTCTCTTACTTATCTGGTTGGACCATCTTGGTCCCATATCGTTGTTCATCGGGGAACAGAGCTCAAATGGTCCCCCAGATTCAGGTTAAATCGGCTTTGCATAAATAGTTTTGTTAGTGGAACATGTTCACCAACTCGATTGGCGAGGAATCAAAAAGTGAATAAAATAGACTTATGATCATATATGGGGGATAAATATTTCCGGGATATTATAGTATGTATTGTTTGGTGTTGTGGGTACAAAAAAATATTCATCTATTAAGGACTTCAGGCAACTAGTTTTGTCCTCCAGTCCTTAAAGACATTTAGACCACCCAAGGCCTTCAGGATAGTCTTGATATCAAGCCACCTCAAGGAATTTGGACCACAAAAATTCATTCAAGACACCTCAATGCCTTCAGTCCATCTCTAGGCCTTTATTCCACTTGAAAAAATGTAGATGGAACCAAATATATTTTGATGAATAAAGCTATAGATGAGGATTTCGTGCAGGAACATTCACCAGAGAAGATGTAGACAAACATAAAATATTGGTAGTGTATGAAATGTTTAACTTAAGCCTTAACCCCTTTTAAGGGCTCCCCTTCATCTCTTGAAAGGGAAATTATCATAAATTAAAAGAAAAATCGTGGCCTTCGATCCATTCATGAAATGGTTTAGTTAGTCAAGAACTTATATAGAATCACTGTGTAATAGGATGCATGATCAATTGGTTTGAGATATGAGATATGAGATATAGGGTATAAGATATGTGATATGTGATATGTGATTTAGTATTTTAGATATAATATATCATAAATAATATATATTATATGATATATGAGATAAAAGTAACAAGATATGAGATATAATATTTGAGATTTAAATTATCATTCAATAATTTTATATTGGTTATATAATTTAACTAAGGAGAGTGTTTGAAGAACCATAAGTGAGAATGTGATCATATAATTGATATGGTCATTTGAAGACCAATGATTGATACATTTTCAGGACTTCATCCTCTGGTTAATGAAATATCCAATAATAATAAAATTATTATTATAAGGGAATCATGTATTAGAAATTTTTCCCTCATATGGTCTCGTAATGATGAACAACAATGATACTACAACCGTGAAATTTATGTTAATGTTTCAAGACCAATTTATGGTATTCTATTAAGGCCACTGACTCAATCCAGTGAAATTCAATTCATGCATGATTTACTAAAATGTTCCCTTTTCACATGGTGTTTTATTGAGAAATGTGAATTGCCTATCTCGACCATTTTTCATGTATTATGATATGGTTTATTCATTGTGGATTTATAGATATGATGTGAGATTCTACAACCATGATGAACTATGGAGACATCAGATGATGGAAGAAAGTCTAGAGGATCAATAGAAATTTTTGGGATTACTTATGACCTAGGTCTAGGCAGTGGCATTCCCTGATGATATTTTTGAGTTACCCTCTATTAGGGTCGGTTAGTGTAGTAACTCGAAATTCTAGGCTTACCATCTAGTAGGCCTAGGTAGTGGAATTCCATGATGGTATTATTAATTTAACTACTAGGAGGACTGGGTAGTGGATTTCCTTGATGTTAGGAGGTCAACCTCTAGCAGGCTAGGCAATGGAGTTCCTCAATGATCTTTTCGAGTTACCCTCTAACTGGGATGGGCAATGGGGTTCCATGAAATTTTATGAATACCCTAATTTAGGGATGGGAAATGGAGTTCCATGATGACCTAGCCAGTCTTACCCGTGTGTTGGACTTGGTAGAAGAGTTACCTTATAACCTTTTTGAGTGGACCCCTACAATTGGACTATGAAGTGGAGTTTGTCAGTGACTATCTACGTAAGACCCTCACATTATAACTGGGTGTTGGATCTGTACATATAATTTTTTCCCCTCGACTATGTGGAATAGTGAAAACATGTGGTTTGATGTGGATTACGATTCCCAAGGAAGAGGGACCCATTCCCCACCAATAAAAAATCATGGGATACGACCAAAAACTTTATGGGAAAGTAAGTTTAACCCAAAGTGGATACTATCATGGTCTGTAGATGGAGTCCCTTAGACTTGTGTGTTTTGGGAGTCTCGTGTGATGTGAGGAGTTGTTTATGGACTTCATTTGGAACCGTTGGTGACAATTATTGTTGGGGTAAGTTATGAGACCAATATCCCTTTACTCTCTTGTTGAGATTCTTTGATAGGGAATATATATATATATATATATTATTTATTCAGGATTCACATGTTGGATTTAGAAACTCTTATTATATGAGTGGTGAATATGCATAGTGTGTGCCACATGATTTTCATGTTTACCATCTTGTGGTTAGATGAGTCTACTATTCTACTATAGTGGGTGAAGGATTGATGTGTAGTTCTACTAGTCACCATTTTTAAACCCTTATTCTTGGATGAGCTTTGTTTCACTATCTTTTTTCATTGATCTGTACTCTTTCCCTATCCCTTATACTATTTAATGCCTATGAAATCATTTTTATCTCATATTTCCCCCCTTCACCCCTTTAGAAGTGTTCAACTATGTATGTATATATTCACACCGACATGGGAGTTTCACACACATGTCATGTATTTTGTAGATGATAAAAAGCATGACCATGACTTTAGATGAGCATATGTATAATAGGTTATTGGACCATGTATGGTGGCCGTATATTTGGATACGTGAGCTCGTATCTCTAAATTGTTTACTCCTTTCTAGTTTTGTTAGTTTGGGACATATTTCTGTTTGGGAGTGTATTTCCCCCATTATATTCGGATTACATTACCATACTTTGGAACTATCAAGAGGTTCATGCATTCCTAGTTTATTTTATAAAATTGTTTCATCTTTTCCCATTCATTCCCCGCACATTCTCACTATGTTGGATATGTGTGTGCATATAGGTACCTAGGAAAAGGACTCCTTGGGTTTATTTATGACCATAATGCTTCTCTCTAAGGCTATATTGGGGTACATGCGGCACGAGCCCTGACATGGGTCAGGTCATGATGTGGCATAAGGAATGCACTAGTTAGTATACAAAAATCAATTAGAATAGCCCATTTCCTTGTTATAAAATCATTCATCCATGGAATTTCTCATGTCGTAACAACAATAAAAAAAATTACTCAATAGGAGAACATAAGGGGAAATGCTCTAGCATGCTCCACCAAAACAAATAAATATCAACATAAAACAATGATAAAAATGTATAAAAACCATATTGCTATAATAGTGGTGAGAAAGCCATGAATAAAATGAGGCATGTCAGAAAATGACACAAAAGTCCATTCTATAAGAAGCATCCAAAATGGTAAGCATCCACAAGATCTCGTCACTAAATGATGATGTTTTAAAACCAAGTATACAAACATGAAAAGACAAGACGCAAAATAACTGATAAACATGGATTTCATTTGACACCTCTTCTAAAATCATAGACTTAATTTTTTTTAAATATGATCTAAATTGAAATAATGAAGAAAAACTACAAGAGAAATGATAAATGAGGTTAATCATGACATAGATCCCTACACTAGAAGCATATGATGGATCTTTTCTTTCTAAGAGAAATTTATTTTTCTCTAAGCTATGTATCCTCCATCATATACTCCGCAAATTCCTCATTATACATATGCCTACTGTTATTCTGCTACAAAATCAATTGGATCTAAGATATCTGATAACAGTGGATACCTAAACTAGTCATATTCAATTAAAATGGCCTCATTTTCAAGATTAGAAAAATATTTTACATCATACAAAATAATAGTTTGATGAAAATATGAGTGAATACCACCCCTAAAGAAACAAGCATTCTTTGAATTATCAATGACTGGATTTGGACGGAATATGACCAACATTAAAAACCGATCGATGTACTCCCTCAATGATTGATAACCCTAATTCATCCTTATAAGATCAATGTATTTTTCCCTTTTATATAATCTTGGAAGAACAACTTGGAAAATTATATCTTGATCGTCTCCCAAGAAAATCCATCATATAATATAGGAGGGACCATCCGAAACCACCAAAGTCGATAAAATCCATTCATTTGTTGTGGTCGATGTTGGGTGGGTAGGACGGTGGTGAGAAACTATAGGTTTCATGGGTTTGGTTTGGTCTTATATCGAGTTGGATGGTATTTTTTTATCTTTTTATCTATATTTATTTGTTTCATCCTCTTGTTTATGGGAGTTTGTTATCTATGTACAAATGGGTTTGATAATCGTGGATGGTATTGACCTATTGGAATTTTTACGTATATTAGAACAATAATTTATTTATTCCATTGTATTCATTTATAAATTGGATGAAAAGCTTAAAAAATTTATGTGACACTCATGAACAATTTTCTAGCCCGTGGGTATTGGGAATGCCCTTTGGACCTTGTGTTGAATCTGGTTGTGTTATTTATCGAAATTAAAACAACTACATAAACATCAGTCAAAACATTTCACATTTTTCTGAACCAACTAATATAATTTTGTAAAAAAAACTTTTGACCTAATGCATTTCCTTACAATGAAGACCATCAATAATCATTAGAACATCACACTTGTTTTTATTGGACGAAAATGGTCATTTTAAAAGAGTTAAAAAAACCCATTTCAATGAAACAATTTTTAATACCATGTTAAATCACCCACAGAGGTGTATTTAAATTTAAAACCAGATTGTCTAACATATTTTAAATTTTTCTTTATAATGGAATGACCCAAAAAAACACACACACACTCAATTCAATCACAATAAGAATTCACTATGATTTAGAAGGTATATACCAAATATAATAAGATAAGTCACCATAGTAATAATATCATATGAAATGATACCACAAGAACTAGATTAAACCCTTCATATTCAATAATAAACCAATCCATCTAATGTGTCAACAAAATTATATTGAGGATCCTAATTTCACAATCATCTATCCATATCAATGATTATAAACTCAAAATCCACCAATCGACATGCACTAAATTTTGACAAACAAGTCATCCAATTATCCCAAAAAATTCAATTTAATTGAAATCTCCACCTTTCCCTTTGTTCCTTTCATGACTTCTGGTCAAATAATATAAAATAAACCAACTATAAGAAAAAATTGGATCTTCCAATTGGTACCTAGTTTTACATTCCCAATAATGAAGGCGAGGAGTGAGAAAAAAAATCACAAGTCTAACACAAAAGGCATAAACCATTCTACCATCACCATAACACCTAATGAAGAATATCTCATTAAATAAAATTAACCCATTTAATGTTTAACATATTCACACACAAGGGGATAAACAAGAAACTAATATAGATAAATAACCTACACAGGTTGTAAAAATGACCAATGAAAAATAAGCAGTGTCATTGACAATGAGAATTTTGTCACCAATGTTCTTTATTTTCCACCAGCACCAAATATAGGAAAAAGTTGAAATGAACATTAAATATTAATAAATCATCACTAATAATATTTTGAGAGGTTAAATTAAACCATTTGCATCATTAAAAAAAATTCAAAAAAACCATTATAAATGGTCTTCCTCATTGAGAACAAAAAAAATATTATAGGAAATAAATTTTCATAAATCTAATTTAATGAATCCATTAAGTCCCTTTAAAAATAGGTAAATCAAACACACATTTCAAATCATAATCTGAAATCATTTATAGAATTCCTTTCAGAAATAAATTTTGGTAAACACCTATCTTCAAAATCAAATTCCATTTAAAACATAGTATTCAAAAATTGAAAGCCACAACTAGGTAAAAACAAATTTATCAACATGAAAACCATTTTAGAAATATATACATGACTCACACAAGATATTTGAACCAATAAAAAATAATTTCAAACATTTAGGCATGAAATTAAAATATAAAACCATTTATGATAAGATAGATCCACCATTAATTGTTTTCAAGTCAACAAAAAGATATCACATATATAATTAAATTTATTAAAATGGAATTTATAAATCATAGGAAAATTTTAAATACCAAAATGAAACAGAAATAATAGAAACACATTTCTAAAAAGATGAGGACTATGAAAAAAATATAAATACATGCCATCATTAATGGAAACCACTCAAATGGTTATTGACATACAATATAAAAACCCTAGACCTGAAAACAAAAAAAAACTACATCCCCCATGAACATTAAAATCAACAACGAGATATATATGGTTCTTGGGGGAAGGATAAATGAAGATGAAGGATATGGATAAGTGAAAAAGAGGGAATAGGGGGAATAAATACCTTCTGATATCTTCAAAAAACAAAAATAAGGCCATGAATCTAGAGTAGAGAAGAGTGGAACATCTCCATGAGCTCTTAATGGTCATCCCATGCTTGCAAAGAGATAAGGGGTGAAACCTACCTTAATTAAAAAGGGTTTTTTTGGAAATACCCTAAAAATTTAACACCTTGATAGTTTGAAAAGTTCTTGAAACCATGAACCAACCCTGATTATGAGATATCCTAGGCTGGAAACCCCAATGTGCAATTTTGATCAGGTGTGATATGGTGTTAGGAAACCATGAAACT
This sequence comes from Viscum album, assembly GCA_963277665.1. Taxonomy (NCBI): domain Eukaryota; kingdom Viridiplantae; phylum Streptophyta; class Magnoliopsida; order Santalales; family Viscaceae; genus Viscum; species Viscum album. Next base: position 1,541,900,974 of record OY728135.1, on the reverse strand, counting down.
CAAAACTAACACACCCCAAGCCCTGCATGACTTCTAATAATCACACCATTGTTTTTAAAATAGAGTGTATGCAATGAAAATTGTATCTTTAAAAATGATAGTTTTTCCTATATAGGAACCTCACTATTAGTAATAACAATTTTATCTAACATTTATCTTATCTCAATAAAATTAATTTTTCCCACAAACAACCAAAATTGGAAATAAATCATGATAAGATAAAATAATACAAAAACACAACACTATGACATGTTGGGTGTCAATGTAAGAATAGGTATTCTGTATTATATGGACTTATTTGATATTTTGTTTAATGTCCTTGATCATCTATGTTAATTCTGCAACCAATTCAAGTTCTTATGGCTTGTTTTTTCCAACTTCATTCCATTCTATGAATCATCCAAATCTCTTATCATACATGGATTAATAAGGAGGAATATAAATACTTTAGTGCAAGATATTTTTATAAGAAAAATATACCAAATTAATATGTTGATATAATCTTCCATTGAAGTATATATATTAGGATCTAATAATATATTAATGTGTATTTATTGTCCATTAATATTTCCCATTATTATAGGGGTGATAATTCAAGATAATGTTAAACTCTATGTTTATGTTATGTTTAATACATTCACAAAAAATATTGTTTAAACTTATTTATCAGTCATATATAGTCAATAGTGGTGCTCAATGTAGCCTCACTACTTATATTATGTTTATCATTGTAATATGATTGAAGGAGAAGTCATCTTTAATAGAATTTGTGATAGTAGTTTTTAAAAGATATCCAACAACAAAAAATACAACATTATTTCCATTGGATGTATTTGGATGACTGCAGATAAAAGGGGTGATTTTATCTAACTTTCATGAAGTTATGCGTAAGAGTTGTGTCATCCCCTTGTATTTTTAACTTTATATCTTTACATAATGAACAACCAATGACATTTTGTATATTTTGTATTATCCATCTTCATATTTTCCAACCAGAATTTATCTTATAGAACCATATACATTATTGTGCTCCCTAGCTAGGTAGAGAATGAGGATTTGTGAGAAATGTTCGATAGATCATTATATTCATTATCATGATATTTAATAATACATATAATAATGAATAAAATCATACAAGTCTCTATATAATATTTTACTATAAGGCATTTCCCTTTTTCTTCTAGAATCCACTTTCTTTTATGTCTCTACATAATCCAATTAATCTTCCTCAATTATCTCTAAAATTGATTGTTATGAATTAATTTGAGAAAATTAGGATGATGTTCGTTTCATTATGATCCCCTTGTCCATCATTTGTATTTCAAAAATGATTTGATCATTTGGAATCCTTTATTACGGACATGGTTGTAAGATTTTTTAAAGAACTAATCCTATCATACATAGATATTGAATCATAATTAACAAATAGTCATTATAATACATAATGACACATTTGAGAATCATTTTTTACAAGTGACTTTGGATATAGGGAAACCAATACAATAGGCCCATAAGTGGGCTACACCATCTCCCACTATGTTCTTCATAATTAGAAACCATCTTGTAAATATTATACAGAATACCTTTCATCATAACCTTGGGAATGGAAACATAATAATAGGTGATCGTAGATGATTTTTATTGTAAAAAAAGGATATATCGACATATAATGAGAATAATGTTATAATAATACAAGCATAACATTTAAAACCATTTGTGTCATATCATTGATAACAAGAATGATCCATGACATAAATCATGGATGTTCATAAGACATGAATCATAATGGAATAAAAAACATGAACTGGGATAAAATATAATTAGTAGAAGGAAAATATTTGGGAAATACACAAAATAATATCACATTATGAACATGTTTAATTAGAAATAGGTTCACTCATTATTGTAAGGACATGAAATATGTCCCTTAAATAAACTTATGGATTTGAAACTAGGTCCAAGGATCAACTTATGGAAATGAAATCTATGTACACACAAAAACTATTGAACACGTAAATATGATCAAGAATAACACGGTTAATATGTAATCAGGTTAACAAATAACCTTATATAAATGAAATATAGCTCGACATATAAAATCACGTACCTGTAATTAGGTTCACATGTAACATTGTGAACATGTAATCAGGTTCCTAAATATCATATTTACTCAAGATTTTTACATATTTACCTAATTCATTAAATGTAGATATAGGTCCTACACTTCTTATAATGAAAATTATAGTTATATATTCCACAATATCATTAAACATTCATCATATCATCACATGATTTCCCATATAATGAAAACATATTTCATTAACATTTCATTAAATAACTATATCATAACCTATAAAAATGAATGAGATTCATAATGTTTCCATCCACATATAAATTTACCATACAAATAAACTCCATGGATTGTATCATTACATATTAACCCAGTAAACTCTAAGTATAATTAAGGTATTTCATCTAATATAGAAAATGAGTTTGAATGATACATAAGAACATTTCTTGTGGAAAATAATAATTCCACATTGAAAACCCATTTAAAAATTGAAAAAAATTTAAAAATCTTTTTTATTCAAAATAACATTTGAAACATAAAAAAAATTATTTAAAATCATTTAAAACATTTATTGAGTAAAATTTAATTTCCACTTAGAAAACAACCTCATAAAACCAAAATTAATAAATTTTATTGGAAATAATTTTCTTTAAAAAAATGAATCTGATAAAATTATATTAAAAATGATTGTTAGTGACGATAAAGATTTCATTCATGTCATTCATATTAAAACAATGATTCGCCTCACATTCTTGATAAAATACAAAAGACCATTTTATATAAAAAAACAATTATATTATTTTCAAAATATTTTAAATAAATTAAAATATGGGTGAAAATATATTTAATGACTCATTTTTATAATTTAAAAAAAATCTAGGATTTTTTTAGAAAATATTAATTTTTAATAAAAATGTATTTTCACCTAAAAGAGAAATAATGTATGTTTTTACTAAAAAATGTATATTGAAATGATAAGTATATAAAAATATTAAAATTAAGCAAAAACATTTTCTTTAAATAAGTAACCAGATTATAATAAAATTCATGTGTTTATTGAGAGATAGATCATAATAATTTACCATCAAAAGCATAAACATAAATAGTCTTGATAAACTATGAGATTGTATCATGAAACCCTTACGATAGTGGTAACATTGATTCTTAAGACCTATGATGGAATAAAATTAAATGAATTATGAAATTTCAGGAGAAAAAAAATCCAGGATATTACATGTCTAATGGGATGTATATAAAACTCATAAAACAAGGTAGGTTTATTACATAATGTATGTCCCAAAAAATTGAAATTTAGAAAAAAATAACTTACCATTATGAAAAATTTCAAAACATAATACCAATGAAATATTGATTCTAAACTGTATATGTAAATCCAAATAATTTTCAGGAAATTGATCATAAAATACATTTCTATGATGTATATACTCCAAATTAAAAAAATATGTAATGAATATAGGATGTTTCACATAAAATCAATTTGTTAGATAGTAACCCCTTACCGCTTTAGTAATATTTTTAATTATGAGACATAATAATATATAAATAAAATTAAAAATATAATATCATAAAATAAATGATATAAAATGTAAATGGGGAAGAATATACCCCCCATAAAAGAAACAAGTGGTGAATTTGGATTTGTTTCCTCTATTAAAAGAGAAAAAATAACTCTCTTACCATCAGTCTCCACTTACACAATACACATTAAAATAAATTTTATAATAGATATAAGTTTATTAAACATATATTTTAAAAACATAATTATATATATCATACCATATATTTTTTACTTATGACCTTTTGTAACATTTTTATTAACATAGTTACCATTTACGTCAATGGATGAAATTAAAAAATGGAAAATAATATGATACCATTATATATTAAATTTTAAGACATATATCCCATATATTTTCAATTAATCCTATATTATTTCCTTCATTTTAAAGCATGAATGAATCAATTCACTTTTTGAGGTGTCAGTACCCTGTATACACGAATGATGTTAGCGTATATCCAATGGAATGTAATGTAAGAAGATATTTGTGATATAATAATTAAAGAAGTAAAATTATATTTAAATTATCATATTTATTTATTTAATCAATCCTTATTACCATCCAATAAAAACAATAATAAAAATCCCAACTCTTCTGTTCGTGAGGTTGTAGTCGTCCTTAAGCATGTGAGGCGTTATTGTTTTTCGAACTGGATTGGATGTAAGAAGGTATATGTTTTTTTTATAATTTCAGAGTTATAATAAGATGAAAAATATCATATATAATTATTAAAACCATCATTATATACAACATTGGTATGTGGAAATAGAAAAATAAAAACATCTTTTTGTGAGGAAGTGGTATATCGTACATAGGAATGATGGTTTTGTTTTCATTTGATGGTAGAATAGAATAATTTGGGTTATAGAATTATCATAATAATATCTATTTATTTATAATTTTGGGAGGTTATTAGGTCATCTTGGTTTAATAATAAATTTTTTTGGAGGATAAATAAAATGAAACAGTCATTTAGGGATATTAGCTCAACATCAAACAACTTCTTCTATGTTTCACCAAAAGAATATTATGTAGTATTTCAGACCAAAATAAAGTTTATAGGATGAGAGGATGGAATTAAGGAAGTGATTGGGTAAGTTATTATATGAGAAATTGGGTTTGGTGGTTGTTTAGAGGGAAGGGTAGTGGTTCCCTTTTATATGTGAATTTAGCGGCGCACTTTTCATTTATGAAAAAATATGTTTACCCACATTTTTCACATGGAAAATTCTAAACATGGTCCACAATCAATCCTACATGTGATTAGGCTGATCAATGGCCATGAAATATATGCTGGACATGTTTTTTGTCATTTTTTATCCTTATCTATTTAGTTTAACCCCCATGTAAACACATTTTTACCATAACTGCATTTATTATTTTTTATTGTTTTTATTATTCATTATGGTTAATAATTATGTTAACCTTATGGGATAATATAATTTTTTTGAATAATAATCTATAATCCCTTTTAAATAATTCAATTTATATAAGTTTCATAATCTAATCTAAAACTAACCACTCTGATTATATAAGAAAGTAGTTTTTCAAGGATATGTGGTAGAACATAATCTAAAATGAAACCCCAATATTTGATGAGAATGCGGATTTCCAAAGAAAAAATTTCCATAATTAGAGAATTTATTAATATAAAATTTAAATTTGAAATTGATTCTATTGAAATAAATTGGTTTTATTAATATATAATGAAACTAATGATACATTAAAAACTATATTAAAACTATTTAGAGGTATAAAAATGTTGTAAATGAAAAAACAAATTCTTAACAAAAATCGCACTCTTTATTGTTCAGTAAAAATTTTTACATTACAAAAAATTCTCCAAAATACACTCAATGATAATTTTCACCTATTTATTTAAAAAATTTAATTTTGAATTTTTAAATATATTTTAAAATATTCTTGATAACAATTATAAAAATAGTAGAGAAAAATGTGAAATATAATTTTTAGAAAAAATCATTTTAAGCATAAAATTGGATTTATTCTTGTCACATTCCTAGAAAAACATAATTTGAATGTTAAATATGAGATTTAATAAATAATGAATATATTGTTAAAATAATTTACCAAAAGTGATTTAATTTGTTGATATAATCACATTAGATTGCCTAAAAAATATTTTTTCATGAAAAAAAATTCTTTTACTTTAACTTTTTTTAATTTACATTAATGTTAATAGGTCACAAAAATAATATATTTTTTATATAATTTTTAAAAAATAATATTTTCATAATTAATTTAATTGTATTTATACAATCTAAATTCCCTCCATTCTTGAAAGGTTTTCTGATCCCCAGTGTCCAAGAGCTCATCAATGGATTCCTGAATCGTCAGATTTTGACCTCTGAGTTCATAGAAATCTTTGCGCTCTTGAATCCCACATGGGTTTGATAGTTTAAGAAATGAAGGCCTTCATTTGACTCCTTTGACATATTCATCCTCGATTCCTGGGACCTACAAGAAAAGGCGACAGTGGGATTGCTCGGTAATCATTACGTCATGATCTAATCTGCATCGGAAGATGAACTCATTAGCGCCTAGTCGAGGGCTCTCGATGCTACAATGGTTTCAGGTTGTTTTTGTTTCGATGGTTGTTTGAATTTCACACGAAACATGATCAACCTTCTACTGTGATTTGGGCCAGTTTCCTCAACCATCCCCTACCTTTATAATATCCTTTTGTTTTAAAATTTCTCGACAACCTTATCAGTAGATATCTATGCTTAGATAGACACACAAATGTCTATTTTTCACCCTATTAATCCGTGGGTGTGTGTTGAGATGGAAATATGTATAATCCACATTCATTATGTGTGGTTCACAATTATCAAGGAATATATGTATAAACAACATGTGGTCTATGAGAGTTTGAATAATTTTCTCTATTATTGTAGGCAGATGGGACATAAATCTGATGTATGTTGATGGGGGTATGCAATGCTGGTAGGTAGGGGTTTTGGTCACTGAGGTGTCCAAATTGTAACTAAGATGTTGTGTAGAAATGTTGTAAAGGATCTGGAGGAAGGTATGGAGGATGGATCAGAATAGTTTGGAGTGGGTGGAGAGATAGAGGTGGGCAACTTCAGTTGTTTTGGTCGGTAGAGAACGAACCACCCGTTAGCGCTTCAGCAGACTGTAAAGTGGATGTTGAAGTTGTTTCAGGTTCTGAGGTGGGGAAGAAGGCAATGGGCCATCAAATGAACCCGTGGTTTTCTGAGGAGTTTAAATGACTACGATAAGATAATGTGGGTCCATCTAACCATAGTGTGAAGAGAGGTGAGGTAATTTCTCATCCTGAAGATGTTTGAGTGGATATTTGGACAAAATAGGGGGATGCTGTCTTGGAATAGATGAAAGGAAGTGAGTAGGTGGTGTTGACTATTTCACATGCTGAGGAGTTAAGGCCAGACAGTAGTGATGGGTGTAAGGGGAAGTATCAATTATGGGCATGACTGTTTCAAACAGAGGAGAGGATGCATGGGGTTCAAATTTTGTTACCCGGACCCCTGCCCACTTGAGCAACAAGTTCAAAGGCCTCCCAAAGATTGATGTTCAATATGATTCATGTATCCCTGATAATAGAGATGAGGGATACATGAAGGAACCCAATGGGATTAAACTCAAACACTTGGTTTATGAATAATTAATTCCAAATAGTAGTAGTAGTGTTAGTAGAATGAAGGGGAGGAAGGATTACTCCATTCTACCTTATTCTATAGAGACCTGGTCATCAAAAAATATAAATTAAAATAAGATTGACAGTGGGACTCTATGTCATAAGAGAGTAGGGGACCTAGTTGATCACTCCGTGGATTTTATTTTACTTTCCAATGAGGAAGTGATAGAGATGTTCTTGGTTATTATTGAAAATGAAGAGGATGGAACCAAGATTATGGTGAGGTCCCTAAGATTGTCTCTAGATGAGGAGAAATACTCATGGATTGACAAACAAGATCTCATCTTGGTAGGGGGGTTTAATAAAGAGAAGATCAGTATGAAGGAGTACATACAGTTCAAGGACCGGATAGCTTCTGTGTTTGAAGAGATAATGATTGAATTACCAGACACTCAGGTTTCTTCATTATCATTGAAATTGTTTAGGGAAATAGGTTCTGGTAATCTTGAGTTACTTGTTTTAGATTCTGTTTAAGTTGGTTATTTGGGATTGGTTTGTTTTTTGGAATGTTGTACAAGTTATGCCTACATTAGGTACAGTTCTTTGGATAGTTATGTATAAATCATAGTTCATTCACTCAACATTACACATCTATTCACTCCATATCGGGATCAGAGAACATATTCATCACCAGATCCTGCCTTTTGGATTTGTTGGTTGAGAGGGTATGGCTTTTCCATCAGTTTTGTGCCCGTGAATTTTTTCATGGGATTATTTTCTGAAGGTTCAAGCTTTGATGAACGCTTCATGATTTTGAAACTTCTAGGGAGGAGCAGATATTGTGTATGTTTTGAGTATTCTATTTCGGTTTCTAAGTGGTTGGTGATGGATTTTAGGGTTTCTCAATTTTCTGAAAAGTGTTTTGAAAATAAAACATTAATTTTCATCTTAAAAATTTATAAAATTGTTTGGTGTTATACACTATCCACTAAAGATGGATTTCACTATCAAATTCATCAGGTTAGAACAAAAAACTATAGAAAACTATATATCATTATGTCATAGTGTAACGACATTACTTCTTCAAGTTTTCAGTTTCACCATAAAACATTTATACATTGATTAGACATGATTCATATAAATATCTATATATGATACCGAATCCATATAGGTTATTTCTTATAAAAAAAGATCATGTTATGGTGGAAAGAACTTTGAGCTTAGTACATGTGATGTTTTGGGTATTAGCATTTATAGTATAGAAATTAAGAAATCATTATTAACCTAGGATAGGTTTATAGTAAGAACAATGTAACATCATGTTTTTTCAATTTATGGATAATTTTACAAATAAATCTAAATTAATTTTTTGAAAGGTAGAATATTTTTAAAGTTTTAAAATCAGAGCGAGATTCCAAAGGTTTTAATGTAGAAAAATTATGGTTTTAGTCATATGTTATATTTTGGTGGATGACCCAAAGGATTTGTAGAACACATGGGGATGAACCTGAATTCCAGAATACTAAAAATTAAATTCATAGGGAATTCATTTTTTGAATTCCATTCAGGACATAAATTGGTTTCACGGGGTGTATCTAGAAGATTCAACTTAGGAAAGACAAATTTATTACCCTAAGTAATTCAAAATTTGTAACTAGATCACAATTTTAATTTCATTCACATAGTTGAACTAGTTCACATCAAGAATCATGTGGCCTGGATTTTAAAAAAAATTACAGCAAAGGCTTGGCTACATATTTTTCTTAATCGAGTTAACAATATGGAGAATATGATCTCTTGACAGAAGCATTTATCCCTTTATTCTACAATAATCATGGTGATCTTGGTCGGTTTTTTAAGGAATCATCATGTATGATATTATTTCAAAATTATTTGGTGTTATTGTTCATTCATCATTTCAATTTTTTGGAGATACCAATTATTGTTGAGTATCGGTTCCATTGACACATTGTGGAATCAACTGTTTTAGTTGTTGTTTTTACTCTATATAGGAATCAGAAATCCTGAGAAGTTGTATAAACTTCTATATGTACTAATTTGTTTTGGTATGTAATAATAGTGAATTTATAAATCCTAAAAGATATAAATAAAAAATTTATTGTTTTTTTAATGTCGTTGGTTATGGATTTTCTGGGGAATTATGTCAGGGGAACCCAGTAGATCTTCTACAAGTTGCCACTCTGTTCTCCATATTGCAATGAGCATCCATTGATAAATTTCAGGTTTTTCTATTTCGTATTTCTTTTTCAATTGAATTTTTATTTTCATAACTGATGTTTTTGGTCCATAATTGACTATATGAGTGTTATATAAAATCATGGAAGTTGGTGTGGCATAGATTATACATTAGCAAGTTTAGACAGAGTTGTCAAGAGCTATTTATTTTTAATTTAATGCTTCTTAAAGGTATGAGGTCTCATACTTATCCCAATATGTCTTTCATTTTTTATAATTTACACCATCATTCCAGAGGGTTTATTTTCAATACATCACCGATAAAATATGAAATTAACTATGAAAGACTTAATTTATTAAATTAAATTACCATTATATAATAAATTTCTCTATTGTGGGTTACTCACCATGAATCAAATAGTACCACATGTGTTTTTTTATATGATCATGTATATTATGTCTATCTAGGAAATCAAACCACCAATATATAGTGTTTATTTTAAAATATCAAAATTATAATTATTTATTACTCACTATCACCTTTTAGGTATGATGAATAAATCATCTTGCAAGGGACAAGGAAGTTGAATTAATGGAATTGAAATGATTATCTCACACACATATACTAATGAATCAACCCAAGAGTTCCAATGTATTCATTAATTATATAATTATGTTGAAGGGGATATTATAAGTTTTCAATGGGAATGGACCTATTTATCTACAATTGGATTTTGAGGCTCCATAATTATGTGAAAGGTTTTTATTACTATATTTTGGTATAAAATCCAATGAATGATCACACACACAACAATTAAACTGTAGTAAATCAATATGAATGGGGATTTGATTCCATGAACAAACCCCAAACCCCATCCCACCTGTACCACCCTACCAAGCTCGGGGGAACACGGTCCCCATCCTTATTAAATATTAAATTACTATTTATAATTCCCATTTAGATGGCATGACTACTAACACGGCTGCCCTTATTATTTAAATTTGAAAGATTAAATGAATTATATTACACCATGAGTGATGATTGGGTTCATTTTTACAGAACACCATGAACGGTATCTTAGACTGATTAAGATCACATGTTCTGATTCCTTATAATGGATTCCATGGATAGTACTAGAGGCTACTTTTCTTATGTTCTGACATGGAATATACATAGGATTAATTATTAAGAACAAGTTGTCTAGACTCACTCAATATATGTTTTTTCATACACCTTGAGTAATACATTGGGTCCATTTCAAAATAATTATCTTGATTGGATCGCCTGGAAGTTGGATGTTTTGAGTGATACATGGATTTCGATAATATAAAACCCCTTGGATGGGATCATAAAAAGAACATAATGAAATCGGTCATTGCATGATTCCAGGTTTCCTTATTAAATAATTCATAGAACATGATTATAGGTCGAATTATTTTTATCATTCATGTTTATTATTTTATATGGCAAGTGATTCCTCTTTATGATATATATTATCCTTGAAATCCATGGATATTTACCATTGGTCCTTAGACATCCAATGGTCATATGATTAGATACATGCGACTATAAGATGTTTCTCCACGGTTTATAGAAAATAATTATTCATGGACACAATGGGTTTCCAATGGGCCCTGTACAACTATTACAATTTTTCAACTTTGGCTATGTTTCCTAGTTTTTGATTCCTTGGCTTGTTACCTTATATAAATAAATGATCATTTTGATAGGATTATTTGGATTACATGTATATATAGCCCAGTTCCTCTCCAGTGAATGTACATCGCTCTCTATATATATCAATGTCCATATATAATTATATATAAATGTCAGAAAGTTAAAAGATACTCTAGCTTTAACAGAGCATGTATGGTCCTCCATTATTCCCTGTGGAACATGAACCAAACATGTTTAAAATTTTCTATTTATTAAATTCGTTAATCATTATACTTATAGAATACAATATTTTATATTAAAAGACTAGATAACATTAGAAACTATTGGTGGTGCTCAACTGAGTATATCTCACACCCTGTTTGGGCTGAAATTGCACTAGGGTACCTGAACTGTCCCCATGGTTGTAAGATTATGTTCCTGATTCAGATTTTATTCTATTATTCTGGGATATGTGATCTTAAGAGAATGTGGATTAGACGTATCTCAATATTCTTATTGAGATATAAGTCGAGTATTTTATTATTTTTTTTATAAAAATTTGTGTATTGTATTGAAAATAGAATGGTACTACTTTAGGTTATATACTATTATATAGACATGCATGCATGGTTTTATGTTTTGGTGGTATCCATATTATTATTTATTATTATCATCATCTTCTATATTCATTAATTTATAATTCATTCCCAATTTATTGAGGTATTTATTTTTATATCATTGTTCTACTATTATCATAACGGTATCGTAACATCCCAGGTAAATAAAGAATAAAACATTCTCATATTTATTAATATTTACGAATTAAATATTAATTTTACTTTAGAGGGGTTGCTATGTTCGATAGCGTACCCGATACGCAACAAAGAGTTTCTTTGAAATCTTACGATGCACACTAGTAATAAAACAATATTATTTTAAATGGTAGTTAACATGTAGCCATTGTATTAGCGGGAATGAATAGAAATAACTAATATATGATTATATATGTTTTTTTAAATATTTTTACATTTATCCAATAAATGATAAAGGCTTAAAATATGGAAAGAATTCAATTTTAGCATATATACCCTAATTTTCAATAAAGGTTCACTTATCGCCTTTTGATGGCGAACCGTCATTAAATATAGTTTTGGTCACTCTTATACATTTTATTGGACCAAATAAAACTCTTCTTTAGAACCGGGAGATCAAAATATACTTTGTTTAAATTTTTGGTATTTTTCCGATAAAGTTCATTTTTTTAATGAATAGTGAAAAATGTTGTATTTCAATTCAAAACCCCGTTTTAATATAATTTATTTATATGATTATATTATCTTTTTAATTGGTTTTAAATTTAAATTATAATATATTTTTAACATTTAATCCAATAGAGGTCATTGGAATTAATTTCACTTTGAAATTGGACTTAAACAAGTGTCAATCTTTTGATACTTATTGTTTCATAAAAAACACGCTATTTTCTCTGACAACGGGAATTAATTATTAAATTAATTAATGAAACTTATATTTTTTTAATTTTGTAAGATAGACATCATTTTAGAATTACGAATATCAAATATTGTTTAGGGCGAAGTTTTGGTATTTTTCTGAAAAACTTCATTTTTTGATGAATAGTGAAACCACTAAGTGGTACTTAAAAAACTGATTTTCTGTTTAAATGAAATTTTACGACCTCTATGTTTTGAATTTAAAAAATCCGACATACATGGTTGTCATTAGGAAGAAAATCTTGGTTCAATGGGATTAAAATAATTTTTTGGTGAATAGTAACTTTTAAGTTTTTAATCGCGATTAGAGGTAATTAGTGTAATTTATGGTAAGAATAATGTTTTAATAATATAAAATGACCTAGAAACATGTCCAATACTTATTGGATGTGTCATGGCCGACCAATACAATACATGGGTCAACTTGGGGACCACATGGAGCCACTTTGGAAGGAAAATGACATTAATATCTTTTAATTTAATGGTAAAGTAAAAATGTCACAAACATGAGTTATTTTACTGAAACAATTTTTACATGGGGTTATACAAGTCAGATTTTTGATTATAAATATTAATTGGAAAGATAAAAGTATTTCCTACATCATAGTATTTTTTTTGAATTTCTATACATTAAATAAATTAAATTATTTATGACATCATGATGATGCATCAATTACCTCATTATTTAACGATTTAAATAAAATGAAAAGATAATGTAAAATATAAGACCTAAACTTGTCAAAAACCTATTGGTTGGGTATATTTAGAAACCTTATCACATTATCCTCGAATTATATCAATGTGGGACCTTTAAAATCCTAAACTCATTTTAAAATAAAGTAACATTTTTTTACTTTCCAAGAGTGCCTCTCCTCTCCTCTTATAAAAGGCCCCCACCTCTACCTCCATACCCACACATCCAAAGCCTTTGGCTCGGCCAACCCCTGCCCATTTTGTCTCTCCACATCCTTCTCTAACTCTTAGAAGCCTCACTTTGGGTATAAGTCTTCTGAAGGAAGCCTTTGAGCTCAATCCAAAGGGAGTTACCCGATTTTAAGGTAATGTCTTCACTTGAGTCCTTTTGTTTTATTTTGCTTCTCCAACCCCCTATACTCTTTTTATTCATTTCTTTTTTTAAAAATCCAGTATCTTAAATATAATAGGTTGTTTTTATATGAAGTATTCTAGCTACACATACACACACCTCCGTCTAATGGTTAAAGAACATACTGTTTCTGTGTTTGGAGAATTTCTGCCTCATGAAACAATGATTGTTCAATATTCTATTAACACCTTTAATGGTGGCCATTAAGATGTCACTATATTTATATATGATAAATATTATGTTTATGTTTTCTTTATGCTTCTTTATTTTTCATCTGTGGCATACCTTTCTGGTTTCTATTGTGGGTAAACACGATAATTTCATTTTAGAAAGTGCGGACTACCGCCCCCTCAAAGTGACTTGATTCATTAATGCCATATGTGGGATGTATAAAGGATGTATTTAAAGATATTATATATGATGGTATACTGGAATTATAATATACCTTTATATCATTATTATTTCTTTCCATTAAATTATGAGATAGAAATGAAAGTAGTGTTCATGCGTACGTACGACTTATCGTCTCCATGAACGGTGCATTTCATTTCTTATCCCCAAATGCAATGTACTATTATAAGTACATATATATAATGGATATATATGATGTATGTTACATCTAAATTATGAAAATAATTCTGGAATTAGAATATACATATCTCTCATTTAGTTTTAATTCAATTAATATGACATAGAAATGAAAGTAGCATTCATGTGTACGTACGACTTACCGTGTCCATGAACGGTGCATTTCATTTCTTACCTCTAAATGATTATGTAATATTATAAATAAATTTATATTCTGGATATATATGATATATATAATATCCAAATTATGAATATCATTCTGGATATAATGAACCTTTGACCACACGAACAACATGTAATTGTAAGAAGTCCACTTTCGACTTAAGAACCAAATATCGACAAAACAAACATTATTAACTTAAATGATTACATAATGTTCATAAAATGGTAATAAGTGATATAAAAGGAATAATGAACTTGAAAAAGGTTCTTAAGAAATTAGAAATTAACTCAAGTTTATTATTCAGGACATTAAAGAACGATCGAGTCAAGTCGGACACGAGGTATGGGACTTCGTCTCAATCTCCATTCATTGAGGCATATTTTGTTTTATACACAACCTTCTTTTATATGGTGTATAAACCCCTTTTACTTTTACATTTATCCAAAAGGAATCTTTTTTATACGAAGCGTTTTACTAAACGAAAAAAGGGAATGTTTTTGTCCTACGTATGCGGCAACACCGACTTCTCCGCCGCTGTGACCATTATTTGAGTTTCGGCTTCCTCTACAAGCCATACCTTATTTTTAAAAGAAAAATAAATATCATGTTTTACTTTTCTTTTATTTTGGTATTGAAAATGGTTTTCATAATGTTTTTATTATATCAATGGGTTTTGTTGATATCTTGTGATTGAAATATGGAAATGTTATGTTTCTTATATGCATGTTTTATGTGATACGATTATGTTATGGTTCTTGGGCATTGTTATGAATATGGGTGTTTCCGTGATAAACTAAGGGCAGGTGAGCCTGATATATCTCTCCAATGCATTGGGTAACGTGAATTAGTTAAACGTTAAGGTTTTTCTAAACAGATTTAGGGAATATACTGTGATGGGTATTCCAAACGTAACCAAGAGTGTTACTCCCTACATAAGAATGTTATGAATGCCTCAAGTTAACCTTATTTCTTATTATTTCTATGATTTCTTCATGATTTGATGATGTATATTAAAGTGATTATGTTTTATGAGTAGAGTATGATTTCATTGATTCTTGTGTATACATGTACTCATGTTTCCTTTCCATATTTTTATATCCCTTACTGAGATTTTTATGCTCATCCCAAGTTTTTGAAATGTTTTTCACTGTTCAAGGGAAGGGTACATGATATGATGACAGTGTCAAGGAAGTGTCAAGAAAGAATCAATGTTTTATTTTAAATATCTTTCCGTTGATGGGATAAATGAATACTATCTTTTATGTAACCACTTTGTTTAAATGTGGAATGTAATGCATGTTTTATGATCTAATTCTCTAAAACTATAAACCTGAAAAGATCCTCAATATGTAATCTCGTAATAACTCCATATTAAGTAAGGTTTAATGTTGGGGCCTTATAGTTGGTATCAAAGGTCGGTTTAGATAACTTTAGGGGTTAGAATTCTATTAAATGGTTATCCAAAAATATTTTTTTTATGGTCAAATTGAAATGATATAGCATTTATAGATTACCATGTTGCTTCACCTATGGTATTTCAGTGTTAAGAATGGTTTTTCATAGAGGAAACATAGAAGCTTTTTTGGGAAGGCATACAGATTTGAATGTATTTCCGAATCAGCAACTAGAGATGGTCGGAATCAGAATTGATCAGTTTACTACAGTGATGAATTAGTTGAATCAGGTGATAAATGGTGGTTGTGTTTATTGATGATATTTTGGTGTTTTATAAAAGTAAATAGGAGCATTAAAGACATTTAAGGTTCATTTTTAAAACCATTAAAGAAAAGAAATTTTATGGGAAATTCAAAAAGTGTGAGTTTTGGATGCAACAAATTTATTTCCTTGGTCACATTGTTTCTAAAGATGGGATAACTATTGATCTGGAAAATACAAAGGTTGTTGAAGAATGGCCAAGACCCACAAATGTAACTGAGATTCGTAGCTTCCTTGGTTTAGAAGGCTATTACCGAAGGTTTGTTAGAAATTTTTCACGGCTATCGAATCCAATGACTAAGCTAACTCGGAAGGGTGTTAAGTTTATCTGGACAAAAGAATGTGATGATTGTTTTCAGGAATTGAAAAGAAGATTGGTGAATGCTCCAGTTTTGGCACTACCTTCCAGGAATGGTGAGTTTGTTATCTACAGTGATGATTCATTGAAAGGACATGGTTGTTTCCTAATGCAAAATGATCAGGTAAATGCTTATGCTTCACGACAGTTGAAAATTCATCAGGTAAATTACCCTACACATGATTTGGAATTAGCTGCTGTAGTTTTTGCTTAAAAAATTTGGAGGCATCATTTGTATGGAGTAAGGTGTGAAATATATATCGATCACAAATTTTTAAAGTATATATTCACTCAGAATGAATTGAACATGAGACAAAGGAGATGGATAGAATTAATCAAGTATTATGATTGTACAATTCATTACCATCCAGGAAAAGAAAATAAAGTGGCTGATGCTTTGAGTCGAAAAAGTAATGCTTCATTAACAATGTTGTGTTTGGAATGTGATCCTTTGTTTAAGAAATTGATGAACATTGGCATAGAAGTTGTGGGTGTAGGATGTCCTTCTGTTTTGTTTCAAGTATCAGTGAAATCTTCTCTATCAGACAGAATTGAGCAAGCACAGAAGTAAGACACTGAGTTGCAGAAAAAGGTAGAGCTGGTTCCGAAGGGTAAGTTGCCTGAATTCAACATTGATAATGATTGCGTTTTTATATTTTGGAAGAGATTGTTTGTGCCTTGTGAATCACAGTTGAAGGGAGAGTTGTTATGTGAATCTCATAGTCCTCCATTTTCAGTTCATCCTGGATGTACTAAGATGTACAGAGATCTGTGGGAGTATTACTGGTGGGATGGAATGAAAAGAGATATTGCTGATTTTACTATGAAGTGATTGACATGTCAACAGGTTAAAGTAGAGAGGCAGTTACCGAAAGGGATGCTTCAGCCTTTATCAGTACCATAGTGGAAATGGGAGAATATATCCATGGACTTCGTTGGGGGATTACCGAAGACATCTCGAGGTAATAATGCAATCTGGGTTATTTTTGATCGCTTGACTAAATCTGTTCATTTCCTTCCTATTCGAGATAATTTCTCTCTAGTTAAACTTTCTCGATTGTATCTTAAAGAGATAGTCAGGTTACATGGATTTCCCCCTTCCATTGTGTCCGATCATGATCCCAGGTTTACTTTTAACTTTTGGAAAAGCCTTCAGATGTCATTGGGTACTGAATTAAATTTTAGTACAGCTTTTCATCCGCAATCAGATGGGCAGTCAGAACGAACAATTCAGACCTTGGAGGATATGCTATGAGCTTCTTCTATGGATTATCAGGTATGTTGGTACCAACATATTTCTTTGGTTGAGTTTTCATATAATAACAGTTTTCATTCTAGTATACAGATGGAACCGTTTGAGGCATTATATGGGAAGCGGTGTCAAACTCCAGCTTTCTGGGATGAAGTGGGTGAAAGGAAGTTGATGGGACCGGAATTGATAGAAGAGTTGGCAGAAAATTTTATGTTCATTCAGAAACACATGAGAATAGCTCAGAGCAGGCAGAAGAGTTATGCAGACAACAGGAGGAAGGATCTCTCTTTTGAGGTAGGTGATCATGTTTTTCTCAAAGTCTCACCATGGAAAAGTGTGATGCGATTTGGTAAGAAAGGAAAGATGAGTCCAAGGTTCATTAAACCGTATGAAATTCTAGAGAGAGTTGGATCAGTTTATTACTGAGTGGATTTACCTCCGAGTTTATCTCAGGTACACAATGTTTTTCATGTTTCTATGTTGAGAAAGTATATTCCAGATCCATCTCATGTTTTGAGTCCAGAGGTAGTTCAATTGGAAGAGAATGTCTCTTATGAAGAACAACCAGTCCTGATTCTTGACCGAAGAGAGCAAGTGTTGTGAAATAAGGTAACTCACCAGGTAAAGGATTTGTGGAAAAACTATATGGTTGAAGAGGCAACATGGGAATCTGAAAATTCTATGGGGGATAAATACCCCCACTTATTTTGATATGTGAATAAAATTGCGAGGATGCAATTCCCAAAAGGGGAGAAGGATGTAACATCCCAGGTAAATAAAGAATAAAACATTCTCATATTTATTAATATTTACGAATTAAAATTAATTTTACTTTACAGGGGTGTCTATGTTCGATAGCATACTCGATATGCAACAAAGAGTTTCTTTGAAATCTTACAATGCGCACTAGTAATAAACAAACATTATTTCAAATGGTAGTTAACACGTAGCCATTGTATTGGCGGGAATGAACATAAATAACTAAAATATGATTATATATGTTTTTTTAAATGTTTTTACATTTATCCAATAAATGATAAAGTCTTAAAATATGGAGAGAATTAAATTTTAGGTATATATACCCTAATTTTCACTAAAGGTTCACTTATCACCTTTTGATGGCGAACCGTCATTAAATATAGTTTTTGTCACTCTTATACATTCTATTGGACCAAATAAAACTATTCTTTAGAATCGAGAGATCAAAATTTACTTTGTGTAAATTTTTTGGTATTTTTCCGATAAAGTTCATTTTTTTAATGAATAGTGAAAAATGTTGTATTTTAATTCAAAACCCCGTTTTAATCTAATTTATTTATATGATTATATTATCTTTTGAATTGGTTTCAAAGTGAAATTAGAATTTATTTTTACCATTTAATCCAATAGTGGTCATTGGAATTAATTTCACTTTGAAATTGGACTTAAACAAGTGTCAATCTTTTGATACTTATTGTTTCATAAAAAACACGCTATTTGCTCTGACCGCGGGAATTAATTATTAAATTAATTAATGAAAATTATATGTTTTGAATTTTGTAAAATAGACATCATTTTTGAATTTGGAATATCAAATATTTTTTAGGGTGAATTTTTGGTATTTTTCTGAATAACTTCAATTTTTGATTAATAGTGAAACCACTAAGTGGTACTTAAAAAAATGATTTTTCGTACAAATGAAATTTTACCACATCTGTGTTTTGAATTTAAAAAATCTTACATACATGGTTGTCATTATGAAGAAAAATTTGGTTCAATGGGATTAAAATAATTTTTTGGTGAATAATAACTTTTGAGTTTTTAATCGTGATTAGAGGTAATTAGTGTAATTTAAGGTTGGAATAATGTTTTAATAATATTAAATGACCTAGACACATGTCCAATCCTTATTGGATGTTTCATGGCCGACCAATAAAATCCATGGGTCAACTTGGGGACCACATGGAGCCACTTTGGAAGGAAAATTACATTAATATCTTTTAATTTAATGTTAAAGTAAAAATGTCACAAACATGAGTTATTTTACTAAAACAATTTTTACATGGGGTTATACAAGTCATATTTTTGACTATAAATAGTCATTGGAAAGATAATAATATTTCCTAAATCATAGTATTTTTTAAAAAAAATTATACATTAAAAAAATAAATTATTTATGACATAATGATGATGCATTGATTACCTCATTATTTAACGATTTAAATAAAATGAAAAGATAATGTAAAATCTAAGACCTAAACTTGTCAAAAACCTATTGGTTGGGTATATTTAGAACCCTTATCACCTTATACTGGAATTATATCAATTTGGTACCTTTTAAATCCGAAACTCATTTTAAAATAAAGTAACATTTCTTTACATTCCAAGAGTGCCCCTCCTTTCCTCTTTTAAAAGGCCCTGAACTCAACCTCCTTACCCACACATCAAAAGCCTTTGGATCAGCCAACCCCAGCCCATTTTGTCTCTCCACATCCATATATAACTCTTAGAAGGCTCACATTGGGCCGAAGTCTTCCTAAGGAAGTCTTTGAGCTTAAACCAAAGGGAGTTACCAGATTTTAAGGTAATGTCTTCACTTGAGTCCTTTTGTTTTATTTTGCTTCTCCAACCCCCTAAAATCTTTTTATTCATTTATTTTGTAACAATTACAGTATCTAAAATATACTAGGATGTTGTTATATGAATTATTAGAGCTACACCTACACAGACCTCCATCTAATGGTTAAAGAACATATTGTTTCTGTGTTTGGCGAATTTCTGCCTCACGAAGCAATGATTGTTCAATCTTCTTCTAACACCTTTAATGGTGTCCATTAAGATGTCACTATATTTATATATGATATATATTATGTTTATGTTTTCCTTATGCTTCTGTATTTTTCATTTGTGTCATACCTTTATAGTTTCCATTGTGGGTAAACACGATAATTTCATTTTAGGAAGTGCGGACTACCGCCCCCTCAAAGTGATTTGATTCGTTAATGCCATATGTGGGACATATAAAGGATGGATTTAAAGATATTATATATTATGTTATACTGGAATTATAATATATCATTATATCATTATTATTTCTTCCCATTAAAGTATGAGATAGAAATGAAAGTAGCGTTCATGCGTACGTACGGCTTACCGTCTCCATGAACGGGGCATTTCATTTCTTATCCCCAAATGTAATGTACTATTATAAGTACATATATATAATGGATATATATGATGTATGTTACATATAAATTATGAATATAATTCTGGAATTAAAATATAAATATCTCTCATTTAGTTTTAATTCAATTAATATGACATAGTAATGAAAGTAGCATTAATGCGCACGTACGGCTTGCCGTCTCCATGAACGGTGCATTTCATTTCTTACCTCTAAATGATTATGTAATATTATAAATACATGTATATTCTGGATATATATGATATATATGATATGCAAATCATGATTATCAGTTTGGATATAATGAACTTTTGACCACACGAACAACATGTAATTGTAAGAAGTCCACTTTCGACTTAAGAACCAAATATCAACAAAACAAACATTATAAACTTAAATGATTACATAATGTTCATAACATGGTAATAAGTGATATAAAAGGAATAATGAACTTGAAAAAGGTTCTTAAGCAAGTATAAATTAACTCATGTTTATTATTCAGGACATTAATGAACGATCGAGTCAATTCGGACACGATGTATGGGACTTCGTCTCAATCTCCATTCATTGAGGCATATTTTGTTTTATACACAACCTTCTTTTATACGGTGTATAAACCCCTTTGACTTTTATGTTTATCCAAAAGGAATCTTTTTTATACGAAGCATTTTACTAAACAACAAAAGGGAATGTTTTTGTCCTACGTATGCGGCGACAACGACTTCTCCGCCACCGTGACCAATATTTGAGTTTCGGATTCCTCTACAAGACATACCTTCTTTTTAAAAGAAAAATAAATACCATGTTATATTTTTTTTGTTTTGGAATTGAAAATGGTTTCCATAATGTTTTTATTATATCAAATTGCTGTGTTGATATCTTGTGATTGAAATGTGGAAATGTTATGTTTCCTTTATGCATGTTTTATGTGATACGATTATGTTATGGTTCTTGGGCATTGTTATGAAGATGGGTGGTCCCATGATAAAATAAGGGTGGGTGCGCCTGATATAGCTCTCCAATGCATTGGGTAATTCGAAGGAGTTAAACGTTAAGTTTATCTGAAGAGATTTAGGGAATATACTCTGATGGGTATTCCAAACGTAACCAAGAGGGTTACTCCCTACGTAACAATGTTATGAATGCCTCATGTTACCCTTATGTATTATGATTTCTATGATTTATTCATGATTTGACGAGGTATGTTAAATTGCTTATGTTTTATGAGTAGAGTATTATTTCATTGATTCTTGTGTATACATGTACTTATGTTTCCTTTCCATATTTTTATATCCCTTACTGAGCTTTTTATGCTCATCCCAAGTTTTTGAAATGTTTTTCACAGGTCAAGGGAAGGGTACATGATATGATGATAGTGTCAAGGAAGTGTCAAGAAAGAATCCATGTTTTATTTTAAATATGTTTCTATTGATGGGAAAAATGAATACTATCTTTTATGTAACCACTTTATTTAAATATGGAATGTAATGCAAGTTTTATGATCTAATTATCTAAAACTCTAAACCTGAAAAGATCATCAATGTGTAATCTCGTAATAACTCAAGATTAAGTAAGGTTTAAGACTGGGTACTTATAGGTATAATGTTCCAAACAAACCATCATTAGACCCTCACTACTTGTTAGAATCATCTAGAATACAAAGAGGCATTCTTAAGGCCATGTGACAGATTGTCTAGGGTATCCATTTTATTGGATCCTAGGTTTGGAGCATTCACCCCATCACATATGTTATGGCCCAGAAAAGATCTATTATTTAAAATGGATCGATACACCTAGGGATTTGATTTCCCTTCATTCTTCCAGTTATATATTCACAGAAATGTATTCTCACTGACATTAAATTCAGGATTCCTTTGGTGATTTTCGGTCTAAAATTTTGGTCAACATTTTGTTTAATTAAAATGTTTCTAAAAAAATATGTTCTTGTTTTACATTTCATTATAGAGCTCATGTACCACTAGAATTATTTCAAAATATTTATTCTAATAAAATGTATTTATACTATATATTATATTGGTTTTATATAATGATATCTTATTTCTAAAGATAATATTATTTTTGTAAGAAATATAGACATGAGTATGGTGTTTATCCCAACCATAATTAAAATATATTTAAAAATATCATGGCATATCCTTACGGGTTGAAATTTTGTCACCTTCTGACCATTTATTTATGGATGAGACATAGTTCAAAACCTCATCTCTATGTGAATATATTGATGAACAAATCCCAATAACATCAATGTAATATTCATATCCCTATCAGATAATATTTAATTTAGTACTCATTACATTATTACCACTTTTGTAATATATATTCTAGTATTTGGATTAAAAGAGAAATCGTCTTCAAAAGAAATGATGTTTGCATAATTCATAAGGTTATCAACTATAATCCAAAATAACCTCAACATCAAAGGAAAGGTAAATCCTAATGGTTTCCAAAACCATTCATCATGTTTACACAAAGTGTAATGTAATTCCTACTCAAATAACATTATCACTAAAACATATACCAAACCATAGGGTTTATTTCCATAAATATATCTCAAAGTATACTTTATCATGAAAAAAATATAATCACAAAAAAAAAAATTAAATTGCGTTTTATTGATTTTTAACATAAAGTTAACCATATACTCATGAACCCATGAAAGTATCCAAAACTATTTAGTTAATCAAACAAGGATAAAAATATGCTTTCAAAAATAACAAACTCATTATATTATTCATTATTATTACAACCAATACACCATTGGTAACAAAATTATTCATCATCATTCCTAAAAATAGTAAATATATACATCCATCATTTTATATAAATGATTTATTTTAACATTGATCCTTGATTGGTGGAGGGGTAACCCTTATTTGATTACATTGACTCAAATAATTCCCAATTTCATCACATATAATATATAAATGTCCGTGGAAATTAATTACTCTATGATCTTCATTTCCTAATAGATAACATATTCACATCTATATGAGATATTAATAGAGGTTCTTCATCCCACCATTTTTGAATGTCAGAAACTGAATCATCATTACTTTTTATTCATCACCATGTGAACATCCATAAAATTTCATCTTCCTCCTATTTTAATATTTAGGAATCTCACCAAGGTTAAAATTGTTAATCACATATTGAGATTGCTGACTAGGCATAATCTAACTAAAAATTAAAATTTTTATTATCAAACACATTTTCGGAAAAGTGATAAACCACATAGATTCAACTAGGAGGGAATCCATCAAAATATGTCACAATATTATTGAAACAAAACTCACACCTATTAGAATTTTCCTCCCTAAAGAGCTTCTAGGAGATAGAGTGCACCTGTGAACTATGCTCATCAAGGATTAAGTCTTCAATGTAGTATGCCAACTTGTCCCAAATTTGAGAGTACTCTTCCTTACTCAGCTTCCCATTATTAAAACCCTTTTCTGAATAAGATCCTACCTATAGATCCATGAAGCTTTCTAACTATTAAAATCCACACGAAGTGATCTGCCAATCATCTTACCAGACATTTCTTTTGAATCATTGATATAATGAAACTCTTCCACCATAACTTCTTCTGGGTGGACAAGCAATTCCATTGATTCTTTATTAGTAACTTTATCCACAACAAGTTTAGCTACACCGTCTTCATCACCATCATGGAAAAATTCTTTAGGATTCCCCTTCAAGTTGACACTATTTACAAATATGCAATCCTTTTCCTTGGCCTTCATCTTTTTACCCGACCTAGTCTCCATTGGTGACTAGGAATAATCACAATATCTAACCCTATAGTAAAAATAATATTTGTTTTTTCACCATCACCATATTCTTCATAAAATTCATTTTTAACATGATTTATTTTTTTTCCAACCATTACATAAAACTAAAAATAATTTTTAAGAAACATTAATCATAGTGGTAAAACCACATAATCCTGAATAATCATCAATATAATGTCAAAATAATGAAAAATTCCTTTTAATCTATGACACGTGATATTTATCTTAGGCCATTCATAATTTGAATCTATTTAAATTCTTCATAGTAGTTCATAACGTTCTTATGAAATTACAATGTAAATCCCCAAAGGGTGACAAACTAGCTATGAAGCAATGACCATTTTTGTGTACCATGTGGTGATATTGTATTCCCAAATGATCCCTATTCAGTTTTATTACACCAAGGAACCTGTATTCTATAAACAAAAATATATTTCATATCTAAAAGAGATATAATTTCTTAGAAACCACCAATTGTATCCTTCTCCAAAATTCCTAGAAATTTTCCTATACTTTCACCCATTCTTAAACTTATCCTTAGACATATCCCTAGACATATCCATACAAATATCTCAAGGTATTTAATTAAATCTATATAGACTTAGTTTCCAAAGGATAACTAAAAAAATCTTTGATAATATCTATAGAGAAAAAACATTGCAAAAAATATATATTACATATTAATAGTATAATATTCATTATATAAAATAATTATCCATGTAAGAATCATTTTGTTCAAGTACCTATGGAAACATGGACATCTAAATGACAAGTACAAATATGAGTTATGCCATCTCCCACTACATTTATCATAAGTATCACCCTTATTCGAAATATTATACCTAATAAAATTCATTATATCCTGGGTAATGGAATCATAATAAAAAGAGATATCAAATACCCAGTATGGATAATCAAGGGATATATGAAAATATAACCCACATAAGGGTATGAGAACATGAGAATAATAGTTGAAAACAATACCTTTCATATCGTTGATCATCAAATTTATTCATGTCATAGATTATGGAAGTTCATAAGACATAAATCATAATGGAATCAGATAACATAAACCCTAACAACATAACATTGGAATAAGTATTTGATTTGTGTTATTCATACAGGTTTTTAAAATTGATAATATTTTTAATTAGAAATAGGATCCATCATTAATGTAGGGACTTGAAATCATACCATCACATAAACATATGAACATATAATCAAGTCCAAACATTACCATATGGTCATGAAATCTAGTTCCATTGATATCATTATGAACATGTAATAAATTTCACACATAACATTGTGAACATATAATCAGGATGACACATGACCTTGTGGGAATGGAAATCCAAGTAAATTCATTACATGTTGAACTTGTATCCAGGTTCACACATAACATTTTAAGCATGAAATCAAGTTCACACAGATCATATTTACACTTAATTTACACTTATTTACCCAATTAATTGGATGGGGATATTGGTCCCCCATCTCATAATGAAAGCAATTCATATTTGTTCCACAATATCATAAAAAATAATCATATCATCATTTCACACCCCATGTAAAAAATGAGATTTATAAGCATTTTGTCATTTCACTATATCATTATCCATGAAAAATAAATTGGATTCAAAATCATTTTAAAAAATTAAACATTAACAATTTAGATAAATAAAAAGGAAGAAATCACTAAATTAATCTCTGGTAAAGAATATGTAACTTAAAATGAAGTAATCATATATGGAAAATGATTTTAAAATACCACATAATACCTTTCATAATAAAAATGTCCTTTCTAATCAAAAAACATTTTAAAACATGAATCATATTCAAAATACATTTTGTAGAGATCAATCATTGAGACATATAAGTAAATCATTAAAAATCACATAAATTGTTTTTTAGGAAAATATCCACTCTTCATTGGACAATTCATTTTACACCTATAAATATCTAAATGAAATTGGGAATTCCTATCATTGAAATTAATAGTTGAACTTATAATGGAATAATTAAATAATTGAGTTTTTAGGATGTCCGAAATTCTATCCATCTCACATTAGTCGAAATAAATAATCCTTTCAAATTCTTGTTAAAATCCAAAATAGAATTGTTTGGAAAAAAATACCTGAATATAGATTTTATTATATTGTAAAATTTAAAAATGGTTAATAATATAATTACTATCTCATTTAGGAATCTTTATTAATATGTTTAAAATCATTTTGGAAAACATGATTTTGGATGAAAACTGATTTTTCAATGAAGATAGAAGTATAGTCGGTTTTCAATAAAATACTTTTTTAATATTAAGTAATTAAATAGATGAAAAATAAATTAAAACATTTAATGTCAATATATAATCACATTTTAATATCATTCCTGAGTTTCCTTAGGGATACATTATAATATATCATTATAGAATCATAAAACTAAACAACCCCTTTAAACAATGATATTGTATCATGAATCCCTTAATAGTTCGTTAAATTGGAATCATAATCCTTATTAAAGAATAAAACAAAATGAATCATTAAACATTATAACAATAAATAAAATTATTAGGTCACATATCAACTAAGACGTAAATATTCCTCATAAAAGTAGTTTGGTTCATAACATAATGTATGTCCCAAAATACATAAATTTAGTAAAAATCACATACCTCTTTGGTATCATTCGTATTGTAAAATCCATAGATGAGTTATCCAAGAGATTTTATTATATAAAAAAACAATTTTCATTAAAAAAATCATAAAATAATTTCATGGGAGGTGTACAAAAAATATAAAATAATTAGGTGAAGAATATTTCATAGGTCTCAGAGAAGTAAAAAAGGAGATATAAATCCCTTAAGAATTTAGTAATATTTGGACTATTAGCCCCCAATAAAGAATAAAATCATATTAGACATTAAATATAATTCATATAATTATATTGATGATATAAATTATCAATGTGTCATTATATACACCACAAAAAAGAAACGAGTGTTGAATTTTTATTGGTATCCTAGAAATATAATGGAGACTATAAATCACTTACACTAACTCGTTGATTCCATCATGCACATTCAAATAACCAATATAATAAATTTATGTTCATTATAAATATATTTAATAAATAGGAATATATATATATATATATATCATAACAAATATCATTTTCTTATCAATTTTTATTACTTTATTATTAACAATTCCTTCTTAAAATCACGTTTCGGGTAATAACCCATTTCTTTTTCATGTATCTTATGATTTATCTTTTGGCCTTATTACATGGATAATTGTTCCATAATCTATATAATTATAATAATTATATACATCTAATATATATTCAGTATTTTTTTAATCCATAAATTTTAAATATATAAAATATAATACCTCGTTTATAGAGATAATAGACCATATGTACACAAGTAGGAAGTTTCCATTTTCACAAAGAATGAAATGAAATAAGGGTAAATAATGTATAAAAATTATGTATCATATTTAAATTTATATATATCATATATTTTTTATAATCTTAGCGTTAATACTTTCCATGTAATGTGTGAAGGATTCACATTGCATTGTGAGGTGGTAGTTCGTCGTACACATGAACAATGTTATAATATCCCCAATGGAATGGAAAGTAATAAGGTATATGTGATATAATAAAAATATAAGTATAATTAAATTAAAAATTACATATTATTTAATTTAATCTATCATTAATTACCATCAAAATTAAAAACATATCACATAGTTTCGTGAGCTAGTACTTCTCCATACACACAAGCAACGTTATAGTTTTCCAAATTGGAATAGTGGTAAAACGTTATATGTGGTTTTATAATTAAATAAATACATATATAAATATATATATTATAAATTTTAAATATATCAATATATTATTATAAGAGTGGTGGTTATGGAAAATTAATAACATCGATTCATGAGTTGGTAGTCTATTGAACACAAGAATGATGATTTTATATTAAATTTTATTGAAGAGGAGATAGATATAGGTTATAAAATTTCAATAATATAATTTAAATATTTTAAATATAATGATGTTATTATATACACATGTTATAATATTTATTGAATTAGGTGGAGGAATAAAAAAAATATGATTATCGTTGCAAGAAGTGACCTCTTATTATTCAGAGAACTTTTGTTGGTTTTCAAAAAATAGATTCATAGGACGGATTTAAGACCAAAACTAGTCTCCAAGGATGATATTTAGTAATTAAGGAATTTATTTTGGGAGGAATTGGATGAAATAATTGGTTTTGGAACAGTGAAAATGATAGGATGGTGGTGGCCATTTATAAGTTAGTTGAGTAGCATGCTTAATTTTTTTGAAAAAAGGTGTACCCAATTTTTTCACCTACCAGGTGGCCCCAAAATGAGTAATTATCTAAAATATAATATATAATGTTGAAATATGTGCATAAAATGGTTTTTGGAAATGTTTTGGTTCATTTTAAATAATTAAAAGCTTAGTTTAACCTCCATATAAACTCATTGTAACCTTAATCGCAATAAATAATTTTTACTGTATATTCATCATTATTTCAGAATATATATTTTCCTTATTATATAATATATATTATTCATATTCTATCTATGTAATCCATTTTTCCAACTTTATCTCACCCAATTGGTCTAATTTTTATTAAAATTAAATATTTGATGTGATGAGAAAGTGGGTTTTGAAAGAAAATTTTTTAATAAGTAGAGAAAGTCTTCAAATCTACATTAAATATGATATTTAATCCTTTGAGATAGATTGGATTAATAAATATATTATTTTACTAATATTATATTTGAAACTATCATAAAATATTGTTTAATGTAATTAAATTTTTTAAATGAAATGATAGTTATTAATAAAAAATCGTAATATTCACTATTGATAAAAAACATATCATTTAAAAATAGTCTAAAAAAATCCAATATAATATGGGAATATAGTGGTTAAAAATTAATTTTATTTTTCATATTTTTTTTTCTAAAAATTTCCAAATTATAATATTAAAAATTAGTTCGTAATAGGAGAGTAAAATTAATTCTAGATACTACAATTCTAAAACATAATATTGGATTTATTCTTATCAAATTTCTTGAAAATAAATAAGACGACTGCTAATTATTATATTCAACATATTATATAAAAATAAAATTAACATAATTTACCCAAAATTATTTAATTCTTTAAGGTAAACTCATTTGTGTGCATAAAAATAGTTACTCCAAAAAATATTTCCTTTACTTTCAAAAGTATTTTATTTTCATTTTTAATTAACTGGCCACTAAATAATTCATTTTATATTCATGTTTAAAAAATATATTTTCATAATATAGAAAATCCTACTCATACATTCCATTCAAGCAGCTTGGAAATAAGGTCCATAATAAATTATAATATTTCAATAGTATTCCATGTTTCGTTTAAACTTATTGTTGTGTGTAAGAAAAGAAAAACTTGTTGTTTATTATAAGGATATCTAAATAGAGTGTTGAGTGTAATGTAAAATATTAAAAAAAATATATTATTTATAAAAAAAATATTATTCCTAAAATATATGGGGGTTATATATATTCTCTAATTTGAGAATCTATCACATTTTTCACCTACTTAAGATTGCAATAAATATATTAATCATAGTTTAGGATCAATTCTATCCATATTTATTTGAAGATATTGATATAATTTTGTGTGAAAACATACTTGAATATTTTATGATTTGTATTTATGTCACACATATCTCAATATATGTAAAAATGAAAACTATTCATTATTGTGATTCTAATGGCCAACTTGAGATCATGGGTAAGATATTTTTACACATAGATATTCTATATTTGGGACGCATATGCTATTAATTTAATATTCTGTATTAGGAAATAACCCAAACCCTTCTTTGAAGCATCATAATAAATCTTAAAGATTTCATAATAGGTAGTTCATGTTAGAAAAGGTGTTGTTATTAACCTCTTATTAATATGTATAAATATATATTCACAATTATTAATCCATAAAACATTTAATCTATTATTTATTATCATGGATAGTGTGATTTATATTCATGATATTTTCTCATAAGTAATAGATAGCACCAAGATATTCTATGGAAACTATAGAACACTATTACATATATTGGTCTGGTAATTCCTCAACCACTAATATCTTTGAGGGGTTCAAATACATCACCTTGATTGTGAAAACATTCCACATGAATGCTACTTTCTCTATCCAAATCTCTGATTTATTATACATTTCATTTATATTCTCATATTTCAATGTATATAACATAGTACACAAACACACATCATGTTCCACAATACTTTTAGAGTAGATGAAAATATCATCAACAAAGGAATTTTTTTAAAGCTAATATCTAGATATTCAATTCATCATATCAATGAATATTAATTAATAATTGGGGACTTTAATGGGATTTACTATGAATTAATAAAAATCATACCTATTATGAAATGAAGTATTGTGAATATTCTCTTTATTCAAATTTATTTAATAATATCATGACCAATGATTCACTTTAGTGAATCATGAGGACCTACATAGTTTATAGAATAAGTTATCAGTAATTGGATGATATAATTACTTATTAATGTTATTTAGAAATGTTTTTATTTGTCAAGGAAGAGGTTGAATAATTATTATAATAGTAACATCTTGCCCCATCGCATTGACTTGAGTGGGGGATTAATTATACTCAGCCTTAAGAAACGTTCCCAGGGTTCCAAAGGCTGGCAATAAATGCTAAGGGCTCAATAAAAATTGGGGAATGATTTTCCCTTTGATGTAAAATCATCCAACCAAATAATCCACTATCACCAACTATATAATGCATGTCAAAAAAATGACCAAACCCATACATTAACTAAATAAAACCAAACTATAACCTCAAAATCCCACATTCCAAATACAACCATGAAAATATTAGATAACCAAGAGGACAACTACACAATAAGATCCCAATGAACTAGGACACCATCAAAAGATCCCCACCAATCTCCATACTCCAATCACCACAACATCACCAAAGCATCATTCTGAACACCTAGAAAAATGAGATGCTTTAGCCTTTATTGTGTCTGAGAATAAAACATTTGTAAAATCACCCATGTACCAAATTAGGGGTTGATTACAATACTTAGTAGTTTTTTCGAAAATTACTTCCCTACACTTTCCACAAGGATAAAACTGTTAACACATTTATATGAAATAGTTTATTTAAAATAATAAATAACACAACAATTACCAATAATCCAACACACCCATACAAAGACCCCTTTTCCAAAATAATGAAACATAAGGGAAATCCAAAAAAACATGACACACACCATTTGACCATATCACATTAGCACAAAAAAAATCCATATCATAAAGAAAAACACAAAAAGGAAACCAAAATGGTGGAGCTTCTGTCCAACACATTCACTACATTTCTAACTAGTGATGCTTCTCGACCACTGTCCATAATGGGGGATCTTACTTCCACTATACATCAGTTTTTATAGTGAGATGTATCATCCACCTCCACACAATCAACACAATCCATAATACTTAATCAACCAATAATCACTAATCACAAAGGCCACACAATAGGCACACCATCATTTCCAACACATGACAATTCACTTCTATAAATATACCCTATATTGGAAACACCATTTAAACATCATTATATTACTAACCAAATTTCAATAAAAACATCTTTATTTAAATACATCTTTCAGAGATCATTTTTTTGTAACCACCAACTAATTATTTTTAAATCAACATTTTAAAATAACACAACAATGTCTCTTTTTTCAACAATAACCCATTTTCCCCTAAATCACCCAAAAAATTTCCAAAAAAATTTCTAGCCATTTTATCACATCAAAACCACAAATTAAATTAGGAAAAACCAATTAATTGGAAAAATCGATCTACTTTTAACAATATGGAGTTGGGTGAGAAGCCACTAACCTTTAGGATTCCAGCAAATTCAACCCACAAGCAACTGCACCCCAATCCGGTCAAACACTCCACAAAAACCAATATTTATCTCCATCCCTACAATTAAAAAGCCTTAAAATCAACAACAAATGATACATAGACCATATATCTGTACACAATGACTGTAGACCTAGAGAATTTAGAGAGAGGGAATAGTAGCTCTAGAGAAAACCACAAAGAACTAAGCGAGAATACTTACCCGAGATGAACTGCCAACAAAACACCATAAAACCCCTTCAAATTACATCCAAAATGAGTGGGAGAGAAACCCCTAACCCATGATACGGAAAAATACATGCAGGTTTAGTGTGATCAAATATTTGAGTGAGTTAGGGTAAATCTATACTAACCCCATTTAAACAACCATTTTTATGGGTCACATGGTTAGCTCACACGGTTAGACAAACCATGCACTAAACATGCACCTAACTCTAACTCAGTGAGGTTTAATTCATAGCCTTCCTACATTGTTATATAAACCATGTTCATTCCATGTGTATCCTCACATCCCACATGGTTTCATCTCACATGACTTCCCTTAACTTTGCTCAAGCCATGAAGCCTTAAAAATATATTCCAAAACCTTCCAAAACCCTTCCAAAATCTCCCAAACTCTCCCAAATTCATCCCATGAACATTATACACATCAAAGGGATAAAAATTCAACATACATAAGAATGGGTGTGCTAAATTCTCCCCATAATTGGACTTTCCATCCTCAGAAAGTAGAGAACCATCGCTTTCCCGAAAGAGATCGAGCCATTTCTCGGGTATATCTTACTCCCGATAACATGTCTCCTCATGAATTTGACCATGGTGCCACAAAACTAAAACAAAAATGATTCTATTACCATGAAATATGTTCTATTTCCTATCCACAATCTGCACTAGCATGTGCACCAACGAAGCATCTGGTTCTAGATCAACATGATCCGAACAAATTGAGTGGTTACGATCTAGTTGATACTAGTTCCACTATGACACATAAAACAAATTGTGCATCACAATAAACTATCTAGAAAACGACAACTGATATGCCTCCTCAAAATCCCACTTACATATCTCAAAAGTCTCAATCTACCATATAGATAATTTTCATTAATTTTTTATCTGATGATGTCCCAACCTTGGAGATATTCTCAAGACACATGAATACCCACCTCGAATGATAATGTTCATTAAAAATTTTCCACATATGATTAATGA
This sequence comes from Viscum album, assembly GCA_963277665.1. NCBI lineage: Eukaryota > Viridiplantae > Streptophyta > Magnoliopsida > Santalales > Viscaceae > Viscum > Viscum album. The sequence goes on along the minus strand of OY728135.1, from coordinate 1,541,866,934 downwards.
TGACTTTGAGACGTCTCCATAATCTTTCTGGTCAACTTGATCATCTCTGAAGTCTCTTGGACAAGGCTCAGTCCAATCATTGTAGTCACACCATTTTACACCCAACATAGTGGAGAACAACACGGACATCCATACAATACCTCATATAGAGCCATTTGTATTGAATCCTGTTGACTATTATTATAGGATAACTCCACCAATGGTAAGTGATCCTCTCTTGAAACACAAAAATATATCATAGAATACCTTTTCATATCCTCTAATGTTTGTATCGTCCTCTCATAATGGCCACACATCTTAGGATGATACGTCGTGCTCATCATCAACTGTGTCTGAAGGGCTTGCTGCAAGGATTTCCATAAATGAGACATAAACATCTGATATATTTCTGATAAAATCGAAACTGTAACACCATTCCACTTTTCCAACTCTCAAATATATATTTTGGGTAGATTGAACACCATATGATATTCATGAATCAGGATGAAATGGGATAACATTGTGTGCTGATCCACAATCACCCATATGGTAACATGCTTCCAGACTGTTTTTGGGAGATCTGTCACAAAATCCATTGAAAATTTATCCAATTTCCACACTGGGATAGGTAAATAATGCAAAATGCCTATATGTCAGTGATGCCCTTTTGGACTTACAGTCAAGTCAAGCATCTCATGACAAATTTGGACACATCCCTTTTCATACAGGCCCACCAAAACTGCGCTTTCACAACCTTATAAATCTTCTAAATTATACGATGAAATGACCACATGGAATGATGATAATCCATAAGAAGTTCCTCAAGACAAGGCACTCGTACCACTATCTGATTCAAGCAACAGATGAATGAATTCCCCTTCAGTTCCTTGCTCTCAATGGTCTCCCCACCAATAAGTTTCTATCTAATCGTTATACATTCAGAATAAAATTACTATGTACATTATGTCAAAATCATAAATCTAGAGATATTTCATCCATCTCCTTTGCTTCATGGTCAAATATATTTGTGAGAAAATATGTTTCAAACTCTTATAATCAGTAATAATTGTGAATTTCTCACTGAAGAGATAATGATGCCACATTTTTAATGCTTGATCCACTACTGCCAACTCCAAATCATATGTTGTGTAGTTCATCTAATGAAAACTAAAATCTCATGATCCATATGAAGCCACATGATCCCCTTTCATGAGAAAACAACCCAACCTAGATCTTGATGTGTCTCAATACACCACGTACCCTTTCCCTACTTCTGAAAAAACCATGACTGGTGTTGATGTAAGGTGAATATTGAGCTCTTCAAATAAGTTTTGACACTCCTAATCCCATTGAAATGGTATATTAATAATTGTAAAATTTATCATTGGTGAGTCCAATCAAGAAAAATCATGAACAAAACATCGATAATACCCAGCTAGATCAAAGAAGATCCATATCTCGAAAAAAATTCTTAGATAGTTTTTTTGAGATAACTACATCTATATTTTCCATATCAATTGAAACACATTTCTCCTAAACAAAAAGACCACAGAAATGAACCTCATGCATCCAAAAGTCACACTTTGACAATTTTACATACAACTGATGATCCCTCAAGATACCCAACACTATATCCAAGGGATACTCATGCTCTAACCTCATCCTTGAATACATCATTATACCATTTGAAAATACAACCAAAAAATAATCTATATATCTCTAAAATATTTTATTCACCAATTCCATAAACACGACTGGTGCATTAGTTTGTCCAGAGGGCATAAACACATACTCGTAATGGCCATATCTAATTCTCAAAGTTGTTTTCGGGATATCCATCTTCCTTACCTGCAATTAATGATATCATGACTTCATGTGAATCTTGGAGAACCACTGATATCCCTCAACAGCTCAAATAAATCATCAATGTGTGGAAGTGGATATCTGTTCTTTTACGTAACATGATTATGTCTATGATAATCCACACAGAGCTATAGAGATCCATATTACTTTAAAAAAATGCGCACTTATAACAGAGACATGCTAGGATGTATGATCCATATGTTTTAAAACTCTTCAAACTACACCTTTAAATCCCAAAATTATTCTCGTTCTATTTGGTAAGACAGATGTTCTATAGTACTGGTCCCTTGAAGAAGATCAATCGTAAACTCCACTTCTTTCACGGGTGGAAACCCTAATAAATATTTATGAAAGAAATCCATAAACTAATACACAACTACTAGAAGAAAACTATGCTCAACTTCTTCAACTGATGTCAACAAAAACACCGATAATTGATACATGATTGTGAAAATCGTTGGTGCCATCAAATATGTTTCACCTATCTTTTCATTCTTCTCACCTCTGAAGATATGTTTGATGCAATCCCTACCATAAAACTAACAATTCGCACATAGATATATATGTGGGCTTTAAACATCACCAACCAATCCATTTCTAAAATTTTATCAGATTCCTTGATCTTAATCACTGATAAATCACACATCAATTCAATTTCATCCATATCTAAACAAAAATATCAACATATGAAAGCTCAAAAATTTCTTTGACCAATAATATTTTGTAGTTTCGAGGAAGAAAGAATAATTTCCACATGTAAACCAAACAAATAATTGATGAGAGAAGAAATAAAATATTCTAAAGTAACTGTATAAAACAAAACATTCATCAATATCGAATTTAAAAGAACCATACATTGAACCATGGATGGTCCCAAACTGATCATCCATCATAGCCTATCCAGCCCCAAACAACTACTTTTTTTCCAAACACTTTTTTTATTACCCTGCTGTGGCATCATGGTATTTATAGAATCACAATGCGCTATAATACTCTTCTATTGAGGGGTATGCTATTTTCACTGTCCCATCGAGGAATAAGACCCCTATGACCCCTAAAGAGTGTCACAAACACCTAACCTCAAATAATTATGATAATAATCCTACAGATTCCACGTTTTGTACAATTATGACATGGACAAGGTTGTGTTGTACAATCTCGCTTGATGTGTCTTGTATAGCTGTACTAAAAACATCCCGTCTTACTCTATGGATTTAGAGTAATATTCACTGATCTTGCCATCAAATTCTGAGTCGTATCCCCACCCAGAAAATATGTGTCCCTCTTCCACTTGAACCTAGCATTCAAGTTTCCACTATTCCCTTTGGGTACCAACATGCTTACACCGCCTGTAGCCCCCAAAACATCTCATGGAACAACCATAGATCTATTCACCACTTTTGTGTAATCGATTATACACATCATTGTAATCTTGGAACAAATTTTCTACCTCAACCCAACATCAAAAATTCGTTTCTTCAGTGATGTACTACCCACCCCATTTGGAGAAAAAAGCATTATGTTCATAAGCATAGCTACATATTCTGTTACCTCCGTTCCCCCTTTCTTCAAACTGAATAAATCCATTTTATGCTAAATTATAAACGTATGAGGGTAGAATGTTTTGTCAAACAATTTCTCAAAACCCTCTCATGCCACACCATGGTCCATCCCATCTTGGACCACCAGCTCCCACCACTGAACGGAATGATCTTTGAATATGTACATGTCTAACTTAAATATTATCTTTGTCGGTGTCACCATGAAATGAAATATCCTATTCATTATCTTCATCAACGCTTCATCCCTTTCTAGCACCAAATCACCTCTAATTATGGGTGGATTCTACCATTGAAACTAGCCTGCATGATCAATATGATTTGGTTCATCTACTTTATTCCCAGTATGCAAATCTTGGAAATATTGCAATATACTCTTCACTTACTTCAGGTTCACCTATGGCTTAGGTGCAATCACATTTCTAGAAGCTTCCTTTAGTTTTTCTCTACGATGTATACCCAGTGGAATTTCTATCAACACAAAAATAAGCACGAGTCCCACTCCATTAAAAATGAAGGGTATACATTTTCAACTTCATTTAAGTCAAATATATCACCATTATGATTTTTATAAGTTTATGTTTCCCATGTTGCACTATTCTGAAAAATCCTCCATTTTTTGAAAATTTACCCATTTTCAAAATTCCAAAGGCTTCCATTTTTCAAACCCTTCCATTTTGAAACCCAATTCAAATTTTCAAAATCCACACATTTAGATCACTCAATAGATCATTATACCCCATTGAAATATTCATCCTAGTAGGAATTCATTTCTACCATGAAAAAAATTCACATCTCGTGGTCTGCACCCATGACAAGGAGATATGTGATGCCTATAAGTGTCTCAAAACAGTTATGTTGTAACGCCCCGACCCCAGCTACCCAGAGTCGGTGCATTATTACATAACATTGGCATGATCACAAGAAAGATCAAATCCCGAAAGACTGATTAGTTTAGTAGCCTTGGAAACACTAGATATATTCATAAGTTTTACATTACATCATAAAATGAAAAACTACTACAACAACATAATGTTTCCAACGTCCACACTATAAACCCCTCATAATATCCCTGCAAGTCAATCATAATTTACTTCTTCACTACCTGGGAAAAATAAAACATAGAAAAGGGGTGAGCTCAAATGCCCAGTAAGGATAACAATATAGCGGAACATTCAAAATAAGCATAAACATTTAAGGCAATGAATTACTAAAACAAAAGCCTTTTAAAATTGAACTTCAACATGGTATGGCAAAAGTAAAATGAAATAATTCCATTTACTTGTTCACATGGATATTCTACTAATCGAATAATCACATGCAATATCAATAACCACTTTCATAATGTTGGAATGCATAATGCCAGACTATCATAACCACATAGCCAAGGCCTCGTGCCAAGACTACAAATAAGATTTTGTCAAGGCCTTGTTCCAAGACACTAGTTTGTCTCATGAGACCTACCGATGCATCGAGGAGCTATAGCGGGCTCCACCCGTCACTTATTAAGTCCAATGCATTCCCATATGAAAAGGTTTAAACATAACATAAACATTCGTATTAAAACTAGCATACGAAATGTCAATAATTTCACCATAAACTATGAATGGTATAAAAATAGCACATCCACAGTCAAACATATCACAAAACCTTCAATACAATATAGAAGTTTTGTATCATAATAAATCAACTTCAAATAATCTTAAAATCCATCAAAGGATGTTGACATAGATGAAATCAAAACTATTTGAGAGAAATATCTCCTTTTTTGAAATCATTTAAAAGTCACACATTTATAAAGGAAGTAATTAAAAAGCGATTTTTGAATCAAAGTGTCCCATACCACTTTGAAACTTTTGAAAGGAATTAACATTTTTAAAAACATTCATGTCCATATAAATAAATCCTTAAAAACCATTTTGAAGACATTAATTAAAAAGATTTATAAAGATAAATCTTTAAAACATTTAAAATTCTGATTTTGATAAAGAGTACCTTTCTGAAATTCTTAAATTATTCATTTTGAAATCATTTAAAAGTCACATAATTATAAAATAAAACATTTACTTTGAAAATATCCTTGTAATCTTGTAAGGGAATCTTTGAAGATTTTATAACGGCGGTAAATAGCTACACCTGTCGTATAAGTTTAAAAAAAACATTCTTACCTTAAATTTGTCAAAAGGTAAAAAGTGCCTTGTTTGGAAAACGATGGAAATATTCCTTTAAAAACACATAAGGGTATAAATGACTACAACCCATATTCTTTGTAAATAGTAAAAATGTTTTGAAATACATTTCGAAGTAACATGGATGTGGATGATAAAGAAATCCCAGTAGATTATTACGTATAAACAACCTCGAAAAATGAAGAGATTGCGAAATAAACCCTTACCTTGCACTTTTACTTGGATGGGGTAGGTTAAACTCCTGTATAATTGTGAAATAATTGTTACTAAATTATACAAGAATCATATACATTAATATGATATCATATATGGTCTTTTAATATCGATTGATAATAATATCTTAGTATTATCGTTGTTTCGGGTGTTAACTTACTTGTTTTAATTTATATGTTTTGTTACGTAAGCCATGGTTGTTGTATCTTGTTCATATCCAGAATGATATCTAGTCCTTAAACATAATTTTTAAATCATCAAATGATAATTATACTTGAATGGATACGATGGAGAATGAATCTCATCGCGTTCGTGGAGACGGTAGTCCGTACGTACGCACGAGCGACAATATCATTCTTTTGATATTAAAATAATATATAAATGGATGGTATATCATATATACAGAATCATTAACATGTTATATTTATTATTTACATGAGTTACACATCATTATTATACCCATCCAAATAACATTATATTGAATAACAATTACACCACGACGTGGAGACGGTAAGCCGTACGTACGCACGTATGGTGACATGTTATTCAAAGGGTGGATAGAATACTGAATATGGTTGTACCATATTTATAATAACATCACAGTATATGTTAGATACTGGAGTTATTATTTTAGAATGTTAAGAACAAAGGAAGAAGAAGTGGAAGAAGAAATGAACTTGGAGAAGGGTGGTGAAATCATTACCTCTTCTTCGGGTTCTTCCTTTTGATTTGATCAAAAGGGCTCCTTAGGTTGGCTTTCTGATCAAACTAAGGCCTCTAGGTTGTAGTGAGGGATGTTGGGAGAGTATTTGGGCAGAGTTTGGCCGAACCAAAAGGCTTTGAAGGTGTGAAGAAATGAGAAGGAGGAGTGCCCTTTTATAAGAGGGGTGAGGGGCACCTTTGGAAAAGCTAGAAATATTAATTTATAATAAATTCATATTCAGTTTCTAATGGCTCCAAAGTTGATTATTCAAAGGTTAAGGTAGGGATAGGTCGAAAACCACTCAACCAATAGAATTTAGACAGGTTTGGGTACTTATATTATCCTTATCTTTAAGTATTAACTCTAAGTTAATTAGTTTCACTTTTACAATGTCTCTTTGTATTTTTATCTAATATGGTTAATAAACTTACCATATACATACAAGCGACCCCCAAGTGGTCCATTAATGATACACCTATCATGATATAAGTCTCTTGGCCGAACCTTAGATTTTTAGGAATTTAATATCAATTAATAATATAATATTTGTTTTAAAAACTCTTTTATGTCAATTTTGACACTATTCAATAGTTGATTTTTGTGAAACTCATAACAGATTGATTACTTCGAAAAAAAGTCAACTAAATCGATCATAATATATCATATTATCCTAGAAAATTAGTTTAATTCATTAAAAGTTTCATATTATATTTATTTGGGTATTTATAATATCAATTATTTTAATTTTTCACTATTATAGTAATTACTGCATCATCATTGTGTCATAAATAAAATAACTTATTTAATGTCTAAAAATTATAAATAAAATATCATTATGTAGGAAATCGTTTTATCTTTCTAATGAATATTTATAATCTAAAATCCAACTTATATAACCCTATGTAACAATTGTTTTGCTAAAAGATATATGCTTGTGTCATTTTTGTATTCATTTTGACTTAATTAAAATAAAGTGTCATTATCACTTACAAGTGGATCCATGGGGTCCCAAAATAGACCCAAAGATGCCCATGGTCGACCATGTATCAACCAATAGGGTTAAGACACGTTTTAGGGTAATTTAGTATTATTCTAATATTATTTTTTAACCCTTATTTACCGGATTTACCCTTAACCATGGTAAATAAAATATTTACCGCAGTAATTATTCAAAATGTCTAAAAATAAAAGTTACCTATTTACACAATTTGAACATCCTGATTCCAAATATGGAATCCATTTTTCTAAATTCAAAACACAGAAGTGGCAGAAATTAATTTAAAATTAATTCCCGCTGTCAAAACAAAAAGCGTGTTTTTAAGAGATAATAACTATCAAAAGATTGACACTTGTTTATGTTCGGTTTAATTGTAAAATTATGTCCAATGACCAACATTATATTAAATGGTAAAAATATATTCTAAATATAATTTAAAACCACTCAAATTCATAATTTATCACTATTAATTATTTTGATTAAAAAGGTTGTTTTTAATTAAAATTTAGTAATTTTCACTATTCATCAAAATATAAAAGTTATCCGAAAAGTACCAAAATTTCACCCTAGGATAATTTCGATATTCCGAATCCAAAAATGAAGTCCATTTTGAAATATAAAATATATATGATTTCAAAAAGTAGGTATAACTATTCACAACGGCTAGTTTAATTAGTTGCGGTGTGTGTTAGAACTCGAGGTTGCGTACAACACACGCTATCGCATTATTCGAAGGGAAACGTACCGTGGAAGCTTGGAGTGTTACATTCTCCCCTCCTTCAAATAATTGCGTCCTCGCAATTTCTAGGGTATTACTGCATAAAAAGACTCGGGTGGTTCTTCATCATAAGTTCCTCGGGTTCCCACGTTGCCTCTTCCATCTTATGGTTTCTCCACAAAACTTTTACCAGACGCGTCGTCCGGTTTCTCAGTACTTGTTCTCTTGTATCAAGAATCTTGACGGGCTCTTCGCAATAAGACAGATCAGGTTCCAGTTCTAATTCTTCATAGGTGAGTACATGCGTCGGATCAGGCATGTATTTCCTCAACAGAGATACGTGGAACACATCGTGAACTTTGGAGAGACTTGGCGGCATTGCCAATCGGTAAGCTACAGCCCCAATTCGTTCTAGAATTTCGAAAGGTCCGATGTATCTGGGACTCAATTTACCTTTCTTACCAAAACGTATGACTCCTTTCCACGGAGATACCTTCAGGAAAACATGATCACCGACTTGAAATTCCAAATCATTCCTTCGATTATCGGCATAGCTCTTCTGCCTACTTTGAGCTGATTTAATGTGATTTTGGATTACCTTCACCTTTTCCACCGTTTCCTCCACCAGTTCTGGGCCTACAAGTTTTCTTTCACCAACGTCATCCCAACAGGTTGGTGTACGACATCTCTTTCCGTATAACGCTTCATATGGTGCCATCTGGATACTCGAATGGAAGCTATTGTTATAAGAAAATTCTACCAGTGGTAAATATTGATCCCACATACCCTGAAAATCAAGTGAGCAAGATCTCAACATGTCTTCTAAGGTCTGAATAGTCCGTTCTGATTGTCCGTCTGTCTGAGGGTGGTAAGCAGTGCTCAAAAGAAGTTCAGTATCCAGGGATTTCTGAAGACTTTTCCAAAATCTTGAAGTAAAACGGGGATCACGATCAGAAACAATCGATAGGGGTACTCCATGAAGTCTCACAACTTCATTAATGTATAGTCTTGCTAGACGTTCCAGGGGTAGATCTTATCTTATAGCAAGAAAATGTGCTGTCTTGGTAAGACGATCAACAATAACCCATATTGCATCGTTCCTTCTAGGAGTCTTTGGTAGCCCCATGACAAAGTCCATCGTAACATTGTCCCATTTCCACTCCGGTATGGGAAGAGGTTGCATGAATCCTCCAGGCTATTGCCTTCCAGCTTTCACTTGTTGACAAACCATACATCTTGACACAAAATCAGCAATCTCCCTCTTCATGTTGTCCCACCAAAAATGTTCTTTCAAATCTCTATACATTTTGGTGCTCCCAGGGTGTATAGAGAAATTGGAACTATGAGCATCATCCAGCAATTCCCTTTTTAGATCAGGTATATTGGGAACACAAAGTCTCTTCCCGAATTTCAAAATTCCATCTTCATACACAAAGTCTCTCAATCTCCCATCATTCACAACTTTAATCTTCTTTTGGAATTCTTCATCATCGGTCTGAGAACTCTTAATCCTTTCTAGTAAAGATGGTTTGGCAACCATTTGAAAAAGCATTGATGTTTCACCTTCCCTGGTTATTCCCATGTCCATCTTCACTAGATCCATGAAAATTGGATCCCTTTCAATTCTCATATTGTTCAAAACTCCATGGTCTTTTCTACTCAAAGCATCTGCCACCTTGTTTGCCTTCCCTGGGTGGTAGTGTATCGTACAATCATAATCCTTGAGTAATTCAAGCCATCTCCTTTGCCTCATGTTGAGTTCTTTTTGTGAGAAAATATACTTCAAACTCTTGTGATCAGTATAAATCTCACATTTTTCACCATAGAGGTAGTGCCTCCATATCTTCAAAGCAAAGATCACTGCTGCTAACTCGAGATCATGAGTAGGATAGTTTTGTTCATGAATTTTCAACTGTCGTGATGCATAGGCAATAACTCTATCATTCTGCATAAGGACACAGCCAAGTCCTTTCTTCGATGCATCACTATAAATAACGAACCCATCATTCCCCGATGGTAGAGTCAATATAGGAGCATTGACTAATCTTCTTTTCAGTTCTTCAAAACATTCTTCACACTCTTTTGTCCAAACAAATTTAACCCCTTTTCGTGTGAGCTTCGTTAATGGGTTTGCCAATCGGGCAAAATTCTGGATGAAACGTCGATAATAACCTGCCAAACCAATAAAACTACATACCTCAGTTATACTCGTAGGTGCTGGCCATTCTTGGATTGCCTTGGTCTTAGAAGGATCAACAGAGATTCCATCTTTAGAGACAATATGGCCAAGAAAAGAAATCTTCTGAAGCCAGAATTCACACTTGCTAAACTTTCCATATAATTCATGCCTCCTCAGAGTCTTCAAGATAATGCGCAAGTGATTTTCATGATCTTCATAGGTTTTGGAGTATACCAATATATCATCAATAAATACTACCACAAATTCATCGAGATACTCCTTGAAAACTCTATTCATCAGATCCATGAATACAGATGGTGCATTAGTCAATCCAAACGGCATTACAGTAAACTCGTAATGCCCATACCTGGTTCGAAATGCTGTTTTCGGAATGTCTTCCTTCTTCACACACAACTGATGGTATCCAGATCAAAGGTCAATCTTTGAAAAGTATTGAGCTCCATGAAGTTGGTCAAATAAATCATCAATACGAGGTAGGGGATACTTGTTTTTTATCGTTATAGCATTGATCTCCCTGTAGTCGATACATAACCTCATAGATCCATCTTTCTTTTTAACAAAAAGAACAGGGGCTCCCCATGGAGAAACACTAGGGCGAATAAATCCCTTATTACTCAATTCCTCTAGTTGTTTCTTTAGTTCGACTAATTCTACAGTGGCCATTCTATAAGGGGTCTTCGATATAGGCCTTGATCCAGGAATCAAATCAATGGAAAACTCAACTTCTCGTTCTGGAGGATGCCTAGGTAAATCTTCCGGAAATACATCTACAAATTCTTTCACAATAGGTACATCCTCTATTTGAACATTCCTTTCCTCACCGACAGTTATTTCATTCTCTTCCTCCCCAATAATTGAATTAAGTTGAGCTACTGGGGGTGGATCTAAATAAGAATTAGGTGGTGACGATTCTGCTCTAAAAATAAGGTGTTCCTTATCATTATCATCAAGAATCGTAACCTCTTTCTTCTTACAATAAATCTTCGCATCATAGTCCGAAAGCCAGTCCATACCGAGGATTATATCAAACTCAATCATAGGTATGATGATGAGATCAGAAGATAAAGAAAATTTATGTGCTCTAATGGGGACTGATTCACAAAACTTTGTTGCAATGATACTTCCCTTAGGAGTTTTAACTGACAACTCCCTTATTAAATCAAATTGGAAATATCTAATTTTCTTAGCAAACTGGGAAGATATGAAACAACGCGATGATCCAGAATCAAATAATGCATTTGCTAAACTTGAGGAAACCATTAAATTACCTGCCACCACGTCTTTCGGAGCTTCTACCTCAGCAGTAGTGATAGCATAAGCCTGGCCTTGATCCCTTGGCCTTTTCTGAGGTAAGTTCTCTTGACGCTTAGGACATGCATTTGCATAATGCCCCATCTCCCTGCAATTGTAGCACTGAACGTTGGTAGCTTCCTTCTTCCCCTTGCAATCATGAGCTTGGTGGCCTTTTTCACCACACTTGTAACAGACTCCCATTCCCTTCAAGCAAGTACCAGGATGTTTCTTCCCGCATTTACCACAAGATGGATATTCAACCTTTCCCTTCTTCCCCTTATTTCCATTCCCAGATTGATCAGAAGGTCTCTTCTTCTCTTGCTTTGCTTTAAAGTCATAAGACTTAGAGAATTCCTTTTCGGTCTTGATAGCACATGAGACAATGTCTTCGTACGATGAAAAGGATTGTGAGACTAACGCTCGACGGAGAAATGGTTTTAACCCATCAAAGAAACGATCAATCTTACTTCTTGGGTTGCGAATATAATCTCCAGCATACCTCGCTAACCTTGTAAAGATAGCCTCATACTTTTTGACATTCTCATCCTCCTTCTGTCTCAGACTCAGAAATTGCCTTTCCATATCTGCTCGATGGTCGCGAGGGAAGTATTTTTCTAAAAACAGATCTTTGAACTCCCTCCATTCCATATTTGATACTTCATCATCTTCCTTCATGTTCTGAATCAATGACCACCATTGATCAGCATCTCCAGTGAGGCGGTAAACTGCCATGATAACTTTTTCCCTTTCACTGCTCCCCAAAGCCTGAAATATTTTCTCTAGGGAAAATATCCATTGCTCAGCTACTAAGGGATTTGTACTCCCATTGAACGTTGGTGGTTGTTGCCTCATGAATCGATCTAACATTGATCCTCCACGCTGCGGATCAGGGTGCTCCATACGGGTAAGGTTATTATTCATAACCTGAGTAAGTTGTCCCAGTATGGTGATTAGCTGATCGACACCAGTTTCATCACCAGCCCCACTATAATTATCTTGAGCAGGAGGGCAATCCCTACATGGAGTGCGTGCATTGATACGGTTTCCATTTCTTCCACTAGGCGCCATTTCTAAACAATGGCATAAACTAGATCAGTTTATGAATAAAAATACATAATCCCATACTTATAAAACACTTAACATAAATTGAACTATTTATGGATATAATCCATAATCATAAAAATGTTTTCTTTGAGGAAGTATATACTCATAAACCCTTCATAATGATTTGTAAAAAAAATGAGAGTTATCCTAAGCATATCCCCCGGGAGTGTCGTAACCAAGAGTGCAGCGAGGCCCGTTGTCGTGCACCAGTTCCCGTTCGAGTCTAGCTCAAAGCGGTGTTTTCAGGTTTTACCCCTAGGTACATATGTGCCAGAGCCGCCTCTACCTGCTCGTATCCAGACAGGGATGTATTGCTCGGAAAACTCACAAAATCTCTACAATACCAAAATTCTAGGAAGTTCTTCTATACTAATCCTCAAAGTTCATCTTAGGTCTACGTGCTCTAATCAGAGTTTATCTAAATCTAGCTTCCAAGGTTTGTACTAAACTTCCTCTGATACCAACTGTAACGCCCCGACCCCAGCTACCCAGAGTCGGTGCATTATTACATAACATTGGCATGATCACAAGAAAGATCAAATCCAGAAAGACCGATTAGTTTAGTAGCCTTGGAAACACTAGATATATTCATAAGTTTTACATTACATCATAAAATGAAAAACTACTACAACAACATAATGTTTCCAACGTCCACACTATAAACCCCTCATAATATCCCTGCAAGTCAATCATAATTTACTTCTTCACTACCTGGGAAAAATAAAACATAGAAAAGGGGTGAGCTCAAATGCCCAGTAAGGATAACAATATAGCGGAACATTCAAAATAAGCATAAACATTTAAGGCAATGAATTACTAAAACAAAAGCCTTTTAAAATTGAACTTCAACATGGTATGGCAAAAGTAAAATGAAATAATTCCATTTACTTGTTCACATGGATATTCTACTAATCGAATAATCACATGCAATATCAATAACCACTTTCATAATGTTGGAATGCATAATGCCAGACTATCATAACCACATAGCCAAGGCCTCGTGCCAAGACTACAAATAAGATTTTGTCAAGGCCTTGTGCCAAGACACTAGTTTGTCTCATGAGACCTACCGATGCATCGAGGAGCTATAGCGGGCTCCACCCGTCACTTATTAAGTCCAATGCATTCCCATATGAAAAGGTTTAAACATAACATAAACATTCGTATTAAAACTAGCATACGAAATGTCAATAATTTCACCATAAACTATGAATGGTATAAAAATAGCACATCCACAGTCAAACATATCACAAAACCTTCAATACAATATAGAAGTTTTGTATCATAATAAATCAACTTCAAATAATCTTTAAATCCATCAAAGGATGTTGACATAGATGAAATCAAAACTATTTGAGAGAAATATCTCCTTTTTTGAAATCATTTAAAAGTCACACATTTATAAAGGAAGTAATTAAAAAGAGATTTTTGAATCAAAGTGTCCCATACCACTTTGAAACTTTTGAAAGGAATTAACATTTTTAAAAACATTCATGTCCATATAAATAAATCCTTAAAAACCATTTTGAAGACATTAATTAAAAAGATTTATAAAGATAAATCTTTAAAACATTTAAAATTCTGATTTTGATAAAGAGTACCTTTCTGAAATTCTTAAATTATTCATTTTGAAATCATTTAAAATCACATAATTATAAAATAAAACATTTAATTTGAAAATATCCTTGTAATCTTGTAAGGGAATCTTTGACGATTTTATAACGGCGGTAAATAGCTACACCTGCCGTATAAGTTTAAAAAAAACATTCTTACCTTAAATTTGTCAAAAGGTAAAAAGTGCCTTGTTGGGAAAACGATGGAAATATTCCTTTAAAAACACATAAGGGTATAAATGACTACAACCCATATTCTTTGTAAATAGTAAAAATGTTTTGAAATACATTTCGAAGTAACATGGATGTGGATGATAAAGAAATCCCAGTAGATTATTACGTATAAACAACCTCGAAAAATGAAGAGATTGCGAAATAAACCCTTACCTTGCACTTTTACATGGATGGGGTAGGTTAACCTCCTGTATAATTGTGAAATAATTGTTACTAAATTATACAAGAATCATATACATTAATATGATATCATATATGATCTTTTAATATCGATTGATAATAATATCTTAGTATTATCGTTGTTTCGGGTGTTAACTTACTTGTTTTCATTTATATGTTTTGTTACGTAAGCCATGGTTGTTGTATCTTGTTCATATCCAGAATGATATCTAGTCCTTAAACATCATTTTTAAATCATCAAATGATAATTATACTTGAATGGATACGATGGAGAATGAATCTCATCACATTCGTGGAGACGGTAGTCCGTACGTACGCACGAGCGACAATATCATTCTTTTGATATTAAAATAATATATAAATGGATGGTATATCATATATACAGAATCATTAACATGTTATATTTATTATTTACATGAGTTACACATCATTATTATACCCATCGAAATAACATTATATTGAATAACAATTACACCACGACGTGGAGACGGTAAGCCGTACGTACGCACGTATGGTGACATGTTATTCAAAGGGTGGATAGAATACTGAATATGGTTGTACCATATTTATAATAACATCACAGTATATGTTAGATACTGGAGTTATTATTTTAGAATGGTAAGAACAAAGGAAGAAGAAGTGGAAGAAGAAATGAACTTGGAGAAGGGTGGTGAAATCATTACCTCTTCTTCGGGTTCTTCCTTTTGATTTGATCAAAAGGGCTCCTTAGGTTGGCTTTCTGATCAAACTAAGGCCTCTAGGTTGTAGTGAGGGATGTTGGGAGAGTATTTGGGCAGAGTTTGGCCGAACCAAAAGGCTTTGAAGGTGTGAAGAAATGAGAAGGAGGAGTTCCCTTTTATAAGAGGGGTGAGGGGCACCTTTGGAAAAGCTAGAAATATTAATTTATAATAAATTCATATTCGGTTTCTAATGGCTCCAAAGTTGATTATTCAAAGGTTAAGGTAGGGATAGGTCTAAAACCACTCAACCAATAGAATTTAGACAGGTTTGGGTACTTATATTATCCTTATCTTTAAGTATTAACTCTAAGTTAATTAGTTTCACTTTTACAATGTCTCTTTGTATTTTTATATAATATGGTTAATAAACTTACCATATACATACAAGCGACCCCCAAGTGGTCCATTAATGATACAACTATCATGATATAAGTCTCTTGGCCGAACCTTAGATTTTTAGGAATTTAATATCAATTAATAATATAATATTTGTTTTAAAAACTCTTTTATGTCAATTTTGACACTATTCAATAGTTGATTTTTGTGAAACTCATAACAGATTGATTACTTCGAAAAAAAGTCAATTAAATCAATCCTAATATATCATATTATCCTAGAAAATTAGTTTAATTCATTAAAAGTTTCATATTATATTTATTTGGGTATTTATAATATCAATTATTTTAATTTTTCACTATTATAGTAATTACTGCATCATCATTGTGTCATAAATAAAATAACTTATTTAATGTCTAAAAATTATAAATAAAATATCATTATGTAGGAAATCGTTTTATCTTTCTAATGAATATTTATAATCTAAAATCCAACTTATATAACCCTATGTAACAATTGTTTTGCTAAAAGATATATGCTTGTGTCATTTTTGTATTCATTTTGACTTAATTAAAATAAAGTGTCATTATCACTTACAAGTGGATCCATGGGGTCCCAAAATAGACCCAATGATGCCCATGGTCGACCATGTATCAACCAATAGGGTTAAGACACGTTTTAGGGTAATTTAGTATTATTATAATATTATTTTTTAACCCTTATTTACCGGATTTACCCTTAACCATGGTAAATAAAATATTTACCGCAGTAATTATTCAAAATGTCTAAAAATAAAAGTTACCTATTTACACAATTTGAACATCCTGATTCCAAATATGGAATCCAGTTTTCTAAATTCAAAACACAGAAGTGGCAGAAATTAATTTAAAATTAATTCCCGCTGTCAAAACAAAAAGCGTGTTTTTAAGAGATAATAACTATCAAAAGATTGACACTTGTTTATGTTCGGTTTAATTGTAAAATTATGTCCAATGACCAACATTATATTAAATGGTAAAAATATATTCTAAATATACTTTAAAACCACTCAAATTCATAATTTATCACTATTAATTATTTTGATTAAAAAAGTTGTTTTTAATTAAAATTTAGTAATTTTCACTATTCATCAAAATATAAAAGTTATCCGAAAAGTACCAAAATTTCACCCTAGGATAATTTCGATATTCCGAATCCAAAAATGAAGTCCATTTTGAAATATAAAATATATATGATTTCAAAAAGTAGGTATAACTATTCACAACGGCTAGTTTAATTAGTTGCGGTGTGTGTTAGAACTCGAGGTTGCGTACAACACACGCTATCGCATTATTCGAAGGGAAACGTACCGTGGAAGCTTGGGGTGTTACATATGTTCCCAACTCCCTGGTAACTTGGGGTTCAGTATAAAAGGGTTTGATAACTCCTTTTATTCTATATATTCCATGTTCTTACAATCCTACACCTCAGTACCTTCATAACTCAAGGAACAGACAAGGAATGAATTTCAACACCAAGAAAAACAGTCACCACCAAAGGACCGAACAACTGCTTTCATTTGAATGACAAGGACCAATCAAATTGATACCACTTGTAACAACCCGCCCCATCCCATTGGCTTGAGTTGTTGTAGGAATGATACTCGGACTTAATAAACATTTTAAAGACATTAGAGGCTTCAAATAAATTCCAAGAGATCAAGAACAATTGAGGACGGATTTTTCTATTGAAGAAAAATCTACCAACTAAAAAATTTACTATAAACAACTACCAGATGCATGTCAACAAAACAACTATTCCCATAAATTAATAAAATGAAACCAAACTATTACACAAAAATCCCACATTCGAAATACAACCAAGAAAAATATCAGAGTACCAAGCGGAAGACTACACAAAAAGACCCTAAAGAACTAGGACACCATCTTTAGATCTACACCAAGCTCCATTCTCCAACCACCACAACATCAAAATAATCATGCCAAACAACTAGAAAAATGAGATGCTTTACAATTAATTGTGTCCCAGAATACAGCATCTACAAAAGAAACCAAGTTCCAAAGAAGGGGGTGAGTACAATAATTAGTAGGCTTTCACTAAATTAATTCCCTACACATGCCACTAGGATAAAATCGTTATCCAATTTATATAAAACAATTCATAAAAAACATTAAATAGTTCAAAAATTAGCAATAAGCCAAACACAGTGTTACCAATCCACATTTTCCCAAACCATGCATCCCAAGTGAAATCCAAACAACCATTCCATAATCCACTTCACTATTTCACTTTAACACAATGAATTCCTTCTCATAAAGAATCACACAATAAGGAAACCAAAATGGTCGAGCTTCCATCCAACCCGTTCCATTCATTACCAACTAGTTGTGATTCCCGAACACTATCCCTAATGGAGGATATTCCATCCACTATCCATAACCTTTTATAGTTATAATTCCCACCCACTTTTACATAATCAACACAAGCCATAACACTTTATTAACCAAAAAACACAAAGCAGCAATGTCACACAATAATCAAACCATCTTTTCCAAGATATGACAATTCACTTCAATAAATCACTCATTTATTGAAAAGGAACATTAACCAACATTCCCTGCCCAACCAAATTTTAATAAAAAAATCCTTATTGAAAACCATATTTCAAAAAACCTTTTTTTACTCATCGACTAATGATTTTAAAATCAACATTTTAAAATCACACAATAAAGAACCCTTTTGAAGAAAATAAAAAGTGTTCCCCATAATCAGCCATAACATTTAAAAAGGGAATTCTATCTAATTCGTCACACCAAAATTTCCAAATAATTTTAGAAAATCAAATTAATTGGGACAAGACTTCTAGTTCTAAAAAAATGGAGTCATGAGAGAAGCCACCCACCTTCAGGTTTCTGAAGAATTCGACCCACAAGAAACTGCACCAAAATCTAGACAAATGATCCACCATAACCACTATAGATATCCTTTCCGACAATCAAAAATACTTAAAATCAACATGAAAATAAACAAAAACCCCTAGATCTGCACACAATGGGTGTAGATCTGGAAAATTGAGAGAGAGGGAAGATAAGATTTAGATAATACCACAAAGAACTAAGCATGAAGACATGCATGAGATGAACCACCTTCAAAACACCAATAAATTCATTAAAATCTCTTCTAAAGAGAGTGGGTGAGAATCCATAACCCTGGAGAAGGAGAAATCCCACATATATTTCAAATGAGACATTATTTGGTGAGTTAGTGTTAATCTGGTCTATCCCCATTAAAAAACATTTTTATGAGTTTCTTGGTTAGCTCGCACGGTAAGACAAACCATGTGGTTACCATGCGCCTACTTCTACCATAAAGGGGATTCATTGACATCATCCTTTAATAGGTAGAAAAACTGTGTGCATTCCGTGTGTATCCCCACTGCCCACACAGTTTCATCTTGCATGGTCCCCACTAACCTTGCTCAAACTGTGCATCCTTAAAAAGGTTTCAAAACTATTCCAAAACCCTTAAAAACATTCCCAACCTCTTCCCAACTAATCCAATGAACATTAAACACATAAAATGTCATAAAAAGTCTTCTAACATCAAAACAGGGGTGCTACAATAAATCATTACTAAGGGAACTAGTTCATGCCATCATGAAGAACATTGGTGAAATATGCCCCTATCATGATACTCTTGTAGATTCTTCTTCTGTTCATCCATGTGAATTGAATCTATTATATAGCTTGTCCTGGACATTGGTAGATCATTAGTTATATGTTCAATCGGGAAATTAATATCTCAAAATAGAGGAATTCTTGGAAACACTTCATTACATACATCAGTATAAACCATCAAAATGGTATTATAATCAATGATAATCCAACAATTTTCCGGTTAGAGTTTTTATTTTTGAATCTACTATATGTACAATAGATTAAATATATATATTTTGTTTAATAATAATAATATATCTTATTACCGATTTTCCATTATTAGTCATGAATCTAATATAATAATTTTATTGAGTATCTGTCTCATTTACAAGGTAATAGTCGTTATATTTTAATTTCGTGAAAATATTCAGATATATTGTTTTATAAAAGAATTACATACTATGATGATACACATCTAATGATGATTATCAAGTGTGAGAAATCTTAAGTAGATGAGGCTTTAACTCTTGATGTTAGCATTTTGTAATATCTAGGACTAAAGATTTTGAGAACAAAACCACCTATATGAATTCCTTATGTTTATATTTCATTGAATATTTTTTTATTTTGGAATGTTTTATGTTACTTATAAATTAATATTATTATTAATTAATTCTATAATTCCCAAACCTAGATAAACAAGAGGATAAATTTCATGGAGAAGTTGGATAGGTTGGGTATGGGTGAATTTCTGAGTATTGTAAAATTACTGTAGAAGTGTGGGTACTGTAGCAGCGTTGATCACCGAGGGGTTCTTTGGGCCAAAAAATGGTCTTCAAGCCTTGTATTCAGGCCACTTTGCCTTGGGTCTTTGGGCTATGTAATGGGTCTCCCTCTTCCCAGTTTAAAGAGGAATTTTCCTTAATAATAAATTGAGTATTTGGACCCAACCTTTAATAAAAAGATCTTGAACATTTGGTAAGTCTACAGAAAATATTAGATTGAAACCAAGGGTATAACACTTACTATTTTTGTTGATCACAATAAAATTCAATTTTAATTTTATCATTGGAATTAATGTAAGTCTCTATACAGATGAATAATTTCATTCAAGATTGATTTATATCAAAATTTTACAAGGTAATATATTATTATTTATTTATTAATTAATAAATAACATTTTTATTAGAATACCAATTGATTATTTATCCATGAATCATTGAATATAATATTTATTTTTTTGTTTAACATTTAATAAAAATTTATTCACTAGACATGGAATAGAATATTTATTCTTTAATAAAAATTTAATAATGATTTATTTATGTATTCGATAAATTATGAGGAGAATGAGTGGAATGAGAGGATGTCCAGTGATAAATGTTAATTTTCCACCTTATAAAATAATTTTTATCTATACACAAAATAACATATTCCATAAAAATATTATTAATATTATTATTATATGTCACTGGGTTAGATAAGGTGTATTATAATATTTAAGTGCCTTGGGTTACTTATATAATATTTTAGTCTCACCTATAACTATATAAATAGATTTTTATGTCTATTATATACGGTTAATCAATTATTGAGAATCATTTCACATAATGTATTTATCTCTATATTTATCCATTTGGAATTATATCCATAATTAGAATAAATACATCAATCCAAAAGGATATTTAGCTGTTTGATATGGAAAATGAAATACAATAGATCCACCATGCTAGAATCGTAAAATCTATCAATTTATTTTAGAGGTCAACAACTCATGTGTGGATCACCACTAGAGGGTCTACACATTGGTCCTCTATATACAACAATGGTAATCTAGAAATGTTTTTTTGGGATAATAACAAAATCATCAAATGATGATCATACGATAAGGTTATTTATATTTAGATCTAATATAAATTATTTATAAATATTACATGAAAAATATTCACTATGGTTTTTGGTTTCCTATGACAATATTCAATGAAAAAATGTCATTGGATATGACATTTATGTCTTGTACAACTAGAAAATAATCTATCGAATCCTACAATAACTGTTTTGTTTATTTTCCCCCCATGCACTTCTACTAGGCCAAAAACCATCATGCCTTAATAATTTTAGCTGGGAATTATTAATCATAATTAAATAATAACCATACATTATAAAATATTCCCAAAGTATATTAATCCCCCAAGACATGTAATGAATTATAGGATGATTTAGGATACAGAAATTAATCTTCTTATCTTTACAGTTGATATTGGATATATATAGAGATAAATAATTAATTTCCTGTATAACATAAAATTCAACTAATGTTTGTATGGTAGGGTTTTCAGAGAGATTCATCTAACAAATGATCTTGGAGGAGAAATTTTATGTTATTTATATTATAATGGTACTGTTTTTTGTTTTCACAAAAAAAATCAATATTTTTATTTTGAGTTGGTGTTTTCATACTCCAAATAATCATTCATGATATTTAATAATTACTACAACTATTTTAAAATAGTATGTTCACAATTATTGAATGAGTAAACTGCATACCTATTACAACTTCATGTTCATGATAAACCTTAGCAGTAATGATAGCTTAATCTATTAATTTTTATTATAAACTATAATGTTATTATAATTGATTATCCAATAAAAATAATAAACTAGGGCTCTATTTTTCATGGTGTATGTGTTCTATAGAGAAGAAACATCAGACCACAAAAAGATGATTGTGAGTAATTATCAAAACTTTTTACACTAAAGAGGTGTATATTTTGTATATATTTTAATTAGTTTTTGTTAAATTCAAATATTTATGGGTTTATATGTTTAATTTTGTATTCTATAGTTTTTATTTTTTAGTGTATGGTTTGGGATCCATAATTCAAAACAAACTATATGAGAACCACAACATAGAGCTGTATGGCCCTTATATGAAGTAATATTGAATGTCCATGGATTAAAATACATTGGTATCACATGTTTTGAATGGATACTATAAGTAAATGGTTATATTACATTACATGGATGGTTTCTTAATGTATAGCTTATTCATTGTTAGAAAAAACATGTGAAAAATGTATGATATGTACATGCAGTTTAACAGATTATCCTAAATTGGTTATCTCCCAATTAGTAAACTAGAATGATAATCCAAGTGAATGGGGTATTTTTTTTATTATCATTCCCATGTTTGATGCATGTTTTACCAAAATATGTTTCATACCAATAAAAGTGTCCCAAAATTATATACATTTGTTTTAAAAAATAACTCCTAGATTGATTTATCGGGTTTCCACCCTCTCATTCCATCCCCTTCTTGAAAGTAATACTATCCTCATTCTAGGGGTTATACTCCTCTATAATTTATTTATTTAGTGTTATACCAAACCTCTTATATTCATTTTATCGCATAATAATTTTCCTATATTTTATTTTCCCTTTTTTCATTCACCTATCCTATTTTCCTCAATTTCTCTCTAACTTGCGAACCATAGTGACCACCATCTTTTATTTAGGGATTCTAAGTGATTTATAATTGGGGGTTTTGAGTTCAAGTTCTAGTTTGATGCTCCTTGAGGCTTTTTGGAGTGTTCATCGTCATTGGAAGTGCCTTTAAACATGATTTTCATTGAATACAGGTGGGGTTATTGTGTTTTACATTAAATAAGAATTGAATTTTATGTTTAGTGATTCTAACTGTATAATTTTATCAATAATAAATATTAATTAAATTATAAATGTATTTGATAATTTCTTTAAATATTTCATAACATGGAATAAAACTCTTTCATAGAATTTTAATAGGTTATTGAAATTACATGTATTACATGATGTATTTAAAATTTACTTTAGTTAGAAAGTGATATTTTTTATGATTTGACCCTTCTAGATAAAGAACTAAATTGAGAAATGGTTTTTTATATTTCAGTTAATTTATTTTAAAAAGTTGAGTTTGTTAATTTATGGGTTATCATATGGTTTTGGTGAATTAATATTATAATTTTTTGGAAATTGACATTGAAGGATTAATTTCAAATAATGTAATGAAAAATAATTGTAATACATTATTAAGTGAATTTGAATTTCAATTCCATTTTTATGATGGCACATTTGGTAATTTGAATTTGTTTTTAAATGGTCTTGGTGTGTGGAACCCTCTAAAGCATGTCTGCAGAACTATGACCCCAATAAGGATTTTTTATCACTTTGATTTGTATTGTGGTCCATTATGAATTTTTAATATCATGATCAATTTCATAAATCCGTTATTTATTTAGAGGGAATAAATTGTATTATGTGAATTTCTCAATTTTATTATAATATTAATGGTGATTTTACACCTCTAATTAATTGACATACATAGGGATCCATGGAATGTGAGGGGAGAGAGATAGTTACTACCTACTTCAGATTATATGGACTAGATATCCCATTATAATGGATGTACCTATTTCATTGATTTATATCCACTAATGTGGCTAGTTGACGGTAGTTTGTTGGTTTTAAACATATGAATGAATTGATAGGATTGCATATAGTTTTGAAACAAGTACATCAACGTTAACCTATAAGATATCCTTTCTTTATTTCCGGTGTTTCTATACCCTTTAATTGATTTACATTATGTTGGGTCTTTTTAGGGGGTCTTTAACAGGGAAATTGAAAAATTTTAGAAGCCCCATGGGGATGATCATGGTTGGAACATTGTTTGGGGAAACTGTAATGCCCCAATTTTTTAATAGAGATAACTATGTTCGACGGTGTATGGGATATGGAACATATAACCCAAACAAAATTGATTATTTTATATATAACCATTTTAATATTTATATTAAATTTACATATATGAGTCATATTAAATACTTTAGGATATATATCCTATATATTGATATATTCAATGTAAATAATCTATCAAATTTTGGGAATGTTGTTTCATTTATAAAATTGTATTTTCTTGAAAAATATATATTGTTTTTATATGTATTATAAATACCTCTCAAGATTATTTATAATTTTTTATTATAAAACTAACTCCCCTTTTATATCATCATTTGAAAATTATGTTTGGGTGTAATTTTCTGATTTCTACGAATATATAGATTGTTCAGTGAATAATAAAAAATAATGATGTTAATTAAATATATCATTTATTTTGAAATATTTTGTAATATAAATTCCAAACCATATTTAAATTTCATTTATTGATAAAATAATTATTCATTAGTCATATTTAATTAAATAAATAACTCTTAAATCATCTTTATACTTTATTTTAAAACAAGTTTAGTTTTATGACTAAAAGGGATTTTTTTCTGAAAAATCATTTAAAATCAATAATGTTTCCTTTTTATAATTAATTAATATAAACCTTATTGAGAAATTACATAAAATATTTTTTTAGATACATATATGTAATTATGAATTTAAATTCATATAATTATGATTACAAGTTATATAGTTAACATGAAATCTTCATTCTTTGAAAAATGTGTTTAAAAAACCGATTACTATCATGCTTAGGAGTTTTATATTAAATTCTATTAATCCACCACTGGGAATTGATTTAGATAAAATGGATTCTATATTTGAATCATCATAATTAATATTAGGTAATATGGTCAACATATGTTTTAAACAATATAAATAATATTTATGGAAAATATATAGTACCACGGTAAGTTGAAGTTAGATTAATTAAGTGAAAAACAATATAACTGGGACTAGAAATAAAATTAAACATAATAGAAGGAATATTTATATTTCCTTTTCATTAAATTATGATCATATTTATTCTATATTATTATTATTTTAGAAATTATTATCTAATCAGTTTGATAAAAAATATATTTTGATATGATATAACATAAATTGTATTTGTGAGTAATATGTAATTTCAATTAAGAAATTACTTTTGAGAAATTAATGGATTATTGAAATGAATAATATTTCCAAATATTTTATTTTTAAGTAAGTTTTCTTAAATATAAATTATGATATAATTTTTATGAATTGAACTGGAATTTTTTAATTGGTTTGAAAACTATTATTGTCAACAAACCAAATATTTTTTATTAAATGTTGATTTTATTTTAAAAATGTAAATTCATATATTGATAAAAAAAATTATAAAATAAATATTATTTTTTGATTCATAATGTATGTTTACATGAAAAACTGTGTGTTCTTGACAGGTAGATGGTAGGGGTTGAATAGTGTGGAATCACTAATGTCGAGTACAATGTGTTTGAATGGTCTTCATAATGATTTGGTTATGCAACCATAAACACCCAATTATTCTCATATCTATGAATAATCATTGACCTAATTTTCAAAAGTTGGAGTTTGTGGGGGAAATTAGACATCAACGCTTAATAAATCACATTGGATGAGTGCTTGAGATGTCGAGCCCATCACACACTTTTGGGAGGAACTATTGCTGGTTCTAAGACTCTAATATAGATTTAAGATCTGTTTGTGAATATTTTTTCCATTCCTATGATTTCATATGTGAATTACCTCTATGTAATGATCCATTATGACTTTTCATGGGTTCAAAATCATCTATATCTATTTTAGGATCTCCAGTAATGGATGGATCTATATATATCTGAGGTCCTCCATAAATAGACCACTTTTTGTTTAGAAAAAAATATTTTCTAGACATTCATTTGGAAAATGAATATTCAATCGCTGTTGTAAGGAACACTATAGTTTACCATCATCCATTGAGGAATTAGTTTCATTGATTTCATGATAAAACCCATAAGACTGGATTCTTAAATTTCCTCATGGGGGGAATCAATACCCATATTGTTTAGTATCGCATATCGTGGAACATGACTTTTTAAAGTTGTGTGACAAGGAACCAACCATGAAGTTTAATTTAATGTAGAGAGTATGTCTAGGAAAAGTTTTATTCATCAATGATAGTGTGGGGATTATGATGAGGTGGGTCGAGGGGCTCAAAGGAGTTGAGGTCTCCTTGGTTGATATGACCCTGTCGAGGATGAGTCCTGGAGAACACTATGGTGGAGTTGGGTGTCAGGTTTTGACATCAGGTGGCTTCCTATATATCCCAACTAGTTGGGATTCAGTTTCCCAATATTTTGATTAGTTTTGTGGAATATTCATGTGATATTCTAATTTAAGGGGGTATGTTTAGAGCTTACATTTAGAAGGATTCCCACCTGGCTAGGTCTTGCACAAGGAGGATACCCATATAAGGGGTATTGATTGGAAAATACACTCAAAAGGATACCCATTATAGTTTTGGGATCATGTAGATGTCACGATCATTAGTAAACACTTAATACCATTGATTCATTCTTAGTGTGAGTAATATTAAGAAGTAATAGATCTGAATATCTTTTGATCTATTTAGTCTGCTGATGGATAACGTGCTGAAGCCCATAGCGATCAGGAGAGGGAATTGAGTGTTCTTGTATACTATTTTATTTCTGTAACATGGATAGTCACATCTAGTGATCTATACAGATATAGATTTGGCTAATGTGAATTGGAGAATAAGTGTCTCCTCCCACAATAATGGATATATACTTACTTAATGATAGATTCCAAAAAATGGTTATGGGGGAGGGTGTCTTTTGATATTGAATTTCAAGGAAATAATGATACTTTCCTTCATAGATAGGAATATGGTGGTTCATGTGATCACCCTAAGATAAAATATGTCACTACCATGGTAATATATACCAGATTACATTATGAGGGTCATCCTTATTATAGAGGTTATACACGTGACTCCTCTTACCATGGGAATGTGGAACAGAAATGACACATTGATGTTCATGATGACATGATCATACATGTCAAGCGAACTTGGATGAATCCTTGGACGGACATCATAGGGTTAGTTCATGGAGTGAATGATATGGGTCCCAACAATATGATAAAATTTAGTGATGGGGGAAAGACGGTAGAATTCCCTCACATTCCTCATCCCATATATCAGGTTCTTAGGTGGGTTAAATATCCCTCTACATGACATGTTTCTATGTGGGTGATGGGACAACCTGTCTACTATTGTGCTATATAGACATAGGTTCTATCATTATAGTGTGTTGCAACATGGGAAATAATTTCATCCATGTAGTGTGTGGCTACCAGAGTTTTTTTGAGTCTCTATTGTGTGTTTTTATTTGATGTTGAGTTCCTCTCTTGTAGAATTTTTCTACATGGTGAAGGCTTCCACCCACATTGCATTTTTTATATGTGTTTCTTGTCTGCAATGGGGCCATTGATTTTATGCCTCATGGAATTGTATCTGTAAATGGGTTTGAGTTCACAGATTAATGAAATATTAATTATTTCATACCTCTTAAATTACAATGAATTTATTTTACCTTACGGGAATACAAGTCCCTATTTTTCAGATCTCATCAAGGATCTCCTCATGAAATCTTCATTTTTTCAAACTTCTATATTAGTTCTTCTTAGGGTACTCTTTATATGAATAGAGGGGCCGAATACCATCTTTGTATTTCATTCTTGGTGGGAGACATGTATTCTTTTTTTAGGGATGAAGGTGGATACCCAAGCCTATGAACAACTTATTCAGTGGGGTGAAGTCATTTTTGGTGATGAAAATCAAATCATACCCCCATAAAATGACATAGTTTCTTTTATGGGGGACAATTGTTCCACATCATCCCTCGAAAAAGTTAGTTGATATAGATGGTCTTTCACTGGGGGTGGAAATCACCATCTATCCTTGAAAGTAACTTTGTTTTTCATTTTCAAAGGTTAATGATGCTTCATAACCCTATAAATGATTAATTTGGAGGGAATGGTAGTTTTTACAGGATTGAAGTCATTTTCGATCTCCACAAACAACATTGTTTTATTTGCTATTGTTCATGGTACCTCCTCCTCATGTGAACTTTTTTCTCATGGAGGTCTTTTAGATGCAGAAAAATGTCATGCATAGCAGTGGTCCATGATGTGATTTTTAGTTCATGGTATCAATTTATCCTTTACATATTCACCCCCATTGAATATTTTCCATATAATTAATCTTTGAGTTTTATCTCTACCCTTCTCCAAATTGAATGATTTATCATCCGCACGTCTATGGAATTTTCCCGACCTAACAAATGACCCTCTCAAAATAGGTTCCAATCCAAATTAATAAGATGTTACTTCGATATAGAAGTAGTCTGGATTTGAATAAATATTAAATAATTATCTAATATTTTCTATACCTGAGGGACTTAGTGAGCAATGTATTGAATGTTTCTAGAGTATCATGGGAAACTATACAAACATTTTCTCTTTTTTATCATCATCCTAATTTTTACCAATGTCCATTATGGTGTAGGATTAGTGGGTATGACCTTACTTTTACATATACTATCATTTGTATGGTTTCTACCAAAAATTTTGTTTGACATTTATTTGATTTCTTGATTGATTGGTAGAATATTCAAACCATATGTTTCGCAAGGTGGAAATATAATTTTTCCTTGAGTGACTTTTCAGGGTTTTATCACATAGATAGTTCTATGTCTCTTATTATAGGATGTTTAGATTCTTGGAAACCATCATAATATGACTGATGTTTTTTTGTAAAACTTCTCTGACCATGAATTATAGTGTGAGGGACCTAATTGGAATTAATGGATGATGATTTCTAAATATTTACCCATCAGGACTGAGATATTTTTATGGACCATGATTTTTTGATTTCTGGACCCAAGACATAATTTTGGGAAAGTTTGTAGGGAGTAAAATTATAAAAGCATTACAAAAAAATATATCCAATGTGTACAAATTTAGGAAAATCCTATCCTATAAGAATACTTTTTAATGGTTGCAAATCCTTTTTTGTGGGAATATTTTGTAAATCTAATTGGGGAATACTATGTATAGTTGAAAAAAAGGTGTCCTCAAAACACTAATCATCCATTTATTATGGCCAGGTAGTTTTTTAAAATTTATATATATATATAAACCATAGAGTTTGTATTGTCATGGTAATTACATATGAAAATTATGGGGGAGTCTATATTAGTAGTATCAATGAAATAGAAACCACTCCTACACGAATTATGATTGTGTAATGGTGGGATAGAGTATGGTGA
Organism: Viscum album; assembly: GCA_963277665.1. Taxonomy (NCBI): domain Eukaryota; kingdom Viridiplantae; phylum Streptophyta; class Magnoliopsida; order Santalales; family Viscaceae; genus Viscum; species Viscum album. Next base: position 1,541,837,257 of record OY728135.1, on the reverse strand, counting down.
AATTTAATATCATGTAACAAGGATGATGAACATGAAATATAATGTCTTATGGGTATGATGATTAGGGAAAAAGTTTTATGGTCATTTAGCATTGACCATGGGATAATTGGTTTTCCATTTTCTTTATCATCAATCCACTAATATTCTTTGATCATCAGAAATAAAGGCCGAATGTTGTAATCTATAACATGGGGGTTTTCAAAATTGAGGATTTATGAGGTACCTAAAATTCAATTTGGGAATATGGGAATAATAAAATAATCCCAGGAGGCTGAATTTTCTATTTTTTTTACATGCATTTTTTGTGGGCAACATATTTAATTACAACAAGGGCATATTGTTCATTATTAGTGAAGGGGTTCTTCAAAACACTGGCCCTCCATTTTTGATAGCTATAGTGGTTTATGGGGATTCCAAAATTACTATACATAGATTGTTGTTCATGAATGAATATTTCATGAACTTGAAAAGGGCCTTCCATTTTTACATATCCTTGTAATTTGTAGAAATGTTTTCCTTATAAAAGATTGAACCATATGTGGGAAGGATTTTTTTGATATGTCTAGGTCTAAGATATGATGTCATGATTTTAGTATATTTATCTTTATGAGGAGAATAAATCCAAAGATAGTTCTTATAAGGATTCCCCACACATTGATCAAACTATTATTTGGGAATGGGTATTTTCTATTGAAAATGACCACAAAAATAAGGTGAGACAGATATTTTAACCCAATACAGATCAAGAACATGTATGAGAAAGTGGGGGATAATTTACTTTTTGTGGATGGAATGGGATATAAGATCCATCCATCTCTACATATCTCTTTAATGTGATAATTAAGTTATATCTATTACTAATTGTGTTTTATGTGGAGTCCTGAATAGTTCATATGGGAATGTGAATTTTTTAAAAATTTATATGTATGGACTCAGTATTTATGATCTAGGCGTCACTATGTATCTTGTTGTAATGAAAATCAAGATAGATATAGTGTATGGGAATTAACCAATTTATTCTAACATGGATAACACATTATCTATACATTCCACCTCATGTGTTGAAGGTGAAATGAAGTCTTTCCATTTTAGGGCATAAAACTATGGACATATGTCATCAAAATGATAATTAATGGGAGGCTTATATGGTCGGGATATCCTGACCTACATCAGACGTGATAGGGGAAAGAATGTATAAACCATGTTTCTAGGGGTCATCGTATCTTTAGAAATCAGATGGTGCACAAAATCCTCTAGGACATACGAAGGGATAAAATCCATCTCCCGGTGAAAAAGATTCCATTGGTTGAAAGGCCATTTTTTGGGGGACTTTTGAAAATCTAGATGGAGAATATTGTGCATGGTCAGTAAAATTGTTCTTAGGATACCTACCCCCCTATCCAATGGATATAATAATATTTTAAGGTTATAAAATTTCATGGGGTATAATGTATGATTATAGGATGGAATGTGTTCGAGTATGTAAGAATCATTCATATGATTATTTTCAATGGTGTGTTAAAATGACAACATAGACTTGACTCATATGTGGGGGGTGTTAAATTTAGTCCTTGATTTCTACCTGATTGTGTAACCTAAACATGATTTATCATATATATATAATTATTTTTAAACAATAGGTTGGGATAATTTTTTTCTTAAATTAATTTTTGGGACTCAGATATAGGACCCACGTGTCACTACGTATCTATGAGAATGAGAACCAAGTTACATGAAGTTCTTAAGTCACCATGCTATTTAACATCACATGGTGTGGACTTTCTCCTCATATATTTACATCACGTGGTATTGAAAATTTTCAACTGACATGAATGAGTATGGATTCAATGATCTGTGTTGTTTCCTATGATGCAGTTAGATAGTTTGTGTGTATTTTTAGGTATCGCTATAATGACTATCTAATGTAAATTGATAAAAATTAATCATATAGGGAATCCCCCATGAAAACTCCAAATCCCATGTGATATATTATTGGTGTGAGAAACAAGGGGTGGAAAGGACTTATTCAACCGCACAGAGGTGATACAATGAAAAATATGATTTTTTAGTGGCTTGACAGGGATGTACAATCTAGGAATCTCTAGTTAATTTCAGAAAAAATAGTCAATCCAAATGTAGTTATTAAAAAGGGCTCCCTGTTCATATTTGACTTGTATATAGGGAGGAAGTAATTCTTATCTTATTTCATTGATGGAAGTTGTATTTGAGATCTTGTTGTCACTACATATCATGTGATGGTGGGATTCAATCCCCACGTAGTTCCATAACTATGTTCATTTTAACATCCTGCAGCAAGGATGTAGGTAACCCAACATGAATGAGGGGGCTTGTTGATGCTATGTTAACAAGTGTAAATATGGGTCTTAGTACATATCTTTTTATGGGAAGGAATGAAGACACATTTTGTTCTACAAATGCTCCACTACACATATTTTACATGTACGTAGTGAGAGGGTGTTCCACTTGAGATGGTTCTATAAATAGAATACACTTTAGGTTCCCATATAATTATTTACATTGTATGGATTGGAGGGATAAGTTTTAGTATATCGAGGCTGGAACCATGATAAGAGGTCTATGTGTCACTATTTATTCCATAGAATGAGAAACAAATACACACATATTTCTTGATGAAAAGATCACTAAATGGTTCTGACCCATATACAGGAAGAGTGAAATTCTTACTCTTTTTTATCCAATGTGTGACTAGAAAAATATGGATAATCTATGTGTAAATGTGTATCCTGTGTAGGAAAGAATAAATCCACACATAGTTCTCGAATACATTTTGGTAGATGAACGATTCTAGAGGGAAATGTCCTCTCTAGTGAGAACTTTGGGGTGCTATTTTTTTTGACACCATAAAGCAACGACATTGGTATCTTTCATCTTATTGCCTTGTGAAATAGATGTTGTACCATACTGTCTAATGTCTTGAGATAAGGATGATTTTGTTTTGTATTCATGGGATGGATGTTTTCATAGACCCATGAGAATCATAACCTTGAAATGAAAAGATTCCTTGAGACCAATTTATTGTAAGACAATCATCTTATGAATGGATGAAAACTTGTGGTTAGGCCTAACAAAATAGGGTTGTGGATCACTATGTATCCTGTGATGATAGGAATCCAGAAACATGCTGTTCTAGATTGGAATTCCTTAGGAAGGTATGAACCTTATGCAGAGTCGGTAATTTTACCATTTTTTGTGTATGGAACTAGTACGCAGGGCCCATATGTCACTATGTATCCTATGATGATAGAATAAATCCAAATTTAGATCATGAAAAGGAGACTTATTACTTGGATCTGACTCTCATGTGGGAACAAATAAATTTCATTTTCCTCCTACACATGTTGAGTGTAGAAACCCGAAGCTTGATGTACATGGACATTATATTACTTCTGAAGAATACTTAGTACATAACAAAAACACACACACAAGGACCGTAATAGTTTAGTGTCTTTGGAAACTCGGAATATAATCTTCTAATCGTGGTGAAAGATCTTCAACATCTCCCATAAAGATCTTCACTTCTTTTTAACGTAAAAACTTTCCTTATATCCTGGGGAAAAGAAAACATAAAAGGGTGAGATCAAATGATCAGTAAGGGTAAACAAAAGAAATATCAACCACATCATATTCATAAGAACATAACATTTTGGAAATCTTAACCTGTAAAATAGATCATAATATCATAACATGGGATAAATCATAAAAGTGAAATGTAATCCCAATAATCATAACTTAAAACATGAAACTTTGTGGCATACACACATAATCACAGAGAATCATTTCTTATTAGTCAAGACTCATTGCCAAGACTATCTTAGTGGACAAAGCCCAATTCTGAACTGAGTTCACTCCTCATTTCAGTCCTGTTTCACTGAACCGGTTTAACCTGCCGTTCCATCCATGTCTATATCATGACATATAAAATCTTTACCCAATGCATTGGAGGGATATATAGGTCCCACCGATCTCATAATGATACCATTCTTATGTGTTCCACAAAATCATAAACCATACATCATAGCATAACCCATGTAATAAAAATGGGATTCTTAAACATCGTGATATAAAAAAACAATTCATATAAGATAAATGAATTCATAAAAATAATTCCATCACAACATAATAAAATCAATGTAATAATAGGGATAGAAACATAACCCTTTATTATCTTATATGGAAAATAATTTTGATAAAACACTTGAACTCCATTCTTGAGGAAAATATCTTTTCTACTTCAAAAACATTTTTCCTTTCTTAACATGTCAAACAATTTTAAATTAAAAGAAGTTGATTAAAAATAAACTTGAAAACTTGTAATGGAAGCTTCTTGGAAATAATTTTTTAAAAATCCATTCATGCCGTATAAGTTAAAAGAAAACATTCTTCTCGTACTTTTGTCGGAAAAGTCTAAAAGTACATTGTACGAAAAACGACAAAAGATTCCTTTAATATATTTTACTAAAAACTAAACTAAGGGTAAAATTTGATATAAACTATTGTATAAGGATATAAATATTACATATTGAGGAAACATGGATGTGGATGATAAAATATACACCAATAAATACCAAAGTATAAACAATCTTGGAAAAAAATGAGATTGTGATATTTCCCTTACCTAACGTACGATTTTCTTCGTAAGTGTCCGAACCTACTGTATAATGATTTAAATAATGTCATTGACTTATTCCAGAATAATAATAATTGTTATGATATCATATATGGTTCACTTATGACTTCATTTTACCCGTTCTTTTGTAAATTCCATGTTAAAGAGCGTTTTGGGTAAAATCGTGTCATTTGTCGTCTGTGTTTTGACTTATAATTATTCATATGATTACTTATATCATGATTACTTAATTATAGAATATAAAACATGATTTATATATAATATATATTCAGAATATACACATATATAATAGATCAGTAAAAGGAAAGAAATACACCGTTCATGGAGACGGTAGGTCGTACGTACGCATGAACGCTGTTTTCGTTTCCTTATTGAGTTGAATGGAATTAAGTAGATGACATACATATATAAACAAATAAATACAGTATCATTATTATTTCATATATTTCATGATTACTTATTATATATACTTTATAATCATTCATGAATGGTTAACGGGGAGAATGAATCTCATCGCGTCGTGGAGACGGTAATCCGTACGTACGCACGAGCGATGATATCATTCTCATGATCGTGGAATTTTATTGGAGTGTATGAATACTATTTCAGAATCAATATCACTTTACAATAATCATATATAGTTATTATGTACACCATTATACCCATCCAAGTAAGGTGGTGGTGGAAAATAGATTACACTACGGCGTGAAGACTGTATTCCTTACGTACGCACGCGCGGTGATTTCGTTTTCCATAGGATGGATAGATGGTGAAATAGGGTTGTTTCATACTTATAATAACATATCAGTATATGATTGATACTGATGTTATTACTTCATAATGAAACAACCAAAGAAGAAGAAGTGGAAGAAGAAATAAAGTTGAAAGAATCGGTAATGGATATTACCTCTTCATTGAAGCGCCTCTTTGAGTCCTCCACTATGGGAACTAAAATTGGTCTTTAAAGAAGACCATGACCTCTAGGATGTTTCTTGGGAAGTGGAGAGGATAAATCTTCAGGGGTTGGCCAATCTTGAAGGCTCTAAGTGGTGTGAGGAAGAGAGGGAGGAGGTGCCCTTTTATAAGGGAGGAGAGGGGCACCTTTGGAATAACTAAAAATATTATTTTATTATAAAGTCAAATTCGGTTTTTAATAGCTCCAAATTGATATATTTAGAAGAAAAGGTGGGGATGGTTCGAACGCCTCTCATCCAATAGAATTTAGACAAGTTTAGGTATCAATTTTAACATTATCATTTAGATTTAACTTTAAGTTAGATAATTTAACTTTTACAATGTCTTCTTGTTTTCTTACATTATAAGGTTAATAAACTTACTATATCAAGACAAAAGAACCCCATGTTGTTTATTATTAATATATATAACATTTTATAAGTCCTTTTTCCGAACCTTATATTTTTAGGAATAAAATAACAATTAATAATATAGTATTTGTTTTAAAAACTATTTTATGTCAATTATGACACTATTTTGTAATTGATTTTTGTGAAAATCATAACCGAATGATTAGTTCGAAAAAAGTTTATTAAAACAATAATACAATGTCATATTAACCTATAAAATTAGTTTAATTCATAAAAAGTCTCAAATTACATTTATTTGGGTATTTATAACATCAATTATGTCAATATTTCATTAATTAGATAATTACTGCATCATCTTTGTGTCATAAATAAATTAACTTATTTAATGTCTAAAAATTACAAATAAAATATCATTATGTAGGAAATCTTCTTAGCTTTTTAATTAATATTTATACTCGAATTTATAGTTTGTATAATCCTATATTAAAAATGATTTAGTTATTAAACTTTGATTTTAACTATTTTAACCCTTCTTTAAATAAGTTAATAATAAATCTCCTAATCTAATCCAAGTGGGACTAAATGGTCATATTTTATTCATAAGGTTTTTTTGGTCGAATTACACTTATACAATAGAATTAGGACATGTGTTAGGGTAATAATAATACCATTTTTACCCTTAATTACCTGATTTACTTTTAACCGTGGTAAAAAAAAAGTAAAAAGTTACTATTCATCAAAAATTATTTTCATCTCATTGAACCACATTTTACTTACTGACATCAACCATGTCTCTCGGATTTTTGAAATTCCACTCACAGAAGCGGTAAAATTACGTTTTATGAAAAATTCATTTTTTTAACTACCACTTAGTGGTTTCACTATTCATTAAAAAATGAATGTTTCCAGAAAAATACCAAAAATTAGGCCTAATCTATATTTGATATTATGAACTCAAAAATGATGTCTATTTTACCAAATTCAAAACATATCAGTTGAATTACTTAATTTAAAAATTAATTCCCGTCGTCAAAACATATAGCGTGTTCTTAAGAGATGATAACTATCAAAAGATTGACACTTGTTTATGTCTGGTTTAAATGTGAAATTACATCCAATGACTAAAATTGTATTAAATTGTAAAAATATATTCTAAATATACTTTAAAACCACTAAAATTAATAATTTATCACTATTAATTATTTCGATTAAATATGTTGTTTTTAATTAAAATTTAGTAATTTTCACTATTCATCAGAAAATGAAAGTTATCCGAAAAGTACCAAAATTTCACCCTAAGATAATTTCGATATTCCGAATCTAAAAATGAAGTCCATTTTGAAAAATAAAATTTACAATATTTCAAAAAGTGGTTATTACTATTCGTAACGGCTAGTTTTAATAATATTTTAATAGCCTATCGTTGTTTAGTGAAACTCGGTATTGCGTACTACACACGCTATCGAGGAAGGTCGTGATTGCGTGTAATGCAAATAAAGTGAAGGATGCATGTTGTGCAAGATCCTTTTGGTGTAGCGTACAACACAAGACATTAATGAAATTAAAAAGAATATTTTTCATAAAATTTTGGGGTGTTACATTCTACCCCCGTTAAAATGAATTTCGCCCTCGAAATTCGTCGGGGTTATAAATGGTTTACTACTCGAAAGTTTCATTAATAGAAACCCACATAATAAAAAGGAATACCTAAACCAATATTTAAAAACAAAAGTATGAAACGTAATGGCTACCCAAATAAACTAATCACTGGGTTTCCACGTAGGTGAAAATATGGATATGGAAGAGAAATCTAACCATCATGTTCTGATGGAGAGTGGTAGGGAACATGGCTATGGAAAATCCAGCAATCACAAAGCCATAAATTTGTGACTATCTAAGGTACCATCTGATTCATCAGATATAAGAGCAATAGGAAAAAAATTTTTGTTTTCAAGATCATTTCCCTAAAGTTGATGAAATTGGAATTAGAAGAAATACTTTCGTGATTTTGTTATAGTCTCACCGTGGGTCATTCTTTGGACAATTTCCACTTCATCTCTTAATGAAATGAAGTTGAATTTGTCATTCGTGATGTGTTAGCAGATCATGTGATAGAATGATGGGTCATTCCATCTGTTTCAAATAAAAGGTTAGCAACAATTATCAAATATACATAAGTCTATCTATGGTGAGATTAATCATATATGGTTCCTAAAATGGACTTATACTTCTTATATTATTCTGCTTAATATAATAAAACTAGTTTCTACTAAACAAGGACTTCCTATAGGCCAGTGGTAGGTGATAAAGGCCAGTCGCACTTCGGTTGTGGGTTCGATTCCCACAGCCTTGTCCGACGCGATGGGTTGTCGCCCGTCCTCCAGGTTATTCTTTTTCTAAAGCTATATTACTATAACATCCTATCAATAATATCAAAATAAGTTTTATCCTAACTTATGTCCAACATAATCCATTCTTAATCTTTAGGCTTATCTAAAATACTTCGGTCCAAGCTCATATTATAAAGAAAATGATTACTTGAAATGTCACATAACAATCATGTGAATGCCATCATTTATCCCCCATATATCAAAAGATATATCTTGTTGGTCAAATTACAAACATGTGAATACCTTAATCATGTATTCTCTTGAAGAATTAATACCCATTGAAACTTAGTGAAAACATGAATGCAGTCAAAAGTAAACTCATTCCACATACCAAAATCTAAAAATTCTATATACTCAAACCATGATATAACCTTCTCCTTATATCAGTCATGAGCTCATGAATATGGTCAAACATTTCATTTTCTCGGTTTCCTTTCATTATGTGCATATTATCTTTTTTTCCAAAAAATATCTCAATCACATTCCATGGTTACCGGTACCATTGAAAACCACAATAGACCAATACATAAATATTCCAATATTCCATGATACTATATACACCATTATTTTGGAATCCCATTACATAAACACTTAATCATTCTACCACATTGTTGTCATATTCAACATCGCCAATAGTGATCGCATGTGACTTCCCTTTGTACTTTTCCTTAAGTGGTTGCTCATGTCGATCATCACTAACCCTTGGATTAGGGCATTTATTAGCATAATGCCCCATTTCCTTGCACTTGAGGAATTGAATTGTTGGTGGTGCGTTCTCTACAGTCTTTTCTTTATTCACATCATTAGAAACCCTTTTTCCATTACTTCGACACTCAGTTACTCGATGACCTTCTTTTCCACACTTAAAACATTTTCTCGTCCTTTTAAGAAAATATCTACCATGCTTTTTTCCACACTTTGAGCATAAGGAAACATTCAACTTCTTTTCACCACTATTCTGAGATTTATCCTTGAACTCCATCTTTCGTTTCTTGTCAAAACTATGAGATGGATAAGTAACACCAACTTCCATTTAAACCTTGATAGCACAACGCACAATTTCTTCATAGCTACTGATGTCTCTTATAGCTAATGCCCTTCGAATATTTGGTTTTAAGCTACTGAAGAATCGATCAAATTTACTTTCAGGTTGGATGATAAATCCAGATGCATACCTTGCAAGCCTTGTAAAATTCGCTTTGTATATACCAACAGATTCATCATACTTTTGCTTTAGTTCAAGAAACTCCTTCTCCATATTTGTTCGAAGAATACGAGGGAAGTACTTATTGAAAAATAAGTTCTTGAACTCATCCCATTCCATGGACTCAATTTCATCTCTTGGCCTCGTATTCTTGATAAGATTCCACCATTGATCAGCATCACCTTCCAAACGATACACTGCTAAGATGAATTTATCATGTTCAGAACATTGAAGATATGAAAATATCTTTTCAGTAGTACTGATCCATTGTTTAGCAACAATTGAATTAGAATACCCACTGAAAGAAGGTGGACGTTGCCTCATGAAGGACTCAATAGAATATTGTTCCCTTCTCTGCTCATTTGGAAGTCCAGAATGATTCATAGCTTGTGTAAGTATAGCAATAAGATTTTTCACTCCATCTCCCATAACATTTTTTTGTTCAGGAGGACAATCATTGCATTTTCCATTACATTGATCAACACAGTTCCTTCGGGTTCCAGCCATTGTCTAAAACCCAAAAAGAATAGTGTGAGAGGCAAAAATCACGCTAGGGAAAACAATAAAATAATGGGGGAGTAACTTCAATATCTAACATCTTGGGTTACCGTAATTCTAGTACTATAACCTATACTTATACTTAACCTTAGGGACATCCCTAGACATACCTTATAAATATCTCTAGGGATCTCACTAAAGTTATCGCATCCTAGTTTCCAAAGTTTGACTAAACCATTCCTCTGATACCAACTGTAGAGATCCGAAGCATGACGTACATGGACATTACATTACTTTTTCGGAATACTTAGTACATAATAAAAACACACACACAAGGACCATAATAGTTTACTGTCTTTGGAAACTCAGAATATAATCTTCTAATCATGGTGAAAGATCGTCAACATCTCCCATAAAGATCTTCCCATTTTTTTACCTAAAACCTTACTTTTTATCCTGGGGAAAAGAATGTAACGCCCCAACCCCAGCTACCCAGAGTCGGTAAATTACTTCGTAACATTGGCATGATCACAAATGATCAAGTCTCGAAAGACCGATTAGTTTAGTAGTCTTGGAAACACTAGATACATTCATAAATGTTACATTACATCATAAAGTGAAAAACTACAATAACAAAGTCTCCATAGTCCACACTCATATCCTCTTCTGAATATCCCTACAGGTCATTCATAAAATACTTCTTCACATCCTGGAAAATATTAAAACATTGAAAGGGGTGAGCTTAGATGCTCAGTAATGATTACAATATTGCGGAAGCTTTCATAAATAAACATTAACGTTTAAGGCAATGTATAACTAAAACAAAATCCTTTTTAAACTTGAACCTCAGCATAATATGTAAAAAATTAAATTAAATAATGCCATTTACTTACTCACATGGATATTCTACTAGTCAAGTAATCCCATGCAAGATCAATAACCACTTTAATAATGATGGAATGCATAATGCCAGACTATCATAACCATGTAGTCAAGGCCTCATGCCAAGACCACAAATAAGATTTTGTCAAGGCCTCGTGCCAAGACACTAGTTTGCCTCATGAGACCTACCGATGCATCGAGGAGCTATAGTGGGCTCCACCCGTCACTTATTAAGTCCAATGCATTCCTCATATGAATAGGTTTAAACATATCATAAACCATAACATAATAATATCACATATAACTTGCATAAAGGAAACATAAAATGTCCACATTTCAATCACAAGATATCAATACAACACATTTATATAATAAAATCACTTTCAAAACCATTTTCAATACCAAAATAAAAGAAAATTAAAACTTTGTATTTATTTTTCATTTAAAAAAAGGTTATGGCTTGTAGTGGAAGCCAAAACTCAAATAATGGTCACGACGGCGGAGAAGTCATTGTCATTGCATACGTATGGCAAGAAAAACATTCCTTTTTGTCGTTTAGTAAAACTCTTCATATAAAAAATATTCTTTTTGAATAAACGTAAAAGTCAAAGGGTTTTATACACCGTATAAAAGAAAGTTTTGTATAAAACAAAATATGCCTCAATGAAAAGAGATTGAGACGAAGTCCCTTACAAAGATCATTTTGTAAATGAAATAGATCTATTATGTGTATTCACTATAAGTACACATAAATAAATTAAAGATACATGATATTATATAATAATATCATGAAATAATTTGAAATTAATAGATTAACCCAATGAATGGAAATTGGGTTAAGAAATTCCCTTACCTAGTGTCCGAATTCACTCGACCGTTCTCTGATCTCCTGAATAATAAACTAGAGTTAATCTCTACATTCTTAAAAACCATTTTCAAGTTCATTATTCCATTTATATAACCTATTACCATGTCATGAACATTATGTAATTATTTAAGTTTATAACGGTCGTTTTGTCGATCTTAGGTACTTGAGTCAAAAATAAACTTTTTATAATTAAAAGTTGGTCATGTGGTGAAATATACATTATATCCAGAATTATATTCATGATTTAGATATCATATATCTCATATATATCCAGTATATACATGCATTTATAATATTCCATAACGTTAAGAGGTAAGAAATGAAATGCACCGTTCATGGAGACGGTAAGCCGTACGTACACATGAACGCTACTTTCATTTCTATTTCATAATTAATGGAATGAAGTTATTATTATATAAAGTTATAATATAATTCCTGTATAATATAATGTATAATACCATTTAATCTATCCTTTATACATCCCACATATGGCATTTACGATTCAAATCACTTTGAGGGGGCGGTAGTCCGCACTTCCTAAAATGAAATTATCGCGTTTACCCATAATGGAAATCATAAAGTATGCCATAAATGAGAAATAAAGAAGCATAAGGAAAACATAAAAATAATATATATATATATCATATATGAAAATAGTGTCATGAAAATGGCCACCATTAGAGGTGTTAAGAGAATATTGAACAATCATCGTTTTGTGAGACAGTATTTCACCACCCACAGAAACAGTATGTTCTTTAACCATTAGATGAAGGCGTGTGTAATTATAAACAAAATACTTATCATAACAACATCCAAGTATATTTTAGATACTGGTGTTGTTATATACTAAAGGAATAAAAAGATTTAAGGGGTTGGAGAAGCAAAATAAACAAAACAACACTAGAGAAGACATTACCTTAAAATCGGGTAACTCTTTTTTGATTTGAGCCAAAGGCTTCCTTGGGAGAACTTATGCCCAAAGTGTGGATTCTAGGAGTAAGAGAGGGAAGTTGGGAGAGTATTTTGGCAGAGGTTGTCTGAGACAAATGGCTTGAAAGTGTGAATAAGGTGGTAGTGGTGGGGGCCTTTTATAAGTGGAGAGGATGGGTACTCTTGGAAAGTAATACAATGTTACATTATTATACAATGCTTTTCAGATTCTAAAGGTCCCACACTTATATAATTCTAGGATAAGGTGATAAGGGTTCTAAATATACTCATCCAATAGGTTTTTCACAAGTGTATACCTTGGATTTTACATTATCTTTACATTTTATTTAAATCGTTAATTAATGAGGTAATCGCTGCATCATCATGGTGTCATAAATAATATAATTTATTTAATGTCTAAAAATTATAAAAAAAATCATGATGTAGGAAATATTTTTATCTTTCTAATGAATATTTATGGTCAAAAATTTGACTTGTATAAACCCATTTAAAAATTGTTTTAGTAAAAGAACTTATATTTGTGACATTTTTATTTTAACATTAAATAAAAGTTATTTATGTCATTTTACTACCAAAGTGGCTCCATGGGGTCCCCACGTTTACCCATGGATTGTCTTGGTCGTCCATGACACATACAATATGGATAGGACAAGTGTAAAGGTATTTTCATATTTTTATAATATCATTTTTACCTTAAATTTCACTAATTACCTTTAATCGCGATTAATTAAACTTAAAAGTTACTATTCACCAAAAAATTATTTTCATCCCATTGAACCACATTTTAATTCCTAATGAAAACCATGTATGTTGGGTTTTTGAAAATAAAATCACAGAAATGGTAATGTTTCATTTAAACAAAAAATCAGTTTTTTAACTACCACTTAGTGGTTTCACTATTCATCAAAAATTGATGTTTTTCCGAACAATGCCAAACTTTCACCCTAAGCTATAATTGATATTCCAAATCCCAAAATAATGCCTATTTAACAAAATTCCAAACATATAAGTTGCATTAATTAATTTTATAATTAATTCCCGTTGTCACAACAAATAGCGTGTTTTTAAGAAACAATATATATCAAAAGATTGACAATTGTTTATGTCCAATTTCAAAGTGAAATTAATTCTAATGACCACCATAGGATAAAATAGTAAAAATATATTCTAATTATACTTTAAAATCACTCAATATTATAATTTATCACTATAAAATACTTTGATTTAAAAACGTTTTTTCAGTATTTTTCACTATTTATAAAAATTGGAAGTTCTTAGAAAATTACAAAAAATTCAGCTTTGGATAATTTCGATATTACGAATACAAAAATGAAGTCCATTTTGAAATATAAAATTTCTATAATTTTAAAAATAGGGTATTACTATTCATAACGGCTACTTTGATTAGTTGTGGTGTGTTAGAACTCGAAGTTGCGTACAATGCAAGCTATTGCATTATTGAATGAGAAGTGTATCGTGGAAGCTCGGGGTGTTACATTCTCCCCTCCTTCAATTAATTGAGTCCTCGCAATTTGAAATTTCTCTTTGAAAATAAATGGTTGAAAATAGAAAATACCTTTGTGGAAATCCCACATCGGAAATAAGGTTAATAAAAATATATCATTAAATGAAAGAAAGAGAAGTACAAAGGTCACCCGAGATAGCCCATACTAGGATTCTATGAAAATATGGATATAGAAGAAAAAAACCATCAAGGTCTGATGGAGGGTTGTAGAACACTGGATTAAGAGAAAGTTAACCATAAGAAAATCACAAACTTGTGATTGGTTAAACAGTCATTGAATCTCCAGTTGGAAAAGTTAACCGGCAACGTTTTTGTTTTAAGTTACCTTTTATAAAGTTGGGGAACTTATTTAGGAGATTTACTAAGAACGTAAGGGAATATACATACTTGTCATGTAGACTTTCATTCTTTAATAAAGTTTTACCATAAACCCATCTTTCACTCTAAAAGGTAATAGAACACAAAAATATTCTATTTATCCTAATTGTATAAGGTTCCAAATATTAACACATACCATTTAGATTAGTAAAACTATTTTGTAATAACTAGGGACTTCCTCTAGGCTAGTGGTAGGTAATAAAGGCCTATCACACTATGGTTGTGGGTTCTATTCCTATAGCTTTGTCCGACGCGACGGGTTATGCCCCACCCGGCAGGTTATCCTATTCCTAAAACTATAGTATTATAATATTCCAAAAATAATATTCATAAATGTTTTAGCCATAAATAATACTATCCAAAGTTCAACTTAATCCATTACAACCTTTATAGTTATCCAAAATACCTCTGTCCAGACTTTATCTAAAAGGTCTCTAAATTCCAAAATCAATTGTATCATCAGATTCCTAAAACAAGGTAATGTTTCTCTTATTGTCACATACAAAAATATGATTACCTTCATCATATTAAAAACTTAATGAAATCAACAAGTACTGTAGTACAATCCTTATATATATATATCACATTATTCTAATAACCAGAATATAATCCATGAGTCCAAAAGCACCAATACATTAATTATTCTCCTTCAACTGTAGTAACAAAATAAGATTGTCCTTGATCCCTTGGCCTTTTCTGAGGTAAGTTTCCCTGACGCTTAGGACATTCATTTGCATAATGACCCATTTCCCTATAATTGTAGCATTCAACATTGATAGCCTCTTTCTTTCCCTTACAATCATGAGCCTGGTGACCTTTTTCTCCACATTTGTAACAAACTCCCATTCCTTTTAGGCAAGTACCAGGATGATTCTCCCCACAATTATCACATAATGGAAAATCCTTATTTCCCTTTTTCCCTTTATCTGTCTCTTGTTCCACCGTTCTCTTCTTCTCTTGCTTTACATTGTTGTCATAAGACTTATAGAATTCCTTTTCTGTCTTGATAGCACACGAGACTATATCCTCGTATGTTGAGAAATATTGTGATACTAAATCTCGACGGAGAAATGTTTTTAACCCATCAAATAAATGATCAATATTACTTCTTTGGTTACGTATATAATCTGCTGCATGCCTCGCTAACCTTGTAAAGTTAGCCTCATACTTTGCGACATTCTCATCCTCCTTTTTTCTCAGACTTAGAAATTGCCTTTCCATATCTTCTCGATGGTCATGTGGAAAGTATTTTTCTAAGACAAGATCTTTGAACTCTCTCCATTCCATACATGATCCTTCTTTATCTTCCTTTGTATTTTGAATCAATTTCCACCATTGATCGGCATCTCCAGTGAGGTGGTAAACTGCCATGAAAACCTTCTCCCTTTCGCTACTCCCCAAGGCATGGAATATTTTTTCTAACGAGTTTATCCATTGCTCAGCTACTAATGGATTTGTACCCCCATTAAATGTTGGTGGTTGTTGCCTCATGAAGTGGTCTAACATTGATCCTCCACGTTGCGGATCAGGGTGCTCCATACGAGTAAGGTTATTATTCATAACCTGAGTGAGTTGTCCCAGTATGGTAATAAGTTGATCAGCATCGGTTGTATCTCCATCTCCATAATAATTATCTTGAGTAGTAGGGAAATCCCTACATGAAGTGCGTGCATTGATAAGGTTTACATTCCTTCCACTAGGCACCATTTCTAAACAATGACATAAACTAGATTAGTTTATGAATCAAAATACATAATTCCATACTTATAAAATACTTAACATAAATTGAACTATTTATGGATATAATCCATAATTATAAAAAAAAATCTTTGAGGAAGTATATACTCATAACCCTTCATAGTAGTTTGTATGGAAACCGAGAATTATCCTAAGCATATCCCCCAGGAGTGTCGTAACCAAGAGTGCAGCAAGACCCGTTGTTGTGCACCAGTTACCGTTCGAGTCTAGCTCAAAGCGGTGTTTTCGGGTTTTACCCCTAGGTACATCTGTGCCAGAGCCGCCTCTACCTGCTCGTATCCAGATAGGGATGTATTTCTCGGAAAACTCACAAAATCTCTACAACAACAAAACTCTAGGAAGTTCTTCTATACTAATTCTCAAATTCTATCTTTTGTCTATGTGCTCTAATCAGAGTTTATCTAAATCTAGCTTCCAAATTTAGTACTAAACTGACTCTGATACCAACTATAACGCCCCGACCCCAGCTACCAAGAGTCGGTGCATTACTTCGTAACATTGGCATGATCACAAATGATCAAGTCTCGAAAGACCGATTAGTTTAGTAGTCTTGGAAACACTAGATACATTCATAAATGTTACATTACATCATAAAGTGAAAAACTACAATAACAAAGTCTCCATAGTCCACACTCATATCCTCTTCTGACTATCCCTGCAGGTCATTCATAAAATACTTCTTCACATCCTGGAAAATATTAAAACATTGAAATGGGTGAGCTCAGATGCTCAGTAAGGATAACAATATTTCGAAAGCTTTCATAAATAAACATTAACGTTTAAGAAAATGTATAACTAAAACAAAATCCTTTTTAAACTTGAACCTCAACATAATATGGACAAAATAAAATTAAATAATTCCATTTACTTACTCACATGGATATTCTACTAGTCGAATAATCCCATGCAAGATCAATAACCACTTTCATAATGATGGAATGCATAATGTCAGACTATCATAACCACGTAGTCAAGGCCTCGTGCCAAGACCACAAATAAGATTTTGTCAAGGCCTCGTTCCAAGACACTAGTTTGTCTCATGAGACCTACCGATTCATCGAGGAGCAATAGCGGGCTCCACCCGTCACTTATTAAGTCCAATGCATTCCTCATATGAATAGGTTTAAACATATCATAAACCATAACATAATCATATCACATAAAACATGCATAAAGGAAACATAAAATTTCCACATTTCAATCACAAGATATCAATACAACACATTGATATAATAAAATCACTCTCAAAACCATTTGCAATACCAAAATAAAAGAAAATTAAAACTTTGTATTTATTTTTCATTTAAAAAAAGGTTGTGACTTGTAGAGGAATCTGAAACTCAAATAATGGTCACGGCGGCAGAGAAGTCGTTGTCGCCGCATACGTATGGCAAGAAAAACATTCATTTTTATCGTTTAGTAAAACTCTTCGTATAAAAAATATTCCTTTTGAATAAACGTAAAAGTCAAAGGGGTTTATACACCATATAAAAGAAAGTTGTGTATAAAACAAAATATGCCTCAATGAATGGAGATTGAGACGAAGTCCCTTACAAAGATCATTTTGTAAATAAAATATATCTATTATGTGTATTAACTATAAGTACACATAAATAAAGTACAAATAAAAGATATGACATAATAATATCATGACATAATTTGAAAGTAGAAGATTAACCCAAAGAATGGAAATAGGGTTAAGAAATTCCCTTACCTCATGTCCGAATTCACTCGACCGTTATTTGATCTCCTGAATAATAAACTAGAGTTAATCTCTACCTTCTTAATAACCTTTTTCAAGTTCATTATTACTTTTATATCACCTATTACCATGTCATGAACATTATGTAATTATTTAAGTTTATAACGGTCGTTTTGTCGATCTTAGGTACTTGAGTCAAAAATAAACTTCTTATAATTAAAAGTTGGTCATGTGGTGAAATATCCATTATATCCAGAATTATATTCATGATTTAGATATCATATATCTCATATATATCCAGTATATACATGCATTTATAATATTCCATAACGTTAAGAGGTAAGAAATGAAATGCACCGTTCATGGAGACGGTAAGCCTTACGTACGCATGAATGCTACTTTAATTTCTATTTAATATTTAACGGAATGAAGTTATAATTATATAAAGGTATAATATAATTCCAGTATAATATAATTTATAATACCATTTACTCCATCCTTTATACATCCCACATATGGCATTTACGATTCAAATCACTTTGAGGGGGCGGTAGTCTGCACTTCCTAAAATGAAATTATCGCGTTTACCCATAATGGAAATCATAAAGTTTGCCATAAATGAGAAATACAGAAGCATAAGGAAAACATAAACATAATATATATATCATATATGAAAATAGTTTCATCAAAATGGGCACCATTAGAGGTGTTAAGAGAATATTGAACAATCATCGTTTCGTGAGACAGTATTTCGCCACCCACAGAAACAATATATTCTTTAACCATTAGACGAAGGTGTGTGTAAGTGTAAACCAAATCATTATCATAAAAACATCCTAGTATATTGTAGATACTGGTCTTGTTACAAAATAAAGTAATAAAAAGAGTTTATGGGGTTTGAGAAGCAAAATCAACAAAACAACATTAGAGAAGACATTACCTTAAAATCGGGTAACTATTATTTGATTTGATCCAAAGGATTCCTTGGGAAGCATTCTGCCCAAAGTGTGGCTTCTAGGAGTAATAGAGGGAAGTTGGGAGAGTAATTTTTCAGATTTTGGCCGAGCCAAAAGGCTTTAATGTGTGAATTAGGTGGTATTAGTGGGGGCCTTTTATAAGTGGAGAGGAGGGGCACTCTTGGAAAGTAATAAAATGTTACATTATTATACAATGCTTTTAGGATTATAAAGGTCCCACACTTATATAATTAGAGGCTAAGGTGATAAGGGTTCGAAATATACTCATCCAGTTGTTTTTTGACAAGTTTAAGCCTTGTATTTTACATTATCTCTTAATTTTATTTAAATCATTAATTAATGAGGTAATCGCTGCATCATCATAGTGTCATAAATAATTTAATTTAGATAATGTCTAGAAATTATAAAAAAAATATCATGATGTAGGAAATAGTTTTATATTTTTAATGAATATTTATAGTCAAAAATATGACTTGTATAACCCCATTTAAAAATTGTTTTAGTAAAACAACTTATGTTTGTGACATTTTTATTTTAACTTTAAATAAAAGTTATTTATGTCATTTTCTACCAAAGTGGCTCCATGGGGTCCCCAAGTTGACCCATTGATTTTCTTGGTCGGCCATGACACATCCAATAGGGGTAGGACAAGTGTAAAGGTATTTTCATATTTTTATAATATCATTTTTACCTTAAATTTCAATAATTACCTTTAATCGCGATTAATTAAACTTAAAAGTCACTATTCACCAAAAAATTATTTTCATCCCATTGAACCACATTTTACTTTCTAATGAAAACAATTTATGTCGGATTTTTGAAAATAAAATCACAGAAATGGTAATGTTTCATTTAAATGAAAAATCAGTTTTTAACTACCACTTAGTGGTTTCACTATTCATAAAAAATTGATGTTTTTCAGAACAATGCCAAAATTTCACCCTAAGCTATAATTGATATTACAAATCCAAAAATAATGTATATTTTACAAAATTCCAAACATATAAGTTTCATTAATTATTTTTATAAATAATTCCCACTGTCACAACAAATAGCGTGTTTTTAAGAAACAATATATATCAAAAGATTGACAATTGTTTATGTCCAATTTTAAAGTGAAATTACTTCTAATGACCACCAATGGATAAAACAGTAAAAATATATTCTAATTATACTTTAAAACCACTAAATAGTATAATTTATCACTATAAAATACTTTGATTAAAAAAGTTTTTTTAAGTATTTTTCACTATTCATAAAAATTGGAAGTTCTCATAAAATTACAAAAAATTCAACTTTGGATAATTTCGATATTACGAATACAAAAATGAAGTCCATTTTGAAATATAAAATTTCTATAATTTTAAAAAGTTGGTATTACTATTCATAACGGCTACTTTGATTAGTTGTGGTGTGTTAGAACTCGAAATTGCGTACAATACAAGCTATTGCATTATTGAATGAGAAGCATATCGTGGAAGCTCGGGGTGTTACAAAGAAAACATAAAAGGGTGAGCTAAAATTCTCAGTAAGGGTAAACAAAAGAAATATCAACCACATCATATTCATAAGAACATAACATTTTGGAAATCTTAACCTGTAAAAGAGATCATAATATCATTATATGAGATAAATCATAGTAGTGAAATGTAATCCCAATAATCAAAACATAAAACATGAAACATTATGGCATACACACATAATCATAGAGAATCATTTCTTATTAGTCAATACTCATTGCCAAGACTATCTTAGTGGACAAAGTCCAATTCTGAACTGAGTTCACTCCTCGTTTCAGTCCTGTTTCACTGAACCGGTTTAACCTGCCATTCCAGCCATGTCTATATCATGAGATATAAAATCTTTACCCAATGAATTGGAGGGATATATATATCCCACCCATATCATAATGATACCATTCTTATGTGTGCCACAAAATCATAAACCATACATCATAGCATAACCCATGTAATAAAAATGGGATTCTTAAACATCGTGACCTCATAAAACCATTCATATAAGATAAAGGAATTCATAAAAATAATTCCATCACAACATAATAAAATCAATGTAATAATAGGGATAGAAACATAACCCTTTATTATCTTAGATGGAAAATAATTTTGATAAAACACTTGAACTCCATTCTTGAGGAAAATATCCTTTCTACTTCAAAAACATTTTTCCTTTCTTAACATGTCATACAATTTTAAACTAAAAGAAGTTGATTAAAAATAAACATGAAAACTTTTAAGGGAATCTTCTTGGAAATAACTTTTTAAAAATCCATTCATGTTGTATAAGTTAAAAGAAAACATTCTTCTTGTACTTTTGTCGGAAAAGTAAAAAAGTACCTCGTACGAAAAACGACAAAAGATTACTTTCATATATTTTACTAAAAACTCACCGATGGGTAAAATTTGATATAAAATATTGTAGAAGTATATAAATATTACATATTGAGGAAACATGTATGTGGATGATAAAATACACCCCAGTAAATACCAAAGTATAAACAATCTCGGATAAACATGAGATTATGATATTTTCCTTACCTTAGGTCCGATTTGCTTCGTAAGTGTCCGAACCTCCTGTATAATGATTTAAATAATGTCATTGACTTATTCTATAATCATACTCATTGTTATGATATCATATATGGTTCACTTATGACTTTATTTTACCCGTTCTTTTGTAAATTCCACGTTAAAGAGTGTTTTGGGTAAAATCATTTCATTTGTCGTCTGTGTTTTGAATTGTAATTATTCATATGATAACATAGATCATGATTACTTAATTCCAGAATATAAAACATGATTTATATATAATATATATTCAGAATATACACATATATAATAGATCAGTAAATGGAAAGAAATACACCGTTCCTGGAGACGGTAGGTCATACGTAAGCATGAACGCTATTTTCGTTTCCTTATTGAGTTGAATGGAATTAAGTAGATGACATAAATATATATACACATAAATCAAGTATCATTATTATGTCATATATTTCATTATTACTTATTATATATACTTTGTAATCATTCATGAATGGTTAACGTGGAGAATGAATTTCATCGCATCGTGGAGACGGTAGTCCGTACGTACGCACGAGCGATGATATCGTTCTCATGATCGTGGAATTGTATTGGAGTGTATGTATACTATTTGAGAATCAATATCACTTTAAAATAATCATATATAGTTATTATTTATACCATTATACCCATCCAAGTAAGGAGGTGGTGGAAAATAGATTACACCACGGCATGGAGACGGTATTCCATACGTACGCACGCTCGGTGATTTCGTTTTCCGTAGGATGGATAGATGGTGAAATAGGGTTGTTTAATAATTATAATAACATATAAGTATATGAGTGATACTGATGTTATTACTTCATAAAGAAACAACCTAAGAATAAGAATTGGAAGAAGAAATAACGTTGAATGAATCGGTAATGGATACTACCTCTTCTTTGAAGCGCCTCTTTGAGTCCTCCACTTAGGGCACTAAAATTCGTCTTTGAAGAAGACAAGGACCTCTAGAATGTTTCTAGGGAAGTGGAGAGGCGAAATGTTCAGGGGTTGTCCGAGCATGAAGGCTCAAAGTGGTGTGAGGAAGAGAGGGAGGAGGTTCCCTTTTATAAGGGAGGAGAGGGGCATCTTTGGAATAACAAAAACGTTTATTTTATTATAAAGTCAAATTAGGTTTTTAATAGCTCCAAATTGATATATTTCTAAGATAAGGTGGGGATGGGTCGAAATCCTATCATCAAATATAATTTAGGAAAGTTTAGGTATCAATTTTAACCTTATCATTTAGATTTAACTTTAAGTTCGATAATTTAACTTTTACCGTGTCTTCTTTATTTATTACATTATAAGGTTAATAAACATACAATATCAAGCCAAACGAACCCCAAGTTGTTTATTATTAATATATATAACCTTATATAAGTCCTTTGTCCGAAACTTTGATTTTTAGGAATAAAATAACAATTAATAATATAGTATTTGTTTTAAAAACTATTTTATGTCAATTATGACACTATTTTGTAATTGATTTTTGTGAAACTCATAACAGAATTATTAGTTAGAAAAAAGTTAATTAAATCAGTAATAACATGTCATATTAACCTATAAAATCCGTTTTATTCATAAAAAGTCTCAAATTTCATTTATTTGGATATTTATAACATCAATTATGTCAATATTTCATTAATAAGATAATTATTGCATCATCTTTGTGTCATAAATAAATTAACTTATTTAAAGTCTAAAAATTACAAATAAAATATCATTATGTAGGAAATATTCTTATCTTTCTAATGAATATTTATACTTGAATTAATATTATGTATAACCCTATATTAGAAATGATTTAGTTATTAAACGTTGATTTTAACTATTTTAACCCTTCTTTAAATAAATTAATAATAAATGTCCTAATCTAATCCAAGTGGGCCTAAATGGTCATATTTTATTCCTAAGGCTGTTTTTGGTCGAATTACACTTATACAATAGAATTAGGACATGTGTTAGGCTAATAATAATAACATTTTTACCCTTAATTACCCTATTTACTTTTAACCGTGGTAAAAAAAGTAAAAAGTTACTATTCACCAAAAATTATTTTTATCTCATTGAACCACATTTTACTTACTGACATCAACCATGTATCTCGGATTTTTGAAATTTCACTCACAGAAGTGGTAAAATTAAGTTTTATGAAAAATTCATTTTTTTAACTACCACTTAGTGGTTTCACTATTCATCAAAAAATGAAATTTTCCAGAAAAATACCAAAAATTAGGCCTAAGATATATTTGATATTATGAACTAAAAAATGATGTCTATTTTACCAAATTAAAAACATATCAGTTGCATTACTTAATTTAAAAATTAATTCCCGTCGTCAAAACATATAGCGTGTTCTTAAAAGATAATAACTATCAAAAGATTGACAATTGTTTATGTCCGGTTTAAATGTGAAATTACATCCAATGAATAACATTGTATTAAATTGTAAAATTATGTTCTAAATATACTTTAAAACCACTCAAATTAATTATTTATCCCAATTAATTATTTCTATTAAAAATGTTGTTTTTAATTAAAATTTAGTAATTTTCACTATTCATCAGAAAATGAAAGTTATCCGAAAAGTACCAAAATTTCACCCTAAGCTAATTTCAATATTCCTAATCTAAAAATGAAGTCCATTTTGAAAAATAAAATTTAAAAAATTTCAAAAAGTGGTTATTTCTATTCGTAACGGCTAGTTTTAATAATATTTTAATAGCATATCGTTGTTTAGTGAAAATCGGTATTGCGTACTACACACACTATCGAGGAAGGTCGTGATTGCGTATAATGCAAGTAAAGTCAAGGATACGTGTTGTGCAAGCTCCTTTTGGTGTAGCATACAACACAAGACATTAATGAAATTAAAAAGAATATTTTTCATAAAATCTCAGGGTGTTACATTGAGCTTCTGTACAATGTTTATTTATTAAAACAATGATTCCTATTTTGTTTCACATCATGTTGTGAGTACCCTGATGCCATGTAGATTACTGTACAACAACATAGGAAATAGTCTCATTCCATGAGTCTTGTGGCGAAGACAAACTACACAGTTTAATGCCTTTAAACTGGGACCATGTATCATGTAATATACATTCATGTGATTAGGCTGATAACCCAAAGTTTATACATGTAGAGTTTAGACCATATGGGTAGTCACACTAAAAGGGATATGCATGAATTTTGGGAGTAATAAACATGACATTAACAAGGACTAAGAAGGCCCATACACCACATATGTATTCCTGGGAAGCTTATATACAATTTTATGTCGTTATTCATAGACATGGGTTTCTAGTTTAAGGCCATGAATTTCAAACATTGAGAATGAGGCTTCTTTAAATGGGTATTTTTTCATGCAGGAGTGACAAAATAGATGTGAGTGAGGGAATATGAATCCTAGTGCAACAACATACATTACAAACAATCTTTCAAATAGTTTAAAGTCATGATTTTTCAACATAAGTACATAGTTTAATGTCATACATTAATGATTACAGGTGTAATAATGATAGAAATCATAAATCTAGGATGATATGTGCTATTTAGTTTAAGATCATGAAACTAGGATGAATGGTGATGTACATTTTAACATCATGAAACAAGAATATTATGTGTTATGATGTTTAACGACATGAAAATTGGATGATATGTGTTACACAATTTAACATCATGTGACTAGGAGGATTTATCATGCAGTTAATCGTCAAGAAATCAGTACTAGCTCTAATTTGATTACTTTAAACACTTTTTTATGAACCTTCTATTGGTGGGGGATGTGGTACGATTTCATCCATTGAAATTATGGAATATGATACATTGGTGAAAACATTATGTATGATGTAAGGTACCTCCCATTTGCATCTCCATATTCATAGGATTCATTCTGGGTATCATCACAGTCCTAAAAACCAACACCATCTCTCATTTGATGAACTAATAGATTCAAAAAAATTTGTTAAGGGATCGTGTGATCCAGTTTTTTTAGAGATCCAAATTATGAAAGTTATGAAATATTTTCTCATTGAGTAAATCCAATTCATCCAACAATTTCATGGGTTTCTCATCCAGGGATAATTGGTCACCAATGGTAATGTAGAGAAATGGAAATTGAACCTAGATGGGATAAACCTCCTCTGTCCCATATGCTAATGAGTATGGGGTATCCTATGTAAAATTACGGGTCATGGACTTGTAATACCACAAGTCATTTTGAATCTTGTTCGGTCAACAATTTTGATCCTTATAATCCATCTTATAAAAATATCTATATGGTCTTGTTGAATTCCTATATCTATCTGTTATCCATTTCATAGTAGAGGGTCTTGGCATGAACATGGTAGGAGTTAATCTTTTGAGAGAATTTAGTGCAGTTGTAGATTAAATTGGGCTAGTAGTACCCTAGCCTTCAGATATAGTGGGAAATCATGAGTCCTAACTGTTTAGTTCCATGGGCTCTAGTCTCCACATACATTGTGAAAACAGAGGTCTCTTCTATGTTGATTCACATTATAAAGACCCCATAAAGTCTATTTTAATTGAGGACATTTTTGTTATTAGTGTCTTTATATAGAACCAATTTTAATACTCATCTTTAGATTTGATCACTCATATGTTTTTTAGGTGGGAGATTTTCATTTTTACGGTTGTCCACAATTGAGGTCATCCAAACAGTGGTAAGAACATATTGTTTGGGGATGGATATATTCTAATTGATCTCTTATTTATTAGTTTGATCTAATTGTGAGAAAATCTGACAATGTTGAATGATGATGAATTTTTTGTCTCTCTCTAGATCTTCTATATTTGTGGATGCATTCTCTAGTGCATCAGATTGGAAAGTACGTGACTGCGAGATTTGATTCAATATCCAATCCATAGGTAATTCCACTATTAGTCCTTATATGGGGATTAACATGGAGAATATAACTTTCCTTTTTATTTTGTAATCATCATTAACCTTTGTGATGACTAGTTCAAAATCACCCTTTATCTTCATGTGTTTCTCTTGCACTTGACGTTACAATTCCTATCCTGTAATTAGAGCATGATATTCTTATTTATTTTCCATGAACCCCTTATATAGTAGTGATTATTAAGGAAATACTATATTTTCTAGAGATATGAATAGGATTCCTTACCCCACTGTGTTAATCATTAGGTATTCAATCCTATTTATTTTTGAGATATTATATGTGTCATGAAAATAAAATATCAATAGATAGGATCCCTCTTGAATAAGTAGATCCTATTCGTCATGTATTTTTTTTCTAATAAAGTCATTTAAATTGACGTATTATCTTCTGAAAGATGTTCTAATATTTGGGAATTGATTTATTTATAATACACACACTGATTATCATACTCTTGCATGATGTCCATTCTCCATGAAAGACGCTTGGTCCACATCGACCAAATAAGAATGTATTTTAGTGGGTCAATATGAGAGACCAAATAGACCTCATAAAGCTGTAGATAGTGACTCATCTATTGGAAACCATATGTTAACACCAAACAACTCTTTTCGGTATCTGAATAATGAGTCTCAGCATCGATCATGGTCGAAATGAAATAATAGAGGTTGTTTTCTCTTCTAGTTCCACTATATTTTTTTTGTAAATCACACAATAATTGATTTAAGTATCTCACATACAAAATAAGAGGCCTTCCATCTACTGGTGGAAACATTAATGGTATTATTAAGAAATATTTCTAGAATATTTCAAATTATTTATAACAATCATATGCCCACGAATAAGTTACCCCCTTTTTCATAAACTTGGTGAAAGGAAACGAATTTATATCAATGTTTTCTAAGAACCTTTATATGTAGGATATGTGTCTCAATGTCATATATTATCTGTGATGTTTTGAGTAGGTGACATTCCAATGATATATTTTTCTATTCTCATGGTGGTCATGGATGTCATGATGGCATATAATGATTCTAAGGAATTTCCAGAGGTAATGACGAAAGCACATTTCATGGGGTTCATTTTTAGGTTATGCTACCACTGTTGATTGAATACAGTTTCATGATCTTATAGGTGGTCATATAATTGTCTATATTAAACAAAAAGGTCATTAACATAGATTTGGACATACATTTATAGGAATATTTAGATGATTTGATGTGTGGAATGTTGGCATGTAGGATCATTATTCTTCAAGGAAAATAGAATTACCCAATAAGAAAATACTACATAGAGGTCCCTAAAGGCAGTTGATTATTCATATTATTAGGTCATTCAAAATTTATTTTATCTTAAATAACCATCAATGAAGGAGATATCTCGATATCCAGCTATTTCATCGATCTGTAGTTCTGTGATTGAGATTGGGAAATATTCACTTCAACAGTATTGGATAAGATCCCTAAAGTCAATATAGACAATGATATTCCAATTAATCTTCTTTCAGGGGATATTATTGGTCAACTAGATGTGATATTGTAACTCTATAATGATTTTGTATATGATGATCTTTTCAACATCATCCTGAATTTTGGTAGCATGTGTCGGGTTCATCCTTAGGGATGACGATTTATAGCCCTAATGGTCCTATTTCTTGCTAAGGTTATGAGTGGCCAACTTGAGATTGAGTTTCAACATTTCTGTGTAGTTACATTTGAATAAATTTTTATACTGCCTTTAGAATGAGGAATATACCTTTTTCTCATCATAATACACAACCACACTAATCATGCTGGTTCATGGGTCGTCTTCCTCAACCAAATTTATTTATATGGGATCATCAAAGATGGTGTAGACTCCCTCCTAAAATGATGGAGGGGTGTCCCTCAGGTCTTCCTACACTTGTTCTTTAATATCATAATCTTAATTATATTTATTTTTTCAGGAAAAAGCTATTGGAATTAGTTATTTGGCGTTATAGGAGGAATCAATACCCGACCCTATGGGGCTCGAGCCGCGACTCCCAAATCCCTCCTCCAATAGGCCAGGGGATGGCGACCAGCGCCAAGTAGGCCATCACACACATGGGAGGCATTAGCCTAAGGTACCTGTACACATGCACCCACAAACACCTCCATGAAATAGTGCAGAGATATAGAAAACTGAAAAGTAAATGCATGCATACACTATCCCACAACCAGAGTACAATAGAAAACGTACAAAAAGGTAAAAAGGGGGACACCAATAGAAAACTACAAAGCGCGCCCAACATGCTCTGAAGAAGGGGAACACTGTCACAAACGCCCGCCAGAAATCTCCCTCGGCACCGCATTGGTAAACACCCTAGCCAGTCTCGCTCACTCAGCTCTGCCTGCTCCGGGTCCTCCTGGAACTCCATCAAAAGGCCTATGGTCTGCACAAGACACACACATGTGCGAGCAAAGCCCGTGCATGGGTGTGTATAAACATACTCAGTAAGAAACCCAAAAACCCAAAACCAAAGAGAGAAACTGAAAGGAAATAGTCCACTCATCCCAGTCAGAGGGAACCCAGACGAGAGAGAAACTCCATCTCGTGACCATCCTCGGCTAAACACAACTAGTCAGCTTAGCTCAGGAGTATGCCCATACATACACCTTGAACAATCCAGATATAACCAGCTCACGCACCAAGCCACAAGAGGTATCGACCTCATCACCAACGACTGTCCACAACTAGGAGAGTACACCATAGGAACACTGTCATCTCAGATGACACTCATCTGAGAGATAAACTCTATCGGGTTTCTCATAGACCTCTCAGACGCTCACCCAAGAGACCACGCTCGTCAGATTCCGTCATAGAGGAAACCTCGCTGAAGCAACAGAACCACAGAACTCCTCGGTTAGAGGATCGCTCCTAGGGTCCGCTAGGGGATACCAGAACCCACTCCGATATACAAAGATAACATATAGGGGATTTCTCCCAGGGTTCGCTGGGGGATTCCACAACCCGATCTGGTAGACGTAGTTCTCACAGATAGGGGATCACACCTAGGATCTGCTGGGGGATACCACAACACGATCTGGCGCTCCACAGAAGCCCGACAATTAGATAGAGGATCATTGCCCATATAAAGGTGGTAGCGACGATACCGGAACCCTATCTGGTATAACCCACGATGTAGGGGATCGAACTGACGATGTCGCAACCCTACAGAAACTACGCGCTGAGTAGGGGATCGCATAACCAACGACATCGCAACCCTAATATACACCTCATGCTGATTAGGGGATCGTATACCCGACGATGCCACAACCCTACTGAGTACGTCCAACCGCATAGGGGATCATAATCCTGATGAGGACACAACCCTACGTGGTTAACCAGCTAGATAGGGGATCACCGCCGGTGAATAAATGGTCACAACGATACCAAGAACCCAATCTTGGGAAAAGATGCCAGAGGGTCCCACTCTGGGCCCACCGGAGGGATTCCACAACTCTAACAGTTAACATCCCATCGAGAGGATCACAAACCTAAAAGAAGGTTGTGATGCCACAAAACCCTCCTGGGAACGAACAAAGGGAGTACCCTCAACCACTGCTGGTCCAAAAAGTCGCTAACCCGAGCGACCAGCCACAATGCCACACCGTGCACCTCCTAGACAAATACCGAGGCCACCATCGCGATCTATGCAAAAAAACACGCAGGATAGGCTACTTACTCTCACGAAACGGAGCACCGGTGAAAAAGGCAATGTTCACCATAGATAGCTCGTGTGGGTCCCACACAACGATCCCGAAACCCATTGAGCGGATCATTCCACGGAGATCCCCTCGGAAAAACAAGCAGAATCGAATACTCGCTCGTCCGAAACGGACACCCGGTGAAAAAGGTACTATTCACCAAAGGCCAGTCTAGGTGGGGGCCATGCCTCGATTCCGAAAAACATCGAACGGATCACACCATTGTGATCCTCTCGAAAAAACACACAGGGTCGACTAATCATCCACCAAAATCGGACTCCTGGTGTGAAAGATGCGTTTCTCCGCAAACGCCAAAACACGACCTCTTGGGGGCCGCACCCCATTCTCAGTCCCAACACTCGAAAACCCATCTCAAAAATTCGATCGTACTATCAGGGCCACAACTCCTATAACGGCACGTCAAACGGAAATTCCAGGCAAATGTTTCGGCCGGTCAAAGTCGAATAATAATTAAAAAATAATAATATTATTCGAGGTTTCATGACCCTGGGTCATGGACCCAGCCCGAAAAAACCCCAAACTATCCCAATAGGTCCGTCTCAATCCCAGGGTCGTATCGCCGTAGACAGCGTGCGAATCGGACCTCTAGATTACACAAAACATGGGTTTTTAGAACCCCCGGTCAAAATTGAACTGGACCAGCCCCACCTAGCTGGTCCGGCCGGCCCGAACCGGCCCCACCTGGCCGGTCCGGCTGCCACCGCCACAGGCCCACGCCGGTCGGCGGCCCTCCGCTGCACCGCAGCCCGCGCCGCAGCGTTGGGTGGCGCGCTGCCACCGCCTCATCGGGCAGGCCCGCCGTGGACGGCTGCCTCCGCCGGCGCCGGAGCCGCCGCGCCGGTGCCGCGCCGGAGGATCTTCCGCGGACCACCGGGAGCTCCCTGGTGGTCCGTTTTGCAATCCGAGGGCTTCTATGCGACCCTAGGGACCCAATCTACACTTCTATGGCTTCAATTTGCAAGAAAATTCAGCAAAAATGGGATCAAGGGTTAAAACTCAAATCCGCCTACCTCGTGGTTGAAACGCCGACGTTCTGCCTTAGATCCACGCTCCAGAGCTTCCGCTGCACGCTCCTGGAACGTACTCCATCAAAATCCAAGCTCATGGGTGCTTTGTTTGCTTGATTCGGCTGATCGGAGGCGAAGAACGGTGAAGAACATCGAGAGGAACGATAAGGGGGGGGGGTGCTGATATTTATATCAGCCGCCCGCCGGCGACAAACCCGCCCCGGACCCGACGCCCGATGCGAACAAAGGTAAGGTCACCCCTAGGGTAAATGAACCGTTTTGAAAGCTATGACAGGCTCAGATTTTCCATCCTAGGCTCTTTTCAGAAGTTATTCGAGACGACGCTCGCACACTAACTTCTCCATTTAATTACGAAAATGCCCCTGGTGGCGTTTCTCACCGCAGGCCTGCGCCCGCAGAATTTACACCTTGCCTAGGGTAAACTACATATTCCAGATGCAAACGTGTCCTCTTATTCCCATTATGAGCTACTGTTTATGAGATATAACACCCCCGCCACGTTCATTGTATAAAAATACTTAATATTTTTATAAAATTAATTTTGGGCACATAGGGCCTCAGAATCGCACGCCGTCTTCGCGCCTAGCTCTGGAATTATTCCTAGAAATATTCCACTGTCTGACAGGGCCAAAAACCTGAGTATCTACATCCTCCCCCCCCCCATAGAACTTTTCGTCCCCAAAAAGCCCTAAGCACAAGGAAAGCGACTGGACTCTCAAATGGGTCTCACACACCAGCGAGTTCAACCACAAATTCCCATGACCGAACACGTATGTCAGAGAGACTCATCCACCACACCTCAACACTATCCAATTTGGGTGGCACTGACTCGCCCTCACGGTTTTAATCGCGTCACATAAATGCGTCTTGGTGGGGGAAGGAGCCCTCTTCCTCATGCATTTGAAGCACGCTGAACAACACCCACACATGGTCTTACCAACACCCTAAACAAAACTTGAGCAAGAAACAGAAAAGAAGGGTACCACTAAACAATGTCTATCAAACTACTACAAAAATTAGAAAAGGAACAAGGCGTACCTCTATCCATTCACAGAGCCTCCGGGTCAACAACCTCCACGGCATGCAGCAGTCCTCGCCCTCGGCCACCAGCTACCTGAGCTTGGCATGGACATCCTGGGGGTGGGGGTGGTGGCAACTGGTACCGCCTACCACCACCTCCCGCTGCACCCACTCCGCCGCCACGTCTGCCGCCCTGCGGACCTCCTTGCTCGAGACGCTGCCTCTTCTAAGGAGGTCCATCGACCGGATCCCTCTCAGTAGAATGACGGGTCATACAATCTCTAGCAAGATGTCCCTGACCATCGCAAGGGTAACTCCGCCTCTCCTGTGGCTGACCAAAACTGGCATGTGAGCCTTGTTATCCCTGAGACTCAGATCCTCCATCCTGGGGTCACCTCTTGAAACGCCGGCCATGTCCAAACCCCTGATTCTGTCGTCAGCTACCAGATGCCAACGTCTCAGCTCGCACGTTCCCAACACTAACATGGGGAATCTGCTCAGCCAGAAAGCTCTCCACCACCAATGCTCGCTCCAGCACTCCAGTATAGGTGGGAAATCACAATGAAACCACACCTTCTCAGATGTCCCTGTGTAAGCTCTGCTCGAAGGTCCGAGCCCTAAAGAATGGGTCTCGAACCATATCCAGGGAGTAGCATGACAGGTCTGTAAACCTGTCCGATTACTTCAATGAAAGAGCGCTGTCGTGGGCACCCTCAAATGATTAGTATGATTTTGGGGTACATTGGTGCAGCAGAGTGGCTGACCAAGGTCGTCTCTCAAAGGAGGAAGTGAATTTAACTACTTATTAGAGGTATTCTAAAAATAAAATAAAAGAGAATAAAATAACTACTTGAAAGGATGGGGGTGGTTTTTTTATAGTTTATGAACCTAGAAGAAGTTTTCTGGAAGAAGATTGCATTTTTTTTTTAGTTTTGAAATGAAGTTTGATTAAAATGACAGAACAGAAAGATGTTTGTTTAGACAATATTTAAAAGACGTAATCGATCTAACTCTACATCTTCAATCATTTATTAATCATTATCATTTAAATTAATATTCACTTAATTTGATCCCTTAATTTGTTAAATCCCGAACCCTACGAGAATTAACTTTACCACGAAGATTGAAGTGAATTTAACCTTAGGCTAACTTCGGAACATGCAATCGAAACACCCTGCTTTGATTGATGTTCTAAAATTAGATTATGGTCATTGGTAAATTATGGCACATAACCACTCTGGAAATGAGGATTAATTGAGTTTAGGGATTATATTTGAACTCTACAAATTGATCCCGTGTGGTTTTGAATTACCGGTTAAGGTTGCGCTCTCACAGTTCACACAATTCCCGACCTCGCGTGTTTTGTGTTAACTATTCAATTGCTTGCTTAGTTTCATTTAAATTGAAAACTCAATTAATAGATCATAATATGTGAATTATAGTAGCTCATTGATTCAAAATAAATGAATGAAGAAGGATAGAGGTCAATCGATTACTAAAAAGAACTACTGTTCCATGGGTGGTGAAGTCATCGTGGAGACGTTTTGCATAAGCAACAGATTGAAAGGGTAGAACCCAATCTTGTCTCCACTCTTGATTCCAACCCAATTAAGAATATTAAGAGAAGAATAGAGGTATGAACACAGAAGATTATTTGAAGAAAAATTCAAGAAACAAACATGGATGAAAAGAAATACAAAGAAGAGGTGAGAGAGGAGAGCCTTTTTGGAAGAGAGGTTTGCACAAAGGCTTACTTCTTCCAAGAGTTGTGAGGGGCTCCCAAGAGACACCCTTTCGGCCACACCTTCCCAAATCCTCGACCAGCCTTCTAAAAAGAGTTAAAACCCCCTTTAAATAGAGTTTGTGAGGGCTAGGGATACATAACTTTTTATGTGTGAAATGAAAAACTCGGCCAAATATTTTATTCCAAATTGCACCGCCAATTTTACCTCCAACACGCGTGAATTGACCGGCCTTCCAGAAGGATGATTTGTGCCAAATCATGTCCCCGAGCTTTCCTCAAAATTTGGGCTCAATCCAAGCCTGTATGTAGACTATATGGCCCAAATACAGAACCCATGTCTACTCTGCCGAGTCCAGCCCACCATTGGATTAATTGATCATTTACTCAATCCAAATTCACTCTTTAGCTCTAGTGTCCTGAATGAACGTTGTATAAAATGAAGTTAGGAACACTGTTACAAAATTTCAAATTCAAATAATAAATATAAAAATATTTATATTCGAAATACTACAATGCACTATTAAGGGTAAAACTGGAATTTTCACCAAATTTTCAAATGAATGATCAAATCCCAAATATTTTATAAATAAACATATTTTACACAATTTGAAGAAATTATTTCATTTATTATCAATAAAATATTCAATAAAATAGTGTTTTACCAACTCCCCCACACTTACCCTTTTGCACACCTGGGAAAAACCTCATATCAAGTAAACATCAATATCAAATCAAAACCAATTTTAAAACACATATCCTTAAGAACAATCAATTTCACACCAAGAATCAAAAGATATCATGCCTCATAAAAAAAACTTATTTCAAGTTCTCCATTTATATCATTCAATATATTTCCACTTCATTTATCCACCCATGCACAAAACACTTACCTCGCTTGAATTTTCTCTCATCACTCAAATATCATTTTTTTGCAATGTCTTTCTCATCCAAACTCATACAAGGGTCACCATAGGCTTGATAGATTCCTACATCGCTACCCGATGTGAGTCAAGGATATATGTTTATCATGAGGACTTTTCAGGGTTGTTCTGTGGCTTTCGGTTGGTAGGATTAAGATGTGAAAAACTCTGAGGCTGAATGAGGAGGGCTTGACTCTTTTGAAGCAAAATTGCATTAATCTAATTTTCACTTAAATATGGTCTTCTCTTCAATCCCCATAGTATCAATTCAGCTCCATCATCTTGAAAAGTCATGAAAGGTTTACACCATTCATCATTTCAGCATAAAAAATGTCAATCTTCTCAAACATGATTTTCTTGAAAGCTCCAGATGAGAACAACTTTCCACCTCAATTAGAAGCTCCAGAAAAGGCACAGCTTCACTTGTCATGAAAGCTCCAGAAAAGGCACAGATTTCAATATAATGACTTTATTTAGTAGCAAACACATCACTTCAGAATTTAATTTTCCACCCAAAGTATCACATAATGTGGTGGCACAACACAAGACAACTTCCCCCACACTTAAGCTCAACTAGATTATGCAATTTCACTTCAAGAGTTGGTTGGATAGGGAAAATTGGCTTGTAATGTGGCTTAACCTAACAGGCTGTTCATGGATTCTAAGGGCTACAAGGATTAAATATTCAAGGTAGGCCATTATAAAAAAGGATTCTTTGAAATAGGGGTTTTAATACCAAACAAATGCCTCAATCATTTAAACACAAGTACCTCAAACCCTCAAGTTTTGACAGGAATAGATCAAATTCTGGTTAAATCAAGCATGGTTTCGTTCTCTAAAGAAGTGAGGTGAATGTAAAGAATATGAAAATAATGGTTTAGAAGCCTCACAGGAAAGTGATTTCAAATATAAAGACAGTGAGATTGGCATGGGATTCAAAATTCAGCGTACTTTTCATGAAATTACTAAATATTTGAACTTGAAACAAAGTCATTTCAGCATTCATTTAAGCTTAGTTTCAAGGGGTAAATTGTTTCACTTATTGATATGGATTTAAAAATGGTGATGAGAATCATTTCAGCTCAAAAGTTTCAAAAACACACAGAAAATTGTAAAATAAACACACAAATTTTGAAAAACATACAATTTTTTTTGAACAGGAAAGCAATTGAAATTACTAAACTAAAAGGTTCCCTCCCCCAAACTTAAAATATTGCATTGTCCTCAATGTGAACCTATGAGATGATATATGCACATGAAATTCAGAATTTTTAAATAGGACAAATAATATAAAAGTGAAAGGGTTAGGAACAACCTGATGTGCTCAAGTGATGATGGGGTCATGCAGTGTGATAAAATCCACTGCATCAGTAGGAAGTTCCTCAATGTATCTCTTCAGACATTGCCCATTGACTGTAAAGCTCCTTCCAGTGTCCTCTTGTGTGATCTCAACTGCACTATAAGGAAAAAAATTAGACACGATATAAGGACCTAACCATCTGGAACACAACTTACCAGGCATCAACTTCAGTCGTGAACTATAGAGAAGGACTTTCTCTCCAACATGAAACTCTCTTTGTTGGATCATTTTGTCATGAGATGCTTTTGATCTTTCCTTGTAGAGCCTTGAGTTCTCGTATGATGATAGTCGAATCTCCTCAAGCTCTTGAATTTGCAACTTCCTTTGAATTCCAGCTTGGGCCAAATCCATGTAACATTTCTTTATATCCCAATATGCCCGATGCTCGACTTCCACGGGGAGATGACACACTTTCCCAAAAACAATCTGAAATGGGGACATACCAATGGGGGTCTTGTATGCTATCCTATAAGCCCACAATGCATCATCCAAGTGCTTGCTCCAATCCTTCCTATTTGGCTGCACGGTTTTCTCCAAGATTTGTTTCAACTCACGATTTGAAACCTCAGCCTGACCATTTGTTTGGGGGTGGTATGGTGTTGATGTTTTGTGTGTCACCCCATACTTTCGAAGGAGGGAAGCAAAATTACTATTGCAAAAGTGTGTCCCTTGGTCACTGATGATGGCCTTTGGTACTCCAAACCTGCAAAAAATCTGTGCTTTGACAAAGTCCACAACAACATGAGAATCGTCAGTCCTAGTGGCCTTGGCCTCCACCCATTTACTCACATAATCGACAGCAACCAAAATATACAAAAATCCAAATGAACTAGGAAAAGGACCCATAAAGTCGATGCCCCATACATAAAAAATCTCACAGAATAGTATGGGTTGTTGGGGCATCTCATGTCTCTTAGAAATGTTCCCAGTGTGTTGGCAATGAGTGCATGACTTAAAAAACACATGGGCATCATGGAATAAACTAGGCCAATATAATCCAGAGTCCAAAACATTCCTAGCTGTCTGTTGGGGTCCAAAGTGTCCACCACATGCAAGTGTATGACAGAATTGCAAAACAGACTCAAACTCATGATCAGGAATACACCTCCTAATAACTTGGTCACTACACATGCGCCAGAGGTAAGGATCATCCCACACATAAAACCTAGACTCAATTTTTAATTTTTGGACTTGATTCTTCTTCAAATTTACTGGGATTTCAGAGCCAACAATGTAATTAATTAAATCAGCATACCAAGGATGCTTACCTGAGATGGTATAGAGATGCTCATCGGGGAAAGTGTCCCGAAGTGGTACCTGGTCCAAGGTGTCACCCTCTAGTGTGTGAGTAAGCCTACTCATGTGGTCTGCCACCAAATTCTCTGACCCCTTCTTGTCCTTTATCTCAAGGTCAAACTCTTTAAGAAGGAGCATCCAACGGATAAGTCGTGGCTTTGCATCTGTCTTCTTTAGGAGGTACCTCAAAGCTGTATGGTCAGAAAAAACAACTACTTTAGAGCCCAATAAATATGAACGGAATTTATCTAAAGCAAATATGACAGCAAGAAACTCCTTTTCTGTGGTAGTGTAGTTTGATTGGGCTGAATCTAGCGTCCTCGATGCATAGGCGATCACATGTGAACGTCCCTCCACCCTCTGAGATAAGACAGCTCCAACCGCGAAGTTGGAGGCGTCACACATAAGCTCAAATGGAAGGTCCCACCGTGGGGTCTATATGATTAGTGGAGTGGTCAGACACTTCTTCAGCTCGTCAAATGATACCCTTCATGAATCATCAAAATTGAAGTCCATATCTTTTTGAAGCAATCGAGATAAGGGTAGAGCGATCTTACTAAAATCTCTGATGAAGCGTCGATAAAATCCAGCATGCCCAAGGAATGATTGAACATCACGCACACATGTAGGATATGGGAGGGATGAAATAATGTCTACCTTAGATTTATCAACTTCAATTCCATGTTGTGAGACTATATGACCTAAGACAATTCCCTTTTGGACCATTAAATGACACTTTTAAAAATTTAAGACCAGATTCTTCTCAATACAACGATGCAACACATCACCCAAACTAGAGATACATTCATCAAATGAGGACCCATAAACTGTAAAATCATCCATAAATACCTCCATGCAGGTCTCAATGAAATCTGAGAAAATACTCACCATG
The DNA here is from genome assembly GCA_963277665.1 of Viscum album. Classification (NCBI taxonomy): domain Eukaryota; kingdom Viridiplantae; phylum Streptophyta; class Magnoliopsida; order Santalales; family Viscaceae; genus Viscum; species Viscum album. The sequence goes on along the minus strand of OY728135.1, from coordinate 1,541,798,617 downwards.
CATCTCTGGAAGGTACCTAGGGCATTGCAAAGTCCAAATGGAATCCTTCGGTAAGAAAAGGTACCGAATGGGCAGGTGAATGTTGTCTTCTCTTGGTCCTATACTGCAATGGGAACCTGAAAATAGCCTGAAAATCCATCCAAGAAACAATAGTGTGTCTTCCCAGCTAATCTCTCAAGCATCTGATCAATAAATGGGAGGGGGAAATGGTCCTTGCGAGTGGACTGATTTAGTTTCCTATAATCAATACACACACGCCAACTATTTTTCACCCTCATTGGAACTAACTCATCTTTCTCATTTTTAACAACAGTAACACCACTTTTCTTAGGCACAACCTGAATAGGACTTACCCACTGAGAATCTGAAATGGGAAATATTATACCTGCCTCGAGCAATTTCTCAACATCCTTTTTAACAACTTCCAGGAGGGTGGGATTGAGTCTCCTTTGTGGTTGTCTCACCGGTTTATCCCCATCCTCCAAGAGAATCCTATGCATGCAAATGGAGGGGCTAATACCTGATATGTCAGCCAAGGTCCACCCAATCGCCTTGATGTTCTCCCTCAAAATATTCAAAAGCTTTTCTTCATGTTCAAAAGGGAGATTGTTAGCAATGATAACAGGTAATCTCTCACCACTCAACAAGTATGAGTATTTTAGATTTGGTGGTAATGGCTTGAGTTCTAATGAAGGAGGGTGTAGTATGGATGGAGACATTGAAGGAACTGAAATATGTGCACAAAGAGCATCAGTATCAGAATAGACATCATCAAAATCATAGAATAAAGCATCAAATCCATCAGCATACTCAACAACCATTTCATAATCAGAGTGAACATGATCAAAATCAGAATATGAATCCACATCAAAATCAAATCCAAGATAGGATTGTGTATCAGAAACATGTGCGGAAGTTCTCTTAGACATCAAACTCGAACCAATACTCATAATCTCCCTAAGCATAGGACAATCAAATTCTATGGAGTTTTTATTTGGTGGTTCAAAATGGGAGATAACAAAAGCAGAATGGTCCTCTGAGGGGTACTTCATGGAATCCATAACATTAAATATCGCAACTTCATCTCCAAACTCCATGGAAAGTGTACCCTCATTGACATTTATGATAGTTTTTGCACTTTTGAGGAATGTTCTACCTAAGATAATGGGGGCATGAGAACTTACCTGATCATCCTACATGTTAAGCACATAGAAGTATGCTGTAAAGATCATGTCTCTTACCCGAACAAGTACATACTCAAGAACTCCCGCTGGATATTCCGTAGCTCTATTTTCCAATTTCACCACTACTCTTGTTGGCTTCAACTCACCAACCTGTAAGGAAGAGAATACAGAGTGAGGCATCACATTTATTGAAGCTCCTAAATCACAAAGAGCATCAGAGAAGTGCAACTCCCCTATGGTACATGGGATGGTGAATGTCCCAGGATCCTTGCACTTTGTTGTCATTGCTAGAGTTGGTGTAATGATTGTCGAGAAATTCCTTCCAAGGTTGATCCTCTCATTCCCCTTGATCCCTCTTCGATTGGTGAAGAGTTCTTTTAAGAATTTGGCATACCTTGGTATTTGCTTAATGGCTTCAAGTAGAGGAATGTTGATCTCCACACGCTTAAATGTGTCCAAAACCCCCTTTTGCATTGCTTCTTCAGCCATCTTATTGGTTTGAAAAACCCTGTTTGGAAAAGGAAGAGGTTTAGAAAGAACATCATCAATATTTTTCATACCTTTATCTTTCTCCTTGGATTTCTCATCTGTTGGTATGGAATGCGGCTTCTCTGAAGTTGAGGTGAATCCCGGTGGAATGGTAGGTGCAGATGTATCGTTCATTTGCTTCCCACTTCTCAATGTGATGGCACTAACATTCCCATTTGGATTTGGAGTGGGTTGGGAAGGTAGATTTCCAGAATTCTTACTCACAAGTTCATGGAGGGCGGTGGCAATCTGGCTCATTTGAGTCTTCAACTCCCTCAACTCCGAACATTGACTCTTCAGCTCATTCTGTTGATTAAGAACAATTTTCTTTAAAATATCATCAGTATTAGAATCTACCTTTGGTGGATGATTCCCATGTTGCTGACTTGTTGATGTTTGAGCTTCAAATCTCCCTTGGGGTTGTTGGAAACCCTGCTGGTAAGGCGGAGGCTGCTGGAAGTTTTGTTGAAAGGGTGGCCTTTGTTGTTGTTCAGAGCCATACCTCATGTCCGACTGATCTTTCCACCCTTGGTTGTATGTTGGATCAAACTTCTTTTGGGGATATGGTTGTTGTTGTTGCTGCTGAAATGGTCTCCCAGGGAACAGTGCTGCACAATCTTCTGTTTCTTGGAGTTGTGGGAAACAGTCAGTTGGGTGGCTTGTCTCAGTGCAAATACCACAAGGCCTTGAAGGAGGGGGTAGAGATGTCTTTTGTGACAAAGCAATTTGCCTCACCATAGAGGTCAATTCTTCCAAATTATTATCAATCAAATGACTTTCAAGAGAAGAAGGACTAACCTGATGTACTCCCCTGACATGTGGTGTACCTCTATCACCAAATTGTTGGGTGTTTTGGGCCATCTTGTCGATCAACGCATGTGAAACTACTGGTGTCTTTTCCACCAATGCTCCTCCAGCCACAGCATCCACCATGCTTCTCTCCATAGGTGTGAGTCCTTCGTAGAAGTACTGAATGAGGAGTTGCTCACTGATTTGGTGATCTGGGCAGCTTGCACACAACTTCTTGAATCTCTCCCAGTACTCATACATTGACTCCCCTTGGGCTTTCTTGATCCCCGATATCTCATTTTGAATGGATGTTGTCCTTGATGCTGGAAAAAATGTTTGCAAGAAAAGACGTTTCAAATCATTCCAACATGTTACATCTTCAGGTTTCAAATAATACATCCAATCTTTTGCAGCTCCATCAAGTGAGAATGGGAATGGTCTTAATTTAATTTGATCTTCAGAAACATTTCATGGTTTTAAAGTTGAGAAAACCACATTAAATTCCTTAAGGTGTTTGTTGGGATCCTCACCAGATAAGCCATGAAACTTTGGAAGAAGGTGAATTAATCCAGATTTCAATTGAAAGTCCGATTCAATATTTGGGTATGCAATACAATTTGGTTGATAGTTAATATCAGGTGCAAGAAAATTCTCGAATGGTTCTATTAAGTTCATTTCCATTGTTTTCAGCCATTGGTTCCTCTTTTATGTTTGAATTTGAATAGCTTCCAATTTCAATTTTTCCAGAAGAGAGGAATTCCCCAACTGGTTGAATATTGAAACTTCCCTTAGATTGAGAATGTCTGATTCATGCCCTAAGGCTACGTTCAATCTCAGGGTAAAGATCTAAGAGATCTTCGGGATTAGTTCATGTCATAGATCAAATAAAAATGAAAATAAAGAAAGTGGAACATAGTAAAATAAAAATGAGAAGTTTGAGTTGATGGTCCAAAAAGAAGTAGAAGAAAATAAAAGAAGAAGAAGAAAAATCATATTGGGTAAAGAAGGAATAAAGAAGAGAGGAAGAGAATAAAATGTAAAATAAAATAAATACCTCTAATTGGTTCAAATAATTACCTGCCTCCCCAGCAACAGCCCCAATTTTAAAGAGCGCTGTCGTGGGCACCCTCAAATGATTAGTATGATTTTGGGGTACTTAGGTGCAGCAGAGTGGCTGACCAAGGTCGTCTCTCAAAGGAGGAAGTGAATTTAACTACTTATTAGAGGTATTCTAAAAATAAAATAAAAGAGAATAAAATATCTACTTTAAAGGATGGGGGTGGTTTTTTTATAGTTTATGAACCTAGAAGAAGTTTGCTGGAAGAAGATTGCATTTTTTTTGTTTTTAGTTTTGAAATGAAGTTTGATTAAAATGACACAATAGAAAGATGTTTGTTTAGACAATATTTAAAATACGTAATCGATCTAACTCTACCTATTCAATCATTTATTAATCATTAAAATTTAAATTAATATTCACTTAATTATGATCCCTTAATTTGTTAAATCCCGAACCCTACGAGAATTAACTTTACCACGAAGATTGAAGTGAATTTAACCTTAGGCTAACTTCGGAACATGCAATCGCAACACCCTGCTTTTATTGATGTTCTAAAATTATCTTATGGTCAGTGGTAAATTAAGGCACAAAACCACTCTGGAAATGAGGATTAATTGATTTTAGGGATTATATTTGAACTCTACAAATTGATCCCGTGTGGTTTTGAATTACCGGTTAAGGTTGTGCTCTCACAGTTCACACAATTCCCGACCTCGTGTGTTTTGTGTTAACTATTCAATTGCTTTCTTAGTTTCATTTAAATTGAAAACTCAATTAATAGATCATAATATGTGAATTACAGTAGCTCATTGATTCAAAACAAATGAATGAAGAAGGATAGAGGTCGATCGATTACTAAAAAGAACTACTCTTCCATGGGTGGTGTAGTCATCGTGGAGACGTTTTGCATAAGCAACGGATTGAAAGGGTAGAACCCAATCCTGTCTCCACTCTTGATTCCAACCCAATTAATAAGATTAAGAGAATAATAGAGGGATGAACACAGAAGATTATTTGAAGAAAAATTCAAGAAACAAACATGGATGAAAAGAAATAAAAAGAAGAGGTGAGAGAGGAGAGACTTTTTGGAAGAGAGGTTTGCACAAAGGCTTACTTCTTCCAAGAGTTGTGAGGGGCTCTCAAGAGACAACCTTTCGGGCACACCTTCCCAAAGCCTCGACCAGCCCTCTCAAAGAGTTAAAACCCCCTTTAAATAGAGTTTGTGAGGGCTAGGGATACATAACTTTTTAAGTGTGAAATGAAAAACTCGGCCAAATATTTTATTCCAACTTTCACCGCCCATTTGGCCTCCAAAACGCGTGAATTGACCGTCCTTCCAGAAGGAAGATTTGTGCCAAATCATATCCCCGAGCTTTCCTCAAACGTTTGGCTCAATCTAAGCCCGTATGGAGACTATATGGCCCAAATACAGAACCCATGTATATTCTGCCGAGTCCAGCCCACCATTGAATTAATTGATCATTTACTCCATGCAAATTCACTCTTTAGCTCTAGTGTCCTGAATTCAAGTTGTATAAAATCAAGTTAGGAACACTGTTACAAAATTTCAAATTCAAATAATAAATAAAAAAATATTTATCTTCGAAATACTACAATGCACTATTAAGGGTAAAACTGGAATTTTCACCAAATTTTCAAATGAATGATCAAATCCCAAATATTTTATAAATAAACATATTTAACACAATGTGAGGAAATTATTTCATTTATTATCAATAAAATATTCAATAAAATAGTGTTTTATCATTCAACATGGTCAGGCCCTACTCCCGATGCTGTAGAAGCTCCTAAATCCGCACTGACCTCAGCGTCACCGGATAGAACTCCTCCCTGAAGAGCTGCTCAAACTCTTCCCACATGAGTGTCTCTTCATCATGGGACTACGTCACCAAACTCTACCATCGCCCGGCAGAACCATGCAGAAGGATCGCCGCAAGGACAACTATCTGATCTGGAGGTGCCCTCACTAGGCGGAAAACTCAGGTGACTGCCTCAAGCCAGTCATCAGCTACCTAGGGGTATCGATCACCCTGAAACCTTAGAGGTATCTTCCTCTGGAACTCATACAGTGGACTCAGCCTGCGCGCAAAATCATCCTGCACCGCTGGCCCAACCAGCTGCTCGACAGGTGGTGGCTCAACTGGCAGACCACATGGAGGTGAAACCTTAGAACCTGCGCCCTGCTCCGTAGCCTATGGGGCAGGTCATCAGCAAAATCTTGCTGTGGAACCCTCGCTGGCTGTCATCGTGGAAGCATCCTGAAATACATTCATGACGCACCACAGTGAAAGAGTATATCTAGAGAGTTGACTCAAGAAGGTCAAGGAAAACCCAATAACCCAGTACTATATAATGCGTGTACCATTATGTCGCTGTGACTAGAGTACGAATGTCCTGAGTCAAAAGGCAGGTTATCAGAGTCCTGGTGTATGGATAAATCAGCCGCCGCACCAACACTGGAGTATTTGGCCTGAAAGACGAGCTCGAAACACCCTAACACTGCCGCTATGCAACCCAAACCAAACTCATAGCTAGAGAAGCTATGCTCTGAGATCCCAAAGGTGGAACCTTCTCTGATACCACTCTGTCATGACCTGAACCAACGGGGCTCGAGCCGCGACTCCCCAAGCCCGCCTCCAATAGGCCAGGGGTTTGGGACCAGCACCGAGTAGGCTCTCACACATATGGGAGGCATTAGAATAAGGTACATGTACACACACACCCACAAACACCTCAATGAAACTTTATAGAGATATAGAAAACTGAAAAGAAAATTCACGCATACACTATACCACAACCAGATTACAATAGAAAAAGTACAAAAGGGCAACACAGGGCCCACCAAAGGAAAAATACAAATCATGTCCAACCTACTCTGTAGAAGGGGAATGCTATCACAAACACCCGCCAGAAAGCTCACTTAGCACAGTATCGGTAAAAACCCCAGTCAGTCTCACTCACTCATCTCTGCCTGCTCCAGGTTCTCCTGGGACTCCGATGAAAGGCATGTGGTCTGCACAAGACACACATGTGCGGGAAAAGCCCGTGCAGTGGTGAGTATAAACAAACTCAGTAGGCACCCCAAAAACCCAAAACCAAAGAGAGAAACTGAAAGGAAACAGTCCACTAATCCTAGTTAGAGGGAACCCATACGAGAGAGAAACTCCATATCGTGACAATCCTCGACTAAACACAACTAGTCAGCTTAGCTCAGAAGTATACCCATACACACACCTTGTACAATCCAGATATACCTAGTTCACGCACCAAGCGACAAGAGGTACCGAACTCATCACCAACGACTATCAACAACCAGGAGAGTACACCACATGAACACAGTAATCCCAGATGACACTCATCTGAGAGATACACTCCATCGGGTTTCTCACAAACCTCTTAGACGCTGACCCGAGTGACCATGCTCTTCGGATTCCGTCACTGAGGAAACCTCACTGAAACAACAGAACCACCGAACTCCACAGATAGGGGATCCCTCCTAGGGTCCACTAGGGGATACCACAACCCACTCCGATATACGAATCTCACATATATGTGATCACTCCCAGGGTCCGCTGGGGGATACCACAACCCGATCTAGCATACATAGTTCTCAGAGAGAGGGGATCACACCCAGGATCCGTTGGGGGATACCAAAACTCGATCTGGCGCTCGAAAAAAGAACGACACTCAGATAGAGGATCATCGCCCATATAAAGGTGGTCACGATGATACCGGAACCCTATCTGGTATAACTCGCCATGCAGGGGATCAAACCGACGATGCCGCAACCCTACAGAAACCACGCGCTGAGTAGGGGATCACATAACCAACGATACCACAACCCTACTGTATACCTCATTCTGATTATGGGATCGTATACCCGACGATGCCACAACCCTACTGAGTATGGACCACCGCATAGGGGATCATAATCACAATGATGCCACAACCCTACGGGGTTAACCAGCTAGATAGGGGATCACCGCCCGTGAATAAGTGGTCACAATGATACCAAGCACCCAATCTTGGGAAAAGATGCTAGAGGATCCCGCTCCGGGCCCACCGGAGTGATGTCACAACTATTACAGTTAACATCCCATCGAGAGGATCACAAACATATACGAAGGTTGTGATGCCACACGAACCCTCATGGGAATGAACCAAGGGAGTACCCTCAACCACTACTAGTCCAAAACGTTGCTAACCCGAGTGACCCACAACAACGCCACACTATGCACCTCCAAGGCCAATACCGAGGCAACCATCATGATCTACGCGGAAAAACACATAGGATAGGCTGCTTACTCACCCAAAATAGAGCACCGATGAAAATGAAACTATTCACCATAGCTAGCTCGTGAGGGGCCCACACAAAGATCCTGAAACCCATTGAGCGGATCCTTCCAGGGCAATCCCCTCAGAAAAACAAGCGGAATCGACTACTCGCTCATCCGAAACGAACACCCGGTGAAAAATGTACTATTCACCGAAGGCTAGCCTGGGTGGGGCCCACGCCTCGAACCCGAAACACATTGAACGGATCTTAGTATTGCGATCCTCTCGGAAAAAAACACAGGATCGACTAATCATCTTCCAAAATCAGACTCCCAGTGTGGAAGATGTGTTTCTACGCAAACGCCAAAACCCAGCCTCGTGGGGTCTGTATCTCGTTCTCAGTCACAAAAACTGAAAACCCATCTCAAAAAGTCCATCATACCATCAAGGTCACAACTCCACTGATGGCACGTCAAACGTACATTCCCGGAAAAAGTTACGGCCGGTCAATGTCGAATAATAATTAAAAAATATTATTGTTATTCAACGTTTCGTGACACTGGGTCCAGGACCCAGCCCGAAAAAACCCGAACCTATCCCAGTAGGACCGGCACAATACCAGGGTCATGTCGCCGCAGACGGCGCGCAAATCGGACCCTTGGATTACACAAAACGGGTGGTTTTAGAACCCTCGGTCAAAATTGGGCCGGCCCGGCCCCACCTAGCCGTTCCGGCCGGCCCGCACCGCCACGCCGCCTCTCACCGGGCTGCCTCAGCCACCTCCCTGGGCCGTCTCGCCGCAGCCGACCGCACTCCGCCGGCACCGGCGCCGCCGCACTGGAGCCACGCCGGCGGATCTTCCGCGGACAGTCGGGAGCTCCTTGGTGGTCCGTTTTGCGATCTGGAGGCGTATTTGTGACCCTCGGGACCCAATCTACACTGCTATGGCTTCAATTTTCAAGATAATGCAGCAAAAACGGGATCGGGGGGGGGGGGGGGGGGGTTAGAAATCAAATCCGCCTACCTCGCGGGTGAAACGCCGACATGCGGCCTTAGATCCGCGCTCCAGAGATTCTAATGCACGCTCCTGGAATGTCTGCCTTTGAAATCCAAGCTCGTGGGTGCTTCGTTTGCTCGATTTGGCAGATCGCCGGTGAAGAATGATGAAGAACATCGAGAGGAACGATAAAGGGGGGGGGGTGCTGATATTTATATCAGCCGCCCGCCGGTGCCAAACCCGCCTCAGGCCCGACGCCCGATGCGATCAAAGGTAATGTCACCCCTAGGGTAAACACACCATTCTGAATGCTACGGTAGACTCATATTTTCCATCCAAGACTCCGTTCAGAATTTATTCGAGCCGACGCTCGCACACTAACTTCTACATTTAATGATGAAAACGCCCCTGGTGGCGTTTCTCACCGCAGGCCCGCGCCTGCAAATTTTACACATCGCCTAGGGTAAACGGAATGTTCGGGACACAACCTTGACCTCGGATTCCCGTTCTGAGCTACCGTTTAGGAGATATCACACCCCTTCCACGTGCATAGTATAAAAATACTTAATATTCTTATAAAATTAATTCCGGGCACATCGGGCCTCGGAATCGCATGTCGTCTTCACGCCTTGCTCTGGAATTTTTCCTAGAAATATTCCAAAGTCTGACAGGGCCAAAAACCCAAGTCGCAACATTTATATATGAAAAATGAATTGAGATTATCTAAACCATCTAACAATAGGGGATTTAATTGAAAATGTTGAGAGGATGGAGTGAGTGAAGGTGGATTTTCTTAATCCTCATTGAGTGAAGAGACATTCAATTGGACATAATTTGGTGAGGTAGGTATTTTCTATTGCTATGGGGATGGAATTAAAGAATATTAAAATATTAATTCACAATTTTATGTTTATTCCACATACTTTTTTACACTGCTGGAATCTACGGTCATGAAAAAAAAACATGAATATTGATGAATACTAGCCTGAATTGGGGCTAATATACTGGACCTGATTGATGGGTTACATGTATTCATTGCCAAATAATTTTAAGATGTTGGTTTGGATAATTTGTAAACTATTTTGAGAAGTTATCCAATAATCAATATCAACCATAGGTAGTTTCCCTTTCCCCTGATAATATCCGGGATTGATATAATGTGACTCATAGGATTTGAATGGGGCCTTATCGATATGGAATGCCCAGATTTTTCCATTACTTTAGTACTCGAGGAATTGATGGTAAGGTATGTGGATTTCTACATGTTGATGATACATGGGCCTTCCAATCATAACATCGATAGATGTGTTCTGTTGGATAAATAGAAATTATGAGTCGACTACGAGGTCTTTGAATGGACCCTTGAGCTTGATTTTTCCTAATGGATTCTATTCAATTTTTCCATAGTCTCGTATTGTTATAGTGGATGATGCTAGGTTATCCTTATTATATCCCAAATTATGGTGTGTTCATACTATTATGAGGTTAACTCCTAAGACATTATATACAATGACTTTTTAGACATCAACTCCATTTATCACATCAAATACAATGAAAGGTCTGATGAGCTTTTATAGGATTAGTATCTATCTGATACACCTCAGTAGAAACCAATTCATCTTCAATCTCCAAGTGTCATAGATTATATTCTATGAATTCTTATATTATGGATTTTGAGAAGCTCAGGGTATCCATGATTGATTATTTGGCTAGTACTAATGATAATTGTTTTAGGATTTCATGCTTCTTATCTAAAGAAATGTGCATTTTTAGATGATGATACTTTTTAATAGGCACATTAGAGGATTTATTATCAAATACAGACTGTTAAACCCTAGAAAAAGGAGTTCAATGTTCTCTAGTCCATGATAGGTTGGGTCAGGCTGGACTCCCTACCTACTGACTCTGATATGACTCATGCTTCTCTTCGGAATGATATTCTAGATTGGTAGGGTGAGGGTGGATTCTAGGTGATGTAAGAGGATTTTCATGTTCTTGGGGAACTCACTAAAAGACTCTTCCAAGAGTTTCTACAATATTTATAGTTTAGGAAAGGGTGTGCCTAGAAGGTTGGAATCTTTCGTGGTGTGGATTCCTCAATATCCTCATATCTTGCAGCATCTACCTCCAATTCCTTAATACGATGCAGGGAACGTAGGTTCATAACCATACTCTTCGGTAGGAAATTGATCCATTAAATTAATGAAATTAGTGGAAATCAATATTATGTTCTCTTCTAGTGATGAATTTTCATAATTCACTGTTTTGTGTGGTGTTGTTGGGTGTGGTTGTTCTCGTTGTTTCAAAATGATGGCATAAAGAATGAGAGTCAAATACAGCTTATCCCTTCATGCAGTTTCATCCTCTTGCACTCCCTCATTTTATATTATGGAAAGTACTCTCACTCAAATTCTAGATTATAGAGGTTTGTGGGGATAATAATATTGATTATGTTAAATTTAAAGGGGCTAGAGGAATAGTTGGTTGTTTTAACTATGCATGAAGAATACCATGAGTTTCATTTTTTTTCATTTGATTCATCAAAAAATAAAAAACATTCTAATATGATAACAAATTGTTTCCAATCCTCTCCCTACATCTGGGTAGTGGAATTAATACAGGCCACTTGTGATATTGTCTATTTGAGTAATACATTCCCGAAATCTAAAATTTCATAAAAGTGGTCTTTGAAGAGGATGAATTCCAAAATAGATTTTATCAATATCTTGTGGAAGGGTAAAAAATACCAGCTAGTCATCATGACCTACCTAGTCAGCCGTTCTTTCTATGGAATGAAAAGTAAATCATTTTTCCATAGAGGATATAAAATATCTATGACATGAACATCTCATAATGTGAGAAATTCAATTCTTCGATCCATGAATTGATTCTACCTGGGTCCCCTTCACTCATCGTTGTGAGTTTGTTGTTTTTATTCTAACGCTGAGGGTGTTGAATGATACAACACAAAAATGAGATATTGAGTTGGTGCATAAGATGAAAAATGTATGAAGGATGTTTCCACAACCTTTAACACTGTTTTCCAAAGGAATTTTGAATTTACAGTAATTTATGTTTAGTATTTTCTATGATGTATTCCATTCATTTGGAAATATAAGAGAAAACTCCAAACCCAGTTATTTATTTCAATGTGATTAGAGTCATTCATATCTTTTTGTGAAGGTTATAAATGTGCAAAGAGAGCATATCCTCTGTAGAAAGAGGTGGATTTAGGTATTAGGTAAACCCTTTCCATCAGGATATGAAATCTAAGTCCGTCTCATTTTACAAATATTTTTACTTCGAGATGATTATGACTGTTAACTTTTATAGAATTGAGATAAATTTAATGGGTAATTTCCAATAGATATCTTTTCATCTCATGATCGACCATGCTGGAAAATTAATGTAACATACTATGGAAGTCCCTTGTAGGGTGCACATGTAGCATCAAAGTTTCACTGAATAATGTTGACCATGGTCTATCATCATGTGATAAAAATGAGATGTAGATTGGGTAATATTTTTCTCTCGGTCACCACATCCAATAAATATTGGAAATGTTAGACTCCCAATATTTTGAGGTGGTGAGTTTTTTCTCACCCAGTCAGGGTATGGTTTCCATTCTGGTGGTACTGGGATATTCATCTCCTCTACGAATTCTAATTGAGCTACAAATGACTTGATTGTGTTGACCAACCCTGTATGAGTGTTCTATTAAACCTGGGAATTGATAGGTGCAGCTTGGGGATGGATTTTACATTCATGTTCTACCATTATTTGATGTGGATATCCCTCTAGAAGCACATTTTGATGATTTCTGAATTATTTTGAATTGTCTGCCCAGTGGAGAGATATCGAGAGACCCTTCCAAGATTGGGTCTAGATTAATTGATGTTCTAGGTGTTGAGTTTGGACAATATATCAACCATACATCAATCACTATGATGAATCCTTGTATCTGAGGGACACTTAGTGGAGGTGTATGTAGAGGCTCTTCTTAAGGGGAATATTTAATAGGAATGCTAACGTTCAACATTTTAGCATTGATTCTCTCAACACTTTCATTTTTTACTCCTTTCGAGTGAATCATTATTTGATATTAAGGTGTTCATTTTCATTAGGATGAGGAGGTATATCATATAAAACCTTGCCTTTATCCTTCTCTATTATAGAGATTTGGGGAGGAAATACAAGATTAATCAATGGAGAACCAAAAGTTTGGTTGATTATCTGGTTCATGGTAAACACACATTCACTTTATGTGTGAATTTTATTTTAGAAAGAAACATTCTATCCTTTCTATTCTACAGTTTCACCCTTTTCTATGATTTCTATATCCATTTCAAAACATCAATTTACACCATCATCAATGATAATTAACCACTCATTTCAAATAATCCTAGAATTACCATTTCATAAAATTGATAAAATCATTCAATGAGTGCCCTTAGACATTTAATAAATCTATGATATGAAAAATCTATGGAGAGAATCACAAATTTCATCACATTTTATACATATTAATGGATTTCACTTTATAAATCAAAACATGGCCTAAGACAACACATTCCATTACGAAAACTTGAAAAAAATATTTAATTAGAAATTTAAATAATCATATCATTCATCAATTTATATAATATTTATAAAGAACCCATTCTATGTTGAAATTATTTAAAAGATGATCAATGATGAATTTTCAAAGAAAATCAAGATCAATAATTATAAAACATGAGTTAGAATGGGGATCATATCTATAAATGCTCAAGAAAAGATGAATTAAAAGTGTAGTAAAAGAATAAAACACATAATTGGAAATATTTAACCTAACCGAAATAAATCATAGATGTCCCACCTCTGATAGTGATCATTTAATCTATGAAAATGGATCTAGAGATAAGTGTGATAATCCTAGATCCAAATTTACACATCAACCAAACATGATCGAATGAACCCCAAGGCTATCAAAACATATTAGATAAAACATTCAAAAAATAATATAAATAAAAATATGAGAGGATAAAAATGTACAATAAGAGAATAAACACTTTTATTAGCACAATTATGCTCTAATAAATGAGGTTGGGAGATCCAAATATACCACTAGATGGATTGAAAAATACAGTGGATAGAATTAGGTTTTAGTGGGAGGAGTATAATGTCAATTAGAGGATTTTTGTGCTTATAATTAATATTTTTGAGGCATTACAACCCATCAGTGTGGTTTAATGGATTAGATATCATGAGTATTAATAATTTTGTGACTAACCATCTATCAAAAATAGAGCCACTGGAAGAGAATCATAGTTAGGATGCATTGTTTTTTTAAACATACAGACACAATGGTACCCCTTTTTTTAGTTTTCATAGTTTGGATGAATGGAGAGTCTGAAAGTGTGCGAAGAAAGAACCACTACCTAGGATACCAGACAATTGTAATATGAATTGATTTCAAATATTTGATATTCCCATGATTGATTGATTATTTAAATGACATGTTAACAAAGGAAGTTAGTTATAATTAGGGAAATAATGGTTGGACATTAATGCCCTCATAATGGATTAATGATGAAAACTATAACAAGATAGCTTGGGCAAGACTACCCATGAAGGGTTACCCTATTAGGGTGTAAATTTTCCATGATGGGTTCTACTATGGGAGTTTATTTTGTGTGTTCACATTTGAATAAAGACAATATCATTATTGGGATGTGCAAGGATCACACTTTTCGAAAAAACAAACTCCCTATTTGGATTTGGTGCGTTTTCCTTTTCTATGATTTTTTTACTTTAGTTTACAATCCATTGACTATTGAACTATTTTATTCATGTTGTTTTTTAATATTAGTGTATTATGTAAACTATTTATTTGATCCAATTTTGATATATCGTATATCTATTCACATGTAAAATCATTGTTTTTTAAATGTGTAACATAAATAACATGCATTATTTAATTATTTTGAAATAATAATTGGTTAAATTAGTGTGTAATTTTTTATAGGAAACATGGTGAGACCCTACTGGGATTTATATCTAACACTCTACCTTTCCCTTTTCTAATTTATAGACATTATTATGCTAGGTCCGAGAAAAGGTACAACACAACTTAGAGGTAAGGGATGGTATTGATCCTTGGTACTTTTTAGTGAAAAAAGTGACTGGTTGAGCTACTGTCCAATTTTTCTATATGATATATTTCTATATTTTTAGTCTTTGAGGTTACTATTTTCTTCGGGTTGTTTATATATCTATTTGGGTTATATTTTTCTAATTTTCTTGGAATATCCCTTTTTTGCGTTCAGATAATGTTGTCATGTATCTTTTTTTATATAGCCATGAGAAATAGAAAAAACATATTATCCATGAAATAGAATAGTCTATGTCGGAAGCTGATGTGGGTCTAGTTACAATACCATCACAATAACTTCATATTTATTGAGTTATTTATTTGATACTACTGAATCTCACTCATTTATATAACCTTATATTATAACCTTATAAATATTAATATAGATCAATTTTCTTATGTGATGGGTAATAATATTCCCCTTACAATAAAGATAGATTATGAAATAATTTGTCTTATATGTGTTTTCTCTATATCATAAATTGAGCCTACCTATATTTTATTACTTTTGGAAAAAAATCATTTTAAATTCATAGTTGGGATGGATTGGTTGATTTCTAATAGGTACCCAATTCTCTATTATCTTTTAAGGGGCTCCCTTATTGTACCCAATGGGGTGTGCTAAATCATTACTGGAGAATGGGATGTGAGTTAATGTTGGGAAAAATATCTTTTCCATAATAGGAAATGTAATATCAGAGTTTAATTTTGACATAGAGAAAGATCCTTTGAGTAATGATCTCTCTCAAGTCATCATTGATTTTCCCAAAATGTTTCCTTCTGAAATATATATTCTAACAATAGTAAGAGGGGATTAGTTTTCTATTTCTTTATTACCTGGTACTAATGCAATAATAATTCAATATTACCATATTTCACTAACATAGATGAATGAGATAATAACTCATTTGGATGATGTATTAGAGAAATGAACTATACGTACGATTTCGTAACCTTGACTGGAACATGTACTCTTTGTTAACAACAATGATGAAACACAGAGATTATTTATTGATTCTTAAAAACACAATCATGTTATCGTAATGAAAATGTATCTTTTATTAAAATTGATTATTTTTATAATCTTTTGGAAGGGTAAAGGTGGTTGTCGAATAGTGATCATCGATTTTGTTGTCACCAGGTGAGAATAAAAGATTTTGGAAATCAAAAGATATTATTTTTTATTAGGATTATGAGTACCATTTCATGCACTTTTCTCAACAAAATTATCTGATAATTTTTATATCTATAACGAGTAGGATTTTCAATGAGTACGTCAACTAATTCATTGTAGTATTTGTAGATGTTTTCTTGTTTTACTCCAAGATTTTGGAGGATCATGTGCATCATTTCTGAGCAGTCTGAGAAATATTTGGAGATCATAAACATCATGAAATTCATTCAAATTGTAATTTCAGGATTTATATATTAAAATTTTTGGGGCTTCGGGTCTCAGAACATGGAATCTAAGTGCATCTAAAGAAGGTTAATACCTCTCTATCATAGGATAAACCAAGTAAACTTTTGAGATAAATAGGATTAAGAAATTAGTGTGTTGTTACTGTAGTGTTGTTAATGATTTCTCAAAATCTATATCCCCAATGATCACCCCAAATAATAAGGGATTTAATTTTTTATGGAATAAAAACTTATAAAGTTATTTAATTGTTTTGAAATTTATTGGGAATTTTGTTCCTTTATTATGCATCTAGATGATGGGTTTGGATACATGTTCTTAAATAACATATGAGGATCATGTTTTTGATGTGTTCTTATTCTTGGTTAACCCGCAGTAGACTCTCTCTCCACACAGATTAGGTCACATATGTATAATTATCTAACCCATGATCTTGAATGTGTAGCTATGATGCAAGCTCTTATGATTTGGGAGAAGAAACTATTTATTAAAAAAATTTACCATTTATTCTGAAAAAAAATAATTTGAGTTTCATTATATCAAAAAAATATCTGAACCTCCATAAGAGGAATTGGGTGGAGTACCTGAAGACTTTTATATTTGATGTTTATTATACCTCGAGGAAGAGAAATTTCATTATGAATTCATTGAGAAGTAATATTTAACCCTGGGTCACAATGGAAACATGAAAAGAGTGTATCATGATGATTATTTTTGAAATGTTTAATTTGGGATTCTAAGAGGAATTGGATGTTGTTTATTTTCAAGTGTACTAAATAACTACTTCTCTTATAAAGGATATTCTTTAAAAATAGTGGCTCGATGATGAATTCAATGGGACTTGGGACACTCTTTATAGTATAGAGATGAATAGATGTTTTCTTCTTAGGGAATCCTATGTCTTATGATTAAATTTTTTTCATTTTCCCACAAGAAAGGAAATAATTAGATATTTCCATAATTCCCATTTGGTGGTACAACCTTTAACCATAATGATATTTTTTTGACACATGATAATGATTCTGGTACAAATTTTTGATATGTAAAACACTAACTTCATCCTTGTAATTATACCAACCATCAGGGCAAAACTATGAAACATAGACCCTGGGGATTTCTTTAGCCACATCATGTTAAATCATAAATGTGGAATGATATCTCTATGTAATATTTTCTTGGGTTTTTTCATGACAATATAAAAAATAATGTGATATGGGTTGTGATTAATATAAATTAATAATTTTCCCACTTTAGACCCATTCATGATTCAGCCAATATTGAGGACTTCTGATATATCTATATGAAATATATTAACATATTAAACAGAGTACCTTCTACTATATTTACATACATGTATCCCCATTTTAAATCATTCATCTCGATAGACCTCTAGATTTTAATTTTAATAGTGGTATGATTGAGAACAAAATATTTTCCACATATTGATGGCCATATATAATGATATATGAAAAATATTGAAGACATGCTTCATGGATACATCTTGTATTTGGGTGGATCATAGGATTCCCATTTTGGAATGGATGAGTTTTCCCAAAATAATAGTTATTATTATGAAATTTGGATTTCACCATTAATGTGTTTAATGGTATAACAAATAACTATACATTATGTTCACTAGATAATGTAGATTAATCCTTAGATGGTCTGAGTTTGGTCTAATAAATGATTCTGAAGACTCAATTGATTCATGAGAGAATAGTTATGGTACATAATTATTTAAAATATTATTATATCATTCATATTAAATCATTTGATTTTTAAATTGGTGACTAATTGAAGTTTCGAGTTTAACCCCATTTCAGTATCGATGGCTTTGGAAACATGAGAAATATGCCTAATGGTTTTTAGGACCTTTTGTGGTTGTTGATTGGGATGAGAATATGTCTTAACATTTTGTAATTTAACAATAGTTGATGGCAATACATAGTGTGTTCTACAAATGACAAAATAATAACTATTATTGTGATACATATCAGGTCTGTAGCATGGAAAATAATGATATTTAGTGGAATTTTTCAGTGACTTATCATCCAATTAGGATTGATTATTTTGAGATAAATACACAACATGGGGATAAGATACAATTAGACTTTTTTTCTCTGGTAGAATGGTTCTAATTCACATGAAATGTGGTGAGAAATTAATTGATAAGAGACCAGTTCCCACATCTGATTGACATGGATTATTATTAATAGGCATTTCGAGTAAATAAATTATTTATCACAGGGAGTTTGTAAAATCCAATTTCTTTATTTTTGGTAATTTTGGACCCTTGACATGATCATCCTTATTAAAGATCATGTTTGAGGGTTTTTTATGATAAATCAGAAAATTTTGGAATACTAGTAGGTTTTGCATAGTTTATGCATGTTTAAGGAAAACCATTTCAGTTGGTCCAGAAAACGATGCACCAAGATGTGATCCACTAGAAGGGGGTTCATAGTTTTTCTTAAATTTAAGGCCAGAACCTCTAAACCCTAAAACCTAATACATTGAATGCTTTAATTTTTATTCATAATGTTTGAAAAAAATTACACCCTATTAAGAGAAACTATGCACCCTAAAAGCAAGTTCACATGATTAGGCACACTGTTTTTCTAACCATGAGACCATACCCATCAAAGTGTTCGTGGGTGTCAATTCCTCTAAAATTTATTTTTTAAAACCCGACCACCCCTCCATTTGTGATTCCTAATCACCCAATTCAACCCTAACTCGAATTCATTAGATGTAATGGCTCACAAGATATAGTTTGGGCCCCCTATACCCCTTCTCATTTTGGATAGATGCATTGTTGATCTTGTTCAATATTCATTGGGTAATCAGATCTTCTATCATGTGAGTTATTCCATTATCTCTCTCTATACTCCAAATATAGTAATGGATAATCATATTATTTATTGATCTAAACTCTATTTTGTATGATCATGATTCTAGGATTCATTTCAAGACCTCTTATCCCTCATTCATCATTGGAGATATCACTACAGGTGCTGCATTTGACCATATGATAAACATTAAGGGGAACCATATTACATTATTATACAAGTGAAACCTGGTTTGAAACACCAGATTTTAATGGATTTAATGTGAGATCCGAAAATTCCTTCAAATAAAAGTGAAAAACCAAATTTTAATGGAATTTAAATATGGGATATATTTTTGTAAAAAACAATATGGCTTCATATTGAAATATATATGAATAATTTAATTTGTTACTGAACCCTGAGAAAAATGGGTTAATGTGAAATTTAATATTAAATGGCATTGATTGATTAAAACATTGATTTTTGTTTTCAAATGAAATAGGCATGATAAAGACCAAAAATTGGGTAATTGAATTGAAAAATGATTTATTTTCCCATATTTTATCAATTCCTTTTTTCAAACATAATTTAGCTTGGGTCATTAGTTGTAACTGGGAAAATAACTCTAGGACATTGATTCCTTAGGAAATAATTGATGATGAAAACTATAACAAAAATCCATGACATGACTTCCAATGATGCATACCCCTCTTGGGAGTATATTACCCAAGATAGGTTCCTCTATTTTCACGTACATTGTGTATGAACACGTAGTTAGAGATGAAATCAATATTGAGACATGTGGTGATCCTATTACATAAAAAAATAACTTATCATATGGATTTCATATATTGTTATTTTCTTTGATTTTATGACATGATTATACATACCATTTACCATTGATTTTTTTATTAATGAATTTTCTTATATAATTTATTCACATAAAATTTTTATTTTTTCCAGTTTTGACATACCTTGCATATCTTCATATATGGAAGCGTTTTTTTTCAAATATGTGAATGAAAAAACATTTCATATATTTAAATTTTATGTGTAATTGGTTAAATTTTTATGGCATTGATTATGGAACACATTTTGAGACACTACTGGGATTTATAACTCACACCCCACATTTTCATGTAGGAAATTGAATAAATTTTTATTCCAGTCATGAGAATAGGGAAACTAAATGTTAGGGGAAGTAGGTAATCTTGATCATTAGTATTGTGGACTGATGATGGTAATTAGTGAATCTATTTTCCAATTTTTCTATAAGATTTTTTTTTAAATTTATATAGTGGATGTTGTTTTTCATTTGGGATGTTATTTCTACCTAAATTGTTAATGTTTTAAATATTTTTCTGGTACTACTCTATTTAGAGTGTTGGGAATACTGAAATGTGGATTTTATCATCCATTATTTTTGTATTAAATACATTCCCTCATTGATTTGTTATGATTCTATGTGTTAGTTAATAACCAATAGGGATCGATAATGAAAATCGATCTATGTTAGATCCATCTTGAGTATCAACATACTTTGGTTTATGGGTGGGTTTGTGACATTTCTTCATGATATGTATGGTAATTTCTCTTGTTTAATTGATTATTACCATTAATGAAAATCAGTATTTTTTCCATATCCTGTTTATCACTAGGTAATCTGGTTTCATTGATTTTTTCTAATGATGGGATTCCTTAGTTATTTATTATAATTTTTTAATTTTCCAGGTATTTATAAACTAAATAAATATTTTAAAATGTTATTTATAGAGTTTAATTTAATGGTGAATTTCCAATTGTGATTTATATTAAAAATGTTACCCTATATTGATAAATTTTCGTCCATGTGATAATTTTCATTTAAATAGAAAATGAAGATGGCCATTTTCAAATGTGGGTGGATTTGATTTTATATTTTAATATGAAATAGAATTCAATTTTTCTATTATATTATGAGAAACAATAAACTAAAATGTATGATGTAATGAATTTAAAATACTATGTGAACATTACTTACCGGACGTGGTTTTTGTTAGCCCATACATACACCAATTGGTGAATGATGTTCTTATCAACTTCATTTCATGTTCTAGGTCTTATCATTTTTCATGTGTTTCTTTTTTAGATGCCAGTATCATAGATGTGTTTAATGAAAAATGTGTCACAGAAATGTGGGGGTAATATATTTAATTTGGTATTTAAATTGGTCTATTGTTGCATTAATATGTATTGGACTATGGATCATGATCTTTTTGGACCTAATAGTTGACGGTGTATGAAATGTCGCTATAGTCAACAAAAATGACATGGTGAAAGATGTGATGAAGAATGGGGTGCATTGGTGGAAGATTATGGTGGCATAAGAGATGTGTGAGGTTACACGAAAATGAAACAATAGGAGTAGTCTGTGACCCATACACTCACAGGTAACTAGACACTAGTATTCGAAGGCCTTCGATAGTGGGAAAAGGTGAATGTTAATGGAAATGCAGTCGGTGGGATCATCAGTTGGTGGAAACTGGATGATGATCAAAGGTATAGGTCCATAGGTCCAAGATTATTAAACATCCAAATATGTTCATATGGGATATGATTTAATTGAATTCAATGTACATTGGGATTTTGGGCCTTGTTCATTGGTCATACTAGCCTTGTAATGGGTTCCCCTCTATACAAAAAGGTGGTCCATTGTTATGTTTAATAAAAGAATACTTATCCTAATATTTAGATATACTTTGGGTGAAATAAATCTCATTGATTATGTTCTGAAAACTTGACACAAGTTTCCACCACATGGATATCTGTAATGTAAGAAGTCAGATCTACTTTTTAGGTATGTATTTCTTTTATGGTTGTTTTTGATAAAAAGAAGAGTTTCTGGATATTTCAAGAGTACCCTCCCTGTGCTTATAAGTACACACTGTATGCCCTGTTGTCACGGGTGACCATCTATTGGCCATGTAATAGCTGAGTACAGGGTCATGTGGGGTGACATAGAGGCCACCTAAATTAGGTCCCAATAAAGGAAAGTACACACCGTGTCCCTTTGAAGAACACATCGGGTACATTATTTTTATTTCATTAAACGGATCAGGGTTGCATCTAGTCAAATGGACACCATTCCTCTCTATTTTTTTTCCATCCAGTAGTGACTTTACAGTGAAATTATTCTCCAAACCCCCGACTCTCCATTCGTTATCTTAATCGGCCGTCGTCGATTGCATTAGAACCTCCACAAAAAGCTCTTCCTTCTTCTAGAGCTTCATTTCCTGATTCCACTTCTATCGTGAGATATCCTTGGTTGTGTTTTTTTGTTTTTTTGTAGATATATAACATTATAGGGTGATTCAAGGTTTGAGGTTCACATATAGTGATCTTATAATACTGAGATAGGTGGTTTGTGCATTTATGTATCTAGTCGTTGAATATTACGCGAAAAAGTGCCCAATACCCTAGAAAAGGGTATTGCATGATTAGGGGTTTTAGCCTTGTTAATGACTTGAATGCCTTGTTTTATTGATTAAAGGATATTTGATTGTCAATAGGGTTAATTTCCATGATATTTCTGTGTTACCACACTTGTTTTGATATTGACCATTTGGTATAGCTTTTCCAAATTAGGCTTCTTTGTTTTCCATGCGTCATGTTATTAGGATGGAGTGACATTTATCCGACATGTTTTGATATTATGTAGACTATTTAGCCATGTAGTTCATGTTTTTTACATTGGATTCCTTTAATAATTTGTGAATGATTGACTTACACAAGGATGTGGGAACTTAGTGTATTATACCATATGGAAAATAGATATTGGGGGCTTCACCACAGTGTCTGTTTACTTTTTTTTTGTTGCGATAATATATTGGGGGTGGACATTGTGCTCCATTAATGTGTCTGCAATTTCTTCATTACGAGACCACATGGGGAATTTGATGTTGAGTGCTTCCCCATAGTGTTTATATTTACTGATGTGAGTCGAAATGGGGAATTTATCTTGAGTGCTTCCTCAGAGACACTTTGCTAAAGCAGAACCGTAGGGGTTAGATTCTAAGTACGTCCCCGAGGGTTGCTTGTGTTTAATTGGTTTAACTAGGGGGGTTATGCTGTAATTACTTCCCAGAGGGTTATTTGTTTTTGTTTATCTTCTTACATGATATATTGAAATGAATGTACTTGAAACTGTAGGATTGTTTAGAATTGAGTACTTCGTTGTTAAATGCTTCATTTTCCATATTGACTCCCATATACATTCAATGACTGTTAGGAACAAATATTTATGTGGTTTCCTACTTGGATTCATCTCACATCCTTTTTGGGCCATTCTTTTGGGCCCAAAGAGATTATATTGGTGCATGTATCGATAATAGAAAGAGGCTTTCTACTTTAGGTACTTGATTACTATGTAGTTGGAGATCATGGGACCAATCTGAGGCTTCCGATGCTGTTGGAGTTTATTTTTTTATTTGTTCATTGGTTTTGTAATATAATCCACCATTGTGAATTGTTTGGATGTTTTCCTAGAATTATGTATCATGAATCATTTATATATGTGTGATCCAATTGTTTATTACTTATGTTGTTTACTTTTTGCATGTTATTACAGCTACCCATATTGTTATTTATTTATTTTCAATGAATTACTATTTCAATAATAGAATAGTTTTCCTACTATCAAAACCAAGGCCCTTGCTCTAAGATGGAAGACTCTGGCATTTGGAGAAATGTTCTTGAGGTCATGTGACCAATAGGGTTTGGGCATCTCTGGGTGGCTCCCAGAACTGGGATGTTACAAAGTGGTATCAGAGAAATTGTTTTATATTTCACTTACTTTTTTGAGCCTTTAGTTAGGGATATGATAGAATAAGTACTTGGTAATATGTTGTGCTAGGGAGTAGTTAACCTATGTCTGGCATGAACATTCCATGTAGTCTTGCTCTAGGAGAACCATGTGGGTTTGTCGTGTAGAAGAAATCAGGTAGGGAAGCACGAATCAAGTAAATGCCATGTCTTGGGAGAACATGCCATGTGTATGGGGTCATACATGACTAGGGTTGGTAGGAATACACACCCATGTGAAGGATTAAAGGAACACATCGTGTAGGGGATATACACGTTGTGTATCCATGTTTTAAAAAACATGAATTCTTTAAATCTCCTATTTCTTTCTTGAATATTTATGTTTCAGTCCTTGCTAGTCTTGAACTATGTTGTGCGCTTGACCTTCCCGAGTCATGCCACCGAGAAGTCCTCGGGTTGTGCGCCTGATTAAAGGCTATGATCAGATACCATACATGGATGAACATGGACTACCATCAGATATTTCTATAATTCTAGTCATGGAATAAGTCTTTATTCTAGATATAGGTGTTGATGAACAATTTTGAGAGGGATTCATGAGGTTCATGCTTACCTTCCAAAGAGTACTGCATTCTTCCCGGTCCATGGAAGAGTTGACGTGCATTTTTCAACAACAGCATCCTCCCACCTTCAGAAGAGAAGGAGGACCTCAGGGTATAGATTCATGGTTAGAATCCATTCTATCTGTCTTCGAGCATCTAGAGTTTCCTCCAGAGAGGAGGGTGAAGCTCGCTATGTTTATGCTTTGACATTCCGCCAAGAGATTGTGGGATGTGATCTCAAAGGTGAGACACCAGTGGTTCATTTCATGTGACGAGTTCTACTATTTCTTCTATGAATACTTTTACCCGGATACTTTTAGGGCCGATCGATCCTGAGAGTTCATGAGTCTGGAGCTGGGTACACTTTCAGTTATAGAGTATTCTTTTTGATTAACATAGTTGCAGTGTTTCACGCCTATTCCAGGAGGTGATGAGTTATTTCTATGAAGGATGTTTGAGGATGTTCTTAGACACGACATTATATATCAGGGGACCATATTAAATATGACTTCCATCACTTCTATAGTCAACCATATAATAATCATAGAGTGAAATTTGCCGGATTCTGGAGCTTTGATCTAGGGTGTCTCAGTATTCGGAGTTTGTACCCCTCTAACAGATATCAGGAAGCGCCACAGGGAGTCAACACACAAAGATCATAGTAGATGGGATTCTTATTCTTGTGGCTAGGTGGAGTGATATCTTTGCGGGAAGAGAAGGAATAAGAGGCCACATTTGCCAAGAGACATAGTATAGTACTGATAATATGGAAAGATGTGACATCTTTATCACTTTTGTCCAATCTTCTCACTAGATGTTGGTGATAGGAGTTCTGTTTCGAATCCTTGTACCAGATAAGGACCAATAGTTTTTCATCAGTCTGGGATCTAGAGTTCTTCTGGCTATTTTGGACGAGGTAGATGTCGTAGTAGTGGTTTCCAGTCGGCAGGGTTTTCACAACAACAGGGTGTATCTGCTTAGGGTGGTAAGGCAGGATCACAAGGCCATGGTACAAGCCATGCATTTTTAGTGGAGCAGAGCCAGTAGTAGCAGGATCTTAGAACCTCTATAGTTCGATGTACTATCCTAGTTGCCTCAGTTTTAGCTTCACCTCTTTTCGATGTAGTGGCATCCAATAGTTTCATATATGTTGGTTTTTAAGGGCCTTGGGCTATGTATCCTTACTTGTATTGACATATTAACAATGGAAACTCCGTTGGGGACCATAATGGCTAGTGTACGTCAGTTCAAGGAGTTCCCTCTTGAGGTCGGTGGGTGTCACTTATTCTAGGACCTCTTTGTCTTTAAGATGACATGGTATGAAGTCATTCTTGGGATGGACTAGTTAGTTTCCTTCCAGGATGTTGTTGATTTCTATCACCATAGGGTGATTTTTAAGAAACAAAAGGTATGACCCTTTTTATATAATGGAAAATGGGATGTCTAGGAATGTAGAGAAGGATTCAAGCTTCATGGGTTTGGAGGAGTTATACCCCAGATTTCTATTCTCTATAAAGACAATTGAGGGACTTTATTGATGGTATTTGCTCCTATGGTATATCTTTTTAGAGATGTATTTTCATAGGAATTTTCATGTTTTTATCCAGAGCGTGAGGTATAATTTTCTATTGAGCTCATACCAGGAGTTTCACCGATGTCCATTCTTCGTTATAGTATGGATACACTAGAGTTATAAGAGATCAAGGAGCAGCTGGAGGAGTTACAGGAAAAGGGTTTCATCCAAACCAGTACTTCTCCTTGGGGTTCACATGTCCTATTTGTGAATAAGGATGATGATACCCTCTGACCTTGTCTGGATTATTGGAAGCCGGA
Organism: Viscum album; assembly: GCA_963277665.1. NCBI lineage: Eukaryota > Viridiplantae > Streptophyta > Magnoliopsida > Santalales > Viscaceae > Viscum > Viscum album. The sequence continues at coordinate 1,541,772,150 of OY728135.1, read as the reverse complement.
ACAGTTGACGGTCCAGAACCGATATCCCTTACCTAGGATTGATGATCTCTTTTATCATCATTGTGGATCCCGAGTGTTCATGAATATTGACATAAGATCTAGTTACCCTCAGTTGTTCATTTGACCATTTGATATACCTCTTACAACCTCTTAGAGCAGCTATGGTATATACGAGTATGTGGTTATGCTGTTAGGTCTCATGAATGCGCCTGTTGTTTTCATGGCTCTGATGAACTGAGTGTTCCATCCATACTTGAATTATTTCATGGTAGACTTCATGGACGATATCTTGGTGTAATATCACACTCGACACAACCATGATACACATCTTGAGATCATTATGAGTACCTTGAGAGAACATCAGTTATATTATATACTCTTAAAATGAAACTTTTGGATGGACCGACTTCAATTAACGGGTCATGTCATCACCAAGACAAGAGTATCATTAGACCTAGAGAAAGTTAGATCAGTAGTTTCCTAGAGGAATCTGAAGAATGACTTTAAGTTAGAGAGTTTTCTAGTGTTGGAATGTTAGTATAGGTGTTTCATACAAGAATTTTATTGCATAGTAGTGCTATGGATGGGCCTGAATTAGAAGGGTGTGAAGTACCTGTTGTCAGATTCTTGTGAGTCAGCCATTCAAGAGCTGAAAGGGAGGTTGAATTCAACACCTATACTATCATTTTCAGAGCCGGGAAAGAGCTATAATGTTTATGGTGATGCAAGTATTGGGATGGGAGCAGTGCTTATGCAAGAGGAGGAGTTGTTGTATTGGGTCTCAGTAGTTGAGGCTACGTGAGAGGAATTATCTAATGCAAGATCTTGACTTGGCGACTATTTTTTATTACTTCCATTATTTACTTGTTTCATGTTATTAATAATTCTGCTATTGTTATTTGTTTATTTCTAATTCCTTACTCTGCCAATGAGTTCATATTTAACCCACTATCACAGCCAAAGACCTCACTACTTGTTGTCAGCCTCTGGCGTTTGGGGAAATGCGTTTGAGGTCATGTCACCAATCGGGTACGAGACACCTCTGGGCGGAACCCGGAACCGGGACGTTACAGGTAACACACCTAGGGTATTTATCAGACAAACTTTTTCTTCCTATGGATTGAAATTATCATTTGGTTCATGAAAAAATAGTATCAAACCATGTATTATTATTTTTTGGAATATTTTTCGGTAGTTTCTATAATATGATTATTATTGGGATTAATGTGGATAGTGTGTGGGAGTTCTTACCTAGATATTTTATGCACTAATCCTCAATATTCCATGGACCATTTATAGTTTACAGTTGTTTCATTGATATGTTTTTTATATCATTAATTAACATTGAAATATTTTTATTGTGACATGGTCCCTAAGTAGGGAATCAATATTGTTGGAGAAAAATTTAACTTTAGAGTAAAAATTCATGAATGCACCAGGCCACTTGGTTATCACGAATCGTCTAATGAACCCTATGAATCCCATGAATAATGGTTCTATATCTAATTAAAATAAAATAAAACGGTTGGAACATGGAAATACGTACTGTGTGTTCAATACACACACAATATAATGTATCCTCTTGAATTTTTGCTTCCATTTCTTTTCAAGAATGACCCCAATGCTATATATCATATGTGGGATCTTATATAAGGAAGTTATTATGGTTTAATGATATTGATTTTATGTGATCTGATTTATTATTTTTTATATATGCCTTGTTTTTTCAGGTAGATACAATGTGTTATATGTTTTGAATAAATATTTGTGATAAAAAAATTATTTTATAAACATTTTATTTTAAAAAAAATTATTTAATTGGATATGAATGGATTTATTCTATTTTATTTTATGAATTTTATTATGGATTAAAAATATGATTATATTTTGAAAATGGGTTTTGAACATTTTAGTTATGTAAAAGGATTTGAGTACTATTTTGGTTTGGATTTTATTTTATTTAAAAGGGTCCAATAAGACTTCTATATTGTAAAAAAATTTTTGTTGTCTAAAAAACATAAATTATGAAAGAATAATTTTCAATAAGGGGTGTTTTGAAAATTTATATATATAGTATTTTTCAAATTAAATACCTTTCAAAATGAATTTTGAACGTTTTGTAGATTTAAAATGTATGATTTTACATTTAAATTTAGTTGGGAAGTGCTTTAGTATTAAAGGGTTCATTAAAAATATTTAAGGGTGATTTGGTTTTGAAATAGGGTATATTGAAAATTTAGAGTGATGTGAGGTAACTTAATGGGTTATTTTGTTATAGAATTTTTAAATTTATGAAACATGTTTTTGTTTTTAAATGGGCGTTTTTTAATTTTCCCATTAATTTTTGGAATGATAGATTTTTTTGAGTGTGTGCATATTGTCTAATGTTTCATGATTGTTGATAAATTCCTCTCAAGATGGTGTTAATGAAGGATTTATACTTTTACTAATTACTATGTGTATTACTCTTAGTTAGTGGCTCTGACTAGAATCTGAGTTGATTGGTGGACATGATATTTTCTTCTCTATAAGACATGTTGTTTTTTGTCCTTATATATGATGTATTAATATAAAATTTAATTAAATCTTTGGGTTTTTAATTATATTTAGAGCCTCAGTGGTGAAATCGTGTAGATGAATTCTTGGATACACATGTGTAAAATTTATGTGGTTTATTATTTCTAGGATATTATTTAATTGGTGGAATACATGGTTATTTATTTCTATTTCAGGGATGGTGATAAATTAGGGATTTGTGTATATATATTTTTTATTTTTTGGATAACATTTAATTTTTTGGTTTTTTCATGCCTTGACATTTTTTTTCTTGTCTTATGATTCTATTATGTTCTTCATTTTTGGTCATTTTAGGGAATGTCATTAATGGGTTCATCATGAGTGATATTGGAGTTTTTCTTGGGGAAACAGTATTGATATTTCCTTTGATCCATTGTGAACATAGTATAGATATCCATTTTTGGGTTTTCAAGAAATGGTGTTCCTGATTTATGTATCTAGTTTTTATATTGAGTATTTTTACGTGAGTCGTGTTCCCATGATGTTTCATATTTGATGGAGCATTATTAGATATTCATTTTGAGCCTTATGGGTAAGGTTAATGGTAAGTTTTTGTTACTATCCTTTTAAAGATTTGTTACTTTCCTGATTGGTAATGATATATTTGAGAGTTTGAGGTTGGTCCTAGATTAATTTAAATGGATATTGGATTTCGTTGATTATTATTAAATTTTGAAAGATGTTCCCCAAGGTAGGAACTTTAGACTCTTGTTTCTTCAATCCTTGACACATGATTAAAAAAATTTAAAAATGTTGGGAAGACATATTATAAATATCTATCACTTTAAGATATTTCCATGTATTCATATTAATGTTCTTCGAATAGATGATAAATATTTTTGGTGATGACACATAGTGGTTTATGGTATTTTTTTATCTTAACTCCCCTAGTTTGTGATTTTACTATTCAAATTTTTATCATATTTTATGCTATATAATATTTCAGTTATATTTTTGGAATGTTTTTGTTGGTTTTTATGTGTTTTGGAGAGGTTGGAGAAGGTATATGGTTTGATAATGGTTTCAAGAAACGTTGTATGAAAGATAATGGTTAGGGAATGGTTTGAAAATTAATATTGCTTAACAATGCATATTTTTATTTATTTTATAGATCAAATCACATGATTAGTGAATTGTTTGAAAAATAAAATTCCCTAGCCATTACTTGAAGATAGCAATATCTGGAAATATTATGTAAACCCAGAGACTAAAACAAAAAACCTCATTAATTCTCTCTTTAAATATGCTTTAGTCTTCTTGGGATATATAAGAATATTTTCATTGATCATTTATATTTGAACATTTTTTACAATTATTCATTAACTGTTTTATCATGTAAATAAATGGTTTAGAACATGATCTTGTTTCACATATTGGATCTTCATATAGTTTTTTAATGAGGCCATAGATTTGTGTTATAATACCCAAATATATGGGGTTATATGAGCTTTGATCAGTTTGCCTCGGGTTTGACAAAGAAATAAAAGTAAGGGGTCAGATATAAGGGATTATGAAGTAATCATTGAACCAACAATATCTATTGTATGTGGTAATTTATATTCCAAATTTTATTGGAATGTGAAGTCTCATGGGTTTCATAAACAATTCACTACTTTTTTGAATTTATTTTCCGTAACAAAACGAAACTAAATTTTATACTACTGGTATGTTCGGGAAACATTGGATGAAAATTTCAAACAAAAAATCATTGAAAAATTGTTAAATGAGTTTCTCAAATAAAAAAGGTTTTTGTAATGTGTTCTATAAATAGATAGGTATTGTGTGTTCATGTTCATGTGGGATAGATCATGTCTGGAAGTGAAACCATTAAATAAAAAAAATATGAAGTATAATAGTGTGATTTTCCATCATTAAATTATAAAACATTAAAACGATCATGATCTTAACTTCCACCCTTAAAAAAACATGTGGATGTTCATGATGAGAAGTTAAACCATCAAATTGGATCAAAATTTGATGAATTTTCAAATGGTTTAATCCCCACTCATGGGTATAGGCAGGTCTAAGACATGCATGTTTGGGTGGGTGTGTTAGTAGGGGATGGTTATTTCATGTTGAATATAAGGAATTGTTAATTCTTATTGATATGAAAATTAATAGTTTCATTATATACACTAAAAAATATCTTATTTTTAATATTATGAAAATTAATTTACGTGATTTTGATATTCTTCAAACCTATTTTACAATTTGGTGATACTGACTATTTTAGTTATTATTAGAATATGAGTTAATCTATTGGGGTTTCTTTTTTGGGTATGATTACATGCCAAAAAAAATATATAATTGGTTGTGTATGTAGATATAATTTTATATTATACAGAAAAGGGGAAGATTTATTACTTATATATTGTGGATTCTTGATGTATCCTTCATAGGTGGTTGTGATGGAGTGTTTTAGTGGTTCATATCTTGGTTTTGATATGTTCCACCTTGGCGGAAAAGTCATTACTGGTATGGAGTCTTAGTATTATTATGTAAACTATTATATTTTTACCTTAATATTTGTCTTTGATACATGATTATATTAGTTTCTATTACATCCACCATATATATATATATCCTATGTTTTATTTATTTCATGTTTATCAAGATATGGTTTTATTTTTGTTTGTTAATTGGGAAAATTGATCTGTATTGTACCATTTTGTTAAAACCATTATAATATATTTCCTTCCTTTTGTGTGTTGGTACTTCGACCCAATTTTGTAAGTACCTCAAACTTGTTCCAATAAAATGTATATGTTATGATTGTTACTGTTTTTTTAGTTCATTTCATCAATGGGTTCTCGCAGCTGATTTTTAATCTAATGAATCTCATTTCACAGGGTGTGGTTGGGACTTTTTCTCAGGACCTTCCATTTACAGTAAGGAATTTATAGAGGCAGAAAGTGGACGAGTGGTGAGTTTCTCACAACCTCTATCACTGAATATTTTCATATTTTTTTACTGTTATTTAACTATAGGTTAGCTTAATTAGTTTTTTGGACATTGAATTCTACTTTTCCTAGATTTTTTCTATAGTGCATGACTTATGGCCTAAATCTTCATGGAGTAGTGTTACCCATAATTAGAGTGAATTTTAACTTCCATGGTTTGACCTACATGGGAAGTGCGTGTTTTGGATGACCAATATGAGTAATTGGGTGACTTACCCTTCCATAGAGAGTTTATTATGCACTACATTGTCATGAGTCAGAAAATCATGCAACAAGAATGCGATATGGATGCACTATTTAACAGTCATTTATTTAATGGTGGTTACATGGTTTGTAAACTATATAGTAAAACCATATGAATGTGTTTATTCTTACCAGTACTCCTGTATAGTTGTCTCACGACTTACCATACTGTGCAGACTAACCATGTGACTTACCCATAATTTTATATTGTGTTTTCAAAAAAAAATCACCCTTTATTAATTTAATAATATTATCAAAATATGACCCATTTATTATAACATTTCCAAAGTACCTTCGATGGAATCTCCCCCCTTAATTGATAATTTTACGGTCCACCAATCCTCTCCTCATTTTTATTATTTGAAGGCAATCTCTCTTCTCATTCTGTTATCCTACTTTTCATTTTCCACCCCCTTTCCATTTATACCCCCTATGAAAAGAAACCAATAGACTATGTTGTCCAATTTAGGTGTTCATGTTGTTTGGTTCTTATATGTTTTTATGCCTCAATATTTCTTTTTACTCATGTTGTTTGTTGCAATAGTCCCCATTATTGGCAAAAACATCTAGTTTGACTATCAATTAACCAAGGTATGGGTTTTTGTGATTTTCCTAAAATTGTTTTGTAATTTTATGATTGTTTTCTCTAAAAATTTTATTTGGTCAACTATATATGCATAGGAATGTGGAAACATACTTATTAATGCCATAAAAGAGTTTCCCATACAACATAACATTTATACATTCTATTTACGGTGTCAAATAAAATAAAAAGAATATAAAAATATGTTAATAAATAATTTCAATAAAATGTATTGATTGATATTATTTAACATTTTCCTGGTTAATAAATGAATTTTTTAACGACATTTTCAATTTTTTCTAATTTTAAATGAAATATGTTATGTTATTTCATTGATAGATTTTCAAATATTTTTGGTAAAATATTTGAAATGTAATTTGGGGGTTTGATATCAATAATTTGAATATAAACCAATATATGATATCCCACAATTACATGTACACTTATTAGATGTTTTTGTTGGAACATTTATTATGTTTTCTAATAGTGTTTGGGTTTGTGGGGTTCTAAAGCCCTTTTGTTGAAGTGTGACCCTAAGGGGAATTTGATAAATTTATTTTCTGTGGATTGTGGCCAACATGTAATATTTTATATTATTAATCAAAAGGGAATGAGATTGTTTCTTATGATTATTTATCTAGTGATATGTTATTTCCAACATTTTATTATATTTATGCTTGTGATTTCTCACCTCTTATTTATTTTCATACAAGGGGACCCAAGGAATCATAATGAGGGTTGAAAAAAATTACTAATTAGTCCTCATAAGGATATATTGATCCCTTGTGGGGAAGAGTATTACAAGTCCCTAGAGTGGGTTCCACTGATGAGGCCTATTGGTTTTAGACATAGTAAATAATCAATAGTTCTATGTGTGGCTTTGAACAATGTATGTCTAGGGTCACACTAAAATATGTTTATGAATATACCTTGTTTACATGATTATTCTCATTAGATAATTGCCTCCTTTTCATTAATGTTCTTGATTGGAACTAGCGTGTCATATGCCCATGCTTGTATTGTGACATGATATCTTAGTGATATATTCTGATTTCGATAATTCCCTTAGAAATTTAAATTTCAATTATTTTTTTAAAAATGTATTAATATTTGGAAATTTAAATGAGGAATTTAAATGTTCTTTTTGATTAAAAATGGTTCAAGGATGATAAACAGTTTTCCATGTTATTATTTTCATTTAACAAGAAAATGAAATGGGGAGTTTTGGAAATGTTGATGGATATTAAATTTGACTTCCATATGAAATAGAGAAAACATTTTCAATGGATTTTAAATCTAATGTAAGATAGGATATATTTTGTACATTATTTGGAAAATAGTTCATTACTTACCTATTATGATTAGTTTCATTAACACCGTTTATAACCTACTAATTTTAAATAGTTTTTATGAATTTTTTTTCACATTCCATGTATTGTTTTTCTAGTGGGTTTGATTATGATTCTAGTGAAATGTGATATGGAGGGTGAACAAGGGATAAAAAAATATTATTGTAGTTTCCTTGGATGAGTGGTTTTAATTGTATTATTTTTTGATGCATATCTATTGGTATGTGGACTAGGATCATGGTGATATTTATTTATTTTTTTATTTATGTGTGGTGGTTTACTTATTATTAAGTTGTGTGTCTCCTTTTATATCTAATAAAAACACTAATTTAAGATTTTATTATCGATGTGTCTGAAATTTACTCAGGCTGAAATAATTCCCAATGAATACTTTAAGAGAACCAAGTACAATGTTTCTATCCTTTAGTGTTTGGGAACATGTCGTGTGTTTGCACACAAATTCCTTGAGCAACTAGTGGATAGATTTATTGGTTTATTTTTCAACAGGAACCATCATTTCTTCCATCTAATTATGGGGGTTCTTCCCATATGATAAATATTCCATAGACTTATTACCCTTCTGTCCATATATCATGAATATCCAAATTCCCTTAAATAGTTTCTATAATGATTATTCCCACAGTAATGACATGTGGGGGGATGTATTTCCTTTCTTCTATAGTGTTTATTTACTAGTCATTCCAAAAAAAACTGCATTATTTTCTTATTTTCATCATTTTAATGAGACTAATAAGAATCACCTATCTCAATATTCACATTGAGGGAATAACAAAAAAAATTCCATAGATTCTGAATCATGAATCATGAATTATTTTCAAATAGTTGAATTTAGAACACTACGAAAGTGGTTATCCTTAATTTTGGTTTCATATGAACATTCTAGGGAAAACCATGAAATCCTTATAATCATTTGTTAAATTTATCTAATACATTAATACACATTTTTCATAATTACAATGAAATCCCTCTCTATATTAATATTGATAATGAGGGGAAAATACTTTTCTAAAAAAATTTATTTAATAATTTTCACTCAATTGAGTGGGTTTCTAGCTCAGGCTTCGTGTTCGTGAACATTTTTCACCAATGATCACCTTATCCATATAAAAAATAAATGTTTAGAATGACATTATCATATTCCAATAATTAGAAGAAAAATAATATCTTCTATGTTAAATTAATATATTAGTCCATGTTTATAGGATCATATGATCCAACAAAATTATGATGGCTTTGTCACATAATGGACATAGAAACAACTATAACACTTTTAGAATAATGGGGCGTTATATATGATTCAAGTGATTATTCATAACATGATCTAGTTTATAAGGAACTATCATGATTTTTTTGAATCCCTCTCCTACCAGGTTTGGCATATCATTAGGGAAATCATCACATTTTGCACCACATTTCATATGGATAAGATTACTCTTATTTCTTATAGTTAACTAATGTAAATTAAATTTATGAATGAAAAGAATAAAAAATAACCATTTAAAAGGGAAACTATAAATATAGAAAAAGTTTTCATATAATAACATGTATACAACAACAAATTTGTTTATAGGTTTCAATCTAGGTTATCCATGGTAATTTTCATATTGGGTTCTCTAACCTAGCTAGATTTATATTACTTCATCAAATTCAATAACAATATATTTATTCACTAATAATTGTTTATAAAGAGTATTTCTATAAACCAGATAATATTCCGTGGGAGTTTCAAAATAGGTGTTCAGTTTGGCCCACTTGTCATGAAGTGAGTAAAGAGAGAGTTAATTCACAACCAATCTATTTCCTAGTTATTATCCATAACTAAAATGTTGTTCCATAATGAATCAACATGTTTGTATCTACACCGAGTATTCATTTCATGGAAACCACATGCTCTAAAACTCACTAAATTTTCTAGATTCTTTCCATAAACATATCCCTAGGAGGTCTACTAATTATTTCATATTTTAATCCATAAAAATAAAAATAACTTCCTTTAATTCCAACTATAAAAACATAATCCTCATATAATTTCTATTTTATGAATTTTAACATTATGTTACAAAAAATAAGACTCTTGAATCTAGACTCATAGAGTATTGGGATATTAGATACATAAAACATGAACTTAAATGTAACCAATATATATGTATATATATTTAATTATCAATAATTTTCTCATATATCCCAATTATTTTCATTTACAGAATAATGTACCCTAAGGAAATACAAAAAGGAAAAGGGTGAGATAAATATCCTAGTAATAGGATAATCAGATAAAATCACTATAACCAGTAATATAAATGAGATAAGAAACATATCAAGATAAAATAAAATAGAATAATCATATATAATAAACTTAAATCCTAGAAAAAATGAATATGAAATTATATTTTCATGAAATCATATAAATTTGGAATCAACAAAAAACATAAAATTACAGTTAAAATTTAAACCATAATGCTAATACAACTAGGACGGTACCTCACTCCCCTGGATTCCACTCTTGGGCTCTCGACTTTGCTTCCTCCCTCTAGGGCTTTGTTCCCTCCCTAGAAGCTTCATATCCAGTTTTTCTTATTCTCCCCTTTGATATCTCATTTCTCAGTCCCTCAGCGTCGCCTCATCATCTCTTAGCATCAGTTCTCAGTATCTCTTTGGTGTTCGTGTCGGTAGCTTCCTGGTGGTGTTGGTAGTGCATTTTTGGTGTGTGCGGTGATTTTACTTTGGTAGATTTCTATGTTTTCTAGGAATCTCACACAGTTTGCGGGTTCTGATAAACGTCAGACATCGCCAGTGGTTTTTTGTCATGGTGGCTAGGATTTTGGCGCTTCAGGGTGAGATTCCTGGAGAGGTTCATCGTACGGGTCTCGAATGTTCATCCTCTCGTTTCCACGATGGCATCAACTCTTTGATGACGATGAGAGTGACTCAATAGCAATGAGGACGGTCCCTGTTCGATGTTGAAGGTTTCAGATGAGTATTTCTGGCGAGTTTTGTTGACGTGCATGGATAGTGATGATGTAGGTGATGACATTTTGATGATGGTGGTGAATGTTAGGTGGTGATTTAGTTGGTTATGTTTTGATGGAGTTGGTGAGCTGTTTGTTTTGGTTTGGTCCTGTGGAAGTATGATGTTCCCTCTTTTGAATTTCAAATTTGGAATCTATTTTTTTGTGGCAACAATGTGGATTGGTGGACCCTGTTTGGTTTGTGTCCTTGGTGACAGTCTCATATTTGTGATGATTGATTTTTGTTGTTGATGTTTGATTTTGGTATGTTTTCTTTGAATATATTTATGGGGTACATGTTGGTCACAATGTGAACTTTCTGTCAGGTTCTCACTTACCCATAAAGTGGTTTTTAATAATAATAATAAAATGGATTGTGGAATAATGCTAATGAAACTAACATAGTGTGTAATGAAATCAACCCAAGCACCATGAGCGGTATCTAATAAGATGAATGTTTTACCCAATGAATTGTGGGTTTTATAATTAAAATATAAACTATTAGATTCATAAAATTAAGATGTATATGTGTTACACATAAGTAAATAAATCATATGGAATATGTTTAATAAAAGTCCATGAAAATTAAAATGGTTACATATTATTACCCAAAAGAATAACTGAATGGATGATCAAAAATATTCCCGTGAATGAAGTGATTATATATATTTTCCAACAATTAAATTGATAATGAATCATAAGTCATGTTTTTTTACAATTGGTGTGGATAGTTTTAAAAGATCATACAAGGAAGTAAGAAAATGATACGTTAGAAAGGGGTTTTAAAAATATTGTATGGATTCATTAAAGAAAGTAAGAGCTTAATATAATCCATTAAACAAAAAATAAATCTAAATGGGTTTTTATGAAATAATGTGTATTTTATAGAACATAAAATTATAAAATTACTAGATGAATTAGTATATTAAATGTGATAATAATTGGATTAGTCCTTTTAAATAACGTTTCTATGAAGGAATTAGGAAGAGAACCTGGACAATTTTTATTATTCCCATCATTGTTGTAACACCCCAGTTCCGGCTGCCACTCAATGGGTGCCCCGAACCTGGTTTGCCACATGACCTCAAGTGAATTTCCCCAAATGCCAGAGGCTACCGAGTAGCAGCAAGGACCCAGGTCTGATAGTGGGGAAACTATTCCCTAATTTGTCAAAGTGTAGCGTAGAGGAATACAAAATAAACATACAACAACAGCGGAAGTAGTAAACCATACACAAATGAAATAAACAACTGTAGTAGATATAACCAACCAGATATATAGATATGATGCAACATGTCTCAATTTCTAAGGAAACAACCAGAACAGGTTACATAGTAGTACAATACAATACAGAGTACAAGTACAGAAAAGCAAAGCAGGACAGCCAACAACATCACGCGCCTAATCCCAATCCCATGCTCTCCTACACCCTTGCAGCAATCAAGTACCTGTATAATGAATCTTTCCCCTATCCACACCTGCAGAAACGTAATCTGTTGGGGCCGAAAAGCATGACCCAAACAGGGTGTGAGAAATAAATTCCCAGTAGGCACCCACCAAAGGCCCGTGCCCAACTATGTTAAAGCATGCAACAATAGTGTGCAGTAATAAAATGAAATAAATTAAGCAGTACCGAAAGTAACTAACTTAACCAGTTATATTGCCATTTTAATAATCATTTAATCATTTATTTAAAATAACACCACAATGAATATTCTAATTAAACAGTTGAAGTCCTTAGAAATGTAAAATCCTACTCTCGGTTAAAGCGAAACCATGCACAAGAATCATCCCACAGGAATACGGATATTTCCAACAGGCGTAAGTAGTGTTGCCCACATGCACAGAATCAACTGCCCACAAGCACGAAAGAAGTTTCCCACAAGCTAAGTAGTACAATTTCCACAGGATACTCACAACACTGCCCTCAGGGTAAATAGGTAACCGGGCCACGCCCAACATGTAAATAAAAATTCACAAGCAATTACTCTCAAGGAAATTCTATAATCATTAATTTAGAGGCATACCCTCAGGTATCCCGGCCAAACGGCTAAATGGAATAACACACCCCTAGGGTGGTCCTGGATCCAAGAAACAATCTTAAACATCATTTTATTATCACAATTAGTTATCTATTCAATTCAAGGTATTTAAATAGCTATGGCCTCGGCCACATGACACCCCAAATATGGGTTCATAGCTCAAAAACGCACAAAACACACAGCAGTTGGTTAACAAACACCAAACCGCCTACGTTAAATGCCAACGATCAATATACGTGAACATCAATTCCAAAAATTCACATGAATCATGTAGCTCTGACAAAGAAGAAAACACATTCAAACATAAATAACATTCCCTCGGGAAAGAATTGGTAAGAACGGCTTAAGGATAGCCGAGGGCATACCCGTGTGATTCCAATGAGATTGTCCGAGGTGGAAACAGATTCCCGGTTTGCGATTGACGGATCCTGAAAGGTTCATTTGTCCCCTCCCACTCCTTCCTCTGTTTCTAATCCTTCCCTGTGAATAGGGGAGGATACTACCCATTTTAAGCGAGAAAAACAAAGTACACTGTGTGTACATCCGAGTACATGGGGTGTACTTCTGAGTACACGGCGTGTACTTCCCATTTTTAAACTGTTCCTCTGGAGGCTTCCCACCAGCGCAGCACTGTTCACTTGTTGACATGACTACACGACGTGTCTTCATGAGTACATGGCGTGTGCAACCCCACAGCTGGCCATCACCTTACTATTCGCCTGCCAACTAACTACAAGGCGTGTAAAGGACCACTACATGGCGTGTAGTCTGTTCCTACACCCTTCATCACCGACACAGCCACACGCCCCATGTACTCATCCCACATAGCTAAATTTACTTGGCGTGTACTTTCCAAAATTCAGGATTTTCCCCCATTTTTCATATTTTCTCAAAAACACTTAGGGAAAAGAGAAAAGAAGAAACATGTACCTCAAAATAAGAACCGGGTTCTTACAAACTTCCCCCTTTAAAGCATTTCATCCCCGAATTTCCCTTCCAAGGGTGGTGAAGATAAAGCTGAGAATAACTCTAGCCACTGAGCACGTACGTCGGTCTCCCACTCCCAGGTTTCGTCCTGCACTCAGCCATGCTTCCATTGCACCCGTACAACAGGAATTGACTAGCCTCGGAGAACCTTCATGATCCTATCAAAGATACACATCGGATGCTACTCAATGGACACATCTATTTGAAGCACAACCTACTCTGGATGAAAAACGTGAGATGGGTATGAATGATAGTGGCACAACTGAGACACATGAAAGATGTCATGCCTGGCCTGATACCTATGTGGTAACTGCATCCGATAGGCAACCGACCCGACTCTCTCCAGACTCTCAAATGGACCACATACCTTGGAGAAAGATTACCCTGTCTCCTGAACCGATTGTGTCCCAGCCTCAGCGAAACACGTAGGAAAACCTGATCCCCGACCACGAACTTTAAAGGTCATCTGTGGCGGTCAACATAAGATTTCTAACGAGACTGCGTAGTAGCCATCCACTTCTGAATCAACTGGACCTTCTCAGAAGTATCCTGCACAAGACGTGGTCCCTGTAAAGCTGCATCACCTGCCTCTAACTAGCATAACGGTGATCGGAATGAGCTACCATATAAAGCCTCATATGGTGCTATCACAATAGTTTCCTGAAAACTGTTATTATAGGAAAAATAGAATATGGCTATGTGCTTCTCCCAAGAGCCCCCAACATCCAGGATGCATGCACGTAGAATTCCCTCAAGCGCCTGCTAAGTACGATTTGACTGGCCATCTGTCTGAGGGTGGTATGCTGTGCTCAGAATCACTTGTGTACCTAGTGCCCTCTGAATGATCTACTAGAAATGAGACGTAAACAGGCATCCAAATCTGAAACGATAGAACGAGGGACCCCATGAAGACGTACAATCTCTCAGATATACAACCTTCCGAGCTCGTCAACACCGAAGGTCTCTTTGATCGGCAAAAAAGTGAGCTACTTTCGTGAGTCTATCCACAACAACACACATGACATCATTGCCTCGAGGTGACCATAGTAAACCAGTCACGAAATCCATTACGACATCATCAAATTTCTACTCCGGAATGGTTAACTGCTGTAACAGTCTGGCTGGACTATGATGTTCTGCCTTCACCTACTTACAGGTGGAACCCAGCCACCAGTACTGACGTCTCAAGTCACGGTACATCTTGGTAACCCCAGGATAAACTTCCCAAGCTGAAGCATGAAACTCTCGCATCAGCTCCTCGCGTATATTCCCTGGAACCCATACTCTTCCATGGAAACACAGAACCTTATCATCGCCTATCGTCCAACTAAGAGAAGGTTCCTCAATTTCCACTGACTCCCATAGACCAAGGCCTTTTGAATCAGAAAGATTTCTCATCCTCACTCTATCCAGGAGGGTAGATGTCACAACTATATAGGAAAGATAAGTTTTCCCCTGATTGTCTTCCACCTCCAAATGCATCTCAGAGAACAACGCCATAAGCTTCCACTCACCACTGGTCTCCTACACTGCCAGTAATTGAGTCTTTTTGATCAGTGCATCAGCTACTGCATTACCTTTACCACGTGAATAGACAAGCTCAAAATCAAAGGACTGTAGGTATTCCACCCACCTCCGCTACCTCAGATTCAAGTAACGCTGAATAATAATATACTTGAGGCTTTTTTGGTCAGTGTAACCCACAAAATGCTATCCCATTAGATAATGTCTCCAACATCGCAATACATGAACAACTGCAACAAACTCAAGATCATGCATTGGGTAATTCCTCTCATGTGGCCTTAACTGCTGAGACCCGTACGAAACACCCCAATCGCCCTGCATCAACACTGCTCCCAACCCAATACCTGAGGCATCACAATAAACTATATAGCTCTTCTACTGATCTGGATGTATCAGGATCGGTGCTGATGTCAAAATTTCTTTTAGGTCCTGAAAGGGTGCCTCACAAGATTCTTTCCAAATGAACTTCACACCCATCTTAGTCAAACCCATCAATGATACTGCTAAGCGAGAGAAATCCTGGATGAAACGTTTGTAGTAACCAGCCAGCCCCAAGAAACTCCGTATCTCAAACACATTCTTAGGATTCTCTTAGGAAACTACTACTTTCACCTTCTCTGGGTCTACTACAACTCCTGCCTCTGAGATTATATGACCCAGGATGTGAATCTGGTCCATCCAAAAGTGGCACTTTGAGGGCTTAGCATATAGTCGATGCTCTCTCATTGTACTCAATACGATCTCAATATGGGTGGCATGGTCGTGTCGAGTGTGAGAGTACACCAAGATATCATCCACGAATACTACCATAAAATAAACCAGATAAGGATGGAACACACGATTCATTAGAGCCATGAAATCTTCTGGCACGTTCATGAGTCCGAACGGCACAACCGTATAATCGTATAGACCATACCTTCTCCTGAAAGATGTGAGAGGTATATCAAATGGTCTAAAAGGAAGATAATGATATCCTGATCTCAAGTCAATCTTACAGAACACTCGTGCTCCCTGAAGTCAATAAAAAAAATCATCGATCCTTGGAAAGGGATATCAGTTCTTAACCATCAACTGGTTCAACATCCGATAATCCTCCCATAGTCTGAGAGTACCATCCGCCTTCTCTACAAAAAGGACCAGAGAACCCCAAGGAGAAGTACTGGGTTAGACGAAACCATTTGACTGTTACTCCTATAACTTCCTCATGAGCTCCTATAACTCATGTGTAGCCAACCTATAAGGAGGAATGGACACCGGTGTTGCCCCTCGAACAAGATCAATAGAGAAATCCACCTCATGTTCCAGAGGTAGACCTAAAAAGTCATCCAGGAAGACATCCCTGAAACGATCAACCACTGAAGGGAAATTTGTCTGACAAGTCCCCTGGTCGTCCAGATATAAACTTGAAATCTGAGCTATGACTCCACCTCGCCCATGATGCTCTAGTCCAGCTCGACTCGCCTGAACATCCCACTCGCTCTTGTATAGAAACTCTCCTCCCTCTGGTGATGTGAAACTCACCCTGCGATGATAGAAGTCTAAAAAGGCTCAAAAGGGAACCAACCAGTCTATCCCAAGAATGATTTCATAAGCTGCCATCTCTAAGACATAGAGGTCCCAAAGGAAGTGATACCCAACAACCTCAAGGAGGCATTCCTTGCACTGACGCACACCAGCTGTCCTAGTTCACAACGGAGTTTCTAGCATCAATTAATCAGAAGAAGTAGAAACATAGAGCCCAAGGCTCTCCACAACGTGTACATATATGAAACTATGTGTAGCACCCGTATCGAAAAGTACTGAAGATAAGAAAGAAGATACTAGAATAGTACCTATGACTGTAGAAGGTTCGAGATCATGCTCTTGATGGGTCTGTTGCACTGCATATGCCTGCCCAGTGTCGCAGCCCTGCTACACAGCCTGGCTACCCTGAGCTGTCCTTCCATGCTGCCTCTAAGATCATGGTGTCTGGATACCATGGCCATGACCACCATCTCTGCATGCACGCCCTAATGCTTTCCAGTTCACTGACTCGTAAGTATCTACTAGTCCTGCTCCCCCACGCAGAATCTGTATAGAACCCCTCTCACTAGCCATCGGTGGAAACGCCCTGCAAAAATGCTGCAGATGACCCATCCTGCATCAATCTAGGCACTCCACTGGGTCTCGTGGAAACTATGGCCTCTTGTGCCCCTCCTTAACACACTGGTAACACATGACCTGTCTACTTGAAGCATTCTTTGGACTGGTACTACCACCCCGATAGAAGTCCATCTATCTCTTCCTCTTCCCAGTAGGAATAGTACCAGAAACTGGTGCCGAACTTCCCTGGACCACACCACTAGATTCCCGAAGGTTCCTCTCTATAATCAGCACCTGGTTCACAATAGCATGTACAGTAGGTAACCTGAAATCATTCACTATTGCTTGGATGTCATACTGAAGACCATCATCGAAGCGCTTGGCCCTCAGCATCTCATCGCCCACCAGAACGGTTGCAAAACGCTGAAGCTCGGTAAAGAAAGAAGAATATTTCATCACCGACACAGCTCTCTACTGCAGATTCATGAACACTCGAGCTCTGTCTTCCCTCAGGGTCTCGGGAAAGAAGAAGTCATAGAAGACTGCATAAAAATCCTCCCACGCCATGTCTCTGTGATGCTCTGACTGGGTGGTAACATCCCACCACCTCTTGGCTGAATCACGCAGTATGTAAGTCGCGAGCTTGACCCTCCACCCTAGAGGCGGATCAAGATGCTTGAAAATAGTCTACATCGATCTAATCCAAGACTCTGCAGTCTATGGTCCACCATCCCCTGAAATCATAGGCGAATGCTGCTGCTAAAATATACCAGTCAGCTTGAACATAGATGTGGCGTCCTGCAGTGTACCCTGAAAGGTCTGCATGAACCACATAAATCCTTCACGGAACAACGCCTCCATGCTAGTGTCTGGTATAACGGCTGGCGCCACATCTAGCTCTGCTGGAGGATCCACTAGTAGCCTATGCCTCACCATCTCTAGAGTAAACTCGTTACTGCTCTCCTGGCGAACAACGTGTGGTCGTCTAGGCGTCATGACACTATATGGTAAAAAACACGCCTTAGATCAAGATTTATCAATGACCGAAAATGAAGAAACCGAAAAGGGAACAGGGGGAAGAAGGCGTTCAAAATTTGAAAAAAAGACTACACAGTGTGTATACTGACTACACGATGTGTACTTGACTTCCCTTCCCCTGCCCAGGTCCTTCTGCATAGCTTAGCCACACGACTCCCGTTCGAACAAAACTACACGGTGTGTATATCATCTACACGATGTGTATGGTGTTATTTTTCAACTACCCGTGTTGTCTGTGACACAGCTGACTACTCGGCTTAACACTACATGGTGTGTTACACCCGCACACGGCATTTCCATGACCCCATTTCTTAACTAGACGACTAACTCCAAACGGTCTGTCCTCAGACAAGACTACACGGCGTGTCCCAAAGGTACACAGCGTGTACTAGACGAGCTCCGCCGACCCATGTTGTTAGTTACACGACCGGACACATGGCTCACTCTACACGGCGTGTTCGATATACACACGGCGTGTACTCGAAGGGATTACACTGACCCGTGTTGTTAGTTACACGGCCGGGTCCCTTGGTCAGACTACACGGCGTGTTCCATAATGGACACGACATGTCTGTCTTAAGGTTTCCTCTGCCCGTGTTGTTATGTTGCACGACGGACACTGGGTCAACACTACACAGTGTGTACAGAAGATACACGGCGTGTTCAGCCCAAGCACTTCCCCTTCCTCGTGTCGCCGCCAACACGGTTTGTGACACGGGAATATACTATAGGGCGTGTACTCTATGTACACGGTGTGTACTCAAAAAGTTTATTTTTCTTCCCGAACAGAAGAACATACACGGCGTGTCTAAGGTACTACAAGACTTGTATACTAGTTTGCCAGACTGTATGATTCAGAGACTTTTCCAAAACCTAGAAAACACTAAAAAACAACACCTGAGTGCCAAATTCTGAATTGTGGGGGCCCATACTCCCCACGAATCCAAGTTTGACATCATATTTATGTTATAACATAATAAACAGTCAATGATCCCCAAAATTATGGTCAATGGGGGCCCATACTCCCCAAAAACCAAAGTTTGGCATTCATTCTCAAAACCGGATCACACAAGAAAATACCCTATCACATGAAGGTATTTATCAAGTAGCTATCACGACAACATGCTTTAATAGCACAAAAACTATCACAACAACATGAAAATTCTAATGCACCTACATGGCATGGAACTATTCATGGCATGTGATTTCTAGCATGTTTTTAATTGATACATGAGAAGGCATACCCTCATCTCATCGGGTTGCAAAAAAACAGAACCCATAGATAAAATATAACAAAACAATACAAGTGCGTCACCCAACGGTGAAATAATATCAACTGTAAATTGAAAAATCCGCAAAATTGCAATACGAGGTAAATTGGATTTTCCCTATACATGGGTTAGCTACGCCCGAGAATAGCTTATTATCAAATACTGTTCATGTCCTATCCTTTACTATGCCTCCAAATAGTATGTCAAAGAAAAGAAACCCTTTGATACCACTTTGTAACGTCCCAGTTCTGGGTGCCACTCAACGGGTGCCCCGAACCCGGTTCACCACATGACATCAAGCGCATTTTTACAAGTGCCAGAGGCTACCTACTAGTAGCAAGGGCCCATGTCTGATAGTGGGGAAACTATTCCCTCATTTGTCAAAGTGTAGCGCAGTGGAATACAAAATAAACATACAAAAATAGCAGAAGCAGTAAACCATACACAAATGAAATAAAAAACTGCAGTAGATATAACCAACCAGATATATAGATATGATGCAACTTGTCTAAACTTCAAAGAAAATTGCTAGAACATGTTACATAGCAATAAAATACAATACAGAGTACTAGTACAGAAAAGAAAAGCAGAACAACCAGCGACACTGCGAGCCTATGCCCGATCCCATACTCTCCTACACCCCAACAACAATTAAGTACCTGTATAAGGACTCTTTCCACTATCCACACCTGCAGAAATGGAATCTATTTGGGCTGAAAAGAATTACCCAAACAGGGTGTGAGAAATAAATTCCCAGTAGGCACCCACCAAAGGCCCATGCCCAACTATGTAAAAGCATGCAACAACAGTGTGCAGTAATAAAATGAAATAAAGTAAGCAGTACTGAAAGTATCCAAATTAAAAAGTTATATTTCCATTTTAATATTCTTTTAATCATTTATTTAAAATATCACCACAGTGAATATACTAAGTAAACAGCCGATGTCCTCAGACACGTGAAATCCTACCCCCGGGTAAAGAGAAACCAAGTACAAGAATCTTCCCACAGGCATACGGATATTGCCCACATGCGTAAGTAGTGTCGACCACAGGCACATAATCAACTGCCCACAGGCACGAAAGATGTTTCCCACATGCTAAGTAGTACAATGCCCATAGGCTACTCACAAAACTACCCTCAGGCTAAATAGGTAACCGGGCCATTCCCAACATGTAAATAAACATTCACAAGAAATTCATCTTAAGACAATTCTACAATCATTACTTTAGAGGCATACCCTAGGGTATCCTGCCCAAACAACTAAACATAGGAACACACCCCTAGGGATGTCCTGGATCCAAGAAATGATCACGAAAAACATTTTTTTTATATCAAAATTAGTTATCTATTCAATTCTAGGTCTTTAAATAGCTATGGCCTCAGCCACACGACACCCCAAATATGGGTTCGTAGCACAAAAACACACAAAACAAACAACAGTTGAAAAAAACACCAAGCCACCTACCTTAAAATCCAACGATCAATATACGTGAACATCGATTCATGAAACGCCCAAGAACGACGTAGATCTGATGAAGAAGAAAACCCATTCAAAGGTAAATAACTTTATGTCGGGAAAGGATTGGTAAGAACGTATTAAAGAGAGCATAGGGCTTACCCGTGCGATTCCAACGAGATCCTCTGAGGCGGAAACAGATTATCGGTTTGCAATTTAAGGATCCTCAAAGGTTCGGTCATCCCATACCGTTCCTTCCTCCGGTTCTAAGCCTTCCCTATGAACATGGGAGGATAATGCCCATTTTAAGTGAAAAAAACAAAGTACATGACATGTACTTCCAAGTACACGGCGTGTACTTACCATTTTTAAATTGATCCTCTAGCGGCTTCCAACCAGAATGACATTGTTCACCTGCTGACATGACAACACGGTGTGTCTTCACGAGTACACGACGTGTGTTTCCTCACAGCTGGCCACTGCCTTACTATTCATCTACCGACTGACTACACGGCGTGTAAAGGACCACTACACCGCGTGTAGTCCGTTCCTACACCCTTCATCACCGACATGACCACACGCCCCGTGTACTCATCCCACACGGCCAAAAGTACATGGTGTGTACTTTCCAAAATTAAGGATTTTTCCCCATTTTTTATATTTTATCGAAAACACTTAGTGAAAATATAAAAGAAGAAACTTGTACCTCAAAATAAGAACAGAGTTCTTACAATAGTAAGGTAACTTAATATAAGAGGGTGTGTATATATATATATATATGAATCATATATATTATATAGAATAATTTAATTATAATAAAATATAGACAACGTGTGAAAATAAAGATAATGTATATCCGAATTGTAAATAGGGTGGTTAGAAAGACCCCTTATATTGGGTGAATATTGTAGAGACCCGAAGCTTGACGTTCATAGACATTACATTACTTTAGCGGAATACTTAATACATAACAAAAACAGACACACAGGAACCATAATAGTTTAGTGTCTTTAGAAACTTGGAACGTAATCTTCTAATCGTGGTGAAAGATTTTTAACATCTCCCATAAAGATCTTCCCCATTTTTTCTTACCTAAAACCTTTCTTTATATCATGGGGAAAAGAAAAAATAAAAAGGGTGATCTCAAATGCTCAGTAAGGGTAAGCATGGATAAAATAAAACATACCATATACATTTGAACATAGAAACATGAACATAATGTTTAAACATCAAAAGCTTGAGAAATGACACAAAACATGGAAGTACGTTAGGAATAGATCATAAATAAAAATTAATAATGATAAAATAGAATGGGAATAAAACATGTAATTGTGGCAACAATTATGCATATAATATGATTTCCATATTAGCCAAGGCATTGCTGCCAAGACTATCTTAGTGGACAAAGTCCCTTTCTGAATCGAGTTCACTCCTCGTTCAAGTCCTGTATTACTGAACCAGTTTAACTTGCCGTTCCAACCATGTATATCTCATGAGATATAAATCTTTACCCAATGAATTGGAAGTATATATAGGTCCCACCCATCTCATAACTAAATCATTCTTACTTGTGCCACAAAATAAACATAAATCATTCATAATAACCCAATAAATAAAATGGGTTTCATAAATATCATCCCATCATCACATAATCCATATAAAAGAAATGGATATCATTTCATAATAAGAAACGTGAAACCATTTAAATCATAGAGACATTACACTTGAAACATAAACATGTGAAAAAATATCATCTTAGATGAAAATGATTTTGATAAAACACTTTAAATGAATTCTTGAGGAAAATATCCATTTTCCTTTAAAATCATTTTATTTTCACAAAAATGTCATGCAATATCAGAAGAAAAGGTTTTTGTTGAAAATAATCATGAAATATTTTGAAGGAAGCTTCATGAAAATAAGGCTTTATAAAATGATAAAAATCCTTTCATGCCGTATACGTTAAAAAAACATTCTTATCGTACTTTTGTCGGAAAAGTCAAATAGTACCTCGTACGAAAAACGACAAAAGATTCATTTCATAGCTTTTACTAAAAACTCAACAAAGGGTAAAATTGGATTTAAACAATTGTAGGTGGATGGAAATAATATTATATATTTAGGAAACATGGATTTGGATGATAAAATAAACCCCAGTAAATACCAAAGTATATACAATCTCGGATAAAAATGAGATTGTGATATTTTTCCTTACCTTAGGTCCGATTTGCTTCGTAAGTGTCCGAACCTCCTGTATAATGATTTAAATAATATAATTGACTTATTCTAGAATCATACTAATTGTTATGATATCATATATGGTTCACTTATGACTTTATATTACCCGTTCTTTCGTAAATTCCATGTTAAAGAGCGTTTTGGGTAAAATCATTTCATTTGTCGTCCGTGTTTTGACTTGTAATTATTCATATGATTACATAAATCATTATTACTTAATTACAGAATATAAAACATGATTTATATATTATATATATTCAGAATATACATATATATAAGAGATCAGTAAATGGAATGAAATACACCGTTCATAGAGACGGTAGGCCGTACGTACGCATGAATGCTGTTTTCGTTTCCTTATTGAGTTGAATGGAATTAAGTAGATGACATACATATATATACACATAAATAAAGTATCATTATTATTTCATATATTTCATGATTACTTATTATATATACTTTATAATCATTCATGAATGGTTAACGTGGAGAATGAATCTCATCACGTTGTGGAGACGGTAGTCCGTATGTACGCACTAGCGATGATATCATTATCATGACCGTGTAATTGTATTGGAGTGTATGTATACTATTTCAGAATAAATATCAATTTACAATAATCATATATAGTTATTATTTACACCATTATACCCATCCAAATAAGGTGGTGGTGGAAAATAGATTACACCACGACTTGGAGACGGTATTCCGTACGTACGCACGAGCGATGATATCGTTCTCATGATCATGTAATTGTATTGCAGTGTAAGTATACTATTTAAGAATCAATATTACTTTAAAATAATCATATATAGTTATTATTTACACCATTATACCCATCCAAATAAGGGGGTGGTGGAAAATAGATTACACCACGGCGTGGAGACGGTATTCCGTACGTATGCACGCGCGGTGATTTCGTTTTCCGTAGGACGGAAAAATGGTGAAATAGGGATGTTTCATACTTATAATAACATATCCATATATTAGTGATACTGATTTTATTACTTCATAATGAAACAACCTAAGAAGAAGAAGTGGAAGAAGAAATAAAGTTGAAAGAATCGGTAACAGACATTACCTCTTCTTTGAAGCGCCTCTTTGAGATCTCCTTTTAGGGCACTAAAATTGGTCTTTGAAGAAGACCATAACCTCTAGGATGTTTCTAGGGAAGTGGAGTAGAGAATTTGGCAGGTTTTGACGAGCTTGAAGGCTCAAAGTGGTGTGAGGAAGAGAGGGAGGAGGTGCCCTTTTATAAGGGAGGAGAGGGGCACCTTTGGAAAAACAAAAAATATTATTTTATTATAAAGCCAAATTATGTTTTAAACAGCTCCAAATTGAGTTATTTTGAAGCTAAGGTAGGGATGGTTCTAAATCCTCTCATCCAATAGAATTTGGACAAGTTTAGTTTACTATTTTAACCTTATCATTTAGTTTTAACTTTAAGTTAGATAATTTTACTTTTACTGTGTCTTTTTGTGTTCTTACACTATAAGGTTAATAAACTTACTATAAAAATCCAAACGAACCACAGGTTGCTTATTATTAATATATATAACTTTATCTAAGTCATTTGGAGGAACCTTAGATTTTTAGGAATAAAATAAAAATTAATAATATAATATATTTTTTAAAAACTATTTTATGTCAATTTTGACACTATTTTGTAAATGATTTTTGTGAAAATCATAACAGAATTATTAGTTCGAAAAAAGTTACTTAAATCAATATTAAAATGTCATATTAACCTAGAAAATTAGTTTAATTCATAAAAGGTCTCAAATTAAATTTATTTGTGTATTTATAACATCAATTATATCCATATTTCACTAATACGATAATTACTGCATCATCTTTGTGTCATAAATAAATTAAATTATTTAATGTCTAAAAATTAAAAATAAAATACCATTATGTAGGAAATATGTTTTATCTTTGTAATGAATATTTATAGTCGAATTTATCTTATGTATAACCGTATCTTAAAAATGATTTACTTATTAAACTTTGATTTTAACTATTTTAACCCTTCTTTAAATAAATTAATAATAAATGTCCTAATCTAATCCATGTGGGCCTAGATGGTAATATCTTATTTCTAATGTTGCTTTTGGTCGAAATAAACTTATCCAATAGAATTAGGACTTGTGTTAGTGTAATAATAATATCATTTTTACCCTTAATTACCCGATTTAATTTTAACCGTGGTAAAAAAAGTAAAAAGTTACTATATTCAACAAAAATTATTTTCATCTCATTGAACCACATTTTACTTACTTAAATCAACCGTGTCTCTTGGATTTTTGAAATTCCATTCACAGAAGCGGTAAAATTATGTTTTATGAAAAATTCATTTTTTTAACTACCACTTAGTGGTTTTACTATTCATCAAAAAATGAAAGTTTCCAGAAAAATACCAAAAATTAGGCCTAAGATATTTTTGATATTATGAACTGAAAAATGATGTCTATTTTACCAAATTCAAAATATATCAGTTGCATTACTTAATTTAAAAATTATTTCACATCGTCGAAACAAATAGCGTGTTCTTAATAGATAATAACTATCAAATGATTGACACTTGTTTATGTTTGGTTTAAATCTGAAATTACATCCAATGACAAAAATTGTATTAAATTGTAAAAATATATTCTAAATATACTTTAAAACCACTCAAATTAATAATTTATCACTATTAATTATTTCGATTAAAAAGGGTGTTTTTAATTAAAATTTTGTAATTTTCACTATTCATCAGAAAATGAAAGTTATCCGAAAAGTACCAAAATTTCACCCTAAGATAATTTCGATATTCAGAATCCAAAAATGAAGTCCATTTTGAAAAATAAAATTTAAAAAATTTCAAAAATTGGTTATTACTATTCATAACTGCTAGTTTTAATAATATTTTAATAGCATATAGTTGTTTAGTGAAACTCGTTATTGCGTACTACACACGCTATCGAGGAAGGTCGCGATTGCGTGTAATGCAAGGAAAGTCAAGGATACGTGTTGTGTAAGCTCCTTTTGGTGTAGCGTACAACACAATACATTAATGAAATTAAAAATAATATTTTTCATAAAATCTCTGGGTGTTACATTCTACCCCCCTTAAAATGAATTTCGCACTCATAATTCGTCGGGGTTATAAATGGTTTACTACTCGAAAGATTCTATAATAGAAACCCACATCGTAAAAAGGAATACCAAAACCAATTTTAAAAACCAAAGTATGAAACGTAACGGTTACCCAAATAAACTAATCACTGGGTTTCCACATAGGTGAAAATATGGACATGGAAGAGAAATCTAACCATGATGTTCTGATGGAGAGTGGTAGAGAACATGTCTATGGAAAAGCCAGCTATCACAAAGCCATAAATTTGTGACGATCTAAGGTACCATCTGATTCATCAGATATAAGATCACTAGGACAACATTTCTGGTTTTCAAGATCATTTCCCTAAAGTTGATGAAATTGGAATTAGAATAAATACTTTCGTGATTTTGGTATAGTCTCACCGTTAGTCGTTATTTAAACAATTTACACTTCATCTCTTAAAGAAATGAAGTTCAATTTTTCATTAGTGATGTGTTAGCAGATCATGTGATAGAATGATGGGTCATTCCATCTGTCTCAAACAAAAGGTTAGAAAAGTTATCAAAAAATACATAAGTCCATCTATAGTGAGATTAATCATATATGGTTCCTAAAATGGACTTATACTTCATATATCATAGTGATTAATATAATAAAACTAGTTTCTACTAAATAGAGACTTCTTGTAGGCCAGTGGTAGGCGATAAATGCCAGTCGAACTTCGGTTGTGGGTTCGATTCCCACAGCCTAGTCCGACGCGATGGGCTGTTGCCCGTCCTGCAGGTTGTCCTTTTTCTAAAACTACATTACTATAACATCCCATAAAAAAAGTTCTATCCTGAAACAATACTAACTTATGTCCATCATTATCCATTCCAATCTTCAGGCTTATCTAAAATACTTCGGTCCAAGCTCATAGTATAAAGAAAACGATTACTTGAAATGTCATCAACCAAGCATGTGAATACCATCATTTATCCCCCATATATCGTGTTGGTCACATTCTAATCATGTGAATACCTTAATCATGTATTCTCTTGAAAAATAAATACCCATTAAGACTTAGTGAAAACATGAATGCTGTCAAAAGTTAACTCTTTCCACATACCAAAATCCAAAAATTCTATATACTCAAACCATGATATAACCTTCTCCTTATATAAGTCATGAGCTCATGAATACTATCAAACATTTAATTTTCTCCCTATCCCTTCATTATGCGCATATCATCTATATTCCAAAAATATCTGAATAACCATTAATGGATATTGGTACCATTAATCATACACTTTCAAAACTCAAGGAAAGACAACAGTGTAACAATCCTTAGATCACTCTTTATTCCATAGTACCATGAGATTACTTATACAACATTACACATGATAAACATGCAATCATTCCACTACATTCTTATACCATTGACCGAGCTTCAACAATTCTTTCATCTCACATATCATTTGTAGTCTCTTCATCATCATCAACATTAATACTACCCATATGACCATACTGATTCTCTTCATGAGACATTACCTTAGGGAATTGGTTTGCATAATGCCCGTACATTCCACATTTAAAACATTTAACCATTGTTGATGTCGTAGCAATACCATTATCCTCATCCATGGTGTTAACTGAACATTTCCTTTTGCACTTACTGGCTTTGTGTCCTTCTTTTCCACACCCAAAGAATCTTCCAGTTCCCTTGAAACAATCTCCTCGATGCCTCTTCCCACATATTTACATGAGGGAAATTGAACTTTCTTTCCTCTATGATTATCATGATGCTACATCTTTCTCTTATTATCCATGTCAGGAAACTTACCAAATTTTACATTATTGATCATATTATGAGATTGCTGATTCGACATAATAATGATGTTTGGACTTCAAAATCCCATTTCATTTGGTTGCTCATGAAGAATATCATTCCATTGTCCATCATATCCTCCATTATCGTGAATCATCTTGTTTCCAGCCATTTTCTAAAACCCAAAAAGAATAGTGTGAGAGGCAAAAATCATAATAAAGGGGGAGTAACTTCAATATCTAACATCTTTGGTTTAATCTAATATCGTTAACATAGTTCTAGGACTATATCCTATATGTATACTAATCCATAGGGACATCTCTAGACATACCTTAGAAATATATCTAAGGATCTCACTAACGTTTTCGCATCCTAGTTTCCAAAGGTTGACAGAACTTTTCCTCTGATACCAACTGTAGAGACCCGAAGCTTGACGTTCATAGAAATTACATTACTTTAGTATAATACTTAATACATAACAAAAATAGACACACAAGGACCATAATAGTTTAGTGTCTTTGGAAACTTTGAACGTAATCTTCTAATCGTGGTGAAAGATCTTCAACATCTTCCATAAATATCTTCCCCTTTTTTTCTTACGTAAAACCTTTCTTTATATCATGGGGGAAATAAAAAATAAAAAGGGTGAGCTCAAATTCTCATTAAGGGTAGGTATGGATAAAATAAAACATACCATATACATTTGAACTTAGAAACATGAACATAATGTTTAAACATCAAAATCTTGAGAAATGACACAAAACATGGAAGTGCATTAGGCATAGATCATAAAGAAACATTAATAATGATAAAATAGAATGGGAATAAAACATGTAATTGTGGCAACCATTAAGTACATAATATTATTTCCATATTAGCCAAGGCATTGCTTCCAAGACCATCTTAGTGGAAAAAGTCCCTTTCTGAATCGAGTTCACTCCTCGTTCAAGTCCTGTATTACTGAACCGGTTTAACTTTCCGTTCCAGCCATGTCTATCTCATGAGATATAAATCTTTACCCAATTCATTGGAGGGAGATATAGGTCCCACCCATCTCATAATGAAATCATTCTTACTTGTTCTACAAAATAAACATACATCATTCATAATAACCCAATAAATAAAATGGGTTTCATAAACATCATCCCATCATCACATAATCCATATAAAAAAATGGATATCATTTCATAATAATAAAAGTGAAACCATGTAAATCATAGATACATTACACTTGAAACATAAACATGTGAAATAATTTCATCTTAGATGAAAATGATTTTGATAAAACACTTTAAATGAATTCTTGAGGAAAATATCCTTTTTTCCTTTAAAATCATTTTCTTTTCACAAAAATGTCATGCAATATTAGAAGAAAAGGTTTTTTTTGAAACTAGTCATGAAATATTTTTAAGGAAGCTTCATGAAAATAAGGCTTTATAAAACAATAAAAATTCTTTCATGCCGTATACGTTAAAAAAACATTTTTATCGTACTTTTGTCAGAAAAGTAAAAAAGTACCTCGTACGAAAAACGCCAAAAGATTCTTTTCATATCATTTACTAAAAACTCAACGAAGGGTAAAATTGGATTTAAAAAATTTTAGGTGGATGGAAATAATATTACATATTGAGGAAACATGGATGTGGATGATAAAATACACCCCAGTAAATACCAAAGTATAAACAATATCGGATAAAAATGAGATTGTGATATTTTCCCTTACCTTAGGTCTGATTTGCTTCGTAAGTGTCCGAACCTCCTGTATAATGATTTAAATAATGTCATTGAATTATTCCAGAATCATACTCATTGTTATGATATCATATATGGTTCACTTATGACTTTATATTACCCGTTCTTTTGTAAATTCCATGTTAAAGAGCGTTTTGGGTAAAATCGTTTCATTTGTCGTCCGTGTTTTGACTTGTAATTATTCATATGATTACTCAGATCATGATTACTTAATTACAGAATATAAAACACGATTTATATATAATATATATTCCGAATGTACATATATATAATAGATCAGTAAATGGAAAGAAATACACCGTTCAGGGAAACGGTAGGTCGTACGTACGCATGAACGCTGTTTTCGTTTCCTTATTGAGTTGAATGGAATTAAGTAGATGACATACATATATATACACATAAATCCAGTATCATTATTATTTCATATATTTCATGATTACTTATTATATATACTTTATAATCATTAATGAATGGTTAACATGGAGAATGAATCTCATCGCGTTGTGGAGACTGTAGTCCATACGTACGCATGAGCGAGGATATCATTCTCATGATCGTGGAATTGTATTGGAGTGTATGTATACTATTTCAGAATCAATATCACTTTAAAATAATCATATATAGTTATTATGTACACCATTATACCCATCCAAATAAGGTGGTGTTGGAAAATAGATTACACCACGGCGTGGAGACTATATTCCGTACGTACGCACGAGCGATGATATCATTCTCATGATCGTGGAATTGTATTGGAGTGTATGTATACTATTTCAGAATCAATATCAATTTACAATAATCATATATAGTTATTATTTACACCATTATACCCATCCAAATAAGGTGGTGGTGGAAAATAGATTACACCACGACGTGGAGACGGTATTCCGTACATACGCACGCGCGGTGATTTCGTTTTCCGTAGGACGGATAGATGGTGAAATATGGATGTTTCATACTTATAATAAAATATCATTATATTAGTGATACTGATGTTATTACTTCATAATGAAATAACTTAAGAAGAATAAGTGGAAGAAGAAATAAAGTAGAAAGAATCGGTAACGGACATTACCTCTTCTTTGAAGCGCCTCTTTGAGATCTCCTTTTAGGGCTCTAAAATTGGTCTTTGAAGAAGACCAGAACCTCTAGGATGTTTCTAGCGAAGTGGATAATAGAATTTGGCAGGGTTTGGCTGAGCTTGAAGGCTCAAAGTGGTGTGAGGAAGAGAGGAAGGAGGTTCCCTTTTATAAGGGAGAAGAGGGGAACCTTTGGAAAAACTAAAAATATTATTTTATTATAAATCCAAATTAGGTTTTAAATAGATCCAAATTGAGTTATTTCGAAGCTAAGGTGGGGATGGGTCGAAATCCTCTCATCCAATAGAATTTGGTCAAGTTTAGTTTACTATTTTAACCTTATCATTTTGTTTTAACTTGAAGTTAGATAATTTTACTTTTACTGTGTCTTTTTGTGTTCTTACACTATAAGGTTAATAAACTTACTATAAAAAGCCAAACGAAACCCAGGTTGTTTATTATTAATATATATAACCGTATCTAAGTCATTTGGCCAAACCTTAGTTTTTTAGGAATAAAATAACAATTAATAATATAATATTTTTTTTAAAAACTATTTTATGTCAATTTTGACACTATTTTGTAATTGATTTTTTTTGAAAATCATAACATAATGATTACTTCGAAAAAAGTTACTTAAATCAATATTAACATGTCATATTAACCTATAAAATTAGTTCAATTCATAAAATGTCTCAAATTACATTTATTTGTGTATTTATAACATCAATTATATCAATATTTCACTAATAAGATAATTACTGCATCATCATTGTGTCATAAATAAATTAAATTATATAATGTCTAAAAATTAAAAATAAAATACCATTATGTATGAAATATTTTTATCTTTCTAATGAATATTTATAGTCTAATTTATCTTATGTATAATCGTATATTAAAAATGATTTACTTATTAAACTTTGATTTTAACTATTTTAACCCTTCTTTAAATAAATTAATAATAAATGTCCTAATCTAATCCATGTGGGTCTAAATGGTCATATTTTATTCCTAAGGTTGATTTTGGTCGAATTACACTTATCCAATAGAATTAGGACATGTTTTAGGGTAATAATAATATCATTTTTACCCTTAATTACCTGATTTACTTTTAACCGTGGTAAAAAAAGTAAAAAGTTACTATTCACCAAAAATTATTTTCATCCCATTGAACCACATTTTACTTACTGACATCAACCGTGTCTCTCGTATTTTTGAAATTCCACTCACAGAAGCGGTAAAATTATGTTTTATGAAAAATTCATTTTTTTAACTATCACTTAGTGGTTTCACTATTCATCAAAAAATGAAAGTTTCCATAAAAATACCAAAAATTAGGCCTAAGCGATATTTGATATTATGAACTGAAAAATGATGTCTATTTTACCAAATTCAAAACATATCAATTGCATTACTTAATTTAAAAATTAATTCCCGTCGTTAAAACAAATAGCCTGTTTTAATAGATAATAACTATCAAAAGATTGACACTTGTTTATGTCTGGTTTTAATGTGAAATTACATCCAATGACCAAAATTGTATTAAATTGTAAAAATATATTCTAAATATACTTTAAAACCACTCAAATTAATAATTTATCACTATTAATTATTTCTATTAAAAAGGTTGTTTTTAATTAAAATTTAGTAATTTTCACTATTCATTAGAAAATGAAATTTATCCGAAAAGTACCAAAATATCACCCTAAGCTAATTTCGATATTCAGAATCCAAAAATGAATTCCATTTTGAAAAATAAAATTTACAAAATTTCAAAAAGTTGTTATTACTATTCATAACTGCTAGTTTTAATAATATTTTAATAGCATATTGTTGTTTAGTGAAACTCGTTATTGCGTACTACACACGCTATCGAGGAAGGTCACAATTGCATTTAATGAAAGGCAATTCAAGGATACATGTTGTGCAAGCTCCTTTTGGTGTAGCGTACAACACAAGACATTAATGAAATTAAAAAGATTATTTTTCATAAAATCTCGGGGTGTTACAAATATTTTCATGGAAATATCAAATAAATTTATGAATAATAAATTTAATTTCATCAAATAACTAAAAAATATATTAATTTATATTTCATTTTTAATATCCATTTATTATCATATGTTATCCATTTATTATAATTTTTCTTATATTGTCCCATCAAGGTTGTTCACTCAATTTCTGTGATATTACATTAGTATATTATAGATTTTAAAACTTGTTTAACCATTTATCATTCCATTAGGAAAAATTGTATACAATATATTACATAATACCAAAATAATAATAAATTTTGAGAGTTTTTTTTGTAAAATTAATTTTTGATAGTTTGAATTACCATCATCACTTTTTATCAATATAATTTATGTAATTATATAATGATCATTATATAATCATAATAATGTATTAGATAATATATATATTCATTTATTTTTTTAAACAGTAAATTTATTTATTTATAAAAATGATATCTGTCATCCATGGAGGCAGTGAATTGACCAAAAAATGGGCGAAATTTTTAGTTTTGAGAATGATATATGATGGGAAGAGAAATAAAGGGTATTAAATTAAAATAATAACAATATTGTATATTAATATTTCTAATTATATCAAATTTCATGGATATAATATATTTTATGATGTAATATAAGTAAATAATATAAATTTTTTTGATAGAGAATGATGGCCCTTCCCTTGGATTCACACTCTTATGCTATACCATAACACTCAATAGATACTTTATTTAGAGAAAATGTGTGTTTTAAGATATGGGAATAATACTATTGAGGTATTATGAAATAGTTTAGGTGAGCTGAGTATCTGATAGAGTGGATAAATTGGGTGTTGAATGGTGGTTTTTATAGGGGCTACTGTTTTAAGATAAAATAGTAGAATAAAACATTATTTCTTTTCAATGGGACACAACATAAAAAAAATTAAAAGATAAATGTGATTACATTGTAAAGGTAAAATTAATATAATCATATAATTTCTAAAAACCTCAAAATTTCATTCATTTATAATATCATGGAATATTACAGTCATACAATATTTTACTATTTCACTTACAAATGTTATTTTTATGAAAAATATTAAAAAAACCCAAGATATTTTGTTTTGTGTTAATTAAATAAATAATATCCATTAAAAAATTCTATAAATATGAAAATTTAAATATTTAATAATAATTTTTTACAGAATTTTTTTACTTTTTTTGACTAAACCAAATTTTTTCCCTGTTTAAAAATTGTCTATGACATCCTGAAATTATATTATAATTTATTTACAAATAGATAGATTTTTA
Source organism: Viscum album (assembly GCA_963277665.1). Lineage (NCBI taxonomy): Eukaryota > Viridiplantae > Streptophyta > Magnoliopsida > Santalales > Viscaceae > Viscum > Viscum album. The sequence continues at coordinate 1,541,737,725 of OY728135.1, read as the reverse complement.
TTAAACCATTTTATGGAAATACATATCATTACACAATTTAACGATTATTATAGAAATCCTTTTTAATAAAAATATAATTTATATATTTTTATTAAAACTACAATTACTCTTTGTTTCTAAGAAAAATATATTTTATTAAAGAAAAAACATTTAATTTATTATATTATGATATAAATTATTTATTATTTAGTTTTTTAAGATAATAAAAAAACATAAAAATACTCATTTCAAAAACAATGTCAATAAATATTGAAAACAATACGACATAAGAGTAAACCCTTTTTAAATTATAAATTAATATAATCATCCATACTACTTATCTCAAAAATAAAATTCCCTTTATTATGCCAACATAATCCCCCGAGGATAGGTTTTCAATGATCGATCTTTCATGGGATAGTTTGACCATCATTTATCTAGTATTGATATCCACTAATTTGAACTACTTTCTTAGAAGATTTTTCTCGAGCGTCACTTGTTTATTCCCAAATTGAAATTGGTCAAAGGAAAATCCTTTCATATTTCCTCCCTCTAAATCTCTTGTAAATGAGATTAAAATTGAAGGATCATACTAGTTGAACACATTGTTACTCAATTATGGATAAATTAGATCTCATCATTACATTAAATATATAATTATTATAACAATAACAATATAATGACTACATTATCAATGAATATGATGACCAATGGTCATATAATAAGAATTAACTGTTCTAAGTTATTAATATTTGTGTTTGTTGTTTAGTAAATATGTCACACATAATTTGTTTTGATGTAACATTTTATATATAAATGTTTTGGTCATTATATTCCCCCTAAGAAATTTTATCCAAAAAATTTCATTATACACACTACAATAATAACTATTGGGGATATTTAGTCTCATTTCATCATCATTTCCCTGTGTTTTCTATTTATACATTTGATATAGTCAAAATACATTTTCAATGTTATTTTTCATGTTACATAGAATGTTTTCTGTATTGCCTATGATCTTCATCAGCTACTCCCAATAAGGCATATCATTTTATAACTATACGACCTCTACAATTAATAAATGTGAGGGGTATTGTATACACAAACTAAAGTGGGATATGTAGAACACATCATGAACATGACAAGGTTTTTCTAGTTATATTGGTCAATAGATCAACACTCCAAAGTGATCAAGAATCGAAAATTGGATGATGTATCAGGGGCATCTATTTCCCCTATTATAAAATGTCATTAATCTCTACATTTAATATATATAGACACGCACACACACACATTTCCTCTAATAAAAAACTCTAAATCTCATCAATGAATCCCTTTTTATCTTATCTATAAACTCTAAATTACTCTCATTTGTCAGTGAATTTCGATTCAAGTCACAATGAATAGTTTTACCATACATGGAGATATAACTCAAATATTGATTAGATACAATTGAAAGTGGTGTTACTTATAACTTCACTAAATCTATGATGAATATCTTTCTAATTTAATCGATGAAGTGGTCCTCATGATACAGATGAAGTGAGTAGTTTATTTAGATGGTCCACTACAATAGATATTTCATTATTTCTATTATATGACTTTAGAAGACCCATTAAAAATCCAGGATAATGTTCCACCCTTTCCAAAATATTATTGTAAATGGTTACACAAACCCATATAGATTTTGTCTTTTTCCATCACATGGTGCCAAATAAGACAATATTATATATATTAAAGAGTATACTTATTTTTATTATCCAGCCATAACTTGTCAAATGGATATCTATAAAAAATATTTCTCTTTGGGTTGATAAAAAATTTGGATTTGTGAGAAACATTTTCAACTCTTTATTTATCTCAATATTTGATAAAACTCATAGTCATGACCCAAATCAACTAACTCATTCTTCAATAATGTTGAAATTTGAGTATTTCTATATTCTTAAAGAATATTACTTCTTTTATATCTACACATAATCTCATTGAGAATCATTTATATTCTTTAAAATAGATGTTTGAGAAATAATTTGAGCATGTTAGGATAAAATATCTTCCATTATAATCCCATGTAAATCCATTTTAGGTTTATGAATATTTGATACTTTTTAATCCCAATTATTGATATTCGAGTTGTATCTTTTCTACTTATAGAATAATAAACATTATTCACCCTCCTTTAAGTTTTTTAAAAGTAATAATTCACATATTTATAATATTATTTAGATAAAGTTAAAATTATTTTTGGAATCAGGACGTCAAAATTATCCAACAGTGAATTTTTCATAATTTTTTGAGACACTCGATTTGTTTGGGTAAAAATTAATTACCGATTAATTATATAATTTGTTTTATGACAACATAATGACCCAATAGTGATGTAATAAAATACTATAAACATTATGTTCGGCCAATATATGTTTTTAAATTAAAATAATATGATTTTTTGTTTTTTGGATTTATTTTACAAAGCATTAGTGGACCCTTCAAGGATTATAAAACATTTTGTCTTTTAAATTGTTTTCTTTGAGAGTGTGACTCACCTACACGTAAGCAAAGCTATTATTTTAAGAAGGTCGGCTAGTGGCCTTATAAAATATCTTTTTCCACTCCCATTTGGAAAAAATAATGGGAAAAAACCTTGGTCTGGCTTGTGTTTATGATTTGTTTATTGTGAGGTGTCCCAAACCTAAATAATAAAGAATTCCCTCTTCATTCCTATATAAACCCACCCAAGCACCCACTTCCTCTTCACTCAAAGACTTTGAGGTTAGACCAACCCCTAACCTCATCTCTCTATAATCAGCCCAAGGTGTCCTAATCTCTTAAAAATCATCTCTAAATCCTCTGCCATGCTTTTTGGATCGCATTTCCAAGTATTGGATTTCATCCTTTCTCATTTTTTTCAAATTGTCATTAAGTTGTTAGGCCATTTTGTATTCAATTAAAAATCATGGGGTATGATTTATCAAATCCCCGACACATTCCTTTTTATGGTTTTATGATGTGATACCCCTTTCTTTCTCATTAACGCCTCCCATGTACATCTGTTACCATGCCAAAATTACGTGAGGGATTTCTCTCTCATCATTTACATCCAATTAATTATTTTTTATTATGCATATAAATTCCATTAATTTGGGAGGGAAATGTATATATATGAGCCCCTTACATTCCATTTCATTTAAATATTATGAGACACCACTTTCCCTCTCATCAACCATTTTTATGAGTTCTTATTTCACGATGATATGCTTTACACTACAATATTCCAAGCCAATGCCGTTGTGTAGTGAATACCATTCCCATTTCTCTATCAATGGAATTAAACTTTATTAACATTTTCTTATTGATTATAAAGATTAATTTATTTATTCCACATCCCTTTATTGTGGAATAAATAATGATTATTGATTCTAAGTAGTATGATTCATGTGGCACACTTATGCATGAAATGAAATGTTTAAGAAGGGTCTGCCCTGATAGTGCTTAAATTCATTAGGTAAAGTATAATATTATGATATTTCATTTAAATGAGTGATTAATCATTATATATCAAGTGAATTTAGGTTTTACTCATAATTTATGTCCAATTATGGTTAACTCATGCTTCATGTGGAATGATCCTTGGCTCTTGCTAAATTCCATGTTAAGTGTTGTTGGCACATTTCCATGTTATGATTATCATGATTAATCATTCATTTATATTCATGTTTCTCTTGTTATACATTGATATTCCTATATTCTAACATTTACTTTATTCCTCAAGTTATTCCATGTTTATTCCTTTACTGGGTTTTATGGATCACATTTTTCTTATGCATGTCCTCAAGTTAACCTGTGCAATGCTATGTACGAGGGAATTTAGAGGTCATGTAAAGGAAGTTGTCAATAAGATGTTATGTTATATGATTTAAGTTGTTAGGTAATGTTACTAAGCCTCAAAGACACTAGACCTATCGATCTTATATATTTTATCAAGTAAAGGTTTTATGTAATAAATCATGTTTAAGTAAGTAATGATAAAGCAGGGTTGTTATAGTTGGTATCAGAGGATACGTTTTGTTATTTTTTATAATTAGGATTATAAAACCCTTGTGAATCCTTAGATATAATACTAAGTATAATAAAAACATCCCTATGTTTTGGTGAGTATTGAGTAAGTTTTTTATCAAGTAAATACATCCCTCTCTTTATACCAGCAGGTAGAGGCGGCTCTGGCACAAATGTACCTAGGGGTAAAAACACAGACAAGGTGTTTCAGGCTTTACCCGTGGAATCCTAGTACACGACAATGAGAATTAATTCACTCTTGGTTATGATATACTAGATGATATTAATTGGAAAATTCATGTGCTTAATATAAACCATTATTATGGGAATTAAAAAATTCCTCTAAGAATATATGTTAGAAAGTATATAATGGATAACATATATTGAAGCATATAGATTCATACATTTTGGAAAAAAATCCATTTATAAGTCATCTATTTTGTCCTTGGATTACCCTTTATGTGTTACCCCAAACATTCCTTTTATTCAATCCAATGACTGGTAAAATGGGGACTCGGGCTAAAAACCAATGTGACGACCAATGTGATGACTATGCTAATGAGATTCCCAATATGATGGGATCAGGAATCATGAACTTTGTCATGATACTATCTCTGTTAACTCAAGAATTGAATAGAAACATGGGTCAATAGGAACATTCACCCCCCCCCCCCAAGAAAGAACACTTCGCTATCGAGAGCTTCATGAGACATAGGAATCCTACTTTTAATAGATCATTTGATCCCTCAATCACCGAACAATGTATCAACTCCACTGAAAATATCTTCACCATCCTTCAATGTTTCGAACAAAAGAATTTTCTTCTAGATGCTTATCATACAGAGGGTGAAGTTGATCAATGGTGGACATTGATCAAAAATACGAATCCTAAGGAGGAGATTGAGGAATTAGAATGGAAGGATTTCCAGAAGATGTTTCTTGATAAATATTTTTTGTGCACCCTCCAGATTAAGATGGAAAGGGAAATATCTTCCCTGAAGTAAAAAGATGATGAATCTGTTAGAGCATACGAGGAAAAAATTATAGTTCTTGCTCGATACTCTTCCAACATTGTCATTTCCCTTGAATGCAAGGTTGACCACTTCTTTGGTGGGATGAATCCCAGCCTATAGAAAGCACTAGCGATCCTCAACTTCGATAGCTATGAAGAAATAGTCTGATGTACCCTCAAGATTGAAATATAGATTGGCGAACCATAGAGGTATCATGGGAATAAGAAGCATAAGGTGGACAAACATTCTGGAAGTCATATGAAAAAATCCAAAGGTTATAAGAAAATATAGTACCCCACTTTCCAAAGGTGTGGAAAGAAGAACCCCAAAAATTTCCTGAAGGGTATGAGGAAATGCTTTAGGTGTGAAACAGAAGGGAACCTAGCCATTAACTACCGATAAGAAAAACATGCGGCAACGACAGAGGATAAGAACACTCCATTTAACTCTCAACACGTTGTTCACTGCTTCAACTACAAAGAACTAGGGCATCTTGCAAATTAGTTCCCTAACCCAAGGGTTTTAGAGGAACCTAACTACCTCCAAGGAAGTAAGTGATAGATTTTTCCATCACTACAACCAAAGTTAATCCCGACAACAAATTGGTGATAGGTACTCTAGTTATTCATCCAAGAATAGTGAATGTACTTTTTGATTCAGGGTCTACACATTATTTTATATCCCGAATGTTTAGTAGAAAAATCTCAACACCACTACAAATCATGGAAGTAAAGATGTCGGTGAGAATGAAAAATGGGGAAATCATTGCAACCCATGAATATAAATCCTCCCCTATCTAAATCAGTGGATTGAGCATCCCAGCAAACCTCATAGTACTCCCTCTAGTGGAATTTCATGCTATTCTTGACATGGATTGGCATTCCTTATATAGAGCCAACATAACTTTCCATGAGATGGAAATCACTCTCCTTGTCGAGAATCAACCCCTGATCCTGTACACGTGCATGTAAGATGAATCTTCTTTAGCTCCATCATCTCAAGAGTGGATATTAATGTACTATGAGCATGGGTATCTGGCTTATATGATTGATTCTAAGGAAGAAACCATCCTTGAAGACATGCCTATTGTGAGAAAATTCACTAAAGTGATTCCTATGAAATTTCATGGTCGTCCTCCTAGAAGAGATGTTGAATTCCCAAATGATCTTATACCTGGGGCATTGCCTATATCCAAGACTCCACATAGGATGGCTATTGTGGAGCTGGAGGAGATAAAGAAAAAATTATAGGAGAATCAGGATAAAGTGTCTATACTCCCAAGTGCATCACCATGGGGTACACCAGTCCTCTTCGTCAAGAAGAAGGATGGGTCAATGCGCCTTTTTATCGATTATCGTGAGCTTAACAAAATCATGATAAAGAACATGTATATTCTCCAATGAATTTATGACTTGTTTTATCAGCTATGTGGAGCACAATACTTCTCCAAGGTATATTTTTGGTCGGGATATTATCAAGTAATGGTGAAGAAGAAATATAATCCCATGACTACTTTTTATACAAGGTACGAGCAATGTGAATTCATAGTAATGCCTTTTGGAATCACTAATGATCCAGTAATCTTCATGAACATGATGAAAAAAGTCCATAGGTATTACCTTGATAAATTTATGGTAGAATTTATAGATGATATTATAATATACTCCAAAACCATGGAGTATCATGAGGAGAATCTAAGAACTATACTAGAGATATTGTGAAAGGATAAGCTCTTTGCAATGTACAAGAAGTGTGAGTTCAGGTTGAAGAAGGTCTCATTCATGGGCCATATCATCACAGGAAATGGGATACATATGGTTCTCTCCAAGACACCTACAATAGAGGGATGATTGAAGCCAATATTGGTTATGGATATTTGTAGCTTATTGGGGTTTACTATATATTACTGATAACTTGTTAGAAATTTCTCATGATTGTCAAACCCTCTTACCAATCTAACTTGGAAGGGAGTAAAGTTTTCTTTGAGTTATGAATGCAATGAAATATTCAAGAATATGGAAAAGAGGCTTATCATTATGCCCGTGCTCACATTAACCATATATAGAGAACTTTTGTGGTATTCAGTGATGCTTCAAAGAAGGGAATGGACTGCGTGTTGAAGAAAACTGAAAAAGTAATTGCCTAATATTTAAGGCAATTTAACGTTCATGAGAAAAATTATCCAACACATGATCTGGAGATGGCTGCAGAGATCATTAAATAAAATATTTGGAGGCATTATCTCTTTGGGGAGAAGTGTGAAACATATATGGACCAAAAAAGCCTCAAGATTATATTCACACAGAAAGAGTTGAACATGCGCCAATGAATATGGTGAGATATGATTAAAGACTATGACTGCTCAATCCATTACCACCCTGGGAAAGTGAACAAGGTGACAGATGCTCTAAGTAGAAAGGACCCAAAGATTCCATCAATGATGAGAACTGAAAAGGATCCAATATTCATAGATTTGATGAAGATGGACATGTGAATCATAAATAAGGGAATATCATCAATCCTTTCACAAATAAATGCTCAACTGTATCTTTTGGAATAGTTAAAGGATGCTCAGAAGGATGATGTGGAAAGTCAGAAGAATGTGGAAGCTATCAGAAAATGGAAATCTTTGGAGTTAAATATTAATAAATATGGAATTGTGAGATTTTGGAAAAGACTATTTGTTCCATCATGTCCAGAGCTGATGAAGGAACATTTGGATAATGCACATAGTTTGAATTTCTATATTCACCTTGAAAACACAAAGATGTATCGAGATCTTTGAGAGGATTATTGGAGGGATAATATGATGAAGGAGATCACTGAGTATACATCAACATGCATGGTGTGTTACCTTGTGAAGATGGAGAGGAAAAAGTCTCAGGGGACGATGAAACCATTTCCCATACCAGCATGTAAATGGAATAACATCACTATGGGCTTTGTCACCGGACTTCTGAATACATACAAAGGAAACAATGCAATCTGGGATGTTATGGATCGTCTTACAAAGTCTACACTCTTCATTGAAATTCAGGAGGATTTCTCATTGGATCAGTTGGTAGGGATATATATCTAGGAAGTGGTAATGTTGCATGGAGTACCACTATATTTTATAACTGATTGAGATCCAAGATTCACCTATATGTTTTGGAAGTGTCTTCAATGTAACACCCAGAGATTTTATGAAAAATATTCTTTTTAATTTCATTAATGTCTTGTGTTGTACGCTACACCAAAAGGAGCTTGCACAACATATATCCTTGACTTGCCTTTCATTACACGTAATCACGACCTTCCTCGATAGCGTGTGTAGTACGCAATAACGAGTTTTACTAAACAACAATATGCTATTAAAATATTATTAAAACTAGCTGTTATGAATAATAATAACCACTTTTTGAAATTTTGTAAATTTTATTTTTCAAAATGGACTTCATTTTTGGATTCTGAATATCAAAATTAGCTTAGGGTGAAATTTTGGTACTTTTCAGATAACTTTCATTTTCTGATGAATAGTGAAAATTACTAAATTTTAATTAAAAACAACCTTTTTAATCTAAATAATTAATAGTGATAAATTATTAATTTGAGTGGTTTTAAAGTATAGTTAGAATATATTTTTACAATTTAATACAATTTTGGTCATTGGATGTAATTTCACATTTAAACCAGACATAAACAAGTGTCAATCTTTTGACAGTTATTATCTATTAAGAACACGCTATTTGTTTTGACGACGGGAATTAATTTTTAAATTAAGTAATGCAACTGATATGTTTTGAATTTGGTAAAATAGACATCAATTTTCAGTTCATAATATCAAATATAGCTTAGGCCTAATTTTTGGTATTTTTCTGGAAACATTTATTTTTTGATGAATAGTGAAACCACTAAGTGGTAGTTAAAAAAAAGAATTTTTCATAAAACATAATTTTACCGCTTCTGTGAGTGGAATTTCAAAAATCCGAGAGACACGGTTAATGTTAGTAAGTAAAATGTGGTTCAATGAGATGAAAATAATTTTTGGTGAATAGTAAATTTTTACTTTTTTTACCACGGTTAAAAGTAAATCGGGTAATTAAGGGTATAAATGATATTATTATTACCCTAACACATGACCTAATTCTATTGGATAAGTGTAATTCGACCAAAATCAACCTTAGAAATAAAATATGACCATTTAGGCCCACATGGATTAGATTAGGACATTTATTATTAATTTATTTAAAGAAGGGTTAAAATAGTTTAAATCAAAGTTTAATAAGTAAATAATTTTTAATATACGGTTATACATAAGATAAATTCGACTATAAATATTCATTAGAAAGATAAAAATATTTCCTACATAATGGAAGTTTATTTGTACTTTTTAGACATTAAATAATTTAATTTATTTATGACACAATGATGATGCAGTAATTATCTTATTAGTGCAATATTGATATAATTGATGTTATAAATACACAAATAAATGTAATTTGAGACTTTTTATGAATTAAACTAATTTTATAGGTTAATATGACATGTTAATATAGATTTAAGTAACTTTGTTTGAACTAATCATTCTGTTATAATTTTTACAAAAATCAATTACAAAACAGTGTCAAAATTGACATAAAGTAGTTTTTAAAACAAATATTATATTATTAATTGTTATTTTATTCCTAAAAATATATGGTTAGACCAAATGACTAAGATAAGGTTATATATATTAATAATAAACAACCTGGTGTTCGTTTGGCTTGTTATAGTATGTTCTTTAACCTTATAGTGTAAGAACACAAAAAAACACAGTAAAAGTAAAATTATCTAACTTAATGTTAAAACTAAATGATAAGGTTATAATAGTAAACTAAAATTGTACAAATTCTATTGGATGAGAGAATTTCGACCAGTCTGCACCTTATCTTCAAAATAACTCAATTTGGGGCTATTTGAAACCTAATTTGGCTTTATAATAAAATAATATTTTTAGTTTTTCCAAAGGTGCCCCTCTCCTCCCTTATAAAAGGGCACCTCCTCCCTCTCTTCCTCACACCACTTTCAGCCTTCAAGCTTGGCCAAACCCTGCCAAATTATCTTCTCCACTTCCCTAGAAACATCCTAGAGGTTCTGGTCTTCTTCAAAGACCAATTTTATTGCCCTAAAAGGAGATCTCAAATAGGCGCTTCAAAGAGGAGGAGGTTCATACACTTATGAAGCAAATCAGACCTAAGGTATGAGAAAATATCACAATCTCATTTTTATCCGAGATTATTTATACTTTGGTATTACAGGGGTGTATTTTATCATCCACATCCATGTTTCCTCAATATGTAATATTATTTCCATCCACCTACAATTGTTTAAATCCAATTTTACCCTTCATTGAGTTTTTAGTAAAAGATATGAAAGGAATCTTTTGTCGTTTTTCGTACGAGGTACTTTTTGACTTTTCCGACAAAAGTATGATAAGAATGTTTTTTAACGTATACGGCATGAAAGGATTTTTATCGTTTTATAAAGTCTTATTTTCAGGAAGATTCCTTCAAAATATTTCATGAATATTTTCAACAAAAACATTTTCTTCTAATATTTCATGACATTTTTGTGAAAAGAAAATGATTTTAAAGGAAAAATGATATTTTCCTCAAGAATTCATTTAAAGTGTTTTATCAAAATCATTTTCATCTAAGATGAAATTATTTCACATGTTTATGTTTCAAGTGTAATGTCTCTATGATTTACATGGTTTCACTTTTCTTATTATGAAATGATATCCATTTCTTTTATATGGATTATGTGATGATGGGATGATGTTTATGAAACCCATTTTATTTATTGGGTTATTATGAATGATGTATGTTTATTTTGTGGAACAAGTAAGAATGATTTCACTATGAGATGGGTGAGACCTATATATCTCTCCAATGCATTGGTTAAAGATTTATATCTCATGAGATAGGCACGGCTGGAATGGCATGTTAAACCGGTTCAGTAATACAGGACTGGAACGAGGAGTGAACTCGATTCAGAAAGGGACTTTGTCCACTAAGATGGTCTTGGAAGCAATGACTTGGCTAATATGGAAATCATATTATGTTCTTAATGCTGCCACAATTACATGTTTTATTCCCATTCTATTTTATCATTATTAATGTTTCTTTATGATCTATGCCTAACGTACTTCCATGTTTTGTGTCATTTCTCAAGCTTTTGATGTTTAAACATTATGTTCATGTTTCTAAGTTCAAATGTATATGGTATGTTTTATTTTATCCATGTTTACCCTTACTGATCATTTGAGCTCACCCTTTTTATTTTTTTCTTTTCCCCAGGATATAAAGAAAGGTTTTAGGTAAGAAAAAAGGGGAAGATCTTTATGGGATATGTTGAAGATCTTTCACCATGATTAGAAGATTGCGTTCCATGTTTCCAAAGACACTAAACTATTATGGTCCTTGTGTGTCTGTTTTTTTTATGTATTAAGTATTATTCTAAAGTAATGTAATGTCTATGAACGTCAAGCTTCGGGTATTTATAGTTGGTATCAGAGGAAAAGTTTAGTCAACCTTTAGAAACTGGGATTTGAAAACGTTAGTGAGATCCCTAGAGATATTTCTAAGGTATGTCTAGGGAGGTCCCTAAGGATAAGTATACGTATAGAATATAGTCCTAGAACTATGGTAATGATATTTGGTTAAACCAAAGATGTTAGATATTGAAGTTACTCCACCTTTATTATGATATTTTCCTCTCACACTATTCTTTTTGGGTTTTAGAAAATGGCTGGAAACAAGTTGATTCACGATAATGGAGGATATGATGGACAATGGAATGATATTCTTCATGAGAAACCAAATGAAATGGGATTTGGAAGTCCAGACAACATTATTATGCCAATCAGCGATCTCATAATATGATCAATAAAGTAAAATTTGGTATGTTTCCTGACTCGGCTAATAAGAGAAAGATGAAGTTTCATGATGATCATAGAAGAAAGAAAGTTCAATTTCCCTCATGTAAATCATGTGGGAAGAGGCATCGAGGAGATTGTTTCAAGGGAACTGGAAGATGCTTTGGGTGTGGAAAAGGACACAAAGCCAGTAAGTGCAAAGGATAAGGTTTAGTTAACACCATGGATGAGGATAATAGTATTACTATGACATCAACAATGGTTAAATGTTTTAAATGTGGAATGTACGGGCATTATGCAATCCAATGCCCTAAGGGAAAGTCTCATGAAGAGAATCAGTATGGTCGTATGGGTAGTATTTATGTTGAGGATGATGAAGAGACTACAAATGATATGTGAAATGAATGAATTGTTGAAGCTCGGTCAATGGTTTAAGAATGTAGTGGAATGATTACATGTTTATCATGTGTAATGTTGTATAAGTAATCTCATGGTACTATGGAATAAAGAGACATCTAAGGATTGTTACACTATTGTCTTTCCTTGAGTTTTGAAAGTGTATGATTAATGGTACCAATATCCATTAAAGGTTATTCAGATATTTTTGGAATATAGATGATATGCGCATAATGAAGGGATAAGGAGAAAATTAAATGTTTGATAGTATTCATGAGCTCATGACTGATATAAGGAGAAGGTTATATCATGGTTTGAGTATATAGAATTTTTGGATTTTGGTATGTGGAAAGAGTTAACTTTTGATAGAATTCATGTTTTCACTAAGGTTTTATGGGTATTTATTTTTCAATAGAATACATGATTAAGGTATTCACATGATTAGAATGTGACCAACACGATATATGGGGGATAAATGATGGTATTCACATGCTTGGTTGATGACATTTCAAGTAATCGTTTTCTTTATATTATGAGCTTGGATCGAATTATTTTAGATAAGCCTAAAGATTGGAATGGATTATGTTGGACATAAGTTAGTATTGTTTAAGGATAGAACTTTTTTTATGGGATGATATAATAATGTAGTTTTAGAAAAAGGAAAACCTGCAGGATGGGCGACAGCCCATCACGTCGGACAAGGCTGTGGGAATCGAACCCACAACCGAAGTGCGACTTGCCTTTATCACCTACCACTGGCCTACAAGAAGTCCCTATTTAGTAGAAAGTAGTTTTATTATATTAAGCAGTATGATATATGAAGTATAAGTCCATTTTGGGAACCATATATGATTAATCTCACTATATATGTACTTATGTATTTTTTGATAACTTTTCTAACCTTTTGTTTGAGACAGATGGAATGACCCATCATTCTATCACATGATCTGCTAACACATCACGAATGAAAAATTCAACTTCATTTATTTAAGAGATGATGTGGAAATTGTCCAAAGAATGACTAATGGTGAGACTATACCAAAATCACGAAGGTATTTATTCTAATTCCAATTTCATCAACTTTAGGGAAATGATCTTAAAAACCATAAATGTTGTCCTAGTGCTCTTATATCTGATGAATCAGATGGTACCTTAGATCATCACAAATTTATGGCTTTGTGATTTCTGGCTTTTCCATAGCCATGTTCTCTACCACTCTCCATCAGAATATGATGGTTAGATTTCTCTTCCATATCCATATTTTCACCTATGTGGAAACCCAGTGATTAGTTTATTTGGGTAACCGTTACGTTTCATACTTTGGTTTTTAAAGATTGGTTTTGGTATTCCTTTTTACGATGTGGGTTTCTATTAAAGAAACTTTCAAGCTGTAAACCATTTATATCCCCGACGAATTTCGAGGGCGAAATTCATTTTAAGGGGGGTAGAATGTAACACCCCGAGATTTTATGAAAAATATTCTTTTTAATTTCATTAATATCTTGTGTTGTACGCCACACCAAAAGGATCTTGCACAACACGTATCCTTGACTTGCCTTGCATTACACGCAATCACGACCTTCCTCGATAGCGTGTGTAGTACGCAATAACGAGTTTCACTAAACAACAATATGCTATTAAAATATTATTAAAACTAGCAGTTATGAATAGTAATAACCACTTTTTGAAATTTTGTATATTTTATTTTTCAAAATGGACTTCATTTTTGGATTCTGAATATTGAAATTATCTTAGGGTGAAATTTTGGTACTTTTCGGATAACTTTCATTTTCTGATGAATAGTGAAAATTACTAAATTTTAATTAAAAACAACCTTTTTAATCGAAATAATTAATAGTGATAAATTATTAATTTGAGTGGTTTTAAAGAATATTTAGAATATATTTTTACAATTTAATACAATTTTGGTCATTGGATGTTATTTCACATTTAAACCAGACATAAACAAGTGTCAATCTTTTGATAGTTATTATCTATTAAGAACACGCTATTTGTTTTGACGACGGGAATTAATTTTTAAATGAAGTAATGCAATTGATATGTTTTGAATTTGGTAAAATAGACATCATTTTTCAGTTCATAATATCAAATATATCTTAGGCCTAATTTTTGGTATTTTTCTGGAAACTTTTATTTTTTGATGAATAGTGAAACCACTAAGTGGTAGTTAAAAAAAATAAAATTTTCATAAAACTTAATTTTACCGCTTCTGTCAGTGGAATTTCAAAAATCCGAGAGACACGGTTGATGTCAGTAAGTAAAATGTGGTTCAATGAGATGAAACTAACATTTGGTGAATAGTAACTTTTTACTTTTTTTAGCAAGGTTAAAAGTAAATCGGTAATTAAGGGTTAAAATGATATTATTATTACCCTAACACATGTCCTAATTCTATTGGATAAGTGTAATTCGACCAAAAGAAACCTTAGGAATAAAATATGACCATTTAGGCCCACATGGATTAGATTAGGACATAAATTATTAATTTATTTAAAGAAGGGTTAAAATAGTTAAAATCAAAGTTTAATAAGTAAATCATTTGTAACATACGGTTATACATAAGATAAATTCGACTATAAAATTTCATTAGAAATCTAAAAATATTTCCTACATAATGGTATTTTATTTGTAATTTTTAGACATTAAATAATTTAATTTATTTATGACACAAAGATGATGCAATAATTATCTTATTAGTGAAATATTGTTATAATTGATGTTATAAATACACAAATAAATGTAATTGGAGACTTTTTATGAATTAAACTAATTTTCTAGGTTAATATGACATGTTAATATTGATTTAAGTAACATTGTTCAAACTAATCATTCTATTATGATTTTCACAAAAATCAATTACAAAATAGTGTCAAAATTGACATAAAATAGTTTTTAAACAAAATATTATATTACTAATTGTAATTTTATTCCTAAAAATATAAGGTTTGGCCAAATGACTTAGATAAGGTTATATATATTAATAATAAACAACATGGGGTTCGTTTGGCTTGTTATAGTAAGTTTATTAACCTTATATTGTAAGAACACAAAAAGACACAGTAAAAGTAAAATTATCTAACTTAAAGTTAAAACTAAATTATAAGTTTAAAATAGTAAACTAAACTTGTCCAAATTCTATTGGATGAGAGGATTTCGACCCATCCCCACATTAGCTTCTAAATAACACAATTTGGAGCAATTTAAAACCTAATTTGGATTTATAATAAAATAATATTTTTAGGGTTTCCAAAGGTGCCCCTCTCCTCCCTTATAAAAGGGCACCTCCTCCCTCTCTTCCTCACACCACTTTGAGCCATCAACTCGGTAAACCCCTGCCAAATTCTGTTCTCCACTTCTCTAGAAACATACTAGAGGTTCTGGTTTTCTTCAAAGACCAATTTTAGTGCCCTAAAAGGAGATCTCAAATAGGCGCTTCAAAGAAGAGGAGGTTCGGACACTTACGAAGCAAATCGGACCTAAGGTAAGGAAAAATATCACAATCTCATTTTTATCCGAGATTGTTTATACTTTGGTATTTAATGGGGTGTATTTTATCATCCACATCCATGTTTCCTCAATATATAATATTATTTCCATCCACCTACAATTGTTTAAATCCAATTTTACCCTTCATTGAGTATTTAGTAAAATATATGAAAGGAATATTTTGTCGTTTTTCGTACGAGGTACTTTTTGACTTTTCTGAAAAAAAGTACGATAAGAATGTTTTTTAAACATATATGACATGAAAGGATTTTTATCGGTTTATAAAGCCTTATTTTCATGAAGCTTCCTTCAAAAAATTTCATGACTATTTTCAACAAAAACCATTTCTTCTAATATTTCATGACATTTTTGTGAAAAGAAAATGATTTTAAAGGAAAAAGGATATTTTCCTCAAGAATTCATTTAATGTATTTTATCAAAATCATTTTCATATAAGATGACATTATTTCACATGTTTATGTTTCAAGTGTAATGTCTCTATGATTTACATGGTTTCACTTTTCTTGTTATGAAATGATATCCATTTCTTTTATATGGATTATGTGATGATGGGATGATGTTTATAAAACCCATTTTATTTATTGGTTTATTATGAATGATGTATGTTTATTTTGTGTCACAAGTAAGAATGATTTCATTATGAGATGGGTGGGACCTATATATCCCTACAATGAATTGGGTAAAGATTTATATCTCATGAGATAGACACGGCTGGAACGACAAGTTAAACCGGTTCAGTAATACATGACTGGAACGAGGAGTGAACTCGATTCAGAAAGGGACTTTTTCCACTAAGATGGTCTAGGCAGCAATGCCTTGGCTAATATGGAAATCATATTATGTGCTTAATGGTTTCCACAATTACATGTTTTATTCCCATTCTATTTTATCATTATTAATGTTTCTTTATGATCTACACCTAACTTACTTCCATGTTTTGTGTCATTTCTCAAGCTTTTGATGTTTAAACATTATGTTCATGTTTCTAAGTTCAAATGTATATTGTATGTTTTATTTTATCCACGCTTACCCTTACTGAGCATTTGAGCTCACCCTTTTTATTTTTTGTTAACCCCAGGATATAAAGAAAGGTTTTAGGTAAGAAAAAAGGGGAAGATCTTTATGGGAGATGTTGAAGATCTTTCACCACGATTAGAAGATTACGTTCCATGATTCCAAAGACACTAAACTATTATGGTCCTTGTGTGTCTGTTTTTGTTTTGTATTAAGTATTCCGCTAAAGTAATGTAATGTATATGAACGTCCAGATTCGGGTCTCTACATTCAACATGCTCTAGATACTGAAATAAACTTCAGTATGCCCTATCATCCTCAAACAGATGGCTAATATATGGGAACTACTCAGAAAAAGGAGGATATGTTATGATCATGTTCTATAGACTTCAAAATAGGGGGGGGGGACCAACATCTTCCACTGGTTGAATTCTATTTCAATAAATGTTTCCACTAAAGCATCTGAATGGAACATCATAAATCCCTGTATGGGAAGAGTTTAAGAACAACGACATGTTGGGATGTAGTTGGTGAGTGTGAGATTTTTGGAATAGAAATGGTCAAAGAAATGGGGGATTAGGTGAAAACCATTCAGCAGCATATCATGAAATCCCAAAGTCGACAATAGAGTTATGAAGATAACTGTTTATGAGACCTTGAGTTTAATGTTAGAGACATGGTATTTATACACATATCTCCATGGATGATGGTCATGTGGTTTGTAAAGAAACAGAAGCTAAGTACAAGGTACATCAGCACCTTCAAGATACTTGATCGTGTCAGGGATATGGCCTATCGACTAGAACTTCCACCTACCTTGGAAAAAGTACATGATCTATTTCATGATTCCCTCTTAACGAAGTACATAACAGACCCTTCACATGTACTCTCTTCAAAGGTAGTGCAACTAGAGGATGATCTTTCTTACGAGGAGGAACCAGTGAAGATATTAGATCGTAGAGAAAATGTTCCATGAAATAAGACAATACCCTTCATCATGGTGTTGGGGAGAAACCACAAGTTTGAATAAGTAATGTGGGAACCCTAGGAAGTGATGAATCAAGTTACCCACATATTTTTTAATATGGGAAAATGAAATTTTGAGGTCGAAATTTCTAAAGGGGGGGGGGAGATTTTGAAGACCCAAAAATTCATTATATAAAATTCCTCTAGATCTATTTTAAGGTATTTTTATGGTTATGTAAAACATATGCACCTATTTGGTTTTATGTTTTGGATTTTAAAATACCGTTAAAATTTTTGACCTTTGATAATATAGTCGATGAACAATGATCACATGATTAGTATAAATATAGTGTCTCAACAATTCCAATTTACTTAGACAAAGGAAGTGATGGCCTCATCCATTAGACTTTCCCCATATGAAGCCCATTTTTTGGAGATAAAAAATGGATGTGGCGCCATTGGGATTTACTCTTGACCAATCCCAAGACAATATTGAACACTTTATGCTTTAGCAGAACCAACTATGGGAGAAGTGGATTTTAATAGTGATTACCACCCGAGCGATGTTATCTGAGCCACCCCAAGAGTCTGTCACCATCAAAAACATTACCCTTGGGTCTTATGTGGGTGTTATAAGAGGTTTTTTAATGAGACCGTATCACTATGACTATGTAAATTATTATTATATAGAGAATATACATTCGTTTTATAGTTACTTTTTAAAAAGTTTTTAAAGCACACATATTATTTTTAGTTAATATTCAACTAAGAAATCTATTTTCTGGAATTAATGGATTATTGAAATAAATAATATGTTCATATAATAGTAACAATATTATTAAACTACTTTTTTTAAATATAAATTATCATATAATTTTATCAATGAAATTGTAATTTTTATAACGGTTTGAAAGATGTTTTTGTCAAAACACTTTAATTATCAATAAATACAAGTTTTTTATATTAAAAGTTAAAATTCACATTTTTATAAAATTATTTAGATAAAATGAATATTATTTTTGGATCCAGGAGGTCGAAAATATACAATGGTGAATTTTTCATAACTTTCAGAGACAATCGATTTTGGGTAAAAATTAAATACCATTTAAATATATAATTTATTTTATGACATCATAATTACAAAATAGAAATGTAATAAACTAATATAAAATTTATTTCCGGCCAATATATGCTTTACAATTAAAATAATGTGATTTTGGGTTTGTTTTATTTATTTTACCAAGGCATAGTGGACCCTTCAAGGATTATAAAACATTTGTTTTTTAAAAATTTTTTCCTTGAGAGTGTGACTCACCTCCAAGTAAGCAATCCTATTATTTTAAGAAGTTCATCCATTGAGCTTATAAAATAAATTTTCCACTGCACTTTTTCAAAAACAATGGGAAAAACCCATGGGCTGGTTTGTGGTTTCGATTAGTTTATTTTGAGGTGTCCCAAACCTAAATAATAAATAATTCCATCTCCTTTCCTATATAAACCCACCCAAGCTCCCACATCCTCTTCAATAAAAGCCTTGAGAGTTTGAAAAACCCCTTCCGTACTCTATCTATAATCCTCCCAAGGTTCCCCATGCTCCCAATAATCCTCTCTCAGGCCTCTCCCAAGCTTTTGGGATCACACTTCCATGTAAATGATTTATTCCTTTCTATTTTTGGTCCAATTTTCATTAAGTTGTTTTGAGCCTTTTATTATATTAAAAATGTTGGGGTATGATTTATCACCTCCCAGATACATCCCTCTTTATTCTTGGAATATGGGAGATACCTTTCTCTCTCATTAATTCCTCCCATGTACACCCGTTACCATGCCGAATTTCGGTGAGGGATTTCTCTCTCTTCATTTACATCCAAGAAATTCTTTTGTATTATGCATCTAAATTCCATTAAGTTTGGTGGGACATGTATCTATATGACCCAATTAATGTCTATTTTATTTAAATATGATGATACAACCCTTTATATCTCATCAACCATTTTTTATGAGTTCGTATTTCGCACTGTTATACTGCCAAAATTGCACTTCGATTTTACAAGCCAATGTCATTGTTTAGTGAATACCATGCGCATTTCACATTCAAGAATATTCACCTTTATGAATATTAACTTATTGATTATGAATATTTTTGTATTCATTCCATATCCCTTTATCATGGAATAAATTATGGGGATTGATTCTAGGTTTAATTATCCATGTGGCACACTTATGCATGAAATGAAATCTTTATGAAGGATGCGCCATGATAGCGCTCTAATGCATTGGGTAAAGTTAATTATCATGATAAAACATGTGAAATTAGTTCTGACTCACGCTAATTCATCTGAAATTAGGTTTTACTCATGATTTATGTGAAATTATGGTTTAATCATGCCCCATGTGAAATGAGCTTTGGCTCATGCTAAATTCCATGTTAAATGTTGTTGCCACATTTCCATGTTTTGATTATAATGCTTTATCATACCTTTATTTTAATATTTCTATTGTTCTCCTTTGATATGCCTATTTTCTAACATGTTCTTTATTCCTCATGTTATTCCATGTTTATTCCCTTACTGTGCTTTATAGCTCACACTTATTTATACATGCCCTTAGGTTATCCTATGCAATGCTATGTACGAGGGAATATAGTGGTTATGTAAAGGAAGCATTCAATAAGATGTTGTGTTATATGGATTATGTTTTTATGTAATGTTCCGAATCCCAAAATACTCTAGACCTCTATATCCTTTATGTTGTATCAAGTGAGGGTTTTATGTCATAAATCATGTTTAAGTATGTAATAAAAAATCAGGGTTGTTATAGTTGGTATCAGAGGATAAGTTTAGTTATTTTTGGGGATTATGATTAGAAAACCATAATGAAGCCTTAATGATAAGACTAAGTTTAATAAAAACAACCCTTTTTTTATGTGATTATTGAGTAAGTGGTTTATCAAGAAAATACATCCCTGTTTGTATATGAGCCAATAGAGGCGGCTCTTGAATAGATGTACCTAGGGGTGAAAACCCTAGAAAAGTGTATCGGGCATGACCTGGGGTATCCTGGTATACAAAAATGAGCCTTGATGCAATCTTAGTTACGACAGTCCAAGGGGATATTCATTGAAAAATTCACAAGATTAATATGAACAATTATTAAGGGAATAAAAACAATTCCCCAAAGAATATATGTTAGAAAGTATATCATGGATACCAAAGATTGAAACCTATAGATTCATATGTTAAGCAAATAAAAGATATATATAAGTCATTTTTATTGTCCTTGGAATACCCTTTATGTGTTACCCCTAGCTTTCCTTTTATTCCAGCTAATGGATGGTAATAGGAGGACTTGAGCTAACAACTGATGTGAAGACCAATGTGATGATGGTTCTAATGAGATTCCCAACCCGTTTGGAGAGGGAATCATGAACTTTGTCACGATACTCTCTTAGTTAACTAAATGATTGAATAAAAACATGGGTCTAGAGGAATGTTCAACCCCCCCCCCCCAAGAAAGACCAAGTTGCTACCGAGAGCTTCATGAGACAAATGAATCCTACATTAAATGGATCATCTTATTTCTAAATCACTGAATAATGGATCAAATCCATTGAAAAGATCTTCTCCAGACATCAATATTAGGAAACAAAGAAGGTTGTTATGTATGATTATTGAATGGAGGGTAAATTTGATCATTGGTGGACATTGATCAAAAATAAAAAGCCTGAGGAGGAGATCGAGACATTGGAATGGAAAATTTCCAGATGATGTTTTTTATAAATATTTTCCCTACACCCTCTAGCTTAATATGGAAAAGGGAATTTCGTTCCCTCAAGAAAATATATGATGAATCTGTCAAATCATAATAGGAACAATTTAATAGTCTTCCACAATACACTTCTGGCTTTGTCGTTAACCCCGAATGCAAGGTTCACAACTTCATTGATGGGCTAAAACCTAGCATGCAGAAAGCCCAAGTGATCCTCAACTTTGGCAGCTATGAGGAAATTGTCTGATTTTCCCTCAAGGTTGAAATGAAGATCGAAGCACCTCAGGGGTATCATGGGGATAATAAGAATAAGGTGGACTTCAATTCTGGTGTTCCGATGGATTAATCCCACAGTGCTATGAAAATCCAGTACCCTACTTGAAAAAGGTGAAGAAAGAATCACCTTGTAAATTACCTGAAGGGGGTGAGGAAATGATTTAGGTGTGGGAGATAAGGGTACCTATCCATTAATTTCCGACTAGAAAAATATGCGGCTGGGACAGAGGAGATGAATACTCCATTTGACTATCAATGCGTTATTCATTGCATCAACTGCAAAGAACTAGGGAATATTGAAAATCAGTTCCATAAGCTAAGAGTTTTCAGCGGAAACCAACAACCTCATAGGCATCAAGGGTGAGATTTTTCCATCACTACTGCCGAAGTGAACCCTGTCAACGAATATGTGACATGTATTCCAGTTATTCATTCCATAACAGTGAATGTAATTTTTCAATCAAGTTCTACACATTCTTTTATATCCCAAAAGTTTAGTAAAACAATCCTAACACCACCACAAATCATGGAAGTAATGATGTTGGTGGGTATGGAAAATTGGGAAATCATTGCACCCCATGAATATAACTCTTCCCCTATCTTAATCGGTCGATTGAAATAACCATCGATCCCCGTCATACTCCCTCTGGTGGAATTTGATGCAATTCTTGGAATGGATTGATTTTCCAAATACTGAGCCAACATAAATTTCCATGAGAGGGAAATCACTCTCCATGTTGAGAATTTCCCCTCAATTCTATACAAGTGTTAAGAGGAAGATGAATCTTCTTTATCTCCATCATCTCAAACGTAGATATTAATGACCTATGAGCATGCATATCTATCATAGATGATTGAGTGTAATGAGGAAACTATCCTTGAAGACATGCCAATTGTCAGGGAATTCACTGAAGTGTTTTTGGAGGAATTGACTGGTCTTCCTCCTAGAATAGATGTTTAATTCTCAATTGATCATATCCCTAGTGCATTGAAAACATTCAAGACTCTTTATAGAAATGTTGTTGTGGAGCTTGAGGAGATGAAAAAAAAATTACATGAGAATCTAGAGAAAGGGTTTACACGCCCATGTGCTTCACCATGGGGTGCATCGGTCCACTTCGTCTAGAATAAGGACGGGTCAATGCGCATTTGCATCGATTATTGTGAGTTTAATAAAATCACGATAAAGAACAAGTATCCTCTCCCACAAATTGATGAATTGATCAACCAACTATGTGGAGAACAATACTTCTCCAAGGTAGATTTTCGGTTTGGATACTATCATGTAATGGAGAAGAAGGAAGATATTACGAAGACTGCATTTTGTACAAGGTATGGGCACTTTGAATATGTAGTAATGCCTTTTGGACACACTAATTCTCCAGCAATCTTCATGGACATGATGAATAGTGTATTTAGTGATTACCTCAAAAACATTTGGTAGTAATTATAGATTATATTATAATATAATCCAAAACCAATTAGGATCATGTGTACTATCTATGAACTATACTAGATTTCATGCGAAAGGAGAAGATCTATGCAAAGTACCGCAAGTGTGAGTTCTAGTTGAAGGGGGTCTCATTATTGGGCGATATCATCACAAGCAGTGGAATATTTTTGGATCCCTCTGAGACAACTACAATAAAGGGATGGAAGAGGGAAACATTGGTAATAGATATCCATTGATTCTTGGGGTTAGCTGGATATTATCAGTGATTTTTGGGAATTTTATCACGATTGAAAAACCCTCTTACCAAGATAACCCATAAGGGAATAAGGTTTCTTTGGAGTGATGAAAGTGAAGAATGGTTCTAGGAGTTGAAAAAAGGCTTATCACTGTGCTCGTGCTAACATTACCCACATGTGGAGAACTTTTGGTGGTATTTAATGATGCTTCGAAGAAGGGAATGGGTTGTGTGTTGATGAAAAATGACTAAGTCAGTGCCTATGTATCAAGGCAATTGAACGTTCATGAGAACAATTATCCAACACATCATCTATATTTGGTTGTGGTGATCTTCCCTTTAAAAATTTGTTGGGATTATCTCTTTGGGGATAAGTATGAAATATATACGGACCACAAAAGCCTTAAGTATATATTCAAATAGAAAAGTTGAACATGCACCAACAAAGATGGTTAGAGATGATCAAAGACTCTGACTGCTCAATCCATTACCACCTTGGGAATGAAAACAAGGTGGAAGATGCTCTATGTAGAAATAATCCAGTGATTCTATCATTTATTATAGTTGATAATTATTCAATCTTCATAGATTTGATGAATATTGGAAATAGAATCATAAAGAAGGGAACACCATCCTTCCTTTAACAAATTATTGCTCAACCATCTCTTTTAGAATAGTTAATGGATGCTCCAAAGGATGTTGTGAGATTTCAGAAGAAAGTGGAAGCTATCGGAAAATGGAAATCTTCGAAGTTCAATGTTAATGAAGAAGTCATTGTGAGATTTCAGTAAAGACTATGTGTTCCATCATGTCAATAGCTAAAAAAAAGTTTTGGATGATGCACATAGTTCGAATTTATCTATTCATCCAGGAAACACAATGATGTATCAAGATCTATTAGAGAATTATTAGTGGGATTATATAAAGAAGGAGATCATTGATTATACATCAATGTGCTTGGTGTGTCAGCAATTGAAGGCAGAGAGGAAGATGTCTAAGGGGATGATGCAACCATTGCCCAAACCAGCATAGAAATAGGAGAACATTACCATGTACTTTGTCACTAGACATCCAAAGACATCCAAAGGAAACAATGAAATTTGGGTTGTTGTGGATCGTCTTACAAAGTATTCACACTTCATTGCAATTCAGGAGGATTTCTCATTGGATCAACTGTCACAGATATGTATTAGGGAAGTGGTAAGGCTGTATGGAGTACCACTATCTATTGTATCTGATCGATATCCAAGATTCACCTCTATGTTTGGGAAGAGTCTTCAACATGAACTAGATACTGAACTAAACTTTAGTACGACATATCATCCTCAAACGGATGGAAAATCTGAGAAAACTATTTCGACACTGGAGGATGTGTTATGATCGTGTTCAATGGACTTCAAAGGAGGGTGGGACCAACATCTTACACTGGATAAATTATATTACAATAACAGTTTCCACTCGAGCTTCTGAATGGAACCTTATGAACCATTATATGGGAAGAGGTGTAGAACAGCAGCATACTGGGATGAATTCGGTGAGCGTATGCTTCTAGGACCAGAAATGGTCGATGAAATGGTGGAGAAGGTGATAACCATTCAACAACATATCCATGTAACCCAGAGTCGACAAAAGTGTTATGTAGATAACCATTGACAAGACCGTGAGATTAAATTTGGAGACATATTATTTCTATGAATATCTCCAGGTAATAAGGTCACGAGGTTTGGAAATAAAGGTATGATAAGTCCAAGGTAAATTGGCCCCTTCGAGAATCTTGAGCGTGTTGGGGTTGTGGCCAATCGACTAGCACTTCCACCTACTATGGACAAATTACATGACCTCTTCCATGTATCCCACATAAAGAATTACATTCGAGACCCTTCACATGTACTCTATTATGAGGAAGTATAACTAGAGGATGATCTTTCTTACAAGGAGAAACCAGTGAAGATCATAGATCGTAGAGAAAAATTTCTATGAAATAAGATAATTCCCCTCATCAAGGTTTTGTGGAGAAACCAAAATTTTTAAAAGAAATGTGGGAATTAGAGGAAGTGATGAAGAAAAGTTACCCATATATGTTTTAGTATAGGAAAAGGAAATTTTGTGGATGAAATTTCATAAGGGGGGAAGATTGTAACGACCCAAAAATTCATTAATGAAAAATCCTCTCAGTCTATTTAAATGTATTCTTATGGTTATGTAAAATTTACACACTTATTTGGTTTTATGTTTTGGTTTTCAAAATACCATTACGAATTGTGACAATTTCTAATATAGCCATTGATTAGTGATCATAGGATTAGTATAAAAATAGGGCTTTAACAAATCCAATTTACTCTGAAAAGGAAGCGACAACCTCATCCCGTAGACTTTCCCCATACGAAGTCCATTTTTCAGAGCTTGGAAAGGAGGTGACGTCATTGGGCTTCTCTATTAACAAATACCAAGACAAGCTCGAACATGTTATGCTTGAGCGGAACCGACTACATGAGTGGTGGACGTTAATAGGTATTACCACCCAAGCGATGTTATCAAAGCCACCCCAAGAGTCTGTCACCATTGCACACCTTAACCTTCAGTCATATGCAGGTGTTATAAGGGGTTATGTATTGAGACCCTAGCACTAGAACTATATACATTATTCTTGAATAGAGAATATACATTCTTTTTATTGTAACTTTGTTAATAGTTTTTAAAGCACAAATAGTATTTTTAGTTAATATTAAAGAAAGAAATATATTTCGATGAATAAAAGGATTTTTGAATTAAATATTATTTTAATAAAATATTAATATTATTAAATAAATTTTTATTAAATTAAATTTATTTTATAATTGTATGAATGAAATTGTAATTTTTATTAAGGTTTGAAAGCATGTTTTGTCAAAAACAATGTATTTTCAATAAATGTCAGTTTTTATTTTCAAAGTAAAACTTCCCTTATTTAGAAAATTATTTAGATATAATGAATATTATTTTTGGAATTAGGATGTTGAATGTATCCAATGGTGAATTTTTCTTAGTTTTGTGAGACAATCAAATATTTGTGTAAAAATTAAATACCGTTTAAATATATATTGTCTTTTATGACATCATAATGACCCAATAGTGCTGTAATAAAATAATATAAAGATTATTCTCGTCCAATATATGTTTTACCATTAAAATAATGTAATTTTGGGGTTATTTGATTTATATTTCAAAACATTAGTGGACCCTTCAAGGCTTATATAACATTTGGTCTTTTTAAATAGTTTTCCTTGAGAGTGTGACTCGCCTCCAAATAGGAAAACCTATTATTTTAAGAAGTTTTTCCATTGGACTTATAAAATATTGTTATCCACTCCACTGTGTCAAAAACCATGGGCAAAAACCATGGTCTAGTTTTGTGTCTTTGATTAGATTATTATGAGGAGTCTGAAACCTAAAAAATAAATAATTCTCTCTCCATTCCTATATAAAACCACCCCAGCTCCAACTTCCTCATCACTAAAAGCCTTTGGAGTTCGTCCAAACCATAACCTACTCTCTCTAGAATCCCCCCAGGGTTCCCCAAGCTCTCAAGGATCCTCTCTAAGGCCTCTCCAATGATTTTGGGACCGCACTTCCAAGTAAGGGATTTCTTCCTTCCTCATTTTTGTCTAATTTTCATTAAGTTGTATTCCCTTTTGTTTTCAATTAAAAATGTAGTGGGTATGATTTCTCACCTCCCCCATAAATCCCTCTTTATGCTTGGATTATGGGAGACCCATTTCTCTCTCATTAAAACCTCCCATGTACACCTGTTACCATGCTAAAATTCCGTTAAGGATTTCTCTCTCCCCATTTACATCTATGTATTTCTTTGTAATTATGTCTCTAAATTCCATTAAATTTGTTGCTACATGTACATATATGGCCCCCTTACAGTCCATTTCGTTTAAATATGTTGAGACACCACTTTCTCTCTCATCAACCATTTTTTATGAGTTCTTATTTTCACGTCATTATGCTACCAGAATTGCACTACGATTTTCCAAGCCAATGTCATTAGGTAGTGAATACCATGCTCATTTCTCAATCAAGGGTATTCACCTTTAGGAAAATTTACTTAATTATTTTAATTTTTCATGTATTTATTCCACATCCCATTTATCATGGAATAAATTTTGATGATTTATTCCATGTTGTATGATCTATGTGGCACACTTATGCAAGAAATGAAATGTTTTATGAAGGGTGTTCCCTAATAGCGCTCCAATGCATTGGGTAAAGTATAGAATCATGATACGTCATATGAAATTATTGTTGACTCATTCTAATTCATGTGAAATGATTTTTTACTTTTGATTTATGTGCAATGAGCTTTTACTCATGATCCATGTGCAATGAGCCTTGGCTCATGCAAAATTTCATGTTAAGTGTTGTTGTCACATTTCCATGTTATGATTTCCATGACGTATCATGCCTTTATGTAGATGTTTCTCTTGTTCTCCATTTATATGCCTATTGTCTAACATGTACTTTATTCCTCATGTTATTCCATGTTTATTCCCTTACTGGGATTTATATCTCACTATTTTTTTATGCATGCCCTAAGGTTATCCTATGCAATGATAAGTATGAGGGAATGTAGTGGTAATGTAAACGAAGTTTTCAATAAGATGTTGCGCTCAATGCTTTAAGTTGTTTTTTAATTTTTCTAATCCCCAAATACAATAGACCTATCAAACTTCTATGTTGTATCAAGTTAAGGTTTAATATACTAAATCCGTTTTATGAATGTTATAAAAAAGAAGGGTTGTTATAGATTCCCCTCCATTGCAAACTTAAATTGTCACCATATTCCATTTTCGTGGTTTTTGGGATACTTCTTCCCACACATAAGATAATTTGGGAGTAAAAATTAACACATTTTATCGGATTTATCCCTTAATACGGCTAAATTAATCTATATTATTCACATCTTATTTCGAGTATCGTGACACAACTTTTTAATTGGATAATCATAAATTCAAGGTAAGGGAAAAATCATAAGATATACCATGTATTCCTTTTGTATTTTTCATAATATAAATAGATTTTTCCTTCTAACGTTTTTTGAGCTTAATAAAATCCCATGTATTTGATAATAGAGTGTGTGAAGTCAATATGTACTGAATAGTATTTTCCTGAATCTTTCGAACTCAATTGACTCAATTTAGTCTTGGAGATTTTTATTCTTTATTAGTTTCCACCTCTGATTGGTTTTTCCTTATGATTATTAAACATCTAGCATAAGTATATCATACCCAAATCAAATGAGGATAAATAAAATCTTCTCAATGAAATTAATTCATTTTAACATTATTAGGGGTTCATATTATCAATTAAAATTATGATTCCTATTTTTGATAAATTAATTAACCATAAGATTATTGTTATTATGAGAAAGGGTTAATTGTATATGACTCATATTAATATTCATAACATGTTCTAGTTTATTATGTACTGCAGAGCAGATATAGATTCATGATAATATCATGTTAGGTATCTAATTTTGTATATAATCACATTTCTCGTTATATTGAGTTTTTTCAAAATATATCATATATTAATCCATTAACTAAAACAAATGAAAATTATTTATTATAATTCTTGAAAAAATGAGCATATAAAAGGGAAACTATAAACAATGAAGGAATAACCCAAAAAAGGAATGTATACCCAAACATATGAGTTTCTTGGTTTCCAAATATTTAATTCCTAGTCATATATCTATTAGGTTATCTAACTATAATAGTTATATATTATATCATAAAATTCCATAAAAATATATTTAATCATTCATAATGGATCATAATGATTGTGTGAATTAATCAAAGTAGATCCCACATTAATGTCAAACTGGTTGTATAGTTAGGTGTAAATTTTATGAACTATGTGAAGAAAGAGGTAATACCCAACCAATATCTTCTAGGTTTATTACTCCAAGGTACGTATATTAAAAAACACTTCATCCAATTTTTTTTATGAATACAGAGATGTCATATCTAGGAAACCACATGCTCTATAATTTACAAAAATATTTAAATATTTTCCTCAAAATTATCACTACGGTTATCAATAATGTAATTATGTTTGAATTAATGAAAATAAATTTACATCTATATTATACAAACTATAGTTAATTAATCATATTTAAAAAATTCTATGTTTTAACATATTTTTTATGGAATATTCATCATTGAAATTAACAACCCTATTTCCTTTGAGAGTATATATAAATAAAAATAATATACATAAACCAGAACATAATTATTTAATTCCATATAATTTTTTCCTAAATCAAATTGATATTTTATTACAGTATATGGTGCCTTATTTAATTAAATAATGGATAAGGGTGAGTTGAAATGCTTGATAATGGAATAATCAGTGTGGAACATGATGATAAGTAATGTATATCAGACAAGATTAAGATCATGGAAACATAATAGATAAAGACCATATACATTATGACGAAATAATTTCACGGATAATAAGATATCAAAGGATCACATAATCAATGAAATATTTAGAAAATTTAAAATAAGACATCTTATGAAAATGTTATGTCTCATTATTATAATAAGATTGTAGTTTGATATGCGAACTACACGTGTACTATGTATTCTATCTAATGATATTTAATAATTACCCAATGTATTAGGGGTTTTATAATTCAATTATCACATATAAAACTCATAAAATATAAATGAATAGGTGTTCCAAATAAGTAAATCAAACATATGAAATAATTTTAAGAGGACCCCATGAGAAGAAAATATGGTAGTTAATATTGTCTTAGATCATAACCAAATGTAATATCATAAATATTAAAATAAATTAAGGTATTTAATAATTACTTATCATTATTAACTGAAAAATAAAAATAAATCATGAAAATAATATTTACGTGAAGTAAATACACAATATATAACAGAGAAGTATGTTTGAAAATGAATATTTGAATAGGTGTTTTAAGAGTAAGGTAAAATAATATTTAATAAATATAAGAGAATTATAATTTCTATAAAACCATAAATAAACCCAAATTTATTTATATTAAATAGTTTGTTTTTTGGAGAACATATAACATTAAAATAACTAGTCAAAGATATACATGAAATTATATATAAATTAGATTTATTCACATTAAATTATTGTTCGTAAATGAGGGAATTTGGGGGTAAACATGAAGAACATATATTATCCAAAATGACGAAAGGTAATGTAAACATGGTATATTTGTATTACAATATGTATATATATTGTGTAATAATTTAACCAGAAGAATATGGAGGTAAAAGGGTACAATTAATGAGAAAACATAACCCAAATATAAACAATGTGCTTTAGAGAATCCCAAACATCATGTTCGGATTTTCACATCTTGACCTCCTTACATCCAAAATAATAAATATAAATTATTAAAAACATTATTAAGTAAAATTTTCCAATATATTTAACTTTTAAATATATTTTTTATCATATTTAATTCATTTATTAAAATTTTCACTTATATCATCCTCATTTTGTTGTTCGGACAATTCCTCTAAAATTACTATTTTATGTTGAACATGGTCAATTTTTTTGTAAATTGCTTTCATAGCCACCTTACTTGTATACTATTTATTATTTTTACAAAATTAGCAATGATTTTATATAAGTAAACGTATAATCAAAATATTAATCCAAATTGTTTTGAAGGGTCTCAGTTAACATGTTTTTGACTGTTATAATTACCATCATCATTTATTGTTAATATCATTAACAAAATGAAAAAATTGACATTTATAAAATTTTATTAAATAAATAAATATTATATTTATTAATATAATTCATTTATAAATCCATCCATGTATGGTGGTGATAAATATGAAATATTTCAACCATGTAGGTGGTGATCCAACCATTATATGCACAGTGTATTCATTTTTAGAATCATTAAAGAGCGGATATTAGATAATGATTATTGAGATTATATAAAAATATTATGTATTTTTATAACAATAATTTTATTTTAATTTAATGGAAATAATATCTTTGATATGTTAAACAAAGGAAAGTATATATAAAATTTTGGAAGATAATGTAACCTCCTCTACAAGATGATCACTCTTACTATATACCTTTAGGTACATTTGATTTCACTATTGGAGAGACCTACACTTATATTATGAGGGGAGAGAGATAAATTGGTATTAAGGTATTTTTTGTGAGATTTTTCTTAAAACGCTGTAAGAAAATATATAGTGAAGGGTGGAATTTATAGGGGAAGTAGGCTGTTTTAGGGATAAAATGTTAAAATAAAAAAATTATTTATTCACATAGTGACCTAAAATTTACACCATTAGTAAGATTTTTATGACTATACATTAAGGTGGAATTAAATTAATAATAATAATTATATAACCATCAAAATTTCATTCATATATATTATTACAAGGTATTTTTTATTCGGTGTTTCATTATTTCACCATTATATTTTATTTTCTGTATGAAATTTTATAAACACTCTTTAAAAAATTATTGAAATGATTTTTCAATAATTGAAATTATTTTTACCAAAATAACCTTACATATATTATAATTTAAATTTTTCAATAATGTTTTTTTAAAAAATATACATGTTTTTATGAAACAACCAATTTTACAGCCCTTAGAAAAATTATAATCGAAATCATAAATAATATAATAATTTATAAACAAGTATCATGTGTTTTATAATTATAACAGTCATAAAAAATTAATTCTATGTTTCCAATTTATAATAATAATATATTTTAATAAAAAAAACATATATATTACTAAAAAAAGTTTTTCCCATTGCCAAAAAATTATTTTATCATGTTAAATATAATATTTAATTTTATTATTATATAAATTCCTTATATTTTTATTATGTAATATACAAAAAAAAATCTAAATTTCACCCTTATTAAAGTTATTCTATAAATATTAATAACAATATGGTATCAGATTAAACAATGATTCATTTCTAAAAGAATATAAAAATAATTTTACTTATCCCCTAGATATATATACATTTAGTACTTCTATATAACCGTCCATGGTTATGTGGGCGATAGTGTATCTTCGATGAGGTGGTTCAGAAAACATTGATTTATTAATGATATCTACTTAACAAATGTTTTCTTTTAGATGATTAAAATTGATCCTCACTTGTTTATTATCTGATTATGTTTGAAAATATTTGAACACCAGTGATGCCACATCCCTCTAAATTGTAGATAAATGAGCTTCAAATGGAACGATCCTATGATTTAAGGCAATCATTTTTGAATTTTACATTAATTTTATCTCAATATAATCTTTAAGATACAAAAATTTATATAGTAAAAATAAAATGACTATATCCATGATGTACCATCCTAGGTTACACATACTGGTTCCTTGATAAGGACAATCACATGACCTCAAGCATGACTTCCCATATTCCAGAGGATTTCGACTAGAGATGAGGGAAAAAAATATAACATGGGTATAGTATATCTTATTTATCAATGTTGAAGAATAGTGGAAGTAAATAAACATTAATAAACTTATAATACCCATTAAAAAAATAACTCATGTATCACATGACAGCCAAAATATCAATAAAACTTCAAAACAAAATAGCATATATTTCATGACATATATGATTTAATTTTCTAAATAAATCCTAAAAAAAGAAAAGCTAAAAACTGATCAAAAGGGTTTCAACATCACGTATGGTTCAGTTATCCTTACTTCATCCCATCACTGAACTATAACGTACTTACATTTCCCTTATCATATCCTGCCAACACGATGTCTATTTGTTTTTCGGTCAGGAAGCATGAGTCGAGTGTGGGTACAAGAAATATTTTCACCTAAAATAGTGTGTAAACTAATTTATTTTCTATAAAGTTGATTATGGATGTATAAATAATAAAGTTCAACAATGTAAATATTTATCACATTTCATTATTCTTAACATAACCCTATAATTTACTTATGTTAACGATGACACATATACCTTCAATTCTTATTTCAGATTATGTCGATGTCTTAACAATAAAACATATTGAATTTAAAAATTATTATAACATAAGAATTTCATTATCCATTTAATTTAAATTCAGATAGAATGAATCACTGGAACCATATTCCAATGCCAACATTTTGGGAACAAAACATCATTCCAGTCAACCTGTGGGCTATGAAAGCATTAGTCCATATCCCTCAAATATTTTTATTAGTCAATCACATATTGGATTTTCAAGAAAAATTCTATATCACACACTTTTATATCAATCAGTTTTATAGGGAAATTCAAATCATCATTCCATGTGCCCCACATGTAATCACATATATCACAATATCACATATATCACAATTTTAAATAAATCACAATTTCATATACATCAAGGATAAACATCATTAAAATTGTAATCAAATAATATCTTTAAAGTATTTATTTTTAATTGATTAAACAAACATGGTTCATCACTTTAATTCATGTGGAATAATTTATAAAATTCACCATCATCCTATTGATCAACATTTGATCATGTATACTATTAACCCCTTTAGGATAATCCAACCCTCCCTAAATTCTCATTAATCAATCAATTAAACCACCCACTAATTACTAAATTCCAAAATCTAATGAATTAACCAATTCCATAAAGCCAATAATCAGTCAATTCCAAAATCCATTAATTAATTACTCGATCAATTAAAAAATCTGATTCATGAAGAAACTGATAAATGTGAAATAAAAATTTCATAATTAAATACCCATATTTGAATTTAGGAATTTGGAAATTGATAAATAGTCCACTAACTACAATATTATTTATGATAATTTTCCAAACTGGCTATCCTCAAATAGAAATAGAATGTTCAATTTCACAATATAAAACATGATCTAGAAAAAGGACCTATATCAAATATCAAAGTAATATCAACTATAAAAATAAAGTTCTAAACCATAACCAATGGTTAACAAACCATTCCTCTAGATCTAGAAAGTTGGATAAGAGTGAGAGGAAACAACTTTAGAGGATATTAAAACCCAGGAGAGGTTCATATTTGTTAATAATATCATTATTTTTTCAAGAACATTTTTTTGGAATGCCATAGATCCTTTTTGGAATCCTTTAAAACCATATAAAATTATCTAATGATCAAGAGGGTAGAATGAGGGTTACATTGGGGGATTGTGAATTTAAAAACAAAATTTATTTGGTATAAAAACACACAATAATTATTTTCTAGGAAGGGGGGATGGTTTTCCAATCCATGTGCCTTAATCATGCTTCTCTCCAAAGAGGTTAATGTTTTCTCTTAATAGGGAGTAGGTTTGAAAATATATGAACCAACCAAGAAATACCCTTCATTGATGAGTTTCATGATTTTCTAGGGCTCTGTCAATGGTTTAGAAAATCTGTTCTCTAAAAATATTTCCCCGTTACATTTTCCATCTCCCATGTTTCCTCTAGAACATGTCCATGATTCCATAAAACATGAAAAATTGGAACAATATTTCCCCGTAACATTTTCTTACTATGATAAACAACTTGTTTCAGAATCTCCTCAAAGGATGAATCAGAATAATGCTCAATATAATCAGTATTGATCACATGATATGGTTTGGAATGATTCCATTGATACTTTGAAACATGAAATATTACACACATATAAATTTATCTGAGAGGAAGATGCAATTAGTGTGCCACTATCCTAGTTCTATTGACTACATCAAAAGGTCTGAAAATCCTGGGTTCCACAAATCCCTACATCTGAATCATTCCGTGACCCAATATCGGTAAAAACTACATTAAAAAATGAGAACCAATTGTAAAATCAATGGGTTATATATTTATATTAGTATATAACTTATTTTTTCTATTCTAATCCATATTCATAAAAATATGAATCAAATAAATATGATCTCATGTCTCCTGCATGTGACTCGGTGCTAGGAGATCTAATTCAGCTCCCTATTTCCATCATATTGTTTATCTACTTGGTATCACATAAAGTTCCAAATATGGTGACATTATAATAATGACCTAGTAACCATTTTTATAGGAGAACTCTACATGTTTTAATGCCTCTTCCAAGGTAAACTAAAGTCTAGGGCACATGATCATTGAATATCCTACTATAAATTAATAGTTCAATTCAACTACCCATTTTTTAAAGTGTGGGAATCCATATATAGACATTACTATGTACAATGAGATTTCAACAAACCCTACTAGAAAAGTGATTTGAAATTTGATTCAAGGTCTAAAACAATGCTATGTTTCACCCTATGAAAACATTATATTTCTCGTACTTAAAATACTCCCCACTAATCCACTAATAAATCCACATGAATGGTCAAGAAATGTGATACTTATTTCAGTTTTTCAATATCACTGAAGTAACATAATTCTTCTATGGAATCCTTAAGGGAACTAAAAACACCACAATAACATCATCCAAGTTCCATTAAAGCATGGGAAATGACTGTAGTAACCCACTAGTTCATTGATGCATAGCCTTCACTTGTTGAAAGTTGTAGAATAATTTTAGCAACTCTAGAATTAATTTTTCACTCTTGACCACAAATACTGTCAATGTAGGTCACTGTGAAGTTTGGTCCAAACCAGATGCATGACACACTTTGAGGCATGAAACTTGCACATCAGTTCCTCTCACATAATCAAAAGAACCACAACACTATTACTAAAATAAATGTTCTAATAATCATCTATAATCCAATATGAATGTGACATGGAAACTTTAAGGCATTCCATCTTGTAAAAAACTATGGATCCTCATAATTAATTCCCATAATCCTACTCAGTAGTGTGGAATCCGCTAAGACTGATATGAGAGTTGTCATCTCATTTCCCTCTTGAACCAATATATGCATCTCTACTATCAGATTCATCATATTAAACATATATATAGACTCCAAACCACCCTGAGTTTTTGTTTTCCTACTCAAGGTATCAAAAAAAATATATACCATCTTGTTCATATATTCTCTCTTAAAATCAAATGTCTGCATATATTCAACCTACCTCTGTTTCATGAGATTCAAATATCATTGTGAAAAGATATAATTCAATCTATTATGATATGTATACATAATAATCTTTTCACCCAAAAAATAATTTCTCCAAAACATTATTTCATAGAAAATGAAGCTAACTCAGGGTCATGTATAGCTTAATTTATTGAATGTTCCCTCGACATCCAACACCCAAACTCCAAAACTGGACCCCATGCATCAACACTATTAAAAAACCAATCCCAGATGCATCACAAAACACTATATACTACTTCCAAGACTCAAGTAGTATCAATATTGGTTTCATTATCCAACACTTATTCTAATTCTAGAAATCGTTCAAAAATGATATAAAACATTAAAAACTGAACCCCATATTATTCATGACTAAATTAAGTGTTTTAATTCAGAATAATTCATGTATTAACCTCCAATAACAATCTTATAATCCCAAAAAACTTTTTATATAAAAAAATTCATAAGATTATCCAATGAAAAAACTACATAGACCTTCTCGGGGTCCACAAACATTCCTTACTCTAAGATGATGTGACCTGAAAAGTGTACCTCATCAATCAAGAATTGAATCATAGATACCTTATCATGTAACTAATTTTATCTCCCTATATTTAAGATGAATTAAATTTATTGTGCATGATAGTCATGAGTCATGAAGTACACCAAGATTTCATATGAAAATATAACAACAAATCGTTCCGTGTATGAATGGAAGATTCTGTTCAATAAGGACATAAACACTGGAGGTGCATTAATCATCCCAAATGACATCATGATGAACACATATAGCTCATTACTAATTTTTAAAGCTTCCCATGGTATATTAGAAGGTCAAACTCTGAACTGGTGAAACCCTGATCTTAATTCAATATTGTATAACACATAGAATCACCTAAAATTGTCAAATAGATCATTGATACATGTAATAGGATACTCATTTTTCCCTTCCTCAAAATCAACTTCTAGAAATAAATACATACATGAAAGGCCACAGTAACCATATTTTCAAAAAATACTGGAGATCCGCAAGGTGACTTACTCTAATGGATAAATATCTTATCCATAAATTATTTTATTTGATGATTGTGATCTTTAATCACTTTCATTTATATTAAATAAAGTTTAAAAGAAACTAGATTATCACCTGGTATAAGTTGAATCATAAATTCTGCATCCCTCTTAGTTGGTATCACTCAGATGTCACTAGGAAAATAATCTTAGAACTGGTCCAATATGGGTGGAAATACATCCCTCTATACTCCCACATTATCAAGAAAATAATTTGAAATTTAGGTTTTGAGGTCACCTAGTTACTGAACTATATCTGCAAGGACTTTTCAGATATCCCACTCTCCATGATATACGTAAATGTCACCCTTATGTGACATAAAAATTTCTATCTTGAAATTAAAATAAATATGGTTTTAGTACGGCAAAAACTATTCCATACCAATGATTAGGTCAATTACAATCATATAAAAAATGTAATTTTCACATAGGAAAAAATACTCTCAATGTTTTATAGAACACCCTTTTCATAAATAGATGTCCCTCAAATATAATTAAAAGGCATATAGATCATCAATACACCACATAAAAACTCCACTCTCAGAATCAAACTCCTCACAAGTTGTGTAGATATAATTTAATGATACGAATCATCATCAAATAAGACACTAGAAAGTGTAGAATGTACATGAAATGTACCTCTAATTGTCGATGGTCCAACCAGGATATCCACAGGATTATTCAAAACTACATTCAATTGTCTTTCCTCTATTCCCTGTGATGGATTCTAATTCCCCAGATCTTCGCTACTTTGTTGATTTTTATGTTATTCCAAAAAAGTTCCACATCCACTACCTCTACCCCAAGGAAAAATAAAACTTCAGCAGCTAGAATTATACCAGGTATAATACCTTCTTCTCAAACTCTTGTTCTTCATAGGTCATATTTCATTACTGATATGTCATGGGTTCTTTTAGAACCATTGTAGATGTACCATCCTTATAAAATATTAACACTCTGAAAATTGTCAAGGACACTCTCTCGAAGTGAGACAAGGCCAATCAAACTAGTGATAGATCACTCGGGTACTATCCAGTGTGACTATCTATTCCCCAAAGCCACTCTTATTTCTATCTCCCCAGTTTATATTTTTAAATTTTTTTCCCTACTCTCAAAAGACATACAACATAATCATACATTACAAACCACATATCGTCCATTATAATCCCTTTTCAGGATACCCTAAAATAATAATGACTAATTCCCCACATCAATGAAACTTTTCAATAGAACAATGTCAATCAGGGACTTATTCACTCATTTATGCCCACCCGGAAAAAATTTCTCTATAACAGCAATAACCCATAGGAAACCAATAATGAATCACTACACATCAATAAAGTGTCCAAAATATTTCTTCATTGACATGATCCTGTTGGTCAACATCATAAACTCAAATTACATCTTCTTCAATAGCATGTCATGTAGAATGTACCTACAAAAATTTTCTTGAATTCCCTTGCACTCTATATTATCCTGCTATTTATCCCTATTGTGGATATCCAAATAACAATTTTCCTAGACAAATATCATATTGTCATAAATTTTTTATCACTTTCAAGTAGTGGTATCTTGGTGGTCAAGGATAATCTAGATAAAATCAATTCAGAACTCAAAAACCTTATGTCCACCCTCTCTAGTAAATGTCATAGAGTGCTGCAACAGGAAATCCTATATCATGTCCAACATATTTATAACTATTAACCATGGGTATCTTCATTTAATATATATAATTTTAGAAATTTTCTCATCTAAATTCTCTTTCGATCCTTCACCTGACACAAAAGGTACCTCAAGTTCCACTGTAAGAGGATCTTTCTCAGCCACATACACTTTTCATCCTATTAAGAAGAAATATCATGGAGGCTTAATAATATAATTCCAAAACACATCTTAGGAAACATTTTAGAATATTAATATTATTCAAATGAGGGATCTATGCAAATCAAAAGCAATTCACCCCACATTTTCTACCACATGATCAAAATTTAGGAACTATCACAACCCTTAACCATCACTCATCGAGGTCAGGGTTTAGATAGGGTAAAGAGTTTTCACAATTGAAGGCTTCTCATTAGTCAAAAATTTCACACATTCAAATTTACTATTTTTTAATCATTATAATGTTTGAATTAAATATTATTCAACTTTTTCCCCTAAATTATAGAAGTAGTAAAATCTATTTCCTTTTAAACTATTTAACCAAATCGTGCTTCACTTTGAGTGCCTAAAATAATGCATGTTAAAATAATTCATGACATCCTAGAATGATGCATATATTCTCCAATCTTGTTCCATACAAGGATATGAATAAAATTTAGAAAAATATCAAAAATAATATAATCGTATAAAAATTGAACCTGTTGAGGTTAAATAACACCAAAATGTAACAACAAGCATCAATAATAAAAATACCAAACTAGGTACATGGAATTTATCTCCGCACATAAGATAGAAAATCCCGTACATGAGAACTTAATGAATCTCTGAACCATGATAATAAACTATATACATTTATCTCTAATAGTAATAAAAATAAAAAAAAATAAAATCCCCAATGATACCACTAGGTGATGTCCCAGCACCAGCTCTATATACCGGGGCCCTAAGCCAGATCATCACATGAAAACAAGCACGCCTCCCTATACACTAGATGTTGCCGAATAACTATTTAGTTCAAATATATAAATAGGGAGACTATATCCTCTTTCTCAAATAATAATGATAGTGGAAATAATAAAACTCCATTAAAATTTCAATAACCATAAATAGAAAAATAACAGTATCACATGATTATTAATAAATGAATTGAAAACCAAAACCAAAATAGTATATATTTCATCCCATATTTGTGTCTAGTGTCTAAATAATACCAAAAAATAAAGTCACATAGAATAATCCCCAAATAGGTCTCTACACCACATCTTGTTCCATTATCCATTAGCCGTCACATATTATCCATCTAACATAGGGTGGTTTCCCATAAGGTATCCTATAAAACCGAGTTGTATTTGGGTAAAGATAATATAGCCCAAGTTGGGTGTGATTAAAACTCAATACTCCCTCACCAATGGATTCTAAAAAATATCCAATCTATAATAGTGTATGGAGTGGTATAAATAATATAAATAATAAAAGTAAATTGTTATCACATTTCATTATTGTATAAATAAGTAAATAATTTACCCAGGTTCATGTTGACACTCGTACCACCAATACCTGCGTCGGCCCATGTCAGTGTTTAAATCATGACACAAAATCTATTTTCAATTCATTATCACATAAGTCCTTAATTTTAAATATAACATAAATTCATATCCTGGATATTTGGAACCATATTCCAAGTAAAATATTTTTGACAAGAATGTCATGTATAGAACCACATGTTATTTTGAAATAGAAGTCCCTGTCTTACACCCCTGTTTATCAGTCAATGACATATCAGCTTTTAAAGATTCAGAAAAGTTTCCACACTATTATATAATTCAATCACATATGGGATATTGAATCTTTAGTTAATGTCCCAAAGAAGACATTATAGATATCTCTGAATTAATTATATCACAATTTGATATATTTCATAATTTCATATACATCTAGGTTTAGCATAATTAACCTTATAATAAAAATTCATATTTAAATATTAAATTTTCAATTAATTAAACAAAAAAGGTTCATTACATTAATTAACATGAAATAACAAGATCAATTAACTATTAAATTGTTTATAAAAATTTATTCGTGTAAACTGTTAACCCATTATGGTTAATATGACAATTCCTAAATTTAAAATATTTAATCATTTCAACTTCACATTAATCACTGATTTGAATGTACCATCATTTGACCATTTTCCAAGCCCCATTATTAATAAATTATGATATACATTAATCAATCAATTGATCAATTAAATAATAGATTTCAATATAGAGTTTCTAAATTTGAAATAAAAATTTCACAGTTACATTAAAAAAATGAAATCAATACATTTTGATTTGATAAATAGACTATGTACCTAGAAATCATTGAGGAGAATTTGACAGACCAAGAATCGAAAAAATGAATTAGAATAGTTAATATAATGAATAAGAATTAAATATATAACCAAGTCATAGAAAGAAGATCAAAGGATTATGAACTATCAAAACATAGATCTAAACCACCACCAATGGATAACAGAACACCCTTCTTGATCTAGTGGTGGTACATTAGAGAGGGGAAACAATACTAGATGACATTAGGGATTAGTAGAGGTACTTATCCTTAATTTGATCAGTTATTATAAAATATTGGAGTTCAAATGTCCTTGGTATCTGTCTGGGAACATATAAACCAATAAGAAATCATCATAGGTCAAATAGGAGACAATTTTTGTTAAAATAAGGGGGTTTGGGAATTTTGAAATAAATTTCATGTTGATTAAAACCCACATGGACAGTTTCATTTTAATGGACGCATAGTTTTCCAAACTATTCCCCTTTACTGTCCTCCTATCCTTAGGGGAATACAGTTTCTCAAATGATGGCTCACAGTTTGAAAGATAATTTCCCAACTGCGAAATACAGTTATGTGTGGGGTTTTAGGGGTTTCTAGGGG
Organism: Viscum album; assembly: GCA_963277665.1. Lineage (NCBI taxonomy): Eukaryota > Viridiplantae > Streptophyta > Magnoliopsida > Santalales > Viscaceae > Viscum > Viscum album. The sequence continues at coordinate 1,541,695,407 of OY728135.1, read as the reverse complement.
TAGGATTAACATTTGGAAAAAATATGAACCTATATTGCTATGCCCCCTTTTTTTCAAAATACTCTATTTTTCACTATAATCACCCTAAAATAGATACCGGCCCACATTCTTCCAAAATATCTGTAATAGAGTACCTATTAATGATAATGATACATCCATATAAAAGGTTGGGATATTATAACGTCCCTAACAACTATAATTCCCACCATTCATATAATAGCCTTGTAATATTATGAATTATTAATAAAGTAGTTTTATTTTTTTACTAAATATGAATCGTATTATTTATTTTGTGTGATATTTCCATATATTTATTTATATTTTTTTCTCCCTGATCTCATGATTCTTATTATTGAGACAAGTTCAGTCATATAACATTAAAAAAACATTATCCCTTATAGTTAATAATGTGAATGGAAGATAAAAGTATCCTATAACTAAAACAAATTCTAATGAACCTTCACACCACTTTGATAAGGGGATGATGCTAAATTTGTATATTAATTATTAAGATGTATTATACTTTTCATGTGGCATGGTGGGTCACTATAAGAACAATAATTCCTCAATGAAGAAGCCTGTTTGTTATTCAGATGTGTTCGTTATCAGTTTTAGTCTTTCCATTTATGTATATTTGATATTATATATAAATCATGGTCTCCATATTTGAATCGAAATACACTAACCATATATATTTAATAAGGTCTCCATGTTTGAGGTGGCTCTTCGAGCTTCCTAAAGATCATGATTGTCTATGTTGGATATTTTAGACTCCCATCTTACCTTATCAATGGGTTAAATTCTAATTTGGATGTTTTTTCCTTGGTGTAACCTTTAACAATATATCGATATCAATTTTATATATGTTTTATTTTACTTGAAAATTTCTAAATAATATATTTTTATTTTATAATGATAGAATATTTTATATGATGACACATTATAATAATGTTCTTTATGTATTATAATATGAAAACTATGTATTGGATATCAAATAATGGATTTTCACATAACTAACATAGTTATGTAAACATGAAATATTTGAATAAAAATATCAAGAAGATAATTTATATTTTTTTCAACTAATTCCACTTCCAGTATGTCTCAATTTTTTCAATAAAAACATGACTAAAGCTCTATTTAATGTGACAGTTTAATGGGTCGTAGATATTTTTGAATCAATTCTCCTATATGTTCATATACATTTTTATTTGGATGTTATATGTGAATTATTTTAATTTATATGTTTCATAGGGGTATTTTGTATACATGGACATATATTCATAATGATCACTAAGTCTGAATCCTTTGATAAATTTTATTATTACAAGAATGATGTATAGAATAATCTTAGTTTAGTGATAAAGAAAGTCCATGAAAAACATATTGGCAGGTATCTTGTCAAAGAGTTCATCAAATTTCGATGGGATTGCAGGATACCCTGTAAAATCAATCATTTTTATACACCATGTCAGAATGATTTCCATTAAAGAAGATGACCAACTTTCATTTCATTACCATAATAGTTTTTGAGACAATAGGATATCAATATTTAATACAAGATGTATAGATCCATTTAATAATTAAATAAATCATCCATATTAAGGACCATTAATATTTATCTAACTATAATATAATTTTTCTTCATAGAGAATAAATGTGAGCTCTATGTCTACCAAATACATTGTGGGTGTGTATCCATTTTTCTAGTATTATCTTTTTATGATATATTACTGATATCATATGGGATACCAGAGTTACAGTCCCCTAAAACATTGTAAAAAATATTTTTCCATGAAATAAATTGGTAAAGAAGACTATATTATTTGAATCAGGATCATTCATGATAAGTATAAGAGGATGTTGTGGTTTCTGTCATGGAATATAAATTAGCAATGTTATGAAGATATTTAGTATATACAATTATAATAGGGGATTTTTTAAAATCTAACTTCATATAAATTTATCCAAGAAAACATGTCCTCGTACACATGTGTAGAAACAGAGTGAGAGGATGAGTAGGTTTTTATATGGACCAGAGATAGTATTTGTCATGTATATCATAATATGTATCGATATTGACATTTACTTTGACTTGAGCATGGTAGAAAGATATCAAATAGAACCAATAGAAAAACATTGGACTATTTGATAAGATTATCATGATTTATAGAAGACATATAAGGGTATTTTCTTAGTTTAGGGAGTATATGAAGAGAAAAATATTATGGGATATGATGATTATAAATTTCAAATAGACTATAATGATTAAAGATTGTAGTTGGGATATGTATTATACACTAATAAAAGAGTTATAAGCTTGGATATATTAAATCATCATGTGGTATGTAGTTCTATTGTAGAGTATGGGTATATTAAACTTTTGGTGGAGCTAAATATACATTTTTATATGAAAACGCATCTTAGATTATGATGTGGTACCTAGAAAATAATGACTTTATGACATTATATTGTGGTAATACTACAACGATGGTCCTCAACAAGGATAAAAAGTTGATTCAATAAAATAAGTACATACCTAATAAGTAACACTTCATGAAGTATTTTTCTCAATGTGTTGATTCTTATTATGTAGAGTTTTCACAGAATAGAAAATGGAGAAAACACTTACTAAAGGCTTATCTTATTATAAAATCAAATATGATGTGATCCTTAAAAGACACAATGTTATGAGCATTTCGGCCTAATGAATATGGGAGACTATTATATTTGGTTCCTCATAAACAACATATAATTATATTTTTTTTGTTATATATACATTTAAATACATTAATATTAATAATTATCTTACAACACGATGGAAATTATTATATAAAACATTTATATAATAATGTCCTTAGAGTTTTTTTTCATCAGATGGTTCTAAAAGATCTACTATATGATGAGAATATATATGTTCCACGACAATATTATGAAAAACATATTCTACTATTTTTTGTACTATATATGATGTGATAAATATGGTATTCAAATATATCTTTATTTAGGCTTATAATACATTGAAACTTATTTTATGGATGTTTGGAATTAGTATTCTCCATGATGTGAAGTCATGATGAAAAACCCAAAAATAAGAATTTCATGTGTTACATGATCCATTGGATATTATTATATATATACATTCGTACTAGTCCTTAGACAAGATATTATTATTAATATATATCACACATAATTTATTTTGATGTAATATAAAAAACTGTGATGACATATGTCTATATTGACATAGGACACCTTTAGTGTGTATAAATTTATATGACATTAAATTAATATGACTTGAAATAATTTCACCCTTCCTTGAAGAATATATGATATCTCAGTCCCATTGATTGGAAAAAAACAATATAATTAATTCCATAACCTGGAAGAATTCTTGAATCGGTCATTTTAGCGTGTTAAAGAATGATATTGAAGAGTAAGGTTGATGATACATGTATGAAACCTTCTTGACGAGATACCCAAAAATGGTATTATATTAGACAATGTGTATCTATATGATATATTTGTTATTATAACACCATAATTATAACATTAACATCTTTATTGGTGGTTTTGGTTTCATGTAACTAAATTTTAATATTGATAATTATGAAAGACCAATGAATTCTATTGAGAAAAGAAGACCATTGGTCCACACATATAGTATATCAGGAATGTATGTGAGATTTTATTTTAAACAAAATAAAATTTAAAAATTATTAATCTAAGTATGGAATTTAAATTACATGGATTTATTGATGTTGTAAATTTAATGAAAATTTATTTCAATCTGAAATATATGTGGGTTGATTATTGAATAACTATATATTAACTAGTTAGTGAATAAAGTAATTGTTTATTTATTTACTTAATAATATAATGTTATTTTTTTTAAACAATATTTATTATTCTAGGTTGGATAAATGTTTAGGAGGTTTGACGAGACTACTTAAGGGCCTTATGTAGATGATATATTTTATTAAATTTCCTTTGAATAAAAATATATATATTTTAAAAATAATATTTAAATATCCATGATTTAGGACATATAATGATATATAATTAAAATAATAGACTTTATATTTACATAAAAATATGAAATTAGTTATATCATCTGTTGGATATATATTTTATGAACCCTTTGTTTATAAACAAACATAAATAATTTTTAAGGATAATTGAATTATTTTATAAAACCTTATCAATCATGAAAAATCTATAAAGGTTGAATTGAATCTCTAAAGAGTGAGATATGATCACCCCTACATCTAATGACCAAGTGAACAAGAGTGAATTTTTCATTTCTTATGTAATTCTCTTTATGATGAATATTGACTGACACAAGTGGAACAATACATCCACGCTACAACCCAGAGGTCCATTAACATTGTTCTATGATTATGGAACATATGTTTGGAAATCTCTAGGTATTTAATACTGTGGATTCTACATTAAAATGATGATATAAAAATAACATCAACCAAATTCATCACCAGTGAAAAAATATGTATCGACCGCTGAAATCCTTGTATACAACATAATTATAAATTATATATTTGAAAAAATCATCTCTTAGAATATTAAACAGTTTTAATCATCTGTTTTTGATTATTTTTTAGAATATTCTATTGAAAAATATTTTTTTTTGTGATGGGCCCAATTACATCTGTAGTTACTCAGAACCATTATTAATAAATGGGGATAAAGGCGGTCCTTATAATAAAGTGATATTATATGACATCACATATCCTTAATAGACATCATTTGATTACTTATTAATAATTATTTCTCATGATACAACACAAAATGATCATAAAGAAAAGTGTATTTTTTAAATTACGTATATATAATAACAACATACAACATGAATATGAGGAAAATATTAGAAACCTCCTTCACATAATCCTAAAAATTCCATCATTTCTCTATTATCGCATGGGATAACCTAGGGATGTCCTATAGAATGTGGTGGGCTATAAATACTAGTAAATGAATTAAAAAACATAAAATAAGGTAAAAAGTAAATGTGGTCCCATAGGAATATAAAGGTGACATAAGTGGGGTGAGATTTATTATCGTGAACAATGAGGCCTGATATACCATGATAACATAAAGAATACCATGTAATCTCAGAACAACATAAATCATGGCATCAAAAATTGAAATCAATTATAACCACAAAGAATATCTAATATAGTGTTCCTAGGATAACCTACCATGTACTAAAAATGGAATCTCATGTGGTAAAAACATTACCAAATTCACTATGGGGATATTTAATTCTAGGACCATCTGTCACATTTTTATTACATAAATTCCTTAGTGTGCCACATAGATCATGTAACATAAATATTCCATTAATGATTTTAACCCCACTATTAGGTATTTTTAGTCACGTCAATGTAGATAACTAATAATTGAATTATAGTTAAAACTAGGTGAATACCACTGAATGCAAATTGAGATGGGTATTCACAGTAAAAATATTATTCATGGAAAATCACATGATAATTTTTAAGAAATGACATGTGTACATACATGATTATAGAAAGGGTGAATTTGAGATAAATAAGTATCTCATTAATTGGAAATCTTAAGAAAAGTAATAGGTTTGTGTAAAAACATATCCCATCATGGATAATTTAAAATAAAAAGGATTAATATAAAATTTAAATTTGAATAATGACGAGAATGAGGGGATCCCTTACTTTGAGAGGTTTCTTATCAAAGCATGACATAATCTTCTACAGATTTGAGGGAACAATGGTAGGACTATAAGGATTGAAAGGTAGAGAAATTTCATGCTCTAATGGTTTTCCATGAACACTAAGGAGTGTTTTTTGTGTTTATATATGAAAATAAAAGATTTTTATTCATTAATTTCCAAACATAGATATCATAATATATAAAATAAATTTATAAAATCCAAAAACTATACCATGCGGTTTCCCATGATTTCTTTAAAATAGAAGTGTTATTGTATATTTTATGGGGTTAATAATATAACTCATTAAAATATGACCATTATTGATTTGAAACTGACTCATGTTTAAATATAATATCATTCAGAACCATTAAATATATATGCATGTTTTGGAGAGTTCATTAAAGATTTGTAAAATTAAATAAATAACATTAAGACACTTTATTTTAAAGGGGAAACATAATATTCTTTTGTACATTTTATGGAATATATTACATCACTTTTGGGTAATTTTTATATCCTAATACACATCGTTTATTTATCCCATATTTAATTTTCCAAAAATATTCATCTATCATTGATAATTGTTAAAAAATAATTATTGGATAATTTCAATGTGTTGTTTTCAAATATAATATTTATTTTAAAATATTAAATATATGATTATGTTAATTTTTTAATGAAAATATTATTTTATTTGAAACTATTGATTTCATTATAGTAACACTTTCTGTATCCCTGTTAAAATTAATTTTGACATCATAAAATAATATTATCATTTATATTGAATAAATTTTATTTACAAATAATATTTTATTAAAATAGAACTAGTTTCCAAATTTCATGAATTCATCCAAAGGAGTTTCTTATTTGTTACAATAGATTTTTAAAATATAAAATTCTTGTTTTATTGTATTAAAATATAAATTTGATCAACTCATTATCTAATCATTTAAAAAGTTCTGGTAAAATGGATAAATGTTGTCAATAATTAATTAAATTAAAAAATAATAATTTTAGGATGAAGATAAAAAAAATATTTATTACACTAGTGATTTACATATGGTGTAAAATAGTGAGCTTTTCATATTGTGTTTTGGATAATATGGTTGTCCCTAGGATCCAGATGTAATTTAACATCAAATGTCAATGGTTTTTACCATGCTTTATTTATTGAATACTTTTTAGGGATTAGTCATGGTAAATCCAAATGATATTAGGTCCCTTTTATATTATGATAAATGAAATTCATAGGGGAATATCCTACTGGTTGACGTCACCACTTCTTCCATCTATGGACACCAGACTTCATCATAACTATTAATATACTTATTATAATGGGAAATCACAATGAATCTGTTATCAATGTCTATGATTCCTAACAATAATTTAAATATGACAGAATATACCATATTATGGACTAAAACAACCTACATAGTTCATGTGTTTTCTAGAACCGTAATATATGAATGGAATTTATTAATTCAAAAAGAAAATTTCAGTTCTAAAAATTCAGGTTGATAAATTCTTAAACCTTTTAGAAATTCCTTTTAACAACATTGACCCTAGTAGCCAGAATCTAGTGTCTAATTTGTTAAATTATAATAAGATACAAATAATTGATTCCAGATTTATGAAATTATTAATAGTCTTGGTAAAATAGATACAATGATGAAATTCAAAATAAATTAATAGCATAAAATAGACAAATATTGTTTTTGGTAATTATATTATTCACACTAGAGTATTTATTAATATTAGTAACAAAACACATCCTGGTATCTACTGAAAAATAAAACATTTGAAAAACTAGAGAATATATAATTAGTAAGAGTAACCATACAAAGGGATCTATTAATAAATATTTAATAGTTAATATAGAATGGTAAATAACGGAAACACATTCCACTAAATCAATAACATAAGAATAATATTTTAGGAATAAATGATGATCAAATTGTTCTATATAAATATCTGATGTTCTTGAAACATAAAAATATATATTTTAGATAATTAAATAATTATATGGAACAAACTAACAGAATTAATAATATTGGAATTCATAATGAAAGACATAAAAAACATATTATTGAGGCCTTGTTCCATAATATCTATTATGGTAGAGGACTTCTTCCATAAAATCTATATAAATGGGTAACAAATAATCCAAAACCCAATCCAATTTGTCTCATGAGACTTATTGGTTCATTGAGGGGAAATATCAGGCCCTACACATTTCTTAAAAAATAAAATGAATTCCTATTATGAAATGGGTTAAAAAAATTCAAATAAACATTAATCTTTAAACTAGCATAAAAAAATTTAACATCTTTCTCAAATTAATAAAAATAATCATAAACTGTATTTAGTAAATAGAATGATATCAATATAGTAAATACCCAATATAAATGATCATAAATAATTTTGAGAAATAATAAGTATCATATAATTGTTTTATTTCACCATTACTGTAATAGTGACCTAAAATAGTGTATTAGTTTATATAAAATGTTTCTGAAAGATCACTTGGATCATTTCATGAGGGAAAAACATTCATTGGAAATTACCCTTTTTATCATAAAATTTAAAAATTCATAAAATATTACAAAATTTATTTTCATTGATTTTTTTTAAAATATATTAATATCAAGAATAATAGGGAGAAAATTTATTTAAAAGTAAGATTTAAATAATTTAATGAATGATTTATGTAAATGATGGTATTGGGGGTAGTTAATTCAATACATGTCATATAATATAATTAGAACACTTCTTCTATACTATAAAACGATAGAAGAGCGACTCATTCAAATATAGGATTCATTTTAATAAATTTTTAAAAATTACAAAATTGGGTAAATATGATTTTAATAAATTATTTGTAAAATTTATCTAATTATTGTATTATTTTTTGGAAACATTGTTTTAGAGAAAATTAGATTTTCAACTAGAGAGTGAAGTAATATAAGATTTTCATAAAAGTATTTTATTAATAATATTAAGTACCATATATGACAAAAATGAAACTATATCATGGAAATTATCTTTAATACTATGATTAAAATAATATATACTTACTTTATTATATAATATCAAATAATCTCACTAAGGGAGATTTAAAGTAAAAAAATATCTACTAATGATGAGATTATCCAATTAACCCTTTCCACTTTCATAAATATTGTGTCTCAATCCCCAAGAAATGAATAAAAATAAATAAAACATTTAATAACATGAATTTACATTAATTCCTGATATTACTTAAAAAATGTTAGTATAGACACAATACAATAGAAATAAATGGTGAATATGGCGTATGTCTCAAGAAAGTAAGTCTGAGATGAGAAAACCATACATTGAGTCTGAATCATAACATGCGTTCATCATCTCACTGAATAACTATATTATGTTATTAATTAACATTATTATGAACCTTTATAAATATTATTATTCCTTATTTTTGACTTATTATTGTGTTATATATGAATACTGGGTCAATTATGTTTATGTCATATGTTATGAAGATTTTTTTATTATGGCTCAAAATTGGCACTACTAGGTTGACTATGATCAAATAGATCATTATTTATAAAAATTAAAAATAATAATAATGAAAATTTTATCATATTTGTAAGTAAATAAAAATTTTAAGACAATTCATGAATTATGGTTTTGTAAAGTGATGCATGTTATGAAGATAGAGAAAAAATGTTATAGTTATGCTTGGGTAATGTTCCCATTTTTCAATGATCATTATTGAAAGAAGTTAAGTAATATTTTATCATTCCATATTGATCATAATATCATATATACAAAATTATTTACTTTAATGTACTAATATATATCATTAATGTTTTTTTAGAGGAAAATAGCATTACATCATTTGGTGAAGGTGGTGGTACACATGTACATGAATGATGTTATTATCATTTAGTTTGTGAAAATTTATGAAAAAAAATGAAATATTATCTTTTAAGATTGGTAAAAATATCCTTAGTATAGTAATTATTTAAAATATATCATATATATTCATTAACATTATCCTCATTATGTACTATCAAATGCATTAGTGATAATAGAATCACATCACTTGGTGTGGTGGTATTCCCCCAAACACACGAGTGACGTTATCATATCATGTACATAAATAGAAATTAATATATTTATATATGATATAATTAAAATATATGAATAACTATGTTATTAATATCATATATATATATATACTATAGAAACATTATCAAAACCTACTATAAGTGATGGTAATTGTGATATAAAATACATCGATCCACATGCCTTTAGTCCGTACACATTAATGATGATTTTAGCCCATTTGACTGAATTGTCGATGGATATAGGCCATGAATAAAAAAATAATCTCAGTATATGTATGATTATGATATTATGATATTATAACGTTTAAAGATAATTTATGGAGGTATAGAATTAACTAATAAAAAAATTCACAATTAGTACTTTTACTTCTTCACATGACACCTCTTTAAGATTACACATATGTATTCCTAGAATGTATTTATAATGAAAAAAACTGATTTTATGATAATGTGATGGACTTAGTGATGTGGTTTGGTCAGGTATTTTCTGAACAGAATGCGTTTGAAGGAGTAATGTGGAAAATATAGTGGGTGGCCATTTATACGTGAGGTGAGTGGCGCACCTATAATTTTTGAAAAAAAAGGTGTACCAATATTTTTACATTAAATAAGGTAAAAATGTATTATTCACAATAAGTAGATATTATAAGGTCTAAATATGACTACAAAATAGATTATATATGTGTTTTTAATTATTTTGAACCCTGGTCATTCTAGTTTTACCTCATGTCAATTATTTTTCACCTTAACCGAGGTAAATAAGTTATATTAATTTTACTGTTAATTATGTAAAAAATTTAGATAAATCATAAGACAGTGTAAATTAATATCACTCAAAATATTAATTTTTTTATAATTTTAATTCACATAAGTGGATAAATTATATTTATAATTAATGCCAAAGATGCACTGAGAATGAGTGGGTTTCAAATAGAAAATAATAAAAAAGTTGACAATATTTTATATTAAAAATTTATTTGAAAATGACTACATTGAATCCAATTAGATTAATATATATATAATAAAAATATTTATTGTTAATAAAATGAAATATAATTTATATTTTTAAATAATAGAAGTAAAAGGTAGTTTTCAGTTATGATTTTGTATTTTTCACAACCCTTCAATGAAACTTTTCAAAAAAAATCCCAAAAATTCACAATATGTTAATTTTTATAAGATGATTTTAAAAAAATAATAATTTTATTTAAATAAATTTTATAATATTTATAAATAATTATGAGAAAATATTTTCCCAAATCATGACAGAAACACCATTTAGAATAAAATAGTTTTTCTAAAAAATATCATTTTATATTAAAATGTTTCTAATTTTATATTTAATAAATAGTTGCCAATTTTATTTTTGAATATATTTTAAAAAAATTAAAAATTTATAATTTATTTATAATTTCTCATACCTAAAAATTTAATGACTATGTTATAATGGTACTGGATATATAAATTTTTAATAGAGTTTCTTGTTTTATTTAAAAGAAGTGTTGTGTACATCACAATCTATAGAAGTGATTGAAATTATGTAATATAAATTATATAACAATGTCTAGGGGTAGTATATTCTCTTCTAAGATCATTGTATTGTGTCATATTTGATATCATACATGATGTTTCTATTTTAATATATCATAGTGTTACACTCTCAACTTTCCTGGGTACTCATCCACTGTTATCACTTTCCAACAGGCTACTGAATATACATATTTTTTATAGGATGTATTAAATATAGAGTGGTACTATGTGTATTTTATCATACATCTTTTAGATGATAATGATAGTTTTATTTTCATGGATTCTATTTATATTTACTTTTTTGCCGAATATTATATATCAGACCTTCGAGATTCTCAAATCTAAGATACTTGGGGAAACTTGTATAGTGGGAAATATTCCTATTGAAATATAATTTTCTCATTTGGTATATATAAAATCATTTGATCCCAATAGATGAATATATGTGATAGAAGGGGGTCTATATTATTTTTAAAACATCCTGCCACCAAAATCTGAGCATTGATATGAAATCCCAATTATTGATTGAGAGTGAATTGGAAAATATGGTTTGAGAAGCTGTGGGAGACTTCACTGGATTTCCTTTCTGAGATCATCTTTAAGATATCATTCTTTAGTGGTGTATTCAAAGAGTGTGTTTGAATTTTATAGATAAAAATGAGAGATCCATCATCCTTGAAGATGGGTGGTCGTTCATTTTGGTGGTGAGGAAAAAAATACAACACAAATGGTTCTCCAACTCATAGGTGGCCCAAGTTTCATATAATAAGAGGTAAAACTAAGAATTAGGTGTTATTATGAATAATAATAAGTTTCACCCAAAAATAGATAAGTTTTGAGGTATAATAAACAACATTAAGGCTACTGAGATTCCACCTATGGTTGATGGGTCTGTTGGAACCCCTGTCTTTTGGGAAAAATTAAACATAGAAGAAATTTATGAAAATGGTACCATGAAGGGAGGGGTGTCTAGATAAAAAGATGTAATGTGATATAATCCTTAACAGATAACTTCACTATAGGTGAGTCCTTACAGGTAAAGGCTTGGACCTTACTCTAAAGTCTATATTTCTATGTTCTCCACAAAAACCAATCTCCCATTCAATAATAAAAATGTTATGTTTATCTATATCTCACTCAAAGTCCAATTCACTACTACTTTGAGAATTTTTCTTCTTCTTACAAGATACATGCCTCAGATCAAATATAAGAAAAGAATTCACCACACTTGTCCTAAGGGAAGTAAGGTGGCTTATTACCTTATATATATGTACTCTCATTATTCTATCTTTATTTATCTCTCTAACCTGGGGTCTTTACCCCCAGAGTGTGTGAGTATTTTTTGAGACAAGACCCTTGGACTTCCAGCCTCATTTTTTTCTTATCCATTACCATTCCAATTAGGTTAAAACTTTCTTTGTATTTATACACTTAATGGTATATTTTTAATAAAATTTAAAAATTTCATCATATTTATTTTAATTTCATTTTATTAATGTTGATGAATTTTCTTGGGAATATATAAATACATGATTTCATTCTAATTCATATAAAAAATAACATATGTTGGGTGTTCCTTTATCCATTTACCCTTCATGAAATACTCTAAAAAATATATATAAATCTATTATTTATATATCATAAAAAAATCACATGAATGATAATCCATTCCTTTGATATCTGGTTATCATTATATCAAAAGGGTTTGTACATGTTTTCCTATATGAATAAATTTTCATATTGGGAATTAATAAATTTTTGTCTCAAACCTCATAAAAATTTCAAATAAAACCATTTAATAAATTGTTATACTTATGTAACTTCCAAAATATTATGGTCCAATATATTAGAAAAAACGTCATCACACTTATAAAATGATATCATCATTAATAATTTCCAAGGTAGTATGTACTATGAAATTTACATAATCTATATAAATAATCTCTTTATCCTGAAAAAATTATCTTACTAGAATGAAATTTATTAATGGCTATATTTACTTCAATATTTTGTATTAGAATAATTTCAAATTGCTCCGGAAACACTTTTGTTTATACCATTCAACACATGTTTATTGTAATTAATGTAATAAAACAATAGTATATCCACTATAAAATTTAATAATTTTTATTACTAGATTTCCAGCAATAAAAATACTCAAATAACACAATTATAAAATATAAACATATTAAAATTAATCATTACACCTCTTCTTTAGTACTATTGTAAGCTTTACCATGATCTCTTTGCTTATTTGGATATATATTCCCTTAATGCTATGGGGAATTAATTTTGGTAGTTCCCTATATAATTATCATGAAACTATTTCAAATTGATATAATCCTTCTTTCCCTTGAAATCATGATTATAGTGGTCATTTTCCCCACACATAAATAATAATAATTTTTCAATCAGGTATATACCATGGTTATTCCTCTCATAAGTACCACAAGTTATAACATATTTATTACCCTTATTCCATTTATTCATATTTTTTCTTCCTTCCTCTAATTCTATTTCGTACATTTATATACATAATATATTGAGAATTATTCCTCTATATTTAAATCACCTGATACCATTCCATTTCAAGATAAGGATATGTGGGATAAAAGTTATCTTCTAATGATTTCTTAATCCCATCAGTGAAAGGGTCACTATTAATCTTTCGATTACCTATATTTAAATATTTTATATTCCATATATTAGATTTCATTTTTAAACAATGTAATACACTATATTATACTGTAAAAATATGATACATAATTTATAATACATAAATTATAAAATTAAATAACATGAATTGGAAAATGTATGTGTGTATAATATGAAAATTATATTTATCATTTCCTTGGGATTATGAATTTTTTAACTACATAATAATAGATTCTAAGGTATTTTTTCCCTAAGAATATCCCATTGGAGTTTCAAACCAGGTGATCATTAAGGGTCATTATTCTACAGCAGGTCAAAATAAGGTTATGCTTAATGCCCCATTATTGGATTTATTACCCTTTGGCACACATGTGTGAAAACTATGTCTAACTAAAGTATATAGAAATGGATCTATTTTTAATTATTAACAACATAATATCATCCTTACAATATTTATAATTTTATTATACAGTTATACATAAATAACATCATAGGATATTTTTCCTTAATATATGTCTTAAAAAAAACATTTCTCAAGTTTTTCGTAAACATACTATGATACCAACTGTAAAATCACCAATCCCATTAGCTCTGAGATGGTCTTTAATTTGTTACATCGGTTTAAGAAACAGTGAGTCAAATATTTAATGAAAAAATAGTTTAGTATTACTGGTAAAATAGATATATTCTTGAAACTAACATTAGATTTTAAAATAGAAATTAGAAAAATAATTTTCTATGAGAAATAAATTAGTACTATTATAAAATCCCAATATATAAATCACTAAACTATTCCTTGTATCCTAGGGAAAATAAATATTATGAAAGGGATAATCTCAGATTCTCAAAATGGGTAATTTCACAACATAATCTATAAATAAATAAGTAATAATCAATAAGTAATAATAAATAATTGAAACCTATTCCATTAAATCTAGATCATGGTCATAATATTAAATTAAAAAATGCTAATCATTTAATTCCATATAAATAATCACATGAGTGTGTAACATAACAATGGATATTCTAACTATTATAATAATCACATTGAATATAAATTACTGAATTCATAACGATCGAATACATAATGTCAGATATGTAAAACATACCATCAAGGACTTGTGAGACAAAATATAACACTATCAATATATAATACTAAGAAATAAATATTAACGGGTCTAGAATCAGCTTAAAAATTCTAGTTTGTCTCATTATACCCATTGATGCATCGAAGGGATATAGTGGGACTCATCTATCCCTTACACAGTCAATTTAATTCCTCATATGAAAGGGGTGAAACATAATGCACACATTTTTTTATTTAAACTATAATATTAAATGTAAATATTTTTCACAATCAATAAACATAATAATAAACTATTTAATTAAAATGAATGGTATCAACATAGTATATCCCCCGTTAAACTGAATCTAGAGAAATAATAATATAGTATCATTAGAGTATATTCAAATTAATGAATTATTATTATCAAAAAATAATGTATTCTTAGATGGAAAATGGTTCTTAAATTTCACATAGAACATTTCTTTAGGAAGATATTCATTAGTTGAAAATAAACCCTTTTATTTTAAAACAAGATAATTATTAATAAAGTATCATAATTTTTTTCATTGAAAATAAATTCTAAAAATTATGAATATAATAGCATTAGGAAAATATTATTTAAAAATAACCTTAGAAATATTCAATGGATGATTAAAATATATCACATTCACAACGGTGGGTAATTTTTCAGAAGCATCATATTTTAAAAAGGAGATACATTTTTCACCATAAAAGGATAAATAAGTTACTCATTCTCAAAATGAAAGGAAGCATCATTTCAAACAACTTTATAAAAACTAACATAATGGTGAATATGTTTTTAGTAATTACTATTTTATAATATTATTATAGTTTTGAAAACATTTTATGAAAACTTGGATTTTGAAGAAAAAGTATTTTCGACCAATGAGATAAATAAATTAGATTTCCATAAAAAATATTTCCTAATAATTTTAATTACCATAGAAAGAAATTATTTATATTTTAATAAATTGTTAATGATAAACTATATGATAATAAAATTTATTTATTTTATTCTATAAATATCATATAATTTCAACAAGGGTGACCTAAAAAAACAATCCCTAAAATTGATGATATTGTGAAGTAAAACGTTACAATAATGTTATCTTTTTGTGTCATAAGACCCCTGAAATAAATAATCATAAATGAAAAATTAAAAGTAATTAATATTATATAATAAAATAGAATCATATAAAAAAATTAATGTTCATAAACCAAAAAATGAAATAAGTTGTAAATATGGTGTATGTCACACGGAAGTAAATGTGAGAGGGGAATCTGTACCTTGAGTTTGACAAGTCACATATGTTGTTTATAGTTTGTGATAATAAAAATATGTTTATTATTTACATTCATAAGAATATTTTTAATGATTATTATAATTTTATTTCAATTATTTACATGTTATATATAATTTTGTAGTCAATTAAGTTTACATCTGATGTTTTGATGATATTTTTCTTAAGTACCAAAATTGATTTTGGTAGGTTTATTATGGTCAAGGTGGTAATTATTTAAACATATAAAGAATAATTTTCAGGAAATAATAATCAAATTTATACTTCAATTATAAATTCTATACAAATAATTTATTATGATTTTAAAAAATGAATAACATTATGATCATCAAGATGGTGGTCGTACCGACGTGTCGACAACGTTTCCATTTTTCAATAATCATTAGGAAAGAAGGTAAGAATTATTTATCTTTCTAGAAATGTCAAATGTCATATATACCATATTAACTAATTAATTAATTATATGTATATATCATCCATGTTGAGTTCTGAGGAAAAGATAGTCACCGTTTCGTGAAGGTGGTAGCCTATGTTTACACAAATTACATTATCATATTTCAATGAGTGAAGAGTTTAGAATGAAAATGAAACATTTAATTTTTAGAATTAAAAATATGTCATGAATATCATAATTATTTCATTTATATCAAATATATTAAATAATTTTATACTTATTACCATCAATGTAATACGTTAGTGAAAAATGTGTTGCATGGTTTCTTGCGGTGGTTTTCTGTCGTACACATGGGGGCCCAATATTGTATCCACTTTGGAATGAAACAAATATATGAAATAATGAATATATCAGTATAATTATGTTATAAATTTCATATTTATACATTTTATCTATCATAATACCCAATTATTAGTTGTGTTAATGGAAAAAATTACTGACATCAGTTCTCGAGGCAGTAGCCCACAGTACAAATAAATGATGATTTTGTTACCCATTTGATGAAATAGGGGACAATAGTTGGTCATCCCATTAATATAATATCATATAAGTATATTTAATACACTGATATTATTATTTCATCATGGTTTAATAATAATTGATGTAGGTGGATGATGAAATTAAAAAAAACACATAATTATGTATTTTACCTCTTTTTATACCACCCATTTAGATTATACATTTATTACTACAAAAATAGATTTATGACAAAACATTATTATTTGGATTTGGTAATGCAACATAAGATGTAACGTTTTATAGTATTTTTCAAACAAAAAGATTTTGATGGTGTGTATAAGAGAGGACAGGGGACAACTTTTTATTAGTGGGGTGAGTGTCAGAGTTATACTTTTTACAATGAAAATGATGTACCAATTTTTTTGACGTTTTTAAATGGAATCACAATGAGGTATTAAAGAGAAATCTAAATTTTATGGTCTATAAATTATAATAAAATTGATTTTAGAAAATTTTTATCTTCACTTTATTCTTTATGTTTTTAGTTTAACCCCTAGTTAATCATTTTTTACCTTAACCATGGGATTTAATATTTACAAATTTACTATTAATTTTTGTAAAAATTTAATATTGAATTATTTTATAAAATATGTTATATTGACTAAAAATATTGAATGAAGTTTCCTAAATTCATTTACTAGACATGTCAAATTTTAATTTAAAATAAACCTTGTAGACATGATTAGAAAGAAGGGTTTCAAAGAGAATTTTTTTAAATGTTTATAATATTTTTTTTGTCAAAATTAAACATGAAAAATGAATCTAGTGAAAAAATTATATATATATATATATATAATTTATATTTTTAATTAATTTTGAAAAAGGTAGTTTTAATAAAAATTATATAATTTTCATTATCATCATAAATTTATTATTATTAGATAAATTTGAAAAAAATCACGTCATTAATATTTTGAAATGATTATTTCCCAAATAATGTTTATTTTTTCAAATTAATGTTTATTATTTTCAAATTAATTTTATAATGTTGTTATATATTACTTCTAAATTATAGTCTCAAATCATAACTAACCCTCCATTTATAAAATAAATTTTTATTAAATACATATTTTTCATTCATATGATTTTAATTTTATCTGTAATATATAGATATCGATTTTATTTAATATTTATATGTCTAAAAAACATACTTTTCATAATTTAGTTATAGTTATTAATATCATCCAATCAAAATACATGGTTATAATGGTGCGGCTTAGATAATATTTTAATGGTGTTCCACATATCATTTAAACCAAGTATTGAATGCATAACAAGCTATCAAGGAGATTGAATTTATTTAAAAAATATTATTCCATAAAGTATTAGGGTTTTATATACATTTATAATCATAAAGATTAATGTAACGTATGATATCCAACATTATGATCTGATTTTAAAATCTTGGTGTGTTATATTTCACTAAAAAAAATTTCAGAAACTAAATCAGACGAGGTTGATTTAATTTAACCACCTCCTCTGGTTCCCATATAGATTCACAAAATAGGTGGTTCCAACATAGTAATTTGACTAAGGGATTTTACTTATTTTTTATTTCTTTTTTTATAAGATCTAATATATTCACTAGATACATCCTGTATGAAAAAACACTATCAAATGGTTCCACCTTTGTATAAATTACATTTTATAGGTTTTGTATGTACTTATCCAAGAGAGATAAAGGGAAAACCTCATGTTCTATAGATGAGTTGGGTGGGAGTTATATTCGATAGACTACTACTCCAATTTGTTCATGAATATCAATAGGAGTTAATGTATCTAGGAATAACATTCTCTTCATTTCTAAACCTCATGGATATATTCCATAATGCTATATGAAGGAACAATATATCTATAACCTCAAAATCCATTTCTCTTTGATGATTTTTTGCATGGATTTTCTATATAATATTTGTGGATTTAATGTGACATAGAATGTATTAGAAAATATATTTAATCTATAGGATCATATTTTTCCCCATAATCTTCCTCTCTCCAACTTTATCCCATCATATTAAAGTTTTGAACCTCCTGTTGTACAAAGATTCATATTGTGCCATTTGAGTAAAATAATATAAACTACATTTATATGAGATATACACTAGAGGAATGTGTTGAACTTGACATCCTTGAAAATTCATTAAGTAGGATATCAACATATCCTCTAGATTTCGAGTGGTTTCCTTATAAATAACATCCTTAAGAAGGTTATAGGGAGAGATTAAGGTCATCTCTAAGTCAAAAATTACTAAAGTATTCTCCAAAACCTTTAGGCAACCCTTAGATCTCAATCAGATATTTGGGAGAGTGTATGTCAATATTTTATTACCACTTCCCTTATTTATATCATAGTGAATTTTTCAATATATAAATCTTCTTTTATATAAATGAAATGTGATGGATTTTTAAGTAAATTTACTATCACCCAAATTTCGTTATTTCATTTAGGTTCTTTAGGGAGTCCTACGGTAAAATCCATGTTTATGATTTCGCATTCCAACATTGTAATGGTAAATGATTTCATAATACCATAATAATTTTTCTATTCCTTCATGATATTTCAGAATACTATTCATTGATATAAAAACATTAAAATTCCCCTCTTCATGTAAACCCACTAGATGTTTTGTTTCAAAACACAATAAATCCTTGTGCTTCATGGATTGATATAGAAGTATGTGATATATGAATCATCCAGAAGCACCATATTTGAAGTGCCCAGATCAGTGTGAATCACTGAGAGGGGGAGGGGGTGAATCAGTGATCCCTTAAAACTTTTTACTAATTGATTCTTTATCAATTAAACCTCTATGGGTGGTTAAAGCCTCGATCCACTCTTCTTGTATCTCGCAGCCTTTCCTCGAGTAATGTAGTAAATGTAAAGGCACAGGACACAAGGATTTAAAAGGTTCGGCACCAAAGGCCAACGTCCTTGACATGTTGGTTATACACCACAACATGGTTTCTCCATTATAATCGGTTAGTATTACAATGGTCGATACAACATCCCACTATATCTCTCCTGAGTCCCACATGAGGGTCTTTATACTGCGTCCCACAGTGTTACCAGAGTCCCACTAGCCTGCTCCAGAATCCCACTGAAGACTTCTTCCTCCCTGAGTCTCACAGGGGGCTTCTTCTGGCTCCTCGAGTCACACGAGTAGCTCTTCTTCTCTTTAGATTCTTCAAGTATCTTCAGCAGTCTGGGATAAAGGCTGCTGGCCTTGCTCTGTACCTCTGATCTCTTGAGTTGATCAGGTCTTCTCGTCTTTCTCAGGATTTATCTCCTTCTTCTAAGGATGACCTGGCCTCTCTCTTCATGAATCTTCAACAGCCTCTGAAAAGGTCTGTTGGTCTTGCTCACAGCTTCTGATCACTTCTGTTGATCAGGGTCTTCTCAATTACTGAAAACTCAGGCAGTTGATGTCTTTAACTTCAGTCTGGCTTCAGTCTCACTTCACATCAACTTCATACACAGAGTTCATGGCATCTCTGCATCCTCATGCACTGATTGCATGGCTTCTCAATTTCTTCAAGAACTTCTGGTCTTGGACAACTCAAATGCACACACCCAGATTTGAGCTTGTTCACTTGTGCACGTGCATGCATGCATGCATGCACTCCCCTTCTTCTTCTTGGTACAATAAACACAAAAAGGGTGTAATCACTTCAAGCACACACCTTCCTTGAACTTCACACACTTTGTTCAATTTGTTCACACACTTAGGAGTGTGTTATACTTTAGTGTTAGAGTCCTCTCTTTCTTCTTTCTTCTAGGTGTGTTCACTTCACTTAGGGCACACACACTAGGTTCGGCCTCTTTTCTCTTTGCACACACTTCTTTCACTTTAGCACACACTTGAGCTTGGCCTACTTCGCTTACTAAGAACACACACCTCCTTGTTCTTTTAATCTTCTTTAAAGTGTGGACTTCACTTATGCACACACTTGGTTCTCCATTTTGTACACACAAGGGCTACGACCTCCCTCCTTCACTTTGCACACAAGGCATGCAAGTCTCGACCTTTACTTGAATTGCACACACACACAAAAGTGTGATGGTCTTCACTCTTCAAGAATGCACACACATAAGGCCCCGGCCTTGTTAATTCTTTGTGCACTCAAAGCCTCGGGTCTTCTTCTCCACTTACCACACACACACAAATTGTGGTATACTTCCTTGCACACACTTAACCCGTGGGTGAGATATTCTTCACCTGGACTTAATCATCAAGGAGGCGCGCAAGGGCTGTTTGAGCTGCGGCCTTCACTTCTTCTTCAAAGCACAAGACACACTTGGGTGCACAAGGCAGCGCGCAAGTGTCACTGCCACCCAAGATCAAGCACAAGGGCCGCGCAAGACCTCGACCAACCGCGGGGTTCGCAAGTGATACGGCCTCGGGTCTTCCTGCCGTGCAAGGGGACGGTGCGCAGGGGACTTCCCTTCACCTCTTTCACACAAGGGATGTGCAAAAGCAACCTAACGGAGCTAGGAGAGCTCCGGGCTTTTATGCCGCGCAGGGGGTGTTGCACGGAGCTATTCTTCGTGAGGCAAAGAATCTCTCACGGGACTTCGGTTCTTCAAAAAAATTAGCAAAGCTTCAGCAAAAGGCTCTGAGCCTCGACATCTCTTTTTATAGGCAGAGACGTCTCGGATCATCCGCGTGCGATAAATCTTTGATCTCCCGAAGATTTCGGATCTTCAAGATTCTTTGAAATCTTCTTTTTCTCCTCTGTTCACGCGGGTTCTTTTCCTTCATTATTTTACTCTTCATGCATGTGCATGGAAACGTACGCATGCCTCTGTTTATCCCTATTCATGCAAAGCATAAACTCCATGTGGCCTCGCACCTTCGGTTTGCTTCGGCCTTGTGCAAATTTCTACTCCCGTTGCATGCATGTGTATTTTTATGCATGAATGGATTCCGCATGGACAGACGAGCACAATGGAACCTTCATCTCCTTCAAAGGTGGCCGGGAGCTCGAACTTTGTCATCGGGAGGCCTCTGGTTCGAACGGAGGCTGCGGGTGGCCTTCGGCCTGGCTTGAGGTTGAGGATGGACGGGGAGCCATCAGATCAACGATTTGGACAGCCGCGATCAGAATGGGCCGCGGCGGATTCGATGTGCGATCGAGATCTGGCACGCGATCAATCGAGCGGACATGATGCGCTCCCGGTGATTTTTCCGCGCCCCACATCGAAACGGAGCGCGGTTTTCCGCGGCTTATCAACCTAGAGCTCCCCCCTTCACCGCAATTGAATCTTCTCCCTCCACGGTGCCGCCCCACACCGTGTTCTCTCTGCGGGCGCGCTCTTGCGCCCACCTCTTCTCCTCGCGGGCACGCTATGTGCCAACTATGCGCACACAGGCACGCTCCTCGCGCTCACGCTGCGCGGGCTTCATCACCGCGTGGCCTCGGGGCTTATACACGGCCCCGACCTTCTGCCTCAGGGATATGCTACCTTGGCCTGAGGATTCCCCCATGGGCGTGGTGACCTCGAGTCCCACAGGAGCCTTGGGTGATGAACCTCAGTTGGCCTTCCTTGGTGGCTATTTTTTTCTACTTAAAAACACAAGTGCTTTGTTATGAAAAACAAAGTGACAAGTTTAAATGCCAATTGCCATTCAAGCCATCTTCTAAGACATTCCCCTCATCTATTCTTCTACTTCTTAAGAATTCCTCCATTCCTCTTAAACATTTAATCTTCACTTAGGAGGGAAATGTAGAAGGTTCTTCCTTCAACCGAATCACTTGGATCAATTATTTCTTCAATGTTCTTCATTGATCCAATCAGAGATCAAGTTGGATCTTCTTCAATTCACATGCACTAAGTGATAGTGCATGGACTTCTTTAGCTCACTTCATCCACTTAGAGATTGTGGATGGATCTTCTTCATCTCCTCATGTATTGTCAATACAATACACGGCCTTCTAACATTGTTGTGACTTTGTATCCAGTTGATACAAGTTCTTAGAACATAAAGATCAGCTCATCAATCGTCAGATGTAATGATGATGCTCCATCATCATCCATTCTTCAAGTGGGGTAACTTAGTATCATCTTGATATAAGTATTGAAACATTAAGATCAGTTCTACAATCGTCTGATATGCATAGAGAATGTTTCAACCACAACATCCTATGTCACTTAGTGAATCTCCTAAGTGACATGCCTCTAAGTACCATGGCCATTCTCCTTCATCACCAACACCATCACATCCTTTGTCATTCACATATTGACATTCCTTGACATCCATTAATTCCATGACAACATCATGACTCATTGACAACAAATGCAACACAGTACATTTCAATATCCCCCTTTGTATTTGTTGTCAATACACTACTTCTGCACATATGAATGGGTCAATATGTGTGCCAATATTTCTCCCCCTTATTGGAAATCAAATGCAATGGTGTGGTGTGGTTCTCTTAAAAAAATAACTTCCTCCTTTTGAAAAGCATTTTCTTGAAAATCACAAGAGAGGGATGATGTCACATGTTCACTTGAGCAATGAACCTTTAGTAAATCAGCTCTAAGTCTACTTGGGCTAACCCAGTGTAGAAAACAAGAGTGATATGGCCAAGGAATTCATAGCTGTCCAACATTCACTATACATGTGAAATCATGCTTCAGGGGTTTGAAATTTTTCAGATATAACAATAATTTGCTAGATCCTGCACATACTCCACAAAACTCATTAGAAAGTTCAGGTTCAAAGATAAATCTCCCCCTTTCATCCATTTGTCTTCAATCAATACTCCCCCTTAATTGTCATGATGAATACAATTAAGAAACAAGGGATGAAAGTATGATTGGAATACCTTCACTTTTCTCAAGATGGTATTAATCTAAGAATCCCATCTTCTTCAGATTGGCTCCCCCTCAAGGGGTGCACTCCATTCTGTCCAAACCATCCTCCAGTTGAGAATGATCATCATCTTCAATTCCCTGTAATGTTAGCATATGTAAATACAAGTGATTAGGGAATAAGATGGAACCTCCTCGGTTCATCAATGTGAACAACAAGGTTGAGAAGATTCTCTCAACCGAGATGTCCCATTTTCACCATTCTTCACACTTTTACTTTTGATCTTCAATGATGTTGGTGCTGGTGTGGATATCAATACATCTTCATGTGAAATATTCTTCTTCCCTTTTGCCTTAGCAATTTCCAGAACTTCATCTTCAGCTCTTTGTAGATCTTTGGCAAGTTGCAACTGATTTGGCCATATGACAAGTAAGTCACTTGGAAGTGTGGCCTCAGTTCTGGAAGTTCCACATGGTTCTTTTGATGCTGTTAAGATACCTTTCTTAGGCAACTTATTTTCAATCAATCCCTTCTGCTTCTTCTGGATTGATTGTCTTTTTGAGTCCAGTCTGCTTCTATTCAGTTCCATGGCTTGTTCACAAAGATCCATGGTGTGTCCTTTCTTTCCACAGTAGAAGCATGTTTTCATGGTGGTCCTTCTGGATGCATCACCCTTCTTGGATTTAGACTCCAAGGACTTCTCTTCCTTTTTCATAATCTTCTTGGGAGCATCTTCAGCTTTCTTCTGCTTGCTTCCCAAGGATTCTTTCGGAGCCAGGTTCTGTGATCTTTTCTTCTTTTGAGCTCTGGATACAGTTGGAGATTGACATGTATCTATTTGACCACTTTTGCACACATCCCTGATGTTATCAAGAAATGCAAATCTGTTAGCAGTAAACAGATGTCTCTGGACCTGTGGATGTTGCTTCTTTTCTTCTGGCTTGCTACCCCTAGGCATGGGCTTCCTTTTTGCTTTGGCATTCAGTGGATTATACCAACAATCCTTTGCGCAATGCCCATACTTGTTACAACACCAACATTGACCCACAAATCTTGACTTTTTGATTCCTTCTGATTGTAGGGTACTTGTCTTGAATTGTTGTGCTGCTTCAAAAGAGATCTCTTTCTTCATTGTCTTCATCCATACTTGTTTGGAGTTGCTCTTCTATCCTGCACTATTTGTGGAAACACAATTAGAAGCATGAGTACAAGATGGTATGGATGGTACCTTATTTGTAGAAGATGTTGCCCATTCATTAGAGGATGTCTTTCTTTTAGAATCATCCTTCTCAAAGCATACTTGAGTAGCAACATTTATTCTTTCAGCTGACTGGGAGGATTCAGCTTTGGGTGATTGCAGATTCTTCAATATCACCTCTAATTCAAAGCATTTCATGTTGAGGGAGTTTTTCTCATCCTCAACCAATCTTAGCCTACCTTCCCAATTCTGTTTCAGCTGTTCCATCTGGTCATCATGCACCTTCTTCAATTCTAGCAATGAATTGTCAAGCTCCTTCACCATTTTTACTTTGTCTTCATGTTGAGCATATTTAACAACCATTGATACTTTATTCCTCTTCTCCAGTGCATGGTAAACATCTTTGATTATTACTTTAAAGAATTCTTTCTCAGAAAGGCTTCTCTGCAATTCCTTAGCAGTGTCTTCATATCTTTCATTGCAAAGAGAAACAGTTTCATCTTTAGCCTTCACCAGCTTTCTGAGAGTGTTGGTTATGCCAACCCTTTTAGCCAACTGATCTTCCATTGTATTGGATTCTTCTTCTAGCTGTAATTTTTCTTCTTGAAGATCAAGGATGCCTGTAGCTATACACATTGCCACTTCATTGGGGACTGTCTTCTGAAGATATTCGATTGCACTTTGAAGATCTTTCATTGTTCCAACTTCATCACAGCTAGGACAGGCTTTCATCATCTTCTTGAACTATTTCTTCTTTCTATTTTTCTGAGTCTTGGAAGATATCTCCATCTGAGGTTGGTCGCTCATTTCCCCAAATCTGCACTTCATAAAGACTCCCTTGGATCTTTTAGAGGTAACCTTCCCTCTGATACCAATTGAAGTGCCCAGATCAGTGTGAATCACTAAGAGGGGGAGGGGGCGAATCAGTGATCCCTTAAAACTTTTTACTAATTGATTCTTTATCAATTAAACCTCTATGAATGGTTAAAGCCTCGATCTACTCTTCTTGTATCTCTCAACCTTTCCTCGAGTAATGCAGTAAATGTAAAGGCACATGACACAAGGATTTACAAGGATCTACACCAAAGGCCTACGTCCTTGCCATGTTGGTTATACACCCCAACATGGTTTCTCCATTATAATCGGTTAGTATTACAATGGTCGATACAACATCCCACTGTATCTCTCCTGAGTCCCACAGGAGGGTCTTTATACTGCGTCCCACAGTGTTACCAGAGTCCCAATGGCCTGCTCCAGAATCCCACTGAAGACTTCTTCCTCCCTGAGTCTCATAGGGGGCTTCTCCTGGCTCCTCGAGTCACACGAGTAGCTCTTCTTCTCTTTAGCTTCTTCAAGTATCTTCAGAAGTCTGGGATAAAGGCTGCTGGCCTTTCTCTGTACCTCTGATCACTTGAGTTGATCAGGTCATCTCGTCTTGCTCAGGATTTATCTCATTCTTCTAAGGATGACCTGACCTCTCTCTTCAAGAATCTTCAACAGCCTCTGAAAAGGTCTGTTGGTCTTGCTCACAGCTTCTGATCACTTCTGTTGATCAGGGTCTTCTCAATTACTGAAAACTAAGGCAACTGATGTCTTTAACTTCATTCTGGCTTCAGTCTCACTTCACATCAACTTCATACACAGAGTGCATGGCATCTCTGTATCCTCATGCACTGATTGCATGGCTTCTCAATTTCTTCAAGAACTTCTGGTCTTGGACAACTCAAATGCACACACCCATATTTGAGCTTGTTCACGTGTGCACGTGCATGCATGCATGCATGCACTCCCCTTCTTCTTCTTGGTGCAATAAACCCACAAAGGGTGTAATCACTTCAAGAACACACCTTCCTTGAACTTCACACACTTTTTTCAATTTGTTCACACACTTAATAGTGTGTAATACTTTAGTGTTAGAGTCCTCTCTTTCTTCCTTCTTCT
This sequence comes from Viscum album, assembly GCA_963277665.1. NCBI lineage: Eukaryota > Viridiplantae > Streptophyta > Magnoliopsida > Santalales > Viscaceae > Viscum > Viscum album. Next base: position 1,541,668,091 of record OY728135.1, on the reverse strand, counting down.
AGGTGTGTTCACTTCACTTAGTGCAAACACACTAGGTTCGGCCTCTTTTCTCTTTTCACACACTTCTTTCACTTTAGCACACACTTGAGCTTGGCCTACTTCACTTACTAAGCACACACACCTCCTTGTTCTTTTAATCTTCTTCAAAGTGTGCACTTCACTTATGCACACACTTGGTTCTCCATTTTGTACACACAAGGGCTACGGCCTCCCTCCTTCACTTTTCACACAAGGCATGCAAGTCTCGACCTTTACTTGAATTGCACACACACACAAAAGTGTGATGGTCTTCACTCTTCAAGAATGCACACACATAAGGCCCCGACCTTGTTAATTCTTTGTGCACTCAAAGCCTCGGGTCTTCTTCTCCACTTACCACACACACACAAATTGTGGTATACTGCCTTGCACACACTTAACCCGTGGGTGAGATATTCTTCACCCGGACTTAATCATCAAGGAGGCGCGCAAGGGCTGTTTGAGCTGCGGCCTTCACTTCTTCTTCAAAGTGCAAGACAAACTTGGGTGCACAAGGCAGCACGCAAGTGTCACTGCCGTGCAAGCTCAAGCACAAGGGCCGTGCAAGACCTCGGCCAACAACGGGGTGCGCAAGTGATACTGCCTCGGGTCTTCCTGCCGCGCAAGGGGAAGGCGCACAGGGGACTTCCCTTTACCTCTTTCACACAAGGGATGTGCGAAAGGAACCTAACGGAGCTAGGAGAGCTCCGAGCATTTATGCCGTGCAGGGGATGTTGCGCGGAGCTATTCTTCGTGAGGCAAAGAAGCTCTCACGGGACTTCGGTTCTTCAAAAAAATTAGCAAAGCTTCAGCAAAAGGCTCTGAGCCTCGGCATCTCTTTTTATAGGCAGAGACGTCTCGGATCATCCGCGTGCGATAAATCTTTGATCTCCTGAAGATTTCGGATCTTCAAGATTCTTTGAAATCTTCTTTTTCTCCTCTCTTCACGCGGGTTCTTTTCCTTCATTATTTTCCTCTTCATGCATGTGCATGGAAACGTACGCATGCCTCTGTTTATCTCGATTCATGCAAAGCATAAACTCCACGTGGCCTCGCACCTTCAGTTTTCTTTGGCCTCGTGAAAATTTCTTCTCCCATTGCATGCATGTGTATTTTTATGCATGAATGGATTCCTCATGGACAGACGAGCATAATGGAACCTTCAGCTCCTTCAAAGGTGGCCGGGAGCTCGAACATTGTCATCGGGAGGCCTCTGGTTCGAACAGAGGCTGCGGGTGGCATTCGGCCTGGCTTGAGGTTGAGGATGGACGGGGAGCCGTCAGATCGACGATTTGGACGGACGTGATCAGAATGGGCCGCGGCGGATTAGATGTGCGGCCGAGATCTGGCGCGTGATCAATCGAGCGGCCAGGATGCGCTCCCGGTGATTTTTCCGCGTCCCACATCGAAACGGAGCGCGGTTTTTCCGCGGCTTATCAACCTAGCACTCACCCCTTCGCCGCAATTGAATCTTCTCCCTCCATGGTGCCACCTCGCACCGTGTTCTCTCTGCGGGCACGCTCTTGCGCCCACCTCTACTCCTCGCGGGCGCGCTATTCACCCACTATGCACACACGGGCGCGCTCCTCGCGCTCACGCTGCGCGGGCTTCATCACCGCGTGGCCTCGGGGCTTATACACGGCCCCGACCTTCTTCCTCAGGGATATGCTGCCTTGGCCTGAGGGTTCCCCCCATGGGCGTGGTGACCTTGAGTCCCACATGAGCCTTGGGTGATGACCCTCGGCTGGCCTTCCTTGGTGACTATTTTTTGCTACTTAAAAACACAAGTGCTTTGTTAAGAAAAACAAAGTGACAAGTGTAAATGCCAATTTCCATTCAAGCCATCTTCTAAGACATTCCCCTCATCTATTCATCTTCTTCTTAAGAATTCCTCCATTCCTCTTAAACATTTAATCTTCACTTAGGAGGGAAATGTAGAAGGTTCTTCCTTCAACCGAATCACTTGGATCAATTATTTCTTCAATGTTCTTCATTGATCCAATCAGAGATCAAGTTGGATCTTCTTCAATTCACATGCACTAAGTGATAGTGCATAGACTTCTTTAGCTCACTTCATCCACTTAGATATTGTGGATGGATCTTCTTCATCTCCTCATGTATTGTCAATACAATACACGACCTTCTAACATTGTTGTGACTTTGTATCCAGTTGATAAAAGTTCTTAGAACTTAAAGATCAGCTCATCAATCGTCAGATGTAATGATGATGCTCCATCATCATCCATTCTTCAAGTGGGGTAACTTAGTATCATCTTGATACAAGTATTGAAACATTAAGATCAGTTCTACAATCGTCTGATATGCATAGAGAATGTTTCAACCACAACATCCTATGTCACTTAGTGAATATCCTAAGTGACATGCCTCTAAGTACCATGGCCATTCTCCTTCATCACCAACATCATCACATCCTTTGTAATTCACATCTTGACATTCCTTGACATCCATTCATTCCATGACAACATCATGCCTCATTGACAACAAATGCAACATAGTACATTTCAATATTTAGTTTTTATTTTTATAGGACACATATCCTTGATCGATTCCTTATAACTCCATCATCAGCAAAGTTAAACTCCAAAATATTTTCTAATATCCACTATAGAAACTCATAAACTATTAATGTCTCCTTTGTTCCAACAAGAATAGATGTTTGAGAAGTTATTTTTGATATATAGGATTCTTATAATATTATTATTACCATTTCCATTCTTTTTCAAGTCTAATAAGTTTGGATCCCTTGTTTTACTCATTATGGATAGGGTTATAGGATCCTTTCTGCCCAGAGTGTAGTACACATTGATCATCCTCCTAGGATGGTAATGGATTGAAAAAAACATAATACATTATCCGTTTCTACTAACTTTTCTACAAAAAATTATTCTAATATTGCGTGAATATATAATTATGTCCATTTGAGTCCATACATATGTCAAAATTCTATTTTTAGAGGTTAATGATCCATATTTTCAATGAATATGTCATTTTATCTAATTATGGATCATGAGTTCTGTATTTTTCCTCTTATATCATTAAATAGTGGAAATAATTTGTATAAGATTTTCATATTGATTATGTACAAAACAAAATCCATTTTTGGATGCATCACTATAGATTAAAAATTCTTTCCCATTGGTGTGTAATATAAATATAAGAAAAGTACTAAACACTTATTTTTTACTCCAAATATTTCCTCACATTCATGAGTCAATAAAAACATCACCCCTATCATAAATATCATTGTTATTTTGCTTCAAAATCATGACATGATTCTAAAAAATAGAAGATATTACACCTCCAATAGAAGAAAAAAATTTATTCCCCTATTAGATATTGGTGTTTGACACCCTTTTATTACCATAATTTTGGAAGGATCCAATTATTTTCTTTTTGTAGTGATGGAATTCCCAGAAAAAGTAATATTCACTAAAAAAATAACATTTACTATATTTTTCATATAAAATTTTCTTCTGTAAGGTTTTTTAATTCAATATTAATATTCTTGTCATGTTTATCATTTATTTCAGAGTATATAGAAATTTGATTTATAATGAGTACAAAACAATTATTGTGGAAATCCTTAGAGAATATATTCATCATGTGAATAATGATTTTTAGAGCATTAATGATACTAAATTCAATCACTATGAACCCATACTACCCATGAGTTATATGAAAAGTAGTCTTGGGGATATCCTCATTCTTCACCTTTACATGACAATATCGTTGTTGATGATACTCCTTAGATAAATAAAGGGATCCATGTTTCTGATTTAACAGGTCAGAAAGCAGTGGAAATCATATTTTTCCATTATCATTACCTTTTTGAAATCAGGATAATCAACGAAGAGACACATTTAACCATCCATCATAATGAAAAATAACACCAATGCACCACATCATGAAGCCCATAGGCATACAAACCCTTTCTCCATATTCTCCTATTATTATTTCATTATATCCTACTATTAAAAAATTTCAATTCTATATAGATTCTTGGATACTTGATGATCTATGGAAAGAATATCAATTGAGAACTCATCCTAAAGTCTAGTAACAAGACCATAAACTTCTTCATGAAACATGTTAAAAAAATTGTATTATAATTTTATTTCTATCAAGGGTGATGTTTTCAATAGTCTTAATCATTTTATCTAGATATTATTTCTCAAAATAAAATAATATCCATCATTTAGATGATGGTTCCAAAAAATTTTAATCCTCCTTATTTCACTTGTACGAAATCAGAGGGTTATTGGTGACAAGGGGGTAATTTCCTTCACCCAAAAATTTATGTTCATCTTATACAAGGAAATCCAACTCATATACAAAATATAATAAAATTCCTCTAAGGGTATAATCACAAGGTTTTATTTTAATTTATACATGTTAATATTGACAATGGAGTAGTAAAACACATTTTATACAATAATTCATTCATTTTTCTTATTTAGTAATAAGTCAAATTCATGTTTAGATGTTGTTTTATTAATAGTTCTACAAAACAAATTATGATTTGAAAGAATTCATAGGACTAGAACAACAATGTATGTTCAATATTCATGAATAAATATCTATTATAATTATCACCACTTCATTATTTGGATCCACTTAAACATCTTTAAAAGACTATGCTCACCATTCCTCTCTAAGCCTTGGATTTTTTTGACATTTTTTATTGCCGTATACCCTTGCCTAAGGGAATTGATTATCATAGTGTTCTTCTTCATTGTAGTTGAAACATCAGACCATATAATGATGGTTTAGTGGAGGTTTTTTTCAATCTCAATAATGGTTCTCTCCCATTGGAAATCACTAGTTAGCTTTCCTTCCTTCCCTCAGCTAAAGGATCTTCAGGATCCTTTATGGAAATTTTTGGGAGGAATATTCCCACACGTTTGACATGTGGGATCCTAAAAATTCGTACCAGTGTTTTATTTCTTCATTATACCACCTTAATTAAATAATATTTTATGACTCTTATCCCCACAATATCCTTTAATTTCTATGATATTAATTTATACTTTGGGGGATCATCAGAAACTTATTTTAAATACTTCAATTTTCAGAATTTATAAGTCTTTTTTGGGACTAAAAATTTTCCAATCTAAGATGTGGTCAAAGGTACTTTTAGTGGAAATGAAACTTTTTAAAGATTATCAAGAAATCCTTGTGAACATTTAATTTTACAACATGATGGATCCATATTTAATTTTATTGATGTTGAGGAAATCTGTCTCAATTTTTATTTAGATAGTGTGAGGAAAATATTTATCAGTTTTGTGGAAATTATTTCAAATCAATCACATTGAAAACTTCCTCAAGATTTTTATTTTTTATCATAAATGCACATTAAATAAGCTACTCCATTAAGAACATAAACCGCTAACACAAACTTCTCTTATTTATATCCTTTAAGGATGGAGTAGATATTTTCAACTAAGTTTATACATTGTTATGTGGTTAAAAGATCACAAGATTTACTAAATAAAGAATTAATTTATCTTATAAAGGCCTAAATTGAAACATTATATTTATTTTTAGGATTCCAGTGTTCATCTCAATTATTATATTTGGTTTAAAACATTATTTTAATGATAATTTATTTATTTATAAATATTGTGATTCCAGCTCACATCGGGTTGGGTATCTATTTTGAGTAATCATTAAAATGTTTCTTATATTTGTTGATGACCTCATTCCCCCTATTTTGGACCATTTAAAATAATAAATGGAATATTTTGAATTAATATTTTCAAAATATTAAAAAAATCACAAATCTATGAAAATTAAAGGGATAATTCAAAAATGACATATATTACTTAACCTATTAATTTCAGGTTTTCGATTAGTGATTTACCATGATCAATATCCTAATATAAATCATATAGGAATTTTTATTCCAATATCATTTCATCATAAGATAATTATGAATTTTCCAAATCATATTCCATGTGAATGTAAAATAAAGTGTGCATTAAGGCCCATTTTTGTACACCATGTGATGATCGAGTCTAGATTAATATTCTATTTTGGGGTTTTTACCACTAGGTACATCTGATCTAGATCCACATCCACATATAGTATATAGACAAGGATCTATTATCATTGAAATAACCTAATCTATACAATAAAAAAATTTATTATGTTTTTCAAAATTTATAATTATCCGTAAGGCTTTCAACAAATATATATAATTTTAATCCAACAAATAAATACACTTTTCTCTAATAAAAAAAATTAAAACCCATATCATTAACACACATTAATTTATGATTTATTACTTAAATTTATTTATTATACAATCCAAAAAGATCATTAATCCTATCATATTTGGGAACTTCGAATCATATAATAAAAAATTGAACAATGAATAGAACTTCCTTTACATGCTCCAAAACATTCCATTGTTTTTAAAAACCAACAAGGGATAACCTGTGGACATACTGAAGAAAGTGGTGTGATATTTAAAGTCCTATATTGGTATAAAAATAATAAAATATAGTAAATCAGGGCATGTGATCCCGGTCACAAATCATGGTATTTTAAAATGGGTGGGAGTCATAATCGTGACTAATGAGTCATGATATAAAATGAAAAAAAAAACATTGGACTGTGGACAAAATAAAAATCAAGAATTTATAAAAATATTTTAAGGATTACCACCAATAAAACATAAAATAATGTGCTTAGAATAACCTCCCATGTACCAGAAATGGAATATATTGAGATAAAAATAGTATAGAATTCCTTAGAAGGAACTGTAATTCAATCCCACTCCTAACATTCTTATCAAGTACATAAAAAAGTGTTCCAAATAGATAACATGAAATAATTTTCCTATGATAATTTCTAACCCAATTATTAAAGCGTTAGTGTTAAATAAATGTAATTAAAAAATTATTAAAGGATATATATAACTATGTGAATTCCCTCAAGTGTAATTGGATACAGTTTTTCACTAACCAATATTTTTACATGGAAAATCACAGAATAATTTTTGTAGCATAATGACTGTATATTAATAATTATATATGTGGTTATTTATAGGGAAATGGGTCTCTAATTACATTATAATAATAAGGATGGGAAAAGGGATGTGTAGGAACGTATACCAACAAGTACAATTTGAAGAAAAAAAGTCAAAATATAAATGATATACATGAATAAAGACGAGGATAATATGATCCCTTACATTCTGAGGATGATTATAGAATCTTAGTCGTACATTGGGAAGAATATATAGTGTTAGATAAATGTTATTTTTTGATCCATTGTTTTTTATTGAAGAGTAATGGGACTTCATGAATGTTTATATAGAAAAAATAGGATAATTCATTATTTATTTCCAAACACATATTTATGAATCTGTATGATAATGAAATCAAAACTACAAACCATACCACTTATTATACCCCGTGGATTCTTCTGAAGATTTTTATCTTTCAATATATTATTAGGCTGTCAACATAAATAAATAAAATAATAATCTTGGGGAGGTGGAAGTGAGTCATGTTTATAATTAAGTAACTATAAAATAGTAAAATATGACATACTATTTTCCAATATTCCATATGGTTTTATAAAATTTTTCAAATAAACTTACAAAATAGTATTTTAAAGAAATGGACATATATTTCCCCTCATATCCATTTTATAACATATCTTAGTTCACTTTTGTGTCATTGTAATGTCATAAGAGAAAAAATATATTTATGCAAAATTTAATTTTTTTAAAAAAAATTATACTCTATTTGAAAATTATGACAGTTAAACTATTGGGTATTTTTGACATTATGAATTCAACAAAAAAATTTATTTTACAAAAAAAATTAATATGAGAATTAATATTTCAAAAGAAAAATTCACCCTATTTGAAAAAATATTGTTTTTTGACAATTGTAGTTTTATGAACACTATAAAAATTATTTTTGTAATTCAAGAAATATTATTTTTTAATATATAAAATATAAATATATTATTAAAATACTATTTATTTCCAAAAATAAATAGTTCACTTAAAGGGATTCCTTGAGTGAAACTGTATGTTTTCCAAAAATTAAATCCATTTTTTTTAAAAATATAAATGTTATCAAACTAATTATAAATTAATTTACAAATTAATATTAAATATATATAAATATAATAATTTTTTATTAAAATAAAAAAAAATAAAAATGTTAGGTTTTTGATATTTATATTCTTTTATTACCCCAATGAATTCTCTATGTGTGATGTTTGTGATGGAGAAATTTTATTGTGCTGGTTCGGAAAGCAAGGTTTGTGTTATGATCTTGATGGGATGGAACAACTCATGTAAATGGTATTTATAGTTCTATAGTTGTGGAATCATTAATCAGTATTGTTGAAGGGAAAATACCAATGATGAAACATCTGTAATAATTTATGAAAAGTGGGCTTCATAGGGTATAATACTACATATAGAGACCATGGATTCTTCTATCTTTGTAAATTTTATATTATAATAACCCATAATACACTATGAATAATTTTCAATACATAGTGGATATATTATAAAAGGTTATGATTCATAAATTTGTTTTAAATTGGATATGAAATAACATAAAACAATCCTATATAACCAAATTTGTTCACGATTTTTCTATACCTTCTTAACTTAAATAGATTTTTTTTCATTCACAAAGGTAATATAGTTTATAATATTTTAGTTTATTATAAATTCTATTAAAAACATTTAAATTAATTATTTCATGGAAATAAATATGACCATCTCTCTAATGGATAATATTTCTATTGAATTTCTATTTATTTAAACATGGAGCATAATTCAAAACAATTGATTATAATGTTGCATCGATAATGGTTAAAAATACCTAAATTGACTCAATGATAAAAGAAAATAATAACTTAATAATCAAGATATTATAAAATAAGTTTCATTGATTGGGAAATACTTATTATGTGGTGATGATGTGGAATTCTTATAAAGCTTTCAAAAAACACATCTCAAATTTCTATAGTGTTTAAACAATTTCTTCTACTATGAAAACGGGCTAATATAACACCAATGTTATACCTGAAATTTAACCACCCAAATAGAGATATTCTAAATTTTTTTTTGATTTTTTTTCAACCTCAATATCATCTATATATGATATTTCATTTCATACCATCCAACAAAAATTCAGTCCAAATGAATATTTGAGATATCTGAAAGTATTCTCAGCTCGTTATCATTTCTAGTAAAATGGAATTGAAATCATGTTTTTGGTCTCACTAGATAAAGAGGAAGATTATTAGAGTCATACAAAAACACCATGAAAATATGTTTTTTTACTATAAAACATTGGACAAAAAGTTATGTTAATAAATGATTTTTTGGAAGTTTACATTCCACATCATTTTCTATAAATTATCATTGAAACCGCTTCTAAAATGACATGTATAGAAGGATTTCAAAATCAAGTGATTGTATCATTGATTTCAAAAGAATTAATAATATTATTTTAATGATAGTTCTTCATATGAACAACATGGAAGGTCCACATTGATGGTTTTCAAATTATTTTTTCTGAAACAATAATTGAAGGATACACATGATATCTTTTTATATCGATTCTATAAAAAACGTGGAAAGTATTAATTTTAATGGATGATATTAAAAAAATAACATTATAGGAATCCTGGAAAATTAAAATGAAATTGAAAATTTTGTATAAATAGAAAAAGTGTAAAAAAACTCTTTCAGAACTGTTACAATATTGTTTTACAAATATACATGAAAATGTTACTAAAACCCAAAATTATTCAAAGATAGAAAATATTATGAAAAAAAATTCAAGATGTGTGTTATATATTGTTATTAATTTCAGGTACTCATAACCCATTCCATTGATCATTAATGGGTTTGGTGTCATCTGGGGGTTCTTTAAGAATTTTTTTGAAATATTTTGATTGATCCATGTTTGTACAATGTCGGCACATAGTTTTCTCAAGTCGTGTTTCCTACTAGTTAGAATTATGAAAAATGGGACTAGAGGGTTTTCATTGTTCTTATATGTTTTGAAAAAATCAATTTTCTCACTATGTAGAAACTATGGTGCTTCCCTTTTAGAAGGTCATATAGTTAAAGAATAGTATTTGAAAAACCATGCCTCACCTTCAATAAATTGTGCGGACTAATTTCATTTATTCGGGACATTGAATTTAATGTTCCAAAACCCCAATTTTGACCATGAATCAATGAAAAATTTTGGATGGATGATTAACTAAGTATTTGGATCCCCCAAGAACAAATTTGTCTCTTATAAACCCACTCCATGGAGGATCAAATAAAGGAGATCAACATTCAATCCATTCCTAGTACAGATTCATTAACTATTCCTTATCTCATTACCTCTTACTATCTAGTTTTTAGTGATTTATAAATGTCAATGTTTGTAGAGGATGTTATATCTATTAGTTTTTATCTTGAATCTGGGATAGATTCTCAGATCTCTATTACCAATGATCTTCATTGGAGTTTCTTGTTGTAGGCATTGGGTTATGTGAACACTATGTTTCAGTAGATTTTTATGTTTAATATTGTCCAATTAATTTTACCCTAAATTTATTGATTCAAATTAAATTTCTTTCAATTGAATTAGGAAAATATAATTCCCATTGAATTCAAATTTGAATAATCTTGGACATGAAAATGGGGAAAACCACCAATTCCAAGGTATTGCGATGTGATTGTGGAATTTGATGGAAATTGTGAAATTTTATAATGTAATTAAATTGCGAAATTGATTTTAATATTTTGTAGAAAAATGGATTATATTTTTTTGATAATAACCATAGTTGGTTTTACTCAGAAAAATAATTGAATTGATTAAAAACATGTTCATGTTTTTAAATGGATCTTTTCATATTAAAATTTGATGTTTTTTAGTTTTAGTATTAATAGTTTGTAGTTAAATTTACAATTACTAACTATTGTTTGAGATCATACCTCTTGTAGGATGATCATTTTTATTATTTGTGATTATTTTTATATATAATCCATTATTTATAAACAATTGAACATATTCATTATCAATTTTATAACCTTTTTTATATAAATTTTTTAATAAGCCATTCTTTTGAATTATTTACTTCAATTAAAATGTAAATCTTTATCTATTTTTTAAGTATTGTTTTTTAGTACAATGTATATTTATTTAAAATTGAATTTAATATTTGTTTCATTAGTCTAGAATTTTATTATGGAATCCTTTATGATAACCTACATGGATTTTAGATCACAACTTACCTATTCCTTCTGGTGTTTGTAGACTTACTTATGCTGGGTTTGAGGAAGGGGAAGGAGCATGTTGGTGTTGGTGGTTAATGATCTCTAAGCTTGGAGTTTAGTGCCTCTAGGGGAGTTTTTTGTTTATCATTAAAATTAAAGTACTTTATGTTTTTCTTTGTGGGTTTATATACCAATCTGGCATCTGGTACAATTATCCCTATAGAGTTATCATTTTAGAAAGATTACTTTTTCTATTAATTCATATTTTTATGTAAAAAATACGTTAATACCTTTATTTAGAATAGTTATAGGAGATAGTCTCCAACCCATGGGGATCAGAAACTCCCTTTGGGATATGTCATGACAATATTGGTTTTTAGGCTCAGAGGCTATCTTTGACGGTTCATGAAAATTTGATATAAAAGGTTCATGTTATGAATATTTTATTCAAGTTAGTATGCAGTTTGAGTAATCTTGTCATGTCTATGGAGGTGTTACAACTGAGTGCATAGAAAAATCTCTGTGTAATGATCCTTATATCACCAGGGGAGGTTTGAGAAATAATTCCTTAGAATTATATCTATAAATTTAATTATATTTTATTTGGATATATTCAAATAAAAATATTTTTAATCAATATCTCAGTATTAATTTCCTCTATTCTCTTTCATTATTTGTGTTTTGATTATCATTCAAAATTTATTCATGTTGTCAGCTAATGTTGAGTAGAATCATGCTTCTGAGAAGACTTGTAAATCAGATCCAAGATGATGATTCTTATAAAATATAATTAACAATTATTCTTAAGGTACATTTTCTATTTGAAGTTTTTGTGTGTGATATTTATGCCTTAAGACATACACATACATGCATTTCCATTTAGGCTCCAGTTGTGGAACCTCATAATGAAATTTTCTAGTATTTTCCATATGATTTCCATCACCAAAATCCTCTAGTGGTCCAAGGATGAATTGATACTTAAAAGGAAAAATATTTTTCAAGTATCATCTTGATTTTGTTTTATTTATTAGATATACCTGATGAAATCAAGGTGAAATGGTCCAATGTCATGTTGGAAGGACCTAATAGGAGATGGTGGGATATGATGGTAATGGTGAAGAAGCCCAATGAATTATAATGGAATTAATATAAATCCTTTCTAACGTAACATTTCTATCCATTTATGAAGGTGTTGTAAAAGTATATAGAGTTTTTCAAAACCATGAAGGTTAGAAGGACCCCGAAAAACTGTAGAAATTGTTTTTATGAGCAGCTAGAATTTTCAACTGAGATTATACTAAATGAGATGTTGAAGAATCAATGATTCATGAATGGGAATTAGTTATGATATTTAATATTATTTTTTCTTGTTAAATATCACTTCTTATGATGATGTGTTGGATAAATAGTTAATTACTAAGATAAAAATGGCTGGTATATTAGGGATTTCTAGACATCCCTTTTCTCGCATTGGATGTTCAATGAGTTCTTATAACTAGAAGAAAAATTGTGATGATTCTCATTATGTTTCTTGATAAAATAGTTCTTAATGACCTCTTAATTTTTACCGTATTTGATATTTTAGTTTCAAAAAATGTGGTAATCCTGGGAACTCAATACTCGGTTTCACTGAGAAAACAATAGTATGTGGTTATTAGGGATGATCATGACTCTTTATGTAGTTATGTCACATATTTTATACCTCACATAGTGTCATGAGATAATATGAACCCAAAATTACTACGGTGAAATCATATGCTTCATGTAGTAAGGGGTGTTAGGCAGAATCATGTAGAATGAAGAATATTCTTGGATTGGAAGTGTCTCTAAATGGAGAAGAAATGGGTCTAGGGGGTGTGAGAGGTACTGTCATGGTTTCTTAATCAATATTGAATTCATTATTTTATACCAATTCATATCATTCACTCATTTAAACCCATATTAGGAGTTTTATAAAACATTCTATGTATCTTTTTTTCTATATAATGGATATTAAAGCACCCCTTATAACAAAGAGAGAGTAGGGTCTATGTTTTACTTCTTGTTTAATCTATCAATTTTTGATTTTCATTTCGTTGGATTTCCAAAATTTGTCGATGAAAATTGTTGACATAATTTTTATGATGGATTTTCTAATTACAAATTAATCATGAATTGGTTTCTATCATAGATGGGTATCCTTTACTACACCTGATGGAGTGTGTCAGGTCATTCACATAGAATGGGACCAAAGGTCTAGTTGAGTAAAACCTTCTTATCCAATGTTTGGAAAATTAATATTTATGTTTTCCTTTAATATGGAGTGATTATCCAAGAGAAGCGATCTCCCTCCAATTGACATCGATATTTCCATTGTTTTTCCTTCTGAATAATCTGATCTTCCACCAAGAAGGTATGTAGATTTTTATATCAATTTTGTACCTAGTTCTAAACAAATATCTATTCAATATTGCAACATTAAAACAACTACAATGAAAGAGTTAAAATAATAGTTGGATTATATTTTATAAAAAGGATTTATATGTCCATGTGTGTTAAATAGGATGGCTCATGTTCTCATTGACATGAAATATTATGGTTATGTTAATTATTACATACTGAAAAATTAATCTAATTAGAGTAATGAAAAAGTGTATGTTGGAACATATTTATGATCTATTTGACATGTTGAAACTGCAAAATTAGCCTCAAAAATTTATCTTTGATCTGATTACCATATGATGATGATAAAAGAATATTACATATAGAAAATTGTATTTAATATATGATATGGACATTAGGAATACTTTTTCAGGCCATTGGGTTTAACCAAGGAACCTACATTCATTCGGGAGTTAATGATTATGATTTTCCAAGAGAATATTGATACCATCATAGTGGTATTCATAGAGAAAATCAATATTTAATCTCTGTCTAAGGAGGATCATATGAGACATCAGAGAACCGTTATAAAATTGTTTTGAAATCACCAACTTCATACAAGGATATCTAATTGTGATTTATGGATTTGATAATTGATTTTCATGGGAAACTAGGTGTCAAAAAATGGAATCTCAGTCGATCTATAGAACATGGATGCAGTTATGACATGGGAACAACCATAAACTTTTTTCAATATACAAATATTCTTGAGTTTAGCTAGATTTTATTGACTATTCATAAAGGATTTATGAATGTTAGATTCTTTGATGACTACTCTAAATCGGAAGGGTGTGATGTTTTCATGGGATCAGAAATGTAAAATTTCATTTGCTGATATGAAATATATTTTAACAAATATAGAGGTGTAGACTCTTTAAGATTTTATCCAGGGATACGTGGTATTTTATGAGTCATTCAGTTCATGTTTGGGTTGTGATCTTATTCATGGATACCATGTCATTATCGGTGCCTCTCAACGGATTAGGCCACACTTGAAGAATTACCAGACCCATGAACATATAACTCCAATTTGTGATGCATGCACATATGAATTGGTTTCTTTACAATTTCATTGAATCATTCTCCATTAATTCGTATATCAAAATCCTGAGTAATATCATAACTAAAAACGAGTTGATTCTCTACAAGAGGTGTTGGGTGGGATACTGAAAATATTTTTACTTTCAAATTTCATATAGCCTCAAGGAAATGGAATCTGATTATGGGTGTTTTCTATATAAATCCTTATACCCAGCCCACGAATGTATCATCAGAATAATGGAAATTGATGAATCTTTTTCCCATGTTCCATGTAAATGCCTAAATTTTTTAGGCTAAGGTTTCCTTGGCTAGTGTTCAGTTTACCTAGGATCTTCATGAGGATATATTTAAATAAAAACAAATTGATGATGAATTTTAAGGAATTACAAAATCTATTCAAGATAGGGATACCATTGTGGAGTTTTCATTCTCCACTAAGGGCATTTTATGTTTCGAGAATAGGTACATTGTACCTTTTTTTAATGAAATATTGAATGAGGGATTTCCATAATTCTCATATATCTATACACCTAAGAACCGATAAGATTTCCTATGAAATGAGGTGATCATTCATGTGGCTAGGTACAAGACAAAGAATTTCTTATTTTGTCTCACATTTTTATATGTTCCACTAGGCCAAGGATGATCACAAGAGACCTTATGGATTTATAACACCACATATATCACCGACATTGAAGTGGGAAGATATATCTATGGACATTATTCTTGGGTGACGTATACCTAGATATATATTAATATGATCTGATTTGTGATCAATAGGATAACCAAATCAACTCCATTTTTACCTATCCATGATAAAAAAAGTGTTGGAGTGTAACATCCTGACCCAGCTTACCCTCGAACCAGTAGCCATAACAGTATCCACATGACCCAAATCACGTCTCCCAGTATGAAATAGGCTACCGACTAGTAGCGTTTTTCTATGGATAGTCAGTGGGGAGACTATACCCTCATATACAGAGTGCACAAAAAATAGATAATCACATCAAAAAATAATAGAATCATATAAAACAATAATCAATTGGATAATGAAAATTGCTAACGCCAGTTTATACAATGCATGAATGTCATTAGGATACCTATCGGAAAGTAGTAAACAAAACAATATGCATTACATTTCAATATAAAAATAAATAAAGTACTCAATCACCCAGGGTGATCTCCATGAGCCTCCCGAACTCACGCTATGTCCTTTTCTCCTAACTCCCAAGTACACGTAACATCCACAAAAAAATGTTCGTAGTCATAAAAAGAAGAAAGTGTACCTAGGTACCCTAGTGTTATGGAGGAAAGAATTGGGTGTGATATATACATCTCAGTTGGTTGGGACTACTAGTTTTCCAGCTCAATCTATACAATGAAATATAATGAATGATGTACAAATATAACAAGGTAATAACACAACTGAATAAATAACCAGAAACCCATCCAGGTTCAAAAGGGACACCTGATGGGGATACATATTTTGGCCCGTGGATGGAATAAGATTCTACTAAAGAATCATACAAGAATATTTATGAATTATAAATACCTTTCAAAAAATTACTATTTATTATCTATTTAACCATTTATTATCTCCATGGTTCCCATGGTATCCCGTACCCCAATAGAAACATCATCTCAGGTCAAAACTCTAATAATTATTTATTTAATCACATTCAAATAGAGCATGATTCATAACTCTCTTTCATTATATAATACATTCATATAATATACTATTGTTGTAGACATCGATGTCTAGAACCAAAAAACATGATTCATATATTTATACTGTTGGTGTTAGAACTCCATATCTAAAAACTATTTCTCATTCGGGGTTGACTGTCGTTTCAAGAACCCTTACATCTAAGAACTTAGATAACTATTGGGGAGAAACGCCAAGTCCATGTCCCAACATCTATATTGGTCTAGGATGTCATACCTTGCAGAACAAAATCTCATCAATTTAATCATTTTTATTTTATAATAATTTTCCTCATTATTCATTTACTAATCCAACGATGAGTTAAACATTTCAAAGGATATTAGTTAATTCAACAATTAACTATGAATATAACCTATTAATTAATTCATAAAATAATTAATCAAGCATCAAAATTCTTATTCGATAATTAATTCTTCATAATTAATTATATGAAATAATATACCAAGAGAAAATAACTAATACACAATTAATGAGATTATTTTATTCAAAGCATCAAATCATAATTAATCTACGGATTAATTATCTCAATTATGCAACTTAATATCTTATATTGAATTCCATAATTAATTATATATATTTCAATGTAAAACAAATAATTAATTTACAATTAATTATTCCATTTTAAATCTCTTATTTCCATAATTAATTCTTCCCAATTAATTATCCAAACCAAATATCAACATATCATAATCAAATCTCATAATTAATTACCTTTTTTCAAAATCGTGGCACATAATTAATTCACAATTAATTATCTTACAAATCCAAACATCATCTCATAATTAATTTCCCCCAATTAATTATCATTACATAACTAATTCAATATTTCAATTACAATTCTCTAGGATCATAATTAATTCAAAAATTAATTATCTTACCTTATGAAATTACAATTTCATAATTAATTCCCTGATTAATTATCTAATCTTATCCACCCCAATACTCCTAATTTCCTCTTATCCCAGGAGCATAAAAAAAATATAATAACTTGTAATTCACATAACCACAAGCTAAATGAACATGTCACTTTAAACATTATTATTTTTTATCATGAAGGCATTGCACCTCCATTGGAGGGGTTTTATTACAAAATGTGATTTTGTAATCTAACAAATAATAAGAAATTTTCTTCAATATTAGAGTCAACATTATAGAAAGGAGTATATGAAAAAAAGCTTCATTTTTACCAAATAAAATCAATTTTGGGGACCATACCTTAAGGAATTGTCTGAACAACCATTTTATAACTTAAACTACAAACTGCTCATGTACATGCACCTTCACAAAAGCTTGTACACACTCAGAATTCTTAGCAGCACCCAAATATGATGGTAGTAAATGAAATCGAGAAAAACCACCATGATTTTAGTGGTGGTTGTCAAAATATTCACCAATGGGTCCTGATACATCATCTGCACCACCAAGAATCGAATAAAGGGAAGACACCAAATTAACCCTGGTCTTTATGTTATTGGACTAACAAAAACCATGTGTAGATGAGATGAAATGGTTGATGAAAGGAAAGAAACATGTAGAGAAGAACTTACCTCAACAAGAAGAACAACATTCGTGAAGGAACCACCATGATCCAGCGTGCGGGGAGAGAGCCAAGATGGGGAGTGGTGGGACTCACTATGGGAGAATGCAGGGTGGGGGCCACGCCATACCCTACTATGTGACCCTATATTATAACCCCAATTAACTTTATAATATTTAACTTAATAATAATAATAATAAACATATTATTTTTATCATTTTAATTTAAACAATTCTTTGACAAAACCAGTAACTCCCCCATTACACCTCACTTAATTAAATTCCTATCAAATGATTTTAAATAAGTAAAAATTATTCCTTAACTCATTTAATTAAGTTCACTTTAATGAATTTAATTAATATAACACCAAATCAAAATTATTTAATTAAAACATTCAAACGTCAGATTTAATGAAACCATTTCACCCACTTTTCATTATATAAATAACTTTATCATATCCTTGAATTTAATTAGGTAAAACCCCAAATCCATATTTATTCCTCATTTAATTAAATTTCATTGACCTATATCTAATGAAATAAAACTCTATCTCATTATCATTTAATTAAATTATATCACATTATGTTAAATAAATGAAACCCCATTTTGCATAAATTAATTAAATTATTTTTTAACCAAGATTTTAATTAATTTAAAAACCCATATCATTCCATTTATATAAATCCATCGTTTCCAATAATTTACATAAATAAAATAACTTGAAACCCAAAACACGGTATGTTTCACGGATTGTATCACAATTTTTGGAAAACTATGTGTCATTATGTGTGACCTTCTATATGAGGAACCTATTTCACATGGGTTGTCTTGCATAGTTTTCTTAACCATGCTCAGACTATGAGAGAACCTCTGTCTCAACATTAGCAAGCTTCACAGTTTAACCCGCATGGTTTGACCAACCGTGCTCAGCCCGTGTGAACGCCAATGCCAGGTTCGGTGCTCCCCAAACCCATTAAACTACCCGTAAAACTCCTCAAACCTTTACCCAAGAATGTTAGCTACACTTTTAAATGGTCCAAACTCAAAAAACATCAAATTGAAGGTTGGTTTTAAGACTAAACCATCCAACAAACTAAAAAGTTAAAAAACATTCATTTTTAACCCCATTCAAAAAAACTTTAAATTTTACCAACCATAAAAACTTATTATCAATGATATTCTAAAAAGAAACTAAAATAGAATTAACTAACCCTCCAAGTTGATAAAGTCTCATTTGAACAATTAAATTTCATTTCTAAACACCAAACACAGCTTTATCCAAATCACAAGCTCAATGACTGAAGCCTTTTAAACCAGATCCAAAGCTCCAAATCCAACCTAAAACATCATATGTCACATAACTAAGACCACACTACTAGAGAAATTATCTCTTCATCATATCCTCAATTGATATTTCCCATACAAAAAAACATACAGTCAACATTAACTTGGCGACATGACATTAAAAAGATTCTATCACCGACCACAAGTAACCAATGTCCTTACTCGACATTCTGTGAACTCTCTAAGTAAATCAATATTTAGGGTAACATAAAAATATTGTTTCCAAGAATGAATAAAAGTTTAACCCAAATATGCACACATCCCACATACAAAGAAATTAACAAACACTTATCGAGTGCAACAACTTTTAAAACATTTGTACAACGTATGACCCATGCTATCTCAGTGCCTCTCGGAC
The DNA here is from genome assembly GCA_963277665.1 of Viscum album. Taxonomy (NCBI): domain Eukaryota; kingdom Viridiplantae; phylum Streptophyta; class Magnoliopsida; order Santalales; family Viscaceae; genus Viscum; species Viscum album. The sequence goes on along the minus strand of OY728135.1, from coordinate 1,541,648,365 downwards.
GAGGTCAAGATAGAGGAAATGTTCATATCATTAAAAATAGAACACTAAGAGTAAACCCTGGTCACTAAAGTATTAGTCAAATAATAACTGATCGAATCTTTACAGAAATACTCGGATTCTCATACCGACGCGTCATCAACCAAACCTCGATGCCTACATCACCCAATGCATCCTTCTTCCTTCAAATCATACCACTAAAACAATTTTTCAAACATTACAATATGACATTAACCACCTTAGGAGTTTCCATGTCATAGAAAACAATATTAGACACTCACATGAAAAAAAATTTTAAACACCATAAACGCATGTTTGACGTTCCATGAACTACTACCACCATGTCAATATATTATATGGTAGCTGCAACTTAAACCTATTGGTTTGTCAAAAAACTAAAGTCCAAAAAGACATAGTAAGGGAAATGATAATATAATAGAAAAAACATGGAATGATCACAGCGGAAAAGAGAATCTATAGATCTAGGGGTTCTACCTACCATAAGCTAGTCCTTTATTAAGAATAAGCGTCAATTCGATCTCTTGGTTATGCAGAACATGAATCACTTGGATCAATAACCACAATTTAATTTCTTTCATTTCATTGAATTAATTTCAACCTATAAACGTTAAAATAATTTTATCAATTCCAAAAGTACAATTCCACAATAAAGAAAATGTTCTCTAAATAACGATCCTTGGAAAAAATAGGTAATCTATAATAAACATCCTCTTAAACATTTAACATTTAATGTCATTTTATTTTTAAATAATAAATTTATCATTTAAATTCCTTTTAATTAGAAGGTGACATCTAATAGTCCCATTTAATTAAAAAAATACAGGTTCTTAAAAAAACTGTATAATAGTTCATTTCAATAAAAACTCAACTATAATACTTTTATAACCATTTTCAAACACAGTATAGTTATACAAGGCTCAGTCACATGGGTGGATATCTACCAATTGATAAGGCACCCATACAACATACCGCTATAATTTGGCTCCCATTTATCACATTTAATTTCAATTTAACATTTTCTTTAACTTTAACAACAACTTTTTCAATTGGTTGAATACTTGGGTTACCCTTTCCCCAGTTATAAGGTGCCCATACACCTTACACCTAAAATTGGATCCCATTGAATATGTATTCATTAAAAATATTTTCATACTAATTCACCAATTTACACATAAAAACTACTTGAGCATGTTATCATTACCAATAACAAAACAACATTTTATAACACTGAAGCATGGAACAACATCAAAACATGATAATAACATATGAAAAATGATATATAAACACCCAAAAATGTTATATCTATCACTGAAACAAGCTATCTAACGGGGAATTCTAAAGAAAATCAATACTTGGAATTCTACCCAAGTCACACAGTCAAAATTAGTTGGCACCATACTAATGAAACTTCATGGAATGTGATATGAATTTCATGTGAATATATATGTTCCTAAGATGATGCATAGAATCCAATTTCCTTTCTATATCAGACAAAGGAGAAAATTCCAAAAATATTTAAAAATTATAAGCTGTAGAAAATACACCAGTCACTCAAGTTGATATCATATCAACTATAACCTTAAATAGTATAAACATAAATTCCCACCCCTGTCCACTTGGTCATTTCTTGTACATGGGGTTATCAGTCCCAAGAACAACTATTAATCTAGTAATAACACATTCCTAGTCTCACGTCTACCGACCCAAAATAGAATGAAAATGGAAAAAAGAATCAATATCTGAACATCTGATACCACTTTTTATCTTCTCTACCCTACTATTCCTTAAACCAATAGCCAGAACAGTTTCCACATGAGCTCAAGTGTGTCTCCCCTTATGCCAAAGGCTACTATCAAACAATGAAGGTCTTTAGATAGTCAGTGGGGAGACTATTCCCTCATATTCAAAGAGAACAATGAAAATACACAACAAAATCAGAAAACAGTAGATGTATATTAAACAATATTCAACAACAAAATAAAAATGGCCAATGTCATGTTGTACAATTCATGCATGTCATGGTGATACATATTAGATAGAAATAAACCAAATATAATTATTTACATTACAATACAGAAAATATGAAAGGACTCAATCCACATGGGTGATCTCCACAAGCTTCAAAAACTCTTGTATGGTCCTTTTATTCTAACTCACATATACACATAACATCCACTTGAGATGGTCCATAGTCCTTCAATAAAGAATGTCTACTTGGGAACCCCAGTGCAATGGTGTCACAAATAGGGTGTGAGATATACATCTCAGTAGGTTGGGAACACCTATTGTCTAGATAAATCTAGAAAATGCAATATAACAAATGATGTGCAGATATAACAAGGTAATAACACAACATAATAAGTAACCAATAACCCCTCCACGTTCCAATGGGACACCTGACGGCAATACTTATTTCGGCATGTGGCCAGAATAAGGGCCTGCTCAAAATTTATTCAAGCATATTTATCAATCATAAATACCATGGATCACTTTTAAATTTATTCTCTAATTAAACATTTTTTGCCACTATGGTTCCCATGGTATCCCATACCTCAATAACAAATTCAGATCATGTCAGAACTCTAATCATTCTCAATATTTCATTATTTAATCACATTCAACTCATGAATGATTCCTATCCCTGATTCATTTCATAAATCATTCATATAATATACTATTGTTGTAGAATTCCATTTCTAGCACCTGAAACACAATTAATATATTTATACTATTTGTTTTAGAATGCCATGTCTTATACATATTTCCCATTTGCTGATGATCATCATGTCTAGCACCATTACATTTAAGCACTAAGATAACTATTGGTGAGGATCGCCATGTCCAAATTCCATCTTCTACATTAGTCTTGGATTCCATACCTAGCACCACATTCTAATTCATTTCATAATTTTATAATTATTGGGGAGGAACACCATGTACATGTCCCAACTTCTACATTGGTCTAGGATTCCAGACCTTTCAAAACAAAATATTACCACTTAGTCATTATTTAAGTTATAAGAATTTTCCTCATTATTCATTTATTAATCAAAAAATTAGAAAAAAATTTCAAAGGCCCTTAGTTAATTCAATAATTAATTAATAATATAACCCATTAATTAATTGATAAATTAATTTATCAATCAACAAAATTCTCATTTGATAAATAATTATTCATAATTAATTGTCCTAAAAATTACTGCACGGGAAAATAATTAATACATCATTAATTATCTCATTTCATTTAAAGCATCAAATAACAATTAATCCACCAATTAATTTACTCAAATATCCAATACAATATCTTATAATTAATCCCCTGATTAATTATCTATATTTTAAGGTCATGAACATAATTAATTCATAATTAATTATTCCATTTTAAAACTCATCTTTCCATAATTAATTCCTAACAATTAAATATCAAAACGAAATATAAACTTATCATAATTAATTCTCATAATTAATTATCTTTAATCAACCTCATGGAAAATAATTAATTAACTATTTGTTATATGAAAATTCCAACATCATGTCATAATTAATTAACCCCAATTAATTATCTTAACATAACCAATTTAATATTTCAATTACATTTATCTAGGTTTATAATTAATTCAAAAATTAATTATCTTAACATAACCAATTAAAATCATAAAATTAATTCCCTGATTATTTATCTAAACATATAATGTCCAATACTCATAAATTACAAATAAACCTAGTGAATTATAAAAATAATAAATTATAATTCACATAATTGGAAGCTAAACAAATATATCAACTTAAAAATGTTGTTTTTATCTTGAAGGTAATTCACCTCGGTTGGAGGGGTTTTATTACGAAAAATTATTTTGTAATATAAAAAATAATAATCAATTTTCTCTAATATTGCTTTCAACATTATCAAAAGCAGTATATTTTAAAAATTCCCTTTTTATACAAAATAAAATCCATATTGAGGACCCAACCTCAAGGAATTGGCCGAACCAATGCTTTCTAACTTAAAACAGAAACTGATCACCCACACAAAGTTCCACGAAAGCATTCACACACTCAGAATTCATTGCTACACACAAATATGTCAATGGTAAACGAAATCAAGACCAACCACCATGCTTTCGGTAGCGGTTGTCGAAATATGGACCAATGGGTATGGAGACATCATCGGCACCACCGAGAATCGGAAAAAGGGAAGAAAAAAATTAACCCCAGGCCTTAGGTTCATAGCCTATCAGAGACTTGGTGAAGAAGAGTTGAAATGGCTGATGCGAAGAACAAAAAATGTAGAGAAGGAATTACCTCGATTAAAGATACAACATCTGTGAAGGAAACACCGTGTTCCGGAATGTAGAGAGGGAGCTGAGTTGGGGAGTGGGGTGCCTCACCATTGGGGAATGGTTGGAGGGGGTCATGCCTCACCCTATTGTGTGCCACCTTCTTATAACCCTAGTTATCTTTATAAAAATTAATATAATAATAATAATAACAATATAATTATTATCATTTTATTTTGAACCATTCTTTGATAAACCCCATAACCCCCCAATATACCCCATTTAATTAAATTCCACTCCAATAAATTTAATTAAACAAAAACTCATCCTTATATAATTTAATTAAATTACCATGAATGAAATTTATTAAAACAACTCTAACTTATTTTTATTTAATTCAATTCTTCCAACAATAAATTTAATTAAATCATTTCCCCCAACATTAATAAATAAATAAATTCTACCTAACCATGAATTTAATTAGGTAAAACCCCAACTTCACATTTATTCCACATTAAATTAAATTCTATTGACATTGATCTAAATAAATAAAACTCCAACACATTTTCATTTATTTAAATTCTCTCACATTAATTTAATTAAATGAAACCCTTTCTTTCATCAATTAATTAAAATATTTTTTAACCATGAATTTAATTAATTAAATAACCTCATATCACGAAATTTAATTTAATCCCTCATAGCCTTAAATTTAATTAAATAAAATAACCTAAATCCCATAACTGGGTAAGCCGCCCGATTTATCTCACACGGTCTGTAAAACCCTACATCAACCGAGTATGAGATTTGGTATAAGGAACCTAATTCAAATAGTTTTTACTGTACACTATTTCTAACCATTCTCCAACTGTGCGAACACCTTTTTCTCACCAAGTAAGATGCATGGTTTGCCCTGCATGGTTTTACCAACTCTGATCAGCCCATGTGAATGCCACCACCATGTTCGGTGCTCTTGAACCCCATTAGACCACATATAAAACTCCTCAAACCTTTACCAAATCCATTTATCAACACTTTTAAATTGTCCAAACACACATAACATCAACTCAAATCGTAGTTTTATGACCGAAACATCTATCAAATGAAAAAGCTCAGAAATATTCATATTTTATCCTGGTTAAAAAACACACGACTTTACATTAAGAATTAGGAAATATCTATGTAAAATTTAATATTAATTCTCATATAGTTACATGATCTATATTCTCTAATAGAGACCCTTGTTTTATTTTTTATTTTTTGTTGAGGCCCTCAGGGGGAACTAAAATCAAATTTTTGTTTGAGTATGTCATACCCTCAGAAGTCAGATGACCAGATAAAAAGAGTTATATAGATTATTGAGGATATGTTTCATTTCAATATTCTAAACATTAATGGATCTTGGGATGGCCAATTTTAACTGGATGGGTTATCTTATAACATTATTTCCTCGTAAGCGATCTGGATCACTCTTCGTTGCAATGAATATTCATTAATATAAATCTTCCTTGTGTTGGTCAGATATTAGTGGATGTTCCTTGGATAGACTGATCCATGATTAAGATATGATAGTGAACATATAATTTCTCATTAGATAATGTTGACTTCATATAGAAAGATTAAGTCTTATGATGATCATTACTGTCGACATTTGTAATTTTAAATTAGTTATTTGGTGTTCCAGAATGTTTTACCTCATTTTCTTGATCGATTGATTAAGTGGAAAGGGAATATTAATCCTCATTTTTTGGAGATTTTTAGTTTTTTGAGTCTATGGGGAATGTTTCATAACATTTAGCACTTCCATCATAGTAAATGTAAATACATAACATGTTCCTTGTATCACAGCTCTAAATATACTCCTATGATCCATATCACATTCTTAGATGGAGTGATATTGATGTCGAACCTCATTTATCCATAAATGAGCATCCATTCATGATAGTTGATTTTAAAAACAAGTTTCTTTTTGGAAGGATTATACCTATATTTTTATTTTTATAGAAGAAATTTTTTGATACTCATGGGATGTTGGATTCAATAAAGACAAAATACAATGTATTTGCCCCATCAATTTGACATGAAATCATCTTGAATTGATTTCTAGAGAAATATAATTTTTATATAGGTGATTTTATAACTTTATATTAATATTTTAGGCACTCCTAAAACCCTATTTTTATCAATCATTAATTGGGTATCATTTTTGTTTTCATTAGGAGATATTTTGAAAATCTTGGAAGGCTATTTGGATATACATGGTAGATGAGTAGTTTTTCCGAACCGTGCGCCTAATAGAAAAAACAACGAAAAACTTAATTTAAAATGTTTTCATGGATAACACATGGTTTGAGAAACCTTATACCTCATTTAAAAGGGCACACCATTTTGGTACCCAGTTTGAAAAAATGTGGGGAAACCTCTATGAAACCATGAATATGGATTTAATAAACTAGGAAAATTAAATGAAATATTATTGAACCACTATTTAGATGTTTTATTCACCCAAACATGGGGTTAGATGGTTTACTGTGTATGTTGAGCTCTAAAGAACCTGTTTGGGATCCTCCAAACACTCTCCAAGTAAGATTGAATATAGGGGTTCAACGTTCAATCCTCTCCATGTAAGATTAATTCCACCATTCCTTCACAACATATCTTATACTCTATCATTCTTATGGGTAGATAATTATCCTTTTTGTTATAGGATAAAATATAAATTGATTTAGATCTTGTATTTTGGTTTAATTCTTCGATCATGATTTCCAATGTTCAATATTGGAGTTTCCTGTTATGGGTGTTGGGAGACATGATCAAATATTTTATGTGGTCTTGATTAAAATTAGAAAACTGATTAAAACCTAAATTGATTTTTTAAAATATATTTAATTCAACTGGATTATGAAAAAAATACCTTCCATTGAATTGGAATTTGTATTTTAAATGGTATGGAAATAGGGGAAACCCCAAATCCCATTGAATTATTGTGTAATTTTGGAATTGAAGCTAAATTATGAAGAAAAATTGTGGAATTAAATTACGATAGTTAGTTTCAAACATGATTTAAATTTTTTAATTTGAAAAAGAAGTATTAAATTTTTCTGATAATAAAATATTTTATTTTATCCAAGGAAAAGAACAAATTGATTAATTTTTTTAAATGGATATTGGCACATAGAAATGGGAAATGGGTTGATTTTATTTTGATGATTTTGGAGATAAATGAACCATTATGGAATTTTCTTTTGAGTACATACAACACTACGTAACTAGTGGGTTATTTTGAAAAATATATTTTTGACACTTTAAAACTAAAAAAACATAGTTCTGCAGAACATACACATGATGGGAAAACGATGAGTCCTCTTGGACCAATGTATGAGGTATGAGTGTACACATATTTCCAGGATAACTAATTCTATTATATGACTGTCCCATAACATGAAACTACCATTACTATTGGTGAATGTCCATGTTATCATATGTGATTATTTCAATATATGAAATTTTATATAAATAGTTTTAAAAATTCCTTGTGATCTTATATAAATAGATTTTTTTTTAAAAATGTTCTTTAAGAAATTTTCTGAAATATTTCATTAAATTTACATGTAATTTATTATTTTTTTCAATTATTAGTTTTTAAATTCCATTCCATTTTATTCCAAACTGACATATTTATTTGGTTTATTAATATTAATTTTTATTATGGAATCCTTAGGAAGACCCTAATGGTATTTTAGCTGACACCCAACCTGTGCCTCTTGGTGTTTGTAGATTTCCTTCTATCAAGTTAGAGAATGAGAAAAGTACCAATTGGTAGTGGTGGCTGATCATCTATGGTATTGGAATGTTGTGTCTATATGGGATTGGATTTTTTATCTTTTAATTACTATTACAATGTAGTTGTACATTGGGTTTGTATATCGGTTTGAATTATTGTATTTTTCTCAATGTGTTGTTTGTTTGATCATACTGAATTTTATTAGTAACTTTTTCTGTTTATGTGGAATTACTCTTCCCAAATTGTTCTTGCATAATGAAAAGTGCTAGTTTCAAACCTATAGCGATCAGAATGCCCGTTGGGATATGATAGTGTTAGATCAGGTATTAGGGTACCAGGGTATCCGAGAAAGTTCATGATAGTGTTTCATGTATTTTAATGTGCATGAAAAAAATCATAAAAAACAATCAAAATAATGTGTTATTGTTTTAAAAAATTAAACATTTTTTTAATTCTATGTTTTTGAATGAATGTAATCATAAAAAAAAATTGTTGTTTCGGTATTGATTATCTCATTAAAGAATATTAAATCAGAATATAAACATTGAACTTTCAATTTTTCATGATCAAACTACGCTTTTAAATTTTTTAAAAAAAACAATGGATATATAGGAAAAAAAATTATTTCATGATATAAGAGTTATTTTCCTAATCATCCACATCTTATATATTTTTTGGTTCCACAATTAAATTGTGAACCCTACTAAACACAATCAATTAAATTGGATTAATTTAAAATATTAATTATCAATATTGATGTAAAATAAATTTTATTATAATATTAAGATAATATAATGAAATAAAATTTATATCATTAATATATGGCTAAATCATCTTTGAACACCATCCAACAAAGTGCATAACCAATATGATTTAAATTATTTTCTATAAAACATTGATAACATCTAATGTATAGTAACATTTAAAAAATTCATCATTAATAATAGTTTTATAAATTTTGGTTTAAAAATATATATTTTTTATTACTTGTTATGAAATGGAAAAACCCAATCTGTGATCTATATGGGTTTTAATCATTCAGATACATATTCAATTTTGGATAAATTTTTCAGGTATTTCACCTTCTTTTAAATATATTTTGGGTATATAAAAAATAAATATATGTTAAATCATATTGTATGAAAAAAACTATAGACATACCTTATTAGGGAGTTAAATAATTATATCTATATTACATGTGTGTACTTATGTTAAATAAATTAAAATTTTAAATTTAATTGTATGAAAAAAAACATATCCTATATACACTGAGATAATCTTCCTTAACATCCATGAAGTAATTTTATGAAAAAATTAATTTATATTATCTTCTACATATATTAGAATTCATCATGTATGTATACTAATTATAAATTATTAAAAAAATTTATAATTGTTTTCTTGAATCAGATTCATGAGGACTATTTAAAATTTCCAGAACCTCAAATTTATATTTCAGTTATAGTGATTCATTAAATTTCAAAAACAACAATATAATGTATGTTTATGAAAATATTATATGTAATAATATTTATAATGGTTTATAATAAATTTAATAAAAAATACATGCCACATTTGTAACAAGATGGAAATGAGTATCTAACCTCTTTAAAAGAGGAAAACTAATATAACCATTTATGGAAACCTCCGAAGCATATAGCGGAACTGGAGGAGTTAGAACAAAATTATATTTTACCAATATTTTTACCTGACCCAACTACATATGAAAATGTAAATAACACCATAGATTTTGTATAATTTATTTCCTATAGTACATACATTGGAATACAATATTGAAACTCAAAATACACTTTCAGATCTGAATAAGAAGATGTGGGATCTGGATAGGCAGGATGTGTTGGTCATTTATGTATCATCATTTATATATGTGTACCTGATACATATGGAATAATTTTATCCTTCATTGGATCATTCAAGTTTCATAACTCAGCCTTAAGAGAATATATTTTCCCTTATATTTGGCCCCATTGATTCCACACTAGTGGCCCAACATAAATCATTTTTAGAACTAATACACTCCTAATACCCTCAGGTGTGGCCTTGGTGTTCTAGATTTAATATTGTATTGGAAATAGTAATTTTTCTACCTCAGGGATAATGGTCCCCAAATGGGATTTTCAACAAAAGGGAATCATTAATTATACCTATCAAATGTAATATTAGTTATATAAATTTACTATATAGTAATATTAATGAATAATAACAATTAACTACTTATAATATTATCACATACATCATTTCTTTGGATCAGTAACAGATATCCCCTCTTTCAATTCACCCCATTTTCTTTTTTGTTTGAAGAGGGAGGGGATAGGGAGGGTCATGTAGAACATCTTTAGAGCTACTACATGACTCATCTCCTAATTCATAAATAGATTCTAAAATCATTTAATGCCCTAATAATGGATACCATCTATATAAAAAATATATGAATATATAAATTATGAAATCCTATGCATGGGTGTGTTTTCTTATAGGACATTTACATAATAATAAAATATATAAGTTAAAAAATAATTAAACTTTATTAAAAAAGTTAGTTTTCACATAAAATATTTTATCCATGAAAAAGGATAAGTTTCATTCTCTCATTATCAATAGGAATAATATAAAAAAATATCCAATAGGAGGGATCAGAAAATTAAATCTACCCGAATCATACAGAAATAAATTAATCAACCACATAGGGGATTTGTTCTTATATAGTTATAAGAGACTCTTCCACCCCTTCCATGAAGAAGTTGACCCCTCCAAGAAATCAATACCGTACATTAAGTCCCACCTAAGTCATATATGAGGGTCATCAATAGCATCAATATTTTGTGTATTAACTTCAGACAGTCAAATTTATCATTTACCTTAATCCATACATTTTTAGTAGGGAGTTCTTCGAAAGGGTTATGATTCCTCATTTAAACCGATTAATATAATAACTTACCTATGTTTTCATATTTTAAAGTATCACCTACATTTGACACTACCCCTAGGTAATTCCATAAAAAACGGCTAGGGTAGGTTGGTAAGATCCACCACCTATAGAATAACATTCATCTTATAAGATGTATGAAATGACAAAATGTAACTCCTTGAATTTATCATTTTGTAGGTGATCATGGTTTATAGTGGTATTTGATTAACTATACTAGATAAAAATATGATCTTGATTACATGGAATAGAAAAAATTCTAGGACCTTTTCCATGAAAAATATTAACCTAAGGATGATTGTATTAGGTTGTAGAAATAACATCATGAGTTTAGGGATACAATATAGAGATTTTATGGCAGTGTATGGAAAAATTATCACAAGATTTTATAGTTATGTGATCAAATTTATTTGATACATTTAATATAAAATGAATATATTTTATTTATTATTGATACCAATTAAATGATATATTTGGTCTCTATATAATATATTTTTTATGAAAAATTTATACGTTTGGATGATATTGTTCAAACAAAGATTTATGGTAGAGACATTACATGATATGAGAAGAGTAAGAAACGTTCATAGTTGTAAAAAATTAAGAAATAACCATCTAATAATTATCGAGGTAATAATAAAAAATGTTCCATGTGCGATAAAATACATTTTGAGGATGTATGTTAGGATATAGAATATGTTACCGGTGTCGAATGTTTGGTCACAAGAATTATGAGTAAAAATAAATGAGTCATGAAATGTCTACAATGGGATAATAGGTAGCAAATAAATTATAAGATGTTTTGGTTTAAATGAGTTGGGACATTATTTTACGATGTTTCCAAAGAACCCTGATTTGGGTGGAATTCATCATGATTAGAAGCTAAAAACTGATGGGGAAATCATTTTATACTTCTATAGTTGATGTTTGGAGATGTAGTGAGGTTATGAAAACCCTAGGGAGATCAATTTGTTTTTAAGTATAGTCATAAGCCTCATTTTTTATGCACAATTATTTAAATATTCTAAATAATTGGAATACCTTGGGGGATATTTATTTAGTTTCTATTGTTTTTCGTTATATTATTATATATTTTTTAAGGAAGAACACATCTACTTGTGTGTATGTTCATTTTAAACTATAAGAGACCATTTTGATTATATATCTATGGAATTATTAATTTTTTCTCTATCTATATCTATTGAAATTTATAGATTAAATCCTTATCTAAGCATATGAATTTTTTAATTATCTTAATTTGTTCTATCCATAATTCTTTTTGTCTTTATCTAAAGATATGAGGAAAATAAAGTTGTCATTTTGAGGAGTATATGATCCATTAGATGTTGTCTCTAGTGATCTAGGAAAAAAATTCATTGTGTATACTCATTTCATGGATAAAAAGATGAGTTTTTTCTAGATGTTTGTTAATGATATAATATATAGTCATCATGTAATTATATTTCCTTAGTTTTTTAGTATAGATGATTATGTAATCCTTAAGCTCTTAGAAAATGATATTGAAATAATAATTTTTTCAATAACCATCTTTTCTGATAATATCAATGACCATTTCCACACCAGTTTTTCTTATCATTTTTTCTTAATTTACTTCCTCTTGACTACTTTTTCTATAACTCTATATAAGTACATGAGAATTAGTTTTTCTTTCTAAATTAATATATAAACTTCACACCAATTTTCTCCCTCTGTGGATTCCTAGTTATACATAACATCTAACAACTCTTATGTTTACCCATTTCCTTTTTAATTGTATGTTTTGTTAAAGCATTTTACAACATGAGTTTTAATGAATAAACTCTACAAGTGTTAATCAATTCATTACAAAGATGAATTTCAAGGGAAACTTAATTTTATTGGGGGGGGGGGGTTGGATATATCAGCCTTAAATATTATGAAATATATTCTTTAAAATTAATTTAAATTATTTATTTAATTGTGTTATACTAAATAAATTCTTTTGATCACATCACATGAAATACCATGTTTATCTTCAAATACATTATACATCAACTTCCATAGCTGACTTATGTTACATACAAGCACGGCTATTACCAATAAAATATTTACTATTAATATTATTATAATAGTTGTTACATTTCCATTGTAATAGATTAAATGAAAGAGAATAACAAAATTATGATATTATTTTTTATGCATTCTTTTAATATTAATTCATTTTTTACCAATTAATTATATATGAAAATAAAGGCCAACTGAATATAAACGATTTAATAGAATAATTAATGATATAATATTTCTTTTAAAAATTTCTAAATCTTTTTAAAATATATAACAATTTATAAATTAAAATTGGAACTATTTTTAGTAGTGTATATAACACGAAACAAGATTTTCATTAAAATATTATGTTTCAAACAAGAATAAGTTATACCAAACAAAAATATACTATCAATATTATTATTTAACATTGATGTTTTTCGAGATTTTAATGATATACATACATTAAATTTAAATTTTTGTAAATTTATAATTTTTATATGAATTCGTGAAATTAATTTATGTAAGGGATATATAAATATTTACTTTTTTTGATATTGTTTTTATTTTTTTGAGAACTATCTTATTTTGATTAATATTTTACAATAGTGAAATTTAGTTTCAAAAAATTTTCGGTGAAATTTATTTATATAGATAACCATTTTTTTATTTTGTCTTTAAATATAATTAAATCAATTTTATAAGATTTTAAAAAATTAGTTCATTAGAATCAATTTATCCTTGAATTTAGATATAAAAAATAATAAAAAATTTCATTATTTTAATTTTTAAACATTACGTTGTCATGCTGTATAGAGGATTAATATTAAATTAATTTTTCCACTTATATGATTGTAAGTTGGAAAAAATTATTCAATATTTTTAAACAAAATATTTATAATGTATAATAAGTTCAAATTATTTTTTTGAAAAAAATATTACTAAATTTTATTAAAATTAATTAAAGTAATTTTGGTAAAAATATGGTTATTTAGTGGTTCATAATTAATCGTAATAGTCTAAATGTCCAGGAAAAATATCCAAAATTGAACTATCTAGACATGATTAGACCATATCACTTATTTTATTAAATTTGGATCATTATTTTTGGAACAGTATGCATGGGATTCCTCCCAATAGTGTTTACCTTTTTATATTTAGAATAATGCCACTCCCTCCCAACTATAAAAAGAAATTCAATCTCCCCATTTGTTCACACCACTCATGACCTATTTTTAATAAAATACATACAAAAATAATATCCTTAAATTTCTTCATTAACACTATAGTTATCACTATTGGATGAAATCCAACCAAGGTATCCTTTTGGTAAAAACTAATAAGTGTTACCCAAAAAAGAGGTAACATTATTCAACGTGAATTTAGGTTTTATTTCATTATCCACCCCATAATTTCATATTATTAAATTATTATATAATAAAATAAATTTAATAAATGTGTTGATATTTTATTATGTTATGGTTAATAGATACACTTACACAAACTTTCATCAAATGGGTAACATAATTAATGTTCATGTACAAAGTACAACTACCTCTTCAAACGATGTCATTCATTTTTATTTTATCACTTCTCATGATTGGAAATTTTGAGGGAAAAAATATTTATATGATATTTAAAAACAAATATATTATTTAGGATTTCTTCATACTTCAATAATTTTTATATACACATACCATTATTATTTCCACTTTGTGTTAATACGTTAACATCGTTTGTGGACGTGTGGACTACCACCTCCACAAAAGGGATATGATGCATTCACACATTTCATGGGATGTATTAAGGATTAGTTTAATTTAATATGTGAGAAATATATAATATATATATATATATATTATTAATTACATAATTAACTTTTTGAAAATACAAAAATCTTTTTTATTACCAATTCAAACACTAAAAATGTGATAACGTCATTTGTGAACTGTGGACTAACACCTCTTTAACGTGATGAGATTAATTTTACATCATAGTAATTATATATATAGTAAAATATTATTAAAAAGTATAGTATTAATTATAAATTATCATTTTTTAAATAAAAATGTTACGTACCGTTTTTCCATAATGATCCATGAAAAATTGGAACGTTACTCTTGCATATGTACAACCTACCATCTCCATGATTATAACATGGGTTAATTTTTCATAAAAATATTATATGATACCTTTAAAAGTGTAATTATTGTGTATATATTATGATTTTATTCTGATTTAGAATCCGAAGATTTTTATATAATGGCCCCTTTGACAATAGTTGACCTACCAAAGTCATTTTTCTCACAGAAAACCAATTGGGTCAAAACACCCAATAAAAACATAATTGTTTTAGTAGTTGATTAAAAATTTGTAATAATTAAATAAAAGTAATTATAAACATGAAAAAGGTTCGTAATAAACTAAATAAGTAACATGTGTTAACTACTTAGGAAGAAAAATACACACAGTATAAGTCAGATTCAAGGTAATGGATTTTATCTCAATCTCCTTCCATTATAGAATTTCTTGAAGATATTCACTTTTATTATTTTATAAAGTGTATATATGGACCAACTGACCTTTTATATCCATATAATATCAATTATAATTTTATTTAATTTTTCTTAAATTTTGTTATTTCATAGGGTTTGTGATTGAAATGTTCAAAGTGGTATAGGGAACATTGAATGTTTACATATTTAATTCAAAAGTAATTATTCAATGTCAATATTCATGATATAATTTTAAATATTTATTTATATGGATATAAAAGGGATAAAAAGTAAATTTTAATTCTATTTTTAATTTATTAATTATTTTCTAAACGAAATCTTCTTATATATTTTATAAGGAATGTTTGACAAACCAAAAAAGAAATATTGCATTATTAACATACACGGGGACACTGAATTTTCCACCATCATGTCCATTGTTTTATTTCTATATTAAACTAAAATATTCCAATTTTTCTTAAATAATGGAAAATTTATATTTTGGTTATTTTGGTATTTAAAATAATATTTCAATGAAAGTTGTGTTTTTTGCATTGGAAAGCGGTCCATTAAATAAAAGGTTATTTATTAACCGAATGTGTTTTAATATGCATTTAAACATAGTTTTTTACATATTTTAAAATGAGAATATTTTCACTCTTTATATGATATATGATAATTATATCAGTATGGTGATCTTGATACATCTTATATGATGTGTTGATCCCCATTTTAACTGGTAGGTGATCTTGATAAAACTTATATGAAGGGTCGAGACCCATTATATCTCACTAGAAACGGGTGATGTCAGTATATAATTTAAAATGTATTGAGCCATATTATAGCTCACGGGTGATCTTGATATATCTTATATGAATGGTGGTCCATTTTATATATCTCCAATTCATTAGGTAATAATAATGATGGAAGTTATCCTTATAGTTATTCCAATTAAAAGGGTTTTGAACTAGTTTATATATTTGATGCTCTCAGTCTCCTAAAGATCATTTAATTGTGTGATATGAGTTTTATCAATTTAAATTGATTTAAATTATTTTTACTAATGTGAAATTGTTTTATTTCATATTCAAAAAGAAAACTTACGATAATGGTTAATGTTATATAAGTTTTCATGTTTTTACCGAACTAATGGTTTCCATTTTTTTCTTAGTGATATATTATACCAATACATTATTTTTAAATAATTTTATAGGTTTTATGTATTGTTATAGAAAATATATAATTCCATTTAGAAGTCATGTGGTGTTTTCATTAAATATATTAGGCTTTAGTTTTCATCTTTTTTAAATTGTGAAAAAATAGATACTTTTTAGAGGTTTCCAATTTTTGTTATATTGTTTTGTCATGTATTTGTAATGGCCTTATTATATAAAATTATAATCTTGAAAGTTTATTCAATGCGAAATAAATTAAAATTATTTAATTAAATCAATATTTTGTAACATTTAAGACTGAGACCATATAATTTTAATCCCAAGATCTATATTTCACTATGCATTACATCAATCTTCATGTAAATAATTTATCACGATATTTGGTGGAAAAAAACTTCTAAAATATCATATATGTCTCCAGGATAGTTGAGTGGAAACACATTTTCCAATCCATCATATGAGTAGACTCAACTTTATTCCTATGGTATCCAATCCATTGGGGCTTTATATGTATTGTAACCAAGAGGAACCATCATGAATAATCCATCAAAGGAAACTAAATATAATCATGTGATAATAATAATAACCCCTTTTAGAAAATCCTATATCAATTATAACATTAGTTCCTTGTAGAATAAAATCTACTGGTACCCATTTTGGTTGTGATACCCATATGATTGATTGAGGTATTGAAAAGTGATTATTTGGAATTAATTTCACACATAATATTTATAGGGGATTTTAATTTCAAAATATCATCATAAATTCTTACCTTTTATGTTTTAATTATTTTAATAATTTAAATGTTAATCATATTCCATTAACTAAATTAATATTTTCATCCCATATTGATGTTTATCTCTATAAAAAACAAACATGTTCATGTTACATACCCAAAATTACATGTCATATATATTCATACATATATGAATTTAACATATGCTTATGATATATGAGAACATCTGGTAAAGGTATATAATTATATGAGACTAAAGATATCTATGTGAGTAAACATGTGGGGACAATGACATCCTAATTCAACTTCATAGATAATGTATCAACCTCCTGGTAGGTTGGTATTCTGACCCAATGTCACACTACATTTGGATACATTAATCATGAAGTAATTCAATTCATCATAACTCTAAAACATAATTTGAATAAAATATACTCATAACCTAAAAATACATTCCTAACATTAATTAAAAATTTAGGTCAAGGTAGAAAAATAACTAAATTCATTGTCATACCAATCATGTAATATACGGCTTGGTCTAGTGGAGGATTAACATTTTAAACTAATGAATACAAAAGTAATAATATAAACATTGTATGAATATGAATAAAATGTATAATAACCTTTAAAAAAATGAACAATTAAAATAATTAAACAAGAGAAAAAATTAATAAATTATTCATCAATTAAGTATAATTATATTTTTTTTTAATTTTTTAGTTATATTATGGAAAAAACATAAATATAAGAATACACATATTATATTAATTATAATTTAATCACAACAATATTGATCATTATATGGTATATTTTATTAAATAAAACATATTTATGAATTTAATTTTTTTTACAATATAATTTTCTATAATCTAAAAAATTTAACATTTCTAACGTCGCATATTTAATCATCATTTAATCTCTGGTGAAATAAATTATAAAAATCCATTTAATAGGGTTTAAAAATGATTCAAGTAATTTACATTTAATACGAAAAATTGAAACTAATAATTATAAATTATTAATAATTTAAATGTATACACTTTAAATTTTGAATTTATTACATGATTTCTAACACTTTATAAATTATAAAATATGATTTAGAAAAGTAAAATTTATTTCCACGCTCATAATAAATTCTATATAATTTGTGAAAAATGTATTTCAGATGTTAAAATTTAATATTTCAGATGTAAAATGAGTTATTAATATTTATTTAATTATTTATAAACCTATTATAATTAATAAATTATTTTTAAAAATAAAAATATATTAAAATATCCCTAACTAACATTTATAATCATTTATAGATATTTACAATCCATTCAAAAATATAGATGTCATAAAAAAATATTTTAAAACATTTATGTTTACCCTTACCTAGAATCCATCAGTAGTGGAAGTCATACTTTTAACCGCACTAGTTAATTGGTATTTCAATGCTACAAAAGCACGAATATTGAGATTGATGTTAAAAGATGACCTTTAATGGCATTAAAAAAATTGTTGATACTGAGAGAAATCTTAAAAGTTGACCTATAGCAGTGCTAAAATAAGGGATAACAAAGGGAAAATTTAACAACTCAAAAAAGTGCTGATAAATACACCGTTTGTGAGTGTTTTTTGTATCAATGAAAAAAATATGATTAAATTTAGTACTTTCACACACCCCTAACACCCCCATTTCTCATAGGTTATTTCCCCCCATAGTACATTCCAATCCCAAACCACCATCACACACCCCACCCCTTTCCACAGTGCTATAAGCCTCCCCCAAATAACTCTGCATGACTAGATTTGATCTTATGGACTCCTTTATGCAACCAGATTCTCTATACCACTGTGTCAGGTGTGTTTTATTTTATATTTTATGAAATTTCAATTAAATTTTATATGTACATAAATCTGTGATATATATAATTATATTTATTTAAATATTTATATATTAATAATCATTTATATTTATGAAAATATAAATTTATTTATTTATTTATATATTAATACAAACACATATATATTTAATAACATTATATATATAAATAAATTCATTTTTATAATATAAAAAAATAGAAAATTTTTTATACTAAATAAAAAAAGTAAAAATATTTATTTCGTTTTTGTTTAGGAATTTAAAAATTCATTTATATTTAAATATCATTAAATATGAATTTATACAAGTGATTTATTATAAGTAAGTATAAGAAAATATGAATATATTTAATTATAAGTAAAAAATACACTATGATAAATGATAAAAATTCCATACCATAATATCAATATGTATATTACTCCTTGGAATATATTTTTTATCCATCAAAAAGAGACAACAAGACCCAATTAAATGAGAAAGAAATTCCAGTAAATGTTAAAAAATTGTGATACCCTGACAGTAAACTCATTTTTATGGGCCTCATATGACTTTTTGGCCTCAACAAACATGACCAAGGTTCCACCAATCACCACTACATAGATATAATTGTATGATTAGATTTTATATGTGGTAGAGTCCAAATAGACACACATAATAGATGTTATGACTATTTTAAGATCATGTCATGTTTTTAACTTATCTTAGACCATTAATACATTCATTTAAATTTTATGTCATTCAACAATTATTAAATTACTATTAGTCGATTATAATTAACAAATTATTAATTAATAATGTATTATTATTATTTTACATGCCATTTTCAGTAAATAATTTATATATATAGTGTGTGTAAATGGATATTTAGCCTTATAAAAAATCATTTAAAACATATATATTATATAAATATAAATATCAATATTTTTATATATCCATATATTATTTTTAATGAAATCAATTTTTGTTTTGAAATATAACCATTATCATCACTTCTAAAAAAGCACTAATAAAGGACCCCCTCTATCAAGGCTTTTTTACAAGGGCTAATAAATGCCGCCCTTTATGAGAATTTTTTCCGACATTAATAAAGGCCCCCCATTATAACTTCTTTATTATTAGCGATGTTAAAATAATCCCCTTTATCAATGAAATTTTGGTACTGATAATGATTCCCCTTAATTAGATATTTTTTATCATTTATAAATACCCCACTTTATCATTTCTTTTTTTAGTTCTTATAATGGGACCCTCAATCGGTAATTTTAATAGCATTAATAACAAGGGACATTATCAGTTATCTTAGGTAGTGATGATAAATCCAATCAGTGTAATAGGTGGACTCTATAGAAGTGATTATCCTATATGATAGTGAAATACCTCTACATTTATGTTGATCATCTATATAATGGAATATATCTATGAACCTTACATACAATAGTAAGTATATGGGAACATAAGGTCTTACCATTATTTTTATAAGTACATATATCACCCACATTTTCATTGAACAGATATAGGTTATTAATGTATATGTAATTTAGGTTTACCATTATGTGAGATCCCTCCAAAAGGTAATATCTAAAATACCTTTATACATAACATTTTTGAAAAGGTGACACCTCATTTACCTTTACAATAACATAATATCGATCATCGTCTCTACATAGCTTATAGTAACACTTTCACAATACATAAAACCTCTGTATAACATTTGTGTAGGTTTGTTTATGCTATTTTTGGAAATCTATAATTACCATGAAATGAATCCCTTTATGTAACTAAAATTCACGAGTGACCATTACACAACCACTCTTAAAATGGTTATTCGCTGGTTACCCTTAAGAAACTAAGATGTATAATTATAATGTGTCACATAACTTTATATAAACTATCTATGTAATAGTAAACAATATAGGAATCCAAATTTCCATAAATGGGAAACACTATGCCATTTTACATTTCTTCTTTATTTCATACATGATTGAAAAATTCAAAATGATGGGTTTAGTTTGAAACCGCTTAAGATATTAAAATAATACTAATAACAATTATCCAAACATGAAGAATATATTTGAAACAATATATATAGATATCCCATTTGACATAAATGAAAATGCATTAAAACTAGAAATGAATAATTTTTTTAAATTTTATTACCTTCGACCAAAGACACGCTACATTGTAATATCTATTTTTTGAACACTATCAAATTTTCATAATAATTATCATAATGTGGAAACCATATGATATCACTACTACGACGGTATCAATGGTATAATATAAATAAAATTTCATATATGCAAGAACATCCACTCTTTATAAAGTGAAATAATCTCATAACAATAGTGAGGTAGAAGAAAGAGATACTATTGTTTCAAGAATTATTGAAAATCATCATATTATCGGCCACATTTACCTCACATGGTAGTGATATAAATATAATATCCTTAGGACACTCATTGAGTGATGTTTTAATTATTCTATAATTATAACACAAGAAGGTTACAGAAAAAACCATACATTGAATGTATGAATGAATTTACTTCCATACATTCCGGATAATGAAAAGTTATAATATGTGATAACAGGGGTGTATTACTCAATTTAAGGGTAATTTTATACCCTAAATATGTCAATGATGTTTCCAGTATGAAATTATATACCATCATATTTCATAAAACATATTTTTATCATGAAAAATAATACATATAATATATGGATAAATATTTATTTAGGGAATACCTCATTTCTAGTGAATAGTGTGTAGCCAATAATTAAAATTTGTGTAACCTTGTTTAATAAAATTTGATGACTTATGAAATAAATTAGAGCACCCTTTATTAATTAAAACACATATATAATTAATACATTCCACTTGTTCACCCATCAATCTCAGAACAGGGTTAGCTGGACTACATTGCTTGAAATTTACGTATATGACATGTAGTCCGTTAATCATGGTGGAGTCATATGTTTTCTAAATGACATGTGTGACTGATAAAGATGTAAATGAGAGACCATATGACATGTATCCTAGGTTAACATCTTGTTTTTGCAAAAAAATCCATGGTCGGATAATATTCCTAGTTCATAGTCATGTGAAATGTTTTGAAGGAGAAAATTTATGCACAATGTGTAGCCAACATGTACACAATATATATATTACTTGTTTACATAGAATGTAACATTAATCTACAATAAATTTTAATCCTTATAAGTATTTTTTCTATGTTTAATTTATATGAATCTCAAAAACCATGTTGTGGGTTTTATATATATTATATTTGTAATTAATTATTTTTCTAATATTATTAAATATATATCATGTGTTGTAATACAATAATTACTGTGTGTGAACTAAAACCAAATGTGTTTATTAAATAACATGTTCCTTTGTGGGAAAATTTAGTCTTTTCATAAAAGAATATCCTATATATCCAATTGGGTTACAAATTCCTTTCTAACAAAAAATAATTATATAAACTTATGTAAATAATAATTTAAAAATAATTTTAAAACTTTTCATAAATAAAATTATAATGGCTAGATGAAAAAAATTATATTAAATAATAATATTAATAGTGTATGGTAGTTTTTTAAAAATATGTCTTCCTTGTAACTCGATATAACGATGAAAGTATTTGTTACATGTAACATAAGATAACCCAGTGTCACATGAATTAAAAGATATAAAAATATATTTAATTTGTTTTAAAATATTAAAAACACAATAAAGTAAAGAGTGGTTATATTATTTTCTATGATCAGTGGTGTGTTTCACACATGATATTAAATACAATGTTCTTTCTTAATAATTTCACTGTGTTACAACAGACATGTTAGTGGTGGGATTGGTGGATATTAGGAATACTAAGGTGCATATACAACAGACAATGGTCATGATTATAGATCTGGATCTAGGATCTCTATATAATTCATTTAGAGATTTTTTTATGGGAATTGTTTTCTTGGTTGGAGTGTATTTATTCTGTTTTCATATTTTTTTTCCTATAAAATTCATTTGTTTTACCTAGATATTTTTACATTATTGTTATTTACTCAAGATGTTACTGTTATTAATTATTTATCCTCTAAACTTATTTGTGTGGATGGTTGGGTGAATTTAGAAAGGTAGAAAATCATTAGGATGGATCGTCATCCGAGTAGATGTTGAATGATTCCATGACATATGTATTTGTTGTCTCAGGTGGAAGATTATTTCCCCTCAATATAACGGTGTTTCTATGTGGGTGTTTCTTCTAACCCATCCCACCTCCCAATTCTTACATCACCATCCCTAATAATTACACCCTTATTAATTTTTCAGAAGTTATTGTTGGAACTTATTTCCAGTATGTAAATTCCACATAGATGAGAACATTCATCATTTATCTTTCCTTATGTCTCAACCCGCTTTTTCATAGTGCCACCGGGTTCCCTATCCATGAAGATATGCCTATTATAATCACACAATATATGGATTTTTATGATTGTTTGTTACAAAATGAGTCACTAACATCCAATTTAAAACCACATCAAATGTCGATTCTCTTTTTATAGACCATTTGGGTAACTTCATTAGTGTGTTTTATCCACCCGGTTTTCACACCAGATAGAGGTTTTTGAGCCATCCTCTCCACACGATCTCTTCTGATTCCCAAAGTGGATGTCATTTCAAATGTTGTTTCACATGAGGAGGGATCATTAGTGGGGGAAATGAATCTTAATTGTGGAGCAGCGCGTTGTATATTATGTATTGGTATAGGATCGAGAGCCTCATTTGGGTGTCACTAATCTAGTACCAACACCTATTACATCAATTCTTCTTCCAAAACCTCCAACCCAATGTTATACAATTATATCCTCTTATGATAATTCCATATCCACCATTGAGTTTCCATATTTTAACCCATCATATAACACATCAAACCAAACCTTTATTCGTCTCAACGATCATGTGTATCATAGCTTCCTTATTCAAGTAGTTTCAGAGATTTGATTATTGTATGTTGACCAAAAAGGACCATATATGATATCATTATGATTATAACGGGGTTGTCCTATATTATTTTGGACTCTGAATATCACCATTCACCACTCATCTATTATTCTCTCAACAAACTATACCTCCGAACACTATATCCATTTATATTATCTTGCCACCCGATGTGACTTTGGCTGACCTTTTGTCAATGAACTCCTTATCCCTTCCAAGTGTTTTTATACTTCACCTGTGACTTTATATACAATGTATCCATACATAAAAAAATCTTCCTCACCTTCCTTAGTGACTATAGTCCAACCAATGATACCTTTCTATTCCACACCCCCCACAACCTCAGTGGATCCCAATACATCTGCTTCATCCTTTGAAGAGGCCTCTCACTATTTATTTCATATAATTTTTATAATGTATATATTTTTTGGGTGTTGAAATGGGATATTTTATTCAAATTTTACCATATATTCCTATTCAATCTGAAATTATATGGTTTTCATAGTTTTTTGGTGTATTTGAAACACATTAATCTACTATTTATTACAACCATCCTCTAGGGGAGTGGTTTAAAATTTTCCTAAGTTCATTATTTTATGGTTTTTCAATTTTTTCAATACTACCCTATTCTGGTTGGGTTCTTCCTTTTCATCCCCTTATCTAACTTGTCATACCATATAGAGGAACATGTGTCGGATTAATTTTTGGGGTGGATGTCTTGAAAAATTAGATATTTTCCCTTAAACTCATCTATCATAAATCATTAATTAGAGAGAACTATCTTATCAAGTTGAAATTTTTTTAGTTATGATTATAAATAATAAAATCATGTTTGAATATTTGTAAAATTAGATGTGTATTAAAAATTTTAATGTATTTTTAATAATTAATAATATGATTAATGTATTTTATTTTTTATCCATCGAAATTTTCATTTATTATATTGATTGTTTTTATTTAATCCATAAATTTATTATTATATTAATGTTGATTCCACATCTCCCATAGTATTATAGGATTTTTTAATATATTATTTATTTTTACATTATATCTTTGGAAATTCTTGAAATATGCATAATTGAAATCAATTACATGTTTTTCTTATATTTAAATCAGGGTTTTGAATCACTAAAATGAATTATAATTTCCATTAATATTTTTATCACATTTTCTCTTTGATACCCACCATATATATTTCTCTTATTAATACCATCAACACCATTAATCTCTTTATAGAAATAAATTTAAAAAAATAATCATCCATCCTACCATAATTTTTTTTCTTTTATTTCATGATTATTCACATAATGTTTAAATATGATGTTTTCCTATGAATGTGGTTATAGATTGGTGAGCTACAATGAAATTAGGTGTGGATGAAGTTTCTCATTTTATTATAGGTGATATAATAAAAAACACCATTCAATTTTCTCATATATGGTCATTCATTAAAAAGGGAACTCATTCAATTGTTACACTAAAAAATAGTTTGTGAACTAGTCTTCTAATGGGAAATGGAATGTGAAATTTTGTGAAATTTTAAAGGGATCTGTTTTCATTGAGCTTTATATTGAATATAATACATTATATGTAAATAATTATTTTCCCTTTTATTGAATGTATTATTATTTCAACCACATTACCTACCTACCATTGGCCATAAAATTATTATAATCATAATAAAAACCCACATTATATTTATGGTTTAATTTCCAATATGTAAATTTATATTTCTTATAGGTCTATGGATAAGGTGGATACACATTAGATTGAGTATATATTGGATTATATAACCATGATTAACAATTAAATTTAAATTTATGTTATAGAAAATATCAACTAGCATGATAATTTATAAATATATGAATATGGTGAATAAAATATGGAACGCGTATCGATTTGGGATTATAAATAAAGAATGATTCTATTATTTTGAAATTAACTATGTTTTCTACTCCATAATTTTTTATTTATTAGTTAATTTTTATATGTATACATAATTTAAAACATTGATTCTAATATATTGGATTATCTTATCTATACAATTAGATTTCTCATTAGGGAATGAAAATAGTGTGTAGTGTCTTTTGAAGTACCCAATTTAGGTGGAGTGTTTCGATATATTTTAATGTGTTCAAAGTAAAATTATATTAGAAACATGTTTATTTTGGAATTAAATGTTTCACATTATTATTAATAGATTTTTCTTGGTCTCTAAAATTTTAATACATGTTTCATGTATTTTTGGAGAAAAAACAATCATTACATAATATGTATGTTTCGTGAACATTTCATTTACCTTTCCAATTAAAATATCTATTCAAAAGAGGCACAAACCTAGATTAATAATCTAGACAATAAAATCATGTTCATAATTATAAATTTCATGTATTACAATTATAATAGTTGTTAGTGGATAAAAATAAAGACACATTCCCTGTACACTGGAAAAAAATTCATGTAGTTTTTTCCAATGACATCCAGTGCATATGAATTAAAAGGTGGAATGTTTGGGAACCTATTAGATGGGTGAAAGGATTTTGTAGAAGACCTGAGTACATATTGTGTATAATTTCCAAAAATAATATGATTTATATTTCTATATATAATGAGTTATCACATCAAATTATGGGTTGGTTGCTA
Source organism: Viscum album (assembly GCA_963277665.1). Taxonomy (NCBI): domain Eukaryota; kingdom Viridiplantae; phylum Streptophyta; class Magnoliopsida; order Santalales; family Viscaceae; genus Viscum; species Viscum album. Next base: position 1,541,621,405 of record OY728135.1, on the reverse strand, counting down.
CTATAGGGAGGTTCTGTCACTCAACAAGTTTGGATCCTAACCAGAAATGATTCAAAATGGTTAAATAATATCATAAATAATATTAACTAATAGGAATATTTTTCTGTGATATAACCTGTTTGAATTAAAACCCCACCACATTATTCTTTTTCAATTTGATTGACATATTATTTCATTTAATTATTATAATATTGTTTTATTTTCATGTTGTATTGTTTTATTTATCTCATTCCCATACCACAATTGCGTGCCTTTGAATAATTGAGTAACACACACCAACTTTTGACTAAAATTATTTTCACTTTTCTATATGGGGTCCACCTATGATGTGTCTTCTAATGATATTGATATAAATTATTTTCAAATTTAAATGATCTTCTAGATTGATTGTAGAAATCATTTAATAGGTGATGAAAAATAGGAAGTTTTTCACTATAAATATATTTTCTCTCATGAAAACCACTCACCTATAATGAATGATGTTGTGAATCATGAATTATAAAAACATTTTCAAATGTTCACATCCTTTTAGTCAACTGGGGAATTAGAATAATATTTAATATATAATGTAATTGAAATCACAAAATTGATGTCTTCCTTATTTTTATATTTTCATTATTTTTTGAAATAAATTCCAAGAAATATTTAGTAGTTAATTATTGGTTTTAAAAACATTTTTATATTTCATGAAATCACTATGGTGGTGGAATTAATTGATGGAGACTATTCCCCTTTGAGTGATTTATGAAAAATATTAACACCTCTATTGACTGTTCTGTGCCCATGATTTACAAAATCAATAGATTGGTATATTATGATAATTCTATTTTTAATAGAGAATTTTGGAAATCATGGTATGCTTATATATTTTGGATGTTCTTGAAATTTATTTCTAAAGTTTATATACAAAATGTCAATGAAAAATATTCCATTAACAAACCCCTACCTACAATATGTGGGGATGCATTTAAGTTGTGAATTATAATTGAATACATAAAATTATGTCTTTCTAGAGGATTTAACCCATGCTTTCTACAAAACAATTTTTTCATTCATTTTCATTAAAATTTTATTGTTAATAATAGATTCACCCATCTTTTCCTCTCACATTGGCTTAGTGAAAGAAATTAAGCATCAGAAAAATAGGATGAATGTAAAAACATATAATTAGGATGTATCTATATTATTTATCACGAATAAAAATAATGTTTTAGAGATTTATCTAATATTAATTAAATGGTGGAAACCAAGATGATCACGCAATAAATGAATGTGTTTCCAATATTAAAATTCCAATTCCCAATACACATTCCTCCTATTATCCCTCTTAATTATTTGATATAATTTTATTTCATTTTATGGATGAAAAATTTAAGAAATCTCATAAATAATTTTTGGATTGATGTGTTGACATTTTTCTCCCTTTAAACTATAAATTTTTTTTTTATGGACATAAATTATAAAATTTATTAGGAATTATTCATCGTCTTTTATTAGTTTTAATGAATAAAAAAGATTTTTTGATAAATAATATGATGTTGTCAAATTAATATTATGTAATATCCTATGTTACAAAAGATTCAATTCAAGGGAGTATCTCTTCCATATAATGTCAAATTTTTTATTTATATTTGTAATTAAAAAATTTAATCTGTATATATATGTTTTTTATTTTTACTTTTCTATTTTTAATCATTTCATTTTTTCTGATAGTGATTTCCATTGATTGTTTTTTTGGAAAATATTTATTTATAGTTATTAAGGTTAATTAATCTCATTTATTATGATATTTGATCTTCTTTCATACTGATTATTTTATCTTTGTATGATCATTTTAATACAATTTTACTAAGCTAATTATTTAAAATCATAGTAAAATTTAATTTTGATCATGAATTTTCACTTTAGAATATTTTTTTTTCATGATTATAATTATGATATAATTTGGTAAAAATTTGTTTTTTGATATTTCTTAGGTCCCTTAACACATAATTATTATTAATAAATTAAGAAACATAAATAGTAAATGCTAAATGCATCATCCATTTCAAAATTTTATATTGGGGAAAATTTTTGGTTGTAAGTCTTGATGATAAGTATTTATTTTTTATTTATCTATTTTATTATAGAAATATCAAAATTTCATTTTTTCATGTTTTTAAAAATGGCTGTTATATCATCAACATAAGTTATTATTTTTCTTAAAATTAAAATTTTTAATCTTCAAAATGTTTGAACCATCTTTTTTCCATGATAATATTCCTCTCGTATATTTTTTTATATTTTTTTCTTTAAAAAAAATATTATTTAAATATTTTATTTTTATATAAATTTCTATTTTATATGATAATTTTGGTTGAAATGTAATTTTTTTATTCTATTTGTAATTATTCTATAATATTGAGCCTTGAAACTATAGTTGGTTTTGTGTTTTATTAATATTAAAGAATAATGTGTTAATTTTGTTGAATAATTCATGATTCTTAAGAAATATAAGATTTAGTAAATTGAATTTTGTAAAAGATGTATTGGTTAGGTTATTGTGTGCTCTCAACCATGAATTTAAAATGTGGAGTTTTTATTACTATTATTCAAACATGAAATTATATTTTCACTACTAAAAAATTGAGATATGATTGAATTTTCAAATTGAAAATTGATTTGTCTAAATAAATTATTGTGAGGAAGTAATAACTTTTTTTGATGCAAGTTGAATAATTTATAGGTATAAAATTATTAAAAAATTATTAATTTTAATATTATTTATCTTTTTATGTCCATATTATAAATTATTTTATTTTGTAAATTAATTTTTCATAATATTTAATGATCTAAATGAAGGGGAATTTGATGTCTTGTTGATTAAAATATTTTTTTTAACTATTCTTATCTTCTTTCTTTGTTTTTTGAACCTATACTAGGTTTAAATTTGATTATTTCTTGTTATTTTTAAACTAGTTATATCTTTTGATTAATGTTTAAATTATCAATAAAAATTGATTTTTTTATGTTTTCATGTTTTTAAATTATTTATTTTATTTATTATTTTATTCCTATAAATTTCACATAAATTTAATTATTAATTTCATTTAAATAAAAAAAAATTGAAAAAATTATTTACTCTTATAATTTGTTATTTAGTTAAAAAAATCATAATTACTCCTTGATAAGTAGTCCATTTGTTCTTATATTTTTATTGATTTGTATATACCTTAATTCCTTAATCATTTTAGTTTATAATATTATTTTAACTATGAAATTTATAATCATATAACTATTAACAATATAATTTAATTTCTATTATTAAATTATAATTTAATTTTCATATGCAAATATATGTGTTCATTTGAAGATAAATGTTTCAAAACATATCTTAAAAAAATTATATTTAGAATGAATATTATGTATTTCTTTGCAAATTTGTAATTCTATCTGTTCTATAGGTGGTTTATAAGATGGTTAGAAATTCTGATATTTCATGGATGTTGAATTGTTTTCCTAATCAAACTAACAATGAAATACTAAGAAAGCATTCACTATTTTTGTGATGTCCACTAGATTATTTCATAATAAGAGGGTTTATGGAAATATGAAAATAAATTCTGGAACATGGAATATTGATTTTGACTATGTTAGGGGTTTTTTCACGGTCCTTCATGACATAATGTAAGTCACTATGTCTTGTTGTTATTTTAATTGAATTATAATTTTCGTATCAATGACTTCATTAAATATATTCTCACTCGAAAGGAAATAATGATCGGTGGATCATCTTAAGGTGACAATAATGTGGGGTTTTAATATTAAAAAATTATTTTAATAATTAAATAATCATTTTGTGGACTAAAAATGCACATCAAATTCAATTATTTAATGGAATGTTCTAACTAAACATCTAGAGGATTGAGGTATTTAAAGGCCTTTATAGATAAATTTATTCAATATACAATGGTGTGTGATTATAATAAAACATAAGGAAAATTATCAAGACCACATTTATCTAAAACCTTTAATCATTTGGTCATATTGAAATTTTGATTGAGATAGATCCTTACCAAGGATTGGGAGATTCATAAAATATTTGAATACATCTAGATTAATGATTCTATCGGTTTCCTCAAAGTGATCTACATTAAACTCATGTGGATGATACCAACTAGCTACAGAAGTAATATAATTCTATCATCATTCCATTACGAAAGACAATATATGTGAAATTTTATTTCATTTTATCTCCTAGTGTTATATAATAATATTGTGTTCAGATAAGTGTTTTCCAATATGAAATTCTATAGTGGTTTCAGAACAATCTTCATGAATTTATAATTGATTATTCAAAATATGGACGAAACTATAAAATGGGTTTTCTATGAAACATGATATATCTCTTTATAAACAGCCTATTCTGTTCATGGATTTTTTTGACCACGACACAGTTGAATCCAAAATTGACAATTTTGATTCTTTAATTTCAATAGAATATTTCATAGTCTATGAAATAGTTATTAGGGGTGGAAATGGAATATGATGAAAATATTGTATTAGTTTTCTACATGAATACATCAAGGATAACCTACTACTGTGGTGGAGAAAAATCCACCATAATGATAAACCACTCCATATTTGATGTTTAATATACATAATGATATTTTTTAATTTCAAAATAATATTACATAAAAATAAAAATAATATAGGTAAAATTAATTTCTAAAAATATATAGTCCATGTTTAATAGTTTCTCCTCAAAAAATTATTTTTAGGATAAATGATTTCTCACAAAACGACCCAATAGTATTAAATGGTTACACATCCTAATGGAATGGGTATCATCAAATGAAAAGAATGATTCCATGGTTTATAGTGTATCCATTGAACTAAAATAAATCATATATTGTTTTTAGTGAATATTTTTTTGATTATAGTTTTAAGGAAAATTGGTATTCACTTAAATTCTCAAAAACTGTCATCGGTTTGTGCATGGTGGTCAGTTTCTAATCCATGAAGGGGATTTAAATGAAACTAAAAAAATTTAAGTATATATTATATATGTTTAATGTTAATTTATATGTTTTTTTATATAAAATATAATATTTTTATTTATGATTAGATCATAAATGTAAATATTAGAAGTTTATATTAAAAACCGTATTTTATAATAATCTGAGATATTCAATTTATGTTAAAAGTATATATCAATTTTGTAAAGATTATTATTTGATAATAATGTGATAATAAAATATCACATTTTAAAATATGATGGATTTTATATTTAATCCAAGAAAATTATAATATTTAGGTATCATATTTGATAAAGTATAATTTTTACTATTTATCCAGTCCAAATTTATAACATGTTTTCTAATTATTTATAAATTTTCAATGTTTTTTATGTCGTATATCACCCAATTATTCATTCCTCGATAAAAAAAGTATATTAAAAATTTTGATTTCTTTTTTAAAAAAAATTGTAAGATTTTTTTTATTAAATTACCATACATTCATTTAGATTGTTACAAAAAATGTATCGTAATTTATTTACTTTTCTAATTCTGTGAATTTTTCTAGGAATAGGTAATGACCTTGAATTAAAAATGTCATTATTGTTTTAACATATTATGGGTAATAATTGTGATGGAATTTAAATCGATCGTGTGTCAAGAACTATGGAAGAGGGAATTTTGGAATAACTTGTCACTAGTATTGAGGTATATGTTTTTTTATAAATGGTTTGTGTTTACTACAAGTCACTCCATGATAACTTCTATAGTTAATTTTAAATTAATTTGATTTGAGAAATTTTGATTCATGTTTTTTGTATACTTTATGAATGAGTTGTATTTGGATACGTTGGAATATATATTACTTCTAATATGAATTAGTAACACAACCTGTGGTATTTTTAAAAAGGTACAAACTATTATGATTTAAAAATACTAATTTGGTTGATGGAATTGAGATAAAAAAATAAATAATTAGATGTATTTATATATGTATAGTGAATAAAATAGATAATATTTTGAGATATTAAATCCACATTAAGAACAATAAGTGTCATATTCCTTCTGATGTTCGATATTGAGTGCATTAACACTATCTGGGATTAATGTATGGGGCCCATAATGAGGATTTTTTTTCATTAAAGGTGAGGAAAGTTAAATTTCCCAAAAAAAATTGGGACTAAAAAACTATATGTTACTACACATAAAAACAGTATGGACCCTTATTTTAGGATCCTACCTAAATAGAACATTATAGTTAAACCTTCATGGAAAGGATTAGTGTTTATAAGAGTGACATCTTGGAATTTTTTCTAGTGTGTGAGTAAGAAACAATACACTAAAAGAGCATGCATCAGCCTATGGGAAATATAGTGTTTTATAAGTGAAAGGGGTGGTTAATAGAATGTGGAGTGTTGGAATAGAAACCAAGGTATTATAAGAGAACCATGGTTCAATAAAACTGGGTTGATGGACCTAGAATTTAGGTTCACGATTTTGTGATATGGTTATTTGGAAGGAATTTTATTTTCATTTTTTAGGAAACAAGATTGTATTTTTGAATAATACTCTCAGATGGATATGAATTATTCTTAATTTAATTTTTTTGAGACAAACGGTATTTTGGGTTCATATGTTGATAAATATTGATAATTGTGAATATGGAAATGTTATGTGGTGGTACACTAAATATAGTGATTTTGGAAGAGGCTTGTTGTTGTATTTTGGAAAGATTTCATAATTAAGGTATTAGTGGGAAATTATTGGTTAGTTTGTGCTCTCATACAAAGGTTCATAACTTGAAATTTTATGATGGGTTTTAAGGTTATTTTTGAATACGTTTATATGATTTAGGTTTGGGAAATATAAATTGATAATTTTTCTAATCATTTAGTTTCCACTATGTTATGATAAGGGGTAACAATATTTTATTTTGAAGAATATAAGATCATCTTTATTTATTCATTATTGTTATTTATCATTGGTAATTATTTATAGTAGAGTTATTAGATATATCAAAGATTACATTATGATTAATTTGTATATAGTTTTCTTAAAGATTAATGATATAATCTAGAATAGATTTTTTTAAATTATTATTAGGGGAAGGTAATCATTTAGATCTAATTTATGATTTGAATAAAATTATGAATAACTAATAAATGGATTTATATATATTATTTTGTTATTAATGATAAGTTTTATTTTATTATTTAGTTTATAAAATCAAATAATTATTTTTTTTGAACAAATCTGCACTCATTTATTAAAAAATCCAATATCCCATGGGATATTCTCATTCATTACCAATGATTTACAAAGAATTATTGTTGAAAATCCATGTTCATGTGACATTGAATGATTTCCCAATATTCAAGTTACTAGTGAAAAACTATATAATATATTGAACAAATCCTATATACCTTGAATTTCCCATGCCTCCTGGGTTGTTTATAACTAGATTTTAATTTCCAAATTTTTCCACCTTTCTCAACATTGGTGGTACAGTCATGGAATTTTTAAATTTTGCACTCTATAAACACAATACGAAGAATAAAATTATTTTTAAGTATTTGTAGAAGAGGTAAACCATCACAAAACCTATATTACTTTTATTTTAAATAGTTGTATTTATGGAAATATTCCCAATGTTTAATTTTTTTTAATGTAGAATCTATTAGAATATATAATTAAAATGAGTTTCATTCATATGTTATGAATTTATTTGTCAAATATGATACTTTTAAAAATAATTATTTTCCATTTAATTAATAAATATCATGTTTTGGAAGATTTACTTTGATAGAAAAATTGAATGATTTTTAAATATGTGAAAATATTATTATCTTTTATAGACTATTTCAATACATGAGCTTTGAAACCAATTAAATTAGTGGATTTGACTACATTATGTACTACTTAATTATATAGAGACAAATTAAAAATTATGAGGTTAAAATTTAAAAAATATTGTTTCAATTTAATATAAAATAAAATTGAGACACTGATTCATGGATCATGAAATCATTTAATTCATGGGTTATGTAGAATTGAAAAAAAGAATACTGAGGACACAATTCTTGTATGGAGGGGAAAATTAACACCCTATATTTTACTATGATATATATTTCCCTGAATTTTTATGTTTTATTTATTAAAAATGAAATGAAAATACGTCATTAAATATATTAATTACTAGCATGATGAGATATTAATGTAATCAATAAATTGAAAATATTGAGAAACACATAATTGTGATCCACCTTTATGATAATTCCACAATTAAGGATTATATAGAGAATATAGATATATCAAAATATATGATAAATTTTTTGAGTGAAAAAATACTATAGGATGAATGAGTATTAAAATAATAGAGATTTAATTATTTCTCATATCCATTAATCAATTGAGAATCTATCCACTTGGATGGTGATAATAAAATACTTCAGAGTAAGGGAGATGATATTATAGGATATTATAAATAAACATATTTACTAATAAGATCATGCTATTAAATTTAAAAAATTTACTATGGAAATGTTTTTTTAATTACCTAGAATATACATTTTATATTAGCTCTATATTATTTTCTTGAAATTAGGATAAATATGCTCTGTCGAAAAAACATTAGATAAAATTAATTTGTCTTATAGAAGTGGAAATTGGGTATATATGAAAAAAATAAGTGTAGGTTGTGGTGGAAATAGGATGCAGTTATTTCCTTCATGAGGCAGTAACAACCCTCAACCACAAAAATAATTGAATATATAGGTAAAAACACATCTAGAACTAGGTCTGTGCTAGAATGGTCATTGTGATGTATGCCTAGGGAGATGCATGAGTTTGGATGAAGCATTATACAGTTCGACACGATCACCCATCAGGATGTTTCTCCCAAATAGATTAATCTGGTGTGTATTTCAAAATTCATATACATAAAGAGAACATATAACTAATACATTGATGTAGTAATTTGGGAACCTAGATTCCATACATATATTAAATGGATTAAAATTTTCAAATAAAACGACGATGTTATATGTCATCTACATCATAATTTTGAAATGTATGATATATAGAACATTGTTAATGATGATTAGCTAACCTAATAAGTGAAATATAATTAATATTAAAGTTATGACATCGAATATATAATATTTCATGAGTACAATAATTATAAAATCATTATTGAAGATATATTCATGGGGGCCTTACAACACGGTATTATGAGGAATTACCATATAGATATAAAAATATGTTAAACTATATTAAACACATTAACGAACCCAGATGTCCTAGTTTCATTTTTTGAGGCAATTATTACCACCATATTTTAATCAAGTGTGAATGTCTTGTTTCATGAATGTAACAAACTAAAATATTATATTTAATGAAGCAAAAGATCAAATCATGTGAAATATTAGAAAAGTATCATAGAGAATATTTATATGGTGTAGTTCAGTGTGGGATATAAATAGTAGTAGGATATTTTTTTATGAATGTCACTAAAAAAGATATTTTATAAATTATTATAACACAATAAGTTGAGGGATATTTAAATATGTACCTGTTCATTAATTTCAAAATAAACTGATATATAGTAAATATTTATTAATATATAATTATTTGAAAAACCACTGTGTAATTTATGTTTAAAATTGATTTGATATATACTTTCAAATGTAATATATAATGTATAATTACAATTCATAATCATCCTACAACCATATTAAATATTCTCTTCCTTTCATTTTTTAATTTTGGGAAGGAGCCCAAAGGGTTTTGTCCGTAGTTAATTTTATGTCATTTTAAACAAATAATTTAATGTTGTGATTAATTTCAATTCATGAATGTTCATTCTTTTTGTTTCCATAAAATTACTATGGTCCCTTAAAATGAATATATTTTATGTTTTGTTTTCTTCAAGTGGTTATCATATATTTTAATATTTATCTAAGAACTCTGTTTATATATTTTTCATAAAAGGAAAATGTACTCATTGACATGAATATATCCAACTATTTTTATTTAAATAATGATATATATAAATTATAAAGACTATTTTGAAGGTATTTTTTCATCATATAATCAAATTTTTAATATAATATGTTTTTATTTAAAAATGGTACTTCATCATTTTGATGTAATCGGTGGACCTAAAATTATACATCCCTCAATATATAGGTATTTTCTTTCATCTAATGAAAAACCATGTGTGGTGGGTGCTCAATAATCCTAGCACATTGTGTTGTGTTTTCTGGGATGTGATCCTTGAATTATTCTTAATATGTGAAATTTACTACATTTAATATACTCTATTATGAATGATATTGAAAATAATTAGTTAAAAAATTCTAATCATTGGAAGATAAATATAATAACACAAGATAAATTAAAAAAATTCAGTTATTTTTATGAAATTAAATATAAATATCTGGATTTTAGGAAATAATTAGTTGATTTTATATTAAAATAGAAGTTTTTATCTTATAAAAGGTAATGGTTTTTATTTTATTGAATGATTTTGATCATTTAAAGATTTAATTTTTTCATATGTTATATGTTTTATTATGGATTTTTCAAAATAATCTCATCTATCTATACTTGATTATGAATCCACATTATGAATCCATTTTGAGAAAAGAAGTTGGTTATATTTTCAAATGTTTTTACTATAAAAGATCTGGTTCTATTATTATAATAAGAATAACTAAAAAGGTTTTCATATATTTTTTATGGATGAATAGGTTTTATTTTTCTCTCAAACTCTGTTGATGAGTTTTAATGATCATCTTACATGTTTAAAATTTCCTCTCATTATTTTTTTGATGATCATTTTCTTATGATATGATTATCATTAATAACGTTACAGAGAAAGATTATATTATACCGTTACCTTTAGAAAAAGAATATTAGTTTAGTAGATTACTCCACAAACAATAGTGAACATAATTAAAACCATGAAATACTTAGAGAAAATATAAATATTAACGAATAATAGTTAAAACCCAAGATTTTTTGTTAGAGACCCCTCCCTTGTGTGATATTGTAGTGAAATGATACAACAACATTTATGTTCATGTTGTTGTTAAAAAACAAGATGTTGATGTTGTTGTTATATCCCCATCACATATGTCCCATCATTTCAAAAAGCACTAAGGGTATATTAAAATAACAAAAATTAGAAGAAATACCCATTATAATAATTTGATCGAGAGTTATGGTTAATAAATCACAAGAAACCCCATTACGTAATATAAGAAGGGAAATGAAAACTATCTCCCAAGGAATGCATAAATAATAAAAGTATTAATAAAAATATCTAATGTAAATACCCAAAACAAATCTAATGCAACAAAAAAACAATATTCTGAGGGTCCAAGCTAGTAATGTATTTCATTGTCTATGTAATCTTCATGGAAACATGAAAATCAGTTAATATAAAATGGTTGAGAATACACGTATGCTCAGTAATAAAAATAAATCACCAGAATCACAAATTAATGATGTATAATAATTCACCCAAGAGTAAAAAATACAATAAATATCACCTAAATAGGTTAAATATCTAAAAAAACCTTACTAAGGAATTCTCCCTGAATGAATCATGTAATGTATAATAAAATAATTAAAAACATTTTATCAAATTGTACCCCACATTAATTCATGACTAATTTTAAAATATCACAAAATTAAATTATATGTCTTTGCAGTCCCATATAATCCATATAACATTTACCACATCCCAATATTATTGTCACAACACATAATTCCTACATACACTGAGGCCATCACACCACATCTACTACCTTAACGAATGTAGTCAGGTATCGTGAACATGAATGAAAACAAACTTGTTCCACCCCCGTAATTGAACTCCCCCACCATATAATTCCCCAATACATTGTAATATAACATATCGCCTTCATACCAATTCTATGAACCAATCAACATCACAAGTCATGAATGAAAAACACTTGATGTTAATCAAGTTCAAATCATGAGTAACCACTTTCAGCAATCCTATAGCTCCAACCACTACTGAAACCTTTGGAATGTCCTCCAAATTCCTTCCAACCACCAAAACTAGAAACGTAATGGGATGTTAAATAATTCTTTGTTACATCCGATAGAACTCAAATGATTCTCATCTATTATAATTAAAACCAATCCCATGGAATGAAGGAGGTCCAAACAACCCCCACGGGAGATAACTCACTAGGTTATTGTAATAAAAAAAATGTTAACACCATCCAAAATCTCAAATCTAAACATCCGAAGTCCATCGAATAACCAATACCACAAATCCCCACCTCGCACTATACATAACAACACATCACAAAGAAAATTCAAAAACCAATCATTACAGCTATCCCTACCTCTATAGAGCACAATACCACAACTTTTACAACAAAAAAACAATACTACAATGAGAATATAAATAAGGAAAATCTATTCTCCATGTCTAGATATTATCAATTTTGGGAGAAAATGAATCTCAAATAAATTTTTAATCACATAAATTTATAACTATTCCTTATCAGGATTATATTGATCTCTTCTTCATTTTTTGTGTGTTTTATCACAAATTCTACATCATTAATTCATTAGAAAAAATAAAGAACATCTTATAGAACTAGGATATCCAAAAATGACAAGACTAAATAAATAATAATTAAATTGAAAATAAATCTAGGTGTTGGGAACATATATGTGTGTCATAATCTTAGGTACTCTCCTCTAGGACATCTAGCATCAACAAAAAAATAACCAATGGAATGGATCACCCTATAATCAACCTCTATTGACGATCCTTGATATCTACTGGGTGATTCATAATGATCGTGTCATCCTTAATATCCAACTCTCCCTGGTCAATAAAATGGGAGTCACTGTGAATATAATGACATAACTGTGATACATTTATGACATCATTAATCCTCTCTATTAGTGGTAGAATCTCAAACTAAAATTCGACCTCTTCAAATTTCAACAAAACCTCAAATGGTCCAAATGATCCTCAGTGAAATATTACTTCACCAACAAAACCTATGTTTCCCTCATGAAGGGGAGACTCTCAAGAACATATGATCTCTGACATCTAACTCTTGAGGCCTCCTCCTAAGATATGCATACACCTTTTTCTTTTCAAGAACTTCTTTTAACCTATCATGAACAAGATGAAAATTATTTTTCATTCTATGCACCACATGAGATCCTTGGACAGATTCCATCTAAATATACATCTTGTACATTGGAGAAAAATAAGGAATCCTTTAAAAAACATTAAATTGGTTTATTTGAAATGATGAGCGAAAGATGTTGTTGTATAGAAACTATACTAAAGAAAGGTGACTTTCCCAAGATCCACTAATATCTAAGATTAATCCCCAAAAAATATTCTCCATTAATAGGATAGTCTAATATATCATCTTATGCATCTATATATGGAATGTAATAAATAGATGAAACTAATTTCGTAAAAAAATGTCGACATACCCTCCAAACTCATGAGGTAAAATTCTTTTCCAAATAAAATACAAGATTCATTGGGTGTCCATGAAACCAATTCACCTCATCCATATACCTCTTAGTAAAAAATTCGCCCTAACTTGTCCCCTTAATCACTACAATGATTGAAAATTTCATTAATTGATCCACAATTACCCAACCAACATCACAACCTCAATTTGATTTGGGACAACATATGCCTAAATAGAAGGATATTCTGTTCAGTTTCTACTCAGGCATATCAAATGTTTGAAATAAACCATTTGAAACATGAATCATATTGTTTACCTACTATAAAACATAACATTAAGACACATGATCCACAATATACCATTTTATCATGGTTCACCAACACTATGTCCTCATGTGATGGTACATCTTGGAGTCCACCTAGTGTACTACTAATGGCGACCAAAGAAAAACAAAATCGACACTCTCACACACTATTCAAGGAACATATTTCCTTCCCAAAAATAATATATGGTTCCCACTATTCATATAGAGCATAAATATGGAATAAATGATCATGTATCACCTCTTCTTTGAATTCTCCCCACACACACTTCCCCAGATTCTATATTATAAAAGATTTCATTGTTATCTAGAACAAATAACCTCTACTATTAGCCACTCCTACATCTATGTTCGTAGATTCCAAATCCTATTTAACTTTTTATAATCCATGGACCCCTGAACAACACCCCACCATGAATTTATGCTCAATGTGTCATCCACAATATTAAACATTCCTATTATATAAGAGATCTAAAAATCAGTATATTTAAGAAACTCCATCCCCCTCCATTTATTAAGATTCATATATCATAGATAAAAGATATTACTCAAGCTTATGTGATCCATGAAGACCACCAAGATATCACCAATGAGGTAATACTACTACAACTTCAGATCAAACATAACCATTCATAGCTCTAGATCATGGGAGGAACAGTTATTCTCATGTTTATGAAACAATAAACACCCATAAGAAATCACTATCCTATAATATGTCAACACACATCCAATGAACATGTGGGAAGTGCCAGAACACACCTCAACCATCACTCCCTTCAATGAAAAATAAATAACAAGGTCACTAGTCAATATTTCTATTATGAAACTAACTGCTTCATGACACTTTCCACTCAACCCAAAATACCATTCCATCCCTAAAAAATGGTTAGTGGGGCTATAAATTTAGATAAATAATGAAATAATTTCTCACAATAGCATGATTATCCACAAAAACTACAAACCTCTACCACATTCAGGGGTCCATTATAGGATACAACATACTTGACCTTCAATAATTCTACTATTGCAACCATCTAAAACACCAAATACATGAGGAATTTCAACTCTAATGTACAAATCATACATTGGGAAACATTCCACAGAGATTTTGGGGTAGAAGAACATCCAAGGCCACTGTGAGATGAATAGACCCCCCACCCACTGACTCTGAGTTGATCAATATGTCATTGATGAACATCACAATGAATGACTCAAGGAATTCATGGTACACCATGTTCATGGAATCCATGAACACATATAGTGCATTTTTAACCCCAATCAATATGTCCACAATGTCCAAATGCATATACATGAATCTAAAGGCGGTATTTCAGTTATTTCAAACAATCAAAATCAACTATATATACCTAGATATTATATCAACTATTTAATACCAACTGGTCCTTATCAAATAGTAAAAAATATTATCTTCACTCAGAACATGGTAATAGTTCTTGGTTAATACCTAATTCAACCTCTTGAAGTCCATGAACAACCATATAAGACCATCTTTCGTCATGGAGAACAACACAAGAGGTCCATACAGTAACACACTAGTTCAGATAAAACTTTTATACATCATTACATATCCTTGAATTAATATATATTGTAACTTATAAGGTCCAAAAATACATGGATGATTTGAAATTGGGGAATATTAAGGATGAATTTTGATCCAGAAGTCAACATAACATCAAGGGTGTACTATCACAACATTATCATAAAAAATAAGAAACTCAATGAAAACCCAGAGAACATCTTCCATTATAGAGTCCATTATTACCATAAACAACTCTTCCATCAAATATATAAGTGGATATACACTTTTAATTCATAACTAAAAACATATCTTTAAAAAATAACAGTAATTTGGTCATCTATATCCAATAACATGGCTCTTCTATAGGGGATGCAAATAATAGGGTGAAATGGATAAAAATAGTAGATTATAAAGTTGAAATAATACCACCAAATAAAAACAAATAAGAGATCCTCATGGGAATGATGTGTCATGGTAATATGCCTACAGACTCAGAAGAATTTAAAGAAGATGGTTTGGCCTCTGACAGGAATATTTAACTCTAGGGCTATGGAAATACTCTCGACATATAGTCTTAAGTCTTAGACTAGAATTGGAGGAATAATGGATCCTGAGGCTCTTGAATTCATCATGTAATAAATATGGGAAGATGATAAGATGAGAGTACCTAACATGATCATTGGACCCTCTGGAAATACCACCTCCAATGCATGCAATAGACTATGCCCATCTCATCTTCCTCTCTACTGATACCCACATCCATAATGAAAATCAGGTCATGCAACCAGAGTTTGAGGATCATCCTGATGTCATCTTATACATGCTAGATCCCCTCTCAATGGTGAATAATCTTGTTTCCTATGCTGTTTAATGTCATTTTTGAAAAATAATGGTGAGGATAGTGCTTAACATTACCACCTCTACATAATTGAGCACAAATAACCCCTTAGAAATATTTCCTGTGAAATCCATTAACCCCAAAAACAATTCACACTATCTTGAAGTCCATAAAAAAGTCCTGAATACCACTATACCTATTGGGATGAATATGGGGACACTGTGGTCAAATACCCACCAGTCAAATCCCCAGAGGACCTATCTCCAGGGATCTTGCATTAACAACTTCTCAACTTATGGAACCAATATAGCTTCATTCTTGAGGTAAATCTCCTAATGAGTGCATCTTCTTGATCACCACGTCCCTCTTCTAAACCTCCAGATACTTTGTAAACATAAAGGGAGTTTCTACATACTAAATTGAAGGATGTGGTGAATCCTCAAGATGAACCCCAAAAGACACCACATCTGGAAAAGGATATGGTAAAAAACACCATATGTCCTTGAACATGATCCCCCCGTGCTCACATTTATAATCTCCCATATTTTAGTGAAATAAGATTAAAACCCATTATTAACATTATGACTAATGAAAGAAACTCTATCCAAAACCCTTTCTAAATATCATCCCACGACACACATGACACATTGCACACAACAAGATACAATATAAACCACTAATGAAAAACTCTTCACATATGAATAACTTCCAAATGGAGCTAATACTCAACTAGGAGATGAATTAAACTGAATATGATCTCAATAAACCTTAACTAGCTCTCTATCTCCAAATCCAAAACACTACACTACTATTTCTCAAAATAATACTTCTAAAAACAACGAAACAAATTATTTAAAGCATAATCCTTCAATGACATATCAACACATCAATGATTAACTCGATTACCATTCTTAGTATCTTTTAAATAAATTGCACGATGATGATTCCATGATCTGTATCTGGTAATTAAAAAAGTTTTTCATAAGCACAAGTAAAATGGATCTTAATTAAGATTTATTGAAAACATTTCCAGTTATATTAAACTTCTCAAACAAAAACCACCCAATTCAAACAAGGAAAATAGTGAATAATGATTCATGTACAAAAAATGGGTATGTACCATAAATAATTCTCGACATCACATTTATGTTTAATAATCCCATAGCCTTTACACTAGATCATGGGGGTAGGGATAAAATCCCATTTCCAAGCTAGTCTCTCTAGACTATGTCAGGATTCAAGGTCAAGTTAAACCAATTTCATACCATCCCATGAAATCCTCATTATTACTAACTCCAAACTCCATCATAGCTCTCAACAATCTTCTTTCATACCACTCTACGATGACCCCCTTCTCATACAGATAGTAAAAAGAAGGGAAAGAGATAATGACCTCGAGTCCCACATCTAGTAGGTCTATTGATGGTGACTAGCACCATAGGAATATTAAATTATAACAAATATAATGAATTTCCTTCTATAATAATAGGACTAGGAAATAATTTATATAAACTGAAAGAAACTCCATGAAATAATATAAAAAGGAAACCAAAAACCATCCTATAATGCATGTATAAATAGTATATTTATATGTAAATTTATCCAAAGTAAATACCCAAAAAAATGTTGATAAAAACCTAAAAACCAAATAAGGGTCTGAGATATTACTGTTCAGTGTGGTCTATGTAATCATCCATGAATCCTGAAAATCATTTTATATATGAATGGTGTATATAAATGTTAACCCAATTGGAAAACTAGTGTCTCTTTTGATCTTGTGAAAAATAATACTATTGTATATTTGATAAAAAAAGAAAAAAACATCACCTAAACTAGTTAACTATATACCCTAAACCACATCAAGGAACAATCCCCAAAAAACACAAGCCAAGCATAATCACATAATAACAAGAATATTTCTAAAGGATGCCTCACATTGAATTTACAATGGTTTTCCACTCTCAAACTCCAACTTCATATGGCCTAGAACTCTCATATATTCTGCATAACATATTACACTATCCCAGAACACGATCACATCACATCACTTATATAGGATCCTATTCCACCACCCGTAGAACAATCACATCACAACCTTCCCATAAACCCTTGGGCCGTCACACGACATCCATTTAAATTACGAGATTTGTAGGGTATCATGAACATTAAATGAATCAACCTCATTTTCTCCTCCAACCATGCGTGACATGCACTTTATGCCACCCCACATCATGGTTATATCTCATATTAACAATATAAACATGGAAAATGACATAAAATTTCACTCAACATCCCCATGATCATTAACTGCTGTATTATTTTAATTCTAATTATCACAGCCTAGGTGTATATACCCTTATAGAAGAGAGTGTGGGAAAGAGCAGGTAACTATCCATCCATCCACTCTAATGTAATATTGGTAAAAAAACCCATATATATACATATATAGGAGTCTACACAAGGATCCCAATGCAGGTGGGGGTGAATATAGAAATTTAAAAATAACAAATAAAAAATATATATACATTTCCCCACACTCATGACCATGTAATGGGTTTATAACAAGTACTAACCAACTTACAATGGTACTACTTTCACATTCACCAATAAACTCAAAAAACCAAAAAACAATCACAAGACACATGGAACTTCACACATTTCACATTTAATTACAATAAATCATATTTCATATAAAATATACCATTCCTTTCATTATTTTCAAAAAACACATTTTTTCACAGAGCCCATTGTTAATTCATTCATTAAACATTTCCACTGCATTAACAAAACCATACCAAGTTTGTTAAAACACCAGTTACTAGTTATTCCATCACTATTAGGGAATCTTGAACAACATAACCATTCGTGTATCACATGCCACATAATTGAATCATAGATTTCAACCCCACAACATAGCCTCATTCGATCACCAAATCACCCCATACCACATCACAAACCCACAATGTTTCCCTACAAAATGACTTCATACCAACAAAAAATCCCCCCATACCAGATCATAACGGCACATCACAATAGCATATAACAACCAAACCTTACTTATCACACAAAACTAACATTTATTTTCTATGATTATGAAAAAATTGTCTTTCCTAACATAATACATAATTATTTAACCACATTCTAACCGAAAAAAACCATGGGAAACCAATTTATTTTCAAAATATATTATTTTATCCAATTTCTTTTTTAGGTGATATTACAATAAAACACAACTAAATTCCCACAATACTAACTATAACTATGAAAAAAAATCCAAAATGACAATTATTTTTAGGGGGTTGTTTATCCCATACAATAACAATATCAAAATAATATCTTAGATGTAACAGAACGTGGATAAATACCCGACCCCTCAATATCAATTAATCAATTACTTATCATTAGTTAGGCTAATGCAAACTATCTTATCAATGAAAAACAAGAGAAAACCCCTCTCGCATGATACATTAGATGAGAAATTAGGAAAACCTACTTCAAATAATTATTTAAAAATATTTTTGTTACATATGTTGAAAAAAGGAACTCATTAATACTACAACCACACACAATACCAATGAATCAACCTACACCACATTATGGTATTTAAAAAAAGCAGTACCAACACACCCCACAGAACCAAAAAATTATAATTACATAAAAACATCTTGGGAAGTGCGAGAGAATGAAACCAAGAAAGGGATATTGACTTAACACTAATAAATTGTTAAATTACATTGAAACTATTTGATCAAGGAAAGTGAAGATGAGTATGGTAGTCCTCCCAATAAGCTAAGGGTTCATCAAAAAACGAGAGGGGGAATGAATTAAATGGGTAGAAAAATAGTATGAACAAAATATAGAAGAACATGGAACCCAAAAATTTCATGATTATAATCCTATTAAATACTTTAATTTCATGTGATTCCATGTATTAAAATACAGAAATCTAGCACAAAGTGTGAAATTCCAATATTTTCATTTTCATTCAAAAAATAAATCTCTTATTAATAAATGATTTACACGACTTGAATTCACCTTTAACAATAAGAATTTTTTTCAAGTATCTCTCATTATACCACATACAATTTACAAAACCAACCCCCTAAAAATGTTACATCCCACAAACTCATGATGATAATATAACTTACATTATGAATGTAAGGACCCAAACCTAGTTTCCTAGAGTTTATTCCTTATTTAATTACATTATAATGATTAAAATAAAGTCATTTCTAGAAGGAAATAATTGTTTAATAGTTTTCTAAAATAAGATACAAACATATGATCAACAATATAACATGAAATGAAATAGAATATATATATATATATATTCCAATAGAAACATCCATGACTCCTATATTATCCCAATAAGTAATTCATAATTTACTTCTTCATATCCTAGGAAAATAAATAATAAGAAATAGGTGAGATCAGATGCTCAGTAAGGGTAATAAATACAGAGGAATATATCATAGACATAAACATTAGGCATAGTGAACAACTAAAACCACATGCCTTTAAAAAATATACATGAACACAATATGGCAGGAATAAGAGCTGAATAAATAATGCCATAATTAAACCTAATGATGATTATTATACTATTAAAATACCAAAAATAACAACTAATTACTAGATTCATAATGAGGGAATTTATAATTCTAAACATCATAATCCTTTTTTCAATGCCTCATGCGGAGACCATGAATAAACATGTAAAAACCCAAACCTTGTTTTTCTTATGATAACTAATGATGCATCAGGGGATATAGAGGGACCCAAACATCACATAATAAATGAAATTAATTCCCCATATGAATAGGGATAAACATTAATAACATATATATTCATATTGAATCTAACATATGAAATGTAAATAACTTTCCCAAATCATTAAATATGAACACTAACTATTCAATGTGATAAGGTGAATGGTATAAAGATAGCACATCCACTGTCAAACTAGTCAAAAAACATTCAATGAGACCTGGTTGATGATACCATAAAATATTAATCCCAATATTATATAACAGTGAACAAGGGTGTTGAAATAAATGAAAATACTAGTATAAAATCATCCAGTAATTATTGAGATAACTACTCCTTTACTTTGAAAATAATGCTTCTCATAGAAAAAATATTTATATAAAATGAAAATTGAATTAAATTAGTTTTATCCTAATAAAATGAGTAATTTTATCAAAATAATGGTGGATAAAATCACATTATAGAGTGCCTTTAAAATAGGTGAAAATTTGAGATATTTTTGAGAACTAGGCTTGTATTTTGGGAAACATTTCTGAGAGATCCTTTTAAAAAAATATCTCTACATAAAAGAAAAAAAAATTCTGGTTGGTACACATATATAAATCATAGAAAAATAATTTATGATGAGAATATAATAATAAATAATAATTTCATTGGGATTAAGAAATACAAATTGTAACCTGAAATAAAATGGTCTCTCGTGTAGAAAACATATAACTTATGTTGGACTATGTTCCGCTTTTGAATTTACTGTCAAGGAATATGAAAATAGTCTAATTTAAAACATAATTATGAACATATTATATGTGTATTTTATATATCACAATTTTATTGACTTCATTTATGTCCTTATTAATATGTTATAATATTGAATTTCATTGTTCTATATTGTTCGCTTCCATGGTTTTCATAATCAGTATACATGTATATGACTGTGAATGTTCATATAGAATGAATATAATTTTCCACAATTGAATTAATATATTATTTTTGAATATATATTTTTTCAATGGTTATATATTTCATTTTTTACATGACATGAGGATGAATAATTAGGTGAAATAATAATGACAAACACTTAGATTATTTTGGCGGTATATTGATTATTACGAACTAGTTTTGACGTATGAATTATTTTAGCGGTATGTTGATTATTACGAACTAGTTTTTTTGTATGATGATTATTAAGAACTAGTTTTATTTCTCAAAAAAATAAAATGTTTACATTATTTTAATCCAATTTCCATTTACCTCATCCAAGACTCAATATTTATGGACAAAGCGATTTATTTACATAATTTGTAAAATATAAAATTTCACTATTGACATAAAATTTAATTTTTATAGAAAAATCCCAAATACTGAACCTAATATTTTATTTATGGATGGGAAATAAAAATGAACTCTATTTTATCAAAATATGTTTCTAAATAAGAGAAATATAATTTTTAAATTAAATCTCCATTTATATGAAAAATACAAATTTTAAATTTTTAAATGATTTTATAATACTTTCAAAAATAAACATAGGTCCCATCATATTATCCTAAAATCATAGGAAAAAATATTTTTCTTAATAAATTTTATGAAAATAAATTTTATTAATATATTAATTTAAAATTCATATTAAATATTTATTAATCACATAAAATACCAACACTTAATTATTCATTATTAACATATTACATTTCATTTATATGGTGCCTAGATTTTATTTATACTTACATGGGTGAGGTTAAAATTTAAAAGGGTTAATTTATATTCATAATGGTATGTTACTGTTCATAAGGGTCAGTTATATTCCCGAAAAATGTATGTTTAGCCTACTAGACTCTAAATACCATTCTTATCACAACTGTGTATGTTATTATTCCAAAATTCAAATCACAAATGCGAAAAAAATTATTTTTATAAGATAGGTTACAACACGGTGGTATTTTGTAGAAAATCATTGTTTCATGCATTAAATATTAAATTTATTTATAAATCCAGGGGGTGTTACATTCTCTCCCCTTAAAAAATTTTATCTTCAAAATTCCATAATGTTACCTCATAAAAATATTTGGGTAGTTCTATATCATATGCTCCCACAACTCCAATATTGCTTCTTTAGTTTTATGATTTTTGAAAAGTACATTTACCAGTCATGTCATACAATTCCCCCACACCAATTCTTTAGTGTCTAGAATTCAGATAGTCTCTTCAAAGTAAGATAACTCATGTTCCAATTTTATACCTTTAGAAGTGAGGACATGTGTTGGATCTGGCCTTTACATTTTCAATAATGAGACATGGAACACATTGTTTACATTACTCTAGCTATGGGAAATTTCCAAATGATAAGTAATTTCTCTAATCTATCAATATTTTTAGAAGGGCCAATGTATATGGGGCACAATTTCCTTTTCTTCCCAAATCATATATCAATCATTCATGGAGATACTTTTAAGAAAGCATGATCTCCCACTTGAAATTGAAAATCCTTCCTTTGATTATTTTCATAGTTGATTTTCCTTCTTTGAGATGCTACGATATATTCATGATTAGTCTTTAACTTCATTATTGTTTCATCCACATTCTCTAGAACCATAATCTTCCTTTCACCAACTTCTCCCAACATGTTGGTGTGCGACATCTCATTTTATAGAATGCTTCATATGGTTCCATTTGAATCGCATAATGGAAACTATTATTGTTGGAAAGCTCCACCGAAAGTAAATAATGATCCCATATTCCTTGAAAATGATTTTCTCATTATCTCAAACTTTATTCTAAAGTTTGTATTTTCCTTTCTAATTTTCCATTAGTTTGAGAGTGATAAGTAGTACTCAAATAAAGCTTGGGGTCCAGTGCAATCTGATGACTTTTCCATAATTTCAATGTAAATTGTAGATCATTATTAGAAAAAATTGAGATATGTTCTCCTTGAAGTCTCCAAACATCATTGATATAGTGTCATTAAAGGGACCTAGTGGAAAATACTATAATTTAAAGAGGAAATGTGCAGTTTTTGTATATCGATAAAAAATTACCCATATTGCATCATTCATTCCTATAATTTTGTGTACTTTAGTGACAAAATACATATTTATGTCCTCCTATTTCCATGTAATAATATCTAATGGTTTCATGAATTCTCCAAGATGTTGCCATTTGGCCTTCACTTGTTGACAGAGTAAACATCTTATTTCATAATCTCTAATTTCCCACTTCATGTTAACCCACTATAATTGTTTCTTCAAATATATATATTTATTAGTGGTACCATGATGTATAAGGAAATAACAACTATGGGAATCATCCAATAACTCAATTTTAAGTTAGGGTATTGCTGGAAAACATATCATCTTCCCAAATTTCAGAATTCCATTCTCATATATGAAGTCATGAAACATCCAATAATTCACAACATTAATTTTCATAAGATTATTTTCATCAGGATGATAAATTTTATTTATTTTTAATTTAGATGGTTGAACAGACAATTTAATAAGTAAAGACATTTTACCTTTTTTATAATTACCATGTCCATACATACTAGATCTATGTCTATAGGATCACTTTCAATCCACATTTTTTATAAAATTTCATGATCATTCCTCCTCAATGAAACATTTACCTTATTTTCCTTCCCTAGGTGGCAGTGTATGGAAGAATCATTATCCTAGAGTAGTTCAAGTCATATCATTTGATTCAGGTTGTGTTTATTCTTTGAGAATATACAATTTAGCCTATTATGATTCGTATATATGTCACATATTTCACTATATACATAGTGTCTCCATAATTTAAAATCAAATATCACTAAAGCTAACTAAATATCATGAATATGATGTTATTTTTTATGATTTGTTAACTACCTTAATAGATAGGCAATAATTCTGTCATTCCTCATAAATACATTGTAATGTCCTTTCATTGATGCATCACTATATTTCACAAAACAATCATTCTTCAAAGGTTGGGTTAGGATTGGAGAATTCAATAATCTCTTATTTAATTCTATGACAAATTCACCCCATTCTTATGTCCATATAATCAGATCCCCTTCACTGGTTATCATGGTTAATGGGTTGCCTATTCAATCGATGTTATGAATGGAATGTTGATAATAACCTACTATACTAATAAAAATTCTTACCTCGTTTATATTCATTGGTGTAGACCACTCTTTAATTCATTTTCTCTTCACCAAATCAATGAATATTCCATCCTTAGACACAATATGTCCCATAAAAGAAACTAATTGGAACCAAAATTTACACTTTCTAAACTACTCATATAATTTATTTCTTATAAGATTCTTTAAGAATATTGCTCAAGTTATTTTCATGATATTTGTAGGTTTTGGAGTAGACAAATATATCATCAATAAAGACCACAAAAATTTCATAAAGACATTCCATGAAACTGATTTTCATTAGATCGATGAAGAGAGAGGTTTAATTATTCATTCCATAAGGCCTTACAGTAATCTCATAATTCCCATACAGGGTATGAAATACTGTCATTATAATATTTTACTTCCTCACATGAAAATGATGATATCCAGGTAGAAGGTAAATCATTATAAAATATTTCAATTTTTTTGTTGATAAAATAATTCATCAATGCATGGTAGGGGATATTTATTTATTTGTTATTTTTTAGCATTGACCTCCCTCTAGTCAATGAACAACCTCGTAGATCCATTATGATTTTTAACAAAAAAGAACATTGGCTCCCCATAGAGAAAAAATAGAGATATTAAATCCTTCATCAGTCAATTATGAAAGTTTTATCTTCACTTTTACATATTCTATAGTGTTAATTTTATAAGTAGTCTGTGATATAGGTCTTGAACCATTAATTAAATCAATTAAGAACTCAACTTCACTCTTTGGTGGATGTCCATGTCAATCCAATGAAAAGACATCCATATATTATTACATAATAGTTATATACTTGATTTGAATACGTCTTTCCTTACTCATAGATATCATGTTCTCATCCTCCCCAAGAATTGAATTCCCTAGAGATAATGAGTGTGGATATAATTGGAAAATATATGGTGATGTATCTTCCCCTAAGATAAGGGTTTCCACATTGTTCAATAAAATTTTAAATTCTTTTGCATGTCAATAAATTTTTATATAATAATTTAAAATTCAATCCACATAAAGGATTATATCAAATTAAAATATGGTAATTATGATAAAATCCACAGATAATGCACGTTCATATGCAATAATGGGATTGTATAATAAATATATGTTGCAATGTTTATTCCCTTAAGAGTTTTGACTGAAAAATAATTTATTAAATAAAATTTTAAATTTGTAATATCCTTAGAAAAATGTGATGATATATATGAAAATGATTATCCAATATCAAATAAATGATTTGTTATGTTTGAGGAAAAGATTAAAGTACCTACCACCACATCATTTGGATATTCAACCTCAGTGGTTGTGATAGAAAAATATTGACCTTCCTCACTTTTCCTTATTTAGGGAAACATTCATTGACACATAGGACAATAATTTAGATAATTTCCCATATTAATGAAATTTTATCATCTAACCTTGGTATATTCTTTCTTCCCCTTACAATCACGGGAGTAGTAACCTTTTCTCTCCACTTCTCACAATTATCAACATCCATCAAGAAATTACCGGAGTGTTTATTTCATCAATTATCACATAATGGAAATTCAACAATTCCATTATTCTCCATTTAATTATTTAAATTTTAGATTTTTTATGATCCTTATTCTTATATTTATTTCCTTTAATGTAATTAGACATAGAGAAATCATTTTCTGTCTTGATATAACATGAGACTATATCTCTGTATGATGAGAAACTTTTAGAGACTAGTTCCCTTTGGAAGAATGGTTTTAAACCATGAAATAATCAATCAATACATCTCCTTGGAATATATATATAGACCAGGGAATATCCTTACAACATCGTAAAGCCAACTTCATACATTGAAACATTCTTATCCTCTTTTTTTCTTAGATTCTGAAACTAACTTTCCATATCTGCTTGTTTTTTACAAGGGATGTATTTTTTTAAGAATATTTCCTTAAAATCATTCATTTCCATTTTTTCTATTTCTTCTTCCTCCTTTGTGTTTTGAATTAAATATCACAATTGATACACATCTATTAATTGACAATAAGGTTCCATGATAACCTTCTCTCTTTTGTAAAATCCCAAAGAGAGAAATATCATCTCCAATGAACTTATATACGGATCCTCTATGAATGAGTTTGTAGGCCTGTTTAATGAAGGATATTTTTGTCTTATAATGTGGAATAACATAGCTTCTACACATTGTAGATCTAGATACTCCATACATGTAAGGTTTCTATTCATGACTTGAGTAAACTACTCCATTATATATATATAAGTTTCCCTTTACTAGTCCCACAAATATAGCCGACATAATTATCTTACGTCTGAGGGAAATCCCTACAAGGTATATATGCATTAGTGAGGTTTCTATTCCCTCCATTGGATTCATTTATAAATAATTTAATATTTTAGATTAGGTTATGAATCATGATGTATAATATCAACATAGAAAATACTTAGCATATATTGAAATGTTATTCATATATAAACTCATAATCATAAACATGGTTTCTTTGAGGAATAAATTAATTTTAAATCGTTCATCATGGTTTGTAAAAAAATATGAATTATCCGAATCATTTCCCCTTATAGTTTCAAACTAGGTGCGCAGTATGGTACATCGTCCTATAATTGGATTCCCAAGGATAAGCCCGAAACTCCTGGTTAGATTTTTTACTCCTATGTACATTTTTTCTAGAAACACATCCACATGTAGTATCCATAAGTGGATCTATTTTCTAGAAAGATCTAAAAAATATATTACTTACCAAATTTCAACAATGTTTTTGTTTCTTTATCCTCATTTACGATCATAGGGTTTTTTTCTTAAATCTATGTTTTATAAATATAGTTTCTATGTTACCTTCAAAATGTCCTCTGACAGTTACAGTAATGTCCTCACCTCAATTGCCTATTTATGATGCCATATTTCATTACATTTTCATGATTACAAGTAATTCATATCTTGATGGAATGAATATCTAAGTAGTTTTGGAAAACCAAATACATACATAAGTTCAACATTACAAGTTCAAATGAAATAGAATATATATATATATATATATATATATTCCAATAGAAACATCTACGACTCCTAGATTATCCCTGAAAGTCATTCATAATTTACTTATTCAAATCCTATGAAGATAAAACATAATATAGGGTGATATATGATGCTCAATAAGGGAATGAAATACAGAGGAAGATATCATAAACATAAATATTAGGCATGGTGAACAACTAAAAACACATTCCTTTAAAAAATATACGTGAACACGATATGATAAGAATAATATTTGGATAAATAATTCTGAAAAAACATAATAATGGGTATTATACTAGTGCGGTAAATACATGAACTATCAATTAATATCTTTATAATGAGGGAGTGCATAATATCTGACATCAAAATCCTTCTTTCAATGCCTCGTTCCAGGACAATACATATAAATGAAAAAACCCAAACTTGTTGGTCTCATGAGAACTACCAATCCATCGACGGGCTATATCGGGAACCACCCATTATTTAATAAGTCCAATTAAATACTAATATGGTTTGGGATAAAGATAAAAAACATATTATTTCATATTGAAACTATCATATGAAATGTAAATAACTTTTCCCAAGAATTAAATATGATCACTAACCATTTAGAGTAATGCAGGGAATCGTATTAACATAGCACATTCACAATCAAAATAAACTAAAACTATTAAATTAAACATGGTAGATGATATCACAAAATATGAATTCCAATTGAATATAATAATCCAAAATATTGTTTAAATAGACGAAAATACACGAATAAAGTCACCTATTAATTCTTGAGATAAATACACTTTTACATTGAAAAGAAGTGTTTTTTTATAAAAAAATATATATATCCAAAACCATAAGGTAATTAAGGTTGATTTTTTAAAAAATATATAGATATTTAATAAAAATATTGTTTGATAAAAACATTTTCTAGTGTACGCTTTAAAATAGGTATGAATTTGAGAAATTCCTTAAAAACCAGCTTGTATTTCGAGAAGAATTTTTGAAATATCCTTTTAAAATATGTATATATCCATAAAATAAATAAGTATTCGGGTTGGTACGCATATATTTTACATTAAAAAGAATTTATGATGATTATATAAGATAAAATAAAAATTCAATTGGGATTAATAATGATATAGAGTAACCTAGATGAAAATGGAGGTTTGGGTAGAAAACCCTTACATTGTGTATGAATATGTTCTGCTCATGAACATAAGGTCCTGGAATTTGAAATTAGAAACATTAATAATTTAATTAAGAACCTATTATACATGTATTATGTTTATCATAATTTTATTGAGTTCTTTTATATCCTTATTGATAGGTTATAAGATTGAATTATTTTGTTCCATAGTGTTCATTTCCTTGGTTTTCATAATCGGCATACATTTATATGAGTAAGTATGTTCATGTGAAATGGATATAATTCTACAGAATTTAATTTATATATTATTGATGAACATAATAACTTATTAATTAGTATATATACTAGTTGGTTACATGGTATGAGGATGAATCATTATATTAAATATTAATGACAACAACATAGATTATTTTGGAGGTATTTATATTATTAAGAAATAGTTTTGTTTAATGAATATTAAATATGTCCTAGATTATATTTTATAGTATTATTCAACCATAAAATTGGTTTCATGACCCATATTGAAGGATATATTGATCAACGAGACATCTTCATCCATAAAGGTTGTAAATTGGCACATCACGAACAATGATTTCGTTTAAAAAATAAATGAGAGAGATAATAAGAAGAATGATAATATTTGTTACAATAACATGATGTAATTATAGTATATAGATGATACTATATTTATCATGATCATTTAGATAGAGGTGGTGAGTAGAGAATATAAAAAGGAACATGAAATAAAATTGAAATAAATAAAATGTGGATTTACATGTTGAATACTCTTCAAGGAGAACCTCCATAAGGGAATGGGTTTTGGCCTTTATATAGGACCAATTTCAGCTTGATGTGTAAAGGGACTAGGGATGAGTATTTGGGAATAATATTGAAGAACATCAAGTCATTGATGAGTGAGGAAAATAGGGAGTGATAGGTTCCTTTTATAGGGGAAGACAAGAGTTCATTACCATTATTTTAATAAATATTTTATTTTTTTGCTCTATAATATGAATAGGAAAATTCTTGTGATAAAGAACAATAATATGTTCAATAATGTTCTAACTGGTTTCCATTTAAATCATCCATGACTCAAGTAGGATTCCAAAATTTCTTTATTTATCATATTTCATAAACTATCGAACATCACTGTTCACCAAAATTATTTATCTGTTTCAAAAAATTAAAAAAATTAAACTTTACCATTTTTTATGTGTAGAATATAAAAATGGGGTCCAATTAATTAATATTAATTTTATAAATTAGAAAAATTTATTTTTTGAATAAACTCATTGTTTACATGAAAAATACTTATTTGAAATTAGAAACTATGTTTTTAATCCTTTCAAAATTGAACAGGGGTCTCGTAAAATTATCCTAAAGTCACAGTTAAGAAAAATATTTTTTTAACATTAAATTTTATGAAAATAAATTTTATTATTTTATTAATTTAAAATTCTAATTAAATATTTACGACTCACAAAAATACCAACACATAATTATTAATCTTTATCATATTCTATTTAGCTTATACGGTGCCTAAATTTTATTTATAATTCCATGGGAGAGGTTACTATTAATAATGGGAAATTTCGATTCACAAGTTTAGGATAATACTCATAAGGGTAAGTCACTCTTCCCCAAAAATGTATGTTAACCCTATCAGTCTCTAAATATCAAACTAATCGAAACTCCGTATGTCATTTTTTTGGGAATTGAAATCACATAAGTGACATAAATTATGTTTACTAGCTAGTTTATAAAAATGTGGTGTTTTTAAAGACATAGTGTGTCATGAATTCAATATTAAAGAGAATTATAAATCCTTGGGTTGATAAAATGAATCACCTATTGTAGCACTCCTTGAACCCTAACATCTATTGAACCCTATATGACATCCTCCAACAACTCTTTGAACACTAAAATAATAAATGTAAGAAGATGGAAAGGCATTATATATTATAGTTGAATTGGAAGAAATAATATTGAATAAATCATTTTCAAATTGAAAAATTGAATTACTTTATATGACTGAAATGATATTACCATATCGAGAATGAATAATAATACTATTTATTTATTTGAATATTATTTGTCTCGAAAATATTATTTAATATATTACTAATTTATCAATATTATTAATGATAAATTACATTTGATTATAATAATTATTTAATTTCCAATAATTATTTATACTATATTAAATATTAATAATAATTGTTATTATTTGAAAATACCATTTTCAAATAAAAAAATATTCATAGTATTTTTTGATATTATTACCTATCAAATTTTAACATTTATTAATATGAAATTAATAAAAATTAACATCATTTTTAAATTATTTGTATCAAATTTGTCTAAGTATTAATTTTTGATATTTTTTCAAACAAAAGTCAGTTTTTTGTTGAAAAATACGAATTTCATGAAACATGTAATTTGTTTTCATTTATTGTTATATAAGAAAGACCTAGGAAATTTTATACCTTATAATTAAGAAATTATTATTTTTATAATAACCTTATTCATTATAAAATTATCACTTAACATAGTAAAACACATGCCTACAATTTTTTAACTAATTAAAAGTATACATAAATAATGAAATAACTTTTATTATATTCATTCAATCAACTATTTTTTAGGTATATTTTACTTTTTATTGCATGGTAATCCTTATATAATTTTTTAATTTATAATAATTCAATTTATGTCAATACAATAAATATCCCTTATAATATTAGCTCATATATGTGTTTAGATGTTGAAAATGTAATTCCTCTAAAAACTGTTTTTTGGTGATTAAGAGTATTTACTTATAAAAATTCATTAAAAATATTTTTTAATTTAATTTCACAATATGATATTAAAATTTTAAATTATATTTTTGATTTTATATAAAAATTTCATTTTTCATCTTGTTTACTAAAATTAATTTTTAAGGTTAACAAATTAAATATTGTGGTTAAATGTAAAAGGGTAAATTGAGTTCAAGCTATTTTAATGTTCAATTTTTTTTAAAATGATCCTTGAATTTAAATTATGATATATTTATTGAAAAGTCATATGTCATATGTACTTTTTTCAATTTTTTATTTTCCAAAGTTGCAATATTAACAATAAAATATTTAAAATATCTAGGGGTTTCCAATATTACTCTTATGTTAAATTATAAAAAGGTACACTAATATTGATTCAATTCTAACATATTCCTACAAATGGAACTTAAATATCTATTATTATAATCTCTCTATGTTCATATTTAATTAACATAATACCTTGACCATCCATTGTTAGCTGACACCCTTTAAATTCAAAAAGAAACCCAAGGAAAATTCAAATCCCCAAGGTGGTATAATACAAAAATATGTTTTATTCTTAATTTATTGGTTTATAATATATATTATAGATAGTAATATAATAAAATTACTATGATTTATATACTATAAATATACAATATAAATGTTATTATCATTATTTACAATGTTACATGACACATTAATGAAAACTTAAGTTCACGAGTTGTGTGTATTATCTCACACACAATGTGACATGTTTTTTTCCTTCATTTACATAATAGGATTTATATATGAATGATATTAGAGGATAAATTTTTTTATGATATAATTATTTTTTTCATTATATTAAATTTAATCACTTATAATGATATGATCAAAAATTATTATTGGCAATATAATTATTTAATATATTAAAAATAAGTTCAATAAGTTGTCTTCTTTCTATGTCATGAATTTATACATATTATCTTCCCAATATAATTCCATTAAATTTTAATATGTACCAATAATTAATACTATATAAGATCATTATGCTAATGGTATAATGATATTAAATCTGAAACACTCATAATCATTCTTCAATCAAGATAGGTTCATGTTGGTGTCATTTAATCCACCTATTGGAACAATAATACAAATTTATGTAATAGAAAATTATGATAAATTATTTACTAAAATAATATGAAATTATTGTATATAAAATTATTTATTTTGTTTTGTTTATGTTATATAAATATTTAATTCACTAATTATGAAATCACACTTTGATCATCAATAATTTTTGAAACACAATGGATATCAATATCATCAAAAATGTTAATGGATAAAACATTCATGAAATGAATATGAAATAACATGAATACTTTTAAATCATAGTTAATATTTTTTTTATTTTATAGTATTGATTAACTTGGAAATATCATTTAATACATACACCACTATTATGAAACGAGAACATGTGACCAAAAATAAAAACAGTCGATGTCAACAATAAGAAAACTTCTTGTAAAGAATGAATAATTATAAAGAGAAAAAATGAGAATAATTATTGTTATGTTTTTGAATAAATTTATTATTCTATATATGTTTTTTATATTGTATATTAAAGACCATTAGTTGAAATCATTATTAGAGGTAACGGTTTCCATATCAATTTTCCATCATTGACATATATATTGTATTTATACAAACATTACCATTTTCAGGGTCTACATATTAGAAATTTTAGATATTGTATCACAAATAAATTTTATTTCATGTTATATAAATTTACATTTCATTTGTTAACTATCAAGGCTTTTTTATCCAAAAGTGTTACTCATTCCATATGGGTTTTCTCTCAAAATTCACTTTTTATGAAGTATTTGGTATTATGAACCTACATTAATTAATATGATGTATATACATCCTATTAGAGATATAATATCATTTATTTTCATATTATCATGATATATTTTTTTAAATTATAGATCCTCTATTTCATGTGTTCTTTTTAATTTGTATCCCAACCCACAAGTGTTTTCTTGTTTTCATTTATGACTCTTTGAGACATAATACATTTTGTGCATGGTATTTTTGTTTTATGGTGTATTAACTACCTAGGGATATATATTTTTAATAATTTTTATATTTTATTTAATTAATTATCCAAATAATTTCCCATTATTCAAGTTGATATTTATGTGGTTGTTTTTCTAAAACTACAATTTTTGTTTTTTAACTCAAATATTAATTTTTTGGTTATACTTTTTTAACTTGAACATTATTCTATAATTCAATGGTTATCCCTCCATAATAAATTATTATATTTTATTCTATAATCCTATATAGAAAATTGAATCCTTAATAGAAAGATGGTATTATTACTCGTTTTACAAAGTGGGTTTTCAACAAGGGTTATTTAAAGTATTTAAACCACTACTTTCAAGGACAAATGGTTTATATCCACATATCCTATAAATAAATTTGTGATTTTAAAAAAATCTGTTATTGTTTATCCATGTAAAATTAATTTCTTTCAATTATTTTCACCTCTCATTTCAAAACCTTATTTTATATGTGACCCATAACATCCTATTTTATGACAATTTTATATTTTCCTGCAAAAAAGAACATTTAATTTTTCACTTGAATTTACCATTTCATTATCAAAATTATTTACCATAAAAAGGGTTTTGATTAAATATTTAAACCTTAATATATATATGCTCCCTTTTTCAAATCAACAAACAATAAAAAATATATAATTCTTGATCCATTATTTGGTGGTGTTTTTGTGAATTATTTTAGCAATGTTATTCATATATTTCAGTATACTTTTGTGATTCATTTTTTGAAATAGTGATATGTTATTCAATACCATCATATTTATTCCTGTCTATGTATTATGATAATGTAACTAATTATTGAATTAGTATTATACTCTTTGTTTCAAATTCTATGAAGATAAAATTTTATTGAACTCATATCTAATGGCATTCACCTAGAAAATATGATAATATAGTAACATGGGGAAACTTAATGGTGTACTATATATAGTTATCCCAATTCAATTTTTTTGGAAAGTTGATTTTTTATTTTTTACCATATACCTTCTTTTTAATGATTGGTAATGATCGTTTACTCCATTTATTTACATGGGGATGGTATTGAAACTATTGATGATTATTGGATGCTACCCAAGGTTGATCATGTATTGAAATTATCTACTGTTCATTATATGGATATCCATGTTTTTATTCTTCAAAACGTTCCTTATAGAATTATGTGAATGGTATTGTGGACTCTTATAGTAAATGTATTGGAATTAATCATGTGATGGGTAGGGACCAACATTATATTTTATCTCAATGAATTTAAATATCACATGATAGAATAAATGTTGGGTTTTGGGGTATAATTATTCCCATAATAAGATAGATTCTTGTAAAAATTACATTAGAGAATTATGTCTTCCATAAAATCTCAACGATATGTAAATTTTTATAGAACAAGGCATTGACTATTGTATATTTATTTCCATCATGATTTATTTTATCAGTATGATTTCAGAACTGTTGATATACAAGTATTCATTTATTTTCATGGGTATAGTATTGTCGTAGTTGCAACTTGGTTATTTCAAAACAATTATTACATATTCATCCAATAATATTGATGACATTTTTATTCCATCATTGCTTCAGTTATATAAATCTCTTAATGTTCATTTGAGATAACACCGTCACATGTTTTTTTCTCCAGGTTTTGATTGAAAAGTATTACACTTGATATTCTTAGAAGTATAACATATTTGAAAGAATTTTTTTGAGGATGATAAATAATTTTCATGAATATATTTGTTTGAAATAGAATTGGAATGTTATCCATTTTATAAAAATATTATTAGATTTATAATAATATTGTGTGTCTTAATTATCTAAATATCTAAACAAAAGAAGATCATTATGGTGTAAGATATACAATTATTGTTATTGATGTTGTTTCTATGGATGATAATATATATTCTTTTAAATTTGTTATCAATGAATTTATATTAATTATGTGTTATTGAAATATATATTGCAATACAAATCTGAGGCATCACAATATGTATATAATTAAATATTTAGATAATTTTGTTGATTTGAATATTTGTTCTGGATAATTTATGGATTGATTAGTCAGGGTTAAAAAAACATTCAAAGTTATATATAAGACTTTGGGATAGTTATATAAAATTATTTTTAGAAAATAATAAATATTCTATTTGTACACAAGGATAAGAAAACTTTTTTAAAAAGAATATGTATAATTATGAATATTATATAGCTTCCTTTCATTTTACTAATGTAGATATTATGTGATTTTTTTGTTATACAAAAAAATATCAATACTAAAAAGTTAATATCTTTATTACAACCACATCCTAGAGTGAATATATTAGAGAATAAGTTGTCAACATAGTGTAGGTAACCAAAACCAAGGACTTAATGCGGAATATGATTGTCATTCCATTTTTTTGTGAAACTATGCACATGGTCACTAAAATATATTAGCAAGATTGAGTTGGGTAACATGATGTAGACATTACCTAGTACTGGGAAGTCATTGATCTAATTTAATCAATTCATTAAAATGAATTAAACTTCTTGTCCCTTACGACCTCTAGTCTATATAATTCAGGTGTTATGACTCAGGCCCTTTGGGACATCAAATGGATCCTCGTCAACATTTTTCTAAATGAATATTATCCATTAATAAAATTAAAAACTAAGGAATTCAACCATTTCCATCCTTTAAATTATAAAATGGATGTATTTATATAATATATTCACCTATGTGTAATAATCCAAAAAGGTTTTGTTTAGAACTGAATCAATCATCCCCTAATTTATGATGTTTTATCCTAAGATTACATAGATCATGAGACACTCGTTAGGAATATTATTTAGTTAACCATATACTCTGTATGAAAAATTATGAAGGATTTATTTCTTAACTAATTTAATTTATTATGTTATTAATTAAAATATAATCCAACTTAAATCAATGTACATAGAAGTGGATGTTTCAAGTATAAAATTAATGTGCCACTACAGAATACATATTAGGATTTAGTTTTTTTATTAATATGATCATTTACTATGATTTTATTGATAACTATTTTAAGTGTTAGTATTTTATTAAACAAGATAATTATATTTAAAATGTGAATGAAATGTTACAAAAAACCACTATGAATTATAATCAAATAATCTATAATAAGTAAAAGATTACTAAATTCATTACATCACCCTAAACCCAGTTACGAAGAGTCGGTGCATTATTACATAACATTGGCATGATCACAAGGGATCAAATCCTGAAAAACCGACCAGTTTAGTATTATTGGAAACAAGATATATACATAAGTTTAACATTACAACTTGTAAACAAATACAACACTAATTTATTCAATTAGAAAAATCCAACCCTCAATGATTATTACTGAAAGTAGCTCATAACTAACTTCTTCATATACATGGAAAATGAAATATAATAAATGGGTGAGCTAAAATGCTCAGTAAGAGTAAGAAATATAGAAAAAATAACATAAAAATTAGGGGTGGTGAAGAATTGAAAACACACGCCGTTACAAATACTGAACATGTACACTTTATGGAAGGAATATGAGCTGATTAAATAATTCCATAATAAAACATAGTAATGAGTATTCTACTAGTCCAATAACCACATGAACTATCAATATTATTTTCATAATGATGGAATGTATAAGGTCAGACATTCTGAAACATCTTGTCAAGGCCTCATCCAAGACGTCTAAAATGATTTAGGCCTCGACCAAAACCTTATATCAAGTTGGGAAAGGCATTTTACAATTACACATCTCATTGTATCATGAAAACTACCGATGCAATGAGGAGCTATAGCGGGCTCCACCTGTCACATACCAAGTCCAATACATTCCTTGTATCAAATGGTTGAAACATAACATAAACCATTAAAGGTATAAAAATAACCCATCCACATTCAAAAATATCAAAAAAACCTTAAATACAATATAAAAGATTTGTATCATAATAAATCAACTTTAGACATGTTTAAAATCCATCAAAGGATGTTGACATAAATGAAATAAAAACTATTTGAAAGAAATACCTCTTTCAAATTTCAAACCATTTAAGAGTCACATAATTATAAAATAAAGAAATTATTTTGAAAATATAATTATATTATTTTAATGGAAGCTTCTATGATTTTATAATTGAGGAAAATAATTGTACCCTCTGTATATGTTAAAAAACATTCTTACCTTAATTTTGTCGAAAATGTCATAATGTACCTTGTTTGGAAAATGACAGAAAGATTACTTTCAAAACATATAAGTTCAAATAAGGGTAATAATATCTTTAACCCATAGTATATTAAATAGTAAAAATGTTTTCAAATACATTTTTAAGAAAACAATGATGTGGATGAGAAAGAGGACCCAGTAGATACATGCGTAAAAACAACCTCAGATAATAATGGGATTGTGAAATTAACCCTAACCTTGTACTTTTCCATAGTCGATGGTATTTCAGCCTCTTTTATAATAGTTAAAACATATTTATTAAATTATAAAATAACTATATACATAAATATGATATCATATTTGATCCTATAATATTTCGTTTTTAATACTAATTCAGTAGTATCATCGTTTCAGGTGTTAAATGATTCATTTTCCATTATAGGATCGGTTACGTATGCCAGGTTTTTTAGGGATAGGATGTGTTTGATTCATATATTTAATTATATTGTGTTCATAAACATTATTTTAACCATAAAATGAAAATTATTTTCTAATGATTATGATGGGGAAATTAATCTCATCATGTTTGTGGAGACAGTAATCTGTACATACGCACGAGCGACAATATCATTATATTGATGGTGAAATCGTATGTAATTGGATGGTATATTATATATAAATAATAAATAACATGTTATATTTATTATTTAAAACAATTATACTCATTATTATACCCATCCAAATAATGAAGTGTTTGAATAACAAACTACACCACGACATTGAGACGGTAAGTCGTATGTGTGAAAATATGGTTACTTTGTTAATCATATGTAGGATAGAATAATGAATATGGTTGTACCATTTTTATAATAACATAAATGTATATATAATATTCTGGAGTTATTATTTTATAATGGAAACAACAAAGAAAGAGAAAGTGGAAGAAGAAAAGAACTTGAAAGATGTGATGCAATATTTACCTCTTCTTCGTGTTCTTTCTTTTGATTTGATCAAAAGGGCTTCTTATGATGGCTTTCTAACAGAAGGAATGCCTCAATTATGAATGGAGGAATGTTGGAAGGATATTTGGTTCGGGGTTGCCCGAGCCAAAATGCATTGGAGGTGTGAAATTAAGAGAAGGGGAAGTACCATTTTATAAGAGAGGTGATGGTCACTTTATGAAGAGCTTGAAATATTATTTTATAATGAAATCATTTTAGATTTCTAATGGCTAAAAAATGATTTATTTCGAGGATATGGTAAGGTTGGGTAGAAAACCTCTCAACAAATAGGTTTTTGATAGGATAGGTTACCATATGGACCTTATCGTTTAGATTTACCTCTTAGTTAAATAGTTTGGCATTTACCATGTCTCTTTGTATTTTTATATTATATGTTTAATAAGCATACTATATTAAGCCAAGAGAACCCCATGTGGTTTATTATTAATATATATAACCTTAT
The DNA here is from genome assembly GCA_963277665.1 of Viscum album. Taxonomy (NCBI): domain Eukaryota; kingdom Viridiplantae; phylum Streptophyta; class Magnoliopsida; order Santalales; family Viscaceae; genus Viscum; species Viscum album. Next base: position 1,541,581,608 of record OY728135.1, on the reverse strand, counting down.
CTATGTCCTTTGGAAGAACCTTAAATTGTTATAAATATTATATCAATTAATAATATAGTAATTGTTTTAGAAACTCAATGGTGTCAATTTTGACACTATTTAGTATTTGGTTTTTTTGAAATTCACAATAGCATGATTACATCGAAAAAAATAATTTAATCAACACTAAAATGTCATATTAACCTATAAAATTAGTGTGATTCATAAAAAGTATCAAATTACATTTATTGTGATATTTGTAATATAAATTATTTTTATCATTCATTAATAAGGTAATTACTGCATCATCATTGTGTCATAAATAAATAAAATTATTTAATTCCTAAAAATTATAAACAAAATACCATTATTTAGGAAATATTTTTATATTTCTAATGAATATTTATAGACGAATTTATCTTATGTATAACCCTATATTAAAATGGTTTATTTATTAAACATTGAATTTAACTCTTTTAACTCTTGTTTAAATAAAATAATAATAAATGTCGTAATCTACCTCAAATGGACCAAATAGGATCATATTTTATTCCTAAGATTTTTTATGGTTGAATTATACTTATCTAATAGAATTAGGATACATGTTAGGTAATTATGATATCATTTTTACCCTTAATTACCCTAATTACTTTTTACCGTGGTAAATAAAAGTCATAAGATACTATTCACCAAAAATTATTTGCTTCTTTTGAACAAAATTTTACTTACTGATATTAACTATGTTTCTTGGATTTTTGAAATTCAACTCACAGAAGTGGAAAAATTATGTTTTATGCAAATTTTTAATTTCTCCTAGAAGGTGGGTAATGGATGGTAAAAATTTCAATAAAATATTTATATATCTATTATAAAATGACTCCAATGAATTAAATTGAAATTATATAGGTATTATGTATCTATATTAACATAAAATTAACTAAAATAAATAATTATTTAAATAAAAATTCAGTTTTAACAAATAATGCAGTGTTTTTCACTATTCATCAAAAATTAAACGTTTTCAGAAAAATACCGAAACGTCACCTTAAGCTAATTTGGATCTTCTGAAGTCAAAAATGATGTCGATTTTGAAAAATAAAATTTATAAAATTTTTAAAAGTGGGTATTACTATTCATAATGGCTAGTTTGATTGGTCGCGATGTGTTAGAACCTCGATGTTGCGTACAATGAAAGTTATTACATTATTCATATAGAAACGTACCATGGAAGCTAGGGGTGTTACATTCTTCCCACCTTAAAATAATTTCATCCTTGATATTTTCATAATACTACCGCACAAAAAGATTCTGGTGGTTCTTCATCATATGTTCATCCGGTTCCCACGTTGTCTTTTCCATCTTATGGTTTCATCATAGACTTAATAACAGATGAGTCATCTTGTCTCTCAACACTTGTTCTATGGTATCATGAATCATGAAAGGATATTCACAACAAGAAAAATCAGGTTCCAATTCAATTTCCACATTGGTGAGTACATGCATTGGGTGAGGCATGTATTTTCTCAATAGTGATACATGGAACACATCGCGAACATAGGAGATACATGGTGGCATTGTCAAACGGTAAGATACAGGTCCAATTATTTATATAATTTGGAAAGGTCCGATGTACCTGGGACTGAATTTAAACTTCTTACCAAATCGTATAACTCCCTTCCATGGAGAAACCTTCAAAAAACATGATATGCTACTTGAAATTCCAAATCCTTCTTTCGTTTATCGGCAAAACTCTTCTACCTACATTGAGATGCTTTGACATGGGTTTGGATAAAATTCACCTTTTACATCATTTCCTCATCATGTTCAGGTCCTATGAGCTTTCTTTCACCAACATCATTCCAAATATTTGGTTTCAGACATCTCTTTCCATATAACACTTCATATTGTGCCATATGAGTACTTGAATGGGAACTATTATTATAAGAAAAATTCTACCAGAGGTCAATATTGATCCCACATTAAATCAAAGTCAATTGAGAAAGATCCCAATATGTATTATAATGTTTGAATAATCAGTTCTGACTATCCCTCAGTTTGAGGGTGGTAGGTAGTGCTCAAATGAAGTCCAGTATCCAGGGACTTCTGAATACTTTTCCAGAATCGTTATGTAAAACTGGGATCACAATCAGAAACAATCGATTGGGGTGCACCATGGAGACTTAAAACTTCATTAATATATATTCTTTCCAGACGTTCAGGTGGTAAATATTCTCTTATAGCATGAAAATGTTTCTACTTGGTAAGACGATCAATAATGACACATATTGCATCATTCCCTCTAGGAGTATTTGGTAGACCCATTACAAAGTCCATAATAATATTATCTCATTTCCACTTAGGTTTGGGAAGAGGTTAAATGACTCCTCCAGGCTGTTGCCTCTCATCTTTCACTTATTGAGAAACCATGTATGTTGACACAAAATCAGTAATCTCCCTCTTCATTTTTTCCCACCAAAAATGTTCCTTCAAATCTCTATACATCTTGGTTCTCCCAAGGGGTATAGAGAAATTTGAGCGATGAGAATCTTCCCACAATTCCCTTTTTAGATAAGATATATCGGGAACACAAAGTCTCATCCCAAATTTCCAAATTCCATCTTGAAATATGAAGTCACTCAATCTCCCTTCATTTATAGGTTTAATCTTCTTTTGAAACTCCTCATCATTAGTCTACGAATCTTTTATAATTTCTATAAAATATGGTTTGGTAACCATTTGAAAATGTATTGATGTTTCACCCCCCATGTTTATTCCCATATCCAACATTACTAGATCCATTAAAATAGGATCCATTTCAACTCTCATCATGTTTAAAACTCCATGACCCTTTCTTATCACAGCATTTTACACCTTATTTTTCATCCCCGGGTGGTAGTGTATAGTTAAATCATAAGTCTTGAGTAGTTCAATCCATCTCATTTGCCTCATGGTGAGTTCTTTTTGTGAGAAAATATACTTCAAACTCTTTTGATAAGTATTAATCTCCCATTTTTCACCATAGAGATAGTGTCTCCAAATCTTCAGAGCGAAGATTACAATTGCTAAATCAATATCATGAGTGGGACAGTTTTTCTCCTGAATGTATATTTGTCGCGATGCATATGAAATAACTCTATCATTTTGCATAAGTACACAACCAAGTCCTTTCTTTGAAGCATCACTATAAATAACAAATCCATCGTTCCCTAATGGTAGAGTCATGATAGGGGTATTGACTAATCTTCTCTTCAGTTCTTCGAAACATTCATCACATTATTTTTTTTAAAATTTTTTACCCCTTTACGTGTGATCTTGGTTAATGTGTTAGCCATCCTAGAAATATTGTGTATGAAATGTCGATAATAACCTGCTAAACAAATAAAAAATCGTAAATAGGTTATACCCATCGATACTAGCCATTCATGGATTGCCTTGGTCTTTGAAGGATCAAGAGAGATTCCATCCTTAGAGACATTATGGCCAAGAAAAGAAATCTCTTAATGCTAGAATTCATACTTGTTAAACTTCCCATATAATTAATTTTTTCTAAGAGTCTTCATAATAATGCACAAGTGATTTACATGATATTTGTAGCTTTATAAATATACCAAGATATTATCAATGAATACCATTAAAAATAAAGACATTCCTTGAAAATTCTATTCATTAGTTCCATGAAGATAGCGGGTTCATTAGTCAATCCGAAAGGAATTACTGTAATGTCGTACTGCCTGTTCCCTTTTCAAAATGCAGTTTTCAGAATGTCTTCCTTCTTCACACACAACTAATTATATCCAGATCGAAGGTCAATCTTTGAAAAATTTTGAGCTCCATGAATTTGTTCGAATAAATCATCAATGAGAGGTAGGGGATACTTGTTGTTTACTATTAAAGAATTTATCTCCCTATAGTTAATGAAAAACATTGTAAATCCATCTTTCTTCATAACAATAATGATAGGAACTCCCCATCGAGAAACAGTAGGGTGAATAAATCCCTTATTACTCAATTATTCTAGTTTTTTCTTTAGTTCCACTAATTCCACAGATCCCATTCTATAAGGGGTCTTTGATATGGGCCTCCAATCAAGAATTAAATCAATGGAAAACTCAATTTATCATTCTGGAGGATGCCTAGGTAAATCCTTTATAAAAAAATCAACATATTTTTTCACAATAGGTATGTCCTCTATTTGAACATTATTTTCCTCACCCATAATTATTTCATTCTTATCCTCCGCAATAATTGAATTTTGTATTGCTACTGGTGTTGGATCTATATAAGAATCAGATGGTGAGGTTTCTGATCTAAAGATAAGGTACTCCTTATCATCATCGATAATTGTAACCTCCTTTGTCTTATAATAAATTTTCACATAATGGTATTAAAGCCATTCCATAATGAGGATTATATCAAATTCAATCATGGGAATGATGATTAGATCCGTAGATAAATATCCTTTATATGCCTTAATGGGGACTGATTCACAAAACTTTGTTGCAATGATATTTTCCTTGGGGGATTTTACTGATAACTCCATTGTTAAATAAAAATGTAAATATCTAATTTTATTAGAAAACTAGGAAGATATGAAATAATGCGATGATCTGGAATCAAATAAAGCATTGTCTAAACATGAGGAATCAATGAAATTACCTACCACCACTTCATTATAATCTTCAACCTCAGAAGTAGAGATCGCATAATATTGGCCTTGATCCCTTGGTCAATAATGAAGTAAGTTTCCCTGACTCTGAGGACATTCATTTTCATAATTTTCCATCTCCCTAAAATTGCAGAATTGAACATTGTTGGCTTCATTCTTGCCCTTACAATCACTAGCAAGATGGCATTTCTGTCCACATTGGTACATAATACTTTTTTGTTTAGATAGACACTAGGGTACATCCTTCCACAATTATCATATGGTGGAAATTCAACTCTTCCCTTATTCCATGTTTTTTAATATCCTTTCCTAGAGTGTTTAGTAGATCTATTCCTCTCTAGCTTAGCTTTAATGTTGTAAGACTTAGAGAATTTATTTTCTATCTTGATAGCACATGAGACAATACCTTCATATGATGAGAAGGCTTTAGGGACTAATTATCGACGAAGAAAAGGTTTTAACCCATAAAAGAAATGATAAATCTTTCTTCTTGGGTTATGTATATAATATACAACATTCCTTTCTATCCTTGTAAAGTTATCCTCATAGTTTGTGACATTCTCATCCTCCTTTTGCCTCAGACTCAGAAATTGTCTTTCTATATCTGCTCGATGGTTACAAGGAATGTATTTTTCTAAGAAAATATCTTTAAACTACCTCTATTCCTTGTTTGATACTTCTTCATCTTCTTTTCTGTTTTGAATCGATAACCACCATTGATCTGTATATCCTGTGTGGTGATAAACGACCATGAAAACTTTTTCCCTTTCGCTACTCCCCAATGCATGAAATATTTTCTCTAAGAAACATATCCACTATTCTTATAAAAATTGATTTGTAGACCCATTGAATGTTGGAGGTTTTTTTCCTCATGTAGAGATCTAACATTGATCCTCTATGTTGGGGATCAGGGTGCTCCATATGGGTAAGTTTATTATTCATAACCTGTGTGAGTTGTCCTAGTATAGTGATAAGCTAATCAGTACCAGTTGGATCACCAGCTTCTCTATAATTATCTTGTGTAGGAGGTCAATCACTACATGGATTACGTGCATTGATACGGTTTCCATTCCTTCCACCATGCTCCATTTATAAACAATATCATACAGTTTATTAGTTTATGAACCATAATACATCATCCCGAACTTGTAAAAAACATAACAAAAATTGAACAGTTTATTGATATAATCCATAATAATAAAAATGTTTTCTCTGAGGAGGTATATAAACATAAATCCTTCATAATGGTTTTTAATGAAAATGAGAATTATCCTAATCATATCCCCTGAGAGTGTCGTAACGAAGAGTGCAGTATGGCCCGTTGTTGTGCACCAATTACCGTTCGAGTCTAGCTCAAAGCGGTGTTTTTGGGTTTTACCACTAGGAACATCTATGCCAAAGCCGTCTCTACAAACTCGTATCCAGAGAGGGATGTATTGCTTGGTAAAATCATGAAATCTCTACAGTACCCAAATTCTAGGAAGTTCGTCCATACTAATTCTCGATGTCTATCTTAGGTTAATGTGCTCTAATCAGTGTTTTTCTAAATCTAGTTTCCAAGGTTTGTACTAAACTTCCTCTAATACTAACTGTAACGCCCCGACCCTAGTTACCCAGATTTGATGCTTTATTAAATAAAATTGTTATGATCAAAAGAGATCAAATCCCAAAGAACAATCAATTTAGTATTATTGAAATCGAGATATATACATATGTTCAACATTACAACTTGTACAGAAATACAACACTAATTTATTCAATTAGAAATGTAAAAGCCTACAATATTACGCCTGCAAGTCACTGATAAATAACTTCGTCTTATCAATGGAAAATAAAACCTAAGAAAGGGGTGAGCTCAAACAGTCAGTAAGAGTAAGCAATATAGTGTAAGATAACATAAAAATTAGGCATGATGAATAATTGAAAACACATGCCTTTATAAATAATGAATATTTACACTTTATGGAAGGAATATGAGATGAGTAAATAATTCCATAATAAAACATAGTCATGTGTATTCTACAAGTCAAAAACTACATGAACCATCGATATTATTTTCATAATGAGGGAATGTATAATGTCGGTCATTCTAAAACATATTGTCAAGGCCTTGTCCAAGACGTCTAAAAATGATTTATGCCTCGGCCAAAACCATAACCAAATTAGGAAAGCCCTCGGCCAATTCCATGTCTAATTTTATCATGAGACCTACAGATGCACCGAGGAGCTATAGCGGGCTCCACCTGTCACATACTAAGTCCAATACATTCCTCATATGAAAAGGTTGAAACATAACATAAACATTCGTATTAAAACTAGCATAAAAAATGTCAATTCATTAACCAGAAAATATGAATAGTATAAAAATGACACATCCACAGTCAAACATATCACAAAACCTTCAATACAATATGGAAGATTTTTATCATAATAAATAAACTTCAATCAAGTTTAAAATCCATCAAAGTATGTTGACATAGATGAAATAAAATCTACTAGAAAGAATACCTCTTTCAATTTTGAATCCATTTAGGAGTAAAATAATAATAAAAGAAAACATTTATTTTGAAAATATTCTTATAATCTTGTATGGGAAGCTTCTGTGATGTTATAATGGTGGAAAACATCCTCACCCACCGTATAAGTTAAAAAACATTCTTCCATTAATTTTGTCGAAAAGGTCATAAAGTACCATGTTTGGAAAACGATGGAAAGAATCCTTTAAAAAAATATAAGGTAAAATATGGGTATAAATTTATTTAACCCATAGTCTATTAAATAGTAAAAATGTTTTGAAATACATTTTCAAGAAAACATGGATGTGGATGATAAAGTGGGCTCAGTAGATACTTACATAAAAACAACCTCGGATAATAAAGAGATTGTGAATTTAATCCATACCTTCTAATTTTACTTACTCGACGATATGTTAACATTTTTTATAATATTTAAAACATTTTTATTAAATTATACAAGAAATATATACATAAATATGATATCATATATGATCTTTTAATAGTGCTTTGTTAATAATTTTCAGTAGTATTATCGTTTCAGGTGTTAACTTGATTCATTTTCCATTATATGATTGGTTTTGTAAGCCATGTTTATAATGGATAGGATTTATTTGATTCACATACAGAATGATATTATGTTCATAAACATTATTTTTAATCATAAAATGAAAATTATTCTTGAATTATTATGATGGGGAAATGAATCTCATCACGTTCGTGGAGACACTAATCAATATTTATGCACGAGCAACAATATCATTATATTGATTGTGAAATAATATGTAATTAGATGGTATATCATATATAAATAATAAATAACATGTTATATTTATTATTTACATCAGTTATACTCATTATTATACCCATCCAAATAATTATGTGTTCAAATAATAAACTACACCATGACGTGGAGACAATAAACCGTGCATATGCACGTATGGTGACTTTGTCATTCATATGGTGGATAGAATAATAAATATGGTTGTACCATTTTTCTAAAAAAATCAAAACATATTGAATATAGTACAGTAATTATTTAATAATGGAAACAACAACAAAATAGGAAGTGGATGTAAAAACGAACTTGAAAAAGGTGATGAAATATTTACCTCTTCTTCGGGTTCTTCCTTCTGATTTGATCAAAAGGTCTCCTTAGTTCGATTTATGAAAAAAGTAAGGCCTCTGGGATAAATGAATGAATGTTCGGAGGATATTTGGTCTGCGTTTGGCTGATCCAAAAGGCTTTGGAAGTGTGAAATTTAGAGAAGCAGAAGTACACTTTTATAGTAGAGGTAAGGGCACTTTAGGAAAAGCATGATGTATTATTTTTAAATAAAATAATTTTCAGTTTCTAATTTCCCTAAAATGATTTATTTCTCGGTTAAGGTGGGGGTGGGTTAAAAACATCTCAACCAATACGTTTTTGATAGGTTTAGGTCACCATATTGACTATATCTTTTATAATTAACTCGTAGTTAAATTGTTTGGCATTTACCATGTATTTTTGTATTTTTATATTATATGGTTAATATAATTACTATAACAAGACAAGAGAAAAAAATGTGTTTTATTATTAATATATATAACCTTATCTAAGTACATTGGCCGAACCTTAGATTTTAGGAATATTATATCAATTAATAATAAATTATTTTTTTAAAAGCTCAATTATGTCAATTTTGACACTATTTAGTATTTGGTTTTTCTGAAAATAATAACAACATGATTAATTCAAAAAAAATTATTTAATCAATCCTAAAATGTAATATTAAACTATAAAATTAGTTTAATTCATCAAGACATTCAAATTGAATTTATTTTGATATTTGTAATATCAATTATTTTTATCATTCATTAATAAGGTAATTACTGCATCATCATTGTGTCATAATTAAATTAAATTATTTAATGTCTAAAAATAATAAATAAAATACTTTTATTTAGGAATTACTTTTATCTTTATAATGAATATTTATAGTCAAATTTATCTTATGTATAACCCTATATTAAAATGGTATATTTATTAAACATTGAATTTAACTCTTTCAACTCTTCTTTAAATAAAATAATAATAAATTTTATAATCTAAACCAAGTGGAACAAAGAGGATCATATTTTAATAAAAGGGATGATTTTTTTCGAATTATACTTATCCAATAGAATTAGGACACATGTTAGGGTAATTATGATATCACTTTTACCATAAATTGCCTTATTTAGTTTAACCTTGGTAAATAAAAGTCAAAAGTTACTATACAACAAAAATTATTTTCATCTTATTGAACCACATTTTACATACTGATATTAACCGTGTCTCTATGATTTTTTAAATTTAACACACAGAAGGGGTAAAATTATGTTTTATGAAAATTTTCAAATGCTCTTTGGTTGTGGGTAATGGACAGTAAAAAGTTCAATAAAATTTTTATATATATAGACTTTTTATAAAATGACTCCAATGAATTACATTGAAATTATATTGGTATTATGTATCAAGTTTTACCTAAAATAAAATAAAATAAATACTTATTTAAAATAATCAGTTTTAACCAATAACGCAATGTTTTCACTATTTATCAAAAATTGAAAGTTCCCAGAAAAAACAAAAAACAATTCACCCTATGCTATTTTCGATATACTGAATTCAAAAATGAAGTCCATTTTGGAATATAAAATATATAAAATTTCAAAAAGTGGGTATTATTATTCATAAAGGCTTGTTTGATTGGTCACAGTGTGTTAGAACCTATAAGTTGCGTACAATGCAAGCTATTGCGTTTTTCAAAGGGAAACATACCATGAAACCTTCTAGAGTAACATTATTTATATCACTATTATGATTTAAACTATGATTTTCCTAGTCTTACCTTTTATTGTGAGGTTGATATCAAAATATAATTTAATTCTTGGTAATACCTATTATTTTAATTTTTGATGTGATATTTATAGATATCATTTTTGGAATAATTTAATTGATATTATGGATAATGTGAAAATCCAAGGATTAATCGTTAGTAATTTTATATTAAAAGTATGGGTTTATATATTATTTTTTTAATATTTTTAAATATTGATTTTATTACTAGGTATTATTTTTCTGGATAATTATTGAATAACATGTGATTGAGGTATGGATAACTCTTAAGTCTAACAAACATATAAAAAAGAGGAAATAAATTATTGTTTTATTTTAAAGAATACATTAAATATTAATTGGTAAAAATTGTATTTATAATTGATTTAATATAGTTTTTAAGAGGAATATAACATTTTATAGATTATGGTATATAGTAACTAGTGTGTGACCTTATGAACTAATTGTAAATAATATTTAATGTTTAATAATATGTAATTTTTTTAATAATATATAATCCAATTTTTCATTACTGTCCTATATAATCAAATGTTTTTGGTTAATATATGTTATTGAGTTTATATTATTCAAGTATATTCGTACTTGGGTATATGATTTTAGGAATGATTATTTTAGTTTATAGGAGGATATGTTACATTTTGAGATCATAGGTTTCAATGATTATTGTAGTTAGAATATTTTAATAATGTTCATTTATGGTACATATTTGATGGATTGTATTAATAATAATAAGGTAATCTAACATAATATAGCTTACATTAATCCAAAAAATGATATGATGTCAGCTACGATTGATGTAGGATGAACGTAAGGAATTACAAGTTAATGTGAGGATAAGGATTAAAAGTTTTTTTTCTGAACCCACTTTACATTACTTATTATTTTAATCCATTCATATTGGTATTTTTTCTCCCATTCCATTCAACCCTTTGGTTTTAGAAATTGTTGAAACAAGAAGTAATGATTTGTTTTATTGGGAAATTCATAGAATACCTCAATGAATAACCCCTAGAATAAGAGTTTTGGTGATAAATATTATGATTATTCGAAACTATATATCATAAAGTAAGATAAAAAATGTGAAATATTCATTATTCCTCACACAACAATGAAGCTAAAATATGTAATCTTATTAAATATCTAATGATGAAGGTCATAAAGATCAGACGCTTAATGGTAATATAAAAAGTAAAATAACTAATTCTTCTATTGTAAGAGTGTTTGGAAATATAATACATAATGTACAAATCCATTTTCTAACGAGAGAGATAGTCCCTAACAACCATGAGAACATGGAAAATACTATGAAACTACTACTAACAAATTATATAGTGAGTTTTCAATCAATATTTTCTTTAATCTTTTTTCATGTAAGTCTTATCCAAAGAAAATATATTTTGTTATATACAAAAAACCATTGTGATATGATTATCATATAAATCATTATCATGGTTTTTGAGATGTTATTCCTTATTGATATTAAAATATCCAATAGTATAATTATATGTGGAAGAGGACATTTTTTATCTATCATAATTATTTTCATATACAACTTTTTCTTTTTGAGAAATCACTTTCCCCATCCTAAATAAATCCATGATCATCTAGAAGTATATGTTCAATTATGAGAAACATATAGAGATTACAATGATTGTTTAAAACTTTATAAGGATTCAATTTATCTAATAGGGAAGAATATAAAATCCAAAAAAACTAATATATGATTATCTTAGAATAAGTCAATTTATCTGATATCCTACACCACCAAAAAACATACATATATCAAACTGTATTTTTTAGATAATATATAAATATTTATGTATGTCGATTAAAAACATAGCCACTAAATTAGATGGAATAAATAGGGCTAACCACATAATTAATTATATAAATATATATATAACAAATTCAACTATTAATATGAATGGTATTCAATTAAATTACCTAAAATTACTAATATATTAATTATTGCCTAGAAATTTATTATTATAAATAATTATTCTATATGATATGAATTTATAGTTCAAGAAACATATGATTAGTGATAAATTATTTATACTTACAATAAAATGTTAGGTCTAATTTAGTTGGTAAATGTTATGAAATAATAATAATAAAATTTAATATTTGAATATGTCAAGATCGGTTCTAGTGGGGCACATGTCGCGACTCCCCAATACCACGTATAATATCCCAAAAACCGGTGACTAGAACCAAGTATTCATATCACTAACATGGACGGGATATCCTATGTACGTATATGTACGCACCCATCCCTAATACCATAAAAACATAAATGTAAAATCTACTAAGTAAACAATGCATGAATACCACTATATCAGAACCAAAAAAAGAATGACAGGAAAATAAACAATGAAATGTAAAATAGGCCCCAATACAAGGCCAACAAGAAAGTATATTAACCACACTCCAATCCTAAAAACAAAAGGTATGAGTACTACTCTCTGTATTTATAGGTACACACCTTAGCCTACCAGATCTCCCAAATCACTGTCTGGTCCTAGTCCACCTAGGACTCTATCAAAAGGTCATTTGTCTATACAAGACACAACACATGTGTGAAAATAACATGTAGGGGTGAGTATAAAAATAATCGGTAAGACACCTCAAAACCACAAAGAAATATAACAAAGGAAGGAACAATCATATATTCACTAGTATATGTCTATATCACATTTAATAATATCTAGATATAATCTATCGAAGAGACACACTCTAGAGTTATGTCACGACTACCACATACCAACACTAGGGATTCACCTCAAAGATTACAAGAATCACTCATCGAGGAGAACACACACTACAGTTTGATAACACTGATGATGTACATCTGAGATGTAAATTTCATCAGTAACTATCATGAGAGATATATGATTATTTATTTGAAAAGAGTGATACAAAACACAGATAAGTATCCTAGTCAGGGACATGGGGTGATAGCAGAAACTTAATCTGGATTAACCCACTATATAGAGGATTAAAACCCTATAAATTTGGTCAAGTCATTAATCAAGACTCTACCTAGGGCACAAATAATAAATAAAGGATCCCACTCTTGGCCCCTAGGGAAATTCCAAAAATATATCAAGAATGACCTATTGAAGTTATCATAGTTCTTTATGTAGGAAATGATTCATACATACCATTAAAGAAAATGATAAAGGGAAATAACCCGATTGAAACATGTATAATATATGGAGAAATATTGATTAAATTTATTTAGATGGGGGAAGACAACATTTCATAGGGTCAAATGTCATGTCCCATAACCCCATGTAATTGGCGTGTATAACAACTTGTGTCTTTAGAAAGTGTCATGTAGAATATGGGTACACGCCGTAAAGAATGAGTCACATGCCATGTCATTCCATCTAGGGTCCGCCCATGTGCTCTGGACATATGCTAGTACACAATGTCAAATTGGGTTTTCCTGCCCATGTACCAGTACACCCGGTAGCCCACGTATCTGATCCAGGTCAGGCAATGTGTTGGAGTACACACCGTGAAAGAAACCCCTTCACTCCACCACATTTTAGTGTATATCCTAAGATACTCACCATGTATATAAAAAGCGGCTACATTACATGTGGCAGGGATCAAAGAACGCGTGACATTTAAATATTTCAAGAAACCCAAGCCTTTAATCAGTGGGGTCCACCACTGTGTAACCACAGGTTACGTACCATGTTCATTTTTTTCTCTCAAAATATCATATTGTTTCTCTTCACACATTGACCAATGATCTGGATATCCTTCCAATGTTTTTTCTCCTCAGAAAACTATATCAAGCCTCATTTTCCACCCTAACATTGAATTGATGTGTTTTGGTCCTTTAATCGTCTCAAAAATACTTTATGATTTGTTCTGATAGAACCCGCCTAAATAACGATATCTTCTGAACCATTCCGATTCATTTAACACCATCTTTGTAACACATCCATTAGGTTTTCATGATATTGGATCTTCAATTTTGGATCATTTCAGTAAGAAATTAATATGGAACAATCATTCATTCATAAACTCAATGTAGAATGAAAAACACACGTAGAAACTGGGGGAGTGAAAAACATGTGAAAAAATCCAATGAATGATCCTCGTCCATTGTACATTTTAGCCTCCATCCATTCTCATAAGAATGATCAAAAAATCAAACCAATTATCTAATAATCTACACTTGATAAATCCATTAATTAAATCCATCCTATAAAGTATGATCTAACCACGAATCAACTTAATTGTTGGTTTGTCTGCGTTCATCATTGAATCAATGAATGTGATAGGAAACACAAATTAACAAATCATATCTTGGAATGGGATCACTCGATGTAGAAAACTTATTTCCACTATCAAGATTCTTTGAAAACGGATTTCTTCATTATTCAATCCACAACTATTTCATTTCATCAGAAGAGATTTATTCAGGGTTTCCACTTTAGAGCCTGAAAAGAATTCCAAGGTTATGATCCTATCCTTGGATCCCATACTAATGGTTTATTTTAAATAAAAAGTTTCACTACATCATAGATTCAACTAAACTTAGAAATAAAATAAGTCTTTGATTTATTTTATTCCTTAACTACTCCCAAAATTACATTTCACAGTTTACCCATGCCAAAAAAATATTAGTTTGTTCCTTGGGTGAATCTACTACTATGAATGAAATGGTGCACTCACATTTCTGATTTGGGCTGTGTTTATAAGATACTACATTTTATTTGGAAAATTGAATTCGTTTTTTATTTAATATTTTAATATATGTATAAAATTTATTCTGGGTACAGTGGGCCTCAGAATCACTTGTTGTCTCAGTTCCTAGTCTCTAATTAATTCCATATAATTTTTTAAAATAATACATGAAAAATCTAGGATATTACATTCTACCCACCTTTGGAATTTAACTCCAAGAAAATAAAAAAAAACTACACAAAATTATGTGGGTATTATGACAGAATCATAGCCTCCCACTCAAATTTTCTCCCATGGATATTCTCAAGCATCCATGAAACAGTCACCAAGGGAATTGATCACCCATAAAAGATCATATCCTACCAATCCATTATCTCTACTAGATAATCAATAAAATTATCTCTATCCTTTATTTTTAGCTCTCCCCAGTTGATGATGTGTGATGGGTCATTCACGTACCTCCTCAACTACAAAACAAGGAAGAGTTTCGGTACCCTATCTAACTGCGATGATATAGCTATGCGAGATTCCATCTCACCAACAGTACATAGTATATGAAAATGGACAATAAATCTCGGAGTTAACTTGCTGGCTCGACCAAATCACTATAATCCACATCAAGGTGAATCCCAAATGAACACATGGACTCATAACTTGATGTCCAAAAGTCTCCATTTCATCTCATAATAATAGTTATATTAGATATTTTGAGTCTTCAGATACTCTAGGATGACATACACCTTCTTCGTAATAGCTCACACAAACATTGTGACAATGAGTGCTAACTCTCTTGGGTCGGTCCAGCAAATTGGTTTCCAGACAGGTCACCCATACAAATCATCGAATGGAACCATACTAATGATGGGATGGTATTTTTTGTTGTGTGTGAACTCCACTGGCTTTAGGTGATCCCCCCATCTATGGATGAAGTCCAACATGTAATCTCGCATCATATCATCCATGACTAGTATGGAATTCTCTATCTAGTCGTCCATATATGTGTGAAATGATATGCTCAAACGTAATTGAGTACCAAAAACCTCCTATAACCCCATCACTGAATGGGATGTAAAAAAATATTTGTGATATGAAGCTATCATCGATAGGACTCAATGAAGTCTCAATATATCCTGCACATATAGGTGTCCTAATCTCACTACTATACTCTTCACTCGGATATCTAGGAAGTGGGCTGACTTGCTGGGCTGGTCAATGATAACCTGTATGGCATCGTTTACCCTAATCGTATGTGGTAAAACCATAACAAAGTACATCAATATCACATCAAAATCTATTCTGGAACCTCTAAGGCTTTAGGTAAACCTTTTAGAACCTGGTGCTCAACCTTCACATGATGAAAAGTAAGGCCTTGAGAAACAAACTCCGAAACTCCTCTCTTTATCCTTCACCACCAAAACTAATGTTGTGGGTCCATGTATGTCTTTTCAACACCAAGATGTAACACAGTATGGGATGTATAAAACCCCCTCAAAACCTCCTCCCACAAGATCACAATTAATAATTTCCCCCCACTATAATTAATCAGGTTGTACCCACCTTTTCAATATCTATCAATAGCATTCCTTATGGACATCTGAGCGTGTAGGGTCTTGCAATATGTATCCCCATGTTGTGCATCATTGACCTACTATATTAGTGGAGGGGTAACAACCATTTACAAGAGTTATGATTCTACATCCCCATCCACAATGTATAACTACAATGAGGCTAAATACTCTAACACATCATTGAATAACTACAAACTAGATCGTATGTTGAGATAATTTTCCACCACGTTTCCCTTCTTATGTGTATAGATAATTTCAATATCATAGACTTAGAGTAACTCTAGCCATGGAAACTCTCTCATTTTTAAAATATTGTAATAAAATATTTTCTTGATACTCTTTTGATTGGAGTAGATGATAAACTGCATGCCCATCAGAGAGTGTCGAAACATCTTTAGTGTGAAGACTACCACTGCGAACTCAAGATATTGGATTGTGTAGTTCTTCTCATGTGATCTAATATATCATGAACTATATATAATACACACTTTTCTCTTCATCATAACATAGCCATATCTGGTTCTTGATGCATCATAGGGTATAACATACTCAACACCATCTTTTGGAAATCTAATGAACAAAGAACTAATCAAACTCTAGATCAACATTCGGAAAGCCTACTAGATCATCTTTGTCCACTTGAAAGGTTTTTCCAATAAATTTACTACTACCATTGGTGTTGATATCCAACATAATTCATATGTGAATCTATGATAATATCCTAATAGCACAAGGAATCTCTACACCCCCTTCACCTTCATAGGTGGCTACCATGCTAAAATTGACTTGACCTTGTCCAGGTCCACTACACTATATCTAAGGAGATAATGTATCCTAGAACGTGGAATTCCTCAATCTATAACATGCACTTGGGGAGTTCCCCATAAATTTGGTACTATTAGAGTATGTCCAGAACCATCCATAAATGTCTCGCATTCTCCTCCATAGATGTTGAGTACACAAGTATATCATAAATAAAGACTACCATGATTCGGTCCATGTAAGGATGAATGATCTATTTCACGAGTTCCATGAACAATATTGGGATGTTCTTCACACCTATGTGAATCAAAATGTAATCATAGTGACCATAGTGACATTTGAAATACCTCTTCATTATATCCTCACCTTCTACTCACAACTTGTGATAGATTGATCGAAGGTAAACCAAAGAAAACCACAATTCCCATCTCAACTAATAAGGAGGTCATAAATCCTTAGTAGTGGATATTGTTTCATCACGATCACATGGTTCAAGATCCATTTGTCCACACATAACCTCACAAACCCGACTTATTTTTTTGAAAACAAAATTGGGGCATACCAGGGTGATACACTAGGTCTCACAAAGCACTTCCTCTATAAGTCCTCCAACTACACCTTCTGCTCGCGAATCTCTACAGGTTCCATCCAATAAGATGGTGCATATATCAGTGTCGTTATGTTGTTTAAATCAATGCAGAAGTATATTTTAGGTAAGGTAGGTAATATTTGAACATATTTAGAAAAGTCATCCTCATTATATGCCACCACTACTAGAAATTGGATGCTCATAACATCTGCTACACTGAGGGTCAAGATAAACAACTGAATTGTAATTGGCTTCACCCTCCTATGAATGAGTACATCCAATGCTGCATGGGTTTCTCATTCATTGATAAGGGAAAACATCACTCCATCATTGAGGATACACCACAAAAAATTAGGAAAGAAAATAAATATGGGAATTTTCTGTAGATAAAAAATCCATACCAAGAATGATGTCATAAGGCCTCAATGTGTCCACCATGGGGTTCTAACTGAAACAATCAACTACAATGATTATGTCACTAGACTGACACAACTATGTGTTCACTATGACATCTTTATTAGGTGTCTCCATGGACTAGGGTCAAATTAACGGTTCAACATGAATCTCTAGGTCTCAAACAAGATATGTGGTGAGAAATTAATGTCTAGAACCTATATCAATCAGTATTGAATCTAATGTAGGAAAGACACAAATCATACCCTGAATCATTCAGGGAGCATCTGGGTCATATGCCTTGAATGCATGTAGATGTCCCCTCCCATGTTCTTCAGCTCCCTAATTCAATCATGGACCAACTAGTGGGTGGTGGGGGTAACATGTCCAAACTTAGAAAACATCATACTAGTCTCCTAGCACCTCTTCCCCAACTGATTCCCTACAAAGCTTCCATCTCCTATCATTGTCTCTACCTAGATGGTCCAACCACAGTCTCTTTGTCAGTAGCATGGTGGTCTTGACAATCTCAAGTGATATGTCTCCTTTCATCACATGAATAGAACCACCTCTCCCAAGTTTGACTAGAGCCACCCCATGAGCCTTATACTATAGATCTTGTATCAAGGGAATACCTCCAGAAATAACTCCCATGTTAAGGTCCCTAGTGTTGATTTCGAATTCTTGCGGCCTTCGTATCTTCTCATACTCATCCACTGCTATCTATAACTAGATATATCTTCTCATCCAAAAAACATTGAAATAACAAAGATCACTCAAGCACCCCCAGCATTAGTAAGAATTCTTTGAGGTATAAATTTGGCTCATATATCTCTATGCAAACCTCACTCAAAGGATTGAGACATGAAGTACAAATCTCTAACTCTATCAATAAAATAAATGAATGGATGGTGAAACTAAATGAATAATCAACCACTTCCATGCTACCATATTAGAGGTGAAGAAGCTCATATATACACACAGATCTAAGAATAAATGGTAAAAAATCATCTCTTAAGATACACATGGACTCTTTTCATGATAGAGCCACATCTACATGAGTCTTGATAGCCAAACACCACCATTGCCCTACTGAGAGGGAAAACCACCCAATCCACCATATGATTTGCTGGTATCCAGACTAGGAATAAACCTCAAGTCACCACCTCAAGATATTCCTTAGCAGCCTAAGGGTCATGATCACCAAATAACCCGGGGAGTCTCTTTCTCTTAAACATGCATTGTGTGCTCTGCCTACACTCCTCATATATTGGTACTATTGATAACTTATGCTACTCAATTAGTGGTTGTATAGTAGTGAACTACATGGAGGTGACATCTATAGAACTAGTCCTTATATCAATGTATTTCCACTATGGGGGTCATCCCCATGAACAATCTACTGATTCCTATCTGGTATACATCGTAGAGGAATCCTGTACGAAAACATGATGTACCACGATCAAGGTATATATCTAATGTTCTAAATCAATAAGGACATGCAAAATAAAATGCATTCATATATGATGCATGCATCATTATTTTTTCATGAAACTAGTGTTCTCATGTACTGAGTTTAAATAAATGTTATAAGAGTCTTGGTGTATGGATATGTTGGCTTCTCACACTATCACTAGAGTCTCTATCTCGAAAGATGAACTTGAAGCACTAATCAAAGTTTTCCCAAACAAATCTCACAAAATTTATATCCTAATGTAGAGCGAACAACCTCAAATAACACTCGTCACAACTCGTCCAAGTGGGGAATGTGACACGAATCCCCAATACAACCTACAATAGGATAGGGGCTTGTTACTAGCACCGAGACGGAATATAACTAACATGAGAGACTTCCATTATGTAAATTTTTTAACACACTCATATTAAATACCACAAAATTATAAAGTGTAAAAAAAAATATGTAAACAATTCATTCATAGAACTATATCCCAACCAATAGAGTACAAGAGGATTGTAAAGAATGTAATGTAAACATGCCCATAATACAAACCCACCAGGAATAGTCTATAAACCACACGTCCAACCAGTAAACAAAAGGTATTGGGACTAATATTTGTACAAGTAGGAACTCACATCATCATTACTAATATCACAAAGTATTGTCCTATCCTATTATACCATGGAATTTGTAAGAAGGTCACTCATCTTCAAAATACAAGACAAGTGCAGAAAAAATCCTGTATAGCCGTGAGTATAACAATACTCAGTAGGACACCCCGAAAACCTAATGAAATATAAAATAGGAATTTAATGATTTATCTACACAATTATATGTCTATATAACATAAAATAATACAGAGATATACAAAATACTAGACACACATTCTAGAGGCATGTCATGACTACCACACACTAACAGTAGGGATTCAGCTCGAAGATTCCATGAAGCACTCTTCCAAGAGAACACACTAATGAATTTGATAGAAATGATGATGTACGTATCAGAATTATTATTAGTTGGAAACCATCTTGAAAAATATATGATAATAGATGTGAAGTGAGAGATACGATCCCAAGATAAGGATCACAACTAGGGCCATGGGGTGAGACAAAACGTTCAATCAGGATTGACCTGATATGTTGAGGATTGACCCCTTATAATGTTGGTAATGAAAATACATAAGACCCACCAAGGGAATCAATAATGAATATTGGATCCCACTACCAGCCACTCAAGGGATTCCATAAAACTATTTATAAATTCACGTTGATGGGTTCATAATCTGATGGGTAGAAAATGATTTAGACATACCATACGAAGAAATGATAATGGGAATGAATCCTAACCAAACATCTACATGATGTGTAGGAAATTATTATCAAGGCATATAAAGTGTGGTATATGGCATGTAGTTGGGTAACACAATGTTTTCCTTGACCCCAGGTAGTTCTGATGTACAAAAAATAATGTCTTCAGAACATGTCACATAGAAGATGGGTGCATCCTGTGTAGAAGGAGTCACATGCCATGACCTTCAATTTGGGGTCTTCCCGTGTGCTCTAGTTGTGTGCTAGTACACTATGTCAACTTTTCTTTCCTTCCTATGTAAAAGTACATGGGGGTATCCCCTATATCCAATCTAGGTCATGTCATATGGTAGAGTACACACAGTATAAGAAACATGTGTACTCCACCCATGTCCATGTAACTCTTTAGATATATGACGAGTCTCTAGGGAGTTCCTACACACCATGTGACATTTAACTCTTTCCCAAAACCATAGACTTCACTCATTGAGGTCCACATTCAATGTATCCCCAGGTTATATGCTGTATTCCAATGATTTTTTCATAATGTCACTTTCTTACTATGTATGCATCGGTCGATGATCTGGATCTCGTTCAGGTTGTATGTCTGCCTTGAAACATTAAATCCAGTGTCATTTCACCACCCTAACACCGAATAGATGTGTTTCAGGCCTATAATAGGCTCATAAATCTATTTTGATTTATTATTAACAAGACCACCCTAATGAATGATTTCTCATGAACCATTATGATTTGTCTATTTTCATCATCAACGCACCACTATTAGGTCATCCTGATGTTTGATGTTTAATTTATAATCAATTTAATAAGAAACTATGATTAAAGGATTATTCATTCATAAATGATATGGAGAACATGTGTAGAAAACTGGGGAGATAAACACAAGAAACAAATCGGAGTAACTAACCTCCACCATTGTTCATTACATACTTGATCTGCTCCCATAATAATGATAAAAAAATCAAATCAATTCTCCAATAATAAATCCCTGATAAATTATGTATTTAAATCCCATACCGTAATGCATTCCCAAACTACTGATCAACCCTTTCATTAGTTGGTCCTCAATCGTTGTTGAATCTAATAAAAAGGAAGAAAATAAAAAATACCACATCATACCTTGGAGTTGGTTTTCCTACTATTGCTGATTTATTTCCACTAGAGAGATCCATCATGAATGGAATTTTTTGATATTTGATCCACAATTCCATCATCTCCTGTCGACAAAAATCATCAAGCATTCATCTCTAGAGCCTCTTGGTAATTCCATGCTTAGAAGCCTAACTATGTATTCATGCCCAATGGTTTTCTTAAATTAACAAGTGTCACTACATCACTACCTCGATGAATCATAGAAATACAATAAATCACCAATTAATTTTATTCATAAAAAATTATAGATATTTTTTCCTAATTTACCCACACTAAAAAATTTTATGTAACACTTAGTGTAAATATGCTACTTTGAATGCAACGGTGCCCTCATATTTATAATATGGGAACCTGTTTAGATGTTATTCCTCATTTTCAGGAAAACTGCACACACATTCAATTTCACATATTAATATATTTCAAAAATTTATTTCAGGAACATCGGGCCTCAGAATCACATAACATTTAATTTTATGGTCTCTAATTACTTGTGTATTTAATATTCAAAAATAACACACAAAAATAAAGGTAATTATAAAATATTTCATTTTACAATTAAAATGGGTATTCAATTATATTTCATGCTTTTATTAAAATAATATATTTTTAAATTGAGGATTTTGAAAATAATAAAAAATAAATTATATTATTAAATCGTCATATCATAATTGACATATTATGAATTTATGATATTTTTCTGAAAAGGATCATTTTTAGTAGACAAAAACGTTTTTCAAGAACTTCTAATTTATATTAAATAATGATTATATAATAATTACATTGAAATTTATATAACCTTTTAAGTATCAAATATGAATTTTGGTAATATCATGATTCATTTTTAAATATTCTTATATCTTCTAGAAACCTACGATAAGAATTTTTACAAATGATTAAATTATAAAATTAATATGAAAACAATTTTCATCATTTTCATGGAATCAACAATTTCTAAACGGATATTCAATTTTAAATTTCTATTTAAGACTTATATATTTTAATTTCATTAATAATTCAATTTATTTTATTGCAATATTGATCAGATATGATAATATATTATGTAAAATGTCATGTTTTGAAATCTTAATTTCTCTATTTTAGGTTATTAAGTTTATTAATTATAATATTAAAAATTATTTCATTTATATTTCTAATTTCATAAAATCATATCTAATTGTTAAATTATATGTATAAAATTATATAATATGTAAAATATCATTCTCTGTAATTAAAAATTATTACAAAGGCTAAAAAATTAATCATCATAGTAAAAGAAAAATATGTAAGGATGTTTTTCCAAGCTTGATTTTCTCTTAAATTATTAAAAATTTATCTTAATTTAATGGTTTATATTTTGGTATATAAATACTTGTGTCCCCTAAACTTTTTTCCACCTTGGATCCCTTGTCATTGGAACACTAACATTATATTATCTATTATGTTATTTGTGCTCCCAAAACTACCTTTCCCTTTACTTGTAAAAGGGTGGAATTACTCCAACTCAATACTCACATATTCATTAAATTAATCTTTGAAAATATTCATTTTTACTCTCCCAACATACCATTTTCATGAATATATTACCTTGTTAACTTATATTTCACCTAATCTGTCCACATTCAAGGTGCTTTTGAGGAAAATTCATGTTCTGGACATGAGTACTGTCAAAAAATTATTTTTCTTCCTAAATGTGTTAATTAAAATAATTTACTTAAAAAATTATGATATTATTATAAATTAAATACATTACGTATACTATGTTATAGTTTTTATCATTAAGTATTATATACCCAATGAATTATGAAATACTAAATAGTTGATCACATGTTGTGTGGACTACCACATCTATAATGTAATGCATTTTATTTTCCTTCATAACCATAAAAGGATTGATATAAAGATGAGATTAAAAGATAAATAACATTTTTATGAAATTATGATATATCTTTCATGTAAAAATTATGAAACTATTAGTTATTCTATCAAAAAATTATTAATTTTAGTTCAATCATTTTAAATGAATGAGCTAAGTTGAAAATGATATGTTCTTTATAAGTATTGAATTTATATAAATTATATTCTCATTATAATTAGAAAACTCTGATATATCACTATAATAATAACTCGATACGATCATTATTATTCAAGAATATTTATATTACAACTGAACTATATCATAATCATTTGTTAGTCATAATAGGTTCATATTTGGGTTGATTTAACCATTTACATGCACAATATTAAATATTTATTTCATGGATGAATATGATAACTTATTATGTGGTTTAATATTATATAAATGACTATATTTTGATTTTTTACATTAGATATAGATGTAATATCAAATTTTAGTTCATTAATTAAGAAAATAGACTTTGATAGTCAAGAATCATTGAAACATATACGTTATCAATTTCATCTCTGGGGAGAAAGACATAAAATCTCATGAAAAGTATTTGGAACCTCATAAAAAAATTAAAATTCATCCCTATAAGTAATATTTATTATATATTAATGATCATTTTTGAAATAATAATGAACGCGAGAACCCTTATTATGAAACAAGTACAAACTATCAAAAAATAACCACAAGATTTGGAAAATCTAAAAAATACATAAGGGGAATAGAATTATTTCAATGAGTACAGTGGTAAATTTCTATGAATAAGGAAATTAAATAAGTGATTTATTTGGATAGTTTTTATTATATAGGTTATGTTTCTCTAATGTAAGTGAGGTTATGAGGTAATTATTTCAATATTAATTTCACATCCTTAAGATAAAAATTGTACTTATGCACCTATTTTCATTTTTGAGGTATGTATACTGAAAATTTGATTTATATAGTCCGTAATAAATTATATTTAATGTTTTATAAATAAAAAAATTTATTTTTTACCCTCACGGTTTTCTCTTCCCAGATTGTTACTAGAATAATATGGGTTTTCATCTTAAATTCGTATCATTGACTCACATTTTGTATTATGCACCTAAAATAATATATGTGTTGTATATAATGTCTATTTATGAAGCAATATCATGAAATATATTTTAATAATGATATTCTATGTTCAATTTCAGGCCCTCCATTTCATAGGGGATTGATTAATGACAAACTAAAGTTGTACGTGTTTTCATTGTATCTTTTCTGATTCTTTTAGACATAATAGATTTTTTTACATGATTCATTTATATGATCTATTATTAACCCTTGAATTTATTTAAAGGAGACTATTTTATATTCCATGGGGTTTACTAGCCAAAACATTTCCCCTTATTCTAGTTTCTATTGATTTAGTTGTTTTTTGGATAGTAAATACTAATTTTGGCAACTTATATTCCCTTCATTGAGTAATAATGTTGTATATAGAACATTTTCCTACCATCATGGGAATCTAACAACCAAATATTTTATTATATATAATTTTATAATATATAAGGTAAAATGGAGTTTTAATTCATAGAAGATATTATTACTCATTTTTTAATTAGGATTTTCAACAAAGCTAAATTCATGCATAAAAATCTTCCAGGTCATAATAAAATATTTGAGATCCCCATCTCCTATAGAAACTGTTATTTAATTTTAAAAAATCCATTATTAGATATCCTTTTATAAAAATTTATCATTCAACTAATAAACACATCAACTTTTCAAACATAAATTTATAAGTGACTCTTTACTTCTTTTACATCAATGTAAAAAATATGTTTAAAAAATATATTCTAGGTTTTAATTTACATTACCCTTTTCATTTTAAAAATTATTTACACTAATAATATTTATGTTTCATAATTTTTAAACTAATATATATATATATATATATATATCATTGGTTTGAATTGAATTATGATTCCAGACAATCTGATTCATGATCCCTTCTTGGGTGGTATCATTCAATCATTTTTTGAAATTAATATTTTAATATTTTTAAAAATCATTTTCAGTTACCTTTATTAAACAAGTAATATGAGCATTTAAAATCACAATAAATTTTCTAATATAAGACTTATAATAATGTTATTTAGTATTTATTTAGTCATAAAATCAATGATTTATATGTTTTGAAAATCACATATTACATAACTCAAATATTATGATGTTCAACTAGAAATAATGATATTCTATTAACATGGGGAAAATTATTGGCGTACTATATAATGTAATCACAATTGGGATGATTATTTTAATGTTTTCATTTTGATTTTTTATACCCATCATACTCCTTAGGATGACATAGAAACTTATATAAGATATTTATGTACTGATATTATATATTCCTCATTATATGTAAAGATAAGTTTTAATTCATCCAAATGACCCTTATGGAATTTTATTAAATTTATTATTGGATCTCATTGTGAATATATTGGATTTAATCAATTTTTGGGTGAGACCATACATTATATATCCCATAAATGCACTAACATGACTCATGAGGAAAACCATGTTGGGTTTTGTTGTATTCGTCTACCCATTAAAGTGTAGTTTCATTCACAAATCCTCGACATTAGGATATATATACTATGGTCTCAAAAAAAATTAAATTCTCATGATATATAAAAATGACTATAGGTTATTGATTTCCAATATTATTCATTCTCTCTATATTATATTGGTATTATTGATATCCAAATTTTTTATTTCACATATATAACATGTTCTTATTTTCATGTTGATTATGTATTCATCTCCTTGACATATTCTTACCATAATTTTTATGACATATTTATGACATTATTTATTCAATTATAAGATTTCATTACTAATAATTTAAATTCACTCAATTGTCTAATAAAATTTCCCCAAGTTAATGGTAAAAGTAGTGCACATGAAATTTTTTGATGGATAAAATTTGAGGAAGAAATCGTGACTGAAATTGATTATTTTTTATTAATTTAGTATTTTTATTTGTAATTATTAGGGTTTCCATTGAGTTCAAAAACATGGAATTTATCAGTTTATATTGTGTCCTATTAATTTAAATATATTTACCATATAATATATTTAAAATTTAATAGATGAAATAATAGTTTTTAAATTTTTTTTGGAAGATTAAATCCCAAATTTTATATCTAGTATAAAATAAAATATTTATAGTATGTACTTATGACACCTTATATGGGATCGAGCATCAATGGAATCATAATTTTCTTACCCACGGTCTATATTGGTTCTTACTTCGTGTTAAATACTGGTATTCCACCACTTAGTAGAATTTTAGCTCAATGTTTCTTTGATTTATATCCACAAGAGACTAAATTTATTGTGGATAATATTAATTATAATAAGGAGGTTATGAAGAAGGAATTATATAATGACTATTGTTTTATGTAGGATTATGGTGTATGAAAATAATTTTCTTTTAGAAAATTTTTAGTACTGGTTTTTATCAATATTTTATTTTTTATCCATAAAAACATGTAATAACAGATTATGAAAGATGTGGGGGTTACTATATTTCTTCTCAAATTATGATTTAGTTAATTAGTAAATTGTGTTAGTAATACTTATTTTAGGATAAACGTAGTAATAACATAAGTGAAGTAATTAGAAATGAATTGAAAATACAGATATGTAATTTATTCATTTTTTTCTAAATTATTTTTTTGTTTTTAAATTTTTTATTTTATAAAATTGTGGTAACTTGGAATGATTGAATAAATAACCCATGTGATGGACTCTGAAATGATTTTATTAATTTGGTTCATAGTGCGTTGAGATGTGTATTACACTATATCATTGTATTACAAAACCACATTTCACGGCTTATTAATGATAACCTTAACAATGTGGAGCATATCACATCACCTGTGTATGATTAATTAAAGATTTATTCAATTATACGCCAATGACCATTAATATTTTTTGGATTATATGATCCACATGCTATTGAAAAATGATTCAAATCCATGGAAAATATATTTATTTTCATTATTATTTTATGATGGATTTATATGGGTTATCTATGTTTAAAAGTAAAAGTAATCAAATTTTTTACATTATTATGAATATGAATCCAAAGGATGAAGTGGAATAAATGAAGTTTGGGAGACATTATTATGATATTTCACAACAACTATTTTCCCCAAATTATTTAAACTATGATATCGAATGAATTTAATGTGGTCTAAAAAAAGTCGGGGAATCTTTTTTAAGTTACATATAGAATTTAACAATCCTTATATAACCATCCATGATCTTAATATCAATAATTATAGGAAAATGAAAATATTATCCACTTTTTTAAAATTATATCTCTAATTATATTTTACTATCTTGGACAATGGGAGTTATGATGAAATGGTTTTGGGTGATATAAAAGTAAAAAAATTTGAAAAATAAATCCATCTATATTGAGATAAGAATAATATAATGGAGTTCCCATATGTAGGATCAAATGATATAAGATACAAAAATATTCAACCACCCACATGTCAATTAAATGGAATTAATAACAATAGGTATCACCTTATTTAAATGAGGAAATAATATTAGTATAGAAATGAAGGATATAAACATCATGAATGTCAAAATTACATGATGAAAAAAATCAATATAATGGATGACTAGAATGAACCACTCATGGTCTAATGCTTTAACCCTAATGGCCATGGGAACTACCCAATCTAGTGCAACAAAGCATGGGCCTCGAATAGAATAAATGTCAACAACCATTTAAAATGATGGATTAGGGGTAAATAATTATCCATTTCCACTTCTTAAGTGGAAGAAGAAAGTAATATAGTTAAATGCACACATAATATAAAACTATGAATGATGGAATATTTATTTGTTTGGGTTTATAACATTCCTTTATATGTTGTATGTATTCATGAATTTTGGAATCATCTCATTGATACCACGATGTGAGGATATATATGAAAATAGACAGTGGGGATATTACTACTATCCATGTGTTGTAATCATCCCTAGTTAATGTCTTTAGGATTATTCTTCAAGAAAATATCATAATTCTTACTTCTGTAGATTTTGATATTATTCTAGGAATGAATTGGATCTTATTATGTGAATCTAAAATCAAATGTCTAGAGTAGGAAATATCATTTCTTATTATAAAAAATAACTTATTCTTATATGTATTACAGGATGATCATTAATCCACATAATAAAATCATCTAACTATTCGAGTGATGATACCCAATAAAAAAATACCATGAAAAAATTATGGATTTAAAGGAGAACATAAACCATGAGGTAATTCTTATTTTAAGGATGTGCATTGATCTACTTCCCCAAATATTTTATAAAACTCTCCATTGATCATGACGTAATGTTCTCCATATAACATGATACCAAGAGACAAACCTCTATCCAAGAGCATATAAGATAGCCCTGATAGATCTATATATGTTAAATAATCAATTTCTTGTTAATTTTAAATAAGGTTCACATGACCAGTGCATCACCATGTTTTGAACCATTTTTTTTTCAGAAGAAAAAGGTATCAATGTGGTTCTATGTTGATTATTAATGGATAAAAATCAAGTTTTTTTTAATAATTATCAATTGTATATACTAATTTTTTATACCATCATCAGAAGGTGATGAGAGAAGATATTCATAATACATCCTTCTATATATGATACGAACACTATGATTTCATAGTTATTTCATTCAAACTGAACATTTCCCATAAATACATCATGTAATTGATGAAAAGGGTCTTTAAATACTTCATTTAAATAGTTGAAGTGTTATTTATTCATGAAATTCTCATATACTATAAGAGAAAGTGTGAACATGGAATGAATCTATGTATTGTGATGGAAATATTAATCAAATAGAAGTTATACACCTTGTTTACCAAATATGAATTTTGGATATGACATGTCACTCTATATAATCATTTAATCATAATAAATGGGATTTCTATGGATCATTTATAGAAAAAAATGATTATAAAATGTACTCGACCCATATGTTTTTAAAGAAAATTGGTTTTCTATGATTAGTTGGGTACCATTGACACTTTTTTGTTAAACATGTCATAATGTTCCCACACTCTAACCTTGATAATATGAAAGACATTGATGTTTGTGTATACTGATCAATTTTAATATAGATTACAATAGTTAAAGATAAGGCTAATAACTACAAATTTATTATAAAATTACTCATGTTGAAAGGACTTTTTGATCTATATATATTCAATAATGATTGGATTTGATTTTGTATACATATATAATTATATCGTGATAGACTATGATCAAGAAAATTATTGTTATGGGGAAGAACTATCAAAAACATTATTTTGTGTTTCTTGTGTAAATCATGTAATTAATGGGTTGGTGGCACTATAATTAGGGAGAGATGTGTGACAAATATATGGATCATAATAATTTATAATATATATTCCCATATAATAAGATAGACATGAATCAACAAACATGGTTTTAATTAATAAAACAATATGATTTATCAATTCACTAACAACTTGGCTGCATAAATAAATATGTAGATAAACTAAGTAGAAATGTTTATATATCCATATCAATTATGAGTATTGAATAAAATTCAATAACATTTATGTAGAACATGATATATATGGGAATCATAAATTAATGAAAAAAAACTACCTTACTAAAATGATTTCTCAACAATCCATTCTATTCAATATAATTAAATATAAAAAGTCTTATGTGTAGATATATAACATTCAGAAGTGATAAGAAAGGGAAATTCCCCATAGTTAATCACTGATTAATTAATCATTCATTTTGGGAGTTAATTATGTTTACCTTTGTAACATGTCATAAAAGAGTTGTTTACTAATTCTCATAACACAATATTCTCTCTTCACCAAATGAATAAAAAGTCTAATAGAAATCAACAAGCACATTTATAGTGGAAATATTTGATAAAACATATTTATAAATATGTATCAATGTTCTTCGTATGTCAATAATTGAAGAAAAAATTTTCAAAGAGATAATGCAACATTACCCATATATATATATATATAAATAAGATAACATATACCTGTATTTTTTAGGGGTCTTATAAAATCATATATATGAAATTATTTCATAAGGGTTATAGTGGATCATATTATAATGGCTTCCCCCATCATCATCATTCATGGAGATGTACATAAGAAATGTTTCAAGGCTGTATAGAACACCATTGTAATGATCTTAATGACTCACTCTAATACAAAGTAGTTGGACCAGTCATCCCATAACCTCCTGCATGCCTCATCACACAATAGAGACTTCAAAATTATAGTAAGTTTCTAATTTCTATATAGTGGGGACACTATAACCTCATGATCTATATACTATATAGATACAACAAAAATAAAACCACAAAATAAATATAACTATGAAACAATAGAATGAGATGATAATAGAGTCATATAATAATATAATAATAGAAAATAAATAATGAATGAATGAATAATCATAATAGAATATGATATAATGTAAAAGTAAGTATCATATAGAGGTAATAGGATATTCAGGTCTATAATAATAAGAAAAAATAAATAAAAGACACTTACTCCCAATGAAATCACATGTTTATGCTCATCCATTACTCCCATTATTCTATACACGCAAAGAAATATAGAAAAAGCATTTTCCAAATTCTGTCATGCAATTAAGACAAATTTCAAGGTACCGAACAATGTTTCAAATAGGTATTGATAAAATCTAAATAGGGAACCACATATAGTGTCTATTGAAATCTAGTTTTTGTTTACAATATATTGTAGTGTGAATGTTTTTCAGTAATGAAGTAAATAAGAAAATGTATATTTTTCAGGCTTAGGGTTCTCAAGGGACTCTTGGATGACTATAAAATATTTTTCATAAGATGGAATTCCATCAAACCTGAATTAATTTATACATGATAAAACATGTAATACTAATATATGTAGAGATATACATGCAAATTTGCGGACGTGTGCCACAACAATAAATAATTCACATGTAAATTTAATGGTAATGGTAAATAATGTCCTACAATGACCCATGGATATAATTAAAAGAATCCTAGAGTATATATAGACGAACCAAAGAATGCGATTGAGTCATCTCATTCATCTGTGTATATGACAAATAGTTTTTCTTGGACTGATAGAGGCCAAAAATATCCTAGTAATAATAAATGTCCTATAAGACCAATTGTGATACAAGTCATCCATTTGTAATGTTGTCCAATCTTGTATTTATTTATTTATTTCTTATGATCCCATCCAGGGAATCCTATTTTAGAACCCATGTGTCACCCTAGACCTATGATATCTCTACTTAACCTGTGAGACCATCTAAGGAATTCCATATATGGTACCAAGGTATCAGTCATGGCTTAACATAATTCCATTTAACCTATGATCAAAACTAATTCATTCCATTATTGAAACTCGAGTGTCACTCAAGTCATATTGTAATTTATATTAACTTATGAGACCATCCGATGAATTCTATATAATGAAACCAAATAGAAATCGTGTCATAATATAATACACCTTTCCAATAACACCATCTATAAAAATCTATAGAAGGAAACCACATTTCACCCAATGACTATTAATTCATCAAATAAGTGTTCTTATCTAAGGAGTTATTACTTGTGAAAAATTGTCTAGTAATTTTGTAATATAATTCATTTAACCAATGCGCCTATCTACATAATTCATACTTTGATAACCAAGTTTATTTCAAGGTTAAATGTAAGGTACTGGTAATATTTCCTTTAATATGTTAACATTTTCCATGATATTATCCAAGTGATTTGTGTATTTAATTTTAAGATATAAATAAGGATATGTTGGTATGTATTTCATATAAAAATTCATGTCCTGATAATAAAGATTCCATACACATAAGTGTTTTCAATGACAATTTTTATATACAATTTGGGTCATTACATTTATAATTAATTATGAATACAATTTTATGGTCTATTAAATTTAAAATTTCAAATTAAACGATTTTGTTACCCCATATTATTGAATTTGACACTGCCTCTCAAAAGTGTTTTTATTACAGATGGGGCATAGTTGTCAAACAATAACATTTAATTGAATTTAGAAATATCTTACAATAGAGTTAATAAATCACACATAAAAAGTTATTAAAGAAAATATAGATAAGTGTAATATAATCATTCCAAAAAACGCCCATAATTAATTATTCAATTATCAAAAAAACACCATATGTCATGGTAATATAAGTAATGCATCCAAGGCATGGTTTTCGTTATGGTAGTAAAACTGTAAAATTGAAATTAAATACATAATGTCTATAGAATTATTTTAATTTAGTTAAACATATTTAATTTGATAATTAAAGGGAATACAAACAATTTCCATCTTGTGGCACACATGATTATGTTATAAAAAATGATACATTAAGGTAAAATCCATAAACCACCAACCTCATGGATAGGATTCAACTCTGATCCATTATATGGTGTTGATTTGATCCAATTTGAGGGAAATTGTATAAATCTTTTAGTGCCCCACATATATGAGATATGATTAGGTATTGAAATATAATTCAATTTGATATGATATCCCAAGTATGAAAAAGGAATAATTGACTAAATTTGAGTGATCAAATGTGACTTATGACACTCAATTCCATGTTTGAACAAAGAAAACCCATCCAAACCATGGGGGATAAGAAAAACAACATTGGAGGGAGGGATTTATTGTGCATGTTGGTGAATAAAAATAGAGGAGGAAAACGTAATTTATTCACGGTAATATTTTATTTTTATCCCCATTAATGAGCCATATAATTTGGACACACTATTTTCCCAGTAAAGTGACAAAAATTGCAGATACACTACCCCAAGGTGGAACCCACTTCCATGATTTGGATATGGTTAGGGAAACCACGAGCACAACATGCAGATCATCTGGGAATATATTTATAGATTCCTCATACATTATTCTATCCATACGTTCATAGATTGATAAACCACATAACATACTCTAGTCACTACACGGTTAGAAAAAACTATACACCTCCTTTTTAAATTCCAAAAACTCATATTTTGAATCCCAATGCACCAAAAAATCAACAGAACTCACAAGGAACCTCTAATGATTAAAAAAGAAACACATTTATGTTATTAAACTCTCATAATTACAATAAAAATCTCATTATATGATTCAACAAGTAAAAAATGAATTTTTTTAAACTATATTGTGAATTTACAACATTTCCCAAACATGGGCTTTTACAACCTCCCACATTAGAAATTAACATCTCTATGAATCTATAGGAACAGGGGAAACAAAAACAAACCCACTTTGGTAAGTGATGTCTATTCAAATGGATACTTCACATTTCCATACACCCAACATGACTCCATGATTAAATATAATCATATAGTATATAAATGGATCAAACTAAAGCTAAGGATCATATATAATGTTTTAACATTCAGATTATAGATACCCAAGATATCAAACTTGAGAAATGATAATTTTAAATATACCTTCACCAACTAACCCATTGATCTCCCCACAATATGTTCCAACATTAAATTTCCAATTGAAATTTTTAGTGCTCCCATCATCAAGAATTATATAAATAGACATTCCCTTAGAATTCTAATTGTGAATGTTATAATGTTTTTGAAATTGATTGAAAGTTTTATACCTAGTCATCCTCTTTGAGCCTAGTTGATCCATTAAATTAATTGCTTAAATTCTCACTGAAATGACCTCATTCTGGTGATTTACTTGAATTGGTAAATAATGACAACATTCAACCATAGAAGAAACTAGAAGTCGAACCACTATGGGGGACATTATCTAATGAAATGAAACCTTAAATACTGATGAAATCCAAACCCTATCACTTCTCCTATAATTCAAGTAACACCACCAATTTTCATTGGGAAATCTCACTGAATCCCATATTTAGTTTATATTAATATCTAAACTAAACTAACCCTTTATGTTGTTCTACCAAAATATGAATATAGGTGTATGTCTAGTCTCACACCACTCGATCATTAGAAATATTACATCAAAAATCCCAACTTTATGTTTGGGTAACCTTAGAATCAACTATTGAAGTGTAATTATATTAAAGAAAGTATAATATTAGTCATATTTTACAATTGAATGAAATGGTACATAGGAAAACATCCATATAACTAGAACATGTATTGACCCAAAAATTGATATCTTTCTTGTAGATAATGTTATGGAAACATATGGTGTCCATATGACGATCCCATGCCTCCTATGTAGGAATACACATATCATATAGGGAAGTTCATGCCTTTATATATAACCATAATCCTAGAGTGAAATGTTCATGGAGTTTATTTATCAACCAAACTTGGTGTTTAATTTCATTTCCTATATTATAATATAATTGATGCCCTATTATTATACCATAGATAATGTAAATATATAGTGAATGATCTTAACTAATACATGATTACAATAATGGGAAATCAATTAATACAAAAAATACATGAGACACTTATTTCATAACCATGATGATGTTCCTAGCATGGTTTTAAAACAATAATATTCAAATATAGTTATGAATAATTTCTAAATAACTAATACATAAATTCTTTCAAAATATATCAATCTTGTAACATATTCATCCTATGATGACCATGATCATTAAAAAATATCACATTAGTATAATTTTACTTATGATAACTTCCATTGGTTATTTACACAAACAATCATTTCATTATTGTTCTTATTAGAATGTGATGAAATGATTATAAAGCATAAAATTCCTTGGTCTCCCACACAACCTGTGTTTGAGATGAGTGCTCATCATTAATCGAAACCCATAACTAGGTTTTATCTCCAGAAAATTGTTAATGCTATCAAATTTAACATAATAGACTCATGGAATTTTAGAAATAATGATGTCCATGCATAGGCTCTATATTATGTTTGTGATCCCTCTACTAAGGAAGATGATATAAAACACAGTTTACATTACACTCCAAACATTTGGAGTTTCTATGTCGTAATTTATTGAGAATGGGAACTCATACCATAGAACACACTCCATCCACCAATGCACATGGTTTATAGAATTGACAAGAAATATTTATCCAGGTGATAAATAAAAAAGAGTGGAGAACTAGACACTTAATAAAAAACTAGATCAAAATTACTCTAGACCTATATGTGACGTTGTTTATAGAGGAACTCATGAATTTGATTAGTATCAAGAATACATTCTAAAAATAGACTGATTAGTAGTGTGACAACACCTGATCATCTTTCTATGTCATTTTGATTACTGGAAAAAATCAATTTCCTCTAAATCCCATGGAACACTACTCCAGAGATAACCAAAAAATGAACTATAATAGCTCATGGGTTTAATAGTTTCTACCATAATGTTTACCATTTGATTTTATGACTCGATTGTTAGCATAAGTATCAATTTGTACAACCAGAACATTTCACCAATGTATTTTCTAACACATTAATATATTTTATTGGCCTACCAACCTAACATATCCTAGAATTCTATATATTGTACAAAATTTTTCTCCAAATGTTGTATTATACATAATAAATATTAATCAAGATTAAAACCTCATGAGTTATCAATCACTGGTGAAGAAGAAGAATATGAAGAATAAGTGGAGGGGTCACATGGCCTACTATGTGGATAAACATTCCATAGGCCTTTCTATCCCATTGAATCCATGAATTAAAGGATTCTCTCATCCCAAACAAGTGCACATTCATCACATGATCATCCATCCAAATGAGGTTTGTTTCTTATAGGAAGAATATTATATCCATCAAAATGGCATATGGATGGATGTTTTTGTTTCCATAATTAATTAAACAATCAATTGGTTATTTTTAATAAAGATGTTATATCAAAAAAACCAATCCCACACAAAGATTTATTTACTCTAAAAAAATTTCATTCCATTACAAAACGGTAGTCTTAAAGTACCTACTTTTAAATTTGGATGACATAAAGAACCATGGAGGTACTTGGGTAAAATCAAAGATCACATTCAAGGAACCTCCCCAAGAGATATATTGATGACCCTTACAAGAGGTTCTCAAAAATCAATAAAATGGAAAATTTTAATTTCATCCAATTACAATGACACACATTTAATATTTTATCATTTTAATTGATTCTTTTATGAACATAAAGTACCAATCGTGAAAAAAGGGATACATGTAAATTCACTTACCTTAATCTATAAGGAAACAAAGACATGTTATATCAAAAATCCATTCATGCATTAATTGTTTGGCTAATATTTGATCTCAATTTTGGCCATTTATCTTATAAATCTATTTTGAAAAATTTATTTAGATATAATGATTCTTATATGTAGTTTAGTTAATTAATATTTCAATTTCAATGTATATAAGAAATTAAAAAGTAGGATGTGATTGGAATTTTAATAAACTAAATCCTTATAATAATAATTCATAGAAATTTATAATAGTTCATTAATAATTTTAGTTTAATAATTTTATTATGATTAAACCATATTTCTATACATAACATTGTATCAGTGGTTACTAAAACTGTAAAATATCTATTTCATACATCATGATTATATCCCCAAGGGGTTATGTAATAAACATAAGAAGATAATAAGGTGACCTATGAGGGTCTCATTATTCCATTATGGTTATAGTTATATCGGTATCCATTAACAATTTCTAGAATCAATTATCATTAAATTACTATTGATATCTTATTTAACATAAATCCATAATATTCATTGAATTCAATATTTAACACACCAATTACAATTTTATCTCATTAAAAATGAGCCTAACCGACAAACATTGTTCTAGTTGTGAATTCACGAATATAGTCATATGAGTCGTCATGACCATGTTAAAGAGGTACATGACATTATATTTGAAAATAACACTTAAGTTTGAAAAAACAATCCCATAAGAATTAATATTTTAAATAATTATATGAAAATAGTGGTTCTATAAGAAGAATTATCATTCCATAGTAATAATGGTAATTTTATTTATTAGTTATAATTGGAATTTCTATTTCTACAACCAGTTATTTAACTTTTATATTTGAATATAACAATCCAATTTAGTATTTTTCAATTATATATGTCACTCATTCCAATTTGGAAATTCATATACTCTTTATAAATTATATTTTTTCCCTCATTTAATAACAACTACAATTGTTTTAGCCTATGAAACTAATGATCTATGGCTCTATCATTCCCTAAATTTGTAGTTATGATTCTGAAACCAATAAAAATAGTAAAAAACTATTTATATTGATGAAAATACATTATTAACCAATCACATGTCATCATTATATTAGGGGATACTATCACGTGGTATTATAAAACAAATACATATAAGTAGGAAACCATAAAACCATGATATATAAAAACATCATGCTCAATAATCACAAAAACATGGAATAAAAGTAAACATTATAATAAATAACATAGGGAACATCCAAAATGTATCAAGAAGTTAATAAAATAAATATAATATTAATTTAGAATGCATAGTATGTGAATTTATACGTTCCTACAAAAAATGAATGTAAAATTACTTCCAATCCATACCGAGATAGGGGTAAAATACCATGAATCTCATAAATCCTTAATTACATGAATGCACACCAATCTGTAAAGATAAAATAACAAAGAACAACATGAAAAATAGTCCCATCTACAGATAATTGGAATTTTCCCAATGAACATGTTTATCACTCAAATAAATGTCTACTTACATAATTCCAACACATTCCAAGTCTATTATCTATCAACCCAAACTGTAATTGAATGGAAAATAAACTACCATACCATGTGTATCATCTAGAACCATCTCACTCTAATATACATTAGCTGAACTAGTTAGCACATGGCCTCATGCATACCCCCCATTCAACCAAGGATGATGACTAGCATCTAGGGTTTACATTTTATAGAAATGGTAGTATATTCAATCATGGTCAGAATATCATGGGTTTAGATAAAAAATAATGTGATAGTGATATCTAGGATAAAGAAAAAAGAAAAATCATATAAAAGCAAAGTAGTAAAATATTTTTATAACTAATAATAAATAATAAATGAATGAATATAATTTCATGAACATGATAGAATGAAAAACAACCATAAAGAAATTAATTAATAAAATATATTGGTCTATATTGAATAGAAAAAATAATTAAAAGACTTAAACACTAGAAGTTATCCCATGTTCAGTCTCAAACGCTACTCCAATGCTCCATTGTCCATAATAGATGACATAATAGAGAAATGTCCAGATCATGACATTAATTCAGGATATCTATTTAAGTATCAAACCAACTCACCAAGATGGTGTGAGTAAAACCCATTTTGACACCGCCAATGGTGTCTAAATGAATCTAGTATTT
Source organism: Viscum album (assembly GCA_963277665.1). NCBI lineage: Eukaryota > Viridiplantae > Streptophyta > Magnoliopsida > Santalales > Viscaceae > Viscum > Viscum album. The sequence goes on along the minus strand of OY728135.1, from coordinate 1,541,542,226 downwards.
GACAATAAAAAATACCTATGTGAAGTTGTATCAATAAGTTAGTATATAAATAAATGTAAACATTCTATACTCGAGTTCCTCAGGGGACACCTAGCCATCAATACCATCTTCAACCTAAGATATAATGTCTCTCAAGATATCATCATTGATATATGTTCATATATGTTATAATGATATATAAAAATATATAAATTTACCTATGAAAACCTAAGGCATAATACAAATGGATAAACAAGTGAATTTTATGGTAAATTAAAATAAATAGATTAAAATACCAATTTATATAATCCTAGGAATCCATAAGTATTTTTTGATAAACCATGGAATGATTTCAGATCATCTCTTGCATCTGAGTATACGACCATTAGTTATTATAGTCCCAATGGATCCTAATAAGTTCCAAATAAGATAAATATTTAAATCATGCCATAGGTGATCAATCACATACATTATTTATTATGTTCAAGTATGTAACAAATTCATTCTATCCCACAAGCACATCTAAGGCATCCGGAATTATATCCCATGTGTCACTTGAGACATATGAAAATTTTAGTTAAACTATGTTACCATCCATGGAATTTTTTATAAGGAACCCTGGTATCTCCCATGGATTATCGTAATTTTATTTAACTTATATTCCCATCAAATAAATTCAATAAGAAGTACCCATGTTCCAATCAAGGTGTGTTGTAAATTCATTTAACATCTGAGCCCATCCAATGCATTTCGTAGAAGGAATCCATGTGTTACTGAATGTTTAATATAATTTACCTGATCCATGAGACAATACAAGGATTTTTATAAAAGGAACCCATGTGTCACAAAGGGTTCAGTGACTAATCTAACTAATGATCATGTACAAGGAATTTATAATTGGGAATAAATGTTCACTCAAGGTGTAATATTATTATTCTAACCAATGATCTCTTCTATGAGATTACTATGTAGGGATACAAGGTTGACTCAAGGATTAATGTAAGTAAATTTAACCATTTCCTTTAATATGTAAAAATTTTCCATTAGATTATCCATTTGATTTATATATTTAAATTTATGTAATAATGAAGTTCATGTTATGAAGAATTATATATCACAATCCATGAAGGAAGAATAATGAGGCCTTGATCATATACATTCTATATCTAAATTCATGTTTAAAATTTGGTCATGAATTTATAAGTAATTTACAATATCATTGAAATTTACAAACCAATTATTAATTAAACTAACTCCATTTCAATTCCCTGTATCATTAAATCATTCAACTCACCTCATTGGTTGTTTTTTACAAATTGGGTATGGGTTTTCATAAAAACTCCCTAACTTCAATTTTATCTTCTATTACATTATAGACAATCAAACAAACATAAAAGGTGATTAAATAGATTTCATCACATTATATTAAACTAATTCCTAAAAACACCCAAGAAAGGTGATTTAATTAACAAAACTATGTGTATGTATTGGGAATATAATCAATTTACCCAATGAGGTGGTTTGGGTTCATATGAAGAAACTCTAAAAGTGAAATTAAATACAATAAAACAATCTAATTCATTCAATTAGGTTCCACATAATCAATCTCTCATTTATTGGTAAAATCATAAAATAGATCATCTGGTACAACGACATATTTTATAAAGAAAAAAACCTTTAATGGGAAATCCATATACTACCAAACTCCATCTTAGGATGGTTCAATTATCTATTATTAGGTTATTATTCAAGATGGATAAATAGAAATTGGATAAATTATAATATTAACTTTAAATAGGGAAATTGATTTCACAAAGAAATATAATTGAATACGAACATAAACACCTAGAAAGGCTGAAAGAGAACCATATACTAACCTAGGATGATCAAAAGTGACTGGAAATGCTGGATTCTGAGTTCAAAACAAGTAGATCATTCCATAACTAAGAGGAGATAAATATCTCTATGTGCATGAGGGACCTTCAACCCACATTCATAAATAAGAAGGGTGGAGGTTACCTTAAATATGGAAGGTGAAAACATTTTTTTTACCCCATTTAACAAGCTTCATGGTTTGGATGCATAGTTTTACAAATAGTTCCATATCAATATGACAACACTACCTCATGGTGTAACACCCTTTTAGGGTTTTCCCTTGGTTATTCAATCCATGGGAGTACCATGTAGATACGTTCTATAATTTTATACATATGAATCATATATTAATGTTTCTTATGGTGATATGTTTTAAAAACCATGTGAAACCCTCTAGTCCCAAATTGGTTCAAGTACACCATATTCACTAATTATAAACTTCTCATTAGAACCCTTTTAAATTCCATGAATGAGAATTTAAATTATTGATGCTCCTAAAACTCAGCGAAATGCCCAATAAACCACTTCTGATTTAAAATATATCTAAAAAGGAATTTTTTATATATTCAAAATTCTTAAATTAATTTCTTATGATTGGTGTATTATTCATCCCATACATCCAATTAAAAATTTTAACTCCACTGGGAATTTACAATCAGTCCAAAAAATGGGTCGTTATAATCATTATAGAATGAGTTTGGTCGAGATTAAAGGATTTCCTTAATGTTCCTGAAAATTATTCAAGAATAATGTAACAAAATATTTTCTTCAACACTACCAATATTATTTATATTGTTTTAAAATAAAAAAATACAATCTATGAAATTGAGGAAATACTGAGAGACTATTCTATAGGCATTAATGAATGATGATGATGCAAGTCACCTTTGATGTTTATATGGTATTGTATCAATATTTTTTCATGTTTCTAGATAGATATTTTATATAATAAATTATTATGAGGGTGATATAGAGTAAATAAATTTTATTTTTTGTTAAGGGCATGTTGGATACCTTTCTAGAACATCGAGGTGAACCATAGATCTCAATTAGATATAATCAATAGTGGTTTTGCATATTGGCTCAACACTTATCTGATGTGTATCATTACACATTGATCATGCTATAACTAATATAGAATAATTAGTAAGTGAGTATTCTTTGTAAGTTGATCCATTGTAACACATATGTAATTAGTTTCTTTGGTTGTCTTTTGAAGACCCATTATAAAATTCATGGTGATTTTCCCTCATTTCAATATGGGTATTTTTAGTTTCTATATCATGTCCTTGGAAATTTTTACTTTCAGTAACATGTATTAACATTTTGTATAATGTTATGTGTATTTAGAAGTATTTTTATTCATATTATCCCAAAAATATTTCTTTTTGATATCTTGATACAAATGTTTTCTTTGTAGGTAAATAGTGAGGGTTGATCAATGATAATTACTCAATAACTACATTATCATAGGATCTTATGGTAAAAATAGTTTTTTTTCAAAATTACATGAATCCATAAATTTTGAACTATGAGTATATACCATTTATTATAACATCCAACTTCTTCAATATCATCACATAAAACCACTCAGAATTCTTTATCCTTTTCCGAATTTATGTTTTTGTGATCATTTGTGTATTGTGGGACGTTATTCCATTCATTATGATTCTCACATCCATCTTATTACATTCTTATAAGATTGGATCATTCTCAATTATTATTATAGTTATGTTATTTTTTTTCTTTTCTATAATTAGTGAATTTAAATTTTATTCAAATATATGTTATAAAAGATAATTATAAAATAATAATCGTTGATGAACTCTAATATTCCTTACGGGAACATGTTTATTGTATTCTATGTGAATATATACTTAATCAACTTATGATTAGTATATATGTCACGTATCTATATATAAATGTAGTGAATACAAATATTTTCAATAAAAGATATTATATCTAACTCTAAATTGTATATTTTATATTTATACTCATGGTATTCAATTATTAATAGACATAAACTATCACATTATCATTTTTCATGAGCACATAGCAGAAGCCTTTCTTTGCAAATCGCTCTATATCAGAAACACTTCTTCATCTGAGGGTATTGTTCACACATATGTAATTATTATCATCTTATTAACACATGGATGTTATATTAACCTTTATTAGTCTATAGAAACATTACTCCATTTCATGTTATCATATTTAGTGGAATAGAAAATTTTGTATGGTTTCTGATAAAACATCAATAATTCCCACCTAATCCAATAAAAATATGGATATCTATGACATTTTTGTGTCTTGAATATTCCTCAATCATGTCTTTCTTTTTAGGATCCACAGATTACCCCTTTAGTGTGATGTTTTCCCCCACGAAAGTGACTTGGTGCATTCAAATATGATATTTAATGATCTTCTCACAGAACATATCCTTCCAAAATATTGTTTAAACAATTCTAATATGATCCTCATATTATTCTATACTCTTGATGTAATGCCCCGACCCCAGCTACCCAGAGTCGGTGCATTACTTCGTAACATTGGCATGATCACAAAAGATCAAGTCTCGAAAGACCGATTAGTTTAGTAGCCTTGGAAACACTAGATACATTCATAAGTCTTTCACTACATCAAAAGTAAACAAACTACAATAACATGGTCTTCATAGTCCACACTCATATCTTCACTGACTATTCTCGCAAGTCAGTCATAATACACTTCTTCACATCCTGGAAAATATTTAAACATTGAAAGGGGTGAGCTCAGATGCTCAGTAAGGATAACAATATTGCGGAAGCTTTTATAAGAAAACATAAGCATTTAAGGCAATGTATAACTAAAACAAAAGCCTTATTGAACATGAACTTCAGCATAATATGGAAAAAGTAAAATAAAATAATTCCATTACTTACTCACATGGATATTCTACTAGACGAATAATCACATGAAATATCAATAACCACTTTCATAATGTTGGAATGAATAATGCCAGACTATCATAACCACATAGCCAAGCCTCGTGCCATGACTACAAATAAGATTTTTTCAAGGCCTTGTGCCAAGACACTAGTTTGTCTCATGAGACCTACCGATGCATCGAGGAGCTATAGCGGGCTCCACCCGTCACATATTAAGTCCAATGCATTCCCATATGAAAAGGTTTAAACATAACATAAACATTCGTATTAAAACTAGCATACGAAATGTCAATAATTTCACCATAAACTATGAATGGTATAAAATATCACATCCACAGTCAAACATATCACAAAAACTTCAATACAATATAGAAGTTTTGTATTATAATAAATCAACTTCAAATAAGCGTAAAATCCATCAAAGGATGTTGACATAGATGAAATCAAAACACTTTTTAGAGAAATATCTCTTTCTATTTTTGAAATCATTTAAGAGCCATATAAAACGAAACATTTTCTTGAAAATATTCTTATAAGCTTGTAAGGAAAGCTTTGTAGATTTTATAACGACGGAAAATAACCGCACCCGCCGTATAAGTTAAAAAAACATTCTTACCTCAATTTTGTCGAAAAGGTTAAAAAGGACCATGTTTTGAAAACGACGGAAAGATTCCTCTTATAAAAAGTCAAAAAAGGGTATAAATGACTTTAACCCATATTCATGTAAATAATAAAAATGTTTTGAAATAAATTTTGAAGAAACATGGATGTGGATGATAACGAGGTCCCAATAGATAATTATGTATAAACAACCTTGGATAATGAAGAGGTTGTGAAGTAAACCCTTACCTTGTACTTTTCCTTGGTTCGGGTAGGTTAACCTCCTGTATAATGGTGAAATAATTTTTATTAAATTATACAATAATCATATACATTCATATGATATCATATATGATCTTTTAACATTTCATTGTTAACAATATCTTAGATTTATCGTTGTTTTGGGTGTTAACTTACTCGTTTTCTTATATGTTTTGTTACGTAAGTCATGTTTTTCATGGATAGGTTGTATCTTATTCATATCCAGAATGATATCATGTCCTTAAACATTATTTTTAAATCATCAAGTGATAATTAGACTTGAATGGATATGACGGAGAATGAATCTCATCGCGTTCGTGGAGACAGTAGTCCGTACGTACGCACGAGCGACAATATCATTATTTTGATATTAAAATAATATATAATTGGATATTATATCATATATAAAGAATAATTATCATGTTATATTTATTATTTACATGAATTACATATCATTATTATACCCATCTAAATAATAATATATTGAATAACAATTACACCACGACGTGGAGACGGTAAGCCGTACGTACGCACGTATGGTGACATGTCATTCAAATGATGGGTAGAATACTGAATATGGCTGGTCCATATTTATAATAACATCATAGTATATAGAAGATACTGGAGTTATAATTTTAGAATTGAAATAATAAACAAAGAGGGAGTGGAAGAAGGAAGAAACATGGAAGAGGGTGATGAAAATGTTACCTGTTCTTCGGGTTCTTCCTTTTGATTTGATCAAAAGGACTCCTTAGGATGGATTTCTGACTAAAGTAAATCTTCTATGATGAAGGGACAGAAGTTGGGAGAGTATTTGGGCAGAGGTTGGCCGAACCAAAAGGCTTGAAAGTGTGAATAAGGTGGTAGAGGTGGGGGCCTTTTATAAGAGGAGAGGAGGGGCTCTTTTGGAAATATTGAAATGTTACATTATTATACAATGCTTTTCGGATTATAAAGGTCCCACAATTATATAATTCGTGGATAAGGTGATAAGGGTTCTAAATCTCTTCATCCAATAGGCTTTTGACAAGTGTAAGCCTTGGATATTGCATTATCTTCTCATTTTATCTAAATCGTTAAATAATGAGGTCATCGCCACATCATAATGATGTCATAAATAATTTAATTTATTTAATGTCTAAAAATTATAAAAAAATACTATAATGTAGTAAATCGTTTTATCTTTCTAATGAATATTTACAATAAAAATTTGGACTTGTGTAACCCCACGTAAAAATTGTTTTAGTAAAACATTCTATGTTTGTGTCATTTTTTACTTTAACATTAAATAAAAGGTGTTTATGTCATTTTCTAACTAAAGTGACTCCATGGGGTCCCCAAGTTGACCCATGGGTTGTCTATGTCGGACATGACTCATCCAATAGGAGTAGGACAAGTGTCATGCTCATCTCATATTATAAAAACATTATTTTTACCTTAAACTACACTAATTACCTCTAATCGCGATTAAGAACTTAAAAGTTACTATTCACCAAAAATTTATTTTAATCTCATTGAACCACATTTTACTTCTTAATGACAACCATGTATGTTGGATTTTTGAAAATCAAATCGCAGAAGTGGTAATATTTCATTTAAAAGAAAAATCAGTTATTTAACTACCACTTAGTGGTTTCACTATTCATCAAAAATTGAAGTTTTTCAGAACAAAGCCAAAATTTCTCCCTAAGCTATAATTGATATTCCGAATTCAAAAATGATATCTATTTTACAAAATTCCAAACATATAAGTCGCATTAATTAATTTTATAATTAATTCCCGCGGTTACAAAAAATGGCGTGTTTCTAAGAAACAATTTATATCAAAAGAATGACAATTGTTTATGTCTGATTTTAATGTTAAATTAATTCTAATGACCACCATTTGTTAAAATGGTAAAAATATATTATAATTATACTTTAAAACCACTAAATAGTATAATTTTTCACTATAAATTATTTTTATTTAAAAAGATGTTTTTAAGTATTTTTCACTCTTCATAAAAAAATTAGAAGTTCTCAGAAAAATCCCAAAAATTCAACATAGGCTAATTTAGATATTCCAAATCCAAATATGAAGTCTATTTTGATAAATAAAATTTATAAAATTTCAAAAAGTAGGTATTACTATTCACAATGGCTAGTTTAATTAGTTGTGGTGTGTGTTAGAGCTCGAGGTTGCGTACAACACACGCTATTGCATTATTCGAAAGGAAACGTACCGTGGAAGCTTGGGGTGTTACATTCTCCCCTCCTTCAAATAATTGCGTCCTCGAAATTTCTAGGGTATTACTGCATAAAAAGACTCGGGTGGTTCTTCATCATAAGTTCCTCAGGTTCCCACGTTGCCTCTTCCATTTTATGATTTCTCCACAAAACCTTTACCAGACGAGTCGTCCGGTTTCTCAGCACCTGCTCCCTCACATCAAGAAACCTGACGGGCTCTTCACAATAGGAAAGATTGGGTTCCAGTTCTAATTCCTCATAGGTGAGTACATGCGTTGGGTCAGGCATGTATTTCCTCAACAGAGATACGTGGAAAACATCGTGAACTTTGGAGAGATTTGGCGGCATCGCCAAACGATAAGCTACAGCCCCAATACGACCTAGAATTTCGAAAGGTCCAATGTACCTGGGACTCAACTTACCCTTCTTACCAAAACGTATAACTCCCTTCCATGGAGATACCTTTAGGAAAACATGATCTCCCACCTGAAATTCCAAAACCTTTCTTTTGTTATCGGCATAGCTCTTCTGCCTACTTTGAGATGATTTGATGTGGTTTTGGATTACCTTCACCTTTTCCATTTTTTCTTCCACCAGTTCTGGTCCCACAAGTTTTCTTTCACCAACGTCATCCCAACAGGTTGGTGTACGACATCTCTTTCCATATAACGCTTCATAAGGTGCCATCTGAATGCTTGAATGGAAGCTATTGTTATAGGAAAATTCTACTAGTGGTAAGTATTGATCCCACATACCCTGAAAGTCAAGAGAGCATGATCTCAACATGTCTTCTAAGGTTTGAATAGTCCGTTCTGATTGTCCATCTGTTTGAGGGTGATAGGCAGTGCTCAAACAAAGTTCAGTATCCAAGGCCTTTTGAAGACTTTTCCAGAATCTTGAAGTAAAACGAGGATCACGATCAGAAACAATCGATAGGGGTACTCCATGAAGTCTGACAACTTCATTAATATATAATCTTGCTAGACGTTCAAGTGGTAGATCCTCCCATATAGCCAGAAAATGTGCTGACTTAGTAAGACGATCAACAATGACTCATATTGCATCATTCCTTCTAGGAGTCTTTGGTAGTCCCATGACAATGTCCATCATAATATTATCCCATTTCCACTCAGGTATGGGAAGAGGTTGCAATACTCCACCAGGATGTTGCCTTCCAGCTTTCACTTGCTGACAAACCATACACCTCGACACAAAATCAGCAATCTCCCTCTTCATATTTTCCCACCAAAAATTTTCCTTCAAATCTCTATACATTTTGGTGCTCCCAGGGTGTATAGAGAAATTGGAACTATGAGCATCATCCAGCAATTCCCTTTTTAGATCAGTTATATCGGGAACACAAAGCCTCTTCCTGAATTTCAAAATTCCATCCTTATATACAAAGTCCCTCAATCTTCCATCATTCACATCTTTAATCTTCTTCTAAAATTCTTCATCATTGGTCTGGGAACTCTTAATCCTTTCTAGTAATGATGGTTTGGCAACCATTTGAAAAAGCATTGATGTTTCACCTTCCCTAGTTATTCCCATGTCCATCTTCACTAGATCCAAGAAAATTGGATCCCTTTCAATTCTCATCACATTCAAAACTCCATGGTCTTTTCTACTCAAAGCATCTGCCACCTTGTTTGCCTTCCCCGGGTGGTAATGTATCGTGCAATCATAATCCTTGAGTAGTTCAAGCCATCGCCTTTGCCTCATGTTGAGTTCTTTTTGTGTGAAAATATACTTCAAACTCTTGTGATCAGTATAAATCTCACATTTTTCACCATAGAGGTAATGTCTCCATATCTTTAAAGCAATGATCACAGCTGCTAACTAAATATCATGAGTAGGATAGTTTCGCTCATGAATGTTTAGCTGTCGTGATGCATAGGAAATGACCTTATCATTCTGCATAAGGACACAACCAAGTCCTTTCTTCGATGCATCACTATAAATAACAAACCCATCATTCCCCGATGGTAGAGTCAATACAGGGGCATTGGCTAATCTTCTCTTTAGTTCTTCAAAACATTCTTCACACTCTTTTGTCCAGAAAAATTTAATCCCTTTACATGTGAGCTTTGTCAATGGGTTAGCCAATCTGGCAAAATTCTGGACGAAACGTCGATAATAACCTGCTAAACTAATAAAACAGCGTACCTCAGTTATACTTTTCGGTGCTGGCCATTCTTGGATTGCCTTGGTTTTAGAAGGATCAACGGAAATTCCATCCTTAGAGACAATATGGCCAAAAAAAGAAATCTCATGAAGCCAGAATTCACACTTGCTAAATTTCCCATATAATTCATGTCTTCTAAGAGTCTTCAGGATAATGCGTAAGTGATTTTCATGATCTTCGTGGCTTTTGGAGTATACCAAGATATCATCTATATAAACCACTACAAAGTCATCAAGATATTCCTTGAAAACTCTATTCATTAGATCCATGAAAACAGAGGGTGCATTAGTCAATCCAAAAGGCATTACTGTAAACTCGTAATGCCCGTACATTGTTCAAAATGCTGTCTTTGGAATGTCTTCCTTCTTCACACATAACTGATGGTATCTAGACCGAAGGTCAATCTTTGGAAAGTATTGAGCTCCATGCAGTTGGTCAAACAAATCACCAATGCGAGGTAGGGGATACTTGTTCTTTATTGTTATAGCATTGATCTCCCTATAGTCAATGCACAACCTCATAGATCCATCTTTCTTCTTAACAAAAAGAACAGGGGCTCCCTAAGGAGAAACACTAGGGCGAATAAATCCCTTATTACTCAATTCCTCTAGTTGTTTCTTTAGTTCAACTAATTCCACAGTGGCCATTCTATAAGGGGTCTTCGATATGGGCCTTGATCCAGGAATTAAATCAATGGAAAACTCAACTTCTCGTTCTGGAGGATGTCCAGGTAAATATTCCAGAAACACATCAACATAATCTCTCACAATAGGTACATCCTCTATTTGAATATTCCCTTCCTCACCCTCGGTAATTTCCTTCTCTTCCTCCCCAATAATTGAATTTAGTTGAGCTACTGGGGGTGGATCTAGATAAGAATTATGTGGCGAAGATTCGGCTCTAAAGATAAGGTGTTCCTTATCATCATCATCAAGAATCGTAACCTCTTTCCTCTTACAATAAATTTTTGCATCATGGTCCGAAAGCCAATCCATACCGAGGATTATATCAAATTCAATCATGGGTATGACGATGAGATCAGCAGGTAAAGAACATTTAGGTTCTCTAATGGGAACTAATTGACAAAACTTTGTTGCAACAATACTTCCCTTAGGGGTTTTGACCGAAAAATCCCTTGTTAAATAAAATTGGAAATATCTAATTTTCTTAGCAAACTGGGAAGATATGAAACAATGCGATGATCCAGAATCAAATAATACATTTTCTAAACTTCAGGAAACCATTAAATTACCTGCCACCACGTCTTTCGGAGCTTCTACCTCAGCAGTAGTGATAGCATAAACCTGGCCTTGATCCCTTGGACTTTTCTGAGGTAAGTTCTCCTGACGCTTAGGACATTCATTTACATGATGCCCCATATCACTGCAATTTTAGCACCGAATGTTGGTAGCTTCCTTATTCCCCTTGCAATCATGAGCTTGGTGACCTTTTTCACCACACTTGTAACAGACTCCCATTCCCTTCAAGAAAGTACCAGGATGTTTCTTCCCACATTTACCACAAGATGGATATTCAACCTTTCCCTTCTTCCCTTTATTTCCATTCCCAGATTGATCAGCAGGTCTCTTCTTCTCTTGCTTTGCTTTAAAGTTATAAGACTTAGAGAATTCCTTTTCCGTCTTGATAGCGCACGAGACAATAACTTCGTATGAAGAGAAGGTTTGTGATACTAAAGCTCGACGGAGAAATGGTTTCAGCCCATCAAAGAAACGATCAGTCTTACTTCTTGGGTTACGTATGTAATCTGCAGCATACCTTGCTAACCTTGTAAAGTTAGCCTCATACTTTGCGACATTCTCATCCTCCTTCTGCCTCAGACTCAGAAATTGCCTTTCCATATCCGCTCGATGGTCTCGAGGAAAGTATTTTTCTAAGAACAGCTCTTTGAACTCCTTCCATTCCATGTTTGTTAATTCATCATCTTCCTTTGTGTTTTGAATTAGTGACCACCATTGATCGGCATCTCTAGTGAGGCGGTAAACTGCCATGGTAACTTTTTCCCATTCACTGCTCCCCAAAGCCTGAAATATTTTCTCTAGGGAATTTATCCATTGCTCGGCTACTAAGGTATTTGTATTCCCATTGAAAGTTGGTGGTTGTTACCTCATTAATCGATCTAACATTGATCCTCCTTGCTGTGGATCAGGGTGCTCCATACGGGTAAGGTTATTATTCATAACCTGAGTAAGTTGTCCCAGTATGGTGATTAGCTGATCGGCACCAGTTTCATCACCAGCCCCACTATAATTATATTGAGCAAGAGGACAATCCCTACATGGAGTGCGTGCATTGATACAGTTTCCATTTCTTCCACTAGGTGCCATTTCTAAACAATGGCATAAACTAGATCAGTTTATGAATCAAAATACATAATCCCATACTTATAAAACACTTAACATAAATTGAACTATTTATGGATATAATCCATAATCATAAAAATGTTTTCGTTGAGGAAGTATATACTCATAAACCCTTCATAATGATTTGTAAAGAAAATGAGAGTTATCCTAAGCATATCCCCCGGGAGTGTCGTAACCAAGAGTGCAGCAAGGCCCGTTGTCGTGAACCAGTTCCCGTTCGAGTCTAGATCAAAGCAGTGTTTTCGGGTTTTACCCCTAGGTACATCTGTGCCAGAGCCGCCTCTACCTGCTCGTATCCAGATAGGGATGTATTTCTCGGAAAACTCATAACATCTCTTCAATACCAAAATTCTAGGAAGTTCTTCTATACTAATCCTCAAAGTTCATCTTAGGTCTATGTGCTCTAATCAGAGTTTATCTAAATCTAGCATCCAAGGTTTGTACTAAACTTCCTCTGATACCAACTGTAACGCCCTAACCCCAGCTACCCAGAGTCGGTGCATTACTTTGTAACATTGGCATGATCACAAAAGATCATGTCTCGAAAGACCGATTAGTTTAGTAGTCTTGGAAACACTAGATACATTCATAAGTCTTTCATTACATCAAAAGTAAACAAACTACAATAACATGGTCTTCATAGTACACACTCATATCTTCACTGACTATTCTCGCAAGTCAGTCATAATACACTTCTTCACATCCTGGAAAATATTTAAACATTGAAAGGGGTGAGCTCAGATGCTCAGTAAGGATAACAATATTGTGGAAGCTTTTATAAGAAAACATAAGCATTTAAGGCAATGTATAACTAAAACAAAAGCCTTATTGAACTTGATCTTCATCATAATATGGAAATAGTAAAATAAAATAATGCCATTACTTACTGACATGGATATTCTACTAGACGAATAATCACATGAAATATCAATAACCACTTTCATAATGTTGGAATGCATAATGCCAGACTATCATAACCACATAGCCAAGGCCTCGTGCCAAGATTACAAATAAGATTTTGTCAAGGCCTTGTGCCAAGACACTAGTTTGTCTCATGAGACCTACCGATGCATCGAGGAGCTATAGCGGGCTCCACCCATCACATATTAAGTCCAATGCATTCCCATATGAAAAGGTTTAAACATAACATAAACATTCTTATTAAAACTAGAATACGAAATGTCAATAATTTCACCATAAACTATGAATGGTATAAAATATCACATCCACAGTCAAACATATCACAAAACCTTCAATACAATATAGAAGTTTTGTATTATAATAAATCAACTTCAAATAAGCGTAAAATCCATCAAAGGATGTTGACATAGATGAAATCAAAACACTTTTTAGAGAAATATCTCTTTCTATTTTTGAAATCATTTAAGAGCCATATAAAACGAAACATTTTCTTGAAAATATTCTTATAAGCTTGTAAGGAAAGCTTTTTAGATTTTATAACGGAGGAAAATAACCGCACCCGCCGTATAAGTTAAAAAAGACATTCTTACCTCAATTTTGTCGAAAAGGTTAAAAAGGACCTTGTTTTGAAAACGACGGAAAGATTCCTCTTATAAAAAGTCAAAAAAGGGTATAAATGACTTTAACCCATATTCGTGTAAATAATAAAAATGTTTTGAAATACATTTTGAATAAACATGGATGTGGATGATAACGAGGTCCCAGTAGATAATTATGTATAAACAACCTTGGATAATGAAGAGGTTGTGAAGTAAACCCTTACCTTGTACTTTTCCTTGGTTGGGGTAGGTTAACCTCTTGTATAATGGTGAAATAATTGTTATTAAATTATAAAATAATCATATACATTCATATGATATCATATATTATCTTTTAACATTGCTTTGTTAACAATATCTTAGATTTATCGTTGTTTCGGGTGTTAACTTACTCGTTTTCTTATATGTTTTGTTACGTAAGTCATGGTTTTCATGGATAGGTTGTATCTTATTCATATCCAGAATGATATCATGTCCTTAAAAATTATTTTTAAATCATGAAGTGATAATTATACTTGAATGGATATGACGGAGAATGAATCTCATCGCGTTCGTGGAGACGGTAGTCCGTACGTACGCACGAGCGACAATATCATTATTTTGATATTAAAATAATATATAATTGGATATTATATTATATATAAAGAATCATTATCATGTTATATTTATTATTTACATTAATTACATATCATTATTATACCCATCTAAATAATAATATATTGAATAACAATTACACCACGACGTGGAGACGGTAAGCCGTACCTACGCACGTATGGTGACATGTCATTCAAATGATGGGTAGATTACTGAATATGGTTGTTCCATATTTATAATAACATCAAAGTATATATAATATAATGGATTTATAATTTTAGAATTGAAATAATAAACAAACAGGGAGTGGAAGAAGGAAGAAACATGAAAGAGGGTGATGAAAATGTTACCTCTTCTTCGGGTTCTTCCTTTTGATTTGATCAAAAGGACTCTTTAGGATGGCTTTATGACTAAATTAAATCTTCTATGATGAAGGAAGAGAAGTTGGGAGAGTATATGGGCAGAGTTTGGCCGAACCAAAAGGCTTGAAAGTGTGAATAAGGTGGTAGAGGTGGGGGCCTTTTATAAGAGGAGAGGAGGGGCTCTTTTGGAAAGATTGAAATGTTAAATTATTATACAATGATTTTCGGATTCTAAAGGTCCCACACTTATATAATTCGTGGCTAAGGTGATAAGGGTTCGAAATCTCTTCATCCAATAGGCTTTGGACAAGTTTAAGCCTTGGATATTGCATTATCTTCTCATTTTATCTAAATCGTTAAATAATGAGGTCATCGCCACATCATAATGATGTCATAAATAATTTAATTTATTTAATTTCTAAAAATTATAAACAAAATACTATAATGTAGGAAATATTTTTAGCTTTCTAATTAATATTTATAATCAAAATTTGGACTTTTGTAACCCCACGTAAAAATTGTTTTAGTAAAACATTCTATGTTTGTGTCATTTTTTACTTTAACATTAAATAAAAGGTCTTTATGTCATTTTCTAACTAAAGTGGCTCCATGGGGTCCCCAAGTTGACCCATGGGTTGTCTTGGTCGTCCATGACTCATCCAATAGGAGTAGGACAAGTTTCATGCTCATCTCATATTATAAAAACATTATTTGTACCTTAAACTACACTAATTACCTCTAATCGCGATTAAGAACTTAAAAGTTACTATTCACCAAAAATTTATTTTAATCTCATTGAACCACATTTTAATTCTTAATGACAACCATGTATGTCGGATTTTTGAAAATAAAATCGCAGAAGTGGTAATATTTCATTTAAATGAAAAATCAGTTATTTAACTACCACTTAGTGGTTTCACTATTCATCAAAAATTGAAGTTTTCCAGAACAAAGCCAAAATTTCACCCTAAGCTATAATTGATATTCCGAATTCAAAAATGATATCTATTTTACAAAATTCCAAACATATAAGTTGCATTAATTAATTTTATAATTAATTCCCGCTGTTACAAAAAATGGCGTGTTTCTAAGAAACAATTTATATCAAAAGATTGACAATTGTTTATGTCTGATTTTAATGTTAAATTAATTATAATGACCACCATTGGTTAAAATGGTAAAAATATATTCTAATTATACTTTAAAACCACTAAATAGTATAATTTTTCACTATAAATTATTTTGATTTAAAAAGTTGTTTTTAAGTATTTTTCACTATTCATAAAATAATTAGAAGTTCTCAGAAAAATACCAAAAATTCAACATAAGATAATTTAGATATTCCAAATCCAAATATGAAGTCTATTTTGATAAATAAAATTTATAAAATTTCAAAAAGTAGGTATTACTATTCACAACGGCTAGTTTAATTAGTTGTGGTGTGTGTTAGAGCTCGAGGTTGCGTACAACACACGCTATTGCATTATTCGAAAGGAAACGTACCGTGGAAGCTTGGGGTGTTACACTTGATTATACGATTATATCGCCAATAATTACCACCAATTTTTTTATGTATGTCCCGTAAATATTTTCATGAAGTTGATTAATACGGTAGGGACATATTTTAGTATGATTACAATCACTATGAAATGAAACTGTCAATATTATATATTTAAGGGTGTCTTATGGACATCTTCTCTCATGAAATTGAGATAATGATATCCATAATGAAGATATACCTCATAGAAGAACTGAACACCTTGAATTTTGTTGAACAATTCCTCAATACATGGTACAACATACTTGTTCATTATTTTGGTCTTATTAATATCGTAATATTCATTGTACGTCTACATTGATACATCATCATTCTCCAATGTGAGAACATGTACACCCCATATGGATCTTCTGGGGTGTATAAACCATTTTTTTCTTGTTCTCTTTTATTTCCTTATATAACTCTTCATGTTTTATTAGGTTCATCTTATAATGGCTCATAAATATATGTGTGGCTCCATGTATGTTTTGAATTGAGAACCATAGATCATGACCAAGAGGAATTATAGATAAATCATTAGAGAATAAATCAATATACACCCTCACAATGGGAATTTCCTTAGGGTTAATTAATTCCTTTAACTCAACAACTTGATTATTATGTGCTTCTTCTTTTTCATTCAACCCCATATAATATAGAGATTCGATAAATGGGATTCATAATCATCCTTGCTTATATGTAAGACATTTAGAAATATTGAATGACATTTCCTTTACCTGACTATTGATTTCAACTATATATAATGAGAATCAATATATTCCCAATACTTCATCCAATTCTATTAAATTATTAATTATGTGACTTATTGGAAAAATCTTACCACATTTGAGAACTAAGTATTATTCCAACAACTATGTTTCAATAATAACAGCACTTTGAGTTCTCATATGTATCTCTCTTTCATGGTATTAGTATAGTGATTCCTTGGTAATAGAAAACTTGACGTTTATAAAGCAATCAATATATTGGTAATCAAATAAAATTTTCACCATTATTTATTATATTGTAAGTGTACATTTCACTACTATATTATATTTCTCTAACATAGTTGTGGTGTGGGTATGTGATTTCCCATAAGACATTGTTTTTGGTAGTTGGCCCTTAGGTTAGTGCTAGGAATTGTATATTTATCAACATCCATTTAGTTAATGCCATGTATGATGGTTTATAAATTCTATTCCTCCATCACTTTGAATAATTAATTCAGTTATTTTATACATTCAGGTGTTTTATATCCTCCTATCCCTTACTTCATGCATTTCCTCATTCCATAGATGAAATTACTATGGTTGTACATTATAGATCAGTAACATTTGGGTGATTGAGTCATCCCCCCTTTATTAGTGGATCCCCAATCTCTAAACATTTTACTTCTATTCTTATCGCCATATCCATGAAAGAATTACCCAATTTTTATCGATAATTTTAGAGTACACTATACTAACACCTCATATTACTAATGTCTTTAATAGTTGGAGGTTTTTTAATTTGTAATTTTAAATAAATTATCTATATATCTATCATTAATGATAAGAAAACATAAGGCATATCTTGTAAGCCTTTTTAAACTCACCACATAAGTTTAAATTTATTCACTCTCCTTTTTCATAATCTATAATAAATTTTCACCATCTTAGTTTATTGATTTTGAGTAAGAAGATTCTTAAGAATTGCCATCATAAATTCTTTGTACTCATTTGCATGTCCTTTTTATATTGACTTTCTATTCTTGACCAAGGTCCAAAAACATTCATCTTACCCATATCAATGGGTTAAAACTAGATTAAATTTTTCTTTAATGAGAAAATTAGGCATTAATTATATATCTTCTATGGATTTGACGATTTTTTTGAATCATGTGCATAAAAAGTTTCACTAAATGTTGGTGGTCAATTTTTTTAGTAGACATAATAATGAATTTATCATTATTTGATGAATAAATATGTCTCACTCGGTTTAGCTTATTATTCAAAATGTATTGAATTAGATAAGTACTTATATATGGTTTTTTATTCAACACCCATTGCATTCACAATGTAATTTGGTAAATAGTTGCATTGTCCATCACATGGGTTATTGGTGTGATTTCCCCTAGTTCCCTTTATTTTTTATAAAATATGGTAAAAAATAATATACGTCAACAAATAAAAAATAAATAACTTATATTCATTTCTAAATAATTTCTCATTTATTTACTAATGAGACCCCTAATTTTATCATAGGTTATCTTTTTCTAACCTAATTACTAAATAAATTAAACATTACATTAATACCAACTATATTGACCATAATATTTTATACATGATTTATTAAATCAATTTTATGATAACAATAATATGATTATGATTATAATCCCCAATTGAATGGTTTAGTATCATAGAAAATTAGGTTTTCATAATGTAATAATATATAAAAAATAAAACATTATTTAATTATTTATACATAATCCCATAATTATATGTAATATTCTCTAATAGATTGGAGAAGATTGGTCACAATTTTCTTGATTCTTATATTAGGTTTTTCATCATGCTTATTAATAGTGAATGATAAATAAGGGATGATACAAATAGTCTAATATGTTACATAATTCCAATTAACCTCTAACACTCACATAGTTATGAGTGTACCTATCCTAAGTACATAATGAGTAAAAATAATAATCCCAGAAACGCCACCTCAAACTAGACATGCTTAGATATCAAAACAAATTTAAAAAAAATAAGTGAAAAACACCACAATGAATCCTGATGGTTATCTAGAAAACATGGGATTTAACTGAGGGTTGATAAAAAACATGATTTTGGTAATATAGTGGTATCATCTCTATATCACCAGAGCATTTTTTGATGTTTTTGATTCCTATGAATTATTGTTATATAGATCACCCAATTTTTGTTAAATTTTACAACCATACTCCACTTTAACACTCTCATTCATCTAACTAGGTCAACTATACTACCTATTTCTTTTTGTGAGTGATGAATCTCCACTAAGAGCCTTCATTTTCATCATACAAAAAAAAATATTGAGGTTGGAACTTTATTTTGCATGTATTCTTCTAATATTCCATCAAAGACACGAAAAAACCAAGTCTTTATGAAGTTGTGCAGGACATAGGGGGTCCACATATGGATGTGTTGGCTATAGGAGGGGGGTATGGGTGGCATGGTTGTGGGGGATTCCTTGGGAAGGTATATGGAATGTGGTGAAGATATAAAATGGGAGGGGGAAAGCACCTAATGATACTTTATATAGTGAATGGGGGGATTTAATATGGGGCATTGTGTGGCTATTTTAGCAACTATAAATGTGGTTATACTAGGAGGATAATAAAAGTGTGGGGGTAGGGGACACCAAATGATTCCCTTTGTCTAGGATATGCCATCCTACCAGGCGAAATATCATTGGGTATATCCGTGATTAAAGATAGAGGGGAGGGAATGATAGGTCTATAGAACTCACTCTTATTCCATGTTACAATGGTGGAGAGTTGTCCAAATACACAAAAAATAATCTCAAATGGATATCATGGTATTTATTTATAGTGAATGGTAAATATGGAAGGATACCTAAAAACCTATGTGGGATTAAACACAAATTATCCTCTAATATTATCCTTTTTATCTAAATTCACATGAGGATATATATTAATGAAATGGGGAGTTTAATTACTCATAAATGGAGGAAAAAAGGATGGATCATAAGATAAAAAAATATAGTACATGGTTGATCATATTAAACATAATCGTATCGTTATCTAAGGATCATCATCAATGGAATATAAAATTATATTGAAAATAGAACTGAATGTCACATACTCATGATAATGAAACACCATAACATTGTGTAAAAATATCATTGTAGGGTCCAAAAAACATTGAGAATGGATATACAGACTCCCATAATCACTATGAAGAGGGAAGAAAACATTCTTATAGGTCCTTCAAAGAAAATGAAGGAAAATGTGATTGAAAATTTTATAAGAAACATGAATAAATAATATATTAAAATGGTTTTTAGTGTACCATATAACATTATTGGGCATGGTTTGTGGGGAACATGATCCGAAAACCATTGGTACGTGGATGGAAGAAATGAGGCACTGGCCCACGGGGTGATGGCCAGCACACCCTGGATACCGCGAGCCCTGTCTTTGGTGAAATATAGCATTGAAATTGAATATTCATACCAAACCTCAAACTAAGATGCTCGTGAATGATGAAATATTGCAGGGTTCCATGAACTACATCTCATAAACCATAGCCTCTGCAACCCCTAGTTGACCGAGTCTTATGCAGGTTGGGATATGTCTTTATAGGCTTCTGCAAATGGTGTCGCATGCAAATAGATTTGATTTCCCCAGTTCTCTATAAAAGGAGACCAGGGGGAATTGGAAAAAAGAGTGGATATAGTTGGAAAAGAGAAAAAAGGATACCATAGAGGCTAGAAGAAAGGATTTGGATACAGAGCAGTTCCTGAATTCAATTTTTATTCATCGATGAAGTTTGAACCATGAATCACTTTTACACAGGTATAACCTACCGTGAACCACAAAATATAACAAAATTAACAATAAGTGATGAACTGCAAAACTAATTGGTTGAATCATGAACCATGAATCTCTCACTGATGAATTCCACATGAACCAAAGGGTTAAAAACCTTCTACAAATGGTGTTCCACATATAGTATTGTTTTTTGGATCGATCCCTATACAGCTTACTTCATCAATATGTGGATGGGACCCAGAATGACATGGCGACCCCCATTCAGAACCGCATAATACTTTAGGAAGCAGTTGTGTATAAAAACATCCACATACCGTTTTGGTGGACAGATAACCCATCATCCTATATAGGATTATAATATGTGGGACTACCCCTATCACTCATGAAAAAATAGAATGAGGAATGTGTTCTCCTCAGGTGTCTCTCCCTCCAGCTTCGATCATTCCGCTCCATCCCCATATAGTTCTTCATAGTTCCTCCATGAACCAGTCCATTGGAATCAGGACAAATCCTCTTCCAATGCCACCAAACATGTATGATTAGATAATCAGGAATAGTAGCACACCCTTCTAAATCTACATAGTTAAGATAAGAGGAGTCAAGAGGGTCGTCCCCACAATGGTTTGGACCCCTATAATGTCTCTAATTCTACATTCCCAAGGTGACCCAAGGACTGACTATGGGATTCTAACATGAACCTCCCTATAATCATGTTTAGGGGAAAACATTGGACTTTACCCCTACCCCAATCCAAAATCTATGACCTTAAACTATGCGTTTTTATCATGAACACATGACATTAAACTATAAAGTATTAGTCCTACACACATGATGTCAAACTGTATGTAACTCATCCCCATCACATGAAATTAAACTATGATGCCATCATCCAAGATGTATGAATTTAAACTTTAGTATACTCTATATGACTTCTTAAGGGAACTCCTCCTGTGTTAATCCCCTAATCTTTTTTCAGATGTATCACTCTTCATCAATCTCACCTCATCTCAAGATGTGTCCAGATAGATCAACAAGACATGACTATAATAGAAATCAACACAGGGGAGGGTTGCATGCATAATTCCTCCCTTTCCCTATCCCATCTGGATTGTAGCCATGACCTCTTCTACCATCGTCATCCTTCATTTCCATTAGTGGAGAAGATAATTAATTTCCATGCTGAATCATTCACATCCTCTCGTTTCTCACACTGAGCATGACTCATGTGGTCTTAGAGGTATGTATTGATATCAAATTAAAAAAACCAATGATGAACTATGAGAACTGTGTTTCCCAACACAAATGGGATACATAGGATGCCTTTGTCTAAGCCCGAGTTCCATATCATCTCTTCCATGAAATGAGAAATCATTCCCATGTCAAGTTAGAAACATCCATGTAAAATCCCCACCCACAATGAACTATGAGAACATTTATTCCTCTTCAAACAAGGATGTATAAGATGTCTGCTTGAAGGCCTGATCTCAAAGTGGTGCCCTCCAAAAAAGTTCACCTAATTATGCCAAAAAATGGGGCTCCACCCAGGAGTATTCCCCAAGCTAAATGAACTATCAATACTCTGATTCCCACCATTATTGGGTTATGTAGGATACCTGAACAAGGCACAATATCAATGGACATTCTCCTCAAAAGCCAGTCCAGAAAAAATGATCCCCAAAATATGAAAGGGATCCTTCCTCAGTAGTAGTCCCAATAACCAAACTACATGGGCTCTGATTCATCACTGATGGATATTTAGGAAGCCCATATAATGTGTTCGACCCCAACATAAAAATATATTTCATCCCTATAGGATATTTATAAATTAAATATCACCCCATTTCATGGCTTCAGTCTGCATTGCCTCTAGAACATCAAATCCATGCATATCCATGACGATCCTTCAACCCAGGGGTAGACTATGGATATAATCTCTGAGAATGACATGAGGATTCAGGAAAATATTAACATGACATAAATTTATAAGGGAGTCTGGGAATAGGTAATAATCCCACCCACAATGGAGTGATGATCCCGACCTCCCAACCTCTCGACCAATAGAGTCTTTAAGTGTCGTTTTCCAAATCGCCAACCAACGAGCTCTTGCCTTTGAAATGAAAGTCCATGAATCATGGATACCAAGGTCGTTGGTTGTTTTTGGTTAACAGAATAAACCTATTTGAGACCATCCAAGGAATTCATATCCTATGAGGACTGATTACACAAATACATAACCCATTCAAATCACCCACCCATTCCATTTAACTATGGAACCTCTCTCATAATGTGGAAGGGATAAGCTGACCACTACCTCCATGGTCAATCCAATACCCCCTAAAACATAATGATGCAGATAGGGATGAAAAAAAAATCATTACATGAAACTCTCTACCATAAAAAATGATTGATGATTCACAACGGGCCACATTTTCTTCTCCCCCAAATGCCAACCTAGCATAAAAAAACAAGGTAAACCCGAAGTGAATCCACAACCAAGGTGGCATGCCTACACCACAAAATCCCCTTTTCCACAGAAAAAGATAAGGGACATGCTAAATGGTAAAATATGCATATAATCATGATATTTTGATTTTATGGGGTTTTGTTTTCTGTATTTTTAATATTTTCAGGTTTCTAGAGAAAATATCGATCCAAATGGTATTCCAATAACCAATGCCAACACACACCTCAGAAATCCCATTGGTGGTCGGGGCCCCAATGAAGAGTGAGAACCCTCTCTATCCCATCATCTTCAACATTGGGAATCAACATGCTGGTTAGAGCGTACCATCATAATGATACTCTCTCCATAGTGGAAACCAATAGATAGGCCATCCAATCTAAAAAATCAGACTAGCCACCTCCTCAGCAATGGTCGACTCCACAAAAGGCATCCTTTTGTTGTCATCTCAATCCCTTTTTGGATCTTGTCCTCGAAACATGAAAAAATGTATCTCACTTACCATTGAAATATGGATGAAGTTGATTTTGATGACTTCATCCCAACTATCTACCAGTCGTACTCAGGGGCCCCTATTGGAGAGTGCTACCACCAAGACTGGGAGACCAATTATCATCACTCCAAATAGGATATCATGGTGAGGGAACCTAAAAAAGTCTAAAGGACATTGGCCCATCAGGATGCTCTCTAAGGGAGGAAAACATACAACTAGGAGTTGAACAACACACTGAATCTTTTAGGAGGAAACCCTCCTTAAAAACATGACATAATTTAATGCAAAAGAAAACACCTCTTCCCCCTCCACTGAATCCTACCATGGGAATAGGGTACCACAATATGAGCACATGCACATTCCTTCTAGTGATAGACGGTCCCACTGTGCAGAGAGAACGGTGAATTACATGATGATGGAAATATCTTTTGATGTGAAAGAATACAATCATCCTAATAGAATTGAAATTAGATACAGGAAGGCACAAATATCCACTGATTTCCATCAATCCCACCATACCAATATGGAGGATAAAAAACTTGAGAATAGTCACATTCCTATAGGTTCATACAATGACTGTGAAAACAATATAGTGGCATGAGAGAAGATGGAAATTAATTCTTGTGAAAATGTTGTCCACCAGTCAAATATGGTGGAAACTAGGGATGAAAAATACAATTAGACTCATTCATTTATCCCAGAAATGGCGAATTGTCAGTTTCCACATGCAACCTATAGAGGGAGAAAGTATGCAAAAAATCCTACTCCAACATCAGAATGGGCCTTCATACTCATTCCCACAAATGATGTACCTCAGAATGTCTTGAAATATGATGGAATGCCAGATGAATATTCAAGACTGTATCCTCATGAAATGAATAATTGACATTGCATCGGTGAAAAAGGCGAGGGATCATGCCAAATATTCAATTTCATTGAATGGAATGACTTACCTTAAAATGATTTGGTCACACCGAATCAGTTATGAATCCCTGCTTCTATCTTGGATGGTTGAAGACAATATACCATGATACATGGACAACCTGATATGGATCAAATAACAATTCCCACTAGGGGACGTCTGTTCGATGTGGTTTCTGCTCTAGGGTAGGCATATATCCCTGATAAAACTCAAAAACTTTATCAACATATCCTGGTGAAAAAATAGGAAAAAATAGGGACCCATATATAAAGGTCATTTACAATAGTAGAAGGCCTTTGATACATGCATAAGAGTGCACAAAAATGAAATGTGACAAGGCAATCGAAAAATGTAGAGAATATACATTATTCTTCTCTACTAGCAGCTGGTGTTCCTGACGCCCTCAAGTATATATCAATAATTTCTCAAGACCCTATTAGTCCATTACCATATTATTGAAGTGGGATTAGCAGCTGTAAATTCTCTCCCCACAATGTTTCTATATACTACATTGAATGTCCTCCCCAGAGCACACATGAGGGCTTACTCCATGGGCCCTGAATGAACAATCCCAAGATCCAATCTCTTGATACGTGTTTGGGTAGCCCTATCCTTGATAAGAAGATTAAATGGTAATAAGGAACTCCCCTATAGTTTTTCAACCCTACTAGTCCTCCATAGGCTATATTCTATTAGTATGATTCTCCTTGTAGTCATATGTTGTGTCATGATGGCAGTCCTCTCCATGATTAGATCCATTAAGAAGGCCCTACCTGTAATTGATGTTGTTGTGAGGTCCATCCCCATAGAAACATCAATAAAAGAGAAGTTACTATCCTCAATGATGTTTATCCTCAAGGACCTCCCCTTGATGTACACTTCAAATATTCTCCCTCTATCTAGATATCATTTTGTTATAGTAGTCCTCACCATCATCGTTGTCATCAATAAGGTCATCCCTCAGTGACATCTAGAAGCTCGAAGGTCCTCCCCTCACTACTTCCTACCCAAAAGGTCCTCCAGGGGATATACACTATAGGGACATTCCACATGTTTGAGAATCAGGTTGAAATGGTATCCCTCATCATTTTAGAACTGATTTCTATGGTCCTCCCTGCAATAAAACTTCACACTCGCAAGAAGGTCCTCCCCCTCTCCGGACAAATATCGAAACCCTCCTATGATAAGGTACTAAAAAATATGGAGTCAGACATGTAAAAAACTATGTCTATGAAGTGTGATGTCCTTTCCAAAACAAAGGATGGTCTGGGGCCATGTTCATCTTCCAAGACATCCCCACATCACTCGCATATCAATGAGGCTCCTACCAACCCTACTGCCTGGATTGAAATCATTAAGAATTACTCAATAATTTACTATCAAGTAGATAAGTCCCCTAAAGAACAAAAAATAGATATGTGGATTGTGATAAGATAAATATATAGGGATGATATACCAGTGATGTATCACCCCACAACCACTTCTCAATTAAACATATGAAGGGAGTTGTCTGAGGAATGTATACATAACAATAACCTCAATATCCTAGAAACACTCTGTCATCTAAAAGAAATTTTCATGCCCTATGAATTTTATCAAAACTATTTCGTCATATTAGGAGAGCTTCACAATATAATTATCCTAGAATCCCTCATGTCTGCATGGTGTCCACAATAAAAATGGTTAAAGAATGAAATTGTACTGGCCTACCTCCACATGATGCACAAGTGGTGTTTCCTCATTAGGGAAACCCCATCTGGAGATAATATCTGGGGATGAGGAGAACATGAAGCTATAAACTTCATCCCATTCCCTGACCTGTAGACCTTATCGAATATTTAATCTTTTAATTTCATTCCCCAAAGGTGGAAATCAAATGAAACCCATGCTTTGGAAAGGTGGAACGCATGAAAAATACCGACCTTGAGTACGTCTAAAAAAAATGAGGCCTGTTGAGATCAATCAATTGGGAAGCTTCTGAGCTAGGAGACTGAGAAAATATTATAGGCTTCACACCTAAGGGAGTTCAACCAGGAATTAGTTATCCTATCTTCAAAAAAATCCTCTGATAACCAAGCACCATACAAGGATCACACCTGCATGGGAGTGGGTAAAATCAAGAAGGTGGAAATACCTTCAGCTACCACCACAATATGGGAACATAACCTGTTAATAGATTTGGGGGAATATTTATCTCAAAATTACCTTTTTAGTCCTAAAAATCTTGGACACACCTTTTCAATAGAGGAATGGGTGTAACCCCATCCCAACGGGTTGGGGTGATTTTTACCCCAAATTCCTACACATTGGATGTCTGCCTTCTCCCATCTATGAGGAATTATGATCAGAGTGGTCACCCATTCTACCCCATCTCATGGTTCATCCGCCTGGATAAAGGATTATTGTGAGGTGAGATCAGGTCTCCCTTCATGTCTATATTCTCCATGAAATTCGAATAATACCACAAAATGTAAGGAGAATGTAAAACAAAGGATGAAAAAAAATCATTTACCATTCGTCTTCAGTTACACAACTGCAAATGTGGTATAAATCAGTGAACACAATTAACATCAGTCCCATAGATCTCAGAGGAAATGATACAATTGAATATGATGCAAGAAAAGATGGTTTTGTCCTAGAGGTGGCCCACACTGAGCCTGATGGTGTGTATACCCGGAATCAGAGAGATTCCCTATATTTTGGGACACCCTCAAGAAACCTATTACTACCTCACTTACAAATTTACAACAATGATAAGAATAAATACAATGTAATATATGACTCACATTCTTCTCTCCCTAAGAATGTGTTATTCATGTTCAGGGAAATATTTTCCAAGCAAGTCGAATAAATGAAAGTGCATAGGAGAATCAATGTTGAGTTACGTCGAGGAAGCTATCTTACCGAATGTTTTCATCAAGAAAAAATTAAAGTTGTTTTCCTAGAAGAGGGTCCTCTTCCATAGGAACTCATACTAGTAAATAAAACTAATATCGAATGCCCATTCATTTCAACAATAGGACCCTCAGTCTATGTGTATCTGGCTCTAGAAAGACATTGGGACTTCCCTCATCTGGGGAAGCAGCCATAATATTTTTAGGAGAACCCAAAAAAGATTCCCTTAGATGGGGATTCTCTCTAAATTACAGTATCGTTGGCATATCTAGTTTTTACCCCCGCTACACCCACCAAAATTATGTCTGGAATGATATTCATCAAGGGCTCTGGAATACTGTTAAGCAGTTGACATCCTAACTGGAAGCCAGAGAAAGGTTGCATTCTCCAATACAAATACAATGAAAACCTTTCCTTGATTGGGTGAGCAATTTTTCTCCACCAAAAAACATTGGGAACCCCGTATTCCTAATCTATAAGGCTCAAAAGACCCGAAATATAATTCAATGCACTATAAATCTTATTGTGAATACATGATGGGAACATCAGGTAATTAAGATGTAGTGAAACTCAGGTTCTTCATGATAAATCTATAGGGTTCAACCCCCCTGTATGTCGGGTATTACCCCCTCTTGTCCCCCTTACTACCCCCCCCCCCTCAACAGAAGGGAGGCTTAAGCTTAATGTGGATGCTTCCATCCCCATTGATGGGCTAGTTTCTCTCGAACTTCTGGCTCGAATTCATCTAGGGCAGGTTATTGCAGCAAAATATGAATTACATCATGCCCTATGGGAACCTGCAGTAGCGGAAGCCTATGCTATCCTTGAAGGGATGAAGCTTGCTTTGGAAAGTGGATGGGTTGATATCATCATTAAGTCTGACTACCTTACTATTATCAATTCTATTAACCACCATGACGCTGGACTCCAGCCTTTTGGCCTCATCATCAGGTGAATCCGCTCACTTTTCCAAAGGCTTCTCTTGCTGCACCTTCTCCTTTACCAAATTCGAATGAAACAATGAATCCCACCAGCTTTCGGCCTCAGGCCCCTTCAATGTCAACAACCTATGGCTGGACAATTTCCCTTCATGTCTCTACTTATGCATGGCTACGGATCTTCATCATTAATACTACCTCTTTTTCAAAAAAAAGTCAATCCTTTAATGTTGTGGAAACTCATAGAAGGACCCTCCAAACGAAACAACAGGAACCCGGGAGTTTCTCTTCCCCTACTGGAAGAAATCTGATCCAAATCACCTTGGTGTATCATTCAAAGTAAGAGAAGATGTATAATCAGCCAAGACATGAAGGTGGACTAGTTCATCTAAACATAGAAAATATAGGAGCACCATCAGCCCTGGTCATATAGGCTAGACCTTCTACATCCAAAGCTCAAGCCCCTAAAGCACCCATGAAAGTGGATCCCCAGGTCAGGAAGAACCTCACTTTAGAGAAGAAAATTTTTATTATGAAGTAGCTAGCTTCAATACAAGCTAGTATATTGATTCTTGATGCCTTGAATATGTCTACAGACCACAGGGAGGCTCTCATCAATGAATTACGAAGTTCCCATGAATTCGAGGCTGATGTAGCATCTTCTGAAATATATTGGACTCAAGAATAATCTAAATAATTCTAATATTTCATCTCTTTTATATATCATTATGAAGAAACCATCATGCAAGGACACATCAAACCCTTATATGTGTCTAGAAAGATAAAAGTCATTGATTTTAGAAAAAATTTCATCGCCAATGGCTCTGGAGTTAACCTCTTCCCGCTGTGAACTATTCTTTAGTTGGGATATGATGAGGATAGTATGACACCATGTAAAACAATTATTCTAGGATATGAATATAGTCAGTAGAAGTCGTTGGGATAAATCAAGCATAAAATAGGGCTGGGTGACCTCATGTCTGATTCCAAGTTTCTGGTAGTACATACAAATAAAGCCTTCAATGTCTTTTTGGGAAGGCACTGGCTAAATCAGCATGATTAAATCCCCTCATCATACCATCAGTGTGTCAAATATAGTTCTAATATAAAAAACCAGTCCTTGCGAGTTGATAAATTCTTATTAAATTCCTGTGAGTCACATTACATCGATGCAGGGTTATATGAACTGAAGGAAATGAAATCCTTGGAAGACAATGTTGGTTAAATCACTACCCCAATGGGTTGGAAATGTCTCCCTCCAATCCCCTAAAATAGCTTATGGAATTTTATGTATTACCCATCTACGAGGCTGAGTTCATAAGTTCAAGCTCAGGTGCGGACTACGAATTCTACATGGTTCTCATGATAACTACCAAGTCCAAGGTTGTTGAAAAGGACACTAACCCCCACGATGATGGTAAAGCCAAAAAAAATGCTCCCATCCCATCCCTAGGACCGGAGATAGGTACTACCTTAGTAACTAAGGCAGAATACATTGACATGTCAGTAATATAACATGAGGATACTCCTCATCCCCCATTACAACATCTTAAAAAAATTCCCCATAGTTAGCAAGGAAAAAGGAAATGTTTCAGTTTCTAGAATTTAGAGTTTTGATTCACCTACCAAAATCAAATAGCTCATATCACAAATCATATTCCCATTATAAGAGGAAGAATATGATGAGGAGGATTAGGATAAAGGGGAAGAAGTAGTAGTTGAAGAAGAATATCTCAAAGATTCCCCTCCCGTATTCGAAGAGGGAACCTCCACCACGATCGATGAACTTAGAGAGATAGACCTGAGCACTGCAGACGACCCACGACCAACTCTGATTAGTGTGGATATCCCTTTCAAAAAGTATGAGAAATATAACTCCATGGTAAAGAAGAATTGAGATGGTTTTTCTTGAAACTTTATAGAAATTATAGGCCTTGATCAGGAGGGTGATACTCATCACCTAGGTCTATCAAAAGACCATCTTGGATACATGTAGGCTGCTAGAAGCCCCCCCCCCCCCCGCTGCACACACACGTGATACCAAAATAGAGATTGATGTTGACAAAATAATCAATGATATCATCATTTGGGATTTCCAATATCAGATCTGTCTTGAAAACATAGTACATTTCAAATAGAAGAGTGGACCAATTAGAATCTGGATTAACATCAGGGATCTCAATTGGAACTGCCCAAAAGATGATTTCCCTATCCTGATTATGTAATTTTTTGATCAATGCTACTACTAGATATGATTCATTCTCATTAATGGATGGATATTCCCGATAAAAACAGATCCAAATGGTTTGAGAAAATGAAGAAGCCACTACATTCAGGTCCCCCTGATATTATTATGTTATAATGTTATGCCCTTGGGTCTGAAAAATTATGGCACTATATATCATCACACCATGCATCACATTTTCAAGCCTTTCCTATGATAATTTTTCGAGTGCTACAAGAACAACATGGTGGTTGAATCACAACAACACTCACAACACATGATTGATTTTGAAACTATATTTAATAAACTAAAAGATCACATTGTAAAGTTGAATCACCTAAATTATGATTTTGGAGTTACTTTGGGGACATTCCTCAGCTTCGTGGTACACCATCACGTCATTGAAATCGACCATGAGAAGAAAAAAATCTAACATTGGATTGTCTCCACCTCGCAAACTCACATAGTTTTGAGGTCTCTAGGGGCACCTAGCCTACATTCTATTCTTTATGATCAACTTGGTAAATAAGGGTTTTCCTTTCACTAAGTGGATAAAGAAAGGGGTCGTATACCAAAGGGATAATGAATACAAGAAGCATTCAAAAATATTAAAAGGTATCGTCTAATCCAATACATTTTCATTCTTCTAATTGAATGAATACCACTTGTATTGTACATAACCTCCTTGGAATAGTTTCTAGGAACTTTTATTACCTAGAAGAATGATGAAAACAATGAGATAACTTTTATTACCTTAGCCTTACAATGATTGATGCTAGTACTAAATATAAAAATATTGAAATGAACTTCCAATCGCTAATAATTTCAGTTTAGAAACTCAAGCATTACCTACAGCAGCACGAGGTCAATTTGGTTTCTCACTATAAATAGCTCAAGTATATACTCTATCATCCTATATTAATTGGATGCCTATCAAAGTGGGAACTTATCCTACAATAGTTTGACATATGGTACATCCTCTAGAAAACCGTAAGAGGCCAATAGTTATCAGATTTCTTGGAAGAAAACCTCTTAGAAGAAATGACCCTATTGGATATTGATATTCCTAATTAAAACTTATTCTCAGACCATGAAGTCCCCCATGCCTGGGAAAATTAAATTGACGGTGCCTCTAGAATCCTAAAAAGGAAAAGGATAGATGATCCCATGCTAATAAATTGTAGGGATAGGAGTTACACGCATATATCCAATAATTCAATCTTTACTCCTTAATTATTGCAGGGGGTTTACAAATAATGAAGGAGAATACCAGGCTCTCATTGTCGGCCTAGAGCAGGCACCTCATGCTGGAGAAAAATGACTAAAGATAAATGGTGATTCAAAGGTGGTCATCACATAGGTCAATAATGACAATGATATTATGAAATAAGTGTTGGTAGAATTTATGAACCATGTATAAGATCATAGGGAAGAATTACCATAGGAACCAACACTGAAATATGTCCCCCAATCACAAAATGCTAAAGATGATGCATTGGAAAATGCATCCACAACCTTGGATGATCTAGATCGGGAAGAAACAATAATCATAATTACCCACTAATGGATTTTATAAACATTCATTCTGAATAATACAGGACAAATTGATGAGATTATCCCCATTCATGAGCCTTACAGTCACACCACTGGTTAGATGTCTCCCATTGAAAACAACTTACGGAGGGGGGAACTCTTACCAAATAGGGATAGTAGATAGAAGATTCGGAGGGGGAAGTAATTTTTTTTTCTAAAATGGATAGATCGAGGAAAAGGTTCTCTAAAAATAAGTCCATGATGGAGTCCTTATGTGGTGAATCATTGAAGAATAAATTGCTTCCGTCATAAATGAAGTGCACACTAGAACTTTTGGGGTACACCACTCAGCAGCCAAGCCCTCCCATCAAATTCAATGTCTTGGATACTATTGGACCACTATAAAACATGATTTTTCCACATTTTAAATGAATTTACATACCTACCAATTCCATTCCAATTTCATTCACCATCCCCCAGAAATACCTCTCACAATATAAGTACTCCTACAATTTTCTATATGGGGGACGAATATTGTGGGGATATATACTCCCACAATATCCAGGAAATTTACATTCAATCTCATTGCAACAATATTCTTTTCCAAATGGGATGAGGTCACACCATTTAAAAAGTTCTGGGAAATAATCATTAATAGATATATACATGAAAACATTATTACCAGATTTTGTTCCCCAAATACAATACTTATGAAAAATGGTACCAAATTCTACTCTAGTGAGTTGGAAAAGTTAAACTAGTTGTACAAAATCAAATCCATCCATTAATCCAATAATCATGCAATGAAAAATTGGCTAATAGATAATTTAAACAAGACTCTGTCCAACATAATCTTGAAGATGGAAGACAAGGACAAGAATTCGTTTCCAGAAAAGATCCTCCATGATTTAGGGGCTTACCAAACCACAACTCGTACTGCCACCCTGGAAACCCCAAACCCACTAGTATATGAGAGAGAGGCGTTTTTCCATTGAAATTCATGTAACATCACTCTATGTTTAATTTTGTGATCAAATGTATATGGATGAGAAATCCCATAAATGGTTTGATGAGTTGGAGCGACTGGATTAGAAAAGGTTGCACAATTTGTATCAATGGGATGTTTACCAAAATCAAATCTCATGAGCCTTCAATAAAAAGGTTATCCTTCCGTTATTCCTCAAAGAAGAGATGGTTTTGGTCTTTTTAACCCCAGTGATACTCGAGAAGAAACCCCCAAAGAAAGATCCAATGTGTTAGGTTCCATATGTCATACATATAGTCTGCTCCAATGAAGGATATGATTTGATATCAATAGATGGGAAACTCAGCACATGTCCCACCAATGCAAGGTTACTAAAGAAATATTTTTCATAATAACGATGCGTATTCCATGTATGAAAAACATTAAACCACATAGTGACATAAACTATCCTTGCTATATGATTCCAAACTACATGCATCTTGATTCCATCGCTTAAAGGATAGTTAATGACGCCCAAAACATCATTCCTCCTCCAGCCTCCCAAACAAAATAAATCCCCCTTTCTCTTTTTGTATGTCATAATTTCACAAGGGAATTCATAAAAGGTCCTAACCACCTGATATTAAACTACATGGTTCCTCAAGAATCATGGGTGGCCCGATTCCTAGCATTATGATATTCCAGAAATGTCCCCAATTCCCTACATAATAAATTCAAAGAGTTGACATAAATTACATGTGTAAATTCCAAAACCTAGAATGGTTTAAAATATGAAGATTACCCATAAATATGAGTTGGATCTATGTAGATGATTCAGTAGATCACGGTTAATCACAATCTGGGTATTTTATTCGTTACTAATCACATATTTCCCATTTCTCAAACTCCAGAATCTGAGAAATATTGGGTTACCACAAACAATAAAGGACATTGATGAAGGAAGGAAATTGTCTTGTGGACACCTTTTTTTGAAAATTTAAATCATTCCTTGTTGTCCATACATATTCCCCCTAAAGACAGTCTTTTGAAAGAAGGAAAATTAATTCTCATGATAGGATATTCCTTTTGATGTACACCCAATGGCCTCCAAGACACATGTCATTATTATTGATATAAGGTGCCCAGAACAATGGTTTACATATTTTATCATCACTCATGTCTATAGAATACAAAAATATCCCATCCATGATTAACATTATGCTATTTATGATTTTTTTGACAAGTCACCTCTACAAAATGATGGTAAACCGTTGTTACAACATCTTTACCGCGTAACGATAATCTTCATGGCTAGAAGTGTCCAAGATGCATAACATTATACAACACCACACAATGGAAATTATTATATTCTAATCTTGTATTTTATTCCTCAAATAATTTTTTTCCTTTCTACGTATTGTCTAGACCTTCATAAATAATATTCACTGAGAATGTTGTGTAACTCGGTTTCCCCTGGATAAATGTGATGTAAATTCGAATCCTATGATCTGGAATTAGCCAAAGAATGTATTGAAATGTACCTTTTTCTACACATGAATTGAATCAAAGAAAAGGATCCCTAGACATGTCCTATTTACCGGGATTCTTAAGGTAAATAATATTTTCTTTAATTCACGATAATATTACCCTACGTTCATAGAGAAGCGTTGTCATGCACACTCTTAAAACTATTTATAGTTAAGTGCAGCACATGGGATGACATAGGTCGATCTCTTGGGGAGATGTCGTTGTAAATCACTCACTACTTCTAATTCACTTATATAACTATATAATAAAATGTTAAAAAATGAATATTGAAAATTGAAAATGAAATAATAAAATTAAACATGTAATGCAATGCAAACAGAATGAATGCAAACAGAATGACGATAGAATGAAATGAGATATTTCCGAGAGAGTCACCTAGATTAAACTTTCATCATCTCAATATTAGTTTCATATTTTATTAATAAACACACTCCATATTATGTGTGAATATCCTATTTTATATGTGGTTGTAAATATATAGTGCTCTCAATGATCGCTGAGAGACCGCACATCCACCTCCTCGATCAAGAGAAAATATTATAAAAGGGAAAGTTAGGTCTCAGGTGGTAAGTGGAGACACAAAGGCGCCTTACCCGCTAAGATCCCCCCTAAACCTAACTATAATAAAATAAGAAACAATTAATATGAATATGAATATACTTGGGTCCAACCATGGATTGATCCCCTGGGATGTTCCACGAGTTAGCTACCCATGGCCACAAGTAGAAGAGATCACAGTGGAGAAGAATGGGGTGGAAGAACAAAAGATAAAAAAATGAGAATGATTTGAAGAAGAGAAAAATATTTTAAAACTCCATAATACTATTACAATGCAAATAAGCTACAAAAAAATGGAAAATGTCCACACAGAAGTGCAAATGCATTGAGAAGAGGTGATGATTCATATTTATAGGGAGATGAGGTGAATGAATCCTCTCCAAAATAATCTTTCCAATAATTCCGTGTGGATTTATCATTAAATTGCCTAATTTGTAACATCTTTCTTCATAAACTATGTTCCATATTGTCTCCTCCGTTCACCCTCCAAATATGAGATTTATTGTCTCTCAGATGTAGGAGTTATGACCGATTTAATGAGAGCCATTTAATCTGTCTAATTGACCAGCCAAATTTTCAATTCTTCAACTTCCTGTGACATTATTGCCCTCCCAAACGTCGAGTTACACGTTGATTCCTTAACAAACGTTGTTAAAAATGTAATTTGAAGTCTCTCCACAAAATATGAGCCATTTTGGATGACTTTTCACTATTCTATGAACTTATTATCCAATTGAACCATTTTTTCCAGGTGAGACGTTTCGTCTTCCACATATTGTGAGAATTCCCATAATGAATTAATGTGGGTATTTTGAATTTAAAGTCATCATGGACACGACTTGTTGAATCATATTTCCTTTATAGCTGGAATCAATGCATTTAAAAGTGTGTGCGCCGAGTTATGCTTCCGTTACTTTGGAGGGTCTCATTCTGTCTGCCCGGAAACTTTTCAACTTAATTGAATTTTTACGACCAATAGATGATTGATTCAGCACCTGATCCAGTAGAAAAATATGAACAAAATTAAATAAGGATTCTAAAAAAATTATCATAAAATCAGAGATATATTTAATGAGAAATGACCAAAATACTCATATGATAACAATCTGTTAAAATTGCAGAATTATGCCATTTTTTCATTTAAGCTCAAATTGCCAATATAACCTAAAAATGTGACAATTACACATACAATAACACTATTGTGGGATTATAAAAAATGATTTATAGTATAAAATATATGAAAATTCGAGCTTCATCACTCCCCCACACTTAAACATTGCACTCCTGGGCAATCATCTTACATCCAAATCAAATTCCACACAACAATCAAAAATGGGAAAATATCAATAATCTTATCCAAAATAGAAGTCCATAATATATCATATATGAAAACCAAGCCTCTCTCATTTTCATTTCAATCATTAAAATTTGTTCAAACTCGTAAATCAATTCATGGCTTAATATCAACCTACCTCACATTGAATTTTATGTCACTCTTCACTCAAGAGAAATTGAATCTAGAGTTAGACTCATACTTGAAAATCACATGTATCACCATAGGTTTGGGAAAATTATAATTTCTCCACTGCGTGAAACATGAAAATGAATTTAATAATGAGGGATTTAATTAAAGGTTCAAATGATTCTATGGCTTAGGGTTGGTGGGAAAATGATTGAAAAATGTTCTAGGTTAGAAAGATGAGCTTATACTTTTAAGTACAATTCATGATTAAATAAAGGGAAAACACAAAAACTTCCTCTCTCAATACAACTTGAAAATTAATGCCAACCCCTTTCATGACATGGTACATGAGACAAGAAGTTATTATAATGAATGATATCATCTACGTTCTCTTTTTTTAAATCTCCATAAAGGCACAACTTTATTTTCTTTTTCTTTTTTTATGGAGGATGATCTGAAAATTGAATAAAATGAATCAATGAAAATTCATGCCCTTGATTTTGAGAGGGACATGAGTCATAAAATAATTTAAAATGAGGAATTGAAGCTCATCTCCATTTTGTTCTATTTTTTTTTGAAGTAGAAATATATGAAACAAATAAAACACAATGAAATGATGACACATGCCCAATTATCTTATTATCCACTGCCCAAAGTATTGAAACACACCTAAAACCACCCATAAATGATACAAATCCCAATGAACGCACCAAAAAGTCCCTTCCCCCGCACTCAAACTTGAAATATCCATGTAAAAATACTAAAAGTGCGGGTAGGTTAGGAAAAAGTGGCTTGTAATGTGGCTTAAACCTGTAAGTCTATTCATGGAATCTAAGGCCTTACGAAGGATAAATGCTAAGGTGGGTATCAAGATAAAATTTGGCAAGCCAAAGAGATTCCTCAATCATTTTAAATACATTCCATGAATCCAATGCTTCGAAAGAGAATATTCACAGATTCTGGTTCTCACACAAAATTCATGTTTCCCTCCAGAATGTGTGGGTATTAAGAAGAATATGTAGAAGTGGTTTAGAATACCTCACAGTATTGGAAAAATAGTTTGAGTCAGTGTTTCATGGGAACGGATTTCAAAAATCTGTCAAACTCATTAAAATGCTTGAAAATCCATTTCAAGGGAAAATAATTCATATCCAAAATCATTTAAAATCTATTATTTCAAAAATCATTTAAACTCTTTCAAATTCAATTTATGTGTGAAAAGTGATAAGAATATTCATTAAATATCAAAATATGTTTTGGACCAAAAAATGAAAGGAGTTTAAATGATAATTGTAAAATTTAACTCCCTTTTGAAATATTGATTCGGTCCTCTTCCTCTAAATCTCAGGGCTTCCTTCTTACTTCATGATCCTACAAAAGAAAAATTACTCAATTAATCACAAGGATCATTTCATTTTAGCTCAAAATTAAAAGAGGGAGGGGGCCACATGATATACTATTTCATAATAATGAATTTGAAATTTAAATTACTTGAAAGCATGTAAAGATAAATCTTGGTATGCTCCCCCAAGTGGGCCCTGGCTTCATTTACTACCTCCAGAGGGTAGAACTAGCTATTATCCAAAGTCTGATATTGGTTGGGGCTTCTTTGACCTGAACCACCACTTGTGGTTTTTCTTATCATCCATTTCTTCTTTCTTGTTGAGGAGGACTTCATGGATAGAGTACACTAGATCCTCCCCCCTTCACAATTTGGTACATCTTGCATGGCAGGGGTAGGATGAAGTATAGAACCTCCTCCATATTTCTTTCTACTTGTGAAACATTTACATTATCTTCATGTGCTCCCTCTATTAAATGTTCAACGTCTCTTGATAGTTCTAGATGTTACTCAACAAGTGCATCTTATTTTCTCTCTTCATCCTCAAGGGCATAATAAGAGTTATCTGATTATGAAAATTCAAAACAATTGGGAGTTATAATCAAATTCATTTCAACAAAATTAAAAGAATTTGAGTTTAAGAATGTATTATCTCCCTGAGTTGGTTCAGATTGAATCTCTTCTTCGATGGAAATTTCTTCTTGGAGTTGATCATCACAGGATGGAGGTAGGTAGTCAGACTCCTCGACCTCAATTTGGATTCAACTTAATGGATGTTTTCAGTGAAATCTAGGAAGAACAGTGGCACTTCCTTCTTGTCCTTTAATCTTTTTAAGTCAAGTTGGAGTTCATTGACCATGAACATCAAATATTCTGTTGAGATCCATGTTGTTATTCTTCTTTCCATCTGTTTGAACATTATTATCAGGGCATCAGCTCTTCGTTGGAGGGCCTCCTCGGTATAGTCTATGATTTCCTCCTGCACCTATGGGTAATTGTTTCATTCAGAATAATTTGAATTTGAATGCATCATGGAAAAAGTTTTTTTTGAATATTTTTTTAAAAAAATGGAAACAATCTAAAATTTGAAATTTGAAAAAGTAAAGTAAACAACCGATTAGCTCCCCGGAAATGGTGCCAGTTTGATGAAGTGTTTTCGTGCACGCTCTCAAAAATATTTATAGTTATGTGCAGAACAGGGGCTGGCCTAG
Organism: Viscum album; assembly: GCA_963277665.1. Lineage (NCBI taxonomy): Eukaryota > Viridiplantae > Streptophyta > Magnoliopsida > Santalales > Viscaceae > Viscum > Viscum album. Next base: position 1,541,502,697 of record OY728135.1, on the reverse strand, counting down.
GTCTATCTCTTGAAGAGCTGTCGTGATCAGTCAATCACTAATTCTTATTCACTTATATAAATATATAATAAAATTTTCAAAAATGAATACTGAGAGTTGAAAATGAAATACTAAAATTAAACATGCAATGCAATGTAAACAGAATGAATGCAAACAGAATGATGTTAGAAAGAAACGAGATATTCACGAGAGAATCACCAAGATTAAAACTTCATCATCTCAATATTAGTTTCAAATTTAATTAATAAACACATTCCATCTAATGTGTGAATATCTGATTTTATATGTGGTTGTGAATATATAGTTCTCTCAACGATAACCGAGAGACTGCACATCCACCTCCTCGATCGAGGGAAAATATTATAAAAGAGAATGTTAAGTCTCGGGTGGAATGTGGAGGCAAAAAGGCACCTTACCCACTATGATCCCCCTCTACATAACATTAATTAAATATGAAGAAATTAATATGAATGTGCAAATACTTGTGTTCAACCTTGTATATATCCCCTGGGAAGTTCCACGGGTTAGAAACTCATGATCACAAGTAGAAGAGATCACGGTGGAGAAGAATGGGGTGGAAGAACAAAAGATAAAAAAATGAGAATTATTTGAAGAAGAGAAAAATATATTAAAATTGAAAAATATTATTAAAATGGAAATAAGCTACAAAACAATGTAAAATGGCCACACATAAGTTCCAATGCTTTGAGAAGAGGTGATGATACATATTTATAGGGAAATGTGGTGAAAGAATCCTCTCCAAAATAATCCTCCCAATGATTCCGCGTGGATGTCCCATTAAATGGAAGAATATGTAACATCCTTCTTCATAAAATATGTTCCATAATGTCTCTTACATTCACCCTCCAAATATAAGATTTATTCTTTCTAGGATGTAGGATTTTTGGCCGATTTAATGACAGACATTTAATCTGTCTATTTGACTCGCCGAATTTTGAATTCTTCAACTTCCTGTGACATCATTACCCTGAAAACAGTCGATTTACACATTACTTCCTTACCAAAAGTTGTTCCAAATGTAATTTCGAGTATCACCAAAAAATATGATCCATTTTGGATCAGTTTTCGTGATTCTATGAATTTATTATCAAATTGAACCATTTCTGCTAGGTGAGATATTTCGTCTTCTACATATTGTGAGTATTCCCATAATGCCTTAATGAGGGTATTTTGACCTTAAATTCATCATGGACATGAATTATTGAATCCTTTTTCCTTTAAATCTAGAATCTATGCATTTGGAAGTGTGTGTGCCGAGTTACACTTCCACTACGTTGGAGGGTCCCGTTCTGTCCGCCCGGAAACGTTTCAACTTCATTGAATTTTTACGACCACTAGATGATCGATTCAGCCCCTTCTACAGAAGACAAATATGATTTAAATTATGTAAGTATTCAAAAAAAAATCATAAAAATTGGGCATATTTTTTAATGATAAATGGCCAAAATACACCTATGATAACAATCTGTTAAAATTGCAGAATTAGACCATTTATGCATTTAATCCAAATTACCACTATAACCTAAAAATGTGACAATTACCCATACAATATTACTATGGTGGGATTATAAAAAATTATTTATAGTATAAAATATATGAAAATTTGAGGTTAATCAGTGCACGCCACATGATAATAAATCAGGTTTAATTATTCCTTGCTATTAGATGTTAAACTGCACAACATTGGTCTAAGCATAAAAAACTCCTTGCCATTGATTATTTCATTCATATGTGGTGAACGAAAATCATTGTAATCCCTTGTTTCTCACACCGATAATAGATCATGTGACTTTAGGTACCTCAGCAGAAGATCCACCATGAACTCATGGAAAATATGTCAATAATTTTGGTCCTAGAAGATTGACCCTAAATGTTATTTATGGTTCCCTTCTTGATAAGTAACCCCAGGTCCTACCCATACACAGATAAACTATATGGTACTCCAAATATAGGATAAATGCCTCACAATACATATGAGCTAGATCTATGTAGGGTATTACTTGATCCCATGCGAAAAATCACTACCTGGACATTTATAATGTATCCAGATACACTTATACCACACATAAAACTCTATGCTTTGAGTACTCATGGATCCCCATAAACCTCCATAGCCCTCAAAGATGGATGGATAGTGTCCTGCAGAGTCATCTATTTTACTATGTACATCATGCCCCAGTGGATCTACACATTTCACCAACCAATCATCTACCAATCAATGGAAAATTAATCCTTAGGAGATTCCTCTACTACCACGGTATTCCTAACTATTCCCAATCCTCGTGAAATCCTTCATGATACATGAATCATCAATGTTTTAGATTATATTATATTTCCTTCCAATGTACTGGATATATCATCACATCCTTGCCTGATTAACCCCTAGTATCTCTAAAGGAATCTACAATGTATTGATTCCCTATCTATATGTGCATGGTAGATCTTTGTATGAAGAACAAAATGGCCCCACTTATTTCCAGTTTTCTCGGTGTAGTAAATCCAAATAAACCCCCCTTTCATTTTTAGGTACATCCCCTTCCATAGAACATACACCGCATCTAGAAAGACCTCGATCCCTATAATCCTTCATGGCCATAAGATATAGAAGGGATGTGTTATGAGGACACCATTGTTTTAATTTGAATATCATGCCTCAATGGCTCCACATATGTCATCTATGAAACAACCATCAACCAAAGCCCAATTCGTCCTCAGGTGGGTCTTTTCCTAATTTCGTATGCTAGAATGTCATTTATATCCCATATCACTCCCTGGATTTAGAAACCCCCTAGATTACAGTTTACATAATCCTCCCACATCTAGTGCCCAAATATGAAAATAATTTCTAGTGGAACAGTTGAATCATTTTATTTCTTTTGGTGATAATAAATTGATCTCCCATAAAGAGTTTCATTTTTCAAGGATGTATGATGTTAAAATATACCATTGACTAGTTTTCCCTTACAGAAGCGAAATTCATGTGGGAGCAGTTTCCCATTCAAAGTAGATACAAATGTACCCAATACTTACAAACATCATACCTCATATGTGACACCCATTTTGGTCCCCATCCTCTAAACAAATTCAAAGTGTTTCAATTCTCCCAGGCCATCAGAAATTAATGGCAAGTGTCTTGTCACTACCTTTTTTTGACTATGCACATAATTCTTGGATTGCCCTGCATATGTCTCCTACAAAAGGTCTATCATACAAAATGCATATTTTTTCTAGGAGAGTCATTTCCTACCTTTGTAAGCCTAAAATGGATTCCAATCGCTATATACATACAAAACACAAAATGTCAGGGTCAAAATAAATTCATTATTCATGTCTTAGAGTTATTAGGTTATTCTTGGATAATGATTCCCAAAATAGGGCCCATACATCATCAATTCTGGTCAATGATATGAAACCTAAAACATTAGTAATGAGTCTGATCAGTAGGAATATAAACCTCCAACAAAAAAGCTAGAATACTCACTAGAGTGAAAACCTGAAAAGGGAACCCCTGGATAATAATTTAGTACCGTCTTGTTAGGCCTATACTATGTATGGTTTACGCAAAAAATCACGATCTATCAGATATTCAAAAAATACGTAAACCTTGTTGGCTCAAAACCCTACAAATGGTGTCCTATGAAAAAGTAATTTTATTACTGCTAATCCCATACCAAACAGGCTTAGGAAAAAAATAGAGTTACAATGAAAATGGCACAAAATTTTGGGAGGTTTTCCAATTAACCCCATTAAAATTTGATCTACCCTCGTTGAGTCCCGTGGAGGAGGGAAATATTTGTGCCTGATTCGATTATTTCAATTTACCAGTTTTGAATCACAGTTTAAATTAATACCGGATTTAAATGATGCTAATATGGTCAATTGTGATTGATTGGCATCATAGGAAAAATAAAGAGGAGAAGCATTAGAGGGTGAAATAATTCCATTCTATTCTATAGAGATATGGAGAGTGTCCACTACATATATCCTATAATTGAGGTTGGGACATGATCATTATAGGACATGATTGGTGGAATCACAGAGTTTCATCAACAATTGATGCGACTCCTCAGTGGCCGGACAATGTTCTAACAAGTTATTTGTCCCTACCCTTGAGCCTACCTGAAGAACTACTATATCCCTAATCACTTTGAGGCAAGGCCTTTCTCCATCATCCATATTCTATTTCCACTCCTCAATGGTGGTTTTAGCCAGGGCCTTTTATTGATTAATTCACTCCAGCTTCTTGCACTGCGTCTCCACTTTCTAGTTGAGTTGTTCAACTATGAAATCTTGATCTGTGAGCACATTTAGAAGCATCAAAACCACTCCATCATGATTATAGTCTTCATCAATGAGGATCTTCCTCACATCATCAAGATGAGTCATCAAATCTATAGAATAATGTTGATATTCATGTGTACTAGTCGCTTCCCTAGAAGCAATCACTTGTCTCACTTTATCATAGATTCCATTAGAGTTGGATTTGATGACTCGTAGGACAAAAAACTGGTGGTATAATTTTAGTAACATTACTGAAATCTCAGCCAATTGAGTATGAGATATTAATATCCTAATATTCATCCATGCTTTTGGAGGATGAGACAAAGCACCCCAAGCCATATCATTCAATCTCATATTCATTCCCTGATGATGAAATATTGTCAATGATGAAAGTCACAAGATAGGGACTGCATACAATGGCTTTAATACGACTCAACCCCTCAGTAGTGTTGCCTCTTATGATTGAAACCGAGGATATATTGGGAGCACCTTCCCCAATTTCTAATGCTTTTGGTACTAATTATGAATGTTGAGGTAAAATGGGTAAATATCCTCGACTCCTGAAAAAAAGTATGAATGAATGGCAGAAGAACTAAACTCTTTCTACAAAAGAATAAATACCACTAACCTCCCTCGTAATATCACTATCTAGTAATGGTGTTATCACATAATCAATCAGTAGTCACTCCATGTGGTCACGAAAGGGATCCAATGGCCCAGGACCATGCCCAATTGGAATAGCAACCTCTAGGATAGCCCCAGATGGCTATTCACTAATATTGGTCTGTCAAGGATGATCAGTCTGGAAAAGGTTACTGATCTCAAAATTATTGGTGCTGAGACCAAAACTTCTCTCCGAACTAGAGAAAAAAAGCATAATAGACGACTCCATGTTTTCAAGAACATAGACTATATCCTCCCCTATGGTTGTGACTTTTTTAGAGGCATAATATACATGTACAAGAAGAGTATAAATCTTTTAAGGGACTCCCCCTATAGGGGAAAAGTTCATTTGATCAGTAACAATAGGAACCTTAAGACTTAAAGTCCCTCAAAAAATCTATACTACTTGGGGCTCTTCACTAGATTAAACCCTTCCCATAAAGGTTATTCTATCTATCTATATATGAACATGATCTACTTGTTCAATAAAATCCTAAACATTTGAATGTTCTTATATTATTGAGGTAGTATTTGTTTGAGCACGAGAAGGCATGCCTAAAGGGTCGGCAATACCCCTGGCCTCCTTAGTTAGTCAGGTTCCTCTACTTTAGTGAATCACAATATCTAGAGGATCTTCCTATACCATAAAGGAAACATGAGTTGTAGATTCTTGAGAAACTACCACATGGTTATTGATAATATCTATATCACAATATGCACATAATTTCATGTCAACAGGATAAGGGATCTTAGTTTGACTACCAGATGAAGATAAAATTTCTTTTGGTTCCCATCCGAATGTTTCATGATAATTGGGATTCCAATTTTCATTTGGTTGTGTTACATTTGGATTTTTCTTGAATAAGACCACCCATGGGAGACAGAGGAGTAAATTACATATAACGTTACATGATGACAACTTTCATATGCTTTCAGGCTCAATGATATTCTTCTGCAGCACCCCCCACAATCAGAATGGTACGCTCCTCAGCTATAGTGCCCCTAGGGGAATAAAATGGGGAAATGACTATTTCATCAGACTCTTCAGGCTCATGAAAGGTAAAATAATGGTGGAAAATAGCATCTACACATTGAAAGAAATTAATTTTTTTACTTACATCGAATAACCCCTCCCTATATGGCCATCAACCGCGGAAGTAATGCCATTCATGTTACTCAGTCGGACATGTAAAGCCTATCTTTGGGGGTGTGAAGCCACTTGTCAATTTCATTCAAATAAGAATCCACCTCATCTGCTATTCCCCAGTAGAAATATAGGTGGGGGAAATGGATCCTATTAATATTGTAAAGTCAAAGCATCCACCTTCATTTAGTCTCAAAATGTCTACATCAAAAGCAATATTCATGAGTTCATCAAAGACCCTCTAGGTATCTGTAAATGCATATGTTACTTAGATGGCTGTTGATAATGGATTTTCACATGGTGGAGGAGCAGTTCTAGCTGGTTGTAAATTCTTCATGGGTTCTTATTTAGTCTTGGTACGCCTAATAACTGAAATCTTATGGGACATTTGGAACATGTAAGAATCTTCTCATCTTGTAGCCGCAATGGGAGAGTCGGCAACACTGTCATCCTCGTCATCCGTTTCTGTCTGTAGTTTGGAAAGTACATGATGTGTGTATTTGCAATAAAAAATCTAGGAATGGATCAAGGTCTTAATTCCATCATGATAATGACCTAACTTATCAATAACCTCATCAAAAGAGATGTTAGTATGTTTTGACACATAACCGGTGCCGGTAAGGGAGACCTCATGATTCTGGATGAACTACCATAAGGAAAGTGGGGAATGGTCTTGAGTGGATTGGTAGACTCTCAAATTTTCCCACTACCTCTGGACCACTGGAAAATTATCCTCATAAGAGATGGATGGTTGAATCACAGGAGTAGCATTGGAACCTTGTTCGACCATATTTTATGTCGCAACAATGTCTTTCAGAACCATCCTTCGGGGAGAGTCGAGGAGATTTTGAATGGCTTTTCTGGGCTGAGAGTTCCTAACAAAATTCTTTTTGTTCTCCATCCCCTTGTACTTAGATGCATTGGATGTTGTTATAATAATAACCAAATCATCTAATTATCCATTGGGGTAAGATTTAATTGAGTCCTCAACATAGCTTCGGGTGAGGAAGGGTATAGAATCCCTAGAATTTGAATGTATGGCCTAGCTCTAGGTGTCCTCCCAGGTAAACATCATTCACATTTAGCATTATATTATATGATATTTCACTTGAAATTCACTATTAAGAGTGGTAGGACACAACCTATGCACATAATTACTTTTAGGACTGATTCATCAAGGTATATACCCCTTTTAGATAAGATCCACTCTGATATAGGCATCAATGATGCCATATCTCAAATAAAAAAAGTAGCCTCAATTGAAAATGAATTTAGATTCATTATTCACAATATTTCCTAGATGGAAATTGTTACAATGATAAGAAAAACGTTCAAGGATGTTGAGATTATCCTTTAATTCATTATAATTATTTTTAGTCTTCTCCTCTTGCTTATCCCGTGAGGCCTAAGCCATCTGCATAACCCTAATGGTGGTCTAGAGGAATGGTCAAAGGATAGAATGGGGAATCAGTAAGGAATTAATAAAGTAATTTCCCCTATGTGAGATCCTATCTAGACGCAATGGATTTGGTTTGGCTCAATCATATGGTATGGTGTCATCCTTTTGCTGATCTGACCAGATAAGCGATAAATCATGCCCCGCACTAGAATTTCTAGATTGATGAATCTACTTGTGTCCAACTGAGCATCAATGATGAATGTTGATACACTCACACCACCAAATTCCCACACTTGTGAGAGTCATCCACTCAAAAACCTAACCAAGAAGGAAACCAATCAAAATAATCAGTCAACATTTGGAATGATCCCCCCATCCATATTCATAGAATTTCCACTCATCTATGGTAGGACAATATATTCCCACTCATCTCTATGTTTCCTTGGTATGGTTGGCCCTGGGTATGTGTGGGTGGGATCTTGACCATTTTACCTAACAAAGACACCAAACCACTCAACAAAAGGAATTTCCTACTTTGAATAGGGATCACCTTCGTCCAAAAGTGACATCTCCTAAACAATGAATTTATTGGACAATGTGGGAGTCCTCTACTTATTATCCCGAGAAGGGGAAGAAGGTAGGAATTCATCATACATTTCCCTGAAAATAGTGACTCCAATAATTAGTCAAATGTCTCAAAGGATAATGTTTTATCTATGTGGGTTAAATGATATGTATTGGTGTATGGTATCCACCTACTCAAGAGATGTGAAATAATGGTATTGGGTCAATGAGTGTATGTCTAAGATACCCATGTAGCATCATAGAGCCCCACAACAGGCATTTCAATCTGAAATTCTTCGCTGCTTTGGCAAACACAAAATGACCACCCCAAGTCTATGTTAAATGGGCTTGAGAGAAAAGGTCCCATTTGGATGACCATCTGTGTTGTCCATTTGATGTGTCCTTCCTCACAAATCATTGATAAAAACAGGCCTAATTGTATGACTTCCACTACACCTCCTCTATGGTTGGAGGTGCGTAGCTCAGCAGGAACCCACCAGTGATCTCTCTCATGAGGTATCACCATTTGGAAGTGATCATGGACTTTTGGATGGAGGTGTTAGTTATCTATGCAGTATGCTGATCAGTCTGATTTGGTGTTGGAATCGATGTATCATATAGTATAACAAACCCATAATTGGATGTCTTTCTAAATCTAGATAATCCCTTGGGCCCATTATAAGCATATTTTACAGAGACTCATATAGTGGATCAACTAGTAATTTTTCATCAATGGACTCTTCTTTGTTCTTTAATCTATCATTGGCAGCAACGGATGCCTCAAGAGGAGCGACACCATCAAAATAAGTCTATCAAAGAACCATTACAGTAAGCACAAAAATATCTAGAAACCCACAAAAAATCATTCCCATGAAAATTTTTTTTGGATAGAATCCATGAATAAGGAAAATGGACATAAAAAAGAATGTCTTCATGGGGATATGCATACTACTCCTAAAATCTATACATGGTATCCATTTCCCACGTAATTCTCCCAGTGTCAGTACATAGAAGCCATTTCCAAAAAACTATTTCAGTACACAGAAAACATATCCCATATACAACATTAGTATTTGGAAGGCCCAAGAGGTGCTGGAATATGTAGCATCGAACAACGTGATATGTGGATTGCGGAATGAATAATCCATGAACCAAGACTTTTCTAGGAAGATGACAATGTTTGGATATTGAATTTTTATGTTCAGTTTAAAAAATTTAATGTTCATTTTTCATATTTAATGATTGATGCATGGACCATGAAAATCATGTAGCACTATCCTATGCTAAGGTCTGGACATAAGTTCTAAATTCCATAGTGTAGTTAAAGAACTCAAAATTCGGTTCAAGGGAAGAATCAATTGTGAGGAGTTCATTTTTCAGAACTTATAGAGTTGTTTGCGAATATAAATTTCACAAATTAGTTTGTATGGAGATGAAAATGATTCCTTGGAGAGGTCTAGTGCGCTTTTCACCGTGAGAAATGGTAATAAAAAATGACCTGGTCCCCTTAAAATTGGAATGGCCCCATCATAATAGACATACTTCTTCTACCACAAACCACATCAGTTCAGGACCACTCCTATGTCAGAATTGACTATTCTTTCTTTTGATTAGATCCCATTCTGATGGGGGTATTTTTAGGGTCCTGAAATGTTCGTAAAATATGTAAATAATCGAACAATGACTTTTTGGAGGGAAGAAAATATTTTTCTAGGTTTTGAATAGAAAATGAAGGAAAATTGGAATGAAAATTTTAGATGAAACTTGATGAAATAAAATTTAAGAAATTTTTTTTAGTCTAAAATGTAACATTACCAGGAAAGAAACATGGGTATCATGAACTGCAAACCATCGACATGGGGAAGGAACTGTGAGGAACTAGCCCATGAGGTGATGTCCAATAAACCATTGATCTCAGAAGAAATGTTTTTCTAGAAATAGATCGCATAAATTCTATCCATATACCATCCTGAAAACTAAGCATTTCACAAACTAAACATGCTGGCAGGGTCCTGCGAACTATGTCTTGGGAACCATAGTCTCCGCAAACCCTTGTTGACCAAGTCATCTGTGGATTGAGATATATATTCACGGGACTTCTTAAATGGTTCCTCATTCCCATAGATATGATTTCCCTTGTTATCGATAAAGAGTAGAAAATAAGAATAACAAAAAAGAGTGGATATTGGTGGAAAAGAGAATGATCTATACCCTAGAGGCTGGAAGAGAGGATTTAGACATGAAGAAGATTTTGAATTTGATTTTGAATCATCAATGATGTGTGAACCTCGATTAAAATTTCTGAAGTTATAAGCCATCGTGAACCACAATATGAAAAATCTTAATAATAATTGATGAATAACAGACCTAATTGGTTCCATCGTGAACCATGAATCCCATACAGTTGAATTCCCCAAAAACCCCAAACTCTATGACCCTTCATCAATTTGGCGCCCCTCATTGCGCATCACTATGAAGATCGAACATTATCCCACACACTGCATCAACACATGGTTGGGTCCCAGAATAGACTGGCGGACTACATCAAGGACCGCATACCACTTTGGTACATGGTTGTCCATACCCACATCCGCATACTATTTCTGTATACAGACAACCCCTCTACCCACATAGCATTGCACAATACAGGGATACCCCCATCCCACATGAGAAAATAGTACATAGAATGGTTGGTCATTGAGTTTCATTTCCATCGGCTCCAATAATACCCCTTCATCACTGTCTAGGTCTCTATAGATCCTCCATAAACTAGTCCACTGAAATTAGGCCAAAGACTCCTCCAAATGAAACCTGAATTATCAGATCATCAGACGCACCATCGCACCCTTCTAAATCAAGATACCTAAGGAAATATGATTCATGAGGGATATCCCTAAAATGGTTTGGACCCCCATAATTTCTCTAAGTTTACACTCCAATGGTTTCATGATCACCTACTTTGGGGAGCCTATGTAAACCACCCCATTCTCAGGTTTACGGGAAACCATTGGCATTTCCCTTCAACCGTGATAAAAAATATATGACCTTAAATTACGAGCTTTTTTCCTGAACACATGAAATTAAACTGTACAATTTTATTCCCATCCACATGATGTGAAACTAAATGGAAATCATCACGATATCATGACATTGAATGATGATTCCATCGTCCAAGCTGTATCACTTTAAACTATAGTATACCCTGTATGATATCTTATGGGAAGTAGTCAAAAGAAATCTGATAGAGTTTTGTGAGAGGTATCACTCTTCATACCATTCACCTCATCTTGGTATGGGTCTAGATATATCACTAAGATATGACTATACTCTTTATAAACACGGGTGTGGGTTTCATGCAAAATTCTCCCCTTTCCCTCTCCCGTTAGGCTTGAAGCCATGAACTCTTCTGATTTTACCTTCATTCTTTTCCAGCTGTGGAGTAGAGAATTATTTCCCCTGTTGAATTATTCACATTATATTTTTTCTCACTCCAAGAATGTTTCACATGGTCTTAGATCTCTTTGATGATACAACATTGCAATAACCCACCACGAACTATGATATATATTATTCCCAACAAAAATGGGATATATAGGAAGCCTTTGTCTAGGCATGAGGTCTATATCATCTCAACCATGAAATGATAAATCATTCTCCCATCAAGTGGGAATATTTCAGGCATAATCCCCACCCACAAATAATTTCCAGAACTCTGATACCTATTCCATCTATGATATGAAGGAAATATTCTTGAAGGCCCATGATCAAAGAGGTTATCATCCAAAAGGTTCACCCAATTATGACCTAAACAAATGGGCCCCCTCCAAGGTGTAAGCCCCATGCCAAATGAACTACTATAACTCTAATTCCCTCCATAATTGGGATGTGTAGGATGAATGTCCCTGGCCTGAGCTCAAGGGACATTCTCCTCAGAAGTGTGTCCCAAAAAAATATTCCCCCAAATTCAAATGGGATTCCTCATAGGTGTAAGTCCTGATAACCAAACTATGTGGGCTATTATTCCTCCCTCAAGGATACATAGGAATCCCATCATATGGGTTTGAACCCAACATCAAACCATCTTCTATCATTCCATGTTGACGATACACTCTAGAGCACCTCATTTCATAGGTTAAGTCATCATTTCCAACGTAGCGTCAAATCTATGTATATCCAAGACGATCCTACATCCTAGGGGTAGCCCATGGATACACTCTTGGGTAATAAACCAAGGACACAGAAACATATAAAAATGACATAAATTAATAATAGATTCTTCAAATAAGAAAATATATTCCCCAAAAGGGTGTGATGAGCCAAACCTCAAATCCCCTTGACCAATGGAGTCCTAACATGCCATTGGAAAAATTATCATCCAACGAGTGCCTACCTTTGGATATCAGGTCGAAGAATCATATATACCAGGTTCATTTTGTGTTTCTGGCTCTACAAATAATCTACTTGGAGACCTTTCGAGGAAATAATATCCTAAGAGGACTAATTACAAAAATAATTAACCGCATGAAATATCACAGTATGACTATTTAATTGTCGAACCTCTTTTATAATGCAGAAGGGATGAATTTCCCAGTCCCCATAGGTCTAATCCAATTTCCTAATAATAAAAAATTACATGGATTGGGTTGAGATGAAAATAGAGATATGAAACACTCTACCATAATAGAATAGTGAAGATTCCTTGTAGATCATTTTGTCTCATCAATCAAAAGACCAAATTAGGTCAAAAAAATCACACATAGGTTTTAAAAAACTATTTCTTGTGGTTCAAATATATCTTTTGTGTAAAAATCACTATTCAATAAAATTTAAAAAACCATATCATCATGATCATTCATGTTACACATAATATCATGAGATATATCACAATAATCTATGAATTGGTGAGATATATAATTTTGGGTCCTATTGGAACATCATAATATGGTAATAATAATGTTAGCGACATCAAAATTAATTTTATAATAATCTTATACATGAAAGGAAATCCTTAAAGAATAATTAGTTTCAAATATGTTTCATAAAAAATACATCAATGAATAGCCTTAGAGGATTAGAAGATTGAACTGATAATAAAAACAATTTTGGGAATTAGATATTGATATAAAATAACATTGATTATGGTGAGATTGGGGAATAACTCTAGTGGATACCAATTATGAGGAAGCAACAAGAGGTTTTGGAAAACAATTCCATGGAAAAAATTATAGTTGGATTAAAAGGAATTTAAATGTAATAGAATGATGCACATCCCTAGAATAAAAAATTTAATAGATTGAAAATGGAATTTATAAATTATTAGGAAAGAAAATGTATAAAATAATGAGGAAAAGGTGGTGAGCCCAAGAGGAAAGAGTTGGGATATCGAATAACCTTACATATGATTCTATTTTATTTCATAATGTTTGTGACTCTTGTATAATTTACTTATTTTTATAACGACATAAATCCATAAGCAAATAATATTCTTTTTTAAATCTTAGTTAGTTATAATCATAGGATTTTTTATCACTATTTCATTTGAATAGAGTATGGTTCGAAGACATGGTTTCTTTTAAATCATCATTTTTTTCAATATTGTGTTTTTCATTTTTTTATTTTCATTTTGTAAAATTATTTATTAAATAAAGATTTAATTTAAATAAATTAATATTTTATATTCAATACTGATCTACTGTGTAGGTGGTGATAAGTTAAAAATTTACAACTTTCTTATTAGAAGAAGTAACCCCTAATCAATAGGTATTGTAAAAAGAGGTGGAGAGAGAGTACATACTATAAATAGATTAAAATAGCTATAATAGTATCATTATAACGTTAATATGTAATATACCTATATATGAAAAGATTTAAGAAAGAATAAAAATGGAAATGTATTAGGATACTAAATATAATAAAGAAAGAAAATAATGTAAGAAAATCATGGTTACTGCTTTGTGGAAGATTTAATCCTTTTCTAAACTCATAAATACCTGGGATTGAGTAACTAAATAACATAATTAATTGTAATATATGATGTAAGAGTTGGTAAATAAAAAAATATTATTTTTTGGAGAATTGAATGATAAATGTTTTCCAATGTGAGGGATATGGGTATTTATTCTTGAAGATATGTGTATTTTTTGGTTAAAATAGTGATTATTTTATGATTTTGGGAAAAGTCGTGTGATTACTATTTATTACCATGAATTTTATTAAATTAGGATTACATATACGATGGTTATTTTTCCTTTAAACCAATATAAAAATAATTATATTCCTATGAATATATAATTAAAGGTAAAAAAATAAAAATTACTGTTTTATTAAATCAAAATATAACATATGTTCAAAAACATCAAATATAAGTTATTAAATTGAACATATTTTTAAAATTGAATAATTTTACTCAGTGGTTATATCATTGGTAAAGAAATTTTTTTCATAAATTATTAAATCAAACTTATATCATGATGATGTCATAGGAGTTGGGTTATTTGTAAAAAAATGAATTATACTTATAATACAAAAACTCAACGTTTTTATTAAAATCTAAAAAATTATGCCTTAGAAAATTTTGATGTGATCATTTGTAAATAACACTCATTTAATCAAATTAATTTTCCAAACATGCGAAATTTAATTTTTAAATATAATTCATTATTGAAAATTATCATTTTTTATGAAATGATCAAATTTTATAACGTTAGAAAATTTACTTATGATTTTATAAAATCATATAATAATTATATAGAGAAAAATATTTTCTTATAAAACACTACTATGAATATAACCACAATTATAAACATTTAAATTTATTATAAAATTATAATGTATTGAAAATATAACATATAGGTTTTAAAAAAAACATATACTCTTTATTGGTGAAACAAAATTATATTATTATATCAAACACATTGATTTTTATTGAATTATGATTTAAATTTCATATATTATGTTAATATAATGAAGTGTTCATTTTTATTTCATGGTTCTTATATTTCATAGTATAATTCATTACTATAAATGATAGATGTTTAATCATAACGATAATTCCTAGTATAAATGTTTGGGTCCTTATAAGACTTTGACCCTTTAACAAATTAGGTTATGCTACTATAGAGCCTCCCAATATTTTAATGTGTATGTAAAATATGTAAGGTGGTATCACTATAAGTTAGGTGCCTCATATTTTTTGTAATATTTGGAAAACGCATAGATAAGAAATCCTTATAAATGATTTTAGATGAATAATTTTGAGTTTATCGATATGATGGATTGAGCATGGTGTGGTTCACTATATGGGAACATATTGGAAAAGTGTTACATTTCATTCAATATTTAGAACACGATGTTAATGAAAATATTTATATTAATTGTAAAATGAGTTACGAAATGGTCTCAAAGAAAAATATGAGTGGAAATGTTTAAAGATAGTGATGATGAACTTGAAAAGAGTTCTATGTTGATAATGAATGTTATTAACATTGAGTCATTTTATGTGCAGATGTAAAGAAGTATTCCTATCATGTTTAATGATTTAAAAAAATTTGAATATGATTTTATTATTTCACCACAGGACAAATAAACATTCACCTAGATAATACTCACAAAAATAGGTTAATGAATGAGTTATATCATTTGATTACCTTAAGATGTGTGAAGAATTACATGTAATAATTTTTATAAAATATTAAAGGGTAAAAAACATAAGGCCTCTATAGAGTTTTATCATAATTTATATGATTACGTATGCCATTTTTGTGGGATAATTAGTATAATTAATGAATTTTTTAATAGAAAATTTAAATTATTTTAATAAAATTTTGCATAAGTTTTATTATTATTTTATTTTGGTTGTATATATTGTGTTATGTGAAATGATAATTTATCTCTAAATGTAATATTTTTTTAACCCAAAATTGTTTTCACCATGAAATATTGTAGACTATAAAATTTTTTTACGGTTATCACTGGGAGGATTTCATGAAGAGATGGTAAATATGTTCATGAGGTGGAAAAAAAGATTCTCACACTAAATTTCGTACAAAGTATTCTATATTAAGTGGAATACAATATGTATTTGGTTTTATTAGGGTGAATGTTTTAATATTTGAATCCATGAACTTATTATTTACATGATAATTATGATAAAGAAATTTATACTTTGATAACCATTCAAACGAATCCTAAAGGATTTTCAGATCATGGGGTGGAAGATTATTTTATTAATAATATTTACAGATGACGCTTAACTAAGATATTAGTTTCTCTCTTATGGAAAGTACGGAATATATGACCTCAACTAGGATAAAATGAGTAAATTTATATCCATACATATATAAGGCACATGGGACTTACATATATAATAAGATTAGGGGTAATTTATTGTGAAAATTTACTTTTATGAATGAAAAGTGATGTATTTATTTTCCTATTATTTCTATACACAGATATTTGAGATCATATTAGTTTACTACTTGGGATTTTAATTCACTATGTATCATGGTAACTGATTTTATTGTATGAAGTAATTTAATTATTATGTATACCTGCATATGATATGGTTTTTGACACATTTTTGGATATCCATGTGTTTGATAAAAATATTGTTAGTTCCATTTATATTTTGAGTATCATTGATTCTTTTTATAGATGATATTTTCATATATTTATGGATTCAATAATTCATAATTGTTTTCAATGGTATGAAGACCTTTGTGGCCAGACTTTGTGGTTGTGAGAACAAGGATCGTGTTTTTGATACTCTGAGAGATATCTCAATAGGATATGAGAATTTATATGGAACATTATTTGTAATGATTGTTTATACATTTCTAAATAAAATATAAATCAAGGAAAAAATGAAAGATATATTTTAAGTAAACTATTTTGGATAGGATTTTAAAATTTATCCCATATTATGTGCCCAATGTACCATGTCATTAGCATTTTATTAAATGTGGGGTATTGAGGGTAATATGAACTAAAAGTATAGACCATGTAATATTTATTTCAACTATGTATTTTTCGGTTATAGGGTTCTCCATGGAATAATTAATTTCAATATGTTGTGATTTTTTCATCTTATATTTATTAGGTTTTACAATAATAGTATCATAAACCAACTACAATCTCCAAAGGCTACAATTATCATCTATTTTTTATAACTTAAATATTATGGTGATATTGAAAATATAACATTATAGTTTGAATGATATTAAATAAATATTTGGTTTAAAACTAAATTATACAAAAGTTGAAAAATATTAGTGTTATTTGAATCAATCAAATTAAAATAGATAGGAAATTTATTTTATTGGAGGCCAATATAAATTGTTTTAATACTCATGTATTGGTGTCTAATGGTTTAAACTCTTATAGTATAAAAATATCATTTATATAATAAACATTTAGATAATAAACATTTATATTTTAGGTTATAAATAATTGTGGGTAGAGGGAGATCATTCCTGATAATTGGGATAATGATGCATTCTAAGTGTTAAGTGTTTTCACTCCTCAATGATTTTACAAAATTTCATTTATTATTCAAACCCATATGGATTATTATGTGATTTTTTTGGTTTTATTCATTCCCACTAAATTATATCATCTTAATCCATCAATGGTTTCTTGAAGCACTATCACCCAATGATAAAAGACTTATGGAGGCATCTATTTTCATCACTATAGTCCTTCTGGTGGATGTAATTAATATCATAAAGATTATTTGTTCATAGGTACTTAGTAATAGACAGGGATATGAAGAAAAAGTTGTACTTCTATGAAAAATTCTATTTCAGTGCAGGGTATCTCATGAAGAAGAAGATCCAAACATTTCTTTTTGAGTAGTAAAAAAGTAATTAACAATCTAATTTTTTTAGTATAGGTTGATTCTTATTTCTTATTGAGAATATATAGAGGTGAAATATTGGAGTTTAATTTCTATAGAGGTTATTAATAGGTTTGTAATTTTAATGAAGGGGATCTGATGGTTTTCATATAAGGCATTTAAGAATTTTTCTGAGAGTGGTTTGTCGTAGGATGGTTATTTGAAGCATTTTGTATTGTTTTACAGATACAACATTATAACAACCATGCTCTTTATTAAACATTAATTATTTATTCGTCACATAAAAATATACATATTACATCCATATGATCATGAAGTCATCTTTATTTTGGAATTATGTTCATATCATAACACCTTGAACATGGGATAAAATAAAATTATTGAAAACTTATTTATCATTATGCTAAAATTCCATGTCTTTCAAAAGAGCATGGGATAACATAGGGATATACATAAGAATGTGGAGAGATATAAAGACCATTATTGTAACAAAAATGATCTAAAATGAAGAGAATAAAACATGTTAGAGAATATTCATTTAAAAAATGAGGAATAATCATAAACATGAAAAATGAGACATGATATAACTTGATTATTATAAATTGAATGTGGGAAATATTGAGACAACATAAAACAAAGATTCATAAACATTATTAATGGATAATTTCCAAGAAAAATGATAAAAATCTCTTATAAAGGATCCAGGGTAACTCTATGTCCCAACATGTTGCCACATTATAACTGAAATTACCCAATACATTGGATTAACATATAATTTTGGGGCACCAGTCACATTCATCTCATTCTCATGATTAAGTGTGCTATAAAGTTCATAAAACTTGGAGTCATTAATCATATTATTTTATTCCATAATCATTGAGTGTAGATTAAAAAAATTAAATTCAAAAATAATTTTGTTTGTGTAATGTGAACACCCCTGAAGGGAAATGGGTATGGTATTGAATACATATCTACTTTGGCATTGAAAATCACGGTGAAATTTTTGTAGCATAACATCATTATTTAAAAAATTCATAAAATTGGATTAATAGATGGAAATTAATCCATTATGATTTGGAAATCAAATATGTATAAATAGAGACATTTAAATTAATATTCCAATACATGGATGTGTAAATATAATGAATAATATAATATGGAAACATGAATAAAGATGAGATGGTGAGGATCTTTTACATGAGTATGTGAATCAAAATTCTTGGGAGGAGCTTCGTAAGAGTTTGGGAAAAATGGGAGGAATCTATATAGGGTAGTTTAGAGTAATTATGTTTTCTACGAATATTTAGTGAAGATAAATGGGATATTCTATGGGATTGTATAGGAAAAGAGTATATAATTCTTTGTCATTTCTCAAATAGAGGTTTTAGACTCTATATAAAAAATAACCAAAATAGAATAAAATACAATTGGTTTTCCCTATGGTTTCTAACAAATGGATTTGTTTTCAATTATTTTATAATTACTAGGGCCGATCATATTAAAATAATACCCTTTATTTTTTTATGTGAGGAATACTCTTATAGAAATTATTTCAAAACCATAAAATATATTATATGTTTGGGAGGATTCATAGTGAAATTATAAAATAAATTAAATAGACATAAAAAATTATTTTTAATTTTAAAAAATATATTTAGTATTGGAAATATTTTATAGTATTTTTAAATAATTTTTGTGTCATTATGATGTCATAATAAAAAATATATGTTTATACAGTATTTAATTTTTAATAAATATTTTACTGTCTCAAAATTTCTTGAAAAATTAACATTTACATCATTTAAAAATATCGATTCCAAAAATATTATATTTTTATCTAAATAATTTTCTAAATATGTGAATATTTTTATTTTAAGTATTAATATAAATTTATTGAAAATGTTGTACTTTCTAACAATAACTATTTTTAAACCCTTCTAAAATATACATTTGACATTATAAAAATTTTCCATAATTTAAATATAAAATAAAATTATTTAGTAATAATATTTTTAAAAAATTATTTATTTTAAAAATCAATTAATTCATGTAAATAAATTATTTAATTGAATTTCAATATTACCCAAAAATAGAATTTATTTTCTATTGTATCAAAATACATAATAATTTCTAAAGAAACAATAATAGGATGAAAATATTTTCATTATTTTATAAAAATTAATGCACATACTCATATCTACAGGGCCTTGATACATATCCCTTCAATACACTAGAAAAAATTGTAAGGGAAAGGTGCATGACTTTTAGAATTTAATGGGGTGGTTCAACGTACATTGTTTGGGTCGTGATTTTGATGAGTGAAAAACTCTCTCATAAATGGTTTCCCTCATTATTAAGTTATTAGATATCATCATGGTATTGGTTAAGGTGTATTCGTAGTTATTCTAACTCCCTCATGGGCTCCGGTAAATGAACTTCGTAGGGTATAATCCTACTTATTGAGGCTATAACATCATTTTTCAATGTAAATTAGATTTGTTATATAAATATATTTATAAAAATTATGTGATCACTTTTAAAAAACTATATTATCAAAAATAGTGATATAATATATTATTTTAAATCAAATATAAAATAATAAAACCAAATAATTTCATGTTTTTTATATCCATATTACATAATAAGATATTTAATTAAATCACTAGGGAATTGTTTATTTATAATCTTTGGGGCCATTAGAATCTCCTCCCTTACGAAATTTCTCCCTCGAACTTTTCATTTACCGCACCAAAATAGACAAGGGTAACTATGTTTCATCAACTCCTCCAGTTACCAAGTTGCTTCCTCAAACATAGGTTTTCTCCATAGTACCTTGACATGGTGTATTGTCTTATTTCGTAGAACTTTGTCTCCATGATCTAAGATCTTCACCAGCTACTCCACATAGGTAAGTTAATTCTCCAAAAGTACTACCTTTAGATTGATTAAATTTTAGGTGTATGGTATGTACATTATAAATAGGGTTAAGTGGAATACATCATTTACTTGAGAAAGTTTATTTATTTGGGTATCCTATTTGATTGGCCACTGCTCGGATGCGATCAATGTTATGAAAGTGGTCGATGAATCTTGAATTCTGCTTCCGCTTATTCCCAAATATCATCTCTTTATTCCTTAGAGATATGATGAGGAAAACCATGTCTCCAACATTAAAATCCAGGTCTTGTTGATTATTTCCAAAACATCTCTTCAGTCAACTCCTAGAAGCCTTGATGCGTTTTTGAATGGTCTGTATGATTTCCACCATATTCTAGACCATTTTAGGACATACATATTTTTATTCCCCAACATAATCCTAGAATTCAGGTGCATAACACCTCATCCCATAAATGGATTCCTAGGGAGCCGTATTTATTCTTGAATTGAAACAGTTGTTTTAAGAGAACTTGAGCAGAGGAAGATATTGTTCCCATCATAATCTTAACTAAATTGATAATATAGTCATCATTCCCTAATGTTGATAGCTATTCTACTCATATTGATCATCCTATTTAGGATGGTAGTCTATACTGAAGTTCGTATTATATTTTAGAGAATGTTGATGTCTTTTCCAAAAGATTCTGGTAAATATTGGATCTTTATCGGATAAAATTGATGGTAGTTTTCCAAGAAGCCTCACTGATTCACTTATATATATACTTGGATGTTTATTGAGTGAGAAACCATTTTAAATCACAATTATGTTTGTAGTATTTTTACGATGATCCACAAAAACCCATATAGAATTATTCTCTCTTGATGCCTATAGTAGACCAATGACAATGTCCACTGTGATGTTTTCCCATTTTCACATTGGAATGGGTAATGGTTGCATCATCCCATTGGATTTTTTTCCTATCTCCTTCACTTTATTATGTAAAATACAATTGGACGTATATTTCATGATCTCATTCATCATATTGTACCGCAAATAGTGATACTGAATATCTTGACACATCTTTCTACTTATTGGGTAAATAGAAAAAAAATACAAACTACGTGGGTCATCCAAAATTCTGTTCTTTAACTCAGTATATGATGGTACAAAATATTTTTCCCCAAAATATAACAAATAATTCTTATTTAAAATTGAATTATGAGGATTTAACATTCCATATAGTTTCCACTTTCTTTTTAATTCCCACGTCATCTCATTGAGCTTCCCCAAACCTCCCTAGAATGTATGGGTGAGGAATCATATGTGAATATATTGATGATGTTACTTCCTTTATAATTCCTAAGTCCATAATTTTAAAATATCAGAAGATTATATCCTTCTAAATTCTCATCAATGATAGGATTTTTGGATCCTTAGTACTTAGAGCATCATCCACATTATTCACATTAACCAGATGGTGGTGAATTTAGGAGTCATCCTCCTTGATGAGCTCTATCCATCTTCATTAGAGTATATTTAGATCTTTCTTTATGAATATATATTTGAGACATTTTTTATCAATATATATTTCTCACTCTTCCTCAAGTAGATAATGCATCAATATTTTCCATTTGATGAATACTTCATAAAACTCTATATCATGTGTTTGGTAGTTCTGTTTGTGTACTTTCAAAAAACCATGAATCATAGGATATGTAATTTTCATTCTACATTAACACAAATCCCAAGAACTTCTTCTAATAATTTCTGAATAACATGAAATATTATCCACTTGTGGGAAGTGGGAGCACATGGGATGTGAGAAGCCTCCATTTTAGATCTTTCATTATAACTTCACATTCATCATTACAAGAAAACTTGACTCCATTCCATGTTATCATGGATAGAGGTTTAAAAATAGGAAAAAGTATCACAAAAATAGATGATAGTACCCAACTGAACCTAGGAAACAATGTATAGCAATCACTACTGTTGGAACTATACATCCATCAATAATTGTATTTTTTAATTTTCTACAATTAACCCATTTATTGTGATGATATTTCCCATGAATGAGACTTCCTTCAACAGAAAGATACATTTTTAATACTTTTCAAAAATATCATCATTTCTCAAGGTTATTAGTACAGAAATTCTCCCCACGATCTAACATGGTATTGAAGTATATAATAATATCATCTATAAGTTATTACTATTAGGTCCACCTAGATGGATACCCTAAGGGGGTTGAATTAGGGTATGAAAAACTAGAATGATTTCTCCTTTTGATAATGGTTTTTTATTAGACAAAACTCTCTTCTCTCTCTACTTTCTACTGTAGAGTATGAATAAACCTTAAATCACGAACAAGACACAAAAATTTTACTTGGTTCACCCTGAATGGGATATGTCTAAGGATCAAACACTAGCGATGTGTTGATGTACCAAATCCACTATAAGCGCACTATTGTTTACAAGATCGAAGAGGACTCACTGTAACTCCTAGTTTACAACCAATCACAATTTGATAACTCACTGATCTATAAAATGAAGTGATCTTTCTGAATCTTCAGAAGATCCACTCACAATTTATAGACCTATAGGTCTATTCATTATGACTAATGAATGCATCCTCCACTGTATAAAGATTCTCTAATGAAGACCAAAATTCATCCACTGATGAATACCCCTTTTCCCCTAACCACTGCGTAACATCCTTTGGAAAATACCTTTGCAAATAAACCTACTTCGCGAAGCTCCCAATTTTACAAAGCTCAAACAAGACTTCACAAAGTTCATGCCACTTCCTGAAGCACACACCTTTGCATAACTCGCTACCTTGAAGAGCACACTGCTTTATAGAGCTCAGACCTTTTCAATTCTCAAACTTTAGTAGAGCATAGGTTGTTTTAGATCTCAAGCCTTCACAATGGGATTTTTTTCGTGAAGCTCCCTGATCCAATGTCGAACAAACAACTTTCAGAGAGCTAGATTAGTCACCGCAAAGCTCCATTCTTTTACAAATCACACTATATCTGTGAACCTCCTTCGTGATTTGATAGCAATAAGTTGACATTAATAAAATCCCTAATTCTTTTAGGGGGTCGAAATCTATTTATAATCGATTCCATCAACCCTCAAACATTCCACACGATGTTAACACAAAGTCAGCTCAAATTGAAAAGCTCCAAAATTTATACCAAAATTATTTCTATATCGTGAAGTACCACAAAAATGTTTGGATCACTGAGCTCATCTTGATTACAGAGCATTCTTTCAATTCCTTTAAGCTGCCTTTGCAAAGATTCACCATAATGCTCTTCACTTCCATTATTCATGAAGCTCATTTAAATCAAGAATAACACCGTCAACATTTCTAATGTCTTTTCAAAATACTCACCAAGAATAACCTCTTCACTAATCTCATGACTTTTCCATATTATGATTATATCTTCTTAGAAATCCATATTTCCAAATGCTCCCCAAACACCAAATTTTGGACCCGAAAAATTTGGGAAACTGTGGGAAACAACACCACCTTGTATATTCTCTTTTTTTACCACCATCAGAATGCATATTCCTTTTTCATGGTTCTTTTTCAACATGGATTGTCAAAAACATATCTATAACTTGACAATTCACCATGAAAACCTGCATTTTCAACAAACAAAACTAGCCCAAAAATGCTGCAACGTTACAGTGAGGGATTTTTTCCCAACCTTTACCTAGGGGGATTTTTTCTCAACAATATCCCCATTTGGTTTTGTTGAAAACTCTTCTCATAATATTCTTCTAAAATTTGATACCTTTCTAAATCTCCTTCAATCAGCTACCACAATTCGACTCCTGTGATTCAGATAGCGACCAATGAATTACTCAACACATATTTTAATCTCAAATTAGCAATGCTATGCATGAGAAACAATATTAGTATGAATTTATCATAAATAAATCACTTCACTTCTTACAAAAATCATTGATACCATACATATACCTATTACTGATTACTTGAAACCTTCTAACACTATTACAACATCACTCTTTTGCTTTTATCATGATCCTCAACTATTCTAATATCTATTATTTGATTATTAACTTCTAGCATCATTAGATTTGAAACTATCCTCCTATATCATTTATCTCCCCTATCTCGTGGCTCCACCTGTCAGCTTATCCTCATGTCAATGACTAAGACATCTTCTCCCATCGCCACAGTTTCTCCACTTTTAGGAGTCTCTATTTCACCCACTTTGCCAATAAACCCAATGGTAGCTTTTTTTGTCTAGAACACTAGAATGAACACAGATTAGCACATTAAGAAAAAACAAACCATACCTAGGGTAGTGGGGGGTGTCCACATCCACAATTTTTCTGGTGCGGGGAGTCGACTAAACTCCCAAATCCATTCTATGCCTCTCAAAAGATTACTTGGGTATGGACTTTGTCAGAATATCGGAAACTAGTAGTTCTGTAGGCACATAATCGATCTTCACGATTCCCTGCTCAAAATTCTTCTTGATAAAATGATATTTGATCTCAATGTGCTTTGTCATTGAGTGATGGACTGAATTTTTGATAAGATTAATAGCACATGAGTTATCACGTAATATTTTGAACAGATACTTCACTTCAAAGCCCATGTCATCAAGCAACTACTTCATCCCCAATAATTGTGTGCATACTTGAGTAGCAGCAATACACTAAAATTATTTGTTGCTCAATCAAATGAAATATTAATTCATTCATAGCCATCAAATACAAAAACCACCAAGATAGGAAAGACCTCTAGATGTTGATTTCCCACCATCCGTTGAACCGGCCTGATCTGCATTTGTATATCCCAACAGCTCTGGCATAGATTTTTCTTTATACATCAACATAAAATCCACAGTTCCTTTGATATAAAGAAATATTCTTTTCACTGCAAGCATGTGGATTTCCTTGGGGTTACTTTGATATCGCGATTCTTGACGTATTGCAAAAATAATATCAGGTCTTGTTGTTGTCAAGTATAGTAAACTCTCAATAATCTTCATGTATTCTATGATATTAAGTTCCTTTTCATTATCATAATTTCATAATTTCATCCGAGTATCAACCGAAGTCTTCATATCCTTGGAATTTTCCATTCCAAATATTCTTAAAACCACCTTGACATAAATGGATTGACAAATGAATATTCCATTCCTTCCTTGTGTCAGCTATAAACCAAGGAAAAATGTCATCTCACCAATCATAGGCATTTCCAAATCATGTTTCATGAATTCAGAAAACTTTTTTCACTATGCTTCATCGGATCTGCCAAATAATATGTCATCGGAAAAAACAAGAAACATAATCCTTTGATTACTATTGCAGTTGAAATAGAGATTGTAATCATCTCCACAATACTGGAAGCCATGATTTTTCAAATACTGACCAAGCCATGAGTGGCATGCTCTGGCATCCTATTTCAGCCCATATAATTCCTTCTTCAGCCGATAATCCTTGTTCTCATCCTCATGAATGAGATAACCATATTACCACTCGATATACACTTCCTCCTCCAGAATCCCATTCAAGAATGTAGATTTGAAATCCATGTAGAACACATTGAACATCCATTGCACTACAATGGTTAGGCATAATCTAGTTGTCTCCAGTCTGGAAATTGATGAAAATGTCTAATCGACATCAATTCCATATATCTCGAAGTATCCTTTGGACACTAGTAGTTCTTTATTTCAAATAACTTATCCATCTTCGTTCATCTTGTTGCGATGGAACCATTTAGTGTCAATGATATTATTATTAGATAACCTCAAAATAATCTCCCACATTTGATTCTTCTCAATATGATCTAGCACTTCTTTCATACCATGAACCATTTTTCATCTTCAGCTATATTAGCAAAGAATTTAAGCTCTTCCAGATATAGGGAAATATGTCTACTATAGTGATTTCTATCTTCTTATCTGAACTAGAGATGAATGATCACCAACGATATTCAGCATATCAATTTCACTTCGACTCATTAGCTTCTATGTGGATAAATATTTTCATTTTCCATTATCATCATCAGTATCTTATTCTGAATTAGCATTATCCACTTTTACTCCTCCTGTGTTGGTTTCCTCCTAATCTCTCTCATCAGGAAATTATTCACTATGATGCTATATTCCCTCTTAATTATCCACTATAGTGACATCAATGCCCTCAATTACCTTTCCCATCCTTTTTTAAATAATTTTTATTCTTTTCATTATCCTGTGTAGCCAAGAAAAATCCCCTTATCTCCACGTGACTCAAATTTCCTATATTTTTACTTATTGAGAATTATTCACTTACAACCAAAGATTCAAAAGTATTTCACTATTGGATTCTTTCTGTACCGCATCTCATATGTAGTCCTTCCTTCCTTTGGACACAATAGAGCTATGTTAGAAATGTAGACTGATGTCAACACTACTTCCTTCCAGAACCTCTCTTGTAGATCGTTTTCTATAAGAATCGTTATGGACATGTAGTTGATGATCTGATTTCTCCTCCCAAACACTCCATTCTATTGGGGAGTTCATACTGAAGAAGCATGATGTTTTATATTGTGTTGCATGAGAAATTCCTCCACCTGATTGTTTGTGAATCCTGTACCATTGTCAGTTCAAAACTTCAGAATTTTTTATCCAAGCATCCTTTCTCACTCCCTCTAATACCGTTTTAAGTAGCTGAACACATTGTACTTATGGGAAATAACAAATACCCTTTCCATTATGCTATAATCATCAATAAAAAGAACATAGTTCATTTTTCCATCAACTTATATTTCAGTGATAGGCCCACAAACATCAGCATGCTCCAATTTGAGCACTCTTGTTGACTTCCATTCCTATGCCTTATATGTCGTTATGATGAGCTTCCCTTGTTGGCATGCACCACACATGTGAGTATGATCACCTAATAGAGTAGGGGCATCTCTTGAAGCATCACACATTACCAGATCTTTTAGGGATGGTTGTCATATATGACTAAGTCATTTATTCCACAACTTGTTTTATTCTTCATTGGATAGAAAGCACATATCTTCCTATCCACTAACTAGGTGGAGATTTCCCATCATTCTTTTTCCCTATAGTACCAATGCCACATATCTTCCATTAATGATACTCATCTTCTTAGTAAACCTTATATAATTTCTTGAGTCTCATAGTTTACTGAAGCTGATGAAATTGTGACTGAGGCCTTCTACTACTAAGACATCAGCACATCTCATTTCTTTATCGCAAAACCTAGCCTTTCCTAATCCAATTATCATCAGGCATTCATGGTTTCAAAACATGAAAACGTAATATTTTCCATATTTTATGCCTATAACTAGATCTTTATTACTTATCATGAGATATGTGAAACCAATATCAAGGATACACACACCAGGTCGATCTAATGCTTTAATAGAAATTTCTACCACCACTGATTTTTCTTCCTTTTTCTTATTGGTCCATATTTTTTTCTTCACACTAAAAATATATTGAGACTTATGAAATTTTTTAGAGAATAATGGATCGACTTCATCTTGAAAATATGAAAATATGCAAATATATTTTTCATTTTCAACTCACTAGTTGGTTCATTGATCTACTACTTTTGAACATTTTGATTCTTCTTTGGAACAATCCTTTGTATAGTTGATGTATAATATCTATCCATGGGATTAAATCCTCAGCACCAAAAATAGTGTCCTTAGAAATAGGTACTTTAGAGTTGATATCTGTATAGATGACACATATATTCTTCAACCCTTCGATATCTCTTAGCTATGGAACAAACATACTATGAATATAACATCCTTCAACAACGATAACACCTGATATAAGGTGTGTTCCATCATGTCACTTCTACACTTCTACTTTCACCTTGGGATCTTTGAATATTCTAACTCATCTTTGTTCCCAAATCAAACTTCAATCTCAGAATGGGTGCTCGATGTCTAACTTCAATTTTCACATCTTTTTGTGTTCTATCAAGCCACTCCTCAGCCTTATCATCTGAACATAATTGATGCTTCTTTCCTGCTAAAACATTATGCTCCCCTTTTTTTCTTGTTGGATTTCTATGTGATCTTTATTACTAATGTCCTAGCAAGAGTGAGGAGTTTTTCCTAATCCTTACCCTTTTTCTATGAACATCCAACTTCTCATTAACAATCTTCAATACACTTGATTTTATAATTCCTTGTGTCATTCCATCCATCGATTTCTCTTTTTGTTTATTCAACCATGATTTTATATTCATCAACCTTTTCAGAGATCTCTTGCCTAGAAGAAAAAAGGATTGACATTTCTTTTATCAGCTTCGACTTTACTTCTCCATTGTATTGCGTGTAGAGTTTGGCATCATGTACCACCTTATTGGAATTCTTTGTTGTTTCTCTCCAAACATCTATCTCATAAATATCTGCTTCTAATTAAGCTTCCATGTCGACTCTTCCATAAATTTGTTCTACTTCTTTATCAGCGTCAGTTTCATCCCTTTTTTGAGAGCAATTGACAACTTTCACCATATCATTCTCTCCCCAATAAATTCAGTTCTCTATCTATTCAACCCCTTCAACCTCAATATCATATGTACTACAACATTATTGTGAGTGAATATTATTTTTCTTAATGATATTTTTCTTAAATTGTTTCTTTCCATTAACATAGGTTGATGTATTATTCCTAAGAATTTTGATTTTATCCCCCTCATCTTCTTAAATCTTCTTGGGGAACCTTGAAGTTGGGTGACAAACTATTCCACATCTAAGGCAAGAAAGAAGATGTTTCCCTTTGAACATTTCTATTCCTCTTGGAATATTTGAGGAAATAAATGACATCACCTCATCTATATCATCTTATTCCTGAGATTATTCAATGGTTAGATTCTTCATGGACTTGAATTACACCTCTTGGATTTCCCGTTTTCCTCAGCATCTTTATAATTATTTCTCATTTCATATGCAATAAGGTTGATGTGAAGGTTATCCAATGTCATCTCTTTCGAGTCATTATCTTAAAAAACAGAAACATTTTTATTGCACGAAGGTGGATTTATCTTAAATACGATCTTAAAAATCATTATGTCTTCAATAACTTCCCCAAGACCTCACATGTATTCCACTACAACATTTACCCTGTAAAAAAATTCATCAAAAGACTAATTCGGTTTCATTCTCAGATCTTCGTACTTTTTCAACAACACATACAACATTTCTTCACTGATCTTTGAATCTCCTTCATATATTATCAATAGATTTTATCACATAGCATGTTATTTTTTTGTATGGAATCACCATCGTATTGATAGAATTGGATAGGGATCCCCCTAAAGCATTGATTACCTTGGAATCAACATGTAATTATCTTCTCTCAACTTCTGATAATGCACCAATGTTAGTATCAGCAGTTATGCCATGCATTTCTATTGTGAACACATCAATTCCAAAAGATTAAAATTCATGTTACATCTGATTATTCAATAGCTAAAAATTGTTCCTTTCTTAAATCAGAATCCATTTTTGATTGGTGACATTCATCTAAGAGAGAAAACACTAATATCAACCTTTTACTTTAATACAAATTGATTGGTTTACAAGGATAGATACCCTATGTGGGGGTGGTGAATCAAGGTATGAAAAATTAAAACAATTTCCCATATTGATCTAGTTATTTTGTTAGAAAAAAATATCTTCTCCCTCTCCTTTCCATTTTAGAGTATGAATAAACCTTAAAGAATGCAAATGACACATAATTTTTACTTGGTTTACCCTCATTGTACTACATCCAATGATCAAACATTTTAAATTTTCCAATATACCAAATCAACATTAAGTACACTACTATTTACATGTTCGAAGCGGAATCACATTCACTATTCATTTACAACCACTCACAATTTGGGAAATCACTGCTCTCTCAACTGAAGTGAGCTCACTTCTTCTTCAGAAGATCCAATCACAGTTTTTGGACCTATTATTCTCTTCATTATCACTAATGAATGAATCATCTACTATATGTAGATTCACTATTGAAGTCCAAAATTCATCCACTAATGAATATCCCTTTTCCCCTGACCACTGGGCAACAACCTTTGGGAAATACCTTAGCAAATAACCCTACATAGAATAACTACGAATTTCACGAAGCTCAAACAAGCCTTTGCGAAGTCCCGGCCTCTTCACGAAGAACACACCTTCAAGGAGCTGACTTCCTCGCACAACACACTACTACGCAGAGCTCAGACCTTTGCAAAGCTCAACCCTTCACAGATCTTAGGATGTTCTAGTGCTCAATCCGTCATGAAGTAACTTCCTTCACGAAGCACATTGAGCAAATGTGGAACACAACCCTTTCGTGGAGCTGGATTAGCCGCCACGAAGTTCCTATCTTCCACAATTAACACTGACTTTGTTAACCTCCTTCATTATTTGAAAGAAACATTGTTTTCTTGGAAAACTCTCTACTTCTCTCGAGGGGGTCTAGGTCAATCTATAGGTGATTCCACTAACCCTCGAACCTTCTGCCCGAAGTCAGCACCACATCGGCTCAAATCGCGAAGATCTAAAATTTCCTCTGAAATTCACTCTATATCGCAAAGCACCATGAAATTTTTTGGATCACGGAGCTCATCACAATCATGGATCCTTTCCATCAATTCTTTCATGCTGCCACGGCAAAGCATCACCATAATGCTCTTCACTTATATTGTTCTCCAATCTCGGTGTAAGTGCAAAAAACACCATCAATATTTTTCATTTCATAAATAAATTCATATCAAGATGTTCATTTTTAGGAAAATCATGTCTTTCCATATTTTGATGATATCTCCATACAAATCCATATTTCTTGATGCTCACCAAACTCTAAATTTTGTACCCAAAATATTTGGAGAACAATAGAAAATGGAGCCACCTTATGTCTACAATTTTAGTACCGCCTCCATTTCTTCCATTCTTTTTTCATGTGTTATTTGTCAATGAGGATTGTCAAAAACATCTCTAGAACATTACAGTTTATCAAGTAAAATTGAATTTTCCACAAACAGAACCAACCCAAAAATGATGCAATGTTTCATTGAGGGATTTTTTCCCAACCATTACCTTGAGGGATTTTTTTCCAACAATTCCACACATATGATGAGGAAATATCTAAATACACTCTTCATCATGTTCATTAAGATTAATTGATAATTTTTGAGCGCAAAATGAATCACAATGAACTCATAGTGCTCATACCACATATGAAAAGAATAATCAGGAATATCCACATTTTCTACCAAATATGGTAATATATCGAATGCAGACACACCTTGGAGAGATATTGTGACCTAAATAGATGATTTAAAAAGTACTCAATCCAATGAAGAGGATATGTTTTTTATTGTGATCTGGCTGAGCTCATGATAATACATTCAAACGTGCATTGGCCCATCCTTTTTCCTGACGTAGAGGACTACTAAACCCCATAGTGAATCCCTTTGACATATTAACCATTTTATATATTCCCTTATAGTTTATTATTCAGCTCCACATTTCCCACAACATCCATTCTATATAGAGTCTTGGATATTGGTTACACCCCATGTATAATATCGACTAAAAATTCAACATCTCAAATATGAGTAAGAGAAGAAAATTCCTCAATAAACACATCATCATATCCCCTCACAATGGGCATCCCTTCAAGGAATATTCTTTCCATCTACTCAATAATTTGATCAAGATAAGAGTTCTTGTTGTTTAATAATATCCATTATTATAATATTTGTGCTAATGAACATTCTTCCTCTTTCATGTACTTGTATATAATGAAAGGATGATTCATAATACAGAGAGTGATTTCATTGTAAGAAATATTATATTGGCTCTATATAGGGAAATCCAATCCATGCCCAAAATTCCAGGACATTTCATGAATGGGATAGTGACATATTTTCAAGAAGAAAATATTCAAGAACATCATCATTTGATACATGATGGTATTATTCTTTCCTAAAGATATGAAATAACTTTAGGTGGTGACATGAAATTCCTAGAGAAGTTAGAAGAAATTCTATTGGGTGAAAATTTTAAATACAACATGACATACACAATTACTAAGTTGTGGTTACATGTACATCAATAATCCTAATCCATATCACTACAAGTATTTCCTTATTCCCTTGTTCTTGGAGATTGTTGATTCTCTGCATTCTTCTTAACGCATATAATTGGGAATTGGTGTGGATAATGGCCAAATTACCTAAAAATAAAACATCATACTTGATAAGGTACATTGGATTCAATATTATTTCCACCCCTTATCTTATATACTTTTTTCAAAAAAATTGTCTACATTATGCCATTTTTACCTAACATAAAACATATTTTGGTCACATTGTGACATTTCACTTGATGAATCATTCAACAATTTTTTCACAAATGAAAATGGGTATTCTTTCCTCTGTCACAATTATCCGATGAACTGGTTTGAGATGTCATCTTCCTCTTACCTGACTTATTTAGGAATTCAACAATGTTCATGTGGTTAATTTTGTTTTTATAGCTGGTTTGGAATAATCACAATATTTCCAACTTGATCTGCCATCTGATTGGGCATCTCATTTTGTAATTGTACATAATTCCATTCAAATTGATTGTTAACCCAATTTATCTTATCTCCATCCATTTCCGGGAATAAAGGAAAAATTATGGATTGGTATATTTAATCTATTAAACACATAATAATGAATTTAAAAACACTAAAGGGGAAATTTATAAATTTCATTTAATTCCATAACTTATGAATTTACTGGTTTCAATCTATATTATCCATGATCTATTTCCTAACATATATTCTTATTAGATGTTTTTTATCCCGTAATAGTGGTTTGTATTGCGATTATGATTTTACCAAAACATATCCCATAGGAATGTCAAACCAGGTGCATAGTAAATCCAATTTTCATGTACCATGTTACACCGAGTATGGCACAATTCACATTTTTGGAGTTTTTACTCCTAGGTCAATATATTCCAAAACCAATTCCACCTATGGTATCTAGAGATGGAATTATTTTATTGATAAAAAAGAAATATTAAATTACATAAGTTTAATGATTTTTTTATATTTATTCTTATCTATAAGGGTTTATCTAGTGTATTCAAATATTATTCCCATAAATAACTAACCATTTCCTTTGATTCATAATTTAACAACCCTATACTTCATTACACATTAATTCATTATTTATTACACAGAAGTATACATAATACAACCTGAATAATCAAAAAGACTAGTTTCATTTGGAATTAAATACATATCATAACAACATGAATATGGGATACTATAATATTTTTGAAAAATCCATAACATGCTTCAAAAATTACATTTCTTTCAAAACAACATGGGATAATCTAAGGGCATACATAAGATATTGGTCAACTATACAGACCAGTAAAGGAATAAAAATGGAATAACATGAAGTGAATAATTTTTTTTTAAAAATAGGCATTTAAAGAAGAAGAAATAATCATAAACTTGAATAATCAGACATTTTTTACCCTGATAATCATAAAAGAGACCTGAGAAATGTGACAAAAAATTAAAACACTGCCCCATAATCATTGGTCAAGGCCTAACCACCATGAAATCATGGTTGGAAGGGTACCCTAATGTAATTAGTTTCACTCAATGTCCCAACATGATTTCTAATGACACTAAAAATTACCCAATTCAATGGAGTTATATTTATTTTTGGGTGCACCCGTCACTTTTAGTTCATTATCATACATAGTTATGCCTTATAGATCAAAAAATGTTGATACATTCATCATAATATTTTATGACAAGGTTAAGGATGGTGGGATTAATATATATAATCCAAAATAGAATTATTATATGTGTATAAAGGTTAACACCAATAACTAGAAATGGGTATGTTACTCACAAAAAAATATTTTGGTGTTGAAAATAGTTTTGAAATTTTGACAACATAACTTCATAACATAAAAATTAATAAAAAGTGTTGAGGAGAGATATAGAGGAATATAATAATCTAGATATAATATATTCCGTAATAGATACATGTAATTTCATATCCAAACATAATTAATTTGAAAAATAAGGCATACGATAATAAGGAAACTTGAATAAATAATAGAATGTGTGGCTCCTTTACTTGAGTGTGTGACACCAAGTTCTTGGGAGGAGAATCTTGTTATCATGGGGATACCATTGGAGGTCTCTATATAGGATAATGAAGATTAATTACAGAATCCTAGGATTTTGAGTGCAGATAAATGAGACATTTTTTGTTTTTCATTTGAAAGGATTGGGGGAAGTTTTATTATCTCTCAATTATAGGGTTTGGACTCCATAAAAATAAATAATCAAAACCAAAAACCATCACATTTATTTTTCTCTAATGTTTGTCCAAATGGGAGTGGTTTAAAAAAATTTATATTTACAAATGCCAAAATTAATTAAATAATTATCTTTCTTACATGGAAGTTAGTAAAACACAAAATGAATTGATTTAAAAACATTAAAATATATGAAAAGATTGAGAGGATTCATAATGGAATTATAAAATTAGACAAACAAACATAAATCCAAAATTATTTTAAATTAAAACATTTATTTGGTCATTTACAACTTTTATATTATTTATTACATCACTTTTGGGTGATTATGATGACATAATACTCAAAGAATACTTATATGGAATGTTATTTTTACTTAAAAATATGATTGGCTCATAAATCTATGAAAACCTCATGGTTAGATAATGTCAATGTTTTGATTCCAGAAATAATATTAATTTTATATAAATAATTTTCTAAATATTTTATTTTTTACATTAACAATAATAACTGGAATTTATAGAAAATGCTACAATTTTTTACAATAATAGATTTTTATCCCTCTAAAAGTTACATTTGACTTACTAAAAATTATATGAACATTTATATTTAATAAAAAATAAGTAAGAAAAATTATTTCTTAAAATACAATTTATTTTTTAAATCCATTAATTCATCAAAATAATTTCCTTAGTTGAATTTGAATATTACAAAAAAATATTATCTGTGTTTCATTGTATCAAAATAAATAATTTTTTATAATGAAATAATAATAGGATGAAAATATTTTCATTATTCAATAGATAATTATTTAAATAGTAATATCACCAGGGTCTCGATACATATCACTTTAATACAAAAAAAACACATGAAGGGTAAGGTTCACAAATATGAGACCTTGAGAGCGTGGTTCAACATATATGGTTTGGGTCATGTTCTTGATGATATTGAACATTGATCATAAATGTATTAACACATGATTAAGATGATGTATCATATTTTTTCATTGTTCAAGGGAAAATCCTTGTAATTTTAATTCCCTGGTAACCTAAGCTAAATGGGCATTATAGGATATGATCATACTTATAAGGGCCCAAACTTATTAAATAATATTGAATTTAGCCAAAAAAATCACTTCCTTTCACATTAAATATCATTTCAAGTTTAGATATTTATATAATTGGGACATAATAAATTCATAACATTACACATTAATAAAGAGTGGATATGATAAAAACCATATTCATTTCATCCAAAATATAAAACATTTCAAATAAAACATGATTTCGTGGATAAATATTCATAACATTTAAGATGGATTCATTATTTTTATTACAGATCCTTATAAAATATTAAAATCATTTAAAAACATGGTATGGAAATAAAATTTTTAGTAAGGGATATAAAAAGAAGGAAATAACACATTAATCCATGAATAGTTGTAATATATGCTATCATTTTCAAAAAGACATACTCGTCTCCCATATAAATATACTTTGTGAAACTTGAGATTTACATGAGACTTCCACCATACATATATAACATAAATATAACCATAAATTTATATTGGGAAATTACTTACATAATCTTGTAACCCTCTCGGCTACCTTGTAATTTTATACCCTCACGACAACCTTATAATTTGTGTAACCATCATTGTTACACATGGAGTGCCCATATGGAAAAACACCAACATACACATACCCATTGCATTGGAGGTAGATATAGGTCCCACAATAAATCATAAATAGTTACCAATAATCGGAACACAATCAAATATCATGAATAATTTCATAAAAACCTTTCTTTTGAATTTCAGAAAACTGAAGTTTTAAATGAGGTTTTTAAAAGAAAAGACTCTTGTAAAAGACAAATAAATGAAGAGAGATTTAATAGATTGGATGAAATATGTATATACAGTGTAAATACACACAATTAAATAAATTAAAAAAAATAATTCATCAGAAAAAAAAATTTAGTTGCATATAAATAAAGAAGTAGAATGTTAACCCAAATTATTGAAATCAGGTTAAAAATTCACCTTCCTCAGGTTTGTATTAATTAAACCCAATTTAAACCTCATGTATAGTGGTTTAAATATTTTTATTAATATCATAAAAAACATATTCATGATTATAATACCTTATATGATCATTTCAAAACGTCATTTCACTATTTAATTCTTCTAATTTTGTTCCATCCATAGATTTGGGTGCGTTCTTCACAAGATTTCACTGATCGGTTCATGATGGATATTCTTGTGAATTGGAAGAGTTATTACATAATAGGAATGGAATGTTATTTACATATTTATATAAAAACAAATTATATAATTTAACATTTTGAATTATAACATGAAGATAAACCATAAGTTAAAACATTAATGATATTTTATAGGTCGTTTTGGGGATTCTTCGATCATAATGAACTCATTTTGTTTGACAAATTAATAACATGTGTACAAAATGATCCATAACATTATATAAGATACAATAAAAAAATTATAATCTGGTTTAATAATAAATATCGATTCATGACCACTCATGAAGGAAGTAATATAAATTGAAATCAAATCATCCACGATTTTGGTAAATCGAAAAAATATGAACAATGTTTTAATTTCATGAATAACTAGAGAGTAGAATAAGTATAATGGGGAATCTTCAAAAAACATGATTTAACATAGAATATTTAAGATAATGAACCATTAATATCTCTTGGATATGGGCAGTGTAAGTGATTATAAGAAATGAAATGAATTGAATAGGAAACACAAGAAAATGAAAGATTATTTTTACTTCTTGATCACTTATCCTTGAGATCCTCCATAAGGCCTTTAGTTTTTTCCATTTGGCAGGAACAGAAGGATTTAGACATGGGGAAGGGTCTAGTGAGGAGTATTCGGAATTACATAGTCATGGATCAAGGATTTAGAGGCGTGGTAGGATGATAGAATTGAGTGTGGTATTTATAGTAGAGGGGAGGAGGGATTTTACATTATTTTAATCATTACTATAATTGTTTTTTCAAGACTACGAATAGTCATGCTTCATATTACCCAAAATAGTAATAATTGAATGTGAGTTCTAAAAATGGGGGGTTACATCACTAATGATTTTATAAATAGGGTATTTAACTGATAATTTCAATATACTGTATTTTACATTATTTAACTATTCATAGAAAATTCACGATTATCAAAAAAATTGCAAAAATTAAACCAAACCATTTATCTACGTGTAGCATTAAAACAAAAACTCTATTTTTTGAAAATAATTTAAAAATATAAAAAATTAAATATTTAAATAAAATCATACTTTATTAAAAAATTAACAATTATAAAACTATAACTCAATTATATCACCTTGAAAAATTATTCAATACATCATTATCTTAAAGACTTAATATAATAAAATAATAAAATAGTTTACTATTCATCAGTGTCATATACTATTAATATTACTATTTATAAGAGTATGTTATTATTCACTGAAAATCAGGTTTGTTCCCTCGTACTCCCAATAACATACTGATCATAATTATAGATGACAACTTTTTGTAATTCAAAACATAGAAGTAGAAATATTATGGTTAATGTGTAGTTATAAATAATTTTTCATGCAATTTATATTATTTTATTTAATAAAATGGGGTTTTACATAACCCCAAACTTTTGGAAATTTTGTCCCTATAATTTTATTTACATATAAAACAAGTGAGGGTACCTTTTCTTCAAAGCATTTGTAGACTCCGATGTTGCTTCATCAAACATATGGTTTTCCAAAAAAATGTTACCATGTGGATTAACTTATTCTACAATAATTTTTACCTTCAATCAATAATAAGAACTTTTTTCTCTTCATAATAACGGTTCTCTTCTAGAAGAACTACTTTTGGGATCAATACATGAGATGAACCTAGAATATACTTTCTCAACACCAAAAAATGAAAAACATTATGTAACTAAGATAAACTCAGAAGAAAATATACTCGATTGGAACCTATTCCAACCTTCTCTAGAATTTCATAATGTCCAATGTACTATGGAATTAGCCTTCCTTTCATACCAAAACACATAACACTCTTCCATGGTGAGATTCTAAGAAAAACATAATCAGCAACCTCGAAATAATGCCATTCCTCATGTTGTCTTCATCAATTTTTTTCCTGATCTGAGATGTCCTCATGTGTTGCTGGATCATATTAACTTTTTCAACCACTTCCCCAACTAATTATAGTCCCATAAACCTCATATCCCTGACTTCATTCCAAAAATCTAGAGTTCGACATTGCTTCCCATGTGATGCATCAAATGGTTCCATCTGTATATTGGAATGAAAATTGTTATTATAAGAGTACAAAACTAAGAAATATGTTGATCCCAACATCCCTAGTAGTCCATTGAATAAGATAAAAACATATCCTAGAAATTTGGAATAGTTCGTTCAAACTTCCAATATGATTAAGGATTAAAATCTATACTGAAATTTAATTTTATGCTCAATGACTTCTAAATCCCCTTACAAAAGTTATAAGTAAACCCGGTATCTCAATCAGATATAATAGAAAGTGGAACTCCATGTAACCTGACAATATCATTTATGTATAGTTGAGAAAGCTGATCTAAAGACATTTTATCTCAAATATATGAAAATTTTCTCATTTAGTCAGCAAATCAACAACAACCCAAATCATGTTCTTACCTGGATCAGTTTTAGGTATTCTCACCATGATGTCCATGTATATACTATCACATTTCCACTTTGGCACTAGAAAAAGCTGACACAACCCCTTTAGTAACTTCCACTCGGCTTTTACTTGTTGACATGTAAAAGTTTTCATGGTAAAATTAGAAATATCCCATTTCATTTCTTCCCACCAATAATACACCCATAGAACTTTGTACATCATCATTCTACTAGGATAAAATGAAAATGGAGAACTATGAGCATCACATTTAAATTCCTGCTTCAATTGGCAATCACAAGGTACACACAACCGTTTAAAAAATCTTAAAACAAAATCATTATCAATGTAAATTTATGT
Organism: Viscum album; assembly: GCA_963277665.1. Classification (NCBI taxonomy): domain Eukaryota; kingdom Viridiplantae; phylum Streptophyta; class Magnoliopsida; order Santalales; family Viscaceae; genus Viscum; species Viscum album. The sequence goes on along the minus strand of OY728135.1, from coordinate 1,541,462,495 downwards.
ACACATATCCATTTTAACCAATTCTACCTTCTTTTGTAGCTCAGGGTTTTCCTTCTGTTCTCGCTTAAACCTATCTGATAATGATGACTACACCAAAACCTAAAACAAAACTGAGGTATTTCCTACACCAACAACTTCTAATCCAAAATTCATCAAATCATTAATCAGGGGAACATGTTCCATATATAACATGGTTAATGATACTTAATGATTTTTAATCAAAGTATCTACCACTTTGTTTACTTTTACAAGATGGGAATTGAATATGAAATCATAATCTTTTATCAGTTCCCACCATCTTTTCTGCATGATGTTTAATTTCATATAAGTGAATATGTATTTCAGACTTTTATGGTCAATATATATTTGACATTTGGCTCCGTATAAATGATGCATTCAAATTTTTCAAAGAAAAAACTATAGCTGCAAATTCCAAATCATGTGTGGGAAAATTTAACACATGAGGGTTTAGTTATAATAAAGCATAAGAAATTTCCTAATCATTCTACATAAAAAACCAATTACCTTCAATGAATCATCACTATAGATGAAAAACTCAATATTTTAGGAAGGTATGCCCAAAAAAAGAGCATTCACCATTATCTTATTAGGTTCCTGAAAACAAACATCACATTATTCTATAAAAATAAATTTAACCCATTTTCACATTGACTATGTTATTGGTCTAGATTACAATTCAATGTGTTTAACAAACTATCAGAAATAACCTACTATTCCTATAATACAATGAATCTATGTAACATTATGTAGGTCTTGTCCATTCATTATCCACTTTTGTTTTGGTATGATCAACTATTATTCCATCCTTATTTGCAATGTGCCCATGAAAAGAAATATGTTACAAGCAAAAATCCACTTGCTGAAATTTCCATACAGTTAATTTTCCATTAAGTTTTTCAAAACAACCCTAAAATGATTTTAATAATACTCTTTACTCTTAGAAAATACAAGAAAGTCATCAATAATCACAACCACATATTTATCCAAGAACTCATGAAATATTATATTCATAAGATCGATGAATACAATAGGTATATTATTTAATAAAAACGACATAACAAAAAATTCATGATGATCATATCTTGTACAAAAATCATTTTTCAGGTTGTCGTCATCCTTCACCATTAGCTGATCTTATCCGGATTTCAAGTCACTCTTCAAAACGTACTAAGCTCCATAGATCTTATCCCAAAGATCATATATATGAGGAAAAGGATACTAGTTTTTAATGGAGATGTTATTAAACATTATATTATCAATGTAAAGTCTCATGGAACCATCATTATTTTAAACAAAACTAAACAAGGGAACCCTGTGATGATGTTCTAAGATGAATGAGTCATTTATCAAAAAACTATTGCAGCTGATTTTTCAATTAAATAAGTTAAATTTGAAGCATTACATATGGGTGTTTTGAAATTTGATAAGCATCATGAACTAATTCAATTGTGAATTAGACTACCCAATCTGGAATGACACAAGGTAACTCATCATGATAAACACCATGTTATTCATTTACCACAGACACATCATTAATCTAAACAGTTCCCCTGTTTTCAAAAATATGACCAAGATAACTTTAATTTCCATCATTCAATATTTTCTTGGTTTCCAAATATGTTATTAATTGTATTGGTTCTTTCTTGTATAAAAACTGAAACACTTTCTGAAAAAAACTTCTTCATCCATACAGTCAATCATACCATGATAAACAAAAAGAAATCCATTCCCAAAATAGAATCAAAATATAATAAATGAAAAAGAAAATAGTTTGCTAGTAATGTCTTTCCACATACCACAACATAAAAATTATTATAATTTCACTTTGATATAATATTTATCAATGGTGTTTTAACAATAAGTTATTGTCTCATTTTTTTGAGTGGATATTTCCAGTTTAACATAAAATTCCGTAGAAATAAATGAATGTGTAGACCCTATATCGAACAAAACAATATAAAAATATGAGTAAACAAACAAACTACCTGATTAAACTTCATTGGATGGCCCGATGATTGCTGACAAAGCCTCAAAATATCTTTCTACACCCTTCTTTATATAGACTTGCTTCTTTGTATAATTAAAATCTCTATTTGGGAAAGCATTTTAATAATCAACCATCTCTCCTCACTTAAAACACTTAACCTCTTTCTTATTAGGATTAGTCATAGGATCATTTTCATTACAATATTGATCTAGATGTCCAAACTTACCACATATAAAACACTTCCCATTTTTTGGTAAGGCACTCCCTATGGTGCTTTTTTCCACACTTTTCACAAACTAAAAAATGAAATTTCTTACGATCTGATTTCTTTTATTGTATCTTACCCATTTCATGCCATCTATACCTCCTCCTCCCCTTGTAGTCAATGTGAAATTCATCATCAATGAACTCCATCTCTACCTTCTCAACACATAAGACAAGTTTCTCATATCTTTTGAATTTACAGGATTCCAATTCCCTTCGATACATTGGCTTTAATCCTGAGTAAAAGCGGTTGATTTTTCTATCAAGGTCTAGAATAAGATTTGGTGAATACCTCACTAGTCGGTTCATGTTTTCATCATACAACCCAAGTAAAAATTCCTTCTTTCACTTCAATTAAACAAATTTCTTCTCCATCCAATGTCGCACCACCTTAGGAAAATATTTTTTAAGGAAAGGGATTTTAAATTCATCCTACTCTAAGGCATGAATATCCTCTCTATCCCTGATATTTATTACCTTTGACAACCACTGGTCACATTAATCATCAAAATAAGTAATGGAAATACTAACCATTTTGGTATTTGAATACCCATAACATCGAATATCCTTTCAAGGGCCTTAATCCATCCTCCAGCTGCTACTGGTTCAAAAGATCAATTGAAAGTAGGAGGGTGTTGTCTCATAAAATGTTCCACTATCATCATGTTCAATTGTGGTAACTGTAGTTCTTCTCATCGATGGATTCCACCACCAATTGTTGCCAACGTTAGTTGAGAAATTACTATCATAAACTGCTTAGTTCCAAACCCTAAAAATTCAGGGTTGCTGTTTCAGAATGATTTCATTCTATAGGTGCCTATATTCTTCAGTTTCCCTGTTTCTTCTTCAAAAAACCATTTTGAACACACATATCATAGTCAATGATACATGGTAATCATTAAATTCTGTATCATTTCAAATTATCCATATAGTACAAATCCATTATGGTATTCTATTAACATCATTATAACCCTTAATGTTATCTAAACTATCCTCGGATACCAACTATAAGGACCCAACCTTAATACATTACATAATCAGGAATTTAGTAACGAAATCACATACATACAGATTGAGGATATTTTCAAGCTTATTGATTTAGATAATTGTGATATAATATATTCATAACATTACACATTAATATAGAGTGGATACCATAAAAATAGTAATCATTTCATCCAAAATATAATACTTTTCAAATAAAACATGGTTTCGTTGACAAATCTTCATTACATTTAATGTGACTTCTTTCTTTGTCTTACTCATCCATATAACCTATTAACCTCAATTTAAAATGTAGTATTAGCACAAAAATTTTAGTAAGGGATATAAAAATAAAGAAAGAACACATTAGTCTATGAATACTTGTAATGTATGAAATCATTTTCAAAAATACGTACATGTCTCCCATAAAAATGTACATTTTGAAACTTGAGATTTAAATGATATTTCCACTAAACATATAGAACATAAATAAAACCATAAAGGTAACATGGGTCATTACATACATAATCTTGTAACCCTCTCGGCTACCTTATAATTTGTAACCTTTACAGCTACTTTTCAATTTCTGTAACCATCGTAGTTACACTTTGAGTAACCATATAGCAAACTGAAAACATACACATAATAAATGAATTGAATGGAGATATAGGTCTTCCATTAATCATAAACAATTCCCACAAACTATAACCCCATCATACAAGATGAATAATTTCATAAAAACATTGCATTTGAATTTTATAAAACAGAATTTTTAAAATAGGGTTTTAAATTAAAAATCTCTTGTTAATATCATTAAATTTAAGAGAAAATTAATAGAGTGAATGGAATATGTATATACAATATAAATACACATAATAAAACATAATACATAAAAAATTCATCAAAAAAAACAATTTCAATGCCACATAATTAATGATATAGAATGGTAACCCCATTATTTGAAATCAGGTTAAGAATTCCATTACCTCGAGTTTTTATTATATAATACTTATATAAAAATATTTGATAATGGTTAAAATAGTGTTATTAATGTCTTACAGGAAAAATATTCATGTTTTTAATACCTTATATGACCATTTCATAACATCATTTCACCCTTTAATTGTTATTACTTTCTTCCTTCCATTTGTTTGGTGTGTCGTTTACATTATTTCCATGATCGGTTCATGATTGATATTTTTGTTGATTGGAAGTGAAAACTCCAGAATAGGAATGGAATGGTATTTAAATATTTCTAGAACTATAAATTATACCATTTATCATTTCAAATTCTGGATGAGAATGATTAATATGTTAATAAAATATTGATATTTGTTTATGTCATTTTGGAAATTCATCGATCGTAAAGAACTCATTTTATTTCATAAATTAATTTTGTGAATAAGTTAGAGAGGAGAAGTAATATAATGGATAATCTTACACAAACATGATGAAACAAATAATATGTAAAATACTGGATCATTCATGCATCTTGGATAAGGGGATAGTAAGAGAGTATAAGAAAAGAATGAAATTGAAATTGATAGAAATAAAAATGAGAGAAGACTTTTACATCTTGATCTATTATTTTTGAAATCCCCATAAAGGCCTTTGGTTTGGGAATTTTGGTGAGACTAGAAGGTCATGGACGTGGGGAAGGGTATTGGGAGTATTATTGTGCAGAAAATAGGTAAGGATCAAGGTTTGAGAGATGTGAGAGGATGAGGGAAATGAGGGTGTTATTTACAGTGGAGGAGAAGACGAATTTTACATTATTTTAATCATAATTATAATATTTTGTCAAAAGACTAGATATCCTTACTTCTTGTGACCCAAAATAGTAATAATGGAATTTGATTGTGATCTATGTGGAATTAAATCACTTATGATTTCATAAATAGTGAATTTAACCGATAATTTGAATTAACGGTATTTTATCGTATTTCATTATTCATAAAAAATCACGAATTTCATAAAAATCACAAAAATACCCCTAACTATTTTTGGACGTGTAGAATTCAAAAGTGAACTCAATTTTTTGAAAATAATTTTTTATATATTACTAATTTAATTTTTACATAAATTCAATCATTATTAAAAAATTAACAACTTTAAAACTATAACTCAATTTATATCACCTTGAAAAATTAATGAAAATGTCATTATCTTAATGTCTTAAGAAAATGAAATAATAATATATCTTTATATTCATTAGGGTCATATTACTATTCATAAGGGTATGTTACTATTCACCAAAAATCAAGTTGGTCCTATGAGACACCAAATAAATTACTAGTCCTAATTTTATATGCATGTTTTTAGAAATTAAGAACATAGAAGTGAAAACATTATGTTTAAAGGTTGATTATAAATAATGTTTCCTGCATTTGAAATTATTTTTAAAAAAATCATGGGGTGTTACAAAATTTGTTATGACCATCACTTCCTTTGTCTTTTTCAATTGGATTTTTTAAAACACTATATTTATACTAATAACGTTATAAAAATTCAATGACTATATTATCAATGGTAATGATCATTAATAGCCTTTTAACTAAAATAGGAAACAATATAAACAAAAAATTTCTTGTGTTTTCTATAATTATATTCCATAATAAGACATTCAATTAAATCATAAGGGAATTTGTTATTTATAACTATTTAGGACATTACAAACATGATGTTCAGCCCTCTACCTTTTGAAGTATCAAAAATGAACATTAATTTCTTTTGGTTTACTACTATTGATGGGGATATAATGATGTCTAATAATAAATTATTTTGTTTCTATTATTCTGATATTTCTCTATATATAAATTTTTGACAATTTCAGGGTTTATTCTAAGATGTTTCATTTAATGGTTGTTTATTTTTATATCATTACATTGGACCCCAAGACCTATGACATGGATATTAAACATTTTCAATTTTATATATCCAATATGCACTTGAATGAATTTATATGTCACCTCTTTTTAATTTATTTGGTTTAATTGATGCGCGACTGTAAGAGAAAAATTGATGATGCACTCTTTTGGGAGGTCTATGATTCACTAATACATTTTATATCTGTTATGATATGATTTGAATATTTTATTTTAGCAAAATTTAATCCTGTTATAGAATTAATTAGGTTTTGGATGTTGAATTGAAATATATAAATGAATAAAAAGATATAATTTATTTCAGATGTGTTAAACCCTACATGCATGGTAATAAATCCACCAAAGGTGAGTTTTATTTCAAATGAAATAAATTACAAAATTAAGACTCAGATTTTAGATTGAAAATACATAAGATAATATTTTTGGAGGATATAAAAGTTAATACTAGTCAGGGTGATCAACTCCTTCATGAAAAGTTAACACCATATAGACCAAAAAATAACTCTAGCATTCACTCACTATTTGGATATAGAGTAAGAATAAAATAATTATACCACCTACAAAAACATAATTCATTATTAAATTACAAATAAAATTGGATGTTTGAATATGTAAAAACCTTTAATTCGTGAGTATTGGACAACCCTAACCTTGAGTTGATGTATTTATTGAGATTTCATAAGATTATTGATCGAGTTATCGGGATTCGACACTTTAAGAACCAGGAAGTAGCTATATAATGAAAAAAACCACATCATCACTTCATATTATCAAAAACTGCCATTGAACTGGCTGGAGGTCGTCACGAACCTCAAAATTACATTTATTACTCCTACACTAGTATAGCAGTGCATGGTCGATCCACAGAGAAGGCAGACAAGAATTCTAAGGTTTTTAAACTAAAAACCTCACTATTGTCAGGAGTGAGGTAAGTAATTTTTTTACTTTTTATATATATATATATATATATATTTCTAAAGAAGTATGAAACATGTTTTGGAATTTATCTATTACCTGTACTGAAAAAATTACAAAAAAAATGAAACAGTGTAGACTAAAATAACTGAAGGAAACAAGAGTGCTGAGGGTAGATCAAGAAGTATCCTTGAGAGATTGGAACATCACTGGCTTAAATGAATTGTTCTAATATTATTAAACTCACACCTTATAAATTAGGTGTTAATTATTCACCCCAGATGAAATAAAACTCTGTAATATAGTTCTCAAAGTTCGCCATGAAAAAAACCACATACAAAAAATTGCTTTAACGATGTCAACAAAAATCTATCTCACCAAAATTTTCATTTATTTTGAATTATCCAGTTTTAAAAGAGATTCATTAATGAGAAATCTCACCGAAAGAACATTGACATTGAAATAATATGCATTCAGGTGCAAATCCAATTTATGTTGAGAACCAAAGTCAGTCTCACTAAAGGAATCCGATTCTCATTAGAAGAAATTAAATGAATAAAATGAAAATTTTCACCAATAGAAATTCTAATTTCCCAAACATGAAATTATGCGAAGATCATTTTTAATTCAGAAATAGTAAATACATTGCAATTAAAATAGAGTAGTGGAAAAAGAATCCTCCCTCTGTGAATGATGTTTGTAATTTGCTGCCCTGCTCCTACATCTACAGTCTCTGGTACAAATCTTGGTGTCTCCCGGGAGTTTCACTCTCGCATTGTGTGGCATGGAATCAGAATGAGCAATCCCAAAATCTGCTGCTTGCACTACATAAGTATACTAATGTCTTCCGCTTCTCGTCACTGACCCTTCTCCACTGACTCCAAATGTTCTTCACAAACGCACAATAAAAATGTGTGTTTTATCATGACAAGCACGTTGTGCTAGTTTTTCCCACATAACTAACTTCCTCTTAGTTAGTTCAATGCACCTAGATGCGTTTATGTCCCTTGAATGAACCTGCAAAGTTAGAAAAGAAAAATAAATAAAAAACAACATAAAGAATGAAAAATGGTTATTATTTAAAGTTAAGTTTTAGTTTTACTTGTTAATAGTTAACTAAAGTTAATTTATAATTATTTACTTTTATATTATTTATACAATTATCCACTAAAAAAATTACGTTAATAGTTATAGTTACTAAGCTATTAATTTTATCATTTTTAACTAAGTTATTAAAAATTACAATATACGTAAATAAGTAATTAAAAATTTATAACTTAGATTGTATTAGTTATTTTATTTACTACATTAATTATAACTATTGTAATTACTATTTAGGAAATAAAATTATTCCATTAATCTTTTTATTTTAATTTAATAATTAGAATTAATACTTAAGTTTTAAATATTTTTAAATTAATTAGAATATTTTATAGTTTATTTATAATTATTATTAATTATAAATTTATACTATTAATATTAAATTAATTAATTATTAATACTTATTATTAATTTTGTTTTATAATTTAATTTATAATTTTTTAGTTATTAATATTATAATTGATTATGTTTTTTAATTTTATAAATTTTGTTCTATTCATTTGACTTATTAAAAGTTATTTATCTTTAACTTTAACTTTTTTTTCTTTTTTTCTTTTTACCATATTTTAATTATTTTATTTTTTTATCTTTTGGTTAATATATATAATTTTTTATCTAAATCGTCCCCCTCCCCCAATTATCAGTGCAAGGGGGAGTGTTTCTTCCTCCTGTGAAAACCGCAGCGGTGCTCCTCGGCTTCATCATGTTCCTCTTTGCAGCATGGTTCCTCCTCCTAACAAATAGGAGCGCATGGAGGCTCCAGCTCGACTCTAGTGGTAGTGCGCCACCAGCAGGTGTGGAAGCCTCTTCCTCATATCCAAAGCGATGCAGATTCCTCTACGCAGCAGATAATAGCGGCTTCTTCCGACGGTGGTCAGCAAAACAACCCTATAGAGGCTTCTACTTCAGTGCCCCGGCGGCAAAATTGGCTTCCAGAAAGTCACAACGGCTGCGGCTCGACTACTCTATTCCAAGAAAGGTAGCGGAAACAAGCTCCCATAACTCCATCAGTGGAAATATTCGGCTTGGTAGTCCCTTGCAGCGGCGGACCAGCAATGTTAAATAATACGACGACCTCTCCTCTTCTTCCGCAATGTAGCACAGCAAACCGACTTTAGCAAGGCTTCGGTTTCGGCTCCTCCAGCGGCTTTGCGCTCCATGGGCACTGCACTCCATATAGCAATTTATGTTGGATTTGATTTGGGAATTACAAGTACTATAGAGAAATGGAGGCACCGCGATGAAGGGGAGATGTTTTGTTGCGCTGTGAGGAGAAAGAAGTAGTATCAGTGAGAATAGTTGATGTCTATCAGGGAGGGAAAAACTGATAGATATGGGAAATAAGTGAGGAGTAGTGTGAAAAAACCTATCGGTGAGGGGAAGATATCATTGAGGTTGGGAAAAAAGGCTGTAATTGTGAGAAAATAAAATAATGGTCTACCGATGGAAATAAAATATAAGTCACTGGTACTCCAAATAGAAGGTCACCGATACAAAAAAAATGAAAATTAATGTTACTGATACAACTAGCCACTATTAGAATTAAAATAAGCTACTATCAATTTAGAATTAAGAATTTAAAGGAAAAGGCACACAAGTACATTTAAAATGAAGGTCACCGTTAGAGAGAAATATTAGTGACGTGCAGACCGGTAGCAAGGCTACCGATAGAAGGGGCTGTAACTGTGAGAAAAGAGTATCGGTGAGGCAAGACATCAGAGCGAGGTCACCGCTAATCCTTATCTACCTCACCGATAGACTTAAATAATTACAAAATGAATTAAAAATCAATCTGTTTACATAAAATAATATAATTAATGTTTTAAAAATATTAATTAATTATTTAATTAACTATTTTAACTAATAAAATTAAATGTGAACTACTTAATCTAATTAAAAACACGTATTATTTACTTAATTAACTGGCAGGAAGACTAAACACATTATTTAATATAGATAACCTATTCAAATGTATCTTAGTTAAAAGATTAATTATTAAAATAAAGACAAACCCAATTAAATATAATTACATAGATTAAATAATTTCTTATTAACAAAGTTACCTATTTAAAAATAATAATATTAAATGAATCCAGTTGTATGCAAGTAAAACTAATTTGGTTATTTCACCTAAAAGAATTTAATTAAATAAAATAAAATTAATAAGATAACATTAGAGTTACCGGTAGGAAAGCATAACGGTGACAAAGGTCACTAGTACATTTAAAAAGTAGTTACCTCTAGAGAAAAAGGAATGCATGTCACTGTTAGGTAATAACCTTAAACTGGTTACCACTAGTTTGAGCAAATGTAACCTTGCTATCGGTAGTTTAGCTACCGATAGCCTGGAAAGTGGTAAATAATATGTATAAACATAAAAATTAAAAGTAAATTAATTAGAGAACTCAATAATTATTAATAATTAAAATATAAGGATTCGATAAACAAATTTAAAATTATTTATATTAAAAAAACGGAGGAATAAATCAATTATTTAACGGTTAATAATTACATAAATTGTTAAAAAAATGAATATATGACAAATTTAACTATAAGAATACAGAAGTGCATTTATTAAAGAAAAAGTGTAAAAATAGTTAATTAAATCATTAAAAATTATTAAAAAGGATGTGGAAAACTGTGTAAGAATAAGGCCACATCAAATTCACCCAAACTTAAGCATTGTTTGCCCTCAAACAATCTCATTCTTTATTATCTTTGAAAAATAGTACAATATATTTATGATTAGGATCACACTGTAACATGTCCATCACTCAAAAACAAAGGACAAAATATAACAGCAGGCTTTTAGAAAATAAATAACTCATATGAATCGTTCCTTTAAAAAAATACTCAAGGGTAATTAAGAAAACTATGAATCATCAAACAATGAAGATGTCTTGCCTCATACATGATAGAACATAATGACTCACTTCAATCCAATTAAAAAAGATATGAATCACCTTAATGAGCTCATTTTTTACCCTATATATTTTATTTATTTATTCCCAATCCATTTATCATTGTGCTAAGCACTATGAAATGCACTTATTCAAGGTGAATAGAGGGATCATAGTAAACAAAAACACACCCAGCATCTTGGGTCTCAAAGACTCACTGTGGGATCCCAGATGCGCAAATTACTCCAGTTCCAATAGATTTATATAAAAATCATTTACATTGGATCATTATAGAAATTACTTTTATGAATTAAAAGAAAATGAATGAGGCCCCTATAATTAGAATCAAACTTCCAATTCCAAAGGGTATGATCATAATTCCATAAAAGGGTAACCATATCACTTCTAGAAGTAGTTCCTAAACAAAATTTCCATCAAATCACTAAGTATGATCACTCAAAAATCATTCAACCTCATCAATTCTAGACTCTAAGAAGTCCTAAACTACCAGCAAGGAGCTTATCCTAAGCCAAGACCCATTTGAGAAAAAATTTAAATCCTAAAATTGTGCAAGAATTTTGAAACATTTTAACCATTTTTTCAAAAAAAATTGAAGTTGCAGTGGGAATTGATGTTCTTTGATTAAATAACAGTTTATCATAGTCAATAATTGAACCCTTCCCCCACACTTAAAACCCAAAATTGTCCCCAAAGTTGGCTTCTAAATATAGAGAAGAAAAATTAAACATTGAAGGTTCAAAATATAATTACAATTAAGTAGATAGATGACGTGTATAAAGGGTCCCAATGAAGTTGAAAAATATTGTTTGCCACAATGAATAAATAATCAACAGATTCATAAGCAAGTATATGCATTAATATTTATGTCTAGTTAATATTTTTTTATTAACGTAAATGAAATACATGCAACTTATGGTTGAAAAGTGGAGAGGGTATCACATTTTAACAAAGTATGATTCAAATGGGTGTTCAATATAAATGAAAAATGCATTCTAAACAACTTATAGACTAACCGGTTCCAATTAAAAACACAACTACCTGCAAACATGTACCCCCCACACTTAATTTCAAGTAGTGAAAATTATTTAAATGACAATGCATTTCAGTTTCCATTAGTGATGTACATGTAGATTTTTTAATCATCTTAGTGACATGCAGCAAAAGTTTTCTTAAAGCATTAAGGAGCAGAAAAATGAAACAAAAAAAAGTAAGATACTTCCATGACTAGGTTTTCCAATACTCTTTAAGAATGTGAATTCCACTCCTTTATTATACAACAGTAGCATCCAAAAAATAAAAAACATGACAACCATGAACAAAAATCCATCAGAGACATAGAAAACAGTTGGTAGTAGAACTTCACATTATTCAGCATAAAACAGTACAAAAAACATGTAAAAAAATGAGCATGGTTTTAATCCCATGAAGCACTGATTTTAAGGTCATCAGTTAGACATTATTCAATTACAATTTTTTTTATTTATGAAAACATTAAAAACCATGGGTTGCATCCCATGAAACTATAGGTTTATAGTCTTCTGCCAGACTCACCTAGCAACTAACCGTAGTCACTAGGTTGATATGGTTTCCTTAATAGGAACTACCACATGTGTTTGACCCATTTATTTTTAATATAAAGACGAGATTTGTGGGAAAAAAGACTAAAACAGATTAAAATTGAATTCTTATAGACTAAAATAGCCCCTATGTAGCACTCTTTAATAGTTATGAGTATAATGATGTCCACATCTAGAATAAGTTAAGAAATATCAAGATTCGAAAACACATGAAGTGAAAACATAGTACTAGGTGCTTCAATGGTTGTATCATTGACCTCAAAGCTATCTCTCTTGACCTCAATACTAATAGGTTCAAATTCAAGGGTCAAATGGGTGATTACTAAATAATAGGTTGAAAAGGGGATTCAACAAAATGCTGAATAGAATCATGTACAATGGAACTCATGTGTGATTCCCCCTCTGGACACCTATCAGTAACACAACAGGGCTCAACAGCCTTCACATATGAGGATGAGAGTGATAGACAGGGAAGAGAATTTATTTTGTCACAAACAGATTCAGGTCTAACCATGCTATAAATCTCTTCCTAATATCCTCATCTATTAACTAACACTGAACATCTATTGCTTCTAACAAATCAGTTCTGCAACAATCATCTAATGTGTGATCAACCATTTTTTTCATGTTCAAGTTTAAAAATCTCAATTTTTGAAACGATGTCAATTGAGTGTTACAATTCAATTTCAGGAGAATAATTGTAAAATTCAGTCATGATAAATTCAGTTTCCGGAATGTTTAAATTATGACATTTCTCCTCAAGTTGGCCAACATTGATTTCCATTTCATTGCACAATGATTCAAAAAAGTGATTTCTATGAGAATAGGGAAATTAAAACTCATCATTTAGTCTTTCTTCAAATATCAATCCCTCTTACTCATTATACAACAATAGTTCAAAAATTATTGGGTTTACAGATTCAAATCATGGAAGAGAAGTTTTCAATTGAGGTTTGAAAATTTGAGATTCTATATATTCAAGTTTATGTTCTCTTCCAAAGTGTTCTCATTTTCAATTTCAGACTCATTTTTCACAATACCGGAAATGTTAGGTGAAGAATTTTTAACATTCACATTTTTATATTCAAAAATATCTTCAACACGAGTGATTTCATTTTAAAGACTCCTAAAACAGTGATTTTTCTCCAAAGTAGGAATTATGAAAAGAACTTGACATTCCTTTTCAATCTGTTTCAATTAAATTTCAAAATTGTCCAATGCAAACCCATTAAAGCTCTTTTGGGGATTTTTAGTGTTGTGTTCTTGAATTTTTGAGTTGGTTATTTCAAAATTTGGTTCCTCAAATTCAGATATTTTAGAAAAAAAGTGTTGTTGTCCAGTCTCACAGTCACTCTCCTCTTCCACATGATTATCAAATCCTTTAAAGAAATTTTATTTTTCATTTTCTTCATATTCTTCTTGTTCTTTAACCCTTTTTTTTAATTCCAATAGTATAGTTTCAAATCTTTTCAGTCTTTGATCTCACTCTTCAGAATCTCAAAGTTGAATTTCATGGGTTTGAGTTAACCAATTGTTTTTTAGTTACACATTAGCATCCAGTTTAGAATCAATTAGTTCAATTTTAGATAGGGTGTCATGAATAGATTCAATGTTTTCATTTTGTTAAATGTAATCAATCTGTTGTGGTTGGTTATAAACACACTACCAGGCAGTGTGCCCATAACAGCTGTAACATACAAAAAATGGCTCATGTTGGTGATTCCAGTCCTCATAAGGGTCCATTTTTTTAAAACTAAAAACATGTGAGTTTAAACACACAACGTTTCAAAATTGATGTACATTTTTAATGTTCAAAAAAAGCAGTAGGTTCTTGTTCACAAATTTTTTTAATTTTTTTTTGCAGTTTTTCATGAAGTTTGTTTAATATGTTGTGTTTTTAATGTTTTTTATTTATTAAAAGCTTTTATTCCCAGTGTGTTCCTTCCCTGGAAATGATGGAAAATTTATAAAAGTTCGGAGGTCATCACGACCCTCGAAATAACATTTATTACTCCTATACTAGTATAGCAGTGCGGGGTCGATCCAGAGAGAAGGAAGACAAGAATTATAAGGTTTTTAAACTAAAAACCTCACTGTTGTCAGCAGTTAGGTAGGTATTTTTTTTACTTTTGATTTTTTTATATATTTATTTCTTTTTGATAAAGCTGTATGAAAATATTTTTGGAATTTCTCTATTACCTATATTGGAAAAATTACAAAAAAATGAAATAGTGTAGACTATAATAACTAATGATGGAAACAATAGTGCTAAGGGTAGATCAAGAAGTATGCTCGAGAGATTATAACATTACTTGCTTAAGTTAATGTTCCTCATTTGATTAAACTCACACCTTAAAAATTAGTTGTTAATTCTTCCACTCAAGAAGATATAACACTCTGTAATATAGTTCTCTATGTTTGCCAAGAAAAAAACCACATAAAGAAAATTGCTTTAAAGATGTCAACAGAAATCTATCTCGCCAAAAGTTTATGTTATTTTTAATTTCCAGTTTTAATATAGAATCATCAATGATCGATCTCACCAAATGAACATTTATGTTGAAATAGGATGCATTCAAGTGAAAATCCAATTTATGTTGAGAACCAGAGTCAATCTCACCGAAGGAATCTGATTCTCATTAGAGGAAATTAAATGAAGAAAAGGAAAATTTGCACAAATAGAAATTCCAATTTCCTGAAAAATAAAATAACAACAAATCATTTTCAATTTATAAATATAAAATACATTGTAATTAAAATAGAGTAGTGGAAAAATAATCCTCCCTCTGTGAACGATGTTCGTGATTTGCTTCCCTGCTCCTCCATCTCCAATCTCCGGTACTGCTCATTGTGTCTCCCGGGAGTTTCACTCTAAAATTGTGTGGTGTGGAATCATAATGAGCATTCCCAAAATCTGTTGCTTGCTCTGCTTATGTATACTACTGTCTTCTGCTGCTCGTCACTGAACCTTCTCCATCGACTCCAAAAGTTCTTCACAAATGCACTGTAAAAATGTGTGTTTTTTCACGACAAGCACGTCGTGCTAGTTTTTTCCACATAACTATCTTCTGTTGAGTTATTTTAATGCACCTGGATGCATTTAAGTCCCTCGAATGATCCTTCACAGTTGGAAAGGAAAAATAAATAAAAACAAACATAAAGAATGAAAAATGTTTATTTTTTAAAGTTAAGTGTTATTTTTACTCGTTAATAGTTAACTAAGTTTAATTGATAATTATTTAGTTTTATATTATTTATAAAATTATCCACTAAATAAATTAAGTTAATAGTTATAGTTACTAAGCTATTAATTTTATAATTTTTAACTAAGTTATTAAAAATTACAATATAAGTAAAGAAGTAAATAAAATTTTATTACTTACATTGTATTAGTTATGTTATTTACTAAATTAATTATAACTATTGAAATTTCTATTTATGAAAGAAAATTATTCCATTAATATGTTTAATTATATTTAGTAATTAGAATTAATACATAAGTTTTAAATATTTTTAAATTAATTAGAATATTTTATAGTTTCTCTATAATTTTTATTAATTATAAATTTATACTATTAATAGTAAATTAATTAATTAGTAATACTTATTATTAAGTTAGTTTTATAATTTGATTTATAATTTATTTAGTTATTAATATTATAATTGATTAATTATATTAATTTTATAAATTTTATTCTATTTATTTGACTTATTAAAAGTTATTTCACTTCAACTTTAACTTTTTTTTCTTTTTTTCTTTTTTAGGTTACTTTAATTATTTTATTTTGTTAACTTTTTGTTATCATATATTTTTTATCTAAATCATCCCCCCCCCCTAATTATCGGCGCCAGTGGGAGGGTTTCTTCCTCCTGTTCAAACCGCGATGGCGCTCCTTGGCTCCAGCAGGTTCATATTTGTAGCACGGTTCCTCCTCCTAACAAACAGTAGGGCATGGTGGCTCCAGATTGACTCAAGCAGCAGTGCGCCTCCAGTAGGTGTGCCGGCCTCTTCCTTGGCTCCACAGCGATGCAAATTCCCATACGCGGTGGACAACAGCAGCTTCCTCTGACGGTGGATAGCAAAACAACCCTGTTGTGGCTTCTACTTCAATGACCCGGTGGTGGCATCCGCTTCCTACAACTTGAAACGACTACTGCTCGAATACTCTACTCCAAGCTAGGCAGCGGCAGCAAGCTCTCACAACTCCATCTGCGGAAAGCTTCGGCTCGGAACTCCCTTGCAGAGGTGGACCGATAGTGTTGAATAGTGCGGCGGACTCTCCTCTGCTTTAGCAATGCGGCACAACAAACCGACTTCAGCAAGGCTTTGGGTTCGGAACCTCCTACGGCTTTGCGGTCCAAGTTCACTACACTCCCTATGGGAAATTTAAGTTGTATGTGATTTTGTAATTATAGGTACGACTTAGAAATGGAGGCGCCGTGATGAAGTGGAGATGATTTGGTGCGATGTGAGGAGAAATAAGCAGTATCGGTGAGAATAGTGGAAGTCTATCAGTGAGGGAAAAACTGGTAGAGACAAGAAATAAGTGAGGAATAGCATGAACAAACCTATCAGTGAGGGTGAGATATCGGTGAGGTTAGGAAAAAAGGCATTAATTGTGGGAAAATAAAATAAAGTTCTACCGATAGAAATAAAATATAAGTCATAGGTACTGAAATCAGAAGGTCACGAATACAAAAAATTGAAAATTATGGTTACCGATAGAACTGGTCACTGTTAGAATTAAAATAAGCTAATTTCAATTTAGAATTGAGAATTAAAAGGCAAAGGCATACAAGTACATTTGAAATGAAGTTCATCGTTAGAGAGAAATATCAGTGAAGTGCGGAGCAGTAGCAAGGCTACGGATAGAAGGGGATGTAACAGTGACAAAAGAGTATCGTTGAGGAAAGAGAGCAGTGCGGGGTCACCGCTAATCCACATCTACCTCACAGGTAGACTAAAAAATTATAAAATGAATTAGAAATCAATCTTCATACATAAAATAATATAATTAATGTTTAAAAACTTTTAATTAATTAATTAATTAACTATTTTAACTAATAAAATTAAAGGAGAACGACTTAATGTAATTAAAAACACATGTTATTTACCTAATTAACTGGCAGGAAGACTAAACACATTATTTAATATGGCTATCCTATTATAATGTAACATAGTTAAAAGATTAATTATTAAAATATAGATAAACCCAATTAAATAGAATTACACAGATTAAATGATTTCTTATTAACAAAGTTAACTATTTAAAAATAAAAATAATAAATGAATCCAATTGCATGCAAGTTAAACAAACTTAGTTATTTCACCAAAAATAATTTAATTTAATAAAATTAAATCAATAAGATAACATTAGAGTTACAGGTAGGAATGAGTAATGGTGAAAAAGGTCACCGGTACATCTAAAAACTAGTCACCGCTAGAGAAAAAGGAATTCAGGTCACTATTAGGTAACAATGGTAACCTGGTTACCGCTAGTTTGAGAAACAGTAACCTTGCTATCAGTAGTTTAGCTACCGGTAGCCTGGAAAGCAGTAACTAGGTTGTATAAACTGAAACATTATAAGGAAATTAATTAGAAAACTCAATAATTATTAATAATGAACAGATAATGATTAAATATAAAAATTGAAAATTAGTAATATTAAAAACAAAGGAGGAATAAATCAATTATTTAACGATCCATAATTATACAAATTGTTAAAAAAAATTAATATTTTTCAAATTTAACTATAAGAATACAAAAGTGAATTTATTAGTAAAAAAGTGTTAAAAATGGTAATTAAATCATTAAAAATTAATAAAAAGGATGTGGCAAAACAATGAAAGAATAGAGCCACATCACCCATGAAACCAAACAATTTCTCCCTCTATAATTAAATGATTAGATAAAAATTAAATAGATAAAAAATGATTTTCATTAGGATGATCTGATGTGGAATGGTGAACCCAAGGATGAAATGACAATTGGGGAAGATATGTCCCACGTGAAGACGGAATGTAGATATGTGAGAACAAAGAGGACATTAAAATAATCATGAACAACATTGATATAAGAGATACCCAAATTTATTCCATCATACATAGGGAATAATAAAGGATCAATAAAAATAAAGAAAAATATATCATAGATTATGATGGTTGGTTGATTCAGTAATGATGAATGATTACAAAAAAACCACTTTAATAAATAGGAAAAAAATTATAGTTGCAAATAAACCATAGTGAAAAATATAAAAATACCATAATAATCTTTTAAAACTTCATATAAAAAGTTCACATGATTACATGTATAATTTATATAAAATTTTAATTGAAATATCATAGTTCAACTAGAACTTTGAAAAATCTCCACATCACAGTTTAAAAGGAATTTTTTTTAATGATGATGTTCATAGAGCCTCTATTATTTAACTCGGACCTAATTCATAATATCTAAATAAGAATTAAATTTATATCATGGAACATTTTTTTGTCAAAATAACATCCTGATTATACATAGTGTTTATCTTAGTGGCACACACTATCCCATAATCAATAATTCCCTTAATAATGTGAAGGATATTGTTTATAGTATACAATGTACCAAAGAAAATATATTTATTAGTAATATTTATATCAAATTTAATATTATAGTGTACAACTGTAATATAAGAAGATAAATATAGGATGTTGATAATTCCTTTAAACAAAATAAAAGATTTATTTAATTTAGTTAAAGAAATTAATTCATCCTCCGTTTAGGATATGGAAAATACTTATTTAAAGTTACATTTACATGAAAAGTAACTGTTATAAGTATGGAAAACAAAACTACTGATAGAATTATGAGTGTATCAATTCGAAGAATAATTAGGTTCTAAAAAAAACATATATAAATACCATTTGAAATAAAAAAATTAGAATATATTGATAGATAGATGAGGAGCCATTTCAAAGTATTCATGTGTGGCATCCTAGGTTTTCTCATAAACATGATTGATCTTCACTGAACTAAGGAAATAATGGTTCTAGAAAAATATATTGCACACATATGGATCTCAAAGAAATTATGATTAGATATTTCACTCAATATATCACCTCCAGCATTACTAATATGTTGTTAATTATTGGAAAACATGAAATGTTTGTCCAAGGGTATGCTCATATGTTTAATTCAGAAAAACAATCGCAATTCTAAATAACAAATTACATTAAAATGTTTAAAAAATACAATGTTTTATAATTTATATTTCAAATTATATCCGTTTTTAAAATTTCATTTTAGTTTCCAAAATCATTCATCCAAAACATGGAATTAAAAAAAGAGTTTCATGGAAAATTAGCCACATGTTTT
Organism: Viscum album; assembly: GCA_963277665.1. NCBI lineage: Eukaryota > Viridiplantae > Streptophyta > Magnoliopsida > Santalales > Viscaceae > Viscum > Viscum album. The sequence goes on along the minus strand of OY728135.1, from coordinate 1,541,442,482 downwards.
TATAGGAAACAAGAAAGTTGTCAATATTTAAAATCAGAAAAATCATATCATCATTAACATTGTTTAGAAGAAAAAAAGTAAAATTTTATTCAATTAAAAAATTTTCAATCATAAGTGAATCTATCTTTTTTTATTGTTATCTTGAACATTATTTCAATAAAACATCATAAAACCAGTAATCAAGCTTTTGGTGCTAAAAAATTAACATTACATTAATGGTTGGATGCTGATAAAAGTGAACCAATTTTCGATTTTTTTAAAAAGTAAATATTTAATCACATACATACCCAAGATCCATTTTGGATAATTGTTTAATATAATTAGTAATATCTCATAAAAAAAATCGCTTAAAATAGAGCGATTATTTTTAGACTATACCCAAAATTTATTATTATTTATTAGGTTATCATCATCGTCCAAATGAAACTGATAATAACATAATAAATTTACCCTTATTTATGGAAACTAAGGGAAAATGGGATATATAACGGGTGAGCTCAAATGCCCAATTAGGCTACAAATAAAAATAATCAATTTAATGTCATCAGTGAGCATAAGAATAAAAAAGGGAATGATGATAGAATAAATTTGCATGAACACTACATTAGAGTAATTATATACATCAACAGTTTTATCATCAATCATGAAAAACATAATAAATCATTAATAAAGGAATGAGTCATTAAAGACAATAATAATGATCCATGTAATGTCTCTCACGATCAGAGGAATAATTTAAAACCAATATAAATAATAATGAAATCTTGTTGGTGTCTTGAAACATTATCTTTATTGAACCCATGTAGAACCCTTAAAAAATTAGAATATCCATAAAATTAAATTAAAATACAAATCAATAGAGAAAAAAATCATTAAACATTTCATTTAAGAGTTATAATAGGGATCAACTATCATATCATGACCTATAATTAGAACTAACCAATCATATATTTAGATATAATGGGGATCATCACATTAAATAATATTCATTGGGGTCACTTGTGAGCTATAACGTGGCACAACCATTCATAAAAAAATTCCAAGAGATATATAAAAAATAATTTAAATAGGTATTTAAAATCATCATAAATCTCAAATAAACATTCATAATTCCTTTAAAAACATGTATAACATTTGGAAAGAGAATGAGTTCCATATCAATCCCAGAATCCCATAAAATGAACAATATGGATCTTATCATTACCAAATATCACCAAGGGATCATATTTTACCACAACGATTGATGATGGTGATGAAGGGAATAAACATTAAAATATCATTAAAAAATTCTTGTGAAAAATAACATTCTCACTTTGAAATTTACAACAAAAAATTTAAAATTCACAAAACAGTGGGAAAATGATTTTCATTTAAAATAACCTTGAAATCCTATAAAGTAGTATTCAAATCAAATAATTTTTATGATTTTGGGATAATATTATCTTGATGTAAATGTGAAAAATAAATATTCTTTTCAAATATTTATAAATGGGGTAAAAATGAATCATTTGGAAAATGTTAATAAACATAAAATTATATCCATTGGAATGAAGGTGAAAGATGATATAAAATATAATTAACAAATCTATTACGTTTTAGAAGAACATTTGTGATAAAAAAAAATTAGACAGGGACATGGAAGACAAATATTTATGATCTAAATGAAGGCACAAGACAACTATAAATTACAAGTAAAATTATTGATTTTTATTTAATAAATAAGGGATGAAATGGGAATGAAAATTTTAAATAATATTCAAGACCATTAGAGAATAAAATTTGTGTATAATTAAAATTAGAACATATAATTAACACTAAATGAACCATGAGCATAAATAATTCTGAAAATAAGTTGGATTTTAACATAAATAATTTTATGCATTGATGTCTTTTCAATCATAATATCCATGATATAATAAATGAAATAATACATTATATGTCATGAATATATGGTGATTCAATAAATAACATGTTAAAGGGATAATATATACAAATCATAAAATAATATATGTGAGTATCATTAAATTTATGACTGCAGGAATGAGTATTTGAGATTAATAACCCTCGATATAATTTAACTAGGATTTAATAAATGGATATATTATGTATAAAAATAAAAATAAAAAAATGAAAAATACATAATACAATTAGAGGTCATTTCAAACATAATCACTGCATATTAAATACTACTAACAAGTCATAAAAACCATATTAAATAAATTGAGTTATGAAACCCCTTACCACTTAGTCCCATTAATGTAAAATTACTAGGGATGAAATAAATTAAATTTATATTTAAAATTCCATTAACTATGGAGGATTCAGGATATAACAATATTTCAGAAGAAAATGAATCATGTTTTACACCTAAATTTTTATTATGAGGGGATGGATTTTTTTCACAATATTACACGTCAAGTTTATTATTCTCATGTGGAATCCAGAGGGTTTTATTGTAGAACCGAAGGCCCAAAATATTTCTATTATTCAATATGATTCAAGAACAAGCATTCCAAAGGAATGTGTTCATTGGGAAATGGATCCAACAATGCTTTGGGAATCACACTGTTCTAGAGGATGGAAGTAGGGAGTAGTACACCTATTTGGGGGGGGGGGAATTATTTCATAATATATAAATCACTTATATATTTAATACATATTTGTAAATACATTATTATATTACATCTATACCAGTGGTCTCCCTTAAGTTAACAATAAATTATTACAATGAATTTGATTTAGTATGTATTTGAGTTTTTCATCAATAGAGTTATATGTGTATATCAAAGGTAATGCATTGATGGACCCCTTATGTTAATATATTAGATTTTTTTATTAGTTATTATTATTGTTTTTGTTTTAATCCATATATTAGGGAGCTCTAGAATTTATCATCATCTTGGATGATGGGAGTCCTTTTGATGATGTGATAAATATTATGATATCGGATTACCATGTATCCTTGTTAAATGAAAAATAAACCATTTCATTTGATTCCACATAAATGTAAACATCATTCCTTTTCTTTTATTATGATGAGGACCAAACTGTGTTGTGTAACTTCATATAGAAATGACATATATGTGAATAGTACCTAGTAAAGGGATTATGTCTGTCCAATGCCGATGTAGCATAAGGGACCCATATGAGATATCTCCCCCTTGATTGTATATGAGAATTTTTGGAATGAGGTCCAGATAAGATCATCATTGATTTTATGATAATGGGTTTGAACCAGAGGGAGGCTTCATATGTATTCTATTTGGATAGGAATCAATGTGCTCGTAGAATGATGTGTTGAGTAAAAACACATATGGGGGCCCTCCGAATTTTTTTTTCATTGAGGATATGGGAATTTGATATGGATACATGGACATGAGGTCCCACACATATGGAGGTCTTCTAAAAGAGTTAAAGATAATGATTAAAAAAGTATTATCTTTCGAGACATGTATTTGGTCGTGTGGATCCCATGCTTGTTAAAACCACTAATCTCATGTGAGTAGATATTCCAATGAAAAAAAGAGGCAGCTGGTGATATAATAAACCACCCAATATCCTTTATCTTCTAGGGGATGTGGTTGGGGCTATAGGAAATTGAATGAGGTTTTTTGTTATGATGTCCTCTTTTTTTCATAATCATGGGGTATAAAAGACAAGTAGTGTATGACCTCCAACAAAAAACAATATGGGATTACTCAATGATAGATTCCCAATCCCTAGTTTAAAAAATTGTAAGAGAATGTTCTAGAACAATTTATCATAAAAGGGAAGGTAATGTGGCTCCCCGCACCTTATAAAATTGGGAGGTCCCTATTTTATATATTATAAGGTAAGGACAAGGCCATAAATTTTTTTTCTAAAACATGAAGGTCCTTGTAAATTCCACCAAGTTTTGGGAACTCATTATTGATGGGAAAAAATATAATGAACAACTATAGTACCCTACAAATTGGGTATGAATATTTCAGGAAAAATAATATAGATTAAATGCACAATTGAATGAGAGATATAATTGTGCGTGTTTCAATATGATCATGAAAATTAGGAGGCCTTAGTGGGGGATTTATTTTATCAAAATTAGATAGTGGACCTAAATATGGAGTATCCCATACAAATGTGGGATAAATAAGGGGGGAATGGATGGATTGTGTAGGGTATGAAATGGGTGAGTTGAAGGGGTATCATGGAAAGTGCAAATGGTGAGTAGAATGTGTCTAACATAGGCGACTCCTAGTAAAACTGAGGGTTCATCATATTGGGAAGGCTCGTGGGAGCTTAATGTGCTTAACACATGAAAAAACCTGGAGAGACAGAAGTACCTATGGGAAATGGAGAACCAAGGGAAAAAAATAGATAGGCATTACTCCAGTGTCCAATTTTTTCTTCAGGTGTATATAAAAGGGTCTCACACAAGTCCCTAGTTTGGGAGGATACCTTTGCACTAGTGATTTTTACCTAAGAGGATATTTCTCCTCAAATAGTTGTCATGTGTTTCACACACATGGGTAACATTAATAACACTATTATTTTAAATTAAATATTCTCTATAGTATTGGATATTTACTAGGATGGTTTCTAGTGACTAGGTGAATGATAAGGGATTGAATATATTTAAGGATTATTCTCATCATCACATATTTTGAATTGAGGAGACCAATTTTCATATTTATAAGAAATTCTAGGCCCCATAGAGAATTAATTCTTCAATGTGGGTCAATATAATAAAGTTACTCTCACATGTGTGGATTCCCTTTAATGGATATGTAGGTAATGCATGCACAAGCCACATGGTACATGTATTGGGTGTACATAGGACATCCAAGGGAAGTTCCTCGGTTCTCATTAGTGACCATCAACTATTTATATCTTGAGGTATTTTCCATTGATAATTTTCATCCGCATAATGAAGGGGGTTTCATGGAAATATCCCCACATAGGATTGGATTTGATAGGAACAAGAGTTACTGTTCATATAGCAGAGGAAAACAGATGTAACTACATTTATTTGTTGTACATGTTTTCCACACTGATACTCTGCACAGGTTGACTTTGCTGGTCATTTTCACAGGTCTCACATGTATTTTAACTAAATTTATAAATAAAATTTACCTCTTAGGGGTTCCCCCATATTATTTTACTATATTCCACACACTGCACAAAAGTATCTTGTGGTGACTAACCATTGCCATGATTGTAATTCAAATAATCATTTTAGAGATTCCTCTCATGCATGAACCCGGTATGACTGTATTATAATTTCCGTGAAACATAAGCGATTATCCAATGTGAGGTAACATGGGAAATGTACAAGAACATGGTCCTTTGTGTGTGGGTCCATTTCAAGGTCACTTTTACTTCTTGAGGAGACAAGACATATACGAGGTATATTCTTGTCCTAAACATCAGGATTTAAAAAAATGATTTTAGCATTAATGAGAATATTTATTATTTTATGCAGGACTCCAAAAAAATCTCCAATAGATTATAAAGAACAAAATAATACATGTGTCTCAGATATTATTCAATACATAAATCTATATTACTATGAAATATGTGAATCCTCCATCCCAGAAATCACAAAACACCTACATAAGAACTAGTGAATAGACCAATAACATTATTATCTTCCTGTTTATAATCACATAATTATAAGAGACTCCCTCATCCGAAAGATACATAATTATTTGGTATAGTCATAGTTCATGTTATATAATTATCTTCCCAAATCTAATGTGTAATAAAATGGATTCTTTTTTATGATAGAACTGTTCCTACGACATGCATTATGTACAACAACCCGTTTTACCCAATCCTAAAGGCTCTCAAAAATGAATTTAAACATCACTGCTTATAGTATATATTAAATTATTAAATAAAAGTTATGTTACAAGGATAAATATAATATATGTATTTCCATTATAGTGGGGTAGTCAAGATCGAATGGTTTTTGGTATAATTGGAATGCGAAATTAATGTTGAATTTAGGACGATGTTGTAGACCATCGACATTTATGAGGCTGCTTGGGTGGGGTAGATGTATTTGTACAAGAACCCGAACATCATCCACAAAATATTGACGTAATAGATCCCATAGAGAAAAATAACATATAATTCATGGAAAAGTGTGTTCTATCTAATGGGATGTCCACCATATCTTGGGGGAACCCACTGTAAGTGAGTTGTACAATGACTTTATCCCATAATAATCCACCTTGGATAATAATAAAAGGATACTTCTTTTGGATCATGAGCTATTGATGATGGATTAGATGATTAATAATGGGGACCCTCACAGAATGTGATAATTCCATCCAGAAACAAAGAATATGTAATTTCATAATACAATAGGAGAAGGTCCTACTTTCCAGCTTCCAATTGGATTCACCAGATTAAAGAATTAGAGATTTCCCAAATTATTTATACCTATATTGGACAATGATTGTATGAGATGTTGGGTTAGAGAGTAATTTCTAATGTCTCCCCATGCACCCATATCTCTCTCATTATTTAGTTATTGATGAGTACCTATGTAGTACACATCCATGAATGTGATGGTGGTGTGAGGTCAGAGATGTTAATTATAGTAGCTAAATTAGTGGAAAGGGAACCACATAGGGTTGGTTTCCCCTATTCTGCAATACATATAATAACATTTTCTTCATGTATGAACTTAGAAGGCCCCATAATGAATTTTATTTCAAATTATATTTTTGTGGGGGAGGATTATAGTATACTTCAACTCTTATGATATGTTGAGTGGTATCCAAGTTCATGATGGGGAGTTTCTTCCATTCATTCTGGTTGATTTGTTATCTATCCATTCTCTCTGAATTACAAAAAAACACTAAAGAATATGAACATACTGGGAGAGTTTAGCTTCATCTTATATAGTGACCTAATTGTACTAATGTTCATTGATAATGTAAAACCTAATGAATTCTTGAGGATGTACATGATTTCATTTAGAGATAGTGTCCCAGTAGGCTATGTTGATAATGAGAAATTATGTTACTCTCATGATCTATATGGTTTTTTCTACCAGTTCAAGTATTTAACAAAACATAATTTATCTCCCACATTTAAATTTTATTTTATAAATATTTGTTGTTTTTCTGATAATTTTTGATCCCCATGTTTATAGTGGCATCCCACAGATCAATAAATCAACCTCTATTAGGTGCATCTATCTGGCTAAACATGCAATATTCTAGTACGTGGATGTACTCCTACCCTCAAGGGGAATTGATAAAAAAGTGTCACTTAAATATATTCATTGAGGAATTATAGGTTTGGAAAGTGAATTAGGAAGGTCATTCCTTAGGGTGAAGATTCCAATTCACCAAATTCATCAAATCATTCTCAAGAAAGGTCCACAAAAAATTCTAGAGTAGAAATGAACACATATTTTGGGCCATGGCAGTTTAGTATTCATCCCACCGAGGAGACTCAATACCCAATTTCACAGTATCTTATCAGAGTATGGTATCATAAAAGGGAATCATTGTAAAAATATGTGGATATATCTCAAATATAACTGCAAAAAATTATTATTTCATGTGATATTTAGAAATACAACATTTTAAGGGAGTAACATGAGACATTAGATATTTGTGGTAGTTTCATTTGGCTGAAATATGTATTTCACAACATGGGGATAATTTATATCCATACAATATACACCCTGATGTAAATTTTACATAGGTTAAAAAATATATTCGGGATTAAGAGATGTTAATATAAGGCACCGATGATCTGATCCTATCTACAAAGTGGGTAACCAATATGATGGACCATACTATTTTCATGGGAATTCGAAAATGATCTGATAAAGAATATGATTACATCATGAACATTAGTGATACATATATCTCTTTCCCCTTTTGATTTATCTACCTTATTCATAATTATTAATTTTAAGAAGATTTATCTTGTTTTGGGGTGAGAACTATGATACCAAGGGTTTTACCCAAGTCACCAACATATGTCCAATGAGCACCACCATTAGAGTGGTGGTGATTCTCCAATGTACTCAGTGATATACTCAGGTTATAGGATGGAGAATGAGGATATGGAAGGATCATCTTCTTGACTTCGAAGGACAATATCGACAACTCAGAGGAAAAACATGGTATCGTCACTGTCTAAGGAGATTAAACGAAGAAGGGTAATGATATTGGTTGGATGTATGCACAACAATATGGGTTTTTTATTGCCATTTTATCCAATGGCTTGCCTAACATAGACATTTTACCACATTTTCCTCCTTTAGGATTATCTTCTCTATCCACCAAAATGGTTTTGGTGTTGATCCTTCGAGGGACAAGGGGGAAATTCTAGATGAGGTTTGAACACATGATTATGAATCTACCTTTTTATAGAACATTCTATAATGGTTGAATTAATACATACTACCCATATTTTAATGATGTATAATGGTACTTGTAATGTCATATTCAAATCAAAAGGTGTCATGTACCGGTCATTGACCTTCTTCCTCATGATATTTCAAATCCATCGCATATAATGGGGGACCCTACATTAACCACCACCAGTACTGTATCCACCCAATAAGGGGTTAAAATAGATCAAAAATTCTATAAAAAATGTGATACTATTTATCCTTACTATGTAGGGTTGAAATAGTATTTTTTTACTAAGGGACCAGTAAATGAAGTTGATGGAGGATTAAATTTTGTTTCTAAATAAAAACCCCAAATACCTCTACTGGTAATGATTTCGCAAGATGTGAGGAATTTTATAATATACTAATAAAAAATAAGGTTAATTTGGAAAAAATTAATATTACTGCCTCTTTATAAGAGTTTTAGGACATTGATTTGGAATTAGACAGAAATGATTTTTCTGTTTCCTTCATTTTAAAACAAACTCAACCTAATTATAATTGATGTATTACTCCAGTGATTGACATATGAAATTTTTTCCACATAGAGAATTTACTTGCTGATCCTTTTAAAATTAATTATTTTCTATCCTACTACTAGTACTGACAAAAAAATAGTTTTTTGCCTCAATGCTGTATATTTATGAGAGCATTCCATATCTACTTCTTAGAAAACATAGATGGATATTCTCTGTCATGAGATCCTTACTCAATACAATGAGTTTTGGGGAATTAGGGAGGTATGAATCTCATCAATTGATCTACCAATGGGTGAGAATTAGTAATTTATCTGACTATAACCCTATCCTTTATATCTATTACATACAGTTGTGAATTTTGGGTCCAATCTATTTTCAATATCCATTTACATCAGTATCTAATCTTGAGTGTGGGGGATTCCATACCATTTTATCCATCATAAAAACTTGAATATTTTTCTATTTTAGATGGAGCGTATTATGGTTCATCATTCACTTTTTCAATCATAGAATATAAAAATCCCTTTGAAACATGTTTTGAGTCAGAAATTGAGACACATTATTCCCTTTTCACCTCATATTATATTGTCTATCATTGAATGTAAATGATTTTCAGGGTGATTCTTCTTGAAGTCCATAAATAGCCACATAACAAACATCCAACCCTGTTTGTTGTCTTTAGGTATGGCGAAATTGATTACCACATTATCATCATTGTTTTGAATTCAATCATTCATCAATGGGAAGGTTGAAATGATTATAATAGGCTATTATGCCAGTTTTACACTCTAAATGATATTATATCCTTGGTGGGGTCATCCATGATACGTAGGTGGAGGATAATCATCATCAAATTGATGAGAAATATATCCATTTGGTCTACCTTTAGGTTGAATTATTTGTTATGAAGGAATTAATTCTCCAACAAAAAAATTCCTTGAATAGGGATTTGGCAAAAATTATAGAATATATTTCTATAGGGAAGGAGTAAATCTTTCATGTTGAAGAGGATATGGCCAAAAAATTGGTTGGTTCTCAACAAATTATCGATAAATCTCAAGCCATGTTCAAACAGATCAAACCATCTATAAAGGAACATGGAAAAACATGGATAATAGAATCCATAATGTGGAAACAAAATCAATTTTTTTCTATTAATGAAAATTATTTTATTCCCAACAATATATTTTTATGTTCTTGTCATCATTGTTAATATAATTTGACATTGAAAATGACTCTTATGATTGAATGAAATTATCTATATTTATTATAATTACAATTATAAGAATTTTTTTTCTCTATTTTCTGGAAATGACTGTAACACTATGAGTGTAGTTATATTATATCTAGAGGCATGAGAAAGACCCTACAATCTTTGGGTGCTTTTTTCATCACCCTAATTTTTTCCTGATCCAAATATGAAGTAGACATAGGATTAGAGAACTTTATTTGTCATTGGATTCCCTTTGTGCGATTTATCCAAAAATGTTTGTTTCTTTTTTTTACAATTTTTTTATATACAATATGGACAACATTTCTATTGATTTGAGACTCACCTTTTATCTAAGGTCTCATTTGATGGTTTTCAGCCCAGTGAGTAATATGTATCATTGTTAAGGAAGATTAATTTCATGAAAAACAGACTAATGAAACTATTTTTTGAGGTTGAACATCATTAAACATGATTTATGGAATGGGGACCTAAGTAAGGCTTGGTGGTCATGAATGTTCTGACAGTCATCAGATACCCAAAAGGGGGATTTTGAGTCCTGGTTTTATGATTTTTTGGATAAAAACAATTTATGATAAAAATAAATAGATAATGACCATGGACCATGTTCTAAAATAGGTTTCCAGAATGATGATTTTGTGGATTACATATAGAGAAGGGGTTTCCAATTAACACAAATTTGTCTATGATTAAAAGAACATTTTGGAGGGAAACCTATGAAAAATCCAAACTGGGGAGAATCAATGTGTTGTCATGTAATGAAATCCTTTGGATGACATGGTATTTTAGGGGTAAATAATGAAAATATAAATGTGTAACATATATTAATATTAAATAAAAATATTTCCTAAAGAATTAGATATAATATTCATAATGAAAAAGTGATTTTTAAGAAGTTTCATATTTATAATGACCATAGAGGGATGTTTATAAAGGGAATGTGTTTGAGAATTAAGGGAGAATATAGGTTGGAAATATAAATTAATGTGAAACCATATCAGTAAATTTATTTTTTGTAAGGTTTTGGATGTCTATTTTTTCATAATCCATTAATAGAGGGGCTATTAGAAGAAAATGATATCCTCCCTCCCAAATTAAGGTTGTGTGCATAAATGGGGGAACAAAATGTTTTAGGATTTAGGGGAGTTTAAAACTATAATGGAGATATAAGAATCAATACATGTTAGGATGTAATGAGTATCAAGCCATATTCAGTTCCTTAGGATGATGTGGTGCATGACCAATATCAGGAGTAAAAGATCCTTCCTGAAAATGGTTGAAGCATGGTGTAGTTCAATTTAGTATGATGATGATATGGACTATGTAGTTTAATATATTTTTGTAATTTTGTTAACCATGTAGTTTAATGTCTTATGGAATGGAAATGGAGATATAGAATTTATGTTTATAATGATTTCATTGAGAGATTAGATATTTTATATTTCATGTTAATTAGATTGATAATGTTCCTTCATTCTCACATGTGAAGAGGATATTATTAAGCTATAATATGAGGGATTTTAGATCTGATATATGATATGGTATAATTATTTATGGAAATACTATAGAAAATATTTTAAAAGAGGTTTCCATCATTATGTTGATATAAAATATATATTTGGAAGGGTTTTCTTCATAGGTCGAATGTGCCTCTAGTTGGAAGGCCATTTTGGTGGGTAAATTATGCAATGCCAAACCTAGATGTATCAATTAATTTTCATGAAACTACATCGTATGGTTGGAGGGAAATTTTTGTTATAAAATTATGAAAATCCACAAGTGTAATATCAGTGCATAGTCAAAATAAAGATTTTGTTAGGTATCAGAAATTATAATACCAATGGTCTGCAGATGCTTGTAGAGATTCCCAATTCCATGTGCACATTGTTTTATTTGTTAAGGAACATTCCAGAGTATGGATGAATAATTTCATGTAAAATTCACCCATTAATAGGTATAAAGGTTTCTTATGGAGGTTGAGACCATATTCATGGAAGTGGGATTTTATTATTGTTATTTGGACTAATACATACGATATGAGAATTAAAACATATCACATCCAATTTTAAATAAAGACACACATAGTTATAAGAAACGTTCCCCAAATTGATCCAATTCATGTGTAGAGAAGGGGCTATTTGTATTTAATATGGGCTCATTAGGGGTGAGAACCCATACTGGACCCTCTTGTGTAGACCAAGCTCCTACATAGTAGAGTGGTGGATGTTTTTCATATTGTGGATGGACAGGGGTAATGTATTTGGGTGTCACTATGTATCCCATTAATAAATGAATCAAGACACACACAATTACTGAATTAATTCCATGAAAAAAATGTTAACCATGCAGTTTAGCATTATGAAGTAAGGATGTTTTGTGTCCCATTTATGGTCTTGCATCTATGACCCGACTAACCCTAACATGAACTGATATTCCTTGATCAAGTCGGTAAGCCTCACAAAAACTCTTAATCATACATAATCTATGATTGGTTTGAGAATAGGGAGTGGAAAATATTTCATTCACTATCCATTAGATATTAAAAAAATGATATCAAAAATTTGATCAAGCGGTGGTAAGACGATGAATTAGGATCTGGGCATCAACTCATATCTCATTGGAATGAGAGTAAACACATAAATAGTTCTAGGAAGACATGAAGTTTAACATCATATAGAATGGATGAGGGGGTCCTGTAATTTTAGGTCATCTGTTAAGGAAAATACATCATAGAAATAATGAGTGATATAATGAATACAAGGGCAAGGATGTACCTATATACATCATATGATAATAATGAAATATTAAACCATGATATTGATAGTTCTCATATTAAGAGAAGTGATATCATACATGAATTCATTGAATGACAATAGACTATGTTAAAAAAGTATTTTTCATCATAATTTTTTTAGTTCATACACAATTATAAGAGTTCTCTCTAGGGATGAATGTTCCACTAGTTCACAAGCCATTTTGGTGGGTAATTAATGAAAAACCAAACTCAAAAATATCAATACATACTCAATAGAAGGTTTCCTCAGGAATATAACTTTCTATTATCGATGGATATATAAATTTTATGGAGATCAAAAATTTCCCAGGACATGGAGTACGATATGTGGATAGAATGTGTCTGATAACTAAAGAAGAATTTGGACCAACATATGGAGTGTGAAGTTCCTTTCATCGTTGTTTTAGTGTTTTTATGCATTGTAGGGTGTATTTAATTTATGTCATGGTTTGTACTAGTATAAGAGGTATATGAATCACTACATATATGACAAGGACTAGAATAATCTGACATTTAGTTCTTGGTTAGAGTTATAGGTTTAGACCATCACTAATGTTTTTGATCCGCTCATGAATGGACCAAAAATTTAACTTAGTGTTACATCATTCAATAAGGATGTGAACAATGTTGTTTTCTATTATATGACAATGATATTGTTTTATAGTTTAATGCCTTGGGACAAGGATGTTAGGAAATGTAATTTTAATTCTTACCACTCATAGTATGGTATCTTGTAGTTTTAGGTTATACGATAATGAATATATTTTTTTACTTTTACAGTCATGCATACATTTCCAATGATGTTGTGTAGTTTGACGCCACATGGAAAATATATGAAAAACCATGAAATTTATTATCATGTAGAAAGGATAATAGATTCATTATCACATAAAGTATTTTACATGGAATATTTCATTAATATAGGCTGTAATGAGATCTACATCCATTTATATTATGGAACAAGCTTCATTAGAGTGGAATTTATTTCCAAAATATGGTCAATCAAACTATGGCTTGAGCATTTGATTCTTCTTTCATATTTACATAAAGGTCCTATGAAACTATACCAGTTCCCTTTGGAGAAATGAATGGTGGTGTAATTTCTAGTAAAATGTTGATTCTATCCAATTTTGGTGGACTTCCTAGTGATATAAAGCCGAAAATCTAGCTTCATTATGTCTCTCTATTTCATATAGAAATTTTTAGGATTTATTGTTTGTGGATAGTTTATCACTCTTGATAAAACATAAAAATGAAACTGTTCCTCAATTGGAGGGACATATTTTTTTATGTATACTATTAAATATTGGTTCTCCCATATTGAGGTTCAGTTGTTAATCTAATAGTACCACAAAGGATGAAATAGATTGTTAGGAAATTTTTTTTTCATTTCTCATTATCTTCTATAGTATTTTTGATAGGTTAATTTTGGACATCTTTATCTATGAATAATCGACTACATGATAGTGATTAGAATGGTTGTATTTGATATTATAATCCTATTACAACTTTTCAAAATCATCAGAAATGAAATTGGTTCCATTTCTATCAGTATGGTTTGTCAGACATCGAATCTGGTGATGATGTTGGCTTTCACGAAGGTGAGATTTTTTTATTCTGAATTTATTTATGGGTAATGTTTCAACCCATTTTTCAAATATGTATGTAGATTTCATGTTTTATTTTAATTTATTTGTCCTATGTTCATGGCACTTCACTACAACATCCATTAAACATAAGGAAAAATGCCAAAAGTATTTGGATATGTGTATAAACTATGGTTAATACATGATGAAGATTTCATATACATGTAAAAATATAAATTTAATATGAACGTAGTAAAATCCAATGTCATTCAACATCAGTTGTCTCTATTCCGTCATATATTATAGGAATGATTGAATGTTGACAAGTGGGCACCATGGGTTACCATAGGTACTAATTTTAGGACAAAAACATTATATTCTATGTCAAATCACCTTAGTTGGACCACATAAAATCCTCATTTAAAAAGGTATTTTTGTGATTTGGATCATCATAGAGTGTTAAGTTAGTCTCATTTTATTTTTATTTTCTATTTACGGCTCTGTCCTACAAGATTACTATATTGTAGAGGTAGTCCATAATGGGAGTCATCTAACCAGTGGTAGGACTATCTCATTCATGGATGGAATTGACCTCAATGATTTATTCCATGTGAACATAAAACAAAGGAAATTCAATTTGGTTGAATGAAATGATATTGATTGTCTTATCCTGATAAAAATTTTCTAAATTCATATATTGTTTTTTCAATGTGTATTCAATTGAATATTGTTACTCACAGACATGAATCCATGGCATCTATAAGTGGAATTATTCCTCTAGTCTTTCGATAAATTCATAAATGGGGACTAGATCATCTTTTATGAGATCATAATCCTCATTTATCTTCTTGATTAGCAACCATATCTATCTATTCAACATCAAGTGTTCTATTGGCATTATATGTGGTGATTCTTCCCCTACAATTAGGTCCTGATACTCATCCTTATTGTATGTATAGAAATATAAGAATTGTATATAGTAAGAAAGACATATATTTTGGGAGAGGTGATCATGACTCAAAAAAACCTTTTTTGGGCTTGGGGAATTCCATAATTTTCCCCATTGGACTTCTAGATACATCGTTGCAATCCATTTCAAATCTTGGGTCTATAATAAATATATAAGCTATATTCATCGAGATATTTAGTTTTAAAAAAATTCATTTCTATTGATAAATGTTCCTCATGTATGTTTTCTAATTCATGGCCTTTTACCACCTAATAAGGTACAAATAAAATTCCAAACTATTATAATATAAATCCCGCCATTCCAATCATACTTTTATCATAGAATAAATATATAAGTATTTGAGTAAGTTTTAGTGAGAGAAAAAATTCAACTCAGGACTCTATAGATTGTTCCTCATCCTTTAAAACACAATGATTAATGCAAGACATCTCTTCTCAATATATGAATAACAATACAAAAAATCTATCATGGATTTTGTGAAATAATATAGGTTGTTTTCATTCCAAGAATCATTATTTTGTCTGATGAAAATGTCTCATGAATGATCATGGGTGGTCAGAAACATCAGGGGTTTCTTTCCCTAAATAGGATGTATTATCACTATTGAACTAAGAAGATATTTAATGAGGATGTTTAAAGCTCCATGATAGTCATTGGTACACTAATATGTGAGCCGAGATTCATCAACCAAGTGAACTAAAAACACATGTCTGTGAGGTTGATTATATAGGATGGAATTTAGTCATTGTGTCAATCCAATAACCTAAAACCATTGAATTCTTAAGGAGGATACATATTGATGATAGAATTTATCATATCATTATTGAAATTAATACCATGATGACATAAAATTATTTAGATAAATAATCCAATGGTAACACCTAATGTGTATTTCAATGTGTCCTTCTTCAGCTTATGTTGTCATTGTTTGTTAAATTTTTTATCAACATCAACCAAATGGTTAGATTTTTTCTATGATTATATCATATAATGTTAAATATAACACAAGGTTTATTTCATATGGAGGTTTTAGAGATGAAATTAAAGGCATGTTGGTTTGTAGAATGAGTATTATTTCAACCAAAAGGAATTACATGATGAAAACATATTCAGTTGGTGTATTCTATGTGGTGGATTATTCATCATAAATTTCCTTTTTTATTTTATTATACCATTAATATCCATCGATGAGGGAGAGTGATTGTTTTCCAGATGTTTCATGAATAATAAGCACTATAATTAGAATGGATAAGTTATCATTTGGATAGTGTAGGTTGGGATATTTGAATTCAATATAGACCTTAATATTCTCATTCATCGTCTTTACGGGGATTTTGGTTTCTATCCATTTTATACACTGGACTTACGAAAAAAAAAATTCCTTCATAAAATTGTCAAATTTAGTCTCAATTTTAACCATGTGAGTTGGGTGTGACCTTTTAGATTTCTGTTTCTATCCCTAATGGTTTTCAAGGAAGCATATGTGGTGAGTGTCCACCTCAGGCTCGATGGATATAATTTCTGGGTGATTAAATGGAAAAATATCGCCATGATAATTTATAAATGAGGTATATACCAATGTTTCGTCATAATACATGTCCACCCAAATCAAGGTGGGTTGTGGTTCCTCCTCTATACCTATCTTTATTTGTATATCTCTATAAATTTTATTAAATACACCTTCCTCAAATGATGTAGGTGAAACCATTAGATTTTCCCCCTCCCCCCCTTCATCATCATCTCTCTCTCCCACATCCTCTTCCTTTTTTAGATAAATTATAGTTGTAGAAGTTGATGAAGTAAATTTCCCATAATTAAGATTGGATTCAATAGTTTGACGTTTGAAAGGTGATATAGTTTCTTCTAACCCAAATAGAAATTTGGATTTCTATTAAGGCTCTGGAGGTGATGGGGTGAGGGATTTATAAGGTTTATCTTATTCATCCCTTAGTGACATGACAACCGATTTTGACTTACCATATGAATCAGGTAGTTTTTTATTCTCAAGGGAATGAATGAGGGCGTTTTCATTTATGATTTTACCACTATCTAGAATGTCAACAACTTTACCTGTGTGTTCAGGATTAATTTTCATGGATGATGTCATGAAACATTCTAAATATGTGCCTAATTTTTATCCCATGACATCAATATGATATATGGGAATCATGTATTATTCACTGAGGTGTTTGAAAGAATTCTCCATGGTCAATTTCACACTATTCAGTGTAGTGAATCGAGTGACATCATCATTCATGGGTTTTTTCCCTACCCTATTATGAAACCCCATATCAATACATTTTGATTGATAATATTGGAGCAGGGATTTATCTTCATAAAACATACAAATTTAACTATTAATGAAATATTTGAGGCACTAGTTGTGTGATGAGTAGATTACAACATAGTGATGCAAACAAGGGATTCCTAAAAAAATGATGAAAGTCATATCGTTTCAGAGAACTGGAAATTATGAGTTATATATGAGGAACCAAAACTAATTACTAAGATCAATTATTCTAAAGGGATTATGTTTTAAATTTTCATAAACATACTGTACTTTTTTATAATAGTAAATGTGTGCCTCACTGTAACAAAGGTGATGAAGTGTCTAGAAGGAAATAATCTTGACACAATATCCCTTCTCAATGAAATCCCATTGGATATGAATGTTATTTATCATTATATATATATATATATAATAATTTATAATGTGTCCTGTATAATGAATATTTATAAGGCCCCAGCCTTAAACAATACTTAATCTTGAGTTATTTCTAGATTACACCTTGAGGATGTTTTCAGGTTTTGAGTTTTAGAGAATTAGATCATAAAACATGCATTACATTCCACATTTAAACAAAGTGGTTACATAAAATATATTATTCATTTTTCCAATCAACGAAAACATATTTAAAATAAAACATGGACTCTTTCTTGACACTTCCTTGACACTATCATCATATCATGTACCTTTCCCTTGACCTGTGAAAAACATTTAAAAAACTTGGGATGAGCATAAAAAGCTCAGTAAGGGATATAAAAATAATGAAAGGAAACATGAGTACATATATACATAAGAATTAAATCATTCTTTACCCATAAAACATAAGCAATTTAACATACCACATAAAATCATGAATAAATCATATAAATCATAAGACATAAAGGTAACTTGAGGCATTCATAACATTCTTACGTAGGGTGTAACCCTCTTGGTTACGTTTGGAATACCCATCACAGTATATTCCCTAAATATCTATGTAGAAACCTCAACGTTTAACCCCTTCGCATTACCCAATGCATTGGAGAGCTATAATGAGCTCACATGACCTTAGTTTATCACAGAACCACCCGTCTTCATAACAATTCCCAAGAACCATAACATAATCGTACAACATAATTCATGCATAAAGGAAACATAACATTTCCACATTTCAATCACAAGATATCAATAAAACCCATTGATATAAAAAACATCATGAAATCCATATTAAATACCAAAATAAAAGAAAAGTAAAACATGGTATTTATTTTTCTTTTAAAAACGGTATGTCTTGTAGAGGAAGCCAAAACTCAAATAATGGTCACGGCGACAGAGAAGTCGTTGTCACCGCATACATACGACAAAAACATTCCATTTTTTCATTTAGTAAACGCTTCATATAAAAAATATTCCTTTTGAATAAACGTAAAACTCAAAGGGGTTTATACACCATATAAAAGAAAGTTGTGTATAAAAAAAAATATGCCTCAATGAAAGGAGATTGAGACAATGTCCCATACCTCGGGTCCGACTTGACTAGATCATTCTTTAATGACCTGAATAATAAACTTGAGTTAATTTAAACTTTCTTAAGAACCTTTTTCAAGTTCATTATTCCTTTTATATCACTTATTACCATGTTATGAACATTATGTAATCATTTAAGTTAATAACGTTCGTTTTGTCAATATTTGGTACATGAGTCAAAAGTGAACTTCTTATATTTACAAGTCGTTCATATAGGAAAATATCCATTATCTCAAGAATGATACTCATGATTTAGATGACATATATATCATATATATCCATTATATACGTGCATTTATAATATTACATACAAATTTAGAGGTATGAAATAAAATGCACCGTTCATGGAGATGGTAAGCCGTACATACGCATGAATGCTACTTTCATTTCTATGTCATATTAATGGAATTAATACTAAATGAGAGATATGTATATTTTAATTCCAGAATTATATTCATCATTTAGATATAAGATTCATCATATATATCTATTATATATATGTACTTATAATAGTACATTACATTTTGGGATAAGAAATGAAATGCACCGTTCATGAAGACGGTAAGCCATACGTACGCATGAACGCTACTTTCATTTATATCTCATACATTAATGGAAAGAAATAATAATTATATAAAGTTATATTACAATTCCAGTATAACAACAGATATAATAAATTTAACTCAATCTTTTTATGTCCCACATATGGTATTAATGAATCAAATCACTTTGAGGGGGAGGTAATCCGCAGTTCCTAAAATAAAGATATCGCGTTTTCCCATAAAGTAAACCATAAAGGGGTGCCATAAATGAAAAATACAGAAGCTTATGTAAAACATAAACATATTATATATCATATATAAATATAGTGACATCTTAATTGTCACCTTTGAAGGTGTTATATGAGTGTTGAATAATCATCGTTTCGTGAGTCAAAAATTCACCATCCACAGAAACAGTATGTTCCTTAACCATTAGATGTAGGTGTGTGTAAGTGTAGATCAAATAAATCTTATAACAAAATTCTAGTATATTTAAGATACTGGAGTTGTTACAAAATAAATGAATAAAAAGAGTTTAGGGGGTTGTAGAAGAAAAATAAAACAAAAGAACACAAGTGAAGACATTACCATAAAAAAATGTAACTCTTTTTTATTTGAGATCAAAGGATTCCTTGTGAATAATTTTCCCAAAGTGAGGCTTCAAGGAGTAATAGAGGGATTTGGAGAGACAAAATGGGAAGGGGTTGGGCGAGAAAAAGGCTTGAGAGGTGTGGGTAAGGTGGTAGAGGTGGGGGCCTTTTATAAGAGGAGAGGAGGGGCACTCTTGGAATGATAAGAAAAGATACTTTGTTATAAAATGATTTTCGGATAAAAAAGGTCCCACAATTATAAATTTCGAGGATAAGGTGATAAGGGTTCTAAATAAACCCATCCAATGGGGTTTTGAAAAGTTTAGGTCTTATATTTTAAATTATATTTTCATTTTATTTAAATCGTTAAATAACGAGGTCATCGCTGCATCATCATGGTGTCATAAATAATTTAATTTATTTAATGTCTAAAAGTTAGAAAAAAACTATCATGATGTATGAAATATTTTTATCTTTCTAATGAATATTTATAGTCAAAATTCTGTCTTGTATAAACCCATGTAAAAATTGTTTTAATAAAACAATACATGTTTGTGTCATTTTTACTTTTACTTTAAATAAAAGGCATTAATGTCATTATCATACCCAAGTGGCTCCATGGGGTCCCAAAAATCGACCCATGGGTTGTCATGGTCGGCTATGACACATCAAATAAGGGGAGTACATGTGTGAGGTTCATTTCATATTATTAAAACATTATTCTTACCTTAAATTACACTAATTACCTCTAATCGCGATTAAAAACATAAAAGTTACTATTCACCAAAAAAATTATTTTAATCCTATTAAACCACATTTTAATTCTTAATGAAAACCATGTATGTCGGATTTTTGAAATTCAAAACACAATGGTGGTAAAATTTCATTTAAACGAAAAATCAGTTTTTTTAAGTACCACTTAGTGGTTTCACTATTCATCAAAAATTGATGTTTTTCAGAAAAATACCAAAACTTCACCCGAAGCAATATATGATATTTTGAATTCAAAAATGATGTCTATTTTACAAAATTCAAAACATATAAGTTGCATTAATTAATTTAATAATTAAATCCCGCTGTCAGAGCAAATAGCTTGTTTTTATGAAACAATAAGTATCAAAAGATTGACACTAGTTTAAGTCCAATTTCAAAGTGAAATTAATTCCAACGACCACTATTGGATTAAATGGTAAAAATATATTCTAATTGAACTTTAAAACAAATTTAAAATATAATATAATCATATAAATAAATTAGATTAAAAAGTGGTTCTGAATTAAAATACAGCATTTTTCACTATTCATTAAAAAAATGAACTTTATCGGAAAAATACCAAAATTTCACACAACGTAAATTTTGATGTTCCAATCATAAAGAATAAGTTTATTTTGACAAAAATATCTTATAAAATTGTCAATATATAGATTTAAGAATGGTTTTCCATCAAAAGGCAGTAAAACAATCTTTTATAAATATTAGTGTATTCCATGATTAAGATAGGATTTATTCTCATTTTGAGCCTCTAAAACACTATCTAATTCATCAATAGACATAGATAAAAATATCTATTATTCATTACTTACTTGGGATGTTACATCCTTCCCCCCTTTAGAAAATTGTGTCCCCGCAATTTATATACTTATCGAATAAGTGGGGGTATTTAGGCCTTGTTGCATTTTCAGATTCCCATGTTGCCTCTTCAAACATGTGGTTTTTCCACAAAATCTTTACCTGATGATTCACCATATTCTGTAACACTTTCTCCCTATGGTCAAGAATCTGGACCGGTTGTTCCTCATAAGATAGGTTCTCTTCCAGCTAAACTACCCCTGCACTCAAAACATGAGATGGATCTGGCATATACTTTTTCAAAATGAAATCATGAAAAACATTGTGTACCTGAGATAAAATCAGAGGTAAAGACACTCGGTAAGCAACTGATACATCTCTCTCCAGAATTTCATATGGTCCAATGAACCTTGGACTCAACTTTCCTTTCTTACCAAATCGTATCACACTTTTCCATTGTGGGACTTTGAGAAAAACATGATCACCTACCTCAAAAGACAGATCCTTCCTCCAGTTATCCGCATAACTCTTCTGCCTGCTTTGAGCTATTATCATGTGTTTTTGAATCAACTAAACTTTTTCTGCCATCTCTTCTACTAATTCTGGTCCAATCAGCTTCCTTTCACCCACTTCATCCCACAAAGCTGGAGTTCGACACCGCTTCCCATATAAAGCCTCAAATGGTGCCATCTGTATACTGGAATGAAAACTGTTATTATAAGAAAACTCAACCAAAGAAATATGTTAGTCCCAACTTCCCTGATAATCCATCGAACAAGCACGTAGCATATCTTCCAAAGTCTGAATTGTTCGTTCTAACTGCCCATCTGATTAAGGATGAAAAGATGTACTAAAATTTAATTCAGTACCCAAAGACTTCTGAAGGCCTTTCCAAAAGTTAGAAGTAAACCTGGGATCATGATCAGATACAATGGATAGAGGAACTCCATGTAACAGAACTATCTCTTTAAGATACAAATGGGAAAGTTGATCTAGGGAAACAGTATCTCGTATAGCAAGTAAATGTGCAGATTTAGTCAAGCGATCAACAATAACCCAGATTGCATTATTACCTCGAGATGTCTTTGGTAATCCCACAACAAAGTCCAGGGATATATTCTCCCATTTCCACTCTGACACTGGTAAAGGCTGAAGCATCCCTTTCGGTAACTGCCACTCTGCTTTAACCTGCTGACAAGTCAAACACTTCATAGTAAAATCAGCAATATCTCTTTTCATTCCATCCCACAAGTAATACTCTCGCAGATCACTGTACATCTTAGTACTGCCAGGATGAACTGAAAACGGATAACTATGAGATTCACATAACAACTCTCTCTTCATCTGTGAATCACAAGGCACACACAATCCCATCCAAAATCTCAAAACACAATCATTGTCAATGTTGAATTCAGGAAACTTACCCTTCTGAACCGGCTCTACCTTTTTCTGCAACTCACTGTCTTGCTTCTGTACTTGCTTGATTTTGACTGATAGAGAAGATTTCACTGATACCTGAATCAAAACAGAAGAACATCCTGCACCAAAAACTTCTACCCCCAAATTTCATCAAATCTTTAACCAAAGGATCACGTTCCAAATGCAACATTGTTAATGAAGCATTACTTTTTCGAATCAAAGCATCAGCCACTTTATTTGGTTTTCCCGTATGGTAATGAATTGTACAATCATAATCCTTAATTAATTCTAGCCATCTCCTCTGTCTCATGTTCAATTCATTCTAAGTGAATATATAATTTAAACTTTTATGATCGGTATATATTTCACACATTACACCATAAAAATGATGCCTCCAAATTTTTAAAGCGAAAACAACAACAGCTAATTCCAAATCATGTGTAGGGTAATTTACCTCATGAGTTTTCAACTGTCGTGACGCATAAGCAATGACCTGATCATTCTGCATTAGGACGCAACCAAGTCCTTTCAATGAAGCATCACTGTATATAACGAACTCACCATTCCTGGAAGGTAGTGCCAAAACTGGAGCATTCACCAATCTTCTTTTAAGTTCCTATAAACAATCATCACATTATTTTGTCCAGATAAACTTAACACTCTTACGAGTTAGCTTGGTCATTGGACTAGATAATCGTGAAAAATTTCTAACAAACCGTCGGTAATAGCCTGCAAAACCAAGGAAGCTACGAATCTCGGTTACATTTGTGGGTCTTGGCCATTCTTCCACAACCATTGTTTTTGCAGGATCAGTGGTTATCCCATCTTTAGAAACAATGTGACCATGGAAAGAAATTTGTTGCATCCAAAACTCACACTTTCTGAATTTCCCATACAATTTATTTTCTGTTAAGGTTTTCAAAATAAACCTTAAATGTATTTCAATCTCCTCTTTACTTTTAGAAAACACCAAAATATCATCAATGAAAACCACCACAAACTTATCCAAGAACTCATGGAAAATTCTATTCATTATGTCCATGAATAAAGCAGGTGAATTGGTTAGCCCAAAGGGCATTACTACAAATTAATAATGGCCATATCTTGTACGAAACACAGTCTTCGGAACGTCTACTTCCTTTACCTTCAGCTGATGGTACACCGATCTCAAGTCAATCATTTAAAAATACTGAGCTCCATGGAGCTGATCAAACAAATCATCGATATGAGGAAAAGGATATTTGTTCTTAACAGTGATGTTATTCGAGGCTCTATAATCAATGCAAAGTCTCATTGAACCATCTTTATTTTTAACAAATAAAACATGAGCACTCCATGGTGATGTGCTAGGTCGAATGAATCCTTTCTCTAATAAATCTTGCAATTGCTCCTTCAACTTTAAAAGTTCAATTTGAGCCATTCGATAAGGGGGTTTTGAAATTGTCTTAGCATCAGGAACTAAGACAATAGTAAATTCAACTTCCTGATCTGGTATTATTCCAGGCAACTCTTCAGGAAAAACATCAGGATACTCATTTACCACTGGTACATCATTAATCTGAACAGTTCCCTTGTTTTCAAAAATGTGTGCATGGTAACATTCATTTCCATCTTTTACAAGTTCCTCAGCCTCTTGATATGTTATCAACAGTAAGGGTTCATTCTTGTACACAAACTGAAAGTCTTTCTGAAAAGAAACTTCTTCAGCTCTACATTCAATCTTAGCATGGTAAATAGAGAGCCAATACATAACCAAGATAACATCAAACTCTACTAGAGGTAGAAAAATTAGGTTTTCAAGTTGGTTCTTTCCACAGATAAGGAAAGGAAGATTCATATAAATTCTTTGTTCGTCAACATTCCCCCCAGGTGTTTTTACCTCAAGTTTAAGAGTCATTTCTTTAGATGGTATTCCCATTTTACTAGAAAAGGTTTCAATGATTAAAGAATGTGTAGACCCCAAATCAAACAACACACTGGCATAATCTGAAAAAACAAACAAAGTACCTGATACAACTTCATTTGATGGCCCGACATCTGCTAAAGTAGTTGCATAAGATTTAACCACCACTTTCTGCTTGTAGTCTAACTGCTTCCCATCACTCAATCTCTTTGTCGGACACTCGTTTTCATAGTGACCCATCTCATTGCACTTGAATCATTTCACTAACTATAAATCAAATTTGGTCTTACCTTCCCCTTGATCTTTTTTAGTGCAATCATGAGCCTTATGTCCCATCTTACCACATCGGTAGCACATTCTAGAATTCAAAAGACATTCCCCAGCATTCCTTTTACCACATTTATCACAAACTGAAATCTTAGTTTTCTTACCATCAGACTTTTTTGATGAATTCTTTCATTTCTCCTGCCACCTCGGTCTCTTCTTCTGTTTGTTGTTATAGAACACTTGATCATCGGAAAACTCCATTTCCACCTTCTCAGTACATCGAACAAGCTTTTCATAACTTTTGAAATCACGAGAAGCTAAAGCCCTTCGATATTTTGGCTTTAATCCTTAGTAAAAATGATTGATTTTACTATCAAGGTCTCGGATAATATTTGGAGCATACCTTTCCAATCGAGTGAACCTTTATTCATAGGAACCCACTGAGTCTTCCTCTTGCCTCAATTCCAAGAATTGTTTTTCCATCCTAAGTCGAATAGCCTTAGGGAAATACTTCTCAAGAAACATACCTTTAAATTCATCCCCGTCGAGAGCATCAATATCATCAGTGTCCTTGACATTTTTAACCATCGACCACCACTGATCTGCCTCACCCTCCAAACGGTAAATAGCAAGACTAACCTTTTGATAGTCTGAACACCCCATGACATCAAAAATCTTCTCCATTGATTTAATCCACCCTTCAGATAGCACAGGGTAAGATAATCCTATGAATGATGGGGAATGTTTTCTCATGAAATGTTCCACCACTAACATGTTCCTCTATAGTTGATCCGGCTGATCTCGTGCATGGATACCGCCACCATTTATCACTTGAGTCAACTATTCCATTACTGCAACAAACTTTTCAGTTCGAATTCAGACCATCTCAGGATGCTGATTCAGAAGGTTATTTCGTTTTGTATGCCTTCCTAGCACTGCTTCCCTATTTCCTCTACGGAAAACAATTCTGAACAAACATGTCTTAGATGAAGCAACATGGTAATCTTCAAATGATATATCATTTCAATTTGACCATAAAAAAATACTTTCGGATAATCATTTAATAGAATTATAAATCCTAAAGTTATCTAAACCGACCTCGGATACCAACTATAAGGCCCCAACATTAAACATTACTTAATCTTGAGTTATTACAAGATTACAACTTGAGGATCTTTTCAGGTTTAGAGTTTTAGAGAATTAGATCATAAAACATGCATTACATTTCGCATTTAAACAAAGCGGTTACATAAAATATAGTATTCATTTTTCCCATTAATGGAAAAATATTTAAAATAAAACATGGATTCATTCTTGACACTTCCTTGAAACTGTCATCATATCATGTACCTTTCCCTTGACCTATGAAAAACATTTAAAAAACGTGGAATGAGCATAAAAAGCTCAGTATAGGATATAAAAATATAGAAAGGAAACAAGAGTACAAATATACATAAGAATTAAATCATACTTTACCCATAAAACATAAGCACTTTAACATACCACATCAAATCATGAATAAATCATAGAAATCATAAGACATAAAGGTAACTTGAGGCATTAATAACATTCTTACGTAGGGAGTAACCCTCTTGGTTACATTTGGAATACCCATCACAGTATATTTCCTAAATCTCTTCGGAGAAACCTCAATGTTTAACCCCTTCATGTTACCCAATGCATTGGAGAGCTATAACGGGCTCACCCGCCCTTAGATTATCACGGAACCACCTATCTTCATAACAATTCCCAAGAACCATAACATAATCGTACCACATAATACATGCATAATGGAAACATAACATTTCCACATTTCAATCACAAGATATCAATAAAACACATTGATATAAAGACATAATGAAATCCATTTTCAGTACCAAAATAAACGAAAATTAAAACATGGTATTTATTTTTCTTTTAAAAAAACGGTATGGCTTGTAGAGGACGCTGAAACTCAAATAATGGTCACGGCGGCGAAGAAGTCGTTTTCACCGCATACGTACGACAAAAACATTCCCTTTTGTCGTTTAGTAAACGCTTCGTATAAAAAATATTCCCTTTGAATAAATGTAAAAGTAAAAGGGGGTTATACATCATATAACATAATGTTGTGTATAAAACAAAATATGCTTTAATTAAAGGAGATTGAGATGATGTCCCATACCTCAGGTCCGACTTGACTCGATCGTTCTTTAATGTCCTGAATAATAAACATCAGTTAATTTCTACTTTCTTAAGAACCTTTTCAAGTTAATTATTACTTTTATATCACTTATTACCATGTTAAGAACATTATTTAATAATTTATGTTATTATCGGTCGTTTTGTCGATATTTGGTACTTGAGTCAGAAGTGAACTTCTTATATTTACAAGTTGTTCATGTAGGAAAATATCCATTATCTCAAGAATGATACTCATGATGTAGATTCCATATATATCATATATATCCAGTATATACATGCATTTTTAATATTTCATGATAAATTATAGGTAAGAAATGAAATGCAACGTTCATGGAGACGGTAAGCCGTACATACACATGAACGGTACTTTCATTTCTATGTCATATTAATGGAATTAAAACTAAATGAGAGATATGTATATTTTAATTCCATAATTATATTAATCATTTAGATGTAACATATATCATATATATACATTATATATATGTACTTATAATAGTATATTACATTTGGGGATAAGAAATGAAATGCACCGTTCATGGAGACGGTAAGCTGTACGTATGCATGAACGCTACTTTCATTTCTATATCATACATTAATGAAAATAAATATTAATGATATAAAGGTATATTATAATTCTAGTATAAAAACATATATAATAACTTTAACTCCATCCTTTATACGTCCCACATATGGTATTGACGAATCAAATCACTTTGAGTGGGCGGTAGTCCGCACTTCCTAAAATGAAGATATCGCGTTTACCCATAATGGAAACCATAAAGGTATGCCATAAATGAAAAATAAATAATCTTAATTAATACATAAACATATTATATATCACATATAAATATAGTGACATCTTAATGGCCACCTTTTAAAGTGTTATATGAGTGTTGAACAATCATCGTTTTGTGAGGCAGAAATTCACCATCAACTAAAACAGTATGTTCTTTAACCATTAGATGTAGGTGTGTGTAAGTGTAGATCGAATACTTATTATAAAAACATCCTAGTATATGTAATATACTAAATTTGTTACAAAATAAGTGAATAAAAAGAGTTTAGGGGGTTGGATAATAAAAATAAAACAAAAGAACACAAGTGAAGACATTACATTAAAAACAGGTAGCTCTTTCCGATTTGAGCTCAAAGGCTTCATTGGGAATACTTATACCCAATTGAGGCTTAAAGGAGTAAGAGAGGGATGTGGAGAGACACAATGGTCAGGGGTTGGCTGAGACAAAGGCTTGAGAGGTGTGGGTAAGGTGGTAGAGGTGGGGGCCTTTTATAAGAGGAGAGGAGGGGAACTCTTGGAAAGATAAGAAAAGAAACTTTGTTATAAAATGATTTTCGGATAAAAAAGGTCCCACAATTATAAATTTCAAGGATAAGGTGATAAGGGTTCTAAATCCACCCATCCATTTGGTTTTTGAAAAGTGTAGGTCTTAGATTTTACATTATATTTTCATTTTATTTAAATCGTTAAATAATGAGGTCATCACTGCATCATCATGGTGTCATAAATAATTTAATTTATTTAATGTCTAAAAATTAGAAAAAAAATCATGATGTATCAAATTTTTTTAGATTTTTAATGACTATTTATAGTCAAAATTCTTACTTGTATAAACCCATGTAAACATTGTTTCAATAAAACAATACATGTTTGTGTCATTTTTGCTTTTACTTTAAATATAAGGCATTAATATCATTTTCTTACCCAAGTGGATCCATGGGGTCCCCAAAATCGACCCATGGGTTTTCATGGTCGGCCATGACACATCCAATAAGGGTAGGACATGTTTCATGTTCATTTCATATTATTAAAACATTATTCTTACCTTAAATTACACTAATTACCTCTAATCGTGATTAAAAACATAAAAGTTATTATTAATCAAAAACTATTTTAATCCCATTGAACCACATAATACTTTTTAATGACAACCATTTATGTTGTATTTTTAAAATTCAAAACACAAAGGTGGTAAAATTTCATTTAAACGAAAAATCAGTTTTTTAAGTACCACTTAGTGGTTTCACTATTCATCAAAAATTGATGTTTTTACAAAAAAATACCATCACATCACCCTAAGATATATATGATATTCCGAATTAAAAAATGATTTCTATTTTACAAAATTCAAAACATATAAGTTTCATTAATCAATTTAATAATTAATTTCCGTTGTCAGAGTAAATAGCATGTTTTTTATGAAACAATAAGTATCAAAAGATTGTCACTAGTTTAAGTCCAATTTCAAAGTGAAATTAATTCCAACAACCACTATTGGATTATATGGTAAAATTAAATTCTAATTGCACTTTAAAACCAATTCAAAATATAATCTAATCATATAAATAAATTATATTAAAAAGTGTTTTTGAATTAAAATACAACATTTTTCACTATTCATTAAAAATGAACTTTATCGGAAAAATACCAAAAATTCACAAAAAGTAAAGTTTTATGTCCCAATAATAAAGAATTATTTAATTTTTACAAACATAGCTTATAAAATTGTCAAAAGATAGATTTAAAAATGTTTTCCATCAAAAGGCAGAAAAACAATCTTTTGAAAATATTAGTGTATTCCATGCTTAAGATTGAATTTATTCTCATTTTAAGCCTCTAAAACACTATCTAATTCATTAATAGACATAGATAAAAATATATATTATTCATTAATTACTTGGGATGTTACAATATTTGTCTTATTTCATGAAATATATTTAATGTGACATTCTTGATGATCAATCTCGACATAATAGATGTTACCAATAGTAAATCAACATTCAAATTTTTAAAGATTAATAAATGATTCTATGATTTAATCTTGGAGTTCTTTTGAAATATTAAGAGCATCCAGTATTGAAAACATGGAGGGAACAAGGGCCAATTTTAATAGAATGTTACACTTTTCTGATAAATTTCAATGCATAATTGTATAAGGATGCTCTCTTATATGAACATTAGTCATTAAATCACTTCTCAAAGTGAGATATAATATTGTAATATGATTTAATCGTGCTTTTATCCTTGGTGGGTTGGTTCAAATAGGTCTTTATATGGACTGAGATTGATTTGATTATGACATCCCATATAACATATTGTCTTTGATAATCGAGCTATGGAATCCAATAACATATGGGGGGACGTTATTGCATCTTTTAGATCAGAAGGAGGTATCTCCCATGATTTTCAATAAATAGATGTCTTGAGTGAGGACATGACCATTATATTGATTTCTTGCATTATTGAATCTTCCACTATATCCTCAACTTCCACATCCTCTTCCTCTGATTTCACAATTTATGGTAGGGTACTCAATATCAAGGATATATTCATAATTAAATAAGTGATCCATTGAGTTAATGAAATTAATTAAACCAAATATAAATATAACTTCTGGTGATGAATCCTTCTATGTGTACATGTTCACCTTCCTATGATTATTTCTCTCTCTTCTGGCCATGTAATTGTTTAAGAAAACTGGATTTTTGAGGTGTGTGGTATTGATGGAGTTATTTGTGCTACAACTTAAAAATCTAAGTGTATAGTTGGTTTGTTAAACTATTCAAGGAGGATATAATCATTCTTGTATGTTTTATTTAATATCAGACACAACTAAACTTATGAACTCAATTTATAGTAACATCATTCCACTAACCATCTTCATTAGAAATTGTGGTAGAAACACAAGCTACTAGCATAAATGATTTTTCAAGATTCACATTTCGAGAGTAAATAAATTTTTATTGAATGTCATTGAAAAAATTAATTATAGGATAGTATGACCCAAAATCTTGTTATAAGGTAATATATTGGTATATTCAATAGAGAACCCTAATTGGGGACCTTTTCCTTATGTAACATGAGAATGTTTTTATCCAAATACACATTTAATTAAATAAGGACTTTATCATCTCTAAATGAGTAAAATTTTATATTTAGTTCCTAAATATGGTTTTGAATCTTCTCTATTCACTCACCGATATGATGTAGTCATTGTTAATGATGATTAATAGTGGGTTTCGCAAGATATGGAATTGAATTTGGAGCTATATCTAGTGTAGTGGTCCATTTAAGAGTAACTACAATAGCCTATACTTCCCATATATTCTTCCACTGAGATGAATTATGTACTATATACATTTCTTTTTTCCATAAGAGGGAATATTTCAATCATTGAGATTTTGCAGTGAAATCTGGAAACTCACTTATTCATTTAAATGGTATCATTAGTGTAAACAACTATTCGTGTAGATTCATTATATATATGAAAAAAAATATTCATTAGGAATAAATAGCATTATGTAGTAGGTAAAACCCTTCCCTCATAAAATCTAATCTTATAATATCCATTTATCCCACCATTTGTAGTTTGAGAGGTCAAGTACTATCTTTTAATGCAGTGTCAAGTTGAATTGAATGCAAAATTAATGAAATAGGTCTTTCAATACTATGATATAACATCCTTGAAAATTAGTATATCATAGGAAGGATAGATCCTATAGTTCATCTAGAAATCTCACGAGTCTCAATAATGACTTCTAGGATTCCCCATTATAGGATCACATTGGGATAAATAATGCATTAGATTCTTATTATGATCCCCATAGAAATTAAAAAATGGAAATGTAGGGTTCCTATAATTTAATGGGGGAGGGGTTGAATAAAAATTTTAGGGTAAGTCATCCTTTACAATACACTTGTGGTTTCCATTCCTCAATATCATTCAATAAATCAATTATTGAATCATTTTTATTGATATTCCCTTGGGGTATATCTATTTATAATGAAATTGAGTTGGGGAAGCAATAGGTAGAGATACTTTTTGAAGCCCTATTTGTACCTGTGGTTTGTAGCCTATATGGACTGGTCTACAAGGATGTTTCAATACCATTCCTAATTTTGTAATCATGGGAGGTAAATCCTTATATATTTCATGTATGGCATCCAAATATATTCGTCATCTTTCTTCTTATTGAACTAATGTTCTGGTTTAATTTTAGTTTTAATGGAGAACCTTCTTGTTTGGGGTTTACCAGTTGAGTGTGTGAGTCAAGTCTCCCGTCATGGAACACATCTAGTAGGGATATATCATTATTTTAATTTTTAATTTTATTTTCACATATCCTTCTTCTCTTCCTTCTAATAGGAAAATATTTCCTCATTCATTAGGAGTTTATCATCTTTATAAGGTTACTAGTCCCAAATAATTCCATTCCCCCTTTCATTGGTAGATTATCATTTAAGAGGTAGTCATGAAACACTTTATGGAATCCCAAAATTCATAACAATCCTCTAGTTTCTGGTTGACACATCTTATTCAGTCTATTTATTATAGACTGTATTATGAAAAAAAACATCCTCCTCCTACTCCACAGTATCAATAACCTGTTATATTTCATATATAGAAGTGATGATAATGAAATTCGATGCATAATTAATTCCTGGTATTTAATAATTCTACTTAGAAGCTATATTTTCTTTGTTCCCACCATGGGAACTCATCCACTTATTCAGTGGTCCTCCAGGGATCATCTGGTGAAGGGTGATGAAAATGGAATCTCCAAAAAAATACATTCATGTTCCAGGTGAGGATACCTGGTCACGAGATATGATGGTGTAGTAAGATCTTTTTTATTATATTCCTCTAGTTATAATAATAATATAATCCATTTAAGAGGAATTTGAGGTAAAACATCTCCCATAATAGTGGGATGGGTCTATTACTATTCTCATTCCACAATATTTTTAGATATTTTACTGTGCTATATAGTTATGTTAAAAATCATCCCATCAATGTGGGCTGGGGTTTCTCCTCTATTGTCATGAATATTTTTTTCATCACTGCATTCATGATTTTAAATATCATTGCTCAATCATGGGATCGTCTCATTTTATGGTTTTCACCAGAGCCACAGGATTCCATATATATTGAAAATTCTAGAATATTGTCGACTCTTAAGAAAGATAATTTATCAACACTCTCATATTCTTGTTGTAAAAGTATTTTGATGGTTTGATCTCTTCAATATTGAAATATTTAACCATGTTATTGGAATAGTTTTTTTAGGAGTGTACCATATATTCTAAATAGATACTATTTATTGATGTCGAATAGGGGCTATGACATTTCATGATGTCACCATCAGTGGGTTTTTCTATCAAGGGAGTGAAGTGAAAGGAAACATGCCATGTTCACCATATACTATGGTATAGACTGTATATGGGTCCCTAATGTTTAGATGATTTAATTATTTAATGCTTCAAGACATGTGTTTTTAATGATCCTTTTCTATTTTCTCAGTTATTGGTGTCATGTAGCTCGGTGAGCCGCTATGTTGATTTGATAGTGTATCCCTTCTATTTCATCGATGTGGTGTGGGTCTTTCATAAAGGTAAATTTGTTCATTTTTATCTGATAAAGTGGAATTCCATATATTAAGGATGATTTCTTGAAAACAATATTCTAAAAAACATATAGAATGCTTTATTGAGGAGCAGGTGACGACCAAAAAATGAAAGGTATATTTTCATTATCCAACTATAAACTAATGGGGAACATGTCTTATTCATGTTTCTCTAGAGGTTGGTCAACTTTTATTGAAACATTGTCTATTACCCCACATGTTTATTGTAATAAATATATAGTTATGGATTTCCACTTTTATATTTAATGTTATGTGATCCAATTATTGCTCTGAGAGTAACCATTTCATTAGGTTGACATATAGTTTAGAAATGATGAAATTTATCAATTAAGAGGCATTAGGAATGACGAGACACATTTTCATATCTTCCTAGTGATATGGGGGAATTCTCAAAATTAAATAGATAAGGGGAGGACATACATAATGATTTGATGTGTGTTTGTGGGGAGGACCTTCAAAGACAATTCCATCAGGTGGTGGACTACAATCATAGCTTGATATTTGATTGGAATGTAAAATTCAATAGTGCATGTCCTAGGGAGAACCTTTAGGTAATATTATATCATGTAGATTGACTCCTTAATTTTTTATCTTCTGGACTTGTGAGGGTTATATTTGCAATTAACATGATCATTTATCTCATGATTTATCAAATATTCAATATGAAGAAAGCTTTCATTCTATGATTTCCATGGAGGAACATCATAATTAATTGTATAATTTTTTTTCAATGTAATTTTATAGATCATAATATCATTTACGTATTATTTTAATTAGATATTAGGATCTGGAGCCACCATAGATAAATATATTATTTTCTCATGAACTCCAACAATAATAAGAGAGGGCTTGTAGAACAAATCATCATTTTCCAATTGTCTTAAGGGAGGATTCTTTTTTTGGAAGACTTTATGTGGGATACAAGGGTTCCTTTTCTATATATATCATCCTTCATGTCTAAAATATTTTTTAATTATCTCTGGATGATGAATCAATGTTTCCAATATATCTCTTATGTATTGGATGAGATATGTGTCTTACAATGGGTGGCCACATGGATTGAATGATGTCCTCTAGTGAAAACTAGGGTATGGTTTATATCTACCTGTCAATATATCATGGGTTTGGACAAGGAACCTCCTAGAAAGAAGAAGATATGTATGCCTCCTTCAATATGGACCTCGTGTTATATCGATGAGAAAACCCAATTTTTGGGTGGATGTTAGTTGTCTTACCCAATACCACTGACACCAACATTTATATATCCTTTCCGGTTTGTAGGATGTGGGTAAGAAGTTTCAACTGAATTTTCCTTATTTTTATGATTTGATGAGTATCTTCCATTGTTGTAATAGGGATAAATTCCTATTATGTGGATATATCATGTGTGTGATCTTACTCTTGTTATTAATTTATTAATAGTATAAAATGAATGTATTTAGTGGTGGGGGTAGAGATATAGATCTTTCTCTTTCTTCAATGTGGTTTTCCCATTGGATAATTCTAATTATACAAGATTACGATATAAGGATTGATAGATATAGGTTGGTGGGTCTTCCTACCCATCATTTTCCACAAAATTTGACAAGAGGTAATCTTTGGTTGCTCTCAAACAATACCAATAGTATTATCTAGTGAGAGAATGTGTTTGTTCTTGCTCATGGTTTGTTACTGAATTTGGTGGAAGGTGTTATTGGGGGGGGGAAGTGGTATGGCCGTTATCCCTATTGTCTGGTCATTTCCCCAGATGGCCATCTTTCATGCTTAGTTCTGGATGAACTAGGAAAGTCTCATTAGGGAAACTCCGTTATCATGTTGAGGGTTTATTGACACACATTGTTCGAGGAAGAAGCTTTTGGTAGGAGTCCATTTAAAAGAAAACTATGTTTTCTGGATATTTTTTTATTGGAATATTGATATTCCTAACCTTTAAAATGAATGATCATTTTTTCTCATTATGGGGATCAAATATCAAAAAAAATTAGATAGAAAATGGGGACGTCTGCTAATATAAATATAGCCATCATTGAGTAGAATATAGGTGAGGCTTATGAAATAGAAGGAATTTCAAAAAGTTTCTAGGGATAGGACGGATTCATTTATGTCTTAACCCTAAATCATTATATTTCATACTTTATGTTGAGGATGACAGGTCGATGATGGTATCCACTATTTAGTCAATGAACAAGTTCTTATTGTGACTAGAGCATTTGTTAGCTGCAATTAGTAAGATTACAATTGAATCAAAGGAATTTTTGGTTTAATTTTCTTAAATACATATGAAAAATATAAAGAATAAAACCCCATCAAATTATCATCTCAACAAATGAACACATCAGTAATCGATTCTATTCCATGTTTGGACCTCGTTAGTTTTTTGCATGAATGTGGACTAGAATTTGGGTGATATAATAATATTGGTTAATTATTTATTCCTGGTAAACCATTTTTTATACAAAAAGTGTGTCAAACTATACGCTTTAATGATTATTGTATGAGTATAATTTTGTTCAAAATCATTCAAACTGGGTTTATCACTTTTGGCCAGATTCTAATGGGTTATATTGTGAATTCAAGAACATCCAACAATTATCTCATTCAATATGTTTCACAAAAATTATTTCCTATGTTCTATTTTCATAGGAAAATAGATCAAATAATAGATAGGGAATCACATTAGAAGAGATAATGGGAGGTCAGGCATGTCACACCCTTTTATGGGGGAATTATTGTCTACTTCAAGACTATATAATATATTTAATACATATTTAAGAATCATTTATTAAATCCCATGTATAAATTGGGTCACCCATAATTTAAAAATAAATTATTGGTAGTTATTGAATTTAAAATCTTATATCTATATCTGAGAGTTTTCATCGATGGATATATTAGTATGTATCTGAGGTTCCCATTGATGATACCCTTTTTTAAATAGATAAGATATTATTTTTGTAGTTTATTATTGTGATGGGGTTTTTATGCCACATAGTTGGCTACTAAAGAGTTTATCATCATTATAGAATAATAGAGTTATTTTTTATGGAATGATCAAGCCCTTGAGATTTTATTCTAGCATATACTCATGAAATGTATAAGAAAACATTTAAATCGATGCAACATAAAATGACACATCATTCCATTTAAGGTCATTAGATAACGAAAAATCATGCAGTTTAACATTATCCAAACAAGGATTTATAACACAAGGTGCCTAGTCAAGGAATTTTGTGTTTCTAATACTATTGTAACCTAGGGTACTTAGAAGAGATATAGACTCCCATTATAGATATTACCCTACTAGTAATGTTTCCCAGAAAATATTATAGTTGAATTTAGGGTGCTGGATTTCTTCCTTAGGGGGCATTCATATATCTCCCATTTTAATAGTAATCAAAGCCCATATAGCTCGATGTTTTGAGAAAAAACTCCTATAGATACCCTCTAATGGTTTTAATTTCATTGGATATTGAACTTTCAGATGGATACGTTACAATAATGACCCCTGGATTTGTATTTCCGAAGAAGGAAGGAATGAGGAAGATCCATAAAGGATGTCACCACAAATATTTGGAGTTTATTATATAGATTTCATGATAATTAATAATCTCAATGACCACTTGACTCATGATCGGTGTGATAAATGAGAGGTAATAAATGATTTGAAAAACCACCTAATCACCTTCATCCACTAGGGGGAGTGCATAGGGTTGTAGAAGAGTGAAATTTCATTGATGTTCCACTGTAATCAATTTTTTCATAACCATTTGCGAAGGAAGATATGAGGGGTATGAATTATCCTATGAAATACATGGGGCCTACAACCTTAGGGATTCATTTTCACCAATTTAGAGATGATGAGAGAAGGGTCTGACATTATCCATCATAATTGTGAATGGAAATTGGCTCCTCTCACAATATGAAATGGGGAGGCCCCAATTTCAGAGATAATAGGTTAAGGACGAGGCCTTAGCCATCATGTTTTAAAAAAGTTTGTCCCTGGAACACCTGCTCAAGGATATAATCCCCTTTCTCTATGTGTATAAATAATTTAGAAAACCATCAAGGATCCTACTCATCTGGTAGGTTACCTGTAAGAAAATTATTACAAATTCAATTCATAGCCAAATGGGAGAAAAATGTTTTACCTTTCACCATGATCATGTACATTTATAGGCCATAGTTTTTTATCCCCAATTTACGGGTTTCTCAATGAAGGGGGTTCCCTTCCATAAATGGATTCTATAAGGGCCTAAATTATGGATTGTTTAAGGTATGACATGGGTGTGTTGACCTGGTCTCAAACACGATGGACATAGGTGGGAAGAAGGTGTCTAAAATAATTGATTCCTATAGAAACTAAAGATGTTTCACATAGGGTATAAATACATAAGATGAATGTTTTTTATAGGGTGGAATTGGGATTGATGGAATTACCATTTTGTGATGTAAAACCAACTAAAAACACATGGTTGAGTCATTATTCTAGGATCCATGAGATTTATTAGGTGTCTCCAAAGGGGTCTAACATTGGTCCCTGGTTTAAGAGGAGACCATCATTCTAGTTCTTGTCATCTAAGTGGAAGTATCTCATTGCATATGTGTTTTGGGTTTCATGCACATGAGGCAATTTAAACCCATTATTCCCTTTAATTATGAATTCTATTAGATTTTTTAGAGCTACATGGTTGGTTTTGAGATCATGGGTGAAGGAATATAATGAACATAGTCTTAGTACGTATTCAATTATTATTGTATTTTGATATGAGGTGACCTAGTGTCTTATTTATATGAGATATTATAACAATGGAAGAAGTACGTAATCAGTTCAGGTCTATCACGGAGGTTCTTCTTGTCTGTACATCATATAGGAGTGGGTATACTTTTTTGGAAAAGCAGTTCAGGTCTGTGTTATCCTTTTGGTGGGAATGCTCTGTGAGTTTATGTCGACCACATTATGTTCTTTGGTTCTTCGTGGTGACTTTAAATTCATTATTTATTTATTTAATTTTAATTAATGCATCTCAACACGATGAAGGAAAATGTGTTTATAAAAAAACATGAAAATGGGTAACATATACACCAAAAATGGTAAGTAGTGGTTTGTATGATATATGTCTCATGGAAAACAAAAGAGAAACTAGAAATCACTGAATACATTGGAAATATATGGATAAAAAAATAAAGAAAGATAGAACATCAAATGGATTTGTAAACAGATATGGTTTTAATCAAAATAATCATTAAATACATTCTTGTGTAGTATATACACCATGAAATATAAATAAGTGGTGAATATGTCATGTTCCTCACAAAAATAAATGTGAGATAAGTCACACTTACATCTAGAAAGAATATTATATTTATTTCATTTAATACTTATTTAATATGATAATATAATCAATTTGATTAATTTTTTTTCAGGTTTAGTACATTATACATAAATAATATATATTAATAAATACTTAATCACTCATGTCCATGTGGGCTGTTTTATGGATGTATAGTCTATATTTTCCAAATAGTTTTTATATTATTACTATTTTTAATATGGTAATTGTTACATCATGTTATTAATAATAATAAAAAAATAATACTCATTTTTATTCACCAATTATACTTGTAAATCGAATCATTATTAGTGGTTAGGAAAAATGTACTATCTTAAAATCATAGATATGGTAGACCTTATGAACATATGAGCAATGTTTATAATTATAAATTATCATTATAAAGAGAATTTAATATTATTCTTATCTATTAATAATTATAATAAAATCATAAAAATAATATTATTTATTAAAATACATTTATATATCTCATTCAAGTTATCTACAGATGAAAAAAATAATCACAACGCCTGGTAGAGGTGGTAGTCCACACGTAACCACGAACGATGTTATCATCATTCAATTATTGTAAAGGTAAGAAAATATATGATATATTATATTTTAATTTAGATAAATATGCCATAAATATAATATATTATCATTAGATCTGTCATGATAATCTTCTATGATAATTTATTATAGTGAACTAAATAGATTTGTTTGTGAGGTGATAATCTACTTGACACATGATTGATGATTTCATTTCCCATTTTATTGTATAATAGATGGATGTAGGTTATGAAATTTAAATCATATAATATATTTATTTGGAAGAAACTATTTTTATAACATTATCAGGATTTATTTTGATTTTAATGAGTATGATGAAGAAACGCAACACAAATTCTTAGTGAAGAATGATACATCTTTTTCAGACTACATCATTAGGATTATACTTAAATCCTTCCAAGATAGAATCTATGATCAACAATAAGAATCAATTATTTTGGGTTTGGATGTATGTAAGGTGTTGTTATAGGCATTTTATGAACCAAAATTTCATTCTGGTTGGAAGGGGAGAGAAGTGGGATTATCGTTTTATAAGTTGGGGAGAGGAGACAATAAGAATTTTGGAATACATAATATTATTTCAAAATTTAATACAATGAAAAAGGGTAAAAAATGTACCATTATAGATTCCTGGAATATATAATTTCTAAATATATCTATAAAATATAATTTAAATAAATTTATGTCATTTTTAAAAATAAAATTTTATTTCAACCCATGCAATACCTATTTTCAACTTAACCATGATAAAATATCTTTCCTATTTTCACACGAAATTATGACCAAAAAATTAATTGAACATATTATAGAATATAAATTCGTTTAATTAAAAATATGGAATCCATTTTATCAAATTAAATTCAAATAATTTTCATAATGCAATTAAATTTGAATCCGCTGTATGTAATGAGAAAATGAGTTTTCAGAAATTGTATCTTTCATGCACAAGATGATTGACATTAACATTTTAAATCGAAAATATAATTAAATTAATAGATAAATATTTATAATATAAATATTTCATTTTACTTATTCTTTATTAGGTGTTATTTTAAGTATTTATAATTTCTAATCATTAAACACTTTAGAAAAGTTTTCATAAAATTGTTTTTAAGCCTCAAAATAAACATATAATAAAATACAGTATAAATATCAATATAATATAAGTAATTGGATTATACATAAAAATGATACTTATTTTAAATTAAATTAAATTAAAAATCTTAGTAATTATTTTAAATATATTAGTTTTTTATAATAAATGACATTTTAACGAAAAACAGTATTTTCACTACTTAATGAAAATTTCAATATTTAAAAAAAATCCAAAAGTTCACCCTATGTTAATATTTTAATTAAAATTAAAAAATAAATTTCATTTTATAAATCCATTTTTCTTAATGAACAATAATTAATTATAATATTTTCAGAAAAAATATATAATATTTTTTGAAGAAAATGTTATTTTGTTGAATATATTTTCTTTACTGAAAATCCAGTTGTTAATTAAAATGAATTTATAGATGCACATCTTTTGTGTATTATATTATTATAAAATGTATTAAATCATTTTCATATATTCCAATTTAATTTTATTGTTATAATTGTTTAGTATTTATGCTTGTGTTGTGTGTCGTATATGCCAACAAACATAATTTGTTAGTTCAAAAATATATGGGTGTTATAATATGGTCACATTAACAAATTTCATCATTTAAATATTATCTTGATTATGATAATTAAATTCTCTAAAATTATAAATTTAATTTTCAGGAATCAAACGTCATAAAAATTGTTAATAAATATTCATTTTTAAAAGAGTGAAAAATTATATTAATGTACTCTAGATTAACATATAACTAGGTTTAAAAATAGCGGATCATTTTCATGATGTAAAAATAGGGACATGGACAAAATAAATATTCCCAATTTATGATGGATATTAATAGATATAATTGATTAAAAGAATGTGAATGATCATGAAAAATTCAACAACCAGAATACCATAAAAAACAGGTGAGAAAAATACTAAACATTTCAAAAAAATGTAATATGTATGTTTTTTTGATTTATATTCATTTTCCAAGAGATAATGAGTTACTATACCAAATATATGAATAAAATAAATATATATATACACTTTATTAGTACAATTTCATCTTGTAATAAATTTCAAACATAATCTCATCTTATTTACCAATTAATGAGTATTTCATATGATTTTTTTCAACTTGATGTAGTAATATATTCCTCTAATAGATATTATATTCCTTGAAGGAAGTATTTTTGACCAACATTAATTATATAATAAATAATAAAAAAAATATTATTATAATGTACTATTCTTCCAAAAATAAATAAACATCGTATCATTAATATCTAAAATTCAATATTAATACCTAATGTTCAATAAAATATTCCAAAAATAAATACCC
This sequence comes from Viscum album, assembly GCA_963277665.1. Classification (NCBI taxonomy): domain Eukaryota; kingdom Viridiplantae; phylum Streptophyta; class Magnoliopsida; order Santalales; family Viscaceae; genus Viscum; species Viscum album. The sequence continues at coordinate 1,541,399,972 of OY728135.1, read as the reverse complement.
TTTAAATTCTATAATATAATCTGGACTATGATTAAAAATATGATTATTGGGATATTATAACATATTCTTCCAATGTCTGTTTAATGTTTTTTCTGAAATAACAATAAACACTTTTACTATATCATTATAATAAATGTATATTCCATAATCACATAATCTCTAAGATATAATAATATTTTCTATAAATATCACAAATAAACACAAATCCCTTATAAAATAATATATTTCAAAAAAAATATTATTCTACCATTATTTCTCAAATAATATCCCATAATATTTGGTCAATCGTAATCGTTTTTAGTTTTCAAAAATATATTCCTCTTCTAAAAAAATTAACAACAAAATAAAAAATCACTTTCAAATAACATGGTTGTAAAAAAATATGTCATGAAAAGAATTATACTAATTATACTTCAAACAATTTAAGTGAAAAAATTATGTAATATTAACCAGGTTATCACATTGTCTACTAGTATGAACTAAACCCTTGTCACACATCGTTTTTGGGTTGAATCCATATGGGTTTACAATATTTGATAGGTTTAAATTTTTCTAAAACCAAACTAATATAAATATTATATAATTCCTAGAAAAATATTGAGAGTCTTTAAATATATTCTTAATCAACATAGATCACATGAAACAAAAATTTTATCAATAACTTCAAAATTATGTAAAAAAATATTGGCATAATTCATTTTGAAATAAATCTTTACATATACATAAATACAAGAAATCATTTATCACAGTTTCATTAATCACATGAAGATATCTTCAATTAAAACCAAAAAAGGCGTGTCTAATATTGTGAAATTATGATTAAGGTAAATCACATAATACCATGATAGTCTCCATAAATTCTATTACAAACTCATATGAAAAAATCATAATATTCAATGTTACATAAAACTTACTTTTATACTCACCATAACATACTTGAAACCATATCCCAGTTGTGATGACGAAAACCTAAAAATTATATGATGATTATATGAAGAAATTATAAATGTGAATAAGCATTACATATGAATACTCATACCCATAAAAACTAGATCATAAATCAAGAAACATGGAATAAATATTTAGAAATGGAAAGATCTATAATAGTCAATAACCCCAATCCATGTGAGTCTATCATAATAAAAATAATCATTATTAACCCATTGAAATCATAATGAAAATATGATGGTATCATGGAAAATGATCTACACATATCCCTTATATAATAATTATAAAATACAATAACCATACATCTTTGTTATAATAAAATCCATTATAGAACATAATCCTTACCCAATGCATTGGGGGCTGTAATGGGGAAAACTCATTATATTATGAGCTTTAATGTGGCTTATCCCATCATATCATCAGATATAATTGGGCTCAAATCATAATATCTTCTGCTATAATGGGGTTTAACCCATCATATATGTAGTATCAGTGTCACCTATGAAATTTAATGGGGTTAAAACATTCATAAAAATGTGTAAATAACCGTAATAGAAATAAAATACATATTGATTTCATATCATCATAAAACTTTTTGAAGCAACCTTTTTGTCTTTTTTAACTTTATTATACCATATTAATGTAATTGTTTAATTATAATTCACATAATACATATAGAGGTAGAATAAAGATATAATAATTAAATAATATCCCTAATGGGGTTTATGAAACATCTAGGTTTGTTGAATTTTATTAATCGTAATGAGTTTAAAAGATTAGTGAAATCATTTATGAGAAAAATATATTTTTCAATTTGAACATTACTTTTAGAAACTAAAAATTCCCAAAATACTATGAAAATCCATCTATTTTCAAAATAATTTGCAACATAAAAATGAAAAGTTAATATAAAATAATGTCCCTAGTGATGGAAAAATCCATTCATAACATAAATTTCACAAATAAATATTCCTCTCAATAAATTTTGTGATAAAAAAGTGAAAAAAAGGAATATGTTATCTATTATACATTTAAAATAATTTAAAATAATGTTATAGAGCATTTGAAATCGATTTCTGAAATAATATATTTCTATAAATAAACATTTTTTAGATAATAATTCAAAAATATGTTATGGTAGTGAATTATTTTAGATATAAAATGGCGTAAAATGTTTTTTTCACTTTAATATAATGTATATAATTTTTTATTTAATAATAAGGAAAGAAATAGAAATAAAAAATTTAATCCAAATTCATATCTAGTGGATAATATAAGGAATGTGGTTTAGGAAAATAAGAATATATGTTATCCCCTAATGAAAGCATGAATATAAATAATATTTAAAATGAAGGAAATTATAACATCAAGCCTCTTCAACTCAGAAAACCATTTCAATCAAATTCCCCAAGATAGAATAACATCAAATAAAATAGTTAGTATCATGAAAATAACCAGAATCTTGATATAAAATTTAATTAGGGAAAACATATACACCTCAATAAAGAATATATGTTGATATAATTATATGTATTTCTAAAGGAATGGTGATTTGGGACGAATAACCAATTCGATGATCATATTCATGAATTGATATTTAATCAATCGAGAGATTATAAATTCTAAAAATAAACCCACACAAAAAGTTAAAATAATTCTAAATATAACTATAAGTTACTGAACACCAAATTATATAATATTAATGAAAATGAGAAATAATATATCCTAATTTAAAAATTTTTTTGTTATGAAACCTCTTACCACTTGGTAATATTAATTGAAAAAAATATTGGATAAAATAAATAAAAATGAAATATAAAATAAAAATAATTATTACTTTTTCATGATTTTACATTAAAAACCAGTAGTATATTCATCAAAAATATTAAAAAGGGCGGAATAAGGAATATATATTGTAGAAAATAAATTTTAAAAAAAATAACTTACTACTTTGGTTACCTCTAGATCAAAACCCTATAAAATGGAGTACATTCTGTTGATTTTTAAATCATTATAGTATTAATTAATTGAATAAGATAATATTTTCAAGGAATTTATATACCCAAAAAAAAATAACTATGTAAAAACACCACATATGCATCAAGGAAAAAAAGTATGATGATAAACCCATACCTCAATTCGAGACATTGCATGTATTTCATTTTTTAACTACATAATAAGATTCATCAATTATTTTTTTAATTATCAACCATATAATATTTTATTACCTTATAATTAAATCATTTATTTTATTTATTTTTATTACATATTTAAATACTTAATAGGTTAATTCCACATAATGTTTTTTAGGACATTTTGTCCATGTTATCATAATAACTTAACTATATTTAAAATGGAAAAATAATACATTTTTAATTATTATATAAAATAATAATAATTAAATTAATATCCATTTCTCAACTAATTTATACTTTTAAAAACCACCATGAATAATAGTTATTAAAAATGAATTATGATACAATCATCAAGACGGTAGGTCATACGTATGCATGTGAAACATTTACATTTTTAAATGATTATTATTTAAAGAAGGTATGTATTATTTTAATTGTAAATAATTATAATAATATCGTAAATATAATATTATTTCAATAAATAAAATTTTATAATTCATTCATGTGATGTGGTGATGAAAATTAAATCACATTGCGTCAATGAGACGGTAGTCAAAACATATACCAGAAAAAAGTCATCATATTTCAATGAATGGAAGGGTAAAAGTATAGATGATATAATATCATTTAAGAATTATAAATATGTAATTTATATCATAAAAATAATTAATTGAATTATTAAAATCATTTGTTATAGGAAATGATCAAAAAACAAATTTCATTGGTTCTCTAGGCATTAATCTTCTATACATATGAACAATTAATTCATTTCTCGACCGATTAAAGAAAAAATAGATGTAGGATATCAAATTAACATAAAAACATATTATTTTATTGGATATAATTAAATAATTATTTCATAATGGTTGAAAATATTTTTTAGGTTATGGAATAAGTAACAAAACACAGTCGATCGGTTAAGAACATTACTTCTTCATCGTACAACTTCACCAGAAATATACTGAATTCCTTCATATATTATATTTATAATAAAACCATTGAATATAGGAAATGTAGATGTATGAAAAGAATTTATTTTTGGAATTTATATGATTATATAAAATTTATTATGGTGTGAAGAGTATAGGAGTGATGGAATAATTTTATAAGTGGGGTAGAGGACACACTATGAATTTTTTAAAAGAAAATGTTATGACCACATTTTACATAATAAAAAAGGACCCAAAAAAATTATAGAATTTATTATTATATATTTTCAAAATGGTTCTATATAATATAATTTATAAATGTTTTAGGTTTATTTTGACCTATTTTCTTTTAGTTTAACCACTGGTAAAAATGTTTTCAGTGTTACTATAGTAAAATATTTTCACTATTTTCACTATTCATTATCATTAAAAATTAGGTTTTCATTGTAAAATAATATAATTTATTCTAATTAAAAACATGGAATAATTTTTTTTTCAAATTACATTAACACATGTGGAAGAATATGATTTAATGTTATGCGATGAAAAAGGGGGGTTTTAAGAGATGAATTTTCCTAGCATCAGATGATATTATAATAAATTTATGACAATTAATAACTATTATATTATGTAAATTAATATTTAATGGTAAATAATATATATTTTTAATTTAAAAAATCCCTAATTTTGTGTTATTTTGTTCAACTGAATTTGAAAAAGGTTATACAATTTAAAATATTTTTCAGAATATTATATTTTGATGCCAAAAACATTTATACTAAAATAAATTTTAAACATTAAATAATGTAATTAATTTTATTAAATATAAATAAATTATTATTATTTAAAATGGAATAAAATTTAATTAATAATTGGTGTTTTAAATTTCTAAATTTATCGATATGAAATTACAATTTTACACAATTTGGTATTTTTCACTATTTACTGAAAAATAAAAAATTATCTAAAAATCAAAAAATTCAAACAAATTTTATTTTCACATCATAATTTCAAATTATAAGATTATTTTATAAAATTTATTTTATAAATTTTATTTAATATAAACATTATAGTTTCTCACAAAACGATATAAAATAATTTTTTATTATAAATGATTTTTTATGAGAAATATGTCTTTACTAAAAATTGAGTTTATATATACTAATATTTTATTAATACATTTATATTGAGTATTATAGACCAATAATTATATCATTATTTAGTTAATCATATTCTTACCCACTAATTTATTGTATTTTTTATTATGGTCATATATTTTGAGGGTTGTTTAGGTTCGGTGTTGTCTGTAATATATGTAATCGACTACAATGTTCTTCTATTAAAATATAAGGGAGTTATATCCAATCCCTATAGTGTTTTTTTTAATATAGAGACTTAAATCATATAATAATAATATAGATAATATCTCATAGGCCATATATAAAAATTTTTACCTAAATTTTCCCCTATAATGGTAGTTATAATATCCATCATCTCTGAATGGAAATCATTTTAGTAGAAAAGGAAAGGACAATACGAACTGATAAATTTTTTATGACAATGAAAAAATAGTTTGATATTCAACACATTCATGTTGAAATTATCTTTTTAATAGTAAAATATATTCATATATAAATTTTACCTCCCAATATTTATCATAGTTTTAAAAAAAACCACTTAACACTGGTCTCATTTTAATTTTAGGGTTTAGTTACCATATTCCAAGACTCATTCATAAAAAGAAAATTCTTCTCATCATTAATGAAAAATGGAAAATTTCTTGATTATTTAGATTCTAATACATAGTTATAGGTTTTTAATTCATCATTGTTCATATTTTTAGAACTATTAAAAGAATACATCGATATGTAGGCATCAATGAATCACACAGTATGACTGATATACTTCTGGATTGGACATGGTTTAAATGGTATCCCCTAAGTTCACCATCCTTTGATATTTTTAAGAAATTTAATTGTATTATGATTCACCATGTTGTCATAAGGAAGGAATGTTAGGGTTGGTACTGGGTTTTAAGGGGACCCTATAGTCTATACCAGTGTTGACACCCAAGGGTTATTGTTTGATAGTTTCATTAGAATGAGAAATCATCCCATTGGTAAGACATGACTCATGGAATAGTGCATCATGAATAATGATTAATATTTGACACCATGGTTTGTCAATATAAAACATTTATCCCTTTATTACCTCCCGATAACCAATGAATATAAACTTGATATCTTTATGTTATAGCTTGTTATTCACATAATATGCAAAATATATTGATAAAAAAATCCATATGATGAGAAATAATAGGTTGATTTTATATCAATTTTTTATAGTGTTTCGGAGAAATTCATTGATAATGGTAAAAAATTAATTATGTTACCAGTATGGTGGCCACTATATCCCAAAAGAACTTGGGATGGATGGAATAAGAAAACATTAATCTAACTATTTCAAAAAAAATTCACATTTCAACTATTTGATAATTCTTTATTCATTGATTTTCAACAACATTCTGGTACCTATGAACACCCTTAAAGTGACAACACTCAACAATTTCCATTTAAAGGTACTCAAAATCATTATTGGTTCTTATATCCAAATGCTTCATACTATATTTTCTTTTAACATTTATGTTCCCATTAATAATAGTAAAAATTTTATTAGACTTTTTTTCTAGTTTTTAAGACCAATACCTATGATAATTACCATATATAAAGGAGAAACAAGTAATAGAATCTAGGTTTATTGGTATTCTAAGAGGGTTCCAATATATTTGATTGGAAACATATTGTATGGATTTTGTCTTTGTATGATGAATTACTACAACATACACGCAAAAAAAATTATAATACAACCCATCTTCATATAATTGTATGATACTAAGAATTATATTTTTCAATACACCTTAAACTATATGCTCATAACTACCCTTGGAAATAATGTTCCCTATAATTTTATCCCAAATGGTAGTACTGTCTAATTATTTTATATGAATGAAATTATCTAAATTCATACGATTCCTTTATTCTAAAATGTACCACCCATTCAAGGGGAGTCCCTTCAATTATACTATGATATCCAGAGGAAATTATATAAATAGAAGAACTAGACCTACTATTATTTTCCATTAGGTATATAATGACATAAAAATGTGTTTTATCATAGGTTTGTGTACCCATTTAACATATTCCAGAGTTTTTACCATATCATAATGATGTTAAAGAAAAATAAAACCTATACTTACAATTTGACAGCTCGTATTATTTCTCATATAAAAAACATGTGATTTCTTTTCTCTTAAATAAATGAATATCTCTTTATTATAAAACTTGTGAATGTAAAATCTAGAATCCATGGTCCATTCCTCAGAGGATTGATGATCAAAATCAGTCAACACATCAGTTGTTTCAAAATATTTCTCAACTAAAAAATAATGATAAATATTACATTTATTATTTATATTCCTTTTATTTGTTAAATATTTTCCATATTCCATTTCTCTTTTTCAGGGAATTATTTAAATAACTTTTTTAAACAAATTTTCAAAGATTTAGACCTCCATTTTCTAGATTGAATTATTATTTATCCCAAATCTCCATACACACTCTTGCCTCTCAAATTCAAAACATCAAACTCATGATTAATAGTGAAATTATTTTGAATTTATTCAACTAACAAAGCTAATATATCCACTTCCATATATATGGAATCATTTACAAACATTAATAATTTCTCAAAGTATATACATAAATCATCCAATACTGTTGAAATAATTATTTCTTGTTTCTATTCCCATATATCATTATCAATTTATGAAGGATCTATTAGGATTCTACTAACATCATCAATATGAGACGTAACTATAATTCTTGGTTACATGTACAATATGGGAAGTCTCATTTTATTGTAAACTATTCAAACCAACGACATAGTGATATATAGGTAATGTAATTTGGTCAAAATACAACCAGAATATGGCACAAAAGATACATCCCTAAAAACATCATCATGAAAATAAAATAAAATAAGGATATTGGATATTCAATGAACATCATTAGAAATATAAAAATTATTTTAAGTCTTATGTTTATTGGAAGAGAGAGTTGTATCAATTTTATCATAACCACCGAGAGCATGTATTAACTCATTAGTATCTAAAATATCATTTTTCTTAATTTTACATATGTGGAAATAATTTTAATCATAAAATATTTCTATTTGAATCAGTATAGTCCCAATTATAAATGCATTATCGATATGTTATACAAATTTTATTGGGATATATTGATGTGGTTTCCCTTAATAATGAAGAATATCCACTGATGATTTATGTATATGTTAGGAACATATTATAAAAATATTTATTATTAGAAAAAATGAAACTTGTTATAGGATGAACACTATGGTGTAAGAATAAAAGAAATGTTATAATGAATAATAAGATGTTGTGTTCATTAGATATAGTTGATCCTACATTCCTAGAAACAACACTAGCCCAAGAAGTATTTGTTTCTAATAAAAAACATGAATAAAAAAAGAAAATTTATATAGAAACTATTTAAGGAGTCCAACTATGCTAATACCATTGGTGGTGGTCAACATATTCATGATAAGTTATCTTTTTACACTCCTATAAGATTTTAAGAGCACATGAATTTAAGGGATACAATAGTAAATTACATGATTTAAAATGCATAAAATAACAAATTTCTTTTTTGAAATACAATTATTATTGGAAGGATGAATCAGAGTGAACCATGTTTGTTAGGGGTTAATCTAGTATTTCTCTCAGGATTAAGTCTTCACAAATTAAAAATCATATATTTGATCAATTTACCAGGATTCATGAATTCGTTATCTAGGAAGTATTTAAAAGTCATCAAGATCCCCAAATCTCATTCTTGTTTCAAAAAATACACCATAAAGGTAAAGGGTTTCTCTATTCTTTATCATTGTATAGAGAATAGGTAGAGGTAGTGAATTCTATTATCGAAGGAATGTGATGATGAATAATGATGAAGCCTAGGTGAAATAGAAGATGGTACATGCAAGACACCCGTGATAGTGAAACATGGATGGCCCTGATTAATGTGGCCATTGGAATAATCATTAACGAGGTATCTACATGGGGCATTTGGAGGTTGTAAATTGTATATGGGGTTTAATAAATGATGGATTCCAAGTAACCAAAACATCTAATAGATCAAACATATATGTAGTTTCACTAATGACCATCAATTACAAAAAGAAATCACTTTAATATTATGTTAAACTAAATTCTGTTATAAAATAAACTAAAAATTTGAATATAAAAATTTCCATAATCATGTAATACAATTTCACATAAATAGTGTGCATTAAAAAAATGAAATGTGAATAAAATTTTTTAATTGAAATATCACAGTATAGCCAAAAAAATTAAAAAATGATATGGTCCAAAATAAGATTTTAATGTTATTGTATGAATGTGAAATTATCATGTTTATTAATTCCATTATTAATTGTTAATTTAATTATGTATGTTATTTTATTTTTAATTGGAAGGTATGGAGACTGTGGAATAATGTAATACATTATATTTGACTCTGTATTATTGTTTTGGTTCTACTGTTTAGTGTTGGATCATAGTGTGGGAGTTTCCAATATGGATGTATATTTAATGTAAAATTATAGACTCATTGGTTATGGGTTTAGTAGGATTAAGTGGAGTTTGGATGTGGTGTTTGATGATTTGTTTTGACTAATTATTTTTCATTATGTTAGGTAGTTGTTTTTTATTTTCTAGGGAGGAATGTAATGGTATGTGGAAACTAGTGGGTGAAAAAATTAGACTTTGAAAGAGGTTTTTATAAATTCAGGTGGAAATACAATGACTATGATTCACATGTACATGATAGAAAATAGCATATAGAGACATTTCTAAAGGGAAAAAATGATTAAATTGAAGATATATGAATTATCCTCCTCTCACTTTTATGTATTTTTTTCTATTAAACATTATATATAATTGTGTTTATTCTTTTTTTCTTTATCAAAGAGATATATATAACTGAAACTTCTTATACCTAAATATTACATGTTAATATAACAGTATCCATAACATAACATGATGATACTTGTGAAAATATATTATGTACTGTTTTGTTGGAAACATGGATTCATAAATAACTAGTCAATAAGTGAAATATGTCATCTCCCACTATGTTCTTTATAACTCTAACCCTTCTTATATATATCATGCATAATGCCTTCCAAAATGACCTAGGTAATATAATCAAAATTCATGGTGAGTTGTGATGTTTAGTATGGGAAAACAATGCAAATATCGACATATCATGAGCATAAGGTAATGATAACATGAGAATAACATTAGAAAATCATACATTGTATATCATAAATCATCTAATTAACTAAATTATGGAATATTGATAGTTTTTAAGAAATAAATCATATTGGAATCAAAGAACATGAACCATGAGAAAATAATTTTTTCCTAAGCCATAGATTTGTGGCATCAAAATATGATTATAAATTTGTGAATATATATAATTAAAAATTGGTTTATTCATTAATTTGAGGTCATGATATATGTACCTTGCATGAAATTATGGAAATGAAAATGGGTACACTCATAACTATATGTAAAATAATTATTTTTCTATACATAAAACTATGAATTTGTAATTAGGTTCACACATAAAATTGTGAACATTTCATCAAGTTCAAACATAACATTGTGAAAATTTATTTATGGTCTCATATATCATATTTAAACATGATTTACCTATATTTACCCAATTAGTTAGAGAAATATATTGGTCCCACCTATATAATGTTTAAAACCAAAATTATGTGTATTGAAATATATTAAAAAATTTATCACATCATCACATCATAAACCATGTATGGAAATCATGTTCATAAAAATTTCATCAATTCACATTGCATAACCCATGAAAAATAAAAAGGGTTTACGAAATTTTCTTCAACATATTCATAGACAACCCAAATAATGAAAACAGAGGGTATCATTTAATATTTTCCCCATTAAAGTATAATTAAAATAAACTAATCTAATCTAATATAGAAAATGATTTTTAAATATCACAATGAGCAATTATTATTAAAAATACCTGTTCAACATTAAAAATAACCTTTAAAGCATAAAACATTTTCAAATTAATTTTCTAAGAAAATAACTATGTAAAATTTTAATGGAATATTTTAAATGCATTTAAAATTTCACTGTCCAAAATATCCATTCGGTTTTTGAAATAAAATAAAAACAGATAAAAAAATTATAATTCATTAAATTTGAAAATAATATTTGAAAATTATAAGGGAATATTATAAATTTTTATTGCTGATGTCTTTAGTAGTTTAGATCATGTCGTACAAGTTAAAACAATCATTACATTTTCATTTTCCATAAAAAGAAAAAACTAATTACATAGAAAACATCAGGAACATTCATTTCAAAACATTTTGAATAATGTAAAAAATGATTAAATTTTTATTAAAATTTAATATTTATTATTTAAAAACATATTTGAATATAAATTTAGAAAACAAGGTTTGGGAAGGAAATTGATTTTTGAATGAAGGGAGAAAGATATTATATTTTTTTTAAGAACAATATTTTTAACTCTTTAGTACATAATGATAAGAGCATGAAGTGAAAATATATTATCATGATATATCTAGATCAAAATATAAGTAATATTATCCATGAGTACCCGATCATATGATTTTATCTTAATAAGTCTAAACATAAACAATCTCCATGAACGATGAGGATGTGTCCTAAAAATATTACTATTTCAGTAGCATTAAATCCGAAGTCCCATGAAAGAATAACATTAAATCTAACATAAAATATCATGAAAGTAAAAAATTCATGATATTAACTATCGAAGGGGATATATATAAAACTCATTAAAAATAAGTTTATAACCTGACATATATCTCAATAAATGAAAATTGATTCAGAAATAACTTAATTCTTTAGTATGTTTAGAACCATAAGATGCATGAATGATTGATTATAAAAAAGTCATGTAAATCACCATAATTTTAATTAGAGAAAATTTAAATGATATTTATGGGAAATTTATATAGCACATATAAGAATAAAATAGAAAATATGGAATTTATCTAACGTATAAAAAAGTGGGATAAAATTATTTACCGCATTACTAATATATTGAATAGTAATCCGAAATAAAGAATAAATTAACATAAATCATTCAATATCATTAAAATAATTAGAATCATGATATAAAATTTTAATTTGGATGTATATGCACCATATAAAATAAATAAGTGGGTAGTTTTCTTTTGTCTCCTAGAAATAAAAGACAGACTAGAAATCCCTTACCTTATGTATTTTATTCATTAAAACATGTTCGAACCTCTTTTATAAATACTATATAATTATTATAAATCTATTAAATAACAAAAAAACATATATATAAATTTATATATGATTTACATATGAAATTGTATTACTCGGTTGTTATCAATTCTTTATTAAAAGCAGGTTTCATATAATAACAACATTTGTTTTCTTGTATTCTTTGATTTTTTATTTTAAGTAATTTGAATTTTATTATGGTTAAATAAAATCTAAAATTTTAATAATGAAAAAATTATCATATATTTTTGTTATATATGTATTTATATTATTCCATAATTTTATTGATAGAAAATGAAATATTGTATTCATTGAGATAGTAGGTTGAATGTAGGCATGAATGTTGTTTCAATTTTCTTGATGGATTGAAATATATAAAATAAAATAATATATTTCCCTTAAAAATAAATTTTATTCCATATATTTGTATATCACATAATATTATTTAAAATGATCCTTATTACATTTTATTTGAAGCATACATGAAGAATGAATCCCATCTCTTTATGAGGTAGTAGTCTATCGTACACAGTAGTGTTGTTACCATATTCTGATGAAATGGAATTTAAGTATGTATATGTGATATAATAATTTCATAATTATTAATATTTTACCAATACCAGGAATATTTTTTTTAATATATCTTTACTACCATCCATGTAAAATATAAATGAAAAACATATCACATCGATTTGTGGTGTGGTAGTTTTTCCTACACATGAGCGATATTATAGATTTCTAACTTGTTTGAGTCCAGAAGACACATTAAGTATTATAATTAAAAATAAATTATAATTTCATATATATAATATATAAACATTATATATATAATTATATCTAATATTTAGATGTGGTGATGAAAAAATTAATAACAATGATTTGTGCGGTGGCAGTCATCAAACACATGAATGGAAATTTTCTATCCAATTTTATGGATGATTAGAATTATTTAAGTCATTTAAATAATAAAATAACTGTATATGGATGATATTAAGTGTTTTATTTCAGAATTGTTTAATAATAGTTGATGGATTGGGATAAAGAAATAAAATAAAACTCTTGTTTCATGATGTTACATCTTCTTTACACGTCATCTTTTGGTTTAGAACGAAAGGATTATTAGGATGGATTTATTAAAAAAAATAATGGATTTCCATATGATATTATAGAAGTATGTTACTGACTTGGGTTGGCATTGACACAACCAATGGGTTTTGGAGTTGTGAATAGTATTACATAAGTTGGGGGATTTTATAATTGAGTTGATTGATACACTTTATTTTTCTGAAAATAAAACATTATACCCACTTGTTTCTCATCCCAAAATAATCTAAAACTACCCATGATAATAAGAAAGGATATATGATTGAAATATGGAAATAAACTAGGTGTTAGATATGTTTTATTCATTTTAACCCTTATTGTTTTAGTATAACCCATAGTATACCTATTTTTCCTTTAACGATGGTAAATAATTTTTACTGGTTTTACTATTTGATATGATAAAAAATTATGTTCACCATATTAGATAATATAAAGTATTTGGATTTTGAATATAGAATCTATTTTTCAATGTTCAAATCATAAAAGCGGTCAAAATATATTTAAAATTAAACCAACATATAGGATGATAATGGTATATAATTTAACTAATAGTTCGTTTAAATCTATATTAAAACAATTTGTTTAATTTCAAATTCTTTTATAGAAATTAAAACTCTTGATAAAAACAAATTTTTATCACTATTCATATAAAGATTTATCTTTTTATAAAATTTTCCAATATTCAACCTAAGATTATTTTGACCTATATTATAAAATAATAATATTTATTTTATCAAAAATATATAAAAGTAGTAAACATTTTAAAGGAAGAATGAAAATGAAATAAAAAAACTTAATAGAAAAATATATTTTTAAATTGTAAAATTTTATTTACTCAAATCACCTCTCTAAGGAACACATAAGATGAATTTAAAACCTTTTATTTAATACATAATTTATTAATTAAATTAAATTAAAAAACAAAATATAATTTTTAGCTTATTAATATACAATGTGTTTGCGTTTATAAATTTTTTTTTCAAAATGGAATTCTTATATTTTGAAATATTTTTTTAATTAATTACATTACCAGCATAGAATAACTTTTATATACATGTGTAAACCATATATTTTTTTAAAAACTAAACATATTCATACCATCCAATGCAATTTATAAGAGATATATTTCATATTGAATAAAAATATTTTAACAGTTAGCCTTATTTTGTAAGAACTCAGTTTTTCATGTAACACATGATATCCAAAGAAATTATATTTATTTGAAAAATAATGAATCAAAAAAATATTTTGGAGTTCTATTCCTCCCCTAACTTAAAATATGTTTATCCATATAAATTCATCACTTTAGTACCAACAACTTATGATACTTCTTTCTAATTACATATGTAGGATCCTATATATCTTCTTCTAGTTGGTGGTTTCAGGAAAAAACATTCACCAGGAGAGTGGGATTGTCTAATATAACATTATTGGTATGATAAAGAATCCTAGTTATTGTTCCTTTTATGATTGTTCAAGATAAAAATGTATTTCCTCTATGTTTATTACATGTGAAAGATTATGTATATACGTCCTCAACAGATATGCACGAACACATCATGGACTTAAGATAGGTTTGGTGTAATCTCCTATCAATAGGATAATGTATTTATACAAACCATAATTTCATTGGGACCGATATACATAGTCATTGTCTTTAATTTGTATTTTAAGATAAATTTTATCATTAATTTGTGCATATATAAATTTTTTTCTACTTCCCACTCTCTTATGAAATGAACATGAATATTCTTAATTCTTGAAGGACCAGTGAAACATAATATCCATAAAATAATTATAATTCATTATTTATTCTTACAAATACTTTAAAAAGACATGTTATCATATGTTATTAAAAAAACATCGAAATTTAAATATAATATATTTATTGAATATTTCACATTAAGGATCCTCCATCTCTCGAAAAAATTGAAATATAAAAAAATATTTAGAAGGCCACTGAATTTCAAAATTTTCTTTATCAGTAATCCCCCAATCAACTTAAAGTAGATCTAAAAGTCACATGTGGAATAATTGAATACATTGATCTTATATTATCATAAAAATAGTAATATCTATAATTACAAAAAATCTTTAATGAAGGCACACATGATTTCAAAATTTAACCCTCTCCACATTCCTTAAATAAAATAAAATACTATCTAATATATACCATATATCAAAAAAATTTGTAAACTACATCAATTACAACATAGAAAAAATTGGCATAAAATCATTAATGATATCCAAGGTAATTAATAAAATCCAACTCAATTTATCCGTATCAATCATCTCTCAATCTAAAATAAAATCCATTTTTCGAGCATTAGGGGCATATTAAATGTTATATTACCTTAATCAAAATATCACATTTTCATTAAAAAAATCTAGTAAATATTATCATTTAACAAATTGTTTAAACTACTTAATGAAAAAATATTTTGGAAAAATCTATTGGTCTTTCATTATTTTAATAACCAAAATCCCACTAATAAAAACATAATTCTTTGACATAAAATTCCTAAAAAAAATTAATCATCCAGCTTTCTATGCAAACTATTACTTAAGATTCATTGTCATGTTCTTTAACACTTATTTTCTTCCACATGTTAATTTTATTATCTTTATTATCATAAATATAACAATAACTCATACAATAATATCAAATTAGCTTCATGATCATTCCCTTTAGGGAATCTATTTTCATTATTCGTATTCAATAAACATTTGGAAAATTCAATCGTCAAATATATCGTAGGAGTCAATTATTCAAATCCATTGTGTTAAAAAAAACTTTTCATTTTTCCACTATAATTACATATATTGTTTCATTATTTTTGAAAAAACAAAATATCTTTCCTTTCCTCTAATGCATCAATATGGTGCTTCATCCAACATTCTAAACATATAAGAAACCCAATCATCATTCCTTTATGGTATACTATAACCATACACTAAATGAACTCTATAAATTTATTCATGGGTGAGATTGACTGTTATTTAAGGTGGACATTTTTAATAATATATTTTTGGAAAACTGATTGAAAATAATCATAATATCATTCACACGAGTCATCATCCCACTCGGACTCTCCTTAAAAAAATTCTATCCAATTCAATGTAATTCTAGTTCCTTTTAATACCCTCTATTGTTTAAAACCAAAATATCATATTGTGATAATAGGAAACAAAATAATCAGGTAAATATATTATAGGATGTCTAAATAATGACATCCACAATATAATATATAGATCCATTGGCTTGAAAATGTCTTCTATGGTCATTATTAAAATTCTTCACGATGGTTGATAATGAGTATGTGAATATCTGAATAATATTCCCCACGAGTGTGAAACTATGTGTCCATCAAGGATTTTATTCAATAAATAAGTGATGATAAAGTCAATCTAAATATATAATTTTTGGTGTTATTACCAATTGGTTCCAATGTGTGAGTGAAACTTCTACTCGTAGTATCCATTAAGGAATGTAATTTCATTTAAACCACTCCCATAATACTTTACCAAAATCATTTTTCATTTCTCTATACTATCAATGATCCATATAGTTATCCTCAGATTTATCCATAGAAACATCCTTAAAAATATCCCTAGGGATTTCATTAATATTTTATAATAAACATTTCCTACGGTTTATTAAACCATTCTTAGATACCAAGTGTTATGACCCCAAAATTATCATACATTAATATTACATCATAATGGATAAATATTAATTTGATAACATAATGAATCACACTAGAATCATTTACTTCTAGTGGCTTTGTAATATTGGACACATAAAAAATCAGTCCATATATTAGTTACAACATCTCTTAATAACCCTTCCCAGAAAAATAATATATAATATATATTATCATAACATAGGGTAAGGAAGTATAATAAAGGGTTAGTTAAATTTTCACTATTTATAAAAATATTATTTGAATGCGGTTATGAGAACATAACAATAACTTTTGAAAACTACAACATGAATATCATAGATTATAAACAAGCGTCATGGTATAAATATTTCTTGTTTATACAACATGAATAATAATGGAATCAAAGAACATGGACCATGAGAACATAATTTTTTTATAATACATAAATTATTGGAATACACCTAAGCTTTTAAAATTGGATGATTTATAATTATAAAAAAAAATTAATAATTAATTTAAGTACATTAAATCAGGTCATTTTAATAAACCTATGGACATGAAACCAGGTTCACTCATAACCATATAGAAATAAAAACATGGTCCATGCATAATAATATGGACATGTAATTATATTCATGCACAAAATTGTACAAAATACTATCTGGTTACCACATAACATTGTGAACCTTAATTAGATTCATGCATATCATATTTACTATTTATTTTCCCACCATTAACCAATGCATTATAGGGAGATATAGGTACCACCTATATTAAATAGAATACCATTATTATTTTTACCTATATATCTTAAAACATTCATCATTTCATCACATCATAATATGAGTAAAAAATATGTTCATGAACATTTCAACTTTTCACCATAACATAACCATGAAAAAAAAGGTATCATAAACATTTTAGCAACATAACAATTATCCAACCAAAGAAAGAATAAGGATGGTATCAATTAATAGTATTGTTAGTAAACCATGTGTAACATAAAAAGATGTTATTTTTTTATGGAAATATATTTTCAAATTTCACTTTGAACACTTATTTATAATTAATGACCTCATACATTGAAAAAATGGTTCTTGAATAAATATCATTAGAAAAATAATTTTCTCTGTAAATGAAATTGGATATTTATAATGGAATCTTTAAAAATTATTTAAAATTTTTCTAGTATAAAATAAACAACATATTTTTAAAATCACAAAAAATTCATAAAAAACTTTTGAAATTCATTTATTTTAGAAATAAAATTTTAATATGATAATGTATTTCTTAACAAATTGAGTGGTTATGACAATAATATTTTTAGATCTATATATGTTAATAAAATATATATTTTTTATTTTTTATCAAACCCAATTGTTATTTATCTAAGAAAATTACATGAAAGATTAAATTCAAAACATTTTGAAAATATTCAAAAGTTTGAAAATATCATTAATATGTCATTTCATTAATATTAAGAATCATTTTTGAAAAAAATTTTATAAAAAATTATTTTATACGAAAAAGGATTTTTGAATCAACATTGAAAGATAGTTATATTTCTTTAAAAAATTATTTTTAAATCTTTAGTATTTAAAAGGAGAAAAATTAAGGGTGAACATATTCTCATATATTAACTAGAAAATAATAAAAAAAACATGTGTTAAGTGATATATGGATAATAATATTTCATCATCAGAAGAACAAACATAGTCAATACGGATAAACGATGAGATTATTTCATAACACCATTTCAAATATATAGTATTAAATCACAATCCACATGAAATGATAAAATTGAATAAAATTTATGAAATCATGAGAATAAATAATTTCATGATATTACATGTTAAAGGGGTTATATGTACACATTATAAAATAAGATAGGTTCCTAAAATGGCATATTTCTCAAAAAGGAAAATTGAGACAAAAATCACATACCACCTTGGTATGTTTTGAAATATAAAACCTTGAATGGGAAATAATAAAATGGATATTTAAATCTAGATTACTTTTAATATAAGAAATATGAATACATTTAAGGGAATTATATATAATTTATATTAGAAACAAGTATTGAACATGTCCTATATCTCATGGATATAATATTAAAATTAAATACCCATATTCAACATTATCAATACACTGAAAAACAAGACCCAATATATAAAAAACAAAATGAAACATATAGTAACATTAAATTAGTTATATTCATTACATAACATGTAAATGGAGTAGTAAATACACCAAACAAAACAAATTAATTGTATTTTTAAAAAAATCTACTAGAAAAGACTAGAAATATGATACCTTGTGTATCAGAACCATTAATACTCGTTAATAAAAAATTTACAATAAATATAATATTATTATACTTATATTATTGAACCATAAAAATAAATTCTAAAAAATATGATTTAATTATGACATTTAATTACTCTCTTGTAAAATATTCTTTATTAATATATTTTTGTTTATAATAACCACTTAGTTTTTCATTGATGTGATTATTTTTTTCAACACTATTTAATTGATCATGGTTTAATAAAAATGAAATTTTAAACATGTTGTGGTAGTCTTCCATACACATGAGTGACACTATTGTTTTCAAATGAGCTCATAAGTGTGAATTTTGATTTGGAATTTTAATTCCAATGGTGTAATAATTCCACAAATTATATATATAGACATCCACAAAGTTATTTTATCATTTAGTGAGAGGAAGTGATGCATAACGAATAACATTTTTTAGAGAGGCGATAGTCTATTGTACACATAAATGATGGGTTTTTATCCAATTTGATCGAAGTGTAGAAGGATTAATGTAATTACATTAACTTATTAATACATATATATATAGAAAATAATTAGGTTATTATTTCATAATTTTATAATAATAATTAAAGGTGGTCAGGAAAAAATAAAAAAATATTTTTTATGGATGTTACCTCTTCGTCAGACCACTTGTTTTAGTTTGCACAAAAATATTATTATGACTGACTTCTGGCCAAAATATGGATTCTAGGATGAGATAATGGAACAATGTAAGTGATTTTGGATGGTATTGTATTATATAATAGGTTCTGGAAATGTAAAAGAGAGAGGATAAAAGAGGGGCGACCTATTATAAGTGAGGTAAGTGGAACGATTTTAAATTTTGAAAAAATGGTATAACCACATTTTTAACATGTTATATGGACAAAAAAGAGTCAATAAAAAAAAGAATATGTGGTCTTAATATGTCATGAAAATGGGTTTTTTACATGATTAGGGTCTTCATTAACCATTATTACATTATTTTAACCCTCATAATAAACTAATTTTTACATTAACTATGGTAAATAATTTTTTTTTCTATTTTTACTATTTATTGATTTCAAAATTAAATATTCCCATAGTAGATAAAATAAATTATTAGTGTTGAAAATATCGAATCTATTTTTGAAATATCAACTCAAATAATTTTCTGAATTTTACAAGAAATTTCATCAGTATAATCAATGAGAAAGTGGGTTTTCATATAGGAAAACATCATAAGTGGTGAGGGATAAGATATAAAAACGATATATAAAATTCATTAAAATGATATAAATTGAATTAATATTAATAAAATTTCACTAATAATTTATTTTACAATATAAAAAATAATATTTTTAAATGCTTAAAACGAATTGAAGATTCTTAGTAGAAAAGAGTATTTTTAACTATTCAATGATAAATTTATCTTTGAAGAAAATCCTAAAAAATATACCAAAAGATAAATTTTAACATTTATATTTTTAAAATGATGATTGTTTTTTGAAATAAGATTTCTTAAAATGGGAAAAATATTATTAAATAATGCATGTAAAAGGCGATAAAGCTTATTTTCTAAAAAAATAAATATTTTAAGCCTAGGTGTTATTTCTAAGTTCCCGTATATAATAAATAAGTTGAATTTAAATTCTTTGATTGAATATATTATATATAAATTTTATTGAAATCCTTCTCCAAAATGTTTTTTTCATTTAATTAGTTATAAAACTGATTTTTTAAATTAAATTCTAGAAAAACATTTCGTTTTTTAAAAGTTTTTTATTTTAATTTATATATTATTGGCACCAAATAATTCCTTTTATATAAATATATAAATAATATGTTTTCCTAATTTATTTAATTATATTCATACCCTCTATTACAAGGTTGGGAAAATAACAATAATATTTAATAATAGTATTTGAATAGTATTTTATGATTCATTGAAAAATAATTTATTATATAATGCATGATATCGAAGAAAAATAAATTCCTTTGAAAAAAATATATTTTAAACAATATTAGGGTGTAAGACATGTTATATTAATTAGTTTTCGAAGTTTAATTATGGTTTTGAGGATGTGATTCATTTTTTTCTTCATTCTTTTCAATTTTTCATGAATATTAAAATCCATCATTACTATATTTCAATATTAGTTTGGAATTATACATGACTGATCTTTATATTATTTTATTTGTGATATATTATCATTATTTTATTACATTGATGAATTATATCATTATAAATTTTTCAAGGGATGTTTTTAAGTCAATTGTATTATTTTCACTTATATGATCTTATATATCATACATCATAGATTATAAAAATAACATATCTTAACATTGATAGAGAAAAGACATATTTAAATTTTGAAATTAAATTTTTTAATTTGTAATTGATTTACAGATTTTTTTATTTAGTTATGATATTTAAAAATGACATAAAAAATGGACGATCAAAATCATTTCTTTAACACATGGGTGTTGATTTGATGATGTTTCTTTAGATTAATGATTACAAAGTTAATTTTCAAGAAGAATGAAAAGTAATATTTTAGACTCAAAACAAAAATTTCAACTCATATTCAATATTTATTTCAACTCCATCTTCTAATAATTATGATTCCATAATTTCTTACTAACCTTATAACATGGTTATTCATTGTGTCACTGAAAACTACTATTTTGTAACCATTTATTACTACTTCAATTTTTTTTTAAAAAAATATAAAAACCCTCCAAAAAACAATATTTCCACCTAGGATTCAACCCATCCATTATATTAATTTTTTTATGTATAAATATTTTTATTATTAAATAAACATTTAATTATTTTAATATATATCAAAAATTTATAGGAGGATTTTATTATCCTCTAGGAGTTTCAATATATTAATCTATATTAGTCATTCCTTGTGGTGAAAGGGGACACCTATAGACCATGTAAAAAAACAAATTTTAAAGCATATAGAACATTATAGAGTGAGATTATATTTCCCTATAATAAAAGTATGACAATTTAGACATTATTATTAGAAATTAGAAAATAGATTGGGACTTTAATAAGAGGATATAGATATGGATGGTCACATTAGAATGATAGTAATCCACTAATTCTATTAGGAAGTTGGTCGTGTTATATAAATGTATAGATAAATAATGATATGAAATTCATGAAATAAGGTAACACATGTAAAAAATGAAGAAATATATACTGGAGAAAGAGAATGAACACATCGATTTATTTGGTTCAGGATTAACCCCAATATTCATAGAGAAGTAGAATTTTTTCAATATTTCTAAGGAGTAACTTATAGGAAAAAAATATAATTTATAATAACTAGATCATAATAAGCTCATAAAGTAATGTAGTGGTAAAACAAACTAGGTTTTTATAGTAGCTAAATCAGAAATGTATCTTATGTTTTTATATTACACATTTCAGTATATTCCACATTTCTATAATTCTTGTTGATACGGTCACATGTCATATTTGTTATAGTTATCATATAATTGGTCCAATATTATCAAATGGACTATTCTCTACCATTCCATAACATTCTTACATAATGGTTGATCCATTAATTTTCCTTCTACCATGATTAATAATTGGGAAATATTCTACCTGTCTTACCCCACTTATCAATGAAGTCCAATATAGGCACATTACAGACACAAAATATAAATAAACATTGTATTTTTCAATTTATCTTCTAAATTATTTTTTCCTTTTATCTTTTATAATATAAATATATTATCTTGTATAATTTATATTATGATTTTATAATTTAGATAAATATTCATCAATTGTGCATGAAAATTGGTTTTCTTACAAGATGTACAATGGTAGAAAAAAATACTATAAGTAGTAGGGATTTTAAAAATAATAAACTAATAATATAATTTATGTTTTTTATCATTGGTTAATATATAACTATTATTAAAACCTTTATACCACATGTCTTTAATTTTCATAGATATGACTTCCATAAATATTTCACCAATGATTAATGGAATCCAAAATCATCATTAGTTACTAACACCTAGTTCCCTTACAAATACCATTTTTTCACATTCTCCATTATTCCACCTCCTTCAACCAGGTTCCTAGACTCTTATTTTTCATCAACCATTCTAGGTCACCGTATTTTGCAGATGTATGTATTTATATCTGGAATGTGTCTTCCATCACAATATTTTGAGTGCCAACTTAATTTATTTTCCCATTATATTTTTAATTACGATTTAGTTAAGGGATACTATTAATTAATACAAACAATTATATTATTTATTATGTATTATCTTTATATTATTAATTTTTTATGTGCTCAATTGAATTTTGGTTATTTGGGTGATGTTTTCTTGAATTGTATTTATTTTTTCTGTTATAAATAATAGTTTTTATATTTAATTTATAATTTCTTTCATTAAAAAAATTATAGTATTCATTGATAGATTAGTTGATTTTTTGATTTCATTCTTGATCAAATTTAATGATAAAACTTTATTTTTAAATTAGTATTAATTACAAGTAAAATAGATTAATATATTCATTGTTATATTTGGATTTATGTATATTGGTATTGATTTTTAGTGAAAATTATATTATTTAAATATGTGTTTACATATTTATGTGGTTTGAAAAATGTGATTACATTTTTATATATTTTAAATATCTATGTTTACATGTGATTACATTTTTATCTTTAATGTTTTTGGATAGTTTCCATAAGAGATATATGATCCTCTTCATGAATTAATTTTTGGTGTATGAATTGGAACCATTGAACAAAATGTATGTTTTAAAAGATTGTACGAATATGTTTAAAATATACAACCATTATGTTTTTCAAAATTTATAAAATTAAAAAAAATTCTAGGATTGGTAAATAGAAATGAATGAAGTTGTATAAGTGAAACAAATTTCAAACAATTACTTGAAAATTTGAATGAGAAACATATAGAACAAATAAAATTACCATATTCCAATCATGAGGAATAAAAGTATTCCCATAGGATATTTAGTATAAGAAATTGCGTTCTCTCCTCACTGAATGTATGTTGTATATGAATATATTTTATGGTTTATCAAAATATTCCAATAACATGGGAAATCACGATATAAATTGGATGGGATAACCAACTATGATTCATCCTGATGGATATCTAACGAAACTATTGTTAAAATAAATTTTTATGTACAGCTAATTTTCTGTTTGAGGTGTTTAATTAAAAAATCAAGTTATGTAAAGAGAATAAGATATCCTATATATAAAATAATACTAGATGGGACCATAAAACACTTTATTTGGTCACCACAATAATTGACAATTGGATCAATAATTACATAAATTTGGAGATAAAGATACAAATCTCAGAATGGTACAATGCCCAGATATAATGGATCCATATTAGATCCTTAATAAACAAAATAGTTCCATACATGTTTTTTTGTTATTTTATCATATATCCAGGTTGATGTGTATGAGGAAAAAATATTTTGTTTTGAGATAGATGATTTTTTACCAAAATTGCTTGGAGATGATATTGGGGTTTACTAGATACCATTGATTAATGATTTGAAATTTTTATGGGAGTCATGTGTTGATGAAATTGATGTATGTAATAAATTATATTTCCATTTTCACACTATATTAATGCACTATAAATGAATTTGATGCATATGTGACCTTGTATGGAGATATTGTTATAGTCCAAAATCATGTCTAAGGATAATTCAATGATAATATTCATTAAAAAAAGATTTTTATCATATATAATCATGTATAAAAATTTAATTAAGGGACATAATATTGAGAATTATGATAATCATATATTTATATTGGATAATTTTTTAGGAATATTAATTTCATTACACAAGCATGTTCTCGTGGATTGTAAATATTTAGTGCCTTTGAAAACATGAAAACATAAAAAACTAGTTTATAGGTAAAATACCTCATTTACTAAAATGATATTAAAACTAACTCCTATCAAAGAAATATCATATATAATATAATTCTGTATTACCTTCGAATAGAAAACAGGAGGGAGGGTGAGCTCAGATGAATATTAAGGGTAAAAAAGGGAGACATATAATCTTAACATGAACAAAAGTGAATGAAAACCTAACTATAGAATTTCAAAACCATAAAATATCTATAAAATATAATAATAATGAGTCATATTATAGAGACCCAAAGCTTGACGCACATGGAAATTACATTACTTTTGAGGAATACTTAATACATAAAAAAACAGACACAGAAGGGCCGTAATAGTTTAGTGTCTTTGGAAACATGGAACATAATCTTCTAATCTTAGTGAATGATCTTCAACATCTCCCATAAAGATCTTTACCTTTTATTTTCTTACCTAAAACCTTTATTTATATCTTGGGGAAAATAAAACAAATAAATGGTGAGCTCAAATTCTCAGTAAGGGTATGTATGATGAAAATAAAACAAACCATATACATTTGAACTTCAAAACATGAACATAATATTTAAATGTCAAATTCTTGATCAATGACAAAAAACATGGCGGTACGTATGGAAAAGATCATAATGGAACATAAATAATGATAAAATAGCATCTGAATAAAACTTTTAATTATGGAAAACCATTAAGTACATGATATGATTTCTATAGTACCCAAGGCATTGCTGCCAAGACCATCTTAGTGGACAGAGTCCCTTTCTGAATCGAGTTTACTCCTCATTCCAGTCTTGTATTACTGAACAGGATTCACTTATCATTCCATCCATGTCTATCTCATGAGATATAAATCATTACCCAATGGATTTGAGGGAGACATAGGTCCCACCCATCTCATATTGAAATCATTCTTACGTGTACCACAAAACCATCATAAATCATTCATCGTAACCCGAAGAATAAATTGGGTTTCATAATGATCATTCTATCATAACATAATCCATATAAAACATATGGATATCATTTCATCATAAGAAAAGTGAAACCATATAAATCATAGAGACATTATACTTGAAACATACACATATGAAATAATGTCATCTTAGATGGAAAATAGTTTCGATAAAATACTTGACATGAATTCGTGATGAAAATATACTTTCTTCATCAAAATCATTTTCTTTTCAAAAAATGCCATGAAATTTTAAATGAAAAAGGTTTTTTTGAAAATAATCATGCAATCTTGTAGAGTAAGCTTCTTGAAAATGAGGCCTTATGAAATTGTAAAAATCTGTTCATGCCGTATAATATAAAAATAACATTCTCCTCGTACTTCTGTCGGAAAAGTCAAAAATTACCTCGTATGGTGAACGAAAAAAAGATTCCTTACATACCATGTAGTAAAAGTCAAAAATGGTTAAAAATGACTTTAAAAATACATGAAAACACATGGGCATGGATGATAAATATAACCCCAGTAAATACTTATGTATAAGTAATATCGGCTAGAATACAATTGAGATTGCAACATTGTCCCTTACCTTATGTCTGATATGCATCGTATGTATCTGAACCTCCTGTATAATGATTTAAATAATGTCATTGACTTATTACAGTATCATATTCATTGTTATGATATCATATATGGTTAATTTATGACTTTATATTACCCGTTATTTTGTAAATTCCATGTCAAAGCATCGTTTTTGGTAAAATCGTTTCATTTCTCATCCATGTTTTGACTTCTAATTATTAATATGACTACA
The DNA here is from genome assembly GCA_963277665.1 of Viscum album. Taxonomy (NCBI): domain Eukaryota; kingdom Viridiplantae; phylum Streptophyta; class Magnoliopsida; order Santalales; family Viscaceae; genus Viscum; species Viscum album. The sequence continues at coordinate 1,541,372,765 of OY728135.1, read as the reverse complement.
TAGATCATGATTAATTAATTCCAAAATATAAAACATGATATATATATATATATATATAATATACATAATATATATATAATAGATCGATAAATGGAAATAAATACACCGTTCATGGAGACGGTAGGCCGTATGTACGCATGAACGCTGTTTTCATTTCCTTATTGTATTGAATGGAATTAATTAGATGACATACATATATATGTACATAAATCCAGTAGAATTATTATGTCATATATTTCATTATTACTTATTATATATACTTTATAATTATTCTTGAATTGTGAACATGAAAAATGAATCTCATCGTGTCGTGGAGACGGTAATTCGTACGTACGCACGAGCGATGATATCGTTCCCATATTTATTGAATGGAATTATGGTGAATGATATAATATATTAGAATCAGTATGATGTTATAATAATCATATTTAGTTATTCATTACACCATTATACCCATCCAAGTAAGGTGTTGGTGGAAAACCAGATTACACCACGGCGTGGAGACCGTATTCCGTACGTACGCACGCACAGTGATTTAGTTTTCCTTAGCATGGATAGAAGGTGAAATATGGTTGTTTAATATTTATAATAACATATAACTATATTAGTGATACTGATGTTATTAATTCATAATTAGACAACTAAAGATGGATATGTAGAAGAAGAAATAAATTTGAAACAATCAGAAATGGATATTACCTCTTCTTCGACACGCCTCTTTGAAACCTCCTCTTAGGGCACTAAAATTGGTATTTAAAGAAGACCAGAACATCTAGAATGTTTTTAAGGAGTTTGATAAGGGAAATGGGTAGGGTCTGGCTGATCTTGAAGGCTCAAAAATGTGTGAGGAGGAGATGGAGGAGGTGACCTTTTATAACGGAGAAGAGAGGCACCTTTGGAATTATAAGAAATATCAATTTGTAATAAATTCAAACCCCACTTAAAAACCTCCACAATTACTCAAATACGTAGATTAGATGAGATAGTGTTTTAATATCATCAACTAATAAAATTTAGACAAGTTGGTAATTTATTTTAAACATTATCAACTTGATTTATCCTTATATAATCTATTTAATTTTATTTGTGGTAATAATAATCTAAATTTTATATCATTATAAAAAATTACATATATGTTGTGAATTTCCCATAATTGTATGATTTATTACAACTTCTACCATATAAATTTTAATTTATAATATTTAAATATCTTTTTAAACAATTATGTGATATGTAATTTTTATAAAATAACAATAGTGTCAATTTTGAAACTATTAATTTATTTGAATTTAAATAAAATACTCACAAGAAGATATGTTCGAACTAAAAGCAGTAATAGATTCATAACATTTCATATGTATCTATAAAATTAGTGTATAACATTAAATAGTTCATATAATATTTATTTTAATATTTTTAAAACCTTTTATTTCGTATATCTCTTAATAAATTAATTACAACAACATTTTTGTATAACTATTTAATATACAGATTTGTTGGATAAAATTATAAAATAAAATCCTATGATGAATATAAATATAATACATTTCATAATAATATTTTTACTTGAATTTATCCTCTTAAAATCACAACATTTAAATTGTAATATTTACTAAATAATGAAGGTGACATCTTTGACATCATTTAAAATAAAATAATATAAATTTCGTAATCACTTTTATAAGAATCCAAATGGTCCACAAATCGACCCGTGGATGATTAGGGTATTTATATACTCTACCAATAATTTTTGGTCCAGTTTCAAGTCCTTTTGATAGGTATTGTTATTTTAATAAAAACTATATTATTGATTTTTCACTAGATAAACAAATTCAACATCACAATTGTGTCACCATTAATGACAATTATTTAATCACTAAAAATTAAAAATAAATTATCATGATATAGATAATTTCTTTATATTTCTAGATACTATTAATGTTCGAAGTTTCTTGATGTTTAGCACTATATTTAAATTATTATACTTATAAGATTTAAGAGAGTTACATGTTGTCACCTTCTTTGGTTTTAGTAATAATTAAATTTTTTTCATGGTAAAAAGTATGTAAAATGAATCTAATCCAACCCTTAGGTGAGATGGGTCGACTTTTAGTCATCTAAAATTATTTTTTCATGTGTTAGAGTAATTTTATAATCTTAGGTTTACCCATAATTACCCGATTTATCTTTTACTGAAGTAAATAAAAATTACCGTAGTTAGTACTCACTGTGCCCAAAAATAAAAAGTAGACTATTTAAATAATTTGGACCTACTTATTACAATTATGGAATCCATTTTTCAAAATTCAAAACACAATATTTGCAGTAATTAATTTAAAATTAATCCCTCTATTCAAAAAATGAGTTTTAAAAGTTAAAACATTGCAAAAGATTTAAATGATTTTACCTATGATTTCAATGTAAAATCAATGATAAGGACATACATTATATTAAATGGAAAAAATATATTATATTAATACTTTAAAATCATTCAATATAATAATTTAACCATATAAATTATTACGATGAAAAAGTTGTTATTAATTAAAATATAGTGAGTTTTTACTATTCATTAAAATATGAAATTTATCAGAATAATATGAAAAAATTATCCAAATTAAATTTTTATATCTTGAGTCAAAAGATTTTTTTGTCAAATTTAACTTATAAACATTTAAAAAAATATATTTAAAGTGGGCGCACCATCAAAAGGCGTCCAAATTGTATATTTTTAAAAATACTAATTTTAACGGAAAATTTATTTTGTTCACCTACCATGTTCTAGAAAATGTGTATGATGAAATAATAATGTTATAACATTCAAAATGTAGTTAATAATATTCATAACAGCTATTTAATAATAATATTATAACCATATATCATTGTTTAGTGAAACCTGGTATTGCATACAACACACGCTATCGAGGAAGGTCACGATTGTGTGTAATGCAAGGCAAGTCAGGGTTACGTATACTGCAAGCTAATATGGTGTGGCATATAGTGAAAGATAATCTTGGATTAGCATAAAATAGAAGAAATCAATGAAATTAAAAAGAATATTTTTCATAAAATCTCAGGGTGTTAAACATATAATAATTATTGTATGTTCATAATACACGAATCATAAGGGAACAGAAGAACACGCAACATGATGGAATAATATTGGCATAATATAATGATTTATGTAATACACATGAGCATAAAATATATTATGTCATTTCTACCCATGAATTCAGACATAACATCATTGGAATGGGATAAACACATATATACCAACCTTGTAATTGGGATAACCACCCATGTAGCATATTTTTTCAGTCTTCTGATGACCACCATGTACCTTCTAATATCATAAAAAAGTTCATTTCCCAATTCATTATATGGAGATATAGGTCCCAACTACCACTTAATGAAAATAATATGTATGTGTTCTATATGATTATAATAAATTAATAATATCGTTACCCATGATATGAAATGGGTTTCATAAATATTTCATCGAATCATATAATGTTAAAAAAATATAGGACTCATAATCATTTTATTACATCATCATATCATAACAACTGAAAATGAATAAGGATTCATAAGAATTATATCATAGTGTAACATATGGAAGAGAATGGGGTTTCATAATACTCGTTTCATCATACACATATACCATTCATTGAATGAATAATAATTTCATCATTAGGTCATACCTAGTAAGGAATAATTAACATCAACGAATGTCATATTAGATGAAAAGTTACTTTAAACAATCATTTAAAACATTTGTTATAGAAAATATCTATTATGAATTAAAAAATAGTTTTTCAAAAATAAAATATTTTAATGGTATTTTTTATTCAAAAAAATGAAAAAAATCTAATTTACTCTTTGAAGCAATGATTGTTCACGTTGATGTCCAATTTTCTCCATGCCTTACATATTAAAACAAAGATTCCATTCATAATTGTGTAAAATAAAAAAATGTATTATTAGGGAAATAAAATTAATACTTATTATAAATATATTTTAAAAAAACTAAAAAATGGGTGAAAATAATTTTTTAAAATCATACGTGAATAATAAAATATTTATGATTTTTTTAGAAAACACGGTTTTTGAAAAAATAGATTTTTGAAAGAAGGTAGAAATAAAGACTTGTTTTCATAAAAACATTTTCTCAATGATATCAAAATCCAATGAATAAAAAATGTAAATATTAAAGTGAAAATCCTAAACTTCCATAGGAGAATAAAATTTGTGATTTTTTAATATATTTACATCATATGATTCTATCAGCCAAAAGAGAATCATAATTAATTTTGATAAATGATGATACTATAACCCAAAATCATTACCACTTGGGAATAATTGAACCACAATCCCAATGAAATAATAAATTAAAATAGAACATAAAAAAATCTTGATTAAAAAAAGAAATTAATCAAAAGTCAAATGTTATGTATATACATATCACAATTGAATACAGGTTTATTACTTAATGTATGTTTCAATGAATAAAAAATTGAGAAAAAAATCTCTTACCATAATTCTTTACGTTCATTTTTCAAGTTCAAACCTCATTTATAATAAATATAATTTCATTATAAATCAATATATATATAATTCCATATATTATTTTCCTTCTACCTTTATTTACCCATTTATTAACAATTTAATGTTAATGTTCAGTTTCATGTAATTACAACATTAATTTTGTATATGATTTGATTTGTTATTTTTGTTACTTAGATAATGATAATGGTAAAATAATATGTAGAATGTTAACTAGGAAATAAATATCATATATATTCAGTATATATATATTTATATTAATATATGAAATATAGTGGTTGAAAATGAAATACACCACTCCTAGAGACAGTAGGGCAAATGTACGCATGAATGATATTTCTATTTTCTCAATGTATTTAATAAATGAAAGGTAAATTATATGCTATCATTCATGAATAATTTTTCATTAATATATATTATTATTTTTAATTAAATCCAACATTATTACCTTCTATATAAAACGTGAATGAATCACATTGATTTGTGAGGCGGTAGTCTGCAGTACACAAACAAGATGATTTCGAAAGTGATTTTATAGAAGTAGAAGTGGTTATAGATAAATACATTAACATAATCATATCATTGTATTTTTATGATAAAATAGTTAATATATAATCAGGTCATAATAATTATATATAGAGTTTGGATGATGAAATAAAATAAAAACACACATTGATGAACATTACCTCTTCTTTAGGTATACTCCAAAGATTTGCACCAAAATACAAAATTAAATGGATTTGGGTAGAAACTAAGGATTCTTGGATTTAATTAGGGAATTTGGGATGTTATTTCAATTATAATAATTTTATCCAAAAAGGTAGGAGTTTTTAATACGATGAGGAGAAGTGGTTTCCTTTTTTAAGTGAGATGAGTACCATAGTTAAAATATTTTAAAATAATGAATTCCACCAAATTTGTTTCATGAAAAAGGGATACAGTAATTAAATATTAATTAATATATGGGGTATAAGTAATAAATATGAATTGAAAATTGTTTTTACATGTTTTTGGTTATTTTATATCCATTATTATTTTTACTGCTAATAAATCCATTTTTACCTTAACCACATTATTTTTAATACTATTTTTTTATTTAATTTTAGTAAAAAATTATGCTGAACATATTAGATAATATAAGTTATTATAAATATAAATTAGATATAAATTTTTATAATTTATATTACTATAATTGTAAAATTTTAATTTAGAATTAATCCATTTGACACAGTAAGAAATTGAGTTTTTATAAAATAATCTATTGAAAAGTTTAAATAGTTTTAATATAAAAAATAAATATAAAATTGATTCTACTGAAATAAATTGGTTTAATGAATATATAAATTAACTAATAATAAATTAAAAACAAGTTTACATGTAATATAATTTCTAAATAAATTAAATGACAATTTATTTTAAAATTAACATTAAATATATTTTAATATTCAACAATAAGTAAAATATTTTAAACAAATAAAAAAAAATTCAAAATAATATTATTTTCAAATTAATATTAAAAAAATGAATGTGATTCTATAAATATAATTTCGTCAACCAGTGAATAATTAATTTTATTTACGTTCAAAAAATAAACAAAAATTCATTATTTTGAGAAAATATTATCTTGAAACATATAAAGACAATATAGAAAATTAACATATTTTTTTCAATTTGTTTCCTTTAAATGAAAACAATAAAATTATTACTTAAAATTTAATTATTACAATTCATAACAGTATGTATAATGGATAAGTTATAATAGTCATGGTTAAATAACTATATTAATAATATATCATCCTTTTGTTAAAAGAATAATGTCATGTGTAATGAATGAAAACCTAGTGTTACCGGTAGTGAAATATTTACTTGGGGTTTCATGTATCATAAGAGACCAATTAAATTAAATTTATTTGTGAAAAATAATTCATAAAATATAGGGTGTTCCATTAAACCCCCACACCCATAAAATGAATTTCTCATGCAAAATTCATTAATATGATTTTTCATCATTATATCCTCATGCTCTCACATATATTACTCAAATTGGTGGGTTTTTTTCCAAAAATTGACTAGGTGAGTTGTATTTTTTCATGGATAATTCCCACTATGATCCTGAATATCTTTTGGTTCTTCCTCATTATAAGTATCATTTCCTAGTTGTATGACCTATATGTTCTATACATGTGAAGTGGTAGGAATGTCCTTCCAGACAAGAGATATATGGAACACATCATGAACATAAGACATGTTTGGAGGAATTTCGAATGATAGGGTACCATATCAACTTGACAAATAATTTTAAAGGGATAGACATACATATGGATTAGTTTCTAATTATTTCTAAATCTCATGAAATTATTAAATAAAAAAATTCGTTGAAATTCCTTGTAACTAAAATCAAATTATAGATCACAATGTAGATTCGCATCATAACACTTATTCCAACTTTGACCTGCCGTGATTTGTTGGGTAAATACTATAACATTAGCTACCATTTCATAAGAAATATCATGTCCCAATTTCATTATTCTTTAACTTCATTCCATCCCATTTGAGCACTATATTTCATTTTTTATAGGACTTCATGAGGATACCTTATAATTATCCAATGAATGAAATTATTTTATGAAAACTCAAATAGAAAATGATATTAATCCCAAGAAACATTGAATTGAATGTAATTATAGATCTATATATACTCTAGGATTTGAATTATTCTCTTAGACTGACCATCTTCCCGAGGATGATATGTAGTGTTGAAAATCAAATCTCTATCAATATATTCTCGAAGACATCAAAAAAACATTGAGTTAATCCTCAAATTAATATTATAAACAATTGAATGTGTTAATCCACTTTCTGACCTCTTTTATTATTGTTATCCTAGAAATATATACTAAATAAAATTCATCTTCTGTATAGATAAAATGTACTGAATTTGTATGTTAGTATACTATAAACCATATAGTATTATTCCATTTTGATATCTTGTGGAATCTAATGACAAAATTCATGGTAATTATTTTCCATTACTATTCCAGTATGGGGAATGCATGTGACATACACATTAACTATTTACTTTCACCCTTGAATTTCTAACATTCCATGAACGAAATACAAAATCTTGGAAATATCTATTCATACCATCTCGATAGAAATATCTATTAAAATTTCTAAATATCTTATTACATCTTGGATGAATAGTGAATGAATAACTATGAGAATCATATAAACAATTCATCATCAAATCTTGTATGGATGGAACATATATGTAACGCCCCGACCCTAATTACCTAGAGTCGGTGCATTACTTCATAACATTGGCATGATCACAAGAAAGATCAAATCTCGAAAGACCGATTGGTTTAGTAGCCTTGGAAACACTAGATATATTCATAAGTTTTACATTACATCATAAAATCAAAAACTACTACAACAACATAATGTTTCCACAGTCCACACTACAATCCCCTCATAATATCCCTGCAGGTCATTCATAACTTACATCTTCACTTCCTGGGAAAAATAAAACATAGAAAAGGGGTGAGCTCAAATGCCCAGTAAGGATAACAATAAAGCGGAAACCTTCAAAATAAGCATAAACATTTAAGGCAATGAATTACTAAAACAAAAGCCTTTTAAACATGAACTTTCAACATGGTATGGTATAAATAAAATGAAATAATTCCATTTACTTATTCACATGGATATTCCACTAATCGAATAATCACATGCAAAAATAAATAACCACTTTCATAATGTTGGAATGCATAATGCTAAACGTTAATTTCTTTGTCTAGGCCTCATCCCAAGACCTAGGGGTTACTTCTAACCGGAACCCAACCCAGAGTGCCTCTAATAACCGGACACCAACCCGGAGTGCCTCTAATAACCGGACACCAACCCGGAGTGCCTCTAATAACCGGACACCAACCCGGAGGGCATACTTTTACCAGTCCCTAACCTGGAGGGCTTACTTTAACCAGTCCCCAACCTGGAGGGCTTACTTTTACCAGTCCCCAACCTGGAGGGCTTACTTTTACCGGTCCCCAACCCGGAACATACTTGTTTAGCACATTCATCTGAAGAAAAGTTTGAAATATAACATAAACATTCGGATTAAAACTAGCATACGAAATGTCAATAATTTCACCATAAACTATGAATGGTATAAAAATAGCACATCCACAGTCAAACATATCACAAAACCTTCAATTCAATATAGAATTTTTGTATCATAATAAATCAACTTCAAATAATCTTAAAATCCATCAAAGGATGTTGACATAGATGAAATCAAAATTATTTTTAAAGAAGTATCTCCTTTTATTTTGAAATCATTTAAGATCCATATAAAATAAAACATTTTCTTTGAAAATATTCTTATAAGCTTGTATGTAAAGCTTCGACGATTTTATAACGGCGGAAAATAACCGCACCCGCCGTATAAGTTAAAAAAAAACATTCTTACCTCAATTCTGTCGAAAAGGTTAAAAAGAACATTGTTTTGAAAACGACGGAAAGATTCCTTTATAAACCTCTTATAAAAAGTCAAACAAGGGTATAAATGACTTTAACCCATATTCTTGTAAATAGTAAAAATGTTTTGAAATACATTTCGAAGAAACATGGATGTGGATGATAACGAGATCCCAGTAGATTATTACGTATAAACAACCTCGGATAATGAAGAGATTGTGAAATAACCCTTACCTTGTACTTTTCCTTGGTTGGGGTAGGTTAACCTCCTGTATAATGGTGAAATAGTTGTTATTAAATTATACAAGAATCATATATATTAATATGATATCATATATGATCTTTTAACATTGATTTGTTAATAATATCTTAGAATTATCGTCGTTTCGGGAGTTATCTTACTCATTTTCTTTTATATGTTTTGTTACATAAGCCATGGTTGTTTTATCTTATTCATATCCAGAATGATATACAGTCCTTAAACATCATTTTTAAATCATCAAATGATAATTATACTTGAATGGATACGATGGAGAATGAATCTCATCGCGTTCGTGGAGACGGTAGTCCGTACGTACGCACGAGCGACAATATCATTCTTTTGATATTAAAATAATATATAAATGGATGGTATATCATATATACAGAATCATTAACATGTTATATTTATTATTTACATGAGTTACACATCATTATTATACCCATCCAAATAATATTATATTGAATAACAATTACACCACGACGTGGAGACGGTAAGCCGTACGTACGCACGTATGGTGACATGTTATTCAAAGGGTGGATAGAATACTGAATATGATTGTACCATATTTATAATAACATCACAGTATATGTGAGATACTGGAGTTATTATTTCAGAATGGTAAGAACAAAGGAAGAAGAAGTGGAAGAAGAAATGAACTTAGAAAAGGGTGGTGAAATCATTACCTCTTCTTCGGGTTCTTCCTTTTGATTTGATCAAAAGGGCTCCTTAGGTTGGCTTTCTGATCAAACTAAGGCCTCTAGGTTGTAGTGAGGGATGTTGGGAGAGTATTTGGGCAGAGTTTGGCCGAACCAAAAGGCTTCGAAGGTGTGAAGAAATGGGAAGGATGAGTTCCCTTTTATAAGAGGGGTGAGGGGCACCTTTGGAAAAGCTAGAAATATTAATTTATAATAAATTCATATTCGGTTTCTAAAGGCTCCAAAGTTGACTATTCAAAGGATGAGGTGGGGATAGGTCGAAAACAACTCATCCAATAGAATTTAGACAGGTTTGAGTACTTATATTAACCTTATCTTTAAGTATTTACTCTAAGTTAATTAGTTTCACTTTTACAATGTCTCTTTGTATTTTTATATATTATGGTTAATAAACTTACTATATACATCCAAGCGACCCCCAAGTGGTCCATTAATGATTAACCTATCATATTATAAGTCTCTTGGCCGAACCTTAGATTTTTAGGAATTTAATATCAATTAATAATATAATATTTGTTTTAAGAACTCTTTTATGTCAATTTTGACACTATTCAATAGTTGATTTTTGTGAAACTCATTACAGATTGATTACTTCGAACAAAGTCAATTAAATCAATCCTAATATATCATATTATCCTAGAAAATTAGTTTAATTCATTAAAAGTTTCATATTATATTTATTTGGGTATTTATAATATCAATTATGTTAATTTTTTACTATTTTAGTAATTACTGCATCATCATTGTGTCATAAATAAAATAAATTATTTAATATCTAAAAATTATAAATAAAATATCATTATGTAGGAAATCTTTTTATATTTCTAATGAATATTTATAATCGAAAATCCAACATGTATAACCCTATGTAAAAATTGTTGTTCTAAAAGATATATGCTTGTGTCATTTTTGTATTCATTTTGACTTAATTAAAATAAAGTGTCATTATCACTTACAAGTGGATCCATGGGGTCCCAAAATAGACCCGAAGATGCCCATGGTCGACTATGTATCAACCAATAGGGTTAAGACACGTTTTAGGGTAATTTAGTATTATTATAATATTATTTTTTTAACCCTTATTTACCGGATTTACCCTTAACCATGGTAAATAAAATATTTACCGCAGTAATTATTCAAAATGTCTAAAAATAAAAGTTACCTATTTACACAATTTGAACATCCTGATTCCAAATATGGAATCCATTTTTCTAAATTCAAAACACAGAAGTGGCAGAAATTAATTTAAAATTAATTCCCGCTGTCAAAACAAAAAGCGTGTTTTTAAGAGATAATAATTACCAAAAGATTGACACTTGTTTATGTTCGGTTTAATTGTAAAATTATGTCCAATGACCAAAATTATATTAAATGGTAAAAATATATTCTAAATATACTTTAAAACCACTCAAATTCATAATTTATCAATATTAATTATTTTGATTAAAAAAGTTGTTTTTAATTAAAATTTAGTAATTTTCACTATTCATCAAAATATAAAAGTTATCCGAAATGTACCAAAATTTCACCCTAGGCTAATTTCGATATTCCGAATCCAAAAATGAAGTCCATTTTTAAATATAAAATATATATAATTTCAAAAATTAGGTATTACTATTCATAACGGCTAGTTTGATTGGTTGTGGTGTGTGTTAAAACTCAAGGTTGCGTACAACACACGCTACTGTATTACTCAAAGAAAGCGTACCGTGGAAGCTTGGGATGTTTCATTTTAAATTTTTGATGTCCCAATTTAGTCAAAAAGATTAAAATATTGTATTTAAAAAGGTTTCACTATTAGAAGTTGATAATACTGAAAATGAATCTGTTCTTGCAATATGACTAAGAAACTCATAATAGGGATTCTAAAATTATAAGGATTATATAAAGTTCAAAATGTAGTTAATACTATTCATGAACTCTTTTAATGGTGTGATTGAACTCGGTGTTGCGTGTAGTGCAAGTTATTGAATTATTTTTAAGAAATAACACACTCTGAAATCCTGGGGTGTTACATTCTCCCCTCCTTCAATAAATTGCGTCCTCGCAATTTGAAATTGTTCTTCGAAAATAAAAGGTTGAAAGTAGAAAATATATTTGTGGGAAAACCCACATCGGAAATTGGGTTACTAAAATTTAGTCTTAATATGAGGAAAAGATAAATGAAAGGGTCACCACCAAATTATGATCTCGATTAGGAGAACATTGGTGGCAATTAGAGACATATAATTGGAGGAAAAACGTAAATATTTATAGGTAGTGATTGAGGTCATCAATCACAAACAAGTATAAAATTGAGGTCCTTAAACTCATCAATCTATGATGATTTGAAGTACCATCGGTTCAATAAAATATAGGGTATTGGGACAACACATTTTTGACATTTCAAAATATCTTAGTTGAAATCCCACATCGAAAAATGGATTAATGAGGCCTCTATTTAAAATAAAGAGTGGAAAGTATGAAGATTACCGAAAATAACACATACTAGGGTTCCATTTAGGAAAATATGGATATGGAAGAGGAATCTAACCATCAATTATCTGATGGAGAGTGGTAGAGAACATGGCTATGAAAAGGCCAACAATCCCAAAGCCATAAATTAGTGATGATTTAAGGTACCATCTAGGAAAACATTTTTGTTCTAAGTTGCTTTTCTTAATATTGAGGAATCTATTTATGAGATTGACTAAGATCATAAGGAGATATACTTACTTTATAATTATAGTTTTATCCATTAATAAATTTCTACCACAAACTCATCTTTCACTCTAAGAGATAATAGAATGTAAGAAAAATTCTATTTACACTATTCGTATAGGGTTCCAAAATAAATGAATTTATAATTCATCTACAAGATCTTTTAATAAAAACTACATTATTTAATCCAGGACATCTCGTGGGCCAGTGGTAGGTGATACACCCTTGTCGCCCTTCGGTTTCGGGTCCAAGTCTCGCAGCCTTGCCGGACGTGACGGGTTGCCGCCCGACCTCCGGGTTGTCCTTTTATGGCAATCCAAAATAATCCAAACTAGAAATATCCAAAATACTTCTATCCAAACTCACAGTCCAACATTTATAAGTATGGTAAACATAATGTAGAACCTTTTTACCCCGTAATAGCATATGAATACCTTCATCATGTATTCTTTTAATACACCGAAACATCCTGAATTACCATATTCCTTATTGATTACCTTCATGCTCCCTTATTCCATATAGAAAGCTGGATATACTTCATTAATCCAAAAATGTTTTAAACCCCAACAATGATGGAATATACAAATCATTAATCAGTTCCAGGGTAGTCAGGAATATCCAATATAATTTATCCAAAACAATCACATATTATTCCAAAATCACTACCTCAGTATCAGAACTATGTTATGATTTATCATTCTCTCAACCATATATTTTCCAAAAATTTATCCTGCTATTGAGTCACTTTTCTTTGTTCCACACAATCTCAAGTCCTTAATGAAATAGTACTGCAGTACAATCCTTATATACTCCATAATTATTGTAACAAGTACATTGTTGATACAACACTCAATTGACATAATCAACATAAGAACTCTAATCATTCTTCTTCATCTGTGGTAGTATCATAACTTGATTATTATCCAATAACATCATTTTCGGCATAGTCTGATGACTGGGACATAGGTTCGCGTAGTGTCCAAACTCCTTGCAAATGAAGCATTGTACATTTAAAACCATTTTCTTACCCTTGCAGTCACGTACCTTGTGCCCTTTTCCTCCACACTTATAACAAACTCCCATTCCTTTCAGGCAAGTTCCAGGGTGTTTCTTTCCACAGTTACCACATATGGGAAAATTCTTCTTTTCCCTTTTCCCTTTATCCATCTTTCTCTCTTCCATCATTTTCTTCTCTTGATTCCCTTCAAAGCCATAGGACTCAGTAAACTCTTTACTTATCTTATCAACACATGATATTATTTCTTCATATGATGATAATACATGGGAGACTATTTCTCTTATAAATTCTAGCTTAAGACCATGAAAGATATGATCCTTCCTTCTCTTTGAATCATGTGTATTTCTGGAGTTCTCATTCCTTCTACTGGGCGCCATTTCTAAACAATGGCATAAACTAGATCAGTTTATGAATCAAAATACATAATCCCATACTTATAAAACACTTAACATAAATTGAACTATTTATGGATATAATCCATAATCATAAAAATGTTTTCTTTGAGGAAGTATATACTCATAAAACCTTCATAATGATTTGTAAAGAAAATGAGAGTTATCCTAAGCATATCCCCCGGGAGTGTCGTAACCAAGAGTGCAGCAAGGCCCGTTGTCGTGCACCAGTTCCCGTTCGAGTCTAGCTCAAAGCGGTGTTTTCGGGTTTTACCCCTAGGTACATCTGTGCCAGAGCCGCCTCTACCTGCTCGTATCCAGACATGGATGTATTGCTCGGAAAACTCACAAAATCTCTACAATACCAAAATTCTAGGAAGTTCTTCTATACTAATCCTCAACGTTCATCTTAGGTCTACGTGCTCTAATCAGAGTTTATCTAAATCTAGCTTCCAAGGTTTGTACTAAACTTCCTCTGATACCAACTGTAACGCCCCGACCCTAATTACCTAGAGTCGGTGCATTACTTCATAACATTGGCATGATCACAAGAAAGATCAAATCTCGAAAGACCGATTGGTTTAGTAGCCTTGGAAACACTAGATATATTCATAAGTTTTACATTACATCATAAAATCAAAAACTACTACAACAACATAATGTTTCCACAGTCCACACTACAATCCCCTCATAATATCCCTGTAGGTCATTCATAACTTACATCTTCACTTCCTGGGAAAAATAAAACATAGAAAAGGGGTGAGCTCAAATGCCCAGTAAGGATAACAATAAAGCGGAAACTTTCAAAATAAGCATAAACATTTAAGGCAATGAATTACTAAAACAAAAGCCTTTTAAACATGAACTTTCAACATGGTATGGCATAAATAAAATGAAATAATGCCATTTACTTATTCACATGGATATTCCACTAATCGAATAATCACATGCAAAAATAAATAACCACTTTCATAATGTTGGAATGCATAATGCTAAACGTTAATTTCTTTGTCTAGGCCTCATCCCAAGACCTAGGGGTTACTTCTAACCGGAACCCAACCCGGAGTGCCTCTAATAACCGGACACCAACCCGGAGTGCCTCTAATAACCGGACACCAACCCGGAGTGCCTCTAATAACCGGACACCAACCCGGAGGGCATACTTTTACCAGTCCCTAACCTGGAGGGCTTACTTTAACCAGTCCCCAACCTGGAGGGCTTACTTTTACCAGTCCCCAACCTGGAGGGCTTACTTTTACCGGCCCCCAACCCGGAACATACTTGTTTATCACATTCATCTGAAGAAAAGTTTGAAATATAACATAAACATTCGGATTAAAACTAGCATACGAAATGTCAATAATTTCACCATAAACTATGAATGGTATAAAAATAGCACATCCACAGTCAAACATATCACAAAACCTTCAATTCAATATATAATTTTTGTATCATAATAAATCAACTTCAAATAATCTTAAAATCCATCAAAGGATGTTGACATAGATGAAATCAAAATTCTTTTTAAAGAAGTATCTCCTTTTATTTTGAAATCATTTAAGATCCATATAAAATAAAACATTTTCTTTGAAAATATTCTTATAAGCTTGTATGTAAAGCTTCGACGATTTTATAACGGCGGAAAATAACCGCACCCGCCGTATAAGTTAAAAAAAACATTCTTACCTCAATTCTGTCGAAAAGGTTAAAAAGAACATTGTTTTGAAAACGACGGAAAGATTCCTTTATAAACCTCTTATAAAAAGTCAAACAAGGGTATAAATGACTTTAACCCATATTCTTGTAAATAGTAAAAATGTTTTGAAATACATTTCGAAGAAACATGGATGTGGATGATAACGAGATCCCAGTAGATTATTACGTATAAACAACCTCGGATAATGAAGAGATTGTGAAATAACCCTTACCTTGTACTTTTCCTTGGTTGGGGTAGGTTAACCTCCTGTATAATGGTGAAATAGTTGTTATTAAATTATACAAGAATCATATATATTAATATGATATCATATATGATCTTTTAACATTGATTTGTTAATAATATCTTAGAATTATCGTCGTTTCGGGAGTTAACTTACTCATTTTCTTTTATATGTTTTGTTACATAAGCCATGGTTGTTGTATCTTATTCATATCCAGAATGATATACAGTCCTTAAACATCATTTTTAAATCATCAAATGATAATTATACTTGAATGGATACGATGGAGAATGAATCTCATCGCGTTCGTGGAGACGGTAGTCCGTACGTACGCACGAGCGACAATATCATTCTTTTGATATTAAAATAATATATAAATGGATGGTATATCATATATACAGAATCATTAACATGTTATATTTATTATTTACATGAGTTACACATCATTATTATACCCATCCAAATAATATTATATTGAATAACAATTACACCACGACGTGGAGACGGTAAGCCGTACGTACGCACGTATGGTGACATGTTATTCAAAGGGTGGATAGAATACTGAATATGATTGTACCATATTTATAATAACATCACAGTATATGTGAGATACTGGAGTTGTTATTTCAGAATGGTAAGAACAAAGGAAGAAGAAGTGGAAGAAGAAATGAACTTAGAAAAGGGTGGTGAAATCATTACCTCTTCTTCGGGTTCTTCCTTTTGATTTGATCAAAAGGGCTCCTTAGGTTGGCTTTCTGATCAAACTAAGGCCTCTAGGTTGTAGTGAGGGATGTTGGGAGAGTATTTGGGCAGAGTTTGGCCGAACCAAAAGGCTTTGAAGGTGTGAAGAAATGGGAAGGAGGAGTGCCCTTTTATAAGAGGGGTGAGGGGCACCTTTGGAAAAGCTAGAAATATTAATTTATAATAAATTCATATTCGGTTTCTAAAGGCTCAAAAGTTGACTATTCAAAGGATGAGGTGGGGATAGGTCGAAAACAACTCATCCAATAGAATTTAGACAGGTTTGGGTACTTATATTAACCTTATCTTTAAGTATTAACTCTAAGTTAATTAGTTTCACTTTTACAATGTCTCTTTGTATTTTTATATATTATGGTTAATAAACTTACTATATACATCCAAGCGACCCCCAAGTGGTCCATTAATGAATAACCTATCATATTATAAGTCTCTTGGCCGAACCTTAGATTTTTAGGAATTTAATATCAATTAATAATATAATATTTGTTTTAAGAACTCTTTTATGTCAATTTTGACACTATTCAATAGTTGATTTTTGTAAAACTCATAACAGATTGATTACTTCGAACAAAGTCAATTAAATCAATCCTAATATATCATATTATCCTATAAAATTAGTTTAATTCATTAAAAGTTTCATATTATATTTATTTGGGTATTTATAATATCAATTATGTTAATTTTTTACTATTTTAGTAATTACTGCATCATCATTGTGTCATAAATAAAATAACTTATTTAATGTCTAAAAATTATAAATAAAATATCATTATGTAGGAAATCTTTTTATCTTTCTAATGAATATTTATAATCGAAAATCCAACATGTATAACCCTATGTAAAAATTGTTGTTCTAAAAGATATATGCTTGTGTCATTTTTGTATTCATTTTGACTTAATTAAAATAAAGTGTCATTATCACTTACAAGTGGATCCATGGGGTCCCAAAATAGACCCAAAGATGCCCATGGTCGACTATGTATCAACCAATAGGGTTAAGACACGTTTTAGGGTAATTTAGTATTATTATAATATTATTTTTTTAACCCTTATTTACCGGATTTACCCTTAACCATGGTAAATAAAATATTTACCGCAGTAATTATTCAAAATGTCTAAAAATAAAAGTTACCTATTTACACAATTTGAACATCCTGATTCCAAATATGGAATCCATTTTTCTAAATTAAAAACACAGAAGTGGCAGAAATTAATTTAAAATTAATTCCCGCTGTCAAAACAAAAAGCGTGTTTTTAAGAGATAATAACTACCAAAAGATTGACACTTGTTTATGTTCGGTTTAATTGTAAAATTATGTCCAATGACCAACATTATATTAAATGGTAAAAATATATTCTAAATATACTTTAAAACCACTCAAATTCATAATTTATCAATATTAATTATTTTGATTAAAAAAGTTGTTTTTAATTAAAATTTAGTAATTTTCACTATTCATCAAAATATAAAAGTTATCCGAAATGTACCAAAATTTTACCCTAGGCTAATTTCGATATTCCGAATCCAAAAATGAAGTCCATTTTTAAATATAAAATATATATAATTTCAAAAATTAGGTATTACTATTCCTAACGGCTAGTTTGATTGGTTGTGGTGTGTGTTAAAACTCAAGGTTGCGTACAACACACGCTACTGTATTACTCAAAGAAAGCGTACCATGGAAGCTTGGGATGTTTCATTTTAAATTTTTGATGTCCCAATTTAGTCAAAAAGATTAAAATATTGTATTTAAAAAGGTTTCACTATTAGAAGTTGATAATACTGAAAATGAATCTGTTCTTGCAATATGACTAAGAAACTCATAATAGGGATTCTAAAATTATAAGGATTATATAAAGTTCAAAATGTAGTTAATACTATTCATGAACTCTTTTAATGGTGTGATTGAACTCGGTGTTGCGTGTAGTGCAAGTTATTGAATTATTTTTAAGAAATAACACACTCTGAAATCCTGGGGTGTTACAATATACGTGGTTCCAAAACCTTATCATTCCCACTTGAACAAGGATGATCTTAATAACATTTCAAGCCTTCTTCTATTATTCTTTATTTTCCATTTTCACCACTTTAATAACTACATGGATAGTTGGATGAAAATTAAATTGGGCATGGTAAGATTCTAACCCATCCTTTAGGATTTCTAGATATTTACTTTCCAAATTTAGAAATATTGGTTCTTATCACTACTGGAAATCAGATCTTTCCCAACACTTCTATACCAACGGTTTGTAAAAACCGTTTGTATAGGCACCCTTTCCCAACGGTTCCCCCAAACCGTTGGGAAAGGGAGCTCAAAACACCCCTTTCCCAACGGTTTGGGAGAACCGTTGGGAAAGGGGTGGGTCTTTTCCAACGGTTCCCCCAAACCGTTGGGAAAGGGAGCTCAAAACACACCTTTCCCAACGGTTTGGGAGAACCGTTGGGAAAGGGTTGGGTCTTTCCCAACGGTTCTCCCAAACCGTTGGGAAAGGGAGCTCAAAACACCCCTTTCCCAACGGTTTGGGAGAACCGTTGGGAAAGGGGTGGGTCTTTCCCAACGGTTCCCCCAAACCGTTGGGAAAGGGAGCTCAAAACACCCCTTTCCCAACAGTTTTGGAGAACCGTTGGGAAAGTCCCAACCCTTTCCCAACGGTTTGGGAGAACCGTTGGGAAAGGGTGCCCCAAAATCCAGCATACACCCCGACAAAAAAATATGCACTATCCCAAAAGTTTTGCGAACCGTTGGGATAGGTTCTTCGATTTGTTTTCCAGGTCTACTGCCCGAGAACATTATATAAATCTAAATTTTAAATAATTATTATAATACATATATATATTTATGAAATTATGTTTAAAAAAGTCATGTTAGGTTAGTGGTTAAGTCGTTCTATTATAGGGGTTTAGGGATCAAATCACACCGAATGTATTTTGTTTGAAATACATATACCAACGGTTTTATAACCGTTGGAATAGATTTTCATATTACCTATGCCAACGGTTTTCAAAACTGTTGGGATAGGTCTATACCAACGGTTTTCCCAAAACCGTTGGTATAGACCTATCCCAACGGCTTACTTCGCCACGGTTCTCCAAACCGTTGGTATAGGCTATAGCAACGGTTTGGAGGCCTATACCAACGGTTCCAAACCGTTGGTATAGGTTAGTTTTCTAGTAGTGTATGCAATCATGGCCATGGAAAAGATGACACTATCCTTTTGACTCGAAACATTAGGCACAATGTTTTCATTCCAAATATCATAATGTATTGAGCATTCAAAATAATTAATCATATCTAGGAATGTTATTTTGAGAATATTGAAATACTTACGTGTTTATATATAATATAATAATTTATGATAAGTGTATATTTCATACTCTCTCCCAAACTATAATGCATCAATATGTTTAACTCAAAAATTTATTCTACAAAATCCAAGTAATGATTAGGGAAATATTTATCATTAATCAGTAATTTTCATAAGGAATAAGTTGTAAAAGTGGTATCCTACAAAATAACACTTCTCGATCACTTTTTGGATGAACCACTATTGATTAAAAAAAACCTTATACATTGTAATGTAAAATAAGCATAGGTCTACTAATTATTCTGGTCTTCATTACATGTAATGATTCCCCACACCCATCTATCAAGATGAACTTCTCCCCCATATGAGTTAAATTGGTCATAGTATTTGATAACCAAGACAATTTCTCCTCAAATGGTGGAAAATCTCCATATAACCAAAATAAATTACTGATCATAGTCATCATGGATGGTCTAATATAACTGTCAATAGACTCTATCCTTGATTGAGCAACAAATATACCCTCCATTGAGATTATACAAGCTAAAAATGAATCCTTTTTCCATAAAAATTTCACAATTTGTAATGTTTTAATATGTTTTATCCTTATGTAATGAATTTTTTTCAATTCTCATGAAGTTTTCATCCTCCTACTTACACATTGAACATATATTAATATCATCTATAAATACTACCACAAACTGATCTTTGTAATAGTTAAATACTCAATTCATTAAATCCATGAATATAGTAGGTTAATTAGTAAGAATGAAATTTAGTAGTATGTATTCATAGTTACCTTAAATTTTAGGAAACTTTGTCTTTCATATATCCTCTTTCTTGAACCTTGATTGATGATTACCAGAATGAAGGTCAATATAGAAATGTATTGACATTCACACAATTGATCAAACAAATAATCAATATGGGGAAGAGGATAGTTATTATTATTTATGATCTTCTACAACTCCCGATAATCAATTCATAGCCACATCATCCAATATTTATTTTTCTAACACTAATATTTCTACACCAATTTGACACCCTTTTTCAAATGAATCACTTGTTAGAATTTTCGTAGAGTTTCTTTTTCAATTCCTATAACTCAGTCGAGGTGAATCTATGGGGATAATTTGAAATTGGAATGGAACCATGTATGAGTTACAATTAGAACTCAACATAATTTTTTGGTGGAAAGGTAAGGAACCCTCAAGAAATAAATCATAAATTTCTCACACAACATGCATATTGTTGATGGAAAGCTTGCCCCGAACCAATTGACATTAAAACCCATTATGGTTTTTATTTAAGACTCGTACAATTGATATTATCTCAATATTAATATTGTAATGACCATAACAATTATATATTATCACGGGTTAGTTTTAAATATCAAATATGACCTCCAATCCTCGAAAATTTAATTAATAATTATTTAGATAAAACCAATCCATGCAGAACATAACATCAAATTCAATGAGAAAAAAAATTCCAAAATTATCAGGAAGAAAATCCCCCCTAAAATTAATTAGAGAGAAATAATAGGCATGATATTAGACCATTATACCACTACTTTCTTCACTTATAATTTTATATGTAATCATTTTAGTGTTATATTGACACCCTTAATAAATTCATCATATATTAAATAATGGGTAGATATAGAGTAAAATAACACATCATGCAGTTATAGAGTGGATTGTATATATAATATTCACTAAAACATTATCATAATGTCATTAATAACAGTCAAAAATTTTCTTTCACCATTTATTTCAACTTAAGATGATAATGGTTTTGATCACCATCATTAGCCATTATATTTGGGAACTTGTTACAATTATTATAAAACTCCTTTCATTTGATACGCTCATTGGTGGGATGTGTATTCTTTAGGATTTTTTCATTATTCATATCATTAGATATCATAATACCTTCACTTCTAAATCCACTAGCTTAAAGACCTTCCCTTAATCAATTTAAACATTTAGTATCCCCCTTAAGATAGTTTTTTCCATGCTTCTTCCTATCCATTGATCCTAAAGAAAATCCCATCTTCTTATCTCCATGGTTCCAATATTTTCTATAGAATTCCATTTTACAAATCTAATATAAACCATATAATTGATTCATTACTCCCAATAACATTTTCATCATACTAGTAGATTGAAAAATCTATTCATTTCTACTATTGTCTCTAATGGACAACTTTCTTCATAGTCCTAGTTTTATGTCACTAAAGAAATGATCGATCATACATATAGGTTGGATGATAATACCATAAGAATACCACAAAAGTCTTAAAATATTTCCTCATATATACCAACAGATTCATCATCCTTTTTTATCACAATGAAGTCATCATCTATCTTCATAGGAAGATTATGTGGAATATAATTATTCAAATATATGTTATTGAACTCATCCTATTCCATGTAGTAAATTTCATCCTTTTTCTTTGTAATATTTATAAAATTACCGCATTGATCTACTTTACTGTCAAAATGGTAGACAACCAAAATGTATATTTCAAGTTCAGAATAATTTATAATGGAATATATTTTCATAGAGGCACTAATGCATTTTTTATAAACTAATGGACCATAAGACCAAATGAAATAAAGTTGGAGTTTCATCATGGAAGACTGCCAAACAATTTCTTCCCTATATTCTTTGTTTAGAATCTCTACATGATTTAGGTCCTAAGATATTTTTGTAATCAAAACAACAAATTTTTCAATTCCAACTCTGTTATCATCTAGATTCTTAGGTGTAAAATCATTTAACTGTCTATTATAGTCATTATTAACATGGTTCTATCAGGTTTCATCCATTTACTAAAACAAATTTTTTTTAAAAAAATCATATTGTGGAACCGAATCATCTTGAAAAATCAAATATATGATGTTTAAATCATTACACCTACCGCTAATCAATGAAAATTAGTTTTTTTTAGTTTATTAATTATCATTATCTAATTAATTCCTTCATGATTTTTTATAATTAGTTTGTGAATTTAAAAAGTGTATACACTGAGATTATCAAACTAGGTGTTCAGAAAGGCCCATTTCATTCACTAGGCCATGCCTATTTTTATCTCAATGAACCATTTTCAAAGTTATTACTCCTATGCACCCCTCTGCTAGACTCATATCCACTTATTGTATATATAAATGGATGTAATATCCTGAAAATTAGTATATATATCATTAAAATAAAATTAGGACATTTTCCAGTACATTTACTCATCTATAGGCTTATCCTTAAACATGCCATTAGTAAACTCACCAAGGTTTTCTCATCATAGTTTCAATATGATTACTACATCTATCATATAATAAAAATTAATGTTACATAGGACAATTATAAATAGATATTACATACTTTTTATGAATATTTATTGCATTAAAAAACACACATGAGGACTATAAGAGTTTATAATCTTTATAAACATGGAAAAACTAACAAATGGTTCTTATGTAAACTACAAAATATATTATTATGATCTTCGTACCTAGAACCTTTTTTAGTTAAATCATAAATAATACATTTCTTTATATCCTATGGAATGGAAACATAAGAATGTGTGAGCATAGTTTCTCAGTATGGGTAAAATGTATTGATCTGTAAGTATAACAAGAACATAAGGGTTTGAGGACATGAGAATAACATTTTCGAATAATATTTTACATATAGAATATCATAATTTTGAGTCATGAAATAAATATTGGAATTTCATTATACATTAATCATAAAATAATTAAAGAATATGATCCACGAGGTCCTAAAATTAGCATATGACAATGGATGTTGGTGTGCACAAATGAATAATAAATTTTATGTCAAGGATACCCACTAAGAAATTAATAACATGTTAGGATTGGAATAACAACTTCTGTACTAGATTTAGGCTTGAACTAACCACCCTTGTACCCTATTTTTCAGGCCTTGGATATGAACCAATGTTCCTAATGATATCATATGACTTTTACTATTAACCAATGGATTTGAGGGAGATATAGGTCCTACCCATCACATAATAAAAATCATACTCATGTGTACCTAAATATAATTAAAATTCATCATATCAAAACTAACGAAATGGAATGGGTTTAATTAAATTTCATCATATCATAACATGTATAAAATATATAGTATTTATAATCATTTCATAATTTTCTCATAGCGTAACCCATGGAAAATAAAAATTTTAAATAATAATTCCTTCATGTTATAACTTGTGTAAAACAAACTAGATTCATAAACATCATATCATTATAAATATAAACCATTTAGAGAAACAATAATAAGTTAATCTTTGGATCATATCCCCTAAAATTAATAAGTAACATTAATATATTTTATCATAGATGGAATATAATATTGTATGGTCATTTAATACATTTATTTTGAAATATATATATTATTATTTCAAAAATGAAATTTAAAAACATATAAAATATTCTAAACATTTTTTTTTAAATATTACCTTGATAATTTATAATGTTAATGATTTCTCATGGTGATAATATTTTTTTTTCATTTCATACACATTAAAACAATGATTTCGTTAACATTTTTAGATACAAAATGTGGGATTATTTGAAAGGTGACATAAATATTCATTTAACTTTTTTATAAAAAGTAAAATATGTGAAAATATATCTTTTAAAAATTAATAGTACGATAATAAAAAAACTAATATATTATCAGAAACCCTGGTTTTAGAAGACAAAAAATTTCCACCATAAGAGAGAAATAATATTAGTTTCTCATAAAAACATCTTCTGAATAATTTTAAGTGCCAAAGAGAGTGAAAAATGTACTATTAAATGATAAAATAATTTATAATCATAGGATAATAGAATTATTGTGTTTTTCGATAGATATTTTAAATTATTTAATCATTGGAAACATAGTCATGAATAATCCTGAAAAACTAAGATATTGTGACATAAAATCATTACTGCATGGGTATCATTGAATAGTATGCCACATGAAGTAATTAAATAAAATAGAACATAAAACATCTCTAGGATAAATATATTATGGGTATTACATGTCAAATGTTCGTTATATACACCTCATGAAAGAATATATGTGAATAATATAGTGTACGTCTCAAAAATGAAAAATTGAGGCCAATATCAATTACCTTATGCCTAGACTTCTATCATACACGTTAAAACATCCTCTATAATAAATATACACTCATTATACATCTATTAAATAATATATATATATATATATATATATCATAACATATATTATTTTAGTATAACAATTTTTTCACACTCTTAATAACAATTCATTGTTAAAGTGTCATTTTAGGTAATTACTTCATTTTTTTCATATATATTATCATTTGTTATTATTTTTTCTCCTCCCTTGATCATGCTTCCAGGATATCCATAATGTTAATAAATAATTAAATATCATATATATTCATGTAATATGTATTTATAGTAATATATCAATGAAATATATAGAAAATTATATACACCATTCATGGAGATAGTAGTCTGTACATACATACGACCGCTATTTCCATTTTGATGACATATTGAAAGGAAGAATTTTAAATGATATATTACCATTAAAAAATCCTTTTATGTAATTTATATCATATATTTTCATGAATAATATTCATATTATATTCCATGTAATGCTTGAAATAATTGCATCGCTTTGCGGGGTGGTAGTCCACCTTACACATGGTCGATGATTTCATAATCCATTTGATGAAAGTGGAGATGGTTGTAGATAATTACATTAGAATAAGAAAAAACTCAATATATTGAAGATATTTTTATTAATATATAATCAATTTATAATAATAATTTATGGAGGTGGATAAAGTAATAACATAATAACACTGATTGATGAATGTTACATCTTCTAGGGGTATTCTCCTTAGGTTTAAACATAAATCCGTAAAAGGTGGGATTTGTACCAAAATTAACTATTCTAGGGTGAGAGAACAGAATTTGGGAATTTAATTGGGTAGGTAATGGAAGAAATAAGGTTTCAAGGTTTGATGTTTAGAATATAATGGGTGGTCTTTTATAAATGATTTGAGCGGCACACCTATAATCATTTCAATGAAATAATTCCACCCACATTTGTTTCATGTATTAATCCTCCAAAAGGGAAGAATTGTAGATAATTGAAGAGATAGGTAAAAATTATGTCCCTAAAAATCTTTTTCAGATTTTTTTAGGTTATTTTCAACCCTGATCATTTTAGTTCACCCCTAGTAATCTCATTTTAATATTTACTACAACAAATTATTTTTACTATTTTGACTATTAATTTAGGTGAACAATTAATTTATCATTATTATATATTATAAATTATGTTCAATCATAATATAGAAACATTATTTAGAAATTATATTAAAAAATTGAAATTTTTAATTTAAAATTAATCCTTCAGGCATCATGAGAAATGGGTTTTTTAAATAGAAAATTTTCAAATATTATCAAAGAATATATATCGAAATCCAATGTAAAATTGATTCAAATAAAATAAAATTAATATTTGGATGTATAATAGAAATAATTTTATATTAAATAAATTTAAAATATAAATTTCCTTTATAAATAAAATAAATTAAAAAGAAGTTTTTATTTTTAATTTAGATTTTTTCAATATTTATAAAAAATGAATCATTTCTGAAAAACCCAAAAGAATAACCATCAAATAATTTTTACATGATGGTTTCAAATACCAATTTTACTCCATCAAATAAATGTTATAAATGTGTGAAAATTTAATTTTAATTATTTTCATAAAAATATATAAAATCATTTTATATGTAAATAGTAAATTTGAAACATATATTAACTCTATCGAAAAAAGTACATTTTTGCTAATATGTATCTTTTATAAAAAAATAAATAACAAATTACAATATTTTATTACTATTAATATTACTATGTTATATTAATATGTTGTTATATTCATATTTAAACAATTATATTTGTTATATATAATAGTTTTGTTAATAATTAGTGGTGTGTATAATGAAAGCTAAAAATGTTTTTTTTGTATTGAAAGATTAACTTGATGTTGTGTGTAATGTAATATATTCAAAAAAATTAATTTATTCAGAAAGAATAATTCATAAAACACTGGGTGTAAAATGTAAGTTTTTTATAATTTTTTATGAACTTAATTCGTATCATAAATTTTGGAATCAGATAAAGACAATGTGTATGGGTTATCAGAGATTTTTAAATGAGATAATGATTATCAATGATCAAAAATAATAATTTAATGGTTTATATGAGAATTATTTTCCACCACAACAATTTTTATATGATGAATGTCATAATAAGGTGAAAGGTATTGATTTGACAATTGGAATGAATGATTGTCAAGGTTAATTAAGAAATTCATAGAAGAATATGTCCATATTATTCAATCTAACATATTATTGATTTTTAATGAAAAATATAACATTGATATTATACTTCATATGAAAAACATATGTCATTATTTCACCAAATATTTATTTGATGTAAAAAGAAATAAAAAATATCTAATGTTGTAATGATTGAATTTATATCGATGAGAATACATTTTGAGTAAAATCCTATTAGGAAAGGATAACAAAATATATTTACCGTAGACTTTTCAAATATCGTGTTAGTGTGAAATTTTTAATTTTTTTTTTCAATTTTTATAATGTATTAAATCACATAGTGGGTATTATTCCAATGAGAAACCATGATGTCATTAAAGGATTTGAATTTATCAGGAATAGAGGATCCAAATTATCAAGTATTAATTTTCTAATTACTACTAGTTTTACTGCACGACATATTATCAATTCCTATTAGAAATGAAATCATGAAGTTCTACAAAAAATTTTATTCAACTTTCAATATTTTTTAATCCAAATATCATCAATATATTGGTGAATTATGTTTTACTCATACATTTCCAACTAAAAATATATTTCCCCCATAAATATTAATATAATGGTTCAATTGGATGTTCATTTATTATCAGAGATAATGTTATATGGGCCTATATATTAATGTTGGATATATTATTTTGATTTAAATATTAAAATTTTAAAGTAAAAAAATTTTAAATTCGTATTAATAAAAGGAAAATATGATTCAATAAATAAACAGTGAGTTAGGTGGTGGAGTTTTCTACTAAATACATGATTGAGGTGGAACCCATTGGTATACATATATATCAATATATAAAAATTTATAGTCATGGTTAGGGGATCTATTGAATAAAAGGAAATTAAATTTAACATGAAATGGTGACATAAAAAATTATAAAATTTGAAGATGTCATGAACTATCATGGGAAATCCTGGCCCAACACTATAGTTTATTTATAAAAATATTTTAAAGTTGTTCTTAATCACCATGTAAAATAAACATGTATTTTATAATCACAGAAACACACTTGAAAATGGTTTTTCCGTATAGAAAGTAAGAAATTAATTATTGGTGATTTTTTTGAGAATCTCACATAGTTCGCCCATACGTGGGATGTCAATGAAAAAAAAATTCTGTAATTCTAAATATGGAAGAAACAAAATCATAGTAACAAAAAGCTAAAATTCAAATATCATTTCATGTCCCATAAAATCAATACAATTATAATAAATAGATAATCCAAGTTACATGATGCTCAAAATGGATAGTACATACATGGTAAAATAAAAATAAAATAAACATAAAATACCAATCCAATGTTAGTATCAAGAGCGATGACAACCATAATGCATTATCCCCAAAACATATGGATGAGTTACCATAGTGAAGTTTATAATGAGGATCTTCCTATTAACCTTGACCTCAAAAATAAACTTAGTCTACAAAAATGGAGTGTTATGAGTATGGTGTGAAAAAAATTACCACACTACTTGAAAACATTCTACTAACAATGCATGTAATGGAGTATTTACTGATAGAATAGTGCTCACAACATGAGCAACGTTAAAATCTAGATACATTTATCAGTTCTACAAAATTCTGATAAAGGGGACATTTATCACAGCTAATAGAATCAATGATAAATGTAAATTTTATCAGTGATTTTATAAGTGGTGATAAAAGACCCATTTATCAGCTCATCAGTTTACTGATGCTAAATGAATCATTTAATTGAAATTTTTTAATCATTGATAATGGTCATTTTATCTGCACTATAGATGTGAAATAATGTACATCATTCTCAATTCTTTTATAAACACTAATAAATGTTTATTTTATCAGGGTTGATACATGTGTTCTACAAAATATAGATGAAATGAAATTTAGAACAGAAATACTAGAAAAACACAATAAAATAAACATTTAAAACATTGGTTTCTAGAATTATGTAAATAAAAATTATTTCATACATTTAAAAGAAATTATATCTATCAATGTTACCATTATTTCTTTAGACATTTTTTATCAAACTTCCAATATTCCTTTAGAAACTAAAATCAAACCCCATCAACATAAAAAAATAAACCTATATAAAATACAATTGAAATGAGTTATACTAAAACGAAATAAATTATTTATAAATATGAAATAATACATTAATTACATGGAAAATGATTTAACTATGAATATATAAAAATTAAAATTGTAATTGAGAAGAGAGAGTGGAGTTTCTCTTCCTACGAAGGAAATGGAGAGAAATCTAAAGATAGTTATTAAAGTAATACTACAGGGTTAAAAATTTTCTGAGGGAGAAGAATAATGATTTAAGGACATATCATCCAAACATGAACATATAAATATCCATGTATAAGATAAAAATTATTATGTGAGTAATAATAAATAAAAATTAATTAACCGTAAATGTGAAATAATTCATTAATTCTATGGAATATAATTTTACTAAGAAAACATCAAGATTACCTCTTTTATTGAGCAGAGACATCGTAATTTATCTTCCTATGAAGTTACGAAAAATGGTTAGAAATCATTTATAATAAAAAAACTATGTAAAGAATAATGAAAATTAAATCAACATTTTATTATATTTTTTTTTAAAAAGAGAAATTATATTGTAAAATTACCTATATTTCATTCCAAATGGTTTCATTGGTCTAGATATATGCTAATAACAAAACTATAGAAACTATGTGAACATCACTATTGTTGGTTAACTACCGCATAGCATAGAATCTTACTAATCTTCCTTTATTATGTCCCCATTATTCTCTCACCCCACACATTCTCTCCACGATATCTATCATATGACCATTCATAATTTACTTTTCATTCTCTTCGTGAACCCATTTAGTACATGCAAAGATGCATAACGCTTGTAGCTACATGCATATATAAAATGGGTGTCAGAACATAAGGAAATGTGAACGTTGAATAGTTATATGATATAGATTATGGAAAGCGTATGTGAGATCATAGAATCACGAGGATGATGGGTAGAAAATTTAGGTCATATACTATTCTAAACTGTAGTGACCCAACAATAGTGAAGTGCACAGAGAATCATTAGTTTTGTTATTTAATTTTTGAATCATGCATAACCAAATCATGTTTTGGCTTCATTGATCAATTGAGTCAAATATAAATCAATATTCTTCCATAACACTACATCAATATAAATAGTATCTAAAATGATAAAAATACGGAATATAAATGAATATACAAAGAAGGAACAAAGAGATATTTCAATAGAAATAGATATCTCAAATCAAGAATGATAGAACTAGGGGAACTAATTCATGAAATTCTAACTATTAGAAGGTTAAAATTTTTAAAAAACAATTTGAACTATGAAATGATAATTTCATAAGACTTTTATAATGAAAGATGAACTTACAATATCCACAAAACAGAAATGAGGAAACTATATGAGAGAAAAAAATATAGCCAATGTGTTTATACTTATTCTAAAACAACTCATCCAAAATTACATTGTCCACCAGCATCTAGAAAAGTAGATCCTTATAGAAGAGGAATAACTCCTTGATCTCTAGATTAAGTCCCCCAGTGAAAAGTGATTCATTCAAAATATCCTATGAGACAACCTCTCCAAAAAAGGAAACATGTTCTTTAATGTGTTCAACATAAGCCTTCACTGTCCACCAACCATTCTGGATACTCATGAGAAATTCCAATTTATAATTTGTCACATCCTCGGGTATATACCCTCAAACAAAGTTGAAATTAATGAATTCTCATGTCATCCCTATTTGCATCATTGGTGGGAAAAATAAATCCCACTCTACAAAATCTAGACCTCCAAGTAGACCCAAAACATCACAAACTGTATTAGATTTGGTCGCTCCAAACACATTTGAGGACATGCTCAACTTCCTAAAGCAACATCACTTCCTCAAACTAACCTTGATTCCAACGGAATATGGGAAACAATTGAAGAGAATCAAAAACAGGATGAGACCCACTTGAAACATCTGGGAACTTTTTGGGTGGCATATTATGAATAACAAAAAAATATAAAAATCATGTTCAGAATCAATCTGAAACACATTAGAGTAGAACATCTTGTTTGAAAAGAACTGGCTCACAAGAAAAATTTCATTTCAAAAAAATAATGTTCTCTTTTAACACCAATATTAAATTCTTAATTTCAAACCACCTTCTTATAAGGCAACATTTTAATATATAATAACCAACATTTTTGTTAATAATACACAATTCTGGAAAACATATTCCCCCTTTCCAAAAACAATTTTAGAAAACCATTCCAAGATGATCCAAAAAACAGAGCATTTATATTCTCCACAATGGAAGATGAACGAGGTAACACCCACACTAATACAATATTTATCATGAAATAAATTTCACAGTGGTCATAAATTATCTCTCTTCATGCTTCCATGATGTTAAACATCATAGATTCATCCTATAAGACTGACATTAAAGTGCATATTGTCTCTCATCCTACTTTCAAGAAGTCTAACTGCACAAATTTATCCTAGCAGTAAGGCATTAATCTACACAATGTATGTTATCCTGGTAATTATACATTAAACTACAAAAAATCATTATAGAAGAATGGTGATAAGCTTCACAACATCTCACATCCTGGTTGAATGACATTAAACTACCCAAATTAATCATGACACTATGATGAAATATAATGCATCATATCTCATCCTAGTTGCATTAAGTTAAACTATAAATATTCTTCTTGTTATTAATCCATTAGAATACAAAAACGATTCACGTTGTCAGTGAAGAGGAGATAAGATGTATGGTTTATTAATTTTAAGAAGATTAAAAAACAAACCCAATAGATCAAACAAAGATATAGTAAAATTTGAAATTAACATACATTGGATTCTATCTTTGATAGGTTTGAAGGATAATAGTGGAGTCATTTCAACAACATAGGTGTTCCATAAGATCTATACAATTTTGATGATTTAGTACAAGTTATGTTTCTTTTAAATAATCTGGGAACATGTTAGATAGTGATTTTGGAAAATCACTGATAATGATCCATTTTATCAATGTTAAATTGATAAGAACTAATAAAAGATATCCTTATCAGTGCTAAAAAGTGCTAATAAAGCTCAATATTTATCATCACTCAGAAATAATTGAAAAAAAACATCTTTATTAGAGATAATATTTAGTGCTGATAAATATGGATCTTTCTTAGAACTATAATTTTACTATTGATAAATATTTATTTCAACAAATTTATATTAATTTTATAAGTATTAGATATATATAATCATTTATTTATAATAATATAAATACTTTCTTAAAAAATAATAATTGTTTATTTATATTAATTATAAATATATTAAATATAAATTTTCAAACATATTTATTCATTAATATTTATTTACAAATATTTTCATTACATTATTAGTGGATATATAATCCTAAATACAATAATTTTAAAAATGAGTGAAATCGAATCATTCAAAATGAATGCACTTTAAAAATATTGAAAAAATGGATAATATTTAATAATTAAATATAAGCTATTTAACATATATATATATATATATATATATATATATTGTAGTAAAGATGATTACCTAATAAAAAAATAAATCATAAAAATAAACATATATTAATAAATAATTGAA
This sequence comes from Viscum album, assembly GCA_963277665.1. Taxonomy (NCBI): domain Eukaryota; kingdom Viridiplantae; phylum Streptophyta; class Magnoliopsida; order Santalales; family Viscaceae; genus Viscum; species Viscum album. The sequence continues at coordinate 1,541,339,561 of OY728135.1, read as the reverse complement.
AGTGATCAAATTCACCAATTATTTAGAAATTAAAAAATATTAAAAATGACTTCCATATTTGTAATATAATTAATAATATATAAATAAATTTTATGGATTAAAAACATAATATATTAAATGTATCATGTTAATAATGAAATTCTAAAATATACGAAAATTTTAATAAATTCCAAATATATAAGGTGTTTATGCCTATTTATATAGTGTAAATATATTTGTGTTTGCATTTGTATATAAATTTCATTAATTACAAATATATATATATATATATATATATATAAACGTGAAATCAATATAACACATGATTCTTGATATATGTTAAATTCAAAAAACAAAACAACATAAATAATTAATAATAAATTTATATTTTTTTAATTAACAAATTTATTATTTTATATATATTTATATTAATTATTTATTTATATATTACAATTTTTAATTACTATATATATATATATATATGATAAATATTCATTTTTATTAATAACTGTATTACTAATAAATTTTTAAATAAATTTGGAATTTATTCATTAATAATTTTTTTGCCTAATTATCTATAAATTTATATATCTACATTTAATATATAGTATTATTCAATATTTATTATCTATATAAATATATGATAATTTTATTCATTTTCATAAAGAATTATTTAATTAATATAATGTTTAATTTTTTTCATAATTTACTAATTTTAGATTTTTATTTGTTTAATTATTTCATTTTATTCCTTGTATATCTCTATATAATTAATATATCATATTTATTAATTTGTAAATTATATATATATATATATATCATTTTGAATAATAATTATATAATTAATTAAATTGTTTAATTTTTTTAATTTTATTTTCTGAATATTTATCTGTGCTAAGAAAGTGCTGATAAAGGTTACTGTTTTTCAACACTTTATTGTTAGCGCTCATAAATGGTAACTTTTATGAGGGAAAAATAAATCACTTATAAATAGATACCTTTATAAACACTAATATAAATCATTGATTAAGGTGGCCTTATATCCGTTCTAATCAAAATGAACTGATAAAGGGTACCCTTTATCAGTGCTTATTTTAGACCTGATGAATATGGACTTTCTCATCGCATTATTCTAGCCTTGATAAATGATGGACCAATAAAAGGATAGTTTTGTAGTAGCTCTAGTATATTTCTACTAATAATATACTACATCTGTTTTATTTATCTAAACATCCAATAAATTTTAGTAGAAAATACAATACATGAAATTAAGTTTTTTACATTTTTGAAAAACAAATCATGGGAATGTCAGAAGTTATATTTTATAAAATATGAATTGTTCTATGAATATACCATTAAATCCAACCATTTTAAATCATTTTCAAAAAAAACATTTACAATACCATTTGTAAAAAAAATTGAAGCACAAAATGGTAGCACCTGGACAAACCCAAATATGGTGAAAATTTAAGAAGAAAACATGAATTGAAAGTACATGAAAATGAATAATAATAAAAAACAAAATCCATCTTCTCAATAATACCTAGAATAAGTGGGTAATATTCAAATAAATAGTAAACATTAAAATATTTCATTGATTATATAAATCTGAGGAAACAATATCATGGTAAATAAGTGGATAAAATGTAATAATAATAATTACTTTAGTAGTAAAGTGAATTATTTACAATTAAATGAAATCATGGGAAACTAAAAAATCATAGTGATATGATCCTACACATACTCTAGATGAACCCTCCATCAACAAATAAATGGGGTTTATTTCCAGTAAAAACTTGACATTAACCCATTAGTCTCATCTGTGGCACACTGATAGATAAAGATGATTATAACTAGAGGTTAAAAGTTAGTATGTAAACATAACTATGATAGCATTAGTGTCTCAATATACCAAAAAAACACATTTGAAACCATCCCAATATACCGTTTTTGGGTTTTTAAGGATTCATCATGTTACCATATTTAGCTCACAAGTTTTTTGGACCCTGATATTTTTATTTTTTCTTGTTATAGAAAGAGACAACATTCATCATGAAGATAAATTTAATGATATATTTTGAGATACCAATGAGTTGGGATGATAATTATATGGGATATAAAACATTTAAAGATTTAGATGGTTGAGTTGGTGTTGGATACTATATAATTTTTTAAGTCAACACGTGGTTATCATTGATTATAAAATGGTAGTGCAAGAATTTTACAAGGTGTGGTTCTATTGAAAAGAGAGGAGGGGGTATTAGAAATATTCATACTGTAATGATAAAAATTAATCTAATATATATATGATCAATGTGTATAAATAGATACATATGTAATCTTTTTCACTTATTTTTAATTTCATAATTATAATAGTTTTTATTATTCTCCCATTGACGTAGGATAATGGTATGAACCACAAATTATTGCGTCTATTTACATTTTATTTTTGATTTTACATTAAAATTATTTTTATGTGTGTGATAGGTGAATGTCTAAGAATTGGTGATTCAATAGTAGTATGCAACTTAATTAAAATTTTATAAGACAAAATATAAGTACATGTACTAGAAATTTTATTACATAAAGCTTCTGGTGGATAAAAATTTATAGTGAGAAAAAGTTAATGTATCTGACAATTGGATGAGGGTTTATTCTCCCTATTACTATAAAGTGGTAGTGGGGATTCATTAGAAATAATTATGAACAGATATATCATTATTAGTACTCTCAAATTCATATTGGGTTCATCTTTTCAACTATTATCATGAGATATGGAAATAAATAAAGTAAAGGTTCAAATCAGTATGTTTAATGAAACCGACTGTGGATTATATAGAATATTGATGGAAGATGATCTAATCCAAAACGATATCATACATATAATGGGAGGAGAGTATCATATATTTATGGAAAATTTATAGTTATAAAAGTTATAAATAATTTTTCGCGGAATAGTATTTGTGATGTTGGTACATAACAATTCATTAAACATATGAAATAAAGAGAATAAAAATGTGCTTTCGTAAACTATATCAGATATGTATGAAAAAAATAAGTCATTAAAAAAGTTATTTATAAATGGAATTATTTTTATTATGATGTTATCATAATTTATTTCAGTATCTGATCTTTTGAATGACTTCAATATGACTAAAATTCACCTAGAAGAAGTAATTGTGACTTTCTTGGATGACGTATGAAAAATGTTACTAAATTAAACTTTTAAAAAATGTACAGATGGAATAGTAAATAAAATATCTAATTCCAATAGAAATATTGATATGGTAATTGTATATTCCAATAATTTTATATTTAATGGGTATATATGGAGAAGAGATGTCAAATTTACATCACATAATTATCTTAGAACTTACAGAAGGGGACAATCATCTTGGAGAAGGAGTAAATAAGGACTAAAAGAAAGTCTATGAAGAGGTATCATAAAATTTAAATTGTTATAGAAAATAAATTTTGGAAATTAATTATGTGATGAAATATCAATAGGAATTGTAAAAATCTTAATATTAACCTATAATAATGACATCAAAAATTTAATTTTTTTATTTCAATGGGTAGAAGTGATAATTCACTATCCACTGTTCATAATCCAAACAAATCATGTGTGGTTATACTTTATGAAACCTTCCACTTAATGTAAGATCCTAATTCATGGTAAATATAAAATTATGATAAATCCTGATAGTTTATCTATATAAAGATAAATTTTTAGATATTATCATAAAGGGTGGTGTTGAAATACAATTGAAAAATTGGAGTATTCCCTGGTTAAACAAATTGTAACACATACCATGTCTTAAGAAGAATCCAATTTAGTGGGGGAATTTATATGATTAATGATAAAAGGAAAATATTATAAATGAATTCTAGAATGTGACTGACAGATCCATGGTTGTGGTAAGTGTCTTAATGGACAGTACACTTTACCTTACCAGAAATTTATATGGAATGAAAATGACTATAATTCCATCCTCAAATAACGTTATCATATAAAATTGAAAACATTGTCAACATCATTAGAAGAACATGAATGTTTTATTATTGGTGTAATATTTTAGGCTTCATCATAATACCATTATATGTTGTGAAAATTGTCTTCTTAAAAAACAAAAAGGGTTTCATTTATGATGAATGGATTGAAGCCCATGCAAGAAAGCTAGATTTTTTTTTACCAAAATACATGTTGACTTGGATCAATTAAATATCATAGATTATCAGGTTACATTTTTGAACACATTTACTAGTATATGGAGATGGAATGAGTTTATTTTCATAAAATTAAATCTCATATGTTTAGTACATTTTAACAGTTGGAGTCATTTGTGCAATTGGAATGTGGAAAAAAGTTGAAATTACTTATATATAATAATGATGGAGATAAAAATGGTAATAATTTTTTAAAAATATATCTGAATATGGGGATCAATATTAATGTATTAGTACCAAAAATTCCTTAACAAAAATTGAGTGGAAAGGGAATAAACAATAAATTATTTGATAAGGCCATATGCATTATGGAGAACTTTAGAATACAGAAAACAATTTGGGTGGAAGCGATCTAAAAAGAATCATGCTAGGAAAATGGAAACACAAACTCTATAGTGGGACATTTTTTAGCAGAAGAGCTATGGGTTGTTAAGTTACCTTGTGTTTCTCACCTCAAAGTATCGTGTTTCATTTCATATTTTTTTGGTGCAAATTACAATGATAAGGTGGATTAAAATTTCAATGCACATTATCAATTATGATATGATAATGAAGAATTTTTCTACTGAATATTGATTAATTATCAAAGAAAGATCATCATGATTCAATATAAAATAAATAATGAAATGATTGTATGGAAGGATTTGACCATGGAAAAATCCAAATTTATGCGAATGAGATCAAATTTTTAGGTAAAATTTGCTCGAGATGAAGAAATATGGATATAAAAATTACCATGGATACTATATTTTATAAATATTAAAAAAATTACATAAATGATATTATATCAATAATTCTCAATGACTTCGCATGTTTGGGGGAATGATCTGGTAGCAATTTAATCCCATGTTAAAGCACTAATAGTTAAATCACCCTAAATTGATGCTCTTGAGTCTTCATAAACATATCTAAAAATATATTATTGAGTTTGGAGACTAGGCCATAGGTATAACGTTGATGAAAAGAACTAACATATAATAAATTCAAGAGAACCCACATGTCTAGAAGAGGTAGAAATTCATAGTGACTTAGAGTAATATGATTCAATAGTATGGGAAGAGATGAATTCATTAATGTTTTGTATAACATATAGTATCATTGTAATTCTAGGATTGAAATTAGTACAAGATAAAATATGGGTTAAATTTTTGAGGGATTAAGTAAATGGAAGTAGAAGATACAAGTCACAAATTTTGGTGAATGGATTCCAATATAAGGAAGTTATTTGTACCCCTGAATTTTTTTACTAGTAGATAAGTATACCTCCATAAAGATATAGATGAACATCATTACATATGAATTTTAAATAAAATATTGTGGGTGTTATTATTATATTTCTTCTTGATGATATAGAGAATGAGATCTAATTAAAGGAGCTTAAGGGTTTTGAATAACATCAGAAAGAAATAATTATTTTTAAAATATAGAGATATTTATATTTATACTAATACATACACATCTATAGAGGAAGTATAAGTTAAATGATTTTAGGACTAAATAAGGTTTCAAAAATAAGAAATTGATAAATGCGTTTATCATAAGTCTAGGAATAATTGTTATTATGCATTAGTCATACTTTATGTGAATGAAATGGTTTTTATGGTTCTGAATTTTTAACAAATTCATGTGTTGAATATGATGTAGTGAGATTACTTGCAATGAAATATATTATTAATTATAAGAGAATCTAGGAATGATAATATAGTATGATTTCATGTTCAATACTTTGGTGATATACCATATGGAATACATTTGAAATATCATAGTGAAATGAGGAATTACTGGATATAAATTTAAAAAAACCTGTATATTTAAAAACATCAAATTATCCACTACATGTGCAACTTCAATGAAAGATGAGGTCCATACATTGATAAATTGATTTATGATTGAGTTGTGGGATGTTAGATATATGAAATTATTTTTATTTAACTTTGTAGTTCTTTTAATATAGGAGTAGATTGTCTATATTCATTTATCCTTAGGAATGAGCATTGGGAAGAATTCAACTGAATCATCTGATACATGAAGGGATCCCCAAGAATATCAGGATTCAGGAAAGCCTGATCCCATTAAAAGAAATTAAAAATTAAAGAGTACAAAGAGCGTTCAAATTGTAACATCCCAAGTAATTAATGAATAATAGATATTTTTATCTCTGTCTATTAATGATTAATATAGTGTTATAGGGGCTTAAAATGAAAATAAATACAATCTTATGCATGGAATACACTAATATTCTTAAAAGATTGTTTTAGTGCCTTTTGATGGCAAACCATTTTTGAGTCTATATTTTGACAATTTTATAAACTATGTTTGTCAAAATAAACTTATACTTTATGATTGGGACAACAAAATTTACCTTGTGTGAATTTTTGGTATTTTTCTGACAATGTTCATTTTTTAATGAATAGTGAAAAATACGGCATTTTACATCAAAACTGATTTTTAATCTAATTTATTTATATGATTAGATTATGTTTTGAATTGGTTTTGAAGTGAAACTAGAATATATTTTTACCATTTTATCCAATGGTGGTCATTGGAATCAATTTCACTTTGAAATTAGACTTAAACTGGTGTCAATCTTTTGATACTTATTGTTTTGTAAAAACACGCTTTTTGCTCTGGCAGCGGGAATTAATTATTAAATTAATTAATGTGACTTATATGATTTGAATTTTGTAAAATAGACCTCATTTTTGAATTCGGAATATCAAATATAGCTTAGGGTGAATTTTTGGTAATTTTCTGAAAAACTTCAATTTTTGATGAATAGTGAAACCACTAAGTGGTAATCAAGCAAACTGATTTTTCAGTTAAATGAAAGTTTACCACTAATGTGTATTGAATTTTGAAAATACGACATACATGGTTGTCATTAAGATGTAAAATGTGGTTTAATGAGATTATAATAATTTTTTGGTGAATAGTAACTTATTAAGTTCTTAATCGCGATTAGTGGTAATTAGGGTAGTTTAAGGTATAAATAATGCTTTAATAATAGGAAATGACCTAGACACATGTCCCAACCTTATTGGTTGTGTCATGCCCGACCAAGACAAGCCATGGGTAAACTTGGGGACCCCATGGAGACACTTTGGTTTGGAAATGACATAAATAACTTTTTATTAAATGTTAAAGTAAAAATGACACAAACAAGAGATGTTTTACGAAAAAAAAATTTATATGAGGTTATAAAGATCATATTTTTGATTATAAATATTCATTGGAAAGATAAAACGATTTCCTACATCATAGTATTTTTTTTAGGATTTTTAGACATTATATAAATTAAATTATTTATGACATAATAATGATGCAGCGATGACATCATTATTTGATGATTTAAATAAAATGGAAAGATAATGTAAAATCTATAAACTACACATGTCCAAAACTTATTGGATGAGTGGATTTAGAAGCCTTATCACCTTATCCACGAATTATATCAATGTGGGACCTTTTAAAACAGAAAAACATTTTCAAATAAAGTAATATTTCTTTAATTTCCAAAAGTGCCCCTCCTCTCCTCTTATAAAAGGCCCTCACCTCTACCTCATTTCACACACTACTAAAGCCTTTGGCTCGGCCAACCCCTGACCATTTACTCTCTCCACATCCCTCTCCTCATCCTATAGGATTCCCTTTGGGCAGAATCCTTTCAAAGGAAGCCTTTAGGCTCAAATCAAAAGGAGTTACACTTTTAAAGGTAATTCATTCTCTCATGTTCATTTGTTTTATTTTGTTTCTCCAACCCCCTAAACTATTTTTATTTACTTATTTTGTAACAAAACCAGTATCTTAAATATACAAGGATGTTTTTATAATATTTATTTGAGATACACTCTCACAAAACTACATCAAATGGTTAAAGAACATACGTTTTCCGTGGATGGAGAAATTTTGCCTCCCGAAACGATGATTGTTCAACACTCATTTAACACCTTCAAAGGTGTACATTATGATGTAACTATTTTTATATATGATATATAATATGTTTATGTTTTCCTTAAGCTTCTGTTTTTTTCATTTTGGGCATACCTTAATGGTTTCCATTATGGGAAAACACGATATCTTCATTTTAGGAAGTGCGGACTACCGCCCCCTCAAAGTGATTTGATTCGTTAAAAACCATTTGTGGGACATATAAAGGATGGAACTATGATATAATATATTATATTATACTGGAATTATAATATACCTTTATATCATTATGATTCTATTCTATAAAAAACGAAATAGCAATGAAAGTAGCGTTCATGCGTACGTACGGCTTACCGTCTCCATGAACGGTGCATTTCATTTCTTACCTCTAAATGATTATGTAATATTATAAATGAATGTATGTACTGGATATATATGAAATATATGATATCTAAATCATGAATACCATTCTGGATATAATGAAACTTTGACCAAATTAACAACATGTAAGTGTAAGAAGTCTATTTTTGACTTAAGAACCAAATACGGACAAAATGAACATTATTAACTTAACTGATTACACGATGTTCATAACATGGTATAAAAGGAATAATGAACTCGAAAAAGATTCATAAGAAAGTAGAGATTAACTCAAGTTTATTATTCATGATATTAAAGAATGGTCGGGTCAAGTCGGATATGAGGTATGGGACTTCGTCTCAATCTCCTTTCATTGAGGCATATTTTATTTTATACACAACTTTCTTTTATACGGTGTATAAACCCTTTTTACTTTTACATTTATTCAAAAGGAATCTTTTTTATACGAAGCGTTTACTAAACGACAAAAGGGAATGTTTTTGTCGTACGTATGCGGCGACAACGACTTCTCCGCCGTCGTGACCGTTATTTGAGTTTCGGCTTCCTCTACAAGCCATACCTTCTTTTTAAAAGAAAAATAAATACCATGTTTTACTTTTCTTTTCTTTTAGTATTGAAATTGGTTTTCATAATGTTTTTATATCAATGTGTTGTATTGATATCTCGTGATTGAAATGTGGAAATTTTATGTTTCCTTTATGCATGTTTTATGTGATATGATTATGTTATGGTTCTTGGGCATTATTATGAAGACTGGTGGTTCCGTGATAAACTAAGGGCGGGTGAGCCCGTTATAGCTCTCCAATGCATTGGGTAACACGAAGGAGTGAAACGTTAAGGTTTATCCGAAGAGATTTTAGGGAATATACTGTGATGGGTATTCCAAACGTAACAAATAGGGCTACTCCCTACGGAAGAATGTTATGAATGCCTCAAGTTACCTTTATGTCTTATGATTTCTATGATTTATTCATGATTTTATGAGGTATGTTAAAGTGCCTATGTTTTATGGGTAAAGTATGATTTCATTCTTATGTATATATGAACTCATGTTTCCTTTCCATGTTTTTTTTATAACCCATACTGAGCTTTTTATGCTCATCCCATGTTTTTTTGAAATGTTTTTCACAGGTCAAGGGAAAGGTACATGATATGATGATAGTGTCAAGGAAGTGTCAAGAAATAATCCATGTTTTATTTTAAATGTTTTTTCGTTGATGGGAATGAAGAATACTATCTTTATGTAACCACTTTGTTTATATGTGGAATGTAATGCAAGTTTTATGATCTAATTCTCTAAAACTCTAAACCCGAAAAGATCCTCAATGTGTAATCTTGTAATAACTCATGATTAAGTAAGGTTTAAGGCTGGGTCCTTATAGTTGGTATCAGAGGTCGGTTTAGATAACTTTAGGAGTTAGAATTCTATTAAATGATTATCCAAAAATATTTTTTTTTGAAATGATATAGCATTTAAAGATTACCATGTTGCTTCATCTAAGACATGTTTGTTCAGAATGGTTTTTCGCAGAGGAAATAGGGAAGCAGTGCTAGGAAGGCATACAGAAGGAAATAACCTTCCGAATCAGCATCCAGAAATGGTCGGAATTAGAACTGAATAGTTTGTTGCAGTAATGGCACAGTTGACTCAAGCGATAAATGGCGGTGGTATCCATGCACGAGATCAGCCAGAACAACCGCAGAGGAACATGTTAGTGGTGGAACATTTCATGAGGCAACATCCACCATCATTCAGAGGACCATCTGACCCTGTTCTAGCTGAAGGGTGGATTAAAGCACTGGAGAAGATTTTTTATGTCATGGGTTGTTCAGAAAATCAAAAGGTTAGTCTTGCTATTTACCGTTTGGAGGGTGAAGCAGATCAGTGGTGGTCTATGGGTAAAAATATCAGGGACGCCGATGAGATTGATGCTCTTGACTGGGATGAATTCAAAGGTATGATTCTTGAGAAGTATTTTCCTAAGGCTGTTCAACTTAGGATGGAAAAGAAATTCTTGGAATTGAGGAAAGAGGAAGACTCAGTGGCTGCCTATGAAGAAAGGTTCACTCGATTGGCGAGGTATGCTCCAAATTTTATCCGGGACCTTGATAGTAAAATCAATCATTTCTACTCAGGATTAAAGCCAAAGTATCGAAGGGAATTAGATTCTAGAGAGTTTAAAAGTTATGAAAATCTTGTTCGATGTGCTGAGAAGGTGGAAATGGAGTTTGCCGATGACCAAGTGTTCTATAACAACCAGCAGAAGAAGAGACCGAGGTGGCAGGAGAAAGGTAAGAATTCTTCAAAAAAAGTCTGATGGTAAGAGAACTAAGTTTTCAGTTTGTGATAAATGTGGCAAAAGGCATGCTGGGGAATGTCTTCTGAATTCTGGGAAGTGCTACCGATGTGGTAATATGGGACAAAAGGCTCGTGATTGCACTGAAAAGGATCAAGGTGAATGTAAGAACAAATTTGATTTACAGTTAGTGAAATGTTATAAGTGCAATGAGATGGGTCACTATGCAAACGAGTGTCCGACAAGGAGCTTGAGTGATGGGAAGCAGTTAGACTACAAGCAGAAAGGGGTGGTGAAATCCTTTGCAACTACTTCAGCAGATGTCGGGCCATCAAATGAAGTTGTATCAGGTACTTTGTTTGTTTTTTCAGATTATGCCAGTGTGTTGTTTGATTCGGGGTCTACACATTCTTTCATCTCTGAAACCTTTTCTAGTAAAATGGGAATACCATCTCAAGAAATGACTCCTGAACTTTTGGTAAAAACACCTGGGGGAAGTGTCGAGGCAAAAATAATTTATAAGAATCTTTCTATCCTTATCTGTGGAACGAACCTACTTGCAAACCTTAAAAGAAAAGAAACTGTATGGGAAATTCAGCAAGTGTGAGTTTTGGTTGCAACAAATTTTTTCCTTGGTCACATTGTTTCTAAAGATGGAATAACTGTTGATCCTGCAAAAACAAAAGTTGTGGAAGAATGGACAAGACCCACAAATTAAACCGAGATTCGTAGCTTCCTTGGTTTGGCGGGCTATTACCGAAGGTTTGTTAGAAATTTTTCACGGTTATCTAGTCCAATGACTAAGATAACTCAGAAGGGTGTTAAGTTTATCTGGACAAAAGAATGTGATGATTGTTTTCAGGAATTGAAAAGAAGATTGGTGAATTCTCCCGTTTTGGAACTACCTTCTAGGAATGGTGAGTTTGTTATATACAGTGATGCTTCATTGAAAGGACTTGGTTGCTTCCTAATGCAGAATGATCAGGTAATTGCTTATGCTTCACGATAATTGAAAACTCATGAGATAAATTACCCTACACATGATTTGGAATTAGCTGCTGTTGTTTTTTTCTTTAAAATTTGGAGGCATCATTTGAATGGAGTAAAGTGTGAAATATATACCGATCACAAAAGTTTAAAGTATATATTCAATCAGAAAGAGTTAAACATGAGACAAAGGAGATGGCTGTAATTAATCAAAGATTATGATTGTACAATTCATTACCATCTGGGAAAAGAAAATAAAGTGGCTGATGCTTTGAGTCGAAAAAGTAATGCTTCATTAACAATGTTGTGTTTGGAACGTGATCCTTTGGTTAACGATTTGATGAACTTTGGCATAGAAGTTGTTGGTGCAGGATGTCCTTCTTTTTTGTTTCAGGTATCAGTGAGATCATCTCTATCAGATAGAATCAAGCAAGCACAGAAGCAAGATAGTGAGTTGCAGAAAAAGGTAGAGCTGGTTCAGAAAGGTAAGTTGCCTGAATTCAACATTGATAATGATTGTGTTTTGAGATTTGGGAGGAGATTGTGTGTGCCTTGTGATTCACAGTTGAAGAGAGAGTTGTTATGTGAAGCTCATAGTTCTCCGTTTTCAGTTCATCCGGGCAGTACTAAGATGTATAGAGATCTGCGGGAGTATTACTGGTGGGATGGAATGAAAAGTGATATTGCTGATTTTACTGTGAAGTGTTTGACTTGTCAGCAGGTTAAAGCAGAGCGGCAGTTACCGAAAGGGATGCTTCAGCCTTTACCAGTGCCAGAGTGGAAATGGGAGAATATATCCATGGACATTGTTGTTGGATTACCAAAGACATCTCGAGGTAATAATGCAATTTGGGTTATTGTTGATCGCTTGACCAAATCTGCTCATTTCCTTGCTATATGAGATACTTTCTCTCTTGATCAACTTTCCCGTTTGTATCTTAAGGAGATAGTTAGGTTACATGGAGTTCCTCTCTCCATTTTATCGGATCATGATCCCAGGTTTATTTCTAACTTTTGGAAAGGCCTTCAGAAGTCGTTGGGTACTAAATTAAATTTTAGTATAACTTTTCATCCTCAATCAGATGGGCAGTCAGAACGAACAATTCAGACATTGGAGGATATGCTACGAGCCTGTTCTATGGATTATCAGGGAAGCTGGGCCCAACATCTTTCTTTGGTTGAATTTTCATATAATAACAGTTTTCATTCCAGTATACAGATGGCGCCATTTCAGGCATTATATGGGAAGCGGTGTCGAACTCCAGCTTTCTTGGATGAAGTGGGTGAACGGAAGTTGATGGGACCAGAATTGGTAGAAGAGATGGCAGAAAAAGTTCAGCTGATTCAGAAAAACATGAGAACAGCTCAGAGCAGGAAGAAGAGTTATGCGGATAACTGGAGGAAGGATCTATCTTTCGAGGTAGGTGATCATGTTTTTCTCAAGGTTTCTCCTTGGAAAAGTGTGATGAGTTTTGGTATGAAAGGAAAGTTGAGTCCAAGGTTTGTTGGACCATATGAAATTCTGGAGAGAGTTGGATCAGTTGCATGCCGAGTGGCTTTACCTCAGAGTTTATCTCAGGTACACAATGTTTTTCACGTTTCGATGTTGAGAAAGTATATGCCAGATCCATCTCATGTTTTGAGTCCAGAGGTAGTTCAGCTGGAAGAGAACCTATCTTATGAGGAACAACCGGTCCAGATTCTGGACCACAGGGAGCAAGTGTTACGGAATAAGGTGATTAAGCAGGTAAAGGTTTTGTGGAAAAACCACATGATTTAAGAGGCAACATGGGAATCAGAAAATTCAATGAGGGATAAGTACCCCCATTTATTCGATAAGTAAATAAATTGCGGGGACGCAATTTTCTAAAGGGGGGAAGGATGTAACATCCCAAGTAAGTAATGAATAATATATATTTTTATCTATGTCTATTAATGATTAATATAGTGTTATAGAGGCTTAAAATGAATATAAATACAATCTTATGCATTGAATACACTAATATTCATAAAAGATTGTTTTAGTGCCTTTTGATGGAAAACCATTTTTGAATCTAGATTTTGACAATTTTATAAACTATATTTGTCAAAATAAACTTATCCTTTCTGATTGGGACATGAAAATTTACCTTGTGTGAATTTTTGGTATTTTTCTGACAATGTTAATTTTTTAATGACTAGTGAAAAATACTGCATTTTACATCAAAACTGCTTTTTAATCTAATTTATTTATATGATTAGATTATGTTTTGAATTGGTTTTGAAGTGAAATTAGAATATATTTTTACCATTTTATCCAATGGTGGTCATTGGAATCAATTTCACTTTGAAATTAGACTTAAACTGGTGTCAATCTTTTGATATTTATTGTTTTGTAAAAACACGCTTTTTGCTCTGGCAGCGGGAATTAATTATTAAATTAATTAATGTGACTTATATGATTTGAATTTTGTAATATAGACTTCATTTTTGAATTTGGAATATCAAATATAGCTTAGGGTGAATTTTTGGTAATTTTCTGAAAAACATCAATTTTTGATGAATAGTGAAACCACTAAGTGGTAAGCAAGCAAACTGATTTTTCAGTTAAATGAAATTTTACCACTAATGTGTATTGAATTTTGAAAATCCGACATACATGGTTGTCATTAAGAAGTAAAATGTGGTTCAATGAGATTATAATAATTTTTTGGTGAATAGTAACTTATTAAGTTCTTAATTGCGATTAGTGGTAATTAGGGTAGTTTAAGGTATAAATAATGTTTTAATAATAGGAAATGTCCTAGACACATGTCCCAACCTTATTTGTTGTGTCATGTCCGACCAAGAAAAGCCAAGGGTCAACTTGGGGACCCCATGGAGACACTTTGATTTGGAAATGACATAAATAACTTTTTATTAAATGTTAAAGTAAAAATGACAGAAACAAAAGATGTTTTACGAAAACAATTTTTATATGGGGTTATAAAGATCAGATTTTTGATTATAAATATTCCTTGGAAATATAAAACGATTTCCTACATCATAGTATTTTTTTTATGATTTTTAGACATTAAATAAATTAAATTATTTATGACATAATAATGATGCAGCGATGACATCATTATTTGACGATTTAAATAAAATGGAAAGATAATGTAAAATTTATAACCTACACATGTCCAAAACTTATTGGATGAGTGGATTTCGAAGTCTTATCACCTTATACACGAATTATATCAATGTGGGACCTTTTAAAACCGAAAAAACATTTTCAAATAAAGTAATATTTCTTTACTTTCCAAAAGTGCCCCTCCTCTCCTCTTATAAAAGGCCCCCACCTCTACCTCATTTCACACACTACTCAAGCCTTTGGCTCGGCCAACCCCTGCCCATTTACTCTCTCCACATCCCTATCCTCATACTATATGATTCCCTTTGGGCAGAATCCTTTAAAAGGAAGCCTTTAGGCTCAAATCAAAAGGAGTTACACTTTTAAAGGTAATTCATTCTCTCATGTTCATTTGTTTTATTTTGTTTCTCCAACCCCCTAAACTTTTTTTATTTACTTATTTTGTAACAACAACAGTATCTTAAATATACAAGGATGTTTTTATAATATTTATTTGAGCTACACTCTCACACAACTACATCAAATGGTTAAAGAACATACGTTTTCCGTGGATGGCAAAATTCTGCCTCCCGAAACGATGATTGTTCAACACTCATTTAACACCTTCAAAGGTGGCCATTATGATGTCACTATTTTTATATATGATATATAATATGTTTATGTTTTCCTTAAGCTTCTGTTTTTTCATTTTGGGCATACCTTTATGGTTTCCATTATGGGTAAACACGATATCTTCATTTTAGGAAGTGCGGACTACCGCCCCCTCAAAGTGATTTGATTTGTTAAATACCATATGTGGGACATATAAAGGATGGAACTATGATATTATATATGATATTTTACTGGAATTATAATATAACTTTATATCATTATGATTCCATTCTATAAAATACGAAATAGAAATGAAAGTAGCGTTCATGCGTACGTACGGCTTACCGTCTCCATGAACGGTGCATTTCATTTCTTACCTCTAAATGATTATGTAATATTATAAATGCATGTAAGTACTAGATATATATGAAATATATGATATCTACATCATGAATACCATTATGGATATAATGAACCTTGGACCAAATTAACAACATGTAAGTGTAAGAAGTCTATTTTTGACTTAAGAACCAAATACCGACAAAATGAACATTATTAACTTAACTGATTACATGATGTTCATAACATGGTATAAAAGGAATAATGAACATGAAAAAGATTCATAAGCAAGTAGAGATTAACTCAAGTTTATTATTCAGGATATTAAAGAACGGCCGGGTCAAGTCGGATATGAGGTATGGGACTTCGTCTCAATCTCCTTTCATTGAGGCATATTTTATTTTATACACAACTTTCTTTTATACGGTGTATAAACCCCTTTGACTTTTATGTTTATTCAAAAGGAATCTTTTTTATACGAAGCATTTACTAAACGACAAAAGGGAATGTTTTTGTCGTACGTATGCGGCGACAACGACTTCTCCGCCGTCGTGACCGTTATTTGAGTTTCAGCTTCCTCTACAAGCCATACCTTCTTTTTAAAAGAAAAATAAATACCATATTTTAATTTTCTTTTATTTTAGTATTGAAAATGGTTTTCATAATGTTTTTATATCAATGTGTTGTATTGATATCTTGTGATTGAAATGTGGAAATTTTATGTTTCCTTTATGCATGTTTTATGTGATATGATTATGTTATGGTTCTTGCGAATTATTATGAAGACGGGTGGTTCCGTGATAAACTAAGGGAGGGTGAGCCCGTTATAGCTCTCCAATGCATTGGGTAACGCGAAGGAGTGAAACGTTAAGGTTTCTCCGAAGAGATTTTAGGGAATATACTGTGATGGGTATTCCAAACGTAACCAAGAGGGTTACTCCCTATGTAAGAATGTTATGAATGCCTCAAGTTACCTTTATGTCTTATGATTTGTATGATTTATTCATGATTTTATGAGGTATGTTAAAGTGCCTATGTTTTATGGGTAAAGTATGATTTCATTCTTATGTATATATGAACTCATGTTTCCTTTCCATGTTTTTTTTATAAACCATACTAGGCTTTTTATGCTCATCCCAAGTTTTTTTGAAATGTTTTTCATAGGTCAAGGAAAAGGTACATGATATGATGATAGTGTCAAGGAAGTGTCAAGAAATAATCCATGTTTTATTTTAAATGTGTTTCCGTTGATGGGAATGAAGAATACTATCTTTATGTAACCACTTTGTTTATATGTGGAATGTAATGCAAGTTTTATGATCTAATTCTCTAAAACTCTAAACCCGAAAAGATCCTCAATGTGTAATATTGTAATAACTCAAGATTAAGTAAGGTTTAAGGTTGGGGCCTTGTACAAATAGACGATCTACAAAGGTGAGTATAGAACTCACCATGATAATCAGCTTGAACAAGGCTACTACAAAACATAGGTGATATGAAAGACCAAATCGAACTCACCTCTTCAATTTCCCTCTTAGAGAGAGAATCTGCAACTTGATTAGCCTCACGGTAGACATGAAGCACTTCAAGAGAAATTGCCTTTTCAAGTCGGAGGAAATCAACCCAAGCTGGTAACATCTTCCAGGGCACGTTCTTGATTGATCTTGAAGGATCTAAACTACAACATAAGAATCTAACTCAATCCATAAGTCATGCTATCCATATTGGATAGCATATCTAATTTCTTTTATCATAGCCCAGATCTCCACCTCAATTGAAAATCCATAGCCAATGAAGTGGAAAATACATCCTTTGACAAAACCTCTGTGATTACGGAAGGCTCCACCACATCCGAAGGGTCCTGTAGCACAAGCAGTCGCTCCGTCACCATTAACCTTTAACCATCGGGAAATGGGTGGAATGCATTGAACATATTTCATCATCCACAATTTCCTTTCCCTACCAACAACACAAAGAGATCTCAACAGCACAAGATCAGAAATGTTATTATTCATTGTTGCAATGTGAATTCTAGTGGCAGTGTTGACCGCACGATGAATGACTATAACACCAGCATGAAACGAGGGTGTAGTATTGTTGGACATAAAGGCATTTCATTCCTTCCATAAGAAGGAAATCAAGCGGGTTGTGACCCCCAATAAAAGGCCATGAACCTGATCGCAGCACTTGTCCTGGCAGATGGAGTATAGCAGCTCCCCGACCGAAGTAGAATCAAGCTAGTACTGGAAGATTCCCTGAATGTAGTCACGTAATCTGCAGAAAAATTTACAGGAGACAAAATGATGGGAGGCTGTTTCATCCACCCCCACATAGAAAACACAAGCCGATGCAAGATGAAAACCAGCGCGCAACAACATGGCCTGTAGCGGAAGCGTACCATTCTAGATTCTCCAAATCAGCACCTAAGAGGGTGGGGGAATGATATATTTGTTAAAAGCTGTTACCCAGACTGGAGGTTCCTAATGGAAACCACATATAGACTGGTAGTACTCATTCGTATTGAATATAACATTCAAATTCCTCATCCATACCAATGTGTCATAGTCACTATAACAGTATATCGAAATTTCAATGTCAATCTGTCTAGGAATTACATCACAGCTTGATGAGTTGTTAAAGTTAGCAATGTTCATCCGCTGTAGGAGAGGAGGAATAACCGCATCATCACAAATTGGTCGAGACTGCCAAGAGGTAGTCCAGAAGTTGAGTAGGGAATGCTTACAAACAATCCATTACGAGCTGGCCATCAACTCAGTGTAAGACTCCTTTAAAGCAGTCCAAACAGATGACCAAGGATAATTGGAATATCCAGTATAGAGTTTCTCTGTGAATTGATCTTTATGAAATTCCATGGAGTCATCTGACTTTGAGATTATATTCCTCGTATGCTTACAAATCAAAGTTTCATTGAATAGCCTTATATATTTGACACCTAGTCCGCCCATTTGAATTGGATTCACACAATATTTCCACGCAATGGTGACCATCTTCCTCTGATGAATTGAGCCAATCCAAATAAATTTTCTGACTTTACAGTTAAGCTCATAAATAAGTTCACTAGGCCATCGATACAAGGAAAATGAATAGACAACATCAAAGTAATCACAGAAATGACCAAGCAAATCCTCCCAACCTGTGACATGTTTTTCCACTTCCAACTTTCTAATTGGTTTGTGATTTTCAGAGAAATGTTTTCCAGATATAATCTCTTAACCCTTCCCCAAAAGAGAGGCACCCCAAGAAAAATGAAAGGAATAATACCTATTTTGAAACCAAGTTTCATGGAAACTCTATTTTTCTTCGAGCAAGTAAGTCCTCCACCAAACATAACTGAGCACTTCCCCCAGTTAATGACCCGTCCAACAACCTCTTCATAATGTTAAAAAATTCCTTTTATAGAAGAGATGGTTTTTTTATCAGTTTTCCAAAAATAAAAATGTTTCCAGTATAGAGAAGGTGTGAGGGTGCATAAATCAGTCCTACTTTCATCCTCTGATACCATCTAATGTTTTCAAGATCTGTAAGGCATCAGCTTAAGTAGTCCTCTCCAAAAGAAAAAAGCATCCCAGATAAGGGGTCACCTTGCCTGACCCCTTTTGAACATTGGAAGAATCCCATGGGAGATCCATTTATAAGAATTGAGAGTATGGCACTAGAAAGAATGGATCCAATCGTATAAAAAACTCTTTGTGAGAACCCATGCATTTTAATAATGGAAAAAAGAATGTGCCATCGGATAGTGTCAAATGATTTGGATATATCAGTCTTCAAAAACATGTTACCATCCTTCTCCCGTCATTTCATGGCATTAACACACTCAGAATCAGTGAAAAGACAACTCTGAATATTCCGAACTGGAACAAAACCATATTGATTTTTTTAAATGAGGTCCTTTGCAAGACATCCCAACCAATAAGTCATGATCTTAATAATCATATTTGGTATGGTGTTACCAATAGTAAAAAGTCGGAAATATTTTATATAAATGATATTCCCTTTCTTAGGAATCAAAGCAACAAAATTTGAGTTCATACTAAAATTCATGTAAGATGATATAAAAAATTCAGTTATAGCATTTTCTACCTCAATATGCATAATGTCTCATTAGAACATGAAAAATTTATTCGTGAAACCATTCAGGCCTGCCACAATGTAAATGTTTAATGAGAATAAGGAATCATCTATCTCTTTTTCTATGGGAATGTCAACATGCTTTTTGTTTTGATCATCCTGAATTGTTGGACCAAAACAGTGAATGATTCTTTCAGAGTAGTCCTCATCATGATCTAGATATAGATTATCATAGTAACTTATAGCATCATTTGCAATATCATTTTCAGATGAAAAGATGTTATCCTTAATACTCAAGGCTTGAAAACTTCTCTTGACCCCTTTCTCCCTATTCATATAATGAAACAACCGTGAATTCCTATCCCCATATTTCAACCATCTAATATTAAACTGATTTCGTGCCAAATTTTCCTTCAAATCCAAAAGTTTTTCCAGATTTGAAGCAGCATGAATCTCATCCTGTGCTGGAAAATCCTAAAGTATATTATTTTTCTGAAAATTTGATAGTGAAATTTCAGTCTCTTTGATTTCATTGTCAATGGATGAAAATGATTCTTTTCTCTACTTTTTCATCATTTCCTTGAACATTTTCAATTTGAAACATTGAATATGAGAGGGGCTACCCATGCAGTAAATTTTCCAAGCCTCCATAACAACTTCTCTACAACCTAGAACACTAAACCAAGCGTTATTGAACATAAAGGGGAGAGGAATTGCCCTTGCAGAGAGGAAGCAAAGCTCAGTAATAATAGTATCATGATCCGAATGTAATCTCAGAAGAGTTCTCCCAGAAACATCAATTGCAGCATTCCAATCATCAACTTGAACAAAACATCTGCCCAATTTTCTTTCCTGCCTCCCATTAATAGTGAAACGACTCCATGTGAACTCGGCCCCATAAATGGGTACCTGAGAGAGGCCGTAATTATCAATACAAGATGAAAAGTCAACAGCTATGACACGACAAAAAGGATCCCTAGTTTTTTCATCAGGCTTCAAGACAGTTTTGAAATCACCAAGTAAGACCCATCTATTTGACATACAATCCTAAATATCAATTAGGTTTCTCCACAAGGCACGTCTTCTAGTGTATAGATTGAAAGCATTCCAAAAAAATCACAAACACAGGGGTACCACCAGAACTGCATGTGAGGGTAATCGATTGCACATCAGTTATTACCGAATTAATGGAGACACTATCATGCTTGAGCACCCAATAGGTTTCAGAGCTGCTATCAATTTGGTTGTTTGAAAAAAAGGAGTATCCCATAGTCACTCATTTGAAAGACTTCCAGTTTTCGAACTTCATCCATGGTTCAGCAAAACCAATTAGTAATGGTCTGTTGGTCATAATATAATGTCTAAGGGATCTGACTGTGGGAGGATTCCCAATACATTGACAATTCTAATACATAATATTCATTTTTTTATATGAGACTAGTGCTAGGCCCATCATTTCACTTCACCATATCTATATCAGGGGAGACAACATAACTGTCAATAGAACTTCCAGACATGTGGCCATATGATGCAGGATCATCCTTCTCTCCAGTGGGCTCATCATTGGTGATCAGGGAGAACTTGTTTCCAGATTCAATTGGGCAGCAAGAAGACTGGCAGGAAGAACCCTTTTTGCAACCTTATCCACTTATAAAAACATAGGAGTCTCAATTGAGTTGTAATCATTAGTTTTAACACTAGAGTGACCTGCATCAATCATCTCCAGAAACTGCTTCCCAGAGTCTAGCAGATTTCCCACAAGAGCTTTACCCAATTCTTGTACTGTATCATCATCAGTGTTTGTAGTCAGAACCTAAATAGGGGCTGGAAATGGATCACTCACTAGGGTAGCATGATCTGTACATAATTATTGCACTGTATCTTCATCAATGTTTGTAATCGGGGCCAGGATAGGGGCAGAGACCTTCTCACTCACTGGGACAACAGGCTCAATAGGCTGCTCCCCGGTATAGATCACCTGAGCTGCATGAGCAGTCCCTTCAGTGATTGAATTACTATCATTTCCCCCAACCTCAGTGTCAGGGACATTGTGGATTTCTTTAGACCGAGAATGCTTAGAGGTATTAGATGGAGATGTCTTCTTTCCCTTACCTCACCTACAATTCTCTTCACCATGACCTCAAATCCTACCGAGGTTCTAATATTTATACCTGTTGCAATCCAAGGCAACATGTCCAGAAAAATGACAATTCAAGTAGAACATGGGCTTTCATTCATATAGAATTTCGAGGGTGAGCATGTCAACCTTTTTAGTTAGCACCACCTACTCTACTAGTGTAGAAAACATATCCACTACCACAAGGATTCTAGCATTGTGACAAAATTTGGGGTTTTTAGTCTGTCTATCTAGCCAAATTGGATTCCCAACCGATGAGGCAATGTCCCAAAGAATTTGAGGATTCCAATACATCCAATTCAGATTGCAAATCAGTATCCATGTTTGTGAAAATGTGTTCCTAAATGAATTGGGATCAAAATTCCTATCCCATTCATGAATCTGTAGGATTCCAGGTTTAATGGATACACAACCAAAACTCCAAGCACATCGTTTACACTCATCTGATAGAAAAAAAATGTGATAGAACCCACGACCCATCACCATCATCTTCCATTCATCAAATCCACAAATCTCATTAATCCTAACAGTAAGCTTACAAAACTTCCATGGATTCACCCCCGTCAGTATGAAAACCCAAGTAATTATTGATAACTTACACAATTGTATTCTTTCATCAACAACATTTTGATTCACCGAGACACGCACAATTATCCCTTTTAGGATAATTCTTCCAGTAGAGGCCAATTCACATTCAAGGAAGGATGCACTCCTCGTACTTTTGACAACATCCACAATTCTCTTTTTAGGTCCATAATTCCGACGAATCTTTGAGGGATTTTTAGCACAACGACTAAAGTGCTCCTTGTGGCCAAAGAAATAATCTTTCGTTCCACGAAGATTCTGTCTAGCTGTGTCATCAATTGGCGGGCCCAAATCATCTAGTTGATTTTTTGCAACATTCTCTCTTCCATTCTCCATCCTTCTTTCACAGGGATCTTCTTTTTTTTATCCTCCATGAAGGTATTAATTGATATAAGATTATGACTCAAAGATAATTATCCTCTACATGGTTTTGGTTATATATGTTTTTTTGGTGACTCTGAAACATGAAAACAGATAAATCTGGTTTTTCTAACATTTGTATGAATACTAACTTGCTGGATGTCATGGATACAACTAGTGGTTAATTTTTCTAGGATTGATGTTGAATATTTTGTATATATAGAAGTTAAAAAGGATATTATGCGATTGACTAACATGATAAATGATCATGGGAATTAGACAAATGGTGGATTGATATTTTTTAACAGTTAGAGTGCTATCCACCTTGAAAACATCACAATTGTTCAAGCCACATTGACCAAAAAATTGATTTCATCTTGAATATACAAGAATACAAGGCTTTAAATAAACATAAGAGGCCATTTCTGATCAACAAGTTCATGAAGTTACCATTCCAAGAGAGTCTAACATTATATTATTCCACAGTGGGACGTTTTTAAATTAAAAGAGGAGTAAGAACACATATTACATAGAGAAGGATGTTGTGATTTCCCAAAGCGTAGGATGAAATTTAAGAGATTCATTGATGTAGTCTTCAATTAAATGATTTTAGGGATTTTAAAGATTCTCTATGTTATTCTATTAAACATAATGGAAGTTTCAGCCCTTGTAGTTTACATTTTCTTATTAGATTAGTGATAAAAACTACCATTATCCAATCGATGAGTTTACCGGTAGATAGAGATCTATCAATTGGTTGAAAAAACTAGTCTATGGGAATAATGAATAATTTATTTGATGAGAATATTGATTTTTATCGGGAAATTATTGTATGGTTAAGCGAATATATGGCTATTTTAGATTCTTGAATAGTGGTGCAATGTTTTAACCAGTCGATGGTCTCTATAAGAGATAGGTGAGACTAGATATTGTGGGTATACTGTATTGATTCAATTATTGTACCTTGTCAAATCAGTGTGTAAAACTAGATCTTGTGGTTTTTTTAATTCCTTTTTACATTTGGTAATTAGATATTTTGAAGTGTTATTCTATGCATACATGATAAAAGTAAAAACCAAATATTTTTCTATGTTTGTTTTCTTTTCTCATTTATCTCCTAATACATTGAGTTTGATGTGTGTCATTGGTGTGAATTTTAGAAGATGGTATTAGGGTGTTACAAGAATCCTATTTTTTCTCTAAGATATTAGTTAATGCAACTAGTTCAAATTACAATACATAGAATAACTAGTGGTTGTGAATTTTTAGTCACCTTAGGGTTAAGAATATGGTTATTATATTATGTTTCTTATCCATCTTTATAACAACCTCATACCATCACATAAAGTATTTTAATAAAAACTGTATTTTATTAATCACTATATAAATAATAATCACAGTTAAATCTCATGTTCCACATGTTCATAAAAAACATGAAATCATCGATATTAAAATGATGGTGTAACACATTGTTTGAAAATCATTTTCATAAAAAATTATTAGAAGACCTCAACCTTTATAAAAATAATCATATCTACAAATAATTTTATTTAATACCAGGTATATTATAAATCTTATTTTTAAATCTTATTTTGAAAAATGAGAATCCATATATTAAATCTAAAATGTTGAATACATCATATAGTCATTTAGACAATGCATCAATTAAAAACATAACAAAAAATGTAAAAATAATTCATCTAATGGTAACAAAAATACCGTATAACAGATACAAATTAAAAATAAATTAATTATGGAAACCCAATCAAATATACCCCATGGTTCATAATAAATTTATTGTAAAATAATTTTTTATTTTATAACATATTTTTAAATAATATTCTATTTTATAAAATCACCTTGTGCATTTTAGAAAACCCATATAATGCATTACATTTTGTTAAAATTGAATAAGGACATAAATGAATTAAATCTCATTTTTAATTATATTTAATAGAAACATAATAGAGTGAAAATTACTTAATAAACTCACTTTGGTTCAAAAATAATATTAATTTTAAAGAAAAAGGACATATAAAAATCGAGATCACATGGTCTATAAATAAAACGAAATCTCATAGAATCATCATCCTAAACCATTTTTCGGAAAGAAATACATATTATATGGATAGATAAATATGAAATAATATATATCAACCCCACATATAAGAATAGTAATTAATTATTGAAAACTGTAACCTAGTTTTCAACCATAATGTTTGAAATATTAGACGACGAAGAAGGGAAAACAAGAAACAAAGATGAAAATATAAAAAAATATGAGAAAACAACATCTAACCATGACGAATTACACATAAAATTTAACATATGGACAAGAATCATTGAAATAAGGAAGGAATGTATGTCTTATGACTATCCTAGTTGATATGAAAAATGTATAGTAGATGACATAAGTGTCTTTTAATCTTCATGTATTGAAAATTTAATTAGTAAAATATAAAATCTAATGGAAAACATCACATGACGGGGCCATGTTGGTCATATAATAGTGCTCTTTCCAGACACCTATCACAGTATAGACCACATGGACATGATGTGATCCATATCTTCTTAGAAAAAACAAATAAATAAAGACCCATGCTTTCATATTGTGACATTCCTTTTCACTCTTCTAAATACAAGAATCATTTTCCTTATGTCACTCCAGAGTGTAACCCAAACCTATATGATCATGTCCTTGTGGAGAGAATCTCATTAACAACCCCCTTTTATGGACATGATATATAAAATAATATCTATTATAATGGGTTCATCTCCCCTCATACAAATATTTTCACGAACAATACGATTTTTACATAGGGGTTCAAATACATAATATTCAATTCAATTACTCTAATGAATGAGACTTATAGTTTTATAAATATCCTAGAGAACTACAATTTAATGATGGCCCATGGCCATGGTGTGACCCTTATTAATATGAAATAGCCTAAAACATATTCATTCCTCTATGACATGATTCCTCCATTATCTAGGTTGTGATATTCTATTTCCCAATACTCAAGTGTTCTTTTACGGCCTATCACATTGTGGTGTCGATTGGAAATAATGTGACTTACCTCCAACCCTTCATCTAACCAACCAACAAAAAAATGTAATTCTATGATTCCTTTATTACAAGATGTGAATTTATGAAATCAAAATAGAAAGACTACCAAAAATAAATCAAACACCTATACCAATTATATATGTTAAAGACATGATAGAACTAATATCTAACCCTCGTCCATGAGATATAGTCTCAACAACAAATAATTTAATAAATGTAAAAGTGAGTTCGGGGTTCCGAAATTTTATCATGTGTATCTCCTTTTACCCCAATAAATTATCCTATGATTATTTAAAACATACAATCATCCTTATAAAAAAATTAAATAAATATATATAAAAAAAGAGTCAAACCAAGATTACTAAAAACTCTAAAAAATTATAAAAATTGTGGAAACAAAAAATCAAACATCACCTCAAATCAAAAAATGATACGTAGTAAACCAAAATAGATAAATAAATATCAGAGAACTATATTATGTATCCCCATCATTTAATGATTACACAAACATTTTAGAATCTATGTAAAACATCACACATCACTAAGAATCCATCATCCAATGTTTTCAAATTAGTACAATCATTGAGAATATATATCAATAAATTCATAAAGACAAATAAATTCCACTGTAAAAAAAGATATCAATCATCCTACAATATTTTGAAAATTACTTATGAAATAATATATATAATGGGAAAATAACATAGGGATGTGAGGTGCCTCAAACAAGCATCATCAGACTATCATCATGATCTGGGTTAATGTATGTACTTCTTCCTTTATTGATACCACACTTTATTAAAATTATAAATATAATATAATCATTCACAATGATGATATCCTTTTGGAACATTCAAATTAGATGTATTATAATTCATAATATGACTAGGATAAAATCATTCAAGATATCACTTAATCATTGGAGGAATGATAACCGAATGAGAAGATCATCCCAAATCATCATGGCTCTATAGATCAATTTCAACCGGATTATGGTTCTTGCATTTAATTGGATCATCATAGACACCAAAAGATATAGGTTCATCAACAATCACATTGAGGAACCGAGAAATGAACTCCACAACCATAAATTTATTTAATATATCCTTAAAAAGTAAGATCAAATGAAGTAACCCCATAGAATAGGACTACACATAGACCACTATCAAGGAAATAATCATTGATTTAGTCCTTAAGTAATAACTCCTGATACAAAATCAACATAAGGAAATGATCACCATTCTCCATAATTTTTATGTCTTATTGATAGAGACATAGTATGTCAATAAATTTACACACAATTACATTATTAGTAAAATTTCATTAAACAAACATGGTATTAATGAATAACAATTCCACATTTTATTGTAGATAAAGAAAAATTTTGATCTCCTACCATTCCCAAATTTATCCTACAAAACATTATTTGGTATATTTCTCTATATTATGTTCAAGAGTTCTTTGGTAATTTATGATTTCTTCTATTTTCTCTAGTAGCCACTCCATGTCCTTTTTAGGATTCTTATCACCATGAATGATAAGCGATTAGTGGGAAGAAGTAATCTATACAACTCTATTCATAATCATTGTACAATTTAAATATATAAAGGATACATACAACCCCAAAGAAATAACAATAAAGGGAGAATTCTATGATATATACTTCCTTTGATCCATGAAGGATTTTATCAAAGGCATTATCAATATTAAAAGTGAAGAATGAGATTTATAAAAATACTCAAGGTTCATGTCACCTAAAAAAATAAAAAACATATTAAAACTAAAATTATATAAGAGGAAAAAATAACAAAACAATTAAATTCATAATATTAGATAAAAATATAGTGTTTTTAAACACTATTTAAAATTCATTATGCTTTTAACAAAAAAATCATAAAATACATGTTATCACTTTTGAAACCATTTTCAATAAGAAAAACAAGAAATTCATATCTATTATATTTGTAATACCCTTTTATTAGTTTTGATATATACCAATTTAAAGGGATTAATTACTATTAATAGTATTGATGCATAATTTGGTGAACATTGTTCCGTTCATAAAACTATAACCATTGACTATTAAGAACCATATATATGGGTTGAACATTATTTTTTTAATAATGAGTGTAGAAAACGTTCACCCATTTACTCTATCATTTCACCAAAAAATATGAAAAATATTTTAATTCCACAAATAAAATTTATATAATAAAAAAAATAATCAATACAAATTAGATTATATCAAAACAAATAAAGAACACATATTAAAAAAAATTAATTACAACCTGACTTCACATTTTAATATCCACATCTGAATGAGAAAGAGCTATCTATACTCTATCCATATCTTTCTATAATATTCGAATGTTGGTAAATACAAATTATAATTATTTAAAATTAAAAAAATAGATGATACTAGAGGCTTTTTTTAACAAACAAGTATATCCTCACTCAACACCTAGGCCATCCCTAAAAAGGATTGAAGGGTCATATCAATCTGTATATTCTCAAAAAAATTATTTGGTAATCACCGAAACACACATTTAAAATGGTTTTTTTCCAAATAAATAATAATTCAATGATAATTAGAAACATTTTAAGAAACGTGAATGATATTCCCATATGTGGTATTTCTAGGAAAAAATAAATAAAACACTCTAAAATAGAAAAAACTAAATGAGGAGTAACCAAATATAATATTCAAACCACGTCCAACAAATCATTAAATAGATACCATAGAAGTAAATAAAGATTACAATATACAACAAAGAAAAATTTGATAGTAAAAACACTATACAACTAAATAAAAAATTCTCAGAATATATAAGTAGTGATATCCTCATGACCTAAGGCCACCATCCAACACAATCATGAACCATAAACCATGAAAATAATGAGAGGAGAAATCAGTAAATGGGAGTTTTTTAAGATCATGAACCTAGAAAATATTGTCATTCTATATAAACCAACTCGAATGATTAGGGTCTCATAAAAAATAAAATTAGGGTTTCTCTAAGAAAAGATTCAGTCAATTTACTTCAACTAATTATTTTATTATTCTTAGTTTTAAATACAGCACTTGTAAGTGGGGTTATATAATTTTGGGAAGAAATCATAGGGTAATGTCATAATACTGTTTTTATAAAATCATTATCGTTATCTTGAAAAACCATTAAAATATTTTACTTAAAACCACATTCAAAAACATATTTTTCAAAACCGTTTCTATAAAAAATTCAAATCTTAAAGAGAAAACATTGACATCACAAAATAGTGGATAAAATGAATATAAAATTGAACATGAATTGGGAATACATAAAAATATATTTAAGAGATGATTATTTTTAATTTTACAATAATATAAACAATATATAAGTAATATGTGAACAAAGGGTACACATTATACCATATCGTAAGTGTAAATAAATTTGAAAAACACATATCATGATAAAATAGTCAATGAAAATGAATCAAAAATAATTAGTCTAGAAGGTTGTAAGGGAAGTTAGTGTATAATGTAATCACATGATACTATTAATTCCTATTAAGACAATCCTTGAAATACTTGATCAAAACCATATTCATTCCTATGAATGATGTTCTAGGAAATAATATACTGACATTCTTAAAATAGAATTTCCAATGGAACTCCATATATGTAGATCATATGAAAACTAGAAAACCTGATTTAGTGCGTGAACCAAACAACAATAACAACAATCTATCAATTTTATTCTTAGAAACCCCTGATTATAAAAATATTACCAATAGTATGAGAGGTGAAATTTATAACATATCAATAACATTTCAATAATATTCCACATGAAAAAACATTTTAACATCTTAACTTATCCAAAATATATACAAAATTTTTAAAATAACCCCATTTAAGGAAAATATCATCATCAATAATCACATAAAACTCTTATGTTCTTAAAACTAATAGATAACATGAAATCATGGGGTATAAAATTATTGTTCATCAATTTTTATGAATTGTTTTTACACAATGTGCTAAAAATTTCTTAGGATTTATGTTGATAAGAATATTTTTTAATTTTTTATTTTAATACCACATTACAACCCCAATATTATTAGATAATCATCTAAAAAATAAAGAGTAACACATAATTTAATCCAAAAAAATTGAAAACATCACATATACCACTAAAACGAACCTCAACACACAACTTTACAACATCAAAGGCATAAGTCACATTTTTGAAAAAATTTTACATACCCAATAAATTAATTAAAATCCTTAAATGATAAAAACCCAATCCCAAAAAACTAAATATTCGTAAAAAAAATATTAAAATTCGAATCATTATTTTAAATAAAAATTTCTTTTATAAAATAACCTTAGGTACATTAAAAAGCACATAGTAGACATAAAATTTTGTTAAAAAATTATCAGGATATAAAACTAGTAGAACCTATTTATTTTTATAACCATGGAACAATAAAACACTTCATATCACGTCATAAATTCACAATGGTCCACAAAAAATAATATTTTCTAATAAATATGAAATTTAAAATTAAATCGTGAAATGGTGTATCATGAAAAGGGAATCATAAGAAAACAAATACCTCAACCGAGTTCGAGTGGCATGAAACCATTAAATATTCAAGAATAGGGGTCCAAAAAGATTCTGGTAATCTAGAAACAGTAATAATCATTATCATTAGATACATAAAACCTAGGTTTTGGTATCCATGGTTTCAAGAGATGAGAAAAAATAAGGATTAATAAAATATGATGCGGAACATAAGGAAAAAAGATGACAAATGATTATCTAAACTAGAATAAATCAACATAAAATCGTTGTTATGGATAAAAATTGATGGAAGAAGGAAGGGGAGTCACCCCTATGACTCTCCATATTGAATAGATTGAGTGAGTGAATGTTTAATCATCATGTGTATTTCATTAATAATGGGTGGATGTGGGAAGTCATAAAATTAATAATATGGATAAAAACATGGAAAAATGAGGCCCCTCATGTCATGGAGTGGAACCCATATTTACACACCCATCTTGGAAGTGTTCTTATAGTCATGGTTATTATTATCTACTCATTGATGAACTATTGATCTCTAGAACTATACCAGCATAACATGACATCCCCTTTTATGGAACAACGTTCCATACCCAAATCCAAGTAGAATCATCCATGGTTTGTGTAACAACACAAACCTTCCCATAAAATCATAATGACTACAGTGGATAGGTCCCCATGACCAAAATCTCACCAATGACACCGCCATCACATCCTGATACACATACATACAAGTTGACATCGTGGAGTGATTCCAATCACCTTGATGTGATCTTCCAACTCACTATATTTTTTATAAACACTGATAATTTTATGAAGGGATTCCTATATGTAACATTATATTATATGAATCATATGAATGGGATATAGAAAATTCATGTATTCCCAGACACTCATCATATAGTGATATCGCTAGCACATGGCCAGAGCCTCATTTTTCACAAAACAAATTACACATATCTATACCTCTATGTTGTGCTTCATCCCTTAAACATGATGTAACATTCAGCCTCTCACAACTCAAAAATTCATTTTCAAATTTTCATCTTGTGATGGTCCTTTGGAATGACATGACTTATAGCTGAACAAAATTCAAACATACCAACACATCAGTTGTCACACCACAAATAATTTTGGCCATCAAGTGATCTTCTAAAATCAAAAACAATAGATTAAATAAATATACATAAAAATCAACCAACTCTTCAACATGATCCAAAAACTATAGGTCTGACATGATATATGAATCCGAAATGTTAGATAATTATAAAAAGTAAAAATATATATAAATAAATAATAATACTATGGTAGGGGTTTAATAGAAAGTCAATGATAATTTCACACCATAAATATCATAACATATCACTACCTTAAAGGAATGATATCAAAAAAATAAAATAACAATGTTTGATAAATGAAAATATAAATACTTTTTTCATTCTTAAAAGAGAAATTCATCATTGATTCATCTACATTAGAAAAAATGTAATGGATTTTTGGGCGACTATGTATTAATATGAAAAAATGGTTTAGTTCTGACATTAATAGTTACACATGTTAAAAAAATAAGACAACATGACTTCAATTCAAAAGAGATTAGTAGTTGTTATCATTGAAGAAATTCATTTTTCAAGTGAAAAGGGTAAAAACCCTTTTTCTATATCAATAAAATATTTTAGAGTTTTTGACATATATGGGAATTGTATAACACTAAATTTTGAGTTAAATGGTTAAAGGTAATTGATTTGATTGAAAATATTTTGCAAAAAAATTATGAATATGGATTTTTACTTACTTATTTAGAATGATTTTGTTAGAAATAGGAACTAATTATCATGGAGATGCATAAAAACATATATTTTATGTTATTGATCCATCTAATTAATAGTAAATTGTTATTTTTCTGGGGAAAAATTATATTGGTGAAGAGGAAATTTGTAACGCCCTGACCCCAGTTACCCAGAGTCGGTGAATTATTACATAACATTTGCATGATCACAAGAAAGATTAAATCTCGAAAGACTGATTGGTTTAGTAGTCTTGGAAACACTAGATATATTCATAATGTTTTACATTACATCATAAAGTGAAAAACTACTACAACAACATAATATCTCCATAGTACACACTATTATCCCTTCATAATATCCCTTCAGGTCATTCATAACTTACTTCTTCACATCCTGGGATAAATAAAACATAGGAAAGGGGTGAGCTCAAATGCCCAGTAAGGATAACAATATAGCAGAAACTTTCAAAAATAATCATAAACATTTAAGGCAATGTATAACTAAAACAAAAGTTTTTTAAACTTGAACTTCAACATAGTATGGAAAAAGTAAAATTAAATAATTCCATTTAATTATTCACATGGATATTCTGCTAATCAAATAATCACATGAAATATCAATAACCACTTTCATAATGATAGAATGAATAATGTCAGACTATCATAACCACATAGCCAAAGCCTCATGCCAAGACTACAAATAAGATTTTTCCAAGGCCTTATGCCAAGACACTAGTTTGTCTCATGAGACCTACCGATGCATCGAGCAGCTATAGCAGGCTCCACCCGTCACTTACTAAGTCCAATGCATTCCCATATGAAAAGTTTTAAAAATAACATAAACATTCGTATTAAAACTAGCATACGAAATGTCAAAAATTTCTCTATAAACCATGAATGGTATAAAAATAACATATCCACAGTAAAAACATATCACAAAACCTTCAATACAATACAAATGTTTTGTATCATAATAAATCAACTTAAAATAAGCTTAAAATCCATCAAAGGATGTTGACATAGATGAAATCAAAACTATTTGAGAGAAATATCTCTTTTCTCAAAATCATTGAAAAGTCACACATTTATAAAGGAAGTAATTTAAAAGAGATTTTTGAATCAAAGTGTCCCATACCACTTTGAAACTTTTGAAAATAAATATCATTTCAAAGACTTCATTTCCATATAAATAAATCCTTAAAATAATTTTGAAAACATGGACATTAATTAAAAAGATTTAGAAATATAAATCTTTAAAATATTTAAAATTATGATCTTGATAAAGAGTACCTTTCACAAATTCTTAAAATATTCATTTTGAAATCATTTAAAAGTAACATAATTATAAAATAAAACATTTACATTGAAAATATTATTATAATCTTTTAAGGGAAGCTTTGAAGATTTTATAATGTTGGTAAATTGCCACACCTGTCGTATAAGTTAAAAAAACATTCTTACCTTAATCCTGTCGAAAAGGTTAAAAAGCACCTTGTTTGGAAAATGACAGAAAGATTCCTTTATAAAAGTATTATAAAAATTAAAACAATGGTATAAATGACATTAACCCATATTCTTGTAAATGGTGAAAATGTTTTGAGATACATTTTGAAAAAACATGGATGTGGATGATAAAGAAATCCCAATAGATTATTACATATAAACAACCTCGGATAATGGAGAGATTGTGAAATAATCCCTTAACTTGTACTTTTCCTTGGTTGGGGTAGGTTAACCTCCTGTATAATGGTGAATTTTTTTTATAAAATTATACAAGAATCATATATATTAATATGACATCATATATGATCTTTTAACATTGATTTGTTAATAATATCTTAGTATTATCGTTGTTTCGGGTGTTAACATACTCGTTTTCTTTTATATGTTTTTTTACGTAAGCCATGTTTGTAATGGATAGGTTGTATATTAATCATATCCAGAATTATATCTAGTCCTTAGATATTATTTTTAATCATCAAATGAGAATTATACTTGAATGGATACGATGGAGAATGAATCTCATCGCGTTCGTGGAGACGGTAGTCCGTACGTACGCACGAGCGACAATATCATTATTTTGATATTAAAATAATTAATAATTGGATGGTATATCATATAAACAGAATCATTATCATGTTATATTTATTATTTACATGAATTAAACATCATTATTATATCCATCAAAATAATAATTTATTTAATAACAATTACACCACGATGTGGAGACGGTAAG
The DNA here is from genome assembly GCA_963277665.1 of Viscum album. NCBI lineage: Eukaryota > Viridiplantae > Streptophyta > Magnoliopsida > Santalales > Viscaceae > Viscum > Viscum album. The sequence continues at coordinate 1,541,304,887 of OY728135.1, read as the reverse complement.
CCGTACGTACGCACGTATGGTGACATGTTATTCAAAGATGGATAGAATAATGAATATGGTTGTAACATATTTATAATAAAATCACAATATATATATGATACAGGATTTATTATTTTAGAATGGTAATAACAAAGGAAGAAGAAGTGGAAGAATAAAGGAACTTGGAAAAGGGTGGTGAAATCATTACCTCTTATTCGGGTTATTCCTTTTGATTTGATAAAAAAGGCTCCTTAGGTTGGCTTTCTGATCAAAATAAGGCCTCTAGGTTGTAGTGAGGGAAGTTTAAAGAGTATTTGGCTAGGGGTTGGCCGAACCAAAAGGCTTTGAAGGTGTGAAGAAATGATAAGGAGGAGTGCCCTTTTATAAGAGGGGTGAGGGGAACCTTTGGAAGAGCTAGAAATATTAATTTATAATAAATTCATATTCAGTATATAATGGCGCAAAAGTAGATTATTTAAATATTAAGGTGGGGATAGGTCAGAAACCATTCATCCAATAGAATTTATAGAGGTTTGGGTCATTATATTAACCTTATCTTTTATTTTTGACTCTTAGTTAATTAGGTTGACATTTACCATGCCACTTTGTATTTTTATATTATATAGTTAATAAACGTAAAATATACATCCAAGAGACCCCCAAGTGGTCCATTAATGATACAAATATCATGATATAAGTCTCTTGACCAAACCTTAGATTTTTAGGAATTTAATATCAATTAATAATATAATATTTGTTTTAAAAACTCTTTTATGTCAATTTTGACACTATTCAATAGTTGATTTTTGTGAAACTCATAATTGAATTATTACTTCAAAAAAAGTCAATTAAATCAGTCCTAATATGTAATAGTATCCTATAAAATTAGTTTAATTCAGTAAAAGTCTCACATTATATTTATTTGGATATTTATATTATCAATTATTTTAATTTTTCACTATTATGGTAATTACTGCATCATCATTGTGTTATAAATAAATTAAATAATTTAAAGTCTAAAAATGATAACTAAAATATCATTATGTAGGAAATATTTTTATATTTATAATGAATATTTATAGTCGAAAATCAAACATATATAACCCTATGTAAAAATTGGTTTTCTAAAAGATATATGCTTATGTCATTTTTTTACTTATTTTAACATAATTAAAATAAAGTGTCCCTATCACCTACAAGTGGATCCATTGGGTCCCAAAATCGACCCAAAGATGCCTATGGTCGAACATGTATCAACCAATAAGGATAGGACACGTTTTAGGGTAATTTAGTATTATTATTATATTATTTTTTACCCCTTATTTACCGGATTTACCATTAACCATGGTAAATAAAATATTTACCGAAGTAATTATTCAAAATATCTAAAAATAAAATTTACCTATTTACACAATTTGATTATCCTGATTCCAAATATGGAATCCATTTTTCCAAATTCAAAACATAGAAGCGGAAGAAATTAATTTAAAATAAATTCCCGTTGTTAAAACAAAAAGCATGTTTTTAAGAGATAATAAATATCATAAGATTGAAACATGTTTACGTCCGGTTTAATTGTAAAATTATCTCAAATGAAAAACATTGAATTAAATGGTAAAAATATGTTCTAAATGTACTTTAAAACCACTCAAATTCATTATTTATCACTATTAATTATTTTGATTAAAAAAGTTGTTTTTAATTAAAATTTAGTAATTTTTACTATTCATCAAAATATTAAAGTTATCCGAAAAGTACCAAAATTTTACCTTAGGAAAAATTCGATATTCCGAATCCAAAAATGAAGTCCATTTTGAGAGATAAAATTTCAAAAAGTAGGTATTACTATTCATAATGGCTAGTTTGATCGGTTGTGGTGTGTGTTAAAACTCAAAGTTGCATACAACACACGCTACTGTATTATTCAAAGAACAGCATACCGTGGAAGCTTGGGATGTTTCATTTTAAATTTTTGATGTCCCCATTTAGTCAAAATCATTAAAATATTGTATTTAAAAAGGTTTCACTATTAAAAGTTGATAAAAGTGCAATACTAAAAATGAATTTCTTCTTGCATTATGTCTAAGAAACTCAGAATATGGATTCTAAAATTATAAGGATTACATAAAGTTTAAAATTTAGTTTATACTATTCATAACCTCTTTTGAACGGATTTTTTGGTAATTCATGGTGCGATTGAACTCGGTGTTGCATGTAGTGCATGTTATTGAATTATTTTGAAGAAATAACACACTATGAAATATTAGGGTGTTACATTCTCCCATCCTTCAATAAATTGTGTCCTCACAATTTGAAATTGTTATTGGAAAATAAAGGATTGAAAATAGAAAATATCTTTGTGGGAAAACCCACATCGGAAATTAGGTTACTAAAATTTAGTCTTAATATGAGGAAAAGAGAAATGAAAGGGTCACCACCAAATTATGATCTCGATTAGGAGAAAATTAGTGGAAATTAGAGACATATAATTGGAGGAAAAACGTAAATATTTATAGGTACGGATTGAGGTTATCAATCAAAAACAAGTGTAAAATTGAGGTCCTTAAATTCATCAATCTATGATGATTTGAAATACCATCGGTTCAAGAAAACATAGGGTATTATGATAACAAATTTTTGGTTTTAGGATTCTTTAAATAAAGTAAAAGATTAAATTTCTTCATAGAATAAGAGAAGAAGAAAAATATATTATTGATAAGTAGAGTTTTATCCTTTAATTAATTTCTACCACAAACTCATCTTTCACTCTAAAATATAATAGAATGTAAAAAAATATTCTATTTATCCTATTCGTATAGGGTTCAAAAAACGAATTTTTAATTCATCTACAAAATCTTTTAAAAAATCTTACATTATTTAATCTCAAACATCACGTGGGTCAGTGGTAGGTGATACACCCTTGTCACCCTTCGGTTTTGGTTTCATGTCTCGCGGCCTTGCCGGACGAGACGAGTTTCTGCACGACCTCCGAGTTGTCCTTTTATGGCAATCCAAAATAATCCAAACTAGAACTATCCAAAATACTTCAGTCCAAAATTTATAAGGAAGGTAAAAACAGTGAAGATCCTTTTTTTCCACATAATAACATGTGATCACCTTCATCATGTATTCTTTTAAAACACTGAAACATCCTGAATTATCATAAAACCTTATTGATTACATTCATGATCCCTTATTCCTTATAGAATAATAGATAGACTCCTTCAATCCAAAAATGTTGTAAAAACCAACAATGATGGAATATACAAATCATTAATCAGTTTCAAGGTAGTCAAGAATTTCCAATATAATTTATCCAAATCAATCATGTATTATTCTTAAATCACTACCTCGGTATCAGAACCATATTATGGTTTATCTTTCTCTCAACCATATATTTTCCAAAAATTTAACCTGCTATTGAGTCACTTTTCTTTGTTCCACACAATCTCAAGTCCATAATGAAATAGTACTACAGTACAATCCTTATATACTCCATAATTATTATAACAATTACATTGTTGATACAACACTCAAATGACATAATCAATATAAGAACTCTAATCATTCCTCTTCATATATGGTAATATAATTACTTGATTATTATCCAATTGCATCATTTGCGGCATAGTCTGATGACTGAGACATAGGTTCGCGTAGTGTCTAAACTCCGTACAAATGAAGCATTGTACATTTGAAACCATTTTCTTACCCTTGCAGTCACGTACTTTTTTCCCTTTTTTCACCACACTTATAACAAACTCCAATTACTTTCAGGCAAGTTCCAGGGTGTTTCTTCCCACAGTTATCACATATGGGAAAATTATTTTTTTCCCTCTTCCCTTTATCCATCTTTCCCTCTTCCATCATTTTCTTCTCTTGCTTCCCTTCAAAGCCATTGGACTCAGTAAACTCTTTACTTATCTTATCAACACATGATATTATTTCTTCATATAATGATAATACATCGGAGAATATTTCTCTTATAAATTATAGCTTAAGACCATGAAAGATATGATCCTTCCTTCTCTTTAGATCAGGTGCATTTCTGGAGTTCTCATTCCTTCTACTGGGCGTCATTTCTAAACAATGGCATACACTAGATTAGTTTATGAATAATAATACCTAATCCAAAACTTGTAAAACACATAACATAAACTAAATATTATATGGATATAATCCATAATCATAAAAATGTCACCTTTGAGGAAGTATATACTCATAAACCCTTCATAATGGTTTTAAAAAAAATGAGAATTATCCTAAGCATATCCCCCGGGAGTGTCGTAACCAAGAGTGCAGCAAGGCCCATTGTAGTGCAACAGTCCTTGTTCGAGTCTAGCTCAAAGCTGTGTTTTCTATTTTTACCCGAAGGTACATCTGTGCCAGAACTGCCTCTACCTGCTCATATCCAGACAGGGATGTATTGCTCGAAAAACTCACAAAATCTCTACAATACCAAAATTCTATGAAGTTATTATATACTAATCCTCATAGCCCATCTTAAATCTATGTTCTCTAATTAGAGTTTATCTAAATCTAGCTTCTAAGGTTTGTACTAAACTTCCTCTGATACCAACTGTAACTCCCCGACCCCAGTTACCCAGAGTCGGTGCATTATTACATAACATTGGCATGATCACAAGAAAGATTAAATCTCGAAAGATCAATTGGTTTAGTAGCCTTGGAAACACTAGATATATTCATAATGTTTTACATTACATCATAAAGTGAAAAACTACTACAACAACATAATGTCTCCATAGTCCACACTATTATCCCCTCATAATATCCCTGTAGGACATTCATAACTTACTTCTTCACATCCTGGGAAAAACAAAATATAGGAAAGAGGTGAGCTCAAATGCCCAGTAAGGATAACAGTATAGTGGAAACTTTCAAAAACAAGCATAAACATTTAAGGCAATGTATAACTAAAACAAAAGCCTTTTAAACTTGAACTTCAACATAGTATGGAAAAATTAAAATGAAATAATTCTATTTACTTATTCACATGTATATTCTACTAATCCAAAAATCACATGAAATATCAATAAACACTTTCATAATGATGGAATGCATAATTCCAGACTATCATAACCACATAGCCAAGGCCTCGTGCCAAGACCACAAATAAGATTTTTCCAAGGCCTTGTGCCAAGACACTAGTTTGTCTCATGAGACCTACAGATGCATCGAGGAGCTATAGCGGGCTCCACCTGTCACTTACTAAGACTAATGCATTCCCATATGAAATGGTTTAAACATAACATAAACATTCGTATTAAAACTAGCATACGAAATGTCAACAATTTCTCTATAAACCATGAATGGTATAAAAATAACACATCCACCGTAAAACATATCACAAAACCTTCAATAAAATAAAAAAGTTTTGTATCATAATAAATCAACTTCAAATAAGCTTAAAATCCATAAAAGTATGTTGACATAGATGAAATAAAAACTATTTGATAGAAATATCTCTTTTCTCAAAATCATTGAAAAGTCACAAATTTATAAAGGAAGTAATTTAAAAGAGATTTTTGAATCATAGTGTCCCATACCAATTTGAAACTTTTGAAAAGAAATATCATTTCAATGAATTCATGTAAATATAAATAAATCCTTCAAATCATATTGAAAACATGGACATTAATTAAAATGATTTGTAAATATAAATATTTAAAACATTTAAAATTATGATCTTGATAAAGATTACCTTTCACAAATTCTTAAAATATTCATTTTGAAATCATTTAAAAGTCACATAATTATGAAATAAAACATTTACATTGAAAATATTATTATAATCTTGTAAGGTAAGCTTTGACGATTTTATAATGGCGGTAAATAGCCGCATGATAAAACACTATTTTATTGAATATTTTATTGATAATAAATGATATAATTTCCTCACATTGTGTTAAATATGTTTATTTATAAAATATTTGGGATTTGATCATTCATTTGAAAATTTGGTGAAAATTCCAGTTTTACCCTTAATAGTGCACTGTATTATTTCAAAGATAAATATTTTTATATTTATTATTTGAATTTGAAATTTTGTAACAGTGTTCCTAACTTAATTATCTACAACTTTTATTCAGGACACTAAAGCTAAAGAGTTAATTTGGTTGTTGAAATTGGGCCATGAAGTCAAAGTTGGGCTGGGCTCGCCAGAATGGAGAAGGTTCTGTATTTAGGCCATATCCTCTACATACGGGCTTGGATTGAGCCCAAAATTTGAGGAAATCTCGGGGACATGATGTGGCACAAATCATCCTTCTGGAAGGCCGGTCAATTCACGCGTTTTGGAGGTCAAATGGGCGGTGCAAGTTTCATTAAAATATTTGGCCGAGATTTTGCATTCACACTTGAAACCACTTTAAACCTAGCCTCCCCTCCACTCTATAAATTAGTGATTTTCTCATTTGGAGAGGCTGGTTCGTGCATTGGGAGATTGGAGGCAGAGGAGAATTGGTTTCAACCAAATTCTCCAACCATTGTAAGAGAGGTAGCTCTTGAAGCAAGGATCCTCTCATCGAAGCCTCCTTCTCTCCTTCATGTTGTAATTGTTTTGTTTGTGTAATAAACTTCTTTATCTTCTTTTATTTCTTCTCTTTTCCTCTGTTTTATTTAAATTTATTCTTCTCTTAATCTTCCTCTTGGGGCTGGAATTCTTGAGTAGAAGCGATATTGGGTTATACCCATTATAAACCTTTGCACATGCAAAACGCTTCTACGATGATTACGCCACCCATGGAAGAGTAATTTTTAGTGATCGATCTATCTTCTACCCACTTCATTTAATTATTTTGAATCATTGAGCCTACTGTAATTCACTTAATATGATCCATGAATTATGTTTTTAAATTTTAAGAAACTAAGCAAGCAATTTAACAATTAATACAAAAACACGCGAGGTCGAGATTTTGTGCAAATTGTGAGAGTGCGAGCTTAATCGGTAATACAAGACCACTTGGGATAAATTTGTAGAGTTCAAATATAATCCCAAAACACAACTCATCCTCATTTCCAGAATGGATTTGTGCTCTAATTAACCACTGACCATAAGCTAACCTTAGAACAACAATCAAAGCAGGGTTCTGCGATTGCATGTTCCGAAGCTAGCCTAGGGTTTAAGTAATTCCATCTTTGTGGTTAAGTTAACTCTTGTAGGGTTCGAGGGTTAACAAATTAGAGGATCATAATTAAGTGGATATTCATTTAAATGATAATGATTAATATGTAAATGAAGAGGTAGAGTTAGATCGATTACTCCTTTTAAAATATTTTCTAAAAAAAACATCTTCTTGTTGTGTTATTTTAATCGGAATTCATTTCAAAACTAAAAACAAAAAAAAAATACAATCTTCTTCCAGCAAACTTCTTCTAGATTCATAAACTATAAACAACCCCCATCCTTTTCTAGTAGTGTTTTTATTCTCTTTTATTTAATTTTTAGAATACCTCTAATAAGATGTTTTAATTCACTTCCTCCTTTGAGAGACGACCTTGGTTAGCCCCCTATGCTACACCAAGTAAACTAAACATTAGCTTCATAGAGTGTTGTGCTTGGAGTTTTATCCAACGTAACTCACTTTTGAAGTTCTTTTGAGAGCGCGTGCGACAACGCTCTTTCAAATTGGCGCCGTTGCCGGGGAGGCAAGTAATTATTTCAACCAACTAGAGGTATTTATTTTATTTTACATTTTATTATTTTCCTCTCTTCTTTCTTCCTTCTTTACCCAATCTGATTTTTCATCCTCTTCTTTTATTTTCTCCTACTTCTTTGTGGACCATCAACTCAAACTTCTCATTTTTATTTTACTATGGTCCACCTTCTTTCTTTCCATTTTTATTTGATCTATGACACGAACTAATCCCGAAGATCTCTTAGATCTTGACCCTGAGATTGAACGCAGCCTTAGGGCACGAATCAGACATTCTCAGTCTACGGGAAGTTTCAACATTCAACCAGTTGGAGAATTACTCCAATATCAGAACATTGAAATTGGAAGCAATTCAAATTCAAACATAAAAGAGGAACCAATGGCTGATAATAATGGAAATGAACTTAATAGAACCATTCGAGAATTGGTTGCACCTGATATTAACTATCAACCAAATTGTATTGCATACCCAAATCTCGAATCGGACTTTGAATTGAAATCTGGATTAATTCACCTTCTTCCAAAGTTTCATGGCTTATCTGGTGAGGATCCCAACAAACACCTTAAGGAATTTAATGTGGTTTGCTCAACTCTAAAACCTAGAAATGTCTCTGAAGATCAAATCAAACTAAGAGCATTCCCATTCTCACTTGATGGAGCTGCGAAAGATTGGATGTATTATTTACAACCCGAAGATGTAACTTGTTGGAACGATTTGAAACGTCTTTTCTTGCAGAGATTTTTTCCAGCATCAAGGACCACATCCATTCGTAAGGAGATCTCGGGGATCAAGCAAGCCCAAGGGGAGTCCATGTATGAGTATTGGGAGCGATTCAAGAAGTTGTGTGCAAGCTGTCCACATCACCAAATCAGTGAGCAACTCCTCATTCAGTACTTCTATGAAGGACTCACAGCTATGGAGAGAAGCATGGTGGATGCCGCAGCTGGAGGGGCATTGGTGGACAAGACACCAATAGCCGCACGTGCATTGATTGACAAGATGGCCCAAAACTCCCAACAATTTGGCGATAGAGGTACACTACATGTCAGGGGAGTACATCAGGTAAGTCCTTCTTCTCTTGAGAGTCATTTGATTGATACCAAGTTAGAAGAATTGACAACTATGGTAAGGCAGATTGCTTTGGCACAAAAGACATCTTTACCTCCTCCTTCAAGGCCTTGTGGTATTTGCACTGAGACAAGCCACCCAACTGACTGTTGCCCACAACTCCAAGAAACAGAAGATTGTGCAGCAGTGTTCCCTGGGAGACCATATCAGCAGCAGCAGCAACAACCATATCCCCAGAAGAAGTTCGATCCAACATTCAACCAAGGGTGGAAAGATCATCTGGACATGAGGTATGGCTCTGGACAACAACAAAGGCCCCCCTTTCAACAAAACTTCCAGCAGCCTCCACCTTACCAACAGGGTTTCCAACAACCCCAAAGGAGATTTGAAGCTCAAACATCAACAAGTCAGCAACAAGGGAATCTCCAACCCAAGGTAGACTCTAACACTGATGATCTTTTGAAACAAATTGTTCTTAATCAACAGAATGAGCTGAAAAGTCAAGGTTCGGAGCTGAGGGAGTTGAAGACTCAAATGAGCCAGATTGCCACCGCCCTCCATGAACTTGTAAGTAAGAATTCTGGAAATCTACCTTCCCAACCCACTCCAAATCCAAAGGGGAATGTTAGTGCCATAACATTGAGAAGTGGGAAGCAAATGAACGATACAGCTGTACCTACCATTCCACCGGGATTCACCTCAACTTCAGAGAAGCCACATTCCATACCAACTGATGAACAATCCAAGGAGAAAGATAAAGGTAAGAAAAAGATTGATGATGTTCCTCCTAAACCACTTCCTTTTCCAAACAGGGTTGTTCAAACCAAGAAGATGGCTGAAGAAGCAATGCAAAAGGAGGTTTTGGACACATTCAAGCGTGTGGAGATCAACATTCCTCTACTCGAAGCCATTAAGCAAATCCCAAGGTATGCCAAATTCTTAAAAGAACTTTGTACCAATCGAAGAGGGCTCAAGGGAAATGAGAGGATCAACCTTGGAATGAATGTATCAGCACTCATTACACCAACTCTAGCAATGCCAACAAAGTGCAAGGATCCCGGGACATTCACCATCCCATGCACCATAGGGGAGTTTCACTTCTCTGATGCTCTTTGTGATTTAGGAGCTTCAATAAATGTGATGCCTCACTCTGTTTTCTCTTCATTGCAGATTGGTGAGCTCAAGCCTACAAGGGTAGTGGTGCAGCTAGCGAATAGAGCTACAGCATATCCGGCTGGTGTCCTTGAAGATGTGTTGGTAAAGGTAAAGGACATGATCTTCCCTGCTGATTTCTATGTACTAAACATGGAAGATGACCAGGTAAGTTCTCATGCCCCTATCATTCTTGGTAGACCCTTCCTCAAAACTGCTAAGACCATTATCAATGTCCATGAGGGTACTCTTTCCATGGAATTCGGGGATGAAATCGTGAGGTTTAAAATCCTGGATTCTATGAAGTACCCACCAGAGGAACACTCAGCATTCTTTCTCTCTCATTCTGAGTCTCCATGTGATAGTCCCTCTATTTTTGATTCCCAATCTCTTGGGGACTATTCACTTCTTAATGAAATAATGAGTATTGGGTCCAACTTGATGTCTCATTCTACTTCATCCCCTTTAATTCATGATCTTTCTGATCTTGGGATTGGTTCATTTGTCCAATCATATTCGAATTCTGAGCATGTATACTCTTATTATGATATGGCTGCTAATTTTTCTGATGGATTTGATGCATTGTTCTCTCATTCAGATGATATGTATGATTGTGCACAGATGTCTACGCCACTCATGCTTCCATCCATTCAGCAGCCACCATCACTGGAACTAAAGCCATTGCCACCAAATCTCAAATACTCATACTTGTTAAGTGGTGAAAAATTACCTGTTATCATTGCTAACAATCTCTCTTTTGAACATGAAGAAAAACTTTTGAATCTTTTGAGGGAGAACATCAGGGCAATCGGGTGGACCTTAGCTGACATATCAGGTATTAGCCCCTCCATTTGCATGCATAGGATTCTTTTGGAAGATGGAGCTAAACCGGTGAGGCAACCACAAAGGAGACTCAATCCAACCCTTCTGGAGGTTGTTAAAAAAGAGGTTGAAAAATTGCTCGAGGCAGGTATAATCTATCCCATTTCAGATTCTCAGTGGGTAAGTCCTATTCAGGTTGTGCCTAAGAAAAGTGGTGTTACTGTTGTTAAAAATGAAAAAGATGAGTTAGTTCCAATGAGGGTACAAAACAGTTGGCGCGTGTGTATTGATTATAGGAAACTAAATCATTCCACTCGCAAAGATCATTTCCCCCTCCCATTTGTTGATCAGATGCTTGAGAGACTAGCTGGGAAGACACACTATTGTTTCTTGGATGGATTTTCTGGATATTTTCAGGTTCCTATAGCTCCGGAGGATCAGGAGAAGACTACATTCACCTGTCCCTTTGGGACATTTGCCTATCGGAGGATGCCATTTGGACTTTGCAATGCCCCAGGTACCTTCCAGAGATGCATGGTGAGTATTTTTTCTGATTTTATTGAGACCTGCATGGAGGTATTTATGGATGATTTTACATTGTATGGATCTTCATTTGATGAATGTCTAAGTAGTTTGGAAAATGTGTTGAATCGTTGTATTGAGAAGAATCTAGTCCTGAACTTTGAAAAGTGTCATTTCATGGTAGAGCATGGCATTGTCTTAGGGCATGTAGTGTCAAAACATGGGATAGAGGTTGATAGATCTAAGGTAGACATCATTTCATCCTTACCCTACCCTTCATGTGTGCGTGATGTTCGATCATTCCTTGGACATGCTGGATTTTATCGACGCTTCATCAGAGATTTTAGTAAGATCGCTCTACCCTTATCTCGATTGCTTCAAAAAGATATTGACTTCAATTTTGATGATTCATGCAGGGTATCATTTGATGAGCTAAAGAAGTGTCTGACCACTCCACCGATCATACAGCCCCCACGGTGGGAGATTCCTTTTGAGCTTATGTGTGACGCCTCCAACTTCGCGGTTGGAGCTGTCTTATCTCAGAGGGTGGAGGGACGTTCACATGTGATCGCCTATGCATCGAGGACACTAGATTCAGCCCAATCAAACTACACCACAACAGAAAAGGAGTTTCTTGCTGTTATATTTGCTTTAGATAAATTTCGTTCATATTTATTGGGCTCTAAAGTAGTTGTTTTTTCTGACCATGCAGCTTTGAGGTACCTCCTAAAGAAGCCAGATGCAAAGCCACGACTTATCCGTTGGATGCTCCTTCTTCAAGAGTTTGACCTTGAGATAAAGGACAAGAAGGGGTCAGAGAATTTGGTGGCGGACCACATGAGTAGGCTTACTCACACACTAGAGGGTGACACCTTGGACCAGGTACCACTTCAGGACACTTTCCCTGATGAGCATCTCTATACCATCTCAGGTAAGCATCCTTGGTATGCTGATTTAGTTAATTACATTGTTGCCTTTGAAATCCCAGTAAATTTGAAGAAACATCAAGTCCAAAAATTAAAGAGTGAGTCAAGATTTTATGTTTGGGATGATCCATACTTATGGCGCATGTGTAGTGACCAAGTCATTAGGAGGTGTATTCCTGATCATGAGTTTGAGTCTGTTTTGCAATTCTGTCATACACTTGCATGTGGTGGACACTTTGGACCCCAACGGACAGCTAGGAAAGTTTTGGACTCTGGATTATATTGGCCTAGATTATTCCATGATGCCCATGTGTTTTGTAAGTCATGCTCTCGTTGCCAACACACTGGGAACATTTCTAGGAGACATGAGATGCCCCAACAACCCATACTATTTTGTGAGATTTTTGATGTATGGGGCATCGACTTTATGGGTCCTTTTCCTAGTTCATTTGGATTTTTGTATATTTTGGTTTCTGTTGATTATGTGAGTAAATGGGTGGAGGCCAAGGCCACCAGGACTGACGATTCTCATGTTGTTGTGGACTTTGTCAAAGCACAAATTTTTTGCAGGTTTGGAGTACCAAAGGCCATCATCAGTGACCAAGGGACACACTTTTGCAATAGGAATTTTGCTTCCCTCCTTCGAAAGTATGGGGTGACACACAAAACATCAACACCATACCACCCCCAAAAAAATGGCCAGGCTGAGGTTTCAAATCGTGAGTTGAAACAAATCTTGGAGAAAACCGTGCAGCCAAATAGGAAGGATTGGAGCAAGCGCTTGGATGATGCATTGTGGGCTTATAGGACAGCATACAAGACCCCCATTGGTATGTCCCCATTTCGGATTGTTTTTGGGAAAGCGTGTCATCTCCCCGTGGAAGTCGAGCATCGGGCATATTGGGCTATAAAGAAATGTAACATGGATTTGGCCCAAGCTGGAATTCAAAGGAAGTTGCAAATTCAAGAGCTTGAGGAGATTCGCCTGTCATCATATGAGAACTCAAGGCTCTACAAGGAAAGATCAAAAGCAGCTCATGACAAAATGATCCAACAAAGGGAGTTTCATATTGGAGAGAAAGTCCTTCTCTATAGTTCACGACTGAAGTTGATGCCTGGTAAGTTGCGTTCCAGATGGTTAGGTCCTTATATTGTGTCTAATGTTTTTCCTTATGGTGCAGTGGAGATCACACAAGAGGACACTGGAAGGAGCTTTACAGTCAATGGGCAACGTTTGAAGAGATACATTGAGGGACATCCTACTGATGCAGTGGATTTTATCACACTGCATGACCCCATCATCTCTTGATCACATCAGGCTGTTCCTAACCCTTTCACTTTTATATTATTTGTCCTATTTAAAAATTCTGCATTTCATGTGCATATATCATCTCACGGGTTCACATTGAGGACAATGCAATATTTTAAGTGTGGGGGAGGGAACCTTTTAGTTTAGTAATTTCAATTGTTTTCCTGTTAAAAAAAACCAAAAAAAACAAAAATTGTGTGTTTTTCAAATTTTGTGTGTTTATTTTACAATTTTCTGTGTGTTTTTGAAACTTTTGAGCTGAAATGATTCTCATCACCATTTTTAAATCCATATCAATAAGTGAAACAATTTACCCCTTGAAACTAAGCTTAAATGAATGCTGAAATGACTTTGTTTCAAGTTCAAATATTTAGTAATTTCATGCAAAGTACGCTGAATTTTGAATCCCATGCCAATCTCACTGTCTTTATATTTGAAATCACTTTCCTGTGAGGCTTCTAAACCATTATTTTCATATTCTTTACATTCACCTCACTTCTTGAGAGAGCCAAACCATACTTGATTTAACCAGAATTTGATCTATTCCTGTCAAAACTTGAGGGTTTGAGGTACTTGTGTTTAAATGATTGAGGCATTTGTTTGGTATTAAAACCCCTATTTCAAATAATCCTTTTTTATAATGGCCTACCTTGAATATTTAATCCTTGTAGCCCTTAGAAGCCATGCACAGCCTGTTAGGTTAAGCCACATTACAAGCCAATTTTCCCTATCCAACCAACTCTTGAAGTGAAATTGCATAATCTAGTTGAGCTTAAGTGTGGGGGAAGCTGTCTTGTGTTGTGCCACCACATTATGTGATACTTTGGGTGGAAAATTAAATTCTGAAGAGATGTGTTTGCTGCTAAAGAAAGTCATTATATTGAAAGCTGTGCCTTTTCTGGAGCTTTCATGACAAGTGAAGCTGTGCCTTTTCTGGAGCTTCTAATTGAGGTGGAAAGCTGTGCCCATCTGGAGCTTTCAAGAAAATCATGTTCTAGAAGATTGACATTTTTTATGCTGAAATGATGAATGGTGTAAACCTTTCATGACTTTTCATGATGATGGAGCTGAATTGATACTATGGGGATTGAAGAGAAGACCATATTTAAGTGAAAATTAGATTAATGCAATTTTGCTTTAAAAGAGTCAAGCCCTCCTCATTCAGCCTCAGAGTTTTTCACATCTTAATCCTACCAACCGAAAGCCACAGAACAACCCTGAAAAGTACTCATGATAAACATATGTCCTTGACTCACATCGGGTAGCGATGTAGGAATCTATCAAGCCTATGGTGACCCTTGTATGAGTTTGGATGAGAAAGACATTGCAAAAAAATTGATATTTGAGTGATGAGAGAAAATTCAAGCGAGGTAAGTGTTTTGTGCATGGGTGGATAAATGAAGTGGAAATATATTGAATGATATAAATGGAGAACCTGAAATAAGGTTTTTTATGAGGCATGATATCTTTTTTATTCTTGGTGTGAAATTGATTGATCTTAAAGATATGTGTTTTAAAATTGGTTTTGATTTGATATTGATGTTTACTTGATATGAGGTTTTTCCCAGGTGTGCAAAAGGGTAAGTGTGGGGGAGTTGATAAAACACTATTTTATTGAATATTTTATTGATAATAAATGATATAATTTCCTCACATTGTGTTAAATATGTTTATTTATAAAATATTTGGGATTTGATCATTCATTTGAAAATTTGGTGAAAATTCCAGTTTTACCCTTAATAGTGCACTGTATTATTTCAAAGATAAATATTTTTATATTTATTATTTGAATTTGAAATTTTGTAACAGTGTTCCTAACGTAATTATCTACAACTTTTATTCAGGACACTAAAGCTAAAGAGTTAATTTGGTTGTTGAAATTGGGCCATGAAGTCAAAGTTGGGCTGGGCTCGCCAGAATGGAGAAGGTTCTGTATTTGGGCCATATCCTCTACATACGGGCTTGGATTGAGCCCAAAATTTGAGGACCGCTCGGGGACATGATGTGGCACAAATCATCCTTCTGGAAGGCCGGTCAATTCACGCGTTTTGGAGGTCAAATGGGCGGTGCAAGTTTCATTAAAATATTTGGCCGAGATTTTGCTTTCACACTTGAAACCACTTTAAACCTAGCCTCCCCTCCACTCTATAAATTAGTGATTTTCTCATTTGGAGAGGCTGGTTCGTGCATTGGGAGATTGGAGGCAGAGGAGAATTGGTTTCAACCAAATTCTCCAACCATTGTAAGAGAGGTAGCTCTTGAAGCAAGGATCCTCTCATCGAAGCCTCCTTCTCTCCTTCATGTTGTAATTGTTTTGTTTGTGTAATAAACTTCTTTATCTTCTTTTATTTCTTCTCTTTTCCTCTGTTTTATTTAAATTTATTCTTCTCTTAATCTTCCTCTTGGGGCTGGAATTCTTGAGTAGAAGCGATATTGGGTTATACCCATTATAAACCTTTGCACATGCAAAACGCTTCTACGATGATTACGCCACCCATGGAAGAGTAATTTTTAGTGATCGATCTATCTTCTACCCTCTTCATTTAATTATTTTGAATCATTGAGCCTACTGTAATTCACTTAATATGATCCATGAATTATGTTTTTAAATTTTAAGAAACTAAGCAAGCAATTTAACAATTAATACAAAAACACGCGAGGTCGAGATTTTGTGCAAATTGTGAGAGTGCGAGCTTAATCGGTAATACAAGACCACTTGGGATAAATTTGTAGAGTTCAAATATAATCCCTAAACACAACTCATCCTCATTTCCAGAATGGATTTGTGCTCTAATTAACCACTGACCATAAGCTAACCTTAGAACAACAATCAAAGCAGGGTTCAGCGATTGCATGTTCCGAAGCTAGCCTAGGGTTTAAGTAATTCCATCTTTGTGGTTAAGTTAACTCTTGTAGGGTTCGAGGGTTAACAAATTAGAGGATCATAATTAAGTGGATATTCATTTAAATGATAATGATTAATATGTAAATGAAGAGGTAGAGTTAGATCGATTACGCCTTTTAAAATATTTTCTAAAAAAAACATCTTCTTGTTGTGTTATTTTAATCGGAATTCATTTCAAAACTAAAAACAAAAAAAAATACAATCTTCTTCCAGCAAACTTCTTCTAGATTCATAAACTATAAACAACCCCCATCCTTTTCTAGTAGTGTTTTTATTCTCTTTTATTTAATTTTTAGAATACCTCTAATAAGATGTTTTAATTCACTTCCTCCTTTGAGAGACGACCTTGGTTAGCCCCCTATGCTACACCAAGTAAACTAAACATTAGCTTCATAGAGTGTTGTGCTTGGAGTTTTATCCAACGTAACTCACTTTTGAAGTTCTTTTGAGAGCGCGTGCGACAACGCTCTTTCACCGCACCCTCCATATAAGTTAAATAAAACATTCTTACCTTAATCTAGTCAAAAAGGTTAAAAAGCACCTTGTTTGGAAAACGACGGAAAGATTTCTTTATAAAACTCTTATAAAAAGTCAAACAAGGGTATAAATGACTTTAACCCATATTCTTGTAATTGGTGAAAAGGTTTTGAAATACATTTTGATGAAACATGGATGTGGATGATAAAGAAATCCCAATAGATTATTACGTATAAAAAACCTCGGATAATGGAGAGATTGCGAAATAAACCCTTACCTTGTACTTTTACTTGGTTGGGGTAGGTTAACCTACTGTATAATGGTGAAATAATTGTTATAAAATTATACAAGAATCATATACATTAATATGATAATATATATGATCTTTTTACATTTATTTGTTAAAAATATCTTAGTATTATCGTTGTTTCGGGTGTTAACTTACTGGTTTTCTTTTATATGTTTTGTTACATAAGACATGTTTGTAATGGATAGGTTGTATCATAATTATATTCAGAATGATATCAAGTCCTTAGATACTATTATTAATCGTCAAATGAGAATTATACTTGAATGTATATGACGAAGAATGAATCTCATCGCGTTCGTGGAGACGGTAGTCCGTACGTACGCACGAGTGACAATATCATTCTTTTGATATTAAAATAATATATAATTGGATGTTATATCATATATACAGAATAATTATAATGTTATATTTATTAATTACATGACTTAAACATCATTATTATACCCATCCAAATAATAATTTATTGAATAACAATTACACCACAACGTGGAGACGGTAAGTCGTACGTACGCACGTATGGTGACATGTTATTCAAAGGATGGATAGAATACTGAATATGGTTGTACCATATTTATAATAAAATCACAATATATATATGATACTGGAGTTATTATTTTAGAATGGTAATAAAAAGGAATAAGATGTGGAAGAAGAAAGGAACTTGGAAAAGGGTGGTGAAATCATTACCTCTTCTTCGTGTTCTTCCTTTTGATTTGATCAAAAGGGATCCTTAGGTTGGCTTTCTGATCAAACTAAGGCCTCTAGGTTGTAGTGAAGGAAGTTGAGAGAGTATTTGGGAAGGGGTTGGAAGAACCAAAAGGCTTTGAAGGTGTGTAGAAATGAGAAGGAGGAGTGCCTTTTTATAAGAGGGGTGAGGGGCACCTTTGGAAAAGATAGAAATATTAATTTATAATAAATTAATATTCGGTTTCTAATGGTTCCAAAGTGAATTATTTAAATTTTAAGGTGGGGATAGGTCGCAAACCATTCAACCAAAAGAATTTATACAGGTTTGGGTCATTATATTAACTTTATCTTTTAGTTTTAACTCTTAGTTAATTAGTTTGACATTTACCATGTAACTTTGTATTTTTATATTATACAGTAAATAAACATACTATATACATTCAAGAGACCCCCATGTGGTCCATTAATGATACATATATCATGATATAAGTCTCTTGGCCGAACATTAAGTTTTTTAGGAATTTAATATCAATTAATAATATAATATTTGTTTTAAAAACTCTTTTATGTCAATTTTGACACTATTCAATAGTTGATTTTTGTGAAACTCATAACAGAATTATTAATTCAAAAAAAGTAAATTAAATCAATCCTAATATGTAATATTATCCTATAAAATTAGTTTAATTCATTAAATGTCTCAATTTATATTTATTTGTGTATTTATAATATGAATTATTTTAATATGTCACTACTATGGTAATTATTGCATCATCATTGTGTCATAAATAAATTAAATTATTTAAAATATAAAAATTATAAATAAATTATAATTATGTAGGAAATACTTTTATATTTCTAATTAATATTTATAGTCAAAAATCCAATATATATAACTCTATGTAAAAATTGGTTTTCTAAAAGATATATGCTTATGTCATTTTTGTACTTATTTTAACTTAATTAAAATAAAGTGTCCCTATCACCTACAAGTGGATCCATGGGGTCCCAAAATCGACCCAAATATGCCTATGGTCGAAAATGTATCAACCAATAAGGTTAGGACACGTTTTAGGGTAATTTAGTATTATTATAATATTATTTTTTAACACTTATTTACCGGATTTACCCTTAACCATGGTAAATAAAATATTTACCGAAGTAATTATTCAAAATGTCTAAAAATATAAGTTACCTATTAACACAATTTGAAAATCCTGATTCCAAATATGGAATCCATTTTTCCAAATTCAAAACACAGAAGTGGCAGAAATTAATTTAAAATTAATTCCCATTGTTAAAACAAAAAGCGTGTTTTTTGGAGATAATAACTATCAAAAGATTGACATTTGTTTATGTCCGGTTTAATTGTAAAATTATATCCAATGACCAACATTGTATTAAATGGTACAAATATATTCTAAATATACTTTAAAAACACTCAAATTCATTATTTATCACTATTAATTATTTTGATTATAACGGTTGTTTTTAAATAAAATTTTGTAATTTTCACTATTCATCATAATATTAAAGTTATCCGAAAAGTACCAAAATTTCACATTAGGCTAAATTCGATATTCCGAATCCAAAAATGAAGTCCATTGTGAGAGATAAAATTTCAAAAAGTAGTTATTACTATTTATAACAGCTAGTTTGATCGGTTGTGGTGTGTGTTAAAACTCGAAGTTGTGTACAGCACACGCTACTGTATTACTCAAAGGAAAGCATACCGTGGAAGCTTTGGATGTTTCATTTTAATTTTTTGATGTCCCCATTTAATCAAAAAGTTTAAAATATTGTATTTAAAAAGTTTTCACTATTAAAAGTTGATAAAAGTGCAATACTGAAAATGAATTTGTTCTTTCATTATGTCTAAGAAACTCATAATATGGATTCTAAAATTATAAGGATTATATAAAGTTTAAAATTTAGTTAATACTATTCATAACCTCTTTTTAATGGCTTGTTTGGTATGTCATGGTGCGATTAAACTCGGTGTTGCATGTAGTGCAAGTTATTGAATTATTTTGAATAAATAACACACTATGAAATCGTGGGGTGTTACAAAATTGATGATGTTATCACTACAAGGGAAATTCGTTTTAGTTTTGGATCTCTTACAAATATGTGGTGGTTTTAACATCCATCCATTTATTATTAAAATTCCTAAAAACAACCACATTTTATCAAGTCACCAATTAATTAATTTTTTTTGGGTCCTATAAGTGCAATATAGATGAATGATTAGAATCACTTTTGAATCTACCACAAAAATATTTTTTTAATAGTTTTCTAAAAAATAATATTAGTTATAATAACGGAAAGTAGATTAACAGATATTTATTTCATTTTTTCCAAAATATACAAAAATTAAGATAAATATAGTTCTAGTTTCTCAGTGAGTAAATATGGTTAAACCCACAACTAATTACAAAAAAATGAATGGCCTTAGGAATATTCTAGAACCTATAATGTGAAATAAAAATATGTATACAATGTATAATATTAAATAATTTTAGTTCTCAATGAAAAAATATATATATATAATCCATTAATTTTATTAAAAAAATTACACAAACATTATATTTTAATAATCCATAATACAATGAAAAAGTAGAATAAATAATGTTTCAATAGAAACAATAAATATGAAAATGGGGTAGGCAAAATCAGTGCTACTCCCCTAGTTCATGTTATCTTACACCAGATGATCCATTATTTTGTTATTGACATTAGTTACCAGCCATAGGAGTATATATTGTAAACATTAAATGGAATATAATATATAATTTTTTTAAATAGACATTTCTAAAAATTATATCTACAAAAAAGCTCATAATAATATAAAAAACATTTGAAAAATAATTAGTCAAACATTTGATATGAATATTAGATAAAAAATATAGATATTTATTTATCCTCAATTTATATTCTATATAATAAATATCATTTATCTAAATGATAGAAATATGACTCTAGTCCTGGAACATGTTGGGATGGGTAATGATATCACATACTAACTAGACCAATATAATCCCATATAATCCTACAACATTATCTTGCTCCTAAAAAATGTCAAATGGAATCAGTACAATAATATTACTCACCCTCCAAACATATAAATTATTCATGTTCAATTGAGTACAATTATTTTGTTAACATATTTAATGAATATATTCTAAATTTAATATACATATGGAATATATTATTTTTTCACATAAAAATTATTTAACAATATTTTTCACCCACTAATAAACTAATAATGATAATTGGGAAACTATATGCTCCATAGATGAATACTTATTGACTAATATATATGATCCCACGAACATATATAATGAAGAATGTGACACACATACATTATAGTGAGTACCTTATGAACATAGAATCATATCATATGACATAAAATGATATAAAGGAGATCGTCCAAGATGTCAGGGTCATACATAATTCAAATGAGACAGCATCAGATGGATGATTTTATATCAAAGCAGCTACAAAATTTCAGCTCGTATCATTAATTTTTTTCTCTGTACTATTATATCTATGAACAATAAAAACACATATAACTTGATATTCTATAATTAAAAAATAAATCCATTTGAATATTTTTGGTATTGATAAATTTAATTCATAGATTAAAAATAATACATTTTATGAAGGACCAATCATATAATAATTTATTTCTTATTTAGAAATAGTACCATCATACATCATTATTTACATGGTGACATCATCATCACTATCCCTTGAATGATAAACTATTTAAATATACTCGTAGATAGATAGATCAATATCTTTTTATTTGATGTTATTTTATGTCATAATAGAATTTTTCAAATTCATAAAATATATCATAGAAGTATCTCGATTTGACATGGACTAAAAAACACCCCCTCAATGAATTTTTCATTCACATAATAATCCATTTTATCATGTGAATTGAAAATATATGGATCATGTTGTTCACTCTCACCATTTTCAAATCAACTGTGATAATGAGACATAAAGAAATTATAACACATTTTTACTTATGCCCCTATAAATATTAGGAATCTTGAAAATATAATAACATAACCAATATTTGAATATTATAACACAATTCTATATTTACAATTAATTATAAAAAATATCCCATATCATAGAATTTCATAAATTGGCCCACATTTTGTGGTCTATAAGCCTTTTCAAAAAAGACAGTATGAAACTTAAGGCCATTAATACCATAAGCATAAAATCTATTAGATTTTTTCATTGGTCCTTCTTTAAAATATTTCAAATAATTTAATACTCTCCCTTGATTATCATTTTTCATGATATACATGTATAAATATAAAATATTATTATTTTTATAAGATAACTATATCAATATATTTTATACATAAAATTGATAATGATCTTACATGATGTCAAAACTAATCCATACTTTCTTTGTTAAGGGATTTTGTAACCATTATCTCATTTTGTGTTTGACCATGCTCATATATATTTTTTTTAGTTAGATAATTATTACATAAGAGTATTTAAAGTATCACCATTTAGTAGAACATATCTATGTGATTTTATAAAATCCTTTTCCATATGAAATATATGGTATTTTCCCAACTTGATCTCTTAATGTTAGAATGTTTTCTGATTGACTACGGTCCTACTTGTTATTTTTGTTATCATTAACACATACATGTTTCTTTAGTCACATATAAATATTATATAAATATATATACCTCAAAAATGTGATTTCTTCTAATTCCACATGACCTCTAACAATAAAGCATTTTTCTTTGTCATTGTTTCTCATAAAAGACTTAAAACGAACAAGATACATATTGAAAATATTAAAAAAATATAACAAATAAAATATGTAATTATTTTTAATACTATATTTGTGTAATAAAAAAAATTTGGGATTTAAATACATATCTATGAGATACATAAATCTCTAATGTACATGCATCATACATTTACTTCCTCAGTCAAATGTATACTGAGATAAATCATCACAGTGACAAATGATGGGACAAATATCATCTACTAATGAAATTGGGTCATTATATTTCATTCTTGATACCATCCATGCTCAATTTTGTATATTTTTTTATAATAATGTTTTATGAATAATGAAACAAACTCAATTACAATTAATTGTATGTTCTTATATAAAAATATATAAAATGATAATGGTGGAAAATGATTCATCTAAATATTAGTCCTAAATTTTATGTCTATAAAACATAAGATTTATTATTTGAATCAACTTTAATGTTTCCTCAATATAGATCATTTTCATTCAAATTTTTACCTATTTCAATAAAAATTTCTATTTTGTGGTTTCTCAATGAAACAATTACTACATAGTAATTCCCATTTACATCTTCCTACAGATTGTTGATTATATTAATATCTTCTATGTCATTATGAAAATTAAAATGATATTAAAATATTCATTGTTCATTTAGTTTTATAAAAACATAATTGTGATATAAATTATCTTAAATTTGGATAATTCCAATTTTATCTGGTTGATATTAAAATTCCCAACAAGAAAGGTTTGAAAAAATAACCCATTTCTTCCATTTTTATACCAAATGTATTTGATGATCTTTTAACTCTATTATAAGAAACCTCAAAAGAAAAATATTATTTCCTATGTTTTTCATTAAAATTTGATAACTGGGAAATGAATTCTTAACTTGGTAACACATTTTCATCTTCCTCAACTCTTTTTTTTCTATTGAAAAACGACTTTTTAAAATGAAATCTATGGGATGAATCAAATAATTAGTGATGAATAAATAAAAACAATATTCAAATATATGGTGGTCTTATTAGATCAATGTCGAAGTTAAAAACTAGAAATTCCCATACAATGTGAGTGTTACAACCAAACCTAATTCATAATCTTGGTTAATCTCTAATCAATAACTATAGAGAAAAAACATTTTAAACATTTTATTATACATTCAATGAATGTACAATATTTTTTCATAACTCTTGTAATTAATTCATACGATGTTAAATGTACATAAAATTCCATTTCATGTAATTTTATTTCCTTGAATGATCATCGAAATAATGAAATACATTGGTTGAATACAAATCCAAAAATAAATAGATTAAATATGTTAATAGTTAATACAAAAAACATGTTATCTTGATCTAAAGAGATATTTTTATATAAAAAAAAATGTCCTAAAAATGCATTATAATCTCTATGATTCCATAAAAAACTATCATTTTTTTTATCTATAGCATTTCACTTCATATTCCCTTATATTTTAGAATACGTGAACATTATATTAAATCTTTAATTCAATGGAATTTAACCTAAAACCATTACAATAGTTTATTAATATTCGTCTTCATACTACATAAATTCATAAATTCATCATTATTATATGATTTCCAAAAAAATTATAACATATTTACACCACTCTCTATTTGAATATTTTTCCAATATAACATGAAGTAATTTGGAAATTCATATATCACTGTATATTTGAGAGTCAGATTAATAAAAACATTCATTATACCATAAAATAATTTTTGGACATTATCTCAAATAGATGAATCATACAAGAAATGAAATTCCATTAATTAAAATTTATATATATTTCCAAAACATAAAATGATATGGTACAACAATAGTGGAAAGTAAATTTATGTATATTTTATAAATCCTTTTCAAAACTCAAAATTTTTACCTTCCACTAATTCATAAAAATATTTTTATTACTTGTTTTACATCCATATTTATTTGATCTCTATAAAATTAGAAATTTAATCCACTAAAATTTTATAATTTTCTTCATTATGTTCAATTAATGAAGCATTATTATCTAGGTTCATAATTTTACTCTCTACTATTGGATTACTAGGTAGTTCATTCTGATGATAGTCACATATCAAACATTATATATTATATAATATAAACATCTAAATCCATGTCAAATATCATCTACAAAATTATTCCAATATCACAATCTCATTAACTTCTTTTCCAATCAACCCTTTTATGGAACTATAATATGGACATAAGATTTTTGTTTTTCTATATAAATATTGATTTGTAATTGAAAAATCTAAAAAAATCTCCATCCAGTTAACATATTGAGGTGTATTCTGGAAAAAACGCTTCCAAATTATATCCATTAGAATTGTAATAGGATATATATATATATATAACATGATAATCCTTAATTTATAAAGTCATGTTACTATTAAATTATAATAATTATGGAATAAAAAACAGTAATATCGTAAAAATTATTAGTATTTATAAAATATGACTGAGAAATCATCATTAAATAAAATATTATTATAATTAATTGATATTATGATTTAAAATTTCATGATGTAAATATTTTAAATAACATATATAAAAATTAATAGAATTTTTCTTACCTCAATTATCATAGGATGAAAATTCATCACTTCTATTCTTCCCTTTTTCTTATTTCCTTTTCGGGAGTGTTCAACATCTCTCTTCTTCAATGTCTTCCCTTTAAAATCAAAGTACATAGTGAATTATTTTTCTCTCTTGATATCACATGAGACTATATATTTATAGGACGAGAGACTTTTAGAGACTAGTTCCCTTCAGAATATGGTTTTAACCCATCAAATTATTGACCAATATTTCTATTTTGATTTCATATACAATCTGATACATTCTTTAATAAACTTTTAAAGTTACACTCATTGTTTGAAACATTTTCATCATCCTTTTTCTTAAAATTCAAGACTTGTCTTTCCATATCCTATCATTTTTAATGGGGGAAATATTTTTCCATGAAAAGTTACATAAAATCTATAAATTAAATGTTTTTATCTTCCTCATCCTTTATGTTTCATATTAATTAACATCATTGATCTACATCTCCCAATAGATGATAAATTTACATTATGACCTTCTCCCTTTCATTACAGCGCAAATCATGAATTATCTTCTCAAAGGAACTTCTCTACTACTCACATACAATTGGGTTATTGGTCCCATTGAATGATGAATGTTGTGGTCTTAAGTAGTAGTCTACAATTAATCCACCACATTATGGATCATGATAATCCATATGGGTAATGATATTTTTTCTTACATGAGTCAAATTTCCTATTATTTTTATACATTTCTCACCTCCAGTTTCTGCTCCACATTCAACATCATTATATTCCATATGAGGGAAATCACTACGTTGAATACGTGTGTTGATATAGATTCCATTACATCTAATATAATCCATTTCTAAATAATATAATACAAAAAATTATATTATTAATCATAATTCAAAATGTTTAACCAGTATCAGATACTGTAAATTAAAAAATTGATTCTTAAACATTATCATAATCATAAACAAGGATTCATTGTGGATTTATTAACTTCAAATCTATCCTAATGGTTTCTAATGAAAATGTGAATTGTCCTATAAATATCCTATGTTATTGAAAAACTCGATTCCTATGAAGGAATAATTCAATGTTTTAGGTTACATTGATATAGGGTTGATGCACCATGTCAGAGTTGTTACCCTTAGGTACATTTGTTCCAGAACCACAACCACGTGTAGTATCAAAACATGGACGTATATCTAGAAATACCAACATAATATCTACTATAAAAATATTCTAGAATATTATTATATTTTTATCCTCAATGTATATTATAGAGTTATGTTAAATAATCCATGTTTTTTAAATATAGTAAACATAAATTTTTTAAGCTTTCTATTATACCAACAATAAGACCCTGACCCCAGTATCGCAAAGTTAGTGTTATATTTTATTCAATTGAAACTATAAAAAAGTGTTCATATATCAAATTAATAAATATTTTGATATATTTAGAGTATTACATGTTAATATAATTATTGAATTACAAATTCAAATAAAATACAACATAGAAACTCCATTGGAAACACCCATAAACTTTTAGGTTATCCCTACACGATTTTCAAAATATATATGTTCACATCATGGGGAAAATTAAAACATAAGAAAGAGGTGGGATAAAATTTGATGTAATGGTAACCAATATAGTGGAACATATAACCAGCATTAATAATAAGGTAATATAAATAAATAGAACACATTCCAATAAAACATAAAATTGAGCATTATATGGTGGGAATAAAAACTGAATAAATAATGCCTTATAAATAGTTAGAGGATGATGAATCTGGACCATGGATGCTAAAAAATTAAAATAATAACATTAAATATCAATTAATATTATCATAAATATTAAATTAATAATGTGGTACATAGTAAAAATATCGTCATGGTTTAATCCAATACACTATACAAATGTGGGTAAAATATCTGTTTAGATTTTCTCATTAGACCTACCGATGAATCGAGGGGATATAGTGGGACCTAACCATAACATAATAGTTCCAATACATTTCTTATATTAAATGGGTGAAACATAACAACATATTCATATGAATTTAAATTAAATTACTTAATCAATAAACAAAATTACAAACAATTCTGAGTAATATGGTGAATAATATCAAGGCAACACATGCACATTCTAACTAATTATAAACCATTTAATAAAATATTAAAGATTATATCATAAAATATCAATCATAATTATTAATAATATTCAATATTGGGTGATTAAATAGTTGAAAATACTCTAATAAAATCATTTCATTATTATTGAGAGAAATACACTTTTTATGTCGGAAAGATGAGTTCTTTTAGAAAATCATTTGTATTTGTTAGAAAATAATATTGAAACATGTGTATAACATAAAAAAATGGGACAGAAAATGAAATTATATTTTAGGCATAAATTATTTCAATATTAAGTGAATACATGTAAAAGGATCTTATAAGATGCACTATAAATGTCCTTCAAAAGTTTGATTTAAGGGAAAATACTAATGAGTAGATAACACATACTATTGAATAATTAAGCTGTAAAAAACAAAATAATTATTCAGGATAGAATTAGTGGATGTATAAAAATAATGGTTTCCTGCAAAATATTATGGATTGCACTTGAAAATGGGTATGAAACATGGATGTTTCCTTTAGTCAGTCTTGCGTATCAGGAAGAATAGGGAAAGGATCCATATTAAATATGTAACTAACCTTTAAAGAAAGATATATTATAGTAGCTCAATATATATATAACTTTAGTACATAGTTTTTGAGAATTATATACGAATAGTTAAAATTTTAATTTGTTAAAATAGAATGAAATCATAACCCGAAGAAAAATAGAGGAGTGGGGAGAATCTATTTCCTTATGTCTGAATATGTCATGCACATGTACATAACGTCCTGCATTATGAAAATTGACTAGTTAATACTTCAATTCAGAAAATATTAAAAATGTAATAGATTTATTAGAATTTTATTAAGTTTATTTTGTTCTTTTTTATGAGTTATAAAATTTAATTTTGTCATTCGGGGGTTTTCATTTCCCGCGGCTTCATAATTGGTTCAGTTGTAAACATGTATGAATGAAATTGTAAAATGGGAATAGTTTTCAAGAATTTAAATTATATTTAATTAATGAAAAATTATAATAATAAATTGGTATATATTCCATTTCATTATTTGGTAAGAGTAAAAATCATTATAGAAGACATTATTGATTACGGTTTGGATTATTATTTTATATTTTTCATTCATAATTCTCTAGATGTGTATTATGAATTAACACTATGTGTATATAATGGTTCCAGAATATTAAATAAGTTTAATTAAAAATATTAATTTAAGTGTTTCTCATAAAAATAATTTTATAAGGAGCCTTGATGGGGAAATTAGATAAAACAATCTCATCATCCATCAAGGAGAAAAATCGGCACCTCACGACTGATGATTCCATTTTTTGAAATCAAAATTGTGGAAGAAAATAAAATTGATGACTAATATTACATCATCATAATGAGAATCTTCTATAAATAATAAAAATGTGTTATCATGATTTTTTTATAGTGTAGGTGAGGAAAGTATAATAAAATAATGAAATTGAATGAATATTAAAAGTATTAAATGGTATTTAGCTCTTTCATTATTCCCCATGAGAAACTATTTTCGGAATTTTGAAATGGTCTTTTAGTGATACTGTAAAAACTGTATCATAGGGGGGAGGTATGGAAGAACATATGGGGAAAATATTAGTAATCTTCAAGGCTTTAGGTGTGTGTCGTGAAGCGGAGGTGAGGGGAGGTATTTATAGAGGAGGAGAAGAGTGTTTTTTTGAATATTTTGGTCATTTGATTATTATTTTAGATCAATACTATGATTTTTTTGAGAATTTTCCATAAATATATTAATATATTAATTATTCATTCAACATAATGGGAATACATAATCCATAAATCATCAATTAATTAGTAGATAATTTGTTTATTAAATACTGTATATTATTGTATTTCAGTAAT
Source organism: Viscum album (assembly GCA_963277665.1). NCBI lineage: Eukaryota > Viridiplantae > Streptophyta > Magnoliopsida > Santalales > Viscaceae > Viscum > Viscum album. Next base: position 1,541,275,648 of record OY728135.1, on the reverse strand, counting down.
CACCAAAAATTTAACTATTTTAGAAAAAAACCCTAAAATTAAAAAATAACATTTTTGAATTTGTAGAGTTCAAAAAAGAACCCAAATTTTGGATAATAATTTTCTAAATATGAGATTTTAATTTTTAAATAGAATACTCATTTTGTCAAAAAAAAATTATTTTAAAATTTTAAATGATTTTATAACACATTGAAAAATTAATTATGGTATCATATAATTTTTTCAAAATCACAAAAAAATAATAATTTATGAATATATTTCATGAAATAAATTTTACTTTTTAAAAAAATTAATTATATAATTTTAAATTATCATTTCTATTTTAAAATATACAAATTCTTAGATTTTTATTTTTAAAACATTTATTTTCATATTCCATGAAAAAATATATATTATATTATAATTCATAATGTACCTAAATTTTATATATACCTTCATTGGTGATGTTACTATTATATTGGTCATATTACTATTTGTAATGGTCATATTACAATTCCAATGGTCATATTTAATATTATATTATGGTCTTAAATTCAGTGTTCTATGAAGAATAATCTATCAAGGATATTAAATTTTAAAACATACATTCCATAAGATCTTTTCATTTAATAGTATGTGTAGACTATAACCTCCTGGAATCGATAAGATTTGTTATTCATGACCTCATTTTATGAATGATTGTAACATTGTATTTAATGTATAAAAATGAATTTTTTTTTATTTTTATCATTATAGAGATGATGAAACCCTATCCAAAATCAATGACCAGGACTACCAAACCAAAATATGTTTGAATGATGGAATAATCATCAATTGGGATGATGATGATAATAAATAATTTTTAATAAAATTATGATGGAATTTTATTAGTGAATAAACTATGGTATTATAACTATGTATATGGGCATATAATATAATTATAATGAATTTAAATTTATTTGACATAAGTTTAGGTGCTTATATGAATCTTGTAATAGTTGTGGTAAGGGTAATTTGGTCTCTTTTCGACTTTAATGATATATGACTATATTGTGCATCTAATTTAATTTATTGGTTTATATACTTAACCATGGACATATAATACCCTAAATTTCAATTTATTTTTTATTTAATTATGAAATTTATATTTAACCATTTAAGCTATTATTATTCAGAATATATTAAATTCATAATGGATTTCTATATAACACTCATTTTATTTCTCTATAGTTAATGTTCATATATCCATGGAGAAAGTTATTTAATCTATATATAATAAACCCTGTTTATTTTATTCTATTATAGTTATATTTATTGGTTAAAAGATCATGCTCCCTTTATTCTCTTTTTGGATCAACAATGAATGGGTCTGTTTAAAGTAACTGATACTGACATCGTTTCTTATTTTTAGTTTGGAATAATTTTGTTCAATATCCATGTTCCTCAAATTTTTTTATAGAGGTTTTTCTTAAAATAAATGATATTTTTAAAAAATTACATTTTCACTACCATTGAAATTATATAAATTTTTAAAAAAATATTATTTATAATCATGTTTTGAATAATTATACTTCTAAAAATTTTAATATTTTCAAAATAATTGTTCACTTTTAACATATATTGAATGAATGAGTTATCCTACCACCATGATAGTAGATAAATTTTTTTCAAAAATTATATGTTTCCAAGATTATGTTCAAATAAAATTATTTTATAAATAATATGAAAATTTTTATTTTTTAAATATATTAAAAAATATGATATTTTTTCATAATAGAAAGAAATGAACATTGAATTTGATTTGTTACTTCATTTTTATTATAATTAACCTAAGTGTTATTTTTAATTTTTTCTTCATTTGTAGTTTTTATTTTTAAAATATTTTCTTAAATATTAAACATACATTTCAAATGAATTTATTTTATAAATTCATATTATGCTTATTTATGGGTATATGGTCATTAATGTTTTCATGATATAATTTTGTATCACTCTATATAATTTCATTGGAGATTAATTTCTCATTCACATAAATATTTTAATTATAATTTATATATTAATTATTAATTCCAAGACTCGGTTGTTTTCTCAACAATAGACCATCTACATTTATTGGTTTAAATAAATAAATCAATTTATTAATTTTATTACGTTTTATAAGGAAATATCGATGTTTTTCATTATAAATTCACGATTGTTATTTTTTTATTTTTATGTAATTTTAAGATGGCATTATATTGATAATTAAATATAATAGTAATGACTAAAATGTGTCTAGGAAAAGGAAATGATGGTATGATTCATGAAAAATAATTGTAGTATTGATATATGGAACCACAAGTGTAAATAGATGAGACCCGTGATTCTAGATCCTATGTAAATACATGTTGTGTATTTTTTTTTAAATTAAATGACAGATAAGTAGAAATTATATTATATAACTGATGTCCACTTCCAGACTAGTTTTTTTTCAAAATTATAAAAAACCATTCATTTAATAAAATTGTAAAAAAATTATATAATTGACTAATAATATTCTTATGAACATCATCCATATATGAATGAATCACCATTGAAATATCTACCAAAACTGTAGAAATTATTTTAAAACAAGTTATTATAATTAAATCTCCCAGTAAGGGATTTTAAAACCAGTAAATAATAATTTAATAAAAACATAACTAAAAACACTTTTAAAATATTTAATCTCTTATATAGATATCTGATATATATATATATATGTATGTATGTACATATGCATATATATGTGTGTGTGTGTGTTTGTGTCCTTTAGAAAATAAATAACTTTTTTATGAAATTGTTTTCAAAAATATTGTTTGAAAAAATCTATGGATTTATCCATAAAATTCATTTTAATTATAATTATTCTGTCATGGATTAATATATTACATGAATCATCTTATACAACCCATGATTCCCCAATTAGAAATATCACATTTTGGAAATCATCCCATTAAATTAGTGTGTTCACTCGCAACCCCTTAACATTTCATTTTAAAATGTCATCACCAATTTTAAATTTATGAAATTATTATTTGGAACTTCCATATTTACTATAAATAAAATAATAAGAAAATTCCAAAATCATTCATCAATTATATTCATAAAAAAATAATTTTATAACATCTATACTAGTAAAAAAATATATGACAAAAATTAATGAGATTTATGAGAAATAAAAATTTCCAAAACATAAAATTTAAAATATGTAAACATAAATACTTGAACACGAACCAATTACTTGAATATAAAATTGATGAAATTTTAAATTTATATGATGTACAGAACTAATATTATAAATTACATTCATAGACACATAAGTTTATTTCACACAGTGAATGATAAACATTATTATTCAAAATAAAATCAAATGTTCTTTAATTAAGAGTTCTAAAATTAATAAATAATGAAACAATGTTTTGTTCTTACTTAGAAAAAAGAATAGAACTTTGAAATAATATATTTGTTTTTGTTAAAAATAAAATATAATTAATTAGTTTTGAAAATAGTTACCTTCCTTAATATAATTTGTTTTTAGTAAACCGTACATGAGTTTTTTTTAAAATAAAATCCTTACTACATTGGAAATCAAATAATTAAAGTATATTACATATATAAAAATAAAAAAAATACACCTTAAATAAAATCATAAAACTGTAGAATATGTTATCTACAAAATTTACTTCCTTACATTGCATTTTAAAACAAAATTAAGATTAGGAAGATGACTCCCTTATAGATCACTCTCTCTCTCTCACTTTATTTATAATTGCCTAACTGCCTTTTGTACATGATAATTACAGCACATCCATGTTAAAAATTTGGTAGTCATGGTTTTTTATTTGTGGTGGTGAGACAAGAATCAAGAGACAAAAATATGTGGTCTTGTTTTAAGGTTATTTTATGAAGATAAAACAATGTTGTAAAATATAGATATTTTTGTACTATCAACACTACATCTTGTATACCCAAATCTTATTTGGAACCTTTAAAAAATTGTATTTAAACAATGTGTTCAAAATATTTTAGATAAAAAATAGTCAAAAAAATAAATTTTATCAGAGTGATTATATATATATATATGAAAATTTCTACCAATGTTGAATGATAAGTGATCTCAGATCATTAGTCAAAGGTTTAGTTTAATGATTAGATTCATGGAGGAAATGATAAAGGATAAATTGTTTTTTTATATATCATTTGAATGATACTATAATATCAATTGGAAAATTATATATATTGAAATATTTTTATAATGTATCAGAGCACTATTTGTCATGATGTTTCAAACATGACAGTAAAAAATTTTGAAAACTGATTTTGATGTGTTTAAAAATTAACAATCTGTCAAACATGATGATGGAAAATTCATATTGTTGGAAAACATGATTTAAAATATTGATCATAGATGAAAAAAACAATAGGTCAACGATAAACCAAAATTTGGACACCCAAAAATGAAATCATATACAACTACATAGGAAATGCATATCAATTATAAGAGGATGAAGATGAAGAAGAACAAGTCATACCCCTTCCAAGTTCAAAACACATCCACTGTCAATCCTCGCTCAGACTTGACTCCCTCCAAAGGACACCCTTGTTTACCTTTTATGAAACAATATATTCTACTTAAATGATTGCTTTATTTTTATTTTTTTACTTATTTATTATTTTCTTATTCAACTATATTCATATTTGGGATAACATAATTTCAATATTAATTATCAGAATTCTTAAAATTTGATAAATTTTAATAAAAAAATATGAATATATATATTTTAACATGTTTTTTGTTTAGAATTAATTGATATATTTTTAGATAATAATCATAAATTTATATATTAATAAAAAAATAATACTCAATTATTTGAATTTTCATAATTCTCTTTTTTTATATATTTCCAATTATATATATATATATATATTGAAAAAAACATTCAAATTTGTTAATTTTCTAATTTTATTTATATAAAATAAAATATATAAAAACATAATGTTTCAAATTATAAACATATACCACATATGGAAATATGTAATTATGTATTATTATTATCATCATCATCATCATCATCATCATCATCATCACTCTATTAAGGTATTTTTCTACATAGAAGTTCAAAAAAGAATTATATTGCATAGATTTTCTATCAAGTGAAAATTCTCAATGTGTATTGTTTTTTAAACCATTCATGTTGTACAAAATTTAATGACTAAATACCCATGATTTTGGATCATGTTTATAAACATGCTATGTATTTATTTAAAAAAAATGTAAAAGGAAACACTATATTATACAACTTAGGACCATTTTTGGTCTAGGTTTTAGAATATTATAAAATCCCATATATTTAATCACAGTTTTACAAATTTTTTATAATTAACTAATTATCTTCACATGTTATAACTCTTTATACAATGAAAAAAATCTGAATTTCTTCTAAAAATGTAAAATTCTTTTTTGAACTAGGGGGAATCATTAAATTTCCTTGTAAGGGGTTTTAAAACTTTTAAAAAATAATTTTATAAAAAACTCATTTAATAATTATTTTTAAAAAAATTATATCCAATATGCATATTATAAATATATAACACATTTTATATATACTATTCATTTCGTTTTGAAACCTCTTTTAATAAATAATCATTAAAAATTTACATAGATTTATTAATAAAATTCAACTGAAACATAATAATACTTCCATCGATTAATATGATACTTGATGGAACTTATAATATAAATGAGGTCACTGAAAATATCAAATAAAATACATCATATCCTTGATGTAGTTAGTTCACTCCCCATATTATAACATTTCATTTGATATGCAAGAACTAGTATTATTTTTCTGAATATATTTTATGAAGATCCTAATTTCTAAAAAAACACATCAATAATTTTTTTAAATCATACATAAATTATTTTAGTAAAATAAAATAATTTTTTAACTCTTAAAAATGGAAATATATCATTTATCAAAAAAATTAAAGAGACTTTGGAAAAATCCATTTTCCCAAAACATAAAATTTAAATGATCAAAAAAATATATAATTTTACATTAGAACTATATTGAATATAAAATGCATGAAATGACAATTATAGATGATTGAAATATTACATATTACGATGGAAATGAATTGACACATAAGGCTATTTAAAACATAGAATTGTAACTTTTATCCTTCATTATAAAATAAAATATCTATTTATAAAGAGTATTAAAATTAAACAATAACTCAATTTATGTTTCTTAATTTTTATAATTAATGAATTCAATTTTTAAATATACTATTTTATTAAAATAATCAAAATAAAAAAATTTAGTTTGGAAAATTGAATACCCCCTTACTAGAAATGGATTTTATTAAACCATAATTGAGTTCTTGAAAATAATAAAATGTATTACTAATTTGGTAAACAAATATTTAAAATATAAAACATGAATACACAAAAATCATAATAGTTTTTCTTATTTAATAAAATCATTGAATATATTTAAAAAAAACTTTACTCCCTTATCATTTATTTTATTTGAAAATTTTTCTAATGTAGATGAATCCAATATATATATATATCTCTCTTCTTATGATTTCTTCATTTCCTATTGTATATTATAAGTCCATCACATACATGCTAAAAATATGGGAGGAATGGTTTCATATTTATTTTTCTGAGTGGTCAATATAGGGTGAAAAATATGCGTTCTTATTTTAAGGATTTCATAGAATGATAAAATAGAAGGGTTATATATATATTTTTATATATTCATCACTACAACACAGATACACAATAGGATTTTGAACCATGACAAAATCAGAATGAAACAAAGTGTTCATTGATGTTTAAATATTTTAGATACACAAAATCATCAAATAAAGAAGTGTGATTGATGATTTGTGATATATATATTCATATAACTGAATCATTCCACTGAAGCTAGAAGATAAGAGACATATGATCATTAGTATGGGGTTTAGTTTGTTTATTTGATTCAAGGAGGAAACAATGAAGGAAAATTTAAAAATTGATTCATATCATTTGAATAATACAGTTATAGGGATTTCAAATTTATATATATTATAATATATTTCAAATAAATCAGTGCATGATTTATGAAGATGTTTTAGACAAGCCTACCAAAATTTTTCACACTTAATTTTGATGGATTTAAAAATATAAAATTTCTCAAAATTGGATGATGGACAATATATAATATTGGAATAATAGAACATCAATAATTATCAAAGAAGAAAAATCTAAAAGATAACTAGTCGACTATATTTAAGAACACTATAATTAAAAAAATAAAAATACCTCTCATCATCAAATAATTTATAGGTGAATGAAGGTGAAGAACAAGTCACACCTCTTTTGTGTGAAAACACCTATATTGTCGAACCCTGCTTAGAATCGATTCCCCAAAAAAGAAACAATCACTTCCCGCTCGAGAAACACCCCTTCTACTTAACCGCTTTCATTTTTTTTTTATTTTTATATTTCAATAATTATGAAATTATTTTTATATTATTTGAAAAACCCAATTTTAAAAATAATTCTCTCAATTCAGAATAGTTTTTATATTTTATAATAATCCAAAATATGAATATTAACATTATAACATTTTCATAGTTTATATTTAATTAATTTATTTTAAATTAATACTCATAAATTATGTTCTTAATATAAACTAATTATTAATACATATTAATTAGAATTATCATGATTTTTTAATTTAATTTGCTCACAATTATATATATATATTGGCTAAAATATTCAAAATTATAAATATTAAAATTTTATTTATATAATTTAATTGTTATATATTTCTATAAATTTTTAAATTAGCTACATAAACCACATATCACAATGTGTAACTATGTTCTACTATTTTTAGGACTATTATTATTTTATTTTGATAACATATTTATTTTAATCTCAAATGTTCCTTTCAAATAAATTAATTTCATTTTTCAAGTACTTATTTTTTAAAAAATAATCAATTAAATATATTTATATTAAAATAGTCTTTTCAAGAAAATAATATCATAGTAATAAAAAAGAATTACTTTTCTAATATTGAATTTTAAATTAAAATAAAATTATTTTACATTGTTTTAAATACTAAAATATAAAATAATAATTGAAACAATAAATTTCAAAAATTGACATAAAAGTATTTTTAATTAATATTATCAATATTGTGAAGTTAAATTAAAACATATATTTATCAATTTAGTATATCAATATTCATTACTATGTATCATTGTTTTTAATATTACTAAGTTAATATTTAAATAATGATTATAATAAATTTAATAATTTTTATTTTAAATTCTATTTATTACATATAGTGTTGGAATTTATGAATTTCACCTACTATGAACAAATTTTTCATTATCTATGTGATTTTTATAATGATATTATCCATGGATGTACAATTATCTCATATTGTTGCCTAAAATATTTTTTATTTTAATTAGCCACTCTAACAAATTAATTTGGCATTCCCTACTCATGATTGATTTTTTTACAGTTTACCTTAGAAAGTATTTAATCTCACCATTTATGATGTTATACAATCCATATGATACGAAGAAGTAATCTTTGAATCGTCATCATGGTTGAAATAATGGTTTTTATACTCCCTTTTAATTTTTCTATTGGAATATGGAAATCATTTACATGTCTATTATTTGAAGACTAAAAAATTGATAGATCCTTTTTGGTTTGATCAATTTTATGTTATACGAATAAAATAAATATTCATATCATCTAGGTTAATATATTCAAGGATTTTTAATAATCAAATTTAGTAGCCTAAATCTAGTGGTTAAATTATTTCATTTCTACATGATACAATTGATCACATATCAATCAGTCAAATTGCTTACTTATCTTATAAAACATGATACCCATAGAAATATAATATTTCATTTCAAATCCTAAAATAAAAAATATTGTTTAATTTGAAAACATCATTATTACCTCAAAAAAATTCATGCATATCAATCATAATACAATTATAGATTCCTAAGGAACAAAATCATAATAAAGAGGTAATCATAGATGCTTAGTAAGGTTATCTGTAAATAGGAAGATATCATAATAAAAATAGGGTATGAATAACTTGGAAGTAAGAAATTATGACAAAATAATTTAGTATAAATAATGAAATTTTTTAAAATCTTATCCATGGATTTCCTAACTATTGACATAATCTTGTGGACGTCAATAACTAATTTTAGAATAATAGAATGAATATTGAATTATATATTAATCATACCACGAAGGCCTCATGATATGAATTCTATATAAATGATTACTATAATGGCCCATTATTTTCATATATATATATATATATATATATTAAATCTTAATATAATAATACTCATTGCATAACATAACAAAACCACGCCAAAACTATGTAGGTTTATTCTCTATAGAGATATAGGAAAAAAATAGTTTCATAAATCATATTTATAATATCCCCCTTATTCCTTCATAAATATAATTATATTAATGTAATATATGTCCTATTTATTCATTATATATATAGTAATTCTTGAATTTTTCACATAGAAAATTAATAGTATCGTGTTGTGGAGATGGTAGGCCATACGTACGCACGGGCAATGGAGTCATTCCTTTAATGGTGACATGGAAAGTTGATGGTTTATTTTTTTCAAGAATCAACGTAAATTTATAATTATAATATATATATATATATATAATTTTCATCATTTTTTTCCATTCATGTTAAGTGGTGATGAAAAATAGATTACACACGATAGGGAGATGGTAACCCATACATATGCATGTGCAATGATTTTTTCATAGCATAGAAAAAATGAGGAATATAGATTTTAAATAATAATATCAATATCTCAAAATATATTTTATACTTGAGTTATTACATTATAATTCAGAAAACACATGAAGTGTATGTCGAAGATGAAATAATATTGAAAGAGTCGGAAAATATTAGTACATACTCTTTGTCAAAAAAATTGTAGATCTCATTAAAGGAACACTAGCGCTGTACTATTGAGAATAAAAGACCCTCTAGAATATGTATATGGATGTTTAGGAGTTAAATATTAGTATTGTGGTTTTACATCAAGGCTCAATGTGATTTAATGAAGTGGGGGTGGAGGGACACTTTTATAATTGAGGTGGGCGTAACTTTTGGACTTCCAATAATTCTAAATTTTTATGAAATTAAATTTCAATAAATATACATAAAAAGGAAATGGAATAGAATTTGAGATGATATAGTATTGTAATATAATCAACAAATATATTTTAGACATGTTTTGGTTTTATTTTAAACATTTTTATTTTGAATAACCCTTAGTTAAACTATTTTAATTTAAACTAAAGGGGAAAATATTTCAATACTAAAACATTGTAATTTTTAATTATGTGATCTAAATTCCACAATAATAAAAAAAATTATAAGATTTTTTTTCTTTATTATTATTATTATTACTTATTTTTTATTTTATTTTTTTATTTTTTAATAATTAAAAAACATTATTTTGATTATAAATCATTGGTGTCAAATTTGTATTAATCATTACATAAAATTTAAAAAAATAAAGAGAAAATGTTAACCACAAACCAAATATTTTAGTTTATCCTTATGAGTTCAATTTATTCTATAATATTAATTGATAAAATTAAATATCTCAAGTTATATTTATTTTTATATTTTATTTATCTTGTAATTTGATTTTTCAATTAATAAAATATTTATCACCTCAGAGTTGTGTAAATATTTAATTTATTCACAAGAAATTAATAAAAATACCATGATAAAGATAAATATTATACATTTCAGAATAATAGTTATATTCTAATATAACATTTGGGTATCCTTTTCGTAAAAATTATATTTTATTTAAAACATGAATGTGATATATTTTTTTTATTAAATAAAATTTATTAAATATCATTATCTAATCTAATTGAATGAAAAATTAAAAAATAAATTAATTTGATGAAATTATTTTTATCTTCTTAAAAATTTAAATTTTTAATCATTCATAACATATATTTTTTTCCGTATAAGCACATAAGGGTTTTTTAAGACAAAAAAGTGATAGTTTTTTATTTTATTTGTTTTGTAGAAGTTATTGTTATATACAAGTGTCCATTAAAAAACATAATTTCCATCCTTATGACTCAAGGGATGAATTGAAATAATTAAAAAAAAATTCATTTGTTAGGATCATTTTATAGTCTATCATTTAATTTTTACCCAAAATTACTTAATTTAAACTTTACCATATTAAAAAAATTACCAAGGTCACTATTCAATTTTACTAAAAAAATAAATAATGGGAATTATTAACTAAATTTGGAAATTGTGAATATAAATTTGGAATAATTTTTTCAGAATATAAAAAATATATTAATGAATTTAATTTAATAAAATTATGTAAACTCTATGAAAACCATTTTTTTTGGAAAAATGTTCATTCAAAACATAAAATGTTTTTATAATAATTTTTTTATAAAATCATTTTCAAAAACATAAATTTGTATTTTTATTAAATTAAAATAAAATAAATTAATTTTAAAACTAATAATAAATATAATTTCACATTATAATGTCTTTAATGTTAAGAAACTGATAAAAATAAGTATTTTCATATTCATTAAAAAAGATTGATTTAAGAATGTTATAATAAATATGATTTTAAGATAATTTGGACATGAAAATTTAAGAAATTAAATTGCATTTGTTTAAAATCCATTTTATATAACATCTCAAAAATTAATGTTCAATCTTAAAAATATGATATACTAATTTCTTGAAGAAAACATATTTAAGTTGAATGTAGTGATTTTACTAAAAAAATATGTGATTTTTTCTAAGATCATACCAATAAACTCACACTAAGAATGAAAAATATATTTATTTCCTAAAATAGTTATTTATATTTAATGATACCAATTTAACAGGTAGGTTACAATAGTAATTTTATACTGACTGTGTCTCATGATTCGTTTAAACTCGCAATTTCATGCAATGAAATCTATCAAATTATTTAAAAAGAAACATTACATAAAAATATCCAGGTGTTACACTGTACCAACCAAAAACTAATTTTTACCTTATATATTCATTACTCTACTAAAAACATGATTAGGATACCTCTACCTCATCACATAGTTAGGTTCCCAAGCAGCATCGAAAAATTCATAGTTTCTCTATAAAACATTAACCATGTGAGTGGTCTGGTTTTGGAAAAGAATATATATATGATTTAGAATCTGAATTGTTTGTCCATCATATAAATTATCTTGATCCAATGTTATGAATTCTAATTTTTGTACATGTGAAATATCTGGTACGTACTTTCTCAAGAGAGATATGTGGAACACATCATGAACTTGAGAGAGATTTGGTGGATGGTCCAATCTATAAGATACCTTCCTAATATGATCATTATTTATAAATTAACAAATATAACAAGGGATTATATTACTCTTCCTTCCAAATATCATTAATATCTTCCAAAGATATATTTATAGAAATACATTGTCATTCATTTCATTCTCTAGGCCTTTTCATTGATTGTTATACTATTTTTTTGACTATGATCTACTCTTATGTGATTTTGAATATTTCATACATTCTATATCCTTTCCTCTACTAGAACAATCCATAATATATTTACTTCCATAACTAAATTATTTCATGTTAGATTTTTACACTTCTTAAAATATAGGGGTACATAAGTATCAATCTATTCACTATACTGAAATTTATTGTTCAAAGAAAACAATACTAAAAGTAGGTGTTGACCCCAACCACCGTTTAAATCCAGAGATAATGTTCTGAATATACCATCTAGAGATTAAATTTTCCTCTCTGAATGAAAATATATTAGGGGATGATAAGTAGTACTGAAACATAACTCTATATCTAGATACTACTAAAGGCATCCCTAGAGTATTGAGGAAAAACTGAATTTTTCATTATATATAATGTAGATAGGTACTCAATGTAATCCCTACACATCATTAATATATATATATATTATTGCTGATAATGATGCAAATATTATCCGATACCAATTGAGCGTGTTCAATTTATATGGGAAAAACTATAACCCATATAGAAATATGGCCTTTATATTTTTTGGGAAGTGCAATGACAAAACCCATAATGATATTTTCCCATTTGCATGCTAGTATAGGTAATAGTTGCATCATAAAATTATATTTCATTCCCTCATCCATAACTTGATCAAATACCAAGAACTATGAAAAACACCCTATAATATTGTAATGTCCTAAACTGAGTACCCAAACTAGTCCCCAGATATGGTTGGTCACATAAACTCAAGTGTGCCTCCGTATATTCCATAAGCATCTGACTAGTAGTGACAGTCTAATAAGTCTATCATGGGGAGTTTATATCCTATTATATCAGATTAATACACTAGTAGAATTGAATAACCAATATCAGAAGCATATATAACCATAATATTAACACTATCTCAAGTTAATCAAGGAATGAAATACAATATATAACTAAATTTGAAAGCATTCCATGATAATGGTTGTGTCAAGTGTGTAAAAGACAAACTATAAATAAAGACATCAATAAATATCATGAGAGGTAAGAACCTCATCTAGTTCACTAATCCTAGATCAATTCCAATACAAGTAATCAAAAATAGAACCTTTTCTCTTAACCTGTCCTATAAAAATAATATTTATTTGGGTACCTATCAGCAAACCCATGTAGGGTGTGAGTAAAACAATGTAGGCCACCACTAATGGTTTATAAAACAAATCTAGTCAATAACCAGTGTACTTAGTTGTATAACAAAAATAATTATGATTCATAACAAAAAATTACCACATTATCAATTTATATTTATTAAAACACATAGAACACCTAGTTCTCAAGTACATGCATACCTCATTAGCAGCATCATCCTGAGCCGAGTCATAACCATGTTTTATATTCAACTAATATTTCATTATTGTGGCCCCATGGAACCATAAACCCAGTCCAATGTTTTTGGGTTTATAATAACCTCTCTAGTTCCCCTTTTTTTAATCATTTATATACATCATGGGCATATAACATAATGTGAATAACCCCTTTTCTCAATCATACATATTTCTCATGGTCGTAGAACATCATTTCTAGCACCCTAATTTTCAATCACATATATATCTTATGGTTGTAGAATATCATGTAAAACACACCATTTCTGAATCCAACATATATATATAATAGTCATATAATGACATTTATATCACGCCATTTTACAATCATATAAATAAATATATATATTTTTCATAGACCATATTGTCTAGAACCCCATATATCAACTGTGCATATTTGTCATTAACATGGGCGTATATCATCATGTCCAATATCCAACCCCATAATAACCTTTCTTAAACATCATGAATCCTCTAATCCCAATTAACCACTATAAATCCATTAATTAATTCATAAATTAAGTAATCAAAGTAAATTATTTAACTTGAAAATTAATTAATGATCTCAACATTAATTAATTAATTAAATAATTAATTAAACATATTTTATCTATTAATTAATTCCCCAATTAAGTAATCCCATTTCTTCCATTAATAAATTAAAAATTTAATTGACAATTTTATAACTCAAGATATAATAATTATTTCACCAATTGAGTATTCTAAATTTACAACTCAACAATTGGATATTTGACTATACAATTAATAATCCCCAATTCCTCAATTAAATAATTTGATAATTGATTCAGAAATTAAATATCATAATTGAAAAATTTCCTTTATTAATTCAAATCCCCCAAATTCATTAATTTATTAATTAACCACATTAATTAGTTCAATATCTAATAAAAATATCTAATCGAACTACGTGAATTATACAATCACAAACACTTAATTAATAATAAGACTATGAGATTTTAATAATAGACCACATACATTGACCGTTAGTGAAATATTTCCCAACATAAATCCCAAAATTTGAGCATCATAACTATGTGGATCGGGATCCCAAACTATATCCCTAAATAAATATTAAACAATTCAATATCTATTTTTCCTAGATATACATCCACAAGATTAGATCTAGACCCACCATCCTAGATCTAGATTTATCAAATCCATATCTAGATCTAGAGAAATATTATATAACTTCCCACTAAATGAATGAGAGAAGAGAGGAGGATGATCAATAGGAAATGAGATATGATATACATACAAAGAGAGGATAATATCATAGATATATGCATTTAATAGCAATAAATGGAGGTCATACAGCCTTGGAATCCATCTTGAAATATCTAAAATCATAAAAATTCTTAAGGGACCATGTTTGGGTTGAATAGAGGAAGACATAGGGGTTCATGTGGATTTGAATCAAATTTATGAGAAATTAAAAATACCACACATGGTTTCCTAATAATGGGTTCATGGTATGACATAATCATGTAACCAAAATGAACATATTATATTTGGGGGTTCATGGATTCTCTTTTTTGTGCTGAATGGTTTGACATAATATGTACCAGCCATGCCATCCCCCAATATCTAGGGATACATTTGTTTTCTAGGTTGGGCTCATGGTATTCTATTAGTGTGACATTATGAGCATCCCATATTTATTCAATTTTTCTTAATTATTTTTACAAACACACCTCACAGTTCAATCCAAAAAAATTACTCAAGACAAGGCATAAGAGTACCTGAAATCAAGCATGAGATAACTATAGAAAAGGTCAAGATCTTACAATCTGCCCACCTTATAATAGCTCATACTTTATTTGAACTCCCATTTTTCAATAAGATTGATAAAAAATAATATCAGGCCACTAAGACCATATATCATCTTCTATTTCCCATGATTCCTCCTCTACAAGCCCATGATTACATAATAAATGAAATATCAGTACAGTTTCCCCCCACAACACTTTATCACCCTGAACAAACACTCGTAATGGATTCTCCTCAAAGGATGCATCAATTTTGATCTCAACATCATCTAAATCAATCACACGAGAAGGGTATGGGTGATACCTCAATATATGTGACACATGTAAAATGTCATGTCTAGTAATATATTTAGGTATAAGAGACAATCGGTATGCCATCGATCAAACTCTATTCACAACCTCAAATGGTTCGCCAAATATGGGCGCCAACATGGTTTTGTCTTTGTATCCTGTAGTGACCCAATCTAGGTGAAACCTATAGGAATACATGTTCACCATTTTTAATCTGTTGTGGTCATATCCATCTATCAGTATATGATGTTTTCATAATTTTGGTTTTTATCCATAAATTTCTGAATCAACTAAACCTACTTTGATTTCTACTACACAAGACTCGGTACAAAAAACTTTGACTCAGCATTTGCCATCATGTATAGTGGTGAAATCCATGGCCAACCATAAATATCCTTATGTGGTGTCATCAATATATTTTCTAGAAAATTAATATAATAGGAAATTTCCAATAAATAAAAGGTTTTTTCCATGACCCCCTGAAGTCAAGAACACATGCATGCATCATATCTTCATGGACTTGTATAGAATTCTCTAAGAGAACATCATTCTGTGAGTGGAATGTTATACTCAATAAAACATGTGTTCCACGTCCCTTATGTCAGCCCTACTATAAGTGTGAACTAAATCACGATTAAAGATGGGAAACTATAGAATGTGAAACCCAATAATGTGAAACTATTTTCTAAACATACGAATCTTCCAACTGTTCCACTATGAATGTTTTTCATATAGGTAAGAAATGTTATACTTTCATTAGTTGATCAATAATAATCAATTTAGCATCATTCATCCTTACCATATTTTGAAGACCCAACACCATGTCCATTTGAATTTCATACAACCTATATTATGTAATAGATAACAACTGTAGAATCCATTTAGAATATTCATACTATTCCATCACCTACTAGCAGGTGTAATATCATTTCATGAACCATACTATCTCAATTTTCATGCATGTCCATAAAACCTATCATTGTAGGTCACATTACATTATGGTCACACTATACTATACTTCCCAATTCACTGAATAAATTCACTCATGAGCTTGTATCTCATGCATTTTGGAGAAATAACCCACTTTCTAATATTGATTATATCGTCGTCATCTATTCTATAATCATATGATTTCTTGAAAACATCAAGGAGTTATTTGAAATCCAAGAATTTTGGATCCGCATACTATCAGTCTCTAATTCGGCTCAAAAGTGGAAAATATACATAAACTGATATGATATCCATATAATCCTAACTCTTTGAAACTGCCATATGCATCTCATCTAGAGAAGTCATCATCTTTTTCAAATAATTTCTCCAATGAACAAAATGATTTTGTGTTTACCTACTCAATGCTTCTTCCACATTTTCCCCTTCTTGGGCGTATATACTAGTTTGAAATCAAATGAATGAATATACTCAACCCATATTTTCTAGAGATGATTAAAGACTCTTTGTGAAAGGATATACCTTAATCTTATATCATCAATAATAATTGTAAAAACATTTTATCAAAATATTGTTCCACCGACACTTTATAGTATAAAACACACATGCTAGATTAAGGTCATGAGTAATGTAGTTCCTTTCATTTTTCCTCGTTTTTATATACCCATATGCCACAACCTGAACTATATGAATCAACACAACAATGAGATAAATTTTAGATGAATCACAATACACTGTACACTCCTAATATTGCTCAGCTAGGATCAAAATTGGTACTGATTTCAAGTGTTTCTTTAACTCCAAAGAAGACTTCTGACATTATTTTGAACATTAAAATGTTATTCCTTTTTAGTAAATACCAAATGTGGATCTACAAAATGTGAAAATTCCAGATTGAATCTCTAATAATCTCTACATAACCCCAAAAAACCAAAAAATATTGAATAGGTTATTGGGATCATCCTAGGAAACCACCACTTGGACATTCCCTAGGTCTACTAACACACATACCACCAAGATTATTTATCCTATGAAGTATACCTGATCAATCCAAATGTGACACTTAGATATCATGTCGTATAGTTTATGATTTCTTAGTATACTCTAGATGATTTCAATATGTTGGGCATTATCATCACGTGTCTTGGAGTACACCAAAATTTCAGCCACAAACACCACCAAAATCTTATCCATGTATTTATCAAGGAAATAAACTCTACTGGTGTACTCATCTATCAATATGGTATTATAAAGAACTATTATAGGATATAACTTCTTCTAAAAGCATTCTTTGATATATCATAAGTTCAAAATCTTAACTTATGATACCTTGATCTCAAGTCTATATTTGAAAACACATAAGATCCCCTCAATAAGTCAAATAGATGATCGATATGATGAAGATGAAACATGTTAATTACAATCAGCTTGTTCATCTTCCACGAATCAACACATAGAAAAAAACTCCCATCCTCCTAAATTGTGAAAAGATTAGGTGATAACCAAGGAGACATAATCATATAGATTAACCCTTTATCCTCCAACTCATTAAGATGAATGTTGTGATCTTGAAGCTATGTAAGTGGAATTATATATGCCTAAATAGATACTAGATCATGTCATGGAATGAACTAAATTTTGAAATCGACATCTCTCTAAAGTGGAAGCCCTGAGATGTCTTAATAAAACACATCCAAAACAATCTCCACTACAATATAAAAAAACATCATGGTTCGCACCTCTATAATCCAAAAATAAACTAGCCGCCTTAGCTATGATCTCTCTTAGTTAGTGAGTAATTATCCCTACATGGCATCCCTAGATATCCCACTCCCCATGGTTAATATAATGGGAACCATTAAGAGATGTAAATGTCACTATCATCAGGTAACGAACTATGTGGGCATAGAATGACACTATCCAATCCATACCCAAAATTAGGTTAAATCATTACATATCTAGAATTAATAGATCCCATAGAAAATTATTCTTTAAACCATAATGAGAACAAACCTTGCACAAATAGATTTTTTTTGAATTTACTCTTAGTGGGGAATCCATTATCATAACTCCATTTAAAAAAATTACATCCAATATCAAACCATTAACTTGTTTTTCAGATTTAACATAATTATAGGCACCAATATCAAATTAGAAACAATCTATTGTATAATATATAAAAAATAGTACATCCAACTATTGATGGTATAATATCTCTGTCCACAATTCTATGAAATAATGCATGAATATTCCATTATCCTTTTTCTAGTGATTTTGTCTGAATTTTTTGAGTTGAATCACCCTTTTGATGCACACTCTCTTTACTAGAATCACTGCAATTATGGCCTCTACCACCCAGACCCAAATAAATCTATATTCCAAAATGGAATGGTGAAGAAGATCCCCTTCCATTACTATGGATCTATCTACATCCTCCATCACTACCTTCCATTCGTGAGTTCCTTCTAATACATTAAAAATTACTCATCATAGAGAAATATCATCACTACCATGGTGGTTGTAGATAATGTTTCTGAATTATTTCCAGTTTACTTCCCTAGTGGAAAAGCAGTTGGGTAAGATCCATGGTAACTGATCCACCAGATATGATACTCTACTTCCCACCACACTAGATAAAGTTATCATAATGTCACTTCATTCTATCCAATGATGTACCCTTAAGTCATCCAACAATAACCACATGTTCTGTAATGGAAGCCTCTCTCAGGTTCCCTTCACCTGTTAGATCCGGATCCAATGCCTCCAAAAATTCCATTAACCCAAAGAGGATAACATGGAAAGTAATGACACACTTACATCCGTCCTGAAATAATCTCTTTGTAGTTGTCTCATCTCATTACTAAATTTCAGAAAAGAAATGTAGATACGTACAGTGTCATGTATATTCCATAACAAACATGCCCCCAAAACTGATCCTCGTAAAAATTGATACTCTTTCCTACCTCTGTGTCTCTAGATAAAAGTGCGATAAGAACCTCTCTAAGAAGTCCATCCATAATTTATCATTATTCTATCCAGTTCAGGCTTGAATGCCCCCCATAACATCAATTATCCTTGTAGAATATAAGTATACAACATAACTATCCTCTATGTAGGATTCACCAAATGGTCCAGTATCTTTTTGATGGACTCAACCCAGAAATCAACTACCTCAAGTCCACCCTCTCTAGTAAAATCCAAATGTGATACAATTGAAACTCCCCTATCAATTCATACATGCTCTTCTCATCCCACCTTGGGCCTCCTTCCATAAATTTCATGAAGCAAGTGATTTTATCTTATAAATTCTCCCATAATTACTCAACATGCACTATTATTTCACCATGTTCTACTATTGGTTGTCTATATCTACCACCTCCTCTTATATTCCTCTCAATATGCCTCATCATGGAGGGATTACTATACAATTTCAAACAATTTTTTTTTATGACTCGTAACACAACTTGTTCAAATATATTTAAGAGTAATAATCACAACATGTCACAACACGACTTTTCCAAAAATCTCATCACGCTGTAAAAAATGAGGTATTATCCCTACCCTTAACCATCCTACAACTAGGTCCTGGTTAGAATAAATAAACACTTTATAATATAATTTTTATCATTTATAAACACAGAAATTCAAATTTCTCATCACATTCCCATTATAAAATTAATATTAGGAACAATTTTCAATTCAATGTCAGAAGAAATAAAAAAACATTTAATGTTTATCAACTTACCCAAAAACTATTTTCTTGTGTGTGCCTAAAACCATGAAAGCACCAAAAAAATCATGAGATCCAAGAATAAAGGAGGCAGTCTCAACTCTCATTCCATTCTTGGACATAAGTCAATTTTAATCAAATTTCATAAACAACAATCACATCACACAACAATTCCACCACTAGGGAGAAGGAATATTCAAATGTAACAGAAAACAAAAATAACAACATTACCATCCTATGTACTTCAATTTCCCCCATACATGGATTGGATACACTCATTCAGAAGCTCATAACGAATACCTAACTCTTCCGAGTCTATTATATAAGTTTCCAAAATAGTAATAATCATTAAGAAGAAAATAAAACCAGAACTTGGATACCACTTTATAATGTCCCGACCCAGGTGAAACACATTGGTGCACCAAGAGAATCGATCACATGACCTCAAGAGAGTCTCCCTATATTACAGACACTACCGACTAGCAGAGAGGGTTTAACAAGTCAACCATGGGAAGAATTTACCCTCTTTTATCATAGTAATACACTGATGAAAATAAGTAAAAAATAGTGGAATCATATATAACCATAATTATACCAATACCAAAAGTTAATCAACAAAGGAAATAAAATATCCAACTAAAGTGGAGATAATGTAATGATAATCTACGTGTCCTATTTCCAAAATGAAAAATGTAAATACACATACAAATACCATGAAATTTATGATCCACATCTGGTTCCCACATCATAGCTCCATTCCCAAATTTGTAATCTAACCAATGTCCTTTTCCTTTAACCTATCATGCAAAAATAAATTCCATTTGGGAACTGATCATGCTTCTTTAGTAGGTTGTGTGTACAACTCAGTAATACACTACCATGAGTATTAAAACATATCATATCAATAACAAGTGTATGAAGTTGTATCTTTAAATAATTACAATTCATAAGGAAACAGTTATCACATAATCAATTAATCATTACTAAACCAGAGAGACCACCGAGTTTTCAAGGACACATGTACCTCATTAACATATTCAGCCTGGTCTGGGACTAATATTTGTTATATATTCAACTCTTATTTCATTATTACAAAAAAATTTAATAATAAAAAATGCTAACAATTTTTAGTTGAGAATACCATATCCAATAACCCATTTCTCAGTCATTCTTATGGATTATATGGGTAGAACATCCTGGCAAGAACCCCTATTATCAATCACAGATTTTTCTCATGGTCTTCAAACACCATGTCTAGAACCCAATTTCTCAATCACACATATATTTCAATGTCATAGAATGTAATGTATAACACCTTATTTCTCAACCACACATATACCTCATGGTCATATAATGTCATGTATATAACCCC
Source organism: Viscum album (assembly GCA_963277665.1). NCBI lineage: Eukaryota > Viridiplantae > Streptophyta > Magnoliopsida > Santalales > Viscaceae > Viscum > Viscum album. The sequence goes on along the minus strand of OY728135.1, from coordinate 1,541,253,548 downwards.
ATTTCTCAATCATTCATATATATATATGGAATAAATCCTCTTGTCTAGCCCCTCATTTTTGGACCATGCATATGTTTCATTATCATGGGAATATGTTTTCATGTCTATCACCCATATAATAACCGTGATTAAATAACAACAATCCTCTCATCATTATTATCCACCATTAATTACAATAATTAATTCATAAATTAATTTATACATGTAAATTAATTAATTAATTAATTAATTAATAATATCAACGTCTATTATTTTAAAAAAATTAATTAACCATATTCTTCAACTAACTAATTCCCCAATTTTTTAATAAAATGTATTCTGTTAATCAATTAAACAATTAAATAACAACTTCACAACTCAATATCTAATAATTAATTCACTAAGTAAATATTTTATATTTAAAATTTAAAATTATTAAAATTAACCCCACTAATATTTATCCCCATTTCCATAATTCAATGAAATAATAATTAATTCACCAATTAATTATCCATATACCATAATTTCTATTATTCAATAATATAAAAAATTTTATTAATTAATTAATTGACCAAATAAATTAATTCAAATTGGAATTTCAATTGCTAAATGAACTCTACCAATTCAGCATTCATGTAACTGATAATGAGACTATGTTATTTTTAATTATAGACCATCTAACGTAATCATCGATGAAATATTTCCCTATTAAAATAATCTAAATAGAGAAGCACATGGATATACATCAGGATTTGAATCTAAAACCCTAAATCAAGATTAAACAATTAATGATCCCTTAATCATAAATATATATCTAGATTCCTAGATCTAGATTTATCACATCTTGATATTTATATGTTGAAAATATTAGATAAATTCCCACCTAAAATGTTTGAAGAAATGGGTATGAGAGGGAATGCAATTGGATATGATCGACATATCAAGAGAGGAGAAGATCATAAATCTAAGATTTGAATCATTATGAATAGATTTCATCTGGACTTGGAATCCATTCATAAGGAACTAAAATTATCTAGAATATTAAGGGTATATGTTTGGGTTGAATGGGGGATGTTATTTTTGTTCGGGTGTATTTAAAACCAGTTTTCGGGGAATTAAAATTATTCTGCACAAGTTGCTGGGAAGGGGTACATAGTTTTACCTCACCATGTTCCAAACATGTGATTATTATTATTGGGGTTCACAATTACTCTTTTTTTGGAACATGTTTTATGAAACCATGCAGCATCCAAGTGAACCCCACAGTATAGGGTTGCATGGTTTTTTGGTCTAGGCGCATAGGTTTCTCTAATTATGCCTCACCCATGCACAACCCCTTTTCTTCCATTTTTCTTAATTGATTTCCCAGGAACACCCCAAAGTACAATACAAATGAAAATTACACAAATAAATAAAAAATATTATCTGAAATCAAGATTGAGATAACTCTATTAATGGTCGGGAACTTAAAATATCTTTCTTCATTCCATCACAACAGAAGTACACTTCCAAGTATTTATACATCCTAGTGCTTCCTAGATGAAATAATGAATGATGAACAATGATCCTCATCCAATATATCATTCATTAAATAATTTATTTTTCGAACATAAACCTAGTTCTTGACAATTATTATTGCATCACAATGAAATTTGAACTGAAGAACTATTATCACCATCATTTGTAGCTATAAATCTTCCTTATATGAATCCTTAATCTTCAAAAGTATAGATGATTGAACATTCATTTAAGAAAAATAATATTACTCCCATTCTATTATGATTTATTGATGCGTACATTAAAAATACACAAATATTATTTATTTTTTGATCCTTATCATAAATAGACTAGCGTGGACTTTTTGACCCAATGCATCTGCCACCTTTTTTTCTTTCCCAACATGGTATTGTAATGAGTAGTCATAATATTTAATCAACTCCAGATATCATCTTTGGATCAATTTCATATCATTTTGTGTGAATATATAATTTAATCTTTAATGATCATAATATATGTCACCCCTTTCTCTATAAATATATTTACTCCATATCTATAACACAATGATTACAATAGCTATCTCCAAATCATGAGTTGGGAAATTTTTCTCATTTATTTTCAATTATTGTGAAGAATTAGCTATCTCCTTGTCATTTTTCATTAGAACAGATCAAAATCTGTTATTTTATGTGTCAATTTTGATCAAAAACATTTATCCACTAGAGGGTAGTGTGAGCACATATGCACTAACTAACCATCTTTTAATCTTCTTGAAATTCACTTCACCTTCCTCCTTTCATATGAATGTAACTAATTTCTTTGTAAACATGGAATTTGGATTGGATAATTAAGAGAAATATAACACAAAATGTTAATAAAATATATGGAATCAAATATAACTTCAGATCATAGTTATATTTTTTTTCTAGGAAAACGTTCAATACCTTTCTTTTTTGTTGAATCCATAGATATCCACTATCATAAGATTATGGGACCCAAAAATGAAGCTTTTTGATATCGAAATTCACACATGGTAAATTTTTCATAAACCTTATCCTTTAATAGGAAATTTAGTACAATCCATCAGTGATAGTCATGTACTTCCTTTTCCATGAATATATAAGAACATCAACTATAATACTACAACAAATAGATCAAAATAGTATCTAAAAGATCTTTTCATTAAATCTATGTCGATATCAGGGGAATTTGAAAGACTAAAATGAATCACTATAAATTGATAGCTTCCTTAAAATGTAACGAATGCCTTATTTTTCATATTCTCATTCTGGACCCTCAATATTTATAACTATGGTCTTTCATAGAAAAGTATTGTGCTCAGCATAGTTAATCAAATAAGTCATCAACATGGGGGAGATTATAGAAGTTCTTGATATCGATATTTATTTGTTTTTGATAATCAATATAGAGTCTCAATGATCAAAATTTATTATTAAAAAATAGATATGGTTATCCCTAATCTGAAACAAGAGGTTGTATGAATCCCTTTTCAAGATTCTCCATGAGTTTCTTCTTCAATTCATGCAAGTTAACTGGGTCCTTTTTTAAGGAGGCTTTTAAATATTAATCACACTCGGTATGAGTTCTATTAAAAACTCCACATCCCAATACGGTGTAAAACCTGATAATTTTTATATAAAAACATCATAAAACTCTCTTACAATAGGCATATCATTAATTTTTATTTTCTCCCCCACCATATAAGATAAATAGAAATCATTTAGAGCAGTTTTGAACCACAATATGGATTTAATTTCAATTGTAAGTTCATATTCATTGTGCATTGATAGATGATCAATGATCCATTCAAAACATCAAATTTGACTTTTATTCCTCAATAATTTATATTTTCTCTATATAGAGTTTTCAAATCTATGCAATGAATCATATTGAATTCAACCAATGTAAAGGTCAAAATATTTGTAAGAAACAAATTCCAAAAAACTTCAACTAGAGAATAATTATAATAATTTTATGTAACTGTTGTGCCATTATGATATTTCACCATTGACCCAACATAAAATAGATTGGGTAGTAAGATGATAACATTAGAAAAATATTTAGAAATAAAAGTGTAGTGGTTTTAGAATCTAATAATACGTTAGATTTTTTATAATGTATAATAATTTTACCTTGCACCACATTATTTCTTTACTCCACATCAATGATAGTAATTGCATGTTATTTTACACTGTCTTTGGTATTAAGAGGTTTTTTACATCTATCATAATCGATAACCCTCATATTTGGGCATTGGTTCATAAAATTCCTATTTTCCATTCACTTGATGAATTAATGTATGGCGGATCATTATGTGCATTCATTTCCCTATTCACATAAATAGATAATCCTTCCCATAATATCATTAATAAATTTCTTGATGAAATTCCCTTACACACATAAAATAATTTAATTGTCCCCTTATGAAATTTTCAACTATCTTTCGTTTAGTACATTGAGAATAAAGGAAAAATCATCTTCTTTTTTCCAAAGGTTTTTAGATTTTTCCATCAAATCCATTTTTCTCTTCTTATCAAACCCCTAAGAATGATGGGTAACTCTAATATCTATATCAACTGTGATATCATGGTGAATGATTTCCCCATAGCTATAGATCTCCTTTATGGATAATTCTCTTCATATATTCATTTTCTAGCCACTGAATAATCTGAATACCATAATATTAGGATAGATGATAATTCTAGAAGACTGCAATGAATGTATTGTAAACGTTTCCTCATATGATCCATCATATTCATCATTACTTTTATTAATATTATAAATCTCTATATCCATCTTTATAATAAGAATAAGAGTTATATGTTTATGGAAAAATAAGTTAATAATCATGTTTCATTTAATAGAGTATATTTTATCTCATTAAATTTTATTCATGATTATATTACACCATTTATCTACTTCACCAACCAAATGTTATACTGAAAAAATAATTTTCTCATAGTATGTACACTAGAAATTAAAAATATTATTTTAGTGGCACTGATTCATTATTCCACCACAAGTGGATCGGAAATCACACTAAATGAATGTTGACACAACCACCTAAAAGACATAATAGAATTTAAATCCATCCATTACTATTTTTTATGTTTATAATTATTCATATCATTATAATGTTGTGTGAGTATAGAAACATGATTTTTCATTCCATATCTAATAACATTCTATTTCTCTAGAGGATAATTGTGTAATTTCACATCGCATTCATCATTCAATTAGTTACTTATGGTTCCATCCATGGATGAAACCAAAAATATATTGTGACTAATACTAAAAATATATGGAAGACCACATAATTATGGGAAAATAGTTTTAAAATTTCAACTCATTAGAATTTATGTTTTATTCTAGGTTAGTTATGATCATCAGCAAAACTCAAGGATGGTAACATATAATTTGACTTATACTTAAGGTTCTTACAAAGATTTTATCTTCCCAGTTTCTAATGCTTAGTTAACCCTTTATGTAATTCCAACTACAAAACTCATACATTTTATTCATAGATATTACCTATAAATATTATAATAATCATTACATAACATAACAAAACTATGTTATAACCTTGTAGGATTAGTATCTTTGGAAACATGTAACCATAAACTACTGATTCATAAAACATACTAATCATCTCAAAAATAGTCCTTCCTACCTAGAATTATATTTACGTAATATATTTTATATATATTCATTATAAAAATTTATTTACTTATTTTTGAATGGTGATCATATAAAATGAATTGCATTTTGTCAAGTAGATGGTAGGCCATATGTACACACGATCGATGGTATCATTTTCTTAATGGTGAAATGGTAAGGTTATGGATGGTATATTTCTTTCATTAATAAATATAATTTTAATTTTATCATATATATATATATATATTAATTTTATTGTTATATCCATCTAAATAATGTTTTGATGAAAAACATATTACACCTTCACATAGAGGCATGAAGCCAAACATGTGAATGCACAATGACTTTGTTTTTATGGGATATATAAAAAGGGTAATATGTTGTTCCATAATAATATTAACATATTATAATATATTTGAAACATGAGATTATAATTTATAATATAAAAAACACATGAATAGTAACTTAAAGAAGAAATAATCATGAATGGGTCGGTATTGGCTATTACCTCTTCTTTTAAACAATTCATTTTGATCACATCTTAGGGACACTGGGGTTTGTCGTCTGATAATAAAAGATCCTATATAATTTTTTAGGGAATTTTAAAATGGAAATTGAAGGGGTATTTTTTAGCATTAAGGATAAATGTGATTTGATTAAGTGAAAAAGGATGTTCGATTTAAATAATTTTGTTGAGGGGAGCATTGGTAATTTATAAAAATATTTATTTATAAAAAATATATTTGAATAAAAATACTTCCAAAAGGAAATTTTTTAATGATAACATGAGATAAAATTTTAAACTTATAAAAAATATATAGTTTTGTAAATTTTTGGTATTATTTTAAACCTTATCAATTTAGTTAACCCTTAGCTAATATATTTTATTTTAAACTAAGGTAACAAATATGTCAACATTAAAAGCTTGTATTTTTAGTAATATTGTATCAATTAGACAATAAATGAAAAATAAATAATTTTTTTAGCATGTTAAAAATATGTTTTATTTTTAAATATGGTTTATGATTTTAGAATAATTTAGTAAAATTTTATTTTGATAAAATATCATTAGCATCAATTTTAACACTATTAAATACATAGACATTGAAAAATATCAATATAACAATTTCGATTTGAACAAAATATTTTATTATATACATAAGTGGTCTATTTCATGTAAAATTTATTTTGATAACAATTATTTTCTGAAATTATATTTATATTAATATTTTTAATATCATATATTTGATATTTTTATTAATAAAATAATTAATTTATTATCATTGTGTAATTATTAAATTTCATGACAAAAACATTACAAATAAAATAACATAGCGAAGACAAATATTCCAAAATTTGGAAGAATATTTATTTTTGAATATATCTTTTGGGTTACTATATATTAAAAATTATATAGTATTTAAAACATGAATGTGACATATTCGAGTTTCTACTAAACAAAATATTATAAATATCAGGTTCTCATCTAACTGGACCAAAAATTTAAAAATAAATGTATATATTTTAAATATATTTATTAAATTAAAAATTAACATTTATATTCATTCATAACATAGTATTGTCCTCATGAAGTCGCATAAATGGATATTTATGACATGGAAATATAATTATAAGACTTTATATAATTTAAATATTTCATAAGTCATTTTCATAGAAAATTTCATATCAAATAACATAATTTCAAGACTAATGTTTTAAGGGAATAATTATAGTCCTGCAAAAAAATTTGGGAATGTGTTAGGTTAATTTTATAGTTTTAATCTTTTTATTTTTATCTTAAATAACCAATTTACCCATTAACATGGTAAAAAAATTAAACAATAACAATTTATATTGGGAAAAAATACAAAAAGTACCTATTAACTGAATTTGGAATTACGAAATCTATTTTTTTCATCAGTTTAAAAAAAACCTAGAAGATTCATATTATAGTTTCAAATAAAAATAGCAAAGTACCATGAAAAATAGTGTTTTGATAAATTTTCATTTTAAAAAACTAAAATATTTTACAGTAAATTATTCTATAAAATACTTTTCATAGAAAAAATAATTGGTTTATTTAAAATTAAAATTAAATAATTAAAATTTAAAACTAATACAAAATATAATTTTATACAATAAAAACTTAAAATGAAAATATAGTTTCCTATAAAAATAAATATTTTTAACTATTGATTAAAGAAAATATTTTTTGAAAAATATATAAAATATCATTTTAAGATAATATTAACTTTACAATTTAAAAAATGATATTTATTTTTTTAAAAATAAAATATCTAGAAATTCTATAAAAAATATTCACTCATAAAAAGCATGTAAACTAATTTTTTTATGAAAACATATTTTTTAGGAATAATGTGATTTTACTAAAAATATGGTGATTAGTTTATAAGAAATTAATAGTGATTTCATTTGATTTTAACTGCTATATTTACATTATAAATTATTTATTAATATTTTTCGCTCCAATTTAATAATTAGGTCATAATGGTCATTTTATTGTTTTAGTGTCTAATGGTTCCTCAAAACACAATGTTTCATACAACACATTCTATCCAATTATTTGAAGTGAAAAAACTCATAAAAATATCTTGGTGTTACTGTTAAGACTTTTAACATCTCGACCTGGGTAACCTGTGACAGTGCCCTGAGTCGGTCGGTCACATAGACTCAAGAGTGTCTCCTTGTATGCTAGAGGCTATCGACTTGTAATAAGGGGTTGGTAAGTCTGTCATGGGGAGAATATACACTCTTTTATCAAAGTAAAACACCATTATAAATAGATAAGAATTAAGAAATAATATATAACTAGAACAATAAAAGTATCATAAGATAACTTCAATATTAAGTACAATATTCAACTAAAAGGGAAAACATTCTATACCGATATAATTGTCAAAGTTCCTAAAATTGAAATTGAAAAATAAATACACCAACGACTCCCAAGAAGGTCTAGAACCTCATCTAGTTTTCTAGTCCAAGCTCTAACCCTAATTAGCAATCTAACATAGGTCACTTTCATTTAAACTTTCTCACAATAGAAAATTCTATTAAAGCCCCAATCAGGAAGCCCGAGTATGGTGTGATTACAACTGACTATGCCACCACCAATGATGTATAAACAAAGTACAGTAAATGGTTAGTCTTTGCAGTTCTATAAGGAAAATAATACAATGAATAAATAAGTATTTTTCACATTATCATTTATTCATTATTTAATCATATCAACTCATCGGTTCCCAAGGATACTTGTACCTCTATACTAGCATTGGCTCATGATGGAGGGAAAAGTGTTTCATATGTAATATAATTTGTTAATACCTGTTTCAAATCATGCAAGATATTGAAGTATTTAAATATGAAATTATATCATAGTACCAGATTCTACTCATGATATTGTTTGATTTATTATCATGTGATGTCATATATAAAAGTTCTTTTATTACTATTCATTAAATTCACACATAAAGTTCAAAGTAACCAATACCAAATTCACAAGTAAGATGACTTTGTTAACATTCATAATTCTCAACAGAATTACCATGTTCCAATTTTTTTACACATACGTACAATAACCATGTTACAATTTATACTTCTCAATTGAATGACCATGTACACATTCCTTTACTGACAAGTACATTGACCATGTTACCATTTATACTTATCAATATAGAATGAACATTTTCCCTTTATTTCAAACCAAAATAATTCATAAGTATTTATCCACCCTAATTCCATACGAATTTAAAAATTAATAAAATACATAAATATCGTTAATTATCTACCCAATTAATTTAGTATGCAAATTACATTATTTAATTCATAAATTAATTAATCAATAATATAATTAATTACACATAATTAATTTTTCAGAATTAATTATCTCATTCTAAATCTCAATTATTTGTAAATAATTCCACAATTAATTATATAGATAATAATATCAATGCACGTAATTAAATCATGTTTGATTATCTAATTATATACAATTCAATATCTTATAAATCATCCCTTTATTAATTATGTAGATTACAACCCTTAACTCCTATAATTAATTTCCCCAAATTTATTATCTATAGTAAATCCCCTTAGACTCATGATTAATTCCTCAATTCATCACCTATTTCAAAAATTCTTCAAAAAATCAATTGGTTAACGTAATTAACCCTATTTATAAATCAAATTGATAAATAATGATAGAAATTATACAATTATTCATACATGTATCCTAACCATGAATATTGGAATTAGATTTTAGACCACATGCCTCTATTCATTGACTAATGTTAGTAAAATAGAAATCCCCAAAATCCATGTAGCATATTTATTTAGATATGTGTTCCAGATCGAAATCCTCAAATTGAGATAAAGGATATCAAGATCCATTCAATCCAAATCTATATCTCTAATAAAAGATATAGATATATCCAAAAGGATTAAAAATAATTAAAACAAGTAAAAAATCTATAAAAATATTAATGAACGATAGAAGAATGAAATAATTGGTCATCATGATGATATCCGCATACTAAGAGAAAAGAAGGCCTATGATTAGGTCTTTAAATATAGAATAATTGATTTCCAAAGGCCATGGAAGCCCTTAAAATTTCTCTGTAATTCCCCAAAATCATTTTATCCCAATACCAGCATCAAATTGAGGTGTTTTGGGGGCTTGTGGGATTTTCAAATAATTTTTTAGGTATTTAAAAAACATGTGCATGGTTTCCTGGGAAGTGGAACACGGTTTAGTATTCTGTACACCAATTGTGTGTGACTCACTATCTAGGGTCTCATGGTAACCTATTATTGGGTGTAAAATTCTTCCTTACCATTAACTTGCCTAGAATAACCCCTTTTCCTCAAAATTATCTTAAGAGTCCACCTGAACACACATTATGTCATAACAAAAAAAGGTACATTAAAACAATATAATGTACCTGAAATTTCACCTGAGATAACTCTAGAAAAGGTTGGGATCTTGAAATCTCCCAACATTATAATAGCTTTGCGTCGATGTGTACTTGAAATATTTTATAATATTCCAATCCAAATAGATTGGTCCATTTTTTCACAATATCTAATTATATCTTCTATGTTTTCTCTTTCACGTGACCATGTTTCCATTACACATGATCTACCGGCAGAGTCTTTTCTCGCATCACTTTCTCATTATGATCCACCACACATATTAGATGTTATTAAAAAGACACATCTATCCCAGATTAACAAAATCTACATTGATCGCATGAGAATGGATAGGGTTATACCCTCATAGTTGTGACACGTGGAATAAATCATGCATAACACTATATTTCTAGAGAAGTTCTTATCAGTATGCCATTGACCTGATTCACTCCACTACATCAAACAATCCAACAAACCAATGTGATATCCTGTCTTTTTATCCAACGATGATCCAACCTAGAAGAAACCTGAACGAACACACAATCTCCCTCTAAAAACTCTAGGGGTTATACTCATCTATCAGCATATGACTTCTTCATACTCTGAGCCATTTCCTTGTTCTTTCGAAGCTGCATCACCAGCTCTAACATCTCCTGAATATGACTCATTCTATACAAATATGAGTACATTACATTCATCCACCATAGCATGGATCTTCATGGCCTACCATAAAGAGTGTCACATGTATCTATCTATATAGTCTCATGATAAAATAGTTTACATGAAAACTGCACCAAATCCATCTTCATTACCAAGACCCACCAATGTCAAGCACATAATCCCGCAACATGTCGTCAAGAATATGTATTGTATGCTCAACTAACCATATATATGTGGGTGGAAAGACTTAATCAACAAAACCTGTGTGCCATGAAATTTTTTCAATCCCTACTAGATCCTTGATGTAAATCATGAATCACGATCTGAAACTATAGTTTGTGGCACCCCATGTAGAAGAACTATTTCTCAAACATACAATTCTCCCAAATTCTCTTCTACAGTGGTTTCTATTATAGGTAAGATATGAAATACCTATTTTAGTTGATCCCTAATGACCTAAATAGTTCTATTCTTCTGAATAATCTTTGGATGACTCACTACAAAATCCATTACCACAATATCCCACTTCAATTCTAGAATATGAAATAGCTGTAGAAATCCTCTATGTCATTAATGCTCTGCCTTCGCCTAATGACATGTGAAGTGTCTTGCCACAATCTGTGGTATCTTCTTTTTTATGACGGGCCACTAGAACTATCTTCATATTTTATGGTACATTTTGGTCACACATAGATGCACTAATCACATTGAGGCATGAAATTAGCGCATTATGTCATCTCATATGCTTGTAGGTACAACAACATGATTATTCACATAGATGATCAAATCATCATCAATCATCTAATCCAATGTGGACTCCCCACCTTCAATGATTTCTAGTAATGAAAATCACTAAGGATCCCTATACTTTATATCCCTAATACATTTCAAAAGTGTTGAATCCACTGCAACTGAAACAATAGTCATCTCCACTTGATTCTCCTAAACCACCACATGCATTTCAGCTAGTAAGGTCATCATATTTCACTCTGCACTGAACTCTAGAACCATCTATGTCTATGTTTTAATGCTCACGGAATCTGCCACACTAACTTCTTTTCATGTCATATACCCCTGTTCGAAATCAAAAGGCTACATATACTCTATGTATCTTCAATTCCAAAGATTCAAATCATTCTATGAAAATATATACTTTAGGCTCCTGTGATAGGTATAAACTATAATATTTTTTCCCCAATGATAGTGCCACCATCACTTAAGATATTAAACCAATGCTGCCAACTCGAGGTCCTGCATAGGGTAGTTCCAATCATTGGGTCTCAACTGCCATGACCCATACACCATGACTCATTCTTCTTTAATCGACACAAATCTATGTCTTATCCCAAAAAAAAACATAATAAATTCGGTACTTTTAACCTCACTGAGGTAGTTTCAATATTTGTTCCATCATCAAAGGAATCATGAATTTCTGAAAATCATTCTCACATGATTCCATCCTCTCAGACATTATCCCATTCTTATCAAATACTAAAAGTGGAACTAAAATATAAGAAAAATATTGGATGAATCTCCTATAATATCAATTTAATCATGGAATCCTTTATATTTCAAAAACATTCTTAGGTTGCTACCAAGAAACCAGTAATCAATCCATCAATCAGTCCACTATCACACCTTCCTCTAAAATTATGTTCCCCAAGAGGTGAACCAAGTCATCCCAAAAATAAATCATAGATATATTGGAACATAGATGATTCTCTATTAGTGTACCCATGACAATGTAAAGATGTTCGGCATGATCTTCACGAGTATTGGAGTACACCAAGATGTCATCCACAGACACCACCCAAAGCTGATCCAGGTAGGGATGATAGTTCATGTTCATCAATGCCATAAATACTACTAGTAAATTTTTCAATCCAAATGTTATTAGGAAAAACTAATAAATGTCATAAATTCACCTAAATATATTCTTCAATATATCATATGTCAATACATTTAACTGATAATGACTTGATGTAAAATCAATCTTTGAGAACACATAATCTCCCTTCAACTGGTCAGATAGATAATTAATGCATGTAAATTGATATTCGTTATTCATAGTAATTTTGATCAACTTCCGTTAATGGACACACAATCTCAAAATCAGGTCTTCCTTCTTTGTGAACAATATCGGTGTTCCCCAAGGCGACATACATGGAAAAATAAATTCCTAACCCTCCAATTCTCCCAACTAAATCATGAGATCCGGAATCACAGTAGATTCAATTATTTATAGTGAAAGAGATATGGTCTCATCCCCCAACATGGTATTAATATTAATTTCCATATATCTCGCCACTGTTATCCCTAAGTTGTCTTCAAGAAATATATACTAAAACAGTTCCACTACATGTGGATGTAAATCGTTCCTAACACCCCTATCATCCATCCATAGACAAGAACCATGTAATATGGGCTCTGACAAATTATGAGTAATTGTCCCTGCTCATCTCACATGGAAATCCCTCTCTCCGCTGTGAATGTAAAGATAATTCTTTTGAGACGTAAACGTAATAATAATACGGGAACAGTCTATGTGGGCTTAGTATGAAACAAGACATTCCATATGAAAAATAAGGTTGAAAACTATCATATCAATAATATATATATCCCATATAAAATTATAATCCATGATCTATAGTGAACATCCCTTCCATAGATACATGACTCCAAACCGCGTTTCCAATGGTGTATCGATAATCATTACTCCGCTAATACAATCCACCTCCAAGATGAACTCATTAACATGCTTTACATATATAGATGATTGAGATTCACTTGTATAAAATAATTCACAATATAAATATGAAGCTACTAGAATATTACCACACTTATCGATAGCCCAACCTTGCTCTCCCTAAGTGTAGGATTCACATCATATAACTGTCCTCCCCTATTCTATGTTATACATCCTGAATCCCCTGAGTTGAACCACTTTGTTGATAATGGAATTCAAGACCTATCATACAACGTCCATTACCTCTACTACAATGGCTAGTAGAACACCAAATTCTAGACCGATATGGTGTATAAGACACCTTTCCCACACTCGGACTCTTCCCAACTTCTCCCATAGCACCATTCTATTGTTGTGACTTGCAGAACATCCTGAGGTGTCCCATCTTTCCACAAGTCTGACATTCTACTGGTTTTCAGGTGAAGTGCCGATGATAGTGGATCATCATATAAAACTAATGAATGATCACCCCAGTAATGTCCTATCTTGCCGAACCACCTATCTGAGTACTTTACTTCCGAATTCCCTGGCTAAATTTTTCATAGCAACACATCCTTCTCTCAAAAGTCACACCACAAGATACTCCATTAAAAACTATATATCCAGTACTAAAAGCTTCCCTCAGGTTCTCTTCGACTATGGGATCATGATCTAAAAACTCATTAAATATCTTTAATCGGATTATATTTATTTGGGACTTAATCTCACACATAATCCCATCCTGAAAACATTTCTCCATACACACCTCATCTCCTACTAATGGTGGATAATGGTTTTACAGATGTATTTATCATCCAACATAATCAATCACAGACATTCTCCCATATGTTAGATTCATGAAATCAATACCAATCACTTGTCTCAGGATCATTGGATATAAGTACTCCAAGAACATCTCCAAGAATTCATTCCATAACATATAATTTGTTTTTTTAGTTCACACCTGAATATCTCACCATCACATTTTGAATCCATGTAGAAAAAAAGTAGCCAGCTTGATCCCCCTCTCATTTGGAGTCTCAAAATGGTCAAGTATTGTCTTAATGGACTCAACCTAGAATTCATCACCCTCAAGTCCACCCTCTCCAGTAAAATTCAAAGGGTGTTGCAAATAAAAATCCATTTTGAAATCAGAAATTATTTTTACAACCCACAATAGGACTCCTTCAATGAATTGCATCAAAATAAGAAATGTTATCTCGGAATATCTCTCCTTCATCTTTAGCTGGCACCATTAGTGCCTCATGCTTTGTAACAAAATTTCTATAAAAATACATACCCCTCAGTCATCCCACCAATAAAAATCATAGATGAATATTCACTACAATTAGACACACACGTCTTAGGTATCATAATAATACCTTATAACATTTACATAGGAGTAAAGTCTCACAATAGTTCACAACTTGTCTTTCCCCTCCTCTCTTGACACAGTCAAACTGAGGTTCTATCAATACTTCTAACCATCCTACTACTTGTTTTTGGTCAATGAGGGTAAAATAATATCATTATCATGTTTATTATTTAATGATAAAATTATTCTCATTTTCATCATTTTTCAACATTTTTCAATTCATGTTTTGGACCATTTTTTAATTTTAATCTCACAAATAAGGAAAACTATTCATTTTCATCAACTAACCCATAACCTGATTTCCCATGTGTGCATAAAATATTGCTTGTAACAATAACCATGATTTCCTAGAATGATGCACGCATACTCAAATATCATGCCATTCTAGGCCAATAATCAATAATAAAAAATTCTCAGAAACAATAATCACATCACACCACAAGTGGAACACCCATGGTGAAATAATATAAAACTGTAACAATAAACTAAAATAACAACAATCCCACCCTGAGTACTCAAGTTTTCTCTCATACATGGGTTTGAAACTCCAATGCATGAGCTCACTACCAAGACCAGACATATCCTAGTTTCCCAAATACCATTCCTTAAACAGTAATAGAAAACATAAAGAATGATAATTGGACCTAAGATACCACTTTGTAATGTCCCCATCTAGGTTCCCCATGCAAGTAAGTCACATGACCATAGTCATGCCTCACCGAATGCCAGAGTCTATTGACTAGAAGAAAGGGTATGGTAAGTCATTCATAGGGAGACTATACAATATTTTATCAGAGAAAAACAACAATAGAAAAAGATCAAAAAATGAAAAAGAATATATGAACAAAATAATAAAAATTTTATAAGTTAACAAAAAAAGGAAATATTCAACTAAAATAAAAAAACATTCTCTGCCAACATAAGTGTCAATCTGCCTAAAAACAAAAATGAAAAATAAATACACTAATGAAACCCAATAGGGTCTCGAACCGCATCCAATTACCCCATCCAAGCATTAATCCAAATAAAAAATCCAACTTAGGGTTCTTTCCCCAAACATTTCCTACAAGGGTAATGTCTATTCAGGTACTGATTAGGAATCCCATGTATGATGTGAGCACAACTCAGTAGGCCACCACCAATGTTGTCTAAAACAATTCCTTTAAAATGCTATTGTATGTAGTTATTTAAGGAAAATAATTAAATACATAAATAAATAGTTATCACGTTATCATTTATTGTTTATTTAGTAATTTTTACTCTAAGGTTCCCAAGTATACCCATAAATCTATTCTAGATTCATCTAATGCCATATCCCGATGTCTTCCCTATGAAATACCATATCATAATACCAACATTTACTTGTGTTCTTGCTCAACGTATTCAAAGGTGATATGATACCCCCGTACCTAATTTGACTCATGCAAGAGTTTGAAGTATTATCATGGGAGGGCATATTTTGGAGTTCCTTTATTACCAATCATTAAATTCACAATTAATTTTCAAAATTGACCAAAATAAATTCATAAGTAAGATGACCAGGTTAAAAATATTACTCCTCAATATAATGGACTTGCTCTCATTATTTTAATCATATGTAAAACAACCATGTTACCATTTATATTTTTCAATTTATAGTCACTGTTCCCATTTAATTTCTTACAAGTATAATGAGCATGTTAGCATTTATTCCTATCAACTTAGAATGACCATGTTCCAATTCATTAACACACAATTAATTCATAATTACATATAATCCAAAATTCCATTACAAATTCAAAAGTTAGTTAAATACATCAAAATCCTTAATTGACTCACCAATTAACTAATTATGCCAATTCCATTAATTAATTAATCAATTAATTTATCAATAAAAAATTTCATAACACATAAATACTTTTTTATATTTTATTATCTATTTATAATTATCAAATCTTCATAATTAATTACAAAATTATTTATTTAGATCATAATCTCAAGGAACATAATTAGTTCAATTTTAATTATATAAATATATTCTTTTCAATATATCATAATTAATACACTGATTGAATATCTGAATTACAATCCAAATCTCTAATAATTAATTTCCCCAATTTAATTCTATAATAGGATATCACCTTAGTCTCATGATTAATTCCTCAACAAATCTTTTATTCCAACAATTCTTTGAAAAATGAATTGTCAATGGAATTAACCCAATTTATGAAATCAATTTATAAATAATGATATTAATTATACAATTTTAATTACACAAATCAAATTCATGACAATGGGAATTATTATTTAGAAAAACAAACTCAATTAATTGATGGATATTAATTCAAAAAAAATACCTAATATTTTATCAGCACAATAATGTATATCTGAGTTTCAGATATATATTCCAAAATCAAGATGAAGAATATCTTTATTTAATCAATTTTGATCAATATCTCGACATAATGGTTTAGATCTAAAGAAATAGAGGATAATATCCACAAAACTGTTAAGGAAATAGTGAATAATGAGTAAGGTATGAATTGGGATGAGATCCACTTACCTTGAGTAGAGAGGATCAATGATTTGGTCTTCAAATCTAGAAAAATGGGCGTCAGAAAACCCTAGAACCCCTCAAAAAAGCAATAGAATTTCCCAAAAATATTTTTTCCTGAGCCAAGGTCGAAATTGGGGTGTTTTGGGTTTAAAAGGATATTAAATAATTTTTTTGGGAATTAAAGAACATGTGAACGGTTTATATAGATGGGGTGAATAGTTAGTTAAAATTTGTGCTATAGGTGCAGAACTCATTGTCTAGGGTGACACGACTACCTATGTTTGGGTGAAAGGTTTTCAATAACCATGGTCCAAACACGCACAACCCATTTTCTAAAAATTTATCTTAAAATACCACCCCAAAGAACTATATTTCATTAATCCAATAAATTGTATTTTAAACCCAAAAAAATTACCTATATTTTCACCTGATATAACTCCAAACAAAATTAGGAACATACATGTCAACAAGAAAATTCCAAAAAAGTTTTTTCTCATGAGACCTTTTGATTCATCATGGGGATATGTTATTCATGGAACTATCTATAACACAATATATATTATAAATTTATCTTATAAATAAATAATAAAACCAAAAGAACTATCCATAATGATCAGTAACTATACAAACTGTAAGAGCTATTATATGGATAACAAATACATTCACCAAAAAATGATAAACAAATAGTGAGAAAAATATTTTGGATAATATTTTTGGATTATATAATTGATAAAGAGTAATATTAAACCAATTATATTGACAAAGAAGAATATATATTGAAAATTTCACTAGAAAGCTTCTTGGAATAAATTACATTTTTAGTCTAAAATCACATATTTAAAATGAAAAAAATACCCAAATATTATGGAAATAATCCATTCAAAAGGATCCATTGAAACATTCTAATTTAAGCATCAAATAAATTTTAATTCATGATAGTGGGTAATTTTTCAATTCTTTATACATTAATGTAAACATTCCATTCACATTTTCGTAAACAAGATAAAAGTGGATTATTAAAAAACTGACAGGTAGATTCCATTTTAAATATATTTTCTTAAACATTTGTCATGAGTAAAATTATAGTTGATAAATAATTATAGGACATTAAAAAATTTATTTAATTTTTTTATTAAAATATGGTCATGGAAATAAATGTGTCCCCCCTAATTATTAATACAATGGTTTGTTTCCTGAAAAAAATTTATATCTAGAGTAAATAAAGAGAGGATTTTAAAATGAAAAAAATATAATATCTAGAAATAAAAAGACACTAATAAAAAATTGGGGTTTTGATAAAAAAGCAAATAATTCCCCAATAGTAGAATTAAACATAACCTATCCCGAATAATGATAGAAATGTGAAATAATAGATTAAATCAGATTTATCTTTCATCAAAATTTTCCGAACCTCAAATATAATAAATAAATATTTATTATAAATATATTACTAAAACATACTCATATATATCATACCATATATTTTTTCAATATTAACTTTTACCATCCATTAATTAAAAAATTAAACTGAATGGTTATTGTGATAAAAATTCATTTTTCATGTATTTTCTGTTTGGTAGTACTTGTATTTTTACATTAGGAATTTTTCCATAATCTAGAAATTGTAATAAATTTTATAAATATTATATATAATCAATATTTATATATATATTCATATATAAATGGTTTTTATCGATTAATGAAAAACTCCCCTCATGGAGATGGTTGGTCGTATTTACACTTGAATTTTATTTTCACATTATAATGAATGGATTGAAAGAAATGTAAATAATAATTCAACATTAAGGAATCATTATTATATAATATATTTCAAATTTGTTTGAAATTTATCATAATTATAATATAGGTAAATAAAAAATAATAAATAAAAATAAAAACAATGTGGAGTTGGATGTCCACTCACACAAAAGAGAGGCATTATCATTTTTTCATTTGATGGAAAATATGGTGGATAACAATGCTTTCACAATCATAATAGAATTTTAGAATATGTAAGATAATGATTTTATTATTTTATGACAAATGTTATATATTTTATTGACGTAAACTGAATTTTAAAAAAATAAAGGGATCGGTTAAGGTGACTTACTGTTCATTAAAATAACAACTTTAGATCACCTCTAAAGAACCATAGGGTTATAATTATTGGCATAAAATAACCTATTAAATTTTATAAGGTTTTTTGGGAGGTATTTTATCAGGTTTTTAATTATTTATATGCATATAGTTGTGAAAACATATTGGAGAAAGGGTGCCCTTTTATAAGGAAGGGAATAGACTCACATGGAATTTCTAAAAATATTATAATATAACTTAGTCATTACCAAGACTAATGATTCAAAATGAAAAAATATTCTATTAACAAGTGACCAAAGTTATTATATCTTCATAAAATGAATTTTAGATAGGTTTCAGTATCATTATAATGCCAATATATTAGTTTAACCCCTTGGTTAACCAATTTAAATCATAATCGGGGTAATGAATTTTCAATATTAAAGGGTTATAATTTTAATAATATTGAAAAAAAGGATTATAATGGAAATATGGATTAATGTTAAGGCATTTTATTATATTAATTTCCTATTTCAATATTTATTTATTTTTATATAATTTAATTTAATATTTTTACCAAAAATTTCTTTTAATCTAATTTTAAGAACCATTATCATGTCATCACTCTGAAAACTACCTAAATTTAATGGAAATAAATTAGAAACCATTCAAAAATTTATTAATTTTTAATTTTACCAAAATATTTTGGAAGCACAATAAATCATCCAAATTGTAATAGTTTTAACAAGTTTAAATCCTTTATTTTATTTTTTATTAATTGAATAAATAATATATCATTATTTCATAATAGATGATTTTAATTATTTAATAAATTAAAATTATAAATATGGACAATTTAACTTTTTTACTTAACAATTATAACTGATATTATCCTCTATTTATCCATAGGTAAAATATTTAGAGCTATTTAATTAAGAAGAGTGACATTTTTTATTAATTGTTCAAATAATTTTATATATAGGGATTTATCAAATGAAAATGGAACATATTGGACATATAATTAATAAATGGATTGAATTGGGTAAGAAATACCCATCCATATGTATAAATGAATGTTTTTGTTTGATTTTGAGACCTTTTCATCAGGTTTTAACCCTATTGTTCCCCTCATGAAGTAATAAATTTATACCATTTTGATAATTCATAATGAATAAAAATAAAAGGGAATTAATTAGCAAATATTATTCATATGATTAAAAATAAAAAATCCATTAACAATATATATTTTTTGTAAGTGGAAAAAATCAATAGAAAATAAGAACACCAAATGCGATGAAAACAACTTTTATGAAAAATGTGTTTTAATTATAAAAATATATTTATTCATATATCAAGCCCAAAATTATAATATGAATTTAGGAAAAATTTATCGAATATATAATATATATATATATATATATATCCTTAAAAGAATTCACAATTAATGATTAATTTAATTTATTTATATGAAATCACGCTATAAGAATAAAAATAGATATTTTAGGAAATCATATATTTTTTACAAGAATATGATATTATTTTTATTTAAAATTAAATAATACCTAATGAATTTTTTTTACCTAGGTAAAACATAAATATATCATAATTTAATAATGAATATTAATAATCAAAAATTTAATGGGTAATCTATAAGATAATTATTTTTTATGATTCATTTAGATTTGGTGCTCTGTGTATCACAAGGTATTGAGGACATTAAAATTTTATGAAGAGAAATATATCATAAAAAATGTGGTTTTACATTATAATCCCACTAAAATGAATTTAACACTCAAAATTTCATCACATTGATAAAAATATATGTTATCTTTGTTTTATTGCATTGTTGGGTTCCCATGTAGCTTCTTTAAATTTATAGTTTCCCCACAAAAACATGATTAAGTTTATGGTTTTGTGTTATAGAACGTTCTATATAAAATATAAAATCCACACCATTTTTCCCCGTAAGAGAGATCCTAAAGATTCAGAACTAATTCTATGATCAATACATGTTATTAATTTTGTATTTACTTCCTCAAAGGAGATTCGTAGAACACATCATGAATATGATAGAGATCTTGTAGAGGTTCCAAAAGATATGCTACCATCCCAATGTAAGAAAAAATTTCATTAAGTAAAATATTTATAGGGAATATAATCCCTATATTTTTTAATAACATTACCTTATTATATAGAGTAATTCATAAAAATTTCATGTCACAAACATTCTATTCTACATCACATCAATAATTTTCAATATAACATTTTTTTCATCTATTAGCATCCATTATGCATTGTTGAATAGTTCTAAACATATATTTTATTTTCGAAGCTATATCTAGTTCGTATATATTTCATTATATAATTTCATTTTATCATGTTGGAGCTTTAAACTTCAATCCAAAAAGGTATTCATAGGAATCCATCTGAACACTCAATTGAATACTATTATTGTATGAACATTACACCAATAGAATGTTTTGATCCCAACCACCTTTTTAATCTATAGAGTAATCTATAAACAACATTTTTTATATTTTTTAATATTAGTATACTAACCATATATCAAATGATGAAAATAAGTGCTAATACTCAACTCTGTATATTTATCTAGCTAAAGTATTTTCCAAAACAATATGATAAACCAGATATCATAGTTAAATACAAAAGAATTTGTAACTCCATAAAAAAACATTCCACGTCATTAATTTATACTTTGGTAAGATTATTAAGAGGGATATATTCTCTAATATCACATATTTTTATTAACATCATATGGTGATCGACTAAAAACCAAATTGAATTTAGGAATTTTTATGTTTCGGGGAGTCTGATAACAAAAATCCAAGATCTTGTTTTCCCAAATCCGTTCTGTTATGGTAAATAGAGTATCATATACATATAATTTAATCTCTATGTTTAATTTATTAACAAATAGGATCTATGATACATAATCTATAATTCCCCATTTCAATTTTCCCTCTAGAATAATCATTCAGAGCATTATAACTCATTATACAACCCAGTGGAATAGTGAATGATGAACAATGAGATTCATCCAACTAATCCATGTTCAGATATTCCATATATGGAACACATAATAAGTTAGAAATAATTACTATTCAAGTATTATCACATTTGAAATTAGGTATATTCTCCACCAAATTCGGTAATTCCACATCTTCCTTCTTACTGCCTTCTGAATCCCCTCATGGATAGATGGATGAAGATTAATTTGAGAAAGATAATAACATTCTATATTATACATGATTTTTTGGTCTACATTTCTAAAAAAATGGATCTCTTTAAATAATTATATGGATAAACTAGAATAGTCTTTATGAATCATATAATCTTCCACCTTTTTTTATTCCCATGGTGGTAATTTATTAAGAAATCAAAATCACTGATCAACTCCAACCATCATCTTTGGAATATATTAAAAAAAATTCAATGTGAATATATACTTCATTATTTTATGATCAATATATATATCTAAACATTAATCATACAGATAATAATTATATATATATAATAATTTAATTACCACTAAAAACTCCAATTCATGATTTGGGTAATTTTGATCAAAAATTTTTAATTAGAGATATGTATACCCTATTACCTTGTAATTATACATGTGGGAACATCCCAATATATATATATATATATTCATTAATATAGACCCCAAAACCTCTCCATTATACGGTATTATAGGCATAGACATGATGAATAAAAATTTCTTCGATTCTTGGAATCCCTCTTCAAATTATTCTATCTATAATAATATTTTTCACTTTTACGTAAACATGGGGACTGGATTAGATTGTCATGATAAATTTCTGAAATATATTTATTAGTAACCTACCCATCCGATAGAACTATGGATTTCAGATATTAGGTGTTTTCTAGGTCATTTATCAAGAAATCACGTCTTTGAGGTATCCACTTATATACAATCACATTAGATTTTATGAAAAATGAATGAAACATTCTCAATAAAAAATTAAAACACGGTAAATTTATTATATAACCTCTCATTACTTATTTTTTTCTAAAGAGTTCTAAAATATTCATACTTTTATTCAGTTTCTTTTGAATATATATTAATATACTCTATAAAGAATATAAAAAATTTCTCAATGTAATCTATAAAGATTCGATACATTAAACAGTTAATCCAAAATGAAATTACAATAAATTTATAATGATCATACATCATAAAAAAGGATAACATATGCATATTCTCTTTCATGAACCATAAGATATGATGTCCATATAATATTTCAATCATTGAAAACTATATATATCAACATAATTTAACAAATATATCACTTTCATAGGGTAGAGTGTTCTTGTTCTTAATATATAACATGTTATGTTCTTAAAAATCAATTCAAATACTCATTTACCAATATTTATTCAACAAAAATGAATAGGTTCACACAATGGAGAATAACTAGTTAGAATGAATCTATTATAAAGATTCCCTTTTAGTTTCTTCTGAAATTCAAACAAATAAAGCAAGGGAATTCTATATGAATTCAATGAAATAGTTATAGAATATGGTATGAATTATTATAAAAACTCAACTACATGATTTAGGATAAGACTAAGAATTTCCCCATGTAATAAATTATCATATTCTCAAACAATAATAACATTTTCAATGTTGTGTTTCTCCCCAATAATTTGATATATATATCCACTTTGAATACGAAAAAATCACATATGATAGAATTCATTTCCATCGGATGTTCAAGTTTATACATTCACTAATAGATGATTGAAATTTTATTTGTAATATCAAATATAACTTCCCTTCTAAGAAAAATGATATGGGATCTTCAATAAGAGATAAAATCCATACCCAAATTTTTATAAAATTAAACTATAGTAATGGTAAAAATTTTATATGAATTTGATTCGCATAGACATTTATAAGGGAGTATCTATAGACTTAAGATGAGTTCATCCTACCAATATGAGTTTTCACATACTAGTCATTATCTAATTATAGACTTAGTGATGACGGACCCTTATAAAATTATCCATATAGAATATTATGGGTATAAACAGAATCAAATAAAATTAATCATAGAGTTGATAATAAGAGCGCCATTCACCATTTCTCAAGGAAATTTCACATTAGTGTTATTATTTATATATTAATGGATTTCCCACCTTGTCTTCTTTTTCAGTAAGTTTTCTTTATGATTATGTAATTGTATGGAATAGTTCCCCATCTCCTAATAGTTAAAGAACTTTACATTGATGTCTTGTCCCATAACCTGAAATTGATGAATATAATAAACATTTTATCCACACTTGACAAAAATTACTTTTCCTTTGTTAACATATACTAAGGTTTTTCCTTCCAAAAGTATAACATGTTCGAAAATTCCCCTTTATTTTCTTCCCCTTTAGAATTTTTTTAACCATCCACTTCAACTTTTTTTATATAAGTTGATAATATATGGAGAACCCTTTATTTTCTCTTATAGAACATGATATTATATGCTAATTTGATGACAATGATGAGGAGATTAATTCTCTTTGATGTGTTCTATTAATACAATCAATTAAAGGATCAATATTTCTATTCTTATTACGTACATATCCCATAAAAATCCTTCAGAACAATGTGATTTTAGTTTCATACATAGTAATATTTTCTTATTCCTTTTTTTATAGATGTGAATTTTCTCTCTGTATCTAATAAATTTTCATGATTAAATATTATTCAAAGAAAGGTATCTTAATATCAATCAAATCCATGCTTGATATTTACTCCTCATCCTTACTGTATTGAATTAATGATATCTGTTAATACATACCCCCATGAGATGACAAACTATAATGAAATACTTATCCCATTAATTACATAAAAATAACTGAAATATATTTTCGATGGATCTTATTCATTTTTCACATTCAAATGGATTTGTGGTTCAATTTATTAATGGTAGTTTTTGTCACATAAATAATTATAAAATTCATACACCATGTTTTGGATCAGTGGGACTCTCTATGAAAGAAAGGTTATTAGTCTTATCCTGTGTCAACTTCCCCAATATAGTTATTATTATTTTATTTAGAACTACATATCCAGGTTCATTATATTCGAAATTATGGAAATATCTATATATAATATGTGAAATGATAATGATTTTATAACTTCTAAAAATAATCAATTCATGAAAATTAATTCAATATATTGGATAATAACATTATAAATCATAACATATAATGTTTAATCTATTAAATCACGTGACATAAATAAAAAATTAGGTTTTACAAATCAGAAAATCGAAAATATAGTTTCATTTGAAATATTATGAAATCATAATTTTATAAATTAATAAATAATTTTTTTAACTAAAATATTAATTAGTACAAGAATATACTCATGTATTTTCTAATAATGTTTGTATTAAGGTAAGACTCCATGCACCAAAATTATATCCAAGGTATACATAACCAACTCTATTTATTTTTGTTACCAATACATGCTTATGTTCTAAAACAAAATAAACCTATAATATCCATGAAGGTATGTAATTTTTAGAAAATAACATAATCTATACATTATCAAAACATTAGGATATAATCCAACACTTAGACGTATCCTCAAACTCAATCATAGTTTTCTACTCTCTAAAATATGTCTTCTTTAGTCTAGATTTCAATGTTTTAAAAAATATTACTCCAATTTAATCTATAATGATCATGAACTCAGTAGTATAAATATGGTGGTTAATTTATTTCACTGTTGCTTGATACAATAGATCACATATGGAAGTATATAATAGTTTTTTTATCATGGAAAACAAGATAAAAACATAAATTTTTACTTACATTTGAAAATATAAAATACAATATAGTGTTTACATTGAGAAAATCATTTTTACTTGTACAATATCCATGTATATTTATTATAGTACGCTTAATTACATCATAGAGAAATGAATTATAAAAAATTGGTGGGATCATTTTCTTTGTTAGGGAATGTGTGAAAAATAAGCTAACATAGTATAAATAAATAATTAAGAATATTATAAGAGTAAATGATGATAAAATATTTCCATATAAATAATGAAATAACCTTGAAACATATCCATGAATATTATAACTACTCAATAAATTAAATGGACATCATTATATTATTTCACAATTCATTAATTAATAATATTATGCATCATAAACATTCTATCGTGGTCTTATTCTAAGACTTCTGCATATATGGGTAATCCCTCAATAAAATACCATACCGATTTTGTATCATGGGACCTACAGATTCTTAAATTGGATTTTTAATTATGGACCCCACCCATCACATAATAATAATAATAAATTATTAATCACATGAACAAAAAATTTAACATAATTAACATTCCAAAAAAATATATAATCTTCCATATTGGAATTACTAGAATACATAATATCAATACTTTCCTAAGTGAAAATCAACATTAATCATCCATATACATTAGATGAATTGTTTCGTAAGAGAATGACTTAATTAAATAATAATATCCTTTAATTTATTTTTAAATAGATGAATATTATTTTAGAATAACATAGTAAAACCTCTTGAGGAAAATACCATTTTAACATTTGAATTACATATTTAATATCTGAAAGTTTACTATATATTAAGGAATTAATTTCTTCTAAAACAAACCCTGAAAATATTTAATATATTCTACAAACTATTGGTCAGTAATATTTTTGGGAATTATTTTTATTCTGTATACATTTAAATAATGGCTCATTTAAAATTATTGGTAAAATGAAAATAGGAATTCATTCAAAAATTTATAAAAATACTATTTTTAATATGTTTCGTAAAAATTAATACATTGCCAATTTTTTTATTAAATCATTTGATAATATTAAAAAAATCTTATAGAACAATTTTTTGAAATTATTGACATGGAAGAAAAATATTCCATCCTGGGTAGAAATAAAAATATTTTTTTCATTAAAATAATATTAATTCTATTCATGGATTATTTATAGAGAAGAAAATGAAATGAAATCTAATAAATTACATAAATTACCAATGAATAAGAAATATATTGGGTTTAAGGTAGATTGATCCTATAAATCTTTTAGTGGATACATAAACATAAAAAATCCAGAATAAGGATGAGATTGGGAAACAGACCCATACCTCAAGTTGGAAATCATTGTTATGAGTTCAAAAATCCTTTGTAATATATATTTATTTATTATACTTATATTATAAAACCATCATAATATATATCATAACATATATTATTTAATCATAACCATTTGCCTCCTATTAATTAATAATTATTTATTAAAATTACTATTTCAGGTGATAATTGTTTTTTTCATAAATGTTTTGTTAAGGTTGTGTTTCACGTTTACCTCAAAAATGTGTGTTCTGATTAGGAATCACTACTTATAGGTGGTTACCATTGGATGTATTTATTAAACCAGGAAAATCCAGTGGTTCATTATCCCAATGGACTACTTTCCAAAGGCAGGTGTGCATTAGGTTTCAACCTATGGTACATAAGAATATACTTTGGTCGAGAGGGTGGTAGGTCAGACTCATCACAACCATTAGGGAGGTTATTTCCTTCTGTAAGAATCTCTTATATATTTAAGTTATTTTCACAAATCCTTTTTAATTTACCAATTATAACATATTTTTCCCTTGAAAATTTCAATCAATTATTAACATGTGTGAGATTTCGGACCATCCATTTATATTCTAGGTTCATCATTAATGGAGACATCAATATGTATTTGAGATTATCCATCAATTGTATACTCTCAAATACTATTTTGAGATTCTTTTAACAGTTGTTATGATAATACTGGTTTTCATGCCATTAAGTGTGGCACTCTAGAATTTATTGTCATCAAGGGAGATGAATGATTGTTTTGATGTTAGGATCATACCAATAAATGGGATACCTATGTATCCTTATGAAAATAATTATAACCCTCGTATTTTATTGTAGATTAATGGGACACATCATACCGTTTAATGTTGTGTGATAAGGACCTAGCCATACAGTTTAATGTCATGTGTTAAGTACATCTAAGAAGAAGGTGCTTAGTCGGAACATGGTGTGGGACTTATGCCTAAGAATCCCATGAAAAATGAAAAACACATGATTTTACTAGTTTGATTAATATAAGGCCCCAGCCTCAAACCTTACTAAATCTAGAGTTATTACAAGATTACACATTGAGGATCTTTTCGGGTTTAGGGTTTTAGAGAATTAGATCATAAAACTTGCATTACATTCCACATATAAACAAAGTGGTTACATAAAGATAGTATTCTTATTTCCCATCAATGGAAACATATTTAAAATAAAACATGGATTCTTTCTTGACACATCCTTGACACTATCATTATATCATGTACCTTTCCCTTGACCTTTGAAAAACATTTCAAAGAACATGGGATGAGCATAAAAAGCTCAGTAAGGGATATAAAAATATGGAAAGGAAACATGGGTACATATATACATAAGAATAAAATCATACTTTACCCATAAAACATAAGCCCTTTAACATACCTCATCAAATCATGAATAAATCATATAAATCATAAGACATAAAGGTAACTTCAGGCATTCATAACATTCTTACGTAGGGAGTAACCCTCTTGGTTACGTTTGGAATACCCATCACAGTATATTCCCTAAATCTCTTCGGGGAAACCTTAACGTTTCACTCCTTCGCGTTACCCAATGCATTGGAGATCTATATCGGGCTCACCCGCCATTAGTTTATCATGGAACCACCTGTCTTCATAATAATGCCCAAGAACCTTAACATAATCATATCACATAAAACATGCATAAAGGGAACATAACATTTCCGCCTTTCAATCACAAGATATCAATACAACACATTGATATAAAAACATTATGAAAACCATTTTCAATACCAAAATAAAAGAAAAGTAAAACATGGTATTTATTTTTATTTTAAAAAGAAGGTATTGCTTGTAGAGGAAGCTGAAACTCAGATAATGGTCACGGCGGCGGACAAGTCATTGTCACCGCATACGTACGACAAAAAAAATTCCCTTTTGTCGTTTAGTAAAACGCTTTTTATAAAAAATATTCCTTTTGGATAAACGTAAAATTCAATGGGGTTTATACACCGTATAAAATAATGTTGAGTATAAAACAAAATATGCCTCAATGAAAGGAGATTGAGACGAAGTCCCATACCTCGGGTCGGACTTGACTCGATCGTTCATTAATGTCCTGAATAATAAACTTGAGTTAATTTCTACTTGCTTAAGAACCTTTTTTAAGTTCATTATTACTTTTATATCACTTATTTCCATGTCATGAACACTATGTAATTATTTAAGTTAATAACGGTCTTTTTAACGATCATTGGTACTTGAGTCAAAAATAAACCCTTTATAATTACAATTTTTTCATGTATCCATTATATCCAGAATTATAATCATGATTTATATATCATATATATCCAGTATATACAGGAATTTATAATATTACATAATCATTTAGAGGTAAGAAATTAAATGCACCGTTCATGGAGACGGTAAGTCGTACGTACGCATGAACGCTACTTTCATTTCTATTTCATATTTTATAGAATTTAATAATAATTATATAAAGGTATATTATAATTCCAGTATAATATCATATATAATATCATAGTTCCATCCTTTATACGTCCCACATATGTTATTTAACGAATCAAATCACTTTGAGTGGGCGGTAGTCCACACTTCCTTAAATGAAGATATCGCGTTTACCCATAATGGAAACCATAAAGGTATGCCCAAAATGAAAAATACAGAAACTTAAGGAAAACAAAAATATAGTATATATCATATATAAATATAGTGACATTTTAATGGCCACCTTTTAGGTTGTTAATAGAATGTTGAACAATCATCATTTCAGGAGGCATAAATTCACCATCCACGGAAACAGTATGTCCTTTAACCATTAGATATAGTTTTGTGTAAGTGTAGCTCGAATCCTTCTTATAACAACATCCAAATATATTGAAGATACTGGAGTTGTTACAAAAGAAATGAATAAAAAGAGTTTAGGGGGTTGGAGAAGCAAAATAAACCAGAAGGACTCAAGTGGAGACATTACCTTAAAATCAGGTAACTCCCTTTGGTTTGAGCTCAAAGGCTTCCTTGGGAAGACTTCTGCCCAAATTGAGGCTTCAAGGAGTAAGAGAGGGATGTGTAGAGACAAAATGGGCAGGTTTTGGCCGAGTCAAAGGCTTTGGGAGTGTGGGTAAGGAGGTAGAGGTGGGAGCCTTTTATAAGAGGAGAGGAGGGGCACTCTTGAAATGTAAAGAAATGTCACTTTATTTGAAAATTATTTTCGGATTCAAAAGGTCCCAAATTTATATAAATCGAGGGTAAGGTGATAAGGATTCATAAATCCACCCATACAATAGGTTTTGGACATGTTTAAGTCATATATTTTACATTATAATTTCATTTTATTTAAGTCCTTTATTAGTGAGGTAATCGCTGCATCATCATGATGTCATAAATAATTTAATTTATTTAAATTATAAAAATTATGAAACAAATACTATGATGTAGGAAATCGTTTTAGCTTTCTGATGAATATTTATAGTCTAAAATATAATCTATGTAGACAAAATGAAAAATGTTTTAATCAGGTGATACATTCTTGTTATATTTACTTTCTTTAAAAAAAATAAAAAGATAACAAGTCACTTTCCACAAAAGTGATTCCATGGGGTCCCCAAGTTTGGAACAAGACCTCCCACGGTCTTCCATGAGACAACCAGTAGAATTAGGACACATGTTGGTGTCATTTTTTTATTATTATGATATTATTTTATTATCCTTAACTACCCGATTACTCATTAATCAAGATAATTAAAGATAATTACCGTCGTTACTATTCATAATGTCCAAAAACAAAATAGTCTTGATTACATAATTTGGACCTCCTGATTCCAAATATTTAATCCATTTTACCAAATTAGAAACACATAAATTGAAATAATTGATTTAAAAATAATTCTCGTTGTCAAAACAAATAGTGGGTTTTTTTGAAACAATATCTATGAAAAGTTTGGCATTAGTTTATGCCCAATTACAAAGTGAAATTAATCCTAATGACCACCATTGGATTAAATAGTAAAAATATATTATAATTTATCTTTAAAACTAATTCAAAAGATAATCTAATCATATAAATAAATTATATTAATAAGCAGTTTTGATGTAAAATGCAATATTTTTCACTATTCATTAAAAAATGAACATTGTCAGAAAAATACCAAAAATTCACACCTAGTAAATTTTGATGTCCCAATCATAAAGAATAAGTATATATTTAAAAAAATATCTTATAAAATTGTCAAAATATTGATTTAAAAATGGTTTTCCATCAAAAGGCAGTAAAACAATCTTTTAAAAAAATATTAGTGTATTCCATGCTTAAGATTGGATTTATTTTCATTTTATGCCTCTAAAACACTATCTAATTCATTAATAGACATAGATAAAAATATCTATTATTCATTACTTACTTGGGATGTTACATCCTTCACCCTTTAGAAAATTGCGTCCCCACAATTTATTTACTTATCGAATAAATGGGGGTACTTATCCCTCATTGCATTTTCAGATTCCCATGTTGCCTCTTCCATCATGTGGTTTTTCCACAAAACCATTACCTGATTAATCACATTATTTCGTAACACTTGCTCCATGTGGTCAAGAATCTGGACCGGTTATTCCTCATAATATAGGTTCTCTTCCAGCTGAACTACCTCTGGAATCAAAACATGAGATGGATCTGGAATATACTTTCTCAACATCGAAACGTGAAAAACATTGTGTACCTGAGATAAACATGGAGGTAAACCCACCTGGTATGAAACTGATCCAACTCCCTCCAGAATTTCATATGGTCCGATGAAACTTGGACTCAACTTTCCTTTATTACCAAATCTCATCACACTTTTCCATGGTGAGACTTTGAGAAAAACATGATCACCTACCTCAAAAGTTAGACCCTTCCTCCTGTTTTCTGCATAACTCTTCTGCCTACGCTAAGTTGTTCTCATGTGTTTCTGAATCAACTGACCTTTTTCTGCCATCTCTTCTACCAATTCTGGTCCCATGAACATCCTTTCACCCACTTCATCCCAAAAAGCTGGAGTTCAACACCGCTTCCCATATAATGCCTCAAATGGTGCCATCTGTATGCTGGAATGAAAACTGTTATTATATGAAAATTCAACCAAAGAAAGATGTTGGTCCCAACTTCCCTGATAATCCATCAAACAAGCTCGTAGCATATCCTCCAAGGTCTGAATTGTTCGTTCTGACTGCCCATCTGATTGAGGATGAAATGTTGTACTAAAATTTAATTCAGTGCCTAATGACTTCTGAAGGCCTTTCCAAAAGGTAGAAGTAAACCTGGGATCATAGTCAGATACAATGGAGAGGGGAACTCCATGTAACCTGACTATCTCTTTAAGATACAAACAGGAAAGTTGATCTAGGGAAAAAGTATCTCGTATAACAAGGAAATGAGTAGATTTAGTGAAGTGATCCACAATAACCCAGATTTCATTATTACCTCGAGATGTCTTCGGTAATCCCACAACAAAGTCCATGGATATATTCTCCCATTTCCACTCTCGAAATGGTAAAGGCTGAAGCATCCCTTTCGGTAACTACCTCTCTTCTTTAACCTGTTGACATGTCAAACACTTCACAGTAAAATCAGCAATATCTCTTTTCATTTCATCCCACCAGTAATACTCCCATAGATCTCTGTACATCTTAGTACAGCCAGGATGAACTGAAAACGGAGAACTATGAGCTTCATATAACAACTCTCTCTTCAACTGTGAATCACAAGGCACACACAATATCTTCCGAAATCTCAAAACGCAATCGTTATCAATGTTGAATTCAGGAAACTTACCTTTCTGAACTAGCTCTACCTTTTTCTACAACTCACTGCCTTGCTTCTGTGCTTACTTGATTCTATCTAATAGAGATGATCTCACAGATACATGAAACAAAACAGAAGAACTTCCTGTACCAAAAACTTCTATGCCAAAGTTCATAAAATCATTAACCAAAGGATCTCGTTCCAAACACAACATTGCTAATGAAGCATTAATTTTTCGACTCAAAGCATCAGCCACTTTATTTGTTTTTCCCAGATGGTAATGAATTGTACAATCATAATACTTGATTAATTCCAGCCATCTCCTCTGTCTCATGTTTAACTCTTTCTGAGTGAATATATACTTTAAACTTTTGTGATCAGTATATATTTCACAATTTACTCCATACAAATGATGCCTCCAAAATTTTAAAGCGAAAACAACAGCAGCAAATTCTAAATCATGTGTAGGGTAATTTACCTCATGAGTTTTCAACTGTCGTGAAGCATAAGCAATTACCTGATCATTATGCATTAGGACGCAACCAAGTCCTTTTAATGATGCATCACTGTATATAAAAAACTCACCATTCCTGGAAGGTAGTTCCAAAACTGGAGTATTCACCAATCTTCTTTTCAATTCCTGAAAACAATCATCACATTCTTTTGTCCAGATAAACTTAACACCCTTCCGAGTTAGCTTAGTAATTGGACTAGATAACCGCGAAAAATTTCTAACAAACCTTCAGTAATAGCCTGCCAAACCAAGGAAGCTACGAATCTCAGTTACATATGTGGGTCTTGGCCAGTCCTCCAAAACTTTTGATTTTGCAGGATCAACAGTTATCCCATCTTTAGAAACAATGTGACCAAGGAAAGAAATTTGTTACAACCAAAACTCGCACTTGCTGAATTTTCCATACAGTTTCATTTCTTTTACGTTTTGCAAGATAACCCTTAAAAGTCTTTCATGCTCCTCTTTACTTTTAGAAAACAACAAAATATCATCAATGAAAACCACCACAATCTTATCCAAGAACTCATGGAAAATTCTAATCATTAAGTCCATGAATACAGAAGGTGCATTGGTTAGCCCAAAAGGCATTACTACAAATTCATAATGGCCATATCTTGTACGGAACGCGGTCTTCGGAACATCTGCTTTCCTTACCTTCAGCTGATGGTACCCCGATCTCAAGTCAATCATTGAAAAATACTGAGCTACCTAGAGCTGATCAAAAAAATCATCGATATGAGGAAAAGGATATTTGTTCTTAATAGTGATGTTATTCAAGGCTCTATAATCAATGAAAAGTCTCATTGAACCATCTTTCTTTTTAACAAAAAAATAGGAGCACCCCATGGTGATGTGCTAGGTCGAATGAAACCTTTCTCTAATAAATCATGAAATTGCTCCTTCAACTCTAAAAGTTAAATTTGAGCCATTCGAAAAGGGGGTTTTGAAATTGGCTTAGCATCAGGAACTAAGTCAACAGTAAACTCAACTTCCCGTTCTTGTATTATTCTAGGAAACTCATCAGGAAAAACATCAGGATACTCATTTACCACTGGCACATCATTAATATGAACAGTTCCTTTATTTTCAATGATGTGTGCATGGTAACATTCATTTCCATCTTTTACAAGTTTCTTGGCCTCTTGATAAGTTATCAACAGTAAGGGTTCATTATTGTACACAAACTGAAAGTCTTTCTGAAAAGAAACTTCTTTTGCTCTACAGTCAATCTTAGCATGGTAAATAAAGAGCCAATCCATACCCAGGATAACATCAAACTCTACTAGAGGTAGAACAATAAGGTTTTCAAGTAGGATCTTTCCACAGATAAGGATAGGAAGATTCTTATAAATTTTTTTTGCCTCAACATTTCCCCCAGGTGTTTTTACCAAAAGTTCAGGAGTCATTTCTTGAGATGGTATTCCCATTTTACTAGAAAAGGTTTCAGAGATGAAAGAATGTGTGGACCCCGAATCAAACAACACACTTGCATAATCTGAAAAAACAAACAAAGTACCTGATACAACTTCATTTGATGGCCCGACATCTGCTGATGAAGTTGCAAAGGATTTCACCACCCCTTTCTGCTTGTAGTCTAACTTCTTCCCATCGATCAAGCTCTTTGTCGGACACTCGTTTGCATAGTGACCCATCTCATTGAACTTAAAACATTTCACTAACTGTAAATCAAATTTGGTCTTACCTTCACCTTGAACTTTTTCAGTGCAATCATGAGTCTTATGTCCCATCATACCACATCGGTAGCACTTTCTAGAATTCATAAGACATTCCCCAGCATGCCTTTTGCCACATTTATCACAAATTGGAAACTTAGATTTCTTACCATCAGACTTTTTTGAAGAATTCTTCCCTTTCTCCTGCTACCTTGGTATCTTCTTCTGCTGGTTGTTATAGAACACTAGATCATTGGCAAAATCCATTTCCACATTCCCAGCACATCGAACAAGCTTTTCATAACTTTTAAACTCATGAGAAGCAAATTCCCTTCGATATTTTGGCTTTAATCCTGAGTAAAAATGATTGATTTTACTATCAAGGTCTCAGATAAAATTTTGAGCAAACCTTGCCAATCGAGTGAACCTTTCTTCATAGGTAGCCACTGAGTCTTCATCTTGCCTCAATTCCAAGAATTGTTTTTCCATCCTAATTCGAACATCCATAGGAAAATACTTTTCAAGAAACATACCTTTGAATTCATCCCAGTCGAGAGAATCAATCTCATCAGCGTCCCTGATATTTTTAACCATCGACCACCACTGATCTACTTCACCCTCCAAACGGTAAATAGAAAGACTAACCTTTTGATTGTCTGAGCACCCCATGACATCGAAACTCTTCTCCAGTGAATTAATACACCATTCAGCTATCACATGGTCAGATGATCCCTTGAATGATGGGGGATGTTGCATCATGAAATGTTCCACCACTGACATGTTCCTCTGAGGTTGATCTAGCTGATCTCGTGTATAGATACCACCACCATTTATCACTTGAGTCAACTGTTCCATTACTGCAACAAACTGTTCAGTTCCAATTCTGACCATCTTAGGATGCTGATTCGGAAGGTTATTTCCTTATGCATTCCTTCCTAGCACTACTTCCCTGTTTCCTCTGTGGAAAACCATTCTGAACAAACATGTCTTAGATGAAGCAACATGGTAATTTTCAAATACTATATCACTTCAATTTGTCCGTAAAAAATTATTTTTGGATAATCATTTAATTGAATTATAACTCCTAAAGTTATCTAAACCGACCTCTGATACCAACTATAAGGCCCCAGCCTTAATCTTTACTAAATCTTGAGTTATTACAAGATTACACATTGAGGATCTTTTCGGGATTAGAGTTTTAGAGATTTAGATCATAAACCATGCATTACATTCCACATATAAACTAAGTGGTTACATAAAGATAGTATTATTATTTCCCATCAATGGAAACATATTTAAAATAAAACAAGGATTATTTCTTGACACTTCCTTGACACTATCATCATATCATGTACATTTCCCTTGACCTGTGAAAAACATTTCAAAAAACTGGGGATGAGCATAAAAAGCTTAGTAAGGGATATAAAAATATGGAAAGGAAACATGGGTACATATATACATAAGAATGAAATCATACATTACCCATAAAACATAATCCCTTTAACATACCTCATCAAATCATGAATAAAACATAGAAATCATAAGACTTAAAGGAAACTTGAGGCATTCATAACATTCTTACGTAGGGAGTAACCCTCTTGGTTATGTTTGGAATACCCATCATTGTATATTCCCTAAATCTCTTCAGAGAAACCTTAACGTTTCACTCCTTCGCGTTACCCAATGCATTGGAGAGCTATATCGAGCTCACCTGCCCTTAGTTTATCACAGAACCACCCGTCTTTATAATAATTCCCAAGAACCTCAACATAACCATATCACATAAAACATGCATAAAGGAAACATAACATTTCAACCTTTCAATCACAAGATATCAATACAACACATTGATATAAAAACATTATGAAAACCATTTTCAATACCAAAATAAATGAAAATTAAAACATGGTATTTATTTTTCTTTTAAAAAGAAGGTATGGCTTGTATAGGAAGCCGAAACTCAAATAATGGTCACGGCGGTGGAGAAGTCGTTGTCGCCGCATACGTACGACAAAACATTCCCTTTTGTCGTTTAGTAAAACGCTTCGTATAAAAAAGATTCCTTTTGGATAAAAGTAAAAGACAAAGGGGTTTATACACCGTATAAAAGAAGGTTGAGTATAAAACAAAATATGCCTCAATGAAAGGAGATTGAGACGAATTCCCATACCTCGGTTCCGACATTACTCGATCGTTCTTTAATGTCCTGAATAATAAACTTGAGATAATTTATACTTGCTTAAGAACCCTTTTTAAGTTCATTATTCCTTTTATATCACTTATTTCCATGTCATGAACACTATGTAATTATTTAAGTTAATAACTGTCGTTTTAACGATCATTGGTACTTGAGTCAAAAATAAAACCTTTATAATTACAAGTTGTTCATGTATCCATTATATCCATAATTATAATCATGATGTATATATCATATATATCCAGTATATACATGCATTTATAATATTTTATAATCATTTAGAGGTAAGAAATGAAATGCACCGTTCATGGAGATGGTAAGTCGTACGTACGCATGAACGCTACTATCATTTCTATTTCGTATTTTATAGAATGTAATCATAATGATATAAAGGTATATTATAATTCCAGTATAATATCATATATTATATCATAGTTCCATCCTTTATACGTCCCACATATGGTATTTAACGAATCAAATCACTTTGAGGGGGCAGTAGTCCGCACTTCCTTAAATGAAGATATTGTGTTTACCCATAATGGATACCATAAATGTATGCCCAAAATGAAAAATACAGAAGCTTAAGGAAAACATAAACATATTATATATCTTATATAAATATAGTGGCATTTTAATGGACACCTTTGAAGGAGTTAAAAGAATGTTGAACAATCATCGTTTTGGGAGGCATAAATTCACCATCCACGAAAACAGTATGTCCGTTAACCATTAGATGTAGGTGTGTGTAAGTTTTGCTCAAATAATTCCGATAACAACATCCTAGTATATTGAAGATACTGGATTTTTAACAAATGAAATGAATAAAAAGAGTTTAGGGGGTTGGAGAAGCAAAATAAAACAAAAGGATTCAAGTGAAGACATTACCTTAAAATCGGGTTACTCCCTTTGGTTTGAGCTCAAAGGCTTCCTTGGGAAGACTTCTGCCCAATGTGAGGCTTAAAGGAGTAAGAGAGGGATGTTTAGATACAAAATGGTCAGGGGTTGGCCGAGCCAAAGGCTTTGTTAGTGTGGGTAAGGAGGTAGAGGTGGGGGCCTTTTATAAGAGGAGAGGAGGGGCACTCTTGGAAAGTAAAGAAATGTTACTTTATTTGAAAATGATTTTCGGATTCAAAAGGTCCCACACTGATATAATTAGAGGGTAAGGTGACAAGGGTTCTAAATCCACCCATCCAATAGGTTTTGGACATGTGTAGGTCATAGATTTTACATTATCATTTCATTTTATTTAAATACTTTATTAATGAGGTAATCGCTGTATCATCATTATGTCATAAATAATTTAATTTATTTAAAGTCTAAAAATTATGACAAAAATACTATGATGTAGGAAATCATTTAATATTTCCAATGAATATTTATAGTAAAAAATATCATCTATGTAGACAAAATTAAAATTTTTTTAATCAGGTGATACATTCTTGTTATATTTACTTTCTTAAAAAAATATAACAAATCACTTTCTACAAAAGTGATTCCATGGGGTCCCCAAGTTTGGAACAAGACATCCCATGGTCGGACATGAGACAACCAGTAGAATTAGGACACATTTCGGTGTCATTTTTTTATTATTATGATATTATTTTATTATCCTTAACTACCCGATTACTCATTAATAAAGATAATTAAAGATAATTACCGTTGTTACTATTCATAATGTCCAAAAACAAAAGAGTATTTATTACATAATTTGGACCTTATGATTCCAAATATGAAATCCATTTTACCAAATTCCAAACCCAAAAATTGCAATAATTGATTTAAAAATTATTCCCGTTGTCAAAACAAATAGTGGGTTTTTTTGAAACAATATCTATGAAAAGTTTGGCATTAGTTTATGCCCAATTCCAAAGTGAAAGTAATCCTAATTACCACCATTGGATTAAATGGTAAAAATATATTCTAATTGAACTTTAAAACCAATTAAAAAGATAATCTAATCAAATAAATAAATTAGATTAAAATGAAGTTTTGATGTAAAATGTAGTATTTTTCACTATTCATTAAAAAATGAACATTGTCATAAAAATACCAAAAATTCACACAAAGTATATTTTGATGTCCCAATCATAAATAATAAGTTTATTTTGACAAAAATAGCTTATAAAATTGTCAAAATATAGATTTAAAAATGGTTTTCCATCAAAATGTAGTAAAACAATCTATTAAAAAATATTAGTGTATTCCATGCTTAAGATTGGATTTATTTTCATTTTAAGCCTCTAAAACACTATCTAATTCATTAATAGACATAGATAAAAATGTCTATTATTCATTAATTACTTGGGATGTTACAAATAATACCTAATAGGAATATGGCTCATGAAGAATATGTTTGATTTGATGTTTTGAGTTTGAACCTTAGGGAGGCATCCAACATATCCCACATGGATGTGAATCAAATCACACATATCTCAATAACATTTTGAGAGGCATAATTTAGGGATTACTCCTATGGAAGATTTCCAAATTAAGGGTATTAGGGTTCAATTCATGAAGAGGATATCAAGTGAGATCAGTCCCTAATGAAGGTTTCCTATATATCATAATTATGATGGGAATCAAATTTCTCATAGGTCATTCATATGATGTGTCATTAAAAATGTTGTCATAATCGAAAATCTCTATGGCCATGTGAGTGAAGCTCGGTGTGAGAAATAAGAGGATGTGAATTATTTAAAAAAGGCGCAGATAGATTTTTAATCATGTTTTGGTTGAATAAGACAGTCTTATGATGGTGAGGGTATATGAAGCCGATGGTGGCAGAGGGTATAGAGAAATGAACCATTCAATGTGCGATGAAATTAGAGGTCATGCGGCTTATCTCTCAAACAATTGCTGACTTACCTCAGTATGTGTTCCATGATTGTATTGAAGGAGATGAGGGATACTTATCCTATATATTAATGGAAAAGAAAGTGTGACCCTCACTCTTTTTATTGGGAACCAGAGGCTCCGAGTCATAGTGATGAGAAGGGGAGTTCATGATACAAACCCTAATCCTCCAAACCTAGAACTTCCCAACATTTTTCATAGGATAATGGTCCATGTTACTTTGGATATACAAACCCACAGACAATCCATAAATCCTAACCCCATTGAAAAACATGTGGGGATCCTATCACTGCGGATATACAATCCCAAATATGAGACACACTGTTGTACCCTTTCGAATGTTTTGATAAGCTAGGAGTTTTTGGGGGAGGTTTCAACATAATCACTATCACACATGGGAGACAATGAAGAAGAATTCATTCCATGAATGAATTTTAAAAAGTCATGATTAAAGGCTTATATAGGCTGATGGGAAATGGTGAATCAAAGTAGGGCACCCAAATTGGTATCTGGTATGAAGGTATGGGAACACAAGTAGGCATTGGTGAATTTATGTTCACTTAAGTGATGAAAAACCTAAATGTTAATACTTTGGTGAGACTTAACTTACGACATCAAGATTGTTCATATGTATTTCAAGAAGTGGGGTGCTCATGTTTTTTTTGAGAAAATTGGCTGGTGAACTAGTGTTTCTGATTTAGGGAGGTTGAGAAATTTTATCATTCTTGTTTTATGAATTTCAATCACTAAAGGGACTTATGTCATACAATCCCCCTTTAATTACTCTGTTCTAGGAGTTAATGAACTACATTGAAGTTTTCAGAAGACTTGGGTGAAGCACTAGGGTGACTGGAGCAGCAATTACCCTTCATGAAAATTCATCCATACTAATGAATTCTCCAAGGGTCTATATAATGGTAAATAAGTGACCCTAAAAGAATAGTTACCGGGTGTGAAAGTGGATTTACGGAAAATAAATGAGCTACGCAAGTACCTTGAGTGCTGATAGAGCCTTGACATTACTAGGGTGATCCAAATTTCAAACCTTTTCAAATCATGAATTTATTTATTTACTTTATCCCCTCTTTTCTAATGCATTTCCATTTTACACTTTTTATTTATGTGATGGAATATAGTTACTACAAAATACTACCCTTTGTATTGGATATGAATTTAAAAGAGGATCTTATAATAAGGTAATTTTATTGAAAGTTTAAAAAGTGGTAGATTTGGGGTGAAAGTGATAGAGTGTGAGGTATGGGAACACAAGGTAATGGCGTGCCTGGTATTCTTCATCTCTTATATATAGTTCCTTCACATTAGTGAAATTTACAAAGAACTATTGAAATCCATCCACAACGTGAATTTGTTTTCACTAAAACATTTCTTTCAGTCACACTTCTTGTAAAAGTTTTCTATTTTCGTTTGAAAAATGGAGGGCTATACTTGTGTGTCATGTTTATAATTGTGCACAGAATCCATAATTGTGCACCTTAGTGCCTTTGTCAAATTTAATTACTACCATTGTAAAAAAACAAATATGATCATAATTTAATGATGAAATGTGATCTATTTTTTAGGTTCAATGGCTCCCAAGATAATCAGAACAGCTGACGAATTCAATAGTAATAGAATTAATGATATGAATAAGAATATCAGACAAGATTACATTGAAATATTTGAAACTTATTCACCATAAATGTAAAATAATATGATGGAATGTAACATCAAATTTCCAAGGAGTATTTATTTTCCATGATTTCGTTATATCCATTTAAAGGATTTCAGCATACCAGACACAAAAAATTATGTTCTACTTTCCTGGTTTCAAGATCATACCAATTTATGTTCTTCCAACATTTCTATTACAGAAATATATATCATTACATGGACAACAACTAATGCATATTTCATACATCACATCTCATGTGATCTAGATTTGAACGAACATACACCTGAGCTATAGCCACACTACTATTCATTTATTTTTTGAGATTCCAAGATAGATCAATCTAAAGGCAAGACCAAAATATGGAATTTTCACATAGGAGGGGGTGTTAAACCCACATAGTTGTGGGAATATTATGTGCAGAAGACATGTGTGGAGTTTATGGATGACTTAAAAGGTGTTGGGATTTATGAGGCTATATGGGTCGATAAAAACTATGTATATAGGAATGAATATTTCATGCTAGAGTTTCGAAGCTGATGGAGTCCAGAAACTAATTACTTCTATATGACA
Organism: Viscum album; assembly: GCA_963277665.1. Classification (NCBI taxonomy): domain Eukaryota; kingdom Viridiplantae; phylum Streptophyta; class Magnoliopsida; order Santalales; family Viscaceae; genus Viscum; species Viscum album. Next base: position 1,541,210,674 of record OY728135.1, on the reverse strand, counting down.
CAAGGAGAAGAAGGCATCCATTTTTGGGTTGTCTGCTATATCTCTGGAGCTCCAATCCTTGGAGATGTGTATTATGAGTTTATTCCCTCGAAGGTGACATGTAATTACTCAAAAAAGACCCCATATTTGGTTCAGGAGTTAATGAAGATATTTTATAAACAAAATAATATGAACCCCAAAAATTCTAAGACAAGAAGGAATATTCACCCAGTGGATTGGATGAAAATATTCATCATGAAGAAGAAGGATATGGTTCACAATTTTACCCTTCCAACAAGTTGTCCAATAGAAGAAAAGATAGGTACACCTAACACTTCATGGACTACATTAGAGGAAGGATAATTTGAAAAGTAGTTGTATGAATTCAATTCCAAAATTCATGTGAATACAAGTCTTGCGAGCTTCTAGGACATGAGGTTTAGTGTATATATATTGCATGTTCGAGATTAAATGGGTGGCATAAGGCATGGAAATTTTTTTATTGTGGAAAAGAAGTCTGAGAAGAGGATATAAGGATTGGATACCCCTATTTTGGAAATGATTCACATGATCTTATTTCATATCTATAGAGGGAAGTATCATTTCATAATAGTAGGATCATTCTAGGTGTTATGGTGGTGGATCTCCAGTCAATTCAGAACTTATGTAGTGCAAATTGGGGTATATGTATTTGGAAGTTAGTTATGACCATATGTTCCATCTTTTCCTAGTATTTCACCTCTATCATTTAATGGTTTTAAAAATATGTTTAGGATAGTTATGTATAAGTAATTTCATCTTATACCTCATGGGAATCCACCTACGGGGCAATTTATTGATGATGGGATGACCAGATTAGAGCTAATGGAATACATGTTAGCTTTTAGGGATGACCTATTTTCTACTATGAATAATGGGGAAATCATATGTGAGTCCTATGATCCTTATATATTCTAACAATAATTAAAATGTCTATAACAAATCACAATATCTCCTCCATTTCATGTAAGATTAGAGAAATATTAAATAGTGTCCTAAAAACTATGGTTGTTGATGACTGTAGAGAAAACTGGGGTAGTATTCAAATTACCCACCACAGATTCTTTACTCCAATTGACTATATGGTATGCATAGAATTGGTATTCATCATAACCTGAAGGGGTGTTAATCAATGTTGACCCATGAATTTAGATAAAGAGTTGTAGTTGGAAGGAACTCTTCATTTGGAAGGAAATTTCTCATCATCAGGGGATGATTCATTGGAGTCATAGGCTGGGGGTGATGAGGCTCCAAGCTCACCAAAGTTACCTCATGCAAGATACAATCCACCTGTCAGAGTCAAAAGTGCCACACCATCGATATCAACTGTATTTTTACTGTTCTGGTCTATTCACCATCATTCAGAACAGAAACAGGTCCCATTTAATCTACCACCATCTGTGACTGTAGGGATTGGGAAGATACTCATATCTAAAACTATAGTATCTTCATCACAAAACTATGGAATTTACTCTGAATAGGTATGTCTAGAGGTGATTCAAACATGAAAAAGCATTCATTGTGATTCTAAAACCACATGGATAGATTTATGTGAAGGGTTATATATTTTTCAAATAGAGGATCTACAAGCCTCTTATAATCTTTATTCCGGAAAAACCGTGATGATGTGTGAACTTATATTCGAGAATAGGTGACTCTCATATATGAAATTGATGAATGAATTCCCACCTCAAAACTAGTTAAAGTGATTATATATTGTGGTGACACTAAAGGGATTGACCTTTTAATAGATGAGTAATGGAATGATTTTTTTCATCTAGATTATGAAATTTTTTTCTCTCATTCTTTTAGCATTTTCTATTTGAATTTATTCAAAGAATTTTTACTCAGATGAAGTATCATTTTATCTTGTATCTGGATAAAGGAAAATTGATTGATGATCTATCCCCAAAATATATCCCTGGTGGAACTGCGCTTGGAGCTATTGTATCTCCCAGTGAGTCAGTAGAGATATCTATGGGGTATCAGGCCATAAAGGATGATGTAAAAAGGGTCTTGTGGTCTTCAATACCTATTTTTGTAGATGATGCTTCAATTCATTCCATGAAGTTAAAGAAATATAAACATAGAATAAAGAAAATAGTGGTTAAATTTTTTCTTAGTAGTGGGATGAATTCATAAAAACATGAATTTCAGTTTTATTCATATAAAGTGTTTAAATATTATAAAAATATAGGAAAATATTCTATTATTTATCTTATATAAATCAATTATGATCCTCAAGGAACTATGGAGTGTGCTTCGGAACAAGAAAAATTCCTTCCAAACAAGTGATTTCTTTGACTAAAGAGGCATTTAGGCCAAAGGAACCAACATTTATTCTTGAAATTTCTATTTTTCCTACAACCATGAGAGAGTAGACCTATATAAAATATAAAGTTCTTCACGAGACACTACGTATAACAAAAACTGAATTCTACTCTATGATTATTTAGGTTCATACCATGCTCCATAAAATCCTACGACAACTGATGTTGACCCCACAACTATTTCTGAGGATGCATTTTGGGGTTCCAAAGTTTTCCGAGGATGGTCGTGAAACAACCACTCTAAGGGATCCCATGGGTGAGACTAACATAGGATTTGGGATATCATTGGATGCTATTATTAATTTTGGCATATCTTTTGAAGAAGTATTAGAACATGTTAATATGCCAAATATTTGCAATTATTTTGAAGTTCGTTATAAGGAATCAAATGGATGGGAGTTTTTATTGTGCATCCTATAAATATTCTTATGATTAATTTTCTAACCATGATCCGTTAAAATATATCATTCCATCTAATGAAACACATATAATGACGATGCATGAAGGAAGCATCGAAATCAATTTCAATGCCACAATTGTAGAGACGTTGGCTCAAGTGAACCTTGAAATAGAAAATCATCCCAAGATTTATTTGTAAAATCCAAAGCAGGTTACTGAAATAATTCCACACAAAAAGTTATCAATAAAAACTATAGAGGGTGAGAATATTTTGTAGGATAATTCTCGTGTTTCTCACCTATTATGAGGTAATGGTTACCAATATACTATTATACTAAATCTTTTTATAATTTTAAACTAACCATAACCATAATTTCAATTCACCATATAGGATTATCAACTTTAACAGATAGTTCTGGAGTTAAATATTCTGCATTAGCTCAAAAAAATTTGGCAGTGAAGAAACCACACTCATTGATGGAGAAGAACATGATAGTTATTTAAGTTCATTAATCCCATAATACATTCTTCCTTATGACATCAATTGTAATTTAGATCTAGTGTAGCAAAAGTCTTTATGTGTTTCCTGTTTCTAGACATGGAAGAACATATAGATGATACTATATAAAATTCAACTTGAGGAACTATCCTAAATAATTCCAAAACTTTTATCTATGTCCATTAATCTGGGATTTAGATATTTGTAATACCATAAAATTTATACTATAGTGAAATAGATTATCTAAAAAAGGGATAAAGTAGGGAAACATCAAAAGGAACTGATAAAAGATAGACTATTGACCAATACAGATGAATTCCAAGAAGCATTATCCCAATATAAGGAAAATCGTAGTTTAATATTGACAAAACATTAGCAGGATATTAAAGAAACATCTTTTAGGCATTTTAGTCTTCAACAAGATAAGGATATTATTATAGGGTAGATTTATCATCATTAAGATTCAATATGAGAATTCTAAAAAGACGGTGAATATCCTTTACAGATGAAAATGAAGAACTCCATCATGCTGAAGAGAATGAGACTGGTTGACTAACTGAACATCAAGAGGAAGATGATGGAGCTCAAGAGGTCACTAATCAAATGAGATTTTATGTAGATAACCTCTTCTGATTTATGTTAGAGAGACTCTACTATGAGGACATTCTGCTGGATTTTTACTCAAAAAAATGAAATGAAATTTTCCATAATCATATATTTCTTCTTTCTTGATTCATTTTAATTTTAATGTCAAAGGATATTTGATTTTTAACAACATCTAATATTTATGTCAGATAATCATAATTACAATAATAAGAATGGAAATGACTTATTTTTTTTACCAATGGAAATGGTCCTAGTGGGTGATGATTGAATTTTACTAGGGTTAGGAAAACAACCCCAAAATTGTGTTTATTTTGAATTTTTATTTCTCAATATTTCATAAAATCAAAAAAATGTATTTCTAGTGGGCGGAGACATAATCTTTTGTTCAGTGTTCCCTTTGCGAGTTTTCAATATGGTGAGTATCATTTCTCTTGTTATTGGTATTTTAGAGTCTTGTATGTCACACCAATAAGGCTAGTGTTTAAGGTCAAACATATTTGACTATAAATTTAGAAATTAGATCCCAAACAAGGATCAGTGGCCCGAAAATTCACTAATAATCTATAAAAATTCCCAAGGGTAATATTCAGTTAAGCTTTTTATGGTAACCAAATATAAAACTTGTATAAAAATAAAGTAGGTATTTCCCAAGAAATAAGTTAACATTATTTAACGAACCCCATATGGGTGTTTTATTATGAAGGGTTAACTAGGGATTATGTTTCATATCCAAATAGTGTCATCTTTTGACTGATAACCCTATTTTGTAGGAAGATTTTATGCAAGGCCATTGGGGGCACGTACTGTATAGTCAGGCAAAAATTTTCTCATGAATTTAACATTTTATTGTTGATAGATGAGGGAAAATAAGATTTGGAAGACTCAATACAACAGTGTGTTGTTTTTTTATGGAATGTGGTTTTATGAATAAAGGGTCATATATGATGACATATGTCATGAATGGGAAAACCACTTTTACAAAATTTTGGGGTGTGATAAATGTTTAACATTGTCGGAAATGGGGATTTCTGGTATCATGGTGTGTAGTTATATGTCATGAAGTGGGGACATTATACTATACAGTTTGAAGTCAGGAAATGAGGACATTATGTGGATTTAATTTATGGCCTTTAGATTTGTCCAAGTTATCTTGGGTATCCAATTTCTTGAGAATTTTTCAAGAAATATACTACCACGGTCAAGTATATATAAGAATTATTGTAAAATATGATTTTGGAATTTTTGGACTTAATGAATGATATAGGAAAAGGGATAAAGTTATTAGAGGAAGTCTTTTCTAAGAAGGAAGCTAACATTATTTATCAAAAACGTTTTGGGGGTTGTATAATACAGGGTCAACTAGGCCATCTGTTGTATATCCAAATAGTGGAATCTTATGACTGATATTCTTGTTATATAGGTAAATATTTTACAAGTCCCCTAGGGGAACATATTGTATAGTCAAGGAAAATAGATATAAAAAATTTGACATTCAATTTCTAAAATCCAAAGAATGTTTATAGGGATTTTACCTTTCCACAGTATAGAGTTAATTTTATAAGGAAAGGCACCTGAACATAGGAAGATTATTTTCAATCATGGTCTATAATTAATTGGAAGAATATGATTTCAATGAAGGTGTAACCCAAATGTAGGAAGTATGGTGTGTTTCGTTTTTGGTCATACAGATAGAACCAAAATATAATGGAAATAGTAGATGATATGTAGTCATATTATTCAAGTGTATTTCAATATTCATAGAACACATGTAGAGGGAAATTTTTAAACTATGTTCTTGAAGATATTTAGATCGAGGGAAGGGTAATTGGAAAAATACACATGAAATACTACTTTAAGATATAGATTCTTGTATGTTGTCATCGAGGTTTTAAAGGGACATAAGACACTTTAACCAACAACAATGTTAACAATATTTTAAAAACCCATTATATGGGATGTATTATGCAGGGCCAACTAGGGAATACGATGCATAGTCAAATAGTGGCATTTTTTGACTCATATGCCTGTTACGTATGGAATTTGTTTGCAAGCCCACCAAGGGGCACATACTGCATAGTCTGGTAAAGGAGTTCTCAGATATCTAAAACTATACCACCAAACCATATGAAAGGTTATGAAGATATAAAATTATTCAATATTAAGAGTTTTAAATTTAAAAGGAGGTAATTTTGAATGAATATGAAAAATATCCGAATAAATATTGGCCATGAGTTTAGATTCCATTACATAGATCTAACTCAAATTTATAATGGGGACATTTCTTATATCCTCGGTGGGATCTATAAAGAGAGGACCCAAAATTAAGACTCCAACAAAGATTGTTAACTATATATTAATGAGATATAGAAGTTTATATACTGGCTAGGACTAGGAACTAATGCATTGTTTTCACTATGTATTATAATGGGATGAGAATAAAGTTATACATTGTTCTTGAAATACTCCCTATGTATATTTGATTCATATACACCATGAATAAAGGGATTTTTTATCGTGGTCTTGACCAATATTGGTGATCAAGGCATCTCTATGTATCCCATTGAAAAGAAAATAAATCCAAATGTAGTTCATGAAACAATCATTTCCCACAACAAATTACTGTGATGAGGGAGATCATAGCATTAACTCATTCCGAATAATGGTAAAACATAAGACACAAAATGTTATGAAGGTTAAACCATGTATCCTAAATGAGTACTATGTATTTATCATGTTTATATATAGGATGAGAACAGGGAAATAATTTTTGTTTTTGTTGCGGTTTGTCCCAAGATTGGTGATCTAGGTGTCTCTGCGTATCTAATTAGAATGAGAATCATGCCACATTTAGTTCTTGAAATAAAGTCTCTTTGCAGATCTGATTCATATTAAAGGATAAATAGAACTCATGGGCCACTAATGAGTATCCATGATGTAAGTGATGCTTGCACATAGAATCTCTTAACATTATTTAATGAGGACATATAATCATATTGTTTACTGTTGTGTAGAAAAGACTAATGAGGTCATGCATTTTAACATCGTGCGGCAAGGAAAGAAAAGAAACACATTTTAATGCCACGTATCATGGACACATATGGTTGTTATGCAGTATAATATCTTAAAACTAATACTTTGTTTTATTCAATTTATAGTCAGGAAGTGAGGATATGGTGTGTTATTACCTAATGTACTTCTTCAAGAATCTTGCATTAGTAGGAGTTGAAATAAGTTCTCCATCCATTGAGATTAAGGAAGAAGATCCATTTGAGTAGACCTTATGTATGGAATAATGTCATTACCATATTGGAATAGTCTTTGGATCCTTCTTTCCTAGTATCATTGGAGCCATGTGGACTAATACCAATTCTCCATGAATAAATGAGTGGAGGAAAATATTCTTGTTAAAATCTTGTGCTATTATATTCTGATAGACATACAAATAATGAAAGTATGCAATTTATTTTTGTCTAATTGTTCCATCTCATCAAATAATGTCTGAGACGTTCCATCTATTGATAATTGATCCTAGATTTCAACTTAGAGTAAAGTCAGTTGAATTTTAATTGGGAAAACTACTTATGTTTTATACACAAAAAATATGGAGTTTCATGAGTGGAAGTAGTTGTAGTAGTCCAATAACCCATAAATCATGAAAAATATCATTAGGCCAGGATATATTATCTTTATCCACAATTTTATGGAATATATTTTATAGGTTCTTTGTGAAAACCTCTTTCTATCAATTGATTGTAGTATTATAGCGAGATGAATGGTTGGATTTTAAATTATTCTACTGATATAACTTCTTTACCTCAACAAAAAAAATTGGTTCCATTATCCATAAATATAGTATTTCGTATGCCAAACCTAGTAATGATATTATCTTTGAAAAAGATAAAAATGATGTTGTCTCTAAATTCATTGAGAAATATTACCACATCCCATTTGGGGAAGAAATCAGTAGAATCATGAATATACTTAAAGTACTACACCGTAGCTAGAGGATGAGGTCCTATTACATCCAATCCCTATGTTTAAAATGGATAGTATTATTTATATATAGGTATAAACTCTATGTCTTGATGTATGGTATTGGAATGGACATGGCAGGGGTGAGATTTCATAGTGAACTCTATTCAATCCTGGGTCATTGATGGCCAAATGTATCCAAGCCTTTATATTTTATCGGAAAAACTATCCCTAGAATAGTGATCACCACAAGCTCCTGCATGTACTTCTTTCATGACCATTGTAGTTTCTTCTTCCTCAATACAACTAAATAAGAATCGTTCAATGTGTCATTTATATAAGATATTCTGGTGATCTGGGTATCATATAGAATGAAATGGTCTACTCATCATCAGATATATTCTTTTTCATCTCTATATGGTCGATGTACTCCATTTTGAAGGTATTCCATGATAGGTGTCATCTGTATAGTTTTATGACCATACAACTCAAGAATTGGGCTGATTTCATTAATTTCCTCCATTTTTGTTTGAATGAAATGTGAAACCACATGATGATGTGCAATATTGATGCTTGTATCATCCCAATTTTGATGTGCAAGGCCAGTGATGACATTATCCAATGCATCATCTTGGACATTTTTTGATCGCAGGACATATGAAAATATAGGATATGAGGGAAATTCATCCATTAACCCTCTTACATAATCAAACAAATGGATTAACTCATTCTTTCTGATAGAATAATTCCGTTTGATCTATTTTATTACGAAATATGAATCTCCATTCACTCTTAGATAGTTCTCTTGTACCTAGAGTTCCAATTCCAGTCCTACAAAACGAGCTTTATATTCAACCTCATTGTCAGTATTTCCTTCTAGAAACATGAAGGAAAATGGAAAAACTTCCTTTTCTAGGGTGATAATTAAAATTCCTAACCCAAATATGTTGACATTAGGGTTTCCCATTATCCTCCCCATCGGTCTTCTGTATGAATCATCAAAAAAAATATCCCATGTTTGGGGATTATCTAGAATAGAGAGTATTTCTTCATTAGGAAGTTCAGTATTTAATGATGTATCTTCTATAGATGTATGTTCAGAATGGATGTCTGCTAAGGCTTTTCCTTTTATTAATTTCTAAGGAATAAGATATATTCCTTGAGGATATCAAATGCCTCTTGGAATTCTACGGTCCATTGATATGTAATTCCCTTCTTCATTAATCTGGTGAAGGGTAAACAATTTCCATCCAAATTGGTGATAAATCATCGAATTTAGGCGATGTTTAATTTATGTCCTCAAATTATTTCAAATTTTGAGGAGGTGAAATTCCAAGTATTTTTTTGTTTTCAAAGGATGCACATTGATGCCATGATGGCGTACAATGAGTCTAATAAATTTTCTGGATGTTACACCCAAAGATAATTTCATTGTATTTATCTCCAAATTATGATGACAACGTTTATCGAATATGGTCACTAGAACAGTTAGGTGATCAGAACATGGTCTTGATTTAACCACTATATCTTTCAAATAACATTCGAAAAATTTTCCTAAAAAGAGTTTGAAGATATGTTGAATAGAACACTGATACATTGCACCTACATTATTTAATACAAAGGTAATTACTAAATAGAAAAACAAATCTAGAGGGTCTGTGAAGGCTATAGAATCCTCATACTTTGGGCCCATTCGGATTTGGTTATACCTATAGTATCCCTCCATGAAAGATGGGGATTCATAGTAGACTATTGCATCAATCGAATGTTGTGTGATCAGAACATGAAAGTTGCCTTTAGGACAATGTCATTTTTGATCTCTAAAATCATCGATAACTATAACGTTCCCATTCATCTTTTTTACCGGACAATATTGGCCAGACATTAAGGATTATGAACCTCTGTGAAAAGGTTATCTTGGATAATCCTGACAACTTTAGCTTCAATTTTGGAGGCCTGAGTTTGGTGTGTTATTCTTGCTGCCAACTTCATTCCTCAATGACCTTCTAGAAAAACCAAATGATGAGTGTCCATAACAGGATTAAAGTATATAATTTATGTATATTTCCAATCAAATATATCTTGATGTATCTTTAGAAATAAATTATACATAATGTTCCCTTCATAATTCACGGTTGCACTAATTAGAGAAGGGCATGGATCTTCTTCTCTACCCAGAATTATTTATCTGAGTTATCCATAGTGTTGGATATGCCTTCCTAAAATGATGTTGGAGAATCCTTGTGATATTATTCTTCTTCTTAATTACATGTATCATCTTATGTTTCTTCTTGCATAGTAAGTGAATTATCAAAACATTCAGAGCTAGTGGAGGAGTAATTATTTGAACATCCTAAAATAGAGGAAAGTATTTCTGACCATACTAATGATGAAGGGTCTTCCTGGGGAATTGAAGAGAATATGATGGGTTTGGAATCAATATCTTTGTCTTCCTATATTACTGAAACAAATTCTTCTATCCCAATTAATGAGGAAGATACATTCTATATTTGGTGGATGAAATGAAAAAATATCCATTTATGCTTTCCCTATTGGTTGGTGGATCAAAAATTCATTCCATGTTGATAGAATGATTTTTCACAATTGACATTGTGGATGACACTTGATGAATGCTTGGATTTTAGACTATCATATAAATTTGATTGATTAGAAACACGTAATCTATACTCTGACGATTAAAAGGGATAGCCGAGATCCTTCCCAGACCATTCAGAGAATTTATTCTTGTTATATATTTTTTTATGGACATTTTTCCCTTTGTGTGATAGAATTATGGCTCAATATAATGATATTCACATGTTTTTAATGGATAATTTTCAATATATGATGTTACAATTTTAGAATTGAAGCAATACATGCGACATTGGTGTTATGATGAAGGAATGACCGCATGTTAATGTAGCCAAGGCTTTCTAAGACGAATGTTGAAGGTTGTATACCAATAGACAAATATGAAATATAAGTAATATACAAGATCCCAAAATTAAGTTCGGAGTTTAATATTTCCTAGTGGTTCTTATCAATTCTTATCGTAACATTTCAACATCAAGGTGGAAGGGGATATGTCTGATTCAGTGAGACCTAATCGATGAATTGCACAAATGGGAATGTGGTTGACTCTTGAGCCATTATCAGTGAAGGCTCAGTGGATTTATGTGTCATTAAACCTACCAGATAGATATAAGGTCCTGATGTGTCCATGTACAACGTCATCTATATCTTTATCTATGAAAGATATAACCACATGACATTTTGAAGGCTCAGTATCTATACGATAAACCTTTATTGAAAAAACATTGACTTAAACCTCTTATGGAACAGAAGAATCCTCAATATGTGCTTCTTGAATATCCTTTGATAGATCCAATGAATCCATGATTGAAAATATGGAATTTACATGGGATAACTATTTCAAAAAATAATATTTTTTGTCAAAAGTTCTACATTTTGGAATATAGAGATGCAATTTATCAGGTTCCTTGGAAGTTGATGCTCCTCATGTAGATATACCATGTGTCAATGAAAAAGCTATAAATACATCTTCCCTTGGTAGATTATACTGATTAATCATATATACTTTCTCAAATAATGATAGTGTAACCACTAATCTCTCTTCCAAGACAATCATGTCACGGCGGATTTTAATATTTGTGGGATAATTTTCTTGTTCTTTTCGAGAACTCTGAAGAGCTCTCCCATGAGTTACTACTGCATAAATGGTTCGAGTAGTGGTATATTTAAAATAGTGATTTATATCTTATCCATGTTCTTCCCGATTATCTTCGACCTCGAATTCTTAATCTATCTCCCCAATCAATAGTAGGGAATTCATGTTCATAATAACAAGAATCATGTTTTTCATAGGGGTTCATTAAGTTGATAATGCTAACAGAACTGAAGATCCATTCTTCATCTGAGGAAGATTCTACTTGAAAGGTTGGTTCTTGTTGTGTAATTTGGTGAGGTGGTTCTTGTGATTTTGAGACTGATGGAATGAAATCTGCCAAATCCAAGGACACCATCAGCCTTGAAATGAGCTCATTTTCTTCTGACTACTCTTTATCTTTCTGATCATGTCGCTTCATCAGGATTGACCTTTTGAGGACTGATCTTCTGATGAAGATGGATTTTTTGTAGTGGAAGTGTCATAAGAAACCTTCAGTTGTTTCAACATTGTTTATAGAATGACATGAGTTTGGTTGATAGTTTTATCAACCATCCAATCATCATACCTTTGTGCATTTTTTCTTTTGTCTTCCTTCCATTCACCTTCTTTCTCTCGATAAGTAGTAGTAAAACATTTTACATGGGGTGAGGAAAATTTTTGTTTCACATTTTTAGAGTCCACGTTTTTTATAGGATATATTTGAAAATGAAACACTCTTGAATGGGAGGAACAATTATTTGATGAAAGGAGAAATAATTTTTGAGAACCTCATCTCAGTTATTCAGTTTATTCAGCAATGGAAACTGACCCAAATTTATTTCCAAAGATGAAATGAAGTAACTGATATCCTATTCATTCCAAAATAACTATATTTTGTCTTTAACTCCTCAAAATATCTCCACAATTGTTATTTTATATCATCTTGATGAGGCAGTCATTGCTGCTGATGTTCAAGAGGTGGATCCATTCGGTATAATGATGGTTTTAAGGTAGAAGCAGGTATCAGTGTTTGTTTTACTAAAACTGTAGCCTCATATTCTTTACCTATTATACTTCTTATAAAATATTGTTTTACATGACATTTATCTTTGGTTAAAACAATTTAATCCTCCAATTGGTGGGAGATTAGAGCATGTTCCTGAAACCCTCCTATGTATTTCACAAGGATTAGAGTTTTGTGTAACTCATCACACATATTTTCCACAAAATTTGTAGTAACTCATTTTTTGAGAGTCGTAGATTTAAAGAATATTCTAATCCTATCCATTGAGAAATTAAATCTGATATATTTTATTTCTATCTTTTTTTAAATTTGTATGATTAAAAATATTTATCATTTCAAGAAGTGAGATGAATTGGAGAAGGAATTTTTGACAAAGGTCTTCCCATCCAGTAATTGATCAAGGCTGTAAACTTGTATACAAAAAAAAAGATGGCCCCTGTAATGATTTTACAAAACATCATTGATTTACTGCTTTTTATTATTTAAGGATCCCCATCATGGGATTACAATGAAAAAATGAGTTAAGTCCTAATCTGGATCTCATGAACCATTAAATATTCGAAATTTGGTATTCATTAAATTTTATGGGGGAGGTATCAGATCTACCCATTCGGGGTAAGATTTATTTTCTGCTTGTACTGCTGCATTCTGTTCTTACATAGATTCCAATATAGTTTTTAGTGCCTCAATTGTATTCATAAGCATTTGGGGAATATCTGAATGGGATTGGACCTATACAGGTATTGCAGATGGAGATTGAACTGTTATAATGACTTAAGAAACCGTTGTTTGGGGTTCCACTAGTTTTTTTCTTGGATGAAACCGGGATAAAGACTATAAGGATGTTCTTGATCATATACTAGATGTGTTATTTGTGGAGGGAATTCTATATGTGGATATGTAGATGAAAAAAACCCATTTTCCAAGGAGTTCCTACAGGATGTAAAAAAGCAAGGCTCGTCTTGGGTAGTAAGTCTAATATAAATTCTACTTGAAAGTATATCCACATTGATCATTTTTTACTCCTTCATCTCCAATTCTTGTAAAAAATTCATTCATAAAGTGAAATAGATTTGCGTTCTCCAGTAGAAATGTGAGACATGATCTGACCTTTACCTTTCCCTTTGTTTAAATATTTTTGAAGGGATGGGATTTGGTTATATGAAGGAATACCTAATTTTTGGTTAAGCCTATGATTTTGGGTAAGTACACCTCATTCATTTTCTTCAATTTGAATCATGTTATGAATAATAAAATAATCTTCTAAACCCCTAGAAATTTACTCAATTTCTTGAATATATTCTATAATGGTATTGATTACATTTACTAACACAAAACGCATTGGTGGAATTTTGTTAGTATCATTGTAATATCACCTCCTTATGTGTCATCCAGGATAATATTATCTCCTATATTCTAAATACGTAGGAACTATTTGACATATAATAACCTAAACGTAATCCATGGATAGTTCAGTAAAGTGTTCACTTTGTGTATTTTTACAAATAGGTAGAAAACATTTTTCCTTTGAGGAGGGGCTTATAGGTGTGAAAAATCCACAAGCCCTGTGGGTTGGGGATGTTCATTTTCTTCTTCTTCAAACCATCGTACTATGTTTATTGAATTCAATGATTGAGTAAAATAAGCCCCTAGACATACAGTCCGAGGTGGTTACTGAACTACAATGTCTAAGATTAGAGTTGTTTCTCTTTTAATCATATGATTTTTGGTCTGAACATTAGCTAGATGCATTATCCTCCATCCACATGAAATGCCTATTTCGAACGGACGATGTGATATTTCATACATTTGTGCAATTTGATGGATGAAATCATCTAAGAGGGAGGCCTTCTTAATGTTCTTAGATTCTTTATGAAAAATTATCTTTATATATTTCTATCATTGAGTCTAACATCAAGAAAAAATATTCGATTCATTTTCTTTAGTGTATCTTAATTACTGAAAAAATCAGTTTATTGTAGCTAGCCATTGGAAATTTCATTCCATGAGACAACTTTTGGTTAAAATTGATGATTTTTAGTGTAGTGAAATTCAATTCTCTCTATTCACCCCATCTTTTGACATAAATACATGATGGGGTATCAGTAATTAACTGGTGTGACCTTTTTAGTGTATTGAAGCATGCATGATAAAGGATTACCTACTGCTTTTCAGCCTTTGGATGTTGGGAAACTGTGTGATATTCCAAGTAAATTTGGAATTGAAACCCTTATATTAAATTTACATGACTTTGATATTAATTATATGGTAATAATTTTTATTTCAAATAATGAAGAGTATTCCGTATATTGAGGAGGATATCATGAATGAAATAATCAACCATCAATTCATGAATATTGTATTGAGTGGTTGTTGATAGCTAGAACTAGAATGTAGTTTCATCTTTAGCTAATTGGTTTCTTATTTTCAACATATCTTCATCATCATTATCTAGAGGTTTCTCACAATGTTCAGACTAGAGTCAATGTTTCATGATTGTTTTATTACAAACTATAGAATAATTTTCTTTTTTAATCTTATATATTAGAAGAAAAATATCCCATGAGAGACTTGGAGAATGATAGTCACCTTGGGAAGTCATCTGGTTGAGAATTTATTTCACCTATTAGTAATAAGGCATCAGACATGATTTACCTTAATTTGGAATGTTCCTGGAGATAAGAGGGATTTATTATTACTACATTGTCAATTATAGAATTATCTTGACAATGTAAAACAATACTATGGAGAGAACATTCACAATGAATACCATCATGGGGAAGAACACCATGGTGGATTACATCATGGGATAATCATCTTGGTCCTTGGTCTTCTAGCCACATGGAAAACTTCTGTGGCTCTCATCTGGAGATATGTTTTCTAGATTGACTGAGTTATCATAAATAAAAACTTCATGATGACTATTCTGATGAAGAACATCATAATTACAACTAATACTCACAGAATATTTTAATGGGAGAGTAGGATCTTGATTTGCAATAGATAAGTATATGCGGGAGTCAACAACTCCATCACTAAGAGGATCTAGATCGCAGTTTGGATCTAGATTTTCCAACTATGTTAGGTGATACTTCTTCTTAGATGACATATTACACATAGTTCAGCCAACTTTCTGGGAGAAGTGCTAGTCATTTGAAGGTGTATGTGCCGAAATTGGAGTGGTCATCCGAATTGGCCAATTAACTACAATTGTAATTTGTGTGTTTTTTCAATCAGGTTGTTCATATAAAAGGGGAGTATTCCCCCATAACCCTCCTAGACTTTAATAGAGGGGTGTATCTACTCTGGGATGGCATACCGATGAGTCATCCCTTGTGTGGGGATAGAGTTATGTATCTCTTCAATTGGTAAAACTGATGTTGCTGTTATGATATTCTGGCAGGCATCCAGAATATGGGTTGGAATTTGTTTCATCACATTCAACATTTTTAAATGTTTTTGGTGAATTAAAAAGAGGGAATGGGATTATAAATCCATTTCTTATCTAGAGTAGGTGTACGTTTATACTTTTCTATTCATTTCTTAATAGTGGATATTGAAAGTACTCATGTATGGGTGTACAGAGTTGATTTTTACACATGTTTGTTGTTAGATATTTTTTACTTACTTCTCAGGGTGTTGTTATACGAGACTATTGGAAGGCATGATGGATGATTATAGGTGTATGGGTCTGCTATCTATTTTCTACCAAGCATGGTTGATAGAGTTCTTTTAAATATGACAGATGAGACTGATATAAGGATTGCTGAGTCCAGGAATGTATATGTTCCTACTTTCAGGTTGACAACATAATTGATTGGCAGGTTTCCATGAATGCGGTCAGACGAGCCTGCTGACTGGATGATAGTTAGTAATCAGGTGTATGCACCAGCTCATGGTACTCCACCAGATTAAAATGGCAGGAATGGTTGAGCACCGCTAGAAAAGTCTTCTGGCTGGTAGAATTAGGTAGGATAGGTGTGTGTACATGTTTTTCTTCTATTATGATATATTGATCAAATTATATGAAGGGGTATAAGTAAGATACTAGTCTATATTGTATGGACGTTATCACTTGTGGTTCTTCCTAAATTCCTAGGCCTCGGGGACCTGGGCTGAACAACCGTAAGAAAAACCCCATCATGTTGGGGGTTCATTATTGCGTGATTATGATGGCGGCGATTGATGGTCGGAGCCGTAGGGAGGGACTGTTACAACTTTGAGTTGAGATCAAGGGTGACCTCTTGATCCACCTCGCTGTAATATATAATGGACATATTATTCTGTTCTTGGGATAATGACCATAAATGGTTGAAGAATGTGGTTGGAACGGTCTGTTTATTGAATATCAATCATCGCTGACTGGAAAATTGAGGGTTGTAGTTAACTTGGAGAGCATGCTGAGCAGCCTAAAATGTTGTCATAGTACCCTCTTGACGATATTCCCATAGAAATTCATTTTAGACACGTCATTTAAGACATTGAGTTGATTATGATTTCCTTCTAGTAGATGATGATCTCGCTTGAGCGACAGCCAAAGCATTCATGATTTCCAACATGATGGAATCCATTTCGAGTGAAGGGAATTCAAAGAAAACCAAGAAAAAATGAACTCCATTAAAGCTATTACATTTATAAGGACACATGCATTATTGATTCCTTTTTTTGGCCTTCCATTATCAGTTTTTCTATAGGCCTAAAAGATAGGTAACACTGTTAACATGGTTAAGGATTCATGTCGAGTTCACCATTTGTGTTTTTTGATTTCCTCAGAATGTGTGTTCTAGTTAGGATTCACTATGTCTGGGAAGTTTCGATTGGATTTATTTATGTTACTTGAAACATCCAATGGTTCATTATCCAAAGGCACCTACATTCCAAAGTTAACTTTTTTTTTTTGGATCAATGATACTTAATAAAATAGAATGGTTAATGGGATGGGAGGTAAGACTTATCACATCCTTTCTGGGGAATTAATGCCTACCCTGGGTCTCTCCTATGGATTTATGATATTTTGGTGAATCATTATTTATTTAACAAGTATAACATTGATTTAGATTTAAATTTTCAATCAATTATTATCAAGCGTGAGATTTAGAATCATTTGTATGTATTCTAGGTTCTCCATTAATAGATACCTTTATATGTATTCTTGGTTCTCCAGCAATGGTATCCTCTCATATGCTATTTATAGATTCTTTTAATCATTTTTATGATAATACTAGTTTTTAATCCATTAAGTGTGGCACTTTGTAATTATTTATCATAAAGGTAGATGAAAGATTGTTTTCATGTTGCGATCATACCCATAAAATGGCTACCCATGAATCCTTGTTAATGGAATCAGAACCCTTGTAGTTCTGTACCGCATAATGGGACACATCATACCTTTTAATGTTGTGTGATATGGAAGTAGACATGTAGTTTAATGTAAAGTGTAAGGACATATAAGCTGAAGGTGATTAGTCAAAGAATGGTGTAAGACTGATGCCTATAAAGCCCATGGAACTTGGAAAATATATGAGTTTCCATGTTGGTTAGAACCTATTAGGAATTTGGACCTAGAAGAACATGGTTGATTTGAGGTGTTGGGTTTCAACCATGGGGAGGAATTCTACATATACCACATGTATAAGAATAAAATCCCACATAGTTTGATAAAATTTAGAGAGGATTAATTTTGGTCATACCCCTAAGAAGGATTCCTGAATTAAGGGAATTAGCATTGGATTCATGAAAATGATATTAAGAGATCTTAGGCTCTATTAAAGTCTTCATATGTATCCTAATTATGGTGGAAATCATAGATTTTTTAGTTCATTCATATGATGGTCTTGTACAAATTTTGAGGCTATCGAAAATCTCCATACACACGTCAGGCATGCTTGGTGTAAGAAATAAGAGGATGTGAAAGATTCAGCAAATAAAAAGACACATATTTCCTATTCTGCTGGTGGAAGAGGAGGGACCTATGGTGGTGAGGGTAGAAGATTCTAATAGAGGTAGAGGGAATGGAGCAATGAACCTTTCAATGTGTGATGAAAATGGAGGTCATGCCGCCCTGCAATTAGAATATTAGAAACTTTCTTCAGTAGGAGTGACCTGAATGGATCCCAATATAGAAGGGAGAATTATCCATTGACTTAATAAATAATAAATTGTGACACTCACTCTTAATATTTGGAACTAGAGGATCCAAGTCTTAGAGATAATAAGGGGAGGTCATGACCCAAACCCTAATCCTCCAAACCAGGAACTCCCCAACACTATTCTAGGGAGAATGTTCCAT
This sequence comes from Viscum album, assembly GCA_963277665.1. Classification (NCBI taxonomy): domain Eukaryota; kingdom Viridiplantae; phylum Streptophyta; class Magnoliopsida; order Santalales; family Viscaceae; genus Viscum; species Viscum album. The sequence goes on along the minus strand of OY728135.1, from coordinate 1,541,191,870 downwards.
GGGAATATAGATATAAAAACACTTAGACACTCCTTGAATCATATCCCCATTGCAATGAAAATATGGGAAACCTCTTACTACAGATATACAAACCCAAATAAAAGACATGATGATGTTCCTTTCCCAACGGTTTGATAAGGAAGGAGGTTTTGGTGGATATTCCAACATAATCCATTTCATAAAAGGGTTCTAATGAATAAAAAGAATTTTCAAAAATAAATTTGAGGAAGGCATGATGAAAGGATTATATAGGCTGAAGTGATGAGATGAATCAAAGATGTTTTCCCAAGTAGGTATCTAGAACACATGTGTGGGCACGAAAGTAGGCCTGGGTGACCTCATGTTCATAAAATTGATGAAAAAACTAGATTTCAATTCTTGGGTGAGACTTAACTCAATCTATCAAGATTATACAACGGTATTCGCAGAAGTGGGGATCTCAATTTATTTTGAGACGAATGGTGAGAATGAAATTGTATCTGATTTAAGGAGGTTGGGCACATTAATCTCTCAAGTGTTAGGGATTTCAAACACTAAAGGGACATAAGTCCTATGATCCCCCAATAATTTCTCCCATATAGTTTTCAAATAACTAACTTTAATGTTTTAAAAACATTTTTGAGAACTAGGGAGACCGGAGAAGAAATTAGGATTCCGGAAAATTTTAATATACAAAATAAGGCCCCAAGGGTCTATTTATAGGAAAATAAGTAACACTAGGTGAATAGTGACTGAGTGTGCAAGTAACTTGCGCATCGACAGAGCCTCTTCCTGACTGTGGTGATCCAAATATCAATCCTTTGAAAATCTTGAGTTTCTTCATGTATTTTCTCCTCTTTTTTCTAAGGCATTTCGCCTTGTCACTTTTTATTGAAGAAATAGAATAGTGGTTCAATAGGTAGTTTGGATCCTAATACATTTATCATGGTCCCATAATTTCAAATTTTTTAATATTAATAAAAATAATTTATTCCTTAAATGATTATATATTTATAATTATCCATAAAAGGTAGAAATATAAAAGTTAATAGAATAATTCCTTGAGATGGTAGGTCATACGTATTCATGAAAATTGTTTTTATTTTCAAAAGAAGGAATTAAAAAGTAAATAATAATAAACCATTCATAAATCAATATTATATCATATGTGTTTATTGAATCTATCTTTGTTAATGTCAATTAAATTTTGAAATAAAAAATTAATCACATCTCTTTATGGATGTTTTAGTCTATAAATACACTTGAGTGACGTTATCATTTTTTATCTTATGGAAAAGACTCCAGATAATGGTAATTTCAAAATAATAATAATATTCTTGATTGTTTAGGATAATGAAATTATGATTTAATGAAAAATAGAAAAAAAAATTAAGTGTAGGTAAAAGAATATTTACAATAATGAATTCTATAGGTCTTGGGAGTTACATATTCTTTGGGGGAACACATTTATGTATCCACTTAAAGGCTAAAGGGTTGGTCTTTTAGGAAGATAAAAACTACTAATATAGTTAAAATTATGTTGTTGATAGATTCATTTAGGGAAGTTTTAATCTATATGGCTCATTGTTTTGTAAATAAAAGTGAAATTGGGTTATATTTTAAAAGTTACCCAAAAAAACATGTAATTATAGACAATATTAAAATATCTGTAAGTAATTCACAAAAAAAAGTATTCAATATAGAGAAATAATAAAATAAAAATAGTAATTGGACAAAATATAGTGATCGAATGAAATTTAGATTTTTTTTTTCATTTCAAACCATATCAATTTTTTAAACCCTCATTTAACAAATTACAATATTAACATTAGAAATGAAATTTAAATATTAAATTTTTATAATATAACATAAAAGATAACTATGGGATAATAAATAAAAAAAGTATTATATATTTGTCTAATTATTATCCTACTTATCCTATTAAAATATTTTAATTATTATTAAGGTGTTCAGTAGAATATTTTTTTAATAAAATACTATTATTTTTATTTAATTAAGTAATTACATAATTCAACTTTGAAAAGAACATGAAAACCATTGAATTAATATCTAAATATTCCATAAATATAAATTATCTCAATATTATCTAAAATATATTATGTATTACAATAATTAAACTATATTGAATCACATTAAATATTTTTAAAACCTGTTTTTTTATTTTTATATTAGTTAAATAAATGCAGTATCAATGATACACACGAATTTTAGGTAATTATTTAATAATTAAAATAAATAAATAAATTACCATAATAAAAATAAGCAATATATATTTAAAAAAATCATTTATAAACAAACATAATCACTTGTATTCGTATGTAATTTTTTTTTCATATTAAATTCAAGTGACTATAATTTTGTATTTTTTTATTCCATAAATGAATAAAAAGTTTGTAATCAAAGAAAAATGGCATCAAGTTGCCATATATTTCACACTTTTTATTAAATGGATTAAATAAATCCATTTTGTATCATAAATTCATATGTTCGGTTGATTTTGGGACATTATCTCAAGGTTTCAACATTAATTGACCCATTTTACCCTTACTAAAGAGACTAATATTTTTCATTGTTAAAATTCATAATGAAAAAAATTAAAAAAGGATATTTTTTACCAAATTTTATCTTACAAATTTCATGTATGGAATAAAATTCTCAAAATATAATTTTTATAACAGGTATAAATTAATTTTAAAGTATTCAACTAACACAAAATTAAAATCAATTTTTTTGAAAATACATTTTTAATCATAAAAATTAATTTATTCATATCCCATTATTTAAAAAAATATTATACTTATGTTGCAACATTTTAATGAATAAATAATATATTTATATCATTAAATTTATTTTTAAATAGTTATCAAATTATTTTATTAAGAAAAAAACATTATTCACATGAACATTTTTTTTAGAAAAACATATCTTTTTAACACAAATATGATTTTTTTATTTGTAATCAATTTATGTATGAAAAGATTTTTTTTGTTTGAACCACTAATTTTTCATAATATATTTATTCAAATTTAGACCCACCAATTAAATGTCTTGGTTATAAAATTTTACTCAATTATGAATCATTAAGAGTTGGGGATGCTTATAACATAAGATATCATAAAAATTAAATTTATTTGTAGTGGAATATATTTTAAAATATCCTGCTGTTATACAGATTATATAATTTTTATTTGAGAAATTTCTGTATAGACCTCATGAACTATATATTTTATTAACATGGATTACATGAGCATTCTGATAATACCAAAAAGTGTTTGAGATCTTTTAAAAAATATTTCCTTGGCTCAATACTCATGAGGAATTTTTCATAACTATGTTAGTATCAATTTTTTGGGATGAATTATATAGGATGTAAGGGATTCAACACATGTGGTAAATGTTGGTATTACCATAACATTATATCAATGATATTTTTTAATGATATCATTAGATACACTCTAGATTATAAAGATAACAGGAATCACATGAGAATCATTCTTGAATTTTTTTAATGAAAAGGAGTTATATGAGACATTTTTATGTTTGAATGTGGATTTTAGGAAGATTCTTTTCATTGAAATATTTTCCCGAAAGATGAAATATTCATATATCATTTATAGAAATAATGTAATCAAATAATGTCTCTCCTCGATGTATTTAACATTTAATGATTATAATCTATAAAAATTATGGTTATACTAGAGAAATAATGATTATGATATTGTTGTATTTATTTATAGTAGTTTGGTTTGAGGATTGTGTGAAAATAACCTTTGATTATTTTAATAATATTCAGTACTAAAGAAAATTTATAAACTATACATTTTGGAAATGTATGTTGAATGCAATCAATCACCATGAAGAGTGTTGTTTATCAAAATGTAATATTTTAGAGAATTTTTTGAAATAATTTTTTTATGAAAATTATGGTTGTTATGTGATATTAAAACATGATCCTTGTTGATGTTTATTACATATAGTTTTAGATTATTTTGGAAAAATTATATCACAGACTAATCATATTTGAGTGATAAAGGTTTCATGGGGATAAAAATTGTTAAAATATTGGATTAATATGTGATAAACTGATTTTAGTTTTTTTAATTAAAAATTATCCAAACATATTTTAGATGTATTTTTTTGATCGGTGGTTACTATTATGATTTTTGTGATTAATTTTTTTTACATTTTATTCATATTTTTTATTATTTAATATTCAGATAAGCATTACAGTTTTAGGAAGAATAAATAAAATTTATATATTTTAAGGATATTATAGTAGATTAAAATTTTATTTTAGTCTTCATTCATTAATACTTTATCATTATCATGATAAAACACATGAAATTATGAAATTATGATTATTGAATGGGCTGAAATCAAGTATGAATTTTTTATCATAATTAGTATTAAAATAAAAAGTGAGTTTAACCATCTCAAAGATTAATTAATCAAGTATTTTGTTAAAAGTAACCTGAATATCCCATGTTAAGAGATTAAAAACTAATTTACATTTCTGTTTCACATATAGGTATATATAGAATAACATTTATGGATAGAACCTATAAATTATAGTTCATGATAAAATACATATCAAATTTTATTAATATGTCATTCTAGATTTTGTTTATAAAAGAAGAATTAAAATTTTGAGGATAATATTTCTATAATGATGTCATAAACAATACCATGATATTTAAATTTATAACAATATTAAAAATTTTCTGATAGCATGAAACATATGTAACCCCAAACATAAAAGAACGATTAAATAATATTATTAAAATATGATCAGTATAATATAACTTTTTTTGGAAATTATATGAATATGTACTAATATATTTTCAAATATATATATATTATTTTTCCATAATAAAATAAATAATTAATCCTAAATAGTTTTTCATTACGTTTATAATAAGTAAAATTTTTAAGCTAATAGTGAAATTTTTCATAAAACTATTTTTATGTTTTCATTTTATTTTGATATCAACCGATTTAATTAATTACTATTTCTTAAAAATTTATAAAAATAAGTTAACATTATATCTAATTGAATAAATTATCAATAATTTAAATTTTTTTTGATACTGTAATGTGAATAAAGTCAATTTATTCTTTTAATATAAATTTTCTACAAAATATAGTTCCTATTTCATTTTTTTGTCTTTGGATGTTATAATTAATATAGTTTATTATTATAAATTTGATTTTTAAAAATGGATGTCTTTTTTAAAATTATCATTTTATATTAGTGTTATAGAGAGTATTTTAGATTTTTCCAAACTCATTGACTTCTGGATAAATAGTTAAAATACTGATTTCACAAAACAAAAAATTACTTTTGTGAAATTATAATGATATAATAATAATATTAATTTTTAATAAACATTTTATATATAAATAACACTAATTTAATAAGTAATATAATTCATATAAAAATACTATGTTAAAATTGTAAATTTATATATTTAACATTTTGAAAATCTATCCAATTTTTTGTTCAATTACAGACTATTTTTAGAACTTATCTCTTAATAAAGTATTCAGATGGTACCTATTGGTATTGGTCTGCTTGTAAAAAAATAACCCTCCTTTTATATAACATAATAAAATTTATAAGATCTTATTAAATATTATACTGTATTTTTCCATAAAATCAAAATTTTGATTAAAGTAATTTTATTTAAAAACCAATTTCATTACATTCTGTGATTTTATATAAAAAGAAATTTCGTAAACTTCATGGAGTTGAATCACAAAAAAATTGATTAAATATATATAATCATTTAAATAAATATAAATTAATAAGGTCAAAAGAATTTTCGTCATCATAAATAGTTTCCATGGTAAATATATAAAATCACAGTTAAGGGTCATATAGATAATGGTTCAAAAATAATGTAATAAGAATAAAAGATAAAAATAAAACATGATTAAAACTAATTGGTTATTTGAATATTGAATTTATCATTTTAATATTTGAGTATATTACAATTGTTTCAACCTTTTAATGAAAATGAATTTATATTATTGAAATATTTTATGCAATTCCTTATGTGTACCTCCACACACCTGTTAAACAGAACAACTTATACTACCATATTCAACAAAGTATATGAAACTAGATTGTCCAAGACATACCCATAATCCATATTGTACTCCATCCCTTAATTATTTACCTCATGGACATACCCAATGGTTATCCCATCAAGGCATAAGGTGTATCTCATAGAAGTTCTCTCTAAGAAGAGATAATCATCTTACCTAACTCTTTAAAAGTTCATTTCTTCATTTACTTCCACTGTATATACTTTAGAACTACTAAAATAATGAATCAGTAATATCAAATATACTGATATGTTATTATGAATATGTTACAGCTCTTTTTCTCATTTCTATCCCATGGAAAATGAAAACATCACTAGTGTGTATCTAGATCCTTCAATATTCACCTAGTGGTAAAATTAATTTTTCATAAATTCATTAATTGGGTGGTTGAAAATGTGTAATTAATGAGAATATATGATATGTATTAAAGATCTATTATTTTTAAAATATAATATATCTTCTACCTTCTAACAATTCTACCCATTGGAAAATGATAACATCATTGTGTGTATACAATGACTGCCACATCCACGAATCGATGTGATTCATCAATTATGTCATCCATTGGAGAATAATTATAAATTTTATTAAATTTATAAATATGGTAACAATTTAATGATTAATATTTGGGGATGATACAAGAATGTCCATTATTCATTGATAGGAACTACCAAAATTGTAACTTGTATGAAAAACAAAATATTTAACACCTAGGATAATGACGGTGACACAAAATTGTTAATAAACACATGATATAATGTTATAATTCAATCATATATGTTATAATAAATATTATTATGTTTCGTTTATATATTTTAATTAAATATTAATTATCATTATAGGATTATCATAGCATATAAAATAAATATACGACTTGAGATTATGGAAATTTTGTTTTACTTGAACTTCAATGAGACATGATTATATTATTCACCTTATTTCATATATATATAGTACATATACTAATTTTTTTTCTTGTTATATCATTAATTTATATTTATTAATATTATATAATGTTTGAAATCTGGTCTATTCTTTTATAGGGTTTCAATTTGAATGTTATTAAAGTCGCCATTTATTTCTGTTACAATCGTATTTTATTTTAGGATTGTTTCTATTGAAATTTCAATTGGGAAAATTATATGATCTAAATATCAGACACACAATAGTTTTTCTTATGTAATTATATTTTTATTTTAGATGTTTTTATTATCTTCTATTTATTATTTGTTAAATAATTATAATTTGTGTTATATTTATTGTATAATGACTTTATTTTTTATTTTTAGTTGGGAATCATTCACTTTAGTATCCAGGATCTACAAATTTTTTATAGATGTTCATTAATATAAATTAATTTTCTAAAAATATTTTTTTTAAAGATTTAAAATTATTAAATATTTTTAAATGGAACCATTTTAAATAGTTTCCCAAGAATTAGTTTTCCAGAATTTTTATAAATGTGTGAAAAGTATATCTTCATTTAATGTAAATAAAATAAATTGATTTCACCACCATCATGATTTTTCATTTCTTTAAGTATTTATTTAAAAGTTTCCATGGGTATTTTAAAAAATATAAATTTTATCAAAATCATTTGACTATTTATTTTATAAACATATATAATGAAAAAAATATTATATTATTAAAGGATTGAAATATAGTCTGAAGGGATTTGTAACATCACTTATACAAAAAGTTACCTTGATTGTTTTATATTTTTTTGTCCTATTATATTTTCTAGTAGATAGAGGTGTGGTTTTACAATGAAAAAATGATTTCTGAGGAATTGATGGCCTTATATCTTCTTATATTAATTCTGGATATTTTTTTCATGAACATTATTTGGATCATATTTAATATCTTTTTCAATTATTTCATTAAACATTATTTTACCACAATTTAAATTTTTTAATTATAATTGTTATATTCATTATCATTTCATCTAAATTAAATATGTATCAATTTTATACCATTTTAATAAACATATTTAGTAGCTGGATTCATATTTTGAATGTCATTAATAATATTTGAGAAATATTTATGTTTCATATTCTCAAATAAATAGACATAATTCATTATAGATAAGCAGTTCCATGGTTATTTGTATTGATCAATAAAGATATCAAGGGTTTCATATGACATTCATATGATGAGTGAAGCCCTATTATAGATATTTATTTAAAGAATTGATAAGTTTTATGAGACAGAATAGGTAGCCACATTATGTGTGTAATTTGTGTCTACCTATATTTATAATTCATGTTTTTTATGAAAGGACTTAATTGTATGATTCATGACAAATTGGTTGAGGCCTTTATGGAAATATAATTAATGTCCTGATATATATATTTCACTTATTATGATTTTTTGTATTCTCAATGTGATTTTTTTGTTGGTATTATGCATGGATGTACATTAAACTCATGTGGTTGAATGAAAATGCAACTATTTGGATTATCCACCCTACTATATTGATTATTCCTTATCTACTGAGTATATCTTCATTTATATGCATTCCCTTACTAGGAATTTGATCTTTTTCTTTATTTTTTATTCTTTTCCATTTTATATAAAGAAGAAATCTTTGAATGATCATAAAATATTAAATATGTTTTTCAAATAATTTTTTTTGAATGATGTATGGAAATAAAAAATTAATCATGTCTCTGAAGACTATTATATTGATCAATCCATTATGGTACGATCTCATTTATATTTTATTAATGTTAAAACTAACAATTTACCATAGGTTTCAAGATTAAGTATTAAAAAAGTTGGTATTACTTTTTATGTAGGATCCTTAGGAAGTATATTGTATATTAAGATAGATAACATCAAAATTGGTCATTATTTAGAGTATTTGATAAATTTTAAGGTATTGTTCTTCCATATATTAAAATTCATAATGATTTTGGGAAAACTATGTGAGTTCCATTTTTTTGATGGTGCCTAGAGGAAATGAGTGAATCAACATATGTGTTCAATGACAGGATTTACATGAAAATTATGTTTTTCTTTTTATTGATTATATCAAAATATAAACATCATTTTATGAAACTAATGATAATAACTTTAGAATAAAAATTGCATATTTATTTGTAAATTTAGTTATATGAGACATTCAACAAGTGTGAAAACTTATTTCATTATGTTTCATTTGATTGGAAATATTCTATTAATGGATAAAATTACTCTTACTATTTCTAATATAAAAGGAAATCGAAGAATATTCATCATGAATGGATAAAAACATGAAGAATTTTAGTTCAGGTAAATTATTATTTAATTGGTAAATATGTGATTATTATGAGGTCTTATATATCCATGGTAGTTTGGTATAAGGATTATGAGAAAAAATCATAGGTTTACTTAAATGTATTTAGTAATATTGGATATTTTGAAATTTTAGATATAGTAAACATTTGTTGAATGATATCAATCACTCTTAAATAGAATTTTATAAAAATATGATTTTTTGGAGATATATTTTAGTGAATGTGAAGACAAATTCAAGTATTATTTTTTATATGAATATTTTATCCACAATGATTTATACTTCATTCTTTTTAAGTTTATTAATAAAATATATATATTATATTATACACATTTTTGTTATAAAGCATTTATGGGAATAAAAAATGAGATATTTTTCAAAGAATAAGTGATAAATCCTTTCTAATTTATGGTTTCAAATTTAATGAATCATATTAGGGGATTTTTAAATTTATATTTTGGTTATATTAAAATTTGGAGATAAATATTTATCCATTTTTTCATATTGGTTATTATTATAACATATTCCAACCAATTTTTTTTAAATGGAGGAATATATTTTCATTGTTTTTTAATCTTATATATTATTAAATGTTTATTTTAGTTCTTCATTCAGGATTTTTTTTCATTATCATGATTAATCACAATTAATGTTGAAATAATTCATATGGAATGTGATGGAATCAAGTAAGTAAATTTTGGAATATTTTCTCTCAAAAATGGTTATATAATTTCTCAAACCCAAAGATAAACATATCATGTCATATTTGTAAAGTAAAAATCATTTAAGATGGGTAATTTTTATAAAATCCTTTATAAGTATGAGTCTTATAGAGTTACATGCATAATATTTTTCTAAACCATAACCTTTATAATAATGTTTATTATAAATATATATCATTTTTTATTAATATGTTATGATATATTCTATTTAGGAAAGAAGAATTTTTAGGATGAATTTTTATTAAGGAGTGGATAACGTAAAAAATTTAGATTTTAATATATATTTGATGAATATTATGTATAATATATTACACCACACACAATATCGTTCTATATAAAACTGTAAAAAATATTATTTCAATATTATTATTATAGCTCAGGCATTGGTCTGGTGGGTATGAGGAAGAATAAATATACTCTATGAATAAATATTTCCTTCATAATATTAATAAAAAATCATATATTTATTATTAAATCATTGGAAGTAATCCTAAAATTTTTTAAATTTAAAATATATATTTCTCACAAATTTGTTTTTATATCTGTAATTTACATTGATATTAATAGATTTAATTATTTACAATCGATAAAATGTTATGACGGTTTTTTTAGATTATATATCCAATTTAGTTAATTAAAATTAATTTAGTTATTCTTATTAGGAATGTAATAAGTATAATTTAATCCTATTCTTCAAAAAATAATTTTCATTAAAAATTTGTTTTGATTTCGATTTCAATGTGAAGAAAATAATAAAGATCTTCTAATTTTTTAATTTTAAATTGAAAAAATCTATATCTTTTTAAAATAAAAAATATTTCTGAGGATTATGATGAAATATGTCTAATTTTTAGAAATAGAAGAATATTAGGTGAATATAGAAAAATAATAATTTCATAAAAACTATCACTTTTCCGAAATTCTAATGAAATAATAATTACTTGACTCATTATTAATCATTATTTCTATAATATTTACATATAATTTTTTAATATAGTTTATATAAAAAATATAATTTTTAATATATAATTATATATGCTTACAATTAATGAAATTTAGTAATGTTTTTTTTTCAAATAAAAACTATTATTAATTATTCTTTCATAATAAAATATTAATATGGTACCTTTAAGAATTTTTTTTGATTGAAAAATAAATATCCTTATGTTTAACATAATACATTTTTTAAAAATGGAATCAAAATTGTACTTTTGTTTGGTAAATTTATTTTTACGCTAAAAAAATTGTTTAAATATGGTTTTATTTCTTTTTTAATCCTTATATAAATTGTCATTTCATCCAATTTTAAGATTAGAATCAGGAAAAATTGATTCCATATTTTACCCAAATTAATCATAATTAGTTAATGAGGTTGAAATATTTTTTTCTTCATGAATAGTAAATATGGGTTTTACTTATCACAATAGATTAGGGTAAAATGAGTTAAATGTGATAAAAATAAAGCGATTAGGCTTCAAGATAACAATAAACATTATTAAAAAAATTTTGGTTTTATTTAAATCTTATCATTATTAATTTTATTATATAAAAAATGTGTTTTACATTTATAAGAACATGGATTTAAATTATTTAATCCTTTTACGCAATTCAGTGTGTTTCCATCCCTTTAATTGTAAAAGATAACTACTTCTTCAACATTTTTTTAAAACAAAATCCCTCTATATTGGTCAATCTGAAACCCTAATAATAATTTCTTTTTAAAAATTATAATTGAGATCATTTTCTTAGCCTAACAGCATCCTATAAAGGATTATGTTTTATTCCAAGGAATGTATCTCTTAGAATAGGTAATTCTATTACCTTACTCATCAAATGATTATTTCGTGTTCTAATTAATTAAAAATATATTATCCATCCAATATAATTTACTAGAGTATCACTAATATAGTAATTTCTAATTATGATTATGGGAAAACTATTTTATACTGTTTTCTATATCCATTATAAAATGAAAACTTTTCTCGTCCATAGGTATGACCAATCGCCACCACATTATAGTGTAATTTTTTTCATCCATGAGTTATTTTTATTTTTATAAAGGTGTAATTAATAAAAACAGATTTTATTTGTGATCAAATAAATATTATAGAAATATATGATATCATTTACATTTTTACATTTCTTCATAAAGAAAATAGTAATGCCACTTTTAGCATATGTGTGGAATGCCACCTCAACAAATCGATGTGATTAATTTTTCATGCATGAATTTAATGAGTGTGTAAATATATATATTTATTATATAAAAATAATAATTATTTCATAATTAATATTTTGGAATAGATGAATCCCTGACCAAGATGCAAGGACTAGAACTACGGAACAGAAACCTTTTTAAAAAATGGAATAGTTAAAACAACAAAAGTCAATATAAATAAATAATTGTTAATATTCTAATTATGGAATGTTATATGTGTAGATAAATACTATTCTCATATATGGATACTATATATATTAATATTATTATTAATTACATTACATAAACACACACCTAAGGACCATAATTGTTTAGTTTATTTGGAAACATGGAACACAATTTTATAATAAGGTAAATTATCGTCAAATTTTTCAATAGTGATCTTCCCATTTATTAATCGTCATAGAAATACTCTACAGAAAACCATTATTTATAACCTTGGTAAGGAAAAAAAATAATGGTAATTCTCTTATCTTTATTAATGTGAAATAGGTGAAATATGTAAACATAATTATATCATAAGTATATGAGAATGTGTGAGTAACTCATAAAACCATACTATGTGGATCAATTAAAAAATAATGAGTCAGGAAGAAATGATTATAATTTAATAATACATGAATCATAAGTAAATCAATGAAAATGAGTTGTGAGAGCATAAAATTGGCATAAGACATAAAATTGTGGCATACACATATGCATAGAAAATATCATATCAAGGATATCCACAAGAAATTGATAATATATTAGGATTGGGATATACACCAATGCTCTTAATTTAGGCTTGGGATAACTTCCCATTTACCCTCTATTGGTCTCGATCTAACAACATGTTTACCATAATTTTTATCCTTGGTCTAACCCACTATGTACCCTCTAATCCCATAGAACATGTTTTATCACCAAATTCATTGGAGGTAGATATATGCCACATCCTACAAATAATGAAAATCATATACATATATTCCACATGATCATAAAACATTCATGAAATCATAACCCATGAATGTAACTGGGTTTTATACTCATATCATTATATAATAACACATGGAAATTAGATATTTCTCACAATAATTTAATAACATCATCATAACATAACCTATGAAATTTAATGGGATTAAAGATGTTTCATTCACGATATAACACAAGTAAGAGAAACAAGATTAATAAATATTAGAATATCAGAAACATAAACCCTTCAGATATAGAATAATAATGGAATACGTGGATCATATCCTAAATAATAAAACTTATACTCAAAGGATGACATCTTAGATAGAAAATTATTATGAAATAATGATCATATTGAATTATAATTGAGAAAAATAACCATTAAATGAAAAATAAATTCATTGAAGCAAAAAAATTATAAAATATATAGAAATTAACTTTACATTAAAATAATACAAATTTCTTATATGAAAGGATTTAAAAATCATTTAAATTATTTAATGAGGAAAATAGTCCTTCCACTTTGAAAAATAGATTTTAAAACATTTTAAGATTTGTTTTTTTACTTTGAAATCATTTATTTAAAATGTAAAAATATAAAAAATATAAAGGAAAACAATTTTGGGAATATAAATTTGTAATCATGTAAGGTAATATCCAAATAATTCATTATTCTCAATAATATGATATACTTTTTATGCCACACGTGTTTAAAATAATGATTTTTTAAATGTTTTTGGTAAAATCCAAACTGGAATTATCTTGAAAACAACATTAACATTTTATGAAATAAATTTAAAAATATAAATGGAATTAAATATTTCAACAATAAATAATTTTGTAAAGGAAAATAACATGTTTGAAAGCCTGCTAAAAAAGTATGTTTTGGAAGAAAAAGGGGTTTTGACCATAGAGATAAAAAAAAAGATTAATCTAAAAATTATATAAATATTTAATAAAACAAAAGTGTTATAATATGGTAATATGACATAAATAATTCGTGAAATAATATTGGGGATGAAATATAATAAAAATTATTAATATTTATTTCATAATATTTTATCAGTTTAGGCCTTATCATAAGTAATCCAAATAAATGATGAAATTGTAACATAAAAATATTAACACATTGGTAACATTAGATAATAATCAATATGACATAATGACATTAAATGGTACATATAATATAATAAAAATAATTATATTCCTAATATAAAATTTCATATGAACATTATGTACACCTCATAAATGAAGATTAGTCCATAGCAGAACATATGTTCAAAAGAAGGAAAATGGAGACAAAAATACCTTACTATTTTGGTAACTTTTAAACCAAGATCCCCATGACAAAAAACATTAATTGGATATTTAGTGAAATACAATTTATTTCAGAATAATTTATAAATACATGTATGGTAATTAAACACACCATTCTAAAATAATTGGCAGTGAATTTTCATGTGTCTCCCAAAAATAAAAGAGTGACAAGAAATCTGTTTCTATAATTCCTGAAAATTTTCATTCTTGTTCGAACTGCATGTAAAATAAAAATAATATTATTCAAAATATACAACAAACAAGTTTCAGATCCGGGAAAGCTGACCATAATAAATTTTATTAATAAACTTGAAAAGGTGGAAGAGTAGGGGGTTTACAAATACAGGAATAAAAAACACCATGCGAATCCAAATCAACAATATGAGGGAAAAAACGGGAGCCAAAAAAGACCATCCCACGGAGGCCACCAAAACATCCCTCTTTGGCAGAGAATCTACAACATGATTGGCCTCTCTGAAGACATGAGTTACATCCATGTGGATATGCACTATCATGTGAAGGAATTAAATCCAAAAAGGAATGATTTTTTCTGAAATAGATATGGAATGAGCCTTGAGGATGCACTCTACAGTAGCCATGTCAGAATCCACCCAATGATATCTCCATCCATGATGATTGGTATACCTGATCGCATTTATCATAGCCTACAAATCAACCTTAATTGTTGTACTATGGTCAATGTAATGGAAGAAGAAGCCCTTAATAAATCCTCGGTAAGTGCAGAAGATGCCACCACATCCCAAGGGACTAGGTTCACCTAATACATCTCCTTACACATTCACTTTCTTCATGATGGAATCGATGGGATCAATTGGATTGACTTCAAGACAAGAGGATTCATGGAACACCCGGTAACACCAAAGGAATTCATAATAGGCTAATCAGAACTCTCATTTTACATTGCAGCACGGTGTAGCTTGGATGCTATCAAAACAACCCTATATATAGAACACATTCCATCAGGAAAATAGGGACATTATCCTTCAAAGGCTGTACCATTTAATTCATACCGTATAACTAATAAAGCATTAGTAGTGGCAGTGTAGATCATAGCGGCAACAGTCTTACTCAATTGATCATGCCAGACGGACATTAGAAAATCCTCATAGCTTATCATTTCCATATAAATTCCATACACATCATATAGATGTTACCAAAACCTACAAGAAAATCTACATGAGATAAATGTTTGAGTGAGAGATTTTTCCTCTTGCAAACATAGTTAAAAACCGAAGCAATGCTTATTCCAAATTTTTTGAAAATCACTTTTGTTGGAAATTGTTTCTTACACAGCCTCCATAACAGCATGTAACATGATGGGTAAATTAAGGAATTTCAAAACATTTTTAGGTAAATAAGTGTGATGGAATATCCATCACACAAATTTCTATAAAACTCTTTTAAAGAGAATCTTCCATTAAAGTTGGTGTTCCAAACTAAAATTTCTGAATTAGTGAAGACATAGCGTTGTATTTTCATTTTGATATCCCTAGGAATAAATCCATTGAACTCATCTAATGCAAGTGCATCAGCAATTATAAACTACGGTATGGTAAGGGGCACATTTGTCACAGTATTTAAGGGTCTACCAAGCAACATAGTAGATGAAAACTTCAAATTGGATTGCTTTCAAACCAGCAATTATGAGCAGGTCAGAATCTTATGATATATATTTTTTTAGGGTAGTCCATGTGGATGAGAAGACGTGCAATGAATAACAACTTTTTAGTTTGTAAAGAAACCTATGATTGAGAAATTCTAGATACAGTTCATCAAAACATAAAAGATTCCAAGCAGATTTACACAGTAGGGAATCATTCAAATCCATAAGATCCTTGATTCTCAATCCTCCCATATCAATTTTGTAAAAACCTATATCTTTTCGGACCGTGGTTTTGAGAAAAAATTTGAATTTTTGCTGTTGGATGCTCGTGGGGGGTAAAATGGTCATTTAAAACTACCAGAAAATCTCAGATATTTTTTCCGACCACTCTGTTGGTCCTAGAATAGGGTGTTTACCCTAGGACAATAGTTTGGTGGAAATCTGGGCTGTTAGAATTTTAGTGGAATATTTTATATCTAATATTATTAAATTAAATATTAAATTATTCACCCAGGGTCGTTTAGAAATACCTATTTAACATAGCGTTGGATTGATATTATGTCTACACTAATGAGTCTTGAATAGGGATTTTATCCTAGGGAAGGCATAAACTCATGTCGGGCACTCATGTCGGGTACTAGGGCTGGCCCAAGCCCATTTTTCTTTCTTTTCATTTCTTTATACCTTCTCTTTTCTTCTATCTTCAATCCTCCTCCTTCTTGCACATGATCCATATTCACACCTCCTAGGACATGTCTTTTAGGGGGGTTGGAAATTGAGACAGAGAGAGAGTTGGGAGGCTTGCAGGGTACCGATTCGAAGCTCTTGACGTGCTGAGTCAGCATGCGTCAACCAGGAGCCATGAAATCAACCGAAGCATCAAAAGCATCTTCCCGAAGTTAGATATGATTATGTTTTCAACATATATCCCCTTAAAACTTGTTGTTTTATCTTTTTAAATCCTTATATTTCTTTTTGGTAAGCCCATGGGGCTCTATTTGTTTTTTTTGGGGTGAAAACGGATGTTTCGGGCGTTTTGAGGGATTTCCCGTTGCCAAACCCAAAATACATAGTGTGTGTTCCAGGGGTACACTCCATGTGTTATTCCCATTCTAGTAAGATGACGTTTTCTTCAGTAAAAACCATGTACTTTGAGTATATGCCGTGTAGTGGGTGTCCATGTGACGGGCCGTGTGGAATAGAACATGAGATAGTGGTTTTTAAGGAGTACACGTCGTGTGTAGTATAGTACACGCCGTGTAGTGGTAAATGGGCATGTGTTCAGGTGAAACATCACATGGTGTAACTTTATTTGAACAGTACACATAGTGTAAAGTAAATTACATGTCATATACTATTTCACAGGAAGACCCCATGGGTCTGGCCTTGTGTTCTGGCCAAGTACTACTTCAAATTAGTAATTTGGGGATATTGGGCCCTAGAAGTCCGAATTGGGCGTGTGAGTAGTCGATTCTGAGCTTTTTTCCATGTAGATCGAAATGGTGGAATAATTTTGACATTTATAATTCATCTAAATATGGTTTTGGGGTCTTTATCTAAATGGAGGGGTTCTTCCACTAGTTAACAAGTACAGTTGACGCCTAAGAGTGAGACTTGGCATGGATGATAGGATGGGTGTTCGGACCAACATATTTGAGACCTTTAATAAGATATGAGCTTTGATCAATCTCTAATAAACTATTATTTAAATGAATTTACCCTTGTGAGACATTCCCTTCTGGCCTATGAGTCTGTGAGACTGGATACAACAAAGGATCCCCTGAGGGATGCCTTTACTTGTGTACTGAACTTGGGAGTTCCTTGTATTATCCCTCTCCTATTTTTTCTTTGATAGGACCCATGATATGGAATGTCCATTTTTTCCTTACTTTGGGGATCTCGTGTAGGATTCCTCCCTTGCTCTTCACTATGGATTTGTTGTAGGATTCCTTCACTCATGTTTACCTGGAGAATCTCGAGTATGATGTTTCCTCAATAATTAACTTGAAGGACCTAGTGGAGGCTCGTTGTTTGACTAACCCTGAGTTATTACATCGGGATTGGGTATATATAGTGATCGGGTGTCACCTAGAACCCATTCCAAACTGGTGATTCCTTTGGTCTTTCTATGTATTGTTGGGTTTGGAGTTCGGTCCACCTGCACTCATTTGTTTATATATGACTTGGTTTGTTGATGTCGTAGTTGTTACCAGAGGTGCTTCACGGTTGGTGGATGTTGATCCTGATTCGAGGCATCTTTCTTGTTTGTTCAGATGCCTATTTTAACTTTTGTTCCTAAGTAGAGGTGTTTTGATTGTAAATATGATTATTTTCTTTGTTGTGGATGTGTTTACCCATGTATCATGATTTTTCCCTTTGGTATAACTTGATTGTTAGGATACCTTGTTTACATGCCTATTATTGTTAGGATGAAGTAGTTTTATCTGAGATGTTGTGATATGTTTTAGACTGTTAGCCAGGTAGTTCTTGAGATTTACTTTGGCCCTATTATATTTCTATGCTCATTGACTTAGAGGGGGTTGTGAGAACCTGCTGTATTAGATTATAAGGGAAATTGACCGTGTGAGCTTCCTCAGAGATTCATTGATCAATTTAGGATATAAATGGAATCGACCATGTGATCTTCCTCAGAGCTTCCTTAATCACTATATACTATAAGCGGAATTGACTTTGAGTACTTCCTCAAAGAGTCTGTAATTTAAGCACATTAGACTATAAGGGGAATTGATTGTGATTGCTTCCTCAGAGTGTCTGTAATTTAACCGCTTTAGAATATATGGAGAATTTAATATCTATGCTTCCTTATGGAGTTCGTAATTTAACCGCTTTTGACTATAAGTGGAATTCACTATGAGTTTTCCCTCAGAGATTCTATACATTAAATTCTTTAGACAATAAGGGGATTTGACCGTGTGAGCATCCTCAGAAATTATTTGATTACACATGACTAAAAGGTGAATTTACTGAGAGTGATTCCTTAGAGAGTCTTGTTATATCTTCAATTGTATTTGAACAAGAGGGGTTAGACTATGAGTAATTCCTAGAGTGTTACTTGTGTTTGATTGGTTGAACTAGAGGGTTAATTTTTTTTATCTAGTTCAGAGGAATATTTATGGTGTTGGCTGAAGCAGGTACATGTCGATGGGATTACAGACCTCGAGATAGACTTATTTGATAAACTACTTGAGTGGAACGATGTACATCTCAATGCCCTTGCACAAGATGTCCATGAGATCATGATTATGGACCTATGGATCGACTGCTGATGTTCTTCTTATTAATTGAATCACTTAACCATGAATATTCATATTTATGTATATGGGTATATGTATGGTACTATACATGTGTACATATATAGATATGGACATCCATGGTGGAACTTGCCCAGTTGATAGGGATTACATACCTTGAGTTCAACTGTGGTTTCACGTTTGGTTTACTTCAATTATTTATGTTCTAGCTATGCTGAGCACATTGTTGTTGCATACAATTTTAGCAGCATAGTTATAGGTTGCATGCCGGGGTGCCCTACTGAGATTATTTCTCACCCCTTCATGGGAACATCAGTGTACGTGTAGACCTTATGTTTGAATTTCAGGTTGAGCTCGAGTTTCATGGTGGATAGGTATGAGGCCCAGTGTTGCAGGATCGAGCGATGCTGCTCGAGTGGATCCACTAATTGGGCTGCTGTAGTTCGATAGTGTTTACAGATCAGTTATTTTTATTGGCTCGGAGTTATTAGCAGAGACCTATACTTTTACTTTCAGTTTTTTTGTACTTGTATCTGTATGGTCGTCTCAATGGGTGACCAATGTTGTGTTGTATTTCATAGTTGTTCGATCGTTTACATCATTTTAATATTAAATCTTGTTTTATTGCATTTTTTTATTGCATCGACACTCTGTTTAATTTCGGTTGTGTATGAGTCTTAGTTATTTCTACCATTTTCATACTCTAGTATGAAGGCATAGGCTCCCCACTATCATACCCTAGGTCCTCGATGCAAATCGGCAGCCTCTGGGTTGGGATGTTACAATGTGGTATTAGAGGAGTTTTATATCCTGGTGTTTACTATTTGGTATATAGTAGACAAGATTATTATGAATTTGTTGGAACCTATGATGTATATCGGGATATTGCGTCTATAACACTTATTCTGATAAGAATTCCTAGTTTCCAGGGTTTCATATTACTGTTATGATATTCTGATTTTATAATTGTATATGATTTTCGCCTTGAGTGACACACATGTTGTGTGGTGTTTTTATTTACTATGTATATCTTTCTCTTTCACATTGTTATGATGTCAGGGATAGATTTTTACTCTTGGACGTTAATGGAAATAGGCATCTCATGCATTATACTAGGCACATAGGATTCGTAGCTAATAGGCCTGCTAGTGTTTTTTTACTGACGACTGAGACATTTGGGTCTCCTTACACATACTTTTTACTCTGATGGAAGGTTGTGTGGATCTATGTTTAGGTGTTGATGTGAGGATGATGACTCAGCCCTCATGAACAGGTGGTGCATTAACCATAGTTGGACAATATGGCACGTGATGCCTTTCTGTTTAACCATTATTGGGTGTTGTTTCTCAGGTCTCTGTTTATCTAGTCGGATCGTTGAGAACGATGTTGATAAATACCAAGGATTTTCTTATGAACTTTACCTCCTTGTAGTATTTCTGTATTCAGATACCCAATGAGTGTTAGTTTATCTTGTCTCTTATATTTATTTGTGGCCTCTAATGAGTGGCTCCCTCTGAGGATGTTCTGAGAGGATCGGGGCCCCTGTAGACTGTGTTTCAGTTTTGACTTTGATTGGTTGTTGTGATCTTTATCATCTTCTGAGAGGTTTTGGATATGTGGGTCTAGGTGGTTAGACCTTTTGACCCAATTGTGAGTCATTTTATTTAGGGCTAGGTGGAATACCTAGATACCATTTTTTGACTCGAACCCTTGTAAGTCGATGTATTTTATGTTCTAGGGAAACCTGTGTGTGAATGGCTAGCCAGAGTTTTCCAATGCATTTTGGCAGTTTTTGTTTTTCGCGACTGTGTTTGACAAGCAAGCTTGTTCAGCTGCCTATCCTGGTCGACCGGTGTTTCTGATGATTCTGTTGTGGGAGGCATCATTTCAATCAAAATCGTTGAGTGGTCGGGTATGAGCCAAGGAACGATGTTCCAAGAATTTCTGTGGACTCGGATCCTGAATGTTGTTTTGGAATGTTCTTTTGTTGTAGAGGTCAATTTGTTAAATTTCACGTTACTATGAAATGGTTGAACCGTGCTTGACTATTGGTCTAGTTTTGGAAGGATGATAGTGTGGCTCTGAGGGAGATAGGCATGCCTTCGATGAAATCTTAGTGTACTCATGTAAGAGACAATCACGTGATATCTTTATTCGTCATGAGTAAGATTAGAGAGAATTGAACCTACATAGAGATCCTTTTTCTTTCTTAATGTTCCACCCTATTGAGGAAGGAACCTATTCTGGTTTTGCTATCAGATCAGTGCAAGAAAATCCATATGGTGGGGACTGCACCATTGACCATTTGAGGGTGGATTTCCTTGTTAAGGTAAAACTACGTTGTTTTCTAGTGGGATTTTTGGCTTTGAGTTTCGTTTAAGACGACGACAAGGGTATTCCCATGTTGGGGAGTATCAGTTTGGTCGTAGTTGAATATCTTATGTGTAGAAGGTGGTGGTTAACGCTATAAGGCTAGTCGTTTGATGGTCCTGATAGCTCAGTTGTGCATATTCTCAGGTTGAGAGAATGGATGTTGGTCCTTTCACTCGGCTTCTCTAGGACAATAAGGTTTATGGTGGGATGTTTGTAAAAACCTGTGTTTTTCTGGACAGTTGTTTTGAGCAGAAATTTGTTTTTTTACTGTTGGATGCTCATCGGGGGGTAAAATGGTCATTTCCCCTTACCATCTGATATCGGATAATTTTTATGACCACATCGTTGGTCCCGAAATAGGTTTTTTACCCTAGGATTGGAAATTGGTGAAATCAGAGATGTTCGAATTTTAGCAGAATATTTAATATTTAATATAATTAAACTAAATATGAAATTATTCATGCAGGTTCGTTTGGAAGTAAATTTTAAATGGAGAATCCGATTGAGATTCAGTATGCACCTTTGAGTCTGCAATGGGGAGTTTATTCTAGGGAAGGCATAAACTCAAGTCGGGCACTGGGGCCAGCCCGAGCCCCGTTATCTTCATTTTCATTTCTTATTTCCTTTTCTTTTGTTCTCTCTTCCTTCCTCCTCCTTCTTGTGCACATTCCATATGCGCTCCTCCTTTACCATTTCTTTTGGGGGGATTTGGAAATTGAGAAATAGAGAGAGTTGGGATGCAAATGGGGTACCGATTCTAAGCTCTCGACGCGCTGAGTCGGCATGCAACAACCGAGAGCTGTGAAATCAACCGAAGCTTCAGCGGTTTCCACCCGATGGTAGGGATGTTTATGTTTTTGCCATATAACCCCTTAAGACAAGTTTCTTTATGTTTTTAAATCCGTATATTTCTTACCTGTATGCCCATGGGGCTCGATCAGTTGGTTTTGTGTGAAAACTGGCCTTTCGGTCGTTTTGAGTGATTCCCTGTCTGAAAACCCATAATACACGGTGTGTGTTCTAGGGGTACACAGAGTGTGATCTTCCTGTTCAAGGAAGAAAATGTTATCTTAAGTACACACCATCTAATTTGAGTATGTTCAGTGTAGTGGGTAGCTGTGTGACTGGTCGTGTGGAATAGAATAAGGAATAGTGGTTTTTAAAGAGTACACGCCGTGTAAAGTAAAAGACACGTCCTGTAGTGTTGCAGGGGCATGCGTTCGGGTGAAAACTCACATGGTGTAATTTTTTGTGAAAATTACATGCCATGTACAATAAATTACATGTTGTTTACTATTATGCAGGCAGACCCCATGGGTCTGGCCATGTGTTCTGGCCATATACTACTTCAACTAAGTAAATTGGGGATATCTTCGGCCCTGGAAGTCAGAATTGGAAATGTGATTAGTCGATTCTGATCACGTTTCTGTTTATATCACAATGGTGTAATCCTTTTTACATTTAGAGGTTATATAAATGGGGTTTGGGGTTTCTATCTAAATGGGTGAGGGGGGTTCCCTCCAGTTATCATGTTCAGTTGACACCTAAGAGTGAGACTTGGCGTGGATGGTAGGGTGGGTATTCGGACCAACATAGATGAGACCATTAACAAGACATGAGAAATGAGGTATCTCGCAAAACCTATTATTTTGAGGATGTTCCCCATGTGAGATGTTCCCTTCTGGCGTATGAGTCTGTGAGACAAGATACCTCTAAGGTTCCCCTGATGGATGCCTTTACTTGTGTACTAACCTTATGAGATCCTTGTAGGATCCCTATCCTATTTTTTCCTTTCATAGGACCCATGTTATGGAATGCCTAAGTTGTCATTACTTTTAGGATATTGTGTAGGATTCATTCCTTTCTCTTCACTAAGATCCCATTTTGGATGACTTTTCTCGTGTTTACATGTAGAATCTCGAGTATGATGCTTCATCAGTGTTTGACTTGAGGGACCTAGTGGGTTCTCGTTGTTCGACTGAACCTAAGTTGTTATGTCGGGTTTGGGTAGATACAGTTGTCGGGTGTCACCAAGAACTCGTCCAAAACTGGTGATCCCATTGTGATTTGGATTTATTGTTGGGTTGGGTGCGCGGGCCACCCGCACTCGTTTTGTTATATCTTACTTGGTTTGCTAATGTTGTAGTGGTTATCAGAGTTGCTTCCTGGTTGGTGGCTATTGAGATTGATGCAAGGCACCTTTCATGTTTATTTGGATCCCTACTTTTCCATGTGTTCTTGGGTAGAGGTGGTTTTATTGTAAATAGGGTTATTTACATTGTTGTTTATCTGTTTGCCTATGTTGCTTAATTTTGACCGTTTGGTCTAGCTTGCCTGTTAGGATACCTTGTTTCTCTGCCTAGTATAGTTAGGATGGAGTAGTTTTATCTGAAATGTTGTGATATGTTTTATATTATTATCTAAGTAGTTCTTGAGGTTTACTTTGGTCGTATTTCATTTCTATGATCGTTGACTTACACAGGGCCGTGAGAAACCTGGTGTAGTCGACTATAAGGGGAATTGACCGTGTGAGATTCCTCAGAGAGTCTTTGTGCACTTTGGGCTATAAGGGGAATTTGACTATGAGATCTTCCTCATAGAGTCCATAATCACTTTAGACTATAGGGGGAATTGACTTTGAGATCTTCCTCAGAGAGTCTGTACTTTAACCGTTTTAGACTATAATGGGAATTGACTATTAGTGATTCCTCAGAGAGTCTGTACTTTAACCGCTTTATACTATAAGGTAAATTTACTGTGAGTTATTCCTTAGTGATTATTTAAATTGAACGCTTTATACTATAAGGGGATTTGACCGTGTGAGCATCCTTATAGAGTCTTCAATTACACATGACTATATGGGGAATTGACTGTTAGTGCTTCCTCATAGAGACGTGTTTTATCGTCTATTGTATTTGAACTAGAGGTGATAGACTGCGATTACTGCACAGAGGGTTCCTTGTGTTTGATTGGTTTAACTACAGGGTTACTTGTTTTTTTCCTTTTTCAGAGGAATATCTCCTGTGTTGGTCAAAGCAGGTACATGTCAATTGGATTACGGACCCATATATTGACATATCTGATACACGGCTTGCATGGCATGACGTATAGCTCAGTTACCTTGCACAGGATATACAGGAGATCGAGATTATGGTCTAGTGGATCGAATGCTGATGTTTTTCTTATTAATTGAATCACTTAATCATTTATATTAATATTTATGTATATGTGTATAAGTATGGGACTAAACATGTGTTTGTATATAGATATGGACATCCATGGTGGAACTTGACTATTTTATAGGGATTCTATACCCTGAGTTCGACTGTGGGTTCACATTTGGTTTACATCCATTTCTTGTGTTCCAGTTTGGCTGAGCACATTGTTGTTGCATACACTTTTAGCAACACATTTATAGGTTCCTTGTGGGGTTCCCTAATAAGATTATTTCTCACCCCTGCATGTGAACCTCGGTGTACATGTAGACCTTATGCCTACTTTTTAGGTTTAGCATGAGTTTCATGGTGGATAGGGATAAGGGATAGTGTTGCATGATCGAGCGGATCTGCTAGAGTGGTTCTACTGATCGGGCTGCTGCAGTTCGACAGTGTCTAGAGATCGGGTGTGGGGATTTACTCAGAGTTAGTAGCAGAGCCCTAAACTTTTACTTTCAATTTATTTTATACTTGTATCTATATGGTCGGCCCGGTGGGTGAGGAGTGTTGTATTTTATTGTATAACTGTTCGGGCTTTTACGACATTTTAATATCACAGCTTGTTTTATTTCAGTTGTTTATTGCTTCTACACTCTGTTTACATTCTGCTGTGTATGATACTTAGTTATTTCTGTTTTTTTCTTACTCTAGTATGAGGGCTTAGTCTTCCCACTATCACACCCTAGTCCCTCGCTGATATTTTTTAGCCTCTAGCGTACGGGGAGGCACGCTTGAAGCCATGTGGAGAACCGGCTCGGAGCAACGATTTAGTGGCTTTCGGGTCGGGACATTACAAATGGGTTTTATACACACTTTCCAAGCCAAAGTGATCATTCTACCATTATTAATAAAAATATAATACAAACATATACTTATATATATATATCATACAATATATTATTTACTTATTTCCATTTATTTCCCATTTATAGACGATTCCTTGTTAATGTTTCCTTTAGGGAAATAACAGCATTGTTTTCGTCTATGTCCTAATTTTTTTCATTGTTGTTTCAGGTCAATACTTGTAATAATTATATAAATATAATATATTTTCATTATTTATTTATTTATATTAATTAACAGATTATATAAATATTAAATGAAATCCATTCTTCATGGAGATAGTTGTTCCAGGAAATAAATGAACATTGTTTCCATTTTATTAATGTTTTAAAACAATAAATGTTAAATAATATATTATAATTTAATAATTATATTTTTTATATAAATAACCCATATGTTCAACAAAACAAATCATACCTTCTATGTAAAGAATATACATATCACAGCTCTTTGCGAGTAAGTAGTCCCCCATACACATTCGTGACATTATCGTATTCCTAGAAAATAAAAACCACTAAGGTCTGGGGGATATAATAATTATAGAATAATAATAATATCACAAATTTCGTATATAAAAATAAATTTTTTTTATTATTTCCCACCATGATAGCTGATAATTGAATAATTAATGACATCGGTTCATGAGGCGGTAGTCCACCGTACCCACAAATGGTTATTTTGTAACCCATTTGATGGATGTGGATATGTTTGTATGTAACTCTCTAAAAAATTTATATAAGTGTATAAAATATAATGTGGATATTATTTATACATGGAATAATAATAATTTAAGGAGGTGGAGGAAGAAATAAAACCAAAAATCACTTTGATGAATGTTACCACTTCCTCGAGTATAGTACTTTGGTTTTACCTGAAATCCTTCCTAGGTTGGATTTATGTCAGCAACAATTCTTCATGGATTATATGATTCAATTTAGGAATTTATTTGGGAATTAAATTGTCTAATATAAATGGTTTTCATGTTTTAAATAGACAAGTGATGGGGTTTCCTATTATAAGTGTGGTGAGTTGAACAGTTGTAATTTTGTTTAGAGAAAGAATTCCAACCAATTTTTCATCTCCCAAGGCTCCAATAATTGACCATGCTAGATCATATAATGCGTAAGTGATAAATATTTTGAGAAAAACTATTATGGTTATGTTTATAGGTCATCTTATCACTTACCATAATTTTAACCCCCACCCAGTAAACCCATTATTACCTTAACAAAAAGAAATAAATTTTTATGGTTTTCACTATTCTCCAAGAAAAAAAAATTATATTGAAATTATAAGATAAAATAATTTATTCTTATTCTGAATTTGGAATCCATTTTAAAAATTCAATTCACATAACTGAAATTTTTTTATTTAATTTAATCTGACAGATGTGATGAGAAATTGGTATTTTAATGAGAAAATATTTACATGCTTGTAATGTTCTTATATAAAAATCCAATATGAAAATGAATAAAATTACATGAATTTCATTAATATAAATATAATTGAAATAATTTTACCTTAAATCGAATTTAGAATTGGATTTACAATTATAAATAATTTAGAAAAAGCTGGTTTTAATTGAAATTTAGTATTTTCCAATATTGATCCATAAATGAAACTTTCTAGGGAAATACCTTAACATCACCCAATGATAATTTTAAAATTATTATTCCAAAATAATATTTACTCTAAGAAATAATTTTCTAAAATTTTAAATTATCAATTTAATATTGATTGACCAAATAAAAAACCAGTTTTTAAAAAAAAATTGAAACATATGATAATTTATCTAGAAATATATTACATTTTATCAATATATTATAGTATATAAAACCATAATACATAATATTTAATATTATCCATTTATAATTTTATGATTAAGTTATAAGGATCGTGTTTAAATAATAATATTAATAATATATCTTTTTTTTATTAAAACACGCGGTTGCGTGTAATACAAGCCGAACTCAGTGTTGCATGTAACAGAAGTTATACAATGTTTTGTTTGTAACCCGAGAAAAAATCATAATTTTTTATAACAAAACATAATCTATGTTTTGAGTGTAACACAAAATGTATAAATTATGAAATCCATTTTAATAAGACATAAAATCTCAGAGTTTTATAGTCTTCCCCCATTAAAATGAATTTCTTCCTCCAAATTAATCTCAATAATCAAAGTTTTAACATATAAAAAATTACATCATAGAAAACCACATAGTAACACTGAATAATAAAAATTCATTTAAAATAGAAATTTCAGAATGTAATTTTAACATAAATTAAATCATAAGACAGTTTCCAAAAAATGAATACATGTGGGAAGTGAGTATTTGGACATATCAGAAAAGTCTATATATTTATAGATGGTGATGAATATTACCGATCACAATAAATTGAATGATAAATGGAATATTAAGGGACTCAAAACTATATATTTGTGTTGATTTAAAAGACCATCAGTTTAAAAAAATGAATATATTAGGGTGAAATTTTGTTCGAATATCATTTTTCATTGGTGGATGAATTTCTTTACAATCTAAAAATATAAGGAAATATACAAACATGGTAAATTTAAATTTAATAAATTAAATTTTATCATGTTCTTAGATTAATTTCCAAATAATCACTTTCTCCATGAAATCAATAGCAAAAATGATATTTTGTTTTCCAAAAACCCTAGAATTTACTACCAAAAGATCATATGATCCAAAATAGTTTGATGTTTCATTCTATTAATCTATAGTTATTAACAAAACAATATTCTTAGAAATATTTTTTTCCATAATTAATAAATAATAATGTGGATAGGTAATACATTAGTATATAATTCCTTTTCCAATGTTCAAATTAAACCATTCCATAAATTTTTTACCATATGATTATTCCAAAAGATTAAGATAAAAAACTTTTGGAAGGAGTTCAATAATTTTCACAAATGATCTATTCATTAATCACCGAAATAATACGAATTAGATTTTAATTTTCACATAACAAACATGTCAATACCTACATAATTTGTTCACTATAAAAAATGGTAACAACTAGAATTACCATAAATCAATATTTAGTATATAAATTCATATTTATTCCTTATATATAACCCATATTATTGGTTATATTCATCGAATCCATATATTCAATAAACTCCATTAATGATAGAATAAAACACCTGGTTTGAAAAACGTTAATCACTTTCATGTTAATTTCTACAATCCAATTTCCATTATAGATATCAATAATCTATTTATCCAAACTTAAAAATATTTTATCAAAAATAGTATTATATTAAATGTTATATTCCCTTGATCCAAAAATAACCTTTTCATTTATATCACTTTACAAGGTCATCAAAATCATTCAAAATTTTCTTATAACTCCCTAGTGAAAAACTTATACAGAAAAATATATTCTATGAATCTTTAATTCTAATATATAAGCACATCAATTATCTAACATCATTCTAAAACAATTAACTATATTTCATTAAAATGTTACGTAATACCTCTTTCCTTTAATATTTTATTTGTGTTCTCTTCAACATAAACAATAAAAACATTACGTGTATAGCCTTTCTTATTATCATCATGTGATTTCCCAATAAAAATTGAATTTTTATAATTCCCATACCTTCCACATTTAAAACATTCTGTAGTTGATGGTACCATAGGGACACAGTTATTCTCATTTAATACATTAACCTAAATTTTTATTTATCCTTGGTAATTTCGTACATTATTTCATTCATCTCTATAAATAAAAAAAATTCAACATCTTTTGGGATATTTCCTAGAGTGCTTCATCCCATATTATTGACATATATAAAATTAAATAATATTTCTTATATATTAACCATTTTCATAAATTTCAATGAACTCCATCCTTCCCTTCATTGGTTATTCCAATAGTTGGTTAATGTGATCATTTTTAATCATATATCATGATAACTGATTGGGAATAATCATATTATCCTCCACACTGGTCATCTTCCCATTTAGATTGTAATTAGAAAATTTTTTGTCACACTCAATGTTAATATAGTTCCTTATAGTTCCATAGATTGGATAAAACTAAAAATAATAGTGTGAGAAATTATAATCATAATGGGAATCCAAATATTCATCAAAATCACTTATAGGATGTCAAAATGTTGACATCATATTTTTAATTTATGTGATATTATTTTTATACTATGTTATTCAGAATCATGATCAATTTAAATACATTAATATGGTTCATAATGTTCTGGGGAAATAATAAACTATAGATAAATGGTTTTTCCTTGTAAGACTTTGAAATATATTTATCAATATTTCCAGATCTTGGTGTTGAGATGATGAGAGATTTTGAGACCCGATGTACCCAAAATTAATTTTTTAAAAATATTAAATATATTATCTATTATGCTTAAGAAGCTTCTTAAATAATATGTGATAACTCTTAAATTAATCTTGGATGAAAAATCTAAGACCATGGTTTTGTCCAAAACATGGTGATTAACTAATTCATTATACAAAATGATTTGTTGTAGGGTTTTAGAACTCATTTGTTGACAGTACATTTAGAGAGGTAATTAATTCATAAATTCATAAATTCATTTGTTTCTACAAAATATATAAATCTATATGATCACATCCAGGATTATTTCTCCATGGATAGCAACCAAAATCTAGGGATAATTCCAAATACCTTTTTCCCTCCACCTATATTGAATCTCAACAGATGATGAAGAAATAGTAGATCAGATAAAATCCAAAATTAATGAACACAAATAAATTCTCTTGATAATTGGTGGACATTTCCATCCTAAAGGATCGATCCATAATTCAAATAAGACATATCATTTTAATGTTTTATTCCCTTTGATAAAATAGATGAGTTGATAGATCATCATTCTTCCATTTACATACTTTTCCATCATTTCCATGTTTCAGTATACAAAAATTAAATTGTTTTCAATTATTTTGTAACCCAGGGTTCCCCGATCATGATATTTTGGCGAATAATGTATGGAATCGATAATTTAACATTTTTTTTGTAATTTATAATTTTTTTCTTCCCTTTCATCACTTGTTGGACAATATGGTCCCATTTTGAAATTTTTTGGGTCGTACCATGATTGATCAGACCCTCGGACTCATAGAGGATTCTTGAATAAGGAGTTGATTAGTGATCATATAATATAATAGATGTGTTTACTTTTTTTAGATGATCTTTTGGATGATTGTTTTATATTTAATAGAATGTGGAATGCCTTAGTGTGTACGATATGAATGAAAGACCACCAACAGTTCCCCGGTGTCCATTTTCTGGTCAACAATGGCAACAAACACTAGTTTCATCCTATATCTGATTTATTTGGGAGTATTGGAGGTCAAAATAAAATTATATGGATATATTTGAGGCACAAAAATCCTATTTGATTATTATTGTAAAATCATAACATAATGAAGGGAACTGTAATGATCATATTGCGTGTTGCACCCCCCCCCCACGGCAGAGTAAAGGGTTTTTAGAATTGTTAAGGAAGACATGATTTGTACCCCTACTACACATCATGTACCCCATACCCATTTGGAAGCACATGTGATAGATAACATGAGTATGAATCTTGGTGGAAATAAAATGTATCCTACATGGAAGTGTACTTGAGTACATGGACGTGGGGTCTATTACACAAAAATGACATGCCAGAAATTTACCGATCCTAGTTCACATGGAAACACCTTGTAGTCCACCTACACAGAACATACTACTACTTGGGATGGAGTTATGTTCTATCTATGGAAATAGCTACATAGTGGAGTGGGACCACACATTATGTGGGTACCCTCACACACCATGAAAACCTATATCCCTTTGTATAAAAGTTTCACCATTCTTATCTTCTTTGATTTAACAAAGATTTTGGACCGTGAGTAGCCCATACTACATGTTTTTTCATTTACAATATGATGTTTTCACTATGTTTTTAGAGATAAAAAATTGAAATTTTATGGTCAGAGTACATAGTTATGATCGCAGGGCTTACCTGTTAATCCCTTTAACATTATCTCTGATGGCTACTTATTTGTATGGAAGTTTGAGAAGTGTAACTAAAGAGATATTCATGCCATCATGACACAACTGTAGATCCCCATAATTATTGAATCTCTAGAGAGGGAACTGCTGACAATATGATTTATGTCAAAGGGATTCAATGATTATGGTTCTGGTAGTGGGATTCATAGAGTTGATTCATCTGTTTTTTCAAGCAAACTCTATGTTCCAAGATCTCCATACATGAATCCATTTCATGATCATAATTAAGAACAATGTCACGTGGTTTAGGGTTCGCATAAAGCACTATGTAAACACATAGAATGGATTTTATTTTCTTTGGATGGGTGAGGACACATATCACATGTCTTCCCAACTAGACATGCCACTTAGCATAAAAAGATAACTAAGGAGACCCAAAGCAGAGGCTTCACTTTGATCAGATATATCCCTGAAAAAGATAGTTTGGCTATTAGAGCTATACAACTAGAAGAGGAGCTATGGATGGTGGATGATATAATGAGATCCTTCAACTTCTACCACCACTAGGTAGCCCATGTCAGGAATTCAGGGTTGGTAGATGAGACCACATATAGCTACAGGATTTCAAGGATTATGATCTAACAATACATGATATGATTTGAGGTATGATATATTTGTATTCTACTTCTGATTCATTATATGTATTCATAAGTGCTGGTAATTCCTTTCTCTCTATTCTCCCAGTGTGAGAGGTGGAGCTCCCAATGGAGGAAATATCCAAGCATCGTTGTCTTGAAGTTTCTATAGGGAATAATTAATCTCTATCATATATCTATTGGTAGTGTGATCTATCACTTGGTAGAGACAAGTTCATATTAGACATTTTTTTCATCATGATGGAACCCAATGACATTATCTTGGTTATGGATTTTTTATCCAGAGTATAAATCTAGATTATTTTTTACCAGAAAAAATATATATTTCAATACACTAATGGCACAAGATTATCCTTTTCAATAGAGAGAGAGATAGAGAGATCTCATATTGAGGAAAATTAGTTTTAAGAGAATGACGAAAAAAACCCTCAACTATTAGATAGAGAGGATAAACCTTGGTGTAGTATTCTCTTCAAACATCTGGGTTCCAATAGTTGCAGAGGATTGCATGTATATCTTCCTTGAGGATATTCAAGGAATACCTCCATAGCGGGAGATAGATTTTTTATTTCAATCATGAGATTGTACCGATATATTATTAGCCATATCATATAGACCCTACTATACCGCCCCATGAATTTGTGAAAAAATTTGAAATAATTTAATATTTTTATATTTTTATTTTATGAAAGCCTAGAAATATTGCATTTTATTGCACTGTGATTGTCTTGAGTCATATGAACCCCCAAGATAATCATGCATTACACAAAATATAAATTTTATATTTCCAAAAATAGAACATTGAGGTTATATTACATTAAATTCAAGACTAACATTCCTCGATGACGTGCATAACACACAAAATTGTGTTTCAGAAAATAACTATATATTATTAAAATATTATTTAATAGAAAAATTTATAACATAGAAATTAAATCAATAGTTATGAAAAAGGTAAAAAAAAATTTGAAAATCTATTTCTTACACAAATATAAAATAAATTAGTTTTTTTTGAAATTATTTAGAAGCCAATATGAAAATGAATTAATCATAAAGGAAAATAATATTATTTTAAGAACACAAAGTTGTTTTACCCTAATAAATTTAAGTAATTAAAATTAGAATGTGATATTAATGTTATATATATAAATATAATTTTCAATAAAATATTTTTTATAATCATATATTATATTTTATAGGCTTATGATTAAAATAAAAATTTTTTTTGCATAAAATACTTTATATTTATTAAGGCACTCGTACCATCTTTTAATCGGGAACCTATTGTAAATACAATATTTGAAAATTTTATAAATATTACATGAAAATATAAACTACATATATTAAATAGAAATAGAAAAAAATTCTTAGGAGAGATTTTATGTATTATTCTGTGATTTTTAATATTTTAATTAATCGTCAAAAATACTGATTTGAAATTGAAATCTTCTTTTTCATCTAATTTATTTATAATAAGAAATTTTATTTTTCATTAGTTTCAAATTTTCATTAGAAATTATTTTTATCAATTAATCCAATTTATTTCATTTTAATCAATTTATCTTTGAGATTGTGTATAAAAATATTGAAATGATTTGGACATTTTTACATTAAAAACATGCATTGTCGTCCAGTATGTGATATTATTTTAATTTAATATATTTTACTTATATTATAGATATTTGAATAAATTAATTTAATATTTTGAATATTTATAATCTAAAATTTTTAATAATGTCAAATATTTGTACCAAATATATTCGTAAAGGTAATAGAAATTAGTTAAAACAATTAAGGTAAAATTAAACTTAATAAGGGAGTAAAACATAATCTTAATAGACCAAATGACCTATAAACTTGTCCAAGAGCAATTATATGGATATATATCAACCCTTTAATCAATTTTAATATAATTGGGTTCATTTTTTGATCCAATTTCCATTGAAAATTTGTGGGAGGAATATCAATTCTGAAAAATTACAAGAGTACCACTCCTCCTCCATTTTAAAAGCCCTATTCTCCTCCCACATCATCAAACCTCTAAAGAAACATTAGATCAAAAAATATCATCCCAGAGGGATAATAAATAACTCTTTCCTAAAAATATAATTTTTTCTTTTGGATAAAACTATTCAAGGAATCCCTTTGGTGCAAAACAAAAGGAGTTACCCGATTAAGCGGTCACATTCTCCCTCAAACTCATTAGTTTTTTCTTTATCCACTCTTTCAATTGTCCTTATTACATGATTTAAAAAAAATAAATTATAATTAATATAATTATATGTAATTATTATTTGTGTTAAACCTATAATTACACACACATCCACATAATTGGTAACGAACATATTTTTTTTCTTTACGACAAACTACAGCATCACAAAATAATGCTTTTTTGTTTTTTCCTTACCAAAATTAATGGTTGAGAATTCTGATGGAAATGATATTTATATATGATATATATGATATTTATTATTTAATTATGGTTCTTTAGTTCTTTTATGAAAAATCAATTTAAACTATCCAACTTTTGTAAATACGATAACAACTATTTTGGACTTGTGAACTACCGTCTTCTTAAAGTGGCGTGATTATTTCACACACTATATTGAATGTATTATAAATATGATTAGTAAAACTATGTGGTATGTATGACATAATAATTCTAAATTAAATTTATGATAAAAATATAAACATAACTATCACTTCATTTTATTCTTTCAATATGAAAATAAAATGGAAACAGTGTTCGTGCATATGTAGGGCCTACCATCTCCATGAACGGTGTATTCCATTTAATACATCAATAATGTATAGACTATTATAATAAAAATAAACTTAAAATAAATAAATTTAAAATAATGTTTTACTCCTAGAAATTATTTTTTATTTATGAGGAGCAAATATATAGTAAATTTAGAAAAATTCGTAAAACAAAGAGAATATTGCATGACGTGTAAACTTAACATGAAATTTTTACCAAGAGGGTAATATATGTCATCATAAAACCATATTTGATATTATATATAAGAATATGTTTCTATTATATATGTACATAAAAATATATTTATTATGAATGATTTTTCTATGAGTACGATGAGATTCAATACCAAAGGTCACGGAATTTCGTCTCACAATTTTTATGCAAGATATATGCCTTATACCCGACTCATTTATTTTTTGTGGTATATATAATTTCCATTAACTAATTAAATCATTATTTTACTTAAATATATGGTTATTTACATATCTATTTAATTATTTTTCTATTTTCGGTTTCATGTTCCAAAAGTTACCCAATCGGTAAAGTAATTTCATCTAAATTTTACTTCTTTGATAAACATTCCATGTAATTCACTTATATTATTATATGAATTTCATATATACCACTTTTTAAATTTAATATCATGAATATTATTATTTTGATG
The DNA here is from genome assembly GCA_963277665.1 of Viscum album. NCBI lineage: Eukaryota > Viridiplantae > Streptophyta > Magnoliopsida > Santalales > Viscaceae > Viscum > Viscum album. The sequence continues at coordinate 1,541,155,845 of OY728135.1, read as the reverse complement.
ATGTTTTTAATCTCCACTCAATTTCTTTTTTCCTAATTGGGGACCATAATGTATATTTTCTATGTGATAAGAGTTTATTGAAATAATGACACCATTTGTCAAGATTGTTTTTATTATTATTACATTAAAGAAATATTATGAATATATCTAATGAAACCTATTTTTTTAATAAACATAGGTTATTCATGTTTTATCAATGTAATTATACCAATTTACCACAAATTGGTACTTATAAAAATAAATTAATTTATTAATGAAACTTTGAAAATATTTTTCTCTTTGGTCAGAAATCTATTTTATTTCCAAATCCATGATTTAATAATAAATAAAATAACCATTTAAAATCACTTTGAAGGAAACAAATTTTATAATATTTTATGGTTATTAAATAATCCCTTATAATTTATGAAATATATTTCATGAAAATGGTTTTCAAATAGTTTTCAATATTTATATGTTTTTAATAGGTTTTCATCAAATAAATTTTTTCAAAATGTTTAAAGAATATTCGATAAGTTTTCAAGGAAACATGTGATTAATAAATTATCATTATTTCCATAAAAATTTTAAAAAAAATTATAATGAAAGGTTTTTCAACAAGTTTTCAATATTTCATGATAGGTTTTCAAAGGGTTTTCAAATAAATGATTTTGAAAACATTTTCAATATTTATTTAAAAGTATTCAAAGTTATAGTTTTTTAAAAAATCATTTTTTATTTATATTCCTCAATAGTATTTTCAATTAAATGGTTTCTGATTTTTTTCTGGGTTATTTTATTATTTATCATAAAATTTTTTTTTCAAAATGTTTTCTTTCTTATTTTATATGTTTTTAAGGAATGAGGTCTCAAAAAACTTCTCTAGATTCTTTTATATGTTTTTATGTTTATTTTCAAGAAAATGTGTTTTGAAATGTTTTATGGTTTAAAAAACATTTTCCAAAGAATAAATGATATTTCATTTGATAATTTTTTGAAAATATCTTTCATAATATTAGCTGATCAAAGATGAAATATGTGGGTGTTACTTGTTTTGTTAAGTGCAAAAGAGTCAATGTTTCCATTTATATACATTCTATAATTGTATTATGTTTTTGTGGATTGATTTTTAGGAAACCTGTTTGACTTTATTGGGTTTTATTACATTCAATCCCTCTTATTTTTAGGGGTTATGATTTTGATTAAATTATTATGGAACATTTTTATTTTATCAAATTTTATGATATGATTACATGTGTATGATACCTATTTATTTTCATGGGTTATTATAGGATTATTTATGATATTGTGTCATATGTATATTTTATTTAAATATTTTGTGGTTTGGACCTATATCTTAATAAAATTAAATATGTATAGATTTATATGTCATGATATTTACTAAGATGGTATTGTGCCTTTACCTTGACAAATAAGATGTCCATTGGAGTCAACCATGACTATCATAACAATATGAGTAGTGAACTCATGATATTGTTATGGCCATGTGAGTGAACAATGACTAGCAATATGGAATGGGGAGTGAGCTTATTATACCAAGATGAAATTTGTAGTGATGAATAGAGTAATATAGTAATCATATTATGTTCTTATGTGTTTCCCACAATTCCATGTTTTATTCATATATTACGAATTAATTTCTTATGTTATTTATTATATTATGATTTATATCTTATGAAATAATAATATTTATGATAAGATTAATGTTTATGATCTTTGATATGTGGGGTTTGATCTTCTAGTTTCAAGTTCATGTTCTCATAACCTTATTCTCATTATTATATTGAATTATTTCCCTTATTCACCAATACTAAGCATCTAATATCACCCCTTATTATTTTTCCCTCCCCACGATATGAATATATATTTCATATATTATATTACTGAAATGGGTGTTACTCTTGGAGATTCTAGTGGGAGATAATTTATCTCTCTTATGTTCCAGTATTTATGTCTTCATTTTTTCAAAGGAAATAAACTAATATGATCTTTGGGTGTATGTTTGAATAAAGTATTTATTATTCCACTAAATTGATGTAATGTATATGTATTTTAAGACTATTTTATTAATTTTGGTAATATAGAACATGATTATTCATCCATTGGAAACAATGATGAGGAATCATTGGCGACATCACTAAGAATATTTCTGAAGATATTTCTAGGTATGCATTTATAACTAAGTATAGGGATTAATTAATGTTTAAGAAAATGCCCTAGAATTTTTCTAATGTATATAGTGGGTTTTTTCTTAGAAATACATCCATTTATAAAAACTATAATTGTATTTGTTTCTGGAATAGATAATCCTAGGTGTAAAAACTCTGACATGGTGTGGTGAGCATGCCTTCCCACAACCAAGTAGTTGAAAACAATCCTTACTATGCATTAGGTTTGATACACCCGGGGGATATTCGTTGTAAATTCACAAACTCCACCTAAACCTTAATGATTTTTTAAAATAATGGTTGGTTATGAGTAACCAAAAATAAAATTAAGGTTTCATAGGTAAGTCTCCTAATTTAGAAATCCTATAATCGATTAGTTAGAATTATGTGGTTTTCCACTATGATACATTTTTCTCACACTATGATTTTATTTTCTAGTTAATGAAAGGAAACATAATGAAATAGATTAACATTTATGATGAGATGTAAAATGGGATTATCATAGGAGTGAAATTTATTGCGATTATTTTTAATATCTTATATGGATATATGATTAAAAATGATAGATTTTGTGATATTCCTGACACATTGAATTAGATGAATATGAAATTTCATAAATGTGTGCACGGTAAAAAAAATATATGAAAGAATATTTATATTCCATCATGTTAATAAGATGGTAAAAATAACCATGAGGAATTCCACCAAGGGTGGGTGGTGATATATATGTGGCACAAGTGTCATAGAGTGAAACAATTTCATGTTTTTTAATTCTTTATCGATAGAGAACAGGAGAATTACCAAAATAATTTCCCCGACCAAGGAATTTACTTTTAAAACAAGGATGTAAATATTCTATTTTGATCATAAAAGTGGAAAGATTAAAGTATTTATGTATTTGGATTCTAGAATTACAGATGCTGAATTATATATGTTTGTTTAATTTATGTTTTTCACTTAGGATATAAAATAATATATTTAATTGTTCCAAAATAATAGATAAAATAATTTAATGGAAATGTAATATTTTGAAATAATTGGAGGAAACCCTTAATGTGGTCAAGATATTGAGGTAATTGCGTTTCTCTTAGATAAATAAAAGATTGATTTTTATTAGATAAGTATTATAACATTAGAACTAGTAAATGATTTTATGAACAAGTGTTCAATGTTATCAAGGATGATGTTTACAACTTCTTGGGTGTACATAATATATCTAGTAAGCACTCGAATAAATAAGAATGAATGTTTTCAAAAAAGATTTATTTAAAATCATGTTATTATCTTGTTTCATGGGAATATACAATTAGGGTATTCACATGTTTGGAATGTGAAAACAAAGAGATTCCTTTTTATATATGTTTGATTAATTTTTAAATGATTTCATGCCATTATTCATAATGATTTGGATTATAATTTTTTAGAAGGGTTATATTTTTATCAAATTATGGATTTTTATGTTAATATTTGGATGAATTTTGTATGATTAAAGTGTTTTCTCACCACATGAGGATTTATGCATATTTGATAACCTTATCTAACAACATTATGTAAAAGATAACTCATTAAAATGGAATGGAATATCATGTATCTCATCAATTTTTAGTACATTATGAATGAAAAACAACTTCTTTTTGGAGAAAGAGGTGAAGTGAATCAAAGAACAAAAACTGGTGTGATTGTCTTGAAATCATGCATGAATATTTTTTCCTGAAAATTATACATATTTGGGATAATAATCTAAAAATCATGTTTTCCTAATATCTTAAATTTCATTTAACTAATGTTTTATTAAATTATCATATATTTTTTACTTTCAGGCCGTAATCATTTTATTGATCATTCACATGTTTGTAACTGATGAACTCAATAACTCCCAATGAATATTTAATTTTTACTCTATGTTAATGTCTTCAATTACTATATATATTTTCTTATATGAAAAGGTAGTTATCAATACATTTTGGGTAACCCTTGTGTTTTCACCATTTTTTTAAAGGATGTTTTAGTATTTATTTTCACTATGTTGGTTTTCTATGAAAGGATCATTGAAGCATTAAACAATTCTTAAACCAAAAAAATTGAGGGTGAAATTAATTTTATGGTTGGTTGAATGTAACAACCTGATATTCTCTGAAAAAAAATAATTTAATTTAATCTTTTTGATATTTTTCATTTCAAACATCACAAAAAATAGTCTATTTTATATCACTATGTTTTCTTCGATTATAATCTACTCCAAGATAATGGTTCACTATAATCAACATAATGTTTATCATTCCCTATATATAAAACTGAGGTTAGATTAGATTTCATGCAAGAGTGAATTTCCTTGATGGCTTGGGGAACATGAAAAACTGAGTTTTACTGAATAACGATATAGAATTATGATATTATTTAAAAAAATAAGATATAAACTAGCCATTAAATTTATAGTTATGAAAATGGTTAACTAACTTATCAAAATATATGGTTTATAATAATATAAAATTAATTTGTTAGTTACAAATTAATTATAAATAAATATGAAAACTAATTGAATATAAAAATATTATTATTTTATTCTCACAAAACATGTTTCATCCAAATAAAATAAAGAAATTCAAATTAGTCAATGGTATCATTGTAATATATATATATATATATATATATATTCAATAAATTAATTTTTATATTAATTTATTATATTTTACTAGATAAAAATAAAACCGAAACCAATTTTATGCATAAAATACTATAATTTTATTAAGAAACTTTTACCATCTTTTAGGAAAAACTTATTTTAATTACAATTAATTACACTTTTATAAACACTATATGTGATAATAAACTTAATATTATAATGTGAAACATAAAAATTAGCTAAGGGTGGGTTTTGTTTTATTTTTCTAGGAAATTTAAATTTTTAATGAATAATGAAAATATTAAAATTTAATTTAAAAATGTTTTCTCATTTATTTTATTTATAAAGTTAAATTGTATCTTAAATTAGAATTAAAGGATAATTAGATTATATTTTTATCAATTAATCCAATGTAAGACATTATAATCAACATCACTTTGATATTTGGTATATAACATAGAATTTTTTTGAATTTTATTAGTTTAAAAACCATCATTGTCATCCCAACTATAATATTAAATTTAAATTGATTTTATCAAATTATGTGATTGAAATTTATACAAATGGATTCCAAATTTTAAATAAATAAAATTTATCATTTCAAATAAGGCCATCATTTCATTTGAACAAAAATATATAAGAAATTAAATAAAATTAATTTCAATATTTATGTTTATATTAAGATTAATAAGGGATTAAACCTTAATATTAAGGGCCAAAATAACCTAGAATATTTTCCACGATCCCATGTATGAACATATTTAAACCCCTTTCTCATTTATATTGAATATGGTCTATTATAGTACCCTCTTTCATGGGAAAAATGATGGTGGAATTTCCTTTCCCAAAATTTACAATAATGCCACTCCTCCTCCCCTATATAAAGGCATTATATCCTCCCACAACTTCATACCTCTCAATACACACTATCATAAACAATATGTTCCCAAATAGATCCTCAAAATCACTCCACTCATACAATATGTATCTAATAGGGGTGAAATCCATCTAAAGAAGCCATTTTGTGAAAACTAAAATGAGTTGCCCGAATTAGAGGCAACATTCTTCCTCAAACTATTTTGTTTTTTTCTTTATCAACTCATTCAATTTTTATTATTCCATACATAAAAAACGACATTAGTTTAAAATATATTATGTAATTTTTTAATTAAATTGGGTTTAAATAAAAATATACACACTTTTATCTAATGGGTAACGATCGTTTTGTTTATGTATACGGTGATCTACTACCTCACGAAATAATGATTGTTAATTTTTCCTTTACCATATTTCATGGTTGTGAAATTTCATGGAAATGGTGTTTATATATGATATATATTATATTTATATTTACTTTATTCTAATTTAACTTTATTTATAACATTCCTTTATACATTCCATCTTTTGTAAAGACGAAAACATCTGTTGTGGATGTGTGGACTATTGCCTCCTCAAAGCGATGTGATCCATTTACACAATACATGAAATTGTTTAAAAGTATTTTTAGTGAACATATATGATATACACGACATAATAAGTATATGTTAATGATATTTTTAACTACATACTTATATTTCATTTTATTTTAATCTTTCAAGATGATATTAAAATTGAAACAATGTTCATGCATTTGCACGGCGTACCATCTCCATGAATGATGTCTTCCATTTAATAAATATATATTTATTATAGATTATTAATTCAAAATATAATAAATATACCATATATTTATATAAATATTTATATTCTTTATATCATGATATATGTATAGGTACCAAATATATAACAAATTAAGACGCATGTCTCAAACAAATAGAATATGACCAAATGCATAACCTTAACATGAAAGTGTTTACAAGAAGAAAATATAAAGTCATAATATTCAGATATATGATAATATATAAAATAATATTTTTATTTAATAGATTTATAACAAAATTATATTTATTATACATGATTTTTTAGCATGTATTAATATAGTCAAGACACAAGGTAGGGGAATTTCATCATACTTTTTATTTCGGAGAGATACAGGACTTATAAGCCAATCATGTATTTTTTGTGTTGTATATATTACCCATTAATGTATTATATAAATAATATACTTACATTTTTGGGTATTTACATTTCTATTTTATGATATTTATCTCGTTGGGTTAATGTTTGAAAATTTTCAAAGTCTATAACGCATTTTCACCCAAATATTCCTTCTTTGAGAAACATTCCATGTCATGCACAAGTATCTTCCTATGTTATATATATAAAATAATTCGGTGTTATTTACTAAATAATTTTAATTAAATTATATTTTTTAGCTCTAGGTAATTTCATTTTCATACATTGGGATTTTGATTCAGTGTTTCCATGTGATTTTATTTTATGGAAATAATATAAACATAGTTGATATTGTGTATAATTATGTTTTCATTGATGAAATATTACAATCCATCTCTCTAGAACTCTCATGAGTTATCTTACACTATAGTTACTAATTTAATATCAATATATTGGTACCATTTTACTACTCTATGGTACATAAGTAAAATAAAAAATATTAAGAAAAATATTACCATATCCCCTTATAGGGTCAGAAATATATATTATTTCAAAAAATATGTTTTAAAAATGTTTTCAATTTTTATCGAATGATATTTAGAGAACATTTTCGAGTTAAATGATATTAAATTTTTTTATTATTTCAAGATATTCCATTATAATATTTTGAATATGTTTTCCAATAAATAGTCTTTCAAATTATTTTTATTATTTATATGTTTTCAATGGGTTTTCCTTGGAAAATTTTTTGATAATTTTTTATGGTTTCTTTTATAAAGTTCAAGAGAAAAATATTTTCAAAACAGTTTCTTGAAATATTTTTATGATTTCAAATTGTTTTCATAGAAATGGTTTTCAAAAAAAATTCAATATATATTTATATTCTTTCAATTCCTTTTCAATGAAATTGATTTAAATACATTGTAAATATATATTTATAAATTTTTAATGTGTTTTCAATGAAACGTTATTCCAAAAAATTCAAGAATTATTTATAATTTCTCAATGTATTTTCAAATAAATTGGTTCAAAAAAATTCATTCTTCTTTTATAAGATTTCAATGAAAATTTGTTTCAAAATATTTTCCATATTCTTGTATATGTTTAAAAAAAAAACAGTTTTCAAAAATTTGTCAATGTTCTATAATAAGTTTTAAATGAAAAATGTTATCATAATGTTTTCAAGTCTAAATTTTTAATTATCAATATTATTATCTATAAAATGGATTTAAGGAGGTTTTATATTTTATAAAATCATTGTCTAATGAAGAATATATATTATCCTCAAGAAATGTTTTTAATAGATTTTTTGAAAATTATTTCAAATCTAAAAAAACATATGTTTGTGTTACTAATTCTGTTTTGGGGAAATAATTCAACGTTTCCATTATTTTAATTTCCCTGAATGGATTAATTTTTTATTTCATGATATTTTTGAACCTCATTTATCTTTCACTTGTTATATTCCATTGAATCCCACTTTTTTTGAAAGGTTTTTTTTTTGATTAAATGAATATAAAACCAAATTCTTCTTCCACAGGCAATGATTTATTACATATTTGTGGTACCCATTTCAATTAATGGTTTATGATATTATTTTTAACAATATTTTGGATTATGTATTAGTGATTTCATTATTATATGAGTGATAACTATATCCCCTCCAATGCATTGGCTAAGGATTTATACGTCATTAGATAGACTAAGATATTCTTGGGAGTGATCCTTGACTACATATATGGCCATTGGTGATATCCATTACTACTAGTATGTTATGAAGAGTGTACTCATGCTACTAAGATATTTATGGGAGTGATCAATGACTAGGATGATAGTATAGAGAGTGAACCCATTCTAATAAGATTTCCCTGGTAGAGGATCCATGACTACTATGGAAATCATATTATATGATTATGTGTTTTGTCACAATTCCATGTCTTATTAATTTGTTACTCATTCATTTATTATGCTATTTATTTCCTTATTATTAATGTACTATAATATTCTAATAATATCCTATGATTTATTTTTAAAATATTTTATATGAAGGGTATGATCTTCTATTTTAATGATCGTGTCATCATAAACATTTTCTCATGGTTATGTTTACTTATCTCCCTTTTTACCCTAATAGAGAATCTAGGATCACTCCTTTTAATATTTTCTTCCCAATATTATGAAGATATATTTCATGTGTGATATTGCTAAAAGGGGTTCTAGACCTGAAGAACCTAACAGGAGATAATGTGGCTCGCATATGTATCATTGTTTATGTTACTATGTTTCTAAAGGCCCTAAACTAAAAATGTATTTGGGTTTCTTGTGTATAATGTTCATGTATTCCAAAAAATAAATGTAATTTATATCTCTATGAAGAATGTTTTGTTATATATACTAATATCTAGGAGATGTTATTGTAGTTGGAGGCCCTTCGAGATAATGGTTTCAGTTGAAAGAGTTCCCCTCTGGGCAGCTCTAGTCTTGTTCATGAAAATGCTGATGTGAGCTTGTTGGAATTGGGTAGATTATCATTGCCTGAAATAGGAATAGATAAAGGACGTAGAAATCATACCAAGGATTAATGATATATTTTACCATTTATAAAATATTGCTTGGTTCTCGAATATCGATCTCAGTTTTGGTGACCACTACTTGAGGGTTTTCATGGTTGATATTCCAAAGTTGAAATTCTGATGTCATTACAGATGATATGAGTTCCTATTGATTCCCATCAATGTGATGAATTTTCTAATATATTTATGGATTTGATGAACCATGTATTCAATCCATACATGTAATTTTATTTTTTAACTCAATCAATGATATAATCATCTACTCTTCATCAGAGTAGGAATATACATAGCACTTGATGATGGTCCTAGATATTCATCGATAGAACCGTCATTAATGAAATCTATTAAAGTTTCAATTCTGGATTCGTTTGGTTCACATTCATGGGAATTTAATTTATGAATAAATTTAATCTATGGACCTAGAAAATATAAAAGTTTTAACTTATTTTGAGGACCTGTGAGAGTATAATAGGTGAAAATCATTCTAGGTTTGGAAGGGTCCTATATGAAGTATTATGGTAGGCTTATCTAGAATTTAACCCCCTTTGACCACCATGATGTGGAAAGTGAATATGTTAACATTGTGTGAATAGTTCCCGAAGGTAATTTGAAGAGTTGATGTGGAGGTTGATGATTGATTCTATGTTGATACTACCGGAGAATGTCGTAAAGTTTGTGGTGTACTGTGATGCCTCGGGTGATGGGATCAGATGTGTGCTGATGAAATGATAGGAATTTATCGCATATAATACTAGATAATTAATACCACATGATCATATATACATGAATCATGTCCATGATATGATAGTGATAGTCTCCTTCAAAGCATGTGGAGTCAATAAGTTCAGGTGGCGGGCTTTGTTGTTTACTTAGACTACCAGAGTCTCAGGTACATCTTCACTTATATAAACACAAACTAGAGATAATAATGCTAGTTAGAGTTCCTACAGGACAATAAAACTAGGATAGTCTATACAATAGGGAAGGGAATCATTGTATAGTATTCCATTAGTTTGAAATCTCAAGCACACTTAGCGAAGGAGGCTTTAGAGCAGTCGACTTCCATGTAACAGATAGTTGTGGAGGAGGGTATAGATTTTCATCATTCGATGGTGTTAAATCGTTCTCTTAATGAGCCTATGAGAGTTTCCATGTTGGGATACATCAACTATGAGGTCTTAAGAGATACTATATCTATAGTTGAATCACTAGATGGATAATCTAAAGTAGTTGATCATGTAATATTGTTCCTATGGTGAACTGTGGTTCCAGTCATGATGCAGGAGGTTGTGATTTGAGAGATAACACTTATCCCCAAGCTATAAATTCTATTGTGGGGTGGATTTCCCAATACCTTGAGTATATGTTTAAGTGGTCTGGAATGAGACAAATGATATATTGTTTTATCTATTGGTGACTCGCGTATCATCATTTTATTGTTTGGAATCAGTTTCTATAAATATTGTTGTATCCCCCTGAGTTCCTATAGTGTAAATGGGATGTTATATAATGGGAATATTTTACAAGGATTCCAAACACAAAAAGTGTCATGATTCCATATTTTTTATAGTTAAATGACTCATTATGGTTCACACTTTCTTACTATTGGTGATTAGAGTTCGGTATAGATTTCAGTGCAGCTGTATGTATGGGAGTTCGTTCTCCTTCATGGGGTTCCCCTGAAAATTATCCCAATTCATGATAGGAGGTTTATATCAATATTATATACATTCATGAATGAGGAATCGAAGGAACCTTTTAGTATGTGTACAACCTTTCACCCCCAGGCATATTGGAAGTTAGAGTGAAAAATATAGGTGTTGGAAGACATACTAAAGTTGTGTGTTTTAAATATTTCTAGGTGTTGGGAGGATTAAATTCCTTTGGTAGAGTATTTTTGTTAAAATACAGATACAACTCCAACATCATTGTGACACATTTTTAGTCCCTTTATGATAGACCCTTTATAATACCCTTTTTATGGATAGATATTTGCGACACATCTGGCCCAAAGATGGCGTAGGTGACTATAGAGAAAGTCCAGGTCATATGTGATAAAATAAGTACAGCCTATAGTAGAAATTGATCTTACTCATATCACCATCATAGGACCTAAGAGATCCAGAAGTGAGAATATGTTTTTCAGATATTATCACCCCAACAAGGATTCTAATGGTTTTTCTATGGAGGCATGCCATCCTTGAGGATCAAAAGGCCATTTGAGATCTTGCTGAGGGTTGGAGAGGTTTCTTACTACCCTTCCACACACCCAACGCTGAATAGGGTTAAAGATGTGTCCCAAGTGTCACACCTAAGGAAATACAAGCATTACCTTACACACTTTATCATCTGTGGAGAGCTATACATCGAGGATGGGGAAACCTTTGTAGAGAACCCAGTGGTGATCGATGGTCAGTAGGTGAGGACCTTGTGTGGATGGACTATCACCTTGGATCACATATATTAGTTGAATTGAAACATTAATAAGTTTTCTTGGGAGTAGTATATCCTTTTGTGGGATCAATATCCCAATCTATTTTCTTATTGTGTTATTTTTTATGTTGAAGAGATTGAAGGATTTAATAATTTTGTGATCCAATTTTTTTTTGGAAAACATTGATGTATTCCTATATATATTTTAGGTGTAGGTGTTATTATGGAGTTTTATTCTGAATTATACTATAACCTGAATTGATTTTATAAATTTATTAAATATATTTTATATTTAAAATGCATAAATTCGTATATAAAACAAGATAACAATTAATTGGAATATCATATCAGAAATTTGAGACTACTATTTAGCCCATAATGTATTGTTGACTCTTGGTGAAACATAAAATTATTTGACTTGGGGTGTTCAGAATACATTTACAATTGGATTTCTCCAATGTGTGTCATCAGTGTAGAAGAATGGGACACCTAAAGACTCGTTGTGATAGATACCCAATGGAGTGATGGTCCTGCAACCGTATGTCAATTCTCTAGAATTTTTGTCAGACCATTCCAACAGTTTTGAGTGGAAATGGTTCCACATCAGCTTCATCTTCAGGATTAAGTTCTTTAATTCTAAATCATGAGTGGAGTTGGAATATCACCAATAGAACAAACTAAGGAGGAGGTTGTGGATGTGGAATCTAGACCCATTATCACCGGAATCACTAATAGAGTAGTTGTGATCATCACAGTCCTTCTATTGCACAAGGGTGTGGATCAGGTCAATTGTATAAATTATATCCAATTTTTGAGGACTAGGGCGCATGGCCATCTACAGTACAAGGTAATATTCTTATGTCATCAACTATATTTTCTTCTTTATTTGATATAGGTTCTTCAATAAATTTTATCTCTATATCTATCGTGGAATGTCTCGTACAAGATATACAGTTTTACTATGGTGTAATGAACAAAGATACATAGTTAGGGTTACAAACAGAGGGTATAATCTAGTATAGGGACTTTTCCCATAATTTATACAATTAACCATTATTATGGAACCTATTTGTTCATGAGATTAATGGATTGTGCATCCTTCTTTGGATGGATTTTTTTGTTCAATATCAAGATTTTTTAGAATGATATCACCACAAGGTATCATCTACATCAAAAGAGGGCATAAATTATCTACATAATTCACAATGGAATGTCTAGGAAGTTAGAGATATAGCATATCATCATGGGCTAGGTTGAGTGGCTACCCATATTGAAAATATCTTCATGGAGGATCAGGGTATACAAAAAGTTGATTTTCCCTCCTATTGTGGATCATTGTAGGGATGCATTTGCTTATGATTTTATTCCTTAACTCTTGAGGGAAATGTTGATTTCCTAACTTATATTGTTCCATGAGTAGATACATTGTCCATTCATTTGTATCGGATTGAACCTACAATGCATTAGGATCATAACCCGTAGTTAGAGTATTTTGAGGCCAATGGTTTTATATGACCCAACACATTCTATGGGGGTCCACATATGATTTTTTCCAATAAGATGCATGGAACCTTGTGTCTATGAATGGATTAGAGAGGTTTTAACCATATTACTGTCAAAAACTGATATCCACTTCCTCAAATAGATTATCTCTTTGACCAGCTCCAAAGGAGCTTGAGTCTTCTCTAAAATCCACCTAAAACCGGGTTATCATCTAGTGCATGGTAGGACATCATACATACAGTGAAAAAAAATTAGTCGATATGGTCTATATGAGTATCGTGCCATGTTGTTCAATCTTACGAATATACCCACCATTTTAATGGATATGATGAATAGATTTGTCTACCCCTATTTAGACTATTTTGTAGTGGTATTTGTGGATGAAATCTTGGTGTGTTATAACATTTTTTTCAACCATGAAAAACATATTGAGATCGTTCTAGATACACTGAGAGAGCATCAAATTTATGAAATGCTTTCTATGTACTACTTTTGGATTGAAAAATATCACTTCTTGGGTCATAACATATTAGAATCAGGATTATATATTGGCCTTGAAAATGATAGTGTTGTAGATTCCTAGGAGCATCCCACAACCGTGTTTGATATATGGAGTTTCCTAAGGATGGATGTATATTATATTTGTTTCATAGATTGTTTCTCACACATTTATTTACATCATACCATCCTTATAAATAATGGTGTCATGTTAGTTGGTCAGAATCATGCAATGAATCCTTTAAGGTTCCGATGTGGAGGCCAGGCTTACCATTTATTGTAATTATTCCTTAGCCAAGTCTGGGATATATCTTCTTCTCTGACTCCTGATGAATCAACCTTAGAGAAGTGCTAATTCAAGAATAATGAGTATTTTTATATGTATCTCATTCATTGAGGAATCGTGAGAATAATTACCCAATTCATGACCCTATGATAGTAGTTGTTGTCCACCCCTGAAATTTTTGGAGACACTATCGTTTAGGTGAGCTATTTTTTATATACATAGACCTCAAGAGCCTCAAATATATATTTACTCAGCATGACCTGAACTTCAGATAGAGAAGATGAATCAAATATCTAAAATAATTTGATTTTTAGAATTCATATAATCCAATAAAGGGCGATGTGTTTTCAGATGAAATGAGTTAGAAAACTCAGGCACAAGCAGTATGGGAAGCCAGTGAGGAATGGAAGTTACTAGCCATCTTCTCGTTTCCTCACTTTGAGATTCATGATATTCACGAGAATTATTATATATCATCATTTGTAGTTATCTCTTGCCTTTTTAGAAGGTGGAGGGTTTAATGTTGTTAGATCATGAATACCTGGTACTCTATGAGAGTATATCATGTGATATCTGACCTCCGGATTGGTATGTAGATAGAGATGACATCTTGCATATCCATGTATGTTTCTGGGTCGCTACAGATCTGAAAGAGGAGTTGATGAAATAGTTCCATACATCTCACTTGGAAGTTCATCTTGGAATCTCTCAGAAGTATAGAGACATTTTATTCCTTTGTTGGTGGCCATGGATGAAATGTAAGTTAGTAGGATTCCTCACATGGTGGTCCACCTATCAACAAGTAAAGGAGGATAACCCAAGACCTACAGTATTTCCATAGCCTATTTTAGTCCTGGTATAGATATGGGAAGATGTTGCTCTGGAATTTTTTGTCAGTTTACCTAGGTAGCCTATAGGTAGATATTTTTTTGTGGGTTTTCACTGACAGAATACAGAATTTATCCCACTTTATTTCTATTTATGAGACATTCTCAATGGATGAGCTGGGAAAACAAAATGTGCATGACATTATTCAACTCACACAAGGTCCCTCGTAATATCAATTCAGATAGAGACACTCATTTCATGTCCCAATTTTGGATGGGATTGAAGGAATATATATAAACATAGTATCTTCAAAGAACATATTCCCACACTAAGACTGATAGAAAATCAGAACAGATAATACATGTTATAAAAGATATGTTTTCTGCATGTGTCCATGATTTCAGTGGTTCTTGGTAAATGTATATCCCTCATGTTGTGTTCGCGTAAAATATCATATTCCATGGGACAATATAGATGTATCCTTTAAGGAATTATATTTTAGGACATATTGTTCACCCTTTTTGTGGCTAGAGGATGGTGAGGAATCCCTACAAGGTCCTCATCTTGTTCAAGAGGATTCAGAGCATGTTCACCTCATCAAAAATTGTACGAATACTACTCAGTCAGGATATAAATATTATGAATATTTTCATCAATGACCTATCATGTTTGATGCTAGGGATACTATTTTCCTCCTCATGTCTCTCAAGCTAGGGATAGACGGTTACTAAAGAAAATGAAAATGTCTCCACATTAGGTACTTCCATTTGAGAACCTAGATAGAGTCGGTCATGTAGCTTATCGTTTTCTACTACCAAAGTGGTATCATGACATTCACAACATATTCTATGTTTCACTGATGTTCCATTATCATGTCGAAAAATCTCATAACTTTTATCTCGATTAATTTGAGTTGGAGGATAATGAAACCTTTGTGGAATATCCTATATGCACAGTCGACCAGAGCACGAAGGATCTCCAAGGCCAGTATGTCCCTCTACTACAGGTTTCCTGGTAGCATGGACGTGTATTGGGATTCAAATGGGAGTGGGAAGCTGATATATATGCTTAGTGGGAAGAATTGTACTCATGAAATGTTTCTACACCATTGGAAGATGAACTCACAGATGAGTCCCTTAAAATGGGGAAGACTGTAAGAACCTGATTATTTCACTCAGGTATAGATCCATTAAATCCCAGTTTAATTCTTTAATTTGGTAATAATATTGATTACAAATGAGTTATAAAAGGTGTCAGAGGTTTTCGAGGCACGTTTGGAGCCCCAACCAATCGTTATTGGGAAAACTTTTCATGTCACATGGTTAGCACACAGTTGGCATAATATTTGGCTTACAGTGCAAAAGGAAACTTCCAGAAATTACCATATCGAACGGATTTACCATTATTATGCCCCCTAAACATGTGACTTTCCATCCATCCCATGTACATATTCATGGATGGTGTATGGTTTTCCAAAATTTGTGGACAAACCACGCATAGGATAATTTTCTAGATAAAATGTATAATTTTCTATTAATGATTTAATTAAGCCACATCTTCATCCCTAATAAGAGATTTAGTAGGATTAACATATTTTGTTATCATTATTGATATTTTGATGGCATATCCAATGAATAAATATATTTCCTACATCATGTATCTGATCAAGCTTCCTTTCACCATGTTAGATGTGTAATAATAAATACCCGAGTCTATTTGACCCCTTCTCCTTCTCTTCTTATATTGACCTAGTAATCGTGGTGTGCGTGTTTTAAAACATTTCATAGGTCTACCTCAATCTAAGAAAAATAAATTTCTAATTTCGGAGGAGGAGAGTTTTATAAGCCTAAGGTGGGTATTCTACAACTCATCCCTCAAGTTCATTGATTATGGAATTGTTGTGTGGGGCCCACTGATTTCATCGTTTAACGGTTATTGAATTTATATTCCATGATTTTACCCATTATAATAGTATGGATATACTCTATTCATAAATGTGAGTAGTTTTTGTTGGATATGCACACAACTCCATTCATCCCATGTAGGATGTTATGACATAATTGGGGTTTTATTATTTTACATGTTTGAGCCACCATTTGGGCGTGACTTTACGTGACCACTATAAGGGTAATATTTTCTATATTAAATAGATTGATATATTGTCAAATTAAAAATGGAAAGACCCATGTATTCTCACCACATGAACCACCTATTTTCAGTGCTTCAAATATATAATTAATTGTGAAATTGAAATTGTAAAGCATATTAAGTATATTACTTGATCATATTAAATGTTAATGAAATATAGGTTGTATGTCTGTAGCACCCCATACCATAGTAATGGAAGGTATAAGAATGAACCTTAACTATTGAATATGACTTTAATAGAATTAATAATTGTTTCATGCTACAAGACCTTATCACAATAATTAAAGGAAAGGAATGAACCAAGTTAAATATTACATGACTTCATAATTAATTACGAGTGACCTAACATGATCCCTATTTGGATTCTTATCAAGGAATTCCATGAGCAATTGAGAAACTAGTTTTGATTCAAGGACATGACTTGCATAGAATGAGAACCACCAAGATCCCAATCCTTTTCTATTCTGGTATTACCTTTATGAAATTGTAGGATCCCTTACATTGTATTAAATGATCCCTTTGATACACTCCTTGGATCAGACATTGACAAATATGTTCCATGGTTATAGCCCATATGGCCCTGTCTCTACATAGCCCAGTTTTACCATGGAAGATCACCTTGGATTTGGTAAGCATATTATTGATGGATTCATTAGAGCATTCTCTTTGGATTACACTCTTATTCTCATTCAATCTACAGTTATTACTATGTTGGTGTCCCTTGAGTATTATGATACATTGGCTATGACCTTGTAACATCATTATTAAATGTAATTATTGGTTAACATGTCATAAGATGGAATAATTAATATTTTTAACTTGTAATTTATTTATAAACCTCAAATAATAAATTAATGGACTAGTCATGTTTTGACACTAGCCTAGGGATGATGTAGGTGATTCAGTATTTAGTTACATTGCACTGTTTTTCTTTATATACACATGCATGAACACTATTACATTTCCATTACATAGGCTAGATGTTATAGACCTCACTGGTGATGGGCCATTGAGAATTATCACACACCCTCTTCGATAGCAATTTGGTAGCCCGAGTAGATTACCTAAATATAGTTGCTGATAAAGGGAAGAATGTGGCTTCGAACACTTGATTTCTTTCTTTTTATTATTGGGCTTGATCGCAGATGACTAGGATGGAACTCAGAATGCTTAATATAGACTTTTGATTACCTTTATATTTTTGTAGAACATTTTTTCCAGCTATCTCATATCGATGATTTCCAGTTTTCTAGATAAATGCCATATCATCACTAGTTGTATACATGCATGTTATTCTTGTTATTTTAGTTATAGTTATTACTATCTCTATTTCTATTTTTCCCTCTGTTTACTCATATTTCTATTTCAATTTACCTCAGTTCATATTTACCCACTGCTCTATACATTGATAATGATGTCATAGTCTCCACATGGACAAACCTTAGGCCCTCTCTTCTAGTCAGAATCCATTTTCATTTAGGGAGATGTGCTAGAGGCCATGTGGCCCACCGGGCTCGTGGAACCAATTACTTGGCATTCGGGTCTGAGACGTCAAAATTATCTTCTATTATTTAAAAAAATTGATATATTTCTTCCAATACCTACAAATAATAATTTCTATATTTCTTAAATCATTCTTGAACAACTTTTTTAACCATAATTCCATCTTATAGATGCTTAAGTTGTTATCCGAAGGATGTGTACCAAAGAAGAGGCAATCATCTTACTCGCCCATTTAAAATATTATTTATTCTTATTCTTTATAAAATTATATTTTACACATTTTAGCATAATAAATCCAATATCTCAAATATGAAATGATTTTCTTATGATTTTGATACAACCATTTCAAACATACATTATGTTTTATGTTAGATGAAATCAACATTTGTGCGTACATATAAACCACTGTTTGCACAATGCAGTGTAATTTTTTTATCATTAACACATAAATTGGATAGTTATAAAGGTTTAATTAATTAATATATATAAAATTTATGACAAGTTATTAATTTAATAAATATAATATTTCACTTAGACTCTTACCCTTCCATCCACTAGAAATGGTTGATATATATCGGTGGACAACTACCTCCATGAATTGATGTCATTTGATTCCCATACTTTTCCTTCATGATTGAATATAAATTTATAATTAATTTATAAAAAATATTATAATTTCATGATTAATATTATAGATATGATAAATCAAAGACCAAGATGAAAGGATAGAAACTAAAAAACAAAAAATTGTATGAAAAAATTAATAGTTAACACCTCGTATGGTAATGTTATTAATTAATTATTAATAAATATATGATAGAATTTTTTATGTGATGTTCCAAAATATTTTTTTTTCATACTGTAGGAGAGATCAATAATATTTTTTTATTCAAATTCCCATTCTTAATCTGACCCCTTTAATCTAATGAAGTTGATGACCAAATAATATTACAGTCATGACCTAAAAATGTAAAGAAATAGAATAAAAGGAAAGTGATCAAATATTATAAGGTTTTGATATGAATCAAACCCCTTATCACACATGTTCATCCACATTACATAGATTCTGACATGTCACTATTAAAAATGTTAAAACATTGAATTGAATCTGTTACACCACATCCATAACCATATGAATATACAACTCTATAGAATATGGATGATTGAATAATATAATATCATATTCTTGTAATAGGTTTTAAATTCAACACATGAAAACACAATCTTCCTCCATGAGTATAAAGATCATCAAAATATAAATGTGTAATCCTTGAAGATATTCAATAGATGATGATAATTTTTAACCATCTAATATTGAAACATTAAAAATATTATTGATGATATAGATACCTAATATTATGAATAATAAAATAATAAATCTTTTCCAATGATGAATGATTTCTTATATTTAGGATCCTTCCTCACTTATCAGAAGTTATTCATCGTTTAATTATGTTCTTCTCATGGCCACTCTCGGGAATTCCCTTTTTCCTAAGGAGAATTATGTTCTTCCCATGTCTTTTACTTCTCAGATTACTCTTTTTAATGAAATTGGCATAATATATTTCAAAATAGTCATTAATATTTAATTTTAATTTCAAAATCAAATAAATATCAACTTATTTGAATCACATCATTAACATCACATAGATAATCTCTTAGTTGATCATTTCCTTCTAATTAGAAGAGGGATTTATGAAAGGATATAATAACTTCCCAATAACATAATTGTTTCTAAGTCAACGTGATTGTTTAGACTACCCAAAATGTTCCCTGAAATATTATTCTATTACATGGAAAGATATTTTTTGGGGTTAGGAATGGAATTAAACGCTGTTGAGCTTCACTCAGGTATAGTCATATAGTTGTTTTGTTATCGTCACAAACGTTATGAGATATTTTATATAAATAATAGGATGTGAAGTAAAACACATCAAATTTCTAGTGACACTGAAAACAATATGACTAGGATTAAAGGTGGTCAACTTTACTCTAGGATTTATAAACTTATTATATCATCCACTAAAACATAACTCATCATATTTAGTTTGGTTGTCCTCAAATTTCTAGGGCCACCTATAGTTTACCCAATCCTCATCATTGACGTAGTGTGCTCCTTGGATGTAGAACATTTTGTCTTCATCCACTATAGTGTGGAGAAATCTGATTGAGAATCTATAAGAGCATGGGAAGTCTCTCTATGAACCAAGTAATTGGAGGCTAGTTTATATCCAAAATCCCAATTTATCATATTTATATTATATAATATATATTTTCATGTAATCATATTTCCTCTTAATTTGTACAATTTGGTATAGAGCTAGTGGTGTGGTCTCTACTTCCAAATTATTTTTAATATTATAGAATCATTAAATAATTATATGATATAAAATCAATAAAAAAAATTATATTATATTATAAATTACATCATATAACAAAAACCTTAGATTCTTTATTCAACATCCAAATTGTTCTTCACTCTATGTTATCCGTCAATATTATGACATTTAAAAATTCATACTCGAATTGAAAATAAATACCACTCAAAATGTGAGACAATGATAAGTCAATTATATATGGTATGAAAAATATTAATATGGTTCTTTCATATGCGTGTTATAAATCTAAATGTATTATTAAATAGGTTAGGAATATATACAATTCATCACTCTATTAAGTTAAGGGAAATTTTGTTTGATTTATACTTCTATGAGACATATATAATTATGAACCTTATTTCATTTAAATGGTCTATATAACACCATTTTGATATGTTATATCATTAATTATTATTTATTCATAGTACTTATTTTTTTCGTTTTTACTATTTTATGTGGTTTTTTTCAAATGATAATAAATTCATCAGGGATTTATATAACAATAAAATTTCATTTTCAGATTGCCTATGTTCATATTTTATTTTGAAAAATTATTGGATTTTAATATCTTAAAAAACATATTTATTATTATCCTCTCTTAATATTTTTTGTTAAAATGATTATATTACATTAACTCTCATGTTGGGTCAAGAATCAATTAGTATGCTAAATGTAATGGAAACAACCTTATTTATTTTTTTCGATTATGGATAATTGTATTCCATATAAATTTTATAAAAATTTTAAAATTGGTGGTTTTTTCTACAAATTAAATGTTTATAATGTTAAATTTTAGTAAAATTTTCATCAATTAATTTTTTAAAGGATTCATTAAAAAAATCTGAAAATTTAGTTATCTTTAATTTTTTAAAAAGTGTAAAAATGATGTTATCTTTTAAACTATACGAAATAAAATATTTTCCCACTATCATGAAATTTTTTTATTGAATATTAATTTATTTGTTTCCGTGAAAATATAAACATTATATATTTTTATCAATATTTTTGTTGTTTTTATATTTTAACTATACCGATAGAAAAATGAATTATTCCTAAAATATAAAGAAATTAATTTTTAAAGTGATTTATAATATTAATTTTACACAATGTTAAAAGGAATTAATTTTCTATGTATTACATTTATTTTATTTTCTAATTATAAATATTTTGGATTTACTACAAAACTATAGTATCTAACATGTTTTTGGAAATCTTTCATCCTTTACTAATTTATGGTTATTGGGTCATTGACATTATCATGATCACAATCTGAATCACTACCCATTATATAATTTTGAATAATATTCTCCTCAATTACTATATTTTAATTATCACGGTTCTATTCAAAATCATTTCCACCATTTTGATGTTGTCTCAACTCTATACTATATTTATATATTATTTTAGTTGAAAGATTATTATTATTAATGAAATTTTATGGATTGAGAAAATATATATGTTTCGTATTCTTGATTGAGTAGAGATAATTGTTTATCTATAAGATATTTTGATAATGAATTTTATTGAACATTCAATATATAAGGAATTAATTGGACTTTAATGTGATGGATCAGGCTTGGTAATTGATATTTTTTATATGCATCTATGGGTCTCATGAGACAAAATATGTATCCAAAATAGTAAGGTAATTAATGCATAACTACTCATACAACAATTGTGTCTTGGATAAGGAATATATGATAAGATACATGATAACATGGTTGAGGACATGATGGAAATATCATGAATTTATATATTTATTCAATTTAATATTTAATATTTTTGTTTAAATTAGACATGTTATTACTATGTATATATTAGGCATGTATTTTCTTTCAAATCAAGTGTTTTTATATATATTGTCATTTGATTATAAAATATGTGATATTGATTATGCCTTATTGTATATTAATTATTTTATTTTACAAATTCCATTAATGGGAATTTAGTATCACAACTTATTATGTTTTCCATTCCCTAATATATACAGAAAGAACCATATAATGATATTCATTGATTCAATAATTTGTTTCATGATGTTTTTTTTATTTTTAATGTAATATTGAAATAATGAATGTATCTAGTTCCCAATTCATATAAAGTGATTGATCCTTCTAGTTGTAATCCATTGTATCCTATAAAAATAAAAATAAGTAATAATATACTCTTGGTTAGTAGATTTGTGGCCATAGTATTTGGTAATATAGAATGTTTAATTTGAACATTTGAAATGATATTTTAGATTAACATAGATATCATGAGAATTATGATACTAAATCATTGTATCTAAATAATGTTATGTTATATATTTCATAACTCAATATTCTGGATGAATTTAGGAAAACAATGTGAGTGGCAATGTTTAGAGATATCTCATAAAGGAAAAATGGGAATCAATTGCCATTATCAATGTTGGTATTACCTTGATGATTTTATTTGTATTTATAGTTGACATCATAATGTACACTAATGATTATAAAGAATAGGATAATCACATAATAATAATTATTCAATATTTTAAAGGAAAAATAGTTATATGATAAATTTACTACGTTATAATATTAATTTTGGGATGTTTATTCTGTTGGAAATATTTTATCTATGGTTAAAATATCAATTGATTCTTAGAGGACAAAAAGTAACAATATAGTAGTCCTCAGAAAGAAATGTAACACTTGATTATTTGAATTATAGAAAATTGTAGCTAAATTTATGAGTATATAATTATAATGTGGTTGTATTAGCAATGGTTTTTTGGTATAATGATTAGAATAAAACACCATGGATTATTCAAATAATATTTATTAGTATGGAAAATTTTCAAAATGGAAATTTTTGAATTGTATTATCAATAGTATCAATCACCTTGAAAAGTTATTTCATTGAAATGATATATTGATGCAGATATTTGTTGGATAATATATTGATGAACATTATTAATATTCTGTTATGTTACAACATGATCTTTGGTGAGGTTTTCAAAATTTTATTACAGTTTTTGGGGGGGAAATATGTTAAGGAATATACATATTTGAGAAAGAAATGATTTTTTGGGATAAAAATGAGATGATTTTGGAATAACTAATTAACAAAACATTGTGATTATTAGGTCAAAATATAATGATGAATAATTGAGGATTTTTATATTTATATTTGATTACTATAAGGAATATGGATATTAGTTATTAAGATAGTATAATTATTTTTTTTATTTTAGTTTGGGATATAATTTTTTTGTTTAAAATAGGTGGAATATATTTTCATTAGTTTTTGGATCTTATAGTTGACTAAAAATTGATTTTAGTTTGAATATCATAAAAAATTAACCATTATTATGATGATATTTATCAAAGGATTAAATCATTCAAAAACAATGGGTAGAAATCATGTAAGTAAATTTTATCATATTTTTTATCCAAATCATAAAGCAATTTCTCAAACTCAGAGATAAAACAATTGTTTCTTATGTTGAATGTAACACTAATATACCAATGTATAATTTGAGAACCACATTTGTAAATATGATTCTTATATAGTTACATCCTTAATATCTTTCATGGATATAACCATGAAATTAAATTTCCGGGTAAAATATACATACAATTTTATTAATATGTTATAATATATTAAGTTTTGAAATAAATAATTAAATTTTATAGGATTAAATTTATTTAAATAGGGGAGAATATATTTTTAGAAACCCTAACTATTGAAACCTAGAGTAAGTGTCTTTTTTCGTACATTAGTAAAAGATAAAATTGATCTCATCTTGTATGATAGATCTATTCATAAAATATGAATAACCATATACACACATGATACACATATTAAATTTAAAATATAAATTTCATAGCTTATGACACATTATCAAATCCTTGATATAACTTAAAAATATACTTCATCGTATTCTATGTTAAAGAAACCAACATAAGGATGTGCTCATATTATTTTTAAGGATTGTATACAGTTGAAGATATGATGAGAAATTAATTCAATGTAAATATTAAATGGTAAATAACTAAAAAAATACACGTAATTTAATCAATAACATGATAAAAATTATTTATCCTAGGGTAATATCAATATATTAATCTCATGGTTAATAATAAATAAATTCTAAATAAAATAATTATTAATATTTAATTTCATGATCAAAGAAGTCATGATATCTTTAGCTTAAAAACGTTCTTCCATGAAAGATTAATTAATGAGTAGGTATACACACAATTTTTTTTTAAAAATTCTATCAAACTTGTTTGTCTTGTGGGAGATATAAAATCATTGAGTGACTATTTATAATTGGTGAACACATTCCATGCATTTTAACAACATTCCACATATATTTCTTGATCGATTTAATTCATAAATAGTATTCTATATCGATGATATTAGTGTTGAGTAATGAATACAAAATGATATAATTTTCAGAGTAATTTAAATAAGACTCATAGTAAATAACAGAATGTAAAAATGGTATAAAATTTATTAAATAATCATATCTATGATACATAGAATAAATATATTTTTCATAATTTAATGTTCATTAAAAAATTATTAGAAGAAATGGAATGTTTCTATAAACATTTAGTGACAGCTAAATTAGTAAGACATAAAATATTACAATGAATTCATCAAAAATATATGTTTTTTAATAAAATCATATCATTTGGAGAAAAAAATTAAAATAAAAGCAATGAATTAAAAAAACATTTCATGAAATGTTTCTATATTTAAAACCATTGTGATATTGTATAATAAACTAAAAGAGTATGAAATATTTTTTGAGGCTTGAAAATATTTTCACGCCACATATATAAAAAAAAGATTCCATCAGATTTTTTTAAGTAATTAGAAAGAATCATTCCTAAATCAATAGATACATTCTTTTATGAACACTTCTAAAGTAACTTATAATAATAAATTTCATTTATAAATCATCTTTTTAAACATAATGTACATTTATAAAACAATTCTAAATGTACTAACATGGAATAAAAATATACTTGATCAAAAGAGAAATAATATCACATATATTTTAAATAAAATTTTTCTTGATTAAATTAAAAAATATTGAAATTTTTTAATTGAAAATATGGAAATAACATAAATATACAAAGGGTAATAAATAGGTTCATTTTATGATGAATAAATTATAAAACTTATTAAATGAAAATAAGTGAAATCCAAAAAAACTCGATTGTAAAATAAATTAATACCTCTTTGGTAGCATTAAAATATAATCACCTTGAATTATTAAAAATTAAATGAAATATAATCATCATTAATTTATAAAAAATCCTGTCAAAAAATCAATGGGTATTTATATACACCACATAAAATTATATATGCATGCAATACCAAATATATCTTTGTGGATTGAAAATTGATATGAAATATTGCACCTATAAGTAGACTTTCCTCATAAGTGATCTAACCACCTATGTAATAAATTTAAATCTTTTATAATTCTAAAAAAAGTTTATTTAAGGTCGAATACTACCATATATGTTCCACTTATAAAATTTCCACACCCATTTATTAATAGTTCCTTCTTAAAAACATATTTTCATAGAGTTAAATATATCATTTTTCATGATATTTTTTATTATGTATTTCCAATACATGTACATTGATTATTAGAACATAATTTCCAAAATTTTAATCATAATATAAATATCATATATATTAAATATAATAATATTTATATTTATTCATAAAATTATGTTAATTAAAAATGAATTCCACTGTTTATATAGAGGTTGAATGTACGTAAGCATAAACACTATTTTCAAATTCTGATGGATGGAAAAAATATAGGTAAATAGTAATTAATAATTAAATTATCATTATTTTATTATATTTTTACAATATAGTCTTTATATTAATCTTTATTACTATCCATGTAAATTGGAAATGAAAAATAAATTGCATCGCTTCGTAGAGGTGGTCGTCCAAACTTATGCATGAGTGGAGATATTGTTTTCTATGGATTTGAAGTTAAGAATATATTAATAATATTATAATTAAATAATTATAATTATGTTATAAATATAATATATATTCTATTATTTCTAACTTTATAAATATCCAATTAAATTGGGAATGAAAAACAAATTACATTGTTATGTCAAGATGATAAGTCGTATGTACACCTATGAAATGATTTCACATTTGTTGATATGGGAAATATTTGTACCATAATAATAATGATAACAAATAATTATACGTAATATAATGTATTTATAATTTTATTTTTGTTATAATTGATTTAGATGAATTAAAAGTTGAAATATAATTGAAAGATTCTGTAAAGACAATTACCCCTTCTTAGATAGACTTTCATTATATACCTTCTTAAGGACACATGTAATTATCAATTAAGAGAACCATAACCAGTAGATATTATATAGGGATGTGTGTAAGAAAATTTCATTGGGGTTGGTCGAGATAGATGGAACAATTTGGAGTACAAAATATAGATAAGGGGTTTCCATTTATAGGTGAGGGTAGGGGAACTTCAGGAAATTCATGAAATATTATTATATAATATGTTTCAAACACATGTATAATGGTTCCAAAATGGATTATATTAAAATATAAGTTGGATATGGCCTCATAATAACCACATAGTAATATTTTTATAGGTTTATATATCATTTTAGACCTTATCCTTTGAATTATACCCTTGCTTTTCCAATTTAAACTATAACAAAGGTAAGGAATTTTTTAAAATATTAAAGGGTAATAATTTAACGTATTAGGTTTAATTTGTCACATAATTTTAAAAATTCGTTATTTTGGAAAATATGATATCCATTTTTAATATTTTAATATTTTTAATAGTTTTAAAATATTTAATTATATATTATTTTATTAAAATATCCTCAATTCCATATTGATTGTATTTCGTTACATTTAAATTTAATACACCATGGAAAAGATAAAATTAGAATAAAATAATATAAATAATATATAATATAATATATTCATCTTTAAATGTTTTGTAACACAATCACACATAAAAAATGGGATTCTTTTAACACATTCAAAATCAATCATTCTTTTTTTATTATAATTTAATAAATATTGTGTTAGTGTTTCATAATAAATTAAAGGCAATTCTTTAATAACTAAACATTAAAAATAAATTATATTTGTAAAATATATTATTAAATATTTAAAATTAAAAATTAAAATTTATGTTAACCATTTTTTATCCTTATGTAAATATATTAGAGTTATTAATGTCTAGAGTGTGATATTTTGTTTTTATTCTTTTCATAAATTAATATATATATAAATATCCATTAAAATTAGAAACATGTTTCTTAGTAATTTCAAAATTGATTTTCATTGAATAAATACATTAATAAAATAGGACAAAAGGTTGTTCTATAGAAATTTCAAGCCTTGTCACAATGTTTTACCCATGTATTACCTGTTTTACCC
This sequence comes from Viscum album, assembly GCA_963277665.1. Taxonomy (NCBI): domain Eukaryota; kingdom Viridiplantae; phylum Streptophyta; class Magnoliopsida; order Santalales; family Viscaceae; genus Viscum; species Viscum album. The sequence goes on along the minus strand of OY728135.1, from coordinate 1,541,127,400 downwards.
ACACTCAGGTGAAAACTATTTACCAAGTACGTTATTCATAATGACCAAAATATAAAGGGATGTATTTAAAAAATTTAAACCTCGTAATTTGAAATTGGGATTCCATTTTATCCAATTTAATTCATATAATTTTTAGATATTAATTTAAAATAAACTCAAAATCTAACAGAAAAAGAGTATTATTTACAAATGAGTTTCTAAGTCCATAAATGAAAATGTTACAAAATCAAATATAATGATTATACATGTATATTAAATTATATTAATTAAATATCAATTAGTCTTATATTAATGTAGGATTAAATTCATTAAATTATGTCTCATTTTTAGTTGAAATGAATTAGGATTTTATTAAAATAAGTTTTTTCATTACTCACTAAAAAATTATACATTTTAGAATAATACAAAAAAGTTAATATAATCAAAAAATGACACGATTATTTAAAAAATGAGATAATTTCAAAATAAGAATATTTTAATTGGTTGTCATGGGTTTTTAAAATGCAGTCTTCCAAGTAGAGTAAGATTGGAAGGAAATTTTTTTAAAGAAAATATATCTTAAAATCATGGCGTGTCATGGTAATACTCAATGATATTAGTTTATATTAAAATAACAAAATGTGAAATAGTATATAACTTATGAAACCCCATGAATAAACAAATCATGATATAATATTATTTGAATATTACCATTATAAACTATATGTTGGTTTAGAAGGTATGAATAATAATATTTTTATTATTGAATATATATATATATATATATAATATTTTATTATTAATAAAATGAATAATAATTCATACATTGATTATTCATTTTTTTGAATTAGGCATTAAATCAGTTCAATTCAAATGATACATTTATAATAATTGTTTTTTCTTAAATTTTATTTTTATATTAATATATTAAATTAGTTACTCTTGAAAATTATTCTAATTATAATGGTGAATATATATCTAATTGAGTGAATTAAAATTTATTATATTATTATTATTATACATGTAATTTTAATAATGTAATTTTTTGTCCCAAAAAACAATTTCATTGAAAAATGGGTTTTATTGAATATTATTAGTAGATATTAAAGTAATTTTTTTGAATTTTATTATTTTTATTAGAGAAAATAGTAATTAATTTTTAAATTATCATTTAATTTTAGTATTATGATCAATTTTTGATTCTTTCCCGAAATAGTTAATTATAATGTGAATAATAGAAATTCGGATTTAAAAAATTATTTTTATGATGTTATAATTATAAAATAATTATTTAAATATTTATGAAATATTATATAATGAAAGAATAAAAAATTAATAAGTGTTTTATTTTTAAAAAAAATATAATTTTGATCATATAAATATATCATCATAACAATTTTGAAATCAATGTAATGTTTTTTTCAATTAATTATTTTTAGTTTTTCACAATTCATTGAATATTCACAAGGAAAGTTTCAGTTTTATTTTTTTATTAATAAATAAGTTTCAATTGATTTTACATTGTTTAATTAATCCCAATTACATCATCATTTTACCTTATTTTTCATTAAAATAGTTTTTTCCTCAAAAAAAAATCTTTTTTTAAAAAATAGTATTCGTTGCCTTTTGTGAATCTATATTAAATGAAATTTCATCTACGTATATAACATGAATAATGTAAAATTGATTAAATAAATTGAAAAAAAAATAATTTATATTAGATAAAAAGGCCATCTTTATTTTTAGTCATATAGAATATTAACTGTGGTAACTAGTTGTCACCTTAGTTAAGTGTCAAATGATTCTGAACGGTAAAAAATAAATGGTTAAGATTTCAATATAACAAAAAACTATTTCTAAATAATTATTTTCAACTATTATTTTTATCTTAATAAAATAAAATAAATTATAAGGATGTTTAATTCCAATTCAATGAGGAAAATAGTTTATATTATATGTTTGCTATAATTAATTTCATATGTGTCTCTCCCCACACTAATAAAGGGTATCACCTATCCTACCATATTCAAAAAAAAATTACCCCTTTATCTCTAAAAATAACTACTAAAAAACCACCCCATATTCCTTCACATCATTTTGATCTCTGGGACTTAAGATATAAACATCCAAGGAAGGATTATAATGAATTCTAAATGAGGACACTATAAGAAGAGGTCATCAAATTACATGATTCTTTCAATGATTATTTCTTCATCATAATACTATATATATCAATTTTATAAATCCTAAATTAATTAATATTGTATGAATAATATAATTATATGTTAGTATGATAGTGGTAAATCGATTTCCCATCTCATTTTCATCCCATGGAAAATGATTCCATTTATAGTGTGTATGACTTATCGTCCTTACATATCCGTGTAATTAATTTTTTATAACATCATTAAATGGATGGTTATAAAGGTGGAATTAATTAATACATATTATATGTATGAAATATTTTTGAATTTTGAAATATGATATATCATCTACATTCATACCCTACCATCCATTGGAAAGTGTCAACATCATTAGTTCGTATGAGAGGGATTCCACCTCCGCAGATTGATGTGTTTTGTTTCTTAAGTACACCACTCATGAATGATTATAAATTATAAATTAAGATATTTTTTATACTATTTATATTATTAAATAATTACCAATTTCCAATGATTTTAACTACCCGACTGATTATTTTATAAAAAATAGAACAATTATCACCCTGGATGATGATATTAAAAATTGAATGATAGTAAATATGGGATGGAAATGTTTAGTGGAAATTTTTTTGATAAATATTATTGTATTTATTTAATATATATAATAAAATTTAAATTTTCATGCATGATTTTATGTTAAAATACAATGCATGTTGGACATGATTTAAGGGTGATTGTTTTTAATTTCCACTTCAATTAGACATGTATATATTATACACCTAATTTCATTTATATAAACATATACTACCCCTTTGAAATATTATATCATTAGTTATTTTTTAGTCATGTAATTTAACGTTTAGATTTATATTTTCTATTTTAAGGGGTTTTGATTCAAAATTTAGTTGGTCACAATTTATTTCAATTGTAATCTCATTTTAATAACAGATTGTTTAAGTTATGATTTACTTTCAAAAAATTATATCATCCTAATATATTAAACACCATTTATTTTATTATCATCTAATTAAATATGGGTTTTATATTTTTATATTATATTCACCAATTTTTGTATCAATAATCAACAAATGTGTTATATATAAGGGACCCAATGCTTATTTCTTCGACTCACTATGGAATCTTTTTCTTTTTTATCTTTGTTTCTAAATTTTTTTTATGGCTGATTATATCAATATGTAAATTTTTTTGAATGGGTTTTTAATGAAGTTTTTCATTATTTAATATGGTTCTAAATTATTATTTTTTATAGTTTTCCAAACATTTTATTTTCAAGACTTTTTACAAAAATGTGAAAAGAATGTTCTCTTATAGATTATATGAAAAGAAATAATTTTTCAATTTTCATGAAATTATTTTACATGAATTTTCCTTTTAATGTTTTCATGGTTATTTTACACTAAAACATTCTAATCAATATACTACAAATTTATAAAGTATACCAATTGAAAGGTGTAAAATTTTTTCAAATCAATCAAACATATTTTGATTGATATTTACAAAATTATTTTTTCTCAGAGTCACATGGAAGTTGATTTAAATTTTTTGATTCTATTTTCATATAAATTTATAAAAGGTTTATTTATACAGAAATATTATTATTTTTGATGAATTTATTGTCTACCTTCATCCATTACCAATTTATTCTTTTTTTTGTCATTTAGTTTCTAAAGATCACATTACATATCACTCTCCATCATTTATTTATAAATTATTTTCTTCTACATGTCCATAATTAAGGATACATTGATGTATTTAGTATCATTCCCACCACTATTATTTTGTATCAATCATATACTATTTCATAAAATATCTTTAGTTGAATTAATCTTTTTAAGAAATATATTTTACATAGAGGGAAAATATATATTTTTTCATTGTCAATTCAAAGAATATAATATGGTATTTATATGGAATTTTTATAAATAATTATATTAAACATTCAATATATGAGGAATTCATAGGACATGGAAGCGATGTGTGTGGTCTGGTTATAGATAAACCCTTCATTCAATTATAGGTTGCATGAGAAAAAATATGTATATTAATTGTTTGGATTATTGGTGTGTAAAAACCATTTAATAAAAGTCTCATGGCTAAGCCCTTGACATTAATATTAATGATAACATGGTCGAGGAATTGATGAAAATATAAATATTATATGGATTTATGAATTTCCTTTATTATGATTTTTTTCATTTATACATGTGTTTTTTTATGTTTATATTAACTATGAATACACTTTGAACTCCTATTTTTGTTTAAAAATATCATTTTTTAATTATCCCATTATCTATATTAATTATTCCATAACAACTCTTTACTGCATATGATTTATGATTTCCATTAATGGGTATTTTTTCTCACCCTAAATATTATTTTATTTTCCATGTGATATGAATAAGGAATAATTTAATCATCATTAAGGATGATATATTGTTTTTCATTATTGCTTTTATTTTTCCAATATAATTTAGAAATAATGTCGGTATTTAATCTTTTAATACTAAAAAACTAATTGACCCTTCTTGATGTGATCCATTGTATCTTTTAAAAATTATATAATTAAGAACCATATCAGAGTTATTGTATTTGAGCCAAATATATTTCTTTTTTATGAGACATTCCAAGTAAGACGACATACTTGATTTTTTTGGGTCTATTTTTTATTTCTTGGAAGACTTGTGAAAACAATGTCAAATCCTCAGATCCAATCAATTATTCATCACATTAAAATCCCAGTGTGTCATAATTTATTTATAAAAAATTATTCATTAATAGGTGGAAAATTTGAATCTATCATGAAACTTATAACTATGTTAAATTGATGAATTGAATCTAAATATAGTTGAGTATCTTTGACTTTCTTCATAGTGTGATTGGTAGGTTATCATCATCATAATTTCTTTATTTAAAAAGGAATGATTCAAAGTGTACATTGAGATCGAGTGGCCTAGGGGGGCCGGATGTAAGGGATACTGAGGACATCCCCTCTAATAAGGTCAACCCCCTCAGTATCCAAATGGTTAATGTTGTATAAATAGGATGTACCCAGACCATGCACCGCAAGCTTCTCTATATGACCAGCCAACTTATTGACCTAACGACATGTGAGACTCAACCATATTGTGTTAGAGATAAGAGTATGACTCTTCTTGATGGGGTACGTTATAGACCAGGGAACATGGTCGGTGCCGAGAAGTGCTTTGAAGAGAATCTGAGAGTTAGTTTCTGCTTACGCAATCTTAATACCGCCTTGACTATAGTGGGTAAGGCTTGAAATAATGTAAAGGGCCTCCTCTTATAGGGAATATCCACTTCCATGGTACACCAAGAACGCCAACACAAATGTGTCTCTAGAGTCGCAGATCACCCCACCGCCCCGTATAACTCCTGTAATACAGGATCCATCGGTATTCAGTTTCAGTCCTAAGCGTGACCGTTGCCATCTGATCCACTGGTCGCGGGCAATAGGGGGAGTAGGATTCGCTTGGGATTCCGTTTGGAGAAACTGGAGGGACGGAGAATACCACCTGTTATCAATACTTATGGTTATATCAAGCAACAAACTTCGGGTATGAGCAATAATGGATATCCCGGTGGAAATAGTTCCCTCGAACCACACAATATTCCACACCTGCCAGAGACTCCAAAAACCCGCATGCAGAATTAACGCTCTCGATAGACATTCCACCCCTATATTCCTAGAGCCATTGAAAAAATGCTCGAATAAGGGGGAATCCAAAATAAGGTGCACCTGGATAGAAGTAAAGCCGCCGAAGTGGATCCAGACCTCCTGAGCCCATTCACCTTCGAATAAGAGGTGATCACTACTCTCCTCTTTATGCACATCAATGCACAAGCAGCAGGTGGCCATGGAGATTCCACATTGGTAGGTTATGGCATCAAAAGATTGATTCTTCCAGAGATAGAAACCTAGTGAACTATTATAGCTAGAATCATTGTGGAATGAAATAATAATTGTGGATTTAAATTATTTAAATCTCAACATTATGAAATCCTCAAAATCTTGTAACGCAACTCATAACTACGTGGTTATTCCTTTTTTTGGACTTTCCCACATCTCTATATTCTATAATGAAAAACCTTTATTTAAATCTTGATACAAGTTGGATTTCATACAAACAAGTCAATGACATTTCAAATATTGAACTTCAGAATTAATTTTACACATCATTATTCCACATATTATATTTTCATGGTGAAAAACCTCTACCCATAGTTTGATTCTTATATTGTTAGATAAATTAATTTATCACATCATAATAACCCCGTGACAAGTCCCTCAAATAAAATATTAACTAATTCCATTACCAAAATCATCATGAAAAAACCTAATATTTGTGGAATGATTCCTTTCAAATAAAATAAATCTAAATCCTATGTACATGTAACTCGATAAGTTTAGGAAATGATCATTACCATTCAAGACATTATTTTTTTTAATGCATCCAAACATCATTTCATTTCTTCTATAGAATCACCACTCACATCCGAAGACACTAACAATCTTCCATAATTTTTTTTACATGAATGAACCATGAAAACATCAAAAAATAATTAATAGATTTCACAAAAAAATACATACGTGATTCCAATATGATGGTTTTATAAACATCATAACATAAATTGATATTATGATTTTGATAGTTATCCAACACTGCTAAATTGTATAATGTTCATGCATTGATTTAGAATAATTTGTATCCCTATTTTTAATTCACACAATAAGGATTTTTCAATACTGAAAAGGGAATAATAATAATTCCTTTTGTATTTATTAGAAATATGTAAATAAATATATAAAATTTTAACAAAACAAAAACTTCTTGCACTGGAAAATTCATTTTATCTACATATCATCCTATAAATGATCACTTGAAAAATAAACTATATTTTTTCACCATTAGATTTATAAAAAAATTCAAATTTTTCCCCTTTTAAAATAAAAATGGTGTTATAGAGAAACTAATCAAGAAGAACTATAATGATTTTGGGAAATAATACCCTCCTGATGTCATTATCAAGTATGGTAATTAATCCATTAATGTAGTTTTTTATGATATCTTAGAATTTCTATTTGGGTGAATCATATTCTATTGAAATAACATAATGCACTAAAATCTTCTAGATGAATTGGTACTTATTTTTATTATGCTCTAACCTTAGATTTTTTCAACGAATGATTTTAAAAAAATTACCCTTAAATTTTTACACTCATTCACTAATGATTATGAAATATCTACCTTTATGTCCTCAAGTTATGAAATCATTCACATCATCTAGTTTTTGGTTATGATTCTTCCACATAATCGGATTTTATTGTGAAAACAATGTCATAATTTTTTTTCTTAGAGGTACATAAATAAAACATTTATCCGATAATGATAGAAAATCCTAATGTAGACAATCTCACTGTTAAATGACATTTAACTACATCATATAGGTTTTAATCCATGAAATATTCCTTCTTCCACTATATTATATAGTTTTCAAAAATGATTCCATTAATATTGATATATAATGGGTTTATAAATAACCCTAATCTCATTAATCTTGAATTATTACCAAACTATATATAATCATTTTTATTATCTAAATCGTAAAATAGATGGAACTGGTTTTGAATTAATATAATTTTGGTTATGGATAGCCTTTAATTAACATTGATGATTCATTCTTTAAAACATCTTTAATCCCATGTCTATCAAAATAAAATCTGTCTTCTCCATGAATTCGATTTTTGGTAATGTATAGTCTTATCTATTTAGGTATTATCTCATTATTTTCTAGATATGCCTCAAACACCCTTTTAATATATTCTAATATATTTTTAGATCAAAATATTTTGATGAAATACATTGTTTGATTCTAACTTGTTATATAGAAATGATTAAATTTCTCAATATTTTGTAATTTTACTAACATGAAGTATGAAATATTAATAAGTGTAAGATAAGTAAAAATAAATATTAAATAGTTATCTCTATTAATTGAATTCAGTTTCATCAGTCCATTAACATTGAAGTACACTAACATAAGTGTTTTTTTACATCCAACAACATGTGACTCTTGATCACTATAGTTACTTTGTGACATGAAACACATATGATATGTATTCATATTTTAGAATAAATATATTTATCAAAAAATATTTCCTTGAAATATTAGTGTTATTAATTTTCCCAAAATGACTATGTTATCAATGCTAATGTTAATTATCCTTCTTCCTCATGAAATAATAATTATGATCATAAAATATTTGGAAAAAGATTCATTTTTTCTACCCCTTCATCATTATTTTTCCATAAATAGAACTATTTTTATGGAATATTAATTCTCTCCAATGATCAAAACATTCACATTACCATGAAGTAGAGTAACACAAAGAATAATGTGATTCATCCCATATAAATAGAGAACGCCACTATATTTTTATATACCATTATTAGTGCATATAACTCCTTGGAAATTAATTGATAATTAATTTTCAAAATTAAATGATCATCGAAATCACCAATGAATATAATTGAAGAGAATATTTTTTTAGTCATGTAGGATAGGAATCTAATTTCATATATCCACAACATCTCCCCATTTTCATCAGTGAAATTCTGATCGACCACCATTTCATTCCCCTTAATATTTATCCTCTTAATTTATTTAGAAATTTCTTTTCTCATTAGGAAATTTAGTATCCTATAATTAAATTTTTATGGTGGTTTTTTCATACTGATCACAACTCCCACAACATTCTTTAAGTAATTCAAATTAATTTTTTAATTTCACATTTTCCTTTCTATGTTGTTTATTCTATCCAATTAGATCTTCGTATGTAATCCCACTTGATTCTACAAATCAGTTCAACTCATAGAGTAATGGATTATACCATCACACGTATTATTTATGTTTATATACTCTACAATACCTACAAATTATTTTATAGATAAATATATATATTCATAAAATATATTCATCAAAATATACATGGAGTGTTTTCCTCTTATTTGATATTTCATTCTTCTTCAAAACTTCATCTTATACATGGGCCTTTTCCTTTATCTTAACCAGTCTATTAGGACTAGACTCGGTGTACATTACTTTATCTAAATTCTTTCACTTGAAATTTCTTTCTCCATCATCAATATTATTAGGGGGTTTTTTCTTTTTTTAGTGACCCAATAAACCTTTTCTTTCGATTTTCACTATTAAAATTATTATAATTAGAAGAATGAGTGTCCAAAAAATTTCATTTTATCATTGACCAATCAATGATATACCTAGTATAATTATTAATTTTACCAATTTTTTTTTAAGTTTTACTAAATTGAATATCTAAAATTTTAAACTCCTAATCATGGTATTTTTTTATTGAATTTTTATCTTCTTATTTCATTACCTATTAATCTTTCACTACATAATTTTTTGTGGGTATTTTAATTGTTGTAATATCTTACTTCCTTTTTTTTAATTAGATATACCATTTGTGGTTGAAATAAAATTGCATCTATATAATTTAATTTGATATTGAACGATGAAAGTATACATTTAATGAACCATCATTCATCTTAAATGAATTATTTCCCCTTTAAGGACACATTATTTCTTTTAGGGATACTTTGAGCTCAATTATAATTAGGATAAATTTTGATTTAACCTCATCTATAATATCACCATTACTACTCCATGCTTCTAATCCACTAATGTAATATTTTGGTAATTATATTTTTTTCATGATTGATATTTTAAAGTCATCCATCGAGTCATATTTGTCTATTTCACATTCATTATCACATGAAACATGTCTATATTCTAAAATTCTTTTTCATCCTTGTAGAATTGCATTTCCCTTTACCATGGAGGATTCATCATACAGTGGTACCACATTCCATCATGTACATCTAAGATGATATTTATAAAAAAAATATTTATTTTCTTCTTATTCATTATTAAAGAAAACTAATGAAATATCTCTAATACTACAACAACAAAAGGATTAAATTTTATCTTGTGTATATATTTAGATTTTCCTCATTGATATAACACCCCGAGCTTCCACGATACGCTTCTCATTCAATAATGCAATAGCTTGCATTGTACGCAACATCGAGTTCTAACACACCACAACTAATCAAAGTAGCCGTTATGAATAGTAATACCGACTTTTTAAAATTATAGAAATTATATATTTCAAAATGGACTTCATTTTTTTATTCGTAATATCAAAATTATCCAAAGATGAATTTTTTGTAATTTTCTGAGAACTTCCAATTTTTATGAATAGGGAAAAATACTTAAAAACAACTTTTTAAATAAAAGTATTTAATAGTGATAAATTATACTATTGAGTGGTTTTAAAGTATAATTAGAATATATTTTTACTATTTTATCCAATGGTGGTCATTAGAATTAATTTCACTTTGAAATTGGACTTAAACAATTGTCAATCTTTGGATATATATTGTTTCTTAAAAACACGCTTTTTGTTGTGACAGCGGGAATTAATTTTAAAATTAATTAATGGAACTTATATGTTTGTAATTTTTTAAAATATACATTATTTTTGGATTTGAAATATCAATTATATCTTAGGGTGAAATTTTGGCATTGTTCTGAAAAACTTCAATTTTTTATGAATAGTGAAACCAATATGTGGTAGTTAAAAAACTGATTTTTCATTTAAATGAACCATTACCATTTATGTGATTTTATTTTCAAAAATCCGACATACATGGTTTTCATTAGGAAGTATGATGCGGTTCAATGGGATGAAAATAATTTTTTGGTGAATAGTAACTTTTAAGTTTAATTAATCGCGATTAAAGGTAATTAGTCAAATTTAAGGTAAAAATGATATTATAAAAATATGAAAATACCTTTACACTTGTCCTACCCCTATGGTATGTGTCATGTCAGACCAATAAAATCCATGGGTCAACTTGGGGACCCCATGGAGCCACTTTGGTAGGAAAATGACATAAATAACTTTTATCTAAAGTAAAAATAAAAATGTCACAAGCATAAGTTGTTTTACTAAAACAATTTTTAAATGGGTTTATACAAGTACTATTTTGGACTATAAATATTAATTAGAAATATAAAAATATTTCCTACATCATGATTGTTTTTTTATAATTTTTAGACATTAAATAAATTAAAATATTTATGACACCATGATGATACAGTGATTAACTCATTAATTAACGATTTAAATAAAATGAAAAGATAATGTAACATCCAAGGCTTACACTTGTCAAAAACCTATTGGATGAGTATATTTCGAACCCTTATCACCTTTGACTATAAATATATAAGTGTGGGACCTTTAGAATCCGAAATGCATTGTATAATAATGTAACATTTTATTACTTTCCAAGAGTGCCCCTCCTCTCCACTTATAAAAGGCCCCCACCACTACCACCTTACTCACACTTTAGAAGCATTTTGGCTTGGCCAAACTCTGCCCAAAAACTCTCCCAACGTCCCTAAATTACTCCTAGAAGCCTCACCTTGGGCAGAAGACTTCCCAAGGAAGCCTTTGACTCAAATCAAAAAGAGTTACCTGATTTTATGGTAATGTCTTCTCTTATGTTATTTTGTTTTATTTTTCTTCTCCAATCCCCTTAACTCTTTTTATTCATTTCATTTGAAACAACACCATTATACTCAATATACTAGGATGTTCTTATAAGACGTATTCTAGCTACACTTACACACACCTACATCTAATGGTTAAATAACGTACTGTTTCTATGGATGGCAAATTTCTGCCTCAAGAAACAATGATTGTTCAACACTCATATAACACCTTCAAAGGTGGCCATTAATATTTCACTATATTTATATATATGATATATAATATGTTTATGTTTTAAATAAGATTCTGTATTTTTCATTTATGGTATACCTTTATTGTTTCCATTATGGGTAAACACAATATTTTCATATTAGGAAGTGCGGACTACCGCCCCCTCAAAGTGATTTGAATCGTTAATGCCATATGTGGGATGTATAAAGGATGGAGTAAATGATATTATATATGATATTATACTGTAATTATAATATACCTTTATATCATTATTATTTCATTCCATTAAATATGAAATAGAAATGAAAGTAGCATTCATGCGTACGTACGGCTTTCCGTCTCCATGAACAGTGCATTTCATTTTTACCTCTAAATGTCATGTAATATTATGAATGAATGTATATACTGGATATATATGAGACATATGATATCTATATCATGAATACTATTCTGGATATAACGGATATTTCACCACATGAACAACTTGTAATTATAAGAAGTCTATTTTTGACTCAAGTACCAAAGATCGAAAAAACGACCGTTATTAACTTAAATAAATACATAATGTTAATAACATGGTAATAAGTGATATTAAAGGAATAAGAAACATTAAAAGGGTCTTAAGAAACTGTAAATTAACTCTATTTTATTATTCAGGATGTTAAAGAACGGTCGAGTCAAGACAGGACGCAAGGTAAGGGAACTTCTTAACCCAATTTCCATTCTTTGGGTTAATCTCCTACATTCAAATTATGTCATGATATTATTATGTACTATCTTCTGTTTGTACATTATTTATGTGTAATTATAGTGAATACACATAATAGATCTATTTTATTTTAAAAAAATGATCTTTGTGAGGGACTTTGTCTCAATCTCCTTTCATTGAGGCATATTTGGTTTTATACACAACTTTTCTTTATACGGTGTATAAACCCCTTTGACTTTTACGTTTATTCAAAAGGAATATTTTTATATGAATTGTTTTAATAAACTAAAAAAAGGAATGTTTTTTTGTCGTATGTATGCGGCGACAACGATTTTTCTGCCGCCATGGCCATTATTTGGGTTTCGGCTTCCTCTACAAGCCATAACTTTTTTTAAAATGAAAAATAAATTCCATGTTTAATATTCTATTATTTTGGTATTTAAAATGGTTTTGAAAGTGTTTTTATTATATCAATGTTTTGTATTGATATCTTGTGATTGAAATGTGGAAATGTTATGTTTCCTTTATGCATATTTTATGTGATATGATTATGTTATGGTTTATGATATTTTTAAACCTGTTCATATGAGGAATGCATTGGACATAATAAGTGACGGGTGGAGCCTGCTATAGCTACTCGATGCATCGAAAGGTCTCATGAGAAAAACTACTGTCTTGGCATGAGGCCTTGACTAAATCTTATTTGTGGTCTTTGCACGAGTCCTTGGCTACGTGGTTATGATAGTCTGGCATTATGCATTCCATCATTATGAAAGTGGTTATTGATATTTCATGTGATTATTAGACTAGTAGAATATCCATGTGAGTATGTAAATGGCATTATTTCATTGAAATTTTTCCATATTATGCTAATGTTCATGTTTAAAAGGCATTTGTTTTAGTTATACATTGCCTTAAATGTTAATGTTTATTTATGAAAGCTTCCGCTATATTGTTATCCTTACTGAGCATCTGAGCTCACCCCTTTCAATGTTTTAATTTTTCCAGGATGTGAATAAGTATATTATGAATGACATGCAGGGATAATATAAGGGGATATGAAGAGAAGATGTTGTACTTTTGTTTTACTTTATGATGTAATGTAAGACTTATGTATGTATCTAGTGTTTCCAAGGCAACTAAACTAATTGTTATTTCGAGACTTGATCTTTTGTGATCATGCCAATGTTACAAAGTAATGCACCGACTCTGGGTAGATGGGGTCGGGGCGTTACAGTTGGTATCAGAGGCAGTTTAGTACTAACCTTAGAAGATATATTTAGATATACTCTGATTAGAGAACATAGCCTAATGATAGACATTGAGGATTAGTATAGAAGAACTTCCTAGAATTTTGATGTTGTGGAGATTTTGTGAGTTTTCCAAGCAATACATCCCTGTCTGGATACGAGCAGGTAGAGGCGGCTATGGCACAGATGTACCTAGAGGTAAAACCCGAAAACACCTCTTTGAGCTAGACTCAAACGAGAACTACTGCACAACAACGACCCTTACTACACTCTTGGTTACGACACTCCCAGGGGATATGCTTAGGATAATTCTCATTTTCTTTACAAACCAATATGAAGGGTTATGAGTATATACTTCCTCAAAGAAAATATTTTTATGATTATGGATTATATCCATAAATATTTCAATTTATGTTAAGTATTTTATAAGTATGGAATTATGTATTTTGATTCATAAACTAATCTAGTTTATGCCATTGTTTAGAAATGGCTCCTAGTGGAAGGAATGGAAACTGTATCAATGCACGCACTCCGTGTAGGGATTTCCCTCCTGCTCATGATAAGTATTATGGAGCTGGAGATACAACTGGTGCTGATCAACATATTACCATACTGGGACAACTCACTTAGGTAATAAATAATAACCTTACATGTATGGAGCACCCTGATCTGCAATGTGGAGGATCAATGTTAGACAGATTCATGAATCAACAACCACCAACATTTAATGGGGTAAAAATCCATTAGTAGCTGAGAAATGGATAAACTCCTTAGAAAAAATATTCCATGCCTTGGGGAGTAGCGAAAGGGAGAAGGTTGTCATGGCAGTCTACCGCCTCACGGGAGATACCGATCAGTGGTGGTCGCTGATTCAAAACACAATGGAAGATGATGACGTATCGAATATAGAATGGAGGGAGTTCAAAGAGCTTTTATTAGAAAAATACTTTCCTCATGACCATCGAGCAGATATGGAAAAGAAATTTATGAGTCTGAGACAAAAGGAGGATGAGAATGTCGCAAAGTATGAGGCCAACATTACATGGATAGCGAGGTATGCTGCAGATTATATACGTAACCCAAGAGGTAAGATTGATCATTTCATTGATGGGTTAAAACCGTTTCTCTGTCGAGCTTTAGTATCAAAATCGTTCTCAACATACGAAGATATATTCTCATGTGCTATCAAGACCGAAAAGGAATTCTCTAAATCTTATGACAATAAAGTAAAGAAAGAGAAGAAGATAACGGTGGAACAAGAGACAAATAAAGGGAAATGGGAAATAAGGATTTTCCATTATGCGATAATTGTGGGAAGAATCACCCTGGTACTTGCCTAAAAGGAATGTGAGTTTGTTATAAATGTGGAGAAAAAGGTCACCAGGAACGTGATTGCAAGGGAAAGAAAGAGGCTATCAATGTTGAATGATACAATTGTAGGGAAATGGGGAATTATGAAAATGAATGTCCTAAGTGTCAGGTAAACATACCTCAGAAAAGGCCAAGGGATCAAGGACAATATTATGCTATTACTATAGTTGAAGCGTAATAATTAATGTATTGGTGATTTTGGACTCAAGGATTATATTCTGGTTATAAAAATAATGTGATATATATAAGGATTGTACTGCAGTACTTGTTGTTATCATTAATGTTTTAATATGATGAAGGAAATCATATTTTTAGTATGTGACAATAAGAGAATCTTTACTTTGTTTAGGGAATCTAATGTTACAATTGATTTTGGAATTTAAGGACCTTTTAGAGAAAGTCTGGACGGAGGTATTTTGGATAACTATAAAGGTTGGAATGGATTAAGTTGAAATTTTTATAGCAGTTTTTAAGGTTAAAATATTTCTGAAGATTATTTTTGGAATATTATAATACTATAGTTTTAGGTAAAGGACAACCAGCAGGGTGGGGCATAACCCGTCGCGTGGGACAAAGCTGCAGGAATCGAACCCACAACCATATTGTGACAGGCCTTTATTACCTACCAGTATCCTACAGGAAGTCCCTGGTTATTAAAAAATAGTTTTACTACTCTAAATGGTATGTGTTTATATTTGGAACCTTATACAATTAGGATAAATAGAATATTTTTGAGTTCTATTACCTTTTAGAGTGAAAGATGGGTTTGTGGTAAAAATTTATTAAAGAATGAAAGTCTACATAACAAGTATGTATATTACCTTACGTTCTTAGTAAATCTCCTAAATAAATTCATCATCTTTATAAAAGATCACTTAAAACAAAAACTTTTCCGGTTAACTTTTCCAACTGGGGATTCAATGACTGTTTAACCAATCACAAGTTTGTGATTTTCTTATGGTTAAATTTCTCCTAATCCAGTGTTCTACAACTCTCCATCAGACCTTGATGGTTTTTTTTCTTCCAAATCCATATTTTCATAGAATCCTAGTATGGGCTATCTCGGGTGACCTTTGTACTTCTCTTTCGTTCTTTTAATGTTATATTTTTATTAACCTTATTTCTGATGTGGGTTTTCCAAAAAGTGGTTTTCTATTTTCAACCTTTTATTTTCAAAGAAAAATTTCAAATTGCGAGGATTCAATTTATTGAAGGAGAGGAGAATGTAACACCCCGAGCTTCCACGATACGCTTCTCATTCAATAATGCAATAGCTTGCATTGTACACAACTTCGAGTTCTAACACACCACAACTAATCAAAGTAGTCGTTATGAATAGTAATACCCACTTTTTAAAATTATAGAAATTTTATATTTCAAAATGGACATAATTTTTGTATTCGTAATATCGAAATTATCCAAAGTTGATTTTTTTTAATTTTCTGAGAACTTCCAATTTTTATGAATAGTGAAAAATACTAAAAAACAAATGTTTTAATCAAAGTATTTTATAGTGATAAATTATACTATTGAGTGGTTTTAAAGTATAATTAGAATATATTTTTACTATTTTATCCAATGGTTTTCATTAGAATTAATTTCACTTTGAAATTGGACATAAACAATTGTCAATCTTTTGATATATATTGTTTCTTAAAAACACGCTATTTGTTGTGACAGTGGGAATTAATTATAAAATTAATTAATGAAAATTATATTTTTGTAATTTTTTAAAATAGACATTATTTTTGGATTCGGAATATCAATTATAGAATATTGTGAAATTTTGGAATTGTTCTGAAAAACTTCAATTTTTGATGAATAGTGAAACCACTAAGTGGTAGTTAAAAAACTAATTTTTCGTTTAAATGAAACATTACCATTTATGTTATTTTATTTTAAAAAATCCGACAGACATGGTTGTCATTAGGAAGTAAGATGTGGTTCAATGGGATGAAAATAATTTTTTGTTGAATAGTAACTTTTAAGTTTAATTAATCACGATTAAAGGTAATTAGTGAAATTTAAGGTAAAAATGATATTATAAAAATATGAAAATACCTTTACACATGTCCTACCCCTATTGGATGTGTCATGGACGACCAAGAAAATCCATGGGTAAACTTGGGGACCCCATGGAGCCACTTTGGTAGGAAAATGAATTAAATAACTTTTATTTAAAGTTAAAATAAAAATGTCACAAACATAAGTTGTTTTACTAAAACAATTTTTAAATGGGGTTATACAAGTCATATTTTTGACTATAAATATTTATTAGATAGATAATAAGATTTAATACATCATGATAGTTTTTTTATAATTTTTAGACATTAAATAAATTAAATAATTTATAACACCATGACGATGCAGCGATTACCTCATTAATTAATGATTTAAATAAAATGAAAAGATAATGTAAACTACAAGGATTACACTAGTAAAAAACATATTGGATGAGTAGATTTAGAACCCTTATCACATAATCCTCTAATTATATAAGTGTGAGACCTTTAGAATCCGAAAATCATTGTATAATAATGTAACATTTTATTACTTTCCAAGAGTTCCCCTCCTCTCCACTTATAAAAGGCCCCCACCACTACCACCATACTCACATTTTCAAAGCCTTTTGGCTCGTCCATCCTCTTCCCAAATACTCTCCCAAATTCCCTCCATTACTCCTAGAAGCCTCACTTTGGGCAGAAGTCTTCCCAATGAAGCCTTTGGCTCCAATCAAAATGCGTTACCCGATTTTAAGGTAATGTTTTCTCTTATGTTATTTTGTTTTATTTTTCTTCTCCAAGCCCCTAAACTCTTTTTATTCATTTCATTTGTAACAACACCAGTATCCTAAATATACTAGGATGTTTTTATAAGAAGTATTCGAGCTACACTTACACACACCTACATCTAATGGTTAAAGAACATATTGTTTCTGTGGATGGCGAGTTTCTGTCTCACAAAATGATGATTGTTCAACACTAATATAACACCTTCAAAGGTGGAAACTAAGATGTCACTATATTTATATATATGATATATAATATTTTTATGTTTTACTTAAGGGTATTTATTTTTCATTTATATCATACCTTTATTGTTTCCATTATGGGTAACGTGATATTTTCATTTTAGGAAGTGCGGACTACCGCCCCCTCAAAGTGATTTGAATCGTTAATGCCAAATGTGGGATGTATAAAGGATGGTGTAAATGATATTATATATGATATTATACTAGAATTATAATATAACTTTATATCATTATGATTTCATTCCATTAAATATGAAATAGAAATGAATGTAGCGTTCACGCGTATGTACGGGTTACCGTCTCCATGAACTGTGCATTTCATTTCTTACCTCTAAATGTCATTTAATATTATGAATGAATGTATATACTGGATATATATGAGATATATTATATCTATATCATGAATATAATTCTGGATATAACGGATATTTCACCACATGAACAACTGGTAATTATAAGAAGTCTATTTTTGACTCAAGTACCAAAGATCGACCAAACGACCGTTATTAACTTAAATAATTACATAATGTTCATAACATGGTAATAAGTGATATTAAAGGAATAAGAAACTTTAAAAGGTTCATAAGAAACTATAAATTAACTCTAGTTTATTATTCAGGAGGTTAAAGAATGGTCGAGTCAAGACAGGACGCAAGGTAAGGGAACTTCTTAACCCAATTTCCATTCTTTGGGTTAATCTCCTACTTTCAAATTATGTCATGATATTATTATGTCCTATCTTTTGTTTGTACTTTATTTAAGTGTAATTATAGTTAATACACATAATAGATCTATTTTATATTAAAAAATTATCTTTGTGAGGGACTTTGTCTCAATCTCCTTTCATTGAGGCATATTTGGTTTTATACACAACATTCCTTTATACGGTGTATAAACCCCTTTGACTTTTAAGATTATTCAAGAGTAATCTTTTTATACGAAGTGTTTTACTAAACGACAAAATGGAATTTTTTTCCCCGTATGTATGTAGCGACAATGATTTCTCCGCCGCCATGGTCATTATTTGGGTTTCGGCTTCCTCTACAAGCCATAACTTTTTTTAAAATGAAAAATAAATTCAATGCTTAATTTTCTTTTATTTTGGTATTGAAAATGGTTTTGAAAGTGTTTTTATTATATCAATGTGTTGTATTGATATCTTGTGATTGAAATGTGGAAATGTTATGTTTCCTTTATGCATGTTTTATGTGATATGATTATGTTATGGTTTATGATATGTTTAAATCTGTTCATATGAGGAATGCATTGGACTTAATAAGTGACGGGTGGAGCCCGCTATAGCTCCTCGATGCATCGGTAGGTCTCATGAGACAAACTAGTGTCTTAGCACGAGGCCTTGACAAAATCTTATTTGTGGTCTTGGCACGAGGCCTTGGCTACGTGGTTATGATAGTCTGTCATTATGCATTCCATCATTATGAAAGTGGTTATTGATATTTCATGTGATTATTCGACTAGTATAATATCCATGTGAGTAATTAAATGGCATTATTTCATTTTAATTTTGCCATATTATGCTAATGTTCAATTCTAAAAGGCTTTTGTTTTAGTTATACATTGCCTTAAATGTTAATGTTTATTTATGAAAGCTTTCGCTATATTGTTATCCTTATTGAGCATCTGAGATCACCCCTTTCAATGTTTTAATTTTTCCAGGATGTGAAAAAGTATATTATGAATGACCTGCAGGGATAATATAAGGGGATATGAAGTGAAGATGTTGTAGTTTTGTTTTACATTATGATGTAATGTAAGACTTATGAATGTATCTAGTGTTTCCAAGGCTACTAAACTAATCGGTCTTTCGAGACTTGATCTTTTGTGATCATGCCAATGTTACGAAGTAATGCACTGACTCTAGGTAGCTGGGGTTGGGGTGTTACAATTGAATTATTTTTTTAAAAAAATAGATTAATTTTAAAAAATAAAGGAATCATATTCAACATTTATTTATATATCAGGATTCTTCTTTAACCGAATATCATATGATCCTTTTAAATCCCTGAATAAAGCCAGTTTATTTAATTTTCAATTTATCATTTTGTAAGAAACACTCCAGATCTCAAAATAAGTCAAAAAAACTTTGAGATTATCAATATTCTACTCATCCAATTATTTCTCCTCAAAGTCTTAAATCATCATATTAAATTTATTATATATAATTATAATTATCTCATTTCTGGTTATAGAATTTTTAATAATTTCACCATTTATTAGAAATGTTATTGAAATCCTAAATAATTGAATAAAGAAATCATCCACTAATTTATATTTTTAATTAATATATCTTTAAAAATATCCTGAATGATTTGTAATTATGTTTCTTTTTCATTTTTAACTTATTCATGAAAACCTAAAGTTTCAAATAAATTTAATTTCCATTCATTATTCCTATATCATGGGTCAACTACTTCTCTAAGTGTTGTAAGACTTGCACATTACATACACTATTATCAAATCAATAATATTATTATCATTTAGTTTATAGTCTATATAGTATTTGGTAACGTTAACAAAATTCATGGTGATATAAAAAACATTTAATATGATTGATCAGATTGGTTTGAAGGCCCTTTATTTTATAATTATTTTGATAATACACCTTTCAAGGGGTCAGGTGGAACCCTTAAAGGCCCACAGGCTTAGAGACAATTACATGACTCGTAGGTCTTAGAGGGAATCACCCAGACAAGAGAACTTGAAACTGCTCCTCCCCAGCATATGTCAGGATATCAGCACTCCACCTTCGTTGGGCTGGTTGTCATGATGTCCTATGAAAAGGTACACAGGCCATGTACTGATGGAAAATCCATACCCTCTCATTCTTCCAATTCCGGTTAGATCTGCTCTAGTGAATGTGTTTGCCATGAATCCTCCTCTAAAGCCTTTTCTCTTGTCATCTGATTGGTACATCTGCATTTCATGAGCCCTGAAGGCCTTGGGGTGGCCCTAAGGCCTTATGGTGGCACAAATTCCTTGAGAATCAACTGGTCTGAAGGCCTTGGGATGCCTGAAAGCCATACATGACCCGAGGACCAAACTAGTGGCTTAAAAGCCCAGATAGATGAAAAGTTCCGGATACTATAGTATTGAACAGTGCATGCTACAGTAAATACTATTGCACCTGCTACAGTACCCGAAAATACTACACCACTCGGATTTGATCTCGGGTCTTTTGGATGCACCTACCAAATCCTCACCAACCGGGATGAGGCTCATGTGAAAAATGTGGTTATCAATTAATCCCCCCTCGTTTCCTTTATGATGGGTCCTCCAACCTAGGGAGATACACGTTCCACGTCTAGGAAATTGCGATGAATAGCCCTAGTCATAATATGAACAGTGTCCGAGCCTGGCGGGACTCAAGCCTGTGTCAGTTCCCCCAGACAGAGAGATGGCCCAACCGGTGAACCACTTGACTAACGCCCTTGGGGCCTGAGTGATTTAATATATATAACCATCAACTCTCTATAGATTAAATGTCTTCTCATCATGTAGTTTGAATCCTTTTTATTTAATATATTCAGAAACTCCAGGGATCTCATTGATCAAAGATGTAACCAATTGAAATAAAACTTATATCCTCAAGATATTACACGTAATTTCTTATCAAAAATGCTCTAATAGCAATTTTCTAAAATTATATGATCTAGGTACTAAAAAATATTTTCATGCAATGTTTCATTGAATCCATATATCAGTACTATATGGGAGTATGCCTCCACTATGATTGAAGTGGGGTGGGGGTAGGATGAATTATTAGAAACCAAAACATAGAATCCCAATATTAATTTTTCCTTATCACAAGTTAGTGAGATTATCTCATAATATTGATAATTGTTTCATTGGAGATAGACTGAGAATGAATATACACTTATTCATGATTTTTAGCAATGTTTTCCAAACCTAATTGTTTTGTGTCTTGTGACACTTTTGATGTAACTTTACCATTATTACATGACTGAAGGAAAATATTTCTTTACATATATTCAGATGACCCACAAGGTTTAGAGCATTAGAGAATTTGGATAATTCATTAACTAATAAATACCACACCTTTCCCAAATAATGGATAGTTCTCCCTCTGTATAAGATACAATAAAATATATATTAATTCTTTAACATATCCCATAATTTGTATATACATGAAATTATTCTTGTCATGTCTTCTGTGGTATTTATCTTTATTATCTAAGAAAAGGGAAACATAATAATGCGGAGAATAAATTATTCATAATGGAATGAGTATACTAAAAAAATCTTGGAATAAGAAATAATGTTGATATTTTAACAAGTAAATATATATTTTCGCATTGTCAATTCAACACAAATAATATGGTATTTATAAGAAATTTTTAGAATGAATAATATTAAACATTAAATATATGAGGAATTCATAGGGCATGGAAGTGATATGTGGGGCCTAGTTATAGATAGACCCTTCATTCCATTATAGGTCGCATGAGAAAAAATATGTAGATTCATTGTTTGGATGATTGGTGTATAACAACCATTCAATAAAAGTCACATGGATAAGCCCTTGAAATTAATATTAATGATAATATGGTCGATGAATTGATGAAAATATAAATATTATATGGATTTATGAATTTCCTTTATTATAATTTTTTTCATTTATACATGTGTTTTTATGTTGATATTAACTATGAACACACTTTGAACTCCTATTTTTGATTGAAAAAGATCATTTTTTAATTATCCCCCCATCTATATTAATTATTCCATAACAACTCATCACTCATTATGATTTATGATTTCCATTAATGGGAATTTTATCTCACCCTATATATTATTCTACATTCCATGTGATATGAATAAGGAATAATTAAATGATCATTAAGGATTAAATAATGTTTTTCATTATATGCTTTTGTTTTTCCAATATAATTTAGAAATAATATCGGTATTTATTCTCTTATTAATACAAAACTGATTGACCCTTCATGATGTGATCCATTGTATCTTTTAAAATTATATAATTAAGAACCATATCTGGGTTATTGTATTCGATTCTACTATATTTATTCTTCAAGAGACATCCCAAGTAACACGACATACTAGAGTTTTTTTGGGTGTATTTTTTTATTTCATGGAAGACTAGTGAGAACAATGTCAAAACCTTAGATCCTATCAATTATTCATCACATAAAAATCCTAGTGTGTAATAATATATTTATAAAAATGATCCATTAATGGGTGGAATCTTTTAATCTATCATGAAACTCAGAACTATGTTATATTATAGAATTGAATCTAGATATACTAGAGTATCATTGAATTTCTTCATAGTGTGATTAGTAGGTTATAATCATCATCAATTCTTTATTTAAAAAGGAAAGATTCAAATTGTACATTGTGAGCGAGTGGCCTAGGGGGGCTGAACGTAATGGAGACTAAGGACATACCCTCTAATATGGTTAACCCCTTCGGTATCTAAATGGTTAATGTTGTAGAAAGAGGACATACCCAGACCATGCATTGCAATATTCTCCATATGATCAGCCACATTATTGGCCCCACAGAATTTGTGACTCAACCGGATTGTGTTGGAGATAAGAGCATGACACTTCCTGATGGGGTACATTAGCGACCATGGAACATGGTCGGTGCCCAAAAGCACTTTGAAGAGAATCTGAGAGTTAGTTTCTGCTTCCGCAATCTCAATACCACCTTGACTAGAGAGGGTAAGGCTTGACAAAAAGCCAAGGGCCTCCTCTTACAGGGAAGTTCCACTTCCAAGGTACATTAAGAACGCCAACACAAATGTGTCGCTGGAGTCGTGGATCACCCCACCGCCCCATATAACACCCACAATACAAGAGCCATCGGAATTCAGTTTCAGTCTTAAGCATGAAAGTTTCCATCTGATCCACAGGCTGCGGGAAGTAGGGGAGTAGGATTCGCCTGGGATTCCATTTGAAGAAACTGGATGGATGGAGCATCCCAAAAGTTATCAATACTTATGGTCAGATCAAGCAACAGACATCGGTTACGAGTAATAATGGATCTCTTGGTTGAAATAGTTCCCTCAAACCACAAAATATTCCACACCTACTAGAGATTCCAAAAACCCGCATGTAGAATTAATACTCTGGCTAGACGTTCCACCCCTGTATTCCAGGGGCCACTGAACCAACGCTCGAAGAAGGGGGAAGCCAATATACGGTGTGCCTGGATATCAGTAAAGCCGCCGAAGAGGAGCAAGACATCCTGATCCCATTCACATTATAAGAAGAGGTGATCACTACTCTCCTCTTTATGCACATCACAACACAAGTAGCATGAGTCCATGGAGATTCCACATTGGTAGGTTATGACATCAGAAGTTTAATTATTCCAGAGACAAAAACCTAGTGAACTATTAAAGCTAGAATCCTTATGGAATGAAATAAGAATTATTGATTTACATTATTTAAATCTCAACATTATGAAATCCTAGAAATCTTGTAATGCAACTCATAACTATGTGGTTTTTCCTTTTTTTGGTCTTTCCCACATCTCTATATTCTATAATGTGAAAACCTTTATTCAAATCTTGTTACAAGTTGGATTTCTGACAAAAATGTCAATGACTTTTCATAGATTGAACTTCATAATTAATTTTACACATCATTATTCCACATATTACATATTCATGGTGAAAAACCTCTACCCATAGTTGAGTCTTTTCATGTTAGATAAATTCATTTATCACATCATAATAACCGAGTGACAAGACCCACAAATATGGGATTATCTAATTCTATTTCCAAACCAATCATGAAACAATATAATATTTGTGGAATTATATATTTCAAATAAAATAAATATCCATCCTATGTACATTAATCTCGATAATTTTAGGAAATTATCACTACCATTCATAACATGATTTTATTAAATGCATCCAAACATCATTTCATTTCTTCTATAGAATCTCCACTCACATCCGAAGATATTAAAAATCTTCAATAACAATTGTTCACATGAATGAACCATGAAACATAATAAAATAATTAATGGATTTCACACAAAAAAATACATACATGAGTCCAATATGATGGTTTTATAAACACCACAACATAAATTAATATTTTGATTTTGATAGTAATCCAATAATGATAAATTCTATAATGTTATTGTATCGATTTAGAATAATTTCTCTCCCTCTTTTTAATTCACATAATAAGTATTTTTCAATCATAAAAATGGAACTATAATAATTCCATTTGTATTAATTAGAAATAAGTATATAAATATATAAAATTTTAACCAAACATAAACTTATTGCATCGAAAATTTCCTTTTATCTACATATCTTACTCTAAAGGATCACTTGAGAAATAAACAATAGTTTTTTACCATTACATTAATAAAAAATTCAAATTATTCCCCTTTATAAAAAATTTAAAATAGTGTAATAGGAAATTTAATCATGAATAATTACAATGATTTTGGAAAAAAATACCCTCCCAATGACATTATCATGTACGGTAATTAATCCATTAATTTGGGTTTTTTATGATATCTTAGAATTTATATTTGGGTGAAACATATTCTAATGAAATCAAAAAATGCGCTAACATATTCTAGATGAATTGGTAATTATTTTTATTATCCTCCAACATTATATTTTTCCAATGATTTCTTTTTAAAAAATTACACTTCAATTTTTACACTCATTCACTAATGATTATGAAATATCTACCTTTAGGTCCTCAAGTTATGAAATCATGCACATCATATAGTATTGGCTTATTATTATTCAACATACTCATATTTTATTATGAAAACAAATGAATAATTTTTTTTCATAAAGGTACATAAATAAAAATTTTCTCTGGTAATGATAGAAAATCCAAATTCATACATTCTCATTGTTAAATAACAATTAACTACTTATTCCAGCTTTTAATCCAAGAAATATTCCTTCGTCCCCTATCTTATTTAGTTTACAAAAAAATTCCATTAATATGGATATATAATGGGTTTATAAATAACTCTAATCTCATTAATCTGGAATTCTTACCAAACAATATATAAACATTTTTATTATCTAAATCATAACATAGATGGAACTGATTTATAATTAAGATAGTTTTGGTTATGGATAGCCTCTAAATAACATTGAAGATTCATTCTTTAATGCATTTTTAATCCCATGTCCATCGAAATAAAATTTTTCTTCTTCATGAATACGAATTTTGGTTATGTATAGTCTTCTCTATTTACGTATTCTCTTGTTATTTTCTAGATATGCCTCAAACACCCTATTATAATATTCTAATATATTTAAGAATCGAAATATTTTGATGAAATACATTGTTTGATTTTAAATAGTTTTAGAGAAATGATTAAATTTATCTATATTTTGTAATTTTACTAATATGAAGTTTGCAATATTAATAAGTGTAAAATAATTAAAAATATAAATGAAATATTTATATCTATTAATTGAATTCAGTTACATCAGTCCATGCACATTCATGTACACTAATATAAGTTTATTTTTTTATTTCCAACAACATGTGACTCTTGATTACTATATTTACATTGTGACATGAAGAACTTATGATATATATTCATATTTTAGAATCAATATATTTATCAAAAAATAATTCCTTGAAATATTAGTGTTATTAATTTTCCCAAAAGGACCATGTTATCAATGCTAATATCAATTATCATTCTTCCTTGTGAAATAATAATTATGATCATAAAATATTTGGAAGAAGATTTGTTTTTTCTACCACTTCATCATAATTGTTCCATCAATAGAACTATTTTTATGGAATTTGAATTCTTTCAAATGATCAAAACATCCACATTATCATGGAGTAGAGTAAGAAAAAGTATAATGTGATTCAACCTATATAAATAGAGAACCTCACTGTATTTTCATTTTCCATTATTGGTACATATAACTCCTTGAACATTAATTGATCATTAATTTTCAAGATTGAATGTTCATCCATATCACCAATGAATATAATTGAAGAGAATATTTTTCTAGTCATGTGGGATAAGATTCCAATTTCATATATCCACAACATCTCCCCATTTTCATCATTGAAATTCTGATCAACCACCATTTCATTCCCCTTAATATTCATCTTCTTAATTTATTTAGAAATTTCTTTTCTGATTAGGAAATTTTTTTTATCCTAGTATTAAATTTTTATGGTGGTTTTTCCATATTGATCACAACTCCCACAATACTCTTTAAGTAATTCAAATTAATTTTTTAATTACACATTTTCCTTTCAATGTTGTTTTTTATATCCAATTAGATCTTCAGATGTAATCCCCCTTAATTCTACAGATTAGTTCAACACATGGAGTACAGGATTATACCATCACACATATTATTTATTCCTATGGACTCCACGATACCTAAAAATTATTTTAAAGATAAATATATATATTCATAAAATATATTCTTCAAAATATACATGGAGGGTTTTCCTTCTATTTGATATTTCTTTCTTCTTCACAACTTCATTTTATACTTGGGCCTTTTACTTTATCTTAACTATTCCATTAGGACTAGACTCGGTGTACATAACATTATGTAACTATTTTCACTTGTAATTTCTATCTCCATCATCAATATTATTAGTTGGTTTTTTCCTTTTTAAGTGACCCAATAAACTTTTTCTTTTTCTTTTCACTATTAAAATTACTATAATTAAAATATTGAGTGTCTAAAAATTTTTATTGTATCATTGACCAATCAATGATATACATAGTATAATTATGAATTTTACCAATTATTTTTTTCACTTTTACTAACTTGAATATCCAAAGTTTTAAACTCCTTGTCATGGTATTTTCTCGTTGAATTTTTAGATTTCTCTTTCATTACCTATTAATCCCTTAATACATAATTTTTGGTTGGTAGATTAATTGTTGTAATATCTTACTTAATTTATTTTATTTAGATAAACCATTTGTGGCTGGACTAAAATTATATCTATATAATTTAATTTGATATTGAATGATCAAAGTATATATATAATGAACAATAATTCATCTTCATTCCATTATTTTTCCTTTTAAAGACACTTTATTTCTTTTAGGGATACTACGAGCTCAACTATAATTTTGATAACTTTAGATATAACCTCATTTAAAATTTCATCATTACTACTCCATGCTTCTAATCCACTGATGTAATATTCTGGTAATTATTATTTTTTCATGATTGATATTTTAAAGTCATTCATAGAGTCATATTTATCTCTTTCAAATTCATTATCACATGAAACGTGTGTATATTCTCATTATTTTATTTCATCCTTGTAGAATTGGATTTCCCTTTACCATTGGGGATTCATCGTATAGTGGTACCACATTCCATTGTGCACATCTAAGATTATATTTTTTTAAAAAATATTTATTTTCTTCTTAATCATTATTAAATAAACCTACTGAAATGTCACTAATACTACCACAAAAAAGGCATTAAATTTTGTCTGGTGTATATATTTATCTTTTATTCATTGATTTTATTTTTAAAATAAATAGATTAATAAAAAAAATAAGGGAAACATCTTCAACATTGATTTATATATCAGGATTCTTCATTAACCGAATATCATATGATACATTTAAATCCCCAAATAAAGACACTTTATTTAATATTCCATTTCTCATTTTGTAAGAAATTATCCACATGTCAAAATAAATCAAAACATCTTTGAGATTATCAATGTTATACTCATCTAATTATCTCTCCTAAAAGTCTTAAATCTTCATAATAAATTTGTTATATGTAATTATAATTATCTCATTTCTGGTTACAGAATATTGAAGAATTTCACCATTTATTAGAAACGTGATTGAAACCCTAATTAATTGAATGAAGACATCATCCACTAATTTATATTTCTAATTAATATATCTTTAAAAATATTATGAATGATTTGTAATTGTGTCTCTTTTTCATTTTTAACTTATTCAAGGTATCCTAGAGATTCAATTAAATTCAATTTCCATTTATTATTCCCATAACATGGGACAAATTCTTCTCTAAGAGTTATAAGAGAATCACATTACATACACTCTTATCAAATTAAATAATACTAATATCATGTATTTTAAAGTCCATATAGTATTTGGTAACATTAATAAAATGCACGGTGATTTAAAAAACATTTAATATGAGTGATCAGAATGGTCTGAAGGCCTTCATTAAATTATTTATTTGATAATCCACATTTCAAGGGGAGAGTTGGAACCCTTACAAGACCTGCATTCTTGGAGACAATTACATGACTCATAGGTCTTAGAGGGAATCACCCAGACAAGATAACTTCAAACTGCTCCTCCCCAACATCTGTCAGGATATCACCACTCCACCTTCGCTGGGCTGGTTGGCAAGTTGACCTATGAAAATCTGCACAGGCAAGGTACTGATGTAAAATCCATACCCTATCATTCATCAAATTCCGGTTAGCTTTTCTCTAGGGAATGTTCTTTCCCTGAATCCTTATCTAAATCCTTTTACCTTGTCTTCTGACTGGTAAATCTACATTTCATGAGCCCTGAAGGCCTTGGGGTGGCCCTAAGGCCGTAATGTGGCACAAAGTCCTTGAGAATCAATTGGACCGAAGGCCTTGGGTGGCCTGAAATCCATACAGGACCCGAGGACCAAGCTGGTGTCTCAAAGGCCCAGTTGGATGAATAGTTATAGCTACTACAGTATTGAACAGTGCCACCTACATTAACTGCTACAGTACCTTCTACAGTACCCAAAAATACTCCACCACCTAGATTTGATCTTGGGTATCTTGGATGCACCTACCAAGTTCTTTCCAACCGGGCTAAGGCTCATGTGAAAAACGTGGTTGTCAATTAAATCCCCATATTTACTTATATGGTGGGTCCTCCAATCCAGGGAGATACAAGTTCAACAACTAAGACATGGAGTTGAATATCCCTAGTCATAATATGAACAGTGTATGTGCCTGGCGGGACTCAATCCAAAGCCAGTTCCCCCAGAAAGAGAGACGGCCCAACCAGGGAACCACTCGACTAATGCCCTGGGGGCATGAGTGATTGAATATATAGAACCATTAACTCCCTATAGATAAAATGTATTCTCATCAAGTAGGATGGATACTTTTTATTTAATATATTCATAAACTACATGAATCTCATTGTTCAAATATGTAACCAATTGAAATTATACTTATATCCTCAATATATTAACCGTAATTTCTTATAAAAAATGTTCTGATACCAATTTTCAAAAATTAGATGATCTAGGAACTAAAAAATATTTTCAGGAAATTTTTCATTGAAACCTAGTATTAGAAATATATGGTAGTATGCTACCACTAGGATTGAGGTGGTTTTGGGGTAGAATGAATTACTAGAAACCAAACCATATAATCCCAATATTCATTTTCCTTATCACAAGTTAGTGAGATTGTCTCATAATATTGACGATATTTTCATGTGAGACAGACTAAGAAACAATAGACACTTATACATGATTTATTGCAAGGTTTTCCAACCCTAATTATTCTATGTCTTGTAACACTTTTGATGTAACTGTCCCAATATTACATGACTGGAGGAAAATATTTAATTACAAATATTCAGATGACCTGCATGTTTTAGAACTTTAGATATTTTGGATAATTATTTAACTAATAAATACCATAGCTTTCCCAAATAATTGTCATTTCTCCCACTGTATAAGATACGATAAAATATATAATAATTATTTAACATATACCATTAATTATATATACATGAAATTCTTCTTGTCTTGGCTTCTATGGTATTTCTCTTTATAACCTAGGAAAATTGAAACATAATAATTTTGAGAATAAATTATTCATAATGGAATGAGTATACTATAATAAATCATGGAATAGGAAATAAAGTTGATATTTTAAGAAGTAAATGATAATTATATAATTTTATATAACTGAACCCTATATTTGTAAACAAATCCATGGTTAATGATTAATACAACCCCTTGGAAAACAATAACTAAATCGATGGTGAAGAAATAAATAATATCAGAATTTAAATTACATGAACTAATACAATAAAAACTATCAAGTATTTTTGGAATATCATATAATTTTTGTTAAGAAGACAACCAATACATAAATACCAATTGGAGAAAATGAACCAAATTTCCAAGACACGTTCAACTAATGAGACTTAATAAATCATAAAGTGGATATTTATGGACCCAACTATGAGTAATTAATAAAAATCCATTCATTATATAAACTAAATGTGTAAAAAAATAAAATTCCTAATTACTTGTTAATAAAAAAAGACGTGTTCAAAATAATGATATATAGATTTTCAATTTTCCACAAATAATAAAGGGAATAGATTTCATTGTAAGAGTCCCTAATACTAACATGGTAATAAGTAAGAATATTGTGTTAAGTTAATAATTTTACCTAATAGATTAATGTTTTTCTATATAGATAAATTTTCATTTGACAAGGAAATTAAAAATAGAATATTTATCTGTAAAAGACATTGGAATAAAAATAATTCCAAAACATAGTGTACAATTAGGAATGAAAAAATAATCAAAGCATATTTCAAGAATATAACCTAAAAAAATAATTAGTGGACTTAAATGGTAATATAGAAAATATAACTCCCATATAGGTAAAACCCATTTAATATAAAGAAGAAAACAGAAAAAAAATTGTAAAAGTTATTTTTTAATACATTATTAATTGTACTATAAAATGAGGAAGAGATAATTCACTTTATGAAGTCATTTACAAAAAGGTGCAGTATTTTTAAAACAAATATTTAATTTTTGAGAGAAATTTATAAAATGGATACATTAAGAGAAAAAAAACTTATGAAAATGGAATGTGTATTATAAGATAATACTTTCTACGTTGAAAATATAAAAAACACTTTTTATTACGTATAAATAGTTTTGTTAAAACCACTATGTAATAATTATTTAGAAATTTCTATTTAAAAAGGGTAATAGAGAAATATAAATATTATATGAGATAATACATAAATTTGTGTCCAAATAAGTAGGATATAATTTGCAAGATGTAAAAATACAAACAAGTATGGGAAACCATCGACAAAGAGGATTAGAATTATTATAAAAAACTTTTTTGAAATGGAATATGTTAATATTAAGTCATTGAATTAAAAATTCATTCTCCCATGAGATGAAAATAATGTAAAATTAAATAAATTATTAGGGTGTAGGAAACCATTCTTGGAAAAAATTATTTCATGATGAATCACTATAACTCAACAAAGAGAGGAGAGATTAGAAAGAACCTTACAAATTATTTGTCTTTTTTATCTAATGACCATAAGAGATAGAATGTGAGACAAATTTTTAAATAAATTTATTTTAATTAAATTTATTTTAAAAATCAATCAATCTACAAAATGTACAACACAAAAGAAACCATGTAGTGAAAATTAATCTTATCATGAAAATGTCGGTTGCAAAAAACCATGACCATTAATCATGCTTAATCGAACATTCTCTAAACCAATTCATAAAAAATTTCTTAATCACTTATTTGATATACATATTCCTATATATTACACTTTATACTCTTAATTTTCATTTATTTATTAAAAATATATTTTTAAGCTATATTTTATTTTCATAATATGATTTTACTAACATTGAGTTTTTTTTATAGTACTAAATTTATATTGTTGGTGTCAATTCTTATGGAAGATTAAAATATATTAATTTAGATATCATTAAAGGTTATTTCATATATTTTTTATTACTATTTATAATTTAGAATTTTAATTTTTAATTATTGTAATTATTTTTTGTGATGAAAAACTCAATGATGAGCATGCTTAGGTAATTTATAATGAATGAATTGTGGAATCTTAATTAATGAGTTAAATATTTTTATTACCATTAATAAACTAAAACAATATTTGAATTTTTATATAGACTCTTCATAATAATAATCAATCTTTTATAGAACATTATAGCATTTTTCATGTATATGGTTAAACCAACCCAAAAATGAGTATACCGTAATCATTGTGTGAGTATGGATATTGAAGCAATTCATTAATTATAATACGATTATAAAGGAATTATAATTAAATTATTTCTATGTTATTAATTTTATGGATTATAATTTTAAAGAGATAAAATAATAAGTAAAATGAAAAATAAGATGTTATAAAAAAATCTATTTTCCTCTGGGTGTGTTCGTTTTAGGTGGTTACTTTTACAATGATAACTATTTGATAGTGTTACTTATATAATTCTAAATTTTTATTTATAGAATATAAATCATAATGATGATAACATATCTAATCACAAAACTAATTTACAATGAATTCTATTAATTTTGGTTATGAAAAACTAAATGCAGCATTCATGGATATATTAGTCTGCACACACACACATGGACAACGATATCATATTTTTGATTAAATGTGAGGGGAAATGATCATGGTTATACATTCAATATAATAACATTTTGATTATATTATTTATAATTTTTTAATTATATAGATGCAGTTTTAATATATTTTTGGTATGGTATATGAGAATGATAATTAATTGAAGTTTTAGGGTAAGTAATACCCACATCGAGGGTCTGGATATTTTCCTAAATCATACTCATAAAATAGAGGACTTGGGAAACCATTTTGGGACGATGGGATTTAAAAAATGTAAAGGGAATCTAGGGGATGTAAAATATTAATATTTTTCGGGGAATTTCTAATAAGAGTTATTTCATGAATTGGTGTAAGTGAGATCTTTTTATTGGTGTAAAATATTGAAAATTCAATGTAAAATATGTGAGGTAAGGGGTAGGAATAAAATTTCATTATATTGGTGACTTACATGGGAAAATGTTGGTGATACATGTGGGTATGAATTTGAAAAGTGAAAAGGAATTCCATAAAGACTAATATTCATGTTAATTTTTTTATAATTTGTTCCAAATATTATTACCCATTTTAGAACTTATAAATGTTTATAAAACATTATACAACATAAAAATTTTATTACTAAAAAAATAAGATGACCTCACATACATAATTTTTTGTTATGAATAAAAATTTGGAAACATTTTTATCTAATCCAATTTCAAAATATGTGAATATTAACTTTTAAATTATTATAAATAATATATAAAAAAATAATTGAAATTTATTTAATCATTTAGTGTTCTTCATATTATTTTTCATTAATTACGAATTATTTTACTTTTAATATATATATATGTTCCAAAAAACAAATGAGTCTTATTTTTATACATTAAAATGGAATATAACATATTATAAGATTTTTTATTGATGATTAAAAATATTAAAATCAATTTTTATAATATAATTTCAAAAATTGATAATAATTAATTTTAATATAAGTGCAAATAAAACATAATAGAATTGTAGGATAAATTCTCCTTATAAAAAAATTAATACCTTATTAGTAATAACTATTGGTCAAATTTTAACTTATTTTATAGTATATATTTTCCATATATTTCATTACAATCATAAAATGACCATGATATAATAAAATTCATAGTGGACAAAGTGGAAATCTTTAATAAAATATAATTTAATGGAAAATTATATAATTAGTTATATAGATATAAAAATTTAATTTTATTAATTTATTTCCTTTTTTTATTTTTATAAATATCCTTTTATATAGTTAAAAATAATTATTCCTTTATATTATAAGGATAAATTACAAATGTAGTATTAATTTTAATAATGGTGTTATGGTTTTTTTTGTTCTGTGATGTGTGTGTAGAACGACCTCAAACAAATTTTGTGTTAATGGATAATATAATTTAAAATATAGTTTTTTATATCCCACCTTATATGTAATATTTCTTCATAATTATAATATCCATAAGTTTAATTTTTGTATCTATATCATAATTAACCATACCTAGGTAGATGGTCAATGGTTTACATAGGATATGATATTAGATTTTTATTTATAAAATATTGATGTAATCCCATTATAATGTTAAAAAATTCATGCATAATATCATATATAATTCTATTAATGAAATAAGATATGGATCTATAAATATTAACTTATTGCAACCCATTAATAAGATTAATATTCTTCAGATATAATAATTATATCACAATGTGTTTCTTAAATTCAATATCAAATAGTTTATGTGGTGATAACATAATGGATGTAGGAAAATAAAAAATACAAAGTGATATATTACAATAAAAATTCATTATATGTTTTTGCAAAGCCTTGTGCATATTCTCTTAGTCATAGTGGTTGATTCTTTATAATTTCCTCATTGTCCCTTGGATTGAGCCATTGGTATTCATAATGTCTAAATCATTTAAAATTATATAGTAAATTTTATGTGTCTTATATTATTCCCTTTATATTGGGTACAAGATAGGATATATATCTACACTTAAAGAATGGTCTTGTTACCTTCAAACAAGCGTTGTGTCTTTTTTCCTCGAATAGTAACATGATTGGAAGTATATGTATTTTTCATTTACATACATGAATTCCTTTTAACATAGTGGCCAACCATATTATTCGTCTCACGTTTATATTAATTATCTAAATTTCTAATGTTACCATAGATAAAATATTTACTTTTTATTTTCATGTAACTCATGTAGTTCTTCTTGATTTTTTTGACACTTATGAAATTTAATCTTTTTTCCATCATCAAACTCATCCCCAAACATCAAATGAAACTTATACAATCCATTCTTTGATGTGTTTGGAATTTTTGAAGGACTAGATATTTTAATTATAACATGATGTTGTGATTTGATGACAACAAAAAGATTTCATTCACCAGAATCTATCTCATTTGGTTTCTCATTAGGACCATCACCCCATTTCTCATTGTCCTTGTTGGTAACTGAGTTCCTCCTAATTCCACAATAAAAAAATATACTTGACATGAGTTACAAAAAAATTATATTCCAAATATAATTATGAAAAAATATTTCTCAATGTTTCATACATTCTGACACCATCATGTTATATTAAATTTATTTTATTTTTATTTATATCACTCTTGTTTCAACCAATGTTTCTTTTGGATTGGTTTCTTAATTATCATAATCCTCAAAAATAATGTTCACAAATTACCATGGGAACTCTGACAATATTTTAACCGAAAAATCATTGAAATATATACTCCTAAAATTCATCTAACTCATAAAATTATATATATATTAATATATACCTTAAAAAATTATTATATAGGATTCAATATATGATATCTCTAGTCACTTCCTATTAGTTTCTATAAATTTTTTGTTTAAATCCATTAAAATGTTTTGTATGTTTTATGTGAATGATCTGAATTATATCCATGATAGTATCTAAAAAGGAATATGGTCGGCCCACTCATCATGAACTCATTGATTATCGAGTTGAGACTCAGGTAGACTTTTTTAAGTGATTACCCATATTTGATTCTACATCACAGTCACATCCACTCACTAGTATCTATATAGGGATTTAATTTAATGGAAACCAAAAATTCAAAAATTAAATAAAAATTTAGGATTCATTACTAAACAAATAATGATCTTGATGTTTTTGTATAATGTTCCCTATTATTATCCACAAAAAATGTGACATATTGAATTTCACCGCAATAAACCTTTTTGTTTATCTGTAACATTTAAAATATAATCTTATATATCTTATCAACCCCTTGATGAAATTTATAAATATTAAATTATCATCCAACAATAAAATACTTATATCAATTTTCATATAAACACTAATTTCATATCTATTATGATGCCTTAGGTATATTCATCCCATAATTACATAACTTAATGTAAAAATGACATTACATATATTCCCAGAAAATTTTAGGTTTACTGATTTAGAGAGGTAGGAAAGTTCATTGAATAATAAATCCCATTTATTTATCAATAGTTATATAATTTTTTCCACTATATAAGAAACTAGTAAATGCATAATCTGTATTTAACATCTTCCTTAATGTTTCCAAAAAAAAATATTATTTTAGACGTATCATGTGTTTTACTTTTCTTCATAAATTGGGGAAAAAACATTATAATAGTGATCTAAAATGATCAGTATAGAAAGTAATATACTAGAAGATATCATAAAATAAACATGTCATGAATAATATGATATGAAATAAATGATGAATAAATAATATTATGTAACTCATCATAAGTGGTTTTAAAAAATCAACTGTTATCGATATAAATAAACACATGGATAATAGTAAATCAATTTATGGTAATGAAATGTATAATTTCATGCTATGAAAATCCAATGTCCAATAAATTGAAAACTATCAAGGCCTTGTACGAAGACATTTAAATTCAATCGATACTGTATCCAATACATCTAAATAAATAGGTGGTAATGCACTAAATACCAATTCTAGTTCAATTAATTACACATAAAAATTCATAAAGTGGTTATTTTGAGTCCCACATATCACTATGTATGTCCAATGAATTTTTAATAAATAATATATTAGTAAAAATTCAATTTATAATCCACATTCCTTCTTAATGAATAAAAATCTATATCAAGATGAAAAGTATATGGATCATCAATATTTCCCCAATCAAAATGTGAAATATATTTAAATGTAATAAACCCTCAAAATAATACCATATATATTAATATTATTTGTTTATGTCAATAAGTTGACAAAATTTATCAATATATTAATATATTGGTGAATCTCATTAAAATAAATAAATGAATAATAGAAATCATTTCATTACAAAGTGGGTGACTAGGAAAAATAAAATAATCAACAGATTTTCCCTGACAATAAACCACCACGAAAAAAAATATAATTAGGGAATTTTCAAGGAAATTCCAACACGATAACTCCCAATATGGTAATAATTTTTAATATAAATTGGAAAAATTAATTGAAAGGGTGATGCTAAATTTATAAACCCATAGAAACAAGAAGTTACAAGCCACGTTCAAATTACGTTTTGGAAAAGTTGAGTGATTTTTTTAAATATAATTAAATTAAAAAATAATCTCAATTAATGGATACTTATAAATATATATAGTTTATAAAACATTTATATGTAGTGGAATATATAACATTTTATTTTGAAAGATTTGAAATCCCATTCCAATATTTTAAAATACTTCAATTGAAATAAAAATCCTAAAAATTAATCAACCTTAATTTAATGTTTAAAGTTTAAATATAACCCTTATATGAAATAATTCTTAATATGGTTTCCAAATAAGAAATATAACATTTAATATAATGGAAAATAGGTATACATTTGGGAAACTGCCACTAAATTGGATGATAATAATTATCAATAATGATTCAATTTTCGTGGAAGAAATTTATCAAAGGAAAATATTTTAATTGAAATGTTATTGTACATATAGAATAATATAATGTACTATGAAATAAAATATTAATGTGGAAGCAACCAATATTGAAATTAATAACATCGAGAAGAATCATTATAACTAAAAAAGAGAGTTGTGTTACAAATATACCATTACAACTATCATGTCTTTGGAATTAAAATCCCATAAAAGATAGAATGTGATATAATTTTTCTAATAAAATAAATTGAATGTTATTTATAAAAATATAAATAAATTTTCAATATATAACAAAAATAATTAAACAATTGTTAATAATGATTCATATCTCGATGGAGAAAAATTGAGTTCAAAAGCCTGTGGCCATTACTCCCTCTTTGAATAACATTCTATAAAGCCCTATATATCAAAATACATATCTTAATCACTAATTTCAAAACTTAATTCATACCAATTTCCCATTATAATCATTATTTATTATTATTATTTATATTAGATATATTTTATTTTTATCATCTGATGTAACTAGCTATGATTGTATTTTTAATACTAGATTGACAATGGTTGTGTTGATTCTAATTAAAAAAATCATAGTTATTATTTTTCAGAAAAATAAATGTACAATAATTATAATTTTATAATTATTTATAATTTTCTAATTTCTTTTTTAAAATATTTATTTTTCTTTTCATGTTGATAAAGTTAGCGATGAGATTGTTTTGGTAAATTATAACTGACAAACCATAATATCAAAATTAATTATTTAAATTTTTAAATCACCGTTATTAAAAATTATTAATTATGTATTAATATGGTCTGTTTAAGGAATATTATTATGAGAATAAAATAATGGAATATAAAGAATTCACGGAGGCCTTAAATGTTGGAGACGAAGTGCATCTAATCAAACAAAAGCCTCACATTTAGGGGGATGGAAAACCAGATTGGAATAAATAATGGGGTGTTTCGTGGGTCAATCTTGGAGGTAAGGAGATCCGCAATAAAATACCTTATTTCCATGTGTGATTCAAATTATATCAAAAAGGTAGTTCTTTTATCTTATAATGTCATTATAAATATACCAATGAGAGTAATTTCTGTCTTGAAGAGAGATGTATATGATTGAAGAATCTATTTTATTCATAGTTGGATTAATTCATGAGGACTATAAAATCGATAGTACATTGGGTAGAACATTATCCTCAACAAAACGTGAATAACCATGGCCATATAACTCACTGATAGAAATCAACACTAAGCCTACTGAGTCCTAAGAAACTCTGCAATCTCTCATGATTCAATAATTTCAAGATCCATCAGTATTGAGATTAAACCTACTGCCTGAGGGATTGAATTAGATCAATTTTCCTGAAAAAACACTCTCTAGATAGAATTCATGGATACCCTTACAAATATTTATCTTCCTCATTGATTGAGGATTAGTCATAGTGTTCAAAAATCATCCCATATCAATTGCACATCTCTTGGAAAAAACATTGAGGTCTATTCTAGAGATCTTGATACCTTCCATTATGGCATTGTTTTTTGTATTAGAGATAGTCCATAATCTATCTATAAGGATTATGGTCCTCATATTAATCTCCAGTTCATTAGTATACACCTTTTGAAACCAAAAATAATTTAATTTTTTATGTTTCCAACAATGAATTCAAATCCAGTTAGATCCCTAAAACCACTCCAAATACCCATTTCCAAGATGCCTTCAAAAAAACATGATTGGTTTGTACTTATTTGGTGTTACTCCATTAAGATAATTTATAAATAATGTAAATATATTTACACCTGATAATATCATTTATAAAAATAACTTTTTTCTAGTTATGCCATACGAGGAAATTGATCGTGATGGGTAAAAGAAATAAATTTTGTTACTTGAAAAAAAAAATCATTTTTAATCTTGGAATGTTTGTTTTAGATAATTATTTTTAAAATTATGGATTATGGGAAAAATTAAATATAAAATAAAAAATATATATTTCAAATATAAGAAAAATGACATAAATAAAATATTTATGCACTAACATATTTGTATAACCTCCCATGAAATGTGCTGTTGAAAACCAAAATGTGTCGTTCATGGAGGAGGTAGTATTCACACAAAAATGAGAAACATTTTCATTTCATGTTTTAATATGAGTGTAATTGATAATGGATATATCATCAACATAATAACTCATCAGTATATTATTTATACTCATTTCATTATATTCATAATATTTGATTTTTTTGTATAGGGTTGATTCAAAGCATAATGAATATAATTTAAAGGAAAAATTAGTAATCATATTTAGAATTTTGTTTATTCCACTAAAATATCAACTGAAAATGGAGGAAATAGGGAAATAAATTATGGATAAGGTTATCCGAACATGTAAATGCAAAAAACTTGAAGTAAAATGGATTCAAATTTTTCGATTTTTAAACTAGTGGTGTGGATTGAAATGTTTGGATGTGAGGTCCATTTATATATAGATAAAATAGATAATACCATGGACAAAAACGTTATGAAATTCCTTAGAATAGAATTGCATGATATTTAAGTATATTAGGTGGGAAAAGTTTCCATATCCATGTGTATATAAATTTAATATATAAAATATTTAATATAGATGGTCCATTGTAAGTATAAATTAGTAAAATTCAGGTCACTTTAGATTACCCAAGTAAAATGTTCATAATTTTGAATAAAAAATATATATGGAAATTATTTTAATATAAAATATAAATGATAAACCTTCTAATTAAATTTCAACCTAATAAACATGATTTAGGACATTATTTAATATAATTCAATTTCTAAATTTGTGAAAATCTACATTAAAATTAATATATATAATTCATATAAAAATGATTTTCTATAAAAATATCATCTAAATCATTCAATGTCCATAATATTATTTAATATTAATTTCCAATTAAATCATTGTTTAATTTATTTAGAAATACATTTTACAATTATATTTGAGTAAAATTTTTAAAATAAATAAATTTATTTTAAAATAAACAATCCTTAGAGATGTATCGTTCCTTGACAAAATAAATGGTTTACTATTGTAAAAAATGTTAACCTTGATAAATTAATTTTATACTTAAAAATGAAATTTAATCCATTACCTAATTTGATAATTATGATTTAGAATGCGAAGTTAATTTTGACTGATGTAATTTCACAAGGTGAGAAAATCTAATTTTAAAATATGCATTCATTACACAAGACTTCATAGAAATGTATCTTCCTAGTATAAAATGATCATATAACATGCCTACTAATTACTATTGGAATGATTTGAATGTATATTATTCTATATATTATATATAAATTTAATTAATAATAATTTTTTAACATTAATATGATAAAATTAATATCCAACAAAGGGGTAATTTTTCATAAAA
Source organism: Viscum album (assembly GCA_963277665.1). NCBI lineage: Eukaryota > Viridiplantae > Streptophyta > Magnoliopsida > Santalales > Viscaceae > Viscum > Viscum album. The sequence goes on along the minus strand of OY728135.1, from coordinate 1,541,085,281 downwards.
TATATTTTTAGGAATATAGAGATTTTATAAGTAATTTAGATATTGTAATTAAATTTTCTCAATAGATTACTGTTATTTTTATTTTATATATATATTTTATATTGTGATTACAAATATATATAACGAGAAATTCTAAAATTACTTTTAAATTATAGAAACACTTTCAATAAAGTTGTTACAATTTATATTCACTCGGTGAATCATGTAGAGAAACTTATAAAAAACATTAGGTTTTAAATAAAAAATGAAATATAAAATCACAAGGAGTTACATGGATAATCATTGGTGTATGTTAGATTTTATCCTGCTACCCATGATATAATTTACTATCAAATTATCATCATATGAAGCAATAGGATTTTCTTGAACTTTGATTATAATATTAAATAAAAGAATCAACCAGACGAATAATCTTCACTTCCCAAACCTCAAGTGCATTTGATATTTGGATTTCGTTTGTAACATTATTATCCTCTAAAACAAAATACTAAATACAAGATTTAATTATCCCTAGAATGTTTTAATAAATCTATTTGTGATTCAACATTTATTTACTAGACTAAAATCGAGGAGGGTTTCCAATTATTATTCCATGAACCGTCCTATGTCGGGGCTCAAGTCGTAACTACCCCAATCCCGCCTCAAAAGGTTAGGGGTAGTTCCTAGTCCCATATGCATATCTTACATGGGGAAGAATTTTTTGAAGTATCTATATTCACACAAACAACATCCTCGATGCAGTCGTATTATGGGAAATAGTAAAAGATGCAACATAGCTACAAATTAATCCATACATGCATAACCTCTAGCGTGTAAAATAGTACTACCATTCAAACTAAAAATTAAAGGGGAAACTACATTACATACATTAATTTTGTCCCTACCTGATAGAAAAATTGAAAATTAAACTACTGAGATTGATCATATCATGAATCATAAGCTACAACAACCATATGTGATCAAAAGTACCATGTATCCCTATGATCCTATGAAGTAACTGGAAACTTGTCCATCGTATGAATAATAAAAGACATGTTTATGATAATTCCATGCATGTGTGAGTATATAAATACATTTTGGATCCCTTGAATGATGAAGATGGTATAGTAAGACATACAACATGAAATAAAATACATTAGATAGTACACAAGATACAAGATACAATAAAAGAGAAAAGGTCAACCCAACCATGATAGAGAGAGAGGGTTAGGAACCTAATGAAACACATAGGTATCAACAAAATGAGTAGATGAACTAAATGTTGAATCTTTTCCATTTATAGTTTGATATTGGACTCATCCAACCATGAGCATCTAACCACAGAAAGCATGTGGTATGTCCTGCTCATCTTTACCTACCATGGAAATAGAGTAACGAAATACATGTGTGGATACATGAATATATATATATATGTGTGTGTGTGTGTGTGTGTGTGACCAGTAAAAATAATCCCAAACAATGGATTAAGGGAATCTCCATCTCACAGCTCAACCTAATAAGAAGCAAAATGAACAGTTCCAAAAGTCTATCAACAATGCACAACATCTCATGCATCTTAACATATGTAACCATCCATGTTCAGCCAAGCCTCATTGCTTTTACACATAGTCGACGGGGAACCATTACAAAGTAACGTACCTACACCCTATTACTCCATGTGGTTTTATTTTATCTATATCTGTGGAGGACTCACACTTATGATGATGGGGGGTTCCACTTTAGTGTCAAGAGGGCCTATCCATATGATTATAGTGGTATTCCACTCACTGGGTAGAGTATCCATGCCCAATATAATAGGGAGTTCAATTATATAGGTCAAAGAAACACTCCCTAGTACAATTGGGTTTTCCAATCTGGTCATCTAGGATCTACACCCAATCTAGTTTGATGATCAACTTAAAATTCTAGGACACATGCCCTTGTGAGACATGGGGGTTCTACACTAGTCATTGAGGACCTACTCCTTGTTTAATTGTTGATTCAATTCTGAAGGAGCCTCCCATGATATTACCCCTTCACTATTTTCCTCATGAATATCCAAAATAGGTTCCCTTTCAAGATCATTCAATATTATATCTCATAAGACACAACTAAAGGAATAATTGAATTTTATGTGGAAAACACTCTAGATAAGAACCTTGCAGGAAATAATCTGGGTCATCAAAAAAGGATATATGAAATGTTTAATTACCTTAAAAAGTAATCAAAGGGAACACAGTGTGTGAGGGGACACTCAGGTCCCGCTCGACCACATGGTCATGTCCCTGGACGACACACAGCTACAAACCCATGTAGCAGTACACATCGTGTAGGTGGACTACATACCATGTCCATCATAAATAGAACAGATGTATGTACTTACAGTCGTGTACATGTACATAAACCCATGTTCTAATACATACATACACATTGTGCTCCCTCACAATTGGTGTTAATTGTGTGACCTTGCTACATCTATGTACATTGGTAAACAGTGTGCTACTTCACATGGGGTGCCGCCTGTGCGACCTATCCATATCGTGTACTTAAATAAATGATTTTGTGTCTGGGCTTGTACTCCCACAGAGAGCCCTATTCATGTGACTCATCACATGACTCATCCACCCATTGTCTGGGAACAAAAATTGTAGGAGGTCTACACACTGTTGCATCTTTTTGTATTTCCAAAACCAAAGCTGTCACACTTAAGGGGATACATGGAATGTTTTAATTCTTGTATATATAGTGTAGTCAAGATTTTATATGATACATAGATACATGATACACTACATTAATTATTTTTACACATTTAATTTAACCATATATTTAGCTTAAATTAGTGGATATAAAAATTTCTCATGGTTCTTGATCATCTTTCGCCATAAATCATATTTTGTTTCTCATGGGAGGTTTGTGACAAGTCTTACATGATCCAGTATCATTCCTATATTTATTTACTCAATCTCATATCATAAAAATGATAACCCATGACCTTTAATTATCCCAAATCTATCTTTGTTTTATAGATACACCTTTTTTTGTGAAACCTTTGTGATTTAGGGGGTCTGATGGGGCTCAGATCACATGACAATGTCAAACGTGGACTATGGGGTCCAACATGTGAAGAACACAAAAAATTGGTATTAAGTTACAATAAAAAATATTTAATAATATCTGGACAATTGTTTATGGAATAAGATCAATAATGAGAATAAAATGTAACAAAATATTGAAAAATCTATTAATATTTTAGTACAGACACACATGCTCAATTCACTATTTCAGAAGATCCAAAAAATTAGGATCGTTCTACTCAATATATTTTATCACATTGGGAATAAAAACCAATTTGTGTGTCCTACTAAGATATTGGATGTTTTTTTATTGAATAAAATGATATCCAATGATTGGAAGAGGTCATTGCATTCTCTCTGCTCCGATATACTTTGATATAGAGTTTCATCGTCATTTGATGTGATTTTCCAATAGGAGGGAGATTAGGAGAATTTATTGTTGGTGCTAAGTTGTTGATGAAAACCGTAGAAAATTCCCCATGGAATTAATTTAAAATAAAACCACTTAGGTGAAATTAATTAATTTATCAAATTAATTATTTAATTAATCTAATGAACGTACAACAAATAATTGAGATATTGGAAAACCCCATGTCGACTTATTTTAGGATGCACATAGATGGAAAAACAAATTAACTAATCAACCATGGTGTCAAATTTGTGATTTGATCATCAATTTAAGACTTCTCATATTTCCTTTAAGAAAATGTATATACGTAATATATATTTATTATTATTATAATAAAATTAATTCGTGGAACATTCTTCCTCATAATCAAATGTTTTATTAATTCCAAGATCTATAAATATATATAGAAATATGTCAATGTCGTTAATGAAAAACAAATAGGGTCTCTAAATTTGTCCATCCTTCAATATTTTGTTCCTCGAAAACAAAATTGAGACAAGAAACATAGGATACTAATATTGCACTTGTATCTACCCTTTGAGGAACTCTCATTATTGTTCTTCTACTGAAAAAAACACGAACGAAGCGGATGGTACATTCATGAATTGTCCTCTCATGTCGATCCTTGATTTCCACTAGGTTCTCTGTAAAAGTGGATCTATCTTTGATATCCATCTCACCCCTATTGATGATGTGTGTGGGTTCATGTACATATATGCTCAGCTACGACTCGTGGATGATATAGTACACATGTTTTATATGTAGTGGTAGGGTGTGGCAGTATGAAACCTTGTCAACCATCTGGAAAATGTTGAATGACCCAACGAACCTTGGTGATAGATTCTATCTTTTATGTGATCCTCAAAATTCCTCTTCATGGGGATAATCACTAAAAAATCATCCTTTATCAAACTCCAAGAGAAAATACTGGTGAATTTCATAAGATTTATATATTGATGACCAACTGATTATCCAATATAGAACCTAAAAAGTTTTTATTTTGATGGTAGAGTGGTAGAGATTTATGTATTTAAACTCTATCAAATTCATGTGATCCTCCCAACTCTGGATAGAGTCTAACATGAAATCATATCCTCCATCACCTACATATTACCCTCATTGTAACACCCCAAGGTTATACTAATGAAATTATTATATAATTTATTCAAAAACTAATCTATTCAAAACAAAATAACTGATATTTAATGGAGATAGTTATAACCTGGATGTTATATATAATATTTTCCCTTCTATGATAAGAATTTCAAAAAACTAATAGACACGGTTGTGATTATTTTTATATTTAGAGTTTGATAGGATCAACAAACATTTTTAGTGAATAGTAATATACCCTTATGAATATTTATATGAATAGTAATATGACTCATATCAATTGTAAAACATATTATAATTTTATTTAATTATAGTTATAATATATTGTGATCTTGATTAATTTTTCAAGGTCATATAAATTGAATTATATTTTTCATATTGTTTTTTATATAGATTACTGATTTTTTTAAAACTAATTTAATCATATTTAGATTGTTATTTAAAAAATATTCACTTTATTTTTTAATTAATAACCTTGATATTATATTACATTGAATTAATGATAATTTTATAAAATACATTAGTTTTTCATCAATAGTAAAAATACAATTATGAGATTCTAGTATATTTAATGATATCGTTAATGATATAATCATGATGTAATAATTATTCTCGAATATTGAGTGATAAACTATGATTTGTAGAGTCCTATTTTTTCCAATAACAAGGTCCAACACCATGGGAAAGCCCATGGTTTTCCAATATAACTAATTAGTTTTCCTTGGAAATTAATAAAAAACTCCCTCTCTTTTACTATAAATATCAACCCATTACTTCATTTTATTTCATTCCAAATTCAAAATCTTAGAAGATCTGGTAGTTTTTTATCCATAGGGGTTCTACCAAGGTTTCCTCATCCCCCCACCACATATGTTCCCAACCATTAGGTTTTAGTAATTACTATACAAGGTAACGGAATCTACCCTCCTCTTTTTGAAGCACTACTTTTATGTAAATATTTTTAAATTTCAAATATATTATATTGGGTTATTTTATTCCATATACACCATAATATACTTATTATGTAAAGCTTATTAGATACCCAATTTTAATCTCATCAACATTTTTTTAAATTATTATGTGACGTTGTTAGGCTGTTGAGTTTACGTAAGGGAATTATCAACTTCACTTTTTTTTAATTTCATTTATTTTCATTTTCTCTATTAAAATATCCATATAAAAATGTTATAATAATTCCATTCCCATAAATATACTATATTGTTTTTATTCCAATGGAATAATAAATCATCATCTCTCTTTTCTCATCCTTCAACATAAAAATGAAAACATCGTCTGAGATTTGTTAATTTATTGCATTCAAGGACGACGAGGTTTCAATTTCTATTTACTTCTTCATGGGTGGTCATGAAATTATTTTTATTGTTGAACCAGACTAAAATATGTGTATTATAACCTATTAAATGTTTTTGAAGTATTATATATTCATAATACTAATTATAATGACAAACTAGTTTGTAATAATCGAGATGTCCCCAATACAATTTAAATGGATTCCAAATATGTTCTTTCTAATAAATCATACCCGTACAATGTAATAAAGTTATAAACATATATATATATATATAACAATTTAAACTTGTGGATGATAATAAATAATATATATATATATATATATTTTAATTCTACATAATAATATTCATTCCACATAAACTCTAATACTAATAATCAAGCGAACCGATCATGAAATCAAGGAAACGAAGACTCCAGAACAACTGAATTCAATCATATAAATTATCAATAAGGATATAAATGAACTGAATAAATAATAAATGAATTAAATATATATATATAATATTATTAATTAGTTAATTATTTTAATTAATCTAATTATATATGACATTAAGGATAAGTGTAGAAATCATTCAGATATAAGGTATGGCATTTCAACCCACACCTCCATTTTCAATCAGGTTTCACTTATCCTCTACTTAATTCAATGAAATTATTATTTATTCTTATAAAATTATAATATATTATATTTTAATGTTATATATATTTTTACCAACCTAAATCATCCATTATTTTATGGGGAGTCACATGCTTTAAAATGATCTCTCAAAAAAATCTTCCCAAAATTCATTTATGTTTCCAGGGAACTTCTAGAATTCTTAATTTGTACAAGTACACACTACAATCTGTTTTTAGCCACCATTATTTTTAAAATGAATCATTTTATTATGAGAAATCTAAATTTTATCCCATCTAATTTAATAAAAAAAATTTAAAATAACTATTTTTTTATTAGTAATAGTGTACTATCTCAAGATATACCTGATGATTTTCTAAGAGTAATTAAATCAATTTAAAAACTATTTTTGAATATAATTTTATAATTTTGAATTATCATTTATGTAATAATCTACAACATTTTTATTGAATTTTTTAATATTAGTTTAACTATGGATTCTCTATCATAAAACCATTCACTAGATTACTCGGAATGGTTAGTGTTTCTTTGTATATAATATTGAATGTTATTTCATATGTTCATGTTGTTTATGTTTATCACCTTTAATAAAATGATATTATTGGTCTTAGGAAGATTTGTGTGAGTCCCACTAAAACCCCTCTATTCATCATTAGATCTTATGATAATGACACAGATATATACTTGGATAAGACATTTCCCATTTATAGATATGATTTTACCAAAGGCCTTAATCATTTTAAAATTTCTTAGATAAGGGCTTGATGATATATTTCAAAATGTCTGGAATTTTTCATTTCTCTCATTATGAAAATTTTAATTTATTTTTTATGAGGTTATTCTACTAGTATAATACCTATGATTATGCATAATTATGGAATTATTTATTCATCACTTATTTTTAAATAGTATGTTCATGTTAATTTTTAAAAGCATGTGTTTATAGTTATTCATTATGCCTAATTTTTATGTTTTTTATAACTTAAATTGTATTACATACCCTTTCTGAGCATCTGAGCTCACCCATTTCTTATGTTTTATTTTTCCCAAGGTGGTGATGATTAATATGATGAATGACATTCACGAATAACCAAGGGGTTTATGTGTCATTTGAAATATTTTGTTATGTTGAATTTGTTATCAAGTTGTAATGTTGAAATTGTGTATGTATATCATTTTCCAAAAACAGTAAACTATGTTTTTCTATAAGTATATGACTTTTTTAATTATTCCAATGTTATAAATAATTCACTGGCTTCTTAAAACTGGGGTTTGAGCATTATAGTTGTTATCAGAAGATTTTTAGTAGATAACATTGAAATTGTATTTATAAAATGTATATTTCTGAACAAAACACTAAGATATTCTTTGAGGATAAATATACAAGAACGGCCTGGAAATTGTTTAAGGAATAGTTTATATATATTTATAGAATATACATCAATTTCCTAATACTACTAGTGGACATGGATATAGAACAAACGTACCTAGGATTAACAACTCTAATAAGCAGTTTTGAGCTTTACCAAGGGTATCCTAGTACACAACAACGTGCCTTACTACACAACTTGTTTGAAACTCCATGCTGGTATGATTAGGATAATTCACATTTTCATTACAATCCATTATAAAATAATTAAATGTAAATTTTTCCTCAATGATACCGTGTTTTTGTTTATGAGACTAGTTATGAATAGTATTTCAATTTATGCTAATTTATTTTATAAGTTTGTATTACAAATTATGACTCATAACCTAATTTTGAGTAAGAAATTATTTGAAAATGGCACCTAGTTGAAGGATTAGAAACCTAATGAATGCACATATCCCATGTATGGATTTTCCAATATTTCAAGCTAATGGCGCTGGTATTAGAGATGATAATCGTGCTGAGAATATTATAAATATACGAGGGCATATAACTGATGTTATGAAAAATAACCATAATTGTATGGAGCATTATGATTCACAAAGTTAAATAGAAATGTTAGAAAACTTTATGTGAAATCATTCAATTAGACTACAAACCCATTTGTAGCTTACCTATTGATTATTTACCTAGAAAGGATATTTTTCTCATAGGGATGTAATGAAAGAGATAATGTTTTTATGGAAGTGTATAATCTATTGGGATATGTAGTTTAATGATGGACATTGATTCAAAACACAAAGTTGGAATAAGAATTAGAAGAAATGAAATTAGGGTATTTTAAGGGAATATTTTTAGAAAAAATATCTTTCTCATGGACAACATGTGGATATCGAGATACAATTCATGTATCTAAGATAGAAAGAGGATGAAAATGCTCCAATGTATGAAGAAAAATTTACATGGTTATAAATGATTTATTTAGACTATATATGTAATCCAATTATCAATATGGATCAATTTTTTGATGGTTAAAAACAATTCCGCTGATGGGAACTATGCTGCCAAAGTTTTTCATCATAAGAGAACATTGTCTCATGTACTATCAGGATGAAGAAATAATTCTCTATGTATTATGAATGTAAGGTAATATAAGAGAGAAAGGGGGTTGTATAAGATTTACTAGATAAAGGGAATAATAAATAAGATAAATTTCCAACATGCAATACATGTGTAAGGAAATACCCTTGTTCTATATTAAAAAGAAAATACATGTGCAAAAAGTGTGGACAGAAATACTATAATTCTTTTTATTTTTAGGGAAATACAAAATCTATAATTTTTCAATGCTATAATAGTATGGAAATTATGTAATATGTTAATTATTGTTAATATTGTCAAGGAAGAAATCCCAAAAAAATGCCAATGGAGAAAATCCATGCTTATGCGATCAAAACTACTGAGATTGAAATTCCTAATGAAATAGTGGAATATAATTTAATAGTTTCCTCAAACATATAAAATTATTTATTTTATTATATATCATTTCATTTTTTTAAATATTCCCATTTTTTCAGGAGAATCATATATTTCAAATTTTATTTAATAAAATTTTTTTCATTCAAAACTCAAAAGGGATGTATCATTGCAACAAAGATGTGTCAATCAATCCCCCATATGATACTTAAATGTGCCTCAATTTTTAACCTTATCATCATAACCAAGATATACTTTCATATAATCCTCAGTATATATTGGATTTAATATTATGATGTTTAAATATATTATATGAAGAAGGAAGTTACAATTGTTGACAATGATGTAGAATCCCTTGTCTTTAGGGAAGAAATGTCACCATTTTATTCTTATCTAGATCCACCACCTATAGCTCTACATAATGAAATTCTTGGTGAGGAATATAAAAAATTATCAGTGTGTGAGGAAAGAAATATTCAAATTGAAAACATACCTATTCTTTAAGAATATATTGTTATTTTTCAAGAGGATTTTCCTAAACACCCTTCAGAGAAGGATGTTGAATTACATATTGATTTAATTCCTAGTTCAAGGACTATATCAAAGAATCCTTTTAGAATGGCCAGTGTGGAAATTCTAGAACTGAATAAACAACTAGTGAAATTGAGTGATAAAATATTTATTCACCCTAGTGTATTTCCATGGGGAGACACTATTCTTTTCATTAAGAAGACAGATGTATTTATGTGTTTTTGAATTGACTGCAGGGAGATCAATGATATTGAAATAATGAAAATGTATATCATACATCAAATTTATGATTTATTTGATCAACTTCATGGAGTCCAAAATTCATTAATGATTGAAATTCGATCTGGATATTATCAATTGTGTGTGAGGAAGGAACATATTAAAAATACATCATTTCGAACCATGTATAGGAATGATGATTTTACAATAATGCCTTTTGGATTGACTAATGAACACTCTATTTTAATGGATCTAATGAATATAGTTTTCAAGAAATATCTTAATGAATTTTTTTTATTCTTTATTGATGATATCTTGATATAGACCAAAATCAATGAAGTTCATGATAATCACATGCAAATTATTCTATATACTCTTAAAAATGAATTATATGGGAAGCTTCAAAATAGTGAATTTGGATTCAATCAGTTTCATTTTATGGACATATTTTATCTAGTGATGAAATATTAGTTGATAATACAAAGAAAATGGCTTTCTAGGAATGGACTACTCCAACAAACATAATTGAGGTATGTAGTTTTATTAGTATAACAGGTTATTATTAGCATTTCATTCAGAATATCTCTCATTTATCCAACCCATTGACCAAGAATACTCATAAAGTGGTTATGTTCATACGGACAATAGAATGTGAAGAATTTTCTGAAGAGTTAAAGAAGAGGTTATTTAATTACCAAATCTTGACTCACCATCGTGAAGTGGTAGATTTCTGATCTATAGTGAAGCATCGAAGAAATGAAATGGATGTGTCCTTATGTAGTATGATAGAGTTATTTACTATTCATCAAGGAAGTCAAAAATTAATGAATAGAACTATCCAACTATTGATATTGAGTTAGTATCTATAATAGTTTCTATGAAGGTATTGATACATTATCTTCATGGTGAAATATGAGAGATATATACAGACCACAAGAACTTGAAATACATATTCTAACAAAAATAACTCACCATGAGGAATAAGAGATTGCACGAGATGCTCAAGGATTGTGATTGTTCCATACACTACCACCAGGAAAGGAAAATAAGGTAGATGATGCATTTATTAGGAAGGATCATTGAGTTCTAAACAAAAGGTGAATTGACAAGGATCCAATGTACATGAATCTAACGAGGATGGATATGAGAATTATCCCAGATGGTGGAACATAATTAATTTTACATTTGGTTTCCAAATTATATTTATCTAAAATAATTAAAATTTATCAGTCTCATGATTAGAATATTCAAAAGAGAAATATTGAAGTGAATGATGGGAATTTGGGATATTTAATACATTTATATGGAATTCTGATGTTTTTAAGAGACTTTTTGTTCCCAGTACACCCATGTTGAAAAGGAATTTAATGGATTAATCACATATCTTGAATTTACCTATACTCCCTGGTAGCACTATGATTTATAGAGATTTGAAAAAAACATTTCTAATAGGACAACATGTAGAGGGAAATTCATTATTATGTATTATTATTTTTAGTTTGTTCATTGGTGATGGCTAAAAGACAACATCATAGATGAATCATGAAAGCTCAACCTCTTCCTACATGGAAATGGGATGACATCACCATGGATTTTATCACTAGATTACCCAAAAATCATGGAATGAATTATCTAACAAGGTTAATTGATGACCAACTTTCGAAATCTGCACATTTCCTTGCAAGAAGGAAGGATATTTCTATAGATCACCTTAAATGACTCTATATGAATGAAGTTATGAGACTTCATGGATAACCTATTTCATTAGTTTTTTATCGTTATCCTAGATTTACATCAAACTTGTGGAATTGTAATCAGAAATCTTTGGCCCCAAACTTCATTTCAGAACATCTTATCACCCCCAAACTAATGGGCATTCAGAAAAGACAATACAAACATTAGAAGACATGTTGAGATCATGCTTGTTCAACTTTCATGGTATGTGGGATCTGTATTTACACAAGGTGGGGATTTCTTAAAATAATATGCTTCATTCTAGTTTTTAAATGGAACCATATAAAGCATTGTACAGATTGTGAAGTCATAGAACAACATGTTAAGATGAAGTTGGAGAAAGTAATCTTGTGGGCCAGGATATTGTGGTGGAATCAACAGAAAATGTAAAGACTATTCAAAAACATATCAAGGATGAAAAAGTAGGAAGAAGAGACAGGTAATAATTGAAGGAAGGATTGGAATGTTCAAGAGGGTGATCACATGTTCATTAAAGTATCTCCATGGGAGGGTGTTATAATATTTGGATAGAAAGTTAAATTGAGCCCTATGTTCAAAGTCCCTTTTAAAATTTTGGATATAATTGGAGTTGTGGTGTATCATATAGAAATTAATTCTAGCCTTTATAAGTTACACAATGTGTTCTATGCCTGATTATTGAAGAAATAATTTACATAAGCAACACATGTCCACACTTCTAATGGTATATAATTTGATCCAGACTTATCTTACTATGAAGACCCTATCCATATTATGGACACTAAAGAATAGGAGTTGAGGAATCAGATTACTGGGAATGTAAAGGAACTTTGGAAAAATCATAAAATTGAAGAGTCAATATGGGATCCTGAGAAACTTATGATGATAACCTATCCAAATAATTTTGGTTGGTAACATTTTTGTAATTTAGAGGATGATATTTTTTAAGGGAGGAGAAATTTATCTCCCCAAGGTTTTACATATGAATTTATTCTAGAATTTATATACACCGAGTCTATAGGAATCAAAAAAATTTGATAGTTAAAGTAGATATTTATAACCTGACATTTAGATATAATTTTCCTACTTTTGTGATTTGAATAGCCTATCCATATTCTAAATGGTTATCAGTAATTTTCTTTTTATGGAGAAGTATATCTATTCTACATGAAATCCTTTACTTATAATCAAGGGAACATTAATGAAATCAATGAAACAGACACTCTAAAACGGAGAATTTCATTTTTAAATCTTATCAAAAAGGATATAAATAAACATTATTAAACACTAATGAATCAAATATATGTATATGAGGTTCTTAATTTGTTAATTAATGGATTTATATTGATTTTATTGGATATTAAGGACAAGTGAAGAATATATTTGAACATAATGTTATGATTTTCGACCCGAACTTCCATTTTCATTATGGTTACTCATATCCTCTACATACCTCAAAGAAATTATTTTTTATTATTATTCAAACCTAAACAATTCTGGATAAATGTTCTATATATTTTTACCAACCAGATTACTTATTTATTTTATGGGTATTACATGTTTTAAAATGATATTTCAGAAAAATATTCTTAAAATACAAGCTTGTTTCTAGGGAACATCTTGAATATTTACCTATGTTCAACTACACAATATAATCTATTTTTATCCACAATTATGTTTGACATAACTCATTTTATTATAATAGAAATATTTTATTTCACTTATGGGTTTATATTAAGAATTTACCTAATGAACTCTTCTTTTTAATATAAAAGTGTATTTATCTCAAGAGTTACTTGATGATTTTATAAGAGTAATTATATATATTAAAACACTCTTGTTTAATATTTTGTATAATTTGGAATAGTATTTTAAAATATAATCTCTCATATTGTTATTGAATTTTTAATTATAATATTGACAATGGATGTTCTATATTGAAATCATTCACCATATTACTTAGAATGGTTACTGTTTTTATGTATATATTGGGAATTGTTATTTCATATGTTCGTGTTTTTTATGTTTATACCCTTTAATTTGAGCAATGAATTAGACTCAGAAAGTGAGGTGTGGATCCAAATATATCCCCTCTATGCATTTGTAGGACCCATGATAAAAAACATATATTGACTTGGTTGAGGCCTCTCCCAATTGCTGATATGGTTTTGGCCGAGGCCATAATCATTTTCAAATGTCCTGGACGATGCCTTGAAGGTATATTTTAGAATGTCAAAGATTATGTATTTATGTGATTATTAAAAAATTAATTGATATTCCATTAGGTTATTGGACTATTAAAATACCCATGATTATGAATTATTGTGGAACTATTTATTTATCCCTTATACCTATCATATTATGTTATTGTTAATTTTAAATGGAATGTATCATTCCTAGTGTTTTTTTTGTTGATAACTTTTACTATCTTCCATACCCCCACTGAGCATTTGAGCTCAATAATTTCATATATTTTATTTTTCACCATGTGGTGATGATTAATGTAATAAATGACTTTCTATGATAATCTAGGACTTTATGTGTTATTAAAAAGAAGTTGATATGTCAAATTTAATTTCAAGTTGTAATGTTGGACTTGTCTATGTACCTGTTATTCCAAAATAACAAAACTAATTCATTCCTTCGGTATATGACTTTCATGTATTTTTGACGATATTATAAATAATTAACCAGATCTAGGAAACTATGGTCAGGGTGTTACAGACATTTTATCCATAGGTTTGGGAATTTAAGGTTGTAACAATCCTCATTTATGTCCTGAATTCCTTCTATAGGCCTCTCTACATTTGTTGCATAAACTACACATAACAACCGGAGATAATAGTAATGGGAACCCCATAATGGTTAATAATCTCTTATATATAAAATTATCCCAAACTCTCTACCAGACTCTATTATATATGTAATTCCCTAAGCCCACAATTGTTGGTTCAGTGCATAAAATGTTTTCTATACCATTTTTTTAAGAGATAAAAAATTACCAAACACTTTACACAATAGAAGACCATTTCTAGTATATTTACTAGAATATTATACAATACTTAAATTTTTATCAAATCATTAAAAATGTAAATAATAAGTAAATATCTATCTAGTTCATTTCCATTAACACATTATCGAACCTCCTAAATTAGAACTTCTACTTGACCAGTGAAGATCATAATAAAATAAGGGATGAGTGTTAAATTTCCAAGTGAGGGGATTTCTAAATGGTCAAAAAATATTACTTTAAAAATTAAATTTATAAATATTATAATACTATGAATATAATTATTCTACAAAAGTTCATTAAAAATAATCCAGTGATTTGTTGAAAAATACCAAGCAATATCCTGAAATAAAAACACATGAGGCCACTTGAAACATGGATGGTTGTCTAGGCCTACACACTTTATTAAGGGACAAGTCCACTCCCTACATCATATCATGTTTACAATGTCTAACTACCAATATATTGAAAAAACTTTTTCATCTTTCATTACATATAAATATAATTCTTTTCTACTGGTGTTTTTATCCAAAAAATACAATAATACATTATTTACACATAGACACTTTATTTATATAATATATATGAATAATAAAATTCATTATAAATCACTTGTTAGACTTGGTACAACTAAATATCATGATACAAGGACTTTTTATAATTACCTTGAAGGTCAATAAACATCCATATACTCCAATATTAATTCAAAATATCAAAAAAATTATTTTTAAGTGGATTCAAAAAATGAATGACTTTATTAAATGCTTATGCATGTGGGTGTTTGCATATATATATATATATACATGTCCAAAAGTTCATTAAAAATTAATTATTAATGTCAATAATCATGATTTTTGTATGAAATGTATATGACATGATAAAATTATTATATTCCTAAATTCTATTTCATAGATAGGATAATTATTGTTTAACCATAAATAATATATTTAAAAATAGTTATACACATTGAAAATAGTTCGTATACACATATGATCAAAATTATTTGAAACATGGAAATAATATATTCATGTGTAATCTTGTCATTTATTAAATAGTGTACATATATATAAACACACACACACACATGCACGAATATATATTTCCAAATTTACATAATCATGAGCCTGAAATTAGGTGTCATGGGATATTTTAGGATTCCGTAAATCATATATATATATATATATATACAAATTCATATTAGTGTTAGTAAAATAAAAAATATATATATTATACCCCTAAAAAATATGCTTACATGACATTGGAATAAAGAACACTGGGGTATTAAAAATAATATATATATATATATAATAAACATAAATATTAAATATATAAATAAATCATAAATCAAAATTATAACATGAGGATAACATCTATATAATACATGGGATATAAAATCAAATATATATAATAGTTTTATAAATCAATTCACCTTAGAAATAAAACTACATCATAACAACATTAAATAAAATTTTATTCTTTTTGAAAAATTACAAAATAAGAATATTGATCCCTTAATGATTTTAGGGTAATAAATATCCGAAATTTGAAATTAAAATTAACATATACATTATTATAAATTTTGATGGATTTTAAATAAATAAAAACCTTACTCTAAATGAGGACAGTGATTCTAGATGAATTACTACATACTTTCTCCCAATCTCTCTCAGTTCTAAGAGGTTGGTTTCCCATTTTCTGTGTTTTCACATTTATATGAAGTTTTTGTAGCCTTATTTCAGATGGTGATATATATAAATAGTTCAATATTGTATAGAAGACTGATAATAGAGATACAGATAGGAAAAACTTATATATAAATATTATATTCCAATAATTTCTAAAGTAGAGTCATCAGAACAAAAAATAATAATAATTGATTTCAAGATTTTGGTGCATGCTCAATGAACATGTGCACTGAACATGTTCAAAAAATGAATATAAATTTATTTGTTGAATGAAAATTTGGAAATAAATATAAAATTGATGGTGAATATAGGTTTTAGGATCAACAACAAATATTTATATTCATATTACCAAATTAAAAAAATATTCAATTTAAAATTCTATACGTAAGAAAATAATTGAAAATTTTAACAATTATTGGGGATGAAGAAATCAAACATGATGACATGGTCAACTGAAAATGAAAAAATAACAAAGAAAAAAAGGATAAATGGAATCAAATTCCTACATGACTAAAACAAACCTAGATTTAACACATAAAACATATAACAAAACACATACCTCGGTAGGTTGAATAAGATCTGAAACCTAGGATTGGGAACACTTTTGAACCATAACTTTCTAAGAACTCCATCGATGTTGCAAAAATCTTTAACATAGATCAATCATCTTCCTTGAACATAGTTGATGCCTTGCACCAGACTCTTCTCAAGCCTCCATTGGATGCTGGTGGCTCCGTCTCCTCGGTCAAAACCTCTATTGTGGACCGACCTCATCTCTCCCACAATGATCACTCACTTGGTAAAACGTGACCCCTTTATCAAAAAACCCTACTACCTCTCATAACCCACAAAGTACCCTAACACAAGATTTCAATTTTTCCCTTTTTGTTGATATTATTATTATTATATCATTGACTTTTTTTTATACAAAATGTTTTCATTAAATAGTTTATAAAATATATTAATAATAATTTTCATGTATTTATTTAATAATAATAATTTTATAAAAATAATATAATCATTATTTATAATCCAAAACAAATTTTTATAATATCAAAAGCATATATATGTGTGCATATATCATATTTTCAAATATTGAATTTTATAATACCAAATTAATTATATTAATATAATTATTCATTATTTATGATTTTTTTCAATGAAATAATTATTATCATATTTAATATATCATAAATAAAAAAAATATTTACGTATATAAAAGAACAAAAAAATTTAAATTAATTTAATTATATATTCATTCTGAAATATTTAGTTTTTATCAATTTAAAATTAAATTGAAATATATAAGTTTTCATATAAAACAATTTTTTAAGAGTAATAAATACTTTTAAATATTTAAAATAACTTATAAATTTTTTTGTTTAATAAAAAAAATAATTATTATTAAAAATAATTAAAAATTATTATAAAACCAATTACTATGATGATACATTATTTTCCCCTAAAAATAATATTGTCCTCATAATTCATTCTTATGACTGAAAAGAATTCTAAATTTTCATCTTCAAAATATAGAATTTGTAGGACCTCTAACCATTTATACACTACTACTTAAATGATAACATCGAATCTCCAATGTTGTCTAGACCATTCCTCTGATACTGAATATAATTCACTAAACCCCTGCTTATGGGATTAGTGTATATAATGTGTTGTATTCCTTTTTCAATTAAAGAGAACAAAAAATAAAAATCCCTTTATACAATAGAGTACATTTTATGGTCTAGGTTCTAGAAGATTATAAAAACCATAAATTTGTATCATAACTATTCAAAAGTAAATATCTAATTAATTTGTGAGTGCGAAAACTTTATAGAAGCCACCCGACATAGAAATTCTTTCAAACATGGAAAAAATTTAATTTTACAATAGGTGGAATGTGTTTAATTTACCATTCATGAGTTTTCTAAAATTTATATTAAAATTACATTGAATATTACTTTTATAAAATATTATAATACATTGAAAATTATTATTCTTTTAATGTTCATTACAAGTAATCTATATATTTTTTAATTTATAGTAATCCAGATCAAGAAAACAATAAAAATTAGACTACCTGAAAAATTGATGGTTATCTAGGCCAACCAACATTCTGGAGGGATGGGTTCACTCCCCACTCCCTATCATGATTAAAATTTCCATGAATCAATACTTTTAATAAACCTTTTCATCTTTCCTTATATATAAATATATACATTTTCTACTAGTGTTTTTATTTTGAAAATATATCATACATAATTTTCACCTAAACACTTTTATTTATATATAAATATATAAATAATAACATTAATTGTAAATAAATTGTTAGACTTGGTACAACCAAATATTTGAGTACATGGAATTCTCTTAATTACATTTTATGTAAATAAACATCCATGTTCTAAATGGTTAATTCAGAATCTCCTAAAAATCCATTTTTGTAGGTAGCTCTCATAAATGAAAAAGATTAATTAATTATTATTTATGTGTGTATATAAATATATATTTATATGCATGTGTGAGTTTTCGTGAACAAATCAATGATAAATGGTCATGATCATGATTTGTGTATGATATGTATATGAGATGAAGAAATTGTGATATTCTTATATTCAATTTTATACGTACAATAATTCATTCTTCATAATAAATGATTAATCTAGGAATAGGAATAATCATCAAAAGTAATACTTATATAAGAAATAGAAAAATGATTTGAAACATTGAAATAATCTATTCATGTGTAATATTGGAATTTACTTTATAGTGTTCATATATATATATATATATATATATATTTATTTATTTATTTACATAATCATAAACATTAAATTAGGTGTCATGTTACCATTTAACATTCAATAATTCCCACACACACACAGAAATATATTTAAGGGTTCATACAATAAACATGAAAATATATTACACCCATAAAATTTATGCTTATATGACATTGGAATAAGGAAAATTGTGTTATTGGTGAGTCGTTTCATCGAAGGCATGTAATCGGTGTCACAAATTATTTTTTACCCTAACAAGTATAGCACTAGTAATGGGTTGATCAACAGGGAAAAAGAAGTTATTTTTGTGTTGTTAACTTACTTTTATTTTTCCATAATGATGTTTTCTGAACATAAAGTCGGTTTTTGATGTGGTGAATTAAAAGAATTATTTTTTTAAGTTTCTTGCTATATTACATAATGAATAGAAGAAAATATAAGAAAATTATCTTTGATACAGATAAAGAGAGAAATTCATTGGTGTTATGGATATATGAGAATTTCATTATTAAATCAAATTGGTTTTGAGGTTGTGTTGTTCATAATAACCCAACACTCTGGGTTTCAATTTGAAATAAAGTTTCCTTAGTCTGGTAAACTAATATTTAGAGATGAATAAACTAACACCTTGGACCATTAGTTAGTTTTTAACAGTTATTTATTTGGCTTAGTCCATTTTTGAGTCAATGAATACTTCCAATGATCATGAAAATATTAATTGGTATTCTTCTTTTGAATCCCTGAAAATTCTACCCTTGGTCTAGTTCATAATTTTCAATGATAAGAATAAGTGATTTAATAAGAATAAGAAGTAGTTAAAAGAACAACCATATTCATAGAAACTAATTTAAATAATAACTCATCATCTCCCACAACCCCAACTCACTGGTTATTTAGTTATACATAACGAAAATGATAAGCATAATTCCCTTGATACATGAGGAGATAATGCTTTGATACTTTGAGGAGGGAATGATTCTTCGATAGACGTTATAATGGTGGTTGTATTACAGAAAATCTTATATCCTTTGGACCTTCAACCTTTTCACGAAACTTTCTCTCCACACACTACCCTCTTAAACCTAAGTCCAAGGCCCCCTTTTATCTAAAATATAAATAAACGACGTCTGCCAAAAGTACACAGAGTGTACTTTTGTCAATGCGCATTTTGTCCTTTTTTTCTCCACTTGTAGGAGCCTAACACGCCGTATTTGACTTGAAACTTGGCGCTTCCTGGTATTTTGATATACAAAGAGTGTAGCGCCGCAATACACGGTGTGTAGTTTCATTTTTTGGCCCCCAACGGCTTCTGGATGGGTTTACACGGCATTTAGTATTTGAACACAACGTGTACTGTCTTCTGGTTACTTGGGAATTTACATGTCCTGATCAACCCGTGTCTGAGCTTGAATGTACATGGAATGAATATATATACATATCGTGTATTTGTAATTTTTTTCTCAGTTCTCACTTGTTTTGTGTTTTTGGAAATAAATCTCTTGAAAAAGAATAAGCTCTCCAAAATCATAGTATTTATTCACTATGTAGTAGGTAATTACTAAAGAATTGTCTTTATTTTCAATAATGTATGTGAAAATGTATAAACAAATCGGGTGCATCAAACCCCCCCCCCATACATAGTCACATTCTTTCCCTCAAGCAAATCTCAACATCTAATTAAAAGTGTCTATATTTTAAAAGGAAAAAATTTTATCAATCATAAATGTAAATAATAAGTCATAGGAGAAAATTATAAAAATCTACAAAATAATTTCAATACAGAAGATATTCTAATCATTCCTCATATATAATTCAATTAACTTTTATCATCCTCTTTTAAACACATGTTTCAACCTCTCAAAAATAAACAATCCACTTGATGATTTTCTTCACCAGTAATATAATCAACACTGAAGATATTTTTAATTTAATGATATGCTCAATCATAGAAATATACACTATATCCATAGGTTTTCAAAAATTCTAGTTCTCTACTTTAGAAAATTTTGACTTACAAAAATCATGCGGTCTTTTCATTAAGGATCATATGTTTCTGTGGCTAAAGGTTTGTAGTTAAAGATGTGAAAAATAACTTCACACTTTTAAGAGGAGGCTAAATTCTTAAATAAAATTTTATGATATTCAATGTTAATATTATTCTAAAAAGTTTCCTCATGAAGCTTTATCTAATGATCTCATCACCACTATCCCCTTTAGTTAGTTAGGTTGGTTTCGCTAACCAGCAAGTGAGAATAAGTTCCCTTTGTCTTTAACAATTATTTTTTCTTTTTTCTTTTTTAAGAATAAAGGTTCCCTTTTAGAATTTCCTCGAATAGAGGTTTTGAACACTTTTTCCCCAAAGAATCATAAGGAACTCCCCCACACTTAATATCATGAAAATTCATAAAAGTATTCCATATGTTTTCAATCCCTTCACTTAATCTCAAGTAAATAATCATGATAACACATAAATGAACAAGGGTAGGAAGGAAAATAGGCTTGTAATATGGGATCTTTTAAAGGTTATTCATGGTTTCTAGGAGCTTCATAAAAGATAAGATAATGGGTAGGTATCAAGATAAAGGGGTTAAAACAAACTAATGCCTCAATAATTATAATTTAATTTAAAAAATTTCTCATGTTTAGAAAAGAAAACATGAAAATTCTGGTAATTATGTATATCCTAATAATCATTCAAGAAAGAGGGTATTAGAAAGAATGTGACAAATGGTTTTAGAATACCTATTGGGAGTGGTAAAACAAATAAAGAGGATATCAGGTTCTGACTTGCATAAAATTGATTAGTTTAATCGATGTAATTAGCCAAGGATTACAATTTTTAATTTAAACTATATCAGAAATCATTTTAAAACACTTAAGAACTAAAATAAGAATGTCACTATTTTAAAACATTCCCACTTTTAGCTTTATTATATAAAAATATGATTAACCAAAATGACATTACATTTCCAAATATATCTTATAAAAATGATGCCTCCTAGAGTGACGATATGGTAAAAAGCCTAAAGTGGTCAAGAGACACCCCTCCCATACTTAATATCACACGTGGTCCACCAAGTGCCTAAAAAGATGAACAAGGGAATGTGGGGACACAATAGTGGACCAGAACAAGGGGAAGTATGGAAAGAAAGAAATCAATGAAGAATAGAAAACAATGGAAACTCATGGAAAAAAAATACTCCCCTCATATCTTGGGGAATAAAAATAGGAGGCGGTGGAATAGTGCAACCCAAAATGTGCCCGATTACCTATGATGGAGGTGGAGAGAGAACAATGGAAGAATACACTACAGACACATGCACAAGATACCACAAATATATATATCAAAAATCATGTCTACAAAAACTAGTCATGGGTCACCTTAGAAGAGGCATCATGCGGTATAGAAACAGTCGGTAGAGAAGGATCAGGATCCGTGGAAACTGTAGGCTCGGAATTTTCACCCAGAAGAGATGCTAGAGAATTAGGAGCTGTAGAAACTGGACTCGGATTGGGATGCATGGCAGCACCCACTAGACTGGTAGTATTGGTGGCAACAACGGGTCCCATAGTGGATAAGAGAACAGAATATGTTGCAAATGTAGTAAAGGAAGGTGGAACTGCTATAGATGGGCCAGGAACCGTGGTAGAGGCAGGTGCTGGGGGTAGTGGAATACCATGATGCGAAAGAAAAAGCCTTATCATCTGCTCTAGGTGGTCCTGATGTCAATCGAGATGAAGAAAGTGTTGCTCCATTGTGTCTAGGTGTATGAAAAAAATATAGATCTACTAAGGGTGTGGCGGTAGATGGGAATGGTGGGGTAACAGAAGAAGGGAGGATAGAAGATGTGGGGTTAGAAGAAGGGGGTGGGGTGTGGAACACAGAAGGGGAGCAAGGAGGAGTGGGTGTATCAGTAGGGGAAAAAGGGTCAGTTGGTGGACGGGGTGGCACCTGGGAAAGGACGTAAGCACCCCCTAATTATGGACCAATCCCATGAGAATAAGCATGAGATAGTCCATTTACATGGGGGAACTAAATAGTTCATGGGGAAGATAAGGCTCAAATACCTCAAGTTGGTGGGCAAGGCGAGTGGCGTATAACTCACCGTTCAAGTTGCCCTGAAAGCACGTGAACATGGAAAGGAAAAAAGGATGCAGCAAGGTAAGGGAGGTCCGGGTAGTCCTGCTGAATGACATAGGTGATGAGATCTATGTCACGACCAGTCATGACCCCCATATCCACGTAGAGGGGAAAAAGAATGGCGTTGAAGCACCGGTAGGTGAATCGAAGGATAGGTTCACCTATAAGGGTGATCTTCTGTGATGTTGGGGAATAGCATTCGTCAGGCCCATCAATCTCCCGCCACATAGAAATGATCTCATAGCCATCAGGATGGTTCAGGGTGGAGAAAGTGATGTGGTGATGGGATGAGGATAAAAACTGCACCCTCAGCTCAACTTAGTCATGGTAAGGGAAAAGGGTCGGTTTCCTAGCTGGAACCGGACCACGGGTACCACATCACCAGACGTCTCCCAGTACGCAGCTCCGTCAAATTCGAATAAAGCAGCAAACATCAAAAATAAATTGAATAAAATAAGAGTGTTGGCCTAGAAGATCATGATTAATGTAGTGTGTCCAAGGAGATCCTCTACCTCTCCCCAGATGCCCAGCTACTGAGGGACGCTGCTATCGAGATAACAACTGCTCAACGGGATCAGGCGGTGAGTGAAGAGTCGAACCCTATCATGTGACAACATGGTGACCAGGAACACCATGAAATGGTATGGAACACCTATAGGTCCGGGCCGAGGTAAAGGTACTACAGTGGGAGTGGGATCTGGGGGCGGTGTAGCTGTAGTCGACAGAGGCCCATTGGATGGGGTGGTCGATGATGTACCATATACTACGGAAGAGGGCACATGAAGTGTGGCAACTGGTGGAGAAGAAATAATGGTTCTCGAAGTCTCGATATGGGATGGTGGAGGTGTGACAGTACTATGCCCAACCTCAGTGGAGGTAGTGAGTGGTAGAAGAATGGACAACTAAGAAAACCGGTACACCAGAGAGTTCGGATAAGGAAACGTCATAGGTCAGAGTCGTATGCGATGATAAATGGGCCTCTCTCCCTTAGTGGCGGAGGCGGGCCGCTTCCCACAATAAGTATCTCTATTTTCCATACATTTGCAAAGAAAAAAACAATAAAAAAGAAAAGAAAAAGGAAATTAATAAAATGTGAGAAAACTGAAAAAGATAAAGTAGACAACGCGTGCATCTAGAGTACACAGCATGTTGTCAAAGCGAGTAAGCATCCCGTGTTCTCTGGATAGACACGTCGAGGGAGCAGAGGATATACCAGGTAAGGATACACAGTGTGTACCGAACATACACTACATGTTGTTGGAAAGTGGTCCTACTCGTGTGTTGGTAATGAAATGGCCACCATTTAAGTAGTTCAAACAACACTGGACACACCATGTGAAAGGACCACACAACGTGTGCAAGAACAAGGGGTAAATGGTCATGTGAAGTACTACACACAAGCTGGTCGAATGAAATTATATACACTTCTTGTTCCGAATAAACACATCGTGTCTATCAAAAGCGGCGTGTGAGGCCATGTGAAAAAGATACCCAGGCACGATGGGGGATGGTACATGGTGTGTACTAAACATACACACCATGTATAGACAAATCGTGAAGCATTTAGTGTGTGTCCATGTACAAAATTACACGGCGTGTGTTTTTTAAATCGTGCTTGTGTATTGCGAAAGCCGAACGGTCAGTCGATCCACAAATCACCCTAAACACTTATGATAACATAAAAAAAGGGTGTAGAAGGGCATACATGGACAAAGGATCACAATAAAACTGAAATAAGAACAAAAAATGCCAAAAATCCACAGATTTGGGAGGAGGGGGTTTGGGTGTTGTACAGCCGAAGAAACAGGGAGAGTGGTAGGAGGCGCGCGACATGGGATGAAGCCAGGTGGTCCACGACTTTTATAGCTGAGGTACACGGCGTGTACAATAGACTAGACACTGTGTATCCTTTTCTCTTTTTATCATTTTTTAATTTAATATATATATATATATAATTATTATAGAAAACTATATAATAATTAATATTAATAAATAAAAATAATATATATATATATATATAATTTATCAAAAATACAACTATACATGTAATGTATCAGGATATACATATCATGTGTAATAAATTTGGGAAAAAAGAAGTACACCCCTTAGTTGGGTGCTTGGGGAAAGGATCGAACCAGTGATTGGTCGTTCCGAACGGAAGACCCCAACCAATGTAGAAAAGGGTGTACTGCTTCTCTTATATATTATTTAAATATATTTCAGGTAAACAGTCCGATGTGAAATGGGAATCATAAATGCACGATGTGTGGTTTTTTAAATTACACAAAAAGGGATGAAGTAGAGAGATTAGCCAAGTTCGAACCCAGGTCTTTTGGATCCTGTGCTGAGACATTGCCAATCTACCAACTTCACCCGAATGAATTTCATTATGAGAAAAAAAAATTAGTTTGAGAAGGAAAACATGGATCACACATCGTATATCGAAAGACACGCCATGTGGTTTTATTAAAGGACAAATGATAGAAATAGGGTGGTTGTCAAGATTTGAACCCGAGTCTTTTGGAGCCATGTTATGATCTTGGATAATCGTTTCATCCCCATCATGGGTTTTCTTATAAATATATATATTTATATATATATGAAAAATATTACACACATCGTGTAAGAATATATGAAGAAAAAAAAGAGGAACCTTATGTCGAAGGTTGGTCAGGAGGGATTCAAACCCATGAAGGCTCAGATAAACTCTAGTGACCTTTCCAATGACACTGGCATCATCCCTGTTTATTTATTTGTTAAGCTATATATTTATAATAGTTAAAATGTAAATGAAAAGTAATAAGTATATACTGTTTATATAAGTGGTTCATAGAATGTATCAGCTCGGTTGCCTCGTAGGAATCGTCATTGTTTTAGGTCATTGGCTTGACCTACATACCTTATCATACCTGAGCTGTATTGTAGACAATGTTCTCACCATGTTGTCCATGTGATGGTATGCTTTCAACCGATGCTCGTTTACCTTGAATGGTTAACCATCCTCGCCAGAAATTTCCACTGGTCCATGAGGGAATACTCATATAACATGGAATGGTTCTGAACATCATGGATTTAAATTCCCTAGGAATAATCGAAGGTGAGAGTTAAAGAGAAGTAAATGATCACTATGTAGGAATTATTTTCTTGAAATCATTCGTTAATGAATTGGTTATCTCTTCTCCTTGTACAGCTTGGTGTTCTCATACACCTCTAATCTGATTTCATCTTGTTCTGAAATTTTGAACATTTTCTTCTCTTCAGCTGCCGTTAGATCAAAATTTAGAGCCTTGACGGCCCAGTATGTTTTGCGCTCCTATTCTACTGGCTGATGACATGGCTTTCCATAGCTGAGTTGGAATGGGGACATTCCCAATGGTGTTTTGAAAGTAGTCTGATAGGCCCATAAAACAACGTCTATCTTCTTGGACCAGTCATTCCTTGAAGTGTTGACTATTTTCCCCAGGATCTTCTTGAGCTCACGGTTGGAGAGCTCCACTTTTACACTAGACTAGGGATGATATTGTGTCCCCATATGATGCTTCAATCTGTACTTCGATAGTATTCCTCTCATTAGTGTGTTGTCGAAATGGGTCCCTCTATCGCTGATCAATGCTCTGGGAACTCCAAGACTTATAAAAAAAATTTCTTTAAAAAGATAATGACTACCTTGGTTGTGTTGTGAGGTGTACCAATAGCTTCCACCCACTGGTATACGTAGTCGACGTAGACCAGGATGTATGTTTTTCTGAATTTTAGGGGAAATGGACCAGTGAAATCTATGCCCCAAATGTCAAAAATATCAACCTCAAGGATGGAGTGTTTGGGTATCTCAGCTCTACGTCCCACATTACCAGTCCTATGGCATAGATCATATTAGAAAATAAAGGCCCGAGCTTCTTTATGCATGGTGGGCCAAAAAAATCCTAGATTGCAAGATCTTCGCTATCTTACGGTCAGGGCCATGATGTACCCTAACTGGTGAAGCGTGACAGAATTTCATGACTCTAGGAACTTCAGTTTTGGGGATGCAATGTAGGATTACCACATCTCCATAGGATTAGAACAGAAGAGGATATTCACAGAGGTACCTCGTAACATCAAAGAGAAACCTCTTCCTTTACTAGAAGGAGAGGTCAGGGTGAATGGTACCCATAACTAGAAAATTAGAAATATCAGTGTACCATGAACTAGGTTTTTTTTAATTGAAAAGAGGTTCTAATCAGGGAAATTCTCCCTGATCTCTCGATTTTCCTCCACTAGATTAGGAAACACCAGGAAGAATAGATGATTAGAAACAACATTCTCACTCCCTTTCTTATCTTGGATCTCCAAATAAAATTCTTGTAAGAGGATTACCCAGTGGATCAATCAAGGCTTCTCATCATTCTTGTACAGTATTTACTTTATTGCTTCATTGTTAGTATAAACAATAACTTTAGATAACACTAAGTAAGAACAGAAACGTTCAAACGTGAAAACCACTATTAGCATCTCTTTTTCTATGGTGGTGTAGTTTATTTGAGTCTTATTGAGCATCCTTCTGGCACAATGTATTGGTCGGAAAATCTGGTCAAGTCGTGGGCCCATGACTGCTCCTACTGTGTAGTTTCTAGCATTGCACATTACATCAAATTATTCCTCCCATTTGGGAGAAATCATCACTAGAGATTCCACTAGGCACTGATTCAAGTGATCAAAATCTATAGTTCATGGCTCATCGAATTAAAATATGGAATCCTTGGTTAGAATATTGGTTAGGGGATGAGCTATTTTTGAAAAAGTCATGGAAATATCACCTTTAAAATCCTGCATTCCCCAGGAAGTTACAGATGTATCTGACAGAAGATGGAATAAATATTTGTGAAATGACTTCAATCATTGTTGGTTACACCTCTACCCCCTTTTCAGAGATTCAGTGGCCAAGGATGATGCCACTTTTCACTATGAAATGACACTTTTCCAAGTTCAAAACCATCTTAGTGTTTTCAAATCATTACATAACTAGCTCTAGGTGTCGCAAGCAAGTGGTGAATGATTTTCCATAAAGGGAAAAATCATCCATGGATACCTACAGGATCTATTCCACCATGTTGTGGATGATAACCGACATACAGTGCTGGAAGGTGGCGGGGGCATTTCACATGCCCAAAGACATCCTTCAGTAAAGAAACATAATATAGGGTAAATTAAATGTGCTCTTATCCTAATCCTCTAGAGCAATGGAAATTTGGTTGTATTCAGAATAGCCATCAAGGAATCAATAAAAGTTATTCCATGTGAGTCTATCTATCATCTGATCCATGAAAGCCAGGGGAAAATGATCTTTCTTGGTTGCATCATTCATATTCTTGTAGTCGACACCGACTCTCCTGCCCGAGATAGTACGACTGGTGTTGAGCCTGTTTTTATCATTTGAAATCATAGTGATACCTCCCTTCTTGGGTACCACTTGTAGAGGACTCACCCATGGACTATCCAAGATGGGAAATATTATTCCTGTATCCAACAATTTAATCACCTCTTTTTTTATAAATTCCTTATTGGGGGGATTTAGGATTCGTTGTGGTTGCCGAGATTAAATTACACCATCTTCAAGTAGAAACATGTGGGTGAAATGGAATGGATGGTGACATTAAAATCTACAAATTTCCACCCAATGGAATGATTCTGATGATTCAAAACCAGCATAAGTGCATCTTCCTACTCATGTGATAGTTCTGCGCTAATTATAACAAAAAATGTTCGATGGTCTCCAAAATACTCTTACATTAGAGAAGACAGAAGAGGCGTAAATTATAAGTCAGGTGCCTTGAGAATCGAACTTACAAGTGGTTGCACCTTTTCCCATTCCAGACTACCTGGAAAAACTGCACGTTTATAATAGTGGTTGTCCTAGCCTTCCAGGAATTGTAGGTCATCTAACTCTTTTTCAACTGGAATGTCTGGAATGATAATGTTGTCTGAAGTAAAAGAACATACCAGATCATCCCCTTCTGTGATCAAGTGATCATATATGGTGGTTACCGCATAACAGCACTGATGCTCAGACAATGATGCATGCTTGACATCCTTGAGAACATTATAGGAGACTCTCTCATCTCCTACCCGGAAAATTAGTTCCCCTTGGTTCATGTCGATTAGTACCTTCCCAGTTTCCTACAAGGGCCTTACCAAGATTAGTGGTGTCTCATGGTCATCCTCCATGTCATGGATGATGAAATCTGCAGGAAGGATCAGCCTACCCATCTTGACCAGCACGTCCTCCAGTAGCCTCTTCGGATGTTTAATGGATCGATCTGTAAGTTGAAGGGCTACTTGGGTAGGATTCAAATCATGAAGTTGTATCTTCTTGAAAACCCAAAGGGGCATGAGGTTCACAGTGGCCCCTAAGTCAGAGAGGGCCTTCCCAAACTCTAGTGGTCCAATAGTACATGGAATTGTGGAGCTACCTAGATCGTGGAGTTTGGTAAGAATCGAGTTTTGAATGACTACAGAACACTCCGTGGATAGGGAAATAGTGCTCAGATCCACCATATTTCATCTGTTAGAGAGTATTTCCTTCATGAATTTTGAATTAGTGGGCATCTGCGTCAGTGACTCTGCAAAAAGTATAATTATCCATAGTTTGTTGAACACATCCATGAATTTTCTGAACTGGTTGACTAGCTTTATCTGCTTCAATATCTCTGGGAAGGGTACGGCAGGTTCAAAGGGTTTGACAACGTCTTTTCCTTTTTTCTGCAAAGGCTCATTTTGTTGGATTTTGGATGAGGAGGGGTCTGTATTGGTACCTTATTCATTAACAAGGTTTGTGGGTGCACATATCTATACTAGTTACTGTTGTGGTACCTCTTTTCCACTTCGTAGTATGATGTCATGGGATTCCTCCCTCGGGTTCATCTCAGTGTTACCCTGTAGTCTACTAGGTTTCCTTCTCTTGAGTTGGTTTTCCAACTGGCCAATTTAGTTCACCAAGCCTCAAATAGAAGTCGCTTGATTCATAAATCTTGTTTGAGTAGTATAAATAAATTTGTTCATGAGTTCCTTTAACCTTTAGGTGGTCTCCTGCTGAGGTGGTTGTTGAGCTGGTGGAGGCAGTGGTTGTCATGACTATTTTGGGCGAGTGTATGGATACCATTCTTACTGATAAAAGCCATGTTGGGGCTGTTGTTGCCTCTGGTACTAGTTTTTATAAGGAGGCTGGTTGTAGTCAGGCGGTCACTAGGGTGGAGGATTCTAATATTGTTGGCCCCGTCAAATGTTCTGTTGATCATGCCATTCTGGATTCTGGTACTTTTGGTACTTCTCTGGCCCTCGGTTATGGGAAACATAACTTACCTCACTTTTCGAAGGGCCCCCAATAGAACTTTGTCATCCTCTCATGATGTGGTTATCACCACATTCGATAAATGCCAGATGGTTTTCCGCATGTACTTGGGATGTTCCCTTCAGATTGAGTGCATCGATATTTTTTGAAATAGCGTCCAACTGGGCAGCAAGAATAGTAGTTGGATCAAAGTTATGCATACCTAATTTCTGGGTACCCCGCTCAGAATTCCACTGGAAGGTGTTGGAAATCATGACTTCTAGTTGTTCGAAAAGCCCGTTGAGGGACATACTCATTACTGTACCTCCAACAGCAGCATCCACCATGGACTTCATATTAGTTGTGAGTCCATCGTAGAAGGTTTTGACCTATATCCACAGTGGGAGTCTGTTCTGTAAGAATTTGTGCACCATCTCCTTGAAGCGGTCACTTGATTCATAAAATTATTCTATGTCGTGCTACTGGAATTTTTGGATTTCATTCCGCAGATTCACTATCTTCGAGGGTGGCAATTATTTTGATAGGAACGCCTGGGCTATCTCATCCCAGGTGAGGATGGATCATTGTAGAAATCCTTTGATCCAATATTTCACCTTATCCCTTAGAGAGAAGGGGAATAAGAGAAGATAGATGGCGTTAATGGACACTCTGTGGTAGTAGAACGTGTTGTAGACCTCATAAAAATTGGAGAGATGGGAAATAGTATCCTCGTTGGGCAATTTGCACAATTGAACGGTGTTCTAGATCAGCTACATTATTACATGCTTGATTTAGAACTGTTGGACCTGCACCGGAGGTTGGACGATGCTCGTGCCAGCTCCGTGGATAGATGGTGGGCCGTACTCCATGAGAGTACGGTGTGTAGGTGGCTGCTAAGGAAGGGGAGCTTTTATGTATTGTTTTTACAGAGGGGCGTAGTATGGACCCTAACTTGGGTCAATAAATGGCATTTTCTCTGGTTGGAATTGTTGAAGCCGATGTGGGACATACCCTAGAGCAAGTGGAGCTTGCTGGTTTCAGTTGTCATTTGGTCCTAGTGGTTTTCCAGCTCCATGAACAACAGTTGGATTTCCTTCCTCTTTCTGCGCCATGAAATTGTTGTGATTATGCTCAAACATGACTGTGGTTTGGCACCTTAAAAGTGTATATTCGATCTCTAGGTCAATTGGAAAAAAATCCCGATGACTCAGTTTTCATAGAGCGTGTGAGGTATCTTCTCATACACCTAATGACCTGCATAATACAAAACAAACCAAACATAAATGAGGAAAAAGAAAGATAAATATAAATGAGTTTTTAAAAGATATTTTTTTGAAATTTTGATTTTGATTTTCAGAAAAATTTGATCACAACTTAATTAAAACAAGAATAAAAATAACTTTTCTTTGTTCCCCAGTAACGATGCCAAAATTGGTGAGTTGTTTCGCCAAAGGTATGTTGTCAGTTTCCCAAATTATTTTTACCCTAACAAGTATAGCAACAATAAATGGTCGATCCACAGGGGAAAAGAAGTTATTTTTATCTTGTTAACATAGTTTATATTTTTTTTCTTAATGAAGATTGTGGAAATTTAAGTAGATTTTTCATGTGGTGAATAAAAAGAATAATTAGTTTTATGTTTTGAAATAAACTACTTAATTAATTGAAGTAACTATAGGAAAATTGGTTTTGAAAAAGATAAAGAGAGAAATCTGTTGGGTTTTTTGATATATGATATGTTTATTATTAAATCAAATTCCTTATAAGGTTGTGTTTTCCATAATAACCCAACACTCTATGTTTCAATTTGTAAAAATGTTTCCTTGGTCTGGTAAACATATATTTAGAGCTGAAGAAACTATCCCATTGGTCTGGTAGTTAGTATTCAATAGCTGTTTATTTGGATTAGTTCAGTTTTGAGTCAAAAAATACTTCCATTGATCGTGAAATTATTCAATGGAATTCTTCTTTTGAATCCCTAAAAATGTTTCTGTTGGTCTGGTTCAGAATTTTTAGTGATAAGATAATGTGATATAAGAAGAATAAGAAGAAGTTAAATGAACAAACATATTCATAGCAAATAATTTAAATTATAACTCATCATCTCACACAACCCCAACGCACTGGGTATTTAGTTACACATAATGAAAAATATAATCATAAATCCCATGATACCTGATGCGATCATGCTTTGAAACTTTGAGGAGGGAATTATTTTTCGATAGAGGGTATAATGTCGAAAGTATGATGGAAAAGATTCTCTCCTTCAGACCATCAACCTTTTCACCACACTTTCTCACCACACACCACCCTCTTGAACAGAAGGCCAATGCCTCTTTTTATAGATAATACAACTACACGGTGTGTGGAAAAAGTACAAAACATGTGCTTTTGTCATCATGATTTTTTCCTTGTTTTTCTCCACTAGTAAGAAGCATGACACACCGTCTTTTAAATAGAACATAGTGTCGCCTGGTAGGTAGATACACACAGTGTGTAGTGTCGCCATACATGGCATGTAGTTTCATTTTTTGGCCACCAACTACTTCTAGATTGGTTTACATGGCATGTAGTATGTGAACACGGCGTTTACCGACATTTGGTTACTTCGGCATGTATTTTTCCTGGTCAACCCATGTCTGATCTTGAATGTACACGGTGTGTTTATTTGTACACATCGTGTAGATTTAATGTTTTGCTCAGTTCTCCCCCGGTTTGTGTATTTGGCCATAAATCTCTTGAAAACGAACAAGATCACCAAATCAAAGTATTTTTCCACTAAGAAGTAGGTAATTGCTGAAACTTTGTCCTCATTTTCCAGGGGGTACTGTAGCAATACTGTAGAAGTATTATAGCAGAAACTGTAGATGTACTGTGCACTATGGATGTATTGTAGCAGAACTGTGCATTGTACAGGTACTGTAGCAGAAATGCACATTGTGTGGGAATGTAGCAGGAACTGTAGCAGTTACTGTACCAGGTACTATTCAGTACTGTAGCAGTTGGAACTATTCACCTTAGGCTACCGGTTTGGGCTTAGAGTCCTTAAGGATTTTTGGCCAACCATACCTTCGGGTCAGTAGGGCTTTCAGGCCGCCATTAAGGCCCTCGGTCCAGCCTATGTTTGCACAGGATACCTGGCTAGAAAGCCATCCAATGGCGGAGAGCTACTATCACGATGCAAATGCTAGGGAGGGACAGTTCCTTGTAAATAGTCTGGTAGAATTCCCTAAGACCATCAGGTCATATAAACTCTTAAGCCTACAGGCCTTGTAATCTCTGAGTCTACGGGCCTTTTAAGGGTTCCCCCTAATCCTTTGAAAGGGAGGTTATAAAACATCAATAAAAAATGAAGGCCTTCGGGCCATTCGGGTAGAATAAACATATAAAATTTAACTTATGCATAAATAATAAATAAAAATTGTAATATGGAGGTATCTTCTGTATAATACATGGTATTTGAAATTAAATATATATAATAGTTTAAAAATTTAATTCACCTTGAATAAACAACATGATCATAACAGCTTAAAATAAAACATTAAGCTTGAATGAAAATAACTAAATTAGAATATGGATCCCTTACAAAATTTAGAATAATTAAGAACCAAAAGATGAAAATAAAATATACGTGTCTATTTCTATAAATTAAAAATGATTGTAAATAAATTAACCCATTACTCAAAATGGATAAAGAGGTTTAAGACCTATTAGTTCAGACATGTTCCTATTCCCACACGATTCTAAAAGGATTGTTTTCCAGTTTTTCATTTTCATATTGATATGAAGCTTTTATAGCCATATTCAAGATAGTGATATATATAAATAGTTATGTCTTACAAGAAAGATGAGAATAAAGATGAATAAATAGAACAAAAAATTAATAAATTTTACATTCAATCAACATCTATTGTATATTAATCCAAACAACCAAACTGTTCACATATTTCAAACCTGTGGTGAAAGCAAAATGAATAGTTTAAATATAAAAGTTCATACAGAGAATATGCATTTACTCTCAAAATGAAAATAGTGATATAAAAATATAAAACTTCATAGGAATAAACATTTTTAAATAAAAACAATTATTTATATTCATATCCCAAATGTAAAACTATAATAAATTCAGAAGTCTATAGGAAACCAAGGAACAGTAAAATTATACACTAATATGGGAAGAAGTAAACAAAGATGATGACAAGGTCTGTTGGAAAATGAAAATGAAGGAAAATGGAGAAATTGATCAAATCAACACCATGACTAAATTGAATCTAGATTCAACACAAAATATAAAGGACAAAACACCAACCTCGATAGGATGAATAAGATCTAACCCCTCAGATATAGATCTTGATCGAACAATAAAGCACTCATAACTCCATCTTCATTTCCCAAATCTTCAACAATGACCGATCATATTCTTCCATCGTGGTATAGGCAAGGAATTGTGCTCTTTACAATCTTCGATAGGACACCGACGTCTTGATCTGTTTGGTCAAAACCTCCATGGAAGTCTAACCTCACCTCCCCGATGACAATATCTCCCTTGGTGGAAGATATCCCCTAATCCAAAAACCCTCAACTAGAAGAATCCCCCATATATCCCTAATACCATATTTAGTATTTTCATTTTAGTTGATAACTTATTATAATAGATTTATCATTTATTTATTCAAAACATATTATTTCAAATTTTTATAAAACACAAACATAATAATTTTCATATATTTATATAATAGTAATAATTTAATATCAATAATAGAATAATTATTTTCAATCATAAACTAATAATTATAATATTATAAACATATATATATATATATATCCTCTTTCCAAATATTAAATTTTATAAAACCAAATTAATTATATTAATTATTTCATCAATATTTCATCTTTTTAAATGAAATAATCATTTTTATATTTAATATATTATAAATAAAAAAAATTACAAATACACTAGCATAAAATACATTTATATCAAAATAATTATAACAGTTATTGTGAACTATACAGTTTTTATCAATTTAAAATTTATTTTAAAACATAAACATTTTCATATAAACTAAAATACTTATGAGTATTTTATAATTTTAAATAATTAAAATAACTGATAAACCTATTTTATTTTTTGATTAATGATAAAAAAATCAGTTATTTTTTATAACATAATTTATTATAAAACAAATTATGGTTATGTTACAATCTGATTTCAAGGAACTGATCCGACATTATGAGTCAATCAAGTAGCACCTAGTTGGACGAATGGCCCTTCTTTGTGTGTTGAATCACTATCATAATGTTTATGGATATTTCATCCCACATCCTCAATGAGATCTCAAATGGGCCCCAACAAGCCATTAGGAACATAGTACATGGCCTTCAACTACAGATTGGTGAGGCAACAAGCGATGAACTTAACTACACCACGTCTCATAAAAGGCCCCCAAAAGTGTATCTTATGGTCTCCATACATCTTCACCACACCAAGATGTTTAGTTATGTTAGAAGTGTATAACACTCACATTACCTCCTCTTGTATTGTGACTAGAAACGTCGTTTATCCCTAGAACTAGATGACATGATTACCTCCTTCAGAATCTCCATCTGGTGAGTCCTCTATGGATATCTAGTCACAATAGATCTGACAGACTATGTCTCCCATCTGAGACACTCTCAAATGACTAAGTAGAAAATGAGTTAACACCTTCTATTTCCTAAAAGTTATACGATCCTGATCCACCATGTTTACATTCATAGAGGCCAAAAACTTTGAATCCTCCTTCACTAAGGGGTCCTATGAATTCCCACTAAGGGCATGACATGAAAAATAATTTTTATTGATCTATTCAAGGTACATGAGAGAAAGAAACAAAAGGGTAGGAATCATGTGGGCCAGAAATAGGGAAGGCAAAGAGCATCTACACACACCAGATTCAGTACATCTTTGGGGAGAGACCCAATGAATGAGAAGCATTATTGTTTTTCTTCTGGGGTTTCATATGGATCCATGAGGTATTTCATGGTGTTTCCATCATGCCATGTATGAGATACATCCATGTGGTTTATCAGAAACTCTTTACATATTCGAATGGTATATTCAATAGACCATGGTGTAGACCCGCGACCAATATGCGCGTGGAATATGACAATCGAATCAGTTTCAACCGCCAAAAGTTGTATATTATTATGATTTCAAAGATTAAGACGAGTGAGAAGGTCCAAAGCCTCTACCTAAATAGAATTTATATAGCCAATGTGATCACAGAATGCCATAACCATAGAGCCTCTCACATCCTGGATCACCCCTCCACCCTTCATCTGACCCAAAATGTAGGAACCATCTTTGTTCATTTTAAGATAGTCAGAATGAGGATTCCACCACACACTTTTTCCCATCCTATTTTTGGAGACATTAGGTGTAGAAATTATTGTAATAAGGTGACTAATCGATGGTTCTATGAAACAATTTCTGCAAAGTCAGGTTAGTTTAATACGAGTGTTTCTGGTGTTGATCACAAGGCCCTTTCAAGTACCTGCATATGATATAATGTTTCACATTCCATGATTATAGTGTATATCACATTCATAGTCTTGTAGAAACTCAAACCACCAATGCTATATCTGGTTCAAGTCTCTCTATGTGATGATGTACATGAGTCTCTAATGATCTGAGTAAACTTGAAAGTGTTCCCATATAAGGTTGACCCTCAACATCCTTTGTTAGAAAACTAACCCTAACACCTCTAGGTTTTGATTCACATATTTTGGAATATGGTGTTTCATCATCCTTGAACCAAATACGACATCTCCCTTCTGATACATAATCATTCAGCCAGACCTAGATATCGAGGCATCGCAATACAATACGTAATGCAAGCCATCCTCTAGTAGCCTCAACATTGGATCACTAATATAACTTAAACTCAAATCCTAGAAGGAATTTTGGAACCTCTAATGAGAGGTAAATGATCACCTTTCCTCATTAGGGTGTTCAAAATGGATGTAATTCTTGGTATTTATTCCAGAATTCTTATGTAGTACCCCAGCAATATAAAAAAAAACTAAACCTCTAACACACTCTAGGTTGGATCAAAACCATGAAATGTATTGATATTTGCTAGATCCCCTACTAAACTATTCTGATAAATGACATTCCCTATAAAGTAATCCTCATGAATTCAGAACCAATACTATGAGTACTTTCCCTAAACCTAGATATTATAAAGAAAAACTAGGAACATCATCAAGTGCTCTACATCATCCCCCTTTTATGTAGAGTAGATGTGTATGTCATCAATGAAGTCAACAACAAACTTGTTCGAGTATGGAAGAATGACCTAGTTCAACAAATCTAAAAACCTGGCAAGGGTATTGAACACACCCATGGTAATCACAATGAACTCATAGTTTCTATAGGGATATATGAAGGAATTCGTTAGAATATCATTCTTAAAAAACATTAAATGGTGGTATCCGAACTTGAGATCGATCTTCAAGAACCATATCACACCTCTCAAGTGGTCAATGAGGTCATACATCCTTGGCATGGGGTACTTTTCCATTATCATGGACTATTTAAGGAGATGATCATCCATGAAAATACACAATCTCTCATCCTAATTTTCATTAAAAAGTCTAGATCTTCCCAAGGGGAGAAACATTGTCTAGCGAGTCTTTCCTCTTAAAGGGCCTCTAATTACAACCATATCTCTTGGAGCTTGGTAGGGACCCTCCAATATGCTACAAAATACATTGAAGTTGTCATGTGGTTCAATTCAATGAAAATCACAATATCTCACCACAAATTTATTCCCATAACGTATTTGGAAGACCTCTATTTAATCCTCCAAATCTAAATGAATATCGATGCCTACCTATCCGACTTCACCAAGGGTAATACTATCCAACTGATGGGTGATGTGATGCAGCCTCCTCCTCATAGATCCCATTTTACCTTCCATGAGATCTCTATCACTATATATTACAGATCACTTAGATATATGTCAAACACTACCATATATAGTTCTCTAATATCTGTTTGATAGAAATCTCATCTCTAGTACCATAGAATAAGTGGGGATTCACAAGTGAACCACTTTGGAACATATCTCTCTAAGGAGTTCCTTCAAAATGTTCCATTCATAGAAGTAGCAATCATAAATCATGTTATGGGTATACCTTATAACATCTATGAACCATGTGACATACTCAACCACCATAACTTCTCCCCACTATAGCTCAAGAAGATCCAGGATCAGAATTGAGTGCAAACATCATAGGTAGTACTCCTCAAAAATCAACTTCTTGTTGTGAGTCCACAAGAGTGTCAACTCATTATGTGTCTATGTAACATGTCCCACTAGGGCCTAGAAGATCTATAGATGTGGATAGATATTATCATTGTGATAAACTCCATCTATGTATAAAAAATATTGATGATACAAACCACCAACTCGAGATAATCCTCTGATAAATGAGGTTTTTCCTGCTCTGGAACCTCAGCAACTCTGTTTCCATAACTCACAGAGAGGACTAACCCATCTCAAATCCTAATATTACTATAGTAAAATTATATTGTTATCAATATGTGGAGGTGTTTTTATCATTCCACTTATAGTTAGAAACTCACCGGATGGACCGTTATCTAAGGCCTCAACACTAATCAGATCATCATCATGATACAAAGTTGGTGTCCTGGATGGCTATCATCATGGAGGCATCTGATGATTTATCAAGATTTTCCATGGTCAGATGAGAATATATATATATATAACAAAAATGTGGAGTTAAATCAAGAAGTAAATTTAAAGACTCAATCCTACATGATACATGAACCATCAATCCTTATAAATAATGTCTTTGTATGCTAAGTTGACCAAAAGGTATTCAAGGTCCTGATGAATGGATATGTCAACAACCCACACAATCATTGGATTACCAATCTACCAATCATCACTAGATACATTCTGTCAATGTTACCATAATCCCAACCAAATTTATTATTAGGGGACCAGTCTGAACAACATCCAAAGGAATGATCTTTCTCTGATACCAGTATAACACGATCTGACCCAAGATGGGGATCTAGCTGCAGCCACCCCATTACTACCACCATAGGCAAGGTGGTGGAGACCAGTGTTGAAGGGATATATAAAAAGGGGAGGGATTTATGTATTTACTTGTATACACACACACACAGAATCACCTTGATGTAGTATTTGGGAGTGAAAAATTATAAGATACAACACAACTAGAATGTAAACCAAGATTTCATAACCTAATGGGTTTACAAGATCCTAAATGTGAATAATTAAAATTAATTTTGAAAAAATAACTCCCTAAATAGGAATATATCTCAAATAGAGAGAAAACTATAAAAGTAGACTAGTCAAAGATCCTAGATACATAAAACCATGCTTCGAACACCGAATGTGGTCCAGATTACATTTTATCCCTATGATCCTCTGAAAATGACTCCAAAATGTTAGTCGTCTTCATAAGACACGACACGTAAAGGAAAATCCCATTCATTAGTGAGTAAATACATAAGAAGTTAAACACCCTAACAGCTGATGGTGTAGAAGTAAAAGATACAACAGTAAAAAAAATTTGATGATAGAACCCATGGTATAAGATATTGTGTAATAGTACAGCACAACCCAACCAAGAGACGGAGAGATTAAACTCGTCCAAACAAATAGGGCTTAACATGATGAGTATATAAAATAAAAAGCATGTCTTTTCCTACTATATCATGAGAGTAGACTCATCCAACCACGAGAATCTAATTACGGAATGAAAGTGGCATACGCTTTGCATCTTCTCCACCCATGAAAAGAGGGTAACTACATCCATGATGTGGATACCAATTAATATATATATATATATATATATTCAATCAAAATAATCCAAAAAAGTCATTAAGGAGATATCCATCTCACAACTCTACCCATGAAGATGATTTTCCATCATTTACAAAATCTAATTAGCAATGCCTAGCAACTTATTCATCTATCTAGAAGTAACATTCCAAGTAAATCTAGTCCTCATCATTGTGTCACATATTTTAGGGGGAACAATCCCAATGGTGAGAACCAATTCCATAGTACATTAGGGGTTTCCACTCTATATTTATACATATAGGACCTTCGCCCAAATCAATTAGTATACCAATATAGTGTCACAAAAAACCCATGACCTATGATGATAGGGGGTTCCAATTGGTGGGTAAAGGACCCACACCAAATATAATGTGGGGTTACACACTATAGGTTGAGGACCCATTCCCTAGTTCAATAAGGGTTTTCCCTTTTATCATCTAGGTCCTATTCCATAACTGATGGATGGGGTTCAACTCAGATGTCAAGGACCCATTCCCTAGTGCAATAGGGGTATTCTACTCTAGTCATAAAAGATTGAAA
Source organism: Viscum album (assembly GCA_963277665.1). Classification (NCBI taxonomy): domain Eukaryota; kingdom Viridiplantae; phylum Streptophyta; class Magnoliopsida; order Santalales; family Viscaceae; genus Viscum; species Viscum album. Next base: position 1,541,044,104 of record OY728135.1, on the reverse strand, counting down.
CCTTTTCTAATAAGTTTTGCCACTCAAAAGGATCATCTGGTGATCCTACATGATCACTACCATAATATATGTTATCCTAAATAAGAATCTTCAGGGATCATTCCACATCATATCTCATAATCCACAACTGATGTCACCATCGTGTTATATGAAGAAAATCCCCATGATATGATACATCTAGGATAAAATAAAGTTTCACTGAAGAAGATACAAAATATTGATGTTCCATAAAAATTAAAAAAGGATACATGGTCTGTGAGGGGACACACAAAGAGTGCGGTCCCACTCCACTGACTAGACGTCTCCCTGATGAGAATACTGCTCACAACCCAAGTCATAGTGCATTCATTAAAAGAGGAATTCATGGCGTGTCCATCCTAACTGGGACTAGGTCATGGAATTTTGGATATATCCATGTACATGATACCATGACCATGTACACTGGCACATTAAGTGATTCTTCACATAGGGTGTCACCAGTGTGACCAAGTCATGTCTATCTACTTGCTACATGATGGGATGCTTCATAGGGGGTTTCATCAGTGTGACCCGGTCATGTTTGTGTAATTTGGTACATAGAAGTGTTCCCAGCTATGTAATCTCACATGGAGTCCTACTAGTGTGACTCATCACATGGGTCGTCCACTCTGGGGCGAGCAACATGGAGTGTTGGAGGCATGAATGTTGTTTAAACCTTATGTGTCACACCCAAGTTATTCATTTAATGTATTTATATTCTTTATATTTTTATCCTAACATTCCCATATACTTTATCCATAATCCCAAACAATTTTTTGTGGATTTTAAAGTTGTTTTGAGGGGGGAATAGAGGGTGCACAGTTTAGGTACACGGTTTGCCAAACCGGGCACACAAACCGTGCACCTATGTCCAAGTCATAAAAAATGATGAAAATTACTTCTTTTCCCTCTTGAGATTTATCTTAATTCTCCCTTTTCATCCCCACATCAATACAAATTTCTATGTAATCCCTCAAAGTCTCTCAAATCCTCATTGAACCCCCCTCTTGAAGATGGATTTGGTGGAGAAACTTAACACAACCTCAAATAAGTTTCTCTACCTCTTTTTTCATCTCCTTTATATGATGTTACATTAAATTTTTCATGACAATCCAAATGACCGGAGGTTAGGATTTCGAACCTAGGTTTTAACCATGGGGTTTCTTAATCCAATCTTTTGTTTTTTGGCTTGATCTACATTCATTGAGATGGGACGGTTTGTACATTTGATTTTTTTCACAAATGATTCAAGGATTTCATTATTTTGGTAGTTGATTCAATTGTGTGTGAAATATTTGTGACTTAACATTCTGTTTAAATTGTATTTTCTTGTTTATTTCATTTTAATTTTTCTGCCAAAATTGGTTTTAGTGGTATTTATAAAGTAAATGAATTATTGGTGTAACTTTTATATGAAATTGGGGGTTTTTCAAATAAATATTGTTTTTATTCACTTGGGGATTGTATATAATTTTATAGTTAATTTTATTAAAATTTTTAAGGGATAAAAATACTATATTTAATGTTTACCTCCATTGTTTTTTGCCATGAAAACCTATTTTAATGGTGTTTGTGAAACACATAAATTTTTAAGTTTCATGTTAGTGAAAAATGGAGATTTTACAATGATATCACTTCTTAAATAATATGGTTATGCCTTGAAAATTTATTGTTTAGTTTAATTGGATGTTTTTTTACTTCCGTTTTTGTTTTGGTAACGTAAAGTGTGCACATGGTGTGAAAAGTGGGGATTTCAATGAGTTTTGTGTACAAAATAAGGCATGATTTTGAGAAGTTCATTATTGAAAATCAAAATGTTTTGGGTGTGTTTTAAGTGGTATAAAGTGTATATAGATACATTATTGTTTGCATGTGACGCATAGTGGAGTTATATATTCTAAGGTATTTCTGTGGCTTGCTGAAATTGTTTTAACACAAAGGGGGAAGCCTGGGTACCTAGGTGGGATGGATATGTACTAGTACGACTAGTGATCCAGATGGGTTTTGTCCCTGTTTCACTGAGAAAATGGATAACAGTAACTCTAACTAAACTATATTGATGATGATTGTGGGACACAAGGTTATGGATATCTTCCTTAATCGTTTCCCGGGCATGAGAAGAGATTTTTCTATGGTTACTTTACACTTAGGCAAGATGTACATAAGGCCCATGACTATCTAGATTCCTAGAGGTGTTGCCAGTTTTGTTGCTCACTAGATTTACAGTATTTACCCTTGTGATAGGGTTTCATTGGTTGTATGTTATAGTAGCTGAATTTTCTTTTTTAAATGTGTTAATATTATGAATGTTTTAGTTTTGAAAATATTTTCAATTGGAAGTAGTATTTCTTGGAATTTATCACTGCATTTCATTACATATTAAAACATCATTCCTTTTCACATTATATTGCAAACTATTTGGAATATTTGGGTGATATTCTCTCTCGATTAATCTTACACCCTACATACACCCCTTGGGTGTAAGTTTAATTCATTATGTTTTACTCAGGAAAACACAAAGCCTCAAGGTGAAGGTGGTTCGAGTTGTTAGTCCCCTCTTGGTGTGGTGTTGTGGAGACGGCTTGGCGGTGATGACCCCTTGTCATGTGTTGTCTTTGTGGATTTTTGGATATTATTTTTATTTATTTCTGTACATATTTTACATTAATTAGAAACATATATTAAGTTATGTTTTTTGTTTAATTCTTGTTTGGCATGGAAAATTTTGATTCTTATTATTGATTGTTTTAATTTTTTGTTCTTTCATACTCATTTAAATCATTCCCAAACAAAATTTATCGATACCTGGGAACTTGTTATATCCTTTGGGGATAGGAAATTCCCTTTGGGCAGTTTCATGTGTTTGATTTGGTGCCAGTATTAGTGGAACATAGATTCTGTTAGTGAAAAAATGTTATCAAATGAGGCCAATATTTTTGGGTTATATAACTATTTTTGGATGAGTCGGGACAAAAAAGAGCTAGTACTGTTGGGGCTTGGGGTTTTGGTCATGAGTAGGGTTCCTAGACCACACCTCTCGTGCTATACCTTGAGTCACCAGCAGACATTGTAATTGTCTGATTGTCTTCACTTCCAGGTTAGACGTGTGGGCTGTAGACCACACATGGACATCAGGTGAGGTTGGAGTATTTGTTTCGTTTATTTCTATAATGTGTTTAGATTATTTATATTTGATGTATTTGATTAAAAATTTTCAGAATTATGGTATTGAATATTGTTTTTTAATTGTTCCATTTTGAATAAACATGCCTCCCCAGAATGCTCCATGCTCCAACGGGTGGAAGCCGGAGAAAGTTATTCCACACCAATTGATCAGAGGCTAGTCGAGGTCATAGTCTGGAAAGGGTAGGCTCTATGATAGGGACCATCTTGTATTCCAGTTTCTATTAGAGTGTGTGAGACTGATCCTAGAAAGGGCAAGACCTAGGAGTTCCTAAAAAATAGCCTCCCACTTTTCATGGCAGCATAGAACCCCCAAAATCAATGGAATGGACTGAGAAGATAGAGCACATGATCTAGTTCCTAGATGCACCTGAGGAGATCAGGGAGAAATGTTCCCCCTTTTTGTTGGCGGGTCCTAGCCTTAAGTGGTGGGAATTGGTACATAAAACTGGGAAGAATGAGAAGATGTGGTGGAGAGATTTCAAGGTTGTCATAAATGAGCAGTACTACCCCTAGGTCTTGGCATAAGCCAGGTCCTAAGAGTTCATGGATCTTGTTAAGTGGAATCTTTCTGTTATGGAGTATGCCAACTTTTTCGCTGATTTAGTTCGTTAATCTCTTAAAATTGTCTCAAATGAACAAGTGAAGGCTCATAAGATTGATAAAGGCTTGAAACCCAAAATATACTCTTAGGTGTGCTTGTTTAAGCTGAGGACCTATGCTGAGTTGGTTAATCAGGCATGCATGGTAGATATTGACTGAAAAAACTGGGCTGGTTTCTCTAGGTTAGTAATAGTAGTGGGTAGTGTCAGCTCTTCAGAAAATAAAGGGAAGTAGGAAGAACATGTGAAGAAGGTAGGTGGTAGTTCATGCCACTCCTCCAACTAATTTTTGTCTGCCGTTTCTGATGTGATATCAGTGGTATGAAAACAGTGTGTGAAGCTAGGGAACATCTGACTAGCATGATCGGTTCCTCCAAAACATTTCTACCAGTGTGGATGTATGGAGATTTTGTAGCACTTTTATGGGGTGTCACATCCAATTCTGTGCCGGGAAGGATCAGCGGCTTCAAGAGGAGTGCCAACACAGTCGGAGATGTAGAAGATTGGGGGATCTCTATTGGGTGCCTATGGTGGTAGGGATGGGTCCACTTTTGGGTAGTTCTAGTTTAGAGCACATCCACAAACTAGCAGTCATCCTCAAGAAGAGACCATACATCTTGAGACAGTATATCAAGCCCCAACATGGTCAGAGGCGGGACCATCGACAGTTCATGGAATCGTTCTGATCACATCTTCTATAGCTGCTTCTCTTTTTGATACCAGTGCCTCTATTTCATTCCTTTTTTCCCAATTTTTGGACATGCTTAATTTATCGACTGATTTGTTTTCTTTTTCGATGGATATGGTTATGTAGCTGGGAAAGAAGAAAGGGCAGGGACTTAGGTGCCTATCATGTGCGCTCTTTGTGTCAGGGATTGAGATAGAGTGGGACATTTTGGTCTTAGATATGGGTCTTTTGGAGGTGATTCCCATCATGAATATTTTGGTACAATTCCAGGAACACATTGATTGCTATAGGCGATGAGTGATTTTCACGGCAACTGATGGAAGTCAGCAGGTTTTTTTTTCATGAATGGGATCCTCAGTCACATCGTGCAAGACCTCCAATCCCAGAATTGGGAAGTATTATCTTCCTTTTATCATTACTCGTGCTAGAGTATGATGGTATTTCCCCTAAATGTGTGCTACCACGTGTATTGAGTGAGTTTCCAAATGTATTGACGAATAATTTTTTAGGTTTTCCCTCAGAGAGCGATATGGATTTCTCAATTGATATAGCATCGGGAACACAATATATATCTCTTTCCTCATATTGAATAGCCCCAAACAAGCTAAAGGAATTAATGATACATCCGGAAGACTTGGAATCCAAAGGATTCATTCTCCATAATGTCCCTCTTTTGGCCGCTAATATGTAGTTCGTGAAAAAGGATGACAGATCCCACTAGTTGTGAATTGACAAGTGGAATCTGAATAAGGTAACATTTAAGAACAAATACCATTTTCCTAGAACAGATGATTTTTTCTATCAGTTGAAGGGGTAAAAGTGGTCCTAAAAAATAGACTTGCATTCTGGATACCATTATCTCAGGCTGAAAGAGGCAGATATCCTGAAGACAACCTTCCGAATAAGGTATGACCACTTTGAGTATTGATTCATGCCATTTGAATTGTCAAAGGCTCCAGCAATATTTATAGAACACATAAAGAGGATGTTTCTATCAGAATCTTGATTCCTTTGTTGTGGTATTCATGGATGAAATTATAGTAAACTCTGGCTCTTTGGAGGTACACGAACATCACATGAGGATCATTTTGGGAACATTTCGGGATCACTATCTCTATGCAAAGATGTCAAAGTGAACTTTCTAGATCAGGGAGGTAAAATTTCTAGGGCATTTGATCTCAGAAAATGGGGTTTTAGTGAAACCTGAGAAGATTAGTGCTCTTATGTCATAGATGTAGCCGAAGAATGTGTTAGAGATCATGAGTCTCCATGGCCTGGCTGGTTATTACAGGCGATTCGTTCATGATTTCTCTCGGCTTGCTTCACCGATGATTGCCCTCACCAGGAAAGGGGGAAGTTTTAATGGGGTCTAGAATTTGAGGCATCCTTAAAATATCTCAAACTACAGTTGACAAGTGACCCCATGATGATTTTTCCAGAGGCTGGAAAGGGGTATGTGGTTTATTGAGATGCTTCAGGTATGGGTCTTGGGTGGATGCTTATTCATGATAACCACCTGGTGGCATATGGCTCCTACAAACTCTGACAACATGAAAATAATTACTCAACCCATTACTTGGATTTGGCAGTTTTGATTCATTATTTTAATACTTGGATTTACTATATCTTTGGGGAAAAGTTTCTGGTCTACTCTGATCACAAAAGCTTGGCCTAAAATTTCTCGCATAAGGACCTCAACATTAGGCAGTGTCGCTGGATTGAGAACTTGAATGGGTTTGAATTTGACATTGTTTATAACCCAGGGAAGGGTAATGTGGTGGCTGAAACCTGGAGTAAAAGAATTATAGTGTAGGCTTTGAGGTAGTCTAGTGATGAGTGGACTTTGATGGGTCTCTTTGCTCATATGCATTCGAAGATGAACGAGAAAAATAGGGGTGTGCTCTTGGCGAGTGGTCAACTGACTCCTTCTCTCTTGAAGTTGATTCCTCATGAACAACCCAGTGATGATATTTTTTAGTGGTTGAGGCAGTTTCTTTATGGTGGGGTGACATCCTCTGATTGGTCATTGTCTCTCGATGGAATCTTGTGCATCAAGTGTTGTTCTGTAGTGTTGTTATCTCTGCGGAAGGTGGTGATATAGGATAACCACCAGTCTTAGTGTCATGTCTATATAGGTTCCACCAATTTGTATTATGATGTGCGATGACTGTTCTAGGGTCTAGGTATGCAATGAGACATACCAGACTTTGTGTCGAGTTTCTACACATGCCAAAAGGTGAAAACAGAGCATCATAGGCCCTCTTGTTTTCTCGAGACATTACCCATTCATACTTGGAAGTGGGATGAGGTCTTCTAGTACATCATTATAGTCATTACTCATACACCTTGAGGTAATAATTCTGTTTGGGTGGTGATTGATTGTCTGGCCCAATCAGCCCACTTCATTCCGATTAGAGATACATCTAAAGTGGATGAGTTGGGAAGCTTGTATCTTACAGAGGTGGTAAGGTTCCATGGTGTACAATCAGTATTTGTCTCAGATAGAGACCCCTATTTAACTTCTCTCGTTAGGGTAGTCCTTCAGATGGCTTTGGGGTCTCATATTATGATGAGCAAGGCATACCACCCTCAGACGGTTGGTCAAACAGAGTGGGCGAATAAGATTTTGGAGGACATGCTATGTGAATCTGTTCTAGACTTTGGAGGTTCGTAGGATATCCATTTGGGTTTTCTTGAGTTTTAATATAATAATATTTACCAATAATTTATTCGAATCACTCCATTTGAGGAGCTCTATGGTCAGCATTTCAGTCCCCCCCCCTTGTTGGGCCCAGGTAGGTGAGACCTCATGATTGGGCTGAGTCTGGTGACAGAGATTTCTGAGAAGGTAAAGTTGATTAGGAAGCATTAATTGACAGATCATATTCCCCATAAATCATATTCTAATAGGAGTTGTTTACACCTAGGGTTTTCGGTTGGTGAGAGGGTATTCTTGAATGTGTCCCCTCATCTGGGCCATCGTCGATATGGAAAGAAAGGGAAGCCGACGCCGTGATGTTTTGGACCTTTTGAAATCACTGAGTTTATTAGAAAGGTGGTATACAGGTTTGCATTACCATCACAGTTGACATACACCAATGATGTCTTCCATGTCTCCTAGTTGAAGAAATACCACCCAAATCCATCTCATGTGCTGAGTTGGGAAGAACTGAAGATACAGCCTAACTTGTCAGTTTTTGAGCGGCCAATGCAAATAGTAGACTCCCAAGACATGGTGATTTGAGGGAAGGCTATACCACTTGTCCGTATTCTTTAGAAGCATAATAAGGATTCACATGAGATCTTGGAGCTGAATTCATTGGTGGTGGAAGATTACACGTTCCGGTTTTTCGATCAAGACTTTAGTCGACTTTCGGGACATAATGTTTTCAAGGTGGGGAGAATTGTTAGAACCCAGATCCTAATTAAAGGTATTTATATTACATATATTTTTATCATAAAATTCCCCCTATTTCCCCCCATAATACCCAACAATATTTTTTGTCTTTTAGAGATGTTTTGAGGGGAGAATAGAGAGTTCAAGTTTTTGGTGCACAGTTTTCTAAACAGTGCACACAAACCATGCCCTTATATATAGGTCATAAAAAATGTTGAAAATTACTTCATTTCCCTCCCAGGATATCTCCTAATCCTACCACGAACCTAACATCCATGGAATCTCTTCATTTTTCGAAAACCCTCTTTAGAACCCCATTTTAAAGAGGGATTTGGTGGAGTAACTTCACACAACCTCAAGTAAGTGTATCTCCCTCTTAGTTCCTCCCATTTCCATGATGTTTCGTCGAATTTTCCTTGAAGTTCCAAATTACCAGAGGATAGGGTATCGATCCTAGGGTTTAAACTTTGGTTTTTTTGGTCCAATCATCTATTTATAGGCTTGATCTACCTTCTTTGAGATGTGTCAGGGGTGCGTTTGAGTTTTTGCACAAAGGATTCAAGGTTTTAATTATTTTAGTAGGTGATTCTGCTGCCTGTGGGATGTTTTTGATGTATCTTGCTATTTTAATGGAATTTTCATTTTTATTTCACTTGAATTTTATATGGATATTTGTTTTATTGGTATTTATAATGCAAATGAATTATTAGTGTCACATTTATGTGAAATTGGAGGGTTTTCAAAGAAGTATTATATAGCTTCACTTGGTGCTACCCTATAATATATGAGTTGATTTTAATGAAATTTAGTATGGATGAAAATATTGATTTGAATGTTTATCTCCTTTGGTTGTAGTTGAAAAAAACTTGTTTTCATTTTGTTTCTAAAACACATAACATTTTAAGTTCCATGTTTGTGAAAAATAAAGGTTTTTCAACGATATTAGTTCTCAAATAATAAGGGGATACCCTAAAAATTGAATTTTTGGTTTCATTGGATTGATATGAAATTATATTTTTGTTTTTGGTAACTTAATGTGTGCACATGGTGTTAATAGTGGGGATTTCAAGGAGTTTGGGTGCAAAACAAGGCAATATTTTGAGAAGTTGTTTATTGAAAATGAAAATGCATTGTTGTGTGTTTGAAGTAGAATAATATGGGTATAGATACTTTGTTGATTTTGTGTAACCATTTGTGTTGTTTTATATGTAATGGATTTATGTGGAATTCTGAAATTGTTTGATCACAAAGGGGGAAGCCCGGGAACCAAGGTGGGTGGATGCGAATTAGTACGGCTAGTGATCCTGAGGGATATTGACCCTGTTTCACTGAGAAAATGGATAAAGAAAAATCTAAATAAACTATATTGATGATTATTGGGGACCAGTAGGTTATTTTTATGTTCCCTACTAGTGGATCATGCAAAATAATGGATTTTGATATGGTTACTTTACACCATGGTACGTTGTACATAGGGCCTGAGACTATCTAGATACATAGGGGTGTTCCTGGTTTTGGTGCTCATTGGATTTGAAGTATATACCCTTGTATTAGGGTGTGTTTGGTTATACATTACAGTAGATAACATTTATTTTTTAATTATGTTGAAATTATGAAGGTTTTATTTTTAAAAATGTTTTCAATTGAATGTTGCATTTCTTGTATTGTATCACTTCATTTCATTACATATTAAAACTACTTGATTTTTCATTTTTTTTATTTCATACTCATTAGAATATTTGGGTGATATCCTATTAGTCATAGGCTCACACCCTAAAAACACCACTTGAGTGTCTGTAGACTTCATTATGTTTGAATCGGGTAAAGGCAAAGCCTCGGGTGAAGGCAGTTCGGGTTGTTAGTCCCCTCTTGGTGTGGTGTTGTGTAGACGGCTTAGGGGTTATGACCCCTTGTCATGTGTAGTCTTTGTGGATGTTCCACTACTGTTTTTATTTATGTTTGGACATATTTTACCTTATTTAGATCCATGTATTCAGTTCTGGATTTTGTTTAAGTCTTATTTTACATGGAAATTTCATATTATCATTATTGGTTGTTTTAATGTTTTATGCATTCATACTCAGGTAAATCGTTGACAAACCTAATTTATTGTTACTCATGCACTTTTTTCAACCCGTGGGGATAGGGAATGCCCCTAGGGAATGTCATGGGATGGATTTTGTGCTGGTATTAGTGGTGACCATATTTGGTTCTAGACATTATGGGTTTCCTTTACCTTAAATTCCACACTTAATGGGATACATGCCATGTGATCATCCTTATACACAATGTTTTTTCATGTTTCTCTTAGAAACATATATTTGAGATCCTCTCCTTAAATATGATTGTTCCAATTATAACTTAGACCTATATAAGTCTGAAATTTGATGATATATCAATGTATCATAATTTCTAGTTAACTCTAATATAAAATTGGATTAATTCCTTATCAGATGTACATCACATGTTCCTCACGCCACCAATCCTTAGGCCATTGATTTCCTTAATCTAAATTAATAAAAATAATCACCCATTTCTTGGAATGATCACACAAATGTCCATGTTTAATTTATGTTATCTTTCTCACTAAACCCTTGTGATTTAGGGGTCTGATTGGGCTCAGTTCCTGCCCGTTATTGTCAAAATGTGACCATAAGGTCCTACTAGTGATTTACAAGATGAAACTTTGGTAGAAATGAACCATAAAAAAGGTTTTACCATTTTTGAGCATGATTTAATAAACATAAATCATGAATGAGAATATGGGTTTAGAAAAATCATAATTTATCTATTCTGTTTTTAATATGCGAGAACATTCTCAATTCACTATTGGAACAAGTCCATGAATAGTGATTAATATTATCAATATATTTAATCAAAGAAGGTGTAAAACACAAATTGAAAATCCCTAATTGGTTATTGGATTTCTTTTTATTGAAAAACATGATCTCTAATGATTAAAAGAAATTGGTGTGTTTGTTTTTATCTTATATTCTCTAATTCATTATTTCAAAGTAGTTCAATGTGATAATAAAATAAAAGGGATATGAGGAGATGTTCATGATGGTACCAAGGTAATGAAGATAACCCAATAAAATTATGAATTTTAATAAATTTAATGGAACCAATTGAAGTCAAATGAAGTAATTAATCTCTTTAATACATTAATTAATCCTTTGAATATACCACCAATTGGTGAGATGTATGAATACCCCGTGATGACCTATTTTATATTGGACCTATGATAAACACCACAATAAGGACTCAACCGTGGTATCCGATTTGTGATCCAATATTCCATTCAAGAGATATTAGGTTTTATTTATTAAATTATACACATTCAATAAATAATATATTTACTATTTTTATAAAATTAATTTTAAAAGGATCATGCCTCAGAATATCACGTCTTTTCAATGCCTATAAATATAACTATAAATAATAATATTTAAAAGCCCTATAATGTATAAAATTGGTTTCAATATATTAGTATAAAAATAATTCCTCGCAACTGGAAACCTCCCACTACAGAATGATCGTAAAATATGGAAAAAAGGAAAAATAAAATATATAGGGGTATCTTTGTCTTCCATCATAACATGAAATGTTTATTATAATGGTAAAATTTTGGTACATCCAAAACTATTAACCCATAAAAATCATATAGCAATTATTATTTAAGAATGAAATAAGAACTGTGACATGGAATTCCATAAATATTATGGATTAGAAAATTATAAAACAACTTTTATGTAGCTCATATATTAAATGTTTATCCTAGGGGAATATTCCCTTTCTCACTTCTCTAAATCTTGTATCATGTTCCCTTTCACTATGGTGTAAGACCAACTGGATCTATAATTTTCAAAGCACAAATTTATTTTGATTTATCTTCAGGAAATATTTTAGCATCATAGAATAATGTTTACTAAAACTTATATAAGAGAATATCCCATTGTGATGTGAGTCTTTTCACATAATATAAACACATTAATCATGCCAAAATCACCTAGTTGAAGAACTGTAAAACATCATAATATCTCACTAACATATCATCATTATCACGATGAAACATAAAGTTTTTGGTGGGGTCCTTATCATTCAAGATAAATAATCTTCCATTATAATAGTAAATAAAGTATGTTTCAATATGATAACACAAATTTACTCAATTATTATATCATTTGTATTAAAAATCTATGCATTCATTTTTTAAACACCCATAAACTCTATATCACATTACCCACTTCTGTGATTTTGTTTTCGATGAATAAAACACAAAAAAACTCTAAAGAATTGTAAATTTAATTATATAAGGGAGAAGTTATTACATGAATACTTGAATGTTCGATCCTAATTCATAATATGTTGTTTGGAGAAATTCTAGATACTCATACAGTACAGATTTCTGCACTATAGAAGTCAGGACATTGACATGAAAATATGGAAACGTTTTCATTAGTAAAATGGGTACTAAATCACCATATTATTTTCATTAAACATTACAATATCATAATGTAAAATACATTGTATTTTAGAATATAGTAATGAAGATCACTCTATCACCCACATTGATTTATGAGATCATTGTGATCTAGAATTTCTACACATTCTGCGTGATCTATGTTATTATTCCTTCATATGGTGAATTTGTTCTCACACATTTTCAATTTAAAGGATATTACCAAATAATGTAAATTTATATATTCATTTTCTTATTCATGTTCATTAATTTTCACCTTTTTACTCAAATTTTGGAATCATCATTTATTGGATCTCACAATGTTTCCATTACAATTCCTATAATTTGAATGTTATCTTGTGATCAAAACTATATAATAGAATAGTGATTGTGATTTTACAACAAACATGGGAATAAGATTGATTCTAGAATGACCATGTCTCATTTTAGTTCAACATAGATACCCTTTTTCAATTAACTTTTTTATAATTCCTCAATCTACTAAAGTATTAATAATAGGAAAATACATTGAAGAGTGTGTATACATCTTTAAATAAATATATATGCAATAATTAAATTATTTAATGAAATTAAGGTGATATTTTTTTGATATTATTTACTACAATATAAGTGTGACCACGATTTTTTTACTCTTCTTCATCTCCAGGGAAGATGATACCCAACGTTAGAAGAAGCAGGATTAAAAATTTATAAAGACATCACATTATCAGGGGATTAAAAAGAGATTTCTAAATGAATTTACTGATAATAAAATCCTAGAAGGGATTAATGTTATGTAATTTATAAGGTTCATGGCCATGTAGTACGAGTTAATACAATAAAATTATATCCCATATATAAAATCTTTGACCAAGAGATTAGAGATTTGTGATGGCACTGCATATTGGAAAACAAATTCACCTATTTTCCCAATGATTCAAATATTATATTATTCATAAAACCAAAATATTATCTATTCTCTTATAGTTGACATTCAATTTTCTTGAAACTTATTTATTAAAGAAGTAGAGGTTGATTTTGTGGAAATTATATGGATTGATTTAAAAGAAATGTTGAATTCAAATTATATTTTGGAGGAAATAATATTGAAGACTTAGGCATAAAATATGGGTTTATGGATGATGATACATATAAGAGTTTTTTCATCATTTAATAGGAGGATTATATTATAATATGACAATTTTAATTTGTGAAGTCATTTTCAATAATTATTTTATTTAAATATTCATTTATTCTTATATAATACCCATACATGATATCTCACCTTAGTATGTAGTCATATAATGTATACCCAAATATTTTTTAATGTGGATGGTACCCTTTATTATTAGAGTAAATGATTTCTAAAATGTTTGATGTGGTAAGATCTAAATCAAGTAGCATATTTTAAGAGGTTTAGTTCATTTATCCATCATCCATCACTAATAATAACAAATTGAAATGGGGTATAATGAAGAATATTTGAAGTGTTTTACTATTCAAAAAAATACGTAACTAATAAGATTGTAGGAAATTACTTATTAATTTTCATAAATATAAATACATTTTTAATACATCAAACTAATTTAAAATTTATATATATTTTTTCAGGAGGCCCATTTGGATAATTTGATACATGGGTCCCTTATACTTAATGTTAATATGGGCATTATTGTGAAATCTTTAGGAAATTGTAAAAAGCTAGTTCGCTTCAGAGGATATGTCGTGGGTGTTAGTATAATAAAATATTTATGATCCTAGTACATCATCAATGGAAGGCAGAGTACAAGGTTCAACTAAATTCCATAAAAAATACTTTGGGTGATGAATCTGTCTATATATTAATGAATTAAATAATTTATACATTCTGTGTTAGTAAATATAAAGAGATAGACACATCCAAACTATCAAGATACTCCTTCATCACACTCATACATGACTGTTTAATGTGAGTGGCATGTTAGGGATCCAAATTTACGAATTGTAGCATACACAATTTTATATAATATATATGATATTTTACAACATTAATTTATGTATTCATATCAAGTATGTGTAAATGTAAATGATTTTATTGATCAATTTAATCCATTGTTATTACCGAATATGTAGTGGTCCATAGTTCTATAGATATAGTTTCATTGTTTCCTATGGAAAGCCAATGTTTTTTATTAGTTGAAATATGTGCTGTCTATTTTTTATTTTCTTTATCTAATATTTATTTAAAATAACATGTAATGTTTTATTAAATTTACCTTATATAGTTGTTTCTAGAATCTAAAGAATCATTTCTAATTAGAAAAATATTTTGAGAATTGGAACCTTCAATTATATCTCAGTTTCCTCAAAATCCTAAGAAATTATTAGCGGATTCCTTACCGATGGATAATTTTTAAGTGTTTTTGGTGATTTATAATATATCCAATAATGACTATAAGTTATGATTATGTAAAAACTAATGGATTTTTATATAGGTGATGATCTCCAAAAACATGTATCACAATTGTTTTTCATGTGTGTAAATTTTAGTTTCATTAATTAAATATTACTTATAGTGGATTAATTTTTTACTAGTCTAATTATGTATATTTATAATAATTTCATAAAAAAATAGAATATTCATGTTTGGTTTTACAAATCTATACACATTTCAATGCATGCATTATTACTATCGAAGACTACAAGTTATATATACATATACAACAATGGTTGATAACCACATATATTAGGTGGTGATTCCATCTATTACCATACTAATAAGATGATTTAATCAAGTACATACTATTATTCACTAAAATTTTTTCAGGATGAACTTTTTATATTTTATATGACATTTTATAATATACAAATCCATTCTATATAAATTCAAAAAACATTGGTATCCTCTTTAATGGGTGATGTTTGTGAATGTTTTAAATATTTATGGAATTAAAAAGTTTTATTCTATACTATTAGTTCATTATTCATAATTAATTTATTAGATATATATATATTAAAAATTAACATGTGAAAATTAAATAGGGTATATATTTATTTAACATGATTCACTTCATCAAAAAGATTCCATATGAAATAATTTATGTTTCATTTCATGTATATAACATTTTTATTATTTATTTGTTTTTTATGTTATATACAGACATTATACTTCCATTTTTCAAAGTGTTATTTCCAAAATGAAGTATCATCTTCAAATGGGAAATCTTTAGTTTGATTATTTTGTTTCACAATTCAGGTTTTAGATTTTGTAGAAATAAAAAATTACATATTTTCACATTGTTAGTTACATTACAACACTTGATGTGGTCTTATTTCATTATTGTTTTCAACAAAAAATTTCATTTATTAATCCCTTTTGGTGTTTAAAAAATGAATTTTGTGTAATATTTATTAATTGGTGTATTCTGTAGATTAAGTTGGTAAAAAGTGTGTTTAGAGTTAAATGTGTTATTTTTGTGCATATTTTTGATATTTTTTCAGTAATACAACAAATTAATTTATTCTATTTTTAACATTCATTTTGTATTCTTTTAATTATTTAATTATTGCATTGGTTTATGTTTACAAAAATAATAATTAAATTAAATAATTCCAGTTTTTTTTAATTTTATATTTAATAAATTTTAATTCATAACATTAATTAATTAATTAACTCAATCGTAAATAAATAATTCATTTTAGTTTCCATTCTCTCACTGATGGTTCACCAGCCATAAACTCAATGACGCATCCCAAAACATGCATTAGGACGCGTCACCCACCACAACAACAACATTAGAACTAAACAGCACATCACAAATTAAATGAAACAATAGAAAATTAACATTGCAAATCGCACATTCGAACAATAGAAGTTATAAATCCAAATAAAGAACAACTAGATCTAATCAGAATGAAACCCCGAAATCGATCCCAGATATGAACTTTCGGACACCGTGAACCCTTACTACCCTTGTTCTTCCGCCATTTCCGAACAACATCTGAGCCACTCTAAACCACGGTCACCTACTGACAGATCTTGAGGAGCCCCCATCCTCCTCTCCCCATGTTTTTCGATCACCCTAACACCACCACTAGACCTCACCACCCATCCCCCACCCACACTCACCGTCGCCCCTATTTCCGACAGCCGCTGCAACACGATTTCATTCTCACCAAAATACACTTCCTTCTATTATTTTTTTACAAATATAATATTATAACATATAATATATATTATTGAATACAATCCTTATTATAATTAATATACCAAATATAATACTTATATAAAAATAATAATATACATAATAATAAGAAATATCCTTATATTTATATCAATATATATAATATTAATTGTTTATATGTTTTAATAGTAATTATTGTTAAATTAATAGAGTAATTATAATAAATATATGTATGAACATGTTTTAGTAATATTTAATTACCTTAATAAATATATATAACCTTGAATATATATAAGAATTTTTATTCAATTATAATTGTTTTGTTTTTTCATATTCTTACATGTTGGATTTATGTTTTTCTAGACTGGGTGAGTTGTAGTAGAAGTAACATGACGAGAAATTCGTTGGAACATAACGACAAAAGCATGGGATGATTCTTGAGGGTCGTTTCAAGAGGTGGGCAATATTCATGAGTTGTTCATCAGAAGCAGGGGATGTGTTCATCTAAGATATACACATGGGATGATGAAGTATGTTAGCTATGGTTTCCTGTTTTAATTTTCAATGATGAGGAAAAAACATCTCTCTTCCGGGGGGTACAATCTAAAATTCACAAGACCAAACCACTCCATCTACACCTCTAGGACTGAGGATTGTCTTCGATATTAGAGACGAAACCTTGCTCCTCTATCTCCTTCATCTATCTCCTTCCTCCTTTCTCTTTTTGTTCGTCTGTTATATTCGGTCAGTAAATACATTGTGTTTTAATCATGTTGTGATGTTGTTGTGAATTGTTATGCTTAATTATTTTCTCTTTGATTAGTTTCATGATCTCGAATATCTATAAAGGGAGAACTAATTTTCAGAGCCAGATCTAGGTTATGAAACCTGATGCGATCTGGATATCTGAGCATAAATGCAATCAATATTTTCTTATAATCAGTATAAAATGGTGAATGTGAATTGGGATACATATGAGGGTGTACATGCACAGGATCAGTTTACTACTCTCTCATATCACTTCTAATCCCCTTCATGTCTCCATTTTAAAAATTGAGAATCAAGATGGGTTTTGTAATTTGATGATCTCAACACGATCATTCCTCTATGTCAAAATACCTAGCTAGGATGAATCTATGGAGTGAATCACATTATAGTTCGAAGGGATGCTAAAGAAGTGATGAAATTCTTTTCTCGGATTATTCAATTATTAGGTAATATTGGTGTGTTATCCGAGCCATTAGTCATACACTAAGAAGGTGGAGAGTCGTTTCTTTCTATTTTATATATTTTTCAATGATCGAATGTAAACTTTTAATTGACTTGGATCGGACTTGTCCTTACTAACTATCGTATGGGTCATTTGTCTTTTCTTATCTTGGTTGTATTGTATTGTGTCTTCATTATTTTTTCTACTTCTATTCAGTCACTTTTTTCGTATCTCTTCACTATATTTTCCAACAATTATTACTTTTTTAAGAGTTTTGTTTTACTGTTTTGAAAATAAAAATTTCCAAACCGATTTTCGATGAAAAAACCTATGGTGCATTTGACACTACTTCCTTGAGAGAGAACCTATTGTTATACACTATCTAATATCTTGGGTTTTATAAATGTAAATGATAGGGATGACATCACTCTGATTTTAAAAAAATGTGTTTTAATTTTAATCATATATTATTTATTATTCTTCTTTATTTTTTATGCCTTTTCATCTTATTTGGATTAAAAAATAAACCATTATTTAGGATTATTTGGAAGATATTTTGTATGTTTTATTAATTTATATATATATATATATATATCTGAAATAATCATATATACATGTTATCATGAAAGTTTAGTTGTATTATATTATTTAATGAGTTTATATCTACTATTAGTTATTGTTTTTTTCTTGTACTATTGATCTTTTTGTTTCATAGAATATAGAATTTCATTTTATTAAAAAAAATTATGTTTCAATATTCGTGATTATAAAAAAAGATGTGGAATGTAACAATTAATATCATTTTTTAGGATAACCATAATTGAAATAACAATTATATATCATTTTAGTTACACGTTAAATTTCATTTTTTTATAATAAACAATATTAAACTCCATTCTCCTCATCTTTTTTAAAAACAAAACATATAACTATTATTTTAATCTCAAGTATATCGATAATAATTTTTAACCGATGTGAAAAGTAAAAAATAATCTTGGTCAATGTCTTAATTTTCCAATAGTGGTATCAAAATATATAAATCACATTAAAAACATTTTTCCTCTCTATTTTTTCTAGCTTCTCAAGTATGTTCTTCAACCAAAAAATCTCATTATCAGGATTTCATTCATGACTATATTCTTCATTTTTATACATATACTGCCACATATTTTACAATTATAACAAGAATTTGAAATTTCCCACATATTTAATCATAAAATATACAATATTCAATATTTTATTAATATTTTTTTCTATAGTCTACATAAACATACCACTTAAATTAAATTCAATCCCCATAGCATAATGATTATTATTTTCTTCCACTAAATCAACTCATTATAAACTTTATGTCTTTCCAATGTCGTTTTACAAGATTAGCCGTATAATTGTTCAATTAATCTTTGGAATTAATGATATTTAATTTCTCAAGAAACCTTGGAACATTTATTTTAAGTGAAAAAATTTATTTTTTTTAATGCAATATTAAAATAGTAAATTTTTGAGATATTGAAAATTTTGGTTTGAAACCTTTATTTAGTAGAAATCATCATGAAATTTTTTATTTTTGGTGCTTATTGGGTAGTATTTCTTCTCATGAATTTTTATATTTATTTAAACATACATTTTTATATTTAAATTATAATTCATTGAAATATTATTTTTAATCAATATTTAAATATATGTTGTATTTTTTTTGGTTTTCTGAATTCATATTTTAAAAAGTAAAATGAGACTATTTTATACACAATATGTTGAATTATGTTTTTTTCTATGGTGAGATATGTCAATGATTATTTTTTATATGTATTACTTAAAAATGTATTTTTTTATGTAATATGATAATTACCCTACAATTATACTACGATAAAGAGAATTATTTGTCCTTGTAGCTTGGATATGTGAAAAGTGAAATGTGAAAATCAACTACCATGAGAATTTAAAACCATTCACTTGTACCCCAAGAGAATTTTTTATGCTCATGCCATGCCTATTTTATTACCATGTGTGGTACCAAGAAATGTGTATGGCCTTAACCTTCTGTAAAATTTACCTTGAATCGATAATCTGTTGACCATTAATGTGAAACTATTCCATTTTATTTGATAGTTATTTCAAAATCAATAAAATATAAACCCCACTACATTGAAACATAGATGATTCCATGGGGTTTATTCTATGAAGATCACTATTAATATTACCCTTCCAATGAAAAAATGAATCCCATGCTCCCCAATGAAAATGGTTGAGACTGATTTCAATGAATTAATTTTGATCATTCATTAATGAAACTAATTGTGGATCTCATACTTCACCTAATTTAATTAGAAGGTTTCAAGCTATCACAGCTGCCATGAGAAATATGAATGACAGATTGCAAGATCTTCAATATAACAATGCTCCTTTATAAGTTTTGTTAGGTAATCAGAAATTTTTGGTTGATTAGTTGACATTCAGTGAACCAAATATTAGAAATGTGCTGACTTAGTTAACAGAAAAGACGTCATTGTTTATGGAAAAAAGAAGAAAGACTTCATGAGTTTTTCAGATTAAATCTCATAGATGATATTCATATGACTCAAGAGAACATTGATATTATTGTTAGGCTTTGTCATTGAATGATGAAAAGACTGAGGGAGAAGTTGACAGAAACCAAGTCTGTAGTTTAAATGAGATAGAACCAATATCATACCCTTACCAAACCTTGATTCATGTTTTCATCATTATTGTTCCTATTCCACGTTCTCAATGAATTTTTTATTATTATTAGTTTTACTGTCCTTGTTTTGATATGTCAGTAATTCAGATTTAATTATTGAAGAACAGTTAATAATATTGTATTTACTTAAGTTCAGTGCTACATTAAATCTCTTCTATTCTATATTCAATGTTTCTTTTTGATATCACAAAAAGGTGGAGAAATTTGGATAAACACAACATTTTTTTATTATAAACATTAAATGTTTTTTTCTTCGTTTTATTTGAAAAATTAAAAATTGTATGTAATTAATTTTTCAAGTAATTTCATTGGTTATTGTATGGGTTTTTTGATCCTCAAAAAATGGGATATTGTTGAGAATGTATTGTTTCCAACAATATATAATGTTTTTATTTTAATATGAGTTTGTTGAGAACAATACTCTATCTCTTTATGATAATTTTTCTGCTCACGAATACCCTTAATTATTTTTTAATGATATTATTTGTTAATTATATTTCAGGAACTTATTATTCATTATATTTTTATTTTTAGATGTAATATTTATGTTCTTGATAAATGAGGATTAATTGCTAAAGTATTTGTATTAGCGTGTTCTAGAAAAACTATTCTTGCTCTACATATTCCGGATATGCTTTTGTCTGTTCTGGAAACACTGTTCATACCCTACATGGAGAAACGTAGTGTAAGGATGGAATGCAGTGTATACATTATGAGATATTGAAAAATTATGGAAGAGGAACCGTATGATAGGAAGGAACCCTACGTTTGGGTCTTTGAAAAAGTTGGGTAGAAATACTATACGTAATTGTTAATCATTACGTTTGTTTCTCAAAACTATGGTTCATTAACCTTACTTTTGTAAACAATCGTATGTTCTTATAAAAGTATGTATCTTTTGTAATTAGTTTAAAAGTTGAAGAGAAAAAGTATGGATGATCAACCATACGTTTTCAACCCTACGTTTGTGATCAACCCTATGTTTGTGATAAACCGTACGTTTGAATTCTATGTCATCAATCTTACGTTTATTATCATTATTACATTCAGAAGATGCATACAGTACAACTCAACCTTATGTTTGGCATCAGAGAATATAAAGATGATATTATTATGGAATGGTCAGCAAGTTGTTTATTAGGTTGATTTCAAGCTGGATTAAAAGATGATTTTAAAATGTTTCTTTGATGAGTTGAGAGACGTTTAAGGATAGAATTAAAAGGAGATTTTCTTGGAGAAATTCAAGGGGAGTTACGACTACTCTGTAAATTTAAATGTTTGAATATAACAAGTTAGAATGTGACTTTTGTGGATGTAAATTTACTGGGGAAGTGATCGACGTTATTATTTATATAGATTTTTTTCATTATTCTGTATCAATCGATCATTAAATAAACAGATCTTCTAATTCGTTACATTGAAAAATATCTATTTATTGAAGAAGAATAATAATAATGATAGAGGATTCATTAGTTCTACATCGAAGATCATCTGTGAATCTGCTACTGCTGAAGTTGTGAATTGTATTTCTATATCTTCTGAAACAAAATCGACTCAGAAAGAATCTTATTTGAAGATCATTATTTATAAAGGCGATTATCCATCGACTGTCAATTGCATTCTGTTTCAATTGTAAGGAACATCTAGAATTTATTTTCAAAAATATAGACACCTTTTTTTATTCTTGAGTGAACGAATTATCATATTATGATGTGTAGGTTCTTTGAGTGATGCAGAAGGATATGTTTTGCCTTAGTTTGTAAATGTTTCAACTGCCTTTACTCAGTTGTGAAACGGTCTTTGGAAACGAGGACCAAATAGTGAAAATCACCACGCTCATGGAGGAGAGTGTTGGTGGAGTGTACTAGGGGCCTTCTGTTCCAAAAACATCTATATATCTTGTGTCTCTACTATTTAAATATCAACTTCATTAAGACATCTGATTAATGTTGAAGGGTAGAACACGATCTCGCGATGAATTTTGAAAAGACACAATTCACCCCCCTCTTGTTTATAGTTACTATAATCTGTTCCAACAATTATAACTTAAATTTATACTACAAATTGAATTCTGATTATACCCTTTATTAATAAAAGCGCTTATAAATTGTGTATAGGATGGAAACCTAATGTTTCTAACTTTAGAGTATTTGGATTCAAAGTATTCATATTATACATAGAAGATAAATTACCAAAACTCCATCCCAAATCTACTGAAGAAATATTTTTAGGTTATTACACTATTTATATTGCATATAGAGTACTTAATAAAAATTCTTTTACCATTGAAGAAATAATAAATATTAATTTTTTTAAACTAACCCATTTTATTTATAAAAACCCAACTAATATCGTTAGATGTGTTTCGAAACCCTATCCTCAAAATTTCATATAAGATTCATCTAATTAAGAAAATACTAAACTAATTTTTTCTAATTTATTTACATAAGAATAATTTCTACCTTATGTTAAGGAATAGTGTTTACAAAATTGATGTTTTCTTTTTATTAACAATAAAACCATTGATAGCATCATTGGTGACATCAGTCAACTAGTTGTGAATATAATTTCCTTGAGGAATGAAGTAAAATATATCACTTTTAATTCGAAAATATATCCAAAAAATCTGAATGAAGTATTAGGATATGGGGATCAGATTTAGGGTAATAAATATGAGATGAATGAATGCTAAAGGCATAAATTTTGGACCATGGTTGAAAGGATAAATAAATATCCAAAATTGGGGTTAAATGGGTCTTTAGAAAAAAAATGTGATGAAAATTCCGTAATCATTATGAATAAATCAACGATTATTCATAGCATTTATAATAAACAAGAAGGGATAGATTATGAAGAAACCTATTCCTTAGTAAATGGACGTAAATCTCTTTGTATTCTATTATCCTTGTTCGCATTAATCAATTTAAAACTTTTTTAAATTGATGTGAAGTGTTCTATTCATATTGGTTATGTTAAAGAACATATTTTTGTTGAACAACCTCCTAGTTTTGAAGATAAAAAATATCCTTATTACATTTATAAACTGACTAATTATTAAGATGGACTTAAACAAACACATAGATCTTTGTATGATAGATTACCATTATTATTTTTACAAAAAATTATGTTAATGGAACAGCTTCTCTAACTATTTTTGTAAATAAATTTAAAGAAATTATGATTTTACAAATAAATATTGACAATGTTATATTAAGATAAAATCTAAAATCCTTAACAGATTCCTTTGTGAATCTTATGAAATCTGATTTTGAAATGAGTATGATAGTTGAGTTAAAATTTTTATGGGTTTTAAAATATTTTAAAAACCAAAATTAAATCATATATATCAACATATGAATATCAAAAATCATCATAAAAAGTTTTTATACAAAAATACTAAATGTATTAGTACTCCAATTTTTAACTGAAATACACTGTATATTGATGAGTCTGTGAATTTTTTTGATCAACAAATATTTAGAGGTATGATTGGATTTTTACTATACATAACAGCCAATCGACCAGAATTAATATTTTTTATTATCTTATCTGAAAAGTATCAAGCTAATCAAAAGAAATACAATCTAAAATCTGTAAAATTGTTTTTTCATTATCTAATGGGAATTATGAAATTATGACATTTTTATTCTTTCGTTAATGATTTTTAATTATATAGTAATTGTATTATTGATATTAGTGTTTGTAATGTGGATTGAAAAGAACTTATGGAACTTATAATTTCATTAAGGATTCATTAATTTCATGGTCTTGTAAAAAACAACACCTGGTTTCTTATCTACTACTACAAACAAATATAAGGCAGCTGGAAGTTGTTGTGTTCAAGTTTTGTTAATACAACACACTCTCATTGATTATGGAAGGATTTTTAAAAAATATCAAATAATTATTTATAATATTGGTACCATAGAAATAAGTAAAAACCATGGACATCACTCTCTTTCAAAACACATGGTTATTAGGAATAAATTTCATAGGGATCACAAATTTAAATGATATATCTTTTTATAATTAATTTGAACAAATGAACACATTTATGTTATTTTTATAAAACATTTTCCTTTTGATATATTTAAATACATTAAATATAATCCATAAGTGATGAAATTAAATTAATTATCCATATCTACTGCATGTTTTAACCATATACTTACATAATGATACTCCATTTCATAGGGGGTACATTTGTTTATTGATTTTCAAACACTATTTTTCTCAATTTTTTTAAACCTTCATTGTAATGACCTTTCCGAACTCATCAATTAAATTTTTTTCTTTTTTTCTATCAAATTAATTGTTTTTCTAACCATTGTTTTCTTCAATAAAAATTCTTAACCTTTTCCTATTAATGATTTATTTTCAATATTTTTCATAACCAAATTTTATTAATCATTTTTATTTTAATTCTAAAACAACCACAAATTACTATTATTTAAAACCATAAAAAAATTGAAATACCGATGATTTCACTCCAAATGTAAATATTATTTTCTTTTTTACATCAATTTTAATACTTTATGATTAGTTTAATCCTTTTTTGTTGTTATAATTTTTTTAAATCATATTCACCTAATATGATAAATGTTTTTATAAGACCCCAAGAGTTAAAATTATTTATGAATCATTGTTCATATATTTTGTCAATCATCATTTCAGATGATTGAATCATAGCTATCTAATAATTTTTGTAGATCATATAATGCTTCAAATTCTAATATGACGAGGGATCCGTAGGTGTCACACATTAGTTATCTAAAATATTTTTCCTTGAAGTAATGTTCATTTATATCCCCCACACCTGTATGTTCTTTATGTTTTAATCATCCTTATCAAGTCCCAATGTGATTTTACCTTCGAATGATTTCAAGAAATTTATGTATACTAGGAGAGGATAGTAGTGAAATATTTTAATAAAAGTATGATCGTTCTTTTTTGAGGTAAATTGAAAAAAAAGGTTGAAAATCATTATGTCTTTAACAAAAAAATCCAGGAAATGATTTATTTTATTTCGATATAGTTATATATTATTGTGCCTCTATAATATTTCTTGATGAAAAAGGAAAATATATGTTTTAATTTATAATATATGATAATAATTATATGTTGAGATATAGGTAGTATGAAAGCTTCCTCGGTATTTCAATTGAAGGAAATTCTTTTTTCCATCATATAAAATACCTGATCCCAAAGGTACATTTAAGAAAGAATGAGATGAAAAGTACATGTTTCAAAATTTATCAACTGATGAACCAAGAATGGTTTCCCATCTCATTAAATATAATATAGTAATATCCCCTTGGATAAATTGGTTTTTAATTATGATAATAGAAGATAGATTTAATCTGAAAGTATTTGATATCATTATTTTTTATTACTTAGGTAACATGATAAAGAAATACTCAACTGGATTTATTCTTATAAAATTAATGAATATAAAATCCTATTAAACCGTATCATAGATTATAATTATTCTATTAGTGATAATAATTATGATTTAATAATGTCTGAAACGTTCTAAAATAGTAAAAAATCAATGGAAAATAGAGAAAATATTGTGTATATAAATGATGACATAATGAAACATATAAATTATTTCTTTGATTCCAAGTATAATATGTTTGTAAATAATAAAAATCCTTTAACATCAAAAGTATAATCATCTTAAAAAACATATAAATTTGATAAGATTGAGAAAAAATGATTGTATGAATAAATTGCTCAAAATGAAATGAAATGAATGAATATATTAGATCATGTAGCTATAGAGTGGAGAAAGAAAATATATGTATGAAAAGAAAGTGATCATCAGTTTGGACTGAACATTACTGATGCATTTTCGAAAAAAAATATTGATCTGGAACACAAGATAAATAATCTATAGACATGATTCAAAATAAGAAACTTCTTCAGGAAACATTAGTTGACTACATTATGAAAAGAGTACATGTTTCATTTTTCAAATATTTTTTTATCAAATCGAGTTGAAGGATTTCCTTTTCATAAAACTAATAATATTTATTTTGATGTTCCGTATATCATAGATAACATAAAAATATTTCTATAAAAATAATAATTTCTAGTTGGGAAATGTGATTTACTATCAACATAACAACTCAATGATAAATTTCAAAAAGAAAATGAAAAAGGTTCTACAGAAATAGATATTATATAAAAACAATGGAAAATTGTTGAAGATGAATTTCTATAGAATGAAATAGAATACTATAAAGGAGAACAAGAAGTTGAATAAGAGGAAGAAAATAATTTTTTTTAAAAAGATGATCTCCCTTTCGATAGGATTTCTGTAAGAACTTCATAAGATTCCAAAAAATAATTGCCTTCATTGGGAGAACAAAAATGGTGACCTGTAAGTCCAGAGAAACAAAAGTCCTCATTTTTTGAAGAATTATAATCTTAATCCAAGAAGGTTGAAAAAAAATCATAATCAATAACTTGAAGGTAATAAATATTTTAATGATGATTCTTATTAATTTTATGATTAATACTAGGTTAAAAAAATAATTTAAAAATTTGTTTTAAAGAAAGACAATGGTAGAAGATTTAAAGATAAAATCACAACCCGAACCATTTTTCTTCTTGATAATGAAGAAGAAATTAAATTGAATTCATTTAGAACGACCTATTTAAAATGATTATATTTTATTTTCCAATCAATGAAATGGCTTGACCAAACAATTTCATATTTTCCAATTCTAAATTCTTGATGTCAGATGATTCGATAGTGTTTTAATAAAAAATCAGATTCAAAAAACTTTTTACCAAGAATGTGATTAAAAAATAAGTTGATTTCAATTCCAATCATGCTTTAATCATATTCAATGAAAATATTTCAGTGAATGACTATGTGGTCCTGAAAATTCAATAATAATATAAGGAATTTTTATTATTATATTAAATATATATTTAAGGTCCTTAATGAATTGGAAAAAAAGTTCCACCACTTGAAAAAGTGAATGATAGAAAATGTAATGTTAGTTCAGTTATTCAATGATAAAATAAAGAATCATAATAATAATGTAAATGAGATAACTGGGAAGATGAGCTATTAAATATATTTGACAAGGAGACTCAAAAATCATAATAATGAATTCATTAACCTAAACAAGGAGTTCGGAAAAAATATTCAATGATATGAAAAAAGAATTCAGATAGAAAAATAAAAACATCAGTCCAAGGAGGAAATTTTATAGGATATAGAAATGAAAAAATTTTCATAGTAACATTTTATTTCAAAAATGGAAGAGCTCAGGAAGGATTTCATGAAATTTAAATGAATCATGAAATCATTGATTAGAAAAAAATTAAATTTCTTTTATGAACCCCTATTTTAATTTCATTTGGAATTTTAATTTCTGTGATGATATAAATTATCTATTCATATCAATTAAATGTGTTTGGTTGAATGTATTCCCAATTACTAATGGTTTAAAATTAATTCATTATTTTTTTGAATGATTAGATATATCATTTTTTTCATACATGTTTCTCTTACCCTTTTCATGTATTACAAGGTCATTCCCCATTCCTTTTTGAAAATCACTAACGATAAGAATATTATATAAAGGGGGAGGTGGTTTTTTTAAATGGATAAAAATATATTTAATGAAGATAATAAGATCCTTTTTGGGTTTTATTATCCTATGGGGGAGTTAGTCATATTCATCATTTTATTCTGAAGAGATAGAAACTTAGGGGAAGATAAGTATTACTATCTAAATTCTAAATACATCATACCTAAAAGATATTGGACTTAATATTTTCAAATTTACTTATTAATTTTATGTTGTGGTTTTTTATTTATTAAAAAAGGGGTGATTTGTTATTCAAAATTTTCATTATTAGTTTTCAGTTCCTATGGTTTTATAAATCACAATCTCTTTCTTAAATAACTTGGTTACTAACTTTTTATATCCAAAGTAATTTATAATTATTTTGAAGAAAACATATTGTTTTACCATAAATTGAAATTTATCTAAATAATTCTAATACTTAATATAAATTTACTCATTATGATTATCATATTATGTATTAAACCAATAATAATTTAATCCACCATTATCAAATATGGTTGAATAATTTTTGTTTTTACTTTATAACTAAAATAGACCTTATAATCCGACATGATAATACGACTACAAAAAAAGGGATTCCCACTAATAGTATTTTTGGTAATGAAATATTGTAATAAAATTAATTATATTTATTTGAGTTTAAATTTTGAATATGAAAAACACGTTTCAATCGTATTGGAATGTGTTCTACATAGAAAATGGTGTATAATAAAATGATGTCAGGCTTCCTGTTAGGATATAGTCAATGTAGTGGTAGCTATCCAAGTCATTGAAACAATCTCATAGAAACATAACAATTGGTAATAAAATATGTCTGTTGACGATATTCTTATAAATACACAGATATTTGATGAGTTTAGAGCAGATCGATTTAATTTAAAAATTCTCCATTGTTAGTTCTATGATGATTGAAATCTTTAATATATATCTTCTAATTCATTCTAATCATTTGGAGTCATTTGTTCTGTAATTTTTTAATTTGATTATGTGAATGCAATCAAGGTAATTTGGGGCTAGAATGATAGAAAGAATAATCACAAAATTTATTTAGGGCTTGTTAAGATACCATGACGTAATATGACTATTTTATCAAGGGAAAAAAATGGTTGTGTGATAGAATTTGATCATCGTATCGAAGGCCCACATGGATAGTTTGACATAATCCAATCATCATATCAATGTCTCCTAGGGATAGTGAGATAGATGGATCAATGTATTAAGAAATTTAGTGGCAAGGGAATGACATACAATCTTGTATGTACAAAACTAGGGACATATATATAAGGTTATTGGATACCCAAATCTTTACGTTAAAATAAATGTATTCATTTTTAATAGTTGTTTTATTACAAATTTTTTTTGTGCTACATATAATAGATGGTGATACTTATTTATTCATTTTTCTATTTGTATAGTTTTTAATGTTGTATCATTGATTAGATACAATTATTTTACTCTAATTAAAATTTTATATACATTAAGATAAAATCATTATATTTGTATTACATTGATATATCGTAACCACTGTGATTAAGATTATCTTTGTGTTTACATTGATTACTTCATTTTCCATTACTAATAAGAAAAAACTCATATTTTTTACCACTTCTTATTGATTATAATTCAAGAAATTATTAATGATATAATCAATTACTCATTATTACTCATTTATATATATATTATAATACATTTGGTTATGATATTCTTATTATCAGAACCAAGGTCTTAGTCTAATAACCATTTAAATATTTAATAATTTTTGTGAATATGAATTGTTTACCACTATAAAACAATGTTTCTATTATGTTTAGAAACGGAATTATTTAAACACGAAATTCAACCAATAATGTATTTAGACATATTAATATACATTACAATCCAAAATCATTATAGAAATACATAAATTAGACTATTCCTTCCATATGTATAGCAGAATTTTTGAATCTTCATGACTCTATTCTCAAAATATCTATCATTGATTTTTAAACAGAACTTTTAAATTTCCATTTTTTATCAACTCACAATTTTTATAGTAGATTACCAAACATTTTGGTAATGAAGAGAATAGATATAGTTCACATACGTCTTCATATATCATAATTATCATAAATTTTAATTGATTTATAATAGTGTTGAATTTATTGATGTGATCAGAAATAATTATTCCTCCTCTTTAGATTTAATAACCATAAAATATATTATATATTTTTTCAATGTTGATGGATTTTAATAAAATTATGAGAGTGTTTATATAAACAAAAATATCTTATTCACTTTTTTATGTTGAATTCTGTATTATTTTCCAATATATGAATTAAAAATCACAAAAACATTCAATCCAAAAACTCATATGTATATTTATCCATCACTACTGGTTTTAAACCATAATGATGTAAAATTATATTTTCTTATAAAACAATTAATTTATATAACTTCTCCAATAAATATTGATAGATTCATATAAAATGATAGTTAATTAACACACATTATTCTATAATAATCATCCAACCTAAAAATATGTCTTGGATCGGCAGGAATTACATCTTTATAAATGTTTTTTATAAATTAATGGATGAAAAATTATTATTAATTCAAAAAATCTGATAAATTAAAAAAAATGAATCAAAACCAATAATATATTTAGAAAAGAACATGGTAATAATGATTTACCCATTTTATTATGAATCCCTATGTTCATAACAATTATATCATCGTTTATCAATTTTCATGGATCAAGTTATAAAACACAAACGAGAAATAAAAAAATCATATATTGAAATGAAACCATAATATAATAATGTGATATAGTGATATGAATTTAAATACCACCTAAATATATATTGTATTTCATATAACGAAAAAACCCATATTGGTATGGTCCATAATACTTATATATTTGTTGTTGGTATCTCGAATCATATCATCTATAGGACTCTTTCACGTAGCCCAACATCATAAAATAGATAAATCATAACCTTTAAAATATATAGAGATAGATTATTATTAGGTGATAAAAATATTAATTAGTATAGAGGTTAAGTAGTTCGGTGATAGTATTATGTTGTTAAAGTATCCATATATGATGAGATATTGGGTTTTAAGATCATTTGAATAATCCATAAAATATTATAATCTCTAGAATACATATTTATTAATATGTAAACATAAATTACTTTTATTACCATGATTCTCATCAGTTAAATCATCCCTTAAATAAGAAGGATTGAAAGGCCATTTACTTTTTCTAATCCAATTAGTGGGGGTTGGATCATGACAATGATTTATCACGATAGTATAATTTTTTGTTAGTTAAAAGATAGTGTGAAATCTAATTTATTAGATTCAAAATCACTTGATAACATTCATGTCATATATTATAAAGTCTCAATAATTAATTGTGAGGCATAATTTTAACATAATGTTACTTATACTAGTTTCAGTTGAGAGTTTCTGAAATCTAACAAAGTTATAGGCCTTTTATTAGAGATAAATCCATATGGGAGAATATCTATTGTCATCAAATTATAGAATATAGTATATCATGTTGTATATGTAGATACCTAGGATATTAAATTAGAATTTATGTACCATTATACTATATTCCATTAAGAGATTGTTAGTTTCTCATATCAGTGAGAGTTAGTGTTCTACATAAATCATGTTCTAAGACTAGCTCTTATTTCTTGGGAAGAATATTTGATTTATCCAACAAAGACCAATGAAATAAGGATAAAGGGTAGAAATTTTCTATAATGGGTTTATAAAACCTAAAATATCTCTATAGGGTTCCCAAATTTTATTTAAAAATAATTTTGATGATATTTTTGGGATTATTTTGTCTCCCCAATTTAATTTATTTAATTTTAAAATACACATTTAAGTAATGTGATAAACACATATGTTCCAAATAATAAAATAAAAATATTGGAAAATGTGATGAATAAGGAGATGGAATAAACATATACCCCAATTAATAATGTGTGTTATAGGATCACAAAACACAAAACCATCTGCCTTGGGATATAAAAATTATACAACCTCAACTAGTTTCTCAATAGATAAAACCATAGACCAGATGAGAAATCACATCACCTATATATGATTGTTGACATGATAAAATTCTTTAAAAACACACAATCATCAAATATTCAAAGTAAATATGTTACCATCACATTAAACTACTAAAGAATCACCATCATTCATGGGGTTTATCTATTCATGAGTTAGTATTACTAAACTATGTGTAAAACCCCTTATTCGATCTAACATGATTTTTATATCCATTAAAAACTACTACATAATGAATAATAATAAATTTACAAAGACTACTGGTGGGGATACCAAACAACTAGGATTATAACAGATATAAAAACTATCACCGATCAACACTACAGATTTTCAAATCCACCAATGTACCCTATAAAAGATACTGAAATAGAAAACCTATAATGGGTTGAAATCAAGAAACACAAAACGACATCACAACTAGGAAAAAAATACCCTAAAATCAAAAATGTATAAAATAAAACTCCCATATAAAAGAAACTTACTCTAACCACCATAGAAAAAAAAATTATTCCCATTCAAATGTATTGAGGATATGTTATTAAATTCACCCTACGACATCAACCTATTATCTCCATTCTAACCCTACTAAATAAAAAACCCCTAATAAAAAGACTAAATCAGAGTATGAAACTATATTATAGAAAAACCATTATAATGAAATTAAAACAGTGAAATAGTTTCTTTTTATAGCTATGAGAGAACCCCAATCAATGAGAAAGGTCACTATCTAGAAGAGAATGAACAAAACCCCAAGAGGATCCTCATCACCCCCACCTATCTACATTCAAAAATAATCCACTACCACCACAAGATCCATAATTCTAATGAAAAATGTTTCGAAGACCCAAACCCAAAAAAACAACCACTTTTAATCAATGTATATTTTGATTTACTCCTCAATAATTTATGATAACTAAAACCACATTATTTTTTATTTTTATTTGAATGATATAATGGTATAGAAAAAGAATCTATTGTGATGTTTTGAGAAACATTTCAGAGATCTTAAAGTGGCTTCAGTATTCTATATGATTTATCTTATATCAGTGTACTATTAGGAATGATTTCATGTATAGAATATTAAGAAGACGTATTTTTCATGTAGATATGGGAAATATGAGTTTTCAATTTTTCCATTCATTGTAAAAAATTATCTTGTAATTTTTGTGAGAGAAATAGGATGGGTGTTTCATCTTTGTATTTATAAATTCATGATGATGTTTATTAGATATATTCTAATGAAATTTCATAATTTGGAGAATCATAATGATCACATTCATGTGGTGTTTGGGATATTAAAATAGAAACAACATTATGTTTTTTTGGAATTAATTGTTTTTTAAATGTTGGGGCCGAAGCCTTGATTTATTATGTAAAGAAATAACCTCTTTAGACTGGGTAGACAGAGACCCATTACATAGCTTGAAGGCCCAAGGCCAAGTGGATTGAATAAAGGGCTTGAAAGCCTATTTTTTGGCCCAAAGGACCCCTATGTGAACATTACTTCTACAGTACCAGTGATGCTACAGTTCCAGCTACAGTATAACCGCCGCTACAGTTCTTGCTAAAGTCCCACCGCTGCTACAGTGCCACCGCTGCAATAGTTCCGCCGCTTCTACAGTACAACTATAGTTCCCTTCTACCGTACTGCTATAGTACCCCGGAAATTCGCCCCTGCCCGGATTTTATCCTCTGTCTTTTGGATGCCATGTATGAGCATATACCACTAGGGTACATTGTAACGCCCTGACCCTAGTTATCCAGAGTCAGTGTATTATTAAATATCGTTGGAATGATCACAAAATATCAAGTCTCGAAAGGCAGGTTAGTTTAGTAGTCTTGGAAACAAAATATATATTCATTAGTCTTATATTACATCATAAAGTAAAAAAAGAATACAACAACATCTTCTCTTCATATCCCCTCAAACTATTCTTGCAGGTCATTCATAAATTACTTCTTCACATCCTGGGAAAAATAAAACATTGAATGGGGTGAGCTCAAATGCTTAGTCAGTATAACAATATAGAGGAAACTTTTATAAATAAGCATAAACATTTAAGACAATGTGTATCTAAAACAAATGACTTTTTAACTTGAACTTCAGCATAATATGGAAAAGATATAATAAAATAATACCATTTACTTATTTACATGGATATTCTACTAGTAGAATACCCACATGAAATATCAATAACGGCTTTCATAATGATGGAATGCCTAATGTTAGACTATCATAACCACGTTGCCAAGGCCTCGTACCAAGAATACAAATAAGATTTTGTCAAGGCCTCGTGCCAAGACACTAGTTGGTCTCATGAGACCTACCGATGCATCGAGGAGTTATAGCTGGCACCACCCGTCACTTATTAAGTCCACTTCATTACTCGTATGAATAAGTTTAAATATAACATATATATTCGTATTAAAACTAGCATAAGAAATGTCAACACTTTCTCCATAAACCATGAATAGTATAAAAATAACACATCCATAGTCAAACATATCACATAAACTTCAATAAAATATGGAAGTTTTGTATCATAATATATCAACCTAAAATAAACTTAAAATTTATCAAAGGATGTTGAAATAGATGAAATCAAATCCCTTTTTAGAGAAATATCTCTTTCTATTTTGAAATCATTTAAGAGTCACATAATTATAAAATAAAAAATTTACTTTGAAAATATCCTTATAAGATTTTAAGGGAAGATTTAGTTATTTTATAATGGTGGAATATAGCCACACCCTCTGTATAAGTTAAAAAAATACATTCTTACCTTCATTTTGTCGAAAAGGCTAAAAAGGACCTTGTTTGGAAAAAGATGGAATGATTCTATTATAAACATATTATAAAAAGTCAAAAAAAGGGTATAAATAACATTAACCCATATTCAGTAAAATATTAAGAATGTTTTGAAATACATTTTTATGAAACACGGATGGAGATGATAAAGTGGTCCGAGTAGATAATTACGTATAAACAACCTCGGAAAATGAAGAGATTGTGAAATAAACCCTTACCTTGTACTTTTCCTTGGTTTAGGGTAGTTTAACCTCCTGTATAATTGTCAAATAATTTTTATTAAATTATAAAAGAATCATATACATTAATATGATATCATATAAAATCTTTTAACATTGCTTTGTTAATAATATCTTAGTATTATCGTCGTTTCGGGTGTTAACTTACTCATTTTCATTTATATGTTTTGTTACATAAGTCATTTTTGTTATCCATAGGTTGTATATTATTCATATCCATGATGATATCAAGTCCTTAAACATTATTTTTAATCATAAAATGAAATTATTCTTGAATGGATACGACGAGGAATGAATCTCATCGCGTTTGTAGAGACGGTACTCCGTACATACGCACGAACACTACTTCAATTTCATTTTTCATTTAAAATGGAATAAAAACCAAATTATACATAGGTATATTATTATTCCAGAATAATATAATATCTTATATGTGTAACTTAAGTTCATTAACATCATCCTGTATATGTTCCATGTATGGTATGAAGGAGTCATATCACTTGGAGGGGGCGGTAGTCCGCACCTCCTCAAATGAAATTATCGTATATATAGACAACATGAAAAGAATAATGGTATGATATAAAATGGAATTAATAAATCTTATATATAAAATAAATATCATAAATATCATATTTAAATATAGTGTCATCATAATGGCCACCATTATTGGTGATAGGATATAATTGAACAATCATCGTTTCGTGAGGCATTTTGTTGCCATCCACAGAAACATTATGTTGTTCACCAATTAGATGGAAGTGTGTGTAAGTGTAGGTCAAATACTTCTCATCAAAATATCATATTATATTTAGGATACTGGTTTTGTTACAAAAGAAAATAATAAGAATATATTAGTTGTTGGATAAGTAATATAATAGAAAAGAAGGTAAGAGAAATTGTTACCTTTAATTTGGGTAACTCCCTTTAGTTTGAACCAAAAAAAACTATAGATGTGACTTATGCTTATGGTAAGGCTTATAGGAGGAGGAGAAGGATGTAGGGAGCATAATTGGGAAGAGGTTGGACGAGAAAATAGGCTTGAGTGGTGTGAGGAAATGGATAGAAGTGGTGTCCTTTTATAAGGGGGAGGAGGGGCTCTTTAGGAAAAACATAATGTATTATTTTATAATAAAATTATATTCAGTTTATAATGCCTCAAAAGTAGATTATTCTATGTATGAGGTAGGTATAGGTCGAAAAAAACTCAAACAATAAGTATTAGACAAGTTTGGGTCACTATTTTACCCTTATATTTTAGATTTAACTCTTAGTTAAATAGTTTGACATTTACCATGGATTTTTGTATTTTTATAAAATATTGTTAATAAATGTACTATAAACTTCCAAAAAAACCCCAAGTGGTTTATTAATGACATACCTATCATCATATAAGTCCTTTGGACGAACCTTGTGTTTTTAGGAATATTATATCAATTAATAATATAATATTTTTTCTAAAAACTCTTTTAAGTCAATTTTAACACTATTTAATAATTGATTTTTGTCAGAGTATTAATAACATTTTTAATTCGAACCAAGTTCATTAAATCAATCCTAAAAA
Source organism: Viscum album (assembly GCA_963277665.1). NCBI lineage: Eukaryota > Viridiplantae > Streptophyta > Magnoliopsida > Santalales > Viscaceae > Viscum > Viscum album. The sequence goes on along the minus strand of OY728135.1, from coordinate 1,541,007,375 downwards.
GTCATATTAACCAATAACATTTTTGTAATTCATTAAAAGACTCATATTAAATTTATTTGGGTATTTATAATATCAATTATTTTAATATTTCACTAATAAGGTAATTACTCCATCATCATTGTGTCATAAATAATTTAAATTATATAATGTCTAATTTTTTTCAATAAAATACCAATATGTAGGAAATCATTTTATCATTCTAATGAATATTTATAATCAAATTTATCTTATGTATAACTCTATATTAAAAAGGATTAGTTATTAAACATTGATTTTAACTCTTTTAACTATTCGTTGAATTAAATAGTAATGAATGTCCTAGTCTAATACAAGTGGACCAAAGAGGTAAATATTTTATTCATAAGGTTGTTTTTGGTAGAATTATACTTATCCAATAGAATTAGGACATGTATTAGGGTAATAATAATATCCTTTTTACCTTTAATTACCCTATTTACTTTTTATCATTGTAAATAAAAGTAAAAAGTTACTAGTCAAAAAAATTTATTTATATCTTATTGAACAACATTTTACGCCTATATATTAACTGTGTCTCTCCAATTTCCAAAATTTCACTCACAGAAGCAGTAAAATTATGTTTTATGTGAATTTGAGAATTCTACTAGGAGTTGGGTAAAAGACGGTGAAATGTTCAATAAAATTATCATATATCTAAAATTATTATAAACTGACTCCAATGAATTAAAATGACCTTATATAGGCATTATGTATCTATTTTGAAATAAAATAAATTCAATAAAATAAATAATTATTTAAATAAAAATTTGGTTTTAAACTATAACTCATTGTATTTCACTATTCCTTAAAAATTAAATTTTTTCAGAAAGATACCAAAAATTTAACCTAAGATAATTTTGATATTATAAATTCAATAATGAAGTTAATTTTACAAAATTCAAAACATATAAGTTGAATTTATTAATTTAAAATTAATTCCTGCTCTCAAAACCAAAAGGTTTATTTTTAAGAAATAATAACTACCAAAAGTTTGACACTTGTTTATGTCCAATTTCAATGTGAAATTACATAAAATGACCATAATTGGATTAAATGCTAAAAATATAATCTATTTAAACATCCAAACAATTAAAATGTATAATTTAACAATATAAATTATTTTTATTTAAAAAGTTGTTTTAAGTTAAAATATAGTATTTTTCACTATTCACCCAAATATGAAAGTTGTCGGAAAAACTCCAAAACATTATTGAAACTAAATTCTTATGTCCCGAATCTGAAGAAGAAGTTTATTTTGTCAAATTAAATATATGAAAGTTTAAAATATTTTATTTAGAAAGGCTTCACCATTAAAAGGCGGTAAAGTTTGATTTTTTTTAAAATACTTCTTTTATCTGAAAATAATGTATTTTTTCTTACATTATGTCTAAGAAACTAATAATATACTTTCTAAAATTATAACCGTCATATAAAGTTCAATATTTAGTTAATATTATTCATAACCGTTTTTGAACGACTTGTTTGGTAAATCATTGTGCGCTAGAACTCGGTGTTGCGTGTAGTGCAAGTTATTGAATTTATTTAAAGAAATAACGTACTATGAAATCATGGTGTGTTACATTCTTCTTACCTTCAATAAATTTAATCATCGAAATTTGAGATTATTTTTTGGAAATAAAAGGTTGAAAATAGAAAATCCCTTTGGGAAAACCCACATTAGAAATTAGGTTAATAAAATTTAGTCTTAATAAGAGGAAAAGGGAAATGAATGGGTCACCACCAAATGATGATCTCGATTAAAAAACATTGGTGGAAATTAAAGACATATAACTGGAGGAAAAATATAAATATTTATAAGTATTTATTGAGGTCATCAATCAAAAACAAGTGTAAAATTGAGGGCCTTAAATTCATCAATCTATGATGATTTAAAATACCATCGGTTCAACAAAACATATGGTTTTTAGATAACACATTTATTTTATTTAAGATCTCTTTACTAAAGTATAAGAATTAATTTCCTAATAGAATAAGAGAAGAAGAAAAATATATTCTTGACAAGTAGAGTCCCATCCATTAACTAATTTATACCACAAACTCATCTTTCACTCTAAATGATAATATAACTTAAAAATAATAATATATTTATCCTATTCATGTAGGGTTCAAAAAAATGAATTTATAAATCATCTACCAGATTTTTTTTTAAAAACAAGACTACATTATTCATTCCAGGACATCATGTGGGACGGGGGTAGGTGATACACCCTTGTCACCCTTCAGTTGTGGGTTCAAGTCTCGCGGCCTTGCTGGACGCGATGGGTTTCCACCCGACCTCCGGGTTATCCTTTTATGGAAATATAAAAATAATCTCAAACTAGAATTATCCAAAATACTTCTATCCAAACTCACAATCCAAAATTTATAAGGAAGGTAAACACAATGAAGATCCTTTTTCCATGTACTAATATGTGAACACCTTCATCATGTATTCTTTTAAAGCACTGAAACATCTTGAATTACAATAAAACCTTATTGAATACATTAATGATCCCTTATTCCTTATATAATACTAGATATCCTCCTTCTATATAAAATTTTGTAAACTACAACGATGATGGAATATAAAAAACATTAATCAGTTTCAAGGTAATCAAGAATATCCAATATAATTTATCCAAATCAATCAGGTATTATTCCAAAATAACTACCTCAGTATCAGAACCATATTATGGATTATATTATTCTAAAACATATATTTTCCAAAAATATATCCTGCTATTGAGTCATTTTTCTTGACTCCACGCAATCTTAACTCCTTAATGAAATAGTACTGCAGTATAATCCTTATATTCTTCATAATTATTTTAACTAGTAAATTGTTGATACAACACTCAAATGACATAATTCCCTAATAAAAACATAACAAATCTAATCATTACTCCTCATCTGTGGTAGTATCATAGATTGATTATTATCCAATAGCATAATTTGGGGAATACTCTGATGATTTGTACATCGGGTCACGTAGTGTCCCAACTCCTTGAAGATGAATCATTGTTCATTTGAAACTTTTTTCTTACACTTGCAGTCACGTACTTGGTGTCCTTTTTCTCCACACTTATAACAAACTCCCATTCCATTCAAGAAGTTTCTAGGGTGCTTCTTCCCACAGTTATCACATATTGGAAAATGATTCTTTTCCCTCTTCCCATTATCTAGCTTTCTCTCTTTCATCCCTTTCTTCTCATGCTTCCCTTCGAATCTATGGACTCGGAGAATTATTTATTTATCTTATTAACACGTGATACTATTTCTTCATATGTTGAGAATACATGGGAGAGTATTTCCCTTCTAAATGTTGGCTTAATACTATGGAAGATATGATACTTCTTACTCTTTGGATCATACGTATTGCTGGAGTTCACATTCCTTCTACTAGGCACCATTTCTATACAGTAGCATAAACTTGGTCAGTTTATGAATTTACAATGAGTAATTCCAAACAAGTAAAATACCTAACGTAAATTGAATGGTTTATGGATATAATCCATAATCATAAAGATGTTTTCATTGAGGAATTATAGACTCATAAACCATTTCATAATTATTGTTAAATAAAATGAGAATTATCTTAAGCATATCCCCCGGGAGTGTCGTAACCAAGATTGCATCAAGGCCTGTTTTCGTGTACCAGTTCCCGTTCGAGTCTAGCTTAAAGCGGTGTTTTCAGGATTTACCCCTAGGTACATCTGTTCCAGAGCTGCCTCTACCTGCTCGTATCCAGACATGGATGTATTGCTCAAAAAACTCAAACAAACTCTACAAAACCAAAGTTCTATGAAGTTATTCTATACTCATCCTCAAAGTATATCTTAGGGCTATGTTCTCTAATTAGAGTTTATCTAAATCTAGCTTCCAAGGTTTGTACTGAACTTCCGCTGATACCAACTGTAACGCCCTGACCCTAGTTACCCAGAGTTGGTGCATTATTACATAACAATGTCATGATCACAAAAGATCATGTCTCGACAGACCAATTAGTTTAGTACTCTTAAAAATAGTAGATATATTCATAAGTCTTATATTACATCATAAAGTAAAAAAACTACCACAACATCTTGTCTTCATATCCCCTCATACTATTCATGCAGGTCATTCATAAATTACTTCTTCACATCCTGGGAAAAATAAAACATTGAAAGGGGTGTGTTGAGATGTTCAGTAAGGATAACATTATAGCGGAAACTTTCATAAATTAGAATAAACATTTAAGGGAATGTATAACTAAAACAAAAGCCTTTTAAACATGAACTCTAGGATAATATGGAAAAGATAAAATTAAATAATTCCATTTATTTATTCACATGGATATTTTACCAGTCAAATAACCACATGAAATGTTAATAACCACTTTCATAATGATGTAATGTATAATTCCAGACTATCATAACCACGTAGCCAAGGCCTCGTGCCAAGACTACAAATACGATTTTGTCAAGGCCTCGTTCGAAGACACTAGTTTGTCTCATGATACCTACCATTGCATTGAGGATCTATAGTGGGCTCCACCAGTTATTTATTAAGTCCAATGAATTCTTCATATGTACAGGTTTAAACATAACATAATCATTCATATTAAATATAGAATACGAAATGTAAATACTTTCTCCATACAGCATGAATAGTTTAAAAATAAAACATCCACAATCAAACATATCACAAAACCTTCAATACAATATGAAAGTTTTGTATCATAATAAATCAACCTCAAATAAACTTAAAATCCATCAAAGGATGTTGACATAGATGAAATCCAAACGCTTTTAGAGAATTATCTCTTTCTATTTTGAAATAATTTAAGAGTCACATAATTATAAAATAAAACATTTAATTTGATAATATTCTTATAAGACATTAAGGGAATCTTCGGTGATTTTATAATGGTGGAAAAGAGCCGCACCCTCTATATAAGTTAAAAAATACATTCTTACCTTAATTCCGTTGAAAAGGTTAAAAATGACCTTGTTGGGAAAACGATGGAAAGATTCCTTTATAAACTTTTTATAAAAATTCAAACAAGGGTATAAATTTATTTAACACATATTCTGTAAAATATTAAGAATGTTTTGAAATAAATTTTTATGAAACATGTATATGGATGATAAAGAGGTCCCAGTAGACAATTACGTATAAAAAACCTCGTATAATGAAGAGATTGTGAACTAAGCCCTTACCTTGTAGTTTTCATTGGTTGAGGGTAGTTTAACCTCATGTATAATGGTTAAATAATTGTTATTAAATTATACAAGAATCATATATATTAATATGATATCATATACGATCTTTTAACATTTCTTTGTTAATAATATCTTAGTATTATCGTCGTTTCAGGTGTTAACTTACTCGTTTTATTTTATATGTTTTATTACATAAGTTGTGTTTGTTATCCATAGGTAGTGTCTTATTCATACCCAAGATAATATGAAGTCCTTAAAAATTATTTTTAATCTTCAAATGAAATTATTATTGAATGGATACTATGGGTAATGAATCTCATCGCGTTCGTTGAGACGGTAATCTGTACGTATGAACGAACGCTACATCAATGTCATTTTTCATTTTAAAAGGAATCAAAATCAAATGATTAATAGGTATATTATTATTCCAGTATTATATAATATCTTATATGTGCTACCTATTTTCATTAACACAATCCTATATACGTTCCATGTATGGTATGAATGAGTCATATTACGTGGAGAGGGCCGTAGTCCGCACCTCTTCAAATGAAATTATCGTATATATATACAACATGAAATTAATAATGGTATGATATAAAATGGAATTACTGAATCTTATATATAAAATAAATATTATAAATATCATATTTAAATATAGTTCCATCATAATGTCCACCATGAGCGGTGGTAGGAGATAATTGAACAATCATCATTTCGTGAGGCATTTGGTTTCCAACCACAGAAACATTACTTTCTTCACCCATTAGATGGAGGTTTGTGTAAGTTTAATTCGAATAAATCTCATAAAAATATCCTAGTATATTTAGGATATTATTTTTGTTACAAAATAACATAATAAGAATATTTTAGGGGTCAGAGAAGTAAAAGAAAAGAAACGAAGCTAAGAGAAATCGTTACATTTAATTTGAGTAACTCCCTTTGGTTTGACCCAAAAAGACTCTTGAAGTGCCTTATTCCTATGATAAGGTTTCTATTATGAGGATATGGATATAGATATCTTAATTTGGCAGAGTTTGGACGATCCAAAAGGCTTGAGAGTTGTGAGGAATTTGTTAAAAGTGGTGTCCTTTTAAAAGGGGGGGAGGGGCTCTTTAGAAAAAACATAAAGTATTATTTTATAATAAAATAATATTCGGTTTATAAGGGCTATAAAGTAGATTAATAAATGTTAGAGGTAGGGATAGGTTATAAAAACACAACCAATAAGTTTTAGAAAATTTTGGGTAACTATTTTTCCCTTGTATTTTAGATTTAACTCTTTGTTAAATAGTTTGACATTTACCATGTCTCTTTGTATTTTTATATTATATGGTTAATAAATTTACTATAAACTTCCAAGAGAACCCAAAGTGGTTCATTAATGATACAACAATAATCATTTAAGTCCTTTGGCCGAACCATAGATTTTTAGGAATATTATATCAATTAATAATATAATATTTGTTTTAAAAACTCCTTTATGTCAATTTTGACACTATTTAATAATTGATTTTTGATAAAGTATTAATAACTTTATTAATTAGAAAAAAGTTAATTTAATCAATCATAACATGTCAAATTAACCAATAAAATTCGTGTAATTCATTAAAAGTCTCATATTATATTTACTTGGGTATTTATAATATCAATTATTTTAATATTTCACTAATAACTTAATTAATGCATCATCGTTGTGTCATAAATAAATTAAATAATTTATGACTAAAAATTATAAATAAAATACCATTATGTAGTAACATTTTTTATCTTTCTAATGAATATTTATAATCGAATTTATCTTATGTATAACCATATATTATAGATTTTTTAGTTATTAAACATTGATTTTAACTCTTTTAACTCTTCTTTGAATTAAATAATAATAAATGTCCTAATCTAATCCAAGTGGTCCAAAGAGGTTCATATTTTATTCCTAAGTCTGTTATTGGGAGAATTATACTTATAAAATATAATTTGGACATGTGTTAGTGTAATAATAATATCATTTTTACCCTTAATTACCCTATTTACTTTTTACTGTGGTAAATAAAAGTAAAAAGTTACTATTCGCAAAAATTATTTTAATCTTATTGAACCACATTTTAATCCTTTATATTAATATTGTTTCTTGGATTTTAGAAATTTCACTCACAGAATCAATAAAATTAAATTTTATTTGAATTTGAAAATTCTCCTAGGAGGTGGGTAAAAGACGGTGAGAAGTTCAATAAAATTTTTATATATCAAAAATTTTTATAAACTCACACCAATGAATTACATTGAAATTATATAGGCATTATGTATCTATTTTGACATAAAATAAATTTAAATAAAATAAATAATTATTTAAAAAAATTCGGTTTTAAACTGTAACTCAGTGTTTTTCACTATTCATCAAAAATTAAACATTTTCAGAAAAATACAAAAAAATTTACCCTAAGCTAATTTTGATATTATGAATTCAATAATGAAGTATATTTTACCAAATTCACAATATATAATTTTAATTTATTAATTTAAAATTAATTCCCGCTGTTAAAAACCAAAATGCGTATTTTTAAGAAATAATAACTACCAAAAGTTCCACACTTGATTATGTCCAATTTCGAAGTAAAATTAATTAAAATGACCATCAATGGATTAAATTGTAAAAATATAATCTATTTATACTTCCAAACCATTAAAATGTATAATTTAACAATATAAATTATTTTTATTTAAAAAGTTGTTTTCAGTTAAAATATAGTATTTTTCACTATTCACCCAAATATGAAAGTTATCAGAAAAACCCCAAAACTTTTTTGAAAATAAATTATTAAGTCCTGATTCTAATGAAGAAGTTTATTTTGTCAAATTGAATATATAAAAGTTTAAAATATTGTATTTAAAAAGGCATCACCATTAAAAGGCGGTAAAATTTCATTTTTTTAAAAAATACTTCTTTTATCTAAAAAGAGTGTATTTGTTCTTACATTATGTCTAAGAAACTCAGAATATGAATTTTAAATTATAATGATTATATAAAGTTCAAAATTCAGTTAATACTATTCATAACCACTTTTGAACGACTTATTTGGTATGTCATGATGCTCTAGAACATGGTGGTGCGTGTAGTGCAAGTTATTGAATTTATTTGAAAAAATAACGTACTATGAAATCTTGAGGTGTTACATACATGCTCATTGGCCTTTTTGGAAATCATTGTTTTTTATATTACAGTTTTATTTATTTGGTAACATTATATTGATGGAATAAATATAGATTGGTTATATGTTATCAGATGTAGTATTGGATTTGGAATATCCTCAATGTGTATTTGGGGTTAAGTGTTTCTTATTATTATCATTCTATTCTCATTTCTTTATCATTGATTTTTAAATGATAAATTATCATTTTTAGAGTTTTTAATGTAGGGTTGAACCTTTATTTTGGTATTTAAGTATAAAATAAACATGATTTAATAAAAAAGAAGTTACTAATTTACCAAAATTTTATTTCTAGGTTAAGGGATGCCTTATGAGGTGTATTCTAATACCTCTTTTTTGAGAATTCACAATAATTAAATGAAAATTATATAGTTCTTTATTAATGGAAAATGTATTTGAAAAACCCCCAAACAAAATTATGTAATACATGAATTAGAGTTATTAGAGACACCATTTAAATTTAATTCATCATGTCATTTACATTCTCATGGAATGATTGTGGTGTTTAAGGCTTATGATATATGTTTTAGAGGGATAACAATTTAGGGAACATTCATTAGGTGTAATTTATTTATGATATTTATTTTAAATTTTTTTCACCCTTGGAAATGGAAAAGTATGTGTTTTTAGTTAAATGTAACATCCACTCATGTAATGTAGGTAATTGATATTAATATGATAATTTTTAATTTAAGAAGTGTCATGATCATATCATTTGTTTCATAGAACTAGTTACATGGCAAAATGGTAAGGATTATCATATTCTAGATTAGAGAATGAAATATTTTCTATAGGTTATATGGAAATAGGTCTTATGATAATTTTATAATTATCCATTAATATTTTTTCTTAGAGTAGGAATGATCTATCATGATATCATAAAGTAATTCTGTTTTCCGACCATGAGATGATATTTGGTGGAATACATGTTTTGGTTCATAACTATTCATCACATGAAGATGGAGAATCATGTTCTTGTGGGTTTATTGTTGTGGTGTCCCAGACCCGGATGCCACTCAATAGGTTCCCAGATATCAGTGGACCACATGGTCTCAGTCAAATCTCCCCAAACACTTGAGGCTTCTGACTGTCAATGAGGGACTAGGTTGTGTCTTTGGGGACACTATGCCCTAATTCCCAATGTGTAGTGCATAGAAAAAAAATTAAACAATATAATAAATAAATAGTGTAAGGAATACATATGTAGATAAATATATAAATATAAAAGGGACAAAAGAAAACAGGGGAAAACATAACTATAACTAAAAAACTGGAATAACATTCAAAAACAGATGATATGTCATGTCACAATAAAATTAGAAAAAATAGATACAAGACTAAATTGATAACATGTTACACAATAGTATAAAGGAATTAAATTTTTATTCCAAGAATTATTAATTCTAGCTCAATAATCTACTATCAAACTCCATCTTAAACAGAAATCAATCATGTCTTTCAATCCTTATGCTTCCCTTATTCAAAAAACAAACAATGTAATCTAACATAGGTACCAAATGGAGCTCAGAGAGGGTGTGAGATAAATCTCATTGGGCCACCACAAAGGGTTTCAATAACATTCAAACCTTGTAATGGAAATGTAGCAATGTGTTGTCATGCATATATAATGTAAATGAGTACAAAGTAACTAAATAACCAAGTACCAGCTTCAGCCCTCATCTGGTGTCTGAAAATGTAACCAATTCATTAAATTAAGTAACAACAAATTCATATTGATATGTCATGTGAGGCATATCCAACACTGAACTCACGTCATGATGGTATAAACAGTGATGGATCCAAGAAGTAATAATTAAACCATGATTTAGGATATTTAATAATTAAGCCCCATGGTGATAAAAAAAGGGACGTAGACCTCAATGATCACGAAAATTGTCATAAATATTCCCTAGAATGGGGTAAGAGTTTAATCCAATGGGTGAAATATAAGGAATTCCACAATGAGGTGCATATCGATTATAAGGTGATAGACAATGGTAAAACTGGGCTATACAGAGACCGAGATCGATGGGATTTAACTATGGAACCTACATTTCATTGTTGGATTCAAGGAGTGAATCCAAGGAATCCTATAGTTATATGATGGTGTCCTATGGTTAAATTTTGGGCATCCAAGTGTAGATAATGATCGGGATCTAGGTAGGTCTCAACCTAAGTAAGCTATACCATTAATTCAGAATGAGGTACCTTGGTGCTAATGGTAGTCTCTGGTCAGAATCGAATACAGGATGGAGTCAAGATATTTTTATTTGATTATGAAGACATGTAATATTTATTTTGGTTTAATCCTTTCATTTCATTACTGTAATATGTTCAAGTAGGATTAAACAATTGGTTCAAGCCTTTAATTTCATTAGTCTGATAAAGTCAATTATCATGAATTCTTTTTAATCCATTTAAGTCATATTTCATATTCAATGATCATTCATATACCTTCCATTATTTTGGTATGGGGTGCTATAGATATGAAACATGCTATTCATTTACATTTATGTAAATTTCATAAACATAGTGTACATTCAAATTCATATTTCATATTTAATAATCATTTGATCCACTTTCCAAATGCGGATGAAGTGATGAGCAGACTCGGTACTTCCCATTACTCAAATAAAAATATAAATCAATCCATTTAATTTAGAAAAGATTACCATTAGAATTTTCAAGTCAAGGAACACCCAGATAGTTGCGTAAACATGTCAAATAATAAATACCAATTATGGCATAAATTTTGACATGGATAAGATAAAGTTGTGGTCGTAACCACAAAAAATGAATCACATATGCAGAAATACCATATCTATATGTTTCTAATTATCATAAACATAGAATATAAATTCCATAAATATAACTAGATGAAATAATTGGGCCCCACACAACAAATGAAAAATCAATGAGCTTTAGGGATAATCTATAAACTATGAAACGTAGGGTTGTACAGCTATTTTCCTCTAGTATTGTCCATTAATATGGATCATATGGGAGTATATATTATAAATGGATAAATAAAATAATACATCAATAACTTAGTTGGGAGAAAAAGTGCCAGAGAAGGGATCAAGAGGACTCGAGTACATGCCCTTTCACATAAAACATGACAAACAGAAGCTCAATCAGATCTCTGGTGATGGAGATATCTGAATCCCAATATTTGATCATTAAAATCCCCCAATGGAGATAGAAATAGGTTTATATTGGATAAAATCAGACTAGGGGAGATGGAGGTAGCTAAATAGATCATTAAGTATATTTTTTTTAAAATTTCCTAAAAAGGGCATGTGCACAGTTTGAAAAATGATGAAAAAGAATTTGAGGTTTTCTCGGTAGAAGAGAAAATATAATGATTAGTCCACATGAATATGTGAAAAAACATACGAAGTGGTTTTGTTCCAAAATTTCAATCTGCACATTTCTCCAAACCATGTTTCAACAATTCATTAACAATGAGGCATGTCTAGTTTTCTAAACGAAATATGGGTTTCAGGCTTCTAACATTCCTTGTACAGCACCAAGAAATTTTTAACTCATGAAGTATCAATATTAGTTCTAATGAAATGATTTAGACAAAAATTTAATATATCTATACCTGAGTGAAGAACTGGGTTCTCACAATCGGATCCCGAAATAAAGATATCAATAAATCCCTAGGATTGATCTATAAAAAGACCCACATTGACAGAGAAATAGGTTAATCCCATATAAACTCAAATTAGGCATGATGGTGGTGTATTAATAGATAATTAAGGGTAATTTTGTAAGATTACCCATAAAAGGCATGTGCACGGTTTGTCTGCATGGTTTGACATTCCATGTGCATACCATGATAGGGTTTCGGTGTAGAAGGGAACATCATGAAGTTTCATCATGTGGATTAATCATGAAATGTGGCATTCTACCTAGCAAAACTCACAAAAATCATACAAGGTTTGTCAAACCATGTAGACAAACTGTTCTCATGCATTTTTTCTGGGAAATTTTACATAATTTCCCTTAATGATCTATTAAGACAAATCTACCTTCCATATTCTGAGTTTATGTGAGATTAAACTATTTCTCCCCAAATTCTAGGAATTATGAATGTTGATGCTAGGAATTCAAATATCTCCATCATCTGGGATCTGATCAAAGTGGTGATGCCCCAGATCTAGATTCCACTCAATGGTTTCCCTAAATTCTGTGGGCCATATGGACTCAAGTGTATCTCCCTGAACACCATAGGCTATCGACAAGTAAATAGGGCCTAGGTTGTGTCATTTGAAAGACTATTCCCTCATAATCAAAGTGTAGCATAACAAAAAAATGTAATCAATAGAATAAATAAATAGTATAGGAAATATATATAAAAATAGAAGACACATCTAAAAATCGGGACACTAGTAATAATAACCAAACAAATGGGATAATATTTAACAACAGATGATATATCATGTCACTAGAAAATTAGGAAACATTGATATAGGATATCAAACATAAAATTTTCCACAATGGTATAAATGAAATAAAATACTTTCTAAAGCATCAAAAACTTCATCTCGGTCATCTTCTAGCAAGATCCATCCTAAATAACAAGCAACATAGTGTCTAATGCCATTTTCTTACAATTTTTAACACATGAAACCATTAAATCTACCAATGGTACAAAATAGATCCCATAGTGGGTGTGAGAATAATCTCAGTGGGACACTACCAATTGTTTCTATAAAATCTAGTCCATGTAATTGAAAATTAATACTCTAATTGAATTCACATATAATGTAAAGGAATGAAATGTAACTAAATACACAAGTACCTACATCATCTCTCAGATGGTGTCTGAACATGTAACCAGTTCATTTAATTATATAATTACCAATTCATGTTGATAGGTCATGTGGGGCATAGCCAACACTGCCATCAACTAATTATATTATACATAGTGAACCTTTAATGATGTAACATGGAAAGCATGATTTATGATATTTAATATTGAACTCCCATGGAGACGTACACCTCCTGGGTCACCAAATCAGTAATAAATGTTTCCTGGAATGGGGTAAGAGTGTAATCCAAGGAGCGTAATCCAAGGAATTCTATAATGAGTTTCCTACTGAGTCTAAGGTGATCGATCAAGATAAAATAAGGCTAGGTATAGATAGGGGTCAATGGTCGTTAACCATTGAACCTACTTGTCAATTTTGGATCCTAGTAGTGTGTCAAAGGAATCCTGTTGTAATATAAAGGGAGCCTATAGTATAATACCAGGTATACAAGAACAAACAAGGATCGAGATCTATGGGCTCCCAACCTATGAAAGCCTAATCCTTAAATCAAAATGGGGTTCCTAGGTGCCTAAGGAATTATCCGATCAAAATACAAGGTAAGATAGATTCAAAAAATTCCTATTTTATTGTGATGTTGTGTAATATTTCATATAGTTCAAGAATTTCCTTTCATTAGTGATATAAGGTCATGTGGCAATCAATTTTTACTTGAATCCTTTCCTTTCATTTGTGTTATTAGTGCATGTATCATGCAACCATTTTAATCTATTTAAGGCATATTACATATTAAAGGTTCATTCCACCACCTTCCATTAACATGGTAAGGAGTTATACAGATATGAAACCTACAATTCATTTACATTTAAGTCCTAGTTAGATTAATAGTATACGTTCAAATTCACATTTCACATTTCATTATAATTTGAATCCCTTAACTTTGGGGTAATGTAGTGATCATACATGGTACATTACAATATTAAAATCTTAATATAAATAAATCCATTTAATATTGAAAATATTTCCCTTTGAATGGTAAAGCCAAGGCTCACCTTAATGGTGGAAAAAACATGTCAAATACTAAAAACACGATTATGGCATAACCTTCAACGTGAAAGGGGTTGAGTTGTGCCCATAAAAACCAAAAAGTAATCACATATATCCAAAGAGAATATCAAAATAGTTCTAATTATTATATAAATGAAATTATAATTCCATAAATAGAACCTGATGAAATCGGTGGGCCCCACACAACAAATTAAAAATAAAACAACATTTGCAGTTAGTTATAGACCACCCACTGTAGGTTTTTACGACTCTCCTCCTCCATTATAGTCCCGTGATTTATCTCAGATCAGAGTAGATATAAGAAAAGGATAAAATTGTTCATACCTTGATAACTAGATCAAGAATAAAATAGAATGTGAATGACTCAAGAGGACTCGAGTAATTACCATTGTGGATTATATGTGACAAATAGTAGCTCGATTAGATACCGTACGAAGGAGATATTTGAATACCTCAATTTGATCTCTAAAAAGACAAAAGTTGAGAGAGAAATAGGATAATCTCACATAAACATGGATTATAGAATATGGATGTGGCCTAATAGACCATTAAGTGTAATTTTGTATAATTTCCTAGAAAAAGAGGCATGTGTATGGTTTTTCTTCACATTTAGACATACCGTGCGCAAACCGTGTGAGGTTTTCTTTATAGAAGGGTAAATTTAATAGTAATCCACATGACATTGCACAAACTGTGTAAATTGGTTCTGTTTGGAAATTTTACTATACACGGTTATCCAAACAGTGTGCCAATCATGTAGAAGATGTGTGACCTGTCTAGTTTTCCAAAAATGATGGGTTCTACATTCTGATCATTCCCCATACACCCTTGATACCTTTAATAACAGAGTTCACATCCATATGAGGTCCAAATTAAATATTTATACTAAAAATTACTGGATCCATACTTGATTGAAATCCCGCGTTCAAACAATCTTCCCCTTAAGAGAACCCATCACCGAGTTGACCTTCCAATTTTATAGAAGCATTGCCTAATTACAACCCTATCCATTAGGCATGTTCATCGGCTTCCCTGTCACATGAATCGTCTTTTACTCGGTTGTGATTCCATAGCAACCAGACTGATGGGATAGACCGGGCTTGGAGAGCCTCCCTGCTCTGGTTGAAGATACGTATGAATACTCTTCAAGGGTCTCATAATCATAAAACTAAAACTCCTTGGGATGAAAATTATGAGATGGGTTTCAATGATAATGGTGATGTTATGAATCATGAATGATGTCTTTCATGGAACGACACCCCTAAGGTAGTAGAAACTGATATGATACTGGCATGACTCTCTCTAGAATCTCAAACTAATCTACATATTGAGGATAAATTATTCTATATATTCATAACCGTCTAGGCCCAAGCCTGGGTGATACCTAGAAAATACACGATCCCCAAATTCTAACTCTAGAGGTCATCGAAAATGATCAACAAAATACATTTATCTATAATGATAAATAATCAAATGCTTTATGATCTGGTGAACCTTCTCTTTAGTCTCCTAAACAAGCCAAGTTCCTAGTAGGGATACCTCACCTACCTCTAGCCTGCACATGGGGGAATGGCATGGCTTACCATATAAGTTCTCCAAATGATCCATCTAAATTGTCTCATGAATTCTTTTATTATCGGATAACACGATGAGAGATATATTCTTCTCCCATGAACCGTAAAAATCAAGCATAGATGCTTGGAGAATATCCCCTAGAACATGTATTTTATATTATAAATAACCATTAGTTTGAGGGTGTAATGATGTGAATAGAATAATAGTCGTTCCCATAGAATTATAGAATTCTTTTCAGAACCATGAAATGAAATGAGCATCCCTATTTGAAACAATATTATGTGGAACCAAATGTTGTCATTTGATCTTATGATCTTACGGTCTTCCTAGCTCATAAACTGAGAAATTATCCCCGACAGAAATGATGTTGGGTGATTCCATTAGATGGTCAATAAAAACCCACATAGCATCTCTACAACTTTGATAATTAGGTTTATCGACTACAAAATACATGGAAAAATCTCCACATTTCCATGTTAGTACTTTAAGTGGTTGTAGAAAGCATATAGGTCTCTGGTGCTCCACCTTCACCTATTGATAGGTGGAACAAATAGTGATAAAGCCTATTATCTGATGTTTTATCCCAGGGAATAAATACTGGCATCACATATCTAGATAGATCTTGGATATTATTAGATAAACTGACCACTAAGAAGTGCGAGACTCATTCATAATCTCCTCTCTCATATATGTTAGAACCTAGTTACAACCACCTTGATTCAAGACATCATCTCTCTCTTCCGACTAATCCAGTAGTGGTTTATCTTCTGATATACTCCCAGAGAGAACCGACCATTCAAAATCAAAAAACAATCAACTCTTCACCATCTCATGGTGGAAAAAGGTCAATTTCAAGGATGATAGGTATGACTATTTGTGAAAGTCATGCAATATTTGATTTATCACAGAAAATAGGGTCATTAACTTCCATTCATCAATATATTCTTATACTTCTTGTGCCTGATTTTCTAACAATGCACATTTTTATTTAAACTTCCCTTCCTAGGTGTATAGTGAAGATCAATATCAAAGTAATTAAGATATTCAACCCATATACGCAATCTGAGGTTTCACTCACATTGAGAAAAATAATATTTGAGGATCTTATAGTTTGTTTATACCATAAATCACTCACCCAATAGATAATGTCTCAAGAAATGTAAGGTGTGGACACTAACTGCTTGCATAAGGTCATGGGTTGGATAATTTTTCGCATGACGCCGCAACTATCAAAGTCTATACACAATGAATCTATCTTCTTGTATTAGTAATTCTTCTAAGACAATTCTTGATGCGACACAAAAGATAGTATGAGCTATACACAGATTCTAAAGAGTCAAAATGGGTACCAAAATAAGCATCTCTTTAAACTCTTGAAATGATTCATCATAAGCGTCTGATCAATGGAACTTGAAACATATAATATTAAGACTATTATGAGGAAAATAATTATGTGATAGCTCTTTTATGAAATTCATTAAATATAAATCTTGCCCCAAGAAACTCCATATTTCAATCACATTCGTGGGAGGCTCCCAAGAAACTACAACACTAAACATTTCTATGTTAACTGATACTGCTAATTCTGATAATATATATCCCAAGACATGTAATTTCTAAATCCAGATGTGGAATTTAGAAAGGATGGTGTAAAGATAATTTTCTATCAGTTTACTCAGAACGATATCTAGTAGTTTGGAATGGTCGCAATGAGGGTCAAAATACACAATGATGTCATCAAAAAATAACATAATACAATAGTCCAAATAACAGTTGAAAAAACTATTCATTATTTCTTTGAAAAGTGTGGGTTCATTCAGAAGATTCAACTGAATAATAATGTACTCATATTGACCATACCTGATACCGAATATTGTATGACGTATTCCTGATGACCTGATACACACCTGATGATTACCCAATCATAGGTCAATATTAGCGGAGATCTTTTATCCATAGTGATGGTCAAAGAGCTCATATATTCAAGGAAGCAGATACTAGTTATTGATTGTAATCTAGTTCAACCTTCCATAATCCATGAATGGATGTAAGGATCCATCCTCTTTTATGGAAAAAGATCTAGATAACCCCACGTGGATGTAGTGAGATGTATAAATCCATTGGCCTCTAAATACCTTAACTATCACCTATGATCTTAAATATCTCTAGGTTCCATCCCGGATGGAGGAATGAACACTATTGATTCTCCTAGAATAAGATCAATTGAAACTCTACCTCTCTCTCATGAGGAAAGAAACAAAAATCATTAGGAATGAAATTCCTGAAATGATCAACTACTGAAGGGAAATTAGCTTCACATAATCCCTAGAACTGCATGAAGATATTTGAATGAGGGTGATCACTCCACCAAGACCATAATGATTTTGTCCCTCCCCAATTTCTTGGACATCCCACATTCCCTTATGTAGATAACTACTACCAGCTATAGATGTAAAAGATACCATATGGTCATAGTAGTATATAGTATCATGAAGATTAACCTAGTAGTCTATCCCATGATTGATGTCGAAGCTTGTCATCTTGTGAACTAACATGTTCCATAAGAAAGGGTAACTACATGCCTCAAGGTGGTAGTCCTTAAACTATCTTATTCCCAATATTCATAACCCTATATATGTTTCTAGGTTCAATAAATCATATAAAATATGTGTCTCTAGTCTGAGACTCTCACGATAGATACATATATAAAATATTTCAATGAAACTGTATTAAATAAATCAGGCCCTATAGTAGAGGCTACAAGAATAGTACCTTATACTGTAGATGGTCCCACAACCTGATCCTAGGATATCATCTATAGTGTATTAAACTGGCCTAATCCACATCTCAGTGCAACAAATATATTATTGTGATCATAACTACTTTGTTGGAGCAGTTGGGGATTAGGGGTATGGCTACCACAACCATGACCTCCACATAGGCCAGGCATACTGGTACTATTCCAACATACCACCTAACATGGGGTAAAATAACTCTCTCTGAATTTTTGTTCTAGAATAGATCTTTATCCATACAATGTTGGTGGAAAGGTCATGCCGAAATGCAGATGATTTCCTATGTGGCCGCAAGATAGACACTCCATTGGGTCTCTATCAGAACGAGGATTTTTGTGATCCCTTCATCAAAACTAATGCCACTCGATAGATCTATTGAATCTTGAAATTTGTTTTTCATTTCCCAAACAAGAGACCATGAGGGAAAGTGTCTTATCACCAGAAGAATTATTTCTCTACTTCAGTACTAGGAATTTTTTCTAGATACTACTGAAGTCACTCAGGATGCACTCAGTGATAAGAGACTGATTGCCTACTCTAGAAAAAGTAGGCATTATGTAGAAATTGACCTACACACTAATGGAATACTATATCACATTCTCAAAACATCTATCACATGAATGTCCATCACTAGATAACAATGGATCAGAGAACTGGAACTCTGTAAAACATGCTGAATACTATAAAACTAACCTAGAAACCTGATCAAGATACATGAAATATTTTTCTCTATCAAAAACTAAAATATAAATAATTAAATAACCATAGAAGTTAGTGTATAAATAAACTCAAAACATACCATAATGACGATGGGACTAGGTAATAACATCCCACTAATGCTTTTATGAATCTCAATGAATGTATATGAAATCACGACTCTCCGATCTGGTGGCATTTCTAGATGCTGAAAGATAGATAGTGTGTATTCTAGCGAACACTCAATAGGATGTAGACCACCTTCAATTGAGAATGTAGGATGATGTTGCTTCTAGAACTCACTAGTAAGACCAGCTGTTGTAGGTTCATTTCATGGAGGACCTTGCATAGAATTCAATATATTTAAGAAAATATCACTAACAGGGGATCAATGCCCAAATCAGTTAAAAACGTTAGTGCCCCAAGTTGAACTACTATAGGTATGGCTGTTGGATTAGTACCCACCACATATAGATCCTGGTCTTTTCCACCCTCCTTCAATACGACATAAAGAATTCATGGTGTTATTGAACACAAATTTCTAAGTACACACCTCAAAACATGATAAAAAGAATGAAAGCAACACTAGAAGAAGAGGAACAAAAGAAAACTCACAACCTAAAGAATACTACCCCAAATACCCAATTAGATGTCCATGAATCGTTAAGTGATCATGTATATGTTTCATTTCATTTAACATTTAATTACTAGGATTACTCCTTTATCTTACATAATCATGACAAGGTAGGATATGGATACTCAACAATAACATATTATATTTCATGATTAACTTCAAAATGGATAGTCGTTTCCAATGAATTAGTGCTTATACACCTATCTCTAGAAATGAAACCCATATATTTATAGCATAATGTATTTACCCAGTAAATTAATCATCCCAAACCATGAGGTCCCATACACCTCATTCCTTGAGACAAGAAATACACCAATCATAGCTAAGAGTAATAAAATAATATGATATCTATCAAATCATCACTCATCAATCATAGGCACATCAACAAATGAAAATATATGAAATGAACTTATATAGAAATCAAATATACATGAAATATAAATTACAGGTTCCTATAATGAGACATGTTACAATTATGATTACTCTCATATCATCGGGCCAAGGAAAAAATAAAATCCTCAAATAGATTATTAATCAACAACACCACACAACATGGGCATCACCTAATGGTGAAAAAATATCAACTGTAATATGCAAAGGAAGACCAATAATTATAATTTAAATGACATGGTTTTACCCTGAACATGGGTTCTTAATGCCCAAGAACAACTTATGTCCATGTCCCAAGAATTATTAATATCAAATATATTGTTTCAAAATAGTATAGATGGAAAAAATAGCTTTGATACCTCTTTGTGACATCCCAAACCCAAATTCCACTAAAGTAGTTCCCTAAGCCCTGTGGGCCATGTGGCCTCAGTCACATCTCCCTGAATAGTAGAGACTACCGACTAGTAGAGAGGACCTATGGTGTGTCCATGGGGTGACTATTCTCTCATTACCGAAGTGTAGCATAGTGGATGAATGTAAAAAACAAAATAAATAAATAGCACAAGATATATATATATATATATATATATATATATATATGATGAACATTGTAATATGGGGACAACAGTAAGAATAACTCAACAAGTAGAATATGATTCTACAACTCATGATATGTCATGTCAATAGATATCTAGAAAATATGAATATAAGATAGCATTCATAACATCTTTCGCAACAGTATAATGGAAATAAAATATTGTCCCGAGCATCCTGAGATCTAGCTTAGTCATCTGCTATCATGATCCATCCTAATCAGAAAAAAATCATGTGACTAAATCTGTATACTTACCTTTCTCAACAACTACAACAATTTGATTTTCCCTGGGTACCAAAAGGTGTCTAGGAAGGTTTTGAGATAAATCTCAGTGGGACACCACCAATGTTGTCTATAACATCTGGCCCGTGTAAAGAAAATGTAATGCTGTGAATGAACTCATATATGAAGTAAATTACTACAATGTATATAAATACCCATGTACCTATATCAACACTCAGATTGGTTTTTATATGTAACCAATTCATTTAATTATTTAATTACCAATTCATTTTGATAGGCTATGTGAGGCATATCCATGACTGACCTCAACATGTGATAATTCAAATACTGAAGGATCTATGATATAAGAAGGAAACAATGGTTTATGATATTTAATAATGATGTCCTAAGGTGATAACCAAGAATATTTAGTCCTCAAAGGCCTCCAACTAAGTAATAAATGTATCTTGGCATAGGGTAAGAGTGTAATACAAGGACTGTAATCAAAGGACTTACATAATGAGGCTTACTCTGAGTCTATGATGATAGATGAAGGTAAAATGGGGCTATGTTGAGACAGGGCCCGATGGTATTAAACCATGTTACCTACATGACAATGCTAAATACAAGGAATATATCCAAGGAATCCTGTAGTAATATTATGGGATACTATGGTGTCACACCAAGAATCCAAGAACAGACAAGGATTGATATCTAGGTGGGTCTCAGCATAAGCATGATGAATCCTTGAATTGGAATGGGGTTCTTCAATGGTCATGGAATTATCCAATCATAATCCAATTAGAGATAATGTAAGGCCATGACTATATGATTATCAAGTCATTTAATATTTCTTTTTGTTCAAACCATTCCATTCATTATTTTGATAAGGTCATGTAGCATGAAATCATTGGATCAATTCTTTCCTTTCATTAGTGTGATATGTTCAAGTAGAATGATACCATTTTAATCCATTAAAGGCATATTTCATATTCAAGGTTCATTCCTCTTCCTTCCATTAAATTGGTATGTGGTGCTACATATAGGAAAAATAAAATTCATTTACATTTATGACATGTAATATATTTAGTATACCTTCCAATTCACGTTAAACATTTAATTATCAATTTATGCACATTACTTCAATGGTACATATAATGATTATACATGGTAAATTTCATTATCAAAATAACAATATGAATTGATCCTTTTATTATATAAAATCATTACCTTACAATGGTCAATCTATGGAACACCAGAACGGTGGCACATACATGTCAAATAAAAAAAGAACAATTATGTCATAACCTTCAATATGAAAGTGATGTAGTTTTGGTCATATAACCCAATAATTAATAAAATATATTGAAAGATAATATCCATTTTATTATAATGATTATAAACATGGAATGTAAATTCTAGAAACAAAACTCAATTAAATTGGTGAGTCCCACACAAAAAATCCAAAATCATCTAACATTATGTAGAAAGGAACATTGAACGGTTAGGCCACACAACCATGTGAAGAATGTGGGACATGGTTCTATCCAAATATTTCAATATACATGGTTATCCAAATTGTGCGCCAACAATGCTCTAATTGTGTGACCTGTCCATTTCTTCCAAAAATATGGTTTTTGGGCTTCGAACTTTCCCCAAAACTCCCCAAGACCAATGCTAACTCATTGGAAATCATTATTAGGTCCAATGTAATGATTTATACTAAAATATTAATTGTCTGAACATAAGTATAAATTGGGTTCTTACCATTGTATCCACTAAACATTCAAAAACATTATGATAAATAGATTTATTTTTTAATGTTTCTACCTATAAATAACCCAAATTTATGAAAAAATTTATATTATTATGTATATATTAAAAATTAGTTTGAATGAACATACAATTAAATTGAATAATTATATATACCACCGAATGATTATTTGTATTTTTTTCAAAGTAAATATATATAGGGTTCCAACAATGATATTATCCAGTCATGAAACACATTTTACATTATGGTTATATAATGGATATCAATAGTATTTAAATAAAAAATTATTTCTGATTGTAAGACTCAATCCTAATACACATGTATAGACCTAGTGGACTATTTTTTTATTAAAAAATATGTTGATGCCATGCATCTTGAATTTTAATGGTTCTTAGTTAGGGTGATGGTTAAATATTTCATACAATGTTGACCATACATCTACTATCCGAATGAAACCCATTATGAAATCATGTGGGACACTTAGTGGAACTGATTTCTAGGAATAGATGGTTGAATCAAACTTTTTTCACTTTAACATATCCTCAGTCATTAAATGGAACTGTGAACTTATTCAGGAGTGTATGGTGTCTAAATTCATTTCATAAAATCATAATGAATCACAAGAGGGGACCATTCATGGTTTAGGTGTCAACCATGTTTCCCTAAATGTTTTACAACTCATTGGATATCAATGGTTTACGATGGTTGGAAATAAATTTATGAGTTACTTGGGACCATTTGAGATTCATGAGAGAGTTAGTTATGTGGAATATCACATTTTATAACCACCTTAGTTAGTGAAAAACAAAAAAAAATCCATGTTTTTTCTCTAATTAATGGAAGATGTCTTAGGGGATGAATCATGTATATCAATTTTATGCATCCCATCTAACCATATTCATACATGGCTTGACTTAAACCTCTATTGTCTCCAACATTATAACATTGATGTGATAATTAAAGAAGAGAGAGACAAAATATATTTTGACATTGTTAACCCACACTATAATAAATCAAGAATCATATAATATATATATACAGATATACCAATTTGACTACGTGCATTGATTAATACACATTTTGAGTTTTTTTTTCTAATCATTACAGTTTACACAGTCATTATAATAAAAATAATAGACCTCTCATTTACATAGAAAAATAGTACACTAATTTTTTCATCGATATTCTATGAATCAGGAATGAGTTACACTGATCTCAATGTATCAATATACACTCATTTCATTAACACGATTAATCTCCTTGAAATCAAGAGTAATATTTAAAATATAACTCTATCTCCCCACCAATACTTACATAAAATCATTATTTCTGGAATATCTCTATATTTCATCATCATCTTTCTATTAATAAATAGAATTATATATACTCACTCTAGAGAGAATATAAATCATTACCTAAAAAATTGCTAAAAATATTCCTTGATTTTAATAGAAAAAATCATCCAAAAAGGTGATTAAAATTGACTCAATGTACACAAATTAATTCTCCAAAAAATCCCTCAAGCATAACAGCATTTAATTAACGTGATCCTATTTTAGTAATCCTTCTCAAGACATGTCCATTTATATTATAACATATCCACCTCATCATTATGAAAAATATGATTCAGGTCTTTATAATTTTTGAATGAACACAAAAAGATAACAAATATTATGGCATGATTTCTTTCCCATTTGAAATCATGAATACAGATTCTACATTCAGAGTGAGGTTAAATATTATAAAAAATAATTTATCCATCCCTCCATTTAAAAAAGAAATCTTCATTTAAAAATTAACATTTTATAGTTGAAAAATAGAATTTCCTGGGCTCCACTTCATTGTGTGACCATTTTATTCACTCCAGAGTATTATTATTTGTCATGTGACGCATTTGCAACTTTATATAATATAATACTACACTTTTAATGGATTTTTATTACTCTAAAATTATTTAACATAATATATTTTGTAGAATAAGTTAATATTACTTTTAAATAATATAGAATATGTCATATCGTCATAAATTAACTCTTTAAAAATGATCTATAATGATGAAATCCTATAACATATATGCATTTTTACTGTACATTTTCTTTATTCATGATCTATGATCTACCAAAAATCATTTCTTAGCTTTATAGAATAACCACTAATATTTATGATATTAACTCTTCATTCCCATTTAACCAATTTTAATGATTATCCCTTATATTTCTCAACAAACACAACAAAAAAATGTTTGGATGGTATTTATAATAGAAATACCCCCTATGGGTTCTTTATAAATACTTCAACTAACCTTAAATAATAAAAATTAGCTTATTACATTAACTACTTGTGTAACTAGAAACTCTAGATAGTGTAATTAATTTTTCACCACTCACCAACTAGATGATCACATGAGTATTTTTTTTCCTAATGAGACAAGAATGTATTGAAATTTTCCTCATTTAACAGTTCTTTTAACATCATTCTCTTTGAAACAACTCAATTTCAATAATATATAAACAATATAACAATAATATTTACAATAATCAACCCTATAATGATGAAATCTCAAGTAAATACCTCATGTTATCAACAGTCGAAGAAAACACTAATATTCCTTCTATATCATCATCTATCATTGAATATACAATTTTCTTTCTACATCTCATATTTGGTTATTTCATCAATACTATTGAAACACTAAATAAACACTTCTTAGAGAGTTTATATGAGTGAAAAGGGGACTTATTAAATGAATCCATGAATGAAAATTACTTTACCATGTCTTTCATTATTTAATGTACCAATTTTAAATCAATATTTGAGTGATTTCTATGTTTTTAATGTGTATTATTCTTTGAAGAGGTAGTGGTTTTTTTATTAAATTAACAATGGGTGGTCAGTGATTTTATGAGGTTATATAACATAAAATAGTTGGTGCACATTTGGGGGAAACCATGATAAATCTCCAAGTGACATCAATTGATTAATTTAGGCCTCAATGAAAGTTCATTGTTAAGGTAATTTGTGTAATAAAGGTATGGCCATGGTGAACCTTCAGGAAATAGAGATGTAATGACCCAAAAAATCATTAATTGAAATCCCTCTTGATCTAATTAAATGTCTCTTTATGTAAAATGTTTGTATAATATGTCAACATCTTTGGTTTTATGTTAATAATTATGGTCGTTGCTAATAAATTCGTTGAACAGTGATCACATGTGTAGTATAAATATAGGGATTTAATGAATCCAATTTACATGGACAAAGGAAGTGATGGCCTCATCCTGTAGACATTCCCCATACGAATCCCATTTTTCAGAGCTCAGAAAAGAGGTGGCGTCATTGGGCTTCGCTCTTGACCAATCCCAAGCCGAACATAAATAGGTTAAGCTCGAACTGGACCGTCTCTGAGAGAAGTAGTAGTTGATTGAGATTACCATCCGAGAAATGTTATCTGAGCCACCCCAAGAGTCTGTCACCATCGCACACCTTACTCTTTGGCCTTATGCGGGTGTTATAAGGGGTTATGTTACAAGACCATAACATTATCTTTATGTACATCGTTTTTTATATAATTATGAATATATTTTCATGTTTTTTTTGTTATCTTATAAATAGTTTTTAAAACTAAAATACTGTTTTTAGTTAATATTCAACTATGTATATTTTGATGTATTAATGGATTTTTTATTAAATAATATTTTAATAAAATATTATTATTATTATTAAATTAATTTTTATTAAATATAAATGATCGTATAATTTTATGAATGCAATTGTAATTTTTATTTAGTATTGAAAGCCATTTTTATCAAAACCCATGAATTTTAGATATATGTCATTTTTATTTTTAATGTGAAAATGAATATATTTAGAAAATTATTTAGATAAAATGAATATTAATTCTAGAATCAGGATGTCGAAATTATCAAACGGTGAAGTTTTCAGACTTTTTTGAGACAATCAATTTTTTGGTTAAAAATTAAATACTGTTTAAATATAGAATGTGTTTTATAACATCATAATGACTCAATAGTGATGTAATAAAATAATTTAATTCTTATGTTCGGACAATATATGTTTTACCATTTAAATAATTTGATTTTGGGTTTGTTTGATTCATTTTACAAAGCATAAATGGGCCCTTCATGGTTTATTAAACATATCGTCTTTTAAACTTGTTTTCCTTGGGAGTGTGACTCACTTACACATAAGAAACCCCATTATTTTATGAATCTCGGACTTTGGAATTATAAAATATTGTTTTACACACACTTTTGGAAAAAAACATTGGTAAAAAATCATGGTCTGGTTTGTGGTTTGAATTAATTTAATGTGACGCGTCCCAACCCTAAAAAATAATAAATTCCCTCACCTTTCCTATATAAACCCACCCAATCTCCCACTATATTCTCACTAAAATCCATTGTAGTTCGTCCAACATCTTCTATACTCTCTTTATAATCCTCCCAAGGTTCCCCAAGCTCCCAATAAGCCTCTCTCAAGCCTCTCTCAAGCCTTTGGAATCACACTTCCAAGTAAGGGTTTTTTCAACCTTTCTCATTTTTGTCCAATTTTCATAATGATGTTATACCCTTTTAATTTCAATTATAAATTTTGGGTATGGTTTTTCACCTCTCCCATACTTCCCTATTTATATTTTAATGATAGGATACCCCTTTCTCTCTCAATAAAATCCTCCCATGTACACCCTTTACTATGCCAAAATTTTGAGTGGAATTTTCTCTCCTCATTTACATTCAAGCAATTCGGTTGTATCATGAATGTAGTTTCCATTAAATTTGTTGGTACATGTATCTATATAACCCCCTTACATTCCATTTCATGTAAATATGATGATACACCCCTTTCTCTCTCATCAACCATTTTTATAAATTCTAATGTCACGTCGTTACGCTTCTGAAATTGCACTGATTTCCCAAGCCAATGTCATTGTATAGTGAATACCATGCCCATTTATCTATCAAGGGTATTAAACTTTATGCACATTTAGTTATTGATTATAATGTTTCATGTATTAATTCAATATTCCTTTATCGTGGAATAAATTATGATGTTTTATTAATCCATGTTATATGATCCATGTGGCACACTTATACATGAAATGAAATGTTTAAGAAGGGTGCACCCTTGTAGCGCTCTAATGCATTGGGTAAATTATAGTATCACGATACATCATGTGCAATGGATGTTTACTTGTGCTAATTAAATTTCCATGATGTTTTACTCATGCTTCATGTGCAATGAGTATTTACTCATGCTCTATGTGCAATGAGCCTTGGCTAATGCTAATTCCATGGTAAGTGTTGTCACCACATTTCCATGTTATGATTATCATGATTAATCATGACTTTATGTTTATTATTCTATTGTGATCTATTGATATGCCTTTTTTCTACCATGTATTGTATTTATCATGTTATTCCATGATTATTCCCTTATTGGGATTTATAGCACACCCTTTTCTGATGCATGTCCTCAGGTTATCCCATGCAATGCTAAGTACAAGGTAATGTAGTGGTCATGTAAATGAATTTTTCAATAAAGATGTATAATTTCATGTTTTATGTTGTTATGTAATGTTCCTAATCCCCAAAGTCACTATACCTCTCAATCATCCAAGTTTTATCAAGTTATGTTTATGTAATAAAACAAGTATAATTTGAAATAAAATGCATGGTTGTCATAGTTGGTATTAGAGGAGTGGTTTAGTTATTTTTGGGATTAGGATTATAAAACAAAAGTAAAGCCTCAAAGACAAGACTATGTATAATAAAAACATACCTATGTTTTGGTGGGTATTGAGTAAGTGGTTTATCAAACAAATACATCCCTGTATGGATACGAGCAGGTAGAGGCGGCTCTGGCATAGATATATCCTAGTGGTAAAACCCAAAAACACCACTTTGAGCTAGACTCAAATGGGAACTGATGCACGACCATGGGCCTTGCTGCACTCTTGGTTATGACTCACCTGGGGGATATGATTTGTTAAATTCACAAGCTTAGTATGAACCATTATTAAGGGACAAACAAATTCCTAAGAATATATATTAGAATGCAGATCATGGATAACATAGAATGAAGCTAGTAGATTCATATGTTAAGGAAATATGAGATATTTATTAGTCATCAGTTTTTTCAATGTATTACCCTTTATGTGTTACCCCTGACTTTCCTTTTATTCCATCCAATGACCAGTAATAGGAGGAATCGGGCTAATAACCGATGTGAAGATTAATGTGATGACTGTACTAACGAAATTCCCAATCCAATGGGAGTTGGAATCGCGAACTTTGTCATGCTTCTATCATAGCTAACTCAATTTATATATAGAAACATTGGTCTAGGGAAACGTTCAACCCCCACTAAGAAAGAACAATTCACTATCAAGAGCTTCATGAGATAATGGCCTCCTACTTTTAATAGATCATCTAATCTCTCAATCACTAAACAATGGATCAATTCCATTAAAAAGATCTTCTCCATCGTTCAATGTTCTGGAAAATATATGTTTCTCTTAGGTTCATATCATATGGAGGGTTAAGCTGATCAATGGAGGACGTTGATCAAAAATACGAAGCCTGACGAGGATATCGAGGTGTTGGAATGGAAGGATTTCCAGAAGCAATTTTTTGATAAATATTTTCCGCACACCCTCCGGCTAAATATGGATAGGGACATCCTTCCCCTATAGAAAAATGGTGACGAATATGTTGGAGAATACGAGGAAAACATCAAACGGCTTTCAAGATATGATTCTGACTTTGTTGTTACCCCCAAATGTAAGGTTGACTTCTTCTTTGGTGGGCTGAAACCTAGCCTACGGAAAGCACTGGAAATCCGTGACTTCGACAGCTATGAAGAAAACTGTCTGATGTTCCCTCAAGGTCAAAATAAAGATTATATAATCTCAGGGGTATCATGGGGATAAGAAGCATAATGTGGACTTTAATGCTGGTGGTACAATGGATAAATCCAATGGTGCTAAGAATATGCAGCACCCCACTGCCAAAGGTGGGGAAAGAAGCACCCCGGAAATTTCTTATAGGGTACAAGAAAATACTTTAGGTGTGGAAGAGAGGTGCACCTGGCTATAAACTGTTGGCAAGAAAGACCTGCAGCTGTGACATAGGAGAGGAATGCTCCATTCGATCCTCAACACGTGATTCATTTCTACAACTGCAAAGAACCATAACATCTTGCAAATCAGTGCCCTATTCCAAGGGTTTTCGGAGGCAACCAACAACCTCCAAGGAAGCAATGGATATCTTTTGACATCACTACCGTCGAAGTGAACCACAACAATGAAGTGGTGA
Source organism: Viscum album (assembly GCA_963277665.1). Taxonomy (NCBI): domain Eukaryota; kingdom Viridiplantae; phylum Streptophyta; class Magnoliopsida; order Santalales; family Viscaceae; genus Viscum; species Viscum album. The sequence goes on along the minus strand of OY728135.1, from coordinate 1,540,977,086 downwards.
TAGGTACGCTAGTTGTTCATTCAAGAATATCGAACATAATTTTTGATTATGGATCTACACATTCTTTTATATAATGAATTTTTAGTAGAACAATACCATCACCACCACAAATCATAAAAGTGAAGATGTCAGTGTGAATAGAAAATGGGGTGATTATTTCATCCCATGAGTATAACTCCTCCCCAATCATAATCTATGGATTGAACTACCCAAAAAACCACTAAATAGTCCCTATAGTAGAATTTGATGCAATTCTAGGCATGGATTGTCTTTACATATATAGAGCCAACATAAATTGTTGTGAGAGGGTCATCACTCTCCATGTGGAGAATCGACCACCAATTCTTTATAAGTGCAAAGAGTAAGAAGAATATTCTTTAGATCCATCATCTCAAGCGTGGATATTACTGACCTACGAGCCCATGTATCTAGCTTAGATAATTGAGTCTAAGGAAGCAACCATCCTTGAAGACATGCCTATTGTGAGGGAATTCACTGAAATGTTTCCTTAGGAATTTCCTAGTCTTCCTCACAGAAGAGATGTTGAATTCTCAATTGAACTTATACCGGGGCATTTCCAACATCCTAAACTCCGTATAGAATAGCTGTTATGGAGCATGAAGATATGAAGAAACAACTATAAGAGAATCTGGATAAAGGGTTTATATGGCCAAGTTCTTCACCATGGGGTGCACCAGTCCACTTCGTTAAGAAGAAGGATGGATCAATGCGCCATTGCATCGATTATCGTGAGCTCAACAAAATCACGATAAAGAACAAGTATCCTCCCCCACAAATTTATGACTTCTTTGATCAGCTTCATGGAGCACAATACTTCTCTAAGGTGGATTTCTGGTCGGGATATTATCAAGTAAGGTTGAAGATGAAAGATATCCTCAAAACATCATTTCGTATAAGATAAAAGCACTATGAGTACATTGTAGTGCCTTTCAAACTCACTAATGCTCCAGCAATCTTCATGGACTTGATGAATAGAGTTTTTAGATATTACCTTGACAAATGTTTTGTAGTCTTTACAGACTATAATATGATATACTCAAAATCCAAGGATGATCATGGGGATCATCTAAGAACTGTAGTACAGACCTTGCAGAAGGAGAATCTCTATGCCAAGTACAACAAGTGTGATTTTAGGTTGAAGGAGGTAAAATTATTGGGCTATATCATCACATGTAATGGTATATCTGTGGATCCTACAAAACAGATGCAATTGAGGGATGTCCAAGGCCAACATCGGTAACAGTTATCCGTAGCTTCTTGGGGTTAGCCGGATATTATCAATGATTTGTGAGAAATTTCTCATGATTTCCCAACCCTATTACCAAGCTAACTCTGAAGGGAGTAACGTTTTCATGGAGTGATGAATGCCAATAAATCTTCAAGTAGTTTAAAAGGAGGCTTATCACTACGCCCGTGCTCAATTTACCCACAAGTGGAGAACTTTTAATGGTAATCAGTGATGCTTCGAAGAAGGCCCTGGGATATGTGTTGATTCAAAATGAAAAATTCATTGCCTATGCTTCACGACAATTGAATTTTTACGAATAGAACTATCCAACACATGACATCAATCTGGCCACAGTGATCATAGTTTTAAAATTTTTGATGCATTATCTCTTTGGGGAGAAGTCTGAAATATACACAGACAACAAAAGCCTCTAGTATATATTCACACAGAAATAGTTGAATATGCACCAATGAAGATGGTTAGAGCTGATTAAAGACTATGACTGCTCAATCCATTACCACCCTGGGAATGTGAACAAGATGGTGGATGATCTAAGTAAAAAGGACCCAACAATTCTATCATTGATGAGAATTGAAAAGGATCCAATCTTCTTAAATTTGATGTGGATGGAAATGGGAATCATAAATAAGGTAACATCATCAATCCTCTCAAAAATTATTACTCAACCATCACTTTTTAAAGGTTATTGGATGCTCAAAGTAATCATGTGGGAATTCTGAAAAAAGTGAAAGTTACCAGAAAAGGGAAATCCTTGGAGTTTAATGTTAGTGAAGAAAGAATTGTGATATTTGGGAAAAGACTACGTGTTCCATCATGTCCAGAGCTAAAGAAGGAACTTCTGGATGATTCACATCGTTCAAATTTATCTATTCACCTAGGAAACAAAAAATGTATCGAAACCCCTAAGAGAATTATTGGTGAGATAATATGAAGAAGGAGATCACTAAATATACATCAAAGTGCCTGGTGTGTCAGCAAGTGAAGGCAGAGAGGCAGAAGTCAAAAGGGATGATGTAACTATAGCCCATACCAGAATGGAAATGAGATAACATCACCATTGACATTATCACCAGACTTCTGAAGACATCCAATGGAAATAATGCAATCTGGTTTTTTGTGGATCGTCTTTCAAAGTCTTAACAATTCTTTGTTATTCGGGAGGATTACTCATTGGATCAACTGGCACATATATATATCAGGTAAGTTGTAAGGCTGAAAGGAGTACCATTATCTATTTTGTCTGATCAAGATCCAAGAATCACCTCTATGTTTTGGAGGAGTTTTCAACATTCTCTGAATACTGAACTGAACTACAGTACGACTTATCATCCTCAAACTAATGTCCAATCTGAGTGCACTATCCAAACACTTGAGTACAGGTTGAGAGCCTACTCAGTGGACTTTAAAGGAGGATGGGATCAACATCTTCCTCTGCTTGAGTTCCCTTGTAATAACAGTTTCCACTCGAGCATCCAAATGGAACCATATGAAGCCCTTTATGAGAAAAGGTTTAGAACGCCAGCGTGTTGGGACGAGGTTAGTGAGAGTAAGCTTCATGGACCAGAAATGGTCAAAGAAATGGTGGAGAATGTGAAAACCATTCAGCATCATATCAAGGCAGCCCAGAGTCGATAGAAGTGTTATGCAGATAACCATTGACAAGACCTTGAGTAAAAATTTGGAGGCATGGTTTTTCTATGCATATATCTATGGAAGAAGGTCATGAGGTTTGGAAATGATGGGAAGTTAAGTCTGAGGTACATCGGCCCCATCGAGATTCTTGATCGTGTTGGGGCTGTGGCCTATAGACTAGAACATCCACCTACCATGGTCAAAGTGACAAATGTCTTTCATGCATCCCTCTTATTGAAGTACATACCGAACCCTTCAAATGTACTCTCTTCATAGGTGGTACAGTTAGATAATTATCTTTCTTATGAGGAGAAACCGGTGAAGTTCTTAGACCATAGAGAAAAAGTTCTATGAAATAAGACAATGCCCCTTGTCAAGGTGTTGTGGAAAAACCACATGTTTGAAGAGGCAATGTGGGAATCAAGGGAGTGTTGAACCAGAGTTACCTGCATGGGTTTTAGTTTGGGAAAAGGAAATTTCAAGCGAGAAATTTCTTAAGGGGGGAAGATTGTAACGACCCAAACATTCATTAATGGAAATCCCTCTTGATCAAATTAAATGTCCCTTTATGTAAAATGTTTATAAGAAATGTCAACTTCATTGGTTTTTTGTTAAAAATTGTGACAATTTCTAATATAGTCATTGAACAGTGATCACATGATTAGTATAAATATAGTGCTTTAACGAATCCAATTAATCAGACAAAGGAAGCGATGGCCTCATCCAGTAGACGTGCCCCAAATGAAGCCCATTTTTCGGAGCTCAAAAAAGATGTGGCATCATTGGGATTCTCTCTTGACCAAGCCCTATCTGAGCTTCAATAGGTCAAGCTCAAAATTAGACCGCCTACGAGAGAAGTGGAAGTTGATAGAGATTACCACCCAAGCAATGTTATCCGAGACACCCCAAGAGTCTATCACCATCACACACTATACTCTTCGGTCTTATACAGGTGTTATAAGGGGTTATGTAACAAGACCTTATCATTATTGTTATGTACATTATTTTTGTATATAATAATGAATATATTGTCATGTTATTTCTGTTACCAAATAAATATTTTTTAATGCTTAAATAGTGTTTTTATTTTATATTCAACTAAGTAGTATATTTTGATGAGATAATGGATTTTTTATTAAATAATATTTTTAAAAAATATTATTATTTTTAAATTAAATTTTATTAAATATAAATGATCATATAATTTTATGAATTCAGTTGTAATTTTTATTAAGGTTAGAAATCCATTTTCGTCAAAACACATGAATTTTCGATAAATATCATTTTTATTTTAATTGTGAAAATTAAAATATTTAGAAAATTATTTACATAAAATTAATATAATTTCTAGAATGAGGACATCGAAATTATCAACTAGTGAATTTTTCATAATTTTCTGAGACAGTCAAATTTTTGGGAAAAAATTAAACATCGTTTAAAAATATAATGTGTTTTATGACCTCATAATAACCCAATAGTGAGGTAATAAAATACTATAAGACTTATGTTCGGCCAATATATGTTTTACCATTAATATAATGTGATTTTGGGTTTTTTTGAATCATTTTACAAAGCATTAATGGACCCTTCAAAGCTTATTAAACATCTTGTCTCGTTAAATTGTGTTCCTTGGGAGTTTGACTCACCTCCACATAAGCAACCCCATTATATTAATAATTTCATAATTTGGACTTATAAAATATTTTTTTCCGCTCACCTTTGGCAATAGCCATGGGAAAATACCATGGGCTGGTTTTTGTTTTGAATTAATTTAATGTGAGGTGTCCCAACCCTAAATAATAAAGAATTCCCTCACTTTTCCTATATAAACCCACCCAAGCACCCACTTTATTTCACTAAAAGCCATTGTATTCGTCAAACCTATTCCTTTCATGCCCTTTAGTTCTCCCAAGGTTCCTTAATCTCCCAATAATCCTCTTTCAATCCTCTCTCAAGCCTTTGCAAGCACACATCCAAGTATTGGTTTTTTCATTCTTTCTCATTTTGTCCAATTTTATTAATGTTGCTATTCCATTTTAATTTCAATTATAAATTTTGGGTTATAGTTTTGCACCTCCCCCATACTACCATATTTATTTTGGAATGATGGGATACAGATTTATCTGTCATTAAATTCCTCCCATGTACACCCATCACTATGATGAAATTTTGATAGGAATTTTTCTCTCATCATTTACATTCAAGAAATTCTTTTGTATCATGAATATAATTTCCCTTAAATTTGTTGGTACATGTATCTATATGACCCCATTACTTTCCATGTCATGTAAATATGATGATACACCCCTTTTTCTTGCATCAACCATTTTTATGAATTCTTACGTCATGTTGTTACACTACCTAAATTGAACTGATTTTCCAAGTCAATGCCATTTTGTAGTGAATACCATGACCATTTCTTTATTAATGGTATTCACCTCTATGAAATTTTACTTATTGATTATAAAGTTTCATGTATAAATTCCACATTCCTTTATCCTTGAATAAATGATGATGTTTTATGAATCCATGTTATATGATCCATGTGGCACACTTATGCATGAAATGAAATATTTAAGAAGGGTGTGCCCTTATAGAGCTCCAATGCATTGGGTATAGTATAGTATCATGATAAGTCATGTGAAATGGGTTTTTAATCATTCTAATTCATGTGCAATGAGGTTTTACTTGTGCTTCATGTGCAATGATGATTTACTCATGCTCCATGTGCAATGAGCCTTGGCTCATACTAATTCCATGTTAAGTGTTGTTGACACATTTCCATGTTATGATTATCATTCTTAATCATGCCTTTATATTTATGCTTCTATTGTTCTCTATCTATATGCCTATTTTCTAACATGTTTTGTATTCCTCATTTTCTTCTATGATTATTCTCTTACTGGGCTTTATATCTCTCCCTTTTCTTATGCATGACCTCAGGTTATCCCATGTAATGCTAAGTATGAGGGAATGTAGTGGTCAGGTAAAGGATGTTTTCAATAAAGATGTTGTATTACATGTCTTATGTTGTTATGTAATGTTCTTAAGCCCCAGAGACACTAGACCTCTAGACCTTCCTCGTTGTATCAAGTTATTTTTACGTAATAAATCATGTTTATGTTTGAAATAAAAAGAGGGGTTGTTATAGGAGATTTTTATTGTTTGTGCATTGTTTGATAAACTATGTGTCCATACCATGTATCTTCGGTTAAATATATTAAAACAAACACATTTGAAACATATATTCATAAATTGTTCACCAAAACCATTAATGGAATTAATAAGTCATGAAGATTAGTTTTTAAATGTTATTTCTTATTGAAAAACTCATTTCCTCTCTCTTGAATATATATGTCAAACATGATAAATTCCATTGGTGATTTCAGTAATTCTATTCATTTTGGGGCTCATTATTTTTGAATCAGGTAGAATTTATCCTAATAATTAATGTTTAGACTTCTATCCCTCATTCATCTTTCATATATTATCATTTTTTGGAAGAAACCATATTCCAAGGCTATCATGTGAGTATATATTATTTAGGGTATTTTTTCGTAAGTATCTTGTTGGGAACCATCATAAGAGGATTGTAAGAGACTAGATCAATATGTGTAAGTTGTGATTTTATATTTATAACCATTTTGAGTTAGTTTAAAACATGTCATCTTGTTCCACGATATGATCGTATTTGAATTATTTATAAAACCTATATATTTTATTGTTTTTATAATATAATGGATGGTTTGGTTATTCCGATGTAGTTGTTTATATTGAACATTAATTTCATTCGTGTGCATAGATACCTGAATTTTTTTTTAGAATTTTCATAGTAGGCTTATAATTAAGTATTAGGAGTTGATACAACGTATGGGGGTGAGTTTGAAACTATTTTTCTGCTAGAGGATTATTTTGAGAAAGTATGTCCGCCTATAGGTTGGTTTAATGCATTCTATAATTGTTATAGATATTTTTGTATTGATTTATTATTATATTCATAGATTCCAAGAATTAAATAAAAGTTAAATGTCTCCCTATTTTAGGTTTCTCATGTATAAGGGTACTTAGCTCATTTGACAAATTTTCATATATCCAAGGAGACCCTTATTAATAGAATATATCTGAATTTAGATAATATATAATGATTATGTTTAATCTTTCAAATATTTTTCTAATGTCGATATTATTATATATGGTGTGATTTAACCCTTATATATAGGGTGGAATAACCCTTATATTTGGGGAGTGATGACCATTATCCATTGACATTGATGAAATTTAGCATATTATTTAATCTTACATGGGGGGTGACCATTATATATTCTTTTGTTAAATGACTATGTCTTATGAACCTTATGTGTTTGTTGTTAGGTACCTAACACCCTCTCCTTGTCAAAAAATAAACTAAGTGTTGACCCTTATGTAATGGATATAGTTACCACCATGTATGAACATTCCATAATTTGGATAATCCACGTACCATTATGTATTGGGCCTATTTAACCATACAAATGGGGTGTGTTGACTTATATATATAATGTTCCAGTGATATTTTTATAATTATTAACCCTTATGTGTTGGGTAGTGACCCTTATGGATGTGGTGGGTTGAACATTACATATTGACTTTTCATTAATTTGAAAAAGCTTTGACCGTTACATATTGGGGTTGCGGTGAATGTTATTATCCCTTCCCTAAATATTTTACATACCATGGAACCTTTTGAATTGGGTTTATCTATCATTATGTATTGATATTATTGAACTGTATGTATTCCTTTGACCACATTTAGAAACATATAATCAGGTATTGTTAACTTTAAGAATCATGAACCTTATGCAAGGAAATAAACATTTTCAAATAATATGTTAAATAACAAGAATAAATATATATACAAATAGTATATTATAAAAAATAGAAATTATTTTCTCTCATTATAGTTGAAATTAACCTACTTTAACATATCATATCTCTTGATCCACTCCATTCCATGGAGTATTCCCTTTCATGCTTTAACATATTTGAGTGCGTTTAGTTTTTCTGTTAACAAATCCTATTCAGTCTATAAGTCTTGTTAACTCTATGTAATCTATATCACATAAAATGTATATTTGTTTAGTAAAATCTATCCAAAGCTATTAAGTGTTATACAGTCATTTTAGTTACAATACAATATCTTTTTTTTCGTATATAATTTCTTTGACAAATGATTAATCGTAAACCATTCTATGAATATCTATGCTAAAGTCTGAATATAGATATTTGGATAAGTCTGAGACACCATGAGTCTACCACCAATTATGATTTTTTGGAATTGAAATGAGACATCGTTAACAAGATACCATGAACAATGAGACATAGTGAACCATGAGACACCATGAATGAGACACCGTAAACCATGAGACATAGTGAATAATGAGACATCGTGAACCATGAGACACCATGAACGAGACACCATGAACAATGAGACTCTGTGAATGAGGCAGCGTGAACCCTGAGACACTGTGAACCATGGGACACCATGAATGAGACAACGTGAATGAGACACCATGACCAATCCAGACACCGTTTTAAAGAGACAGTTCTTCTATGACATACTATGACACAATTTCTTAATCTGCATTTTCATTTTTCAATTGACTATTTAACGGAAATATTTAATGATTTTAAATGCATTGACGTAATTAATTTTTCTTTGTGGACCTGTCATCTAATAGTACGAGGTATGAGATGCGGAATACATGAAACCTGTCATCTCTTACACATGCACTCCAAGATAAAAGAGTTGTGTGGCACATAAACAACATATTGAAAAAGTGAGGCAAACAACAGAAAACTAAGATAACAAAGAACAAAATCAGATGAATTTTGAAAAATGAATTCTCACATGAAACTCGACACTGCTTAAGAACACACGAATCATACTTGAATTCCAGAATAGAGAACATATTTGCTCTGTCAAACATCACGAAGAACACAAGCTGGACCTTTCTGACTTGCGACACTCTGGTTTCTATTCGAGGACTCGATTTCTACTTTTATATCGTCTCATATGTCCAGACCTCAAAAGACTAACACTCAGAGAACTTCTAAAATTATCTCAATATATTTTATCTATATTGTATGATTATATTAGATTTTGGTCAGTGTGTGTATCTATATAAGAACACACTATATGATGTATATTAAACTAAAGGATACCAGATATCATTTTTCTATCATTTTACACTTTTATACCCACATATAAGTGTGGAAGAGGTCCCTGTGTGGCATTTTAGTTTGTACCCACGAAGAACTATTGAAGAGGTCAAGTGACATGGATTGTTATGTGTACTATTGTTAACCCCGATCCAGTTTGGGTATCAAATTTATTTATATAAACAGCTTGGTAGTAGGTGATCACCATGTGGAGTGGAATAGTTCTCATCTTGAGACTGAACAACTTGTTTATATCTGTTGTGCTACTTAATTTAATCTTCTCTATTTTACAGCTTTATTGTATAATTCAAAAATCACTAAATTCACTTTGATATTTAATCTTTGAAAGAATTTATTATTGATTTTCCTTAGTATAATAACATCAAAAGTAATTTAATAACTGATCTTAAGATTACTATGAATTATTGAATCTTCTAATAAGTTGTCCAAAAATACAAACATTCGTAACAATATAATCTTGATTAACTAGGATTTATTTAACCTTATTTTTGAAACCTTTTTATGAATAATTTTAAACTACAAATTTTTTTAGATACTCAATCCCCCCCTCATGAGAAATATACTCCGACCAACATTTGGTATCATAGGCTATTTATTAAAGAATCTTTTTAACCTTATTCAATCGTGATTGTAGTTGTACTTTAAAGATTTGTAAATGTCTGTTAATTCAAAATTTCTATCTCTGTAATGTATTTATTTATTATGGATAATAGATTGGAAGGTGATTCCACCAACATACCACCATTCATTAATGGAAACAACTATGATCAATGGAAAATTAAAATGAAAATGCATTTATAATTTATGAGTATTCAAATTTCGTCATCCATTATAGATGAATGTAAGATTCCTGATACTGAAAGAATCACTTGGGATAAACAAAAAAAAAACATCATTAAATTAAAATAGAAAATATATGAATTCTTTATATTTCTTTTTAAGAGATGTTGAATTCAATAGAGTTTATTTTTGTAAAACTGCCCATGAAATTTGGGATACCTTGTCTATATCACATAAATAAACATCTAGTGTGAAAGAAATGAGACTTAATACATATACTATTAAATATTATAACATTAAAATGAAACCTGATGATCATATCTCTAAAATGTATCTCAGGTTCGATGATATTTTCAACATAATGATTTCTCTTAGAAGAGAATTCAATACCATGGAACAGATCATAACAATTCTCAGATGTTTTCATGATAGATGGAGAGGAACCTCTATCTCTATTAGATAATCATGAGACATCAGTAGGAAACCAGTAAAAGAAATCATTGGAAAAATGATGATTTATTAATAAGAGTTCAAAGTAATCATGGAAGAAGAGGATAAACCAAAAAGGAAATGTTTTTCATTCAATACCACCACCTCTAAACACAATGACAAAGGGAAATTGGAAGCTTCTATAGAATGTTCCAGCAGTGAACAGTCATCACCTGACAGTGATGAGGAGATGTATCAATTATCCAGAAGATTTAAAAGATTTTAAAAGTAGAAGATATTTTTTTGAATGCCTAACATTAAGGGACGATATGACCAAAAAGGAATTTGGAAGAAGAATTGGAGAAGATGTGACATGAATGATGAGATTGTCTTCTATGAATGTAAGTGCAAAGGACATATCAAGGCTTAATTTCCAAATCTTAAGTACAAAAATAGATATGAGTAAAAGGATAATAAGTATAAAAAGGCAATGAAAGAAACCTAAAGTGATTATGAGGACAGTTCATGCTATTTGGAAACATCACATGATGAACATGATAAACAATCCAATATGTGTTTTATGACAAACACATATGAGGTAACACTGGACTCTTAACATAATTCATACGATTATAGAGATGGGAGTGACTATGAAAATATGACTAATAAAGAAATGTTTGAATAATATAACATGATTGAAGAAACATGTAATAAAATAAATGAAAAATATATATCTTTGAAGAAACAATATTCTCTTACTATGACTATTAAATATGAACTCACAACTGAAAAATTGAAAAATTACCAACTACTTATATACATCAATGAATTAAAAATTTATAATGGGAAATTGATAAATGACTTATAAAAGTTTATCAATGGTAAAAATACTCTAACTCAAATGGTAGGTAAAAAAATTTCCCCTAAATACAACACTGAAATGGGTAATCAACTTTGAAAAAGAAATCATGGTAGAACAAACATTGTTTCTAAATCTAGGATCTATAGTTTTACTCCCAGTTCTGGACACAAATAAACTAGTTCATGTTATGATACACATTCTACTATTTTATGTATTTCTAGACGGAATAATATTTATTTTCCATATACATTACACAATGATTATAGGAATCCTATGAGGTATAAATGGGTTCCTAAAGAACTTATCACTAATGTTATTGGACCCAAACATGTATGGGTACCAAAATCTCTTTTTTCTTGATAATCTTAGAGGAAAGCTTCTTAAAGAGTTCTTATAAAATTCTATGGTACTAGGACAGAGGGTTTTCAAGACACATGACAGGACACTAATCATGCTTCAAGAACATAATAAAAATAGATGGAGGACATGTCACATTTTGTGACAATGCCAATGGAAAGATTATTTTCCTTGTCAAAATCAGTAACTGTAACTCAGTTTTTATTTCTAAAGTATAGTTTTTTGATGGTTTGTAATATAATCTTCATAGTATCTCAAAATTATGTGATGATGGATTTCATGTTATATTTGAAAAATCTGCTTGCAATTTATTTAATTCTAAAGAAGAATTAGAGTTTCTTGTACTTAGAATTGAAAATGTTTATTCTGTAAACATAGATTCTTTTGTTTCTCAAAGTACTTCATGCCTAAGTGAATTTTCTATAGTGTCTTCTCTTTGGCATAAGAAACTAGTGAACTGTAATATTTACTTCTTTAAAAATTTAACTAGAAAAGCCCTTGTCAAATACAGATCCAAACAAGAGTTTCCAAATGAAAAAGTGTGTAATCCCTATCAAAAGGGAAAACAACACAAAATTTCCTTCAAGCCAAAGAAAGATGTGTCAACTTATCAAACTCTCGAACTAGTTCTAATGGATTTGTTTGGACCATTTAGAGTTTATAGTTAAAATGGGAAGCACTATGTCTTTGTTCTTGTAGATGGCTTTTCTAGATATACTTGTACCTTATTTTTCGCCCACAAAAGTAAAGCCTAAAATTATTTTACTAAATATGCCATATTTATTGAAAATATTACTCGAATTAGGATTAAATCCATAAGAATTGATCATGTCTGTGAGTTTGAAAATCAAGAGTTTGAATTCTTTTCCTTGACAAATGGATATAGTCCTAATGTTTCTCCCCCTAGAACACCTTAAAAAAGGAGTTATAGAAAGAAGAAATAGAACCCTATAAGATATTTCAAGAACAATGATTAGTGACTATGATCTAAATATTTATTTTTGGGTTGATGATATAAATACAGAATGCTACATAATTAAAAGAGTGTTGATTATACCTATTTTTAAAAAGACTCTATATCAGTTATAAAACAATCTAAAACCCATCGTTAACTACTTAGATGTTTTTGGATGCAAAGTCTATATCCTTAATAATGTTGAAAATATAGACAAATTTTCATCCAAGAGTGATGAATACATATTTTTAGGATATTCCATTTCTAGTAAATCCTATAGAGTGTTCAATAAAAGAACTAAATGTGGGGAAGAATATGTCCATGAAAAATTGGATGAAACATACCCACATGAGCCAAAAACCATTCTAGAAAACCTAGAGGATGGTGTATCAATTCTGAACATTAATTCAAAATCCTCAAACCATTCTGTGAAATTTTCTGGGAAAACTTCTAGTTCTAGAAATTCCTTAGAATCAAGTCACAATGAACCTAAACCTATCGGTGAACCGGAAATCTCTAGTCCTTCTTCTCTAAAATTGTTAGAACTCCTAAGAAACATCTCTTAGATACTGTTGTTGGAGACCTAGACAAAGGAACTCAAACTAGAGATTCTCATATAAATCAGGCCGAACATCAATTCTACTTGTCGCAACCTTAACCTAAAAACATTAGTGATGCATTCAATGATGAATTTTTGGTGATGGATATACAAGAAGAACTTAATCAGTTTGAAAGGAACATTTTTTGGAAACATGTTGAAAGAACCAAGGGCACATAAACCATAGGCCCTAAATGGGGGTTTAGAAATAATGTAGATGAAGCTGGTAACATAGTTAGAAACAAGGATAGATTTGTTGCACAAGGATGTAGTCAAGAATAAGGAATTGACTATGAAGAAACCTTTACACCAGTAGCTAGACTTGAATCCATCAAAATGTTTCTTGCAAATGATGCACATTTGAATTTAAAACTATATCCAATGGTTATAAGAGTGAATTCCTAAATGGGTATATTGTTGATGATGTATTTGTTAATAATCCTCATATTTTTTCAAATCCTCATATTCCAAGACATATTTTTAAATTATCAAAAGCTTTATATAGTTTTTAAAAAGCTCCAAGAGCCTGATATGATAGGCTAGGTACTTTTCTTATTTCCAAAGTTTTTACAAAAGGAATAAATGTTCCTACCCTTTTTATAAAATGAATTTCTAATGATATTTTAGGTGCTCAAATCTATGTAGATGAAATTATCTTTGGATCCCCAAGAAATTCTCAATGTATTGATTTTTTTAAAATGATTCAAAAAGAATTTGAAATGACTTTAATGGGTGAACTAAAATAATTTCTCGGATTTGAAATCTTTCACAATTCTGATGGTATTATTTTAAATCAATGTAAATACACTAGAGATCATCTAAAATGTTTTGGATTGGATAGAACTAAAAGTAGTGACACTCCAATGAGTACCACTAGTAAGTTGGATCTTGATGAAGATGGAAAATCTATTGATCAAACCAATTTTTGAGGAATGATTTTATGTTTACTCTACATAAATACTAGTCATCCAAACATTATGTTTAGTTTATGTATGTGTGATCGTTTTCACGAAAATCCTATGGAATCTCATTTAAATGCTGTAAAAATAATTTTCAAATACCTAAAGAATACATCCAATATAGGATTGATCTGTCCTAGAGTGAAATAATTTGAATTAGTGAGATATTCCGATGCTAACTTTTGTGGTTGTAAGATAAGTAAAAAAAGATCCTATAGAACATGTCACCTTTTAGGGAATTCACTAGTATCATGGTGTATTATGAAACAAAATTCTATTGCATTATCTAATGCAGAAGCTGAATACATAGCTATTTGTAGCTGTTGTGCACAAATGTTGTGGATGAAACACACATTAATAGACTATGGATGTCAATTTATGATTGTACCTATAAATTGTGACAACACAAGTGCTATTAATATCTCGAAAAATTATGTTACACACTCTAGGACAAAGCATATTGATGAAAGACATCAGTTTTTGAGAAATCATCATCAAAAAAGGTGATATCACTCTGGAATTCATTGGAACTGAATATCAGCTGGCTAATATATTCACAACCCATTAAATTCGGAAATAATAGAATTCATCATACATGATCTAGGAATGATAAACCTTAAGTAAATTTCATATTATTTAATATATTACTATTTTATATCATTCTATGTTATATTTAAGGGCTCACAATTAGTATTTCTATGTTACGATTTGACACTTACTATCTCTAACAATACAGTCACATGATTTAGAAATCACATTTTTTTCTGTCCCACTGTAAAACATTTGTTACTGTCTCACTGTAAAACACTTGTTAATATCTCACTCTGAGATTCAATTACTGTCTAATCCTAAGAATTTATTTCTATTTTTTTATTAGAACATGTATCGTGGTAATTATTTATTTTATTCCCGTGCATTTGTTTTTACGACATTCAGTATTCCTAAATGATAAAATAAAAATAATATTCACTCGTTCTATACTCAATCACCCTTCTATTCTCTCAGACAATAACCCCTCTTCAACCATTAAATACCTTCCATCTCTTGATCCGTCAGAGAATTACCTAGATGAAATTCCCTTCGTCGTTGAAACCTGAGAAATAAAATTCAAAGAAGAAGAAACTCGCACCTAATTTAGCACCCGAGGGTCCCCTGAATCCAAATATGGTGAATTAAACTATAGTATTTGAGAAAGATATATGTCTTAAGTGGCTTCTATCAAGGATTTCTCATGTTTTGAAAGTATTAAAAGAGCAGTGCATGTTAAAATGGTTTCCAAAGGAAGATAAACATATCTACCGGAATCTAGTTACTCAATTTTATCAGATTGTAAAATTTTCGTTTGATTCAGAATGTGGATATATAGTAAAGAGTTGGATAAATGGAAAAATATGCTCTTTTTCTTAAATATTATGGGCTTCATGCCTTATAATACCTCATGAAGGCATCAGTGAGGACTCATAGAGGGGACCTCCACATCGTAGTGAATTATTTGTTTTGGAAGATGCCTTGAAATGTTTAACCAGAATTGGAATTAAGAGGAGATATATCATTGTTGAACTAGATGGATAACATAGTCTTATATTTAAGGTTATTCAGAATTTAATTTTCCCTAGAAAAGATGATTTTTCTGTACTTAAATATCATGATATATTTTTGACTCATCTTATCAAAAGTGGACATAATATCAATCTTTGTAATTATTTCTTACACCATATATGTGAACTAATCAAGACCATGTCCAAGTCAACATCAATATTTTATTCTCAGCTTCTCTCAGTCATTATACATGCCAAAGGATTGGATGGACCAAATGAAATAGTTATCAATGATCACAATTTCTGTCTTTCAAAAGTCATTATCCAAAGGACGAAGATGAATTAGAATCCTTGGAAAACATCATGGGTAGAAGACAATGAGAGGATCTATGAAAATTTCAATCTAGTAGAGAATCCATCTATACCAAAAGATATTTCTAATCCTTGTTTAAAAGTATATAATGTTGTTTTGTATTCTAAAGAAGAAGAAGAAGAGGCAGTTGAGCCTTCTAAAGAAATTGTTTTTGATAAGGAAGACACTACTACTATTCATCAGGTTGTAATTGAAAAAGAAATCCATGCTCCTAAAGTAGTTTCTGATCTAGAAGATTAACTAGAAGTTGAAAAATAATATGTTTCCATTTAAACCAAAAATGATTCTATGGAAGAACTTATAGAAGAATAAATTCCTGAAATACAAGAAGCTGACCTTAAGGAACTTCTAGTGGGACAATCTATTATTGAAGTCATTCCTTCGGCTAAAGAGAGGTTGGATATATCTTTTCAGTTATCTATAAAAGAAATTGGCGAAGAACTAAGGGATCAATTCGTGAAGATAGATCAAGATCTTAAGCTTCTCATTCCTGAGAAGGATATAACTTTTGTGGGGGAGCAACCCCCAAATTTGGAATCTATTAATGTACCAAAGCTGGATGATACAAGCTTAGTAGACACATGGTATAAATTTCCTTGTTACATTGATGTGAATCACTCTTAGGATGTCTCAGTTAATTGTATTTACCTATCCACTATGTTTCAGTTGAAAATTACATCTGTTCCGAAATCTATCTCTTCCAATGAACCTAAACATGTCTCGGTCTCTATCTCTTAAGCTTCACCAGAAATACCAACCTTGGTAAGTAAATATGACCGAATGAATTTGGGTCCACCCTTTGGGATGGGGTTAAGAAACTCTTCAATACCCAACCATGTCCTGTAAAAAAATATAAGTGAAAGAGATGCCTCACTATTGTTGGAAAAAATTAGTTTGCAGCTTCAACCCAAAAAGCATCATGAGATTCAGAATGTCAAACATGATAAGAAACTACTTAGTGATGAAGTGAAGACTCTAAAAGGTGTGATTGAAGACATACAGAAAGTGATGAATTTGAGATTAGAGCTCGCTTCTCATCCTATTGAGAATTTTTTTCCTCAAACCCCAAAAGATATTACTTATCTGATTCATCCTCATTTATATTCTTTAACGGAAAAAGGTAGCTAAACAAAAAAAAACAGATAGTCAAAGAGATGCATGAAATTGTTGTTGGTCTTAAAAAGATAACTAATGAGTATAATGGGTGCCTTCAAAAAGTTATAAATCAGCTGAAATCTCTTTCTTCAGCTGTCAATGCTTCTAAAGCCTATAGAAAATCATCTCAGTCTTCCTTAGACAGTGACCTGCTATGAACAGTGTTCAATGAAGAACTTCAGACTATGCTTAGTAGTTTCAATAAAGATTATCTTTCTGAAGTTATCATGAACAATGATAGAGTTCTTGATCTGGTCCAAATCAATTCAAAAATATCAATTGATTCTCATCAAGAAATTTCCATGAAAGTGACTTCAACTAAATCTTCTCGAAGGCTGACATGACCAATCATTTCATGTACATTGTTGAAAATATGAGGATTCCTCCTATTACTCAAGCTTTCAAGACTCAAGTCCAAAATCTCAAAAATTTCACTCGACTTTTGGATATGTTTATGGAAATAATGGATGAATTTGAGAAATCAATGTAGTATGGTGGAGAGATCATAGTTGATTTTATCAATCTTCCAAGTCCCTATATTCATGTGTAGAGTACTTCCAATGTTTCTCCTACAGCTGCACCCCTAAGACCTGGCCTTCCTACCTTTTCCTCTGCCTTAGCCTCCACCTCTATGTCTGTCAGTCAGGATCTGAGTCAGATCAGGCTTGAAATCCTTGATCATTAATTTCATCGATCTTTTAATACACCTACATTGGATTCCTCTATCTTTGAAGGTCTTCCTTTACCTTCTATGTTAACCAGATCACTCACTTCTTCTACTTCAACCTCTGCTCCTATGTCTTCTTCTTCTGATGTTTCTACTAAGGTCAAAGAGAAGACCAGCCAGTGATGAAGAATAATGATTAATCTACTTTTATAGGAATGTTGTTTCATTTACTAGTTGTACTGTAATTTTATTTTTCTCTAATGCATTGTACCCTTTTTATTGTCTACTCATTATACAATATTTTTAATAATCCAAAACTAGGGAGAAATCTCTATAGAGAAATCTCAATAGAAAATTTTTCTGGGAAAAAACTCTATATATGTTATATGCACATTGGAAATATATAGTTGGAACAGATATACAATATAAATATACATGATTTGTGATCATCAAAAAGGGGGATATTATTGGACTCATCATGTATTAATCTTGTTTTAATGATCACAAATTCTATTCATTCTATAAACCCTATTTAACTCTCTGTAGTATATCTCACATAAAATGTAAAGTTGTTTATTAAAAGCTATCCAAGGATATAAAGTGTTATATATTGAGTTTGGTTACCGTACACTATATTTTGTTTTACTTTATAATTTCTTTTACCAATTATTAAGCGTAACCTATTATATGAATTTATTTTTTTATGTTTGAATACAAATATTTGGCTAAGTCTGAGACACTGTGAGTTTGCCAAAAATTATTTTTTTCGGGAAATGTAACAAGACACCGTTAAAAAAGAGACACCGTGAACCAAGACACACCATTAATGAGACATAATGAACCATGATACACTATGAACAATGAGACACCATTAACTGTGAGACACAGTGAACAAAACACCATGAACAATGAGACACTATGAATAAGACACAATGAACCACAACACACCGTGAACCATGAGACACCATGAATGAGACACCATGAATGAGACACTGTGACCAATACAAACACTTTTTGAAAGAGACACCATTTACATGACATAAGGTGACACCATTTCTTAATCTGCTTTGTCATTTTTCAATTTACTGTCTAATGGTAATATTTGAAGCTTTTAAATGCACTGACATAATTATTGTTTATTTGTAGACATTTTATCTGATAGTACGAGGTACATGGTGCAGAATACATGCAACCTGTAAGCTCCAACTCATGCACTCCAAGATAAAATAGTAGTTTTTCAAATAAACAACATATACAAAAAGCAAGGAAAACGAAAAAAAAGGAATATAACGAAGAATACACTCAAAGAATTTTTGAAGAAAGAATAATCACATGCAACTCGACGCAGCTGAAGAACACATGAATAATACATAAATTCTATAAAAGAGAACATATTTTCAATATCGAACATCGTGAAGATAACAATCCAGATCTTTCTAACTTGCGACACTCTATTTTCCATTCCATGACTTGATTTCTGCATCTTATTCATCTCAGAAGTCCATAGCTGAAAAGACTAACACTTAGAGCACTTTGAAACTTATCTAAATATTTCTTCTCTATTGGGTATCATTTTATTATCTTTCGAGTAGTATGATTATCTATATAACAACACACTCTATCCCCTACTTTAAACTGAATGATACAAGATATCCTTTTTCGAACATCTTTTTACACTTGTATACCCACATATAAGTGTGGAAGATGTACCTGTGTGGTCTGGTAGTTTGTACCCATGAAGAACTATGTAAGAGGTCAAGTGACCTGGACAGTCCTGTGTACTGATTTTGACCATGATCCAGGGTGTATATCAAATTTATTTATATAAACTTCTTGATTGTAGGTGATCACCAAGTGAAGTGGATTCGGTCTCAGCTTGAGACTGAACCACTTGTTATATATCTTTTGTGCTATTTAATTTAGTATTCTCTGTTTTACTGCTTTATTGTATAATTCAGAAATCACTAAATTCACTTTGATATTTAATATTGTAAAGAAGTAATAATTGCTTTTCCTTAGTATAATAACTTCAAAATTAATCTTAATAAGAGATCTTAATATTACTGAGAATTAATTAATCATCTAAGAAGTTATTCAAACAGCCAAACATTCATAATAGTATAACTATGATTAACTGGGATGTATTTAACCTTATTGGGGGAAACAATTTTAAGAGTAATTTTAAACTATAAATATTTATAGATACTCAATTTACCCCCCTATTGAGTAATCTACTTTAACTAACAATGGTCTTACATAATTTTGGGATGTTTATTCCCTACATCCAATTTTTTCATCATATTATTTGATTCCATCCATTTTATCTCATAGTAACAATGAATAATCTTTAAGATGGTTCCAATGATAATATTGGCGATGGGGAAAAATTTATTCCTAAATACTCATACAAATGGGAATAACGTGATATGAAACTTATAGAAACCCATAATGGAAAATTTTCTATATTTGATGGTTAATCTGATTGGTTTGAATGAATCAAGGGATATGAAACTTATAGCAACCCATACTTTTCATACATGAATTGAACATAATTTTAAATTATAAATCATTACATTACATAATCATATAACTAAGGGATAAAATAGTGTATATTCTTTGAAAACATGAAAGAAAATCTTCTAGTGTTCTGAAATAACTTAAATGTTTCCCAAAAAGATCTTCCCATTATTTAATATTCTTAGACATAACCTAAATAAAACCTATCTTTTTAAGCTATCGAAAAAAAACATATTAAATGGTGAGATAAATTCCTCATTAATAGTAAATATAATAGATGTAAATCTATTAAAAAATAGTTAAATAATCATAAGTGTATGAAATCATGGAAATATTGTATGACGGTTTTATCTAGACACCCATAGATCAGAAACATCTATGATGACATAAAACATTATCTTTTTTGAAAACATGGACCATAAGTGTTATAAATCATCCTAAATCAATCATTAACCATAATATTTTTTCATTAAAATGTGGGATCATCATAAATATTGAAAACCATCTCATATTATATATTTAAATAACAAGACCATGATCATAGTGTATCAGGACTCATCACCAATTTCCCATTGCAGACTAGGACACGCCTTGTTCCCATATAGGATTAGGGCACACCTATTTATTATATAGAATCAGGAAAAAAATATTTCTCATAAGGAATAATTCCCATTGACTTGTTTTCCATTTTTATCTTATGAGATAAAAATCATTACCAAATGTATTAAAGAGAGATACAGGTCATACCCATCACATAATTCATATAATACATATGTGTTGAATAATATAAAAAAATCATAATTTCATAACCCATTAAATGAAATGGGTTTCATAATATATTATCATATTATATCCAATGTGCTATATACATGATTAAGAATCGTTTCGACATTTCATCATACTATAAAATGTGTAAAACGAGTCATTTTTCATAGTAATTGAATCATGGTATAACCCATGGAAGAGAAATGGGGTTCATGAAAATATTATCTCTATAAACACAAACCATTAAAATAAATAATTATAATGGAACAATTAGTTCCTATCCCAATAAATCATAAGTAAAATTATATTAGTTCATCTTTTATAGAAAATGATTCTCTGGAAATTATATTTTAGAAGATAACTTTACATTGAAAATCAATTTTTGAAACATAAAAATTCCAAAAATTATTTTATTTTAAAATAACAATTTGAATATTTATTTTAAAATTAGAAATTAATTTAAAACAATTATTGAGTAAATTATCATTTTCAAATTGAAAACCTCATTTTTTAAACACAAATCATTTTTCAAATCCCATTCATATTGAAATCATTTACGTAAAATCTATAAAATATCCCAAATATAATGAAAAAAAGTTTAATTAAAAATAAAAATGAAAATATGTAATGTATTATTAAAATAATTTAGTGGTCATGATATTTTAAAATACTATTCATGTTGGGTTGGATTAAAAAAATATTATTTAAAAATTTTGTATAAAACACAAATGGGAATCATTTTTGAAAATGACCTGCATATTCTGTTCAAAAAAATTGTAAAACAGTAAAATATGGGTAAAAATTAATATAATAAATAATTTAAATAATGATAAATTTTTTTTTTCAAAACATATTTAGGGAACATGGTTTTGGAAAAAAATATATTTTTAACTAAAAAGATTTATAATGTTTGATTTTCTAAAAAACAATTCTCAAATATTTTAACATCCATAGAGTTGAATTTTTATAACTACAGGAAACTATTATGAATAATAAGAGTATAAGATAATAAAATATTTTTCATGAGATATATATCATAATATTTATAAATTAGAATAATATTCTAGATTCACCTCACTAAATAATTAGATTGTAACATAAAAAACACACCACATAAGAATATATGAATTAGAATCCCCATGAAAGAGAGATTATAAAAATAATATTAAAATAAAAATAAAGTAAATGAAAATAATCATCAAATATATTCTTTGTTATTATTTACTCCACATAAAAGGAAACATGTGGCGAACAAGATATATGTCTCATATTAAAATAAAAGTGATGAAAAAGTCACTTATGACAAGAGAAATATTTTAAATCGCATACCAAAATAAGAAATAAATTTAAATTTAAATTTAAATATCATGAAAATACAGATATTCATGAATATAATATATTAGGGGATGTATATACACCAGAAAAAATAAATTTGTAGTGAATTTGTATATATCCTCCAAGAATAAAAGTGAGACTAGAAACCTGTTTTTGTAAGTCTTTACGTCCTTCATATACATTTGAAACACTTGTATAATAAAATAAATTAGTAGTGAATTTGTATACCTCCCCCAATAATAAAAGTGAAACTAGAAATTTATTAATTTAGTATTTACGTCCTTAATAAACATTTGAAATACTTGTATAAAAAATATTTTTTTTTAAATTCATATCGATCCATAATTTTAAATATCATTTCATATATGATTTACTTATGACATTTTATTTCCCTTTTATAAACAAATAAATGTTAATGTTCTATTTTTTTAATAACATCATTGATATTCTTATATGATATTTTTTTTTTATTTTTAGTTCTATTAAATTTATCATGGTTATAATATCTCTATAATTTTAAAAATGATATAAATATAATATATATTTAGTATATATTTATTTATAGTTATCAATAAATTTTTGGGATGAAAATTGGAATAGACCACTAAAGGAGATTGTTGGTCGTACATAGTGATAAACATGGTTTGGATTTTCTTATTAGATTAAAATAAATAATGGAAAAATATATATTAAAATTTGAAAATAATTAGTACGTTATATATATCACATATATTCCACAATCCCATCATTGAAACCATAAATGTAATATTTGAAGAAATCAAATCTCTTCGTGACATGGTAGTTTGTCTTATACATGATCGACACTATCGTAATCCTACAATATAGAAGCTATAAAATAATACATGATATAATAATCAAATAATAATAATATACTATAAATAAAATATAAATAATAAAAACAACATTAATTATGGCTTTGAGTGTTTGTAATGGGAATAAAAATGACATACCTTCATGAGGTAGTAGTTCTTTGTAAACATAAACGATGATTTCTAAACCAATTTGATAAAAGTCGAGATTGTTCAAGGTAATTATTATTGAAAAAAATTAATCTCATTATATATAATATATATATAGGTTATTATATCATCATGATATAATAATAATTTAAATATATGAATGGATATATACAATTAAAATGAATTCAGAATATTGTCAGTAATCTCGTTATGTTTTCCCCAAAATCCTTCGTCGGATGGATTTATTCCCAATATAAGGATCATTGTAATATAGTAGAGAATATGGGATTTTTTGTTTATTATTTTCTGGTAAATGATTTTTATAGGTTTATGGTACTAGTGGACTTTTATAAGTGGGGGAAAGAAACCCACATTGAGCCCACAAGGAAATTTCCAAAAAGAATCCAATATAATAAATTAATTTCCATGAATAAATCCTCAAGGTAAACCTAAATAAAATATTTTGGAGTATAATAAATAAATATGTCCATACAATAAGATTTATGTAATTCCCCAACCCCAGAATCCCAGAGTCAGTGCATTATTTTAATACATTGGCATGATTACAAGGAATCACTTCCTGAAAGACGGATCAGTTTAGTAGTATTGCAAAGTAGATTGCATACATGAACAATACATCACAATTTCTAACATATAGCAAAAAAAATACTTTGATAATTCCCATTTTTCCCATAGATTAACCCTACATCTCAATCATAAAACACTTCTTGGGATCCTGGAAAAAATAAAACATAAGAAAGGGGTGAGCTTAGATGCTTAGTAAGGGTAAATAATTTAGCAGAAGCAATAAACATTTAAGGAAAGATGTGTAGTAAAACCAATACACTTTTTAATAGAATCTTGAACAAATTATGTCAAGAATAAATCAAACATTACCATATAAACATGTGCATGGATATTCTACTACTCGAATAATCACATGTAATAACTAATTTAATAATGAGAGAATGCCTAATGCCGGACATCGTCACCACATAGTCAAGGCCTTGAACCAAGACTACAAATAAAACTTTTGTCAAGGCCTTATGCCAAGACACTAGTTTGTCTCGTGAGACCTACCGATGCATTGAGATTCCACAGAGGGCTCCATATTTCACTTAATAAGTCCACTACATTCCTCATATGAAAAGGTTGAAACATAACATAAACATTCATATTAAAACTAGAATATGAAATGTCAATAATTTATCTATAAACAATGAATGGTATAAAAATAAAATATCCAAAGAAAAACATATCACAAATCATTTAATACAATATGGTAGAATTGTATCCAAAAAAATCAACTTCAAATAAGTTTAAAATCCATCAAAGGATGTTGACATAGATGAAAATGATTTGTAAAACTCTTTGAGAGAAATATCTCTTTTTCATGAAAAAATTTAAAAGCCACACAATTTAAAAAGTAATACATTTAAATAAATTGTGAATCAATGTTTCCTATACCAATTTGAAACATTTAAAATTAATTAACAATTTAAAAACATTCCTCTCCATATGAATAAATCCTTAAAAACCATTTTGAAAACAAGGACATTAATGATAACGATTTAGAAGAGTAAATATTTAAAACATTTAAAATGATGTTTTAGTAAAAAGTACCTTAAAAAGACACCCTTTGAAAACACTTTTATGAATCATGGAAATTGATAATAAATATTTCTCAGTAGAAACTTACATAAAAACAACATCGCATAATCAAAAGATTGTGGAATTAACCCTCAACTTGCAAATTCCTTTAGTAGAGGGTACATTTAACCTTATGTATGAACACTATAGTATGTTATTAAATTATACCAGAACCATATTACTATTTATGATATCATATATTATTCACTAATGATTTTATACAACCCATTTAATAATAATTTCCATGTTAGATTAACATTTCGTGTAATAATCGCTTTCTTTATCCTACGTGTTTTAACTTGTTACTCTTGATTGTATCACTTAGATCAAGATTTAAATACATAAAGAATATAAAACATGATTTATATATCATTTATATTTAGAATATAAATATGTACAATAGGAATATATATGAAATTGAAAACACATTTTATGGGGATGGTAGTCTGTACGTACGCATAAACGCTATTTCCGTTTTCATATCGTATTGAACAAAACAAAGTGAATAAGATATATGTAAGCACACACACACACACACATATATATATATATCTACAGTATAATTATTATATCATATATTACATACTTATAAATGTTATATTTGTTATAATCATTATTGAATGGTGAACGTGGAAATGAATCTCATCACGTCGCGGAGACGATAATCCGTACGTACGCACGAGGGATAATATCATTATACTGATGGCTAAATAGTATGTAATTGGATGTTATAAAATATATACAGAATAATTAACATGTTATAATTATTATTTAAATCAATTATACTCATTATTATACCCATCCAAATAATGAAGTGTTTGAATAAAAAACTACACCACGATGTGGAGACTTTAATCCTTACGTATGCACGTATGATGGCTTTGTCCTTTATAGGATGGATAGAATAATGAATATGGTTTTACCATTTCTATAATAACATCACAGTATATATAATATAATGGAGTTATTATTTTATAATGGAAACAACAATGAAAGAGGAAGTGGCAGAAGAAATGAACTTGAAAGATGTGATGAAATATTTACCTCGTTTTCGGGTTCTTCCTTTTTATTTGATTGAACGAGCTTTCTAGGATGGATTTCTAACCAAAAGAAGGAATCTATGATGAAGGGAAGAATTTTGGGAGGATATTTGGGCAGGGGTTGGCTAAGATATAAGGATTTGGAGGTGTGAAATTAAGAGAAGTGGAAGTTCCCTTTTATAAGAGAGGTGAGGGTCACTTTAGGAAAAGTTTGAAATATTATTTTATAATAAAATAATTTTCAGTGTGTAATGGCTAAAAAAAAATATTTAAACGCTAAGGTGTGGATGGGTCATATATATCAGAACTAATAGGTTTTATACATGTTTAGGTTATAATTTTAACCATATCTTTTAGATTTAGCTATTAGTCAAATCGTTTTACTTTTATCGTGTCTTCTTGTATTCTTACATTATATGGTCAACAAACATACATTAAGATTCCACGAGAACATCAAGTGGTTCATTAATGACATATAAAATATTATTTAATCCTTCTTGATGAACCTTATCATTTTATGAATATTATATCAGCCAATAATATTTTATTTGTTTTAAAAACTATTTTATGTCAATTTTAACATTATTTGGTAGTTGTTTTTTGTAAAAATCATAACAAATTTATTACTTCAAAAAAAATTCATTTAATCAACCATAACATGTCATATTAACATATAATATTAGTGGAATTCATCAAAATTATCAAATTACATTTATATGTGTATATATAATATCAATTATTTTAATCTTTCATTAATATGGTAATTACTGTATCATCATTGTGTCTTAAATAAATTTAATTATTTGATGTATAAAAATTATAAATAAAATACCCTTATG
Source organism: Viscum album (assembly GCA_963277665.1). NCBI lineage: Eukaryota > Viridiplantae > Streptophyta > Magnoliopsida > Santalales > Viscaceae > Viscum > Viscum album. Next base: position 1,540,950,166 of record OY728135.1, on the reverse strand, counting down.
TAGAAAATATATTTAGCTTTCTAATAAATATTTATAGTCGAATTTATATTCTGTGTAACCCAAAAAATGGTTTAGTTATTAAACTTTCAATTTTACTAATTTAACTCTTCTTTAAATAAAATAATAATAAAAGTCCTACTCTATTCCACGTGGATGTAAAGGATCATATTTTATTCCTAAGGTGGTTTTTGGTCTAATAAAACTTATCCAATAGAATTGGAACATGTCTTAGGGTAAATATGATATCATTTGTACCCTTAATTACCCTATATACTTTTAATAATAGTAAATAAAAGTCAAAATTTACTATTCACCATCAATTATTTTCATTTTATTGAAACAAATTTTACTTTCTGATATCAACCGTGTCTTTCTAATTTTTAAATTCAACTCATAGTAGCGGTAAAATTATGTTTTATGCAAATTTCCAAATGCTCCTAGAAGATGGGTAAAAGACGATAAAACGTTTGATAAAATTTTATATATCTAAATTTATTATAAAATTACTTTAATGAATTACATTGAACATACATAGGTATTAAATATATATTTTAAGTTAAAATAAATTTTAATAAAATAAATAATTATTTAAATAAAAATCGGTTTTAAATAATAACACAGTGTTTCTCCATATTCACCAAAAGTTGAATGTTTTCAGAAAAATACCAAAATTTTACACTAAGCTAATTTTTATATTCTGAAGTCAAAAAAATGTCTATTTTCTAATATTCAAAAAATAAAATATGAATTTATTAATTCAAAATTAATTCCCATTGTCAAAACCAAAAAGCGGGTTTTAAAAAAGATAAACTATCCAAAGATTGACATGTGTTTATGTCAAATTTAGATGTGAAATTACTTATAATGACCTAAACTGTATTAAATGATAAAAATTTAATCTAATTATAATTAAAAACCATTAAAATCCAAAATTTAACACTATAAAATATTTCGATTAAAAAAGTTGTTTTCAATTAATATTTAGTATTTCTAACTATTCCTCAAAATATGAAAGTTATCAAGAAAGTAACAATAATTTCTCCAAACTAAATTTTAAATTCGTTCTTCTAATTAAGAAGTTCATTTTTTCAAATTTAACATACAAAAGTGTCAAATATTGAGTTTAAAAAGGGTTCTCCATTAAAAGGCAGTAAAATTTCATTTTTTTGAAAAATACTTCTCTTATCTAAAAAAATGAATTTTTTCTTACAGTATGTCTATGAAACTCATAACATGGATTCTAAAATAATAAGGATTATATAATGTTCAAAATTCAGTTAATACTTTTTATACCCTCTTTTGAATGTCTAGTTTGGTAAGTCGTGGTGCGCATGAACTCAGTGTTGAGTGTAGTGCAAGTTATTGAATTTACATTGAAGAAATAACATACTTTGAAATCGTGGGGTGTTACAATATATATATGTTTTGATTTTTCATTAGCCTTTATCTTTTACATATAACTCCTAATAACCACATTTTAACGATAACTGAGGTAAATAGTTTTTAATATTATCATTATTAATTTTGGTTAAAAATTAAGTTTAAATTATTAGATGATATATATTTTGTTGATTAAAAATATTGATTTATTTTCTCAAATTCCATGAAGATATTCAGAAAATTTTAATTTAAAATAAATCATGAGGACATGATGTAAAGACTAGTTTAATAGAGAAAATATTCTAAACATTTCATGCGATTTCATGAAAATCAAAAATTACAATAGTTAAAATGATATAAAATATATTTCTAGATTTATAATTATTTAAAAAAATTTATTAATAAAAATTAAAAAATAATTTAACTCTATAGATAATTTAAATTAAAATCCATTTTCAATTAAAAATAAATATTTTTTTACTATTCATCAAAAAATTTTATCTTTTTAGAACATTAGAATAACATTAACAAAAATATAAATTTTAAATGGTGAAATCAAAAAAATTATTCTTATTTTATCAGATAATATCTCTAATGTTTTAAAAAAATTAGGTTTAAATTATGTGTAAAATAATTGACAAAACAAATTTTCACAAAATACTATATAAAGCATAAAATTGAATTTGGTCATATCCTTTTTCTAGAAAATGCATAAGATGAATGTTATATATTTTATTTAATATATACTATACACATTTTTAGAAATAATACACCAATTTATTTACAATTTTATTGACTAAAAATGTATTTTTTTCAATGACTTTTATAATTTATTTAATCACATTTATACCTTCTTATTTATTAGGTATGATATAACGATCATATTTAAAATAATATCATTTCATGGTTTTCTGAAGCATGATGTTGCGTATCATGCATGACAAAAAATAAAATTATTGTTGACTTAATCTCATGTTATAATAATTATTTTCATATTTAAACATATTTAACATTGATATATTTGAAACTAATAATAATAAAATAATAGGATGTGACATATTACCCCCCTAAAAATTAATTTCACACCTAAATTAATCTAGGTCATCAATGGTTTAACATATAATTTTTTTTTCATAGAATCCTACATTGTACAAATGAATGATAAATATTTACTTAAAAGGGGGTGGTTGGAAACATAATGGTTACCTATAGTAACTCATAAATTTAAGTATAAATTATATAAAATCAGTGGCTAGTGATGATTTTAATATGGAAGAAAATCATTGATATTTATATATAGTAATAGTGATCAATGTTCAATACTAATTTAATGATCAATGGAATGTGAAAATCCAAAAAACTCTAAAACTTTGATGATTAAAAAAACCATAGGTTACAAAATGCTGGTATTATTATAAAATTTTGGTTTAATATCATTTTATTAGAGTTTTTAAATTATATTAATATCAAAAAATAAGAAAACAATATTACTTGAAATGTTTATATTTCATAAGAACACTTTAATCTTGTTCTTCGAACAATTTAAAATTAATAAAATACTCCAAAAAAAATATCCAAAAATTAATTTTCTTATACCTAAATCATTAAAATTAAAATTTAATATATTTTAAGATCAATTATACAATGACAAGTAATTCCTTAGATCTCTAATTATTATTAAAAAATTATTATAACAAATTATTCATAAATATAAATATAGTGAAATAATACAATAATATCAAGAACCTCATTAAAATTGAACATAACACCTTCCATAAAGGTTTGACCTTAAAATGATTTAACAATTAAAATTTTATAAATAATGTATATATATTTATCAAAACAAAAATAACATTAATTCAAAAAATATCATGAATTATCTCTCAATTTTCCCATAAAAACTGATAGTTCCTTCATCATTAATTCTCTTGGAATAAGATAATATCCTGTGTTATGTTAAAAATTTATAGAAAAAATAGATGATTCTTTATTCCTCGAAGAAAAAAATAGAATATTTATTATATTCTATAAATCATATAAATTGGTAAAATATACCAAGGATAGCATAAACTAATTTTTCTATAAGTCATAAATCAGTAACAAGGTTGACAATATGATCAAATTTACTTTATTCATATTAATTATATATTTGATACAATTATCATTACCCAATATCAAGAACATATTAAGGGTTATCTTTCCCTAAATCATGTTTTTTCCATTAAATATTTAATTTACATCAAATAAAATTCCTAGTTCATCATCAAAATTAAACATATTCATGAAAATCCATAACAAAAAATATATACAAAAAATCCATTGAAAGTCCATAAATTACACTATATAGAAAATTAATTCTCTCCAAATACAGCTTAAGTAGACCATTATTACAATCATATTCATTTCTGAAATATTCGATTTTCCTTTTATGTTACCTAGATTGGGTCTTTTTCTTCCACACATAAAAAAGTTTCTCATCCATGTTAGTCATCCATTTTAGTTTTTATTTCATAACTATCAACATACAAGAAACTAAATTATTATTCATCCATTTTATTCACTTCCAGAAATTACAATTAACTCTATTATTATCATCTTTGGTGAGTAAAAGAGTTGGATAAAGTGAATGTTTTAGGTCATGTTTTTTGATAACTCAACAGTAATAATCACAATATCCTTCAATGGAGTCTCAATCCCATTTGGTTTATCCTAAAAAACTCTCTATAACATTCAATGATAACAAATTTATTTCTTCTTCCGTATATTTCCAAAAATCAAAGTCATATTTTAAAAAATACTACTCACTATGGGAAACCAAATAATTATGAAAAAACATTTATATGATGTAAAAATCATGAAACCTTATATTTAATCAAGAAAAAATTTGATTATCCTATATCATTGTTAGTGATAATCAATTTTAATCCTTCTTTATGGATTGTAAATAGATTTTATATTTCCAAATAATATCACATGGTAGTGTCAAACTTGGTGTGTAGCAGGTCCCATTATGATGAACCAAGTGATGATCGATTCTAACTCAATTTTACCTATTATGAGTTCATACACATACACACCATTATTATAGATCCTCATCCACATATAGTATCTAGAAAGGGATATTAATCCTTGAAATTCACTTTCTATTTCCTTTATTAAAATTACAGGTTATATTTTATACACTGAATCATCCTTAGACAGATCCTTAAGTAATCTCAAGAGAAAACCTTATAAATATTCCAAGGGGTATCACTTGGGTATTCTCGTACTAGTTTCCAATGGTAAACTAATCATTTTCTTTGATACCAAATATTGAAACTGGTGTTTCTCATACATGGATATTAAATAATTTAAGACCAATATTTATTACTTTACAAAAAACACACACATGAGGTACTTAATAGTATAATGCCTTTGGAAGTCAATAAAAAATATTATAATCTTCTGAAGTATCTTAAATGTTTCCCAAAAATATCTCTTCAATTAGTAATCTTCATAAACATTCCCTATATTAAATATTTATTAATTAAATAAGGAAATAAACATAAGAATGGGTGATCTCAAATTCTACATAATCATAAACATAAGGGATAACAATATATGATCATATAAAATCCTAAAAATAAGAATAATTGTATGTGATCATAAAAGTCACTTATAATGTTCATACACAACCATTCATATATCATAAATATGATTCATGTCATTAAACATCAACATTTTTAAAAACATGCACCATAGAAGTGATAAATAATCCTAAATCAATCATTAACCTAAATACCATGTTGTAAAAGTGTGTGAACATCATAAAATTTAAAAAACATTTCATATATAATGGTTAACTTCCAAGAAATTCAATATAGTGGAATTAGACTCATCACCTATTCCCCATTATAGATTAAGACTCACCTATTTCGCATTGTTGGACAAAAGACACATGTTACCCATAGGAGGTCTCGAAAGAACTATCTCACATAATGGATTAGGACACACCTATTCCTAATAGTTTATCAATCCCATAAACCTTTTTTTCTTATTCTTATATCATGAGTTATAAATCCTTAAACTCTTCATTAGTGGGAGATATAGTTTCCACCCATCACATAATAGAAATCATACATATGTGTTCTAAAAGATTAAATAATATTAACCATATAAAAACCCATGAAATTAAATGGTTTTCATAAAATTTAATCACATCATAACCTATGTAAAAGGGACATGTTTAAAAATCATTTAAATAATTCATAATATCATATCCAATGGAAATAGAAGTTGTTTTAAAAGGATTTTTATCATTGTATAACCCTTGGTAAAGAAATAGGATTCATACAAATATTCTCATCATATTCATAAACTATTCAAGGGATAAAATAATGGTAACCTTGGATGATATCCCAAGTAAATCTTAATTACAATAAATGGATGACATCATATATAGAAAATGAATTTGAAACATCACATTAATCATTTCTTGAGGAATATAAACTAAACATAAAGTGAAATTTTTAAGACATAAAACATTTTAAAAATTATTTTCATTGAAAATAAGCATGAAATAATATAAATTATTCCCTAAAAAGAAATTAAAATATTTTTTGAGGAAAATATACTTTTCAATTTGAAAACAACTTTTTTTTAAAATAATGCATTTTGAAAATCCAACTAATTTTAATATAATTTATTTGTAATCATAATATATCACAAATATTAATGAAATCATTTTATTTTAGAGGGTCAATCATTAAATTTTTTTTAATCCTGAAATTCGGGAGTGGTCAGGACAGTGGTAAATATATTTCATGTTGTGTACCATAAAAATCATGATTCTTTTCACATTGTTTCTAAATGAAAAAAATGAATTTTTATTGAAAATGACATAACAATTACTTTCAAAAAATGAAAATAATAAAATAATGTGAAAATTTTATTTAATAAATCATTTTTGAAATTTTAAAAACATTTGCTGAAACAATTTTAGGAAATTGGGGTTTTGAAGAAAATAGATTTCTCTCCGAAGATAAAAATAATGTTGGATTTTATTATAGAACAATATCAATTATTTTAAAGATGATAGAGTGGAAAATGTTAATATTATATGAAAATATCATCAATTACCAAATAATAATAAAATATATCATTTTTTGATATATATATCTTAGTATTAAATCATAGGGCGCATAATCATGAAAATTCATGTGAAATGATGACATTGTAATATAAAATCCATACCAATAAAGGTAACATTGAATCATAAACCCCTATAAAGCGATAATATAAAAATTTTATTCAAATACCTAAAATTTTTATGATAATAATCATAATATACATTGATGGAAATTATATGCACCACATCAAAGAAACATGTGGTTAACATGGAATTTGTCTTGTAGAAAATTTAAGGTGAGATGTAAGTCCCTTATAGCTTAAGTGATCTCTTTAATATTAGGAATAAATTAAGAATAAAATCAAATTGAAAATTAAATATCCTAAAGAAATTATATTCAGTATATAACTTTATAAAATTTCATATATACACCTCAGAATATTCACCAATAGTGAATTTCTATATGTCTCCTAAAAATAAATGAGAGAATAAAAATATGTTGTCCTAAGTCTCTAATTCCACCATTCACATTTGAAAAACCAATATAATAAATATAACTACATTATTAATATATTTCATAACCATAATTTTATATATCATACCATATATTATTTTCTTATTTCCTTTTACAACATTATCATTGATAGATCCATGTAAAACTCATGTTTAGGATAATTACATCTATTTTTATATGCCTTGATTTATTATTTTCAGTCCTAATAATTTGTTCACGGTTCAATAATATTCAGAATGAAAACAATTATATTAACATAATACATATAAATTATATATGTATTTATAGTAATCCATAAAATTCAGTGATTGAAATTGAAATACACCATTCATCGAGGCGGTATGCCATACATACAAATAAATGTTTATTAACTTTTATATTCAAATTGAAAAAAAAGAAAAGATAATGATATATTTTCAATAAAAATATTTTAATGTAATTTAAATAACATGTTTTCATTAAACCCATCCATAAATGATTAAATTTAATGCTTTAAATAATCATATCTCTTCAAGTGGGGGTCATCCAATAAACACATGAGTGGTTTTATCATATTTTCTACTTCATAGAGAGTATGATGGTATGTGTGATATAATAGTTTAAAATATGTATTGTGTCATTAATATCATATATAAATAGAAAATGCATTATTATTTCAATCCTTAAGTGGTTGTAATTTAAAAATTAATGAAACTTGTTCATGGGGTGTTAGTCTTTGGTACACCAAAATGATGGGTTCTCAACTTATTTGATTGAAGTGGAGATGGTTTTAGGTCATGAACATAACATAAAAACTTCTCAATATTTTTAATATATTTTATTTATTATTCCATAATTTTATCAGAAAATTTTAATGAGGTTTAGGGGTAAATAAAATAGAAAAGAATGATGGAGAATGTTGCATCTTCGTCGGGAAATGTATGCACCAAAATTATTCATATGTTAAATTTATTCCCAATATATTGATTATATACAGATATGAACGATGTTTGTGAATGTTTTGGGTAGGTATTTGATACAAATTTTTGTGTGTTTGTGAAGATGTGATGGTTTATGGTGGCCTTTTATAAGAGTTTGAAAGTAACCCACTTGCAAACTACTTCAATATTTTACGAACAACTCGAAAATAATATTCATTCCCCAGAAAAAATATTCAAAAAAACATATAACATGTATTATTGACTATAATGTTTAAATATGGATAAAAATATATTTTATACATGTTTTGAATCATTTTTAGTATTTATCATTTTAGTCTAACCAATGAAAAACCTATTTTTACCTTAAGTATGAGAAATAATTTTAACTATTTTTAGTATTCATTTCAGAAAAAAAATATGGCGTATTTAAATAATGAAAAATATTTTAATTCAGAATATGGAATCCATTTTAAAAAATTTCATTCACATATATGTAGAATTATAATTTAAAATTCATAGCCCAAACATGATGAAAATTTGGGTTTGTTAAAACAAAACGTTCCAAAGATAAAAATGTTTTAAAAAAAACATTATATATGATAATTATTTCAATAAATTAATCAGATTAATTGGTGTAAATTTAAAATAATATAACTGCAACTAATTAGAAAAATAGTTTTTATTTTTTTATAATTTAATGAAAAGGAAATTTCCAACTAAAATTAAATATTTTTCTCTATTCATCAAATAATTATTTTTTATATAAGATTTGAAATAATTTACAATAATATAAATCAAAAACTCTGATTTCAAAAATTATGCTTATTTTTTCGAAAAAAATTAAATTTAATAAATATTATTTATAAATTAAGTATAAAAAATGACGAGAAAACATAAATTTATAAAAATACAATTTTTATGCGTTGGATTTGATTTATACTTATCTATTATATTGAAATCAAATAATATTAATATTGAAAATTATATTGAATATAAAATATAAATAAATTTTACTAAAATCATTCACTAATGTTTTTGTTATTTTTTTTGGTAAAATGTGTTTTTTCCATAAAATTAGTTTTTCTAAAACATATTTCATTTATTGTTAAATTGTATTTAATCCATTTTATTAATAAACTATTACAATTAAATTTTATTATATACATGTGTAAAATAAATATTTTCATAATTTAGTCGAAACTTTTTATACATTACTATTTTACATCCATGATACAGTGGTCATATTTATTTAAATATCATTTCAAGGTTCTTGGAAACATGATATAGTGTGTCATGCCCAGTATCAAAGAAATTAATTGTAGGATATAAAATGAAAAAAGATCTATGTCATTGATAAATAATTTTATCTAATAAAATAACTTTATAAAATATTTTATAAAATGCTGGTATTTTATTATATTAGGCTACAACATAGGACAATTTTTGTGGATATCATTGGTTTTCTTTTTAATTATGGGTTATTTTTTGGATTTTGATGTGTATGTTCTTCCCACATAGGATATTTATTTTTTACATTTTTTTTTCATAACACATAATACTTTTCATGGTTATGAAATGAAGATTTAAATAATAATTATTGACATATAGAGTTTATTTATTTTTATTATATTTTATTTATATAATTTCTTTGTTATTACATTCACTATAATTTATGGTTATTTGATATAGGGGGTATTGCCTTCTGAAAATATTATCTTACCCTCACTACTAGACACAACCTCGAGTGTATGGAGAGATGTTGTTGAGTTTATGTGGTGCTATGATTTGGTAATTTTATAGTGAGTCATGTTGGAACATTTCAAAGTGGTGTTAGAGTCTTATTTATTTTATTTTGTTGTATTAATTAGGTATGGTATATATGAGATAAGTTATTTTTGGATCTTGGTATGAATCATTGTCCAAGGTTTTTCTAGCCCACATATGATAGGAGAACTTGTTATGATAAATTTTACAAATTTTCTTGGTTTTGTCCTTTATGGTTGGGTTATATAACTAAATGTTAAACAATTTGTTTTCAATTTATGATTTATAGGATTTTACTCATGGAGAAAGGTGGAAAGAGTCTACATTTGTGTTCATGCATCATATTCAAAAAATATGACTAACATCACATCCTTTTACTTTCATGTTATTAATAAATATGATCACGGTGTCAAAGAAATTAATTTAAAGTGTCAACAAAAACATATATAGTGCCTTTACTACCTAAATTTATGGGGAAATTTTATCTAACTAATCAATCACATTGTTAAGTTATGGTTCATTGAGATTGATCATTCATATTTTGAAATGTTTTTAGTTAAATAAAAATATATCAAAAACATATAAATTGGATTCCTTTAATATTATCATTTACATTTTATTTAATAGGAATGTGGTGGTGATAATTTGATCAATAAAAAAAATATAAAATGACTTGATATGTTATGGACCAATGGGGTATTGAAGATGAACCATATAGTATGGGTAGATAGGGTAAGATATAGAGCCTAGGTTTTGATGATTTATTGATATATGGTTTATATGATATAGAGAATTTAGTCATTTTAATATATTCCATAAAAATATGATGTTGAAAAATATTATAGAAATGTTTCATTGGATGTGTGCTTGAAATTGTAGAGACTTGATCAACTAGTTGTCTCTAGTGGAAAACCTAAAGTGTGAGGATGAGAATTCCCCAATAACATTTGAGTTAGAACCCCTTATTTCACCTCTAGAGAGAGTGAATCGAAAAATCTTGGAGATATTATCATTAGTTTTTAATGAAATGGATATAGAAGTTCATTGCGTTGTATAATCCATTATAGAGATGTTATACGTGTTTTAGATATATAACCCACCATTATTTAAAGGTGAGTGAAGTCAATAATTTACATTGATCTATTTTTATTTGATTCAATCTATTTTGGATAATTTACAGACACACATATAGTGGATGGTGAATTTGGTGATATATTTTTAATAATGACTAGATAAGTGATAATGAGTTATCCTAGTGTTAGGATACCAACACATTGTGAAATCATTGGATTATTTTCAACCATTTTTTATGATTATTTATTATTAAATACTTTCTGATAATATAATGTCTAGTAATTTATGCACCTTATATAGAATGGGATGTCAGTTGTGGATTATGAACAATGTTTAATTATGATCCATAATTTCACCCAAATATTTTTTATGGATGAGACAATTGGGATATGTTATTTATGAAAGGGATGAGGTATGATGTCCTTGTATGAGTTAATGTCTTTCACATATCATATATTTCTAATTTGGTTAACAAATAACTCATATACTAGAAGAACATGTAATATGGTTGTGGTACTACTAATTGGATCCTACTGAGAGGATTGGCATTGGTTTATTAAAAGTAAATAAGTGATACTTCGATGGATAACACTATAGTAGTGATATCCAGTGTAGAAAAAGTTTTGAAATGTCTTTACATCATTAGGATATCATTTCCACATGGTGTTACTAGTGGGATAGGGTTTGCCGATATACATCTCAATCATACTTGTGGGTAATGGTGTGATAAGTATTTAGAAATATTGGTCACCCTATATGGAATTTCACAAGTAGTCAATAATTATATAGTGGATGTGGGCATGAATAGAATTTAATTTTAATTATTATATTGGGTATTCCATAAAACAATTATAGCTAGAATTATACTATTAATTCATGTAGGAGCAGAGGAAATAATGCCAAGAGATAGATGTTAGGGAGACAACATGAAGGGTCATTTTGGGGGATTCAAGAAGGGGTTTAGGGGAAATGATTATTCTTATTTCTATCTATTTCACCCCTATTCCTACTAATCTAGATGATGAACCATTTATTATTTTAGGTATTGTTTTATGGATTATATTTAGGAAACACAATTACTTGATACAGTTTCATCAAATTCATTTATATCTAGTCGGGTTTTTTGAAAGTTTGGCGCTAGACATTGATTAATATCATGGGGTTATGTTGATCGGAATGCCTGTAGGATAATGATGCAAGGGTGTACAGTGGTTTTAACAGTGTGATATAGTGATTGAGGGTTAATGATACCTTTTAGATTTCTTTTTTACATAGATGAGTAAATGTGATGCAATCATATATATCAATTTGATGGATCAGTTTTGAACCCATATCATCTTTTATTATCAACAGATATCATTTACATATTTTGAGTCTCTTTTATGTCTATTTTAGGGAGTGTGACATGAGATATTATTTCAAAAGACCTAATTTTTAGTAGTTGGGTGGGATTACAAATTTTATTTTAAATATCATTATAGATAATGGGGATATGTTTCAAGAGGGATTTAATCATATATGAATCTTGTATAAGGACCAATTTTTTAAGGATCTCTCTAGAATTCCACTTGAGAATGAGATTGAATTCATGATTATTATTTTCTAGTTATAGAGCCCATTTCCATTCTACCGTAATATATGGATCTATAGAACATTGAAAACTAAAGGCTCAACTAAAATATTTTGGAGTGAAGTGGTCCATATGGATGTGTACATATCTTTTGGGGTGATCTATTCTTGTTTTCCAGAAATATGAATGGATACATGATATTATGTATGGATTATTAGAATTTGAACTAGGTGGAAGTCAATAATATAGATATGATTCTACTTACTAATGAATTATTTTAATATCTGAGAAAATATGGAGTGTTTTAAATGATAAATTTGAGATAAAGATATCATTAATTGAGGGTCCAAGCCTCTAAAATACCCGGTACTACATTCTGGATTAGTTATAGCCTATATGAGTATATTCTGATGATATTATGGGAAATATGTTCATTATTAATTGATTATATTCATTTAATTTAATTAAATCAATTTTATTAATTAATTTTGTTTCATGATATTTATTAATTAATGTATCAATTTTTATATTTCATGAATATTTCATTAAATGGTCAAATTGTTGATTTAATTAATTTATTAGATTTTTGGAAATAGTATTAATAGAAAACAATTAATAAATTTTTTTATATTATGATGGATAATATTTACTCTAATATACTTAGGATGAAATTTGTATAAATCTAGAATTTTTAAATGTAAACTCTAAATTTCCTAGTAATATGTACAATCCATTATGAAGTATAAAATTATAGAAATAAGTATAGCGATTTCTTATGTAAGATTCATTAGGTGAATCTTGGATTAATTAAGATTAATTATAACTATATAATAAATGAATTATCTATGGATTAATATATAGAATAGTTATCATAATCTATAAAAAATTCATTTTGAATTAGTTGAAAAAAATATGGTAAGGACCTATTAAAAATTAATGTAACATAATGGATGCAGAAGATTATATGAAATATATTTAGAGAAAAATATAATATTCTTAAATATTATATGATATATTAATTATTTATATATATATATATATATGTAATTTTCATGGTCACCCTATGTATGTAAGAGGCCGTTCTTTTTCTAATGGGTATTAAACTCAAATAAATATTTCAATTTTATGAGTGGAATATTCACGGACATGGTGAAAATTTTCATGAGTTGTTTACATAAATAGTTATAAATTTATAAAAAGAATAAAATTGGATAATGGAATTATAATTTCACACACAACAATGATGAGGCATGAATTGGGTACTTCTACAACATGTAGTAAGACAAATGTGGCACATATGAGAATTCCAATCATAAAAATATGACTCTCATGTTTTGTGAAAAAATATGGTTCTATATTAATATAATGTTCCAATAAAAATGATCATCTTAAACACATAGTTATATATGTTGTACATTTCGAGATAAAGATAACACAACTGACATATTTCGCATTTTAATGATAAATAATATCCATCATGATCATGATGAGGGGGAAAATTATAACCCTGATATGGGTAGTTTATATTCATATAATGAAACAATATAAAATCATTCAACTTATTTTATATATTTTATATTCATGTGAATTTTTTATATATTTGGAAACTTTAACTATAACATTCTATAAAATGATGATCGATAACCTATTATCAGTCAAACATAGGAAGAGATTACTCAACATTGAAATTAACAATTCTCAAGGAGCTTATATTACGATGTTGTATAAATGTGCAAGAAACCATTGATTGATACATGGAAGGTCTACGGAGATATATTGTGTATAAATTAAAAATTATATAATGTTAATATTTTTAATGAGTATGGTAAATTATTAGAGTTTGTTTTGTGATGTCTATATTGTTTTTACTTTAATTTTCTATTTTATTTTAAATTATTCCTTATTTTAACACAATACATATATGTATAAAACCCATGTGATATTTGGGTAATGGGTTGTAGAACCATTTGCAATATAATATTTTGAACATCAATATAAAATCCTTATTATTATATTTTATATCATTTTATATTGTCACTAAATTTTATTAAATATAACAATTTAATTGATTTTTCACATTTTTTTCCAACATAGGATGATCACATATTTTCTCCTAAAAATTATTATTTATTATATACATTGAAATGAGTATAGTTTTTTTTGGTGAAATAGCATGTAATCACTGAGATGAGTTTGGATTATAATGGATCATTCTAAATTCCATAGAATTTATTTCTCCTGATTGGGGTTTTCATGTGTAGTATTGTAAGTGTTCATAGTTCATTTGTCATGATCATTTGAAGGATTATATTTTATTGGTATTCACCATAAATTTTAAACTCACACTCTTTACCACTCCTTGATAAGATATAATGAAAGTTTTAACTCTCTAATTGATATAATTTAATATTTTATATTAATCAACTTATAAATGAGATAATTGCTTAATTGTTGTTCTAATTCTAAGAAAAATAACCTTTTTCATCACTATAATAAGAAAAATTGTTTTTACGCCATTCTTTTTTTATCTTAAAGTAAATCAAATCAAAGCCCTATATTTCATTTAAATAATTTTTAAAATTTTAAATCATTTTTCCTACTTGGATAATACCATTGGTATCTTCTATATTATACTTTAAGCTTAGTAAAAAAATTTATTTTTATACTCAAAATGGGAGGAGTATGTTAAAAACATGGTGAAATTACTGAAGTGGTGGTGTGAAAATTTTATTAATAAAACATGCATTAACCATTATTAAATTAACCATCATTAATCTATCAATCCATATATTGAGTGATAATTAATAACTATACTCGAAAATTTGAAAATTTAGTTATATTTAATAAAAAATTCATTAACTAGCCTTACTGAAACATAAAATGATTTTTTTAATATAAATCCATATATGAAAATCTAAACCATATCCTTATATACATTTGAGCCCCACAATTCATTAATATATATCATATAATGTCTTGTAATGTCCATATTTTTTTCGGTAAATTTTTAAAAAATTATATGGAATTATTTCGAGACTTCATGCTTTGACGACATGTGACTCCAAGGCCCAGTGATCCCAGAACAGAAATTTAAATTTTTTTTAGATAAGTTCAGTAATTTGGCAAGTGTGATTTTCTTACTTTTGAACTGGTGCTTAGATCAAAAAATATGAGAGCACCAATAAACACAGATCACCGGGATTCACTTAAAAATGAATTATCTTTTAACGAATATGGTCTGATGAAAAAGTTAATTTTTTGACATTTCAGAAAAAATAATATAACATTAAAATTTATTTTATTTTATTCTTCTCAACCATTAAGTGGAGGATGGTGATAATGGGGTGCAGCGATGTGGGGGCGACGTGGCGCAATTAAGGAATCCCCTTAATTGCTCGTGGAGGAAGCGTAACTATTGTGTTGTTTCATAAATGAATATGAATAACGACACAATGTAACAAATCAAACTTTTATTAATGAAACATTTTCTTGATCTAATTAAATTACTTATTATGGTTATATAAAGTGTGAACTTAATTGGGTTTTTTTTGGATTTTAAAATACCATTAACTATTGTGACTGTTGCTAATATAATCGATGAATTGTGATCACATGATTAATATAAATATAGGGATTTAACAAATCCAAATTACTCAAACTAAGGAAGAGATGGCCTCATCTAGTATACTTGCCCCATACGAATACCATTTTTCAGTTCTTAGAAAGGAGGTGTTGTAATTACCCGACCCCAGTTACCTAGAGTCGGTGCATTACTTCGTAACATTGGCATGATCACAAATGATCATGTCTCGAAGGCCCGATTAGTTTAGTAGCCTTGGAAAAACTAGATACATTCATAAATGTTACATTACATCATAAAGTGAAAACTACAATAACAAAGTCTCCATAGTCCACACTCATATCCTCTTCTGACTATCCCTGCAGGTCATTTATAAAATACTTCTTCACATCCTGAAAAATATTAAAACATTGAAAGGGGTGAGCTCAGATGCTCAGTAAGGATAACAATATTGTGGAAGCTTTCATAAATAAACATTAACATTTAAGGCAATTTATAACTGAAACAAAAGCCTTTCTCAACTTGAACTTTATCATAATATGGAAAAAAATAAAATTAAATAATTCCATTTACTTACTCACATGGATATTCTACTAGTCGAATAATCTCATGAAATATCAATAACCACTTTCATAATGATGGAATTCATTATGACAGACTATCATAACGACATAGCCAAGGCCTCATGCCAAGACCACAAATAAGATTTTGTCAAGGCCTCATGCCAAGACACTAGTTTGTCTCATGAGACCTACAGATGCATCGAGGAGCTGTAGCGGGCTCCACCTGTCACTTATTAAGTCCAATGCATTCCTCATATGAACAGGTTGAAACAAATCATAAACCATAACATAATTATATCACCTAAAACATGCAAAAAGGAAACATAAGATTTCCACACTTCAATGACAAGATATCAACACAACACATTGATATACTAAAAACTTTATCAAATCCATTTTCAATACCAAAATAAAAGAAAAGTAAAACATGGTATTTATTTTTCTTTTAAAAAATGTTATGGCTTATAGAGGAAGCCGAAACACAAATATTGGTCATGGCAGCGGAGAAGTCGTTGTCACCACATATGTAAGACAAAAACATTCCTTTTTTCGTTTAGTAAAATGCTTTGTAAAAAAATATTCATTTTGAATAAAAGTAAAAGTCAAAGGGGTTTATACACCGTATAAAAGAAAGTTGTGTATAAAATAAAATACGTCTCAATGAAAAGAGATTGAGACGAAGTCCTTCCCAAGATCATTTTTTTAAATAAAATAGATCTACTATGTGTATTCAATATAAGTACACATAATTAAAGTACAAATACAAGGTAGGACATAATAATATCTTAACATAATTTGAAAGTAGGAGATTAACCCAAAGAATGGAAATTGGGTTAAGAAGTTCCCTTACCTCGTGTCCGAATTGACTCGAATGCCCTTTAACCTCCTGAAAAATAAACAAGAGTTAATCTCTACCTTCTTAAGAACCTTTTTCAAGTTCAATATTCTTTTTATATCACTTATTACCATTTAATGAACATTATGTAATTATTTATGTTAATAACGGTTGTTTTGTCGATCCTAGGTACTTGAGTCAAAAATAAACTTCTTATAATTATACTTTGTTCATGTGGTAAAATATCCATTATATCCATAATTATATTCATGATGTTGATATAATATATATCATATATATCCAGTATATACATTCATTTATAATATTACATAACATTTAGAGGTAAGAAATGAAATGCACCGTTCATGGAGATGGTAAGCCGTACGTACGCATGAACACTACTTTCATTTCTATTTTGTATTTAATGGAATGAAATCATAATATTATAAATATGTATTATACTTCTAGTATAATATCATATATAATATCATTTAATCCATCCTTTATAATCCCACATATGGCATTAACGATTCAAATCACTTTGAGGGGCGGTAGTCCGCACTTCCTAAAATGAAATTATCGCATTTACCCATAATGGAAATCATAAAGTATGCCATAAATGAGAAATATAGAAGCATAAGGAAAACATAAACATAATATATATATAATATATGAAAACAGTGTCATCACAATGGCAACCATTAGGGGTGTTAAAAGAATATTGAACAATCATCGTTTCGTGAGGTAGTATTTCGCCAACCACAGAAACAGTATGTTCTTTAACCATTAGATGAAGGTGTGTGTAAGTTTAAACCAAATGCTTATCATAACAACATCCTAGTATATTTTAGATACTTGTGTTGTTACAAAATAACGTAATAAAAAGAGTTTAAGGGGTTGGGGAAGCAAAATAAAACAAAACAACAGTAGAGAAGACATTACCTTAAAATCGGGTAACTATTTTTGATTTGAGCCAAAGGCTTACTTGGGAAGACTTCTGCCAAAATAGAGGCTTCTAGGAGTAAGGGAGGAAAGTTGAGAGCGTATTTGGGTAGAGGTTGGCTGAGCCAAAAGGCTTTGAAGGTTTGAGTTAGGTGGTAGTGGTGGGGGCCTTTTATAAGAGGAGAGAAGGGGCACTCTTGGAAAGATTGAAATGTTACTTTATTATGAAATTCTTTTTCAGATTCTAAAGGTCCCAAACTAATATATTTCGAGGATAAGGTGATAAGGGTTCTAAATATACTCCTACAATAGGTTTTTTACAAGTTTAATCTTAGATTTTACATTATCTTTTCATTTTATTTAAATCGTTAATTAATGAGGTAATCACTGCATCATCATGGTGTCAAACATAATTTAATTTATTTAATGTCTAAAAATTAAAAAACAAATATCATGATGTAGGAAATCGTTTTATCTTTCTAATGAATATTTATAGTCAAAATTATGACTTTTATAACCCCATTTAAAAACTGTTTTACTAAAACAACTCATGTTTGTGACATTTTTATTTTAACATTAAATAAAATGTTTTTAATATCATTTTCCTACCAAAGTGGCTCCATGGAGTCCCCAAGTTGACCCATGGTTTGTCTTTGTCGGAAATGACTCAACCAATAGGGTTAGGACAAGTGTAAAGGTATTTTCATATTTTTTCAAATATCATTTTTACCATAAATTTCAGTAATTACCTTTAATCGCGAATAATTAAACTTAATAGTTACTATTCACCAAAAAACTATTTTAATCCCATTGAACCAAATTTTAATTTCTAATGAAAACCATGTATGTCGGATTTATGAAAATCAAATCACAGAAGTGGTAATGTTTCATTTAAATGAAAAATCATTTTTTTAACTACCACTTAGTGGTTTGATTATTCATCAAAAATTGATGTTTTTCAGAATAATGCCAAAATTTCACCCTAAGCCATAATTGATATTCTGGATTCAAAATTATGTCTATTTTATAAAATTCCAAACATATAATTTGCATTAATTAATTTTATAACTAATTCCCGATGTCACAACAAATAGCGTGTTTTTAAGAAACAATATATATCAAAACATTGACAATTGTTTATGTCCAATTTCAAAGTCAAATTAATTCTATTGAACACCGTTGGATAAAATGGTAAAAATATATTCTAATTATACTTTAAAACCACTCAATAGTATAATTTATCACTGTAAATTATTTTGATTAAAAAAGTTGTTTTAAGTATTTTTCACTATTCATAAATAATGGAAGTTCTTAGAAAATTACAAAAAATTCAACTTAGGATAATTTTGATATTCCAAATACAAAAATGAAGTCCATTTTGAAATATAAAATTTATATAATTTCAAAAAGTGGGTATTACTATTCATAATGGCTACTTTGATTGGTTGCAGTGGGTTAGAACTCGAAGTTGCGTACAATGCAAGCTATTGCATTATTAAATAAGAATCGTATCGTGGAAGCTCGGGGTGTTACATTCTACCTTCCTTTAATAAATTTTGTCCCCACAATATGAAATTTTTCTTTTAAAATAAAAGGTTGAAAATAGAAAATACCTTTTTGTAAAATCCACATCGGAAATAAGGTTAATAAAAATATAAAATTAATAGAAAGAAAGATAAGTGAAAAGGTCACCCGAGATAGCCCATACTAGGATTCTATGAATATATGGATATGGAAGAAAAAAAACCATCATGGTCTAATGGAGAGTTGTAGAAAAGAGGATTAGGAGAAAGTTAACCACAAGAAAATCAAAAACTTCTGATTGGTTAAACGGTCATTGAATCCCCAATTGGAAAATTTAATCGACAGCGTTTTTGTTTTATGTTACCTTTCATAAAGTTGATGAATTTATTTAAGAGATTTACTAAGAACATAAGGAAATATACTTACTTGTCATGTAGACTTTCATTCTTTAATAAATTTTTACCACAAACCCATCTTTCACTCCAAATGGTAACAGAACTCAAAAATATTCTATTTATCCTAATTGTATAAGGTTCCAAATATTACCACATACCATTTAGATTAGGAAAACTATTTTGTAATAACCAGGGACTTCTTGTAGGCTAGTGGTAGGTAATAAAGGCATATCGCACTATGATTGTGGGTTCGATTCCTGCAGCTTTATCCGACGTGACGGGTTATTCCCCACCCTGCAAGTTGTTCTTTTCCTCAAACTATAGTATTATAATATTCTAAAAATAATCTTCAAAAATGTTTTAACCTTAAACCATACTATCCAATGTTCTACTTTATTCATTCCAACCATTCTAGTTATCCAAAATACCTCAATCCAGAATTTTTCTAAACGGTCTCTAAATTCTAAAATCAATTGTATCGTCATCTTCTTCAAACAAAGTAAAGTTCCTATTATTGTCACATACTAAAATATGATGACCTTCATCATATTAAAACCTTAATGAAAACAACAAGTACTACAATACGATCCTTATATATCAAATTATCCTTATAACCAGAATATAATCCTTGAGTCCAAAAGCAACAATGCATTAGTTATTCCACTTTAACTCTAGTAACAACATAAGATTTTCCTTGATCCCTTGGAATTTTCTGAGGTATGTTTCCCTGACGCTTATAGCATTCATTTGCATAATTCCCCATTTCCCTAGAATATTAGCATTCAACATTGATATCCTCTTTCATTCCCTTGCAATCACGAGCCTGGTGACCTTTTTCTCCACATTTATAACAAACTCCCATTCCTTTTAGGCAAGTACCAGGGTGATTCTTCCCACAATTATCACATAATGGAAAATCCTTCTTTCCCTTTTTCCCTTTATCTGTCTCTTGTTCCACCATTCTCTTCTTCTCTTGCTTTACTTTGTTGTCATAAGACTTAGAGAATTCATTTTCTGTCTTGATAGCACACAAGACAAAGTCTTCGTACGATGAGAACGATTGTGATACTAATGCACGATGGAGAAATGGTTTTAACCCATCAATGAAACGATCAATCTTACATCTTGGGTTATTTATATAATCTGTAGCATACCTCTCTAACCTTGTAAAGTTGGCCTCATACTTTGCGACATTCTCATCCTCCTTCTTCCTCAGACTCAGAAATTGCCTTTCCATATCTTCTCGATGGACACGAGGAAAGTATTTTTCTAAGAAAAGCTCTTTTAACTCCCTCCATTCCATATTAGATACTTATTCATCTTCTTTTGTGTTTTGAATCAGCGACCACCATTGATCGGCATATCCAGTGAGGCGATAAACTTCCATGACAACTTTATCCTTTTCGCTACTCCCCAACGCATGGAATATTTTCACTAAGAATTTTATCCATTGCTTGAATACTTAGGGATTTTTACCCCCATTAAATGTTGGCGGTTGTTTCCCTATGAAGCGGTCTAACATTGATCCCCCACGTTGCGGATCAGGGTGCTCTATACGAGTAAGGTTGTTATTCATAGCCTGAGTTAGTTGTCCCAGTATGGTGATACGTTGATCAGCACCAGTGGTATCTCCTGATCCACAATAATTATCTTGAGCAGGAGGGAAATTCCTACATGGAGTGTATTCATTGATATGGTTTTCATTCCTCCCACTTGGCTCCATTTCTAAACAATGTCATAAACTAGATTAGATTATGAATTAAAATACATATTTCTATACTTGTAAAACACTTAACATAAATTGAACTATTTATGGATATAATCCATAATCATAAAAAGAAATGTTTTCATTGAGGATGTATATACTCATAAACCATTCATAATGGTTTGTAAATAAAATGAGAATTATCCTAAGCATATCCCATGGGAGTGTCGTAACCAAGAGTGCAGTAAGGCCCGTTTTCGTGCACCAGTTACCATTTGAGTCTATCTCAAAGCGGTGTTTTCGGGTTTTAACCCTAGGTACATCTATGCCAGAGCTGCCTCTACCGGCTCGTATCCAGACAGGGATGTATTGCTTGGAAAACTCACAAAATCTCTATAATACCAAAATTCTAGGAAGTTCTTCTATACTAATCCTCAAAGTCTATCTTTGGGCTATCTGCTATAATCCGAGTTTGTATAAATCTAGCTTCCAAGGATAGTACTAAAATTCCTCTGATACCAACTGTAACGCCCTGACCCAAGTTACCCAGAGTCGGTGCATTACTTCGTAACATTGGCATGATCATAAAAGATCATGTCTCAAAGGCCCGATTAGTTTAGTAGCCTTGGAAACACTAGAAACATTCATAAATGTTACATTACATCATAAAGTGAAAACTACAATAACAAAGTCTCCATAGTCCACGCTCATATCATTTTCTGACTATCCCTGCAGGTCATTCATAAAATACTTCTTCACATCCTGGAAAATATTAAAACATTGAAAGGGGTAGGCTCAGATGCTCATTAAGGATAACAATATTGCGGAAGCTTTCATAAATAAAAATTAACATTTAAGGCAATGTATAACTAAAACAAAATCCTTTTTCAACTTGAACTTTAGGATAATATGGAAAAAATAAAATTAAATAATGCCATTTACGTACTCACATGGATATTCTACTAGTCGAATAATCTCATGCAATATCAATAACCACTTTCATAATGATGGAATGCATAATGCCAGACTATCATAACCACGTAGCCAAGGACTCGTGCCAAGACCACAAATAACATTTTGTCAAAGCCTCGTGCCAAGACACTAGTTTGTCTCATGAGACCTACCGATGAATCGAGGAGCTAGAGCAGGCTCCACGCCTCACTTATTATGTCCAATGCATTCCTCATATGAACAGGTTTAAACATATCATAAACCATAACATAATTATATCACATTAAACATTCAAAAAGGAAACATAAGATTTCCACACTTCAATCAAAAGATATCAACACAACACATTGATATAATAAAAACTTTATCAAAACCATTTTCAATACCAAAATAAAAGAAAAGTAAAACATTGTATTTATTTTTCTTTAAAAATAGTTGTGGCTTATAGAGGAAGTCGAAACACAAATAATGGTCACGAGAGTGGAGAAGTCATTGTCGCCGCATACATAAGACAAAAACATTCCATTTTTCATTTAGTAAAATGCTTCGTAAAAAAATATTCCTTTTTAATAAAAGTAAAAGTCAAAGGGGTTTATACACCGTATAAAAGAAAGTTGTGTATAAAATAAAATATGTCTCAATGAAAGGAGATTGAGACGAAGTCCTTACCAATATCATTTTTTAAATAAAATAGAACTATTATGTGTATTCAATATAAGTACAAATATATAAAGTACAAATACAAGGTAGGACATAATAATATGATAACATAAATTGAAAGTAGGAGATTAACCCAAAGAATGGAGCAGAGGAAATAATGCCAAGAGATAGATGTTAGGGAGACAACATGAAGGGTCATTTTGGGGGATTCAAGAAGGGGTTTAGGGGAAATGATTATTCTTATTTCTATCTATTTCACCCCTATTCCTACTAATCTAGATGATGAACCATTTATTATTTTAGGTATTGTTTTATGGATTATATTTAGGAAACACAATTACTTGATATAGTTTCATCAAATTCATTTATATCTAGTCGGTTTTTTGAAAGTTTGGCGCTAGACATTGATTAATATCATGGGGTTATGTTGATCGGAATGCCTGTAGGATAATGATGCAAGGGTGTACAGTGGTTTTAACAGTGTGATATAGTGATTGAGGGTTAATGATACCTTTTAGATTTATTTTTTACATAGATGAGTAAATGTGATGCAATCATATATATCAATTTGATGGATCAGTTTTGAACCCATATCATCTTTTATTATCAACAGATATCATTTACATATTTTGAGTCTCTTTTATGTCTATTTTAGGGAGTGTGACATGAGATATTATTTCACAAGACCTAATTTTTAGTAGTTGGGTGGGATTACAAATTTTATTTTAAATATCATTATAGATAATGGGGATATGTTTCAAGAGGGATTTAATCATATATGAATCTTGTATAAGGACCAATTTTTTAAGGATCTCTCTAGAATTCCACTTGAGAATGAGATTGAATTCATGATTATTATTTTCTAGTTATAGAGCCCATTTCCATTCTACCGTAATATATGGATCTATAGAACATTGAAAACTAAAGGCTCAACTAAAATATTTTGGAGTGAAGTGGTCCATATGGATGTGTACATATCTTTTGGGGTGATCTATTCTTGTTTTCCAGAAATATGAATGGATACATGATATTATGTATGGATTATTAGAATTTGAACTAGGTGGAAGTCAATAATATTGATATGATTCTACTTTCTAATGAATTATTTTAATATCTGAGAAAATATGGAGTGTTTTAAATGATAAATTTGAGATAAAGATATCATTAATTAAGGGTCCAAGCCTCTAAAATACCCGGTACTACATTCTGGATTAGTTATAGCCTATATGAGTATATTCTGATGATATTATGGGAAATATATTCATTATTAATTGATTATATTCATTTAATTTAATTAAATCAATTTTATTAATTAATTTTGTTTCATGATATTTATTAATTAATGTATCAATTTTTATATTTCATGAATATTTCATTAAATGGTCAAATTGTTGATTTAATTAATTTATTAGATTTTTGGAAATAGTATTAATAGAAAACAATTAATAAATTTTTTTATATTATGATGGATAATATTTACTCTAATATACTTAGGATGAAATTTGTATAAATCTAGAATTTTTAAATGTAAACTCTAAATTTCCTAGTAATATGTACAATCCATTATGAAGTATAAAATTATAGAAATAAGTATAGAGATTTCTTATGTAAGATTCATTAGGTGAATCTTGGATTAATTAAGATTAATTATAACTATATAATAAATGAATTATCTATGGATTAATATATAGAATAGTTATCATAATCTATAAAAAATTCATTTTGAATTAGTTGAAAAAAATATGGTAAGGACCAATTAAAAATTAATGTAACATAATGGATGCAGAAGATTATATGAAATATATTCAGAGAAAAATATAATATTCTTAAATATTATATGATATATTAATTATTTATATATATATATATATGTAATTTTCATGGTCACCCTATGTATGTAAGAGGCCGTTCTTTTTCTAATGGGTATTAAACTCAAATAAATATTTCAATTTTATGAGTGGAATATTCATGGAGATGGTGAAAATTTTCATGAGTTGTTTACATAAATAGTTATAAATTTATAAAAAGAATAAAATTGGATAATGGAATTATAATTTCACACACAACAATGATGAGGAATGAATTGGGTACTTCTACAACATGTAGTAAGACAAATGTGGCACATATGAGAATTCCAATCATAAAAATATGACTCTCATGTTTTGTGAAAAAATATGGTTCTATATTAATATAATGTTCCAATAAAAATGATCATCTTAAACACATAGTTATATATGTTGTACATTTCGAGATAAAGATAACCCAACTGACATATTTCGCATTTTAATGATAAATAATATCCATCATGATCATGATGAGGGGGAAAATTATAACCCTGATATGGGTAGTTTATATTCATATAATGAAACAATATAAAATCATTCAACTTATTTTATATATTTTATATACATGTGAATTTTTTATATATTTGGAAACTTTAACTATAACATTCTATAAAATGATGATCGATAACCTATTATCTGTCAAACATAGGAAGAGATTACTCAACATTGAAATTAACAATTCTCAAGGAGCTTATATTACGAAGTTGTATAAATGTGCAAGAAACCATTGATTGATACATGGAAGGTCTACGGAGATATATTGTGTATAAATTAAAAATTATATAATGTTAATATTTTTAATGAGTATGGTAAATTATTAGAGTTTGTTTTGTGATGTCTATATTGTTTTTACTTTAATTTTCTATTTTATTTTAAATTATTCCTTATTTTAACACAATACATATATGTATAAAACCCATGTGATATTTGGGTAATGGGTTGTAGAACCATTTGCAATATAATATTTTGAACATCAATATAAAATCCTTATTATTATATTTTATATCATTTTATATTGTCACTAAATTTTATTAAATATAACAATTTAATTGATTTTTCACATTTTTTTCCAACTTAGGATGATCACATATTTTCTCCTAAAAATTATTATTTATTATATACAGTGAAATGAGTATAGTTTTTTTTGGTGAAATAGCATGTAATCACTGAGATGAGTTTGGATTATAATGGATCATTCTAAATTCCATAGAATTTATTTCTCCTGATTGGGGTTTTCATGTGTAGTATTGTAAGTGTTCATAGTTCATTTGTCATGATCATTTGAAGGATTATATTTTATTGGTATTCACTATAAATTTTAAACTCACACTCTTTACCACTCCTTGATAAGATATAATGAAAGTTTTAACTCTCTAATTGATATAATTTAATATTTTATATTAATCAACTTATAAATGAGATAATTGCTTAATTGTTTTTCTAATTCTAAGAAAAATAACCTTTTTCATCACTATAATAAGAAAAATTGTTTTTACGCCATTCTTTTTTTATCTTAAAGTAAATCAAATCAAAGCCCTATATTTCATTTAAATAATTTTTAAAATTTTAAATCATTTTTCCAACTTGGATAATACCATTGGTATCTTCTATATTATACTTTAAGCTTAGTAAAAATATTTATTTTTATACTCAAAATGGGAGGAGTATGTTAAAAACATGGTGAAATTACTGAAGTGGTGGTGTGAAAATTTTATTAATAAAACATGCATTAACCATTATTAAATTAACCATCATTAATCTATCAATCCATATATAGAGTGATAATTAATAACTATACTCGAAAATTTGAAAATTTAGTTATATTTAATAAAAAATTCATTAACTAGCCTTACTGAAACATAAAATGATTATTTTAATATAAATCCATATATGAAAATCTAAACCATATCCTTATATACATTTGAGCCCCACAATTCATTAATATATATCATATAATGTCTTGTAATGTCCATATTTTTTTCGGTAAATTTTTAAAAAATTATATGGAATTATTTCGAGACTTCATGCTTTGACGACATGTGACTCCAAGGCCCAGTGATCCCAGAACAGAAATTTAAATTTTTTTTAGATAAGTTCAGTAATTTGGCAAGTGTGATTTTCTTACTTTTGAACTGGTGCTCAGATCAAAAAATATGAGAGCACCAATAAACACAGATCACCGGGATTCACTTAAAAATGAATTATCTTTTAACGAATATGGTCTGATGAAAAAGTTAATTTTTTGATATTTCAGAAAAAATAATATAACATTAAAATTTATTTTATTTTATTCTTCTCAACCATTAAGTGGAGTATGGTGATAATGGGGTGCAGCGATGTGGGGGCGACGTGGCGCAATTAAGGAATCCCCTTAATTGCTCGTGGAGGAAGCGTAACTATTGTGTTGTTTCATAAATGAATATGAATAACGACACAATGTAACAAATCAAACTTTTATTAATGAAACATTTTCTTGATCTAATTAAATTACTTATTATGGTTATATAATGTGTGAACTTAATTGGGTTTTTTTTTGGATTTTAAAATACCATTAAGTATTGTGACTGTTGCTAATATAATCGATGAATTGTGATCACATGATTAATATAAATATAGGGATTTAACAAATCCAAATTACTCAAACTAAGGAAGCGATGGCCTCATCTAGTATACTTGCCCCATACGAATACCATTTTTCAGTTCTTAGAAAGGAGGTGTTGTAATTACCCGACCCCAGTTACCTAGAGTCGGTGCATTACTTCGTAACATTGGCATGATCACAAATGATCATGTCTCGAAGGCCCGATTAGTTTAGTAGCCTTGGAAAAACTAGATACATTCATAAATGTTACAGTACATCATAAAGTGAAAACTACAATAACAAAGTCTCCATAGTCCACACTCATATCCTCTTCTGACTATCCCTGCAGGTCATTTATAAAATACTTCTTCACATCCTGAAAAATATTAAAACATTGAAAGGGGTGAGCTCAGATGCTCAGTAAGGATAACAATGTTGTGGAAGCTTTCATAAATAAACATTAACATTTAAGGCAATGTATAACTGAAACAAAAGCCTTTCTCAACTTGAACTTTATCATAATATGGAAAAAAATAAAATTAAATAATTCCATTTACTTACTCACATGGATATTCTACTAGTCGAATAATCTCATGAAATATCAATAACCACTTTCATAATGATGGAATTCATTATGACAGACTATCATAACGACATAGCCAAGGCCTCATGCCAAGACCACAAATAAGATTTTGTCAAGGCCTCGTGCCAAGACACTAGTTTGTCTCATGAGACCTACAGATGCATCGAGGAGCTGTAGCGGGCTCCACCTGTCACTTATTAAGTCCAATGCATTCCTCATATGAACAGGTTGAAACAAATCATAAACCATAACATAATTATATCACCTAAAACATGCATAAAGGAAACATAAGATTTCCACACTTCAATGACAAGATATCAACACAACACATTGATATACTAAAAACTTTATCAAATCTATTTTCAATACCAAAATAAAAGAAAAGTAAAACATGGTATTTATTTTTCTTTTAAAAAATGTTATGGCTTATAGAGGAAGCCGAAACACAAATATTGGTCATGGCAGCGGAGAAGTCGTTGTCACCACATATGTAAGACAAAAACATTCCTTTTGTCGTTTAGTAAAATGCTTTGTAAAAAAATATTCATTTTGAATAAAAGTAAAATTCAAAGGGGTTTATACACCGTATAAAAGAAAGTTGTGTATAAAATAAAATACGTCTCAATGAAAAGAGATTGAGACGAAGTCCTTCCCAAGATCATTTTTTTAAATAAAATAGATCTATTATGTGTATTCAATATAAGTACACATAATTAAAGTACAAATACAAGGTAGGACATAATAATATCATAACATAATTTGAAAGTAGGAGATTAACCCAAAGAATGGAAATTGGGTTAAGAAGTTCCCTTACCTCGTGTCCGAATTGACTCGAATGCTCTTTAACCTCCTGAAAAATAAACAAGAGTTAATCTCTACCTGCTTAAGATCCTTTTTCAAGTTCAATATTCTTTTTATATCACTTATTACCATTTAATGAACATTATGTAATTATTTATGTTAATAACGGTTGTTTTGTCGATCCTAGGTACTTGAGTCAAAAATAAACTTCTTATAATTATACTTTGTTCATGTGGTAAAATATCCATTATATCCATAATTATATTCATGATGTTGATATAATATATATCATATATATCCAGTATATACATTCATTTATAATATTACATAACATTTAGAGGTAAGAAATGAAATGCACCGTTCATGGAGACGGTAAGCCGTACGTACGCATGAACACTACTTTCATTTCTATTTTGTATTTAATGGAATGAAATCATAATATTATAAATATGTATTATACTTCTAGTATAATATCATATATAATATCATTTAATCCATCCTTTATAATCCCACATATGGCATTAACGATTCAAATCACTTTGAGGGGCGGTAGTCCGCACTTCCTAAAATGAAATTATCGCATTTACCCATAATGGAAATCATAAAGTATGCCATAAATGAGAAATATAGAAGCATAAGGAAAACATAAACATAATATATATATAATATATGAAAACAGTGTCATCACAATGGCAACCATTAGGGGTGTTAAAAGAATATTGAACAATCATCGTTTCGTGAGGCAGTATTTCGCCAACCACAGAAACAGTATGTTCTTTAACCATTAGATGAAGGTGTGTGTAAGTTTAAACCAAATTCTTATCATAACAACATCCTAGTATATTTTAGATACTTGTGTTGTTACAAAATAACGTAATAAAAAGATTTTAAGGGGTTGGGGAAGCAAAATAAAACAAAACAACAGTAGAGAAGACATTACCTTAAAATCGGGTAACTATTTTTGATTTGAGCCAAAGGCTTACTTGGGAAGACTTCTGCCAAAAGAGAGGCTTCTAGGAGTAAGGGAGGAAAGTTGAGAGCGTATTTGGGTAGAGGTTGGCTGAGCCAAAAGGCTTTGAAGGTTTGAGTTAGGTGGTAGTGGTGGGGGCCTTTTATAAGAGGAGAGAAGGGGCACTCTTGGAAAGATTGAAATGTTACTTTATTATGAAATTATTTTTCAGATTCTAAAGGTCCCAAACTAATATATTTCGAGGATAAGGTGATAAGGGTTCTAAATATACTCCTACAATAGGTTTTTTACAAGTTTAATCTTAGATTTTACATTATCTTTTCATTTTATTTAAATCGTTATGCATCATCATGGTGTCATACATAATTTAATTTATTTAATGTCTAAAAATTAAAAAACAAATATCATGATGTAGGAAATCGTTTTATCTTTCTAATGAATATTTATAGTCAAAATTATGACTTTTATAACCCCATTTAAAAACTGTTTTACTAAAACAACTCATGTTTGTGACATTTTTATTTTAACATTAAATAAAATGTTTTTAATATCATTTTCCTACCAAAGTGGCTCCATGGAGTCCCCAAGTTGACCCATGGTTTGTCTTTGTCGGAAATGACTCAACCAATAGGGTTAGGACAAGTGTAAAGGTATTTTCATATTTTTTCAAATATCATTTTTACCATAAATTTCAGTAATTACCTTTAATCGCGAATAATTAAACTTAATAGTTACTATTCACCAAAAAACTATTTTAATCCCATTGAACCACATTTTAATTTCTAATGAAAACCATGTATGTCGGATTTTTGAAAATCAAATCACAGAAGTGGTAATGTTTCATTTAAATGAAAAATCATTTTTTAACTACCACTTAGTGGTTTCATTATTCATCAAAAATTGATGTTTTTCAGAATAATGCCAAAATTTCACCCTAAGCCATAATTGATATTCTGGATTCAAAATTATGTCTATTTTATAAAATTCCAAACATATAATTTGCATTAATTAATTTTATAACTAATTCCCGATGTCACAACAAATATCGTGTTTTTAAGAAACAATATATATCAAAACATTGACAATTGTTTATGTCCAATTTCAAAGTCAAATTAATTCTATTGAACACCGTTGGATAAAATGGTAAAAATATATTCTAATTATACTTTAAAACCACTCAATAGTATAATTTATCACTGTAAATTATTTTGATTAAAAATGTTGTTTTAAGTATTTTTCACTATTCATAAAAAATGGAAGTTCTTAGAAAATTACAAAAAATACAACTTAGGATAATTTTGATATTCCAAATACAAAAATGAAGTCCATTTTGAAATATAAAATTTATATAATTTCAAAAAGTGGGTATTACTATTCATAATGGCTACTTTGATTGGTTGCAGTGGGTTAGAACTCGAAGTTGCGTACAATGCAAGCTATTGCATTATTAAATAAGAAGCGTATCGTGGATGCTCGGGGTGTTACATTCTACCTTCCTTTAATAAATTTTGTCCCCACAATATGAAATTTTTCTTTTAAAATAAAAGGTTGAAAATAGAAAATACCTTTTTGTAAAATCCACATCGGAAATAAGGTTAATAAAAATATAAAATTAATAGAAAGAAAGATAAGTGAAAAGGTCACCCGAGATAGCCCATACTAGGATTCTATGAATATATGGATATGGAAGAAAAAAAACCATCATGGTCTAATGGAGAGTTGTAGAAAAGAGGATTAGGAGAAAGTTAACCACAAGAAAATCAAAAACTTCTGATTGGTTAAACGGTCATTGAATCCCCAATTGGAAAAGTTAATCGACAGCGTTTTTGTTTTAAGTTACCTTTCATAAAGTTGATGAATTTATTTAAGAGATTTACTAAGAACATAAGGAAATATACTTACTTGTCATGTAGACTTTCATTCTTTAATAAATTTTTACCACAAACCCATCTTTCACTCCAAATGGTAACATAACTCAAAAATATTCTATTTATCCTAATTGTATAAGGTTCCAAATATTACCACATACCATTTAGATTAGGAAAACTATTTTGTAATAACCAGGGACTTCTTGTAGGCTAGTGGTAGGTAATAAAGGCATATCGCACTATGATTGTGGGTTCGATTCCTGCAGCTTTATCCGACGTGACGGGTTATTCCCCACCCTGCAAGTTGTTCTTTTCCTCAAACTATAGTATTATAATATTCTAAAAATAATCTTCAGAAATGTTTTAACCTTAAACCATACTATCCAATGTTCAACTTTATTCATTCCAACCATTCTAGTTATCCAAAATACCTCAATCCAGAATTTTTCTAAAAGGTCTCTAAATTCTAAAATCAATTGTATCGTCATCTTCTTCAAACAAAGTAAAGTTCCTCTTATTGTCACATACTAAAATATGATGACCTTCATCATATTAAAACCTTAATGAAAACAACAAGTACTACAATACAATCCTTATATATCAAATTATCCTTATAACCAGAATATAATCCTTGAGTCCAAAAGCAACAATACATTAGTTATTCCACTTTAACTCTAGTAACAACATAAGATTTTCCTTGATCCCTTGGAATTTTCTGAGGTATGTTTCCCTGACGCTTATAGAATTCATTTGCATAATTCCCCATTTCCCTAGAATATTAGCATTCAACATTGATAGCCTCTTTAATTCCCTTGCAATCACGAGCCTGGTGACCTTTTTCTCCACATTTATAACAAACTCCCATTCCTTTTAGGCAAGTACCAGGGTGATTCTTCCCACAATTATCACATAATGGAAAATCCTTCTTTCCCTTTTTCCCTTTATCTGTCTCTTGTTCCACCATTCTCTTCTTCTCTTGCTTTACTTTGTTGTCATAAGACATAGAGAATTCATTTTCTGTCTTGATAGCACACAAGACAAAGTCTTCGTACGATGAGAACGATTGTGATACTAATGCACGATGGAGAAATGGTTTTAACCCATCAATGAAACGATCAATCTTACATCTTGGGTTATTTATATAATCTGTAGCATACCTCTCTAACCTTGTAAAGTTGGCCTCATACTTTGCGACATTCTCATCCTCCTTCTTCCTCAGACTCAGAAATTGCCTTTCCATATCTTCTCGATGGACACGAGGAAAGTATTTTTCTAAGAAAAGCTATTTTAACTCCCTCCATTCCATATTAGATACTTATTCATCTTCTTTTGTGTTTTGAATCAGCGACCACCATTGATCGGCATATCCAGTGAGGCGATAAACTTCCATGACAACTTTATCCTTTTCGCTACTCCCCAACGCATGGAATATTTTCACTAAGAATTTTATCCATTGCTTGAATACTTAGGGATTTGTACCCCCATTAAATGTTGGCGGTTGTTTCCCTATGAAGCGGTCTAACATTGATCCCCCACGTTGCGGATCAGGGTGCTCTATACGAGTAAGGTTGTTATTCATAGCCTGAGTTAGTTGTCCCAGTATGGTGATACGTTGATCAGCACCAGTGGTATCTCCTGATCCACAATAATTATCTTGATCAGGAGGGAAATTCCTACATGGAGTGTATTCATTGATATGGTTTTCATTCCTCCCACTTGGCTCCATTTCTAAACAATGTCATAAACTAGATTAGTTTATGAATTAAAATACATATTTCTATACTTGTAAAACACTTAACATAAATTGAACTATTTATGGATATAATCCATAATCATAAAAAGAAATGTTTTCTTTGAGGATGTATATACTCATAAACCATTCATAATGGTTTGTAAATAAAATGAGAATTATCCTAAGCATATCCCATGGGAGTGTCGTAACCAAGAGTGCAGTAAGGCCCGTTGTCGTGCACCAGTTACCATTTGAGTCTATCTCAAAGCGGTGTTTTCGGGTTTTAACCCTAGGTACATCTATGCCAGAGCTGCCTCTACCGGATCGTATCCAGACAGGGATGTATTGCTTGGAAAACTCACAAAATCTCTATAATACCAAAATTCTAGGAAGTTCTTCTATACTAATCCTCAAAGTCTATCTTTGGGCTATCTGCTATAATCAGAGTTTGTCTAAATCTATCTTCCAAGGATAGTACTAAAATTCCTCTGATACCAACTGTAACGCCCTGACCCAAGTTACCCAGAGTCGGTGCATTACTTCGTAACATTGGCATGATCATAAAAGATCATGTCTCAAAGGCCCGATTAGTTTAGTAGCCTTGGAAACACTAGATACATTCATAAATGTTACATTACATCATAAAGTGAAAACTACAATAACAAAGTCTCCATAGTCCACGCTCATATCATTTTCTGACTATCCCTGCAGGTCATTCATAAAATACTTCTTCACATCCTGGAAAATATTAAAACATTGAAAGGGGTAGGCTCAGATGCTCCTTAAGGATAACAATATTGCGGAAGCTTTCATAAATAAAAATTAACATTTAAGGCAATGTATAACTAAAACAAAATCCTTTTTCAACTTGAACTTTAGCATAATATGGAAAAAAAATGCCATTTACGTACTCACATGTATATTCTACTAGTCGAATAATCTCATGCAATATCAATAACCACTTTCATAATGATGGAATGCATAATGCCAGACTATCATAACCACGTAGCCAAGGGCTCGTGCCAAGACCACAAATAACATTTTGTCAAAGCCTCGTGCCAAGACACTAGTTTGTCTCATGAGACCTACCGATGAATCGAGGAGCTAGAGCGGGCTCCACGCCTCACTTATTATGTCCAATGCATTCCTCATATGAACAGGTTTAAACATATCATAAACCATAACATAATTATATCACATTAAACATTCAAAAAGGAAACATAAGATTTCCACACTTCAATCAAAAGATATCAACACAACACATTGATATAATAAAAACTTTATCAAAACCATTTTCAATACCAAAATAAAAGAAAAGTAAAACATTGTATTTATTTTTCTTTAAAAATAGTTGTGGCTTATAGAGGAAGTCGAAACACAAATAATGGTCACGAGAGTGGAGAAGTCATTGTCGCCGCATACATAAGACAAAAACATTCCATTTTTCGTTTAGTAAAATGCTTCGTAAAAAAATATTCCTTTTTAATAAAAGTAAAATTCAAAGGGGTTTATACACCGTATAAAAGAAAGTTGTGTATAAAATAAAATATGTCTCAATGAAAGGAGATTGAGACGAAGTCCTTACCAATATCATTTTTTAAATAAAATAGAACTATTATGTGTATTCAATATAAGTACAAATATATAAAGTACAAATACAAGGTAGGACATAATAATATGATAACATAAATTGAAAGTAGGAGATTAACCCAAAGAATGGAAATTGGGGTAAGAAGTTCCCTTACCTCATTTCTGACTTGACTCGACCGCTCTTTAACCACCTGAATAATAAACTAGAGTTAATATCTACCTACTTAAGAACCTTTTTCAAGTTCATTATTCCTTTTATATCACTTATTACCATGTTATGAACATTATGTAATTATTTAAGTTAATAACGGTCGTTTTGTGGAACCTAGGTACTTGAGTCAAAAATAAACTTCTTATAATTACACTTTGTTCATGTGGTTAAATATCCATTATATCCATAACTATATTCATGATGTAGATATCATATATATCATATATATATCTAATATATACATTCATTTATAATATTACATAACATTAAGAGGTAAGAAATGAAATGCACCGTTCATGGAGACGGTAAGCCGTACGTACGCATCAACGCTACTTTCATTTCTATTTCATATTAAATGGAATGAAATCATAAAAGTATAAAGGTGTATTATAATTCCAGTATAATATCATATATAATATCATTTACTCCATCCTTTATACATCCAACATATGGCATTAACGATTCAAATCACTTTGAGGGGGCGGTAGTCCGCACTTCCTAAAATGAAATTATCGTGTTTACCCATAATGGAAATCATAAAGTATGCCATAAATGAGAAATAAAAAAGCATAAGGAAAACTTAAACATAATATATATATATCATATATGAAAATATTTTCATCACAATGGCCACCATTATGGGTGTTAAAAGAATATTGAGCAATCATCGTTTCGTGAGGTAGTATTTCGCCACCCACAGAAACAATATATTCTTTAACCATTAGACGGAGGTGTGTGTAAGTGTAAACCAAATAATAATCATAAAAACATCCTAGTATATTTTATATACTTGTTTTGTTACAAAAGAAAGGAATAAAAAGAGCTTAAGGGGTTGGAGAAGCAAAATAATACAAAACAACATTAGAGAAGACATTACCTTAAAATCGGGTAACTCTTTTTGATTTGAGACAAAGGCTTCATTGGAAAGACTTCTGCCAAAAGTGAGGCTTCTAGGAGTAAAGGAGGGAAGTTTAGAGAGTATTTGGGCAGCGTTTGGCTGATCCAAAAGGCTTTTATGGTGTGAGTAAGGTGGTAGTGGTGGGGGCCTTTTATAAGAGGAGAGAAGGGGCACTCTTGGAATGATTGAAATGTTACTTTATTATGAAATGCTTTTTCGGATTATAAAGGTGCAACACTTATATATTTCGAGGATAAGGTGATAAGGGTTCGGAATATACTCATCCAATAGGTTTTTGACAATTTTATGTGTTATATTTTACATTATCTTTTCATTTTATTTAAATCGTTAATTAATGAGGTAATCGTTGCATCATCATGGTGTCCTAAATAATTTAATTTATTTAATGTCTAAAAATTATTAAAAAATATCATGATGTATGAAATCTTTTTAGATTTCTAATGAATATTTATAGTCAAAATTATGACTTTTATAACCCCATTTAAAAAAAAATTTAGTAAAACAACTCATGTTTGTGACATTTTTATTTTAATATTAAATAAAATGTTTTGAATGTCATTTTCCTACCAAAGTGGCTCCATGGGCTCCCCAAGTTTACCCAAGGATTGTCTTGGTCGTCCATGACTCATAAAATAGGGGTAGGACAAGTGTAATGGTATTTTCATATTTTTATAATATCATTTTTACCTTATATTTCACTAATTACCTTTAATCACAATTTATTAAACTTTAAAGGTACTATTCACAAAAAAATTATTTTAATCCCATTAAACCAAATTTTACTTCATAATGACAACCATGTATGTCAGATTTTTTAAAATCAAATCACAGAAGTGGTAATGTATCGTTTAAATGAAAAATCAGATTTTTAACTACCACTTAGTGGTTTCATTATTCATAAAAAATTGATGTTTTTCAGAACAATGCAAAAATGTCATCCTAAGCTATAATTTATATTCCAAATTCAAAAATTATTTCTATTTTTCAAAATTCTAAACATATAAGTTTCATTAATTAATTTTATAAATAATTCCCACTATCACAACAAATATCATGTTTTTATGAAACAATATATATCAAAAGATTGACAATTGTTTATGTCCAATTTCAAAGTGAAATTAATTCTAATGAACACCATTGGATAAAATGGTAAAAATATATTCTAATTATACATTAAAATCACTCAATAGTATAAATTATTACTATAAATTATTTTGATTAAAAAAGTTGTTTTAAGTATTTTTCACTATTCATAAAAAATGGAAGTTCTTATAAAATTACAAAAAATTAAACATAGGATAATTTCGATATTCCAAATAAAAAAATGAAGTCCATTTTGAAATATAAAATTTATATAATTTAAAAAAGTGTGTATTACTATTCATAACGACTACTTTGATTGGTTGCGGTGTGTTAGAACTCGAAGTTGCGTACAATGAAAGATATTGCATTATTGAATGAGAAGCGTATCGTGGAAGATTGGGGTGTTATAGGTGTTGTCATTGGGCTTCACTCTTGAAGAATCCCAAGTAGATATTCAACACATAATGTTTGAGAGGAACCAACTACGGGATAAGTGAATGTTAATAGAGATTACCACCCGAGCGATGTTATCCAAGCCACCCCAAGTGTTTGTCACCATCTCACACCTAACCCTTCGTTCTTATGCGGGTGTTATAAGTGGTTATGTAAAAATACCATAGAACTATGATTATGTGAATTATTTTTGAATAATTAGTGTGCATTCATTTTATTATTGTTACATTGCGTATAGTTTTTAAAACACTCATTGTATTTCTAGTTAATATTCAACTAAGAAATATATATTGAAGAATTAATTTATTTTGAAATTAAATAATATTTTAATAAAATATTATTATTATATTTTTATTTATTTTTATTAAAAAGAAATTGTAATATAATTTTATGAATGTAAATGTCATTTTTATTATGTTTTGAAAGATGTTTTTGTCAAAACCTATGAATTTTCTATAAATGTTAGTTTTTATTTTAAAATTAAAAATAGACATATTTAGAAATATATTTAGGTGAATTAAATATTATTTTTGGAATCAGGATATTTAAATTATCCATTGGTGGAATTTTCTTAATTTTCTGAGACAATCAATTTTTTGGGTAAAAAATTAAATACTGTTTAAATATATAATGTTTTTATGACATCATAATGACCAAATAGTGATGTAATAAAATACTATAAACATTATGTTCGGCCAATATATGATTTACCAATAATATAATGTGATTTTTGGTTTGTTTTATTTATTTTACAAATCTTTGGTGGACCGTTCAAGGATTATAAAACATTTAGTCATTTTTAATTGTTTTCCTTGGGAGTGTTACTCACCTTCACATAATCCACCCTATTATTTTTAGAAGTATATCTAACATATAAAATATTTTTTTCCACTCCCCTTTGGAAAAAAACCATGTGCAAAAACCATGGGATGGTTTGTGGTTTTGATTAGTTTAATGTGAGGTGTCCCAAACCTAAATAATAAAAAATTCCCTCTCCTTTCCTATATAATCCCACCCAAGCTCCCACTTCATCTTTACTCAAAGAATTTGGAGTTTGACCAAACCCTTCACTCCTATCACTATAATCCTCCCAAGGTGACCCAAGAGCCAAAAAATCCTCTTTCAAGATTCACCCAAGCATTTGGAATCTCACTTTCAAGTAATGGATTTGTTCCTTTCAAATTTTTGTCAAATATTCTTTAAGTTGTTTTTTCCTTTTGTTTTCAATTAAACATGTTGGAGTATGATTTCAAACCGCCCCAATACTACCCTATTTATTTTTGTATAATGGGATACCCTTTTATCTCTCATTAATGCCTCTCATGTACACTGGTTACCATGCCAAAAATCCGTGAGGGATTTCTCTCTTCTCTTTTATATCCAAGGAATTATTTTGTATTATGAATCTAAATTCCATTATGTTTGGTAGAAAATGTATCTATATGACCCACATACTATCCATTTAATGTAAATATGATGATACAACAATTTCTCTTTCATCAAACTTTTTCATGAATCCTTAGGTCACGCTATTATGCTGCCAAAATTGCACCGCGTTTTCCCAAGCCAAGATCATTGTGTAGTGAATACCATACCCATGGATCAATCAAGGGTATTGACCTTTATGCACATATAAATTTTTAATGGTAATTTCTTGTGTTTATTACACATTAATTAATAATATAAAAACTTATGATTTTGATTGATTACATGTTATATGATCTGTGTGGCACACCTATTCAAGAAATTAAATGTTTAAGAAAGGGTGTGCCCTCATAGTGCTCCATTGCATGGGGTAAAGTATAGTATCATGATACATCCTGTGAAATGGATGTTGACCCATTCTAATTAATTTTCATTGATTATTTACTCATGATTCATGTGAAATGAGGTTTTACTTATGATCCATGTGCAATGAACCTTAGCTCATTCTAATTCCAAGTTAACTGTTGTTGCCACATTTCCATGTTATGTTTATCATTATTTATCATACCTTTATGTTCATGTTTCTCTTTTGCTCCATTGATATTACTATTTTCCAATATTTGATTTATTCCTAATTTTATTCCATGTTTATTCCTTTACTTGGATTTATAGTTCCCCTTTTTTTAAGCATGTCCTCAGGTTATCACATGCAATTCTGCGTACGATGGAATGTACTAGTCATGTAAAGGATGTTTTCAAAAACGATGTTGTATTTCAGGTTTTAAGTTTTTATGTAATGATACTAAAACCCAAAGACACTGGACCTCTCGATCTTCTATGTTGTAACAAGTCATATTTATGTAATAAATCGTGATTTAGTTTGTAATAAAGAAAATGGTTATCATAGTTGGTATTAGAGGATAGGTTTTGTTATTTTTGGGATTAGGATTAGAAAAACCTAATGGATAATTAGATACAATACTAAGTATAATATAAAACTCCATATGTTTTTGTGTATATTTAGTAAGTGGTTTATCAAGAAAATACATCCCTGTCTGGATATGAGCAGGTTGAGGCAACTCTAGCACTGATGTACCTAGGGGTGAAAACCCTA
Source organism: Viscum album (assembly GCA_963277665.1). NCBI lineage: Eukaryota > Viridiplantae > Streptophyta > Magnoliopsida > Santalales > Viscaceae > Viscum > Viscum album. The sequence continues at coordinate 1,540,909,508 of OY728135.1, read as the reverse complement.
ACAAGGAGTTTTGGGCTTGACTTATGGTATCCTAGTACATGACAATGTGCCTTACTACACTCTAGGTTATGACACTCCCAGGGAATACTCATTGGTAAATTCAAAAAAAATAGAATTAACCATTATTAAGGTAAAAACAATTACCCTAATAATATATTTTAGAAAGTAGATCTAAAGCCTATATATTCATAAGTTATGCAAATAAAAGTTTTTAATATGTCGTCAGTTTAGTCCTTGGATTAGTTTTTATGTGTTACCCATAACTTTTCTTTTATTCTAGCCAATGGAAAGTAATAGGAGGAATCGGTCTAACAACCGACGTGAAGATCAATGTGATGACTGTGCTAATAGGATGCCCAATCCGATGAGAGAGAGAATACAAAAACATTACCATGATTCTCTCTCCGTTAACTCATTCTTTGAATAGAAACATGGGTCATGTGTAACGTTCAACCCACCCAAAGAAAGAATAAGTCACTATCGAGAGCTCCATGAGACAAATTCCTCCTACTTTTAACGGATCATACAATCCATAAATAGCCAAACAATTGATCAAATCCATTGAAAAGTTCCTATTTATCCTTCAATATTCGGAACCAGGGAAGGTTCTTCTAGCTGTATATCGTATGGAGGGTTAAGATGATAAAGGTTGGACATTGATAAAAAATACGAATCTAGAGGAGGAGATCATATATTTTGAATGGAAGGATTTCCAGAAGATGTTTTTCGATTAATATTTTCCTTTCACCCACAAAATTAAGATGAAAAGGGAAATCCCTTCCCTCATGAAAAAAGAAGACGAATCTGTTAGAGCGTATGAAAAATAATTCAAAAGGTTTGCATGATATTCCTCCATCTTTGTCATTACCCTCTAATGAAATGTTGACAACTTCTTTGGTGGGATGTATCCTAGCCTGCGGAATGTGGTGGAGATCCATCACTTCAACAGATATGAGGAAATTGTTTGATGTGCCCTCAATGTCGAAGTGGAGATCGAATAATCTCAGGGGTATCATGGGGATAAGAAGAAAAATGTAGACTTAAATGTTGGTGGGCCGATGGATAAATCCAACGGTGCTAATAAGATACAACACCACACTTGCCAATGGTGCATAAAGAAACACCCCAAAAATTGTCTGAAGGGGACGAGGAAATACTTTCGGTGTGGATGAGAAGGGAACCTATCTATAAACTGTCATCATGAAAAAGTCGTGGCTATGATAGAGGATAGGAGCACTCCATTCGAATTTCAACGCATTGTTCGTGGCTTCAACTGAAAAGAACAAGGGAATCTTGCAAATCAGTGCCCTAAGCTATGGGTTTTGGGAGGAAACCAACAACCTCAAAGTCAGTAAGGACTAGCTTTTTCCATCCCTACTACATACGTGATCCCTGAAAACAATTTCGTGAGAGGTACTCGAGTTATTCATTAAAGAATTGTGAATGTACTTTTTGATTATAGACCTACTCATTATTTTAAATCCCAAATTTATAGTAGAATAATCTGATAACCACCACAAAACAAGGATGTGAAGATGTAAGTGAGTATAGAAAATGGGTAAATCATTTGATCCCATGAATATATATCCTCCCCTATCATATTATGTGGAGTGAACTTCCTAGTGAACCTCATCATAATCCCTCTGGTGGAATATGATGGAATTATTTTCATTGATTCAATTACCCTATATAGATCCAACATAAATTTATGTGGGAGGGAAATCACTCTCCATGTGGATAATCGAATCCTGATTCTGTACAAGTTCAATGAGTTAGATGAATATTATTTAGCTACATCATCTCAATCATGGATATTACTACCCTATGTGAAATCGTATCTAGCTTATATGATTCATTGTAAAGAGTAAAACATCTTTGAATACATGCCTATTTTGAAGGAATTCACTAAAGTGTTTCCTAAGGAATTTCCTTGTAATCCACTTATAAGAGAGGTTGAATTCTCAATTGACCTTATACCTGGGGAGTTTCCAATATCAAAGAGTCCATATTGAATGGCTATTGTGGAGCTTGAGGATTTGAAGAAACAACTATAGGAGAACTTGGATAAATGGTTTAGACTCCCATGTGCTTCACCATGGGGTGCACCAGTCCTCTGCATCAAGAATAAGGATGGGTCAATGTTCTTTTTCATCGATTATCATGAGCTTTAGAAAATCACAATAAATAACAAGTATCCTCTCCCATGAATTTATGACGTGTTCAATCAGCTACATAGAGCACAATACTTGTCCAAGGTGGATTTTTGTTCATGATATTATCAAGTATGTGTGAACATGGAAGATATCCCCAGTACTCCTTTTTGTATATGATGCGAGCACTATGAATTCATATTAATTCCTTTCAGACTTACTAATGCTCCAGTAATCTTCATGGACATGATGAATAGTGTCTTTTGAGATTACCTCGACATATTTTGTCTAATCTTTATAGATGATATTCTCATATAATCTAAAACCACGGAGGAACATGAGGGGCATAGAAGAACTATACTATAGTCCTTGAAAAAGGAAACTCTCTTTGAAAACTACATCAAGTGTGAGTTCTATTTGAAGGAGGTCTCATTCTTGGGCCATATCATCACAAAAAATGGGATATCTGCGGATCTCTCCATGACAGCTGCTATAGAGGGATGGCTAAGGCCAACATCGGTAATAGATATATGTAGCTTCTTGGGGTTATCTGGATATTATCAATGATTTTTGACAAATTTCTCACAATTTTCTATACCTCTTACCAAGCTATCATAGAAGGGAGTAAAGGTTTATTTGAGTAATGAATGTGAAGAAAGCTTCAAGGAGTTAAAAAAGAGGCTTATCACTGTTCATGTTCTCACTTTACCCACAAGTGGAGAAGTTTTTATGTTATAAATTGATTCTTCGAAAAAAGGAATGGGTTTTGTGTTGATGAAAAATGAAAGTGTCATTGCATATGCCTCAAGGGAATTAAAAGTTCATGAGCAGAATTATCCAACACCCGATCTGAAGTTAGCTATAGTGATCTTCGCCTTAAAAACTTGGCAGCATTATCACTTTGGGGAGAAGTATGAAATATATATAGACCACAAAACCCTAAAGTATATATTTACATAGAAAGTGTTGAACAACCACAAACGATGATGGTTAGAGATGATCAAAGACTACGACTGCTCAATCAGTTACCACCCTAGGAAAGTAAACTAGGTGGAAGATGTTATAAGTAGAAAATACCCAGTTATTCTATCACTTATGAGAACATAGAAGGATAAAATCTTCTTATATTGGAAGAATATGGACATGGGAATCATAAATAAGGGAACATCATCATTCCTTTCACAAATTATCGCTCAACTGTCTCTTTGGGAAAGGTTAATGGATGATCAAAGGGATGATGTGTGAATTCAGAAGAATGTGAAAGCTTTCAACAGAGGGTAATCCTCAGATTACAATTTTAATGAAGAAGGAATTATGAGATTTGGGAAAATACTAAGTTTTTCTTCATGTTCAGAGATGAATAATGAACTTTTTGATGATGCACATATTTCAAATTTTTCTATTCACCCAGGAAACACAATGATGTATCGAGATCTCTAAGATCATTATTGGTGGGATAATATGAAGAAGGAGATTGAAGAGTATACATCAATGTGTCTGATGTGTCAGCAAGTGATGGTAGTGAGTCATAAGTCTAAGGGGATGATGCAAATATTTCCCATACTAGCATGGAAATGGGAGAAAATCACCATAGACATTGTCCCCGGACTTTCAAAGGCATCCAAAGGCAACAATGAAATCTGGGTAGTTGTGGATCGTCTTACAATGTCTGCACACATCATTGCAATTCATAAGCATTTCTCATTGGATCAACTGACAAAAATATATATTAGGAAATTGGTACGTCTATATAGAGTAAAACAATATATTTTATCCGATCAAGATCCAAGATTAACCTATATTTTTTGGAAGAGTCGTCAACATGCTCTGGATACTGAGCTCAACATCAGTTCAACATGTCATTCTCAAAATTATGGAAAACCTGAGCAGACTATCCAAACACTTGAGGATATGTTTAGAGAATGCTCAATAGAACTTTTAATGGATAATGGTATCAGCATCTTCCACTAGTTGAATTTTCCTATAATAACAGTTTCCACTCAAGATTCCAAATGGCACATTATGAAGCCCTGTATGGGACGAGGAGCAGAATACCGGCGTTTTAGGATGAAGTTGGTGAGCATATGATGGTAGGACCAGAAATTATTGAAGAAATGGTAGAGATAGTGAAAACCATTCAACATAATATCATGGTATCCCAGAGTCAACAGAAGAGTTATGAAGATAACCATTGATGATACCTAGAGTTTCATGTTGGAGAAATTGTATTTCTACACATATCTCCATGGAATAAGGTCATGAGGTTTGAAAAGAAAGGGAAGTTATGTCCTCGGTACATCATCCCCTTCGATATTCTTGATCGTGTCGGGGTTGTGGCCTTTTGACTAGAACTTCCACGTAACACGTCCAAAGTAAATTATGTCTTTATTATATCCCTGTTAAGGAACTACATACTTGACCATTCACAAGTACTCTCTTAGGAGGTAGTACGGATAGAGGATGATCTTTCTTATGAGGAGCAACTAGTGAAGATCTTATATTGTAGAGAAAATGTTCTACAAAATAATATAATTCCCCTCATCAAGGTGTTTTGGAGAAACCACATGTTTGAATAAGTGATGTGGGAATCAGATGATGTGTTGAATCATTGTTAACCACATCTGTTTTAGTGTGGGAAAATGAAATTTTGAGGGTGAAATTTCTTAAGTGGGGAAGATTGTAACGACCCAAACATTCATTAATGATAATTTATCATGATATAATTAAATGTCTTATTATGGTTATATAATGTGTGAAATTCATTGCTTTTATGTTTTTAGATTTTAAAATACTGTAATGAATAGTCACTGTTGCTATTATAGTCACTGAACAGTGATCACATGATTAATATAAATATAGGGCACTAACAAATCCAATTTACTCAGACTAAGGAAGCGATGTCCTCATCCGTTATACTTTCCCTGTATGAAGACCATTTGTCAAAGCATAAAGGATGTGATGGCAATGGGATTCTCTCTTGACCATGACCATGCCAAGATAGAACACGTTAAGCTCTAGTGGAACCAACTACGGGAGAAGTTGAAGTTAATAAGGATTACCACTCGAGCGATGTTATCTGAGCCACCCCTAGAGTATGTAACCATCTCACACCTTACCCTTTGGTATTATACAGGTGTTATAAGGAGTTATATAACAAGACCTTATCAGTGTGATTATGTGCATTATTTCTGTATCAAGAATGTTCATTCATTTTGTTATTGTTACTTTGCAAATAGTTTTTAAAACACAATTAATATTTCTAGTTAATATGAAACTATGTAATATTTTTTGTTAAATTAATGGATTTATGAATTTAATAATATTTTATTAAAATAATAATATTTTAAATTTTATTATATATAAATTATCATATAATTTTATGAATGCAATTTTAATTTTTATTAAGGTTTGAAAGATGTTTTTTTCAAAACTCATGAATTTATGATAAATGTCAATTTAGATTTAAAAAGAAAAAATTCACATATTTATAATCATATTTAGATAAAAAGAATATTATTTTTGTATTTAGGGTATCAAAATTATCGAATGGTGAATTTTTCATAATTCTTTTTGGCAATCAAAATTTTGGGTAAAAAATTAAATACTGTTTAAATATATAATATGTTTTATGACATCATAATAACCCAATAGTGATGTAAAAAAATAGTATAAACATTATTTTCGACCAATATATGTTTCAACATTAAAAGAATGTGATTTTTGGTGTGTTTTATTTAATTTACAAAGAATTGGTGGACCCTTCAAGGATTATAAAAAAGTTTTTCTTTTTAAATTTGTTTCCATGGGAGTGTGACAAACCTTCACATAAGACACCCTACTATTTTAAGAATTTAGGCCATTGGAATTATAAAATATTTTTTTCCACTCCCCTTTGGAAAAAAACCATGGGCAAAAACCATGGTCTGGTTTGTGGTTTTGATTAATTTAATGTCAGGTGTCACAAACATAAATAATAAAGAATTCCCTCTCCTTTCCTATATAAACCCACCCAAGTTCCCACTTCCTCTTCATTAAAAGCCTTTGGTGTATGAACAAAACCTGTCCTACACTCACTAGACTCCACCCAAGGTGACACAAGCTCCCAATAATACTCTTTCATGCATCTCCCAAGAATTTGGGATCACACATCCAAGTAAGGGATTTCATCCTTTCTCATTTTTTTCAAATTTTCATTAAGATGAAATGCCTTTGTTTCAATTAAAAATGTTGGGGTATTATATAAAAACTCCCCATACTTCTCTATTTGTGTTTGGATGATGGAAGACCCCTTTCTATCTTATTAATGCCTCTCATATACACCCGTTACCATGCTGAAATTCCATGAGGGATTTCTCTCTCCTCTTTTACATCCAAGTAATTATTTTGTATTATGCATCTAAATTCCATTATGTTTATTAGGAAATGTATCCATATGAAATCCTTACTTTCAATTTCATATAAATATTATGAGACACCCATTTCCCTTTCATCAACCATTTTTATGAATTCTTTTTTCATGCCGTTATGCTGCCAAAATTGCACTGCATTTTCATAGGCCAAGATCATTGTGTAGTGAATTCCAAACCCATGTGTCTATTAATGGTATTCACCTATATGCACATATTCATTTTTAATGGTACTTTAATGTGATTATTACACCTTACATAGTTGTGGAATATCTTATGATGTTGATTTATTCCATATTATATGATCCATGTGGCACACTTATGCATGAAATGAAATGTTAATGAAAGAGTGTTCCCTGATAGAGCTCGAATGCATTGGGTAAAGTATAGTATTAGAATATGTCATGTGCAATGGGTTTTTACCCATGAAAATTCATGTGCAATGAGGATTTTCTCATGCTTCAGGTGAAAGGCGGGTCTACTAATGCTTCATGTGCAATGAGCCTTGGCTCATGCTAATTCCATGTTATGTGTTGTTGACACATTTCCATGTTATGATTATCATTCTTTATCACGAATTTATGTTCATGTTTCTCTTGTGCTCCATTGATATTCCTATTTTCCAACATGTATTGTATGCCTCATGTTATTCCATGTTTATTCCCTTAATGGGAATTATATCTCACCCTTTTATTATTCATGTCCTATGGTTATCTCATGCAATTCTAACTACAAGGGAATGTAGTGATCATGTAATGGAAATTTTCTATAAATATGTTGTATTTCATGTTTTAATTTGTTATGAAATGATCATAAGAACCAAAAACACAAGAAATATTGATCCTCAATGTTGTAAAAAGTTAATTTTACGTAATAAATCATCATTTAGTTTGTAATAAGGTACATGGTTTTCATACAAAATGATGTAATGTAACAAAAACGTTGCGACATGTTCTTTTTTATTAAAAAATGATTTGGTGAGTGGGGAATTGAAACCATGATAAATATTCTGATGAACCTCTAGTGTGTTTCCTCTCAAAAAAAGAACAAAAAACACCAGTGGAATGTCAAATACTTCAAATTGGACCCCTTGAACCTTCGAGGACCAAATTCTAGGGAAACGAATGTCAAGTGTGGAAGGGGTTCAAACATTTTCATGTTTTACCATTCTTATTCCAAATGATGAACACAGATTAACCCATGAATATGTTAACCTAAATATTGGGAATTAATGGAGAAGGGAGACTTATTTTATGATTTATCTATCTGATATTAAATTATCACTTATGTCCCTTGAATTAAAATCCCAGTCCTCCCCCAATTTTTAAACTACCAACACAGAGGGCATGGGCCGACGCGAACAAGGCCTGTGGCCATACACATGTGTGTTCATCAAGTGTGAAATAATGTAATTTATGAAATGAGAATTCAAGGTATCTAGAGTAAATGTGGAACCCTTACGATCCCATAAGAACAGACATATCAAGAAACGGACCACCAGAGAAACTCCAGTGGTCCATAGAAGAAACCAACTACGACGACGGGTGGAGGCTTACAGAAGAGGTAGTGGACAGAGGGAGGCATTGCGTGGTAGTGGCAGGGAGGTGTAGCATAGACTGGTTCCACGTGGGATCGTCAGCCCATGTCCGAGCCACTTGGGTGACCGAAAGAGGCCGCGACTTTGGTGTCGGAGTGCCGTAATGCCACGCTGGTCCCACATTGACCGTGTCAAACCCACTGACTCGGTCCATGGGTGATGTGGAGGTAATGAATGGGGAAACTAAATAATGTTTTTTGATGAATGGATGAGGTTGTGTTGTGCCTATATGGGTGAACCAACCTCCTACGGTGGGTCGGAAAACACAGAAGGGCCCACGCTACTGGGCCGGACCTGCGCTATTGGGCTGCACCCACCATATAAGGTCGGGCCGAACCTACGACCCAATGGGACTGGCCTAAGTCATACCAGGTCTATTCGACCAGGACTAGGTCGGGTCGGTCGGTCAGGGACTAGTCGAGTTGGACCGGCCCGGTCAAACCAGACCCGAACCCTACCGGACCCCGTTTCACTAAATAACACATTTCTCTCAATCCAGGCCAACAATTGATGTTAGGTAAGTGGGGTTAGGACCCTTGAATGTATGAATCCTTTAAATATACTATACGTGTGTTTTGGGGGAGTTTGGTCTATAGATGGGTTGTATTAGACTCGAATCCAACCGGGCCCTTTTTACAAAAGCGCCCATATCATACAGATCAGGGGAATGTTTGACACACCGTCTGTTGTGTTGGGACACATATGATGAGATAGTTCTTTGGGTTACTCTATGTGGGAATTACTAGAAGTTGAGGTATCGATGATGGTTTTAATAGAATATCCTAATGGATTCCATCATGTTATGCTTAGAAATCTAGATGATGGTTGTGACGTGAAGCAAAATAGCGACCATGTGTGGATTAACATCTAGAGACCCTGTGTGTATCATAATCTAGAGACCCAATGTGGATAAGTATAATGTGAAAATGTATGTATTAGAACCCAGTGATCCTGTTGGGGTCAACACCTAGCGAACGTGTGTGGGTCAGCACCTAGCGACCCCATGTGGATCACCAGCAGAGGGCCTCAACAAAATAAGATGATCTAGATTTATGACTAATCATATTTACATATGTACTTAAGTTATACCTAGTGTGAGTTGTGTCCTATTCTTCATGATTTACTTTGATATATTGTTATGTGTTTTTTCCATTGTGGATTACTGTGAGACCTGAGTTAGTCTCGGGGTCCCTAATAAGTATTATTCTACTCACCCATGCAGGGGATACACCTGCACCTATTGTTTTTTTGTAGACAACAGACAACATTGACTGGGAAATTGTGGATCTAGGGCTAGATGGTTCTCAGAGGTTGATCAATAGAAATGGTTTTCTATAGTGACATTCGAGGTAGAGATGTACCTACCCTTCTCATAGGATCCTTGGAAAATGACCACTATAGCTTATACTTCTTTTGATGGACTTTTCTTTTAACTGGGATTGTATTCCGGCCCCCCTTTACATTTAGTTTACACACAGTACTATCATTAGTGATACATTGTGGCGGTTGTGCCTTTTTTCATTCCATTGTTTTTTAATTTGTGTAGTATTCCTAGTCATTTTTTGAATAGGATAAAAGTTAATTCCTTCCATATTTGGGATATTCCTTTCATGTGTTAGTCTACCTCCCCTGGACAATGGAAGGTGGGATTGAGGTAGTCACATCACGGGCCATGGGGGGTGGGTCATGACAATGTGGTAACAGAGGGTGGTAGGTTCTACTAGAATAAATAAGAGTGTGTATTTTCAATTAGGGAAATAATGTAATGTGTTTTGAGTTTGGATTTCAGTACAAGGAGTCCAGTGGTGGTTCAGTGGCCAACGTATCCATGCACCTAGACCCTAAATTCTGTTTTCCGACTTGGTATACAAAACAATTGGTATTAGGTGTTTTGGAATTGTCTTTATCTGGATAAATTTTGAGTTAACTCACCATGTATAACTTACTGACCATAGAACATATTTTTCTCTACTGGATTCCTCCACGAAGAAAGCTAGCTATGATTTCAGTGAGACATCACGACAATGGTCCACTGAGTGAAGAGGAATCGGTTCAAGGACCACTTACTATGATAGCAACATGGGGTGGTGTACCCATAGCACCACCACCCGGATAGCATCATTTGATTCCAACCCCACTAATGGATAGTGCACACCAACTGAGCGCACTTCAAAAGTTCTATAGATAGAGGAATTAGTAGTTTTGAGAGAAGAAATATCCTCAGGTAGATGAGGATTGGATAGTGGTAGTTACTTAGGGTTTTCTTCTTATAGAGACACATACAGAATAGATGGTGGTTTCAGCCACAAGCCTTTTTCAGGTCATGATACGGAGATGGGGGAGTTTGATGCTCTAGACGAATGAGGTGGTAGCCATATTCTGGTCAGACATCAAGAGACTCTTCAGGGTAGAGTTATTTGTAGGGACACTATGCTCAGTGCATATTTAAGAGTTACTACACCAATAGTAGGGTCGTATGACTATTTCCCACTACTCATTAAGGATAACTGATCACTCCTACTACTCCGCTAACATGGTATGATACCCTTTATTTAGGGCCAAGAACTTTGAGCATGGTCTACGGAAAAATATCAGGGTGTCGATGGTTTCTCTCAGCATCCCGATTATAATGACCCATACTTTATATACATTGTTATTACTTCAGAATTGAAGCACACTTATTACAACATATAACAAAACCAGGAAAGGACCTTATTTGTATAGTGTCTTTAGAAACTGGGAAGCATAAACAACTGGTTCATAAAGCATCTACACTGTGTCCCATTTATTTCATCATATCTATAGTCCCTTTTGGCATATCTTACTTAATAACCTTCTTCCTAACCTGGGGAAAGAAAACATACAACAGGGTGATATCAAATCCCTATGAGGGTTAACAACAGAAATATCAATCACATCATATTCATAAGAACATAACATTTTGGAAATCTTACCCTACAAAAGAGATCATAATTTCATAACATGGGATAAATCATGGTAGTGAAACATAACCACAATATTCATAACATAAAACATGAATCTTTGTGGAATACACACATAATCATATAGAATCATTTCTTATTAGTCAAGATTCATTTCCAAGACTATCTTAGTGGAAAAAGTCCATTTCTGAACCGAGTTCATTCCTCGTTTCAGTCCTGTTTCACTGAACCGGTTTAACCTGCCATTCCAGCCATGTCTATCTCATGAGATATAAAATCTTTAACCAATGCATTGGAGGGAGATAAAGGTTCCACCCATCTCATAATGATACCATTATTATGTGTTCCACAAAATCATAAAATCATACATCATTGAATAACCCATGTAATAAAAATTGGATTCTTAAACATAATGACTTCATAAAACAATTCATATAAGATAAAGGAATTCATAAAAATAATTCCATCACAACATAATCAAGTCAATTTAATAATAGGGATATAAACAGAACCCTATATTATCTGAGATGGAAAATAATTTTGGTAAAACACTTGAACTCCATTATTGAGGAAAACATCCTTTCTACATCAAAAACACTTTTCCTTTCTTATCATGTCATAAAATTCTAAACTAAAAGAAGTTGATTAAAGATAAACTTGAAAACATGTAAAGGAATATTCTTGGAAATAATTTTTTAAAAATCCATTCATTCCGTATAAGTTAAAAAAACATTCTTCTCGTACTTTTGTCATAAAAGTCAAAAAGAACCTCGTACGAAAAACGACAAAAGATTCATTTCATATCATTTACTATAAACTCACCGAAGGGTAAAATTGGATTTAAACAATTGTAGGTGGATGGAAATAATATTACATATTGAGGAAACATGTATGTGGATGATAAAATACACCCCCATTAAATTCCAAATTATAATCAATCTCGGATAAAAATGTGATTGTGATATTTCCCTTACCTTAGGTCTGATTTTCTTCGTAAGTGTACGAACCTCCTGTATAATGATTTAAATAATGTCATTGACTTATTCCAGAATCATACTCATTTTTATGATATCATATATGGTCATATTATTTGCTTATTATTTGTAATATTTCATTGCTACTTGTTATTCTGGTGTTTATTACTTTTTGTTTTATGCGTTTTTTGTCGAATGAATTCTTATTCTTCTTTCTAGGTTATAGATACATCATTTACAGAAAGTTATTAGTGTAATATATATCATATTTATTCACTCAATTCATTTATGTAATCATTATGCAATGAAAATCTTGTAGAACGGGTCGCATCACATCGTGGAGACGGTATTCCGTACGTACGCACGAGTGATGATATCATTCTCATGATCGTGGAATTGTATTGGAGTGTATGTATACTATTTCAGAATCAATATCACTTTACAATAATTATATATATTCATTCTTTACACCATTATACCCATCCATGTATGGTGGTGGTGGAAAATAGATTACACCACGGCGTGGAGACGGTATTCCGTACGTACGCACGCGCGGTGATTTCATTTTCCGTAGGATGGATAGATAGTGAAATAGGGTTGTTTCATACTTATAATAACATATCAGTATATGAGTGATACTTATGTTACTAATTCATAATGATAAAACTAAAGAAGAAGAAGTGGAAGAAGAAATAAAGTTGAAAGAATCGGTAACGGACATTACCTCTTCTTTGAAGTGCTTCTTTGAGACCTCCTCTTAGGGCACTTAAATTGGTCTTTGAAGAAGAACAGGACCTCTAGTATGTTTCTATGGAAGTGGAGAGGATAAATTGGTATGTTTTTGCTGATCATGAAGGCTCAATGTGGTGTGAGGAAGGAGGGAGGAGGTTCCCTTTTATAAGGGAGGAGAGGGGCACCTTTAGAAAAACTAAAAATATTATTTTATTATAAAGACATATTCGGTTTTAAATAGATTCAAATTGATTTATTTCGAAGCTAAGGTGGGGATGGGTCAAAATCGTCTCATGCAATAGAATTTGGACAAGTTTAGTTTACTATTTTAACCTTATCATTTAGATTTAACTCTAAGTTAGATAATTTTTCTTTTACCGTGTCTTTTTGTGTTCTTACACTATAAGGTTAGTGAACTTACTATAACAAGACAAACGAACCCCAAGTTGTTTATTATTAATATATATAACCTTATCTAAGTCATTTGGCCGAACCATATATTTTTAGGAATAAAATAAAAATTAATAATATAATATTTGTTTTAAAAAATATTTTATGTCAATTTTGACACTTTTTGGTAATTGATTTTTGTGAAAATCATAACAGAACTATTAGTTCAAAAAAAGTTACTTAAATCAATATTAACATGTCATATTAACTTATAAAATTCTTGGAATTCATAAAAAGTTTCAAATTACTTTTATTTGGGTATTTATAACATCAATTATGTAAATATTTCATTAATAATATAATTACTACATCATCATTGTGTCATAAATAAATTAAATTATTTGTTGTCTAAAAATTACAAATAAAATACCATTATTTAGGAAATTATTTATGGTATAAATAATTATTTAAATAAAAAGTCGGTTTTTAAATAGTAACCCAGTGTTTTAACTATTCATCAAAAATTGAAAGTTTCCAGAAAAATACCAAAATTTCACCCAAGGCTAATTTTGATATTCCGAATCCAAAAATTAAGTCCATTTTGAAAAATAAAATTTACAAAATTTCATAAAGTGGTTATTATTATTCATAACTGCTAGTTTTAATAATATTTTAATAGCATATCGTTGTTTAGCGAAACTCGGTATTGCGTACGACGCAAGCTATCAAGGAATGTCGTGATTGCGTGTAAAGAAAGGCAAGACAATGTTGTGTGTAGTGAAAGATTACTTTGATGATTTATAAAAAAAAATTCTTATAAAAGTCTCAGGTGTTATATTCTACCCCCCTTAAAATGAATTTCTCCCTCGAAATTCGTCACTTATATCAAACAGAGGAGGATACCTCTCCCTCATCATATCCTCACGCTCTCATGTAGTTTCTTCTAACTGGGTTTTCCTCCATAAAACATTCACCAAGCGAGTGGTCTTGTTCCGTAGGACTTTTTTGCTATTATCCAGAATCTCTATCGGCTGTTCTTCATAAGAAAGATCTTTCTCCAGTGTTACAACTTCTGAGATGAGTACATGTGAAGGATCAGGTATGTACTTTCTCAGGAGAGATACATGGAACACATCATGAACTTGGGTGAGATTCGGTGGAAGCGCCAATCGGTAAGCTACATTCCCAACACGATTCAGTATTTTGAAAGGACCAATATACCTAGGGCTCCGCTTTCCCTTCTTTCCAAATATCATTACTCTCTTCCAAGGAGATATTCGTAAGAACACTTTATCACCCACTTCAAACTCTAAGTCTTTTCTTCAGTTGTCAGCATTACTTTTTTCAACTCTGAGCTACTCTTATGTGTTTTTGAATAGATCGGACCTTTTCTTCCATCTCATCAACAAGATCAGGTCCTAATAGCTTTCTTTCCCCAACATCATCCCAACAAGTTGGAGTCCTGCATTTCTTTCCATAGAGAGCTTCACAAGGATCCATCTTAATACTGGAGTGAAAGCTATTATTATAAGAAAATTCCACCAAAGGTAGGTGTTGATCCCAACCACCTTTGAAATCCATAAAGTAAGCTCTCAACATATCTTCTAGAGTTTGAATTGTCCTCTCAGACTGACCGTCTGTCTGAGGATGATAAGCAGTGCTAAAACTCAACTCTGTATCCAGAGTATGCTGAAGACTTTGCCAGAACAATGAGGTAAACCTCAGATCCCGATCTGATATAATAGAAAGTGGTACTCTATGAAATCTTACCACTTACATTAAATATATCCTAGCAAGCTGATCCAGAGCGAAATCCTATCTAATAGCAATGAAGTGTGCAAAATTTGTAAGACGATCAACTATGACCCAGATAGCATTATTGCCTTTGGATGTTTTAGTATGTACTGTGACAAAGTCCATAGTGATGTTTTTCCATTTCCATTCGAGTATGGGTAATGTTTGAAACATCCCCTTAAACTTCTATCTCTCAGCTTTAACTTTCTGACAAACCAACCATCAATAGACATATTCAACAACATCTCTTTTCATGCCATCCCACCAGAAGTACTCTTTCAGGTCCCTATACATCTTCGTGCTTCTAGGATGAATAGAGAATGAAGAACTATGAGCCTCATCCAGCAGCTGCTTATTTAATTCAGGGATGGGATGAACACAAACCTTATTCCTGAACATTATTATCCCATCACATTCATGGTTGAATTCAGGAACATTTCTCACCTTCTATTGTAACTCTACATCTTCTTTCTGTGACTCTTTAATCTTAACATGTATAGATGGTTGAACGTTAATTTGAGAAAGATATGATTTTTCCACTTTCATTATAATTCCAAGATCTATCCTATGTAAATCCATAAATATTGGATCTTTTGTGATCCTCATAATGGATAAACTGGCATGGTCTTGCCGACTTAATGCATCTTCCACCGTGTTTGCTTTCCCAGGGTGGTAATGAATTCAGCAGTCGTAATCCTTAATCAGCTCCAACCATCTCCTTTGGCTCATATTCATCTCCTTTTGTGTAAAATATACTTTAAACTTTTATGATCATTAAAAATTTCACACCTTTCTCTATAAAGATAATGCCACCAAATCTTTAATTCCATGATTACCGTAGCTAACTCCAACTCATGAGTTGGGTAATTTTTCTCAAGTATTTTCAACTGTCGTTTGGTATAAGCTATCATCATATCATTTTGCATAAGAACACACCCCAATCCCTTCTTGGATGCATCACTTTAGATCACAAACCTTTCTCCAATACAAGGAAGTGTAAGCACAGGTGCACCTGATAACCTTCTTTTCAACCCCTTTAAATTATCTTCACATTCCTCTATCCAAACAAACATAACTCCTTTCCGAGTCAACCTGGTGAGTGGATTAGATAATAGTGAAAAATATTTCCCAAAATGCCTATAATATCCAGCCAAACCAAGAAAAC
The DNA here is from genome assembly GCA_963277665.1 of Viscum album. Lineage (NCBI taxonomy): Eukaryota > Viridiplantae > Streptophyta > Magnoliopsida > Santalales > Viscaceae > Viscum > Viscum album. The sequence goes on along the minus strand of OY728135.1, from coordinate 1,540,893,358 downwards.
ATCGGATCTTAGTTACTGTTGTTGGTCTCGACCATCATTCGATAACCTCTGTTTTTGCTGGATCCACAAATATCCCATCTTTTGAGATTATGTGAACCAAAAATGAAAATTTTTGAAGCCAAAATTCACACTTGGTAAATTTGGCATAAAGCTTATCCTTTCTCAGGTTCTTCAATATAATTCTCAAGTGATCTTCATGTTCTTCCTTGCTCTTTGAATATGCAAGAATATCACCTATAAAGACTACCATAAACTGATCAAGATAGTCTCTAATGACTCTATTAATCAAATCCATGAAGATAGAAGGGGCATTAGTAAGTCCAAATGACATCACTATAAATTCATAGTGTCCATACCTTGTACAGAAATCCGTCTTTTGTATATCCTCCCTTTTGACCCTTAATTGATGATACCCAGAATGAAGATAAATCTTGGAAAAGTATTGAGATCCACGTAGTTGGTCAAATAAGTCATCAATGCACGGGAGAGGATATTTTTTCTTGATAGTGATCTTGTTAAGTTCTCGATAATCAATGCAGAGTCTCACTGGTCCATCTTTCTTCTTACAAAATAGAGCAGGTTCTCCCCAAGGTGATGCACTACGGCGTATGAAACCCTTATCAAGATTCTCTTGGAGTTTCTTCTTCAATTCCGGCAACTCAATTGGGTCCATTCTATAAGGTGTCTTTGAAATAGGTAAAGCACCAGGTACGTGTTCTATTGAAAACTCAACTTCACGATTTGGTGGAAGACCCAGAAATTCCTCCGGAAAGACATCATCAAACTCCCGTACAACGGGCATATTCCTAATTGTGAGTTTCTCACCAACCATTTGAGATAAATAACCCTCATTTAGTGGAATCAAGACCCATAAGATGGATGAAATCTCCACTGGAAGGTTATGTTCATCGTTGCATCGATAGACGATCATAGATTGATCTGGAATATGAAATGTGACTTCCCTTATTTTGGAAATTTATATGAGATCCATATAATGAAAGCCAATCCATGCCAAGAATAACATAAAATTCCACTATAGGAAGGATCACAAGATTTGCAGGAAGCACTTTTCCACAAACTTCAATCGGAGAAGAATTATAAACTTTTTATGCGACTGTTGTGCTATTAAGGGTTGTCACAGCTAACTGAACATCTAATTGTTGAGGTAATACAGTTATACCCTTAGAAAATTCATCAGAAATAAAGGAGTGGGTGGATCCAGAATCAAATAGAACATGTTCTACTTTATAGTGGATGGTAAGTGTACCTTTCACCACTTCATTATCGTACTCCACATCGTTGATAGAAATTGCATGTGACTTTCCTTTTTCTTTAGCCGTAAGATTTTGTTGACGTCGATCATCATAAAAAACCCTTGGAATAGGGCATTGATTGGCATAATGCCCCATTTCCTTGAACTTGTAACATTGAATTGTAGGAGGTGCACTCTATGCAGCCTTTTATTTGTTCGCATCACTAGAAATATTCTTCCCATCATTGCGGCATTCAAATGCCCGATGATCTTCCTTTCCACATTTGAAACATTTACTTGTCCCTTTAAGACAACTCCCTCGATGTTTCTTTCCACACTTTGAGAATAAGGGAAAAATAATCTTCTTTCCAATGTGCTCTTTAGATTTTCCTTTGAATTCCATTTTCCTCTTCTTATCAAACCCATATGACTAATGGGTTACTCCAATCTCCATCTCAACTTTGAGATCACATCAAATGATTTCCTCGTAGCTATTGAAGTACCTTATGGCTAACTCCCTTCGAAGACTTGGTTTTAAGACATTGAAGAATTGATCGATCTTACTCTCAGGTTGGATAATAATACCAGGAGTGTACCATGAAAATCTTGTAAAATTTGCTTCATAGGTACCAACAGATTCATCATCCTTTTTCATTGTTTCAAGAAACTCCTTCTCCATCTTTGTTCAGAGAATACGAGGGATGTACCAATTGAAAAATATGTTTTTGAACTTGTCCCATTCCATGGACTCAATTTCATCTCTTGGCCTCATATTCTTGATAATATTACACCATTGATCAATAGAACCTTCCAAATGATACACTGCTATGATGACCTTGTCAAGTTCAGAACATTGAAGAATTGAAAATATCTTTTCAGTAGTACTGATCCATTTTTCAGAAACTAATGGATCAGTAGACCCGTTGAATGAAGGTGGACGCTGTCTCATGAAGGATTCAACAGAATGTTTCTCCTTCCATTGCTCGTTTGGAAGTCCTGCATGATTTATAGCTTGGGAATGTTGTGTGAGCATAGCTACAAGATTTTGCATTCCAGCTCCCATAACGTTTGGTTCCTCAGTGGGACAATCATTGCATTGCCCGTCACATTCCGCATTAACACGGTTCCTTCGGGTTCCATCCATTGACTAAAACCAAGAAGTATAGTGTGAGAAACACTAATTATAATACGAAAACCACATAATCAAGAATAAAATTTCACACTTAAGGTCTTATCCTAGGTTATTCATGGAAATTTCTAAAACACTAAGACTATGTTCTATGCTTAGACTAATCCTTAGGATTGTTACTAAGGCTTTCACATCCTTGTTTCCAAAGGTTGACTATACCTTTCCTATGATACCAAATAAAAATAAACATACTTTACATACATTGTTATTACTTCATAATTGAAGCACACTTATTACAACATATAACAAAACCAGGAAAGGAATTTATTGGTATAGTGTCTTTAGAAACTGGGAAACATAAACAAATGGTTCATAAAGAATCTACACTGTCTAACATTTATTTCATCATATCTATAGTCACTTTTGGCATATCTTACTTAATAACCTTATTCCTGACCCGGGGAAAGAAAACATAAAAAAGGGTGAGCTCAAATGCTTAGTGAGGGTAAAAAGAAGAAATATCAATCACATCATATTTATAAGAACATAACATTTTGGAAATCTAACCCTGCAAAAGAGATCATAATTTCATAACATGGGATAAATCATGGTAGTGAAATGTAATCACGATAATCATAACATAAAACATGAAACTTTGTGGAATACACACATAATCATATATAATCATCTCTTATTAGTCAAGACTCATTGCCAAGACTATCTTAGGGGACAAAGTCCATTTCTGAACCGGGTTCATTCCTCGTTTCACTCCTGTTTCACTGAACCAGTTTAACCTTCCATTCCAGCCATGTCTATCTCATGAGATATAAAATCTTTACCCAATGCATTGGAGGGAGATATAGGTCCCACCCATATCATAATGATATCATTCTTATGTGTGCCACAAAATCATAAAATCATACATCACTGCATAACCCATGTAATAAAAATGGTATTATTAAACATCGTGACTTCATAAAACAATTCATATAAGATAAAGGAATTCATAAAAATAATTCCATCACAACAAAATCAAATCAATATAATAATAGGTATATAAACAGAATCCTATATTATCTTAGATGGAAAATAATTTTGATAAAACACTTGAACTCCATTCTTGAGAAATTATCCTTTCTTCTTCAAAAACACTTTTCCTTTCATAACATGTCATAAAATTATAAACTAAAAGAATTTGATTAAAAATAAAGTTGAAAATTTTTAAATGAAGATTCTTATAAATAATTTTTTAAAAATCCATTCATTCCGTATAAGTTAAAAAAACAATCTTCTCGTACTTTTTTCGGAAAAGTCAAAAAGTACCTCGTACGAGAAACTACAAAAGATTCCTTTCATATCATTTAATAAAAACTCACAGAAGGGTAAAATTGGATTTAAACAATTGTAGGTGGATGGAAATAATATTACATATTGAGGAAACATAGATGTGGATGATAAAATACACCCCAGTAAATTCCAATGTATAAACAATCTCGGATAAAAATGAGATTGTGATATTTCCCTTAACTTAGGTCTGATTTGCTTTGTAAGTGTCTGAACCTCCTCTATAATGATTTAAATAATGTCATTTACTTATTCCAGAATCATACTCATTGTTATGATATCATATATGGTCATATTCTTAGCTTATTATTTGTAATATTTCATTGCTACTTGTTATTCGGGTGTTTATTACTTTTTGTTCTTATGCTTGTTTTGTCGAATAAATACTTATTCTTCTTTTTAGGATATATATACCTCATTTACAGAATTCTATTAGTGTAATATATATCATATTTATTCACTCAATTCATTTATGTAATCATTATGCAATGAAAATCATGTAGAACGAGTCGCATCACATTGTGGAGACGGTATTCCGTACGTACGCACGAGCGATGATATCATTCCCATGATCATGGAATTGTATTGGAGTGTATGTATACTATTTCAGAATCAATATCACTTTACAATAATAATATATATATTCTTTATTTACACCATTATACCCATCCAAGTAGGGTGGTGGTGGAAAATAGATTACACCACTGCGTGGAGACGGTATTTCGTACGTACGCACGCGCGGTGATTTCGTTTTCTTTAGGATGGATAGATGGGGAAATAGGGTTGTTTCATACTTATAATAACATATCAGTATATTAGTGATAATGATGTTATTAATTCATAATGAAAAAACTAATGGAGAAGAAGTGGAAGAAGAAATAAGGTTGAAAGAATCGGTAACAGACATTACCTCTTATTTGAAGCGCTTCATTGAGACCTCCTTTTAGGGCACTAAAATTGGTATTTAAAGAAGACCAGGACCTCTATCATGTTTCTAGGTATGTGGAGAGGAGAAATTGGTAGGGTATGGCTGATATTGAAGTCTCAAAGTGGTGTGAGTAAGAGAGGGAGGAGGTGCCCTTTTATAAGGGAGGAGATGGGCACCTTTGGAAATACTAAAAATATTATTTCATTATAAAGACATATTCAGTTATAAATATCTCAAAATTGATTTATTTGCAAGATATGGTATGGATGGGTAGAAATCCTCTAATCCAATAGAATTTGGGCAAGTTTAGTTTCCTATTTTAACCTTATCATTTAGATTTAACTTTAAGTTAGGTAATTTTACTTTTACCGTTTCATTTTGTGTTCTTACACTATAAGTCTAATAAACATACTATATAAAGCCAAACGAACACCAAGTTGTTTATTATTAATATATATAACTTTATCTAAGTCATTTGGCCGAACCTTAGATTTTTAGGAATAAAATAACAATTAATAATATAATATATGTTTTAAAAACCCTTTTTTGTCAATTTCGACACTTTTTGGTAATTGATTTTTGTGAAAATCATAACAGAAATATTAGATCGAAAAAAGTTACTTAAATCAATAATAACATGTCATATTAACCTATAAAATTATTGTAATTCATAAAAAGTTTCAAATTACATTTATTTGGGTATTAATAACATCAATTATGTCAATATTTCATTAATAATAGAATTACTGCATCATCATTGTGTCATAAACAAATTAAATTATTTATTTTCTAAAAATTAAAAATAAAATACCATTATGTAGGAAATTATTTATTGTCTAAATAATTATTTAAATAAAAAGTCGTTTTTTATATAGTAACCTAGTGGTTTCACTATTCATTAAAAATTGAATGTTTCTAGAAAAATACCAAAATTTCACCCTAGTCTAATTTTGATATTCTGAATCCAAAAATGAAGTCCATTTTGAAAAATAAAATTTACAAAATTTCAAAAAGTGGTTATTACTATTCATAACGGCTAATTTTAATTATATTTTAATAGCATATCATTGTTTATTGAAACTCGGTAATGGGTACGATGCAAGCTATCAAGGAAGGCCGCGATTGCGTGAAAATAAAGCCAAGCTAGTGTTGTGTGTAGTGAAAGATTCCTTTGATGATTTATATAAAATAAAATAAAAATATTTCTTATAAAAGTCTCGCGTGTTACACCGATGCAGGATGGAGTGCTAGAGTGAGCCTTATAGGTAAAGAGATTCATATCTGAGTAGGAATTGACGGTGAGAGAAACCACTGGATAACGGGTGGTTGAGTTATATGTGGAAGTAGTAGGAAGACTACCTAGATTCCCACATGAGCCAAACCTTCTATAGGAAGACCCCAAGATGTAGGGACGTAGGTGTAGAGATCACGAGGCAATGTAAATCATCTGAGTGCTACTGTTTGTTACTCCTACGAAGGATATGGGAACATGTCTTGTGACTGTCCTAATCTCCAAGAATGACCAAAAAGAGTTCAAGGGATTGTTGAGACTACGATAGCAGTTCAAGCATGGAGGTCCACATGGCGGTGAATATGGAAGGGGCGATGAACGAGTGGCATGTAGTGGACGATAGTTCGAGGTACTAATAATTCCACCCACAAGAAGTCCCCCATGATCTCCCAGAGCTGGTGGAGAGGGGAGGGTATAACATCAGTTGATGGATTCCAACAACCAAGGTGATCCAGAGATGATTATATGTATGATATATGTCTACTCCACTTTAGCTACATTTCTAATAGACACAGGTTCCAGTGACTTCTTCCTTGCAATAGACCTTGTTTGAGGCTTGGAGATTCCATTTGAGATTTTGGAATGATCCCTACCATTAGAGACTTCTGAAATAAACTATTAGAAGATTACACACTAGTTTTGGAAATGTGAGATTACTCTAGGAGGTGAGAGATTAATCTGGGAGATCCTAGTAGAAGCATCGAGGCCTTATGAAATCATCATGGCAATGGATTGTTTATCTACAGTTCATGCTCAGATCGACAATTTTAGGAACATTGTGAAATGTGTCCACAAGGATGGGACTAGGTTTCACTTTATTGGTGAGAAGGGAACCATTACGAAACATGATGGAATTTCACAGTGTAGGGTGCCACAGATCACTCACCAGTTAGCTAGCCTCACCCATAGTGCATTGGACAAGGGGAGTCCGAGATTTCATTTTCTTGTGGATGAGTATGGGGATGTCTTTCTAGAATATATCTCAGGACTACCTACTCACAGAGAGGTAGACATCAGAATTGACTTGTACGAAGGGATGACATCGATATCTACAAAAGCTTAATGAATGGCTCTCATGGAGCATCATGAGTTGCTGGTACAACTAGAGGACATTCAGTACAAGGGGTTTGTATGGTCCAATGTTTCTCCAGGGGTATCCACGATGTTTCTTGATAGGAAGGAAGAAGGGATCTTGTGGATATTCATTGACTTCTGATGCCTAATCCATGTGACAGTGAAAAACAAGTATCCACTTCCAAGGATTGATGACCACTTAAATCAGATGAAGGGAGTGTGGTGGTTTTAGAATATCAAAATCAAATCAGGACATCATTAGCTTCTGGTATGTGATGAAGTCATACTGAGGACAAACATTAGATGCCGGTATGACCACTATGAGTTTTTTGTTATTTTTTCTAATATGACCAATTCCCCACCACTGTTCATGGGACTCAAGAATATGATCTTCCATCATTACCTTGATCGTTTCATGGTATTATATATTGAGGAAATCTTGGTGTACTTAGTGATATAGGAGGAGCAAACTACACACTTTATAATAGTCCAAGATGCAGTCTGAGAGTACAAGATGTATAGAAATATCTTGAAGTGCTAGTTCTGGATTCATGAGGTTTACTTTTTGGGGCACATCAACTCAGAATATGGAGTTGTAGTGGATCAAGAAAATATTGATGAAGTGCTGGCTTGGGAGCCACCTAGGATCACAGATGATGTACTGAGTTTCCTAAGATTGGCTAGGTAGTACCAGAGGTTCATACCCATTTTATACAATGTAGTAGCACCCATTTCAACTGTGAAAAAAAAACGAAAAACCTATTTGTGGAAGGAGAGGTACTGACAGAGTTTTTAGGAGATAAGGGAGAGAATGACGAGTGCCTCAATATTAAGACTACCAAAAGTGGGCATTGGGTATTTAGTCTTCCAATATGCATCCAGGACCTGACTAGGTTGCGTCCTAATGTAGGATTGAGAAGTGATCTCTTAGAGATAACCACAGCTAAGGCAGAATGAGTAGAACTATGAATCCCATGACCTAGAATTTAAAGATATGTTCTTCGCCTTGAAGATGTGGTGGCACTACTTGATGGGTGAACAATTTAGCATCTACTCCGACCACAAGAGTCTTATGTATATCATATCATTGAAGAACTTGAACTTGAGATAGTAGAGATGGTTGGAGATCATATAGGACTATGACTTTGAAATATTCTATACTCCTTGGAAGGGGAACATGACGGATGATGAACTCATCAATAAGTCTGGTTTACAACTACTGATTGATGTGACAGACCTGCTAGCTGCGATGAAGATATCCTTTGAGAGATAGCGATGGAGAAACATACCTCCATTATATGACATTCACTCCCCCAATCTTATACAGAGTTAGGGAGACATAGCCTACAGATGATGAATGTGAGGTCAGGCATGGTCAGATTTCATGAAGATATGCTTTTAATGGATTTATGATAGGTCTGAAGTACACCATCCTTTTTAACAGACACACCATAGTACCAGAGATGTTATAGAAGGAGCTATTGAGTGAGTTCCATACATTAACATTGGTAGAAAATTTTTGAGTGGTGAAGATGTAATAGCACCTTTGACGTCATTACTTGTGGCTAGGGATGAAGAAAGTTGTGGAAGTGTTCGTTTCTCGATGCCTAACTTGTCAGTGTGTTAAGGGAGAGCATCAAGTCTCTGTAGGATTGAAACATCCACATGAGGAACTAGTGTGCAAGTGGGATGATATCTCTATAGAATTCGTGGTGGGGTTACAAAGCACATCTAGGGGCTATGACTCTATCTGGGTGATCCTTGACCAACTCACCATGTGGGCTCACCTCATACCCATCAGAGAGTAGGGATTGGTAGAGGTCTTGGGGAGCCTCTACGTCGAGGAGATAGTACGACATCACGTGGTTCCTTCAACGATCGTCTCAGATCATGATGCACACATTACATCTCATTTGTGGAAGTGATTATAATAGGTTTTTGGGACACAGCTATGCTTGAGCACCGCCTTTCACCCTCAGATAGATTGTCATATGGAGTGGACCATACAGACCATAGAGTACATAGTTTGTGCTTGGGTCCTAGAATTTGGTCGCAGTTGGAATTACCATCTTCCATTGGTGGAGTTTGAGTAGAATAATAAATATCACTTCTTCATTGGTGTGGCACTGTATAAGGCCTTGAACGAGTGGCCATGTAGATCACCTCTATGATGGAGAGACCAAGGGGAGTTAGCACTCATTGGTCCTAAGTTGGTATGTGCTACTACTGAGACGGAGCTGATCATCCAAGAGTAGATGAGGATTTAGCAGAGCAGAAGGAAGTTTAATGCCAACATGGGAGAGAGACCCATGGAGTTTGTGGAGGGGGACCATGTTTTCATTTGGGTGTCAGCCTAATGAGGATTTCATAGGTTTTTCCAGGGTAGCAAGTTATCTCCAAGGTTCATAAAACCTTTCCAGATCCTTAGCTATGTTGGAGAGGAGTTGTACCACACATATCTTCTCTTAAAAAAGATCTGGGTGCAAGATGTCTTCCACCTATCACAACTGAAGTGGAATGTGCATTATCAATCTGAAATCATTGACTGGGGTGAGCTGGACACTGACAATGGGGTGAGGTTTATGGATTTCCCATGTTAGATAGATGATCTATACTAGTGGGTTCTTCTTGGAGAGTTTATTTCTTTAGTGTGCATTCAGTGGAAGCATGAGAACCTCCAAAATATCACATGTGAGCAGGAGACTCGGATTCGTGCACTATACCACCATTTTTTCGATTATCCTATTTTTTGATTTCAGAGATCTAAATCCCTATGGTGGGGAGAATGTAATGTCATGAATTTGTTGTGTATATTTTTTAATTATATGGAATTAATTTGAGATAGTAATATTTGAAAGAACGTGGTTCCGTGTCCTAGTTAGACCGAAACAAAATTTTAACCTTTTTTATGGTACATTCAGTAATCATTTGACTGGGATTTTCTAACTATTGAACCAGTGCTTGGATAAAACATCAAAGAGCATCGTTGAACTTAGAATTCCATGATTCACATAGAAATTACATAAAATTGACTAGAAATTATCAAATAGAAAAGTTAACATTTGGATTTTTCATAAAAAATAAAATAAGAGAAACAATAATTTTATTTTATTCATCTCACCCTTTGAGCGGAAGATGGCGATGAGGTGACAATGACGTGAAATTAAGTAATCCCTTTAATGGAACATTTAACAAGCATAAATGATATGCTATTTCATAAATGAAATATCATAACGGTGCAACGTTTCAGTGTACTAGAAACCATACGACATGTTTTTTTATATAATAAAACCATAATAGAGTGAATAATTAAAACCAAAAAAAATTCCTTAATGAACATAAGAAGTGTTTCCTCTCTAATAAAAAATGAATAACACCAGTGAAACATCATAGACTTCGATTTAGACCCCTTGAACCCTCTAGGAAGGAACACTAAAATAATGAACATCAAAAGAGGTAGAGGTTTAAACTCTTTAATGTTTTCCCATTATTTTTAAAAATGATAAAAAATGATTTACCCAAGAATAGGATAACCTGTAGATTTTTTTTTCTTGTGGTAGGGTGACTTATTTTGATATTTCTCTATTCGAGATAAAATTATCACTTGTGTTTCTTGAATTAAAATCCATAGACCACCCAATGATTTGAAACTGCTAACGCAAAGGGCAGGATCCGACATGAACACAGCCCAATGCCCTCCGCATGTGCGTTATTCAGGGGTGAATACAAAAAATCTCGGAAAGGCGAGTTCGAGGTCATCACAGTAAAGGTGGCAGCCTTAAGATCCTGTGGGCGTAGACAGATTGAGAAATGGACCACCGAAGCAACTTTGGTGGCATAGAAGAGAAACTGTTGGGGTGTCGACACATATGACTTTGTGCCTGTCAGCCTCCCTAGAGGACAGAGGGCGGTGTCCAGTGGAAATGGTGGAGGGGAGGTGCCACGCCAACCAGCGAAGCGTGGAGTTGGGAAACCACGTTAGGGCTATCGGGGAAAACAATAGAGGTCGCAGCCCCCATATCCACGGAATAAAAGAACCGTGGTGCTGGAGAACTGCGGAATTAGAGAAATGTGGTGAAACATTGGTGCTGTGTTGACCTTGTCATACCCACGTACTCATTACATGGGTGACATGGAGCACATGATAGGTGAAACTGGCCGTGTGTACGGATGACCGGAGGCAGTTGTGCCATGTTCAATTGGGGGAAATGTCCCGCTATGACAGGTCAGACTCACCATACTAGGATAGATATCCACTATCGAGCCAGACCCACCTTATCCGGTTAGGTTGGGCCTAGGCCGGACCAGGTAGGACCAGACCAGAACCCAACCGACACCTATTTCACTATAACACTTGTATCTCAATAGAGACATTTTATTGAGTTACCGTTAGTGGTGTTAGGAACCTTGGGTTGATATAGCCCATTCGAGATACTCAACATGAGTTTTGGCAAAGGTTTACATACGGTCGAGTTGGATCGGACTCAAATCCAGCTGTGCCGTTTTTACCAAAGTTCCAATATCATATAGACCGTGAATCCATTTGATGATCCATCCAATGCATTTGGACCTGTATGATGTGATGGTCCATTAGGTTACTCTATGCGAGACTTCGTGTAGTTGAGGTATGACTGATTGCTTTATGAAAATATCTTCCAGAAATCAAGTGTGCTATGTGCGGGAATCTAGTGGTTAGTTGTGATGTGTAGTATAATAGAAACTACGTATGGATCAACATCTAGTGACTCTTTGTGGATCAGAAACTAGATACCCTATGTGGATAATCAACAAGAAACCTTTTGTGGATCATCAGCCAATGTCCTTGTATGGGTCAACACCTAGAGACCTCATATGGGTAATCACCTAGTGACCTGGTGTGGATCAGAAACAGATCCTCTCAACAGAATAAGATGGTCTTGATTTACAAATAATCATCTTTACTTCCGACTTATGTTATTCCTAGTGTGAGATGAGTCTTTTTTTCTTGCCTAATATTTAGATCTTTATATGTTGTTTTTTAATTTATGGATTACTTTGAGACCCGATTTGGTCTCAGGGTCCATATTAAGTATTTTTATACTCATTCTTGTAGGGGATTTTCTCACACCTATTGTGTCTTCTTGAGATGACAAATAGCTTTCACTGGGAACTTGGGATGTGAGGGATAGACGGTGCTCGGAGGTGGATCAATAGATGTGGTGTGCTACAGTGACATCAGATAGAGGGTTGTACCTAACCTTAAGGTTGGATCCTTGGCAGAAGACCTCTCGAGCTTGTACTTCTTTTACTATACCTTCTATTCAGATGGGCATGTATTCGAGTCCCCTTTACATCATGTTTACACACTTCACTCTCATTAATGATACATTATGGTGTTTGTACTTTTTTTGGTTTTTGGTTATCATTGTATACTAATACATGTTTGTGTGGGTACTAGATTAAAGGAAATACCTTATATTTTTTGGGATATTCTTTACTGGTGATTGTCACCATCCCGTGGCCTATGAAAGTGGGGCTTGGGATAGTAACAACCCTGGCCCTAGAGGATGGGTCATGACATGTCTAATCTAGAATTAAAAAGTGGAATTTAATAGGAAATCATACTATTATACTTTCAAAAATATTAATACACATAAAGGTGAATATTTTGAAAAACATAACAATGAATTCACCATGTTGGGATTTTCACTTATGAAAATGGTAGTGAATAAAGGTCATGTCAAATTGAGATGATTTTTATTTTCATTAGAAGGATTTTCATAAGAGTTTTTACCAATCTTATAACCTATAATGGAAAATGTGTAGGAGGATCTTAAATGGCATTTTCATTATTTTTTCTTTCAAACATCAACGAGGGATGTAATCATGAATGAGATATATTCCATAATATATAACATAGATCAGACACTTCATGATAACTGTGAAAGATTCCATAAGTTTTATTCACTTGTTCCTCCCCCATTAATTTAGTAACACCATTTTTTAGTATCATTATATCAATTTTAGTATGATAGTGATTGAAATATTTTGGATCCATTATTTGGAAGAGATATTATTGACATGATACTAATCAATGATTTTGGACTGATTAAGAAGATTGTTCATAATTTAAATAATTTTGGAACTTGAGGTTCTAGAAAAAAGCATATTTATAGATCTATTATCAATTTAATTCCCATTACTATTGTAATAAATTATAGATGTAACTAATATGGTTATGAATATTTATTTTCATTAATTAATTTAAGAAATCTCAATAATGTTTTATGTGATATTTTTTTTTCTAAAACTTATTACACTAAACAATGTGATAAATTATAAGAAACTAAAAACTATGAATCTTATTACTTATTGATACACCTTAAAAAACCCAACCAGTGATTTATTTTCACATCCTAAGACCAATATGATTATAAAAATCATCAATTCCCTAAAAAACCACACTTTAAACATCAATATCAACAACCTCTACCAATTCAAGAACTGTTAATGAATAATTAAAAACAAAAATATATCCAATAATTTCCATTTATATAAAGGAAACCAATTGAAAATCTCATATAAATTTCACCAAAACATTTTTATAACCAACTAGATCATAGTAGTTTAGAATAGAAAAATTACACGGAAAAAATATCATATCAAAATCCTTGTTGAAATGATAGGAAAAAATCCATGGTTATTACTATCCCAAACAATTTCAACAAATAATGATAATGTGATTATGGTTTCCATAAAGAGTGTAAAATATATTTATCTCTCTACCAAATACATTTCTCAACAAAACTAGAGTAGTATTAACATAAAAGGAGAATGAAGTTTTTAAATTAATGAGAGGGAAAGTTAAAAAAAATCTGGAAACCACCCTTAGGAAAAATAATAAAAGGAAGAGGAATTAAATCCTAAAAATAAAAATATTAAATTACTATCAACCAAAAAAGAATAGTTAAATAAATGTATCTTAATAATAAATACCTTTATTTTATTCCAATAAAAAAATTAATTTGGAATAATTATAAAAATAAATTCAATAAATTTTAAAAAAATTAAAATCAACCTACATATTCATAATTCATTAAAAATATCTGAAAATATTCTAGGTTCTTCATATTTATTTTCATTAGTTAGATAAGACTTTAAGGGAACTAGATTGTGAATCTATTTAGAAATAATTTATCCTTGAACACACCACAACTTTTAACTAGATTTCGTAATCCTTGAATACTCAATATTGCTTGCAAAATGTTATTCCTTGATTCAACTAATTATTTATGTCATCTATGAGATTATATTATTAAAATTTAATTTTATATTTTTTTATTTTTCATAGACATAAGATCTGAAAAAATATTTCTTCCAATTATAGAACATTTCCACTACATTTTAAAATAATTTTTTTAAGATTTTTATGTTACAGTATATACTTTTTTATTTCAAAATAATTTTTATGTGTTTGTAATGGATGAGTAAAATAACCCTCCTTAGTCACTTGTCATCATTCTGAAAACCTTCCTAAATATAAATAAATACAATCATAAATATCTATGAAGGTACCCAAATAAGAGTTTTTTTTAAAACACTAACTAAATTTATATTTTTTATACCATGAAGTACCCTTAATAAGAGGTCAAACTTTTTCTATTGATGTGTGTAATCCATGTGGTGAAACTAGTTTAATATAATAAATTATTCATTTTGGATGTAAATTTATATTTTTTAATTATATGATGAAAATTAAGAGAAACTTATAAATCCAATCCTTCCATATGTAGATGAGGTGTATTATGAATTCATTAATGGTTATGATTTTTAATCAATAATAGTGGAGTTAAAATTTATTCATATATAAATGAATCCAAAAATATATTGGTATGCAGCTCAAATATATTTAGTCCAACCCTAAGATGTGGAATTAAAATTCCTACCTATTAATTTAAAATATGTGTTTCCAACGATAGAAAAAAATACATCAATAATTTCAAATAATATTCCTTTCAATAAAGAAAACATATTGATGGATGTTTTGATAATAAATTTGAATTTTTTAGGATATAATTTCAAAAGCATTCCTATAATACTATATATTATCTGTATGTAATTAATTCTTCGATAAATTGATTCCAAAACTATTATACAGCCCCGAATAAGACGTATAATTTTTTTTGGGTTTTTATTAAGAAATAGTTTGAGATGTTATTATAAGATGAAATCATTTACCAAATTTATGATATATTTTCATCAGACCAATTCATATTGTTCAAAAGAGAATTGGACTGACCATTGTGATGAATTAAAAAATTGATGTAATTTATATAAGAGTATAAAAAAATTTGAGAGTCAATATTGATTATATAAAACTGAATCTCGTAATATGAAATAATAATTTACCATAAATTGATAATGTGTTGTTACATTTTAATGAAAAAAATTACAACTTTTTATATTTAGTTTTAGGCAATTTTTGTGATCCCATTGCTCATGAGGACTGGGAAGAGAAAACAACCAATTTTATTTGTACTACATTTTATTATATAATAATTCTAGGTGTATAATGAAATATACTATGTATGTTTTAATGATACAAGAAAAAAGTTTTCTCTGATTTTATTGAGTTTTCTATGATGTTTTTATTTGTTATTCCATTGAGATTGGAAATTTTTGTGATCATAATTTAGAAAATATTTGTATTGTTTTAGAAACATGTATTGTAATTAATATATCATTTATTATTGAAAAACATAATTTAAAGGGTTAATGTGTATTTATGATAAGAAATTATATTTCGAAATTTGGGATCGATGTTGTTAAATATAACATTTATGTTATCAATGAATTAACTTATGAAACTTCAATGAAACATATTATATCATTTTTAGTACTTATAGAATTCTATACAATGTTAATTAAGTATTTTAGTAATATTTATCTACGACATCCTATAATTACATTTATTTATTTTTAATTATGTTTTAATTATTATTTTAGTTATGATTTTAATGATCTAAATTTTATGTTGAACTCAACATCAGTAAGAAAACTACTCAATTGGGAGAACCCATTTTAAAAAAAATTCTAGTATATTAAAAATTTCAATATGAGTAGTAGTGTCACAAAAATTTAATATAAACAACCATTTCATTGTGTATGATTAATGAACACTATATATTTCTTTAAACAATTATACTATCACAAAAATGGTTTTTTGGGGTTTTTTCATTAAAAAAAGAAAAAATGTATATTCCAGGCACTAAGGTGAATAAATCTGTTTAATTGATGTAGAAGTACCATTCAATACAGACATGTTATGTTATATTTTATCTTCTTATGTTCCATAATATCTAAATCTAAAATATTATTTTAAACTTAACGTTGAAACAATATTTTGAGTTGGGGAAGATCTGTTTCATTGGAAACATTATAATGATCAAATGATTAAGAGATTCTTACTTGTATGTGAGTAAAAATATATACTAGAATTTTTTATTTAGAATATTCTGGAGTATATTATAGACCTCATAAAACAAATATTGATTTATTGAAATCTATAATTTACTAGATCTCATTATTTAATGATTTCCAGGAATTTTGTAAACACTTTGAGCAATTTCAATTCACTAATATCATCTCCATGAGGAAAAAGATGCCTTAAAGACCAATAGATTTTTGTGAAATATTTAATGGGTGTGTAATAAATTTAATTGGTCCAATTAACTTGATATTTATATATTCATACATCTTATTAGATAATGATTATGATTCAAATTTAGTGGATGACATTGAAACAAAAAAATATTCAATTTTCTACTGTCTGTTATTAATTCAGGATTAATAACATTTAGAAATTTGGAATCATTAGATTAATAATCAGTTATAAATACACTCACGTTCTCAATAGAATTATGAAATAGTTCTTCCTAATGTGTGTAGTAACACTCAAAAATTTTACACCATACCGTCAATGAAAAAATAGACAACATGAGATATCCAAAAAATAAATTTTAAAAAAATTATTGTGAAACTTTTTATGATAAATATATAATATTAGAGTGAGATTTATAAATAATCATTATTGTCTTAGAAAATATCCTACAAAACCCCCTTAGAATCTACCCATACACATTGATATGTGTTAAATGTTTCAATTTACTAGTGTAGATAGAAGTAAAAGAATTTTGGGAAGTCAAGGAAATTAATAATAATTTAGAAAATGATGGATATGAAATAAAATATTATATTAAATAGTTTGAAGATGTCACAATAGAATATATTTATAGATCTATAAATTATATGGAAATATTAAAAGTGCCACAATAAATGCTACATCAATAAGGAAGAATTAACCTAGGAGAAAAAGTGTCTCTTTATAACACATGCTGGATGATAATTATAGATAAACATCATTCAAGATGTGATGAACAATTTAATGAAACTAATCTATACCAATTAAGGGTTTTATAGATTTTATTATAATGTTGGTAGAGTCCCTCCTCATTCTGTGGACATAGTCTGAAAATCCTAGGTTATAAAATTCCATGACATATTTATACATATTTATATAATTTATATCATCTAAAAATTCATTTTCTATTATAATTATGTGAGGATATTGAATCAATCATATATCATGTGGGAAAAATTTTACAATTTTGGATACTTTTTTGGTTTCTGGGAATTTAGAAAAATTTATTTTCTGTTTCGTTTTTCTTTTCATTTTTCATTTTTTGTTTATTCTAAACTCACTGATCTTAATTTCATACCAATGTTAATTTTGAACATAATATATTATGAGAAAATCCTTGACATACGAAAATTAACATAGATTAATGATGAAATGAACTTATTTTCATATTCGAAATATTTAAAAATAATAAAAAGATAATAATTTTTAAATTCCATTCCATGAAATACATTTCAATGATAAATTCAATTAAATATGTGGCCTATTAAACAATTTTAAAATATTATTCGGAATAAATAAATATAATAAGAGATATAATATATTATTTATTACAAATAATTTTATGCTTCTTCATGTTAAAAAGAATATATAATTTAGGGACTTGTTTTGAAAATTATTAAGGTATTATTTTTATTAAGAAATCATTTTCCAAAATAATTCCTTTTCTCGTATACCTGTTGTATTTAACATTAATAAAACACCAATATACATGAATTACATTATAACACAAATATATCAAAAAAATTAATTCTTTTTTCCCCACCCTTCATAAGTAATTTCATTATACTATTCGAACTCAACAATGGGGGAGGGTGTTTCTATGTGGTACTACATACACTAAGGATCTTTCAATGAAATTATCATTCGAATAGAATATTTTTCAAATATTGTTCCTGAAAAACAGTAATCTATTTGAAATATAGAAGTTAATTTTACCTTCAAAATTTTAACTTGATATATCGCACTAATAAGTATAATAAATAGTGATTTTCTTAAAAATATAATTATCTGAAGAATATAAACTCAAAATTATAAGGAATTTTTTTAAATGGGATATGTAAAAAATTATTTCACCACATGTGATAAAAGTATTAACATTCAGGGAAAGTAAAATTGTTTTTTGTAGGGAATCTCTCTAAAGATGAGTGAGGGGATACCAATGGTGATTGTAAAAATAAAATCATGTAATTAATCTTTAATTAGATCCAAATTAAATAATTCCACCCTATAATTCCTAACATCTTAAACTATAAAACAAAAAACAAAATAAAAACCCTAGCAATTATTCAATATAAACATAAATTCCTAACACATTTATTAGAGATATAGAATCTAAACAATAATATATTAACCATTTTATCCAGGTGTCCTTGTTTTAGGTCTGGGGAAATTATGAATTTAAATACATTTTTGGTCCTCTAGTGATATTAAATTCATTTTCTCCCTCAAATTAATTTTATTTCATAGATAAAACTTTAAATAGATTAATAATAATTTTTTTATTTCATTAAAATTTCAAATTAAATGAACGTAAAATTATTAGTAATGATATTATTATCATAAAAGAGATGTAGTTTGATATAAAAATATGGATGAAAAATATTAATGTCTAAAATATATAAAAGTAATCAATGTAAGTCCAATTAATATATACTCTTCATTGAGAAGTACGAAATTATAAAATTAAGAAAGTTCTTCCAGGAGTAAGAGTCATTAAATACATCCCTGAGTACATAAGAGACATTATTAATATAATTCCCAGACACCATAATCCCAGAACTAGTTCCTTACATTATTAAATTTTCATTATTAAAAGTTATTAAATCCCCAAGGACCAAATGTTTAACAGTTTTAAAAAACCAGATTACATTCATGATTCCTATTTTTCATTTGTAAATAGAAAATGAAACATAATACATAAGAATAATAATTATTAGAATTTGAGAACACATTTAAAGACAACTTCTTCCAAACCCATAGAATATAATAATAATAACTATGAGAAATAATGGTTGGTATTGGTTTATTAAAATAGAAATATATTAATAAATGAGAATAATCGATATAGAATGTAAAACAACTCAATGTGCATTCGATTTAATCAATAAATTGACAATAAAATACATCCATATAATTTTTCATAGCGAAAATTTCATGGATTATAAAAAAATTATTTTATGAAGGAAAATATTAATTAACGGACATCATATTTCCTAGTGAAATGCTACCTATATATTATAGATCATTCATTAAGTCTGTTTAAAAAGTACTAGCTAAAAATCCATCGAATTTGGCCAATTGATTTATCTTTTGATACTAACGATGCATCAAGGGGCTTACATTAATCAGACCGAAACAAATATTGTGAAATAACAAAACCATTATACATATAATGAATAATTTATTTAATTTTTAAACTATGTTACTTATCAAATATCCATAATGTATAAAGGACAAAGGTTTATATATTTTCCCACAATTAGTAAAATTACAATCAAAGTAAACATAATCATTAAATTGGGTCAATGTTTAGGGAATAATAATATCCATAACACTATAATATTTATATTTTAGATAAATTCAACTTCCATTGACATTTTGTTACCATATATTGGTTGTTTAATGATAAAACTAACAATCACAAAATAATTTTACATTTCCCAATAAACTTTTCATCTTGGAAATTTACAAATAATCACCCATGGATAAGAGAATCGAAATTGATACATAAAATAACAAGAATTGTGATTTAATAAAGATATTAAATTAAAAATGGAAATTATATACACTATATTAACGTTAATTGGTGAATAATAATAAATAAGTCTAAATGGAATGTAAATTGAGACAAAATCACATACCATGACTCTAACATGTCACGTGTGTCTATATATTCCTGAATTATAATTTTTTAATTATTTACATGTTTTATAATATTATCCATTTTATATATACTTGTATTTAATCTATTATCATGTTACATACAATTACATAATCGATTAAATTTTATTCCATTTCTTTGACCGTATAGGGTTTTTTTTCAAAAACAAATTGGTAGCTAATCTATGGTCAAAGGGGTCATTATTTGAACATACATATAATAATAATAAAGAAATAATTATCATATTTATAAATCAATTGGAATTTTATATCTAACATTTGATTATGGTTTTGCATAATTATATAATGATTTTATCATGGATATGGTAGTCCATATGTGTTCTTGAGTAACGTTCCAATTTTTTGGATGATAATTATGGAATGAAGCTAAGTGAAATTTATATTTAAAAAATTAAAATTATATCATAATAAAAATATTATTTAATTGTATATTCATTTATATATAATTACTATTATTTAAAATTAGTCACAAAATATTGATGATGTAGTAGAACAAACATCCACGAATGGCATTATCACTATTTCGGTGTGTGAATGGGTGTTAAAGAAAAATTTATATTTTATTAATAGGCAATTAATTTTTTTATGAATATAATTTTGATTATATTTATATCATATATATTAAATATATATGTATTTAGTGTAATACATATTGTTTAGTGATAGGAAATGGAATACCATGTTCCTATAAATGGTAGGTTTTACGTACACATGAATATTGTTTCAATTTTCTTATCATATAGAAATAATTAAATGAAAATGATATATAGGTATATTATAATTAAATTATCTTTCAGTGTGTCATATATATCATTTATTTTTATTAAACCAATCATTAATACATTATAAGTAATTAATGAATGTAAAACATTGTTTTGAAGATGTGATAGTCCACACGACCACAAATGATGTTATTATATCCCCAAAAAATGGGTACCATGAAGGTATGTGTTATATAATAATTTAAAAATTTATAAATATCATATATAGACTATAAATTCATCATAATGAACAACAATTAAAGGTTTTAATGGAAGAACGTACGATATTTATTAAAGAGGTAGTAGTCCTCTATAAATAAAAATGATGATTGTGTATCCAATTTTATGAATGTTTCTGTAGGTGTAGGTATTTTAATCAATATAACAGAATATATGTATATTGGGGATACTGAGTTTTTATAAATGCATGATATAAGAGTAATTTAAGGGTTCTAGAAGGATTTAAAACAAAATTTATCTTTGAAAAATGTTACCTCTTCATCGGTTATCTTCATTTGGTATCCACGAAAAAAATTATTTGATATTATTTAAACCCAAACGTGAGGCATTTCGGATGATGGGAGGTTTGTGGGAACTTGATGTCTGTAGAGAATGTATGCGCCAAAAATTAAGGTAAGTTCATAATAATTGATAAGGTTAGTTCTATTTTATAATTGTGGGAGATGAAACATTGTGTATTCTTGAAAAGAATATGTGATCCCTTCATTTTTATAAATGAAGATTCTAAAATTACAAAAAAAATTCTATAAATGATGTTTCATGGTCTGACCATGGACATAAGAGGTGATTTTTTTACTTTTTTAGGGTAATTTTTACACCAAATATTCGATATTTAGTCATTAATTAAACATATTTTTACCTAAATAAATGTAATTAATATTTACTTCTTTTAGTAATTACATTGGTAAAAAAATTATTTTTATTATTAATTATTAAAAATTAATCTGAAAACATATTTTTAATCCATTTTTTTCAATTCAAGTCAATAAATTTGAAGAAAATAATTTCAAATTATTCTCTTAGAGGTGGCGGGGAAGCTTGTTTATATTGTTAAAATGTCCAAAAGATCACTATTTTTTTATATCTAAAATCAACATGAAAATGATTCAAATTGAACAAATTAAATTATATTATATAAAATCTATCTAATTAATCATTAAAACCATTTAAAAATAATATTTTTCACTATAAATAATTTTAATGAAAACCCATATTTCAATTGAAATTTAGTATTTATATTCATCAAAATAAAAATTTTCTCAAAAAAAATCACCAAAAGAAAATGTTAAAATTTCTTTTCTAAAATTAAGTCTATTTTTTAAATAAAATTTATAATGTATCAATAATAAGATTTAAAATATGTTCTTTATTAAATGTTGACCAAAATCAAATGAGAAAAATAAATAATTTAATGCATAAAATTTTATTTTTTTAACCTATTATGCCTGTAAAATATATTGAATGAATGTAAAAAATAATAGATCAAATATATAATGTATATATATATATATATAATTAATATCATTCACTAATTTTAATTAATATAATTTAATAATATAAAAAACATTTGGAACATTATAATAGTATTTATAAAAACCATTCCAATCGTATTCAATTTGCTCTTATTTTCATTTATTATTAATTGGTCTCCGTATAATTAAATTAACATTTGAAAAATATATTTCGGTAAATTTATTTAATCCCTTTGATTCATTTCATTATAACATGTAGTTGATAAATACCACATTAAAAAATTATATTAATAGAATATATTAGATTTGTAAAACATAGTTTTTCAGGTAATACAAGTTATTGAAAGAACGTGATACTGTGTGAAACACAAGCTAAGATAGTGTTGCAAATATTACATGCTAATTTTATTTTTTTGTGAATCAAATAAGTTTTTTTTGTTTTTTACAAAAAATTATATCAACATAGTTACATTTAGAATAAATGAAAAATATTATAATTTCTTGTGGGTTCCAGATTATCCACATCTTAAATAAATTAAATATCATAATTCAAACTTGATATCAGTAATTGAGGGTTTGATATTTGAAAACCCTATTTTTGAAAAATCCAAACATTAAATGAATTAATAAAACATCCTCTTAACTACATATAAATGGAAGAACATGGGTCACTTAACAGGGTTACTAATTAGTAAAGTAGGATGTAATGGAAAACTAGAACCTGGAAGAAAAATATAACTATCATGTTCTCATAGGGAGTGATTGAGAACATTGATCATAATTACATGGTTTATCTTGATAAGTTTAATGACCTCATGTCTATAAACCATATACGTGTAAAAAGGTATTTGATTTTATAAAAAATGATGATAGTATGTAAATTATTTTTTCAATTTTCTATTTCCTTGAGTTAAAGAATTATTTTACTCTCTGAAAATTTCATGGAATGTATATAATTTATACAGTTCTATTTCAAAAGAATTATCTCGTAACTTGTTACGCACTTTTATGAATTTATATTTCATCTCTTAGTACTTGTTGTATCATATTGGGATGCATTACACTAAACTATATATCCGTTTCTGAATATCAACATATACAATTTCTTAAATTTTTATCTTTTTAGAAATAATATGATCAATAACATACAAATAAGGTCACTTAATTTCTAAAAATAACTTATTAATCTTCATGAAGCAGCTCTTAATTGTCACATAAAAAACATGTGAAAACTTTTCTCTTTTATTTTCATGAAACATGGTACTAAAATAAATTACCATGAAAAAATATGTGATTACATATCACATAAATAGGAAAGTTTAGTTGATATATTCCTTAAATTAAATAAAGTTTCATACTCTATCAATTATAGAATAAGACACTTTTTTAAAACATTTAAATTAAGTCCATGATTTTTAATAATATACAATTAACATTATTCATATCAACTATTTCGTTATCAAACCATATTTATATTGACATCAAAAACATATTATGGTTTCACTATCTTGTGCTTCTAAAGAAGATAAACTTGTAACTAAATCATTTTTCTTTTTGGTCTGTATCTCACTATATATACTCCCCAATCCTTAATGAAATATTACTTCAGTCCTATACTTACATATTTGATAATTCATATAGCTATTACATCACTGTTAAAATAATAAATTGGAAAAATTCATGTATCCAAACACATAAACTATAATCATTCCTCCTTCTATATGGTAATAGAATAAGCTTGAACATGATCGGTTAGCTTTTATTGAGGAGTATTCTCTTGATTATTGGGGAATTCATATTCAAACTTCCTCTTATCCTTGTAGTTTTTTTCACTAAATGGTGTTTTTTATTAATCACTTTTAATTATTTATTATGGTTACCCTTATCTCTATTTATAATAAAACTATCATTCCCTATAAGAAATTACAATGGTGTTTCTTACCACAATTATTACATATTGGAAAATCCTTATTTCCCTTCTTCCCTTAGTCTAATTTTTCTCCAAATGTAATCTTCTTCTCATGCATCCCTCTAAACCTATAATACAAAGTGAATTATTCTTTTATATCATTAGAAAATGATATTATGTCCTCATATGATTTGAATGCTTAAGAGACTATTTATTTTCAAAATATTGTCTGATAATAATAAAATGAATGATCCTTCTTACTCTTTAGAACAAATTCATTAGTGAGGTACACCTCCCTTATTCTATGTGCCATTTTTAAATGACTATATAAACTATAATAAGCCATATCATTATATAAAATATTGTATAAGATCTGAACTTGTGAAATACAATACAAAAATTGAAATATTTATGCATATCTATTCTCATAAACATAAACATGGGTTCATTGGGAAATTCTTATATAATTATCCTCAAAGTCTATAATGGTTTTATGTTATCTAATTTATGTTTTATTAATTCTAGTTTCTTCAGTTTGAACTAAAATTCATTGGATATGAACTATAATTACCCAACCCAATAATCTTAGAGTATGTTCCTTTGTTTATTATATTTCCATGACTAAAAGTAATTAAATCTTATATGAATAGAATTTTATCAATTTTGGAAAACTTTCCTACCAATAGGATACCGATATTACGATGGAAATCAAAAATGAATCATAATTGATATGAAAATAAAATACATATCATCCTTGAATCACAATAAATGATAACTTCTTCATAAAAAGAGGAATGGAATAAAAATAATGGTGAGATAAAATTCCCATTATGGGTTATTTAAAGTGGAATCAATTATTAATCAATGGGCATAATAAAGCTGGAATGTAAAATATCTTAGAACGTATTCGATTTAAAGAATAAACTGATAATGAAATCCCTCTATATATTGTGTTATAGTAAAAATATGATGTATAATAATAATTAACAATGAATGAAGATAATTTTTAATTATTGGAAATAATGTTTCCCTATAACATGAAAACTTTATTGTCAATGTCAATCCTCAAGAGAGTGAAAACCCCACAATATAAAAACCAATCTGATTGGACAACTAATTCACCTCAGGAGACTACTGATGCATCAATGGGATTTCATTGATTGATACATGAACCAGTAGTGTATTTGAAACTAAGAAAATCACACATCTAATAATTTATATTAATCAGGACCAATGTTCCTTATAAAATATTATTATTGATTAAAGGAAACAGATTTACCAATTTTTCTCCAAATTATCAAATAACATTCCAAGTAAACACATTATTTTAAAAAGGAATACAATTTAGGAAATAGTCATATCCATTAAAAAATAATATTGATATTTAAGATAAATTAAAAATCCAATGAAATTTATTTTAAACAATGTTATTATTACAAAACAATGTTAATAATAAAAAAAATTTGAGATTTCAAAATACCTTTTACGACATGGTGATTTTCATATCAAACCCCATGGATAATTTAATCCAATTTTAAACATAAAATACTATTATGTATGAGTGAATATTGATATAAAGTTAAAATATGAAATTACATACACAACATTAATGTTAATTGGTGCTTAATGACTGATAGTTATAAATGGATGATAAATTGAGATGAATGACATACCATGAGTCTGGCAAGTCACGTTTGTGTCCATCTTCCTAAATAAAAAACATTGGTTAATTATTTACATATTTCATAACCATTTTCATGTTAATTATTAATTTTATTTCATATATTAATAAATTATGTTCAATTACTTAATAAATTATGTTTAAGTTGGATGTTTTGGTTATATTCGGTTTATGTGTCGAAATGATGTTCTTTGGTACACTATGGTCCAAAGGGTCAATATTTAAACATTTATATAATAATATTAATTAAATAGTTATCGTATAATATATAAGTTACACTTTTAAATCCAATATTGGAAGATTTATATAAAAAATTAACTAACATTATGATCATGTAGATGATAGAGTATATGTATGCATGAGAAATGTTTCAGTTTTTTTAGGATAATTATTGAATGATTATAAGTGAAATTTATCATTCTATAATGATACTTTAAGTACCCGACCTTATCACATTACAAAATCATGATTTTTTTTCAAGAACTCACTTAACTTCACAAGGAGAATTAATTAATGTATATAGTTTTAGAGAATTGGGTAATAATACATACATAACATTATACATTTATACATAGTGGACACCATAAAAATTGTATTCATTTCTTCCAAAATATTTGACTTTTCAAATAAAACTTGTTTTCTTTGAATAATATTCATAGCTTTAAAATCGATTCATTAATTAACTTATACATCCTTATAACTTGTGAGAATAATATAAAATCATGGGATGATCACAAAAAGAATAATATGGGATATAAACAGAAGGAATGAAATCATTAGTCCATGAATATTTGAAAATTTACGAAATCATTTCCAAAATGTCATACATGTCACCCATATATTTTTACATTGTGAAATGTGATATTTTCACGATATTTACACAAAATATAAAGAACATAAATATAACTATAAACGTATCTTGGGGCATTGTTTTTGTATTCTCAAAACACTATCATCTACTTTATAATTTTTAATCCTCACGGCTACCTTACAATGTAACCCCCATGGCCACATTTTTTAACCATCGCATTTAAACTTGTAATAACCAAATGGATGACCTCTAACATAAACACACCCAATGTATTTGAGGGATATATATGTCTTACCTGTAATCATAAACAATGAAAAAGAACATAGAATATTTTCATAAAACATGAATAATTTCATAATAACATTTCTTTTGAATTTTGTAAAAGGGAATTTTAAAAGATGATTTTAAAAGGAAAACCCCTTACAAATATCAAATAATTGAAATGATAATTAATATATTGGATTGAATATGTATATACAATATAAATACACATAATTAGACATTATATAAACAAAATTCCTCACACAACTAATTTTAATTCAACATAATCAATGAATAATAAGGTTATCCCAAAAAAGGATATTGGGTTAAGAATTATCTTACATAAGGTTTATCATATTTAAAAAGTGTTTAAAACACCCATATAATGCTTAAAATTGTTTTATAAATATCTTGCAGAGACATATTTTTTTATCACACCTTATATGATCATTTCATAACAACATTTCACCATTTAATTATTAGTATTTTGTTCCTTCCATTGTTTCGGTGGTGTTGTTTACATGATTCTCATGGTCAGTTTGTATTATATTTTCATATCATTCGGAAATGGAATTATATAAGTGGATTGAAATATTATTAATATGTTTAGAGAATATTAAATTATTCCTTAAGACTTTTTGATTAAATTTTATGCGGTTGAATGATTAAATAAATAATTAGTGATATCTCTTTTGATCATTTTGGTTGTTCTTTGATAATCAAAAAGTAGATTCCTTATATAAAATTATATTATATATATATATATTTATAATTTTAACTCCAGAACAAGAAATAGGATATATCATATAGTTTAAATAATTTATCAAAAATTAAAATGATTTGATAACTAGTTTTGAGAAATTTAATGGTAATTTAAAACACATAATCTATGATTTTGGTAAATCGGCACATTGGAAACAGTTTTTTATATTATATTTAGATGAAAAGGAGACGAAGAATGATGAATCACTTTTTCCAAAAACATGAAAAAATTTATAGTATATAAGATTTAGATGTTTCATTCAACTTGGATTAGTGTAGGGGAATGAGGTATATGAAATGAAAAGGAATTGAAAATAAAACATAAGAAACTAAAAGGGGATTCATACCTCTTAAAATTTTCACCTTGAGATCCTCAGAAAAGGCCTTTGGTTTTGGACTTTTGGTGAGATGAGATGGTCTGGGACATGGATATGTGATTTGGGAAGGTTATTTTTCAAAATTTAAACTATGATCAATGCATGAGAGGAGTGAGAAGAATAGGGAATTGAGGGTGGTATTTATATTGGAAGAGAGGAAGGGTTTTTATTATTTTAATCATTCGTTTAATATTTTATTCATAAGAATATGAATATTATAGATTTGTGTGACCCAAAATAGTAATAAGTGCATATGATTTTGAAAAAATATCCATTTATATCATCAATTACTCAATCATTATTCATAAATTCATTTATATAGCATATTTTTTAATTTACCTTACTTCACTATTCACAAAAAATTCTAGTATTTCAGAAAAATACCAAAAAAATAACCTAGCCATTTTATGACAAGTAGAATTAAAAAATAACTCTAGTTGTAAAAAGGAATTTTCTAAATGTGATTTATTTAATTTTAAATAAGATCATAATTTGTTTGACAAATAACTATATTAATATTATACCTGATTTTATATCATCTCAAAAAATTCATCAGGATATTATAATATTATAACCATAATACATAAATAATAATAATAATATTTAATATTCATATGTTCCATATAACTATTCATAAGTGTACATTACTACTCACTAAAAAAACAAGTTAGTTAAATCATAATTCAAATAACAAACTGATCACAAACATAGATGTCTGTTTTTCGAAATTAAAATCATAGAAGTGGAAAAAAATTAACATTTGGCTTATAACTAAATCCTTATAATAAAGTTCCATTAAAAAGAGACTTGGTGCTTCATGAATGTCATAAAATTCATTTGTAAAAACATTAGGTGTAACAATATCCCCACCTTTATGAAATTGCATCCACTTAGTTTTTTATTTACTTTGTAAACATTCATGGGTACCTTGCCCTCATAGAATTTTCAGATTCCCTTGTTTCTTATACAAGAACGTGGCTTCTCTAAAAAAAATACATAGTGTCTTGCCTTATTCTGCAATACATGGTCTCTATAATCCATAATCTGAATAGATTTATATTTATAAGAAATTTTCTCTTCCAACTGAACGACTTCTAGGATGGGGACAGGAGATGAATCTGGAATATACTTTTTCAACATCAAAACTGAGAAAATATTTTTTAATTAATATAAACTCAGATAAAAATTAACTCAGTAGGAAACTGTTCCAATTGTATCTAGGATTTCAAAATCTCTAATGAATAATGGACATAGAATTCCTTTCTTACAAAAATGGATAATACTTTTACAAGGTCAGATTTTAAGGAAAACAAGACCTCATACCTCAAAAGAATAGACTTTCATCCTATTATCTGTATAACTTTTCTTCATACTCGTAACATTATTCATGTGTTGCTGGATCATCTTCAATTTATCATCCACATACACTACTAATTCTTGCCCCATCAAATTTATTTATCCGACATCATCCCAAAAGGATAGAGTTTAACACCTCTTACCTTTTGGGGCCTCAAATTGCGTCATCTGTATACTGGAATGAAAAATATTATTTTAAGAAATGTTAAATAAAGAATGATATTGATCCAAACATCCTTGTAAGTGCAATGAACAAGATCAAAGCATATCCTCCAATGTATGAATTGTTCGGTCTTATAGGCTATCATATTGAGGATGAAAAGTTGTAGGGAAATTTAATTCTCTGCCAAATGTCTTCTAAAATCCCTTCCAAAATTTATAAGTTAACCTAATATCCCAATCAGATATAATGTAATTATAAATATATGAAACCTAAAAATCACTTTGGGATATAATTGAGATAGCAGATCCAAAGACATTCTATCTTCAATAGGAAAGAAATGTGTATATTTTTTCAGTCTTTTAATAATCACCAAAATCGCATTGTTACCTCTAGATGTCTTTGGTATTACAATCATGAAGTCCATGGATACATTTTCCCATTTCCACTCTGGAACTGGAAAGGGTTGATGCATTTCCTAGGGTAACCACCACCCTTATTTAACCGGTTTATATGTTAATCATTTCACAGTAAATCCTCAATATCTATTTTTATTCTATCCGAATTGAAATACAACTGAATATATCTCTACATGCTAGTACTCCCAAGATGAACTAAAAATTGGAATTTATTAGCTTCACACAATAAATACTTTTTAAACTAGGAATCACAATGCACACACAATATTTTTTAGAAAATTAGAACAGAATATTTATTAAGGTTAAATTTGGGCAATATACCCATTTTAACATCTTCTACATTTTTCTATAGTTCACGATCATCCTTATGCACTTTCATAATTATTTTTGATAATGATAATGGCATTGAAACCTGAAATTAAATAGTGTTATTTCCCATAAAAAAACTTTTAAGAAATAATTCATTAAATCCTCAATCATGGTATCATATTCATAATTTTACCTAGATAATGATGCATAATGGTTTCGAATCAAGGAATCGACCATGTTGTTTGGTATTTTAGGATAGTAATTGATCAGGCAATCATAATTATTTTTCTATTCAACCCATATTATCAGCAACATGTTTAATTTCATCTGAGTTAATATATACATATGACTTTTATGGTCAGTATATATGGATATTTGGATCCATATAAATGGTGCCTTCAAATTTACAATTTAAAAACCATAGATGGTAATTCCAAATCATGTGTGTGATAAATAAACTCAAAGTATTTCTATTTTCT
Organism: Viscum album; assembly: GCA_963277665.1. Taxonomy (NCBI): domain Eukaryota; kingdom Viridiplantae; phylum Streptophyta; class Magnoliopsida; order Santalales; family Viscaceae; genus Viscum; species Viscum album. Next base: position 1,540,862,202 of record OY728135.1, on the reverse strand, counting down.
TGAAGCATAAGAAATTACCTGATCATTCTTCATCTAAACGAAAAAAATTCACTTCAATGAAGCATCATTATAGATGACAAAATCACAGTTTTAGAAGAAATATCCAAAATTAGAGAATTCACCAATCTATTCTTCATTTCATAAAGACAAACATCACATTATTCTATCCAAATATTTTTTACCCCTTTCGTGTAAACTATGTTAGTTTGAAAGATAGTCGTGTAATTTTTTTAACAAGTCGTCCGTAATAACCAACTAATCCTTGAAAAATATGAATTTATATAACATTTATATGTCTTGGACATTTATAAACCACTTTTTGGGTAGTATCAATTTTTATTCCATCCTTATTTACTTTGTTCCCATGAAGATAAATCTATTTTAAATATTAATTACCCTTTCTATTCCTTTATGGATTGAAAAATATCTCTTAGATGTTTTTCACGATCCTCTATACTTTTGTAAAATAACATAATTTCATTAATAAACACAACTAAAAAAATATCTAAGAACTCATGAAATATTCTACACATAAGTTTTATGAATACATTAGGTGCATTAGTTATCCAAAATGACATAACAAAAAATTTATAATTCCTATATGAAGTATGGAACACAGTCTTCAGGATTTATTCTTTCTTAAAATTAAAATGATGGTACCCCAACCATAGGTCAACCTTGGATAAATAAAATTTTCCCCGGTGTTGATCAAACAGGTCCTTCATATGTGGAAAATGATTCTTGTTTTTAATAGTGATGTTATTATAGGTTCTATAATAAATTCAATGTCTCATGGAATCATCTTTCTTCTTAAAGAAAAAAATTGAATCACCCCATCGTGAAGTGTTAGGATTAATGAAGACTTTATCAAGAATCTTTTACAACAAATTATTAAATTCAATAAGTTCTATTTTAGATATTTGGTAAGGTGGTTATGAAAATTTCATAGCATCAAGAAGACAATTAATGATGAATTCATCTTTTTAATCATGTATAAATTCGGGTAACTCATCAGAAAAAACATCAATATATTAATCTTCTTCTCACACTTTATTAATATGAACAGTTTCTATGTTTTCAACAATATGAGTAAGAAAATTTTAATTTCTATCTTTCAATATTTTCACATCTTCATGATATTTTATCAATTTTATTAGTTCATTAATGTATACCAACAAAAACAGTTTCTGAAAAACAACATCATTAGCTCTACCATCAATCTTAGCATGAGAACCAGAAATCCAATCCATTCTCAGAATGAAATCAAACTCTAATAAGGAAAAAACAACAAGGTTTTCATGTAAATTATTTCTAAAGACCAAAAAATTATGATAAATATAATTCCTCTTTGATATAATATTTTCTCCAAGTATTTTATCAATATGTTTCAATATCTTTTTTTGAGGTGATATTTTTAATTTACCAACACATTTCTGAGAAATATAAGAATGTGTGGACTCCATATCAAAAAAACATTATAAAAAATGAGTAAATAATCAAGTAACCCAATACAACAACATTGGATGTCCTGAAGTCTACTAACATAGTCTCCAAGGATATCACTACACCTTTCTACATATAGTATGTCTTCTTTACATCATTTAGATCTCTCATAGGGAAATTGTTTTTAATGACCCATCTCACCACATTTAAAAATTTATAATTTTCTTTTTAGGATCTATATTGGTATCATTTTCATTAAAATATCATTCCATATTTCCAAACGAACCACATCAGAAATACTTCTCAGTTTTGTTAAGGCATTCTGTTGTGCGCTTCATGCCACACTTTTAATAAACTAGAAACTAGACAACTTACCATAATATTTCATTGATTGTTCTTACTCATCATGTTCCATATGGACCTATTATTCAATATTTTTTAGAATTTCACAATATCATTAGAAAACTACATTTCTACCCTCTCATCACATTATAAAAGTTTCTCATAAATTTTGAACTCCAGCGATGCTAATTCCCTTCAATATCTTGGCTTCAATCCTAAGTAAAAACAATTGATTTTGATATCAACATATAGAATTAGATTTGGAATAAAACCACACTATTTAGTTGAATTTTGCTTTATATTGGTCCAATGACTCATCCACATTCCTATTAAATAGAAGTTATTTCTTCACCACTATATTTCGAAGCACCTTAAAAAAATATTTTTCCAGGAAAAGACTTTAAAATTCATCCCACTCTAAGGTTTCAATGTACTATTTGACCTGGATATTCTTGATCATAGACCACCACTGATCATCTTCACTATCAAAAAATTAAATGGTAAGATTTACCTATTGATTATTTAAACATCCTATAACATAAAAAATATTATAAATGGATCTAATCCATCCATAATATGCTACTGGGTCATAAGACCCATTGAAAATAAGAGGGTGTTTCCTCATAAAATGATCCAGTATAATCATGATCCTTTTTGGTCGATTGGGATGTTCTATTTCATGGATTATGTCACAAATTATAGCATGATTCAGCTGATCCATTGCAATCAGAAACTACTTACTTCAAATCCCTACCATTCTAGGCTGTAGATTTGGAAGGATATTGTTCAATAGATTCATTTCCAATTCAAATTACATGTTTCTTCTGTAGAAAACTATTCTGAAAAAAATAATATTGTCGAATAAACAAGGTAATCATTAAAGTAAATAAAATTTCAATGTAACAATAGCATAAAAATAATTTATGGTATTATTTTAGCATCATCCTAACCACTAATGTTATCTAAACTATCCTTTGATACAATATATAAGGAAATAACTTTAATATGTTACATAATCTTGAATTTCATTCTGGAACTCACATCCTATCACATATATGATGTTTTAATGTTTATATTTTGAAGGAATTGGGAATAATACATTCAACAAATTCCACATTTATAGAGAGTTTGTACCCCAAAAATACTGTCCATTTCCCCCATAAATATAAAACTTTTCAAATGAAACATGTTTTTTTAAGAAATATTCATAAAATTAAATATGACTACATTATTAGAAATAAAAGTCCTTATTACCTATGAAATCATTTAAAAACATGGGATGTGAAAAAAGTATGTAAAGGATATAAAAATAAATAATGAAAACATTAGTCCCTAGATACTAGTAAACGTATGATTCATTTTCAAAAAGTCATACATGTCACCCATATGTACATACTTTGTGAAACATGTGATTCCATGATATTTCCACAAAACATAAAGAACATAAATAGAATATAAAATGTGTCTTGTAGAATTACTAACATAATAATTTAACCCTCTCAACATCCTTATGACTGGAAAAACTCACAGATACCTTACAATAAAACCCTTACGGAAACCTTATTGTGTAACCATCACAGTTACAGTTGGAATAAAAATATAGATAAACTAAATTAGACAAATACATAATAAATTATGTGGGATATATAATTCACAATCACCATCATAAAAAATTCCAAATAACTATAATATAATCATAACACATTAATAATAGAATAAAAACATTTCTTTTGAGTTTTGTAAAACATAATTTTAAAAAGGGATTAAAAAAATCCCCCTAAAAATATCATATAATTTTCATGATACATAATATAGTGATGGAATATGTAAATAAATTGTATATACACTTAATTTAACATTATATAAACACTATTAATCACACAAAATTTTTTAATACCACATAATTAATTATGTAGAAGGTTTACCCAATGAATGTAAATTGGGTTAAGAATTCCCTTACCTCAGGTTTTTTTAACATAAAAAGTGTTTAATCATATAGTATAATGGTTTAAAAAGTGTTATTAATATCTTCAAGAAACAAATTCATGTTTATAACTCCTTATATGAAAATTTCATAACATATTTTTCTCCCTTTAATTATTAGTATTTTCATTCTTCCATTGTTTCAAGTATATTCATTAAATGATTTCATGGACGGTACGCATTTGATTTTCATGTTCTATGTAATTGAAATTAAATAAGTTGAAGAAAATGGTAATAATATGTTTCAGAATATTAAATTATTCCATAAATAATTTTGTTTATATTTTATGAGGTTGAATCATTAGATAAATCTTTTGTGATATCTGTTTAGATCATTTTGGCGGTTATTTGATAATCACAAACTAGTTTCATTATATAACATAATATTATGTATATATGTAAACTCATTAAAATGAATGAGTATATATCATAAATTATAAAAAAAATTCAACCACTAAAATGGTTTTATAACTAGTTTTGGATAATTTAATAGAAATTGAAAACGCAACATCCACGATTTTGGAAAATAAGCACATCATAGATGATGTTTTTATTTTTTGAATAAGTTGAAAATGATAGTAAGAATGACGATGAATTTTTTCCATAAATAAGATAAATTCTACAATATATATGATTATAGAGATTTTATGCCTCTTGGATAAGGTTAGGGGAAGTGTGTATACGATTGAAAATGAATTGAAAAAATAAGAACATAAAAGAAGATTCTTACCTCTTGATCTATTCTCCTTGAGATCCTCGTAATGGCTTTTGGATTTGGCCTTTAGATGAGACCAAAAGGTATTGGATGTGAGGAAGATCCTTGGTAAGTGTATTTGGAAGAATTTATACAATTCTAAATGCTTGAAAAGTGTTAGAGGAATATGGTGGTGAGGGTGGTATTTATTATGGTGTAGAAGAGGGGTTATTATTATAATCATTAGCTTAATATTTTTTCTCAATACATTAAATAGACATGATTAAGGGGACCAATAATAGTAATAAGTTCATGTGTGTTTGAACCAATTTCCATTTACATAACCCATGACTCAATAATGATGTATAAATTCATTTATTTAGAATATTTTGTAAATTAATGTATTTCACTATTCTCGAAAAAATCAAATATTTTAGAAAAATCAAAAAAAATCACCCAAACCATTTTTTAACATGTATAAGTAATAAATACACTCAAGATTTTGAAAATAATTTTCCAAATATGATTAATTTAATTTTTAAATATAATATAAATTTATTCTAAATATAATAATTTTAAATATATTACTGATTTTATATCAATATTCAAAAATAATCATGATCTCCTTATCTTAGAACCATAAGAAAATAATAATAATATGTTTTACCGTTCATAAGGATCATATAACTATTCATAATATTGGTCATAAGGTTATGTTATTATTCCCAAAAAAACAATATAGTTCTATCATAGTACAAATAACACACTGATCACAAATTTAGATATATGTTTTTTGAAATTCAAAGCATATAATAAGAATAATTATGTTTAATGGCTAGCTTATAACTATATCATTTAAAAAAAGTGCCATTATGAAAAAACGTAAGGTTTCATGAATTTCATTAAATTTATTTGTTAAACAATAGGGTGTTACAGATACATATTTATTGAATACCATTTTATTTAATAATATATAATTTTATATATAAATATTTTCTTTCAAAATGAATCACATCTCTTCGAGGAGGAGGCCATCCACATGTATAATAATGATATTATTTTATTTTTAGTTTGTGAAAGTGTAATAAATGAAAATATATATGATATAATAAGAAAGGTAATTATGTAATTAATATCAAAGTTATATCATGCTTATAATATATATTCAATATATATTTATTTATATTAATCCCTTAATTATTGTAATAGGAAATGGAATACTCTATTCCTGGAGATGGTAGGTCGTACATACACATAAACACTGATCCATTATCTTTTTATATTGAAAGGATGAAACATAAATGAAATATAGGATTATTATACTTCATGTTTTATATATTATTTCTTATTTATCATATATATGTATAGAAACTGTCATTAATACATTCAATGTATATAGAAAACGAATCACATCGTATTGTGGAGGAGGTAGTCCACACATCTAGAAACAATGGGTTCATATTCGAACAAAATTGAATTCCTGATGTAATGTGTTATATAATTATTCCCTGATCATACTAAAATTATAAATATCATAAATGTAATATATTAACTATAAATTCAACACTATCCTTAACACTATAACTTTTAATGGAAGAACATATGGAATCTGTTCATGAGGTAGTAGTTTGATATATATATGAACGATGATTGTGTATCCCATTTTATATAAATCTGTGTAGGTGTATATCATACCCTTAATATACCAATATATTAGTATATTTTTTATTAATAGGTTATTATATAAGTAATATATATGTATAATTGAATGGGTGGATAATGAAATAAAACAAAAGTTCATATTGAAGAACATTTCCTCTTATTCGAGTAACATATTTTTATTTTCACCAAATAACATCATTTTTTGATATCATGTCAATGTGAAGCATCTATGATGGGTGTAGGAATTTTGGGAGATTATTTGGGTAGGTTATAGAAGGGAAAAAAGGATATGAGATGTGTGAATAAGTGACATGGTTGAGTTCCCTTTTACAAGTGGGATAGAGGATTCATTGGGTATTCCTGGAAATATTTGTGAATTACCCACGTTTTTACAAACCAATGGTAATATATTACAGAAAGAATTATATAAATGAAGTGGTATTGTCTTAATGTGGCCAATAAATGGGTTTTAGAAAAGTGTATGGTCATTTTAACACCTTATATTATAGATTTATTCACTAGGTAAATTCTTTTTTAGCATTACCACTATAATTAATTTTAAATTATTTCACTAAAAACATTTGTCAAATATTAATTTGGACTTATTAGACATAATAAATTTTACTAATTAAAAATATGGAATCGAATTCTTCAAATTCAAGTACATATTATTCTAGACACTTATTTATCTATTTTCTTCTGGAACAATGTGTTTATGTAATTTGAAGAATTCCAAATTGTTTTGGGTTTTTCGGGTTTGTAGATGTGAGGTTTACCAATTTATCATTAAGAGTTCTATTGAGAATTAAATTTCAGGATTTATTGAAATAAAATTTAGTATCTTTCACTTTTCATGAAAATATTAAAGATCTCATAATAATAACAATAATGCACCCATTGTAAATTTTAAGATTGTTATTTCAAGAATTTACATTTGTGTGGTCACATATCATTTTTAAATGTGTAAAAAAATAGATTGAAAATATATGTCCCATTAAAATGTAGAAAAATACAATCAGAAAAAAGATAACATTTTATATGTAAAATTGGATTAATATTTATATTATACCTACCAATTATATTAAATGAATGTAATAAATAATTGATTAAAAATATAATATGTAGATTTAATTAGTTTCGTTCACTAATAGAAAATAATTAATTTTATTATAATAAAACATAATTTTACACATAATAATAGTTTTATTAAAACTCCTCCTTTATATTCAATTGGTCCACATATTCAATTCTAATTAATTTGTAGAAAATTTATTATATAAACATAAGTAAAAAATATTTTTATTTTTTAGTTAATCCTTTAAATACATTCCATTACAATTGATAATTTATGACATTGATAATAAATAACAATAATAATATTATATTTTTGTTTGAAAAAACATTGTCTTGCATGTAATGAAAACTTTTTGCAAGAACATGGAATTTTGTGTCACCCATGTTTTCATAGTGTTGAGAGTACCAAAAGATAATATCATTTTTTTGGTATATCATATTCATAATTTATTATTTCATACAATCCAGGATAAAAAAATAAAATTGATTCTAAAAGGAAAATACTATAAATTCTCGTGGTGTGATAATAATTATGTACTTGAGAAATTAAAAAATGGATTGAGACTTGTAAGAGTCATTATACACTGTGATAAAATCATTTCAAAGTAGTGGATAAAAAAATTGAAAAGTACCATCATGAATAAATGTAACATTGAATATGCATTACATTAAGTGGAAGAACTAATCAAATTAGAATAACTGGAAATAAAACATATTTTTTATCTAAGAGTCGTTTTTTTGATAAGTAAATATAATTCCCAAAACCATTCTTTGTATGTAAGTGTCACTTATATTGTTGTGGGGGATCAAATTCAAAATTTAAGAGTTACATTCCTCAGTGTAATGATATAATAATTTGTAAACTTATGTTTTTATTAACATGAACAATTAAACATTGAAAAAACAAAATAATATAATATCATTGAATTGGATGTGTATTAATGTCAATGATGAATATTCAAATATAGATTGTTAAATTGTGGAGGAACATAGAGATGTATAATATGATAATTCCAAGAATACGATAGTTTATCACACACCTTGAATATCAACATGGTGCTATATTCCTTTAATCTATGAATTAAATAGTTATAGTTATTTTTATGGTGAGTTATGATAACCATCATTGGATGTAATAGACCCTCATGACATTTTACACACCTTGGTGATGATGAATCTACCACATAGTTCATTAAGGGGACATCCAATGATAATCATCAATGGATAGTTCAGATTCATGATGTGACATGTTATTTGGACATTTAAGAACATATGTATATTACTCATAAAAATTAATTTAATACAATGTGGAAAAATGAAATAAGACCATGTGGAAATATTGGAGATCGAAGACCAATTAGGAGTTGACACTTGGAAGAGATCACTTGATTTAAATAATCGTAATATTATTTTCTATATTTAGGTTTTTTATTTTTTTATATGTGATCAAGGATGATATTATTGAACTATTCTAGTGAAATATTGTGTTAAAATTCAAAATTAAGGATGGATACAATATTTTAGGCATTGAGTGAACTAGTCGGAACTGTGTTCTACTATCTTCATTGTTTTTTCTTTTATTTACTACAACAATTTAATTAATTGAATATTTTACCCATTGTAATTTAGGGACTAAAATATTTTTTTTGTTAAAGAAGTTTGTAAGATAAATATTTATTGTTATTGAGTTTGAAAATAAATAGAATATACACTTTTTTATTATTTGATATTAGTTTCCATTCTCATTATATTTTATCAAATTGGATTTTGTTCTTTCCAGAAATGGTCTCAGATTCTATTAAATCTAACACTTTGTATAGCCCATGGCATAATATTAAGGGAATGCATGATCCCAAAAAGCATGAAATATGTTACTAGGAATCTAATAACTTTTATATGGATTGGCTTCTTCCATGTTAAAGGCAACTACCATCTACACCAACAATTCACAGAACATCCTAACTACTACTCAAAACATGAAAAAAATGAAATCCTTACAAGAATCAGTTAAACATTTCATATTTACAACCAAAGATAATGTAAAAAGGGTATTGGACTAACTAAATGAACAAAACCATTCCATTACATTTGGGATGATTCCCACCATGACACCACCATCAAAACATGACATGAAGATAATGCTGGATTGAGTTACCAATGTAACAGTCATCCAAGGACATTCAATTACATATATTAGACCGAATAAGGTCAAAAAAGACATGAGGGTTTACATAAGTTGGTATATCAATTTCCAAGTAGGATACCACTAAATTATTCATTTATAATACAATATAAGATAAATAAACATGATTGTTTTATATAAGGGAATATTTTGAAATAAATAAAATTTAAAAAGGAGGAAACAAATTTATTTTATTAAACATGTTCTTAGAATCATTGAAAAGTAGTGGCATTATAATTAACAAAAACAAGGAGAACCGTAATATATGAAACAAGATTAATTCCTATGAATATAGGTTTAGTGGGGACCTAGGATCCTCATACTATACAAGGTCGAGTGTGGACACAAAATTCCATCTCCAGCTCGAGTGAACCTAATCCCAACATCAGTTTTTTATCCAATCATAATCGGTAAATGTAGAGGGATCAATTCCTAGATTTATTCTCCAACTAAACCCACATAAATGACTAGTATTCACATGATATTCTATATCTATATAACCATGAGTTCCCCATCTTTTACAAATAAAACCATAACATACAAAATAAGATCAATTACATAGTGGTGTCACTATTTTAAAACAACTATAAGAACCTACTTATTGGGATGCACAAATTTTTTAAACACTGCATAATTTAGAATGAATTTTGAAAATAATAAAATAATATTTAAATCAATAAATAATGGATATTCATGTAACCACCAACCTTTCATTGGAAATCACCCAAATCCGTTTGGAGATTGAAGTCTAAATCATGGATACACCGTATGGAAGTATGAAAACATTGACATCAACAATATTAAAAACCATTAAATGAGATTTAACCTAATTTATTTAAATAAAACCACTAAATATGTAACAATCTAAGAAAAAAGATAGAAGATATCAAAATAAGGGACGAATAAAATAGAGGATGGACTAACATGAACACTTTTTGATGATTAATGCTCAAAACCATAGAAATATTTATACTATGATGATTATAAAAGGATAATAGGAATTCTTAGAATTGTAGGGTGTTTAATGGTGATAATTAGTGGGTTAGAGGGTTTCAATTTGGTAGTGGTCGATTTAGAATTTTTTTATGAATCTTGAAGGATGCACGGTTTGGAATAATGATGTCCTCGAATGTTCTCCAACCATGAAATAAATATATCCATGAGGATGGGTAGGAATAATGGAATAATTATTGGATCTCCATTCCTAGTCATGTTTCCTAATATGTAACACTATTTGGGTCACATGTTTAGCACTAGGATAGTGCACACCCTGCAGCCTAGACAATACCATTATCTAGGTCACACATTTAACACCATGATGGTTCACAGTTTCCTTGAATTATAAACCAACTATGAACATTATTATATCCACCCAAAATAGGAACTTTTTATTAAAAACAACCATAAAATCTATAGAACACGTGTTAGGGAAAAATTAAAGTAGAACATACCTCAAAATAACACCAGAAGTGTGACAATTCTCCAAACCATGTTAAAAATATGCCCTTGAAGATTCAACTTATAGTATTATAAGCGGATAAGAGATGGTAGTTCTCCTCCAATCAAGGAATCAGTTCACATGTTTAATTATAAAAATTTTGATAATCCAAATGATCTAAGGTAAAGAAAATATTTTTCACCAATGTACTTTTAACTAGGAGTCTATATAATATATCAGTTTCTTAGTCATTGAAAAATCATATTCTAGATCCTACTCATTCAAATTAAATATATTATATGTTATATGTATTTTAGTTATTCAGTGGTGAGAAATAGAACATGTTTTAAATCAATTTCATCTGGGAAGGAAAATCCAAATGTATTCCATATTAGTAATTCTTTTATTAATCACAAACGGTTCAATACACATCGGTATAAGTTAACCCTTCTTACCATGTTTATGTTTACCTTGTCTAGGTTTCACCATTAAGAAAATATTGTCACACATTAAGAACTCCAATTCATGGAATTAATGATCATAAATAGACTTATGGAATCTCTATAATATCCAAAAATTTGTTCCAACCACAAAAATATTATATGTTGTCTCATAAAAAAATGTTTTTACCTAATAAATAAGTCTCTTCCACTTCTATCTAACATAAAGTTGATCGTAATGGAATGGAATAGAGTGCCTCTATAGTAGACATCATGTTTTGATATTGGTAACTATTATTACATGAAAATTATACCTACCCATGATGGTTATCCCAAGAGCCTCTAAATTCCATCACACGTTCATAGAAAATATCTTCTTCAAAATGATTTTCTAGTTTTTTTTTACCATTATTTTGAGGATGGTATGACTTAATTAGATTTACACATGATATCATAATATTTTATGGGATTACCACAACAAAGAGTAAATATTGGGGTCTATATCCATGATTATAGCCAACAACAGACCATGAAGCTATATAAATACTTGACATATGGCTAACCCAGTTCCTTCACCTAAGTAGATTCCTTGATGAAGATGAAATTGGAGGAGTTGGTATGACAGTCAATAACGGCGAAAGTGGAATTACATCACTGTATTGTATGAGTAAACACAATGATAATTTCTTTGGAGACCTTTTCCAACTTCTAGGAAGGAGTGGGGTGTGGATGAACAAGACATGGGGGTCCTTTGGTGTTCATCTTTAATCTACTAACATGTGTCAAATCTAAATATAAAGTTAGATATACCACATAATATACCTCGCAACAAAAATTTGAAAAATAAATTATAAAACATCATAGTTGTTTCTAGATTAATGGCCTACTAATACTAGTGGATATCCTGAAACACTAACTTCTATAGAGGTAATGACATAAACAATGTACCATTACACAATGAATCACCTCGGATGACATAAAACAAAAATCGAGCTCCTCCCAACCATTTAAAATAATCCTAGAGAAATGGAAGAGATCATATTTTGGATATTCTTGTTGAACTAGTTCACAAAGAGAGGGAGTCAACTAAATATTATCAATGAACTTACCACCATTATGTTATTTGAAATCCAAAAGGATCCAGTAAAAAATCCTCATAGGAGTACATTCATCACTCAACTCCATTGAATATTAAATCATAAAATTATTTCTTAAAGGATCAAACACAACATTTAATTCAAATGGGGTAGATACCGTTTCAATTTTAAACCTTAAGAGGTACTACATCCATCATTGTTTTCTCATATTCAGATCCTCTCCAAAAAAATTATGTGCATTCTTTTTTTTCTGAGTAGAGACTTAATTTCATTCTAAATAGATTGATTCCATGATTTAAAATAATTAATCATAAAAATTATTTTTATATCATGATTTTAGGAATACCTTTAATTTTTTCAGAGTTACCCTGATCTATAGACCAATACATGGTTACCCTATATCATCACACATCCCATATCTATACATGAAGCATCACAAAAAGAAAAATAACCCTTTTTATACTCTTGTAAAATAATGAGGGGGCCATATTCCATGACTTCCTGACCTCATAAAAGGATTTATATAGCTATATAATCTATATTATGTTTACATATTTTCTCTTATGAACTATAATTTATGAAACAATTTAATTGAAATCACTAAAATAATTTTTATAAATTCCTATCACTCCTAGGAATATTTTTATCTTAAAGATAATATTGAATCGTTACAATGAAATAACTACACTAGTTTTCTCTGGAAAAACTATTTTTTATGTTATAAGATTAAATTTATATGAAAATTGAATTCTCATATCAGTAAATGACACTTATAGTGTCTAACATAAATATAGTGATGTCGAAGTAGGAATAAAAAGATATCATATGATAAGAATTATCATATTCAATTATAGAGTAGACTGCGATTTCAACCAAAAATACAATGACACAGATTCAAGGTATTTGGGGAAAACCAAGTTCATAAGGGTGATAAAAAATGTTGGAGCATTCATCTGTCTAAATAATATAACCAAATATTCAAAATACTCCTACCTATCTCTTAGATCATTCATGGTAACATCGACTTATATTAGTAGGACTTGATTAGACAATGTGTGTTGATCTATCATGAAAAAATACCCCCTGATCTGATCAAGGTGTCCATCGATGTAAGGAAAGGGGTATTTTATTCTTTATGGTGACCATATTCAAATTCTAGTAATATTTACAAATATATATATATACATTATCCTACATAAATAATAGAAATAGGGTGTTATATGGTGAGACTCGAGGTATAATTAATCTATTAGATTCCAAATGAATTTGTTTCATTATTAATTCCATTAATTTCATTGTGTCCATAATATATGATGGATGATATATTGGATTTTTCCACAGTGATAGATTTATGGTGAACCCAACATCACATTTTGGGGATTACATTACAAATTCATCAGAAAAAACCTCTAGAAACTCACCAACCATTTAGAGATACCCATTTTCAAAATCTTTCTCATTTTTTTCTATATTGAGGGAAAATTGTTTTCCTCGGTAGTTTCATAACACTAATTTTTTATGTTCAACTCATGCTAACCATGTATCCCATTATCGTTTGTAATCCTGAGCACTCTTATGATGTTCTTTGTGAATCACCCACCAGGGTGAACAAATAAAATGTGATTTAAATAAAACCATCCAATACAATGTTAGGGTCTCACAAATGATTTTCATTTCTAGAATAATAAAATATCATTTCAAAGATTAATCTGATTGGGTTATAGCACAAGAAGGACATGTAAACCCCTACTTTTTCCTCTTTCCAAGTGAAATAAAATACCCAATGGAATAAGTAATATGTTCTGTAAAAAAATTAAATAATTCCAAAAAGTTATTTTTCATTATATAATTAAAAGAAAATTTATCAAATAATGAATCATTAAAACATGATATAGGGATAAATAGTTCTGTATATCATTATGGGTCTTTCATCTATCTTCACTGGTGCATGATATGTAGCCTTTAGGTGATTCATATCTATGGATAACTGATAATGAATAATTACTTTTGGATAATACTTGTTAATATTCTATCCATAGGAAGATCAGTCCTTTACACCACACACCTAATATTGAGAACCCATATCCCTAGATGCACCTGACTGATTTTTTTGGTTCCCTAGGCTATAGGGAGCCTATGGCACTCTTAGAGGGGGGAATAAAATTGGAAACTCCTCATGTGACCCATAATTCCCCACTAATGGTGTAATTTAGTTTTAATCATACATATACGTCACGTGAATCCATAAATCCAAAAACGATAAAATAATATAGATCTACCACAAAAAATCTAAAAAAGTGGTAGGTATTGGTATCCAAATCTTCCAAAACTCTTTATCCCATTATCCTCTGGATTCCTCTTAATTTCATTCATTCCATTGATTCCTTTTCCATGGCTCTACCCATGAATGAAAATCCAAATTTACTTTTCTTGTCAATATCCACTACTATATCCCTATCAATAACGTCAGATTATGTCTACAACATGAACAACATGGACTATGATATAATATATGGATTCAAGACTATATCAAAAATTTATCCATTTAGATGTTAATTAGTAAATAACTTTTGATTTTAATGGTCTATCTTTATAAAATGATTTCCATAATTAATCATGAATCATTCTCCCTGAGGGAAAACCATATACTCTCTGGTCTTAGAAAGGTATAAAGTAGCGGGGTAGTATTTCATGTTGAATAGTTTCATCAAATACTTCAATCCCATATAATCATGATTTTTATCTTGAATAAATGACAAACGCAATCATATAGAAGGTCCATCCAAAAAATAATGTTTACATCACATTGAAAGCTTCAAGATTCCCAACGAACTAAAAGTAATTTTAATTTTATCTATATAATCATCATCTTATTGGAGATCCATACTTCCATAGAATAAGTGGGTTTTATTTATGAGTAATTAATGAGAATTAAATTTTATAAAAATGGTTTTATTATTTTTGTTGGGTAGGAATAGGGCCTGCTCTCTAATATAAATCTTGAACAACCAGATTGACTACCTCAGCTGATCACTAATTATCTAGTGAGGGATAACTCTCTCTGGAATCAACCCATAGCCACAAGATATGTATCCAACGAGGAATGATACTAAAAAAATCAAAAAACATACATGAAATTAATAATAAATCTTCATATAGAACACTATAAAATATAAACAAATTAACAATACTCAAGAATATGTATTTAAAATCACATTAATAACATTTCTCAATTGAACTACTCCACCCTTCCACAATATCTGTTACTAGTATTTATCCTATGAGATACACCAAAATTAAAATTTATCCAATCCCCAAAATCCCATGGCAGCACAAGGACTTTTATCAGGTGTGTTGTGCATAAACCCCACCCAAAAATGTATCCTTAATCCATGATAGTCATAGCTTCTGTCTATACAAACATCCTAAATAAAATGACACAAATGAAAGAAAAACCCATTTTCATATTAATTTTTCCCAAATCGATCCATGGTTACATCCTAAAACTCACACATCTTGTCCTATGGAATATATTGAAGAGAATTATTGATCCGTATGGTTTGTAAAATGTTTCTTGGGAAATAAGAAACTCTCTTGGGATTAGTTTCACCCATGTGAAAGACCACTATCATCAATACCAAAGTTCTCATAAAATCATAACCATACTTTAATACATCTAAAAATGAATTCAAAAAAATCATGAGTTTAATTTTTATCTTTTACACTTGGATAAAAAATGAAAAAAATATAAATTCGATATTTGATGAATAAAACCTCCACCATACATGTGGGCCCACTCCAACCGTTCCACCACAATCATCACATTCCAAGAAGTAACTACTTGAATGTGTAACCACCACCACCACCTATATTTGTGTTATTCCATTACAAGAAACATATTAAAGATGGTTTATATACACTTAATGTTGTATGTTTTTAGGCCCCTATCCTAGTATAATACCATGTAGAGGATCCATGCAAATATAATATAAGAAAAAATAATAATTTTTGTAGGCAATGAAAAATATTAAATTGAAAACATAATATTTTCAAAAAAAAAAGATGAAAAAAATTAATTTTATATAAAACTTTCTTGGTGATGTGGAATGTTAAATGCATATAAATAAATAAAAATAGGATAAACCTAATAAGAACCATGAGTAACATAATACAAGATAGGGTTAGTGAGGACCAAATGTCATCATTCTATCGATGGTTGAACTAGCATATGAAGGTCTATCTATTACACAAGCCAACCAAAAACCTATAATAACCATGCTAGGTCGGATGATTAATTATTCACATACATTTTCTTTTCATCCCATCTAGATACCAATTATTTTAATGATCATTTCCATTTGTTAAACAATTATTTGTAACATGATAAAAATCAATATGATGCAATATAAAACCATAAACCACCATGAAACCATGACTTAACCAAAATAAATGATATTGAACACAATTTCGGATAAAAATAAACTACTAATGAGAGATCCCATGAATAAAGGGGGGTGAGATCAATAGAAGGGTGTAAGAGAATATGAGAGGAACTTTAATGAGGCTTTCATGAAGATTCAAGCTCTAAACTAAGTAAAAATTTATTAAAAAGTGAGGACAGGAGTATAAGATGAATGCATATGGTTGGGGGGTCTAATGGTGAAAATTGATTGTGTTATAGGTTTAAAATTTGGGAGGTGGATAAATGTATTTTTAAAGTATTGGGAATATCACATGCCACATGGTCATCATGACCGATTATTAACAATACAACCCCACTTTACATGAGCATGGGTAGGCCAAAGAATTTACCTGGATGTGTGAACACCCATGCTCCGAGATATGAAGCATGGACAATGTAACTTTATATGTTTAGTAGTTATAATTTGGAAAGCTTATGACTCTACCCCTAGACATGGGACCTGATGTTGTCCACTATTGATGTCACACAGTTATCACTATGATTGTGCAATGTTTCCCATAAACAAGTCCCATCATTTTTTCCACAATAAATTTTACATTTTTATTAGTAAAAACTCATAAATTCTATATAACACTAGTAAAAAAATTAAAATTTAAAAAACCTCAAAAAAACCATGGGTATTACTTATTTGAAATGTAATTTAAAACATTTTTCAATTTTTTTTATAAAATATTTTTTCGATCAACTTATTATTTCTCATATCTGATTCAATTAATAGGGTTTTGGGGTGAAATTTATACTAGTCATTTATAAATGTGTGTAAGGTAGTGGATCATTAATATTTTAATAGGATTTATGTTACCTTATTTGACGTATCTTGGGTAGATAGGGTATGGATAGTTTTTTATCATTTATTCATGTAAGACGGAAATTATTTTATAGAAAATCAATTGTAATTTTAATCCCACCCTCTTTATCTTCCCATCAAAAGAGATGTAGAGACTTAAATAAATCAATGAACAAATTTTAATATTATTATTAATAAAAATAAGACTATGATAAAATAACAACTAGTGGACAAATACATGTACTAATGGACTATTTCATTATTGGAATCAAACAAAATAATTTTTATTTTCAATAATTTTATTTTTTTTTCAACAAAACAAAATAAAAAACCATTTTTTTCAATTTTCTAATTTGGAAATTTAGGAATTTCTTCCTCTCCATGGAGATAACCATTGTTCTCTGTAAAATTATTTTTTAAAATTAGGTAATTAATTGATATTTATACCCTCCTTGTAATGGATGTTTCATATGTCATCATTTGTTTAGAATATAACAATTGTATTTATGTCCCTAATGAATATATAATTTAATATGTATATTGATTGTTATTTTGTTATGATTTTTTGAATATATTAACACATTCTCCCAATAGGAAGGGAACATACATGCCCCTATGGTGTTGTTTTGATAAGATTATAGAGAACACAATTTATTAAAAACTCTTAATATTTCATTATTAGATCCACTAGGAATGATTATTGGGGTATGTGATATTATATATTGGGTAATCAATAAATCTTGACAATGTTGTGGTCATATTTTATTGGTTGAAATAATAATTTATTAGAAATATTTTTTATATTGTGATTTAACAATAATTAACCTTGAATCATGTAATATTTTTTTTCGCAATTGGAAATACCAATGACAACCAATACCTACAAGGGGGTAATGTTCCTCCATTAAAATTATTCTTAGATAACATTTTTGGAGTTGAAAGGGAGTTTGATGAAAACATTGATTCTCAACTTACCCAGGTATAAAATGAAATAAAAGGAATATATTAATGATTCAACATTAAAGCATGTAGTGTTTTTTATATGGTATGGTTATATGGATTTATATGGGCCTTAGTGGTTTAGACCGTATATAATGACCTCTATTTTGAACCGGGTTAAAAAGGGAAGGAATTTGAACTTTTTCGTTTACTGAACTGGTCATTTTGAAGACAGTTCTTTGAAACAGGGTTCCAAAGGTTGGAAACCTTCCTTTTAATGTATTTTGGTGGGGTTTAAGGCTCGTTAAGTTTCTCATGTGACTCAGAATGTTTTGGAAGTGCCGAAACCCTGTTTTTAAAGAGTTTCCGAGGGCGCACGGTTGGCGCATAGTTCGCCTAACAGTGCAGCCCAAACCGTGTGAACTTATTTCAGAAGGTAGGGACTTGCACACGGGCTACGCACTGTTTCCCAAACAGTGTGCTTTGCCCGGGCGGTGGGTTTCCTTTGGGCAGTGGGGACCGCACGGTCGGCGCATAGTTTGGCTAACCGTACGGCCCAAACTAGGCGATGCTGTGATTTTAAGTATTTTAATTTTATATAAATTAAAAAGAAAATAAAATAATTAAAACCTATATCTAACTCTCCCTCACCCGCACTCGGCAGAACCCCCACGAGACGCACCCCTCCCTTCTCTCCCATGAGCCGCGCGTGACACCCCTCCAATAGCCTACTCTTCGACGTTGTTTCTCCCCAGTTATGCATCTCATCATCTCTCTGAATCATCATGGTAAGCACCTCTCTACCTTCTCCTCCCTGTTTCCGTATTTATTTCGATCTAATTGTATCCTGGTGAGATTCGGACGTGCAACCAATGTTTGGTGTTGATTCTATTTTTCAATTTCATCTTGTTTTAGGTCAGTGCGAATGTTCAACCGCTGATAAAGGAGAAGCGTTTCGGGTGGTTTTGGTTCATTGAAAACGTTTCAAAGAAAGGATTTAATATCATGGGTTGGCCTTTCCTTACTTAAATTAATCTCATTATGTGTCTTAAGGTTCATAGTGGTCGTTTGATAGTGCGTTGAAGGTTTTGGAATTGTTTCGAGTCTCCAGATCTTGGGCGACTCACCTATGTAGGCATAGGTATGTATTTATATGTATGTGGGTTCCCCTGGTATGTGTATATTTTTGAATGACAGTGAATATAAATTTACGTGGCTAGTTTTCCCCATTGCATATATAAAAACAATTCATGCACAGGTGAGCGGAGACCGACTTATGTGTATAAGAATATGTGTAAGGATCCTCTTGTGCACGCTCATGGTGATGCAGAGTGTGTGCATAGAGGCCAGGTGTCCTTAAACGTATGTGAAATAACATATTCCATGTGGGGGAGAAACATCAGCAGATTTAGTTAGAAAGCGCCAAGATCCGTAGTGGACGGGTGGATCCACCATGAGGTAGAGTCCCTCTCCTTGCCTTTAATTTAAGTAAAGTTAAAGTGAATTTAATACTGCACTGCCTTAGCATTTTAATTCTTCATGTTTAGTTCTAGATAAATGCTGCTGTGAAAATTGTGTGACTTATTGCAATAAAATAAAAGAGGTTTCTTGTTTACTAAACCAACGATTTAATAATAAAACCGATCAATCATAGGTGCGCTGCCTTCAAGATAAAAAGTTGTGATATAATTTTTATGCTTTCCTGCTGGATTGTTGTGGGGTTTTCATTGATAATTGGAATTTGAACTTTCTGTGATGATACAAGTAGAATGACATAGCTGTGATACTTGTGTTAGGGTAAATTTTCTATGTTAGGTAAATTGAGTAAGATAGTAAAGTTAGTGGGATGACCTAAGACTTCCCGATATGTTTCCTATAGAAGATATCAAAGGGATAAAGAATTATAAAAACATATCCTTTAAGATGAAAGGGCTAAACTAGAATAAATGGACTAGTGTGGTATGACCATGCCTTGGGATTACATAATGAGCACGACTCATGTTAGTAAATGAAGATGTGAGTGTCTCAAATTAGATACATAAGATGGGTTGCCTTAAGTATGAACGTGAATATGTTCACCTTTGTGTATGTGTTATGATTATTGAATTCTTATGAGGTAATTCCATAAGTAGTATACTATTATTATGTTTGTATTGTGAGTGCACACATGCTGATGCCAAACCATGAATTATTGATTGTGAATGGGGAATGATTACATGAAATACATAAGAGGTACTGCCTTATGCATCATAATATAATTCTGATAATGAATGTGGATGATTATGGATGGGAGGCATCCATATCCCATGCATTTTACATTGAATGATTATGGATGGGGGGCATGCATACCCCATTCCAGCTTATTTTCAGTATGGATGGGAGGCATGTCTACCCCACGCCAGATACGATCTTTATACGTGAGTGCAACAGAGTCATTCTTACCCGTTTCTAGTTTATTTAGGGATGAGAGGTATTCTTACCTCATACCCGCTATTTCTCTATACATATTTGGATGGGAGGAATTCATACACCTTGCCAGTTGACCAATAGGGACGAGAGACATTCTTACCTCATGCCCACTAATCACGAATGATGGAAGGGAGGCATTTATACCCCATTCCAGTTGACCTATAGAGACGAGAGGCGTTCATACCCCATGCCCGCTATCTTCAGCTGATGGGTGGGAGGAATGCTTTCCCCATGCCATCTATTATAAATATTTACATATGGAACTATAGTGGCATGATCAGACTAATATCCCGGCATCAACCCAAAGCCGGTATAGCCGTCAGGTTTCCTTGGGAAACCTGGATAGGTGTTGTTATTCTATTTTGTTCTGCTTATTGAATCCTTATACTGACTGAAAATTAAGTTTTTTATTATGCAAACACTTTTAAGGAAAAAGTGAGAAACCAAACAACACAACATTGCCACACCACACCATCAAAACACCACGACACCACTTCACCTTTCATCACTTCATCACATTCAAACAAAAAAAACAAGGCCAAGAAACCATGAACCAAGGCACAAAAATCAGACAAGCAGACCAAATCTCCAAGCCAGCCTCCTCAAACATCCACCGGTGTGACCATCGACACCAGCCCAAATCCTCCCATCAGCAAACTTCAGACGAAGTTCGCCCAACCGTCCAGCGAAGTGAGATGAACCTCCAAGAGAATCCATCCACAAATGGATGTTAAAGAAACTAGAGAGAAGATCAGTCTGCCCTGATGCCGCACCCTGCTCCATATAGAATCACTGCCAACCACACCATTTGCACCACCAAAAATCACCAATTCCACGGCCAATTCATCACTCCAGCATCACCTCCAAACCAAACAGAACCCGCAAACAGCAGCACCAGACAAGCAATTGAAGTAGATCCAAAAAAACACAAACAACCAAATTTCAATCCAAAGGAACATAGCCAGCACCTCAAACGCACCCCACAATCATCACAGTAGTACCCGTCGCCGCCCTCATCCCTGCACACAGATACCACAAGAGACCAACCAAGGTACCTCGGACAGTGCTCGAAGCATGGAACGAACCAACCCCTTCTGCGCGGAACTGGAGCATGACCCCTTCGCTGTGAAGTGGAGCACGATTCCACACCACCGAAGCTGCCGCCACCACCGCGGAAGAGGAAGGTAAGTCTTGGAAGGCCGGAGCGTGACCCCAAAGCCTCAGCAAGACGACGTCGCACCAGAACGAGCACACGCCGTAGTGGAACACAAACCAAGAGAAGCACCGGATCTAGACCCCACCACCGCAGAGAAACAAGATCCCGATCCCAAAGAAACGGATCGAAGCCCCGACGCTGCGTAGAACAGGAACGACCCCATCGAAACAGCGGGCCTTGACCCCAGCGCTCCAGAACAAGGGTCCATCGCCGCAGAGAAGGACCAAGACACTGATGCCGCACCAGATCGCGACACCACGTCGTAGAGAAACTGGAAGAAGACCCCAATCCCACCGAAGCGGTGTCCATCCATGCGGCAGAAGAACACCTACGAGACCACACTCCTTCGAACCGCCGCACCGCGAACATGCCAGGGAAGTCGAGGAAGAAAACGCAGCCCTGTGGAGGAGGGGGGCGGCGACGAGAAAACCCTAAAAGCTGCGGCGCCCCTTACGGGCTCAATCACGGTTCAATTCCTATAATGTTTATGTGTTATTGAATCCTTATACACTTGCTCACTTTTTCATTATTATACACTGTCAGTTTTGGGTTAGACCCCTGTGGTGTGGGCCAAATGAGATTTATATCTCTCACCCTACTCAGGCCTCCATTGAACTGGGGTACCAGAGTAGTCTTTTCTTGTTTGCAGGACCTAGGTTTGGTTGTTGTGTTGCGTGTACCAGGGGATAGGAGTAAAGGACCGAGCGGGAGCTCAGGATGCTCTGGAGAATGCCCATCGGGCCTTGCTATCTTTTCTTTATTCTTTTACATTGTATTTTAAGCATGATGCACTGTTTCCAATTTTCACATTGTATCATTCATCATCCCTGTATCGTGTAAACTAGTTTTGGCCACCTTTTATAAAAATGATCACTATTTGTCTTCTTCTACTATTTGTTCATTGTTTATCTGTTACTGCTTCCTATATTGAATATTATTTACCCTGAAAACACCACTGTGTTACTCTAAAATGAGGGTGTAGTCTCCCCACAATCATTTCATGAGACCCTCACTGATATTTGGAAGCCTCTAGCGTACGGGGAGACACGCTTGATGCCATGTGGCAACCGGTCCGGCCACTGGTTTGATTGTGAGCCAGGCTGGGACGTTACAAAGTGGTATCAGAGGTGTTTCTTTTCTTTTTGTATTATTGTTTTGGGTTGGTAGATAGAAAATTAGGAAAGTTTCGGCACCTGGATAATAGCCATGCTTGGGACTGATCACCCCACATACAACAAATGACCAAGTGGCCAAGGCTGGGAATTGTTGTTCATATTGTTCGCTATTACAGTTGATATGATTTCACCTTGAGTGACTGTGGAATTTTCTGCTGCTTATGGTTTATGGAGTTCCTTGAGTTTTTTCATGGCCTGATATGGCATGTAAATTTCATTTCATGCATCATCATAGGCACATAGGGATTATCATTTCATGAATAGTTCCATGACATGTAGTTGCGTCTTAGCTTGCCTGTATAATATTCTCAAGTGATTATATGCCATGCTTATGTGTTATAACATGTTTCTGTGATATATCATGCTGCTGTATCTACTGCTTATAAGAACATTCTAGTTCATTTTTAATATTTAAATTTTTTCATGGGCTAAAATATATTGGTTGCAATTACGATGGAATCCAGTTTTCAGTTGTAAGGTGTATGGGTGCCTTATATCTGGGAAAAGGTAACTCGTGTAATCGGACTTTGGAAAAAGGGATTTTAAACTTTTAAAATTCTAAGTAAATTAGTTTTGATTAAAAAGGGGAGACGAATGCCAATTTATAAAGTGTATGGGCGCTTCATATGTTGGTAGGTTGCCAGCCTTATTGCTGGACCGTTGTATGTGAGCAAGTTAACTTCTGAATTGGAATCTAGTTCTGATAAAAAGGGGAGTCAATTTTTAATCCATGAAGTGTATGGGTGCTTCATGAATTGGGAAATGACAACCCATGTTAAATTAATTGACCATGAGGTGTCTTGAAATGGTTTTAAATGTAATAATTGTGTGGATTTAATTTGAAACGAATTGGTGAATGTGAAAGTGAAACTGGACCCGAGTAGGTCAGTTGGAGAGTGTTTTATGAGATAACCTAGTTAGAGTGTGTGAAATGTTAAAGGGATTTGAATAACTGCTTTGGGGATTCTTTTTGGATGAACCCGAGATGGATAGAATGGGACCCTAGTAGGTCGCCCTTTTTTTAAAGGTTTTGTTTTGCTCAGTTGGTTGATAAAGACAATATGTCTATGAATGTGAATTTTTCTAAAAGGAAGTTTTTTTTTGTGAAAAATAATTCTTTACCTTGTCGTTTATTTGAAACTTGGGATGGTTAGAGTTTAAACGAGGTAAAATGTTAAGGGCTTGGTAATGGAACTTGTGGTGGTGTGTAGAGACCTTAGTGTAAGGGGTTGTTTTGAGATTCTCGTCGATTTTCCTTGGAACGAGATCGTAGGTGTTTCTGTAGGCGTTGTTTTCATTAGCGGTGGCTTGATGACTGGATTTTGAGCCTAGCGACCTTGTTTCGCGTGACCCGGAATTAGGGTCAATGTTTGATCTTTGTAAGGGGCAAGCCTGTGGTTGGTACCACCATTGATGTTTTAATGCCTTGTTGTACCGTGAGTTTTATGATATGAGGTGCCGTTTGGGTGTCTTTGTCCCTTTTTGGACTCTTTTTTTTCTAATGACACCCTTGGTCAGACGGGTGGTTGTTGGGTTACAACTTTCATTGTGGGTTTGGGTCAACTCCTCAGTAGAGTGGACCGACATTGAAGAATGGTTTTGTCCGAGTTTTTGGGATGGATTTCGAATGACCCATGTATTTTGACATGATAGATTGCTTTTTTTGGATCATCTTTGTTATTTGGTGATGTGGTTGTGGCGGAGGAGTGTCACACGATCATTTTCGGTGTTTGTGTACTGGCGCATTTGTACTCGGCTAGGTTATCTTCTTTCCCTTCTACGACTAGGGTACTCTTATGGTTGGAAGCGTGTGGTTTCGAATCTACTAAATGTTTCCTTCCAGTATATGAGACAATACCTGGAATTCCTTCTGGAATGGTTTTGATGGGTTTGAATTCCTATGACACATGCCAGTTTTAAAATGTGTGGATGTGCCAGTAGGTGAGCCAAGTTCCTTCCTTGAAGTCGACCAGATGAGGTTCGACTGTTCTTCCTTCCAGTAGTCTGGTGTGATTAGCTAGAATACATTTCAATCCTATTGGTGTATTCTGCTTAGAGACGAGCATCTCCCCTATCTTGTCCTCGTTCTAGATGCACTAAGAGAGTGTCGGTCTTGTCCGCGAAAATGTTTTTAATCCATTGGGCTTGATCAGATGGTTCTCTTTCGGTGTTGCACACGGGATGCGTGGATTCTTGTCACGACCCGTCCTCGGGGCTCGTGTCGTGACTACCCCAAGCCTGCCTTCCATAGGCCAGGGGCTGGCGACTAGAACCAAGGAGTAAATCCCAGAAAAAGGGAAGGCATTGCCTTTGAAAAGTAAACAACAAACACCACAGAGCAAGCAGGCAGAAGTAAACACTAAGTAAAAACTGGTACAACAGTAAGTGCAGAAAAGTAAGTGGGCTAGTATACAAACCCAAACTGAATGTAAGTACAACTGGAAAGGGAAAAACGGCAACTGAAAAGTAAAGCCTCAACGTTGAGTTGTCCACTGTAAATCCCACCTGAAGGGTGGGTACATAAATCCTCCACTGCTCCTCGGGTCCAGCCGACCGCTCCGACTACGTCCCACCCAGTGGTCCACCTCCAGGTATCGTCCTACTCCGAAAGCCTCCACCATGATCAGAATTGTCCGTCATCTGCAACCAACACAATATAGTGCGGGCATAGCCCGTGCAGGGGTGAGAATAAGCTACTCAGTAGGGACCTCGAGACCCCTGAAGATCTCCCAGAATCCATAAAGGATAACCACAAAGGAATGATACAATCATGAAGTAACATCCGACACTACCTAGGTATATGCCCATACATATACCTAAGTCATTAATTCTCACTCGGCTCTAACATCCGAGCTCAATTACAACCCAATCCACACAGGAAAGCAAAACGTAAATCCACACAGGATAGCACAACACAATCCACATAGGAAAGCAAAACAGGATTCAGCTCACACAGGTACTTCTACGTATAACGTTAGAGATGATCAGATGTAGCCACTGATTCATCTAAGACGTCGGACCCACAAAGGTTCTGTAGGTACTAACCCCCGCAATGACCCACACATGATCGATCATGAAGTTGAACCCATAGCTATTGGGAAACTCCTTCTCCATCAAGTACAGTGGTTATGCCGCTATAACCTAGCGCTTCCCTCTTACCTTGGATTGTTGTAGTACTCCACCTATCGAGTACTGTGGGCCTGCTGCTACAACCAAGTGCTTCCCAACATGGGTCTGCCGCTACAACCAAGTGCTCCCCCTCATCGCCTCAAGAGGTAATCCTTCTGTTGAGTACCACGGGTCAACCGCTACAACCAATTGCTCCTCCGTCGAGGGTCTGCCGCTACAACCAAGCGCTCTCCCGTGCTGCTACAACCAAGCGCTCCTCCGTCGTGGGTCTGCCGCTACAACCAAGCGCCCCCCCTCATAGCCTCCATAGGTACCTCTTCTGTTGAGTACCGCGGGTCTGCCGCTACAACCAAGCGCTACTCCGCCGTGGGTCTGCCGCTACAACCATGCGCTCTCCACTGGGCTATCCGTAACACACCGATTTGTTCGATCAGTAGTCGTCAAGTCTCAACCGGCTCTTAGGTTTCTGCACACAGCATCCTCGTTCAGGGAGGGTGCACTCCACGAGCTAAGAGGTCGATGCATCAACTGACATGTAGTCCGGAGTTGATGTATCCTAATATGTACCGTAGAGGTCACTGCCGAAAACACGGAGGATTCTCGTACTGTTTTCATCATCGTCGCAGTCGCAGCCAGCTCTAGGGTTCCTACACACAGCAAGATCGTTCGGGAGGGTCCGTTCCACGAGCCGAGAGGCTGATACATCAACTGAAACAATGTCTGGAGTTGATGTATCAAAAAGTTATGTATTTTCAACAGGAACTCAATGCAACAGACGGCGCGTCAATCAGACGCCCGGTCTGAGAGTTATTGGCTTTTTCGTTCCAGGGGACCGGTTGATTTTTAAGGAAAAACCAACCCGACCATACTCCACCTGCATCCAAACCTCAGGCGGAATAAGGCGAAAGTTCTGTCTCACATAGAGGAAGCCATCAATGTCGATGGTACGTCAATCGGACGTCCGGAGCTCAAGTTATAAGTGTTTCTGCTCCGCGGGCCCCGTTGGTTTCGTGTACGAACCAACCTGGCCAAATGCAATGTATTTAGAAACCCTGGGTGTAGTATACCGAAACGACCGTCTCGATCCATGGATTGCATCTCCGCTGATGGTGCGTCGTTCGGAGGCCCGTATCTCATGTTATGAGTAAAAGACCAAAAATGTCCGAAAACGGGGGGTCTGGGCGCGGACCGACCCGGCCCAACCCCCCTGGGTCGGCCCCAACCGGGTCGACCCGACCCGAGTCCGGGTCCGACCAGGTTTGGTGCGACCCAGACCGGCCTGGGCGCGACCCGACCCGGCCGCCTGGCGGCTCAGCCGTGATGGCCGAGCGGGTGCAAGGGGGCACCGCCCCCCTTGATGACAACGCGACCCCGCGTGGGGGGCCTCCTCTCACCAACAGACACGGCAAGGCCGCGTCCTGCCTTTGGTTCCGTGTGGCCACGGAACTGCACCCCGCCGTCGCGGCTTCAACCGCCGCCTCCGGCCGCCGGTGGAGTCCGCGGGCCACCGGAGTTGCTCCGGTGGTCCGATTTCATTTTCGTTTGCGCCGTAGCTCATCCCGGGTCCCGTTCTTCACTGCGGAATCAACAAATCGCCTCTGCGGCCCGTTTTGTCTTCGTCTGCCATTCCACACAGCAAGAACAAAAGGGCGGTGGGTTCGTACTTGTTCGTTGGTCCACACCCACCGCATTAGCATTTTCAAACAACACCATAATTCCCAGAAATTGATAAACCACGACCCGCAATAATAATCCTCGGGCCAAATTGTTAATTGGTTGGTCCGCGTTCTTGCCTTGGAGGAAACCAAATATGGGTATTATCATTTTCAAAACGACCCCTACCTCAACGTCGTCGTCGGACGCGAGTTCGTCGCGGAATTGACCGTCACAAAAGAAAAAGGACCGTCGCCTCACGGAAGGGCATCGTTGTCGCGCGGTACTCAGCATCACGTAGACAAACTCTGAGGATCAAGAACACATAGATTTAATAATAACAATTAAATCCATGTGGATGTTATAATCCACAAATAATTAAAAGGACCGCAATCCCCTACCTCAATATGCCGATCGAAGATTGTCGCGGGGATGGAACGTCGAGGAAGAAGCGTCGGCGTCGTGGTACTCGGCGTTGCGTCGATCTACGGGGTTCTGGCATTCTTCGTCGCCCTTCGTCGAAATCCGTCGTTCTTCACGTTCTTCGAGTTCTTCGCGTTCTTCGCGTTCTTCGCGAAGGAGGATGAAGATCTTTAGAGATTCTCCAAAGGTTTAACACAACAACCAAATAGTAAAATAATCCATCAACTTATTTTATTATCAACTAATGAATTTGAAAAACAAAGATAAGTAATGAACAATTAATTCATAGAATTAATTGCAACGAACTAACCGCCCAATTAATAGGGTCGTTATGAATTTAGAAAATTCGTCAGTTGAATTTCATTTAATAGGGGTTTTCGTGGGTGCGTTACTTAGCGGAAAAGAAACGGTGGGGCTTGTGCGGGCCCCACCTCACAAATATCCTACCAAGAGGGTAGGATATTTTGGGTTCCACCCTATCCGCTTCAACTCAGCTTAAGCAGCTTTATGTGGCTTTAAGTGGCTTTAAGTGAAATAAAATAAAGTTTGTCGTACCACATTATTTTATTTCTAAACTTATATCCCAAAAATTAAAAACCACACCCGAGCAAACGCAACTCCGAAAGAGGAGTTTTGAAGCAAATACCGGCGCTACGATTCCATCGGTGCCCTCAGAATTCAATTCTGAGCACCGGTTCAAAAGTTAGAAAACTCCGCTCGTGTGTTCATTGAACGTACCGAGCCAAACTTCCGAAAATGATTCCGGGCAAACCGGGCTTCAGAATCAGGTACCGTCAGAAACTGTGTTCTTGTAAAATTCCAAATAAAATTAAGAAAAAAAATTCCTTGAAATTTACGGGTCTTTACATCACTCCCACCTCAGGATAATATGATCCTTAATGAAAACTCCTTATGATTAATTGTGATGTTTTCAATAATAAGGTGGATATTTTAGATCAAATGTAATGATATGGTTAGGATTATGTACATGAGTTATAATCATAACTATATTTTTTAACCTTTATGGTGAGATAAAAAAATCAATGGTCGGTAAATCACAAAGTTCCATGCTTATTAACCATTAATTATGATTATTTAATGCATGTAATGAGAATATTCATCACATAAAATTGAAAGAGTAAAATTCCTAAATGATTTGTTTTATTGAGTATTATATATTTAGGTTGATATTAAAATGTTATTCTTGTATGGTTATTTTCCACATTGATAATCATTCTGTTTTATTGAAATTTAAATTTAAATATTTGGAGCTTGGGTTCCCTATGAGGTTTGAGTTGAGATACCTGATTGAGGAAAAGTGTAGCATATGTGTGATGGATTTTTAAGATAATATTTTATGAAATCATTTTTAATTTTAATTTTACAAATTTTGGAATTTAATTTGTTTATTTTTTATGATGTATTCATTATTTTATGAATTCATTATTTCAATAAAAATTTAAAAATTAATTTTTTAAATGAAATTAAAAAGAATATATATTTATATAATTTATTGATATATTTTTAAAGTGGAGACTTCATGTTTTTAGGAGAAGAATTAGGAATTAAATGATAATGTAATTAATGGAACAAGAGATTAAAATATTCTATGCAACCATGCACCAGGGAGGTTATTCAAAGAAACCTCAAGGGATGTTACACAAACCATTTTTAATTGATATTTATTTCATATGAAAATTTGTATTATATTATATTATACAAATCAAAACCATATATCTTCAACAATTATTATTACATTAGTCAAACAAAAAACTAATTAAAATAGAAAAAATGAAAACTAAAAAAAATTAAAAAATAGAGAATCCAAAGTAAGAAAATATGATAACTTTAATCCATTAGATTCATCAAACTCATGGTCAAAAATTCTGAAAAAAAAAATATTATTACCTACCATAATTTCAGAAAATTAAAATATATAACCTTGGAAGGAATTGTACTAAATATTGAATAAAATAATGAAGTTCTATTTTTAGATTATAAAGGGAAATCTGACCACCGAGTTTTGACCGCATTAGGAACATTGGTAAAATATGACCATTGGTCAATATAAACATTGTAAAATTATACTATTGAGGAATATTCCCAAATGTAACAATTTTATCATTATAATTAGTGTTTATAAATATTAATCATAAATTATAATTAATAAATAAAGGATATGTGATGGCCTTAACCAGTAGAGTCATGCGGTATGAATCCCATTTGTCAGAACATGGGAGGGACGGAGATTCATTAAGGTTAACCCTTTTCCATGACCATGTATAGATTCAAAAATTCAATGTATAACATAATCTATTATGATATAAGACCAATTTACTGAAACTTACCTCTTGGTCGATGATAAATGGGTTACTCCATGAATATATAACTATTTAACCCCATAAGCATAGGTAGTATTTGGTTGTTTTAATGGTTTACTTTTCAAATGATTATTTACTTAAAGTGTAATTTCTAGGTCAAAAAAATATTTATTCTATAAATTCTATTTTAATTTTTTTTCTTAATAAAATATATGATTATTTGAGATGAATTTGTTAAATTGATTTTTTAGACACACCATATAATTTTACAAA
The DNA here is from genome assembly GCA_963277665.1 of Viscum album. NCBI lineage: Eukaryota > Viridiplantae > Streptophyta > Magnoliopsida > Santalales > Viscaceae > Viscum > Viscum album. The sequence goes on along the minus strand of OY728135.1, from coordinate 1,540,830,979 downwards.
AAGTTATAAATTTTTAAAATAAAGTAAGTTACACTAAATAAAATTTATTTTAATAAAATAATATTTTTATTAACACTTTATTTATATATCAATTAAAAATAATTTTATTATGTTGGAGGAGATATTTAAGTGTCAAAAAAATGACTACGCCATACAACTAGTTATTTTTTTAAGAGTAATTTTATATCCAAAAATTAATATTCACATTTTTAGATAAATAATATTATTAAAAAATGTCCATTTTTGAATAAATAATAACTATATTAGGTTAGGGTGTATTTATAATAATTTTCTAACATGGATTATGTTTTTGTGCATAGAGAATATACAGTTTAGGTTTTCCTGTATGTTTAATGTCTTCAGAATTATTATATAATGATGAAATAATTAATTAACCACAATAATAAAATTATAATATATTGTTTTATTGATATATATTATTTTAATATATTTTAATCAATTTATAAATAAATAAATTACTTTCCAATGTATAAAATGGAACTATTGACTTGAAAATCAATACTTTGTGGAAACGTTACTTTTCCATTCCAAAATAAGAATAAAAATATTATTTTAAAATTTTTTGGACTTAAATATAATATAATGTGTCCTAAATATCTAAAATAATTTCTAAAAAAATTTTTAATCCAATGGTTATTCTTTTAACCTGGTCTATAATTCAAAGTCCTCGATTCAGAAATTATTAAACAAAACTTCTGTTTTTAATGTAAATTCCCAACCATTTCTCCATTTTATTTCACTCCAAATCCATCCTTCATTGATTTATGGTTTTTGTTCTTCCCATGTAATAACTCCAGGGTTCCATAATGACCCTAAGGCCCCAATCATCATGATTTAGGATTAACTATTCAATGTAGGATATTTATCCATCCTTTCTCTTAAATTCAAGAAACACTTTTGGAATATGACTTCTAAATATTATTGTTTCTCTCATTTATTGTCCTCTTAATAATAACTAAAAATAGAAATTATTTTTTATCAATGGTATTCCCTTGTCCCATCTCATTTTACTCTTTTTTGAAACCACATTTTATACCCATCATAGTGTTTAATTTACTTCTCAAAAGTTTTCCTCAACTACTTATGAAATTATATTTTTTTATTACGTGGATAAACAAACCATATTATTTTCCCTTGGAATTCACATATATTTAAAAATTATTATTTATTTTTGGGAATTTATAGATAAGGAACCCACTTTCCCTTTTTAGGATTAAATGATGTCAGGATCAGGTATTTAAGAACTCTTCTACGCTATGATTTGGATAAGAATATTATTCATTATTACCCGTTAGTTATTAATGAAATGGTTGATTATGATCCATTAAGATAACAATAATTAGTGCATATTATTGTGGTGCCCTAATATCACTTCAATTAATTAGGGAAACGAGTTTAACTTATATATATTACAATTTTTATGATACCATACTGAATTACAATTGTAATTTTCATTTATTACACTTTTGTGAAAAACCATTGTGATATGATTATGAATGTCTCATTTAAATGTTATAGCCATATTTACATGTTTTTATTCAAGTTATTATTATTAATATATAACTCCTATTCACTTTATCATTATATAATGGTATTCAACATGTTCTTATTGATATGTATCATTATCATATGTGAATGGTTTTCTGTGATCATATGTCACCTATTATTCATTCATTTATTATATTCCTGATTTCAAAGAAACTAAAAATTAAAGGATCCAATAATTTGTCTGATTTACTAATATGTTTACATAATAAAAATTTGGGATTCCATATTTTTCATCAATTAAAGGTTTGGTTATTTCGATGAATTTGTAGAAGAAATCCCTTATGTGAAGCCTTTATAAATGTTTAAATAAATGTAAACATCCTAATATTTTTGTGAATTATTAATTAATTCATTTATGAGAAAAGAAATAAATTTCTAGATATGAACAAGGGGATGTGGCTTGGGAATATGTGTATCTAAGGGTTACACTTGAAATAACTACATTGATATTAACTAGATTAGTAATGGGTGCATTACAAGAGGACTTGATGCACTCTAGCTTGTACACTCCTAGGGGATGTTTTTCATTAATCAAAATCATTTTATTAACCCTCATGAAAGATATAAATATAATTTAATTTTTTTCAAGAGTAAAAAATTTAATAATGTTGTTTTATGTCATAAATTTATTTTAAATTACAAGATTACTAAAATATACATGTCTCTCACCAGGGTTTTATTCTTTTATAAATTGTCAGAAAATAAGTGGAACAACATAAATGATGATTTCATCATAGGATGTGTTGATGACCCTCTAATGGGAGGAATAATGAAAAAAAATCACAAGAATGATGAATAAACTATATCTAGATATGAATAATAACTTGAATCATGTTTAGGAGAGATATTCACTTCGAAGGGAAAAACATTCAATTGATTCATTTATAAGTCAACAAACACCTTCCTAAAGTGAATCTATCAACCAATTGATTGATAAAAATGGATAATAGCCAAAAAAAATGTTCTTTTATGTACTCTATATTACAGTTCAATAGAATTTACCCCAAGAAGTATAAGTCATATAAAAAGAAAATAATAAGTGTTTCACACTAAATATAAACACATATCCAAGTAGGGAGATTGATTTTATAGAGTTGGCAGTGTTTTAGGGGAATATTTTAAAATAAATAATTTCCATGTTCAGTGAGAATAAAATAGAGAAGTAATTTTTAAAAATGAATAAGATGGTAACTAAATAAGTTGGAGGATATGATATAAACATTAAACAAAAATCTTGATACACCTCTATCTTTGTTATAGAACATATATGAAAGGTTGATAGATGTTTTTGCAGTCAAAGACCCAATTTTGAATTTTTTTTAAAATAAATTTTATAAAAACTAGGAAAATATAGTTTAGAGTTATTTAAGGGTTGAAATATATTTTTGGAAAGCACAGTGGTCACTTATGCCAAATGAATTGATGATACAAATAAATTCAAACATATAGAGGAAAATTGATTATTAGACTGGAAAAAATAAAGTTAATCATCCCATGTATAACTTATTTGAGAAGATTAATTAAATGAACAAATTTATCAATATATTAAAATTATTACTATGTGGCAAATATTCCCATATAGAATGAAACTAAAATGGTGAAGTGAGTCTTTATATTCTCTATACTAATGAAAAAAGGAAGATTGTGTAGGGCCATCTTTATGTTCACTGCCTCAAGTGTGTAAAACATGGGTACTATTTCAATTACTATCTAAATCAGAAGAAAATGGAGGAAAATCACCATCAAACTCAACATAGTCCATGGTCGAAGAGTTGAGATTTTTCATCCATTATAACTAAATTATATTATCGAAATAAAATGATAGCAGGTACTCTCTTTTTTATCTTAAAGCAATAAATTTCTCGTTTGATTCTCATTCAATGAATTCCCATTATTCTTTAAGGATTGAAAATATTATGTAATCAATATCTAATATACTAGAAATATATTTATCCGTAATGAATCTTGGAGGGATTATATGAGATTAACAGTGCATAGAAACTCTTGTATTGGCTTTCATGGGAATAATATCATTGAAAATATTGTAGTCTTTCCAATGGTTGAATTTGACACTATACTATTGATTGATTGGATCTAAAATTATAATTCTATGATCAAATCAAGATTAAATGAAATTTTATTATTCGTTAATATAACACTGTTGCTATTTTCAAATTATCTATTTCTTGAACTAATTTTTTTCTAGAAGCAACTCCCACAACCTTTTTTATGGAGATGATCGATGAAGTGGGAGATGTAAATGATAGTATAAATATAGAGAATGAACCAAATATCTATAAGTAAATTTACTTATTTCGTATAGATTTACCAAGACCTCCCATAGAAATAGAGTCATTATTCTCTTTATTACTAATACCTAGATATAAGTTGATATCAAAGACCCCATATAGTACAGAAAATGTGGGTTAATATAAATTAATGAAACACCATTAAAATCACTTGGAAAATGGATTTAGCCAACCTAGTGTTTCTCCATGGGAATAAAATATAGTTTTTCTTGAATAAGATCGATGGATCTACAAATATATGAATTTAATATTGAGAATATAATATGATAATTGTGAGGAAAATATACCCTCCCACAAGGATTTACGATTAATTTACAAGCATCATAGGGATCAATTCATCCGCGGGATAGATCTTCGATATGGTTATCATTAATTGAGGATGATGAAATAATATATTCAATACGACCTTAAAATAAAAATATGGTCATTTTGAGTTTGTTGTTATGCCATTAATCTTGAAAAATTCCCCATCTATAATTATGGATTGGATTAATAAGGTCTTTAAAGACTACCTTGATAAATATTTTGTAGTATCTTTAAATGATATTATGATATAATTCAAATCTAGTGTGGAGAATTATGAACAGCTATGTGTTATATATAAACAACTTTGGAATGATAGGATATTTAGAAAATTCAAATTATTTGAATTTTGTTTAAAACATGTTTATTTCTTATTATACACTGTAACTAATAAAGGAATCTCAGATGACCCTTACAAGAAGAAGATTGTAAGGAGTGTCCTGAACCTACAAAAATAAATTATATTCATATTTTCCATTGTTTTTTAATATATTATAGGGGTGTTTGGAAAAACAATCATGATTTTCTACTCCAATAATGATTTTAACTCAAAAAAGTGGTATGTTCATCTAGATAAAAGGATTGAGAAGATAGTTTTGAAGAATATAAGGAGAGATATATTACTGCTCATGTGTTCACACTATCTTCAATCATATGATGATTTTTTACATTTAGTGATGATTCATAGAAAGTGATTTGGTGCATCATCATGAAAAAATGACAATGTTATTGATTATGCATGTCTACAGTTACAGTATTAGGAGAAGAATTATCATACGCATGACGTGAATAAAGTTACGTTTATATATTTCTCTAACTATATGGATAAACTGTCTTTATGGTTGGAATGTCATATATACCTAGAAAAAATATTTGGGTCATATTTTCACACTGAATGAATTTAACAAGATATAATAGGGTGTTTTGTACCTTTTTAAAGACCATTATTGTTAAATTCATTACCATCTTAGAAAAGAAAACAACGTTTTTGTTGCATTAATTACGAAGGGAAATTTTTCATGAAATGATGAGAATTAATAGAGATCCATTTACGAGGGACCTAGTATAGTTGTATATGTGATTCATGATGGAAGAGACATCATCAATCCCATCAAAAATGAATTACCAAACATCATTACTAGATACGATCAAGAAGCATCCAAGAGAAAATAATTTGTTATAAAAGGAGATAGAGGATGTGAAGAATGGGATGTTTTCTATTTCAATATTGATCAAGAAGTTGTACTAAAATTTTGTACATAGATATGTGTTCCATAAATGTAATAGATTGAGAATTAAATATTGGATGAATATAATAGATCTACACTCACTATAAATCCTAGAAGCACTAAACTATATAGAAAACATCATGATCATTATTGGTGACACAATATCAAAAGGGATATAGCTGAATACACTGGAGGGTGCTTGGTGTGTTAAAAAGTGAAGGAGAAGGAACAACTTCCTAAAGGGTATTGAAACTAAAACTCATAAAATCATGGAAGTAAGCCAATATCAATATGAACATTGTCACTTCAATCCCATGATTATCCAAATGAAACAATGTGATTTGGTATATATCGGATCAGCTCACAAAGATATCAAATTGAATCAATAATCAGAATAATTTATCTCCTAAAAACATTCCAATATATTCATAAATTAAGTTGTGAGGTTACATGGCGAGCCCCATTATATAATTTTTTACAATGATAAAAGGTTTACATTTAATTATTTATATTGTTTCAACATTATCTAAATACTTAATTGAATTTTATTATGGTATATCCCCACCAAATTGAGATCCAAAATGAATGCACGATTAAGGCACTCGAGGACTTGACATGAGAATGATCAATGATATTTCATGGTGTATGAGATGAACACCTACCATTATTTGAGTACTCATACAAAAAAAGCTTCCAATATAGTATTTAAATGAAACTCTATGATGTACTATATGAGATGTGATTTAGAACTCCTACTTGTTGGGTTCTTGTTTTTGAGATAATGATTCTTGGTAATAATCTTGATAATAAAATGATAAAAATTGTTCATTCCATAAAAACATATAAAATCATCTTAGAGTCTCTAGAATAGGTATGTACACAAATATTGAAGGTTTATTGAGTTTGATGTTTGTGAAAAAAAATTCCTTCATTTGTCACCACGGAAGAGAGTCTTATTGTTTTGGAATAAAGGGAATCTGAGCCGCATATACATTGTCCACTATAAAATCCTTGATCTAGTAGGGGAGGTGGAAAATTAGCTAGTAGTTCTAGTAAATCTGCCTCATGTTCATGATGAATTCAACATATATTTATTCAAGAAGTACATTCCTAATCGCTCTCAAAAACAGAATATATGGGTGGTATAATTAAACCATTAACTCCCTTATGGGGAGTAACCGGTGGTGATATTGGACAATTGAGTTATGTTGTAATGCAACAAAACAAGAAACATTGTCAATGTGATGAGGAGGAACCATTATATTGAAGAGTCGACATGGGATCCAAAAGGAAATAATGAATCATATGTATAGTCACCTATTATAAACCAATTAATAGGGTTGAAATTTTAGGAAGGAAATTTCAAGAGGTGGAAGAATATAAAAAACAATGTTTTTTCTAATATTATTTTTCTCCTAAAAATGTGTTTTATATTATATTATACACAAAATATCATATCTCTTTTATAACTATTAATATATTTTTCAGTTAAGAAACAAATTAAAATGAAAAACATTATAACTCGATAAAAATATAAAATTTTGAAGAAAAACAGGAAAATATAGATCACTTCAACAAAATAGAATCATCTCCCCTATATAATTAACATACTAAATAAAACCAAACAATAGAAAAATAATTAATATAATTGAAAATGATAATATATCACCTTCTAAGGAATTTAAATTAATAATGAATGAAATTGTGAGGTGGTTATATTTCTAGTCCATATTTACTTAGTGTGTAATTAAATTACATAAATAAAATTTTTATTCCATAAATTTCATTTTATGAATAGTTGTTATTAATAAAATTTATTATTAATTGAGATTAATTTGATAAATTGAATTTTCACACAAAAATTTTACTTTTCATAAAAGATATAATTTTTTTATAAGACAGTAATATATTCTAAATAATATTTATTTCAGTAAAATAGAATATTAAATACACTCTTATTTAAATATAAATGATAAAAATATTATATCCGTTGAAAATTTTATGTGATTGGGATTTGATTATGATTTATAACATGATATTCATTTATAAATAAGAATTTTGATATTTAAAATCTAAAATTATTATATTTACAGAATTAATTTGATCAAATAACCTCCATTTTTGTAACCATAATGTCTAAATTACATTAGAGTGAAATTATGAGAATTTTATAAAATACATTTTTTTGTGTATAGTTAAAATGTAGTATGGGATTTTCATTAAATTTAATGACATTATAATTATACCATAATTATGTAATAATTAATTAACTATAATACAGGATATAAATTTTGTTATTTTATTAATATTTTGTATTTTAATCGATATAAATCAATTTAAAACCCTATAAATTAATTTCCCCTCTAATTTTTCCCTTTTATAAAATAATGTTTTATACCTGTCATGCTACTGATTTTTCTTATCAAAAATTTTCAATTATCCTTAACATATAATATTTTATATTGATTTTGTGGAAACAAAATAATATTTATTTTAAATGTTTATTCACCTATGTGTAAAATATTTTGACTTGACTTATTTATTTAAACATAATTAGCCAAATTTCTCTTTTTGTGGGAGAAAAATGAGTTAATTATTATATATTTTAGGAATTTTGTACAACATAATTTTGATAAGAAACCCATTCATTATTCTCCACATGTATTTAATTAATTTTCTTATTATTATTTGTCTGGATCGAATTAATTAATACATGTAAATGGATTACCCTAATAGTTTTGAAATACATTGGGTTATGAATTTAACTTCTATAGATGACATGTTTAATGATAACATATTTAATAACCATGGTAATTTTCATTTGTGACACTTTGTTTACAATCCATGGTTTTATGATTATGTATGTATCTTTTAATTCTTTATCAACACTTACATGATAGAATTCATGTAATTTTATTATGATATCAATTATATTTTCTTGATCATTTAATTATGATATTCCTCATTTTCATACTGATATTCCTCATTATTAGAAGAAAATAGTTTCACTTTCTTATTACCTTATAAGGTCTCATGATCACCACTTTCCTCTGATTTATGAAGATAGTATATGAGATTCAATAAATTCACCTGTGATGAACCCATAATTAGTACTCTTAAGTTGATTTTAAGAATGATTTATTTTTTCATGTATTATTTTTCGAATTTTCTTGAAACTAATAATTTAATGATCATATCATCTATTCCATGTAATTAAATGTTAATGTAATAAAAGAGGGGATTCCATAAGGGAATCCTTACAAATTATCAACTTGGTCAATGAGGTCGACATTGAGAATCATAGAAGGTGTAACACCCTGAATCTTGTTACAAATGTTTGATATTTACATTATTAAATTTGTACATGATGCAAGGGATATTTCACATAGGATTTATCATTTTAGTAGTATTGAAATCCTAGATAGATACATGATTCTGAAATTAAATAGTATATATATATATTTAGAAATATAATATAATCCTTGATATTATTCATAATATCCATCTACATATAATATTGGACGAAAGAAAATAATGTTTGGGCTCTAATTATTAGTATGTGTTACATAGATATGAATCTATCATGACTAAATTAGGTATAATTAATATGGAAACATAAATAATTAATAAGAAATTCTATTTAATACATAATTTTTTCAAAAAATTCATCCATTGATAATATCAATGTAGTAATGACATGGATAAAAATAATTACATTTTCAATTTATGGAATTAAATTCTTTTTTTGTTATGATCTCAAACATCAAGATATCTCTACTATAAAATACATGTTCCAAGGAAGTATATACTAAGGGATTTTAAATAAAAAATTAAAGTGGATTACTGAATTTGATCATGAAAATTGTTGATCCATTGAGGGGATATTAAATTTTGGGCTCAAACAATAATTATTTTTCAAATTAATTCTTAATATTTTAAATGATTAATTCAATTCATAAACAAAATTCTTTATAATAAAAAGTCTAACTCAGTAAAGAATGTCTATTTTAATGGTTTTCTACATTAAATAAAATAATATTTATAGTAAAAACCAATATATATATATATATAAATGAAATAATGTTATATATATAAGAATATTCATGATAAATTTTGAAGATAAATTTAATTTCTGATGAAATATTATCAAAAAAATAGTGTATTTCATGAAAAGGTTATTGACCAAAAAATTAATAAGAGATAAAATATAACCTTCTATTCATTAGAAATAGAGGCTTTGAAATAAGTTCATTTATTTTATAGAATAAAATAAAATCCAAGTGGATTACTGAGATAATATTTCAATGAAGTGTATTCTGTTAAAAACTATTGAAAGCTTGTATGAGAATCTAATAGAGTAAAATGGTTATGGTGGCGGTAAAATTCCTTAATGTTGTATACTTTAAAAAATCATTTTAATTTTTGAAAAGATACACAGAAATAATATTATAAAAAAATGATTCTATTAAGTCCTTTTAAAATGTATATTATAAGTTTAAACTTATTTATTAAATAATTTATATAAATCAATGGACCTTTTTAAAATGATTTTCAAAAATTTGGACATTGAAGAAAAATATAATTGATCAATAATTAAATAATGATTATGTTTTATTATAAAAATTTATATTGAAATATTTAAACAAATAGAACCATTAATCATTATGAAAATAAATATATTCATGTTATATACTTAAATGGGTAAGTATATAAATCACCTAATAATAAACATGTGAGTAATATGAAATATATCTCAATGGAGTGTCAATTAAGATGAAATTCTTTACCTGAAGTTCGATAAGGCCGGTATGTTATTTTAACACCATGTATAATAAAAATATATTTAATATATATATATATTTCAAAACTATATAAATATATATAATATCATATATTTTCTACTTATAACATTTTATCCCTTATTTTTTAATAATCATGTATAATTATTATTTTTTTGGGTGTTAACTACTTTGTGTTCCATGTTTGTTTTGATTTAATTCTTTTGGTCCATGAATCATGTTTATAGTTTCTCATTTCTAAAATGATATTCATGATATAATTATCATATATATTTAATTTTTATAAATTTATAGTCATTTATCAAAAGTATAAACAGAGAAATTAATTATTTTGTTCATGTAGATGGTAGGACACAAGTATGAATGAATGTTGTGTTCGCTTTTTGACAGAAGAAATGAATGAAAGGAAAATAATAATTAAACATTTATATATAGTTTTTATATCATATATATATTATATATTGATTAAATATATCCTTATTATGATCAATGTAAATTGTAAATGGAAAAGTGATAACAAAGCTACGTTGTGGTGGCGATCCAAAAATACTCACAAAATGATATTATCATTTGTTATAGATTGGTATATTAGAAGGTATAAATTATATTATAAATATAGAATAATATTTATTTCATAAATAAAATTTTTATTCATTTTTTCCATTTTTTATCCATCCTTGTAAATGTGTAATGAAAAATTAATAACACTACTACATGGAGGTGAGAAGTATTATAGACACACTATCAATGTTTTCAATATTTGTAGGATAGAATAGATAAGGAATATGATTTTAAAATAATCATAATAATCTCTCATTATATTCAATATACTAGAGTTATTATTTTATGACGGGTAAGATGCATTAAGAGTATGTTTAAAAAGAAATAAATTTAAAATAGTCCGTAAATATGATTGACACTTCTTTGATATGCATCCCTTATAAAACAACTTAAAGAACCAATGGATGGTCTTATATTTGGGATAAAACCTATTGAAAATTTGTAGTGATGTTGATAATGTGATTTGGTATGGTTTTTAGAAATTATGTTTTTCTTAATTGGTGTAATGAAAAGAGATAAGGGGCTTCCTTTTATAATTGAGTGGATGTGCATGCATTGATTTTCAAAACATATAAAAGTAATTTAAATTATTTCTAAGGTAAAATTCTCCAAATTGGTATAATTAAAAGATATGATCAGTAAAATAAAAAATATTTTCATAAAAATAAATCTTTTACAAGTATTTGTGATGTTTTCAACCATTTCTTTTTTAACCCCATGTCATCCCTTTTGATAATTATATCAAGTTTAATGTTTTCTAGAATTGAAAGGTTAGGAATTTTACAATATAATTATAAAAGAACTATATATAGTAAATGTTATATTTTCCAACAATATCCCAGTAATTTTAGTAGATATAATATTTTTATTAATTTTATATCATTTAATGAAATATTAGTTATTATAAAATATTATTAATTCCATTTTTGACATGATTCATTTAATGTGACCTTAAATACCCGATGAAAATGAGGGAAGTGAAATATAATACATTGAAAGTATAGAACATTTTATATGTGTTCCTTAATTTTATAGAACAAAATAACTCATCAAGTTATTATTACTTTTAATTTTTTTTAATAATTTATTATTATTATAAACTAGTTGAATGAATAATGAGTCAGTGTTGTGTAAGAATTGAAGATAATTATTCAATAACATAATTTTTTTATAAGTTACCATGAAATAAATATTCTTATTACAACTACACATTTGGATCCAAACAAAAATATTATTTATCTTTTCCACAAAATATTATAGTTATAAAAATATGAAAATTGACTTTTTTATCTGTCTCTCACTTAAATATTAGCAATCCATCATGTATGTTTTATGACACAAAGTTTATATTAGTTGAAAACAATTATTCAAATATATGAATTCCATTAATATTATTAAATAAAGTAATATTTTGGGATGATATTTAATTTCTTTTCATAATATCAAAAACAATAATTAATATATTTTTTTATCTATTTGATAAATTTTTTTACAACTACTTTTAATAATGACTAAATAAAAAGAACATACATAACAAACTTCATTCTCCTAAAACTGAAAATGTTATCAATTTTTCAATATAAAATCTTTACAGGTGTCAGGAATTAATTTTTTTCAAAATTAGTAAAATAGAATGAAAAAATGTTTTTATAAAAATGAATTTTTATGAAGAAAAAATAACATATATGTATACAATGAAATTTTATAATTTAATTAAGATAACTATTATTTAAAAAGTCATATATATATTTAAAAAAATAAAAAGATAATTTGTCATTCGCAATTATATTTTTATTCATAATAACTGTAAGTATATTAAAAATATGTATTTTCAGTGTGATCTAAAAAATAAATCATTTCATAAAAATCCCAAAATTTTAACAGAAGTTAATTTTGATATGTTTATTTAAATAATGAATCTCATTTAATAATGTACATTTTATAATATTTTAAAATTTATGTTTTCATCATATTCATGAACAAAACTACGACAGACTAAAAAATTATTTTTTATTATCCACACTTTTGAAGAAAAAAGTGAGATATTGAAAAGTCTAAACATTGAAACCAATAAAACCATAAAAGAGGATTTCCCTAGTTAAGACTATGGGATTTTCCTATTCCCTATGATTACATTGTGAGAACAAGACTTCACTATCACATGATCACTCAGCTAGCTGTCCAGTTATGGGGTGCACAGTCACAGTTCCAATGGCCAAGCCATGCCCTCTCGAACTTCCAAATCCAAATGAAATGCAACTATGAATGAATTATACTATAGAACTTATCTGAGGTAGACCAATGTAGCTTTCTTGTTAAAATATGAACAAAATTCAGAAAGAAAAAAGAACCACAACTGATCTTATTTAAATATATTTTTCATCCAATGATATATAAACATAATCATACAAAACAACATCGTAGTCATCCAACCAGAATTCACAAGAAATACAAATCCAAAGTAGGAACGATTATCCCTACTACTGCTAGAACAAACCACGCTGAGGCCCGACCACATCATGAACATAAAAATATAATTAAAAACCCAACAAAAACTAAGGATCCACATCCTCCATCATAGGAAAACCATAGACCACCTCCTCTTCCATAAAAAACATCAAGAAAATCAGGTTTATCCACATAAAAAAAACCCAGAATCATCCATCAAATACGAAGACAACTAAATCACAAAGATGATAACACCCAAAAATCTAATCAACAGCCTAAACATAAATATGAAGGCCAGATACAAAGATCAAGAAACTGTCACCATATCTATAACAACCAGATATAGGGCACACCAAACCCAACCGCAATCCCACTCCCAAATCCCATCACCACCATCCAAAATGAACTCACTAACATCATTGGACCACACAACACTCTTATAGGAGACGCGATAGAAACTCATTAACATAGGGACTGGTTCTTAGCCACTAGACCTTCCATGCACCACCATGAAAAACCTTAAATACTTTTGATTAAGTGAGGTGAGAAGAAGACCAGTGACGGAGTGAAACGTTGTAGTGGCCAAGCCCACAAGGTCGCATGACACCGCCATAGAATGTGGAAACCACTATGAGCACACCGATCAAGTGAAAAATAGGTCGAAGCTGGACCAAGGCATATTGGTGGAAGGGGGAATGGGGTAAACCATGTTGAGGAGTGCCCATACGAGATCATGAAGAAAACTATGCATATCATGCAATTATTAGTTAAAAATATAACTATTAATGAATATTGAGTTTTACATTCCCCCCTTTATTAAATAAATTCCATCCTCAAAACTCTCAAAATATCACCTCATGAAAATAATTTTTGTTATTAATTATAATTTATTTAGCATCCCACATCACCTATTTAATATTAGGATTTCTCCAAATCACCATTAGCAACTGGTTAGAGATATTTTTAGGACTTGTAATATATTGTTTAGAATAAGGATAACATCTTCATTGTAAAGTAAATAATGTTATAATTCAATTTCCAAAGAGGTGATAACATGGTGTAGATCTGGTATTTACTTCCACAATAAATAGATATGGAACAAAATGTGTACTTTAGAGAGGACTGATGTCATTGGAAAATGATAATTTTTAAATCAAATTATTTAATAAATTTTAAAAGGTATGATGTATCTGTGGATAATGTTTTCTTCATTATCAAAACATATAACACCATTCAAGAGAGATACAATACTGAAAACATAATCTCCTACTAAAAATTCCAAATATTTTAAATAGTTATCAATTTAATAGGTTTTCATACTTTAATCAGTATTAATGTTATTATGAATAATCATTACCTTCTTTATTGTCTCCAAAAAAATGTATGGCCCTATAATATTTCATTCACCAACTTAATCCCAAAAACATAGAGTTTCACTTCTCCTAAAAAATAAGGATTAATAAAGTTCCATTTTAATACATGAATGGAATTTATTGATATTGGAAAACCAAACTAATGGAAATTGTCTATCCCACATTCATTGAATATCATGTGAGAATGTACACAACTAGTCTAATATGTTTTGAATAGTCCTTTTGGATTGTACATCAGTCTGATAATTAAGGGATGTTCTCATAAATATATAATTATTCAGATCCTTCTAAATAAATTTACATATATCTGATGTAAATCATGTATTATGATCAGACATAATTTAAGGAAGTAAACCATGGTGATATAAAATATTATCAATATAGAGTCGTGTAGGGTACTCGCATGGTAAAACATCTATTATTGAGAGGAATTATGTATATTTGAAAAATAAATAGAAAAATAACCCATATCACATCATTTAATAATATAGTCTTTGGTAATATAGTGACAACTTCCACAGTAATGTTATCCCATTTCCATATAAAAATATGTAGAGGTTTCATAACTCCACTAGGATGAATTATCTCATCCATCACCTTTTGATAAACCAAAAATATTGATTCAAAATAAGTAATTTACCATTCCCATTATCCCACTATAAATGTTTGATCAAATATATATATAACTTGATGAGAAAATGGTTTATAGAGAAATCAATACATTGATGACCATATTATAATTCTCTTTTTATATCATTAATAGATAGATTGCATAACCTCATTCTAAAATCCATGATACCATTTTCATATTTTATGTATTTCTATTTCACATATTTTAAAATAATAATATTATTTTGAAAATAATCATCACAAGGTTTAGAAAAAATAAATTTATCTAAAAAAGACGTTTTGGAAATAATATTGAAAGTGGTGATGTTTCCCCTACTTTAATAGTTCAGGAATCCATCTTCACTATATCAAGAAACATATTATCCTTATCAATTATCATTTTGGTCATTACTCCATGATCATTCCTACTCAATGCATAAACTAAATTATTTTCCTCTCCTAAGAGGTATTGTATTGAAAAATTTAAATCCTTGAGTATCGTTAGTCATCCCCTTTTCCACATATAGAGTTCATTCTATGAAATTGGTATTTTAGGCTCATATGGACTATGTGTGTCTCACACCATTAACTATAGAGGTAATTTGTTCCCATCTTAAAATAAAATATTAAGCCTTCCAAATCAAGATTAGGAGTTGGATAATTATATTCATTATTCTTTAACTACTTTGATGGATAGGCAATAACATAACCCTTATATATAAGGAAACACAAAATTCACTTCTTCAATGAAACACTAGATTTCATAAATATATTATTATTTTTTAGTATATTTAAAATCATAAAATTATATAATATCCAATTAAATTATTCAAAACATTATTCAAATTCCTGTCTTTGTGAACATAACACTTTTATATGTATTTTTGGTCAACATTTTGTAAATTATGAATCTTTTTACAAAATCATTGGTATTTAGTTGCTAATACGATGAAACTATAGACATTGTATATGTTTATTTGTGTACAGAATTCATATAATTATGTTGAATTTACAGGATCAAATGAGATTACATTAACCAATACAATATGTCCATAAAATGAAAAATTATGATGATGAAACATACACTTGATAAATTTCACATATAATGCATTATTTTATTTCTCAAGAAATATCTTTAAGTTATTCTCATAATCCTGATAATTTTAAAAGTATACCAAATATCATAAATTAATAAAAAATTATATAGAGATATCATTTTATTACACTACTAATTAAGTTCCTAAATAATCTTTCATTATTCAAGTAATAATGAATTAATGTAAATACATAATATTTATACCTCATTCAATATGTTTTCTTTAGATATCTATCCCTATTTAGACACAATTTACGTCACCAAGAATTAAGTTCAATCATTGAAAAATACTTTTCTCCTTGAACTTGGTCGAACTAATCAATAATGAATGGTAGATGATAATTTTTCATTATAATAATATTATTTATTTCCACATATTCATTGAACATCCCCATAGACCCTTTTTCTAAAGAAAAACAAAAGGTGTCAAAAATGTAAACTAGGGAATATAAATCTTTTGTCACATAACTCCCATAATTGTTTCTTAAAATTTATGAGGTTTACAATGGATATGATATAGGATGTATTTTATATAGGTATCTCATTGGTATTAAATCAGTGGATAGCTACAATTAAAATTATAGTGAATATCATGAAAGTTCCTCATGAAATACATTAATGTATTCATACCCAATTTGTACATCCTTATTTTGTAGATTAACTTTTTCATATGTACATTTGTTCTTCCCTTCTTTCCAAATATTATCCTTTTGAAGAGTGGGAATATGTGTATTTAGATACAACTCACATGATTAATTATCCCCTCGAAATATATGGAGTTCTATATCCCCATCATGAATTTTAATATTTATATATTGTTAAAAAAATTAATTATAATTTGAACACTAAAACATACCAAGGATTATATAAAAATCAACCATATGTATAATTACCATGTTTGAATATAGTACATGTTTATGTATCATGAAGGGAACTAGCTGACACATCCATATTATTATGATTTTTCCACCATGAGTTTTTATTACAACTCCATTATTTAAAGGATAGGAAAATATCTAATTTTATTAGTAAATGTGAAAGATATCAAATGTGAGAGGATCTATAATCAAATAAATCATTAGATGATTTTGAGGATATGATTATATAAAATGCTACTTCATATTTAAGAACTCCATGTTCAACTATAGTGATATTTTAAGCATCGAGTTCTCCCCTTATCCTATATGTGGTTGGTTCCCATGATACATGGTATATTTGAGTGAATAATATACCATTTATGATCAGTTGATACCATGGAAGTCATTTATTCCATTTTTTTAATTTAACCTATTCCCGAGATGAACCTTATCTCCAAACTTTTAACAAAAATCCATGCCCTTCATTCATCTTATAGGATGTTTCATTACATAATTTTCACATGATGGAAATTTAGTGATTCCTTTCTTCTTAATTAAAACATTACCCTTTTCATGATTATCATCTAACCCCTTATTCTATTGTTTTCCATTGAGGATAAAGGATCATGAGAATTACATATCTATTATAATGTATCATGATAATCTATCATCAAATGATAATTTTTTTGAATATAGTTTCCATCATATTATTGTCTTTATCCCATCAAAGAAACCACCAATCATCCATTATGGATTATATATGTAGTTTGTGGAATAATTTTCTACTCCAGTGAAATTTTCATTATATTCCATTACAATTATTTATTCCTTAATCTTTAAAGTGAGTAACGTACTCTCCATTCATATCCTTTATCATGTGGGAATTATTTCTCAATGAATATCACTTTATAATTCTTCCATTCCATGATTTGTATTTATATACCCTCTATAGTGTTCTATATCTATAACCACCATTGATAAACATCTTTTCTCTTATTATATTGAAAAAAATGAAAATTTCACATTGCTTTCATCCCAAATATAAGAATATTTTTTTAAAAAAATTAATCCATTTTTTAGAAAAAAATCGATTTCTAGTTACACTAAATGATCAAGGATTTTGTCACAAAAAGTGATCAAACCTAGGAAAATTAAATTTTGGAATAAAATTATTCTCTATTTTTAAAATTTTATTTATCATAATCAATCCCACCTAACATAATAAAACCATAATTTTTACAATTAGAAAATGATTCATATTGGTTTACTCACTAGTGAAATTACTACATTGTGTACGTTTGATGATTCCGATTATTTTATTAGGATACCTCACTAAATAATGAAACACACTGATTTACCTTATAATTATAAAGAATATTGATCCTTAAAATAATTTACAGGTATTGGTAAATGATTATAAATAAAATAAATTATTATTAAGCATATCATGTTGTCTATGTTTTTTTAAATTATATTTAGCAAGGATTATATTGAGTGTACACTTACACCAACAATAATTTCCCAAATATAATAAACTAAATTTTTATTTACATTATTGCATTGAAATAAATTAGAATTTTTATCCCCATGTATGATAAACCTGTTATGATATCCCATAGAACAAGATACAAACATGATTCCCCTATTACATTGGAAATACAAAACACATTTCTAATGAAAATTATTTATTCCATGATATTATTCATAATATCATTCTTCATATCCTAGGGAAATAAAATCAAATACATGTGAATCTAATATCCACCATATGGGTTCTATATAATTTAATCATACATTAGAAAACTTAGAATAATTAATATGGAATGGTAAATATCTAAAAACACATGCCATTTAATAGATAATATTTTTTAAAAAAAATACACCAGTAGATAATTTCAAAGTAGCCATATTAGGGATAATAAAAAATAAATTATTAGAAATGGAAATAAAGAATTTTCAAAATTATGAAATCGTAAATCAAGATTTATCTACCATCAAATCCTTATGAAAAACAGTATAAAAATGGCTAGTCATAAACCAATAAACTATTTTATTTCGGTGATATATTTTTCTTTTGATACCCAATATTACGTCGAGGGGTTATATGATTCCAGTCACCACCCATCACTACATTTATAATTAATTTATTAGATGTTGAATGATTAATTAAATTGATAAACAAGTTAACTTATCAATAAATATATGTTTCAATTCAATAAAATAACTTTATATGTTAAACCAATATATATAAATGATATAATATTTATATAATAAGAATATACATAATGAGTATATATGAGAAATGTAATGTAAAATGAATAATGATCACAAGAAACTAAATATTTCAATAGACAGTAAATGAACCAAAAATTACTATGAGATAATAGATGTCCTTAAATTCATTGGGAATACAAGTTATGAAATAAGTTATTTTCTTTTCAAGGATAATAAAATTGGAGTCCAATATTAATTTAATACTTAATTAAATATAACTATTTGAAAATCCATTTAAAAAAGGTTTAATAATGTACAAGTATAAAACAATTATGATATTGGAAAAATATATTAACACCATATACATTAAAAAACAATCCTTTTGTCATTCTACAAAGAAATTAAAAAAATTATCATTTTAGAAAGCATGAGAAATCTTCCAATAAATAAATAAATTTAACCAATTCTATCATAAAATTTTGTTAATAAATCATCTAAGTAAGTAATGTTTATATAATTTTTTTAAAATATGGACATCTAATAAAAATATATATAATTAAATATAAAAACACAATGATTCATTATTAAAAAAATTATAAAAATGGTAAATTAAATTGATTCATTTATCTTAATGAATAAATATATAATCATTATAAATACATTAAATATTTTATTATATACACCACATAAAAATTAACAAGTTAATAATACAAAATATTCTTCAATATAGAGTAAATTTAGATGAAATACATTAAACCACGTTTAATTTTCCATGTATCTTCCCTTAACCCCATTTTATAATAAAATTTTATATATTATACTAAAATAAAATTAGAATATAATTTTTTATAATATAATATATAATACATTTATGGAATTAATTACCAATTTCTAAAAATAATTTTTTATTTTTTTATTATGGGTCTTAACTACATCATTTTTCATGTACATTTTGATTCAATAGTTTCATTCCTTACTTCATGATCAGGGATACCTAATATAAAGAACAATAATAATGATTTAAATATCATTTTTATTAAATAAATATATATATAGATTCATCTATATAAGGTATGAATTGATAATGTAAATACACCCTTCATGGAGATGGTAGATCATACGTACACATGATCATTGTTTTCACCTATAAACGAACAAAATGGAATAAATGTAAATAAATATTCAAAATTACATGAAATTGTTAGTAATATATATTTCAATGATAATAGGTAAATTTAACCTTGGTACGAATTATTTATATTAAAAATAAAAAATATATCATATCACTTGATGGAGATCGTAGTCCACACTTACGCATGAGCAACGTCATCAATTTCCAATTAATTTTTAGGTATGAAAGTATATATTTTATTATAAATATATAATTGTATTCATGTAATAAATATAATATAAATTCATTATTTATATCATTATAACCATCCATGTAAGTGACAAAAAATTAACTACATAGCTCTGTGCGGATGGTAAGGCATACATATACGTAAGCAAAAGTTTCTCTTTTTTTTTGAGAAAAAATGAGATGAAATATCATTATCCCCTAATCATAATAACAGATAAATATATGTAAAATATTTTATTTATTATTTTAATTATGGTTATTACATATTAATATGGACCATGAGAAGAAATAAACCTGAAATATTCAGCAAAGATGATTACTTGTTCTTCGATAGACTTCCATTAGTTCCCTATTTAAGGGGCCTAAGGTTAGTCCTTTAAAAGGGAAAGAGCCTATATAAAAGGGATAATGATGTTAATAAGGGATTTTATTTGGGTTAGTTTGTTCTAGGTGTCTCAATTTTGTGTAAATGAAAGATACAATGGGTGTCCCTTCCTATATGAGGGGTGAGGAATTCTTAGAATTTCATAAAATATTTAATTAATATTATTATTTTATAATGACATAGATTACAATTGATAAATGTATAACCAAATATGACTATGATTCAAAATAACCTAATACAATAATATGTGATAATGTGTTGGTTATGATTCCCAACTTATTGTTTAATTTTAACCACTAGTTTACCCATTTCCAAATTATCAAAATATTAATGTTTTCTATACTTTAAGGGTCAAGAATGTTATCATAAGAAAATAAATTACCAAAAAAATAGACGATTGATATTATTTTTAATATTATACATAAAAATATTTCTATGATTATATATATATATATATATTAAATTATTTATTAAAAGGTTTTATTAATTTCATTTTTGACACTATTCATTTAATTTGACATTAGACATACAGATAATGTGGGAATTTGAATATAATATATTAAAACATCCATATAATGTCATATATATATCATTAATTTAAATAATTAATTGAAAAAAATTGGAATGTTTTTAACATTTTAAAACCATTTATTTTATTTTAATATTAATTGAATAAATATTGGATCGACATTGAAAAAGAATTTAAGCTAATTTTTAAATTGGTAATACTTTAAAATTAAATTTGATTATAAAAAATTGATTAATATTTAAGATAATATTTTATAAGTAACGATATGTTAATTTATTAAAATCATAAAATATTATATATATTAAGAGTAAAAAAGTGATATCATTTTCATCATCTATAATATAAATATTATTAATGTAAAAATCAATGTAATATGCCACAATGTTTCCATATTGTAAACTTTTGGATAGACATGGTTAAAATCCCATCATCCAATAGCAAAAAAATATTATTGGTTGATTTTCAATTCCTTATCACAGTTCCCTTAATTACCTTATTTACCCAATCCTGATGTAATAATGTTTAACACAGCTAATATTAAAAATTGATAAAAATAAAATAAGATTATTAACCCAATTTTAACCCCCTAATTGAATATATGATATATATTTTTCAATAATTAATTAATAAAAGTGTAAGGAATTTATTTTAATATAAATGCGTGGAATGCTATGTAATACAATTTTTAGAAACAATCATATTTAATCATAAAGATTAAATTATATCAAAACCATAAATTTTTTTTATTAGAAGCAGAATTTTAAAAATAAAATAAATCATATATCACATTATTACAATATAAAAATTATAATGTGATTTTTTTTTATTTTTTTAGTGACTAGATATGAAAATGATTGAAAAAATAAAATTTTCACAATTCCATGAAAATTCAGTCATTTCTAAAAAATCTTAAAATGTAATATGAAAATATTTTTTTTATTTTTATTTGAAAATTTCAACTAGTTTAATAAATTTTAATTTATAAAAATTTTAAAATTACTTTTTAATCTCACATTTAAAAAAAACTATGTGAATTATGTTGTTATCAAAAAAAACATACCATAATTGAAGATCATGTGATAAAGTAGGACCCTAGTATAGGTTTAAAAAAAGAAAGATTAATGTCAAGAGGAAGTTTTAATGCATGAAAAACATGGTAATGAGTATCTAGTTTCACTTACCACTAGGAATTCTCATCTAAGATAAAGATGTTGTAGGATGATTTCCAATCATGGACAATGGCTATGAGTTTATTGATGAGTGACATGAAATTGGTTGTATTATTCATTATTTAATAAAATTACCATTTTTATTCCATTCTAATGTGACATCCTCCTTGAATACAACCCACACATCCCAGTATTATTCATCCTTTACATAAAGTTTCTGAGAGTATAAGTAAGGGTATAACACATGATATATGCATTTAAGTAAATAAATATATAAGAGATGGTTGTATGAAGGTATGGAATGATAAATAAGGGAAATTATTTATATTATCTATGTACATAAATTTATATATTTATTTATATTGGTATGAGTTATGTTTGTTAGTATATTGGGAGGATACATAATTTTAATGAATGGTAGCTACGTAAGTGTTTAATGAAGACTGTATATATATTATTCCATATCTAAGTACCATATCCCATGGATGTGTCTGTATGTGATGGAAATGAAAAACTTAAATTTTATGGATTTTTTTAACCATAGAGGGACTCAATATATTTTGAGCTTGGCATGCATTGTACATGGGGATATAAAGTATGTATTTTAAATTATATATGAATAAGATGATGGAGAAGGGTTATCATAGTGTATGGATCTCAAAACATAAAAATTTAACTATTAACTATGGTAATAAATATGGTTGTGTCTCAATATTGTGATTTTGGAATATTTTAGCATTGTTTGAAATAATTGTCATAGTATTGTTTCGCATGAGGATTTATTCATAGAAAAGTATGGATTTCACCACTCATTTATTTCTAGAAAATATAAAAGTTTAATGATTTCTATCTATACACATGAATATCTTTATGATATTAAATTAATGATGGGAATTGAGAATTGGTATATCACCTTAATCTTATGAGTTTGAATACATTAAAAATGAATGATAAAAAGTATAAAGTGTTCTATTGTCTTAGCTCAAGTGTCCACTATATGAAATATGTGGGTAGAATAGGATTTCGTATGAATGATTCACTATATTTATAACCATTCATGTTTATCTAATATATAAGATATTAATAAATATAATATATGATATACTTGAATATATATTATATAATACATGTTTATTAAAAATATTTAATGTTCATTGTTTAAGGGAATTAATAACTATATTTTTTGGAATGTGAGAGTAGATTGACCATTGAAATTTCTATATTGATTACATTCTTGTTTTTATAATATTTCATTTCATTTTGAATCTTGGAATTCATGAATTGGTTTTCACTAGAAATTCAAGGTATGTCGTCCATTATTATTTGACAACATTATTTTAACCTATTTCTTTATATCTCCACTTCTAATTCTTAATTTATTCATACTTGATAAAAAGTTATTTATTAGTGGTTGGGTGTTATATAGGGGGTCAGAATTAATGAAGGAGAAGATTACATGGATAAATTTATTATAATATTTTTATATTTTCATATATATATTTTAATATTTCATTGTTTTTAATCAATATCAAATTCCTTAGTTTCATAGTGAGAGTTATAGTTCTAAGGGGTGAATCCCAATTAGGTAGAGGGGTGTGGTTAGTGATAGTATAATTATATCATCCTTTCACTTATTATATTTAATTTAATTCACCTAGTATGGATAATATTACATTGACCGATTGGATTGGTGGGCCTATACAGTTTTGGCTTGTGCTGAGAGGTGGCATTGGATACCCTAAGAAGTATCACAACAATCTACTTGATCTAAATATATGTGAATGGTTGAGTTATCCAGAATAATAAGAATTTTATACATGAATTTTTTTCCTTATCATTATAATAATAATTATTTTAGTTCAATATTTTAATTAACTTTTCATCTTTAATGTAGTTTTGTAATAACTTAGTAACATAATATTTTCTATTGGTTTTATTTTCAACAATTTCTTTAAGGATAAACCTTGATTCATTAATTTCATGTACGGTTTTTTATTTTTTACTGATTAATTGTATTTTAACTGTCAATTGATTCAAGACTATAGGATGTAATGCTACCTTAAAGCCTAACCACATCTATAATTTCAATATTTGGAAATATTAGTTTAATACTTTTTACCAGTACTCTATATCACAAATTTCCCTCCATGATTCAACGACCATTTTCTATTGGAACACAATAATTTTATGTCCTTTACATTATAGTGAATATATTTTCTTCATGGTACTATATCATCCCATGTATTGTAGTCTCACTTCCAACTCTACTCATTATATCCACAGATTTTTATCGGCTCTATACTGCAGCATGATTCCAGGAATTTTCTCTATTTTTTCGAAATTTTATTCTTACATGTCACTTAAATGAAGTGTCACCTATCCTTCCAATGAAACAGGAACAAATGTTCTAGAACAATGAAATATTACAACATGTATGTTTTCTATGATAGTGTTGTGGTGTGCTATTTTTATGGAGGAAAGAAATTATTAGACTCTTCCAATCACAACCAATCATTAAGAAATAAAATATTCTTTAGTCCTTAAAAATTAATGGATGATTGACCATAAAATAATTCAACAAAAATGACACCAAATTGTGAAAATAATATTCTAGATAATAGTATTAACCTATTTTATTGATAACACATCAAAACACCATCAAAAATCATTATCTCCTTCTATAAACATCAAAAAATAATTATAATTTATAGATATCATATTCCATTATTCTATAATCATAAAATCTATAATAACATGAGTCAATTTCAACATGATAATTAAGGGTGAAATATAATGTTCATCAAGAAACAATTCCATATATTTTCATACACCATTAATCCTATTGTTGTCAAAACACCACAAAAAATCTCATTCTATATTTTTTAATCATGCACTCTATCATAATGAATTATTTTACAATATAAAAATTTTAGCAATTCTAGTTTAACACATGATACCTATTTATTTGATATCATTAATCCTTGAATATATAATTATCTCTCTTTTTTGCATGTTTTATATGTCACATGTTGTAAAACATCTCATAAAACCATTATCTAAATGTTCAAATGAGAAAATAGATGATTTGTTAAATAAAACCATGAGAGGAACATATGTTATCATGGATAAAATTATTGAAATTACTAATTATAGAACCCCTATATTTATTTACTTATATGTTATTTGATGAAATTTTAATAAATAAATTTTTTTTGGTTGTATTTATGTGAGTTTTATGTGTTTACATATGTTTGGGGGATTATTGAAGAGTTAAATATGGGTTGATGGATTAAGGATACCACACATAGTCCCTATATAACCATTTATGGATAAATTATGGCCAAAATGAAGGATCATGGTGTGTAAAAAATGTTATATAACCATATTTCCCTAGAAAATTTATAGGTTATTGAGATTTACACATTTTTAACAACATTTTATTCAATATTTTGACAAAACCATACCTTTGGGTTTTTCTATAGTAACCCATGAAATTTTTTTGTACAGTTTCCAAAACAATTTATCCAAACATGCATGATATTAAAAAATGATTAATATTGTATTTTATCCCAGTTTTTTCTAAATAATCATTTGAAATATGTTGTCTACATATTTGAAACATAAGGGATCCCTTTGAAATATATGAGGATTCTATTCAGTTTTGACCTCCATCTCTTCAAAAAATTTATTGTTTGGACTAGGAATCAAAGGTATGAATTTCATTAATCCTGCTCATCTATTTTATTGTTATTTTTCTTTTGGATAAACCCAATTAATTCATTTTAATTCTTCAATATATTTTCACTTGTATGGATCTATGGGGATTTTTATTTGAACATTCATTAGACTATTTTAATAATATAGATATATAATGTCGTGGTATAATAATTACATAAAAATCATATTTGAGGTTATTTATAACACCTAATTTTATTCAATTGTATAATATTGTTTTAGTTTTTTCTAAAAACCAATTATTCTAAAAAATATTACTTTTATTTAATGGTTTGGGGTTTAAGATTAGTAGTTGGGGGAAAATATTTTTTCATGCGTTAACATTAAGAAAATATGAAGGTGCTAGTGGTGTCAAATGAGGAAGTAAATTGTGTCATTGGGGTTGATCAGAGATAAGGAACTGAGTTTTCTCTTATTTTCTTTTTAGAGGTTTTTGGATGAAGAATGAAGGCCTCTAGTATGGTGTTATGGAGTCTAAGGATGTTAGAGTTATATTATTATTTATCTTTTCTTATTTTTCGAGTTTTAGAGAATTATAAAAAATTTGGAAATTTATCATACGTAAGCGTACTCATGCGTATGGGTACCCATCTTATTTAAAAAGTTTGGATATATTTTTGGAAGAAACATAGATATATAAATTATCAATATTTTGAGATTTCTAACCCATACATCTCCCCATTCTAGATTTTGAAAAGTCTTAAAGACTTATATATGTTGAATAATGTAATCTGTATGATTGACTTTGTAAAAATTTAGAAAAGTCTTCATCCTTATGTTTGGGGGGAATGGCCCATGTGTATGGACATTTCAGAAATTTATAAAAAGTATTATCCAAAAAAAATTTGTATGATGATTTTTATGTATACCTTTATAATTTGACATATTATAATTGACATTGTGTATTTGGGTGAGAGGATCCTTATTTATTCCCCTTTACAAAAAAATTCTTATGTGTTCCACCATGATTAATTTATATTAAGACCCTTATATATGACCTTTCCATAATTTCCCTAGAACAAAACCCTTGTGTAATGGGACTATAGACAATTATGTATGGGCTGTGGGGATTTTTACATATTCCAATGTTAATAAATGTGGTTAAGTGTTGAGACTTTTGTGTTGGATTGTGACTCATATGTATATGGAACATTTACTAATATGTATAGACTGTTTATTTTTTTTTGTAGTCCTAACACATATGCAATGGGTTAGTGATAACCATTACATATATCATAGATTACTATTGTTCAAGTTAAGGGCCTTTATATATTTGGTGTGATGACCATCATGTATTTATCACATTTACCCTTACATGATCAATATCTAAAAATTTTAAAATTCATGTTAGTATTGTGATGCTTATTTAACATTACCCGCATGCATGGACATATAATTTTTTTCAAAATAATTGAAATAATAATAATTAACTAAATATATTGTATAATATAAATTTTGTAAATGATAGATTCACATTACAGAAATAATTATCATACTTCACCCTTTTAGATCTCTCTATCCAATCCCTTCTAAGGTAAATTCTATTTCATCATTCAAATAATTTGAATTATGCTTTTTTGAGAAATATATAAGAGTTATTTTATTACATTACATTAATTCACTGCCTATTATACATGTGATTTCATATTCTTATACTAGATATGGATTCTTATTCCCTACATCAGGGTTTTTAAAAAAATTATTCATTTCATTTGATTTGATATTTACTATTGATATTCTGTAATAAGTATCATATGATAATAAAGTATGTGTACCAAAGTTATCCCAAAAGTCTCATCATTATTTCTATGTTCATTTTAAATTCAATTATACAGAACAAATTTTAATTTGGACTAAAACATACTAATATGATTTATTTATGATTATCATTGAAATTTTATTGTTCAAACCATGAGTGACTCATAGATAGAATTAAAGACATATCCTTTAGACAAAATTTAATTCATTTATTAAAACTATTGAAATAAGAAATATTAATTGTAGAATAGGGGGAACCATAATCTAAATTTCTACATAATAGGTGGGTAGTAGTTTCCCAATGATGATTTACATTATAAATTGAGAATATGATAGGTTAAAACATGTCTTCATACACAAGTAAGTATGGTTTGAAGCCTTAAATATGAGGGTTGTCCGCATGGATTGAAATAAAAAATGATTAAATAGAACATTAATGTGTCTTGTAAAATTAATGAATATGGAAATGCGAAAAATGATAAATGATTATTTATGATGTAGAAAGTGGTTCATGGTGGGGAACAATTCCCCCAAACATTTTTAAGGATGAGAGGGTTATATGGAGGAGAGATATTCCCTTGAATGATAATAATTAATTGATTCCTGGGAGGTATTTGATTCCCCCAGGGTTATGAGAATGAGTTCATTATAGAGATGGAAATATTTTCAATAGGTTATAATAATGAGTTTTCTAAAAAATATAACCAACTCCCGCTAGGTTAGGACGTTGAGGTGGTTTCGTGGAGAGAATTCACCCCATAGGTGATGTTGATGAGGGGATATGGGACTATCACCCATTTGGTGTTGATTATTATATGGATATATGTATGGGGTAAATCCCATGGTGTTCATGAATCATTTGCAAGGACATTTGACACTATCCAAAGAATGTATCTTCAATATCAGTATATACCATTGAATCCTTGAGGAAATAGTGTTTTGTTATATTATACTTTTTGTAATATATTTTAATACATCAACATGAACCTCCTTAGACTAGATATGTGTTGGGACACTATTGGTGGTGGACTACTTTGTTGTATTAAAAACCAGCTATGAAATTGTATGTAAAATAGTATACGCCATGGTTATTTGTCAGGATAAAATCGAAGGACCAATGATTTATGGGACTTAAGATTATTTGGGATGGATTGAGGGAGATGGTATTAGGCTAGGAATTCAAACAAATGTAGATATATCCAGTTTTTTTATTATTTTTTATTATTATAAATTTTTAGTTGTATGGTCTACCTCTATGGGAAGTTTTTTTGTTCCTTTTAGGACTTATACAACTATTCATCCTCATATAAATTGGGCTCATATATTTCTTACTAGTATTTAACGATAGATTTTTTTAATTATGGTGTATCTAGATAATTTCATTTTTATACATTCATTTTAATTTGTTATTATCCAATCAATTACTTATACACTCCCCACATTATTATCATACCACCAATACTAGTTGGAAGCCTTTATAGATTGTAGTGGAAAACATGTGTTTCTGTGGAACAACAGTTCAATTAATATATAATGATATGTGTTAAGACATTAAAATATTGAATTATATCGTTTTTTATTTTATTTTATTTTACTATTTCATAAATTTAGATAAGAGATGAGATGTGTTAGAATCCTAGCATGGAACATGTACTTGGGAATATTTATCCCATGTATGAGTGATTTTTAAGTAACCAGGGATGGGACTAATATTATTGATTTTTATTTATTTTATGGTTGGGTTGCTTTCCAAAATGTTATTCAATTTGAATTTTATATTTTATTTATTGGGTTTTAATCTTTACCTATAGGGCTAAAATGGTGTTTTTTCATAAATCATTTTGAATTTTTTGATTCACATGTAATTCATGTTCAAAAATGTGATTTGTTTTGTTGATCATACTATTAGAGATGATTATTTAGATTTTAAATATTAACATATCTAATTTATTTTCAATATATATTTATATTGTATTGTTATCTAACCAATTACTAAGAATATTTTTTATAGATTTCATTGATTGATTATCTATTTTATTAAAAGGAGTCAGCTAAATAAAAATTTATCCGTAGAAAATAATGATATTTCCCATATAACTTGTTACTGGGATTTTATTTAACTTTATCTTAATTGAGATTCTTTGAGAATAACATAAATGGGAAAATCCAATAAAATGATGTTCATCCTCAGTTTACTTGATTATTACCCAATGTATGGATATTCAAGCTAGAGAGGAAATCGGGATAATGAGACATTTTATAATATAGTTTGTGTGGTATAGTAATATGTTATTATTGTTAATTTTTTACTTAAAACATTTGATGAAAATGTGTTTTAATGGTTTTTTTTTCATTCTATAGATTTTCCAAGAACATAACCTATAGTGGAGTCTAGGATGGTGGGTATGAGAATCCCCCCACCCCAATGGTTGATATAAAACCCCCTATTGATGAAGTTCTATCAATGGATGACCAGCTCCATGATAGATTGATGTGAGTTATATAGTCCATGGATAGAGGAAGACCTTCTATCTTGAAACTATCATATTTAATAAAACACAATTAATTTAGAAGAAACATAAATCCTTCTTAGGGGTGGGGGAGGCCCCCTTACAACTATGATTTGGTAAGATATGATTGTTACCACTTCTCGTAATTATTTAGAGACATCACAAGAATGGATGGTGTATTTGGTGAATATTAATCTATAAGTCAAAACTGTGATCTGGGGGGGGATATCCTTGTGAATTTGGATTATCACACTAGGATATCATTGGAAGTGTTTTAGACATGTTTTTATGAAAATTTAGTCTTAGAGACTCTGAGAGTGGATATTTACTCAGAGTTTGTTCACCATACTCACAGAGTAATGTCAGTTATGTAATATATAGTAAATTTTATTGATCTCCAACATTTAACCCAATTATTGGTTACATGTAATGTCTCTAATTCTGTTGTGAATTATTTTTAAATATTATATGGAATTATTTCAAGACCATGATTTTTGATGACGTTCGATTTTGTGGCCCATAGTTTCCAAAATAAATGCTTGAAATAAATTAATCTTTTACATAGAGTGCATGAGAAGTTTTCTTGAAAAAGTTGAGTAACTTTTAAATGGGTGACCAGATCAGAAATCCAAGGGCACTTTTACTTTTATTGCAGTGACATTACGTTATGTACTGCCTAACATCAACCTTCTCGGGTTGACAACACTAGTTAGTTTTTGGACATTTTTAATGAAATAAAATAAATTTTCAATTAATTTATTTTAAATGTTTCATGGTTGTGAAAAGAACTAATTTATCCCCATTAAATAAATTATTATGTCATTTTTGCAGGTTTATCCACATAACCTAGAAAATTTAGAATTTTCCATTGAATATTTGTTGGAGAACCCATTGATGGACTACGATGACGCAATTGATCGATACATCTCGGATTGAATGAGCCTCATCAACGAATGCGGAGTGGTGATCGTTCTTCAACCGAATCGAGGTATGGGTTGTTATTTCGATTCTTCTTTTCCTTATTCTTGGATTAAATGATGAAAGCAGATCCACTCACAAAAATATTGATCTATGGTTCTTGCGTTCTTGCGGGAGGGTTTTCATTGGGTTGATTTTTAGGATTAATCCACATTGTTTAAATCCATGTTTTAATGTCCTCTGTTTAATCCTTAAAATGGGAGGGGATCAACATCATGATTAATGATGGCGAAGGTTTATTCCTCTTTTTTGGTTTTGATTTAATCTTCCTCTTTTACCATGCTTTCTTTTCATTGTTCATGTGGCGATATGAAATGGATCATTTCACATTCGTTATGCTACACAACAATCCCAAATCATAGGTCGGGCATGATGATAACCTAGAAGAGGTACGATGATGATGGAAGATAATGAATATGTTCAGATCTAGATGGATCATTCTTTGTGAGTTATTCGGTAGATGGATCAAATCTTCTTTTTGGGGCCGATCGGAGGTCTGTCACCACTAGAATCCACATTGTGTTGTCGGGGTAACATCAACATTCGAGTTGTGAGAGGATCAGGTAGTTAGATCGATGGATTGTTGAATTTTGGAATTAAAGGACAAAGATCCTATGATTTTGGAAATTTCTGGAACAACAACATGTATCCCGACGAACACACTGTGTAGACAGGTGGTGGTGGCTAGGGTTTCTGCACTGCACATGATAAAGACCACAGTGAACCTCCAGGTAAACACAACATATGGACCCCACGGAGTTGTAAATGGTGTCCCTAGTGATAAGAAGCACAAAAATTATGTGTTACCACTTTCACATGGTGTGAGGGTTTTTACATGTGGATTCATGTGTACCTCAGAAGATACATAGACATGGGGTGGAATACATGCCAAGTAATCCACCACACGGCCATACAAGACCAGTAACGCGAGTCACACCATGTGCCAATTTCACGGGTTGGAATACATGGGTTGAGGCCATGTACGGGCACATGACCAAAATACACTGAGCATACCCCAAATACCTTGACATGACGTGTGATCTATGATATACACCTTGTAGTTGCATTTTACACGAAAAACCTTACGACACGGGTTGTTGTACATGGGTGGTACCCGGGGTTAGAAGATATGGAATGTGACACTTCTACACATAGTGTACATCTCAGTATATGGATTTCATTTCTTATCTAGGGTTACATGGAATTTTTACATTTGTGTTAGTGTCCATTTTTCTCATTCCTATGATGGCCAGGTATCATTTCCATTCACAAGAGTTTGATCCCTTCAACATGACATTTTGATATAGAGTCATGTATCCTTCCATGAGGCCGAGAGTGATATCCTCTATCCATTATTGACCCTACGTCGAGTTAGGTATCGATGTTACTGTTCCCATAGGACGTTGATCCCCTGCTTATTAGGTAAATTTGAATGAGTTGCAGTATCATCCAATGCATTGACAGTGATCCTCATCTATGTATCGTTATCTCTTCCGACTCAGGAGCATGTTTTCCAAGAATGAGTGTATCTATATCTCATTAATTTTCCCCACAAACAGTACATCTCCGACGGACGACATCATATCTATCAGATTTATGGAGTGAGTTTTCCCAGATGACTGCTTCTTGGAACCTTTGAACTAAATCCCTAGTTGCGGTATGTAGTAGTGTGACTTGTCTCTAGACCATGAGTCTATATTTTTATTATATATGGTTTTTGTTTCTCTTTCTATATGTTCAGTAGACATATACGGTGTAGATATAGCTATACCATTACTTAGTGTATGGATTTTTGGATTTCGGGGTCCTCTATTGAGTATTTTCATACTCACCCCTGCATAGGCGTTGCCTATACGTGTTTTGTATTGTGCATATAAGCGGCCTTTTGATAGGGCTTAGGGGGGACCAGTACCAATCCTTGATCTCTGAGTTCCCTATAGTCCGAGGTGTTCCTAATCCTACAAGAAGCAGTCCCTGTACCTCTTTATGCATATAGGTTGGAATTTGTATTTTGCAGACTCCGGTTTTTTGTGGGCCCATATTCTGACCCATTTTACTTTTAGTACGTTTCTTTTTATTGTACTCTGTTGGGTGGTTTTAGTTGTATGAATGGATTTTGTTCCTTAGTTGTTTCCTTTACATTCCAGCATTTATAGACTTAGAGATCTGTGTGCTTGTATAGGTAAATAGGCAATGCCTATCGTGTTTTTGATATGCCTACTCAGTACTAGACACCCGCCCCTGGCTTATTGAAGGCTGGCTTGGGGAGTCGTGGTGTGGGCGCCACTGATACAGGTCTTCACAGAGTTGTATCAGAGGTGGTCGTATCTACCATAGGACCAAGAGTCCGTGAGATTGGTTTTGGAAAATAGTGTTATGTGTTTTGAGCTCAGCTTCCAGGAAAGAGACTCTACTGTTGGTGCAGGCGGTCGACGTATCCATACACCAGGACTCTGATAACCAGAATTTCGACTCGGTAAATGAAGACACTAGTTGCAGAGAAAAAAGATAGTGGTACATGCATCTTATAGGAACGAGTTTTCATTTCCATGTCTTTTATGTCAGCTATCCATATATACTCGTTTACCAGGGTACATCTTGTTCCATACATGATGCATCAGTGATACATACCCATTATAATTTAGTAGCTCAATAATTAGGATGACCCCCTTAGTGATGATTCTTCGATACAGGGACTAGTTTCCTAGGTGTAACCTCCATGTGGTTCACCTACTATTCAACCACTAGTGGAGCAGCCCGTGGTACCTGCAGTACCAATAGATGAGGGGCATAGGATGACCACACTCCATGAGTTCTAGATACCGAGACCCCTCATGTTCCAATGTGAGGCCCAACCTCCAACTATGGAAGACTGGATTTAGGTGGTGACTAGAGTTTCTCGTCCAGTGATCATAGTAATGGACTAGATGGTGATCCTGGGAGTGAGCCATCTTCAGGGTTCAATAGGACGATGGTGGAGTCCTACCAATCAAACTCATGAAATGGAGAATATTTGATGGATGGTGTTCAATAAACTCTTTAGTGAGGAGTTATCTATGGTTACACAGAGAGCAGTACGTATCTTGGACCTTCTTCAACTCTAGAAGTGCAGTCTAACGGTAGATGACTATTCATCGAGGCTCACCAACCTCACTAGGGACTCAATGGATCTGGTCATGGATCCGTAAATCAGAGCTCGGACCCTGGAGAGAGTTCTATGATGGTACATATGAGCTAGTTTCATTCCTATATTAATTTTGACTTATGCTGGAGGGCTCGGGCGCGCCTTGGTGATCGAGAGATTTTTAGAGTAGCAGAGAGAGACAAAAGCAATAAGCAGTAGGCAGACAGGTGTAGTGACCTCAGCAACAGGGATTCTATGTCATACATAAGGACCAGGATGTGGGATAAGTCACAAGATGGCACATGATAGGGGATCGATAGTCCAGGGCTCTCGGGTTGGATCCATTCAACACAGGGAAAGGTGATGGTACTCACGCGACGGTTGGGGAAATATTGTTAGAGACTGTCCCACCTGTCGATCTGCTACCAAGGAAGTGGTGGATGGACCACTGAGGCAAATGAATAGAGTTGAGTAAACATACCTTATAGGTGGTAGATGTGGAAGAGAAAAAGGTAGAGTAGTAGGGCGTGGTAGATGCATCGATCTACTTCCACCACGACCCCCTGGAGGTCCACACCTGGCTTTGAGAGCTAGGGGACTGGGGGATCCAGGGATGATCTGAGGTAATATCTATTTCTCCTCTATGTTATTTTCATTACTAATAGACACAGGTTCTAGTCATTCTTTCCTCACCACATGTCTTTTCCGAAACCTTGATATTTTGGTAGATCCATTGACTCGGCTCTTACACTGGGATCCACCTACAGGAGGGTACTTGATGATCACACAACTTTGTATATAGTATGATCATAACCTTGGATGTGAGAGTTTTGGTTGGAACCTCTTGGTGGCAGCGTCGAGGACTTACGAAATCATTCATGTTATGGATTGGGTATCTATGGTCCACGCCCGGATTGATTGCTTTAGTAGATGAGTGCAGTGTGTCCACAGTGATGGGATGATGTTTTCCATTGTTGGTTAAAAGGAGACACATGCAGCACAGAATGTGCTCTTGCATAAAAGGATTTAGCAGATCACTCATGAGTCAGCTAGCCTTACCCTCATAGTAGTTAATGTTGTGGGCTTTTATTCCCCAGAAGGAGTGGTGGAGTACGATGAAGTCTTTCCCAAAAATGTTCTAAGAAATCCTCCCCAGTGGGAGATTGAATTTTTCTTCCACTTGCACCCCAAGATGGCACCGATTTACTTACCAGATTAACGAATGGGTCTTGAAAAGATTTGTGAGCTGAGGGTGCAACTAGATTATTTGAAGATCAAGGGTTTTGTAAGACCCAGTGTTTCACTTTAGGAGGCCCCAATTTGTTTTGCTGAGAAGGAAGATGGGGGTTTGAGGTTTCTGCAAGGATTATTGGCACCAGAACCTGACGGAAAACAACTCGTATCCACTACCGAGGATCCACAAACTCTTCGATCAGCTAAGAGGGTAACAATGGATCTCGATGGATGAACTTCAATCAGTTTACCACCAGTTGTCAGTACAGGACAAGGATATACTGAATATGGATTTCAGATGCCGCTATGTTCAGTACGAGTACTTGGTGAATCCGTTCAGCATGATGATTTCCCCTGCATTGTTCATGGAACTTATGAAC
Organism: Viscum album; assembly: GCA_963277665.1. Classification (NCBI taxonomy): domain Eukaryota; kingdom Viridiplantae; phylum Streptophyta; class Magnoliopsida; order Santalales; family Viscaceae; genus Viscum; species Viscum album. The sequence goes on along the minus strand of OY728135.1, from coordinate 1,540,794,451 downwards.
TAACTATTCCCACCATACATAGACCAGTTCATAGTTGTCTTCATCGATAACATCCTTTTGTACTCGGGGTCACAGTGGGAGCACCTGAGACACCTGCGGATGGTCTTATACGAACATTGAGAGCACTAGAATTATGGGAAGCATTCGAAGATCCACTTTTAGATTAAAGAGTTACACATTCTAGGACACACCATTTCAATATATTGAGTGGTTGTGGACAAAGAAAATGTGGAGGAATTGTTATTATGGGATCCACCTTAGAGCGTAACCTAGGTGCGAGGCTTCCTTGGGTTGGTAGGATATTACTAGAGATTCATTCCTGATTTCTCTCGGATATCAGCACCGATGACAGCCTTGACTAGGAGGGGGAAACCCTTCATGTGGATGGAGAAGTGCCAGTAGGATTTCAAGTAGTTGTGATAGATTTTGACGTGCACTCCTCTCTTGAGATTTGTCGGAGGAGGGTGATGAGTAAGTAGTTTAATATGATGCATCTGTGACCGGGATTGGCAATGTCTGTATGTAGATACATGCAGTGATTTCTTATGGTTCGCACCATCGTAGGACACATGATCATGAACCATGAAACACATTATCTTCAGTTGATGTGGCGACACTACCTTATGGGTGAGCGGTTTATATTCCACATTGACCAAAAGAGACTCAAGTACAACTTCTCATTGAAATATCTGAATCTGATACAGAGTTTTTGGATAGAGTTCTTCCTGGACTATGATTTGATGAAAATCTATACATCTATAAATGGTAACAAGGTGGTATATTATCTTAGTAGGATATTGAACTCACAACTATTGAGTGAGGTGAAAAAATAGTTTTCCATGTTACAATTATAATTCATTGACAGAGAGGATGTATCTTACCTTTAGTCAATGGTTGTCACACCTCCACTTTTACAGTGAGTTAGGGAGGCACAACTTGGGGATATTGACTATGTGGTTTTATGTGCCCAATTAGCCTTAGGGTATTCCCCTAAAGGATATTCTCAAGGTGGGGCACATAGTTATTTACTGAGGATGCACTATTGCACCAGTGACATGGTGGGAGGATTTCACAAGGGATTTTCATACATCCACCTTGGCAGAACATCCTAGAGTAGTGATGATGTACCGGGTTCTCTGATGAATGTTCTAGTGGTAAGGAATGAAGAGGGTAGTAGCAGGGTTCGTTTCTCAATGTCTTACATGCCAGAAGGTGAAGGCTGACCACCAGGTTCTAGCAGGGTTAGATCATCCTGTTGATGTGCCATAGTGGAAGTGGGATGAAATCTAGATGGATTTTGTGACTGGATTTTCACGAATTTCCAAGGGGCATGATTCTATTTGGGTGATCATTGATCGACTCACAATGTCATCCCACTTCTTATCTATCAGGGAGTAGAGTTCTGTAGAGAGCTTGGGAAACCTCTACGCGTAGGAGACAGTTTGGCTTCAAGGAATCCCTTCGACAATAGTCTCAGATCATGATTCCCACTTGACATCCTGAATTTGGAAGTGATTGCCAGAGGATTACGGGACATTGATACCCCTGACAAAATAGTTCCATCCCCAGACAGATGGTCAGATGAAGTGGACCATTCGAGTTCAAGAGGATATGTTTCAGGCATGTATATTGGACTTTGGTTGCAGTTGGGAGGACCACCTACCAAGGGTGGAGTTTTCATACAATAGTAGATACTACTCCACCATTAGTATGATACCATTTGAGGTTTTATATGGGATACCCTGCCAGTCAAAACTTTGTTGGACCGATCCCGAAGATTCATCCCTCATGGGTCAAGAGTTGGTGAGAGCTACCACTGAGAAATTGTAGATCATCCATTGAGTGGATGAAGACTTCAAAAATATGGTAGAATTCTTGTGAAAACACAAAACAGACACTTCTAGAGTTTGAAAATAGAAATCATGTCTTCTATCGGGTCTCACCTCGACGTGGGTTATAGGGATTTGGCTGAGTCAACAAGCTATCTACGAGGATCATCAGACCATTCCAGATACTGATCAATGTTGTTGAGGTGGTTTACCACCTTTCTCTTCCACCTTAATCGCATCAGGTACATGATGCCTTCCCCGTGTCGCAGTTGAGGAGGTACATGCATGACACATAACATGTCAGTGATTAGGGTGTGCTGGACATTGAGAATGGATCAACCTTTGTAGAGTACACATAGAGATCGATGATCAGCAGGAGAGGATTTTTCGTGGTAGATCAATTCCCTAAGTGCACATCTGGTGGCATCATGGGAATCGTTAGGCGATCTTGTGGGATCATGAGGCTCAGATCTATACCCAGAACCCACTTCTTTATGAGTAGGGCTCCTTTGGAATTTTGGGGATGAAATTCCCCAAGGTTGGCAGAATTTAATATCTCAGATTTTTAATGTATTATTTTTAAATATTATATGGAATTATTTTGAAAATAGGATTTTTGATTGCATGCAATTCTGAGGCCCGGAGTGCCTAAAATAATTGTTTTAAATAAAATAAAATTTTAAACAACACACGTGGGCTATTTTCCAAAAAATGAGAAATAACATTTAAACAGTTTCCTAGATCAGAATTCTGATGGAACCATTTCATTTATCAAAGCATCTTTACCTTTGTCAGGGCCTAACATCGACTGGCGTAGGTCGGCTGCAGAATTTGGTTTTTTCAAATTTTAAAGGAAATAAAATAAATTGGTAATAAATTTATTTTAAATTTTTTCTTTTTTTCGCAACGACCTAATTCCTACACTTTAAATACATGCTTATGGAATTTTTGTAGGGTTAGTTTCAAAACCCTGCGAATTAAGAATTTTTCATTGAAGCATTAGAGGAGAACCCATTGGCGGACGATAATGACTCAATCGATTGACACATCTGGAATTTGAAGAACATCAACAAAGAATGTGGTGCAGTGTTCTTTCATCAACATAATTGAGGTAGGGGTTGTTATTCAGATTATTTATTTCCCTATTCTTGGTTTAAATGAAGAATGCAGGTAAACCCACAGATAGGGTGATCTGTGGATCGTGAATTCTTGTGGGAGGGTTTTTATTGGGTGGATTTTGGGGATTAATCCATGCTGATAAAATAGTTGTTGCAATTTTCTCTGATTAATCCTTGTAATAGGAGAGGATCAATTCCATTATGAAGGAAGATGGATGTTCATCCCTATTTTTGTGGTTTGGATTTCTTGCACCTCTTTTAACATGTGTTCTTCATGTTCGTCATTAGGTGACGAACAACAGATCATTGTGCATCCATTCTGAAACACAATGATCCGAAATCACAGGTCAGGCACTGTGATGACCAAATGGAGTTGTGAAGATGATGGCGGATGGCGGAACGACTCAGATTAAGAGGAATCATTCTTCGAGCATTCTTTGGGTGGATGGGTCAAATATATTTTTTCGGGGCCCATTGGAGGTTCATAACCACCAGAATCAACATCGGGGTACCGGGGTGACCTCAAACTCGGTGTTTATTGATGATTGGGAAGCCGGATGAATGGATTTATGAAATTATTAATGCACCGGATGAAGAACCTAGAATTCTGGATATTTTCGTAAAACAATGTATCCCGATAAAAACAAAATGTGGACCAGCGGAGGCGGCTTGGGTCTGTGCACTTCACGCAACGAATAAGATGATGTTCCTCTATGGAGACATGATGTGTAGACCCCACATAGAGATATATGGAGTCCCAGGCTATAGGAAGTGTAGACACGACATGTGACTACTGTCAAATGTTGTGTGGGTCCTTACATGGGGCCCAACATTTATCTCAAATGATACACCAACACAAGGTAGAATACACTCCATGTACTCCAATGCACAGACACAAGAGGCTGTTGACATGGATCACCCTGTGTGCCAATCACATGGGATGGAAGACATGGGTTGAGGCCATGTATAGGAACATGTCCAGCATACATGGAGTAGACCCCAAATACCTTGACACTACGTGTGATCCTTTCTACATGTCATGTAGTGGAGTTTTACAGGAAAATCCAGATGACATGGGCCATTGTACACAGTCAGTACCTGGGGTCATAAGACACGGCGTGTGACACTTCTACACTCCGTGTACTTCTTTGTATATGTCTTGATCTTCTAGTCCATTTTTCTGTGTATAGGTTTTTTTTGGGTTAGTGCCCCATTATCTCGTTCCTCTGAGGTTCAGGATTGTTTCCATTCATAGGAGTCTGATCCCTTTATCCAAGCTTTTTGAGATTGAGTCAAGTATCCCTCCAAGAGGCCCAGAGTGATATCCTCTATCCATTTTTGACGCTACATATAGTCATTTATCGATATGAATATTCCCACAGGAAACTGATCCTCTACTTAGAAGGGGAATCTCGATGAGTCACGGTATCTGTCAAGGCCTTGGCAGTGATCCCCATATGTGTATCATGATCTCTTCCTAATTAGAAGTGTGTCCTCCTAGAATTTGTGCATCTATTTCTCGTGATGTTTCCTGAAAAACATTTCTTCTTGAATAGACTTCATCATAGCAATCAGACTTGTGGATTGAGTTCTCCTGGATGATTTCTTTGTGGATCCTTGAAACTGAATCCCTAGCCGCGGTATACTGTTTTTGACTTGTCTCTAGACCATGAGTCTGGGTTTTGTGTATATCTAGTTTTTGTTTCTCTTGTTATATGTTTAGTAGATATATAATATGTCTATCTGGTTGTACCTTAACATTTTTATTACTTTGTGGTTTTTGGGGTCCTCTACTGAGTATTGTTATACTCACCCCTTCACGGTCTTTGCCTGCACGTGTCATGTCTTGTGCAGATGAGAATCCTTTTGATGGAGTATAGGGAAGACCAGTACCGGAACAAGATTTCTCATTTCCCTATAGGCCGAGGTGTTTCTACAACTATGATCAATAGTCCCAATACCTATTTATTCTTAGATGATGGACATTCTAGTTTACAGACTCTTGTTTTTAGTGGGCTTGTATTCCAGCCCAGTTGACATTCAATACATTACATTCAATTGTACTCTGTTGGTTGGGTTTAGTTGTATGCATGTATATATTCCCATAGTGGATTCCTTTACATGCCAATATTTATGGGATTGGATATGTGTGTATGTTTACATATACTTAGGAAAACCCTTCCATGTTAGTGATATGCCTACTCATTACTATTCACCCACCCCTAGACTCTTAGAGACCATGTGTCAAAATTTTGAGTATATCTAGTTTGTGTTTCTTTTTATATAGGTTTAGTAGATATAAAATGATTAGAGTTGGTTGTAACTCTACATTGTGTATTGCTTTTTTCAGAGTCCTCTACTGAGTATTGTTATACTCACCCCTACACTGAATTTTTCCTCACGTGTCATGTATTATACAGTCGAGTGGCCTTTTGACGGGTTCGAGGGTGGACCAGTACCATACTGAGCTTTCTGAGTTCCATACAGGACATGGGTTTCCAACGACAACATGTATTAGTCTCAGTACCTCTTTGTGCTTATAGGTAAGACATTGTAGTTTGAATACTCCTGTTTTTTGGTGGGCATATATTCCAGCTAAGTTTCCTTTCAGTACATTACATTATTTTGTACTCTATTGGTTGGGTTCAGTTGTATGCATGCATTTTTTACTTAGTGGTTTCATTTATATTCTTGTATTTGTGGGCTTGTAGATGTGTGAGTGTCTACAAGTACATAGGCAATGCATCTCATGTTTGTGATATACATAGTCAGTGCTAGTCACCCACCCCAAACCTATTAGAGGTTGTCATGGAGAGTCACGGTGTGGGCCCAACTAGGATGTGTCATGAAATTGAAAATGAAAAAATTAGGGAAATAAGGTTTGACCATGGGATAAGATATTCATTCCATGTATAGATGTAACATCCCGGTTCCATGTTCCACCCAAAGGTGCCCCGTACCCGGTTGGTCACATGGACTCAATCTCATTTCCCCAAACATCAAGGGCTATAGACTAGTAGTGAGGACCTTGGGTGTGATAGTAGGGACACTTTTACCCAATTGGTAAATTACACAGAGGGTTTACAATAAAATACAATAGCAAAAATAGTGATAGCATAAAATAAGAAAACATCGGAAGACTAAAAGTAAATAAACAACTAGAGCACATTAATAAATGATGCATGCCACATATGACTTGGAAAGCAGAAATACAAGTGACAATGATAGAATAAAATACAAAGCCAAGGTACAGAAAAATAGATAAACTCCAAAAGCATCGCAAGCCTTAGCTTGGCCCCATGCTCTCCATCTCCACACTAATCAAGTACCTGAAGTAGAAGGGTGCTTTCCCTAATCTATACCTGCAACAATATAATTTGTTTGGGCCCAAAGGAATGACCAAAATAGGATGTGGGACAAGTCCGAGTAGGAAAACACCCAATGAAATGTTCCTAACTATCAGTGAATATATATAACAGGCCAAAATGAAAAATGATGTAATTAGCTAGGAAGTAATCAAATGTAAAAAAGTCATACAGTTTCAAATACTTTCATTTATATTTTTTAATTATTCATCCAATCATTCAAAAGTAACCATCTGAAAACGTTCTCACAGACTAACCCCTATAGTTCAACTTATCATTTAACAAGTAGGATATAATTACCCCCTAGGATAGATCACATAATATTAACCCTTTGGTCACATGAAAACAGTGACTCTCTATGGAAGCACTCACTATCAATTCCCCCAATAGTCTTTTAACAATAAAATATAGGCTCTCTGAGGAATCACTCAACATCAATTCCCCATGTGGTCTCGTAATGATAACTATAGGCACTTTTAGGGAGAACTCAATGTCAATCCCACCTATGGTATCGCAACATATATAGTACAACAGAATCTCTAGGAAAGCCCTCAATATCAATTCCCCCAATAATCTCACTACACCATGATCCCAAATCCCTAGGTAAAGTAATTAGGTACAATCGATTTTCATCATCAACATTAAATCACAAAAAATACTTGTCTAAATGTCTAAAAAGCAAAATAGAAGCATGTCAGATAATATCACTCCATCCTAACAGCACTAGGCATAGAGAACAGAGTAGCATAACAAGAAATTATAGACCCCACAACCAATATCAGATCAAATAAGGGAAACACATCTATTGAATGATAAATAACCCTATTTACAATAAAAACTCCATATTCAATAATACGTGTCATGGAAGTCATTAACAGGGTTAAATTCCCTAAACACATAATACCCTAAACTAGGACATTCTATAGTTTTGCCAATATAATTCAAAGAGAATATATGGTAAGGCACAAAACACATACCTCAAAATTGTACTATTTTTATAGTTGAAACTCAGCCTCTAAATCGACCTAGAATGTTTTATAACTACAAAAAACCTTAAAAAAATTCAATCTTGAATAACTAATGTAAATGGAGAAATCATGATATAAGGATCTAGAAGAAGGAAGAAGTCACCATGGTGATTCCAATGCAATATAAGTTGTTTGATTCGATGAATGAATGAACAAATGGGGAATCATAGAATAATTAGTGATATTCATCACTACTGGATGAGAAGGGTTCAAAAGAATGAATTTTTTCCAATTAGAGGTGACCTCGGTCCGATATAACAATTTTATATAAAAATTACTGGTGTGGTCCATGAGGATACACATCGTGTATATGATTTTTTTTGGGCTATGCTATATGTGGTCTCCTGGTTACCTCGCTTGGACATGTACTCGGATATTACACGACTAGTACATGGATAACCGCAGAAACTGAGTACATGGCATATACACTTTTGTACACGACATGTACTTATGAAATTCATAAATTCTCGTCTTTTCCCAAAAACACCTGAAAACGAGATCCATACCTTTAATGAAGATCCAGGATATTAAAAAAGATGTGTGAAATTCACCAATAATATTTAAATATGATGGTAAACTAGTACCTCATATCTTATAGGAACATGAATGAGGGAATATTTTATAGATATTTCAATTATACTTAGAGGATTTGGTTTGGGAGATCATGTGATATAAAGCATCAATATAATGATTCATGTTAAGGAAGTGATAGTCATTTAATATAGAGTGGTTGGGAATATCATCCTACATGAAGAGGTAGTTATGAATAGTGTTAGAATGGTATGTCCATTTAGGTTCCATATATGTGTGAATGATAACCAGTAGAGTGATAATTGTGTAGAAATATGGGTAATTTGATGTGAAATTGCAGAAGAACCCAGTAGTTAGCTAGTGTAAGGGGATATGGGAAGAGACATGGTTCTAGAGATAGATCTAGTATGCCATAATAAAATTATGACTATATTCCCATTGGTATCTCTAGTTAGGTAGGAGAATACTATTCACATAGATTAGGTAAACAATAGTAATATTAAGGTACATTTTAGGGGAGTGAAGAAGGGGCATTGGTCTGTGGTTCACACAAGTAGATAGATATTGAGCCTTTAAACATACCAATAAATATTTTGAGACATCAATCATTCAAGTTATATTTTTATTAGCTTCAACATTTTCAACATCATTATTTAGTACTATTGTGTCACATTCTATTATGTCATATCGATTTTTTGATCGATTAAAACTATCCATTGAGTACATACAATGGATGACCTCGATCGATTTTATATTAGAAAATTATTTTTACTGTATTCATAGGTTTCAATTGTATTCCATAGTGATTAGTTTCTATCAATTAATTTGGATTTTCTTAGTTTTATTGATGAGTAAATTTTTCATAATCTATATGATTGATGTGTTGGTTTGGTATTGATCCCAAATAAACTTATATCATCATTGGGATTCCATTATAGATGTTGAGGTTTTCGATTATATCCATGTTGGGGTGTTGTAAATACTTTAAATTACCATAGGACCTGATCATAATTATCAATTTGGTATTATTGTTCAGTTATGTAGAATTATTAAAGATCACAGGGAAATGTGTAATGTGGTTTTTTCAGTCATTTTTGACTAATTTGAGGATGTCTTTCATAAGTATCTATGTGTATTAAAACTAAATCATGCTATTAAACATAATATTGACATTTTCTAGGAACAAATCCCATATCAGTTCCACATTATTGGATGGATCATGTAGATCATTGAGGGTTAATGTCTTAACTATAGGATTTAAAATAAAATTCATTCATACCAGTTAGTACATCACCATGGGGTTACTTCTATATTATTCATTATAAATGTGGATGGTTCCTTGATATTGAGTGTAGATTACCTAATTTTAAACCTAGTGGCTATCATGATCTGATATCTAAATTCTTATATTGATAGTTTTTTAATTAGATGATGGGAAACTGAGTGTTCTTTTAAAGATCCCGAGTTTTCCAAGGTTGACATAGCTTGGTTTTTATTTTTCAGGTCCTAAGTCCTTTTGAAGATTAAAATGGTAAAATTTACCAAGAATATGAATTCATAAATTATCAATTGATTATTTAGATTTTGGGGTGTTTTTTTACCCATGTTCTGAGTTGACATGGATTTTTTATCAAAGAGGGGGCATGATAAAAATATTTTAATTATAAATATTTTAATTTTAACCAGTGTGCTTGTGATTGTAAGGAAATTATTATACCCAAAATATGAGGTTTTTAATGACAAAATTGAGGCCATGGTTCCATAAAAGATGGGTGTTCATCCCTGAGATCACTGTCATCTATATTCCTATTTGTGTTTTTATGTTTTGGCTATCAAATATGGGTTAATTAAATAATTAAATTGCTCTAATAATTTTATTAATCTAATTATTCAGGGAGAAAACCTAGAACCAATATCTTATTAACCCCTATTATGAATCTAATCATGTATTATCTAATTAATTTCATGAAAAAAAATATAGATAGTGGGATGGGTGGATTATCATATCATTGATGGATCTATCGAGGATCACAAAGGAGAAGAAAATTATATTACTGTTATGATGATAAAGACATTGGTTTCACAATATATTTAAGTGTCAGATGTTATTCTTCAAGGTAGGGATAAATAATTCAAATTGTACCATTATTTACTGAATTATATTGGTATAGTCATTTTATTTTAATGATATATTATTTTTCATTAAAATAACCTATGTTGGTGTATTGAGGATAATATTTCTTTTCCACTCATCATCATATTTGTTATAGCGATTCATGTCGTAAATTATTCTACAACCAACGTATAAGAACACATTAATATAGTAGTGATATGAAATGATTGGTTTCATCTTTATTTATTCACTTTACTCATTTATACCTCAAATTTTTTTATCTCTATTATTATCTAAATCTCTCTCATATGGATGATGATCTACCCACCTTAGGTATGGATGAAGACAATGAGAGGATATGTGTAACATTCCAAGTAAGTAATGAATAACAGATATTTTTATCTGTGTCTATTAATTAATTAGATAGTGTTTTAGAGTCTTAAAATGAAAATAAATCCAATCTTAAGCATGGAATACACTAATATTTTTAAAAGATTGTTTTACTTCCTTTTAATGGAAAACCATTTTTAAATCTATATTTTGACAATTTTATAAGCTATGATTGTCAAAATAATCTTATTATTTATGATTGGGACACCAAAATTTACTTTGTGTGATTTTTTGGTATTTTTTCGATATAGTTCATTTTTTTAATGAATAGTGAAAATGTTGTATTTTAATTCAAAACCTCTTTTTAATATAATTTATTTATATGACTAGATTATCTTTTTAATTGGTTTTAAATTGATATTAGAATATTTGTTTACCATTTAATCCAATGGTGGTCATTGGAATTAATTTCACTTTGAAATTGGACTTAAACTAGTGTCAATCTTTTGATAATTATTGTTTCAGAAAAACACGCTATTTGTCATTACAGTGGGAATTAATTATTAAATTAATTAATATACATTATATGATTTTAATTTTTTAAAATATACATAATTTTTGAATTTAGAAAATCAAATATAGCTTAGGGTGTAGTTTTGATATTTTTCTAAAAAACATCAATTTTTTTGATGAATTGTAAAACCACTAAGTGGTAGTTAAAGAAACTGATTTTTTAGTTTAAATGAAACTTTGCCACTTCTGTGATTTGATTTTCAAAAATCAGATATACATGGTTGTCATTAAAAAGTAAAATGTGGTTTAATGAGATTAAAATAATTTTTTGGTGAATAGTAACTTTTAAGTTCTTAATCGCGATTAGAGGTAATTAGTGTTGTTTAAGGTAAAAATAATGTTTTAATAATATGAGATGAGCTTGACACATGTCCTACCCTTATTGTATGTGTCATTGCCTACCAAGACAATCCATGGGTAAACTTGGGGACCCCATGGAGCCACTTTTGAAGGAAAATGACATTAATATCTTTTAATTCAATGTTAAAGTAAAAATGTCACATACATGAGTTATTTTAATAAAACAATTTTTACATGGGGTTATACAAGTCAGAAGTTTTACTATAAATTGTCATTGGAAAGATAAAAATATTTCCTACATCATAGTATTTTTTTTATAATTTTTACACATTAAATAAATTAAATTATTTATGACATCATGATGATGCATCGATTACCTCATTATTTTACGATTTAAATAAAATGAAAAGATAATGTAAAATCTAAGCCCTAAAATTGTCCAAAACCTATTGGTTGGGTATATTTAGAACCCTTATCACCTTATCCTTGAATTATATCAATTTGGGACCTTTTAAATCCGAAAATAATTTTAAAATAATGTAACATTTCTTTACTTTCCAAGAGTTCCCCTCCTCTCCTCTTATAAAAGGCCCACAACTCTACCACCTTACCCACATCTCTCAAGCCTTTAAATCGGCCAAACCCTGCCCATTTTGTCTCTCCACATCCCTCTCTTACTCCTTGAATCCTCACTTTGGGCAGAATTATTCCCAAGTAAGCCTTTGAGCTCAAATAAAAAAGAGTTACCTGTTTTTAAGGTAATGTCTTCACTTGTGTTCTTTTGTTTTATTTTGCTTATCCAACCCCCTAACCTCTTTTTATTCATTTCTTTTGTAACAAATCCAGTATCTTCAATATTCTAGGATGTTGTTATAATATGTATTCTATCTACACGTACACACACCTACATCTAATGGTTAAAGAACACACTGTTTCTGTGGATGGTGAATGTATGCCTCACGAAACGATGATTGTTCAACACTCATATAACACCTTCAAAGGTGGACATTAGGATGTCACTATATTTATATATGATATATAATATGTTTATGTTTTACTTAAGCCTATGTATTTTTAATTTATGTCATACCTTTATGGTTTCCATTATTGGTAAACGCGATATCTTCATTTTAGGAAGTGCGGACTACCGCCCCCTTAAAGTGATTTGATTCGTTAATACCATATGTAGGACGTATAAAGGATGGAGTTAAGTTATTATATATGTTGTTATTCAGGAATTATAATATACCTTTATATCATTATTTTTTCTTTCCATTAAAGTATGATATAGAATTCAATGTAGTATCCATGCGTACGTACGGCTTACCGTCTCCATGAACGGTGCATTTCATTTCTTATCCCCAAATGTAATGTACTATTATAAGTACATATATATAATGGATACATGAACAAATTTTAATTATAGGGATTTTATTTTTGACTCAATTACCAGTGATCGTTAAAATGACCATTAATAACATAAATAATTACATAGAGTTCATGGCATGGTAATAAGTGATATAAAAGGAATAATGAACTTGAAAAAGGTTCTTAAGCAAGTAGAAATTAACTCAAGTTTATTATTCAAGAGGTTAAAGAACGATCGAGTCAAGTCAGACCTGAGGTATGGGACTTCATCTCAATATCCTTTCATTGAGGCATATTTTGTTTTATACACAACTTTCTTTTATATAGTGTATAAACCCCTTTGACTTTTTCGTTTATTCAAAAGGAATCCGTTTTATATGAAGCGTTTACTAAACGAAAAAGGGAATGTTTTTGTCGTATGTATGCAGTGACAACGACTTCTCCACTACTGTGAACATTATTTGAGTTTCGGCTTCCTCTACAAGCTATACCGTTTTTTAAAAAAGAAAAAAAAAACCATGTTTTAATTTTCTTTTATTTTGGAATTGAAAATGGTTTTCAAAATTTTTTTATATCAGTGTGTTTTATTAATACCTTGTGATTGAAATGTGGAAATGTTATGTTTCCTTTATGCATGTATTATGTGGTATGATTATGTTATGGTTCTTGGGAATTGTTATGAAGATGGGTGGTTTCGTGATAAACTAAGGGCGGGTGAGCCCGATATAGCTCTCTAATACATTGGGAAACGCGAATGGGTTAAATGTTGAGGTTTCTCTGAAGAGATTTAGGGAATATACTGTGATGGGTATTCCAAACGTAACCAAGAGGGTTACTCCCTACATAAAAATGTTATGAATTCCTCAAGATACCATTATGTCCTATAATTTCTATGATTTATTCATGATTTGATGAGGTATGTTAAAGATCTTATGCTTTATGGGTAAAGTATGATTTCATTCTTATGTATATATGTACTCATGTTTCCCTTCCATATTTTTATATCCCTTACTGAACTTTTTATTCTCATCCCATGTTTTTGAAATGTTTTTCACAGGTCAAGGGAAAGGTACATGATATGATGATAGTGTCAAGGAAATTTCAAGAAAGAATCCATGTTTTATTTTAAATATGTTTCCGTTGATGGGAAAAAATGAATACTATCTTTTATGTAACCACTTTCTTTAAATGTGGAATGTAATGCATATTTTAGGATCTACTTCTCTAAAACTCTAAACCTGAAAAGATCCTCAAGGTGTAATCTTATAATAACTCAAGATTAAGTATGGTTTATGGCTGGGGCCTTATAGTTGGTATCAAAGGTCGGTTTAGATAACTTTAGGAGTTAGAATTATATTAAATGATTATAAAAAAAAATTCTATGGTCAAATTTAAATGATATAGCATTTTAAGATTACCATGTTGCTTTGCCTAAGATATTTCTGTGTTAAGAATGGTTTTTCATAGAGGAAATAGAGCAGATTTTGTGGGAAGGAATATAGAGGGAAATGACCTTTCAAATCAGTATCCTGAGATGGTTAGAGTCAGAACTAAACAGTTTGTTGCAGTGATGGCCCAGTTGACTCAGGTGAAAAATGTTGGTTTTTTTTATTGATGATATTTTGGTGTTTTATAAAAGTAAAGAGGATCATAAAAGACATTTAAGGGTTATTTTGAAAACCTTAAAAGAAACGAAATTGTATGGGAAATTTAAAAAGCGTGAGTTTTGGTTTCAAAAAATTACTATCCTTGGTCACATTATTTAAAAAGATGAGATAACTATTGATCCTGTAAATACAAAAGTTGTTAAAGAATGGCCAAGACCCAAAAATGTAACTGAGATTCGTAGTTTCCTTGGTTTGGAAGGATATTACCGAAGGTTTGTTAGAAATTTTTCACAGTTATCTAGTCCAATGACGAAGCTAACATAGAAGGGTATTAAGTTTATCTGGAGAAAAGAATGTGATGATTGTTTTCAGGAACTGAAAAGAATATTAGTGAAGGCTCCAGTTTTGGCACTACCTTCCAGGAATGGGGAGTTTGTTATCTACAGTGATGCTTAATTGAAAGGGCTTGGTTGTGTCCTAATGCATAATGATCAGGTAATGTCTTATGCTTCATGATAGTTGAAAACTCATGAGGTAAATTACCCTAAACATGATTTGGAATTAGCTGTGGTTGTTTTCGCTTTAAAAATTTGGAGGCATCATTTTTATGGGGTAAAGTGTGAAATATATACCAATCACAAAAGTTTAATGTATATATTCACTCAGAAAGAATTTAACATGAGAAAGAGGAGATGGCTTGAATTAATCAAAGATTATGATTGTAAAATTTATTACCATCCGGGAAAAGAAAATAAAGTGGCTGATGCTCTAAGTCGAAAAAGTAATGCTTCATTAACAATGTTGCATCTGGAACGTGATCCTTTGGTTAAGGATTTGATAAAATTTGGTGTAGATGTTTTTGGTGCAGGATTTTCTTCTGTTTTGTTTCAGGTATCAGTGAAATCATCTCTATCAGATAAAATCAAGCAAGCACAGAAGGAAGACAGTGAGTTGCACAAAAAGGTAGAGCTGGTTTAGAAGGGTAAGTTGCCTGAATTCAACATTGATAATGATTGTGTTTTGAGATTTTGGAAGTGATTGTGTGTGCCTTGTGATTCAAAATTGAAGAGAGAGTTGTTATGTAAAGCTCATAGTTCTCCGTTTTCAGTTCATCCTGGCTGTACTAAGATGTACAGAGATCTGCGGGAGTATTACTGGTTGGATGAAATGAAAAGAGATATTGCTGATTTTACTGTGAAGTGTTTGAATTGTCAGCAGGTTGAAGAAGAGCGGCAGTTACCGAAAGGGATGCTTCAGCCTTTACCAGTTCCAGAGTTGAAATGGGAGAATATATCCATGGACTTTTTTGTGGGATTACCGAAGACATCTCGAGGTAATAATGCAATCGAGGTTATTATTGATCCCTTGACTAAATCTTCTCATTTCCTTTCTATACGAGATACTTTTTCCCTAGATCAGCTTTCCTGTTTTTATCTTAAAAAGATAGTCAGGTTACATGGAGTTCCTCTCTCCATTGAATCTGATCGTGATCCCAGGTTTACTTCTAACTTTTAGAAAGGCCTTCAGAAGTCGTTGGGTACTAAATTAAATTTTAGTACACCTTTTCATCCTCAATCAGATGGGCAGTCAGAACGAACAATTCAGACTTTGGAAGATATGCTACATGCTTGTCCGAAGTATTATCAGGGAAGTTGGGACAAACATATTTCTTTGGTTGAGTTTTCTTATAATAACAGTTTTCATTCCAGTATACAGATGCCACCATTTGAGGAATTATATGGGAATCGGTGTTGAACTCCAGCTTTTTGGGATGAAATGGGTGAAAGGAATCTAATGGGACCAGAATAGGTAGAAGAGATGGCAGAAAAAGTTTAGTTGATTCAGAAACACATGAGAATATCTCAAAGCAGGCAGAAGAGTTATGCTGATAACCGGAGGAAGGATCTGTCTTTTGAGGTAGGTGATCATGTTTTTCTCAAAGTCTCACCATGGAAAAGTGTGATACGATTTGGTAAGAAAGGAAAGGTGAGTCCAAGGTTTATTAGACCATATGAAATTTTGGAGAGAGTTGGATGAGTTTCTTACCGAGTGGCTTTACCTCTGTGTTTATCTTAGGTACACAATGTTTTTCATGTTTCGATGTTGAGAAAGTATATGCCAGATCCATATCATGTTTTGAGTCCAGAGGTCGTTCAGCTGGAAGAGAACATATCTAATGCGGAACAACCGGTCCAGATTCTTGACCACTGGGGGCAAGTGTTACAGAATAAGTTGATTCATCTTGTAAAGGTTTTGTGGAAAAACCACATGGTTGAAGAGGCAACATGGGAATCTGAAAATGCAATGAGGGATAAATACCCCCACTTATTCGATAAGTAAATAAATTGCGGGGATGCAATTTTCTAAAGGGGGAAACGATGTAACATCCCATGTAAGTAAAGAATAATAGATATTTTTATCTATGTCTATTAATGAATTAGATACTGTTTTAGAGGCTTAAAATTAAAATAAATCCAATCTTAAGCATGGAATACACTAATATTTTTAAAAGATTGTTTTAATGCCTTTTAATGGAAAACCATTTTTAAATCTATATTTTTACAATTATATATGCTATGTTTGTCAAAATAAACTTATTCTTTATTATTGGGACTTCAAAATTTACTTTGTGTGAATTTTTGGTATTTTTCCTATAAAGTTCATTTTTTAATGAATAGTGAAAATGTTGTATTTTAATTCAAAACCTATTTTTAATCTAATTTATTTATATGATTAGATTATCTTTTGAATTGGTATTAAAGTGAAATAAAATATATTTTTACCATTTAATCCAATGGTGGTCATCGGAATCAATTTCACTTTGAAATTGGACTTAGACTAGTGTCAATCATTTGATACTTATTGTTTCATAAAAACACGCTATTTGTCATGACATCGGGAATTAATTATTAAATTAATTAATGTAACTTTTATGATTTGAATTTTGTAAAATAGACATCATTTTTGAATTCATGATATCAAATATATCTTAGGGTGATGTTTTGGTATTTTTCTAAAAAACTTCAATTTTTGATGAATAGTGAAACCACTAAGTGGTAGTTAAAGAAACTAATTTTTCATTTAAATGAAACTTTTCCACTTCTATGATTTGATTTTAAAAAATCCAACATACATGGTTGTCATTAAGAAGTAAAATGTAGTTCAATGAGATTAAAATAATTTTTTTTGAATAGTAACTTTTAAGTTCTTAATCGTGATTAGAGGTAATTAGCGTAGTTTACGGTAAAAATAATGTTTTAATAATATGACATAAGCATGACACATGTCCTAGACTTATTGGATGTGTCATGGCCGACCAAGAAAATCCATGGGTCAACTTGGGGACCCCATGGAGCCACTTTGGAAGGAAAATGACATTAATATCTTTTAAATCAATGTTAAAGTAAAAATGCCACAAACATGAGTTATTTTACTAAAACAATTTTTATAAGGGGTTATACAGGTTAGAGTTTTGACTATAAATAGTCATTGGAAAGATAAAACGATTTCCTACATCATAGTATTTTTTTATAATTTTTAGACATTAAATAAACTAAATTATTTATGACATCATGATGATGCATCGATTACCTCATTATGTAACGATTTAAATAAAAAGAAAAGATAATGTAAAATCGAAGACCTAAACTTGTCAAAAACCTACTGGTTGGGTATATTTAGAACCCCTATCACCTTATCCACAAATTATATCAATTAGGGACCTTTTAAATCCGAAAATCATTTTAAAATAAAGTAACATTTCTTTACTTTCCAAGAGTGTCCCTCCTCTCCTCTTATAAAAGTCCCCCACCTCTACCACCTTAACCACACCTCTCAGGCCTTTGGCACAGCCAACCCTTGCCCATTTTGTCACTCCACATTCCTATCTTACTCCTTGAAGCCTCACTTTGCGCATAAGTCTTCCCAAGGAAGCCTTTGAGCTCAAATCATAAACAGTTACCTGTTTTTAAGGTAATGTCTTCACTTGTGTTCTTTTCTTTTATTTTGCTTCATCAACCCCCTAAAATATTTTTATTAATTTCTTTTGAACAACTCCAGTATCTTCAATATACTAGGATGTTGTTATAATAATTATTCGATCTAAACACACACACCTACATCTAATGGTTAAAGAACATACTGTTTCTATGGATGGTGAATTTCTGCCTCACGAAATGATGATTGTTCAACACTCATATAAAACCCTCAAATGTGGACATTAAGATGTCACTATATTTATATATGATATATAATTTGTTTATGTTTTACTTAAGCTTCTGTATTTTTCATTTTTGGCATACCTTTATGATTTCCATTATGGGTAAACGCGATATCTTCATTTTAGGAAGTGCGGACTACCGCCCCCTCAAAGTGATTTGATTCGTTAATACCATATGTGACACGTATAAAGGATGGAGTTAAAGTTATTATATATGTTGTTATACTGGAATTATAATATACCTTTATTTCATTATTATTTCCTTCTATTAAAGTATGAGATAGAAATTAAAGTAGCGTTCATGCGTACGTACGGCTTACCGTCTCTATGAAAGATGAATTTCATTTCGTATCCCCAAATGTAATGTACTATTATAAGTACATATATATAATGGATACATGAACAAATTGTAATTATAAAGAGTTTATTTTTGACTCAAGTAACAATGATCGTTAAAACGACCACTAATAACTTAAATAATTACATAGTGTTCATGACATGGTAATAAGTGATATAAAAGGAATAATGAACTTGAAAAAGGTTCTTAAGCAAGTAGAAATTAACTCAAGTTTATTATTCAGGAGGTTAAATAACAATCGAGTCAAGTCGGACTCGAGGTATGGGACTTCATCTCAATCTCCATTCATTGATGCATATTTTTTTTTATACACAACTTTCTTTTATACGGTGTATAAACTCCTTTGACTTTTACGTTTATTCAAAAGGAATATTTTTTATACGAAGCATTTACTAAACTAAAAAAGGGAATGTTTTTGTCGTATATATGCAGCGACAACGACTTCTCCACTACTGTGACCATTATTTGAGTTTTGGATTCCTCTACAAGCCATACTGTTTTTTTAAAAAGAAAAATAAATACCATGTTTTACTTTTCATTTATTTTGGTATTGAAAATGTTTTTCATAATGTTTTTTATATCAATGTGTTTTATTGATATCTTGTGATTGAAATGTGGAAATGTTATGTTTCATTTATAAATGTATTATCTGGTACAATTATGTTATGGTTCTTGGGAATTGTTATGAAGACAGGTGGTTTCGTGATAAACTAATGGCGGGTGAGCCCAATATAGCTCTCCAATGCATTGGGTAACACGAATGGGTTAAACGTTGAGGTTTTTCCGAAAAAATTTCGGGAATATACTGTGATGGGTATTCCAAATGTAACCATGAGGGTTACTCCCTACATAAGAATGTTATGAATGCCTCATGTTACCATTATGTCTTATGATTTTTATGATTTATTCATGATTTGATGAGGCATGTTAAAGTGCTTATGTTTTATGGGTAACGTATGATTTCATTCTTATGTATATATGTACTCATGTTTCCTTTCCATATTTTTATATCCCTTGCCGAACTTTTTATGCTCATCCCACGTTTTTGAAATTTTTTTCACAGGTCAAGAGAAAGGTACATGATATGATGATAGTGTCAAGGAATTGTCAAGAAAGAATCAATGTTTTATTTTAAATATGTTTCCATTGATGGGAAAAAATGAATACTATCTTTTATGTGAACACTTTGTTTAAATGTGGAATGTAATGCCAGTTTTATGTTCTACTTCTCTAAAACTCTAAACCTGAAAAGATCCTCAAGGTTTAATCTTGTAATAACTAAATATTAAGTAATGTTTAAGGCTGGGGCCTTATAGTTGGTATCAAAGGTCAGATTAGATAACTTTAGGAGTTAGAATTCTATTAAATGATTATCCACAAAAAATTCTATGGTCAAATTTAAATGATATATCATTTGAAGATTACCATATTGCTTCACCTAAGATATTTCTATGTTAAGAATGTTTTTTCATAGAGGAAACAGAGCTACTTTTCTGGGAAGGCATACAGAGGGAAATGACCTTTCAAATCAGTATCCTAAGATAGTTAGAGTCAGAACTAAACAGTGTGTTGTAGTGATGGCCCGATTGACTCAGGTGAAAAATGTTGGTTGTTTTTATTGATGATATTTTTGTGTTTTTAAAAGTAAATAGGAGCATTAAAGACATTTAAGGGTTATTTTGAAAACCTTAAAAGAAAATAAATTGTATGGGAAATTCAGAAAGTGTGAGTTTTTTTGCAACAAATTACTTTCCTTTGTCACATTGTTTCAAAATATGGGATAACTGTTGATCCTGCAAAAACAAAAGTTGTTGAAAAATGGCCAAGAGCCACAAATTTAACTGAGATTCATAGTTTCCATGATTTGGCAGGATATTACCGAAGGTTTGTTAGAAATTTTTCACAGTTATCTAGTCCAATGATGAAGCTAACTCGGAAGGGTGTTATGTTTATCTAGACAAAAGAATGTGATGATTGTTTTCAGGAAATGAAAAGAAGATTGGTGAATTCTCTAGTTTTAGCACTACCCTCCAGAAATGGGGAGTTTGTTATCTACAGTGATGCTTCCTTGAAAGGACTTGGCTATGTCCTAATGCAGAATGATCATGTAATTTCTTATGCTTCACAACAATTGAGAACTCAGGAGGTAAATTACCCTACACATGATTTGGAATTAGCTACTGCTGTTTTCTCTTTAAAAATTTGGAGGCATCATTTGTATGGAGTAAAGTGTGAAATACATACTGATCATAAAAGTTTAATGTATATATTCACTCAGAAATAATTGAACATGAGACAGAGGAGATGGGTTGAATTAATCAAAGATTATGAATGTACAATTCATTACCATCTGGGAAAAGAAAATAAAGTGGATGATTCTTTGAGTCGAAAAAGTAATTCTTCATTAATAATATTGCGTCTCGAATGTGATCCTTTGGTTAAGGATTTGATGAACTTTGGTGTAGAAGTTTTTGGTGAAAGATGTTCTTCTGTTTTGTTTCAGGTATCAGTGAAATCTTCCCTATCAGACAATATCAAGCAAGCACAGAAGCAAGACTGTGAGTTTCAGAAAAAGGTAGATCTGGTTCAGAAGGGTGGGTTTCCTGAATTCAAAATTGATAATGATTGTGTTTTTATATTTTGTAAGAGATTGTGTGTGCCTTGTAATTCACAATTGAAGAGGGAGTTGTTATGTGAAGCTCATAGTTCTCCATTTTCAGTTCATCCTGGCAGTACTAAGATGTACATAGATCTGCGGGAGTATTACTGGTGGTATGGAATGAAAAGATGTATTGCTAATTTTACTGTGAAGTGTTTGAATTTTCAGCTGGTTAAAGCAGAGCGACAGTTACCTAAAGGGATGCTTCAACCTTTACCAGTGATAGAGTGGAAATGGGATAATATATCCATGGACTTTGTTGTAGGATTACCAAATACATCTTGAGGTAATAATGCAATCTGGGTTATTATGATCGCTTGACTAAATATGCTCATTTCCTTGCAATTCGAGATACGTTTTCCCTATATTAGCTTTCCCATTTGTATATTAAAGATATTTTAAGGTTACATGGACTTCCTCTCTCCATTTTATCTGATCGTGATCCCAGCATTACTTCTAACTTTTGGAAAGGACTTCAGAAGTCATTGGGTGCTGAATTAAATTTTATTACAGCTTTTCCTCCTCAATCAGATGGGCAGTCAGAACGAAAAATTCAGACTTTTGAAGATATGCTACGTGCTTGTTCGATGGATTATCAGGGAGGTTGGGACCAATATCTTTCTTTGGTTTAGTTTTCTTATAATAACTGTTTTCATTCCGGTATACAGATGGCACCATTTGAGGCGTTATATGGGAAGCATTGTCGAACTCCAACATTTTGGGATGAAGTGGGTGAAAGGAAGCTGATGGGACCAAAATTGGAAGAAGAGATGGCAGAAAAAGATCAGTTGATTCAGAAACACATGAGAATAGCTCAAAGCAGGCAGAAGAGTTATTAGGATAACCAGAGGAAGGATCTGTCTTTTGAGGTAGCTGATCATGTTTTTCTCAAAGTCTCACCGTGGAAAAGTGTGATGCAATTTGGTAAGAATGGAAAGTTGAGTCCAAGGTTCATTAGACCATATGAAATTCTGGAGAGGGTTGGCTCAGTTTCTTACCGAGTGGCTTTACCTTCGAGTTTATCTCAGGTACACAATGTTTTTCATGTTTCAATGTTGAGAATGTATATGCCAGATCCATCTCATGGTTTGAGTCCAGAGGTAGTTCAACTGGAAGAGAACCTATCTTATGAGGTACAATCGTTCCATATTCTTGACAACAGGGAGAAAGTGTTACAGAATAAGTTGATTCATCAGGTAAAGTTTTTGTGGAAAAACCACATGGTTGAAGAGGCAACATGGGAATCTGAAAATGCAATAACGGATAAATACCCCCACTTATTTGATAAGTTAATAAATTATGGGGATGCAATTTTCTGAATGGGGGAAGGATGTAACATCCCGAGTAAGTAATGAATAATAGATAGTTTTATCTATGTCTATTAATGAATTAGATAGTGTTTTAGAGGCTTAAAATGAAAATAAATCCAATCTTAAGCATGAAATACAATAATATTTTTAAAAGATTGTTTTACTGCCTTTTATTGGAAAACCATTTTTAAATATATCTTTTGAAAATTTTATAAGCTATTTTTGTCAAAATAAACTTATTATTTATGATTGGGACATCAAAATTTACTTTGTCTGAATTTTTGCTATTTTTCCGATAAAGTTAATTTTTTAATAAATAGTGAAAATGTTGTATTTTAATTCAAAACCTCTTTTTGATCTAATTTATTTATATGATTAGATTATATTTTGAATTGGTTTTAAAGTGAAATTAGAATATATTTTTACCATTTAATCCAATTTTGGTCATTGGAATCAATTTCACTTTGAAATTGGACTTAAAATAGTGTCAATATTTTGATAGTTATTGTTTCCAAAAAAAACGCTATTTGTCATGACAGTGGGAATTAATTATTAAATTAATTAATGTAACTTATATGATTTTAATTTTGTTAAATAGACATAAATTTTGAATTCAGAATATCAAATATATGTTAGGGTGAAGTTTTGGTATTTTTCTTAAAAAAATTCAATTTTTGATGAATAGTGAAACCACTAAGTGGTAGTTAAAGAAACTGATTTTTTGTTTAAATGAAACTTTTCCACTTCTGTTGTTTTATTTTGAAAAATCCGACATTCACGGTTGTCATTAAGAAGTATAATGTGGTTCAATGAGATTAAAATAATTTTTTGGTGAATAGTAACTTTTATGTTCTTAATCGTGATTAGAGGTAATTAGTGTAGTTTAAGGTAAAAATAATGTTTTAATAATATGAGATGAGCTTGACACATGTTCTACCCTTATTCGATGTGTCATGGACGACCAAGACAATCCATGGGTCATCTTGGGGACCCCATGGAGCCACTTTAGAAGGAAAATGACATTAATATATTTTAATTCAATGTTAAAGTAAAAATGTCACAATCATGAGTTATTTTACTAAAACAATTTTTACATGGGGTTATACAAGTCAGAGTTTTGACTCTAAATAGTCATTGGAAAGATTAAACGATTTCCTACATCAAAGTATTTTTTTTATAATTTTTAGACATTATATAAATCAAATTATTTATGACATCATGATGATGCATCGATTACCTCATTATTTAACGATTTAAATAAAATGAAAAGATATTGTAAAATCTAAGACCTACACTTTTCAAAAACCTATTGGTTGGATATATTTCGAACACTTATCACCTTATACTCGAGTTATATCAATTTGGGACCTTTTAAATCCTAAAATCATTTTAAAATAAAGTAACATTTCTTTACTTTCCAAGAGTGCCCCTCCTCTCCTCTTATAAAAGTCCCCCACCTCTACCACCTTACTCACACCTCTCAAGCCTTTGGTTCGGCCAACCCCTCCCCATTTTGTCTCTAAACATCCCTCTCTTACTCATTGATGCCTCACTTTGGGCAGAAGTCTTCCCAAGGAATCCTTTGAACACAAATCAAAAAGAGTTACCTGTTTTTAAGGTAATGCCTTCACTTGTGTTATTTTGATTTATTTTGCCTCTCCAACCCCCACAACTCTTTTTATTCATTTCTTTTTTAACAAATCTAGTATCTTCAAAATACTAGGATGTTTTTATAATATGTATTCGATCTATACTTACACACACCTACATCTAATGGTTAAAGAATATACTGTTTCTGTTGATGGTGAATTTCTGGCTCACGAAATGATGATTGTTCAACACTCATATAACAACTTCAAAGGTGGCCATTAACATGTCACTATATTTATATATGATATATAATATGTTTATTTTTTACTTAAGCTTCTGTATTTTACATTTATGGCATACCATTATGGTTCCCATTATTGGTAAACGCGATATCTTCATTTTAGGAAGTGCGGACTACTGCCCCCTCAAAGTGATTTGATTCGTTAATACCATATGTGGGACGTATAAATGAAGGAGTTAAACTTATTATATATTTTGTTATACTGGAATTATAATATACCTTTATATCATTATTATTTCTTTCCATTAATGTATGAGATAGAAATAAAGTGGTGTTCAAGCGTACGTACGACATACCGTCTCCATGAACGGTGCATTTCAATTCTTATCCCCAAATGTAATGTACTATTATAAGAACATATATATAATGGATACATGAACAAATTGTAATTATAAAGAGTTTATTTTTGACTTAAGTACCAATGATCGTTAAAACGACCGTCAATAACTTAAATAATTACATAGTGTTCATGACATGGTAATAAGTGATATAAAAGGAATAATGAACATGAAACAGGTTCTTAAGAAAGTAGAAATTAACTCAAGTTTATTATTTAGGAGGGTAAAGAACGATTGAGTCAAGTCGGACCCGAGGTGTGGGACTTCGTCTTAATCTCATTTCATTGAGGCATATTTTGTTTTATACACAACTTTCTTTTATACGGTGTATAAACCCCTTTTACTTTTACGTTTATTCAAAAGGAATCTTTTTTATACGAAGCGTTTACTAAACGACAAAAGGGAATGTTTTTGTCGTACGTATGCAGCGAAAATGACTTCTCCACCGCCATGACCATTATTTGAGTTTCGACTTCCTCTACAATCCATTCCGTTTTTTTAATGAAAAATAAATACTGTGATTTACTTTTCTTTTATTTTGGTATTTAAAATGGTTTTCATAATGTTTTTTATAACTATGTGTTTTATTGATATCTTGTCAATGAAATGTGAAAATGTTATGTTTCCTTTATGCATGTATTATGTGGTAAAATTTTGTTATGGTTCTTGGGAATTGTTATGAAGACGGGTGGTTTCATGATAAACTAAGAATGGGTGACCCCGATATAGCTCTCCAATGCATTGGGTAACGCGAAGGGGTTAAACATTGAAGTTTCTCCGAAGAGATTTAGGGAATATACTGTGATGGGTATTCCAAACGTAACCAAGAGGGTTACTCCCTACGTAAGAATGTTATGAATGCCTCAAGTTACCTTTATGTCTTATTATTTCTATGATTTATTCATGATTTGATGAGGTATGTTAAAGTGCTTATGTTTTATTGGTAAAGTATGATTTCATTCTTATGTATATATGTACTCATGTTTCCTTTATATATTTTTATATCCCTTACTGAGCTTTTTATGCTCATCCCATGTTTTTGAAATGTTTTTCAAAGGTCAAGGGAACGGTACATGATATGATGATAGTGTCAAGGAAGTGTCAAGAAAGAATCCATGTTTTATTTTAAATATGTTCCCATTGATGGAAAAAAAGAATACTATCTTTTATATAACCACTTTGTTTAAATGTGGAATGTAATGCATGTTTTATGATCTAATTCTCTAAAACTCTAAACCTGAAAAGATCCTCAATGTGTAATCCTGAAATATCTCAATATTATGTATGGTTTAATGTTGGGGCCTTATAATATGTGAGTGTGCAGTAGTTTTGGATGTTGTGAGGCAACCCTAATGGTCATCGAAAACCATAGGGAATTATAGGTAGTGGAAAAGGACCCTCATGAGTTAGAGGTGTAATGATGTATGAAACCCCACTACATGCATTATTCAGGGGGTATTCATCATGCATGAAGCCCCATGTGCGTGCATTAATTTCAGATTTCTTTATTTCCATAAATTAAAAATATAATATCTTTATATGTATTGATACTGGTCTATTTGACATTCATGAGTAGGAGAGTGATAGGGGAGGGGTGTGAATGCCATTGCTAGCCCCAAAAAACGTATGTATATATACCACCACAACAAAAATAATAATATTATTAAATCATGTTTTGATTATAATTATTTTTATGATTTCATACTGTTTATTGACTATGACATTTCAATAATGACATTAATACTTGTGTTTCGTGTCCAATATGTGATATTTAATTTTCACCCATGGAATGGGCTTATATTTTATCAAGTTACACCTCTCATATGTGTTTTTGAAAATAATTTATGTTTCACAAGTTTATATTTTTTTGATAAATTTATAGTCTATCATGACTATTTTTTCTACATAGATAACAATGGAACTATAAATTGATAAATATGAGGGTTTTAATGGCATGATATAAAATAATTTTGTTTGGCCCCATTTGATCGATAATGGGGATTGTTTGTGGTGACAAAAGTGTTTTATGGATTAGGTGTTTCTCTATAATCATTTTTGTGATGCATATAGTGGAAGGGGTAACCCATGACACCAATGGATGCTAATTCCCTATCTTCGTTCTTTAGTGTGATACCCCTAACTACAATGTTTGACCGGGGTTTAAGGACTTATTCTGTGGCTGTTATTACCCTCTAATGAGACTTTTCCCTTAACGTGTAATGAGTTTATATCAAACCACCATATTTATATGCATTTTTATTATATTATTTTTATTTATTTAATGAAATATTGTATTTTCATTGAGTAATTTTTGATATAGTCTGGTATTTTGTAATTAGTATGTATTATTATAGGTTGCACAACTATCTAAAATATTTAATTTATATGAATGAATACTTTGTTGGTGTCCTGGAATTTTTAATATATTAAATTTTAGAGTAAGTCCAAGGTTTTATTAATCGTGTGGCCTAACCATGTAGTGTGATCAAATTTCTCCAGTATCAGATAAATGGTTTGTCTTTATGTGTATCTTAACCATACTTGATTCCTTATCTTTAATAAAATATATAAATTATTATTATTTTTGTTGTTATTATTATTTATTTCCCCCTTGTATTACCTAACTTTGTGCCTCCACTACACCCCCTTTATATTTTTTATAACCCAAGGACAAGGGGACCCACTCATTCCCCCATTCACCATTCCACCCCCTCTTATATAATTTGGGGGGGTGTTCCTCCATGATTCTATCCCAATTTAACTTGGTTCCATATTATCCTCCTTCTTCTCATACAATTTCTTTTTATTTTCCCGTTCTATATCATTGAACATAATTATGGATAAATACAATCCTAAATTAGTGTGGTTTTTTTATTGCCCAAGGTTCAGGATATCCATGTTGAGACTAAATATTATGTTGTACATTTAGGTTGATAAATTTATCTTAGATTCAAAGTAGGTTTCCCCTTTCAATGTTTTTGAATTTTATAACCCTGATTAAATGTAATTTTAATTAAGGATTTGGAAACTTACTGAGAGTATTAAGTATATATTATGATTATTTTGATAGGAAAATCTAGTTTTACTAGATATTCAATTATATACCGATGGTTTTTCTCAAACTGGAATCATTGAATAAATAAATTTTAAATGATATCATACAATCTAGGTTTTTTAAATTGGATAATATTTCTTAATAAATGGATATTTAATATTTTTTATTTTTTATTCATGAATGTAAAGGTTAGGAATATATTTGTGTATCTCTTGGAATTTCATATATTTCATGAAATAATATGTAATGATAAAATATTATAAAAATACTTTGAATAAAGATATCAAGGTTAGAAATATATTTTAATGTCTTAGTGGTTATACACACACATATATATACACACATGTCTATACAAAATCAGTTATGGGCATGAGAATTTGTACTTTGAGATTCTAATGTATATTTTCGTATCTTATGATTTTGGCTATTTTATATAGGGATAACATAAAGGTATAATTTTTAATTTATGTTCTTAATAAAAAATAGTTTACAAGAATGTTTTATTTGTATTATCAAAAGGTAAATTATGATGATTTTTTTAAAATTCAATGTTGTTAATTTTATAGTACACAAATTTTTTGATAAATTTAATTTAATTTCTTATGGTATCTAAGTTTTTATAAAATTTTATTAATATATGATATGGTGTCTTGAGGGATTATTTATAATGAATGGGTATTTTCACGTTTTGTTTCATTTTTATACAACTAATTGTTCTATTTATGTAAAAATGTTGAGCCAGTGGGAACCCTAAGTACATAGGTGGGTAGAAAAAGAAATTTATTCTTGGAAGATGGATCTCATACCTAGTCTTCATAATACACTAAAACACTAACTAAACTACATGATTATGATTTGGACATGATTATCACTATATTTCTATCTCCATCAACAACAGTTGATCAGTCATAGGAATGATATTGAGTAGTTTGACCATCTAGAGTACGAAAATCATAGGATAAAGCCAAACCATTGTATCATATGGCATACCCATAGTGGAAGATATGTTTATGTAATTTTTCTTTTCTATTTTCAAATTAAATAAATTATTTATTTTATATTGAGTAAAATTCTACATTCAAATAAATTTTTCATTCAGTTTATATTTTCAAATTAATGTTTTTTGATAACAAGAAATCATACTCACTTTAATATAATACTATTTTTTGAGTAAATATTAATTGTTAATTTGTTTATAAATAAAAAATGTAATGACAATTACTTTTATAATTACATTTCAGATCAGAATGTAATGGATCATTTATTTAACATTTTTTATGGGTCATGGTTTTCTCATCATAAATAATATTCTTGTTTTCTCAAACCTTTTAATATATTATATGTATATGGTTCTAGATATTTTATTCATTCCAATGGGGAATTGAGGTATTTGTATTAGATGGTGACATGTATAGTCTTGGGTTGTAATGCCCTAACCTTATAATCCAGAAGTTAAGGCATTATTTTAATACATTGGCATGATTACATGGAATCAAGTCCCGAAGGACCGATCAGTTTAGTAGTCTTGGAAAATGGGTTACATACCTGAACATTACATTACACATTCTAGGATAAAACTCAAAAAAATAATTATTTGATAACTCTATTAATCCACTTTCTAATCCCTTCATATTAGTCATAATACACTTCTTAGAATAATGGGAAAACAAAACATAAGAATTTGGTGAGCTTAGATGCTCAGTAAGGTTAACCAATTTAGCATAAGCTATTAACATTTAAGGAAAGATGTGTAATAAAAACAACATCCTTTTAATCATAAATATTGATATAATATGTAAATAATAAAAGAAACATAACCATATATAAAAGAACATGAATATTCTACTAGTCGAATAATCACTTGTAATAGTTAATTTCATAATTAAGGAATGCATAATGTCAGAAATCATAACCACATAGTCAAGGCCTCGTGCCAAGATTAAAAATAAAAATTTTGTCAAAACCTTGTTCCAAGACCCTAATTTTCCTCATGAAACCTACCTATTCATCTTGTGGTTATAGAGGGCCCCACCCATTACTTACTAATTCCAATTCATTTCTCAAATATAAAGGGTGAAAATAACATAAACATTTGTATTAAAACTACATATGAAATTTCAATACATTAACTGTAAAACATGAAAGTTATAAAAACAAAACATCCATAGTAAAACATATCATAACACATTCAATACAATATAGAACATTTTAATGAAGTATATAAACCTCAATAATGAATAATATCTAGTAAAAGATGTTGACATAGTTGAAAATGATCAGTAAAACTATTTGAGACAAATATCACCTTATAATGAATTCATTTATACATCCAAAAATTTAGAAATGAAGACATTTAAACAACATATTTGAATCCAATTTTCCCATAACACTTTGTAATTTTTGATTGGAATTTAAATTTTAAAATTTTCATGTCCATATAAATAAAGCCTTATAACCATTTTTAAAACAACAAAATTAATGACAATGAATTAGATGAATAAATATTTAAAACATTTAAAATGATATTTTATTTAAAGATACCCATTACAATAATCCTTCTAAAAACACTTTTATGAAACCTGGACATTGATAATAAATATTTTTCAGTAAAAAGTTACATATAAACAATCTTGCATAACAATGAAATTGAGGAATTAACCCTTACCATGTACTTTCCTGTAGTCAAGGATACATTTAACCTTTTGTATAATGACCTAAGTAAGTTATTAAATTATAACAGAATAATATTCATGTTTTTTATATCATACATGATTCATTTATTTATTTATAATACCCATTTAGTAATAATTTCTATGTCAAAATTACATTTTGGGTAATAATTGCTTTCTTTATTTTACGAGTTTTAACGTGTTATTCATTATCGTATCAATAATATTATGATTTAATTTCATACATAATACAAAAAATTATTTATGTGTAGAATATATTAAGAATATAAATATGTATAATATATAGATATATTAAATTGAAAACACCATTTATGGAGACTGTTGGTCGTACATACGCATAAACGTTGTTTCTGTTTTCATATCGTATTGAATGGAAGTAAGTGAATGATATATATGTAAATACATATATATATATATATTTCTAGTATAATTTTAATGTCATATATTAAATACTTAATAAATATATATATATTTATAATCATTAGTGAATGGTGAACGTGGAAATGAATGTCATCGAGTCGGGGAGATGTTAAGCCATATGTACACACTAGAAACAATATCATTCTATTGATGGTGAAATCATATGTAATTGGATGCTATATTATATATAAATAATTACTAACATGTTATTTTTATTATTTAAATTAATTATACACCTTATTATACCC
The DNA here is from genome assembly GCA_963277665.1 of Viscum album. Lineage (NCBI taxonomy): Eukaryota > Viridiplantae > Streptophyta > Magnoliopsida > Santalales > Viscaceae > Viscum > Viscum album. The sequence goes on along the minus strand of OY728135.1, from coordinate 1,540,763,101 downwards.
ATCCAAATAATGAAGTGTTGAGTAACAAACAACACCATGACATTGAGGCGGTAAGCCGTATGTATGCATGTATGGTGACTTTTTCATACATTGGATGGATTGAATATTGAATATGTTTATAAAAAATTTATAATAACATCTATTTATGTATAAGTTACTTGATTTAATATTTTGGTATGGAAAGTACAAAGAAAGTGTAAGTGGAAGAATAAAATCACTTTGAATGAGGTGATGAAATAATTACCTCTTCTTCGGGTTATTTCTTTTGATTTGAAAAAACATTGATCCTTAGGATGGATTTATGATCAATGTAAGGTCTATAAGTTTATTTGAGTGTAGTAGTTTATTTGAGTGTAGTTGGGAAGATATTTTAGTAGGTCTTGGCTGAACCAAATGGCTTTGGAGGTATGAATATAAGAAAAGGGGATGTACCTTTTTATAAGAGAGGCGATGTGACCTTTAGGAAAAGCATGAAATAATAATTTATTATAATTTTGTTGTATTTCTAATATCTAAAAATGAATTTAATTTAAGGATAAGGTTGTTATGGGTCGAAATAAAATCAACCAATAGGTTATATAAATGTTTAGGGTACCATATTAATAATATATTTTAGATTTAACTCTTAGTTAAATAGTTTATCTTTTACCATGTCTTCTTGTATTTGTATATTACATGGTTAATTAACATACTATAAAATACCAAGAGAACATAAAGTGGTTAATTAATTAAATATCTATAATTATATAATTCATTTTTCCTAGTCATATTTTTTCGGAATGTTTTATTATTTAATAAAATATAATTTGTTTTAAAAACTCGTTTATGTCTATTTTGGCACTATTTAGTATTTGTTTTTTTGTTAAATTAATCACAAATTAATTACATCAAAAAAACATTTAATAAACCCTAAGAAGTCATATTAACCTAGGAAATTTGGTTATGTCATCAAATGTTTCAATTTTCATTTATTTTGATATTTATATAATAATTAATTTTAATATTTCTTTAATATGGTAATTACTACATCATTATTATGTCATAAATAAATATATTTATTAAATTTATAATAAATAAAAATAAAATACCATGATGTAGGAAATAATTTTAGATTTAAAATTAATATTTATAGTTCTATTTATCTTATGTATTACTATTTATTAAAAATGGTTTAGTTTATAAACATTGAAGTTAACACTTTTAACTATTCTTTAAATAAAATTTAATAATTGTCCTAATCTAACCCAAATGGATCAAAACGATATTATTTTTTTCCTAATAATTATTTTGGTATAAATATACATATCCAATAGAATTAGAAAATGTTAGTGGTAATTTTAATATTATTTTTACAATTAATTACCTTATTTACTTTTTACCGCGGTAAATAAAACTCAGATATTACTATTCACTAGAAATTATTTTAATCCTATTGACCCACATTTTACCTACTGATTTCAACCATGTCTCTTTTATATATGAAATTTAATTCAAATAAGAGGTAAAATTACATTTTATTCAAATTTAAAAATGTGCCTAGAATGTGGGTAAATGTTCCTAGATGGTGGGTAAAAAGACATTAAAAAGGTTCATTAAAATTTTATATACATAAAATCTAATTGTAAAATGACTCCAATGACATAAATTGGAATAATATTTTTATTATTTATATATTTTTACTTTTAGATAAATTTTTAATTGAAAATAATTCTTTAAATCAAAAAGTCAGTTTGTATCACAGGATAGTGTTTTTCACTATTCATGAAAAATTTACCGTTTTCAAAAAAATTTGAAAAAATTTCCCAAATTTAATTTTGATGTACCAAATTCAAAAATGATTTTAATTTTACCAAATACAAAAAATATAATTTTCATTAATTAATTTTAAATTCATTCCCGTTGTCAAAACCCGAAACTACGTTTTTAAGATGTAAAAACTATCAAAATATTGACATGTGTTTATGTATAATTAAAATGTTAAATTTCATACAATTTAATAAATTATATTAAATGATAAAAACATAATCTCATGATAATTTAAAAACACCCAAATTTATAATTCACTCTTTATATTATTTCGATTAAAAAATTAGTTTTGAATTTAAATTTTGTATTTTTTGCTATTCATCAAAATAAGAAAGAAATTAGAAAAGTAAAAAACATTGGTATAAACTTAATTTTTATCTTCCTCTTATAAAGTAGAATTTAATTTAATTAAATTTAATATATAAAACGGACTGATAATTTATTTAAAACGGGTTCTCCCTTAAAAGGTGGAAAAAGTGCATTTTTGGGAAAATACTTCTTTTATCTGAAAAATTGAATTTTTCCTTATATTATTTCTAAGATACACAAAATATGGATGGTAATAGTATATAAGATATATATAAAATTCAAAATGTGGTTAATATTACTCATAACCACTTTTTATGTGGCTATTTTGATAGGTCATGATATACTTAAACTTGGTGTTGCATGTAGCGCAAGCTAATTAATTACTATAAAGAGATAATATACTATGAAATATCGAGGTGTTACATTATTACTTTTTTCAATATATTTTATCATCACAATTTTAAATTTTTCTTTTAAAATAAAAGGTTGAAAATATAAAATACCTTTGTGGAAAACCCACATCGAAAATAGGGTTAATAAAATTTCGTCTTAAAAAGAGGGAATGAGAAATAAAAAAGTCACCATCATATTCGGATGTCAAATAGAAGAAAATTGGTGGAAATTAGAGACACATAATTGGAGGAAATATTTAAATACTTATAGTGTGTTATTGAGGTTATAAATCACAAACAAGTGAACGAAAAATAGAAAAATGAGGTCCTCAAAGTAATAAATCTATGATGATTTAAAATATCTTCTTTTCAACAAAACATAAGGTATTGAGATAATACATTTTTTGTTTTAACAGACTTTCCCTATATTTTATGAATTAATTTCTTCATATAATAAGAGAAAAATATACTTGACAAGTAGAGTTCCATCCTTAAACTAATTTCTACCAAAAACTCAAATTTCACTACAAAAGATAATAGAAATAAAAAATATTCTATTTATCCTAATCCTAAAGGGTTTCAAGAAAATGAATTTATAATTCATATGTAAAAAAATTTTATAAAACAATACATTATATAAACTAAGACCTCATGTAGGCTAATGGTTGGTGATTCACCCTTGTTTCCCTTCCCTTTAGGGTTTAAATCTCACAGCCTTATTAGAGGTGATAGGTTGTCGCCCGACCTCTGGGTTGACCTCTATATAAAAATTAAAAAAATAATCATAAGAAATGATTTAACCTTAAAAAATTGTATCTAATGTCTATCATAATCCATTCCATTCTTTAGAATTATCCAAAATACTTATATCCAAACTCATAGTCCAAAATTTATAAGTAATGTAAACATAATGATGATATATTTTTCCATGTAATAACATGTGATTAGATTCATCATGTATTCTATTATAGCATGGTAACACCCTGAATTACCATAAAACCTTATTGATAATATTCATTCTCCCTTATTCCTTATATAATACTAAATATACTTCTAAAATCTATATATGTTGTAAACTCTAACAATAGTGATATATAAAAATCATTAATCTATTTCAATGATGTCAAGTATATCCAATATAATTTATCCATATCAATCATATCTTATTCCAAAATCGCTACATTATTTTTAGGACCATATTAAGGTTTATCTTTATCTCAACCATATATTTTCCAAAAAGATTAACCAGCTATTGAGTCACATTTCATGGAACCATATAATCAAAATTATTTAATGAAATTATAATGCAGTGCAATCCTTATATAATTTATAATTCTTATAACTTCTATACCATTAATAATATTATAAAATGACACAATTCATTAATTAAAACACAAGAACACTAATAATTCCTCTTTATCTATAGTAGTATCATAGCTTGATTATTATCAAATAGCATCAATTGTTGTATGCTTTGATGAATGGGACATTGATTTGCGTAGTGTCCCAACATGTTGTAGATGAAGTCTGGTACATCTGAAATCTTTTTTTAACCTTGAAATCACGAACATGGAGTCCTTTTTCTACAAACTTATAACTAACTCACATTCGCTTTATGAACATACCATTGTGATTCTTTCCACAAGTTATCTCATATGGGAAAAACCTTCTTTCCCTTCATCCCAATATCCGTGATTCTCTCTATCATCCACTTATTATCTGGATTCAATTGAAATCCATTTCACTCAGATAATTCATTAAATATCTTATTAACACATGATATTATTTCCTCATAAGAATAAAATACATGGAGTCTATTTACCTTTAAAAGGATGGATTAAGACCAAGAATGATATTATCCTTCTTACTCATTGGATAATTTATTTTGTTTTAGTTTGTTTTCCTTCTACTGGGTTCTGTTTCTAAATGACTACATACAATGGGTTAGATCATAGCATAATATATAATCCAAAAACTAGAAAAGTTCAGAAAATTTATTAAATATTTCAACACATCTAGTCTAATAATCATAAAAGTTGTTTCTCTAATAAAATATTTATTCATAAAACCTAAATAATGGTTTTTAAATAAAACGTGTTTTATCCTAATCATATCTCTAGGGAGTGTCAAACCAGGTGCCCAATAATGCCCATTTTCATGTAATAGGATAACTCGGGTTAAGCCAAAAACTCCATGTCAGAGTTTTCACTTTTAGGTACATCTGTTCTAGAACCACTTCTACAAGTACTATCTAGACATGGATGTATTTTTTGGAAACCCCACATAATATCTTCATTTCCAATTTTTTGGATTCTCTTCTATGCCAATCCTCATATTTTATCCTAGTGAAATGTTTCTTAATGAAAGTTTATCTAAATATATTTCAATGGTTCTTGCTAAACATCCTCTGATACCAACTGTAATCCCCTAACCCCATAATCGCATATTTGGTGCATTATTTTAATACATTGGCATGATTACAAAGAATCAATGCCCAAAGGACTGATCAATTTAGTAGTCTTATAAAATAGATTAAATAACTAAACATTACATTACACTATCTATGATAAAACAAAATATAAGAAATCCTTTTAGAATGCCATTAATCCCCTTGATTAACCATAAATTTCAGTCATAATACACTTCTTGGAGTCCTAGGAAAACAAAACATAAGAAAGAGGTGAGATCAGATGCTCAGTAAGGGTAGATAATTTAGCAAAATATATAAAATTATAAGGAAAGATGTGTAATAAAAAAACATCCTTGTAAACATAAACATGAACATAATATAGAAAAAATAAACGAATCCTTACCATATAAACATGCAATTGGATATTCTACTAGTCTAATAATAACATGTAATAACTAATTTCAAAAAGAGAGAATGCAGAATGTCGAACATCATAACCAGATTGTTGAGGCCTCGTGCCAAGACAAAAAATAAATTTTTAATAAAGGCCTTGTTCCAAGACACTAATTTCTCTCATTAGACCAACCGATTCATCGGGTGGCTATAGCGGGGCCCACCTACTACATACTAAGTCCAACGAATTACTCATATAAAAAGAGTGAAACATAATATAATCTTTAGTATTTAAAATAGTATATGTAATGTCAATAAGTTTACGGTACACCATGAATGGTATAAAAATAATGCATCCATTTTCAAACATATAATAACATATTCAATACTATATAGAACATTTTGTTATAATAAATAAACAACAATCATGAATAATATCCAGTAAAGGTTGATGACATTGTTGAAAATGATCAGTAGAACTCTTTGAGAGAAATATCCCTTTTTCATGAATAAATTTAAAAGTCACACAATTTATAAAGTAAGAAACATAAAATAAATTTTTGAATCAATGTGTCCCATATGACTTTGAAACTTTTGAAACTAATTATCATTTTAAAATATTCTTTTCCATAAAACTAAATCTTTAAAACCTTTTGGAAAACATCGAAATTAATTAGAATGATTCAAAAGAATAAATATTTAAACCATTTAAAATGATGTTCTATTTAATGATTCCATTTTAAATAATCATTTGGAAATTAATTTTATGAAACATGGACATGGATAATAAATATTTTATAAAAAAACATATACCTAAACAATTTGGGAAAATAATGATATTGAGGAATTAACCCTTACCATTTATTGTCCTTTAGTCGATTGTATGATTAACCTAATGTATAATGACAAGAGTATGTTATTAAATTTAATCGAAACAATATTCTTATTTATGATATCACACTTGACTCATTTATGGATTTATACTACCCATTTAGAAATAATTTCAATGTTAAAATAACATTTTGGGTAATAATTGCTTTATTTATCGTTTGTGTTTTAACATATTATTATTGATAGTATCACTTATATAATGATTTAAATGCATACATTATTTAAAAAATTATTTAGGTATAATATAAATTCAGAATATAAATATGTGTAATAGATAGATAATTGAAATGTAAAACACCATTTACGGAGATGATAGGTCATATGTACGCATAATTGTTTTTTCTATTTTCATATCTTATTGAATAGATGTAAGTGAATTATATATATATATAAAGTAGAATTATTATGACATATATTACATAATTACTAATATTATATACTTTTATAATCATTGTTTAATGGTGAACATGGAAATGAAGCTCATCATGTTGTGGAGACCGTAAGCTGTACGTCCACCCAAGCGATAATATCATTATATTGATGGTGAAATAGTATGTAATTGTAGATTATTTTATATGTATAAAATCATTTAAATGTTATATTTATTATTTATATCAATTTTACACATTATTATACCCAACCAAATATTGAAGTGTTGAATAAAAAACAACACCACGAGTTGGGGACGGTAAGCCGTACGTACACACGTATGATGAATTTTTTATTCATAGGATAGATAGAATAATGAATATGGTTGTACAATATTTATAATAACATATAAATATGTAGAAGGTACTGCAATTTTTTTTAATGAAAACCACATATAAAGCGGAAGTGGAAGAAGAAATGAACTTTGAACGAGGTGATGAAATAATTACCTCTTCTTCAGGTTCTTCTTTTGATTTAAAATAAGATCTTTAATGTGGATTTATGATCAATGAAAGGACTCTAGGTTGATGTGAGGGTAGTTGGTAGGATATTGGTGCAGGGTTTGGCTGAGCTAAATGTATTTCGATTTGTGAATTTAATATAATGGGATCAACGCTTTTATAATAGTGGTGAGGGGCACTTTAAGATAATCTTGAGATATTGATTTATTATAAAATAATTTCTGGTTTCTAATATATTCAAATAGATTTATTCAAAGGATATGGTGGGGATGGGTCTAAATCCTCTCTAAAAATAGTTTGTATACATGTTTAGGTCACCATATTAAACTTAATGTTTCAATTAATTTTTAGTTAAATAGGTTATTTTTTACAATGTTTTCTTGTATTTTTATATTACATGGTTAATAAACGTACACTAAAATACCTAAAGAACCAAAAGTGGTTCATTAATGACATATATATCATTATATTTTTCCTCTGAACAAATATTATAATTTTTATGAAAATTATATCATTTAATAACATCATATTGGTTTTAAAAACTCATTTATGTCGATTTGACACAATTTAGTATTTGTTTTTTTAAGTCATAATGATTTATTAGATTCAAAAAAAAATACATTGAATAAACTGTAACAAGTCATATTATCCTAGAAAAGTTGTGTATGGAATAAAAAGTCATAATTTAAATTTATTTTCATATTTATAAAATCAATTATTTTAATCATTCATTGATAAGGTAATGAGTGCATTATCATTGTGTCATAAATAGATTTAGTTATTAAATATCTAAAAATTGTAAATAAAACCCCATGATGCATGAAATCTTTTTATTTTTATAATGAATATTTATAGCCGAATTTATCTTATGTAAAACTCTATATTAAACCTGGTTTAGTTAATAAACATTCAATTTAACACCTTTCAGTCTTTATTATATAAAATACAAAAAGTTTCCTAATATAAAACAAATGGATCAAAAGGATCTTATTTTTGTGCTAAGGTTGATTTTTGTTGAAATAAACTTATCCAATTGAATTATTACATTTGTTGGTATATTTTTAATACTATTTTACCTTTAAATACCTTATTTAATTTTGACCCTGGTAAATAAAATTAAAAAGTCAATATTCACCAAAAAAATCTTCATAATGAACCAAATTTTACTTACATAGATCGACCATGCCCATTAGATTTTTGAAATTCTATTCAAATAAGCTGTAAAATTTAATGTTCTGCAAATTTGAAAATGTGCTTTGTAGGTTTGTAAATGTGGCTTAAAGGTCGGTAAAAATACCTTAAAAAGGGTCAATAAAATTATATATATATATCTAATATTATTATTAAATTACTAAATTGAGATACATTGAACTATTATATGTATTATGTGCCTATTTGTACTTTAAGATACATTTTTTATTTAGAATTACTATTTAAATGAAAATTTTGGTTTTTATCTACAACAGAATGTTTTTAACTATTCATCAAAAATTGAATGTTTTTAGAAAAATACAAAAAATTCATACAAAGATTATTTTGATATTCCGATTTCAAAAATTTTGTTAATTTTACAAAATTTAAAATATATAAGTATCATTGATTAATTTAAAATTAATTCTCATTTTCAAAATCAAAATGTGGGGTTCTAAGAAGTAAAAACATTCAAAATATTGACATGTGATTATGTACAATTTAAATGTGAAAATACATCAAATGTTTTACATTATATTAAATGATAAAAATATAATATAATGATAAATTAAAACCACTGAAATGCATAATTTTACACTATAAATTATTTCAATTAAAAAATTATTCTTTAATTAAAATTTATTATTTTTCATTATTCATCAAAATATGAAAGTTATCGGAAAGGAACCAAAAATGTGTCCAAAATAAATATTTATGTTCAACTTTTAAAGAAGAATTTAATTTAATTTAATTGAATATATAAAAGTGTCAAATATTTTATTTAAAAGGGTTTTCCATTAAATGGATGAATAACTACATTTTATTAAAAATACTTCTTCTATTTGAATAATTGAATTGGTCGTTATATTATGTCTAAGAAACAAAAAATATCCATGTTGATATATATAAAATTTAAAATTCTATTAATATTATTCATAACCACTTTTTTAAATGACATGTTTGATTGTTTTTGATGCACTTGAACTCGTTGTTACGTGTAGCACAAGCTATTGAATTACATTAAAGAGATAACGTACTTTGAAATATTGGTGTGTTACAATGGTGGTATGTTTATTGTTATTTTATTTCATTTTATTTAAATTACTACATCTACCATATAGGATTTTCCATATTTTTATGGAAAACGTGTTTCTATATCTAATAGTGAAAGAAGAAAAGGCATTTGATTGGGGAATTTTGTGCATAAATTTATTTCAATGGAGAGAGACCTTGGGTGAGTACAATGATTAGTGTAAATGTTTAGATTTGATTCTTTATTTTTCTAAATTACTTTATTCTATATTATTTATTATTTTTCATGGTCCTCTGTGATATGAAGTATTCATTCCCATTTTGTCAATAAATATTAAACATTGATTTATGGGTGAGTCAATTCCCAATGGATTTAATATGTTAAACTAGAGCTTGTCTCTAACATTTGGTGATCAAGAAGGTACCATATGGATAATGAGTTCCACCTCAGCTGTCTGATGGCAAAATAAATCCGATTGGTTCATTAAAAATGATATCAAATTATCCCTTTTTGATTTCAGAATTAATTTTTGAGAGAGATAGGGATTTCAGGTCACAGTAGGTTCATTAAAGAAGAGTCTAGATAGATATTTTTAATTATGAGTCCCAATATTACATGGGATGTTGGGCTTTGAGGAAGGGGTTTTTGAGTTACATGTTTGATTTTTTATTTTGGATCAAAATGGGAAGTGAATTATTTGTACTTGTTGGTCTCATAGGACTTATAAAGCCATATGGGACAAATGAAATGGTTCATGATAACTCCTGGTGTCAGTTTCGATGTTGGGTCATGATCCATAAATCCATGAGTCAAGTATTCACATAGATACCATCTCCCTCTTCAAATTATCACTTGTATTTGTTTTTTTAATTTTCTTAATTATTTCATGTTCTTTTGTTTTTTGAAAAAAAAAATTATTACACATAATTATTAATGGTATGGTTTTAAAATGGCTAGGTTTTGGATCAGAAATTAATAAATGTGTTTTCCAAAAAAATGTAAAAGATAAACTTGGTTTTTGGATTTCTAATAAGTTTTTTAATGTTAATAAGGGGTTTCTATAATATCATGGGTTTAACCTAATATAGAACTTTTATTTTTATTTAGATTTATTTCTTTAAACTATCCTTAAAATGAATCTATAGTGGTTAAATGAATCCGGGGGTTTCCAAGGCTCACATGAATCTTGTGCGCCAAGAGAAGCAGTACTGGAAATGCAGGATTTCCCAATGGTTTAGAACCGTTGGGAAAGGCTGCAGAAAAATTGGTATATGTTATACAAATGGATCTGCAACCCGTAGGGAAGTAATCCATTGGGAAAAGGTTTTCCCAACGGTTTATACTGAACCGTTGGGATAGAGTGCTGAAAAATTACCCTATCCCAACGGTTTTCAAGAACCTTTGGGAAATAGTGCATAAATTTATCATGCTTTTCCCAACAATTCTATGAACCGTTGGGAAAACCCCAATATATTCTCTTTACCAATGGTTTAGAACCATTGGGAAAAGTGTTTTACCAAAGGTTCATAGAACCGTTGGTAAAACAAGGCCTACACATTCTATACCAACGGTTCAAAACTGTTGGCATAGCCTTTGCTGGGAAAATTGCCCAGCAGCTCTGCAATTTCCCAGCACAGTAGGTCTGCAATTTCCCACCAGATATCCAATTTCCCCACCAGGTCTCATTTTGTGGTTCCCTCTCATTTTCAATCCAATTATTGTACCTGCAATAAACTAACACATAAATATACAATTATTGTACCTACAATAACCAACTAACAATTACATATAGAGAACAAATTGATACACACTTACCATATAATGGTGGAACTATACATATCCATAACTAAATTAGAATTCATAATGTAATTATAATATATATGACAATTATATGTGGAATCCGGAAGTCAATTCATAATTTGATTGGTTTTTTGTATACCATATATTTTTACATGATATAATGTCCATTTAAAACATAATACATACACCTGGAGAGCTACCGGACACACCGCACCTCGGATTGAGTCGTGGTTGACTTTTATACGCCACCTATGTCCCATGGATCGTTGTGCTAATGTATCGACACAATCCTAATGCGTTTGGTAGGTTTTCCGTATGTCAGTTGATGTTTTTCAATTAAAATGACGTACTTTTGAAATAAAAGTCAGACACTTTGAGTGGTGCCAGCCACACCACGCCTCATATTGAGGTGGCGTTGACTCGTACACATCACATATGACCCATGGATCGTTCTCCTAATGTTTCAATGGAAACCGAATGCGTTTGGTCAGTTTTCCGTATGTACTTAAATTGTTGTCCATTTTAAGCAAAACATAGACACTTTGATTGGTGGCGACAACAACGCACCTTGGAATGAGGTATGGATGACTTGTACACATCACATATGACCCATGGATCGTTGTGCTAAAGTATCGACACAATCCGAATGCGTCTGGTCAGTTTTCCGTATGCCGGTTGATGTTTTTCAGTTTAAATGACGTCCTTTTGAAACAGAAGACATACACTTTGAGTGGTGGAGGCCACACCATGCCTTGGATTTAGGCGGGGTTGACTCGTACACGTCACATATGACCCATGGATCGTTGTGCTAATCTATCGACACAATCCGAATGCGTTTGGTCAGTCTTCCGTATGCCAGTTGATGTTTATCAATTAAAATGATGTACTATTGAAACAAAAGAGAGACACTTTGAGTGGTGGCGGCCACACCATGTCTCGGATTGAGGCGGGGTTGACTCGTACACGTCACATATGACCCATGGATCATTGTGCTAAAGTATTGACACAATACAAATGTGTTTGGTTGGTTCTCCATATGCCAGTTGATGTATTTCACTTCAAATGACATCCTTTTGAAGCAGAAGACAAACACTTTGAGTGGTGGCGGCCACACCATGCCTCGTTTTGAGGCGGGGTTGACTCGTACATGTCACATATGAACCATGGATCGTTCTCCTAAAGTTTCAATGGAATCCGAATGTGTTTGGTCGGTTTTCCGTATGTACTTAAATTGTTGTCCATTTTAAGAAAAAGACAGACACTTTGAGTGGTGGCAGCCACACCGCGCCTCGGATTGAGTAGGGGTTGACTCATACACATCGCATATGACCCATGGATCGTTTTGATAAATTATTGACACAATCTGAATGCGTTTGGTAGGTTTTCTGTATGCCAGTTGATGTATTTCACTTCAAATGACGTCCTTTTGAAACAGAAGACAGACACTTTGAGTGGTGGCGGCCACACCACGCCTCGGATTGAGGCGGGGATGACTCGTACAGGTCACATATGACCCATGGATCGTTCTCCTAAAGTTTCAATGGAAACCGAATGCGTTTGGTCAGTTTTCTGTATATTCTTAAATTGTAGTCCATTTTAAGCCAAAGACAGTCACTTTGAGTGGTGGCAGCCACACCGCGCCTCGGATTGAGGCAGGGTTGACTCGTACACGTCACATATGACCCATGTATCGTTTTGCTAAAATATCAACACAATCCGAATGCATTTGTTTGGTTTTCCGTATGCCAGTTGATGTATTTCACTTCAAATGACGTCCTTTTGAAACAGAAGACAGACACTTTGAGAGGTGGCGGCCACACCATGCCTCGGATTGAGACAGGGTTGACTTTTACAGGTCACATATGACCCATGGATCATTTTACTAATGTATCGACACAATCCGAATGCATTTGGTCATTTTTCCATATGTCAGTTGATGTTTTTCAATTAAAGTGACGTACTTTTGAAACAAAAGGCAGACACTTTGAGTGTTGTCAGCCACACCGCGCCTCGGATTGAGGCGGCGTTGACTCGTACACGTCACATATGACCCATGGATCATTCTCCTAAAGTTTCAATGGAAACCGAATGCGTTTGGTAGATTTTCCATATGTACTTAAATTGTTGTCCATTTTAAGCAAAAGACAGACACTTTGAGTGGTCACGGCCACACTGCGCCTCGGATTGAGGCGGGGTTGACTCGTACACATCACATATGACACATGGATCGTTTTTCTAAAGTATCAACACAATCTGAATGCATTTGGTCGGTTTTCGAATGTCAGTTGATGTTTTTCACTTCAAATGACGTCCTTTTGAAACAGAAGACATACACTTTGAGTGGTGGCGGCCACACCACGCCTTGGATTGAGGAGGGGTTGACTCGTACATATCACATATGACCCATGGATCGTTGTGCTAATGTATCGACACAATCCGAATGCATTTGGTCGGTCTTCCATATGCCAGTTGATGTTTTTCAATTAAAATGATGTACTTTTGAAACAAAAGACAGTCACTTTGAGTGGTGGTGGCCACACCACGCCTCGGATTGAGGCGAGGATGACTCGTACACATCACATATGAATCATGGATCGTTGTGCTAAAGTATCGACACGATCCGAATGCATTTGATCAGTTTTCCGTATGCCAGTTGATGTATTTCACTTTAAATGACATCCTTTTGAAACAGAAGACATACACATTGAGTGGTGGCAACCACACCGCACCTCGGATTGAGGCGGGGTTGACTTTTACACGTCCCATATGACCCATGGATCGTTCTCCTAAAGTTTAAATGGAATCCGAATGCGTTTGGTCGGTTTTCCGTATGTACTTATATTGTTGTCCATTTTAAGCAAAAGGCAAAAACTTTGAGTGGTGACGGCCACATCGCACCTCGGATTGAGGCGGGGTTGACTCGTACACGTCACATAAGACCCATGGATCGTTTTACTAAAGTATCGACACAATACGAATGCATTTGGTAGGTTTTCAGTATGCCAGTTGATGTATTTCACTTCAAATGACGTCCTTTTGAAACAGAAGACAGACACTTTGAGTGGTGGCGGCCACACCACGCCTCGTATTGAGGCGGCGTTGACTCTTACACGTCACATATGACCAATAGATCATTCTCCTAAATTTTCAATGGAAACCGAATGCGTTTGGTTGGTTTTCGGTATGTACTTAAATTTTTGTCCATTTTAAGCCAAAGACAGACACTTTGAGTGGTGGCGGCCACACCGCGCCTCGGGATGAGGCGGGGTTGACTCGTACACGTCACATATGACCCATGGATCGTTGTTCTAAAGTATTGACACAATCCGAATGATTTTGGTAGGATTTATGTATGCCAGTTGATGTATTTCACATCAAATGACATCCTTTTGAAATAGAAGATAGACACTTTGAGTGGTGGCAGCCACACCGCGCCTCGGATTGAGGTAGGGTTGACTCGTACACCTCACATATGACCCATGGATCGTTCTCCTAAACATTCAATGGAATCTGAATGTGTTTGGTCGGTTTTCCGTATGTACTTAAATTGTTGTCCATTTTAAGCCAAAGACAGACACTTTAGGGTCCAAGGAAGAGGGTGGGGGGGCTGTCCGGGGGGCTGTCTGTGTGGCTGTCCGGGGGGCTGTCTGGGGTGATGTCTAGGGTGTAGGGAGGAGGGTGGGGGCTGTGCGGGGGGCTTTCCAGGGGGCTGTCCGGGGGGTGTTCGGGGGGTTGTCCGGGGTCCAAGGAGGAGGGTGGGGGGACTGTCTCGGTGGCTGTCCGGGGGCTGTCTGGGGGGCTGTTCGGGGGGGCTGTCTCGGGGGCTATTCGGGGGGCTGTCTGGGGGCTATCCGGTGCTATTCGGGGGGGGGGGGGGGGGGGGGTTGTCCGAGGTCCAAGGAAGAGGGTGGGGGGCTTTCCGGGGGGCTTTATGGGGTCCAGGGTGGAGGGTGGGGGGGCTGTCCGGGGGGCTTTCTTGGCGGTTGTCCGACGGCGCTGTCCGAGGTCCGGGGAGGAGGGTGGGGGGTTGTCCAGGGTCCAGGAAGGAGGGGGGTTCCCAAACACACAACCACTAAAAGACAACAACATCCATAAAAATAGATAATATATAAAAATAACTCAACTCCAATACTATACTACGAGTCTAGATAAAACCAACAAGTAGAATAGATTAAATATCAAATCTCAGTAATATCAGTCAAAAATTTAATAGATCAACTTGTCCCACATCACCATCACCATCATCATTATCATCATCATCACCCTCATCCTCGTCCACATCATCATCCTCACCCTCGCACTCCTCCTCGTCCTCATCCTCCTCCTCACCCTCGCCACCTGCCTCGCCCTCCTCCTCTCCCTTCTCTTCCGCGTTAGACTCCTTGCCATCATCATCGTCAAGCTGTACATCGTCATGACCACCACTAGAAATGCCACCTGGTGCACCGTATATAGAACGTATCGACAACATATACTCATCAAAAGCTGGGCTGGCCTTTGCTGGAAGTGTAGGACGTAGAACTTCAATAAATTTCATAAACGCACTATTTTCCCTAGAAGACTGTTATGCTATCTCTGTGGCCCTTTTCTCAGCCTGTTCTGCTTATGCCCTAACTTGCTGCACCTCGGTGGCACTACTGCTCATACCTGAGGAGGGCCAATTCCTCATCGGGGCTATCCTAGGTCGGCAGCATACTCAGCCAGAATGCTCCTCTCCCAACACCTGATGTATGTGATCTATTGGCCCAAAATTGTCTGGTTCTTGGGCATCGAGGGCCTCTAAAGCATCCTATTACAAATATAAATATTTCATTAAGTTACAAAATAGATATTAAAAAATAAATTCAACAGATTAAAACTTACAATCTGCTGTTGAGTCGCTTCGTTGACGGAACTTCCATCATTTTTTTGTCCACTCGAGCAAAACAGTTTTGCTTGAGGCATGCGTCCTTCAATATTTTGTATTTTCCTCTACAATGACATTGAAAAATAAAGTTATATGAAACTTTTGAAAACTATTAAATAATTGAAGAAACAAAAGAAAGTGTAAGTCGTAAAGAAAACTTATAAACAATTGTTATACCTGCTTCCTCTCATGATCAGGCATCGTAGTGCATCCCAGTGTGTGGAGGTATTTTTTTTGCTTCAATGTTCTTTTTATTTTTTCCAGATGATTCCTAAATAAAATTCGAAAATGCAACAGATAGTATTAATGAAAAACATGAAAGCTATTATTTAAAAACCTCAAATGTTATTAGTACATTAATCTGGGTACTCGTCCAATGAGTAATCGTCTGATGATACTGCTCTATAGGACAATCATCCACAACTGGTACTGCCTCTAACTCAATGCCAACTCTAGCATGCCAGCCCATATAAAACTCATGATTGTAGGCTCTCCAAAGCTCGCCTAAATCCTTTAGACGTTCCGATCGTGCACCCTCACCATCTAGAAAATTAAATCGAAGCTGAAATCAAAATATTAATTCATATAAATACAAAAATAATTTATGGTATTAAATAGAACAGATTTTTTTACCCATATCTCTGCCCAAGCTCTATCCTTGACCTCATGCGGAAAATTTCTCCACGATAGTGGGCTGACAGGAATGATGTCGGAGTATTTGGAAAGCGTCGCCAAAAAACTCCAACATTGCTTCCCTGTTTTCTCAACCATTTGGTTGTCTTAATTATAATCCACCATAACCTGTGTGTGGCGGTTCCACACCGAACGCATGCGTGTACGCCCCCACCCACGCCTCCTGTCAGTAGATGTATCTGTCATGAAATAAAAACAAATATTTTATTAGAACATGTCATAATGAAAATAATTATTTCTATAAAAATTTGTTAGGGTTCTATAAATATACCTGTGCCGGTCTGATTGCTGAGTGCCGCTGGATCCACAAGAACTTATGGAACACCCTGTGGTGGAACAGGAGTTGAAGACGATGGAATATAGAAGCTTGGAGAGACAGAAGTAGAAGGAAAAGAAGATGGGACAGCTGTCTGACCGGATGCTGACTGAGGAGTGGGAATCATCATGAAATGTGAAAATGATAGGCCAGAAGATGCAGAATGTAGAGAAAACATGGAAGGCCTAAATATCACGTGTGTCTCAAACGACACACCGGGATCAGAATGTGGGAAGGATGACATGTCAGTGGGAGGGGCAGGGTCTAGTCGGGTACGCGCAGCTGCTCATCCACCTCTGGTACGAACCCTCCTCATACCACCGGCCTGAGTACTAGGACCAGTACTAGGATCCTCGTCGAATAACTGTCGATGTATAGGTGGATCCTACAAAAATGGTTACAAAAAAATTAATCACACGACGTTATATATTCTTTAAATATATCAAATTGAAATAAAGTACTCACTGTAGGCACTAATGGTGGAACGCCCATCTCCGTCATTCGATGATTGTTCTCCATCATTTTTTTCCTTTGTCTCCCTTCAATTGGCTTCGTTTCCTACTTTTTAAAACAAATATGTAATTAATTAGAAAAAGAAAACTAATGTGTAAGACACAAAATGCAATTAAAATAAAATTGCAACCAATAAACATTGAAAATTCACATAATGGTCAATTAAGCTATCAATTTTTTTAGAAGAGCTTGAATGGATTTAATAAATCATACCAGTTGTAATGTTCAACAAGTTAGAAATATTGTTTGACTATGTTTGAATACAGTTTAATTCCAATTAGAAAATGCAATTCAAATAAAACTGAAACCAATAAACACTGAAAATTCACATAACGGCCAAGTCAGCTATCAATTGTTTTAGAAGAGCTTTAGTGGATTTAATAAATCATACAAGTTGTAATGTTCACCATGTTAGAAATATGTCTGACTATATTTCAATACAGTTAAATTCCAAATTAGAAAATGCAATTCAAATAAAACTGCAACCAATAATCATTGAAAATTCACATAACGGCCAAGTCAGCTAAAACATATTTGTGATCAATACTAAATCAATTTGAATATTACCAACCGTAACAACCCATCTCGAGGTAAACCAAAAGAATTGAGAACGTGGATGAATGATTCTATATATTTTCAACCACAACTTCAAGTTCACAATCATCTCTGACAATTGAGCTATTTGAGTCATCAAAAGAAATAAATGGATTTGTTCTAATGGCACTAGGGACAGTGTCAAATCCATCATCACCATCATCAAAAATATATCTTGGAATAACTTTAACTATGACACCAAATGCAGGTCGAAGTTGGTCTTTGACATAAAAAACTTGTTTAGCCATTGATGCCAACACATATGGTTCTTCGGTAGCAAGAGTGCGAGTCATATTAATTACTCGAAATCCACAATCATCAATAAATGTGCCATGTCTCTTCATCGAATAAAACCAATGATATTTCATCATTATGACTCGTCCATGAGAGTAATAATCCAATATTTTTATTTTCTCAACAACTCCATAGTAACCCACATTTTCAAATCGTGGTCTACTATCTAATGCACTGGCATAACAATCTGTTTTGGCAGTAACCATAACACCATCATGTTGTGTTCTCGTGTTTTTTGCTCATTCAGTGACAATAAATTTTTACCCATTGATAACAATTGATTTACAGTCACGAACCACGGTATTAGGACCAAAAGCCAAAGCTCTTATTTCCACAGAGACAGAGTCAGCAGACAAACTCAATACCTGCAATATAAATGACTAATAAAGTTAATTAAATATTGATATAATTATTTTAAACATTAATTATTTTATACCTTCAATTTTAACCAATAAGAAAACCCTTTTCTATGCAAAGTCTCTCTCCTACTCAAAGATAAAGAACGATGCTTCCTATTTATCATTGTTTTATGTTCCCTGTAGATAAAAATATTAATAGTTTAACAGATATATATGTAAGAAATATATAATCAATTTAGTTACCTGATATAGTCATCGAACAAATCACAGTTGAACAAAACTGTGCGATTTCCATCTCCCGCTATTCATGCCTTAATGTCTTCAATGTATATGATCCAGGAATTCCTCCTGTTTGAGGAAGTGATGGAAAAATGGGTTCAATTTGCTCATACTATTCTTCTTCATTTCTCATTGGTCTGTTCAATTTTGTAGTAAGATCAGACAAATACATCGAGCAGAAATCCATACATTCTTGAGCCAAGTAACCATTCATGATAGAACCTCCGAGATGATTTCTGTTTCGGACATAAAACATTAATGTGAACATATTTATTTCAGTTGGATACATCCAACGAAAAGAAGCAGGTCCTCCGAGAATTATTTCAGTGGGATTATGGATAGTCATATGCAGCATGCATGTGAAAAATTATGGAGGAAATATTTTCTCCAACTCATACAAAATTAAGGGGGCATCTGTCAACATTTTTTGCAAGAAAGACTTAGACAACTTTTTAGCAAAAAGATCTCTAAAAAATTTCACAACTGAATAACAACCACCCTTACATTATTGGACAAAAGATGACGGATTTCTATTGGAAACATCTCATGCAGTAGAACGTGATAATCACGAGTCTTCAAAGATTTTAGCTTCAACACTCTTGTGTTAACCCGTTTAGATATGTTTCTTGAATAGCCATCAGGAACTCTAATAGTCTCTAATACTTCCAGAAATTGTTTTTTTCTGTAGGTGTCATCACATAAGAAGCACATGGAAGTTGCCATTTATTTTCACTGATATGTACAGGATGCAATTATGGTCTGATGCCCTAATCCAACAAGTCTCGCCGAGATCGTAAATCATCTTTTGTCTTCCCCTTGACATTTAGAAGAACCGAAAGGAACATTTCACATATATTCTTTTCAATATACATTACGTCTAAGCAATGACGTAACAAATTGGTTGACTAATAAGTCAAATCAAAAAAGATACTCTTCTTCCTCCAATTGTAACAGGTTTCAGTGGATACATTCTTTCTCTTTCCAGATTTCCTTTGACCCTTCCCGAAAGAAAAACTGAAATCTTTCAATTCATTAAGCACGTCAGTACCAGACATATGATGAGGTGGATCATCGGTCTCTATGGTATTATCAAATCTTCGATGAATCATTCTATATGGATGATCCTTTGGAAAGAATCATCGATGTACCATAAAACAGAAACTACAGTGATGTTTCAGTCTTCTAGATCATGTATTCTTCATAAAAATTGGACATGACAGTTTTCCCTTCGTGCTCCATCCAGACATCATTGCATAAGCCGGAAAATCATTGATCATCCACATAAGCGCAGCACGCATCTGAAATTTGTCTTTCGAACATGCATCGTATGTGCGCACACCCGCACCCAAAGAAGTTTCAACTCTTTTATTAAAGGTTTCATGTATACATCAATATCAATGCCGGGTTCAGAAGGACCAGATATGAGTATACTCATGAAAGTGAAAGGTTTTTTCATACACAACCATGGGGGAAGATTATAAATGTGTATAAAAAATGGCCATGTGATGTGCGAAGTAAGCATCTGCCCAAACAGATTAAAACCGTCGCATGAAAGACCCTTCCTCAAATTACGCACGTCAACTGCAAAATCAGGATGTCGAGCATCAAATCCCTGCCATGAAAATCCATCTGTAGGATGAACCAACTCATCATTAGTCTTCTTTCTCTCGGTATCATGCCATCTCATTTTTATTGACATGTCATCAGACATAAAAAGATTCTGAAGTCTGGGGATCAATGGAAAGTGCCACATTACTTTTTTTGGAACGCGGGATGGTGTTCCATCAGATTTTGTCTTCCAGCAGGATGTGCCACATTTTATACATTCATTTCATTCAGCGGTTTCCTCCCAGAATAAAATGCAATCTTTCGGGCAAGTATGAATTTTGTTTCCTGAAAATACAAGTTCCTCAACTAACATCCATGCCATATAGTGGTTTGAGGGAATATCTGCATCATCTGGAAGTAAATCCTTCAAGAGGGTAAGAATGTAATCGATTGTTGTATTATAAATTCCATACATAGTTTTCCAATGAAACAATCGGATTAAATATTCCAGCTTTTTCATTTTATTGCATTGTCGATATACTGGATTCATGGAAACATCATTCAATTTTTTCACCCTATCAATATCATCATTTTCACTAGATGCCTCAGCTGTCCTCATATCGATGTCTTCTTGAGTCGAAATCCTTTTTTTTCATGATGACGAATAAACAGAAACCGATCACCTAACAAATTCTCCATTCCAGTCCTTTCATTTCGATCATCACTAATTTGAGATTTCATTTTCTCCCAATTGTGATACCACACAAAGTAGATTACTTTAAAACCATTTTTGCTTATGTGGTAGCCGACTTCTTCACGGCTCAACCAAGGTCTACCGACACAATTGGAACATGGGCAGTGTATGCGACCACTATCTGAAGCATTGTGAAATGAAAAATCTATAAAGCTCTCCAAATTTTTTTGAAAATCTCTTGAGATCCGATCGGTTTCATACATCCAACTTCTGTCCATTCTCTAAAAAGAATTTATATAAGTCATTTTGTCATAAACAATTCAATAGGATTGAACTTTAATAGAAAATACATTTAAGTAAACGATAAAGGAAGAAAATAGTCAAGGGATCAACTACACATTTGAAAAAACATACAAATGTGTTATTGAAAAAATGTAAAACTAACAAGAAATTAATGTGTTATATCACATCACAGCATGCCTCATCCCATAACCATATTAGTAGGGTATCATGAAAATGAATAACATCAACCTTGTTCCATCTTCCTACCCTACATGACCCCAACCACATGCCACATCTAATTATATCCTTATCACATCACACCTCACCAGAATACACTAGGGAAATCATAGTACATCTCACCTGAAGACACATGTACAATCACATCTCATCTTTCCTAAAAACACATGGTCAATCACTTTTGAAGGAAGAGTAGGGAAGACATGGTAGCTATCCAACCATATAACCACCATCCTAGATATTAGAAAAAATACCCATAACTCAAAACCTCTGATCGTTGGTAGGTTTATCCAACTCTGGTTGGGAATGTGTAGAAATAACCTAAAAATACATGATATATAGATAGCACAAAATACTCAACCTATGGGTTCACATTAACTATATAATCACACACTTCACTACTACCATAAAACACATAAACCACACCACCACCACACAAGACGCATAGCATTTATCACTTTCATTTATAAGCCACTTCATTCACACTTACATTGCCCATTCATTTAATGTTAAATTAATTAAATCCATTTACCACACATCCATTTCTATTCCATCTCATTTATTTAATATCTTGTTTTTTGGTTTTAACAGCATAATTTATTCCATAGATAAATAAGAAACTATAAAACCACCACATAATAACTCACCATCTCACAATAACCATCGATGCCATGTTACATCGACCAACCATCTCACCAAAACAACCACATATCACAACAAAAATATTTCACATCACAAACCACCGCACAACCAAAACCACCGCACAACCGAAACTATGAATCTTTAAAATTAGAACACAATAAAGAGACATTGTGCCCTTATAAATGTAAATGTGTAATGAAAACATTAATTAGATGTACAACGATATAAGGATTTGAATACAGAATTTGTGGAACAATCATAAATTTTTACAGAATCACTAAAATTTTTGAATTAGGAAATCATTCATAGAAGTATATTCTTTATAACAGGTGGAAAAAAATATAGGAATCTAACCTGGTGGGTGGCGATTTGATGGATGATGTGGGGATTGTGAAGTGATTCTGTCAAGGAATCGCTTCTGGAGGAGCTTTTGGAGATGAGCGGAAGGCTCTGGATCCGCTTCTGAATCATGGGGAGGCCGCAGGTAGAGTTGGGGTATTTGGGGGTTTTTTCCAAACTGTTCATAAAAACCATTGGGAAAAACCTGTCTTTCCCAACGGTTTCATAAAACCGTTGGGAAAAATAAGTTTTTCCCATCTTTTCTCAACAGTTTTATGAAACCATTGGGAAAGACTGAATTTTTTCCACTTTTCCCAACGGTTTCATAAAACTATTGGGAAAATTCTCTTCTAATAGGTATTTCCCAACGATTTATATAAACCATTGGAAAAGACTCCATATACCAACGGTTTCTTTGAACTGTTGGTAAACAACTGTTGGGAAAACTCTCATTTCTAGTAGTGAAGACCAAGTAAATCGGGCCACACTGTTTAAATAATTGTGTGCCCTACTATAGGTTTCGAGAAGTGGGAAGATGCATAGAAGTTTTATGGTTATTTATGTTTTTCATCTTTACTATGTGAATTTTTTGTGTATTGTAAATAAAATAGTGTTTTTTCCTTTTATTTTATTTTTATTTTCTTCTTTTATTTTTCATTATCTCCCCTTTTTCCTCATTTTATTAAACTATTCCATCTCTCCAATGTAGTACGCCTCCCCCTATCCGTCCATGCTCTCGTCCCCCACTCCATTTGTGGTGGCCTCCTACTCCTCCCTTGAGGGTTTTGATCTTTCACCCCTCATTTCTTCTCTAATGTCATTACAATTATATGTGATGGAATGCTCCCATTATACATTATGTTCTAAAATCCTTTATTTATTAATTCTTACACCTCTTATTGCGCGAATTTGTGCCTTACATTGGGGGTTTTGATAAATAGACTGATTTTCATACGTTTAGGTTTAATTAAAGTTTATTATCAGACGTATGGAATACCAAAAATTTATTATAGGGATTTTATACTTTTTACCACTCTTTTAATGAGTTTTCATGGAATAAAAAATTGTTCCACTCATAAGAACACTCCGGTGAAGCTTGATATCACATATTGAATTATTTTAGATGTTTTTCTATGACCGTAGTGGCTCTAAAATTTGGAGTATCCAATTCATGGAGTGTTTTCACACCATTGGTCACCCCTATTACATTTCACCATTGTATCACTCAGTAGAACTGCCTAATGATGCATTGATATAATGTATTAAATTTATTCAAATTTCTTTCAGTGTTGTTCATGACCCTCATGTGCTAAAAAACCCATCAAAGGGGTGTTCACTTCACATTTGGCCAGCCATTTTGGTCCCACCATCTATTTTGTACTAAATATCAATTACCATATGTTGGGGTCACCATCGACTGATGTTTAAAATTAATAAATTCTTTATAATAAGAAACAGATGATCAATTATGTTTCCTATGGAAATTACTATAGTAAATTATAACTAATTGGACATTTTTATGCCATATGCCTTTTTAATGATTTAATAAATGCCTTACATTCTAAATGTATCATTTCAATTACATAAACACCTTTCCTTTGCTAAATTATTATACATCATGAAATGTAATTTTCATAGTGATATATTACTCAAATGCTTAGGAATATTTCCTTGTGCACCATGCTAATTTCATGTGTCATGTTTAATGAATTGAATTGTTTTTTGGTAATATGGTTAGCTTTTGAGTATGGAATTTGATTGCTGACATAAAAACTATATAATTTTCATTCCTTTTTCAGTGGCATTAATTATCAATTTTATGCTTTGTTAAGATTCATGCATTGTGATATTAAAATATAAGTGATAAAATGTGTTCGTCTAAATGAAATTCATGATTCTTATGACATGATATTTTTTTATATTTAATTAGTATAGAATAAATGTTTAAATATTCATAAATGAATTGTGTGATTATGACATGTCAAGTTTTTGTAATAAAACCCCTACATAAGAGGTTTACTATTATATAAATTAAAAATAGTGATTAATTTTATTAGACATGCTTGGTTGACTTGCTATATAAAAATCACTATATTTTTCATAAATGGAATCTTCTGATTAAATGGTAAGCTGATTAGCTTGTTTTATTAAACTGAGGAGAAGGCATAAATTTGATTAAATGTAGTTCATGTTGTTCATTCTCTAATTATGATAATGATAATTAACATGAAATAAAAAATGTTCTACTCTTTATTGTCTTATATTGAAGAGAATAATTAAAAGGTAATCTGGTGATATTGAAATGATTATTTGTTGGTATGTGATTATATATTTATCCATTTTCATGTGTAATAGGCCTATCTTGGTATAGAAAATTCGATGCGTGGTGAGAGGGAACATGAATCCCACATTAAGGATTTATGATATGGAAATGTTGTTCTAGGGTGAATATGACATAATCTGCCTACATTGGAAATTTTCCATTCTAGGTATGGGATTTTTAAGTGGTTTGTGATAACTCCTAAGTGAGGACAGTTCCCTAGGGGAGAAACTATTGACATACCTATTAGATAGATGAGTATTCCAAGCCTCATGTGTGGCTGAGTCCCCAATCTTAAATATATGGTATGAACTCAGAGTCACCATCCTTGATTGATACATGGGATTTCATATGGGTTTCTTAGGATGGACTCAAGGTATTTATTTATATGGCATGTTTCTATTGTGACCATTGGGATTCTGATATGTTCCCCAAAGATGGGTGCAGGACTCCACCTTTGTTATGAAGGACTGTTTGGATCACATTGATTGACTTTTCACTCATATGATATTTTTCCTTATTATTATTGTTGATCACTCTTGATCACTAGTGATACAACTATATTACTTATTTGGACCCTTGTATGTTGTCTGGGAATATGAGACACCAACACAAAGAACTATCTTAGGTCATTCCTTGTTTACATGGTTTTTGTGTGTGTGAGTCTATATATATATACTCTACGCTACATAGATACTCTATTCAGGTTTTGGATTTTTCAGAAACATTAGGAATGAGAAGTGAGTCGACATAGGAACTCAGACATAGGATTTATTGTTTATTTATTTATTTTTTATTTTTTTTATATTTTATACACTACTATCTGTCTAAAACATGAAATAAAGGGGTATACACACAATGGGATCCGTCTTATTGAGATTTAAATCTCACACCCTAATCAGGTGCCATTTGGTACCCGAGTATACATAATGACCATAATTATGTATAATGGATTGAATGTAGATTCTGGTTCTTGATTATTTTGATGTTTCAGATATAGCATTGGGGAAAAAAGACTAAGACTGTTCTTGATAAATTGAGTAGTTGTTTTTTTCCATATTTTTGTAGTTTTTATTGCATTAACAATATTCCTGTACATCTATTACCATGCAATCCTATTTTTTCTAGAACCATGAAAATCACATCATTATTATATATATTATTATTATTCATCATCCACCAGTTCTTGTTTTATATTATTCTACTTATTCTTTTACCTACACTATTGTATGTTGTTCTTAATTATTCCACTATTTAATATATATTTTTACCGCTATGTTATACCTAATCCTATGTTGGAATAGTTTCAACATTGACACACTTAAGGACATTAAAATTATTTAGTGTCCACTAGCATTTGGGGAGATGTTGTTGAGGTCATTTGGACCACCATCTTAGGGTTCACTTCAGTGGAATTTGAGGAGGGATGCTACAAAGTTCCATTAGAGGATTTTTTTACTTTTATCATACTGTTTGGGATAGTAAAGAGATTAGGATTTAAGAATTTGGAATTTACATTGTGTTTGGACATAGCTAACCCATGTATATAGTACTCCGAAATTTCATAGCAAGGGAATTTTGTTATTGATTATGCTATTTAGTGTTTATATGAATTCACCATTGGGTAAAGAACATGACTCATACTTTTATTGTTATTGATATAAGTGAGATGCAGATCTATATTACATCGATCTGATGATATGAGGGATCATCATAACCTGAATCATACTAGTAAGTATATGAATTAAAATGACCTGAATTATTCCATGACATATTTAGTTTCAGCATTCGTATTTTATTTGTATGTGATTGCTTTGTGCCTTACTGTTATATATGGTAAAATATATTTTGATATAAATATGAAAATTTTAAATTTTATATTTAATGGACTTCTTTAAATTTTATTTTTTGAATATTAAATATAAATTTATAAGGTGTATGGGTCCTTAAAATTTTGAATGATGAAACACTTAATTTTACTTGTTAAAATGCGAAATTATGTGCATAATGAAACTAAAACGAATTCTCTTTTTTTATGAAATGGCCACCTGTAGTGAGACCTCAAATTTTACCATGAATTTAAGAAGGAAATAGGTAGTAGTTTGTGTGTCTTGTGATCCTTATAAGATATCCTTTTCATAACATCTATACCCAGCTCATGGAGAAGGTTATCAGTGTGTTATTCTCAGAGGTGGGCCATGTACCTATCTTATTTATCACATTTACAATCATATTTTTCATGTTTCAGGGATACCTTGTACCTTTCATACTTTCGGATTTTTGTATACATATTATTCATATATGATAATGTCTTTTCTAAAGTGTTCACCTGGAAAGTTTACAATTATTCACCTTTGAAGTCCTCATGTTTTATTCCAAGATAGTGGCAATGAAAACACTCTAGGGGTGGGGGAACTGAGACACCTATTATTACTCTTATAGTTCCACTTAAGAAACCTCTTTATAACATTATACCCAGTGTGGATGTTCAATTTTTGGATAGTTTTACTAGGTTTATTTAGTCATTTCTAGGTGTCCCCAAGCATTCCCCAACTATGACTAAGCTTACAATGTACTTTCAGTAGTAACATCCTCCCACCTTCTCAAGGCATGGAAATCATCATGCATTAAAGGCATGGATAAAATATCTAATATAAAACTTCAGAAATTTTGATAAAGCTCCAAAAAAATGGTGATTCTTGATATCTATATGTGTCATTTCTCTTCCAAGCATTGGTGGGATGTTATTTCTCTATTAGAGCATTACCGAGTAATGGTTTTGGGCATGATTCTGGATGGTTTTTTATGATCATTTTGTCCCATAGACTCTAAGAAAAAAACATTTTAGGGATTTATTGCACCTTTAGTACGGTTCCATGATATTGATTGAATATTCTTCTTCTTTCACTAAGCTTCATCATGTTACTCTATCTCTGACAAAGGCTGAATTGGATTCTATGATGATATGTTCTGATGACAGTCTCGATCATGTCGCTGGTTCAAAAGTGAATGTATTTTGGTTTTTCATGTTTATATAGTTATTGAATTACAGCTTAATTATAAATAGGATGCTCAGATAACTTGGTTTGGTGATCAATGGAAGCTCAATTCTATGTCAAGGTGATGGTTCTTCTGGAAGTAAGAAGCTCCATTTTGAGGGTACATGTGGTGATAGTGCCAGTCATGTGACATGAACTAATCCAATAGTGTGTCCCCTATGTAGAAGGTTGGGAAATGAGAATCCTCATTGGATAGGGAACCAAAAAAATGAAGAAGTTATTGAATGATGGGTCCAATTTATCAATTTGGTCATTGTTTTCCTCCAAAGTCCATTTTGAGGGTTTTTCTGCAAGAACCTTTTTCAATTATCAGATCTGCAGCTACATGTTTGGTTGGGTGTTTTTTTTCTACTAACCGACTCTTGTCAAGTATTAGTAGTCTTGTTCGAGTCATACAACACCTAGAGTGTTAGTTTAAGCATGATGATTTTCTCAGAATAATCAAGAAGCACCTATGGGATGTAGTTTATTCCAAGTATATGCTATGAACCCATCACAAGATGAGTAGATTCTATAGGTATCAATAGTCAGAAGTACTATCCTGGGCACCTCTTCTATCTCTATCCATCTGAAATTGTTTTCTTGTTCTCATTATTTTGTTCGGGTAGCTTAAATCCATTTGGCATTATCGTGGTTTTTTGCATGAAAATTTGGATATATTTCTAACGTGTCAACTGATAATAAAACATTGTGGGTAGAACTAAAACAATACCTATTTTTTCATAATATTTTCATTGTATAAAAACATGAAATTGTTTCATAAAAACTAATCTTGATATTCATATTGTATCCTTCTTTTCTCTTTTTCATCCATAATCACTATAAAATCATCTAAAACATGGGATGTGCAGAAAAAATTTCAGTAATTGATATAAAAGTAACGGGATAAACTTCTAGTACAAGAATACTTATTAAAATATAAAATTACTATCACAAAGACATACTTCTCATCCAATAAGTATCATATAGTTTCATTATAAAAGAATTTAATTTCCATAAAAGATTAAAAAACATAAATATTAAATATAGGCAACATGGGTGATTAGATACTTAATATTTTAAACCTCACAAATACCATAGGATTTTTTACCCTTATGGATACCTTACAACGTAAGACCACAACAACCTTATGGTGTAACCATCGCAGTTAGACAAGGATTACTTAAATAACTGACCCCAACACAAATATTCTTAATGTATTGGATGAATATATAGGTCCCAACCATAATCACAAAAAATTTCATTGATCCAGAACATAATAGTATACTATGAATAATTTTTTAAGAACAATTATTTTGATTTTTTAAAAATATATATTTAAAAGAATATTATTAAATAAAAGTCTCATATAAATATTATACAATTGAAGTGACAATAAATAACAAAACATAATATATGTAATCAAATTATATTCAATTAATACTAAATAAAATATGCAAAATTAAATACATAAATAATATTTGTACCACATAATTAATGAATTAGATGTTTAACCCAATGAATGGAAAATGGGTTATGAATTCCCCTAGCATGGGTTCGTCTTACCTAAACATGATCAAACTTACATTATAATGGTTAAAAAAGTGTTATTTGTGTATTTAATATACCTATTTTATTTATAATTACTTATATGATATTCTTATAACATCATTCCACTAACTTATTAATAATATTTTGTTATTTTCACTGTTTCATGTGAATTTATTCGATGGTTTCCATTGTAGGTCCATTATGGAATTTCATTTCGAATTGAAGAAAAAAACTAGATGTGAAATTAAATGGTGTAAATATGTTTCCATAACCTTAAATTATTCCATACATAATTGCTTATGATATTATGATGAATCATTATATCATACATTAATGAAAATGATTTTATTTATTTAATCCATTTTTATTAATATTAAAATCTTATATCATTTTATAAAATATCAAGTTTATATATTTTGGAACCATGGTCGTTCAATGCTAGAAATGGAGTATGTTTTCTGTTTTTTGACAATCCTCTTGAGAAGTTTATGATTTTTTCAAGGAACTAGATCATATAGTTCAGACGAACAATAATATTGAAGGTGGTATTGTTTCCGAGTGTTTTCCAAATATTTAGGTCCCAAAATTTGAATATGGAGAAAAGTGTTTTTGGAAAATGATGTTGCACGCAAGATTGAATGTTGTTTAAAAACTTGCATGTAAGGATTATTTTGTTATTAGTTCTTCAAAATATGGAAAAGGTAAAAAGTGCTTGAAATCCATAAATGTGTGGGAATGATAGTGTAGCGTGGAAGAATATTATGAGACCAAAGTGATGTCAGAATGGATTTTCTGCACTCCGGAAGAATATTGCATGCACTGACAATGATGCATCAAATACTTGCACTCAGGGTCATAATGGCCTATAAATATGGAGTTTCCTCTGTTGTGGACTTAAAAATATTAAAATGATAATATGGTTGCTCGAATTTTCAAATGATCTGCACACAAAAGAATTATAGACATTCAATCCTTCATGCATGGTTTTACTTTAGTTTGAAAAAAACAAGTGAACCCTTCGACACTATTGTATGAAAGATAAGTGTTGCGTAGAATGTAGGGGTTAAAAAAAGTATTTTTTCCCAATAATTCTCAAATATCACGTCCATGATGATGTGTCATGTGAAAGTGTCGTGTAATTCTTCTGATAGGGTTTTGAATGTCCATTTTATGAGATTAGTTACTTCAATTGCATCAATTCAGGACTTAGATGCTAGTAGTGTCTCGTACTGGACTAAGACAAAGACTTCAATGATAATTATTTCAATAGACCCTCAAGTCAAAAAACTGAGTAAGACATCTCCAATAGTTGTGAGAAAGGGGTAGTTGACATAATTGTTATGACATACACAGTGATATATCCCTGAATTTTTTTAAAGGTAGTGTGCCTAGGATAAAGTGATTGTGTCTGAACTTTTGTACTCTACAATTACTAAATATTAGTGGATTTTGGTATGATTGACACACTATCAGCATGTTATCCATGGACGTATCCCATTATAGTGAACCATGTAAAACTATTATGTGGTCTTTTTGAGTTTGATTGTTTTATTTTAAATCAGATCCATCACATAGTTTTAACATGTTCCTATCAATGTGGGAAATAGATGATATACTTTAAAGAAACAATTGACACACTGATTCTCCCCTACCCTCTCAGGGCATCCTGAGGTCATTAGATGTAATGGTTCTAGAAAATTGAATAACTTATAATATATATAATACAATATTATTTTAACATATTAATGGTTTTAGGACCAGACTTAAAGGAGGTAATGAAAAATGAATGTGTATTGTCCGCGATGGAGCTAGATAAATATATCACAGATGATACTCTCATTTTTAGAATAACTGGGATAGGAGAAGAAGATTGATGATTATTTTTTCCATAAAAATGATAATATTCCATTAAATATATCAAAACTGATTTTTTCATGCCACTTTTATAAGGGGAGATGAATATAGAATAATAAAAGAAACAAATTCATAAGAACGTAAAATAAAATGATAGATAATTTTACCACATTAATTCACCACCATGAGAACCACCTAATGGCCGTTAGTTTTGGATATCATGGGATACCAAAAGGTCTTGAAAATTCTTACAAGGATTGAAAAGGAAATTATGAAAAAATTAAGAACACTATAAGAATTTTAGATGTAATGATAAGAGTTTGTAAAGGGTGGTATTTATAGTAGGGTTGAGGGGAATTTTGTTATTATTATATTCATTAGATTATTAATTTTGATCAATAATATGAATAGTTTGAGAATTATCAACAAATATATTATATTAATAAAATATAGTTAGTGTTTATGGTTCTTAAATCATTAAGGACTAATGAAATCGGGTATTTATTTTATAATGTATATATATATATCGTAAATTATCATATTTTACAGATCACAAAAAAAAGTCAAGTATTTTAGTCAAATATAAAAAATTCAACTCAACCATTTTTTCAATTAGTAGAATTCAAGTCATTTCCCTTTTTGAAAATATTTTATAATTTCAAAAAATTGAAATTTTAAATTAGATCATCATTTATTCGAAAAATAAAAATTTTAAATTTAAATAAAATTTGATAACACATTGAATTTTTTTTATGTATCATACAATTAAATTAAAATCAAAAGATATCTAAATAATTATTAATAAATCTATTTTATAAAATTAACATTTCATTAAATCATTAAATATGTTATAAAATTATATTTTAATATTTACGACTTCCAAAAATACCAACACTTAATTTATCAATTCAAAAAATTTATTTACATATTACAAGATATAAATATAATATTATTACACTTAAAAAATATAATCATTTTACTTGTAATATCATAGGTGATGTATCTATACTATTGGAAAAATTATTATTCCTAATGATCATGTTATTATTCATATGATTAAGTTATTATTCCATTACGATAAGTTCTCAAATTTCTATAACTCTCAATTATTTAATTTTTTATTCATAATGACTTATAATATTTAAATCTAGAATGAATAAAAAATTATATTATAAATACCTCAGCTTGTATATTCTCCCCATCGTCTATAAATTTCATCGTCACAAATATTATTTACATATTAAATAAGTGAGGATACCATATGCAGATATCATTATCATGTTATCATGTTGTTTATTCAACCACTTGGTTTATACAAAAAATGATAACCTGGCGGATTACATTATTCTGAAATATCATCTCCCAATAAATAATAATCTAAATAGGTCCTCATTATAAAATGGTTCTCATCAATCTGAACTACATCTTGCCTCAAAACAATGGTTGGATCTGGAACATACATTCTCAACATCATAAAATGAAAAACATTGTGTACATGAGATAAACTATGTGGAAAATCTATTCGGTAAGATACTAATCCGATTATATCAGGGATTTCATATGGTACAATTAACTATTGAATTATCATTCATTACTTATAAAAATTAAAAACACATTTCCAGGGTGAGATTATAATAAAATAATTGTCACATACCTTAAAATAAGTGTATTATGTTCTATTGTCTATATAAATTTTCTACCTGATCTAATCTATCCTCATGTGTTTATAGATAATCTTCAAACTCTTAGGCACGTCATCTTCTAGTTAATGTCCCATCAAATACCTTTTACCGACATGATCCCAGGAAGCTGATGTTCGACACTGATTTCCATATAATACCAAAAATCATACAATCTGTATATTGAAATGAAAGATATTATTATATGTAAACTCATATAAAGAAATATTTTGATCCCAAATTCCATGTTAGTCCATTGAAAAATCTTATAGAATATGCATCAATGTCTGAATTTTTCTCTGGGTTTATCCATTATATTTAGGATGAAAATATGGGATAAAATTTTATTCTGTCTCTAACAGATTTGGAAGGCCTTTGCAAAAGTAAGAAGTGATCTTGGGATCACATTCATATAAAATATAAATATGAACTCCATGTAACCTGACAGTATCTTTGAAGTATATTTGAGAAATAATATCCAAAAATTAGTATCATGTATATGGATAAAAAGTCTTGATTAAGATAAATAGTCAATAGTAACCCAAATCGCATTGTTACCTCATTTGGTATTTGGTAGTCCCACAACAAAGTCTAAGAATATATTATCCAATTTCCACTCTCACACAAGAAAATGTAGAATCATCCCCATTTGTAATTTTCACTCTTCTTTTATATATTGACAATTCTATCATTTCTTGATAAAATATGCAATATCTCATTTCATTCCATCAAACCATTAATACTCTCAATGTTCTCTATACATCATTACTCTATTAGGGTGAATTGAAAATTGAGAACTATGAGTTTCAATTAATGTAACTTTCTTCAAATATGAATCAAAAAATTCATATAATATCTTACCAAATCTCAAAACATTATATTTTTTAATATTAAATTATGGAAACATTCCTTTTCCCACCAATTGTGTTTTTTATATAACTCATCATCTTCCTTCTGCGCATGCATAATTTTTTCCAACAGAGACCACTATATAAAAACATGATTCAAAACCAAAGAATTTCCAACAACAACAACTTCCAACAAATAAATCATAAAATAGTTAATGAAAAGGACTTGTATAAAAAATAACATGGTTAATGATACGTTATTTTTCTAACTCTAGAAATCAACCAATTTTTTCCCATTCTATGATGATAATTGATCGTGCAATCATAATACTTTAATTTTTTCAAACCATTTTATATACCTAAAGATATATTAATTTTGCTTTAATATATACATAAAAATGTTGTGTTTAGTATATATTTATAATTGGGATTTCTATATACTATTGCTCAATATTTTCTTAATAAAAAACAATAGCTTCTAATTCCAAATCATGTGTTTGATAATTTAACTCACTAGAATTCATTTCACATAAAGAATAATCTATTAAATATTCATCCTACATTAGAACCCAACCATTTCCCATCACATAAGCATCATCATTGATGAAAAAATCACTATTTATGGAAGGTAGGGCCAAAAATAGAAAATTTAGTATTTTATTCTTCAGTTTTGGAAAAATATCATAGTCTTCTATCCAAAAAAATTTAACCACCTTTCGTGTTATCTTATTTATAAATATAAATAAGTGATAATAGTTTTTAACAATCCATCAGTAATAACATTCTAATCCATAGAAACTACGAATCTATTTAACACTTTTATGTCTTTTCATTTCATAAACCAATTTTTT
Source organism: Viscum album (assembly GCA_963277665.1). NCBI lineage: Eukaryota > Viridiplantae > Streptophyta > Magnoliopsida > Santalales > Viscaceae > Viscum > Viscum album. Next base: position 1,540,728,149 of record OY728135.1, on the reverse strand, counting down.
GACAAGATCTACTATTATTATGTCCTTATATAAAATGTTCCAAATAAAAGAAATCTGTTTCAACCAAATTAAATTTTCTATATTTTTGAATAAATTATTTTCAGAGATTTAAATATAATACTTATATGTTATTTATGATCCTCATAACTTTTTGAAAACAAAAAAAAATCATTAATAAAAACAACATCAAAATTATAATAAAATTCATGGAATATTATATTCATAATATCCATAAATACAATAGGTTCAATTTCAAAAACAAAGGGCATATCAACAAATGCATAGTTCCCATCACTAGTAAAAACAGTTTTTTTTTATGTTAACCTCCTTCACCATCTCGTGATGGATCTCGGATCTCAACTAAATCATGGATACATAATGATCACCCTAAATATGGTAAAACAAGACATTGATTTGATGAAAAATATACATATTATTAAACAATAATTTTATTAACAACTCTATAATCAATGAAAAATCTCATATAACCATCATTACTTTTAACAAAAAATAAGTTCGCCCCATGGTGAAGTGATTGGATGAGTGAATCCTTTCTCAAGGAACTACTAAATAGTTTTTTTAATTCAAAATATTCAGTACATCCATTCAATTAGGTGGTTATGAAATTGGCTTATCATTATAAACTAAGTCAATAATAAATTCAAATTTATGATCATGGATAACATTGGGTAACTCATCAAGAAAAACATCATGGTATTCAATTACCAATAACACATTATTAATCTGAATAGTTCCCCTATTTTCAAAAATATGAGAAACATAAATATCATTTCCATATTTTAATATTTTCTCATCTTTGTAAGATTTAATCAATGGTTTGGGTCCATTCTTGTATAAAAACAAAAAGAATTTCATAAATACATCTTATTTACCTCTTCAATAAAAAATATCATGATAAATAGGAATCCAATGTACACCAATAATAACAAGAAGCTCTACTAAGTAGAAAAGAAAAAAAAATCAATTAATTTATCTCCACAAACAACAAAAAAAGGAGTCCTATAATGCATTTTTTCTATAATATTTACCAATTGTGTTTTAATAATAAGTTCCAATCTCTTTTATTGAGGTGAAATTTATAATTTACCATAAAAAATTCTATAATAATGTAAAGTGTAGACCACATATCAAGAATGAAATTAGAAAAATCTAGGTAAACGAACAAAGTACGTAAAACCAAATCATTGGATAACCCATAATCTTATGACATAGTCACAAAGGATATCACTACACATTTCTTCTTATAATTTTGTTTCTTTCCAACATTCATATCACTATTTGGGGTGGTATATTCATAATGAATAATCTAACAACATTTAAAACACTTAATATTTTTCTTATCAGAATTAATCTTAAGATTATTTTCTTTATAATATCGGTCTATATTTATAAATATAAAACATAAAAAATGTCCATATTTTTTAAGGAATTCTCTAGGGTTTTTTTAACATACATTTCATAAACTGGATTCTTGAATTTCATACCTTTAGATTTCTTTGATTGATCATTGAACACTTTTTTCATCTAGACCTCGTTTTCTTCTTGTTCTCAAATTACACATAATCATCAGAAAACTGTATTTATAACCTCCCAACACATTTGAAAATTTTCTCTTTACTTTTGAATTCATTAAACCCCAATGCCCTTCAATATATTCTCATAAAATCTGAGTCAAAATAGTTTATTTTTCTAACAAGTTACTATAAAACATTTGGGGTGTACCTTGACAATCAGGTGATGATTACTTCATACATAACCATTGAATCCTTCTACATCTGTTTAAATTCGTGTATTTCCTTTTCCAAAATAATTCCATACTCTGTATGAAAAAAAATTTCAATGAAAATATTTCTAAATTCTTCACATTCTAAGGCATAAATCTCCTCCCTCTCCCTAAAATTCATGACCATTGACCACCATTGGAAGACTCCACATTCAAAATGATAAATGTGAACAATAACCATTAGATTATAAAAAACAACGCATAGCATAAAATATCTATTCACGGGATTTATTCTGTCTTTCAGTAAAAATATGGTTAGAAGATCTAATGAATGTAAGAGGTAGTTAAATTTTAAAATGTTCCATTATCATCATGTTCCTTTGTGGTTGCTTTATTTGTTCTCCTCCATGGATTACACTACTGTTTATATATTGTTTCAACTAATGCATTACTATCAAAAAATATTTGGTTCATATTCACAACATTATAGTTTGAAGATTCAGAATGATATCATCTTCTTAGTGTTATCCAACTCCTACTTCTATATTTCTTCTACAGATATCGATTATGATCATAAATAGCGTAGATTAATAAACAAGACAGTATTAAAAATCTATATCATTTCAACATAAAAATTATTTGAAAATCAATTATGGTATTCAATTAACATCATTCTAACCCCCATATTCATATAAACCTTTCTCGGATACATAGTATAATGCCCTGAACTTAAAAATTACATAATTTAGTAAATTCTTTTGGAATTCATTTAGTCACATTCCCAATGATCAGTTTGGATTATAGTTTTTTAATATTAGTAAATAATCATTATATATCAACACAAAATAATACAAAGTGGGTTAAACTTAAACAATATCATTTTTTTCATAATTCAACAGTTTTTATTAAATACAATAAATCATTTGAAAGAAGGTGTTCAAAACATTAATCATATCTTAAATATTGTTTTACCCAATCTTAAAACCTAGGATAAATAATGAAAACATGGGATGAGCACAAAATATCATTAATTTATTTAAATATAATGAGATAAACCATTAGTACTTGAATACTTATAAACATATGTAATTATTTTCATGAAGACATACTTCTAACCCAATATGTATCATATAGTAACTTTGTGAAAACATGATATTTACAGAAAACATATAAAAACATAAATAAACCATATAGCTAACTTTTTAAATTACTTACGTAATATTTTAACCCTTGTGTCTACATTAGGATTTGTAATTTTCACACCTACCTAACAGTGTAACCCTTACAACTACCTTATGGTGTAACCATCATAGTTACACATTGATTAACCCTAAGTCCATACTCCAATATAAATATATCAAATGAATTTAAGATATGTACCACCAATAATTATAAATAATTCCCAAGAACCAGAACATAATTATTAAAATTAAATAATTCTACAAAAACATTTCTTTACAAAAATTTAAAATATAAATTTAATAGAGGTTTGTTAAAAATTTCCTTTACAAATATCATTTAATTTCAGTGATAATTAATTGAATAAAAGGAATATGTTTATACATTGTAATTCCACATAAACAAACTTATTATAAATAATATTATTTAACCAAATAATATTTTTACCACATAATTAATTAAGTATAATGTTAAAAAATGATTAGAAATTAGGTTAAGAATTCCCTTACCTGAGGTTTGTATTACTTACATGTGTCCAAACCTCATGAATAATGGTTTAAAGAGATATATTAATATATTAAAGAATAATATTTATATTTATATTCACATATATTATATACTTATAACATCTTTCAAACTATTTATTAATAATATTTTTTATATTCCATGTTTCAGGTGCATTTATTTATGGGTTTTCAGTGTGGGTTCATCATGGAATTTATTATCAAATGGACGAAAACATGAGAAATTGAATAGAAATGTGTTTATATGAATCTAGAATTTTAAATTATTCTATATATAATTATTTTAATGACATTTAGATGAATAGTTAAAAAAAATTAATGAAAATGATTTTTTTTTGTTTTTTAACCATTAGAATATTTTATAATTTTTTTATATATCTGGTTTGGATATCAGTTCTATTACATTAAATAACTTAATACTTTTTTAGTAAAATATTATTTATCTATTTTAATTGTTTTATGACCACCCATAAATGAAGTAAGGGAAAATGAAAGTGTATCTTCCATGATAGTGGTAAATCAAAACATCATATACAATGTTTTAATTTTTAGAAAAAAGGTTTATATGAAGAATTTTGAAGATGAATTATTAAATAAGATTTTAAAAATTACATTATAAATAAGATACTAAGGTTTTAATTCCTAATTGATAATGGTAGAAGATAATAGAATTGTAAAAGAAATGAAATTTAAATGCATGTAAAAGATAATGAAAGGGGAATTTACCTCCTAAATTCTCCTGCTTGAGAACCTCATTAAGCCCTTGGTTTTGGTATTTTGGTGAGATCAACAGTTCATTAACTTGGGTAAAATTGTTGGTATGGGAATTGGGAAGTTATTAAGAATGAGATAGAGCATTAAACTATCATAATATGGGTTAGTGTGGAGTGTTTTTTATAGTGAAAGAGATGGGTGTTTTCTCAATATTATATTCATTTGATTGTCATTTTTTCGCATGATTTTTAATAGTATCAGAGTTATCATAAAATATTTCAAATTAATAAATGGAATTTATATATTATTTTTCTTACATTCTTAATTACTCATGAAATAGTTTATTTATATTATAATGATATATGCTGTTAATTTTATTATTTTTCTATTCACCAAAAATTCTTAGTTATTCCAAAAATATCTGAAAAATTCACCATAACAATTTTTAGATGTGTAGAATTTAAAAATGAACCACATTTTTTGTAATTTTTTTTTAAATATGATAAATTTAATTTTTATTTAAAATCAAATATTAGTCTAAAAATACTAATTTTATATTTATAACTAATTTTATAACACATTAAAATACATACTAAAAACACATAAAATTATATAATAGTTATATGAAAAATTAATAATAATTTATGAATCTATTTTATGAAAATAAATTTTCATTTGAATCAATAAAAAAATTATAATATTGTAATTAAATTTTTATTACATACACAAATACCAACACCTAAATTATCATTTCAAAAACAATTATGTACATATTATCTATCATAAATATACCATGGTTAAACTTATAAGATACATAAAATTTATATTAATTTTTCATAGATGAATTTAATATTATATTTTCTAAATTAGTATTCATAATGGGTATGTCCCTATTCTTAAATCCATGTTAGTATTCTCCCAATATAAATTCCATAATTTCAATAAATATAAATTATTTTATTATAAATTTATAATGAATTTAACTATTTAATTCCAAAATGAAATGAAATTATTGTATATGTTCCTAGGTTGTTATATATTTCATGGATAGACTCACAATGATGTTGTGGTTATGACATGATGTTCCTACAGTGACATTTTGGTATTCCTGGTATGGCCTCACCTGACGGTTTATTGTTACTTGTTGGTGATGTCGGCTCCCTAGGAGAGCATCCTTGGATATGCCAATTTGAAATATGGTCACACCATGTGTCTGGTGAGAGTTGGTCTCCAATGTGAGATATTTTGAATGGACTCAATGCCACCATCCTTGAGTGATAAAAGGGAAGTCTTATGGGTTTCATTGGATGAACTCATGGTGTTTTTATAGGGGATGTCTCTGTTTTGAACCCTTGTGATACTGATATAATCTCTAAGGATGGGTGTGGTAATCCCCCTTTCTTTTGATGGGATATTTGGATCCCATTGATTGATTATTTACTCAATTGAGATGTTTCCTTATTATTATTTTTTGAGCATTCTTATTCCCTTGTGATACTACTACCTTTCTTATTATCACATATGTACATTATCATTGAAAGTGAGACCCCAATTCAAATCACCAGCTTGGGGAATGACTTATTTACTTGGTTCTTGCACACACACACAAATATATAATACCCTATAGTGGTACTCTATTCAGTTTTTCAGATTAGGCTGAGGAATGTGTTGTGAGATTAGTGTCCTCTTAATATCCCAGACCTATTATTACATATTTATTTAATTATTTATCTATTATTATTATATCTAGAACACTGTATCTATGTGTATAATTAAATGGAAAGGTATAAACATTGTGGGTCCTGGCCTTCAAATATTTACATTTCAAACCCATCTTAGACTTTATTTTGTACTCATGAAGGCTTAATGATTATAAGTACGAATAAAGGTAATTAGGATGCTTCTAGTGATGGACTGTTATTTATTTAGGATTGGACTTTAATTGAAAAAGATCAACCCTATTCTCAAGATGCTAAGTAAAATATTGTTTTCTTTTTTTAGTTATTGATTGCATCCAATATATTATTTCACCCATGATCCAATCTAATCCTATTTATGTTTTTAACCATGACATGTAAAATATTATTATATCTATTATTATCAAAATTCATCTTATTCTTATTCTTCTATTATATTATGATGCTTAATGTTTTACTTCCACTACTATCTGCTGTTCTAATTTCTTGCAATATTTAATTTATATTTATTTCCATTATTTTATTCATAATCCAATAAGTTATTAGTCTCCCCAAGAACATACTTATGTCCATTGCTGTAATTCAATGGCTTCTGGGGTTCAGTTATATGCGCTTGAGGTCATCTGGAAAACCGACTCGGGGAATAGTTCAGTTGAACTCGAGGTGGGATGATACAAAGTGACAATAGGAGCCTTTTTTACCTTTTATATTTTTTTTTTCAGATTCGAGATTTGTATATATGAACTTTTTAATATATCATGTACATAGACATTGTTGACCCATGTATAGGGGACACCAAAATTTCTTAGGTTGGAAATTGTGTTATTGATTATGTCATTCCACATTGATACGACTTCACAGTTGGGTGGCACAGTTGATTTTTGAGGTTTTTGATATTAATATTATTGATATGATGATCTATATTACATCATAAAGATCATAAAAGGGAACTACATATCATGCATTATACTAGTAAGGTTATTTTAATTTATTTTTTGAAAAATACATCATAGGTTTAATTTTTTTTAAAAAAATATGTCTCAAAGGATGCATCGACGATGCTACCATTGGGAATATAAATGAAATTTTAAAAATTTAATAAACTTATATAAATTAGTCTATAATAAAAATAGTTTAATAAAAAAATTATAAAAAATAATTTATAAACATTGTAACCCACCTACATGAAACATTAAAATGTTTCAAGATAATGAATTTTCTAGTCTATTAAATATAAACTATAATACTCATATGGTTGAAATTTTAAACATTTAATAAACTTATAACAAGTAGTGGGAAATAAAAATAATTTCTAGAATTTTTTAGATGAAAAAAATTTTATAAGCTTTCTAATCGAGCTACTTGAAACATACAAATGTTTCAAGTACAAGATTTTTTTAGACAATAAAATATAAACTATAAGAATTAAATGATTGAAATTTCAAATTTTTATTAAAAATAAAACAAGTAGTTTAAAATAAAACTATTTTATTAATAATTTTTGATGAAAAATAATTTACAAGCTTTATGATCTACCTACTTGGAACATAAAAATGTTTCATGTTTGTGACATTGCTAGAATATAAAATATTAACTATCAGACCGATGTGAATGACATTTTAAACATTTATTAACCATATAAGACGTAGTATAAAATAAAATTAATTTCTTAAAAAATGATGATAAAAAATAATTTACAGTCTTTTTAATCCACCTACTTGAAACATAAAAATGTTTTAGGTCTCTGAGTTTTCTACCCTATAAAATATAAACTATAAGACTAATATAAATGTCATTTTAAACATTTATTATGCAAATAACAAGAAGTTTATTTTTTATTTTTTATTTAGTTGGGCCTTATATTTTACATTTTATAGGATTTCAATGTCAAGTATGTGGCTTAAAATCTTTCTCAACATTCATTCTTTTTCCTATCACTCTCGAGTTACTTTTCCTACATTCCATTCATTTTATTTTATTTATTTTATTTATGAAACTATTTATTTTAAAAAACTTTATAGATGTTTTGGATATCTTTAATATTTTATTTACGTTGTTTTTATAATATATATTTTATACGGTTTTATGGTTATCTATTTGAATTTTAATAATTATTCCTATGTAAGAAGTATTCGACTTTTACAGCTGTCAAATATAAATTGTACATAAAATATTAATGTAAACTGAAATACTGGATAAAAATATAAGAATATTGAAAGTAATAATAGTGTATTCATTTCAGTGTAGATAAAAAAATATAAAAAAACATGTACAATATATGTCTATTTCTGTAGCGAGGAGATTCTGTCCCAAAAGGTGGTATACTAATAGGATGTCCATGTAGAGTACGCAGTGGTGTTTGATAACCTGGAGAGGGTTTATCCTTGGGAACTGGAATGACGATTGTTACATACTTCATCTATGGTTCATTTTGAGTATCTATCAACTACATCTCGTACTTCCCTCCAAATCCTTCTCCATATAGTTTAGTAAAAGGACATGCCACCATCATATTGCGGAAACAAGCATGCGATGGAGCCGTACCCCAAGATTGTGATAGATCTGGACCCTAAGGTTGCGATAGATCTAGACCCCAATGTTGTGATGGATCTTGACCCCATGTCTGCGATGGATCTGGACACCAAGATGTAGATAACTACAGATATCCTATTAATAAAGATTGATCCCATGCCACCATAGTCACATCCGGAATCGACTGAGGCTAGACTACTAGATGTTTGACCTAAACCTTTAGAACAGGTGAGGTCTCATGTGCAGCATGACGCTGGCTACGTTGCCTTGGTCAAGGATCCTCATCACCAACAGCAGCTACATGATGTTCTTCTAGGGCAGGTTCCTTCACTCTCTAGGCTGGACACTTGAATAATCTCTCGAAAAGCTAATGAAAAGATTCCTTAGACTCTAGCACAGCACCATAGATGACTGCCCAGATAAAGAACCCCTCCTCCTCTTTACCACTCATGCGAACAATCTTCTATGAGTGACTACCCTATAAAGAGATTCTAAATGAATAAAAAAACAGTCCAATAAAAAACTAATAGAAAATTATTGACATACCATCCAATGCATCTCTCAACCATGTTAGGTAAGATACAATATAGAAATCAATATATACCATGGATTATAGTAAAACTAATGAAAAATAATGAATCAATCTGTAGGTACACCCTGAATATGAAACACAACACGTATGTTCCAATAGTAGATAATGCAAGTATGTACTCGGTTCCTGTAGAGACCTGAAGCTTGACCAACATGGACATTACATTACTATAGTAGAATACTTAATACATAACAAAACAGAACCACAAGGACTGTTATAGTTTAGTGTCTTTGGAAACTTGAAACGTAATCTTCTAATCGTGGTGAAAGATCTTCAACATCTCCCATAAAGATCTTCCCTTTTTTTCTTACCTAAAACCATTATTTATATCCTGGGGAAAATAAAACATAAAAAGGGTGAGCTCAAATTCTCTGTAAGGGTAAGCATGTATAAAATAAAACGTCCTATATACATTTGAACTTAAAAACATGAACATAATGTTTAAACATCAAAAGAATGAGAAATGACACAAAACATGGAAGTACGTAAGACATAGATCATAAAGAAACACTAAGAATGATAAAATAGCATGGTAATAAAACATGTAATTGAAGAAACCATTAAGCAGATGATATGATTTCCATATTATCCAAGGCATTGCTACCAAGACCATCTTAGTGGACAAAGTCCCATTCTAAATCGAGTTCACTCCTCGTTCCAGTCCTGTATTACGGAACCAGTTTAACTTTCCTTTCGATCCATGTCTATCTCATGAGATATAAATCTTTACCCAATGCATTGGAGGGAGATATAGGTCCCACCCATCTCATAATGAAATCATTCTTACTTGTGACACAAAATAAACATACATCATTCATAATAACCCAATAAATAAAATGGGTTTCATAAAAGTCATCACATAATCACATAATCCATATAAAAGAAATGGATATAATTTCATAATAAAAAATGTGAAACCATGTAAATCATATAGACATTATACTTGAAATATACACATGTGAAATAATTTCATCTTAGATGGAAAAAGGTTTTGATAAAACACTTGAAATGAATTCTTGAAAAAATTTCCTTTCTTCTTCAAAATCAATTTCTTTTCACAAAACGTCATGCTATTTTAAAATAAATAGATTTTGTTTAAAATATTCATGAAATATTTTGGAGTAAGCTTCATGAAAATAAGGCTTTATAAAACCGTAAAAATCCATTCATGTCATATAAGTTAAACAAACATTCATTTCGTACATTTTCCAGAAAAGTCAAAAAGTACATCGTAATGTAAACAAAAGAAAGATTCCTTAAATACCATATAGTAAAAGTCAAAAATGGGTAAAAAGGTCTTTAAACATACATTAAAACACTTTTATAAAACATGGACATGGATGATAGAAATAACCCCAGTAAATACTTACGAATAAGGAATCTCAGATAAAAATGAGATTTGCAAAATTATCTGTTACCTTAGGTCTGATATGCTTCGTACGTATCTGAACCTCCTGTATAATGATTTAAATAATTTTATTGACTTATTATAGAATCATATTAATTTTTATGATATCATATATGGTTCACTTATGACTTTATATTACCCGTTCTTTTGTAAATTCCATGTTAAAGAGCGTTTTGGATAAAATCATTTCATTTGTCGTCCGTGTTTTGACTTGTAATTATTCATATGATTACTTAGATCATTATTACATACATCCAGAACGTAAAACATGATTTATATATAATATATATTCATAATATACATATATATAATTGATCGATAAATGGAAAGAAATACACCGTTCATGAAGACGGTAGGCCGTACGTACGCATGAACGCTGTTTTCGTTTCCTTATTGAGTTGAATGGAATTAAGTAGATGACATACATATATATACACATAAATAAAATACCATTATTATGTCATATATTTCATGATTACTTATTATATATACGTTATAATCATTCATGAATGGTTAATGTGGATAATGAATCACATCGCGTCGTGGAGACGGTAGTCCGTACGTACGCACGAGCGATGATATCATTCTCATGATCATGGAATTGTATTGGATTGTATGTATACTATTTACGAATAAATATCAATTTAAAATAATAATATATAGTTATTATGTACACCATTATACCCCTCCAAGTAAGGTGGTGGTGGAAAATAGATTACACCACGGCGTGGAGACGGTATTCCGTACGTACGCACACGCGGTGATTTCGTTTTCCGTAGGATGGATAGATGGTTAAATAGGGTTGTTTTATACATATAATAACATATCAGTATATGAGGGATAATGATGTTTTTACTTCATAATGAACCAACCTAATAATAAGAAGTGTAAGAAGAAATAAAGTTGAAAGAATCGGTAACGGAAATTACCTCTTCTTTGAAGCGCCTCTTTGAGACCACCTCTTAGGGGACTAAAATTAGTCTTTGAGGAAGACCAGATCCTCTAGGATGTTTCTAGGGATGTGGAGAAGAGACTTTTTCAGAGTTTGGCCGATCTTGAAGGCTAAAAGTGGTGTGAGGAAGAGAGGGAGGGGGTGCCCTTTTATAAGGGAGGAGAGTGGCACCTTTGGAATAACAAAAACTATTATTTTATTATAAATCCAAATTCGGTTTTAAACAGATCCAAATTGATTTATTTAGAAGCTAAGGTGGGGATGGGTCGAAATAATATCATCCAATAGAATTTAGACATGTTTAGGTTCCTATTTTAACCTTATCATTTATATTTAACTTTAAGTTAGATAATTTTATTTTTACCATGTCTTCTTGTTTTCTTACACTATAAGGTTAATAAAATTACTATATCAAGACAAAAAAACCCCAAGTTGTTTATTATTAATATATATAACCTTATCTATGTCATTTTACCGAACATTATATTTTTAGGAATAAAATAACAATTAATAATATAATATTTGTTTTAAAAACTATTTAATGTCAATTTTGACACTATTTAGTAATTGATTTTTGTGAAACTCATAACAGAATGATTAGTTCGAAAAAAGTTAATTAAATAAATACTAACATGTCCTATTAACCTATAAAATTATTTTAATTCATAAAAGTCTCAAATTTCATTTATTTGGTTATTTATATCATCAATTATGTCAATATTTCATTAATAAGATAATTACTGCATCATCTTTGTGTCATAAATAAATTAAATTATTTAATGTCTAAAAATTAAAAATAAAATACCATTATGTAGGAAACCTTTTTATATTTCTAGTGAGTATTTATAGTCGAATTTATCTTATGTATAACCCTATATTAAAAATTATTTACTTATTAAACATTGATTTTAACTATTTTAACCCTTCTTTAAATAAATTAATAATAAATGTCCTAATCTAATCCAAGTGGGCCTAAATTATCATATTTTATTCCTAAGGTTGTTTTTTTGTCGAATTACACTTATAAAATAGAATTAGGACATGTGTTAGGGTAATAATAATAACATTTTTACCCTTAATTACCCTATTTACTTTTAACCGTGGAAAAAAACAAGTAAAAAGTTATTATTCACCAAAAATTTCTTATCTCATTGAACCACATTTTACTTACTAACATCAATAATGACTCTCGGATTTTTTGAAATTCCACTCACAGAAGTGGTAAAATTATGTTTTATGAAAAATTCATTTTTTTTAACTACCACTTAGTCGTTTCACTATTCATCAAAAAATGAAAGTTTCCAGAAAAATACCAAAAATTAGGCCTAAGCTATATTTGATATTAGGAACTAAAAAATGATGTCTATTTTACCAAATTCAAAACATATCATTTTCATTAATTAATTTAAAAATTAATTCCCGTCGTCAAAACAAATAGCGTGTTCTTAAGAGATAATAACTATAAAAAGATTGACACTTGTTTATGTCTGGTTTAAATGTAGAATTACATCCAATTAACAAAATTGTATTAAATTGTAAAAATATATTCTAAATATACTTTAAAACCACTAAAATTAATAATTTATCATTATTAATTATTTGGATTAAAAAGGTTTTTTTTAATTAAAATTTAGTAATTTTCACTATTCATCAGAAAATGAAAGTTATCTGAAAAGTACCAAAGATTCACCCTAAGCTAATTTCGATATTCCTAATCCAAAAATGAAGTCCATTTTGAAAAAAAATTACAAAATTTCAAAAAGTGGTTATTATTATTCATAACGGCTAGTTTTAAGCATATCGTTGTTTAGTGAAACTCGGTGTTGCGTACTACACATGCTATCGAGGAATGTCGTGATTGCGTTTAATGCAAGGCAAGTCAAGGATGCGTGTTGTGAAAGCTCATTTTGGTGTAGCGTACAACACAAGAAATTATTGAAATTAAAAAGAATATAATTTATAAAATCTCGGGGTGTTACATTCTACCCCCTTAAAATGAATTCCTCCCTCAAAATTCGTCGGGGTTATAAATGGTTTTCTATTAGAAATTTTCTTTGATAGAAACCCACATCTTAAAATGGAATACCAAAATCAATCATTAAAAACAAGAGTATGAAACGTAACTGTTACCCAAATAAACTAATCATTGGGTTTCCACATAGTTGAAATATGGATATGGAAGAGAAATCTAACCATCATGTTCTGATGGAGAGTGGTAAAGAACAAGGCTATGGAAAATCCAGCAATCACAAAGCCATAAATTTGTGATGATCTAAGGTACCATCTGATTTATCAGATATAAGAGCACTAGGACAACATTTTTGGTTTTCAAGATCATTTCCCTAAAGTTGATGAAATTGGAATTAGAAGAAATACTTTCATGATTTTGGTATAGTCTCACTGTTGGTCATTCTTTGGACAATTTCCACATCATCTCTTAAAGAAATGAAGTTGAATCTGTCATTCGTGATGTGTTAGCAGATCATGTGATAGAATTATGGGTCATTCCATCGGTCTCAAACAAAAGTTTAGAAAAGTTATAAAAAACTACATAAGTCCATCTATAGTGAGATTAATGATATATGGTTCATAAAATAGACATATACTTCATATATCATACTGATTAATATAATAAAACTAGTTTCTATTAAACAAGGACTTCTTGTAGGCCAGTGGTAGGCGATAAAGGCCAGTCACACTTCGGTTGTGGGTTCGATTCCCACGGCCATGTCCGACGCGATGGGATGTCGCCCGTCCTGCAGGTTGTCCTTTTTCGAAAACTATATTACTATGACATCCCATCAATAATATCAAAGAAAACTTCTATCGTTAAACAATACTATCTTATTTCCAACATAATCCATTTCAATCTTTAGGCTTATCCATAATACTGCAGTCCACTCTCATAATATAGTGAAAACGATTACCAGAGATTTAATACCATCGCTGGTCCCCATATATCATACGATATGTCTTGTTGGTCACATTCCAAACATTCAAAGGCCTTAATCATGTATTCTCTTGAATACACATTGAACCTTCGTGAAAAAATGAATGCAGTTAAAAGTTAACACTTTCCACATACCAAAATCCTCAAAATTCTATATACTCCAACCATGATACCACTTAGTCCTTATATCAATCATGAGCTAATGAATACTGTCAAACATTTCATTTTTTCCTTATCCCTTCATTATGCGCATATCATCTTTTTCTAAAAATATCTCAATCACTTTCCATGGTTACCGGTACCATAAAAATATTGACAACCACAATAGACCGATACATAAATATTCCAATATTCCATGATACTATATACAACATTATTTTGTAATCCCATTACATAAACACTTAATCATTCCACCACATCGTTATCATATTCAACATCACCAATGGTGATCACATGTTAATTCCCTTTGACCTTTTCCTTAGGTGGTTGCTCATGTTGATCATCACTAACCCTTGTATTAGGGCATTTATTAGCATAATTCCCCATTTCCTTGCCCTTGAAGCATTGAAGTGTAGTAGGTTCATTCTTTGTATCCCTTCCTTTGTTTGCATCATTAGACATCTTCTTCCCATCATTGCAGCATTAAAATACCTGATGACCATCCTTTCCACATTTGAAACATTTACTTGTCCCTTTAATACAATCTCCACCATGCTTCTTTCTACACTTTTAGCATAAGGAAACAATCATCTTCTTTTCACCATTATTCTGAGATTTCTCCTTGAACTCCATCTTTCGTTTCTTGTCAAAACTATGAGATGGATAAGTAAAACCAACTTCCATTTCTAACTTGATAGCACAACGCACAATTTCTTCATAGCTACTGAAGTCTTTTATAGCTAATGCCCTTCAAAGATTTGGTTTTAAGCCACTGAAGAATTGATCAACTTTACTTTCAGGTTGGATGATAAATCCAGATGCATACCCTGCAAGCCTTGTAAAATTCACTTTGTATATACCAACAGATTCATCATCCTTTTTCTTTAGTTCAAGAAACTCTTTCTCCATCTTTGTTCAAAAAATACGAGGGAAGTACTTATTGAAAAATAAGTTCTTGAACTCGTCCCATTCCATGGAATCAATTCCATCTCTTTTCCTCGTATTCTTGATAAGATTACACCATTGATCAGCTTCACCTTCCAAACGATATACTGCTAAGATGACTTTATCATGTTCAGAACATTGAAGAACTGAAAATATCATTTCAGTGGTACTGATCCATTGTTCCGCAACAAGTCGATCAGAAGACCCACTGAAATAAGGTAGACATTGCCTCATGAAGGACTCAATGGAATATTATTCCCTTCCCTGCTCATTTGGAAGTCCAGAATAATTCATAGCTTGTGTAAGTATAGAAATAATATTTTTCACTCCATCTCCCATAACATTTGTTTGTTCAGGAGGACAATCATTGCATTTTCCATTGCATTGACCAACACGGTTCCTTCGGGTTCCAGCCATCGTCTAAAACCCAAAAAGAATAGTGTGAGAGGCAAAAATCATGTTAGGGAAAACAACATAATAAAGGGGGAGTACCTTCAATATATAACATCATAGGTTTAATTCTAAGATCGTTAGTGCAATTCTAGGACTATAACCTATAGTTATACATAACCTTAGGGACATCCCTAGACATACCTTAGAAATATCTCTAGGGATATCACTAAAGTTCTCGCATCCTAGTTTCCAATGGTTGACTAAACCTCCCACTGATACCAACTGTAGAGACCCAAAGCTTGACGTACATGGACATTACATTACATTAGCGGAATACTTAATACATAACAGAAACAGACACACAAGGACCGTAATAATTTAGTGTCTTTGGAAACTTGGAACATAATCTTCTAATCGTGTTGAAAGATCTTCAACATCTCCTACAAAGATATTCCCTTTTTTTCTTACCTAAAACCTTTTTTATATCCTGGGAAAAATAATACATAAAAAGGGTGAGCTCAAATGATCAGTAAGGGTAAGCATGGATAAAATAAAACATACCATATACATTTGAACTTAAAAACATGAGCATAAGGTTTAAATATCAAAATCATTAGAAATGACACAAAACATGGAAGTACATAAGGCATAGGTCATAAAAGAACATTAAGAATGATAAAATATAATGGGAATAAAACATGTAATTGTGTAAACCATTAAGCACATGATATGATTTCCATATTAGCCAGGGCATTGCTGCCAAGACCATCTTAGTGGACCAAGTCCCTTTCTGAATCGAGTTCACTCCTCATTCCAGTCCTGTATTACTGAACTGGTTTAACTTGCCGTTCTAGCCATGTCTATCTCATGAGATATAAATCTTTACCCAATGCATTGGGGGGATATATAGGTCCCACCCATCTCATAATGAAATCATTATTACATGTGACACAAAATAAACATACATCATTCATAATAACCCAATAAGTAAAATGGGTTTCATAAAAATCATCCCTTAATCACATAATCCATATAAAATAAATGGATATCATTTCATAATAAGAAAAGTTAAACCATGTAAATCATATAGACTTTATACTTGAAACATACCCATGTGAAATAATGTCATCTTAGATGAAAAAAGGTCTTGATAAAACACATGAAATGAATTCTTGAAAAAAATATCCTTTCTTCTTCAAAATCAATTTCTTTTCACAGAACATCATGCTATTTTAAAAGAAAGAGATTTGGTTGAAAATAGTCATGAAATATTTTGGAGGAATCTTCATTAAAATAAGGCTTTATAAAACCGTAAAAATCCATTCATGCCGTATAAGTAAAAAAAAATTCTTTTCGTACATTTGCAAGAAAAGTCAAAAAGTACCTCGTAACATAAACAAAAGAAAAATTCTTTACATACCATGTAGTAAAAGTCAAAAATGGGTAAAAAGGACTTAAACATACATGAAAACACATTTATAAAACATGGACATGGATGATAGAAATAACCCCAGTAAATACTTACGGATAAGGAATCTCGGATAAAAATGAGATTTGTAAAATTATCCCTTACCTTAGGTCCGATATGCTTCGTATGTATCCGAACCTCCTATATAATGATTTAAATAATGTTATTGACTTATTATAGAATCATATTAATTGTTATGATATCATATATGGTTCACTTATGACTTTATATTACACGTTCTTTTGTAAATTCCATGTTAAAGAGCGTTTTGGGTAAAATCGTTTCATTTGTCGTCAGTGTTCTGACTTGTAATTATTCATATGATTACTTAGATCATGATTACTTACATCCAGAATGTAAAACATTATTTATATATAATATATATTAAGAATATACATATATATTATTGATCGATAAATGGAAAGAAATACACCGTTCATGGAGACGGTAGGCCGTACGTACGCATGAACGTTGTTTTCGTTTCCTTATTGAGTTGAATGGAATTAAGTAGACGACATACATATATATATACATAAATACAGTATCATTATTTTTTCATATATTTCATGATTACTTATTATATATACTTTATAATCATTCATGAATGGTTAATGTGGAGAATAAATCTCATCGCGTCGTGGAGACGGTAGTCTGTACGTACGCACGAGCGATGATATCATTCTCATGATCGTGGAATTTTATTGGAGTGTATGTATACTATTTCAGAATCAATATCAATTTACAATAATCATATATAGTTATTATGTACACCATTATACCCATCCATGTAAGGTGGTGGTGGAAAGTAGATTACACCACGGCGTGGAGACGGTATTCCGTACGTACGCACACGCGGTGATTTCATTTTCCGAAGGATGGATAGATGGGGAAATAGGGTTGTTTCATACTTATAATAACATATCAGTATATGAGGGATACTTATTTTATTACTTCATAATGAAAAAACCTAAGAAGAATAAGTTGAAGAAGAAATAAAGTTGAAAGAATCGGTAACGGAAATTACCTCTTCTTTGAATCGCCTCTTTGATACCTCATCTTAGAGCACTAAAATTGGTCTTTGAGGAAGACCAGAACCTATAGGATGTTTCTATGGGAGTGTAGAAGATAATTTGGCAGATTTTGGCCGAGCTTGAAGGCTCAATGTGGTGTGAGGAAGAGAGGGAGGGGGTGCCCTTTTATAAGGGAGGAGAGGGGCACCTTTGGAATAACTAAATATATTATTTTATTATAAAGCCAAATTTGGTTTTATTTAGCTCCAAATTGATTTATTTTGAAGCTAATGATGGTATGGGTCGATATAATCTCATCCAATAGAATTTAGACAAGTTTAGGTTCCTATTTTAACCTTATCATTTATATTTAACTTTAAGTTAGATAATTTTACTTTGACCGTGTCTTCTGGTTTTCTTACACTATAAGGTTAATAAACATACTATATCAAGCCAAACTAACCCCAAATTGTTTGTTATTAATATATATAACCTTATCTAAGTCATTTGGAAGGACCTAAGATTTTTAGGAATAAAATAACAATTAATAATATAATATTTGTTTTAAAAACTATTTTATGTCAATTTTTACACTATTTAGTAATTGATTTTTGTGAAACTCATAACAGAATTTTTAGTTCTAAAAATGTTAATTAAATCAATACTAAAATGTCATATTAACCTAGAAAATTATTGGAATTCATAAAAAGTCTCAAATTACATTTATTTGGGTATTTATAACATCAATTGTGTCAATATTTCATTAATAAGATAATTACTGCATCATCTTTGTGTCCTACATAAATTAAATTATTTGAGGTCTAAAAATTACTAATAAAATACAATTATGTAGGAAATATTTTTAGCTTTCTAGGGAGTATTTATAGTCGAATATATCTTATGTATAACCCTATATGAAAAATTATTTACTTATTAAACTTTGATTTTAACTATTTTAACTCTTCTTTAAATAAATTAATAATAAGTGTCCTAATCTAATCCGAGTGGGCCTAAATGATCCTATTTTATTCCTAAGGTTTTTTTAGATCTAATTAAACTTATACAATAGAATTAGGACATGTGTTAGGGTAATAATAATAACATTTTTACCCTTAATTACCCTATTTACTTTTAACCGTGGTAAAAAAAAGTAAAAAGTTACTATTCACCAAAAATTATTTTTATCTCATTGAACCACATTTTATTTAATAACATCAACCGTGTCTCTCGGATTTTTTTAAATTCCACTCACAGAAGCGGTAAAATTAAGTATTATGAAAAATTCATTTTTTTTAACTACCACATAGTGGTTTCACTATTCATCAAAAAATGAATGTTTCCAGAAAAATACCAAAAATTAGGCCTAAGCTATATTTGATATTATGAACTCAAAAATGATGTCTATTTTAACAAATTAAAGACATATCAGTTGCATTAATTAATTTAAAAATGAATTTTCGTCGTCAAAACAAATAGCGTGTTCTTAAGAGATAATAACTATCAAAAGATTGACACTTGTTTATGTCTGGTTTAAATGTAGAATTACATCCAATGACCAACATTGTATTAAATTGTAAAAATATATTCTAAATATACTTTAAAACGACTAAAATTAATAATTTATCATTATTAATTATTTCGATTAAAAAGGTTGTTTTTAATTAAAATTTAGTAATTTTCACTATTTATCAGAAAATGAAAGTTATCTGAAAAGCACCAGAATTTCACCCTAAGCTAATTTTGAAATTCTGAATCCAAAAATGAAGTCCATTTTGAAAAATAGAATTTAAAAAATTTCAAAAACTGGTTATTACTATTCATAACGGCTAGTTTTAAGCATATCGTTGTTTAGTGAAACTCGGTATTGCGTACTACAAACGCTATCGAGGAAGGTCGTGATTGCGTTTAATGCAAGGGAAGTCAAGGATGCGTGTTGTGAAAGCTCATTTTGGTGTAGAGTACAACACAAGACATTAATGAAATTAAAAAAAATATTTTTGATAAAATCTGGGGGTGTTATAGTTCCAGTCCTCATCATGCCTCTCTATCAGCTTCATCCCATGAAGCCACTCTATCTATCTCCTCAAAAATGGAATTGTTTAAGAATAGAAAAACTGGAACATCAATTTGTCAGGCTACTACCACTCAATAATATAGATGTGAATGAGGGTCACTATAGCTATATCATCCTCAATCCTAATAGTGTAGTATGCTGGAAAATGGTTTATAATACTCCTATACGGAAGCCATTAGATCTAAAATAACATGTGACATTGTCACATAAAACTCATAACTAAAAACCAAAATTGATGCTATTATTAAATTTCTAGACAATGATAGATTGTATATGCATACCTGGCCAGGTAAGAGACAGTCCATCTAGATCTTATATATGCCTAAATGGTGTATTAGAATAGTATTGAAATAGTGTCACTGACACCACCTATAATATACAACATCGATAGTGGAAAATAATATGGAATTAAATTCAGTTATTCCTAGTATCATCAAAAACCAATAAAAATTACTGATCATACCATCGTGCATGCAGTGCGTCCTGCATCACCTCCATCTCGATTAGCAGACCAGAAAGCTTAGGAAAAAATGTGTGGATGCGCTCCCATGAACAAATCTAAATAAGGATTATGGATACCCCAAGAAATGTGTAGTCTTTGTCAGATATCCTAGACAATTCTCTATATGTGTATTCCATTCAGCATGATTCTTAGTTATACGTCCCGACCCAATCAATGTCCTATAGTAGGGGTAGATACATCTTGTGCACATGAATCCCTAAGATATCAGTACACATGGTCCATCCAATGAGATTTAATATATATTAACGGGCATAACTTATAACAGATTGCTTGTTAGCATCATTTGGTAAATGTAGAATATGCGCCTCTAACCAAGGAATACATATAGACTCTCCATCTATATCCCTAGGGTCATAAAAAATGTCAATGCATAACAAGCACTATGCAATGTCTATCCCAGATGTACATGTGGGTCATTAATGGGTCTCCCATGGATAAGAAGTCCGAGAAGCACTACCCCAACTAGGAGGGTGATGGCCATCTCTCCCTTAGGTAGGTGGAATGGGTGTGTCTCTGGTCTCCACCTCTCAATGAGGGTAACAAGAAGTTGATGATCTACAAATTTCAAATCTGATATGACAGTGTCATAGAAACTAGGACAGCGAAAGTATGATCAAATGGCATGTGGAGGCTCTATGTGATGAAAACTGTGTGCTCGACGCACCCTAATTGATCGATATGCACCACCCTCTAACATGACCTAGGTTAAATGGGTACACTACAGAGTGAGTAGTAAAGTAATATCCATCTTCATATGAATAATGAAATTATTCGTAAGGGTAAAATGTAAATATAACTCTATGGTCAATATAGTGTTATGACTTGTATAATGCAAGATATGCCAAGTTTATTCAAATTTTTTAATGATGTTATTTTTACCAAAGAAATATAATTCCCCAATTCTGTTAGTTTTGAATGTTATAAAGATAACAAGATGATTTACATAAGCATCAAGGGAATATATCTTAGAATAATCCATGAAACTAATTTAAAGAATATGTTATTGATACTTTCGAAGTGGAATGATTGTTATTCTTCTGTATTTTGATTCAAGAAATATATTGTGAAACAATTTTTTAAATGAAATTTAGTTGGTAAGAATAATTTAATATATAATGTTTTTATTGAAATATCATTTCTTAATGGATTTGAGAGAATATGATGAATGGAACCAGTGGCCAAGAAATTTGATTTAGTAAAATAATTAAACTCATTGGAACACTTTATTTGGGGGAGATGATGGTAAATATTTTCCATATTCATAATGTACTTCTTTTCATTTTTTTGGATTTATGAAATAAATCCTATAATCTAATATTTTATTCATGGAATAAAGATAATGTTTATTTTTGAAATAATGAACGTTGTTATTAATGATTTATTATTAAAAGGGTATTTAGATATTAGTTATTTGTCCCAAAGATATAAATTTTTGGATTATTGATATACTTATTTTTATAATGGCAGAGATAATATTTCTAAATATTTGGTTCTTGAATTTGGATAGATATTTTCTGAAAAAATTTTATGATTAACTTGTTATGGACTGGATGGAGATAACCCATGTTAAATACAAATGATGTTTTAGAAATTTATCTAATTATATATATTTAATAACTTATGCTATTCATTATGATACTATTATTTTTTTATATATATGTTTATTAAAATATCAGACACATAATGTTATAAAAAAATTTGGTAATGGGACGATGATTTTGGTTTATAATTCATCTTTTGGTTTTAGGATATTTTAGATTTGGGTTTCAGATATTGTGTTTTGTATCAATATTTATTGTTTTTTTTGTATGGTTTTAGTGATAATGTTTATGAGTATGGATTTATGGTTTATTTTTAATGGTTTATGGTTTTGAATTTTGATATTAACGTATAGGAATGATGTTTTTTGGTTTTTGTGCTCTGCTTTTCGGTTTTGGGGTTTTGAATACCGATAAAAAAGGAAGACAGAACAACATATAGATTACAATATGAGAATGTAAAAATGAAGGCAGAACATCAATGCGGCAGAGAGTGTGAACTCGACCCAACAATGTTAGGGAATTGTTTTTGGTTATGACATTCTTGATGACATATGGTGGATCTCAAAAACTTCCCTTGTTCTTGATTCTATTACATCTCATTACGCATCCAACTGTCCTTTGTTCATTGGGAAATAACAAAACACCCCAAAATGTGTCCATGGTGTAACCTAACAGTTAGAAATGGTGTCCATCTCATACACTAGATCAACATATGCTTCCAATGATATGTTCACATAGGCCCATACTGCGATGGAGTGTGTGCGTGGAAACTGTAAGTACTGAATGTATCCACATTTACATTGCCTATTTTCTAGTAATACAGCTATTTTTTCACTGATGTGAATTTTTATGGGGTCTGAATGCTCATGAACATTATATGGAGATTCTTCTCATAAAAAAATTCAAGCATGATAACCAGAAGCTTCTTTAATATTCTTTTCAATCTCTCATTGAAAGTGTCTTCAATATCGTAGCCCTTTCTATGTTCTGTATCATGCTAGTTTTTTTCTATCAACAAATTACTCTACGCATCCATATAATATCTCGTATTCTAGGGCGGTTAGAGGTATATTGTGAAGTACTTTGATGAAACCAATGATGCACTATAAAATATTTGTGGTTATGTGTCCATACATCTTCCCCCGTCATATGCCAATGTCCATTTTTCTTTGGAAATCCACATCATATAATCATTAACATCTTGATTAGCCTGCTGGATTTGTTCAAAAAATTGTTCAAATTCTCCTTAATTAAAATCATATACTATACAAAATTGATGATATTTCACATAATTTGATGTTATCTCTACATTGAAATAGTAAAAAATAACAAATAAAATGTGTACCAAGAATTTAGATTTCTTTCTTCATCCGTTCATTGTGGAATAGTTTTTTCACAATGCTAGAAATGTGTCTAATGTAGAACTGATGATGTGCATTTAGGTATCTCCATGTATTAGGATATGCCATTATTTCCTCATTAATTTACCAATGGAAATCAGATATCAAACAAACACCCCGAATGTTGGGGAAATGGTTCCTGATACATTCCAGTTTCCAACTCCATGATTCATAGTTGTTTTATATATAATGGAAATGGAAAGAGGAATATGTGAAAAAAATCCATCTTAGGTTGCCGTATAAAACAATACTCCCTAGTATTTTCAATATAGAAATGTTCCATCAATCAGAATGAACTATTTGCTGTAACAAAAATCGGAGATACAAGAATGGAATTCCCAGAACAATCGATGAAATTGAACACGAGATGGATCCAGTTTTTTATCATAAGATACATGTTAATTTTTATCAATATGGAATAAAACATGTTTATGATGCCTTATTATGTCTATCAATTAAGGCAACACCCGATGTGATTCATCCCAATCACCATAGACCATCACAATTTCCTTCTGTTTCCCAATCCACGACTTATTAGAGGAAATATTATAACTGAATGTCTATTGTATCCTCTCTTGAAGAAGATATATTGGAACATCTTCAAATTTCCTAATCCTCTTAAAAAAATAGGATAACAAATATTTTAAATCCAATGGGGTATGATCTTTATTTAGGCTTGGCTGAACATAAGTATGAGTTTCCTCAATCCTCGAGATTCTTGAACATCCAATTGTAATTTCTGGAATCACCCTCAAGAAAAAAATACAATAATCCCCATTCTTCTCAAACCGTATGAAATATTTTTTATGTCATGATTTGTGAACTATATAGCTTTAGTGCCTCCCAATTTCACATCTCTTTAGTTTTCTTTTTAATGCATCTTTACTTGTAAAATTCCTTCCAACATATATAGTTTTTCTCTTCTCACTAATGTTATCTTGTACAATTCCATTTAACTCAGTTTCTTGTGTGAGAAAAATATTTTTGAATTCATGCATAGGTGTCATTGCTTCTTAACCAGATTAAAGGACTATTAGAGGATTTATTGTAGGTCTAGGTTTTTGTACAACAAATGCATTTCTTGAAACCTCCTCCCTAGATTCCCCTGGTCCCCCCTCATCAGCACTATTTTTATCATCGGTTCCTTCATTACGAAATTCCTCATTAGATGTAAAATTTTCTTGTATATCCAGGAGATCATATAGGTTTCCCTCTTCTACATCATTTGGGCTCAATTTCATGGGACAAACTGTCTTCAACCTCTCTTGTAAGTCTACGTCTTCGTAAAAATGGACATTGTTGTTGAATAGTAGAAACAACAACATATAATCCCATCATGGTACCATATAACCGTTTAAAAGATAAATTAATTGTTGGAACTCACTACGCATCAAAAACTAATGAACAAGCTAGATACCACAGTGTTAATGAGAATTGGAAATGTCTATTGCTCATATACTTGATCTCTTGAATGGGACCCAAATTAAAGGAACCAAAAATTCCCTCCTGATGGTAACATAGGGTTACACAATAAACTTTACTATCCTATTTTATTGGTTGTGTATGATAATAAGCACCTTGATCAGTTTTAAGAACCTAGCCATAGTAGTACACATAGGAAAACATGTCTCTCTACATCAAAATGATTCATTCATCATAATTATGATAGTGAAAAAAATATTAACAATGATGGTTGAGCAAATAATATTTATTAGAATATAATTTTAGGATTCCTTTTTATTACATAATATATTTTAGTCATTATATGGATTCATTTCTTAATCATATATTATTTATTAATTATTTTATAATTAATCATTTCTATTAATAACTATTAAATCTAAACACTATAATCATTAAGATACAAAAAAATTTAAAACATTTTATTATCCATTCAATTTTATGTAATAATAGTTGTCATTTTATCAAAATATTTTCTTAGTAAATTTTTTAACTAATAATTCATTATTTAATGACAATTTAATCATTATTATGTTATTATATAATTATTTATTCTTTAATCATTAATCCTATTATATTCATTAGTTAATTATAATTAACTAATCATATGTATTCATTTTTAATCATAATTTATCATTAATAAATATATAATTAATAATTACTAATAATAAGTTTTATTTTTAAACTATATATAAATAATTAAACTACATAATAAATAACATCTAAATAAAAATGACAAAAAATAAATCAATTACTAAAAATAAATTTCATTCTTTAATGATTTTTCCCTTTTCCTTTTTAATCTAAAACATCATAATTATCATTTTATCATTTATAAATATAATGATTTGATATTTCCTATATTATGTATTTTAGTAGTTTATAAAGAAAATATGAATCATCTTAAACATATCCCCCGAGAGTGTCAAACTTGGAATGCCGAAAGGCCCTTTTTCATGCACTAGTTTCAATTTTAGTGTAGCTCAAATTGGTTTTTTTGGGTTTTAACCTTAGGTACATCAATGCTAGAGCCAAATCCACTTATTTGTATCTAGACTGGGATTTTATTTATTAGATAACCACAAAATATTTATGCTAACAAAATTTCACAATTCTTTATCATAAGTCTTACTCTATACATAATCTATACTTAATCATTACGAATAAAAATTATTATTCCAAACTATATATAACTAATTAAACATCCTAATAAACAAAATATTTATAACTAAATGAACTAATTAAAAAATAAAATACTTATAACATAAAATAATTCCATTAAATAAATAATTAATATTATAATAAATAAAAAATTACCTCTAATTTATGAATTTAAAAAAAACCTCATACTTTTGGACCACTGAATCCACCACATAGAAGAATAAATTTTTTATCGAGAGAAGTAGTTGATTTAGGAGAGATGGGGGAAAATGAAGTGAGGATATTTTGGTGGGGGGATTCACTTTTATAGGGAGCTCAGGCAAAGGCAACATCCCCCAAACCCCGCAGTCTTTTCCATGTCATCTGTCATAGAAAAAGGTATTGTGGGAGGGGGGGAGGTTGGCATCATCATCGATACTTCCATTAAGGTGTATTTTTTTTAAAAAATAGCCTATAGTTTTAAATTTTTTGTTTCTGAAAACTCACTAAATATACTCTACTGGGAGAACTAATAATTAAAATGACATTAATAATGGCATTCTATATTTAATTTTAGTGTTCATTAACTATTTCCATGTGATTGTTGTTATCCATAACTATTATATCTAGTAGTGCCTATTTGGATGAAAATATAGAAATGTTCCCATTTAATTTTTAGATTCCTATTATGAATTGGATTGACTGGAAGTCTAATTTTAATAAAAAAGGATTATGGGCCCTTATAAATGTGAAGACGAAACATTTAATTAGATCTATTAAAAAGAGAAATTACATGCATAATGAAAATAAAATTAATTATATATTATAAAAATTGAAATGAATGAAATTTAAGAGTCCTTGACCTTGAACATAAATTTACCTATAAAATGGACTATAGGTCCTATATCAAGTCATCCTTTTGTGGTCTCAATATTTTCTCATCTAGACTACGCTCATAGATAAGGCTTCCAGTGTGTTATTCTAAGAGACGGACCATGAACCTGTACTATTTATTGATTTTACAATCTTTTGTTTCATGTTTTTGGGAATAATTTTACCTATCCTGCTTACAAATTTCCTTATATGTTAGTTCAATCTAAGATTAAATCATTCCTAAGAAGTGTGATTGGAAATTTTAATGTTATTCCTACATGCCATACTCATCTTTATTCCAATAGAGTAGCGATGAGAACACATTAGAGGTGGTGGGACCTAAATCTTCTATTATACCTCTAGTAGTGACACATGAGGCACCTACTAATAACATTCCACGAGGCACTGATGCCACGTTTAGGGATTTTTTTCTCAGGTTCATGAAGTAATTTAACGATGTTCCTATTGTAGTCCCAACTCTAGAAGAGCTTAAAGGGGACTTTCAGATGAAACATCCTCCCACCTTATTATGGGATGGAAGTCCCCATTCTATATAGTCATGGATAGAATCTATGAGATCCATCATTGACCATCTTGAGATTCCCACAGAGAAGAGGGTCAATCTTGTTGTTTATATGCATTGTGACTCTGCCAAGAATTGGCGGGGCTTCTTTTCTCAGTAAGATCATTACTAAGTTATTGATTTGGAAGAATTCAATATCAATTTGTATGATCATTTACTTCTAATTTATTTGATTGTGGAATTTTCATTTGATGTATTACACCTACATCGTCGTTCTATAATAGTTCTTGAATATTCTCCTCAATTCATTGAGCTTCAACATTTTGCTCTATCTTTGACTGATGATGAATTGAATACTACAAGGCATTTCAAGTATGTTTTTGGGAAAAACATCCTCTTATAGTTGAATGTATTAAATTTTATGAACATTGTGGATATTTTGAACTAGACCTTAATTAAATATGAAAATATCAATAATTCTAGTCTTGTGATCGAGCTATGTTCTTTTCTGCATTATGCATATGATTCTTCTAGATGTTCGAAGCACCTTTTTGAAGGTTCATGTGGGGGTTGTTCTATCCAGGTGATAATAATTAATATAATAGTATGTAAATAGTGGAGGAGGATAGGCCATTAAAAATACCCAATGCATGCAGATCCTAATTGAATACCAATTATTGCAGCATGATGGGCCATATTCATCACTTCTGCCGTTATTTTCCTCCAACGACAACTGTGAGGGGATCCATGAAAGAACATTTATCAATAATTAGATCTTTAGATTCATGTCGATTTAGGATTTCTACTTTTACTCACTGATCAAGATGAGGTAGTAGTGGTAATTTTCTAGTAACCTAAGCCCCATAGGATTATTGTCAAAAAGATCATTTTACTCATGCATGTTAGGAAGCACCACAAGGTAATGATTCATGCCTTGTATATGTAGTCTAGCCAGCACCAAATGAGAATTGTATCGATCTTTCAATGGTTAGAGGTACTATCATGTTCACCACTACACTATTTATTTACTTTTTAAATGGTGTCCATGATATGATCATTTTTATTGGCTTCATTAAATAGTTTTTGTGTTTTCTAGAGTTTTTACTTTCAAATGGAAATTGAACGTTTAAATAGATCACTTCCCTATTCTATCTGAATTTGAATGGAAATACTTGATCTGAATGGCCTTTGAGGGAATGACATTATTTTTTGTAAATTTATAAAGACCATAGGATAAATAAATTAATATGGGTAGTAAACCAATTAATAGAATCCATGATGTGTCTTTTTATCAGGTAATCAACAATTAGTATGCATTGATATATGTGGTACCCATCATCTTGATTAATGATGCATCAAACCATCTAAGTTCTGGGGTTATCATTTAGTATTTTGTTTAAACAACTTTTAAGGTGTGGATTTATATGTCTGTTCTAGTTATGCTTTTCTTTCTAATTGATTACATACTTCCAAGATGGTCATTCTGAAATCTTTAGCACTATTGGGATGTTTCATTAATACAAGTAATTTTTTTAACCTGTAATGGTTCGACATTCTAATTTAGAATGGCTAGTATGAATTTTGTTGTATAATTTACCGTCTTTATGGAAATAGTGTTCCATATCCTTTTTGTAGGTCTTTTAAATATCATTGTGTACTCTAGGAATCAGGGAAACCATATACCCTATCTTGATATCATTTGGGTAAACTAATAGAGTCTTATTCTCATATCATGGAATCATTTTTTAAATCCATTGGGATTTCTCTAGTAGTATTGATTATATTGTCACTCTAGAAGTATGTTTGTTTTAATTTTCTAGTTGAAATTGAGTGATACTTGGGTTTTCCATTGTTTGAACACCTATGAAGGAATCATGGTCACATGAAATTCTCATATTAACTTGAATTCTAGGCAGTTTTCTCCAAGGTCAAAATAATTATCCTTGTATTAAGGGGTTGAATATTTATCTATATCTCAATCATAATAATTGAATGTAGTATTCGATGGATGAGATCCTAGTATTATAGTTCTCTACCCTATGTTTATCATTGTTTTTAGATGGACTCATATAGGGATTTTTTATCAAAGGAGATCAAAATGTGTCGTACTAAGGGGATATTTCTGTGATGGAATTTCTCCATGAAAAAATGTGTTTAATTTGGAATTGAGACATCTCCGGAAGCCATATTCAATCGACAGTGAGTTTGTTCTTTGAAAATACTGAGAATGTTTTGTTTAAAATTCGTCTGTTTTAACTTTTTGTATTATCTAACTATCGTAGAAAATATTTTTGAATGTGGAAGGCATGTAGTGGATTCACCTATCTTCCATTAATTTCACCTAAATGATTACATCTTTGACTCGACCCTCTGATCGATTTTTATTTTTTGTTCTATTTCATGAGAATCATTGGAACATTAAGGGAATGTGTTAAAATTCAATTCTTATACAAAGAATAATGTGGTTTATAATTGGAAACTAATTATAGAACCAATATTGAAGTGTTATATAATAGTATTATAATGTGAGGATTATGTCAACATGTCTCTAATATGAATAACTAGGAAAACCCCCATCATCTTTCTTTGGTTGGAGTTCGTGTGTTAGTTTGAGTTCTATGGATTACGTTCCATGATTTAAGGTGAATATTGATGTTGTGTTGGGAATTTGTAAAGGAAATGAAATCATTTTAACAAATCTTCATGATCCTAGTAGGTCAGGTAATTATTTCATTATTCTAGGAGGATTCTTATGGATAATAATTTCAATCATGGGGAGGACTGTACAATTAAAACTTTATCATGGTTTGAAATATTTAAATATGTTTTTACATAAAAGACCTCAAAATAATTCGTGAGATGTTAAATGAGGATCTAGGGGTGTCTAAGGAATGATTTACTCCCTTGCACTGATAAAGGAACATGCGAACTAAGCCGAATGATTTAAATAACCATGCAAGATAGGGTATGCACCTGTGTGACCTGTTGAATGTTCTAAACAGTGGGTAGATGCACTGACTATGCATGTTTATTTAAGACATTTTCTTTTCCTTGAAACAATTTTTTTATTGTATAAAATTAAAATAGGGGTATTTTATTTTATTTTCATATTTTATTTTATTTCATTTTCATTTTTACCTTATGTTCATTTTTCTCTCATTTCCTTTCCCTATTCCTTCCCTTAAACATGGTGTGCCTACCCCTCTCCAACCAGGAAATCATTTTTTCCTCCACCATCATCCATGATGGAATCCTCCTTATATATTTGGGGATTTTAATCTTTCACCTCACATTTCCTATCTAATTTCATTATCGTAGGATGTGCTGGAAAAATTCTTAGTATGCACTACATTCCATACTCCTTTATTTCATGGTTCCTCTTATTCTCATTGCACTAGTTTGGTGTGAAATGATTTATTCCCTATTTTAGGGGTCATTATAAATCATCCTATTTTATCCCATTTTAGGTCAAATAAATGGTCTTTACCTTAATTAGGTAGTACCAAGAGATAGAGGTCGGGATTTTACTCATTTTTAAACTCATTTTGTGGATTTTATTAGTATTACGCCATTGTGCCACTCATCAGAACACTCCAAAGAAGCTTAATATCACATATTAAATTAATTTAGATTCTTTTTCATTCCCAAGTATCTCTCACAAGTGGAGAGACCGATTTATGGGGGATGTTCGCTCACCATTAGAAACCCCTTTGGCATTTCACCATTTTTCTGCTCGTTGGAACTACCAGGTAAAACATAGATGCCATATATTTAATTTATTTAAATTGTTTATATTTTCTATTGTAACCATCTCATATATTGAAACCCATCTATGGGGTGTTATCATTTCCTTCAAGCACCTCTTTTGGGTGCACCGTCCATTTTGGCCAAATATTCCATTATCAGGACTTGTGCTTAACCATGGGATCGTGTTTAAATATTTTAAATGGTTTTGAATGACTAATGGATATTGAATTAAGATCCCTGTGGAAATCCATATTCCAATTAGAAATAATTGGAAATTTTCGTGTTCCATGCTCATTTTGAATGACTTAATAAATTCATTACATTATAAATACATCATTTTTTTTTTAAAAGAACGAATTTTCTTTTTCTAAATCCCTATAATTTATGAAATGTGATTTTCTTAGTGATATATTACTAAAATTAATAATATTATTTCCTTATGCACGATCCTAATGATGTGTCCCCTGTTTAGGGACTTAATTATTATTTTTCCATTCCAATCATCTTTGAAAATTGGAATTTCATTAATGACATGTGAACTATATAATATCTCATGAATTTTCTAGTGGATTAAATTATATGTGTGGTTATTTGGTAAAAATCTAGTGTTGTGATAATGAGAAGTATTTGATAAAATGTGTATGTCTACATGATATGCATAATTTGTATGACATAATATTATTTATTGTATTTAGTTAGTGCTGAATAAATGTTTTGATATCTATTAAATAATTTTTCAGTTAATAAATATTATGCTTTTATAATAAAAAACTACCAATGGAGGGGCATTGAATTAGAAACTACAAATAGTCATTAGTGTTATTATATATCCTTGGTTTCCTTATTATATAAATTTTTCCATTATTGTTTTGATTAAATTTCAAATTGTGATTAAATGGTTAGATTATTATTTTGTAATATTAAATTTAATGTGATGACATGAAATTGTTTAAATTATGTTCTTTTGAATTATACCCCTATTAAGATAATGTTAATTTCCTTACAATACAAATTGTTCCATTACTGATTCGATTAAATTGCAAAGATGGATTAAATTGTAAGAATGTGATATTTAGATATTTCTTTATATGCAGTCAATTATATGTTTACACATTTTTGTTTGATGTATGATTTTTTTAATATGGAACATAAGATTAATCCTTAGAGAGAACGTTGATATAGAGTTAATCATTTATCAGATGGACTCTACATGTTCATGTGTTTATGACATGATGTGATGGGAGTGAAACATTTTCATTCTATGTATGGGATCCCCAATTAGATTATGATAAATTTTATGTGAGTTATGTTCCCTAGGGGAGCACCCCTGGATGAACCTATCGAATAGATGGTTATGAAAAGCCTCAGGTGAGACCAAATCCCCTATGTCATAAATTTTACACAGAATTAGAGTCACCATTAGTGAATGATACAATGGATTTAATATGGGTTTCCTTAGACATACTCAAGGAATTAGATTATATAGGATGTTTCTATTGTGACCCTTGGGAGTTTTATTTGATCACCAAGAATGCACATGGTACCCCACCTTTTTATTGGTGGATTTTATTGATTACATTGATTTATTTTTCACTCATATTAATTGTTTCCTTATTATTATTGTATTATCATGCTTGTGGAATTTTGATACAACTTCATTACCTATTATCACCCATGTACGTTGTCACGAAAAGTGATACCCTAGCCAAATCACTAGCATGGGGTATAACTTGTTTACATGGTTCTTGTATATTCGTATATATTTATATATTCAAACATACACATATACTCTATTTAGTTTTCTAGCTTAGGCCAATGTAGGTTTTTTGGGATGGGTGACTGGTTATAAACTCAGACCTAGGTTTACATGTAATTATATATTTCTCTTTTTTGGTGATATTGGGATCATTGTAGTATGTTTACAACATTAAATTTAATGTTTTGACACCATGGGTGCTCGCATATTGTGATTTATATATCACATCCTACTTGAGCACCGTTTGGTACCCGAGTATACCTAATTAACACTGGTACAAATAAAGGGATGCAGGCTTCGTCTGGTTTATGAATGTTTTGTTGTTTAGGATGGAGATTTGGGGGAAGAAGGCCGAGACTATTCTAGATATACCGAGTATAATTTTTTTATTACATATAGTATATAATTTTTCCAATTTTCCTATATACTTATATTTTTATATAGCTCCATGAAATTGAAATCATCAGTATATCTATTATGAGTATTTATCTTCCAGTATTTCTTTCTATATATTGTGCTTCTTATTTTTTTACATACACATTTTTATCATGTTCTTATTGTTTCTTATTTTTAATTTGTATTTTTTCCAATGATTTATATCGAATCTTATGAGGGAACAATCTCTCCACATACACACCTATGGCCCTCACTGCTAGTCACCAGCCTCTAGAATTCGAGGAGATGCACTTGTGGTAATCTTGATTACCGTATTGAGGAATAGTTTAGTGGCACTTGGGGTAGGGTTCTATAGATTCCTTGGAAATTAGAGTTTACAGATTTTGAAACATTTGTAGTTATTTTGTAAAGTATATCATTACTTAATTGATTTTATGATATTAAATTGAAGGAATTCAGTTTTAAAACTAGTAAAGTGGACGTTTATTAAGTAATTGATGTGTTTTCCAATATTTGTGTGTGGGTTTTTAAAATTTAAAATTTATTTTCAAAATAATCAATGTTTTTAAAAATTTAAATTTTATTTTACAATTTTTTTTGAATGACAGTGATGTTGTTTCTAAAATTATTTTGATAATTCATTTCAGGAATTGAAAATTGATTTTAAATGTGGGGTTTTTGAGTTAATAAATGATGTTATGATATGAAATGGTAATGGGATATTATTTTTAAAATTAATGATATTTAAATATTGAAATTTAATATTTAAAAATTATTTATGAGGAAATCATATTTTTTCATGTGTTTAAATTTAGAAATATTTATAATAGGAATATTTCATATGTCATTACTCTTTATCCTCATAGAACGGATCAAATGAGATGGTTGGGATTATTCCTTCTATAGTGGAATCCTTTTGTTTTATAGGTTTATCTTGTCTTGTTTTGGAAAGGGATACCTATTTTCATAGACATATCTTTTCCATTAAAAAATAAGTAGGACTAAATTGTTGTGTCTCTTTGGATTTTAACTCATTTTTCTCTAAATGGGATGCTGATTTCCTAAGAGATGTGGTTTTTGTAGTGTTTGATTTTTTTCAAGCATTTTATATGATTATATCCTATCCATGTGATTTAGGGATTTGGGAAGATAGATTCTTAGTCTGTTGATGGAGAATTAGGTTGGTTGTTACCCCCAGATAAGTTATCAATTGGTTCACATGGGTTTTGGTGTTTCAGGTATTATGAACGATCTAAAATCATATCATACCTTTATACCATTTCATGAAACAATTTTTTTAGACTACCACATTTTATGTAATTGAGATGTGTATTTATTTTTGAAATTGGATCATCTTAGATGTCATTATTTTGAGATATTAATTTTTCTATTTTTATAATATATATTTTAAAATTATTTTATGGATTGGTTTTTAGTATCATTGAAGAATTATCCTTCATGTTCTATTACTTTTATAATCTCATTCATTCCAATTAATCTTTCTCCTACATTATGTTGATCTTCATATTCATTTATTTATTATGAAATGTTTTTACATGGGATAAAGTGTATTAGTGAACTATTACATGGTGGGAAGACCATAATAGGAAATAATTTTTGGAGGTGACCTATTTTGGTTATTGTCATATGTCTAATGTCAACAGGTTTGTGCGATTTTTTTTAAACATATTTGGTGATTTGGTCCCATAAATTCCCTCCCAAGTGACAAATGCTTATCCTCACAACGTGTTTATACATTAAGAGTATTTTTCAGGACATATGGATTTATCTTGATGAGGTTTTTCATTCCATTGTTCCCATTTATAGTTGGAGTGTCCCATGGAATATGATTTAGCGATTTATAGACTCAAAATTTTCCCTTAATTAAAGTTCCCTTCATTTATATTAAGTCTTGGGAAAATTCTCATAAACCCATTATGGTTGATTTTGAGGAAGGAAATTAGAAAAATATGGTCTTTTTCATTTTGGTATTGAGGATGATATAATCTACTAATTTTTGTAATATAAATATATCTTTGTGTTTTTTATTTTATATCATTTGTCTAAGGTTTTGACATTCTTATTTTTTGGAACCATATGTTTTGTCCAATGACTTTCTAGGGGTTGAATTCAGTTCTATTGGGTAGAAATTTCACTCAAATTTTTTTTAAATTATTATTATATTATTTTAATTTATTTAATTACATATTTTTATTTTCATTGTGTTTCTAGCCAAACCTATTTATGAGTGTCCAAATTTTCTATTTTAATAAGGGCACACATTTTCCCTAAATGATTAGTTTAACCATTCAGAAACACTTTGTGAAGTGTTATTTTTTAAAAAATTATGATTAATTGGTTAGAACATAGATATGTAAAATACATATATTTCACTAGTTCCTCTAGTTGGAGACACATATATTGGAAAACATGGGAACCAAAGAATACATGATTCCTAGTCAAAAATGATAGGTTGTTATTATTATTCAATTATTTTATTTTTATCTCCCCACATCTCTTACATCATTCCCCACCGCTTCCCTTCCTATTTATCATGATAATATACTTAGTGGAGATTGATAAACCTCATTCCTCCTCCTGTGTCCCTCACATGATGATTTCATATGTTTCCTTCTTGATTAAATTTTGGTTCCTATCGGTGATGCCCTCACCTTAAAACTCATATTTCTCTTTTAGTTTTACCTTCTCCCTCACTAATCCTCGCTATTTCTAAACGCTAAACCAAATTAGGGTGTTTTAATTAGTTTATTTTGATTTATTATGGTTTTTGAGAACCATGTAGAGTCCAATTCTAGTGGAATCATTCAAGGGAAGCTTGTTTCTCTACAATTCAAAGTATATTTCCCCTTGAATTTTCCATAAAATCAATGAAATATGATTAATTATTATTTTAATTACATATTTTTTTAGCTAGTGAGATTATTACATATTAATACAGATTATTTTAACGGTAAAATCATGTTTTACAATATTTTCACTTCAATAATTATCAATTTCACAAACAAAAATCATGGAACAAATCTATTTTAATTAATTTCAACCAATTATAATTTTTTATACTGTATGAAAAATTTAGTAAAGGATTTTTAAATATTCATTTCATTTGTCTTAAAAATAATGTCTTATTATCTCTTTATTTTTTTATTTTCATTTAAATTATTTCTTGATATGTGAAGTGCTGATAACATGTTATATGAATTTGATGGATTAAAAATATGAGGGTAAAAGAGGTATTCTAATATATCAGTGGTTATGGACATATACATAGAGTCACAAAGACATACATATTGATATCTATGTACAAATTCAATAGAGGAAATGATAATTTATACATTATGAGTTATATATATATATATATCTATATATATCTATAAATTTTTTAATTGTATATGGGTATTAAAAAAGAGAAACATTCGATTTTAAATT
Source organism: Viscum album (assembly GCA_963277665.1). Lineage (NCBI taxonomy): Eukaryota > Viridiplantae > Streptophyta > Magnoliopsida > Santalales > Viscaceae > Viscum > Viscum album. The sequence goes on along the minus strand of OY728135.1, from coordinate 1,540,691,001 downwards.
GATATTGAAACACTATTTTTATGAAATATTTTAAGGGGTTTTTTCAAAATATATTATGTGCCCTATATAGAAATTTCAAAATTTTGGATTCACATTTTACAATTGTTTGATAAATAAAATAAATTTGATTTAGTTTCCATGGGTTTTCTATTTTTTGTTGATATATAAAATCGTGTTTTGAGGGATGCTTTCATGTTCATTGATGTTTTAGGGTGTGTTTCATTTTTATTCATGTGATAAATCCTTTGATGGAGAAAAGGTTATCATATGGGAACACCAGATAATTAGTCTATTATATTATGAAAATTAAACATGGAAAAGGTATTCCCTCCATATCCTTGGAACTATGCTACTCCACTAATTAAACTACACAATCGTGATGTGGATATGGTAACTATTATAAAATTGGTTTTTTCATATCTAGTATCTCATGAATGGTAATGATATTGAATGGATCGATCAATGGATGTATGAAAATCATAGGAAGAGGCTTAAACATAGTATCCTAGGGGATTCTTACAATGATTGATTTGTTTAATTACTTTTTTTAATTCATTTTGAAAGAAAATAAATTGTATATTTTATGTTTAGTAAAATGTTTCACTAAAAACAATGATTTTGGGTAATATTTAAATAAAAATGTTTTATAATAAATTAATATACCTCCTCAATTGAGTATTATACTATTTTTTAAAACAATTTAATCAATATTTTGGATTCTAAATAAAACATTAGAATCATATCTAATTTTATAATTTTATTTCAAAATAACTTATAATGGATCTTTATTTAATGAATATACATGGGTTTTGGTTTACATGGAATGCCTACTAATCCTGTTAACATAAACATATTTATATATATTCTTGTTTTTTGGTTTAGGTTATTTCATTCCCACCCAAGTGGTATTAATATTTTTATAGATGATTGTGACTTTTATAGTCACCTTTATCCATGTTCTTTGTTTTATTAATTTCATTTAAATTCATTTTATAAATAGACAACTTAATATTTCATTATTTTCTATAGATTTAGGGTTGTTAAATATAAATATTATTATTTCATGTAAAGGCATCTCATTGCATTATATTGAGCATATGTCTATTATAGGGGAGGGAGACTGTTGATGATTGGAGGAATTAGTGTAAATATTTTTTTATATGGCTATATATTACTTATATAATATATTCATATATTTATATAAATTAATAATCACCTTAAATATATAGAGTGTTCATTCCTAACTCTACTATTAATTATCTCTCAGTATTTAGGAAATTTCATCACACTATATGTACATTGATTCCTTGGAACATGTCTGTCATGAACCGTCCCCTGGGGCCCATGTCGTGACCTCCCCAATCCCGTCTTAAATAGGCCAGGGGGTGACTAGCACCGAAAGGCATATTCCCTAAAACTGGGAATCCATTGCCTTTATAACCTATAAACACACGCAACCAACCACATAACAAGATATGTACACAAGTAAACTGTATAGCTAAAAGAGTACTAAATGTAAGAGGGGTTGGAATAAAAGCCCAACAGTAAAGGTACAAGTACAGCTAAAAATATAATACAATGGAAGAAAGATAAATATATCTACCAGGTCATCCTCTGATGTTCCTACCTGAAGGGTAGGTACAGATCGCCTCCTCAGCACTCCACATCCTCCTGTCTCCTCTGCGTACCGACACGCCGTACGGTCCACCTCCGGGCACCATCTAGTCCTGGCACCCTTAGCCTCAATCAACGTTGTTCTTATTATGCACTAAACACAACAAGGTGAGAATGATGCCCGTATGAGGGTGAGTATAATGATACATAGTAGAGACCCTGAGACCCTCTAAGTCTCACAAAATCCACAAAGGATAAACCATAAAAGCACGTAAACCAGTGAAAATCATACTTAGCTATATTCCTATACATATAACTAAGTTATCAAACATTACCCATCTCTTAAATGAAGAAACACAAGGCCTAACTCCTTATACAAAGTACAACTGTTCCACATAGGAATGATTACCACGAAGGTAAGTACCACCCAGGTATGCCACATAGAAGAATACCACAAAGGTAACACGCTAAAGGTAAGGACCACTCTGGTACGACACACAAAAGAATTACACAAAGGTAACGACTCAGCTCACACTAGGTATAACTTATTTAAAAAAGTATAGATGATTAGATGTAACTACTGAATCATCTTACTTTGTTAAGAGGAATACCCATGTACGATCCTAGTACATTATCAGACCCACACAGGATCCTTGTACAGCCGACCCATATAGGATCCTCGTACATCATTATACCCACATAGGTTCCTAGTACAGAAGACCCACACAGGATCTAAGAGTAGTCACACAAGGATTCCCTGAGAGGTTCCATGTGGGATCCTAAAATACAGACCCACAAAGGATCCCTTTCTCAGGTTACAACCATCTACGGGATTCCCGCACTAAGCTCATGTAATTCTTGGAGGTTCTACACATCAATACATAGGTCCATACTACAACTACCAGGATATCCCACGAAGATGTATCCCAAAGGACCACCATGTAATAGGGGTCTCAACGCAAAAGACGGTGCGTCAATCGGACGCTCAACCTGTAAGTTATTATCTATTTAGTCCCAAGGGCCTAGTTAAATTCAATCTCGATCCAACCCAAATGTACCCCAACATTATCCAAATCTCAAGTGGGATATACCAAAAGGACCTCCCCACTTGAAGGTTTACGGAACCGCAGATGGTTCGTCAAACGAACACATGGTGCCAAAGTAATGGCCAAAAGAGAGATTATGGGTCCAAGTTGGTCTATTTCTGGTCCAACCAGGTTGGACCGACCCAACCTATCCAGACCTTGGCCTGGGCCAACCTGGCCCGGTTTGGGTTGAACCGGCCCACGCTGGGCGGGCCGACCAACTCTGGGCAGCCTGTCCCACGTTGGGCGGCCGGGGCTGGATAGCCCGCCTGGGTGGATCATCCTGGCCACGTGCAGGGGGGGAGTCATGTGCCCCCGCTCCTACTAACCAAAAGGCCGAATCATCTTGGTCACCTGGAAGCATGTGGGACCCGCTGCGGGTCCCACTAAGTCTTTCTTGGCCTATCAAAACAGTCGGGCCTTGGTCCTCCCAACGGCGCGTCATGTGTTGCAGCTCCGCAGCCGACCGAACGTGGGCCGTGCCTCCACCATCCTCCATTGCCATGTAGGCCACAACTCTTTGCTCAGAAGGAAGTGTGTCTTGCGCTGCCCCTCCACGGCCGACCGAATGGAGGCCACCCTCTATCCACCACCGCAGCCGAAGGGCCACAACTCTTCTTCGGGGGCATAGTTGTGCTGCTGCTGTCTTTACGGCTAGTAGAAGTGCCATCCGCCGTTCCTGATCCCCACCAGTGTCATATACCATCCCCCTCCATCGCAATGAACATACTAAGAACCACAAAGATTTTTAGGAGGAGTCGAGACATGTTCATTTAGTTCATACTCTCTGTGTTAGGGTGGTAGCAAGGGGTTCAAATATTTCTTGAATCACGAATAATTTTCCAAAACATAAAAGGGGAAATTAAAAACCACAACCCCTGCCTCGGTGGTTCCATTGAATATCAATGAGGAGGAATGAATGGACGTCAGTTTGTTCTCATCAAAGATGTTGGCATTCGTTGCCTCTACATGGTGCTTCCGATTGGGGATGAAGGTCATTTCCTTTTTCTTCGTTGGAGATGGGGAATTCTTCGTTGGAGATGAGTTTCTCCAAAGTTCTCTCAATTTCCTCCCTTCCACCAACGATTTCTCCCCATCCGTAATAAGGATCCCACACAAATAAAATATGTTTGTTAATGTTTAATTTGAGTTGGAATAGTTAATCAATTGATGATTCATAATTAAATGGGAGAATAAATAATTTGTATTTGAAAGTTTTTTATCCCTTAAAGTGGGGTCCTGGTGGTCCCCAGCACCATAGTTTTAAATTTGGGGGTTTCTATAGCTCAGGTGGTCCCCACAACCGAGCATTACAAAAAGAGATTATAAAAATAATATAAATTTTTGTTTTATTTTTAATTTCAACGAAAATGAAAAAAACATCTTTCACCCTCAACCTACTACGATAGAGGTGAAGGTCTCCTTAAGTGAATACTAGCGCTGCGAGTTCAACGATTCCCTCGAATAACAATTCTGAGCACTGGTTCGAAAGTTACAAAAACTCACTCATACATTTACTGAACGTACCAAAAAAAGTTCAGAAATTCATTCCGGGCACACAAGGCCTCAGAATCACATGCCGTCAATTTTCATGGTTTCCTAAAATTTCCATATAATTAAAAAAAATACATGTAATTTATGGGTCTTTACATTCTCCCTACCTCTGGGATTTGCATCCCTGAAATCCACATCACAAAAACAAGGAAAAAAAGTCGGGGTAATGAGCACGAATCTGAGCCTCTTGCTTCTATGTTCTCTCCTAGAGGTTCTCATACTACCATAAAACACGAACCAGAGGTATCGACCACCCACTAAGGACCCACTCCTCTCGATCCTCAATCTCTACAAGAACCTTCATAAACATCACCCCATAATCAATGTCCAGCTCGACGTGGTCGATGGAGTGGGATGGGACATTCGCGTATCTCCTCTGCTAGTATATGTGGAAAATGTCATGAAACTAGTGAAAATAAGGTGGTAGAGCTAGGCGGTAATCCACATCACCTACTCTACTAAGGACCCAAAAGGGTCCAGTGAACCACAAAGATAAATTTCCACCCTATCCAAATCTCTGCAATCCTCATCGAGGTGAGACCTGTAGAAAGACGTGATCACAATCCTTGAACAACATAGGTCTATGTCTCCTGTGGGAATAAGACTTCTTCTTGATCTAGCAGTCTTCATATACTATTGGATGATCTATACCTTCTCTGTGGTAGCCTATACCATATCTGGTCCCATGAGTGCTGACTCCCCTATGTCAGTCCAGCACAAAGGCGATCTGCATGGTCGGTCATACATCCACTCGAAAGGTGTCACACCAATGGTGGAGTGATAACTGTTGTTTTATGAAAACTCCACCAAAGGGAAGTGATCCTCCCAGTTGTAACCGAAGTTGAGGACTGAAGCATGCAACATGTCCTTGAGTGTCTGAATGGTCCGCTTAGTCTGGCCATCTGTCTTAGGATGGAATGCGGTGCTCCAAAAATGATGCTTCTCAAAGGCCTCCTAAAACCCTTTCCATAGTTGGGAATTAAAATTTGTATCACGATCAGAGATCATCATTGAGGGTACTCTAGGTATCCACACAATCTCCTTCACCTAGAGGTGTTCCATTCTCTCTACTGAACCCTGCTCTCTGATTAGTAGGAAGTGGGCTGACTTGGTGAGTTGGTCGACTATCACCCAGATAGAATCATTAACTATGGATGTACATGGAATTCATGTCATGATGTCCATGGATATACAATCCCACTTCCACTCTGGGACCTCTAAAGGCTAAACTAAGCCTTCCGGTACCAGATGTTTCTCCATCACTTTCTGACAAGTGAGGAACCGAGGGAAAAACTCTGCTACTGCTTTCTTTATTCCCGGCCACCAGTGCTATAGTGAAAGGTCCCGGTACATCTTCACCAATCCTGGATGTACTGCTAGTGGGGATGTGTGGACCTCTCTCAACACTTCCTATCGAAGCGACACTGGTACAATGGTACATCCTTTGAAAATGATTTTTTTAAGGTGGAGCTTCGGTCAAAGACCAAGGTAGTATTTATTTCTCAAAGAAAGGAGTTACAAAAGTCTGAAAGACGGAATCTTATTACAATCCCTATCATAAAAGGGGAGCGAAACATCAGGCAACTCATTAAGCCAGGTAACATCCTGACTGACCCCTTTGTTGGCAATAATATCAGCAACCATGTTCGCTTCATGGAACACATGTGTGGCAATGTAATCGAGGTCCATGAGCGAAGAAAGGCATTTAATCCATTGAGGGGTAAGAGGCCATGCGAATTGCACCACCCCTTTCCAAATAGCTTGAACAACAGTGGTTAATGCACATTCAATCCATAGTTTGTGCCAACCATTTTGTTTGGAAAATTCCACTGCATGAATAACACCCATCATTTCCGCTTCCAAACATGAGGTCATGCCACATCCACCGAAGAAGCATCCAAGGCATCTGCCAAGGGAGTCTCTGAAAATGGCACCACAACCTGTCGGACCCAGGGTTCCTCTAGAGGTGCTGTCGAAATTCACTTTGATCCATCCTGGAAGTAGAGCTTGACAGAAGACCTAAAAGGTGTGCTGAGGTTTCTTATAAGATCCCACAATCCGAAGGCGGCGAAGAATCTCAAAATCACCAACAGAGTTGTCATAATGATCTTTCTGAAGAGAAGCGGCATCCTTGATGGCAATGAGAATACACATTTTACCTGAATTGAAACTGAAAGTGCAATAATTATGATTGAAGTTATTTCTGTCATACTAGATCACATGCAGGAGTTCCACCACTGCAGTCAGAAAAAGGTTCTTGATTTTCTTCGAAGAGTCCCAATTAACACAGAGCTGCAAATGGGAGTTGATAGTAGTTGGAATACACCATCTGCAACCAAAAATGTCAAAAGTGAAATTCCAAAGAGCTGCAGCTGTAGCACAAGTCAAAAACAAATGGTTAGCATCCTCGCGATGTTGATTTCATATATGACATCTAGAGCAAAGAGGAATCCCAAAGTATTGAAGGCACACATCAGTGTGGACCCTATTATGGCAACACGCCAAATAAGAGTAAGTCTTTAGGGCTTGATCCATGGTTTATTAAAGGCTATCAACCAAACACAATTAGAAACAGAATTGTTGAAATTGTTTTTGTAGAAACTTTTGGAGTCAAGGACTCCATTAAATGTAGGTTCCCAAATGAGGAAATTTTCCATGTTAGAGAAAGGATAGTTTTCAACGATGTGACGGATGTGATTTGGAAGATAGATGTTTTGGGAGTTAATTACATCCCTTATAGTGTAGTGGGTATTTCCAGGAGAAGTGGTGGATGTCAACATTAAGATTAAGGGGACACCAGTCCAGTTGTCCATCCAGAAATTCAAAGAGGAATTAGCACTAACCATCCACCTAGAGTTATCCATGATATTAAGAAAAGAATTTATAATGGAGGGACATATGGAAGAGTTGATGTGACCAAATTTTCCATTTCGAAGCTTGGTAACAAATCTTTTCTTGACGAAGTCCAGAGAATCAGAGTTGTTATGAGTCAGATTCCAAGTCATCTTCACTTGAACAGATTCATTGAAAAGCTTAAGGTTCTTGATACCAAGACCACCCTTGTCCAAAGGTTTGCAACAAGTGACCCAAGGAATGGTGAAAAGTTTTCTTTCAATCATACTACCAGACCAAACGGAATTTTTAATATAGGCATTGATTTTCTTGAGAAGGCTGGCATGCCAGTTGTACACCATCATTGAGTAAACCATCTTGGAGACCACCGTAGATTTAACAAGACAAATTCTGCCAACCATAGAAAGAGATTTACCCTTCCAGTCTGAAAGTTGATTGGTAATTTGATCAACACTGTTGTGGAAATAATTGGATTTTGGTCTTTCCCAAAAAATGGGAACACCCAGGTATGTGAAAGGAAAAAATCCTTCTTTGATTCCTAGATAATTAATGATGTGACTTTTTCTAGTGGGGGAAAAGTTCATCCTAAATAAAACAAAGGATTTGTTCCAACTTATTGCTTGACTCGAAATGTCTTCATAATGAGCCAGAGAACTTTTGAGGTTTTTGATGTTCCTTTTATCAACCTTTAAAAATAAAATAATATCCTCAGCATAAAAAAGATGTGTAGTAACATTTAAATTTCTAGAATCCTGAATGGGATTAATCTTGTTTTGATTCACAAGGATTGTAATAAGTCTACTTTGATAGTCTTCAGCAATAGAAAAAAGGATGGCAGAAAGAGTATCACCTTGACTAACTCCCTTGGTGCATTTAAAGAAGCCTTTCGGGGTCCCATTGACAATAACAAAAAATAAATCCGAATTAATTGAGGTGCAGATCATGGAAATAAAAGTATCATTGAACTCAAATCCTTCAAGCACAATTAAAATAAAACCCCAATCCATGGTGTCAAAAGCTTTCCTAATGTCTAATTTGATTGCCACACTACCTCCTCTAGTAACCATATTCAGCAGATTCGTGCATTCTGAGGAAAGGAAAATATAATCTTGAATTTGTTTCCTTTGATAAAGCCAAATTGGTTCCAAGAAACAATTTTATTAGAAATAGAGATGAGCCTACTAGCAAGGAGTTTAGTGATAATTTTATAGAGGGTGTTGATGAGAGAAATAGGCCGAAAAAGGTGGATCTCAGCGGCATTGTCCACTTTGGGAATAAGAGTCAGAAATTGAGCATTTATCCAATGAGGGAGAACACCATTGGAGAAGAATGATTTAACCAGTTTACAGACATCCACCTGAATGAGATCCCAATAATGTTGGAAGAAGCCGTTGTCGAAAACATCAGGTCCCAGGGCACTATCAGGTTTGAGACTAAACACAGTGTCCTTAATTTCATGATCCATAGGTATGCCTAAATTGTGATCATTGTCCTCAGCAGTGACCATATTAGGTATGATGTCAAGGAGAAGATTATTTCCAGCCTCCGGACCGTTGAACAAATTATAAAAGTAATCCACCACAAGGCTAGCAATGGAATCCTCAGTGTGAAGAAGAATATCATCAGCTTGAAGAAAAGAAAGCGGCCTACTGATTTTCCTGATTATTTGTAGGGAGTTGTAAAATTTAGTGTTTCGATCACCTTCCGAGAGCCATTTGGTTTTAAAGATTTGTTTTCACATGTTGTCTTTGAGCTTCAAAAGAGATTTAATCTTCAAAGAAGTAGTGATTTCAGGTTGAGAATCAAGAGAGAAATCAGAGCAAGTATTGGAGCCTTGAATGCGAATGAGGTCATTCTCCAAAGAGGATATGTCTGCATCAAGTTGTTTTGTTTTAGAAAATCACCAACCCTTGAGATGCTATTTCAGAAGTTTTAATTTAGCAATGCACGCAAAAGAATCATTTTGTCGATGCATGCCATCCCAAAAAGTCTTTATTATGGTAGAACAATCTGCGTCTTTTGTCCAAGCATTGTTAAATTTAAAAGAGAGAGGAGATTTTATTCTAGTGGTGATGAAGTTGACAAGAATGGGGTGATGGTCAGAGTTGATCCTGGGTAAGGTGATACTATAAATGGAGTTCCATTTATCAAGGGCAGAAGCATTAGTAAAGGCTCTGTCGAGTTTACTAGCTACTACCCTATTGAGGCATTTTCTATACCAAGTATACTTAGCACTAGTGAGATTGATTTCAATAAGATCACAGTCCTCGATGGAGGCCTTAAATTCTCTAGTTGAGATAGGAGAGTGTGGCGGTCCAATCTTTTCACTCGGAAGAAGAATGGCATTGAAATCACCAAGAACAAGCCAGGAATCCTGAATAGATCTAGATAGGGTAAAAAGGTCATTTTAAAGGGATCTTCGCTCTTGATATCTATTCTTAGCATATATCATTGTGCAGAAAGTGTGAATACCATCAGAGGAAAAATCAAAAGTAAATAGTTGGTCAGAAGTTTCAACAATATTAACAGTCTGTAAAGAAGAGTGATAGAAAATATAGAGAGTTTCAATAGATGATCCTTCCTTTAACGTACCAAGGAATTTGTAGCCAAAAGAGCACAAGGGTAAACATTTCGATGTAAAATTAGTTTTTTGGCTCAGCAATAGAAAATAATTTTGGTTTATGGGTCAAGATAATTCTCTTCAGCACAATAAAAGTGTCAGAGTTTTCTACACCCTAACAATTCCAAAATAAAAAATTCATTTGATCCTACGTTTGGAGTTAGAACTCCGTTTTTTTGATCCATCCGAGCCCTTTTTCCTTGTTGAACTTTTGGTTCCATGAGAGGCTATTGGGCTGGATTGTTTTCCCTATTTATTCTTGGAAGAAGCAGCAGAGATATTAGATTCATTTTTAATAGCATCGTCCTGATTTTTCTCCAAAGAGATTGTTGGGAAATCTTTTGGAGGTGATTCAGGTATGAGAATATCAGAGGTGCTGGTGGAGATAGTCACAGTGCCCATAGGGCCCACTGCCACTATCTGACCATTTAAGCATGACACCTTGGAGGTGGTATGCATTTCGTTGGAAGACAACACCTGCTCTGGGGAGTCTTTAGTATTTTTGGTAGAGTTAGTCTTCAAGTTCTGAATCAAATGGGTAACCTTTGAGAGAGACTCAGGCTGATGAGGTCGGCCATGTTTCCCATGTAAGCATACAACATCCTTGGCAATGAGTTGTAGACTCACTGCAGTAGGAATATATTTATTATCGCAGCAAGTGGGAGATGAGTAGTTACCTGCAACCGCCAGTGTCTTCTTACCTGCATCCACAGCTTCTTCAACTTGAATACAAGTTTCTTCCTGTTGTCCATCACACAAATCAACAGGGTGGCTCATGTATTAGGGGTTAGGTTCCATGTTCGACTGCTCGAGGATGGACAACACCGAGTTTTCGATCTCATCCCTTAAAGTGATATCAATGGCTTTGGATTCCTCCTCCTCCACCATATCCGACCACTTGACACCAGAGGACTCTCCCGAATGGGCGGATTTTTTCACCCATTTCACATTATTTTTCTACGGGACATCATCCTTATCGGAGGAGGCAACTGGAGGTTTCTTCTTTCTACGGACCAGAGTCCAGTCATCAACCTTCAGCGGCTCCTCCTGGTTTTTCACTTGGCTCTTCATGACGCAGCAATTTCTAAGAGAATTCCCCACGATTTTTCATAGATCATATAATGGTGGCTTGCATTCATATTCCAATCGCACCTCAGTTTTATATTCATTGGCGTTGAAGGTCACGAGATCTGGCATCTTATGGTCCAAATTAATCTCAACCAGCTCCCGCGTGTACATTCCTAGTTTTGCATTCAGTGTTCGATGATCAATCTTTAGTGGGGTGCTGATGCCAGAGGCAATATCGCTTAATATTTTAGGGTGCCAGAAGAAGAAATTCAACCCGTGGAATCAAACCCAGATCTGCGCTGTCGTATTTCTGTGAGTGTGCGGGGTGAACGCGAAATCCCATTCGGATAATTGAAGGAACCCTGGCTTCAAATGGATGTTTCCAATCTTCCAGACATGATCCAACTCATCCTGCGAGCTAAGGAGGATGTGAAAATATCCGCCCCCGATAGGGAACAGTTTCCAGTCACTAAATCCCCAGATGTGCGAGATCCATGGCTTGATATCCATGGCAGGCCATGGTTTATCTCCTTTCGAATACGAGATGTGGCCCATAATAGTGAACTTACAGAAATGTGAATGTTGTTGTAAGGCCTCGGGGTCGGCTTCAACCGCAAATCGTTCATCCTCCATTTTTCTACAGAGCAAGGATTTTTCCGAGGTGTTTGTGCATAGATCTATAGATTTAAGATCATCAAGGAAGGATATCGGCTTAGGATTATCATTCGGTACATCTTCATCCTTCCTCGCCAATTTGGCACTGCCCACGCAGGCTTTCTCCAAATCCCAGTATGGAACGAAACCCTACATCTGAACAGAGGATTAAAATTCGCACCACGCGCGATCGAAGAAGATGAACCCTAGCCTCCGCAAGGTCGCTGCTGAGAGCTCTCGCAAGGCCATCTTCTCCCTATTTTTATTTATTTTGTATTTTTCATTGATTTCCCTCAAACCCGATAGAGTTGTAGATTGATTTTGGACAATTTATCCTTTGAAAATGATGATGTGCTCCCCACCTTCAAAAAAAATCCATCAGGTGCATTTCATGTGAATATCTGAGCACATAGAGCCTCGCAGTCAGTATCCCCACACTGAACATCCCTGACATTTTGAGGATGTGGGGGAGGGACTGTCAGAGACTGAAGAAAAGCTGCTCCCTCTCGATCCACAATGGATATATGCAATGCGGCCAGCTACTCCATTGCCTCACCTGGCAGTTGTATACCAGATCTCCTGGTGAGTTCATTTGATACTACATTCCCCTTCCTTGGAGTACAGACTATCTCGAAGACATAGTCCTAGAAGAACTCAAGACAACGCCAATGTCTTAGGTTCAGGTTCTTCTAAGAGAGGATATACCTGAGACTCTTGTGATCTGATTAGACTATGAAATGTTCGCCCATCATGTAATATTGCCACATCATCAAGGCGATGACCACTACTACTAACTCCAGGTCATGGGTAGCATAGTATTACTCATGTTGTCTCTGTTGTCGAGAACCATATATGATCACTGGTCTCTCCAACATAAGGACACATCTGAGTCCAGTCCCATATGTGTTGTAGTAAAATATGTACCCAACGTCATCCTCTCGAAGCCTCAATATGGGGGCATTAGTCATCCTCTTCCTCAGCTTCTGAAAACTCCTTTGGCATCTCTCTAACCACATGAAGGGTTTCCCCTTATTCATCAACACTGAAAAAGGTGCTACAAATCTGGAGAAATCTCGCACAAAGCTCCGGTAGTATCTAGCCAAAACTGAGAAACTCTGTACCTCTGTCACACTCCTATGTGGCTCCCAAGCATGTACCTCCTCAATCATCACTGGATCCACTGCAACTCCAGCCTCTGATATGACATGTCCCAGAAAGTGAAGCTTTTTGATCCAGAACATGAACTTCAAGAGCATTCCATAAAGATAGTTCTCTCAGAGTGTGTCCAGAACTATATGCAAATGACAGGCATGCTCCACCTCAGTAGTCGAGTATATCAGAATGTTATCAATGAAGACTACTACAAAGTGATAAAGGTATGACTGAAAGATCATCTTCATGATTCCCATGAACACTACTAGAGCGTTGGTTATGAAGAACGACATAATAATAAACTTTTAATGGTCATAAAAACATCTTAATGTTTTCTTCTGTACATCTTCAACTTTCACTCTGAGCTAGTGATAGACTTACCTGAGGTCTATCTTCAAGAACCACCGTGGTCCCTTCTGCAAATCAAAGAGATTGCCAATCTTTGGAAGTGGGTACATGTTCTTCACGGTCACCTGATTTTGGTGCTGATAGTCAACACTAAGTCTCAAGATACCATCCACCTTTCTGGTAAATAAAATCAAGGCTGCCCGAGGAAAAACACTAGGACGGATGAATCCCATCCCCTATAAGGCTTCTAGATGTACTCGGAGATCACGAAGCTTCGTGGGAGCCAACTGATATGCTGGTGTAGATATCTGTGTTTTCCTTGGGTACACAAAAATGTAAAATTCCACCTCTCTACTAGAAGGTAGACTCTGAATATCGTCGGGGAAGACATCTGCATACAGTTCCACCACTACAAGATAGCTCAGACTCTCCATGTCAACCGCTCTGTGGGTATGGCTAGCCAACTAATGTGTAATCAGCTGAACTCTTCTCCGGGTAAGTCCATATTGTGCTGAAAAGGCTCCTTTCTCACCAGTGAATATAAACCGGGTCCTATCCGTGTAGACACACATTACTTTGCGCCTAATACAGTCAATCTGAGCAAGGAATCTAGATAACTAGTCCATACCCAAGATGAAATTGTAAGGCCTCGACAACGCCACTAGGAGATCCCATATGAATCTCTCGCCTACCAGAGTTAGCTCACACTACTGGCACCTATGTGTAATCATAGAATCCTATACCGTTGGAGTCTCTACCCATAAAGATCGATCCAACAACTCCATTGGAATTTCCGACCTCCAAATGAGGTCCGTGGAAATAAATGAATGACTGGCACCTATATATATAGGTACTGAAACTAAGGTGGAGTAGACACAGATCATACCTTGTATCATCTCTAGAGTGCCATGATCGTAGGCCTCAGCTACATGGAACCGAGCTCGCCCCTGTCCACCTGCTCCCTATGGTCGGGGTGGACCACCTGGTGGTGGTGGCAGTAAAATCTCAAATTGTTGACCACCGCCAGTTGCACGACCAGCTCCTCTACCATGTTTGAATTCCCCATACGGACCTCCTTAGTTGAACCCCTGCCTCAGACTAGGCGGTCCTTCAACCATTTTTTGATCATCCATACGGCAGTTCGGGCAGTCAGGAGCTATGTGACACTGCCCGACGCATGTGAAACACTACCTAATCCTCGCATGACTGGATCATTATCTGGTACCCCGCACAACCAACCGTGAATCCTACAGTCATCCACCTATATGTCTGGTCCTCTTAGAAATATTTTTCATCTATCTGCTACCAGCTATAGAAGGCTCCACTACGTGATGACTGGTGGCAGGTCTCACTGCTGATGACAGCTCAGTAAGAAAACTCTCCACTAAGAGGGCTCACTCGAACACCTCTACCTGCATCGGAATGCTGAGAGAAATCATCGAAGCCCTGACCTCCGGCCTGAGTCTCTTATCAAAGGTTCTGGCCCTATATAATGGTTCTCTCACTATATCATTGGAGTTGCGTGAGAGGTGAGTGATCCCCGCTGAGTATCGAGTCATAGTCATGCTACCCTACTCTAGATGAAGAAGATCCTGAATGCGCACTACGTGAAGGGGCGTTGGGACAAACTCTTCCCAAAATAGGCTCTCTAAGTCTACCTAGAGAAGTGTCACCTCATCGTGAACCTTTAGCATCAATCTCCACCATCTACCTACTGCTGCATATAGAATACTAGCGGCAAGGTTCACCATCATATTAGCTATTGTCCCTACCAGTTGGAAGACTCTCACTACGGCCTCCAACCAATCCTCTACCGCATATGGGTTCGTCTCTCCCCTGAACCTGGGTGGACTCTGGTTCTAGTACTCATGCAACAAGCTCAAGAGGTGTGCACTCTCTACTGTTGGGGCTGGTGGGATCGGTGGCCTAATGGGTAATGGTACCGCTGGTTCCTCTACTGGATATGGGCCCTTAACCGAGGCCTCATCGCTTGGGGGGCTATCCTCGCATACTATACCCGGAACCCTAGCTGGCTTTGTACGTAGAGGTATCCTAAAATGAAACAGGTGTGCCGTACATTATAAGTATTATTGGGTGAGATGACTCAAAGTGTTCCCAAAGAAAAATTTTCAAAACACACATGCAATATGTGTTTTCATGCACTTCCTTAGAAATTAGAAGTTAGGGTCCTGGTATATGGATACATCGCCCACCGCCACAACAATATATTTCTTAAACTAATAACCACACTCACTATACTATAACTATTTCCATTAAAAGATTAGATTACTATGTTATATTGTAGAACCGACTGCTCTAATACCAATTTGTCATGACCTGTCCCCCGGGGCCCATGTCGTGACAACCCCAAGCCCGCCTTCATTAGGCCCGGGGCTGGTGACTAGAACCGAAAGCTGTATTCCCTAAAACTGGGATGGGATTGGCATTATAACCAATAAACATACTCAACAAAGCACACTAAAATATATGATCACAAGTAAACTGTATAGAAAAAAGAGTGATGAAAGTAAGAGGGTCCAGAATACAAGACCAACAGTAAACGTACAAGTACAGTTAAAAAATAAAACTGAATAAATAGAAACACATCTAGTGGTACATCCTCCAGGGTTCCTACCTGAAGGGTAGGTACAAATCACCTCCTCATCCCTCCACGTCCACCCTTCTCCTCTGTGTACCGACACGTTGTATGGTCCACCTGCGGGCACAATCCAGTCCTGGTACCCTCAGCCTTGATCAATGTTGACCATTGTCTGCACCAAACACAACAAGGTTCGGGAAAAGCCCGTGTAGGGGTGAGTATAACGATACTCAGTAGAGATCTCGAGACCCTCAAGGTCTCACAAAATCCACAATGGATAAACCATAAATCATGTAGACCGATGACAACCCTACTTTGGTATATGACCATACATATACCTAAGTTACTAAATTTAACCCATCTCATCCATGAGGAAACATAAGGTCCAACTACTTATCCAAAGTACAACTATTCAACGTAGGAAAGATTACGATGATGGTAATTACCACACAGGTACGTCACATTGAAGAATACCACAAAGGTAAAACCATGACGGTAAGTACCACTCAGGTACGCCACACAGAAGAATACCACAAAGATTATGACTCATCTCACACTAGGTATAACTTCTGTACATATGTATAGATGATTAGATGTATCTACTAAATCATCTTAATCTGTTAAGAGGCATACCCACGTAGGATACTAGTATATCATTAAACCCACACATGATCCTAGTATAGAAGATCCACAAAAGATCCTAGCACATCATCAGACCCACACAGGATCCTAGTACAATAGACCTACACAGGATCCTAGTACATCATCAGACCCACATAGGATCCTATTACAACAGACCCACACAAGATCCAAGAGTAGTCCCACATGTATTCCTTGAGCGGATCCATTTGGGATCTAAAAATACATACACACAATTTATCTCTTTCTCATGTTACAGCCAACAACTAGGTTCCCTCACTAAGATCTCGTTATTCCGGGAGGATCCGCTCCTCAAGCCACAGGTCGATACTCCAACTTCCCTGATGTCCCACGAAGAGGTATTCTAAAGGACTGCCACATAATAGGGGTCTCAATGCAATAGATGGTGGGTTAATTGGATGCCTGGTCTGTAAGTTATTGGCCTTTTAGTCCCAAAGGCCTAGATAGATTCGTGCTCGATCAAACCCGACCATACTGCAACATAATCCAAATCTCAGGTGGGGTATATCAAAAGGTCCTTTTCTCTCCATGGTTTCTGGTTCCATAGACGATTCATTGAACAAGCGTTCGGTTCCAAAGTTATGGTCATAAGAGCGATTATGGGTCGATGTTGGTCTGGGTATGGTCTGATACGGTCGGACTGACCTGATCTGGCCCGACACGGCCTAGGTTGAACTAGCCCACTGGGCAACCCATCCCGCGTTGGGTGGCTCAGACCGCGCTGGTCAGACCGGCTTAGTCATCCCGGCCTGGGTGGCCTGGCATGGCTACATACAGGGGGGAGTCGCGTGACCCTCTCTCTAACTCATTGAATGGATAAAGACGTTTGGTATCCAGGTAGCACATGGGGACCCATCGTGGGACACGCTAGGTCAAGATCGGCAAGCTGAAATGGCGGGCCCTTGGTCCTCCTGACGGCGCGTCGTGTGCAGCCGCTCCGCGGTAGGCCAAACGCCGACTTCCTCTTCACCCTCCACCACAGTTAGGTGGGCCACGACCCCCTTGCTCTGATGGTGGTGCGTCCTGTGCCGCCCCTCCACAACTGGCTGAATTCCATCCTCCCTCTGTCCACCGCTGTGACCGATAGGCTGCAGCTCATCTCCGACTACGCGGTCGTGCCACTGCCGTCTTTATGGTCATCTGTGGTGATTTCCACCGTTCCAGACTCCCACTGGTGTCGGATACCATCCTCCTCCATCATGAACAACATACCAAGAAACCCATTGATTTTGCGGAGGAGTCAGGCCGTGTTCGTTTGGCCCATACCCTCCACGTTATGGTGGTAGATAGCGGTTCAAGTATTTATTGAATCATGAATAATTGTCAATAATAGAAAAGGAGAGATTCAAAACAACAACCCCTACCTTAGAGGTTCCATTGGAGATCGATGTGGAGGGAAGGACAGATGTCAGTTTGTTGTCATCGAAGATGTCGGCGTTCATTGCCGCTGCATGGTGCTTCTAATGGGTACTCGAGGTTGGTTCCTCGTTCTTCATTGGACATGGTGGTGTTATTCTTTGGATACGAGTTTCTCAAAAGATCAATCAATTTCCTCCCTTCTGCCAATGATTCTCCCCATCCAAAATGAAGATCCAACCCTAATAAAATATGTTTGTCAATTTTTAATTCAAGTTGTCATCATTAAACAATTTAAGAGGAATAATTAAATGGGAGAATAATTAATGGGGATTTGAATGTTTTTCTCCATTAAATTGGGGTTCGGTGGTCCCCACCACCATTGGTTTAAATTGTGGGTTTTTCTAGCTCGGGTGGTCCCCACCACCGAGAATTCCAAAAATAGATTATAAATATATAATAAATTTTTATTTTATTTTAGTTTTACGAAAAATCACAAAAAATAACTTTCACCCTTGACCTACTGCAGTCGTGGTGAATGTCTCCTTAAGAGAATATCGGCACTAAGAGTTCAACAGTACCATTAGATTTCAATTCCGAGCACTCATTCAAATGTTACAAAACCCTAATTGTAAGTTTAATGAACATACCAAAAAAAGTTTAGAAATTATTTCTGGGCACACCGGGCATGGGAATCACGCGCTATCAATTTTCGCATACTCGTAAAATTCATATATAATTAAAAAAAATTACATGGAATTTCCGGCTCTTTACATTGTCACTACCCTACGGTGACCGGGAACACACCATGGGTATCTCATAGGATGAATCATGAAACTAATTGAAGGATGAATTGTGATGGATTATAAAATTTTCCACATTATAGTTATTCATAATGTAAAATGGTTTCTCAAATAACCTATGAGGTTATGGAAGTACGATGTATCACTCCTTGGGATGAAAAATCTCATATTAAGGTATAATAAACATATATTTTTTGTATAAAATTCATTGTATTCATGAAAAGTTATTGGGTACTTCCTTAACTCACATGAGTTTTACAATTCCCTTTAGATATCCCAATGAATTATTTTATATGTTTTGTTGATGAATGTGTAGATAAAATGAATACACCAGGACCCGTGATTCCATAGGAACCCATCAGTTTCCTTTTAGATGTCACGTATGACGGGCCTATCAAATTCAAACAATGTGTGTTATTTTATATACTATGAGTATCACTTGTTACTCGTGATATTTATATCATTAGTAGTTATTACTGAGTTAATTTTTAAGAACATTCATAAATTAGAAAATGGGTAATCATATCTTCTCTTCGTTCATGTGAAATTGGGTTTCAAATCATATATAGGTTATTATACACTAGATTTTGAGATGGTTGTACATTATCTCCATTCTAATATACTTATAGAACCAAGAGATTTAGGATGACTTGATATTCCTCTATGTTTAAATTTAATTCATCCATATCACCTATTATACTTTGAGTTTGAGCTTACATGTTACAACATGTTTAATTATTGGTTTTTAATACATCATATTGGTTATATCTATACTCACCCATGTATAATATATATTCCCACACATGTTATATTTTTAAAGATGGCATATAGGTTGTAGATGATCTCGGAGGACGAGGAGATTGTGTGGATAATTCAATGATGAAATCAGATAGAAACCATGGTGGATGAGAAGTTTTTCTCTTTGGAGATATCATTATATAAAGACCAACACCTCTACACCATTCATGTTATTATTCCTTTTGGCCATTAGAAATATATTTTTTTGCTTCTTTTACATGGATTATAATATGGATTACCTTTTATGATCTGGTTGCTTGTGTCTAAAATTATATATATATGTAAATTATTTTTAATTTTTACATTTCAAATTTTTTATTTCTTAGGAGGAAATGAATTTTTTATTCATTTGAATTAAGCTAAGGACTTCTATTTTTGTGTGATATGCCAACTTCATGTTGGTCAATAACCGCTGCCCTATTTGAGGATCGATTAGGGATCCACTGTCAGCCTATTTTCTAACCATGAAGTAACCCTGTCATTTGGGTTATGTTATATATCTAGGATTGATTTGAGATTAGTCTATCAACAGTGCAGGGTGGGATATTTTCACAATCCTTATAATACATTCCATAGCAAGTATTGTTTGTATATGTAACATGTCACACTAACATGGGAACCTTATTAAAAATATTTTGTTTATATTCAATTATTTTTATAACCTCTAATTTTTTAATTAAACTAGTTTTAGGATATTTTAAAATTATATTATATTTTCAATTAATTTCATGCATATTGATTAGATAGACCAAATTTAGGATTTAATTATCCTATTTGTTTTTTGGAATAGAATGACTGGATTTATATTAATGATCATCATTAATATTATTATTATTTGGGATTAGAATTTGGTTTTAGTAATGATGAATGATTTTGTATTTGTAAGGAATTAATAAAAGTAAACACATGATGTCCAATAAATAAATTGGAGTCATTATAAAGTATAAAATTAGAGAAAGTAGAAAACAATTTTTAAGTACATGATTCATAATGAATATCATTAGAGTATGTACGAATAATTAAAATTGGGTACAAGATATATTTATAAACCATTAAAACAAATAAGATTCATTATTGTTTATATTAAATTCATATTGAAGTAGTTTAAAAACTAGAAAATTATTGTTATGTGTAAATAAAACATTGAGGATGTGTATAATTTAATGAAAAGATTATCAAAATATTTTCTTAGGGAATACTATTATGTTTGATACATAAGATTCATATTATATATATATAAATGTAATTAACACAACCACCATGTGTATATAATATGACCCTCCATCCATTGCCATTGGGGGGGTAAATTTGAATCATAATTGTCAATTTAGTAAGCATAATGTTCATGTCCTTGGTGAAAATATGATCTATCCATTTTCATGATGAATTAAAAATCACTAAAATCTGACGATAAGAAGACAATATAATTGGTAGTTCATACACTCCTATGATGAAGCATGATACAGGTCCTGATACACCATAGAATAATATTACCATGGCTCATAATATTATTTTAAGAACAATATGGTGAAACGCATGTTATTTCCTTCAATTTTGTACCATACTAACATAAATTATTTATAATTTAGTTTATGATGTACCAATGGTGGGTATCACATTCCAATATGGGATTACCTATACCCTCATAACATGTTTTCACATTATGTTGATGAAGTAGATTCAGTGTTGTCACATTTATTTGAAAAAATTATAACCATGACTAGTGGGGATCACTTTTATGGTTGGGAACATTATTCATCCATTGAAAAACACATATAAATAAATAAAACCACATATAAAATGAAGATCATATATAATTTATCATCCTACCATAGGAAGTGATCAGTTGAAGAAAATATAAAAAATTCATATATTGATGGTATTGCGAAGCTATCTGTACATGAAAGCAATCAAGGTAGAGAATATAGAAGTCTATAAGAGAAAGATTGAATGAAAATTAAAATGGAAGTATATGCTATAACTACCACATAATTTACATTACACAACACCAATATTTTATAATGAAAAAAGAACATATAAATGAGTACATTTATCATCACTAAAAAAATAATTTTTAAAGGTGTTATAACCAACATTGATAAAAGTGCCCATTTATCAGTGTATTTTTATCGCTGATAATGATAACCCTTTATTAGTGATTTTTTAGTGCTTATAGATTTTACATTTATCAGTTCTTTTCCTAGTGCTGAAAAAATATATATTTCATAAAAAATTATTTATCAGTATAAAAATTATATTAACATATGGATATATTTCAATTGATATAAATATAAAATATATTATAAAATATGATTTATATATAGCTAAATAAGATTTTATACTTAAAGTTGAAGATATTTAGTGAAAATGAATTATAAATTAGTTTTAAAATTATATTATTTGTTAATTTTTAAATTATTTTTTGTGATATTCATTTAAAAACAATTTGAAGATAGAAATAATAATAATAATAATAATAAATGTTATAAAATAAGGTGAAAATGTGACTCACTCTTTAAATAACCATAAATTTTGATCTGAGTGTCTATTAGGACTCTACTAAATATCAATTCAATTCTTATGAAGAGATCTACACCATCATTATTAATGGGTCCACTATCATTGACTTTTTGAGATCAAAATGGTTTAGAAGGTCTCCAAAATAGAGTTTTTTGTTGGGGTATCCCAATTTTTTAGCATTCGATGGAATTCTAGCCACTTTTAAGGGGGTATTCTAATCTTTTTTCATTGTATTATAAATTTATATTCAAGGATTAAACTCATAAGGTTGTTATTACCTTAAAATTTTATCATTCTTTATATTTCACTGTTATTTATAATTATGTATGTAGACATAGACACACACACACACACATATATATATTTGAATATATTTAAACATGAAAATTTAATTTTATAAATAAATATGTAATCATTTTTACATATATAGTATATATACAATTATTTAAACTATATCTAAATAAAAAATACTATGCATGTTATTTAAAATTTAAAATACGAGTATTTGTATACCTATGTAATGTGTGTCTGTGTTTATTAATCTATGTATTTATCAAAAAACTTATATATATTATATATATACTATAATATATGAATGTAAATATTAATATATAATCAATGTAAATAAATACAATTATGTGTTAATATATTTATAGATACACATATAATATTTATATATATATATTTACATATGTTACAAATATACTTTTATTTATTTATAAACACTCCCACCGATACAAAGATATTTTATAAATGTATTTTAAAATGAGCTTATTAATATGTATTAATATTATAATAAATATATAGATAATAAAATATGAAAATATATTTATAAATGTCAAAAAATTGATATCAAAGAAACATGGAGTAGTTGTAAGGGCACAAGCATGCAAGGGAGAGGTCTCGGGTTCGAATCTTGGGGAGGAATGGCTGCGAATGTGGTTGGGTGAGGGGGGGGTAGAACTATTAAAGGGGGTGGGGAAACTAGCAATATTAAAGGGGGTGGTGTTATGAGAACTGTTACTGGGGGTAGGGCAATTAAAGTGGTTTCAGGTGCTGATGACGGGTTGGTGGGTATGGTCAACACCAATTTCAATTTTTTTATTTGAATTTTTTTAGAAATTGAATTTTTCAGAGCTTTTATATTATCGTTGATAAAATGGGAACCATTTTAATCCCTATTATATAGAAATGGATTTTTATCACAATTAATGCATATTTATTGTGGATAAAAGATGTTTATGCAGTACTGTATTTTAGTTGTTGGGTGAATTGTATAAGTGTGTTCTTTTTTGAATAATTTTCTATTCAATTTGGATATAATTTCACTATATGTTAGTACTCATAGTGAGATAAAATTTTAATGAACTAACTGGTGTAAACCTTCCATATTGTCAAGGTCTGCACACAAAAACGTCCAAAGGGTGTTCCTTATCCACATGGGTAGGGGAAAAATGAAAGTGAATCAGAATACAATTTCCTGGAAACAATATCACCCTCAAAATAGAGTTAATTAAGGCAAAAATCATTTTATGAGGACCTGCTATTGAGCATCAATATGTGGGGAATTCGGGAAATAAAAAAAGGTGACATGAATAAATTGATGAAACAAATGAGTAAAAAACAATAATGATACAATCTATTTTTAACAGTAAACATGAAACATCTACGATAGATATACATCATGTCATAATGAAAAGGAAACTAAATGTGAGAAATAAGAAGATCAAACTAACTCATACAAAAATAACCCAAAAAACCGATAATTGATCCACGTTGTAAGAAAAACCTTATATGGCCCATGATCTATCATCATATCCCAACTCACTCATAATGGACAAAAAAGAGTGATGAAAACTAAAAAAATGTAACATATAACTCATATACAATTTATGATTAGTATAAAAACATTCCCCCATAGGCAATTGGGTGGCACAAGAGGGCAGGATTTGGGGTGGAAGTCATAGGGTCAACCTCTAGGTTGTATTTTCTGTGAGGTGTTTTCCGGATAGTGTTTGTGAGATTCCATTTGGAAATTATAACCCCCTTAAGAGTTGTATGTACACACACATGACAGTGTACATGATGTGTGAGGAAACAGTCCCTATAATATCCACATAAAGAGTCTATGTAATTAACGTCATAAGACAAATCCACAATGTTAGTTTTAAATAAAATATAAAAAATTATTTTCCATTTCATTATTCACGAACGAAAATCAAACCACTTGAGATTTACTATAAATAAATAATCATTTCAACTATTTTTAACTAGTTAGAAATCCCATGGAAAATAGGTTCCATTAATTATATTAAATTGACATAACAACAATTTCTCATTACATTATACACATAATTCCAAATCCAATATTGAAAACCATTTATGAAAAAATCCCCACCCTAAGCTATATAAATGTATTGATGTGAGTTTATATTTGTTTTTGGTTATTTTTTTAAATTGATAAATTTGTATCACCTTATTAGAAAATATTCTTTAGAAAATATTTAAATTTTTTATTCATAATTTAAAATTTTTTAGTGTCTTAAATACCATCATTTGCAAATAGTTAATTTATTTAAAAATATATATATTAAATTCAGTTTTAGTGTTGGAACATTTATTAGTATTTTTAAATCTTATATTGGTGTCAATATTTGAAAATTTACTTTTTAAATTTTTTATTAATCAATGTAGGAATATTTTATATCTTATTTAAATATAATAATTTATGTTTTATATTTTTAATATATATATATATATATTAATACATATAGATATACATATATATATATATATTAAATTATTTAATATTTATATTCCTCGACCAAATCACAATAGTGAAGTGTATGAATCATTTCCCAACTTAACAACTCTATTCATAATAGGTCAACCCCACTAAAGGCTCATTCTTGAAACATGAGTGTTGTGAATTAGGGGAAACCTCATCGACTCCACTGAAGCTCATCTTACATATAAGATCAATGTGCATGATACCTTCCATGAGACACCATGGAGGAATCACACACTCAACATATCTTTATAGATTCTCTAAAGAATTTCATATATGGTTTCCTAGAGGCCTAAATCTTGGGAAACACACATACATGAAATAAAGATAATGATATGGGTATTAATATCTCCCTTTTACTATAGAACCCTAGGCATTGAAGAGAAAAATTTATGATGTTGGTATTTGGGAAAACAATTATCAGTTCGTTCTTGACTACATCCCATGCTTATTAGTCTAGTTCAGAACACCTTTATGGCATCCTTGTTCATTTTCACACTACCTGACACTTTCCTTAGACTTTAATGAGACCCTAGCTTTGATTTCAATTGAACCCATAAGCAGATGCATGGTTAGGGTTGGGGTGTGGGGTGATAGACATGGGGTGGAGTCCCATAGACATTTTCTTTGTATCAATAATGTATTAATATACTCACCTTTAAAAAATTGTTCTGACATAAATTCATGTATATATAATGGCACCCAACCTCATCAGCATTTCACTATTTCTCTTCTGCATTTCCAGGGAAGGACAACATCAGTATAAATGCTGTAAAATTGTAGTGAGAAAACAATAACAAAGCATCTTTACTTCATCCTCTCCGATTTAGGTTATTCTATGATTCTCCAATAATATCATTCCACGTTAATGCGAAAGGATATATGAAGATACAATGTATGATTCCACAACGGTTCTTTTGTACGTACTAGAATTTATAGCTTCAAGTTATTGTAAGTGTATATGATGATTCTGTGAAGATTTCCCATATGATGTAGTACCTGACAAGAAACATATTTCAAGAAACCATCTTTGATATTTTATCAATCTAAAAAAGGGTATTTTAGAAGTGTCTGTTCAATGTAATTTATTCATATTCGAAAAGAATTTCAACAATCCATTAAATTGAAAGGAATGTTTCTTACATGGTATGTAGTTTACTCGAATTAAATTTATAGTTATCGTGATGCTTACCAGAATGAACCATGATAATATTTTTTAAGTTTCCACTATATATTTTAAGCTACTGTAAATTTTAAATGTATAAACCTTACAAAATTTCATTGCAATGTTAGTATATATACTACATGAAGAAATGGGTTCACAGTCTCCAAAAACCGACCACACACGATAACAAGATATATATATCAACCACAAGGCTTATGCCTTATAGTCAATAATTTAAATTACTTATTTTAAGAAACATTTTATTAGTTAATATTCTATGCATTAGAATTATTCTTATAAAACAATTAACATGATAATATAATTACATTAAACAATTATATTTCTTTATAAATTAAATATATATTATAACGACTTTTCATTAAATTTTCCGATAAATAATATTATGGAAAAAATATTTTTTTTATCTTAGTTATTATATCATATATATATATTTAATTATAATATTTTTTCAAGAAAAAAAGATCATTTTTAATAATTTTAAATACATAAACCACCATCTTTTATCTTAATTACCATTTATCAAAGTGTTTTAATGATTTTTCATTATAGAATTAAAGAGAGAAATAGCTCGCTGATCATGAGTGTGATTATTAAAATTAAAAGTAATATTATTATTTTTGAATATGGACTTATGTGAATAGTTATGTAGATGAAATACCATTATCAAAAATATCCTTAAATAAATGACATGGGATTAAACATTAGAATGTGATCAATAAATGTGTTATAATATATATGAAATAGTTTATCAACTTATGATGACAATGAAATATATGATTATAGAGGGTGAAAAATAAAATATTCACTATTACAAAAAAGGTTTTAACGTCACTAAAAATACATTCATTGTGCAAAAAATCAGTGATAAACAAAGCAATACAAAAGGGGTTCCATTTTCTCAGTGAAAAAATGGTTATAAATGTCAAAAAAGTAATTTTCAAAAAGAAAAATTATCACCATAAAATTAGACTCTCTCCCCCCATTTTATTAGCACCTGAACCCCCTTATAGGAGTGCTTTTCATGCCCCATCCAACCCCTTTAATAGTCCCAGAATCATTTCCCGCATTAATAGTGCTATATATGCACTTTTCCACCCCACTCAGATGTCATGGGTTTTGTACCTAAAACCCCCCTCTCATATGCTTTCACCTCTTCGACTAACATATATCGTTTTTTTTCATTTTATAATATATATATATATATATATATATTAAAAAATACATATATAAAATATTGTGTGTGTTTTTGTTTAAAAAAACATACATACCGACATACATGCATATATTAATATATGTGTGTGAATCTATAAATAAAATTATCAATAAATATATTTATTTAAATATATGATATATTAATACTTAAATGAATATATTTGAATATATATATAAATATTAATATGTTTTTCAATACGCACACAAATATATATATATATATATATAATATCATATGTACATAAATTGAATATGTATGTAAATATTAATAATCTTGTTACTATAAATAAAATGGATATTATTTTCTATATTGATGAGGTATATATATTTATAAGGATACTTTTTTGTAAATATGTGTACATATATATTTAAAATATGATTTTTTTACGTGTAAATATATAAAAAATATGTATATATTTTTATATATTTGATTATAAATAAAATAAATTATCAAAAACGGTAAAATTTTAAAAGTATAATATAAATATGAATTTAATACCTGGGATTGAATTCATTACCCTCCATTAAAATCCAATACGACCCACTAAAATGAGGCTAAATGTCAGTCAAATGTTAAAAAATGGTGATACCCTTACTAAAAACTCAATTTTGGAGGCCTTCTATGGCCCTTTAGGCCACAAAATCGTGACCATGGTCCATCTAGGTCATAAAGGAATATACCTCTTTTCATGATTTGATTTGATATATGCTAGATCCCATACGATCACCCGGATCAAATGTTATTACTGTTTGGTGTTTGAGTCACATTTTCAACTTATTTTAAATCATTTTTTAAATTGATTTCTTTTTTTCAATATTCAAGTTGATTTTAAATGATTTAATAATATAATAATTAAAAAAAATTAATTATTTTTATTAGTTTTAACTATTGTATAATCTATTTTAACTATAAATCATTTATTATGTGTAATTGAATATTTATCCTTATATAATCATATTTTATAAAATATACTATACTTATATCAATTGATATAAATTTATTTATTAATATTTTTTTTAAATGATAAAAAATATTTTATAAAAAATATAAATTTTATCAATGCTACGAAAAGTGCTGATAAAAGTAACCTTTCATAGTGCTAAAAAATTGCTGTTAAAGGGGGTACCATTATCAGCATTTTAGCACTGTTAAAATGGTGTACTGTGTAAAGATGATTCTAAGATAGTAATTAATAAAATAATTGTAAAGTTATGAATTTTTATTATGACAACCATTACATTATTTATCAGGATTAACATTATATTTTTGATTATCCTCTATTGTATTGACGAAAGATAATAAGATTCATCGATATTCATCATTATCTACTCCATTATTGATCACAAATTATTTCTGGTTATCATTACTATATTTTTTCAATCTATTTTTTTTATTCTAGGATAGTTCATGCTTTTCCCACTAAAAACATATTTATCTATGATATTAATCCTATCTAAATGGAATGTTGGGTTGTGACACCCAAAAAAAGCAATCTGGGTTGTGCTCCTATAAAATGAATTCATGGTTATACTACCAGGTTTTAAAAATGAATTTCATCTGTAGTTGGATTATTACTCCTTATCAAAAGGATTGAATTATCAAAGAAAGTTTTTCTCATTAAGTCTACAAGATTAAATAGTAGAATAAGATCATTGTAATCTGAAATTAAATTTTTTCTGTTCTTTATTTTAATTTTCACAACTCAATAAACATTGTTAATCAGTCTGCAAATTATATTTTGACTCAAAATTTTTAAAAGAACTAGTTAAACACACTAATTGTTTTTATTCTATATCACTGATAACTAACAAATGGTATCGGTTTTTGGTCCCATTTTATGATTTTTCTTATTATAGTTTCATTTGTTTTTGAAAAAACCCATTATCATTGGCCTAATAGTCTATCAAAATATCTACTAATATTTTATATAATGTTAAGGATTTTAGATGATAAGTTGAAATAGACCACCTTACTTCATTTGACGCGATTATGTTTACTGGAAGTAATATATTATGGTATTTGTAAAAAATTTAGGTCTCTATTTTTTTGATATGTTATAAAAATTGTATAAAATACACGATGTAGATTGATAAACAATAACCAGAAATGATGCTAAAAATGAGTTTTAAATTACAAATTTATGAATTAAATGTTTTTTTTACATAAGTAGAAATATGCATTGACATATTTTATCATTTAAAACTGATTTTGACACTTAGAGGACATTAAACGTCATTCATCGTAGAGATAATAAGATGAAAAGAAAAATGTAGAGAATTGATATGGAAGAGTTTCAAAAATTCAAAATGAATGATGAAGAGGGGATCAAGAATCGGTAAAATAGATTCACTAAAATTATAATGAAAATTTTTTAATGAGGGAGATTGTGATTAATGAAGTTATTATTGAATGAATACTTCAATACCAACTAATGACAATGCACTATTGGCATGTTTCCCATGAATAATGTATTGATATTTTTGATTATTCGATGGATGAATTGATAAGATCACATTTTCAATACTCGATGAAGATGATGACTGAAAATTGTAATGAACATGATAAATGGAAAGCTATGAAACAAAAATAATATTATTTTTTCTTATAATTCCTCTTATTTCGATATAAATCAATATAAAAATTTGAAATTAAAAATTTTATTAATTGAGTCTACAGGTACCTGAATGAAAAGATATATTTTTGAGAAGTGTCCCATAAGAGAAAACAAAAAGGATGATATAAAAGTGTGTAAGAAAGATAATATTAGTAAATACAATATATTTGAATTTATATACAATAATTTTGATAAATGTGATATATCATGTTATACAATCCAAAGTTGATACAATAAGGGAAATATAACATATAAAAGAAAAAGCTAAAACAAGGAAATCATGTAAGATACAGTTTCAAAGAGGTTGTAGAGTTGTGTAGATATGATTATGAGAATGAATAAGATTCATCCAATCAATGATATATAGGAAAAATATGAATAATATAAATGTTGTACCTCTCGTACCCCTCGTGGTTTAATTTTCATGATCACAATCACCCTCTTATTTATCTAATCATGTTTTAAGTGTTTTTGGATGATAGGCTTAAATTTAGGGTGCCAAGGAATTGGTCCAAGAAGGCAAAGAAGGCAAAAAGCCAAAATGGACTGAAATTCAGTCCACCGGCCAACCGGTGGCTTCACCACTGGCCAGCCGCTGGACCCTGGGCAGAAGGCTGAGCCACTGCCTCAGCACCGGCCAACCGGTGGCCTCAGCACCGGCCAGCCGGTGGCACCCAGCCAGAACAGTGACACCTACTGCCTCAGCACCGGCCAACCGGCGGCCTCCTCACCGGCCAGCCGGTGGAGCCTGAGCCCGAGCCCTCCTCCATTTTGCACACACCGGCCAACCGGTGGCTCTGTACCGGTCAGCCGGTGGAGCCAGTCAAACTAGCCGTTGGGCTTTTGACTAGCTTGTCCACTTGGCCTCCAACGTCTCCGAAAGCCCCTCCAACGGCTCCAAAGGCCTCCAACGGCCATATGAGGGTTCCCCCTCTATAAATAAAGGACCTTGAAGCCCCGGAAACACAACCAAGCCATACGGAAGCCAACGGAAACATCTTTGATCATTTGGCGAACCTCCGGCAGATTCTTCCAAGGGAACTCCACTTGCTCCAACCAACTTCCATATCCAAGGAGCACCACCATAGAAGCTTGGGAGTGCACGTCTTCAACTCCAATCATCCATTGGCGCCCAAGGCTTCTCTCCAATTACGGTTTTTCTTGTTTATCATTTTTGAGCATCAAATTGGGTTTCTGCCTACAAACCCCATCCCTTTCTCATCTCCCTTTCTTTTGGGTTTTCACACCACCTTTAAGGTGTGAAGAGGTTAGTCAAGCCTTTCCTTTTAAAAGGCTTGAGTCAAAGGTGAGCTAGCCTTCACCCGTAAAAAGGCTAGTGGGTTTCTTGCTCAAACCATTAAAAAGCAAGCTGTAAGAGGTGAGCTAGCCTTCACCTGTAAAAAGGCTAGTGGGTTTCTTGCTAAAACCATTGAAAAGCAAGCGGTAGAATCTCTCAACGATTGAGTTGGGAGCGGAGACGTAGGCCAGGTTTTAAGCCGAACTCCGTTATCAATTTTGTGTCTTGCCTATTTTATT
Organism: Viscum album; assembly: GCA_963277665.1. Lineage (NCBI taxonomy): Eukaryota > Viridiplantae > Streptophyta > Magnoliopsida > Santalales > Viscaceae > Viscum > Viscum album. The sequence continues at coordinate 1,540,659,980 of OY728135.1, read as the reverse complement.
TCCACTGCATTTTCACTTTGATTTTAAATTGTTAATCATTTTTTAAAAGGCAATTCACCCCCCCCCTCTTGCCATCACTCCTTCTTTCTCCGCCCAACAATTGGTATCAAAGGCAAAATTTGAGTAATACCTTCACCGGTTTCAAATTCAAGATCTTTTTTTGATGGCATCAACCTCTTTCGCCCCCGAAGGCTTTTCTTTGGGTCGTGCTCCATTTTTTGATGGAACCGACTATAATTATTGGAAAACCCGCATGACCACTTTTCTTAGAAGCATTGGCTATCCTATTTATAAAATTGTCATGCAAGGTTACACCCTCTCTTCCCCCGATGAATCCAAATGGACCCAAGCCGATATTAAAAATTTCGAGCTTGATGGCAAAGCCATGAACGCTCTACATTGCGGCCTTGACCGAAATGAGTTCAATCGAGTTTCCACATGCACTACATCACATGAAATCTGGAAACTATTGAAGGTTACCCATGAGGGGACCAACAAAGTAAAGGATACTCAATTAGATATGTTTCGTCAAGATTTTGAATCATTCTCCATGCATCCAAATGAATCAATTTCTGAAATGTTTACACATTTTACTGACGTTTGCAATGGTAGAAAATCTCTTGGAGATAATATTTCTGCAGAAACAATGGTCAAGAAGATCCTATGGATCCTACCAAGCACATGGGCTCCAAAAGTCACGGCAATCCAAGAAGCCAAAGACATCAAGAACATGCCGGTAGAAGAGCTCATCGGATCCCTAATGACCTACGAGATCACCATGAGGAGGCAAGCTAAAAAGGAAGGAAAACCGATCAAAGTTCCAAAGAACATCGCCTTCAAGGTACAAAAAGAAGAAATCTCCTCCTCCTCATCTTCTTCCTCTTCAAGCGGCGATTCCGAAATGGAGAATCTTGCCCGCAAGATGCACAACTTCATGAAGAAGCACAAGAAGAAGAAATCCTGCACGGCTCGAAAGGAAAAACATGACGAAAAATCCGAGCCCAAGGTAACATGCTATGGGTGTGGCGAGAAAGGCCATTACAAGCCCGATTGCCCACTCAACAAGAAAAAGGCCAAACAAAAGGAGAAGAAGAAGGCATTCAAAGCCACATGGAGTGATAGCTCCGCATCATCATCCTCCTCCTCCTCGAGTGACAACGGTAACAAATGCCTAATGGCATTCCATGAGGTAACATCTTCCGACTCATCATCCTCAAGTTCTTCCAATTCTTTCAATCACATGTCTTATGAGGATCTCCAATACGCTAGAGATCAATTGGAGGAAGGTTTTCATGAACTTTCTTCCAAATTCGTTGCTTTAAAAAAGAATTTCAAAAAACTTTCTTCCGAAAAGGAACAACTTCTCAAAGAAAAGGAGGAGTTGTCCCTCAAAATCAAAAACCTTCCCGATGTTGATTCCATGGAATCAACCATCAAAGATCTAAGGGAATCCTTAGCCAAGTTCACCCAAGGGGAACAAAATTTGAACAATTTTCTTGGTTCCCAACGTTTATCTAGAACCAATGAAGGACTTGGCTATTCCAAGCAAGCTTCCTCTTCCCATGCACCTACTATTTTTGTAAGGGGGAGCTCTCAATTTAAATTTTGTAATTATTGCAAAAAACTCGGGCACTTAATCTATGAGTGCAATTGCAAAAATGCCCAGTATGGCCGCCCCAAAACTATTTCCTTTAATGATGAATTTTATAGAAGAAGACCCACAACTAGACAGGTATGGATTGAAAAATCCCTCATAGCGAGTCTCTCCGGGCCAAAATTTGTCTCGGTTTCAAAAACCTCTCCCCGGTGATTTGTTGTTTTTATTTAGGGGGAGTTAGGATCGTTTAAGCCCTTTTGATTTCAATTTCAAAATTTTCAATTCAAACTTTCAATTTCAACACTTGGTATCAAATTTTTTAATTTCAAATTGTTATTCAATTTTTCGATTCAAAACTTTCAATTCAAACTGTTATTAAATTTTCTTTTCAAAACATTCAATTCAAACTGTTATTGAATTCTTGATTCAAAACTTTCAATTCAAATTTCAAAAATTTCATTTGGTTTAAAATCTCTATCTTGTTTTTTAAACTTTTCCCTCAATCAAGTTTTATGCCCCATGCTATTTTGATAATCACAAAGGGGGAGAAATTCTTGGTTGATTGGGGGAGAAATCCTTTAAAGCATGCTTTTCATTTTCATTTTCTACATTGCTTGTTTTAGTGATTGTGATCATCAAAATAGGGGGAGATTGTTGTACCTCGCGTACCCCTCATGGTTTAATTTTCATGATCACAATCACCCTCATATTTATCTAATCATGTTTTAAGTGTTTTTGGATGATAGGCTTAAATTCAGGGTGCCAAGGAATTGGGCCAAGAAGGACAAGAAAGCAAAAAGCCAAAATGGACTGAAATTCAGTCCACCGGCCAACCGGTGGCTTCACCACCAGCCAGCTGATGGACCCTGGGCAGAAGGCTGAGCCACTGCCTCAGCACCGGCCAACCGGTGCCCTCAGCACCGGCCAGCCGGTGGCACCCAGCCAGAACAGTGACACCTACTGCCTCAGCACCGGCTAACCGGTGGCCTCCTCACCGGCCAGCCGGTGGAGCCCGAGCCCAAGCCCTCCTCCATTTTGCACACACCGGCCAACCGGTGGCTCTGTACCGGTCAGCCAGTGGAGCCAGTCAAACTAGTCGTTGGGCTTTTGACCATCCTGTCCACTTGGCCTCCAACGGCTCCGAAAGCCCCTCCAACGGCTCCAAAGGCCTCCAACGGCCATATGAGGGTTCCCCCTCTATAAATAAAGGACCTTGAAGCCCCGGAAACACAACCAAGCCATACGGAAGCCAACAGACACATCTTTGATCATTTGGCGAAACTCCGGCGGATTCTTCCAAGGGAACTCCACTTTCTCCAACCAACTTCCATATCCAAGGAGCACCACCATAGAAGCTTGGGAGTGCACGTCTTCAACTCCAATCATCCATTGGCGCCCAAGGCTTCTCTCCAATTACGGTTTTTCTTGTTTATCATTTTTGAGCATCAAATTGGGTTTGTGCCTACAAACCCCATCCCTTTCTCATCTCCCTTTCTTTTGGGTTTTCACACCACCTTTAAGGTGTGAAGAGGTTAGTCAAGCCTTTCCTTTTAAAAGGCTTGAGTCAAAGGTGAGCTAGCCTTCACCCGTAAAAAGGCTACTGGGTTTCTTGCTCAAACCATTAAAAAGAATGCTGTAATAGGTGAGCTAGCCTTCACCTGTAAAAAGGCTAGTGGGTTTCTTGCTAAAACCATTGAAAAGCAAGCGGTAGAATCTCTCAACGGTTGAGTTGGGAGCGGAGACGTAGGCCGAGTTTTAAGCCGAACTCCGTTATCAATTTTGTGTCTTGCCTATTTTATTTCCGATGCATTTTCACTTTGATTTTAAATTGTTAATAATTTTTTAAAAGGAAATTCACCCCCCCCCCCTCTTGCCATCACTCCTTCTTTCTCCGCCCAACAATAAACACTGATTCTGATTATTATTTCTCTTATGATTTTGATATTTAAATTGATGTTAAAGAAATAATTATGAAAAATGAAATTTTATAAAGTTATAATTTTTTAATGTAAGAATGGTACATAAAATTAAATGAGATAATAAAAAGGCTAGAGAAAAAAATAAAAATGTGAATGTTTCTACTTTATATAAAATTGGTGAGAAAAAGCATGAATATTATGAACTAATAAATTTAAAATTTGTGGCTGAAACAATAAAGGTATTCTTAAATAAATGAAGATTAGACTAAGATAATTTAATTTTAATTAAATTATTTATATAATATTAAAAATGATATTATAAATCTCCAAAATGAATATATGAAATTGAAAAATTTAGGACCGTATTCAAATATGAAATTTTGATAGAAACATGAAGTTATTCAAAACGATAATGAAAATATTAATCATGAAATTACATGGATAAAATAAATGTTTTAAATTTCTATTCAAGTAAAATAAAAAATTTATTAAAATTATGGGTATAAATAAAACTAGTAAATAAATATTTGATATTTGATTATACTAGTTATATTCTTATGATGTATAGAACATCATTTATTAAACAATGTATGGGTAATGTCTCGTGTATTATATGATTTAAACGTAATAAATGGATTTTCAAAAATGAATGTTCATTAGGATTTATTAAATCTTTTATCCACACCAAGACATTTATTTATAAGAATAAATCTTCTAGATTACATGAGAATAAATGAATTTAATTAGTATGGGTTTCTAAAACTTTTCTCACTAATCTATTTATACTCAAAATAACTTGGGTACCCAAATAATTTTCAAGTTATACATTTTTAATGGAGACCCTCCTAAAGAGTTATAAAGATACATGTTTTATGGTCAACATGTTCTCTAGGGACATGACTGGTGATATTTATAAATTTTTATATTTTATTACATGTGATGGAGGAACAATAAATTTTACTAATAATTAAAAATGAAATGATGGAATTTTTTTCAAATTATATGAAAATTTTATTTAGGTTTTAATATTTTATTTGTTGATGGATAAAAAACATTTTAATTACAACCTAACAATTTTTTTATGAAAAAATATATGTAAAATTTTATGATAATAAAATGTTATGATAATCCACTATATATACTAAACATGGGTTCCTACAAGCTTGACTTGTTGCCTCCACAGGCAGCCACGTCACCAAAAAAATAGCTTCCCGCAAATACCCCCCAAGCTATCTAGCTCTTCTGCCGGGATGTGTACTCCGAGCTCGAGGCACTAAATTTGCATTACTCTGTTTAACTTCTCTTCTGCCTGCAAATAGGGTTTCCGCATTACCCCATGAGGCTGTGATCTTTCTCCTGCAAGATTCTCATCTCTAACCGACTGCTCCCCCACCGCGTTCTCCACCTCTGCGTGCTCCACCACCCCATGCTCCGACTCCACGTGCTCCGCCTTGGCGTGATCCGCCTCTACGTCTTCCTCATTTTCATGCTCCATATCTACCTACTCCAACTATGCCTCCTCTATCTCTTCTACCTCCGCCAGCTCTGCCTCCTTCTGCTTCGCCTCCGCATGCTCCGCCTCCGCATGCTATGACTCCAAGCCATTCGCCTCCACACCCTCTGATACCGGCAAGTACACCTTCGGCTCTTCCAGGTATAGGTCCACCGCTCCCCACTAGCTATTTTATTATTCGTTTTTTGAATGGATTCTTTGATTCTTGTCATCTACCTGGCATCCATTCCGCATGCCACAATTTCTTTGATTCTTTGTTTTTTAATCTTCTTCACATTTTATATTTGTTTCTCACAAACTTTGATAGGTTTCCCTTATTCGATTTGGTTTTTCGTTTAGTGATTGCAGACAAGAATTTCATGTTTGTGGAAATTTTTTAAAGAAGATTAAGTGGTTATTGAGGTTCCCAATTGGATATGTGCTCCACATACTTTGTGGAGCTGAACCCCTATATTAGTTCTTATGATTTTAGGTGAATAGGAATCATCATTTTATTTGAATAATCATGTTTCAATGATGGTATTTCAGTGGATAAAAGGGTTTCTTGGTGATCCCAGGTAAACCACGTACCCCATTAGTTTTTTTAATATGGTTGTCCATTTCATTTCTCACGCATCCTTACTTCAATTTGGAGGCCATTTTTTTATCATTCATAATGCCAGTATTATTATTTTTAATTGGAAACTTTTACCCCTCAAATCTCAAGAGGTTTATTTTTCTCCAAATATGATCACTGCTGGAAATGATATTTTCAATAGAAGTGGTTTTTAACTGAATGGAAACCCTCTGACTTTTTTTGGCAGAACAAGCAGATAGATTCAAGCATTGAGCCTCTCTGTTGCAACTTATAATCCGTGGGGAGTCACGAACTGTCCAAATGCAAGTGGAAAGCCTCCCAGAGCATGATATTTGTTGATTTTTATGAACCATCCCAGTATTTGAAAGGCCCCTAACTTTCATTCCTAAAGAAATCAGGTATCATACATAATTTATGGAAGTACGAACCCTTATAATAATTTTTTATTGCTTTTATATTTTTGGTTTTGTTGTTTGTGGTCTCTTTTTGTTCATCAATACAAATCCCTTTTCTGCATCATTGACTGTTTGCAAGTTATCAAAAAGTATGGAAACATTCATACTAATTTTTCCTCTTTTAATTCTTCAAGTACACATTTTTAATCTACTCAGCCTTTATTTATTGACCAGTCACTGTTAGTCATGTTTACATTCAATTCATCATAGTATGTAATTGTAACTTGTAGCATCCAGACATACAATTCTAGTAGTGACATTCCTTATGATTTAATAGAGATTACATTACAATCAAAACAATATTCAGTGATTACATTCTCATTAAAATGATTGATTGTGTATAGAATATATATTTTCTACACTCTAGTCATAGTACTACAATGCATGGTTCTATTATATTCATTTACGATTAAATAAATAGATAAAACATGAAAACATGAACTTCCCATCGAGATCTAGAGATAGAATATATCAAAGAAGACTACTACGACAACAACTTCAATCAGGTTATATATTTATATTCTAGTGTTCATATTGTCCCTTTATTTATCAATCAGAGGATTATATATTTACTATAATTTCGATTATATAAGAAGAATATCTCTTGATAACATTGATGCAACTGAAGCCGTTACACCAACATGAAAAACTCAAACAAGAACATGAATGTATTTTCCATCTCTACCCAGTAATGGTAAGTTCAATTTAATAAGTACATTAGCTTTTCATGGTTACCATATTGAAAATGGAAATCTCATAATTCTGTAATATATTAGCTTCCTACCTAACACTGTTTATTTTTACTTTACTGACATCTTTACGATAATAATAACTATTGTAAAATATTGTACAGGTGAAGTGGTCACACTAGCTAATAACATAGAATGACGTTGAGGGAGTCCATTACCTCTTTTATCCACTAATGGTTAGGTTCGTTTAAAATATCATTTTTAATTACTTTGATTTCATACTGAAAAATAGATAACCATGTCTTGCTAAAATTTCTCATCTCCCTGTTTCACTGTCCCTCAACAGAGTTTGAATTTTTCAACAATATCTACATGATCAAACAATGGGAAACAACGAATAAATACCATTATACAACACAGTCTTTCATTCTATGAGCATGTTGTCATTGAACTTTATTTACCTATATGGTTTATATGTTACACATCTATTTAAAGACTAGCTATTCCATTATTATTCATAAAAGGTATTAATAAAAATTCTCATACATTTAATGAGTCAGTCGTTGCCTCACAAAAACAAGTCCATTGCAAAATTTCTTCTCTGTGTGTGCAATATATATTCTTAGGCATGTAACTACATGCCATATACCACTATTTTTTTACTGAAGTGCTTCTTAAATCAAAATGTAACATCATTTTATCATTTTGTATTTGTGATGATCAAAATTCAAATAGGAAAATATATTTCTATATATAGGTTAGTCAACCATATGTTTCATGGAATCGGAATGTAGTTTGTTGATATTGATGAGGTGCTCTCACTTCAAAGATATATCTTTTAAAGGGGTTCACTATTTAAGTTTTTTATAACAAAAAATTATAGTTCAAGTACTGATATTAAATAATAAATTTGGTATTCTTTATGATAGGGAGGCCTTATTTTCCATAAGCATAATTGATCTGGTGGACAACGATATACTTAAAAGTTTTTTTCATTGAATCATGTCTGAATTTGTCCTCCATATTTCATCTAACATAGATATTTTGTATGATTCTATTCTATCTTGGAACTCTTAAACTACATCAATAGATTTAATGAATGCTTTGAAGACATTCTAGTAATAGTGTATAAAAAATTTATTTATATTAGAAAACAAAATACACAAAATACTAAATATTTCCTCATTGTTGAACAGGGAGATCAAAGAAATGCATCTTCATAAGTAGTGGCATTGAATATATCTAGGTAAAATTTATTTGGTCATCATTTTGTTTTATTAAAAATTGAAATTATTGTTAATGTTACGTTATTTTTAACTATTCATGATTGGAGCATCAAAATATTAGGTCGTCTCCAGGAACTTCAACATTGGCACACGATTTGATACTACAAACATGAATATGTCCACTGCTCAGGTATTCATTACTTATATTTAATGACTACTAATTTAATTAAATTAACATAAAAACATGTGTATTAATTCAATATAGAATGTGTATTCTATGTCTTTCAAACAAACTGTCCTTTCCATATCATAATTGTCTACAGTTACAGGAGTGTGTGCATTTAAATATTAGCATTGTCATAAATATTTCAATTTTGCTAACTGTTTTATCTTGACAATGAACCACAATGATGGAACTAACACCTTCTCTGGTAACCATTGTTGAAAAACCTATTTATCATGTAATATGTACATTTTAGTATTTGTTCTATCTGAAATCTATACATTTTATTGAAAAACACGTTTAATATTTCTGCGATCTATAAGCTATACATTCTTAACATTTTTATCATTTTCTGTCAATTTTTTTAACATTTTCTCACAAAATATGTATTCTTTTTGCTAACATGTTTAACATGTCTGTCATGAAATCTACTAATTATTGTGATTTTTGACAATCACATGTATCATGTAATCTGTACATTTTTTGAACCAGTTTTAGATTATTGAAGACTACAGTTCATATATATCCATATAAAGTTTAAATTTGTATTTTATAGTTGGATGATCATAAATTTTCAATACATGTAACAAAAAATTATGACATAAAGAATTAATTGTTTATGTTTGGTTGCAGGGTACTCTATAGCCTGGTGGAATCGATTATGGTTGAAGCCAGTTAGGGGGGAGGGGAGGTGAGGGGCTGGGCAGGGGGGAGGGGATGAGAGGGGAAGAACTGGCTAGGGGGGAGGGGCTGGTGGGGGATGGGACTGGACAGGGGGGATGGTGGGGGAAGGGGCTAGGCAGTGGGGAGGAGGAGGTGGGAGGGGCAGGTTCTTGGAAGGGGTGGGAGGACAAGCTGGGTAGGGGGGAGGGGAAGGGAAGAGCTGGGTTGGGGGAGGAGGAAGGGGGCAGTGGTTGGAAAGGGGGGATGGGAAGAGCTTGGTAGGGGGGAGGTGGAGGGGGAGGTGTTGAGAATGGGGGGAGGAGAAGCTGGGTAGGGGGGAGGGGAGGGACTGGGCAGGGGGAGGGAGGGGTAGAGGGGATGGCCTGCTTAACTCTATAGATGTTTGAAATCTCTGTTTAAGTGGTATAAAGTTCCTATGATTTCTATTCAATTGTTCAGGTTTCATAGAGAATCCTGAGTACCCATGGCTGATTATTTACCTATTAATAAGTATCACATATAATTTTCATAATATATTCACTACCATTCACCTTATTTAACTGATATCTACTTCCATTCATTATTTGTATATCGTCTTCACTGTTAGTCTATTTTAATCACTGTATGTGTTTCTTGTTTCTATGATTTTGGTTCCAACATTAATCTTTAGTTTATAGTGTTTCGTAGTTTTAATCAGTTATTCAATTACAATGTTACATATATGGATCAAATTATAATTAAATGTTTTTGGTTCGGTTTATAATAGATTTGTATAAATTTCATTAAACTATGATGATGTTTGAAATCCATACTCAAATCGTGAAAATACTCTAAATATTACATCAAATAGTATTAGTATTCTCTCATATTGTATACCAATATAATAGATTTTACATATATTATGAATTCCAATATATTTCAATCGGTTTATATTTTTTTATATTGTTATGTGGCCCATGTTTATTCATGAAAAACCAAATGCACATGCAATGGTTGAAGATTCAATGGAGAATCAAGTTATCTATAGTTACTATATGATGATATTTTCTACCATCCATGCATTCAAGATCATTATACCAACTCTATAATAAATCAAGTGTCCAATCGCGATGTCTACCACATTGTAAATATGGTTACCACATAATATGGTTTTTTACAAGTTAATTATAATTTTAAAGTTATTGAATTATTGTTTTTTAGTTACCAGCAGTTATGCTACTTTATGAAGTGATCACATGTTGTTTTTAAACCTAATACATGTTTTTATAGGCTTTTATTTGTAGTGAATGGAGACCTTCACTGAACATGATATTGGATACAGTATAGGGCATGAGTTCTCACAAAACGATGGTGATCAATTATAAGTAGCATCTTCCTCCATTTTAAGGAAAATGATGTCGGAGAAGATAGACCAACTCTATTTTTCATACCAGTAATGCATCTAAATTAATCTACCATTAATTTCATGTTCATAATAACTGCACATTGTATATTTCATATTGGACATTCAAAATATTATTTATTTTCAATTTTATACACAACTGTTGATTGAGCTTTAATTTTTTGTTCTATGATTTATTAATGGTTATTTTTTTACAATGTAGAAAATCATGCTTGGAATTTTACAGTCACCCTCCTGTTGTAAGTGGGTTCATTGCAGGAGTCCACTTGATTTCAACTGAAGAAATTTAATGGATGGATGGGTACTTTTGGTTAGGCTGGTTTGTCATTGCCTTCATTTTTACTCATTGAGAGAGTTCTGTATGCCATCTTTTTAATGGTGTTTTACTGCTCCTACAATTATAACTACTTTAGTTTGATTTTAGATTTTGTAGGTTATGTTCGAATGGAGTCTAATTGAATTTATGGTAAGATTCAAATGGCATAATGGTTTGGTTTGTTTAATTTTCCAGATCATTTTCCCTATCTCTATTTCCATGGTCATGTGATTTTTCAACCATATTAGAGGAAGAAAGTGGTGCTATTGTGTATGTATGATATCTAAAAATGTTTTCCACATTTGTAACATGTTTTTACAAAAATGTGCAGGTACAAGTTTACTACCAACCAGCAACCACCAATACATGTCTACTACATCGCCATAGGAACCCAATTTTTTAAGGTTTTTACTACCACAATTTATTGAATTTATTTCATTCAAAAGGGGACACCATATACTATTATAGTATTATGTTACTGTATTATTTTTCACCCAACACTTTGCTAAATAAACAATGTGTCCAAACAATCTGTTTTTGTTTCCATGTGTTCCATTGAAAATAAACTTTGAAACAATTGTTGTTTCAATTTGAATGTTTCACTGTTTATATTACCTCTTCATAATTGATGTAAATGATAAATCATTTATCTTATTTCTCTTTGTTGACAATATATTACTATTCCTTTTCATATGAACTTTCTTCTATTTACTAAAATATTGATTTCTGCTTTTTACTAAAATAATGAATTTTTAGTAGAATGAAAAAAAAAAATTCAGTGCGTTGAGTACAATGACATTAATATGAAGGTATATTTAAATGTCCTTAAATGTGCAGGTTTTATGTTACTGTTATCTGAGATTTGATTTACTCATCTCTGTTATGGACCTTGGAGAGACTATATAGGTAAATATCTCCTTTTTTGGTTGTTAATTTCTAAAATAGGAACTACATTTAAGAAGACACACTAATGTGTTTATTTTCTTGAGGTCTGATTTGATCATTTGAATTTCTATTATAGGATATATTTGTGTTTTGAACTAATATTTTTTAGTTTCTCATTATTTCAGTGCATGTGAAGGGGGTTCATACCCAGATGTGGTGGTTCCTACTCTGATGGCCACACCCACTAATGGACTGGGGTTGACCTGCAGGAACTGTCCAGCTACTGACAGGTTAACTACAACACCGGTTTGGGATTATAAACACAAAAGTTATTCTCCCTTTCTTTTAATATTATTTCTTTAGTTAAGTTTCTATTTAATAACATTTTTTCCTCTTTTATGGGCTGGACGAAAATAGGAAAACACCTCACGCAGATGTTGAAGATTGATTAATACTGTTAGAAGTTGCAAAAAAACATCAAGGTTCGTATTTTTACGTTGATTTAAATGTAGTTTATGGTTTACACATTCCTCTATTGGTTAATGGGGAGGGTAGGGGAGAGCAGGGGGTGGGGATGTATCATCCTAGGTAAATAAAGAATAATGAATTTTCATATTTATTAATATTTATGAATTAAATATTAATTTTAATTAAAATGGGTTTCTACGTTCGATAGCGTACTCGGTACGCAACGATGAGTTTCTTTGAAAACTTACGTTGCACACAAGTAATAAAATAATATTATTTTAAATGTTAGTTAACGAGTAGCCGTTGTACTGGCGGGAAAGGATAGAAATAACTAAAATATGATTATATATGTTTTTAAATGTTTTTACATTTACCCAATAAATGATAAAGGCTAAAAATACGGAAATAGATCAATTTTAGGCATTTATACCCGAATTTTCACGAAAGATCCACCTATCACTTTTTGACGGAGAACCGTCATTAAACATAGTTTTTATCGATCTTATAAATTCTACTAGACCAAATATAACTCTTCTTTAGAATCGGGACATCAAAATTTACTTTTTGTAAATTTTTGGTACCTTTCTGATAAAGTTCATTTTTTTTAATGAATAGTGTAAAATGTTGTATTTTAATTCAAAACATCTTTTTAATCTAATTTATTTATATGATTTGATTATCTTTTTAATTGGTTTAAAAGTGAAATTAGAAAATATTTTTACCATTAAATCCAATAGTGGTCGTTGGAATTAATTTCACTTTGAAATCGGACTTAAACTAGTGTCAATCTTTTGTTATTTATTGTTTCATAAAAACACGCTATTTGCTCTGACAGCAGGAATTAATTAATGTGACTTATATGTTTTGAATTTTGTAAAATAGAATTCATTTTTTAATTCGTAATATCAAATATAGCTTAGGGTGAATTTTTGGTAATTTTCTGAAAAACATCAATTTTTGATGAATAGTGAAACCACTAAGTGGTACTTATAAAGACTGATTTTCTGTTTAAATGAAATTTTTCCATCATTGTGTTTTGAATTTCAAAAATCTGACATACATGGTTGTCATTAAGAAGTAAAATGTGGTTCAATGGGATTATAATAATTTTTTGTTGAATAGTAACTTATTAAGTTCTTAATCGCGATTAGTGGTAATTAGTGTAGTTTAAGGTAAAAATAATGCTTCAATAAAATAAGATGAGCATGAAACATGTCCTACCCTAATTGTTTGTGTCATGACCGACCAAGACAAGCCATTTGTCAACTTGGGGACCCCATGGATCCACATTGGTTGGGAAATGACATAAATTACTTTTTATTTAATGTAAAAGTAAAAATGACACAAACATAATATGTTTTTCAAAAACAGTTTTTACATGGGGTTATAAAGATCATATTTTTGATTATAAATAGTAATTGGAAAGATAAAAAGATTTCCTACATCATAGTATTTTTTAAAAAAATTTAGACATTAAATAAATTAAATTATTTATGACATAATAATGATGCAGCGATGACATCATTATTTGACAATTTAAATAAAATGGATAGATAATGTAAAATCTATGAACTACACATGTCCAAAACCAATCGGATGAGTGGATTTCGAACCCTTATCACCTTATCCACGAATTATATCAATGTGGGTCCTTTTAAAACCGAAAAACATTTTCAAATAAAGTAATAGTTCTTTACTTTCCAAAAGTGCCTCTCCTCTCCTCTTATAAAAGGCCCCCACCTATACCTCATTTCACACACTCCTCAAGCCTTTGGCTCGGCCAACCCCTACCCATTTACTCTCTCCACATCCCTCTCCTCATCCTAGAGTATTTTCTTTGGGAATAATCCTTTCAAATGAAGCCTTTAGGCTCAAATCAAAAGGAGTTACACTTTTAAAGGTAATTCATTCTCTCATGTTCATTTGTTTTATTTTGTTTATCCAACCCCCTAAACTCTTTTTATTTACTTCTTTTGTAACAACACCAGTATCTTAAATATACTAGGATGTTGTTATAAGATTTATTCGAGCTACACTATCACACAACTACATCAAATGGTTAAAGAACATACGGTTTCCGTGGATGGCGAAATTCTGCCTCCCGAAACGATGATTGTTCAATACTCATTTAACACCTTAAAAGGTGGCCATTATGATGTCACTATTTTTATATATGATATATAATATGTTTATATTTTCTTTAAGCTTCTGTATTTTTCATTTTGGGCATACCTTTATGGTTTCCATTATGGGTAAACACGATATCTTCATTTAAGGAAGTGCGGACTACCGCCCCCTCAAAGTGATGTGATTCGTTAATGCCATATGTGGGACGTTTAAAGGATGGATTTAAAGTTATTTTATATGATGTTATACTGGAATTATAATATACCTCTATATAATTATTATTTCTTTCCATTAAAATATGATATAGAAATGAAAGTAGCATTCATGCATACGTATGGCTTACCGTCTCCCTGAACGGTGCATTTCATTTCTTATCCCCAAATGTAATGTACTATTAAAAGTACATGTATATAATGGATATATATAATTAATGATATATCTAAATTATGAATATAATTCTGGAATTAAAATATACATACCTCTCATTTAGTTTTAATTCCATTAATATGACAAAGAAATGAAAGTAGCGTTCATGCGTACGTACGGCTTACCGTCTCCATGAACGGTGCATTTCATTTCTTACCTCTAAATGATTATGTAATATTATAAATAAATGTATATTCTGGATATATATGATACATATTATATCCAAATCGGGAATTTCATTCTGGATATAAATAACCTTTGACCACACGAACAACATGTAATTGTAAGAAGTCCACTTTCGACTTAAGAACCAAATATTGACAAAACAAACATTATTAACTTAAATGGTTACATAATGTTTATAACATGGCAATAAGTGATATAAAAAGGAATAATGAACTTTAAAAAGGTTCTTAATCATTTATAAATTAACTCAAGTTTATTATTCAGGATGTTAAAGAACGATCGAGTCAAGTCGGACCCGAGGTAAGGGACTTCGTCTCAATCTCCTTTCATTGAGGCATATTTCGTTTTATACACAACTTTATTTTATACGGTGAATAAACCCCTTTGACTTTTACTTTTATACAAAAGGAATCTTTTTTCTACGAAGTGTTTTACTAAACGACAAAAGGAATGTTTTTTTTACGTACGCGGTGACAACGACCTTTTCCGCCGTCGCGAGTATTATTTGGTCTTTGGCTTTCTCAACAAGCCGTAATGTTGTTAGATTAAAATTAATACCATATACTCTTTTATGTATTTTGGTATTGATAATGGTTTTGAAAAAGGATTCTATTATGTCAATATATTTATGATATATTATTATTGAAATGTGGAAATGTTATCATTCCTTTATATTGGTTTTATGTTTTATGATTTTATACTGGTACTTGGACATTTTAACGGGTGGTTACTTTATAAACCATATGACGGGTGGTGCCGCGAATACCAAGATGGGTGGTTACATTATAACCTCCAATGCATTGGGTATGGATGTCGGCCATATGGCTATTCCATTAAGTATGTATGGAAATTGGCCATATGGCTATTCCTTTAAGTGATATGTGTGGAAGTCGACCGTATGGTTATTCCACTTAAGTATGTTTATGTCTCAAGTTACCTTTATATATGTTATGTGTTCTTTATATGGGTTTTATGGTAATCCTTTGGTTACAAAAAGGTAAGTAATGATACTTTATTCAGTGAAGAGTTTTTACTACTTCATGAAGGTGAAGGTATTACTTTGATAGATTATATATGGTTTATTTAATGTTTGAAAAACTAACAGTTTTCATTCTTTGTGTATCCCTTACTGATATTTTTATGCTCACCCCAAGTTTTTTTGAAATGTTTTTCACAGGACATAATGTGGAATAAGGTCAAGGATGGGATCAAGGGAATGTCATGATATATAAAACATGGAACTAGACATGTTTCTTTTAAGAGTTTTTTTTATTATGGAAACTTAGTAGAAGTGACTAATTTGTAATCTTTTGAGATGTAATAGTTATGTTCTAATTCTCTAAAACTCTAAACCTGAAAAGATCCTCGATGTGAATTATTCATTTATTTCAATATTAAGTAAGGTTTAAGGCCGGGGCCTTATAGTTGGCATCAAAGGGAGGTTTAGACAACTTTAGGAGTTAGAAAAGTGTTAAATTATAATATGATTGAAATGATATAGCATTTACGGATTACCATGTTGCTTCACCTAAGATATTTCTGTGTTCAGAATGGTTTTCCGCAGAGGAAACAAAGCAGCTATGTTGGAATGACATCAGGAGGAAGATAACCTTCCAAATCAGCAACCTGAGATGGTCGGAATCGGAACTGAACAGTTTGTTGCAGTGATGTAATAGTTGACTCAGGATATAAATGGTGGTGGTATCCATGCACGAGACCAGCCAGATCAGCCGCAGAGGAACATGTTAGTGGTGGAACATTTCATGAGGCAACATCTCCCATCATTCAGAGGATCATCTAACCCTGTGCAAGCTGAAGGGTGGATTAAAGCACTGGAGAATATTTTTGATGTCATGGGGTGTTCAGAACATCAAAAGGTTAGTCTTTTTGTTTACCATTTTGAAGGTGAAGCTGATCAGTGGTGGTCGATGGTGAAAAATATAAGGGATAGTGATGAGATTGAGGATCTTCACTGGGACGAATTCAAAGGTATGTTTCTTGAGAAATATTTTTCTAAGGTGGTTCGTCTTAGGATGGAAAAACAGTTCATAGAATTGAGGCAGGAGGATGATTCAATGGCTGCTTATGAAGAAAAGTTCACTCGATTGGCAAGGTATGCTCCAAACTTCATACGAGATCTTGATAGTAAAATAAATCGTTTTTACTCAGGGTTAAAGCCAAAGTATCGAAGGGCTTTAGCTTCTCGTGAGTTCAAATGTTATGAAAAACTTGTTCGATGTGCGGAGAAGGTGGAAATGGAGTTTGCCGATGATCAGGTTTTCTATGACAAACAACAGAATAAGAGGTCTTGTTGGCAGGAAAAGGGGAAGAATTCATCAAAGAAGCAAGGAAGTAAGAAAACCAAATATCCATCCTGTGAGAAGTGTGGTAAAATGCATGCTGGAGAATGTTTATCCAAGTCTTGTAAGTGCTTTCGGTGTGGTAAGTCTGGTCATATTGCTCGTAACTGTAAGGAATATGATCAAACAGGAAATGAAAAGCAAACGGTAAGATGTTTTAAGTGTAATGAAATGGGTCATTATGCAAACGAGTGTCCAACGAAGAACTCAACTGGGGTAATGCAGCCAGACTACAAGCAGAAAGGGGTGGATAAATACTTTGTAACAACTTCAGTAGATGTTGGGCCATCGAATGAAGTGGTATCAGCTCTAAGGAGATCAGTATTTCTCGAAGATTAACTTGAGGTAGGGGTACCATCAGTTGAAAGTAAAAGAAGTAGACGTTCCGAAGACTGCGTTCCGTACTAGATATGGCCATTATGAATTTGTAGTTATTCCTTTTGGGTTAACCAATGCACCTGCTGTATTCCTGGACCTTATGAATAAAATTTTCCATGAGTTCTTGGATAAGTTTGTGTTTGGGTTTTGAGGTTTGGGAAGAGGTTATGTGTGCCTTGTGATTCACAGTTGAAGAATGAGTTGTTATGTGAAGCTCATAGTTCTCCGTTTTCAATTCATCTAGGTAGTACTAAGATGTAAAGAGATCTGCGGGAGTATTACTGGTGGGATGGAATGAAAAGAGATATTGCTGATTTTACTGTGAAGTGTTTGACATGTCAACAGGTTAAAGCAGAGCGGCAGTTACCTAAATGGATGCATTAGCCTTTACCAGTGCCAGAGTGGAAATGGGAAAACATATCCATGGACATTGTTGTGGGATTACCGAGGACATCTCGAGGTAATAATGCAATTTGGGTTATTGTTGATCGCTTGACCAAATCTGCTCATTTCCTTGCTATACGAGATACTTTCTCTCTAGATCAACTTTCCCGTTTGTATCTTAAAGAGATAGTCAGGTTACATGGAATTCCTCTCTCCATTGTATCTGATCGTGATCCCAGGTTCACAACTAACTTTTGGAAAGGCCTTCAGAAGTCGTTGGGTACGGGATTAATTTCTAGTACACCTTTTCATCCTCAATCAGATGGGCAGTCAGAACGAACAATCTAGACATTAGAGGATATCCTACGAGCTTGTTCTATGGATTATCAGGGAAGTTGGGACCAACATCTTTCTTTGGTTGAGTTTTCTTATAATAACAGTTTTCATTCCAGTATACAGATGGCACCATTTGAGGCATTATATGGGAAACGGTGTCGAACTCCAGCTTTCTGGGATGAAGTGGGTGAAAGGAAGTTGATGGGACCAGAATTGGTAGAAGAGATGGCAGAAAAGGTTCAGTTGATTCAGAAGCACATGAGAACATCTCAGAGCAGGCAGAAGAGTTATGCGGATAACCAGAGGAAGGATCTATCTTTCGAGGTAGGTGATCATGTTTTTCTCAAGGTTTCTCCTTGGAAAAGTGTGATGAGATTTGGTAAGAAACGAAAGTTGAGTCCAAGGTTTATTGGACCATTTAAAATTCTGGAGAGAGTTGGATCAGTTGCATACCGGGTGGCTTTACCTCCGAGTTTATCTCAGGTACACAATGTTTTTCATGTTTCAATGTTGAGAAAGTATATGCCAGATCCATTTCATGTTTTGAGTCCAGAGGTAGTTCAGCTGGAAGAGAACCTATCTTATGAGGAACAACCGGTCCAGATTCTTGACCACAAGGAGAAGGTGTTATGGAATAAGGTGATTCATCAGGTAATGGTTTTGTGGAAAAACCATGTGATTGAAGAGGCAACATGGGAATCTGAAAATGCTATGAGGGATAAATACCCCCACTTATTTTCATAAGTGAATAAAATTGCGAGGACGCAATTCCCAAAAGGGGGGAAGGATGTAACATCCCAAGTAAATAAAGAATAAAGAATTTTCATATTTATTAATATTTACGAATTAAATATTAATTTTAATTAAAAGGGGTTTCTACGTTCGATAGCGTACTCGGTACGCAACGATGAGTTTCTTTGAAAACATACGTTGCACACACGTAATAAAATAATATTATTTTAAATGTTAGTTAATGAGTAGCCATTGTACTGGCGGGAATGGATAGAAATAACTAAAATATGATTATATATGTTTTTAAATGTTTTTACATTTACCCAATAAAAGATAAAGGCTAAAAATACGGAAAGAGTTCAATTTTAGGCATTTATACCCTAATTTTCACGAAAGGTCCACTTATCGCCTTTTGACGGAGAACCTTCATTAAACATAGTTTTGATCGATCTTATAAATTCTATTGGACCAAATATAACTCTTCTTTAGAATCGGGACATCAAAATTTACTTTGTGTAAATTTTTGGTACCTTTCTGATAAAGTTCATTTTTTTTATAAATAGTGTAAAATGTTGTATTTTAATTCAAAACCTCTTTTTAATCTAATTTATTTATATGATTAGATTATCTTTTGAATTGGTTTTAAAGTGAAATTAGAAAATATTTTTACCATTAAATCCAATATTGGTCGTTGGAATTAATTTCACTCTGAAATCGGACTTAAACTAGTGTCAATCTTTTGATACTTATTGTTTCATAAAAACATGCTATTTTCTCTGACAGTGTAAATTAATTAATGTGACTTATATGATTTTAATTTTGTAAAATATACTTCATTTTTGAATTCGTAATATCAAATATATCTTAGGGTGAATTTTTTGTAATTTTCTGAAAAACATCAATTTTTGATGAATAGTGAAACCACTAAGTGGTACTTATAAAGACTGATTTTCCCATTAAATGATATTTTTCCATCATTGTGTTTTGAATATAAAAAATCCAACATACATGGTTGTCATTAAGAAGTAAAATGTGGTTCAATGAGATTATAATAATTTTTTGGTGAATAGTAACTTATTAAGTTCTTAATCGCGATTAGTGGTAATTAGTGTAGTTTAAGGTAAAAATAATGCTTTAATAAAATAAGATGAGCTTGACACATGTCCTAACCTAATTGGATGTGTCATGGCCGACCAAGACAAGTCATGGGTCAACTTGGGGATTCCATGGATCCACTTTGGTTGGGAAATGACATAAATTACTTTTTATTTAATGTAAAAGAAAAAATGACACAAACATAATATGTTTTACGAAAACAATTTTTATATGGGGTTATAAAGATCAGATTTTTTATTATAAATAGTCATTGGAAAGATAAAAAGATTTCCTACATCATAGTATTTTTTTTATAATTTTTAGACATTAAATAAATTAAATTATTTATGACATAATAATGATGCAGCGATGACATCATTATTTGATGATTTAAATAAAATGGAAAGATAATGTAAAATCTATAAACTACAGATGTCCAAAACCAATTGGATGAGTGGATTTCAAAACCTTATCACCGTATCCACGAATTATATCAATGTGGGACCTTTTAAAACCGAAACACATTTTCAAATAAAGTAATATTTCTTTACATTCCAAAAGTGCCCCTCCTCTCCTCTTATAAAAGGCCCCCACCTCTACCTCATTTCACACACTCATCAAGCCTTTGGCTCGGCCAAACCCTGCCCATTTACTCTCTCCAAATCTCTCTCCTCATCCTAGAGGATTTCATTTGGTCATAATCCTTTCAAAGGAAGCCTTTAGGCTCAAATCAAAAGGAGTTACACTTTTAAAGGTAATTCATTCTCTCATGTTCATTTGTTTTATTTTGTTTCTCCAACCCACTAAACTCTTTTTATTTACTTCTTTTGTAACAACACCAGTATATTCAATATACTAGGATGTTGTTATAAGATTTATTCGAGCTACACTCTCACACAACTACATCAAATGGTTAAAGAACATACGGTTTCCGTGGATGGAGAAATTCTGCCTCCCAAAACGATGATTGTTCAATACTCATTTAACACCTTCAATGGTGGCCATTATGATGTCACTATTTTTATATATGATATATAATATGTTTATTTTTTTTAAGCTTCTGTATTTTTCATTTTGGGCATACTTTTATGGTTTCCACTATGGGTAAACACGATATCTTCATTTAAGGAAGTGCGGACTACCTCTATATCATTATGTGAGACGTGTAAAGGATTGATTTAAAGTTATTATATATGATGTTATACTGGAATTATAATATACCTCTATATCATTATTATTTCTTTCCATTAAAGTATGATATAGAAATGAAAGTAGCGTTCATGCGTACGTATGGCTTACCGTCTCCATGAACGGTGCATTTCATTTCTTATCCCCAAATGTAATGTACTATTAAAAGTACATTTATATAATGGATATATATAATTAATTATATATCTAAATGATGAATATAATTCTATAATTAAAATATACATACCTATCATTTAGTTTTAATTCCATTAATATGTCAATGAAATGAAAGTAGCGTTCATGCGTACGTACGGCTTACCGTCTCCATGAACGGTGCATTTCATTTCTTACCTCTAAATGATTATGTAATATTATAAATACATGTATATGCTGGATATATATGATACATATTATATCCAAATCGGGAGTTTCATTCTGGATATAAAGAACCTTTGACCACACGAACAACATGTAATTGTAAGAAGTCCACTTTCGACTTAAGAACCAAATACTGACAAAACAAACATTATTAACTTAAATGGTTACATAATGTTTATAACGTGGCAATAAGTGATATAAAAGGAATAATGAACATTAAAAAGGTTCTTAATCAAGTATAAATTAACTCAAGTTTATTATTCAGGACGTTAAAGAACGATCGAGTCAAGTCGGACCCGAGGTAAGGGACTTCGTCTCAATCTCCTTTCATTGAGGCATATTTCGTTTTATAGACAACTTTATTTTATACGGTGTATAAAACCCTTTTAATTTTACTTTTATACAAAAGGAATCTTTTTCTATGAAGCATTTTACTAAATGACAAAAAGGAATGTTTTTTTACTTACACGGTGACAACGACTTTTTCCACCGCCGCGAGTATTATTTGGTCTTTGGCTTTCTCAACAAGCCGTAATGTTTTTAGAATAAAATAAATACCATATACTCTTTTATGTATTTTGGTATTGAAAATGGGTTTGAAAAAGGATTCTATTATGTCAATATATTTATGATATGTTGTGATTGAAATGTGGAAATGTTATCATTCCTTTATATTGGTTTTATGTTTTATGATTTTATACTGGTACTTGGACATTTTAACAGGTGGTTACGTTATAAACCATATGAAGGGTGGTGCAGTGAATACCAGGACGTGTGGTTACGTTATAACCTCTAATTCATTGGGTATGGATGTCGGCCGTACGGCTATTCCATTAAGTATGTATGGAAACTGGTCGTATGGCTATTCCATTAAGTGATATGTGTGGAAGTCGACTGTATGGTTATTCCACTTAAGTATGATTCTGTCCCAAGTTACCTTTATATATGTTATGTGTTCTTTATATGGGTTTTATGGTAATCCTTTGGTTTCAAAAAGTTAAGTAATGATACTTTATTCAGTGAATATTTTTTACTACTTCATGAAGGTGAAGGTATTACTTTGATAGAGTATATATGGTTTATTTGAATTTTGAAAAACTAACAGTTTTCATTCTTTCTGTATCCCTTACTGAGCTTTTTATGCTCACCCCATGTTTTTTTGAAATGTTTTTCACAGGACTTAATGTGGAATAAGGTCAAGGATGGGATCAAGGGAATGTCATGCTATATAAAACATGGAATTAGACATGTTTCTTTTAAGAGTTTTTTTTATTATGGTAACTTAGTAGAAGTGACTACTTTGTAATCTTTTGAGATGTAATAGTTATGTTCTAATCCTCTAAAAATCTAAACCTGAAAAGATCATCGACGTGAATTATTCCTTTAATTCAATATTAAGTAAGGTTTAAGGCCGGGGCTTTATAGGGGAGGTTGGAGGGAAGGGGAAGGGAGGGAAGGGGATAAAGATGGTGGAGGTAGGGGCTACTGGGGGAATAGTTTGGGTAGGGGGGAGGGGATGGGAGGGGAGGATTAGGGGATGGGAGGGGAGGATTAGGGGAGGGGAGGGTAGGATGAGGGCAGGGGGGAGGCGGCTGGGTAAGACACATGGGAGGGGAGGACGAGGGCAGGGTGGAGGGGGCTGGGCAGGACACATGGGAGGGGAGGGGAAGGGAGGATGACCGCAGGGGGGAGAGATTACTCTCATATCTCATGTAATTAAATTAATAATAAGAACCATTTATGGGACTTACGTATTAAAATTTGAAGACCTAGGAGCAGATGTAACATATTTTGGAGTGGAGGTTTAAGATTTTTTTACTTTTTCCCATAGAAAACAATACTAATAGTCTTCACTTTCAAGAGAAATTGTTTTAAAAAATTTCTTGAAGAGATGACAAAGCGACAATTCAATGCTAAAAGAAAGTAATATGTGTGAATGTTAGAGATTCATTCCTTCCAGCACCCTTCTATGGAGAAATCCCACTATCAATTCCCAGTGGCATGCTATCTATGCCAAGCTGCTACGACGTCCTTGACTGCCAAGGAGGATTCAGAAGCTCAACTACTTGAGAATTCATAAGCTCATCTCTCTTTATATAGCACTATTTATTCCTCAGTTTTTTGTAATTCATGTTCCTAGGAATTAAGTCTTTATGTAACTTTAGTTCCTTCATTTTTGAGTTTATACAGAAGGATGGTCAGGATCTAAATTTTGTTCCTCAATTTCTGTAACTTTTATTCCTCATTACGTATGTTATTTTCTTTTTAAATATATTAAATATTAATATAAAGTGTTATGTTTTATTAATAGTAATCAATAGTTAATAATTATTATTATTTTATACTGCCATTCATCGCATGGGCGGAGTACTAGTTATTTGTTATTTATAAATATCATTTTATGTTATTTTATACTAATTGAAATGTATATATTTACTCTATAAATTTTAAAAAAAATTGTAGTAAAACATAAATTATCGAAATTTTTTAAATAAAGACTACATTTGTGGGCATAAAAGATTGTGACATGTTCATCTTATAAAATTATTCATTTTGGAAAAACATATAAAGTTTCGAGAAGAATAAAATTTTTTCACAAGTAATCATTTTTTGTGTCATTATTTTTTAAAGGATAAGTACCACAATGGTTTTCTCAAATATATTACTAATTTCAATACACCCATATGTTTATAATTGATTCATATCGATTTATTTGGACCCATGATAAGTTGAATTTTATGTATTATAAGATATACGTGTCTAATAAGAGATAATTTTAGATGTTTTAGATGGACTCCAGTCTTATAAAAAATTAAAAAGAAAAATAAGTTACGTACATTCTATCAATTGATTCAAAATATAAAAATGTATTCTAATAATATCAGTTAGAAATGATGATGTAGAAGAATTTTCTAACCTAATTTTTTTTAATTTTTGTGATGATAATGGATATTTATATAATTTTTCCATATCAATAACACCATACTGAAATGGTGTTATAGAGAGTAAAATAAGAACTATTCTAGATGGGTAAATGAATATGCAAAATGATTTCATGTTACCAAAATATTTCTTGGATAAATCCAATAATAATACTTTATATATCATAAATATAGACTACATTAGTCACATGTTAAATAAAACCCAGTATGAATGATTTAAACAAAATTAACCGAAGATTGGTTAATCTAATGTTTTTACATTTAGTGATTATATATTAAATAGTAAATATAATCTGTACAAGTACGATCCTAAAATTAATGAAGGTATTTTTATAGGATATTAAACTTATATAAAATTTTATAGATTTTATAATGAAAATACCATGTCAATAGAAGAATATTTCCATGCAATGTTCATTTAAAAATAATGAAAAATATGTTACATATTCTGATAATCCTACTGAAGAATTTAATGGGGTTATCTTTAATGAAGATAAAACAGAAAATGACAATAAATTAGTTGTGAGGAAAAAAATTCTTCCCAATATGACCCCATTAATAGAAATGTTCATGGGGATCATTATTTAGAAAATTTAATTGTAAATTTAAAAACAGTAAAAATATCTAGAATTGAGGTTTTGAATTTTATTTATTTATTTTACATTTATTAATAAGTTTATACCTAATAACATTAAAGATGTAATGAAATATTATGAGTGGATAAATTATATACCTTATGAAGTTATTTATTTGGATTGAAATATTTTCTGGAATCTGGATTAGTTTCTTAATTATAAACAATCTATTACATCCAAATAGATTATTTTAAATTAAATGGATGAGTTTGGAAATATGGATAGAAAAAAGCCTAGATTAGTCCCCCAATGTTATTTACAATAATAAATAATTGTTTTTTGAAAATTAATTTTCACCAATTTACTATATATTATCCATTCATATACTATATTATCTTGAGAGTTAAAAAAAGTATTAATTTTTTCAGATAGATGTGAAACAAATGTTTGAAAATAGCATAATTGCTGAAGAGGTTTATGTTAATAAACAAACTATTTTAAATAATGATGAATTTAAAAATCATGTATTGAAATTTTATAATGAATTATATAGTAAATATCATTATACATGAGATTGGTATGATATATTTTGTATATTTTGGATTCAAAATGATTTTGACAAATGAAAGAATGATCCAAACATTTTTTGTAAAAAAATTATAATGATATTATAATAGTTGAAATATACTTTCATGGAATTTCATTTTTATCATCAAATGATTTTATAAGTAAAAAAATTATTACAATAATTGAAAATAAATTTAACATGCATCTAAAGGGTGAATTAATATATTACCCTAATGATTAAATATTATAAAGAAAATATTAAATCATTCAAAAATTAATGAAAATATGGAAAATATTTTCTTCAAAATTCAATATTGAATCATGTAATCTTATGATAACTCAAATTAGAAATAATTAAAAATTGGATGTGGAAGTATATAGAATATCTATAAATGATAAAATATATAATGGAATGAAAGGAATGCAAAATTATTTAACTAAAAAAGTTCCAATATTCATTTTTTTTTATATTGTAAATATATCAATATAATCGATAAAGATATAATTAAAAGTTAGTTAATTGAATAAATAGACATGTTAAAGACACCTTAAACAATATTTTTTATTTTAATCAATTCATAATTGTTCTTATTTTTTACCATATTGTCACACTATCATAGGCAGTTGCAGATGTTCTTGGAAAATAACAACAGTTATATGTAACATTCATGTTAAATTCTTAATATCATGGAGTTACAAAAAAATCATTCTAATTTTCCATATATGAGGCTGATAAAATAACTTCTACAAGTTATTGTGCTTAATGATTTTGGATAAAACAACGTCTATCTGATTTTAAATATTATTTAGATAAAATAACTATATTTCGATATTGTACAATTTCTATTTCAATATCTAGAAGTACGTTACAGAATTCTAGGGGAAAACATATAGATTTTTTATTTTAATTTTTATGTGACCATTTTAATATTGGGTGTATTATTCAATAATATATTTTACCATAAAAATAACTTACAGATATGTTGACTAAAAAATCAAATTATGTGTTTTTTTCAAAAGTAATTATTTAAATGGGAGTGATGGAATTAATTTTGAAATTTTTTTAATGTTTGTTCGTTTTTTTCATAGATATTAGAATTTCGCAAAATCAAGGGGAATAATCCCATGCCTTTAATTATTTCATAATATTTTTATTTAGAGTTTCATTTATATGTTTACTAAATTTTAAAAAATGGTTATAAAAATTATTATTTTTTCAGTAAAATGATTATTTATGGTTGTACAATATGCTCAGAATTCTAGTTTTACATATTTGTTAATTTCATTAATAATGAGACGCATTTATTTAAAAATATTCATTTTAATTTTTATTAATTCATCAATTTTTTGTTTTAATAAATTTAAATACATTCATGAAAATTCCACATTTTTTAAAAAATGTTAATATTACTTTTCTTTTTAGTATTGAAATTTTATATTATATTTATTTTAAAAAATTTATAAGTGTTATAAATATTTGAACAGATAAAATTATCTATTTTGTTAATTAATGTATTAATATTTTCAATCATAGTTATATATATTTTCTTATTTAATTTATTTTTCGTATATATAAATATTAATACATGTATACAGACATATAAATATATATCAAAACATTAAATATATATACAATATTACATATTTTTTATCTTCATTAATTGAAATACTCCAGTCCAGGGAATAGAGATTCTCCCAATTCAGCACCTCCAATCATAGCTTTATGTGGACATCAGGGGCTCATCTATATAGCTTCAGCATTGAGACATAAGAAAATACCTCATCGAAACTATGAATAACCTTATTAATAAATAGATTGGTCTACACGATGCCTTCTATTTGTTACCATGAATTCACCGCACACCCAACCATAATCTACTAAAGATCT
Organism: Viscum album; assembly: GCA_963277665.1. Lineage (NCBI taxonomy): Eukaryota > Viridiplantae > Streptophyta > Magnoliopsida > Santalales > Viscaceae > Viscum > Viscum album. The sequence continues at coordinate 1,540,632,485 of OY728135.1, read as the reverse complement.
AAAACACCTCATGCCCTACCTCTTAGTCTAACATTGCGCTCTTCTATAACTTCGGTATTTTATTTCACATTTCCAGACACTTTTTTTGACATCAAGATATGTAGAGACGAAACAACCCATTTGATTTAACATTAAACTATTTATATTAAATGAAACCATGGTTTCAGCACCTTGGATTCAATGGGGGATCCCTCTAGATCTGAGTCAATATTTCATCAACTAGAATTCACATTATCTATGCAGGGTGTTTTAGTGACACAAATTATGTGACCATCCATTTTACCATGACATCATATATAAAGATACATTTAATGAACATTCTATGAAACTTTTTAACATTCCACAAGTGACAAATTCATGTTATCTTGACGTGTTTATGATGTTTTCATGATTATATTTACCACTTGAGGAACTACCTGACATGAAGTTTCATTCCATGATCACAATATGAAGTTTTATCAACCTACTATGAAGGTTATTTTAGCAGTGACCATGCATTGTTATTTAAAACCACCAGAATGGTATTCCAACAATCATTTAAGGTGAAAAAAAATAAGTTATCATACATGTATTTAAATTGAACACAAAGGTTTTTCTAGTTACTATGAATCCAATATGAACCAACGACGATTATATTTTTTATGTTATGGAAAAATATAATTCATGCTATAATGAAGTACAAAAGTGAACTCACAAAAAATGGTTTTTCATGGTTTGTATTACGACCACATGACCAAATCAATTTGAATGGTTTGTATTCATACCACATGAAAATATTTCTTTGCATAGTCTGTATACTGACCACACAATATTTTATTTATCATAGTCATTGTACTGACTAGATGTGATAAAATGATAGGTACACCATAATCAAGAATTATAAATTATATTGTCTTATGTTTTGAATTATTATGTTTATGAAAATATATATTTTTCAATATACTATATTTTAGTGTTGTTTTTATAAAATAATTAACTACATTTTCATATAATTTGTGTTCAATCTCATATATCATTGTAAATTATATATATATTATAATGACATTGTTCTATTGGTTTAGATAAACAATATTATGGAAATATAAATTTTTATATTCATTATTTCATGTCATGTTTTTTATATAATTTTAATAATCACATTACTATAATGTAGTGAGATAATTTTAGATTTTTTAAATATTTAAACAATAATAAATTATTTTAATGATCATATTTTAAGAGTTTCAATGATTTCTTCAAGATGAATTAAATGAGTTTGAGATTTATCTGATTATGAGAATCATAATTTAATGTATAGGTAAAATCCTTATTTTAAGTGCTTATTATTATCTAGTGTAGCTTTCTATGATTGGATATCTTGAAGATCCATTATAATAAATAATATCCTAGAATTAATTTCATGGGATTAAATATTTTAATACATTCAATTAATGTGATAAAATAAAATTGAATTATTTTATTCATATACAATAATTGTGATATATACAATTATAATGAGAGAAAAATAAAACATTCTTATGAGAATTTTGAAGTTGTTAAGTTCAAATGGGACCATAATTCCAGTATTGTGATCATTCTGGAATTATTTATATTCATAATTTATTATAAAAGAGATAAAATACATTGATTAGCATTAGATATTCATCAACATCTAATTCACTAATGATCACAAATTCAGTTCAGTTTTCATGGATGTATTTATTATATATTCTGTTAGATTCATCAAGAGTCGGTAAAATCTTTTCTCATTAAATAGTTGTCTAATATGGATTATAGAGGCATGGCCTCTTAATTAATATATATATAACATATTTTTATATGAATATTGATTACATTTCATAATAAAACAACTGAATACAATAATAGTTTAGTGTTTCTAGATAATGGGAAAATATTCTTATTTCATAGAATATCTACATCATATACCACATAGATATTCAAAATTAGTTTTCCGCTTAATAATACCATCCCTAATTATTTATTTATAACATGGGGGATCAATGAAATTAATAGGGATCTTAGATTCTCAGAATTGGTAAAAATAATAGATATTAATATATGATAATACGAATGTATTGGATAAAAAAGTGTATGTGATCATGAAAAAAACATACAATGTTCATTCCCAACATTCCATGGACCATAAAAAAGATTCATAAAAAAATATTATAATACTAGAAAACATGGTTTATAAGATGGTGTCATAAATGTGTTGAACCAACAGAAATATAGAAAACCAGTTCCCATGTAATAGTTAACTTCCATGCCCATTAGCATAATGGATCAACAATTATCCCTAGTTTCCTATTATGGATCATGATTCACATATTTGACATAGTGGATAAGGAAACAACTATTTTCCAAATATTTTCAATCCAATAAACATGTTTACCTTTGTTATCTCATGATATATAATGATTTACGAAATACATTGATAGTAAATAATGGTTCCACCTATCATATAATAAAAATAATAAATATGTGAGCACTAGATCATAAAATAGTAATCAAATCAATACTTATGAAAACAAATGGGTTTCACAAGAATTTCATCACAACATAACCTATAGATAATAAATATGCTTCATAATCAAATCATAATTTTATCATAGCATGACCCATGGAAAAATATGTATTTTTCAATTCATGCAGTACATGTAAAAACAAATAATCCTTCAACATTATCAGTAACATCTAAAAATGCATGGTTTGTAAAATTATATAATTATTAATTTCTAATTATATCATAAAAAGACCAATATATATTAAAATTTCCTTAATAAAGAATTTTAATAATTTTTTTAAAATAAAAATTAAAAATATTTTTAGAAATCATGATTTCGGATGAAAAGGGTTTTCAGCTAAAGAGAGAATAAAGATGTTTTTTATTAAAAACATTTTTTTTAACTCGTGAGTTCTTAAATAATAGAAATTACGGGGGGGGGGGAATGTATTATATTGAAATTAATAGAGGAAAATAAATAAAATAAGATTATTAATAACTTGATCAAAATATGTCATCATTCTAAGAAAAATCACAATGAAACTAAAAAATGATGATATTTTAACATAAAACTCTTACCACTTTGATAACATTGAATCATTATCCCCATAAAAAAAATAGTTGAAAAATAGAATATTACTAGATGAAATATATTCATCATAAAACATGTAAATGGGGATGTATATCGACCTCATATAAGAAGGAACAATAATAAAATATAACATATGTCCCAAAAAACAAAACATGAGAAAAAAATCACATACTACTTTGGTAACAACTGAACTGTAAACACCAAGAATGGGAGATAATTATATGGATATGTAAATAACCATTAATTTATGTATAATAATAAAAATTAAGATTTGTGGGTAGAATATAAAACACATAAAATAAACACATTGTGAATATGAAAAGTGTCTCCTTGAAAAATAAAACATAGATACAAATCCCCTACGCTGAGTCTTAAAACCCTTCGTACACATTCAATACTCTGGTCTGAAAAATATAAGTTTATTATAAATATATTTAATTTAAATTAATATATATATATATCATAAAAATATATTATTTACTTATGACCTTTTATTACCCATTTATAAAATATTTCATTCTAAGGTTATATTTTATAAATAACTGCAATATTTTTCATGTAAGTTTTGATTTATTATTCTTGGCTCTCATAGTATGATAATTGTTCTATAATCATAAAACATTAGCCCGTATATTAATATAAGATATATTATATATGAATTTATTTACACTAATCAGAAAATGATGTAGATGGAAAATGACATATACCATTCAAGGAGACGGTGATCTGTACATTACCATGTTCCTTATTTATATTTTCCTAACAGAAAGAAATAATTAAATGGAAATAATATATTACCAACTTAGAATCATGTTTATTTCATTTATTTTACATATTTTCATTAAAAAATTCATATTTAATTGTAATTTTGTAAAGAATTACATCACTTCACGTGTTGGTAGTCCATTATACACATGCAAGATGTTATCAGATTCCTACAAAATGGTCTGTAAGAAATAACATGTGATTTTATGATTATTGAAACATAATAATAACATAAATAACATATATATACAATAAATCAATAAATATATTGATCATTTATATGTATTTTTGGGAATCATTTATGTGTCATTTGTAAGTCAGTAGTCTACCGTACACAAGATTAATGAGTTGGTATCCAAATTGATGGAAGATGGTATGGATTTATGTTATATAGTCAAAATAATAACATATTAACATATAAAATATATTGGGATTATAATATTGGATGTTTTAATATGAAACTTATTTTTCATAAATAGAATGTAAAAAATGATCTTAGTGAAGACAAATCCCTTCTCTTTGATGAACCTCCTTCAGGTCTCTTATTAAGGACACTAGTGTTGGTCCTTTGCGCTGAATGAAAGTTCTAGAACACATAAAAGGATTTCTTGGTTGTATTAGGGCATGGTTTTCCCTAACTATATAACTATAGTTCTATGAATAAATGAATGGTTTAAGGGGCCTTTAATAAATGGGGGAACGAAACCCACTTCGAAATTACATAGAACTTTCAAAAAAGAATCAAAAATAATAGTCATTTCAAGGAAAAATTATTTCAAAAAACCTTATATTCGAAATTGGGAATGATAAGATTTAAATATTACCATAAAGTAGAAATTTCCAATGTTTTATATTCATTATGACCATTATAATATATGTTTTACCCATAAAAACACATTTTTACCTTAACTACATCAAATATTTATTATTATTTTTACTATTCATTATTATCATGAATAAATTTAACCATATGAGATACTATAAACTATTCATAATATACAAATGGAATCTGATTTTAAAAATTCTATTTAAAAAAGTGTTAAAATTTTATATTAAATTTATCCTATATATGTGATGAGATTGTGTATTTTCAAAGTGGAAATGTTTGAATGTTTTGTACAATTTATAAAAAAATTAATTATGATAAAATTAAAATCAACTAAATTTGATTAATAGATATATAATTAATTTAATTTATATTTTAAAACTATCTTAATTAATTTATTATGTTTTCAGACCATATAAAATAAATATACATTTTTCATAAAAACATATACTTTCTATTATTTATCAAAAAATACAGCATTTAAAAAAAGTACTACAAATTCATTGTAAGATAATTTTGACAAGATAATTTACAAATTATTTTGTTTTAAAATAAATTGTATATATATTTCAAATAAAATTATTATAGTTGCACAAAAGGTTATACATATTTTGGAAAGACCGTTTTATGGAAAAAAAATTATTTATTCTTATCAATTTCCTAGAAATCAAATAAAATAAATTTTAAAAACTATAATAAATATATAAAATATATATGTAATTATAAAAAACTACTGATTATTTTATTATGAAAAAATATGTCTGTTTTCATTAAAATGGTTTTTTAGAAAGAAATTGTTTATTTTTATATATATTTTTTGTTTCAAATAAATTGGACATAAATGAATTAAAATTCCCAATATTTATATATCATATATTTTTAAAATTTATTGAACCATATTTATAAAAAATATTTGAAGGACAAGGTGATACCTTTAATTTTAAATAATAATATTTTAATAGTATGTGAAATTTCTATTAAATACAATGTTGCATTTAACATAATATAAGCACAATTTTTTACATAATAAAAATAGATAACAGATTAAATTTTTAGGAACAAAAAGATCAAAAAATATAAGTGTGTTATAATGATGTTTCTAATACCCAAAATGACTATTGGGTAGTGACTCCCTGAAAAAAGTTAGATGGGTTGTGACTCTAACAAAAGTCTGAGAGAGTTGTACTATGATGTCATAAATATGTATTCTGTATGTAATTTGGTTATCATTCTTATATAAAAATTGAGGAATATGGGAATATTACTCTAATCACTATGTTTAGAATATTTAATATTAGTTTAGGATCTTTGTGATCTTAAATACAATGAAAACATCATGTGTCCTTTTTTAAAATTCAGTTATACAATTAAGACTATTATTCTCTCTAACAAATATATATTGATTGAATTATTTTTAAAAGTGTTTTCAACCAACTTCTAGTAAATATTTATATATCATTGGGACCTCAAAAATTAAATCAAAAGAATAAGGAACCGCCATAGTTGGGGGTATTGAATAGTAATAAACAATGATAATACTAGATGTGCAAAAAAGATACAAGAATAAGGGGATTGTGAACAAAGTGCCATTAATAGAATAATAAAATATAGTTATAGGTGTCACATGAAACTCCATAGGTCTTTAAATGACTGCACATAACAATACTCAACACTATGAGACCAATTTCCAGCCTTTATTGCCTATAGAATACCACAATCTAATAGACTTACCTATAATTGTCTCATTCGGGAAACCCCCTCCCACTGATCCCCAATGTATCATAACACATAGTAGGACACCATCCCATGTTTGACTTGAACTATTATATCATGAGTCATGATATCCCACATAAATATCGAGGATCCCATGATCAAGCCAAATTGGATGTGAGAATCCAATCAAGTAATGACAACAACATTTAGCATTAGTATAAATAATAAATCTATCCTCACTTCCAACATCAACTCAAGAAACAATTCTTTTCTTATCATACAACTATAACATAATAATTAATAACCCATAACAGGGTAAAACAGTGTTATGGGGTACAAATGAGTGTCTCACAATCACCATACAATTTTTTCCATATGGTGTTAAATAGGTGTTTTAATTAAGTATGAATTAGAATGACAATTCATTTTAGTTTCATAGAAATTTATCATAAAAAATATCATTTATAATACATTATGAAAAAATATCCCATTTTCATCTATAAAAAATCATTTAAAATATATTATTATTCCCATGAAAATTTAAATAAGTCCAAATACAACCAAACTCCACAAAAATACATTAAATAAAACACTGACAATTTTTAAAAGTCAATTGACATGATCAAACACTTCTTTAAATGTGATATTTAATATTAATTGGAAAATAATTAATAGAAATAATTAATTTCAAAGAAGAAATTTTGAAAACCCATTATAGAACTAAAAAATAGACATTCATTCATATAAAATTAATTTATTAAACAGAAACCCATAATGAATTGAAAAATAAAGGAATTACATTAAAACACCAACCCCAATCTAGGATAAAATTAATTGTAACATGTAAAGACCCGTAAATTTCAATGAAATTTTTTTCTTCAATTTCTGTGGAATTTTACAAGAACGCAGTTTCTGAAGGCACCTGATTCTGAGGCCCGGTGTGCCCGGAATCATTTTCCGATGTTTGGCTCGGGTACGTTCAGTGAACGAATGAGTGGGGTTTTCGAACTTTTGAACTAGTGCTCGGAATCAAATTTTGGGGGCACCGATGGAATCGAAGCACCGGTATTTACTTCGAAACGCCTCTTCCGGAGTTGCGTTTTCTAGGGTATGGTTTTTAATTTTTGGGCTTTAAGTTAAGAAATGAAATAATGTGGTACGACAAACTTTATTTTATTTCACTTAAGGCCGCTTAAAAGACAATTAAAGCTACTTAAGCTGAGTTGAAGCGGATATGGTGCAATCCAAAATATCCTACCCTCTTGGTAGGATATTTGTGAGGTGGGGCCCGCACGAGCCTCACCATTTCTTTTCCTATTAGTAACGCACCTGCGAAACCTCCTCATTAATAAAAGTCAACCGTGCGTTTTTCTAGTTACGAATTGCCCCAATTAATTGGGTAGTTAAATCGTTACAATTAATTCAACGAATTAAATGTTCATTTCTTATCATTTGAATTTTAAAAGCTTAGGTCAATAATAAAATAAGGTTTGAACTTATTTTATTTAGATGGACTTGTGGTGTGGAGATAATTTGGGAGGAAAGCGTACTTCTTCGACGAAAAACGCGAAGAACGTGAAGAACGCTCCGACCTCTGAGAAGAACGCCAAACCCTCGGAGATCGACAACGCGACGCCGTGTACCGCGAAGTCAACGATGCTTCTTCCACGATTCTCCCTCCGTGATGCTTCTTCCACGACGATCCATCCCCGCGACAACCTTCGATCGACAATAAAAATGTATGGGGTATAGCTCCATTTTAATTCTTTTTAGTTTATAACAGCAACATGGATATAATTATTATAATTAAATCTGTATGTTCTCGATCCTCAGAGTTCGTCGACGCGATGCCGAGTACCGCACGACATTGACGCCCTTCCGCGATGTGGCGACCCTTTCTTCTGCGACGGTCGATCTCACGCCTGACGACGAAGTTAAGGTAGGGGTTTTATTTGAGAAAAATCTTTATTTATAGGGTTGTTTCCTCCTAAAAACAAAGAACCTGAATCAGTAGCAATTTTTATTTATTAAAATTGTATATTATTTTGTTTTCCACGTGTGGATTATTTTCTTCCCGATTTTTATCAACTAATGCGGAGGGTGCGGGCCAAACAAACATGGCCTGACAACCCTCCGCAGTTCTTTGTTGATGCGCGGATTGGCGGGTGATAAAAAAACATGCCGCATGGGTGGCTCGTTGATTCCACAGTGAAGAACGGGACCCGGGAGGAGCTATGGCGCAGACGGGAGTGGAATCAGACCACCGGAGCACTCCGGTGTCCCGTAGAAACCACCGGCGGCGCGAGCGGCCGGCGCCGGGGTGTCGGCTGCCGGAGGAGGCGGCGCCCCGTCGCGCCGCCGGAAAGAGCCACCGCGGCTGAAGCCGCGGCGGTGGCGGCACCGGCGGACCCGCGGCCACGCGAGTTCGGCACACACGGGATGCGGCAATGCCACGTCCGCTGACCAAGGGCGGCCCCCAGGCGGGGGGGGGGGGGGGGGGGGGGGGGGGTTCACACGCGGGGGCAGCGCGCCCCTGCCCCCGGACTCCGCTCGCTCGGCCGCGTGGCCGAGCCGACCCGCCGGCCGGGTCGTGCCCAACCGGGTCCGACCCGGACCCGGGTCGGGTCGACCCAGGGGGGCGGGCCGGGTCGACCCAGGGGGGGTCGGGCCGGTTCGGTCCGGGCCCAGACCCCCCATCTTCAGATCGTTTTCGGTCTTTTGCCCGTATCTTGAGCTACGGGCCTCCGAACGACGCGCCGTCTACGGCGATGTGATCCTTGGATCGAGACGGACGTTTTGTTATATCACACTCAAAGTTTTGCAACACTTTGAGTTCGGCCGGGTTGGTTCGGATTCAAAACCAACCGGGCCCTCGGAGCGGAAACGCTCATATCTTGAGCTCCAGACGTCTTATTGATGTGACATGAACTTTGATGGATTCCTCTATGTGAGACGGATCTTTTGGCTTACTCCGATTGAGGTTTGGATGCTGTCGGAGTGCAGTCGGATTGGTTTTCTCACAAAATCCAATCGGGCCCCTGGAACGAAAAAGCCAATAACTCACAGATTGGGCGTTCGATTGAGGTGCCATCTATCTCGTTGATTTCCTCTTGATGAGGCGGAACTTTTGGTATACTTCAACGGAGTTTTGGTTGCTGTTGGATAGTGGCTGGGTTGGATTGTACCCGAAATCCAACCGGGCCCCTGGAATGGAAAAGCTGATATCTTTTAGACCAGATGTCCGTTTGACGAACCGTCTACGGCGTTGGTGATCACGTTGAGAAACGGTCCCCTTAAGTTTACCCTATGAGAGTTGGGGTACAGTTGAGATACGGTCGGGTTGGTTCGTACACGATACCAACCGGGCCCTTAGGACAAAAAGGCAAATAACTCACAGACCGGGCGTCCGATTGACGCGCCGTCTGTTGTGTTGAGACCCCTGTGACGAGTCGGTCCTTTGAGACACTTCTTTGTGGGACTTTGAGATACTTGGGGTATCGACCAGTAGCTTGTGGAGCGGAACCTCCTAGAGACGAGCGTGCGGAGTATGGAGACCGTGTAGCCGGCTGAGACCTGACGACTGCTTGACCGATAAATTCGGTGTGTTTCAGATAGCCCTGTGGGGAGCGCTTGGTTGTAGCGGTAGACCCCTGGTGGATGAGCGCTTGGTTGTAGCAGCCGACCCGCGGTACTCAAAAGAAGGAGTTCCTCTTGAGGCTATGAGGGGGAGCGCTTGGTTGTAGCGGCAGACCCACGACGGATGAGCGCTTGGTTGTAGCGGCAGACCCGTGGTACTCAACAGAAGGAGTAAATATTGAGGCTATGAGGGGGAGCACTTGGTTGTAACGGTAGACCCATGGTGGGAAGCACTTGGTCATAGCAGCAGGCCCACAGTACTCGATAGGAGGACTACCTCAGCAGTCTTAGGTTAGTGAGCAGTACCTCGGAGTCATGACAGGACCACTGTACACTCCAGAGACGGGGCTCTTCAGCAGTTACTGTTTCGATATGAAAATCCTGGTTTGAGCTGAGTCTAGGACCCTTGTGTGTCCACATGATTGAGATGGGTTACATGATAACTTAGGTATATGTATGAGCATATAATTGGGTAGTGGTTATCCGTTGGTTTCATGACCCTTGTGTTTCCTCATGATTGAGATGGGTTACTTAATAACTTAGGTATATGTATGGGCATATACCTAAGTAGAGGTTATCTGTTGAGATCTTCATTGTGGTTATCCTTGTTGGTTTTAGTGAGACCTTGAGGGTCTCGGGATCCCTACTGAGTATCGTTATACTCACTCCTGCATGGGCTATCCCGTACCTCGTTGTGTTGGTTGCAGACGACGGGCAGTGCTGACGGAGGCCGAGTGTTCAAGGACTGGATGGTACCCGGAGGTGGACTACACGAAGAGTCAGTACCCGGAGGTGGACTACACGACGAGTCAGTTTTCGTAGGTGGACTTCACGGAGAGACAACACTCGGAGGAGGTTGATGGATGAGAGCGTTGTGGAGGCTATCTATACCTACCCTTTAGGTAGGATCCGTGGTGGACGATCCAGGAGCTGCGCCATCTGTACCTACCCTTCAGGTAGGATCCGAGAAGGACAACCCAGGAGCCACTTCTGTCCTTCCAGCTGTTGTCTTTTTCTGTTGTACTTTGTTCATTTGTAGTTGTACTTTTTTTTGGGTTTGTATTCTGGCCCATTTACCTTTCATCACTTCTCTTTGTATTTAGCGTTTTACATTCGCTTTTACTCTGTGGTGTTTTGTTTACTTTTATAAAGGAAATTCCTTCTCAGTTATCGGGATTTACGCCTTTGGTGCTAGTCTCCAGCCCCTAGCCTATGGAAGGCGGGCTTGGGGTAGTCATGGCACGGGCCCCGAGGATGGGTTGTTACAAATTGTTATCAGAGGAGTCGGTTCTACCACAGAACTTATAACTCTGATATTTTCTTTCTGTGAAGCGATGGTGTTAAGAGTAACGAGTGTGGTTTTCAGTTCAGGGAGTCGAGTGTTGGTGCGGGTGGCCGACGTATCCATACACCAGGACCCTGAAAACTGATTTCCGACTTTGTGCATGAAAACACTGATTGCGTGTGTATTTCCATAAGTTTTTAAATATCATCTCAAACCAGGTCATCTCACCAAGTATAATTGTTTGACCGTGTGACGTTGTTTCTTTTAGGATGGATTTTCTCGGATGACCAGCTAGATCCCAGAGGGATGTGCGTACTGACAGCATGTCGAGCGACGAGGCTTCGGTACAGGGCCCTCTTGCAGTTGAGGCACCAGAGGATGCACCAGCGGTACTACCATACGTTGGGCCACCGATGCCACCAGCCCCAGCAGTAGGCGATGCATGCCACATGAGCGCACTTCACGAGTACCAGCGCCAGAGACCACCCAGGTTCCAGGGAGACACGTTCCCGCAGGTGGCTGAGGATTAGCTGGAGGCTGTGGTGAGAGTCTTCAGGATAGTGGGGACGCCGACAGACCTCATGGTGATCTTTGCTGCATGTCTTCTTCAGGGAGAAGCAGGAAAGTGGTGGAGCCACTTGTTCTAGTTTTGCGATGGGATGTCCTTCACATGGGAAGACTTCGAGACATTCTTCAGGGTGGAGTTTGTGCCATTAGCTCTACACCCCGAGCGTGTACAGATGCTTCTGCCTTTTCCGCAGGGTTTTCGATCAATATCTGAGTCATCTGTGGGAAGTAGACAGATGATGCAGAGGTCCAAGAGGACTAGAGCCAGCCGTACGAGGAGTAGGAAGTGTTATGAATGCATCATGAAGGGTCACCTAGCACGTGACTGTCCGACCTCTCGTATAGATGATCTGCAGGATTTGGTGGAGCCACTGAGGCAGAAGCAGCGGCAAGTGCTTGAGCAACAGCCGAGCAGTGGACAAGGCAGTAGAGCTTTGGGAGCAGGTGGACAGGAGCAGAACTAGTGGATACGTCCCTTGTACTTCTAGTTACATTTTTTTATTGTATTTGTGTCTTTGTACTATGAGCTGCAATCATAAAAAGACAGTTATCTTTGTGATGTTTTCTTTCCTGTCCTTTTTTTTGGTTGATACTGAGTGGTCCTGGTTAAGACTGTTGACTTGACCCTCACTTTTGAGATTCCTACTGGAGGAGACCCAGTGACCTCACACTGATTCCGACAGTGTGACTCGACCCTTGGAGGCGAGAGTGACAGCTGGATCTCTTAGTAGTTACGTCGAGGCCTTCTGACGTCATCCATGTCATGAGTGCACCCTTCATGTCAGGATTTACTGTATTAGGCAATGGGCGTGGTTCATCCAGTGGATGAGACCGAGTTTCTCTTTTCTGCAAAGGAGAAAATTTAGCATCTCTTCCAGATCATTGGAAAAGAAGGTGCAGATCATCCAGGAGCGGATGAAGACTGCACAGTGTAGTAAAAAACAGGAAACTGGTGCCACTCTTAGAGACTCGGGCATGTTTAATGTTTCAAGAAGAGGAATCTTTAAAGATAGATTAGTCTGCGAAGCGGCAGACGTGGAGGCAGAGCTAGGAGAGTAGCATGAGGTGGTGTACATCTTAACATGCTACAACCACCCGCCTTAGTTATCCCCACCAGGCTTAGGGAGCTGGAGGTCAGAGGAAGAGTGCGACTGCATGCGGTCAAGGAGTGTGACCCAATGGCTCTAAAAATGATTCAAGGGACAGTCTGTGTCCACTACTAGCTACTGTAGTAACGGAAATTGATATGAATCATTCCTTCCTTCCACAAAACTTGTCCCAGACCTAGAGTTTCCGGTAAGCCGTAGACTTGACCATCACGTCTGGAGATACCTTGGGAGAAGACTCGATAATCACACTTACACTGACGGTGTTGTCAGACCCTCGAGGTGAGAGTTTCGGTTGGAATCTCTTTGTGGAAGCGTCGAGGCCTTACGACGTTGGTTTGAGTACGGACTGGGAAATCGAAGTTCATACACAAATTGACAGTATTAGGAAAAAGGTTATGGATTAACTATGATGTCGGTATGGGTTTTCCTTGTTCGACGAAAAGGAAACCACAGGCAGCACAGGATAAACTCATGCAGAGGAGGGTGCGACCGATCACTCTTGAGTCGGTCAACCTTACCCTCGTGGTAGCAGTCGTTTTGAGTTTTAACAGGAATTGGAGACCTCTAGAGTTCGATGATGAAGATCACTTTATACGGGTCTCACCTCGACGAGGTTTATAGAGAAGTGGCCAAGGCGGAAAGTTATCTCCGAGGTTCAGTGGACCTTCTTAGGTCCTCACCTGGGCAGGCGGGGTGGTTTACCGCTTGACTCATCCACCTCAGTTGCACCAGGTGAACGGCGATTTCCACGTATCTCAACTGAGGAGATACGTGCTCGACCCTTCGTATATCCTCGACCATGAGGAGCTGGACGATGGCGATGAGGTGACTTCCACGGAGGTTCTTGTGGGGATTGAGGATCGACATGAGCGAATCCTAGGAGGATGGTCGATTCCTCTTGTGCACTTTATTTGGCAGCACGGGAACCTTTAGGTGAGCACATGGGAGCGGAAGGCTGAGATGCGTGCTCAGTACCGCTTTTCTAACCCTAGTTTGTGTAAAACTATTTACGAGGACGTAAAGCCCTGAGGTGGGAGTGATGTAAAGACCCGTAAATTTCAAGGAAATTTTTTTCTACATTTTCTTTGGAATTTTACAAGAACGTAATTTCTGACGACACCTGATTCCGAGGCCCGGTGTGCCCGGAATCATTTTCCAAAGTTTGGCTCGGGTACGTTCAGTGAATGAATGAGTGGGTTTTTCTACCATTTGAACCGGTGCTCGGAATCAAATTCCGAGGGCACCGATGGAATCGCAGTGCCGATATTTTCTTAGAAACGCCTCTTCTAGAGTTGTGTTTGCTCGGGTGTGGTTTTTAATTTTGGGCTTTATGTTAAGAAATAAAATAATGTGGTACGACAAACTTTATTTTATTTCACTTAAGGCCGCTTAAAAGCCACTTAAATCTACTAGAGCGGAGTTGAAGCGGATAGGTTGCAATCCAAAATATCCTACCCTCTTGGTAGGATATTTGTGAGGTGGGGCCCGCACAAGCCTCACCGTTTCTTTTCCTCTATGTAACGCACCCGCGAAACCTCCTCATTAATGAAAGTCAACCGTGCATTTTTCTGGTTAAGAAACGCCCCAATTAATTGGGCAGTTAAATCGTTACAATTAATTCAACGAATTAATTGTTCGTTTCTTATCATTTGAATTTCAAAAGATTAGGTCAATGATAAAATAAGTTTTGAACTTATTTTATTTATTTGGACTTGTGGCGTGGAGAGAATTTGGGAGGAAAGCGTTCTTCTTCGACGAAGAACGCGAAGAATGCGTAGAACGCTCCTACCTCCGATAAGAATGCCAAACCCTCGTAGATCGATGACGCGACGCCGTGTACCGCGATGTCAACGATGCTTCTTCCACGATTCTCCCTCCGCGATGCTTCTTCCACGATGATCCAACCCCATGACAACCTTCAATCGACAACGAAAATGTAGGGGGTATAGCTCCTTTTTAATTCTTTTTGGTTTATAACATCAACATGGATTTAATTATTATAATTAAATCTGTATGTTCTCGATCCTCGGAGTTCATCGACGCGACGCCGAGTACCACACGACAGTAACGCCCTTCCGCGTAGTGGCGGCCCTTTCTTCCGCGACGGTTGATCTCGCGTCCGATGACGAAGTTAAGGTAGGGTTTTATTTGAGAACAATCTTTATTTCCGGGGTTGTTTCCTCCTAAAAACAAAGAACCTAAATCAAGAGAAATTTTAATTTATTAAAATTGTATATTGTTTTGTTTTCCATGTGTGGATTATTTTCATCCCAATTGTTATCACCGAATGCGGAGGGTGCGGGCCAAACCAACAAGGCTCGACAACCCTCCACAGTTCTTCGTTGATGCGCGGATTGGCGGGCGATGACAAAACATGCCGCAGGGGTGGTTCGTTGATTCCGTAGTGAAGAACGGGACCCAGGAGGAGCTACGGCGCAGACGGGAGTGGAATCAGACCACCGAATAACTCCGGTGGCCCGTAGAAACCACCGGCGGCGCGGGCTGCCGGCCCGGCGGCGCCGGCTGCCGAAGGAGGCGGCGCCCCTGTCGCTCCGTGCGCTCAGCCGCTCGCCGGAACCGAGGCGAGCCGAGCCGACCCGCCGGCCGGGTCGCGCCCAACCGGGTCCGACCCGGACCCGAGTCGGGTCAACCCAGTTCGGGCCAACCCAGGGGGGGTCAGGCTGGGTCGGTCCGGGCCCAGACCCCCCGTCTTTAGACCGTTTTCGGTCTTTTGCCCGTATGTTGAGCTACGGACCTCCGAACGAAGCGCCGTCAGGGGCGATGCGATGCTTGGATCGAGACGGCCGTTTTGGTATATCGCATTCAATGTTTTCGAACACTTTGGGTTCGGCCGGGTTGGTTTGGATACGAAACCAACCGGGCCCTCGGAGCGGAAACACTCATATCTTGAGCTTCAGACGTCCGATTGATGTGCCATCGACTTTGATGGATTCCTCTAAGTGAGACGGATCTTTTGGCTTACTCCTCTTGAGGTTTGGATGCTGTCGGAGTGCGGTCGGGTTGGTTTGCTCACGAAATCCAACCGGGCCCCTGGAACGAAAAAGCCAATAACTCAAAGACTGGGCGTCCGATTGAGGCGCCGTCTATCTCATTGATTTCCTCTTGATGAGACGGAACTTTTGGTATACTTCACCCGAGTTTTGGTTGCTGTTGGATAGTGACCGGGTTGGATTGTACCCGAAATCCAACCGGGCCCCTGGAATGGAAAAGCTGATATCTTTTAGACTATACGTCTGTTTGAAGAACCGTCTGCGGCGTTGGTGATCACGTTGAGAAACGGTCCCTTTATGTTTACCCTATGAGAGTTGGGGTACAGTTGAGATATGGTCAGGTTGGCTCATACACAAGACTAACCAGGCCCCTAAGACGAAAAGGCTAATAACTCACAGACCGGGCGTCTGATTGACGTGCCGTCTGTTGTGTTGAGACACCTGTGATGAAACGGTCCTTTAAGACACTTCTTCGTGGGAATTTGTGATACTTGGTGTATCGACTAGTAGCTTGTGGAGCGGACCCTCCTGGAGACGAGCGTGCGGAGTACGGAGACCGTGTAGCCGGCTGAGACCTGACCACTACTTGACCGATCGATTCGGTGTGTTAAGGATAGCCCAGTGGGGAGCACTTGGTTGTAGCGGAAGACCCCTGGCGGATGAGCGCTTGGTTGTAGCGGCAGACCCGTGGTACTCAAAAGAAGGAGTACCTCTTGAGGCTATGAGGGGGAGCGCTTGGTTGTAGCGGCAGACCCACGGTGGATGATCGCTTGGTTGTAGCGGCAGACCCGCGGTACTCAACAGAAGGAGTAAATCTTGAGGCTATGAGGGGGAACGCTTGGTTGTAATGATAGACCCATGGTGGGAAGCGCTTGGTTGTAGCAGCAGTCCCACAGTACTCGATAAGAGGAGTACGTCAGCAGTCTTAGGTTAGTGAGCAGTACCTCGGAGTCGTGACAGGACCACTGTACACTCTAGAGACGGGGCTCTTCAGCAGTTACTGTTTCGATATTAAAATTCTGGTTTGAGCTGAGTCTATGACCCCTGTGTTTCCTCATGATTGAGATGGGTTACATGATAACTTAGTTATATGTATGGGAATATACCTGGGTAGTGGTTATCCGTTGGTTTAATGACCCTTGTGTTTCCTCGTGATTGAGATGGGTTACTTAATAACTTAGGTATATGTATTAGCATATACCTAAGTAGATGTTATCTATTGAGATCTTCTTTGTGGTTATCCTTGTTGGTTTTAGTGAGACCTTGAGGGTCTCGGGGTCCCTACTGAGTATCGTTATACTCACCCCTGCACGGGCTATGCCCGCACCTCGTTGTGTTGGTTGTAGACGATGGGCAGTGCTGACGGAGGCCGAGTGTTCGAGGACTAGACGGTACCCGGAGGTGGACTACATGACAAGTCAGTACCCAGAGGTGGACTACATGATGAGTCAGTATCCGGAGGTGGACTTCACGGGGAGACGACACTCGGAGGAGGTTGACGGGCGAGAGCGTTGTGGAGGCTATCTGTACCTACCCTTCAGGTAGGATTTGTGGTGGACGATCCAGGAGTTGTGCCATCTGTACCTACCCTTCCGGTCGGATCTGAGGAGGACGACCCAGGAGACTCTTCTGTCCTTCCAGTTGTTGTCTTTTTCGGTTGTACTTTGTTCATTTGTAGTTGTACTTTATTTGGGTTTGTATTCTGGCCCATTTACCCTTCATAACTTCTCTTTGTATTTAGTGTTTTACTTTCTCTTGTACTCTGTACTGTTTTGTTTACTTCTATAAAGGCAATGCCTTCCCAGTTATCGGGATTTATGCCTTTGGTGCTAGTCGCTAGCCCCTGGCCTATGGAAGGAGGGCTTGGGGTAGTCACGGCATGGGCCCCGAGGACGGGTCGTGACATAAAATGTTTCATTTTATGGTCAATTGAAATTAAATCAATTAATTTCCCAATAAAAGATTATAATAAATACTAATTAAATCCCAAAATCTGACATTCTTAGTGTTTATTGATATTTGGGAAGATAAACAAAATTGGATTAATGGGATAGTGAATGCATGATAATAATAAATAGTGGAGAAGTAGTACATCATTGAATAAATCAATATAAAATGATAAATTAACTCTAAAAATTAATTGGAAGGGGTGGAGATTACCTTTCGTGGAAATAGAGGACGATCCAAAAAACTGGAATGAGAGGGTCATAAAAAATCTCAAAATCAATTTGGAAAATGATTCAAATTGAATTTCAATGATAATTATGAAATTAAATCTCTTAAAATGAACAATTGTTTTGTAATTTTTTCCAACCCATTGGTTCACCCCATACAGAAATCCAATCCGCACTATTTCTGAAAGGCCCAATAGTATTTAACTAATTGTGTTCTATCCCTGAAATACACATTTCTATAATTATAGAACACTTAATTGTTCCCTCATATGGATACCCAATAATTTTAGTAACTACGAGACAGATTAAAACCAATAAAACATCAATTTTGAAATCTATAACTCAAAAATAGTCAAAATACCACCAAATTAACTAATATTTAAATCAACAGTTACATGGGGGTACTACAATTGTCCCCACCGTGCCACTTTATTCTCTAAGAAACTCATTGGTGAAAATAAAAGGAAATGTTACACTAATAGATCCATTAGTGTGACCTTTGATTTTTCATACATAACTATTACATCATTTTAAAGTTAGATAACATAATTTAATTACAATCTCGGATCCCTTGGTTTTTCATCTTGGTAAATTTATTCTCTATCATCATATTTATATAAAATATGAACCAATATGTAATTTCCTTCTCTATCCACTTAGTGTTCATAACATTATCTTTAATATAATTAATAACCTGAAGATATACATTATTGAAAGACAATTAATGAGAGGTATAACATAAGGTGAATAATGAAAATGAATCAAAATTACATTGGTGAGCATAATCAAATCATAATCATAAATCAACATCATAATCATGAAGGAAACATTTGAAAAATGAGTGTAATTTGTCTTAGGCATAAAATCAAACATCGTGTCTTAGTGGTAAAATAAAACATATATTTGTGAACAAATTTAGAATCATCTTCACACATAAAATATGTTCTTAAAGAATAAAATCATCATTTTGAACAAATATAGAATCACCACCATGAAAATTGTATATAATATCAAATGACAAAACACATTAACAAATGGATTTGAGGGATATATGAATTCCAAGCCACAAATCACATCATAAATTCTCATCATCACTCATGAAACATATAATGTATAACAATAATAGTTATGAAATAAACAAAGTAAGATAATTTTTTTCATAAAGAATTCATAAAGTATAATTTTATGAATAATTTGTTTTGTTACCAAATGAGTAAAATAAATAATACATGGACATTAAACATCACTATTCATGAGTGTACATTAATCATTTTAGGAGGAGTAAACTATGGTATTTTAGAAATAATAGTCATATATAAAGAATTATTTTCATAAGAAAATGAAACCTAATGAAATGAATTGTGTTCGAGAATCCCATTACCATATATCTCGCATTATTTTTTAATTTTCTGCCTCTAGAATAATAAACATAGAATAATTTAAAAATATTTTTAGATTTGTTTTATCATCATTTGGTGAAATATTTATCCATATTAATTATTGGATTCTATTTTATAACCCACAATGACAAATTAAAATTGTTTTGATATTATTTTTTCCATAAAATATCCCATTTTGTTTCAATTTCACTAGTTTCATTCAATGTCATTTATAAATAAGAATAACTAACTCTAGATAAATTTATATATAGGTAATTTAATATTTATATATTATATATAATTCATATTTTTCATCCATTAAGGTGGTCATATGTATTATCTTCAAAATGACTCTCTTGGTGGTTAACAAACCATTGATAGGACACTGTCGAAAGAGAATGAAAGAGAAATTTGAAATTCATATTTTTCAAAAATTTGATAATTTATGTTGGTTAATTTAATTTTTATAATTCTTAAATTCTATCTAATTAATTTTATAATATTTTTTTGAAAGCGGTAATAAAATTGGATGAGAAATAGACAAAGAGGTAAGAGTTCATGGAAACATAATCTTTCTTTGGTGTAAATTAACTTGTACTACCATCATACTCTCTTGATGTTTGGGGTTGGATTACTCCATTAAGTCCCCAAGGTTCAAGGGGCCTTGATTAGAATTATTTTGGAAGATGTTATTATATGGAAGCTGAGGGTTGAGTGTTATTCAATGGGAAGGGAGTGGAGATATTTATACATGAATAGAGGGGTATTTTTAGAATAAAATATTAAATAAAATAATATAAAAATGTAAATCAAGTAATATTGAATTTTTGACTTTATAAATCAAATATAAATATAATGTAATGGTATTTAAGAATGTAAAACACTTTATAATTATAATTATTATATATATTAAAACGGAACGTGGGAAAAAAGAAAGCTGTTATTTTAATAGAACACATTTGACTTTATGTTTTGGAAAGTAATTTTTATGCATTGAAATTAGGTTTATTTAATTTTAATTAGTTATTTATAAAACTAAAAATATAATGGCGTAAGATAATTTTATATAAATTATAATTTCTAAATTACATCATGAATTATTTAATTTACGATATAACGGGTATGAAAAAACTATATTTTTACAAAAAACTTGAAAAATGAATTATTTTATAGGATAAAAAATAAAATCACCCTTAGACAATTTTGATGTGATTATTTCAACAATGATATTACATTTATTAAAATAAATATCTAAATTAATTAATTTAATATCTAATATAAATATTATGACTGTTAGGATATACTATAACATGCAGAGTTAAAAAAATGTTCTTCTATTTTATTTTAGTTTCTTAGTCATGATGTTATATTTTTGGAAATATAATATTTATATTTACTTAAATTAATCATGATAAATATTATTGATATCATAATTTATTATTTTTACTTAAAAATATCATTACAATGGCCATGTTACTATTACCAACTATCATGTTACAATTCCTAATGGCCAGGGTACAATTCTAATAGTCTCATTACTATTTCAATTGTCATATTAAATTTTATACATACGACTTCATAATTTCCCTCAATATTCACTACAACTCCTACAATGATTATATATTTTCATTTTCAATGATATTTATTTTTTTATTAATATTTTTTTCATTTATATTGTAATGGAAGTTTGGGAAATAATCCATGAAAATTAGGCCGATCGATGTTTTTCCATTTTCGATTTTGAATTTTCTAATTCTTTCTAATTGTAATGTGTTAAGTTTTAATTGGTTTTTTAGTTGACTAATGTAATAATCCTTATTAATGAGATAAGTTTTTGTTGGTTTCTCAATATTTTTTATGTGTAATATAATATATAATATAATAAATCCGACATAGATTCAAGAAACAAATATTATTAATAAACAAAAGATCATTACATTCTTCCCCCCTGTAGAAAAAACATCTCAGAAATATCAACTCAAATTTTTGGTTGAGAATTAATGTCGGTAATTTAGTATAATTTTATCATCTAATCCTCATGTCTCCACTTCATAATTATTGTTCCTCCATGACACATTCACAATTTTAGAAGTATTATTATGTAGAATATTGTCTCTATGATATAATATATTCACCTACTACTCCTCATAATATAGTTTATTATCTAAATGTAACACCTGTGGATTTTGAATATATAGGGGATCAGGTACATAATTATTCATTATAGACTCATGAAAAACATCATGAAGATGATATATATAGGGTGAAATTTCTAGAATATAGGCCACTGGACATATGTAATCATGGATTTCAATTCCGCTAGTATACCATGGGAAAAGATTTACCTTACTTCTAATATTCAAGACTCTCATTCATGGTGTTATTCAAAAAAATAATTTTTCTCCCACATAAAAATATGTATCCCTTTGATGGTTATCACCATTTATCTTTTTCCAAATCTGAGAATCTCTTTTATATTTTTTTATTGAATTAGCATTCTATTTTATCTCTTACTCAAGACAAGGTCGAAGTAACTTCCCCCCCAACGTCATTCCAAAAATCAGAAGATTAACATCGCTTCCCGAAATGGGCTTCATATTGAGCCATTTGTATTCTAATATAGAATCTATTACTATATGATGACTCAAATAATGGTTGATATTGATACCATTATTCTCTAAATTACATCGATTAGGATCATAACATGTACTCAAATGTCTAAATATTACTTTCATATTGGGCATAGATTTGGTATTATAGAACATACTGAAATCCAATTCTGTATCTAATGAAATTTGAATACATCTCTTGAATTAAGATATGAATCATGGATCATGGTAAGAAACCTTAAAAAGTGAAACCCCATTAAGTCTCACAACATCCATTACATAGATCCTAGAATTTTTTTTTTGGTGAGAAATATTTCAAAAATGAGAAAAATTGGGTGCTCTAAGTTAGTCGATCCACATAAACCCATATCACCTTGTTTACAATATATGAATTTGGAATACAAGTGAAAAATTACATAGAAATGTTATCTTATTTACATATGTCTATATAAAAAGGTGGAATTATACCCTTGGATTTATGTTGTTCTACTTTTACTTATGGACATATCAAGCACTTTGAGGTGTAATCAGTGGTCTCCTTCTTCATGTTGTATTAGTAACTGTTCTCTATAAGATCATTGTACATCTTGGTGCATCAATAATATATAAATAATGATGAGCTATTAAAATTTTCTAAAAGCTCATTATTTTTCATTGGGGATGTAGATACATAATGTCTTGTTAGAAATAAAATAACATCGTCTTCATCAATGTGGAAATCAAAAACATTGACCACTATTACTTCATTGACCTTCTCTTGAAGCTCCAAATATCCCATTTGTGACTCCTTGAACTTCTCATAGAGCGATGGTTGTGCAGGCATTAGGGAAAGGTATGATTTATTCCATACTTTTATGATTACTAAATCCATCCTTTATGTATTTATGATTATGGGGTCTTTATTAATCCACGTGTTGAATAGAGAAAAAGATTTATTTTTTATAAGTGTATCTGGTACCTTAATCACCCTTTCCGGATTATGGTGAATAGATTAATAATTTTACTTTTTCAAATCTAACAATCCTTGTTGACACATGTTAAGCTCTTTCACTATGAATATATCTATTAAACTATTGGGAGAGGAATATATTTCACACTATTATCCATAGTGGTACTTCCTATAAATTTTCATAGAGAAGATCTCGTCTGCTAACACCATATCATTCATTAGGTAGATTTCCTCATTGATATTCACCTATCATGAGGCATATAATATCACATTATCATTCACCATCAGTATGAAACCTCTGAATTTATTTAAATCATCACTATATATCATATAACATTATAACATTTTTTTATTATGAGTTAATGTAGAGTGATTTACCTTGCGTTGAACTCCTTAATGATTTCCTCACATTCTTCCATCTAGACATACATTACCCCGTTCTATGTTAATATATTTAGTGGTATATAGATTCATGATAAATTTATCAGAGAATATTGGAAGTTCCAATATAAGAGAAAAAACATCATATTTATGTGACACAAGTGGGCTTGCATCATTCCGAAATTTCCATTGTATTTAACCAGTCCAAATAAAATCCTTTAATAATGATAATGTTCCCCAATAAGGTTACATGCAACATCAAAAAAAATTCACTTTCTAAAAATAATATAAATTTTCATCTTCATTAATATCAGTAATATAATCATTATATAATCATATGCATCCTCCATAATCATGATGTACATGAGAATATCCGCATTGAATACATACAATTTTTTTCAAGATAGTATTTAATAATATTTTTCCACAAATACCAGAATATTACAAGGTAATAAATTAGTATAAATGGAATAACTTAGTAATCATAGTCCCTATACCTTATACGGAATTCAATATTTTTAAAATCTTCTTTAATCACCTTCATTGAATGATATCCATAATTAAGATCCACCATTGAGAAAAACTGAGCTCCACTATGCTGATTGAACAAGTAATTAATTAATTGAAAAGGACTCTTGTTTTTTTGTGGTAAATCTTGTTGAGATCTTGATAATTTATACATATCCAGATTAATCCATCATTTTCAAGAAAAAGTCAATTGGTTCACCAAATGGTTATTTACTAAAGAATATAATATTTTCTTCAAATTTATCTTGCAACTACTTCTTTCAAGCCTCTAGTTTTATTGGAGGAATCCTATAGGGGAATTTTGAGATCATAGTGGAACCATGTATATGTCATATTGAAATATATACATCACAATCTAGGATATGTCTGAGGGAATATTCAGGGAAAACCACATTGTATTCCTTCATGATTGGACTATTCTAAAGGTGGGTACTTTTCTTCAAATTATCCATTTTCGAATGGTTTTCATTCCTCATGAAGTATCATAACCCACACCATTGAGAACATTCAAAAACTTATTTGGGATCTTCCTTACATTTTTATTAGTCCATGAGATGGTTTTAAATATATAAATGTATTTTTTTCAGAAAAGATGATGTTCACTCAATATAATGAGATCAAATCCCATTGTAGTTCTTTTAAATGGGATCTTTTTTCATGGATCAGTTCACCAAAATTGAATAATTGAACCTCAAATAGACAGAAAATTCATTATTTAAGAAGAAACACATAATTATGCTAGAAGAAGGAGAAGATTGGATTTCCATGTTTCATGGACCAAATAATCTATGACAAGACTCGATAAGTTCATTGTGTGGTTCTCAATTGTTCACTATGTTAGTAATGGTAATGAAGGTCTTGGGTTGTATCCTAATGGAGGTCCCAAACATGGGTGTCAGGGCATTGGCCCCATGGTATAAAATAACGGGTTCACCCACGTGAGCCAGTCAAGTCCCCCATAACAGCATCGGTGTACAAGCCACCTATGTAGAACCCTAGGTGACCAACCAACATGACCATATTCCATGAGAAACCTACATGAAATGAATCCTTACCCTAGGGTCCCATATTTTCCCATAAATAGGCCCTTGGGGTCATCATTTGGACATATGGATTTTCCTAGATGCTAATTATTGGTCTGATCACCATTGTTCATATTTATAGTCCTCTAAAAACTTTTGGGCAATATTATAACACCTAAAGAAGATGAAATAAAAACGGAAAACATAACATAATTCCTCCAAGGTTTCCAAATAAACAACACCACCAAAAATAATTTTCTCAAACCGTAATCAAATAAGACTAGTGCACGGTCTATTTCGTTAACCATGGAATTATGCGACTTACCTCCGGGAAAACCTGTCAATTCCCTAAGGTCTCCCCATAGTATAGTCACTTAGTTGGTCCATATCCTAGGTTACTATCTCTCCACACTATCCTACCTATGAAGAGAACCCCATGTCCGATCTTCTTTGTTTTAATTAACCTTTTATCTTGAACAAATCACTCATCAGGCCTCCATTCAAGTCATTCATGGCTGGCCATATCATCATTTGGATCCCTTGTCAGAGACTGGTCAAATAAAATCCTCCACCAAGACCTCATGAATTAAAAACCCCCAGAAAAATATATTTAAGACTGTATTCTAGTTGGATTAGTATTTCTTTTGTCTGGGGTTTCACGTACTTGTCCTACTTGGGGGTTTGGATCTTGGGGGGGTGTAGCTTTGTATATCTGTAGTCACAATAAACCGTAGCTCAAGAAAAAATTTTATGTGTTCTCGGTCTTGAGGATTGGGGTTTGTACTATGTCATACCCAACCAATCTCTGTGGCCCAGAGCCTCCCATTCTTGAAAGGAGCATATGTATCAAACTTTTTTCCATTAAACATGGGATGAGATCCTCCTCCTACTTTAGAACTAATTTAAATGAATCCCTCCAAGTGTAATACTGAAGCCCTTCAAGTGGGAGGTTTTATTCATTCTCCTCTCCCCATAATTTTCATTATCATTCATTCCTTCCTTAAAATAATTATAGTCTAATGAAAAGTGAAGAGAAAGAAGTGGTGTAATACCTACCTAGGCACTATTAGCCTCAAACTCTTCCTATATAGTGCTAGCCTCTTCCACTAGTGAAGGAGGAAATGTGTTTGGAATGTCCAAAATTCTTATTATTCATATATCTCTCACCGAGCATGAATAACAAGGGATTATTTGTTAGTTTTGTTATGAAATCTACACGATACACCTAAAATATTGAACTATGAGTATAGTGATTCTTACTCTAACCATGAAATGTTGGAAGTCCACATAAGTCCCATGATCAAAACGAATTCTCATTTGGAATGAGTCCTATTTAATCCTCTAACTCATCATGAGTTAATAAGTACCTCATGGTACCTTCACAAGGGGTATCCTAATCAAGAGTAAGCCCCAATCGATCATCTCAAAGGGTAATACTGCCCTACGAGACGTACTGAACTACATGGAAAATGATTCAAATCCAAATGAATTATGCAGGATGCCTCTCTAAGGTTCCAACATAACTTCAAAATGAACCCTTTTCTTTTTGGGCATTATCCATAGAAGGTTCTTATTTGACACAGAAACACATATCCCTTCCATGTTTGCTAGTCTGTTTCAGCATAAGTCCAAAACTAAACTCTGAAATCCTCTTAGATGTAAATTCCCCATGAAGATAATCTAAACACTTGCATCCTAATCACATGACATTAAAAGGTATGATCAGTCTCATTAATAGACACTGAACTATGTGGGTTCTAATTCAATTCAAAAGGGTACATTGTAATCCCATTTATATGTTTGATCCCATCATAAAACAATTCATATCTCTTAGGATGATGATAAATTCCAGAGTGGCCTTCATATACATATATGATAAAAAATTCAATATTGACATTCATCTCCAATGATGACAACATAATCATGATTTCACCACTGTATGGATAGAAAACTAGCATCATAATAATAATAAAAAATGAATAGCCAAGTATTATATTAATGGATTCGAACGATGGAGTACATCAGATACATATAGATATCAAACATGATGAAGAACCACGTATGCATACAGATGATTCTAAATTCTACACAAAAAAAAAATAATTTATTTCTAATTTCAGACGACAGACATTATACATGGAAATTAATGAAGGATGCGGGAAAATATCAGAAATCTACTGATGATTTCTAGATAACTAAACAATTCACCCTAAAGGATGTGATGAGACCAACTTCCCATACTCTCGATCAATGAATGTTCTTAATCATCATATGTAAAAAGACTTAATGAGTTCCTGCAATTTCAAAGAAAGTATCAATGGATACAAAATAATTGGTTGTTTTGAGTTCCACGAATAAAGCCATTGGGGAGCATTCATTAATAAGAAACAGTTATGGGATTGAACATGACATGAATGTCTGAAAATATGGAATCTCATTACAAATATAAAAGTTATGTACTAATGAGTGTCCAACGAACCATTATGTTTCCCTAAACAATTGTACCCATTTCTATTAGAAACACTAGTATAGAATCAACTTGCACTAAGGGAAGGATTAAAAATTTACCCATAATATTATTTCCACATATTCTAATAGATGATTTGTTTAACACTTTGGGTTCATTAATAAATCTACTAAGAATTTTTTTGGATTTATCTATATTAATGAATCAGTGTTGTGATCTAAATATTTTAGTGGACTTTATGGATTTCAATGACTGGATATAAATATAACCAAATAGAAATATTTTCAGCATTTAGTGAATATAAAATATACCTTGTATAACTTTATTTTCATGATCCAACTCACCAGTAGTAATGGAATATCATTTCCTCTACTCTATAGGCTTTGGTGGATGTTGATGTTGATTGCCCTCAAGGAACTATGGATTACTATATTGTCTTGTGTAGTTCCCTTTTTTCATTATAATTGAACTATTGAACAAGGAGTGGTTCATTAATAGGTTAATTCATTTATTCTATAATGTAATATGGATTATTAATGTCTCTTTGAAATTGATTTGCTTGTTGGCCTACTCTCAAACAATTATAGAATTTCATTGTACCATTGATCTAGTTCGCATGATTACTCATCCCAATTTTTTGAAATGCAGGTGGTTGATACTGTATATTTTTATTATATCATCCATATTAAAATGCCATCATTAATTTATGATCACCATAGTCATGTGACAATTATTAAATCTGCATATATACTTTGAGAGAACATAAATCAACCTATTCATAATTCCCAAAGAATCAGATAGTTAGAACATTTTGTTGTTTTTCCGTGAATCCAATAAAGGTTATGTTATTTTTTCAATTATTTATGATAACAAAACATGAGTAATATTTTGAAATCATTGTAAAAGTTTCCTCATAAAATTTACAAAAATCTCATTCCTTTTGGAAATGCTTTAGTAACTCTCCCTCCATTGATTCTCAATCACTTAAAGGGAAATTCATACTATGATAAAACATTTTAATGTCAAACCAATATATATAATAAATTTCATATTTCATTATATTATTCTTTATCAGTTCGAACCATAGATTGGACTCTCTATCTAAATGATAGATGATAAGAGTAACCTTATCCTTCCTAGAATAATAGTCAATAGAAATGATCTTGTATATTGTGTTGACCTAGTTTTCCACAATAATTGGATCGTAATATCTACTAGGAATCAGTGGTCAGTAATCCATAAAGTATTTGACAGAATGTTTTTTTACTTAGGTGCAGTTTGATATTTTACAGTGGTTATGTTGTTTTTTATATCACGAGATAACTTAGTAAGAATCTCTATGTTGTTTTGAACTCTATTTACCATTTAATTTGGAGTGTCAATTGGGATATTATTGTATTTTACCTCACATGGGGTTTTGGAATAATTTTTCCTAGTTACCATAATCTAATAAAAAAATAAAACTTTATTAAAAAAATATATCTATAATTATGGGATAATTAGTTTATTATTAATTGTATATTAAATTTAATGTCCTGGATTATGGGATCCTATGATTATCCATTTAAATAAATGATACCTATAAGATCATGTTGGGTAATAGTATTCAATATTTATACGTAATAATTACATTATATATATATCCTTCATAATGTTTTGTAATATTTTTTTGATAAACTAATGAATATCGCCAGGGATTTTTAAATATGTTCTCTCTTTATTCTCATTATCATGAACAAGTTCCCAATCAAGTCAATTTTAATATGGTTCTTTTCGAATAATTACCCAGAGGAAAATTTATTCTATATCCACATCCTCATAATGTATATAGACAGGATATTAATTTCCTAGAAACTACACACTCTTATACTTTACCAAAACTAAAGATTTCTTAAAACCCCTAGACTTATCCTGAGTCGTTTCCACTAATGTTTTCCAATCATAATTCAAAAATTTACTAAACTGAGATATGATACCAAAAATAGTGGACATGAAATTTTCATTACACAGGTATTTCATCATTTTTGAGATAAAAACATATTAGGGATACAATCTATGATCAAAATGTTTAGTATCGTGGGAAAATGAGGCTCAATTATTTTTACATAATTAAACTGAAAAAAAATTTAATTACTCTTTCTGTATCCTCTTAGTGGGCCTCACATTCTCTTAAGAATAAAAAATCACTTGAGGATACACATCAATGAAATAGGTGAGCTAAAATACCAATAAAGGGGTATAACATTGGGAAAAATAACATGAACTAAATGTACAAGGATGGGAAAAATCATATCATCATAATAATCATGAGTAAACCATTTTAAAAATTCATTGAATATAGAATATTAATAATATGAAACAACATGTCTTAGGGGTATTTTTCCACATATAGTTGGGAAAAAATCTAGAATTATGGTCATTCAGAAAAAATGTGCATAAATAATAACATAATAATATTTATGAAATATAACATCATGATTAAACATATTTCCCATAATCAAATTTGATACATCATATTAAAAAATTCATTGGATGGATTTATAATTAACATCCCACTTTCTGCATTATAAATTATCATAATCATGCATGCCACATATAATGTCTAACAATCATAGTTATGAAATAATCCCAAGGAATGGAATAGAATTATCAATGATTCCATAAATCATAATTTCATGTATTTACCTTTTTCTCAAAATGATTAAGGTAAATAATAGTTGGATATAAAATTTCATTATTCTTCATATGAATAGAATAATTTTGAGATGACTAAAAAACGTTGTTTTGGAAATTATAGTGAATTTGAAAATGGATTTTCTTAACAAAATAACAAGGTTGGAACGTCTATAAAATGAAGGAAAAGGGAATGAATATGTGAAAAGAATAATTAAAACATTAAAACTAATTATAATAATATAACCAAATGATTTAATTGGGTTTTATAATCTCATTTCATTAAATCCTTTTTTTCTCATTTTCCACCTCCTGGATAATAAAGATAGTATTAATAAAAAATATTAATAAAACTACGTTTTTTTCATTTTCATCTAAATTTATAAATTTTAATAATATTATTATATTTAATAACACTCCTTGCTATTAGGGAGTTGTTATGAAATCATGTTACCCTAAAACAATTCAATTTTGTTTCGATTTCACTATTTTCATTCAATGTTATTTATACTTAATTATAATAAAATCAAGAACGATAGAAAAAAATTAATTAAAATTTTATATAATATATATAAACCATAAATTCCATCCATGAAGGTGGTTATAATAATTCACTTGACAACGTTTATATTGGATGTTAACTATGTCTTGACAAGACAATGTCAAAGTAGCCGGAAAGAGAACTTTGAAATATTTAGGTGTAATAATTATGATATATACAATAGTTTAATATCATTAATATAATGATAACATAAATATTAATTAATTTTATAATATATGGTTTTCAATGGGTTGAAGAAATATATGATGAAAAAAGGGAATGGTTGACCAATCCATACTCTTTTCATTGAATATTTTCTCTTGTGTGATGCAAAAAAAATCCATTGAGATTTAGATTTTGATTACTCCATAAAATTATAAATGATTATATGGGGATTTATAAGAAGTATATTGGTAGATATTTAGATTCATAATGTGAGGTATGATTGGTTTTCCATGGGGTAGGGATTGGGGTTATTTATACTTAATGAGAGAGATATTTATAGTATAAATTATTAAATGAAATATTATATCAATGGTAAAACAACTAATGATGAATTTTTGAAATTATAAATCATATATCAATATATTATATTATGTAATTATTATTTGAACCACTTAATAATTTTATTTCATTCTATTATTAAAATAAATGTATGAAATTTAAAAAATTTAACTTTAATGGGACACTTTTGACGTTAGGTTTTGGAATGTTCTTTTTTTTTGAGGTTTGGAAATTATGTTTATGTTTATTTTAATAAATTATTTATGAAATTAAATATTTCATGGGTGAAAATAATGTTCTATAAATTATTTGGTAAATATTACATCGTGAATGATGTTATTAAAGATATATCAATCATGAGAAAGAATGTATTTTCACCATTCCGATGAAAATTGATGAATTTTATAAAATAACCCAAAAAAACCCATGGAATGTTTTAATGCTATGATTTAAGAAATTATATTAATGTATCAATATATATTTCTAAAATATGTAATTTTAATGTTAATTATAATAAAATTAAACTTATGAAATACTATAAAATATTGTAGAAACATAAGATCTCATGAACAGATCATTGGTTCTTAGTGAACCCACCAAAGGAAATCAAAAATCCAGTTAATAAAAAAATTGTGTAGGTGTTATCCAAATCCCGGTTAACCAAGACCACAAAAAAATATATTTACATTACCACATAGAGTAATCAGTCCACTTCAACACCCCATCATATATATGAACCTCAATAACAAATATCCCACCAACATAGAATGAGCATACCCTGAAAAAAAAACCATAAAATGAATATTTATCAAAGTGGAACCCATAGGGGGAATCAAAAAAATTTTACATAAAAAAACTAAAAAAAATTATATCCAATAAAAGGTATCCAAAAATAGATGACCCCTACAAACAAGTTTAAAACTAATAATAATTCTAAAAAAATAACTTCAAAACCTCTAATTACAACCCAAATGACTATATTGAATATTGATCTTTGGATATTTCACAAGTGGGGGATTAGAGTGAGTCAACTATCCATAATAAAATTCAAAAAATAAGAATATTACTGTTACCAGATGAAATAATTTCTTCAGAAGATTAACCCTTATCAATATGATCTTACAACCTGAGCTCCCCCGATTTTAAACCCACACGATATGGGGTGTATTTAGTCATACATAGAATCACTACAGAATCACACAATCATAGATTTCATATCCGAGTCATCTTCTGGTAGATAATTTTATACCTATTGATCTCCTCCAAAAATTAGTTCATTATAGATCTATGCATATTTGACCTATGTTCCTGGTTAACCCCACCTATAATGAAAGTATATTTAATAATATAATTAATATAGATATTATTATAAATTATCACCAATACATAAAATTATCTACATACTCTTTCATTGTATTCTCACTATAATAAATTTTAATTAATTAATGAGTTTTATTTACCTTCACATCTTTAGTAAAGAACCACAAAAATAATATCAAGGAGATGAATTCCCTTGAAATTTTTTCACACAATAGATAAGTAACTATAATATGTAACACCACATTACACACACTAACTAGAAAGCTCATACTAACTCTTATCCTAGAAAATTCACGATTCTTCATATAAATATTGATTACCTATTTCTAATGGAAATGTGTATAATGTTATTGGGAAATAGAATGGTCTAATAGAGATTGGTTAGTAAATAAATTTTATATTGTTAAAGAGATTACATATTTTAGGCCATTCACATCAGAGTAATTCCAATAATAGCTCTCAATTTCTAAATAGTTTCCAAATGGTTTTTCACGGAATATGAAACACATAATGGATTTCATTCCATGGAGACCTTCTTACCAAAAAGGCACTCATTACGAGTTTTGACTTATTATTATCAAGAAATTTTATTTTTTGAGAGGATGGGATGTTGGGCTCATCACATCCTTTTGAGGGGAATTATTTCCAACCATAATAATCTCTTTTAGATTCATGATATTTTCATAAATCCTTCATCAATTTCAATGTATGGTTTAGGTCATCCCAAATTTGAATTAAATTATTATCATGTTTGTAATTTAGAATCATTTTATGCATATGAGGTTCTTCATCAATTGAAATAAGATTTTGTATCTGAGGATATCTATTGATTATATCCTTTAATATACTTCATAGAGATTATTTGGTCATTATAATAAAGATGCAGCTTTTTTCACCACCTATAGGGGCACTTTTGAGTTTTTTTCATATAGGTAAATGAAGGTCAGTCTAGAATTTATTATCATCTATGTTGAAGAAGGACAATCTAGAACATATCGTCATCCCAGTAGACATGAATAGTTTTATATTTGGGATAAACACAAAATTTTATTCCTACATATACTTTTAAAATGAATAAGAACCCATGTAGTTCAATGTCACTTAATGTGGAACATCATATCTTTTATGATCTTGTGATTTGGACACAATTGTATAGTTTAAAATATTGGGTCAAGAATGTCTAGGTAGAAGGTACCTAGTTTGAGTATAGTTTAGAAATTATGATGCAACAAACATAGGAACATGGAAGGGATATGATTTTACAAGGTGAATTAGACCCTCTCGGGATCTGACCCAAAAATAAAATGGTTGATTTAGGAGTTGGGTTTGAACCTTAGGGTGGATTCCTACATATCCCATTTATATGGGAATCAATGACTGTGTAGTTTGGTATGTATTACATCATATTATACCACATTGAGATGATGGGTTGTGGATTACTACTGGGAATGATAACCATTGTGAAGTGACCATGAAGGACATTTTAACTCATGGTGGTTTTTAGGCTTATTTGGGGCTTATTCCTAAGGATGATTTTTATTGAGCTCTGACAGTAGGTGTGTATCCTATGTATCCTTGTTAGAGAAGAAATCATAGTTCTTGTACATCACTCTATCAGGTGGATTGTGTGGATTTAATGATTGGAAAAAACCTATAATCCCATATGATTTATTCTTATTGTTTGAAAAAATTGAAGGTAACGATTTTAAAAATCGCACAATTTTCCTCCCTCACTAGCATAAGAAGTAGAGGATACATTGGAAGAGGCTGAGGCTGTAGTGGAAGAGGTCAGGTAGATGAATCATCCCTCTAATAACATTACATTGGAATAGAATACAGGGTAAGGATATAATTAAGGTTAAGGATGCAAAGATGGATGTGAGAAAGACTGTAACCTCCCACAGGAAAGGCTAGGGGCATAAACTATGTTATAATACCTAAAACTGTGACATGAATTTCTCATTAGACAAGTATTACATCATTTTTGAGACAAAAACATAATAGTGATACACTCTTTGATTGAATGTTTTAATATCATGGGTAAATGAGTCTCAAATAAATTTTAATTCATAAAACTGGAAAATTAGTTAATTACTCCTTCTGTATCCTCTTAGTGGGCCTCATATTCTCCTATGTATAAGAAATCACCAGAAGATATACATCAATGAAAGGGGTGAGCTAAAATACAAATAAGAGGGTCTTACATGGGGAAAAAATAAGATGAACTAAAAGTACATGAATTGGAATAATAATGTCATAAGAATCATATCATCATCATAATCATGAGAAAACCATTTTAAAAATTCATGGAATATAGAATATTCATAAAATGAAACAACATGTCTTAGTGTTCAAATTTCACACATAATTGCGAAAAAAACTAGAATCGTGATTATTCATAAAATACATGCATAAATCATAACATAATAATTTTTAAAAAAGATTACATCATGTTTAAACATATTTCACATAATCAAGATGGATACATCACATTAAACAATTCATTAGAAGGATATATAATTAATGTCCCATATTCTATATACTAAATTCTCATAATCATGGAAGCCACATAGAATGTCTAACAATCTTAGTTATGAAATAATTCTAAGGAACGGAATGGAATAAATAAGGATTCCACAAATCATAATTTAAAGTATTTACTTTTTAATCACAAATGATTAAATTAAATAATATTTGAATAAAAAACATCATTATTCTTTCTAAAAATAGAATCATTTCGAGAGGACTAAAACACATTGTTTTGGAAATTATTGTGACTTTGAAAAAAGATTTTCATAAAAAATGAACAAGGTTGGAAAATCTATAAAATGAATGAAATGAGAATGAATATGTGAAAAACATAATTATAAAATTCAAACTATGTAATATAATATAAACCGAATGAAGGAATTGGGTTCGAGATTCTTCTTACATTAAATCCTTTTTATTTTATCACTTTTCCACCTACTGAATAATAAACATAAGATTACTCAAAAATAGTAATATAAGTGAACTATTTTCATTTTCTTCTATATTTATCCATTTTAATAATAGGATTATATTTAATAAAACTCCTTGATATATGTGAATTGTTAGGAAATCATGTGATCATAAAAAATTCAAATTTTGTTTTGATTTCACTATTTTCATTCAATGATCTTTATACTTAATTATAATAAACTCCAGAACCATAAAAAAATTAATTACAAATTTATATATTTTATATAAAAAATACATTCCATCCATGAAGGAGGTCATAATAATTCACTTGATTACGTCTTTATCTTTTGTTAATTATCGCTTGATAAGGAAATGTTAAAATAGGTAGAAAGAAAACATTGAAATTTTTAGATGTAATATATATGATACGTACAATATTATAATATAATAATATAATTTCATAATAAATAATAATTTATTTTATAATAGATGATTTTTAATGGGTTGAAAAAAAGATAAGTAGAAAAAGGGAATATTTGACCAAAACATACTCTTTTCTTTGTATATCCTCTCTTGAGTGACGCAAAAAAATCCAGGGATATTTCGAGTTTAATTACCCCCTAAACATCTTAAGGATTATATGGGGAGTTATATGAAGTATTTTGGTAGATATTTGGATTCATAATGTGAAGTATTATTGGTTTTCCAAGGGGTGGGGAGTGGGGTTATTTTTACTTTATGAGAGGGATATTTATAAGATAAATTATTAAATAAAAAAAATATCGGTGTTAAAATAAGTATTGATGAATTTATGACATTATAAATAATATATCAATATATTATATTATGTTATTAATTATTCAAACCCCACCATAATATTAATTCATTGTATTATTAATAATCAAAGTAGGAAATATAGAAATGTAATTGTAAGGGAACACTTTTGGCGTTAGGTTTTGGAAAGTTGTTTTTTTTCTTGGAAATTATGTTTATGTTTATTTTAATAAATTATTTATGAAATTAAATATTTCATGAATGAAAATAATTATCTATAAATTATTTGGTAAATATTACATCATGAATGCTGTAATTTAAGATATATCAGTCCGAAGAAAGAATTTCGTTTCAATATTCCCAAGAAAAATGATGAGTTTTATAAAATTACCCTCAATGCACCCATGGATAATTTTAATGTGATCATTTATGAAATTATATTAATTTTATCAATATATATTTCTACTATATGTAATTTCAATTTTAAAAATAATAAAATGACATTTATAAAATAATATAAAAGATTTTAGAAACCTATGATCTCACCCACAGATCATCGGTTCTCAAGTATCACCACAAAGGCAATCAAAAATCCTGTTAATGCACAAATAGAGAAGGTGTTTTTAACTCCCTGGCCCTGGTTACCGATAGTCAGTGCCATATTAAATAACAATGGCATGATCAGAAAACATTAAGTCTCAAAATACTAATTATTTTAGTAGCCTTGGAAATACTAGATACATTAATAAGATTGACATTACATTATAAAATGAAAAAATACAACCACATATTCTCCATAGGCCACACTCATATCACATAGACTATCCCTAAAGGTTAGTCATAATATACTTCTTCGCAACCTGGGAAAAAAAGAAAACAAAGAAGGGAGTGAACTCAGATGGTCAGTAAGGATAACAATATAGCGAAAACATTCATAAATAAGCATAAACATTTAAGGCAATGTAGGACTAAAACAAATGCCTATTAAAATTGAAATTCATCATAATATGGAAAAGATAAAATCAAATAATTCCATTTACTTATTCACATGGATATTCTACTAGTTTAATAATGACATGAAATATCAACAACCACTTTTATAATGATGGAACGCCTAATGCCAAACTTATAACCACATTGTCATGACCTACTGCCAAGACTATAAATAAGATTTTGTCAAGACCTTATGCCATGACACTAGTTTGTCTTATGTGACCTACTAATAAATCGAGAAGCTATAGCTGGCTTCACCCATCCCTTACTAAATCCAATGCATTCTTCATTATAAAACGTTTAAACATAACCTAAACAATCATATTAAATCAAGCATACTAAATGTAAATAATTTATTCATAAAACAGAAATGGTATTAAAATAATACATCCACAGTCAAAAAAATCACAAAACCATCAATACAATATCGAAGTTTTGTATCATAGTAAATAAACTTCAAATAAACTCACAATCCATCAAAGGATGTTGACATAGATGAAATCAAAACATTTTTAGATAAATATCTATTTTAATTTTGAAATAATTTTAAGGTCATATAATTATAAAAGTAAAAATTCATTTTGGAAATTTTTTTATAAGATTGTATTGGAAGCTTCAACGATGTTATAACGGTGGAAAATCAGTGCACCAGCCTTATAATTTAAAAAACACTCTTAACTTAATTTTTTTGAAAAGCTCAGAAGGTACCTAATTTGGAAAATGGCAGAAATATTCCTTTCAAAACATATTATAAAAAGTAAAAAACGGTATAAATTACATTAACCAATATTATAGTAAATATTAAAAATGTTTTGGAATACATTTTTAAAAAACATGGATGTGAAGGATAAAGAAGTCTCAGTAGATACTTACGTAAAAACAACCTCCGATAATAAAGATATTGTGAAATTAACCCTTTCCTTATACATTTCCATGGTCGAGGGTAGGTTAAACTCCTATATAATGGTGAAATAAATGTTATTAAATTATACTATAACCGTATATATTAATATAATATCATATATGATCTTCTAATATTTTTTTATAATGATATTTTAGTAGTATCATCGTTTCAGGAGTAAACTAATTCATTTTCATTTATTTGATTTGTTATAGGACTAATGTTTGTTATGGATAGATTGTATCATATTCATATTCAGAATTATATTATGTCTTTAAAAATTATCAAATCAAAATTATTCTTGAATGATTAGGTGGGGAATGAATCTCATCACGTTCGTGGAGACGATAATCCATACGTACGCATGAACGAAAATATCATTATTTTGATATTAAAATCAAATATAATGGATGTTATATCATATATAAATAATAATTATCATGTTATATTTATTATTTACATCATTTATAATCATTATTATACCCATCCAAATGATGAAGTGTTTGAATAACAAACTACACCATAATGTGGAGATGGAAATACGTATGTACGCATGTATGAAGAATTTTTCATTTAAGAATGGATAGAACAATGAAAATTGTTGTACCATTTTTATAATAACATAAAAGTATATATAATATACATATGTTATTATTTTAGAATGGAAACAACAATGAAAGAGGAAGTGGAAGAAGAAAAGAACTTGAAAGAGGTGAAGATATATTTACCTCTTCTTCGGGTTCTTCCTTTTGATTTGATCAAAAGGGATCTATAGGATGGATTTATGGCTAACGTAAGGCCTCTAGGATGAAGGGATTAAGTTTGAGAGAATATTTGAGCCCGTTTTGGCCAAGACAAATGGATTTGATGGTGTTAATTTGAGAGAAGGGGAAGTGTCCTTTTATAACAGAGGTGAGTGTTACTTTAGGAAAATCATGAAATATTATTTTATAATAAAATCATTTTCTGTTTATAATGGCTCCAAAATGATTTATTTAGACTATAATGAGGGTATGTGTCGAGAAACACTAAATCAATAGGTTTTATACTGGTTTGGGTCACTATATTATCCATATCTTTGAGATTTAACTCTTAGATAAATAGTTTGACAATTACCATGTTTCTTTGTATTTTTATATTATATGGTTAATAAACATACAATAAAATTCCAAGAGAAACCCAAGTGGCTCATTAATGACATATATAATATTATCTAAGCCATCTGGCTAACCCTTATATTTTTAGGAATAAAATACCAATTAATAATATAATATTTGTTTTAAAAAACTCTTTTTTGTTAATTTTGGCACTATTTGGTATTTTGTTTTTGTTAAATTCATAAAAGCATTATTAATTTAAACTAAATTCATTTAATCAACCCTAACATGTCATATTAACCTATAAAACTTTTTAAATTCATTAAAAACTGAAATTAGATTAATTTGGATATTTATAATATCAATTATTTTAACTGTTCATTAATATAGTAATTACTGCATCATCATTATGTCATAAATAAATTTAAATATAAAATATTTAAAAATTATAAATACTATACCTTTATGTAGGAAATATTTTTATCTTTATAATGAATATTTATAGTATAATTTATCTTAGGTATAAACCTATATTAAAAATAGTTTAGTTATTGAACTCTGATTTTAACTCTTTTAACTCTTCTTTAAATAAAATAATAATAAATATCATAATCTAATCAAAGTGGACCAAAAGCATCATATTTTTTTTCCTATCGTTGTTTTTGGTCTAATTACACTTATACAATATAATTAGAGATTTTTTAGTGTAATTATGATATCATTTTTACCCATAATTCG
Organism: Viscum album; assembly: GCA_963277665.1. Lineage (NCBI taxonomy): Eukaryota > Viridiplantae > Streptophyta > Magnoliopsida > Santalales > Viscaceae > Viscum > Viscum album. The sequence continues at coordinate 1,540,592,488 of OY728135.1, read as the reverse complement.
CCTATTTATGATTAACCATGGTAAATAAAAGTAAAAAGTGTTTATTCACCAAAAATTATATTCTTCTTATTGATCCACATTTTACTTACTGATATAAACCGTGTCTCTTGAATTTTAGAAATTCAACTCACAGAAGTGGTAAAATTATGTTTTATACAAATTTTCAAATGCTCCTTTGAGGGGGTTAAAAGACGGTAAATTGTTCGATAAAATTTTATATATCTAAATTTATTATAAAATGACTCTAATGAATTAAGTTGAACATATAAATGTATTAGGTATCTATTTTGACCTAAAATAAATTTATATAAAATAACTAATTATTTAAATAAAAATTCATTTTTAACCAATAACGCGGTGGTTTTTCATTATTCATTAAAAATTGAATGTTTTTAGAAAACTACCAAAATTTCACCATAACCTAATTTCAATATTCCGAATTCAAAAATGAAGTCCATTTTAAAAGATAAAATTTATATAATTTCAAAAAGTGGGTATTAATATTCATAACAACTAGTTTTATTGGTCGTAGTGTGTTAGAATCTCAACATTGTGTAAAATGCAAGCTATTGCATTATTCACAGGGAAACGTACCATGGAAGCTTGGGGTGTTACATTCTTCCCCATTTCGAATAATTTTGTCCTCGAAATTTATATAACACTCCCGCACAAAAAGATTCAATAGGTTATTCATCATAATTTCTTCTCGTTCCCACGTTGCTTCTTCCATATTATGGTTTCTCCATAGAACTTTTACCGGACAAGTCATCCGGTTTCTCAACACTTGTTCTCTTGTATCAAAATTTTTGACTGGCTCTTCACAATAAGACAGATCAGGTTCAAGTTCAATTTCTTCACAGGTGAGTACATGCATTAGTTCAGACATGTATTTTCTCAATAGTGATATGTGGAACACATCATGAACATTGGAGAGACTTGGAGGTATTTCCAAACGATAAGCTACAACTCCAATTCATTCTATTATTTGGAAAGGTCTGATGTACCTGGGACTCAATTTACACTTCATACCGAAACATATAACACCCTTCGTTGGAGATAACTCTAAGAAAACATGCTCTCTTAACTGAAATTTCAAATCCTTTCTTCAATTATCGGTATAGATCTTCTACCTACTATGGGCTGCTTTGATGTGGGTTTGGATAACCTTCACCATTTACATCATTTCCTCGATAATTTCTAGGCCTACAATGTTTATTTCACCAATATCATCCCAAAACATTGGTGTGTGACATCTCTTTTCATATAACACTTCATATGGTGCCATATGAACACTTGAATAGAAGATATTAATATAAGAAAATTCTACCAGAGGTAAATATTTATCCTACATACATTGAATGTCAAGTGAGCAATATCTCAACATGTCTTCTAAGGACTTAATTGTCCATTCCGATTTTCCATCAGTTTGGGGGTGGTAGGTAGTGCTCAAATGAAGTTCAAATTCCAATGATTTCTGAAGACTTTTCCAGAATCTTGCTGTAAAAAGGGGATCACGATTATTAAAAATCAATAAGGGTACTATATAAAGTCTTACAACTTTATTAATATATAGTCTTTCTTGACATTCAAGGGTTAAATCATCACTAATATGATGAAAATGTGTTGACTTGGAAATATGATCAACAATGACCCATATTGCATCATTCCTTTTAGTAATATTTGGTAACCCCATGAAAAAGTACATCCTAATATTATCCCATTTCCACTCAGGTATGGGAAGAGGTTGCATGACTCCTCTAGGCTGTTGCCTTCCAGCTATGACTTGTTGACAAACAATACATCTTGACACAAAATCAGAGATCTCACTATTCATGTTTCCCCACCAAAAATATTCTTTAAAATAAGTATAAATATTAGTGCTACCATGGTGTATAGAGAAATTGGATCTATGAGTATCTTCTAATAAATCCCTTTTTAGATCAGGTATATCGTGAATACATAGTCACTTCCCAAATTTTAAAATTCCATCTTTATATATGAAGTCACTCAATCTCCCATCATTCACAACTTTAATATTCTTTTGAAACTACTCATCATCAGTCTGAGAACTTTTTATCCTTTCTAGTAAAGATGGATTGGCAACCATTTGAAAAATTATTGATGTTTCAACTTCGATGATTATTCCCATATCCGTTTTCAGAAGATCCACCAATATAGGATCCATTTCAACTCTCATATTGTTCAAAAATCCTTTATCCTTTCTTCTCAAAGAGTCTTCCACCTTATTTTCCTTTCCAGGTTGGTAGATTATTATGCAATCATAATCCATGAGTATTTCTGCCCATCACCTTTTCCTCATGATGAGTTCTTTTTGTGTGAAAATATACTTCAAACTCTTGTGATCAGTATAAATCTCACATTTTTCAACATAGAGATAGTGTCATTATATTTTTAGTGCAACAATTATAATTTCGAACTCAAGATCATGAGTAGGATAGTTTTGATCATGAATTTTTAGCTGTCGGGATGCATAGGAAATAACTATATCATTCTAAAAAATGACACAACGAAGTCCTTTATTGGAATCATCACTATAAATAACCAACCAATCATTCCCTGAGGGTAGAGTCTAGATAAGAGCATTGAATAATCTTATCTTCTGTTCTTCAAAACATTTTTCACACTCTTTTGTCCAAAAAAATTTCATCCTTATACGTGTTAGCTTGGTTAATGGGTTATCCAATCGGGAAAAATTCTGGGAATAACACCAATAATAACCTGCTAAACCAATAAAACTGTGTACCTCATTTATACTCATCAATGTCGGCCATTCATGTATTTCCTTGGTATTTGAAGGATGATAAGGTATTCCATACATAGTAAAAATCTATACAAGAAATAAAATATCTTGAAGCCAGAATTCACTCTTGCTAAACTTTCATTATAATTCATTTCTTCTGAGGGTTTTCAGAATGGTGCACAAGTGATATTAATGATCTTCAAAGATTTTGGAGTATATCAATATATCCTCAATAAATACCACTACAAATTCATCATGATATTCCTTGAAAACTCGGTTCAACAGATCCATGAAAATAGAGGGTGCATTAGTCAGACCAAAAGGCATTACTTTAAACTCATAATGCCCGTACTTGGTTTCAAATGTGGTTTTTGGAATGTCTTCCTTCTATACACACTACTGACGATATCCAGATCGATGTTCAATCTTTGAAAAATATTGGTCTCTATGATGTTGGTCGAATAAATCGTCAATCCGAGGTTGGGGATACTTTTCCTTTATTGTTATAGCATTGATCACCCTATAGTCAACACACGGCCTCATAGATCTGTCTTTTTTCATAACAAAAATGATTAGGGTTCCCCATGGAGAATCACTAGGGCGAATAAATACTATCTTACTCAATTCATCTAGTTGATTCTTTAGTTCCAATAATTCCACAGTGGCAATTCTATAAGGGTTCATTGATATGGTCCTTGAACCAAGAATTAAATTAATGGAAAACTCAATTTCTCATTGTGGATGATGTCTAGGTAAATCCTCTGGAAACACATCAATATATACTTTCAAAATAGTTACATCCTCTTTTAGAACATTCATTTCTTCACCCATAGTTATTCCATTCTCTTCTTCACCAATAATTGAACTTAGTAAAGCTACTAGGTGTGGATCTAGATAAGAATCTAGTGGTGACGTTTCTTCTCTATAGATAAGGTATTTCTTATCATCATCCAAAATTTTAACCTTTTTCTTCTTAAAATAAATTTCCTCATCATGGTCCAAAAGCCATTACATTTCGAGGATTACATAAAATTAAATCATGTTTATGCTGATGAGATTAGCTGATAAAGAACATTTATATGCTCTAATGGGAAATGATTCACAAAACATTGTTGTGATGATACTTCCCTTCGATTTTTGGATTATAAACTCCCTTGTTAAGTCATATTGAAAATATCTAATTTTCATAGAAAACTGGGATGATATAAAACAAATGATCAAGAATCAAATATAAGAATTTCTAAACAAGATAAAATCATTAAATTAACAGCCACCACATTTTTCAGAGCTTCACCATCAGCAGTAGTGAGAGAATAAGCTTGGAATTTCTCCCATGGGCTTTTCTGATGTAAGTTACCATGGTTCTTATTACATTCATTTTCATAATTCCCCTTTTCCCTAAAATTGTAGCATTCAACATTGACATCCTCTTTCTTCCCCTTAAAATCACGAGATTGGTGGCATTTTTTACCACACTTATAACAGACTCCCATTCCCTTCGGGAAAGTACTGGGGTGTTTCTTCCCACATTTAATACAGGATAGATATTCAACATTTCCCTTATTCCCCTTATTTCCATTTCTAGAGTGTTATGTACATCTCTTCTTCTACTACTTGGCATTAATGTCGTAAGACTTAGAGAATTCTTTTTCTACCTTGATAGCACATGAGACAGTATCTTCGTATGATTATAAGGATTGGGATACTAATTCTGGACGAAGAAATGTTTTTAACCGATCAAAGAATTGATCAATATTACTCCTTGGGTTAAGTATATAATATGCTGCATTCCGTGGAAACCTTTTAATGTTAGCCTCATATTTTGTGACATTCTCATCTTATTTTTTCTCATAATCAGAAACTGTCTTTCCATATCCGCTCCATCGTCACAAGAAAATAATTTTTTTAGGAAATACTCTTTAAACTCCATCCTTACATATTTGATACTTCATCATCGTATTTTTTGTTTTTAATCAATTAACACTATTGATCTTCATCTCCTGTGAGGCAATAAAATTCCATGACAAATTTTTCCCTTTTGCTACTCCCTAAAACATGAAGTATTTTCTCTAAGGAATTTATCCATTTCTCATATACTAATATATTTGTACTCCCATTGAATGTTGGTGGTTTTTTCCTCATGAATCCGTCTAACATTGATCCTCAGCATTGTGGATTAGGGTTCTCCAAACTGGTAAGATTATTATTCATAACCTAAGTGAGTGGTCCCTGTATGGTGATAAAATGATCATCACCAGTTTCTTCACCAGCTCCACTATAATTATATTGAGTAGGAGTAAAATCCCTACATGGATTACGTGAATTGATACGGTTTCCATTCCTTCTACTAGGTTTAATTTCTAAACAATATCATACACTAGACTAGTTTATGAATCATAATACATAAATCCAGACTTGTTAAACACATAACATAAATTTAATAGTTTATAGATATAATCCATAATTATAAAATGTTTTCTTTGAGGAAGTATATAATAATAAACTTGTCAAAATAGTTTGTAATAAAATTAGAATTATCCTATGTTTATCCCCCAGGAGTGTCGTAACCAAAAGTGCAGCAAGGACCGTTGTCATGAACATGTTCCCATTCGAGTCTATATCAAAGCATTTATTTCTGGTTTTACACCTAGATACATCTATCCCAGAGCCGCCTCTACCTGCTCAGATCCATACAGGGATGTATTTCTTGTAAAACTCACAAAATCTCTGAAGTACCCAAATTCTAGGATGTTCTTCTATATTAATCCTCAAAGCCTATCTTAGGATAATTTTCTCTAATCAGAGTTTTTCTAAATCTAGCTTCCAAGGGTTGTACTATACTTTCTCTAATACCAACTATAACACCCCAACCATAGTTACCCAGAGTCAGTTCATTATTACATAACATCATCATGGTCACAAAATATCATGTCTCAAAAGATCGATTAGTTTAGTAGCATTGAAAATAAAAGATAAATTCCAAAGTTTTACATTACATTATAAAAAGAAAATCTACAACCACATAGTCTCCATAGGCCACACTCATATCCCATAGACTATCCCTATAGGTCAGTCATAATATACTTCTTCACATCCTAGGGAAAAAAATTCAAACATATAAAGGGGTGAGCACAGATTCTCAGTAAGGATAACAATCTTGAAAAAACATTCATAAATAAGAATAAACATTTAAGGCAATGTAAGACTAAAATAAAAGACTTTTAAAATTGAACTTCATTAGAATATAGAAATGATAAAATTAAATAATTCCATTTTCATATTCATGAGGATATTATACTAGTCGAATAAACACATACAATATCAATAGCCACTATCATAATGATGGAATGCATAATTCGTGACATTATAACCACATAGTCAAGGCCTTGTGCTACGACTAAAAATATGATTTTTTCAAGGCATTTTTCCACGACACTAGTTTGTCTCATGAGACCTACAGATGCATCGAGGAGCTATAGCAGGCTCCACCTGTCACTTACTATGTTCAATTCATTCTTCATACGAAAAGGTTTAAACATAACATAAACATTCGTATTAAAACTAGAATTCGATATGTAAATACTTTATTCATAAACCATGAATGGTATATAAATAAAACATCCACAATAAAACATATCAAAAAATATTCAATACAATATGGAATATTTTTGTCATAATAAACCAACATCAAGTAAACTCACAATCCATCAAAGGATGCAGACATAGATGAAATCAAAAAACATTTTAGAGAAATATCTCTTTGTATTAGGAAATAATTTAAATGTCATATAATTATAAAAGAAAGCATTTATTTTGATAATATTTATATAAGAATGTATGTGAAGCTTTGACGATGTTATAATGGCGGAAAATAGCTCCACCCACCGTATAATAAAAAAAACCGTCTTACCTTAATTTTTTCGAAAATGTCATAAGGTACCTTGTTTGGAAAATGATGAATAGATTCCTTTCAATTAATTTTATAAAAAGTAAAACAGCATATAAATGAATATAACCAATAGTTTAGTAAATAGTAAATAAGTTTTGAAATACATATTTAAGAAACATAGATGAGGATGATAAATAAGTCCCAGTAGATACATAAGTAAAAACATCCTCAGATTAAAAAGACACTGTGAAATTAACCCATACCTTGTAATTTTCCTTTTTTGAGGGTAGGTTAACCTCCTGTGTATTGATTAAATGATTGTTATTAAACTATACAATAACCATATATATTAATATGATATCATATATTTTCTTCTAATATTTCTTTGTTAATTATATTTTAGTAGTATCATCATTTCATGTGACAACTAATTCATTTTCCTTTATATGATTTGTTACATAAGTAATGTTTGTTATAGATAGGATGTATCTTATTCATATTCAGAATAATATTACGTCTTTAAACATTACAAAATTAAAATTATTCTTGAATGATTACAATGGGGAATTAATCTCATCGTGTTTGTGTAGACGGTAATTCGTACGTACGCATGAGCGACAATATCATTCATTTGATATTAAAATCTTATATAATTGGATGGTATATCATATATAATGAATAATAATCATGTTATATTAATTATTTAAATCATTTATACTCATTAATATACCCATCCAAATGATGAAGTGTTTGAATAACAAACTACACCATGACGTGGAGACGGTAATCCGTACGTACGCACGTATGGTGACATTGTCATTTATAGGATGGATAGAATAATGAATATAGTTGTAACATTTTTATAATAACATAATGTTATATAGAATAAACTGGAGTTATTATTTTAAAATTTAAACAACAAAGAGATAGGAAGTTGAAGAAGAAAAGAACTTGGAAGAGGTGATGAAAGATTTACCTCCTCTTCGGGTTCTTCCTTTTGATTTGATAAAAGGGCTCCTTATAATGGCTTTCTAACTAATGGAAGGCCTATAGGATGATGGGAGGAAGGTTGGTAGGATATTTGGTATGGGTTTGTCTGAGCCAAATGGCTTTGAAGGTGTGAATTTGATAGAGGGGGATGTGCCCTTTTAAAAGAGAGGTGATGGTAACTTTAGGAAAATATTTAAATATTTTTTTATAATAAAATCATTTTTGGTTTTTAATGGATCCAAAATGATTTATCTCAAGGATAATGTGGGTATGGGTCAAAAATTCCTCACCCAATAGGTTTTATACAGGATTGGGTCACTATTTTAACCTTATCTTTTAGATTTAACTCTATGTTAAATAGTTTTACATTTACCATGTCTCTTTGTATTTTTATATTACACGGTTAATAAAAATTCTATAAAAATTCAAGATAACCCCATGTTTTTCATTAATGACATATATAATTTTATATAATCACATTGATTAAACCTTAGATTTTTATGAATTGAATACAAATTATTAATATAATATTTGTTTTTAAAAACTCTTTTTTGTCAATTTTGACACTATTTGTTATTTTGTTTTTGTGAAATTCATAAGAACAATATTAGTTTTAAAAAAATTAATTTAATTAAACCTAAAAAATTTATATTAACCTATTAAATTAATATAATTTATTAGAATAAGCATATTATATTTATTTGGATATTTATAATACCAATTATTTTAATCCTTCATTAATAAGGTAATTACTGCATCATCATTGTGTCATAAATGTCCTAATCTAATCCAAGTGGACCTAAAGAATCATATTTTATTTTTAAGGATGTTTTTGGTCTAATTACAGATATCCAATAGAATTGTTACTTGTGTTAGTTTAATTATGATATCATTTTTACCCTTAATTAGCCTATTTACTTTTAACCGTATTAAATAAAAGTAAAAAGTGACTATTAATCAAAAATTATATTCATCATATTGATCAACATTTTACATAATTATATTAACCGTGTCTCTCGGATTTTAGAAATTAAACTCATGGAAGTGAAAAAATTAATTTTTATACAAATTTGCAAAAGCTCCTATGAGCTGGGTAAAAGACTATAAATAGTTCAATAAAATTTTATATATCTAAACTTATTATAAAATGACTCTAATCAATTACTTTGATCATATATATGTATTATGTATCTATTTTTACATGAAATAAATTAATATAAAATAAATAATTATTTAAATAATAATCCAGTTTTAACCAATAACGTAGTGTTTTTTCACTAATCATCAAAAATTCAATGTTTTTAGAAAAATATCAAGAATTCACCTGAATATAATATCAATATTCTGAATCCAAAAATGAGGTCCATTTTAAAATATAAACTATATAAAATATACAAAAGTGGGTATTACAATTTATTACGACTATTTTGATTGGTCACGGTGTGTTAGAATCTCAAAGTTGCGTACAATGAAGTATGTTGCATTATTCAAAGAGAAATATACCATGGAAGCCTGAGGTGTTACACTATTATCCAAATCTAGGTTACCCAATCCCACACACAAGAAGTTTCCCATTCGAACTTATAAAAATCAGTCCACTTCAATAACCCATCAGATATATGAACCTCAAGAAAAAAAATAACCCACTAACTAAGAATGATCATACCCCAAAAAAACGATCATAAAATTAATAGTTATCAAAGATGAACCCAGAGATGGTATCAAAAAAATATTTACATAGAAAAATAATAATATTTATATCTTCTAAAAGTTAATGAAAAATAGATGAACACCACAAAAAAGCTCTAACCTAATAAACATTCAAATAAAATAACTTACAAAACATCTAATGATAATACAAATGACTATATTGAATATATATCTTTGGAAATTTCACAAATGGGGGATTAGAGTGAGTCGAATATCCATAACAAAAGTCAATAAATAAGAATCTTACTATTAGAGGATGAAATAATTTCCTCAAAAGATTGACCCTTATCATTATGAACATCGCACACTAGCTCCCCCAAATTTAAAGCCACACGATATGGGGTGTATTTATTCATACATAGTATAACTATGGAATCAAACAATCATATATGACATATCCTATTCATCTTCTAATAGAGAAGAATATACCTATTGATCTCCTCCATAAATTATGTCATTATAGATCCAAGTATAATTGATCTAAGGTCATGGTTAACCCCACCTATAAAGAAATGATATTTCATTAAATCACTAATATTGATCTTATTATAAATTATCACCAATCCATAAAATGATAAACATACTCTTTCATTGTCTTATCACTCTGATAAAGTCTTATAAATTAATTTGTTTTTTTACCATCACATCTTCAGAATAGAACAACTAAATTAATATATTCGATATGAATTCCCATGAAATTTCCTCACACAATAGATAAGGGACAATAATATCTCACGACACATTACCCACTATAACTATAAAACTCATAGTAACCCTCATCCAAGAAAATTCATGATTCTTGGGAGAATTATTGATTTCCTATTTCTAACTGAAATGCGTATAATGTTTGGGGAAATAGAATGGTCCAACAGATAATGGTTAGTAAATAACGTTTATATTATTAAAGATATTTCATTATTTATGTTGTTTACATAAGGTTTATCCCCATAATAGTTCTCTATTTCTAAACAGTTCCCAATGGGTTTTTTCATGGAACATGAAACACCCAATAGTCTGGTATCCATTGAGACATTTTTTCCAAAAGAAGGCACTCGTTAGGTGATTTGGCCTATTATTCTCAATAACTTGCATTGGTCGAGAGGATGGAAAGTTGGGATCATCACACAATTCCAGGGGGAATTATTTCCAACCCCCAGATCAACTTATAGATTTAGGATATGATCATGAATCCTTCATTAATTCCAATTAATGGTGTGGGTCATCCCATATATTAATCTAATAATTAGAATGTCTAGAATTTAGAATCATCTATATGTATCTGAGTTTCTTCCTCAATGGAAATAATTTTTTGTATCCCAGGTTCTCCATTGATGGTATCCTCTAATATACTACATAGATATTTTTTTCATTTTTATAATGATGCATGTTTTCTCACCACATATATAGGCACGTTCAAGTTTGTTTTTTATATAGGTATATGAAGATTACTCTAGAATTTATTATCATCTATGTAGACAAAGGTCACTCTAGAACATATCTTCTTCCCAGTAGACATGAATAGTTTGATATTTGGATTGAACACTTTAATGGGATTTATATATATCCTTTTCAAAGGAATAATAACCCATGTAGTTAAGTGTCATTTAATGGGGAACATCATATCTTTTATTTTCATGTAATTAGGAGACAATTTTATAGTTTAACATCATGGGGAAGGGACTTCTCTGTTTAAGGTTCCTAGTTAAAGTTTAGTTTATAACATATGATAAAATAACCCATGGAACGTCGTAGGGATATGAGATTCAAATTTGAATTATACCCTCTAAGGATATGGCCGAAAAATAACATGGTTGATTTAGTAGTTTGGTTTGAACCTCAGGGAGGCTTCCTACATATCCCATTTAGGATGGAATAAAAGACTGTGTAGTTTGTTATGTATCACAAGGGAGTATAGCTCATTTAGTTTATAGGTTGTGGATTAGTCCAAAAATGAATATCCAATTTGAAGGGACTGTGAGGGAAATTTAACTCATGGTTCTTTGTAGGATTATTTGGGTCTTATTCCAATGGATGATTCCTTTTGAGCTCCGACATTTGGTAGGCGTCCTATGTATCCTAGTTAGAGAAGGAATCAGATTTCTCACACTTCACTCCATCAGGTGGATTGTGTGGATTTAATGATCATCACTAATCTATAATCCCACATGATTCATGCTTAGTGTGAGAAAAAATATGAAGAAAGATATTTTACAAACCATACACTTTTCGTCCTTCACTGGCAGAAGTGGCTGGGGCTACAGTGGAAGAGGATGAGGCTGTTGTGGATGAGGCCTAGGAGAAAAACATCAATCTAATAACATTACATTGTATTAGAATGAAGGGTAAGGAGATAATGATGGTCAAGGATGACGATATGGATAATATAAATACTTTAACCTCCCACAGGAAAGGATAGGGGCATACAAAATTGAGGGATTCCACAAATTTGGTTGTATCGCAGGAGGAGGATCTCATTTCTTGATGAATTGAAAACCACATATTATCACTACCCTCCCAACAAGAAACCAATGATATAGGACTTAGATATGATAAGATTTATGCATAGTCCAAAGAAAAATCCTCTATATTGTGAACTCCTCTGTACTATCCATGGGGTTAGGGTCCTGGTGGATGTATATATAAAAATCAACAAATGACTCAAGGATCCAAACCCTCTTATTGGATAATTGTGGGAATCCTATGAACATAGAAATACAATTCCCAATGGAAGAGTCTATGGTGTGACTTTTACCATGGTATTTTAAGTCAGGAGGTCTTGGGGTAGGTATTTATTTTGATCCCTTATATATAAGTGATCCAAAGGAGGGGAGGTACATCCATGAATGGCTTTAAAGGAGGCTCGATGATTGGATCACACATGTTAAAAGTTAGGGAGAACCAAGTGGATGACATAGGGGTTACTCTGTGACCATAGGCCTGGGAAAATAAATAACACCTTTGGAGAAAAACCACTACTGTGACTACACATGGGGGAGACCTTTCTCAAGCCTTCTTGTATCTCAATAGGCAAACATGAAGGTACGTCATGTTTGTCCCTGGTTATAGAATGGGGCCTCTCACTAGACATTATTGATTAGGTGTTCAGAAAATGACTCACCTAGTTGGTGTTTATTTTAATACATTGGAGGACTTAGGTTTTATTGTTTCCCTTTTATTTCCTCCACTTTAGGTGTTAGAGAAGTACTTATAATGTTTTGGAGGACTTGATTGAAGAACTAGGGCGTTTAGATAATTTATTGGCTATTGAGAAAATCCATTTGTCCAATAAAGACCCCAATGGCCTATTTATATGAAAATATCTAACCATGATTGATGGTGTATTTTCTCACAGGTAGGTTACCCTATTGGGCATTGTATGGATTTGTAAATGTACTTTGTGCCTTGATTCTATTTGGGTGGACTTCACCAGCTCACTTGGGTGAACCACCTATTCCGTATAATGGGGGTTGTTCCCCCACACCCCTTACCAAGAATATTTCCTAGTTGAATTATCATCCCTTCTATCCATTCCCTTCATTACCATCATAGAACCCCCCAAAAAATAGAGCTCTACACCATGAGCTTCTGGAGTCTCATCTTGAATGATTTTTACCACAACAAAGGGAAATCCAATTTTATCCTTCTTACGAAATATAGATGTATTCCTTCTAAAAACTAGTATTTGTTTTCAATGTGAGGTTAAATTCTTAAAGTAGTCATAAAATATCAATGAACACATTTCACAATTTCAACATTACCTCAGTCATTTCTCACCACTCCCCCAATTCAACCAAAACATTATCTCCATAAAAGGAAGAAATATACTAATACAATAAGTAAGTTTCATGGTTCCAGAGTAGAAAAGGTTATATTTCTACCACTCTATTTAGAGTGTATGTGGAATCGAAAAACTATTGTATCTTTTATGAATGATTAGAGGATTCCAAAATAGGATCATCCATATAGATTGGTCCAAAACATTCGTTCATGGAATTTCTATGATTAATTCCCTAAATAGAATATAAACTAAAGATAATAATTTAATGTATCCCGATTAAAACAAAATGACCCCATTATAAACAAAGAAACAAATATAAATACATAAACCTTTAAAATTAAAATAAATTAATATCCCATCATAAAAATTATTTTCTTTTAAACCACAAACATCAAATAAGAATTTTAAAAATCATTTTACCATGGAATATGATACATAAAAATTACCCCCATTTAAAAATAATTGATCACTAGATAACCACTTCACTTCTAAAACTAAATGAAATAATTTCAAAATTTATTAAAATACGAAATTATTTCTAAATTGAATAGAATAATATCAACTAATATACATAAATACAAACTCAAATTATTATTTATTTTATAAGTATCATAATGAGATCTAAATCTTTTTGGAATATCTCATTTGAAATAAATAAATTTCATTCTAAAAACCCATGAAAATATATTGAAATCATATATTCAATAGAATTTCCCCTTTAACCAAAGAAATATTTCAATCATAAAAAATATACAATACACAACACATTTAATTTGGAATAATTCATTACAATTTCACCAAATTTATATAAACCCCTCTCTAATTGAGAACCACATTAAGATAAATATGAAATCAAAAGGGGAAAAATAAAAATTTCACATGGAATTATCATCCCTACAAAGATTTGATTCTTTTTTTAGGATGTTCCCCTACCATGTTGTAGGCTCAATGAATTCCTTATAACTAGATACATGAACACCAAATGGTTTAATAGACCATTTGAGGTAACCATGAAACCCATTTTTATCTAATATTATCACCCTAAAACTCCATATCACATAAATAGCACATGCATAAATCATTCAAGATTCAAATTACACATTCATATTGAAAAACAAATACAGGCAGTCCTGGTAAAGAAATCACAGACTCAAATCCTTATTAACCTCATTAACATGAGGTTTTGAACTAGAAAGATCTATCTAGACTATAACCATTAATACATATTGATTTCTGAAATTATTATCTATTTATTATAATGAAACAAGTAACATTATTATGGAGAACTCTTGTACCATGAAATATCATTGTACAACTTGCCACATCACCTAGGCTAGCTCATAAAAAGGACATAAGGGTGTTATCTATTATAATGGGCTCATGATGAGAACCAGGAAATTGAAAAGAGACCAAATAAAAAATATTTCACATAAAAAATATATATAACAAGGTATTATATCTTTTTCTATAGATCAATCATGGTATTTTTATATGTTAGATCTCTGTTAAATATAAATTAAATAAATTATAATAAATATAAAAAATAAATGTTTCATAACCAAAAACATGTATCCAACCCATTTCTTTCAACATATATTTTCTAAATAGAAATATGGTCCAATAAAAGTAGAATATATCATTTATATAAATTATTTGTATGCCTAATAGATCATAATTAAAAAATAAACCAAAAAACCATATAGAAATTGCTCCTCAATTCAACCTATAATCACCCACCATTTCTTTACTCACCGATTGACGTCCTATGAATGTCATGATAAATCAAAAAATGAATCCCATAACCCACATATAGTATAATTGTTTCCTAAAAACACATTTAAAATATTTTTTTGGTATTTTTTAGATAATATGATTTGTAGGGTATCACAAATGAGTTTATGTAATTCCTTTGATAAAAAATTCATTTATGATATATTGAAATACAATAGAATACATTGTTTCCCAATTCAATATTCATGAGGTGAATAAATCCACATTCATTTATAAATAAATAAATATTCATTTATTTAATGTCAAAACATTTTGAAATCCTAAGAAAAATTGGAACATTTTATTATATTGAAGACCCAAAAAACTAGTTTCCTCATTTATAACCTTTTTTATAATCTTAAACACATAACCAACCATTTCTATTTTCATTTGAAATTTCATTCCAAGAAATCCATTGAAAATTACATAAGAAAAAAGAAAAAACTATAAACATTAGAAACCCATAACATGCAAAAAACACTATAGAGATGAAAAATCGATAAAAATAAATAATGGTAGAATAAGAGGTAACTCAAGGAGCAAGAATAAGGGGAATACAAACAAAATTGGACTCCAATATATAAAATATCTAAACATGGAATATAGTTTCATGGAATACTAACTAGGTACTAAAATGAGATGAACCTAAAAATATGTAACAATACAGGACTAACTGTAACCCATCATTGAATTTATAACATAATAAAATACCCAATTATCCCACACTACCATCATCAAGGGAACCTCAATCTTACCCTTGTGTATCATATGATGAGAAGGGTATAATACCAATAGTTTCTTGAACTGGGGTATCATCAATCTAGATGTACCACATGGTTACCCGAGGTTACATGACCAAACCAATGTATAGGTGAGAGACCAGTCAAGAAAAATTATCATAACATGCATTACAAGCCTTAAAATTAAATCCCTCCATTCCTACAACACCCTTGCCTAAAAAATCCCCTTTTCACATCATACCTACATATATAATAATGTACCACCCCAAAAGGGGTAAAAATCACAAAGGGCACAAATGAGGGTCTCAAAATTATGAAAAAATTACATTCATAATATTATAGAAGGAAAATTATAATAAATTTTACAACATATTATAATAAATTTTCATTTAATGAAAATTACACTTTAAAAATATACATTATATTCCATTTAGAATCTAAATCACCTTTTCTCTAAATAATCCTTAAAAGAATTGTTTTATTCATTTTAAAATTTCAATTTTGGAAAGGAAAACCACTTTAAATAAAAAATAATTAAAATAAAATCATAGTTATTTTCAAAATGGGTTTGGAATGGTCAGAAACTAATTTATAAGTGATATTTTTATATTCATTAAAAACCCATTTAAGCCAATACATATTTTCATGGAATTATTTCGGAATCAAAAAAAGATATCATTATTATCTATGATTAAATTTAAAATTAATTTTTAATATCCATGAAATTATTTAATTGATAAAAAATGGATTACATAGAATCTCACACCTAAATATATGATGAAAGCGATCTAAAAGTGCCTCCTTCCACAATAATCACCCAAAATATAATTAATTACCTTTAAAAATAGTATAACCTTAAAAATAATGTTTTATAACCATTTTAGGACCCTAATCGGACCTGTAAAATGATTTGGGTTCTTATAGAGGAATAAAAGCTTAAGTTAAATGAGAGTGGTAAGATAAGAGATGAGTAATGAGATTGAGATGAGGGATTACCTTGATGAAATAAACTGGAAATGTAAATAATAGAGGATGAATGAGTGGACTAGTTTGAGATATTGCTAACAATGAGAGGGGGTTGAATCATTGTTGGAGACTTTTTAAAATAATTCCAACATATTATCACTGAATCTCATGACTTGTTAGGATCTTGATTATCTTATTCTCTTTTGCATATCCAATGTAATTATAGATTGCAGTAAAAATATCCACATGATATTTTTACAAGGATCACTACACAATAAGGTAATCTATATCCTTGACTTGTATGGTGATGACCATTACATGGAATATTTACTATAATTTAGTATCTATTATAGTGGTTTGGCTAAGAAATGTTTTTTAACTAGTGTGAGTCCCATCACATTTGAGGGGGTCTGATAAAATCCTCTTCCCTGATATGGTGATAATCGAGTCAATCATGCTTCTCCTTATCAGTTATTTATACTACCTCTGAAGATAGTATTATTACTTATTAAAAGGTTATGTTCTTCCCTTGTTACTCTTTATTTCCATTAATTAGGTTACATGTAATGAAATAGGTAAGAAAATATGTTCTTCTTCTCTCTACTTTGTTAGTGAAAAACCAAATACAGGCATCATCATATTATTTATTCTTCTTTAATGCAATAAATCAATGCACAAAAACATATTGTTCTTTTTTGGAAATAATCACAAACACATATGTGATTTTTTAAGAAACCAATATCATCTAACATGGAATCCTTAGATTTAACTCTTCATTATTTTCATATATTCATGAGATCTTTCATGTGAAATTTTGATGAGAATCTCTCTATCATTTACTTTTTCGAATTCATAACACATGTTCACCTACTTTTTTAATTATTTATTTAAATTTTACAATTCATTAATGTGCATTAAAGAGTACCATTGTCCATATCACTTCTTCCAATTGCTCAGATGTCATCAATTCATTCACAATAGTGCATGCATGTAGAATAATGTATTCTCAACAAAACAGAACACACTAATCACATCTTATCCATTATTTTTATGCACATGATTGACCAAGGTGTAACAATGCCCAAAGACACCCTAACTGAATAGGTAAATACCTTTGGATAGGTTCTTCCTCTTTTCACATGTGCACACACATTGCATCGGGCCTCTTCAAATCGTGAATTTGAATTTAAGAATGTTCACACTACCCACCTTCGTGAAAGTTCCTTATTTAAAAAAATAACCCCTTCAAATAGTGTATCATTAATGTAAAAATAGTGGGGTTCATACCATCAAGAGAGAATAGATATCCATATCATCTTCTTCATATAGTGGACACATGATTATTCTTCACATAACCAGAGATGGTTCATGGTTCTGTCTTCGCAAGGCACAATAAGGGTGATATGCACCAGTTGTGTACCTGGGAGATCTCCACCATGAAACATGGTGAGGGTGTGAGAAAACCTGTAGCATTCTTGGGATTTCTTTTTTGCATATAGGGTACTGTTATTATTTCTTCACAAGAAACTTCATGATTGAATATCACTTGTTGAAGTCCTGTAATGAACTACTCATCCTTCATGAATCAATAATGGTGAAGCTCTCTATTTCAAAACAACAGATCTTGGGAGAGAATTTCCATAGAATTTCCTCGACCACAGGTCTTCTGCTGTTATAGGAAAAGATCATATATTTTTCACATTCAAATCCCACATGATCGATCTTTTTTAAATCATCCCTTCACTGGTCAGGACCATTGACTATCAAAATATTCAAATTATTGATAATGATATGCCGATATTTATGGATGTTTCCTTTTCAAACAAGTGGTCTATCGGTAAATAGACTACCTGCATGCATTAAGAATAACAAGAGACTCCTTTTCACAAATTCTCTAGCTTCATTATATGTCCTCACAAATTAGTTTAATTCGACCACATTGAATATTTATCATTTCATTGCATGAATGGAAGATAAATTGAACGTAGGATCTCATGACTTCCATATGATCCAACATCCCTCATTAGATGGACAATGATTGTTCATGGTGCTCTATCCTTGGTTCTTTGTGATCTATGGGTGATGGAAATTGTACCATCGGGTGTTGGATGAAGAAGATAACGATGATACTTATAAAGAAGCTGTAGAGAGTGGGGGTGGGGGGAGGGGTCCAATTCATTTCAATAATTGAATAGATATTTTTTATTTATAATAATTCCACATTATAACATAATCAAATACAAAATTTCAACTATGTTAGTTTCCATTTCAAAATTCATGATGTTACCATTCAATCCCTAGATTAAAAATTGTATCCCATTATTCAATGAAAATCTAATATCAAATTATAAAATGATGAATTACAAAGTCCTAGTCTTAGGGGTGGCCATGTACAATTAAATAAATCACACATACACATTATAGTTTGGAATTTGGATCCAATTTAATAAATAACTACTTAGAATTTTAACTTCATTAACATTTTTCATTTAATCAACAACTTCAATATGTATATGTATATATATTATTACCAATATGGTTTGAATATATAGGTTACCATTCCCATGTTATAAGGTGATCATAAACCTTACAAACGAAAACTGGTTCTAGTTCATTCACAACGAATATATTTTAATCCCATTCACAATACTTATAATAACGATGAAAACATTCCATCATAAGAATTAATCATAAAATCATGCTATAAAACATAGTCATGGCATGTGAATAGGTGGGGCATGATAAACAAAAATCAACATCCAATAATAATAATTAATCATGTTAATAAATACCTAAACATGGTACAAAACTAAACAAGGAATAGCACAGAGGGGACACATCTGAATCTGGAGGAAGTCAAAATATGTAAATACATGGCATAGCACATTAATGACATGTTAATTTCAATGTTCTTTATATGATGCATGAAATGTTTCATTCTTGTCTTACTGGGTCAAGGGTAAAATTACATATGATTCATAAATCAATAATTTGTCAATTGTTCATAATTCACTCAATGTGAAATCATATCAACTCTAATAACAATCAAAATTAAAAAAAATTAAAATCCCTTAACACTTGGTCATTTCTCATACAAGAGGTGATTAGTCCCAATCACGACTATTAACTGTATCTTGAAACAACCATATTAACTTAACTACCAACCCAATATAGTAATAAATAGAAAAAATTTACAATTCATTCCAATTTTTAACTTCCCAACCCGACTTACCATTAAAATGGTCGCCGGACTGGTGCGTCACATGGCCTTAAGTGCACTAACTGTTTGCAAGAGTATGCCAACAAGAAACTAGGATCCCAAGATATAATATTTGGGATTCTATACTATCTTATAAAAGACGGTAAATGATATTATTACAAAATAAACAATAAATAACAGAAGAATTAATGATATTAATGGTATCAGTAGAAGCCAAATAATACTATTTTTAAAATGGTGACCAACAATAGATTATACAAATAATACATACATGTTCTAGTGATGATCATAACTGAAATAAACAAAATCTAAATTCATTACTAAATATTTTAAACATAAGACTCAAAAAATGGAAAGAACTAAATAGTCATAATTTGGTCTCCCTATGTATCATATGATATAGATTAGTCTATTGATCCTAAATCCTAGGTACAAGAACATAGTAACAAGAAATGTATTATGCCCTAAACAAGAAGGGTATACTCAGTTATCCCATTGAAATGGAACACCGAGTATGGTTTGAGATATAAATATTAGTAGGATGGAACCACCAGTTTCTACCGCAATCCAAATGGTATAATATTAATTAAGCAATTTTTAGGCCTAGATAAATAATAACAGGTCTAAATAATAAACAAAAACCCTTTCATCTTTATATGGGACACCTAACGGTGATAACTTCTTCAGTGCATGGTTTTATATATGATAATGTAAAAAATAATCTATGGGTTATATCTGTTAATATATATAAATATATAGATATATATAAGTTGGGTGGATCAGGACATACCACCACCATCTAATTATAGGGTATTTCTCACTTTCTACCACTAACCCAAGTCCAATATCCCACAAAGAGTCTTGTCCAACCTGAATTAGATATATATTATAGAGAATCAAGATGTATCACCTCCATCAAATTATAGGGGAGCTCTCATGGTCCACCCCTAACCAAATACCAAGATCCTAATCATCCATTTGAGTTATCCAATTAGATATATGTTTTTTTGGATCCGGATGTTCCACTGCCATCCAATTCCTTGGGAGCTCTCATGGTATACACTAACTGAATACTGAGATCCCTCATAGTTTATTTGAATTATATAATTAGATATATGTTTGGGAGATTGGGACGTACCACTGTCATCCTATTCCATGGGATCTCTCATGGTCTACCCATTACCCAATTCCATGATCCCTCACTATCTCTTTTCATTCTCATATTAGATATACAATGGGGTGAATCGAGATGTATCACTGCCATTCAATATCACTGGATCTCTTACAATCAACCCTTTATTGAATACCAATAACCCTCAGGATCTATGGGCATTCATGTTCCTATTTGGAAAATTCATTTAATGAATATAATGCATAAGGTATTAACTTATCATCCAACTCATTATCCCATAACATGTACATATAAGCAGTAAGGTTTACATTTATAGCTAAGGCAACCCATCTCATGAATTTCAATTAAAATATCAAAATATTATTAATCACATTAAATTTCAATACACGAGGAAAGGGCCTAACATGCAACTCATTATCCTTGTTTAAATCCATTTAATGCAAGGATGTACATTCGGTGTGAGCCAACCTACTCAAGGTTATCTCAAAAAAATTTCCAAAACTTGTCAAATTTATTTAAGGTAAAAGGAAAAATATTTCATGTTAGTCACCCTTAATTGATGATACAATAATGAAGAATTCATTCTAACCATACAATTTACATTAACCATTTCATATCACTCATTGATACATATTATCTACATTAAATTTTCTCAAATGTAATGGAAAAGTGTGAAGGGAACATGGAATTTTCTCAGTTGAGATAATGAAAAAAGCGAAAAAGAACAAAATAATTCCATTTAACAATTATAAAAATGTAAACAACTTAATAAATATTCAAATAAATAATCTAATATATCATAAATACTAATCATTAATTTTTATCTTAAAGATAACACACCTCTGTTAGAGGGGTTTTATTATTAAATAATGACATTTATTCCAAAACAATATATTAGATCAATTAATATTCACTTAAAATTCAACAACGTAAAACATTTTATAAAAAACTACTGTACATTTTAAAGCATTAATTAAATATACATGAGAAATTAATTGATTAATTATTTAATTTAAGCATAATGGATTGGGAACCTACCTCAAGAAGTAGATGATGCCAAGATGAAACTTTATCACTTGAAAAATTCATGTGAAGAAACTTAGAATTTCACTACACATGAATTCAAATACACACACGCACACACACCCACACACAAACACATCCCTTAACCCAATGAAGGTATCCCCCATACTATGACGGAATACCTTCAAGGAAGATATATATATTTATTTAAAAACATACTTATGTTTTTGTGTGTCCTCCTTCAAATATGAATAAAACTTACTAAAAATTAAACATGAGACTCATAATTTATAGAATCCCTCAAATCGGGATGAACTGCTTCACATTCAATGACGGTTGTCAGAATACAAACAATGCAATCTTGAGGGAACCTTCACATAACCTAACATAAAAGGAATACCAAAAAAACATTATCCTATTTTCATCCAATTCAAAACATATAACAATACATGAGGTTCCCAGTGCCATCAGTGGGTAGACTATATCCTAAATATCATTAAGTTCATGTAAAAAAAATGAAATATGGTTTCATTGTGGAATAAATTAACAATGATATAATGAATGTAATTGATTGTATCTAAATCCATATTGAAATAATAAATTCTAATCCTAATGTAGAAGGATATAAAATATTTTTAGAAATATAGGTAAATAAATAAAATAATGTGATATAACTCTATATTTGGTTCCACAACCACATATAAAGACCATGAATCAACTCCTAGTACCTTGTGGTTGGGGCCATTCCCTTCTATGTATCCCTAACCATGAATTCTAGAGGATCATTGAGATACCCATTTTGGGTCTTGAAATAAACCTAGTAGGACACAACCAATGCATCATTTACAAAAAATTTGTCCTTCATAAGAGTTTTATATTTTAGGATAATATATAAACATCAGAAAGCCAACATAAATACCTGTACCAAGAATCCATGAGCTAATTAGGAACACAAAAATATGAGACCATATTTGATTTGGCTCCATTATAGATGGAATATCATAATGGAATTCATGAACTGGATCCATCCATAATGAAGATACAAATATCCTATTTTAGAAACTTGGATAATGACTATTATTTTATATGGTCAATGAAATCTATCTATCACATTCCCTCAAGTTAGGCTAAATGGACATCATAGCCTAAAACTACCTTGGGTCAGTCCTGAAGGCCATCTTATCCTGACAAAGTGTCTAAGTTCAAGTGTCTAAAATCAACAATGTTTGGTATTATCCTCCTAGAGTAGATCAATGTAGAATATCATTCCCATAACTTAGGACACACAAGTCCATCATGCAATATATTCTAATTGGCCACATCATCATTTCAAAATTAGTGTATGACCCAACAACTTTCTCCCCTGAGCCACAACAACTCTATCGTCACATTGAATCCATTTTATAAAACCCCAAAACAAATCACTAAATCCACAAATGATTGGATGCGACACATCCCCCCTAATTTAGTGATTCAGGTTGGGGTGTTATAGACCATGAGATATAAAATTTAAGATATAGATACTTTATAAGAGTTATTCTAGATGATTTCTTTTTTTCATCACATGTTGAAATATAGTTCTAGATTATATAAAATATGATATTATTCGAAAAATTCAATATTAAACTTTCATCACTTATGTGTCAATTGAATACTTTTTTCAATTTATCTAGTTATTATTGATGATATAATATAATAAAATTATCATACACTATATATAATTTAAGTGGTAATTTTGAAAAAACCATGAGGAATAATAATTATAATATAATGGTAAATTAAATGATATATGATCCATTATCATCAATACCAAAAGAATAGTCTTCACTCCTAATTTATATTGATAAAATCAATTCCAAAAATGATGAAAAAGATAAGTATCCAATTAAAAATACTCTATTTGATGAAAATATTCATGAGAAAATATCAAATAAGTATGGTGATGTGTCTAATAATTATTGAATCAATTGTTTATATCTAAAATACATTATAAAAAGGGAATGTAAAAAAATAACGATCTATCAATAGGAGATCCCAACATTAATGATACATCAAAACTCATGGGTGAATCTCAGTATATAATGCCTATTGAAATCTAGGTAGATTATCATGAGAAAATAATAATACAAGAAAATTATGATGATGTATCTAAATCTTCAAATGTTGTTGATGTGACATAAGATTCAAATAATTATGATACAATAATAATTTAGATCTATAGTAAGAAAATTGATTTAAAAAATGTATGATTAAAGGTAAATAAGGTGAAAAAGTAGAAAAAAATACCCTAAACAAAGGGAATTCTCTATCTATAATGACAACATTCATGAAGAATTTCCACGGTTCGAACAGTATTAATACATATTCATTATATAGAATCTTCATTTCGGTTTTTTATACAAGTGTATTTTGGTTAATTTAACAAATGATGAATTTAAAAAAAAAATCGATATTGGATTTGAATATGATGATATATTTTTTTATTTCATATTATATCATTGATTTTATAGATGGCACATTACAAGTTATTACTCATCAATGTACTAATTCTCAAATTATATTTATTTTTTCAAAAATATAAGTCTTTTTTATGTTTTATTAATGAATTTTTTTATGATATCTCTTTTGTATTCTTCATTTTACTAAATTACATGAATGGCACTTTGAATTGGACTCTAAAATCACCATTTTAATATTTCTGGGCTTGGACTAGGTTATTTGAACTTTTTTCTAGGTCCTTATGAAATAAATTGTGGGATATATAGTAAATCTACCACTATTAATTTGCACAATATTGTTGAAAACATTCTTAAATAATGATTACTAGTTCTAAATTTAAATTGAATAGAAATTCATACAATATAACTACAACTAGTAAAATAGATTATTATATCATTTCCATTTATGGTGTATATTTTTTTACATTGATTAATTAAACTAATATAGGTTGGATACATTCAAGAAAAATCATTTTATAGTTTCGATTATAAAATATGATTATTTAGATCCTCCTTATTTCATGTTCAACAATTCATTGACCAATATTGAGTATTATATTGACATTAAAAAACGAGAATTATGAAATCCTAATATTGGAATAGACTTTCAATGATTTAATATAAAAATAAAGATAATTATCCCTACCCTTAAAATATAACGAAAATGGAAAAATATAATCTTAACTATGATATTTCTTTTTTTAAATAAATCTACATGAGTTATAGAATAGATTCCTAGTGCAGAACATACTAATAAAATATGATATTTAGAAACATTTCTTCTTTATGAAAAGGCCAACTATATGGATAAAACCTATAAATATCAATGCTCTTTAAGATAACTGAAATATATATAAATAAAATCATGGTTTTTTTCTTGTGAGGAATTAAAAAGGGTAAAAATATACATTTAATCTCGTTTCATTAATGGGTTCCTTCATACTAATAACATTTTTTATATTAATTGGTTAATTACATTAGATTTTATTAATGAATTTTATAGTGATTGAAATATCATGCATCGAGGTGATGTAGTTCATATACTAATAGGAAAATTTTAAAATAATTCACATATTAGGACCACAGTAAAAGATGATTTAAGAGATGTACTATTCTCTCTTAATGGTAATAGAACTGTTTTCCAATATAGAATTGTAAAAATATTATTATTGTATTTTTCTAATACATTCAATATAGATACCATTGGATTTATCAATTAATTATTAATAATTCATTTTATGTTTAGGTTTTTAATTTTCAATTTATTATAATTATTTAAAGATTGGATCTTGTGATCTATGATAAACATATTTAACCAATTAGTATTAATAACACACATCCCAATATTATTAAAATAGGGTTAACTCAAAGTCTTGGAACTATTTATTTTCAACAAGTTAAACTCATCTAATTTGGATTTATCATAAGTTAAAAAATATTAATATTAGATTTAATATTCCTTAATATGAGTAAATATACTTTATAAAGAATCCAATAACGGAAATTTATCCTTGACTCCTATCATTTATAACACCACTGATACCAAATATATATAGATTTATATTCATTATTCAAGAAATGTGTGGATTTTTTAGAAGATTTCCCATTTATTCCATTAAATTCATAGTAGTAAATGAATGGTTGTTTGAGTAAATATAACACAAAAAGGTTACGTTAATATTTCTAATGAGATTATAATGTTCAAAATAATATCAACCCTTATTATAGGGATTATTAAATATTCTATTAGTTATTGTCATATGAAAGCTACAAATGAAGCTATCGTCACACCAAATAGATTTTTCCAAAATGTGTATGTTATAATAAATCACATACATGATAATGATAAGCTCTCCTTATTTGGGACCAATAAGTCCACCCTCGTAGATGGGAGAGATATAATTAAACATATTATAAATCTACCCTTATAAATGTTAGGGATATAATTAAACATTGTCATAACTTTTCTAGATAGGTTATTAATCAGGGAATAAATTTTTATTTTGGAAAGATGGTTTCACCATATTGAATAACTCACACCTCTCAAATTATGAATTTTAAAAAGTGATGACTTACCTTTATTTATCAAGGATTTTTTTTAGGAAATATTCAAATCATTACATTGTTATATAATTGAATTAAAATTAAAAAATCTATTTTCAAGATGGAAAGGTAAACTAATATCATAAGATGGATGAGAAAATATCATTAAATAAGTTCTCAACTCTTAATTTATATATTACATTTCAATTTTAAAAATTCCAATGTGTCTCATCATTAATTAAGAAATATATTTTTTATAGATTTTATGTATACATAAAATTAAACTCATCAATGATTCAACGAAAAAAATATCAAACCATTATATAAGAGTAGTGTGATGGAAAATATGATTTTTTTCATAAAATTATATCTTATCGTAAATTATATAGGGTATCTTTTATATAATGATATTTATTTTTATGAATTTATGATATGATACTGCATTTATATGTTAAAGAATAATAACATGTTATATGTGTTATCCTTGGTTTGGAAAGATGTTACAATCTGACCCATGTACCTAAATCCCAAGACTCAAATAAAAAATTTATAAAGACCCAAGCTCACTCCCTAAACCATAATGTCTTGAAACAAGTGTTGAGGGCTAAAAAACTAGCTGAGAATTAAATTTATTGAAAGAGTAATAAACAATAAATTCACCTAATTTAAATTTCATAACATAATCTAAAAGGATTGATAACTTCCAAAAAATGATTTGTGTTTAACATATGAAGACATAAAAAATAACATTTATGAATAAAAATAATAATTTTACATAATTTAATGTCAAAAAATTAATTATACCATATCTATATCGCATATTTATAGATCACTAATAATTATTAATAATGTCTTATTTTTGGTAAGAATCACTTTAGATCATGGTCTAGATTGTGTTTGTTGGGATGTTAACGAAGGGTGTTTTTTATGAGTTATACTTGGAAGATTGTTATGAATTCACTAAATCAATAAGTATTGGTGTTTCTATATGTAGAAGTCTTTTTGGTTGACTGAATCCACTCCACATACCCTATTTTATGTATTTGATATATTTGGAAAGGGTAGCATGTTTCATCGGACATAAATTCATACAAATGAGCCAATAATGGTTGAATACATGAAGGTATTTACATATCCTTGTGAAATTAGTTCTAACAATATATAAATAGATTATTCCGCCAACTATATTGTATAAAAATATTACATTTTTAATAATACTGAAGGAAAGAACCTGAAGAGCCACCAGATATGTTGGTTGTCCAGCTCATGCACCACCTAGGGGACTATGTTCACAAGACTATACATGTGGAACATGTGTGACATAGATGATATATACTTGTGTGAGGTTTGGAAAACAATGAAATAGAAATCCATGGAAAAGTGTACTTGGTATGGGTTAGTAACACAATATATTTATGAAGTGGATATGGAATGAGGTAAAGGATATATCATTTGAATTCAAAAAAATGTATGTAGTAGGATGATTTTCTTAAATAATATGAAACATATGAATGGACCACATAAATGGTGTAATTTGAAGGAATATTTGGTGAAATTTATTTCCCTTGGGATATTCATGATTCCCTCCCCATGGAAAAAAGGCTCTTTCATATATATATTCAGGAGACTATATCAATTTGCAACTTATACATACATCAAGGATGGTTTGAAGGTCATAAAAACAATGACTTTTGTGATATCAAATACTTATGGTGATTTTTTTTTTCTGATCAGAAAAAACCATAGTCGTTCATGTGTGTTTCAAGGAATTTTGGGGGCATGAAGAGGGGTTAATGTGTAGATATTTGGTTATTTGAATTATTGTATAATTTGTTTGATCTGGTCAACTGTTATAGTCCACACAACAAGGAATATTTCATCAAAATAATAAAGTTGTGTTCACAATATATATAGTACTATCTGATTTTACACTTTACTGGAGGAATAAAATAATATTTCAATTCGATAGAAATAATGATCAAGCCATATTGAGGTAGTTTCAATAAACTATTCGTCTTGACATTAAAGTGTTTCATAGTATTTTATAGACATAATAAAATTTTAATGGTCTATACCCACTATATTTTCATATGAATTCCACATAGAATGATCTTATGAATTTAGATGAGGAATTGATTGATCTTAATCTTTATATCAAACAATTATGGGTATTATTTCCACAACAACACACCAAAAATTTGACTAGTTGGAAGAGATTAAGTGAAATATTTGGGTATTAGTGAATATTATCTTCAAGGAAGAAGTCAAAATATTTTTCTAGATTAATTAGAAAACTAAATTTAATTGATGAATAAATTCATGTAGCTTTGTCTTGATGGAATTTAATATTTTTTTTAGATGTGACACATAATTAAATATGTATATATTCATTATTGTCTCATAAATAATGTAATAATTTTAATGGAAGGATCAGTTGGTTCTTTTTTACGATGGGAGGTAATGATATTTTGAAATTATGTGAATAGTGAGATTTGTGGGTTAGTGATACCACTCTATTGTGTAAACTAAACACCACTACTACACTCTAGTGGGTTTGGTGCATAGAAATAATGAATTTTCATTTTCAGTAGATTATTATAATTATGATGAATAAATTAAAACTCTATGGGTGATTTAATTCTTTTATTCCATCATGGTAATATATTAAGGGATAAAAAGTTATACTCATGACATTAACATAATATTTTCATAATAATGGGATATGATTTTCAAAGCATTTATTACCTTAATTCACCCCCTCAGGGTAATATCCTTGATAACAGACCCAAAAATATTGTCAAAGGGAGAGTTTTTGTGGGGTTTTCCTCTCTCTTTATTCATGAAAATGGTGGTAATTGTGAAATAGAAAGGAATACCATTTATTTAAGGAAGCATTACAATAACGAAAGAATACTTTTCAATACAATTTCAATTATTTTTGAATTGAAATGTACACAATATCAATTCGTTGTATTAAAATGAATTTAGAATGTAGATCCTTAAAAAAAATATGCATCATATATCTGTAAGATTATGTATAGGAAAATAACCAACAATGGGGAGGTTTGGAAAAACTTATCATTACATATGAAATGTCCTCAAACACCTCTCAATTAATTTGTAAAATAATATTGAATATTTTTGAAGTTCATTCAAAGGGGTTTAAATGCAATTTTAAATGTGTGGTGGAATAAATATATAGAATTTAGGATGAATTTTACTGAAACTGATGATGATTTTTTTGATCTTATAGATGATCTTATGGAATAAATGTGTGGTCTTGTACTAAATATTTACTATGCCTAGGTTATTTAAAGATTCATGGGGTATTGAAACCCTGCTCTTTATTACACAATAAATAAAGATTTATTACATATACATCAACTGTTAAAACATAGAATATTGAGATTTATAGTGTATTTGGGGCTTTGGATAATTAAATAACAACTTAAAACATAAAATACAATATCTTTTTTGTAAACTACATTTACATACCCACTATATTCCCTCATACTTAGCATTGCATGTGACAACTTGAGGACATGCATAAAAAAAGGTGAGCTATAAAGCCTAGTAAAGGAATAAACAAGGAATAACCTAAGGAATACAATACATGTTATACAATATTAATATAAATGGAGCACTAGAGAAACATATACATAAAGGAATGATAAAACATGATAATCATAACATGGAAATGTTGGAACAACACTTAGCATTGAATTAGCATGAGCCATGGTCCATTGAACATTGAGCATGAGTAAAGATTCATTACAAATGAAGCATGAGTAAAACCGCATTGAACATTAATTAGAATGAGTAAACACTCATTGCACATGACGTATCATGATACTATACTTTACCTAATGCATTGAAGCACTATCTGGGCACACCCTTCTTAAACAATTCATTTCATGCATAAGTGTGCCACAGGGATCATATAACATAGAATAAATCAACATCATAAGTTATTCCACAATTATGTAATGTGGAATAAATACATGAACGTACAATTAAAATTTTATATGTTCATAAAGGTGAATACATTCAATAGAGACATGTGTTTAGTATGCACTATACAATGATCATGGCTTGAAAAAATGCGGTGCAATTTCAGCAACATAACAACATGACATAAGGATTCATGAAAATGTTTGATGAAAGGGAAATGGGTATCTCATCATATTTACATTAAATGGACAGTTAGGGGGTCATATAGATATATGTACCATCATATGTAATTGAATTAAGATGCATAATACAAAAGAATTACATGGATGTAAAAGAGGAGACAGAAATCCCTCATGGAATTTCGGCATGGTAACAGGTGTACATGGGAAGTATTAATGAGATATAAAGGGGTCCCTCATCATCCAAACATAAATAGAAAATTTTGGGGGAGGTGAGAAATCATACCCCAACATTTATAATTTAAAATAAAAGGGCTTAACAATATTAAAAAATTTGGATAAAAAGAAAAAGGAAGGAAATACCTTGTTTGGAAGTGTGATCCCTATGGCATTGGAGAGGCGTGAGAGAGGATTATTGGGAGCATGGTGGGCCTTGGGAGGATTCTATAGTGATTAAAGAAGAGTTTCTATGAACTCTAAAGGCTTTTATTGAAGAGGAAATGGGATCTTCGGTGGGTTTATATTGGAAAAGAAATGGAAATCTTTATTATTTAGGTTTGGGTCACCACACATTAAACAAATTAATACCACAAACCAGACCATTTTTTTACCTTGTATTATTCAATAGGGGAGTGTAAAACAATATTTTATAACGTCATTTTACAAACATATTAAAATAATATGGTTGCTTTTGTGGAGGTGAGTCACACTCTCAAGGAAAACAATTTAAAAAGTCAAAATGTTTTATAAGCCTTGAAGGGTCCACCAAAGCTTTTTAAAATAAATAAAACAAACCCAAAATCACATTATATTAATGGAAAAACATATATTGGCCAAAATAATGTTTATAGTATTTTATTACATCATTATTGTGTCATTATGAAGTCATAAAACACATTGTATATTTAAACATTATTTAATTTTTTCCAAAATATTTGATTGTCTCAGAAAATTATGAAAACATCAACATTGGATAATTTAGACATCCTGATTCCTAAAATAATATCCATTTTATCTAAATAATTTTCTAAATATATTAATTATTTGTTTTAAAATAATAACATACATTTATTGAAAATTCATGGGTTTTAACAAAAACTGCTTTCAATTATTAATAAAAAATTACAATTACATTCATAAAATTATATGATAATTTATATTTAATAAGATGTAATTTAATAATAATATTATTATTTTTATAAAATCTATTTAATTCAAAAATCCATTAATTCATAAAAATATATTTCTTAGTTGAATATTAACTAAAAATACTATTTCATATTTAAAAAAAAGTGAAAATTAACAATAACAAATGTATACTCTCTATACAAGAATAATGTTCATACTCATAATGCTTGGGTATAGTAACATAACCCTTTATTAAACATGCATAAGACTAATGGTTAAGGTCTTCAATGGTGACAGACTCTTGGGGTGGCTTAGATAACATCACTCGGGTTGTAATCTTTATTAACTTCCACTTCTCTCGTAGTCTGTTCCGCTAAAGATTAATGTCTTCAATATCAGCTTGGGCTTGGTCATGAGAAAATCCCAATGATGCCACCACCTTTCTGAGCTCTGACAAATGGGCTTTATATAGGGAAAGTATACTAGATGAAGCCATCGCTTCCTTTGTATGAGTAAATTGGATTTGTTAAAGCCATATATTTTTACTAATCATGTGATCACTATTCAATGACTATATTAGCAACAGTCCAAATTCATAACAACATTTTAATGTCTTGAAACATAAAATCAATTAAGTTTACATTTTATGTAACCATAATAATACATTTAATTAGATCAAGAATAATTTTCATTAATGAATGTTTGGGTCCTTACAATCTTCCCCCCTTAAGACATTTTTTCCTCAAAATTTCATTTTTCACACACTAAAACATATATGGGAAACTATGCTTCATCACTTCCTGTAATTCCCATGTCACTTCTTCAAACTTTTAGTTTTTCCATAGCACTTTTATGAGGGGAATTATCTAATTTCGAGGAACATTATCTCTACAATCTATGATCATCACTGGTTGCTCCTCATAAGAATGATCATCAACTAACTGTGCTAATTCTGAAGAGAGTACATGTGAAGGGTCTCGTATGTACTTCCATAAGAGGGATACATGAAAGACATAATGTACTTTGGCCATGGTATGTGGAAGTTCTATTTGATAGTCCACATCCTCGACTCGATCAAGAATCTCAAAGCGGTCGATGTACATTGGACTTAACTTCCCTTTCTTTCTAAACCTCATGACCTAATTCCCTAGAGATATGGATAGAAACACCTTGTCTCCAACTTCAAATTGAAGGTCTCATCAATGGATATCTGATTAAATCTTCTAACAACTCTAGGATTCTTTTATATGGTGCTAAATGTTTTTCACTTTCTCCACCCTTTCATCAACCATTTATGGTTCTAGAAGATTACACTCAACAACTTCATCCCAACATGTAGGTGTCCTACACCTCTTCCCATATAAGGATTCATAAGTTTCCATTAGGATGCTTGAGTAGAAATTGTTATTATAGGTGAATTCAACTAGATGTAGATGTTGATCCCATCCTACTTTAATGTTCATTGATCACGATCTCAACATATCCTCAAGTGTTTGGATAGTCTACTCAGATTGGCCATCAGTTTGGGGATGATAAGTAATCCTTATGTTCAGCTCAGTATCCATAGCATGTTGAAGACTCTTCCCAATCTTAGAGTTGAATCTTGGATCCCGATCAGATACAATAGACAGTGGTACTTCATGCAGCGATACCACTTCCCTGATATATATCAATGCCTGATGATTCAATTAGAAATCCTCCCGAATTTCAATAAATTTTGCATACTTTTTAAGAAGATCCACAACAACCCAGATTTCATTGTTTCCTTTGGATGTCTTTGGAATTCCGGTGACAATGTCCAAGGTGTGTTTCTCTCATTTCCATGCTGGAATGGGTAATGGTTGCATCATACCCTTATCATTTTGTCTCCTAGCCTTCACTTGTTGACAAACCATGCAATTTGATGTAAATTTTGTAATATCATTCTTCATATTATCCCACCAACAATTTTCTCAGAGATTTCGATACATCTTTGTGTTTCCTGTGTGAATAGAAAAGGTTGAACTATGTTCATCATCCAATAGTTCCTTCTTCAGCTATGAATTTTTTGGAACACATTGTCCTTTCCCAAATCTCACAATTCCTTCTACATTAACATTGAACTCCAAGGATTTACCACATTTGATAACTTCCACATTCTTCTGAATTCCCACATCATACCTTTTAGCTTCCTTTAATCTTTCCAAAATAGACGGTTGATAAATCATTTGTGAAATAATTTATGATGTTCCCTTCTTTATGATTCACATGTCCATATTTATCAAATCTAAAAAAAATTGGATTCTTATAAATTCTCATCAATGATTGAATCATTGGGTACTTTCAACATAGAGAATCTAGCACCTATTTTTCTTTCCTTGGGTTGTAATTTACTGAGTAGTCCAAGTCTTTAATCTGCTCTAACCATCTTCGTTGGTGCATGTTCAACTATATCTATGTGAATATATACTTGAGGCTTTTGTGGTCTGTATATATTTCACACATATCAAAAAAAAGAATGCCACCAAATTTTTAAGGCCACGATCATCGTTTCTAACTCTAGATCATGTTGTGGGTAATTCTGCTCATGAACATTCAATTTCATTGAAGCACAGGCAATGGATGTCATTTGGCATCAACGCACAACCCAATCCCTTCTTAAAAGCATCATTTAATACTACAAAAAGTTCTCCACTTGTGGGTATACTGAGAATGAGAGAAGTGATAAGCCTCCTTTTCAACTCATTGAATCATTCATTACATTTATCAATCCATGAAAACTTTACTCCCTTTTGAGTTATCTTGTTAAGAGGGTTGGACAATCGTGATAAATTTCTCACAAATTGACGATAATATCCATCTAACCCCAAGAATCTACGGATAACCATTATAGTTATTGGACTTAGCCATCAATCAATTTCATCTATCTTAGAGAGATCCATAGATATCCCATTTCTTGTGATGATATAGCCCAATAAAGAGACCTCCCTCAACCATAACTCACACTTTATATACTTTTTGAAGAGGTTCTCCTTTCGCAAGGTATCTAGTAAAGTTCATAGATTCTTCTCATGATCCTCATAGGTATTGGAGTATATAAGAATATCATCTTCAAAGACTACAAAAAATTAGTCGAGGAAATCTCTAAAGACTCTATTAATCATGTATATGAAAATTTCTAGAGAATTAGTTAGTTTAAAAGGCATTACTATGAATTCATCGTTTCCATATCTTATACGAAAAGCAGTCATGGGGATATCTTCATTCTTCACCCTTACGTGATAATCTCCCGACTGAAAATACACCATGGAAAAGTATTGTCCTCCACGTAGCTAATTGAACAAGTCATCAATTCATGGAATATGATACTTGTTCTTTAACATGATTTTGTTAATCTCACGATAATTGATGCAAAGGAAAATTGAACCATCCTTCTTCTTGATAAAGAAGACTAGTGCACCCCATTGTGAATCACTTGGGGATATAAATCCTTTATCCAGATTTTCCTGTAGTTTTTTTCAGATCCAAAACGGCCATTCAATACGATATCTTGGATATTGGAAATTCCCCAGGTATAAGATCAATTGATAATTCAACATCCCTTCATGGAGGAAGACCAGGTAGTTCTTCGGGAAACAATTCAGTGAATTCACTCACAATAGGCATGTCTTCAAGGATTGTTTCCTCCATAGACTCAATAATCTAATCCTTATATGTGTTCTCATAGGGTAGTAATATTCATGCATGAGATGATGGTGGTAAGGAAGATTCATTTTCCATCATTCACTTGTATAGAATTGGGGGTCGATTCTCCGCATGGAGAGTGATTTATCTGACATGGAAATTTATGCTGGCTCTATATAGGGAAAGCCAATCCATGCCATGAATTTCGTCATATTCAAATAGAGGGAGTATGATGAGGTTATCTAGAAAGTTCAATCCTATTATTATGACAGGAGAGGAGTTATATTCATGGGATTTAATGATTTCCCCATTTTCTATACTCACCAACATCTTTACATCAATGATTTCTTGTGGTGTTGGGATTGTTCTACTAAACATTCAAGATATATAAAAATGCATAGAACCAAAATTAGAACGTACATTCATTATACTTGATTGAATACCTAGAATACCTATCACCACTTCATTGTTGGGCTTCACTTTGGCGGTAGTGATGGAAAAATCTCACCCTTTCTACCATGGAGGTTGTTGGTTTCCTCAAAAATCCTTTTCATGGGGAACTAATTTGCAAGATGCCTCAGTTCCTTGCAGTTAAAAAAATGAACAATGCGTTGAGAGTTTAACAGATTGTTCCTCTCCTCTATCATAGCTGCAGGTTTTTCTTATCGGTAGTTAATGGCTAGGTTCCCTTATCTTCCGCACCAAATGCATTTCCTCATCCCCTTCAGGAAATTTCTGAGGTTCTTCTATCCACACCTTTGGAAAGTCGAGTATTGGATTTCATTAGAACTATTGGATTTATCCATCAGACATCCAAAATTGAAGTCCACCATATGCTTCTTATCCCAATGATACCCCTCAGGTTCTCCGATATCCGTTTCGACCTTGAGGGCACATCTGACTATTTCCTCATAGCTGTTGAAATCGCGATTCGTCAGGGCTTTCCGCTGGCTAGGTTACAACCTGCCAAATAAGTGGACAACCTTACATTCAGGGTTAATGAAAAGGTCGTATGCATATCATGAAAGCCTTGTGATGTTTCCCTCATAAGCTCTGATAGATTCATCATCTTTTTTACTTGAGCGCAAGGAAGTCCCTTTCCATCTTAAATCAGAGTGTTCCTAGAAAATATTTATCAAAAACATCATTCATAAATCCTTCCATTACAACACATCGATCTCAACCTCAGGCTTAGTATTTTTTATCAGTGTCCACCATTGATCGGCTTCACCCTCCATATGATAAGCCGCTAGTGGAACCTTCTGTTTTTTTGAAAATTTAAGGATGGAGAGGATCATTTCAACAAAGTTGATCCATTGTTTAGAGATTGAGGGATTAGATGATCCAATAAAAATAAGAGGACTTTGTCTCATGAATCTCTCGATAACAAGTTGTTATTTATTGGGGGGGGGGGGTTGAACGTTCCTCTTGACCCAAGTTTCTATTAATAGCTTCTATTAACTAAGAGATAATCGTGACAAAGTTCTCAATTCCCACTCCCATCGGATTGAGCATTTCATTAACATAGTCATCACATTGATCTTCACATTGGTTGTTAGCCTGAGTCATCATATTACAATCCAAATGCTGGAATAAAATAAAATTTAGGGGAAACACATAAAGGGTAATCCATGGTCAAAACCGATGAGCGATAAATAACTTCTATTTCTTTAACTTATGAATCTATAGGCTTAAATCTATGTTATCAATCATATATTCACAGGGGTCTTTTTTTAATTCACTTAATAGTAGTTCATACTATGTTTGTGAATTTACCAATGCATATCCCCTAGAATTGTTGTACCCTAGAGTGTAGTAAGGCCCATTGTTGTGTACTAGGATACCCCGAGTCAAGCCCAAAATACCTTTTTGGGGTTTTCATCCATTGGTACATCTGTGCCAGAGCAGCCTGTACCTACTCATATCTAGGTAGGGATATATTTTCTTGATAAAAATCTTACTCAATACTTATAACATCCCGCTGTTTTATAACATAAATTTTCATTACATTATACACAACCGAGGATCTTTAAGGTTTAGTGTCTTGGAAAACAGGAACTTATTATATGAGAAAAAAACATTCTTCTTAAACACTTTGAAAGGCTTCTTCATTTGTTCATCCTAAGTTCATCACAACATCTCATAACCTGGGAGCATACATCAAAGGAAAGGGTGAGAAAAAGGCCCAGTAAGGGAAATAAGGGAAACATTTCACATGGGAACTTGAGATACATCAAAAGTCATGAATAATAACATTAAGGCATGTGAAAGAGATCATGAGGCATATCATAATAAAAATAATTTATTTCATAACTGGATGATGTGGCTACAACATTTAACATAGACAATCATGAACATATCACCAACGTCCATCCCCAAGGTGTCATTTGAAAATTACCAAGGTAAAACGCAATGTATCGTTAAAATTGTAATCTCTAGTGGTTACATCATTACGCAACGTAATGGGGCGCTATCAGGGCGCACCCTTAAATTTGTAATCTCTAGTGGTTACATCATTACCCAATCCGTTGGAGCGCTATCAGGGCACACCATTAAATTTGTCTTTATTATCATGTGAGCCACATATATCATCATTAAACACTTCATAAATAACCCATATATAAAAAAATAAATGGGTTTCCTTTCATAATTATAACGTTTTAAAAACTGCTTTAAAGACATGATCTTTATGTCACTTTAAACCCATAGAATAGGAAAGAGAGTATCATGTATGCAAATACCAGAATTTAAAATAGAAAATTTTGATGTATATGTAAATACCCCTGTAGAATAAAGAGCTTTTACTATTCACTTAATAACAAAAAATAATTTGAGAAAAAGCGAGAGGCATTTTGAGACGAAAATTCTGTAGCATAACGGCTATGTTACAGGGTTCTAGAAAATTTTGAAAAGAGAGGGGACATGAGTCACCCACTAATAAATGATCCATAAAATAGTAGGGGGATAGAATATAAAGTACTTAAGAACATGGTAATGAAATTTGAAATATATACCATATGAAATGAAAAACATGGAAGGAAGACAAAAATAATATTTCTCTTATGAAAATTCGGCAGCCTAACGGCGTCACTTAAATTTCAAAAAAAATGAATTGACGAGATCAAATAAGGTCTCTCATAATATGAACATAAAATATCAGTATGATATATATAGAGATCATACCCCAACCTAATAAAAAGGAACTTGAAATACTTGACAAGAAAATAGATCTTGAAAATTAGAAGGGTGAACGAATCCCTCAAAAATTCGGCATCCTAACGACGCCACTTAAACATCAAAAAAAGGAATTGACAAGATCAAATAGGGTCTCTCATTATATGAACATAAAATATCACTATGATAGATATAGAGATAATACCCCAAAATAATAAAAAGTAACTTGAAAGACTTGACAAGAAAATAGAACCTGAAAATGAGAAGGGTGAAAGAATCTGTTACAAAACTTTCGGCAGCCTAACGACGTCACTTAAATTAAAAAAAATGAATTGAAGAGATAAAATAGGGTCCCTCAAAATATGAAATAGAAAAAGTCAGTAAGAGGAATATAAAAGAACATCCTCCAACATAATAACATGGATCATAAAAGAAATGAATTTAAATAGAGTATTTGAAAAGAAAGAGAGTGGTTGGATCCCTTACCTTAAAACTTAACACTTAAAACTCAATGGTTGGGACCTTGAGGGCTTGGGGGCACCATGGGAGGACTCCTTGAGAGGTAATGATACCAGATATTCGTTGGAGGAGATTTGGGACTGAAAAATAAACGAGGAAAGGGTGGGTATTTATAGGGAAAGTGAGGGGACAAGGCATTAATGGTCAAGGGACACCTCATTGGTGGTATTGGAAAAACCATGGGCATTCCCATGGTATTTTCCCATGGTATTGGCCACTTGGGACACCTCATACCATATATTACTATTCATAATTCTACCATATTTATTACATACTTAATACATCATTTAATGATTTCATTAAACACTCGTAACTTAAAAACTGTATTTTCACTATTCATCGAAAATTCAACTTTCTCAGAAAAATCCCAAACATTCACCATAACAATATATCAATGCTTTGATTTCCAAAATGACCTCCATTTTATAAAAATATTTTTATAAATATTTTTAATTTAATTTTTAAATAAATACACTATTCACTGAAAATTCATTTTTTTCAGAAAAATACCCAAAAATTACCTTAACATAATATCAATGTTCTGAGTTAAAAAATGAAATCCATTTTATAAAAATATTTTTATAAATATTTTTATTTTAATTTTTAATTAAAAAAATGTTCACCCGAAAAAACTAATACTTGAATAATAATTTTTGAAACAGTTGATTACCTATTTTATTGAGTCACATTACTTAATCAAGGTGCCTAGATTATATTAATACTTTCTATAACTGATATTTCTAATCTATTTGCTCACATTATTAATCCTAAGAATAAAATCACTATTCATAATTTACTATTAATCATAAATTAAGTTGATCTTATTAGACTCTAAATTTCGTACTGAGCATAGCTGTAGAAGACCATTTTTTGAAAATCATTTCCCATTTTTAATTATTTAAGGTTTACATAAACATTTTTAAAATATCCTTTTTCTAAAATTCATCAAAAATATGCATACTATATTTATCCGAACATTTGAAAATTCACAAACATCACTATAATAAGAAAACACAATTTTATTTATAACAAAGGATTACACAACGTAGCTATGGTCTCCTTACATATACCCATATAACCCCAGCATAGGAACTAAGTGTAAGGTGTGGTAAGGTGAGAGAATATAAGGGCGGCTCAGCCAGCATCGCACGAGTAGTAATTTTTATCAGTTTGAACTTCTCACGAAGGAAATTATGTTCTAGCTTCACACGATGATGTTCGGCTTGGGTTTGGTCCAAAGAAAAGCCCATTGGTTCTACACCCATCCCAAGTTCCATTAGATGGTCTTTGATTTTCCCTAGACTACCAGATGAGACCATCGAATATTCTTTCTATATTAATTAACCAAGATCACCTGTATTTAGAAAAATAATCAAAACATTTAGTTTCCAGTGGTCATATTGACCAATAGTCATATAACAGTCAAAACCCAACATACTCATTTTAATTATACTCATGTTATCAAATGAAACAGTTTTTTTGAGTATAAAATAAAATAACACACAAACTTAGGAAACAAGATTTATTCAAAATTTCAGGTCGTTACATTCTTCCCCACTTAAGAAATTTTGTCCTCACAATTATTAAAATTGGGTTTTGAAATTTCATTGAAAGTCACACATCAGAAAAGGAGTCAGTAAAACTATTACTTTAAAAGAATGAAAGGGAAGTACAAAGGTCACCTGAGTTAAGCCACACTAGGATTCCA
This sequence comes from Viscum album, assembly GCA_963277665.1. NCBI lineage: Eukaryota > Viridiplantae > Streptophyta > Magnoliopsida > Santalales > Viscaceae > Viscum > Viscum album. The sequence continues at coordinate 1,540,551,646 of OY728135.1, read as the reverse complement.
TGTAGGAAAACATGGACATGGAGGAGAAAAACAAAGGATCAATTTCTGAGGGAGAGTGATAGAAAACATGATTAGGAGAAAGCTAACCACAAGAAAATCACAAAATTATGATGTGTGTAAATGGTCTTTGATTACCCAGTAGGAAATGTAAACCAACAACATTTTCGTTTTACGTTCCTTTTCATAATTTTGAGGAATTCATTTACTATATAGAACAAAAACATAAGGAAATATACCTACCTTTAAGTAGATTTACATCTTTTAATAAGTTTCTACCAAAACTAATCTTGTCTCCAAATGATGAGCATTCAAAAACACTTGGTCTCATTAAAACACAAGAATCATCTTCTTGAGAGTCAGGTAATCCACAAAAGATTAACTATCAATTACTTCTATCTTTACACATTATCCCAAAAACAGAAAGGGTAAGATAAAACAACTTTTCAAAAAGAACGAATCCCATAGGAAGGGAAACTTCATTAAATCTTCAAAAATACACGGTACTACCCAAAGTTCATCATAGAACATTCCAAAAATAAATATCCTTAAAATTCTTCAATATAATCCAAACTATGTTTGGAACCCAATTATAAGAATGATCTCATAACATAGTATTCCAAGATAGAGTTTATTGTTCATCTCCAAACAACATCAACCACTATTATCATCTTATAACAAAAGTATCTAACATATTCAAATTTTCCCCAAGAAAGGTTAATCATTTCCATATGTAACCCAAATTACTATAAGTTCACCTTAAATTTATTGATTCTTCAAAATATAAGTCAACCTTCACTCCTTAAAGAAAAAACAGTAGTAATCAATTTACCTCGATCAAATAGGGTTCCCAAAATAGTGAACGTCTTCCAAAATAATAATCATCATTTAATCCCCTAATCAACATTATCAGATGAACATCCTTGAGACTTCTTCTTCTTCTTCCTTGATGAATTTGGTCATTCAAATAGGTACAAATTATTAATTGTGATTTTTGATAGCTGGTTTGGCATAATCACAATATGTTCAACTTGATCTCTCGTCATCTTTGTCATATTAATAAGTAAATCATCACTTTTCCTATCACATTGGTTGTTGGGACATGTTCTTCCATTTCCCTCTATTAACTAAGAATAGAAAATATAATTATGGGGCTTAAATACTTAGCCAATAATCCTGAAAAGGAAACATAAAGCATAGAAGGATAAACTTGTAGAAGGAAAGTATACCCTAACTTGTGATCCCCTAGGTTCCAATCTAGGTTATCCATGATCGTATATTCTTATGTGAATCTTTATTTTATTTTATGTTTGTTCCCTTAATAATGGTTCATACTAAGCTTATGAATTTACCAAAACATATCCCCCGGGAGTGTCGTAACCAAGAGTGCAGCAAGGCCCATTGTCGTGTACTAGTTCTCATTCGAGTCTATCTCAAAGAGGTGTTTTTGGTTTTTACCCCTATGTACATCTGTTCCAGATCCACCTCTACCTACTCGTATCCAAAAGATGATGTATTTTCATGGCAACCAAATACTCACCAAAATACCAGGAAGATTTCCTATATTTAAACTTTTCTATAGGGTTCTTCCTAAAGTTTTCATATCATAATTTCCAAAAAAAACTTAAACATCCTTTGATACCAACAATAACATGCTGACTTTTTATAACATAACTTTTCATTACATTTTACAAAACAGAGGATCTTTAAGGTTTAGTGTCTTGGAAACCAAGAACTTATTACATGAGAAAAAAAACATTCTTCTTAAACACTTTGAAAGGCTTCTTCATTTGTTCATCCTAAGTTCATTACAGCATCTCATAACCTGGGAGCATACATCCAAGGAAAGGGTGAGCAAAAGGCCCAGTAAGGGAAGTAGCGGAAAAATTTTACATGAGAACTTGAGATACATCAAAAGTCAGGAATAATAACATTAAGGCATGTGAAACAGATCATGAGGCATATCATAATAAAAATAACGTATTTCATAACATGAAGATGTGGCTACAAAATTTAACATAGACAATCATGAACATATCACCATGTTCCATACCCAAGGTTTCATTTGAAAATTACCAAGGTAAACCCCAAGGTATCTTTAAAATTGTAATCTCTAGTGGTTACATCATTACCCAATGCAATGGGGTGCTATCAGGGCACACCCTTAAACTTGTAATCTCCGGTGGTTACATCATTACCCAATGCATTGGAGCGCTATCAGGGAGCACCCTTAAATTTGTATTTATTATCATGTGAGCCACATATATCATCATCAAACACTACATAAATAACCCATATAGCATAAAAGAAATAGGTTTCCTTTAATAATCACAACGTTTTAAAAACTGCTTTAAAGTAATGATCTTTATGTCACTTTAAACCCACGAAAAAGGAAAGAAAGTATCATGTATGTCAATCCCAGAATTTAAAACAGAACATTTTGATATATATGTGAATACCCCTATAGAATAAATATCTTTTATTATTCACTTAATAACATAAAATAATTTGAGAAAAAGCGAGAGGAATTTTGAGACGAAAGTTTGCAGCATAACGGTTATGTTACAGGGTTTTTGAAAAATTTTAAAAGAGAGGGGACATGGGTCACCCACTCATAAATGATCCATAACATAGTAGGGGGAGAGAATATAAAAGATTTAAGAACATGGTAATGAAATTTGAAAGATATACCATATGAAATGAAAAACATGGAAGGAAGACAAAAATAATATTTCTCTTATGAAAATCTGGCAGCCTAACGGTGTCACTTAAATTTCAAAAAAAAAATGAATTGACGAGATCAAATAGGGTATCTCATCATATGAACATAAAATATCAGTGCGATAGATATATATATCAAACCCCAACATAATAAAAAGTAAATTGAAAGACTTGACAGTAAATTAGAACTTGAAAATGAGAAGGGCGAAAGAATCCCTTAAAAATTCGGCAGACTAACGGCGCCACTTAAACATCAAAAAAATGAATTGAAGAGATCAAATTGGGTCTCTCATCATATGAAGATAAATTATCAGTATTATAGATATAGAGATCATACCCCAGTAGAATAAAAAGGAACTTGAAAGAATTGATATGAAAAGAGAACTTGAAAATGAGATGGGTAAAAGAATCTGTTACAAAAATTTCGGCAGCCTAACGGTGTCACATAAATTTCAAAAAAAAAATGAATTGAAAAGATCAAATAGGGTCTCTCATAATATGAAAATGAAAAATGAAGAAATGGGAATATGAAATAACATCCTACAACATAAGAACATGGAGCATAATAGAAATGACATAAAAGAGAGTATTTGAAAAGAAAGAGAGTGGTTGGATCCCTTACCTTAAAACTTAACCGTTAAAACTCAATGTTTGGGACCTTGAGGGATTGAGGGCACCATGGGAGGACTCCTTAGGAGGTAATGAGACCAGAGCTTCGTTGGGGGAGAGTTGAGACTGAAAACTAAAGGAGTAAAGGGTGGGTATTTATAGGGAAAGTGAGGGGACAAGGCATTAATTTTCAAGGGACACCTCATTGGTGGTATTAGAAAAAACATGGGCTTTCCCATGGTATTTGCCCATGGTATTGGCCACTTGGGACACCTCATACCTTATATTACTATTCATAAGTCGAACATATTGATTACATACTTAATATATCATTTAATGATGTCATTAAACACTTGTAACAGAAAACCTATATTTTCACTATTCATCGAAAAGTCAACTTTTTCAGAAAAATCCCAAAATTTCACCTTAACCAAATATCAATGCTCTGATTTAAAAAATGAACTCCATTTTATAAAAATAAATTTCTAAATATTTTTAATTTAATTTTAAAATAAATACACTATTCACTGAAAATTCATTTTTTTCAGAAAAATCACTAAAATTTACCTTAAGATAATATCGATGATCTGAGTTCAAAAATGAAATCCATTTTATAAAAATAATTTTCTAAATATTTTTAATTTAATTTTAAATTAAAAAACACTATTCACCCGAAAAAACTAATAGATGACTAATAATTTTTGAAATAGTTATTTACATATTTTATTTAGTCAGATTACTTATTCAAGGTGCCTAGATTATATTAATACTTTCATTAACTGAGATTACTAATCCATTTGGTCATATTACTAATCCTAAGCATAAAATCACTATTCATAATTTACTATTCATCAAAAATTAATTTGATCTTATTAGACTCTAAATTTCATACTGAACATAGTTACAGAAGACCATTTTTTGAAAATCATTACACCTTTTTTATTATTTAAGGTTTACATAAACATTTTTAAAATATCCATTTTTTATAAAATTCATCAAAAATATGCATACTATATTTATTCGGACATTTAAAAATTCATAAACATCACCATAATAAGAAAACAAAATTTTATTTATAATAATGGATTACACAACGTAGTTATGGTCTCCTTACATAGCCCCTTATAACCCCAACATAGGACCTAAGTGTAAGGTGTGCTAAGGTGAGAGAATCTAAGGGCAGCTCGGCCAATATCGCACAAGTAGTAATTTATATCAGTTTCAACTTCTCATGAAGGAGATTCCATTCTAGCTTCACATGATGAAGTTCAGCTTTTTTTTGGTCCAGAGCAATGCCCAGTGGTGCTACCTCCTTCCCAAGTTCCGTTAGATGGGCTTCGATTAGCCCGAGACTAGTGGATGAGGCCATCGAATCTTCTTTCTATATTAATTAACCAAGATCACTTTTATTTAGAGACAATAATCAAAAAGTTTACTTTTCAGCGGTCATATTGACCAATGGTCATATAATAGTCGAAACCCAATGGACTCATTTTAATTATACTCATGTTATCAAATGAAACAGTTTTTTTTAGTATAAAATAAAATAACACACAAAATTAGGAAACAAGATTTATTAAAAATTTTGGGTCGTTACAATACTAACTAAAACAGAGGTCTGTTTTTATACATAGTATTTTCTCTAAGGCATTACTAGTATTTTATAATCCTAATCACAAAAACAACTAAACCAATTCTCTGATACCAACTATATAAACATTTTTCTTTATTACACACTAAATCGAGATTTATTACATAAACATCACTAGTTACAATATAAAAGATCGAGATTTCTAGTGTCTTTGAGGAATAAGATGATTACATAATAACATAAAACATTAAATACAACATCTTTATTGAAATATTCCTTTACATGACAACTACATTCCCTCGTACATAGCTTTTCATGGGATAACCTGAGGAAATTCCTAATAAAGGGTGAGCTATAAATCCAAGTAAGGAAATAAACAAGGAAGAACATGAAGAATACAATACATTTTAGAAAATAGGAATATAAATGTAGCATAATGTAAACATGAACATAAAGGCATGATAAAGCATGATAATCATAACATGGATATGTACCAACAACACTTATCAAGGAATTAGCATGAACCAAGTCTCATTACACATAGAGCATGAGTTAACCCTTATTGCAAATGAATCATGATTAAACCATCATTTCACATGAATTATCATGATTAAACACTTATTTCACATGATGTATCCTGATACTATACTTTACCCAATGTATTATAGAGCTATCAGGGCGCACCCATCTTAATCATTTCATTTCATGCATAAGTGTGCCACATGGATCATGTAACATAGAATCAATCAACATCATAAGTTATTACTGGATTAAGTAATGTGGAATAAATAAATTAATGTACCATTCAAAATGTATGTGTTCATAAAGGTGAATACCCTTGACAGATACATGGGTATGTTATTCACTACACATTGATCTTGTCTTGGAAAAACATGGTGCAATTTTGGCAGCATAACGGCACGATGTAGGGATTCATGAAAATGGTTGATGAAAGTGAAATGGGTGTATCATAAAATTTAAATGAAATGGAATTTAAGGGGTTAATACATGTCCAAATAGATATAATGGAATTTAGAAGCATAACACAAAATAATTACTTGGATGTAAAAGAGGGGAGAGAAATCACTCACAGAATTTCGTCACAGTAACTGGTGTATATGAGAGGAATTTATGAGTGGGAAATGGGTCTCCCATAATCCAAAAATAAATAATAATGTTTTGGGGATGTGAAAAATAATTCCCCAACATTTATAATAGAAAATAAGAAGGCATAAAAATATTAAGACACTTTGATAAAAAGAGGGAGGATTGAAATCCTTTACTTGGATGTTTGATCCCAATGGCTTGGTAGAGGCTTGAGAGATGATTCATGGGAGCTTGGTATTCCTTGTGAGGATTCTAGAGAAAGGAGGGAAGATGATGGAATAACTCCAAAGACATTGAGTGAAGGGTATGTGTAATCTTTTGTGGGTTTATATAGGAAAAGAGAGATATATCTTTATTGTTTAGTTTTGGGTCACCAAACATTAAACTTTTCAATACCACAAACCAGACCATGGTTTTTGCCCAAGGTTTTCTCCAAATGGGATTGGAAAAAAATATTTTATAATTCCAATGGCTTAAAATCATAAAATAAAATGGCTGCTTATGTGGAGGTGAATCACACACTCAAGGAAATCTATTTGAAAAGTTAAAATGTTTTATAAGCCGTGAAGGGTCCACCAAGGCTTTGTAAAATATATAAAACAAACCGAAAATCACATTATTTTAATGGTAAAACATATATTGGCCTAACATAATTTTTATATTATTTTATTAAATCACTATAAGGTCATTATGATGTCATAAAACTCATTATATATTTAAGTGGTATTTATTTTTTACCAAAAAATTTAACCATCTTAGAAAATTATGAACAATTCACCATTTAATATTTTAGACTTCGTGATTCCAAAAATAGTACTTATTTTATCAATTTAATTTTCTAAATATGTTAATTTTTAATTTTTATATAAAAACTAACATTCATGGAAAATTCATGGTTTTTGACAAAAACAGCTTTCAACCCTTGATAAAAAATTACAATTACATTCATAAAATTCTACAATAATTTATATTTAATAAAAAATAACTAAATAATGAAAATAATACTTTATTATAATATTATTTAATTCATCAATCCATTAATTCATTACAATATATTTCTTAGATGAATATTAACTAAAAATACTATTGGTTCTTTTAAAACTATTTTCAAAGTAACAAATAAAGAATGCATATTCTCTATACAAGAATAATGTACAAATTCATAATGCTAGGGTCTTGTTAAATAACCCCTTAAAATACCCTCATAAGTAAAAAGGGAAAGGTGTGTGATGGAGACAGACTCTTGGGGTGGCTCATATAACATTTCTTGGCTAGTAATCTCTATTAACTTCCACTTCTCCCATAGTCGGTTCGGCTCAAGTATAACATGTTCAATATCAGCATGGGCTTGGTCAATAGTGAAGCCCATTGATTCAACCTCATTTATGAGCTCTAAAAAAAGTCTTTTTATGGGACATGTCTACTGGATAAAGCCATCGCTTCCATTGTCTGATTAAAGTTGATTTGTTAAATCCCTATATTTATTATAATCATGTGATCGATGTTCAACGTCTATATTAGCAATAGTCACATTTCATATCAGCATTTTAAAATAAAAAAACAGAAAACCAAGGGAGTTCACATTTTACATAAGCATAATAAGACATTTAATTAGATCAGGAGGAATTCTCATTAAGGAATTTTTGTGTCATTTCATGGGTGGATTTCTTATAGAGTTAAATTTTATGCCATATTTTCTTAATGAGAAAGTATAAAATTATCATTTATGGATAAATTTTATTGTATATTTTCCTCTAATGAAATTTTAAATAAGGAAAACGTGTCTAAGGTAAGGGAGAACTCAAAGGAGGTCCTGTTCAATGAAATGAGGAAAATGGTAGTAAAGAAGAATAAGATAAAGATTATATCTAAGAGTTATAGAATTAATTCATCTTTAACTTAAGAGGGAAAAAATAAAATTCAAAGGTGAGAATCAAATTTCATTATTAAGGTAATATATGATATATTTTTTCTATGTGATTATATATATCTAATATGGTGATATTAGAGGATTTATTAAGAAACCATAAAATGGTGGTAAATTTAGTATCAAAGGACAAACAACATTCTTCAATGGCTAAAATATTATATCTCATAAAGAATAATGTTTAGATTAGTTTTATGTAGATGAAGATGAGGGCAGTAGGCACCTCATTGGTGATACAACAGTAAATATTATTGATTGAATAGAAAATGGTGATATTAAATCTAAAAATAATGATATTTTGGGAAGAGTTGATCTTCTATATGATCATGATGAAAACCATAAATAAACATAAAAATAGACAGATAAAATTAAGAATAAAAATAATGTTTTTTAGGACTCAGTCACTATATATTGAATAAACGGGATGAAAAGTAATAATTAAAAGTAGATATTAACAAAATGAAATATATAATTCTCTTATATTCTTAATTTGAATTAGAGATGAAACTCATAGTGGAATAATAGGACCATATCATTGATATCTAGTAAAATAAATATAATTAAATATTTAAAAGAAATAAATAACTTGAACAATAATTCATGTCTTAATAATGATGATTTTTTATAATGAAGAACACCTTATACCAAGCACTGAATCAGGTTTCTCCAAGACAATGTCCCCAAATGAATCCATTGATGTTTTAGTTGTTAATATTTAAGAACAAATTCCTATCCTATAAATGAAAATAATTAAAGAAAATCATAATGTTATTGAGGAGCATTCTCATTAATAGAAGATACTATTAATCATGTAAAAATGAAATCATCAACAACCTGAATGTAAATTGTCTTAATAAAATTTCAAACGGCTACTAATCTAAAGGTACATGATAAAAAACGAAACTAAAAAATAATGTTATTTCTATGGAAAATTAGGACTCATTCATTATGTGTTCCTTACTGAAAAACTTATATTCATAGAGAATCAATATTATAGATATGAATGATGTTTTTAAGAAACTTCTTATTGTTTTAATGGTAATTTATTTATTTGTGTAGGTTTTGGGAATGAATAAACATTTTCAACCTCAAGGGTCCAATATCAAATTACTCATGAGACTATAATAAAAAAATAAACTAATAACTTTGTTACACAAATTGAAAGATGGAATCATGTTATCAAATTTTATATATTAAGAGTAAATTGTTAAACCAATAAAAAAATAGGAGAATCAATCATCAATAAAATTAAATAAAAAATCATGTTATAATAATAATGTATTGATAACTAAAAAATAATTGAGTTTAAATTGAGAGAAATATAAAGGCCTATCACGTGGGTTCTAGATTATAGGTTTTAAATGCACATTATTTGGAATAAAAATCTTATCATCGAAATTTAGTATGGATAAGATTTAGTGTTCTTCTCTGGATTTTTAAAAATACCTCAAAACAATTATGTTAACAAGAAAGAATAACATGAACAAAAATTTATAAGCACGATCTAATTGTGTGTCACAAGACATGATAAAAAATTATAAAATAAGGGGTGAACTATTAAATCTTGATATGGTACACTTTTTAATATTGATGAAAAATACTGTGAAATATATATCTTATTGATGATAAATATTAGTCCATGTTGACCTTGGAATATGAACACATTATTTTACACAACAGTATTTGGAATATGGTAAAAAATAAATAAAACTATAATAAAAATGATGGAGTATATCATTTCACCAATCATACATGTGATAACCATTACAAATGGTCCCCTTAGGAAAATGGGAAGAGTATTCAGAATACCAACAAGATGTGGAAAGGAAAATAATTAAAAGGATTATAGATTCATAATGTGAATTTTTTAATTCCAATACAACATAAAAAAATTTACAAAAAAAATTCAATATTCTTTGTTAATGATTTTATAATCTTATCTTGGTTTATGGTGATTACTCATAACAATGAAAATAAAAGTACATCACTTGATATCCTGGAGAAGCTAGATAATGATTTATGAAAAAAATCTAGAGTTTTCCAATAAACATGGTAGGTAATTAAAAAATAACTAGGTGTAATATTATTTTTCAAAACATGGTATGTTACACCAATTATTAGTTGAGGTAATAACTCAACAAAATATATGTTTATAGAGGATATTTTGCATCACCAACCACATGGATTCGGTAAATCTCATTGAAAATTCATTATTATTGAATTATTGGAATCTAGTTGTTCCAATTGTGGTGTATATATACAATGAGGCATTATTATTCCCATACGATAAAAAAACCCATATGAAATTTATTAAGGGACTAAAATCACATTTAAATATTTTCGGCATTTTGATGTAATTGTTTCAATATAAAAAATGATAAGAATATATATTTTTTAGAATGTTGTGATGAAGGGACCTTTTTTGGATACACATCTAGGATCAAAGTATATGAATTCTATATAAAATGGATGTAAAAAATATTTAAAATAAATGATGTTAATGTTACTACAAGTGAGTTAAATATTCTTTTTTAGAGATTATTAATGATCTAGGAAGGAGTTAAATAAAAACAAAAATAGTTAAGATATGAGTGTGGTGAATATGAGTTTAGATTAGGGGAGATCAAAGGGATTAAATGAAATATTATGATAACTTCAATGATGATTAATCTACATCAGTGATATCAAGAATAAAAAATATCCCACTAATCATAAATACATGATAACAATATCATTAGTGAGTAGAAAATTATTTTGAAAAGTATAACAATGAAAACAACATATCATGAATCATTATTGTCTTAGGTGGAACCAATGAAATTTGATAAATCTATTATAGAAAGATTTTGGTCAATTTTATGAATGAGGATCTTGGATATTTTGATAAATATATACATGAGAAGTTATCTTTGTAGTTAAAAAATAATAATTTAATCATAACCAATTGGGGTTTCCATTAAAACTAAATAAATCTATAATTATGTCAATGAAGAAGGAACATTTAGTAAGCATGAATATTCTCAGATTGATAGAATTAATGTTAATGAATCATTACTAGAGATGGATATTTTAAAATTTAATATCCTTTTGGATTTTTTCATTATAATGTTTTTTTACATTTGGATAAATTTATAGGTAACTAATTTTTTTGTTAATATGTGAAATTTTTTTGATTGATATTAAATAATTCAGTGTTCGGAATTTTCTGAAGGAAGTTAGTACTTTTAATTAAATTTCATAACAAATTATCATTTAATGTCAGATAATAAAAAGATATTCAAATTTTTTCTAAAATCATGGAAATATAATTATCTATGAAATTTAACGAAGGGGGAGAGATATAATTTCGATACCAGATAAATTCTACTAGAAACATAATTTAATACAAAAATTTATAGATGTTGAAAACGTACCATAAAGTCTAAAATGGAAGCTTATCAACAAAGAAATTTATAATTGTAATAGTAGTAAAACGTTTTTAGTGGATGAACATTTTCTAAAAGAGATCAACAGACATAATTAGATAAATATATACATGTCTTTGTTGATGTTTTATTATATGTTTTACTTGGTGAAAATGATTTATCAACCATTCCATACAATGATTTTGATTGGACTACTAATTTATTCCATGAGAGAAAAGCTGAAGAAAAGTATATAATGAAATCTATATGGACAATTTTTATCAAAAATAAAAATTAGAGAAAATGTTAAATGCATATGAAATAAATGAATGGAGAGATTTAAAAAATAATAATTAATAACCTATGTTTTTTTGTGCATAAATGTGGAAATATAACTAGGAAACAGGATGGAGATGTGTCGTGTAACAAAAGTCTCTATAATTTCTAATTGGTTAGTTTATAATTATCAACTGCTTGAGAGAATCATATAAAGGCACAGATAGATTTTAGATAGGATTTTTTTAATATCAACTATAAAATATTTATTATATTTTATTTATGATGTTTAATTATTATTAGTGCTATTAAATGAATCCAAATATATCAATTCCATCATACAATGATATGAATGATGTATAATGTTTATAATTTTTTTTTTCAAAAATACATTTTTGAATTCCATTAGATATAGAATTAAAATGAATAAAAACAATAGTAAAATTTATTTTGAAGCATAAATTAACAAATAGAGCTATATATAAATGTTCTTTTATTGTAAATATAAAAATATTTACAGATAGATTTCTACTATGAGACATTACATAACTTTGAAAATTCCCAAAAATAATTGTACTAAGATTTTTTTTTTCAATGGGTTTGTTATGTAGTTTAGATATCTAATATTGAGGTTATTTTATAACACTGTGTTAATGATAAATTGATGATTTTTTTATTCCAAATTGACTTCATGATGGTTCATGAAGATTTAAGAATACTCTATAAGGATGAAAAAGTATTGTTATATATTTACGAAATGTAATATTAAGGAAAGTTTATAACACTAAGTTTACAGGAATGTTGAAAAATTTTAGAATCACTAAAGTCATTTTGAAGGTCTATGTAGATTCAATAATACTATATAAGAATCAATAAGCTTCATAATTTTAATTTTTAGTACAAATGTTTAATTGGTTTCAAACCTTTTCTAATTTTTGAGCACCTATATTAAGGGTGGGAAAATAATGAATATACATATCGTGATTAATAAAGAAAAAAAATCAAAAACACTAAATATATTATTTTAGGGTGAGTGATAAAATAAATTTATCTTATGGATGACTAAGTTCTACTGAATAGATTATCTTGTTTGAATCATCAAACATAGGTTTTGATCACTACATTGATACATAGACTTATATATATGGATGATGATAGATTTACTAGATAGAGTTCAATGGAAAGAGTATATATATATATATATTTATGAGAAATATTTCTTTAAGTGGAAATAAATCTCTTTAAAAAAACACGATCATTTTTCTTGAGGTGAACATATAAAGAATAATGGGAAATAAATTGTTCTCTGGATAGATTCTGAAAAATATGAAAAACATTTAGGGATATATCTAGATTAATTTTTTATTAGATATTACAAAATGTTTTCCATATCTTTTGTTTTATTAGTATGTTACTAAAAACATTATAAATTTATAGTAAGATTTATAATATTTCATTTCACATGATTGAAGGGGTACAACATGATTTAGATAAATTTTTATTCAGTTTTTTAGTAGTAATTGTTTATAGATAGATGGGTGTTTCCGTGGAATAGACATAGGATGTCACACCAATTCTGAACATTTTAAACCATGTGTGGATTACATTAACTTTTTTTATTCCATGATGGTGATTTTTGTATAAAACATTATCAATATAGAAATATAACATGATACAGTTGTTAATGTTTGAGAATTCAAATTTTTTAAAATAAAATATCTAATCCTCCCTATAGTGGTTTCAATGATCCTATATGACATCAATTAATATATTATCCTTTTTCCACTGATATATCCTTATTTTAGAAAATCTCAACATAGTGAATAGTATAGTAATTATTTCCATTGATGCAGGGAATTATCATTTTTGTAAAATAAAAATGACACATTATGTTTTATTTATTTTCTGTATGGTTTTTGATGTAGAACGAATTGGGATACAACCAATTGATTAAAATTACCCAACATAGATTTTTTATAAAACAACCATTTATTATTGTTGGAATATTAGAAATTTTATTCTCATGAGTTTAGTAGAAGGGTTATTTTTATAAAGTGATTGGTATAAAAAACCAATAAATTTTTGGGGAAAAATTATTTTAAATGTTTATAATAAATAAAATTAGGAAAACATTCAAATCTGGCCTAGAAATTTTAAAGATATCAGAATTGATGATGTAAAACTGTTCATGTGTACATCACTATATTCACTGAAATTATTTATAAAAATATTGGATTCATATATATCTAGGATAATTCTATATTTTCTTACAATCTCATGAATAATTTCATTGAAAATTTTTCATCCAAAATCTCATCATCATAAGCTAAATATGATTTATTAATTGATGAATTACATAATGTTGTTATTACAAATTAGATTAGGAAACCCCAGCATTCTAAAATAATATCAATGATGAAATGGAATTTTAATTTATGATAATATGAAAATATATGATGATGAGACTATTGACCATAATGATTTATAATACAAATAATATAATTAAATGAATAAAAACAGCATGACTCATATATAAAAAAATTATAATAGAGGTGGGTCAATGTGTGCAAGAAAAATACGACTTAAATGTTTCATGTGTGACGGTATGGGCCATTATTTCTTCAGGTTAATCAAATAATATATTGGAAGAATATTATGATAATTATGGAAAAAATAATTATGTAAAAATTTAAAAAAAACATCCATGAAATGTTTATATTTCACCACAAGTAAGAAAAAATATAATGATAAAAAGAATCATTCAATGTAACAATTATGAGTACGACTATGAAATTAACATATCAATAGATGATGAAAATCCATATATATATATATATATATAAATTTATCATATTATGTAAAAAATAAATATGATACATCTAGGAATGATCCAAAAGTAGGTATAGAAACATACTAGGAGTATTAGTTAAGATATTTACTAATTTATTGTCTTAATCCCATCCAAAAAACAAAGAATGTGATTACAATGTTTAAGAAGTAATGTGGGTAGATAAATGAAGGAATTTAAGATTTCCATAAATAGGAATATGAGTATATTCTGGAGATCATAAACTAAAAACTGAAAGTTGGTGAATATGAAAATATAGTGAGAGATCATGGTATAAAATGTTTTTCAATAAAAGAAGAAATTTGTAAATATCTGTCAAGATAAATTTAAATAAAAGTACCTAAATAAGATAAGTAAATGCTTAAAATGGATTCAGTGAAAATGACAAAGTAATATAATGTTTTTGGAAATTATCATTCATTGAATCATGTGAAATATCTAACAAAAAAATATAAATTGTCATCTAATTTTACAAAAAATTAAGGTGTTAGGAAAAATATTAAGAATTTAAAGGTTGTGAAATCATGTAGAAAATACACCACATCATTTAAATATTAAAATAACCTCCATAATAATTTTTTCCCCAATCAAGAGGAATCAAAAATAGAATGATTTTAATACCATAAAAAACTTTCTATAGAAAAATATCTAGTTCCATATATGAATGATATTGAATGTTTTTTTAGTTATATAGAAAATATGAATATAAATATAATAAAAGTTTCAAAAATGTGGAATTCCCAAGAAATAATATTGAAATAATGGGTAACAATAGTGTTGTAAAATAGAATGATTTTTTTAAAATGCAGCTATAAATAAAGGTGAATCCAAAAGCCATTATAATGTCCCCAACGAAAATACAGTTTGATTATTTGGAGAAATATTGAATAATATTTGACAAAAGTGGTCAATTTTGTAATGAATATATATCTAATCAACACAAATAATTCTCTTATTATAGAAAATAATTTTTTTGGGAAATAATATTTATGAGGAATGGTCATTTATTATTGAAAAAAATGGTTGAAGAAAGAATAACGATTTGATTATTGTAGTGGTTGTTCCTCATACATTACATGAAATATATAGATCTCTAAATGATGTGGAAAATCATGAATTATGAGAAAATAAATTTTTATGGTTCATATAGCTTATGAGGTTATTGATAATATGAATTCACAACAACGATCATCGTGACTGGGGAATCAACATAACATTTTGGGGAGAGGGTGTTTTAGGTGGATGATCTCAGGTTTGAGGAATAATGAGGTTTTGACCATGACGAAGCTAGCCACATCAAATTTCATCCCATTCCTCTAGATTTTGTTAATGAACCCACTGGGATCTATGTAAAAATTTTCATTATTTTTTATGGTTCTGACTATCTATAATATCCCGGATTTTCCATTATCAATGATCAATGTAGTGGATGTCATTAGTATTTATTCCAGACATAGTGGCAGGTTTAGTAGATGATGTATCCATAATAAAGACAACATGACCTTTCTAGATCAAATTCCATAATGCACATAGATTTTCGGAGGTTTTGTATTCTTTTAATTGAACATGGTTTATAATTTATCTTATTTTGGTAATATTTCATTGTCTTGTTAAACCCACTATTTCTTGTTCCATGGGAATCGTGGTGTAAAGGCATCCAATGCCACCCATGTTGACTATACTAAGTGGAGGTTAGAAAAGTTTGGTTATATTTTCCAGGGTTATGATATAATAATAGGGTATCATAAATTATATAAGGATTTATTTATAATTTATATATAAACATATTATTACATTTAGAACATGAAATAGTGGTATTCCATGGGTTTCATCATCGATTATTTTCTGTAGAGATTCATGTTTTATGATGAGGTGGGATACCATGTAGTATTCATTGGATAGTGGGGGTTTTTGGATGGGTCATAAGACATTGAAACCAACATTATATAATTTCTGTATTTTTCCTTTGTATTATATATATCCTTATATTTTTTAGTTTCCTAGTGTTCTAGAAGAATATCAATATGACTTCCTTGACGTTGTTGTGACCCAACTACATCAATTTAATTTCATGTATGTGATAAAGTTGTATCCCATATCTTCTCATATTTTTACATATCAGTATCATATTAATCATTTAGGCCAATGTTATTTGAGGATTTATATTTAAAATTTTATGTATAATGGATTTACAAATCCTAGTGTATTATCATATAGTTCTTCAGTGTTATTATATTAGAATTATGATGGTAGCCCGAGTAAGGGTAAATGCTACCATTTGAGGAATCAGGTAATACTCCGGAACTATTTAATCATATTGAGTATTGATAACATTTTTGACAATATTATGGAATTCATGTTGTCTCCTAATATAGTTTTTTATTTTGGATATCACATGGTGATGGCGAAATAGGATGATATTTGGAACACTACCATCAGGAATATCTATGGGCACTTAGAGTTTTTGGTTTTATCATTTGGTCAATTAAGGAAAAAGTTGTTTTCATGGGACTCTTGAACACCATGTTTTGTGATTTACATGATCATTTATTGTTAATTATAATATAAAACATACTTCTTTACCAAATATTATATTATGAGAATTACTAGAATCATAGGGTTGTGTTATGAAACTTTTAACATAAAATAATCAATAGAGAAATCTCCAAGTGTAGTGTATGGATGTGGGAGGTATTTTCTATTTTTCATGTGATGCCCAAGTAGGGAGTGGTTTTTGATACATAGAATATTAGTATAGTTTTATCCTAATATTCAAAAAAGAATTTTATAGAGGTCCATAGCTTCTTTGGTCTCATGGGTTGTAATCGAAGTCTCAGGTACATATTATATAGTATTTTAGTCATTTTAATGGCCTTGACCATGAATTAGTATGGTTTTATATGGGATAATCAGTATTAAAAAAATAACTTCTTAAAGGAGACAATCTCATTGCTCCAATAATTTACATCCCATAGAAGTGATTTATATTAATGGATTTTTATAATTCTTCTCTTCTTATTCTAGGTTGTATATTGGTGTATTAGAGGGTACTGATTTCATACGTTCTAATAAGTTACATCCCCATCATAATAACATCAAATCCTATGATATCAGGTTAGATATAGTTTAATTTTCTATAAAGATATGAAAACATTTCATAATTTTTTGGTAAATTATTATTATTAATAAAAATCAACAGTGGTTGATGTATGTTTTATCTCATTGGGATATAAATCTATGAAGGAAAATACATAAGGTGTTCATAGAATACTTTTAATTTCAGGCATCATTCACCCCTTGTAATGGGAATGTGGTAGAGGATTCACTGATATGGAATTAAATATGAGATGTTGTTTTAACTTATTGGTATAATTGGAGAGTGATGGAGGAACATGGGATAATTCATATTGATGTGGGAGGAACAAGTTGTAGAGGATTACTATAATAAAGTACCATTTAGTAATCATTTATGGAATAAGTGGAATACCCTTAAGGGGGAGTCAATGGGGTAGGGGTTATATAGGACTATAACTATCATAGTGATTTTATAAGGGTATGGTTAGAGGATGATATACATCAAATATTATTTTAAGAGTGATTTTTTTCATCATTGATTCATGTGGTGTCTCTCTATGATTTTCATTGATTAGATAATAAAATACATTAGGGCGTGTCAAATATGTATCATTATCTAATGATTTTTATTTTTTTGGCCCAGGATGAAGCATTCACTGATGGAGTTTTTGTCACTCATTTTTATCTTTGAGCTGATGAAGGAAGAGAATCTCATTCCTAGTGGTTGATTACATTTGTTGAATTTTCCTAATTATATGTCAGAGTATATATCTATTGATTAAATCCTCAGTATAACTTAAATCCTCAGAGGAGTGTATGTTATATGGTTGATTGTGGTTATATTAATGAGTTATATGAATTTCTGAATGATCATGTGGTTTGGTACTATAGATGTTATAACATGAAGTATGTAGATGAGATCATGATGCTTTAATGGATATTTATGGCCATAATTTTAGATTGTCATTCTCTCTTAAATCCATTATTTATGATAGTTCATCAATTTTATGTTGGTTATAAACTATTCCAAAACACAAATATCGATCCTAATACAAATGGGATGAGAGAGTAAAATATTTATAAACTTAATGATATTCTATAAGAGAGTATCATGTTTTTATATGGATCATAGGTGAAGAACCAACCATTGGATGTGTTTTCTTAAAAAATACTACCCATCCATTAGTATGAATCCATTTGATGCATTGTGTGGGTTTCCTTTTTTATCTCTATTATATTTTACTAATATTGGTGAGTCATCAATTTATTTTGTATAGAGAATGATATGGAAATTTTAAATGATTAAAAAGTAGATGAATATTTTATAGGTCCATTATCTTTCTTGTACTAATCATAGGTAAATTTCTCTATATTATCATGGTATTTATCATGTTTTCATTAGGGTATAACATCAATATGGGTATATATGGTTTAATTGTGAGAAAAATAATTATCCTTATTTTATTATCCCTTTTTATTCATATGTGCATGTTAGTGTGGTGGGATAAAGATAGAAACTTCCTCCAATGTTGGAAAAAATCCAAAATTTATTTAATGATTTGAAACATCATCGGTATCATAAAGATTCCTCCCATGTGATTGAATGGGAATTTAAAAATTCATTGTTACCAAATGTTTATCGAGTGTTGATAGAGTCCAAATTTAAATTTTACTACAATTTAAAACATACATTTTTTACACATTAAATGAATAATATTCCAGATCATTAATTGTTTTAATGTTTTTTGGTATAATATAGAGTTTGATAAAAAAGTAATAAAAGGAAATGAAAATACTGAGCTAAAAAACATCACACCACATAAAAGGTTGAACAGTAAGACACTGTATTTTTAAACATTGATTGATGTTGCCTCAAGGTTTTGGACAAGTGAAAAGCCAATTTATTGCTTGAAAATAAAGTTATTGGCCTAAACTGTGGGAAATAAGATATAAATTAACACTAAGAGTAATTTAATTCACATTAAAAATGTGTCACATGAAAAAATAAAATACATGAAATGTTCACAACCCTAGACATTACATGTCATATACACTAATTACATGACAAGTAACTCTCGTACGTGACAAAAAGGGCATATCAAACTTAATCAAGGGTTAATAACAATTTTATTTCCCAAGGACTCACTAGAATACCTATTTAATTCATTTATGATTCAATTTATTACACCTAGGGTGGAATGAGGCATAAAAATACTAGCATATGCCATAGAAGATGGAATCAAATCCCAAGGATTAGCCACTACATTGTGATGTAAGGATGTTTTTTATTTTGGATTTCTTTCTATTAATTTTTTTTTACCATGTTACAAAATAATATATCTATTAATTTGTTCTTTTAACATATTCTTTAATATTTCTTTCACTTTGTACCCTAAACTCAATTTTTCTTTCATCTCTCTTTCCACATAATATCTATTCACTTTGAAATAGCACTTGAAAACCCCAAGACATGGCCCAAGGGGAAGATACATGATGTTATCTATTATTCCACTTTAATCTAAAACTTTTTTATTTAATTTTTTTTGGATGTGATAGAACTATACGGGTGCGAATATAGCCTCTCAAGGCTTGGAACTAAAATTCATTTCAATTTTCAATCAAGGATATAGATATTTTATTGCAGAACATGTTTCATGGGAATTCCAAAAATCACACACATGGTAGGGAAAAACAAATAAGCTTATACAACGTAATTTATTGTAATAATGAATTAAAAAAATAAATAATACCATTTAGCCAACCCTAGGATCATGTCCTTTCTCCTAATATTTCATTTTTTTCTTCTTTTCTATGTAAGACACTTTTGATTTTGTATTGAAATATTTTAACTTCACAATGTCAAAAACAAAATAAACTAAATTTTAATTCATTTTATAAATAAAAAAATAAAAAATAAAATATGTAGTTTATGTTAATTTTATTTAGTGATTGAACTGACTATGGAAAATCTCCAGTGAGACAACCCTTTTAAGCCTCTGTGTTGTTTAAGATAAATAAATTTTTTTTCAACGCCCAACAATGGGTGTGTGTCTAATTTCCAATTATGATATTGGGTCATTAGTAGAAGGTGGTACATGTGTTATATATTCAATTTGAGTGTGTTTTTAAATGAATGAACAAATATTCAATTTTACTTAGGATAGTGAGTAACAGATGTTCACCTAATATCACATGCAATTTTTGAGCTATTTATAGTTATGATTTGTTTATGGACACGATCATAAATTTTTATCAAATGGTGAGATATATTTTTATGGACGTGTGGTTGATTTCAGTATTTTTTTTTGAAATATTTGTTCAGTTTATTCTTTTGTTATATTTTAGTGATATCTAATGAAAATATATCTTGATATGGTAGATGTTACTTTTTTCGTGGTTAGGTTTTGATTATCAAGGATTCATATTATTCTTGATGAATATATTATAATGGCTTAGACATTACCATCATATTAAATTTCATATTTTATATGATGGCTGTGTCATGATGTTGTTGGTGGAAGAAAAAATTTATTATTATGAAGATTTCTCTTGAAAAAATGGAGTGTTACAACATGGAGTTCTGTATTGTTCAATGAATAGTTAAGTTGGAATCAAGCTATGAGGTGGTAGGTTTTTCTGAACCATGTTATATGTTTTTTGGATTGTTTATTCATCCATGAATATCCTTACAGTGTGAAACTGGGTGTTATTCCATAGAACTATGGGGGTTAAAATTTCTTGGTTTTACCATTATAGGGGTTCCAATGCCATAATCCATAGTCTATATCATGTTTATAGTCTTGTTCTGATCAATTTGAAAGGGAAAACAAGGATTTTAGTGTGGTCATCATTTTTGTGGCATAGATCCTGGAGTGGTTGATTCACTTGTTTTTCTATCTGAAATGACTTTCTTTCATGGTTTCTATGCTAAAACTTGTATTTTCAGAAGTATTTTTTCTATAGATCTACCTTTTGGATGTTTTATCACCACGGTTTTTCTGAATGTATTCCTTGAAATTATATGATATCAGATGTTTCAGTGTGTTTAAAATGTAGTGTCATAACCCTCACTCGGTTATATATGATTATATTATTTACATTTTTTAAGAGTGGATATATATAACAAATACAAAAAAAAAAAATTTTATAGATTAATTCTACATAAACCCATTAAATTATTACCTACACCCCATGTGTTGAAATCTTTTGTCTTTTAACATGGGTATAAAATCAGAATTACCCCTATATTTTATTCCCTTTACATTGTTTCTCTAATCAATGGAAAGCTATAAGTGAATTTTTGAGTGACCATTTAGTACCCTTATTCGGGGTGTTGATCCGTTATATTTGGATAATCATTATTCACAATCCAATTTGAAATGATCTATTATTTTCTTTCATTTCACCAATTATTTTATCTTTGAATTAATTGTGAATGACCTTTATAGAGACGTCATGGTTGCCACCCCAACCACACCCATATGAATGCACTAGAGTTCAGGTCCTCATACAATATATATAGACTGATGGGTACACCCCTCCACTGATGCACTATGTCATGAGTCCTCAATCTACCGAGTGGAACCCCCATGACACACTACAGGGGTGCTCCACTACCTACCGAGTGGATCCACCATAACACACTAGGGTGTGGGTCCTTTACCTACTGTGTAGAACCCCCTATCACACAATGTCCTAGTTCATGTGCCTACTGAAAGAACCCCCCCCCCCACCACCCATATCGAATTTGGGTGTGGGTCCTCCAATAATGATACTCCCCTATCAACTGTAGAATATTGTTGCAATGTGCAGATCATCCACACATATTTTCTAGTGAGGTTGCACATGGTGATGGGAAATGGAGATGGACCATTGAGGATATAGTCCAACTCATTTTTCATAGCTAGGAGGTGTATATTGATATCCCCATTTTCTATTAATTTTGGCTTCTTGTTTATAATATCTATGTTTTTATGATTATGGTATTTGCCTCATATTCTGATTGAAATTCCTTGGATTTAGTGATTTAATTACTCTCTATTTTGAATCTTTTCATTTAGTGACATGGGGTGTCCTATTGTGTATGTATGTACTCACCACTTAATGTTTTTTCACATGTCCATTTTGTCCTATATTTTCAACATATAAATTATA
The DNA here is from genome assembly GCA_963277665.1 of Viscum album. NCBI lineage: Eukaryota > Viridiplantae > Streptophyta > Magnoliopsida > Santalales > Viscaceae > Viscum > Viscum album. The sequence continues at coordinate 1,540,528,937 of OY728135.1, read as the reverse complement.
AATTACTATGTCACACATACTATCAGTATATCTTATAAGTGAATGGTGGTGCTAATTGTGTTTGGTGGTTAGACACTAGGATTTAGAGTCAGGAATTCCACAAATCTTCTCTTTATTATTACAATCAATTTGGTAATTTCCACCTATACATCAGGATGGGTTGTTATTTTTTCCTTTTTTATAATTTGGATTATTATGTTCTACATTTAAATTTTTTTCAAATAGATTGTTGGATTAATTTTTTACACTATAAATTTCCAATCCATTAATTTTATTCATAAAATATTACATGGAGTTTCTTCTCTCTCTCTCTCTCTCTCTCTCTCTCTCTCTCTCTCTCTCTCTTTGTGTTTGTGCATATTGGTAGTTTGGGATCAGGGATCACATTTCAATATTATATCTACTAGATTTATTTTGTTATCATATGACCTATTGGAGGTGTTATTGGGGTGTCTTACTTATCTTACTTCCAGATAGAGGGGCTAGGGCATCAGATCATTATAGCATAAGTCTCAACACCTACTTATCGTCCATTCCATCATTTACACTTCATTAACTTATTTTATATATATATATATATATCATAAGGTTGGTTTTATTATATTTATAATTATTTATTCATATTAATTTTCAAAAAATGGATCTTATTTATAGCATATTTTATGCTTCTCTCTCATTGATACATATACTATTCCAAGATGAATTATAGTAATAGATTATATTAATAAAAAAACTCCTTCATTTCCGTATTATTGTTATATTCTCACAATATATACTGGTAATTTATTCAATGTAATTATTAATCAATCTCTTTAATTGAATAAAATTTAAATTTATATTATATCTCTATAAGAATCTTTTTTTTAAAATCACATGATATATATAATTATCACAATTATCCTTCCAGATAATTATATGAAAACATAATATATATGTCTATATGATAACATAAAAATATATATTCATTAAATAAATCTATCATCTGAATCTCTATTCACCACACACCAAAACAATAAATTTTCTCCATAATGTTCCAACATGTCTGCATGAAAATATGTTGAAACCCTAACTATGTGATATTTATTATTACAACTAGAAATATTCATCATGGATTATAATTATCCTTAATTCCATATATTCATTAATCATGGATTATGCTAAACCTCTTCATTTTCTAACACTATTTTATCTTAAAGTATAGTATATCATCATCACATTTGAATCTCCATATTTTTCATATTTAAAAAACATGAAACCTACCATAAGAGATTATTATAGTTACGTATCACTAGGAGGATATATGAATTCTATGGTTCATTCAATGAGTATCTATTATATAAGGATTTATTCCCACACCCTTAAAATTAAGGGTTGTGGATTTTTTAGATAAAACTACCCTCTATGTACAGTAACCCATCATAGTGAATTGGTCAAATTTTTATGTTTTATTTCCCAATGAGCACTTTTAAAAATTCTTTGTCTTGTGTTTTTTGAATTGAGAAACATACCATTAAATATAATAGTTTTTCAATTCCCCCTTTTAATTCGCAATATTTTGGTTACTCTTATTCATTCACTGTAATTTTTTTCCATTATTTTAGTTCGAATGTATTAGGGAACCCTTAATTACTGTGGAAGTAGCCCTTATGTGTCACATGGAAATTCATTTTATAATTTTCATCTCTAAATCAGAAAGTGACCCTTAAATATTATGTAACATACTTCCACATAGCACAGTGTGTCAGAACACTTTTCTGTATTCTAAAAAATTTTCCTCTGAGTAACTTATATGTATTAACATTGAAGTTTCTAACATATCATTACATTAATCAAATTTATACATGATTTTTTTAGATACACATAAATTTTGTTCACGATTTCAGATTTATTGTTATATATTTCATGTGATGAAAATTACATATATCATTATACATATGAAATCTAAAACATAACTCCTTGTATCTCAACTAAAATTCAATTATTCATAGTGATTTTCCATACACATAGAGATATATCATAACAACTGAAATGTAATAATAAATTTTTAAAATATTCATATTTTTAACAACAAAATATTTTATTAAATTAAACTATGTTTGATTTTGTGTTAAACACACAATACAAATCATAAATGAACGATGATATATATAACTGTTTTAACCTAGCTGGTAATATGGCGGGTGTGGGTAGTATTAAGAACTGTAGAAATCACTAACACACACACACATATATATAATTCAATTTAAATTGTTTATATATTTATAGTAAATAAATAAATAAATTTTATTTTGAAAAGAAGTTTTTTTCTTCAAAAGAATATTTTGGTTAATAAGGATATTTATGGATTTTCATCAAGAAAATATTTTAATTAATTTTTTTAAATTCTATAAATTTTATTTGTTAAAATTTATATAATTTTTTAAATGTGACTATAATAATTTATTTTTTCTGATATTTTGTGTTTTTTCTAAAAATATTTATTTTTTAATGAATATTGAAAATAGTAATTTTTCCAAAAATTGTAATTTATTATCAATTGATTAAAAAAATTTAAAGTAGAATTGTGTTTTTTAATGTAATTTAATTTTAAATAAAGTATATATATATAAATAATTAATAAACCTAATTTATTATCAATTTAATTCATATGGGATTTTATTATTAATTTTTCTTTCGGTTCAAAAATGTTATTTTTTTGAAAACTATTTTTAATTACATAATGATCTTCCATTAATGTTTATACCAAAACCAGTAATGAGTAATGTTTTAAATGAAATTTATAAATTATATTTAAATAAATATTAATTTATATCGATGAAATTATAATTATTTTTCACAAAGATAAATTAAAATATCATTTCCATTAACAATACACTTCTTGACAACCAACTAATTCATTGTGTATGTACATTTAAATTTTAAAATAAAATTTTCCAAATATGTGAATTTAATTTATTAAAATTTATTCTATAATTTTATAAATGATATTCAAAATTATATAATAATGTAGACTTTTATTTTACTGTAACGATTGGTGAAAATAGTAAAAAATTTAATTATTGTAGTTAAGGTGAATTTGGGTTCACCAGGAGTTAAACTAAAATGATAAGGGTCAAAATGACATAAATACATGTTGGAGAACTATTTTAAAGAAAATTTTAGATCCTAAAATAAATAAGCCTCTAGAATAATAAATTTTGGGGCCTATTTTCATGTAAAATTGTTGGTACACCAATTTATCTTCAAAAAAAACAAGTGCAACACTCACCTAACTTATCAAATGAAACCCCATATTCTCTCTTATTCACACATTAAAACCCTATTGGTTTTCCCAATAATTACCAAATTCAATTAAAACATCAGTAAAATTATCCTATAGTACCTTTTTTGTAAAAATACCATTCTAGATTTACATTAGAAATAAATCTAAATAGATGGTCTAAGAATATAAAAACATCAAAACTATGCATTTTTTATTTCTTCATCCATCTATATAAAATATTATTAAAATATTATCATTTAAAAAAGATTATAATATATTATTATGTTTTATAATATTACTTTCATATCCTAAATCCATATCCTATTTAATCAAATGGGATTCATAATCAACATTTGTTTATACTGCGGACTACCGCCTCACGAACCGATGCCCTTCATCTTCACTTTTCACCTATAAAAGATTATTTTAATGATGGATTTAATGAATATATAGGATATTTTAAATATATATATATATAATTTTTCATTTATTATATCACACATTCATTATTACTTTTCAATCTTTGGGAAATACGATAATGTCGCTCGTTTGGACTACAGCTTACCACGTCATGGAGTGATGTAATTTGTTTCGGGCTACTGCTTCACATGGAAGGTAATAAAGATAATGTTAATGAATATATATTATATTATTTATATAATAATAATATAAATGGATTATGTATCATTATTAAAATATAATCTGACATTTTATTTCATTCACTAACAAATGATAACATCGTTCATGTACGTGTGGACTACTGCCTCCACAAAGAAATGTGATATTTGTTCAACACAGCATCATAAGAATGATATATAAAAGTATAAATAATTAAATAAAATGGTATTCATGACATTAGGATATTTCTATAAGGATAAAATACTACATAATTATTTCATGATTATAATTTTTTTATGTAAAAAAATGACCTCTTTTACCATGGTCAACATACAGAAAATCTTTTGAAATAATTAATTGAAGGTACTCAAAACACCAGACATGGACTTTACTGATTATGTATTAAAATATGTACTTTTATGAAAAATATAATAAATAATTTAACTTTAAGGACTTTACCTGACAAAAAACACTTAATAAATAATGTAATAAATATAATCTGAGTATATTGTACATAATGGAAATGAATGGAATGTTTTGAGTATAGGTAATGTATTTACATATAACATTATATATCTTTAAGAAAAATGACACATTCAACACCTACTAATTTTATATATTTTATATAATTACCATGAATGTATTTTATTATGCTTTTATAAATGTTATTGTGATTTTTATATCAATTTGAATATATATATTTTATTGGGTTTAAAGATCAAAAGATACCAATGTTGTAAGGGATTTTTAACAATTTTTTTCATCGATACATATGTTCCACTTTGAAACTATCTTATTTTTTGAGGTACACATAATTCCCTTATAAAGTTAAAATTAAAGGATTTATTTATTATCATTAAAAACTAATTTTCATTAAATTTTATTCTATAAAGGGGATTATGATTAAATTTTACCAATGTCATAATGGGTTTCCTCAATAACGTTTAAAATTATTTTTATTTCTTCTTTTATATGTTTTGATGGTTATTTAAAAAAATTATTTTAAAAAGATTTTATGAATTTCTAGTTTTAAAATGTTATTTTCAATTAAATGGTAGCTTAAAAATAAAATTTCCACATTATTTTTAAAATAATTCTAAAGATAATATACAATCTTTTGATGTTACTTATGATTTTCAAGGGATATAATCCAAGGATAAAATTATTATTATTTTGATGGATGTTTTTTTATTATGATGAATATATTTTTATAAACCCATTTTTTTCCATAGGTAAAAAATTTCTCAATGATATTGTTATAGAAATGTTTTTTTAATTGGTCAATCATGTTTCAAAGAGATTGTTATAGATGATTTTTCTTATGAATGGGTAATTAGTTTTTGAAGGATATTATTATCGACTCTATTTCTTCCATGAGTTAATCATTTTTCAAACAGGGTATTAGGGTACCCATTTCTTTTCAACTAGTTAATCATGTATCAATGAGATCATTATGGGTACTATTTATTTTCTAGGGTTTAATTAAGTAATTAAAAAAATAATTATTTTTTTTATGAGTTTTATGAATAAATGAATGTTGTATGTACATTATTCATGTTTTGGTTATTATAAATTTCTTATAAGATGGGTGCTCTCAGATAGTGGTGAGTGATCCCACAATACATTATATGATAGTTGTTCTCATATTGAGCTCCATTGCATTGAGTAATGATTTTTTTCTATATATAATTATATTTGAATTTAATCATTGCTTTATTTCAATTATAAAGGCTTCTGTATGGTTTATTTGATAGTGATGTTGTAAGATAAAAATAAATGTTTATATATTCTTGTTATGAGGTTATAATGATTCTTATGATCAATTTTCTTATCACATGGATTGTGATTTTTTAATATGAAGAATCTTTCCAATGTTAAATGCTTATACAAAATATTTATGTTTGATCATCATGGTATTTATGGGTATGATTTTTTTATGATTTTCTCATTTTGTTTGATTATCTCATCACACCCATATGATATACTCATAATCATTGATGAAAATTAAATGTTAATTCTTAGGGTTACCCTTAAAATGCATTAGATATCACTTTAAGGACCCAAACATTCATTAATGAAAATTCTTCTTGATCTAATTAAATGTCTGATTATGGTTATATAAAATGTGAACATCATTGGTTTTATGATTCTAGATTTTAATATACTGTTATGAATGTTGACCATTGCTAATATAGTCATTGAACAGTGAACACAAGATTAGTATACATATTTGTCTTTAAAATATCCATTTTACTCAGAGAAAGGAAGTGATGGCCTCATCTAGTAAACATGCCTCTTACGAATCCCATTTTTCAGAGCTCAAGAAGGAGGTGGCATCAATGGGCATCTATCTTGACCAAGCCCAAGTCGAGCTTGAACATTTCTAGATTGAGCATAATCGACTACGGGAGAAGTAGAAGTAAATAGATATTACCACCAGAGTGATGTTATTTGAGCCACCCCAAGAGTATGTCACCATCACACAACATTCCCTTTGGTCTTAAGAGGGCGTTATAAGGGGTTATGTAATATTACCCTATCTCTATGACTATGTACATTATTTTTTTATAATGAATATGCATTCATTTTATTATTGTTACTTTGTAAATTGTGTTTAAAAGTAAAAATAGTATTTTTAGTTAATATTCAACTAAGAAATATATTTTTATGAATTAATGGATTTTTTAAATTTAATAAAATATTTTTATAAATATTGGAATAATTTTTATTAAATTTAAATGATCATATAATTTTATGAATGCAATTATAATTATTATTTTGGTTCGAAAGCAGTTTTTTTCATCACAAATGAATTTTAAGTAAATGTGGATTTTATTTTAAAAGAAAAAAATCACAAATTTAGAAAATTATTTAGATAAAATGAATATTAATTTTGGAATCAGGATGTCGAAATTATCCAATGGTGAATTTTTCATAATTTTCTGAGAGAGACAATTTTTTTTATAAAACATAAATACCATTTAAATAAATATTATATTTTTTGACATCATAATGACCCAATATATATGTAAAAAATACTATAAACATTATTTTTGTCCAATATATGTTTTATGATTAAAATCATGTAATTTTGGGATTTTTTGATTTATTTAAAAAATATTTTGTGGACCCATACGGTATTATAAAACATTTTGTCTTTTTAAATTGTTTTACTTGAGAGTGTGACTCACCTCCACCTAAGAAACCCTTTTATTTCAAGATTTTTTGCTGTTATATTTATCAAATATTTTTTTCCACTCCCCTTTTGCAGAAACTATGGGCAAAAACCATGGGATGGATTGTGGTTTTGATTAGTTTAATGTGAGGTGTCCAAAACCTAAATAATAATGAATTCCCTCTCCTTTCATATATGAAACCAAATAATCTCCCACTTCATATTAATTCAAAGCCTTTGGAGTTTGACCACCACCTTCCCTCCTCTTTCTATAATCCTCCCAATGTTCCCCAAGCTCATAAGAATCCTCTATAAATCCTCTATCATGCCTTTGAGATTACACCTCCATGTAAAGGATGTCTTCCTTTCTCATTTTTTTCCAAATTTCATTAAGTTGATATGCCCTTTTGTTTTCAATTACAAATGTTGTGGTATGATTCCACACATCCCCCATACTGAATTATTTATGTTCAGATTATTTGATATCCCTTATCTCTGATTAATGCCTCCCATGTACACCTGTTACCATGTCGAAATTCCCTGAGGGATTTTTTTATCCTCTATTACATCCCACAAATTGTTTTGTGTTCGAAATCTAAATTCCATTATGTTTGTTGGGACTTGTATCTGTATGACCCCCTTACTACCCATTTAATGTAAATATGATGATACATCCATATCTATCTCATCAACAATTATTATTAGTTCTTATTCCACATCATTATGCTGCTGAAATTTCACTACAATTATCCAAGACAATGTCATTGTGTAGTGAATACCCTACCCATTTCTCTATTAAGGGTATTCAACATTATGCAAATTTACTTCTTAATTATAAATATTTATGTATTTATTGTACATCCCTTTATCTTTGAATAAATTATGATTAATTATTCCATATTGTATTATCCATGTGGCACACATATGCATGAAATGAAATTTTTAAACAGGGTGAACCCTGAGAGCACTCCAATGAATTGGGTAAAGTATTCTATCATGATATGTCATGTGCAATTAGTGTTTTCTAATGATAATTCAATTGCAACTAGGGTTTAATCATGCTTTATGGGAAATGAGATTTCACTCGTGCTCCATGTGCAATGAGCCTTGGATCATGCTAATTCCGTGATAAGTGTTGTTTCCACATTTCCATGTTCTGATTACCATGCTTTATCATGACTTTATGTTCATGTTTCACTTATTCTCCATTGATATGCCTATTGCCTAATATGTATTTTATTTCTCATTTTATTCTTTTTTCATTCCCTTACTGGGCTTTATAGATCTCTCGTTTTTATGCATGTCCTCAGGTTATCCCATTCAATGCTAAGTTTAAAGGAATATAGTGGTCATGTAAAAGAAAATTTCAATAAAGATGATGTATTTCATGTTTTAAGTTTATATGTATTCATATTATGACTCAAATACACTAGAACTATTGATCTTCCATGTTGTATGAAGTGAAGAAATAGAGAAGTATTTTCATAGTTGGTATCAGAGGTAAGGATTAGTTATTTTGGGATTAGGATTAGAAAACCCTAGGGAAGCCTTAGAGGCCAGATTATGTATAATTAAAACATCCCAAAATATTTGTGGGTATTGAGTAACTAGTTTATCAGGAAAATACATATTTTTTGGATACGAGAAGCTAGATGCAGCTATGGCATAGATGTACATAGGGTGAAAACCCCGACAAGTAGTTTCAGGGTTGACCTAGGGTATCCTAGTACACGACAATGAGCCTTGTTGCACCCTTGGTAATGAAACTCTCGAGGGATATGGATTGGTAAATTCACAAGTTTATTATAAAACATTATTAAATGAAATAAAAAAATCCTTAAGAATATAATTTGGATAATATAAATTGAAGCCAATATATTCATATGTTAAGGAAATTAAAGTTATTTATAAGTCATCGGTTTTGTCCTTGGATTAACCTTTGTGGGATAACACTAATTTTTTTTTCATTAATGAAAAATAAATCATTGGACTTAAAGTAGTTTTATATCATAATTTTATCATGTATATAGAGTAACTCAAAATTTGATATGTTTCGTCAGCACGACAAATGATAGTTTCGAGATGGAAGCGGAAGAACCTAATACAACACTCTAGTCCATTCTGGAGGACTTATTAGCTATAATTATTATGAAGTCATGAACTCATAGCATCGAAACATTTTTCAATGTTCAACTTTCTAGCAATATTCTATTTGAAATATCAAACACCTCCTCCATACCACAAAATCATCATTGATCATGGAACACCTATGATCAAATATTAAGCTCCCAACACTACCAGATTTCAATACGAGGGAGGTACCATCAGGGTATTATCAAATATTTCACCATATTCAGAAATTATGGTGCATTATTTGATTGTAGAATAGCCATCGAAGATGGAGACATATGAGCATCCTATATATATATATTCTTGTCTACTAGTTTCTTTGGAAACATATATAATATATTAGAAGAACCATATTTCAAAAATTTCAAATCTAACTCTATTAGTCTATTTTACAAAAACCTGTTACATGTTGATGTTTCAAAACTATATGTTAGAATATTTTTTTGAAAAGTGCATCATCTTTTTGATCAGTACAATCCATGTTGCACAGATTGCATCTGGACTAAGGAAGTGGAAGAAGTTTTATGTGCATTAATGTAATGTTGCACTAAGTGGACCATAGATCTCCGTGATCGATGTGATAATAATGTTTGGGGAATTATTAATGGTGGTTGGTAAGAAACCTTGTAGTCATGTTTAAATTTTAGTGTACATTTTGAATGTAATCAAATTGCGAGGATACAAATTTTCAAAAGGGGGATGATTGTAATGACCAAAACATTCATTAATGAAAATTCCTATTGATATAATTAAATATATTATTATTGTTATATAAAATATGAACATCATTGGTTTTATGTTTCTCGATTTTAAAATACTATTAATAATTGTGACCATTTCAAATATAGTTGTAGAACAGTGATCACATGATTATTATAAATATAGGTCTTTAAAAAGTCCAATTTACTATGACAAAGGAAGTGATGGCCTCATCTAGTAGACATTCCCCATACAAAGCAAAATTTTCAGATATTGGAAAGCAGGTGGAATCATTTGGATTTTCTCTTGATCAATCCCAAGCTGAGCTTGAACATGTTAAGCTTGAGCGGAACCGACTACGGGAGAAGTGGAAGTTAATATAGATTACCACCCGAGTGATGTTATCTGAGCCACACCAAGAGACTGTCACCATCGTACACCTTACCCTTCGATATTAAGACAGTGTTATAATTGGTTATGTAACAACACCCTTGTACTATGAATATTTACATTATTTTTTTATAAATACTTGGCATTCATTTTATTATTGTTACTTTGTAAATAATATTTAGAATGAAAATAGTATATTTAGTTAATATTCAACTAAGAAATCTATTTTGTTGAATTAATTGATTTTTTAATTAAATAATATTTTAATAAAAGATTATTATTATTATAAAATTACCTTTTATTAAATAAAATGATTATATAATTTTAGGAATGCAATTGTAATTTTTATTAAGGTTTGAAAGCTATTTTTGACAAAACCCATGAATTTTCAATAAATGTTGGTTTTTATTTTAAATTTCAAAATTCACATATTTAGAAAATTATTTAGATGAAATGAATATTATTTTTGGAATCAGTACATAGAAATTATCCAATGGTGAATTTTTCATTATTTTCTGAGATAGTCGATTTTTTTCAAAAGAATTAAATACCGTTGAAATATATAATGGGTTTTATGACATCATTATCACCCAATAGTGTTGTAATAAAATATTATAAACATTATTTTAGTAAAATATATGTTTTAACATTACACTAATGTTATTTTGGGTTTGAATTATTCATTTTACAAATCTTTGGTGGACCCTTCAAGACTTATAAAACATTTTGTCTTTCTAAATTGTTTTCCTTGAGAGTTTGACTCACTTCCACATGAGAAACCGTATTATTTTAAGAATTTATGACATTGGACTTATAAGATAATGTTTTATACACCCCTTTGTAAAAAACCTTGGGATAAATCACGGTATTTTTTTTGGTTTTGATTAGTTTAATGTGAGGAGTCTCAAAGCTGAATAATAAAGAATTCCCTCTCCTTTCCTATATAAACCCACCCAAGATCCCACTTCCTCATCACTCAAAGACTTTGGAGTTTAAACAACCCATGCACTCCTATTTCTATAATCATAGAAAAGTTACCCAAGCTCCCAATAATAATTTCTCAAGCATCTCTCATGCCTTTGGGATCACACTTCCATGTAAGGGATTTCATCCTTTCTCATTTTTGTCCAAATTTCATTAAGTTGTAATGCCCATTTTGTTTCAATTAAAAATAATGGGGTATGATTTATCACCTCCCCCATACTTCCCTCTTTATGTTTTGATAATGGGATATCCCTGTATCTCTCATTAATGACTCCCATGTACACCCGTTACCATGCTGAAATTCCATGAGGGATTTCTCTCTCCCCTTTTACATCCAAGTAATTCTTTGGTGTTATGCTTTTAAATTTCCATTATGTTTGTTGGGACATGTTACTATATGACCCTAATAACGTACATTTCATGTAAATATTATGGGACATACCTTTCTCCCTCATCAACCATTTTTATGAGTTCTTATTCAATTCTTTTATACTGCCAAAATTGCACTACGATTTTCCATGCCAATGCCATTGTGCAGTGAATACCATTCCCAATTCTCTATCAAGGGTATTAACCATTATGAACATTTAATTATTGATTATAAATCTTCATGTATTAATTACACATCAATTTATCATGTAATAAATGATGATGAATTATTCCATGTTGTATGATCCATGTGGCAAAGTTATGCATGAAATGAAATGTTTAAGAAGGGTGTGCCCTAATAGCACTATTATGCATTGGGTGAAGTATAGTATCAAGATAATTCATGTACAATGAGTGTTTAATCGTGATAATTCAAATGAAATTAGGGTTTACTCATGTTTCATGTGCACTGAGGGTTTACTCATGCTCCCTGTGCAATGAGCCTTGGCTCATGCTAGTTCCATGTTAAATGTTGTTGCCACATTTCCATGTTATGATTATCATGATTTCTCATGACTTTATGTTCAGGTTTTCATGTTCCCATTTATATTCCTATTTTCTAACATGTATTGTATTCCTCATTTTATTCTTTTTTTATTCCCTTACTGGTCTTTCTAGCTCACCCTTTTTTATGCATGTCATCCGGTTATCCCATGTAATGCAAAGTACGAGGAAATGTAGTGGTCATGTAAATGAGTTTTTCAATAAAGATATTGTATTTCTTGATTTAATTTGTTATGTATTAATCAAAATTCCCAAATAAACTATACACCTCAATTTTCTATGTTGTGTCAAGTGAAGAGTTTGTGTAATAAATCATGTTTAAGTGTGTAATAAAGAGAATGGTTGTCATAATCACCATTCTAATATATAATTTTACCCATGTTATCATGCATGTTGTTTCATGAATTATTTATAGATATGTTTTACATAGATTTTGTTGATTTCCAAATTTGGAATATAAATTGTATGGTATATTTGGAATGATACTCTCTTAAATTCTTGGGTATTTTTTATGTTATAGTTTTTAATAATTCACTAAAAATGCAGACAATAATGATATTTGATAATGATTTTAATGTAATATTTCCATATGATATTATATGTTTTAGATGAAAAAATTGTCTCACATTCAATGGTATCAAATATATAAATTTTATGTTTATGATTTTAGCTCAAAATTTGAGAGTATGGGTTTTGGGCTATTGGAGTTTGTATAAAAGGAATGGTTTAGATAACATTGAAGTATTTTATATTCTGTATAGGTTAACTTATGATTTATGGATACCTTCATAGGTATTTAGGATTATATTTGATCATTAGTTCAATGTCATTGACACACTCATTCATATTTTTAGCGAATAGAGCTTAATGTGATTAATGAATCATTAGGAGACCTTTTATTGGGTTTACGTATATATAATACTTCGGTTTTATGGGATATATTCATTACAAAACTTCAGACATAACATTTTAGTTAATGAAACCCTTTAGGGATTATATTTTTTGGTTATTGAGGTTATTATGAAAACATGATTTTTAGTATTTAGATAAACATGGGATTAAAATGTGATTTGGTGACTAAGTGATTTGTATTATTTGTAGTAGATATCGATATATTATTGTTCTTTTAAATTAAAAGGTTTAAGATAGCCATTAGGGTTAATACAATAGTTATTTTTTAGTTTATTGAGGTTATTTGGGTTATAGTGTTGTGGAGTGACTTTTTTTCAAATTTTTGTATTAATATTTAATTTTGAAGATTAATGTTTCATATTAATGATTATTTATTTTTGTTATTATAAAACCATGGGTAACCATTTGATTAATTTTTAGTGATTGGCGGAATAGTTTTTTATTAATATTAGTGCTATTCAATACCAAGAAATTGATTTTAGTGGTTTAGGAATGTAAAATTCTACTTCAATACTAATTATTTGGAGGAAAATATGGTATTGTAGTGAAAATTGATAAAATGATAAAAATATACACGTAAATTAATTACATTTCCATCATCTGATAGTCTATATGGAAAATTGATTCATCAAATCTAGGAAAGGTATATTGAACAACATTATTATCAATTTAAAAAAATTGATTACATCAATGACCTTTTTCACACCACTTTGGTTTACAATTGTGTGGTTGTTAACATTATATTAAACAGTAAAATTCAATTAATATTGATATATGTCACTCCATAACATTATTTGATAATTATTAATTTCATCAATGTCGAAATATTCATTTCCTTCATATTTTATTATATTTTTATATCTACTATGTTTTATTCATATAACCTTCATACATCATTTTATCTCATATCAAGAGGATGTTTTATTAACCTTTTACAAAGCGTGTTTCCAAAAAACTGTCTATTAAAATTTCAAAACATTTACTATGGAGAAAATGTTCAAATATCAAATAATATATTTTTTTAATGGGTTGAATATGTATCATAATGAAATTTTATATAAGAGAAATATGTCCAATAGCTTATTAGACTCTCGGTGGTGCTTCCTTCTGTCTGTCTGAAGCAAATCATCCCAAGATGTTGAATCGCTCTAGTCCAAAGCTCCAGTCTCCCTCAGATTTATCTGCATGATAAGCGCCTGGTTGACTATCAGAGTAATAAAAGTCAGATTAAAGACATTCAATTGTGACCTAATGTCTGGTCTAAGGCCTTCCTCAAACATCCTTGCTAAAAACAGCTCATCATTCCCCATTACGGGAGTGAAACTCCATAACTCTTAGAAGCAAGGGGAATACTCCTTAACTGTGAAAGTACCCTGCTGCAGGTTCATGAAATCTCTAGCTCTGTCAGCCCTCAGCATCACTATGTAGAAGTATTCATAGAACATACGCAGAAAATTGTCCCATGCCATAGCCTGTTGGCGCCCTGCCTGCGAAAACACATCCCACCATCTCTTAGAGGAATCTCGCAACATATAAGTTTCAAGCTTCATTCTCCTCTCTAGATGCATATCCAGGTGCTCGAAGATGGATACCATAGCTTCTATCCATGCCTCCACAGCCTGTGGTCCTCCCTCCCCTGTGAACGTGGGAGGATGATGCTGCTGAAAATCCCATGTCAGCTCTGCCATAGACGGGGAAGGGTGTTGAGCTCACTGGAAGGTCTGCATGAATCTCATGAAACCCTCTCTGCACTAAGCGTCGACACTAGTGTCTGGAATCACAATTGGTTTCATGTCCAAAACGATATGCGGAACTACTAGTAATCCCTTATCTGCCGTATCAGTCACACAGTCACTGCTTAGTTTCTGACATGCAACGGGAGGACGTCTTGGTGCAATAGCTCTGAATGGTCAAAAACACACCTTCATTAAAGACTATCACAGTTTCAACCTGAGAGAGTAAAACTGAACTGGAGAAAAAATCTCAATTTTTTTTGGAAAACATGACTACACGGCATGTAGTACCACTACATGGCATGTTTCCTGAAATTTTAGCCTGGGCGTGTTCCTTGTCCATACATGGTTGTGTAAACAACCTGTTTACATGGTGTGTTCTCAAACTACACAGCATGTACTGACCCTTTTTCTTCCTGACTGTTTAATTTTATATGGCTAGGAACATGGGCTGTCCTAGTAGGAAACTACATGACGTGTATGTCTACTACACGGCGTATCCTTAATATTTTTCCCCTGTCTGTGTCGTTAGGCACCCAGACTGGGACACATACCACTACTACATGGCATGTCAATATGGTACATTGCGTGTTGTCCTATGGATTTTCCAACCAATGTATTCAACTACATGTCTAGGTCACACGGCTCCTCTAAGACAAAACTACACGGCCTGTTAAAATGAGGCAAGACGTGTACTATACATGCCTTACCTGGACCATGTTGTTAATGACACAGCCTGACACACGACCGACCCTACATGAAGTGTACTTTAAAGAAATTCACTACCTGTGTTGTTCATGACACGGCCGTATACCCAAGTCATACCACACGACATGTAAACTAGTACGCATCGTGTTACTACAAGAACATTCACAACCCTGTGTCCCTACCCATGCAGTCACCAACACGGCTAAAAACTACACGGCGTGTATACCTAAAGTACATGCCTTGTATTATTGGTTTTCCCAGACAGTAGCCTCAGAAATGAACTAGAGACCATAAAACATAGAAAAACCAGCGTTAAGGTGACAAATTCAGATCCATGGGGGCCCATACTCCTGGAAAATCTATTCATGGCATCATAACAATGCATATAACAAGAAAAAAGTATAAAAAACTCATGATCCACCAAATTCCGATCCCTGAGGGCCCATAAAACCTCTCAGACCAATGTTTGGAATCCATGATATAGAAGCTCTAAAAAACGAAACCCTAAAAACATAGAAGGTATTTTATCACAGCAGTTATCACAATAGCATTTATAGTCTATCACAAATTTTAACACAACATCATGAAATTTCTAATGCAATCTAGACAACATGGGAAAATGTTTAAAATTTTATTTTCTAATAAGTGAATATATGATGCATGAGATGACATACCCTCATCTCATTGGGTTGCAACAAAATAGAACCACAATCATATAAACAGAAACTGCACAAAATAAGTGCACCACCCAATGGTGAAATCAAGTAAACTGTAACATTTTCAAAACATAAAATTTGTAATATTCAAGGTAACCTAGCTTTTTCCTTGTACATGGGTTCTAGAACACCCGAGCATAGTTATTTAACATTTACCTATTCTGTCCTATCCCTATTAAATGTCTCTAAATAGAAAGTCAATAGAAAAGAAATGAAAAGAATGCCTTTGATACCACTTTGTAACGACCCGAATCCGGATCCACTCAACATGTGCCTCGTACACGGTTCTCCATTAATAATACATTTTATTTCATTTATTTTCATCTATAATATTTTACATGAATCTATTATGTTCATGTTGTACATTTAGGGGTCCCTCATTTTATAACCTCAATATAACCTTGGTACCTTGACCATAGCCTAAGGGATCATGGTTACATTATCTATAGGAAATTAATACTTTTATAATTTAATCACTTATAAATTAATTTTATCATTTACCAAGAAATGAATACCTAAAAATGAATCACATCACTTCCTGGAGGTGGTTGTCCACACGTATGCATGAAATGCGTTATCATTTTTTTAATGGATGAAATGGTAAAAATGAAGATGATATCTTATATTAATATAATCATAATTTTTTCATAAGTATAAATATCTTCCTTTGTTTCATATTTACAACTATCCATGTAAGATGATGTTGAGAAAAAATTATATCATTATGTTAAGATGTTAAGTTGTACATGCACATTAGTTGTGTTTCCATTTTCCATAAGATAGAAAGATAGATGATAAATGGATGTATCAAAAACATAATAAAATTTTAGTATATTTAATTATATTATAATAACATATCATTATGGTTATATAATATTTAAAATATATTGAATAGGTAATAGGCATTAAAACTATTGGTTAATAGTTATACATCTTCCTCGAAAAACATCCTTTCTAATACACCATAATCTATATTGAAGTTGTATTTTTGTGAGAAAGGAACCTATAGAACTATAGGAGGCATGTTGTGATGATTTTTGGGAATATTTCTTTTGAGGTAATTTGATTACTTTTTTTAAATAATATTGGAGATTTGGGTTTCATTTATAAGTTAGGTGAGTGGAAAACATGTAATTATTGAAAAATACAAAATATTATAATTATATTACTCATAGATAAGTGGAAAATAAAAAACATAATTTCAAATATATATTTATATGTATTTAAAGAACCTCATTTCATAATAATGAATATGATATTTTATTATCCTATAATAACATTTTAACTATAATCAACCCATTTACCCCATTACTATGGTGAATACACTTTTACCGAGGTAACTATTCATGATGACCTAAATTGAAATTGAATATCTAATTGAAATTTTAATAGTGTAATTAATTATATAACATAAATTTTTAAACATTCAATTAATATAAGTGGATAAAATTATTTTTAATATTTTTGTACAAAACACTACGAAAAACAGATTTAGTTTAAAAAATTCATTTTATTCTTAAAAAATAATACATAAAAAAATAAAATGTGGATTCCTATAGAGTTAATTATATTATTATATACTGAAATACATAAATTTTGCATTAATAAATAATAATATTAATTTGAAATAAAATAAATAATATTTTTTCAAAATATTTCATTTTTCAACGAAAAATTAATTATTTCTAAAAATCTCAAATATTACTCAAAATATTAATTCGAACTAGAAAAAAAGTGACATCCAGTAATTAGAATCAATATTTTAAAATTATACAATTTTAATATTAAATATTTCCATGAATTAAGTATTTTATAATTATAAAATAATAGGACATGAATTTTGATAATTGTGCAGGTTTTTGTAACGTTAAACTATTATAAGATTATCTCAGTTTTCAAATTCTACCCAATTTATATAATTTAATCAATGAAATATAGAAAAAAATTAGATCCAAAATAAATGTAGGTTATCCATCACCATAACATCTTTACGCTTCAATTTTCCTTATTCTAGTTTTTTATTTGTCTCACAATCCTTCACTAGCCAATATGTCTGATCCCCAGAAAGTTTGTCCCTTGTATCGTGAATCAAAATATGATATTCATAGATGGATAAATATGGTTATAATTCTCTATAATCAATGGTGATAGGATTCATTAGGCATAGAATGTACTACATAAATAATGTGATATGAAACAACTCATAATATTTAGAGATACTAAGTGTCATTGTGAAATTGTAACCAAGAACTCCTACAATTTAAAGAACGTAAAAATTCCTAATGAACCAAGGAAATAGATTACCATTACATATATACCCTATAAACCCCTTCTATGGGGATAACTTCAATAAAACATTATCTTCAATTTGAAATTATAAATATGTCCTTTTTTTATCCTTAGATTTTTTTTGTTTACTATGAGCTTCATTAATATGATTTTGAAGAGTCTTACCATTAAGTATTATATATTACATGATATTTATGATTAAAAATTCAATAACATCCTACCAAAAAGTTGGAGGTAGACACCTCTTTCCATATAATTATTTAAATGGTTAAATTTTAATTCTTGAATAGATGTTTTTATTGATTGAAAATTTCAAAAAATAAATAAATATTGATCCCACATACTAAAAATTTCAATATATAATGCCTTCAATATATATTAGTCTAAATTTCATTTTCCTAATTTCAACATGGTGAAAAATTATAGGTGGATCTGAAATATAACTATGTCTTAAAATCCTTCTTGTGATTCTTCCATAATTTTGATATAAACCCCAAATAAAAATCACATAAAATAACAGAGCTTCACCGTAAAGCCTCACAACATTATTAATATAGATCTTTTTGAGGAGATAAAATGGTAAATCATCCATTTTAGAATGTAAATCTGAAATCATAGAAATAGGATAAATAATAACCCATATGGATCATTTTTTCTTAGATACCTCAGAAAATATATTTAAAAAGAATACAGTAATATCACTCCATTTCCTTATAAGAATACGGAGTGTTTAAATAGATAATTTATAATTTTTTCTATCAAACATTAAATATTTTATAACCTTGTATATTATTACGTAGTTTATAATTTCAATATTAATATTATCTCTCAAAAAAATTCCTTCATATCCCAATTAATTTATGTGATTCTATCATGTGAAGAAAAGCATAATCCATGATATTAATCTTATAATTAATCTTTTAGCTCATGAACTTATAGAACAATTATAATCATACCAAGTTTCAATATAACATATTCATATATATTATCTTCCAACTTACCATCTTTGAAAAAATTGATTTTTCTATGAATATTTTTTTTATCAAGATGAGAATTTTTTTTCTCCAACACAAATGGTTGGGAAATAATTTAGAATATATGTGATGTTTCCCATACCTTAATGATTACATTATCCATCTTTAAAAAATCCATTAATATAAAATCCTTTTCAATCCTTATTTTAGTCATAATTATATGGAATCTTCTAATCAATGAATTGACCACATTTTTTTCCTTCTTAGGGTTTTACTCTATCAAAAAATCATTATCCTTTATTTGTTCCAACCATCACCCATTCCTCATATAGAGATCATTATAAGAGTTTATGTATTGTAAGATTCTGTGATCCATATATATTTTAAAATAGTCACTATAAAAGTAATAAATCCATATCTTCGATGATGATATGATGGATTGCATCACATAATCATGGGATATATAATTATATTCAGAGATCATTAACTACCCTGATTCATATGAAATAACTCTATCATACTATATAAGTACACATCCAATTCCTTTAATTAATTCAACAATATATATCACTAATCAAACTCTTCTAGGAAGTAAATTCAATATCAGTGAATTGAATAATCTCCACTTTCATTATGAAAAACATTTTTATATTATTCTATGAATATAAACAAAACCGATTTAATTTTATTATTGGATAATGGATTATTTAATCATAATAAATTTTGGAAAAAAATCAATGATAATAACTAATTAATCCAAAGAATCTAGGTACCTAAATTAAATTCATTTACATTAGAAATTATGTTACTACAATTTTCATTAAATAATAAACTATATTTTATACATAGAGATAAAATTACAATTAAAATAAATATATTTAAAACCATAATTCAAATTTGATAAATTTTATATATAACCCCTCTTCAATGATAGTATTAATAATCATTCCTAAATTACTCTTTATATCATCATGAAAATTAGATTATTTCAAGATATCATCTATAAATAACACAATGAAATTATCAATATAATCCATAAATAATTTTTTCATCATATACATAAACATATTTAATGCTTAGTCAATATAAAAGAATTTTTTTTCAAATTCAAAATTTTACTACCTCATATGGAATTCCATTATGGTAATACCACCTTCTTTACACATAGTAGATTATACCCATAATAAATACTAATAATTAAACAATATTTTTCTCCATAGAGCTGATAAAACGAGTCACTAATATAGGCTAGATGATACAATTTCTTTATATAAATTACATTTAATCCATATAATAGAGGCACAACCAAATTATACCATATTTATTCTTAAAAAATTAATATGGGATCCCCGCTGTTAAAAACTTGGTTGTATAAATCAATTATCACACAACTCTTTCAATAGTTTCTTCATTTCCCAAAATTACACTATGAACATCTTATAGGGGGTATTTGATATAGGGTTTCCATTAGTGATGATATCAATTAAAAACTAAACATCACACTTACGGGAATTTCCAAGATGTTCTTTTGGTTACATATAAATGTATTCTAAAACAATTGTTATGTCCTCTATTATCAGGATGACTATCAGAGTAATAGGTTTTTTTATCTTCATCAATAATAATTTAATTAAAGAAATATATAGATGGTGGATCCAAACATAATTCAGAAGATTTATTCTCCCCATTGGATATTATGGATTCCACACCTCATTTATGAATAAAAAAATCCTTCTCACGGTGAAAACTTTTGAATGTAAAATTTAAAAACTCATTCATATAACTGATTATATAAAAGTCAACCATATGAATAATAATAATGATTTAAAAAAGTCTATTACCCCATCTCATAATAATAATTTAATAACATACCCATATTAAAATAATATTTCCACAAGGAATATTGATTGAAAACTCCTCACTTTAGGTGTTAGGGAAATATAAAATTTTATAAAAAAACGTAGATGATATAAGGTTTAGATGATCTTGAATCAAATAAATAAAAAAATAAATTTGAGGGTATAATAAAAGTATCATCCACCACATATTTAAAAAAGGAAAACTCTTATTTAGTTACAATATAATATTTTACATGAACCCTAGGGCTTTTATAAGGAAAATATCATTGTAGATTGGGGAATTAGTTTGAATTTTTCCCTACTCTTTATAGATTAAGAATTTCACATTGGTGACTTATTTATTTCCCTTTCAATAAAGATCCAAATAAAACATTTATTTAACCACAAAGAAAACTCCAATTCCAATTAATAATGTAACTAGTTTACACTTTCCAAAGTATTATATGTTAGAAATTACATGCCCCCTTCTTTTTTCCAATATTTAGTCTCTTCAAAGTGCTCATCTGCTCGCTTATTTTATCCCTATAAATCATATGATTTGGAGAATTATTTCTCTATATGGATAGAACAAGATACCCTATCCTCGTATAATGATAATTTATGAGATACTATTTCCATTTGAAGGCATGCTTTTATTTCATCATGGATGGGATCAATATTACCACATTGATTGTGTGCCTAATCCAAAACATGATATTGTAACCTTGTAGAGTTTTATTAATATTAAATAATAGTTTCTTCTTTAGTTTATCTTAGATTGAGGTATTTAATATCTATATAAACTCTTTTATCCTGAGGAAGTTAATATTCAAATAATACATCATTTATTGTATAACACTCCATTCTACTTATTTAATTAGACAACTTAGTGTTCTAAATCAATGGCCACAATTGATCATAATCACCCTTAATATAACAAACAACCATGATAACCTTAAGTAAGGAAATTGTTAATTTATAAAGTACTAATGGATAAGTATTCCCACTAAATTATTTTGGTTACTATCATATTAAGTACTCCAATATAGTTTTCCCATATTGGGGATCAAAATGATTCTCTATAAATGAAAAGTTATTAGTCATAGTCTGGGTCAGCAGTCTTAATGTAGTTTTAATTTTTTAAACTATAGATCCATAATTATTGTTTTTCCACATAATTAAAACACGAAATATATTAGTTGTAATGATATAAGTCCCATTCCTTCCACTTGAGGAAATTATAAATAATTGAATTTACTGAAATTTCTTATAACATTAAAAATTTAAATAATAGTATTTCATTATTATTATTTCATAACACAAAACATAAATTTTTAATTTATGCACATATATATAATGAATTATAATTATGATGTCTTTGTAAATATCCAAAAATCAAAAAATGTACTGAAATCATTCATAATGGTTCATAACAGTTTTTTGAATCAACCAAATAATATCCCATCGGAGCCTCCTTTTGGGTATGTAGTATTGAAACCACATACCATGACCTATGTGAAAATTGTGTTTATACTCAGTAAGCCCTTTTTAGTGTGTTTGTCCCTAGGTTCATCTATGAAACTGCCACATCCACATTCTAATATCCTAAAAAATATTTAATTTCAAGGATACAAAAAATTCCATACCTTACCAAAATATCATTATATTATCTTATACATATACATATCCCCATTATATTTCAGAGGGTTTTTTATACAATAAATATTTCCCAAATATAGTTCCCATGGTTTATAATAAAAGCACTTTTGATATCAATTGAAACCTAAAAATTCTAATAAATGAGATCCATTCTTTTATTTTGCAACATTAAAATAGGATACAACAGATCACATTACAAATAATAAATTTTCTTACAAGTCTTTGTAGTTTAGATACGCACAATATTTTTAAATTAAATTCGAAAAAAACAAAAAATTATAGTGATAAAATTAATATTTCATATTATATACACATAAAACCATTCATATATAACATCATGATGTGCTGGGGAAAGGGAGAAAATAACAAACATTGATATTATATTCCTAGTAAGTGAAAGTTCAAAGTAAAATATGACATAGGGAAATTAATTAATGAATAAAATTGTTGGGATAAAAAATAATAATGCATTAAAAATACTTAATATCCTAGAAATGGACTATCTTAATGTTTTAAATAAAAAAATAGTCATTTAGATAAGAAGAAATAGTTTCATAATGAAATAATGAATAATGTGTTCCATCATAAAACTTCCATCAAGGAATCATGATAACAACTCATACTTAAATAAGTATGGAAAACAACAAATAAAAAAATTCATTATCACGTGACACCTAATGACACATCAATGAGCTATATCAGACAACTGATAAATTTCCCGAGATCAGATGGACAAATGAGATCGCTCGGTTTATTAAAAACATCCTCCCTCATCAAAATAGATATCTATGTAAGCCATGGTATAACAATCAACTTGCTCCATACATAACCCAGATTACTCATTCCCCCTCTATGTTACCACCCCATAATGTGTTCTCTGAAATAATTATTTATGTCTAACCTATTCATAGGATATCCCTAGTGCACTTTGGCAAGACTAATCATGCTCCTTGGATGCAAGAGCACCTATTCCCAACCCATTCCACATTAGAGATTTCCATTGCTTGTTTTCTTAGCGTGGTTGACCCTCAACTCCCATATGTGAAAGGGTGGAGCTGGCCTCTGCTATCTTAACGGATGAACAAAATTTTAAGTAGTATACATAAAATTTTTAACATAAAACTCATGCATACACACCCTGGTACTTGAAATCCCATGCATGGACATTATCATCAAATAATACCAACAACCAACTTCTTCAACCATCATAATTCTTACTATTCTTTTGTTTTTTATTTTTTAATTCTAAATGACACACTTCAAACACTTCAATCATCGAAAATGGAAGATACTACACCCTTCATCATTATTGTAAATGGTGTGATACTTTTGACAAATGTTCATTGATTATTGGACCAGTGAAACAGTCATCTGAATTGAACAACATATATAATTTCCCAAGCATAACATCGAAATTTATGAATCCATAAAAAATATCCAGAAATCATCACTTCATCCAACCACCAATGTCTTTAGATATCTTTTTACATTTCAACCAGGATCGAAAACTATTGAAAAAAATAAATCATTTTACGCAAAGTGGTCTCAACAATCTCCCCCTTTGTATTTTCAATAAAAACATCAAGTTTCTCTTAAATTAATGTTTTAATATCAAAATTTAAATATTCTATCTCCCATTTACTTTTCGATCACCCCACCTTTCATATTTTTAACATTTATTTCACTTTCTCTTCCCATTATTGACATGAAATAATGACATCATGGAAAATGGTATCAATACATACTTAAGGAATGTTCAATCAATCATTTCAATATAAGTCTTCTATTGAAATGGTTGGAATAGAAAATAAGATTATATTATTTATAAAACAAGGTTGTCCATTATCAATTGATCATGATACCTTGTTAGATGAAAACGAATGTATTTTATTCAATGTTATTTCCTTTTCATTCTGGACTGATGATATTGAATGTGATATGAATTAATCAACTTCAAACTCTTGAAATGAATTCAAAAAATAGATCAAAAACATCCATGTGCAATGGGAATGATTATTGACCTTGGGGAAAATACATTCTTCTTATGTCACTGATTAATTGATTCCCCCATTGAAAAATGGTCTTTATATTGAATAACCAAGGATGAGAGATTAAGAAATTACATACATTTTACAATGAATTGAACATTAAACAGTCTTCAGAATTATTAAATTTGAAACCAACTATAATTTATACTAATTGAAATAATAACTTTGGAACATTTTTCATATGTCTCCCCCTCAAGGAAACACTTCTCATCACTGATTCATATATTTTTCCCCTTGAGGTCTTTATTCAACTGTAATTCCTTTTGATATAAGAAAAAATATATTACTCATATATTTAAGGGATTAATTTGGATCGTCCTTACTTCATCAATGTGAAAACAATAGTTGAGATAGTTTTCTTATCCCATATGATCTATTTTCTCCACTATTCACACATTCATATTTGATCTTGAATCCTTATTTAGGTTTTGTTGATATTATCACATATTCCAATTTCATTGTGTGTGAACCTTCTTTCTTCATGATCTTTAAAATAACTAGAATATTCTGGAGAAACGATAATCTTCTTCATAAATTCTTCTTTAGCTGAAATAAATGCAATGAAATTTCAAATTGTGTGACCATCCTTGTTTCACATCACACTCATAACCTTTTTAACTTCATGTAACATATTTTCATTTAATTTTACACTAGCCTTGATTTGCGCATCTTGAATTTTCCTTATTCATTCCAAATATTATATCTAGATAACCAATAATTCATGGTGAATGAGGGATGATGTTTGGATTACTCAAATGGTCTCATATAAATGTCTTCCTTAATGGATGTTCTTTTCGATTCCCCAACTTTCAAATTTTGGGTTTTATAATCCTAGTAATTCTCACCATTCCTTCTTTGAATCTTCTTGGGAGAATTTTTTATTGAAATATTCTAGTAATATATTTCCAAGGTAGCATCTTCATTATTAGCCATATTTTGTGACCTTCTTTTCATATGATCATTGGGTACATGTTTAGATGAACATGTTCCAACCATTTTACCTCTTTAATTTCTTAAAACATAGAGGTTATCAAGATTTCTAGTTCTAATTATATAAAATTAATGCTTCTAGATCTGTGGATGTTGTTACTTCATCCCTAGCTTTCTCTACCCTTGAGATGGGATTACTTTGTGGATTTAAATTTAATGGATTGTACCAACAAACCAATGAAATTTTTTTAAAACTACTACAACACCAACAGGGACCCAAAAATTGTTACTTCTTGATATCTTTTATATAATTTTGATGTGCCTTATTGTCGATGTGTTGTGCTATCTATGGGGAATCATCTTCCAACTTATTATTCCAATACACCCTATCCATGGTGGTAGGTATCTCATCACATTTCTTCATCTATAATTTTTATAATTTTTCATCCAACCAGAACATTTTGTAGAAACAGTTTTAGAAACATTAGTACAGGATGATATGGATGGTACCTTAATCGTCTCACCTACTTGTGATAGATCAATAAGTGATGTCCTGATCTTCTGATCACATGTTGGAGGTCTTTCAGTCATAGAGTACTCAAATGAATATTGTGTGCCAGTATAAACTCTTTAAATCTATTGGGAAGTATCAATATGTATCCTCTCAATTTTGTCCAATAAATCTTCCATTTCTAGACATTTAAAATTGAGTAAAGGTTTTTTATCTTTAACCATAGTGATCTTATATTCACAAGATTTATTCAATATTTCAACTTTATTCTCATCCATCTTCACTTTTGTTTAACAAAGTGTACTGTTTCTTGAAAATCATTGATGTTTCTTTGAAATTAAAACCCTTGAATTTAGTGATATTCATCACCATATATTCATGTTCACCGATCTTATCTTCGAGAGACTTAATTACTCTCTATTTTTCGTCAACCCCTTTGATCCATTTTGAAGAAGTTAATTCAAATTATCTCTTTGTTGATTAAAATGATCTAACCTATCTGAAGATAATTAGACAATAAATTTTTTTCAAGCATTCTTTTTTCTAAAACATCTGTCTCTTCTTTCAGATGGGTGATATCATCTTCGATTAATTGATATTCAACTCAAACAAGTGATACACATTTTTCAGGAATACTGTGCAAAATCATTTTTAATCTATCAACTAATAAGTCATGAGATTTTGTAGATTGATCATCACCACTCCTGCTAGAATTTCCATCATAAGAATAATTTTTAGATGTATATACACATACCTCATAGTCATTTTAGGTTAATGGTTTTCTATATTCTTGGTGAAAACATGAACCACGTTCTCACAACTTTTTAAGAAATATGTGTCTTCATTGTCAGCAATGAATGGATAACCAGACACTTCCTCTTCTTTAGATTTGATGGAATTATTCTTCATCATTGTCTTCTCCATATTTTTCTTTTTCATCATAGAATTAGTAGATTTGGACATCTACTCAAAGATTACTAAATATTCAACAAAATTTTACTTCATTGTAGACTTAAGAATGAAAGACAAGTCTTCAAAAGAGAAAATATTCAATGTATATAATCTAATAGAGGTGAACCATTAAATCTGATACAAATTTGGAGGACCAATTTGGGATATACCTAACACTATGATGGGGGAGAATCACTGTTGGGGACTTTTTAACAAATTCCAAAACTTTATCCCTGTAGATCTTAACTTGTTAGGATCTTGATTCTCTGATTCTTTTTTCCATGATGCATTTAATAATATAAAGATTTACAAATATGAAAATTATACTTTTACATGGATCACTACTCAATAAGTGAAGCTTCATATTTTCTATGTATAGAGATGACCTATACATGGATACTCAACTATAATTTGTAACTATTGCAATGGATTTTATACAAAAAAGTCATTTAGACAGTGTGAGTCCCTACAATTTTGTGGGGAGTGCGAAATAATCAACTTTCGTTAACTGGTGATTACCGACACCAAATTCCAGCTCCTTACTGGTTCTTTATAATGCCTCTGAGTATAGTCTTCTTCCTTCTTCAAAAGGTCAGTTCTACTCATGATCATCTATAGTTATATTCACATAGATAATTGCATTATAGTAGAACAAGAAACTCTCTTTATCTTCTCTACTATTCTCATGTGAAAAATTAATGAAAACTTTTTCTTCTTCAATATTCTTCTTTAGTAAAATAACTGAATACATTAAAACTTCTTATTATTTTTGGAATGAATGAAATAAACCCATGTGATTTGTTTAAGTAATGAATATAAACATACCTCTAATCATTAGATTAAATTATTTCTTCTATTAATATATTAATGAGATCATGCATGTGGAATGATATTAACTCCTCTCATTATTTCACTTCTTCTTCTTCACACGCATGCTCATATAGTTTTAATTACTTCCTTAAATATATTCAAATATGTATACGAATGACAGATTAGATTCTTATCTTTTTCCTCTTCCCGTGGTTTGGATGTCTTTAATTCATACACATGAGTTAATGCATGTTGTATAATGTATTCCCAATGAAACCAAACACACTACTCACTTATTATCATATATTTATATGAACATGAATCACTTTAGTGTATCCATGCACAATAAAACCATAACTTAATCGGGTGTGGGACTCTGAACTAGTTCTTACTATTCGTCACATAGGCACACATGTTGCCTCAGGCTTTATTAAATCATGCATATTAATGCATGCATCTGTACACTGCCCACCTTAGTGAATGTTCATTCTTCTTCCAAAAACGACCCCTATAAATAGTGTATCTTTAAGAAACAAATAATGGGGTAATTTCCTTCATGTGCCAAGATAGGACTATAGATCTTATTTTTATGTAGTTGAACTGTGACTCCTCTCTACAGAACTAGTGATGGTTCATGGTTCTGTCTTTGCAAGGAACAACACGGGTGACATGCCCTAGTTTTCTTTCTGTGGGATATCCTTCACCAGACATAGCGAGGGTATGAGAAAAGCTACAACATGATTAATATTACTTCATTCCACACAGGGTGTGGTTCTTTCTTCTTTATGAGGAACACTTAGAGTGCATAACACTTGTTCAAGGAATGTAGTGCCCAAATTTCCCTTCAATAATCAGGACGAGCGATTCATTTTTTCAAAACAAGAACTCTCGGGAATAGATGAAAACAACTCTTCCTCAGCCACATGGGTTCTCATTTTATAGGTGAATATCATATCTTTTTTCATTTAAATACCACATGTTACATATTTCAAAATCATCCAAACGAGTTATCGAGATCCCAAAATTTCCAAATATTCAAACTGTGGATAATGTTATACATATTTTCATGGATGCTTCCTTTTCAAATTGGTTGTGTCTCAATTAACAGTATATGTGAATGCATTAATAATAGCATGAAACTCATTTTAATTTTTTTGAGCTTCATGAAATGAACCCACAACTTCATTTTATTTGGCCATATTTGTTCATCATAATTTCATTGCAGGTATGAAAATGAAATTACATGCATGATCTCATGATATCCATGTGATCAAACACCCCCAATTAAATGATATTTGATCATTCATGGTGGTTTATACTTGGTTCTACATGAGCTCTGGTGGATGAAAATGGCATCGTCGGGCACTAGAGGAAAAAGATGATGACACGACTTATATAGAAGTCATGGGGGAATTGACTGGTCCATTTTCAATTTGGAATGATTCGAGATGAAATATGAAGATAAGATTAGATAATTATATGCATGATTAAGTGAGCATCTAATATTTTACAAGATATTAGATGGCTTTATGAGATCCCTTATTTCATTAATAACATCACCCCACATTGAAACAAAAATGTTGGGATGTCATTGTATATCAATCCACTCACTCCTTCCTCTTCCCAGATTACTCTTTCCCCCTCTACAATACCACCTTGAAACATGTTCTCTAAAGGCACACTTTTCACCCACCTTATTCACAGTCTATCCCCTCTTCTCTCCTATAAGCCTACACATGGCCCCTACATGTAGATGCTCTATTCCCATCCCATTCCACCTTCAAGCTATCCATGGATAGTCCCCATAGTTTTATTGGCTCCCAGCTCACATGTTTTTTGGGGTTGAGTTGGCCTTAGATATCTTGAAGATTTTCCATTTTATTATGTAGTATCTATTAAAAATGTTGCCTAAAACTAAGGCATGGGCACCCCTATACATGAAAATCCATGCATGGAAAACTTCTTCCAAAAAAACAAACTAACAAATTATTCCACAATAATATTTCATCTTCTATTTTTTTAGATTACTAATTACATTGAATACACATAGAAAAAACAAATCATACTTAATGAATTATTCTTCACCCATAATCATTGTTGTAAATGATGCGTCACATTTGACACAAGTTCTTTGATCTAAGGAATAGATCATGAATCGTTTCAATTGAAAGAAATAGAGAGGTTTCTAGGCATGTAATATAATGATTTGAATCAATAACAATTCTCCCAGAATCATCACTTCAACCATCCTCCATTAACATTGGAGTTCTTTCATCATTTTGACTTGTATTGATAACTTTTGAAAACAAATTCAACTTTATATAGAAACTAGTCCCAAAAATAAAATTCAATTGGGATGGAGGGAAAAATCCCTTGAGCTTGCACATAGTTGGTTCAAATTAATAATGGATACATGGGTGAAACCCATTAAAATCATGGTGGAAATAGGTGTAAAATCACTTTTACATGAAAACTAGGAGGAGTACCTTGTATTAAAAAACAATCAACAACCATGGAAACCCCACTAAGTGAAACATAATTATAACAAAAAAATTTCTTATATGTTTTCGTCTAATCATTTTCCAACAATGGGGGTCACCCAAACATTAAAAACTGATCTAAATGGTTTTCGGGAGGCACGAACAGTTTGACTAACCATAAAAAATCTATAATAGAAACTGGATCATCACACATTGTTCTATTATAATATATCCACTATCTTTTTGGTAACCATATGGCAGTGTATAATAAAATTAAACATTAAATTTGAAGTATAAAACTCTTAAAATTTAAAATAACCACAAAATTAAATAACATTAAAATCAATAATGTAATGAGGGTGTAACAGTTCCTTCCATAATTCTTCTTTCAGATCATAGATAGTCTTTGTAAAAAATAAAAAGAAAGGATGAAGTGAAACGTATAGAAACTAATGTAAGTGTTTGGAGGGTTAGTAAAACTATAGGTAGTTATATTAGAGGAAACACATTAACATGATCCATCATCAAATCCATCCCTTCTATATCATCGAAGATAACTTGATTGATCACCCAAAATCTAAAATCCATTTCACGAGAAACCCAAAAAACTAAAAAACCATACATACCTTTGAGATTAGTGAGATAAATGGGTCTACCCATAATTTATAATTTAGCTAAAATGGTTAAATAGATGAAAAAAATATAAAGATATTTTTCAAATAGATAAACATCACTAAAATAAGACAATAATTGAAAAAAATCATCCACCAATTAGAAAAAACCATTCAGATGTTACTAGATCAAATCCCAAAATGGCTACAACAAATCATATAACCCAAACATCCAACGAATATGATCCATGAAATGAACATTATCAAAATAGTCAAAATGATGATTGAAATGTTTCAAATCGTAGGTCATAGTATAAAAGATATTTGTAACCTTTAACTTCCCTAATAGAACAACAACTAATGGTCTAACCATTAATGTGAAACCAAACACTAGATATTGTGAAACATGATATGTTATAGTTGAAATCCTAGTTACAAAACTACACCCCAAAGGACTTTTACATTCCCTCTTCTTAATAATCAATCCTCAACACAAAAATATCACAAATATAAAACAAATTAATCTTGATCCAAATAACTAAGCCTGAAAATAACAAAAATATAACTAGACCCCCATAGAGAGTGATCAATGATTCTCCCAATGGAATCATCAAAGAAGAACTACATCAAGATATTTAACAATATCCAAATATACCAAATAAACAAAATAAAATATATTACTACCCCAAAAAAGATCAAAACTAAGAATTATTATAATTAACAATCATATAAAAAGTTTTGAAGATAGCCAAAGTGAAAACAATTAAGGTATCTCCTTAGAGATTACAAGAATGGTGGATTAGGGTGACCTAGATCCCCACATTGAATGTATATAAGAGGAATTTTCTTCTTAGAATATGGACTAGGGTGTTTTGAATTTTGACTATCAATAACCCGATATTCCAACTCTGTATCATTTATCTTATATTCTATACCAGGCGGGGTGTCTTTAGTCATACTAGGTTGAACTGATGAATCACCCAATATTGGATTCCTAGAAGCATTAGTTCCTAGATAAATGGAACAATTGACAACCTTATTAAATAAAATTTATTAGAAAATACCAAAGGACTTATTATCCAAGGACAATAAAAGGGATTCCTTTGATGAAATTTGTTTTCACAGAATCATTAATAACATACAAGGGAGAAATGATCAGTGACTCGGAAATATAATAAATATATTTATTCTATGATTGATAAAATTAATGAAGTCTCATAAACACAATATATTTATCCAAATTCACTTTTATATTATTGAGTAACTATATAAACATTTTCATTTATAATTATAATTTCATATACTCATACAACAATGTAGGGACCAAGACTCCCACCACACATGGCTACATCCTACCTATATACTCATTGTATTCCTCACCCTAGAATAATTATGGGTCTTTATAGATTTAATGATTCACTCAACAATATAGAAAATTTTCAAATGTGTTTTATAATTTATACAAATAGATTCGTAAATATTAATCCTATACGCACATATCTATCCTGTAAGCAGTTGGTCTTATGAACCACCTCTTTAGACTAGCCTGCAACAACTAGGTTACTAGCAGTGGGGACTATTGACTCTCATACCCCCATGTTGAACATGGGAGTCCATCTAGATTGTTAGTGATTATATTTGATGTGGAACCCAAATCAGTTTCTCCTACCTTTCTCCCATGTTGCATCGGGGTAGTCCCCCAAGCCTAAACCAAACAGGCCAAGACTGGATCATCCATAGTTCTGAATTTACACTCACTCAGACTTACTCACTATGACTGCAATGCTAATAATACCATCCTATCTTTTTTTAGTTATACCTTCCATATAAACCCCACATTTTGGGCCTCTCTACAATGAGCCTCGTGAGTTAACTCCCATTAATCTTATCATTTCCAATATCACATAGTATATTTGATGTAGTACATAAACCACATTGATGGTGAACAAAAATAGAAAAATTAGCACAAAATTTAAATTTGAAATGAAGCACAATGAAAGAATAAAATATCAAGTCCATCCTTGTGGAGGAATGCTAAGGATTCAAGTTTCGATTCCACAATGATTTTTTCCTCTCTTCCCAACCTGGTTTTGATCCACCACACTTACCAAATCATCATTTCCCGATAATATAATTTCTATAATTTGGGTAA
This sequence comes from Viscum album, assembly GCA_963277665.1. Taxonomy (NCBI): domain Eukaryota; kingdom Viridiplantae; phylum Streptophyta; class Magnoliopsida; order Santalales; family Viscaceae; genus Viscum; species Viscum album. The sequence continues at coordinate 1,540,495,424 of OY728135.1, read as the reverse complement.
AACCCACAATAATATGATTACATAATCAGGGAAAAATAGTTTTGGGATGTGGTTTATAACAAATAATTAAATTATTTTAGTTGTAATGACTAATCATGATTGTAGTAATGAGAATGACCACAAAATATCCAATGGGAAACCCACATTCCAGATACAACTTAAACCTTATATTTCCAATCTAGTGTAGTATTTCAATGAAAAGAAATAATTCATGAATTGACTTGTGTGGGATGAAAATATAATTTCAATACTCAATATATTTTTTCCTGGACCTGTTGCAGCAGGCTTTTCAGACCGATCTATCCTATGTGTCAAAACGACATACTAATTTGAACAGTCCCAACAATTAATTTATCTTCGATAATTTTCTTCTGTAAATTTACAATTAAACGCTCATATATCATGGGGGTGGAAATTATTAATGGTCCAGGTCATATATATTGGATAATCATGGATTCAACAAATAAACTATGAAAAAAATTGAATAATAGAAGACCATGATGTTTTATGTTTATTCAAACCCATGTTATTTTTTATAATTGGTTTTTATATATCTTGTAGGGAGATAATTATGGTTCATAAGATATTTCCAATTGGAACATGGTAAATATCTTTTTGTGGAGTTAATTGTAGCACTAAATATATATATGTTATGAGTAAAATGGTGTCTTTTATTTTAGTGGTGATTTTTTGACCATTTTGATAAATACCAGACCAGCCTAACATTTTACATTCCATGGTGTTGAATAATAATTGGAATATTTGTATTGAGGACCATTAATTGCTAACATTGTTTAATTATAAAGTATAACACATTATTATTAAATTGATATACTTGTATATATTAATCATGAATATGTATTAAATATTAAGGGGAAAATAAAACATGACCATGTGAAAAAATCACGATCAGTGCCCAATAGTGTGACAAACTAGATAAGAAATAACTCGAAAGATTAAGTCTCCAATATAAGAATTATATCATTCATATGATTTTTTATTTAATATTAATCTTAAAAAATAGTTATTTATATAAAAATTAAAACACTTCAATATCGTTAAGATAACACTATGCTATTATTTGGAAGGGAAAAATTATTTATTCCTCTCTATCATCTAAGAAAAACAAAAGTCTCATTGTTGTGTTGTTTGTACTCCTGCACCTAGAAACCCTCCCTTTCCATATTTCATCAAAACCATTAATAAATTATAAAAGGATTTAATGGGTTATTAAGTAATATATATATAATTTCTATAATTCTAAAATTTAAAATTTTCATAAACATTATTTCACCACCATTATTTGAGAAATGGAAATATTAATCATGTGTACATATGAACAATCACCTTCACAAGAAATTAGATTCATTTTTATTCAACACACATAACAGATGGATTTAAAAAATATATATTTAATATATAAATAAAATTTCTATAAACCTATTATAAATCTATATATTATGAATCTATTTTTATAATGTTTTCAACAATGGAAGTTATAAATAAGGAGTTATAAAAAATGACTTAACAACCTCATGTAACTAACAAGGGAAAGAAAAAAATATTATAAATATAATAGATTTTATTGTTGAAGGGAATTATAATAATAAATATAGATTAATATTGAAATTTCATATATATATATATATATAATGAAAAAATTTAATTATTTACATTGTTAAGTGAATGTTCCAAAAACTTTCAGACATGGGGTAAGGGATCCGTCTCAACTCCACTGTATTCATACATGTTTTAATTGTATGCCCCAATTTATTTTTTTATGGGTTATATACTCCCAAAAATTATTTTTTGAATACTAATTTATTTAATCATATTTATATATATACTTAGATGTCTCTATAGCTTCAAATAACTTTTTATTAAAAAATAACTAATTTTGAAAGTGTTTTGTATCAAAATTTCCTTCTAAGAGACACATTTTATTTCATGAACCTGAATTATTTCAAGTTGTAGATATATATAAACAATTATATTATTAATATCAGGAATAATCCTTATTTATGGTATTCTATCATCAATTTGAATCACTCCCTCCCTATAAAGTGGCTTTTTATTATATAATTTTTTAACCGGTAAGGGTTTCTTGTCTAAATTTTAACACATTAAGACATATTTTTTAATTTACCCCATAATTTTTTTGGAATAGTGTATCATGTGAACCATAATAATTTATAATAGTTATTTTATTATATTTAATTATATTTAATTTTTTTTTAAAATTTATTTCACTAAAAGTTTTTTTGTCTCTACATTTGCAAGAGCGATATGGGTTTCTCTCTCGAATTTCTCTTTTCGATACATGTTACATTTAATGCACCATGATTCATTTCATAGACTAAGTCTTAATAATAGACTAATGAATAATTTATAATTTAATTATTTTAAATTCATGGTATAGAATAATATAAAACATGTTCTTTTTGTCAAATGGCCATTAACACAAATGTCATATCGGTTGTAAGGGATCCAACATACCTCATTCCTGATGTATCAATTACAAGTTCTATTTACTTATCAACCATTAATGTAGTTTAATTATCATAAAAGTATTATATTTTTCGGTATATATCCCTTACATATATATCTAGTCAACTACCCTTTAAATTTTCAATTTTATTCATTTTTTATTTCTTTTTTTTTGATTCAAAATTTTAACTAAAATCAGTTTAAAGGGGAACACCCAAACTATTATCCCATATAGAACACCACAACCATAAAAAAATTTGACCCATGAAGATTCACTAATTACCATATTTATTTTCTTAGGGATATTATTAGTTAAATTATGGTTTTGAGGAAAAATATATGGTATTTTTTTAATAAAAAATAACCTCTATTCATTTCATAAATTCATCAGCCATGTGGTTTGTATTTAATCATTCTTATTATAAATCCTTCATATTAATTATATAAAGAGGATCATCATACACCAAAAACATGACCATTTTTAAATTGTGAATGTTAAAATAATTTAATTTTTTTTCCACTTGAGAATTTTTTTGATTCGACATTTCATTATGCCTTGAATCATAATTTTGAAACCTACTTTCGTCTCATGGATTTAATCTTGATTATGATTTATATATGTATTATTTTCATCATGTAAAATAAATCTATTCTTTTCAATTTATGAGAAATGTGTGAATAAAATTAAACATCCATTTAATGCATTTTTCAGTATTTTATATATAATTAGATATTATATAGGGGGTCATGGAGTGAGGCATAACCTACAAAAGACTCTATCAACTATATGAGGACAGATTTTGTAGTGAGACTTAACTTATGTTTATGCTATCGTGTTTTATGTAGTTTTTACCTATTCAATGATTCCATGATCATATGATTTCATTTTTTTTCTACATTTCCATGGTTATGATCATTCTCTATATGATATCATGTAATGCCTTTTTAAACTCATGTTATTATATTTTTCCTTTTTTATTCCCTTACGGAGATTACTAGAACACTATTTTCACTATGTATTTTGTCCAAGATATACAATGTATTATATAAATATCTATTTTAATTAGAATAACTATTTGGAGTTTTAAAAATAAATTATGTTTTTTTTATTTTAGATGTTTTTTTGTATATCTAGCCTTTGAAAGAAAGTAGTCCTCTCAATACAACTTGTTTATTTGTTTGAAAATATTATTAACAAATATGAAATAAAGAGGGTATATTGATTTTCTATTCATAGTTGGTATTAATGGAATAAATTGTATTTTTTGGATATTATGAGTATATAAACTTTTTGAAAACCCATGAGAGTAGATTATTGGATAAGGCTAAGTGTGGGATAACACTATAAAGTATATATTTATTATAGGATGTGTGGTTTCCAAAAAAAACGAATTTTTTGTGGATACTGGAATGTGGATACAATTTATACCAAAATTGTACCTAGTCATAACATCATAGATTATAGAATGATTAGTATAAAATCCTAAATAAACCAGTGGTCGGTAAATATTTAATGACCTAAACTTCTTTAAATAAAATTCCCCTTGAAATTTAATTAAATGTATTATTATGTTTTATGGTTATAGAAAACACATGTAATTTTTGGTTTTTATTATATGTAATTAGATCTATGTCCATTATGCATAATTACAATTTAAAATGAATTAATTGAATAGTGATCAGATGATTACATTAAATATTGGGTTTTTGAAAATCTAATTCAAAAAAACAAAGGAATTGATTACCTCAATTGGTTGAATCGTACACTATGAATCCCTTTTATCAGATATTACAAGTGATATGACAAAATTATGATTAACATTAACAATGGGAATTCTAATTTCCAACAATATATGCTTTAGGGAAACATTTTACATGAGAATTTCATGCTCATTGAGATCATGAACCAAAACATGAACACCAAAACACCCCAAGAAAGTCTCATTATCATGCGGAAAGCATGGTCGATTGTCACCTATCGACCGTTCAATGTTCCGATGCTCTGCTAATGTGTATAGCAACACTCTGGTCTAATCCTCTGTGATGATACTTTTTAATAGTCATTTGTATTAAATTGATGGTATTCTAATTGGGGGGTATGTTTTGGGTGAGTTCATTTTTAGGGAGTTATGCTTTTTATATCCTTGAGAATTGCTTTATATTGCATTTAAATTAACACCCACTTCACATGATAACGTTGATTAGAATTCCTAAGTGTTAAGGCTTTAATCCAAGCCTTAACATAATATAGGGTTATAAAATAAATTAGATCTTGTTGATGGTTGTTTATTTTTGGTTTCAATAATTCATGGAAACCACGCGTTAAACAAAGTAAGTCATTAATCCATGACATGTTAAGTCCAAGATACACAATGTTAATTTGATGAATATTCATCGAGAAAATACTCTCAATCCCTTAACATCCCTAAATTTTGACTCAACAAAATAATAGGCTTACTCAGACATTAATATATTTATTAATATGTAAATATATGTTAATGGTGATGAATTATGAATAGAACAAAAAGAATGGGATAAGACAATATTTTTGCGTCGAACACACACACATACGAATGATAATTTGAATTAAAAATAGAATTTATATTCAATGAGGAAGAGAAAGATGGGAAGGGGATTCAACTATATTTTAACTATTTTAAGAACATTAATATGAAAATACAGAAGGTGGATGAGAATAAGAGATATTGAATATGAAACTATTATTAAAACAGAATTACAAAACAAAAGACTTACAATATTACAAATGAAGAACAACACAAAAGTAAATGAAAGGAAGCAAGGAGGAATGGATTCTCATGTAAAAAATGTTTAATGGAATATCCTCTCAATACTTTTGCAGAGACATGGTCATGAAAACATATCCTCATTTTCTCAGAAATTCCAACCCTTTTTAAGGAGAGGAGGGGGATGTATTTATTACCCAATGTTGTGGGCTGTTTGCATTCCAAAACTGACCCTCCATTTTCATCGCCAATTTGATAAATTAGACAGCCTAATCTAGAGATATTTTCTTCTGAAAGGTTATATATTTATATCGCCTCGGTCTATTATAAATATTTGGAGTCCATTGGACTTAAGGATCCAATGTTATGGTTGGTTTATTAAACAAAGTTAATATGTCCATTTCAATCCAAACTTTTTGAAGTCCAAAATGTAAATGGGTTTTGAATAGAAATATGTCTTCAAATCTGATATATTTCTTCAATAAAGATGGCCAAATATATCTCCCCTTTTACACTGAAAGATATCAGCTTTTAGTTATTGTTACATCATGAGATATGTCATAAATATTGTCCGGATTTTAATTTCTGGACAGAATGGTGGTATGGACATAAAAGCATTAGTAGGGCCCCGTGTTTTGGAGTTGAGCCCAAAACGTTTAATCCATTACTCACTGAATTGTTATAAGAATTTTTTAGGAGAATTTGTAACACCCCAAGAATTCATAATGTGTTATTTCTTCAAAATAATTCAATAACTTGCACTGCACGCAACACCAAGTTCAATCACACCATGACTTACAAAAAAAAGCCATTAAAAGAGGTCATGAATAGAATTAACTACATTTTAAACTTTATATAATCCTTATAATTTTAGAATCCATATTATGAGTTTCTTAGTCATAATGCAAGAACAGATTCATTTTCAGTATTGTACTTTTATCAACTTTTAATAGTGAAACCTTTTTAAATACAATATTTTAAACTTTTTTACTAAATGGGTACATCAAAAAATTTAAAATGAAACATCCCAAGCTTACACGGTACGCTTTCCTTTGAATAAAACAGTAGCGTGTGTTGTACGCAACTTCGAGTTTTAACACACACCACAACCGATCAAACTAGCCGTTATGGATAATAATACCTAAATTTTGAAATCATATATATTTTATATTTCAAAATGGACTTCATTTTTTGATTCTTAATATCGAAATTAGCCTAGGGTGAAATTTTGGTACTTTTCGGATAACTTTTATATTTTGATGAATAGTGAAAATTACTAAATTTTAATTAAAAACAACTTTTTTAATCAAAATAATTAATATTGATAAATTATGAATTTGAGTGGTTTTAAAGTATATTTAGAATATATTTTTACCATTTAATTTAATGTTTGTCATTGGACATAATTTGACAATTAAACCATACATAAACAAGTGTCAATCTTTTGATAGTTATTATCTCTTAAAAACACGCTTTTTATTTTAACAACGGGAATTAATTTTAAATTAATTTCTGTCACTTCTGTGTTTTGAATTTGGAAAAATGGATTACATATTTGGAATCAGGATGTCCAAATTATGTAAATAGGTAACTTTTATTTTTACACATTTTGAATAATTACTGCGGTAAATATTTTATTTACCATGGTTAAAGGGTAAATCCGGTAAATAAGGGTTAAAAAAATAATATAATAATAATACAAAATTATCCTAAAACGTGTCCTAACCTTATTTGTGGACACATACCCGACCATGGGCATCCTTGGGTCGATTTAGGGACCCCTTGGAGCCAATTGTATGTGGTAGGGAAACATTATATTAATAAAGTTAAAATAAAAATAAAAATGGCATAAGCATACATCTTTTAGAAGAACAATTTTTACGTAGGGTTATACATTTTGGATTTTAGATTATAAATATTCATTAGAAATCTAAAAAGATTTCCTACATAAGGATATTTTATATATAATTTTTAGACATCAAATAATTTAAATTATTAATGACACAATAATGATGCAATGTTTACCTCATTAATAAATCATTTAAATAAATAAGATTATAATGATTAAAATATTATATAAAACCTGTCCAATTCTTATTGGTTGATTTTATTTAGAATATGAGTCATCTTATCGTCGACCTCAATGATTTTTGGACCATTATAAACCGAATATAATTATATTATAAATTAATACTTTCACTCTTTCCTAAAGAGCCCCTCCTCTCCCTTATAAAAGGAGACCACTTCTACTCATTCCTCACACCTCTCAAGCCACTTGGATCGTCCAAACTCTGCCCAAATACTCTCCCCACATCCCTCTCCTCCTCCTTGAAGCTTCCCCTTAGGCAGAAAGCATTCCAAGAAGTCCTTTGGTTCCAACCAAAGTGAGTTACCTAAATTAAAGGTATCGATTTCTCTTAAATTATTTTCATTTATTTTCCTTCTCCAACCCCCAAACTCTTTTTATTTCCTTTCTTTTGTAACAACAAAAGTATCCTTGATATACTAGGATGTTTTTATAAGAAGGATTCGAACTACACATACACACACCTCCATCTAATGGATGATGAACATAATGTTTCTGTGAATGGAAAACTAACGCCTCACGAAACGATGATTGTTCAAATACATCTTACCGCCTCTCATTGTGGCCATTATGATGGCACTGTAATTAAGTGTGATATTAATGATACATATTTTATATATAAGCTTCTGTAATTCCATTTTATTTCATACCATTATTCGTTTCATGTTGTATATACATACGATAATTTCATTTGAGGAACTGCGGACTACCGCCCCCTTAAAATGATATGACTCGTTCATACCACACATGGAACGTATAAAGAATGGTGTTAATGAACATAAGTAACATATATAAAATATTATATTATACTGGAATAATAATATACCTATGTATCATTTGGATTCAATTCTTTTATAATGAAAAATTAAATGGAAGTAGCGTTTGTGCGTACGTACGGACTACCGTCTCCACGAACACGGTGAGATCCATCCTCCATCATATCCATTCAAATCTTATTCTCATTTTAGGGTTAAAAATAATGTTAATATCATTCTGATTATGAATAAGATATAATCTATCCATTACAAACATGTATTACGTAACCAAACATTTAAGAAGAACGAATCGATTATCACCCGAAACGACGATAATACTAAGATATTATTAATAAATCAATGTTAAAAGATCATATATGATATCATATTAAAGTAAATTATTCTTGTATTATTCAATAACAATTATTTCACCATTATACAGGAGGTAAACCTACCATCGACCAAGGAAAAAGTACAAAGTAAGGGATTTTCTTATCTCACTTTCAATTCCGTGAGATTTCCATTGTTCGCCACTAAATTATTGAAAGTGGTGTATTGTGTACTTCCATTTGATATATATTATCATGATTCTCTTTATATTAATTTTATTCTGGAAATCATTTGGTGGTTATTAACTTTTGTCCATACGACTCAGTTTATTAACGTGGTAAGGGGTTTTCATCTCACTCTTTATTTCCGTGAGATTCATGCCATATTTCCACTATTATCTTTTGTGTGGTGTATGTACTTCCCATAATTGTATTCTTTGTGTAATACACTTTACCTTATGTGTGTTTACATTTTCATTGTATGATACCTCTTTCAAGGGTTGTATGTTTCATAAGTTACCAAATTGATAAGGGTTTACTTCACAATCTCTTTAATATCCGAGGTTGTCTTTACGTAAGTATCTACAGGGACATATTTACTATCCATGTCCATATTTCATAAAAGAGTTTTCAAAGGGATTATTTCTAAGGGAACTTTTACTAAAACATCATTTTAAATGTTTTAAATATTTATTCTTCTAAATCACCTTCATTTATGTCCACGTTTTCAAAATGGTTTGTAAGGATTTATTTATATGAAAATGAATGTTTTAAAACTGTTAATTCCATTCAAAAGTTTCAAAGTGGTATGGGACACTTTGATTCAAAAATGTATTTAAATACCTTACTTTCTAAATTGTGTAACATTAAAATGTTTTCATGAAAAAGGGATATTTCTCTCAATAATTTTTTAAAAAAACATTTTCATCTATGTCAACATCCTTTGATGGATTTTAAGATTATTTGAAGTTGATTTATTATGATTTAAAACTTCCATATTGTAATGATGTTTTGTGATATGTTTGACTGTAGACGTGTCATTTATATAGCATTCATGGTTTATTAGTAAAGTATAGACATTTCATATGCTAGTTCCAATAAGAATGTTTATGTTATATTTCAACCTTTACTTCATATGAATGTGTTGGACAAGTATGTTCCAGGTTGGGGACTGGTTAAAATAAGCCCTCCAGGTTGGGGACTGGTAAAAGTAAGCCCTCCAGGTTAGGGACTGGTAAAAGTAAGCCCTCCGGTTTGGTCTCCGGTTATTAGAGGCACTCCGGGTGGGTGTCCGGTTATTAGAGGAACTCCGGGTTGGTGTCCGGTTATTAGAGGCACTCCGGGTTGGGTTCCGGTTACTGTTACCCCCAAGGTCTTGGGACGAGGCCTTGACAAAGAAATTAAAGTTTGGCATTATGCATTCCATCATTATGAAAGTGGTTATTGATATTGCATGTGATCATTCGACTAGTAGAATATCCATGTGAGTAAGTAAATGGCATTATTTCATTTTACCTTTTCCATTTTATGCTGAAGTTCAAATTTAAAAGGCTTTTGTTTTAGTTATAAATTGCCTTAAGTGTTTATGCTTATTTATGAAAGCTTCTGCTATAATGTTATCCTTACTGAGCATCCGAGCTCACCCCTTTCAATGTTTTATTTTTCCCAGGATTATGAAGAAGTAATTTATGAATGACCTGCAGGGATAGTATGAGGGGATATGAAGAAAAGATGTTTTTTTGATGATGTAATGTAAAACTTATGAATATATCTAGTGTTTCCAAGGCTACTAAACCAATCGGTCTTTCAAGATTTGATATTTCTTGTGATCATTCCAATGTTTGTAATTAATGCACCGACTCTGGGTAACTGGGGTCGGGGCGTTACAGTTGGTATCAGAGGAATTTTAGTACAAACCTTGGAAGCTAGATTTAGATAAACTCTGATTAGAGCACGTAGACCTAAGATGAACTTTGAGGATTAGTATAGAAGAACTTCCTAGAATTTTGGTATTGTAGAGATTTTGTGAGTTTTCCGAGCAATACATCCCTGTCTGGATATGAGCAGGTAGAGGTGGCTCTGGAACAAATGTACCTAGGGGTAAAACCCGAAAACACCGCTTTGAGCTAGACTCGAACGGGAACTGGTGCACGATAACGGGCCTTACTGCACTCTTGGTTACGACACTCCCAGGGGATATGCTTAGGATAATTCTCATTTTCTTTACAAACCATTATGAAGGGATTATGAGTATATACATCCTCAAAGGAGACATTTTTATGATTATGGATTATATCCATAAACTATTTAATTTATGTTATGTGTTTTACAAGTTTGGGATTAGGTATTGTTATTCATAAACTAATCTAATGTATGCCATTGTTTAGAAATGGCGCCCAGTAGAAGGAATGAGAACTCTAGAAATGAACATGATACAAAGAGAAAGAAGTATCATATATTTTATGGTCTTAAGCCAAAATTTACAAGAGAAATAGTCTCGCATGTATTATCATCATATGAAAAAATAATATCATGTGTTGATAAGATAAGTAAAGAGTTTACTAAGTTCTATGGATTTGAAGGGAAGTAAGAGAAGAAAAGGATGGAAGAGAGAATGATGGATAAAGGGAAGAGGGAAAAGAAGAATTTTCCCATATGTGGTAACTGTGGAAAGAAACACCCTGGAACTTTCCTGAAAGGAATGGGAGTTTGTTATAAGTGTGGAGGAAAAGGGCACAAAGTACGTGACTGCAAGGGTAAGAAAATGGTTTTAAATGTACAATGCTTCATTTTCAAGGAGTTTGGACACTATGCGAACCTACGTCCCAGTCATCAAACTATGCCGAAAATGATGATATTGGATAATAATCAAGTTATGATAATACCACAGATGAAGAGGAATGATTAGAGTTCTTATGTTGATTATGTCAATTGTGTGTTATATCAACAATGTACTTGTTATAATAATTATGGAGTATATAAGGATTGTACTGCAGTACAATTTCATTAAGGACTTGAGATTGTGTGGAACAAATAAAAGTGACTCAATAGCAGGATAAATTTTTGGAAAATATATGGTTGAGAGAATGATAAATCATAATATAGTTCTGATACTGAGGTAGTGATTCTGGAATAATATGTGATTGTTTTGGATAAATTATATTGGATATTCTTGACTACCTTGGAACTGATTAATGATTTGTATATTCCATCATTGTTGGGGTTTAAAACATTTTTGGATTAATGAAATATATCCAGCATTCTATATGGAATAAGGGAGCATGAATGTAATCAATAAGGAATATGGTAATACATGATGAAGGTATTCATATGCTATTACGGGGTAAAAAGGATCTATATTATGTTTACCTTCCTTATAAATGTTAGACTATGAGTTTGGATAGAATTATTTTGGATAGTTCTAGTTTGGATTATTTTGGATTTCTATAAAAGGACAACCCGGAGGTCGGGCGGCAACCCGTCGCGTCCGGCAAGGCTGCGAGACTTGAACCCGCAACCGAAGGGCGACAAGGGTGTATCACCTACCACTGGCCCATGAGATGTCCTGGATTAAATAATGTAGTTTTTATTAAAATATCATGTAGATGAATTATAAATTCGTTTATTTTGGAACCCTATACGAATAGTGTAAATATAATTTTTTTACATTCTATTATCTTTTAGAGTGAAAGATGAGTTTGTGGTAGAAATTTATTAATGGATAAAACTATAATTATAAATTAAGTATATCTCCTTATGATCTTAGCCAAACTCATAAATAAATTCCTCAACATTAAGAAAAGCAACTTAGAACAAAAATGTTTTCCTAGATGGTACCTTAAATCATCACTAATTTATGGCTTTGGGATTGTTGGCCTTTTCATAGCCATGTTTTCTACCACTCTCCATCAGATAATTGATGGTTAGATTTTTCTTCCATATCCATATTTTCCTACATGGAACCCTAGTATGTGTTATTTTAGGTAATCTTCATACTTTCGACTATTTATTTTAAACAGTGGCCTCATTAATTCATTTTTCGATGTGGTATTTCAACTAAGATATTTTGAAACGTCAAAAATGTGTTATCCTAATACCCTATGTTTTGTTGAACCGATGGTATTTCAAATCATCATAGATTGATGAATTTAAGGACCTCAATTTTACACTTGTTTGTGATTGATGACCTCAATCACTACCTATAAATATTTACGTTTTTCCTCCAACTATATGTCTCCAATTGCCATCAATGTTCTCCTAATCGAGATCATAATTTGGTGGTGACCCTTTGATTTCTCTTTTCCTCATATTAAGACTAAATTTTAGTAACCCAATTTCCAATGTGGGTTTTCCCAAAAATATATTTTCTACTTTCAACCTTTTATTTTCGAAGAAAAATTTCAAATTGCGAGGACGGAATTTATTGAAAGAGGGGAGAATGTAACACCCCAAGAATTCATAATGTGTTATTTCTTCAAAATAATTCAATAACTTGCACTACACGCAACACCGAGTTCAATCACACCATGACTTACCAAAAAAAGCCATTAAAAGAGGTCATTAATAGCATTAACTACATTTTAAACTTTATATAATCCTTAAAATATTAGAATCCATATTATGAGTTTCTTAGTCATAATGCAAGAACAGATTCATTTTCAGTATTGCACTTTTATCAACTTTTAATAGTGAAACCTTTTTAAATACAATATTTTAAACTTTTTGACTAAATAGGGACATCAAAAAATTTAAAATGAAACATCTCAAGCTTACACAGTACACTTTCCTTTGAATAAAACAGTAGCATGTGTTGTACGCAACTTCGAGTTTTAACACACACCACAACCGATCAAACTATCCGTTATGGATAATAATACCTAAATTTTGAAATCATATATATTTTATATTTCAAAATGGACTTCATTTTTGGATTCAGAATATCGAAATTAGCCTAGGGTGAAATTTTGGTACTTCTCGGATAACTTTTATATTTTGATGAATAGTGAAAATTACTAAATTTTAATTAAAAACAACTTTTTTAATAAAAATAATTAATATTGATAAATTATGAATTTGAGTGGTTTTAAAGTATATTTAGAATATATTTTCACCATTTAATTTAATGTTTGTCATTGGACATAATTTCACAATTAAACCAGACATAAACAAGTGTCAATCTTTTGATAGTTATTATCTCTTAAAAACACGCTTTTTATTTTAACAACGGGAATTAATTTTAAATTAATTTCTGCAACTTCTATGTTTTGAATTTGGAAAAATGGATTACATATTTGGAATCAGGATGTCCAAATTATGTAAATAGGTAACTTTTATTTTTACACATTTTGAATAATTATTATGGTAAATATTTTATTTACCATGGTTAAAGGGTAAATCCGGTAAATAAGGGTTAAAAAAAATATAATAATAAAAAAAATTACCCTAAAACGTGTCCTAACCTTATTGGTGGACACATACCCGACCAGGTTCATCCTTGGATCAATTTGGGGACCCCTTGGAGCCACTCGTATGTGGTAGAGACACATTATATTAATAAAGTTAAAATAAAAATAAAAATGGCATAAGCTTGCATCTTTTAGAAGAACAATTTTTATATAGGGTTATACATGTTGGATATTCGATTATAAATATTCATTAGGAAGATAAAAAGATTTCCTACATAAGGATATTTTATATATAATTTTTAGACATCAAATAATTTAAATATATTAATGACACAATAATGATGCAATGTTTACCTCATTAATAAATCATTTAAATAAATAAGATTATAATGATTAAAATATAATCTAAAACCTGTCCAATTCTTATTGGTTGATTTTATTTAGAATATTAGTCATCTTATATTCGACCTCAATGATTTTTGGACCATTATAAACCGAATATAATTATATTATAAATTAATACTTTCACTCTTTCCTAAAGAGCCCCTCCTCTCCCTTATGAAAGGAGACCACTTCTACTCATTCCTCACACCTCTCAAGCCACTTGGCTCATCCAAACTCTTCCCAAATAAGCTCCCCACATCCCTCTCCTCCTCCTTGAAGCTTCCCCTTAGGCAGAAAGCATTCCAAGAAGTCCTTTGGTTCCAACCAAAGTGAGTTACCTAAATTAAAGGTATCGATTTCTCTTAAATTATTTTCATTTATTTTGCTTCTCAAACCCCCAAACTCTTTTTATTTCCTTTCTTTTGTAACAAAAAAAGTATCCTCGATATACTAGGATGTTTTTATAAGAAGGATTCGAAATACACATACACACACCTCCATCTAATGGATGATGAACATAATGTTTCTGTGAATGGCAAACTAACGCCACACGAAACGATGATTGTTCAAATACATCTTACCGCCTCTCATGGTGGCCATTATGATGGCACTTTAATTAAGTGTCATATTAATGATACATATTTTATATATAATCTTCTGTAATTCCATTTTATTTCATACCATTATTCGTTTCATTTTGTATATACATACGATAATTTCATTTGAGGAAGTGCGGACTACCGCCCCCTTAAAAAGATATGACTCGTTCATACAACACATGGAACGTATAACGAATGGTGTTAATGAACATAAGTAACATATATAAAATATTATATTATACTGGAATAATAATATACCTATGTATAATTTGGATTCAATTCTTTTAAAATGAAAAATTAAATGGAAGTAGTGTTCGTGCGTACGTACGGACTACCGTCTCCACGAACACGGTGAGATCCATCCTCCATCATATCCATTCAAGTCTTATTCTCATTTTAGGGTAAAAAATAATGTTAATATAATTTTTATTATGAATAATATATAATCTATCCATTACAAACATGTCTTAAGTAACCAAACATTTAAGAAGAACGAATCGATTATCACCCGAAACGACGATAATACTAAGATATTATTAATAAATCAATGTTAAAAGATCATATATGATATCATATTAAAGTAAATGATTCTTTTATTATTCAATAACAATTATTTCACCATTATACAGGAGTTAAACCTACCATCGTCCAAGGAAAAAGTACAATGTAAGGGATTTTCTTATCTCACTTTCAATTCCGTGAGATTTCCATTGTTCACCACTAAATTATTGAAAGTGGTGTATTGTGTACTGCCATTTGATATATATTATCATGATTCTCTTTATATTCATTTTATTCTGGAAATCATTTGGTGGTTATTAACTTTTGTCCATACGACTCAGTTGATTAACATGGTAAGGGGTTTTCATCTCACTCTTTATTTCCGTGAGATTCATGCCATTTTTCCACTATTATCTTTTGTGTGGTGTATATACTGCCCATAATTGTATTCTTTGTGTAATACACTTTACCTTATGTGTGTTTACATTTTCATTGTATGATACCTCTTTCAAGGGTTGTATGTTTCATAAGTTACCAAATTGATAAGGGTTTACTTCATAATCTCTTTAATATCCGAGGTTGTCTTTACGTAAGTATCTACAGGGACATATTTACTATCCATGTCCATATTTCATAAAAGAGTTTTCAAAGGGATTATTTCTAAGGGAACTTTTACTAAAACATCATTTTAAATGTTTAAAATATTTATTCTTCTAAATCATCCTCATTTATGTCCACGTTTTCAAAATGGTTTGTAAGGATTTATTTATATGAAAATGAATGATTAAAAAGTGTTAATTCCATTCAAAAGTTTCTAAGTGGTATGGGATACATTGATTCAAAAATGTATTTAAATGCCTTACTTTCTAAATTCTGTAACATTAAAATGTTTCATTAAAAAGGGATATTTCTCTCAATAATTTTTTTTAAAAAAAATTTCATCTATGTCAACATCCTTTGATGGATTTTAAGATTATTTGAAGTTGATTTATTATGATTTAAAACTTCCATATTGTAATGAAGTTTTGTGATATGTTTGACTGTAGATGTGTCATTTATATAGAATTCATGGTTTACGAGTAAAGTATTTACATTTCGTATGCTAGTTCCAATAAGAATGATTATGTTATATTTCAACCTTTACTTCATATGAATGTGTTGGACAAGTATGTTCCAAGTTGGGGACTGGTTAAAGTATGCCCTCCAGGTTGGGGACTGGTAAAAGTAAGCCCTCCAGGTTAGGGACTGGTAAAAGTAAGCCCTCCGGTTTGGTCTCCGGTTTTTAGAGGCACTCCGAGTTGGTGTCCAGTTATTAGAGGCACTCCGGGTTGGTGTCCGGTTATTAGAGGCACTCCGGGTTGGGTTCCGGTTACAGTTAGCCCCAAGGTCTTGGGACGAGGCCTTGACAAAGAAATTAAAGTTTGGCATTATGCATTCCATCATTATGAAAGTGGTTATTGATATTGCATGTGATCATTCGACTAGTAGAATATCCATGTGAGTAAGTAAATGGCATTATTTCATTTTACCTTTGCCATTTGATGCTGAAGTTCAAATTTAAAAGGCTTTTGTTTTAGTTATAAATTTCCTTAAGTGTTTATGCTTATTTATGAAAGCTTCTGCTATAATGTTATCCTTACTGAGCATCCGAGCTCACCCCTTTCAATGTTTTATTTTTCCCAGGATTATGAAGAAGTAATTTATGAATGACCTGCAGGGATAGTATGAGGGGATATGAAGACAAGATGTTTTTTTTGATGATGTAATGTAAAACTTATGAATATATCTAGTGTTTCCAAGGCTACTAAACCAATCGGTCTTTCGAGATTTGATATTTCTTGTGATCATGCCAATGTTATGTAATTAATGCCCCGCCTCTGGGTAACTGGGGTCAGGGCATTACATAATTAATGAATTTTATCCTTTATATGGATCCTAGTAATTCAATTTTTATGGATGGTCCAGTTTCCTCACAGATTCTGTGTGCCTTCTTGTTTGGTCCATATAAGCCTTCAAATGGAAGAATTGGCCAATGATCCATTCTAATGAGATGTTTGATATGGAATTAGGAATCCTAAAAATAAAGAACCACGCAATTTGGATTATTAGGGTGATATTAATAAATAAAATAGCAAACTATCTCAATCGGACTACTTCTAAAAATGCTCAAAATTATACTTAGTTTTAAAACATTAATATTTCACACAAATTAGGCACATTTCATATAAAATTTTTAAAGGTAGTATATAATAATTCATGAAAATATTAATAACATCACATGATCCTTAACCTTAGTCCCTTTTCTACTATATGAAAGGTATATGTATCTATAAAATTATAATATGGATATGTTTATTTTATTTTAAATAGAATAATGTTTATATTTTTTCTAATTGTAACTTTATAAATTATTTTTATATTTATACAATGAAAAACAAATAGAATGTTTTCATAATATTAAATTACAGTTTGCTTTTTTATAATGATGAATTAAAGGATTTTTTAAATAAATAATATAATAATAAAATATTTTTATTATAATATTTTTTTGAGATATAAATCATCATATAATTTTTTTCATGTCAAATTTAATATTTATAAGTGTTTGAAAAATTTTATTTTCAAAAAACCTAAAAATTCTAAATAGATATAAATTCTAGTCTAAAAAGTGAAAACACAAATATTTATAAAATTATCTAGATACTTTTAATATCATTTTTCAAATTATAACATCAATTTTATCAAGAAGTGAATTTTATATGATTTCTTGAGATAGTAAAATTTTCAGGTTAAAATTAAATATGGTATAAATATAAAGTGTGTATTTTGAAGTCATAATGATCATAATGTGATGTAATAAATATTATAAAGTGAGTAAATGAAAAAAATATAAGATTTAACTTTAAAATAATTTTTTCAATATATTTTATTAATTTTATAATTCCTTTATGAATCCTCCAAAATATTAAAGTATTCATAGTTATTAAATTCATTTATTAAATAGAATGACTTACCTCTACATCCGAGAGGAAAATATTTTATTACAATCAACACATTAACTTATAAAATAATTAAAAACACCCAAATTGAGAGAATCAAAGTGAAGAACAATGGGATGGTTTATGGTTTTGTTTATTTTAATATATCTAGACAAAAACCTACATTTGAAAAATAATAACGAATTGCCCACCCCTTTAATATATAAACCAAACCATTATCCAATTCCATTCACTAAAAATAAATGAAGTATGTTGTGACTCTTCCATTCAATCTCTAGAGTACTCCCAAGGTCCACCTAATCTCTCAAAAAGCTCCTAAAAATTATTCTAAGTCACACAGTCATGGTATGGGATCCTCTCACTCTCATGTTTGTTAATGTTTAGTTATTATATTATGCCTTACACTAAAAATTCATAATTTCAAGATTTGTCATTACATATAAGTATTACATCCTATTTAACCTTAAAATTATTATATACTACTTTATCTATAAAAAATTCGTTTTAATGAATTTTTATATGACTCCATTATGTTGCCGGAAGTTCTCTGGGATTTTTCATTCCAAATCAACTGTGTAGTTAATTCAAAACAAATTACCAATTATAGGTGTTCGCGTTTATAAAGATATTATTCCAGGAATTGGGAATTATATATATATATATATATTCCATAATCCTTTATCACACAATTAAGTATGATTATAAATGAATCTATTTCTTATGATCTATGCGAAAAACTTAAACAATATAATGAAATGAATGTTTCGAGTGTTCCCAAAATTATATTACGATCTAATGCATTGGGTAATGATTAGAATCATGAGACATCATATTGGTAGAGGGAGTGAACCTGATTCTTATATAGGAATTAATCCATTTTAATTACTTAAAAGTTTTCATTTAACTATTTTAATGATGTACTATTTTATGTAGATTCCATATATCCATTTTACCCTTTATGTTATCATCGTATAACATGACTCATTATTCCTATTTATGATTCTCATCCCTTTTGTTTCCAATTGATATTCTTATTGTTTAACATGATTTACATTCTTCTTGTTATTATATGTATATATATTACCATACGAGGATTTGTAGATCATCCATTTATTATGTATTCCACAAGGTTATCCCATATTGTTTTATGTACCATCATATTAAGTATGTTTTCATTAAATATTTTGTATTTACTAATTTAAATTGTTATCCAATGCACCTAATTCTTGAATAAACAATACCTATAGATATTATAGGATTATCATGTGTAAATTTATTTAATAAAACACGAATTAATGTGTAATAATGATAAGGTCGATGAAAACTGGTATTAAGGGAAAATCATAGTTATTTTTTGGATTAGTATTTTAAAACTATAGATAATGTCTATTGGAAATGAATATGTATGAAAAAAAATCCAAAATTTTTGGTATGTTTATAGTTAGTTGTTTATGAGTAAAATACATCATTGTCTGGAAACTACATGGGGATGTTTCTCTTGAACTAATGTACATAAGTTTAAATCCTAAACATAACACACTGAGCTAGACTCGACTAGGGATTGGTGCATTAAAATTGGTATTAATGCACACCTAGTTTTATAGTCATGGGGAATATGATTTTGTAAATTCATAAGCACATTAGGAATGATTATTATGAGAAAAAATACGCATAATAAAATATATTATGAATAGATCGTGGATAATATATATTGAGTCCTAGAAAATAATATTTTAAACAAATACATGTAATTTATAAGTCAAAAATTTAATTTCATCATATTACTATTCATATGTTTAATATTTTAAAAATACTCTTCAAATATTTTTCAATTAATATGGCCAATGGTCAGAAATAGGAGGAATTAGGTAAACCATCAATGTATTGGGCTATATGAACAATTTTCTAATGGGATGGACAAAGTGATTAGTGATGGAATCATAAATATAATGATGAAGCTCTCTTATAATAATCTGGTTCATAATACAAACCTATATTTGGAGGAGTTCCCTTTATGCACCTAATAACAAAAAAGAGAAAATTGAATGCTTTATGTGACAAATTCCTTTTAGTTTCAATGGATCATTTAGTCCCTTAATTGCAGAACAATGGATCAACTCCATTGAGAAGATCTTCAATATCCATTAATATTTTGAATAATAGAAGTTTCTTCTGTGTGTTTATTATATGGAGAGAGAAGATGATAAATGGTGCATATTAATCGAAAATAAGAAGAATTAGGAACATATTAAAGTGATGGGGTGGGAGTAATTTTAAAAAATTATTTTGAAAAATATTTTCCTTGTACTCTTTGAGTTAAAATTGAAAGGTATTAACATTCCCTCTAGAAAAAAAACATGATGAATATTTTATGGTGTCTGAGGAAACATTCACAAGACTTTCACGATACACCTCCATGTATTTAATTACCCCTCGAATATATGGATGTTCAGTAATTTAATGGGACAAAATTAGTGAATTAAAATCAATAGTGATATGAGATATTTAATGTTATGAGGAAATTATATGATGTTCCTCAAAGATGAAATGCATATTGGTGAATCTCAAGGGTATCATGGGGGTATGAACTGGAAATTGATGTTTAATTATTGTGGTCTGATAGAGAAATATAACAGTGTCATGAAATTTGAAGACAATATTTTTGAATGTTGTAAAAATAAGTACACAGAAAATTACCAATGTGAGACAAGGAAATAATGTATTTATGGGGATGTAGGACATATGGTTGGATATTTCTAGTAGGATAAATCCACTAAAGCATTGGAGGAGAGGATTGCTCTAGTAAAACCCCAGTTCATTATTCATTGATAAAAACTTCATGGAACCCGATAACTTTGCTATATAATTCAATAAGGAAAGTGTTTTAGGAGACAGAAAGAAACCTCAAAGGCACCAAGGGTGGTATTTTACCATAATAACCACTGAAGTGGATCCAGACAATGATGTCATGATAGTAAAGCATGTTATTCATTCCAGAATTTTGAATGTACTTTTTTATTATAGTTCTCCTCATTTCTTCATATCATGAATGTTTAGTAGAACTATTCAAACACAATAAAAATCAATGAAAGTAGATATGTTGGTGTAAATGAACAATGAAAAAATTATTGCATCCTAATTATATAACTCCCCCCCTTAATAATTTTCAAGATGTAATTCACATCAAGCCATTTTATACTCCTTTTGGTGGAATTTTATGCAATTCTGGGTATGGATTTAATTTATGTACATGGATCAAAACTAAAAATATGTGAGAATTAAATCAATCTCTAAATAGTGAATCATCTTATTATTATATACATGTTCAGGGAGGAGGATGGATCATTATTACCACCAACGTATCCTGCATTGATATTTTTTCACTATAAGAATATTTATCTAGATTAAATGAATGACTATATAGAAAATTTCTTACATTAAGAGATTCACATTGTGAGTTACTACGTTGACATGTTTCCTAAAGAATTGTCTAGTGTTCCTCCTAAACAAGAGGTTAAATATTTAATCGAACATATAACAAGGGTGATACCATTTCCCAATACTCTATATATAAAGGATATTGTGGGACATGAGTAGAATAAGAAACAACTACATGAGAATCTGGATATCCCAAGTGCTTCACTGGGTTTTTCACTAGTCCTCTTTGTCAAAAGAAGGATGTGTCAATTCGCCATTGCATTGATTATCTTAAGATCAATAAGATCGTGATAATGAAAAAGTATCATCTTCCATGGATTGATTAATTATTCGATTGGGTACATGGATAATAATAATTCTCAATGGTGTATCGGTGGTTGGGATATTAACATGTTATAGTGAAGAAGAAGGATATTTGCAAGACTTATTTTCTTATAAGTTAAGAGCACTATCAGTTCATAGTAATATCTTTCAGACTCACTAATTCTCCAGCAATAAGCATGCACATGATGAACAATATCATTATATATTACCTCGGTCAATTTTTGGTAGCCTTTAGTGATTATATTATAATGTACTCTAATATAAAAGCAGATAATGAGGTGTATCTTTGCACTTTGATAATGAACTTATTAAAGTGGAATAATTATGCCAAGTGTAGAAAATGTGAGTTATGGATAGATGAATTAAATGTCATTTAGAATATCATTATAATAAATGGGATATCATTATCTCCTTTAAAAAGCTGTTGACGAATGGATGAGGCCAACATAAATGACATATATCTATTGTTTTCATTGATTATCTATATAATACTGTCAATTTTGGATAAATTTATTGTGATTCTCAATCACTTTAACAAAAATATATCTAAAGGGAGTAATTATTTTTTTAAATGATGAATGTGAAGAGATATTAAAGATGTTGAAAATGATACTTATCACTACACATGTACTCACACTACCCACAAGTGGAGAACTGATTGTGGTATCCAACGATTCCTCAAATAATTGATTGGGCTGTGTTTTAATGGAGAATAAAAAATTGATAGCCTACGCTTCAAGGAAGTTAAAACATAATGAATAGAACTAGCCATCCCATTATCTGGAGTTAGCTATAGTGATTTTATTTTTCATAATATAAATTTATTATCACTTTGGGGAGATTTTTGAAATATATACTTTTCACAAAAGTATAATGTATATATATTCACATAGAATGAGCTGAATACGTTCCAACATAGTGGGATAGAGATGATCAAGGATTATGACTACTCGATTAACCACCAACATGGAAAGAGAATAAAGTGGATGATGCATTAAATTGAAATGATCTACCAATTTTATCATTGATGAGAATTGAGAATTATATAATCTAATACGATTTAAAAAATATGGACATGGAAATCATAAAGGAAGTAGCATTGTCAATGTGTTCACAAAATATTTCTCAACCATCCATTCTAGAGAGAATAAAGGATGATAAAATATATTATGTGGGAATTTAGATTAATGTGTATACAATAATAAAATTTAAATTCTCAGAGTTCAATATTAATAAATAATGTGTTGTATTATTTGGGTCACGACTGTGTGTTCCTTCAAATAAAAGTTATAGAAATAATTGTTTGATGATGCACATAGCTCGACCTTATCCATCCTTACAGGAATCACAATGATTCATCAGGACCACTAATATAACTATAAGTGGGACAATATAAGGAATATGATTGCAGAATATACATCTATATGACTTTTATGTCTTATAGTGAAGAAAAAAAAGGAAATAATCTAAGGGTATGATGAAACTCTTACCCATACCTATATAGAAATGTGAAAAAATCACAATTAAGTTGGTCGCTAGACTTCTAAAGACATCATAAAGAAATAATTCCATTTGGGTTGTGTTGGATCGTCTTACAAATAATGGATAAATCATTTCAATTAAAGAGGACTTCTCACTCCCTCAACTTGTAAGGATATCTATTAGAGAAGTGGTAAGGCTGCAAGGAACTCAACTATCAATTGTATCTGCTCAAGATCTGAATTTTAACTCAATGTTCATGAAGATTATAGATAATGATCTAAATACTGAGTTGAAATTCATCATTGATAATCACCCACAATAATGATAGACATTTTTAACAGACTATAGAGTCATTCAAGGACATGTTGAGATAATTTTCAATTGACTTCAAATGAGGATGTGATCTATATCATTCTCTGGTTGAGATCATGTATAATGACCGGTTTCAATCAATCATCTATATGGACCCCAATAAATCCCATTATGGGGAGAGGTGTTGAATACCTGCATGTGGGATGATGTTGGGGAATAAAAATTGTGAGGCCCTTAAATGGTTGAGAAAATCCTGGAAAAGTTTAATATCATTCAACAAAACATCAAGGATACATTGAGTCGAAAAAATAACTATACTGACCATCCTAAATGAGACCGAGAGTTTGAAGTCAGAGAAATGGTATTCCTCTATATTTCTCCATGGAATATGTTCATGAAATTTGGGAATAAGGGAATGATTATACCGAGATACATCGATCCCTTTGAGATCCTTAATCGAATCAATGTGGTGGACCATCAACCTGCACTCCCACCTAACCAATTTCATGTACAATATGTATTTCATATATCCCAATTATGTAATTACATACTAGACCCCTCACATGTACTAAATAAAGATTTGATAACATTATTGAATGATCACTCATATAAAGAGTATCCAATAATGATATTAGACAGTAGAGACAATGTTATAGGAAATAAGATAATATAGCTGGTTACAGTGATGTAGAGAAACTACAAGTTTGAAGAAGATAATTGGTATCCATGGGATGTTATGAATAAAAATTACAGACATCATATTAGTGTTTGAAATAAAACATTTAGCGGTGAAACCTTTTAAGTGGGGAATATTATAAAGACCCAGAATTTTATAATAAAAAAAATCACTTTATTGTTAATTAAATTTCTTATTATGTATTATGGTTATAGAAATTACACTCAGTTTTTTAGTTTTATAATATCCGATTAGATTTAAAATACCATTAAAGATCATTACGATTGATAATATATCCACTAAACATTGGTCACATGATTATTAAAAATACAGTGTTTTTAAAAATCCAATTAAAATTGGAAAAGGAATTAATGGCTTTAACTAGTAGGATCATACCCTACGAAGACCATTTACATGATCATCCATGGGAGATAGAATCTCTAGGATTTTACCTCGACTAGGAAAAATATGAGATTCAATAACTAATTTAATAGAGAATCCATTTATGGGATATTTTCCATATCCCCCATATCATGACCCAAACCTTGTATGCCTACCACCCCATTAAAGTTTCATTATAACACACATTCCACCTAGGTTGTCTGCTGCTATATTATTGGGATACATATTGACATCCTGAAAATATAAATATGAATACTTTATTTTCAATATAATTATGTTCACTTTTTATCATTATTGGACCTTTATAAATTATTTTTCTTTTTATTCAAAAAAAACACAATTTTTATTTTTATTTATAGTACTATTTAAATTGAGTGGTTTATTTTTATGAATTATTTTCTTTTCGAAAAATTTATTAATTTAAAATAAATTTTTTATTAAAAAATTATTGTAAAATATAAATTATCTTATATTTTTTATCAAGTCACATGTAATTTTTATAAGTGTGTGAAAATTTTTATTGTAAAAACATAGCATTTCTAAAAAAAATATGATTCTTGTTTGAAAAGTGAAATAAAATATTTATAAAATTATTATGATAAATTTGGTCATATTTTTTAAATAATATGTTCGAAATTTTCTTATAGTGAATTTTTCTTAATTTTCTAAGTTAGTGGAGTTTTTAGGTAAAACTAAAATACGGTATAAATATACGGTGTGTATTATGAAATCATAAAGAACCAAAAGTGATGAAACAAACACTATAAATGGTATTCATTAACAAATATATGTTTCTCTTTAAAATAATATGACTATATTTTTTTATAAATCCTTTATGAGTCTTCCTAAACCATTAATATATTTTAAGGTCTAAAAGTCATTTCAATGAGAGAATAACTCATTTACACATTAGGAAGGGCCATTTTATGTTTAGTCATTCCATTAGGCATAAAATATAATTAAAACTAACCCTATTAGGATGAATACCTGGGAAAATTAATGTAATAGATTTTAGTTTTGGGAAAAAAAATTATATAGTCCCAAATCAATGTTTGAGAAATAATATGTAACTCCCCACTCATTTCTTATATAAGATATGAAAATATATCATTTATCTTCACATAGAATCCATAACCAACATCTTTAGTCTTCCCTTCCCTCTATATAGTCCTCCCAAGGTCCCCTAATATCTTAAGAGGCTCCTCTTGATCATTTTATGTCACACTCTCACGATTAGGTTTCCTCCCACTATCAACTTTATTATATATTCTTTACTATATTGTCCCTTCTACTTCCAATTCCTAATGTTAGGATATGTATTTCCATGTCCTTATTATAAAAATTTTATTTCAAAATAATGTGGAACCACTTTTTCTCACATCAACCCATTTTATGAATTTTTATGTTACGTTGATATAATGTTGGAACTTCACAATGATTTTAAAAGTTTCAGGCGCACTGGAAGCACAGTTGGGACGACACCCAACATTAAGTTTTACCACAATCAATGATTATTCTAGGATAAATACGACAGTAAATTCCAGTCTCCATGAAATAGAATCAAAGATCAAGATAATCAAGGAAGTCTCCCGAAATCTTTTGAGAGGATCATTCACATCATTTGGGAAATTAATTTAATTAATCTCATAAAGAAAATAATACATGGATCATTAGTATTTTCTTCATTGATGTTGTTGATTGTCCAGAATGACCCTTACAAATTATATTGTTGTGCTTGAAAGGATCCAATCTATAATCCCTCTAGCAGTGATCCAAATGTGTTTTGATGGCTTCCGATCGACACCACTCGTTCTTAGAGTGCTAGTGTGGCAAAAAAAGTGTCTTGTGTCGGTCATTATTGATCGATTTTTCTTAGGAATTGAATAACTTCTCTTGTTCTATAGAGGTTTGGGAAAAGGATTCGAGAAAGAAATTGATTAGATCAATAATTATCAACTGACCAGGTGTGCGGTTTTGTACATATCACAGTAGACGTACTTGCCTATTTATTAGCATGGGTATTTAGTTACAATATTTAATTGTGTAAAAAGTATTATATACATTCATAACCATAGATAACACCGATGATATTAATAGTAATACAACATCATTATATATGGTGTTCCAACTTGTGAAAAATCGAATTATATTTAATATTCTGCATCACAAAATAAAAACAATGATATTTTAATTTCTTCCAGCTAGAAAAATAATCATTTATCATCATGAAAATATTTATTTTACTACCAGATAGGCCATGGTCTACTCGAACTCCACATTAATTTATTGACCACCTGAATAAATAAATAAATAAATAATTTGTTCAATTAAATAAATATTTTATTCACAAACTAGTAAATAAATTTTATTAAATATAAAATATAATGAATAAATAAGTTTTAACCATAATCCGGTAAATAAATATTTACTTAATTTATTCAATCATTATAACATGAATAAAATTATTCCACTATCTTGAGAATAATATTTATAATTTGAATTCAAATATAAATTATCCAAGACAACTAGAAACACTTAGTGTGTGAACCTCTATTATTCTTTCTCATTATTATTAGGCGACCATTCCTAAAGTCCAACTGTATTGTCTAGAAATGTGTCAAGTCACCCAAAATAAATAACATAACGTTGCAAAAATGACATCCACATACTAATTCTCATTGTGTAATGTAATCCCTTTTTCGCAATATCTCATCAAGCAGGTTTCATTAAAGAGTCATCATCTTTTAGGCTTGATACATCGTTATTTGACTACTTGAAATAAACTCATTGTTACACCATGTCCATGGAATTTCATGTGACAATTCTATTTCAATAAAATGGATTGGATTTCAACTTCCATAAATTGATGGGACAAATACTTCCTCGACTGATCCATTAAAGACATGCCACTCATGACACACCCAACAAACTAAACTAACTACTAACTTCCTGTGTGACAGTTTTCATCAGTAAATCCATGGTCCCATGTCAAGAAATGTATTAATTATAATCCTAATATATAAGGATCCATAAACAGGAATGCATATAGAAATATCCAATGACACATAAACATGCGGAATTTCTTCTGGTGGGTTTGTTCTCTTAATCTCATGTCTTGGAGATTCCCAAGTTCAAACATAATGAGAGGATGTTTCATCTACTTATGAGTACTCAACCCTGATGGGCTACATTCTATGTGTCCCATTATAGTAATTAATCCAACCATATAATTATATTTATGAATATTGTAATTGTATTTTAAGGTTATCAATATAGTAGTGAACTGCCATGACCTTTTTAAATCAACAACTAAACAAGGACATAATTGCATCATAGTCATGGAGATCAATAAACAATATGCAATATGATTTTTATTATTTAAATACATTAAATATCCATGAAAATAAAAGTACATATTTTAGTTTCTATAACACCAACTCTAACAAACTCTCACTTAGTCGAGATCCATCTTCCAATAAAATTAAGTCCACTAGACCTCACATGATGATCATTTTTCTTCTAAATAAAGGATTTAATCAAGTGGACCGCAATGATATATTTTTTGGAAATAATGCTCATTGAGAAATCACCTCTTTAAGAAAAATCTCTCAAGATGTGATACTTCCAATGTATGTGCTTAGTTTGCTGATGTGAGCATGTGTATTTTGTGAGAGCCACCGCTGTAGTATTATGATAGTACAATGTTATTGGATATTTACTGCTAGGTATCACATCCATCTCCTAGAAAAATCATCACATCCAAGATAATTCTTTAGCTACCTCACAGACTATTATATATCCAGACTCTCATGTAGAATATGGGACAACACTCTTCTTTGATCTCTTCCAGAAAAATTCAAATCTATTCAATGTGAAGCTATATCCCATTTGAGACTTCATGTTATCATGATATATCTGGAAAATAGCATCTACATATTCACTGAAAACTAGTTCCTTTTCTCTTCTATAAAATAGGAACATGTCCTTAATACAACTCATATACTTCAGGATATTCTTGACATCCATCCAGTGTTTGTCACCAGGGTCATCTTGATATCTGCCTACTGCACAAAATGCGTATGTGAAATCCATCCTAGTACATAGCATTGCATTTATGACTCACCCAATTGTTGATGTGTATGGCGTCATTTCCATTATCTATCATTCCCCATGTGTCTGAGGACACTTTTTCTAGGAAATATGAATTCCATGTGATGTTGGCAACAATCCAATATTGTATTGTTCCTTACTAAATCTCTTATGTATCTTATCAATGTATATACAATGAAATATTCCATGAAATCTCTTAAATCTATCACGATGGATCTTGATCCCAAGAATATATGTTTCCTCCCCAATGTCCTTAATGGAGAATAATTAATTCAACCCTGCCTTAATAGAATTTATAACTGGAATCTTGTTTCCAATAAGTAATATTTCATCAACATACACTATCAGGACAATGACTGCACTCCCACAAAACCTTTGGTAGACCCAATGCTCACATTTTTTCTTCATAAAACTGAATTTCATTATAGCTTCATCAAAACAAATATTCCATGACTTAGATCCTTGGTTTAATCCATTAATGAATTCTTGGAACTTTCATTCCTTATTTACATCCTTTAGACTCATAATACCTTCAGGTTGTGTCATGTTGAAATCTTCCTGAAGGTTTTGGTTAAGGAAGGAAGTTTGAATTCCATTTTTTAAATATCATAGTCATGGTTTGTGGTAATGGCCAGTAGAATTCGGAAGGATTTTATAATGATAACTAGTGAAGAGGTTACATCATAGATAATGCCTTGATGCTATTTGAACACTTTTACAACTAGTCATGTCTTTTAGGTACTGACCTGTCCTTCTATGTCCAATTTCTTCTTGAATACCCATTTTCATCCAACAATCCTTACATAAAATGGATGATCTACCAAAATCAATACTTGTTTTTGGTACATGGATTCCATTTCAAAATACATTTATTCTTTCAACATGGCAACATCTATCCCAGATACAGCTTTGTTGTGGGTTAGAGGATCATTATTACCAACTAATATTGAGTCAGCATCCTCGATAACTAGAAAACTGTAACAACCTGATATTTTATGAGATTTATAATTTTTAAATTTCATTCATATATTCTGTTGTACGCTACACCAGGATTATCTTGTACTATACGCAAGACCATATTATCTTGCAATATACACAACACTATTCTTGGATCGTGTTACCCATAATTTCTAGTTCGTTTGATAGTAGTTATTTTACGCAACATTGAGTGTATATATATATATTCAATGTATAAATGAAATATGGTTGGATTCTATTATACACAATAACAAATGAATCTTTCACTACACGCAACCCTGACGTGGCTTTCATTACACGCAATCTCGACCTTCCATGATAGCATGTGTTGTACGCAATACCAAGTTTCACTAAACGAGATATTATTATAATATTATTATGAACAATCTATTATGAATAGTAATAGCAACTTTTTGAAATTATATAAATATTATCTTTCAAAATGGACTTCATTTTTGGATTTGGAATATCGAACATATCCTAGGGTGAATTTTTTGTATTTTTCTGAAAAATTTCAATTTTTTATGAATAGTGAAAACACTAGGATACTATTTAAAAACTGAATTTTTATTTAAAAAATTATTAATTTTATTTAAATTTTTTTAGGTCAAAATTGATACATAATACTTATATATGTTCAATAAAATTAATTTGAGTCATTTTATAAAAATTTTAGATATATTAAAATTTTATTGAACTTTTCACCAACTTTTACCCACCTCCTAGGAGAATTTGAAAATATACATAAAACATATTTTTACCGCTTCTGTGAGTGGAATTTCCAATATTTGAGAGACACATTTAATATCAAAGAGTAAAATGTGGTTCAATAAGATTCAAATAATTTTTGGTGAATTGTAACTTTTTAATTTTATTTACCACGCTTAAAAGTAAATAGGGTAATTAAGGGTAAAAATGATATTATTATTACCCTAAAACATGTCCTAATTCTATTGGATAAGTTTAATTAGACCAAAAACAACCTTAGTAATAAAATATGACCATTTAGGTCCACTTTTATTAGATTAGGACATGTAATATTATTTTATTTAAAAAAGAGTTAAAAGTTTTAAAATCAAAGATTAATAACTAAAACATTTTTAATATAGGGTTATAGATGTAATAAATTAGACTATAAATATTAATTATAAAGATAAAGACATTTACTACCTAATGGTATTTTATTTATAAAATTTATACCTTGAATAAATTATGTTATTTATAACACAATGGTGATGTCGTAATTACCTAAATAATGAAATATTAAAATAATTTATATTATAAATACCCAAATAAATGTAATTTGAGACATTTTATGAATTACCTAAATTTTATAGGTTAATATGACATGTTATTATGTATTTAATTAACTTTTTTCGAGCAAATCATGCTATTATTATTTTACAAAAATCAATTACAAAATAGTGTCCAAATTGACATAAAATAGTTTTTAAAACAAATATTATATTATTAATTGTTATTATATTCCTAGAAATCTAAATATCAGACAAATAACATAGATAAGGTTATATATATTAATAATGAACCACTTGGGGTTCATTTGGCTGGTTATAGTAAGTTTATTAACCATATAATTTAAGAAAACTAGAAGACACGGTAAAAGTTAAATTATTTAACTTTGAGTTAAATCTAAAAGATAAGGTTAAAATAGTAACCTCAACATGTCTAAAACCTATTGGTTGAAAGTATTTCGACCCATACCGATTTTAGCTTCTAAATAAATCAATTTGGATCTATTATAAACTGAATATGACTTTATTATAAAATAATATTTTATGTTTTTCCAAAGGTGCCTCTCTCTTCCTTTATAAAAAGGGCACCCCTTCCCACTTCTCTTCACACCCTTTGGAGCCTTGATTATCGGAGAAACACCAAATATTTCTCTTCTACACTTCCCTAGAAAAATTCGGGAGGTTCTGGTCTTCTCAAAAGTCAAAATGTAATTCATTGAGAGGAAGTTTAAAGGAGGTGCGTCAAAGAAGAGGTAATCTCTTCTTCCGATTCTCTCAAGTTTCTTTCTTCTTCTACTTATTCTTCTTTAGTGGTATCATTATATAGTACTAACATAAGTATTACATATATACTGATATATTATTATAAATATTAAACAACCCATTTTCCCCTTCTATACATCCTACAAAAAACAAAATCACCACACGTGCGTACGTACATAATACCTCCTCCACGCCGTGGTGTAATCTGTTTTCGACCACCACCTTACTTGGATGGGTATAGTGGTGTAAATATATAACTATATATGATTATTGTAATGTGACATTGATTCTGAAATATTATACATACACTTCAATACAATTCCACAATCATGAGAATGATATCATCACTCATGCGTATGTACGGACTACCGTCTCCACGACGCGATGAGATTCATTCTCCATGTTAACCATTCATGAATGATTATAATGTATATATAATGAATATTAATGAAATATATGACATAATAATGATTCAGGATTTATATATATATATATATATGTTATCTACTTAATTACATTCAATTCAATAAGGAAACGAAAACAGCGTTCATACGTACGTACGGCCTACCGTCTCCATGAACGGTGTATTTCATTCCATTTCTCGATCTATCATATATATATGTATATGATGAATATATATTATATATAAATTATTTTTTACATTATCTAATTAAGTAAATCAGGATATAAGTAATAATATCAAGAACAACTAGTCTAAACACGTAAAATAAATTAAACGATTTTTCCCAAATCGCTACTTTTACATCAAATTTACAAAAGAACGGGTAATATAAAGTCATAAGTAAACCATATATGATATCTTAACAATTAATATCATTCTTTAATAAGTCAATGAAATTATTTAAATCATTATACAGGAGGTTTGGATATATACGAAGCATATCGGACAAAAGGTAAGGGATAATTATTCTAATCTAATTCTTATCCGAGATTTTTTATTCGTAAGCATTTACTAGGGTTATGTTTATTATATATGTCCATATGTTCTCAAAATGTTTTCATAAAATTTTTAAATTTCTTCCATGTATTTTTAAAGTCATTTTTACCCATTTTAATTTTACCATATCGTATGGAAGGAATCTTTCTCTTGTTTACCATAGGAGGTACTTTTTGAGTTTTCTGACAAATGTATATGAAAAATGTTTTTTTAACTTATATGAAATTAAAATATTTTTAAGGTTTCATAACGCCTCATTTTCATGAAGCTTCCTCTTCAAGATTGCATGATTATTTTCAAATAAACCCTTCTCTTTTAAAATTTCATGGCATTTTCGGAAAATAAAATTATTTTGAAGATGAAAGGATATTTTCCTCAATAATTCGTTTCAAGTGTTTTATCAAAACTATATTCCATCTAAAATGACATTATGTAATATGTTTATGTTTAAAGTATAATGTCTACATTATTTACATGGTTTTATTCTTCTTATAATGAAATGATATCCATTTTTTATATAAATTATGTTATGATGGCATGATGTTTAATAATCCCATTCTATTACAGGGGTTATGCAATGATGTTTGATTTATGATTTTGTGTCACATGAATGAATGATTTCATTATGATATGGGTGGGACCTATATCTCCCTCCAATGAATTGGGTAAATATTTATATCTCCTGAGATAGACATGGAAGGAATGGTAAGTTAATCTGGTTTCGTGATACAGGACAGGAATGTGTAGTGAACTCGTTTCAGAAAGGGACTTTTTCCACTAAGATGGTCCTGGAAACAATGCCTTGGCTACTATGGAAATCATATCATGTGTATAATGGTTTTCCACAATTACATGAATTATTCCCATGATATTTTATAATGATTTATGTTCCTTTTTGATATATGCCTTACGTACTTCCAAGATTTACGTCTTTGCTCAAAATTTTAATGTTTAGATTTTATGTTCATGTTTTTGCATTCATATGTTTATGTATTGTTTTATGTTCTCTGTGTTTACCCTTACTGGGCATTTGAGCTCACCCTTTTTATGTTTTCATTTCCCTAGGATATAAATAAATGTTTTAGGTAAAAAAATGGAAGATCTTTATTGGAGATGTTGAAGATCTTTCACCAAGATTAGAAGATTATGTTCCAAGTTTCCAAAGACACTAAACTATTACGGTCTTTTGGTGTTGGTTCCTGTTATGTATTAAGTAATCTACAAAAGTAATGAAATGTCCATTTATGCCAAGATTGGGTCCATAGATTTGGTATTAGAGGAAATCTTTATGTTAACCTTTGGAAACTAGGATGCGAAAAATTTAGAGAGATCCCTAGAGATATTTTTAAGGTAGTTCTACGGATGTCCCTAAGGTTAAGTATAAGTGTATTTTATAGTCCTATAATTATGGTAACGATATTAGAATTTATCCTAAGATGTTAGATATTGAAGGTACTCCCCCTTGATTATGAATTTTTCCTATCACACTATTCATTTTGTGTTTTAGAAAATGGCTGGAAACAGGAAGATTCACGATAATGGAGGATATGATGGACAATGGAATGACGTTCTTCATGAGAAAACAAATGAAACAGGATTTGGAAGTACAAACATTGTTATTATTCCTAATCAAAAATATCATAATTTGATCAATAATCTCATCTTTGGTAAGTTTCATGACTTAGCTAATAAGAGAAAGATGGAGTTACATGCTGATCATAGAGGAAATAAAGTTCAATTTATCTAATTTAAATCATGTGGGAAGAGGCATCAAAGAGAATGTTTCAAAGGAACTTGAAGATGATTTGGGTGAGGAAAAGAAGGACACAAATCTAGTAAGTGAAAAGGAAAAGGTTCAGTTAACACCATGGAGAAGTATAATGGTATTGCTACGACATCAACAATGATTAGATGATTTAAATGTGGAATGTATGGGAATTATTCAAACCAATTCCCTAAGGGAAATCTCATGAATAGAATTAGCATGGTAATATGGGTAGTATTTATGTGGACAATGAGGAGGAGACTAAAAATGATATATGAGTTGAAAGAAGTGTTGAATCTTGTTCAATGGTTTAAGAAGGTAGTGTAATGATTTATGATTATCAAGAGTTATGTTGTACAGGTAATGGTGTTATGGAATAAAGACACATCTAAGGATAGTTACAATATTGTTTTTCCAAAATTATTTGAAAGTATATGTTGAATGGTACCGACATCCATGAAAGGTTAATTCATATATTTTTGAAAAGTAGATGATATGCGCATAGTGAAGGGGTAAGGAGATAATGAGATGTTTTATAGTACTGATGAGCTCATGGCTGATATAAGGACAATGTGATATAATGGTTTGAGTATGTAGAAATTTTGGGATTTTCGTATGTGGAAAAAGTTAACTTTTGATAGCATTCATGTTTTCTCTAAGGTTCAATGGGTATTAATTTTTCAAGACAATACATAATTATGGTATTAACATTTTTGGAATGTGAACAACAAGATATATCTTATATGGGGGATAATTGATGGTATTCACATGCTTGGATGATGACATTTCTGGTAATAATTTTTTTATACTATAATATTGGATAGAAGTATTTTTTATAAGCTTAACGGTTGGAATGGATTGACGTGGAATGTTATAATTGTGTAGTTTTAGAAAAAGGAAAACACATAGGACGAGAGACAACCCATCACGTCAGAAAAGGTTATGGGAATCGAACCCACAATCGAAATACTACAGGACTTTATCGCCTACCACTGGCCTACAGGAAGTCCCAGGTTAGTATAAAGTAGTTTTATTTTATTAAGCGATATGATATATAATGTATAAGTCCATTTTGGGAACCATATATGATTAATCTCACCGTAGATAGACTTATATATATATAACTTTTTCTAACCTTATGTTTGAGGTAGATAGAATGACCTATCATCTTATCTCGTGATCTGCTAACACTTCACGGAAGACAAATTCAACTTCATTTATTTAAGAGATAAAGTGAAAAAAAATTTAATTCACAAACAACAGTGAGATTATACCAAAATCACGTAAGTATTTATTTTAATTCAAAAAATTTTCAACATTAGGGAAATGATCATGAAAACCAAAAATGTTATCCTAGTGCCCCCATATCTGATTAATCAGATCGTAGCTTAGATCATCACAAATTTATGGCTTTGTGATTGTTGGCTTTATCATAGTCATGTCCTCTACAACTCTCCATCAGAACTTGATGGATAGATATCTCTTCCATATCCATATTTTCACCTTTGTTATCCTATGTGGAAACCCAGTAATTATTTAATTTGGGTAACTGTTACATTTCATACTTTATTTTTTAAATGATAAGTTTTGGTATTCCTTTTTACGATGTGGGTTTCTATGAATGGAACTTTCATGTAGTAAACCATTTATAACCCCGATGAATTTCGAGGGAGAAATTCATTTTAAGGGGGTAGAATGTAACACCCTGAGATTTTATGAGAATTATTATTTTTTAATTTCTTTCATATCTTCTGTTGTATGCTACACCGAGATTATCTTGCGCTATACGCAAGACCGTATTAGCTTACAATATATGAAACACGATTTTGGATCGTGTTACACACAATTTCAAGTTCATTTGATAGTAGTTATTTTACACAGCATTGAGTATATATATATATATATTCAATGTTTAAATGATATATGGTTGAATTCTATTATACACAATAACAAATTAATCTTGCACTACACGCAACCCTGACTTGGATTTCATTACACACAATCGCGACCTTTCACTAAACAAGATATTATTATAATATTATTATGAACTAGCCGTTATGAATAGTAATACCCAATTTTTGAAATTTTATAAATTTTATCATTCAAAATGGACTTCAATTTTGGATTCGGAATATAGAAATTATCCTAGGGTGAATTTTTGGTATTTTTCTGAAAACTTTCAATTTTTAATGAATAGTGAAAACACTCGGTTACTATTTAAAAACTGACTTTTTATTTAAATAATTATTTATTTTATTTAAATTTATTTTAGGTCAAAATTGATACATAATACCTATATAAGTTAAATGTAATTAATTTTAGTGATTTTATAATAACTTTAGATATATTAAAATTTTATTGATCTTTTCACCGTATTTTACCAACCTCCGAAGAAAATTTTAAAATTTACATAAAACATAATTTTACCGCTTTTGTGAGTGGAATTTCAAAAATCCAAGAGACATGGTTAATATAAAGGAATAAAATGCGGTTCAATAAGATAAAAATAATTTTTGGTCAATAGTATCTTTTTACTTTTATTTTCCACGGTTAATAGTAAATAGGGAAATTAATGGTAAAAATGATATTATTTTTAGCCAAACACATGTACTAATTCGATTGGATAAGATTAATTCGACCAAAAACAACCTTATGAATAATATATGACAATTTAGGTCCACTTGGATTAGATTAATAATTTTAATAGTATTTTATTTAAAAAAGAGTTAAAATAGTTAAAATCAAAGTTTAATAACTAAAACATTTTTAATATAGAGATATACATACGATAAATTCGACTATAAATATTCATTAGAAACATAAAAATATTTCCTACCTAATGGTATTTTATTTACAATTTTTAGACATTGAATAATTTATGTTATTTATGACACAATGATGATGCAGTAATTACCTAAATAATGAAATATTAAAATAATTGATATTATAAATACCCAAATAAATGAAATTTGACACTGTTTATGAATTAAAACAATTTTATAGGTTAATATGACATGTTAGTATGTATTTAATTAACGTTTTTAGAACTAATCATGCTGTTATGATTTTCACAAAAATCTATTAACAAATAGTGTCAAAATGGACAAAAAATAGCATTTAAAACAAATATTATACTATTAATTGTTATTATATTCATAAAAATATAAGGATCTGCAAAATGACTTATATAATGTTATATATATTAATAATTAACCACTTGGGTTTCTTTTGTTAGGTTATAGTAAGTTTATTAACCATAAAATGTAAGAAAACAAGAAGACACTGTAAAAGATAAATTATTTATCTTAGAGTTAAATCTAAATGATAAGTTTAAAACAGTAACCTAAACTTGCCTAAAACCTATTGGTTGAGAGTATTGCGACCCATACCCACTTTAGATTCTAAATAAATCAATTTGTAACAATTATAAACCGAATATGACTTTATTATAAAATAATATTTTATGTTTTTAAAAAGGTGCCCCCCTCCTCCATTATAAAAAGGGAACCCCTTACCTCTTCCCTTCACACCCTTTGAGCCTTGAATCTCGGCCAAACCCTGCCAATTTATCTTCTCCACTACCCTAGAAACATTCTAGAGGTTCTGTTTGTCTCACAAGACCAAATGTACTTCCTTAAGAGGAAGCTTAAATGAGGTGCGTCGAAGAAGAGGTAATCTCTTCTTCTGATTCTCTCAAGTTTCTTTCTTCTTCTACTTTTTCTTCTTTAGTTGTCTAATTATAAAGTAATAACATAATTATTAATTATATAATGATATGTTATTATAAATATG
This sequence comes from Viscum album, assembly GCA_963277665.1. Taxonomy (NCBI): domain Eukaryota; kingdom Viridiplantae; phylum Streptophyta; class Magnoliopsida; order Santalales; family Viscaceae; genus Viscum; species Viscum album. Next base: position 1,540,456,883 of record OY728135.1, on the reverse strand, counting down.
AAACAACCATATTTCACTTTCTATCCATCCTACGGAAAATGAAATCACCGCGCGTGCGTACGTGCGGAATACCGTCTCTACGCCGTGGTGTAATTTGTTTTCAACCACCACCTTACATGGATGGGTATAATGGTGTAAATATATAACTATATATGATTATTTTAAAGTGATATTGATTCTGAAATATTATACATACACTTCAATACAATTCCAAAATCATGAGAATGATATCATCACTCGTGCGTATGTACGGACTACCGTCTCCACGACGCGATGAGATTCATTCTCCATGTTAACCATTCATTAATGATTATAAATTATATATAATGAATAATAATGAAATATATGACATAATAATGATTTAGGATTTATTTATATATATATATATATATATGTATGTCATCTACTTAATTACATTCAATTCAATAAGAAACGAAAACAACGTTCATGCATACGTACGACCTACCGTCTCCATGAACGGTGTATTTCATTCCGTTTATCGATCTATCATATATATATATGTATATGATGAATATATATTATCTATAAATGATGTTTTACATTCTGGAATTAAGTAAATCAGGATATAAGTAATAATATCAAGAACAACTAGTCGAAACACGTAAAATAATTGAAATGATTTTTCCAAAATCGCTGCTTTTACATCAAATTTACAAAAGAACGAGTAATATAAAATCATAAGTAAACCATATATGATATAATAACAATGAATATGATTCTGTAATAAGTCAATGACATTATTTAAATCATTATACAGGATGTTATGATACATACGAAGCATATCAGACATAAGGTAAGGGATAATTATTCCAATCTCATTCTTATCCGAGATTGTTTCTTCTTAAGTATTTACTGGGGTTATTTTTATTATCTATGTCCACATATTCTCAAGATGTTTTCATAAAATGTTTAGTTTTCATCCATGTATGTTTAAATTCATTTTTACCCTTTTTACTTTTACTACATCGTATGGAAGGAATCTTTCTCTTATTTACCATACAATGTACTTTTTGACTCACAACTACAAATATGGCTTTTATCAGTGCTAAAAATGACCTTTATCTGTGATAGAATAACACTGATAATGTCGGCAAAGATAAAGGGGGGTCCCCTTTATCAGCGCTCTGAAAAGCGTTGATATAGACACCTTTTATCAGCAATAAAAAAAGCGTTGATAAAATCAGTCTTTTATCAGTTCTAAAACAAAGAGTTGATAAAGAGGTCCTTTATCAGTGCTTTGTTTTAGCACTGATAAAATAACCCTATATTATCACTTCCATTATCAGCATTTTCATTTTAGCATGGATAAAGGACCCCTTTTATGAGCGATTTTTTTGAAAATGCCGAAAAAAGGTAAAAAAATTAAAAAATTAATAAAAATTAAAAAATACTGCCAATCGGTGGGCTTTAATAGCACTTGAGCCCCCCATTTAACAGTTATTTTTTACCCCTATACAACGCCCCATGCACCCTCGACACCTTTTAACAGCGCTTGCTCCCATATTTCTCCATGCGTGCGCGCCCCAGCCCCCACTAGGATTTGAACTCGAGACCTCCCCCATGCGCGTCTAAGCCTTTACCACTACTCTATTTTGATTTATCTTCCAATTCATGATATCTCTATATATATATATATTTATATATTTACTTATATTTATTCGTATAGTAATATATATTTATATTAATATATATTTATATATATTTACTTATATTTATTCGTATAGTAATATATATTTATATTAATATATATATATAGTTATATTAACATATATATAGTCATATTAACATATATATAGTTATATTAATATATATATATTTATATTTATTTGTATAGTAATATATATATATATATATAGTTATATTAATATATATATATAGTGATATTAATATATATATTTATAGTAATACTAATATATATATATATATATATGTAGTTATATTAATATATATATAGTTATTAGATTAATATATATATAGTTAGATTAATATATATATATATATATATAGTAAGATTAATATATATATAGTTAGATTAATATATAGGTATATAAATATTAATATATTTTTATTTTAAACAAAATGGATGTTAGTTATTATTTAGATAAATCTAATATATTTTATATGTAAATATATTTTATTATTTATACTTATAATTAAATTTTTAGGTGTGAATATATAAAAAATATGTATATATTGTTATATATTTGATTATAAATAGCAGTTCATTATAAAAATGATGAAATTTCATAGACATAATATCAATATGAATGTAATTCCTTGGAATAAATTCAGACCCCACTAAAACAATCCAATAATACCCCCGCAAACAAGGCTGAAAATCAACAAAATTTTAAAAATTTGGGGGTACCCCGACTAAAAACTTAGTTTTGGAGGCCTTTTGGGCCACTTTTGGCCTCGAAAATCCATTAACCCCCCCCCCCACACACACACCCGCCTATTCAGAATGACGTAGATCTCATCGCAGGCTTCAATTTGATATGTGGTAGTGCTCAAATGGACACCCGGATCAAAAGTTATAGCTAGTTGAAGTTTGAGTTGCGTTTTCAACATATTTTGGATCTTTTTTTAATTTTTTTTAAATTTATTTAGTCGTTAAATTGTTATTAAATGACTATTACTCCGTAATAATTTTCAAATTATTAATTAAAATTATTTTTTTAATTATTTATGAAACCATTTTCACTAAATATCTTATATATTAAGTGTATTAAGTGTATTAAGTGTAAATGTACATTTATACTTATCTAAAATATATTTAAAAATTATATATTATATTTATATTAATATAACTATATATATATATTAATAAATTTTTAAGTTTTTTTTATGTCCGACCCTTTATCAGCATTTTTAAAAAAAGAATGATAAAGGCCCCCCCTTTATCAGCACTACTAAACAAGCACTGATAAAGGGGGTCCCATTATCAGTGCTAAAAAAAGCTGATAAAGGGGTGATTTTATCAGTGCTTTTTTTAGCACTGATAAATGCACCCTTTATCAGTGCTTTTTTAGCACTGATAGAGGCACCCCCCCCCCCTTTATCAATACTTTTTTGTTAGCGCTGATAAAGGTGGGGCACTGCGAAAAACTGTTTTTGTGGTAGTGACTTTTCCGGCAAAAGTACGAGAAGAATTTTTTTAACATATACGGCATGAACAGATTTTTACGGTTTCATAGCGCCTCATTTTCAAGAAGCTTCCTCTACAATATTGCATGATTATTTTCAAAAAATCCCTTTTCTTTTAAAATTTCATGGAATTTTGTGAAAATAAAATTATTTTGAAGAAGAATGGATATTTTCCTCAAAAATTCATTTCAAGTGTTTTATCAAAACTATTTTCCATCTAAAATGACATTATTTAATATTTTTTTGTTTCAAGTATAATTTCTTCATTATTTAAATGGTTTGATTCTTCTTATGATGAAATGATATCAATTTTATTATATGAATTATGTTTTCATGGCATGATGTTTAAGAATCTCATTCTATTACATGGGTTATTCTATGATGTAGAATTATGATTTTGTGGCACACAAAAGATTTATTTCATTATGAGATGGGTGGGAACTATATCTCCCACCAATGCATTGGGTAAAGATTTATATCTCATGAGAAAGACATGGCTGTAATGGTAAGTTAATCCGGTTCAGTTATACAGGACTGGAATGATGAGTGAACTCGATTCAGAAAGGGACATTTTCCACTAAAAAGGTCTTGGAAGCAATGTCTTGGCTACTATAGAAATCATATCATGTGCATAGTGGTTTTCCATAATTACATATTTTATTCCCATGCTATTTTATTATGATTGATGTTCCTTTATGATATATGCCTTACGTACTTCCAAAATTTGTGTCTCTGCAAATGATTTTGATGTTTAGATTTTATGGTCATGATTTTTCATTCAAATGTTTATGGATTGATTTATGTTCTCTATTTTTACCCTTACTGAGCATTTGAGCTCACCCTTTTTATGTTTTATTTTCCCGAGGATATAAAGAAAGGTTTTAGGTATAAAAAAGGGAATATATTTATGAGAGATGTTGAAGATATTTAACCAAGATTAGTAGATTATGTTCCATGTTTCCAAAGACACTAAACTATTTTGGTCTTTTGTGGTTGGTTCTTGTTATGTATTAAGTATTCCACAAAAGTAATGTAATGTCCATGTAGGCCAAGATTTGGTCTCTATAAAAACCGTACCATTCCAATTCTATAACCACTCTTTTACCCTAATAATGTTCTTATGTCTCTGGAACAGTTCTTTCTTCCAAGGGGATTTTTGGAAACTTCTCATGTACCAACTCTTATGTACCATGAGCCTTATCATTATCGATGTCTGTCTCACCCCCCACTGTATCATTTACAGATGTCCTCTCTCTCATGGTATATGGCATTTCTAGCTTATATAACCTTTTTTCTGAGGGGTTTTATAATTAATATCCCCTAGTTTCCATGGTATATCCAATAAAGGTACTCATTGTTCCTCAAGGTGCATGTTTGTTAACTAAAGAGGCCATAATAAACACTTCTCTTCCCTACACATGTAAATTCGATAACATGGATTTATTTCCACTCTATAACTCGTATGGAATAGCATTTAACGATTTATTTGGTAATTGTTTTATTATGTATGCCTATATTGGTAACGCATAACCCCGAGAAGGATAATGGATGATGCACATGACTTAGCATTGATCTCACTATGTCCAACGGGGTTCTGTTCCTCCTTTCCCTCACACCATTCCAATGGGGCCTGTAAGGAGGATTGAGTTGGGATAGGATATAAAACTTTTTTATGTAATCAAGGACATCCCAGTTAAGATATTCTCCACCTCGGTCTGAGAAGAGTTTCTTAATCTTTTTACCAACATGGTTCTCAACTTCATTCGTGTATTCTTTGAACTTATCAAACAAATCTGACTTATACCTCATTAAATAAATATATTTATATTTATTAATATCATCATTAAAATTTATGTTGTATGAGTACCCTACCCTTTCATCAACTAGAAATGGTCCTCATACATATGTATGAACCAATTCAAGACGTTCTTTAACCCTTTCACCTTTACCATTAAATGGGGATTTGGTCATTTTTCCTTGTAAACATGAATGACATATGCCAAGTGGTTTAAGTTTGAAAGAATATAAATATCAATCTTGGTATCAATCTATAAATCCTTTCGCATTTATATGTATGAGCCCATGATTCCAAATTTGGGGTTGGTATGAGTCCTTTGAAGTATCTTTGATATCAATCTCAATTTCTTGGTTTTTTTAATCCAATACGTTCATACTGTCATATAACTGTGCCTTACCAAATAACACTATCATTGTAAAATAAGGAACATTCATTTCCAAACATGAAAAAAAATCCATATGTATCTCATCTAGATACAGAAATAATGTATTTAGTAATAGAGAACACATAATAACAACCCTTTAACACCAAGATCATTCTATTTGGAAACATGAGGTGGTATTCCCTGACAGCTACAACAACAAGTATTGATTTGTTGGCTGCTCTAAGATCAACCTTCCATCATTCAATCTTCCAGAATCAACACGGTCCATATATTTAGATTCATATGTGAGCACCAAAAGATGTATCTAATACCCAATTTGTATAAATAGGCAGATTGAATTTGATAACAAATTCACTCGAAGCATCACCTTGATTCTTAGGCTTGGTGTTGCTCTTCTTTCAGTGCCCTTTCTTTTCCCATGAGAAACAAATATCTTCATGTTCCCTTACTTCCCCTATTAAATTCATTTTCTTGGAAGGTCATGAAGAATCTTTGGGATTAAGGATCATTGAATTCCCTTTCCTCTTATTCACCATGAGGACCAAAGGCTTTTCATGCTTCATTTAATTGTCCACTTGGTGAATAAAGATTAGAATATTAGATAGAGAATTATCAATGTTTTTCATGTTGAAATTTACAACATGGTTGGAGAAGCTCTAATGGAGTGATGTGAGAATAGGATCGGTGCCCAGTTCTTTGGGGTGTTTAAACCATAGAACCCTTATTTTCTCATTGTATCAAACGATCTAGACTATAAGAGGCCTAGTTAGAGCACACTCTCTACGCTTAATCTGATAGTGTGCCTCAGAGATCTCTAATATTCATGTCATTCTCTTTCATAGTAATGAACACCAAGGTTCTCGATCATTCTATAAGCATCCATGATTCCATGAGATTTCATCATATCATAATATATTGATGATAGCATCAAACATTGAATATCTTCTGCATCTTCGATATGTTTCTCATAGATTTTGAAATCCTTAAAATCGCCTCTTTGGGAGAGGGTCATGTAATGAAAACTCCAACATGTAACTATTCTATTAACTGCATAGGATAACCCAATGGTGACTAAACCATTCTATGAGGTTACTTCCATGGACGATGTTGTCCATATCTAGAATTTATAATAGGGAAAGTGTGGTTGAGGGCCATGTCATTTTTATTCTGCCTTTAAAAGAGAATATCATTGGTACATTCATTGATACAATTTATTAGAAATAATAAATTAATGTTATTATTTCTTGCACTATTTTATCATGTCTAAATTTCTCTCACTAGTGAAATCTTAATTTCTAGTTTTTGTGACATTTAAGTGGAAATGATCCATATTCCCCTTCACATAACCCTAACAAGGGTTGTTCAAGCTATGAGAATGTATTTTGGAAGGAATGTCTTTGCCAACTGTGGGCTTGTAATTCGTTGATATGTTGAGTGGACACCCCAATCCTGAAATCCTGATTAGGGATTTATTTAACTCTTGCCTCCAATATAACAACATGTCATGAAAGGGAAACTCATCTTGATGTAATATGGTTAATTCAACCTGAAACCTTTCATATTGGCTTCTCGTATAAAAGTATGTGACCCATCAGTGATGGGTCAAACAGATAGTTTTATTGATTTTTTCCCTTAATCATGTAATGGAAGTCTCTGTCTGACTTAATATTTTATTTGAGGGATTTATCTATTATGTCTGTGTTGATTATTATCATTACAACATTCTTGTTAATATTATGTTGATCATACTTAAGTGATTAACTATGTCTTGGTACTATTTATAGAGATGTTCTGGTTTATTTTAGATCCATCTTGCATTCCTGTTTAATTCTTTAATTATGTGATTGTGACAACACAACCATAATGAAAAACAATTCAACTAACAGAAATAAAATAAAGAAAATTGAATGATCATGAACTTTTCTAATGGTTATATTATCTAGTGGTTGATAAATTAACCCTAACTCAGCGGAGAAACTCTTTGAGCCTTTTAGGTTCGTATTTATAGAATTCCACCTATCCACCTCTATATCTCCTGGGAGTAGTTTCGTCTCAGCTCCATCTGAAAACACATCAACTAGATTTGGAGTTACAACCATTACAAATGCTTTTAAACTCACACACAGGTGAGTGAATAAAGTGGTTTTTCATTAAAGAAACAATCGCCATACATGACCTATATATTAATGAAGATAAAGTTCGCATGCCAAAAAATTTAATCTAAATAAATAAATTAAAAGAAACCATCCACATATAATGTTTCTAGTCTAGCTCATGATCATCTATACATGCATTGATTTTTACCCAAAAACTAGTATTTAATTCTCTAATATTTCTTGTTTAGGATAAATCACGCGTGAATAAAATAATTATCATATTTAATTAATTAATCCTTTTATCATAAACAATTTTCTGAATTTCCATGAGATTATCATCCATCATAACTTTAAACAAATAAATTCATTTAAAGTTATCTTTGTATGAAACTTTCACCCTAGAGGAAAAAGAGTGAATTATTATTCATAACTAACCATGGAGTAGAAATTAACATTACACATATGTTAAATTAAACACATATATATATATAAAATAGCTATCACTTTTTGTACCCCAGCATTACACATGATCCATGGTACACATCTCAAAGGGTTTTTATAATATAATAATAAATTGTTGAAAATGTCCATAATTAGTATGAGTACACAGTGTGTAGTTACAACTACAGAACATGTACTATAGATCACTGTCCATATGAAGTACATGCCTGAGGATGTAACGCGTGACTGTACTTTAGAAATATATGGAGTACACTTCATTTCTAGTATGCCACACGCTATGTAGTATCTGTGTTACATGGTCTTCAGTTGGAAAAGTCATGTACAAGGTACACGGTCTAATCCTAACCTGAAGGGACTACACACAGTGTCCAGTGGGCCAGATGACATGTAATTCTGAAACTGTGTGCCGTTTATTTCTTATCGACATACTAAATCATTAGGACTATACAAATTCCATTGACATGAATTGTCATGGAAGACCAGACCCAGTGCATTGAATCTTGAATACATGGAGTGTACAACTGGATACAAATTATGAGTTCTGGTTCTGTACGGTAAAGAACCATTGGAACCTCTAGATGAGATGCTCTGTTTTATTTTAATCGAAATTAAAATATTATATTATATTTGAAAGGTGAATGAGAAACTAAAGAGGAGGAAGAGATCTTGAGATATATATTTGGGGAACGATTAACTTTAATTTAAACAACTAAATTATTAAATTCATAAATCATCAACAAATAATTAAATAACAATAAATTATTATGTAACCCCTCTGATACCACTTGAAGGTTCCAGGCGCTGGGGAAGCATGGTTGGTCCAGCACCCAACATTATTCATTACCATGATAAAGGGATATTCTGGGATCAATATGATGATTAACACAATTCTCCATGGAATAGAATAAAATATTTAGATAAATAAGGGAGAGGCCCAAAACCTTCATAGAGGATCTTTCAAATCATAGTTATAATTAATTTAATTAATTATTTAAAGAAAAGAATACATGTATCTTAATAATTTTCTTCATTTATGACGTTTATCATCCGGAATGACCCCTCAAAATTATCTCATTACGCTTGCAAGGATCCAAACTAGAATACATCTAGATGAAATCCACACGTGCTCTGATGGCCTCTGATCGACACCACTCATTCTATGGGTTCTTGGGAGGAGAAGAAAGTGTCTTGTATTGTTCATTCTTGATCACTTATTCTTCATCCTGGATGAATTTCACATGTTTTTGAGAAGGGTGGGAAGAATATTTGGGAGAGAAATTGAATAGATCCACAATTCTCAATTCACTAGGTGTGCAGTTTGGTACATGGCACAATAGATGTACATGACTATTTATTAACATGGGGCTTCTGTTATAGTATTTAATTGTTTAACAATAGTTAAATACATTCATAAACTTAGATAAAACCTATTATATTAATAATAATATTGGGACATTATTTATGGTGTACAAAATTATGCAAAATAGTATTATAAATTAAATTCATCATCACAAAACAATAACAGTGTTATTTTAATTTGTTCCAACTAGTTAAATAATTATTTATCTTCTAACATGTAATTATTTTACTGCATGACTAGCATTTGTCTGCTCGAACTCCACTATTATTTATTGAACACCCTAATAAATAATTAAATAAATTATTCTCTTAAATAAATAAGATTTTTAAAGACAAGTAAATAAATATTGATAAATGTCTAATAAAACTATTAAAAAAGTTTTACTCATAATCTAGTGAATAAATATTTATTTAATATATGAAATCATGTTAACATGTATAAAATTATTACACTATCTTGAGAATAATATTTATCAATTAAATTCAAATAGATTTCAGCATATACCACTAGAAACACATAGTGTGTGACCATCTTGGATTTTTTCTCATTGGCATTAGGCGGGCTTGCCTAAAGTACAAGAGTACTATCTAGCAATGGGTCAAGACAACCAAGATAATGAACTTAATTATTGAAAAATTAAAATACACATATGAATTATTGCTGTGTAATATAATTCCATTGTCACAATATCTCATCAACATGGTTTCATGATAGTTTCATAAACTTTTATGCTTGATATGTCATTCTATGACTACCTAAAAAAACTCTTTGTTACACCATAGCCATAGAATTTCATGTGACTATTCTACTTCAATAAAAGAGCTGATATATCAACTTCCATAAATGGATGGGATAAATCCTTCCTCAACTTATCCATTAATAACAGGCCACCCATGATCACCCAATCTACCCTACATCCCACTAACAATCTGTCTGAATGTTTTCTTCAGTAAATCAAATTGTGTGAGTCGTGAAACATATTAATGACAATATTAACATCTATGGATCATTACAAACCCTGAAATATTGAAATATTGAATGACCAAAGACAATGAGAATTCCTTCTAATGGGTACTTTCTCATAATGTCATGTCCTCGAGATTACCATGGGTGAACTTCATGAGAAGAAACCTCATTTACTAACGTGTATTGGAACTTGATGGTCTGTATGTTAAGTGTCACATCATAGTATTTCATCAATCCATAGAAATATATTTCGGAATATTGTTATAGCATTTCATGTTTCTCATCATAATAGGGAACTTACATGACCTTATCAAAGTAACAAATACTCTAGGACATTATTACATCATAGTCATACAGAACAATGAACAAAATCTAATAATATGATTAATATATAAATACATTAAATATCCATGTAATCGAAGTACAAAAATATTGTTATAGGAAACCTACTCTGACAGATTTTCCATGCAAAAACAATTGTGTGGGGAATACCATACTGATTTCTTATAAGAGTGTCCATCATTATGAACTTATAATTTTTAACATGGGACTTACATTTATGTATTCCAAACTCATTTATCATTGAATGAAACATGATGATTTATGAATCCATTTTTTATGATCTATATGGAACAATTAAGTATGAAAATAAAATGAAAGTGATAGGTGATCCAAGAATTATAAATCACTTTAGTTCATTGAATAATGTTTTGTAGAATGATATATAATTATGGGATTAGGAGTGAAACAGTATAATTTGTTGGCCTTTTCCATTTTTTTGTATTAGTTGTTATCCTTCACATATGTTTATTATTAAGTGTTTTATTTTGTTTCTACATTTTCTATGTTTCTTTTGTGATATCAAGATATATCATGCCTCAATATTCATGTTTATGACTCTCATATATTTTATGCCCCGTTGATATTTCTATTGTATAACATGTATTACCTTCTTCATATTATTCCATGTTTATTAACTTACCAAGATTTATATATCACCTCTTTCTTATGTTTTATACCAGGTTATCCCGTGATTTTTTATCTATGATCATGTTAAGGAAGTTTTAAATAAATATATTGTATTTACTTATTTATGTGGTTATGTAATGTACCTTATTTCCAAATACACTCTACTTATCGATCTATTGGATTTATCTTTTGTGTACTATTATGTAACAAATCATGAATTAATGTGTAATAAAGGGAAGGGTTGTCATAAAATCGATCTAACTACACACCTTTCGTGACATGACCTAGTGATATGATTTTTTTGATCACATTATATTTATGAGAAACTAAGAATTATTGATTTTACAGTTACATTATGTGTTTGGTTATTAATTATGTGAGAGCACAAATTAAAGTGACATTGGTAGGACAAAGAGTTATATGTTATTAAAGAAATTTCACTTATAAATTTAATTTATTATAAGTTTAAATGAATGTTTCATAGGAGAATACATATTGTTATTGGGATTTTATATTTATATACTTATATTATTTTGGTTATTATCATGTCAATGTTAGTTTTTTTTATTTTAGGATACATGATCAAGACGATGAAGTAGAGAATGTTTGGACTCCAAAACCCAATATTTTTTATAAATGAATTGTAACAACCTAGGTAATGAATAAATATTTGATTTTAAGGTTTATTAGTATATTTTTATTCATTATATTAATATTATTTAATTTTTCAAAAAAAAAGAAGATAGTTTTAACTAACCACTTTTATTATAAGTTTTTATTAAAAAGATAAATTAATAAACTATATAATACTAATTTAATAAAATCAATATTATTTTTAATAACATAATATAAGAATTTATTTAGGGTTAATGTTTTGAATTTTATGAAAAAAATATGTGTTTTCCAGAAAATAGTGATCTATAACAATTTTTGTAAAAATGTCACTTATTTTTAATAAATTTTGTAATTTAAAAGTACCATTATGTTTTAAATATGATTTTATATTACGTAATTATTATTTATTTACTTTAAATATAGATAATTTCTTTTGAATACATATTATATTTTATTATTTATAAGTTAGTTTTTTGGTGTAAAAACAAGATTTTCCTTAAAACAGTGTTAAAATGCATAATGTTTCTCTGTTATTATAAATTAAAATTATACATACAATGTAATATTTGAAATTTACTTTATATATTATATATCAATAAATATTATTTATTTTCAAACAATTATTACTATTATTATTGTATTTAATAATAAATTATATTTTTCTTGAAAAATTCACTTCTTGAAAATAACATTTTCCATCGTGTCTACAGGTTTATTATTAAATAAATATTTCCAATTATATAGATTGAATTTAATTTTATATTCTATATTTATAATCCTAATAATTTATTTTATCTAATAATTTCAACATATTTTTTTAACATTATAAATAGTTGATTCTGTAAAAATTAATTACCACGACTAATGTTAAAATTCATCTATTAGGGGGTAAAAATAATAAGATATTGGTAAAAATGACCATAACATATTTCAAAAATATATTTTATGGACATATTTAGCAATTAAAATATCCATTTACCTTGAAATATCAATTTTAGATTTATATACCTTGTGAAAGACATTGGTACACTATTATATTTTAAAAAATTATAGGTGTACCAATAAACCCACATGAAATAGGCCACCACTTATTCAATCCTCTTCACACCATCAAATTCATTTGTATATACCAACACATAACAAAATTTTTTCCTAACATACATTAAAATAACATGGAGACTTTTATTTGATTATAAATCAATCCTATGATGGATTTAGGTGCTTATAGAAGGAGGTTGTCCAAAGAAGATGTATCCCTCTTTACCGAGCATTAATATTTTATTTCATCATTGAATGCGTAGAACAATTTTAAAATTATAATTATATGTTACAAAAAATATCTATTATACTAGTCATATCATGAAATAGTTGGACATGAGTTCCATTCTAACAAATCAAAAATTACTTATGAATCGTTTTGCTAAATTATCCAAAAAAATTCCACGAACATTTTCTCAGATAGAAGTTAGTCACACTATCTGAACGAATATGACGATTTTAAATGTATAATAGAAAATTTGAGTAATTACAAGAAAATAGTTTGTTATATTATGGTGAAGATGGTTCCTACACCTAAAAATTCCCAATGTGTCATTTCCCAAAAATATCAAAATATTATAAATGTGTTTTCTTGGTTTTCATTATGTCTAATAACATTTTACTAAAATTTATTTCATTTTTAGATAAAAAGAAACCCTTGGAGTAATACCAGTCACATAGTGCATTAAATTTTCATGAGGATAATTCCTAAAATTTTAAAAATAAAATATGGATAATTTTCCTACATTTTCAAAAAAAATTAAAACGTGTTGTTTCAGTTTTGACTATGTAACTTTCATTTTTTACGAAAATTAATATCAATTTTTAATATAACCAACACCTGATATCATACCGGTCATACCATGCCTTTTATTCATGTGATGTGACTTCTTATGTTGAAAAATGTTATATGGATCATTTTTCTAAGGTATCATGATAATCTGAAATGGTTTTCTCAATTTTGTGAATACCACTTGCCTTTTTTACAAAAAACAATGTCAATTTTAAATAAAATAACAAAAATGGTGTAATACAAGTGACATTTTGCGTATCATTTAAGAGAGGATTATTACTACATGTTAAAAATTATTTATTAATCCCTTTCTAATGTATCAAAAAAATCTTAATGGGTTTTCTCATTATTTAGTATGTAACATGCGTTTTTCTAATAAAATGCCATTTTAAAATGTAATCAATGCATATGAGTCATACCAATCACATAATGTGTTAGTTTTAAATTTTTTTTATTCATTCACATTACAAATTAATTTTTAATCATTTTAATAAATTATAAATACATACTACATTTTTACTTTTTTTTTAGTGATTGAAACTTTTGGAATTAAAATTTCAATTTTAAACTCACAATAGACACGTTGAGACATACCAAAAATAACATGTAATGGATTGATGTGAAGATAATTAAAACACATAATAAAAAATTTATTAATATTTTTAATAATGTATCAAAACATATGAATGTGTTTGGTTTGTTTTTAGATAATGATTTTCATATTTACAAAAAATAATGAACATTTTAAATAAAATGAAACACCTAGATTTTAAACATTATAAAGGACTTATTAAATAGTTTATAAATGCATAAAAACAATTTTAATTCCTTTTTTTGAGTAAGTTACTTATCATTTTTACTAAAATTAAAGTATGTTTTAAATAAAATAACCCATATTAAGTGATAATGGTCACACCATGTAATGGATTGTGGTATAACTGATTCTAATTCATGAAAAATTACATATAAATTTATTTAGTAATTTATAAAAACAATATTATTGTGTTTTCATTATTTTCTGTATGTCACATTCCTTTTTTTCAAAAATTAATGTCAATTTAAAATAAAGACACATTTTGAGTCATATCATTCACAATGTGCATTGTATTGAGGATATGATGATTCCTAATCATATAAAATTATTTATAGATTATTTTCATAAATTATCAAAAAAATATGACTTAATTTTCATGCTTTTGGGTGTATCATATTTTTTTTTCTAAAATGACATTTTAAATTAGAAACAAATCCTTTAAGTCATACTAATCACTTCTTGTGTTGGATTCATGTGAGAATGATTTATAAATTTTCCAAATGTATTATGAATCATTGTACATGTAATGAACCACTTCTTCTTTTTGTATTTAGAATATAATGACACATTACATGGATTTAAGTGATATATCCAAGACACCAAAAGGTATCAATAATTTCCAAAATGTTTAAAATGTAAGTGGCTAATGATTTACCTATTAAGAAGTAATCCACTCACCAAACAACCATAACTAATAAACAAATAAATTAATAATGATAAAAATCTGACCACTCGAGCATCATATTTATTACAAAACCACACTAAAATATGTTATAGTATAAGCCAAACCAAAAAACAAGGTGAAATTTTGAAGAACAACTAAAGACTCCAAGATGACTATAAGACTCTATACTCTATAATCTTCATGCCCCAACATCACCAAATAGCACATGTATCACGTGGTGGTTTTAAATACATGTAATAAATTACCTTTTTACATGTCCTGAATGATAGCGTATACAAAAGCACCAACGTTCCAAAGAAGGGTTGAGTATAAAATTCAGAATGTTATCACTAGTGACATCCCTACTCAAGCCACTAGGATAGAAATTTTAAAACATTTATATATCATAGTTTATATAAAAAAATTTCCCAAAATTTTTTAAAACATATTATTAATAAGTTTCAAAAACATTTTTAACCAAAAGTACACAAGTTCTATTTTTACAAATTTTCTAGCAAGTCACATTTCTTGAAATACAACCAAATAATATTTAAACAATTTCTCAAAATTATTTTGGCATAAACACTTTATTCCACTTATCAACACATCCAAAAATTCATGATTTTTTATTATAGTTCAATACTCCTGAGTAGTATCTAATAAATCTATCATATCATCGCAAGGAAATTTTTTCCCATATTCAATTACACCTTTGGAACTGAGAAAAAAAGTAAAACTTCACCCAAGAATCAAAAATGTAAAATGAACTCGTACAGAAGTATTCCCAAAAAACATGTCAAAACTAATTCAAATAAAATCAACCATTTGTCAAAAACCCTTTTCCTTCAATCCATTTCAATAAAAAAATCTTTTTTATTGAATTTTGTTTCCAAAAAATAATTTAAATATATCAAAAAATATAAATTTTAATATAAATATTTGAAATTCCAGAAGCCAAACCACCTAGGAAAAAAATTCACCATTAATATAAAACTCCATCCAAACCATTCATCAACACAATAAAATATTTATTCAATACCTTGCACAGAATTATTATAATAAAATTATTTTATTTAAATAAATTCGAAACTGAGACAATTGATTCTACAAAGAAGAGTCGAGATTGAAGCCACATACCACAAAGGTTTTTATACAAATTGTGAATAGTTTAATAATGGTCATGAAACTGGGAAATAGTTCCATGAATCTGCCTTATATTTCTTCTCCAATCAACAATAAGAACAAATCTCAACATATTTTCCATCCAAAATCATAGATCTACCCAAAAAGGGGGTATATCTGAGATACCTATTAGGAATGATATGTAGATCTAATTATATATATAAAAACGTGACAAGAACAAAGAATAAAGATTACATACCATAATAATGGGGATTTGAAACACCATGGAAGGACTCTAGATCGATTACCATCACCTTAAGAGAGGTTCTCCAACCATCAATATAGAGGAATAGTGAATTAATGCCACAAACTCTCTGAAACAACTCCTTTATAATTTATATAGATAAAAAAAACATAAATAAAGGGTTTCATTCCAAAATCCAGGGTACTACATTCTCCCCACCATTGGTATTTTTGTCCCCTGATAGTAGAAAACCATCATTGCCTTGATAGAGATTCGGCCATTTCTCCTTCATTTCCTTCTCATGTTCCCATTTCCTTTCCTAATTTTTAAAATGTTACCATAAAACCTGTACTAGACCAACACTTTTACCATACAGGAATTTATCATTTCAACCCAAAATCTGCACTGGGTTTTGTTCCAATGAATAATTTGTCTCTAAGTTAACACAATCCCATCTGATCACATGGTTAGGATCAGGGTGATACTTTTTCAGTAGAGAAACATGGAAAAAATTATTTCCTAAACAAAAACATAGTGGAAATTCCAACAGGTATTCTATCTCACCAACTAGTTCTATTATATATAAATACCATATATATATATCCTGAGTATAACATTGCATACCTCCCAAAACAATGATGTCGAAACTTTTAAGAAATCTACAACAACACTTGATTTCTCACTGGGAATAAAAACAATATTTTATGATGTTCTACATTCAATTTCTGACAACTATGAGCCATATTCGTATATATCCTGATCAAATGACTATTCTCCATTATTTCTGGACAAGCATTGGCTCATCTATTAAAGTCTCACCTTTTTCGACCAAACAATTTGGAGAATGACACAATCACTCATACAATTATCCAAAATGAAAAATATGTATTAAGTCTTGATAGCTATTATTATATTAAAAATACACTATGAGAATATTATCATCCCAATAGCCCACAAAATCCTTTATAAATTCCTAAAACATGTCGTCCAATGTCTGTATCATCCTTTTGGATTGGCCATCTAACTGAGGGTGATATGCCGAAGTCACAGTCAACTGATTCTCAATGGATTTCTATAAGGATTTCTAGAAAAGAGATGTGGACATAAAATCTATGTCAAAGACGATCAAACCAGTTGTGCCATATCCCTTTACTAATTCATGGTTATATATTTTATACAAATCCTCTATCATATATGATTCCTTATTTGGGAAAAATTAGCTGACTTGGCGAGTTGAACCACTATCACCCATATGGAATCGTGTTTCCAAAGTGTTCTTGGGAGACCTGTAACTAAATACATAGATATCAACTCCCACATCTATAAAAGGATATTTAATGACCGGTACATATCTATTTTACATTGATTTTCTGCCGTAACTTGCTAACAAGTCAATCACCTTGAGAAAAACTCATCCACCATCCATTTTAAACCAATCCACCAAAACTATACCTCCAACACCTAATATATCATTGTTATTTCCAAATGTATATCACATATCATGTCGTGGTAATCATGAATTTATTGTTCCTAATAAGCCTTAGGAATAATAATATGATATTTGAACCGCAAAACTGCATTCTTTTCATGTTTTTAGGCCCCACTGGACTCCCCGCCATTATGTTTATTTCTCCTAAACAAGCATTTCACATCAAATTTTTTTGCCTCTTTAACCATCATTACCAAATAAAAAATTATAGAAACTGAAAGTAAACTAATAGTATCATCTTTTTCATCATATTGCATAATCTAGTCAACTAAGACCGACATGAAATTCCAATCATCTTATGCATCTTTTTCTAATTGAGAATATGAATTTATTCTTAATGCATCATCCACCGAATTACTTTTTCTCAGTGTATACATCAAGTCAAAGTCAAACATTTAGAGACACTCTATCTATATTATTTTCCTATGATTTAAATGTGAATATGATAAAATATGTTTCAGGATTTTATGATATGTGAACACAGTAAATTTCCCACAAAGGAGATACTGATTCCATGTCTTCAAGGCATGGATTTCTGTAACTAACTCTAAATAGTTTTTTTTTAATTATTATCATTCACTCTCAACTACCTTGAACAATAAGAAACCATTTGTTATCCTTGCATGATAACACATCCTATCCCGGATCCCAGAGAATCATAGGACACAATGTACCTTTGTCTGAATTCTAGAAATATCAAGATAAGTTTTGACGTATGATGGAATTTCAAATCTTCAAAAGACATTCGACGTTCCTCATTTCATTGGATTAGATAATTCTTCTTTGTCAAAGCATTCACTAGTGTGCCTAGTCATGTTAAGTCATATAAAATCATACATATTAACTATGTATACCATGAAAAAATTATATCTCAAAGAAATTACTAGAAGGATTCAAAGAATAACATATTATATCTTCTCTGGATCCACAGAAACACCTTTTTCAAAATTAACATGGTTAAGAAAGTGTACCTCTAGTATCCCGAAACACACACTTTGAAAATTTTTTATACATACGATGACCTCTCATGATTTAGAATACCATCATCATGTTTTTTTCAAGATCATCACTTTTCCTTGAATAACCCGATATGACATCTAGAAAAAACCACAAAATATGAATATAGATACCTCTGAAATATCAGATTCATCAATTCCATAAATATTCTTAGTGCATTAATAGGACTGAATGGCATGAAAATGCATTCATAGTGGGTATATCTTCTTTTGAAATATGTAATTAGAATAATCTCCATCCAAAATCATAATTTGTTATATCCTGATCACAAGTCAATTTTGGAGAACCACTGAGCTCCCCTAAATTGATCGAATAGATCATCAATGTATGGAAGTGGATACCTATTATTTATAATAACATGGTTAAGCTTAGATAATCTAGACACAACCTTAGATTTCTATATTCTTACATCACAAACTATATTGGTGCTTCCCATGAAGATTTGATCATCCAAATGAAGCCTTTTCTTTCCAGCTCTTCCAACTTCACTTTAAATTCCCTTAACATTGTTGGTTCCATTTGTTAGGACGTGAGTGAGATTTGACAGATCCATAGAATGAGATCAATTTTAAACCCCACTTCCAATACCATTGTTAACCTAGAGGAATTATTATAAAACTCCCCTTTAAATTGATCCAAAATAGAAGGAAGATGGTATCCTCAATCCCTTCCGTTGATGCCAAGAACAACGCCACACACTCATAAGTGATTATTCTCACTACTGGTGCTACCAAGGATGTTTCAATAGCATTTAAAACCCATTATCCTTTAAAGAAATTCCCAGCAGCATACTCATTCATGAATGTAACTATAATTCTATTATAGTTTATGTGATCTTAAACATTTATATATAATCCATACCTAGGATAACATCCTAGATATCCATATCCACCAATGAGAAGTCCCATTTTAGCTTGGCACCAACAAAAGTTATAGAACATGCTCATCACAAGAAGGCTCTACATTCTCGTTCATCGAGAGGAGTTGGAATATCATTCACATAGAATATAATCTCATGTTTTACATGTAGAAAATCAATAACAAGAGATTAAATAAAGGAATGTGATGTACCAGTATCAAACAACACTTTCATAAGGGTAGAATTTTATAGAGTCATACCTCTCACCGTAGATGGCCCAGCCAGATCATCCAAAATCATCTTCTTAGATACATTCAACTGCTTCATTTTTGTAGTATCCTATTTGTTGGATTTTGGAGATTTCACATGCCGAGGAGTCATGGTGTTCCATGTATCACCATGGGAAGCTTTTCTTGGCTGAAGAGACCAATCATGTTTTCCTCATCCAGTCGAATAATAAGATTCATGTGACACCTGAGAGGTGTCTTGATCACCTGACCTCACAGCACTCTGATTTTTTTTTCAAGATGTCCCATCGTGTTGAAATTATGGAATTCTCAAGGTAGTGTTGTGAACTCATTATTCAAGTTGTTGAAGGATCCACATTAGAAACAACATTCCATTATTGTGTGTCTTTCAAGAAGATTTATCGATCTAGCTATCTTGTCGAGTTTACAATATGACCTTACAAATAGGATTCCCTCTACCTATTATTCCAAACATTTCAGTTCCTAGAATTACTTGTAGGTATTATCATACTTCTTCCTCCCATAGTCAATGTCGTACGACATTCATCCAATGTCACTCTATTCGTCATCGTGGTATAATCTCTAATACAAAGCACATATATCATAGAATGAATATATTTCTTTATCCCATATTTGAAGATGTGCTATTTCAAGGCCACACTCAGTGCGACAACTAGTGCACATCGCACTAAATTCATGAATTTTGCAGCAAATTCAGTGATAATGATATTTTTTCACTTTAGGATGATGAAGTCCAACTTTTAATGATCCTGAATGTATGAGGATATAATTGATTATTAAAAAATTCCACAAAATCCTCCCAACTGGAAAATTGATCCATTCTATCCTACAATAGTAGTTACCACTTAATGGAATGCATGATACTCCAGCATATACATAATAATATGGACCATTATCTCCGTTGGTGTGCTAATGAATTCGATGATAAAATTCATCATATTGAGCCATAAATCCACCTTCTCTATTCCAAAATCACTAAGGAATATGGGTGGATTATATTTCTAGAATAGGATGGAATGTTCACCTTGTCCTATCTCATCACTCTATTTCCCAATGTCTATATATAGGAATTCTTAGATGATACTATGAACTAGTTGTTGGTTCACCAGTGGTTTAGGTGTGACCAAATTCTCTACAACGTCATTATGTTGTTTTCTAGGATGCTTACTGTGTTCCATTTTTAAACAAAAAGAAAAATCAATAGGTCTATATCTTTAAAAACATATGGCCTAAAATTTTAAATTATATCACATAAACTAACACAACATTGCTTTACAAATCATCCCTTTACAAAGTTTAACAATTTCTTGAAAAAAAATCATTCCTTTTATTTTAAAAATCAACCCATTTCCAAAATTTACCAACTATTCCCTTTTCAAAATCATACTTTCAAAAAATAATTTATTTTTTTTCAAAAAACAACACATTGAATGACATCAAATATCATTTTACCGTAATTAAATATGTAATCCTAGCGAAATATAATTACACTAATTCATTTCATTCTCATCTTATTGGCTAAACCCATGAAAAAGATATTCCCAAATTCTGTAAGTGTCTCAAAAACACTTATATAGCCATCTCACTATTATTAGGAAGTTAATAATAAAATTTATAACAAACTCTTTATATTAGTAACATTTCACGTTCCAATATTACTTCTATTTTTTTTATTCTAACCCATGGAATAGACAAGAAAGAATTCAATGCCAAGACCATCAAATTGAAGACCACGTTTTAGGAAAGGACCAAGCATCCTAATACCATTTGTAATGACCCACTTATTTAATTTTTCTAGTGATTACATTGAATCATTACATGCCCATAATAGACAACCCCACGATGCCAAAGGTAGAAAATAAAAGATAAAGGGGTTGAAATGAATGTGGGGGATAATTTAGACTTTATGAAATAAACTATTAGCCAATAAACTATAACAAAACTAACACATTGTAATAAATGATATATACAAGACAACTCAACCATCATAATTATTACAAAACGACATTAAAATATGCCACAGTGGAAGCCAACCTACAAAAAAGGTGAACAAAGGAAGAACAACAAATGAATCCTCAATGATCACAAGACTCCATGATCCACAAACTCAATGATCCAACATCACCAAATAGTCCATGTATCATGAGGTGGTGATAAATCCTTGTGATAAATTACCATTTCCTATGTCCTAGAAGATAACATATACAAAAGAACCAAAGTACTAAAGTAGGGGAGAGTATAAAACTCATTATGTTTTCCCAAATGACTTACCTACTTGCACCAATATTATAAAAATATAACAGCATTTTTATAAAATATTTTATATAAAATTATTTCCCAAAATGTTTATAGCTAAATATAAATAAATAACATAACCATTTATAGACAAAATATCACATTTTAAATTTTAACAGATTTTCCAGAAAATTAAATTTCTAGAAAAATAACCAAACAAGGCTTCAACCCATTTCCCAAAATCCTTTTGGCATTATAGTTCTATTCCACTTATCTGCACATCAGACAATGCATGCTTCCTTTTTTACATTTCCATACTCATTAAATGTCTCTAGTCAATCTACCATGTCATCAAAAGAAAGTTATTTCTAATGTTCCCCTTTACCTTTAGAACCAAGAACAATATCATATTTAAAATATTCCTCATAAATGAAATAATAACTCACACCCAAGTAGGCCAAAAACCATGCCAAAACCATTTCAATAAAATCCTCCTTTTATCGAAAACCCTTTTTCAATCAAGCCATTCAAATAAAAAAACATTATTTTGAACACCATTTTCCTTTAAATAATTTCAATAATTCATTAAAATTCATATTTTAAAATAACCATTTTAATATCAAGAATCAAATCCATTTTCATCAACAATTTACCAATAGTACACAATTCCATCAATACCATAAATCATCACAAAAGAAGATTTATTCCTCCTACATGACACTAATTTGATAATATATTTCATGTAATAAAATCAATATGTGACTAATCCAATCAATTCTAGCAGGTGGAGTCGATATTGAATCCACCTACCTTGATTGTTTTGATGAAAACCAAAAATGGATGAAGAACACTTAGAAAAATGGGTATGAATTCCTTTAGAATACCTTAGATCTATTTTATAATATATAATGAGACCAAATGTCAACAGATTTAGAATAAGAAATATTATATTTACCCATAACGGTCATATATCATAGATACTGGGAGAAGATAGGATGTTTATCTAAGTATATATAAGAAAACATGACAAAAACGAAGAAGAATGATGGCATACCTCAAGAATTGGGCCTCAAAACATCAATAAAATGATCCAAATCGATTCCAATCATCTTATGAGAGGTTATCCAACCTTTTAAATAGATTAATCTACAATTTTGTCTACATAGGAGAAAAATGTAGCCTACAGAATCAAAAACGTTTGAGATTCACTTTTTAGGGTCTCACTTTAACCACGGTCCTAGTTTAGTCACATGGTTTGACAAATATTGTGATAACCATGTGTTATATACTGCCTTGGTAGACCCTCACATGGCCTCCTTTCTTGGTCTCCTTAACCATACACCAACCATAGGGATGACACTATCCAAAATCTATAACTCTCCATGGATTTTCCTAGGATTCTACTTGGTTTAGAAAAATTATGTCCATCACGTGTGCTTCCCCTTTAGCCAAAACAACTCATGGAATGTTCTTGAAACCCCCACAAAAGTCACCCATAAACATTATATACATAAAAAAAAAATAGGTTACATACCTGAAACTAGGGGTACTATAGTGCTATATTATCAAGATAATATGAGACTATTTTCAATATTTTCGATTAGGGGGACAAGTTTTGAAATAAAATTTCGATTTTAAATAGATACTAGAAACTTTGAGAAAAAATGGGAAACAACACATATTAGTTTTATGTTCAGATGATTTCATAATTTTATAAAATACTTATGGATCATTTTAATAATGTATAAAATTCATATGATATTATTTTATAGATTTAGAGTACTGCAGCTCTCTTTTTTACTAAAAATAATGTTAATTTTAAAATAAAAACACACATGGAGACATACGAGACATACCATGCATCAGATTGAGATGTGTCTAATTATATCATTTAAAAAATAAATAGGTATGGTTTCATATTGTATCAAATCAATAATAATTAATTTTATTGATATTTGATTATGTGATGGCTCATTTGAACTAAATTGAAAATTATAATCTGAAAACATCAAGAATGAGTCATACCGATCACACTATATATGAGATTGAGGTGTAAAAAATTGAGTGTGACATTTTTCTTTCTTTAAAATATATAAAAAATATATAAAAGATAGAAGATGTTCCATTAAAATTTATGAATAAACTGTATTGGCGTGGGACTTGGCCTTTTCTACGATCTCATGCGAAGCCTTCATGGCCTAAGGGGATGTTAAACAATAAATCCATGATGTATTGAATATTTGGGATCCTTTTAGAGATGAATATATTTATTGAGGATTCTAGATAACCACTTAAACATACCTTATATCCATTTAGTGAGGTATTACATCCTGATACTTCAAACACTTCATGTCTCATGCGACATGGGGTTTCCTCTTCGACGAGAATGGAACATGTTCTTTTCAATCACTCATGTGAAAGAACAACTTTAAAAATCCAATCCAACTCAAGAAAAATTAACCACATGTCTATGAAAAATATATACTATTTTAGTAATAATATTAATAGCTAAATTAAACATAAATAAGAAACAATTCATTCCCAGTAACATTTCTTTAATCTAGTATTCCAAATAATAAAATTTTATAATCATCCACCGTGGATACTTGCGATAAATTTTAGAATCATAATATGAAATAATGGGATAATTAACCACTTTACAATAAAATAACATTCATGTATTAAACAAATTCCCATTAAAACTTTTAACCATTTGGGTTGGTGTAAAACTCTTATATAAACATTTTTCATTTAATGTTATACAGAAAAATGGAATAAAAAATTAAATATTTTCTTATTATACTAATAATTAGTGTATCTCATTATTTATTCATAAAAACATTAACAATTACTGTAAATATATTATTTTTCAATGATTTCAATAAATTATTTTTTTTCATATGAGTTTGTATTGAATGAAAAAAATATATCTTCCCCTTTCTCCATTATAGAGACAAAAATCTCCATTATAAATCATCCACCTTATTTTATGGTAATAAACATCATTATTAACTATATTGTATTTTGAAAATACATTACTCTCCATTACTAATTATTTTCCCCTTTTGATAGTATTAAACATCCATATAGCCCTTTATATCATTCAAATAAAACAAAACTCTAGAGAATCCATTTTGTCTATATAGACTGTGGTAATGTTTATTATATCCTTTTCAATATTTCAAGTGATGATAGACACAAATACGACATCATATTTATTTGGTCATCAAAATTAGAACACCCCTATTCTCAGGTATTTTTTTGACAATTTTTATTAGTTTTTTTTAATAACATTGAGAAGATAAATAATTGTTAATATTGTATGTGAAAATTCATATTAGTGATAAACTAGTGGAATATTTATGATGATGAGCCGGTGAATAGGTATCTATATACATCATATAAATAGTTTGACCACCTATAATAATCTAATGATTGTGAGATTATATCTAATATAATGGTGGGATGATATAATTTCACTTCATGTGCATTTAAAAGAATAAATTTTAGTAAATACATTTCACTAATGTAAATATGATATGCTACTTATATGTAATTCAAAAGAATTTTTTATAATATATCATGAATCTAATTTTTTATCATATAACCTACATAATTCTACCACTTAGTAATGTAAAACAACTTTAGTGTTCTTTTTTCTATCGCCTCCCACCACCCATGATAGAAAACGAGCAAGGTAAATATTCTATGTTTACTTTAAATATGATAAGTAAATTTACTCAAAATTTCATCTAAAAGGATAACAAAATCTAACAAATATGTAGTGGGAAGTCACCTCTTCATGATATTTGTATACATATTAACACCATTTATTCTGATCATTTTGAAAATAAAATATTTTCTTTATTATATGTAATATTGAGAAAGATATCCAAAATATTATATAATCATTTTCATATTAATGCTTCACATGAAGAAATATATTTCTAAGGACATATCCCATAAAATATCTCAATCAAAGTAAGTATTCACCTAAATTTGTTGTCAGTAAATACTCTAAGACCATGTATGCTACCCACTTATAACAAAACCAATTTTCATAATCATTCGAGTATGATTTTTATCGAAAATATCTTTATTACTAATAAAATGTAGACAGACAAATTATTAAGAAATATTTTTAATGAATTGTTAATTTCCTTTTTAAATTACCTACATGGTGGTGGAAGTGTTTGTAATTTTTATGAAATATATCATATATTTTCAAAAATAATATCAGATTCACTACCATTATATTATTTCATACAAAATAGATTCATCAACCAAAATAAGTAAATTGTTGTGAAATATTTTTTATTTTTAAATAATTCAATATGTACAATAATACGTTTACATTTGATATTACCCACAGACGTTTTATGTTCAGTCACCAAATTCATTCCAGTATTTAGTTTTTATTTTTTGACCACCCTATCATAAGAAATTTTTTGTTAAAACATTATATGAAACATATAATGAAAATATTATATATAAAATTTTTATTTCAATTTATTAATAATTCAAAATACACATCATGTTTAGTTGGTTTATTTTATAAGATGATTTGGATCAAAAAAATAAATATGTGGGTCATCCAGATTGAGTGAGATCAACTCCAGTGCTTCCAAAAAACAAAAAAAAATTAATCAAATAAAATTAAGAATATATTTCATGTGTTTTGAATATAGGGTTTTACCCCTGCATTATAAGAATAAAAATGTTTTTTTTCATATGTCATTTTTTTCTCAAAAGTATCATATAGTTCATTTTTACACTACAAATTTATCCTCATCCAAAATGAGTTTTTTCATAGAAAAGATACAATGATTAATGAACCAAAAATAATTCCTCACATATTTTAACATTTATGTATTAGTAATATAAAATTATCTAGAAAATATGAATAGTTATTAAAATTAACGATTATATTATATCCTTTTTTAGATATACGTGTTCATAAAATGAACCTTATGTATATATTCACAACTGAAGATCCTAGTTATCCAAACATTAGAATCTAATTAAAAAACTAAAGTGAAACAATGTTTGTAATGGGAGACCCAAATGTTTCATCTTCATATTTAATGTAAGAAAAGTATTTTCATATTTTAATGTGGTCTATGCATCATGTTGTAATAATAATAAATGTTTATGGGGGAACTGAAAATGAGAAGGTACTCCCAGAATATCCTTTTGATTTATTAGTCAATTAAGTAGATTGTCTTGATCTGACCATCAATATCATGTAATTTTTTCCATATTTAATACCAAACATTTCGTCAAAACTTTTTTTATCATATATTATTAGATTTTTATTGGAATGTTTTTTAAATAAATACTTCAGCTTCCATTGTATTTTTAGAGTTCCATGATACAAAACATTGAGTGGCATAATTGAATATTATAATATCTGGATCATAATGTGGAATAGGGAACTCATAAATCTTCTCTTAAGAAACCTCGATCCCTAATATCATGTGATATTTTGGGGGCTCTTTATTGCACATCTTATCTCTCAGGATATTTTAAATCACATCCCTTGAAACAAGGTTGTGTTTTTGTGTTGACATATAAAAATAACATACAATATTACCCTTTTAAATTTTAGATATATAATGATTTCAAAATGTTTTTGATTCAAATTTATGATAATGAGTAATGAAAAAATGGATAACCTCGTATAAGGTTTGTGGTTATAGGAAATTAATATCCTCAAATCTATATAAATCATTTGGTTCTTTATGTGCAGATCATTTTTACACCTCCAATTTTATTTTATCCTTTCTAATATATTGGTCTTACAAACAATTCCAAACTATAATATTGTGATGTTTATGAATTTTTAACAACAAAAATTTCATCAAATTTTATGTACCTTATTTTGGTTCTATCTTCATTAAATGTGTTCGAGGAGACACTCGAAAATTGGATCCTCTAATGTAGCCATATTGTTCCTACCGCTTCAATGTGACTAAAGGTTGTTTTTATTCTTGTATGATCACTACATAATATTCACTATAAACTCTATAAAAAACATATTAACACAAGTAGTTATTTTTATGTTCTCTATTATAAATCATAACAAATTACCATTATAACAATATTACACATATTTCCCATATGACATTATTGTTTTCATCAACAATTAGAGCCACCTTATTTACATAGTCTTCATTCCATAACATATAACATGTGGTAGAAGTGGATTTGGATTAGGTTCATTAATATTTATATAAAATGGAAAATATGTTTTTTCATTTCATGTAAAAATTTTATTATTGATTAAATATACATTCTAATTTATTATCTAGTGAATAATCCCCATCCATGTTTTGTTACAAGTGTACATTGTTTTTACAGCACATTATTTATTTTCACATCTCTTTTAATATTTCATAAATTAATTATTTTGAATCAAATAAGATAAAATAAATAATTTCAAATAATGTATTATCGATTGAAATATACCATAAATGATTTCTCATTACCATGAATGATTAAATCATTAGAAGTTTACTTTTTTATAATGTGTTCATAACTAATTGGTGGGAGGGGATTTACATTCCCATTAGCATCCCTATGATATACATTTCTAAGAATTATCTAGAAGCCTATATGGGATTTTCTAGTATCAATTAATTCATATTTGTTATGTAAGTTTCTATAAATAAATGAACTCTACGTGAAATAATAAAATTTAAATCAAAATCTATTTGTTTAGTTTATATATTAAAGAGATAAATTACATTGTGAAATCATAATTATATCCTCCCAAAGTGTTTCTATCATAACCATCTTGTCATGGCATCTTGAATCTATATCCATTGGCACATTAATCCTCATTATGACCCAAACATAATTTATGAACATTGAATTATTCGTTTCAATAGATTAACATGGTTGATTCAATCCAATATTAAATTTAATACCTTACCTCTTTCCCTGATAATTTTATTCTATAATGTGATGTTTTTTCCATCCTAGTTTTCCATGATTTTTTTATAGATAATATAAAAATTATGTGGTTTTAGAATCAATAGTATATTTTTCCCTAGAATTGGGAACATCATCAAGTGTAGAAATTATTCTCATTATGATGATTAAAAATTGTTATTTATATTATCTTAATTTAGTAGAGAGAATGTAATATTATGAGGAACTAAATAGTATATTAAAAAACACCTTAAATTTCTCATTTAAATTTTTTATTTTTTGTGAATAGTTGAAGGGATTTAAATCCAATATCATGAATCTCGATCTTATCTTTGTGGTCCCCACTTATATAAAATAAATTTTATATATATGAAATGAAATTAATTGATTACAATCTTCCAAAAAATGCGTCATACAAAATTTAATTTTTAACTACCCCTATAGTAGTTTTGTTTACAAGTAGTGCTATTTAAAAATTATTTTGTTTTTGGGACATAGACATAAAATACATGTACTACATGTGATACCATATTGAAGGGATATTCCTACTCCCCTTATACACGTAAATTCATATCCATGAATCCCATTTTTGTAACTTTTTTTTCAACCATATTTTCAACACATTTTCAATAGAAAATCGGTACTTCAAATGTTATATAATCCAACAATTTTATCTTTTTGATAATTTTGAAATATGTAATATTCTCATGAATTGGATTTCTATACTTGGAACATGATATCTACAACTCGTCTTCCAAATAGTAACTACTCTATTTTTCATTGTACTATACTAATTGAGATATTTTTATATAAAATATAACCATTTATTGAAAATGAGTATGAGATATAAAATTTTCATTTGGTCCTCTAACTAGGCATAAAAATTGTTAATCAATTTTATTATGATTTTCAAAAAACACAAATAGATTTTATCATGAAAAATCTTTTGAATTTTTCATTATGTTAATTTGATATATATCCTTCTTCCCCTGATAAATTAAAATACATAATAATTTCCTTGTGGGAATCAATATATATGTCAAAATATTCACTATTAGGTAAAATGTAATGGTTCCCATGTTCCCAATCTTGGATGAAAATTTTAATAACAACTCCTCCATAAATACTTTGACACATAAAGAGTTCACTATGATATGACATTGGGAGACCAATTATATCCATTAATGGTTGGAAATCAGTGCAGTATTCAACTACATAAATAATATATTATTATTCAATAGAACATTATGGACAACTTAAATTCATTGCATGCCAATTAAAATTTTTAATATAAAATTTAATTGGATACATCTATCTTTAATGGTTAAGACCACTTAGTTGGTCCTCAGTAATCAAGTGAACCATCTGGTAGAACATTATGATAATGAAAATTGTTGGGAAGAACTTCTCTAATTATTGTAATATGATAATACCCCTTTTATTCACGATTTAAAACATAGAAAGATCAATAAATTAAATGTATTTGGATTCAAAAAAGAAGCATAGATTGGTTAATATTTTTTTAAATTTTAATAATAATGAAATTTGAACTAGCGAGATTAACATAATGCATCAAAAAATGATATTAATGTTAATTAAGTCATTATTTCATAAAATTAGTCATCACCATGACATTATTTATATTTTAATAATTCTAAAAGGCATATATCACACAATTAAATACAAAGAAGAATGGAAATTTTTTCTATCTAGATTCAGTTTAATCTACAGGAGGAAGAAAATTACCCTCGTTACCCTTCACTGGTTACAACTCTTCCCAAATCCCAATATCAATCATGTCCAAGTTAGCCTGGATTCCATTCTATTTAGGAACATATAAAAATAATCAAATAACAATATTAGATACATGTTATTCAACATGCATGACATAAAGACTATTTCTGATCTACAAACAATTACAATCCAATAATTCATTGAAAATAGATCTCTTTTTCAACAAGAATTCATAAGGTTTTTTTTGAAAATATAATACTAAAAATAATGTCAATTTATTTTACTTTTTCAAAAAATTGATCTCCATTAAAAGATATCTTGAAGTTACTTTTTTGGTATTCCCATCAGAGTTGTCATTCAGAATAAGTATTTATGTCATCGAGGAAAAAATATATGATTTCCTAAAAATAGTATCTTCATGTAATGTTTCAAAATATTCAAGTCTGACCATACATTACAAATGTTAAACCATAATATTTCCTTAATTATATTCCTTGAAAAATGACTATAAGAAGGAAATTAATTTATCACCCCAAACAACATAGACCTCATTGTGAATTATTAATTTATTTAAGGATAAAACATTATTCCAAATGCATCTCATACAGTCTTCCGATATTTGATCGATGGATCAAAATATAATCAGTATCATTATCGGGATAAATTGGTCATGAAATAAGAGGAGTCAACATAATGTATTTGGGCTTAATGCATAACCATGAAACAAGTTATAATTAAAAAATATGTTGATACATGTAATTTGAGTACTTCTCTCACCCTAAAATGATTTATTCCCTCTATAAATTACACAAGAAGAATGTTTCTTGACTCATTTCTGAATTCAAGATACTTGTAAGCATCTTTCTTCCACTGAATATAATCTTCTCGATATTGTGGATTTCTATCATTAGTTCTTGTATTTTCATGCCATGTAAATTTTATTAAAGGTTTCTTGATATCCATATAGTCTTCCAAGTTGGGTAATGATAATAATGTATCATAAATAGAATGAAAGACTAGATTCATTTTTCTTATATCGATCCAAACCACAATTAGGTCATTTTATGAGTGATTTGTGGTCCTTTCAAAACTATATATAAACATTTGGACCAAAATGTATTTTTAAGATGTCATGCCCATTGAACAAAGAATTAATTTATCAATATATATTCAAAATTAAATTTCATTTTCTTCTTGTAGCATATCATTCTGGAGAATAAGTTTTTTTAAAGCTGGTTTCACTCCATCAACTTCCATTATTCAAATTGTATAACTTTAATACCACTGAAAATGTTGTGTATTTAGAAAGATTAGTATACAATGATCTCTTAGTAAATATATATAGCTTCTCAATCAACTTTGGAAAATTATAATGTTCATATTCAATTTCTATTGTCATTTATTCTATGTGATATTCATCATTATTAACACTAGTATTCATATCAAATGATCTATAAATTCTAGTATTATCCAAATTTTTGTCCATGTTCAGTTTTTCATTATTTTTTTCCAACATATGTAGCTCTGATCTATTCTATGATAAATATAATTTTTTTCAATTCATCTGGAATAGTTTTTCATAATGAAAAAAATATCATAAATAGGGAAAATGAATTTGAAAAGGGTTTTATGCATGTTATATTTAAAACATGATGTACATATTAACAATATATTCATTAACTTTTGAAACATAATAAGATTAAATACATTTTCAATTCGTATTTTTCCAATTAGGTTCATAAAATATTTATTTTATTTAAAAAAATACAAATTATATATTCACTATCAAAGGTTAACATTATAAATAATTTTTATCAAATGAACACAACATTTGATTATTTTAAATAATTTTAGTATGGTTCCAAGGAAACTCATAATTTAATTTAAGAAAATAGTTACTTCACTATTGTAGGTTTTATCATATAATGTCATAAAAAATGATTACTCACAACCTATATTGGATGACTAATAGACATATTAGTTTAGGAAACTAATTTTTATGTATATAAGAAATGGAGGATGGGTCTCAAGGAAAAAATAAAATAAAAAAACCAGGGGATGAAGATGATGGTGATAATATCTCTCTCATAAAAACATTTTAAATTAAAAAATAGTAGTTTAAAATTTTGAATCTTATATTTATAACACTTAAAAAATTCAAAGGTATTCTTTATAAAATTTGAAAACATCCCAAGAAATATTTTTTTTAATTACACATGAATATCAACAAATTTCATTCAAAACACATAAGGGGATATGAACTTTCTTTTCTATAATAACTGTTAGCATCCTCAAAAAAATTTTAAAATCATATAAAAATATTATAAATAACTAAAATAGTTAAAAATATTTCCATCGATAGATGCACACTTTTAAATTTCTAAAATATTACGGGTTCACATTGATTCCACTTCGTGAGCTTCAAAACACTATATCCATTTTAGTTAATTTTAAGTGAAACCCACTTTTTTTATTTCATCACACACTTTAACATTTAATGTCATGATTACTTTTTGAAAAATGATGTTTAATATAAAAATAATGATAAAAATTATATGTATTCCCCTAGATAGTCTAAATAAATGAAATACTGTTAATAATTTAATGAAAAATTATAAAGCTGATATGAATAAACATATTTTTAGAAAGAAGTGGTGAATTAAAAAATTAAATACAATCTCGATTTTCTTATACTACCCACTTAAATACCACGAATCCAATGAGATTATTTCAAAAATACATTCAATGGAACATGAATTTATAAGAAACTAGTTTCAGAAAGTGTTTGCACAGTGATCTTGGAAAATTATTACTATGATAGGTTAGTCATGTGATCATTGAAATTCAGGTTTTGGAATAAAGTTAGACTCCTTAGATGAATCTTAGGGGAATCTTAAGATAATATGCGGGCATAGTTGATGTTTGTCTAATATTTCCTCTTGGATATATTTTAATGGAAGGTCACAACTCTATATTAATATTTTAAATCCATTGATTATTATGCTTGAATAACGTAGACTTTGACGCTTATAAGCACTTGGGATTCCCATGTGTGTAATTATATTCATCCTTTTTGAGGTTCTCACATGGTGATATAAGATGTATAATCATTTTTTTTCAAGAGTACAATATGATGTGGTGTTTGTGGTGTGGGATAGTAGAGGTGGAAAAGGTATTAATCATTAGTTTATTTAATGATATAGAAGTATACTTCAATTAATTATGTGTTTCCCTTTGGATATAATTTTCCAAAAATATTATTGTATGAAAAATATATTTCAAATATAACATTATAACATTAAAATGATTATGTATTATTAAATATGTAGAGGTATTATGTCATGATCTGACACTTTAATTTATTTTACTTTCACCTTTTTATTAAATAATATTATTTTCGATTGTATTTCTATTAAATTTTATTTATGGGTTTTATGGGAAAATACCACCAATATTTTGTGTGTTCACCCTTGGTACTAGTCACCAACCCATGGTCTTTTTTGAGGTGAGTTTATAAAGGAAAACCAATCTTTATCACTAACCTAATAGGAATCATAGAAATTTAGGTCATGTCATGAAGGAATGTCATATCATATATAACCAATTATATTCAATATTAATTATTAAATATATTTGAAATACATGATCATTTTCTATAAAAAGTAGTTTGAAATAAATTTTTCAGGTATGTTCACAATAATGTATTACTACAAAAAGAACACAATAATTATTTTTTGTAAATAATTACATAAAAAAATGGTCAATCATTGGTTATCAATAGTTATAAAATACTATAATACACCCACTACCAAAATTCCTCAAACCTTTTTTCTTAAATTGAAATAATTTAATATTCTATTTATTATATCATAAAAATTTTATACTTAATTACTATTTGTGATCAAAAATATTTTTTTAATAAATCATCTTATAGTCACTAATTTTTAATTATACAATTAATATGGTAAACAATACATGGTCAATTATCTATTATTATATGATCACTATTCCTAAACCTGACAATAACTTTTCTAGTACTACATGTTTGATTGTGCTTGAAAATTTGGACATTTTACTTTATAAATTGCTAGAATTATTCAATGATGATAATATTCTCTTAATCACTAACCATTATTCTACCATTCACTTTTTTTAATGAAAAAAACATTTAAATAATATTATAAAAGAACATGATTTTCTAATTTATGAATACATCCTTTTCCCCCTAATAATAATATGTGTTTTATAAAAAATATTTATCCTATAGATATTTTCATTCAACTATGTTTTATTATATACAAACTTCGTAAATCTTTTGATAATGAATATATTTTATTCTTTTTAATTGAACACTATGCTTAGAAATATCATGAAATTAATTCAAATGAATCTATTTTACTTTTCATTTTATCGTGAATCAAGTTACCAAAAAAATTATAATAAATTTATTGTTTTCCCATTAAGCTCATAAAAATTATTTAAATTATGTGTTTTCTGTTAAAAAACCTATTTTTTATGAAAGAATACTTATGTTATGTGACTATACCTTCATGTTTATTTATAGAAAATTAATTTTTTATCCACTAATAACATGTTTTAAAATTATCGATACATTTTATGCATTCCCTCTAGTGTTGTGTCTTAGACATGAAAATATTACATGAATCATTAATAATTTAGCAACTATATTTATTAAAATCACATTCTATAAATAATGTTATGTTCAAAAAGAAAATTAATTATTCAAAAAGGTATTATTATTCAACCTTCAATAAATAAAACTGAATATAATATAATCATTATAAGTTATCTATATTAATATTACATGTTTAATTGAAAATTTCATGTCTATAATTATTTTATATGACTCACTTTTAATTTTTTGATAACGAATTTATAAAAAATATATGCCACAATCCATGTTTTGTTCACATATTACAGTTTATATAATTAAAAATATAAATATTCAATAATAAAAAACTGTTTTGTAATATATAAAATCTAGTAAAAGAAATCACCAAGAATTTTTTGAACAAAACAGAACAAAAATAAACGAGAACAACAAAACACCTCATCATCTGGTTGTTATAAAATATATGAGAAAAAGTACATTATGTGGAACCCAAACATGAAATAAATGAGTGAGGAGGAGGATAATATAACATAAATTGGATTAAATAATTGATCCATCCATGATAAAGTTGAGATATTATGAAAATATGGATTCAATTGAGGGTTGATTCAAGCCTCGTATTCATTCAATCTTTGATTTGAGCCCCAAATATGAGGAGTAGTACCGACAGAAGCAGGAATCCAAAAAATATTGAAATATCGTGAATGAAATATGTGGTCTAGTTTTCTCTATTTAGATCTGGGATACTTTTATTATAAAATCCTAAAAAAGCATATAAATATACCTTTTACCACCACAAAAAAAGTGCTGAAAAAATATATCGTTATTTGTGGTAAGGAAATGTTGAGAAAATTCTACTTAAAATTTTAGCACTGATAAATGATTTATAATAATATGTATAAATAAATAATTTGTAAAAAAAATTATCTTATTTTATATATATTTATTATAATTTCATAATTATTTTTATATATATTATTTATTTATAAATATATAAGTTTTTTTAAAAAATAATTATTATTTATTCATAATTATAAATTTATAAATTTATAAATATACTAAATATATATTTATAAATATATTTATTAATAATTATAATTTAGAATAGATTTATAATTATTTTTCTATAATTATAAATCTTCTTACATCATTATATATATTTATATAATTTAATATATATATATATATATAAATGTAGTAAATATATTATTTATTAAATATATTTATTATAATACTATAATTATAGATATATTTTCACTACTAGAAATAGTATATTTTCATACTATTCAGAACTGTTGGGATAGGCTGCAGAACCGTTGGTATGTCCTATACAAATGGTTCTACCAACCGTAGGGAAGTAAACCGTTGGGAAAAAGTTTTCCCAACTGTTTATGTGGAACCATTGGGATAGGTTAGTTATAGTAACCTATCCCAAAGTTTTGGATGAACCGTTGGAATAAGTTTTGACAATGGTTCAACCAAACCATTGGTAAAACCTCTTCTTGGAACCCTTTTCCAGTGGTTTGTAAACCATTCGGAAAGGGTTTTTACCAATAGTTCTCATAGAACTGTTGGTAAAAACATCATAAAAATTTTATGCCAATGGTTTGCAATCATTGGCATAGGCTATGCTATGAAAATTGCATAGCACCCTGCAATTTGCACAGCAGGTTCTGCTTTCCCATTCCAACATGCTGTAATTCTGTCCATTGTATTGTAATTCTCCATTCCCTCTCCTTTCCAATTATTTAACATATAATTCATAAACATTTATCATTGCACCCAGGAACTATACACATCCAGAATTAAATCATAATTCATAATGTAATTATTAACATACATAATTGATTTAGAATTCAATTTACATCTTAGATGAAAATTATATGTCGAATCCGGAATTCAATTAGTAATTTAATAAATACATAATTTAATTATCAATTATAAATAAAATACATAAAAAACTAAATAAGTAATTATATGTGTTATACACAATTAAGAATACATACTAGTGGTTTTTACTAAAAATGATGTCCATTTTAAACATTATACATACACTTGGAGTGATACCGGCCACACCATGTCTTGGATTGAGGCGAGGTTGACGCGTACATGTCACATATGACGCATGGATCTTTGTCCTAAAGTAACAACATATTCTGAAAGATTCTGGTCAGTCACAAAACAGAGACACTTTGAGTGGTGTCAGCCAGACCACGCCTCTAATTGAGGTGGGATTGACTTGTAAATGTCACACATGACCCATGGACCATTCTCCAAAGGTTTCAATAGAATTAGAATGAGTTTGGTCAGTTTTCCATATGCCAGCTTTACTTTTCACTTAAAATGTTGTCCATTTCAAATAAAACTAACACACATTGAGTTGTTCCAACCACACCGCGCCTCTAATATTGTCGTGGTTTACTTTTAAACATCACATATTACTTGTGGATCGTTGTACTAAAGTTTCAAAGGAATCTGAATTCGTTTGTTCATCTTTTTGTATGTCAGTTATTGGTTTCACTTAATATGATATCCATTTTAAAAAAAGAGAGACACTTTGAGTGGTGCTGGAAACACCGCCACCCAGATTGAGGCAGGGTTGACTTGGACACGTCAAAAATGAGGCATGAATCATTTTCCTAAAGTTTCAACATAATCTGAATGTGTTTGGTCAGTTTTCTGTATGTCAGTTTTTGTTTTCACTTAAAATTATGTCCATTTTAAACAATAGATAGACACTTTGAGTTTTTTCAGCCATATCGTGCCTCAGATTGAGGCATAGTTGACTCGTACATGCCACATATGTCCCATAAAACTTTTTAATAATGTTTAGACGGAATCTGAATGTGTTTGGTCCGTTTTTCATATGTTAGATGTTGTTTTCTCTTAAAATGAAGTCCTTTTGAAAAAAAGAGAATCACTTCGAGTTGTGTAGGCCACAAAGGGCCTCGTATTAACACAATGTTGACTTGTACTCATCAAATATGTCCCATGGATCGTTTTCCTAGATCATCAACACAT
Source organism: Viscum album (assembly GCA_963277665.1). Taxonomy (NCBI): domain Eukaryota; kingdom Viridiplantae; phylum Streptophyta; class Magnoliopsida; order Santalales; family Viscaceae; genus Viscum; species Viscum album. The sequence goes on along the minus strand of OY728135.1, from coordinate 1,540,418,199 downwards.
TCTGAATGCGTTTGGTTGGTTTTCCATATGTCAGTTGTTCTTTTCACTTAAAATCCCATCCATTTTAAACAAAAGATACATAGTTAGGGTTCTACCGGCCACACCTTACCGCGGATTGATGTGGGGTTGACTCGTAAACGTTGAAAATATCCCATGGATCTTTTTACTAAAGTTTCAACATAATCCGAATGTGTTTGGTCAGTTTTCTATATGTTAGTTGTTGTTTTCACTTAAAATGATGTCCTTTTGAAACAAAAGAGAAACAAATTGAGTGGTGCCAGCCACATCGGTCCTCGTATTGAGGTGGGGTTGACTTGTACTCGTCAAATATGACCCATGGATCGTTTTCCTATAGTATAAACACATTCCAATTGTATTTGGTCGGTTTTCCGTACGTAAACTGTTCTTTTCACTTAAATTCCTGTCTATTTTAAAAAAAAGAGACACAGTTATGGTGCTACTTGCCACACCATTCCTCGGATTGTTGAGGGGTTGACTTTTACACGTCACAAATGTCCCATGGATCTCTTTACTAAAGAGTCAATAGAATCTTAATACGTTTGTTCGGTTTTTCATATACCAATTGTTTTTACTAAAAATGATGTCCATTTTAAACAAAATACATACACTTGGAGTGATACCGGCCACGCCATGCCTCTAATTTAGGCAGGGTTTACTCATACACTTTACATATGACCCATGGATCATTTTCCTAAAGTATCAACAAATTCTGAAGGCATTTGGTCGATTTTCTGTATGTCAGTTGTTTTTTTCACTTAAAATGTTGTTCATTTCAAACAAAATGACACACATTTAGTGGTACCGGCCACACCATGCCTTGGATTCAGGAGGGGTTAACTTGTAAACATCACATATAACTCCTTAATCATTGTGCTAATGTTTCAACAAATTCATAATGCATTTGTTTAGTTTTTTGTATGCTAGTAGTTGTTTTCAATTAAAATGTTGTCCATTTCAAATAAATGTGAGGCACTTTGAGTGGTTTTGGCCACACCAGGCCTAGGATTGAGGTAGGGTTGACTCTTACATGTCACATATGACTAATGGATTGTTTTCCTAAAGATTCAACGGAATATGAATTCATTGTTTTGGTTTTTCATATGTCATTTGTTGTTTTCACTTAAAATGATTTCATTTTGAAACAAAAGAGAGAAACTTTGAGTGGTTCCGGCCACACCACACCTCAGATTGAAGCGAGGTTGGCTCATAAACATCACATATGACCCATGGATATTTTTCCTAATGTTTCAACAGAATAAAAATGCATTTGGATAGTTTTTCATATGCCGGTTGTACTTTTCACTTAAAATGTTGTCCATTTCAAATAAAACTGAGACACGTAGATTTGTGACGGCCACACTGCGCCTCTGATTTACGAAAGGTTGACTCTTAAAAATCACATATGACCCATGGATTGTTCTCCAAGGATTCAATGAAATCCAAATGTGTTTGGTTGGTTTTCCATATATCAGTTGTTGTTTTCATTCAAAATGATGTCCATTTTAAACAAAAGAGAAACACTTTGAGTGGTGCCAGCCACACCGCACCTCAAATTGAGGTGGGGTTGACTTTGACACGTCACATATGACCCATGTATCATTTTCCTAAAGCGTGAACAAATTTTTAATGTGTTTGGTTATTTTTCTGTATTTCAGTTGTTATTTTCACTTAAAATGTTGTTCATTTCAAAAAATAATAATGAGACACCTTGATTGGTTTTGGTCACACCATGCCTCGGATTAAGGCAGGGATGAATCATACCTGTCACATATGACTCATTGATCATTTTGATAATGCTTAAACAAATTCAGAATGTGTTTGGTCAATTTTCTATATTCCAGTAGTTATTTTCAATTAAAATGTAGTCCATTTCAAATAAACGTGAGACACATTGAGTGTTTCCAGCCACACCGGGCCTCGGATTGAGGAGGGGTTTAGTTTTACACATCACATATGACTCATGAATCGTTTTACTATTGTTATAATGGAATCTGAAAGTGTTTCTTCTGTTTTCCGTATTTTAGATGAAGTTTTCACTTAAAATGATGTCCTTTTGAAATAAAAGAGATACACTTTGAGTGGTTCTAGCCACACCGCACCTCATATTGAGGCGAGGAAGACTCTTACACATCACATATGACCCATGGATAGTTTTCCTAATGTTTCAATAGAATAATAATGCGTTTGGTCGGTTTTCCGTATGCCAGTTGTACTTTTCACTTAAAATATCCTCCTTTTCAAATAAAACTGAGACACTTAAAGTTGTAATGGCCACACTGCGCCTCATATTTAAGCGGGGTTGACTATTAAACAATAAAAATTACCCATGGATCTTTTTTCTAATGATTAAATGGAATCTGAATGCGTTTGGTCAGTTTTTTGTATATCAGTTGTTGTTTTCACTTTAAATGATGCCCATTTTAAACAAAAAAGATATACTTTGGGTGGTGTTGGCCACACCGCACATCAGATTGAGGTGGGGTTGAATTTTACAAATCACATATGACTGATGTATTGTTTTACTGAAGCATCAGCACGTTCAGTATGCGTTTGGTTGGTTTTCAATTTGTCAGTTGTATTTTCCACTTAAAATGTTGTTCATTTCAAAAAAAATTAAACACTTTGAGTGGTTTCGGTCACACCATGCCTCGGATTAAGGCATCATTGAATCTTATATGTCACATATGATCCATTGATCATTTTTCTAAACTTTTAAGACATTCCTAATGCATTTGGGTTTTTTTCCGTATGGCAATAGTTGTTTTCAATTAAAATGTTGTCCATTTCAAATAAATGTGAGGCACATGGAGTGGTGTCGGCCACACTAAGCTTTGGATTGAGGTGGGGTTGACTCGTACATGTCACATATGACTCATGGATCATTGTTCTAATGTATCAACATAATAAAAATTAGTTTTTACAGTTTTCTGTATGTACCTAAAATGTTGATCATTTTAAACAAAAGAGAGACACGTATAGTGATCCCAACCAGACTACGACTCGGATTGTGGCGCGATTGACTCGTACACATCACATATGACCCATGGATCGTTTTCCTAAATCTTAAATAGAATCTAAATGCATTTTTTCGGTTTAACATGTGTCAGTTGTTGTTTTTAATTAAAATGAAGTCCATTTTAAACTATAGAGAGAAACTTCGAGTGGTTTCAGTCACTATGCATCTCTGATTAAGGCTGGGTTTACACGTACATGTCACATGTCACCCATGGATCGTTTTCCTGATGTTTCAATTGAATCCCAATGCATTTAGTCAGTTTTTCGTTTGTTAGTTGTTGTTTTCATTTAAAATGTTGTCTATTTCAAATAAACCGGAGACACTTTTAGTGGTGCCGGCCACACCTGGCCTCTGATTAAGGCAAGGTTAACTCGTACACATCAAAAATGACTCATGGAACGTTTTCATAAGGTTTAAACCAAATCTAAATGTGTTTGGTCAGTTTTATGTACATCAGTTGTTGTTTTCAATTAAAATGAAGTCCATTTTAATTTATAGAGTGACACATTGAGTTGTACCGGACACTCTGCACCTCGGAATGAGGCTGGGTTGACTCGTACGAATCAAAAATGACCAAAGGAACGTTTTACAAAAGTTTCAACACAATCTAAATGTGTGGTCAGTTTTCTGTATGTCAGTTTTTGTTTTCAATTAAAATGAAGTCCATTTTAAACTGCACAGAGACATTTCAAGTGGTTTCGGCCACTCTGTGCCTCAGATTGAGGCTGGGTTGACTTGTAAACGTCACAAATCACGTAAGGATCATTTTCCTAATGTATCAACACAATCCTAATGTGTTTGGTCAGTTTTCTGTATGCCAGTTGTTGTTTTCAATTAAAATGATGTCCATTTTAAACTATAGAGAGACACTTCGAGTGGTGTCAGCCACTCCGCACCTCGGATTGAGGCTGGGTTGACTCTTACACGTCACAAATGACCCAAGGATCATTTTCTAAAGTATAAACATAATCCAAATTCATTTTTTCAGTTTTCCGTATGTCATTTTTACTTTTCACATAAAATTTTATCCGTTTCAAACAAAAGTGAGAAAAATAAAATGGTGTTGGCCACACCGCGCATTGGATTGACGAGGGGTTGACTCTTACACGTAACATATGACCATGGATCGTTGTGCTAAAGTATCAACACAATCATAATCTGTTTGGTATGTTTTCTGTATGTACTTAAAATGTTGTCCATTTTAAAAATAAGAGAGACACTTAGAGTGATCCCGACCACACCGTGACTCGGATTGAGCTGATGTTGACTCATACATGTCACATATGACCCATAGATCGTTGTGATAAAGTATCAACAGAATCTGAATGTTTTTTCTCAGTTTTTAGTATGTTAGTTTTTCTTTTCACTTAAAATCCCATACATTTTAAACAAAAGAGAAACAGTTAGAGAGCTACCCGCCACACCACGCCTCGAATTTAGATGGGGTTGACTCATACATGTCACAAATGACCCATAGATCATTTTCCTAAATAATCAACATAGTCCTGGTAGCAGTCACCTAGAAACCAAAGCATACATCTTGGAATATCAAGTATAAGTTACCTGAGTATGACGAGTCCATCCAGGAGTCGTTAACATGTAACCCATGTCTTATCCTAACAATTGACAGGTAAACCAAATAAAACAAGGCATAGTTCACATAACATAGAGAATGTACAACAAGGCTTTGTATTCAAATTAAAGCTTATCATCACATGCATTTGACGAGACTGAGATAATAAGCTTACCAAGAGATTCATATAATTCAAGACATACAAAAATGGAATAATCATAAATTACAATGCATGATCAGAGGAATAAAAAAAGGCATGTGAAATCAAGGAGGAGGGTGGGGGGTATATCTGGTGGTCTAGGGAGGAGGGTGGGGGGGCCTCTAGTGGAAGTGTTGGACATAAAACTTCAATAAATTTCATAAATTCACTATTTTCCCTAACAGACTATTCTGTCATCTTTGTGGCCCTTTTCTTAGCTTTTTTTCATGTGCCCTAACTTGCTATTGCTCGTTGGCACTAAAACTCATACCTGAGGAGGTCCAATACCTTATCGGGGTTATCCTAGGTCGGTAACATACTCTTCCAGGATGCTCCTCTCCCAACACTAGATGTAATTGATCGTTTAGCCCAAAATTTTCTGGTTCTTGGGAATCGAGGGCCTCTAAAGATGCCTGTTAAAAATATAAATATATTATTAAGTTACAAAAGAGATATAAAAATATAAAATCAACAGATTAAAACATGAAATCTCCTACTGAGTCGCTTCATTGACGGCAATTCCATACTTTTCTCATCTACTCGAGCAAAACTGTTTTTCTTGAGGCACAGGTCCTTCAATATTATGTATTTTCCTCTAAAATGACATTGAAAACAAAAGTTATATAAAAACCTTAGAAAACGATTAAATAATTGAGGAAACAAAATAAATTTTAAGTCATAAATAAAATTTATAAACAATTTTCATGCCTAATTCCTATCATGATCTGGCATCGTAGTACGTCCTAGTGTGTGGAGATATTTTTTTGCATCAATGTATTTTTTATTTTTTCCAGATGATTCCAAAATAAAATTTGATAATGCAAAAGATAGTATTAATTAAAAACATGAATGTTATTATTTAAATACCTCAAATGTAATTAATACCTTAAATTGGGTAGTCGTCCAATGAGTAATCATCTGACGATACTTCTCTATATGATAGTCATCCATGACTGGTACCATCTCTAACTCGGTGCCTAATCTATCACGCCAGTCAATATAAAAATCAAACTTCTATGATCTCCAAAGCAAACATAAATCCTTTAGATGTTCTGGTCATGCACCCTCACCATCAGGAAAATTAAATCGAAGATGATATAAAAATATTAATTCATGTAAATACAAAAATAATTCATGGTATTATATACAACAAATGTTTTCCCATATCTCTACCCAAGCTCTATCCTTGACCTCATGTGGAAAATGTCTCCATGATAGCGAGCTGACGGTAATGATGTCGGAGTATTTGGAAAGGGTCTCCAAAACACTCCGACATTGATGCCCTGTTTTCTCAAACATTTGGTTGTCTTCAATAAAATCCACCATAACATGTGTGTGGCGATTCCACACCGAACGCATGCGTGTACACCCCTGCCCCTGCCTTCTGTCAGTAGATGTATCAATCCTGAAATAAAAACAAATATTTTATCAAAACATGTTATAATGAAAATAATTATTGCTATAAAATTTTTTAGGGTTATATAAATATACATGTGCCAGTCTGATCGCTGAGCGCCGCTAGATCCACAGAAACTGATGGAACACCCAGTGGTGGAACAGGAGTCGAAGACGATGTAATATAGAACCTCAGAGAGATAGAAGTAGAAGGAAAAGAAGATGGGACAATTTTATGACCGGATTCTGACAAGGGAGTGGGAATCATCATGGGATATGAAAATGATGGGCGAGAATACGTAAAAGGTAGTGAAAACATTGGAGGCCTAAATATCCCGTGTTTCCCTAACAACACACCAGGATCAGAATTTTGGAATAATGACATGTTAGTGGGAGGGGTAGGGTCTAGTCGGGTACGCAAAGCTGCTCATCCACCTCTCGTACGAACCCTCCTCGTACCACCGGCCTGAGTACTAGGACCACTACTAGGCTCCTCATCGAATAACTGTCAATGTATAGTTAGATCCTACAAAAATGTTTACAAAAAAATTAATCACATGACATTACATATTCTTTAAATATATATATTTTAAATAAAGTACTCACTGTAGGCACTAATGGTGGAACGCCAATCTCCTCCATTCGACGATTGTTCTCCATCATTTTTTTCATTCGTCTCTCTTCAATTGGCTGCATTTCCTGCTTTTGAAAACAAATATGTAATTAATTAGAAAATGGAAACTAATGTGTAACCCAAAAAACTAAATATATGAGGGAATAGGGGGGTTCATTGGTAATTTAGAAATCATTTGTTTTAGAAGAGCTTGAATGGATTTAATAAATCATACAAGTTGTAATGTTTACCATGTCAGAAATATTGTTTCACTATGTTTGAATACAGTTCAATTCCAAAATTGAAAATGCAATTCAAATAAAACTACAACCCGTAAACATTAAAAATTCAGATAATGGTCAAGTTAGCTAAAACATATTTGTGATAGATACTAAATCAATTTTAATATTACCAACCTTAACAACCCAACTCGAGGTAAACCAAAAGAATTAAGAACATGGATAAATGATTCTATATATTTTCAACCACAACTTCAGGTTCACAATCAACTCTAACAATTGATCTATTGAAGTCATCAAAAGAAATAAATGGATTGGTTCCAATGGCACTAGGGATAGTGTCAATTCCATTATCACCATCATCAAAAATATGTCTTGGTTTTAATTAAACTATGACACCAAATTCATGTCAAAGTTGGACTTTGACATTAAAAACTTTTTTAGCCATTGATGCCAACACATATGGTTCTTTGGTAGCAAGAGTGCAAGTCATATTAATTACTCGAAATCCACAATCACCAATAAATGTGCCATGTATTGTCATCGAATCAAACCAATATCATTTCATCATTGTGACTCATCCATGAGAGTGATAATCCAATATTATTATTTTCTCAATGACTCCATAATAACCCACATTTTCAAATCACGGTATAATATCTGATGCATTGGAAAAACAATATGTTGTGGAAGTAACCATAACACCATCAGGTAGTGTTCTCCTGTTCTTTTCTCATTCAGTGGGAATAAATTTGTACCCATTGATAACAATTGATTTACAGTCATGAACCACTGTATTAGGACCAAAATCCAAAGCTCTTATTTCCTCAGAGATAGAGTCAGTAGACAAACTCAATGCCTGAAATATAAATGACTATTAAACTTAATTAATTATTGATATCATTATTTTAAATATTAATATTTTTACCTTCAATTTTAACCAAGCAGAAAACTATTTACTATGAAAAGTATCTCTCCTTCTCAAAGATAAAGAACGATGCTTCCTATTTATCATTGTTTTATATTCCCTGTAGATAAAAAATATGAATAGATTAACAGATATATATGTAAGATATACATATTCAATTTAGTTACCTGATATAGTCATCAAACAAATCATAGTACAACAAAACTGTGCGATGTTCCATCTCCCGCTCTTCATGGCTTAATGTCTTCAATGTATATGGTCCAGGAATTCCTGTTGTTTGAGGAAGTGATGGAAAACTGGGTTAAAATTTCTCATACAATTCTTCATCATTTCTCATTGGTATTTTCATTCTTGTAGTAAGATCAAACAAATACATTCAGCAGAAATCCATACATTCTTGTGACAAGTAACTATTCACGATAGAACCTTTGGGATGATTCCTTTTTCGGACATAAGACTTTAATGTGTACATATTTCTTTCAGTTGGATACATACAACGAAATGAAACAGGTCCTCTGAGAAGTATTTCAGTGGGAATATGGATAGTCAGATGCAGCATGCATGTGAAAAATGATAGAGGAAATATTTTCTCCAACCCACACAAAATTAATGGGGCATCTGTCAACATGTTTTGCAAGAAAGACTTGGACAACTTCTTAACAGAAAAAACACTAAATAAATGGCACAACCGAATAACAACCACCCTTACATTATTGGACCAAAGATGAAAGATTTCTATTGGAAGCCACTCATGCATTAGAACGTGGTTATCGTGAGTCTTCAATGATTTTAGATTCAACTCCCTTCTGTTGACACGTTTTGATTTGTTTCTTGAATATTCATCAGGAACTCTAATAGTCTCTTATACTTACAGAAATTTCTTTTTCAAAGGTGTCATCACATAACAATAACATGGAAGTTTCCATTTACTTTCCTTGATACTCATAGGATGTAATTCTGGTCTGATGCCCCAATCCACCAAGTCACGCCGAGATCGAAAATCATCTTTTGTCTTCCCCTTGACATTTAGAAGAACTGAAAGAAATATTTTGCATATATTATTTTCAATATGAATTACATCTAAACAATGATGTAAAAAATTGGTTGACCAATAAGGCAAATCAAGAAAGATACTCCTCTTCCTCCAATTGTAACAGGTTTTAGTGGAAACATTCTTTCTCTTTCTAAATTTCATTTAACCCTTCCCGAATAAAAAACTAAAATCTTTCCATTCATTAAGTACATCGGTTCTAGACATACGCTGAGGTGGATCATCGGTCTCTATGGTATTATCAAATATTCGACGATTCATTCTATATGGATGATCATTTGGCAAGAATCATCAATGTCCCATAAAACTGAAACTACAGAAATGTTTCAGTCTTCTGGATCGTGTATTCATCATACAAACTGGACAAGATATTTTTCCCTTCGTCCTCCATCCAGACATCATTGCATAAGCCAGAAAATCATTGATCATCCACATAAGTGTAGCAAGAATCTCAAATATGTCTTTCAAACATGAATCGTATCTGCACACACCCACATCCCAAAGAAGTTTCAAATCTTTTATTAAAGGTTGCATGTATACATCAATATCAATGTCGAGATCAGAAGGAACATATATGAGTGTACTCATGAAAGTGAAAGGTTTTCTCATACACAACCATGGGGGAAGATTATAAATGTGTATAATAACTGGCCATGTGCTGTGAAAAGTAAGAATCTTCCTAAAAGGATTAAAACCGTCGCATGAAAGACCCAACCTCACATTACGCACGTCAGCTACAAAATCAGTATGTCGAGCACCAAATCTATGCCATGAAAATTCATCTGCATGATGAACCAACCCCTCATTAGTCTTATTTCTCTCGGTATCATGACATCTCATTTTTATTGATATGTCATCATACATAATAATATTCTGGTGTTTGGGGATCAATGGAAAGTTCCACATTACATTCTGTGGAATGCAGGATGGTGTTCCATCAGATTTTGACTTCCAGCGGGATGTGCCACATTTTATACAATCAATTCATTCAGTGGTTTCATCCCATGAATTAACTGCAATCTTTCGGGCAAGCATGAATTTTGTTTCTTGAAAATCCATGTTCCTCAACTAACTTCCCTTCCATATAGTGGTTTGAGGGAATATCTGCATCAACTAGATGTAAATCTTTCAAGAGGGTAAGAATGTAATCGATTGCAGTATTACAAATCCCTTACATTGTGTTCCCATGATACAATCGGATTAAAAATTCCAGATTTTTCATTTTATCACATTGTCGATATACTGGAGTCGTTGAAGAATCATTAAATTTTTTCACCCTATCAATATCATCATTTTCACAAGATGCATCAGCTGTCATTATATCGAAGTATTCTTGAGTCAAAATCCATTATTTTTCATGAAGACGAATAAATAGAAACCAATCATCTAAAAAATTCTCCATTCTAGTCCTTTCATTTTGATCATCACTAATTTGATATTTCATTTTCTCACTACTATGATACCACACATAGTATTTTTCTTGAAAACCATTTTTCGTTATGTCGTATATGACTTCTTCATGGCTAAACCAAGGTCTACCAACACAATTGGAATATGGGTAGTGTATGCGACTACTATCTGAGAATTGTGAAATGAAAAATCTATACAGATCTCCAAATTGTTTTGAAAATCACTTGAGATCCGATCGGTTTCATACATCCAACTTCTGTGCATTCTGTAAATATAATTTATATAAGTCATTTTGTCATAAACAATTCAATAGGATTGAACTTTAATAGAAAAGTCATTTATGTAAATGATAAAGGAAGAAGTTTCATGTCGATGTAGTGAACTATTAAAATAATGTAAAGAACAAGTACTCATAAATTAAATTAAAATTTATTTATATTAATTTTCATTAGGTATATAAGAGGAACATTCCTCAAGTCCCATTATGTGTTATAGGAATCCCAAATCATTCACTCATGTTCAATAACTCATTATTGGCACCTCTATGGAGATACCTTTAATTACCCAATTACTTCCCCAATTCATGTGCACCCCATGGGAGAATAAATTTTAGGCTTCTACACAAGTTCCCTGTTCATAGCTTGTAAAAAGATTTAATTTCATTAAGTATAGACAAAAACATTTATTTTTAAATTTGATATTAATAATAAAGTATGTCAATGATAACAATATTACTGAATTCAACTTGTGACTTATCTACCATTTTTATGGATGTCTACACATGCCAGCATGGCTAGTGAAAAGTACCACACCCTCATAAAAGTGAGTATTGGCCCAGAAGGAAACATAATATACAACGTACAATGAGAACCATATTTAATTGACCATAAAGTTATATTAGTACAGTCATCATGGGGGAAATAGAATATATGATCCTGGTTAACTGATCATTTCAAAATCAAGTATTCCATATGTTGGACACTATCTAATGTAAGAAATCATGTGAGGATGGGTTTACATCATTCAATTTCTTACATGATAGTGAGAATGAAGGATTGAATTAATGACTTCAGTTTACTGATTAAATGTGGGTAGAGGTTTCATAGGTTGTGTAAACAGAATGATTAAATAAGGGTAGAGGTTGCATACACAGTGCATGGTGGGGGAGTTTCATTCTATTTAGAAACTAAAATAAATTCTGATCATAGTTATCAATAAGAATCATCATCATCAAAAGAAACTCCAAATAAAAAAGTACTACAAATATAAAACACTTCAAGAATTCACTACTATACATGGTTTATCCACATGTTTAGCACAAATTATATGCATCAATCATGAACCACCTCTACAGCTCCCAGTTTTCACCAATAAACATATAATATCCCCCATAATCACTGTGTGAAATAACACCAATAGGTAAATATCTCAATATATCTTTAAAAAAACCCATTAACAGGCTCAAAACCTAAATAAAATCTTGAACCAATCATGGAATCACTTTCACAACACATTATCACACACTAGTTATCTCATGAGTTACTAAATACCAATCATAGTCACATAACAAGTGTACTATAACAAAATACATTACACAAGCGTTATTAAAAAAATTCCCATTTTTATAAAACACATTCCTAAAGATTAAATTATTTCTGAAATATCATTCAAAATCCATTTTAAATAATAAAATCCCATTGATCATTTTTAACTAATATTTGGAGTATTCTCAAGACACCTCGGTTTGGAAAAGTCACATTAAATGCCCAATTTCCACGCCAAACCATTAAAAACAAATAACATGGGACAATCATTGACCACAAATAACTTAACTAAAAATTAAAAAAACAGAAACCAAATGTGATATACAATTTAATGTTAAGTTACGGGAAATGAGATTAAATAGAGACAACAACATCCTAAATGGTTCCAACATCAAAACTTTTGATTAAAACCACCCATAATAGGAATGTGAATTCCTCATACACCTAATCCCTAATAAAAATCCAAATATCCAATTAAAACATTGAATTTAGGGTTTCCAACTTCAATAAAAAATGATAAATATGTAAGATAAGTGGAAAATTATCAATAAGACATAATGATTTGGAATTATCCCTTCTAAACTAGTGGAGGAGTCTTACCGGATTTTATGGAGTTCACCTATGTAGCGCACACGAGGGTTCTGCATGTTGGGGGACATGGGTTCTGGAAATTAGGGGAGAAACGCAACTGGAGGAGGGATTGGAGGAGGTCTGTCCGATTGTATTTATCGACATTTTTTTCCAACGGTTTGAACCAAACCGTTGGGAAAGCATTGGGAAAGTGAAAACTCTACTATAACAAAGGTTCATTGCAACCGTTGGTATAATACCATTTGGAAAAACAAGATTCCCAGTAGTGTTTTATTGTAAAAAGTATTTAAATAATTATATATTAATATATATTATAGATAAAAATAAAAAAAATAAGTATAGAAAATATATTCATTGGTTTAATATATTTATTATAATTTTATAATTATAAATATATTTATATCTTTATAAATATATATATATATATATATATATTCATATAATTATAATTGTATATAAATTTAAATTTAAATTTAGTAAATATAAATATAGTAAATATAATCATTATTTAGATATATTTATTATTATTTCAAAATTATTTAAATATATAACGCTTTATTGATACCTATATAAATACATTTTAAAATATAAAATTTTTATATTTATATAAATATATATGTTTAATTAAAAAATATAAATTTTTATATATATTAATATCTTAAATATATTCACTATTTAATGAAATTTATTATAATGTTAATGTTATTTTAATATATATAATTATATTTTTTTAATTATATAAATACTTTTTTAAATAATATTTATTCATTTATAAGTATAAATACATAAATATAGTAAATATAGTAAATATATATTTCTATATATATATATTGATTTAAAATTATATATTTTATTAAATAGATGAGAGATTTCCCTGAAAAGAATCACTCTTTTATTGAACAAAAAAACAAATTACACGAGTCCAAAAAATAGGATTCTTATCCCAATCACTCTTATGAAGTGATAATAACTCATCGAAATGTTGATCATACTGAAGAAAATCAACACCGCAAACACCTTTATTTGCAAGGCCATCCGCCACCGTGTTATCTTCTCTATAGGTGTTGTTGATGAGATGATGCCTGGAATTAAGTGATTCCAAGGAATTGATCCAATGATTAGTGAGATTAAAAAATAAAAAATGTGACCCCATACTGATATTAGAAACAAAAATAATAGAATCACTCTCAAGCCAGTTGTTATTCCACCCATGTCTCATAGAGTTTTTCACAACAACAATAACTCCAAACATCTCAAACTCAATTGAAGAGGAAACCACAAAAGAACCATGAAAATATTCAATAACAGCACCTTTGTTATTTTTAAAGATAGAACCATTTCCAGAGGGACTGGGTTCTCCCGAGAAGCTCTAACACTGTTTACTTTAATCTATCCAAAAAATGGTTGTTGGCATAAAACATTTAATGTGCCATATAGTGAGGAGAAATAACTCTTGACTTTAAATCAATTTATAAAAGCCAATTCATGAATTGAATTGGAAAATTAATATTTTATTGGTATGCTATCCTCACAAATAGTAGTAAGAAAATGAGAAGAAGCATTGCGGGCTGAGGACTCACTAGAATGAAGGACCTGGTAGAGGGCGTATTGGATATCATGCAGAAGCTATGTTATAGGGACAAAGAAGTGATTTAATAGCTATGTGTAAAAGGATAGGGATCCCCAACTCTACATGAAGTCTCTGATATTTACCATATATAGTATAGAGATTACAAATAAGTCTTCAATGGACTTCCATTTCAAAGCTGTTGTAATACATTTAAGATAAAATTGATCTCTATATTCCCTATACTGATGGAAAAGAGAACATGATGAGCATAAAGTGATTCCACATGTTTTATGATATAATATTTTTGTATTTTTTGATGAGAACCTCAACAAGAAAATATATACTGAGATAGACTAATGTGGTTAACCGAGTTAGAGCTAAATATACTCATTACATAGTGTTTTTAAATAGATTTCTTACTAGTAGAATTGAGAGGGATTTTGTCAATGAATATTGTCTTGACTCATGGGGTTCTATCTCATGCATGAACCTATCTATATTCAATTAGATTATCATACCATCTTGTTTGACATGGTGGTTAAGGATCCTCATCCTCTTTTACATTTTCTGTTCAATAAGACCTGGATTACTCTCCATGAGTGTAGATCAATTATTGAAAATAATTTGAACTCTCTGAATTGTATGAAGGATAAAGTTTATTATGTCATCATGCTTATTCACCTTACAAGAGCTCATAAAATTTGGAGGAAAGGACACTTTAGTCCCTATGACATGAAAATATCTTCCCTTGAATCTTATCTCTAGAAATTGTACGAGCAAAGTACCCTAACAGAATTTTCTTGTGATGTCCAAAGGGGAAACTAAGACTATATATAATCTGAATAATCTTTTAAAAATAAATTATGACATACAAAGGGATAATTTTTGTAATGGTTTTTTAATTATGGTGATAGGAATGCCATGTTTTTCAATTCACTTCACAATATAAATAAGTTCTTCAGGCCTTTATCTTTGTTAAGAATGTGGAACATATAATTGATAATAGGGGGAATATATCCCATTATCTGATATATTAATTCATGGATATTTTCAATGGGATTTCCCTTACTAATGGTCCATTGGAGGGTATCATTCCCAGACTTTTGGATCATGAGGAAAACATCAAACATACAACCATTCCAATGAATTTTAAGAATAAATGAGAGGCCTTAAATCTTAAATCTAATAGTTCTCTAGGCCTAGATGGATTTAGGGATTCCCATTCCCAAACTTTTTGGGACATTATTCAAACTGATGTCTACAAGCTTGTCCAAAATTTTTTAAATGGGGTTCACTTTCTCATTATTTAAATGCTTAGTTTCTAGCTCTAATTCAAATGGTGGATAATGAAAAAGAATTATATCCCTTCAGGTGGGTTATTTTGTCAAAACGATTGACAAAATCATTTTTAAAATTTTGTCTATATGGATGGGCTTTATTTCATGAAATATTGGTATTATTAAAGGGATATCATTCCTGGGATGTCTTATCACTATATCGAAATGTGTTAACAATTTAAAGAAGTCCACTAGGTGTGGAAATGTTTCCCTCAAGCATCATGTATGAAATTCTTTTGACACAATGGTCTTAATATTCATTTTCAAGGATCATAATTTGTTTGGGTTTAATGATGTATTTATTGATTGGATCAATACCATTTCCTTCTCTTCCCACATCTTTGTCTTAATTAATGGGTCCCTTAAGGTGTTTTTTGTTTTATCTATAGGGGATAGACAAGGTGACCCCCTTTTTGTTATTTTTTTTTCTATTGTAGATTATTACCATATTAGACTTCTCTCCATCATGTCTAGGAATGGGAAAATAAAGGATATTAATGTTGATCAAGGTATAGTTTCTCCTACTCACTCGTTGTATATGGATGATATTATACTTTTCACCAAGTGTGATAATAGAAATATCAGGAATATCAAACTATCCCTTTAACACTATTATTTTATCACAAGCCAAGAGATAAGTAGGTAAAAATATATTTTTTACTTTGGTAGGAATATCTATATTCCTCAGAAAACTAATATTGTTAGTGAGTTGGGAATTCCTGAGGGGGACCTTCCTTTTAATTATTTGGTGGTGCCTTTGTTTGGGGTGAGTGTTAAAGCTTGTTATTTCTCTGAGATTCTTATCAAGGGAAGGATGCAAATTACTACATGGAAGGGAAGAACACTATCCATGGTTGGTCATGTTTTCTTGGTGGAATCTATTATTGTCTCTAAGTTTTTTTCTTCCATTATAGTGTAAAAATGGATTATTTCTCTCATAAGGAATATCAATGTTTCTCTAACGAACTTCATCATGAGTGGAAATATTCATGAGAGGCAGTTGGCAATGATTTATTAAAATAATTATTGTAAACCATAGAATTCATGGGGCTTATGTAGAAAAAATAATTTTAACAGTTTAATGAATATATAATCATAAATGTATGAATATAAAAAATGACTAGACCTTAAATATATAAAAAAAATTGAATATGTTTAATCAATTAAATATAAATTAATAAAACATATGTATATATATTGAAATAAATAAGAATAAATAACTAAAATATTAAGACATAGTGAATAAATAAAATAATAAAAATATAAAATTATCAAATTCAAAAAAAAATATTAAAAATGAATAAATAATGCGTAACATTAATATTATAAAATAATAATAAAAACATTTTATCAATTTAATACCTAAAATATTTGTATCATGTAATAATGAAATTATAAAATTACAATTACAATTTGACTAAATTACATAAATATTAGGTTTATGTGTTTCTATAGAAGATATCACTAATTATATTAATATTTTTTATGTGAATTCTATATAGAAATGAATTAATTACAGATTCTATATGTGAAATAGACTTAACACAGATTTTATGTGAGTGAAATTAGTAAATAAAACGACATTAAATTATGTCAACAACTCGATATGATTGGTCATTTTTTTTAATTAAAATTAATTTTTATCTTTAAACCACTCTTCACTAAATATATGAACTATTAAATGTAAGCCCAAAAAAATTATTATATAAATTATAAATTAGAAAATATTATATAAAAATATATATATATATATATATATTTATGTATTTATATATTAATATATTTCAATCTAAAATGTATTAATTAATAAATATGTATGAAGACATTTATAAATGAATATATCATTGATATATTTATAGTTATTATATTTTATTCAGTTTATATATTTATATTTAGTATGTAATATTTATTATAATTAATAATTGATATATATATATATATATATATTAAAATTAATTTTTTTGAATAATTTTTTAGTTTATTTTTTTTAATGATTTACTAATTTATTCATTTTTAATTTTTTTATTTTTTATTATAATTTATTCATTTTTTTGTTATTAATGTTTATTAATTTTTATAACTTTATTTCAAATATACTATCTATTATAATTTATAATCTAGATATATTTATATTAAACTAATAGATATTTATCAATTACTATTTAATTAATAAAATGTTTAGTATTTATCTCAATTTACTCATTTTATAGTTTTATTTATTGATTTATTTCAATTTAATATATTTACATATTTATAAATTTAATATATACCTGTTATTAATATTTATTATTAATATATATAAATATAAAATTCATTCATCATAATCAAATATTATTTATTAAATAATATTTTTAATATATTATTTAATTTACCCATATATTATTTTTATTTTTTAGATATTTCATTTTTCAGGACAATTTTTAGCTATAAAAATAATATTCTCTTAAATGGAACCTTTTATCATAGCTTTTTTCTAGTGCTAATAAAATATAGGGCTATTGACAAATAATTTTAAAGTAGTGATAATGTTAATAAAATGACCATGGATGATTTTAAATTATTTTTAAGTTGAAATTATATATAAATTTAAGATCACCATATTTATTCATCAAAAATATGTCTTATTATAATATTTCCTGTAGTAGAATAATGGAAACTATATTGTGATGGAACTGAGAGGAAATCATCCTTACAAATCTGTATCCTAAGATAAATGGATTTGGAACTAAGAATTTTGTTTTAGTGATGGATCAATAAAAATATGATTTTTTCGTGGTTATATCCATCCAAGAGAGGAACCTAATCCTCCTTGAAAAACCATGCTAGAATTAAAACAATTTTTGACACTAAATATCATATCACCTAGTTGATTATCTAGGCCTCTCAGAGCTAATGGATGTATTAATTCCGTAAAAAAGAAATTTGATGTCATGAGGTGTTATAAACAATGAAATTTTACCCTTGGTTTTTACATTTGGAGGTGAAGTCAACCGATGGTGGTATTTTTATAAGAATACAACTGATAAAGATTATTTTGATTCAATGGAATATAAAACATTTTAGGATATTTTAATAGATCAATATTTCCCTATGGTTGTTCTTCTCTGGATTGAAGCATTGTATTTATAATTGAGTAGTGAAGTTGAATATTTTGTGGCCATATAAAAGAAAAATTTTCCCGACTATATCAGTACATACTAGATTTGTTGGGAAATTTTTAGTAAAATTAATATATTTACTCAGGATTGAAACAATATATATGAAGATATTTGAAAAAATTATATTTTAAATTCCATGGAAATGTTTTTTTGGCTAAAATAGTTTAGATGGAATTTTCTGACAGTAATGTTCCTCATGATGATGAATGTATAAAGTAGGCAGGATGGAAATAAATTGTGAAACATAAAATAAAGAAAAATTGATGTATGGAATTTTAGATCCCATATTGTAGTGAGTGTTTCACCATGAACCCTAGATAATGACTTAAAGAATTAGGTAAGTGTTACCTATGTTGAGAGTTTAGCAATACAGACCATGATTGAATGGAAAACTATCATAATGAATCGATGAATGGGGTAACAAATTTTCATCCAATGGAAAGGTATTTTTGTTTCAATTAGTTGGTTCATAATGAACATGTGTTCCCAATGTTATCAAATTAGGCCATAAATATTCAAAAAGAAAACAAAAAGGGTGTGTAAAATCATCTGCAACTAATGCGGTTAATTTTGGGACATTAAATTATGTAGTGATATGTATGTTACCTGTGTATTTGAATTAAGTGATTACCTTATTCTAATCAGGATATTCACATTTTTTGAAAAGAAAAATGAATTTTTATAAGGAATATATCATCTAAAATTAATGATAGAACTTCAAGAGAAATCATTGGGATAAAATATTAAAAACACTAAGATTTATTTGAATGATCATATTTTCTTTAGTGGGATTTCTTTTCAGGTAAATCTTTTTGAAATTTGCAATATAGTGTTTCATATCATTATAAGAATGGGTTGGATTTTTTTATCATTCTAAGATATATTTAAAAACTATGAATGTTATGTTCAATTATTTCATGCCTTTTATATCATTCTACGATTATGTGAAATTGGTTAGAAATGGAAGTCAATGTTTCCATACCAATATTTTTCAAAATAAATAAACTATTCAAATTAGTGATGTTCTAGTATAGAGTAAATACATGTATTCAAATCCATAGGATTTTCCTTGTATTATTTCTAGTTGGGAGGATTATTTTACTAATGACTTACGGAAAAATTCAAATCCTATTTTTAAACCCCATTATTTAATGAATCATGTAAAATTTTAATAATTCAAAAATAATTGAATGTCTTATTAGATAAAGGTTTTATTACATTAATATATTCACCATTGGTTATCATATTTTGTTTATTAAAAATAATGATATAACAATGTAACTTGGTATAGATTATTAGTATTTTAATAATACCATGGTTAAGAAGATGTATAAATTTTCTTAACGATGAATTATTTGATCTTCTAAAGGGAGATCATTGATTTTTCTAGGTTGATCTAAGATCGGGTACCATCATCTATTGGTTAATTATATTGAAAATATAAAGATAATATTTTAGATTTGATATGTTCATTATGATTTTTTAGTTATTCCCTTTATGTTTTCTAATTCACCTATTGTATTATTAAACCACATGAATAAAATTTTCCATGAGTTAGTCGATAAATTTGTGGTTTTTTTAATTGATGTCATTATAATATATTAAAAATGGTAGTATCAATATTAATGACATGAACAAATTATTTTTGAAACCTTAAAAGAAATGAATCAATATGGGAAATTTAGTAAGTGTGATTTTTCATTTAAAAAAAATTCAATACATAAAAATATTGTTTCTAAAGATGGAATTACTATTGAACATACTAAAAATTTCTATTAAGAATATAAAATACCTAAAAATTGAAAAAGATTCCCATTTTTCATGGATTAATAAGTGAATATAGGCGAATTCTTGAAAAATATACATGATTTTTTAAAACAATAAATAATTTTACTCAAAATGGAGTTAAATTCTTCTTGACTAAAGAATGTGATGATTATTTTCAAGAACAAAAAATAAGTTTACGGAATGCATATGTTTTTCCCTATCATCTATAAATAGTGAATTTTTCTTCAATAATTTTTTTATTTGAATTGAAATGGTTGTGTACTAATTCATATTGATAAGGTAATTGATTAAGCTTAACATCAGTTGAAATCACACGAGTTAAATAATCAAATTAATTCCCTATAATTATCTAGTCATTTTTCATTGAATATTTAGAAGTTTCATTTCTCTTGAGTAATGTGTTTGATTTTCACTGTTAACAAACGATTGATGTATTTACTCACACTGACATAATTCATAATGTGATAGAGAATATGGATTGAACTAATTAAAGATTATGATTGATAGATTCAGTAAAATATGAGATTAGAAATAAAAGTTCCATCTTATTTTAGTGAGAGAAATATTTATAAATTAACCATGATACATTTATTACAAGACCATTTGATTCAAGATTTACTAATTCTTTTCCTAGAAGTAGTGTATGTAGGTAAATCCTCTTTTTTGTTTAATTATCTAGTGAAATTAGCTTTGTCAAAAAGAATTAAGGAAGCCCAAAAGGGGGGGTGATGCTTTATATGGAATGGTGGAATCCATTAATAAGGTCGTGTTACATAATTTTAATATTTAAAAGTTTTTTTAAATCAAAAATAATATATTACATGTATTTTTATTTCCATTTGTAGAAATTCATTTCACGTAAACCCACAGTTCCCCGTTCTTTATTCATTTGGGAATCATTATGATAGAGAAATTATTTTTGGAGAATTTATGGTAGGATGAAATTAAAATAGATATTACTAAAATTTCGAAGAATTTTTTTGGATTTTTAATAGAAAACGTAGAAAAAAATATCTATGGTAATTGTTTAACATTTTATAGCAGTGTAATAGATGGGAGAAAATATATCAACCGATATCAAAGTGGGATTTCCATAGACTTCTTTGAGGTAACAATTTGAGCTGGGTTATTGGTAATCAATTAACTAAATATGTAAATTCCCTTTACATTCATGATACTATGTATTTAGATGAAATTTCTTGAATATACGAAATGGATATAGTAATATTTCATTGACTTTCTCTCCTCATTATATAAAACCATGATCTGTGGTTTATAGAAAAATTTGTGAAAGAATATCAAAAGTCATTAGGTATTGAATTAAATTGCATATATATTCTCATCCTCAAACTAATGATTAGATTGAGTGGAATATTTAGACCATGAAAGATATTATTTTTTATTTTTCAATGGATTACAATGGATTTTGGGATTAATATCTTTAATTGGATGTGTTTTCTTATAAAAATATTTTTCATTCTAATATATAGGTGGAATTGTTTCAGGAAAAGTATAGAATGAGTTGTTTAACACCAGTATTTTGTGATGTTGATGGATAATGGAAGTTGATGGAATTAGAGTTGGTAGATGACATTGCTGAGAAGGTGTAGTTTATCCAACAACCTATGAAAAAATATTAGCATAGGAATAATTGTTTTTGTAGATAACAAGAGGAATGATGTGTTTGACGATTCAATGTCAAGGAAGTATGTTCGAGATTCTTCTCATATCTTTATCCCATAAGTATTTTAGTTAGAAAAGAAACATTATTATGTGGAATATTAAATTCATAATCTTCAGTATAAAGAATATATTTTTTATAATATGTCAATTCAACTAGTTATGGTTTTTTAGAAAACCATATTGTTGAAGATGGAACATGGTAATTTGAAAAAAAAAATAGGGTAAGTTAACCACACTTGTTTGAAAAGAGAGTAAAATTGTTAAGATATACATTCGAAAATTGGGAAGAATTCTACAACCCATTTACCAATAGAATGAATCACATTAATTTTTGTTAATTCAAGAATATCCACTAAAAAAATATTGAGTTATCTTTTTAATTAGATATGATATATTTTTAATTAAATAATTTAATTATAATGTAAAATTTTAGTTTTTGATTACTAAAATCTAGAATTGTTTTTTTCAATAATAAATATATTTTTACAAACCACAAATGAAGATTTTGGTTATTTTTAAATTATTATATTTTTCAAAAAGTATTGGTTTTCATTAAATAGGGATAAATTCATATTTTGTTAAAAATGTCATTTCTTTTCACTAAATTATTTAATTTAAAATTAAAGTTTTTTAGAATACTAGTTAGAGTTAAATAATTAAAATATACATTTCCTTATTCCACTTAATTTCCTTTGAATCAATGCTATATTGTATTTTAGTCTATCTTGTTTACTATATTTAAAAACCTTTTTTGTTGGAAATAAATTATAAAGTACCTAATGTTTCATCATTTTAATTTATTAAGAAAATAGTTAATGATGCATATTTAAAAATAATAATTTCCTTTATATACATAAATTTATATTAATAAAATTATTATTATAAAACTTATTTTTAATATAATAGAATATTTTCCATGAAAAATACACTCCCTGAAAAGCATCTATTTCTTCACATTTGTTGGTTTAATTATAAATTATTATTGTCCACTTATTTTAATTGTATTTGGTAAAATGAATTAAATATTTTTAATTAAAATAATTTATTTTATCTAATAAGGGTTTATTTTTTGTTTCTATTATGAATACTAAAAAAGGTAAAACATAATTACTTGAGTTAAGTTTAAAATGGATTTACGTAGGGATAAAATAAAATAATTCGGGTAAAATGTCCTAAAATACATTAAAAAACAAGATGTAAATAGTTATACCTTAAAATTTCCATGTATTTTTTATGGTCCATTTATGATCCATGGGGAATTTGAAAAACATGGGTACACCTTTATTATTTTCGATAATTAAAATTATACCCCTAACCTCACTTATAAAATGCCAACCCATATCCAATAACATTCACTACATAAAAGAACATTGTATCAAAAAGAAACTAACAAAATATATTCATCAATAAAATAAAGAATATCTTCAGCACATATTTCAGTAATAAAGCCATCCTATAATGGTTTTTGGTGCCTACCGAAAGAGGTTGACTGAAGAAGAGGTATCATGATATATTGAGTGTTATTATTTTATTTATTGTTCCATTTTCATAAAATATTTCTTAATTTGAATAATAATAATAAATTATATCCCATATATTAATATATTTTTTAATTAATATAAAATCCATAATCCATATCTTATTCTCTCAAATGATATATGAAATCATCATTCGTGTGTACGGGGGTATACTACCTCGCGAACAGATGTTATTCATTTTACATTATAACCTCTCAAATATTTTTTACATATGAATTTAATGTGTATATATATATATCTGATATTTTTAACATCTATATATAATTTAAGAGTTATTACATCACATATATGTACTTATATTCAATTTTCTGCATGACAATATAAAATCACTCATGAGTACGACGAATAACTACCTTGTGAATCGATGTGATTCAATTTTAAATAAATCATTAAATGGAAGGTAACATTGTTAATGTTAATTCATATGTGTTATATAAATGATATAATAATGGTAATAATGAAATATATATAATTATATAAATAAAATATTTCATTTTATTCTTAAACTAAAAAATGATAACCTCATTCATGTACATGTGGACTACCACATCCACGATGTAGTGTGATACTTTTTTGTCATCAGCACATAAAAACAACGATATATATAAGTACATTTAATGAAAAATATATGAATTCTATGATGTTATTGTAATTCAATAATGATAAAATAATATATTGCTTCCCTTCATAATGAAAATAAAAAAATGGAATCTTTACTCATGGGTATATACCACCTACCATCAGCATGCTCAAAACATACATTATTTTTCATAAACATATTAAATTTTGGTTTTAAAAAGTATAATTTATTTATAAATATGATAATTATTAGATTAATAAAATTTTAAATATATTTAAATAATGACCTCATTGACCATAGTCAACAAACTGAAGTAATTTTTTACACATTGGAAGAATATCATCATAATAACCTATGTAAACATAATTTAGTAAGTAAACATATATAACATTAAAATAAATAAAATAAAATAAATAATAATCATTAAAAATTTATAAATAAATTAAATAGTTAACATAATTTTATCGCATTGAAAGATAAAGACAAATTTTGTTGAATCGAAACCAAGTTAATGAACATCATATCAATTTACATTAATTGAGGCATATTTCTATGTTATTCACCAATATTATTTTACATGATGCGTATAAATCTACATTGAATTGTTATGTCATTAATTTCTATATTATAATGTTATTAAATTTTTGTTTACTTTTATCCTTTTATGGAGCTTATGATTCAAATATTTATAATGTGATAAGTTAATTTTCATTAAAAAGAATCTATGTTAATGTGTTCATTATAACTCCATTTATCTCCCATGTCAATTTTTTGAATGATTTTAATATGGTAATGAGATGTTTTAATATAAATTTTTTAATTTAATTAATTTTATTAGGTAAAATTGATTCTTTATAAAGACTGTTAGACATTTTTTACAAATGAAAAAGGGATTGTTCTGATTTAACATAACTGTTGACAATAACAATGTTCTTCATCCTAACTATTATTTGAATCTTGTCTTACTTTACAATATTTCATTCAATATAAAAATAACAAACCTCATATTATTTTTATGGGTATTTCAATATTGAAAATTAGGTTTTAAAATAAAATATTATTTTGGTATTGAAAGTGGTGTTTCAAAAGAAATGGGTATTTGGTTATCCCAAAGTTATTTTCATTTGATTTTAAATGCAAATTTAAAGGTTTTTATGAATAAAATATCACAGATTAAAATTAATTATATAAGATATGGTAGTAATTAATTATTTATGATGGGTGAGCCTGGATATGATGTGTGAACCATGATTGCACTAGGTGATCCCATTATATCAGTTATGATGGTTAAGCACAGATAGCTTTGATTGTGTATAGATAGGTATGATTGAGCCCATTAAAGAATATATAATTGGTATTCATAGACTAAACTAAAATTAGTTGGGAAAATATTATGCTATAGAGATTATTATATTAGATGTTACCTATATAATTAATAAAATTTATATCTTTTTCGAATGGTTATGGGAGATGAGTTCCTGAAAGAGGTAGATAGATTTTATATGATTTATAGTGAGTTGTCATGGAAATAATTTTTATAAAAGGTAAGTTAAATAATCTTATTAAAATAAACATAATTCCCTTTAAAGGTAAAAATCTATGATTTTTATAATTTTTTATGGGTTCTAATGTTATAAATCCGACTGATACAGTTTTCATTTGAATTCCTATTCTTGAGATTTTTCTGTTCATCAATCCTTTCAAAATATCATACAATTTGAGTATGGTAAAGAGAAAATTTGACGAAAGTTATAATTAATAAAAAAAATTACTGAAATAAATAATGTGTTATTTGAAATGTATTATAGTAGGAGAAAAATGGATACTGATTAGAAGTATCCACATTATGTTATATAGTATAATTATGTATGATTTATGACCAAATTATTTAAAAATAAATAAATTAATATATCCTCAAATGAATAAGAATGAATTATTTAATTTAAAATAAATATTACGTAATGTTTATGGTTGGGTACTTAAATTAATAAGACAACATACATAAATAGTTGACTAATATAATATATTCCTATTATGATTAAATGACGAGTTTTCTAGTTTTACCAATGGTAGTGAGGTTGATACCATAATATTTTTTTTTGATAGTAGTATGTATTTTTATTATTGAGTTATATATATAGATGGTAATTTGGTATATTCAAATTTTTACCCAGGATATGTGAGACATCTATGGATTTTTCCTCAGTGGATTCAATTTTCTTTTTTTTGAAATATATATTTAATTGAATTGATAATATTGAAATGTTATTTTATGACATGGTTATATTTCATGTAAAAATTATTTATGAACACACGATTGAGGTATTATTATGACGTAGACATTATAAATGATATTTTTCTCATGACGAATACGTGTTATATTTTATATTATAGTACTATACACATACAATAAATAAAAACGAAAAATTTAATTCATTAATTAATATCATCACATTAGTTAACAAATAAACCTATGAAATGTATCAATAATTTAATAGGATAGAAAATATAGAACAAAAAGAACTAGAAATGAAAAATTTTGAATCATCGTGGTGTGCCAGAATCATCGATCCATTGAAAAACACTTCAGAAATGAAAAATATTGTTAGAAAACTATTCCATGTTGTATAAAAGGAAACTATAGGTACATTGGAGGAATTATAGTGAATAATTATTTAAGTTATTAAGAGATATTTATAGGAGTTAATATGGTAATTAGAATAGTAATGTGATTATTGGAATAGTATCCTGACCATTATGAATTTTAAATTAACCTAAAAATTAATTAAAAGATATTTTTGTTGATTAACTTAAGAAAATATAAATATTGTAATTATATTAAAAAAATAATTTTATTAATTATCAATGATATTATAATCACTTTTTTAAAAAATTCAATTTGATTGTATTTAATAGATATCATAATTTTTTTGGGAAATTAATTAAATTAGGTGTATTATAAAATTATTTCAATATAATGAATTTAATTTCTAAAATCATCATGTTAAAATTTCCCAAGGGTTTATTTTTGATAAATTTATGTGTAACATCAATTTTTTATGTGAATAGTAAAAATACCATTTTCAAATACCACATATTTCATAGCATAATAAATATTTAATACTGAATTAATTAATGTAAAATTTTTTATATCAGAACCAAATAAATTTATCTATAAAAATATGTCATTTTAAAATAATTAATATAATTTCAAAAAATAAAATGTAATTTCCAATGTATAATAGTCTATAATATATATTTAAATAAACATGTTTTTTCCAATTTACTCTTTCCTTTTAGTTAAACTAATTATTATTAATTATAAAGTTATTCAAATTCCTCAAATCATGATAATTTATTCAAATATATTCAATATTTTATAAAATGATAATATTGAAATGTTTACCATGAATATTTTAATTTATTAAAGATATTTTCCAAAAAACCCCTTAACTAAATTATAAATTATCTCTAATGCATCCCATATAATATAACATACATTAGACTTCAAAAATCCAAATTACATCCCAAATACACTCTCTCAAGAACCTTATAATTTTTAGGGTTATTTTGGAGAAATCAAAGACATAAATTTCTTGGATTTTACTACGATATAAAAGAAGAAACGCTAAAAAGAGGATATGTTTTCATCCAATATTTTCATTTTCCAATTATCTATAATCCCCTGGACATCAGAGACTTTAGTCCTGTATCCATTGGGAATACAATTCCTAAGATAATCAGTAAGATTATGGAAATTCAGCTAGGTGAAGTGGCTAAAAATATCATCACTACCAATCAGTTTGGCTTTGTACCTGGGAGAAACATTCAAAACTGCATGTTTACTTCCACTGAATGTGTTAACATCAAAAAATATAAAGTTCCTAATGGTAATATGTCTATAAAAATTGACATATCAAAGGTCGTTGATAATATAAGGTGGGATTTCATCCTCAATATTCTTAGGATGCATGTATTTTCAAAGAAATTCATTTTCTTGATTTTTTCTATTTTGGAAAGTGCTACGTTATCTATCCTTGTCAATGGATCCCCTAGGGGTTTCTTTAAATTCACTAGAGGTGTCAAGCAAGAAGATTCTTTATCTGTGATTCTTTTTGAAATGGCTGAAGACTACTTAAGTGTCTATCTACATAACCTTGTCAATAGTGGTATATATCAAAGAATGAAGGCAGAAAGGCAGTCATTTTCTCCTTCACATCTTTTATATGAAGATGATATTATCCTATTCTGTGAGGCTGATAGGAAGACAATATCCTCTATTAAGATAATTTTTTCTCATTATGAAGAAGTATCAGGTCAGGAAATAAGTTGGAAACAATCATTTGTTTTCTTTGGTCGAGGAATCAATAACTTGAAGCAAATCTGGATTGCAAGAAAGATTGGTGTTAAGAAAGTTACATTACCTTTCCAATAGGTTGGAATTCCTCTATTTTGGGTAAGGGTAAAGCATGCACATTTATAGGGTATTGCATTGAAAATTACTAATCAAGTGTCAAGATGGAAAGGGAAAGCTATGTCCCAGGCCGGGAGAATCTTCCTTGTTAATTCTGTTATCACCTCCTTGTTTGTCTACTCGTTATCTGTCTATAGATGGCCAACAACTCTCCTTAAGGAACTGAGTGGCCATATTGGAAACATTATATGGACCGACTCCATTCAACATAATAAACTTGCTACTATTTCAAGGAAAATTTGTATCAATCCCATTAATATGGGAGGAATGGGTATTAAAGATGTCAGAGCTTTTAATAACGCTCTTATTCAAAAAAAAAAATTGGAAGCTTCTTGAAAAGCCTGACTTCTCTGTAGAATTTTTGATAGACAGGTTTGTTTCGAGATTACAGAAACGAAAGAGTTTATACCTCAAATCATTTTTATGGTCTTCAATAAGGTATTCTTTCTCAGGTCTCATGTATCATTCAAAATGGATAGTAAGTCATGGTTCTCACCTCAATTGCTGGAGCACTTCATGGCTGTCTTCTCCTCTCAAAGAATATGTTTCTGTCCTAGAAATTCTTGGGAACCTGTCTATTGTTGAACTAAATGATAATTCTTCTGCACTTAATCTTATTCCAGATAACCTTCGGCTTGAAATCAATGATTACAAATATGTGGATGTTGATATTCTAATTTGGAATCGTGCTCTTACTGGCTGTTTCTCTACTTGGGACTATTATAATATGCAGGTTGGAGTGAACACTGCTTTGCCCGCATGGATTGAAGGATTAAATAAACCATTTATACCACCCAGCAACCTGCTTCTTATATGGAGAATATGGAAAAACTGACTGCCCCTCCAATGTGCGCAACAGCAGCAAGCTTTCAGTCTTGCATCGGTATGTCAGTTCTGTTTCAACAGTGATGAAACAACTTCACTTATTTTCATACACTGTCACTTCTCTGCTCGGTTATGGGGGTATGTGATGTCGGTTTTTCAATGCTCCCTTGATATCTGCTCTGTGGATTCACTGTTTACCTCGGCTTTTAAAACTGTTTTAGTGATCAAGTGAATTCTATGTTCCTCTCTGCTATTGTTTCAGTATTCTCTTTTATCTGGAAATCTCATAATAGTGTTATGTTCAATAATACCAAGCCTTATTTTATAGATGGTGTTCTGGTGGTGCATCGATGTATATAACTTGCTTCAACAATACGAACTAGTTCCATGCACAATGATGTATCTAACTTTGTAATTTTGAGAGCTCTTGGTGTTCGTGGCAGGGAACGGAAGCCTCAAATAGTCATGTGTATCCGATGGATTCCACCTATATTTGAATGTATGAAGATGAATGTTGATGGGCCAGCCTCTGGTGCACCAGGTCCTTCTGGTTGTGGAGGGGCCTTCAGAACACATCGGGGCTTCGTTAAAGGCTGCTTCTTCCATTACATTGGATATTCTCATGCAATTGAGGCAGAACTTTGGGCGATGATTAGTGCAATCAGTTATGCAGTCCATTATGGTTGGGAAAGAGTTTGGCTAGAGTCGGATTCCTCTGTTCCTATGATGATTTTGAAAGATCTATCCTAGAATGTTCCCTGTAGAATGATTTCTTCATGTATTTCTTGCCATAAGCTTGCTGAACAAATATGCTTTGATGTCTCCCATGTCTATCGGGAAGCAAACCAAGTTGCTCATGCTCTTTCTAAAAGGGTCATTATGGAAGCTATCTCTAGTTGGTCCTTCACCTTACCCCCCCCCCCTACTGTGATAATTTTGTCTGTAGTGATAGATATGGTGTTTTACATACTCGGCTTTATATGAATCGTTGTTTTAGAGTTACTTTGTACTGTTTACCTTTTTTTATAATAATTTGCTGGGAGCAGGCTTTCGCCTGTCTCTCGAAATTTCTGGCTATAAATTACCTAGAACATAAACATGTAAATCAAAAAGGTCAATATATTTTACATAGAACATGATATCATAAAATTTTACTACATATAGTGGGAATTATAAATTATAATAAATTTATGAAAATTGATAAATAATGAAAACAAATTAATATAAGCCTCTTTAATTTCCTTTTTTTAAGAATCCGATGTCAATATTATTGATGGTGGAATAATAATGAAATATATAAGGATATATGGAAAGGGTATTCTCAAACCCAACTAATTATTTTGGTTATATTCTATTTCACATTGACATTAGTATGGAATTCATTCTAAATTCATAAAAATTTTCTTTTATTTTCCATTCCCATTTTTATAGGGTTATACATGTTATTATATTTTCAAAATTATATCTAATACAATTCCAATAAATTTTTAAAGGTACATTGTTTGTAAAATTATAACATGACTCCTATTTAGTAATTTCATCTTCATAGAATAGTGAACTTTTGGAAAAAATAATACTTCCCTTATTCTTTTGGTATCCCCAAAGATATTCATGAAAGTATTCTTTTGAAAAACTATTATGAAACTCATTCATTTATGTAGGATTATTTCTTTACTAACATTATGAAAATGTCTCTTATCATGTGTCATGCATGATAATGTGTATTTTAATATTTGAATGGGAGGATGAGAATTTTATATCCCAAATTTTAATTGGGTAACATGACATATCTCATGATATTATGTTTATTATGCATGAAGATACTGTTATATATTTTTTCACAATAATTATGTTAGGATTCATGCACAAATGTTTTTCATAAACAAGATTATTGACTTTCTCAAAATTATGTATGATATTGTATCACTATGTTTTTTTGTTTCATTATTATATATATTCATAATTCTATTATTTTTCAAATGATCCATTAATAATAATTACTGTAATACCATGATTATTATATGATGATTATAATTATGCTCACCCATGCACTATTGGCTCATGTCTCTTATTACTTTTATATAATCCCTCCCCGTAGTGGATTTTTTTCTAGATACAATCAATGATATATATCCTCAAGTGAATAAATGTATGTGGTTAGAACTATATATTATATAAGGAATATGGTGTAAAATTTATAAAATTTTCATGTTGTATGAATAATTGTGGTATAAAACTAATTCATCCATGATACTAAATTTTTTGGTCCCAGAATATATTACAATTAGGTTATTTATCATAAAAACAATGTAATAATCACATATGAAAAAGTTATGTTTTTTTTAATGTATGATAGCATGTGGATTCCATGAAATAAAAAATTGTTCTAGATACTACTAGTGAATTTATATAATAAAGCTTACAAGGGGTAATAATCCCAAAATGGGACATTGGGTCATAAGTTCATCATCAGTTGGTGAATGATAAAGTGGTATTATTACACACATGTATTAACACACCAAGGAAATATGATTTAGTTAATCACATGATTTATACAACCCACTTTTAATGTCATATAACATAATTAAATTGTCCTCATAAATTTTAGAAAAAATATTAAACTATATGATTCTAAAATAATCCTTTTAAAAAAATGCTAAACATAGGGGTCACTTAAGATATGAATTTATAATTAATTTAAACATGAGAATAAATTATTTATTCTTTCCTTTTGGTTTATGTTTTTTCCAAACCATATCTAATTTATATAATTGTTGGAACCAAGAGAAAATTGAGAAATATCTATTTTTAGGGGAAAATCGCAGATTTCATACATGCCATTCCCAATGAAATGGGTAGTAGAGTGAAAAACCACAAGGTGATTGTAGCCAACTTTTTTTAGGATATAAATAATAAACTCGACTATATAGAAAATATGACTTCACCCAAGAAGGATAAACTAGCTATCGAGTCCTTTATGAGGCAATAATCATTTTTGTCTAGTGGGTATGGAGATCCACTTTTCAAAGAACGATGATTGTTTTAAATGGAAAATATTTTTTTATTTGTTATAATAATCTAAGAAGGATAATAATACTCTAAATATATATCATTGATATGGAGAGGCTGACCAATGGTGGGAATTATGAATATGAATTCAAAAGATGATATGTAACAAATTGATTGGGAAGATTACAAGTAGTTGTGTTTTTGAAATTTATTTCCCTAGAATTCTTTGAACAATGATGGAGATAGAATTCCTAGATGTTAAGAAAATTTGGGTGATTATGTCAGAAATTATGAGGAAAGTTTCATAATTATTTACTGATAAACATTTTTTTTCTTATCAATAATGATAGAAATATATATATATATATAATATATAGTGGTTAAAAACCACACCTCTAAAATACCTTCTTTACCTGATACATTAGTATCTATAAAGAATTAGTTTGATATGATCTCAAAGTGAAGATGAAGTTTGGAATATGGTCCCATGTAAATGAGAATAAAGAGATAATAATATACTTTCAATATGATAGATCAAATAAAAAAAGTAACGATGATCCAACCACCCACATGAAAAATATTGTGATGAAGCATAATAGTAATTACATCAAAATGAAAAGGAATGATAAATTTTTGGGAGAGAAGGGAACCAAGATCATGGATATCAAAGAAATAATGGATTTGGAAATCATGATAGAGGAATGGATGTCACATCTAAATGATACCCCTTTAAATCAATATTTCATCTTTTAGGAACAAGAGTGGTATGCAAAATATTGGATTAAACCATGGGCCTTTTAGGGGAATCTATGCCAGTAACCACCAAATCTAAAAGAACAAGTGAAGTCTTATGACACAACTATCATTGAGGTGGAACATGAAAATTAATTTATATAATCTACAAATCATATTCATAAAATAATGGAATTTTTTATTTTATTATGATTCTACAAATTCCATTATCTAATAGAAGTTTTCTAGAAATTTTGAATCACAACCTAAATTCTATGAAGTGGATATATCCATACAATTATATAGAGGTAGTATCCTTGGAACTAAGTGTTTTCCTCTTCTATTATTATCATTTGTGGGACTATTATTAAAAATAATATCATAATACATCTATGTGTATATTTTATAAAACACTTACCATGGAGTGTATCACACTATATATATCTTAAATAAACTATCAGTAAATGGAAGGCACATTTAATATTCTAAATGATCCCCCAATTTGGATCAAATGAATATAAGATCATGATTCTCTTTTATAGTATTCATATATGGTTTTAGTTGTGATACACTATAAAGAAGAATATGTTTCCCAAATGGGTGTGTCAACTAAATGTTCGAGCCCTGAGTAAATTAATATAATAATATAATATACATATTTATTTCTTAAAGTGTTATATAGCCATCCCCCATATCATGATGTATAGTTCTCAATAATGAATATATGAAAAGTCACACATATCCTTAAATTAAATTATATTATAGCACTAAAAAATATAAATTTTTAAAAAATTGTTCCAATAACATTTGGATAAAGGATTCATATTTGTTAATTCATCACCTAATGGTGTTCCAGTTATCCTTATCTTGATAATGGACGTTTCAAAGTGGTTGTGAATCAATTAACTAGATCTCAATAAGATAACAAAAAATAACATGTGTCAATTTTTTATGAATGAATACTTTTTTTATTTACATTCCCGATCTCAATAATTCTTAATGGAGGACCTTCATTTTGGATACCATCAACTGATGGTGAAGAAGTATTATATTCAAAATATAACCTTCTATATATGATATTGGGACTATGAGTTCATAGTGATATCCTTCATACATTATAATTACCCTTAAAATTTAATGGAGTTGAAAAATTTATTTTTTAAAGTCTGCCTTGAAAAAAAATGTAGTATTTATTGATGATATTATCATTTAGTCTAAGATTAAAGGGAAACACGAATTGATTCTAATTATTTTTCTAATGACATTGCGAATATGGAAAATATACAAATATGTAACGCCCCGACCCCAGCTACCCAGAGCCGGTGCATTACTTCGTAACATTGGCATGATCACAAAAGATCAAGTCTCGAAAGACCGATTAGTTTAGTATCTTTGGAAACACTAGATACATTCATAAGTCTTTCATTACATCATAAAGTAAACCAAAACAACAACAACATATTGTCTTCATATCCCCTCACACTATCCCTGCAGGTCATTCATAATATACTTCTTCAAATCCTGGAAAACATTAAAACATTGAAAGGGGTGAGCTCAGAAGCTCAGTAAGGATAACAATATTGCGGAAGCTTTCATAAATAAACATTAACATTTAAGGCAATGTATAACTAAAACAAAATCCTTTTAAACTTGAACTTCAACATAATATGGCAAAAGTAAAATGAGATAATTCCATTCACTTCTTCACATGGATATTCTACTGGTCGAATAATCACATGAAATATAAATAACCACTTTCATAATGATGGAATGCATAATGCCAGACTATCATAACCACGTAGTCAAGGCCTCGTGCCAAGACCACAAAAAAGATTTTGTCAAGGCCTTGTGCCAAGACACTAGTTTGTCTCATGAGACCTGCTGATGCATTTTCAGAAGATACTTAAATTTAAAATTGTTCAAATATACTCCAGTGTTTTTATAAAAACATTAAGCAAGCTTCTGAAAACAAAATAACTAATTCCAAGACTACTCGACTAATTACAGGCCATGATGGGTACATGCCCAATCCCTTCCTGTCTACCACACTCGAGAGTCGGGTGTTCTGAAAACATTTTTAAGATTGCGTTAAATACGTATACATTTTCACTGGATTTTCATATATTGGAGAAAATTATCACTTTCTTGAAATCATTTAAAAATCACATAATCATAAAAGAAAACCTTTTGAATAAACGTAAAAGTCAAAGGGGTTTATACACCGTATAAAAGAAAGTTGTGTATAAAACAAAATATGCCTCAATGAATGGAGATTGAGACAAAGTCCTTAAAAAGATCATTTTTAAAACAAAATAGATATATTATGTGCATTCACTATAGGTACACATAAAGAATACAAAATAAGACATAATAATATCATGACATAATTTGAAAGTAGGAGATTAACCCAAAGAATAGAAATTGGGTTAAGAAGTTCCCTTACCAAGATCATTTTTTTTAAATAAAATAGATCTAATATGTGTATTTATTATTAGTAAACATAAAGAAATTACAAATACAGGATATGATATAATAATATCATGACGTAATTTGAAAGTAGGAGATTAACCCAAAGAATGGATGTTGGGTTAAGAAATTCCCTTACCTTGTGTCCGACTTGACTCAACCGTTCTTTAACCTCCTCAATAATAAACTAGAGTTAATATCTACCTTATTAAGAACCATTTTTAATTTCATTATCCTTTTTATATCACTTATTACAATGTTATGAACATTATGTAATTATTTAAGTTAATAACGGTCGTTTTTTCGATCTTTGGTAACTTGAGTCAACAATAAACTTCTTATAATTACAAGTTGTTCATGTGGTAGAATATCCATTATATCCATAATTATATTCATGATTTAGATGTCATATATATCTTATATATCCATTATATACATTCATTTATAATATTACGTAACATTTAGAGGTAAGAAATGAAATGCACCGTTCATGGAGACAGTAAGCCGTACGTACGCATGAACGCTACTTTCATTTCAATTTCATATTTAATGGAACTAAATCATAATTATATAAATGTACAATATAATTCCAGTATAATATAGTGTATAATACCATTTACTCCATCCTTTATACATCCCACATATGGCATTAACGATTCAAATCACTTTGAGGGGGCGGTAGTCCGCACTTTCTAAAATGAAATTATCGCGTTTACCCATAATGGAAATCATAAAGTATGCCATAAATGAGAAATACAGAAGCATAAGTAAAACATAAACATATTATATATCATATATAAAAATAGTGACATCTTAATGGACACCTTTGAAGGTGTTATATGAGTGTTGAACAATCATCGTTTCGTGAGGCAGAAATTCGCCATCCACAGAAACTGTATGTTCTTTAACCATTAGATGTAGGTGTGTGTAAGTGTAGCTCAAATACATCATATAACAACATCCTAGTATATTGCGGATACTTTTGTTGTTACAAAAGAAATGAATAAAAAGAGTTAGGCGGTTGGATAAGAAAAATAAAACAAAACAACATTAGAAAAGACATTACCTCAAAATCGGGTAACTCTTTTTGATTTGAGCCAAAGGCTTCCTTGGGAAGCGTTCTGCCCAAAGTAAGGCTTCTAGGAGTAAGAGGGGGATGTTTGGAGAGTATTTGGGCATAGGTTGGCCGAGCCAAATGGCTTGAAAGTGTAAATGAGGTGGGAGAGGTGGGGGCCTTTTATAAGTGGAGAGGAGGGGCACTTTTGGAAAGATTGAAATGTTACATTATTTCACAATGCTTTTTGGATTCTAAAGGTCCCACACTTATATAATTAGAGGCTAAGGTGATAAGGTTTCGAAATCTCCTCATCCAATAGGCTTTGGACAAGTGTAAGACTTGTATTTTTCATTATCTTCTCATTCTATTTAAATCGTTAAATAATGAGGTCATCGCTGCATCATAATGATGTCATAAATAATTTAATTTATTTAATGTCTAAAAATTATAAAAAAATACTATGATGTATGAAATCGTTTTATCTTTCTAATGAATATTTATAGTCAAAATTTGGACTTGTGTAACCCCACTTAAAAACTGTTTTAGTAAAATAACTCATGTTTGTGTCAATTTAATTTTAACATTAAATAAATATATATTAATGTCATTTTCCAACTAAAGTGGCTCCATGGGGTCCCCAAGTTGACCCATGGGTTGTCTTGGTCGTCCATGAC
Source organism: Viscum album (assembly GCA_963277665.1). Taxonomy (NCBI): domain Eukaryota; kingdom Viridiplantae; phylum Streptophyta; class Magnoliopsida; order Santalales; family Viscaceae; genus Viscum; species Viscum album. The sequence continues at coordinate 1,540,380,728 of OY728135.1, read as the reverse complement.
TCATCCAATAGTAGTAGGACAAGTGTCATGCTCATATCATATTATTAAAACATTATTTGTACCTTAAACTACACCAATTACCTCTAATCGCGATTAAGAACTTAAAAGTTACTATTCACCAAAAAATTATTTTAATCTCATTGAACCACATTTTACTTCTTAATGACAACCATGTATGTCGGATTTTTGAAAATCAAATCACAGAAGTGGTAATATTTCATTTTAATGAAAAATCAGTTTTTAACAACCACTTAGTGGTTTCACTATTCATCGAAAATTGAAGTTTTTCAGAATAAGGCCAAAATTTCACCCTAAGCTATAATTGATATTCCGAATTCAAAAATGATTTATATTTTACAAAATTCCAAACATATAAGTTTTATTAATTAATTTTATAATTAATTCCCGCTGTTACAACAAATGGCGTGTTTATAAGAAACAATTTATATCAAAAGTTTGGCAATTGTTTATGTCCAATTTCAATGTTAAATTAATTCTAATGACCACCATTGGATAAAATGGTAAAAATATATTCTAATTATACTTTAAAACCACTAAATAGTATAATTTATCACAATAAATTATTTTGATTAAAAAAGTTGTTTTAAAGTATTTTTCACTATTCATAAAAATTAGAAGTTCTCAGAAAAATACCAAAAATTCAACATAGGCTAATTTCGATATTCTGAATCCAAAAATGAAGTCCATTTTGAAATATAAAATTTTTATAATTTTAAAAAGTGGTTATTACTATTCATAACGGCTACTTTGATTAGTCGCGGTGTTTTGGAACTCGAAGTTGCGTACAATGCAAGCTATTCCATTATTGAATGAGAAGCGTATCGTGGAAGCTCGGGGTGTTACATTCTCCCCTCCTTCAATAAATTGCGTCCTCGCAATTTGAAATTTTTCTTTGAAAATAAAAGGTTGAAAAGAGACAATACCTTTGAGGAAAACCCACATCGGAAATAAGATTAATAAAATTTAGCCTTAATAAGAGGGAAAGGGAAATGAAAAAGTCATCACCCAATTATGATCTCGATTAGGAGAACATTGGTGGAAATTAAAAACATATAATTGGCGGAAAAATGTAAATATTTGTAGGGAGTGATTGAGGTCATCAATCACAATCAACTGTCAAATTGAGGGCCTCAAAGCCTTCAATCTATGTTGATTTAAAATATCATCAGTTCAACAAGACATAAGGTATTAGGATAACACATTTTTTTTGTTTTAATAACCCTTTACTAAAGTTTAAGAATTTATTCATTGAATAAGAGATAGGTATATATATATATTTATGCTTGACAATTTGAGTTTCAACCTTCAACTCATCTTTCACTCAAAAATATAATAGAACTCAAAAATATTATACTTATCCTAATTTTATATGGTTCCAAATGTTAACACATACCATTTAGATTAGTAAAATTATTTTGTAATAACCAGGGACTTCCTGTAGGCTAGTGGTAGGAAATAAAGGCCTGTCGCACTATGATTGTGGGTTCGATTCCTGCAGCTTTGTCCGACGCGACGGGTTATGCCCCACCCTACAGGTTGTCCTTTTCCTAAAACTATAGTATTATAATATTCAAAAATAATCTTCATAAATTTTTAACCTTAAACAATACTATCCATGGTTAATCTTAATCCATTCCAACCTTAATAGTTATCCAAAATACCTCCGTCCAGACTTTCTCTAAAAGGTCTCTAAATTCCAAAATCAATTGTAACATCAGATTCCCCAAACAAAGAAAAGTTTCTCTTATTGTCACATACTAAAAATATGATTACCTTAATCATATTACCTTAATCAAAAAGTATTGCAGTACAATCTTTATATATATCACATTATTCTTATAACCAGAATATAATCCTTGAGTCCAAAAGCACCAATACATTAATTATTCCACTTCAACTGTAGTCACAGCATAAGATTGGCCTTGATCCCTTGGCCTTTTATGAGGTAAGTTTCCTTGACGCTTAGGACATTCATTTTCATAATGCCCTGTTTCCCTACAATTGTAGCATTCAACTTTGACAGCCTCTTTCTTTCCCTTGCAATCACGAGCCTGGTGACCCTTTTCTCCACATTTATAACAAACTCCCATTCCTTTTAGGCAAGTACCAGGGTGATTCTTCCCACAATTATCACATAATGGAAAATCCTTCTTTCCCTTTTTCCCTTTATCTGTCTCTTGTTCCACCGTTCTCTTCTTCTCTTGCTTTACTTTGTTGTCATAAGACTTAGATAATTCCTTTTCTGTCTTGATAGCACACGAGACAATATCTTCGTATGATGAGAAGGATTGTGATACTAAAGCTCGACGGAGAAATGGTTTTAACCCATCAAATAAATGATCAATCTTACTCCTTGGGTTACGTATATAATCGGCAGCATGCCTCGCTAACCTTGTAAAGTTAGCCTAATACTTTGCGACATTCTCATCCTCCTTCTGCCTCAAACTCAGAAATTGCCTTTCCATATCTGCTCGATGGTCACGAGGAAAATATTTTTCTAAGAAAACCTCTTTGAACTCCCTCCATTCCATATTCGATACGTCATCATCTTCCTTTGTGTTTTGAATCAGCGACCACCACTGATCGGCATCTCCAGTGAGGCGGTAAACTGCCATGACAACCTTCTCCCTTTCACTACACCCCAAGGCATGGAATATTTTCTCTAAGGAATTTATCCATTGCTCAGATACTGTAGGATTTGTACTCCCATTGAAGGTTGGTGGTTGTTGCCTCATGAAACGGTCTAGCATTGATCCTCCACGTTGCGGATCAGGGTGCTCCATACGAGTAAGGTTATTATTCATAACCTGCGTGAGTTGTCCCAGTACGGTGAGAAGCTGATCAGCACCAGTTGTATCTCCAGATCCACAATAATTATCTTGAGCAGGAGGGAAATCCCTACACGGAGTTCGTGCATTGATACGGTTTCCATTCCTTCCACTAGGCTCCATTTCTAAACAATGGCATAAACTAGATTAGTTTATGAATCAAAATACATAATTCCATACTTGTTAAACACTTTACAAAAATTGAACTATTTATGGATATAATCCATAATCATAAAAAGAAATGTTTTCTTTGAGGAAGTATGTACTCAGAACCCTTCATAGTGGTTTGTAAATAAAATGAGAATTATCCTAAGCATATCCCCCGGGAGTGTCGTAACCAAGAGTGCAGCAAGGCCCGTAGTCGTGCACCAGTTCCCGTTCGAGTCTAGCTCAAAGCGGTGTTTTCGGGTTTTACCCCTAGGTACATCTGTGCCAGAGCCGCCTCTACCTACTCGTATCCAGACAGGGATGTATTACTCGGAAAACTCATAACATCTCTATAATACCAAAATTCTAGGAAGTTCTTCTATACTAATCCTCAAAGTCTATCTTTGGGCTATGTTCTCTAATCAGAGTTTATCTAAATCTAGCTTCCAAGGTTAGTACTAAACTGCCTCTGATACCAACTGTAACGCCCCGACCCCAGCTACCCAGAGCCGGTGCATTACTTCGTAACATTGGCATGATCACAAAAGATCAATTCTCGAAAGACCGATTAGTTTAGTAGCCTTGGAAACACTAGATACATTCATAAGTCCTTCATTACATCATAAAGTAAACCAAAACAACAACAACATATTGTCTTCATATCCCCTCACACTATCCCTACAGGTCATTCATAATATACTTCTTCAAATCCTGGAAAACATTAAAACATTGAAAGGGGTGAGCTCAAAAGCTCAGTAAGGATAACAATATTGCGGAATCTTTCATAAATAAACATTAACATTTAAGGCAATGTATAACTATAACAAAATCCTTTTAAACTTGAACTTCAACATAATATGGCAAAAGTAAAATGAGATAATTCCATTCACTTCTTCACATAGATATTCTACTGGTCGAATAATCACATGCAATATCAATAACCACTTTCATAATGATGGAATGCATAATTCCAGACTATCATAACCACGTAGTCAAGGCCTCGTGCCAAGACCACAAATAATATTTTGTCAAGGCCTTATGCCAAGACACTAGTTTTTCTCATGAGACCTTCCGATGCATTTTTAGAAGATACTTACATTTAAAATTGTTCAAATATAATCCAGTGTTTTTATAAAAACATTAAGCAAGCTTCTGAAAACAAAATAACTAATTCGGAGACTACTCGACTAATTACAGGCCATGATGGGTCCATGCCCAATCCCTTCATGTCTACCACACCCGAGAGTCGGGTGTTCTGAAAAAAATTTTAAGATTGCGTTAAATACGTATACATTTGCACTGGATTTTCATATATTGGAGAAAAATATCACTTTCTTGAAATCATTTAAAAATCACATAGTCATAAAAGAAAACCTTTTGAATAAACGTAAAAGTCAAAGGGGTTTATACACCGTATAAAAGAAAGTTGTGTATAAAAAAAAATATGCCTCAATGAATGGAGATTGAGACGAAGTCCTTAAAAAGATCATTTTTAAAAAAAATAGATATATTATGTGCATTCACTATAGGTACACATAAAGAATACAAAATAAGACATAATAATATCATGACATAATTTGAAAGTATGAGATTAACCCAAAGAATAGAAATTGGGTTAAGAAGTTCCCTTACCAAGATCATTTTTTTAAATAAAATAGATCTAATATGTGTATTCATTATAAGTACACATAAAGAAATTACAAATACAAGATATGATATAATAATATCATGACGTAATTTGAACGTAGGAGATTAACCCAAAGAATGGAAGTTGGGTTAAGAAATTCCCTTACCTTGTGTCCGACTTGACTCAACCGTTCTTTAACCTCTTGAATAATAAACTAGAGTTAATATATACCTTATTAAGAACCATTTTTAATTTCATTATCCTTTTTATATCACTTATTACAATGTTATGAACATTATGTAATTATTTAAGTTAATAACGGTCGTTTTTCGATCTTTGGTAACTTGAGTCAACAATAAACTTCTTATAATTACAAGTTGTTCATGTGGTAGAATATCCATTATATCCAGAATTATATTCATGATTTAGATGTCATATATATCTTATATATCCAGTATATACATTCATTTATAATATTACGTAACATTTAGAGGTAAGAAATGAAATGCACCGTTCATGGAGACGGTAAGTCGTACGTACGCATGAACGCTTCTTTCATTTAAATTTCATATTTAATGGAACTAAATCATAATGATATAAATGTATAATATAATTCCAGAATAATATAGTGTATAATACCATTTACTCCATCCTTTATACATCCCACATATGGAATTAACGATTCAAATCACTTTGAGGGGGCGGTAGTCCGCACTTCCTAAAATGAAATTATCGCGTTTTACCCATAATGGAAATCATAAAGTATGCCATAAATGAGAAATACAGAAGCATAAGTAAAACATAAACATATTATATATCATATATAAAAATAGTGACATCTTAATGGCCACCTTTGAAGGTGTTATATGAGTGTTGAACAATCATCGTTTCGTGAGGCAGAAATTCGCCATCCACAGAAACTGTATGTTCTTTAACCATTAGATGTAGGTGTGTGTAAGTGTAGCTCGAATACTTCTTATAACAACATCCTAGTATATTTAGGATACTGGTGTTGTTACAAAAGAAATGAATAAAAAGAGTTAGGGGGTTGGAGAATAAAAATAAAACAAAACAACATTAGAAAAGACATTACCTCAAAATCGGGTAACTCTTTTTGATTTGAGCCAAAGGCTTCCTTGGGAAGAGTTCTGCCCAAAGTAAGGCTTCTAGGAGTAAGAGGGGGAAGTTGGGAGAGTATTTTGGCAGAGGTTGGCCGATCCAAATGGATTGAAAGTGTAAATGAGGTGGGAGAGGTGGGGGCCTTTTATAAGTGGAGAGGAGGGGCACTTTTGGAAAGATTGAAATGTTACATTATTTCACAATGCTTTTCGGATTCTAAAGGTCCCACACTTATATAATTAGAGGATAAGGTGATAAGGTTTCTAAATCTCCTCATCCAATAGGCTTTGGACAAGTGTAAGACTTGGATTTTGCATTATCTTCTCATTTTATTTAAATCGTTAAATAATGAGCTCATCGCTGCATCATAATGATGTCATAAATAATTTAATTTATTTAATGTCTAAAAATTATAAAAAAATACTATGATGTAGGAAATCTTTTTATCTTTCTAATGAATATTTATAGTCAAAATTTGGACTTGTGTAACCCCACTTAAAAACTGTTTTAGTAAAATAACTCATGTTTGTGTCAATTTAATTTTAACATTAAATAAATATATATTAATGTCATTTTCCAACTAAAGTGGCTCCATGGGGTCCCCAAGTTGACCCATGGGTTGTCTTGGTCGGCCATGACTCATCAAATAGTAGTAGGACAAATTTCATGCTCATATCATATTATTAAAACATTATTTGTACCTTAAACTACACTAATTACCTCTAATCGCGATTAAGAACTTAAAAGTTACTATTCACCAAAAAATTATTTTAATCTCATTGAACCACATTTTACTTCTTAATGACAACCATGTATGTCAGATTTTTGAAAATCAAATCACAGAAGTGGTAATATTTCATTTTAATGAAAAATCAGATTTTAACAACCACTTAGTGGTTTCACTATTCATCGAAAATTGAAGTTTTTCAGAATAAGGCCAAAATTTCACCCTAAGATATAATTGATATTCCGAATTCAAAAATGATGTCTATTTTACAAAATTCCAAACATATAAGTTGTATTAATTAATTTTATAATTAATTCCCGCTGTTACAACAAATAGCGTGTTTATAAGAAATAATTTATATCAAAAGTTTGGCAATTGTTTATGTCCAATTTCAATGTTAAATTAATTCTAATGACCACCATTGGATAAAATGATAAAAATATATTATAATTATACTTTAAAACCACTAAATAGTATAATTTATCACAATAAATTATTTTTATTAAAAAATTTGTTTTAATGTATTTTTCACTATTCATAAAAATTAGAAGTTCTCAGAAAAATACCAAAAATTCAACATAGGCTAATTTCGATATTCCGAATCCAAAAATGAAGTCCATTTTGAAATATAAAATTTCTATAATTTTGAAAAGTGGTTATTACTATTCATAACGGCTACTTTGATTAGTCGCGGTGTTTTAGAACTCGAAGTTGCGTACAATGCAAGCTATTGCATTATTGAATGAGAAGCGTATCGTGGAAGCTCGGGGTGTTACAAAATAGATCAATATGAGATAAATTTTGATTAAAGAATTCACATTATTAGTTTAGATGATCACATTTAAGATAATTTATATGGATCCTTCAATTGGAATAGAAATTGAGGAATGGTTGATTCCCTCATGCGTCATGGAAATCCGTAGTTTTTTTAACAAAACTGAGTATTTCCATTGTATTATAATAAATTTCTCATTATTTTCATTCCCAATAACTATGTTAGCCTAAAATGGGGAAAATAATGTCTACATATAATAATGTAAGTAATTATTTAAAGATCTAAATATGTGGATAATAATTATTCATGTACTCATACCACTATAATGTAAATATTTTGTTGTGATATACCTATATTGTACAATGAAATTTATGGGTTTTGTACTGATTATGAATAATAATGTGATAGAATATGACTCATCATAGTTGAATATACATGAAAATAAAAATTAAACTCGTGATCTAGAGTTATTAGTTTCGATAATCTCTTTGATGATTTGGCAACACTAACTATATGGTGAAATGTTTGACATATATGCAGATCAAACGAGCCTAATGTATATATTCACATACAATGTGATTGGAATTCAAAAAAATAGAGGGTTGGTGATAATCAAAGGCCATTATTTCATTATTCACTTCCATAAAAAACTAACAAGGTTGCTTATTCTATTATTAGAAAATAACATGATTCTCTATCGATAAAATATATTGAGAATCACCCCATATTCAAAGATACGGAAAATTATATATCAAGAAATTATAAATCTGTGGAATAAATCATGCAGTAACAAAATTATTTCACATACACCTATCAATGTGATGATAAATTGGGGAAACAATTTATGATATAGGGATCTAGAAGTATGATATAGTAAAGGAATTTGTGAGTAATTAATTACAAATTAATAGAGATAGTGTCAATCAATTTGATTTGAAATTGTATTTCTTCAAAAATAAATATAATGAATGTCCAAATGGATAACATTCATATATCATATTTCTCCACTCTCTTGGGAGTAACATTATTTACTATAATAATTGAGATAACATGAGGTTGGAAATCATGAAGTAGGATATTACTGAGTACATCTCAATGAGATTATAATATCAAATAATTAAGTAAGAGAGACATTAGAAAAAGGGGAGTATACAGACACATCCCATAACCATTTTGAAATAGGTAAAATAACCATGGGTCTTTTCTTGTTCTCAGAAAGAAATCCAAATAAAGTAATGTGATGTGGGTAGGGGAAGATCGACTCACTAAGAGTACCCACATTTTAGCTATTTGAGAATATCACTCTCTTGAAAAAAAACACTTTGATATATGTAAAGGATGTGATTTTTCTTCATAGGGAACAAATTTAAATAATATTTTATCATGATCCAGTGTTCAACTATTTATTATAGAGATGTATACACCATAATATGAATATTATGTTTCATTTTAGTATAACCTATCACCAAAAAATAATAGAAAACTGAATGGAACATTCAAAAACGTATCGATAGGTTGAGAGCCTATGTAATGGAATTTAGTAGAGGATAGGATCAATATCCCCCATTAGTTTTGTTCTTGTATAAAAATAGCTTTCAATAGTGTATTACAAATTGATCTATAAGAATATTTCTATGGGAAGTGATATAGAACTCCAATTTGTTAGGATGATGTTGTTGAAAAGAAGATACATGGACTTCATTCAGAGAAATAAATGACAAAGAAGGGTGAATTAATAAAATAACATTTAAAATATGTTCAGATTTAAAATAAAAGAAATTATGAAAACTATCAAAAAGAATTTTTTTAATGTTGTAGAAAATATGATCATTAAAATATTACAATGGATGAGTTTCATGGATCATGGAAATATGGTATGTCTTATCCCTATGTATATTATCCTTTTTGAAAACACTAATCACATTAGATCAATGTCCCTTCAGAGAAAACTTCAACATAACAAGAATCAAATTTTTTATTAGTTCCACGATTATTTCTTGAGGAGGCACATACCAGATCCCTCAAATATATTGAAGCTATAGCTGTACAAAATGGTGTATAAAGTCTATTATGAGGACTATCCACTAAATATCTTAGACCGTAGATAAAAATTTCTACACAGCAAGCTGAATAACCTTTCCAAAGAGTTATTATAGAAAAAACCTAGCAAGAGTAGAAATGGGGAATTAAGGAAAAAATTAAACAAAAGTACTCCAATATAATCTCTACTAAAATTATGAGTTAAAAATTTAGGGATTAAATTTATAAAAGTGCGAAGCATACAACAACCAAAACACTATAATCAGAATTGTTTCCTAAATGAATATGTGTTATGTTTAATTTTATAGTACTATACACTCACAACACATGAAGAATACAATAATTTTACATAAATTAAATCATTACATTAATCAAAAAGTAAAACCTTTTGGAATTTTAATATTATAATAAGATAAAAAATAAAAAATATATAACAGGAAAGTCATAATCATCATATTGTTCTAGAATAATCACATACATGAAAAACATAATGGAAAAGAAACAGAATAGAAGAAAACCCAAAACCAAATTTAGAAAATAAATCTATTTAAATTTATGATTAATTGAATTAAATTATTTATAATGTAATTAAAGAGAATATATAGAAGGCAATATGACTATTTTGATAGTAAATTGTTCATTAGAATAGTAACACAATCATTAATAATAGTAAACTGATTATTGGAATAATAATTTGGCCAAAAAATAAAAAAAAATTAAATAACATCTTTTCAATGTAATTTATCAAAATATAAATATATTAATTCTAAAAAATAATAATGAATTTTTACAAATCAAGGTAATTATACGAAGTTTTTAAATAAATTTTATTTTAATTCATTTCTTATAAATAATAATTTTTATGTTTGTAATTAAAATGGCCAATGTTAGATATTTATTTTGATAAAAAGATATCAGTATTAGAATCAACTAACAAAAATTTTCATGCATATAATTTTTTATAAATTTATGAGAAACAACAATTTTTAAATTAATAGTAAACATAAAATTTTACAAAATAAAAAATGCTTATTGATATAATAATAATATAATAATGAACTAATAAAAGTAAAACTACATATCTCAAAGAAAAATAAAATTATTAAATTAAATATCTCATTTAAAAACAATAAACTTATTTTCCAAAACTAAAATGTCAATTTAGATGTCTAAAAGGCATAGGTGTCCCTTTATTATTTATTTATTATTCTCTTTTTTTTAATTAATAAATTTGAATTATAAACTGATTAAAATTAATATTATGATGATATTATTTTCAAATAAATTTAATAATATCTTAAAATATAATATTCAAAAGCTTTCCTTTTTTATTATAATATATTAAATAAGTTATCGTAAAAAATAACTCCCCTCAAGTATAAATATCCCCTTACACCTACCTTATAAAACCACTTACCCTCTACATACCAAATCCAAATAATTACCAAAATCTTATATCTTAATAACAATAAAATATTTATTTATATTCATTGTTAATCAAAATACATGATTTCAAGGAGTTTTCTGTTGTAGAAAAAACGTAACCCTAAGATGAATGTATGTTATATGAAAATTTTCAATTATTTTTACTTTTATATTAATAATTTTCATTATTCTTGTGTACTAAAAAATTAGGTATATATTGTAATTATTTTATAATTAAAAAAATTATGTTAGCCTACTATGGTGACTGTATTTATGAAGTATTTATTTTTCTCACTTTTTATTCCTCCACTTTTGACGATGCACCATCAACAATTGGTTATCTTCCTATGAGGAAAATGTCATATCTTTTCCTATCACCACCATAATGGATGAATATCATTAATTATATGTAATATTAAATTATATATTTAGATGTATTTTATGCTTCAGTGATAAATTTTACTTATCTATAATTTACTTTTAACGAAAATAAAAAATTCAAAGAATACAAGAATTTGATGAAAAATTTGATATCAAAATATTATAGTATTAACATCGTTATTGAGAAATTTTATCAAATAGTTATAGTAGATAAATAGTGAATAAAATCATAATTCATGTATGTTTATAAATTTTAATAAACCTAATTTTATTAAAATGGATGTGGAAAGGTGTTGAAATAAATTGGGATTCCTGGTTAGTGGTCTCTAGAACCTAACACTTTCAATTGGTAATCTCTGATTTCACATTGATTTTTTGTACATAAATTATTATATATCACAAATAAGGTACTTTAATTTATATTCCTCACCTTTTACTCTATATATACATATTCTTACCCTTTAGAAATAATTTTTACCCAAATTCCAATGAATTTTAAAAAAATGTTTTATTTTTGAAAAAATATCTTTTCTCTTCATGAGTTATTACTTAGTCAAAGTAAAATGATCTCTTATGAAAAAATATGACTTCACTTACTCAATTAGGAACCCTAGTTTTTTTATAAATATAATATTTTTGACACCTCTATTAAAATCATTCATTTCTATGTGATAATTTTATGACTAAGAATGTTCAATGATCTCTTCAAATAAGGAATGAAAGATCATGTTAATTTATGATTTGGAGCATGAGACTAGATTTATAGATCCCCCTAATTTATTAAGATATTTGATATATCTCCTGATATTTTTGTTATTATTCATGAATAAGATAATAGTCTTTTTAATAATTAACATGTTACTATTTATGTACATATGTTATGCATGAACATGATGATATATTCTTTTGAAAATATGTGTGTGATTTGAACACAATGTTATGATGTTTAATTATTACAAATATTACAAATTATATTAATTTTCAAATTATTCCATCATGTTACAGATGATTATTTCATTCTCATGATATGGTGATTATTATAATTCTTTCCCTTATAATATTGATTCATGTCCCTTATTGATTCTATTTTATCCCTCCAATTACTATCCTTTTAGCTCACCCCTTTATTTGATGCATATACTATGGTTAATACATATACTATGGATAACTTGAGATCATCAAGAATGTCTATGATTAAAAATTTAGATATGTTTATTTTTATGTAGACGTCATGTATGAAATAGTTTTCCATTGATAATGATATTTTCAATACTTGAATGTATTATTGTTGTCTTTTTATCATAAAACTGATTTAATATTAATGGAATATAAAATTTGTAATACATAGTTATGGATAACTGTTAGGAATAATATATTTTGGAGTTTGATAAAATAATTTGTTAATTTATTTTTAAATGTTAGTTAGATTGTATTGTAATTGACTGTGGATATAAAGAAAAAGTTATCAATAATTTTTTTGTTGAAGATGATATCATATTTTGGTTTTATGATAAATATTAACTTATGAGTCACTTTACAAACTAGTGGTGAATGCCATTTCACTATTAAATATAATTTTTATTTTTCAAATGATAAGTGATTTATCTATGGTTTCAAGTCTGGGAGTGTCAAATGGTGTAGGTAAAGGAATGTAATGGAGAATGTATTACTAGATTATATACATACTCACCTATTTTCATGAATGAATAATAAAAGTTGTTTAATGAATGATATGTTACTTGTTAAATCATATTAAATTTAAAAATATGTCCTTTAAGAATTTATGTCACGAGTGAATAATATTTTATGAATACCCACAACTACATTCATAATCTTGGAGTAGTTATATATTTATAAAAGAAATTTATTTAAGGGGGATAATCTAAGGGTGTCATATTTCACTTTATATTATCATTAAATTAATAATAATGTAAATTTAGTGTTTTACAAAATATAAACAACTAAAAAACTAGGATTATAATTTAAATATTAAATATGACCAATGAAACATAGATGTTAAGTTAACTAATATAAATAGAAGAAACCATATCACAAAATAAACAACCAAATTAAGGAGATATAGAATCCATAAGAATAATTCATCCCTAGAAATACTATTTTTCTATTATTTGAATGTATAAAGATTTTCATTGGTTCTCATTTGACCATTTCCAAGGAAAACTTGTAAAAATAAAAATTGAAAAAAATATTTTTCATGAAAAGAATATGGTTCTATGACTAACTATGAAATACAAGAAAGATAAATCACAACATGAAACTTAAAAAACCAATTACATTACACATACATCACATATGGAGGTTATAATAGTTTTTTAATTTGATATTTCTAAGATATCAAAATGTAATTATTATCTATAGGATCGAATGAGCGTATCACAATAAATTTAAATTTAATCTTAATAACTTTTATTTGACATGTAATGTGTTCCTATATTTAACTGAAAATATATAGATTTTATATATTAAATTAATATAAATCATAATAATCTATCATCTATCCAATAGATTTTTTTTACTATAAATTAATCTACATTTAAATTATAATTTAAAACAAATTCAAATTTTTTGTTCTTATGCTTATGTATTTATATAGTATAACATTTCAATGGAATATAGATTTTTATATTTTTATTATGAATATTCTTTTTGAGTTAATACAATAATTATTTAAATAATTTTATTATTTGAGATTTTAAAAAAATATTCAAATTTTAGGTCAATAGTGAAAAAACCAATTTTTTCTATAATTTTCCTTTTTATAGATTTCATGCTTTTAAAAAAAATTATATAAATGATATATAATTTTAAACTAATATAAATAATCAGAAATTAATATATACAATTTATTAAACCCATGAATATATATCTATATAATGTAGTAATATTAATGGAAATGTATTATTAATCATTATCTTTATAGCAGTTCTAACAAGGTGAAAATTATGGTATAGATTCATTTCACATTAAAATAACTCATAATTGATCAATAATAATATTTTTTAAGATCATACTAATCAATCAAATTGATATATTTTTTCAAAAAAATAAAATGTATGCTTTAAAATACTCAAATAATAAAAATGATTTTTTATGTGTTTCGTGGCTAATGTTAACATTATTATTCCTACACATATAAATATAAATTAATAAAAGTATTATAATATTCAAAATAATAATTTTTTGTTATTTTATTTTTCAAATTACATTTTTTAGTAAAAACATTTATATTATTTGGATTAATTTTAGTTGCAATCATAATGAAAATACTGTTCTTTTTAAATTATTGAGTAATTAATATATTGTAATTTATATTAAATAAATAAAAAAAATTAAATAATAAATATTAAGAGATTTATAAAAAATAAAAGAAATATATTAATACACATTGAATTGATAATCAATAAAAAATAAAAATAAGAATTCTTAATTTGCCCAAATGTCTTGTTATACAAAATCGGTTTCACAACCGAATACATAATTTAATTTAAAAGTAAATTGTAAAACATTTAGAAATTGAATTTGACAAAATATATGAAATTTTATTTTCATAAAAATATTTTTTATGTCTTAAGATATATTATTAATAAAAATTAAATCATATACTTAGAAAGTAGTTACCTAATATAAAATGAAGAGTAAAATGTAAAAACCTAATGGTAAAAACCCTATAACAATCCCAAACATATATAAAAATACATTATTATGTATTTAATCCCAAATAAAAAATTCATATTTAATTTTTTTTAATATTATATTCCATTTGACACATAGATAGTGACAAGAAATTGTGAAATTATAATGTGTGTTTCCAATAATAACATTTTCATATCATATAAAAGGGTATCACTTATAGTATTTATAACATGAACCTACCAGTGAAAAAATATGCAAAAAAAATAAAAAATTACATTACATGTAGTTAAATTACACATTATTAATCTCATAATCAATCTATGTTATCCTAACCCCTTCAATTATTTGGATTTTTCCAAGGGAATATCATGTCGCCAATGATAGTATTATATCCTAAATTTATTCTCTATAACCATCATCTACCAAGTCTTTATATCCATAAAAATATTACTACGACAGTATATTTTTTATATTTATATTATATTATATTAATAAAATAACAATTATTTATTCCCCTATATTTGTAAATACCAACAAAATCATCGTTAGTGTGTAGGGTGAACTTCCACGTCCAAAATGTGATGTATTCAATTTTTCATCAGAAAAATTCATGGATAAAAAAAGATGTAATGGTTGAATAAATATTATATATATAATAATAATTTTATTCTTAAATTTATAATTTTCATATACTTCCCCCCCCCCCTAATTTGATGTGAAAGAATCATTAATCATGCTTACATGTAAATTATCGCCTCCACAAGAAATGAGTATCATTTTTCTTCACCAAACATAACATTTGGAATTAAAAATATATTTAATATATAAAAACAATTTCCATAAAACTATTAATATTTAAAATATTTTGAAAAAATTTTAACATACTTTTCCACTACGGTCAACATATATATGTAGTTATAGAAAAATTGATTGAACAACCTCATGTAATAGACTTAGGCAAGAAAGTTATAGTATAAATAAAAATACATATGATAGTTTAATAATGATGAAATATGACATATTGATGAATAATGGTTTTTGATATATATATATATATATATATATATAATGTAATGAAATTATTCAGTATATTAAGTGCTAGTGCACAACACTTTCTTGTATGAGTTAAGAGCTCCCTCTCAATTTTTCTTCATTAAGACATGTATTAATGTTATCTTCTTTTTCATATTTATATGGTCTATATAATTCCCATGAATTTATTTTTGAATAATAAACGGGTTAATTTAATGTATTTATTCATCCATTTTATTTTTTCATGATTCAAATTACTTTTGATAATAAAATTACTAAATTCATAATAGATGTATCTTGTAATTTTATACATTGAATTACATTATATTTTATGCACCTTATTTCTTCTATGTGGTGCATATTCTGATAATGGGATATTTAATATTATTTATTATCTTAATTAATGCTATTTTATCTAAAAATTCACGTTTTATCTATCTAGCAATGGGTTTCTATTTGAATGATTCATGATCTGTATGGATTTCTTCTTCTAATTTTCACCCATTGAGACATATTTCTTTTCATACACCATGATTAATTTGGAATAGTGTATCTAATAGGCCTTTTTGTTTTAGAGTCATGGTAATATTATATTTCATGATATAGAATTATTCATTCAATTTTATTTTTATAATGTTGGTCTGATTTTATGATTTTCAACATCTATATGGGTTTCCATCTCAAATTTGCTATTTTGAGACAAGTTACATATTATACACCATGATTCATTTTATATAGATTAAATTTTAATTTTAAGAACATAAATGTTTTATGATTAATTAATATTATATTAATGGTATATACTAATACATGTCATGTTTTTTAATTTCCATTTACTCATGTCTTAGCTTTGTCCTATGTGATCAGTTGGACCTCATTTCTGATGTATTAGTTGAAGATTATCATTCTTTTTCTACCTAATGTGCAATTTTATTCTCATGTAACAAATTTATTTAAATATATATATAGTTATATATCTATTAAATATATTACTTTTTAAACATACTTTTAATTTTTTTTGTTATTCAACTTTTCAGTTCTCTTTTAAATTCCCACATTTTATGAAACCGAGTTAATGGGAACATTACAAAAAAATGTCTTATGACAAGAACCGTGCCCAAAAATTTAAGCCATTAATATATTATAAGGAACCACATTATTTATGTGGAACCAAATTTCATCAATAATTATTTTATGTAAAATAATAATATATTTATTTTATCTAAATGAACCTTTAGTCATTTCCTGAAAGTATCACATTACTAATTCATTATTATTCATTCTTCTAATAGATTATTCACATTATTTATCTATACTAGATCTCTAAGTATAGTACCTATGTTAGTTTTTCAATTATAAAAGGTCAAATGAAATAATTCCATAATATCATAGGAATCCTTATGACTTATCCTTCAATTATACCTCAAGTAAGAATAATAGATCTACTTCCTTTAATGGGATTGAACATACTCATGATTTTTTTGCAGTTTATTTTACCTATGTGTAATACATATGTATTGTTTTCATTTATATGAATTTTGGGAAATAAACTATATATCAATCAAACATATTGGGAAAATATTTATATTTAATGAGATGTTATTTAAGGTATTAAGGAGTCACCCTAATCCACCATGGGACTCTGTCAACATTATTATTATAGTCTTCAGATTAACCCTTGAATTATGTTTATTAAATCTTGTTTTATTTTGTTTCTTCAAATTACATTATTCCACGATCTTATGATTTTATTTAATTATTTCATTTTTCTTGGACTATTATTTTTCAATTTATGACTCCATTTTATGCCTCTCCAGATTCATATTATACATTATTTCTATGATTAATCCTTTAATTATATTTTTAGGTCACCATTTTCATTATATATTTTCGGTCATATATCCTATGTAGTTTTAGATGATAAAAAGGAGTTAGTAACACAATGTGAATTTTTATGTAGATGTGATTTTTATATTTAATATTCATTATCGTTCTATCTATTCTTCCATCGATACTATATCCACCGATCCTCAGTGTGTATTATTTTGAAATGTATGTAAAGAAATATAAAAAATGTATGTTTAAGGATTGTTTATTTAAAAATATATAACCACAACTCATTCAAGAATGCATATTTATATATTTCCTTTTTTTTAGAAATCATTTTACCATCAGACACATTGTAGGTTAATCCCATATAGTATCTTTATATTTTCTTGATTCTATGAGAGTAAACTAACCAAGTCAATTAATAATTGAAATATCATTAATCTAGTATATGAGTACATCAAATGGACATCATCTGTATTGATAATTAAATCACATGTACTTTATAATTATGCTAATTTATTTTCTCAATCAATATCAATTTAGGGACAAAATTTTAGACTCATTATAAGAGGGGGAAATTACATCATTATTACAATCTAACTAATATTGTTATAAACAACATAAATTATTAAACATTATTATCCATGATGCAATTTATTTTTATTATAAAAGTACCAAATTTGGTTGTATATAATAATATCATTCACACCGACTCATTTATGGGGTTCTATAATATTAACTGTTCATCCCGAGTACATAAAAAACATAGTTTGTGACCATTCATGTGGTATACTTAGTGATAAATCCAAGTCACTCAAAGAATCATTACTCTTTTGGGTTTCATGATCATATTATACTTCTCTATTTGATAATATAACTCACAAAAACTATTACCCCATAAATCTCTATTCAAGGTAGCTAACATTTGTAATCAACGTCATAAGGTGAGCTTATACAGAAATGAATTTTTGTAAGGGTTGGGTTTTTCAACTATAGTTGATTCATAATGATCTAAAAACGGTTGTTACCCTGGCATTATGGTTCATGTACTTCTTGTATTATTCCACTATGATTCAAGGCCATGCAATGTTCCCTCTATACCCTATTAAAAAGTAATTATCTTAGAATAAAGACAAATATCTAACATGTTTAAACCCTTGTATTGATGCATTCATACACATGCTAAAATTAACATATATTCATAACCAATATAACTCTATGAAAAAACATTTTTTAAAGATAAACTCAATATTATACATTTAGAGGTCAATTACCATTATATCTCATGAAATGTTCATCAATATATACATTTATATATATAATATGAAGGTATGATGAGCTATATATTTAATTTTATCTGATACATTTGATAATATGAAATATAATTTATGAATTCTTAATAAACCCCAATATAATTATCTAAATGTTATATAATATACGATAAAAAACCAGATTAGAAATATTTTTTATTCAAATTAGGGAGTATTGATATCATAATGAACTTATGTATTTCAGGCCACATAAATATGTGACCATGTAATAAAAAACACAAACTAAAAAAATTTAGTATGCAATATATTTGAATAATGTGAGTTTGAATAATGGTGAGATTTAGGAATCATATATCTAATGTTCAACTCATTTAACGTCTTACAACTTCTTAATTTTACAACAACAAATGTTATGAGGTCAACATTGTTTTTTACGTTGAACTATTTCTATGAAAAACATTATCAACATAATAAAATTACCACATCAAATATTTTCCCTTAAATAATAAAAATGTTTTCGTTATTGTTTACCAAGACATCACTAAGAACTTTATGATAATTTTTTTATTCAATTACTAAATGTAACTAAATATAACTCTTCACAATTATATTATTTATACCCATATAAATTCTAGGATAAGATGTTATTAAATTAAAATTGTATTATTTTTAAACATTAAGAAATTGTGATCTATGCATTCTCATGGTAACTAAAAGAAAGTATTTACATATTTATTTTCCCTTATATATCTTAATATCATTATAAAAAGGGAATATCATTATTTCTTTAGGTGAGTATATTCTACTAGTTGTTATAATTGAATATATCTATGTATAAAAAATAAAACCCCTATTATATTGGAATATCATTCAAGGATTCACAATCTCCACTGTGTTATGAAATAAAACTTATTTTCACTAATCGAGGAATTTTACAAATTAACTATTGCATCCATTTTATATATTTTTTTCCATTTTTTTCATTATTATCATATAATTAATACATTATAAAAAATGCCCCAATTTTTGGTGGAATATTATTCCTATATTACATGGTAACCAATTTATCTTAGATAAAAACCATTCTATCCTTTACTTTATTCAATGTATTATATAATGTTATGATAAAGCATAGAAATTGTGTATAAAAATCATTTTGTTAGTTATTTAAACCAAAATTTCTTTTCAAAAATATTTCCAGTTTCAACAAATTAGAAGAAATTTTTTTTACATCTTTTAGGAAAATAAAATCATCTTATATTGACGGGTTTTTACAACCACGTATTCAATGTAACGACATCTTAATTTAATGTAAGAAAAAAATGAAAACTTTACCTTTATAGTGACATTAAATTCTATACATCTATATAATTAGAACATTTATATAACATATACTTGGTATCTTACAATAGTGGTTTTTTAAAAACCATATTTTAATTAATATCTTGGTCATCTAATATTGTTCTGTAGTGGCACAACCTTGGGTCTTACTCAATGAGGCCTCTTAAAAAAACAATATTGACCCTATTATAAAATAGTTAATATAAAACTAATTTACTAATATATATTTTGGGTGTTTTGAATAATATGTGAAATATTTATACAAATATATATATATAAATTAAATTCCATAAAGAATGATGTTATGTAAAATGATAAATGGAAAATTTTCGTGGGATATCATGCTGATTGATACCATTATTTTTAAATAGATCTAAATGATAGCCAAATTGATGTGATAATGCCCAATAATAAAATGAGTCCTCATATGAAATTTTATTAACCCATATCGAGACCTATGAATACATGGAAATACTCATCTAAAAAATTTATATGATACATCTTGACAGACCATAACTATTTATCACATTTTCCAATGTATGGATGACACAAATTGTGATGGAATAATGAAATATTAAATAGAAGAACTCAATGGAAATGAAAACAGGGAAACCAATAACCATAATAAATTTAGCCACTTGAAAAATATCATCATATAAGGAAGTGATTTAAATTGTTATACAATGAAACTAAATATACCTATCATTATATCCTTCAAACAAACCTCGAGGTTAGTTCTCCATTTTATTAGAGTTATGATGGGAACACGGAGGTAAAAACAAATAAAATCAAAAATAAATAAAGGTAAATTTTGGAGGAAAACTAATATATATAATAAAAATATACCACATTAGAAAATAACATCTAATGATACATGAAATGGCCACTAACTTTCCAACAAACTTTTCAACCCCATGAAATAGAGAGGTAATATGTTTTATAGGGAGTGGGATGAAAACATTGATTCTAAATATGATGACCATAATTTTGTTCATGTTATTCCTATTAAATGTCTGAATTTTATAGAGTTTACTCCTTAAATTATATTATAATAGGTTTTGAATGATCCCAAATAATTTTATATAACTGAAAAATAAATTACATATTTATTTGATATTTAATTAAAAACATTTATCATACATGTATGACTATAAATATTCCAATGTACTATATTCCCAAGAATTTATGGAATTAATTAATGTTGAATGATCCATAATAATAGTTAATAAAAAATTTCAATGACCTATTATATATAATTATGTAATATTTTATATCATTTATGTTGTTCCCTATTGAGATATATGTGTTTCTTCTAAATTTGGATAATATATACATCAATTTTGAAGTTCATGTTCTGAGCAAGATTTAGCCCACAAAATGTTTGATTGTGATTTGGATCCATTTGAATGAAATGAACCAAAAGATATTTGAAATCATAAAAAAGGAATTTAAATATTTCAATAATTATAAAAAATAATCTTGAGGGGATAAAAATTAAATTTAAACTATTATAAAAACCAGAATTAAATTTCAATAGAGTTTACGACCAAAATATTATTAAAACCATAAAATGTGAATATTTCTCCTTAAATAACACTATGATTTTATTAAAGATATCCCATTGTTTTATAAAATATTTCAAAAAATTATCATCATCACCACCACACTTAATCAGTTTGATCTTTGGAAATCACCAAATATCCAAATCCAAATCCACAAAAAAGGGAAAATATTTTTTTAAAATAGAATTTTATAATATATACTCTTTAAACGAAATTCATTTCATTTTCATCCATCAATATTAAATTATTTCAATCTATAAAATCCTTCCTTTTCTCTGTTAGAAAAAACTACACATTGAATTTACATCACTCTTCCCTCTAGAGGAATTAAATTTGGGAGTTAGGATCAATCATAGAAAATGAATGTATCTATATATTCTTATAATAATTCTCATCTCCCCATAGTCTGAGACATGAAAATATTTTCAACAAAGAGGTCTTTTTTCTGATGATTTCTATTTCTTTGAGTATGTGGGTAAAAAAATAAAAATTTATGGCTGAATATATGAGGATGATATCTTATGAAAAATTCAAGAACATTCAATTGAAATCATAATTATTTCAATACTCAATTCCTAATAAAATTTGAAACACAAAACTGAACCCTTTTAAGTCATGGTACATCAGTCATGTTGTGATTATAAATACTAATCCCATCTACCCCCCCCCCACCTTCATTTTCATTATTTGATCATTTATTCGTAATGGATAAGATGAAAATTAAATAAAACGAATTATATCAAATTCAAGAACTCGATTATTGAGAGGTACATGAGTCAAAAAATTTATCACAAAAAATAATTTCAACATATGTCCAATTTTTAATTTTAAAATTTTTCCCCTTTTTTCAATTTTATTAGAGGAACCATATGATAAAAATAATTCCCAATGAAATGATATATCATAGACAATTATACCCATATATAATTTTATAAAGGATAAAACAAACATCAAATCACCCAAAAATGAAACATATCCAAATGAAAACACACAGAAATCAATTCCCCGACAACAAAATTTGAAATATACATGTAACAATATTAATATTGTAGGTATGTAAAGAAACTATGGACTATAATGTGGCATAAACCTATAAATAAATTAATATATTATAAGGTAAAATGTTATATTTATTTTTTAGGTGTACATTGAAATTTTTGGATAGCCTATGAAATTCCTCAATCATGTTAAACACATTCCATGAATTCCAAATCATTGAAAGATAAATATCACTAGTTTTGGTTCACACAAAAAATCTAGATTTCTCTTATGCAAGTGTGGGTATTTCTCTAACATTTTAAAGAGGATCAAAAAACTAAAATGAATATAAATTCATATTTATCAACTTTTTGATGGAAATGGATTTTAAAAATCAAAAAAAATCATAAAAAAATATTCAAAATAAATTTCAAGCATAATGCTTCCACATAAAAAATATTTTAAAATCCATTTTTATCAAAAATAAGGTCACCACTATCAAAAGAAATTAATGTGTTGAAAATGAAATTATTATTATATTATGTTCAATGATTTTAAAATGTTACAATAAAAAATTAATGAAAAAAAACATGTAAATGACTAATCATTTTCATACTCCCCCCCACATAAATTTATGTATCTCTCATTTCATTTCAAAAAAATAAAAATAAATGTGGGAAACTAAGGGAAAATAAATATACAAAATAAAATAATTTTATAATGGAATATTTAAGTTAATATCCTAGTTTAAACTAGATATACATAGAATGAATTAAAAAAAACATAATAATAATGAAAAAAATGATAAATTTAAAAGAGGATTGACTATAGTTTGGGAAAGCATGTGGGTGAAAGGTTTTTACAATGCCTAGTCGGGTATTTTTTAGGAGTAGTCTCTAATATTATTTTTATGGGTTTTTTTTATCATAAACCAGTATATATTATTTATACAATCATCTATGTGATGATGAAAAGAGTGAGGACTCCAAATGAAAATAAAAATAATCCCAACCCCCAGAATAAATGAGATATAAATTTTGATGTGAAGAGATAGAGGGAATGAAATGTAGTGTGATCCCTACATTATTCATACTATAGAGAGTGTCCACTATTATTGAATATTATGATATAGTTTGGATTCACTTCTGGTCCTCGTACACTAGTGGAATCCACTGATGTTTTATTCTATCACCATCTATGGGCATCTGACTATTGGATGAATATTAAAAAATAATAAAATGGGAGGTAATATAAATTTAACTTCAATAAATTATTATTTAATAAAATTTAATAAAATATTATATTATTTAATTTTATTATATTATAAATACTTTAGATTTTTTATTATCAGATTGAGTTTTTTTTGTGGATATAGGTAAACATTCAATCTTCTCTAATATTTATTCAGAATATATTATTTCATAAATGTACTCTTATGTATCTAGAGAGAGGTTGATATGTTCTAATTATTATTTTTAAAATATTGGAGGATCACTTATCGTTGGGATTCAATAACTCCTAAATATAATTCTTCTAAATAATATTGATCCCCCAAAATAGTGTCATCTGTTATATAGGCTTTGAAAACCACTTCAATAATGTGTGAGGAAGGTTGAATGGGTATTAAAGATTAATATTTAATCATTTATCAGGTTTATAAAATTCAAATATATGTGTAATGTTCTTGATAATATCTTAATAAAAAAATTTAGTTGTATTTGTTCATTTTGATGAGCTCTTGATTCTTGAATGAAGGCAGATAGGTTTCTCATTTTATTTCTTTTGAGTTTCATTATTCTAAGGTTACATTCACATTATTTCATTAAAAATTCAACCATTTAAAAAAAAGTCACTAGTATAAAAATATGAAAAATAAATAAATTCATCTCCATTGACCTTTAGAAATAAATAAATTCAACACATATCTATTATTTTGTTAGATATTTTTAATTTATTTGGTGGATTTTTTAAAAAAACAGTGTGTTCAAGATCTTGTCCACCCCATCATTGACACGAAATTGATGACAACCATATTTCACCAAAAACTATTTTATTAATTACAGACACTCCTAATATTTTACCTTAATAGTACAATGAAGGTTTTATCTCATGAAAGTCTGTTTTAACATACATAATTTTAATCATTACGTTGAACTAATATAAAAATAATAAACAAATCTAGATGGGGGGTTTTGTAATATACAAGAAATATTATTAAAAAAATTATATAAATCTTTTATTCAATATATAATGATTTTATATTTAAAAAATGACAAAAAATGATCTATTGAGGACAAATTGATTTATATCAATGTTCATAAAGGATCAAAATATTCAAATCAATGAGGTGATAAATATCTATCACACCTCACCTTTTCACTTAATGATTGATTAACCTATACCAATACTTCTAAAAATAATTCAATAGTCTTCTGATAATGTTTTAGGAAACATTTTCCATCACCACAACTATTCACTCCATTATGCACCATATGCACGAGAAAAATAGTGAAATGAGTGGGAAATGTTCAACAAGAAGAATAACTTGATGGAAGAGAAAATTATTAGAATTATCACTATAATCAATTGAAACATAAAAATCATATAAATAAATAAAAACATTAACATTAAAATAATTGAAACTCAATAAATACATTTTTCCCTCCCGTAAACAAATGTTGAGGTAGTTCTCTATTTTTAGGTGAGTTAATATGGACACATAGTTTGAGAATCACCTAAAATATGAGAGAATGAGGTAAAAGTAAAAAGATTAATATACTTATTGAAACTATATAAATTATACCATAGAAGAAGAGAACCAACATATAAACCTAAAATGGCCATTAATATTATAACCATTGAGACAACCGCATGAAATAGAGAGGAGAAAAATTTTATAAGGAGAGAATTGAAAATTTTGGCACTATTTATATCCCCCAATTGTTATCAACTGGTTTAGAAATTAAATATATGAATTTTATAAAACAATTATTATTTTCTATTGTTCCTCATGGTATTATCTGTGGCACATGAGCCTCAGCCCTGTTGGTGAGGTATCCTTTAGTGCATCCACAAGACTTAGTTTCACAACTAGGTAGAGGTATATTTCTGGTATTTTAGCAATACTGTAGTAGGTACTGTACACTGTGAGGTACTATAGAAGAACTATACACTATATATGTACTGTAGTAGATCGTACACTATGCGAGTACTGCAGCATGCACTGTAGAAGTACTGTAGCAGGTAATGTTCGGTACTGTAGCAGCTATAAATATTCACCTTAGGCCACCGGTTTGGGCTTGGAGTCCTTAAGGCTTTTGGACCACCCAGGACTTCAGTTTAGTAGGGATTTCTGGCCACCTTTATGGCATTAGGGCCACCTCAAGGCCTTTGGGCCACATGAACTTTCCCCAAACACACTATAAAAAATGTGCAGCCCTAGAAGAGGATTCAAAGCTCATGCACTCACCAGAGCAGAGCCAAATGGATTTTTCAGAAAGAGAGGGTATGGCTATGCCATAGGGACCAGCCTGTTCTTTCATGGAATACTTAGCCAGATAACCATGTAAAGGTGGAGAGATACTATCATCAAACAGATGTTGGGGACGGAAAATTCCTTGTAGATAGTCTGGTTGAATTCCCTAAGACTTTCGGGTCATGTAATCTCCAAAGCCTATAGGCCATGTAATCTCTAATCATATGGGCCTTGTAACGGTTCCCCCTAATCCCTTGAAAGGGGGGTTATCAAAATAAATAAAAATGAAGTACTTTGGGATATTAAATAAAGTTATTATGTGTGTATAAAAAAAAAACAGGATTTATTCGAAAATAAATGATGGATTAAAGATAGATTTACTCTGAAAAATTATTCTGGAAATGAAGACTCTTCATATTTTGATGCTCCAAAATCCAATGAATATATTGAATTAAAGGAGGCATAATAATTAACGATGTTAGTTAATTAATTTTTTTATCCTCTCTTGTATATCGATGTAGAATATCAGGTTATTTGGGTTTTCCCTTTTTCATATATTTTATCATCTTTCAAATTCTAATGATTCGTCCATAGATTATAAGGGCTATATTATGAGTAGGATTTGGGCAATAATATTTTATATTAATTTTTATATTATTGAATGAAATAGGTATAATTAATCATAAATCCCAATAAATGAGATTTCACAATTTATATGACTGTAAAAAAAAGTATGTCTGAACGAAAAATTAAATTAAAACCTTTTTGAAATTCAAAATTTGGCCATTTTAGCAATTAATCACAAAATATTACGAAAACCAAGTATTTTTCATTTCCCCATAAAATATCATTATCGGGGGATTAAAAATATTTAATTTTATAGTTTATTATATGATAATATTAGATTAAGAAGTTTCATTTACCCTTCATATTCATGGAATTTAATTCTATAACTTTTATACATAAAGTCTAAGGTATAATTTTATTATTATGATCCTTCATGAAATTTAGAGATTTAATTAACCAGAGGACAATATTGTAATAATTAAAAATTTTACTCCATTCTCTTTTTTATATCACATATAAATGTGAAAAATCAATGATATCTTTTCCATTATTGTTTTTACAAAAATATTTCCCTCCTTGAGAACTATTCTCATGATCAATTACTAGTTTAAAAAAGATACATCCATTCTATTTTCTCTTATGAAAAATTTACCTCAAGGTGATTCTAGTTGATAATGAATAAATTAAAAATTCTGAAACATTTATTAGGTGTATATCATGTTATATATTTATATAATAAGCAATTAAATGAGATCAAAAAAATTTTATGGCCCTTTTCAACTAATTATATCCATTAGTAGTACCGGATCCACATACTATAAAGTAAAGTTTCACCCATGAAATTTCTCTC
This sequence comes from Viscum album, assembly GCA_963277665.1. Lineage (NCBI taxonomy): Eukaryota > Viridiplantae > Streptophyta > Magnoliopsida > Santalales > Viscaceae > Viscum > Viscum album. The sequence goes on along the minus strand of OY728135.1, from coordinate 1,540,353,078 downwards.
CCCACTTATCTATAATCTATGAAATAATACAAATCGTATAATATATTACTCATTTATAGTTGTTTGGGTTACTCTATACCCAATATATCATATAAACTAACCCATCTCTATTCCTTAGGTGTTTTAACTTTTAGGGTTTCTATATAACTGTAATTAAAATAAATTTCTAAGAACAAAATGAAATGATACAATATTATGGAACTATAATATTATAGAAACTACCTAATTATTATCTTGTATTACCCTTATATGATTTTATTAAAAAAGGTAACTCATGGGAACTCTTTTTTGGTACAACCATCCTGATTCAATGATTATGGTCTTGAAAAGTGTCTATTTAGATGGAATCTAAAACTACATTTTTAAAACAGTGTTTAGACTCACTGTTTTATCTCATGTCATTCCATTTATATATGAATACTTAAGTTGATTATATTTTAAAATATTTTTCACCCACCTAATAAATATGTTCAACCCATATTAACATTCCACTCCTTAAAAACCTGAAATTATATGAAATTGTTCTAAAAAAGGAATTACAACATATCTAAACATTTTAGAGTTCATCTCAGACATAAATAAAATAACATTCTGTTAATTTTTATAGTTATATGTGATAAAAAAAATGCCCAAAGGTGTAATCCCAAGGTGATGGATAACCAAACCCCATCATTTTCATAATAATTCATAAGCTTCTTAGATAGTGGGTATTCTAACAATAATTTTTTACTTCCTAGGGATACTATACTCAAGAGAGAATTTAAATCATGAAAATTCAAACACCTTATATAAAAAAATATATATTTAAAATATAACATTAATTTAATAACTCCAATTATAAACCATGTTCAGGTCAGATGAAAACTAAATTATTATATTATCACTCTGAGTATGTAATTCAATATTTGATGATTTATATGTAGTAGTTTAAAAAACAACCATCTATAGCATGCACTTATTGAGAATATGTAAAATATTAAAAACCATGAATAATAATCAAGTGAATAAGATTTAATTAAATTATAATTTAATAAAATAAACAAAAGCTAATAATTCATAAAAAACTCATTAAATAAATCTAAATTACAATAATTTTATATTTTTATTAATTTATTTTAGGAATTCCATAATTTTTAATATGAATTCTTAATATTCACCTCATAATATGAACACTTCATATTGTTTAGTATATCAAATATAATTTAAAATGTAATATATTTTTATATATATAACATTTATAAAAATTACTTTATTATGTAAATATTTTACATAATCCATATATATAATAAAATTTACATTTTTTCCAAAATTGATTAAAATACTCTTCATTGTTTTAAGAGGATTAAATAATTTCTAAATAAGTCGTTTTCTTTATATGAATACTTTAAATTATTCTGAACTGTTTATAAATAAATGTAAATTATATATAATTTTGGTCTTATTATATCATTTATTATAACGTTATATGTCCCCCATTATGATTATTAAATAAAAAATAAATTTATAATGTAGTAAAATTACATTTAATTTTTGAAAACATTTATAATAATAACTCCTAATATTAAGAGAATATTTTCAAATGTTAAAAAAATATCTAATTAATTAAACATATATATCATTTTATAAAAACATATTATAAATTTAAAATATTGAAAAAAAATATTTTCAAAGTATTTATAAAAATTTATAAAATTTTAAGGTACATTTATAATTTAAAATCAAATAAAAAAATATTTTCATCAATAAATAGAATTTTTTTACTCAAAAATGTATTTAGTTAGGATATATATAGACTATTAGTAATAATTTATGGCCTATTGTATAATCATTTAATATGAATTTTTATATATCCTAGAAATCAATTATTACATTTTCGTATTTACCATGTGATGTCCAATTTTTTAAATCCGCATTGAAGAATAATATTTGACGATATGGTTTATTCATACACGAGAAACATTACAAATCCCAAGGGATTAAACAATACTTTATCATACAATATCGTATATCGTATACCATGATATCGAGCCTATAGAACAAATTTACCAACTGTGTCATATGATTTTAAAGCGATATTAAATATGAATGTCACCTTCAGGATTTCTCGTTATTCTTTAATAATAAATAATCATGGTTTTGGATTTATATACCATTAAATGATGGTTTTAGCACCTTAAATCATATCAATTCAAGTAATTTTACATCCATATAAAATTATTAGATCACTCCATTAACCCCAAATTTTGTCTATATGACTATTTGCATCATTGGTGTTTCTCATAGGTCGAGAGTCACACATCATCACCACACATTAATGATAGTTACCTAGAATCAACTAACCCTTTATCCACAACTTTATTCCCCAGCTATAATTAAATTCATGATTAACTATTAATGTAATTATAGAAACACAAACTCATATAAAATAAAAAAAATCACATCCATTTAAAACCACGTAATAGTAAAATTAAAATGAAGAACATAAATACCTTTATTTCCTATCATTCTATTGTTTCTCTTGTGTTTGATAATGATAACCAAGAAAAAATTGTATGTATCTTCCAACAATGGCGTATCCATGGGTTTCTATAAACAATCCAATAATTTTAATGAGATTTTCATTTCCATCACATGATATTCTAGTGTCTTGGTAAAAAATATAATAAAATTAACTAAAACTCTAGAGAAAATATAATCTCAGTTGGATGGAACAAAAATGGAGTAACAATATTCCCAGGGGAATGTTTTCCATTAAATAGGCTACAAGGATTCTTCTGTAATCATGTACTACATCATTAAATTACTCATATGATTCATAAACATATATTTAATGGTATTAGTAGCATCAAATGAAACTAGTTAGATTAATTATATTATTATTAATTTTCTCTTAATTAGTGAAAGTTTTTTAATTTTATCATCAAACAATTTGGAGGTTGGATATGGAATGATATGACCAAGAGTATTGATTTCATTGATGCTCAGTACTTAATAATTTATTATATTATACTCTATAATATGCCAATAGAAATTTTATTTATGATTGATCACTAATAATATAATATGATTGAAAAGACCCAAATTATTTTATACAATTTCCCATATATCATAAAAAATCACACACATATATATAAATGAAAAGAATAATTCCTATGTTATTCATACTTTACAACCTATTATAACATACCATATAATATATATTATAAATATATATCATATATATATAATAGCATTGTCTGACAACTCCTTCATCTTATGTAATAATTTTTTTGTAATTTTGAAAGTCCATGTCCCATACATTCGATCGGTGATTACATTTATATAAACCACTATGATTTGACATGTATAATAACCATTTCATATTCTATGAGGGGAACTTTACGTCTTCCCCTACCAATAAATTCAGCTAAGTATTGAACCTTATGTAATGGATATAATAACCCTTATGTTAGACCAATCCAGAATTTCATAAAGGGGACCTTGGGTATTAGTCCTGTTGACCCTTATGTATAGGGTCTCAATAATTTTACACTTATCATTGATAATAAATTTTTATATATGCAAACCCTTACATGTTGGGTGGATACCCTTATGTATATAGTATGTTTACTCTTACAGATCATTTTTTATTTGGAAAATCCCAAGCCCATAAAAATGGTTATTCCTTGAACTTTCATATACTATCATTATAATTTACCAATGTTAGGGAATCTAATGTATTTATTCATTCAACAATACACATTGATCTTATAGATCACACCATATTCCTTTTCCAAAATTTAGTAAGTCATAACGGGTACTATGAAACTTATGTATCACAACCATTGAGGATGGACATAAAACTTTTTTAAAATTTAATAATAATAATAAATAAATAAAATAAATTGAAAAATATATAATACGTATATAAGGATTTCTCATTATAGTAAAAAAGACCTTCTTCCACTTTTTCTACTCCCATGATCCACACACCTAAAAGTTGGGGTCTTTTCAATCCCTCAATATATTAAGGTGATGTCAAGTTTGGGTAATTTCAAGGAGTAATGATATCAATATTCATTGATTCATTATTTTTTCTATATGAAAATTTATAATATTACACTGGTTATGAGTTTTTTCCCTAAATCACAATTTTATTATATACTTTTATGCCTTTTGTTTTGTCCAAAACTAGATTCCAATATTCATTCAGATGGTTCATATGATCATAATATTTTTTGTACGAAAGATATAAAAAAATAATCCGCATTAATTATATATGTGTATATTGTGTGATAACACCAGCATAATGTGTGTCGGGAAAAACCATAATAAAAAAATTATGTTTTTATAAAATTGATTTTTCATTATTTAGTCCAACAGTGGTTTAATAATAAGAATAACCTTGACCATCAACAAAATTATAAGGTGTTCATTGAAAATAAGGAAATTATAGATATTAGAGGAAACCTCAAGGGTTTATTAAGAAGAATTATTAACCAATATATAGAACATAGATTCTATAGGATGATACCATGGATAAATTGGGAAAGGAATATGGTCCAGCACAAAGGTAGACATAAGAGAGTAGTGGTTGGACCATTTAATGGGTGAGTGTAACTCTTGAAAGGAAATATATTATCTTTTACAAAGAAAATAATGAAACATGGTTCATTAATAAATCTGTAATTGAAAAAAAAAGATAAACTCATAATAAGAAATCGGATATGAAGCTTGGTGGGGAACTAGTCCACCCTTATTTGTGTGAGGATGGGATGGTTCTAGGAAAGGTATTCACCCCCTTGGGGTGATGATGAGTAGTTTCAAGGAATTTTTTCATTACTACCTAGGTTATGATAATGTGATTATTTTGGAGAGGGACTACCTTATCCATAGGTTATGATAATTAGATAGTTTTCGGGAGGGTTTTCATTCCCTGATGGTTTATGAAAATGAAATGGTTGTTAGTAGGGGTATCATTCCCCTAAGATCATTATGGAATAGTTGATTCATGGAGGGGATCCATTCCCCCATGTTAGTAATGATGATTGGGTGGTAACCAGGATTATTTCCACTAAACACAGGGTTCTTGCATCATGTTTAATGTAATTTGACACTAGAAATGAGTATGTTTGATTCTGATGGTCGCCATATAACATGAGAAAAAAAAATTGTTTATTTTTTATTTTATATATATATTATTACACATCAACATGAAACTTTTTTGAGTAGAAATATTTTTGAATTTCGTTTGTGGTGGCCAACAAATTTTTAACCACATCATACTCTAGTGAGGTATGCACTTGAGAATAATTCATGTTTTCTAGTCAAATAAGGGTAAAAGTAAAATGAGTCATGATTTATCTAAATAGTCTAGATAGAGAATATGATATGGGATTGGGCTTCTACTGAGAACATTTTTTTTTTTGAGATCTCTCTTTTCAATTGTTTTGGGTAATTTGGAATTTTTATTTATAGATTCTCCCATAATGGTTCTTGATTTGGTATGTGTTACTGGAATGACAAAAATAATGGTTTTTTATGATATATAAAAGTTGATATACTTTATCAAAATTATTGATTGTAATTCCAATTTTTTTTATCCAGATAATTACATTGTTTCTACTTTCACAGTGTTCTATAGTTATTTGATCCATGTGGTATAGTCTATAAATGATATTATTTTACCCCCACTATAAATTTAAATAATTTTGTGGATGGATGGGAATTGCATGGGTAATATACTTCACTAATACAATTACTATACATTGATTTAGGTAGAGATATCAAAAAAGTGTATTTTCTCACTCAAATTATTTCAAAAATCTGAAGTATTATTAGTTAAAATGTTCAATTTCAACATGTTTTAGAGGAAAACACTTTTTTTTGTGTATCCTTTTTTTTATGAAAGTGGGTCAATTGATTCAAACAATTTTTTTTCGTAAAATGATAATTTGGTGATTTTCTTTAAAAATATAAAAATATTTTTGGGTGTAAAATTATGCTTAGTTTGGGATGATGTGTATCCATGATTCATATAGATGGAAAACTATTGGTTAATACCTAGATACTAGTTACATTTATTGTAAAACATGTATTGTCTAAAGAAGTGATGATTTAATCCAAGTTTTTGTTTCCAATCATGATCTTATCGAGTTCAGAGGAATTAATGGACAATTGATGCATTGGGGTGGTGACATGGTTACTAAATTGGAGTGTTTTTTGTATATAATCAGTTCATGAGTTCACGGTTTGACTATATAAGATGTTTATATAGATTTTATTTAACTTTTTCTCTATTTTCTATACTTATATCCAATTTTATATAAATTTTGATATATCCTTTTCTTATGTAGAGACTATTGGATGTCATTATGAGATATCTTATTCTGTTTATATACTCACCACCCAACATTTTCATCTCAATGTATATTAAAATATTGTCTGATGTGATATTGTTAAGGTTATTTCCACTTACACCAATAGTTTCATGTTTTGATGTTGTTATCTTTTTTATGGAGTTTTGAGGTTAGAGGTAGTTTTTAGTGGATTTTGGCATAGTTAAATGATTAGTACCTTGTTTATCATTTGTATTTGTTTCATATTTTTGACTTATATGACGTCTTAATTATACATTATGTGGTACCTTTTTAATTTTATTATACTTTTTTCTATTTTTTCACATGACACAAATTCATAAATCATCATTGGAGTTATTTCTCAACAATTTAACTCATTTATGGGAAAATAATCTTCCAATGAATTTTTTAGCCCTACGCATTTATTTTCAAATTTTACTATACAGGGGATTTATATATTGTAAGTCGATTTCAAATAATTTCCAAGGATTTGGGTTAAGATTGATATTTTATAAATGGTATTTTTATTGTTGGGTCCCTCAATTAGGATGGTAGGCTTAGATATATTAATTTCATGGATGTAATTTGGTATGATAAAAAGAATAAATGATAACTTATTTTATTAGTATTCAGTTTACTCTCATAGTTCAAGTATAAAATATATTTTTTACACTTCATGGAACAATTTTAACTCATAATATTGGGTTTAGTTGATTAGAGATGGTTATCATGTATTAGTAAAGTGACATACCACTCTGACCTGATTATTCATATCATATTTCATATCCCATGCATTTAAAATTTCCTCATCGTGTTCATTCTTAGTGAAATAATATATGTTTTAAAAAATATAACTACTAGTTTTTGGAGAATGAGTTCTGTTATTAATAATCTTTTATATGGTTGTGGGAAAATGTCACTAGTAAATAGACCAATAAAATAGTAGGAGGGTTCAACTGGTCAATTGGTCTCACCTAAGCCATAAGTAAATTTTTTGCCTATAAAAATCATTGTGGATGATTTTAAAGAAATAAAAAGGGAAAATAATATTGAGAAATAACATTACATAAATAATTAATTATAATATTTAAGGAAAACCCCACTAATATTTTAGGCATACTCTAGTATCTAAGATGTGTAAGCATGAATTAGCTATATAAATAAGATCTTCAGTTTCTGTGTAACTCCTTCTATGACAAATTTAAAGTTTGTGGTGTACATGTTTGAATGTATGTCGATCAAGATATTACTTGAGAGGTATTTGATGATTAGGTTTACAAATTAGTATACCTTTATATCATATTTATATCAAGGATAAAATATTACATTGATCTCACTAAATGTGATCTCTCAATTATAGAATATAGAGCTCATTTTACTGATCCCTCACAATTTGATTCCAATGTCAACATGAGTGAATATATAAATTCATTTATGTTAAAATAAACTATATGAATTGAAATTATCCCTATTATTCTTATATTTTATATTCATAATTACTCTGTAGAACTAGGTCCCCCAACGGTGTCAGGTGCTATTCTCTTTGGATTCCACATTAATTCATCAATTATTTCACACTTGTGCACAAAAATATTTTAATTTTCTATTAGGTAGTAAACCAAATTGGATTACATATTTCAATGGTGCCTCATGTCATTTGAATCATGACACCATTTTGGAAATGGGAGTATAGGTGATTTTAGTGTCAAACATGTTAAATTAAAATTTCTGTAATCAAATTTTTATGTGAGTTCACTATCCTATATATGAGTATATTTTATATTGTTTTTGGGATGGAAAAGTACATGGAAATAAAATATAATAATAATTTCTAAGATCACTGATATAGTATTAAATCAATATATATATATATTCTTCTTCTTAATGGGGACTCTGACATTATTATATAAAGATATGGTCCTCTAGTTAAAGTAGTTTACACAATCAATTACCAATTGGAAATAGTAATCATTGGATATACTAATGAAATATATAGTATTTATATTTTTGTAAAACCATATTGATACCCTTAAGTCTTTTTAGAAAAATAATCTTGAATAAAATATGAAAATGAAGTAGAATTACTTTTTGAAAAACTCTCTAGAATGATTCTATTTTCACTTTTATCATATTGAATGTATGTAATATAATTACTTTAACTAGAATTTATTTTTTTTAATTTGATGTTTAAGAAGTATTTAGAACAACTACTTCAACTTTCTCTTCAATAATATATTATTTTAAATATAGATCATGATCTTTACATTTGTGATAACTACCATTGATTAAACAATATTTTAATAAAAAAATGAGAACCACATCCTAGAAATAATTATTTATTTAATTTATTTAGGTAGTCCAGTGGTTCTCTAAAATTGATCTATAATATAGATACCTCTAACATCAAGTCAACAATGTGGATTTCCTTAAGATGATTTTTTGAGATTTTTTGAGATTTTTATGACAATAATAAATAATTTTACATACCCTTTGTTATTATAATTTCATTATTGCCATTCATGGAAATTATAAACTACATCATTCATAAATACAATGAATAGTTTTTCATTATATTTTTTTATTACATCTTGGTGTAATCTTGAACGTTTGATGATAATGAAATGTAGCTAGAAATTTTGTATTTAGAATCCTAATACCACCAATTCTATTTAAAATTATCCATATATATCCTCAAGACATAATAAGTTTCATTCCTTGGTCATATACCTATTTTAAAAATTCATACTAGTCAATCCAAAAATGATTGAGACTATCATTTCATGGGAGCTTCTTAATAATGACAATGAGGTATAAATGTTTCTTGGGTTAGACGGTTATTATGTTTTTTTCTTCCATGATTTCACATGTCACGATTCACCATTTACTACTTTAAAAATAGGTATATTCCAATACATTTTATAAATGATTGTTAAAAATACATTGTGGATTATTTCTCTTAGCATAATTTTCAACCTATTCATATATTTATCGAACTAGCTGAGGTATACATTGTTTATTATAATGAGTGACTGTAGTGACTTCGGTATTAGAAAAATTATTCTTCTCTCATTTTTTAGTTTCAGAGTATCAAAACCTACCCACTAAAAATGGTTAATTCACCCTATAAAATAGAATAAGAATTTTTTTAGGGATTCTTTAATATAAGGATGTAGTGTTCAACACCATGATTATTTCTTGTAAATTTATAATCATGTTGAGTTTTTTGGTATTTTTATTATTATTTAATTAATTAAATATTAATATTGATGCTCAGATGTTGTTGAAGCCTCCCCAATTTTTTATACTTAGACTTAAAAATATTTGAATGATATATTTTTAAATAAAGGGAAAACTAACATAGAATTTTATGTAAATGGGTGGAATGAAAATAATTTATATATAAAAATAATATTTTAGTCTAAACATATGTTTTTAAATGAATTTAGAATTTTATTTCATTAAAATGAATACATAAATGGTATATTTGAGACCCTTATTGATTCAAAAATGGTTGGTTTTCCCTTTGTGAACTGTAATTCGAGATCAATTCAATGTTTTTTAAAACCATCCCTATTTTTTGTGTGTTTTAGTGAAACACTACAAAACATTATTTTATGGCCTTTAATGACCTCTTTCTCCCCAACACTCGGGCTAACTGCTAGGAACCCAAGAATTGGGGTAGAGAATTGAGAGTGGTTGTGGGATTGATCAAGTTCATTGATTATAATGATGAGTCATGGCCGTTATAATGGGTCAAATGATTAATGGTATTCCATGGTGGTCAGATTCATTTCTCATAATACACATATTAATTATAAGGATTTTAATGGTTATTTAGAAATTATTCTTTCTCAAGATGTTTTTTAGTGTCATAATTTTAATTGTTGGATATTATCCCTAACTTTCATTTCATTTACATGGAAAAAATTTATGTTTGTTCACTGTTGGGGGGGATGAATAGGGGTTCAATTTCTAGGATTTCATTATATAGGGGCCATGACATGTTATACATTAATTTGAGTTTAGAATATCCTACCCTTATCCGAAGATAAATGAGAATGGTTTTCTATGGAGAACATGGTGGCTATTGGTGCATGCTTAAGGTTGATAATAAAAATGATGCATGGGGGTAGTCATGGTGGCACAGGTGACCAAAAACCCATATAATTTGTTAAAAACATTGAGTAAACTAAATATATCAATGACTAGTGAGAATGGGATGTAACTATATTTTCCACCTTGAAATTATTAGAGAGACGGGGTGGTGGGTTTATCATTTTTCATGGGATCAGATGACACACTTCCCTTTACACTATGGGTGAGGTAAATGATTTGAAAAAAAAGTACTAAGTTGGGTTGGGGGATTTTGTTATTATATTCTAGGTTGGTTTCTCACATCCCCCTCAGCACACCACATGGTGAACTGATGGGACACCACAAGGCCCATAGTACCATCATGGTGTGTATTATTATCTTCTTCATCGGGTACATATTTGTGTAAAGTAAATATCATATATTGAATTTTTTCCTCATATACCACAAAATGTGTAGTCTTTTAGCTAAATGACACCACTTTATAAGGGTGATAAATCAATTTTAAATTTAGTTATATAGTATAAACGATGGGGATCAGGAGTGATTATTAAGGAATTTATAGGGTTGAAACACACTGACGAGATGTCCTGATATTGAGTGGGTCCCTCGTATTTATTCATGTTGGATTTGGATACTCGAAATAGTTATTAGGGTGACAGTACTCTTGATCATAATGGTTGAGGTACTCCTGTGATACTGATAACCAATGGTTACACCCCCACATTACAAATAGGTTTCACAACTACCTTGATTGAGGTATCCTATAGTAAGGAAGAATTCTTATTTTCATGGAATTTATACTCCCTTGAGAGATATGTCTTTATAGAATATAATACTTTATGTACTTTGATATTACATAAAAAATTATGTATATTAATTAAAACAAATAAAAATGAAATTATAGGACCATATAAGTATTGGGTCTTTAGAAACTAGGAAACATTAACAACTAGTTCATAAAATCTATACCTTCTCTCCCGTTTGTTTTTTCATAACTAGACTTCATTTGGCATATCATAGTCAATACCCTTCCTCATGACCAATGGAAAAGAAACATATGAAATGGATGAGGTCAAATGCTTAGTAAGAGTAATGAAAGGACAATATCTATCATCTCACAGTCATAATACATATGAACATAACATTTGGATGTCTTATCTTATGTATTAAAGATCGTGATATCATGTCATGGGATAAAAATGAATATAAGTAATGCACATAATCACAAAAGTAAAACAATAAGGAATAATGTTTTTTTAATACACATAATCATATAAAATCATTTCATAGTATTCAAGGATCATTTCCAAGACCATCATAGTTGACAATGTCCATTACTGAACTGGTTTTATTTCAGTTCCAGCTATAAGTTACTGAACCAGATTTACTTTCCATTTCAATTATCTCTATATCAAGAGATTTTAATATTTTAACAATAAATATTAAGAATATATAGGTCTCACCAATATCATAATGAAATCATTCTTACATGGGCCACAAAAACATAAATCATTAATCATATCATTACCCATTAAATAAAATGGGTTTCTTGAACATCATTCCATCATAACACATATAAAATAAAGGGATTTAATAAAAACAATTCCTTTATAAATAAAATAAAATAAAAGTAATAATGGGTATTTAAACATAACCCTATGTCATATTATATGAAAAATAATTTTGATAAAAAAATTGAGGTTAATTCATGGGAAAAATATCATTTCTTCTTCAAAAACGTCTTCCTTTCACAAAATGCCATATAATTTTTAAAATAAAATAATTAAATTGAAAATAAAATAGAATTAATATAAAAGAAACTAAATTTAAATAAGACATTGTGGAAGTATAAAAATCCATTCACACCTTATATGTTAAAAAATTCTCCTCATACATTTACAGAAAAAGTGAAAAAGTGCCTCGTATTGAAAAAATGACAAAATATTCCTTTGATACTGTTTAATATAAATTTACCAATTGGTAAAATTGGATTTATAAAATTTTAGAAGAATAATATTACATATTTAGGAAACATGGACTTGAGTGATAAATATACCCCGTAAATACGTACGAATAAATAATCTTAGATAATAATAAGATAGCAAAATTATCTCTTACCGTAAGTATGATATCATTCATATGTATATGATCATCTGTTATAATGGTTTAAATATTTTTATTTACTTATTAAAGATTAATAATTATTTTTATTCTATCATAATTTATTATATTATCATTAGTTTGTTAGTAACATATAATTGTCACTCGTTATTCCGATATTAATTGCATTATGTTCTTATGTTATATTATTTTGAATATGTTAATGATTAACATCTTATATTGTACTTAAATAATTTTCAGAATGATTTAGTATAATATATATCATATTTATTCATTCAATTAATATATAAGATAAGGGGATAATGAATATAATGTAGAATGAATCGCATCGCATTGTGGAGACGACATGGAATACGTAGGCAAAACGGTGATATCATTTGAAAAATTGAGGAATGGTATTGAAGTGGATGGTGTATAATATATAATAATTAGTATAATATTATAATAATCAGATATAATTATTATTTACATCATTATACCCATACATGTAAGGAGGAGGTGAAAAACAAAAAACACCACCGCGTAGAGATGGTATGTTGCATGTACACATGCGCGGTGATTTCTTATTTCGTATGAAGGATAGAAGGTGAAATATGGTTGATTAAAATTTATAATAACATATAATTATATTATTTATTCTTATTCCATTAAATTAAATTGAAAAACCCAATGTATAGGAAGTATATTAAGAAATAATTTTGAAATAATCGGTAGAAGAGATTATATTTTCCTCAAAGTGCTTCCTCTAAATCTCTTCGTAGAGCACTGGAGTTGGTCTTTGATGAATAGAGGAAATACTATAATGAAAATAGGTAATATTATAAGGGAAAATGGAAGGGGATTTATGAGCATGAAGGCTCAAAATGTTGTCAAGTGGTGAGGGAGGAGGCGCCCATTTATAATATAGGTGAGGGGCACTTTTTGGAACTCCATAAATAATAGTTTATAATAAAATGATACCCTACCCAAAACCTCTTGAATATCAAAAGTTTGTATATAATATAAATTTTTAATCAAATAAACCAATAAACATTGGACAAGTGATTTTTTAAATTTAAACCATATCTTTTTTAATTGACACTTAGTTAATATAGTTAATTTTAATTATTCTAATAACATTATAAAAAATTAATAGTTACAACATTTTACTCATATGATTTTAATTGAAAATAAATGGATGTCCAATAACAATTTAAACCATATAATTACCGATTTTTAATTTTTAAATATTCGTATGATTTTTAAATAATTAAACAAAACGTTATTTTTATAAAATAAATATTGTAATGCTTTCCACTATTAGCTTATTTGACTTTAAATAAAATGTACACAAAATATAAATTAGAAAGAAAAACATTAATACACTCATAACGTGTCATAGTTTCCCAAACAATTTGTGTATCGCATTAATTAGTTCATATGATTTTTATTTTTTTATTTTTAAACCTATTTAATGAAATTTATATTTATAAAATAATTTCTACATCACTGTTGTGTCCTCAATAATGGTAATTATTTAATATATAAATATTATTAATTAATTTATATGATTTATATAATAATTTTTATTTCTATATAATATACATATTAGATATTATGAACTACTTATTCATATTTTAAAATTAATATACTTAAATAAGTTGGGATTGTTACATTTTTTCACATTCATTAGTTTTTATTATATTAATTTTATATTCATATGTAGGTGGATATTAAGTTATTAGATTTCGAAAAATATATGATAAGGGTCTAATTTATAATCTAATAGTACTTTTACAGTTGTTATATTATTTTTACAATACAGTGTGTACCTTTAATTACTCAATTTAACTTTAACTAAGGTAATAAAAATAATTACCAATGTTACTATTCATAATGATCAAATATAAAAGTATACTATTAAAACAATTTATACAAACTTATTCCAAATATGGACTCTTTTTTAAAAAATACAAAACACATAATGTGGATTAATTATTTTAAAACCAATTCTGTTGTCGGAATAAGAGAATGAGTTTTTAAAAGTTAAAACATTGCAATATCTTGAAATGTTTTTACATATGAATTCAATTTAAAATTAACTATAGTTACATACATTATGTAACACCCCAAGCTTTCATGGGACGCTTCTCTTGAATAATACAATAGCGTGTGTTGTACGCATCTTCGAGTTCTAACACACCACTAACCAATCAAACTAGCTTTTATGAATAGTAATAACCACTTTTTGAAGTTTTATAAATTTTATCATTCAAAATGTACTTCATTTTTTTATTTTGAATATCGAAATTAGCTTAGGGTGATTTTTTGGTATTTTTCTGAAAACATTCAATTATTGATTAATAGTGAAAAACACTAAGTTATTGTTTAAAACCTAATTTTTATTTAAATAATTATTTATTTTATTTAAATTTATATTTGGTAAAAATAGATACATAATAACAATATAAGTTTAATGTAATTCATTGGAGTTATTTTATAATAATTTTATATATATAAAAATTTTATTGAACTTTTCACTGTCTTTTACCCACCTTCTAGGAGAATTTGCAAATTAACATAAAACATAATTTTACCACTTATGTAAGTGGAATTTTGATACTCTGAGAGAAACGGTTGATATCAGTATGAAAAATTTTGTTCGATAAGATTAAAATAATTTTTGGTGAATAGTAACTTTTTACTTTTATTTACCACGGTTAAAAGTAAATAGGGTAATTAAGTGTAAAAATGATATTATTATTACCCTAAAACATGTTCTAATTCTATTGGATAAGTATAATTCCACCATAAACAACCGTAGGAATAAAATATGAACCTCTTTAGTCCACATAGATTAAATTATTATTATTTAATTCAAAGAAGAGTTAAAAGAGTTAAAATCAATGTTTAATAACTAAAATGTTTTTAATATAGGGTTACACATTAGATAAATTAGACTATAAATACTCATTATAAAGCAAAAAATATTCCTACATAATGGTACTTTATTAATATTTTGTATACATTAAAAAATTTAATTGATTAATGACCAATGATGATGCAATAATTACCTAATTAGTGAAATATAAGAATAATTATTTATCAAAATATCCAAATAAATGTAATTTGAGACTTTTTATGAATTAAACTAATTTTATAGATTCATATGAAATATTAGGGTTGGTTAGATGAATTTCTTTAAATTAATAATGTTGTTATGACTTTAGAAAAAACAAAATACCAAATAGTGTCTAAATTGACATAAAAGAGTTTTAAAACAAATATTATATTATTAATTGATATTATTTCCTAAAAACCTAAGGTTTGGCCAAAAAACTTAAATAATGATCTTTGAATAATTAATGAACCACATAGGGTTCTTTTGGAAGTATATAGTATGTTTATTAACCATATAATGTAAAAATACAAAGAGACATGGTAAATGTCAAACTATTTAACTAAGAGTTAAATCTAAAAGATAAAGTTAATATAGTTACCCAAACCTGTCTAAAACCAATTTCTTGAGTGTTTCTAGACCCCTCCCCTCCTTATCTATTTAATAGTCCATTTTTAATCCATTAGAAACCGAAAATGATTTTATTATAAAATAATATTTATATCTTTTCCTAATGTACCCCTCACCCCCCTTATAAAAGGGAACTCCTCCTTCTCTCTAAATCACCCCTTCCAAGCCATTTGGCTTGGACAAACCCTACTCAAATACCCTCTCAACTGTAATCACTTCATTCTAGAGGCCATCCTTTAGTCATAAATCCAACTTAAAAGGCCCTTTTGAACAATCAAAAGGGAGAACCTGAAGAAGAAGTAAATATTTCATCACCTCTTCCAAGTTCCTTTCTTCTTCCACATCCTTTTTATTTGTATTTTCCATTATAAAATAATATCTATGGTATGTTCTATATAATTTTATGTTATTTTAAATATTATACAAAAAATCATTATTCTATCCATCCTTTGAATGACATGTCACCATACATGCGTACGCACGGCTTACCCACTCCACGTCATGGTGTAATTGTTATTCAATACATTATTATTTGGATGGGTATAAAAATGATGTGTAATAAATGTAAATAATAAATATAAAATGTTAATTATTATTTATATATGATATAACAACCAATTATATATAATTTTAATATCAAAAGAATGATATTGTTGCTCGTGTGTACGTACGGATTACCGTCTCCACGAACGCGATAAATTTATTCCCCATCATATCCATTCAAGACTAATTTTCATTAGATGATTAAAAATAATTTTCAAAGACTTAATATAATTATTAATATGAATAAGATACATCTTATACATAACAGACACTACTTACATAACAAATAATATAAATGAAAACGAATCAGTTAATACCAGAAACGACAATAATACTATGATATTATTAACAAAGAAATGTTAAAAGAACATATATGATACCACATTAATGTATATGATTCCTGTATAATTTAATAAAAATTATTTCACCATTATAAAATAGGTTAACCTACCCTCAACTAAGGAAATGTACAAGGTAAGGGTTAATTTCACCATCTCTTTATCATCTGAGGTTGTTTTATACGTAAGTATCTACTAGGACCTCTTTATTATCCACATATGTGTTTCTAAAAAGTGTATTGATTAGCCACTAAATGAGGCTAATATTCACTGTTAATATATATAATATCCATGTGCCTTATTATTCATAAACACCATTTTAGTGCATTTTACACTTTGAACATCATTTCACATTATGATTGTAATACGTTCTTCAATTTCACTATTATGTGGTACAGTTTTGAACATCATTTGAAGTACCAAATGATTCATCAGGTTATATATATTTTAATTTGATATTTTTGGAAGATTATCTACACTCCAATATGAACATGTTTCATTCAGGGATCAATGGAAATTCATGGAAGAAGATGGGAATATTTTGTGATGAAAGGAAGCAATTCTAGAGAAGGCAGATTGGACACTAGCCCACTGATGAGACTGTGGGGCCCAACATACAGGCCCAATGAATCCCATATTTTGTGATATTATAGAAAAATGCATAGGAACAAATAAATCTTCATGATCCAAAGCTAATTAGGCCTCTATGGTGGTCATTAAGGAGGTCCACGTTAGAGATACAATTCTGGGCCAGATTCTGCGTCCCAGAAAAACAGTCCACTAATTTTATCATATCGCTGAATCAGAAACTCCTAATGGGCCCAAATTTTACAGGAAGTTATAATACATCAGGAGATCCATTTTATTATTTTATGGCCCACTCTGGTTCAGCCATCTTGAAGGGCGTTCAGATGCGTCTGTTCGGTGAAGGAAAATTGGCTGCCACCTCGGGTCAAGGGTGGAAAAATCAACTCTCCCGTACATTCCATCCACATATGGCCTACCAAAATTAATTGAGGAGACTTGGACTTTTGGAGGCTCGACCCAAGGTCTCAAAAATTCCAATTTAAGGTAGTGCTGTTGGAGTATTGAAGGATATTTGGTGCTTGGTTTCATTGTAGTGTTATGCAGCCGCTTTGTGTTTGTAATCACATTTCTTTCTCATGTAAGTTGTTTAATTCACAATAGTTTCTTCTTAGGTCTCTGAGGATTCTATAACCCAAGCTAAACCACAAGGACCATTCTACCTTCATCTCTTGGGTAAATTTGAGTGAGAATCAAATTTTGGCATTGTTTCTGGGGACCCAAGTAAGTCATCTAAACACCCATTGTATTCTCCCACATTTCTTCTTTTCTCATCCAAATTCTCTTATCTTGTCCCTTTCTCATTTCTTTTTCTTTTGGCCCATGTCTTCCTACACCCGCGATCAATCAAACCGTTGTTTCCCTCGAAATTCGGGGATGACCTCCTGGATGGGAGATTCAAACGTTCTGATCGGTTTCTAACAGGTTTGTTCGTAGAACCGGAAAAATCCAATGATTCTACATCAATTTAGACCTACTTTCTAAAGGTAGGCCCTCATTAGCTTGTGGACTAATGAGGCTTAGGAATTTGCATTGGTCGAGAGGATGGGAGGTCAGACTCATCACAACTTTTTGAGGGGAATTATTGTCTACTCTGGGACTCTATTTATAGATTTAAGTTATGTTCATGAATTTTTATTACATTACCATGTATAAAATGAGATTTCCTTCAGTTTTGACAATATGTAAGAAATTTAGACAATATTTTATATATATTCGAGGTTCTTTATCAATAGAGAATCATCTATATCTATTTAGAGATTCTTGGTCAATGGTATCCTTCAAAACATTTATATAAAAGTCTCTTGGTTATTATGATGACCAGGCTGGTTTTAAATCCACTCAGTGGGGCATTTGAATTTTATTGTCATTCAAAAGGAAATGGATTATTTCAGAGTTGGGATCGAACCCGCAGATGGGCTACCTACGTATCCTTTGTTTTGTAAAATTAATCAGAACCCACGTAGTTCGGGTAAGGGAGTATGATATTTATGATTGATGGCTCACAGAAGGATGTCATAATTACTTTTACTCTCTAATCTCACGTGATTCATTCTCGGTGTGGGAAACAAGAGGTATTGGTAATAAAATAGACAATTGGGCCATGAAATATGTAATCATAAGAAATGGTTTGGGGCTTATGTATGTATGACTACCCAGATAAATGAGGATTAGGATTTACTTTATGGAGAAAATCCAGGAACAGGGTCCATAAAGGTATATGTGCTTCATGGGGATTTGAATACTCTAACATGGGACTTATTCCTGAAAAAGAATTCCAGATTATGAGAGGATTGATTATTGGGTTTTACTCCTGAGAAGGTATCCCAAATCAAAGGTAAATTAGGACTGGTTAAAGAGAAATTAAGGGATTTGGGGCTTACTCCTGAAAAGGAAGCCCAAATTTATGACTGGGACTTATTCATAAAGAGGAAGTCCGGGTTAGGGGAATTGGGGCTTACTCCTGAAAAGGAAGCCCAAAATTATGACTGGGACATATTCTTGAAAAGGAAGCCTAGGTTAGGTATTAAGGATTGGGGCTTACTCATGAGGAGGATGCCTAGATTTGGGAACTTTAAGAATTTGGGGCTTACTCCTGAGGAGTATGACCAGGTTAAAGGATTTATAACTGGGGATTATTCCCGAAAAAGAGACCCAGGTTAAGGATTCTCTCATCTAAAAGGATGAGGTTGAATGAATGAACTCTCAATCTTTAGTGACATAAAGATATGTAAATCACTATGTTTTGAGAGATCTTCCATAAAATTCCTTTCAGATAAGGAAGTCAAATCAAGAAATCATACAATAAATGGATTTGAAGAGTGTCTTGAAGACTGAATCGTGAATAAGAAAGGTGTAATGGCTTAATAGGGGTAAAATGGGCAATATGGGCACCCAAAAAGGAAGGGGTGCGCAAGTCTTGGAAGGCGCGCAGGTACTACGTGGGCGCACAAGTATTGGTCGTGCAGGTATACCTACGCGACATTTGTGGGGTACTTTCGCGATGTTCAACAAGCATTGAAATACTTGAGCGACTCTTTATTAGAGCCTTTAGAATCCTCTTTAGGTTCTTCTAGAAAAGGGACGTGAAAGTTCTATCAAAGGAATAAGGCGGCGCGCAAGTGTGGCTACTTCCCTTAAGGTCTGACCACTCAGGCGCGCAAGTGTTGATGAGTTTCAACACTAAGGCTTTCCTCCCTCTCTTTAGATCTTCCGTTCAAGGTAAGAAATTACCTGAGAATTGCTCCGGAAGCTTTTAGAAGAGACTTGGGCGTCGGGAGCTTCAATCCAAGTTTCTGGAAAAATTCCTCCTTCCTCAATGGGGGGCCCACAGGGTCTATTTATAGGCAAAAGAAGACCCTGAGTGGTCACCGGGCGGTTATCACTTAGGTCTCGCATGTCACATTCACGACCGTAAGGCGTCGCGCAAGTAGACTTGCATGACCTCTGGGGGCGCGTAAGTGTACTTGCGCGACCATGAGGGAACATGCACAACCTATGGGAAATGTTCTCCTTGTTCATCCCTTTGTGTATTTTTTATGTTTCTTCAAATGATGAATCACTTTGGACTAAGGTATTTCCCTTTTTTCAGTCGTTAGACTCTGTGACAAAAGGAGCGTTAACAAAAGTCCCCCCTCAGAGTTGGATCCAGAGAGAAAAGAGGACTTGACTCTGAGGTGAAAAGAAAAACAAGAAATTTGATAGTTTAAATTCATGCATGTCGGACATACAAAGGGTAATGTTTAAGGTCGAAATAGCTTTGACCGAAATGGATTAGAATTGACTCAATTATTTGAAAACTCATCTGAAAACATAATACCATACTCATGTATGAGGGAAAATATGTAAGCTATGACGTAAGAATATTTGAATCTGAGGAATGATATGATAGAGAGCTAAAAGGCCTTAGAAGATGTAGTTTCTATGAATGAAATTACTATTATTTAACAAAACCCGTTAGGGGTTTGAATTATGCAGGGCCACCTAAGGGTATTGGCTGCATGGTCAAATAAATAGCATCTTTCGACTAACAAGTCTATTATGTGGACTGTTTATGCAAGGCCACCTATGGGCACGTGCTGCATAGTCAGGCAAAAGAACTCTCAGAAATTTACTCTCCTAGTGCTAAAAGCCAGTGAAAGTTTATGGAGATTCAAATTTTCTAAAGTATAGAGTTTTTTATATGGAAAGAGGTACTTGAATATGGAGAAGATATTTCCGAACAAGACTATCGAATTGTTGAATAAATATCACTCCTATGAAGGTCTGGCCTAAACATAGGGAAAGAGAATATGGAGAGTATAAACCATAGACTTGAATACTTTCTGATCATGAAAAAGGATATGGGACAAATATGTTAAGGATGGCTATTTTTTGCAGATCCCTGCATACCGTCATTTAAGACAAATAAGGACGAAAGAGGAATTCTTCCCAAGAATGAAATTACTACTATCCAACAAACCCGTTAGGGGGTTGAATTATGCAGGGCCACCTAAGGGCATTGGCTGCATTGTCAAATAAATATTATCCTTCGGCTGACAAGTCTGTTATGTGGATTGTTTATGCAAGGCCACCTATGGGCACATACTGCATAGTCAGGCAAAATAATTCTCAAAATTTTGACATTTTTGTGACTAAAAGTCATGAAAAGGGTTATAAAGATTTGAAAAATATTTAAGGTTAGTATTATAACACATTACGATGGGTATTGTCCAATGTATATA
Organism: Viscum album; assembly: GCA_963277665.1. Taxonomy (NCBI): domain Eukaryota; kingdom Viridiplantae; phylum Streptophyta; class Magnoliopsida; order Santalales; family Viscaceae; genus Viscum; species Viscum album. The sequence goes on along the minus strand of OY728135.1, from coordinate 1,540,331,327 downwards.
GAGATACATAGGTCAATGATAACCATAATCATGTTGTGGCTGGGTCCTGAATTGAAATTTTGGGCTTCACTACATATCTCATAAGAATGAGAATCAATATATACGTAGTTCTTGAAATGCAGTTTAACGTCATGCAGGATGAAAATAAAAGAGATTTTATTTTAGGGCCATATAGTTTGGACCATAATAATGAATACATAGTGTGTGTTTTCATGAGGACTTTTCAGCCAAGGGACTGAAAGTGAAATTTGGGGTTAGGCCCAAAAAACTTGGGGCTGGATTCTAGGTATACTCGAACGTTCCTACGTATCCCATAAGGATGGGAATCAAGCCCACGTAGTTCTAGATATACCGTTTGTAAAAATTTGGTTCGTACATGTGAAGGGTGAAAGGGGACTTTAGTATAATGATGGTTTAACCCGAGATAAAAAGTTTTAGGCATTACCATGTATGCACGTAGTCTTTTGAAATGAAACATGATTAAAAAATCAATGTAAATAATGGTTCCCTCTCAAATGAGTAAATCAAAGAGTATTGTAGATTATTGTCATACCAGAAAAAAGTGTTGTATATTTTAACATCGTATAACAAGGAAGAAAGTGAATCAAAAGTAAAGATATTGATTCTAAGGACGGTTTCACAAATCAACATCGTATGAGATGAAGGTGAACCGAAGTGAAGAGGTTGTTTTTGGGATTGAACCTTGGGAGGTTGCCTACGTACCCAGCCTGGAAGGCAAGGATCAAAATCCACGTAGTTCAATTAAAGAATAAATTAATGATCAAATTATTCTTGGGGACAATGACCTAAAAAAATGATGTTGGGACTTACACATGGTTAGTAGCCCAGAGAGAGTGTTATTGTTGAGGTTTTCTCTAAGCTCATGTGATTCATACTCGTTGTGAGAAAAAAGAGGTTGCAACAACCTTAACGATGCATAGTTTAATGTCATGTAGCAGGGATGAAGTACAGTTTATCGTCATGTAAGACATATCAAGGACATTCTGTACAGTTTAGCCTCATGTAATTAGGAAAATGGGGACAATACAGTTTAATGTCATGTTGGACAAAAGGGAAAATAGTTTATGGTCATATACATGGACCTTGGATGGTGCAGTTTAATGTCAGGCTAGACATAAATACAGTTTAAGGTCATACAAGACCTTTGATGATTATGTAGTTTAACGTCTTTCCAGATGTAAGGGACTTTCAAATAGTTTAGGGTCTTATGCATGGACCGCTGCTGTATAGTTTAACGTCATATAGCAAGGACAAACTGGTGTTGTACAGTTTAATATCATGTTGTAGATACAATACAGTTTAGCGTCATGTAGGACAAATGGGGGGATTGTGCAGTTTAATGTCATGCAGTGAGGAAAAATTAGGGATTTTATTCTTCTTCTTCAGTTTAGTGTCATGCTGGACAAAAGTGTGAATAGTTTAGGGTCATATACATGGACCATGGATGAGTTTAAGGTCATACTGGACCATTTCTGTATATTTTAACGTCATATAGCAAGGACAAACTGGTGCGGCATAGTTTTGTGTCATGTTGCGGGGACATTACAGTTTATCGTCATGTAGGAAGAAAGGGGGACTGTGTAGTTTAATGTCATGCAGTGGGGACGGATTAGGTATTTTTTTCTTCTTATTCAGTTTAGTGTCATGATTGACAAAATTGTGAATTGTTTAGGGTCATATACATGGACCATGGATGAGTTTAAGGTCATACTGGACCATTGCTGTATTGTTTAACGTCATATAGCAAGGAAAAACTGGTGCCGCACAGTTTAGTGTCATGTTCCAGGGACATTACAGTTTAGCGTCATGTAGGACGAAAGGGGGACTGTGCAGTTTAATGTCATGCAGTGAGGAAAGATTAGGGATTTTTTTCCTTCTTCAGTTTAGTGTCATGCTGGACAAAAGTGTGAATAGTTTAGGGTCATATACATGGACCATGGATGAGTTTAAGGTCATACTGGACCATTGCTGTATAGTTTAATGTCATATAGCAAGGACAAACTGGTGCCGCACAGTTTAGTGTCATGTTGCGGGGACATTTTGGGGGTATTTTGTAATTTTTACAAAATATTTCTTCAAAAATCTGGCATTAGTTGGGGTAGTAATGAGTTCTCCATCCATCGAGATTAATGAATAAGCTCCATTGGAGTAGACCCTATGAATTGAATAAGGTCCTTCCCATTTTGGCTCAAGCTTGGGAGGTTTCTTTCCTGGTATCATTGGAGCTCTGAGAACTAATACCAATTCTCCCTGAATAAATGAACGAAGATGAACTTTTTTGATAAAATCTTACGTTATTCGATTCTGAGTGATTTCCAAGTGGTGCAAAGTGCACAATCTTTTCTCATCTAACTGTTCCAATTCATTTAATTGCTTTTGAGATTGCTCATATGTAGATAACTAATCACAAATGGCTACTCTGAGAGAGGGAAATTGAACTTCAATTGGCAAGACTACTTCTGTTCCATATACCAACGAATATGGAGTTGATCGCTTTGCATTGCGGGTGGTAGTCTAATAAGTCCATAAAGCATGAAAGAGTTTATCAGGCCATGACCTCTTTTCTTTATCCACCATCTTTTGCAGTGTATTGGAAAGAGTCTTGTTAAAGGCTTCTATTTGGCCATTGGCCGCTGCATGATACCGAGATGAATGGTTGGATTTAATGTTGTATTCTTGATACTATTTCTTCACTTCAGAAGAACAGAAGTTGGTGTCGTTTTCCGTCAATATGGTATGAGGGACACCAAATCTAGTAATTATGTTAGACTTGATGAAGCTAAAAATGCATTTAGAACTGACTTCTTTAAGAGGTACTGCCTCTACCCATTTGGAAAAGAAATCAGTAGCAGTAAGAATGTACTTAAACTGCTTGATCGTAGCTGAAGGGTAAGGTCCCACCATATCCATTCCCCTTGTGGAAAATGGATACGAGTATTTAGCTGTATGAAGAAACTCTGGAGGTTGATGAATGAAGTTGGAATGTACTTGACATGAATGACACTTCTTTGTGAAATTAACACAATCTTGTATCATTGAAGGCCAAAAGTATCCAAGCCTTTGAATTTGATCAGACAATCTATCTCCAGACTGGTGGGCACTACAGACTCTTGCATGCACTTCTTTCATGATAGCCATTGTCTCTTCACCATCAATGCATATGAAGAGAACTCCATCAAAACCACATTTGTAGAGAATTTTCTCTAAGTGGTTTGGGCTATCATAAAGAGTAAAATTGACCACACGTCGCCAGATTTGTTCTTTCTCGGCTTTATCAGGTGGAAGTGTTCCATTTTGAAGGTATTCCCTTATAGGTGACATCCATCCTGTAGTATGACCATATGGTTCAGGAATGGGACTAATTTCATTAATTTCCTCTATTCTGTCTGGAACATAATGTGAAATTTCACGATGGTGGGAAATACTGATGGTTGCCTCGTCCCGATTTGGATCTGCTAGAGCTGTGGCTATATTAGCCAGCGTATCAGCTTGAGCATTTTGTGATCTTGGGACATAAGAAAATGTCAGTTTTGAAGGGATTCTTCCATTAACTCTCTGACGTAATCATACAAAGGGATTAATTCTTCTTTTCTGATGGCATAATCCCCATTGACTTGTTTGATTACCAGGTCTGAATCACCTTTCACCTTTAAGTGATTCACTTGTGTTTGAAGTGCTAAGTCCAATCCTGTGAAAAGAGCTTGGTATTCGGCTTCATTATTGGTACCACCTTCCCACAATAAAAAGGAATAAGTTAACAATGCCTTATCTGGAGAAATGAGCACAATTCCTAAACCAACTTTGTTGAATTTAGGATTTTCCATTTTCTTCCCTCTTGGACTTCTGGAAGCACCATCAAAATACATTTCCCATGTTTGACTACTCTCTTGAATAGAGAAAACTTCCTCATCAGAGAGTTCAATATCTGAAGACGTGTCTTCCACTGAAGGATGTTCATCCAAGAAATCAGCCAGAGCTTGGCCCTTTATCGCCTTTTGAGACACATACTGAATGTCGAACTACTGCAAAATAACTGCCCACCTTGCTAGACGTCCTGTAAGAATTGGACGACTAAGGATGAATTTGAGCGGATTATTGCGAGATACCAATTGGACCTTGTGATGTTGCAGGTAGTGTCTCAGTTTCTGAACTGCAAAGATTATTTCTAGGCATCACTTCTCAATACTTGAATACCGGGTTTCTGCTTCTTTCATAGTTCTACTGAGATAGTAGAGGCTAATTTCATTCCCAACATCATTTTTTTGAGCAAGAAAGGCACCCAATGATCACTCTAGAGCTGTCACATAGAGGATAAGTGGTCTTCCTTCAACAGGTGGCATGAGTACCGGTGGACTCAAGAGTTATTTCATGAGAACATCAAATGCTTCTTGACATTCTTTAGTCCACTGGTATGTGACTCCTTTTTTCAATAATTTGGTAAAGGGTAAACTTTTGCCTGCCAAATTGGCGATGAAACGCCGAATATAGGCTAAGTTTCCTTGAATTCCTCTTAATTCTTTCAAATTATGAGGAGGTGACATACCAAGGATTGACTTAGTCTTCTCAGGATCGACTTCAATACCATGATGGCATACAACAAAGCTGAGAAACTTTCCTGAGGTTACCCCAAAAGCAAATTTTAAGGGGTTCATCTTCAAATTATGTTGTCGAAGCTTGTGGAATACAACTTCCAAATCAGCCAAGTGATTAGAATGTTGTTTGGATTTAACCACCAAATCGTCTACATAGCATTCAACAAATTTCCCTAAGAAAGGATTGAAGATACGATGCATGGCGCGTTGATATGTTGCGCTAGCATTCTTTAAACCAAAGGGCATCACCCGGTAACAAAACACACATTGAGGGGCTCTGAAGGCTGTGGATTCCTCATCTTCTGGGGCCATTCGGATCTGATTATATCTGAAATATCCATCCATGAAGGAAAGTACTTCATAACCATCCATAGCATCAATTAAGAGTTCTGTAATCGGAACTGGGAAATCATCTTTTGGAAAATACCGATTAAGATCACTGAAATCGATGCAAACCCTAATTTTTCCGTTCTTCTTTTTTACAGGGACAATATTAGCCAACCATTAGGGATACTGAACTTCTCTGACGAAATTATCTTTGATCAGTTTATCCACTTCTGCTTCAATTTTGGAAGCATAAGTTGGGTGTGTTCTTCTCGCGGCATGCTTAAATCCTCGATGTTCTTTTGGTAAACCCAAATGATGAGTAGCAACATCAAGATCAAGACCAGGCATTTCTATGTAGTTCCAAGCAAAAATTTCTTTATTTTTCTTTAGAATAGAAATATACATCTCTTTCTCTTCGAGGGTCCTGGCCGCACTAATTAAAGTGGGGCGTGGATCTTTCTCTGTACCCAGATTTATTTCTCTGAGTTCAACCACAGTGGTAGAGATACCATCTTCAATTGATGGAGGATAATCTCTAAGATCTTCCTCTTCATATTCATCATGTGCTATTTCTTCCCTTTCTACTTGCATAGTAGATGTCAAAACGAAATTTTCATGATCAGAAGAGATGTCAAAATTTGCACATTTTGAAGAAGAAGCTTCCATTTCCGACCCTATTGATGATAAAGGGTCTTCTTTGGGAAATAAAGAAGAGATGATGGATTGATAATTGACATCATTATTCACCTCCGATGTTTCTATATCTTCTTCTGGCCTGATTGGCGAAGTATTGACCTGTTGGATTTCAGCAGATGAAATGAAAACATCACTACTTGTGCTTTCATCACTGTTTGGTTGGTTACCAATTTCTCCCATGTTGTCTGGCTCAATTTTCGTAATTGACATTATGGATCTATCCATAAGAGTATTTTGATTTCAGCCTATTTTGTCAATTTGACTGATAGGTAACACATAATCTGTACTCACATGTGTAAATGGATTTATTGGAATCTTCTCCAAACCATATGGAGCATTAACTTTGGTAATTTCCTTTATTGTAGATTTCTTTCTTCCCTTCATGTGATAAAATTCTGCCTCAATGTATTGAGACTCACATGTCTTGAACGGGGCCTTATCACCATACAATGTTCCAACTTGACCATTGAAACAGTATTTGAGACATTTATGGTATGATGAAGGGATAACCACATGCTGATGTAGCCAGGGACTTCCAAGAAAGACGTTGAAAGCTGATTCTTGATCAACAATCATGAAATCCGAATTGGATACAAGATCTCCAAACTGAGTTCTGAGTATAGCTTCACCTAGTGGTTCTTGTTCATTTTTATCATATCCTTGTAACATCATGGTAGAAGGAGATAAATCAGATTCTGTGAGGCCCAATCGATAAAGTGTACGAATGGGCATGAGGTTGACTCCCAAACCATTGTCAATGAAAGATCTTCGGATATCTAGACCATTGACTTTTCCAGATAAGTACAGAGGTTTTAGGTGCCCATGCACAACATCATCTTCATCTTTATCAGTAAAAGATATCACTGCATGGCATTCTGTAGGATTATTCTCTATGTGATAGACTTCAGCTGCAGCAATTTCAGCTTCAAACTCCTGAGGACTTGACAAAGATTCGATGAGCTCTTCCCGAAGATCTTTTGATAGATTAAAAGCATCCAAAATTGATAAATTTTCTGGAACTTGGGCTAAGTGTTTCAATATATCATACTTTTGATCTAGAGGTCTGATTTTTCCAACAGGAACATGCGGTTTAGCAGGTACCTTGGAAGCAGATGCTTTGGAAGCTGATGCATCTTGTATTGGGATAGAAATTGGCGACATCCTTGGTTTTGGAATATTAGACTGATTAGATCCATTTACCTGCTGAGATAAAGAAGATGGAACCTTCAATCGGTCTTCCGAAATAACTATGCCAGGACTGAGTTGGCTATTGGCAGAAGAACTTCCTTTTTCATTTTTAGCTCGCTGAAGGGCTCTACCACGAGTTTCTGCTGCATACACAGTGCTAGCAGGGGTAGAATTGGAGTAGTGGCTTCGAAAAGATCCACGTCTTCCCCTGTATCCTAAACCTCTGGAAATTCCTCGGATTCCCTTATTTGATACAGGGAATTCAGGCTCATCAAAATTGAAAATATGACTCGAATACGGATCTGTTAATTGAATCATATTAATAGAACCAAAGATTAACTCTTCGTCTGATAAAGACTCTGCCTGATTAGCCTGTTTAGGCTTTGTCGTTTGATGGGACGGTGCCCGTGGCTTTGAAATAGATGGCATAAAGTCTGCCAGAGTCAAAGACAATTTAGGTTTTGACACATACTCATCTTCTTCTGATTCTTTTTCCTTCTTTGAATCAAGCCATTTCTTTGAGGACATTCCCTCTGAAGAAGAGGGTTTTACTGCAATATTCATTGCAGAAGACACAATTAGTTTCTTTAATTGTGTTCGCAAAATGGCATGAGTCCGAATGATTGTCTTTCTGACCATCCAACCATCATACTTCTGTGCATTTCTGCTTTTGACTTCTTGTCATTCACCTTCCACCTCTGGAATTGTAGTAGTAACACATGCTACCTGAGTCGAAGAACCTTTCAACTTTACTTGTCCCAAGTCAACCATCTTTTGTAGGAGGTCTTTGAAGAAAAAACACTCCTGGATGGGATGCCCCAACATTTAATGAAAGGGACAATAATTGGGACGGTCTTCATCTCCTTCCTTGTTTGGCCTCTTGGGCACTGGTAATTGAACCAAATTATTTTCCAAAGCTGAAATGAAGTAACCAGGAACTTGCTCATTTCGGAAAGAGTATGTTTTACTCTTCAAATCCTCAAATTGTTTTCTTCATTGATCTCTTTGATCAATTGGACGAAACAGCCTTTTTTGTTGGCGTTCAAGAGGTGGAGCCCTTCGAGAAGATGAAGGTTTTGAAGTAGAAATAGGTACAGGAACTTGTTTAAGCATAATTGTAGCAGTTTCCTCTTTACCGATTCTCCTTCCCGGAGCTGATGGAATTACACGAGATTTAGCCTTAGCCTATATAAGGGAATCTTCAATCTGCTGAGCGATTGAAGTAAGGTCTCGAAACCCTCCTATGTATTTCACAGGTATCAATGGAGTGCGTAATTCATCACGCAAATTTTCCACACAGATTGGCAAAAGCTCCTCTTGAGGGAGTGCTAAACTTAGGGAATATGTAAATCCCTTCCAGCGAGAAATGAAATCAGAGACTCTTTCATTCTCCCTTTGCTTGCAGTTTGTAAGATCGAAAACTGTTATTTTTGGAAAAGTTGAGCAGAACTGAAGAAGGAATTTTTGGTGAAGATCCTCCCATCCGATGATTGATTGGGATTGCAAGCTTGTATACCAGACCAAAGATGGTCCTTGAAAGGTTCGCACGAAACATCTGAGTTTCACTGCTTCTTGCTGCTCTAGAGTTCCCATCATAGGATCACAACAAGATATGTAATGTGTCAAATGTTTTTCAGGGTCGCTTGATCCATTGAAAGTAGGGAAAATAGGGTTTCCAAAACTGGATGGAGGAGAAATTATATATACCCATTCAGGGTAAACTTTCTTTTCTGGTTGAACTTGCACCCGTTACCCTTCCATAGTTTCTAACCAAGCTGTTAATGACTCAATAGTAGTTATTAACTTTTGAGAAACATTTGGTTGAATTTGGTCTTGGGTAGGTGAAATGAATGGAGCTTGGACAGATGTGGTGGTTGGTGCTGAAACTGATGGTAGCACTGCCAACCGTTGTTGCGCTTGACCCATAGGATTAGACCTCTGAGGGTGTACTGATAAAGGAGGATATTCCTGATCCATCTTAGTAGCTACAACAAATTCCTTCGGCTATTGGACTCCAGCATTCTTAAGAAGAAGACTACTCTGAAGTAGTTCTGCATTCAACCTTCTTAATTCTTTCATTTCTTCCTTATGTTGTGCAAACCTTTGCTCTAATGAGAGCGATTGACCTTCTCCAGAAGAAGGATATGTAAACTGATTCTTTCCCCTCCCTTTTTTTGGATATTTTTTGGCGAGACGGAAGTGGATTACCTAGGTTCTAAGTAATCCTTTGACATCGTGTATGCAGACCTTCTTCATTTGTATCTGTGCGTACATTTTCTTGAGCAGGACGCTCTTCATCTGAGTCCCCTGAGTGAGCCTCCTCTGGTGGATTAGCAACAACGGCATTGATGACATTGATTGATGCATAATGCATCGCATCCCTTCTATCAACATTTCTGTGATATTGTCTTCTTTCATGTATTTGATGAGACATTTCCTTTTGTTGATTAAATCCTTTAGGAACTTCTTGATGAGATATAACTTGGAAGGAATATCCTGATAATTTGGCTCTTCGTTCCTCTTGGGGATTCTTCCCCAATCGAGAAAAGACCGAAATTTTCTGAGGAGGGGATTGATGATTTGAAAGAGTCCCCAGTCTCGTGAAATGGGGATGTTCCTGCTGTTTCCGCTCAACTCCTCGAATCTCATTTGTTGATTCTGAGGGTTGTGTTAAAGGAGTCCCCAGTCTGACAAGTTAGGGTGGCTCTTGACATGCTATGTCTGAGATCTTCTTTAAAATCTCTCTTGAACTTGCGAATCTTAGTTTGGAAATTACCTGGATGCATTAACCTGTATCCACTTTTATCACCTAGTTCAACAGACCGTTGGATGATTTCTGAAACTTCTGTCATTTGATGATGTGTTTTCTCCATACGAGAGGCTTGTGCAATATTCTCATCTGCTTGATGTAGGGGCAATTCAACAACTGGTTCTCTATATGCTTGATTTTGAGAGGAACTAGTTGAATCCTGTTCTTGAGCAAGCTTTTTATTACAAACAAAGCCCATTGACTGTGGCCGGCCATGGGTAATAACATTGCATGAGACCATTTTCGGTGGGCTTTGCTGACTGGAAAGCACTGTGAAATGTAGTGCTCTGTGAACACCCCATCCTCTGATATGAACACTAGATGGGGAATTTCCAATTATCTGACGCAATTTTCTTAGTGCTCCATGGCATGAACATTGAAGGGTTCTCTGCTGCTTTTCAGCCTTCGGATACCGAGAGACTGATAGAGATGCCAAATCAATCTGAAGTTGTAGGCCTTCTATTATCTTAAGATGATTTTCATATTCATCATAAGATAATACCTTATTCTTCAATTGACAAGGAGTTTTCCATATGTTGAGACGAATATCATGGACTTCATATTCCGTCAACATTTTTGGAATGTCATACTAGGAGTCAGCCAAAGGCCAAAACATGACTGGTACCTCACTTTTCGTCAGTTTTTTCCTCATGTTCAGCATTTCCTCTTCATCATTAAATGAAGATTCTTCTACCTATTTTGACCTGAGTTGGTGTTTCCATGTTGCTTCATCGGATTCAAAAAGATTGGTAGAGAGATCATTGATCAAACTAGAAGATGCATGACTTAGGGGTGGTTCAGAGAATAACCTACACCCTGGGCTATCTTATGATTGAGAAAGTATTTCACTTGCTAGCGATAAAGCATCAGACATGACTGGTTTTGCGTTTGAAAATTCCCCAAGATAATAGGGCTTTCTCGGCACTACATTGTCCACTAGAGTATTTTCCAGGCAATGTGAATCACTACTGCGGAGAGGACTTTTGCAGCGAAATTCACCATCATGGGGAGGACCACCATAATGGGTTATAGAAAAAGATGAGATCTCTTGCTCCTTGGTCTTCTGACAACACAGAGGGTTCCTGTGGCTCTCATCTGAAGATGAAACTTCAAGATTGACTGAATTGTCATGAAGCAAGCCTTCGTGAGGAAGTGTCTGTTGAAGTCCTTTGGAATTAATGTTCCCGTTATTGGGAACTGAGAGAGTAGAATCTTGAATTCCAACAGATAAATGTATGAGGGCTTCAAGAACTCCAGCATCGAGCAATGCCTTGTTATAGATTGAGCATTGATCTCCTGACTGTGTTGGGCGTATCTTTTTCTAAGATGCCTTCTTACTCGCTTTAGAAACCACATGTTGATGAAATTGGTTGCTCTGAGTAGGTGTATGTGCCTAATCAGGAAAGATGGTCAGGTTAGGATGATGATCTTCACTCAAATCAGGTGTATGTTCCTAACTTGGTTGTCCGTATGATATGGGGGAGTATGCCCCATAACCCCCTTGGACGGGAACAGATGTGTGTGTCTATTCGGGAGTGAATAGTTGATGAGTCACTCCACTACTAGGGATAGATTTACGTGTCTTTCCCTGAGATGATGCTGAAGCAGTTATGATATCCTGGAAAGCATCCAGAATATGAGTAGGAATTTTCTTCTGCTCTTTCACTATTGACAAAATATGCTTGGTGACTTCAGCTACCGGAACGGGGATATATGTCCATTCTGGGCTTGGAGTAGGTGTATGTGCCTGCTCCTGTCCTCATTTTTCTGTTAGTGAATCCTGGCAGTACTCAAGTGTGGGGGTAGAGAGTTGATTCTGCCTCCTATTTGTCATCGGAGCTTTCCAACTAACTTCTCTGTGCGCTACCAAGCGAGACTGTTGGTAGGCTTGATTACTATTAGCAGGTGTATGTGCCTGTTGATTACACTTCTCCAAAAGCGGTTGATGAGATCCATCATATGTAGTCAAGAGAGCCTTCTGACTAACTAATGATGTATAAGCAGCTGTATGTTCCTTCCTATAGTACTCCGCCAGAATTGCCTGGCGGGATTGGTGTGATGCTGCCAGACGAGTCTGCTGGATAGCGGAATTAAAATGGGTAGGTGTATGTACCTGCTCATTGTTCGCCACCAAGTTAGGTTGGTGGACTTCTCCAGAGATGGCAGGGATGAGAACCTGCCCATTGTTAACCGGATTCCGCCTCTGGCAGTTCATCTTGCCTGCTCGGGTTCGAGGAACCTGAGCCGAACGCCTAGAGTCGGTACCCTCATCATGATGAGGGCGCACTGCCGCACGAGTCTTTTGGCGATTGTTGATGGGAGCCCTCGGGAAGGACTCCTGTATTTTTGAATTAAGGTCCTGAGGGACCTGCTCATTCACTTCCTCAAAGTAAGGGAGCGAATGGAAATTGCGTTCCGGGGATAACGACCCGAAATGGTTGGAGACGGTAGTCAGCACCACCTGCCTCTTGATCACTGGTCATCGTTGTCCAGATGACCTGTGTGAGTTGTTCACTTGGAGGGCCTATCGGGCAGCCTCCAGAGTTGGGATGGTACCGTGTTGACGGTACTCCTTAACCAATGCATTTGATACCCAGCGTTGAAGATGCTGAGTAGGTGATGTCATCCTCAGAGCGGATGATGAACCAGTAGGAATAACAGCAGTGGTATTTGCAGCAGCAGTATTCACAAGTGTGAATTTGAGAGCAGCCATTATGGAAATTGAGAAGATCTTGGAAAAGAGAGCCTGATTGATATAACAGACGTAATCAAAATAAATTCATCCACTTCATCCTTTGGATGAGCACACATGTCAATGATTGTTTTTGTTAGCCCTCTTATTGAGTTTTAAATAGGGGCTTAACAAATAGGTAAAACATCATTTTAACTTGGTTAAGGATTCACGTCGGGTTCACCATTTTTTGTTTCCCTCGGAATTCGGGGATGACCTTCTGGATGGGAGATTCAAACGTTCTGATCGGTTTCAAACGGGTTTGTTCGTAGAACCGGAAACATACAATGATTCCACATCCATTTAGACCTACTTTTGAAAGGTAGGCGCTCATTAGCTTGTGGACTAATGAGGCTTAGGAATTTGCATTGGTCGAGAGGATGGGAGGTCACACTCATCACACCTTTTGAGGGGAATTATGGTCTACTCCGGGACTCTCTTTATAGATTTAAGTAATGTTCGTGAATCCTTATTACATTACCAAGTATAAAATGAGCTTTCCTTCAGTTTTGACAATATGTAAGAAATTTAGAGAATCTTTTATATATATTCGAGGTTCTTCATCAATAGAGAATCATCTGTATCTATTTAGAGATTCTTGGTCAATGGTATCCTTCAAAACATTTATATAAAAGTCACTTGGTCATTATGATGACCAGGCTGGTTTTAAAGCCACTCATTGGGGCATTTGATGTTTATTGTCATTCAAAAGGACATGGATTATTTCAGAGTTGGGATGGAACCCACAGATGGGCTACCTACGTATCCTTTGTTTTGGAAAAGGAATCAGAACCCACGTAGTTCAGGTAAGGGAGTATGATTTTTATGATTGATGGCTCTAAGAAGGATGTCATAATTACTTTTACTCTCTAAGTTCACGTGAGTCATGCTCGGTGTGAGAAACAAGAGGTATTGGTAATAAAATAGACAATAGGGCCATGAAAGATGTAATCATAAGAAATGGTATGGGGCTTATGTATGTATGACTGCCCAGATAAATGAAGATTAGGATTTACTTTAGGGAGAAAATCCAGGAAAAGGGTCAATAAAGGTATATGTGCTTCATGGAGTTTTGAGTACTCTAACTTGGGACTTATTCCTGAAAAGGAAGCCCAGATTAGGAGAGGATTGGTGATTGGGTTTTACTCCCGAGAAGGAATCCCAAATCAAAGGTAAATTAGGACTGGTTAAAGAGAAATTAAGGGATGTGGGGCTTACTCCTGAAAAGGAATCCCAAATTTATGACTGGGACTTATTCCTAAAGGGGCAGTCCAGGTTAGGGGGATTGTGGATTACTCCTGAAAAGGGAGCCCAAAATTATGACTGGGACTTATTTCGGAAAAGGAATCCCAGGTTAGGGATTAAGGTTTGGGGCTTAATCCTGAGGAGGATTCCCATATTTGGGAACATTAAAAATTTGGGGCTTACTTCTGAAGAGGATGCCCAGGTTAAAGGATTTATAACTGGGGATTATTCCTGAAAAGGAGACCCAGGTTAAGGATTCTCTCATCTTAAAGGATGAGGTTGAATGAATGAACTCTCAATATTTAGTGACATAAAGATATGTAAATCACTATGTTTTGAGAGATATTCCACAAAATTCCTTTCAGATAAGGAAGTCAAATAAAGAAATCATGCCATAAATGGATTTTAAGAGTGTCTTGAACACTGAATCTTGAATAGGAAAGGTGTAATGGCTTAAGAGGGGTAAAATGGGAAAGATGGGCACCGAAAAAGGAAGGGGCGTGCAAGTATTGAAAGGCGCGCAGGTACTGCGTGGGCGTGCAAGTATTGGTCACGCAGGTATACCTGCGCGACATTTGTGGGGTACTTGCGCGATGTTCAACCAGAATTGAAATACTTGAGCGACTCTTTATTAAAGCCTTTAGAATCCTCTTGAGGTTCTTCCAAAAAAGGGATGCGCAAGTTCTATCGAAGGAATAAGGTGGCGCGCAAGTGTGGACGCTTCCCTTAAGGGCTGGCCACTCAGGCGCGCAAGTGTTGATGAGTTTCAACACTTAGGATTTCCTCCCTCTCTTTAGTTCTTCCGTTCTAGGTAAGAAATTACCTGAGAAGTGTTTCGGAAGCTTTGAAAAGAGACTTGGGCATCGGGATCATCAATCCGAGTTTCTGGAAAAATTCCTCCTTCTTCAATGGGGGGGCCACATGGTCTATTTATAGGCAGAAGAAGACCCCGAGCGGTTACCGGGCGGTTATCACTTTGGTCGCACAAGTCACTTGCACGACCATAAGGCGTCGCGCAAGTAGACTTGCACGACCACTAGGCGGCGCGCAAGTGTAATTGCGCGACCATGAGGGAACATGCGCGACCTATGGGAAATGTTCTCCTTGTTCATCCCTTTGTCGATTTTTGATGTTTCTTCAAAGGATGAATCACTTTGGACTAAGGTATTTCCCTTTTTCATTCGTTAGACTCTGTGACGGAAAGGAGCGTCAACAACCGTCTAGTTAGGGTGGATAGTCCTGGGGTTGGGGAGTCAAGTACACCAAGGGAATTCATTCAATTAGTTCCTAATCTTCCTAATACTCTAGAGTCCAAAATTGAGCCAATTTCAATGAAGGTCTTCAAAGAAACCAACTCATAAACCCGGGTGGGAACTAAAATGGAAACCCAAATGAGGTAGCCCCAAACTTGGGGAATGAAATTGATCAAACCATGAATGACTACCTCACACCTTCCTGGACCAATGCCCCCTCATGCATTAGACACAATTCCCTAGGAGATTCCAACTACATATTTAAACCCCATGTCCTAAACCACCTTCCCACATTCCATGGAATGGAGTCCGAGATGCCCTACCTTCACATTAAGGAGTTCAATGACATTGTAGAAACCATGTGTCCCCCACATCAACTAGAATCAGCTAAGATGAGGATATTTCCTTTTTCGTTAAAGGATCAAGCTAAAATTTGGATAAACAATTTGATTCCATCATCCATCAACTCTTGGGACCAACTAAAAAGAGAATTCTACAAAAAAATACTTTCCCCACCATAAAACAATTGCACTTAAAAAGAGTATCCAAAACTCATTTGAAAAAGAGGGAGAGTGATTCTATGATACATGGGAGAGGTTCAAAGACACTCTAAACATGGTTCCACACCATGGTTTTTCTATTCCTGAACAAGTGAGAATTTTCTGTGAAGGGTTGGGTCTGGGGAACAAACAATTCATTGACATGATGTGTAATGGAACCTTTAAAAACAAAGCACCAAATGATGCTTATGAGTATCTAGAAATCCTTTCTGAACAAAACCAAACATGGGGAACTTCACCTTATTTTGAAAAGCCACAAAGAACTACTAGAATTCATACACATAGAGAAGAGGAAAGCCTTAGGGCTAAACTCGTAGCACTCTCTAGGAATGATGAAGAGATAGACCTTAGGAAAGTCCATGAAATCCAAACTGTTGACCCTGTTTGCACAATTTGAGACAAACATGACCATAAGGCAGACAACTGCCCAACCATTCCATCCATCAAGGATGTTCTCTTAAGAGGACCCCCAGTGGAAGTAAATTCTTTGAACTTTCAAAATCCTCAATACCAAAACACCTTCAACCCAAGGTATAACGACCACCCAAGCTTCCGCTGGAAAGATAACAAACAACCTAGCCAACCATAGGGAAAAAATCTATACCCCCATAAGAACTACCAAACCCATAACCAGTTCCAAACCCAACCTATCCAATACCAATAGCCACCGGTCCATTTTCAACAAACCATCCCACTTCCAAAATATCCCCTGGGATAAACCAATCTTCTCAAGAACCAACCCAAACTGTTCCACAACGCCTATTAGAAAAACTATGAAAACAAATGGAGAGGATGAAATCGGAGGTATATTCCCTAAAACAAGAACTTCAAACCATCAAAACTGGAATTTCACCCATGCCTACTCACACGATGCCATCCTCAACTTCAAGGGGAGAGTCAAGTTGTGCTCAAACAACTCATGAACAACTAAAGGTTGTGACTATTTTACAAAGTGGGAAATCAATTGAGAAACCTGAACAACTAATTCAGAACCCACTTGAAGATTCAAACTTGGTTGAAAATTCAAATGAACCACAAGATCAAACTGAGGAAACTGATAACATTGTCAAGGAAACAACTCTTCAACAAAAAAACCCCACAACTTTCACCATTTCCTCAATGCATTAGTGGGAAAACCAAGCCTGAACTGAGTGAAACGTTGAGAGAAATATTTTCACAAGTCAAGTTGAACATACCCCTTCTCGATGCAATCCAAACCATACCTTCCTACTCAAATTACCTTAAGGACTTATTCACTTTTAAATGAAAATTTTCACATAAAAACCATGTCCTTTTGGATGCTAATGTGAGTACCACCATTCAAGGGACCATTCCTCCTATGTTGAAAGACCCGGGTTTCCCTTACATCAATGTTGAACTAGGAGAAAGCAAAGTTTTCAAGGCCTTGTGTGACCTAGGTGCGAGTGTCAACATCATCCCATATGTTGTGTACTGCCAGTTAGGACTAGAATAACTCCAACCCACATCTGTCACACTTCAAATTGTTGATCATAGCATTAAGGTTCCAAAGGGGATTTTAAAGGAAGTTCTGGTAAAGGATGAAAACTTCATCAACCCTACTGATTTCATTGTCCTTGACAACCATCCAAACTTTGGAAATAAGGAACAAACCCCAATCATCTTTGGTCGTCCTTTCCTTGCAACAGTCAACTCTATTATCCGAGTCCGAAATAGGAACATGACCATCACCTTTGGGAATATGATTCTAGACTTGATCATCTATAAAGAAAGCTCACAAATAGGGGATGAGGAGGACATTCATGAAGTAAACATGATAGGAAGCATTGATAATGAATCCATGGAACATCAAGGAATATTTGATGAATGTTTAAGTCTGAAAGAGATTGATTTCCTTTGTTCATATGAAGGAAGTTTATCTCCTTGGCTTGAATCATTTTCAGATTTCTCTTATGATGAAGTCTTAGGTCCAACAATCAGTGAAACCTTTCAAGAAACCACTTTCATGGAGACCACTCCAATTTCCTTCCCTAAATCTGATCAATCCAATCTAGTAGCTGAAACTTCTACATGTGGGGAATCAATCCTATCTGAAACACTAAAAAAAGAAATTGATCTTGATCCAATGTCCCAATCTTCTGCTGAAATTCTGAACCAACCTGATCTTGAATTGAAGGAACTTCCTACTACACTAAATTATGCCTTCCTAGGGGAAAATCAAACACATCCTATTTTCATTTCTTCTTCTCTTGAAACCAATCATGAGAGGATGCTTCTAGATGTCCTTAGGAAGCATAAGAAAGCCATTGGTTAGACCCTTTCTGATATTCCTAGGATTAGCCCACTTATCGGGACTCATAGGATTGTTCTGGAATCTGATTCAAAGCCATGTCGTCAACCTCAACGGCAACTCAATCCTAATCTCATGGAGGTAGTAAAGAAGGAACTTCTGAAATTGTTAAAAGCGGGTATCATATATCCCATATCTGAGAGTGAGTGGGTTAGCCCAATCAAAGTGGTTCCAAAAAAGGCTGTAATCACAGTGATAACCAATGAGGATGGAGAGATTCTTCCAACAAGGGTGAGTAGTGGATGGAGGGTCTGAATTGACTATAGGAAGCTAAACTCGTTCACCAAGAAGGACCATTTCCCCTTAACATTCATTGACCAAGTCCTTGAGAGAGTGGTAAGTCATGCCTTCTACTGTTTCATAGATGGGTACTCGGGGTACATTCAAATTGAGGTCTCCCTAGAGGATCAAGGGAAGACCAAATTCACATGTCCATTCGGAAACTTTTCTTTCAAACGCATGCCCTTCGGGTTATGAAATACCCCTGGAACCTTCCAATAGTGCATGATGGGAATCTTCTCAGACATGGTAGGGGATTTTCTAGAGGTCTTCATGGATGACTTCTCTGTGTTTGGGGATACATTTGAGGGATGTCTGCAGAATGTGGAGAGAGTCTTGTCAAGATGTGAAGAAAAGAATATGGTCCTAAACTGGGAAAAATGCCATTTCATGGTTAAAGAGGGACTTGTTATAGGCCATCTGGTCTCGAGTAGGGGGATTGAAGTTGATAAAGAAAAGGTTGACATCATTTGTCACCTTCCATCACCCAAAACTGTCAAGGAAGTGAGGTCATTCTTAGGACATGCTGGTTTCTATAGAAGATTCATCAAGGACTTTAGTTCAATATCTCGTCCCCTTTGTGCTCTCCTAGTAAAGGATGCTCCATTTGTTTGGACAGAAAGTTGTGAGGGTTCATTCTCAACCCTCAAATCCTCTCTCACCTCTCCTCCCATTATGAAATCTCCAAATTGGAACCTTCCTTTTGAACTTATGAGTGATGCCAGTGACTTTTCTGTTGGAGCTGTGTTAGGACAACGTTGTGATAAAACTCCTTATGCCATTGCTTATGAAAAAAAATCCTTAAATGATGCCCAAATAAACTACACCACTACTGAAAAGTAGTTACTTTCTATTGTGTTTTCTTTAGATAAGTTTAGGTCCTACCTCTTAGGATCCCCCATCCCTGTGTTCACTGACCATTCTGCACTAAAATACCTCTTCCAAAACCAAGATACTAAGGCTAGACTAATTAGGTGGGTCCTTCTCTTACAAGAATTTGACCTCACAATCAAGGAAAAAAAGAGAGTTGAAAATGTTGTAGCTGATAACCCCTCTAGGATGGAAGTCAAAGAGAACTCAAATCACCTTTCTGTGTCTGATTCGTTTCCAAATGAACACCTATACTCTGTGAGTGACTGCCATTGGTATGCTGACATAGCAAATTTCTTAGTGACAAGAGTCATTCCAAAATTCTTTGGGACTCAAGCTAAAATGAAATTCCTTTCTGATGTTAGACACTATGTGTTTGATGATCCATACCTCTATAAGTTCTGCCCTGACCAATTC
The DNA here is from genome assembly GCA_963277665.1 of Viscum album. Classification (NCBI taxonomy): domain Eukaryota; kingdom Viridiplantae; phylum Streptophyta; class Magnoliopsida; order Santalales; family Viscaceae; genus Viscum; species Viscum album. The sequence continues at coordinate 1,540,312,010 of OY728135.1, read as the reverse complement.
ATTATGAGGTGTGTTCCTGAATCTGAACAAGAGTCCATCCATAAATTTTGTCACAGTGAGGCATGTGGAGGTCACTTTTCCTCTAAGAAAACATCTACTATGATTATTCAATGTGGTCTTTTCTGGCCCACCCTCTCAAGGGACTCCTACACATTTTGTCAAAGTTATCCTAGGTGTCAACAAGTAGGGTCCATCACAAAAAGGAATCAAATTCCACTCACTCCCATCTTACTGGTTGAATTATTTGACTTTTGGGGAATTGAATTCATGGGTCCCTTCCCAAACTCTTGGGGATACCTCTACATACTCTTAGCTATTGATTATGTCTCAAAATTGGTTGATTCCATTCCCACTAAGTCCAATGATCATCTAGTTGGGATTCGATTTCTGAAAGAGAACATATTTTCAAGATTTGGAATTCCTAGGGCTATAATCAGTGATCGAGGAACCCATTTCTGTAACCGCCCATTATTTTCACTCATGTCTATGTATTTTATTTCTCATAAAGTGTGCACTGCATACCATTCTCAAACCAATGGTCAAGATGAGTTAGCGAATAGGGAGACTAAGAAAATTCTTGAGAGAACTGGCAATCCTTTTAGGAATGATTGGTCTGAGAAACTCTTAGATGCTCTTTGGGGATATCGTACAGCATAAAAAACCATTTTAGGAATGCCTTCATATAGGTTGGTTTATGGAAAAGCATGCCATTTTCCAGTGGAGATTGAATATAAGGCTTTTTGGGCAATTAAGAAAATGGATTATGACCTCTCATTGGCTGGAACAAAAAGGAAATTAGATCTCAATGAACTGGAGGAACTAAGGATGGAGGATTATGAAAATTCAAGGATCAATAAAGATAGAGTTCAAGCATACCAATCTAGGAATATCATGGTCAAATATTTTGAACAGGGAAAACTTGTTCTCTTGTATAGTTCAAAAGTTCATTTACATCCAGGAAAGTTATGGTCTAGATGGTCCGAACCTTTTATAGTGCATCATGTATTCCCCCATGGGGAAGTAGAGATTCAAGATCCCATAAGTGGTTACATTTTCAAGGTCAATGGTCAAAGGTTAAACCATTCATTGAATCATTCAATAAACAGGAAATAGAGGTTGAGTTAACTGAGCCAACCTATGAACAAGAAAAAAAATGATAGATTTAGGGTCCATGTCGGGCTAACGACGTTAAAAAAAGCACTGCATGGGAGGTAACTGATGGTTTTCAAGTTTCTTATCATTTTTTTATTTTAATAAACTTTATATTTTAAATATGATTAATTAATCATTTTTACATTTTAAAAAAAAGGACTATTGACCTGTTATTCTATTATGAGTATGGATGGGTATGAAAGGGGAGCATCGTATTCATCCGTGTCATGCGGTGTGATCCCTGAGTAATACCTTACCCAGAAAATTAAAAAGAAGATAATGTATCATTAGTTTGATTTAAAAAAATAAAAAATAAAAAAACAGGAAAAACCATAAAAATGATGATACTTGGAATTAAATAAGTCGTTGTGTTGTTTGTTTTGTCTGGTTTGTTCTTCCTTTTGTTTAGATACTATTTTGGGTGATACATGTTCAATCAAGGAGGTGCCTACATCCCCCAAGAGATCAAAGGACTAATTTGGGGCAACAAGAACTTCAGCTTTAGCCACCTGGTGATTTCATTCCACAATCCTCAGTTTCAATTTCCTTTTTGAACTTCCATTATCTGCCTCTAATCCTTCTAAATTTTTATTTCTTCAAACACTGGGGACAGTGTTGTTTTATGTTGGGGGAGAGATAAAATAAAAAAAAATGCTTTTGTGTCAAAAAAATGAATGATTTGAAAAAAAAAATGGAAGGAAAAATTCCTTTGACTTTAAACATGGTAATACACATTGCACACTTTGAAACTGAATATCAAATAATTTAGCATACCCTAATTCTGATTTCAATCCTTGTATAATTTCATGAGCATGGATTTTGGAAAGTGTGGTTGTCCAATGTGATATTTCATCGTTTATATTTTCATCCAAGTAAAAAAATTCACAATGCACGTCCTTTGGATAGTGGGGTATTAGTTTAAGTTCATGCGGTCCCCTAAATAAATAGCATAGGTTTGGTAATCATTTTAGTTTAATATGAGTATTCAAAAAAATTAAAAAAAATTTGCGCGTTGTGCAATGAAATGACCTAATGCGTGGCATTCGGCACTTGGGGATCCTGACTCCATAGTTTTCTGGCCCAGAGCTAGTAATTTTATCTCTATTTTTGGTAATTTGAATTTGTTTTTGACTGAGTTAACTCAAGATGATGCCCGAGTATGTGAGCTTCACTTGGTGCCCTATGTTCTTTGATCTTGGGAGTCATCGGCAAAGTCTCGCTACAGGGGTTGACTCTTTTGATTGCAACTTCAATTACCATGGAAAAATTACAAAAACAAAAAAAAACAAAAAAAAATTTACAAAAAAAATGAATACTCATCTTAATATTGAAATGTGATTCCACCTAGCACTTCCATAATTTCCCCCTTGAATAAAGATGATCCCCCATGTCTATTGTGATGCACAACACATCCTCGTACTTAATTGATATTGGATGAAATATGGAAATGAATTTGAAAAAAGGAATGGGCTTGGGATTGGGATCTGATTATGAAACTATCTTGTATTATGATATTTTGATGGGTGTCATGATTGTTAGGTATAAGGTTTTTTGGTGATCTTTGTGTATTAAAATGTTTTTGGAAAAGGGAATTCAAATTTAATATTGTTGAGATATATTTTGCTCGGGACTAGCAAATATCAAGTTGGGGGGTGTGATTAGCCACTAAATGAGGCTAATATTCATTGTTAATATATATAATATTAATGTGCCTTATTATTCATAAACACCATTTTAGTGCATTTTACACTTTGAACATCATTTAACATTATGATTGTAATACCTTCTTAAATTGCACTATTATGTGGTACATTTTTGAACATCATTTGAAGTACCCAATGATTCATCTGATTATACATATTTTAATTTGATATTTTTGAAAATTTATCTACACTCCAATATGAACATGTTTAATTCAGGGATCAATGGATATTTCGTGGATGAAGATGGGGATATTTTGTGATGAAAGGAAGCAATTCTAGAGAAGGCAGATCGGACACTATCCCACTTATGAGACTGTGGGGCCCAACATACAGGCCCAATGAATCCCATATTTTGTGGGATGCTATAATAAATGCATAGTAACAAATAACCCTTAATTATCCAATGCTAATTAGGCTTATATGGTGGTCATTAAGGCGACACAATTTAGAGATACAATTCTAGGCCAGATTATGCGGCCCAGAAAAACAGTCCACTAATTTTATCATATCTCGGAATCCAAAACTCCAAATGGGCACAAATTCTACAAGAAGTTATAAGAAATCCGGAGCTCCATTGTATTCTTCTATTTATAACTCTGATTCGGCCATCTAGAAGGTCTTTCATATGCGTCTGTTCGGTGAAGGAAAGCTGGCTGCCACCTCGGGTCAAGGGTGGAAAAATCAACTCTCCTGTAGTTTCCACCCACCTATGGCCTACCACAATTAATTGAGGAGACTTGGACTGTTGGAGGCTAGACCCAAGCGCTCAAACATTCCTATTTAAGGAAGTGGTGTTGGAGGATTGAAGGATCTTTGGTGCTTGGTTTCATTGTAGTGTTATGCTTCCGCTTTGTGTTTGTAATCGCATTTCTTTCTCATGTAAGTAGTTTAATTCCCCTTAGTTTACTAATGAAAGTTATTCTTCTCTTATTATTCTGTTCTTATCCTTATCACTTAGATACCATTGGTTCAAGGTGTTAACTTGTTCATACCAAAACTTGTGATATTTATCACACAACGGAGGAGTGATCTTTTGTTGTTGTTATTTTTACTTCTTCAATTCCACCTTTGTAAGTCTACTTCCCGCTTCTGTTGAAGACATGTCATCAATGGAGGGATAACTATTTTATGGGTTGATCCAAGGGAGTAGAAAGGGGATGGATTGTATGTTATTTATCACTCTATTAATGGCAAATAACTTCTTTTAAATGAGATTTTTATTTGATTATTTTAAAAAATCTTCATCCTTATTGAATTTAAGGTCACACATTCAAGTGCTAATACGAACCTCTACCTTGGAGTGCTCAAATCTTTGATACTTCAAGTGTATGGGTGGTTATTATTAGGGTGTGTAGGCATTAAAATAGTAAGTGATGATTTATTTTCATCTTCTTAAATGAATCCATCTAAATTATAAAAAATTGAAATCATTAAAAAAGTAATTCATCCAATCCACCCCGAGCGATCACCTTGGATCAACTCATTCTTTTAAATTGAATTCACTTAAATCTGTTAGTTATCCTTTAAACCCATATAAAATCAACCCAAGTTGTCTACTTCATAGCCAAAAACAGTCCATAGAATGTATGTGTCTATAGGTTTCTTCTTAGGTGTCTGAGGATTCGATAACCCAAGCTAAACCACAAGGACCGTTCTACCTTCATCTCTTGGGTAAATTTGAGCGAGAATCATGTATTTCAAAAGATTATTACTATTTTATAGACTATGGGTTAAAGTCATTTATACCCTATTTTGACTTTTATAATATTTTTACAAAGGAATCCTTCTATCATTTTCCAAACATGGTACTTTTTACCTTTTCAACAAATTTTAAGGTAAGAATGTTTTTTTAACATATACGGTTGGTGCGGTTATTTTACGCCGTTATTAAATTTTCAAAGCTTCCGTCAAAATCTTATAAGAATATTTTCAAAATAATTTTTTTTTCTTAAATGATTTCAAAATAGAAAGAGATATTTCACTAAAAATGTACTTTCAAGCCTTGTATTCAGGCCACTTGGCCTTGGGCCTTCGGGATAGGTAATGAGTAACCCTCTTCCCATTCTAAAAAGGAATTTGCTTTAAATAATAAATTGAGGCTTTGGCCCCAACTTTTTAGAAAAATATAACAAATTTATTTGACTTATTAAGTGATGGGTGGAGCCCTCTATAGCTCCTCGATGCATCGGTATATCTCATGAGACAAACTAGTGTCTTGGCATAAGGATTTGACAAAATCTTAATTGTAGTCTTGGCACATGGACTTGACTATGTGGTTATGAATGTCTGTAATTGTGCTTTCCATCATTATGAAAGTGTCTATTGATATTTCATGTGATTATTCGACTAGTAGAACATCCATTGAGTAAGTAAATTGCATTATTTTGATTCATATTTTCCAAATTATGATGAAGTTTATGTTGAAAAGAATTTTGTTTTAGTTTTATACATTGCCTTAAATGTTTATTTTTATTTATGAAAGCTAACGCAATATTGTTATCTTTACTGAGAATCTGAGCACACCTCTTTCTATGTTTTATTTTTTGGAAGATTTGAAGAAATATATTATGACTGACCTACATGGATAGTCTATGGGATCTCAGTGTTTTAAATGGAATCAATGTTGTAGTAGATTTCTATTTTATGATGTAATGTAAACCTTATGAATGTATCAAGTACTTCCAAGGCTACTAAACTAATATATCTTTTGAGACTTGATCTTTTGTGATCAGTCCAATGATACGTAACAATGCACCGACTCTGGGTAACTGGGTTTGGGGTGTTAGATTTGGTATTAATGGAAGTTTAGTACAAACATTTAAATCTATATTTTGATAAACTCTGATTAGAGCACATTACCCTAAGATAGACTTTGAGGATTAGTATATATGATCTTCCTAGAATTTTGGTATTGTAGAGATTTAGTGTGGTTTTTAAGAAATACATCCATGTCTGGATACGAGCAGGTAAAGGCATCTTTGGAACATATGTACCTCGGTGTAAAACATGAAAACACTGCTTTGAGTTAGACTTGAATGGGAACTGGTGCACGAAAATGGGACTTGCTGCACTCTTGGTTACGACACTCTTGGGGGATATGCATAAGGTAATTCTCATTTTCATTAAAAAAAATTATGAAGGGTTTATGAGTAAATACTTCCACAAAGAAAACATTTTTATGACAGTGGATTATATCCATAAACTGTTCAATTTATATAAATCGTTTTACAAGTTTGGATTTATGTATTGTGATTTATAAACTAATCTAGATTATGCCATTTTTTAGAAATGGATAATAGTGGAAGAAATGGAAACTGTATCAATGAACGCACTCCATGTAGGGATTGACCTCCTACTCAAGATAATTATAGTGGATCTGGTGATGCAACTGGGGCTGATCAAGTAATCACCATACTGGGACAACTAACTCAGGTTATGAATAATAACCTAACCCATATGGAGCACCCTGATCCACAATGCATAGGATCAATGTTAGACCTCTTTATGAGGCAATAACCACCAACATTAAATGAGAGTAAAAATACATTAGTGTTTGAGCAATGGATACATTTATTTGAGAAAACATTCCATACCTTGGGGATTAGTGAAAGGTAAAATGTTGTCATGGCAGATTACCGACTCACTGGAAATGCTGATCAATGGTGGTCATTGATTCAAAACACAAAAGAAGATGATGAAGTATCAAATATGGAATTTAGGGAGTTTAAAGTTCTTTTCTTAAAAAAATAGTTTCCTCATGACCATCGAGCATATATGGAAAGACAATTTTTGAGTATGTGGCAAAAGAAGATGAGAATGTCGCAAAGTATGAAGCTAACTTTACAAGGTTAGCGAGGCATGCTGCAGATTATTTACGTAACCCACGAAGTAAGATTGACCGTCTCTTTGATGGGTTAAATCCATTTCTCTGTCAAGCATCAGTATCATAATCATTCTCTTCATACGAATATATTCCCTCGTGTGCTATTAAGATAGAAAAAGAATTCTCTAAGTCTTACGACTTTAAAGAAAAGAAATAGAATACGAGATCTGCTGAACACTATGGAAATAGAAATAAGGGGAAGAAGAAAAAAGTTGAATATCCATCTTCTATTAAATGTTGTAAAAAACACCCTGATGCTTTCTTGAAGGGAATAGGAGTCTGTTACAAGTGTGGTGAAAAAGGCCACCAAGCTCATGATTAAAATGGGAAGAAAGAGGCTATCAATGTATAGTGATACAATTTTAGAGAAAGTGGGCATTTTGTAAATGAATGCCTGAAGTGTTAGGTGAACATAGCTCAAAAAAGACCAAGGGATCAAGGCCAAGCATATGATATCACAACTACTGAGGTTGAAGCTCCTAAAGACATAGTGGAATGTAATTTAATGGTTTCCTCAAGTTTAGAAAATGCTTTATTTGATTCTGTATCATCGCATTGTTTCATATCTTCCATGTTTGATAATAAAATTAGATATTTCCAATTTCATTTAACAAGGGAGTTATCAGTCAAAACTCTTATCGAAAGTACCATTGCAAAAACAATTTTTGAATGAGTTCCCATTAGGGAATATAAATACTCTTTATCTGCTTATCTAATCATCATATCCATGATTGAATTTGAAATAATCCTCGGTATGGATTGGCATTCAGACCATGATGCAAAAATATATTGTAAGAAGAATGAGGTTTCAGTTTCTTGATGACGATGATAAGGAACACCTTATCTATAGAGTAGAATTGTCACCACCAGATTCTTATCTAGATCCACCCATAGTAGCTCAATAAAATTCAATTATTGGGGAGGAAGAGAATGAAATTACTTTGGGTGTGTAAAGGATTATTCAAATAGAAGATGTTACTATTGTGAAAGAATATGTTGATGTGTTTCCAGAACATTTACCTCGACATAATTTAGAATTAGAAAGAAAGGTTTCCATTGATTTAATTCCTAGATCAAGGCCCATATCGAAGATCCCTTATATAATGGACACTATGGAATTAGTGGAACTAAAGAAACAACTAGAGGAATTGATTAATAACGTATTTATTTGCCCTATTGGTTCTCCATGAGGAGCCGCTATCCTTTTTGTTAAGAATAAAGATGGATCTATGAGGTTGTGCATTGACTACAGGGAGATCAATGATTTAACAACAAAGTACAAGTATCCCCTACCTCGCATTGATGATTTATTCGACCAACACCATGGAGCTCAATACTTTTCAAAGATTGGCCTTCGGTCTAGATATCATCAGTTGTGTGTGAAGAAGGAATAAATTCTGAAAACATAATTTATAACCAGGTACGAGCATTACGAGTTTACAGTAATGCCTTTTGGATTGACTAATGCACCCTCTGTTTTCATGGATCTAATGAACAATGTTCTCAAGGAATATCCTGATGAATTTGTAGTAGTATTTATTGATGATATCTTGGTATACTCCAAAAGATACGAAGATCATGAAAATTACCTGTGCATTATCATGAAGCTTCATAGAAGACATGAATTATATGGTAAGTTTAGAAAATGTGAATTATGGCTTGAGGATATTTCTTTTCTTGGACATATCGTCTCAAAGGATGGAATCTCCGTTGATCCTTCTAAGACAAGAGTAATCCATGATTGGAAAGCACCAACATGTATAACTGAGGTACGTATTTTTATGAATATTATTAACTAAATTTTTAACTTTATATAATCCTTATATTTTAGAATCTACATTATGAGTTTCTTATACATAATGAAAAAAAACAAATTCATTTTTTTCAGATAAAAGAAGTATTTTTTTAAAATAAATGCAATTTTACCGCCTTTTAATGGCGAACCATTTAAAATATAATATTTAAAAATATAATATTTTCAATTTGACAAAATAAACATCTTCTTCAGAATCGGTTCATAAGAATTTAGTTTCAATAAATTTTTGGTGTTTTTCTAATAACTTTCATATTTGAGTGAATAGTGAAAAATACAATATTTTAACTAAAAACTAATTTTTTAATAAAAATAATTTATAGTGTTAAATTATACATTTTAATGATTTTTAAGTATAAAAAGATTATATTTTTACCATTTAATCTAATTTAATTCATTAGAAATAATTTCACTTTGAGATTGAACATAAACAAGTATCAATCTTTTGTTTGTTATTATTTCTTAAAAACTCACTTTTTGGTTTTGACAATGGGAATTAATTTTATATTAATAAATGAAACTTCTATGTTTTCAAATTAGAAAAATAGACTTAATTTTTGAATTCAGAATGTCAAAATTAGCTTAGGATGAAATTTTGGTATTTTTCTGAAAACTTTCAATTTTTAATGAATAGTGAAAAACACTGAGTTATTGGTTAAAATTGAATATTTATTTAAAAAATTATATATTTTATTTAAATTTATATTCTGTCAAAATAGATAAATAATTCTTATATATGTTCAATGTAATACGTTGGAGTTAGTTTATAATAATTTTAGATATATAAATATTTTATGAACTTTTAACCGTCCTTTATGCACCTCCTAGGAGCATTAATATATATATATATATATATATGTATGTATTTATGTACTTACATATATCTTATTCACTTACTTCCATTGAGTATGATATTAAAACAAAAACATCATTTATGCATACGTATGACCTACCATCTCCATAAACGGTGTTTTATATTTCAAAAATCTATCTATTATAAATATTTATATTATAAATATTTATGATTTGTAAATCAAGGTTTATATTCTGGAAGTATTTAAATCATGATATAAATTATACGATCATGAATAACAAGTTAAAATATGTACGATAAAGAAAGAGATTAATACCCGAAATGTTAATTTAACACAAAAATCATTATTAAATCGGTAGTATAAATTCATAAATGAATCATGTATGATATAATAAATATCAATATGGTTCTGGTATAATCTAATAACATACAATGGTCATTATAAAGTAGGTTAAACATACCCTCGACCAAAGGAAAGTGCAAGGTGAGGGTTAATTTCACAATCTATTTATTATTCGAGGTTGTTTTTACATAAGTATCTACTGGGACATATTTATTATACATGTCAATGTTTCATGAAAGAGTTTTAAAGGGGATTATTTTAAGGTAATTTTTTACTAAAACATCATTTCAAATGTTTTAAATATTTATTCTTCTAAACCATTCTCATTAATGTCCATGTTTTCAAAATGATTTTTAAGGATTTATTTATATAGAAATGAATATTTTTAAAATGTTAATTCCATTCAAAAGTTTCAAATTGGTATGGGACACTTTGAATCAATAAATTTATTTAAATGTATTCCTTTCTAAATTGTGTTACTTTTAAATGTTTTCATAAAAAATTAATATTTCTCTCAAAGAAATTTTCAAATCAATTTCATCTATGTCAACATTATTTGATGAATTTTAAACTTGTTTGAAGTTAATTTATTATGATACAAATCTTTCATATTGTATTGAAGGTTTGGTGATATGATTGACTGTGGATGTGTTATTTTTATACCATTCCTAGTTTGTGGATAAAGTATTGACATTTCATATGGTAGTTTTAATACGAATGTTTATGTTATGTTTAAAACTTTTCATATATGGAATGAATTGGACATAGTAAGTGATGGGTGGAGCCCGCTATAGATCCTCAATGCATTGGTTGGTCTCATGAGACAAACAAGTGTCTTGGCACAAGTCCTTGACAAAATATTATTTGTAGTCTTTTCACAAGGTCTTGAAAATGTGGTTATGAATGACTGGAATTATGCATTCCATCATTATGAAAGTGCCCATTGATATTACATGTGATTATTCAACTAGTATAATATATATGTGAAGAAGTTAATGGCATTATTTTTTGAATATTTCCCATATTTTACTTATGTTTAAGTTTAAAAGGATTTTTTTTAGTCTTATACATTTCCTTAAATGTTTATTCTTATTTATGAAAGTTTACCCTCTATTTTTATCCTTATTGAGAATCAGAGATCTCCCCTTTTTATGTTTTATTTTTCCTAGGATGCAAATAAGTATATTATGAGTGACCTGCAGGGATAGTCTATGGGATCTCAGTGTCGTATATGGAAACATTATTGTTGTTGTTTTCCATTTTACGATGTAATGTAAACCTTATGAATGTATCAAGTACTTCCATGGATACAAAACTAATCGGCCTTTCAAGACTTGATCACTTGTGATTATGTCAATGATACATAATAATGCACATACTTTGGGCTTCTGGGGTCAGGGTGTTACATTTAGTATCAGAGAATGTTTAGTACAAACCTTGGAAACAGTATTTAGATAAACTCTGATTAGAGCACAATACCATAAGATAGACTTTGACGATTAGTATAGAATAACTTCCTAGAATTTTGGTAATGTAGAGATTTTGTGATTTTTCCAAGAAAATACGTCCTTTTCTAGATACGAGAAGGTAGAGGCGATTCTGGAACAGATGTACCTAGGGGTAAAACCCGAAAAAACTTCTTTAAGCTAGACTCAAATAGGAACTGGTGCACGACAATGGGCCTTGCTACACTCTTGGTTACGACACTTCCAGGGGATATGCTTATGATAATTCTCATTTTCATTATAAGCCATTATGAATGGGTTATGAGTATATACTTCCTCAAAGAAAACATTTTTATGATTATGGATTATATCCATAAACTGTTCAATTTATGTTAGGTATTTTACAAATTTCGAATTATTCATTGTGATTCATAAACTGGCCTAGTTTACTCCATTGTATAGAAATGGAACCCAGTAGAAGGAATGTTAACTCTAGCAATAAATATGATCCAAAGAGTAAGAAGGGTCATATCTTTCACAGTACTAATCCAACATTTAAAAAGGAAATAGTCTCCCATGTATTCATAACATATGAAGAAATAGTATCTTGTGTTAATAAGATAATGAAAAAATTTTCTGAGTCCTATGGATTTGAAGGGAAGGAAGAGAAGAAAAGGATGATAGAGAGAAAGATGGTTAAAGGGAAGATGGGAAAGAAGGATTTCCACATATGTGATAAATTTGGAAAGAATCACTTATGTAATGCTCTAAGGGAATGGGAGTTTTTTTATAAGTGTGGAGAAAAGGTACACCAAGTACGTGGTTCCAAGGGTAAAAAAAATTTCAATTGTAAAATGCTTCAGCTGCAAGGCGTTGGGACACTATGTGAATGAATGTCCCAATCATCAGAGTATACCACAAAAGATGATATTCGATAATAATAAAGTTATTATATTACCTAATATGAAGAGCAATGACTTGTGTTATTATGTTGTTATTATAGAATCATTTCATTTGAGTGTTGTATCAACAATATACTGGTTATATGAATTATGTTGATAAATAATGATTGTACGGTAGTACCATTTTATTGAGGATTTGAGATTATATGGTGCTAAGAAAATTGACTTAATTTAAAGCTACACTTTGTGGAAAATACATTGTTGAAAGAAAGGTAATCCATAATATCGTCTCAATAATGAGGTAGTGATTTTGGAATAAGAGATGGTTGATTTGGATAAATTATATTAGATATTCATGACTTCCATGGAACTGATTAATAATTTTTTATTTCATCATTGTTGAAATATTCAAAAATTTCGGATATTAGGAATATATCCAGTATTATATAACGAATAAGGGAGCATGAATATAATCAATAAGGTTTTATGGTAATTCAGGGTGTTACCATGTTTGAAAAGAATACAAGATGAAGGTGTTCACATATTATTATGTGGAAAAAAGTATATTTATTGTGTTTAACTTCCTTATAAACTTTGGACTGTGAGCTTGGACAAAAGTATTATGGATAAGTCTAGTTTGAGATTATTTTTGGATTTCTATTAAAAGGAAAACCCGGAGGTCAGGCGGCAACATGTAGCGTCTGGCAACGCCGTGAGACTTGAACCTGCAGCCGAAGGGCGACAAGGGTGTATCACCTACCACTGGCCCACGTGATATCCTGGATTGAAAAATGTAGTTTTTTTAAAAGGTCGGGTAGATGAATTATAACTTCATTTTTTTGTATCCCAATACGAATAAAATAAATAGAATATTTTTTAAGTTATATTATCTTTTACAGTGAAAGATGAGTTTGTGGTAGAAATTAGTTAAAGGATAGAACTCTACATATCAAGTATATATTTTTTCTTCTCTTTCTCTATGAAGAAATTAATTCTTAAACTTTTGGTAAGGGATCTTAAAACTAAAAATTAGTTATCCTAATACCTTATGTTTTATTGAACCGATGATATTTTATATCATCATAGATTGATGGATTTGAGGACCTCAATTATACAATTGTTTGTGAACGATGACCTTAAAAACCCCTATAAATATTTACATTTTTCTTCTAATTATGTCTCTCTAATTTTCACCAATGTTCTCTTAATCGAGATCATAATTTGGTGCGGTCTTTTTTCATTCCCTTCTTTATCTTATTAAGACTAAATTTTATTAACCCAATTTCGGATGTGGGATTTCCCACAAAAGGTATTTCCTATTTTCAACCTTTTATTTTCAAAGTAAAATTTCAAAATGCGAGGACTCAATTTATTGATAGAGGAAATAATATAACACCCCAAGATTTTATAGTATGTTATTTCTTTAATGTTATTCAATAACTTGCACTATACGCAACCCTGAGTTCAAGCTCACCATGACTTACCAAACATAATGTTCAAAAGAGGTTACGAATAATATTAAATAAAATTTTAAATTTATATAATCCTTAAAATTTTAGAATATATATTATGATTTTCATAGATGTAAAGAAAAAAACAAATTCATTTTTTCAGATAAAAGATGTATTTTTAAAACAAATGAAATTTTACAACCTTTTAATGGTGAACCCTTTTAAATATAATATTTAAAACTTTTATATTTTCAATTTGAAAAAATAAACCTCCTATTTAAAATTGTGAAATAATAATTTAGTTTCAAAATTTTTTTGGTGTTTTTCTGATAACATGTATATTTTGGTGAATAGTGACAACTACTATATTTTAACTGAAAACAACTTTTTTAATCAAAATAATATGAAGTGTTAAATTATAAATTTTAATGGTTTGGATGTATAAATAGATTATATAATAACCATTTAATCCAATTTTATTCATTATAAATAATTTTACTTCGAAATTTAACATAAACAAGTATAAATCTTTTGTTAGTTATTATTTCTTAAAAACACGCTTTTTGGTATTGACAACAAGAATTAATTTTAAATTAATAAATTAAACATCTATTTTTTGAATTTGGTAAAATCTAATTAATTTTTTAATTCAGAATATCAAAATTTCCATAGGATAAAATTTTGGTATTTTTCTAAAAACGTTCATTTTTTAATGAATAGTGAAAAACACTGAGTTATTGGTTAAAACGACTTTTTATTTAAATTTATTTTTTTTAAAGTAGATACATAATACCCATATAAGTTCAAAATAATTCATTGGAGTCATTTTATAATAAGTTTAGATATATATAAATTTTATAGAACTTTTTACCGTCTTATACCCACCTCCTACGAGTATTTGAAAATTTACATAAAACATAATTTTACCACTTCTATGAGTTTAATATCAATAATTAGAGAGACAAGGTTGATATCAGTATGTAAAATTAGGTTCAATAAGATGAAAATAACATTTGGTGTATAGTAACTTTTTACTTTCATTTACCATAGTTAAAAGTAAATAGTGTAATTAAGGGTTAAATGATATTATTATTACCCAAAAACATGTCCTAATTCTATTTTATAAGTGTGATTATACCAAAAACAACCTTATGAATAAAATATTATCCTTTAGGTCCACTTGGATTAGATTAGGACATTTATTATTGTTTAATTCAAAGAAAAGTTAAAAGTGTTAAATTCAAAGTTGATAACTAAACCATTTTTAATATAAGGGTAAACAAAAGATAAATTTGACTATAAATATTAATTATAAAGTTAAAAATATTTCCTACATATTTTTATTTTTAAAAAATTAAATAATTAAATTTTTTTATGACACAATGATGATGCAGTAATTACAGTATTAATGAATTATTAAAATAATTGATATTATAAATATCCATATAAATGTAGTTTGAGAATTTTAGAAATAAAAATAATTTATCTAGGTTAATATGACATAATAGAGTTGGTAATATGAATTGTGTTCGAAGTAATAATCTTGTTATGAATTTAGCAAAAACAAAATACCAAATAGTGTCAAAATTGACATAAAAGAGTTTTTAAAACAAATATTATATTATTAATTGATATTCTATTCCTAAAAATATAAGGATCAGATGAAAGACTTTTATAATTATAGGTGTACCATTACTGAACCACCCGAGGTTCTCTTGGAAGTATATCATACATTTATTAACCATATAATATAAAGAAACAAAGAGACATGGTAAATGTCAAACTATTTAACTAAGAGTTAAATCTAAATGATAAGGTTAATATAGTGACCCAAACCTGTATAAAAACTTTTCATAGAGTGTTTTTCGACCCATCACCACCTTATTGTTTAGATAATACATTTTAGATCCATTAGAATCTGAAAATGAGTTATAATGTCACTCATGCGTGCATACGTACGGCTAACCGTCTCCACATCATGGTGAAATTTGTTGTTCAACACTATCTTATTTGGATGGATATAATGATGAGTAATATGTATATAAATAATAAAAATAACTTGATAATGTCTCTGTATAACTAGTATACCATCTAATTCCACACCTTTAAGTAAATGATATAGTTGCTCATGCGTACGTACAGATTACCGTCTCCACAACGCGATGAGATTCATTTCCAAGTTCACCATTCATTGACGATTATAAAAATATATATTACTAATAAGTATGTAATATATGAAATAATGATGCTACTGGAGTTATATATATTTATATATATATATATAAATAAATATTTATGTACTTACATATATCTTATTCACATACTTCCGTTCAATACGATATGAAAACAGAAATAACATTTATGCTTACGTACGACCTACTATCTCTATAAACGGATTTTTCCATTTCATATATCTATCTCTTATAAATATTTATATTATAAATATGTATCATTTATAGATCAAGTTTTATAATCTATAAGTATTTAAATCATTATCTAAATGATACGATCAAGAATATCAAGTTAAAAGATGTACGATAAAGAAATCGATTATTACATGAAATGTTAATTTAACATGAAAATCGTTATTAAATGGGTATTATAAAGTCATAAATGAATCATATATGATATAATAAATATTAATATGGTATTGGTATAATCTAATAACATACAATGGTCATTATATAGGAGGTTAAACGTACCCTCGACCAAAGGAAAGTGCAAGGTAAGGGTTAATTTCACAATCGCTTTATTATTCGATATTGTTTTTACATAAGTATCTACTGGGAAATATTTATTATCCATGTCCATGTTTCGTGAAATATTTTTATAAGGGGTTCTGTTAAGGGAATTTTTTACTAAAGCATCATTTCAAATGGTTTACATAGTTATTCTTCTAAATCATTCTCATTAATGTCCATGTTTTCAAAATGGGTTTTAAGGATTTATTTATATGGACAAGAATGTTTTTAAAATGTTAATTCCTTTCAAAAGTTTCAAAGTGGTATGGGACACATTGACTAAAAAAATATATTTAAATGTCTTCCTCTATAAATTGTGTGACTTTTAAATGTTTTCATAAAAATGATATATTTCTATCAAAGCATTTTACAGATCATTTTCATCTATGTCAACATACATTGATAGATTTTAAACTTGTTTGATGTTGATTTATTATTATACAAATCTTTCATATTGTATTGAAGGTTTTGTGATATATTTGACTGTGGATATGTTATTTTTATAACATTCATGGTTTATGTAGAATGTATTGAAATTCTATATGCTAGTTTTAATACGAATGTTTATGTTATGTTTAAACCTTTTCATACGATGAATGCATTGAACTTAGTATGTGACGGGAGGAGCCCGCTATAGCTCCTCGATGCATTAGTAGGTCTCATAAGACAAACTAGTGTCTTGGAACAAGGCCTTCACAAAATATTATTTGTAGTCTCGGCATAAGGCCTTGACTATGTGGTTATGAAACAGGTGAGATCAGATGCTTAGTAAGGATAACAATATAGCGGAAACTTTCATAAATAAGCGTAATTTTTTTTGAAAATGTATAAGACTAAAACAAAATCCTTTTAAATTAGAAACTCACCATAATATAGCAAAGATAAAAATAAAATAATTCCATTTACTTATTCACATGGATATTCTACTAGTCTAATAATCACATGCAATATCAATAGCTGCTTTCATAATGATGCAATGCATAATTTCAGACTTTCATAACCACATAGTCACGGCTTTGTGCGAAGAAGACAAATAATATTTTTTCAAGGCCTTGTTCCAAGACACAATTTTGTCTCATGATACCTACCGATGCATCCAGGAGTAATAGTGGGTTCGACCCATCACGTACTAAGTTCAATGCATTCCTCCTATGAAAATGTTTAAACATAACATAAACATCTGTATTATAACTATCATAAAAAATTTCAATAATTTATCCATAAACCTTAAAAGGTATAAAATTAACACATCCACAATCAAACATATCACAAAACCTTCAATACAATTTTGAAGATTTGAATCATAAAAATCACCTTCAAACAAGTTTAAAATCCATAAAAGGATGTTGACATAGGTGAAAATGACTTGTAAAACTCTTTGAGAGAAATATCCTTTTTTCATGAAAACATTTAAAAGTCACACAATTTATAAAGGATTACATTTAAAGAATTTTTTTGAATAAAAGTGTCCCATACCACTTTGAGCCTATTGAAAGGAATTAAGATTTTAAAAACATTCATATACATATAAATAAATCCTCAAAACCCATTTTGAAAACATGGACATTAATAAGAATGATTTAGAAGAATAAATATTTATAACATTTTAAATGATTTTTTAGTAAGAAAAATAACCTTAAAATAATCCCTTTGAAAACACTTTCATGAAACATGGACATGGATAATAAATATGTCCCAGTAGATACTTACGTAAAAACAACCTTATATAATAATGAAATTGTGAAATTAATCTTTGCCTTGTACTTTTCCTTGGTCGAGGGTAGGTTAACCACCTATATAATGGTGAAATAATTGTTATTAAATTATACTAGAATCATATACATTAATATTATATCATATATGATCTTTTAACATTGCTTTGTTAATAATATCTTTACATTATTGTTGTTTTGGGTATAAACTGATTTGTTTTCCTTTATATGCTTTGGTACGTAGGTAAGGTTTGTTATGGATATGATTTATAATATTCATATTCAGAATGATATTAAGTATTTAAACATTATATTTAATTATCTAATAAAGATTATCCTTGAATGAATTAAGATGGGGAATGAATCTCATCGCGTTTGTGGAGACGCTAATCTGTACGTACGTACGAGCGATAATATAATTTTTTTGATATTACAATAATATATATTTGGATGTTATATAATATATACAGAATCTTTATCAGGTTATATTTATTATTTACATTAATAACAAATCATTATTATACCCATCCAAATAGTAATGTATAGAATAACAATTACACCTTGACGTGGAGACGGTAAGCCCTAAGTATGCACGTATGGCGACATGTCATTAAAAGGATGGATTGAATAATTAATATGGTTGTAAAATATTTATAATAATATAATATTATATAGAAATACTAGAGTTTTTATTTTATAATGGAAAGAACAATGAAAGAGGAAGTGTAAGAAGAACGGATCTTGAAAGAAGTGATGAAGTATTTACCTCTTCTTCTGGTTTTTCCTTTTGATTTGATCAAAAGGGATCCGTAGGATGGCCTTATTACTCAAGTAAGGCCTCTAGGACAAAGGGTGTACAATTTAGAGTGAATTTCGGCTGGGTTTGGCCAAGAAAAATGGATTTGATGATGTGAATCTGAGGGAAGGGGTAGTTTCCTTTTATAAGAGGGCTAAGGAGAACCTTAAGAAAAACCTAAAATATAATTTTATAATAAATTAATATTCTGTTTCTAATGGCTCTAAATTTAGTTTTTTAAAGGATAAGGTAGGTATGGGTCGAAAAACACCCATCCAATAGTTTTTAGACATGTTTGGGTCACTATATTAACCTTATCTTTTAGATTTAATTCTTAGTTAAATAGTTTGACATTAACCTTGTATCTTTGTATTTTAATATTATATGGTTAATAAACATACTATAAACTTCCAAGAAAACCCCAAATGGCTCATTAATGAAATATATAGTAGTATTTAACCACTTTGGCCTAAAAATAGGTTTTTATGAATAGAATACCAATTAATAATATAATATTTGTTTTAAAAACACTTTTATGTCAATTTTGATACTATTTGGTATTTTGTTTTTTATAAATTCCCAACAGAATTATTAATTAGAAAAAACTTCATCTAACCAACCCTAATATGTCATACTAACCTATAAAATTATTTTAATTCATAAAAAGTATCAAATTACATTTATTTGGATATTTATAATATCAATTATTTTTATCTTTAATTAATACGGTAATTACTGCATCATCATTGTGTCATAAATAAATTTAATTATTTAATGTCTAATACAAATAAATAAAATACAGTTATGTAGGAAATATTTTTATCTTTCTATTTATTATTTATAGTTTAATTTAACTCATGTGTATCCTTATATTAAAAATGTTTTAGTTATTAAACTTTGAATTTAACACTTTTAACACTTCTTTGAATTAAATAATAATAAATGTCCTAATCTAATCCAAGTGGGACAAAAGGATAATATTTTATCAATAAGGTTTTTTTTGTCGCATTACACTTATCCAATAGAATTAGGACATGTTTTATGGTAATAATAATATCATTTTTACATTTAACTAATAACTAAGTGTTTTTAACTACTTATCAAAAATTTAATGCTTTCATAAAAATACCAAACTTTTACCAAATGTTAATTTTGATATTATGAATTCAAAAATTAAGTCTATTTTACCAAATTCAAAACAAATAAGTTTTATATATTAATTTAAAATTAATTCCCATTGTCAAAAATAAAAAAAAATCCTGTTTTTAAGAAATAATAACTAAAAAAAGATTGATATTTGTTTATGATCATTTTCAAAGTGAAATTATTTCCAATGAATAAAATTGGGCTAAATGGTAAAAACATAATCTCTTTATTCTTCCAAACCATTAAAATGTATAATTTAACACTAGTAACTATTTTTATTAAAAAAGTTGTTTTCAGTTAAAATATAGTATCTTTCACTGTTCACCCAAATATGAATGTTATGAGAGAAACAACGAAAATTTATTAAAACTAAATTTGTATGTCCTGATTCTAAAGAAGAAGTTTATTTTGTCAAATATAATATATAACAGTTTCAAATATTGGATTTAAATGGGCTATCCATTAAATGGCGGTAAAATTTCATTTCTTGAAAAATACTTCTTTTATCTAACAAAAATTAATTTATTCATACATTATGTCTAAGAGAATCATAATATGGATTCTAAAATTATAAGGATTATATAAAGTTCAAAATTCAGTTAATACTATTGATAACCGCTTTTGAATGGCTTGTTTGGTAAGTCGTGGAGCAATAGAACTCGGTGTTGCGTGTAGTGCAAGTTATTGGATTACTTTGGATAAATAATGTACTATGAAATCTTGGGGTGCTACGTTCTTCCCCCATTCATTAAATTGTTTCCTTGAAATTTGAAATTGTTTTTCAAAAATAAAAGGTTGAAAATAGAAAATACCTTTGTGGGAAGAGCCACATAGGAAATTGGGTTAATAAACCTTAGTCTTAAAAAGAGGAAAAGTTTAATTAAAGGGTCACAACCAAATTATGATCTCGATTACAAGAACATTGATGGAAATTAGAGACACATAATTGTAGGAAAAATGTAAATATTTATAGGGACTGATTGAGTCCATCAGTCACAAACAATTGTAGAATTGAGGGCCTCAAAGCCATCAATCTATGATGATTTAAAATATCATTGGTTCAAAAAAATGTAAGATATTAGGATAAAACATTTTTAGTTTTAAGATCCATTATCTAAAGTTTAAGAATTAATTTCTTCATAGAATAAGAGATTAAAAATGGTATATACATGACAAGAAGAGTTCCATCCTTTAGCTAATCTCTACCACAAACTCATCTTTCACTCTAAAAGATAATAGAATTTAAAAAAATATCAATTTATTCTATTCATATAGGGTTCCAAAAAATGAATTTATAATTAATCTACTGGACCTTTTAAAAAAAATACATTATTCAATCTAGGACATCATGTGGTCCAGTGGTAGGTGATACACCCTTGTCGACCTTCGATGGCGGGATCAAGTCTTGCAGCCTTTCCGGACACGATGGGTTGTCGCCTGACCTCCCGGCTATCCTTTTTATGGAAATCCAAAAATAATCTCAAACTAAACTTATCCAAAATAAATTTGTTAAAAATCACTGTCTAAAATTTATAAGGAATGTAAACATAATGATGATCCTTTTATCCACGTAATAAACTGTGAACACTTTCATCGTGTATTCTTTTAAAACACTACAACATCCTTAATTACCATAAATCCTTATTAATTACATTCATGCTCCCTTATTCCTTATATAATACTTGATATGCTACTTCTATCCAAAAATGTTGTAAACTCCAAAAATTATGGAATATACAAATCATTAATCAGTTTCAAGATAGTCAAGAATATTCAATATAATTTATTCAAATCAACCATCTCTTATTCCAAAATAACTACCTCATTATCAGGACCATATTAAGGATAAACATTCTGTAAAACATGTATTTTCTGAAAAAAGGTAGCTTACTATTAAGTCACTTTTCTTTGAACCATATAATCTAAAATCCTCGATAAAATAGTACTGTATTACAATCCATATTTATCTCCATAATTCATATAACCTATATATTGATGATACAACAATCAAATGAAATAATTCTATAATAACATCATAAGAATACTAGTCATTCCTCTTCATATGAGTTAGTATCATAACTTGATTACTATCCAATAGCATCATTTGAGGTATACTTTGATGACTAGGACATTGATTCTCTTATTGTTCCAATGCCTTTCAGATGAAGCATTTTACATTTGAAACCTTTTTCAAACCCCTGTATTCACGTACTTGGTGTCCGTTTTCTCCACACTTATAACAAACTGTCATTCCCATCAAGCATTTACCAAGGTGATTGTAACACCCCGAGATTTTATGAAAATTATGCATTTTAATTTCATTAATGTCTTCTGTTGTATGCTACACCAAAAGGAGCTTGCACAACATGCATCCCTGACTTGCCTTGCATTACACGCAATCACGACCTTCCTCGATAGCGTCTGTAGTACGCAATACCGAGTTTCACTAAACGAGATATTATTATAATATTGTTATGAACTAGTCGTTATGAATAGTAATACCCACTTTTTTAAATTTTATAAATTTTATCATTCAAAATGGACTTCATTTTTGGATTCGAAATATCGAAATTAGCTTAGGGTGAAATTTTGGTACTTTTCGGATAACTTTCATATTCTGATGAATAGTGGAAATTACTAAATTTTAATTAAAAACAAATTTTTAAATTGAAATAATTAATAGTGATAAATTATTAATTTCAGTGTTTTTAAATTATATTTAGAATATATTTTTACAATTTAATACAATGTTGGTCATTGGATGTAATTTCACATTTAAACCAGACATAAACAAGTGTCAGTCTTTTGATAGTTATTATCTCTTAAGAACATGCTATTTGTTTTGACGACGGGAACTAATTTCTAAATTAATTAATGAAACTGATATGTGGTGATTTTGGTAAAACAGACATCATTTTTTAATTCATAATATCAAATATAGCTTAGGCCTAATTTTTGGTATTTTTCTGGAAACTTTCATTTTTTGATGAATAGTGAAACCACTTAGTGGTACTTAAAAAAACTGAATTTTTCATAAAACATAATTTTACCACTTCTGTGAGTGAAATTTCAAAAAACTGAGAGACATGGTTAATATCAAGGACTAAAATTTGGTTCAATGAGATGAAAATAATTTTTGGTGAATAGTAACTTTTTACTTTTTTTTACCGCGGTTAAAAGTAAATAGGGTAATTAAGGGTAAAAATGATATTATTATTACCCTAACACATGTCCTAATTCTAATGGATAAGTGTAATTCGGCCATAAACAACCTTTTGAATAAAATATGGCCATTTAGGCCCACTTGGAGTAGATTAGTACATTTATTATTAATTTATTTAAAGAAGGGTTAAAATATTTAAAATCAAAGTTTAATAAATAAATAATTTTTAATATAGGGTTATACATAAGATAAATTCTACTATAAATATTAATTAGAAATATAAAAATATTTCCTACATAATGGTATTTTATTTATAATTTTTAGACTTAAAATAATTTAATTTATATATGAAACAGTGATGATGCATTAATTATTTTATTAATTAAATATTGACATAATTGATGTTATAAATACCCAAATAAATATAATTTGAGCCTTTTATGAATTACAATAATTTTATATGTTAATATGACATGTTATTATTGATTTAATTAACTTGTTTCGAACTAATCATTCTGTTATGATTTTAACAAAAATCAATTACCAAATAGTGTCAAAATTGACATAAAATAGTTTTTAAAACAAATATAATATTATAAATTGTAATTATATTCCTAAAAATATAATGTTCGGCCAAGATACTTATATCATGATTGTTGTATCAGTAATTGACCACTTGGGGGTCTCTTGGATGTATATGGTATGTTTATTAACTATATAATATAAAATTACAAAGTGACATGGTAAATGTCAATCTAATTAACTAAGAGTTAAAACTAAAGGTTAAGGTTAATATAATGACTTAACTTGTATAAATTCTATTTTATGATTTTATTTAGAACCATACCCACCTTAGATTCTAAATAAATAAATTTTGAGCTATTAATAACCAAATATGTCTTTGTAATAAAATAATATTTTTTGTTATTCCAAAGCTGCCCCTCTCCTCCTTTATAAAAGTGAACCTCCTCCCTCTCTTCGTCACACCAATTGGAGCTTTCAATCTCGTCCAGACCCTGAACATTTCTCTTCTCCACTTCCCTAGAAACATCCTAGAGGTCCTGGTCTTCTTTAAAGACCAATTTTAGTTCCCTAAGAGGACGTCTCAAAGAGGCGATTCAAAGAAGAGGTAATGTCTGTTACCGATTCTTTCAACATTATTTCTTCTTCAACTTCTTCTTCTTAGGTTTTTTAATTATGAAGTAATAACATCAGTATCACTCAAATACTGATATGTTATTATAAGTATGAAACAATCGTATTTCACCATCTATCCATCCTACAGAAAATGAAATCACCACGCGTGCGTACGTACGGAATACCATCTCCACGCCATGGTGTAATCTATTTTCCACAACCACCTTACTTGGATGGGTATAATGGTGTAAATAATAACTATATATGATTATTTTAAAGTGATATTGATTCTGTAATAGTATACATACACTCCAATAAAATTCCACGATCAGGGGAACGTTATCATCGCTCGTACGTACGTACGGAATACCGTCTCCACGACGCGATGAGATTTATTCTCAATGATTAACCATTCATAAATGATTATAAAGTATATATAATAAGTAATCATAAAATATATGACATAATAATGATACTGGATTTATGTATATATATATATATGTATGTCATCCAATTAATTCCATTCAATTCAATAGGGAAATGAAAACAACATTCATGTGTACGTACGGCCTACCGTCTCCATGAACAGTGTATTTCATTCCATTTATCGATCTATTATATATATATGTAAATTATGAATATATAATATATATAAATCATGTTTTATATTCTGGAATTAAGTAATCATGATCTATGTAATCATATTAATAATTACAAGTCAAAACACGCACGACAAATGAAACGATTTTACCCAAAACGCTCTTTAACATGGAATTTACAAAATAACGGGTAATATAAAGTCATAAGTGAACCATATATGATATCATAACAATTAATTTGATTATTTAATTAGTCATTGACATTATTTAAATCATTATACATGAGGTTCGGATATGTACGAAGCATATCGGACCTAAGGTAAGGGATAATTTTGCAAATCTCATTTTTATCCGAGATTGCTTATTCATAAATATTTACTGGGGTTATTTCTATCATCCATGTCCATGTTTTATAAAAGTGAATTCATGTATGTTTAAAGTCCTTTTACCCATTTTGACTTTTACCCCATGGTATGGAAGGAACCTTCTTTTTATTTACCCTACAAGGTACTTTTTGACTTTTCTGACAAAAGTACGAGAAGAATGTTTTTTTAACGTATACTGCATGAAATAATTTTTACGGTTTTATAAAGCCTTATTTTCATGATGCTTCATCAAAAATATTTCATGACTATTTTTAACAAAATCCTTTTCTTTTAAACTTTCATGGAATTTTGTGGAAGGAAATTATTTTGAATTCGAAAGGATATTTTCCTCAAGAATTAATTTCAAGTGTTTTATCAAAACCATTTTCCATCTAAGATGACATTATTTCATATCTGTATGTTTCAAGTATAATGTCTCTATGATTTACATGGTTTAACTTTTCTTATGATGAAATATACATTTTTTATATGGATTATGTGATGATTAGATGATGTTTATGTAACCTATTTTATTCATTGTGTTGTGATGAATGTTTTAAGTTTATTTTGTGGCACAAGTAAGAATAATTTCATTATGATATTGGTGGGAACTATATCTCCCTCCAATGAATTGGGTAAAGATTTATATCCCGTGAGATAGACCTGGATGGAACGGTAAGTTAATCTGGTTATGTATTACAGGACTGGAACGAGGAGTGAACTCGATTCAGAAAGGGACTTTGTCCACTAAGATGGTCTTGGCAGCAATGCCTTGGCTACTATGGAAATAATTACATGTTCTTAATGGATGCCACAATTACATGTTTTATTCCAATGCTATGATAACATGATTTATGTTCCACTATGATCTATGCCTTATGTACTTCAATGTTTTAAGTAGTTGATCAAGATTTTGATGTTTAAACATTATGTTCATGTTTTTAGGTTCAAATGTATATGGTATGTTTTATTTTATCCATGCTTACCCTTACTGAGCATTTGATCTCACACTTTTTTTGTTTTATTTTCCCTCAAAATTAAAACAAAGGTTTTAGGTGAGGAAACAAAAAGTGGAAAATCTTTATGGGAGATGTTGAAGATCCTTCACCACGATTAGAAGATTACATTCCATGTTTCCAAAGAAAATAAACTATTACGGTCCTTGTGTGTCTGTTTTTGTTATGTATTATGTATTCCGCAAAAGTAATGTAATATCTATGTATGTCATGCTTCGGGTCTCTACAGTTGGTATCAGAGGAAAGGTTTAGTCAACCTTTGGAAACAAGGATGCGAGAACTTTAGTGAGATCCCTAGAGATATTTATAAGGTATGTATAGGGATGTCCCTATGATTAAGTATAAGTACAGGTTATAGTGCTATAATTATAGTAACGATCTTAGAATTAAACCTAAGATGTTTGATATTGAAGGTACTCCCCCTTTATTATGTTGTTTTCCCTAGCATTATTTTTTCCTCTCACACTATTATTTTTGGGGTTTAGACGATGGCTGGAACCCGAAGGAACCATGTTGATCAATTCAATGGAAAATGCAATGATTTTCCTCCTAAACAAACAAATGTTATGAGAGATGGGGTGAAAAATCATCTTGCTATACTTACACAAGGTATGAATCATTCTGGACTTCCAAATGAGCAGAGAAGGGAACAATATTCTATTGAGTCCTTCATGAGGAAACATCCACCTTCTTTCAGTGGGTGTTCTGATCTATTTTTTGCTGAACAATGGATCAGTACCACTAAAAAGATATTTTCAGTCCTTCAATGTTCTAAACATGATAAAGTCATCTTAGCAGTATATAGTTTGGAAGGTGAAGCTGATCAATGGTAGAATCTTATCAAGAATACGAGGCCAAGAGATGAAATTGAATCCATGGAATGGGACGAGTTCAAGAACTTATTTTTCAATAAGTACTTCCCTCGTATTCTTCGAACTAATATGGAGAAGGAGTTTCATGAACTAAAGCAAAAGGATAATGAATCTTTTGGTGTATACGAAGCGAATTTTACAAGGATTGCAAGGTATGCATCTGGCTTTATCATCCAACCTGAAAGTAAAGTTGATCGATTCTTTAGTGGCTTAAAACCAAATCTTTGAAGGGCATAAGCTATAAGAGACATCAGTAGCTATGAAGAAATTGTGTGTTGTGATATCAAGGTAGAAATGGAAGTTGGTGTTACTTAATCATCTAATAGTTTTGACAAGAAACGAAAGATAGAGTTCAAAGAGAAATCTCAGAATAATGGTGAAAAGAAGATGAATGTTTCCTTATGCTGAAAGTGTGGAAAGAAGCATGGTGGAGATTGCCTAAAAGGGAATATAAATTGTTTTAAGTGTCGAAAAGAATGTCATCGAGCAGCTGAGTGTCGAAGTAATGGAAAAAGGGTTTCTAGTGATGTGAATAAAAAAAGACTGTAGAGAACGCACCACCAATACTTCAATGCATCAAGTGTAATGAAATGAGGCATTATTCGAATAAATTCCCTAATCCAAGGGTTAGTGATGGTCAACATTAGCATCCAATTAAGGAAATGGAAAAAGGGAAGTCACATGCGATCACTATTGGAAAAGATGTGGTTGAATGATTAAGTGTTTATTTAATGGGATTCCAAAATAATGTTGTATATAGTATCGTGGAATATTGGAATATTTATGTATTGGTCTATTGTGGTTTTCAATAATTTTATGGTACCGGTAACCATGGAAAGTGATTGAGATATTTTTGGAAAAAATATGATATGCGCATAATGAAGGGATAAGGAGAAAATGAAATGTTTGACAGTATTCATGAGCTCATGACTGATATAAGGAAATAGTTATATCATGGTTTGAGGTTTTGGTATGTGAAAAGAGTTAACTTTTGATAGCACTCATGTTCTCACTAAGATTCAATGGGTATTCATTTTTCAAAAGAATACATGATTAAGGCCTTCGAATGTTTGGAATGTCACCAACAAGGCATATCTCATGATATATGGGGATCAACGATGGTGTTCACATGCTTGTTATATGAACTCTTTAGTAATCGTTTTCACTATAATATGATATTGGACAACATTATTTTGGATAAACCTAAATATTGGAATGTATTATGTTGTACATAAGATATTATTGTTTAAGGAATGAATTTTTTTTGATATTATTGATGGGATGTTATAGTAATGTAGTTTTAGAAAAAGGACAACCTGAAGGATTGGCGATATCCCATCGCGTCGGACAAGGCTGTGGGAATCGAACCCACAACCGAAGTGCGATTGGCCTTTATCGCATACCATTGGCCTATAGGAAGTCCCCGTTTAGTAGAAACTAGTTTTATTATATTAATCAGCGTGATATATGAATTATAAGTCCATTTTAGGAACCAAATATGATTAATATCACTATATATGGACTTTTGTATTTTTTTATAACTTTTTTATCTATTTGTTTGAGAGAGATGGAATGACCCATTATTCTATCACATGATCTGCTAACACATCATGAATGACAAATTCAACTCTATTTATTTAAGAGATTAAGTTTAAATTGTCCAAAGAACAACCAATGGTGATATTTTACCAAAATCACGAAAGTATTTCTTCTAATTCCAATTTCATCAACTTTAGTGAAATGATCTTGAAAACCAAAAATGTTTTCCTAGTGCTCTTATACACGATGAATCAGATGGTACCTTAGATCATCAAAAATTTATGGCTTTGTGATAGTTGGATTTCTCATAGCCATGTTCTCTACCACCCCCCATCAGAACATGATGGTTAGATTTTTCTTCCATATGTATATTTTCACCTATGTTCTCCTACGTGGAAACCTAGTGATGAGTTAATATGGGTAACCGTTACGTTTGATACTTTAGTTTTGAAATCCAAGTTTGGGTATTCCTTTTTTACGATGTGGGTTTATATTAAAGAATCTTTTGAGTAGTAAACCATTTATATCCCCGACGAATTTCGAGGGAGAAATTCATTTTAATGGGGGAGAATGCAACACCATGAGATATTATGAAAAATATTATTTTTAATTTCATTAATATCTTTTGTTGTACGCTACACCAAAAGGAGCTTGGACAACACGCATCCCTTACTTGCCTTGCATTACACGCAATCACGACCTTCCTCCATAGCGTGTGAAGTATGCAATACCGAGTTTTACTAAATTAGATATTATTATAATATTATTATGAACTAGCCGCTAGGAATAGTAATACCCACTTTTTGAAATTTTATAAATTTTATATTTCAAAATTGACTTCATTTTTGGATTCAGAATATCGAAATTAGCTTAGGGTGAAATTTTGGTACTTTTCGGATAACTTTCATATTCTGATGAATAGTGGAACCACTAAGTGGTAGTTAAAAAAACTGATTTTTTCATAAAACATAATTTTACCGATTATGTGAGTGGAATTTCGAAATTCCGAGAGACAGGGTTAATATCAAGGAATAAAATGTGGTTCAATGAGATGAAAATAATTTTTTGTGAATAGTAACTTTTTACTTTTTTTACCGCGGTTAAAAGTAAATAGGGTAATTAAGGGTAAAAATGATATTATTAATACCCTAACACATGTCCTAATTCTATTGGATAAATGTAATTTGGCCAAAAACTACCTTTGGAATAACATATGACCATTTAGGCCCAATTGGATTAGATTAGGACATTTATTATTAATTTATTTAAAGAACGGTTAAAATAGTTAAAATCAATTTTTAATAACTAAATCATTTTTAATATAGGGTTATACATAAGATAAATTCGACTATAAATATTCATTAGAAAGCTAAATATATTTCATTCATAATGGTATGGTATTTATAATTTTTAGACCTAAAATAATTTAATTTATATAAGAAACAATGATGATGCAGTAATTATCTTATTAATGAAATATTGACATAAATGATGTTATAAATACCAAAATAAATGTAATTTTAGACTTTTTATGAATTAAAAAAAATTATATGTTAATATGACATGTTATTATTGATTTAATTAACTTGTTTCTAACTAATCATTCTTTTATTATTTTCAGAAAAATCAATTACCAAATAGTGTCAAAATTGACAAAAAATAGTTTTTAAAACAAATATAATATTATAAATTGTTATTATATTCCTAAAAATATAAGGTTCATCCAAGATACTTATATCATTATTTTTGTATCATTAATGGACCACTTGGGGGTCTATTGGATGTATATAGTATGTTTATTAACTATATAATATAAAAATACAAAGTGACATGGTAAATGTCAATTTAATTAACTAAGAGTAAAAACTAAAAGTTAAGGTTAATATAATGACCTAAACTTGTCTAAATTATATTGGATGAGAGTATTTCGACCCATCCCCACCTTATCTTCTAAATAAATAAATTTGGAGCTATTAAAAACCGAATATGTCTTCATAATAAAATTATATGTTTAGTTATTCCAAAGGTGCCCCTCTCCTCCATTATAAAAGGGAACCTCCTCCCTCTATTCCTCACACCAATTGGAGCCTTCATGCTCGTCCAAAACCTGAAAATTTCCCTCCTCCACTTCCCTAGAAACATCATAGAGGTCCTGTTCTTCTTCAAATACCATTTTTTGTGCCCTATGAGGAGGTCTCGAAGAGGTGCTTCAAAGAAGAGGTAATGTCTGTTACCGATTCTTTCATGTTTATTTCTTATTCCACTTCTTATTCTTAGGTTTTTTCATTAGTAAGTAATAACATCAGTGTCACTAATATACTGATATTTTATTATAAGTATCAAACAACCCTATTTCACCATCTATCCATCCTACGGAAAATGAAATCACTGCGCGTGTGTACGTACGGAATACCGTCTCCACGCCGTGGTGTAGTCTATTTTCCACCACCACCTTACTTGGATGGGTATAATGGTATAAATAATAACTATATATGATTATTTTAAAGTGATATTGATTCTGTAATAGTATACATACATTCAAATATAATTCCACGATCATGGGAACGATATCATCGCTCGTGCGTACGTACGGAATACCGTCTCCACGACGCGATGAGATTCATTCTCAATGATTAACCATTCATAAATGATTATAAAGTATATATAATAAGTACTAATGAAATATATGACATTATAATTATACTGGATTTATGTATATATATATGTATGTCATCCAATTAATTCCATTCAATTCAATGAGGAAACGAAAACAACGTTCATGCGTACGTACGACCTACCGTCTCCATGAATGGTGTATTTATTTCCATTTATCGATCTATTATATATATGTATATTATGAATATATATTATATATAAATCAGGTTTTATATTCTAGAATTCAGTAATCATGATCTACGTAATCATATGAATAATTACAGGTCAAAACACGGACGACAAATGAAAAGATTTTACCCAAAACGCTATTTAACATGGAATTTACAAAATAACGGGTAATATAAAGTCATAAGTGAACCATATATGATATCCTAACATTGAATATGATTCTTTAATTAGTCAATGACATTATTAAAATCATTATACAGGAGGTTTGGATACATACGAAGCATATCATACCTAAGGTAACGGATAATTTTGCAAATCTCATTTTTATCTGAGATTGCTTATTCATAAGTATTTACTGGGATTATTGATATCATCCATTTCCATGTTTTATAAAAGTGTATTCAAGTATGTTTAAATTGATTTTTACCCATTTTTACTTTTACCCCATGGTATGGAAGGAATCTTTCTTTTATTTACCCTACAAGGTACTTTTTGACTTTTCCGACAAAAGTACGAGAAGAATGGTTTTTTAACGTATACGACATGAAAGGATTTTGACGGTTTTATAAAGACTTATTTTCATGAAGCTTCCTCAAAAATATTTCATGACTATTTTTAACAAAATCCTTTTCTTTTAAAATTTCATGGAATTTCATGAATGGAAATTATTTTGAATAATAAAGGATATTTTCCTCAAGAATTCATTTCAAGTGTTTTATCAAAACCATTTTCCATCAAAGATGACATTATTTCATATGTGTATGTTTCAAGTATAATTTCTCTATGATTTACATGGTTTCACTTTTCTTATGATGAAATATCCATTTGTTTTATATGGATTATGTGATGATTAGATGATGTTTATGTAACCCATTTTATTTATTGTGTTGTGATGAATGTTTTAAGTTTATTTTGTGGCACAAGTAAGAATGATTTCATTATCAGATTTGTGGGACCTATATCTCCCTCCAATGCATTGTGTAAAGATTTATATCTCACGAGATAGAAATGGCTGGAACGGTAAGTTAATCCGGTTCAGTATTACAGGACTGGAACGAGGAGTGAACTCGATTCAGAAAGGGACTTTGTCCACTAAGATTGTCTTGGATGCAATGCCTTGGCTACTATGGAAATCATTACATGTGGTTAATGGATGCCATAATTACATGTTTTATTCCCATGCTATGTTATCCTGATTTATGTTCCATTATGATCTATGCCTTATGTACTTCCATGTTTTAAGTCGTTGATCAAGATTTTGATGTTTAAACATTATGTTCATGTTTTTAGGTTAAAATGTATATAGTAGGTTTTATTTTACCCATGATTACCCTTACTGAGCTTTTTAGCTCACCCTTTTTATGTTTTATTTTCCCCTAGGATTAAAAGAAAGGTTTTAGGTAAGGAAAAAAAACTGGAATATCATTATGAGAGATGTTGAAGATCCTTCACCATGATTAGAAGATTACGTTCCATGTTTCCAAAGAAACTAAACTATAACGGTCCTTGTGTGTCTGTTTTTGTTATATATAATGTATTCTGCAAAATTAATGTAATATATATGTACGTCAAGCTTCGGGTCTCTACAGTTGGTATCAGAGGAAAGGTTTAGTCAAACTTTGGAAACTAGGATGCAAGAACTTTAGTGAGATCCCTAGAGATATTTATAAGGTATGTCTAGGGATGTCCCTAAGGTTAAGTATAAGTATAGGTTATTATCCTATAATTACAGTAACGATCTTAGAATTAAACCTAAGATGTTATATATTTAAGGTACTCCCCCTTTATTATGTTGTTTTCCCTAGCATGATTTTTTCCTCTCACACTATTCTTTATGGGTTTTAGACGATGGCTGGAACCCGAAGAAACCATGTTGATCAATGCAACGGACAATGCAATGATTTTACTCCTGAACAAACAAATGTTATGGGAGATGGAGTGAAAAATCTTCTTACTATACTTACACAAGCTATGAATCATTCTGGACTTCCAAATGAGCAGAGAAGGGAACAATATTCTATTGAGTCCTTCATGAGGAAACATCCACCTTCTTTCAGTGGGTATTCTGATCCACTTGTTGCTGAACAATGGATCAGTACAACTGAAAAGATATTTTTCAGTTCTTCAATGTTCTAAACATGATAATGTCATCTTAGAAGTATATCGTTTGGAAGGTGAAGTTGATCAATGGTAGAATCTTATCAAGAATACGAGGCCAAGAGATGAAATTGAGTCCATGGAATGGGACGAGTTCGAGAACTTATTTTTCAATAAGAACATCCCTCGTATTCTTCGAACAAAGATGGGGAAGGAGTTTCTTGAACTAAAGCAAAAGGATGATTAATCTGTTGGTGTATACGAAGCGAATTTTACAAGGCTTGCAAGGTATGCATCTGGCTTTATCATCCAACATGAAAGTAAAGTTGATCAATTCTTTAGTGGCTTAAAACCAAATCTTCGAAGGTCATTAGCTATAAGAGACTTCAGTAGCTATGAAGAAATTGTGCATTGTGCTATCAAGGTAGAAATGGAATTTTGTGTTACTTATACATCTCATAGTTTTGACAACAAATGAAATATGGAGTTCAAGGAGAAATCTCAGAATAATGGTGAAAAGAAGATGAATGTTTCCTTATGCTCAAAGTGTGGAAAGAAGCATGGTGGAGATTGTCTTAAAGGGACTAGAAAATGTTTTAAGTGTGGAAAATAAGGTCATCAAGCAGCTGAGTGTCAATGTAATGTAAAAAGGGTTTCTAGTGATGTGAATAAAG
Organism: Viscum album; assembly: GCA_963277665.1. Classification (NCBI taxonomy): domain Eukaryota; kingdom Viridiplantae; phylum Streptophyta; class Magnoliopsida; order Santalales; family Viscaceae; genus Viscum; species Viscum album. The sequence continues at coordinate 1,540,277,803 of OY728135.1, read as the reverse complement.
AAAATACTGTAGAGAACGCACCACCAACACTTCAATGCATCAAGTGCAAGGAAATGGGGGCATTATGCTAATAAATGCTCTAATCCAAGGGTTAGTGATGATCGACATGAGCATCCACTTAAGGCAATGGACAAAGGGAAGTCACATGCGATCACTATTGGATAAGATGTGGTGGAATGATTACGTGTTTATGTAATAGGATTCCAAAATAATGGTGTATATAATATCGTGTAATATTGGAATATTTATGTATTGGTCTATTGTGATTTTCAATAATTTTATGGTACCGGTAACCATGGAAATTGATTGAGATATCTTTGGAAAAAATTATATATGCACATAATGAAGGGATAAGGAGAAAATGAAATGTTTGACAATATTAATGAGCTCATGACTGATTTAAGGAAATAGTTATATCATGGTTTGAGGTTTTGGTATGTGAAAAAGTTTACTTTTGACAGCACTCATGTTCTCACAAAGATTCAAGGGGTATTAATTTTTCAAGAGAATACATGATTAAGGCCTTTGAATGTTTGTAATGTGACCAACATGACATATCTCATGATATATGGGGATCAACGATGGTATTAACATGCTTGTTATATGAACTATTTGGTAATCATTTTCACTATAATATTAGATTGGACAATAGTATTTTGGATATGCCTAATGATTGGAATGGATTATTTTGGACATAAGTTAGTTTTGTTTAAGGAATGAATTTTTTTCAATATTATTGATGGGATGTTATAGTAATTTAGTTTTAGAAAAAATGACAACCTAAAGGATGGGAGGCAACCCATCGCGTCGGACAAGGCTGTGGGAATCGAACCCACAACTGAAGTGCGACTGGCCTTTATCGCCTGCCACTGGCCTACAGGAAGTCCCTGTTTAGTAGAAACTAGTTTTATTATATTAAGAAGTATGATATATGAATTATAAGTCCATTTTAGGAACTATATATGATTAATCTCAATATATATGGACTTATGTATTTCTTGATAACTTTTTTAGCCTTTTGTTTGAGACAGATTGAATGACCCATCAATCTATCACATGATCTACTAACACATCACGAATGACAAATTCAACTCCATTTCGTTAAGAGATTAAGTGTAAATTGTCCAAAGAACGACCAATGGTGAGATTGTACCAAAATCACGAAAGTATTTCTTCTTATTCCAATTTCAGCAACATTAGGGAAATGATCTTGAAAACCAAAAATGTTGTCCTAGTGCTCTTATATCCGATGAATCAGATGGTACCTTAGATCGTCAAAAATTTATGGCTTTGTGATTGTTGGCATTCCCATAGCCATGTTCTCTACCACTCTCCATCAGAACTTGATGGTTTGATTTTTCTTCCATATCCATATTTTCACCTATGTTCTCCTACGTGGAAACCTAGTGATGAGTTAATTTGGGTAACCGTTACATTTCATACTTTAGTTTTTAAATCCAAGTTTTGGTAATCATTTTTTATGATGTGGGTTTCTATTAAAGAAACTTTCGTGTAGTAAACCATTTATAACCCCAATGAATTTAGAGGGAGAAATTCATTTTAAGGGGGGAGAATGCAACACCCTGAGATTTTGTAGAGACCCGAAGCCTGACGTACATTGAAATTTCATTACATTTGCGGAATACTTAGTAAATAACAAAAACACACACACAAGGATCGTAATAGTTTAGTGTCTTTAGAAACTCGGAATATAATCTTCTAATCGTGGTGAAAGATCTTCAAAATCTCCCATATAGATCTTCCTTTTTTTACCTAAAACCTATCTTTATATCCTGGGGAAAAGAAAACATAAAAGGGTGAGATCAAATGCTCAGTAAGGGTAAAAAAAGAAATATCAATCACATCATATACATAAGCACATAACTTTTGGAAATATTAACCTGCAAAAGAGATCATAATTTCATAACATGGGGTAAATCATGGTAGTGAAATGTAATCACAATAATCATAACTTAAAACATGAAACATTGTGGCATTCACACATAATCATAGAGAATCATTTCTTGTTAGTCAAGACTCATTGCCAAGACTATCTTAGTGGACAAAGTCTCTTTCTAAACCGAGTCACCCTCGTTTCAGTCCTGTTTCACTGAACCGGTATAACCTACCATTTCAGCCATGTCTATCTCATGAGATATAAAATCTTTACCTAATGCTTTGGAGGGAGATATTGGTCCCACCCATCTCATAATGATACCATTCTTATGTGTGCACAAAATCATAAATCATACATCATTGCATAACCCATGTAATAAAAATGGGAATCTTAAACATCAGAACATCATAAAACAATTCATATAAGATAAAGGAATTCATAAAAATATTTCCATCACAACATAATCAAATCAATGTAATAATTGGGATAGAGACATAACCCTTTATTATCTTATATGGAAAATGATTTTGATAAAACTCTTGAACTCCATTCTTGAGGAAAATATCCTTTTTACTTCAAAAACAATTTAATTTCTTAACATGTCATAAAATTTTAAACTAAAAGAAGTTGATTAAAAATAAACATGAAAACTTGTAAAAGAATACTCTTGGAAATAATGTTTTAAAAATCCACTCATGCTGTATAAGTTAAAAAAACATTCTTCGTACTTTTGTCGGAAAAGTCAAAAAGTACCTCGTCTGAAAAACGACAAAAGATTCCTTTCATATCCTTTACTAAAAACACACCGAAGGGTAAAATTGGATATAAACTATTTTATAAGGATATAAATATTACATATTGAGGAAACATCGATGTGGATGATAAAATACACCCCAGTAAATACCAAAGTATAAACAATCTCGGATAAAAATGAGATTGTGATATTTTCCCTTACCATAGGTCCAACTTTCTTTGTAAGTGTCCGAACCTCCGGTATAATGATTTAAATAATGTTATTGACTTATTCCTGAATCATACTTATTTTTATGATATCATATATGGTCATATTCTTAGCTTCTTAGTAGTAATATTTCATTGCTACTTGTTATTCGGGTGTTTATAACTTTTTGTTCTTATGCGTGTTTTGTCGAATAAATTCTTATTATTTTATTTAGGTTATAGATACCTAATTTCCAGAATGTTATTAGTGTAATATATATCATATTCATTCAATTAAATTCATTTATATAATCATTATGAAATGAAGATCATGTAGAACGAGTCGCATCACATCGTGGAGACGGTATTCCGTACGTACGCACGAGTGATGATATCATTCCTATGATCGTGGAATTGTATTGGAGTATATGTATACTATTTCAGAATCAATATCACTTTATAATAGTCATATATAGTCATTATTTACACCATTATACCCATCCAAGTAAGGTGGTGGTGGAAAACAGATTACACCAGGGCGTGGAGACGGTATTCCATACGTACGCACCCGCGGTGATTTCATTTTTCCGTAGGATGGATATAAGGTGAATTAGGGTTTTTTCATATTTATAATAACATATAAGTATGTAAGTAATACTTATGTTATTAAATTATCATGAAACAACTAAATAAGAAGAAGTTTAAGAAGAAAGAAATTGAAAAGATCGGTAATGGATATTACCTCTTCTTTGAAACGCCTCTTTGAATCCTCCACTTAGGGAACTAATATTGGTCTTTGAAGAAGACCAGGACCTCTAGGATTATTCTAGGGAAGTGGATAAGGGATTTTGGTAGGGTTTGGCCGAGCTTGAGTGCTCAAATCGGTGTGAGGAGGAGGGGGAGGAGGTGCCCTTTTATAAGGTAGGAGAGGGGCACCTTAGAAATATCTCAAAATATTATTTTATATTAAAGTCGAAATTGGTTTATAATGGTTCAAAAGGGTCTTATTTCGAAGGTAAAGTTGGGATGGGTCGAATGCATATCAACCAATAGTATTTAGACAAGTTTAGGTTATTATTTTAACCTTATCAATTAGATTTAACTCTAAGTTAAATAATTTAACTTTTACCGTGACTTTTTGTTTTCTTACACTATATGGTTAATACACTTACTATAACATGACAAAAGAACCCCAAGTTGTTTATTATTAATATATATATCCTTATCTAAGTCATTTGGCCGATCCTTAGTTTTTTAGGAATAAAATAACAACGAATAATATAATATTTCATTTAAAAACTATTTTATGTCAATTTTGACACTATTTAGTAATTGATTTTTGTGAAACTCATAACAGAATTATATGTTCGACCCAAGTTGATTAAATCAACACTAATATATCATAGTAACCTAGAAAATTAGTGGAATTCATAAAAAGTCTCAAATTACAATTATTTGAGCATTTATAACATTAATTATGTTAACATTTCCTTAAAACGGTAATTACTGCATCATCGTTGTGTCATAAATAAATTAATTTATTTAAAGTCTAAAAATTATAAATAAAATATCATTATGTATAAAATCATTTTAGCTTTCTAATAAATATTTATAGTTGAATTTATCTTATGTATAACCCCATATTAAAAATTATTTACTTATTAAACTTTGATTTTAACTATTTTAACCCTTCTTTAAATAAATTATTAATAAATGTCCTAATCTAATCCAAGTAGGGATAAATGGTCATATTTTATTCCTAAGACTGTTTTTGGTCGAATTACACTTATCCAATAGAATTAGGACATGTGTTAGGGTAATAATAATATCATCTTTACCCTTAATTAGCCTATTTACTTTTTACCGTGGTAAAAAAAGTAAACAGTTACTATTCACCAAAAATTATTTTCATCTCATTGAACCACATTTTAGTCCAAGATATTAACCGTGTCTCTCGGATTTTCTAAATTCCATTCACAGAAGCAGTAAAATTAAGTTTTATGAAAAATTCAGTTTTTTTAACTACCACTTAGTGGTTTCACTATTCATCAAAAATTGAAATTTTTCAGAAAAATACCAAAAATTAGGCCTATGATATATTTGATATTATGAACTCAAAAATTATTTCTATTTTACCCAATTCAAAACATATCAGTTGCTTTAATTAATTTAAAAATTAATTCCCGTCGTCAAAACAAAAGGCGTGTTTTTAAGAGATAATAACTATCAAAAGATTGACACTTGTTTATAACTGGTTTAAATGTGAAATTACATCCAATGACCAACATTGTATTAAATTGTAAAAATATATTCTAAATATAATTTAAAACCACTCAAATTAATAATTTATCACTATTAATTATTTCGATTGAAAAAGTTGTTTTTAATTAAAATTTAGTAATTTCCACTATTCATCAAAATATGAAATTTATCCGAAAATTACCAAAATTTCACCCTAATCTAATTTCGATATTCCAAATCCAAAAATGAAATCCATTTTGAAAAATAAAATTTACAAAATTTCAAAAAGTGGTTATTACTATTCATAACGGCTAGTTCTAATAATATTTTAATAGCATATCGTTGTTTAGTGAAACTTGTTATTGCGTACTACACACGCTATCGAGGAAGGTCGTGATTGCTTGTAATGCAAGGCAAATCGAGGATGTGTGTTGTGCAAGCTCCTTTTGGTTTAGCGTACAACACAAGACATTAGTGAAATTAAAAAGAATATTTTTCATAAAATCTCGGGCTGTTACATTCTACCCCCCTTAAAATGAATTTCGCCCTCGAAATTCATCGGGGTTATAAATGGTTTACTATTAGAAAGTTTCTTTAATAGAAACCCACATCGTAAAAAGGAATACCAAAACCAATTTTTAAAAACAAATTTATGAAACGTAACGGTTACCCAAATAAACTAATTACTGGGTTTCCACATAGGTGAAAATATGGATATGGAAGAAAAATCTAACCATCATGTTCTGATGGAGAGTGGTAGAGAACATGGCTATGGAAAATCCAACAATCACAAATCCATAAATTTGTGACGATCTAAGGTACCATCCGATTAATTAGTTATAAGAGCACTAGGACATCATTTTTGGTTTTCAAGATCGTTTCCCTCAAGTTGAAGAATTTGAATTAGAATAAATACTTACTTTATTTTTGTACAATCTCACTGTTGTTCGTGCCTTGTACAATTTCCACTTCATCTCTTAAATAAATTAAGTTTAATTTTTTATTCGTGAAGTGTTAGCAGATCATGTGATAGAATGACGGGTCATTCCATCTGTCTCAAAAAAAAGGTTAGCAAAAGTTATTAAATATACATAAGTCATTCTATAGTGAGATTAATCATATATGGGTCCTAAAATGGACTTATACTTCATATATAATACTTCTTAATATAATAAAACTAGTTTCTACTAAACATGGACTTCTTATAGGCCAGTGTTAGGCAATAAAGGTCAGTCGCACTTCGGTTGTGGGTTCGATTCCCACAGCCTTGTCCGACGCGATGGGCTGTCACCCGTCCTGCAGGTTGTCCTTTTTCTAAAACTATAGCATCCCATCAATAATATCGAAAAAAATTATATCCTTAAACAATAATAACTTATGTCCAACATAATCCATTCCAATCTTTAGGCTTATCCATAATAATGCAGTCCACTCTCATACCACAGTGAAAATGATTACCAGAGATTTAATACCATCGTTGATCCCCATATATCATAAGATATGTTTTGTTGGTCACATTCCAAACATTCAAAGTCATTAATCATGTGTTCTCTTGAATACCCATTGAGCCTTAGTGAAAACATGAATGTATTTAAATGTTAACACTTTCCACATACCAAAATCCTCAAAATTCTATATACTCAAACCATGATATCACATAGTCCTTATATCAATCATGAGCTCATGAATACTGTCAAATATTTCATTTTCTTGTTTCCCTTCATTATTTGCATATCATTATTTTTACAAAAATATCTCAATCACTTTCCATGGTTACTGGTACCATAAAATTATTGAAAACCACAATAGACCAAAACATAAATATTCCAATATTCCACGATACTATATACAACATAATTTTGGAATAAACACTTAATCATTCCACCACATCGTTTTCATATTCAGCATCGCCAATAGTGATCACATGTGACTTCCCTTTGTCATTTGCCTTAAGTGTTTGCTCATGTTGATCATCACTAACCCTTGGATTAGGGCATTTATTAGCATAATGCCCCATTTCCTTGTACTTGAATCATTAAAGTGTTGCTGGTGCATTCTCTGCAGTGTTTGCTTTGTTCACATCATTAGAAACCCCTTTTCCATTACTTCGACACTCAGCTGCTCGATGACCTTCTTTTCCACACTTAAAACATTTTATAGTCCCTTTAAGATAAACTCTACCATGCTTCTTTCCACACTTTGAGCATAAGGAAACATTCATTTTCTTTTCACCATTATTCTGAGATTTCTCCTTGAACTCCATCTTTTGTTTCTTTTCAAAACCATGAGATGGATATGTAACACCAACTTCAATTTCTACCTTCATAGCACAACACAAAATTTCTTTATAGCAAATGAAGTCTCTTTTAGCTAATGCCCTTCGAAGGCTTGGTTTTAAGCCACTAAAAAATCGATCTCCTTTACTTTCAGGTTGGATGATAATGCCAGATGCATACCTTGCAAGTCTTGTAAAATTTGCTTCGTATATACCAACAGATTCATCATCCTTCTGCTTCAGCTCAAGAAACTCCTTTTCCATCTTCGTTCGAAGAATACGAGGGAAGTACTTACTGAAAAACAAGTTCTTGAACTCGTCCCATTCCATGGATTCAATTTCATCTCTTGGCCTCGTATTCTTGATAAGATTCCGCCATTGATCAGCTTCACCTTCCAAACGATATACTGCTAAGATGACTTTATCATGTTCATAACATTGAAGAACTGAAAATATCTTTTCAGTGGTACTGATCCATTGTTCAGCAACAAGTGGATCAGAAGACCCACTGAATGAATGTGGACATTGCCTCATGAAGGACTCAATAGAATATTGTTCCCTTCCTTGCTCATTTGGAAGTCCAGAATGATTCATAGCTTGTGTAAGTATAACAATAATATTTTTCACTCCATTTCCCATAAAATTTGTTGTTCATGAGGACAATCATTGCATTGTCCATTGCATTGATCAACACGGTTCCTTCGAGTTCCAGCCATCATCTAAAACCCAAAAAGAATTGTGTGAGAGGCGAAAATCATGCTAGGGAAAACAACATAATAAAGGGGGAGTACCGTCAATATATAACATCTTAGGTTTAATTATATTATCGTTAGCGTAATTCTAGTACTATAACCAATACGTATACTTAACCTTAGGGACATCCCTAGACATACCTTAGAAATATCTCTAGGGATCTCACTAACGTTTTCACATCCTAGTTTCCAAAGGTTGACTAAACCTTTCCTCTGATACCAACTGTAGGGACCCAAAGCCTGACGTACATTGACATTTCATTACATTTGCGGAATACTTAGTACATAACAAAAACACACACACAAGGATCGTAATAGTATAGTGTCTTTAGAAACTCGGAATATAATCTTCTAATCGTGGTGAAAGATCTTCAAAATCTCCCATAAAGATCTTCCTTTTTTTACCTAATACCTTTCTGTATATCCTGGGGAAAAGAAAAAATAAAAGGGTGAGCTCAAATTCTTAGTAAAGGTAAACAAAAGAAATATCAATCACATCATATACATAAGCACATAACTTTTGGAAATCTTAACCTGCAAAAGAAATCATAATTTTCATAACATGGGGTAAATCATGGCAGTGAAATGTAATCACAATAATCATATCTTAAAACATGAAACTTTGTGGAATTCACACATAATCATAGAGAATCATTTCTTGTTAGTCAAGACTCATTTCTAAGACTATCTTAGTGGACAAAGTCCCTTTCTGAACCGAGTCACCCTCGTTTCAGTCCTGTTTCACTGAACCGGTATAACCTACCATTCCAGCCATGTCTATATCATGAGATATAAAATCTTTACCCAATGCATTGGAGGGAGATATAAGTCCCACCCATCTCATAATGATACCATTCTTATGTGTGCCACAAAATCATAAATCATACATCATTGCATAACCCATGTAATAAAAATTTGAATCTTAAACATCAGGACATCATAAAACAATTCATATAAGATAAATGAATTCATAAAAATATTTCCATCACAACATAATCAAATCAATGTAATAATAGGGATAGAGACATAACCCTTTATTATCTTAGATGGAAAATGATTTTGATAAAACTCTTGAACTCCATTCTTGAGGAAAATATCCTTTTTACTTCAAAAACACTTTCCTTTCTTAACATGTCGTAAAATTTTAAACTGAAAGAATTTGATTAAAAATAAACATGAAAACTTGTAAAGGAATCCTCTTGGAAATAATGTTTTAAAAATCCATTCATGCTGTATAAGTTAAAAAACATTCTTCGTACTTTTGTCGGAAAAGTCAAAAAGTACGTCATTTGAAAAACGACAAAAGATTCCTTTCATATCCTTTACTAAAAACACACCGAAGGGTAAAATTGGATATAAACTATTATAGAAGGATATAAATATTACATATTGAGGAAACATGGATGTGGATGATAAAATACACCCCAGTAAATAACAAAGTATAAACAATCTCGGATAAAAATGAAGTTGTGATATTTTCCCATACCTTAGGTCCGACTTGATTTCTAAGTGTCTGAACCTCCTGTATAATGATTTAAATAATATTATTGACTTATTCCAGAATAATACTTATTTTTATGATATCATATATGGTCATATTCTTAGCTTCTTAGTAGTAATATTTCATTGCTACTTGTTATTCGGGTGTTTATAACTTTTTGTTCTTATACGTGTTTTGTCAAATAAATTCTTATTATTTTCATTAGGTTATAGATACCTAATTTCCAGAATGGTATTAGTGTAATATATATCATATTAATTCAATTCAATTCATTTATATAATCATTATGAAATGAAGATCATGTAGAACGAGTCGCATCACATCGTGGAGACGGTATTCCATACGTACGCACGAGTGATGATATCGTTCCTATGATCGTGGAATTGTATTGGAGTATATGTATACAATTTCAGAATCAATATCACTTTATAATAGTCATATATAGTCATTATTTACACCATTATACCCATCCAAGTAAGGTGGTGGTGGAAAAAAGATTACACCACGGTGTGGAGACGGTATTCCGTACGTACGCACGCGTGGTGATTTAATTTTTCCGTAGGATGGATAGAAGGTGAATTAGGGTTGTTTCATATTTATAATAACATATCAGTATGTAAGTAATACTGATGTTATTACTTTATCATGAAACAACTAAAGAAGGAGAAGTTGAAGAAGAAAGAAATTGAAAAGATCGGTAATGGATATTACCTCTTCTTTGAAACGCCTCTTTGAATCCTCCACTTAGGGAACTAAGATTGGTCTTTGAAGAAGACCAGGACCTCTAGGATTATTCTAGGGAAGTGGATAAGGGATTTTTGCAGGGGTTGGCCGATCTTGAGTGCTCAAATTGGTGTGAAGAAGAGGGGGAGGAGGTTCCCTTTTATAAGGGAGGAGAGGGGCACCTTAGGAATATCTCAAAATATTATTTTATATTAAAGTCAAAATCGTTTTATAATGGTTCCAAAGGGTCTTATTTCGAAGGTAAAGTGGGTATGGGTCGAAATCATATCATCCAATAGGATTTAGACAAGTTTAGGTTATTATTTTAACCTTATCAATTAGATTTCACTCTAAGTTAAATAATTTAACTTTTACCGTGACTTTTTGTTTTCTTACACAATATGGTTAATACACTTAATATAACATGCCAAACGAACCCCAAGTTGTTTATTATTAATATATATATCCTTATCTAAGTCATTTGGACGAACCATAGATTTTTAGGAATAAAATAACAATTAATAATATAATATTTGTTTTAAAAACTATTTTATGTCAATTTTGACACTATTTAGTAATTGAATTTTGTGAAACTTATAACAGAAATATATGTTCTAAAAAAGTTGATTAAATCAACACTAATATAACATAGTAGCCTAGAAAATTAGTGGAATTCATAAAAAGTCTCAAATTACATTTATTTGAGCATTTATAACATCAATTATGTTAACATTTCTTTAAAAGGGTAATTACTGCATCATCGTTGTGTCATAAATAAATTACTTTATTTAAAGTCTAAAAATTATAAATAAAATATCCTTATGTAGGAAATCTTTTTATCTTTCTAATTAATATTTATAGTCGAATTTATCTTATGCATAACCCCATATTAAAAATTATTTACTTATTAAACTTTGATTTTAACTATTTTAACCCTTCTTTAAATAAATTAATAATAAATGTCCTAATCTAATCCAAGTGGGGGTAAATGGTCATATTTTATTCCTAAGTTTGTTTTCGGTCGAATTACACTTATCCAATAGAATTAGGACATGTGTTAGGATAATAATAATATCATATTTACCCTTAATTACCCTATTTACTTTTTACTGTGGTAAAAAAAAGTAAAAAGTTACTATTCACCAAAAATTATTTTCATCTCATTGAACCACATTTTAGTCCTTAATATTAACCGTGTCTCTCGGATTTTCGAAATTTCATTCACAGAAGCGGTAAAATTACGTTTTATGAAAAATTCATTTTTTTTAACTATCACTTAGTGGTTTCACTATTAATCAAAAATTGAAAGTTTTCAGAAAAATACCAAAAATTATGCCTAAGCTATATTTGATATTATGAACTCAAAAATTATTTCTATTTTACCAAATTCAAAACATATCACTTGAATTAATTAATTTAAAAATTAATTCCCGTCATCAAAACAAAAGGCGTGTTTTTAAGAGATAATAACTATCAAAAGATTGACACTTGTTTATAACTGGTTTAAATGTGAAATTACATCCTATGACCAAAATTGTATTAAATTGTAAAAATATATTCTAAATATACTTTAAAACCACTCAAATTAATAATTTATCACTATTAATTTTTTCGATTGAAAAAGTTGTTTTTAATTAAAATTTAGTAATTTCAACTATTCATCAAAATATGAAAGTTATCCGAAAATTACCAAAATTTCACCCTAAGATAATTTTGATATTCCGAATCCAAAAATGAAATCCATTTTGAAAAATAAAATTTACAAAATTTTAAAAAGTGGTTATTACTATTCATAACGGCTAGTTTTAATAATATTTTAATAACATATCGTTGTTTAGTGAAACTTGTTATTGCGTACTACACACGCTATCGAGGAAGGTCGTGATTGCGTGTAATGCAAGGCAAATCAAGGATGCGTGTTGTGAAAGCTCCTTTTGGTGTAGCGTACAACACAAGACATTAGTGAAATTAAAAATAATATTTTTCATAAAATCTCGGGCTATTACAGATTTTATGAAAAATATTCTTTTTAATTTCATTAATGTTTTTTGTTGTACGCTACACCAAACGGAGCTTTCACAACACACATCCCTGACTTGCCTTGCATTACACGCAATCACAACCTTCCTCGATAGCGTGTGTAGTATGGAATACCGAGTTTCACTAAAAGAGATATTATTATAATATTATTATGAACTAGCCGTTAGGTATAGTAATACCCACTTTTTGAAATTTTGTAAATTTTATCATTCAAAATTGACTTAATTTTTGGATTCGGAATATTGAAATTTCTTAGGGTGAAATTTTGGTACTTTTCGGATAACATTCATATTCTGATGAATAGTGGAACCACTAAGTCGTAGTTAAAAATACTGATTTTTTCATAAAACCAAAATTTTACTGCTTCTGTGAGTGGAATTTCGAAAATCCGAGAGACAAGGATAATATCAAGGACTAAAATGTGGTTCAATGAAATGAAAATAATTTTTGGTGAATAGTGACTTTTTACTTTTTTTACCGCGGTTAAAAGTAAATAGGGTAATTAAGGGTAAAAATGATATTATTATTACCCTAATACATGTCCTAATTCTATTGGATAAGTGTAATTCAGCCAAAAAAAACTTTCGAATAACATATGACCATTTAGTCCCACTATAATTAGATTAGGACATTTATTATTTATTTATTTAAACAAGGGTTTAAATTGTTAAAATCAAAGTTTAATAACTAAATAATTTTTAATATAGGCTTATACATAAGATAAATTCAACTATAAATATTCATTAAAAATCTAAATAGATTTAATACATAATGGTATTTTATTTATAATTTTTAGACTTAAAATAATTTAATTTATATATAAAACAATGATGATGCAGTAATTATCTTATTAAAGAAATATTGACATAATTGATGTTATAAATACCCAAATAAATGTAATTTGTGACTTTTTATGAATTAAAATAATTTTATATCTTAATATGACATGTTATTATTGATTTCATTAACTTGTTTCGAACTAATCATTCTGTTATTATTTTCAAAAAAAATCAATTACCAAATAGTGTCAAAATTGACATAAAATAGTTTTTAAAACAAATATAATGTTATAAATTGTTATTATATTCCAAAAAATCTAAGGTTCGGCCACGATACTTATATCATGATTTTTGTATCATTAATGGACCACTTGGGGGGTCTCTTGAATGTATATGGTATGTTTATTAACTATATAATATAAAAATACAAAGTGACATGGTAAATGTCAATCTAATTAACTAAGAGTTAAAACTAAAAGTTAAGATTAATATAATGACCTAAAATTGTTTAAATTCTATTGGATGAGAGGATTTCGACCCATCCCCACCTTAGATTCTAAATAAATCAATTTGGAGCTATTAAAAACCGAATATGTCTTTATAATAAAATAATGTTTTTAGATATTCCAAAGGTGCCCCTCTCCTCCCTTATAAAAGGGAGCCTCCTCCCTCTCTTCCTCACACCAATTTGAGCCTTCAAGCTCGTCCAAACCTAGAAATTTCTATTCTCCACTTCCCTATAAACATCTTAGAGGTCCTGGTCTTCCTCAAAGACTAATTTTAGTTCCCTAAGAGATGGTCTCAAAGAGGCGCTTCAAAGAAGAGGTAATGTCCATTACCGATTCTTTCAACTTTATTTCTTCTTCCAATTATTCTTCATAGGTTGTTTCATTATGAAGTAATAATATCAGTGTCACTAATATACTTATATGTTATTATAAGTATGAAACAACCCTGTTTCACCATCTATCCGTCCTAAGGAAAATGAAATCACCGCGGGTGCATATGTACGGAATACCGTCTCCACGCCGTGGTGTGGTCTATTTTCCACCACCACCTTACTTGGATGGGTATAATGGTGTAAATAATGACTATATATGATTATTGTAAAGTGATATTGATTCTGTAACAGTATACAAACACTCCAATAAAATTACACGATCATGGGAACGATATCATCGCTCATGCGTACGTACGGAATACCGTCTCCACGACGCGATGAGATTAATCCTCAATTATTAACCATTCACAAATGATTATAAAGTATATATAATAAGTAATCATGAAATATATGACATAATAATGATATTGGAGTTATGTATATATATATCTATGTCATCCAATTAATTCCATTCAATTCAATGAGGAAACGAAAACCACGTTCATGCATACGTACGGCCTACCGTCTCCATGAACGGTGTATTTCTTTCCATTTATCGATCTACTATATATTTTTATATTATGAATATATATTATATAAAAATCATGTTTTATTTTCTGGAATTAATTAATCATTATCCAAGTAATCATATGAATAATTACAAGTCAAAACACGGACGACAAATGAAACGATTTTACCCAAAACACTCTTTAACATGGAATTTACAAAAGAACGGGTAATATAAAGTCATAAGTGAACCATATATGATATCATAACAATGAATATGATTCTTTAATTAGTCAATGACATTATTTAAATCATTATATAGGAGGTTCAGATATGTACGAAGCATATCAGACCTATGGTAAGGGATAATTTTGCAAATCTCATTTTTATCCGAGATTTCTTATTAATAAGTATTTACTGGGGTTATTGCTATCATCTATGTCCATGTTTTATAAAAGTGTATTAATGTATGTTTGATGTCATTTTTAGCCATTTTGAATTTTACCCCATGGTATAGAAGGAATCTTTCTTTTATTTACCCTACAATGTACTTTTTGACTTTTCTGACAAAAGTACGAGAAGAATGTTTTTTTAACGTATACGACATGAAACGATTTTTACGGTTTTATAAAGCCTTATTTTCATGAAGATTCCTCAAAAATATTTCATGACTATTTTTAACAAAATCATTTTCTTTAAAAATTTCATGGCATTTTGTGAAAGGAAATTATTTTGAATAAGAAAGGATATTTTCCTCAAGAATTCATTTCAAGTGTTTTATCAAAACCATTTTCTATATAAGATGAAATTATTTCATTTGTGTATGTTTCAAGTATAATGTCTCTATTATTTACATGGTTTCAATTTTCTTATGATGAAATATCCATTTGTTTTATATGGATTATGTGATGATTGGATGATGTTTATGTAACCCATTTTATTCATTGTGTTGTGATGAATGTTTTAAGTTTATTTTGTGGCACAGGTAAGAATGATTTCATTATGAGAATTGTGGGAACTATATCTCCCTAAAATGCATTGGGTAAAGATTTATATCTAATGAGATAGACATGGATGGAATGATAAGTTAATCTGGTTCAGTATTACAGGACTGGAATGAGGAGTGAACTCGATTCAGAATGGGACTTTGTCCACTAAGATGGTCTTGGCAGCAATGCCTTGGCTACTATAGAAATCATTACATGTGATTAATGGATGCCATAATTACATGGTTTATTCCCATGCTATGTTATCATGATTTATGTTCCATTATGATCTATTCCTTATGTACTTCCATGTCTTATGTCGTTGATCAAGATTTTGATGTTTAAACATTATGTTCATGTTTTTAGGTTAAAATGTATATGGTATGTTTTATTTTATCCATGCTTACCCTAACTGAGCATTTGAGCTCACCCTTTTTTTGTTTTATTTTCCCCCAGGATTAAAAGAAATGTTTTAGGTAAGGAAAAAAAAAGTGGAATATCTTTATTGGAGATGTTGAAGATCCTTCACCACGATTAGAATTTTACGTTCCAAGTTTCCAAAGACACTAAACTATTACGGTCCTTGTGTGTCTGTTTTTGTTATGTATTATGTATTCCGCAAAAGTAATATAATATCTATGTATGTCAAGATTCGGGTCTCTACAAATGCTATCAGAGGAAAGGTTTAGTCAACATTTGGAAACAAGGATGCGAGAACTTTAGTGAGATCCCTAGAGATATTTATAAGGCATGTCTAGGGATATCCCTAAGGTTAAGTATAAGTATAGGTTATAGTCTTATAATTACAGTAACGATCATAGAATTAAACCTATGATTTTAGATATTGAAGGTACTCACCCTTTATTATGTTGTTTTCCCTAGCAAGATTTTTTCCTCTCACACTATTCTCTTTGGGTTTTAGACGATGGATGGAACCCGAAGGAACCATGTTGATCAATGAAATGGAAAATGAAATGATTGTCATCCTGAAAGACATATGTTATGGGAGATGGAGTGCAAAATATTCTTTCTATACATACACAAGCTATGAATCATCTGGACTTCCAAATGAGCAGATAAGGGAACAATTTTCTATTGATTCCTTCATGAGGAAACATCCACCTTCTTTCAGTGGGTCATCTGATCCACTTGTTGATAAACAGTGGATCAGTACCACTGAAAAGATATTTTCAGTTCATCAATGTTCTGAACATGATAAATTCATCTTAGCAGTATATCGTTTGGAAGGTGAAGCTGACCAATGGTGGAATCTTATCAAGAATATGAGGCCAATAGATGAAATTGATTCCATGGAATGGGATGAGTTCAAGAAATTATTTTTCAATAAGTACTTCCCTCGTATTCTTCGAACAAAGATGGAGAAGGAGTTTCTTAAACTAAAGCAAAAGGATGATGAATCTGTTGGTGTATACGAAGCGAATTTTACAAGGCTTGCAAGGTATGCATCTGGCTTTATCATCCAACCTGAAAGTAAGGATGATCGATTCTTCACTGGCTTAAAACCAAATCTTCGAAGGGCATTATCAATAAGAGACTTCAGTAGCTATGAAGAAATTGTGTGTTTTTCTATCAAGGTAGAAATGGAAGTTGGTGTTACTTATACATCTCATAGTTTAGACAAGAAACGAAAGATGGAGTTCAAGGAGAAATCTCAGAATAATGGTGAAAAGAATATGAATGTTTCTTTATGCTCAAAGTGTGGAAAGAAACATGGTGGAGATTGTCTTAAAGGGACTATAAAATGTTTTAAGTGTGGAAAAGAAGGTCATCGAGCAGCTGAGTGTTGATGTAATGGAAAAAAGGTTTCTATTGATGTGAATAAAGAAAAGACTACAAAGAACGCACCACCAACACTTCAATGCTTCAAGTGCAAGGAAATGGGGCATTATACTAATAAATGCCCTAATCCAAGGGTTAGTGATGATTGACATCAGCATCAACTTAAGGCAATGGACAATGGGTAGTCACATGTGATCACTATTGGAAAATATGTGGTTTAATGATTAAGTGTTTATGTAATGGGATTCCAAAATAATGTTGTATATAGTATCGTGGAATATTGGAATATTTATGTATTGGTCTATTGTGGTTTTCAATGATTTTATGGTACCGGTAACCATGGAAAGTGATTGAGATATTTTTGGAAAAAATATGATATGCGCATAATGAAAAGATAAGGAGAAAATGAAATGTTTGACAGTATTCATGAGATCATGACTGATATAAGGAAATAGTTATATCATGGTTTGAGGTTTTGGTATGTGAAAAGAGTTATCTTTTAACAGCACTCATGTTCTCACTAAGATTCGATGGGTATTAATTTTTCAAGAGAATACATGATTAAGGACTTCTAATTTTTGGAATGTGACCAAGATGACATATCTCATGATATATGGGGATTAAAGATGGTATTACCATGCTTGTTATATGAACTCTTTGGAAATCATTTTCACTATAATATGAGATTAGATAGTAGTATTTTGGATACTCCTAAAGATTGGAATGGATTACGTTGAACATAAGTTATTATTGTTTAAGGAATGAATTTTTTTCGATATTATTGATGAGATGTTATAGTAATGTAGTTTTAGAAAAAGGAAAAAGGATGGGTGACAACCCATCGCGTCGGACAAGGCTGTGGGAATCGAACCCACAACCGAAGTGCGACTGGCCTTTATTACCTACCACTGGCCTACAGAAAGTCCCTGTTTAGTAAAAACTAGTTTTATTATATTAAGAAGTATGATATATGAATTATAAGTCCATTTTAGGAACCATATATGATTAATCTCACTATATATAGACTTATGTATTTTTTTATAACTTTTCTAACCTTTTGTTTGAGACAGATGGAATGACCCATCATTCTATCACATGATCTGCTAACACATCATGAATGAAAAATTCAACTCCATTTCATTAAGAGTTTAAGTGGAAATTGTCCAAAGAATGGCCAATGGTGAGATTGTACCAAAATCACGAAAGTATTTCTTCTAATTCCAATTTCATCAACTTTAGGGAAATGATCTTGAAAACAAAAAATGATGTCCTAGTGCTCTTATATCCGATTAATCAATGGTACCTTAGATCGTAAAAAATTTATGGCTTTGTGATTATTGGCTTTCTCATAGCCATGTTCTCTACCACTCTCCATCAGAACTTGATGGTTATATTTTTCATCCATATCCATATTTTCTCCTATGTTCTCCTACGTGGAAACCTAGTGATGAGTTAATTTGGGTAACCGTTACGTTTCATACCTTAGTTTTTAAATCCAAGTTTTGGTATTCCTTTTTTACGATGTGGGTTTCTATTAATGAAACTTTTGAGTATTAAACCATTTTTAACCCCGAAGAATTTCGAGGGAGAAATTCATTTTAAGGGGGGAGAATGCAACACCCTGAGATTTTATGAAAAATATACTTTTTAATTTCATTAATGTATTTTGTTGTATGCTACACCAAAATGAGCTTGCACAACACGCGTCCCTGACTTGCCTTGCATTACACGCAATCACGACCTTCCTCGATAGCGTGTGTAGTATGCAATACCGAGTTTCACTAAATGAGATATTATTATATTATTATTATGAACTAGCCATTAGGAATAATAATACCCACTTTTTGAAATTTTATAAATTTTAGCTTTCAAAATTGACTTAATTTTTGGATTCGGAATATCGAAATTAGCTTACGGTGAAATTTTGGTACTTTTCGGATAACTTTCATATTCTGATGAATAGTGGAACCACTAAATGGCAGTTAAAAAAACTGATTTTTTCATAAAACCTAAATTTTACCACTTCTGTGAGTGGAATTTCGAAAATCCGAGACACAAGGTTAATATCAAGGACTAAAATGTGGTTCAATGAGATGAAAATAATATTTTGTGAATAGTAACTTTTTACTTTTTTTTTACCGCGGTTAAAATTAAATATGGTAATTAAGGGTAAAAATGATATTTTTATTACCCTAAAACATGTACTAATTCTATTGGATAAGTGTAATTAGGCCAAAAACATCCTTTCAAATAACATATGAGCATTTAGGCCCACTTGGATTAGATTAGGACATTTATTATTAATTTATTTAAAGAAGGGTTAAAATAGTTAAAATCAAAATTTAATAACTAAATCATTTTTAATATAGGGTTATACAAACGATAAATTCGACAATAAATATTCATTCGAATTCTAGATAGATTTCATACATAATGGTATTTTTTTATAATTTTTAGACTTAAAATAATTTAATTTATATATGAAATAATGATGATGCAGTAATTATCTTATTAATGAAATATTGACATAATTGATGTTATAAATACCCAAATAAATGTAATTTGAGACTTTTTATGAATTAAAATAATTTTATATGTTAATATGACATGTTATTATTGATTTAATTAACTTTTTTCGAAATAATAATTCTGTTATGATTTTCACAAAAATCAATTACCAAGTAGTGTCAAAATTGACATAAAATACTTTTTAAAACCAATATATTTTTATAAATTGTTATTATATTCCTAAAAATCTAAGGTTCGGCCAAGATACTTATATAATTATTTTTTATTAGTAATGGACCACTTGGGGGACTCTTGGATGTATATGGAATGTTTATTAACTATATAATATAAAAATACAAAGTGACATGGTAAATGTCAATTTAATTAACTAAGAGTTAAAACTAAATGTTAAGGTTAATATAATGACCTAAACTTGTCTAAATTATTTTGGATTAGATTATTTAGACCCATACCCACCTTATCTTCTAAATAAATCAATTTGGAGCTATTAAAAACCGAGTATGTCTATATAATAAAATAATATTTTTAGTTATTCCAAAGGTGCCCCTCTCCTCCCTTATAAAAGGGAACCTCCTCCCTCTCTTCCTCACACTAATTTGACCCTTCAAGATCGTCCAAACCCTGAAAATTTCTCTTCTAAACTTTCCTAGAAACATCCTAGAGGTCCTGGTCTTCTTCAAAGACCAATTTTAGTGCCCTAAGAGGAGGTCTCAAAGAGGCGCTTCAAAGAAGAGGTAATGTCCGTTACCAATTCTCTCAACTTTATTTCTTCTTCAACTTATTCTTATTAGGTTGTTTCATTATGAAGTAATAAAATCAGTGTCACTCATATATAGATATGTTATTATAAGTATGAAACAACCCTATTTCACCATCTATCCATCCTACGGAAAATGAAATCATCGCGCGTGCGTACGTTCGGAATACCGTCTCCACGCCGTGGTGTAGTCTATTTTCCACCACCACCTTACTTGGATGGGTATAATGGTGTAAATAATAACTATATATGATTATTTTAAAGTGATATTTATTCTGTAATAGTATACATACACTCCCATAAAATTCCACGATCATGGGAACGATATCATCGGTCGTGCGTACGTACGGAATACTGTCTCCACGACACGATGAGATTCATTCTCAATGATTAACCATTCATAAATTATTATAAAGTATATATAATAAGTAATCATGAAATATATTAAATAATAATGTTACTATATTTATGTATATATATATGTATGTCATCCAATTAATACCATTCAATTCAATGAGGAAATGAAAACAACGTTCATGCGTACATACGGCCTACCATCTCCATGAACGGTGTATTTCATTCCATTTATCGATCTATTATATATATGTATATTATGAATATATAATATATATAAATCATGTTTTATATTCTGGAATTAAGTAATCGTGATCTAAGTGATCATATGAATAATTACAAGTCAAAACACGGACGACAAATGAAACGATTTTACCCAAAACACTCTTTGACATGGAATTTACAAAAGAACCGGTAATATAAAGTCATAAGTGAACCATATATGATATCATAACAAAAAATATTATTCTTTAATTATTCAATGACATTATTTAAATCATTATACATGAGGTTCAGATACGTATGAATCATATCGGACCTAAGGTAATGGATAATTTTGCAAATCTCATTTTTATCCGAGATTACTTATTCATAAGTATTTATTGGGGTTATTTCTATCATCCATATCCATGTTTTATAAAATTGTATTCATGTATTTTTAATTTCCTTTTTACCCATTTTGAATTTTACCCCATGGTATGGAAGGAATCTTTCTTTTATTTACCCTACAAGGTACTTTTTGACTTTTCAGATAAAAGTGCGAGAAGAATGTTTTTTTAACGTATACGGCATGAAAGGATTTTTACGGTTTTATAAAGCCTTATTTTCATGAAGTATCCTCAAAAATATTACATGAATATTTTTAACAAAATCTTTTTCTTTTAAAATTTCATGCCATTTTGCGAAAGGAAGTTATTTTGAATAAGAAAGGATATTTTCCTCAAGAATTCATTTCAAGTGTTTTATCAAAACCGTTTTCCATATAAGATGATATTATTTCATATGTGTATGTTTCATGTATAATGTCTCTATGATTTACATGGTTTCACTTTTCTTATGATGAAATATCCATTTGTTTTATATGGATTATGTGATGATTGGATAATGTTTATGTAACCCATTTTATTCATTGTGTTGTGATGAATGTTTTAAGTTTATTTTGTGGCACAAGTAAGAATTATTTAATTATGAGATTGGTGGGACCTATATCTCCCTCAAATGCATTGGGTGAAGATTTATATCTCATGAGATAGACATGGCTAGAACGGTACGTTAATCTGGTTCAGTATTACAAGACTGGAACGAGAAGTGAACTCGATTCAGAAAGGGACTTTCTTCACTAAGATGGTCTTGGCAGCAATGCCTTGGCTACTATGGGAATCATTACATGTTCTTAATGGATTCCATAATTACATGTTTAATTCCCATGCTATGTTATCATGATTTACGTTCCATTATGATCTATGCCTTATGTACTTCCATGTTTTAACTCATTGATCAAGATTTTGATGTTTAAACATTATGTTCATGTTTTTAGGATCAAATGTATATGGTATGTTTTATTTTATCCATGCTTACCCTTACTGAGCATTTGAGCTCACCCTTTTTATGTTTTACTTTCCCCTAAGATTAAAAGAAAAGTTTTAGGTAAGGAAACAAAAAGTGGAATATCTTTATGGGATATGTTGAAGATCCTTCACCATGATTAGAAGATAAGATTCCAAGTTTCCAAAGACACTAAACTATTACGGTCCTTGTGTGTCTGTTTTTGTTATGTATTATGTATTCCACAAAAGTAATGTAATATCTATGTACGTCAAGCTTCGGGTCTCTACAGTTAGTATCAGAGGAAAGGTTTAGTCAACATTTTGAAACTAGGATGCGAGAACTTTAGTGAGATCCCTAGATATATGTAAAAGGTATGTCCAGGTATGTCACTAAGGTTAAGTATAAGTATAGGTTATAGTCCTATAATTACAGTAACGGTCTTAGAATTAATCCTAAGATGTTAGATACTAAAGGTACTCCCCCTTTATTATATTGTTTTCCCTAGCATGATTTTTTCCTCTCACACTATTCTTTTTGGGTTTTAGATGATGGGTGGAACCCGAAGGAACCATGTT
The DNA here is from genome assembly GCA_963277665.1 of Viscum album. Classification (NCBI taxonomy): domain Eukaryota; kingdom Viridiplantae; phylum Streptophyta; class Magnoliopsida; order Santalales; family Viscaceae; genus Viscum; species Viscum album. Next base: position 1,540,254,720 of record OY728135.1, on the reverse strand, counting down.
GATCCATGCAATGGAAAATGCAATGATTGTCCTCCTGAACAAACAAATGTTATGGGAGATGGAGTGCAAAATCTTCTTGTTATACTTACACAAGCTATGAATCATTCTGGACTTCCAAATGAGCAGAGAAGGGAACAATATTCTATTGAGTCCTTCATGAGGCAACATCCACCTTCATTCAGTGGGTCTTCTGATCCACTTGTTGCTGAACAATGGATTAGTACCACTGAAAAGGTAGTTTTAGTTCTTCAATGTTCTGAACATGATAAAGTCATCTTATCAGTATATCATTCAGAAGGTGAAGCTGATCAATGTTGGAATCTTATCAAGAATAGGAGGCCAAGAGATGAAATTGAGTCCATGGAATGGGACGAGTTCAAGAACTTATTTTTCAATAAGTACTTCCCTCGTATTCTTCGAACAAAGATGGAGAAAGAGTTTCTTGAACTAAAGCAAAATATGATGAATCTGTTGGTGTATACGAAGCGAATTTTACAACTCTTGTAAGGTGTGAATCTGGCTTTATCATCCAACCTGAAAGAAAAGTTGATCGATTCTTCGGTGGCTTAAATACAAATCTTCGAAGGGAATTAGCTATAAGAGACTACAGTAGCTATGAAGAAATTGTGCAGTGTGCTATCAAGGTAGAAATGGAAGTTGGTGTTACATATACATCTCATAGTTTTGACAAGAAACAAAAGATGGAGTTCAAGGAGAAATCTCAGAATAATGGTGAAAAGAAGATGAATGTTTCCTTATGCTCAAAGTGTGGAAAGAAGCATGGTGGAGATTGTCTTAAAGGGACTAGAAAATGTTTTAAGTGTGGAAAACAAGGTCATCGAGCAGCTGAGTGTCGAAGTAGTGGAAAAAGGGTTTCTATTTATGTGAATAAATAAAACATTGTTGAGAACGAACCAACAACACTTCAATGCTTCAAGTGCAAGAAAATGGGGAATTATGCTAATAAATGCCCTAATCCAACGGTTAGTGATGATCGACATGAGCATCCACTTAAGGAAATGGACAAAGGGAAGTCACATGCGATCAATATTGGAAAAGATGTGGTGGAATGATTAAGTGTTTATGTAATGGGATTCCAAAATAATGTTTTATATAGTATCGTGGAATATTGGAATATTTATGTATTGGTCTATTGTGGTTTTCAATAATTTTATGGTACCGTTAACCATGGAAAGTGATTGAGATATTTTTGGAAAAAATATGATATACGCATAATGAAGGGATAAGGATAAAATGAAATGTTTGACAGTATTCATGAGCTCATGACTGATATAAGGAAATAGTTATATCAAGGATTGAGGTTTTGGTATGTGAAAAGAGTTAACTTTTGAGAGCACTCATGTTCTTACTAAGATTCAATGGGTATTAATTTTTCAAGAGAATACATGATTAATGCCTTTGAATGTTTGGAATGTGACCAACAAGACATATCTCATGATATATGGGGATCAATAATGGTATTAACATGCTTGTTATATGAACTCTTCGGTAATCGTTTTCACTATAATATGAGATTGGACAGTAGTATTTTAGATACGCCTAAAGATTGAAATGGATTATGTTGGACATAAGTTAGTATTGTTTTAGGAATGTATTTTTTCTATATTATTTATGGGATGTTATAGTAATGTAGTTTTAGAAATAGGACAACCTGAAGGATGGGCGACAACTCATCGTGTCGGACAAGGCTGTGGGAATCGAACCCACAACCGAAGTGTGACTGTCCTTTATCGCCTACCACTAGCCTACAGGAAGTCCCCATTTAGTAGAAACTAGTTTTATTATATTAGGCAGTATGATATATGAATTATAAGTCCATTTTGGGAACCATATATGATTAATCTCACTATATATGGACTTATGTATTTTTTGATAACTTTTCTAACCTTTTGTTTGAGACAGATGGAATGACCCGTCATTCTATCACATGATCTGATAACACATCACAAATGACAAATTCAACTCCATTTCTTTAATAGATTAAGTGGAAATTGTCCAAAAAACAACCAATGGTGAGATTGTACCAAAATCATGAAAGTATTTCTTCTAATTCCAATTTGATCAACTTTAGGGAAATGATCTTGAAATCCAAAAATGTTGTCCTAGTGCTCTTATATCCGATGAATCACATGGTACCTTATATCGTAAAAAATTTATGTCTTTGTGATTGTTGGATTTCTCATATCCATGTTCTCTACCACTCTCCATTAGAACTTAATAGTTAGATTTTTCTTCCATATCCATATTTTCATCTATGTTCTCCTACGTGGAAACCTAGTGATGAGTTAATTTGGGTAACTTTTACACTTCATACTTTAGTTTTTAAATCAAATTTTTGGTATTCCTTTTTTACTATGTGGGTTTCTATTAAAGAAACTTTCTAGTAGTAAACCATTTATAACCCCGACGAATTTCGAGGGAGAAATTCATTTTAAGGGGGGAGAATGCAACACCCCTAGATTTTATGAAAAATATTCTTTTTAATTTCATTAATGTCTTTTATTGTACGCTACATCAAAAGGAGCTTGCACAACATGCATCCATAACTTTCCTTTCATTACACGCAATCATGACCTTCCTTGATAGCGTGTATAGTATGCAATACCGAGTTTCACTAAACGAGATATTATTATAATGTTATTATGAACTAGCCGTTAGGAATAGTAATACCCACTTTTTGAAGTTTTATAAATTTTTACTGTTAAAATTGACTTCATTTTTGGAGTCGGAATATCGAAATTAGCTTAGGGTGAAATTTTGGTACTTTCGGATAACTTTCATATTCTGATGAATAGTGGAACCACTAAGTGGTAGTTAATAAACTAATTTTTTCATCAAACCTAAATTTTACCGCTTCTGTGAGTGGAATTTCTAAAATCCTAGAGACAAGGTTAATATGAAGGACTAAAATGTGGTTCAATGAGATGAAAATAATTTTTTGTAAAAAGTAACTTTTTACTTTTTTTACCGCGGTTAAAAGTAAATATGGTAATTAACGGTAAAAATGATATTATTATTACTCTAACACATGTCCTAATTCTATTGGATAAGTGTAATTCGGCCAAAAACAACCTTTGGAATAAAATATGTCCATTTAGGCCCACTTGGATTAGATTAGGACATTTATTATTAATTTATTTAAAGAAGGGTTAAAATAGTTAAAATCAAAGTTTAATAACTAAATCATTTTTAATATAGGGTTATACATAAGATAAATTCGACTATAAATATTCATTAGAAATATTAATATATTTCATACATAATTTTAGTTTATTTATAATTTTTAGACTTAAAATAAATTAATTTATATATGAATCAATGATGATCCAGTAATTATCTTATTAATGAAATATTGACATAATTGATGTTATAAATTCCCAAATAAATGTAATTTGAGACTTTTTATGAATTAAAATAATTTTATATGTTAACATGACATGTTAGTATTTATTTAATTAACTTTTTTCGAACTAATCATTCTGTTATGATTTTCAAAAAAATCAATTACCAAATAGTATCAAAATTGACATAAAATAGTTTGTAAAACAAATATAATATTATAAATTTTTATTATATTCCTAAAAATATATGTTTCAGCCAATATACCTATATCATGATTGGTGTATCATTAGTGGACCACTTTAGGGTCTCTTGGATTTATATGGTAAATCTATTAACTATATAATATAAAAATAGAAAGTGACATGGTAAATGTCAATCTAATTAAATAAGAGTTAAAAGTAAACGTTAAGGATTATATAATGACCTAAAATTGTCTAAATTCTATTGGATGAGAGTATTTCGACCCATCCCCTCCTTATCTTCGAAATAAATCAATTTGGGGCTATTAAAAACCGAATATGTCTTTATAATAAAATAATATTTTTAGTTATTCCAAAGGTGACCCTCTCCTCCCTTATAAAAGGGAACCTCCTCCCTCTCTTCCTCACACCAATTTGAGCCTTAAATCTCGTCCAAACCCTGTAAATATATCTTCTCCACTTCTCTAGAAACATCATAGAGGTCCTGGTCTTCTTCAAAGACCACTTTTAGTGCCCTAAGAGGAGGTCTCAAAGAGGTTCTTCAAAGAAGAGGTAATGTCCATTACCGATTCATTCAACTTTATTTCTTCTTCCACATCATCTTCTTAGGTTGTTTCATTATGAAGTAATAACATCAATGTCACTCATATACTGATATGTTATTATAAGTATGAAACAACCCTATTTCACCATCTATCCATCCTACGGAAAATGAAATCACCGCGCGTACGTACGTACGGAATACCGTCTCCACGCCGTGGTGTAGTCTATTTTCCACCACCACCTTACATGGATGGGTATAACGGTGTAAATAATAACTATATATGATTATTTTAAATTGATATTGATTCTTTAATATTATACATACCCTCAAATAAAATTCCACGATCATGGGAATGATATCATCGCTCGTGCGTATGTACGGAATACCGTCTCCACGACGCGATGAGATTCATTCTCAATGATTAACCATTCATAAATGATTATAAAGTATATATAATAAGTAATCATGAAATATATGAAATAATAATGATACTATATTTATGTATATATATGTATGTCATTCAATTAATTCAATTCAATTCAATGAGGAAATGAAAACATCGTTCATGCATACGTACGGCCTACCGTCTCCATGAACGGTGTATTTCTTTGAAATTATCGATCTATTGTATATATGTATATTATAAAAATATATTAAATATAAATCATGTTTTATGTTCTGGAATTAAGTAATCATGATCTAAGTAATCATATGAAAAATTACAACTCAAAACACGGACGACAAATGAAATGATTTTACACAAAACGCTCTTTAACATGGAATTTAAAAAAGAACGGGTAATAAAAAGTCATAAGTGAACCATATATGATATCATAACAATGAATATGATTCTGTAATAAGTCAATGACATTATTTAAATCATTATACAGGAGTTTCGGATACATATGAAGCATATCGGACCTAAGGTAATGGATATTTTTACAAATCTAATTTTTATCCGAGATTGCTTATTCGTAAGTATTTACTGGGGTTATTGCTATCATCCATGTCCATGTTTTATAAAAGTGTATTCATGTATTTTTAAAATCCTTTTTACCCATTTTGACTTTTACCCCATGGTATGGAAGGAATATTTCTTTTATTTACCCTACAAGGTACTTTTTGACTTTTCCGACAAAAGTACGAGAAGAATGTTTTTTTTAACTTATACGGCATGAAAGGATTTTTATGGTTTTATAAAGCCTTATTTTCATGAATCTTCCTCAAAACTAATTCATGAATATTTTCAACAAAATCCTTTTCTTTTAAAATTTCATGGCATTTTGTGAAAAGAAAATTATTTTGAAGAAGAAAGGATATTTTCTTCAAGAATTCATTTCAAGTGTTTTATCAAAACCATTTTCCATCTAAGATGACATTATTTCATATGTGTATTTTTCAAGTATAATGTCTCTATGATTTAAATGGTTTCACTTTTCTTAAGATGAAATATCCATTTGTTTTATATGGATTATATAATGATTGGATGATGTTTATGTAACCCAATTTATTCATTGGGTTATGATGAAAGTTTTAAGTTTATTTTGTGGAACAAGTAAAAATGATTTTATTATGAGATGGGTGGGACTTATATCTCCCTCCAATGAATTGGGTAAAGATTTATATCTCATGAGATAGACATGGATGGATTGGTAAGTTAATCTGGTTCAGTATTTCCGGACTGGAACGAGGAGTGAACTCGATTCAGAAAGGGACTTTGTCCACTAAGATGGTCTTGGAAGCAATGACTTGGCTACTATGGAAATCATTACGTATGCTTAATGGATGCAACAATTACATGTTTTATTCCCAAGCTATTTTATCATGATTTATGATCCATTATGATCTATTCCTTATGTACTTCCATGTTTTAAGTCATTGCTCAAGATTTTGATGTTTAAACATAATGTTCATGTTTTTAGGTTCAAATGTATATGGTATGTTTTATTTTATCCATTCTTACCCTTACTAAGCATTTGAGCTCACCCATTTTATGTTTTATTTTCACCCTAGATTAAAAGAAACGTTTTATGTAAGGAAACAAAAATTGGAAGATCTTTATGGGATATGTTTAAGATCTTTCACCACGATTAGAAGATTACGTTCCATGTTTCCAAAGACACTAAACTATTACGGTCCATGTGTGTATGTTTTTGTTATGTATTATGTATTCCAAAAAAGTAATGTAATATCTATGTACACCAAGCTTCGGGTCTCTACAGTTATTATTTCCACATTTATCACATATGGGAAAATTTTTCATTACCCTCTTACCTTAATCCATCTTTCTCTCTTTCAACCTTTTCTTCACTTATTTCCCTTCAAAGCCGTAGGATTAAGATAATTCTTTACTTATCTTATTAACTCGTGATACTATTTCTTCATATTTTGAGAAGACATGGGAGACTATTTCCCTTCTGAATGTATTCTTAATACGATGAAAGATATGATCCTTATTACTCTTTGGATCATACGTATTGTTGGAGTTCACATTCATTCTAATGGGAGACATTTATATACAATGTCATACACTAGGTCAATTCATGAATTGAAATAAATAATTCCAAACATGTAAAATACCTAACGTAAATTGAACAGTTTATGGATATAATCCAAAATCATAAAAAAATTCAGGAGGTATATACTCGTAAATACTTCATAATTATTTGTAAAGAAAATGAGAATTATCCTAAGAATATTCCTCATGAGTGTTGTAACCAAGAGTGCAGCAAGGCCCGTTGTTGTGCACCAGTTTCTGTTCAAGTCTAGCTCAAAGAAATGTTTTCTGGTTTTACCCCTAGGTATATCTGTGCTAGATCCACCTCTACATTCTCATATCCATAAACTATTCAATTTACATTAGGTATTTTACAATTTTGGAATTATTAATTGCAGTTCATAAACTAACCTAGTGAATGGCATTGTATAGAAATGGCACCCATTATAAGTAATATGAACTCCAGAAAAATATATGATCTAGTGAGTTAGAAGGATAAAATCATTCATGGTATTAAGACAACATTTAGAAGGTAAATAGTCTCCCATGTATTATCAACATATTAATAAATAGTACCATGTGTTAATAAGATAAGTTGATAATTCTATGAGTCATGTGTCTTTGAAGGAAAACAAGAGAAGAAAAGGACGGAAGAGAGAAATATAGATAACTTGAAGAAGGAAAAGGGGGGTTTTCCTATATGTGATTTCTGTGGAAAAAATCACCTTGTTAATGATTAAAGGTAATGGGAGTTTTTTATAAGTGTGGAGAAAAAGTACACCAAGTACGTTATTTCAAGTGTAAGAAAAAATGTTTCAAATGTACAATGCTTCATCTGCATGGAGTTGGGACACTACATGAATCAATGTCCCAGTCATCAGAGAATACCTTAAATGATGTTATTGAATAATAATCATGTTATGATACTACCTCATATAAATAAGAATGACTAGTGTTCTTATATTGTTATTATATAATTATTTCATTTGAGTGTTGTATTAACAATATACTGGTTATATGAATTGTGGAGATAAATAAAGACTGTACTGCAATACTATTTTATTGAGGATTTGAAGTTATATGGTTCTTAGAAATCTGATTTAATAGTAAGCTAAACATTTTGTAAAATACATGGTTGAAGGAAAACAAAAACTTAATATGGTCTCGATAATGAGGTACTGATTTTGGAATAAGAGATGGTTGATTTGAATAAATTATATTGGATATTCTTTACTACCTTTAAACTGATTAATGATTTGTATATTCCATCATTGTCGGAGTTTGCAACATTTTTGGATAGAAGGAATACATCCAGTAGTCTATAAATAATAAGGGAGCATGAATGTAATAAATAAGGTTTTATTAAAATTCAGGACATTGTAGTGTTTTAAAGAATACATGATGAAGGTGTCCACATGTTATTACATGGGAAAAATGATCTTCATTGTGATTACCTTCCTTATAAATTTTGGAATGTGAGTTTGGACAGAAGTATTTTTGATAATTCTAGTTTTAGATTATTTTTGGATATTCATAAAAGAACAACCTGGAGGTCAGGTGGCAACCCGTCGCGTCCGGCAAGGCCGCGAGACTTGAACCCGCAACTGATGGGCGACATGGGTGTATCACCTACCATGACCCATGTGATGTCCTGGATTGAATAATGCATTTTTTTTCTAAAAGGTCTGTTAAATGAATTATAAATTCAGTTTTTGTTGGAACCCTATACGAATAGGATAAATAGACTATTTTTTATGTTTTAGTATCTTTTAGAGTGAAATATGACTCTGTGGTAGAAATTTTTTAAAGGATGGAACTCTACTTGTCAATTATATATTTTTTTCTTATCATATTCTATGAAGAAATTAATTCTTAAACATTAGTTAAGGGATATTATAACTAAAAATGTGTTATCCTAATACCATATGTTTTGTTGAACAGATTATATTTTAAATCATCATAGATTGATGGCTTTGAGGCCGTCAATTCTACAATTGTTTATGACTGATGACCTCAATAAAACCCTATAAATATTTATGTTTTTCCACCAATTATGTGTCTCTAATTTCCACAAATGTTATCCTAATAGAGATCTTAATTTTTGGGTCACTTTTTCATTCCCCTTTTCCTCTAAATAAGACTAAATTTTATTAACCCCATTTCGGATGTGGGTTTTCCAACAATGGTATTTTCTATTTTCAAAAATTTATTTTAAAAAAAAATTCAAATTAATAGGATGAAATTTATTGAAGGGGGGAATAATGTAACACCCCAAGATTTCATAGTACATTATTTTTTCAAAGTAATGCAATAACTTTCACTACACGCAACACTGAGTTCAAGCTCACGACGAATTACCAATCTATCCATTCAAAAGCGGTTATGAATAGTATTAACTAAAATTTGAACATTAAATAATCCTTACAATTTTAGAATCCATATTATGAGTTTATTATAAATAATGTAAGAACAAATTCCTTTCTTTCAGATAAATGAAATATTTTTCAACAATTCCAATTTTACCGCCCTTTAATGGAGAACCCTTTTTAAATCCAATATTTGAAACTTTAAATATTAAATTTGACAAAATAAACCTCTTCTTTAGAATAAAGACGTAAGAATTTAGTTTCAATAATTTTTTGATGTTTTTCTGATAACTTTCATATTTGGGTGAATAGGGAAAATACTATATTTTAACTAAAAACAACTTTTTTAATCAAAAAAATTTATATTGTTGAATTATACATTTTAATATTTTGGAAGTATAATTAGGTTATATTTTTACCATAAAATCCAATTGTGGTCATTGTAATTAATTTCACTTTAAGATTAGACATAAACAAGTGTTAATCTTTTGATAGATATTATTTATTAAAGATACACTTTATAGTTTTGACAACAGAAATTAATTTTAAATTAATTAATGCAACTTCTATGTTTTGAAATTTGTAAAAAAAATAATTCATTTTTTAATTCGGAATATCAAAAATAACATAGGATGAATTTTTGGTATTTTTATGAAAATGTTCAATTTTTGAGGAATAGTGAAAAACACTGAGTTTAGTTTAAAACCAAATTTTTTTAAAATAATTATTTATTTTATTTAAATTTATTTTAGGTAAAAATAGATAAATAATGAATATATAAGTTCAATTTAATTAATTAGTGTTAGTTTATAACAATTTTAGATGTATAAAAACTCTGTTGAACATTTTACCGTCATTATCCACCTCTTAGTAGCATTTACAAATTTACATAAAACATAATTTTACCGCTTCTGCGAGTTGAATTTCAAAAATTCAAGAAAAATGGTTGATATTAGTAAGTAAAATTTGTTTCAATAAGATGAAAATAGTTTTTGTTGAATAGTAGCTTTTTACTTTTATTTACTACGGTTAAAAGTAAATAAGGAAATTAAAGGTAAAAATGATATTATTATTACCCTAACACATGCCATAATTATATTGGATAAGTTTAATTAGACCAAAAACTAAATTTAGGATTAAAATATGATCATTTTGGTCCACTTGGATTAGATTAGGACATTTATTATTATTTAATTCAAAGAAGAGTTAAATGTGTAAAATTCAATGTTTAATAACTAATCCATTTTTAATATAGGGTTACACATAAGCTAAATTCGACATTAAATATTTATTAGAAATACAAAAATATTTCCTACATAATGGTATTTTATTTATATTTCTTAGACTTTAAATAATTAAATTTATATATGACAAAATAATTATGCAGTAATTACCTAATTAGTGAAATATTAAAATAATTGATATTATAAATATCCAAATAAATGTAATTTCAGACTTTTTATAAATTCCACTAATTTTATTGGTTAATATGACATATTTGGGTTGGTTAGATGAATTTTCTTTGAATTAATAAGGCTATTATGAATTTAGCAAAAACAAAATACCAAACAGTGTGAAAATTGACATAAAATAGTTTTTAAAACAAATATTATATTATTAATTGATATTTTATTCCTAAAAATATATGGATAGGAAAAAAGACTTTTATAATGACATTTATATTATTAATGAACCACTTGTTGTTCGCTTGGATGTATATAGTAATATTATTAACCATATAATATAAAAATACAAAGAGACACGTTAAATGTCAAACTATTTAACTAAAAGTTAAATAAAAAAAGATTAAGTTAGTGACCCAAACTTGTCTAAAACCTATAGGATGAGTGTTTTTATACCCCTACCCCCATTATCCTTTAAATAATCCATTTTTCCCCATTATAAACCGAAAATGATTTTATTATAAAATAATATTTCTAGCTTTTCCTTAGGTGCCCCTCACCCCTCTTATAAAAGGGAAATCCCCCTACTCTATAATTGACCCCGTCAAATAAATTTGGCTTCACCAAACCCTACCCAGATACCCTCTAAAATGTCCTCCCTTCATCCTAGAGGCCTTACTTTAGTCAAAAATCCAACCTAAGGAGCCCTTTTGATCTAATCAAAAAGAAGAAACAGAAGAAGAGGTAAATATTTCATCACCTCTTTCAAGTTCCTTTCTTCTTCCACTCCCTCTTTCTTTGTTGTTTCTATTCTAAAATAATAACTCCGGTATCTTTTATATAATGTGATATTATTATAAATATGGTACAACCAAATTAATTATTCTATTCATCCTTTGAATGACATGACACCATACGTTCGTACGTAACGTTTACCGTCTCCACGTCGTGGTGTAATTGTTATTGAACACATTATTATTTCGATTGGTATAATAATTTTCTGTAATTAATGTAAATAATATATATAACATGATAATAATTTTTTATATTCGATATATTATCAAATTATATATTATTATAATATCAAAAAATGATATTGTCGTGTGTGCGTACGTACGGATTACCGTCTCTATGAACGCGATGAGATTCATTCCTGATCATATCCATTCAAGACTAATTTTCATTTGATTATTAAAAATAATGTTTAAATACATGATATAATTCATGATATGAATAAGATACATCCCATCCGCAAAACATATGTCTAACATAACAAACAATATAAAAGAAAATGAATTCGTTAATGCCCAAAACGATGATAATACTATGATTTTATTAACAAAGCAATGTTAAAAGATCATATATGATATCATATTAATGTATATGATTCTTGTATAATTTAATAACAACTATATCACTATTATACATGAGGTTAACCTAAATTTTACCAAGAAAAAGTAGAAGGGAGGTGTTAATTTTACAATCTATTTTTTTCGAGGTTGTTTTTATGTAAGTTTTTACTAGGACCACTTTATCATCCACATCCATGTTTCTTAAAAATGTATTTCAAAACATTTTTAGTATTTACTAGAATATTGGTTAAAATAATTTATATCCTTGTTTTACTTTTATAAGATGTTTATAAATGAATCTATATGTCGTTTTCCAAATAAAGTCCATTATAACCTTTTCATCAAAATTAAAGTAAGAATGTCTTTTTTTAACTTATATGGCGGTTGTGGCTATTTTCCGTCATTATAACATCGTCGAAGATTCCATTACAAGATTATAAGAATATTTTCAAATATAAATGTTTCTTTTATAATTACGTGACATTTAAATGATTTCAAAATATAAGGAGATATTTCTCTAAGAAGGTTTATGATTTCATCTATGTCATTATCCTTTGATTGATTTTAAGTTTGTTTGAAGTTGATTTATAATGATACTAAAAAATCCATATTGTATTGAAGGTTTTTATGTTATGTTTTTCTATGGATGTGTTATTTCATTACATTCATGGTTTATGGATATATTATTGACATTTTATTTTTTTTTTTTAATACGAATGTTTATGTTATGTTTAAACATTTTCATATGAGGAATGCATTGGACATAGTAAGGGACGAGTGGAGCACGCTATAGCTCCTGGATGCATCGGTAGGTCTCATGAGACAAAATAGTGTCTTGGCACAAGGCCTTGAAAAAATATTATTTGTATCCTTGGCACAAGGATTTGACTATGTGGTTATGAAAGTCTGGCATTATGCATTCCATCATTATGAAAGTTGTTGTTGATATTTTTTGTGATTATTCGACTAGTAGAATATCCATGGGAATAATTAAATAGAATTATCTGATTTTTATCTTTTCATATTATTATTATGTTCAAGTTTAAAAGGATTTTGTTTTAGTATTATACATTGACATAAATGTTTATTCTTATTTATGAGTGTTTCCACTATATTTTTATCCTTACTAAGCATCTGAGCTCACCCCTTTCTAGGTTTAATTTTTCCCACGATACGATTAAGAATATTATAACTGACCTGTAGAGATAGTCTATAGGATCTCAGTGTAATTCCCCAACCCCAGTTACCCAGAGTCGGTGCATTATTACATAACATTGGCATGATACAAGGAAATCATGTCCTGAAACACCGATCCGTTTAGTAGCCTTGGAAATAATAGATACATTCATAAGGTTTACATTACAACATAAAATAAAAAAAAACATCAACATTGTTTCCATAGACAATACTGAGATCCCAGAGACTATCCATGCAGGTCAGTCATAATATAATTCTTCCCATCCTGGGAAAAATAAAATATAGAAAGAGGTGAGCTCAAATGATCAGTAAAGATAACAACATAGTGGAAACATTAATAAATTAGCATAAGAAATTAAGTCAACATATAAGACTAAAAAATCATTTTAAACTTGAACTTCAGCATAATATGGAAATGATAAAAATTAAATAATGAAATTTACTTATTCACATAAATATTCTACTAGTCGAATAATCACATGCAATATCAATAGCCACTTTCAAAATGATATAATGCATAATGCCAGACATTCATAACCACATAGTCATTGCCTTGTGCCAAAACTAAAAATATGATTTTTTCAAGGCCTTGTGCCAAGACACTATTTTGTCTCAAGAGACCTACCAATGCATCGAGGATCTATATCGGGCTCCACCTGTCATATACTAAGTCCAATGCATTCCTCATATGAAAAGTTTTAATCATAACATAAACATTCGTATTAAAAATGGCATACAACATGTCAATAATTTATCCATAAAGAAAAAATTGTATGAAATAACACATCCACAGTCAAACATATCACAAAACCTTCAATACAATATGGAAGTTTTGTATCATAATAAATCAACTGCAAAAAAACATAAAATCCATCAATGGATGTTGACATAGATGAGATCAAAACCTCTTTATAGAAATATATCGTTCTATATTGAATACATTTAAAAGTCACGTTATTATAAAAGAAAACAATTATATTTTAAAATATTCTTATAAGCTTGTAAGGTAATATTTGATGATGTTACAACAGTGGAAAATAGCCTCACCCGCCGTATAAGTTATAAAAACATTCTTACCTTAAATTTGTTGAAAAGGTCAAAAAGTACCTTGTTTGGAAAACGATGGATGGATTCCTTGAATTTTTTTTATAAAAGTCAAACAAGGATATAAATGACTTTAACCCATAGTCTTGTAAATGGTAAAAATGTTTTGAAATACATTTCTATGAAACATGGATGTGGATGATTAAGAGGTCCCAATAGATACTTACATAAAAAAACCTCATATAATAAAGAGATTGTGAAATTATATCATACCATGTACTTCTCCTTGGTTGAGGGTAGGTTAACCTCTTGTATAATGGTAAAAAAAAATTATTAAATTATAAAATAATCATATACATTAATATGATATCATATATGATCCTTTAACATTTCTTTGTTAATAATATCTTAGTATTATCATTTTTTTGGTTGTTAATGGATTCATTTTACATTATATTCTTTGTTATGTGAGTCATATTTGTAGTGGATGGGATGTATCTAATTTATATGTGGAATGATATAAAGTCTTTAAACTTTGTTTTTAATCATAAAATAAAAATTATTCTTGACTGTATACGATGGGGAATGAATATCATCGTGTTGGCGGAGACGGTAATCTGTACGTACGCACGAGAGACAATGTCAATATTTTAATATTAAAATAATATATAATTGGATGGTATATAATATATACAGAATCATTATCTTGTTATATTTATTATTTAAATCAATTACACATCATTATTATACCCATCCAAATAATAATGTATTGAATAACAATTACACCACGACGTGGAGACAGTAAGTCGTACGTACACACATATGGTGAATGTTATTCAAAGGATGAATTGAATAATGAATATTGTTGTACCATATTTATAATAACATCACAGTATATAGAAGATACTGGAGTTATTATTTTATAGTGGAAACAACTAATAAATTGGAAGTGGAAGAAGAAAGAAACTTGAAATCGGTGATGAAATATTTACCTCTTCTCCAAGTTCTTCCCTTTGATTTCATCAAAATGGCTCCTTAGGATGCCATTATTACTAAAGTAAGGACTCTAGGATGAAGGGAGGATAGTTTACAGAGGATTTGGGCAGGGTTTGGATGAGCCAAATTGCATTGAAGGTGTGAATTAGAGAGAAGTGGGATTACCCTTTTATAAGAGTGGTGAGGGGAACCTTAGGAAAAGCTAGAAATATTATTTTATAATAAAATCAGTTTCGGTTTCTAATGGCTCTAAAAAGGTTTATTTAAAGGATAAGGTGTGGAGGGGTCTAAAACCACTCAACCAATAGGTTTTAGATAGTTTTGGGTCACTATATTAACATTATCTTTTAGATTTTACTCTTAGTTAAATAGTTTGACATTTACTATGTCTCTTTGTATTTTTATATTATATGGTTTATAAACTAACTATATACTTCCAAGAAAACCCCAAGTGTTTCATTAATGATACAAATATCATTATAAAATACTTTTGGCTGAACATTAGATTTTTAGGAAAAGAATATAAATTAATAATATAAAATTTGTTTTAAAAACTCTTTTATGTTAATTTTGAAACTATTTGATATTTTGTTTTTTCTTAATTTATAACAGCATTATTACTTCAAAAAAACTCATATAACCAACCCTAATATGTCATATAAACCTATAAAATTAGTTTAATTCATAAAAAATTTCAAATTACATTTATTTGGATTTTTATAATATCAATTAATTTAATATTTCATTAATTAGGTAATTAAGACATCATCATTTGGTCATAAATAAATTAAATTATTTAATGTATAAAAAATACAAAATAAAATACCATTATGTAGGAAATTTTTTTATCTTTCCAATTAATATTTATAGTTTAAATTATTTTATGTGTAACCCTATATTAAAAATGTTTTAGTTATTAATCATTAAATTTAACACTTTTAACTCTTCTTTGAATTAAATAACAATAAATGTCCTAATCTAATCCATGTGAACCTAAAGGATTAGTTTTTTTCTAAGGTTATTTTCGGTCAAACTACACTTATAAAATAGACTTAGGACATTTTTTAGGTTAATAATAATATCATTTTTACCCTTAATTATCCTATTTACTTTTAACCATGGAAAATAAAAGTCAGAAATTACTATTCACCAAAAATTATTTTTATCTTATTTAAACACATTTTACTTACTAATATCAACTATGTCTCTCAGATTTTTGAAATTAAATTCACAGAAGCGGTAAAATTATGTTTTATTTAAATTTGTAAATGCTATTAGTAGGTTGGTAAAAGACGATTAAAATGTTCAATAATGTTTTTTTATATCTAAAATTATTATAAACTGACATTGATGAATTACATTGAATTTATATAGGTATTATGTATCTATTTTGACCGAAAAAAAATTTAAATAAAATAAATAATTATTTAAATAAAAATTGTGGTTTAAACAATAACTCAGTGTTTTTCACTATTCATAAAAAATTGAATGTTTTCATAAAAATACAAAAAATTCACTCTAAGCTAATTTAGATATTCCAAATCCAAAAAATGAAGTCCATTTTGAAAGATGAAATTTATAATATTTCAAAAAGTGGATATTACTATTCATAATGACCTGTTTGATTGGTCACGGTGTGTTAGAATCTCAAAGTTGTGTGCAATGAAAGCTATTACATTATTCAAAGGTAAATGTATCGTGGAAGCTTGGGGTGTAACATTCCTCCCACCCTTTAAAAATTTTAGCCTCACAAATTTTTGAAATTTGTCTTGGGAATATAATTGAAAGTCTCACATCAGAAAACCAGCCAACAAATCTATCACTTTAAAAAATAAAGATAAGTACAAAGGTCACCCGAAAAAACCCATACTAGGATTTCATGTAAGAAAACCAAGATATAAAAGATAAAGTAAGTGTCAAATTCTAATGTAAAGGGATAGAAAACATGATCCGGAGAACATTAACAACAAGAAAACCACAAACTTTTGATGGGAAAAATGGTCATTAGTTTCTCAGTATGAAAAGTAAACAAACAACGTTTCTTTGTTTTAAGTTAAATTTCATAAAGATGAGGAATTTATTTATGAGATTGATTTAGAAAATAAAGACATATACTTACTTTTTAATTAGAGTTTCATTATTTAATAAATTTCTACCACTAACTCATTTTTTTAAACAATGAGTATTTAAGATGTCTTGGTCACACCAGAAGAGCTAGAATCAACTTCTAGAGAATCACATGATCCAGAAAGGCTAAACTATATATTTACATTGTCTATAGAGATTAATCAAACCAAAACAGTTAGTAAATGATCATATGATCCCCCAAAAGGATATTCCTTTAGGGAAAAAACTAATCATCATTTCTAAAATTAAACCAGCAATACCCCAAGGTTAAATAAATACCATTCAATAAAAAAATTCCTTAAAATACTTCAATATAATCCAGACTAATATTGAAACCCAAAACATAGAATAATTTGGTTATGTAGTCTTCCATGTTAAATTGTATCTCCAAATGACATTGACTACTCAAAAAGTCACATACTTAAAAGTAATTAACCTAATCACATATTCTCTATTATAGGTTAGTCATTTCCCTAAATATCCCAAAACTCTATAAATCCACAATAAAAACATAATAAAAATCCACCATTACTCCTCAAATGAAATTCCATCGTATTCTATTTTCCTTAGGCATATAGTGTTCCAAACAGAGCGAACATATTTCAAGATAACATTTATTCCTTAATCCCCAAATCATTTTTCTATACTAAGGGAATTAATTCGATAAGACATAAGATCCTAAATAAACATATTATTGATCAATAAAATCATTTAACTAAAAATAATTAGTCACACTAACCAGGGACTTCACATAGTCCATTGGTAGGAGAGAAATCCCAATTGCACTCTGGTTTTGGGTTTGGTTCCCAGAGCATTGTCTGACGCGATGGGTTGTCACATTGACTGTGTGTTGTCCATTTTAAAAAAACTATATTTTATAACATTACCAAAATGAGATAAATTCCTCAAAATAACCATAACATAATTTAACCACAAATTTTATATCATACATTACATTTTCATCCGAACATATAATAACTTATAATTGCCTCAAACCCAATGATCATATAAAACCAAATGGTTATTTATAACTATATCCCAGAGTTGGTGAATTATTTTAATGAAATGGCATGATATAAGGAAATCATGTCCCAAAAGACTGATTAGTTTTGTAGCATTGGAAATACTATATACATTCATAAGGTTTACATTATATCATAAAATGTAAAACTGCAACAACATTGTTTCCATAGACAACACTAAGATCCAGTAGACTATCCCTGTAGGTCAGTCATAATATAATTCTTCGCATCCTGAGAATAATGAAACATAGAAAGGGGTGAGCTCATATGCACAGTAAGGATAATAAAATAGTGGAAACTTTCATAAATAAGCAGAAACATTTAAGGCAATGCATAAGAATAAAAAAAGTCTTTTAAACATGAACTTCAGCATAATATAGAAAATATAAAAATAAAATAATTCCATTTACTTATTCACATGGATATTCTAACAGTCAAATAATCACATGAAATATCAATAGCCACTTTCATAATGATGGAATGCATAATTACATACTTTCATAACCACATAGTCAAGGCCTTGTGCCAATACTACAAATTATATTTTGTCAAAGTCTCGTGCCAAAACAGTAGTTTGTCTCATAAGACCTGCAGATGCATCGGGGAGCTATAGTGGGCTCCTCCCGTCACTTTCTAAGTCCAATTCATTCCTCATATGGAAAGTTTTAGACATAACATAAACATACGTATGAAAACAAGAATAAAAAATGTCAATACTTTATTTTTAATCGATGAATGGTGTAAAAATAACACATCCACTGTCAAACATATCACAAAAACCTTCAATACAATATGTAATATTTGTATCTTAATAAATCAACTTCAAATAAGTTTGAAATCCACAAAAGGATGTTGACATAAATGAAAATGATTTGTAAAAATCTTTCAAAGAAATATCCCTTTTTCATGAAAACATTTAAAAGTCACAAAATTTAGAAAGAAAGACATTTAAATACAATTTTCATTAAAATTGTCCCATACCACTTTGAAACTTTTGAATGGAATTTTCATTTTTAAAACATTCATGTACATATAAATAAATCCTTAAAAACCTTTTTGGAAACATGGACATTAATAAGAATGATTTAGAAGAATAAATATTTAAAACATTTGAAATGATGTTTTAGTAAAAAATACCCTTAAACTAATCCCTTTGAAAACACTTTCCTGAAACATGTAAATGGATAATAAATATGTCCCAGTAGATACTTACGTAAAAACAACCTTGGATAATAAAATAGATTTTGAAATTAATCCTTACCTTGTACTTTTCCTTGGTCGAAGGTAGGTTAAAGTCATGTATAATAGGGAAATAATTGTAATTAAAAAATAAAAGAATCATATACATTAATATGATATCATATATAATCTTTTAACATTGCATTGTTAATAATATCTTAGTATTTTCGTTGTTTTGGTTGTTAACGGATTCATTTTCCTTTATATTATTTTTTATATGAGTGATATTTTTTATATATGGGATGTATCATATTCGTATCCAGAATTATATAAAGTCTTTAAACATTATTTTTAATCATCTAATGAAAATTAGTCTTGAATAGATACGATGGAGAACGAATCTCATCGTGTTCGTAGAGACCGTAATCCGTACTTACACACGAGCGACAATATCATTTTTTAACATTAAAATAATAAATAATTGGATGTTATATCATATATACAGAATAATTAGCACGTTTTATTTATTATTTACATCAATTACCCATCATTATTATACTCATCCCAATAATAATGTATGAAATAAAAATTACACCAAGATGTGGAGACGGTAAGCCGTACGTACGCACGTATAGTGGCATGTCATTCAGTGAATGGATAGAATATTGAATTAAGTAAAAAAATATTTATAATAAAATTAAATTATATATAATATAATGGGGTTATAATTTTATAATGGAAACAAAAAGAAAAAGGAAGTGGAAGAATAAAGGAACTTGAAAGAGGTGATGAAATATTTACCTCTTCATTGGGTTCTTCCTTTTGATTTGATCAAAAGGGCTCCTTAAGTAGGATATCTAACTAAATAATGGCCTCTTCGATGAAGGGAGGATATTTTATAGGGTATTGGAATAGATTTTTTCCAAGCCAAATGTATTTGAAGGTATGAATTAGAGAGAAGTGGTAGTTCCCTTTTATAAGAGTGGTGAGGGGCACCTTAGGAAAGGTTAGAAATATTATTTAATAATAAAATGATTTTCAATTCCTAATGGCCCCAAAATATATTATTTAAAGGATAAGGTAGGTATTGGTCTCAAAACACTCTTCTAATAGGTTTTAGACAGGTTTGGGTCAATATATTAACATTATCTTTTATATTTAACTCTTAGTTAAATAGTTTGACATTTACCATGTCTCTTGGTATTTTTATATTATATGATAAATAAACATACTATATGCTTCGATATAACCCCAAGTGGTTCATTAATGATACAAATATCGTTATATATGTCTTTCGTCTGAGCCTTAGATTTTTAGGATTAGAATATTAATTAATAATATAATATTTTTTTAAAAAAACTCTTTTATGTCAATTTTGACACTATTTGGTATTTTGTTTTCTCTAAATTCATAACAACATTATTACATCAAAGGAAATTACTATAACCAAAAATAATATTTAATATTAACATATAAAGTTAGTTTAATTATTAAAAAGTCTCAAATTACATTTATTTGGATATTTATAATGTCAATTATTTTAATCTTTCATTAATTATGTAATTAATGCATAATTATTGTGTCATAAATACATTAAATTATTTAATGTATAAAAAATAAAAATAAAATACCATTATTTAGGAAATATTTTTATCTTTCTAATGAATATTTATAGTTGAATTTATCATATGTGTAACCCTATATTACAAATGTTCTAGTTATTAAACAATGATTTTAACTCTTTTAACTCTTCTTTGCATTAAATAATAATAAATGTCATGATCTAGTCCATGTGGACCTAAAGTATCATATTTTATTCCTAAGGTTATTTTTTGTCTAATTAAACTTACCCAATAGAATTTGGACATGTGTTAGGGTAATAATAATATCATTTTTACCCTAAATTAGCCTATTTACTTTTAACCGTGGTAAATAAAAGAAAAAAGTTACTATTCACCAAAAACTATTTTCATCTTATTGAGCCAAATATTACATTTTGGTATCAACCATGTCTCTTAGAATTTTAAAATTCAACTCACATAAGTGGTAAAATTACATTTTATGTAAATTTGCAAATGCTCCAAGGAGGTGGGTAAAGACAGTAAAAAGTTCAATAAAATTATTATATATCAAAACTTATTATAAACTGACTATAACTAATTACATTGAACTTATATAGGTATTATATATCTATTTTGAGCTAAAATAAATAAATATATAATAAATAATTATTTAAATAAAAATTCGGTTTTAAACTATAACAAAGTGTTTTTCACTATTCATCAAAAATTGAAGGTTTTCAGAAAAAATACAAAAATTTCACCCTAAGATAATTTTGATATTCAGAAATCAAAAATGATTTCTATTTAACCAATTTCAAAACATATAAGTAACATTAATTAATTTAAAATTAATTCCCGTTGTCAAAACCAAAAAGCATATTTTTACGAAATAATAACTATCAAAAGATTGACACTTGTTTATTTTAAATTTTAATTTTTAATTACTTAAAATGACCATCATTTGATTAAATGGTTAAAATATAATCTGTGTATACTTCCAAATCATTAAAATATATAATTCAACACAACAAATTATTTTGATTAAAAAAGTAGTTTTCAGTTAAAATATCGTATTTTTCACTATTCACAAAAATATGAACGTTATCAGAAAAACACCAAATATTTATTGAAAATAAAATCTTATGTCCTGATTCTTAATGGGAAGTTCATTTTGTAAAATTGAATATATAAAAGTTTTGAATATTGGATTTAAAAATTTTTTTCCATTAAAAGATGGTAAAATTGCATTATTTGAAAAATTATTATTTTATCTGAAAAAAATGAATTTATTCTTACATTGTGTCCATGAAACTCATAATATGGATTCTAAAATTATAATTATTACATAAAGTTCAAAATTCAGTTAATAATATTCCTAACCGCTTTTAAACGGCTAGATTGGTAAGTCATGGTGTGTTTGAACTCATTGTTGTGTGTAGTGTAAGTTATTACAATACTTTGAAGAAATAGTGTACTATGAAATCATAGGGTGTTACATTCTTCACACTTTCAATAAATTTTATCCTCGCAATTTTGAAATTGTTCTTTTAAAATAAAAGGTTGAAAATAGAAAATATTTTTGTGGGAAAACCCACATTGAAAATTGGGTTAATAAAATTTAGTCTTAATAAGAGGAAAGATAAATGAAAAAGTCACCACCAAATTATGATCTTGATTTGGAGAACATTGATGGAAATTAGAGACACATAATTCAATTAAAAATGTAAATATTTATAGGGAGTGATTGAGGTCATTAGTCACAAACAATTGTAGAATTTAGGGCCTCAAACACATCAATCTATGATGATTTAAAATATCATCTGTTCAACAAAACCTAAGGTATTACGATAACACATTTATGTTTTAAGATCCCTTAACTAAAGTTTAATAATTAATTTCATCATAGAATAAGAGAAGAAAAAAATATATACTTGACAAGTAGAGTTCCATCCTTTAACTAATTTCTACCACAAAATCATCTTCCACTGTAAAAGATAATACATCTAAAAAATATTCTATTTATCCTATTCGTATGGGGCTCCAAAAAATGAAGTCATAATTCATCTACCAGAGCATTTAAGAAAACTACATTATTCATTCCAGGACATCACGTGGGCTAGTGGTAGGTGATACAACCTTGTCGCCCTTCGGTTGCGGTTTTAATTCTTGCGGCCTTGTCGGACGTGACAGGTTGTCTCACGACCTCCAGGTTTTCATTTAATGGAAATACAAAAATAATCTCAAACTAGAATTATCCAAAATACTTATATCCAAACTCTCACAGTCCAAAATTTATAATAAAGGTAAACACAATGAAGATCCTTTTGTCCAAGTAATAACACGTAAACACCTTCATCACATATTCTTTTAAAACAATGAAACATCTTGAATTACCATAAAACCATATTGATTACATTCATTATCCATTATTCCTTATAGAATGCTGGATATAATCCTTCTATACAAAAATTTTTTAAACTCCAACAATGTTGGAATATACAAATCAGTAATCATTTTCAAGGTATTCAAGAAAATATAATATAATTTATCCGAATCAATCATCTGTTATTCAAAAATCAATATGTCATTATCGGGACCATATTAAGGATTACATTTCTATCAAACATGTATTTTCCAAAAAGTTTATCTTTCTATTAGGTCACTTATATTAGAACCATATAATCTCAAATCCTCAATAAAATAGTACTGTGTATAATCCTCATTTATCTCCATAATTCATATAACTAGTATATTACTGATACAACACTCAAATGAAATAATTCTATAATAACTACATAAGAACACTAGTTATTCCTCTTCATCTGAGGTAGTATCATAACTTGATTATTATCCAATAGCATCATTTACAATATAATCTGATGATTGGGACATTGATTCGCGTAGTGTCCCAACACCTTGTTGATGAATCTTCTTACATTTGAAACCTTTTTCTTACCCTTGAAATCATGTACATGGTGTCCCCTTTCTCCAATCATATAACAAACTCTCATTCCCTTCAATAATTTACCATGGTGATTCTTTCCACAGTTATCACATATGGGAAAATACTTTTTCCCCTCTTTCATTTATCAATATTTCTCTCTTCCATCCTTTTCTTCTCTTTCTTCCCTTCAAAGCTACAGGATTCAGAGAATTATTTACTTATCTTATTAACATATGATACTATTTCTTCATATGTTGAGAATACATGGGAGAGTATTTCCATTCTATGTGTTGGGTTAATACCGTGAAAGATATCAACCTTCTTACTCTTTGGATCATACGTTTTGCTAGAGTTCAAGATCCTTCTACTGGGTGCCATTTCTATACAATGGCATACCCTAGGTCAGTTTATGAATTGCAATGAATAATTTCAAACACGTAAAATACCTCATGAAAATTTAATATTTTATGTATATAATCCATAATCATAAAAATATTTTCTTTGAGGAGTTATATACTCTTAAATCCTTCATAATTATTTGTAAAGAAAATGAGAATTATCCTAAGCATATACCCCAGGAGTGTCGTAACCAAGAGTGGAGAAAGGTCTATTGTCATGCTCCAGCTCCCATTCGAGTCTAGCTCAAAGTGGTGTTTTCATGTTTTACCCCTTGGTACATCTTTGCCAAATCCACATTTACCTGCTCGTATCCAGATGGGGATGTATTTCTTAAAAAACTCACAAAATCACTACAATACAAAAATTCTAGGAAGTTATTATATACTAATCCTCAATGTCTATCTTAGGGCTATGTGCTCTAATCAGAGTTTATCTAAATCTAGTTTCCAAGGTTTGTACAAAACTTCTTCTGATACCAACTGTAACACCCTGGCCCCAAAATCCTAGAGTCTATTGGTTATTTAAATACATTGGCATTATACAAGGAAATCATGTCCCAAAAGATTTATTAGTTTAGTATCCTTGGAAATACTAGACGCATTCACAAGGTTTACATTACATCATAAAATGGAAAACTAAAACAACAATGTTGCCATATACAACACTAAGATCCCATATACTATCCATATAGGTCAGTCAAAATATACTTCTTCGCATCCTGAGAAAAATAAAACCTAGAAAGGTGTGAGCTCAGACACTCATTAAGGATAAAAAACTAGCATAAACTTTCATAAATAAGAAAAAACATTTAAGGAAATGTATAAGACAAAATAAAAATCCTTTTAAACATGAACTTAAACATAATATGGAAAATATAAAAATCAAAAATTTCCATTTACTTATTCACTTGGATATTCTACTAGTCAAATAATCACATGAAATATCAATAGCCACATTCATTATGATGGAATGGATAATGCCAGACTCTCATAACCACATAGTCTAGGCCTTGTTACAAGACTACAAATAAGATTTGGTCAAGGCCTTGTGACAAGACACTAGTATGTCTCATGAGACCTACTGATTCATCGAGGAGCAATAGTAGGATCTAGCTGTCACTTACTAAGTCCAATGCATTCCTCATATTAAAAGGTTTAAACATAACATAAACATTCATATTAAAACTATCATATGAAATGTCAATAATTTATATATAAATAATGAATTTTGTAAAAATAATAAATCCACAGTCAAACATATCACAAAACCCTTCAATACAATATGGACTATTTGTATCATAATAAATCAACTTCCAACAAGTTTAAAATCCATCAAAGGATGTTGACATAGATGAAACTTTTTTCCAAAACTCTTTGAGAGAAACATCCCATTTTCATGAAAACATTTAAAAGTCACAAAATTTAGAAATAATAAATTTAAAGACATTTTTCAATAATATTTTCCCATACCACTTTGAAACTTTTGAAAGGAATTAACATTTTAAAAACATTCATGTCCATATAAATTAATCCTTAGAAGCAATTTTGAAAACATGGAAATTAATGAGAGTTATTTAGAAAAAATAAATATTTAAAACATTATAAATGATGTTTTAGTAAAAAATTCCCTTAAAATAATACCTTTGAAAACTCTTTCATGAAAAATGGACATATATAATAAAATGTCCTAGTAGGTACTTATGTAAAAACAACCTTGGATAATAAAGAGATTGTAAAATTAACCCTTACCTTGTACTTTTCCTTGGTTGAAGGTAGGTTAACCTCCTGTATAATGGTGAAATAAATTTTATTAAATTATATAAGAATCATATACATTAATAGGATATCATATATGATCTTTTAACATTTCTTTGTTAATAATATCTTAGTATTATTGTTGTTTTGGGTGTTAACGGATTCGTTTTCCTTTATATTCTTTTTAATGTGAGTCATATTTGTTATTTATGGGATGTATCTTATTCATATATATAATTATATAATTAACTTTAAAAATATTTTTAATCATCTAATGAAAATTAGTCTTGAATGGATACAATGGAGAATGAATCTAATCGTGTTCGTGGAGACGGTAATCCGTATGTACGCACGAGCGACAATATCATTATTTTGAAATTAAAATAAAATATAATTGGATGTTATATCATATATACAGAATCATTATCATGTTATATATTTTATTTACATCAATTACACATCATTATTATACCCATCCTAATAATAATTTATTGAATAACAATTACACCACAACGTGGAGACGGTAAGTCGTACGTACGCACGTATGGGAACATGTCATTCAAAGGATGGATAGAATAATGAATTTGGTTGTACCATATTTATAATAACATCATAGTATATATAATATATTGTATTTATTATTTTATAATGGAAACAGCTAAGAAAAAGGAAGTGTAAGAAGAAAGGAACTTGAAAGAGGTGATGAAATATTACATCTTCTTCGGGTTCTTCCTTTTGATTTGATCAAAAGGGATCATTAAGTAAGATTTGTGACTAAATAAATGCCTCTAGGATGAAGGGACGATAGTTGAGAGGGTATTTGGGTAGAGTTTGTCCGAGCCAAAGGGCTTAGAAGGTATGAATTAGAGAGAAGGAGGAGTGGCCTTTTATAAGAGGGGTGAAGGGTACCTTAGGAAAAGCTAGAAATATTATTTTATAATAAATACATTTTCGGTTTCTAATGGCTCCAAAATGTATTATTTAAAGTATACGGTGGGTATGGGTCTAAGACCTCTCATTAAACAGGTTTTAGACAGGTTTGGGTCACTATATTAACTTTATCTTTTATACTTAACTCTTAGTTTAATAGTTTGACATTTACCATGTCTCTTTTTATTTTTATATTATATGGTTAATAAACTTACTATATACATTCAATTGAACCCCAAGTGGTTCATTAATGATATAAATATCATTATATAAGTTATTTTTCCGAACCTTATATTTTTAGGAATATAATATTAATTAATAATATAATATTTGTTTTAAAAACTCTTTTATGTCAATTTTGACACTATTTGGTTTTTTTGATAAATTCTTAACATCATTATTATGTCAAAAAAAAATTTAATCAACCCTAATATTTCATATTAACCAAGAAAATTATTTCAATTCTTAAAAAGTCTCAAATTTCATTTATTTGGATATTTATAATGTCAATTATTTTAATCTTTAATTAATTAGGTAATTACTTCATCATCATAGTGTCATAAATAAATTATATTTTTTAATGTCTAAAAAAAATACCATTATGTAGGAAATATTTTTATCTTTTTAATGAATATTTATAGTCTAATTTTTCTTATGTGTAACCCTATATTAAAAATGTTTTAGTTATTAAACATTGATTTTAACTCTTTTAACTCTTCTTTAAATTAAATAATAATAAATGTCCTAATCTAATCCAAGTGGATATAAAAGATCATATATTATCCCTAAGGTTGTTTTTGGTCGAATTACACTTATCCAATAGAATTTTGACATGTGTTAGGGTAATAAAAATTTCATTTTTACCCTAAATTACCCTATTTAATTTTAACCATGGTAAATAAAATCAAAAAGTTATTATTCACTAAAAATCATTTTCATCGTATTGAACCATATTTTACTTAATGTTATCAACCGTGACTCCTAGATTTTTGAAATTTTACTCACACAAGTGGTAAAATTGAGTTTTATGTAAATTTGCAAATGTTCCTAGGAGGTGGGTAAAGACGGAAAAAAGTTCAATAAAATATTTATATATATAAAGTTATTATAAAATACCTCCAATGAATTAAATTGAACTTATATAGGTGTAATGTCTCTATTTTGAAATAAAATAAATTTAAATAAAATAAATAATTATTTAAATAAAAATTTGGTATTAAACTATAACTCAGTGTTTTTAACTATTCATCAAAAATTGAAAGTTTTCATAAAAATACAAAAAATTATCCCTAAGATAATTTTTATATTCCAATTTCAAAAATGAATTATATTTTACCAGTTTTAAAACATAGAATTTGAATTAATTAAGTTAATATTAATTCCCATTGTCTAAACCAAAAAGCGTATTTTTAAGATATAATAACTATCAAAAGATTGAAACTTGTTTATGTCCAATATTAATGTGAAATTACTTACAATGACCATAATTGGGTTAAATAGTAAAAATAAAATCTAATTATACTTATAAACTATTAAAATGTATAATTAAACACTACAAATTACATTGATTAAAAAAGTTTTTTCAGTAAAATTATTGTATTTTCACTATTCACCCAAATATGAATGTTATCCGAAAAACATCAAATATTTATTAAAACTAAATTCCTATTTCCAGATTCTAAAGAAGAAGTTTATTTTGTAAAATTTAATATATAATAGTTTTAAATATTTTATTTAAAAATTACACAAATTACGTGATTGCAAGGATAAGAAAAATAGTTTCCAATGTACAATGCTTAATCTGGAAAGAGTTGGGACACTACACGAATTAATGTCCCAGTCATCAGAGTATTCCTTAAATGATGATATTGGATAATAATCGAGTTATGCTAATAACTCATATGAAGAGGAATGACTAGTTTTCTTATGTTTTTATTATATAATTATTTCATTTGAGTTTTGTATCATCAATATTCTGGTAATATGAATTGTGGAGATAAATAAGGATTGTACTGCAGTACTACTTTATGGAGGATTTGAGATTATATGGTTCTAATAAAAGTAACATAATATTAATCTATACTTTTCGGAAATTACATGGTTGAAGGAAAGGTAATCCTTAATATGGTCCCGATAATGAGGTAGTGATTTTGGAATAAGAGATGGTTGATTCGAATAAATTATATTGGATATTCTTGACTACCTTGAAACTGATAAATGATTTTTATATTCCATCATTGTTGGAGCTTACAAAATTTTTAGAGAGAAATAGTATATCCAGTATTTTATAAGGAACAATGGAGCATGATTGTAATAAATAAAGTTTTATGGTAATTCAGGATGTTGCGGTGTTTTAAATGAATACATAATGAAGGCGTTCACATGTTATTACGTGGAAAAAAGGATCTTCATTGTGTTTTCCTTCCATATAAATTTTGGACTCTATTTTTGGACCGATGTATTTTGGATAATTTTAGTTTGAGGTTATTTTTCGATTTCTATAAAAGGACAACCCAGAGGATGGGTGCATTATTACATAAATGTTGGCATGATACAAGGAAATCATGTCCCAAAAGACCGATCAGTTTAGTATCCTTGAAAATACTAGATACATTCATAAGGGTTACATTACATCACAAAATGAAAAAAATACAAAAACATTGCTTCCTTAGACAACATTGAGATCCCATAGACTATCCCTATAGGTCATTCATAATATACTTCCTCGCATCCTGGAAAAAATAAAACATATAAAGGGGTGAGTTGAGATGCTCAGTAAGGATAAAAATATAACAAAAACTTTCATAAATAAGAAAAACCATTTAAGGAAATGTATAACAATAAAACAAAATCCTTTTAAACATTAACTTCAGCATAATATGGAAAAGATAAAAATAAAATAATTCCTTTTACTTATTCACATTGATATTCTACTTGTTGAATAATCATATGCAGTATCAATATCCACTTTCATAATGATGAATACATAATGCCATATTTTCATAACCACATAGTCAAGGCCTTATGCCAAGACTACAAATAAGATTTTTTAATGGCCTTGTTCCAAGACACTACTTTGTCTCATGAGACCTACCGATGCATCGAGGATCTATAGGGGGCTCCACCCGTCACTTACTAAGTCCAATGCATTCCTAATATGAAAAGGTTTAATCATAACATAAACATTCGTTTTAAAACAGGCATACGAAGTATCAATACTTTATCCGTAAACCATGAATGGTATGAAATATCACATCAACCGTCAAACATATCACAAAACCTTCAATATAATATGGAATATTTGTATCATAATAAATATACTTCAAAAAAACATAAAATCCCTCAAAGGATGTTGACATAGTTGAAATCAAAACCTTTTTAGAGAAATTTCTCTTTCTATTTTGAAATCATTTAAATGTCACGTAATTATAAAATAAAACATTTATATTTGAAAATATTATTATAGGCTTGTAAGTAAAGCTTCGATGATGTTATAACGGCAGAAAATAGCCTCACCCACTGTATAAGTTAAAATAGCATTCTAACCTTAAATTTGTCGAAAAGGTCTAAAAGTACCTTGTTTGGAATACGACAGAATGATTCCTTCCAAACCATTTTATAAAAGTCAAAAAATGATATAAATGACATTAACCCATAATATAGTAAATAGTAAAAATGTTTTGAATTACATTTTTAAGAAACATGGATGTGGATGACAAAGAGGTCCCAATATATACTTATATAAAAACAACTTCAGATAATAAAGAGATTGTGAAATTAACCCTTACATTGTACTTTTCCTTGGTCGAGGGTAGGTTAACCTCCTGTATAATGGTGAAATAATTGTTTTTAAATTACACAAGAATCATGTACAATAATATGATATCATATATGATCTTTTAACATTTCTTTGTTAATAATATCTTTGTATTATTATCGTTTCGGGAGTTAACAGATTCGTTTTCCTTTATATTGTTTATCATATGAGTCGTATTTGTTATGGATGGCATGTATATTATTCATATATTGAATTATATCAAGTCTTTAAAAAAATTTAATCATAAAATGAAATTTATTCTTGGATGGATACGATGGGGAATTAATCTAATCGCGTTCGTGGAGACAGTAATCCGTACGTACGCACGGGCAAAAATATCATTCATTTGATATTAAAATAATATATAATTGGATGGTATATAGTATATACACAATCATTATCATGTAATATTTATTATTTACATCAATTACACATAATTATTATACCCATAATGTAACACCCCAAGCTTCCACGTTACGTTTCCCTTTGAATAATGCAATGGCAAGCATTGTACGCAACTTCGAGATTCTAACACACCACAACCAATCAAACTAGCCATTATGAATAGTAATGCATACTTTTTGAAATTTTATAAATTTTATCTTTTAAAATGGACATCATTTTTTGATTCGTAATATCTAAATTATCTTAGGGTGACATTTTGGTACTTTTTGGATACCTTCCATATTTTGATGAATAGTGAAAATTACTAAATTTTAATTAAAAACAACTTTTTAATCGAAAAAATTAATAGTAATAAATTATTAATTTGAGTGGTTTTAAAGTATATTTAGAATATATTTTTTCCATTTAATACAATTTTGGTCATTGGATGTAATTTCACTTTTATACTAGAAATAAACAAGTGTCAATCTTTTGATAGTTATTATCTCTTAAAAACACGCTATTTGTTTTGATGACAAGAATTAATTTTTAAATTAATTAATGCAACTAATATATTTTTCATTTGGTAAAATAGACATAATTTTTGAATTCATAATATCAAATATATCTTAGGCATAATATTTCGTATTTTTCTGGAAACTTTCATTCTTTGATTAATAGTGAAACCACTAAGTGGTAGTTAAAAAACTGAATTTTTCATAAAATGTAATTTTACCGATTCTGTGAGTGAAATTTAGAAAATTCGAGAGACACATTTAATATCAAGGAGTAAAATGTGGCTCAATGAGATGAAAATAATTTTTGGTGAATAGTAAGTTTTTACTTTTATTTACCACGGTTAAAAGTAAATAGGGTAATTAAGGGTAAAAATGAAATTAATATTACCCTAACACATGTCCTAATTCTATTGGAAAAGTGTTTCTCGACCTGAAAAAACCTTAGGAATAAAATATTATCATTTAGGTCCACTTGTATTAGATTGTAACATTTATTATTATTTAATTCAAAGAAGAGTTAAAAGAGTTAAAATCAATGTTTATTTACTAAAACATTTTTAAAATAGGGTCATACATAAGATAAATTAGATTGTAAATTTTCATTAGAAATATAAAAATATTTCATAGATAATGGTATTTTATTTATAATTTTTAGAAATTAAATAATTTAATTTATTTATGACACAATGGTGATGCAGTAATTACCTAATTAATGAAAAATTAGAATAATTGTTATTGTAAATACCCAAATTAATGTAAGTTGAGACTTTTTATAAATACCAATAATTTTATAGGTTAATATAACATTTTAGAATTGTTTTAATTAACTTTTTGCAAATTAATCATTCATTTATGATTTTTTTGAAAATCAATTATTGAATAGTGTCAAAATTGACATAAAAGAGTTTTTAAAACAAATATTTTATTATTAATTGATATTAACTTCCTAAAAATCTAATGTTCTGCCAAGAGACTTATATAATTATAGGTGTATCATTAGTGGACCACTTGGGGGTCTCTTTGATGTATATAGTATGTTTATTAACCATATAATATAAAAATACAAAGAGACATTGAAAAAGTGAAACTAATTAACTAAGAATTAATACTTAAAGATAAGGTTAATTTAATGACCCAAACCTGTCTAAATTCTGTTGGTTGAGTGGTTTTCGACCCATCCCCACCATAAAATTTATATAATACACTTTTCATCTATTAGAAACCGAATATGAATTTATTATAAAATAATATTTCTAGCTTTTCCAAAGGTGCCCCTCACCCCTCTTATAAAAGGGCACTCCCCCTTCTCACTAATTCACACATTCAAAGCCTTTTAGATCAGCCAAAACCTTCCCAAATACTCTCTCAACATCCCTCACTACAACCTAGAGGCATTATTTTGATCAGAAATCCAACCTAAGGATCCCTTTTGAACAAATCAAATGGAAGAACCCGAAAAGAGGTAATGTTTTCACGACCCTTTTTCAAATTCATTTCTTTTTAAGCTTCTTCATTCTTTGTTATTCCCATTCTAAAATAATGAATACAGTATATCCTATATAATGTAATATTATTATAAATATGGTACAACCATATTCATTATTCTATCCATCCTTTTAATGACATGTCACTATAAGAGCGTACGTACGGCTTACCGTCTCCACGTCGTGGTGTAATTGTCATTCAATATATTATTATTCAGATGGGTATAATAATGATGTGTAATCCATGTAATTAATAAATATAACATGATAATTATTATTTCTATATGATATACCATCCAATTATATATTATATTAATATCAAATGAATGGTATTGTCGCTCATGCGTACGTACGGACTACCGTCTCCTCGAACGCGATGAGATTCATTCTCCATTGTATCCATTCAAGTATAATTCTCATTTGATGATTAAAAATAATTTTTAAGGACTTGTTATAATTCTGGATATGAATACGATACAACCCATCCATAACAAACATGGCTTACGTAACAAAGAATATAAAGGAAAACGAGTAAGTTAACACCCGAAATGACGATAATACTAAGATATTATTAACAAATCAATGTTAAAAGATCATATATGATATCATATTAATGTAAATGATTCTTTTATAATTCAATAACAATTATCTCACCATTATATAGGAGGTTAACCTACCGTCGACCAAGGAAAGAGTACAAAGTAAGGGGTTTCTTATCTCACTCTTAATTTCGTGAGAATTCCATTGTTCACCACTTATTTATTGCATGTGGTGTATGTGTATTGCCCATGATTGTATTCATTGTGTAATATAATTTAATTTATGGGTATTTAAATAATAATTGTATTATCCTTATTTCATGGTTTTATGTTTCGTATGTTACCAAATCGATAAGGGAATTTGATATTTCAATTTCTATTCATTCGGCTTTACGCATACTTCATTGATTACTTTACTCCACGATTATGTGTCTAATAACTATTCATTTGATTATATCATAATTTCCACTCCCCTTTCTGTGGATATAATTTTTATACACATAATCACTCCATTGATAAATTTTCAAGTCATCAGTATGAACTTGATAAGAGTAGTTTTAACTCAATCTCCATTTGTTGAGTTAAATATCCAATTCATTGGTGTTGTTTTTCAATGAATATGTGTAAATGTCATCCGATTGATTTACACTAAATCTCCAATCATATTGAGTGTATTTATTTTGTCACACATAATTATATCGTTGATTTATCCTTAACCTAAGGATATGGTCTTTATAAGATAATTCATCTCAATTTACATTCCATTGAGACTTCTTTGTTGTTATACACCAAATCACTTTTATATGGCGTATATAATGTACTTTGACATATTATATCATGAATCCCTTTATTCTCATGATATTATAAAGTTTTGATTACCTGAATTATTTTTATTAAAGTGTGTCTTTATGGTTAGAAACTCTAACTAAAATACATTTTTAAGTGTTTCAAAGATTTATTCTTCTAAATATTTCCCATTAATGTCCTTGTTTTAAAAATTGTTTTAAGAATTTATTTATAAGGAAATTAAAGTTTTAAAATTAAAATTACTTTTAAAAGATTAAATGTGGTATGGGAAACTTTGATTCAAAAACATATTTTTAAATGGCTTCTTGACAAATAGTGTGACTTTTAAATGATTTCAAGAAAAAGGGGGATATTTCTCTCTAATAGTTTTGACGATTATTTTAATCTATGTAAATATCCTTCATTATTCTTGATTGAGATTAATCTGATACAATACAATCTTCCATATTGAATCGAATGAGTTATGTTTTACTGTGGATGTGATATTTTTATACCATTCACGGTTTGTAGATTTAGTATTGACATTTCGTATTCTAGTTTAGTATGAATGTTTATGTCATATTTCAAACTTTTCATATCAGGAATGAATTGGACTTAGTAAGTGACAGGTGGAGCCCGATATAACTCCTCGATGCATCAGTAGGTCTCATGAGACAAACTAGTGTCTTGGCATGAGGCCTTGACAAAATATTATTTTTATTCTTGGCATGAGGTCTTGGCTATGTTGTTATGATAGTCTGGCATTATGCATTCCGTCATTATGAAAGTGGTTATTAATATTTTCATGTGATTATTCGACTATTAGAATATCCACGTGAATAAGAAAATGGAATTATTTCATTTTATCCTTTCCATATTATGATGAAGTTCAAGTTTAAAAGGCTTTTGTTTTAGTTATACATTGCCTTAAATTTTTATGTTTATTTATGAAATTTTCCTCTATATTGTTATCCTTACTGAGCATATGAGCTCACCCCTTTCAATGTTTTATTTTTCCCATGATGTGAAGAAGTATTTTATAAATGACCTGCAGGGATAGTATGAGGGGATATGAAGACAATATGTTGTTGTAGTTTTTTAGTTATTGATGTAAAGTAAACATTATGAATATATCTAGTGTTTCCAAGGATACTAAACTAATTGGTCTTTCATGACTTGATCTTTCTTGTGATCATGCCAATGTTATGTAATAATGCACCGGCTCTGGGTATCTAGGGTCAGGGTGTTACAGTTGGTATTAGAGGAAGTTTATCACAAACCTTGGAAGCTAGATTTAGATAAAATATGATTAGAGCACGTAGACCTAATATAAACATTGAGTATTAGTATAGAGGAACTTCCTAGAATTTTGGTATTGTATAGATTTTGTGAGTTTTCCTAGCAATACATCTCTGCCTCGATATGAGCAGGTAGAGCCGGCTCTGGCACAGATGTACCTAGGGTTAAAACTCGAAAGCACCACTTTGAGATAGACTCGAACGAGAACTGGTTCATGACAACGGGCCTTTCTGCACTCTTTGTTACGACACTCCCGGGGGGTATGCTTAGGATAATTTACATTTTCTTTACAAACCGATTTGAAGTATTATATATATATAAGATGAGACTAAATAACCTTGGATTATCCTAATGTGTTTCTAATTGAGAATATGGTGACATGTTAATATCTAAATGATTTTATGACAACTGTTACTCACACAATGCTATCTGGTTTTAGTAAATGGCTGGATTCCAAGGAAGTCATAGTGACTTTGAAAATGATGTATAAGGTGGGAACGGTGGTGGTAATGAGCAAAAAAATGAAATTTTTATAGGCGTAAAATATATCGTCTTTATGCCAAATCTATTTTCCAAAAATATGATCAACAATATATATATTAACCAATTCCCAGACTCAACAAAGAAGAGAAAGGTGATGAATGATAAGAGCTCCAGCTGTGGAGACCATGGAGAAAAGAAT
The DNA here is from genome assembly GCA_963277665.1 of Viscum album. Lineage (NCBI taxonomy): Eukaryota > Viridiplantae > Streptophyta > Magnoliopsida > Santalales > Viscaceae > Viscum > Viscum album. Next base: position 1,540,218,332 of record OY728135.1, on the reverse strand, counting down.
CCTCAATTTACATCATGCAGTAAATGTGGAAGGAGACACCTTGGAAAGTGTCTCAATGGGACAAATAAAAGCTTTACGTGTGGGAAGAAAGGACATAAAGTGATGAATTGCTGAAGAAAAATGAAGAGTACTATGGAAGAAGATAAAAATTATCCCAAGAATCCATTTACAGTCATTTGCCGTAAATGTAGGGGACCTGGCCATTACCCGAGTGAATGCCCTATTCTATAGGATATTTTCTTGGTCAAAGAAGAAGCAATGTGGAAATAAATGGTTGGAGAAATGTTTAAAAAGTATTAGTTCTCCTTGTTTATGGTTTTACTTTGCAATAATTTTCTATTGTATTTTTAACCCTACAGTTTTCCAAGTGAGAATGATATATGAGGAAGAATTATCTTTTCTCTTGTGGATATAGTTATAAATAACCATTTGGTTTTATATGATCGTTGAGTTTGAGGAAATTATATGTTATTATAATTTGGGATGAAAATGCAAGGTATGAGATAAGATTTGTGGTTAAATTATATTATGGTTATTTTGAGGAATTTATCTCATTTTGGTAATGTTATAAAATATAGTTTTTGAAAAAGGAAAACGTGCAGACCATGTGACAACCTGTCGCGTCGGACAAAGCTGTGGGAATCGAACCCACAAACAAAGTGTGATTGGGATTTATATCCTACCATTGGACAACGTGAAGTCCCTGGTTAGTGTGACTATTATTTTTAGTTAAATGATTTTATTGATCAATAATAATTTGATTTGGGATCTTATGTCTTATCGAATGAATACCCTTAGTATAGGAAAATGATTTGGTGATTAAGTGATAAATGTTATTTTGGAAGTTGTTCACTTTGTTGTGAACACTATATGCCCAAGGAAAATAGAATAGTATGGGATTTCATTTGAGGAGTAATGGTGGATTTTTATCTATGTTTTTATTGTGGATTTATAGTGATTCGGGTTATTTATGGAAATTATTAGGTTAATTACTTTTAAGTATGTGACTTTAAGAGTAATTAATGTCAATCGGAGATACAATTTAACGTGGATGAATACATTCTTATATGTTTTGGGTTTCAATATTTGTTTGGGTTATATTGATGGATTTTAAGGACAATTGATTATTGAATGGTATTTATTTAACTTTGGGATATTGATGGTTTAATTATAAAAATTACGAGTAGTGTTTTTTTCTCTAATGGAATATCCATTTGGGGGATCATCAGATATTATACTAACCATTTTGGTTTTGATAAATCTCTAAAGACAAGTTAAATATATAGTCTATCCTACGTGGATCATGTATTCCTATATAAGTTTATTCTATCTCTTCCATTGTGACCAAGTCTTCTTGAATACTCATTGTTCAAAAAAATGAGTTAGTGGTAAAAATTTATTAAAGAATGAAACTCTACTTAGAAAGTATGTATACATCTTTATGTTCTTAGTCAATATCATAAATGAATTCCTCATCCTTATGTAATGTAACTTGAAACAATAAATGTTGTCCGTTTACTTTTTCTGCTGGGAGACTAATGACCATTTGTCCCAACACAATTTTGTGATTTTCTTATTGTTAACTTTCTCCTGATCATATTCTTTATACCTTTCTATCAGAATGTAACACATAGTTTATCGTCTATATCTATGTTTTCCTACATGGAATCCTACTATGGGTTATCTTGGGTGGCCTTTATACCTCTCTTCCTTTCTTTTAAAGTGATAGTTTTATTGACTCTTTTTCCGATGTGGGACTTTCCATTATATTCTCAATCCCAATTATAAAAAAATTGTGAGGATGCAATTTATTGAAGGCGGGGAGAATGTAACACCCCAAACTTCCACGGTACGTTTCCCTTTAAATAATACAATGGCGTGCATTGTACGTAACTTCGAGATTCTATCACACCACAACCAATCAAACTAGCCATTATGAATAGTAATACCTACTTTTTGAAATTTTATAAATTTTATCTTTTTAAATGGATTTAATTTTTGAATTCTTAATATCGACATTAGCTTAGGGTGAAATTTTGGTACTTTTCGGATCACTTTCATATTTTGATGAATAGAGAAAATTACAAAATATTAATTAAAAAAACTTTTTTAATCGAAATAATTAATAGTGATAAATTATTAATTTGAGTGGTTTTAAAGTATATTTCGAATATATTTTTACCCATTTATTAAATATTTGTAATTGGATGTAATTTCACATTTAAACCAGACATAAACAAGTGTCAAACTTTTGATAGTTATTATCTCTTAAAAACACGCTATTTGTTTTGACAACGAGAATTAATTTTTTTTATTAATTAATGCAACTGATATGTTTTGAATTTGGTAAAATAGTCATCATTTTTGAATTCATAATATCAAATATATCTTAGGCCTAATTTTAGTATTTTTCTGGAAACATTCATTCTTTGATGAATAGTGAAACCACTAAGTGGTAGTTAAAAAACTGAATATTTCATAAAACATAATTTTACCATTTCTGTGAGTGGAATTTCGAAAATACGAGAGACACGGTTAATATGAAGTAGTAAAATGTGGTTCAATGAGATGAAAATAATTTTTGGTTAATTGTAACTTTTTACTTTTATTTACCACTGTTAAAAGTAAATAGGGTAATTAAGGGTAAAAATGATATTAATATTACCCTAACACATTCCTAATTCTATTGTAAAAGTGTATCTCGACCAAAAACAACCTTATGAGTAAAATATTATCATTTTGGTCCACTTGTATTAGATTGGGACATTTATTATTATTTAATTCAAAGAAGAGTTAAAAGAGTTAAAATCAAAGTTTACTTACTAAAACATTTTTAATATAGGGTTATACATGAGATAAATTCGATTGCAAATATTAATTAGAAAGATAAAAATATTTCCTAGATAATGGAATTTTATTTATAATTTTTAGACATTAACTAATTTAATTTATGTTTGACACAATGGTGATGCAGTAATTACCTAATTAATGGAACATTAGAATAATTGATATTATAAATACCCAAATAAATGTAATTTGAGACTTTTTATAAATAAAAATAATTTTCTAGGTTAATATAACATATTAGGATTTATTTAATTAACTTTTTCGATGTAATCATTCTGTTATGATTTTTTAAAAAATCAATTGTTGAATAGTGTCAAAATTGACATAAAAGAGTTTTTAAAACAAATATTATATTATTAATTGATATTAAATTCCTATAAATCTAAGGTTCGGCCCAGAGACTTATATCATGATAGATGTATCATTAATGGACCACTTGGGGGTCTTTTTGATGTATATAGTATGTTTATAAACCATATAATATAAAAATAAAAAGAGACATTGTAAAATTGAAACTAATGAACTAAGAATGAATACTTAAAGATAAGGTTAATATAATGACCCAAACCTATCTAAATTATATTGGTTGAGTGTTTTTAGACCCATACCCACCTTAACCTTTAAATAATCCACTTTGGATCCATTAGAAACCGAATATGAATTTATTATAAATTAACATTTCTAGCTTTTCCAAAGGTGCCCCTCACCCCTCTTATAAAAGGGCACTCCCCCTTATCACTAATTCACACATTCAAAGCCTTTTTTCTCGGCCAAACCCTTCCCAAATACTCTCTCAACTTCACTCACTACAACCTATAGGCCTTAGTTTGATCAAAAATCCAACCTATGGAGCCCTTTTGATCAAATCAAAAGGAAGAACCTGAAGAAGAGGTAATGTTTTCACCACCCTTTTTGAAATCCATTTCTTCTTCAAATTCTTCTTTCTTTGTTATTACCATTCTAAAATAATGAATCCAGTGTCTCCTATATACTTTAATTTTATTATAAATATGGTACAACCATATTCAGTATTCTATCCATCCTTTGAATGACATGTCACCACATGTGCGTACGTACGGCTTACTGTCTCCACGTCGTGGTGTAATTGTTATTCAATATATTATTATTTGGATGGGTATAATAATGTTGTGTAATTCATGTAAATAATAAATAAAACATGATAATTATTCTGTATATATGATATAACATCCAATTATATATTATTTTAATATCAAAAGAATGATATTGTTACTCGTGCGTACGTACAGACTACCGTCTCCACGAACGCGACGAGATTCATTCTTCATCGTATCCATTCAAGTATAATTATCATTTGATGATTAAAAAAAATGTTTATGGACTTGATAGGATTCTGGATATGAATAAGATACAACCTTTCTATAACAAACACGACTTACATAACAAAGAATATAAAGGAAAACGAGTAAGATAACACCCCAAATGATGATAATACTAAGATATTATTAACAAATCAATGTTAAAAGATCATATATGATATCATATTAATTTAAATGATTCTTGTATAATTCAATAAAAATTATTTCACCATTATACATGAGGTTAACCTACCGTCGACCAAGGAAAAAGTTCAAAGTAAGGGGTTTCTTATCTCACTCTTAATTTTGTGAGAATTCTATTATTCACCACTTATTTATTGCATGTGGTGTTTGTGTATTGCCCATGATTGTATTAATTTTGTAATATACATTGATTTATGGGTATTTACATCATCATTGTATGATACTTCTTTAATGGGTGTATGTTTCGTATGTTACCAAATCGATTAGGGAATTTTCTATTTCAATTTCTATTCATTCGGCTTTACTCATACTTCATTGATTATTTACTCCAAGATTATGTGTGGAATCACTATTCATTTGATTATGTCATAATTTCCACACCCCTTTCTGTGGATATAATTTTTATACACATAATCACTCCATTTATAAATTCTCAATTCATCGGTATGAACTTGATAAGAGTAATTTTAACTCAATCTTCTTTTGTTGAGTTAAATATCCAATTCATTGGTGTTGTTTTTACAAGAATATGTGTGAATTTCATATGATTGATTTACAATAAATCTCCAATAATATTGAGTGTATTTTTATTTTTCACACATAATTATGTCGTTGATTTATCCTTAACCTAAGGATATGGTCTTTATAAGAGAATTCATCTCAATTTACATTCCATTGAGACTTATTTGTTTTTATACACCAAAACACTTTTATATAGTTTATATAATGTACTTTGACATAGTATATCATGAATCCCTTTATTCTCATGATATTATAAAGTTTTTATTACCTCAATTATTTGTATTCATGTGTTTATTTTTTGTTAGAAACTCTAATTAAAATACATTTTTATGTGTTTTAAAGATTTATTCTTCTAAATATTTCTCATTAAAGTCCATGTTTTAAAAATGGTTTCAAGAATTTATTTATATGGACATTAAAGTTTTAAAATTATAATTACTTTTAATAGTTTCAAAGTGGTATGGGAAACTTTTATTCAAAAACCTATTTTTAAATGGCTTCTTGACAAATAGTGTGACTTTTAAATAATTTGAAGAAAAAGGGGGATATTTCTCTCTAATAGTTTTGAAGTATATTTTCATATATGTCAATATCCTTAATTATTCTTGATTGGGATTAATCTGACACAATAAAATCTTCTATATTTTATCAAATGAGTTATGTTTGACTGTGGATGTTCTATTTTTATACCATTCATGGTTTGTCGATTAAGTATTGACATTTCGTATGCCAGTTTAATATGAATGTTTATGTCATATTTCAAACTTTTCATATGAGGAATGCATTGGACTTAGTAAGTGACGGGTGGAGCCCTCTATAGCTCCTTGATGCATCAGTAGGTATAATGAGACAAAATAGTGTCTTGGCACGAGGCCTTGACAAAATCTTATTTGTAGTCTTGGCACGAGGCCTTGGCTACGTGGTTATGATATTCTGGCATTATGCATTCCGTCATTATGAAAGTGGTTATTAATATTTTCATGTGATTATACGACTAGTAGAATATTCATGTGAATAAGTAAATGGAATTATTTCATTTTATCATTTCCATATTCTGCTGATGTTCATGTTTAAAAGGCTTTTGTTTTAGTGATACATTGCTTTATATTTTTTTGTTTATTTATGAAAGTTTCCGCGATATTGTTATCCTTACTGAGCATCTGAGATCACCCCTTTCAATGTTTTATTTTTCCCAGGATGTGAAGAAGTATTATATGAATGACCTGCAGGGATAGTATGATGGGATATGAAGACAATATGTTGTTGTAGTTTTTCAGTTATTGATGTAAAGTAAACTTTATGAATATATCTAGTATTTCCAAGGCTACTAAACTAATCAGTATTTTGAGACTTGATCTTTCTTATGATCATTCCAATGTTATGTAATAATGCACAGACTCTGGGTGTCTAGAGTCGGGGCATTACCCATCCAAATAATAATGTATTGAGTTACAATTACCCCACGACGTGGAGACGGTAAGCCGTACGTACGCACATATGGAGACATGTAATTAAAAGGATGGATAGAATAATGAATTTGGTTTTAACATATTTATAATAAAATAAAATTATATAAAAGTGACTGGAGTTATTATTTTAGAATGGAAACAACTAAGAAAGAGGAAGTGGAAGAAGAAAGGAACTCGAAAGAGGTGATGAAATATTTACCTCTTCTTCTGGTTCTTCCTTTGGATTTGATCAAAAGGGATCTGTAGGTTGGCTTTATAACTATAAGAAGGAATCTATGATTAAGGGAGGATAGTTTAGTGGTTGTTGGGATAGGATTTTTCCATTCCAAATGGCTTTGAAGGTGGGAATTAGAGAGAAGGACGGTTTCCCTTTTATAAGAGGGGTGAGGGGAACCTTAGGAAACGCTAGAAATATTTTTTTATAATAAAATAATTGACTGGTTCTAATGGAACAAAAATGGATTATTTAAAGGATCTGGTGGTGAGGGGTCTCAAACCCCTAAACAAATTGGTTTTAGAAAGGTTTGGGTCACTATATTAGCTTTATCTTTCAGATTTAACTCTTAGTTAAATAGTTTGACATTTACCATGTCTCTTTGTATTTTTATATTATATGGTTAATAAACATACTATATACATCCAAAAGAACCCTGAGTGGTTAATTAAGGATACACATATAATTATAAAATTATTTAGGCCGAACGTAATATTTTAGGAATAGAATATCAATGAATATTATAATATTTGTTTTAAAAACTCTTTTATGTCAATTTTGACACTATTTTGTATTTTGTTTTTTCTAAATTCATAACAGTATTATTACTTTGAAAAAAATTCATCAAACCAACCCTAATATGTCTTATCAGCATATAAAATTAGTGGAATTCAAAAAATGTCTCAAATTAAATTTATTTGGATATTTATAATATCATTTATTTTAATATTTCATTAATTAGGTAATTACTACATTATTAGTTTTCATAAATAAATTAAATTATATAATGTCTAAAATATATATATATAATACCATTATGTAGGAAATCGTTTTATCTTTATAATTAATATTTATAATAGAATTTATCTTTTGTTTTACACTATATTAGAAATGGTTTAGTTATTAAACATTGAATTTAACACTTTTAACTCTTCTTTGAATTAAACAATAATAAATGTCCAAATCTAATACAACTGGACCTAAAGGATCATATTTTATTCCTAAGGTTTTTTGGATCGAATTACACTTATCCAATGGAATTAAGACACGTGTTAGGGTAATAATAATTTCATTTTTACCCCTAATTACCCTATTTACTTTTAACCGTGGTAAATAAAACTAAAAAGTTACTATTCACCAAAAATTATTTTCATCTTATTGAAAAATATTTTACTTACTGATTTCAACCATGTCTTTCAGATTTTAGAAATTCAACTCACAAAAGCGGTAAAATTATGTTTTATGTAAATTTGTAAATGCTCCTTGAATGTGGGTAAAAGACGTCAAAAAGTTCAATAAAATTTTAATATATCTAAAATTATTATAAACTAACTCCAATGAATAAAATTGAACATATATAGGAATTATGTATATATTTTGACATAAAAAAATTTAAATAAAAAAAATATTTATTTAAATAAAAATTCAGTTTTAAACTATAACTCAGTGTTTTTCAGAATTCATCAAAAATTAAAGGTTTTCAGAAAAATACCCAAAATTCACCCTAAGCTAATTTTGATATTACTAATTCAAAAATGAATTCTTTTTTAAAAATTTCAAAACATAGATGTTTATTAAATTAATTTAAAATTTATTCTCATTGTCAAATCCAAAAAATGTATTTTTTAGAAATAATTACTATAAAATGATTGACACTTATTTATGTCTAATTTTAAAGTTAAATTACATACAATGACCATTATTGGATTAAATGGTAAAAATATAATCTAATTACACATCGAAACCATTAAAATTTATAATTCAACACTATAATTTATTTTTGATTAAAAAAGTTTTTCAATTAAAATATTATATTATTCACTATTCACCCAAATATGAAAGTTATCAGAAAAACACCAAAAATTTATAGAAATTAAATTATTATGTCCCAATTCTAAATAAGAAGTTTATTTTTTCAAATTGAATATATAAAGTTTAAAATATTGGATTTAAAAAGGGTTCTCCATTAAAAGGCGGTAAAATTGCATTTTTTTAAAAAAATATTTTATCTTAAAAAAAGGAATTTCTTCTTACATTATGTCTACGAAACTCATAATATGGATTCTATAATTATAAGGATTATTTAAAGTTAAAAATTCAGTTAATATAATTCATTACCTCTTTTGAACAGCTAGTTTGGTAAGTTGTGGTGCGCTTGAACTCAGTGTTGCATGTAGTGAAAGTTATTGCATTACTTTGAAAAACATCGTACTATGAAATTTTGGGGTGTTAAATTCTTTCCTACTTCAATAAATTGTGTCCTTGCAATTTGAAATTGTTTTTCGAAAATAAAAGGTTTAAAATATAAAATTCCATTGTGGGAAAACCCACAACGGAAATTAGGTTAATAAATTTAGTCATAATAAGAGGAAAATGGGAATGAAAAAACCACCACCAAATTATGATCTCTATTAGGAGAAAATTGGTGGAAATTAGAGACACGTAATTTTAGGAAAAACAGAAATATTTATATGGAGTAATTAATGTCATCCGTCACAAACAATTGTAGAATTGAGGGCCTCAAAGCCATCAATCTATGATGATTTAAAATATCATCTGTTCAACAAAACATAAGGTATTAGGATAATACATTTTTTGTTATAATATCCTTTACCTAAAGTTTAATAATTAATTTCTTCATAGAATAAGAGAAGAAAAAATATATATATACATGACAAGTTGAATTCCATCCTTTAAATAAATTCTACCACAAACACATCTTTTACGCCAAAGGATTATAGAACTTTAAACATATTCTATTTATCCTATTCATATATGGTTCCAAAAAAATTGAATTTATAATTCATCTACTAAAACATTTAAAAAAAATACATTATTCAATCGCGGATATTACATGGGCCAGTGGTAGGTGATACACCCTTTTCGTGCTTTAGTTACAAGTTCAAGCCTCGCGGCCTTACCAGATGTGAAGGGTTGCCCCCTGACCTCTGGGTTGTCCTTTTATGGAAATCCAAAAATAATCTCAAAATAGAATTATCCAAAATTATTCTGTCCAAACTCACAGTCCAAAATTTATAAGGAAGGTAAACAAAAAGAAAATCCTTTTATCCACTTAATAACATGTGAACACCTTCATCATGTATTTTTTTAAAACACTACAACATCCTGAATTACCATAAAAGCTTCTTGATTACATTCAAGCTCCATTATTCCTTATAGAATACTGGATATACTACTTCTGCCCAAAAATGATGTAAACTCAAACAATGATGGAATGTACAAATCATTAATCAGTTTCATAATAGTCAAGAATATCCAATATAATTTATTCAAATCAACCATCGCTTATTCCAAAATCACTACCTCATTATCAGGACCATATTAAGGATTACCATTCCTTCAACCATGTATTTTCTAAAAAGTGTAGCATACTATTAAGTCAATTTATTAGAACCATATAATCTCAAATCCTCAGTAAAATAGAACTCCAATACAATCTTTATTTATCTCCACAACTCATATTACCATTATTTTGATGATACAACACTCTAATGAAGTAATTATATAATAGCAACATAATAACCCTATTCATTATTCTTCATATGAGGTAGTATCATATCTTGATTATTATCCAATAGAATCATCTAAGTTATACATTGATGACTAGTACATTGATTCGTGTAGTGTCCCAACTCCTTGCAGATGAAGCATTGTACGTTGGAAAAAAAATTCTTACCCTTGAAATCACATACACGGTGTCCTTTTTCTCCACAATTATAACAAACTCCCATTCTCTTTTAGTATTTACCAAGGTGATTGTTTCCACAGTTATAACAAATATGAAAATCCTTCTTTTTGTTCTTCCCTTTATCCATATTTCTCTCTTCCATCATTTTCCTCTTTTACTTCCCTACAAAGCCATAGTACTAAGAAAATTCTTTACTTATCTTATTAAGACATGATACTATTTATTCATATGTTTAGAATACATTGGAGACTATTTCCCTTATAAATGTTGTCTTATTACTATGAAAGTTATTATCCTTCTTATGCTATGGATCATACATATTGTTGGAGTTCACATTCCTTCTACTAGGCTCCATTTCTATACAATGGCATACAATAGGTCCGTTTATAAATTGTAATGAAAAATTCCAAACTTGTAAAATACCTAACATAAATTGAATAGTTTATGGATATAATCCATAATCATAAAAACTTTCTTTGAGGAAGTATATACATATAAACCCTTTATAATGGTTTGTAATGAAAATGAGAATTATCTTAAGAATATCCCCCGGGAGTGTCATAACCAAGAGTGAAGCGAGGCCCGTTTTCGTGCACTGGTTCCCATTCGAGTCCAGGTCAAAGCGGTGTTTTCAAGTTTTACCCCTAGTTACATCTGTTCTAGTGCCACCTCTACCTAGTTGTTTCCAGATAGGGATGTATCTCTATGAAAACACACAAAATCTCTACAATACCAAAATTTTAGGAATTTCTTCTATACTAATCCTCAAAGTCTATCTTAGGGTTATGTGCTCTAATCATAGTTTATCTTAATCTAGTTTCCAAGGTTTGTACTAAACTTCCTCTGATACCAACTATAATTCTACGACCCAAGTTTCCCAATGTCGGTGCATTATTAAATATCATTTTGATGATACAAGGAAATCATGTCCCAAAAGACTGATCAATTTAATGGCCTTGGAAATACTAGATACATTCAAAAGGATTACATCACATCATAAAATGGAAAAATACAAAAAACATTATTTTCATTGACAAAACTGAGATCCCATAGACTATCTTTGTAGGTCATTCATAATATACTTCTTCCCATCTTTGGAAATATAAAATATAGAATGGGGTGACCTCAGATGCTCAGTAAGGATAAAAATATTGCAGAAGCCTTCATAAATAAGCATAAACATTTAAGGAATTCTATAAGACTAAAACAAAAGCTTTTTAAACATGAAATTCAGCATAATATGGAAAATATAAAAATCAAATAATTCCATTTACTTATTCACATGGATATTCTACTAGTCTAATAGTCACATGCAATATAAATAGCCACTTTCATCATAATGGGATTAAAAATTCCAGACATTCATAACCAAAAAGTCGAGGCTTTGTGCCATGACTAAAAATAATATTTTGTCAAGGCATTGTGCCAAGACACTAGTTTGTCTCATGTGACCTACTGATGCATCTAGGAGCTATAGCAGTCTCCACCCGTCATTTACTAAGTCCAATGCATTCCTCATATGAAAATATTTAATCATAACATAATCATTTGTATTAAAAGAGGCATACGAAATGTCAATAATTTATCTATAAACCATGAATTGTATGAAATAACACATTCAGAGTCAAACATATCATAGAACCTTCAATACAATATGGAAGTGTAGTATCATAATAAATCAACGTTAAACAAATATAAAATCCATCAAAGGATGTTGACATAGATGAAATTAAAACCTTTTTAGAGAAATATCTCTTTATATTTTGAAATCATTAAAAAGACACATAATTATAAAATAAAACATTTATATTTGAAGGTATTCTTATAGTCTTGTAAGGGATGCTTCGACAATGTTATAATTGCGGAAAATATCCTCACCCGCGTTATAAGTTAAAAAATAATTCTTACCATAAATTTGTCGAAAAGGTCAAAAAGTAACTTGTTTGGAAAATGATGGAAAGATTACTTTCAAACCATTTTATAAAAGTAAATCAAGGATATAAATGAATTTAACCCATATTCTAGTAAATAGAAAAAAAGTTTTGAAATACATTTTTATTAAACATGGATGTGGATGATAACGAGGTCCCAGTAGATACCAACAAAAAAACAACCTCGGATAATAAAGAGATTTTTAAATTAACACCTACCTTGTACTTTTCCTTGTTCAAGGGTAGGTTAACCTCTTGTTTAATGGTGAAATAATTTTTATTAAATTATAGAAGAATAATATACATTAATATGATATCATATATGATCTTTAATCATTGCATTGTTAAAAATATCTTAGTATTAATGTCGTTTCTGGTGTTAACGGATTCATTTTCCTTTATATTATTTCTTATGTGAGTCATATTTGTTATGGATTGGATGTATCTTATTCATATCCATAATTATATCAAGTACTTATGAATTATTTTTAATCATTAAATGAAAATTATTCTCGTGGAGATTGTAATCCATACGTACGCACGGGGGACAATATCATTCTATTGATATTAAAATAACATATAATTGGAAGTTATATCATATATAAAGAATCATTATCATGTTATATTTATCATTTACATCAATTACACATCATTATTATACCCATCCAAATAATAATGTATTGAAAAACAATTACAGCACGACGTGGAGACGGTAAGCCATATGTACGCATGTATGATGACATGTAATTAAAAGGATGGATAGAATAATAAATTTGGTTATACCGTATTTATAATAACATCACAGTATATAGAAGTTACTGGAGTTATTATTTTATAATGGAAACATCAAAGAAAGAGGAACTGGAAGAAGAAAGGAACTTGAAAGAGGTGATGAAATATTTACCTCTACGTCGGGTTCTTCCTTTTGATTTGATCAAAAGGGATCCTTTGGTTGGATTTCTGACCAAAGTAATTACTCTAGGATGAAGGTAGGATAGATGAGAGGATATTTTGGCAAAGTTTGGCCAGGCCAAATGTCTTTGATGGTGTGAATTACTTATAAGGGGGATTTCCCTTTTATAAGAGGGGTGAGGGGAACCTTAAGAAAAGCTAGAAATATTATTTTATAATAAAATCAATTTTAGTTTTTAATGTATCCAAAATAGATTATTTAAAGTATAAGGGGGGATTAGGGGTATAAATCAACTAAACAAATAGCTTTTAGACAAGTTTCTGTCACTATATTAACTTTATCTTTTATATTTAACTCTTAGTTAAATAGTTTGACATTTACAATGACTTATTTATTTTTATATTTTATCGTTAATAAACTAACTATATACTTCCAAGAGAACCCCAATTGGTTCATTAATGATACACCTATAATTATACAAGTATTTTGTCTGATACATATATTTATAGAAATAGAATATCAATTAATAATATAATATTTTTAAAAAAAATATTTCTCTCAATTTTCCCAATATTTGGTATTTTGTTTTTTCCAAATTCATAATAGCATTATTACTTCAAACAATATTCATATAACCAACTCTAATATGTCATATTGAACTAAAAAATTTGTGTAATTCATAAAAAGTTGCAAATTACATTTATTTGGATATTTATAATATTAATTATTTTAATATTTATTTAATTAGATAATTACTGCATCATCATTTTGTCATATATTAATTAAATTATTTAATGCCAAAAAAATATAAATAAAATACCATTATGTAGGAAATATTTTTATCTTTTTTATTGAATATTTATAGTCGAATTTATCTTATGTGTGACCCTATGTTAAAAATGGTTTAGTTTTTAAACATTGACTTTAACACTTTTACCTCTTCTTTGAATTAAATAATAATAAATGTCCTAATCTAATCCATGTAGACCTAAATGATCATATATTATTCCTAAGGTTGTTTTTAGTCAAGTTAAACTTATCCAATAGAATTATGACATGTGTTAGGGAAAATATAATATCATTTTTACCCTTAATTACCCTATTTACTTTTAACTGTGGTAAATAAAGGTAAAAAGTTACCATTCACCAAAAAATATTTTCATCTTATTGAACCACATTTTACATACTGATATTAACTATGTCATTTTTATTTTTGAAATTAAACTCACAGAATTCGTAAAATTAATTTTTATGTAAAATTATAAATACTCCTATGAGGTGGGTAAATGACGGTAAAAAGTTCAATAATATTTTTATATATCTAAAATTATTATAAACTTACTACATTGAATTAAATTTAACTTATATAGGTATTATGTGTCTATTTTGACCTAAAATAAATTTAAATACAATAAATATTTATTTAAATAAAAATTTTCTTTTAAACTATAACTCATTGATTTTCACTATTCATCAAAAAATGAATGTTTTCAAAAAAATACAAAAAATTCACCCTAAGATAATTTCCATTTTCCAAATTCAAAAATAAATATTTTTTTTACCAATTTCAAAACATAGAGGCTTAATTAATTATTTTAAAATTAATTCTCGTTGTCAAAACCAAAAAGCGTATTTTTATGAAATAATAACTAACAAAAGATTGATAGTTGTTTATCTCCAATTTTAAAGTAAAATTACTTACAATGACCATAATTGGATTAAATGGTAAAAATATAATATAATTATACTTCAAAACCATTAAAATTTATAATTCAACACTATAAATTATTTTGAATAAAAAAGTTTTTTTTAGTTAAAATATAGTATTTTTCACTATTCACACAAGTATGAAAGTTATCATACAAACACCAAAAATTTATTGAAACAAAATTATTATGTCCCGATTCTAAATAATAACTTTATTTTGTCTAATTGAATATATAAAAGTTTCAAATATTGTATTTAAAAAAGGGTTATCCCTTAAAAGGCATTAGAATTGCATTTTTTGAAAAATCATTCTTTTATCTGAAAAAATGAATTTTTTCTTACATTTTTTCTAGGAAACTAATAATATAGATTCTATAATTATACGGATTATTAAAATTTCAAAATTCAGTTAATACTATTCGTAACCACTTTTGAATGGCTAGTTTGCCAAGTCGTGGTGCGCTTGAACTCAGTGTTGCGTGTAGTGAAAGTTATTGCATTACTTTGAAGAAATAAGGTACTATGAAATATTAGGGTGTTACATTATTTCCTACTTCAATAAATTGCGTCCTCACAATTTTAAATTTTTCTTCGAAATTAAATGGTTGAAAAAATAAAATACCTTTGTGGGAAAACCCACATCAGAAATTGGGTTAATAAGATTTAGTCTTAATAAGAGGAAAAGGGGAATGAAAAAGTCACCACCAAATTATGATCTCGATTAGGAGAACATTGGTGGAAATTATATAAAAATAATTTGAAGAAAAACTTAAGTATTTATAGGGAGTGATTGAGGTCATCAGTCATAAACAATTGTAGAATTAAGGGCCTCAAATCCATCAATCTATGATGATTTAAAATATCTTCTATTCAACAAAACATAAGGTATTAGGATAACACATTTTTTGTTATAAGATCCCTTACCTAAATTTTAACAATAAATTTCTTCATAGAATAAGAGAAGAAAAAATATATATATACTTGACAAGTAGTGCTCCATCCTTTAACAAATTTCTACCACAAACTCATATTTCACCCTAAATGATAATAGAACTTAAAAAATATTCTATTTATCCTATTCGTTTTGGGTTCCAAAAAAATAAATTTATAATTCATCTTAGAGACCCTTAAAATACTACATTATTCAATCCATGACATCACGTGGGCTAGTGGTAGGTGATACACCCTTGTTACCCTTCAGTTGGGTGTTCCAGTCTTGCGGCATTGCCGGACGCGACGGGTTGCCGCCCGACCTCCAGGTTGTCCATTTATAGAAATACAAAAATAATCTGAAACTAGAATTAACCAAAATACTTCTTTCCAAACTCATATTCCAAAATTTATAAGTAAGGTAAACATAATGAAGATGCTTTTCTCAACGTAATAACAATGTGAACACCTTCATCATCTATTCTTTTAAAATAGTGCAACATCCTGATTTACTATAAAACCTTATTGATTACATTCATGCTCCCTCGTTCCTTATAGAATAATGGATATACTCCTTTTATCCAAAAATTTTGTAAACTCCAACAATGATGGAATATAAAAATCATTAATTAGTTTCAAGGTAGTCAAGAATATCCAATATAATTTATTTAAATCAACAATATCTTATTCCAAAATCACTACCTCATTATCGAGACCATGTTAAGGATTACCTTTCCTTTATCCATGTATTTTCCAAAAAGTGTATCTTACTATTAACTTTCTTTTCTTAGAACCATATAATCTCAAATCCTCAATAAAATAGTACTGCAGTACGATCCTTATTTATCTCCATAATTCATATAACCAGTATATTCTTGATACAACACTTGAATGAAATAATTCTATAATAAAAACGTAAGTACACTAGTCATTCATATTCATATGATGTAGTATCATAACATTATTATTATCCAACAGCATCATTTAAGGTATACTTTGATGACTTAGACATTGATTTGTGTAGTGTCCCAACTCCTTGTAGATAAAGCATTGTACATTTGAAACTTTTTTTCTTACCCATGCAATCACGTACTTTGTGTCCTTTTTCTCCACACTTACAACAAACTCTCATTCCCTTTAAGGATTCACCAAGGTGATTCTTTCAATAGTTATCACATATGGGAAATTCTTCTTTCTCATCTTCCCTCTATCCATATTTTTATCTTCTATCCTTTTCTTCTCTTGCTTCCCTTCAAAGCCATAGGACTCAATAAATTCTTTTCTTATTTAATTAACACATGATATTATTTCTTCATATGTTGAGAATACATGGGAGACTACTTCCATTCTAAATATTGGATTAAAAATGTGAAATATATGATGCTTCTTACTCTTTGGATCATAATTATTGTTGGAGTTCACATTCCTTCTACTGGGCTCCATTTATATACAATGGAATACAATAGATCAGTTCATGAATTGCAATAAATAATTACAAACCTGTAAAATACCTAATGTAAATTGAGAATTTTATGGATATAATCCATAATAATAAAAACTGTTTTCTTTGAGAAATAATGTACTCATAAACCCTTCATAATTATTTGTAAAGAAATAGATAATTATCCTAAGCATATTACTCAAGAGTGTCATAACCAAGAGTGCAGCAAGGCCTCTTTTCATGAAAAAGTTCCCGTTAGAGTCTAGCTTAAAGTGGTGTTTTCAGGTTTTACCCCTAGGTACAACTGTTCCAAAGTCACCTCAACCTTCTCGTATCTAGATAGAGATGTATTTCTAGGAAAAATCACAAAATATCAACAATACCAAAATTCTAGGAAGTTATTCTATACTAATCCTCAAAGTCTATATTAGGGTCATGTGCTCTAATCAGAGTTTATCTAAATCTTGTTTCCATGGTTTGTACTAAAATTCCTCCGATACCAACTGTAATGCCCCAACCCCAATTACCCAGAGTCAGTGAATTATTAAATAACATTGCCATGATACAAGGAAATAATATCCCGAAATAATGATCAGTTTAGTATCCTTGGAAATACTACATACAGTCATAATGTTTATGTTACATCATAAAATAGAAAACTACAACAACATTGTTTCCATAGAAAACACTGAGATCACATATACTATCCATGTAAGTCAGTCATAATATACTTCTTCGCATCCTAGGAAAAATAAAACATAGAAATGGGTGAGCTCATATTCTCAGTGTGGATAACAAAATAGCGGAAACATTCATAAATAAGCATAAACATTTAAGGCATGTATAATACTAAAACAAAAGCATTTTAAACTTGAACATCAGCATAATATAGGAAATATAAAAATCAAATAATTCCATTTACATATTCAAATGGATATTCTACTAGTAGAATAACCACATGAAATATCAAAATCCACATTCATAATGATGGAATGCATAATGCCAGCCTTTCATAACCACATAGTCAAGGCCTTGTTCCAAGAATACAATTACGATTTCTCAAGGCCTTGTTCCTGGACAATATTTTGTCTCATGAGACATACCTATTCATTGAGGAGCTATAGAGAGATCCACCCATCATTTACTAAGTGCAATGCATTACTCATATGAAAATTTGTAATCATAACATAAACATTAGTATTAAAACTGTCATAAGAAATGTCAATACTTTATCCATAAACCTCGATTGGTATAAAATAACACATTCATGGTCAAACATATCACAAAACCATCAATACAATATGGATTTTTTTTATCCTAATAAATCAATATCAAACAAACATAAAATCCTTCAAAGGATGTTGACATAGATGAAATCCAAAACCTTTTTGAGAAATATCTCTTTCTATTTTGAAATCATTTAAAACTAACATAATTATTAGAGAAAGATTTTATATTTTAAAATATTCTTATAATCTTTTAAGTAAATTTTATAAGGTGTTATAACAGTGGAAAATAGCCTCACCCTCTGTATAACTTAAAAACATTCTTGCCTTAAATTTGTTGAAAAGGTCCAAAAATACCTTGTTTGGAAAACGACAGAAAGATTATTTTTAAACCATTTTGTAAAATTCATACAAGGATATAAATTAATTTAACCCATAGTATTGTAAATAGTAAAAATGTTTTTAAATACATTTTTAAGAAACATGGATTTGGATGATAGAGAGGTCCCAGTAGATACTTAAAAAAAACCTCGGATAATAAAGATATTGTCAAATTAACCCTTTCCTTTTACTTTTCCTTGGTCGAGGGTAGGTTAACCTCCTATATAATGACGAAATAATTGTTATTAAATTATACAATAATCATATTTATTAATATGGTATCATATATTATCTTTTAACATTGCTTTATTAATAATATCTTTGTAGAATCATCGTTTCAGGTGTTAACAGATTCATTTTACTTTATATTCTTTGTTATGTATGTCATATTTGTTATGGATGAGATGTATCTTATTATTATCCATAGTGATATCAGGTCATTAAAAATTATTTTTAATCATCAAATGAAAATTTTTCTTGAATGGATACGATGGCGAATGAATCTCATCGTGTTCGTGGAGACGGTAATCTATACGTACGCACGAGCGACAATATCAATCTTTTAATATTAAAATAATATATAATTCGATGGTATATCATATATATAATCATTATCATGTTATATTTATTATTTTTATCAATTAAACATCATTATTATACCCATCGACATAATAATGTGTTGAATAACAATTACACCACGACGTGGAGACGGTAAGTTGTACGTACGCACGTATGGTGACATGTCATTCAAAGGATGGATAGGATAATGAATTTGGATGTAAAATATTTATAATAACATCACAGTATATAGAATATACTGGAGTTATTATTTTATAATGGATACCAAAAAGAAAGAGGAAGTTGAAGAAGAAAGGAACTTGAAAGAGGTGATGAAATATTTACCTCTTCTTCGAGTTCTTCCTTTTGATTTGATCAAAAGGGCTCGATAGGTTGGATTAATGACTAAAGTAAGGCCTCTAGAATGAATGGAGGATTGTTGAGATGGTATTTGGGTTAGGTTTATCCAATCTAAATGGATTTGATGGTGTTAATTAGAGAGAATGGGGATTTCCATTTTATAAGAGGGGTGATGGGCACCTTTGGAAAAGGTAGAAATAATATTTTATAATAAACTCATTTTCGGTTTCTAATGGATAAAAATGAATTATTTAATGGAGATGGTGGTTAGCGGTATAAAACCACTCAACCAATTGTTTTTAGATTAGTTCGGGTCATTATATTAACTTTATCTTATTGATTTAACTCTTAGTTAAATAGTTTGACATTTACCATGTCTCTTTGTATTTTTATATTATATGGTTAATAAACATACTATATACATTAAATAGAACCCCAAGTGGTTCATTAATGATACACCAATCATTATATAAGTCTTTTGGATAAAAATTAGATTTTTAAGAATAGAATATCAATTAATAATATAATATATGTTTTAAAAACTCTAATATGCCAATTTTGACACTATTTGGTATTTTGTTTTTTTTCTAAATTCATAACATCATTATTACTTCGAAAACAATTCATATAACCATCCATAATATGTCTTATTAACCTATATAATTAGTATAATTTATAAAAAGTCTCAAATTACATTTATTTGGATATTTATAATATCAATTATTTTAATATTTCATTAATTAGGTAATTACCGCATCATCATTTTTTCATAAATAAAGTAAATTATATAATGTCTAAAAAATATAAATAAAATACCATTATATAAGAAATATTTTTAGATTTATAATGAATATTTATATTATAATTTATCTTATTTTTATCCATATTTTAAAAATGTTTTAGTTATTAAACATTGAATTTAAAACTTTTAACTCTTTTTTGAATTAAATAATAATAATTGTCCTAATCTATTCCAAGTGGACCTAAAGGATCATATTTTATTCCTAAGGTTGTTTTTGGTCGAATTACACTTTTCTAATAAAATTAGGAGATGTTTTAGGGTAATAATAATATCATTTTTACCCTTAATTACCCTATTTACTTTTAACCGTGGTAAATAAAAGTAAAAAGTTACTATTCACCCAAAAATTATTTGTATCTTATTGAACCACATTTTACTTATTGATATCAACTTTTTCTCTTGGATTTTCGATATTCAACTCACATAAGTGGTAAAATTAAGTTTTATGTAAATTTGTAAATGCTCTTAAGTGGTGGGTAAAAGACGGAAAAAATTTCAATAAACTTTTTATATATCTAAAATTATTATAAACTGACTCCAATGAATTACATTGAACATATATAGGTATTATGTATCTATTTTTACCTAAAATAAATTAAAATAATATAAATAATTATTTAAATAAAAATTTGGTTTTAAACTATAACTCAGTTTGTTTCACTATTCATCAAAAATGGAAAGTTTTTAGAAAAATATCAAAAATTCACCCTAATATAACTTTGATATTAGAAATAAAAAAATGTAATATGTTTAACCAATTTCAAATAATTTAATTTTCATTAATTAATTTAAAATTAATTCCCATTGTCAAAACCAAAAAGCGTATTTTTAAGAAAG
Organism: Viscum album; assembly: GCA_963277665.1. Taxonomy (NCBI): domain Eukaryota; kingdom Viridiplantae; phylum Streptophyta; class Magnoliopsida; order Santalales; family Viscaceae; genus Viscum; species Viscum album. The sequence goes on along the minus strand of OY728135.1, from coordinate 1,540,196,944 downwards.
AATAACTAACAAAAGATTGACACTTGTTTATTTCCAATTTTAAAGTGAAAGTACTTAAAATGACCATCATTGGATTAAATGGTAAAAATATAATCTTATTATACTTCCAAACCATTAAAATGTATAACTCAACACTATATATTGTTTTGATTGAAAAAGTTGTTTTCAGTTAAAATATTGTATTTTTCACTATTCACCCAAGTATGAAAGTTATAAAAAACATCAAAAATTTAATGAAACTAAATTATTATGATCCATTTCTAAAGAAGAAGTTTATTTTGTCAAATTGAATATATAAAAGTTTCAAATATTGGATTTAAAAACGGGTTCGCCATTAAAAGGCTGTAATATTTCCTTTTTATAAAAAGTAATTCTTGTATCTGAAAAGAGTAAATTTTTTCTTACATTATATCTATGAAACTCAAAATATGGATTCTAAAATTATAAGGATTATTTAAATATCAAAATTCAGTTTATAATATTCATAACCACCTTTGAACAGTTAGTTTGGTAAGTCGTGGTGTGCTTGAACTCATTGTTGTGTGTAGTACAAGCCATTGGTTGAGTGTTTTTCAACCCATACCCACTTTACACTTTAAATAATCCATTTTTGAGCCATTAGAAACCGAAATTGATTTTATTATAAAATAATATTTCTAGCTTTTCCTAAGGTGCCCCTCACCCATCTTATAAAAGGGATCTCCTCCTTCTCTCTAATTCACACCTTCAAAACCATTTGGATCAGCCAAAACCTGGCCAAATACCCTCTCAACTGTCCTCCATTCATCTTAGAGGCCTTCCTTTGGTCAGAAAGCCCACCTAAAGATCCCTTTTGATCAAATCAAAAGGAAGAACCCGAAAAGATGTAAATATCTCACCACCTCTTCCAAGTTTCTTTCTTCTTCCACTTCCTCTTTATTTGTTGTGTATATTCTAAAATAATAACTCTATTATATTTTATATAATGTGATATTATTATAAATATTTTAAAACCAAATTCATTATTCTATCTATCCTTTGAATGACATGTCATCATACATTCGTACGTACGGTTTACCGTCTCCACGTCGTGGTGTAATTATTATTCAACACATTATAATTTCGATGGGTATAATAATTTTGTGTAATTGATGTAAATAATAAATATAACATGATAATAATTTTTTATATTCAATATACCATCAAATAATATGTTATTTTAATATCAAAAAATGATATTGTCGTGCGTGCATACGTACGGATTACCATCTCCACGAGCGCAATGAGATTCATTCCCCATCGTATCCACTCAAGACTAATTTTCATTTGATTATTAAAAATAATGTTTAAAGTCATGATATCATTCAGCATATGAATAAGATACATCCCATCCATAACAAATATGGCTAACATAACAAATAATATAAAAGAAAATGTATTCATTAACACCCAAAACGATGATAATACTAAGATTTAATTAACAAAGCTATGTTAAAATATCATATATGATATCATATTAATGTATATGATTCTCGTATAATTTAATAACAATTATATCACTATTATATAGGCGGTTAACCTGACTTTGACCAAGAAAAAGTACAAGGTAAGGGTTAATTTCACAATCTCTTTATTATCCGATTTTTTTTTATGTAAGTATTTACTGGGACCTCTTTATCATCCATATCCATGTTTCATAAAAAAAAATTCAAAAAATTCTTACTATTTTATAAACTATTGGATAAAGTCATTTATACCCTTTTTGAATTTTTATAAGATGTTTACAAAGAAATCTTTCTGTAATTTTTCGAACAACATCCTTTATAACCTTTTTGAAAAAAATTTGGTAAGAATGTCTTTTTTAAACTTATACAGTGGGTGCAGTTATTTTCCTCCATTATAACATCATCAAAGGTTCCCTTAAAATATTACAAGAATATTTCCAAAATAAATGTTTCCTTTTATAATTATATCAATTTAAATTATTTCAAAATATAAAGATATATTTCTCTAAAAAAGGTTTTGATTTCATCTAGATCAACATCCTTTGATGGATTTTATGTTTATTTGAAGTTGAATTATAATGATACAAAACCACCATATTGTATTGAAGGTTTTGTGATTTGTTTGACTATAGATGTGTTATTTTTAAACCCTTCATGGTTTATGGATAAAGTATTGAAATTTAGTATTCTTGTTTTAATACAAATGTTTGTGTTATGTATAAACCTTTTCATACGAGGAATTCATAGGACTTAGTATGTAACAGGTGGAGCCCGCTATAGCTCCTCGATGCATCAGTAGATCTCATGAGACAAACTAGTGTCTTGGCTCAAGGCCTTGACAAAATATTATTTGAAGTCTTGGAACATGGCCTTGACTATGTGGTTATGACGTTTGGCATTATGCATTCCATAATTATGAAAGTGGCTATTGATATTACATGTAATTATTCGACTAGTAAAATATCCATTTGAGGTAGTAAATGGAATTATTTGATTTTATCATTTCCATATTATGCTAAATTTTATGTTTAAAAGGATTTTGTTTTAGTCTTATAAATTGACATAAATTTTTATGCTTATTTATGAAAGTTTCAGCAATATTGTTATCCTTATTGAGCATCTGAGCTCACCCCTTTCTATGTAATAATTCTTATGCATCAAGATATCTAAAAATTCATGAGCCAAACTATCCTACTCATAATATTTAGTTAGAAATTTTAATCTTTTCTTTGATGATTTGGAGACACTATCTCTATGGTGAAAAATGTCAGATATATACTGATCACATGAGTTTAAAGTATATTTTCTCACAAAACTAACTCAACATGAGGCTCTAGATATGGCTTGAACAACTCAAGGATTATGATTGCACAATACCCTACCACCCTGGGAAGGAATATAAGGTGGAATATGCTTTGAGTATAAAAGATCATAGAGTATTGAACAAGATGAGAGTTCAAAAGGATCCTATATACAAGGATCTAGTAAAGATGGATATGGGAATCACCATGGAAGGTGAAACATCAATACTTTTTCAAATGGTTGACAAACCATCTTTACTAGAAAGGATAAAGAGTTTTTAGACCGGTGATGAAAATTTTAAAAAGAAAATTAAAGTTGTGAATGATGAGAGATTGAGTAACTTTGTGTATGAATATGGAATTTTGAAATTTGGGAAGAGACTTTGTGTTCTCGATATACCTGATCAAAAAAGGGAATTGTTTAATGATTCTCATAGTGCCAATTTCTTTATACACCATGGGAGCACCAAAATGTATAGAGATAACGGTATGGTGGGACAACATGTGGAAATTGCCAATTTTGTGTCAAGATATATGGTTTTTCAACAAGTGAGAGCTGGAAGGCAATAGCCTGGAGGAGTCATGAAACATCTTCCCATACTGTATTAGAAATGGGATAATATTACGATGGACTTTGTCATGGGACTACCAAAGACTCCTTGATGGAATGATGAAATATGGGTCATTGTTGATCGTCTTACTAAGTCATCACATTTTCTTACTATAAGATAAGATTTACCACATGAAAGTTTAACAAGACTATATATTAATGAAGTTGTAAGAATTCATGGAATACCACTATCGATTATTTCTGATCATGATCCACGTTTTACATCAAGATTCTAGAACTACTGCAAATTTAAGGTATACCAACGGTTTAAAACCATTGGTATAGGGTGGAGAACTATTGGTATAAATTATACCAACGGTTTTAGAAACCATAGACTAGTAAGTCGTGACAATAGACATATACCAACGGTTTGTGATAAACCATTAGTATATGTGAAGAAATCTCTTCTATCCCAACAGTTTTATAAAACTATTGGCGTAGAGTTCTTATACAACACATAGGCCAATGGTTTCAAAATCGTTGGCATATCTTTCTTAGTCTTCCATTCACCCCTATGCCAACAGTTTAAACCATTGGTAAAGGTTTTTTTCCAACGGTTCTGAACCGTAGGGAAAAAATACATACAGAACCTATACCAATAGTTTAAAACCATTGGTATAGGCTTTTCTGTACATTTCACACAACAGCTTGCTCTGTGTGATGTTGTGTGAATTATACAGAATACATACAATACAATACATAATAAGGATACATAATAAAAAACCGATAATTATAAGGATAAATAATTTCATAATAATTTATTAATACAATACATTAAAAACTGAATACGTAATTATATGTGATACAAAATTAAGAATACAAACAAAATTGAATTTTTTATTACACAGACACGATTGAATTTAGAAATTAGAAGCTAATAACCCAAAATAAAGAAGTTTATAAATGAATTAAACCAAACACAAATATAATGTCATGGTTTGGGGTGGGTGTCTTTGAACTTAGTGACTATGATAATGGGTGTGTATCAATGAGCCTATGTGTATTATGGAATGTAGTTGTCCTTGGAATATTAAATGTCATGTGTTTTAGAATACGGGTAGGAATTCCTCACATGAGAAGTGGATTGTGGGAGGCTGGACCATTGATTGTTGTGCTAAAGTATCAACACAATCTGAATACATTTGGTCGGTATTACGTATGCCAGTTTTTTTACTTAAAATGATGTTCATTTTAAACAAAAGAGAGACAGTTAGAGTGATACCGGCTGCACTGTGCCTCAGATTAAGGCAGGGTTGACTCGTACACGTCACATATGACCCATGGACCAGTTTCCTAAAGTATCAATACAATATGAATGTTTTTGGTTGGTTTTCTATATGTTAGTTGTTGTTATCACTTAAAATGCTGTCGATTTCAAATAAAACTGAGACACTTTGTGTGGTACCGGCCACACCGAGCCTCGGATTGAGGCTCGGTTGACTCGTACTCGTCATAAATGACCCATGTATGGTTTTTCTAAATTATCAACACAATCAAAATACATTTGGTCGGTTTTCTATATGTCAGTTGTTTTTACTTAAACTAGTGTCCATTTTAAACAAAAGAGAGACACTTAGAATACCACTGGCCACACCGTGCCTCAGATTGAGGCGGGGTTGACTCATACATGTAAAAAATGACCAATGGATAATTGAACTAATTTATCCACACAATACGAATGTGTTTGGTCATTTTTATGTATTCCAGTTGTTGTTTTCATTTAAAATGTTGACCATTTCAAATAAAGGTGAGACACTTAGAGTGGTACCGGCCACACCGCGCCATGGATTGAGGCGTGGTTAACTCGTAGACATTAAAAATGGCTCATGGATAATTTCTCTAAAGTATCAATAGAATCCGAATACGTTTGGTCCTTTTTCTGTATGCCAGTTGTTTTTTTCACTAAAAATGATGTCCATTTTAAATAAAAGAGAGACATTTAGAGTGGTGCCATCCACACCATCCCTCGGATTGATGCGAGGTTGACTCGTACACATCAAAAATGTAACATGGATCGTTTTCCAAAACTATAAACACAATATAAATGCATTTGGTTGGTTTTTCGTATGTTAGTTGTTGTTTTCACTTAAAATGTTGTCCATTTCAAATAAAAGTGGGACACTTTGAGTGGTACAGGCCACACCACACCTCATATTGATGTGGGGTTGAGTCTTACATGTCACATATGACTAGTGGATCATTTTCAAAAAGTATCAACACAATCCAAAAACGTTTGGTTTCCATATGAAAGTTGTTTTTACTTAAAAACAGTGTCCATTTTAAACAAAAGAGAGACACTTTGGGTGATACCGGCGACACCGTGCCTCAGATTGTGGCAGGATTGACTCGTACACATCACATATGACTTATGGATCGTTTTCCTAAAGTATCAACACAATCCGAATGCGTTTGGTCAGTTTTCTGTATGCCAGTTGTTGTTTTCACTTAAAATGATGTTCATTTTAAACAAAAGAGAGAAATTTAGAGTAGTACCGGCCACACCATGCCTTGGATTGATTCGGGGTTGAATCTTAAACATCAAAAATATCCCATGGTTCGTTGTCCTAAATTATCAACACAATATGAATGTGTTTGGTTGGTTTTCCGTCTTCCAGTTGTTGTTTTCACTTAAAATGATGTCCATTTTAAACAAAAGAGAGACATTTAGAGTGGTACTGGAAACACCGCACCTTGTATTGATGCGGGGTTGACTCCTACATGTCAAAAATTTCCCAAGGATAGTTGTCTTATTGTATCAACCCAATCCAAATACGTTTGTTCCGTTTTCTGTATGCCAGATGTTTTTACATAAAACATTGTCCATTTTAAACAAAAGAGAGACACTGAAAGCGGTACCGGCCACACCACGACTCAGATTGATGCGGAGCTAACTCATACATGTCACAAATGTCCCATGGATCGTTTTTCTAAATTATCAACATAATCCGAATTCTTTTGGTTGGTTTTCCGTATTCCTGTTGTAGTTTTCACTTAAAATGTTGATCATTTCAAATAATGGGGAGAATATTTTAGTGTTAACAGCCACTCAATACCTCATATTGATGTGGGGTTGACTTTTTCAAGTCCAAAAATCCAATGTATCGTTTTCCTAAAGTACCAATGCAATCCAAATGTGTTTGGTTTGTTTTCCGTATGCTAGTTATAGGTTTCACTTAAAATGTTGTCCATTTCAAATAAAAGTGAGACACGTTGAGTGGTACCGGCCACATTGTGCCTCAGATTGATGCGGGGTTGAGTCATACACGTCACATATGACCCATGGATCTTTTTCCTATGGTATTAACATAATCCAATTATTTTTGGTCGGTTTTCCGTATGCCAATTGTTTTTACTTAAAGGGTATCTATTTTAAACAAAAGAGAGACACTTTGAGTCTTACCGGCCACATTGTTCCTTATATTGAGGCGATTTTGACTCATAAACATCACATATCACTCATGGATCATTTTCCTAAAGTATCAACTCAATATGAAATTGTTGGTCAGTTTTCCGTATGCCAGTTAGGCAAATCATGCAACAACAGTGATAATATCTTATACTAAAACTATAGAAATTGTGCATGATGTGCATCCCCTGGTGCATGGTTAGGGAAAATCATTCACATTGCTTCTAATGTATATCACTATATGGTTGGTAGCTACATTTTGGGATGGAATTAAATTTTTTACTATCCAGTAGGCATAGTTTTATTCTACGCCGACCGGGGTTCCGAGCTCCGAACAATCCCCAGAAGCCCCATAAACCATTACAACATCATTAGGATTCCATATTTGGTCAAAAATAAAGAGTTATATTGAATTAAAAAATATCCATACCAGAGTGAAAAACCAGGTTATTATAGTCTTCCCATTTAAAGGAACTCATCCTGAAGTTCACCTTCAATGGGTGGTAAAAATGTTTTGAGAACAATTCTATCAAGGGGGTTGTCCGAGGTCCAGGGGGATGTTGGGGGGGTTGTCCGGGGGGTTGTTCGGGGGGCTCTCGCAGAGAGGGGTCATCCGAGGTCTAGGGAGGAGGGTGGGGGCTGTCCAGGGGGCTGTCCGGGCTCCAGGGAGGAGGGTGGGGGTCTGTCCGTGGGGTTGTTCGGGGTCCAGGGCGAAGGGTTGGGGGGCTGCCCGGGGGGTTGTCTAGGGGGCTATCTGAGGGGCTGTCTGGGGGCTATCCGGGAGGATGTCCAGGGTCCATGGAGGACGGTGGGGGTGCTATCTGGGGATCTCTCCAAGGGCCTGTCCGGGGGCTATCTGGTGTCCAGGGAGGAGGGGGGCTGTGATGGGTGAGTGAAAGGTGTGTTAGGCTTTTAAGTAGAAGGACACATCCATATTAAATCGAAAATTAAATTTCATAAAAATCATTCAAAAATGTAAGGGATCAATCATCCCCTGGTCACCATCACCATCACTACTATCATCATCAGCCTCATCCTTGCCGCCATCTCGTTTCTCGTCGTCGTCCTCGTCATCATCCCCATGCTCATCCTCAGCCCCACCCTTTCCCTTGGCCCCATCCTCTCCCTCATCCTCATCTTCATCCTCACCCTCATCCTCTTCCGTATCCTCATCATCACAAGGAATTTCATCATCTCAACCACCACTAGAACTTCCTCCTGGTGCATTTGATAATGCACCCATCGACGAAAAATATGTCTAACAAGCCGCGCTGGCCTCTGGTAGAAGTGATGAAGGTAAAGTTTTGATCAGTTTTTTAAATTGTTTCTCCCTCATTTGAACCTATTCTTCCAACTCTATGACCCTTTATAATATTTTATTGCATTCTCCTTGACTTGTACCAACTCGGTGATACTGGAATGGATACATGGAGAGGACCAATACCTCTTCGAGACTATATTCTTACCCGGACGGCAGCATACTTGACCAGAGTTCCCATCTCCCAAAACCTGATATTAATGATCATGTGGCCCTAAATTTTACGGCTCCAACACATCAAGGGCCTCTAAAGCATACTATTAAAATTATTAATTAAATTATTAAATTTCAAAATAGATATTAAACTTTGAAATAAACAAATTAAAACATAAATTCTTTTCTTATGTTGGTTCATTAACCACAATTCCATCTTTTTTCCATCTACATGAGCAAAAAAATTTACTCAAGGGAGATTTCCATCAATATTCAATTTTTGCTTCTATAATGACATTGAAACAATATAAAGTTCATGTGTAATCATACATTAAATTTTCAATAAATCACATAATTTAAGTAGGAAACAATAAAAAGGGTAAGTCTTAAAGAAAAAATATAAACAACTATATCGTACCGGCTGCCTCCTCTAATCTGACATAGTAGTGTGCCCCAATGTGTGGAGGTATTTTTTTGAATCAATGTTTTTTTTTCAGAATATTCCTAAATAATGTTTAATAATAAATAACATAATATTAATGAAAAATATGAAATCTGTCATTTAAATACCTCAAATGGGATTAGTACCTTAAATTTGGCAGTCACCCAATTGGTAATCATTTGGCGATATTTCTCTATCAGGAAGTCATCCACGATAGGTACTATATCTGACTCTATGCCCACTCTATCACATCATCCAACATACAACACATGCTTATAATCTCTCCAATGCTCTCATAGATCCTTTAAACATGATGGTCGTGCACCTTCGCCACCAGGGAAGTTAAACCGAAGCTGACACCCAATAGATTAATTCATATTAATACAAAAAAATACTACATTAAATCAAATAGATTTTTTAATAATATTTGTGCCCACTCATTATCCTTGAAATCATGTGGCAGAAGTCTCCAAGAGATAGGGCTGACCGAAATGATGTCGTAGTATTTGGCTAGCATCGCCAAAAAACCTCGACATTCCTACCTAGGTTTATCAATCATCTTTCCATAATCATTGTATTCAACCATCAACTATGTCTGGCAGTTCCATACCGCACACAAGAGAGTACCCCACCACCCTCTCTTCCTATCAGTAGATCAATATGGTATTAAAGGAAAAAAATATCAGTACAAGTTATAATTAAAATAAATTTTTGTATAATTTTTTTTAGAGTTATATAAATATACATGCGGTAGTCGGATCAATGGGCATCACTGGATGTGCAGAAGCTGGAGGAATATCCTATACAGGTGGAGTGTCCCTCATTGTATGGTCCTCATCCACATACTGTGTCAGAGTTGGAGTCAAAGAAGGTTGAATATAATAGCTCAGAGATAATGAACCAGAAGAAAAATATGATGGCACAGATGTCGGGCCAAATGGTAGTGTAATCATCAGAGGCCTAAATATCATGTGTGTCCCCAAAGACATGCCAGTATCAAAATGAGGCATAGAAGATACGTCTGTTATAGGGGCATAGTCCAATCGGATACGACCAGTGGATCGTCTAACTCTCACACCACGAGCCCTCGTACCACTGGCCTCAGTATTGGAACCACCAGATGATTGTCTAACTCTGAAACCACCACCCCCTCCTACCACCATCCTCTATACCGGGATCAATATAAGGCTCCTCGTTGGATATCTCTCATCTAGGGGATGTATCCTGAAAATTAATCTAACAAAAAAGTAAACACATTATATTATAAGTTATTGAAATATATATCTGAAATAAAATACTCACAATAGGGATGAGTGGGGGAAAGCCCATCTATGTCATGCGACGATTATTTTCTGTCATCTATTTCCTCCTCATCTCTTCAATGGGAGTCATTTACTGCAATGAAAATAGATATGGAAGTAATTAGAAACAAATAGCTTATGTGTAACCCAAAAAATATAGAAAAACCATTCTGATAAAAAAAACATAAAGAAATAGAAGATTTATGGTGGTTTGAAGGAAAGTACTAGGATACACACTCTAAATGATGTAGGTAAAACATGTAGGTGAGAACACGACTGTATGATTCTATATATTTCTCACCACAACTTCAGGTTCACAATCAACTCTGACAATTGATCTATTGGAGTCATCATAAGTAATTAATGGATTTCTTCCAATTGTAGTAGGGATAGTGTCGACATCATCATCACAATCATAAAAAACATGTCTAGGATTTACTTTAATAATTACACTGAATTTAGGATGATGATGATGTGTGACATAAAAAACTTGTTTCACCATTGATTCTAAAACATATGGTTCATCGGTGGAAAAAGTGTGAGTCATGTCAATAACTTGAAATCCACAATCATCAATAAAGGTTCCTTACCTCGTCATTGAATCAAACCATTGACATTTCATCATCATGACTCGACCATGAGAGTAATAATCCAAAATTATTATTTTCTCCACAACTCCTTAATAAGATACATTTTTAGAATGAGGTCTGTTATCTGATGAAATGGCATAACAGTATGTTGTGGCAGTTAGAATAACACCATCATGCTGTGTTTTCATGTTTCTTGCTCGTTCAGTGATAATAAATTTGTATCCATTGATCACAAGTGATTTAGAAGCATGAACCAAGGTATAAGGACCAAAATCCAAATCTCTTATTTCCTCAGAAACAGAGTGTGTAGTCAAACTCAATAACTGAAATATAAACAAATAGTAAACTTAATAAAATATTATTTTTATGTAGTTATTACCTAAATATTTTTATATTCAATTTGAGCCAAGAAGAAAACCATTTTCTATGCAAAGTCTCTTTCCTTATCAGTGATAAAGAAGTATGATTTCTATATATAAATTCCCTATGTTCCCTATATATAAAAATAATTATAGTTTAACAAATATTTAAAATTACAAGAGATAAGGAAAAAGAAACAAATACAATTCACTTACTTGATATACTCATCGAACAAATCACAATTTAATAACACTGTGTGATGTGCCATCTCTCGCTCTTTAAGGCTTAATGTTGTCAATGTATATGATCCCAGAATCCCTACTATTTTAGGAAGTGATGGGAAACTGGGTTCAATTTGATTATACTATTCTTCTTCATTTCTCATTGGACTATTTATTCTCGTAGTAAGACCATAAAAATACATTGAGCTAAAATCCATACATTCTTGATCCAAGTAACCGTTCACAATAGAACCTTCAAGATAATTCCTATTCCGAACATATGATTTCAATGTGTACATGTTTCTTTCAGTTGGATACATCTAATGGAAAGAAACAGGTCCTCCAAGAAGTATTTCGGTCAGAAGATGGACAGTCAGATGCAACGTGCATGTAAAAAGAATGGAGGGAATATTTTCTCTTACTCACACAAAATTAATGTTATATCTGCCTACAGTTTTTTCAAGAAGGATTTGGACAACTTCTAAGCACAAAAATCTCTAAACAAATATCACAACCAAATATATGAGACTCTTACATTATTGGACAAGAGATTACGGATTGTTATTGGAATCAACCCATGCAAAAGGATGTGATAATCATGGGTCTTCAAATATTTTTGCTTCAACTCTTTTCTATTGACCTATTTTGATATATTTCTAAAATATCCATCAGGAAGATTAATAGTCTCCAGATATTCTAGAAATTTTTTTAGTAGGTGTCATCCCATAAGAAGAACATGGAACTTGCCATTTATTTTCATTGATACAGATAGGATGCAATTCTTGTATGATCCCCCATTCTACCAAGTCACGCCAAGATCGTAAATCATCATTTGTCTTCCCCTTGAAATTTAGAAGAATTGAAAGAAACATTTCACATATATTATTTTCAATGTGAATTACATATAAGAAAAATGACGTAACAAGTTGGTTGACCAATACAAAAACTCAATGAATATACACTTCTTCTTCCAATTGTAAGAGGTATCAATGGAATCATTTTTCCTCTTTCTAGATTTCATTATACCCTTCCCAAATGAATAACTGAAATATTTCAATTCATTAAGCACATCAGTTCCAGACATATGTTGAGGTGGATCGTCAGTCTCCATGGTGTTGTAAAATCTTTGATGATTGTTTCTATATTGATGGTTCATTGGAAAGAATCGTCAATGTCCCATAAAACTAAAACTACGACGATATTTTAGTCTTCTCGATCGAGTATTCTTCATACAAACAGGAGATTACAATTTACCTTTTGTGCTCTATCTAGACATCATTACATAAGCAGGATAATCATTGATCGTCCACATAAGCGCAACACACATCTGAAATATGTCTTTTGAACATGCATTTTATGTGGGCACACCCACATCCAAAGGAATGTTCAACTCTTTTTTTAAAGGTTTCATGTATACATCTATATCATTTCCAGGATCCGAAGGGCCAGAGATTAGTATACCCAAGAAAGTGTAAGGATTTTTCATACACACCCATGGGGGAAGGTAATAAATGTGTATGAAAACCGTCCATGTGCTATGTGAAGTAAGCATCTTCCCAAATGGATTAAAACCGTCACATGAAAGACCCAGTGTCACATTATGCATGTCTGCTACAAATTCAGGATATCAAGCATCAAATATCTGCCATGAAAATCCATCTGCAGGGTGAACCAACTCTTCATTATTCTTTTTTCTCTCGGTGTCATGCCATCGCATTTTTACTGATATTCATTAGACATGAAAATGTTTTGTAATCTGGGGATCAATGGAAAGTGCCACATTACTTTTTGTGGAATAACATATGGTGTTCCTTCATCTTTTTCCTTCCATCGGGAGGTTCCACATTTGATACAATCATTTTTTTAGTAGTTTCCTCCCAAAATATGCTACAATAATTCAAGCAATCATGATTTTTTTTGGAGAATCCAAGTTCATCAACTAACTTCCATGCATTATAGTGGTTTGAAGGAATATCTGCATCATTTGGAAGTATGTCCTTCGAGAAGGTAAGAATGTAATCGATTTCAGTTTTTGAAATCCCATACATAGTTTTCCCATGAAACAATCAGATTAAAAATTTCAACTTTTTCATTTTACCACATTGCCGATATACTGGAGTCTTCACAGCATCATTCAATTTTTTCACTCTATCAACATCATTGTTTTCATTGGACACATTATGTGTTCTTGTATCGAAATCTTGTTCGCTAGAAATCCTTTCCTTATTGTCATGTTGATTAAATGTAAACTGATCATATATCAAACACTCCAATTTAGTCCTATTATTTGGATCATCAACAATTTGAGATTCCATTTTCTATCCATTGTGATACCACAAATAATAGTTTCTTTGGAAACAATATTTGGTTATATGAATTCTAACTGCTTCATGACTCAACCAAGGTATTCCAACAAAATTAGAACATGGGAAGTGTATGCAACCACAATCTGAAGCCTTGTCAAATTAAAAATCTATAAATATGTTCAAATTATTTTGAAAATATTTTGAAATCTGATCAGTTTTATACATCCATCTTCTATCCATTATTTAAAAAAATTGTAATAAGTAATTTCAAAGCAATTCAATAATATTTAAGTTCAATAAAAAAATTTAGGAAAATGAAATTTTTTTAATTTATATAAAAGCATAACTGACACATCACTCTATATGAGAATCATATTAAGAAACACAATAAAATATAGTGTATATTAGAAAATAAGATACAGAATTTCTAATGCCTATATTCAAAGATTTCCCAGTAAGATATTGGAAGTGGATCAAGGAATATATAATCCTTAAGGGTCCTGTTGGGAGTACATGAGTTTTATACTTTAACTTCTTCAGGGAGATCAGGATGAGGATCACATCAAAAGTAGTTATGGCCTCATCAGGTTTCACATTAACCATGGATTAAAGGATGATAGGTTTGGGGCCATAGATCATAGGTTGGTAGGTTGTATTCATTGAATCATGTCCCAATTGATTTTGGAGAGGCTCCTTCAATAGTTATAGGTATGGATTTGATTTGAAACACCTATAATAGGGATATCCAGGAATTATGATGTCCCAAACCAGGATGCCACTCATTAGTGACCCAATTCCCGATGGCCTCATGGCATTAAGCACATCTACAAAAATTTCAAATGTTATTGACTAAAAGTGAGAGCATTTGGTGTGTTTGGGGGAAACTATTCTCTCATTACCTAAGCTGCACAATTTTAATATTATCAGTTAAAAAGAAGAAGAATGATAACAATGGGAAAATATTGGAAATGGATGAAAATAACAAAATTAGTAATACCAACTAATAACAGAATCATAAACCTAATGATGGTAATGTATGTCATGAATCATGAAAAAACATAGTTAAAACTAATAGGAAGTAGTACTATGCAAGAGGCTCAATAAATTCTAAAATTAAACCTAGATTCATGATCTAAAACCAAATAAACTACTACATGCTCCATCCTATGTCATGTGAGTAGTCTTGCATCTATAAAATGGTGACTCCCCTTATCTAAAAATATAATCATGTAGTTTATCTGAGTACCCAATGGCATCTCGAACAATGTGTGGGATATAATTCATATAGGTGACCACCTAGAGGTCTATAACTATCCAGACTATTTATTTAACATTTTAATATAATGATATGTTAAATTAAAGAGACAACTAAAAAATCGATAAGTGTTTTCTATGGTTCTGGAGATAAAATCTAAAATGGTTTTCTATGAATTATTTTCATGAAGAAAGAAGAAGTACTAAATGGGAGAAGGAGAGGTCTCACTGAGAGTTCCCTTTGTAGATATTTTATTCATAAAGAACATTGGATTGTATGGTATTGTATTTCCTATTTCTTCTGTGAAAAATAATTACAGACCACATACTATTTTGAAAAGTTGATGAAGATACTCCATATTTTCTATTGTGCAAAGGATAAGTGAACAGTGTTTCATTTTAAATATATAAAGATTTTTTATAAAAACATGTTACAAACTTGTTATGTAATAGACATAGTGTTGAAAAATTAAGATGAATAATATCTTCATGTTTGACATTATCTTAATGAAAGGAGTGATTTTCATGAAATACTATGAATAAATATGACTAAAAATTTCTTAAGAGTTCATATACATGAATCTGTAATATTTGGAGCATTGAGATTAAAAAAAGTACTATGAATCTTTAAAATTAGAACACAAGAAAGAGACCAAGCCCTTATAAATGTATATGTGTAATAAAAACATTAATTGTATAATGTGTACATTGATGTATTGATTTGAGTATACAATTCGTTAAGGGGGCAGTGAATCATAAAATTTTAGAAAATCTCCAGAAATAAGAAAAAATGACATGATCTTTCTAAATAGTGAAATAAATGGAGAAATGTTTCAGCAAATTTGGGAGGGTCTTTTCCCAACAGTTATTAAAAACTGGAGGGAAAAGCATGGATTTCCCAACGGTTTCTTCAAACCGTTGAGAAATCCTTCTCTAACCACACATTTACTAACTATTTATTAAAACTGTTGGTAATGGATACCTATACCAACAGTTATTTTGAACCATTGGTATTAAAGTGTTTGGAAAGCTTGCCTTTACAATAGGGTGGAAAAGTCTTCAGAAATCCCTGGATACAAATCTTCATTTGATCACTACCTACCACTTTCAAACTAATGGAAAATCAAAACGGACTATTCAAACCTTAGAAGACTTGTTGAGATCATGCTCACTTGACTTTCAAGGTATGGGGGATCAATATTTACCTTTGGTTGACTTTTTCTATAACAATAGCTTCTATTCAGGTATTCAGATGGCACCATATGAAGCGTTATACATAAAGAGATGTCGCACACCAACCTGTTGGGATCATGTTGGTGCAAGAAAACTTGTAGGCTCAGAACTTGTGGAGGAAACGATGGAAAAGGTGAAGGTAATCCAAAACCACATCATACAATCTCAAAGTAGGCAGAAGAGCTATGTTGAGAACCGAAGGAAGGATTTGTCATTTATGGTAGGAGAATATGTTTTCTAGAAGGTCTCTCCAAGTAAAGGTGTTATATGTTTCGGTAATAATGGTAAATTGATCCCCAGGTACATCATACCTTTCAAAATTCTAGAACGAATTGGGGTTGTAGCTTACCGTTTGGAAATTCCGCCAAGTCTCTCCAAAGTCCACAATGTGTTCCATGTATTACTGTTGAGAAAATACTTTCCTGACCCAAAGCATGTACTTACCTATGAGGAATTACAACTAGAATCTGATCTATCTTATTGTGAAGAACCTGTCAAGATTCTTAATACAAGATAACATGATCCTACAACATTCTATTGGAAGCCTCTGAGTAGCATCGCCTCCCCTTTCACGGCGTCAAGGGTTTCCTCTGTTCCTGCGATCCTTCCCTCTCTGGCCTTCTCCTCGTGATTCCCCTTTCAGCGACTTGATCGGCTCGACGTGTCGTTCGTCTCGGTCGGCAGGCGGTCGAGGCTTGTTTCCATTGAAGGTCGATGACGGATCTGGAATGGCTCTGTGAGGGGAGGCCTTGTTTCCTTTTCTATATGTTGTTTTTTCAGTGGTGAAGGCTTTCTTTTGGGGGTAATCGTTCATGTTTGAAGGGATTTCTATGATAGGGTTCATCCTATTGTCATCCCCTCCTTGTGGTTGGCTTCTTCAATTCCTATGGTGCATCTACGGTGGTTGCGCGGCTCCTCCAGTGGCGATGCGCTATGGGCTTCTGCGGCGCTGCTAGTCAAATCTAGTGTGTAAGACCATTTCCACCGGCATACTCTTCAGAGCATTCTGGGTTCTTCTCGGTAGTGCACCAACGTCCTGCGGTGAGTCTCCTGGTGGTCACCTTCTACGGCGGGTGTGTTCCTGAGGTTTAGTATTGGCCTTCTTTGGCGGTAGGCGTGGCTGCAATGGATGTCTACCGGGTTGATTTCCTATTTTCTGTTGAAGATCATTGCGTTTTGCTGGATTATTCCCATTTTTCTACAGAATTTTTTTGTGTTGCTGGATGATTTCGACTTGGTTGTTCATGGACAATGGCAGAGTTCAAGCTTCGAATCGACGTCGGCGGATGGCTTCACTGGTGTCCTCCTGTGAAATGTGGCAAGTGGATGGATGGCCGGTGGGTTGACGGTCACCGATGATGCTCACCGGCGAGTTTGTGTATTGTTGATTAGTCTGGCCAGTCCGGCGAGTATCTCTGGTGGCGTAATTGGTGGCGAGGTGGGTTTCGCTATTCGAGGTGGCGTGCGGCTCGAGGTTGGTGATGCGTGCTGATGGGTGTGCGGCTCGAGATGGGACACGTGATGATGGGAGCGGCTCGGTGGAGCATGTTTGGTTTGAATTTTGAATCTTGAATTTTGATGAATTCTGTAAGAATATGGGATGTTTTGTACGGTTGCCGATTTTCCTCAAACCGGTTTGGCGTACCGGTTCCCTTAAACCGGCATTAGAAAATGAAAAAAATGATTTGTGGATAAAAGAGAACAAGTGTTTTGAAACCAGACGACTCGTCTGGTAAAAGTTCTATATGGAAACCATAAGATGGAAGAGGCAACGTGTGAACCAAGGAACTTATGGTGAAGAACCACCTGAGTCTTTTTACGTAGTAATACCCTAGAAATTTCAAGGACGGAATTATTTTAAGGAGGGTAGAATGTGACACCCCAAAAATCCATAGTACATTTCCTTTTGAATAATATAGTATCATTTTTTGTATGCAACTTCTAGTTCTAACACACCACAACCAATCAAATTAGCCGTTATGAATAGTAATACCCACTTTTATAAATTTTACACATTTTATCTTTCAAAATGGACATCATTTTGGGATTCAAAATATCAAAATTAGCTTAGGGTCAATTTTTGGTATTTTTCTGAAAACAATCAATTTTTGACGAATAGTAAAGAAACACTGAGTTATAGTTTAAAATGAAATTTTTATTTAATTAATTATTTATTTTATTTAAATTTACTTTAGGTCAAAATAGATACATAATACCTATATAATTTCAATTTAATTCATTGGAGTCAGTTTATAATAATTCTAGATATATAAAAACTTTATTGAACTTTTCACCGTCTTTTACCCACCTCCTAGGAAAATTTTCAAATTCACATAAAACATAATTTTACCATTTCTGTGAGTGGAATTTCTAAAATCCAAGAGACATGGTTTATATCAGTAAAAAAATTTGGTCAATAAGATGAAAATAATTTTTGGTGAATAGTAAATTTTTAATTTTATTTACCACGGTTAAAAGTAAATAGGGTATTTAAGGGAAAAATGATATTATTATTACAATAACACATGTCCTAATTCTATTGGGTAAGTATAATTAAACCAAAAACAACCTTAGGAATAATGTATGAACCTCTTTGGTCCACATGGATTAGATTAGGACACTTATTATTATTTTATTTAAAGAAATGTTAAAAGAGTTAAAATCAATTTCTAATAATTAAAACATTTTTAATATAAGGTTATATATAAGATAATTTCGACTATAAATATTAATTAGAAATCTAAAAATATTTTCTACCTAATGGTATTTTATTTATATTTTTTAGACATTAGATATTTTAATTTATTTATGACACAATGATGATGCAGTAATTAACTAATTAATGAAATATTAAAATAATTGATATTATAAATATCTAAATAAATGTAATTTGAAACTTTTTATGAATTAAACTGATTTTATAGGATAATATGACATGTTATGATTGGTTATATGAGTTTTTTTTGAAGTAATAATGCTGTTATGAATTTACGAAAAACAAAATACCAAATAGTGTCAAAGTCGACATAAAAGAGGTTTTAAAAAAAATATTATATTATTAATTGAAATTATATTCCAAAAAATATAAGGTTCATACAAAGGACTTTTATAATGATAGTTTTATATTTAATGAACCTCTTGGGGTTTTCTTTAACGTATAAAGTATGTTTATTAACCATATAATATAAAATGCAAAGAGACATTGTAAATGTCAAACTATTTAACCAAGAGTTAAATCTAAAAGTTAGATTTAATATAGAGACCAAAACCTGTCTAAAACCTATTGGATGAGTGGGTTTCGACCCATCCCCACCTTTAAATATAAATAATTCATTTTTGAGCCATTAGAAACCGAAAATTATTTTATTATAAAATAATATGTCTTGCTTTTCCTAAGATTCCCCTCACCCCTCTTATAAATGGGAACTCCCCCTTCTATCTAATTAAAACCTTAAAATCCATTTGGATCGGCCAAAAACTACCCAAATACCCTCTAAACTATCATACCTTAATCCTATATGCCTTACATTAGTCATAAAGTAATCTTAAGGAGCCCTTTTGGTCAAATCAAAAGGAAGAACCCGAAAAGAGGTAAATATTTCATGACCTCTTTCAAGTTCCGTTATTCTTCCACTTCCTTTTTATTTGTAGTTTCCATTATAAAATAATAATTCCAGTATATTATATATACTATGATGATATTATAAATATGGTACAACCAAATTTATTATTATATCCATCCTTTGAATGACATGTCACCATATGTGCGTATGTACGACTTACCGTCTCCAGGTTTGGTGTAATTGTTATTCAATACATTTTTATTTGGATGGGTATAATAATGATGTGTAATTGATGTAAATAATAAATATAACATGATAATTATTCTGCATTTATTATATACCATCCAATTATATATTCTTTTAATGTAAAAAGAATGATATTGTCGCTTGTGCTTACGTACGGATTACCGTCTCCACGAATGCGATGAGATTCATTCTCCATTGTATCCATTCAAGACTAATTTTCATTAGATGATTAAAAATAATGTTTAAAAACTTGACATAATTCTGTATATAAATAATATACATCCATTCCATAATAAATATTACTATCATAACAAATAATATAATGGAAAATGAATCTTTTAACACCTGAAACAACGATAATACTAAGATATTATTAACAAAGAAGTATTAAAAGATCATATATGATATCATATTCATCTATATGATTCATTTATAATTTAATAACTATTATTTCACCATTATACAAGAGGTTAACCTACCCTCAACCAAGGAAAAGTACAAGGTAAGGGTTAATTTTACAATCTCTTTATTATTTGAGGTTGTTTTTACGTAAGAATCTACTAGGACCTCTTTATCATCCACATCCATGTTTCATAAAAATGTATTTCAAAAAACAATTACTAGACATTAGGGTAATGGAATTTATACCCTTATTTTACCTTATATGTTTTGAAATGAATCATTCTATCGTTTTCCAATCAAGTTACCTTATGACCTTTTCGACAAAATTAAGATAAGAATGTTTTTTTAACTTATACGGTAGGTGTACCTATTTTCCACCATTATAACATCATCAAAGCTTCCCTTAAAATATTATAATAATATTTCCAAAAGAAATGTTTTCTTTTATAATTATATTAATTTTATATTATTTCAAAACAGAAAGATATATTTCTCTAAAAAAGGTTTTGATTTCATGTATGTCAATATCCTTTGATGGATGTTAAGTTTATTTGAAGTTCATTTATTATGATACAAATCTTCTATATTGTATTGAAGGTTTTTTGATATGTTTTATTGTGGATTTGTTATTTTTATACCATTCACGGCTTATGGATAATGTATTGAAATTTTGTATGATAGTTTTAATATGAATGTTTATGTTATGTTTAAACATTTTCATATGAGGAATGCATTGAACTTAGTATGTGATAGGTGGAGCTGGATATAGATCCTTGATTCATCGGTAGGTATCATGAGACAAACTAGTGTCTTGGCACAAGGCCTTCACAAAATCACATTTGTAGTCTTGGAACAAGGCCTTTACTATGTGGTTATGAAGTCTGGCATTATGCATTACATCATTTTGAAAGTGGCTATTGATATTTAATGTGATTATTCGACTAGTAGAATATCCATATGAGTAAGTAAATGGAATTATTTGATTTTATCTTTTCTATATTATTCTGAAGTTAAAATTTAAAAGGCTGTTGTTTTAGTCTTATACATTGTCTTAAATGTTTATGCTTATTTATGAAAGTTTCCGCTATATTGTTATCCTTACTGAGCATCTGATCTCACCCCTTTATATGTTTTATTTTTCCCAGGATGCGAAGAAGTATTTTATGACTGATCTTCACGGATAGTATGAGGGGATATGAGTGTGGTCTATGGAAACAATGGTGTTGTAGTTTTTCATTTTATGATGTAATGTAAACCTTATGAATGTATCTAGTACTTCCAAAGCTACTAAACTTATTGGTATTTCGATAATTTATCTTTTGTGATAATTCCAATGTTATATAATAATGAACCGACCCTAGTTACCTAACATTGGCATGATAAAAGGAAATAATTTCCCAAAAGACCGATCAGTTTAGTAGCCTTGGAAATACTAGATACATTCATAAGGTTTACATTACATCATAAAATGGAAAACTACAACAACATTGTTTCCATATACCACACTCATATCCCCTCATACTATCCCTATATGTCAGTCATAAAATACTTCTTCGCATCCTGGAAAAAAAACATAAAAAGGGTTGAGCTCATATGGTTAGTAAGGATAAAAATATAGCAGAAACATTCATAAATAAGCATAATTATTTAAGGAAATGTATAACACTAAAACAAAATCCTTATAAACATGAACATCAGCATAATATGACAATGATAAAATCAAATAATTCCATTTAATTACTCATAGGGATATTCTACTAGTCGAATAATCCCATGCAATATCAATAGCCACTTTCATAATGATGGAATGCATAATGCCAGACTTTCATAACTACGTAGTCAAGACCTTGTGTCAAGACTAGAAATAAGATTTTGTCAAGGCCTTGTGCCAAGACACTAGTTTGTCTCATGAGACCTACTGATGCATCAAGGAGCTATAGTGGGCTCCACCCATCACTTACTAAGTCCAATGCATTCCTCGTATGAATAGGTTTAAACATAACATAAACATTCATATTAAAACTAGCAAAAGAAATTTCAATACTTTATCCATATACCATGAATGGTATAAAAATAACACATCCATAGTCAAATATATCACAAAACCTTCAATACAATATGTAAGTTTTTTATCCTAATAAATTAACTTCAAATAATCTTAAAATCCATCAAAGGATGTTGACATAGATGAAATCAAAACCGTTTTTTAGAGAAATATCACTTTGTATTTTGAAATCATTTAAGAGTCATGTTATTTATAATGAAAAAATTAAATTTGAAAATATTCTTATAAGCTTGTAAGGGATTCTTAGACAATGTTATAACGGAAAAAAATAGCTTCACCCGCCATACGTATAAGTTAAAAAAAATACATTCTTACCTTAATTTTGTCGAAAAGGTTATAAAGGACCTTGTTTGGAAAAGATAGAAAGATTCTTTTATAAACATATTATTAAATTCAAACAAGGGTATAAATGACTTTAACCCATAGTCTAGTAAATATTAATAATGTTTTGATATACATGTTTAATAAATGTGGATGTGGATGATAAAGAGGTCCCAGTAGATAATTACGTATAAACAACCTCGGATAATGAAGAGATTGTAGAATTAACCCTTACCTTGTACTTTTCCTTGGTCTAGGGTAGGTTAACCTCTTGTATAATGGTGAAATAATTGTTATTAAATTATTCAATAATCATATACATTAATATGATATCATATATGATCTTTTAATATTTCTTTGTTATTAATATCATAGTATTATAGTCATTTCGGGTGTTAACTGATTCGTTTTCCATTATATTATTTGGTATGTAAGTAATGTTAGTTATGGATATGATGTATCTTATTCATATTCATAATGATATTAAGTATTTAAACATTATTTTTAATCATCTAATGAAAATTTGTCTTGAATGGATACGATGGGGAACGAATCTCATCGTGTTCGTGGAGACGGTAATCCCTACATACGCACGAGCGACAATATCATTATTTTGGTATTAAAATAATATATAATTTCATGGTATATCATATATACAGAATCATTATCATGTTATAATTATTATTTACTTCAATTTCAATCATTATTATACCCATCCAAATAATAATGTATTGAATAACAATTACACCACGACGTGGAGACGGTAAGCCATATGTATGCACGTGTGGTGACATTTCATTCAAAGGATGGATTGAATAATTAATATGATTGTACCATATTTATAATAACATAAAGGTATATAGAATTTAATAGTCTTATTATTTTATAATGGAAAAAACAATGAAAGAGGAAGTGGAAGAAGAAAGGACCTTGAAAGAGGTGATGAAATATTTACCTCTTCATCAGTTTCTTCCTTTTCATTTGATCAAAAGGGATCCTTAAGATGGATTTATGACTAAAGTAAGGCCTTTAATATTAAGGGAGGACAATTAATAGAGTAATTGGGCAGGTTTTGTCCGAGAAAAATTTCTTTGAATGTGTGAATTAGAGATAAGGTGCAGTGCCCTTTTATAAGAGGGGTGTTGGGCACCTTAAGAAAAGCTAGAAATATTATTTTATAATAAAATCATTTTAGATTTCCAATGGGTAAAAAATGTATTATTTAAAGGATAAGGTGGGTATGGGTCTAAAACCACTCATCAAATAGGTTTTTTATAGGTTTGGGTCACTATATTAACTTTATCTTTTAGATTTAACTCTTAGTTAAATAGTTCGAAATTTACCATGTCTCATTGTATTTTTATATTATATGGTTAATAAACATACAATATACTTCCTATAGAACCTCAAGTGGTTAATTAATGATAAACCTATCATTATATACATCCTTTTTCTGAACCTTAGATTTTTATGAATAGAATATCAATTAATAATATAATATTTGTTTTAAAAACTCTTTTGTGTCAATTTTGACACTATTTGGTATTTTGTTTTGGCTAAATTCATAACATCATTATTAAATCGATCCAAATTCATATAATCAATCCTAACATGTTACATTAACCTAGAAAATTCTTGTATGGCATCAAAATTTTAAAATTATATTTTTTTTAACATCTATAATACCATTTATTTAATTCTTTCATTATTAAGGAAAATACTACGTCATTATTGTGTCATAAATAAATATATTTTATTTATGTCTAAAAATTATAAATAAAATATCCTAAAGTAAAAAATCCTTTATATTTATAATGAATTTTTATAGATGAATATATAATTTATATAACCTCATTTAAAATTTTTTTACTAAAAGATATTTTCTTTTGTTATTTTTGTCTCTACCTTAAATTATTTAATATATAATGTCATTATGACTTCCAAGTGGCTCCATGGGGTCCCAAAATTGACCCAATGATACCCATCATCGGACATGTATCCGAAAATAGGGTTATAACATGTGTTAAAGTAATTTAATATTATTATAATATTATTTTTTAACCTTATTAACTGGATCTACTCTTTTTACCATAGTAAATAAAATATTTACTAAGGTAAATATTCCTAATGTCTAAAAGTAAAAGTTACCTATTTACACAATTTGGACCTCCTGATTCAAAATATGGAATCAATTTTTCTATATTCAAAATATAGTAGTGGAAGAAATTAATTTATAATTAATTCCCGTTGTCAAAATAAAAAAGTGTCTTTTTAAGAAATAATAACTATCAAATGATTGACACTTGCTTATTCTAGTTTAAATGTAAAATTATATACAATGTTAAAAATTGGATTAAATGGTAAAACTATAATATAATTATACTTAAAAATAACTCAATATTATAATTTTTCACATGAAATTGTTTTGATTAAAAATTTGTTTTTAATTAAAATTTAGTATTTTTCACTATTCATCAAAAACTAAATGCTTTCAGAAAAATACCAAAAATTCACCCTAATCTAATTTCAATATTCCAAGCCCAAAAATGAAGTCCATTTTGAAATATAAAATCGATAAAATTTCAAAAATTGGGTATTAGTTTTTATAACGGGTGGTTTGATTGGTCGCGATATGTTAGAATCTCAATGTTGTGTACAATACACGCTATTGTATTATTCAAAGAGAAGTGTATTGTGGAAGATTGGGGTGTCAGATTCTCACCACCATCAAATAATTTCTTCCTAGAAATTTCTAGAATATTACTGCATAAAAATATGTGGGCGGTTCTTCATGATATGCTCCTCAGGTTCCCATGTTTCCTCTTCCATCTTATGGTTTCTCCATAAAACCTTAACCAGACGAGTCGTCCAGTTTCTCAATACTTGTTCTCTTGTATCAAGAACCTTTAAAGGATCTTTGCAATAAGATAGATCATGTTCCAGTTCTAATTCTTCATAGGTGAGTACATGTGTTGGGCCATGCATGTATTTTCTCAACAGTGATATGTGGAACACATCATGATCTTTGGAGAGACTTGGCAGTACTAGCAACCGGTAAGCTACAACCCTAATTTGTTCTAGAATTTCAAAAGGTCTGATGTACCTAGGACATAATTTTTCCTTCTTATCCAAAAATATAACACACTTCCATGGAGATAACTTCAAGAAAACGTGGTCTCCTACATGAAATTTAAAATCCTTCCTTCGGTTATCGGCATAGCTCTTATGCCTACATTAAACTGCTTTGATGTGGGTTTATATTACCTTCACCTTTTCCATCGTTTCCTCCACAAGTTATGGGCCTACAATTTTTCTTTCACCAACATCATCGCAACAGGTTGGTGTGTGACATCTCATTCTGTATAACACTTCATATGGTGCAATATGTATACTTGAAAGGAATATATTATTATAAGAAAATTATACTAGAGGTAAATATTGATCCTACATACATTGAAAGTCAAGTGATCATGACCTCAACTTGTCTTCTAACATTTGAATAGTCCGTTCTAATTGTCCATCAGTGTAGGGGTGGTAGGCAGTGCTCAAACGAAGTTCAGTATCAAGGGATTTCTGAATACTTTTCTAGAATCTTAATGTAAAACATGGATCATGATCAAAAACAATTGATAGGGGTACTCCATGAAGTCTCACAACTTCATTAATATATAGTATTTATAGATGTTCAAGGGGTAAATCTTTTCTTATATCAAGAAAATTTATTTACTTGGTAAGATGATCAACAATGACCCATAATGCATCATTCATTCTAGGAGTCTTTGGTTGCCCCATGAAAAATTCCATTGTAATATTATCCCATTTCCACTCAGGTATGGGTAGAGGTTTCGTACCTCCTCCAGGTTGTTTCCTTTTAGCTTTCACTTGTTGAAAAACTATACATCTTGACAGAAAATCAGAAATCTCCCTCTTCATGTTGTCCCACGAAAAATGTTCCTTCAAATCTCTATACATATTGGTGCTCCCAAGGTATATAGAGAAATTTTATATATGGACATCATCCAACAATTATATTTTTAGATCAGGTATATCAGGAACACAAAGTCTCTTCCCAAATTTCAAAATTCCATCTTCATACACAAATTCACTCAATCACCCAACTTTCATAGCTTTAATCTTCTTTTTACACTCTTCATCAATGGTCTGAGAACTCTTTATCCTTTCTAGTAAATATGGTTTGGAAAAAATTTGAAAATTTATTGATGTTTCACCTTCCATGGTGATTCCCTTATCCATATTTACTAGATCCATGTATATAGGATCCTTTAAAACTCTTATCTTGTTCAAAACTCCATGATCCTTTCTACTCAAAGCATCTTCCACCTTATTTTCCTTCCCCGGGTGGTAGTGTGTAGTGATATAATAATCCTTGAGTAGTTAAAGCCATCTCTTTTGTCTCATGTTGAGTTCTTTCGGTGATAAAATATACTTCAAACTCTTGTGATCACTATATATCTCAAATTTTTCATGATAGAGATAGTGTCTCCAAATCATCAAAGCAATGATTATAGATTCTAACTCAAGATCAGGAGTAGGATAGTTTTTCTCATGTATTTTTATCTTTCGTGATTCATAGGCAATAACCCTATCATTTTTTATAAGGTAACAACCAAGTATTTTCATTGAAGCATCAATATAAATAAAAAACTCATCATTCCCTGATGGTAGAGTCAAGATAGGATCATTGACTAATTTTCTTTTCAGTTATTCAAAAAATTCATCACATTCTTTTTTCCAACCAAATTTAAACCCTTTATGTGTGAGCTTCGTTAATTGGTTAGCCAATCGGGAAAAATTATTGATGAAAAGTCGATAATAAACTGCTAATCCAATAAAACTGTGTACATCAATTATACTTGTTGGTGCTTTCCATTCATGGATTGCCTTGGTCTTAGAAGGATCAATAGAGATTCAATCCTTAGAGACAATATGGCCAAGAAAAGAAATCTCCTGAAGCCAGAATTCCGATTTTGTAAACTTCCTATATAATTCATGTCTTCTAAGAGTCTTCAGGATAATTCACAAGTGATTTTCATGATCTTTATAGATTTTGGAGTATGCCAAGATATCATCAATAAATACCACTAAAAAATAAATGATATATTCCTTGAAAACTATATTCATTATATCCATAAATACAGAGGGTTCATTAGTCAATCCAAAAGGCATTACTGTGAACTCATAGTGCCCATACCTAGTTCAAAATTATGTCTTTAGAATGTATTCCTTCTTCACGCAAAACTGATGGTATCCAGATCGAAGGTCAGTCATTAAAATGTATTGAGCTCCATGAATTTTGTCAAATAAATCCTCAATGCGAGGTAGGGGATACTTGTTCTTTATATTTATAGCATTGATCTCCCTGTAGTCAATGCACAACCTCATATATTCTTCTTTCTTCTTACCAAAAATGATAGGGGCTCCCCATGGAGAAACACTACGGTGAAGAAATCCATTATTACTCAATTCCTCTAGTTGTTTCTTTAGTTCCACTAATTCCACATTGGATATTCTATAAGGGGTCTTCGATATGGTCCTTCAACCAGGAATAAAATCAATAGAAAACTCAATTTCTCATTCTGGAGGATGTCCAAGTAAGTCCTCTAGAAATACATCACCATAATCTTTCACAATAGGTAAATACTTTATTTGAACATTATTTTCCTCACCCACAGTTGTTTCATTCTCTTCCTCCTCAATAATTGAATTTATTTGAGCTACTGGGGGTGGATCTAGATAACAATCAGGTGGTAACATTTCTTCTCTAAATATAAGGTGTTCTTTATCATCATGATCAAAAATAGTAACCTATTTCTTCTTATAATAAATTTTTTCATCATGGTCTGAAATCCAATCCATACAAAGGATTATATCAAATTCAATCATGGGTATGACAATGAGATCAGTAGATAATGAACATTTATGTGCTCTAATGGGAACTAATTTACAAAACTTTGTTGTGATGATACTAACCTTAAGAGTTTCCACTGAAAACTCCCTTATTAAATCAAATTTTAAATATCAAATTTTCATAGAAAACTGGGTAGATATGATAAAATGTGATGATCCAGAATTAAATAAATCATTTTCTAAACTTGAGGAAACCATTAAATTACCATCCACCATGTTTTTCAGAGCTTCAACCTCTGTAGTAGTAATAGCATAAGCTTGTACTTGATCCCTTGGCCTTTTCAGAGGTAATTTCCCCTAATTCTTATGAAATTCATTTGAATAGTGCCCCTTTCTCAACAATTGTATCATTCAACATCGACAGCCTCATTCTTCCTCTTGCAATCACGAGGTTGGTGGCCTTTTCACCACCCTTGTAACAGAATCCCATTCCCTTAAGGAATGTAATAGGGTGTTTCTTCCCACATTTTTTGTAGGATGGATATTCACATTTTCCCTTCTTCCCCTTATTTCCATTTCTAGAGTGTTCAGAAGATCTCTTCTTCTCTTTCTTTTCTTTAATATCATAATACTTAGAGAATTATTTTCTATCTAGATAGAACATGAGAAAATATCTTCACATGAAGAGAAGGATTGTGAGACTAATGCTAGATGGATAAATGGTTTTAAACCATCAAACAAATTATCAATCATTATTTTTGGGTTACATAGATAATCTGTAGCATGCCTCGCTAACCTTGTAAAGTTAGCTTCATACTTTGCAACATTCTCATCCTCATTTTGCCTTAGACTCATAAATTTCATTTCCATATATGCTCGATGGTCACGAGGAAATTATTTTCCTAATAAAAGATCTTTAAACTCCCTCTATTCCATATTTGATACTTCATCATCTTCCATTATGTTTTGAATCAATGACCACCATTGATCAGCATCTCCAGTGAGGCGGTAAACTGCCATGGAAACCTTTTCCCTTTCAGTACTCCCCAAGGCATGGAATAATTTCTCTAAGAAATTTTTCCATTGCTCAGCTATTAATGGATTTGTACTCCCATTGAACGTTGGTGGTTGTTTCCTCATGAATCGATCTAACATTGATCCTCTCTGCTGTGGATCAGGGTGCTCCATACAGGTAAGCTTATTATTCATAACCTGAGTTATTTGTCCCAGTATGGTGATAAGCTGATCAGAACTAGTCATATCACCAGCTCCACAATAATTATCTTATGTAGGAGGGAAATCCTTACATGGAGTGCATGCATTGATACAGTTTCCATTCCTTCCACTATCCTCCATTTCTAAACAATGGAATAAACTAGATTAGTTTATGAATCGAAATACATAATTACAAACTTGTAAAACACTTAACATAAATTTAACAGTTTATGGATATAATCCATAATCATAAAAATGTTTTCTTTGAAGAAGTATATACTCATAAACCCTTCATAATGGTTTTTAAATAAAATGATAATTATCCAATGCACATCCTCTGGGAGCGTCGTAACCCAGAGTGCAGCAAGGCTCATTATCGTGCACCAGTTTCAGTTTGAGTCTAGCTCATATTGGTGTTTTTGAGTTTTACCCCTAGGTACTACTATGCCAAAGCTGCCTCTACCTTCTCATATCCAGACAGGGATATATTGCTCGAAAAACTCACAAAATCGCTACAATACCAAAATTCTATAAACTTCTTCTATACAAATCCTAAAAGTGTATATTAGGGTAATGTTCTCTAATCAAAGTTTACCTAAATCTAGATTCCATGTCTTGTACTAAACTTCCTCTGAAACCAACTATAATGCCCCGACCCCAGTTACCCAAAGTCAGTGCATTATTATATAAAATTGGCATGATACAAGGAAATCATGTCCCGGAAGACCGATCAGTTTAGTGGCCATGGAAATACTAGATACTTTCATAAGGTTAACATTATATCATAAAATGGAAAACTACAAAAACATTGTTTCCATATAAAATAGTGAGATCCAATAGGCTATCCCTATAGGTCAGTCATAATATACTTCTTCGCATCTTGGTAAAAATAAAACATAGAAAGAGATGAGCTCAGATGCTCTGTAAGGATAACAATATAGCAGAAACGTTCATAAATAAGCATAAACATTTAAGTCAAAGACTAAAACAAAATACTTCTAAACATGAACTTCAGCATAATATGGAAATGATATAAATCAAATAATGTAATTTAATTATTCAAATGGATATTCTATTAGTCAAATTATCACATGAAATATCAATAGCAACTTTCGTAATTATGGAATGCATAATGCTAGACTTTCAAAACCACATAGTCAAGGACTTGTTCCAAGACTAGAAATAAATTTTTTTCAAGGCCTTGTGCCAAGACACTAGTTTGTCACATGATTCCTACCGATGAATCGAGAAGCTATAGAGGGCTCCACACATCACTTTCTAAGTCCAATGAATTCCTCATTTGAAAAGGACTAAACATATCATAAACATTCATATTAAAACTAGCATACGAAATGTCAATACATTATCCATAAACCAGGAATGGTATAAAAATAACACATCCACATTCAAACATATCACAAAACCTTCAATACAATATGGATGTTTTGTATCATAATAAATCAACTTCAAATAATCTTAAAATCCATCAAAGGATGTTGACATAGATGAAATCAAAACCTTTTTTTAGATAAATATCTCTTTCTATTTTGAAATCATTTAAGAGTCACATAATTTATAAATAAATAAAAAATTTGAAAATATTCTTATAATATTGTAACAGAAGCTTCGATTATGTTATAACGGTGGAAAATAGCTGCACTTGATATATAAGTTAAAAAAGACATTCTTACCTTAATTTTGTCAAAAAGGTTATAAAGGACCTTGTTTGGAAAACGGTGGAAATATTACTTTATAAACATATTATAAAAGTCAAAAATGGGTATAAATTACTTTAACCCCTATTCTAGTAAATTTAAGAATGTTTTGAAATAAATTTTTAAGAAACATGGATGTGGATGATAAAGTGGTATCAGAAGATAATTACTTATAAACAACCTCAGATAATGAAAAGATTGTAGAATTAACCCTTACCTTGTAATTTTCCTTGGTCGAGGGTAGGTTAAACTCCTATATAATGGTGAAATAATTGTTATTAAAATATAAAATTATCATATACATTTCTATGATATCATATATGATCTTTTAATATTGCTTTGTTGATAATATCTTCGTATTATCGCCATTTCGGGTGTTAACTAATTTGTTTTACATTAAATGATTTGTTACATAAGTAATGTTAGTTATGTATAAGATGTATCTTATTAATATTTAGAATTATATTAAGTCTTTAAAAATTATTTTTAATCATCTAATAAAAATTAGTCTTGAATGGATACGATGGGGAACAAATCTCATCGCGTTCGTGGAGATGGTAATCCATACGTACGCACGAGCGACAATATCATTCTTTTGATATTAAAATAATATATAATTGAATGGTATATCATATATTCAGAATAATTATCATGTTATATTTATTATTTACATCAATCTCAAATAATTATTATACCCAACCAAATAATAATGTACTGAATAACAATTACACCACGATATGGAGACTGTAAGTCGTACGTAGGCACGTATGGTGACATGTCATTCAACGGATGGATAGAATAATGAATATGCTTGTAACAGATTTATAATAACATCATAATATATAGAAGATACTGGAGTTATTATTTTATAATAGAAACAATAAAGAAATAGGATGTGGAAGAAAAAAGGATCTTGAAAGCGGTGATGAAATATTTACCTCTTCTTCGGGTTCTTCCTTTTGATTTGATCAAAATGGCTCCTTAAGATGGATTTATGACTAAAGGAAGGTCTCTATGATGAATGGAGGACAATTGAGAGAGTATTTGGGTAGGGTTTGTCTGATCCAAATGGCTTTGAATGTGTGAATTGGAGAGAAGGGGGAGTGCCCTTTTATAAGAGGGGTGAGGGGCACCTTAGAAAATGCTAGAAATATTATTTTATAATATAATAATTTTCGGTTTATAATGGCTCCAAAATGAATTATTTAATGTATAAGGTGGGTATGGGTCAAAACTACTCAACCAATATGTTTTAGATAGGTTTGTGTCACTATATTAACATTATCATTTAGATTTAACTCTTAGCTAAATAGTTTGACATTTACCATGTCTCTTTGTATTTTTATATAATATTTTCAATAAACATAATATATACTTCCAAGAGAACCCAAAGTGGTTCATTAATGATACACCAATCATTATATAAGTCATTTTTCCAAGCCCTAGATTTTTAAGAGTATAATATCAATTATTAATATAATTTTTGTTTTAAAAACTCTTTTATATCAATTTTGACACTATTTGGTATTTTGTTTTTTCTAAATTCATAACAGCATTATTACATTGAAAGAAATACTCATCTAATCAGTAATAACATGTCACAATAACCTATAAAATTTGTGGATGACATCAAAACTTTCAAATTATATTTATTTTAACTTCTATAATACCATTTATTTGATTCTTTCATTAATAAGGAAAATATTGCATCATCAATGTGTCATAAATAAATATATTTATTTTTTGTCTAAAAATTATAAAATTAAATATCCTGAGGTAGGAAATATTATTATATTTCTAATAACTATTTATAGTTGAATAGATCAATTATATAACCTTTTATAAAAATTATTTTACTAAATGATATTTTCTTTTATTATTTTTGTCTCCACTTTAAATTATTTAATATATAAAGTCATTATCACTTCCAAGTGGCTCCATGGGATCCCAAAATTGACCCAAGGATGAGCATGGTCGTACATGTATCCACCAATAGAGTTAGGACATGTGATAGGGTAATTTAATATTATTATTATATTATTTTTTAACCTTATTTACTTGTCACGACCCCCTCTCACCAAAGATGACTCTCTTGAGCTGGCAATGGTGAAAGGGAGATAATGACCCCGGAGTCTCGCCTATAGTAGGACCCATGGTGGTGACTAGCACCAAGGGTATGAGTTTTCACAAATATGGGAGGCATTACCCTTTTTATTATTTAGGATCGGGAAATAGAATGAGTCAACCACCAAAAAAAGGAAAAGAACAAGTGTATAGAAATAAACCCAAACCAATCCCACATGCACGTTTAAACAATTTTATAGCAAGGTATAATTATAAGAAAGCTCAAAGTACAATACCAAAAGAAAAAAAGGTACAGAAACAGCAACAACTCCAACTGTCCAACAAGTAGGGTCTCGCACGGCCCTGGTAGTCCTCCTGGAAACCTGAAAGTAAACGTAGGGTGAGCATACAAGTATACTCAGTAGGGAAACCTAAATCTCTCATGCACAAGTGGGGAGACACCCTAATGTCTCGTGAGAACAACAGAATAAACCTAGAAAGTACTTCTATCCACCCATCCTCACCAGCCACACTCACCAAAACATAATCACAATAGGTAGTAGGATATAAGAACAAGAGGATTTGGGTACCCCACACCATTTCCCTTTAGTTGGATGATCTTCCTAATGACGAACATCCTCACACTGCCACACTCTCCCTGCCCGCACACACCTGGGCCTCACAACCACGTATCCCACCCGCACACACCTGGGCACCACAACCACGTATCCCGCCCGCACACACATGTGCCTCACAACCACGTATCCCGCCCGCACACACCTGGGCCTCACAACCGTGTATCCCGCCCACACACACCTGGGCCTCATCCCTAGGATTCATAGGAAATAGTATAACCTACCTGAAGAGTCTTGTGATAGAACCACCCCAATAGAAACCTACCCGAAGATTCTTAGGTGTAAGGTCACCTTAAGCCATCACAACCTAGGGGAGAAGGAGCAGGAAGGAGCTAGTAACTAAGGGAAAAACACCCTCTCCCATGAAATGGGAGTGTTCGGCACTAAGTTCTCAACATGGGTGGGGTGAGATAAAACACAAAAGATACAGATATATATATACAAAACACACAGCCCAACCTATGTCTTCTAAACAGAGAAACTGAGCACGTGCCTCGGCACTGCTACGATGAAGTATTCATACAACAAACAATCCCAACCCCCTTTAGGTTTTCACGTTGCAGTAGAAATTAGTTTATTTAGTTCCTTAAAAACTGGGGAACTATCCAAAACCAACCACATCAATCGTTCGTAAAACATATCCCTATCATCCAAAAATCAAGTTAGGAAAACACAAGAAACACAACCAAGACCTTCTTATCAACCAACCAACCCATTGATTATTAAACCTGTTCCATTACCATGACCCACCATTCATTAACTCTTCCACTTTTATTTAATAATCACAACCCATAGCCCATTCACATTTAAACCCATCCCTGTAGCCCTGCTGCCAACCATCATAACCACAACCACACCGTACATCATTACCCCTTTAATACCATTTATCACAGACCTGATTCCCATTACCAACACAACATTCACACCAACCCACAACCAAGTCAACAACATCCCCACTGCTCACCCGATCCACAAAAACCCACAAAACACACCCAACACATGCCATGTAACCAAGTCAACACCCACATGTTCATTATTCCATTTTGTTTAACCGGGGTTATCACACAGGGGTTCCAGATTTTAAACAGCCAACTTTACGTGATTAACTAATTTCCATATTTCACAAGGTTTCCACCCATAAGAAAATCCAGAAGGAGAGGGTAACATTTAATTGCGTAAGTAAAGGCCCCCAACGACCGTGATTTTCAGTAGGTAGAAGCTCATTCAATTCACAACATAATATCACAGGATATAAAATAACAGCAATCACAACTTCCCATCCCCGTTATATAAGCTAGTTATTATCTTTATTTAATGGTTCAACTGTTTCTCATGAAAACAAGAGGATACCCACCCTGTATGATGAAAAAATTAGAGAGACGAAGGTAAGATCCCTACCTCAACAGGTTCCTGATCGCAACGCTCCCCCGGATCAACCTTAGAAGACGTCGGTTGGCGTCCGTCACTTATGTCAGGTCCTAGAAAAACCTCCATGGGGGTGGAAGTCGGAAAGGAAAGGCCAAAGTAAAGACAACAGATCCAAGCTCATAAGTTCCACCTCGTCGTTACGATCCCGTAGCCGCTGACGGATCGTAAATCGGAGCTCGGGCGAAGAAGTTATGGAAGCAAGAGCCTTCGAGTCTCTTGAGAGAGCTCTGCTCAGAGGAGAGGGGAGGAGAGGTGTGTGTTAAAAGGAGGAGGGGACCCCTCCTTTTATAGGCTTGAAAATAAAAAGTACACGGTGTGTACTTTATGGTACATGGTGTGTAGAAGGTTCTTTCACACGGTCTCCATGCGGCTTCCAACACGGCTCCGCGGCCATTGACTGGTCAACACACGGTTTGAGGGTAACACATATGTGGGGAAGGACTACACGGCGTGTAGTTTGGTCACAAGGTGTGTACCCATTCATTGCACACGTCAAGGACATGGCTCCAACATGGCACATGACCGTTGACTGGTAACGCGTACGCGGGGAAGGACTACATGGCGTGTAGAACTGGTCACACGGCGTGCACCCATTATTCCACACAGCAAGGACACGGCTTGCAACATGGGGTATACCCGGAAAAAGGGGTACACGGTGTGTACTCAAACTACACGGCGTGTAGTATCAAAATTTTGGAATGTGTGGGAAAAGACCATTTTACCCTCCATAACACTTCTTGACCTTCTTTTTGACAAAGGAATGGGTCGGATAGGTCCGGGACATTACATCATATACCTATTAAAACATTCTCATCCCTGAGAATTCAAAAACAAACCCAGAGGAAACCAACAAGATACCTCTTAGGGTTCTCGTTATAACAGGAACCCAAACACCAACCCTAATTATAGGTGTTAGGAATTCCTTCTCCATTGTCGAGATATTATCCGATTTAGGCGGCACTGACTCACCTGCACGGGTTTAATCACATCCTCATTAATGGGTCTCAATTAAGAATTGGGTCTTCCCACTTCCATACATTAGGATTTTTCAACTCACACTGCCCCCAACACCGCACAACCTACACACTGCCCGAACATGTGGGTTTGGGAAATTCCTTCTCCTATGTGAAGATATTATCCGCTTTAGGCGAAACTGACTCGCCCGCACAGGTTCAATCGCATCCGCATTAATGCGTCTCAATTAAGGGTCAGGTTTTTCTCTTTCCCATACATCCGAACATGTTACACAGTACCAGAGAACAAGGGAACAAAAAGGTCTCACAACTGACAAGACAAGCATTCCATATAACAATGGTACAGAATACAACATCAACACAAGATCAGAAGAACATGGGAAAAAACAAGTCAAAAAAACTCTGGGTACTGAGCGTGCATCTGGGTCTCCCGCTCCCAAGTGCTCTCCTCAAGGCCTCCATGCCTCCCCAACACATGAACCAACGGAATGGTTCGTCCACGGAGCACCTTCTCTTTTCGATCTTCGATTCGTACTGGTCATTCCTCGAAGGTCGCGTCGTCCCCCATATCTAACTCTCCCCAGTCGATAACATGAGAGTCGTCGTGTAAGTACCGACAAAGATGGGAGACATGGAAGACATCATGATCTTTCTCCAACTGATGTGGAAGGGCTAGCTGATATGCCACCTCACCAACTTGCTTCAACACCTCAAAGGGTCCGATGAACCTAGGTGAGAGCTTTCTCCCTTTCTGAAACCTCTGCTACCCCTGTAGAGGGGATACCTTCAAGAACACATGATCCCCCACCTCGAACTCGAAGGGCCTCCACCGAAAATCAGCATAAGACTTTTGTCGGTCCTGAGCCGCCTTCATCCTCTCACATACAAGCTGGACTTTCTCTGTGGTGCTCTGCACTACCTCTGGCCCAAGAGCACATGTCTCACCAACCTCTGCCCAACAAATGGGTGAATGACATGGCCTTCCATACAAAGCCTCAAACAGTGCCATGCCAATAGTAGAGTGGAAGCTGTTGTTGTAGGAAAACTCTACTAAAGGAATGTGTCGTACCCATGATCCTCTGAAATCCAGAACGCATGCTCGCAGTATGTCCTCCAACGTCTGGATAGTCCGCTCTGTCTGCCCATCGGTCTGGGGGTGGAAAGTAGTGCTAAGGCGTAGCTGGGTGCCAAAAGCATGTTGTAACCCCCTCCAGGCTCGTGAGGTAAATCGAGTATCCCAATCTGAGACGATAGTCCTCAGAACTCCATGCAAACACACCACCTCTTCTACGTACCTCTGTGCTAAGGTACTCATCGGGCCCGACTCCTTGATTGATAATAAGTGATCTGATTTCATCAGTCGATCCACCACCACCCAGATAGCATCATAACCACCCTGAGCTCTGGGTAGTCCTGTGACGAAGTCCATTGAGATGTAATCCCACTTCCACTATGGGAAATCTAAAGGATGAAATAAACCACTGGGAACACGGTGTTCAGCCTTCACTTGCTGACACACTAGCCATTTACCCACAAACTCTGCCACTACCCGTTTCACCCCGGGCCACCAAAACGGTTCCCTCAGGCCTCGGTACATTTTTGAAACTCCTGGATGTACCGCTAAGGCTGACCTATGGAACTCACATAGAACTCCCTCACACATCGCCTCCGGAACAAATAAACATCCATGGAGAAGCATCTGATGCCGGCTATCTTCTGATCATCCCTCTGGAGCGTTCCCCTGATCGACACGATCCCGCATCACTTCCGCCTTGAAGTCCCCCCACTGAGACTCTTCCACCTACTGGATCAAGGAGGACTGCATCGTCATCTGGAACAAAGAGCCTCTAACACCTTCTACCCTGGCATCCAAGTGCAAGGCAGCCAACACTCCTATAACCTTCCAAGCATCAGCAGATTCCCGAACCACTTCCTGACGCGACTTCCTGCTCAGGGCATCAGCCACAACGTTTCCCTTACCTTCAGTGTAAGAGATCTCAATGTCATAGTCTTGAAGAATCTCGACCCATCTCTGCTGTCGTAAGTTCAGGTCATGCTGGGAGAAGATATAACGCATGCTCTTGTGATCTGAGAAGACCATAATGTGCTCCGCAAAGAGTTAATGTCGCCACAAATTCAGTGCGAACACTACTACTTCAAGCTCAAGGTCATGGGTGGCATAGTTACACTCGTGAGGGCACAAATTCCTAGACCCATAACGAATCACACCCTTCTTCTAAATCAGCACGCACCCCAGACCAAGGCCAGAAGCATCAAAAAATACTTCATACAACAACACTTCCTCTGGAAACCTGGGAGCACTGACCAACATACCCTTCAGGTATTCAAAAGCATTCTGGCAGTGCTCGCTCTATAGGAAGACCTGGTTCTTCCTAGTCAAAGCTGTCAGTGGAGCACAAACTCGAGAGAAGTCTGAAATGAACTTCCAATAGTAACCTGCTAACCCTAGTAAACTACGAACTTCTGCCATGCTCTTGGGTGCTGCCCAAGAAACAACTGCCTCCACCTTCGATGGGTCCACCGATACTACATGTTGAGACACCACGTGCCTAAAGAAGTGTACTTATTGCGTCAAGAACTTACACTTCAACAATTTCCCATAAAGCTGGTGGTGTCGAATGACTTCTAGGACTGCCCTGAGACGCTCAACGTGCTCCTCCTCTGATCTTGAGTAGATCAGGATGTCATCAATAAAGACAACGATGAACCGGTCCAGAAACTCCGGGATGACAAAGTTCATAAGTCCCATGAACACAGCTGGTGCATTCGTAACTCCAAACGGCATCACTACAAACTCGAATTGCCCATACCTACACCTGAAAGCCGTCTTCGAGATGTCACTATCCTTTACCCTCAGCTGATGAAATCTAGATCGTAGATCAATCTTGGAAAACCAACCTGCCCCCCTAAATTATATGAAGAGATCATCTATCCTTGGAAGGGGGTAACGGTTCATGATTGTTACCTGGTTCAACCTTCAGTAGTCTATACATAGCCTGAGACCACCATCCGCCTTCTTCACGAACAAAACCGAAGCACCCCATGGCAATACATTGGGTTGAAAAAAACCCTTCTTCATCAAATCGTCAATCTGAATCTGCAACTCCCGCAACTCTGAAGGTTCCATCTGATAAGGGGCCATCAAAATCGGACGGGCACCAGGCTGTAAGTCTATCCTGAACTCAACGTCACGTCGGGGGGGGGGGGTTTGAGTCACAACCTCCTAAGGAAAAACATCTAGGAACTCCCCAACAACCTCAGAGACATCCATCATCTCTGTATCAGCTGGAACCACTGATAATCGGCCTAACAAGGAAATGAGATTCTCTACACTACGGCTTCCTGCCTGAAATCTCCTCTCGCCGAAAAAAGATACGTGCTACCCATCCACGTCAGAGAACACAACTCTTCTCCCGAAGCATTCGATAACGACACTAACAGAAAACAACCAGTCAATGCCTAGGATGACATCGTATGGTTTCATCTGTAATATAAGAAGGTCCCCACTAGATCGATGTGGTCCCAACGTCAGCCCACATCCTTGGAAAACGCAAGATACACTGGTCTGGCTTCCAACTGGTGTACTCAGTAC
Source organism: Viscum album (assembly GCA_963277665.1). Taxonomy (NCBI): domain Eukaryota; kingdom Viridiplantae; phylum Streptophyta; class Magnoliopsida; order Santalales; family Viscaceae; genus Viscum; species Viscum album. The sequence continues at coordinate 1,540,156,856 of OY728135.1, read as the reverse complement.
CAGTGGTACGGAAAGTCTCTCTACATCTAGTCCCAAAGCATGGGCTAGACCAGGTGGAACAAAGGAGTGAGAGGCTCCCAAATCGAACAAAGAAGAAAGAAGAGTGCTGAACAAACAAATAGTACCTCATACCACCTCTGGTCCTGCTGGAGCTGGCAGCTCGGCTGCGTGCAACTGTTCACGCCCAGCTCCTCTGCCTCTCTCATATCATACAACTCCCCAACCATGCCTTGGTTGAGGTCCCTGAGGAGCACCCTGAGGTCGGATCCCTCCCACAAAGTCTTCCCTTAGAGGAGCATGGTCCTGCTACTACTGGAAGGGCCTTGCCAGCAACTACTGCTGCTGAGGTGGCCGCTGAACCTGCCCACCTCCACCGTACTGAGCTCGGGTCGGGCACCGACTCTGAACGTGCTTGAAACCTCTACAAGAAAAAAACCTTGGTCCCAGGCTCATGAAAAAGGGACGAGGACCCGAAGATCTGAACTGGAACTACTGGAGCTTGCTCTCCACTGGCCTGAACTTGGAAGGTCCCATCGTAGGAGACATGCTGCTCACCGCCTTCCCCTTCGACGAACCTTGCAGGATCCCCTCTTGGGATGGACCTCCCAGCGAGTGAATCCTCTCTACAACCTATGCCTTCTTCTGTACTGCCATGTACGTCGGGATGGTGAAGGGGGTGATAGCATACTGGATCGAAGGACGGAGCGCCTCCTCCAAACGTCCCGCCTGAGACTCCTCATCTGGAAAGAGATCCGGAGCAAAGTGCAGGAGATCTTTGAACTTGATCTGCAACTCTCGTGTCGTCATACTCCCTTTATTAAGGGAGAGTAACTCCTGCCACTTCTCCACCTTGATCGTGGAAGAAAGGAATTCCTCTCGGAATTCCTTCTCAAAGTCATCCCATGGAACCTCTGCCACTATCCTCTCTCCTAGGTAGAGCATCCACCACTGTCGTGCTGAAACCTCTCAGGTGACTGACTACTAGTGGAACCCAGTAATCCCTCGGAGCACAGATCAAGGTAAAAGCGATCCCAAGCTCCCCAAGCCACCCCTTCGTCTCCGTATTCGAATTACTACCCTCGTACTTCTTAAGGTTCTGTCACTAAAAATAATGGAGAGTCTTCTACCACTGGCTATCTTCTTCCACTCGGTCAATCCTCAGCTGATCAACCACCTGAATCTGCTAGGCCTCGGCTGTCTGAGCCACCTGGGGAAGACGTCCAGGTGCTATAGTTGTACAGTAAACAAGGATCGCCTAAGCCCAAGTAGTAAGGAAAACACATGGTTTTATTTTATCATTGTATTTCAATTTCTTTCCCAGAACACCCAAATCAAGTAAAACACAATCATGATGATGCATGTACCTTCCCTAGGGTCTCTACCCTGCAATCAATGTAGTCTTACTTGGTCATTCGGTAGGCTCAGAGTCCTTGCATCGGATCACGGGGGGCCCCTAAAATCCCGTGTCCTAGCCGGTCTTCCCTGGCATATGTCACACAACAAGATTAACTAACACTATTTCCCTACCATCCAATGCAATTATCACTGTTCCTAACTCCAGACTCCATCCTATCTCTCAACCATCAACTCTGATACCATTATGTCACGACACCCTCCCACAAATGATTCCCCTCCTGAGCTGGCAATGGTGAAAGGGAGATAATGACCCCCAACTCCCGCCTCCCGTAGGCCCCGGGGTGGAAACTAGCACCAAGGGTATGAGTTTTCACAAATATGGGAGGCATTACCCTTTTTATTATTTAGGATCGGGAAATAAAATGAGTCAAACACCAAAAAAAGGAAAAGAACAAGTTTATAGAAATAAACCTAAACCAATACCACATGGACGTTTAAACAATTTTATAGCAAGGTATAAGTACAAGAAAGCTCAAAGTACAATACCAAAAGAAAATAAAGGTACAACAACAGCAACAACTCCAACTGTCCGACTAGAAGGGTCCCGCACGGCCCTGTTAGTCCTCCTGGAAACCTGAAAGTAAACTTAGGGTGAGCATATAAGTATACTCAGTAGGGAAACCTAAATCTCTCGTGCACAAGTGGGGAGACACCCTAATGTCCCGTGAGAACAATAGAAGAAACCTAGAAAAGAATTCTATCCACCCAACCTCACCAGCCACACTCACCAAAACATAATCACAATAGGTATTTGTATATAAGAACAAGAGTATTTGGGTGCCCCGCACCATTTCCCTTTAGTTGGTTGTTCTTCCTAACGACGAACGTCCTGACGCTTCCACACTCTACCCACCCGCACACACCTGGGCCTCACAACCACGTATCCCGCCCCCACACACCTGGCCCTCACAACCACGTATCCCGCTCGCACACACCTGGGCCTCACAACCACATATCCCGCCCCCACACACCTGGGCCTCACAACAATGTATCCGGCCCGCACACACCTGGGCCTCATCCCAAAGATTATTGGGAAATAGTAGAACCTTCCCAAAGTTTCTTGGGCTAGAACCACCCCAATCGAAACCTACCTAAAGAGTCTTAGGTGTAAGGTCGCCTCAAGCCATCACATCCTAGGGGAGAAGGAGCAGGAAGGAGCTAGTAACTAAGGGAAAAACACCCTCTCCCATGAAATGGGAGTGTTCGGCACTAAGTGCTCAACATGTGTGGGGTGCGATAAAACGCAAAAGATACATATATATATATATATAAAACACATAGACCAACCTATGGCTTCTAAACAGAGAAACTGAGCACGTGCCTCGGCACTGATACCACGAAGTATGCATACAACATACAATCCCAACCCCCTTTAGGTTTTCACGTTTTAGTAGAAATTAGTTTATTTAGTTCCTTAGCTACTGGGACAATATGCACAACCAACCACATCCATAGTTCGTAAAACATATCCCTGTCATCCACAAATCAAGTTAGGAAAACACAAGAAACACAACCATGCCCTTCTTATAAACCAACCAACCCATTGATTATTAAACATGTTCCATTACCATAACCCACCATTCATTAACTCTTCCACTTTTATTTAATAATCACAACCCATAGCCCGTTCACATTTAAACCCATCCCTGTAGCCCTGCTGCCAACCAACATAACCACAACCTCACCGTACATCATTACCCCTTTAATACCATTTATCGTAGCCCCGCTTCCCAATACCGAAACAATATTCACACCAACCCACAACCAAGTCAACCGCAACCCCGATGCTCACCCGATCCACAACAACCCACAAAACACACCCAACACATGCCACATAACCAAGCCAACACCCACATGTTCATTATTCCATTTTGTTTAACCGGGGTGATCACACAAGGGTTCCAGATTTCAAACAGCCAACTTTACGTGATTAACCAATTTCTATGTTTCACAAGGCTTCCCTCTATAAGAAAATCCAGAAGGAGAGGGAAACATTTAGTTGCGTAAGAAAAGGCCCCCAATGATCGTGATTTTCAGTAGGTAGAAGCTCATTCAATTCACAACATAATATCACAGGATATAAAGTAACAGCAATCACAACTTCCCATCCCCGTTATATAAGCCACTTATTATCTTTATTTAAAGGTTCAACTGTTTCTCAGGAAAACAAGAGGATACCCACCCCTTATGATGAAAAAATTAGAGAGACAAATGTAATATCCCTACCTCAACAGGTTACTGATCGCAATGCTCGCCCAGATCAACCATAGAAGATGTCTGTTGGCGTCCATCACTTCTGTCGGGTCCCGGAAAAACATCCTTGGGTGGAAGTCGGAAAGGAAAGGTCAAAGGAAAGACAACAGATCCAAGCTCGGAAGTCCTGCCTCGTCGTTACGATCCTGTAGCCGCTGACGGATCGTAAATCTGTGCTCGGACGAAGATGTTATGGAAGGAAGAGCCTTTAAGTCTCTTGAAAGAGCTCTACTCAGAGGAGAGGGGAGGAGAGGTGTGTGTTGAAAAGGAGGAGGGTACCCCTCGTTTTATAGGTGTGAAAAGCAAAAGTACATGGCTTGTACTTTATGGTACACGGCGTGTACACGCTTCTTTCACATGGTCTCCACGCGGCTTCCAACACGGCTTTGCGGCCGTTGACTGGTCAACACACGGGTTGAGGGTAACACATACGCGAGGAAGGACTACACGACATGTAGTTTGAACACACGGCATGTACTCATTCATTAAACACGGCAAGGACACGGCTCCAACACGGCACAAGGCCGTTGACTGGTAACACGTACGTGGGGAAGGACTACACGGCATGTAGAACTGGTCACACGATGTGCACCCATTATTCCACACAGCAAGGGCACGACTTGCAAAACGGGGTATACCCAGAAAAAGGGGTAGACGGCGTGTACTCAAACTACACGGCGTGTAGTTTCAAAATTCTGGAAAGTGTGGGAAAAATCCATTTTACCCTCCAGGACACTTCTTGACCTTCTTTTTGACAAAGGAATGGGCCGGAGAGGTCCGGGCCATTACATTACGGGATCTACCTTTTTAACCACGGTAAATAAAATATTTACTAAAGTAAATATTCCTAATGTCTAAAAATAAATGTTACCTATTTACACAATTTGGACCGCCTAATTCCAAATATGGAATCCATTTTTCTAAATTCAAAATACAGATGTGGCATAAATTAATATAAAATAAATTCCCATCGTCAAAACAAAAAACATGTTTTTAAGAAAATAATAAATATCAAAAGATTGACACTTGATTATGTCTAGTTTAAATGTGAAATTACATCCAATGTACAAAATTGGATTAAATTGTGAAAATATAATCTAATTATACTTAAAAACCACTCAATAGTATAATTTAGCACTATAAATTATTGGGATTAAAAATGTTGTTTTTAATTAAGATTTAGTATTTTTCACTACCCATCAGAAGCTGAATGTTTTCAGAAAAATAAAAAAAATTTACCCTAAGATAAATTCAATATTCCGAACCCAAAAATGAATTACATTTTGAAAAATAAGATTGAAAAAATTTCAAATTTTGGGTATTACTATTCATAAAGGCTTGTTTTATTGGTCACGATGTGTTAGAATCTTGAACTTGTGTACAACACACGCTATTTTATTATTCAAAGAGAAGTGTACCATGGAAGAATGGGGCGTTACACATTATATCATCCCAGAGTCTGTGAATTATTACGTATAATTAGCATGATCAAAAAAGATCAAGTCTCTAAAGACCGATTAGTTTAGTAGCCTTGGAAGTACCACATACATTTATAAGGTTTACATTGCATCAGAAAATGGAAAACTACAGTAACATTATTTCCATATAAAACAATGAGATACCATAGACTATCCCTAAAGGTCAGTCATAATATACATTTTTTCATCCTAGGAAAAAGAAAACATATAAATGGGTGAGCTCAGATGCTCAGTAAGGATAATAATATAGCGGAAACTTTCATAAATAAGCATAAACATTTAAGGAAATGTATAAGACTAAAACAAAAAACTTTTAAACTAAATATTCTGCATAATATGTAAAATATAAAATCAAATAATTCCATTTACTTATTCACATTCATATTCTACTATTCGAATAATCACATTGAATATCAATTTCCACTTTCATAGTGATGGAATGCATAATGCCAGACTTTCGTAACCACATAGTGAAGGCCTTATGCAAAGACTACAAATAAGATTTTTTCAAGGCCTTATTCCAAGACACTAGATTGTCTCATTAGACCTACCGATGCATCGAGGAGCTATAGCGGGATCCACCCATCACTTATAATGTTCAATGCATTTCTCATATGAAAAGTTTAAAACATAACATAAACATTCGTATTAAAACTAACATAAAATATGTCAACACATTATCAATAAATTGTGAATGGTATTAAAATATCACATCCACAGTCAAACATATCACAAAACTTTCAATAAAATATACGAAGTTTTGTATAATAACAAATCAACTCCATATAAGCTTACAATCCATCAATGGATGTTAACAAAGATGAAATCAAAACAATTTTTTGAGAGATATCTCTTTCTATTTTTAAATCATTTAAAAATTATATAATAATAAAATAAAACATGAATTTTGAAAATATTCTTATAATCTAGTTAGGTAAGCTTCAATGATGTTATAACGGCATAAAATAGCCACACCTTCCGTATATGTTAAAAACAATTCTTACCTTAAATTTGTCGAAAATATCAAAAAGTACCTTGTTTAGAAAATGATGGAAAGATTCTTTCATTAACATCTTATAAAATATAAAAAAAGGGTATAAATGAATTTAACCCATAGTCTATAAAATAGTAAGAATGTTTTGAAATATTTTTTTAAGAAACATTGATGTGGATGGTAAAGAGGACCCAATAGATACTTACGTAAAAACAACCTCGGATAATAAAGAGATTGTGAAATTAACCCTTACCTTGTACTTTTCTGTGGTCTAGGTTAGGTTAAACTCATTTATAATGGTGAAATAATTGTTATTATATTATAAAATAATCATATACAAAAATATGATATCATATATGATCTTTTAACATTTCTTTGTTAATAATATCTTAGTATTATCATTGTTTCGGGTGTAAACGAATTCGTTTTCCTTTATATTCTTTGTTATGTGAATCATATTTTTTATGGATGTGATGTATCTAATTCATATAAATAATGATATAAAGTCTTTAAACATTATTTTTAATCATATAATGAAAATTATTCTTGAATGGATACGATAGGGAATGAATATCATTGCGTTCTTGGAGACGGTAATCCGTACGTACGCACGATCGATAATATCATTCATTTGTTATTAAAATAATATATAATTGGATGGTATATCATATATAAATAATCATTATCATGTTATATTTATTATTTATATCAATTACATATCATTATTATACTCATCCAAATAATAATGTATTGAATACAAATTACACTACAATGTGGAGACGGTAAGCCGTACGTACACACGTATGGTGACATGTCATTCAATGTATGGATAGATTAATGAATTTGGTGGTACCATATTTATAATAAAATCACATTATATAAAATATACTATAGTTATTATTTTATAATGGAAACAACAAATAAAAAGGAAGTGGAAGAAGAAAGGAACTTGAAAGAGGTGATGAAATATTTACCTCTTCTTTGGGTTCTTCCTTTTGATATGATCAAAAAGGCTCCATAGGTTTGATTTTTGACAAAAGGAATGCCTTTAGGATGAAGTCAGGATAGTTAAGAGGTTATTTCTGGTAGAGGTTGGCTAATCTGAATGGCTTTGACGGTGTGAATTTGATAGAAGTGGGAGTGCCCTTTTATAAGAGGAGTGAGGGGAACCTTAGGAAAAGCAAGAAATATTATTTATAATAAGATTATTTTAGTTTTAGAATGGCTCCAATATGGATTATTTAATGTATAAGGTGGTGATGGGTCGAAAACAACTCCAACAATAGGTTTTATACTGGTTTGGTTCACTATATTAACTTCATCTTTTAGATTTATCTCTTAGTTAAATAGTTTGACATTTACCATAAATCTTTGTATTTTTATATTATATGGTTAATAAACATAATATATATTTCCAAGAGAACCCCAAGTAGTTCATTAATGACACACCTAATATTATATATGTATTTTGGCTTAACCATATATTTTTAGGTATAGAATATCATTTAATAATATAATATTTGTTTTGAAAACTATTTTATGTCAATTTTGACACTATTTGGTATTTTGTTTTTTCTAAATTCATAAAAAAAATTATTACTTCGAAAAAAATTCATCTAACTAACCCTAATATGTCATATTAACTTAAAAAATTAGTTTAATCAATAAAAAGTCTCAAATTACATTTATTTGGATATTTATAATATCAATTATTTTAATAGTTTATTAATTAAGAAATTTGTGCATCTTCATTGTGTCATAAATAAATTAAATTATCTAATTTCTAAAAAATAAAAATAAAATACCATTATATATGAAATATTTTTGAATTTATAATGAATATTTATAGTCTAATTTATCTTAAGTACAACCCTATATTAAATATGTTTTATTTATTAAACATTGATTTTAACTCTTTTAACTTTTCGTTGAATTAAATAATAATAAGTGTCCTAATATAAACCATGTGGAACAAAGAGGTTCATATTTTATTCCTAAGGTTGTTTTTTGTCGAATTATACTTATCCAACAGAATTAGTACATGTTTTAGGGAAATAATAATATCATTTTTACCCTTGATTTCCCTATTTACTTTTAATCGTGGTAAATAAAAGTAAATTGTTATTATTCACCAAAAATTATTGTCTTCTTATTGAACCACATTTTCTTATGGATATCAACCGTTTCTCTCAGATTTTTGAAATTCCACTCACATAAGTGGTAAAATTATGTTTTATATGAATTTATAAATTCTCTTAGGAGGTGGGTAAAAGACGGTGAAAAGTTCAAAAAAAAAATTATATATCTAAAATTATTATAAACTGACTCCAATAAATTACATTAAACATAAATAGGTATTATGTATCTATTTTGACCTAAATCAAATTTAAATAAAATAAATAATTATTTAAATAAAAATTAGGTTTCAAACTATAACTCAGTGTTTTTCACTATTAATGAAAAATTGAATGTTTTCAGAAAAATACCAAAAATTCACCCTAATCTAATTTCGATATTCTGAATCCAAAAATGAAGTCCATTTTGAGAGATAAAATTTATAAAATTTTAAAAATTGAATATTACTATTCATAACGGCTAGTTGTATTGGTTGTGGTGTGTTAGAACTTGGAGTTGCGTACAACAAATGCTACTCTGTTATTCAAAGAGAAACGTACCACATAAGCTTGGGTGGTTACATTCTCCCCTCCTTCAAATAATTTCATCCTCAAAATTTCTAGTATATTACTACATAAAAAGACTCAGTTGGTTTTCATCATATGTTCCTTGGGTTCCCACGTTTCCTCTTCTATCTTATGTTTTCTCCATAGAACTTTTACCAGATGAGTCGTCTGGTTTCTCAGCACTTATTCTCTTGTATCATGAACCTTGAAAAGATCTTCTCAATAAGACAGATCAGGTTCCTGTTCTAATTTGTCATAGGTGAGTACATGATATGGGTCCGGCATGTAATTTCTCAATAGTGATATGTGTAACACATCGTGGACTTTGGAGAGACTTGGCGGCATTACCAAACGTTAATCTACAACCCCAATTCTTTCTAGAATTTCGAAAGGTCTGATGTACCTGGGACTCAATTTACCCTTCTTACCTAAATTTATAACACCATTCCATGGAGATAACTTCAATAAAAAATAATCCCCTACCTGTAATTCCATATCAATCCTTTCGATATCAACATAGCTCTTCTGTCTACTTTGAGATGCCTTGATGTGGTTTTGGATTGCCTTCACCTTTTCCATCGTTCCCTCCACAAGTTCTGGTCGTACGAGTTTTCCTTCACCAACATCATCCCAACATGTCGGTGTACGACATCTCTTTCCATATAACGCTTCATATGGTGGCATCCGAATACTTTAATGGAAGCTATTGTTACAGTAAAATTATACAAAAGGTAAATATTGATTCCAACATACCTTGAAAGTCAAGTGAGCATGATCTCAACATGTCTTCTAAGGTATTAATAGTCTGTTCTAATTTTCCATCAGTTTGGGGGGGGGGGGGGTAGGCAGTGCTCAAACAAAGATTAGTATTAAGGTCTTTCTGATGACTTTTCCATAATTTTGATGTAAAATGTGGATCACGATTAGAAATAATTGATAGTGTCACTCCATGAAGTCTTACAACTTCATTAATATATAGTCTTGCTAAACGTTCAAGTGGTAAATCTTCTCTTATTACAATAAAATGTGCTAACTTGGTTAGAAGATCAACAATGACCCATATTGCATCATTATTTCTAAGAGTCTTTGGTACTCCCATGACAAAGCCAATCATAAAATTATCCCATTTCCACTCAGGTATGGGAAGAGGTTGCATCACTCCTCCAGGCTCTTGCCTTCCAACTTTCACATGTGGACAAACCATACATCTTGATAAAAAATCATCAATATCTCTCTTCATGTTCTCACACCAAAAATGTTCCTTCAAATCTGTATAAATTTTTTTCCTACCAGGGTGTATAGAATAATTGGAACTATGTGCATCATCCAAAAATTCCATTTTTAAAATAGGTATATCAGGAACACAAAGTCTCTTCCCAAATTTCAAAATTCCATTTATATACACAAAGTCACCCAATCTCCCGTCATTCACAGCATTAATATTCTTTTGAAACTCTTCATCATCAGTTTGAGAACCCTTTATCCTTTCTCGAAAATATTATTTGGAAACCATTTGAAAAAGACTTGATGTTTCACCTTCCATGGTTATTCCCACATCCATCTTTACTAGATCCTTGTATATTGGATCCTTTTCAACTCTCATCCTGTTCAAAACTCTATGATCCTTTCTTCTCAAAGCATCTTCCAACTTATTTTCCTTCCCCAGGCAGAAGTGTATAGTCCAATCATAATCCTTGAGTAGTTCAAGCCATCGCCTTTTCCTCATGTTGAGATATTTTTGTGAGAAAATATACTACAATCTCTTATGATCGGTATATTTCTCACATTTTTCATCATGCATATAATGTCTCCATATATTCAATTCAAATATTATAGCTTCAAACTCAATATAATGAGTAGTATAGTTTTTCTAATGAATTTTTAGTTGTCTTGATGCATAGGCAATTACCCTATCATTCTGCATAAAAACACAACCAAGTCTTTTCTTTGAACCATCACTATAAATAGCAAACCCATCACTCCTAGAAGGTAGATTAAATATAGAATCATTGAATAATCATCTCTTCAATTCTTAAAAAAATTCTTCACACTATTTTTTTCAAAAAAAATTCACCCCTTTTCGTGTGAGCTTTGTTAATGGGTTAGTCAATCAGGCAAAATTCTGGATGAAACGCTGATAATAACATGCTAAACCAATAAAACTGTGTATCTCAGCTATACTCGTTGGTGCTGTCCATTCATGGATTGCCTTGGTCTTTGAAGGATCAATAGATATTCCATCCTTAGAAAAACAATATGGCCAAGAAAGGAAATCTCTTGATGCCATAATTCGCACTTGCTCAACTTCCCATATAATTCATTTCTTCTAGGAGTCTTCAGGATAATGCGCAATTGATTTTCATGATCTTTGTAGCTTTTGTAGTATACCAAGATATCATAAATATATACCACTACAAAGTCATTGAGATATACTTTGAAAACTATATTCATTAGATATATGAAGACATAGGGTGCATTAGTCAATCCAAAAAGGCATTACTGTAAACTCGTAATTCATGTACCTGGTTCAAAATGCTATCTCTAGAATGTATTTCTTCTTCATGCACTACTGATGGTATCCAGATTGAAGGTGAATCTTTGAAAAGTATTGAGCTCCATGCAGTTGGTCAAATAAATCATCAATACGGGGTAGGGGATAATTGTTATTTATTTTTATAGCATTGATCTCCGTATAATCAACGCACAACCTCGTTGATCCATCTTTATTCTTAACAAAAAGGACAGGGGCTCCCCATGGAGAAACACTAGGGATAATAAATCCCTTATTACTCAATTCCTCTATTTTTTTCTTTAGTTCCACTAATTCCACAGTGGCCATTCTATAATGGGTCTTCAATATGGACCTTGAACCAGGAATTAAATCAAAGGAAAACACAATTTCTCATTCTAGAGGATGTCTAGGTAAATCCTCTAGAAACACATCAACATATTCATTCAAAATAATTACATACTATATTTGAACATTCCATTCCTCACCCACAGTTATTTCATTCCCTTCCACACAAATAATTGAATTTAGTTGAGCTACTGGGGGTGGATCTAGATAAAAATCCGGTGGTGACGATTCTGCTATGAAGATAAGGTGTTCTTTACCATCTTCATTATAAATTGTAACCTCTTTCATCTTAAAATAAATTTTTGCATCATGATCTGATAGAAAATTTATACTAAGGATTATATCAAATTCAATCATGGGTATGACAAAGAGATCAGCATATAAAGAACATTTATATGCTCTAATGGGAACTGATTCACAAAACATTGTTTCAATGATACTTCACTTAAGAGTTTTGACTGAAAACTCCCTTGTTAAATCAATTTGAAAATATCTAATTTTCTTATCAAACTACGAAGTTATGAAACAAAGCGATGATCCAAAATCAAATAAATCATTTTCTAAACTTGTGGAAACCATTAAATTACCTGGCACCACATCTTTTGAAGCTTCAACCTCAGCAGTAGTGATATCATAAGCTTGGTCTTGATCCCTTGGCATTTTCTGAGGTAAGTTCCCTTGACGCTTAAGACATTCATTTGCATAATTCCCCATTTCTCTAAAATTTTATCATTCAACATCGACTACCTATTTCTTCCCCTTGCAATCACGAGCTTGGTGGACTTTTTCACAACACTTGTAACAAACTATCATTCCTTTCAGGAAAGTACCGGGGTGTTTCTTCCCACATTTACTGAAGGATGGATATTTAACTTTTCCCTTCTTCCCCATATTTCCATTTCCAGAGTGTTCGACAGATCTCTTCTTCTCTTGATTTTCTTTAAAGTTGAAAGACATATAGAATTATTTTTTTGTCTTGATAGCACATGAGAAAAAATATTCATATGATGACAAGGATTGTGAGACTAATGCTCGATGGAGAAATGGTTTTGACCCATCAAAGAAATGATCAATCTTTCTTATTGAGTTACATATATATTCTGCATCATGCCTTGCTAACCTTGTAATGTTAGCCTCATCCTTTGCCTCATCCTTTGCGACATTCTCATCATCCTTTTGCCTCAGGCTCAGAAATTGTCTTTCCATATCTTCTCGATGGTCACAAGGAAAGTATTTTTCTAAGAAAATATCTTTAAACTCCCTAAATTCCATATTTGAGACTTCATCATCTTCCTTTGTGTTTTGAATCAATTACCACCATTGATCAGCATCTCTAGTGAGGAGGTAAACTGCCAAAACAACCTTTTCCATTTCAATACTCTCCAAGGCATGGAATATTTTCTCTAAGTAATTTATCCATTTCACAGCTACTAATGGATTTGTACTCTCATTTAATATTGGTGGTTATTGACTCATGAAGCGATCTAACATTAATCCTCCAAATTGTGGATCGGGGTGCTCCATACGGGTAAGGTTATTATTCATAACCCGGGTGAGTTGTCCCAGTATGGTGATAAGCTGATCATCACTAGTTGTATCACTAGCTCCACTATAATTATCTTGAGTAGGAGGTCAATACCTACATGGAGTGTGTGTATTGACACAGTTTCCATTTCTTCAACTAGGCACCATTTCTAACCAATCGAATAAACTAGATTAGTTTATGAATCGAAATACATAATTCCAATATTGTAAAACACTTAACATAAACTGAACAGTTTATGGATATAATCCATAATCATAAAACAAAATTCATTGGGGAATTATATACTCATAAACCCTTCATAATGTTTTGTAAAGAAAATGAGAATTATCCTAAGAATATCCCCTGGGAGTTTCGTAACCAAGAGTGCCTCAATGCCCGTTGTCGGGCACCAGTTCCCGTTCAAGTCTAGCTCAAAGTGGTGTTTTTGGGTTTTTCCCCTTGGTACATTTGTGCCAGAGCTACCTCTACCTGCTTGTATCCAGACAGGGTTGTATTTCTTAGAAAACTCCCAAAATCTCTACAATACCAAAATTATAGGAATTTATTCTATAATAATCCTAAAAGTCTATCTTAGGGATTTGTGCTCTAATCAGAGTTTATCTAAATATAGTTTCCAAGGTTTATACTAAAATTCCTCTTAACCCAGCTGTAATGCCCTAACCTTAGTTACCCAGAGTTGGTGCATTATTACGTATCATTGGCATGATCACAAAAGATCAAGTCTCTAAAGACCGATTAGTTTAGTAGCTTTGGAAGTACTAGATACATACATAATGTTTGCATTACATCATAAAATGGAAAACTAAAACAACATTGCTTCCATAGACAACACTGAGATCCCATAGACTATCCCTTCATGTTAGTCATAATATAATTCTCCGCATCCTGGGAAAAATAAAACATAGAAAGGGGTTAGCACAGATTCTCGGTAAGGATAATAATATAGCAGAAACTTTCATAGATAAGCATAAACATTTAAGGAAATGCATAAGACTAAAACAAAAGAATTTTAAACATGATCTTCAGCATAATATGGAAAAGATAAAATCAAATAATCCCATTTACTTATTCACATGAATATTCTACTAGTCGAATAATCACATGAAATATCAATAGCCACTTTCATAATGATAGAATTCATAATGCCAGACTTTCATAACCACATATTCAATGCCTTGTGCCAAGACTACAAATAAGATTTTGTCGAGACCTTGTGGAAAGAAACTAGTTGGTCTCATGAGACCTACTGATTCATTGAGGAGCTATAGCGGGCTCCACCCATCACTTACTATGTACAATTCATTCCTCATATGAAAACTTTTAAACATAACATGAACATTCGTATTAAAACTAGCATATGAATTGTCAATACTTTATCCATAAACTGTGAATAGTATAAAAAAGGACATTCATAGTCAAACATATAACAAAATCTTCAATACAATATGAAATTTTTGTATCATAATAAATTAACTTCAAATAAGCTTACAATCCATCAAAGGATGTTGACATAGATGATTAAAAATAATATTTAAATACTTGATATCATTCTGGATATGAATAACATACATCCCATACATAAAAAATATGACTCACATAACAATAAATATAAAGGAAAATGAATCTGTTAACACCCAAAACAACGATAATACTAATATATTGTTAACAAAGTAATGTTAAAAGATCATATATGATATCATATTAATTTATATGAATCTTTTATAATTTAATAACAATTATTTCACCATTATATAGGAGTTTGACCTACCTTCGACCAAGGAAATGTACAAGGTAAGCGTTAATTTCAAAATCACTTTATTATCCAAGGTTGTTTTTACGTAAGTCTCTACTTGGACATATCTATTATCCTTGTCCATGTATCATGAAAGGGTTTTCAAATGGATTAATTTAATGGACTTTTTTACTAAAACATCATTTAAAATATTTTAAATATTTATTCTTCAAAATCATTCTCATTAATTTCCATGTCTTCAAAATGGTTTTTAAGTATTTATTTATATGGTCATGAATGTTTTTAAAATGTTAATTTCTTTAAAAATTTCAAAGTGTTATGGGCCACATTGATTCAAAAAACTTTCTTTAGATGTCCCCCTTTCTGAATTTTTTTACCTTTATATGTTTTCATGAAAAATAGATATTTCTCTCAATGAATTTTAAAAATCATTTTGATCTATGTCAAAATCCTTTGAGGTATTTTAAACTTATTTGAAGATTATTTATTATGATAAAAATATTTCATATTGTATTGAATGTTTTTGTGATCTGTTTGACTTTGGATATGTTATTTTTAAACCATTCATGGTTTATGGATAAAGTATTGACATTCCGTATGCTTGTTATAATATGAATGTTTATGTTATGTTTAAACCTTTTCTTATGAGGACAGCATTAGACATGGTAAGTGACGGGTGGAGCCTGCTATAGCTCCTCGATGCATCAGTAGGTCTCATCAGAAAATCTAGTGTTTTGGAAGAAGGCCTTGAAGAAATCTTATTTGTAGCCTTGGCACAAGGCCTTCACTGTGTGGTTATGAAAGTCTGGCATTATGTATTTCATCATTATGAATGTGGCAATTGATATTTCATGTGATTATTCAACCAAAAGAATATCCATGTGAATAAGTAAATGGAATTATGTGATTTTTATATTTTCCATATTATGATAAATTTAAATTTTAAAAGGATTTTGTATTAGTCTAATACATTTCCTTAAATGTTTATGCTTATTTATGAAGGTTTCTGCTATATTTTTATCCTTACTGAGCATCTAAGACCACCCCTTTCTGTGTTTTATTTTTTCCAGGATGCGAAGAAGTATATTATGACTCACCTGTAGGGACATTTTATGGGATCTCAATGTTTTCTATGGAAACAATGTTGTTGTTGTTTTCCATTTTATTATGTAATGTAAACCTTATGAATGTATCTAGTATTTCCAAGGATACTAAACTGATCGGCCTTTCCGGACATGATTTCCTTATATCATGCAAATGTATTAAATTAATGCACCGACTTTTGGCTTCTGGGGTCTGGGCGTTATAGTTGGTATCAGAGGAAGTTTAGTACAATCCTTGGAAACTATATTTAGATAAGCTCTAATTAGAGCACATAGTCCTAAGATAGAATTTGAGGATTAGTATATAAGAACTTCTAAAATTTTGGTATTGTAGAGATTTTGTTAGTTTTCCAAGGAATACATCCCTGTCTGGATACGAGTAGGTAGAGACGGCTCTAGCACAGATGTACCTTGGGGTAAAACATGAAAAGACCGCTTTGTTCTAGACTCGAACAAGAACTGCTGCACGACAACGGGCCTTGCTGCACTCTTGGTTACAAGACTCCTGGGGGATATGCATAGGATAATTCTCATTTTTTTTACAAATAATTGTGAAGGATTTACGAGTATATACCTCTTGAAAGAAAATATTTTTATGATTATGGGTTATATCAATAAACTGTTCAATTTATGTAAGGTATTTTACAAGTTTTGAATTATTCATTGCAATTCATAAACATACCTAGTGTATGCCATTGTAAATAAATGGCACCCAGTAGAAGGAATGTGAACTCCAGCAAAACATATGATCCAAAGAGGAATAAGGATCATATATTTCATGGTATTAATCCCACATTTAGAAGGGAAATAGTCTCCCATTTATTCTGAACATATGAAAAAATAGTATCTTGTGTTAATAAGATAAGTAAAGAATTCTATGAATCTAATGTCTTTGAAGGGAAACAAGGGAAGAAAAGGATGGAAGAAATAAAAAATGGATAATGGGAAGAGGGAAAAGAAGGATTTTTCCCATATATGATAACTATGGAAAGAATCACCTTGGTAAATGCTTGAAGGTAATGAGAGTTTTTTATAAGTTTGGAGAAAAAGTACACCAATTACGTGATTACAAGGGTAAGAAAAAGATTTCAAATGTAAGATGATTCATCTTCATGGTGTTGGGACACTACGTGAATCAATGTCCCAGTCATCAACGAATACCATAAATGATGCTATTGGATATTAATAAAGTTATGATACTACCTCAGATGAAGAGGAATGATTAGTGTTCTTATGTTGTCATTATAGAATTATTTCATTTGAGTGTTGTATCAGCAATATACTGGTTATATGAATTATGGAGATAAAAAAGGATTTTACTGTAGTACTATTTTATTGAGGATTTGAGATTATATGGTTCTATTAAAAGTGACTTAATATTAAGCTAAACATATTGTAAAATACTTGGTTGAAGTAAAGGTAATCCTTAATATGGTCCCGATAATGAGGTAGTGATTTTGGAATAAGAAATAATTGACTTGGACAAATTATACTGGATATTCTTACCTACCTTGAAACTAATTACTGATTTGTATATTCCATAATTGTTGGGGTTTACAACATTTTTGGATTGAAGGAGTATATCCAGTATTCTATAAGGAAAAAGAGAGAATGAATGTAATCAATAAGGTTTTATGCTAATTCAGGATGTTTCAGTGTTTTAAAAAAATACATGATGAAGGTGTTCACGTGTTATTACGTAGCCAAAAGGATATTCATTTTGTTTAACTTCCTTATAAATTTTGGAATGTGAGTTTGGACAGAAGTATTTTGGATAATTTTAGTTTGATATTATTTTAGGATTGCCAAAAAAGGACAAACTGGAGGTCGGGCGACAACCTGTCACATCCGGCAAGGCCGCGAGACTTGAACCCGCAACCGAAGGGCGACAAGGGTGTATCACCTACCACTGGCCCACAAGATGCCCTGGATTGAATAATGTTGTTTTTTAAAAGATCTGGTATATGAATTATAAATTCATTTTTTTTGGAACCCTATATGAATAGGATAAATAGAATATATTTTTAAGTTCTATTATCTTTTAGAGTGAAAGATTGTTTTGTGGTATAAATTAGTTAAAGTATGGAAATATACTTGTCAAGTATATATTTTTTTCTTCTCTTACTCTAAGAATAAATTAATTGTTAAACTTTATGTAAAGGATATTAAAACTAAAAATGTGTTATCCTAATACCTTATGTTTTGTTGAATAGATGATATTTTAAATCATCATTGATTGATGGCTTTGAGGTCCTCAATTTTACAATTTTTTCTGACCGATGACCTCAATCACTTCCTATAAATAATTAATAATTTCCTCCAATTATGTGTCTCTAATTTCCACCAATGTTCTCTTAAATGAGATCATAATTTCGTGGTGACTTTTTCATTCCCCTTTTCCTCTTATTAAGACTAAATTTTATAAAACCAATTTTCGATGTGGGTTTTCCCAAAAAGTTATTTTCTATTTTCAACCTTTTATTTTCGATGAACAATTTAAAAATTGATAGGATGCAATTTATTAAGGGAGTGAAGAATGTAACACCCCATGATTTCATATTATGTTATTTCTTCAAAGTAATGTAGTAACTTTCACTATACGCAACACTGAGTTCAAGCACACCACGACATACCAAACTTTCTGTTCAAAAGTGGTTATGAACAGTATTAACTGAATTTTGAACATTATATAATCCTTATTATTTAAGGATCCATATTATGAGTTTCTTAGACATAATATAAGAACAAAATCATTTTTTTCAGATAAAATTATTATTTTCAAAAATGCAATTTTACCGACTTTTTATGGAGAACCCTTTTTAAATCCAATATTTCAAACTTTTGTATATTCTATTTGTCAAAATAAACTTCTTCTTTATAATTGGGACATAATCATTTAGTTTCAATAAATTATTGGTGTTTTTCTCATAACTTCCATATTTGGGTGCATAGTGAAAAATACAATATTTTAATTGAAAACAACTTTTTTAATCAAAATAAGTTGTACTGTTTAATTATACATTTTAATGGTTTGGAAGTATAATTTGATTATATTTTTTCTATTTAATCCAATTATTTTCATGGTAAGTAATTTCGCATTAAAATTGGACATAAACATGTGTCAATATTTTGATTATTATTATTTCATAAAAATATGCTTTTTGGTTTTGACAACGAGAATTAATTTTAAATTAATTAATGAAACATATATGTTTCGAAATTGGTAAAATAGAAATCATTTTTGAATTCATAATATCAAAATTATCTTAGGGTGAATCTTTGTAATTTTCCTGAAAACGTTCAATTTTTGATGAATAGTGAAAAACACTGATTTATAGTTTAAAACCGAATTTTTATTTAAATAATTATTTATTATATTTAAATTAATTTTTGGTCAAAATAGAAACATAATACCTATATAATTTCAATGTAATTCATTTCTATCATTTTATAATTACTTTAGATATATAAAAAAATTTATGAACTATTTACCGTCATTAAACACCTCCTAGGAGCATTTGCAAATTTACATAAAACATAATTTTACCCCATCTATGAGTTGAATTCCAAAAATAAAAAATACATGGTTGATATCATTAAGTAAAATTTTGTTCAATAAGATGAAAATAATTTTTGGGAAATAGTAACTTTTTTCTTTTATTTACCATGGTTAAAAGTAAATAGGGTAATTTAGGGTAAAGATGATATTATCATTACTATAACACATGCCATAATTATATTGGATAAGTGTAATTATACCAAAAAACATTAGGAATAAAATATGATCCTTTAGGTCCACATTGATAAGATTAGGACATTTATTATTATTTAATTAAAAGAAGAGTTAAAAGACTTAAAATCAATGTTTAATAACTAAGGTATTTTTAATATAGGGTTATACATAAGATAAATTTTACTATAAATATTCATTAGAAAGATAAAAATATTTCCTACATAATGGTATTTTATTTATATTTTTTAGAGATTAAATAATTTAATTTATTTATGACACGATGATGATGCAGTAATTACCTAATTAATAAAATAATTAACATTATAAATATCCAAATAAATGTAATTTGAGGATTTTTAAGAATTAAACTAATTTTATAGGTTAATATGACATATTATTGTTTGTTAGATGATTTTATTTAGAAGTAATAATGCTGTTATGAATTTATAAAAAACAAAATACCAAAGAGTGTCAAAATTTACACAAAAGTATTTTGAAAACAAATATTATATTATTAATTAATATTATATTCATAAAAATATAAGGTTCATCCAAAAGACTTATATAATTATAGTTTTATCATTAATGAACCACTTGGGGTTCTCTTGAAAGTATATAGTATGTTTATTAACCATATAATATAAAAATAAAAAGAGACATGGTAAATGTCAAACTATTTAACTAAGAGTTAAATCTAAAATCTAAAGTTAATATATTGACCCAAACCTGTATAAAACCTATTGGTTGTGTGTTTTTTAACCCATAACCACCTTATACTTTAGATAATCCATTTTGGGGACGTCATAAACTGAATGTTATTTTATTACAAAATAATATTTCTATCTTTTTCGAAGGTTCCCCTCACCCCTCTTATTAAAGGGCACTCCCCCTTCTCTCTAATTATCACCATCAAAGCAATTTGTCTTGGAAAACCTCTATTGAATACCTTATAAACTATCCTCATTTAATCTTAGAGTCATTCCTTTAGTAAAAAAGCATAATTAAGGATCCCTTTTGATGAAATCAAAAAGAAAAACCTGAGGAAGATGTAAATATTTCATCACCTCTTTCAAGTTCCATTCTTCTTCAACTTCTTATTTCTTTGTTGTTTCCATTATAAGATAATAACTCCAATAACTTCTATATGCTGTGATGTTATTATAAATATGGTACAACCAAATTCATTATTCTATCCCTCCTATGAATGAAACGTCTCCATACGTGAGTACATAAGGCTTACTGTCACCACGTCGTGGTGTAATTGTTATTCAATACATTATTATTACGATGTGTATAATAATGATGTGTAATTGATATAAATAATAAATATAACATGAAAATTATTCTATATATATTATATAACATCCAATTATATATTATTTTAATATCAAAATAATGATATAGTCGCTCGTGCATACGTACGGATTACCGTCTCCACGAACGTGATGAGATTCATTCCCCATCGTAACCATTCAAGACTAATTTTAATTAGATGATTAAAAATAATGTTTAAAGACATGATATCATTCTGGATATGAATAAGATAGATCCCATCCATAAAAAATATCTCACATAAAAAATAATATAAAGGAAACTCAATCCGTTAACACCAGAAACAACGATAATACTAAGATATTATTAACAAAGAAATATTAAAAGATCATATATGATATCATATTAATGTATATGATTATTGTATAATTTAAAAACAATTATTTTATCATTATACAGTAGTTTAACCTACCTTCAACCAAGGGAAATTACAAGGTAAGGGATAATTTCACAATCTATTTATTATCGGAGGCTGTTTTTACGTAAGTATCTACTTGGACATATTTATTATCCATGTCCATGTATCATCAAATAATTTTCAAAGGGATCCATTTAAAGAACTTTTTTTAACTAAAACATCATTTAAAATGTTTTAAATATTTATTCTTCTAAATAATTCTCATTAATGTCCATGTCTTCATAATAGTTTTTAAGTATTTATTTATATGGACATGAATGTTTTTAAAATGTTAATTCCTTTAAAAAGTTTCAAAGTCGTATGGGAAACATTGATTCAAAAAAAAATTTATTATAATGTCTTATTTTCTAAATTGTGTGACTTTTAAATGTTTTCATTAAAAAGGATATTTATCTCATAGAGTTTTACAAATCATTTTGATCTTAGTAAACATCCTTTGATACATTTTAAACTTGTTTGAAGTTGATTTGTTATGATACAAATATTTCATATTTAATTGAAGGTTTCTGTGATATGTTTGACTGTGGATGTGTTATTTTCACACCATTCATGGTCTAAGGATAAAGTATTGACATTTTGTATGCTAGTTTTAATACGATTGTTTATGTTATGTTTAAACCTTTTCTTATGAGGAATGAATTGGACTTAGTAAGTGATAGGTGGAGCCCGCTATAGCTCATCGATGGATCAGTAGGCCTCATTAGACATACTAGTGTCTTGGCACAAGTCCTTGACAAAATCTTATTTGTAGTCTTGGCACAAGTCATTGCCTATGTGGTTATGAATGTTTAGCATTATGCATTCCATTATTATGAAAGTGGATGTTGATATTTCATGTGATTATTTGACTTGTAAATTATCCATGTGAATAAGTAAATGGCATTATTTGATTTTTATCTTTTCCATATTATGCTGAAATTCATGTTTAAAAGGCTTTTGTTTTAGTCTTATAAATTTCCATAAATAATTATGTGTATTTATGAAAGTTTCTGCTATATTGTTATCCTTACTAAGCATCTTAGTTCACCCCTTTCTATGTTTTATTTTTTCCAGGATGTGAAGAAGTATATTATGACTGACCTATAGATATATTCTGTGGGATCTTAGTGTTGTCTATGGAAACATTGTTGATGTAGTTTTCCATTTTATGATATAATATAAACCTTATGAATGTATATAGTATTTCCATGGCTACAAAAATGATCAGTGTTTCGAAACATGATTTCCTTGGATCATGCCAATGTATTAAAATAATTCACTGACTATATTGTTGCATAAAACACAATTTTACCGCTTCTGTGAGTTGAATTTCAAAAATCTAAGAGACACGGTTAATATCAATAAGTAAAATGTGGTTCAATAATATGAAAATAATTTTTTGTGAATAGTAACTTTTTATTTTTATTTACCATGGTTAAAAGTAAATAGGGTAATTTAGGGTAAAAATGTTTTTATTATTACCCTAACACATGTCCTAATTCTATTGGATAATTGTAATTCGACCAAAAATAACCTTAGAAATAAAATATGATCCTTTAGGTCCACTTGGATTAGATTAGGACATTTATAATTATTTAATTCAAAAAATAGTTAAAAGAGTTAAAATCAATGATTAATAACTAAATCAATTTTAATATAGGGTTAAACATAAGATAAATTTGACTATAAATATTCTTCCCAAAGTCTGTGCATTTTTAAATAACATTGGAATGATCTTAAACAATCATGTATTGAATGACCGATTATTTTGGTAGCCTTAGAAGTACTATATACATTCATGATGTTTACATTACATCATAAAATGTAAAAAAAACTACAAAAACATTGTTTCCATAGACCACACTCATATCCCCTTAGTCTATCCCTATAGGTCAGTCATAAAATACATCTTCGCATCCTGGGAAACATAAAATTTAGAAAGGGGTGAGCTCAGATGCTTAGTAAGGATAACAATATAGTGGAAAATTTCATAAATAAGCATAAACATTTAATGAAATGTGTAAAACTACAATAAAAGCCTTTTAAACTTGAACTTTAGAATAATATGGAAAAGGTAAAATCAAATAATTCCATTTGCTTACTTACATGAATATTCTACTAGTCGAATAATCACATGAAATATCAATAACCACATTCATAATTATTGAATGCATAATTCCAGACTTTCATAACTAAAATGTCAAGACCTTGTGCCAAGACTAAAAATACGATTTTGTCAAGGCCTTGTGTCAAGTCACTAGTTTGTCTCATGAGACCTATCGATGCGTCGATGAGCTATTGCGGGCTCCACCCATCACATACTACGTCCAACGCATTCCTCATATGAAATGGTTTAAACATAATATAAAAATCCATATTAAAACAAGCATACAAATCGACATTACTTTATCAATAAACCAAGAATTGTGAAAAAATAACAAATCCACAATCAAACACATCACAAAAACCTTCAATACAATATGAATGATTTGTATCATAATAAATCAAATTAAAACAAGATTAAAGTCCATCAAAGGATGTTGACATAGATGAAAATGATTTGTAAATCTCTTTGAGAGAAATATTATATTTTCAGGAAAACATTTAAAAGTTACACAATTTAGAATGGAAGAAATTTAAAGACATTTTTGGAATAAATGTGTCTTATACCACTTTGAAACTTTTTAAAGGAAATAACTTTTTGAAAAAATTCATGTCCATATGAATAAATCCTTAAAACCCATTTTGAAAACATTAACATTAATGAAAATGATTTAGAAGAATAAATATTTAAAACATTTGAAAATATGATTTAGTAAAAAAAATTCCCTTAAAATAATCCCT
This sequence comes from Viscum album, assembly GCA_963277665.1. NCBI lineage: Eukaryota > Viridiplantae > Streptophyta > Magnoliopsida > Santalales > Viscaceae > Viscum > Viscum album. The sequence continues at coordinate 1,540,132,469 of OY728135.1, read as the reverse complement.
TTAAAACTCCTTCATGAAACATGGATGTGGATAATAAATATGTCCCAGTAGATACTTACATAAAAACAACCTCGGATAATAAAGAGATTGTAATATTAACCCTTGCCTCGTACTTTTCCATGGTCAAGGGTAGGTTAACCAACTGTATAATGGTGAAATAATTTTTATTAAATTATTCAAGAATAATATATATTAATATGATATCATATATGATCTTTTAATATTGCATTGTTAATAATATTTTAGTATTATTGTCGTTTTGGGTGTTAACTGATTCGTTTTCCGTTATATGATTTGTATTGTAAGGAATTTTTGTTATGGATAGGACGTATATTATTCATATTCATAATGATATTAAGTCTTTAAACATTATTTTTAATCATCTAATGAAAATTAGACTTGAATGGATTACGATGGGGAATTAATCTCATCGCCTTCGTGGAGACGGTAATCCGTACGTATGCATGAGCGACAATATCATCTTGTTGATATTAAAATATATATTATTGGATGTTATATCATATATAAATAATCATTATCATGTTATATATATTTTTTACATCAATTACACCTCATTATTATACCCATCTAAATAATAATGTATTGAATAACAATTACAGCACGACGTGGAGACGGTAAGTCGTACGTACACACGTATGGTGGAATGTCATTCAAAGGATGGATAGAAAAATGAATATGGTTATACCATATTTATAATAACATAAATCTATATAAAAGATACTATAGTTATTATTATATAATGGAAACAACAAATAAAGAGGAAGTGGAAGAAATAATGAACTTGATTGAGGTGATGAAATATTTACCTCTTCTTCGGGTTCTTCCTTTTGATTTGATCAAAAGGGATCCTTATGTTGGATTTATGACTAAAGGAAGGCCTTTAGGATGAATTTAAGAGAGTTTATAGGGTATTTGGGCTGGTATTGGCCATGCCAATTGGCTTTGGAGGTGTGAATTAGAGAGAAGGGGGAGTGCCCTTTTATAAGAGGAGTGAGGGGCACCTTAGGAAAAGCTAGAAATATTATTTTATAATAAAATAATTTTCGGTTTATAATGGCTCAAAAATGGATTATTTAAAGGATAAGGGGGGGATGGGTATAAAAACACTCAACCAATAGGTTTTAGACAGGTTAGAGACACTATATTAACTTTTTTTTATAGATTTAACTCTTAGTTAAATAGTTTGACATTTACCATGTCTCTTCATATTTTTATATTATATGGTTAATAAACTTACTCTATACGTCCAAGTGAACCCAAAGTGGTTCATTAATGATACACCTATCTTTATATAAGTCTTTTTGATTATCCTTTTATTTTTTTGGAATATAATATCAATTAATAATATAATATTTGTTTTAAAAACTCTTTTATGTCAATTTTGACACTATTTGGTATTTTGTTTTTGCTAAATTCATAACAGCACTATTACTTAGAAAAATATTTATCTAACAAACCCTAATATGTATTATTTACCTATAAAATTAGTTTAATTCATAAAAATTCTAAAATTACATTTATTAGGATATTTATAATGTCAATTATTTTAATCCTTCATTAATTATGTAATTACGACATCATCGTTGTGTCATAAATAAATTTAATTATTTAATTTCTATATAATATACTTAAAATACCATTATTTAGAAAATCTTTTTATATTTCTAATGTATATTTATTGTCGAATTTATCTTATGTGTAACCCTATATTAAAAACGTTTTAGTTATTTATCTTTGATTTTAACTCTTTTAACTCTTCTTTGATTTAAATAATAACTATTGTCCTAATCTATTCCATGTGGACATAAAAGATCATAATTTTACTCCTAATATTGTTTTTGGTCGAATTATACTTATCCAATAGAATTAAGACATGTGCTAGGGAAATAATAATATCATTTTTACCCTAAATTAACCTATTTACTATTAACTCTGGTAAATAAAAGCAAGAAGTTACTATTTAGAAAAAAATATTTTCCTCTTATTGAACCACATTTTAACTAATGATATCAACCGTGTCTCTAGGATTTTTTAAATTCAACTCACAGAAGAGATAAAAGTATATTTTATGTAAATTTTCAAATGCTCCTAGGAGGTGGGTAAAGACGATAAAAAGTTCAATAAAATTTTTATATATGTAAAGTTATTATAAACTCACTGCAATTAATTACATTAAACATATATAGGTATTATTTATCTATTTTTACCTAAAATAAATTTAAATACAATAAATAATTATTTAAATAATAATTTGGTTTTAAACTATAACTTAGTGTTCTTCACTATTCATCAAAAATTGAAAGTTTTCAGAAAAATACCAAAAATTAACCCTAAGATAATTTTGATGTTCTGAATTCAAAAATGAATTCTATTTTACCAGATTCATAACATATATGTTGCATTAATTAATTTAAAATTAATACCCGTTGTCAAAACCAAAAAGCGTATTTTTAAGAAATAATAACTATCAAATGATTGACACTTGTTTATGTCTAATTTTAATGTGAAATTACATACAATGACAATTATTGGATTAAATGGTAAAAATATAAACTAATTATACATTCAAACCCTTAAAATATATAAATAAACACTACAAATTATTTTTATTTAAAAAGTTTTTTTCAGTTAAAATATAGTATTTTTCACTATTCACACAAATATGAAAGTTATCAAAAAAACACTAAAAATTTATTGAAACTAAATTCCTATGTCCCGATTATAAATAAGAATTTTATTTTGTCAAATTTAATAAATAAAAGTTTCAAATTTTGGATTTAAAAATGGGTTGTCATTAAAAGGCGGTATGATTTCATTTCTGAAAAATAATTCTTTTATCTGAATAAAATCAAATTGTTTTTAAATTATTTCTAAGAAACTCATAATATGGATTCTAAAATTAAAAATATTATATAAATTAAAAAATTCATTTAATACTATTCATAACGGCTTTTGAATGACTAGTTTGGTAAGTCATGGTGCGCTTGAACTCAGTGTTGCATGTAGTGGAAGTTATTACATTACATTGAAAAAATAACGTACTAGGAAATCATGGGGTGTTACATTCTTCCCTCCTGCATAAATTTCGTCCTCGCAATTTTGAAATTGTTCATCGAAAATAAAAGGTTGATAATAGAAAATAGATTTGTGGGAATTCCCACATCGGAAATTGGGTTAATAAAATTTAGTATTAATAAGAGGAAAGGATGAATGAAAAAGTCACCACCAAATTATGATCTCTATTAGGAGAACATTGGTGGAAATTAGAGACACATAATTAGAGAAAAACGTAAATATTTTTAGGGAGTGATTGAGGTCCTCAGTCACAAACAATTTTAGAATTGAGGGCCTCAAAGCCACGAATCTATGATGATTTAAAATATCTACTGTTCAAAAAAACATAAGGTATTAGAATAACACATTTTTAGTTTTAAGATCCATTACATAAGGTTTAAGAATTAATTTCTTCATAGAATTAGACAAGAAAAAATATATACTTGGCATGTAAAGTTAAATCCTTTAACTAATTTCTACCAAAAAAAACATCTTTCACTCTAAAAGATAATTGAACTTAAAAAAATAATATATTTATCCAATTTGTATCGGGTTTCAAAAAAATGAATTTATAATTATTTTACAAGACCTTTTAAAAAACTACAATATTCAATCCAGTATATCACGTGGGCCAGTGGTAGGTAATACACCCTTTCCACCCTTCGGTTGTGGGTTCAAGTATCGCGTTCTTGCCGGAGGTGACGAGTTGTCGCCCAACCTCCGGGTTGTCCTTTTATGGAAATCCAAAAATAATATCAAACTATAATTATCCAAAATACTTCTGTCCAAACTCGTAGTCAAAAATTTATAAGGAAGGTAAACACAATGAAGATCCTTTTGGCCACGTAATAACACGTGAACACCTTCATCATGTATTCTTTTAAAACACTACGACAGCCTGAATTACCATAAAACCTTATTGATTACATTCGTGCTCCCTTATTCCTTATAGAATACTGGATATACTCCTTCTATCCAAAAATTTTGTAAACTCCAACAATGATGGAATATACAAATCAGTAATTTGTTTTAACGTAGTCAAGAATATCTGATATAATTTATCCAAATAAATCATTTATTATTCCAAAATCACTACCACATTATCAGGACCATATTCAGGATTACCTTTCCTTCAATAATATATTTTCCAGAAAGTGTAGCTTACTATTAATTCACTTTTTTTATAACCATATAATCTTAAATCCTCAGTAAAATAATACTGCAGTACAATCCTTACTTATCTTCATAATTCATCTAACCAGCATGTTGATGATACAACACTCAAATGAAATAAATCTATAATAACAATATAAAAACACTAGTCATTCCTATTCTTCTGAGGTAGTATCAAAACATTATTATTATCAATAGCATAATTTACGATATACTATGATGACTAGTACATTGATTCACATAGTTTCCCAACCCCTTGCAGATGAGGCATCATACATTTGAAACCTTTTTCTTACCCTTGAAATCACGTACTTGGTGTCCTTTTTCTCTAAACATATAACAAACTCTCATTCCCTTCATTAATTTATGAAGGTGATTCTTTCCAAAGTTATCACATATGTAAAAATCCTTCTTTTCCCTCCTCCCTTTATCCATATTTCTCTCTTCCATCCTTTTCTTCTCTTACTTACCTTCAAACCCATCAGATTCAAGGCATTATTTACTTATCTTATTAACACATGATACTATTTCTTCATATATTGAGAATACATGGTAGACTATTTCCCTTCTAAAGGTTGGCTTAATACCGTGAAAGATATGATCCTTATTACTCTTTGGATCATAGGTTTTGTTGGAGTTCACTTACCTTCTATTGGCCACTATTTCTATACAATGGCATACACTAGGTCAGTGTATGAATTGCAATGAATAATTCCAAAATTGTAAAATACCTAACATAAATTTAATAGTTTATGGATATAATACATAATCATAAAAATATTTTCTTCGAAGAGGTATATACTCATAAATCCTTCATAATGATTTGTAATGAAAATGAGAATTATCCTATGCATATCCTTAGGGAGTTTCATAACTAAGAGTGCAGCATATACTACTCAAGCATCGAGGAGCTATAGCGGGCTCCACATGTCACTTACTATGTTCAATGCATTCCTCATATGAAAAGGTTTAAACATAACATAAAAATCCATATTAAAACTGGAATACGAAATGTCAATACTTTATCCATAAACCACAAATGGTGTAAAAATAACACATCCACAATCAAACACATCACAAAAACCTTCAATACAATATGGAATATTTGTATCATAATAAATCAACTTCAAAGAAGTTAAAAATTCATCAAAGGATATTGACATAGATGAAAATGATTTGTAAAACTCTTTGAGAGAAATATCCCATTTTCATGAAAACATTTAAAAGTTACAAAATTTAGAAAGGAAGAAATTTAAAGACATTTTTTTGAATCAAAGTGTCCCATACCACTTTGAAAATTTTGAAAGGAATTAACATTTTAAAAACATTCATGTCTATATAAATAAATCATTAAAAACGATTTTGAAAACATGGAAATTAATGAGAGTGATTTAGAAGAATAAACATTTAACACATTTGAAATGATGTTTTAGTAAAAAAGTCCCTTAAAATAATCCCTTTTTAAACTCTTTCATGAAACATGGACACGGATTATAAATATGTCCCAGTAGATACATACGTAAAAACAACCTCGGATAATAAAGAGATTGTGAAATTAACCCTTACCTTGTACTTTTCCTTGGTATAGGGTAGGTTAACCTCCTATATAATGATGAATTAATTTTTATTAAATTATAAAATAATAATATACATTAATATAATATCATATATGATCTTTTAATATTGCTTTGTTTGTAATATTTTAGTATTATCGTCTTTTCGGGTGTTAATTAATTCATTTTCCTTTTTATGCTTTATTTCAAAAGTAATTTTTTTTATGGATAGGATGTATCTTATTCATATTCAGAATTATATTAATTCTTTAAACCTTATTTTTAATCTTATATTTAAATTTATACTTGAATGGATTATGATGGGGAATGAATCTCATCGCGTTCGTGGAGACAGTAATCCGTACATACACATGACTGAAAATATCATTCTTCAGATATTAAAATAACATATAATTGGATGGTATATCGTATATAAAGAATAATTACCAAGTTATATTTATTATTTACATCAATTACACATCATTATTATACCCATTCAAATAAAAAAGTATTGAATAACAATTACACCACGGCGTGGAGACGGTAAGTCGTACGTACGCATGTATAGTGACATGTCATTCAATGGATGGATAGATTAATGAATATCGTTGTACCATATTTATAATAACATCATAGTATATAGAAGATACTGGAGTTATTATTTTATAATGGAAACAACAAAGAAAGAGGAAATGGAAGAAGAAAGGAACTTGAAAGAGGTGGTGAGATGTTTACCTCTTCTTCGGGTTCTTCCATTTGATTGGATCAAAAGGGATCCTTAGATTTGCTTTCGGACCAAAGTAATGGCACTATGATGAAGGCAGGACAGTTGAGAGGGTATTTTGGCAGGGTTTGGCTGAGCCAAATTGCTTTGACAGTGTGAATTAGTGAGAAGGGGAGTGCCCTTTTATTAGAGGGGTGAGGGGAACCTTAGGAAATGCTAGAAATATTATTTTATAATAAAATTATTTTTGGTTTATCGTGGATTACAAATGGATTATATAAAATATAAGGTGGTGATGGGTCAGAAACCACTCAAACAATTGGTTTTAGATAGGTTTGATTCACTATATTAACTTTATCTTTTAGATTTAACTGTTAGTTAAATAGTATAAAATTTACCATGTCTATTTATATTTTTATATTATATGGATAATAAACATACTATCACTACTAGAAAAGGGGGCAGTGGAGGCCCCCTGACTCGGGCGACCGCCATTGGCGGTCGCTATAGCCCACCATTAGCGACCGCCAATGGCGGTCGCTAACCTCCCTAAAATTATTCGGGGGGTTTCTGCGCCCCCCCCCCCCCCCCCCCGCGCCCTCTCGACTCGCCCTAACCTGCCGCCCTCCCTCGCGCCGCCCTCCCCTCCCCCGCCGCCCGGCCTCCCCCGCCGCCCGGCCTCCCCCGCCGCCCGGCCTCCCCCGCCTCCCGGCCTCCCCCTCCGCCCGCCCTCCCCCGCCGCCCGCCCTCCCCCGTCGCCCGCCCTCCCCCGCCGCCCGCCCTCCCCCGCCGCCCGCCCTCCCCCGCCGCCTGCCTTCCGGCCTCCGGCCGCCGCCCTCCGCATTCGGGCCTCCGGCCGCCGCCCTCCGGCCTCCGGCCGCCGCCCTCCGGCCTCTCGGCCCTCCCCCCCCGCCACCCCGGACGACACCCGCACCCCGGACAGCCCCCGGCGCGCACTCCGGACCGCCCCCCGCACCCCGGATGCCTCCCCGCACCCCGGACAGCACCCCCCCGCGCACTCCGGACCGCCCCCCGCACCCCGGACGCCTCCCCGCACCCCGGACAGCACCCCCCCCCCCCCCCCCCGCGCACTCCGGACCGCCCCCCGCACCCCGGACGCCTCCCCGCACCCCGGACAGCCCCCCCCCCTGCACTCGGACACCCCCCTCCGAACCCGGACAGCCCCCCCCCCCCCCCCCGCACCCCGTACAGCCCCCCCCCCCCCCCCCCCCCGCACTCGGACACCCCCCCTCCGAACCCGGACAGCCCCCCCGCACCCCGGACAGGCCCCCCGCACCCCGGACACCCCACCCCGCACCCCCGACAGCCCCCCTTCACCCCAGACAGCCCCCCCTCCCCCGCACCTCGGACACCCCCGCACCCCGAACACCCCTGCCCGCACCCCTGACAGGCCCCCGACACCCCGGACACCCCTCCCCGCACCTCGGACAGCCCCCCCCCCCCCCCCGACCCCGGACACCCCCCCCCCCCTCGCTGCCCGTCCCCCGTCCCCTCACCGCCTCCTCTCCTCCAGCTCCCCGCCGCCGCCGCCGCCCGTCCCCTCCCTTGCCGCACCGCCTTTGGCTCCGGCTCCCCTTCGCTGCTCCTCTCCCTCGCAGCACCGCCTTCGGCTCCCCTCCTTTTCAGGTTTGTAGCTCAATCAGGTAACATGAGCTTTCAGTTACATTATTATTTTATCAATGGTTCATAAACAAATGATTAATATTTATTTTGAATATAGTTGATTTGAAAAATGTAAATGTAATAAGTATTGTGTAAATGTTTGTTATACAGATATTATTATGGATAAGAGTTGGATTGATCTTCCAAATCGAACGTCTAGAGAATATTTCAATGGAATTATGCAGTTTATTGACTTCACGAGAGGATTTGAAAGTGACTATATTAGTTGTCCATGTAGAAAATGTGCTAACAGATATCAATTCACACGAGATACTGTGAGGGAGCACCTTTTCTTTAATGGATTTCTGAAAAATTATAAGAGTTGGACTCGTCATGGAGAAGAATATGTTCGTTGTCAAAATACAGATGCAGCTCAGATGGATGTTGATGCAAGGATGACTGATCCAATGCATGAAATGCTTACTGAAATGGTACGTGGGTTTGATCCTGAAGGCATTGACATCCAGAATCTTGAGACCGGTGAGATAAATCTTCGCTCTGGTGCAGATCGTGATTCGAGGAGGTTTTATGAAGTACTTGATGATGCGAAAACAGAATTATATCCTGGATGTACTTCTTACAATAAACTGTCGTTCATCGTGGAGTTGTTGCATTTGAAGACTTTGAACAATTGGTCAGACACATCATTCGACATGCTTTTGGTTTTATTGAAAAAAGTTCTTCCTGTCGACGCTAAGATTCCTGAGTCGTATTACTATGCTCGTAAGTTGACAGAGAACTTAGGTTTTACATATGAGACTATAGATGCATGTGCAAACAACTGTATGTTGTTTAGAAATGAAACTGCTCATTTGGATATCTGTACGGTTTGTGGCGCTTCCAGGTGGAAAGAGAACAGGGGAAATAAGACTCATCAAAGTCAGATTGCGATACAGGGGAAACCGATTGCCGTAAAGCAAATGCGTTACTTTCCCCTTAAACCGAGGTTGAAAAGATTTTTTATGTCATCTAAAGTTTCTAATTTAATGACATGGCATGCAGAAAGAGTTCAGGAAAGTGACATGTTAACCCACCCGGCAGACTCTCATGCATGGAAGGATTTTGATAAGAGACATCCCGACTTTGCTAAAGATGTTCGTAATGTCCGATTGGGATTGGCAGCAGATGGTTTCAATCCATTCAAGTCTATGGTTGGTGCAACTCATAGCACATGGCCCGTGGTGTTGGTTCCATATAATCTTCCTCCGTGGCTTTGTATGAAGCAACAATTTATATTACTTTCCACTCTTATTGATGGACCTAAAAGTCCGGGGGATAAGATTGATGTTTACCTTCAGCCATTGATTGATGAGTTGAATGAATTTTGGGGCGATGGTGTGATGACTTATGACTGCGAAACGAATGAAATGTTCAAACTGCATGCAGCTTTATTGTGGACAATCAATGACTTCCCAGCTTATGCAAATTTATCAGGCTGGAGTACGAAAGGGGAATTTGCTTGCCCTTGTTGCAATAAAAGTAAAAAATCTGTATGGCTTAAACATTCCAAAAAATGGGCATACATGGGTCACAGGCGTTTTCTCCCTCCCCAGCACAGGTTCAGAAAGGACAGAGTGGCATTTGATGGTTCTAGAGAGTTCAGCCCAGCACCAAAGATCATGACAGGAGTCGAAATGTTATCGCAGATTGAGGAAGAAAACATCCGCACGGTATATGAAATTCAGGATTTGGTGGCTCCTCCAGTACGTAATATTCGTGCTGCGGGTAGGCAGCGCAGTCACAATTGGAAAAAGAAAAGTATTTTTTATAGTCTTCCGTATTGGAAAACTAACATGTTGAGGCATAATTTGGATGTCATGCACATTGAAAAAAATGTTTGTGATAACATATTGTGGACCATTTTAGGTGTCAGTGGAAAGTCAAAGGACCATGTTAATGCACGCCGTGATTTGGAAGAAATGGGTTTAAGGAAACAGTTGCATTTACAGTTAGCTGAGGGAAACAAGGCATATATGCCTGCTGCACAGTATTCGATGACTACAGAGGAGAAAGAGACATTTCTTTCCATTTTGAAGATGGTCAAGGTGCCTGATGGTTACTCTTCTAATATTTCAAAGTGTGTGAATCTGACGAGCAAGACATTGCAAGGGTTGAAAAGTCATGACAATCACATATTACTTCAGCAGTTGATTCCAATCGCAATTTGTGATTGTTTATCCCCCAATGTTGTTCAGCCCTTGATTGAGATGAGTAATTTTTTTAGACAGCTTTGTTTAAGAAATCAACGAATGAGTGATTTAAAAAGTTTGCAGGACCGAATTGTACTTACGCTTTGTCACTTTGAGAAACTTTTCCCCCCCTCATTTTTTGATGTTATGGTCCACTTAACAGTGCACCTAACTGATGAAGTAATGGCTGCTGGTCCAGTGCAATTCAGGTGGATGTATCCTATTGAACGGTATTTGAGTACATTGAAAAGATTTGTACACAACAGAGCTCGTCCAGAGGCATCAATAGCCAATGGTTATTTGATGGACGAGTGTACTACCTTTTGTGCAGAATATCTTACGGATGTTGAAACAAAATTAGATAAGCCCTCTCGGATTCATGATGGTCCAGTTGGAGAAGGAACCACATTTGATATGGACAACATCGAGTGGATACAAGCACATCGATATATCTTGTTCAATACTCCATCAGTTGCACCATTAATGCAGTAAGTATCTTATCAATGTGCTTGTATAACTTTTACATGTTTTCTTTGCATAAGTTGATCTTTTAAACATCGCGTAATCATTTGCAGGAAACACATTAATGAGATAAAAGAAGAGATGCATCGTGCGACTGAGTTGCAAATTCAACAATCTCATTATGCGGCATTTCATGATTGGTTCAAGGATTATGTATGTATAAATTGATTTTCATTATGAGTGAAGTATTAAACTAATTCTTTCTGTATATATCAGTATTGATTTTTATAAATTATGTAGGTTCGTAAGCTGAGGGAGTTAGGGGACCCCACGTTACCTGAAGTATTTATCCAACTGGCTGAGGGTCCATCTATAACCGCTCGTCGTTATAAAGCTATTGATGCTAATGGTTTTCGATTTCGCATTAAAGATGTTGATGACAAACGAGCAACACAAAACAGTGGAATCGGTTGTCCCTTTGTCGATTCTGGTTATTACTATGGTCAATTGATAGACATCATTGAAGTTGTATACACACACGGTTTGAAGTACATATTGTTAAAGTGTAATTGGGTTGATCCAGTGCGTGGATGTAAAGTCGATCAATATCAGTTTTCATTGGTGAATTTTAACTACATGTTATACAGAAATAATGAACGAGTTGAGAATGAACCTTTCATCTTGACATCACAAGCGGAACAAGTATTCTTCGTTACTTTGCCTTCGGATCCAAGTTGGCAAGTTGTTGTCAAAATGTCTCGGCGAGGAGTGTTTTTATTTGAAGAAGATGAACCCGAGACTGTTCCGTTTGTTTACCAACAACTTGATCAACATACCGTAGTTCAACGTGAAGAAGATATTTATTGGGTCAGAGCGGCTGTTGAAGGAGAAACGGTCGATTTGGATGCTTAATGAAAGGTATAATTGTTTTCCCGCTATTCAGTAGAATGTCCTAGGATATCATAAATTATCTAATCATTTTATAAATCCTTATAAGTTTTAATCCTCACTTTTGTAAGTTAATTCAGTCATAAATATTTAGGTTGATTAACTTTCTGATTTTTTAAAATTCATTCACAACTAATTATTCAATCCATTTTTTGTTTGATTAACAGTTGTACAAGTTTGATTTATTAAGAACAATCCAATTTATCTTTTAAACACTTTGGACTCATTACTGATATTTTGTATGATTGCAGACATGTCAGGGGAAGAGGCAGAAAATCCACATCATCCATCTGAGGCATCTACGTCTCAGGGTCGAGGTATGTTTGACAGTCATTATCTATATTATTTATGTAATTAACATATATATATATATAAATATAACATTTGTCAATTTATATATAAAATTGTTTTCAACAGGATCAGACTCGGCTGCTTCTTCCTCTCGCAGGAGAGGCCCTGGTCGTGGCATATTAGCATGGAATTCCGACACGACGATAGATGTTTCATTTGATGAGGTATTTCATCCCGTGGGACCGAATGCCCCGGCATTTATTCATCAGCTGGGTCATATCATACGTGACCCACATCGATTTCCATTGACCACGCGTGATTGGGCTTCTATCCCTCAGGACACATTAGATCGTCTATGGAGGGAGGTTCAGGTAAGAAAATAATTTTACTTTATTTTCTATTTATAAATAATACTAATATGTTTGATTATTTTCATTATAGCAAAATTTGAAAGTATGCCCTGAAGAGTTTCGGCCCGTGTGTATGAGCAAATGCCGTAAGCTGTGGAAAGATTATAAAGGCAAAGTGAAGAGGGACCACTGGGTACCAAATGTGGGTGCCCCTGACATTTTGGAAAAAGTCCCGAGAGGTGTCCTCCCAACTCAGTGGCGTGACTTGGTTGCATATTGGTCTACTGAGGGTGTTGCGGTTTGTATATTAATTATTTTGCTGTATATATATTTTCAAGAATATGTGATTTGTTTGAAATTTGAATGAATTGAATGTAGGAGGTGTCAACACGCCATTCAGAGAATCGAGCGTTGCAGGGACCAGCTCACAGGCTCGGGACTCGTCACGTGTCTCAGATCCGACATGAGGTATATATTATTCACTTTTTAATTAATTAATTAATATGGTTTTGTGTTTATATTCTTTTAATATACAGTTGCGAGGGCAAGGTGCAGCAACTGATAAAATGTCGGTGTGGATAAGGACTCGTGATCGCAATGATCCAGAGGTTGCAGCATTGATAGTAAGTGTCTGTACTTACCAATAATTACATAAATCTTTATATTAACATATATATATTTATATATATTTAAATATTTCACAGGATCAATTTGAAGCTGAGTTAGAACATCTGCCAGAGGACCAGCGACAGCTTCCCATGCGACGGGATGAGATCTTTCATCGCATTATTGGTCGGGACGGGCATGGCTATAGTTTGACCTATGGAGCAGGGATTCCTCGTTCTATAGTGTCACGCGCTGCGGTTGTCGGTCCTGCTGTTGCTCATATGACACAGCAGATGTCAGATTTTGAGGCACGGCTGCGTGCTTCCGAGGAGACAAATGAGCAATTGACAGCTGAGGTAAGAGCACTGCGGGAATATGTGCGTCGAGCTGATGGTACAGGGGATCAAACGACGCAGGTATATACTGTATTTATTTATTTAATTTAAATTATTTTTGTTATTAAAATATTTACAATGTTTATTTGTTGTAGGCACCTGGTCCACCAGAAGGAGGTAACAGTGATGGCAACGCGTGACGCACCATATATTCACGAGATATGTTTTTTGTTTTTACTGGTAGGGTTGAAATTGATGTACTTTATTTATTCATTTAAGTAATGCATTATTACCATCCATGGTGGTCTTTTAAATATTTTATACACATATTGAGTTTTTGATCAGATAATCTTAAATGATTCTACATTTGAAAAAGTCGAACTAATTCCAACAGATCAATAAATCTGATATTATAGATTATGTATTATCCAATATATTTTTTATAAATTTTTGTATGGTATCGATAAAAGAAATATGTATTAATTAGATGTTATCACTTTTATTTTTCACTTTTGTAATCAATGGGATGACCTTTGCACCCCCGGAGAGCCCCCCGCACCGCCGTACAGCCCCCCGCACCCCCGTACAGCCACCCGCGCACCCCCGTACAGCCCCCTGCACCCCCGTACAGCCCCCCGCGCACCCCCGTACAGCCCCCCGCACCCCCGTACAGCCCCCCCGCACCCCCGTACAGCCCCCCGCACCCCCGTACTGCCCCCGCCACCCCCGTACAGGCCCCCGCCACCCCCGCACAGGCCCCCGCACCCCCGTACAGCCCCCCCGCACCCCCGTACAGCACCCCCGCACCCCCGTACAGCCCCCCGCACCCCCGTACTGCCCCCGCCACCCCCGTACAGGCCCCCGCCACCCCCGCACAGGCCCCCGCACCCCCGTACAGCCCCCCCGCACCCCCGTACAGCCCCCCGCACCCCCGTACAGCCCCCCCGCACCCCCGTACAGCCCCCCGCGCACCCCCGTACAGCCCCCCGCACCCCCGTACAGCCCCCCCGCACCCCCGGACAGCCCCCCGCACCCCCGTACTGCCCCCGCCACCCCCGTACAGGCCCCCGCCACCCCCGCACAGGCCCCCGCACCCCCGTACAGCCCCCCCGCACCCCCGTACAGCACCCCCGCACCCCCGTACAGCCCCCCGCACCCCCGTACTGCCCCTGCCACCCCCGTACAGGCCCCCGCCACCCCCGCACAGGCCCCCGCACCCCCGTACAGCCCCCCCGCACCCCCGTACAGCCCCCCGCCACCCCCGTACAGCCCCCCGCACCCCCGTACAGCCCCCCGCACCCCCGTACAGCCCCCCGCCACCCCCGTACAGCCCCCCGCACCCCCGTACAGCCCCCCCCCCCCCCCCCCCCGCACCACCGTACAGCCCCCCCCGCACCCCCGTACAGCCCCCCCGCACCCCCGTACAGCCCCCCGCACCCCCGTACTGCCCCCCGCCACCCCCGTACAGGCCCCCGCCACCCCCGTACAGGCCCCCGCACACCCGTACGGCCACCCGCCACCCCCGTACAGGCCCCCGCCACCCCCGTACAGGCCCCCACCACCCCCGTACAGGCCCCCGCCACCCCCGTACAGGCCCCCGCCACCCCCGTACAGCCCCCCCGCACCCCCGTACAGCCCCTCGAACCCCCGTACAGCCCCCCGCCACCCCCGTACAGCCCCCCGCCACCCCCGTACAGGCCCCCCGCCACCCCCGGGGAGCCCCCCCGCCACCCCCCTACAGCCCCCCGCCACCCCCGTACAGCCCCCCGCCACCCCCGTACAGCCCCCCGCCACCCCCGTACAGGCCCCCCGCCACCCCCGGGGGGCCCCCCCGCCACCCCCCTACAGCCCCCCGCCACCCCCGTACAGCCCCCCGCCACCCCCGTACAGCCCCCCGCACCCCCGAATGCCACGAAACCGTACGACAACATCCGGGGCGTCAATTGTGAAATGGTCGGCCAGACGGCACCTCATTCGGAGGTGCCGTGCGACCGCGGCGGCCGGAAACGCGTTTCCGGCGCCGTTAAACACCAAAACGGCGTGCGGCGGTCCGATTCGGAGTAAACGTGCTCCGAACGACCTGAAACCGCACGGGGACGAGAGGAATATTATTCCTGAGATGCAGGAGGAGGCCGCACGTCCATCGGACGTGCGGTGCGCGCGGCACACCCGATTGTGTCGTTTTCAGCAGCGCGGCGCGCGCTGAAATGGCGCGTTGGGGGGTCAAAACCACCCGAACGACCTCCGAATGCCACGAAACCGTACGACAACATCCGGGGCGTCAATTGTGAAATGGTCGGCCAGACGGCACCTCATTCGGAGGTTCCGTGCGACCGCGGCGGCCGGAAACGCGTTTCCGTCGCCGTTAAACACCAAAACGGCGTGCGGCGGTCCGATTCGGAGCAAACGTGCTCCGAACGACCTGAAACCGCGCGGGGACGAGAGGAATATTATTCCTGAGATGCAGGAGGAGGCCGCACGTCCATCGGACGTGCGGTGCGCGCGGCACGCCCGATTGTGTCGTTTTCAGCAGCGCGGCGCGCGCTGAAATGGTGCGTTGGGGGGTCAAAACCACCCGAACGACCTCCGAATGCCACGAAACCGTACGACAACATCCGGGGCGTCAATTGTGAAATGGTCGGCCAGACGGCACCTCATTCGGAGGTGCCGTGCGACCGTGGCGGCCGGAAACGCGTTTCCGGCGCCGTTAAACACCAAAACGGCGTGCGGTGGTCCGATTCGGAGCAAACGTGCTCCGAACGACCTGAAACCGCACGGGGACGAGAGGAATATTATTCCTGAGATGCAGGAGGAGGCCGCACGTCCATCGGACGTGCGGTGCGCGCGGCACGCCCGATTGTGTCGTTTTCAGCAGCGCGGCGCGCGCTGAAATGGCGCGTTGGGGGGTCAAAACCACCCGAACGACCTCCGAATGCCACGAAACCGTACGACAACATCCGGGGCGTCAAATTTGAAATGGTCGGCCAGACGGAACCTCATTCGGAGGTGCCGTGCGACCGCGGCGGCCGGAAACGCGTTTCCGGCGCCGTTAAACACCAAAACGGCGTGCGGCGGTCCGATTCGGAGCAAACGTGCTCCGAACGACCTGAAACCGCACGGGGACGAGAGGAATATTATTCCTGAGATGCAGGAGGAGGCCGCACGTCCATCGGACGTGCGGTGCGCGCGGCACGCCCGATTGTGTCGTTTTCAGCAGCGCGGCGCGCGCTGAAATGGCGCGTTGGGGGGTCAAAACCACCCGAACGACCTCCGAATGCCACGAAACCGTACGACAACATCCGGGGCGTCAATTGTGAAATGGTCGGCCAGACGGCACCTCATTCGGAGGTGCCGTGCGACCGCGGCGGCCGGAAACGCGTTTCCGGCGCCGTTAAACACCAAAACGGCGTGCGGCGGTCCGATTCGGAGCAAACGTGCTCCGAACGACCTGAAACCGCACGGGGACGAGAGGAATATTATTCCTGAGATGCAGGAGGAGGCCGCACGTCCATCGGACGTGCGGTGCGCGCGGCACGCCCGATTGTGTCGTTTTCAGCAGCGTGGCGCGCGCTGAAATGGCGCGTTGGGGGGTCAAAACCACCCGAACGACCTCCGAATGCCACGAAACCGTACGACAACATCCGGGGCGTCAATTGTGAAATGGTCGGCCAGACGGCACCTCATTCGGAGGTGCCGTGCGACCGCGGCGGCCGGAAACGCGTTTCCGGCGCCGTTAAACACCAAAACGGCGTGCGGCGGTCCGATTCGGAGCAAACGTGCTCCGAACGACCTGAAACCGCACGGGGACGAGAGGAATATTATTCCTGAGATGCAGGAGGAGGCCGCACGTCCATCGGACGTGCGGTGCGCGCGGCACGCCCGATTGTGTCGTTTTCAGCAGCGCGGCGCGCGCTGAAATGGCGCGTTGGGGGGTCAAAACCACCCGAACGACCTCCGAATGCCACGAAACCGTACGACAACATCCGGGGCGTCAATTGTGAAATGGTCGGCCAGACGGCACCTCATTCGGAGGTGCCGTGCGACCGCGGCGGCCGGAAACGCGTTTCCGGCGCCGTTAAACACCAAAACGGCGTGCGGCGGTCCGATTCGGAGCAAACGTGCTCTGAACGACCTGAAACCACACGGGGACGAGAGGAATATTATTCCTGAGATGCAGGAGGAGGCCGCACGTCCATCGGACGTGCGGTGCGCGCGGCACGCCTGATTGTGTCGTTTTCAGCAGCGCGGCGCGCGCTGAAATGGCGCGTTGGGGGGTCAAAACCACCCGAACGACCTCCGAATGCCACGAAACCATACGACAACATCCGGGGCGTCAATTGTGAAATGGTCGGCCAGACGGCACCTCATTCGGAGGTGCCGTGCGACCGCGGCGGCCGGAAACGCGTTTCCGGCGCCGTTAAACACCAAAACGGCGTGCGGCGGTCCGATTCGGAGCAAACGTGCTCCGAACGACCTGAAACCGCACGGGGACGAGAGGAATATTATTCCTGAGATGCAGGAGGAGGCCGCACGTCCATCGGACGTGCGGTGCGCGCGGCACGCCCGATTTTGTCGTTTTCAGCAGCGCGGCGCGCGCTGAAATGACACGTTGGGGGGTCAAAACCACACGAACGACCTCCGAATGCAACGAAACCGTACGACAACATCCGGGGCGTCAATTGTGAAATGTTCGGCCAGACGGCACCTCATTCGGAGGTGCCGTGCGACCGCGGCGGCCGGAAACGCGTTTCTGTCGCCGTTAAACACCAAAACGGCGTGCGGCGGTCCGATTCGGAGCAAACGTGCTCCGAACGACCTGAAACCGCACGGGGACGAGAGGAATATTATTCTTGAGATACAGGAGGAGGCCGCACGTCCATCGGACGTGCGGTGCGCGCGGCACGCCCGATTGTGTCGTTTTCAGCAGCGCGGCGCGCGCTGAAATGGCGCGTTGGGGGGTCAAAAACACCCGAACGACCTCCGAATGCCACGAAACCGTACGACAACATCCGGGGCGTCAATTGTGAAATGGTCGGCCAGACGGCACCTCATTCGGAGGTGCCGTGCGACCGCGGCGGCCGGAAACGCGTTTCCGGCGCCGTTAAAACACCAAAACGGCGTGCGGCGGTCCGATTCGGAGCAAACGTGCTCCGAACGACCTGAAACCGCACGGGGACGAGAGGAATATTATTCCTGAGATGCAGGAGGAGGCCGCACGTCCATCGGACGTGCGGTGCGCGCGGCACGCCCGATTGTGTCGTTTTCAGCAGCGCGGCGCGCGCTGAAATGGCGCGTTGGGGGGTCAAAACCACCCGAACGACCTCCGAATGCCACGAAACCGTACGACAACATCCGGGGCGTCAAATATGAAATGGTCGGCCAGACGGAACCTCATTCGGAGGTGCCGTGCGACCGCGGCGGCCGGAAACGCGTTTCCGGCGCCGTTAAACACCAAAACGGCGTGCGGCGGTCCGATTCGGAGCAAACGTGCTCCGAATGACCTGAAACCGCACGGGGACGAGAGGAATATTATTCCTGAGATGCAGGAGGAGGCCGCACGTCCATCGGACGTGCGGTGCGCGCGGCACGCCCGATTGTGTCGTTTTCAGCAGCGCGGCGCGCGCTGAAATGGCGCGTTGGGGGGTCAAAACCACACGAACGACCTCCGAATGCCACGAAACCGTACGACAACATCCGGGGCGTCAATTGTGAAATGTTCGGCCAGACGGCACCTCATTCGGAGGTGCCGTGCGACCGCGGCGGCCGGAAACGCGTTTCCGTCGCCGTTAAACACCAAAACGGCGTGCGGCGGTCCGATTCGGAGCAAACGTGCTCCGAACGACCTGAAACCGCACGGGGACGAGAGGAATATTATTCCTGAGATGCAGAAGGAGGCCGCACGTCCATCGGACGTGCGGTGCGCGCGGCACGCCCGATTGTGTCGTTTTCAGCAGCGCGGCGCGCGCTGAAATGGCGCGTTGGGGGGTCAAAACCACCCGAACGACCTCCGAATGCCACGAAACCGTACGACAACATCCGGGGCGTCAATTGTGAAATGGTCGGCCAGACGGCACCTCATTCGGAGGTGCCGTGCGACCGTGGCGGCCGGAAACGCGTTTCCGGCGCCGTTAAACACCAAAACGGCGTGCGGCGGTCCGATTCGGAGCAAACGTGCTCCGAACGACCTGAAACCGCACGGGGACGAGAGGAATATTATTCCTGAGATGCAGGAGGAGGCCGCACGTCCATCGGACGTGCGGTGCGCGCGGCACGCCCGATTGTGTCGTTTTCAGCAGCGCGGCGCAAGCTGAAATGGCGCGTTGGGGGGTCAAAACCACCCGAACGACCTCCGAATGCCACGAAACCGTACGAAAACATCCGGGGCGTCAAATTTGAAATGGTCGGCCAGACGGAACCTCATTCGGAGGTGCCGTGCGACCGCGGCGGCCAGAAACGCGTTTCCGGCGCCGTTGAACACCAAAACGGCGTGCGGCGGTCCGATTCGGAGCAAACGTGCTCCGAACGACCTGAAACCGCACGGGGACGAGAGGAATATTATTCCTGAGATGCAAGAGGAGGCCGCAAGTCCATCGGACGTGCGGTGCGCGCGGCACGCCCGATTGTGTCGTTTTCAGCAGCGCGGCGCGCGCTGAAATGGCGTGTTGGGGGGTCAAAACCACCCGAACGACCTCCGAATGCCACGAAAACGTACGACAACATCCGGGGCGTCAATTGTGAAATGGTCGGCCAGACGGCACCTCATTCGGAGGTGCCGTGCGACCGCGGCGGCCGGAAACGCGTTTCCGGCGCCGTTAAACACCAAAACGGCGTGCGGCGGTCCGATGCGGAGCAAACGTGCTCCGAACGACCTGAAATGAGATTATTTCTTGAATCGAAGTTTTTAAATTATTATAGCACAATGATTTGATATTATATATATATTAAATATATATTAAATATATATTAAAACATTTAAAATATATTATATATATATATATATATATATTTAAAATATTG
Organism: Viscum album; assembly: GCA_963277665.1. NCBI lineage: Eukaryota > Viridiplantae > Streptophyta > Magnoliopsida > Santalales > Viscaceae > Viscum > Viscum album. The sequence goes on along the minus strand of OY728135.1, from coordinate 1,540,112,063 downwards.
TATTTAATAGTATATATATATATATTTAAAATATTGTATTTAATAGTATATATATATATATATTTATAGCACAATGATTTGTATTTAAAATATTGTATTTAATAGTATATATATATTATAGCACAATGATTTGTATTTAAAATATTGTATTTAATAGTATATATATATTATAGCACAATGATTTGATATTATATATATATTAAATATATATTAAAACATTTAAAATATTATATATATATATATATATATATATATTTATATTCAATTCAATAAAAAAATTTTTTAAAAAATTTTTTTTTAGAATAGCGACCGCCAATGGCGGTCGCTATAGGGGACTGGGCAGAGGGCCTTCAGCGACCGCCTGGCGGTCGCTGAAGGCCGACCTGCGGGGCACCTATAGCGACCGCCATTGGCGGTCGCTAAAGGCCTCTAGCGACGAGGCAACAGCGACCGCCATTGGCGGTCGCTGCGCGGCCGCTAAAGCCCTTTAGCGACCGCCAATGGCGGTCGCTAATGGGCTTTTATATAGTAGTGTATATACTTTCAAGAGAACCATAAGTGGTTATTTAATGATAAATATATCATTATATTAGTCTTTTGGGTTAACCTTTGATTTTTGTGGAATATAATATCAATTAATTATATAATAATTGTTTTAAAAACTCTTTTATGTCAATTTTGAGAGTATTTTATTTTTTTTTCTAAATTCATAAAATAATTATTACTTCGAAAAAAATTCATCTAACCAACCCTAATATATCATATTAACCTAGGAAATTAATCTAATTCATAATAAGTTTCAAATTATTACAATTATTTGGATATTTATAATGCCAATTGTTTTAATATTTCATTAATTAGGTAATGACTACATCATCATTGTGTCATATATAAATTAAATTATTTAATGTCTAAAAAATATAAATAAAATACCATTAATTAATAAATCTTTTTAAATTATAATGAATATTTATAGTCTAATTTATCTTATGTGTAACCCTATATTAAAAATTTTCTAGTTATTAAACATTGATTTTAACTCTTTTAACTCTCCTTTGAATTAAATAATAATAAATGTCCTAATCTATCCAAGTGGACCTAGAGGATCATATTTTATTCCTAAGGTTTTTATTGTTCGAATTGATCTTATCCAATAGAATTAGGACATGTGTGAGGGTAATAATAATATCAGTTTACCCTAAATTACCCTATTTACTCTTAACCATGTTAAATAAAAGCAAAAAATTTAGTATTCACCAAAAATTATTTTCATCTTATTGAACCACATTTTACATACTAATATAAACCGTTTCTCTTGTTTTTATGCAATTCAACTCACAAAATTGGTAAAATTATGTTTTATGCAAGTTGGAAAATGCTCTTACGAGGTGGGTAAAGATGGAAAAAAGTTCGAATAAAATTTTTATATATCTAAAGTTATTATAAACGGAATTCCATGAATTAAATTTCGCTTATATAGTTATTATTTATATATTTTGATCTAAAATAAATTTAAATAATTTAAATAATAATTTACATAAAAATTCGGTTTTAACTATAACTCAGTTTGTTTCACTATTCATCAAAAATTGGAAGTTGTCAGAAAAATACCAAAAATTAATACTAATCTAATTTTTGATATTATGAATTCAAAAATGAATTCTATTTTAACAATTTCAAAACATATATGTTTCATTGATTAATTTAAAATTAATTCCCGCTGTCAAAACAAAAAAAGTGTATTTTAAGAAATAATATCTATCAAAATATTGACACCTATTTATGTCCTATATTAAGGTAAAATAAATTACAATGACCATCATTGAATTAAATGGTAAAAAAATTATCTAATTATAATTCCAAACCATTAAAATGTATAATTCAACACTACAAATTATTTGATTAAAAAAGTTGTTTTCAGTTAAAAATATGGTATTTTTCATTATTCACACAAATATAAAAGTTATCAGAAAAACACCAAAAATTTATTGAAACTAAATTCTTATGTTCTGATTCTAAAGTAGAAGTTTATTTTGTCAAATTTAATATTAAAAGTTTAAAATATTGGATTTAAAAAGGGTTCTCTATTAAAAGGCGGTAAAATTGCATTTTTTTGAAAAACAATTCTTTTATCTGAAAAAAGGAATTTGTTCTATCATTATGTCTATGAAACTCATAATATGGATTCCAAAATTATAAGGATTATATAAGGTTCAAAATTCATTTAATAATATTCATAAATTCTTTTGAATGGCTATTTTGGTAAGTCGTGGTGCGCTTGAACTCAGTGTTGCGTGTATTGCAAGTTATTGCATTGCTTTGAAGAAATAATGTATTATGAAATATTGGGGTGTTACATTCTTACCTCCTTAAATAAATTTCATCCTCGCAATTTGAAATTGTTCTTAGAAAATAAAAGGATGGAAATATAAAATACCATTGTGGGGAAACCTACATTAGAAATTGGGTTAGTATAATTTAATATTAATAAGAGGAAAAGGGGAATGAAAAAGTCACCACCAAATTATGATCTTGATTAGGAGAACATTTTTGGAAATTAGAGACAAATAATTGGAGGGAAAATGTAAATATTTATTGGGAGTGATTGAGGTCATCAGTCATAAACAATTAAAGAATTGAGGGCCTCAAATCCATCAATCTATGATGATTTAATATATCATCTATTCAACAAAACATAAGGTTTTAGTATAATACATTATTAGTTGTAAGATCCCTTACCTAAATTTTATGAATTAATTTCTTCATAGAATAAGAGAAGAAAAAAATACATAATTGACAAGTAGAGTTCCATCATTTAACTTATTTTTACCTCAAACTCATATTTCACTCTAAAAGATAAAATAAATTAAAAAAATATTCTATTTATACTATTCGTATAGGGTTCCAAAAATATGAATTTATAATTTTTCTACTAGACCTTTTAAAAAACTACATTTTTCAATCCCAGACATTACGTGGGCCAGTGGTAAGTGATACACCCTTGTCACTCTTCGGTTGTGGGTTCAAGTCTCGTGGCCTTGCTGGACGCGACGGGTTTCCACCTGACCTCCGGGTTGTCCTCTTATGGAAATCCTAAAATAATATCAATCTATAATTTTCCAAAATACTTCTGTCCAAACTCACAGTCCAAAATTTATAAGGAAGTTAAACACAATGAAGATCTTTATTTCCATGTAATAACATGGGAACACCTTCATGTATTCTTTTAAAACACTGAAACATCCTGAATTACCATAAAAACATATTGATTACATTCTTTCTCCCTTATTACTTATAGAATACTTGATATACTCCTTCTATCCAAAAAATTTGTAAACTCCAACAGTGATGGAATATAAAAATCATTATTCAGCTTCAAGGTAGTAAAGAATATTCAATATAATTTATTCAAATCACCCTTCTCTTATTCCAAAATCACTACCACATTATCGGGACCATATTAAGGATTACATTTCCTTCAACCATGTATTTTACAAAATGTGTAGCTTACTGTTAAGTCAATTTTTTTAGAACCATATAATCTAAAATCCTTAATAAAATAGTATTGCAGTACAATCCTTAGTTATCTCCATAATTCATATAACTCATATATTACTGATACAACGCTCAAATGAAATAATTATATAATAATAACATAATAATTCTAGTCATTCCTCTTCATTTGAGGTAGTATAATAACTTTATTATTATCATATAGCATCATTTGTGGTATACTCCGATGACTGGGACATTGATTCTCTTAGTGTCCCAACGCCTTGCAGATGAAGAATTTTACATTTGAAGCCTTTTTCTTACCCTTGAAATCATGTACTTGATGTCCTTTTTATCAACACATATAACAAACACTCATTCCCTTCAAGAATTTACCAACATGATTCTTTCCACAGTTGTCACATATGGGAAAATCCTTCTTTTCCCTCTTCCCTTTATCCATCTTTATCTCTTCCATCATTTTCTTCTCTTTCTTCCCTTAAAATCCATAGGATTCAGATAATTCTTTACTTATATTATTAGCACATGATATTATTTATTCATATGATGAGAATACATGAGAGACTGTTTCTTTTCTAAATGTAGGCTTAATACTGTGAAAGATAATATCCGTCTTACTCTCTGGATCATACGTATTGTTGAAGTTCATATTCCTTCTACTGGGCACCATTTATATTCAATGGAATACAATAGGCCAGTTTATGAATTGAAAATAATAATTACACACGTGTAAAATATCTAACATAAATTGAACAGTTTATGTATATAATCCATAATCATAAAAAAAAATTCTTTGGGGAGGTATAGATTCGTAAATCCTTCATAATAATTTGTAAAAAAATGAGAATTATCCTAAGCATATACCCCAGGAGTGTTATAACCAATCCTGCATCAAGGCTCATTGTTGCGCACCATTTCTCGTTTGAGTCCAGCTCAAAGCAGTGTTTTCGGGTTTTACCCCTAGGTACATCTATGCCAGAGTAGCCTCTACCTACTCATATCCAGACAGGGTTGTATTGCATGGAAAAATCTCAACATCTCTACAATACCAAAATTCTAGAAAGTTCTTCTATACAAATTATCAAAGTCTATCTTAGGGCTTTGTGATCTAATCAGGGCTTATCTAAATCTAGTTTCCATGGTTTTTAATAAACTTCCTCGGATACCAACTATAATTCCCCGAGTCCACTTACCCAGAGTCGGTGCATTATTAAATAAAATTATCATGATCAAAAAAGATTGAATCTTGAAAGATAGACTATTTTAGTAGCCTTGGAAGTACTAGATATAAATAAAAGTTTACATTACATCATAAAATGAAAAAAAATACAACAACATTATTTCCATAGACCACACTCATATCCCCACAGACTATCCCTACAGGTCTGTCATAAAATACTTCTTCACATCCTGGGAAAAATAAAACATAGAAAGGGGTGAGCTCAGATGCTCAGTAAGGATTACAATATAGTGGAAACATTCATAGATAAGAATAAACATTTAAGGCAATGTATAAAACAAAAACAAAATCCCATTAAACTTGAACTTCAACATAATATGGAAAAGATAAAATCAAATAACGCCATTTACTTACACAGATGGATATTCTACTAGTCGAATAATCACATGCAATTTCAATAGACACTTTCATAATGATTGAATTCATAATGCCAGACATTCATAACCACATAGTCAAGGCCTTGTTCCATGACTACAAATAAGATTTTGTCAAGGCCTTGTACCAAGACACTAGTTTGTCTTATGAGACCTACCGATGCATAGAGGAGATATAGCGAGCTCCACCCATCAGTTACTAAGTCCAATGCATTCCTCATATAAAAAGGGTTAAACATAACATAAACATCTGTATTAAAACTAGCATATGAAATTCCAATACTTTATCCATAAACCATGAATGGTGTAAAAATAACGCATCCACAGTAAAACACATCACAAAAACTTTCAATACAATATGGAATATTTGTATCATAATAAATCAACTTTAAAAAAGTTTAAAATCCATAAAAGGATGTTGAAATAGATGAAAATGATTAGGAAAACTCTTTGAGAGAAATATCCATTTTTCCTAAAAATATTTAAAAGTCACCCAATTTTGAAAGGAAGAAATTTAAACACATTTTTTTGAATCAAAGTGTCCGGTACCTCTATGAAACTTTTGAAAGGAATTAACATTCTAAAATCATTCATGTTCATATACATAAATCCTTAAAAAACATTTTCAAAACATGGAAATTAAGGGGAATTATTTAGAATAATAAATATTTAAAACATTTGAAATGATGTTTTAGTAAAAAAGGCCCTTAAAATAATCCCTTTGAAAACAATTTCATGAAACATGAACACGGATAATAAATATGTCCTAGTAGATACTTACGTAAAAACCACCTCGGATAATAAAGGGATTGTAAAATTAACCCTTACCCTATACCTTTCCTTGGTCAAGGGTAGGTTAAACTCATGTATAATGGTGAAATAATTGCTATTAAATTATACAAGAATCATATATATTAATATGATATCATATATGATCATTTAATATTGCTTTGTCAATAATGTGTTAGTATTATCGTTGTTCCAGGAGTTAACTGATTCGTTTTCCTATATATTCTTTGTTTCGAGTGTTAACTGATTCATTTTCCATTATATGATTTGTTTATAATTAATATATATAGTCGAATTTATTATATGTGTAGCCCAATATTAAAAATGTTTTAGTTATTAAATTTTGATTTCAACTCTTTTAAATTTTCTTTGAATTAAATAATAATAAATGTTTTAATCTAATCCAAGTGAACCTAAATGATAATATTTTATTCTTAAGGTTGTTTTTGGTCTAATTAAACTTATCCACTAGAATTACGACATGTGTTAGTGTAATAATAATATAATTTTTACCACAAATTACCCTATTTACTTTTCATCGTGGTAAATAAAAGTAGAAAGTTACTATTCATAAAAAAATTTATTCTCATCTTATTGAACCAAATTTTACTTACTGATATCAACTATGTCTGTCAAATTTTTGAAAATTCAACTCACAGAAGTGGTAAAATTAATATTTATGCAAATTTGCAAATGCTTCTAGAAGGTGGGTAAAGATGGTAAAAAGTTCAATAAAATTTTTATCTATCTCAAGTTATTTTAAACTAACTCCAATTAATTAAATTGAACTTATATATGTATTATTTATCTATTATGAACAAAAATAAATTTAAATAAAATAAAAAATTATTTATATTAAAATTCGGTTTTAATTTATAACTCCGTGTTTTTCACTATTCATAAAAAATAGGAAGTTTTCCGAAAAATACTAAAAAATCACCTTAAGATAATATTGATATTATGTATTCAAAAATAAATTCTCTTTTACAAATTTTAAAACATAGTATTTTCATTAATTAATTTAATATTAATCCCCGTTGTCAAAACCAAAAGGCGAATTTTTAAGAAATAATAACTATCAAAAGATTGACACATGTTTATGTCCAATTTTAAAGTGAAATTACTTAAAATGACCATCATTGGATTAAATTGTTAAAATATAATCTAATTATACTTCCAAACCATTGAAATGTATAATTCAACACCATAAATTATTTTGATTAAAAAAGTTGTTTTTATTTAAAATATAGTACTTTCACTATTCACCCAAATATGAATGTTATCAGAAAAATACCAAAACTTTATCGAAACTTAAATATTATGTCCCGATTCTAAAGAAAAAGTTTATTTTGGAAAATTTAATATATAAAAGATTCAAATATTGGATTTAAAAAGGGTTCGCCATTAAAAGGCGGTAAAATTTCATTTTAGGAAAAATATTTCTTTTATCTGAAGAAAGAATTTGTTCTTACATTATGTCTAAGAAACTCATAATATGGATTATAAAATTATAAGTATTATATAATGTTCAAAATTCTGTTAATAATCTTCATAACTTCTTTTGAACGGCTAGTTTGGTAAGTCGTCCTACGCTTGAACTCAATGTTGCCTGTATTGCAAGTTATTGCATTACTTTGAAAAAATAACGTACCATGAAATATTGGGGTGTTAAATTCTTCTCTCCTTAAATAAATTGTGTCATTGAAATTTGAAATTGTTCTTTGAATATAAATGGTTGAAAATAGAAAATAACATTGTGTGAAAACCAACATCAGAAATTGGGTTAATAAAATATAGTCTTAATAAGAGGAAAAGGGGAATGAAAAGTTCACCACCAAATTATGATCTCAATTATGAGAACATTGTTGGAAATTAGAGACACATAATTGGAGGAAAAACATAAATATTTATAGGGAGTGATTGAGGTCATCAGTCCCAAACAATTGTATAATTGAGGGCCCCAAATCCACAATCTATGTTGATTTAAAATATTGTCTGTTCAATAAAAAATAAGGTATTTGGATAACACATTTTTAGTTATAATATCCCTTACCTAATGATTAAGAATAAATTTCTTCATATAATACGAGAATAAAAAAACATACTTGACAAAAAAAGTTCCATCCTTTAACTAATTTCTACAACAAACTCATGTTTCACTCTAAAATATAATAGAACTTGAAAAATATTTTCTATTTGTCCTATTTGTATAGGGTTCCAAAAAATGAATTTATAATTTATCTACCAGAACATTAAAGAAACTACATTATTCAATCCCGTACATCACGTGGGCAAGTGGAAGGTCATACACCCTTGTCTCCATTTAGTTGCAGGTTCAAGTCTCACGGCCTTACCGGATGTGACGGGATGCCACCCGACCTCTGGGTTGTCCTTTTATGACAATCCAAAAATAATATAAAACTAGAATTATCCAAAATACTTCTCTCCAAACTCATAGTCCAAAATTTGTAAGGAAGGAAAACACAATGAAGATCCTTTTTTCCACGTAATAACACGTGAACACCTTCATCATGTATTCTTTTAAAACACTGCAACATCCATAATTATCATAAAACCATATTGATTACATTCATGCTCCATTATTCTTTATATAATACTGGATATACTCACTTTATCCAAAAATTTTGTAAACTCCAACAATGATTTCATATACAAATCATTAATCAGTTTCAAGGTAGTCAAGAATATCCAATATAATTTATTCAAATCAACCATCTCTTATTCCAAAATCACTACCTTAATAACAGGACCATATTAAGGATTACCTTTACTTCAACCATGTATTTTCCAAAAAAGTGTAGCTTACTATATAGTCCCTTTTCATAGAACCATATAATCTCAAATCCTCAATAAAATAGTACTGTAGGACAATCCTTATTTATCTCCATAATTCATATAACTAGTATATTGTTGATACAACACTCAAATGAAATAATTATATAATAACAACATAATAATTCTATTAATTCCACTTCATATGAGGTAGTAGAGTAACTTTCTTATTATCCAATAGCATCATTTGTTATATACTCTGATGACTGGGACATTGATTCACGTAGTGTCCCAACGCCGTGCAGATGAAGCATTTTACATTTGAAACCTTTTTCTTACCACTGCAATCACGTAATTGGTGTCCCTTATCTCCACATATATAAAAAACTCTCATTCCTTTTAATCATTTACCATGTTTATTCTTTCCACAGTGATCACATATGGGAAAAATCCTTCTTTTCCCTCTTCCTTTATCTATCTTTCTCTTTTACATCCTTTTCTTCTCTTTCTTCCCTTAAAATCCAAAGGATTCAGATAATTATTTACTTATCTTATTAACACATGATACTATTTTTTCATATTTAGTGAATACATGGGAGAATATTTTCCTTCTAAATTTAGGCTTAATACCATGAAATATATGTTGTGAATACATGGGAGACTATTTCCCTTATAAAAGTGTTAAATTTAAGTTTAATAAATAAACCATTTTTAATATAGGGTTACACATAAGATAAATTTGACTATAAATATTCATTATAAAGATAAAATGATTTTCTATATAATGGTATTTTATTTATATTTTAATGACATTAAATAATAGAATATATTTATGACATAATGATGATGCAGAAATTACAGTATTAATGAATGATTAAAATAATTGATATTCTAAATATCCAAATAAATGTAATTTGATACTTTTTATGAATGAAACTAATTTTATAAGTTAATATGAAAAATTAAGGTTGTTTAGATGAATATTCTTCAATGTAATTGTGTTGTTATGAATTTAGAAAATACAAAATACAAAATAGTGTCAAAATTGACATAAAAGAGTTTTTTAAAAAAATTATATTATTAATTGATAATCTATTCCAAAAAATATAATATTCAGACAAAATACTTATGTAATGAAAGGTTTATCCTAAATTAACCACTTGGGGTTCGGTTGAAAGTTTATAATAAGTTTATTAACCATAGAATATAAAAATACATAGAGACATGGTAAATGTCAAACTATTTAATTAAGAGTTAAATATAAAAGATAAGGTTAATATAGTTACCCAAACCTATCTAAAACCTATTGGATGAAATTTTGTTGACCCATTCCAACATTAGCCTTTAAATAATACATTTTGGAGCCATTATAAAGAAAAAATGATTTTATTATAAAATAATATTTTATGTTTTCTCTAAGGTGCCCCTCACCCCTCTTATAAAAGGGCACTACCCCTTCTCTCTAATTCACACCTCAAAAGCCATTTGGCTCGGCAAAACCCTACCCAAATACCCTGTCAACTGTCCTCCATTAATCCTAGAGGCCTTCCTTTAGTTAGAAATCCATCCTAAGAAGCCCTTTTGATCAAATCCAAAGGAAGAACCCGAAGAAGAGGTAAATATTTCATCACCTATCTCAAGTTTCTTTATTCTACCACTACATTTTTCTTTGTTGTTTCCATTATAAAATAATAACCCCAGTATCTTCTATATACTATCATGTTATTATAAATATTGTACAACCAAAATCATTATTCTATCAATCCTTTGAATGACATGTCACCATACGTGCGTACGTACGGCTTACCGTCTCCACATCGTGGTGTAATTGATATTCAATACATTTTTATTTAGATGGATATAATAATGATGTGTAATTGATGTAAATAATAAATATAACATGATAATTATTCTATATATATGATATACTATCCAATTATATGTTATTTTAATATCAAAAGAATGATATTTTCGCTCGTGCGTACGTACGGATTTCCGTCTCCACAAACACGATAATATTCATTCCCCATTATGTCCATTAAAGAAAAATTTTCATTAGATGATTAAAAATAATGTTTGAAGACTTAATATAATTCTGAATATAAATAAGATACATCCTATCCAAAACAAATATGACTCACATAAAAATTAATATAAAGGAAAATGAATCTGTTAACACCGGAAACAACGATAACACTAAGATATTATTAACAAATAAATATTAAAAGATCATATATGATATCATATTAATGTATATGATTCTTGTATAATTTAATAAAAATTATTTTACCATTATACAGGAGGTTAACCTACCCTCTATCAAGGAAACGTACAATGTATGGGTTAATTTAACAATCTCTTTATTATCCGAGGTTGTTTTTACGTAAGTATCTACTGGGACATATTTATTATCCATGTCTATGATTTAGGAAAGAGTTTTCAAAAGGATTCTTTTAAGGGAATTTTTTTTACTAAAACATCATTTCAATTGTTTTAAATATTTATTATTATAAATCATTCAAATTAATTTCCATGTTTCAAAATTGGTTTTTAAGGATTTATTTATGTAGACATGAATGTTTTTAAAATGTTAAGTCCTTTAAGAATATTCAAAGTAGTATAGGACACTTTGATTCACAAAATGTCTTTAAATGTCTTCCTTTCTAAATTGTTTCACTTTTAAATGTTTTCGTGAACAATGAATATTTCTCTCAAAGAGTTTTACAAATCATTTTCATATATGTCAACATCCTTTGATGGATTTTAAACTTGTTTGAAGTTGATTTATTATGATACAAATATTCCATATTGTATTGAAGGTTTTTGTGATATGTTTAACTATGGATGTGTTATTTTTTCACCATTCATGGTTTATGGATAAAGTATTGACATTTTGTATGCTAGTTTTAATACGAATGTTAATGCTATGTTTAATCCTTTTTGTATGAGGAATTTATTGGAATTAGTAAGTGAGGGGTGGAGCCCTCTATAGCTCCTCAATAAATTGGTACTTCTCATGACAAAAACTAGTGTATTAGCACAAGGCCAGGAAAAAATCATATTTGCAGTCTTGGCACAAGTCCATGACTATGTCATTATGAAAGTCTGGCATTATACATTCTATAATTATCAATGTTACTATTGATATTGCATGTGATTATTTGACTAGTACAATATCCATGTGCATAAGTAAATGGCGTTATTTGATTTTTATATTTTCCATATTATGCTGAAGTTCAAGTTTAAAAGGATTTTGTTTTAGTTTTATACATTGCATTAAATGTGTATGCTTATTTATGAATGTTTCTGCTATATTGTTATCCTTACTGAACATCTGAGTTCACCCCTTTCAATGTTTTATTTTTCCCAGGATGCGAAGAAGTATATTATGACTGACCTGTAGGAATAATCTATGGGATCTTGGTGTTGTCTATGGAAACAATGTTGTTGTAGTTTTTAAAATACCACACTCATAATCTCTCAGACTATCCCTGTAGGTTAGTCATAAAATAACTATTTGAATCCTGGGAGAAATAAAACATAGAAAGGGGTGAGCTCAGATTCTCATTAAGGATAACAATATAGCAGAAACATTCATAAATAATCACAAACATTTAAGGAAATTTATATGACTAAAACAAAATCCTTTTAAACTTGAACATCATTATAATATGGAAAAGATAAAATCCAATAATTCCATTTACTTACTCACATGGATATTCTACTAGTCGAATAATCACATGCAATATCAATAGCCAATTTCATAATGATGGAAGGAATAATGCCCGAATTTCATAACCACATAGTCAAGGCCTTGTGCCATGAATACAAGACATATTTTGTCAAGACCTTGTACCAAGACACTAGTTTGTCTCATGAGACCTACTGATGCATCGAGGAGCTATAGCAGGCTCCACCCGTCACATACTAAGTCCAATGCCTTCCTCATAAGAAAAGGATTAAACATAACATAAACATCGTATTAAAACTAGAATATGAAATGTCAATACTTTATCCATTAACCATGAGTGGTATAAAAATAACACATCCACAATAAAACATTTCACAAAACCTTCAATACAATATAGTTGTTTTGTATCATAATAAATCAACTTCAAATAAGCTTAAAATCCATCATAGGATGTTAAAATAGATTAAATCAAAACATTTTTAGAGAAATATCTCTTTCTATTTTGAAATAATTTAAAAGTCATGTAATTATAAAAGAAACATTTATATCTGAAAATATTCCCATAAACATGTAAAGGAAGCTTCAGTGATGTTACAACAGTGGAATATATTCGCCCTCACCGTATAAGTTAAAAACAATTCTTACCTAATTTTTTTCTAAAAGGTCATGATGTACCTTGTTTGGAAAATGAAGAACAGACTCCTTTAAAAACATTTAAGGTCAAATAAGGGTATAAATTACATTAAAACATTGTCTAGTAGTTAGTAAAAAAAAATTGAAATAAATTTTTAAGAAGCATGGATGTGGATGATAAAGACATCTCAGTAGATAATTACGTATAAACAAACTCAGATAATGAAGAGGTTGTGAGATTAACCCTTAGCTGGTACTTTTCCTTGGTAAAGGGTAGGTTAACCTCCTTTATAATGGTGAAATAATTGTTATTAAATTATACAATAATCATATACATTAATATGATATCATATATGATCTTTTAACATTTCTTTGTTAATAATATCTTAGTATTATCGTCATTTTGGGTTTTAACTGATTCATTTTCCTTTATACGCTTTGTAACATAAGTAATGTTTGTTATGGATAGGATGTATCTTATTCATATTCAGAATGAGATTAAGTCTTTAAACATTATTTTTAATCATCTAATGATAATTAGTCTTGAATGGACATGATGGGGAATGAATCCCATCGCGTTCATGGAGACGGTAATCCGTATGTACGCACGAGTGACAATATCATTCTTTTGATATTAAAATAATATATAACTGGATGTTATATCATATATACAGAATCATTATCATGTTATATTAATTATTTACATCCATTACACATCATTATTATACCCATCCAAATAAAAATGTATTGAATAACAATTACACCACGATGTGGAGACAGTAAGCCAAACCTACGCACGTATGGTGACATGTCATTGAAATGATGGATAGAATAATGAAAATGTTTGTAACATATTTATAGTAACATCAAGGTATATAGAGTATACTATAGTTATTATTTTATAATTCAAAAAACAAATAGGAAGTGAAAGAAGTATGGAACTTGAAAGAGGTGATGAAATATTTACCTCTTCTTGGGGTTCTTCCATTTGATTTGATCAAAAGGGCTCCTTAAGTTGGATTTATTACTAAATTAAGTCCTCAAGGATGATGGAAGGACAGTTTAGAGGGTATTTGGGTAGGGGTTGGCCGAGCCAAATGGATTTGAAGGTGTGAATTAGAGGGAAGGGGGAGTTCCCTTTTATAAGAGGGGTGATGGGCACCTTATGAAAAGTTAGAAATATTATTTTATAATAAAATCATTTACGGTTTCTAATGGCTCCAAAATGGATTATTGAAAGTCTAAGATAGGGATGGGTCGAAAACCACTCAACCAATAGGTTTTAGAAAGGTTTAAGTCACTATATTAACTTTTTCTTTTAGATTTAACTCTTAGTTAAATAGTTTGACATTTACCATGTATCTTTCTATTTTTATATTATATGGTTAATAAACATAATATATACTTCCAAGAAAATATCAAGTGGTTCATTAATGATACACCTATCATTATATAAGTCTTTTTTCCGAACCTTATATTTTTAAGAATATAATATCAATTAATAATATAATATTTGTTTTAAAAACACTTTTATGTCAATTTTACACTATTTGGTGTTTTGTATTTTGTAAATTCATAACAGCATTATTACTAAGAAAAAAAATTATTTAACCAACCCTAATATGTCATATTAACCTAGAAAATTAGTGGAATTCATAAAAAGCCTCAAATTATTATTTTATGATGAAGAACCACCTGTGTCTTTTTATGCAATAATATTCTATAAATTTCGAGGATGAAATTATCTGAAGGATGGGAGAATGTAACACCCCAATCTTTCATGGTATGCTTCTCTTTGAATAGTACAGTAGTGTGTGTTGTACGGAACATCGAGTTCAAACATACTACAACCAATCAAACTATCTGTTACGAATAGTAATACCCACCTTTTGAAATTTTATAAATTTTATCATCCAAAATGAACTTCATTTTTGTATTTGGAATATCAAAATTAGCATAGGGTGAATTTTGGGTATTTTTCACGAAAACATTCAATTTTCGATGAATAGTGAAAAAATTGAATAATTGTTCAAAACAGAATTTTTATTTTTATAATTATTTATTTTATTTAAATTTATTTTAGGTCAAAATAGATACATAATACCTATATATGTTCAATTTAATTCATTGGATCCATTTTATAATAATTTTAGATATATAAAAATTTTATTGAACTTTTCACCATCTTTTACCCACCTCCTAGGAGAATTTTCAAATTCACATAAAACATAATTTTAACACTTCTATGAGTGGAATTTCAAAAATCCGAGAGACACATTTGATATTAGTAAGAAAAATGTGTTTCAATAAGATGAAAATAATATTTGGTGAATATTAACTTTTTACTTTTATTTACCACGGTTAAAATTAAATAGGGTAATTAAGGCTAAAAATGATATTATTATTACCCTAACACATGTACTAATTCAATTGGATAAGTATAATTCGACCAAAAACAACCTTAGGAATAAAATATTAAACTCATTGGTCCCCTTGGATTAGATTATGACATTTATTATTTTTTTAATTCAAAGAAGAGTTAAAAGAGTTAAAATCAAAGTTTAATAACTAAAACATTTGTAATATAGGGTTACACATAAGATAAAATAGACTATAAATATTATATATAAATATAATACGATTTCTATAAAATGTTATTTTATTTATATTTTTTAAAAATTAAATAATTTAATTTATTAATGACACAATGATGATGCGGTAATTATATAATTAATGAAATATTAAAATAATTGATACTATAAATATCTAAATAAATATAATTTGAGAATTTTTATGAATTCAACTAATTTTCCATTTTAATAATACATATTATGGTAGGTTAGATGAATTTTTTTTCGATGTAATAATTTTGTAATGAATTTAGCAAAAACAAAATACCAAATAGTGTCAAAATTGACATAAAAGAGTTTTAAAAAATATATTATATTATTAGTTGATATTCTATTTATGAAAATATAAGGCTCAGCCAAAAGACATATAGAATGATAGGGGTATCATTAATGAACTACTTGGGGTCCTCTTATATGTATATATAATGTTTATTAACCATATAATATAAACATACAAAGAGACATGGTAAATGCCAAAATATTTAACTAAGAGTTAAATCTAAAAGATAAAGTTAATATAGTAACCCAAACCTATCTAAAACCTATTGGTTGAGTGTTTTTCGACCCCTCCCCAACTTATCCATTAAATAATCCGTTTTGGAGCCATTATAAACTGAAAATTATTTTATTATGAAATAATATTTCTTGCTTTTCCTAAGGTGCCCCTCACCCCTCTTATAAAAGGGCACTTCCCATTCTCTCTAATTAGCACATTCAAAGCCATTTTTCTTGTACAAACACTACCCAAATACCCTCTCAACTATCATACCTTCATCCTAGAGGCCTTTATTTAGGAATAAAGGAAACCTATGGATCCCTTTTGATCAAATCAAAAGGAAGAACCCGAAGAAGAGGTAAATATTTCATCACCTCTTTCAAATTCCTTTCTTCTTCCACTTCCTCTTTATTTGTTGTTTCCATTCTAAAATAAGAAATCCAGTACCTTCTATAAACTATTATGTTATTATAAATATGGTACTACAAAATTAATTATTCTATACATCCTTTGAATGACATGTCACCATACGTGCGTACATACGTCTTACCGTCTCCACGTCGTGGTGTAATTGTTATTCAATACCTTATTATTTGGATGGGTATAATAATGACGGTTAATTGATGTAAATAATAAATATAAAATTACAATGATTATTTATATATGATATACCATCTAGTTATATATTATTTTAATATCAAAATAATGATATTTTCACTCATGCGTATGTATGGATTACCGTCTCCACGAACATGATGAGAATCATTTCCCATCGTATCCATTCAAGAATAATTCTTATTATATGATTACAAATAATTTCTAAAGACATAATATCATTATTAATATGAATAAGATACATCCTATCCATATCATACATTACTTAAGTAACAAATCATATAAAGGAAAACAAATCAGTTAACACCTGAAATGGTGATAATACTAAGATATTATTTACAAAGCAATGTTAATAGATCATATATGATATCACATTAATGTATATGATTCTTGTATAATTTTAATAAAAATTATTTCACCATTATACAGGAGGTTAATCTACCCTCTATCAAGGAAAGGTTAAAGGTAAAGGTTAATTTCACAATCTCTTTATCATCTAATGTTGTTTTATACGTGAGTAACTACTTGGACCTCATTATCATCCACATTCATGTTTCTCAAAATTGTATTTCAAAACATTCATAATATTTTATAGACTATGGATTAAAGTCATTTATACCCTAGTTTTACTTTTATAAGATTTTTACAAATGAATCATTCTGTAGTTTTCCAAACAATGTACTTTTTGACCTTTTCGACAAATTTAAGTTATGAATGTTTTTTTTACTTATACAATGGGTGTGGTTATTTTCTGCCGTTATAACATCATCGAAGAATACCTTACAAGCTTATAAGAATATTTTCAAAATAATTTTTTTTTAAATTATTTCAAAATAGAAAGAGATATTTTACTAAAAAAAGTTTTGATTTCATCTATGTTAACATCCTTTGATGGATTTTAAGTTTGTTTGAAGGTGATTTATTATGATACAAAACTTCCATATTATATTGAAGTTTTTGTGATATGTTTGACTGTGGATGTGTTATTTCATACCCTTCATGGTTTATAGATACTGTATTGACATTTCTTACGCCAGTTTTAATACGAATGTTTATGTTATGTTTAAACTTTTTCATATGAGAAATGCATTGGACTTAGTGAGTGATGGGTGGATCCCACTATAGCTCCTCGATGCATTAGTAGGTCTCATGAGACAAACTTGTGTCTTCGCACAAGGCCTTGACAAAATCGAATTTGTAGTTTTGGCTCAAGGCCTTGACTATGTGGTTATGAAAGTCTTGCATTATGCGTTCCATCATTATGAATGTGGCTATTAATATTGCATGGGATTATTTACTAATAGAATATCAATGTGAGTATGTAAATGGAATTATTTTGATTTATATTTTCCATATTGCGATGAATTTTGTGTTGAAAAGGATTTTGTTTTAGTTTTATACATTTCCTTAAATATTTATTCCTATTTATGAAAGCTTCTGCTATATTGTTATCCTTACTAAGCATCTGAGCTCACCCCTTTCTATGTTTTATTTTACCCACGATTTGTAGATGTATATTATGACCGACCTATAAGAATTTTCTATGGTATCTCAGTGTTGTCTATGGAAACATTGTTGTTGTAGTTTTCCATTTTATGATGTAATTTAAACCTTATGAATGTATCTAGTAATCTCAAGGCTACTAAACAAATCGGTCTTTTGAGACTTGATATTTTGCGATCATGCCAACGATACTTAATAATGCACAGACTCTGGGTAACTGGGGTCGGGGAATTACTCATTACATTAAATGATAAAAATATATTCTATTTATAATTTCAATAAATTAAATATTATAATTTATCCCTAAAAATTATCTGGATGAAAAAAATCATTAATAATTTACTGTGTGTTTACTATTTATCAAAACAATAATTTTATCTAAAAATATCATACCTTCATCCAATGTAAATTTTTATATACCACATTAAAATAACATGATTATTTTTTCATATAATAATTATTAATGTGTCAATATCGCAATTTATAATTGGTTATCCATTCAAAGATATAAAATTAACCTTTTTAAAATAATAGGATTGTATACATAAAATAGGGTGTAATTTAGAACTTATAACTAAAATATCCATTAGATGAATATAAAGAATATTTTATTTTGTATGTAATACTTATATATCTCATTAATTTCATTACCAAAATTAATTCACTTAAAAATACAAATATCTAATTGATTTATATTTTTCAAAAATAATTGATATCCAAGGAATTCACAATACAATTTCATAATTTTGTTATAATTTTTTCCACTAACCTAATGATAATTCTATAAAAATAATTTTATAATAAGCGAGTCTAATAGTTCATTTGAACTCACAATTACATGAAAAGAAATCTAATGAAGTGTATATATTATTTTAATAAATATTTCATAAAAACATCTGGGTGTTACATTCTACCCCCTAAAATTGAATTTCTCCCTCAAAATTAATCACGTGGAAACAAAGATAGAAGGATACCTATCCCTCAACATATCCTCAAGTTCCCATTTAGATTCTCTAAACTATTGGTAACTCCATAAAACATTAACCAAGAGAGTGGTCTTGTTTTGAAGACCTTTTTCTCTATGATCAATAATTTCTATCAGATGTTATTAATAAGAAATATCTTTCTCCAATACTATGTATTATTATACTAGTACATGTGAATAATCAGGTATGAACATTCTCAAGAGAGATACATGGAACACATCATGAACCTATGAGAGATTTAGTGGAAGTACCAATCAAGAAGCTGACTTACCAACATGATCCAAAATTTCAAATGGATCGATATACCTAGGTATCATCTTCCCATTCATTCCAAATATCATTAATCCCTTCCTGGGAGATATTAATAGAAACAGCTCATCACCCACTTCAATATATAGGCCTTTTATTCAGTTATCAGCATAACTTTTTTTTCGACTCTGAGATGCTCTTATTTTTTTATGAATAGATCTGAACTTTTCATCCATTTTATCATCAAGACCATGTATTAATATCTTCTGTTTCCTCGAATTCATCCCTAAAATATGGAGTTCTACACTTTTTCCATAGATGTCTTCATAAGCTTCCATCTTAATAATGGATTCAAAGTTATTATTTTATGAAAATTATACCAATGGTAGGTGATGATCCCAACAAACTCTGAAATCCCTAGATCAAGCTCTCAACATGTCTTATAGTGTATGAATTGTTCTCTAGGATAGACCATCTGTCTAAGGATGATACATAGTGATGAAACTTAATTCTATATCCAGAGTAAGTAGAATAATTCACCATAACATCGAGGTAAACCAAGGATCCTGATAAGATATAATTGAAAGTCGTACTCCATTCAATATTACCACCTCTGTTACATATATCATAGCAATATGATCACGATATAAATCCTCTCTAATTGAAAAGAAGTGTGCCGAATTCATATGGTGATAAAATTTATCCTTGATAGCATTATTTCCTTTGGATGTTATGGAATCCTACCTTTTATTACATAAATTTCCATTACATTTTACAAATAGAGGATGATTATAGTCTAGTGTCTTGGAAATCAGGAACAAAATACAAGAAAACATAAAACATTCTATTAATCAACTTGAAAGGATTCCTTATAGTTTCATCCTAAAAAAATTATTGAATATCATAAGCTGAAGAGATACATCAATGGAAAGAGTGAGAAGAAGTCCCAATAGGGAATGTAAGGGAATCAGTTTACTAGTGATATCAATAATAATATGATGAAAAACATAAAGACATGAGAAATCGTTGAAAGGGAATATAATAATAAAAAAATTAATTGTAACATGAATATGTGGCTACAAAATTTAGTTTATACATTCATGAACATATCACCAAGGTTCATTCCAATGGTGTCATAAACATTACCGGGTTTATTCACCATAGTATTGTGAAACTTTTCATCTCTACAGATTAAATTCATTTCTCAATGCATTTAAGTGATATCAAGTCACACCCTTAATATTTATTTAATTTCATGTGATCCACATAGATCATAAACATACATTTCATAAATAAACCAAAAACAATAAAAGATATGGGTTTCATTTTAAAATTGTGACATTTTAAAATTGCTTAAAAACATGATCATTATGTCATTTTTAACCTATGGAAAATCAATGACGGTTTCATGTGTGTAAATTACCAAATAAAATTTATCATTTTTATTTATTTATGATTAACCATAGAAACTAAATTAGTTTGGGTATTCATATAAATAAAATAAGATAATTTATTGAGATAAAAGGGTAGAGGTTTTGGGATGAAAATTATGCAGCATAATGGCGATATACAATGGTTTTACAAAATATTGAAAAAAGTGGGGAAATGGGAAACCCCCTCATAAATAAATCATAATTCAATATAGATACAGAATAAAGAAAATAATGATCATATTATGGATATTTTAATGATATACTACATGAAAATAAAACTTGAAAGATGAGATAAGATGTGATTTCAATTACGAAATATTTTTCATCCAACAACGTCACATAAAATTCAGAAAAAAATAAGTTAATAAGTGGAAAGGGAATCCCATAATTTTAAATTAAATGGAATAAAATATGTACATATATGAACATAGCCCCAAAATTATAATATGGAAACTAGAAGATATAACATTAAGGAAGTCATGACTTACAAGAAGAGGGTGAAAGGTTCCCTTACCTTGAAGTGTTACTTCAAAAGCTAGAAGGTAGGGACCATGTGGGGCTTGAGGTCGCATTGGGAGGACTCATTTGGAGGTAAAAGACCATATATTCATTGAGGTGGAATTTTTAATGAAAGGAAGGAATGGGAAGGTATTTATAGGAAAATTTCGGGAATGTTTTATTAATTTCCAAGGGACTCCTCATTAGTATTATTTGAAAAACCATGGGTTTCCCTTGGGATATTAGTATGATATTAACCACTTAGGACACCACCTATATTACTATAAAATAGTCTGTCATAATTATTACATCATTATTACATCATTAATGATGTCATTAAACACAGTGGAACTCAGAACTGATTTTTACTATTCATCAAAAAACCAAACATTTTATAAAAGTGTCATAAATTTACCATATCTTAATATTGGTACATTGAATCCATAATAGATCTCTATTTTATGAAAAAAAAAGTATTAAGAGATATATAGTTTTTAAGTAAAAATACTATTTACCCACAAAAAAATACTAATCCTTGACTAATAATTTCTAAAAAATTTATTTACATATGATATTATATCACATTAGCATTAGAGATTGGTAAATTATATTTATAATTTATTAAGAGTGGTTACTATTCCATTGGTCACATTACTATTCATAAGGGTAATATTATTATTCATAATTTACTATTCACCAAAATTTATATAGATCTTAATAGACTCAAAATTTCATACTGATCACATTTTCAGAAGACAATGTTTTAAAAATCATTTCACATTAATAATTATTTCTTGTATAAAAAAATATTCTCAAATTCCTTTTTTAAAAATTCACCAATAAAATAGAACTTTAATAAATTAATCCTATATGTGTTCAAACATTTGAAATTCAGAAAAATTACCATAATAAGAAATAAAAATTTTATTTATACTAATGGATTACACAAATAATCTAAGGCCTTGTTATATTGACCCTTATAACACATACATAAGACCAAAGAGTAAGGTGTGAAATCGTGATAGAATCATTGGGAGGATTGGAAAACATTACTAGAGTGGTGATTTATATCATATTGAACTTCTCCATTAAGCGATTTTGTTAAAGCAAAACATGTTGGAGTTCATCTTAGGCTTGGTCCAGAGAAAATCACAGTGATGCTACCTCATGCTGAAGCTCTGATAGATGGGATTCGTATTTTCCGAGTGTACTAGATGATTCCATTAAATCTTCTTTTTGTATCAATTAACCATTACCACATGTATTTATAAACAATAATATTAATATTATGTGTATTGTATTCAACGATCATATTGACCAACGGTCATATAAAATTCAAAAACCAATGGTCACATTTGAATTATAATCAATTCATTAATTATAGGATATAGTTTTGTTATGTATAAAAAACACAAAAATTTAGGGAAATAAATATTATTCAAAAGTTTGAGTCGTTACATTCTTCCCCCCTTAAGAAATTTTTTCTCCAAAATGTCTACGTGTACCGTCATAAAAGAATATTTGTGGGTACTTCTACTTCATAGACTCATCTAATTTACAGAAGACTTCTTAACATTTGTGGTTAATCCACAACAACTTAACAAGGTGGGTAGTCATGTTGCATAAAACCTTGTCCCTACGATCCAAGATCTCCACCAGCTAATCTTCATAAGAGAGATCATTTTCCAATTGTACCACATATAGATTTATTACATATGAAGGGTCGGTTATGTAGTTCTTAAAGAGGGTTGTGTGGAAGACATATTGAACTTGACCTAGATTTGGAGTAAGTATAAGCCGATAGGCCACTACTCTTACCCGATCAAGGATTTCATATGGCCCAATGTACCTAGGACTGATCATCCTTTTCTTCCCGAACCATAGGACTCTCTTCCAAGGTAAAATTTTATGAAGTTATTTTTCACCAACATAAAACACCACGTCTCTTTGACGGTAGTCATCATAGCACTTTTTTCAGACTCTGAGCAGCCTTAATGTGTTGATGGATGACATGGACCTTTTCTATCATCTCTTACAAAAGATCAATCCCAAGAATCATTCTCTCACCAGCATCATCCCAACAATTCGTAGTTCTATATTGCTTCCCATGTACATCTTCATAGGGTTCCATTTGAATGCTCAAGTGAAAGTTGTTATTGTTAGAGAACTCGACTAAAGGAATATGTTGATCCCACCCACCATTAAATTCCATTGATCATTTTCTCAGCATGTCCTCTAGTGTTTGAATAGTCCTTTCAGATTGGCCATCATTTTGAGGGAGATAGGATATATAGAAATTCAACTTGGTACTCAGATCATGTTGAAGACTTCTCCATATTTTTGATGTGATCCTTGTATGACAATAAAATATGATATAAATTTTAACTCCATGCAACTTTACAACATCCTCCACATAAATCCCAGCATGTTGATCAAGGGAGAAATCTTTTTGAAAATAGATAAAATGTGTAGACTTTGTGAGATGGTCCGAAATAACCCATATCTTATTGTTTCAATTAGAAGTTCTCAAGAGACTAGTGAAAAAGTCCATAGTGATATTCTCCCACTACCTTGTTTGTATGGGTAGTGGTTGTAATACCCCTTTAGGAAGTTATCACTCGACATTCACTTGATGACATACCAAGCACCTTGAATTGTTTTCAGCAATCTCCATTTTCATATTATCATACCAATAATGATCACAATTGTCTATATACATTATCATGCATCCTTGATGTATAGAAAATGTAGACGTATGAGCTTTATCCATCAAATCCATCTTTATTTCTGGAATATATGGAACAAATTGTCTTGTATGAAATTTTAGTACGCCTCATTGATCAATGTTGAACTTAGGAAACATCCCATCCATCACAGCCTCATATTTATTCTATTAAAAAGGTTATTTTTCTGAGAATTATTGATCTTCTCTAGTAATGACAGTTGAGAAATCATTTGTGATATGGTTGATGAAGTCTCTTAGAATATAATTCCCATGTCCTGCTTTACTAGGTCATTGGTCAAAGGATTTATTTTAATCCTCATCATTGAATTTAAAACTAGGATTTTCCTACATAATGCATCAGCAACATTATTTTCACTTCAAGGATGATAATGAATTGAACAATCATAGTCTTTAATATGTTCCAACCATCTCCTGTATCTCATGTTCAAATCATTTTGTGTGAAAATATACATCAAAAATTTATGATATTTGTATATATCAAATTTATCCCCATAAAGAATGTGCCTCCATATCTTCATAGAAAAATCCACCATAGCTAGCTCAAAATCAGGCATAGGATAGTTCTGCTCATGATTCATAAACTGTCGAGTTTCATAAGCAATGACTTTTACATTTTTCATGAGGACACACCCAATCCCTTTTAGATATACACCACTATAAATAATGAATCCATCTCCACTTGAGGGAATAGTTAATATGGGTGCAGTAACCAATATCTTCTTCAGCTCTTAGAAACTTTTCTCACACTCCTTTATCCAGATGAACATTACCCATTTTCGAGTTAACTTGGTCAATGGACTAGAAAGTCGTGAAATTTTTTTTACAAACCTCATAGAATATCTCATTAATCCATGGAAACTAAAAATCTCAGTTATTATTGTAGGTTGAGGCCACTCCTCTACTACTTTTGTCTTTTCAGGGTCAAAAATTATTCCTTCATTGCTTACAATGTGCCCCCAGAAAGCAACTTTTTGTACCCAAAATTCACATTTTATAAACATTCCAAAAATTCCACTCTTTCGGTAGAGTTCCCAAAGTAACCCTTAGTTGATCCTCATTATCCTCATGAAATTTGGAATATATCATGAAATAATAAATAAAAACTTCCACAACATTATCAATGTAGTCCTTAAAAATTTTATCCATCATGTCCATAAAATTGAAGGAGCATTATTCTGTCTGAAGGGCATAACAACAAAGTCATAATGCCCATATCTTGAACAGAACACAGTTTTTGGAATAACTTTTTTCATCAACCTCAATCGATGATAGCCTGATCAAAGGTTAATCTTGGAGAAGAATTATGCCCCACAAAGTTGGTAAAATAAGTCATCAATTCTTAGAAGAGGGTATTTGTTCTTCATTGTTATTCCATTCATTTCTCTATAATCTGGGCATAACTGCATCGATCCATCCTTCTTCTTCACAAAGAAAACATGTTTTCCCCAAGGAGACACACTTGGTCGGATAAACCCCTTATCCAAAATATCTTGGAGTTGTTTCTTTAATTCCTTCATCTCCACATTTTCCATCCTATATGTGGTCATTGAAAACCGATGAGATCCAGGTACAAGTTAAATAGAGAACTCAACCTCTCTTTCTAGGTGTGGTCTGGGTAACTCCTCGTGAAATAAATCGTTGTATTCCTTGACAATGGGGACCTTTTCTATACTTAAACTCCCATTTCCTTCTTCTTCTTCACCGATCAACTATATAAAGAATTATATAAGAGGTTCTTCTAGAAAGAGATCTTATTGATATATCTCTCTTTAGAAGATAATTGTATGTTTTCCATTCTAGACTATAGATATTTTGTTGCTTCTATATTAGATCACAACATTATACTTTTAGGGATATTCTATCCCTAGAATAATGTCAAATTCCAACATGGGAATGACTACTAGATTTGTTATAAAATTTTTCCCAAAAATTTTAATACTAGAGTTTCCAAAAACTGATGATGCTTTGTTTAATCCCACCAGGAGTCTTGACTGATAAATTTACTTTTATTATTTTAGGGGTTCACACTAAATTAATTTCAATAGTGGAGGAAATAACAGAATTTTTAGAACCAGAATCAAAAAATGTACATTATAGCTTTGAGAGAACAATAATAGTACCTTCCAGCACATTATTTGTTGCTTCAACATCAGCCTTCATGATAGAAAATGCACGACCTTATTCCTGTAGCCTTTGTAGAGGCTGATAGTGTTTACCCTCCACTGCCCTCAAATTTGGATAGTGATTGGAAAAGTTACCAAGTTTTCCACACTTATATAATTGGACATCAAGTAGGTCTGGCGCCATCTTCCCTTTATAGTTAGTGTTTGGGAGTCGAGGCTTCACCACACTATGACAATTCTGTGTGATAGGGCCATATCTTGCACACTTGTAGGTAATCTTTCTCCTGAGCAGGTAGTTCCCCTAATGCTTCTTCCAACATTTTTTACACTTGGGATATTGCATTGATTTTCACCTCTTCCCTGATTAAAGATCCTCTCAATGATGGGCTCTATTGATATCTTGTTGCCATTTGATTTATGAGACCACTACTTCTCATCAAACTCCAGTTCGACTTTCATTTCACTCTGTATGATTTCTGCATAGTTTTCATTGTCTCGGTTGGCTAGTTACTTCTGTAGATTAGGTCTTAGTCCACCAATGAATCTATAGACCTACCCATTATGATCTATGACATTGTTTGAGGTGTAATGAAAATGTCTTGTGAATTTCAACTCATACCTTCCCACAGATTCATTCTCTTTTTTTGCTTCAACTCAAGAAATTACATCTCCATTTTTGTTCTCATAGAACAAGGGAAATACTTATTGAAGAAGATCCCACTGAACTCTTCCCACTCTATAACATCATTCTCTACTCTTGGCATCATGTTTTTAATAATTTCCCACCATTGATCATCTTATTCCTCTATAGTGTAAATATCCAGGGTGATATTATCTTGTTCCTGACACCAGATCATAGAAAAGATCTTCTTAATAATGTTGATCCATTTGTTCAACAATAAACGGGTTAGTAGATCCAATGAAGGTTTCTGGTCTTTGACGCATAATGTACTAAATATAATGTTGTTCCCTTGCTTGGATTTCAATATCTCATATTAATTCAAGTTATTTCCCATAACATGAGTCATTTGGTTCATCATTCTCATGAATTTTTCCATTCTGGCATCCATCGGAGGTTCATTTGTGCATGGTCCATTGTAGTCACCATTTGCATGGTTCCACCTATTTCCCACCATTTTATAAAAGAATAAAAACATTTTAGAAGATTATTTCATTTACAAATATTTTAACAATAAAGTATTTTATGTATTAAAACATCATGCTTAAATATTTACATTTCTCAATAAATACTTCATACCAATTCAAAATATGCTTCTGACTAACCAAACATATCCCTCGGGAGTGTCAAACTAGGAGTGCAACAAGACCCATTTTCATGTACCAGGATACCCTAGGTCATTCCCAATACTCCTTGAGTTTTTATTTCTAGGTACATCTGTGCTAGAGGTACATTCACTTGTTCGTATCTTGGTAGGGATTTATTTTTTTAGAATACACTTAATTAATATTTCAAAAAAATACTAGGAAGTTTTCCAATATTTAAATTTTTTTATAGGTTTCTTTTTATATATTTCATAGCCTAATTTCCATATATAAATAAAACAATATTTTGATTCCAACTATGGAATACCGCCTTTTTATTACTCAACTTTTCATTACATTTTACAAATAGAGGATCTTTAAAGGCTAGTGTCTTGTAAATCAGGGACAAAATACAAGAAAACGTAAAATTTTCATCCAATAAACTTGTATGGATTCATTATAAGTTCATCCCAAAAAAATTATTGTATCTCATAATCTGGAGACATACATCAATGGTAAGGCTGAACAGAAGGCCCAATAATGAAAGAAAGGGAATCAGTTTACTTGTGATACCAATATTAACATGATGAAAAACATAAAGACATGTTCCATATTAGAAGAGGAATATAATAATAAAAATAACAGGAATATTAACATGAATATGTGTATACAACATTTTATATTGACATTCATGGACATATCAATATGGTTCATCCCCAAGGTGGAATAAAAATTACCAGGGTTATTCACCGAGGAGTAGTGAAACTTGTCATTTCTAGATATTAAATTCCTTACCCAATAAATTATATAGATAACAGATATCACCCTTAGTAAGTCTTTGTTTTTTTTACCCACATTGATCTAAAACAATCATTTCATAATTAACCGAAAAATAATAAATGATATGGGGTCTATTTTAAAATCTCGATGTTTTAAATGTTCTTAAAAACATGATCGTTATGTCATTTGTAACCCATGGAAAAGTAATGAGGGTTTCTTGTATATAAATTCCAGAATCAGATTTATCATTTTTATTTATTTATTAATATTCGTATAAACTAAATAATTTTGGGTATTCTTATAAACAAAATAGGATAATTTCTTTTGAAAAAGAGAGAGATTTTGAAATAAAAATCTAGAACATAAAACTATACAACATGGTTTTAGAAAATCTTGAAAAGAGAGGGGAAAAGGGTCACCCACTCATATATAACTAATAATATAGTATGGATATAGGATAATAAAATAATTAATATCATGGTATCGATATATGAATTATATAACACAAGAAAAGGAAACTTAGAAGAAAAGTGAAGATATGATTTCTTTTACCAAATATTTGGCAGCCAAACACCGTCACATAAAACACAGAAAAATATGTTGATGAGAGTGGAAAGGATATATTATCACTTTAACATAAAATGGACAGAAATAAGGACATATAAGAACATAAACCAACATAATTGTTTGGAAACTAGAAGTCAAAAAATAAATTCCTGACATAAAAGAGGAGTGTTAAGGGTTCCATTAAATTGAAGACTAACATCAAAAGATAGATGTTTGGGAAATTTGGGGGCTTAAGGGAACCTTTGGAGGTATATATGGGAGGTAAAATGATTAGAGCATCATTGAGGTGGATTTTATAATGAAAGGAATGTTGCAATGAGTTGGTATTTATAGAAAATGTGATGGAATATTTTATTAATTTCCAAGGGAAACCAGATTAGTGGTATTTAGAAAACCATGGGATTGACCATGGTATTTTCCAATGGTAATGGCCACTTAGGAAACCTATTAACATATATTATTGTAAACAAATCTTCAAAAATTATTACATCATTATTACTTCATTAATAATGTAATTTAACAAACTGAAACTCAAAACTGTATTTTTACTCTTCACCAAAAAACAAAAAATTTTATAAAAATATCATAAATTCATCCAAGCATAATATTTATGCTCTGAATACCAAAATGAGCTCCATTTTATCAAAATAATTTTCTAATTATGATATATTTAATTTTTAAGTAAAAACACTATTTACCCAAAAAAATACTAGTACATACCTAATAATTTCTGAAACAATTATTTACCTAAGCTATTATATCACATTACCATTAAAGAGACCAATATTATATTTATAATTTCATAAGTGAGGTTACTATTCCATTGGACACATTACTGTTCATAAGGGTAATATTATTATTCATAATTTATTATTTACAAAAAAATTATTTCGATCTTAATAGACTATAAATTTCATACTGATCACATTTTTAGAAGACCATTTTTTGAAAATCAATTCACATTATTAATTATTTAAAGTATATAAAAATATTATAAAATACATTTTATTCCAAATTTCACTAATAATATGGAACCTTTATAAATTCATTCTATATGTATATAAACATTTGAAATTCTAAAATATTATCTTAATAAGAAATAAAAATTTTCTTTATACAAAAGTATTACACAAAGTAAAAAATGCCTCGTTATATAGCCCCTTATAACACGTGCATAGGACAAAAGAGTAAGGTGAACCATGATGATAGAATCTTGGGGTGGCCTGGACAATATTTCCAAATTGGTGATTTCTATCAGCTTGAAATTCTCTCTTATGTAATTCTATTCAAGCTTCAGGTGTTGGAGTTCAACTTGGGCTTGGTCTAGAGAAAACCAAGTAATGCTACCTCCTTCTAATGCTCTGAAAGATGGGCTTCATATGGTCGGAGTCTACTGGATGATGACATCAAATCTACTTTTTTTTATTAATTATCCATGATCATTGTTATTTATAATCAATAATCATAACATTAAGAGTATTGTTTTAAATGATCAATATGACCAACTATCATACAAAAATAGAAACCAAATGACCTCATTTTAATTATACTCACTTCATAAATTAAAGGATATAGTTTTTGTTGAGTATAAAATAAAATAACACACAAATTTAGGGGAAAATATTATTCCAATGTTTGGGTTGTTACATATGTCTTGGGAAGTACAATAACAAAGTCCATTGTGATGTTTTTCGATTTCCATTTCGGTATAGGTAATGGTTATAACATACCCTTAAAATTCTATCTCTCAGCCTTAACATACTCACAAACAATGCATCAAGAGAAATATTTGGCGAAATGTCTTTTCATGGAATACCACCAGATGTAAACTTTTCAGTCCTGATATATCTTTTTGCTACCATGATGAATAGAGAATTAAGAAATATGAGCCTCATCAAATATTTTTTTCTTTAATTATGATATGGGAGTAATATAAACCTTGTTCATGAAACATTTGATTTAATTACAGTCAAGGTTGAATTCAGGAACATTTATCACATTCTATTGTATCTCTATGTCATTCTTTTGTGCCTCCTTAATCAATACTTATATTAATGGTTGAAAATTCATTTTAGAAAGGTAATATTTCCCCCATACTTTAAAATTTCAAGATACATCCTTTTAAAATCCATAAATATTTGATCTTTTTTTTATCCTCATCATAGATAGACTATCACGGTCTGGTCGACTCAAAACATCTGCCACCTTGTTCCGTTTCCTAGGGTTGTAATGTATGGAGAATTATCAATTTTTATTCCACTCTAACCATATTCTTTGGAGGATATTCATATCATTTTTCAGTAAAAAATACTTCATATTTTATTATTAGTATAAATATCCCACCTTTCACCATAATAATAATGCCTTCATATCATTAATGTAAAGATTACCAAAACTAATTTAAAATCATGAGTTTGGTAATTTTTCACATTGATTTTCAAAATCTATGAGGCATAAAGCTATCACCAAATAATTTTTCATGAGAACACATTCCAAACCCTTCTTAGATTAATTATTATAGGTCACAAACATTTTTGTACTAATAGGGAGTGTGAGAACATGTGCATTGGCTAACATACTTTTTAGCTCTTTGAAATTATCTTCACATTCCTCCGTCCAAATGACTTAACTACTTTCTTAGTAAAAATGGTGAGAGGATTAAATAATCATGAAAAACCATTAAAAACATTGATTATATATAGCCAAAAAAAGAAAAATTCAGATCTCAATTACAATTTTTATTCACGACCAACTTTCAGTAACTTCTATTTTTGATGTATCCCTAGATATCCAATCTCTTGAGACTATGTGACACAAAAA
Organism: Viscum album; assembly: GCA_963277665.1. Classification (NCBI taxonomy): domain Eukaryota; kingdom Viridiplantae; phylum Streptophyta; class Magnoliopsida; order Santalales; family Viscaceae; genus Viscum; species Viscum album. Next base: position 1,540,080,321 of record OY728135.1, on the reverse strand, counting down.
TGAATCATTTTGATGCAAAAATTAATTATCGTAATATTTTTCACAAATAGTTTATTCTCATAGGGTCTTTAGTACAATTCCCATGTGGCCTTCATGTTCATCCTCACACTTCTAATAGAAAATAATATATTATATAAAGACTTCCAAAAACTGATCAAAATAGTCTCTAAAGACTCTATTCATTAAATCCCAGAAGATAAAAGGGGAATTAGTAGCACCAAAAGGCATCACTATAAATTCATAAGGTCTATACCTTGTATTGTGTGTCATATTTGGTATATCATTCTTTTTTACCCATAATTGATGATATCCTAAATGAATATCAATCTTGGAAATGTATTGAGCTATGCATAATGGGTTGAATAAGTCATTAATGTGGGGAAAAGGATATTTGTTCTTGATAGTGATCTTTTGAAGTTCTCGATAATCAATGAAGAGTATCATTGATCCATCTTTCTTCAGAACACAAAGTATATGTTCTCCTAGAGATGATACACTAGGGCATATGATCCCCTTATCAAGATTCTCTTGGAGTTTCTTCTTCAATTCCTGCAACTCAATTGGGTACATTCTATAAGATGTATTGGAAATTGTAATAGCACATTTTAGAGTTATATTTAAAACTCAACATCACAATTTGGTAGAGACTCTAGAAATTCCTCCAACAGGAAATCATATATGTCTCGTAAAATGGGCATATTCTTAATTATGTATTTCTATCATATCATTTGTGATAAATAACCTTTGTTTATAAGAATCAAAACACATAATATGAAAGAAAATTCTACCAGAATGTTATATTAATTCTTTTATTAATATATGGTCATATATGGATCTAGAATAAGAAATGTGACTTCCATTACATTGAAATTGATATGGGATTTATAAAGATAAATCCAATCCCTTCCATGAATAAGATCAAAATAAACTATATGCTGGATCACAAGATTTTTAGTAAGCACATTCACAAAAACATCAAACAGAGAAGAATTATAATCTTTATATGGATCTGTTGTCCCATTAAGGGGAGTCCCAGGAAACTCAGCATCTAATTATTGAGTTTATATGGCAATAAACATAGAAAAGTATTCAAAAAAAATTATTGGGTTGATATAGAATGAAATAAAACATTTTCAACTTTAGAGTGGATGGTAAGTGTACCTTTCACCAATTCATTATCGTACTCCATGTCACGGATATTGATAGCATGTGACTTTACTTTGTCATTGTATTTAAGAGTTTTTGAATATAGGTAATCATCAATAACCCTTATATTAGGTAATTGATTGGAATATTTTTTCATTTCCTTGAACATGTATCATTGAAGCATAGGAGGTGAATTTTATGTATAGATTCTATGTTCACATAATTAAAACTATTTATTCATAAATTAAGAATTTAACTGCCTGATGAAATTCTCTTCCACACATAAAACATTTATTATTACCATCATTACAATTCCCTCCATTTTTATTTCCACACTTTAAGAATGAAGAAAAATTCATCTTCCTTTAAGAGTGGTATTTATATTTTCTTTTGAATTCCATTTTTCTCTTCTTATCAAACACATATGCTAGTTGGGTTACTCTAATATCCATATCAACCATAAGAGAACATGGAACAATTTACTCAGAGATATTGAAGTCCCTTATGGATAATGACCTTTAGAGACTTGTTTTTAATCCGCTAATGAATTGATCAATTTTACTCTCAAGTTGTATAATAATTCCAGAATCATACCTTGACAATCTTATAATATTTTCTTCGGAGGTCACAACAGATTCGTCATCCATTGGAATAAGATCAAGGAACTCCTTCTCCATCTATATTGGAAGAATACTAGGAAATTACTAATTAAAAAATATGTTCTGGAACTCGTCTCATTGCATGTACTCAATTTCCTCTCTTTGCCTTATATTTATGATAAGATTCCACCTTTGAGAAGACTTTACTTCCAAATGATAGAATAAAAAGATGGATTTTTCATGTTCAAGACACTGTAGAACTGGAAATAACGTTTCTGTGGTATATATACAATATTATTCCACTAAAAGATCAGATGACCTGCTGAAAGAATGTAGAGTCTGCCTCATGAAGGATTCAACAGAATTTTTCTCCCTCCTTTAACTACTAAAAAATGGGCAAGCGCAACGCCACCTAATATCAGTGCTAAAAAAATCTCTGATACAGGGTAACCATTATCAGCGCTAAAAATTTAGCGCTGATACATGTAATCTTTATCAGCACTTTTCTAGCACTGATAATGGTATTCTTTATCAGCGCTAGAAAAGCGGTGATAAAGATTCCCTTTATCAACGCTAAAATTTTAGCACTGATAAAGCTTCCCTATACCAGTGCTAAACTTTTAGCACTGCTACAGGGTAACCTTTATCATGCTGAAAAATCACTGATAAAGAGGGCCTTTATCAGCACTAAAATTTTAGTGCAAATAAAACCTTAGTCCCATATTTTATAAAATCGGTTGCACGGTGACCTCGTTTTATCGCGACATAAATATCTCGCGGTACTGAAACCCTGTGACTCTTCTCCTCTATCCCCCCAAGCTTCATGTTGCTGGACCTTCGCCGCCCCTGATCTTCGTGTAGCCGGACCTTTGTTGCCCTCAATCTTTGTGCTGTCGGACCTCCTCTACCATCGTCTTCGCGTTGACAGACCTCCACTACCCTTGATCTTCACGTTGATGGACTAGGTGTGCAAAGTATTTTTCTTCCCCTATTACACATACTCTTCTAGAAACTGGTAATTTAATCCTAAGGATTTGATATATCTCATCGATTTTTTGGGTCATCAAACTGTAATACCAATGGTGTTATAGTTATACATCTATGGAGGCTAGAAGATTCTAAGATTCCTACTGACTCATTCCTTCAATCGGTAGGATTTGATATTTAATCCAAATGTGTCTTATGAAACCATAACAAGAAGTAATTCAATCATATGTTTTTAATATATGAAATTTCCTCAGTTATATGGCATGTTTTCTTCGATATTATTGAAGTGTAGCCTCCCAATACAACCTCTGTCCAGGGGAATCTCAAATATTTCTCTAGGCTTCCTCTCTCCCTGGAACTACTCAATATACTTCAAGTGTCTAGCATATAACTGATTTATATTATATGTAACAACAAAAATAATATGAATCATGGGTATTTTTCCTTCAATATTCAATCTTCCCTCAAAAACATTATGGTTGCAACAATAAATGTGAACTCCCTTCAAAATGTTCATTGTAATAACCCTATTGTTGACATTTTGGTTCTTACGAATCTTGGAATTATAGGTAATTTATGACCTCCTTATGAGACATTTATTGTTATATAGATTCCCTCATTTCATAGATTGATCCAATGCAACTTGGATAGGGCATTAATTTTACTCTACTACCATCATGTAGTCGATCAGAAATGGTTATATTCATCCTTTATGAAAAATGGATGTTAGGTTGATCAAATTCTTGGAAATTCATTCATACCTGAACTACACCCTCACACTTTCATACCATGAATTCTACTTCTTGGATAATATTCTTGAAATTAATGGGGTGAATGTTAATCACTTCCTTTGGACTAATGAATTACCAAATGTTTTTTTTTCACTTATTTTTATAGAGTTTCTTGAACAGTTCCAAAAAATTACAATATTGACCCTAAATTTTCCCATATCTCATTATATTTTGTAATTGAAGAAGGGGTATGTATGGTGTAAGTTCCACATACTAATATTCTTTGAAGGGTTAGTCTTGGACTTGAGCTTTTTCATTTTTATCTGCTTCTCGATTCCTTTCTTTATCAGCTTTGTGTGTGCTCTCATTACTAGTTTTTTTTATGACTGTGGCATGTGAATAAATCTATTCAATCCTATTTTCATTTATTTTTATGTCTATTTAAATATTATCTCGTTTTCACTATAAAAAACAACATATTTTTCTTCGTCTCTTCTATGTGTCTTAGTTTTACTAGGTAGTGTACCCAGTAGTCTATCCAATAAAGTCTTATAGATATTCCATACTTTATGATTGGGGATTCAGAGAGCATCCATTTGATTATGAATCTATATTTATTATGTATTCATTCTCTATTCCACTTTTTAGATGAATTAGATATGAATATTATCAAGATTTTACTATTTATTTGGGGATTTTTGTGGCTTCCTCATCATATCTTGTTGAATGTTTGGATGATGAGGGGGTGGAAAGTGATGAGACGTAGTGGGGAAAGGTTTTGTGTGAATTTGTTTTGTGGTTGAGGAGATGGATTCTAAGGTGGGAACCTAGGTTTTATCTGATTTCATGGTGGATATTTTCCACTCCACTATTTATAGTAACTATGATTGGTTTTTTTTTGAATTGGTATTATTGGGTAGAAAGGTTGCAGAAATTATTGTGATTGTTTATTGTAATTAACGTAAGTATAATCCCAGATTTGGGTTTCCTCAATTCCATCTTGAAAGTCTTGGTATGGTTTTGGTCCTCCACGCATTTCAGATTATTTAATGGACTCTACTACCATCATGTAGTCGATCAATGAAAACATAATGAACCATGTCGTTCCATAATTTATGACACCTAAATTCCATGTTGAAGGCTATACAAGAAAACAACCAAATTACAGACTCAACTAAAGGCTCCCATAGTGGTTATGAACCGCAAGCTCGGTCCCCTATCTAAGCTCAAAACCCAAAAAACAAAGTTTTCAACAATCAATACAAAATCCCCTTACCCTTGTCCAGACCTATATCCCTGAAGACTGCATGGGTAACAAGTAGATGTATCATTATTGATTATTCTTGTATTCAGAATGGGATGATTTGAGGAATACATAATGAATCTAAGTAATTATATTTAATGAATTCCATATTTTAGAGATTATGAGAACCCTTTCTTTACTTATAGAGTTGGCTACTGGTTTTCATCCATATGTATTTTAGGTTGGTGAGGTATAAAAGGAGGGACTAGTTGACCATAGAAGGGTTTAACTGATAGAGGAGTATGAACCATATAGGATGATGTCGTGTGAGTTTTACCATCAATGACTAAAGTGATTATCCCCACTAACCCCTTTGTGTTTGGAAACTGTGTTGATTTTGATGGGCGGTCTATCCTAGTTCTGTTGATTTCCAAATATTTATTTGAAATGGTTAGGCTCTACTAATGTATATTTTTATAATAGAGTGGTTCTCTTCTAGTGTATTTGGAAGTCTTGTTTTGTGTACTTGAACCATAAATACTAATATTTGAGATTCAAATAGGATTAAGATGAATAAAGATTGGATGGATGCTAATCGTTTGACAATAGAGTATGAGAATGGAGTGAAAGAGTTCATCATGTTTGAAAAGGATCACGCAAAGGATCATTCTCAAATCCTTTGTCCGTGTTTACATTGTTGTTATTATATAATACATAGTCCAGAGGAGTTGGAAGAACATTTTATATGTCACGGAATATATCGGAGTTATAAATTTTGGAATAAACTTGGAGAAAAAGTGAATGTAGCTACTGGCTGGGATAAAACTGCATTTTATGGATCATCAGATATGAATAGAAATATGGATAATAAAGAATACCGTATGGAGGATGTGATTACAGATGTCAATGATGATGAAGATCGTATTGAGGAAATGATAAAGACAATTGTAGATGAACTCCATGATTGCCCAAAATTGTTTGAGAAGTTAAGGAGTTGTGAAAAGACCCCATTGTATGTTGGTTGCACTAAGTATGCAACATTGTCAGCTGTACATAAGTTGTATAAATTGAAAATAGGAAATAGATGGGGTGATGTCAGTTTTACGGAACTACATGCTCTCTTGAATGACATGCTCTAGGAAGATAATGATCTCCCAAGCCGGACATATGAATCTAAACGAATTCTACGCTTGATGGTTTTGATTTCTGAAAGAATACATGTCTGCCTGAAAGACAGTATATTGTTTCGCAAGGAGAAAAAATCACTTAAAGAATTCCCAAAGTATGGTGCTTATCTATACAATAAATATGAATCCAATCCTGCTAAAGTAGTTTGGTACTTTCCAATCATTCCATGGTTTATGCATCTATATGGAAGTGAAGAAACTGCAAGACAATTATCGTGGCATGAAAATAAAAGAAATAAAGATTGGAAATTACGTCATTCAGCTGACTCTCCTCAATGGAAGAAAATTTATCATGAGTATCCTGAATTTGGAAAAGAGCCGAGAAACCTTCGTCTTGTGTTATCTACATGTTGAGTGAATCCTTTTGGTTTTCAAACCAGCACCCATAGTGCATGGCCTGTTATGTTGATATATTATAACTTTCCACACTGGTTATGCATGAAGTGGAAATTCATCATGTTATCTATGCTTATATGAGGACCAAAACAACCAGGTAACAGTATTGGTGTTTATCTGGCTCCTTTGATCAAGGATTTGAATTTATTGTGGGATTCAGGTGTTATGTTGTATGATTCTTATGAAAGTGAATACTTCACATTGAGAGTGATGTTGTATGGGACAATAAATGACTTCCCTACTTATGGAAATTTTTCAGGATATAGCATTAAAGGAACTCAAGGGTGTCCTGTGTGCTAAGAAGATACAGAATCAATTAGTTTGAAACATTCATCGAAATCTATGTTTCTATGACATCATATATTTCTACCTCGTTGGCATAAGTACCGATCATGAACGACATCATTTAATGGAAGTTCCGAAAAACATGCAGCACCGTCTCCACTAATAGGTGATCAGTTGTTTGAGAATGTAAAAGATGTGAACACTATTTTTGGTATACCATTTTCGAAAAACCTTCTGAAAATCAGTTGGAAAAAGAGATCATTTTTTTTTTGAATTACCATACTAGAATTCTTTCTACGTCAGAAATTTTCTTGATGCGATGCATGGAGAAAAAATGTATGTGACAGTGTTATCGGAACGTTGATAAATTCCCCTGAAAAAACAAACGATGGAATTAAGTCAAGGTTGGACATGGTTTAAATGGTAATACAAGAAGAGTTGGCTCCCGTGAAGGGTGAAAATCAAATGTTTCTTCCTCCAGCTACTTATACTCTTTCTAGGGAGGAGAGATATCAGTTTTGGAACTTCTTTAATGATGTAAAGGTTCCAGAGGGGTATTCATCAAATATCAATAACATTGTGTCAATGAATGATTTGAAGTAAAAAGGGTTTAAATCACATGACTTCCATGTTTTGATGCAAGATCTAATTATTATAGTTTTACATTGCATTTTTTTCAAGAATTTTCGTCATACGTTAACCAGACTTTGTTTCTTTTTCAAAGATATATGTAGCAAATTTTTAGACCCGGTGAAATTTCCAGCTATGGAAAAAGAAATTTTCATCATATTATGTGAATTAAAAATGTTCTTCCCACCAACATTCTTTGATATGATGGTTCATTTGATGATTCACATGGTGAGAGAGATTCAAATTTGTGGTCTTGTGCACTATAGATGGATGTATTCTGTTGAATGGTATGTGAATATTTTGAAAGGGTATGTCAAAAATCAATGTCAGCCAGAGTGTTGTATAGTGGTGCAATATATTGTTAAGGAAGCCATTGAATTTTGTACTAAATACCTTTCTGATGTGGAAATAATTGGTCTCCTGAAATCTCATCACACTGGACGCATTGAGGGTGAGGGAATTTATGGAAGAGAAGTTGTAAAAATCTGTGTTACAGATCGGTACCAGGCCTACCTTTATGTTTTGCATAACAGTTGGGAGGTTTCTCTATATATTGAAACTCACAAAGAAATTCGTAGGAAATTGAATCCATCAAGGGATGAAAAATGGTTATCAAATACACATAATTACCTGTTTATAGGATGGTTTTAGGACCATATTTTTACGCAGTTGGATGAAAATCTGAATTCAATTTCAGAACGAATTCGATGGATAGCTGCTGGACCAAGTGTGTATGTATCATCTTACATTGGTTATGTAATTAATGGTTATACATTCTATACAGATGAACACAGTGATGATAGTACCATGAAAAATAGTGGAGTTACACTAGTGGATGAAGTGATGCATGTTTCTGGTAGTAAGGACAGAAATCCAAATTATGAAAATATGTCATACTTTGGCATTATAAAACTAATATGGGAGTTGGATTATACGACATTCCAATTGAGGATTTTTCAATGCAAATGGGTTGATAACAACAGTGGTGTTATAATAGATGAATGGGGATTTGTGAAATTTGATTTTAGTAAAGAAGGGTACAAAGACGAACATTTTATAATGGCATCAAAAGTGGTACATGTTTTTTATTTTCTAGATCACGCAAACTGAAGGTGGTTGATTGTTTTATTATTGTCCAAAAACTACTGATGGTTCCGATGAAAATTCAGTTGTGGTTGATCCTTTCAGTGGTACATCACAATCATTTCAGAGTAGTCCCAATGTAGATGATGTTTTGTACGTTAGAGAAGACCACAATGAGGGGATTTGGATAATCGATAGAGGTGTCAAATCCCTTCAACCTTTGAAAAAAAGAAAGAGAGTTCAATTAACAGTTTATATTTTGTTTGTAATATAGATCTGGTTATCTCATGTTATAATCTTATCATTACTGAATTTATGTAATCTAAATTAAATGTTCAACAGCTTTTGCAGATAATGACTTTTGCACATCCCGGTGCCCTAACCTTGAGGCTGAACAAGTCTCTCAAGCTGATCCTGTTGTGGCAGCTGCTACTCATGCTGCTCCTACTGCTTCCCTTGCTGTAGCTATTGTTGCTCCTGCTGCTGCTCCTTCTAAGGCTCCTACAGCTCATGCTGCTGCTCCTGCTGCTACTCCTGTTATAGCTCATGATGCTACTAGTGTTGAGTTCCAACAACCATCATCAAATGTCGTTGCTACCATTTCAGATGAACATATAGCTGATGTTGATATCGATGAAATGGTCGGGAATGAAGGACTGATGTCACAGAAAACACAGGTGTGTCATAGTTTGACGGTGTTAGCCAAAGTTCTAAAGGAAAAAAGCAAAGGCATCAAATTTGATGTCCGATGGAATGAACCATCCCAAATGTTTATCCCAAAAGGATATGTTTAGTAATTACATTGGAGTATTCACTCGGAAATGTGTTCCGATTGACATAGATTCATGGAACCATGTTTTGTCCGGGCTGAAGGCTGTGATCTAGGAAGAAATTATGGTAGCATTATGAATTTATTTCTTTAATTTACTTGAAAATAAAATAATGAATCAATGTCTTACTCTTATCAATCTCTTGAAGATTACATTTATAGTAGATGATGCACACATGTATTATGTACTAAGGATTGTATGAAGGATTCATCGGGATTTTCGCACTATTTTAACAAAATGTCACCTTAATGATTTCAAAGGAAAAATAAACCCACACCCACCCATTGTCTACGGTCACCTGATATCCCAAGAAGCATGGGATGAATTTATTAGTCTTTGTGGGGATGAGAACTTTCAGGTACATTGTGGGTGATAATGCGTTGTTTGAGAATACATGTATTCATCACTTTTATTGACAATATTTCATTTATGAAACAAAAACTTTGTACTGAAAATAAGGAACGTGCATCAAAACCAAAATACCCCTATTGTAAAGCAAGTATGGGGTATGCTTCATTAGAAAAGAAAATTCTACGTATTTTAAATATATAGTAATATTGTTAGGTTCCAATAAACAACATCATATTTATCTTTATATGTTTATATGTAGATTGATGAGTCTAAAACCAAATACACTTCCATCCCACGTCATGTGCTATGGAAGGAGGAACGTGTGAATAAGGAAGGGATGTTAGTAGATGAGAACAGACAAAAAGTATGGAAAATATGTGTAAGTATGACACGACGATAAAAATATTTGTTTTAAATAGCTATTACATAAAAATAATTAGTTATTTTCCTATATCTGACAGTCACAGGAATCAGCTACTCCTGTAGCGGATGCAGACATATTATCGACGGCTTTGAAGAAGCCATAAAATACGTTTGTGCCAGAGGTGCGGGGTTTGGGGTGACACCCCAAGTATATTTTGAGAAGAAGAATAAAATGGATGATACAGATGAAAAATTGGAACAAATGACAGAAAAAATAGAAACCCTTGAAGAAAGTTTTCAATGTCAAGGAGAGTTGCTAGAAAATTTTATGGGTGGGAGGCAAAGAGAAGACACAACTCAGGAACAACCAGAGCGTAAACATCCCGACCCCCCCACTAGCTTTGAGGCAAGCCATTCCCCTCAAAGAACTGTATTAACCGTGGTAATCAATATTCTAATAATTGTTCCCATGAAATGTGAATTAGACAAACACTGATACTTTTTCTGTACTGATCTTCTACAGGGTGATAATGATTGTGATTTATATCTGTCAACACCCACCTATCACCTTGTAGCGAGGGCTATAGTGTTCAATATCCAAGATGCCACGCTGCATAATAGACCAGTTCCGAATGATCATCTGAAAGTGACAATTACTGTAGCTCATGAGACAAATGCAGAGCTACCTATTCCACTTGATGATGATGATATTCATACAGTCGAAAAGGATATAGGGACATTCATTGCATGGCCATAATAACTTGTAAGAGTACATGCAGACAAAAAGGTATTTATTTCCTTTTTTAAGATAAACCTTTAAAAATTAATGAAAAATGGGTCTGAAACAATGATTGTTATTATGGATGGAGAAAGGGAAGGGGGTGACAAACGTCGACTCAAAATAATCTAAAGGATCGACCAACCGATCCCAAAGAGCTACTGAAAGCACAATAACACCACCTGTTCTCTATCCACATTTACTAGAATTGAAGACTCATGTGGATTCGATGCAAAAATATGGTAGTATTCATATAGTGGTTTTCAAAAAGAATATATACCGAGAGGAAAGTTAAGATTTTGTTGCTGCTGAAAATGTAAATGAGATCCTTAAAAATGGTTGTCTAGGTGTCACAATTGTAAATATATATATGATGTATATTTTCATGGATTGATTTTCTAAAAGCTGATCTAATGTGCAAGTTATGAATTAATGCATTTTATATTGTTGACAGACGCATTTATGAAAAATAGTTGAAGGAATTTTCCCATTATCCATGATTTGGACTAGTTAGTCCTCATACCACATCAACACACCTAACAAAATTAAAGCCATCAAAAATGGATGAAATAGTGAAAAGCTTGCTGAAAACAGTTGAATGCAAGATTACAGATGACAGACTATTCCTAATACCGACCATGCAGGGGTAAAACTCTACGATTAAAGAATATCAATTATATTTTCACTACTTTTATTACTTATTCCTTTTTGAGTTTTTAGGAAATATTGGTTGCTAATTGTGGTGAACTTGGATACTCCAAAGATTTATTTTCTAGATTGAAAGCAAAGATATACATCAAGCCGACCACACATGATGAAGTTCATGAATCTGTAAGACACTACATCCTACATTTTAGGTCTAAACATCAAGTAATATAATTTATATTATCTTTTACTAAGGATTCTGTTATGATAGGGTGGTGTATCATTATTTTCAAAAAAAGGAACGAGGACAGGGGCTAAGCATAAGGAGGCGACCAAGTACTATGTCTGGACAAATATCAGGGAGTATATAATAAAATTTCACTATCCAAACACATATCAACACAAGTTACTTATTCTCTTAATGATAAATTTTTTTGCAGTGTCCAAAACAAACAAACAATAATGATTGTGGTTATTATGTTTGTAAATTTATGAAGGAGAACGTTTTTCATCAATAGACTAGCATCCCCAAAGAGGTATTTTAAAAAACAACTACTATTTCGTTAAATTTGTTTATTATTTAATTGTTTTTATATTTTGCAGTACTACTCTGACTGAAGAAAAGCCTCATAATCACAATATGATATAGATTTGTTCATAAATGAGTGGGCCGCATGCCTGATGGTAGATTTTACACAAATAGAATGAAGATCTGACTTAGGGACATGTACAATTGGTGGTCATTTTGAGAGGGGTTAAGGGGATCAAAAGATGAAACATTGTTGTATCTAATTGTTCATAGAAAAATTGTAAGTGTTATTAAATAAAACAATCTTTCTCCAATGAGTCATTTTCCCATTTTAACATATGATATGCACCAGTAACATGCAAGAATGCTAAAGCACTCAAAGGGTCTCTCTTTTGTTTAAAATGGACACAATTTTAATTGAAAACAACAACTCAACTATGAAAATCCAACCAAACGCATTTGGATTGTCTTGATCTTTTATAAGAATGATCCATGGGTCCTTTTTTGATATTTACAAGTCATCCCCTCCTCAATCCATGGCATAATGTGGCCAGTACAACTCAAAGGGTCTCTCTTTTGTTTAAAATGGACACAATTTTAAGTGAAAACAACAACTAACCCAGGGAAATTCAACCAAACACATTTAGATTGTATTGACCCTTTAGGATAACAATCCACGCATCCTTGGTGACGTGTAAGAGTTAACCCCACCTCAATCCAAGGCACAGTGTCGCCGATACCACTCAAAGAGTCTCTCTTTTGTTTAAAATGGACACAATTTTAAGTGAAAACAATAACTGACCTATGAAAATCCAACCAAAAAGATTAGTATTGTCTTTATCCTTTATAAGAATGATCCATGGGTCCTTTGTGATGTGTATGAGTCATCCCCGCGTCAATCCGAGGCACGGAGTGGCCGGTACCAGTCAAAGGGTCTCCCATTTGTTTAAAATGGACACAATTTTGAGTGAAAACAACAACTAACCTATGAAAATACAACCAAATGCACTTTTATTTTCTTGATCCTTTAGGAGAATTATCCACGCAACCTTGGTGAAATGTAAGAGTCAACCTTTCCTCAATCCGAGGCATGTTGTGGCCGGTACCACTCAAAGGGTCTCTCTTTTGTTTAAAATGGACACAATTTTGAGTGAAAACAACAACTGACCTAAGGAAATCCAACCAAATGCATTAGAAATGTGTTTATTTTTTGGGAAAATTATTCTTGGGTCCTTGGTGATGTGTACGAGACAACCCCGCCTCAATCCGTTGCACGGTGTGGCCGGTGCCACTCAAAGTGTCTATCTTTTGTTTAAAATGGACACAATTTTAATTGAAAACAACAACTGACCTACGGAAATCTGACCAAAAACTTTTTTATTATGTTGATACTTTATTAGAACGATCCAGGAGTCCTTTTTTACATGTATGAGTCAACCCCTTCTCAATCCGAGGCACGGTGTGGCTGGTACCACTCATAGGGCCTCTCTTTTGTTTAAAATGGATACAATTTTGAGTGAAAACAATAACTGACCTACAGAAATCCCACCAAACGCATTTGGATTGTGTTGATACATTAGGAGAACTATTCATGGGTCCTTGGTGATGTTTATGAGTCAACTCCACCCCAATACAAGGCATGATGTGGCCGGTACCACTCAAAGAGTCTATCTTTTGATTAAAATGGACACGGTTTTAATTGAAAACAATATCTGACCTACAGAAATCCAAAAAAAATCAGATTGTTTTGATCCTTTAGGAGAAAGATACAAGAGTCATTTGTGACGAGTACGAGTCAATCCCACCTCAATCTGAGGCACGGTGTGGCCGGTACCACTCAAAGAGTCTCTCTTTTGTTTAAAATGGACCCAATTTTAAGTGAAAACAACAAATGACCTATTAAAATCCAACCAAACGCATTCTTATTGTCTTGATATTTTAGAATAATGATCCATGGGTTCTTTGTGACGTGAAAAAGTCATCCACGCCTTAATCCATGTCATGGTGTGGCCGATACCACTCAAAGGGTCTCTCTTCTATTTAAAATGGACACAATTTTGAGTGAAAACAACAACTGACCTATGAAAATCCAACCAAACGCATTAGGATTGTCTTGATCCTTTAGTAGAACTATCCAACCGTTCTTGGTGACATGTACTAGTCAACCCCGCCTCAATCCAAGGCACGGTGTGGCCAATATCACTCAAAGGGTCTCTCTTTTGTTTAAAATGGATACAATTTTGAGTGAAAACAACAACTGACCTACAGAATTCCAACCAAACGCATTCGGATTGTGTTTATCATTTAGGATAACGATTCATGGGTCCTTGGTAATGTGTAAGAGTCAACCCCGCCTCAATCCGAGTCACAGTGTGTCTGATACCACTCAAAGAGTCTCTCTTTTGTTTAAAATGGACACAATTTTAATTGAAAACAACAAGTGACCCACGGAAATCTGACCAACCACATTTGTATTGTGTTGATCCTTTAAGAGAATGATCTATGGGTGCGTTAGTGACGTGTACGAGTCAACCCCAACTCAATCTGAGGCACGGTGTGGCTGGTACCACTCAAAGGGTCTCTCTTTTGTTTAAAATGGACACAATTTTAATTGAAAACAATAATTGACCTATGAAAATCAAACCAAATGCATTCGGATTGTCGTGATCCATTATAATAACGATCCATGTGCCCTTTTTGACATGTAAGAGTCATCCCTGCCTAAATCCAAGGCACGTTGTGGCCGGTACCACTCAATGGGTCTCTCTTTTGTTTAAGATGGACATAATTTTAAGTGAAAACAACAACTGACCTACGGAAATCCAACCAAACACATTAGGATTTTCTTGATATTTTATAAGAACGATCCATGGGTCTATTGTGACATGTAGGATTCAACCCTACCTCAATCCGAGGAATGGTGTGGTTGGTACCACTCAAAGGGTCTCTCTTTTTTTAAATGGACACAATTTTAAGTGAAAACAACAACTGACCTACAGAAATCTGATCAAACACAATAGGATTGTCTTTATCATTAAGAGGAACGATCCATGGGTCCTTTGTGACGTGTACGATTCATCTCGTCTTCAATATGAGGCACAGTGTGGCCGGTACCACTCAAAGGGTCTATCTTTTGTTTAAAATGGACTCAATTTTAAGTGAAAACAACAACTGATCTACGAAAATCCAACCAAACACATTTGGATTGTATTGATCCCTTAAGATAACGATCCATGGTTCCTTTGTGATGTGTATTAATCAACCCCGCCAACTCCCTGGACGGCCCACACCCCCCCCCCCATGGACACCAATCCAATCCCTGGACACCACCCACCCCTCTGGACACCCCCCTGAAAGCCCCCCGACACCCTGGACACCAACCAACCCCCTGGACACCCCATAGACACCCCCCCCCCCCACCTGGACACCCCCTTCCTTGGACACCACCCAACCCCCCTTGGAGATCCCCCCAACCTCCTGAACCACCCCCACCCCCCTGGACCACCCCCACCCCCTGGACACCCCCACCCCCTGGACACCCCTATCCCCCCAGACACCCCATCCCACCCTCATGGACACCACCCCACCCCACTTGGATAGCCCCACCAATGCCCCTGGACCGCCCCTATATTGGCCCATAACTTGATGTACATAGAAATTACATTACATTTGCAGAATACTTAATATATAACAAAAACAAACACACAAGGACTGTAATAGTTTAGTGTTTTTGGAAACTCGGAACATAATCTTCTAATCATGGTGAAAGATCTTCAACATCTCCCATAAAGATCTTCCCCTATTGTTTTCTTACGTAAAACATTTATTTATATCCTGGGGAAAAGAAAACATAAAAAGGGTGAGCTCAAATGCTCAGTAAGGGTAAACATAGAGAACAATCCATATACATTTGAATGTAAAAATATGAGCATAAAATCTAAACATCAAAATCTTCAGAAATGACATAAAACATTGCAGTACATAAGGAATAGATCATAAAAGAACATTAGTAATGATAAAATAGAATGGGAATAAATATTGTAATTGTGTAAAAACATTAAGAACAAGATATGATTTCGATAGTAGCCAAGGAATTACTGTCAAGTCCATCTTAGTGGACAAAGTCCCTTACTGAACTGAGTTCACTCCTCATTCTAGTACTGTATCACTGAACTGGATTGACTTTCCATTCTAGCCATGTCTATCTCATGAGATATAAATCTTTACCCAATGCATTGGAGGGAGATATAGGTACCACCCATCTCATAATGAAATCATTCTTACGTGTGACACAACATAAACATAAATCATTCATCATAACCTAAAGAATAAAATGGGATTCACAAACATCATCCCATCATAACATAATCCATATAAAACAAATGGATATCATTTAATCATAAGAAAAATTAAACCATGTAAATCATAGAGAAATTATACTTGAAACATAATCATACTAAATAATTTCATCTTAGATGGAAAATAGTTTTGACAAAACACTTGAAATGAATTATTGAGGAAAATATTCTTTTCTTCTTCAAAATCATTTTCTTTTCACAAAATTCCATGAAATTTGAAAAGAAAAGGATTTTGTTGAAAATAATCATGAAATATTGTATCATAATCTTCTTGAAAATAAGGTGTTATGAAACATTAAAAACCCATTCATGCCGTGTAAGATAAAAAACATTCTCCTCATACTTTTGTCGGAAAAGTCAAAAAGTTCCTCGTATGGTAAACAAAAAAAAATTACTTTCACAACATGTGGTAAAAGTCAAAAATGGTTAAAAAGGACATTAAAAATATATTAAAACACTTTTAGAAAACATGGACATGGATGATAACAATAACCCCAGTAAATACTTACGAGTAAACAATCTCGGATAAGAACAAGATTGAAATAATTATCCCTTACCTTATGTCTGATATGCTTCGTATGTATCCGAACCTCCTGTATAATGATTTAAATAATGTCATTGAATTATTAAAGAATCATATTCATTGTTATGATATCATATATGGTTCACTTATGACTTTATATTACCCATTCTTTTGTAAATTCCATGTTAAAGCAATGTTTTGGGTAAAATCGTTTCATTTATCGTACGTGTTCTGACATGTTGTTCTTGATATTATTACTTATATCATGATTTACTTAATTAAATAATGTAAAACAAGATTTATAAATAATATATATTCATAATATAAATATTTATGATAAATTGATAAATGGAATGAAATACATCGTTCATGGAGACGGCAGGCCGTACGTACGCATGAACGCTATTTTCGTTTCCTTATTGAATTAAATGGAATTAAGTAAATGAAACAAATATGTACATAAATCCAGTGTCATTATTATGTAATATATTTCATGATTATTTATTATATATACTTTATAATCATACTTGAATGGTTAATCATGGAAAATGAATCTCATCGCGTTCGTGGAGACGGTAGTCCGTACGTACGCACAAGGGATGATATCATTTCCATGATCGTGGAATTTTATTAAAGTGTATGTATAATATTTCAGAATCAGTATGACTTTAAAATAATCATATATAGTTATTTATTTACACCATTATACCCATCCAAGTAAGGTGATGGTGGAAACTAGATTACACCACGGCGTGGAGACTGTATTCTATACGTACACACAGGCAGTGATTTAGTTTTCCGTAGGATGGATAGAAGATGAAATAAGGTTGTTTCATATTTATAATAACATATCAGTATTTTAGTGATACTGATTTTATTACTTTATGATGAAACAAATAAAGAAGTCGAAGTAGAAGAAGAAATAAATTTGAAAGAATCGGTAAAGGATATTACCTCTTCTTTGACGCGTCTATTCTTAACCTCCTCTTAAGGCACTAGAGTTGGTCTTTTGTATTGTCCATAACCTCTATAATGTTTCAAGGGAAGTTTATAATGGAAATTTTCAGGGGTTTTCTGAGCTTTAAGGTTCAAAATTGTTTAAAGAGAAGAGGGAGGAGGTACCCTTTTATAAGGGAGGAGAGGGGCACTCTAGGAAAAAAACTAAAAATGTTATTTTATAATAAAGTCATATTCGGCTTATAATGACTCCAAAGTGACTTATTTCTATGATAAAGTGGGTATGGGTATAAATTCCTTTATCCAATATGTTTTAGAAAAGTTTAGGTAACTATTTTAACCTTATCATTTATATTTAACTCTAAGATAAATAATTTAACTTTTACCATGTCTTCTTGTTTTCTTACACTATATGGTTAATAAACATACTATAATAAGGAAAACGAACATCAAGTGGTTCATTATTAATATATATAACCTTATCTAAGTCATTTTTCCCAACCTTAGATTTTTAGGAATAGAATAACAATTAATAATATAATATTTGTTTTAAAAACTATTTTATGTCAATTTTTCCACAATTTGGTAATTAATTTTTGTAAACATCATAACAGCATGATTAGTTAGAAAAAAGTTAATTAAATTAATAATAACATGTCATATTAACCTATAATATTATTTTAATTCATAAAAAGTCTCAAATTACATTTATTTGGGTATTTATAATATCAATTATCTTAATATTTAATTAATAAGGTAATTATTGCATCATCATTGTGTCATAAATAAATTAAATTATTTAATGTCTAGAAATTATAAATAAAATACCATAATGTATGAAATATTTTTATCTTTATAATAAATATTTATAGTCGAATTTATCATATGTGTAACCCTATATTAAAAATGTTTTAGTTATTAAACTTTGATTTTAACTCTTTTAACTCTTCTTTAAATAAAATAATAATAAATGTCCTAATCTAATCCAAGTGAACCTAAATTGTCACATTTTAATCCTAAGGTTGTTTTTGGTTGAATTAAACTTATCAAATAGATATATGAATGTGTTAGGTTAATAATAATATCATTTTTACCCGTAATTACCCTATTTACTTTTAATCGTGGTAAATAAAAGTAAAAAGTTACTATTCACCAAAAATTATTTTTATCTTATTGAACCACATTTAACTCCTTGATATTAACTGTGTCTCTCATATTTTTGAAATTCCACTCACAGAAGCGGTAAAATTATGTTTTATGTAAATTTTTAAATTCTCCTAGGAGGTGGGTAAAAGACGGTGAAAAGTTCAATAAACTTTTTATATATATAAAGAAATTATAAAATGACTCCAATGAATTAAATTGAACTTATATAGGTTTTATATATCAATTTTGACCTAAACTAAATTTAAATAAAATATATATTTATTTAAATAAAAAGTCGGTTTTTAAATAGTAACCCAGTGTTTTCACTATTCATAAAATATTGAATGTTTTCAGAAAAATACTAAAAATTCACCCTAGGCTAATTTTGAAATTCTGAATCCAAAAATGAAGTCCATTTTTAAAGATAAAATTTATAAGATTTTAAAAAGTGAGAATTACAATTCATAATGGCTAGTTCATAATAATATTATAATAATATCTCGTTTAGTGAAACTCGGTATTGCATACTACACACGCTATCGAAGAGGGTCTTGATTGCGTGTAATGCAAGCCAAGTCAGGGCTGCGTGTAGTGAAAGCTCCATTTGGTGTTTCTTATAACATAATCAAAACATATTTCATTTATACATTAAACAAAATCTATACTTAATGATGCGTAGAATAATTTCCACAAAACGAACTTGGAATTGTGTGTAACACAAGCCGAGAATAGTGTAGCGTGTACTGCAAGAAAATACGGTGTTGCATATAGCACAAGCTAATTTTGGTGTGGCGTACAACACAAGACATCCATAAAATTAAAAAAAAATTATCTCATAAAATCTCAGGGTGTTACATTCTACCCCACTTAAATTGAATTTCACCCTCGAAATTCGTTGGGGTTATAAATTGTTTTCTACTTAAAAGGTTCTTTCATAGAAACCCACATCGTAAAAAGGAGTAATAAAACGTAATTTGAAAAACTAAATTATGAAACGTAATGCTTACCTAAATTAACTCATCACTGGGTTTCCACAAAGGAGAACATAGTTTAAAATATGGATATGGAAGAAAAATATAACCATCAAGTTCTTATGGAGATTGGTAGAGGACATGGCTTTGAAAAATCCAACAATCACAAAGCCATAAATTTGTGATGATCTAAGGTACCATCTGATTCATTGGATATGAGGACACTAGGACAACATTTTTGGTTTTCATGATCATTTCCCTAAAGTTGAAAATTTTGAATTAAAATAAATACTTACTTGATTTTGGAACAATCTTACCATTGCTCGTGCCTTGAACAATTTCCACTTCACCTCTTAAAGAAATGAAGTTGAATTTGTCTTCTGCAAAGTGTTAGCAGATCGTGCGATAGAATGACAGGTCATTCCATCTATCTCAAACATAAGGTTATAAAAAGTTATAAGTCCATATTATGGTGAGATTATTCATATATGGTTCCAAAAATGGACTTATACTTCATCTATCATAGCGCTTAACAAAATAAAACTAGTTTCTACTAACCAGGGACTTCCTATAGGCCAGTGGTATGCGATAAAGGCATGTTGCACTTTGTTTGTGGGTTCGATTCCTGCATCCTTGTCTGACACGTAGGTTTGTCTCCTGTCCTACGGGTTTTCCTTTTTCTAAAACTACACTATTATAACATTCCTGCAATAATATCGAAAAACGTTCTATCCTAAAGAAATACTAGATTATGTCTAACTTTATTCATTCCAATATTTTTTCTTATCCAAAATACTTCGGTCCAAGATCATGGTATAATGAAATCAATTACTTGAATGGTCACATAAAATGCACGTGAATAACATAATTTATCCCCCATATATCATACGATATATCTTGTTGGTCACATTCCAAACATGTGAATACCCTAATCATGTATTCTCCTGAAAAATGAATACCCATTGAACATTAGTGAAAACATGAATTCTGTCAAAAGTTAACTTTTTCCACATATCAAAATCCCAAAATTCCTATATACTCCAACCATGATATCACTTTTCCCTTATATTAGTCATGAGCTCATTAATAATATCAAACATCTCATTATCTCCTTATCTTTTCCTTATGCACATATCATCTACCTTCCAAAAATATTTGAATAACCTTTCATGGTTACTGGTACCATTCATCATATACTTTTAAAAACTCAAGGAAAGACAACAGTGCAACAATCCTTATATTTTCTTTATTCCATAGTACCATACATTATTCTTGATAAACATACAATCATTCCACTACCTTCTTAAACCACTAACTAAGCATCATCATTGCTTTCATCTCATATATCATTTGTAGTCTCTTCATCATCAACCACATAAATACTACCCATATGACCATGATTATTCTCTTCATGATATTTTCCCCTAGGGAATTGGTTTTCATAATGCCCGTACATTCCACATTTAACACATTTAACCATTGTTGATGTCTTAGGAATACCATTATCCTTGTCCATGGTGTTAACTGAACCTCTTTATTTTCAATTACTGGATTTTTGTCCTTCTTTACCACACCCAAACTATCTTCTAGTTCCATTGAAACATTCTCCCATATGTCTCTTCCCACGTGATTTACATGAGGGAAATTGAACTTTCTTTCCTCTATGATCACCATGAAACTCTATCTTTCTCTTATTAGTTGAGTTGGGAAACTTACCAAAGTTGAGATTATTGATCATTTTATGAGATTTATTATTAGGGATAATAATGATTTGTGGACTTCCAGATCCATTTTCATTTTGTTCCTCATGAATAATATCATTCCATTGTCCATCATATCCTTCATTATTGTGAATCTTCCTATTTCCAGCCATTTTCTAAAACCCAAAAATAATAGTGTGAGAGGAAAAAATCATAATCAAGGGGGGTTACCTTCAATATCTAACCTCTTAGGTTTAATTCTAATATCATTACCTTAATTCTAGGACTATAACCGATACTTATACTTAACCATAGGGACATCCCTAGACATTCCTTAGAAATATCTCTACGGATTTCACAAAAGTTTTTGCATCCTTGTTTCCAAAGTTTAACTAAACCATTCCTCTGATACCAACTGTAGAGACCCATAACATGACGTACATAGAAATCACATTAATTTTTCGGAATACATAATAAATAAAAAAACAAACACACAAGGATTGTATTAGTTTAGTGTCTTTGGAAACTCAGAACATAATCTTCTAATCATGGTGAAAGATCTTCAATATCTCCCATAAAGATCTTCCCCTTTTGTTTTCTTACCTAAAACCATTCTTTATATCCTGGGGAAAAGAAAACATATAAAGGGCTAGCTCAAATTCTTAGTAAGGATAAACATAGAGAACAATCCATATAGATTTGAATGTAAAAACATGAGCATAAAATCTAAACATCAAAATCTTGAGCAATGACATAAAATGTTGCAGTACATATGGAATGGATCATAAAAGAACATTAATCATGATAAAATATCATGGGAATAAAACTTGTAATTGTGGAAAAACATTAACCACTTGATATGATTTCCATAGTAGCCAAGGTATTGCTGCCAAGACCATCTTAATGGACAAATCCCTTATTGAACCAAGTTCACTCCTCGTTCCAGTCATGTATCACGGAATCAGATTAAATTTCCATTCCATCCATGTCTATATCATGAGATATAAATCTTTACCCAATGAATTGGAGGGAGATATAGGTCCCACCCATCTCATAGTGAAATCATTTTTACGTGTGCCACAACATAAAAAGAAATCATTTATCATAACCCAAAGAATAAAATGGGTTTCATAAACATCATCCCATCATAACATAATCCATATAAAACAAATGGATATCATTTCATAATAAGATAAATGAAACCATTTAAATCATAGATACATTATACTTGAAACATAATCATACTAAATAATTTCATCTTATATGGAAAATAGTTTTGACAAAACACTTGAAATAAATTCTTCAGGAAAATATCCTTTCTTCTTCCAAATCATTTTCATTTCACAAAATGCCATGAAATTTTAAAATAAAAGTAATTTATTGAAAATAATCATGAAATTTTGTAGAGTAATCTTCTTGAAAATAAGGTGTTATGAAACTGTAAAAATCCATTCATGTCGTATAAGTTAAAAAAACATTCTCCTCGTACTTTTGTCGGAAAAGTCAAAAAGCTCCTCGTATGTTAAACAAAAGAAATATTCCTTTCATAACATTTGGTAAAAGTCAAAAATTGGTAAAAAGGACTTTAAACATACATAAAACCTCTTTTATAAAACATGGACATGGATGAAAACAATAACCCCAGTAAATACTTATGAATAAACAATCTCGGATAAGAAAAAGATTGGAATAATTATCCATTACCTTATGTCTAATATGCTCTGTATGTATCTAAACCTCATGTATAATGATTTAAATAATTTCATTAACATATTACAGAGTCATATGAATTGTTATGATATCATATATAGTTCACTTATGACTTTATATTACCCTTTCTTTTGTAAATACCATGTTAAAGCAGTGTTTTGGGTAAAATCGTTTCATTTATCGTACGTGTTTTGACATGTTGTTCTTGATATGATTACTCATATCTTGATTTACTTAATTCCAGAATGTAAAACATGATTTATATATAATATGTATTCATCATATAAATATATATGATAGATCTTTCAATGGTATGAAATACATCGTTCATGGAGATGGTAGGCCGTACGTACGCATGAACGCTGTCTTCGTTTCCTTATTGAATTAAATGGAATTAAGTAAATGAAACATATATGTACATAAATCTAGTATAATTATTATTTAATATCTTTCATGATTATTTATTATATATAATTTATAATCATACTTGAATGGTTAATAATGGAAAATGAATCTCATCGCGTTCGTGGAGACGGTAGTCCGTATGTAGGCATGAGGGATGATATCACTTCCATGATCGTGGAATTGTATTGAAGTGTATGTATAATATTTCAGAATCAATATCACTTTAAAATAATCATATATAGTTATTTATTTACACCATTATACCCATCCAAGTAAGGTGGTGGTGGAAAACATATTACACCACAGCGTGGAGATGGTATTTCGTACGTACGGACGCGCGGTGATTTCATTTTCCGTAGGATGGATAGAACATGAAATAGAGTTGTTTAATAATTATAATAACATATAATTATATGATTGATACTGATTTTATTCATTTATGATGAAACAAACAAATAAGAAGTAGAAGAAGAAGAAATAAATTGGAAAGAATCGGTAAAGGATATTATCTCTTCTTTGACGCGCCTCTTCTTAACCTCCTCTTAAGGCACTAGAGTTGGTCTGTAGAGTAGACCAGAACCTATATAATGTTTCAAGGGAAGTTGAGAAGGGAAATGGTCAGGGTTTGGAAGATATTCAAAGATCAAAATTGTGTAAAGACAAGAGGGAGGAGGTTCTCTTTTATAAGGGAGGAGAGGGGCACGTTAGGAGAAAACATAAAATATTATTTTATAATAAAGTCATATTCGTTTTATAATGGCTCCAAAGGGACATATTTAAAAGATAAAGTGGGGATGGGTCTATTAAATTCGTGTAGTTCATAAAAATTCTCAAATTACATTTATTTGTGTATTTATAATATCAATTGTGTTAATATTTCATTAATAAAGTAATTACTGCATCATCATTGTGTCATAAATAAATTAAATTATTTAATGTCTAAAAATTATAAATAAAATATCATTATGTAGAAAATATTTTTATATTTCTATGGAATATTTATAGTCAAATATAACTTATGTATAACCCAATATTAAAAATGTTTTAGTTATAAAACATTGATGTAAACTCTTTTAACTCTTCTTTAAATAAAATAATAATAAATTTCCTAATCAAATCCATGTGGACCTAAATGGTAATATTTTAATCCTAAGGTTGTTTTTAGTCGAATTAAACTTATCCAATAGAATTAGTACATGTGTTAGGGTAATAATAATACCATTTCTACCCTTAATTACCCTATTTACTTTTAATAGTGGTAAATAAAAGTAAAAAAAGATACTATTCACCAAAAATTATTTTTATCTTATTGAACCACATTTTACTCCTTGATATTAACCGTGTCTCTCGGATTTTAGAAATTCCACTCACAGAAGCGGTAAAATTATGTTTTATGTAAATTTTCAAATTCTCCTAGGAGGTTGGTAAAAGACGGTGAAAAGTTCAATAAAATTTTTATATATCTAAAATTATTATAAAATGACTCCAAAAAATTATATTGAACTTATATAGGTATTATTTATCAATTTTTAGCTAATATAAATTTAAATAAAACATATAACTATTTAAATAAAAATCTTGTCTTTAAATAGTAACCCAGTGTTTTCACTATTCATCAATAATTGAATGTTTTCAGAAAAATACAAAAATTTCACCCTAGGATAATTTTGATATTTCTAATCCAAAAATGAAGTCCATTTTAAAAGATAAAATTTCAAAAAGTGGGTATTAAAATTCATAACGTCTAGTTCATAATAATATTATAATAATATCTCGTTTAGTGAAACTCGGTATTGCATACTACGCACGCTATCGAAGAAGATATTGATTGTTTGTAATGCCAGCCAAGTCAGGGCTACGTGTCGTGAAAGATTCATTTGGTGTTGTGTATAACATAATCAAAACTTATTTCATTTATACTTTAAACAAAATCTATACATAATGTTGCATAGAATAATTTCCACAAAACAAACTTGAAATGGTGTGTAACACGAGCCAAGAATAGTGTTGTGTATACGGCAAGCTAATACGATGTTGCGTATAGCACAAGATAATTTTGGTGGGGCGTACAACACAAGATATCAATGAAATTAAAAAGAATATATCTCATAAAATCTCTAGGTGTTACAGCCCCCACCCCCTGGACACCCCCCCTGGAAAGCCCCCCTGACACCCCGGTCACCAGCCCGCCCACCCCCCCCCCCTGGACACCCCCCATCTTAGACACCACCCCAACACCTGGACACACCCCAACCCCCCAAACACCCCACCCTCCTTGGACAACCCCCAACCTCCTAGACCACCCCACCCCCCTGGACACCCCTTTCCCCCGGACACCCCTACCCCCGGACACCCCCTACCCCCACTTGGATAGCCACCCCAAACCCCTGAACAGCCCCCAAATCCCTTAATTCTGAATTGAATTCTTTATGTACTTAATTAACTTATGAATTATGTGTTAATGGTGTACGAGTATAGTTATTTGTATTAGTATACTTGGTCTAAATATATTATGATTTGTCTGTTAATTTTTTATGTTTATAGTTGTTCAAATTAGCTTATTGAGATGCTGAATTTTTTGTAGGTGTTTGGGTGTGCTGCTGCAGATTTTTTTTAGTAGCAGACATAGCATTTATCAGCGCTTTTTTAGCGCTGATAAAAAGAGTTTTTATCATCTCTAATGGAGCACTGATAAAACACACATTTATCAGTGCTCTTTTAGCGCTGATAAAGGGTCGTTTTATCAGTGCCTTTTTGGCACTGATAAAGTTCTCCTTTATTAGCACATTTCTAGTGCTGATAAAGGTTTACTTTATCAGTGCTTTTTTAGCACTGATAAAGCCCGTTTTGAGCACTGATAAAGAATGTTTTTGTAGTATTGTTTTCTCATTTTTTAGTCCTACATGATTAATAAATGATAAAGTTGTGTGATCATGGATAAAATATTTTTCATTATATCTCCCATAAAATTTGATTCATGGGGGGGAAATCATTGCATTTCCCTTTGTATTCATCATTAACATAGTTCTTTCGGGTTCAAGACGTTGACTAAAACCAAGAAGCATCATGTCAGAAAAACTAATCATAATAGTAAAACAATATAATAAAAAATAAAAAATTCAATTTAGGACACTTTAGTTTTTATCCTCAGTTATTCAGGTTCATTTCTAAAACACAGGTATTGTATCCTCTACATAGAAATATCCTTAGGGTTTTTAGTAAGGCTTTCTCATCCTAGTTTCCAAAGGTTAACTATAAATTTTTCTATAATACCAACTATAACAACCCATACATTACATAAAATGTTATTTATTCAAAATTGAATAATATTGATTACAAAATATAATAAATCTGTGATTGGACTGAATTAGTATAGTGTCTTTAGAAATTGGAGAACAAAATCAACTGGTTCAAAAAATATCCACATTTCCTCCCGTTTATTTATTCACAATTGTACTCTATTTAGCATATCATACTTAAAACCCTCCACATGTCTTGGGGAAAAGAAATATATGAACTAGGTGAGGTAAAATGCTCATTAAGGTTAAAAATGGAGAATATCAATAATCTCACATTCATTAAATGTCATGACCGGTCCCCCTGGGCCTGTGTCATGACTACCCCAATCCCACCTTTCATAGGCCAGGGACTGGCAACTAGAACCAAAGGCGTAATTTCTTTAAGTGGTCGGTGCAGGGGTGAGTATAACGATACTCAGTAGGGACCTTGAGACCCTCAAGGTCTCACAAAATTTAACAAGGATAAACCAAAAATTAAAGAATCAATAGATAAACCTAGTAAGGTATATTCCTATACATATACCTACGTTATTATGTAATCTGTCTCAATCATGAGGAAAAACAAAAAAAGTATTGACTCAGCTCAACTAGGATTTTATTCACATTATCGAAACCTCGACTGCTGGAGAACTCTTTCTTAATCAAGTACAGTGGACCTACCGCGACACCAACCATGCTTCCCTATAACCATGTACTACTAAGGTACCCCTCTTGTCATGTACCATGGGTCTGCAGCATCATACAGAGGCGCTCCCCACTGCGGGTCTGCCGCTACACCCAGGTGCTCCCCCTCGTAGCCTACTGAGGTACTCCTTCTGTCGAGTATCGTGGGACTATAGCCACAACTAGGCGCTCCTCCACCGTGTGTCTTCCACCACAACCAGGAACTCCCCACTGGGCTAGTAGAATCACTCCGAGTCAAATGGTCAGTTGTCGTCAGGTCTCAGCCAGCTACTAGGTCTCCGCCCTTTTCTCACTCGTCACTTGAAAGATCTGCTCCACAAGCTAATGGTCGATACTCCTACTATCACGAAGTCCCACGAAGAGGTATCTCCAAGGCATGTCATGTCATAAGGGTCTCAACGTAACAGATGGCGTGTCAATCGTAAGCCCGGTCTGTGAGTTATTTGCCTTTTAGTCCCGAGGGCCCGGTTGGATTCATGCACGATCCCACTTGGTCGTATCTCAACTATAACCCAAACTCTAGTGGGGTATACTCAAAGTTACTATCATGCTCCAATACTACTAGAACTTCTGATGGTTTTTCAAACAGACGTATGGTGCCAAGAATATGGACAAAAGATAGAAAAGGGTCGTAGTGGGCCCGGGACTGCTAGGTCCAGCCCAGGTGGTCGTGAGGGGCCGTAGAGGGCCGTGAGGGCATAGACCGGTCGCGAGGGCATGGACTGACCATGTGTCGACCCTAGGGCGGTTCAGACCGGAGGGTGCCGCGAGGGCGCTGTGGCCAAGAGGATGCCATGAGGTTGCTGGCCGGTTCGGTTGGGGCGCCACGAGCGGCCAGTTTGGTCGGGGAGCCTCGAGGGGCGCGGATGGTTCGGTGGTGGCGCTGCGTGGGGCGTAGAAGTGCAACTCGGCCAGGGATCCCCAAGGTGCGTGGGAGTCTGGCACGGTCAGGGCGCCGTGAGGGGCGTGAGAGGCCGGCTCGGGCGGGCCGCTGCGAGGGCGCGGGAGGTCGGCTCGGCCGGGGCACTGCGAGGGGTGCGGAAGGTTCGGTCAGGGCACCGTGAGGGGCGTGGGAGGCAGGCTTGGCCGGGGCACTGTGAGGGCGCAGGTTCATCTGGGGGCTAGGGAGGCCGACAAAAGGCGGACGTCGTTTCATTTTAGACGAACAAATCCTATGTTGAAGGAGGTTCTGAGGAAGAAGATAGGAGTCGTGGTCGGCATTCTTTGTCGGTGGGGTGTTCTTCATTGGAGAGCGTAATCCTCCAAGTGTTGGGCATCGCGGCACTTTACCAGTGCTTCGTCTCTTGGTGAAACCTTCGCAAATCATACTCCCAAGCTCCATAAATATAGTATTGGGGGAGATGGAAGTAACAATCGTGGAATTTATGAAGGTTCATTTACTAGGAACCTTTCTAAATTCCAACAACGTTGTTACTTAATATTTAAAAAAAGTCAATCCAATTAATTTACGTTGGCATAATAAAGTGGTGCATTGGCACAATTTAATTTGAAGGATTTCAAGAGGCTCCTGCAAATTAATGAGGGGGGTTGAGAGTTTCTCTCAATTAAAAGGGAGGTTTAATCTGGGGTGGTCCCCACCACCATAACCTATGAAGGGAGGTAAGTCTTGTGTGGTCCCCACCACAATAACCTCACATGAAAGGTTAAGGTATGGGGGTCCCCACTTCTCAAAATCCAAATGTAGGATAAAACTCCTATTTTCATACCTCCTCAATATTCACATGGGTGCTTCAAATAAAAATAAAAGGTTTGCACAATTTTTTTATTCCTTAATGAAAAAACCTAAAAACTAACTTTTACCCTCGACCAACTGCCATCGAGGTGAAATTCTCGTCAAGTGAATACCACCACTGCGAGTTAAACGGTGCCCTCGTATTTCAATTCCAAGCACTGGTTTAAAAGTTTTAAAAACCCGCTCGTACGTTTACTTAACGTACCTAGAAAAAATGTACATAAAATATTACCAGACACTCTTGACCCGCGTTGGTAAGGGTAAGGATCTTACCAAGTGAAACACGCCCCAACGAACCAAACGGTACACTCATATTGTCAATCCAAGATACTGTTTAAATGATATGTATTTTACAATAAAATAATTTTCAATTAATTATTTTATTTACGACCAAAAACTAACATTCACTAGTGGCCTGCGTCGGCCAAAGTTAGTATCTGCATAAATAAAGCATGCCCTCATCAGTTTAGTGGTAGTCTCATATTTTTAATCTGATCTACCATTTGAGAGTTATAAAAATTTTAAAAATAAAATAATTTATTTAATTATTTTATTTATGGTTATTCCATTTTTGGGTTTTCTCATAGGAGGCCTGCGCCGACCAAAATTAAGTCGCGCCTATGGTAAATCAACCATTAGGAATGCAATGGTGTCCTTAAATTTCTGATCCAGTAAATCGATTAATAGTTTCCCACTTTTTTATTAAAACTGCTTATGCGTGCTAATTAATGCGTAAAAAAACATCGACGGATCATTCTGGGCACTCTAGGCCTCAGAATCGTGCACCGTCAGATTTTTCAGTTTCGAAATAATTCCATACAATTAAAAAATATATACAAAAATTATGGTACATTACATTCTCACCACCTTTGGGCTTTGTGTCCCTGAAATCCACATTACAAAAACTAGGAAAAACAAGTGGGGGTACTGAGCATGAATCTGACCCTCCTACTCCCATGTGCTCTCCTTGAGTTTCCTATACTTCCAACACACACACACTAAAGGTTTTTACCTTCCATGAAGGACCCACTCCTATCGATCCTCAATATCTACTAGAACCTCTATAAAATTCACCCCATCGTCAACGTCCAACTTTCCATGGTCGATGATGTGAGAAGGGTCGTGCATGTATCTCCTCAGCTGGGATATGTGGAATACGCCATGCACCCGGTGCAACTCAGGTGGAAGATCTAAGTGGTAATACACCTCTCCTACTACATTGAGGACCTGGAACGGTCTGATAAACCTCAATGATAACTTTCCACCTCGGCCAAATCTCCATACACCTAATCGGGGTGAGACCCATAGAAAGATGTGGTCACCATCCTCGAACTCTAGAGGTCTCCATCTCTTGTCGGCATACGACTTCTACCTGCTCTATGTAGTCTTCATCCACTCATGGATGATCTACACCATCTATGTGGTATCCTTTACTATCTCTGGTCCCCCTAGTGTTGACTCCCCTAGGTCAGTCCATCACAAAGTTGATCTGCAAGGTCGCCCATACAACACCACAAAAGGTGTCATCCTTATGGTGGAATGATATATGTTGTTGTATGAAAACTCCACCAAAATTAGGTGATCCTCCCAACTGTAACAAAATTCAAGGACATAAGCACAAAACATTTCCTCGAGGGTATGAAAGGTTCCCTCAATCCAGCCATCTGTCTGAGGATGGAAGGCGGTGCTCAAAGAAGATGTGTCCCGAAAGCCCCCTACAACCCCTTCCATAGCTGGGAAGTAAAACATGCATCACAATAGGAGATCATCGTAGAAGGTACTCTATGTATCCACACAATCTTCTGCACATAGAGGCTTACCAATCTCTCTACTGAACCCCACTCTCTAATCAGTAGGAAGTGGGCCAACTTAGTGAGTCTATCGACGATCACCCAAATCGAGTCATGTCCCCTGGATGTATGTGGAAGTCCTCTCATGAAGTCCCTTAATATCCCATCCCACTTCCACTCTGGGAACTCTAAAGTTTTAACGAAGCTTGCTGGAACCTGATAATCCACCTTCACTTGCTGATAAGTGATGCACTGAGAAACAAACTCTGCAACTGCTTTCTTCATTCTCGACCACCAGTGCTGTCGTCAGAGATCCTTGTATATCTTCGCCACTCCTGGATGTCCCTCTAGAGGGGAAGTGTGTAACTCTCAAAACAAATCCTACTGAAGTGACACTGGTACCATGGTATGTCCTCTAAAAAGGATGACATGCTCCCCACCTTTAGAAAATCTATCAGGTGCCTCTCCTATGGATATCTGAGCTCATCGAGTCTCATAGTCAGTGTCCCCATGCAGCTCCTCCATGACTTGTTGAGGAAGTGGGGGAGTGAGTGTAATAGACTGAAGAAAAGATGATATGTCTCGATCCACAAAGGATATCCGCAATGCGGCTAGCTTCTCTGTCGCCTCACTCAGCAGTTGTAGGCCAGACCTCCTGTTGAGTGCGTCTGCCACCATGTTCTCCTTCCTAGGGGTATAGACTATCTTTAAGTCATAATCCTGGAGGAACTCTAGCCACTCATTTGGGAACTGAAATCTCAAAACTTCTGCTGCCATGAGGGTGAGGCTGGCCAACTCACGAGTGATTATCCGCACCCTCTTATGCAGGAGTTTATCCTGTGTTTCCTGGGTTTCCTTTTTCTCCGACTAAGGAAAACCATATCCCAACTTTGTAGATAACCAAAAACATTTATCCCAATATAGTCAATCTAATTATGAATTGTGGATGTCTAGTCATACCCAAACTAACGTCATAAGGCCTCAATGCTGCCACCAAGAGGTTCCAAACAAAACTCGCACCTCAAGGGTCAGATCACACCATCGGCATAAGTGTGATAATTAAGTCTCCTCCCAAAGATATCTCCAGATGTGAGGGTCAAGTAAACGTTTTAACCAAAAACTCTAGGTTTTAGACAAGCTTTTTGTAAGGAAGGAATGATTGGTACCTATGTCTATTGATACAACAACTAGTAGTAGATACAGACCGTACCTAGAATCAATCATAGAGCCCTAGGTTCACACTCCTTGACCGCATGCAGCTACTTTCTCTCCCCCCCGTCCTCCTTCCCCCTGAGCCTGGCGAGGACCGCAAAGGGGGTGGTTGTAACTTGGTGAAACATACACCACCTCATGATGCTCCCTTAGCTCTGCTTCCACATCTCCAACCCTGTAAATTCATTCTTCCTTAACAATTCTTCTTCTCGAAACATTTTTACATGCCCAAGTCTCTATGACGGGTGACAGTTTCATGCTTTCCCAAAACTAACATTCACTAGCAGCATCTGCTCAGCCAAGTATTATTCAACCACAAAGGTTCTCTCTAGCACCCCAACATAAGTAAGAAAGAAAAGAGAAATAGTGATAGCTTAGATGTCCCTAAAGACACCTCACTCAGAGGTACAAGCTCTGAAGCACTGGTCGTATCGTATTCATCGAGTACCAGGAATGATCAGTGTGCCTCGATTAATACTCATATACCGACATGTCGTCCAGCCGAAGCTACAGAAGCTCTAGTGAACTCCCAGACACCTCCTCAAGCTAGTCCTCAGCCGCCTCTGAGTCGGATCACCTTGAAACCTAAGGGGTATCTGATGATGAATCATGTGTAAGGCACTAATCCTATATGTGTACTTTACCGGTACCACCAGTTGTAACTGCGGACCAACGGGTAGTGATATACCTAACATACTACCCAAAAGTACTATCTCAGGTAATGGTCCACGTACTGAAGCCTCATCACTATCAAGACCATCCTCATGGTCTCTCACTGAAAAAGACTAATATCTAAGATCACCATATTCTCTACTAGTGTCTCAACTAGGTGGAAAACTCTAGAAACCACCTCCAGCCAGCCCTCAACTGTGTGGGAAACTGTCTCACCTAGAAACCTTGGAGGCCTCTACTACTGGAACTCATGCAACGTGATCAGTTAGCGTGCACTGTCTTCCAGTGCGGCTGGTGGTATCTGCTGCCCAACAGGTGGTGGTGCTGCTGGTACACCACCTGAAGGTGCAAACATAGAAAGAGGTCCCTACACCAGAGCCTCTTCGCTCGGTGGGCTATCAGTGCGTACAACCCTCGGAACTCTAGATGTCTGTCTACATGGAGTCATCCTAAAAAGAAATAGGTGTTCCATGGATAAAAATTATGCCTTATGAGCTAACCTAGTGAGCTGACATAAATAAAACATTTGAAAACACACACGCAATCAGTGTTTCTGGGTACTGAGTCATAAATTAAATGTTCGGGTCCTAGTTTATGGATACGTCGGCCACCACATAAACACTGGGCTCCCTGAACTGAAAACCACACTCAATAAAATTAACACTATTTCCTCATATAAAAGATGAGATTCCTATGTTCTGTAGTAGAATCGACTCTTTTGATACAAATTTGTCACTACCCGTCCCCCGGGGTCCATGTTGTGACTACCCCTATCCTGCCTTCCATAGGCCAGGGAATGGTGACTAGCACCGAAGGCATTATTCCCTAAAACTAGGAAGTAATTTCCTTTATAACCTCTAAACGCACACAACAGAGTACAAAGATGGATACAAGACCCTATGTAAACTGTACAACAAAGAGTTCTAAAAAGTAAAAGGTTCCATAAATACAATCCCAACTATAAAGTACAAGGAATTGGAAGTACAAGTACAACTAAAGAAACGAAAAACATATGTTGGATCATCATCTGGGATTCCTACCTAAAGGGTAGGTACAGATAGCCTCCTCAACAATCCACATTCGTCAGTCTCCTCCGTGTACCGACTCATCACACAGTCCACCTTCGGGTACCATCCAGTCTTGGTACTCTCATCTTCAGTCAGCGATGTCTGTCGTCTGAATCCAACACAACAAGGTGCGGGCATAGACAGTGCAGGGGTGAGTATAACGATACTCAGTAGGGACCTCAAGACCCTCACGGTCTCACAAAATCCAACAAGGATAAACCACAAAGTAAGGAATCAAAAGATAACCCTACATAGGTATATGCCCATACATCTACCTAAGTAATTAAGTAATCCATCTCAATCATGAAGAAAACCCAAAAGTACTGACTGCGCTCAACTAGGATTTTATTCACATTATCGAAAACTCAGCTACTGAAGAAATCCTACTCAATCGAGTACAGTGGGCCTGTCGAGACACCCATCTCGCTTCCCACTAACCTTGGACTGCTGAGGTACTCCTCCTATTGAGTATCGTGGGTCTTCTGCATCACACAGAGGTGCTCCCCACCGCAGGTCAACCGCTACACTCAGGCACTCCCCCTCGTAGCCTATTGAGGTAAGCCTCTTGTCAAGTATCGTGGGTCTTCCTCCAAAACTAGATGCTCCACTAACGTGGGTCTACCGCCATAACCAGGCGCTCCCCACTAGTCTAGTAGAATCACTCCGAGTGAAACAGTCAGTAGATGTCAGGTCTCAGCCAGCTACTAGGTCTCCACACTCTGCTCGCCCGTCACTAGAAGAATCCACTCCAGGAGCTACTTGATGATACTCCAACTGTCATGAATTCCCACAAAGAAGTATCTCAAAGTTCTTCCATGTCCTAGGGGTGTCAACGCAACAGACAGCACCTCAATCGGACGCCTGGTCTGTGAGTTATTAGCCTTTCAGTCCCAGGGTCCCAGTTGGCTTCGTGCTCGATCCAACCTGGTTGTATCCCAACTATACCCCAAACTCTAGTGGGGTATACTCAAAGGGACTGTAATGCTTAAAGATTATCAGCGCCAATAACGGTTCGTCAAATGGACGTCCGGTGCCAAGAATATGGCCAAAAGAGAGAAAAGGGTCGTAGTGGGCCCGAGTCCGGTCCGACCCGGCCCGACCCAATCTGGGCCGACCCAGTTCGGGTTGACCCAGCCTAACCCATTGAGACTGGCCTAAACCATTGGGTGGGACAGCCCGTTAGGTTCGGCCCGGCATGCTGGGTCCAACCCAGTTGGCCGCGAGGGGCATAGGAGGGCCGTGTGGGCGCGGAGCGGGTGCGAGGTCATTGACCGGGTGCGTGTCAATGTGAGGGAAGCTCGGCCAGGAGGTCAGCGCATGGGAAACATGGCCCAGAGGATGTCGCGAGGGCGTGGGCCAGTTCTGCCGTGGCGCCGTGAGGGGCACGGGAGGCCGGCATAGCCAGGGTTCCACGAGGGACGCAAGAGGCCAGTTCACCTGGGGCACCTTTAGGGGCGTAGTCAGTTCGTCCGGGGCGCCGTGAGGGGCACAGGAGGCTGGCTCGACCGGGGTGTCATGAGGGGCACAGGATGCCATCTCGGCCAGGGCGTCACGATGGGTGCGGCCAGATCGTTTGGGGCGCCTCGAGGGGCACGACCGGATAGGCCGAGGTGCGACGAGGGGAGCGGGTGGCCGGTGCATTCAATGCTCCGTGAGGGGTGCGGGAGTCTGGCCCGGCCGGGGCACCACGAGGGGCGCGAGAGGCTGGTTCGGTCAGGGCACCGAGAGGGCATGGGTTCGGACGGGGGCTCGGGAGGCCAGGGGCCAGCGTTTCCAGGGCGGCTCGGCCCTGGGCGGGGCGGCTCGGCCTGAAGGGCGGAGACCGCAGGGGCTGTTCAAAAGCCGGTGGGCGGCACGGTGTTGCTCGGAACGGCAGAGCCGGTTCGGCCAGGGCGATGCGGGGGAAGCGCATGTCACGAAGGCCCTGAGGTGGTGTCGATGTTGACGTCGTCGCCTTCCTCCGTCTCGAAGAAAACCGCAAAAGAGAACGATGGAGGGGTCGGGCAATGTGGGTTTAGTCCGCACCCTCCTTGTTTAGGGTGGTAGCACTTGGCTCACAAGAACGAAGCACAACAAACACTCCTATAAATATTAATCCCAAAACTCGCAAAAGTAAAACATATGGGTATCAACTAGTTAGAAGTTGGTACGTGTTCTTTATTTTAGAAGGAAAGAATCACAGGAATATAAAATCAAGCATAAAAATCCCCTACCTTGATCATTATTCGTCGACATTGTTGTGAGAAGGAGGAAGTCATTTCGTTGTAGATGAACAAATCCTACATTGAAGGAGGTTCTGAGGAATAAGGTAGGAGTCAAGGTCAGCATTCTTCATCGGTGGAGCATTTTTCATTGGATAGAGTAATCCTCCAAGTGTTGGGTGTGGTAGCACTTTACTGGCGCTTCATGACTTGGAGAAATAGTCCCAAATCCTCCACCCAATCTCTATATATATAAGAGAGGGGGAGAGGAAAGTAATTATCGTGGAATTTATGACGGTTCATTTATTAGAAACCTTCCTAAATTTAAACGATGTTGTTACTTAATATTTAAAATATGTAAATACAATTAATTTATGTTGGCATAATAAAGTGGTCTATTAGCACAATTTAATGTGGAGGAAGTCAAGAGGCTCATCTACATTAATGAGGGGAGTTGATATTTTTGCTCAATTAAAAAGGAGGATTAATCCTGGGTGGTCCCCACCACTATAACCTCTCATGGGAGGTTAGGCTTGGGTGGTCCCCACCACCATAACCTCACATGGGAGGATAAGGTATGGTGGTCCCCACTTCTCAACTTCCACATGTAGGATAAAACACCTTTTCTCCCACCTCTACAATAATCACATGGGTGGTTCAAATAAAAAAATGTTTGCACAATTTTAATTTTATTTTATTCCTTTACGAAAAAACCCAAAAACTAAATTTCACCCACGACCAATTTCCATTGAGGTGAAAGTCTCCTTAAGAAAATACCGGCACTGCGAGTTCAACGGTGCCCTCAGATTTTAATTCCATGCACCGGTTTAAGGGTTATAAAAACTAACTCGTATGTCTACCGAACGTACCTGAAAAAAAAGTTCAGAAAATTATTACCAGACACCCTTAACTCGCGCTTGTCAAGGTTAGGCTCTGCCCAAGTGAAACATACCCCAACGAACCCAACGGTACTCTCAGATTTCCTATCCTAGTTACCGTTTTAATGTTATGGAAATTAAAATAAAATAATTGTCACTTAATTATTTTATTTACAGCCAAAAACTAACTTTCATTGGTGGCCCGCACCGGCCAAACATTGTATCTGCTTAAATAAAGCATGCCACCACGAGTTTAGTGGTTGTCTCAGATTTTTAATCTAATCTACCATTTGCGAGTTATAAGAATTTGAAAAGTAAAATAATTTATTTAATTATTTTATTTATGATTATGTCATTTTTGGGTTTTCTCACAGGAGGCCCGCACCGACCAAAATTAGGCCACACCTAGGATAAACCCACCATTATAAATGCAACGGTTCCCTCATATTTCTGATCCGGGCAACCGTTTAAGAGTTACCTAGTTTTTTAGGAAAACTGTTTACGTGCACTAATTAAGGCATAACAAAACTTCGACGGATCATTCTGGCCACTCCAGGCCTCGGAATCTCCCACCGTTAGATTTATAGGTTTCCAAATAATTCTATATAATAACAAAAAATTATAAAGAAATTCTGGGACATTAAATTAAACATTAGAATATAACAGTTGGAAGTCATATCCTGCATAAGAAATATCGTGATATCATGTCATGGGATAAAGGATCATAAAAATGAATGGACATAGTCCCAAAATTAAAAAATAATACATGAAGTTTTTTGGCATACACATAAGAAATGAAAATAATTTTATAGTAGTCAAGGCTCTTATCCAAGACCATCGTAGTTGACAATTTCCTTTACTGAAAATATTTTACTTCTACTTCCCGCCATATGTTACTAAACTGAATTTACTTGGTATATCAGTCATGTTTATCTCATAAAATATAAATATTTACCCTATTAATTGGGTGTAGATATAGGTCCCACTAATTTCAAAATGAAATCATTCTTACATGAGTGAAAAAAACCTAAATCTTTCATCATAGGAAAGCCCATGAAATAAAATGGATTTCTTAAACAAAATTCCATCATTATCAATATAAAATAAATGGATTTCATAAAAATAATTCCATCATAAAATAATCATAACAAAGTATTAATAGGGATATAATCATAACCCTAGGCCATCCTAGATAGAAAATAATTTTCATAAAACACTTGAAATTAATTCCTAAAGAAATATTATTTATTCTTCAAAAATAACATTCTTTCTAAAAATTTCATGAAATTTTTAAAAGAAAATAGTTTCATTAATAATACACTTGAAATATTTTTTATAAAGTAACATGTAAATAAGGTGTTATGAATGTTTAAAAATACATTCACGTCGTATAAGTTAAAAAAATTCCTCATAATTTTAATGGAAAACTAAAAGAGTACATTGTATCAAAAAAATGAAAAAAGATTCATTTCATACTATTTAATAAAACATTTCCAATGGGTAATGTTGAAATTAAGAAAATTTATGTAGAATAATATTACATATATTCAGGACACATGGACATGAATGAAAAATATACCACAATTAATACTTATGGATATATAATCTTGAATAATAATGAGATTGAAAAATTATTGCTTACATTTAGTATGATATCTTTATTATAAATCTGAACATCCTATATTATGATTTAAATAATGTTATTTAATTATTCAAAAATCATAATATTTTTAATGATATCATATATGATTATATTATCATCTGTTTGTTTTTAACATTTCATTGCCACTCATTATTCAGATATTAAATTCTTTATGTTCTTATACAAGATTTGTCCGATAAGTTCATGTTCCAAATCAAAGGTTATAATTAAATAATTTAAATAATGATATTTTTATAATATATATCATATTTATTTATTAAATTCATGTTTATAATTATGTTTTAATGAAGATCATGTATAATTAATCTCATCATATCGTGGATACGGTAGGACGAACGTACACATGAATGATGATATAATTCCCAAAATTGTTAATGGTATTGAAGTAGATGGTGTATATTATTTATGAATTAGTATCATGTTATTATAATCATATATAGTTATTATTTCTATCATTATACACATCCATGTAAGGTGGTGGTAAAAAATAGATTAGACCATAGTGTGAAGAAGGTATGACGTATGTACACACGGGCAATGAATTCATTTTTCATTGGATGGTTAGAAGGTGAAATATTTTTCATCTATATGTATATTAAAATATCATTATATGAGTGATTATGATTTTATTAAATTATAATGTGACAAATAAAGGCGAGGAATTAGAAAAAAAATGAGGTTTGAAAGAATCGGTAGAAAAATTTAACTCTTCCTCAAAGCGCTTCCTCTAAATATCCTCTAAGATAACTAGGGTTGGTATTTGAAAATGAAAAAAACCAATTAAATGAAAATAGGGATTTGGGAAGGAAAAAGGGTCAGGGATGTACAAGATTTAAGGCTCCAAATTAAGTGAAGTGGTGATAGAGGAGGTTCCATTTTATAATTTAGGTGAGGGGCACTTGTGGAAACTCTATAGATAATAGTTTATAATAAAATCAAACCCTACAAAACAAAGCAGAAAAATTTCCCAATTTCCAATATTATATGAGATAGGTTTTTAGTTTCATCAACAAATAAGTTTTGTACTTGTTATTTTGTAAATGTAAACCATATATTTTCTAATTGACATTTATTAATTCTATTTAATTTTTATTATGTTAATAACATTATAATTATTTAATTATTATAAATATTTACATATATGGTGTTATTTTACCTTAAATTAACATTTACTTAGATTTTAGATCTTATTATTAATAATCTAGAATTTTTAAATATTTTTATAATTTTTAAATAATTTAATAAAATGTTGTTTTTCTGAAATATCAATAGTTTCAATTTGGACACAATTTAGTTGTTTTACTTTAGATAAAATACACCAAAAAGATAAATTGGAAAAAAATTGTTTATACACTCATATAATATCTAAGTGACCTATAAAATTCTGGGAGAACAATAATTAGTTCATATTATATTTCCATAAGTATTTTTAAAACTATTTATTGGATATATCTATTTATGAAATACTTTCAACATCAATATCATGTCGTTATTAATGGTCATAATTAAATTTCTAAAAATTATAAATAAATTTATATGATGTTGGTAGTTATTTTAGATTTCCAGATACTATCTTTAGTTGATATTATCTTCTATTTATACATATATAAAAATTAATATACTTATATAAAATGAGATTGTAACATTTTTTCGCATTCATTAGTTTTTATTATATTCATATCATTTTCATAGCTATGTGCCTATTGAGTGATTCCATTTCTAATAATAGATGATAGGGGTTGAATTTATCCATCCAATGGGATTTTTATAGTGTTGGAACCATGGTCGTTCTATGCATGAATAGGAGTATGGTTTTTGTTTGTTGTTAATCCTTAGTAGTAGTTCAGAATGTGTGCCAGTAAAGTTATTATATAGGTCAAGTGGAAAATAGTATTGAAGGTGGTGTTGTTCTCCAGTGTCTGCCAATTTTTTGGACCTGAAAATTGGAAAATGAAGACATAGGTTGTTGGCAAGAGGAGGTGTTCGCAAAAAGGAAGTGGTGCACAAAATAGTGGAGATGGATTTTTCGCGCAAGATGTGTTTCAGAATCAGAAC
Source organism: Viscum album (assembly GCA_963277665.1). Lineage (NCBI taxonomy): Eukaryota > Viridiplantae > Streptophyta > Magnoliopsida > Santalales > Viscaceae > Viscum > Viscum album. The sequence continues at coordinate 1,540,039,494 of OY728135.1, read as the reverse complement.
GTCAGAAAATGGAAAAGGCATGGTTGTGAAAAAAACATGGAGTTGTGCGTGAAAAACGGTACCTACGTGAAATATTATGCGCCAAATGAAAGGTTTTTCGTGCCACAGGGGGTGTTTCACATGGGGGTCTGAGAGGCCTATAAATAAGAGGTGATCCCCCTTATTCCATATGGCTGAAGACTTAGAGAAGATCCAAGTGCTGATGCACATAAAAGTTTCATGAAAAGGGAGTTGCGCGAAAAATTCCAAGCTGCATGAAATATTATGGAATTCACGAAATATTCCGGATTGCACAAAATATTCCGAGTTTCACGAAAAAAATCCGGCTTGCGCAAAACATTCCAGGCTGCGCAAAAAATTATGATCTGCGCGAAAACTTCTGAGCTACGCAGAAAAGAAGAGGTTGCACAAAAAAGGAATGAAGTTGCGAGAAATATTTTTCCATGAAAGAAACATGTATTTCACGCAAAAGTCAGAACTAGTGCGCAAAGGGTAGGTTCTACGAGAAATCATCAGTGCAACCAGTTTGAATGTTCTGATTATCTGGTTTAGTGGTTCAGTGTGTTTAAGAGCGTCAATTCAAAACTTTGATGCAAGCATAGTCTCTTGTTTAGTAGAGACAAAGACTTTAATGCAAATCTATTGAAGAGACCTTCACGTCTATAAACTTAGTGGGTCTTCACCGAAGGCTATGAGATAGGGTGAGTCAACAGGAGTGACCCGAGGGATGCTTTAGGATATCCAAGAGCATTAGTAAAGGAAGTGAGCCTTGGACAGAGTAACTATTCTCGAACCTTTGTAATCCACAACTTGTGAAGAATAGTGGAATTTGGTATGACTGACACAATATCATCATATGATCCTTGGACGTATCCCTTTGTAGTGAACCAGGTAAAAGTGATGTGTCATATCATTTCTTTTAGTTAGTTGACAGATATAACAAGTTCCTACTAACATGGGAACAAGATCCACAACATCAAGAAGGAAATGACACCCTGATTCACCCCTCCCCTCTCAGGGTGTTCTAGGGTGATTCATATAAGTGTTCAGGTATTTTTATAAAATTATTTTTACCTTAATTTAACTGATTTACCTTCAAAAATGGTGATAAAAATAATTTCCAATGTTACTATTCTTAATTCCCAAAACTAAAAGTATCCTATTAACATAATTTAGACCTACTTATTCCAAATATGGAGTCCATTTTAAAAAATTCATAACATAGATGTCGCAGTAATTATTTTAATATCAGTTCCATGGTCAGAATGAGAGATTAGGTTTTTAAAATCTAAAACATTTTAGAAAATGGAAATGTTTTTACATATGAATTCAATGTTAAATTATTGTTTATAAAATAAATAATATTAAATGATAAAAATATATTATTTTTATACTTTCAAACCATTCAATATTGTAATTTACCAATACAAATTAATAGAATGAAATTTGTTTTCGCTTACAATTTAGTTTGTTTTCACTATTCATCAAAACATGACTGTTATCCAAAAATATCATAAATTCCACCAACGTAAATTTTAATATACCACTCTAAAATTTAATTTTTATGTTTTCATATAAAAATTATTAATGTTTCAAATTCTTATGTTAAAAGGGGTTCTCCATTCAAAGGTGTAAAATTAACCTCTATTTAAAAAAAATTGGGTTTCATACATCAAATAGGGTTTTATTAATACCATTAGACTTGAATATACATTGGATGAGTATAAAAATACCTTATTAAGTATATTTCACACATATATATCTCATTAATTTCATTACCAAAAGTAATTCACTGGAAAATAAAAATATCTAACTGATTTATACTTTTTTAAATTATTGGTAGCCAAAGAATTCACAATGAATTTTATTAAGTTAGTTATAATTATTATCCCTAACATGGCTATGATATAATGATAATTTTATAATATGGGATTTTCATGGTTCGTTTAAACTCACGATTGTGTGAAAATAATGCTACAAAAGAATAAAAATTATTTAAATAAAATTTCTCATATAAACGTCTAGGTGATACAACCTTTTAGAAAAACTCAACTAATGTTTCTATGAGTTAATGCTGATTTATTAAATGTTTCATTGTTGAGACATAAATAATTAAAACTCCCTTGATCAATACCAATACCTAATCAATGAATAGGTCCAACTATGGGTTACTACAAATGGTTTTTTAAATATTTTCCTATTTTATTACCCTCTAACTAGGTTAACATGAAAGGAAGCTAAATTCATTGGGATAAAATAATGCAATGAATGTTTCCCACAATTGAAAATTGCAATAGTGAATAATCTTATTTTGTCCATGAATTCATAAAATGGTAACATTGATTTCAAAAGTAAATATTTTTTTAAATAATATGGACATGTTTAAATATAGAATTATTATATAATTTACTATACATCACCTTAGGTGAAACATCCTCACCTAAATTATCGAATACATGAACTTGGGATATAATCATTTTTTTTATTTAAATTATATAGACATCATTTATATGGATTATAGTGTGAAATATATAATGTTAATTAATTATTGAATAATATATAAACTGAGAAATATTTGAACATGAGATAAATTACATGGTGGAAATAGATTATGGATTGTGAAAACACCATTCCTTTTTATCTTGGAAAAGTAAACATTTTTTATAATACATTATTCTAGGATAATAATTCATTAATGACTATAAGTAATTTCTAATAAGATCTACTAGTAAAGGATTTGTTGAATATTATTCTAAAAAATTTTCCTACTAGAAAATCCTTCTTTTTTCATGTTTATTGTAGTAAAAATTGTTAGACAGCAATAGAAATTCTCAAAAAGAAGATCATGGTTTGAAACAAAGAGTATAATCATTAAATAAGATAATTTTTCTAGTGTTTACATCTGATGAATAGTATTTTTTAGATTTGTAATGGTATTATCTATGCCCTGGGATTCCATGTTAAAGATTTAATTTTTGAGGGAATCACATAGATCAATATTTTATCATCCATCCCAGTAGCACTGTAATGTATAAAAATTTTGGAACATTTCTAGAGGGATGAAATCAAATGAGATATAATTTAGTTTAGCAAGAAATGTTTCAATTTCAAAAGGATTAATAAAAAGTGACATTACTAAGAAGATTCTTCAGCCTTTTCGAGTAACGGAGTATAAATAGAAAATTATATAAATGGATTACATGGTCATATTTTAATGAAAAATCACGGTAATACTACAATTTAGGTCTTTTTTGATGGATTAACAAAATCTATGAATCATCATACACTTAGTGATAATATATGTTTATAAGATCTATTCATTATTTCAAATATATCATCGGATTGAATGTGGTCCCTTATATTATTTTATCTGACCATGATCACAAGTTAATTTCTATTTTTTGGAAGTCTTCACAAGTCATTGAGTACTTGATTTAATTTTTGTAATTCTTTTCTTCCTTAACAGAATGGGTAGTTAGAGAAAATGATTCAAAATATGGAAGACATTCTCTGAAGTTGTTTAATAAATTACCATGGATGTTGGCATTAATATCATTCATTAGAAGAGTTTATTTATTATTAATTTTTAAATTAAAATATACATATGGTAAATTTGGATTAATTGTATAAAAATCAGTGGTGATCTACATATTTTTTACATGATATAGGTAAGAGAATGTTTTTGGGACAATTATTAGTATAATATATGGTCTAGAGTGTTATGGTAAAAAAACTAATATGAAGAGGCTCAAACTGGGGAGAAATATTATACAGATAACTGGAGGAATGATCTTTCATTCAACACTAAAGCATATGTTTTTTCTAAAGTATCTCCATGAAAAGAATTACTAAATTGGTTAGAAATGGAATAATCTATCCAAGGATCATGGAACTTTATGGAATCCATGATAATGTTGGGTAATTATTCTAATGAGTGTCATTTACATCAATTTTATCCAATGCATGTGATGTGGTTCATTTTTCATTTTTATCAAAATATGCACAACATGCACCTCATGTTTTGATCCCTAAAGTAGATCAGTTGAAGGAGATCCTTTCTTATGAGGAATAATTTTTTATGATACTTTACTACATTGAGAAAGGGTTATAGAATAAGTTTATATACTATGATGACCTTTTATGATAAAACCACTTGATCAAGGAAGAAACATGTGAATTATATAATTATATAATGGAAATATATCCTGGTATGTTTATGTGTTGAATAAAATTATGCGAACACTATTTAAAAATAGTGGAAGAATGTAAAATTTGAAGAAATTTTGATAGTAGATCAATTTTATGTTCATGAATTTTATTTCATAGAGTTATATTTATATTATGGATATTTAATAAATTTTTAAGAAAATAGGAATAGTTTTATTTTTTCTATATTTATTAAAATTTATTACATGGTTTTATTGAAAATAATTATTTCGAATTTTTTTTCTTAATTTAAAAAAATTAAATAAATTTTTTATTTAAATAATTCAAATTTATTTTAAATTTTTTTAGAATTGTTTAAAAAGGATTATTTTGAGTGAATTATAAAAAATATTTATTTTTATGAATGTTTCCTTTTCTATCCAAGTATTTAGATGACATCAATTTTTTGGATTATTCATAAATTTAAAGTAGTTAATTTTTACTATTAACTTTTCATCCAATTTCATTATAATTAATATTAATATTGAAATTGGTATTAAAACATTTTTATACTAATATAGATGTTTTTACTAGAAAGCCATTTTCCATCGTGTTTTGTGGGTTTGTTTGTAAATTAAATACTATCACTTATAGAAATTTAATTTTTTAAGTTTTATCCAATTTTTAATGAACATGAATAAATATTTTAATGATATTACTTTCACTTTTGTTCATTATGAATTGAAACATTGGTGAAAATTCAGTTTCAACGGTAAGAGTTAAAATGGGTTTAGAAGGTTACAACTAAAAGAATAATGGAAAGATGTCCTATAAACTATTATAATTACTATTTTATAGTTATATTTCTAACCTAGAACATATTATATTTAAATAATTGTCCATTTAGGAGACAATTTATTGGATTAATATATTAATATATTTTTATCATCTGAAAAATTATATGTTTGTCCCCCACTATCTTATAAAATGACACAAACTCTTCTCTTTTATTGACATTTCCAGAGCCATTAATCTATGATAATAACAACCCATATACCTTCCTAGAATCATATCCATGTTCTTTAGGGGATATTATTTCCAAAATATAAGCTATATAGTGGTTAAGGGATAAATAAAAAGATGTTGTTTTAAGATTACTTTTAACTTTTAACTAAATGTGTACTTTTTATTTACTCATCCACATCCTTAAAAAATCATCAAAACATTTTAAATTTTTTCTAAAACAATATATCCCATATAATTAAACGATAATAGGTGGATTTATTATCATTAAGCTGTTTAATTATTCAATCAAATGGTAAATGAAAACATATTTTGTGGGTATGGGGGACTACTGCTTAACGAATCGATATAATTCCTTTTCAATCATCAGTTCTTATTAATGGTTATAATGAATAATTTATTGTACATATATTTATACATATGTTATTAATGACATTATAATATTTATTAAAAGAATATATATCAACTTTTTTTACCTTTACATCCACTAAAAAAATGATAACATCAATGGTGAATATGCGTGTATTACAATCTCTAGGAAGCGATGTGATTTTGTTCATTTCGGAACAACTTGATTGCATCTTTGATCCTTGGGATGTATTCATCCCCCCTATGAAGGTTTCCAAAGGTCATGGGATTTCTTATGTTCAGGTTGTGGAGAAAGAGATAGATGAATAGATATCTATGGTGAAGATAGATCTAGTCAAATCATTCGCATCTCGTTGTAGGTTTTCCTCAAATCTTCATCAGACCTCGATGTCATTACAAAATAAAATCACAAAAAATTGTCATATAGATTTTGTGGAAGAGAATCCAAAAATTTTTGATGATCACATTGAGGATTGATGGTTGTCTCGTCTTGATCAGATTTCAGTCCCGTGACGGGAATCCCTATTGACGGTAGATGACTTCAAGTATCAGCTTCTTCAATGTTGGGGTTTTTAGTGACTAGCGCTTGATTTCCCTTGGGGAAGTTATATATCATATTTTATTTCCATCCAAATGACATAAATGTTTTTCAGGGGGATTTGGTCTGGGACCTTTGAATCTTGGATTTTTCATTCATTGGCAATGGGACCCCTTATCATACCCTTTTGTGATTAAGGTATCTTACACACAAACATGGATTGGAATTAGAGTCCTTATTTAGTTCTTTTTTAATCTGTAAATATTGCTGGACGTTTCTTCTATTGTAGGGTCTCCTATTAAGGTAGACAATGAAACATAATGCTCTAGGTTTTTTAAAAATTTCTCATTTCATAGTTGAGGTTTAGCAAGTTAATAAGTTGATTGGTAAAATGTTTCTTGTTTCTAGTAATTTAAAGCTTCAACATTCAATTCAATATGAATGGATACATAATTTTTGTGAATCATGACTTTGTATTAGTCACTAACATGATCAATAACAAAGGAACATACATTTTTCTCATTTTAAATTTCAAGGACACAATTTTGATCAGTATAATAGGGTATATCTGGGCAATAGACAGGTTGTGAATAAGGTCTTTAGGAAGGAGGATACTTATTCCTTTATTGAGGTACTCAAACAAGGCTTCAACGAGGCCCCAATTAGTGTGGATACCTTATAAATTTTTCCACCGCAACATTAGGATTATGTGTGTTGATTCAATAAGGTTTTCCTTATGACTTTTCCATTCCTTCTTGTTTTGAAAATCACAAACACGTTATCTTAAGGAAAGTTGCTTCTATAAGAAAAATTGCATTCATAAGGAAAATCACTTTTATAAGGAAAATCGTTTTCTTAAGGAAAATTGCTTTCATAAGAAAAATGATTTCTTAAGAAATTGCTTTTATAATCAAAATATCTTTTATAAGAAAAATTATCCTTATCTTATTTTCATCTATATTTTATTAAGTATGAGATTCAAATTCATTTCTATTTTTTCGGAATTTTTGAAACTTTGATATAAAGCATTCTGTTTTAGGATTCGGATTCTGGATAAGAACTATAAGGAAGTTTCATTCCGAATTCCGGATATGAACTCTGACTAAGTTCTATTCCAGATTCAGGATACGAATTCTGAAGAAGAATTCTCATTACGAATTCTAATGAAGAAATCTCATTTCGAATTCCCATTACGAATTCCAATGAAGAATTCTCATTACGAATTCTGTTGACGAATTATCATTACGATTTCTGATGACGAATTCCTATTCCGAATTCTCATTCTAAATTCACCTATTAAACAGAATTTGAGTATCTTTGTTTTATACATTCTGAATTAATTCAGACTCCGAAAAATATCTTTGTTAGACTCCGAACTTTTATATTGCTTACACTTCTAAAATTTTTCTACTCTTATTATTTTCATTACACTCCGAACCTTTACTCCGAAGGGTTCATTCCGAACCTTTGAGTCAGAATTAAAACGATGTCGTACATTCTGTTACACTTGTATTGTTTTAAAACGATGTCGTATGTTTTGTTATAAACTAACCGTTGTCTAAGTGACACGTGTACAGGTCCCTCCGATCTTTAAGGAAAATATGACTGTTGGAGAAGGAGTCGACCTTACCTATAAATAGGAGCTCATTTGAAAGAGCTCGTGGCTGAAAAAAATACTGAAAGGCTGACTAATTTGATTGAAGTGATTTCTAGAGAGAGAGACTCTTATTAACTCTCAAAGCTTCATGCAACTCCGAATGTTGGTGATTACATTCGAGGGATTCAGGGGATAGGAAGACAGAGGTGCCGACTACCTTGAAGTTCGAGGGCTTCCTTGCTGAGGAAGACAGAGGTTGCCAACTACCTTGAAGTTGAGGGCTTGAGGGGATATCAAGACAGAGACTCCGATCTTCGTATCGAGGGCTTACCCTGGTGTGGGTAAGACAGACTTGCTTGAAAGTATAAATCAAGGGTCATTTATCCAAGGTTGTTGGATACCCTTCTCTTTGGGTTAAAAGACTTACATCTTGTTACCTGTAGTTTTACTACTTGTTTATATTCTGCTGCATTTTGTAATATAAGGAAAGTATAACTTTCTTATACTTCCTTACTTGTACTCTGTTTCTTTTAGATTCTATACGCTTTAAGGTAGAATCTCATATTGTAATCTTTTGTTAAGTGTCAACTTCCAGAACCATATTTCCAGAACCTACGTTCGGAATCTCTTTCCAAGTTTGCTTTTGGAATTAGAGGTGTTGTGAATCTACTAAGTTTAACTTTGTTAAACTTAGCCATTTCCTTTGCTTAAGGAATATATAGTTATTCTTAACTAACTTTAGAGGTTCCAAAGGAATTTTTAAAGTTTACAATTCACACCCCCTCTTGTAAATTGAGCATCTACATAACTATTTTGATCCTATATTTGGTATCAGAGGTTGGAAACCTCTTACTCTATACCAATCTTAAAATTGGTATCAGAGCAGGTCTCTGAAATACTTATACTCACGAATAAGTTTTTCTTTCTCACTTTCTCATTCTGAACTTTACCATTCCGTTTCCCATTCCGAACTTTGTGATTACGAACTTTTTCTACTAACAAGGTTGTGTGCAAAGTTATTTTAAGTATGGCAGGAATTAATTTTGGTTCAATTGATAATCTAAATCCGACAAGACCGCCAATCTTTGATGGTAATGACTATGAATACTAGAGAGACCGTATGAAGACTTTTGTTATCAATACTGGAGTAGACAACTTTGTTATGCTTACTGGTGATTATAAAATTCCTGACGAGGAAGTTAGATCTTTTACTAATCAAGAAAATCAAGAATATCAACTAAACTATAAGGTACGCAACACTTTACTATGTTCAATGACTAGAAATATATATAGCCAAATTTCTTCTTGTGAAGCAGCTAACTGTATATGGAAGAAGTTAGAGATTACACACTTTGGGACTTCCAAAGTGATTGAGACTAGAAGAGCTATGCTTAGAGCTGAATATCATGGCTTCAATTTTCTTTATGGAGAACCTATCTGTAAAGTTCAACAAAGATTTATGACTATTGTCAACATTCTACAGTCTATAAGAGAGAATGGTTTAGATGATGAAGCTCTTGTGTATAAAATAATTGATATTATGCCCAATGAGTGGGAATCCAAGGGAACAGCTATAGATGAGAACAGGAAGGTCACTCAAATTACTCTTGATGAATTATTTGGAACTCTTCTACAACATGAAACTAGAATGAAGAGAGATGCAGACAACATCAAGAAGAAGAATGGAAACGGTACTATTGATTTTACTACAACTTCAAATCAGATGAAAGCTAAGACTCCTGAGAGAGTAACCAGATCCAAGTCTAAGAAAGTTATTTTCCAATCCGAATCAAGTGAGAGTGATGTTTCAGAAAATGAATTAGCAAATCTTGCTCGAAGGATGAACAAGATAGCCGGCCAGAGAAATTTTCAATCTAAGTATTAGAAAAAGGAAAGGAAAGTTAAGAAAGATGGAGAAGTTACTTGTTATGAATGTAAAAGAGATGGACATATTAGACCAGATTTCCCTATGCTCAAAAAGGAAGAAAGGAAGGAAAGACATTTAGACAGGAACAGAAAGAAGTATTATAAAGTTAAAGCTAAGAATGTTCTGAAAGCTAATGACACCTGGAGTGCCAGTGGTGGTGACTCTTCAGATGAATCTTTTGATTATGAATCTTCAGGACAGAAGAATCTTGGTCTTATAGCCAGATTACCTATTGATAATCATTGTCTTATGGCTAAGGTACAAAATGCTGAATCTTTGACCAATGTTTCTTTAAATTGTAATGATAGTAAGTATTATAACTCTTCTGATGAAGAATCATCTTCTGATGAAGAAAATAGTTTACCCACTTATGAAGAAGTCTCTAGGTTTGCTGAACTTCTTGAGATTGAGAATTCCAAACTCAATAAGAAACTTGATAAGGAAAACTCTAGGAATTCTATTCTTACAAAAGAGATATCAGATCTTTCTAAAGATCATGATATGAAAAATACTGATTTTGAAAATATTTCAAAAAATCTTGAGGAAGTAAGTTCTGAGAAGAACAAACTTTCTAAATAATTAGAAAACGTAATTTCTAAGAAAAATGTTTTCGAGCCAAACTCTAGTTCTAAAACTAATGATTTTGAGGATAAAAACTTGGTTGTAAAACTCAAGTCCGAAATTTTTTCCTTAAAGAAGTGTTTATCAAACTTTACCCATGGTAAAGAAAATTTTGATAAGATGTATTCCCAAATACGACCTTTAATAAATAAATCCGGATTTGGTTATACCCATGCAAAACCTATTTTTAGTAACAATTATTTTGTTCCTCAAAGTGCCGCATTTTGTACTAAGTGTCAATGTGGTGGTCACTGGGCAAAGAATTGTTCCTTAAACAAAATCCAATCTCTAGGATTTCACAAAGCTTACTTTTCTAAGAAGATGTGGGTTCCTAAAATTTTATTGTATGGAAATCTCGGATCCAAACAAGTTTGGATTCCGAAAATCTAATTTTCTTATTATTTTCAGGAAAACAAAGAGAGTACCAGCAACAATACATGGTACATGGATAGTGGATGTTCCCGGCACATGACTGGTAAGAAAATTTTTTTTGAAAAGATTATCAAAACGAAAGGAGGAAAGGTAACTTTCGGAGATTATGCTAAGGGAGAGATTGTTGGTATTGGTAATATTGTTTTTCTTGGTAAAACCTTGATTTCAAATGTTCTTTTTTTTAAGGGTCTTAAGCACAACCTCATTATCATAATTCAGTTATGTGATGAAGGTTACCTTGTGAATTTTAGGAATGATAAGTGTTTAGTTCACAATTCCAAGGAAGAATTTATTCTCTCAGCCAATAGGCAAGAGAATGACTACACTTTGAACCTAGAAGACCTCAGGAGTCAAGATTTACCTTGCTTAAGTGCAATGGAAGATCATTCCTGGTTATGGCATAGAAGATTAGGACACTGTAATATTAGAAACCTATGTAAACTCTCTAAGAAAAACTAGTTAAGGATCTACCAGAGCTTAGATTTGATTCTTCTAAAGTTTGTGATCCTTGTCAATATGGAAAGCAACATAAATCTAGTTTTAAGTCAATCGGTGAAGTCTCAATAACCGATGCATTACAGTTAGTGCACATGGATCTTTTTGGTCCAACACAAACTGGAAGTATTGGAGGCAAATACTATGTGTTTGTTCTAGTTGATGATTACACTAGATTTACTTGGGTCTATTTTCTAGCAAAGAAATCTGAAGCTTTTTCCTATTTCAAAAGTTATAGAGCTCAAGTTAAAAATGAGAAAAACCTTCCATTTAAAACTATTCATAGTGATCATGGAGGAGAATTTCAAAATTCAGATTTTGAAACTTTTTGTAGTAAGAAAGGTATTACTCACAATTTTTCAGCACCTAGAACTCCTCAACAGAATGGTTTAGTTGAAAGAAGAAATAGAATTCTTCAAGAAATAACTAGAACCATGTTGAGTGAATATTCTATTGCTAGACATTTCTGGGCTGAAGCTGTAAGTACTTCTTGCTATACTATAAATCGAGTTTTGATTAGACCTCTTCTTAATAAAACTCCTTATGAGTTATGGAATGGTAGAAAACCAAGACTTTCTTACTTCATGGTTTTTGGTTGCAAAGTATTTATTTTGAATACTAAAGATAATTTACATAAATTTGCACCAAAATCAGATGAAGGAATTTTCTTAGGATATTCCACAACCTCTAAGGCTTATAGAGTTTTTAATAAAAATACTTGTACTATTGAATAAACAGTACATGTAAAATTTTATGAATCAGATCCATTTGTTTTTAAACCATCCCATCCTTCTCCCTCAGATGTGTTTTCAAAAACTGATTGTCAAAAATTGATAGAAGAACCTTCTGATAAGGAAATTGTTCTAGAAGGTACTTCTGAAACATTTACCCTAGAAGACTTTCTACCCTATGTTGATGAACGGGTTCTACAAAACCCAAATCAGGTGTTTCTTAAGAATCATCCCAGTGATAGTATCATTGGTGATGTAAACCAACCTGTAAGAACTAGAAGTTCCTTAAGAAATGAAGTAGAACATCTAGCATTTCTTTCCCAATTAGAACCTAAAAGCACTGATGAAGCTTTAGGTGATGATGATTGGATCAAACCCATGCAAGATGAACTAAATGAATTCGAAAGGAATAAAGTTTGGACCTTGGTTGAAAGACCTAAGGAAACTTCTGTTATTGGAGTAAAATGGGTTTTCAGAAATAAATGTGATGAAAATGGAGTCATTGTTAGAAATAAATCTAGACTTGTTGCTAAAGGCTATAATCAGCAAGAAGGAATAGACTATGAAGAAACCTATGCTCTAGTAGCTAGACTTGAATCTATCCGTATTCTACTTGCCTTTGCAGCTTTCTTTTATTTCAAACTTTTCCAAATGGATGTGAAATGTGCTTTTCTTAACGGTTATGTTCAAGAGGAAGTTTTTGTAGAACAACCTCCTGCCTTTGAAGATACAAAACATCCTGATCATGTTTTTAGACTTACCAATGCTTTGTATGGCCTTAAACAAGCCCCACGAGCATGGTATGATAGACTCACTGGATTTTTGCTTCAAAATAACTATGTTAAGGGAAATGCAGATCCAACCCTTTTTATAAAGAAAGATAATAAAAAAATATTGATTATTCAAATTTATGTTGATGACATTATATTTGGTTCAACTCAGCAATCTTTGACTGACTCTTTTGCTAGTCTAATGAAATCTGAGTTTGAAATGAGTATGATGGGTGAGTTAACATTTTTCCTTGGTTTTCAAATTTCTCAAAAACCAGAAGGAACCTACATATCTCAACATAAGTATATTAAATATCTTCTTAAAAAGTATGGTTATGACAACACTAATAGTATAAGTACTACCATTGGTACCTAAAACTCTTTAGATCTTGACGAAACTGGGAAACCAGTAGATCAAACATCTTGTAGAGGTATGATAGGAAGTTTACTTTACTTAACAGCTATTCGACCAGACATAATGTTTTCAGTATGCTTATGTGCAAGATATCAATCCAATCCTATGGAATCTCACTTAAAGGCAGTAAAAAGAATTTTTCGCTACCTTAAGGGAACCATGGATCTTGGATTATTTTATACTTCTGGGAATGATTTTGTTCTAAAAAGCTTTTCTGATGCTGACTTTGGTGGATGTAGAATGGATAGAAAAAGTATATCTGGAACTTTTCATTTCTTAGGAGATTCTTTAGTTTCTTGGTCCTGCAAGAAGCAACATTCTGTAGCACTCTCCACTGCTGAAGCTGAATATGTAGCAGCTGGACGTTGTTGTGCACAAGTGTTGTGGATGCAAGACACACTCACAGACTATGGCTTGAGTTTTACTAAAACTCAAATTTTGTGTGATAACACAAGTGCCATTGCCCTCAGTAAGAACCCTGCACATCACTCACGTGCAAACCTCATAGATATTAGACATCACTTTCTTAGGGATCACACACTTAAAGGAGATATTATTCTTCAGTTTATCGGAACACAAGAACAACTTGCTGATATTTTCACAAAATCTTTGCCTTCTGATAGATTTGAATATATTAAACAGAAGTTAGGAATGATAACCGTAAGGTAATCTTTCTTAATTAACTTTCTGTTGAAAAAATCTCCTTACAGTAATAAACTCCTTTTCATAGGGGGAGTACATTTGATTGTTTGGTTAACAAAATTTTTCAAAATTTTGTTTTCAAACTTTTCGGAACGAAGATTTCCGGAATGGAGATTTCCGGAACTACAATTTTTCCTAAATGGACATATTCGTACAGAATACTTCTGAAATGGAAGTGTTCGTATTGAAAATTTCTGGAATGGAAAATTTCATACTAAAATTTTTCATAACGGAATTTTCATACTAAATTCTTCGTAATGAGTTTTTCGTACTAAGTTTATTTTCCATAGTAAAATTTTTGCAAAATCTATCTTCTCATAATAAAGTTTTTTTTCAAGTCTTTGTTATATTACCCATTACGAATAATCCTCCTAATCTAATCCGAAAGGTATGATTACCTTACTCAAGTTTTTGTAGTCATATTTTACTTGCTGGCATTTTCTTGTATTATGTTTTCAGATTTTAATTTTCTTAATTCCTTGTTTAAATAAAAAACATCACAAAGATCGGATTCTAGTTTTCAACCGTCAGATCTGATCTCAGCATATCACAACTGTTAGATCAACCGTCGAAGTTGAACCGTCTTTTCATTGCCTATATAAAGAGGACCCAAATACTCGTCCCACATCGATTTGAAGCTCTCGCGTCCCGAAGCTCTGCCCCTATGTTTTAAGCCCGTTCCGAACTACAGTTCTCTTCCTTCCGAACTTCTCAGAGGATTACAGATCCGAATGTCTGTGGAGTTAGCGTCTCAAGAAATGTCATCCACTAAGCCTATTTTGCAATGGTTAGTTTACAGAGAAAGGTTAGTCCATCCGGATTTCTTCAACAACTATGATTCTCTTATTTCAAAGAACATTTAGTTGAATGGATGGGAAGATGTTGCTGTATCCAAACTGGGGACTCAAGATGATGTTTTTACAGAGTTACTTGTTGAGTTCTATGAAACAGTTTCCTTCTTCCTGGAAGATAATAGGGAGATGTTTTTTTAAGTCTTATGGAAAGACCTACAAACTTTCTTATACCAAGGCAGCAAGCTTGGTAGGGTTTTCCTATGAAGGAGAAGCCGAATTTATTTCTCATGTATTTCCGGACTCTAAGGGTATCTTCGACAAGGAAAAATCCTTAGAAACTCTCGGACTGGCTGATGACAAGGCTCCGAATATTGCAAGGCTATCCACAAACTTCTGGATTCTAGAGTTGTGGGTGCAAGGGCTTATCGTACTGAGGAAAGGTGATAAAGACAGGTTGAAGAAGAGTGAGATATATATCGTAGATTTTCTGATAAATCTAAGGACGTTTAACTTTATGAGGCACATTATTATAAACATTGAGAATCTTAAGAAAGGAAATCTCAGAGCTCATATCGTAATGTACCCAGCAATATTATCAAAGTTGATAGTTCGGTGCCTTGAATCTTTCAAGGAAGCTTGCAGATCTAAGCCAAGGGTTTGTAAAATTTTGTTGGTTAGTGATGACACCCTTAAGAGGATGGATGTGGCTTTCAACAAGGAGATTGGTGAGTTCGTTGATTTGCCTAATCAAGAAGAAACTGTTCTGAAGGCTGCTGAACCAGAATCATCCAAACCAGTAAAGAAAAGAAAGTTGAAGGAAGTTGCAACTGAAGTCGAAGATCCTAAGTCTAAGGAAGTTCAGACCGCACCTCCCAAACCAAAGAAGAAGAAGGCCTATCCTGATGAGGTTGTTGCGAAGTGGAGAACAGATAAAAAGAAAAGGAAAGAAGGGGATCCGCAGTTCGGATTGGACCCTGCAAAAGCTAAGGCCCTGAAGGAGAAAACTGCTGATGAGCTTCAAAAACAAGTAAAGGAAAAGAAGCTTAAGAAGAAGATGTCAGAAGGCGAGGCAGTCCAAGCTTTGTTGAAATTTAATGAAATAGTATCCGGAAGCATTCCAGTTCCAGGATCTTTCTCCTTGTAATCTCTACCTGAGACTCCAGGAAGAAACCTTGATTTTCCAGAAGAGACTAAAGCTGAGCAGGTTGAGCAAATCGAGTAGATTCAGCAAGTGGGTGAGGAAGAAGAAGTTGCTGAAGGAAGTGGTGAAACAAGAGATCTTTTGAAACAAGTGGATGATTATAAAGGATCACCTTCGGAACATCTATCACTCCGAACTTCAGAGGCTGAATCCTCTAAGTTAGCAACTCCAGAGAAGGATAAGAATGAAAAAGATGTTGTTCAAAAAGTTGTTGATGAGATTGTTCAAGTGTCTACTGGCGAGCAGAAAACTCCTGATCAAGAATCAATTCCGAAAAAAGACAAGGGAAAGCAACTCCTTGTTGAAACTCCAAAATCAGTGGCTAGCAAGAAAAGGGAATTTGGTGATTCATCTAAAAGGAAGTTGGAGCTTATTGGGGAAGAAAACTCTCCAAGCAAGATTTCAGATTCAGAGTCATCCTCGTTGGTGCATGACTTTGTTGTTCAGTCCTTATAGAAGTTGGTGGGAACCATTCCGACCTTCTCTAGTATTGACTCAAGATGCCAGATGCTCCAACATGCTCTAAATCAGAAAACTGACTCTGTATCTATGGTTATGGACAAGTGCGTTGAGATTGAGGCTCAGTTCAAAACGTTTTTTGTTGGTTATGAAGATCATAGAAGATCTTGCAAGAGGATGACAAACTGGTCGAAGAAGACCATGGAAGATATGAGGTTGTTCGATGAGTTTCAAGATAATGTTAAAGATGCTTTTGAAACCGAGGACAAGAAGATAAATGAGTTAACTACATCCTTTGAAGAGAAGTTGACAGAAGAAAAGAACTTCCGGATTCAAGAAGTGAGAGATCTAAATGGGAAGCTGAATTCCGTTTCTCAAAACTGGATGTTTGAAAGGGATCATCGGATTGATTTTTAAGAAAGGATGAAGGCTCAGGAAGAAAATATCAAACCTCAGGAAGAAAAGATGAAAGCCCAAGATGAAAAAATTGAAGCTCAATCCGCAAGAATAATTGTCTTTGATAAGAAAGCTGAAGAAGATCATAAAGACCTGAAGAAGATCAAGACTATTCTAAAGGGGCTCATGACGAAGGAAAAAGATCCGAAATAACCAAATCTGATCTTTTTGTTGTATTCTTTTTGTTGCTGAGATTTCAAATTTAATGAAAGTCGTGCTTGTAGTTTCTATTGTTGTCATTACTAATTTTTCCGGTACTTTGTTATTTTTTTCTATTCCCTCCAATTCTTTTTGAAAATCACAAAGGGGGATAAGGAAAAGATCCTTAAGAAAAAGAAGAACTCTAATAAGAGTTTATCAAACGGGGAGAAGAAAAAGATCCTTAAGAAAAAGAAAAACTCTAATAAGAGTTTGTTTAAGGGGGATATTTTTCATTAAATAAGACCTTCTTATTTATCATTCCGGAAATCTGAATACGATCCGTAGAGTTTCAAAGCCTAAGGGGGAGTTAGTCGTATTCATCAATATCCTTAGAGAAAAGGGAGATAAGCCTTAATGTTTTTCTTTCTTCTTATAATTTCTTTTTCGTAAGAATGTTTGTGCTTTCCAAAAAGGGGGGAGATTGTTGAGTCAATAAGGTTTTCCTTATGTCTTTTCCATTCCTTCTTGTTTTGAAAATCACAAACACCTTATCTTAAGGAAAGTTGCTTTTATAAGAAAAAATTGCTTTCTTAAGGAAAATCGCTTTTATAAGGAAAGTCGTTTTCTTAAGGAAAATTGATTTCATAAGAAAAATGCTTTCTTAAGAAATTGCTTTTATAAGCAAAATCGCTTTTATAAGAAAAATTATCCTTATCTTATTTTCACCCATATTTTATTAAGTATGAGATTCAGATTCATTTCTATTTTCTCGGAATTGTTGAAACTTTGATATAAAGCATTCTGTTTTAGGATTCGGATTATGGATAAGAACTATAAGGAAGTTTCATTCCGAATTCCGGATATGAACTCTGACTAAGTTCTATTCCAGATTCAGGATACGAATTCTGATGAAGAATTCTCATTACAAATTCTAATGAAGAAATCTCATTCGGAATTCCCATTACGAATTCCAATGAAGAATTCTCATTACGAATTCTGTTGACGAATTCTCATTACGATTTCTAATGATGAATTCATATTCCGAATTCTCATTCTTAATTCACCTATTAAACAGAATTTGAGTATCTTTGTTTTATACATTATGAATTAATTCAGACTCCGAAAAATATCTTTGTTATACTCTGAACTTTTATATTTCTTACACTTCTAAAATTTGTCTACTCTTATTATTTTCATTACACTCTGAAGCGTTCATTCTGAACCTTTGAGTCAGAATTAAAATGATGTCATACATTCTGTTACACTTGTTTTGTTATAAAACGATGTCGTATGTTTTGTTATAAACTAACCGTTGTCTAAGTGACACGTGTACAGGTCCCTCCGATCTTTAAGGAAAATATGACCGTTGGATAAGGAGCCGACCTTACCTATAAATAAGAGCTCATTTGAAAGAGCTCGTGGCTAAAAAAAATACTGAAAGGCTGACTAATTTGCTTAAAGTGATTTCTAGAGAGAGAGACTCTTATTAACTCTCAAAGCTTCATGCGACTCCGAATGTTGGTGATTACATTCAAGGGCTTCCGGGGATAGGAAGACAGAGGTGCCGACTACCTTGAAGTTCGAGGGCTTCCTTGCTGAGGAAGACAGAGGTTGACAACTACCTTGAAGTTGAGGGCTTGTTGGGATAGCAAGACAGAGACTCTGATCTTCGTATCGAGGGCTTACCCTGGTGTGGGTAAGACAGACTTGCTTGAAAGTATAAATCAAGGGACCTTTATCCAAGGTTGTTGGATACCCTTCTCTTTGGGTTAAAAGACTTACATCTTGTTACCTGTAGTTTTACTAATTGTTTATATTCCCCTTCATTTTGTAATATAAGGAATGTATAACTTTCTTATACTTCCTTACTTGTACTCTGTTTCTTTTAGATTCTATACGCTTCAAGGTAGAATCTCATATTGTAATCTTTTGTTAAGTGTCAACTTCCGGAACCATATTTCCGGAACCTACATTTGGAATCTCTTTCCAAGTTTGCTTTTGGAATTAGAGGTGTTGTGAATCTACTAAGTTTAACTTTGTTAAACTTAGCTCTTTCCTTTGCTTAAGTAAAACATAGTTATTCTTAACTAACTTTAAAGGTTCCAAAGGAATTTTTGAAGTTTACAATTCACCCCCCACCCTCTTGTAAATTGAGCATCTACATCACTATTTCGATCCTACAATGTGGTCAGTAATGGTGATGTTTTGATTCCCCCCATGAATGTTGTTGTTGACTGCGCTATGGGATTATCTAGTTCAAATAAATCCTTGGATGACAAGGTATATATTGATTCAGACTCATCGGTATCCATTTAGGAAAAGTTAATTTGGAGATGGGTCAGGTAGTGGTGGATTCTTCTCGAAGTAAAGGAATGTTGAAATTTCATGATATTAATGGCTTTGAGATGGTGATTAAATGAACACAGTGATCTCTCTCTGTTGAAGGGACTAAAGGGGTTTCAATGGTCAGGGATTGTCTCGTTGGGAGCTCATTGGTGAACATTGGGCCCATTGACGAGTTTACTGACCATGCTGCTCAAGCTGGAATTGAAACATTTTACCATGATAACACACATCATGGGTCATCTAAACCTATTATCCAGGCAAGTGTATCACCTATTATTGATGAAAATGATGAACATGCTTTGAAAAGAATTTCACAACCTACTGTAAAGTCTAACGTACAACCTGATGCACAGCCTTCCTTGGAGTTGCACCAATTAGATGGGGTTGGATCTATATCTGAATCTATGTATTTTTCATTAAAAACCACCATCAAGCATTCATAGAGGATGGATAAATGTAGCATTAATTTCTTTGTGATGTTAGACTCTATTAATAGACATCAAGTTGAATTTCTCAATATTGATGGTGTTTAGAGTGTGGGTTGTAGTAACTAAATTTTTTTAACTTACCATGTTCAACATTTGGAGTGGTTTTTTCAAAGGAAATGGACCTCAATAAGGTTGTTATTAATTCTATCAATGTGGGTGTACATTTTCTACAAGGGACTATGCATAGGGATTCTATTCAGCATGCACAGTCGGGGGAGGTGAAGGAGGTTTTCCCAACACAATTGATGGAGGTTTTCCAGAATGTACAGAAGAAGGATATCCAGGATTATAAGGGGGTTTTCCATTTTGGATATAAGAAGGTGGTGGTATAGGATGAATATGTTTTCAAGCATAATCCTCAAAAGGTAACAGATGCCATGGATTCTAGTGATGAACCATGAGCTCAAGAGGAAGACACCGTAGATATAGATGATATAATAGATGAGGCACCATATTTATATCCAATACAATGGATAAGAGGGTTTAACCCGATGCCTTGAGGGGGGGAGCTCGTGGTCAGGGCCGGTTTAAAAAGATGTGATTTCTGTTGTTTGTGAAAAATATTCTATCATTTCACTGGTGAGATGTGGTCACTTTTTGAACATTTCCTCCCTGTTCTTGTGCACTATTACATTAAATTAATAAATTTTGGAATCATGGATTTAGAAATCCATGGAGGATCCGTTTTGGTATTATCATTATTCTATAAAGATTCAATTATATAGAAAATTATTCCATCAAGTTAATTAAAAAATTTAAATACTACTCATCTTTATGTTTGGCCTAAAAATGCGTGACTGTAATGTATTTCCCTATTTGTAAACATCATAAATTGTCAGTAATAAGTGAATTATTAATTTATAAAAAAATAATTATAACTTGAATATGGTTCTTTAATTGTTATAATTTTGATCTTTTTGACCAATGTAAACCTACCAACGACTTTTTGGAGTTGAAAACCAAATGTCCTAAAAAATTTCAGAAGTCTACTTTACTAATTAAGAAATTATTTATAACATATATGTATTTAAAATAATTATAAATATAAAAATAGAAAGGGTTATAAATTAAGTAAATAATTGAAATATTTTTATTCTTCTGGATGATAATAAATTTATATTACTATTTTGAATCAAGGTAAGGCATATTTAACAATAAAACAATATTTAAAATTTTTTAAATATTTTTTTCTAAATAAAATTTTTCCATGTATATATTCTTAAATTATTATATGGATTAATTTATATAGAAATAATTTAATTATAAATTAAATTTTATGTCAATTTTTTTAATTTAATTGGATTTTTTTAAAAATGAAAATTTTTGCATATTTTGTAGGTCATTTGGTGACGTTATTTACCTAATGATAAAAGTAATGTTCTATTTTTTCTTATATGGTTCCAATGGATTCTACCCCCACTATAAATCATATTTGATATTTTGATTCAATTATAACAAACAATGTTTTTATTCGTATATGAACTATCCTTCCCTTTCTAATGGTTACGTTAGTTTTAGAAAATGGGTTTTAAAGGAAAGGGATATATCAATATCCAAATATATTTTTCATTTGGGTTGAAAAGTATATTTTGGAGAATTTCATGATGGAAAATGAATGATTTTTCTTGTTTCATGCATTTTATAGTGTTTTGAAATTATTTATGAATGAATTTTGATAATTATATTTCCATAAAAATGGGAATTCATTATATAGATATCTAATACATTGGGAAATAATTACGTTCTCCAGATAATAAACATGGAATTAATCATAATAATTATGTAATTTTAAAGGGTTGTTATAAGGGTTATATGAATATTATTTCTAAATGAACCCACATAAATTTACTATGAATCCTAATAGTTTTTCATGGAAATATTTTTATTTCAAAAGGTCAACTAATGGTATTTTATAAAAGGAATTATTTTCCCTTTGGGGTAGAAATATATATTTTTATGAAAATGCCAGTCATGCATTATCATGATTTCTAATTAAACATCATGATTAGGATTTTTGATTTATATTTTTGTATAATTTTTTTATGAAAAAAAATTGGGTAGTAAATTTGACTTCATGTATAAGAAAAATGATTATTTGTGCTAAAATTTTATTATATTAAAGAAAAACACAGTCTTTATTATCTCAGAGTTATGAAATGGACTTATCGGGTATGTTTTTTATTTTTAATATCTCTTTTTAAATTTTTCCCAATCATCCCACTATTTCAAATTTTATTCATAGGTGTTAAGGTTGAGTAAGACCAATGATGAATTCAAATTGAAAATCTTGTTTATTTTCATGAGTGGAAGATTTTCTTAATTATTAATGTAATTTATTTTCAAAAATCTAATGCTTAGTGAAAGTTTAGACATTTTAATGTAAGAGTTTTTATCTTATATTTATGAACTAATCACTAAAACAGTAAACCTTATTGATTCTTCCATAATCTAGAAAACTAATTCTTGTTTAAAAATAAAATTATGTTTTTAATAAGGATTGTTTCATAGTAACAGATATTATTTGAGAATTATTTTTCATGAAGATATCATCACATCATCATTAAAACATTTTATTTTCCCATTACTGTATTGATTATCTTAATTTTTTATGATAAGTATAAAATATTCGCCACATAAAAAATTAGATTTCATGATTAAAATTAATGAATTCATTTTAAGAAAATAACATTGAATCTATGAAAAAATATATTTTCAAAATATCATATAATATGTTAAAAATGATTGTCTATTATAAATATTTTTATCCTCTTGAAAATAATTTTAAAGACATATAAATTCTTTCAATTTATTTTATGAAATAAAATAAATATTTAAAATAATTTATTAAAATAATAAATCAAATATTCATTTTTATAAAATATTATTTCAAATATTCAATTGTGTATTTTTCAACGCACCCAAAGATCCACTTATTTTATAAAATTTTAGAAAAATAAATATTGTATACTTTTAATAAGCTGGATCCAAATATACTTTCCAATTTTAGAAAATAAATTTTTAAATTGTGTAAATTCAAAATTTTTATTAGATTTAGAATATCAATGTTTTATTACTAGCAATTAATCAGAGTACCGAAATATTTATTTTGGATAAATTAAAATATTCTATTCATTAATTAATTATTTTATTTCATTTTATTTTATTTTCATATATTGTTATTTTAATTTAATTTGTCATTTTATAATTCAATATATGGTTTATTATTCATTTGGTGAAGTATTTATTATAATTATTAGATTAATATTTAAAATACAATAGTTCTAACATTATTATTATATTCATACCTCTTATACATTAATATTATTTCATTTATTAATTTCCCATCCTAGAACTTTTTAGTGTATTCCTTTGTGATATTCGAGGTTTGGGGATGTTATAAGGAGCTTGGGGGATGAATGGTATGGACCAGAGAAAACATTTTTCTAGATAGTAGATGGTTATAGTGTAGCCATTGGTGTCAGAATGTGATTATAAAATGGAAGGAATTACATGTGTTGTTGTTTGGTGGGTCACATCATATATGTTTAGTTGGTATCAAGACATGACTTGGGTAGTGGTAATGTTTTTATATAGTTGAGATTCTAGGAACATCGGTGTTCATCATAACACATATGTTGGAGGTAATTATTCAATGGTTTTTTATATATTATTGTTATCATTTTATTATCAATTGTTTTGAATGTCCCATATTCAATTATATCTAATTTTAAAGAATTAATTATACTTAAATGAGAATATATTAGCGCGATAGGTGGTGTGGTTTTTTGAGGTTTCATAGATCCGACCATAGGGTGTATGATAAATTATTGACGAACTAAAAACATTTGTTTTTTATTGGTATAAAATTAAAAGAACCACTATTTTAATCTATCAAATATTTTTTTCAAACATTGGACATTCTATGGGGAATATTTGGATATTATTTAGCCCCCAATAGAATTTTTTTCGTCCCGATCTATGTAAGATTAAGGATTCCATTTTACAACAAGAATTTTCATTTATTTATCATGAGTTTGTAACTTCTTTCTCTTCCTATGTAATTGTAAATGTGGTATCAGTTTGGTTTGAGGGATTGATTTTTATTATGATTATTTAAATCTAGGTTGGTTCTAGAATTTAATTATAGTATAATGGTATTGTTTTTTTATTTCAGTGATCCTTATACTATGGATTTAGAAACATTGATTATAGACAGGGATTTGAGAACTCTTTTCCTTTATGCATTAAGTTTGGGGGATTTGTACTTTCATTGTAACTATTCAAATTGAAAGGATAAGATAACAAAAATAATGAACCAATATTTATTAAATTAATTGATATTGGGTGAATATCTAGAGGTTTTATATTTATATATTATTACTCATGTGATTGGTATGCATTTTCTTCTGTTGCTAAAAATGTTATTATTCCATAAAATTTTATGGATATTATTAATTTTTTCATTGAATAATATTTTATAAAATTATAAATACATAAATACACTAATTAAATGTTAATATGTTTGTAAATAATTGATATGAAGAGTTTAATTGAAATAGAAAAGTGTTAAACATTGAAAATTATTGATGTATTTTGCGGAAATAATGTTGTGGTGGCCATAGTTGTATGGTTATTGTGGGTCTGTATTATGGAAAATTTCTTGTATTATATGGGAATTTATAAGTCATGAGTATTGGTACATTTTTGGAAGTAGGTTTTTGATTGGTTTGGTTGTTGGTGGGGATTGGTTACTAGGGATATGATTGGTTGTTATGGGATTCATTATGGAATGGTTGGTAGTGGTTTTTTATTATGGTTGGGTTGTTGATGATTTTAAAATCATGTGATGAATAATGATTGATGTAAATATTATTTGTAATGTGTGGTGAAGGAATTTATATTTTCACGATAACAAGAAATGGATATTGTTAAATGGAAATATTGATTTTCTTTTATAATAATATTGAATTATGGATAGAAATTAAACAATGTCCTGTGAAATGAATTGATAATGGGTGAAATAAAACTAGTAAGTTAATAAGAGTTGTTTTTTATTATGTATAAAATGACATGGATAAAACAGTTTCAAATTTCTAGGAAATTATAATGTTTGAGTTGGTTTATTAAATAGTACTTATGATTTTATTTGTATCTTGGGTATAATAATTAGGTCTAGTTATGATTTAGAACTTATAATTAATTGTTATTTGGTGGAATTAGTAATGAGGTGGCTGTGATGGGTTTGGTAGTGCATATTAGTGTTGCCCATATTTTTTTGGCTTCTGTGCTCTTATACCATGATGTATTTTTTTATGATACCTTTATGTACCCCACCCTTGTTAGATAACATTAATTATTTTTGAAGGTTTTGGGTTCTAAGTGTTTTCCGCAATAACATAGGTTAGAGGGAAAATGATAGATGATATTATATTTTTGCTTATCTCTATTATGGGTGTTGTATTGTTTAGTGACGACGCATAGTGGGTGTTATTCAAGGTTGGATGAGAGTATGAGACTAATTTCATCCATGTTCATAGTGCATTATTTAAATGGATATAGATATTTTTTAATATGTGATTATTGGAATGTTGTTGTGAATCAATGCCACCACAAGATAATAGACACTTTTTGGAATATGGTTGGTAGGTCTGTAGCCCAAACCACATAAGTTGTGATTTGATTATTATAACAAATAAAAATAATGGGATATTAAACCCTATGGGTGGTTGGGGGTATTTCCCATGTTTTTTCAAACACCACAATTTCCAAACTAAATTAATAGATCTTCCTATTATTTTATTCCCACAAAAATTGATTTAAGAATCAAACACTATAATTAATTAATTAGAGAATCCCCTTAATTAATTATAATGTGTTGGAAAATTAACTGGGAGGAAGGTGGAGAGTTTAACAAACTTAATAAAGTGAATTGTTGTCACAATAAATGCAGGGGAGATGAAGGGGGGTTTCAAGGGAGATGAATGGTCGGGGCTCATGTGGGCCCCACCTCTCATATATCCACACATGGGTAGTTAGGTTCCACCCTTAACTCCCATTTGTAGGATAAAACTACCATAGATATAAATAAAATTGTATGCTACCAATTTTATTTATTTTATTCTATATTCCCAAATAAAAATTCTCAACCCGCTTAAAATGCAACTGCGGTAAGGGTCCTCTTAAGAAATTACTAGTGATGTGAGTTCATCGATGAACTCAGATTTCAATTCCGATCACCAGTTCAAAAGATAGAAAAACCCGCTCGTTCGTTTACTGAATGTACCTGAGCTAAACATCGGAATTTGATTCCGAGCACACCAGGCCATGGAATTAGGTGTCGTCAAAATCCACAGACTCGTAAAATTCCAAAGAAATTAAGAAAGAAATTTCCTTGAATTTTTTTGTCTTTAAATTACTCCCACATCAGGGATTTACATCCCCGTAAAGATAAAACATAAACTTGGGAAACAAAAGAGGGTACTGAGCATGCATCTGAGCCTCCTGCTCTCATGTGCTCTCCTCGAGGTTCCCATGCTGCCAATGAAAGCGCACAAGAGGAATTGATTGTCCTCGTAGGACCCGCTCTTGTCGATCCTAAATCTCTACTGTAACCTCCGCCAATATATCTCCGTCTTCGATGTCTAGCTCCTCGTGGTTGATGATTTTGGCCATGTCGTGCACAAATCTTCTCAGCTGAGATATGTGGATAATGTCATGCACCCGGTGCAACTGAGGTGGATAGGCTAGGTGGTACGACACCTCGCCTACCCAGATAAGGACCTGAAATGGTCTGATGAACCTCAGAGATAACTTGCCTCCTTTGCCACATATTTTTAGACCTCATTGGGGTGAGACCCATATAAAGACATGGTCTCCATCCTCTAACTCTAGAGGCCTCTATTTCCTGTTTGAAACTAAAAACTAAAAACTCTTTCTGCCACGAGGGTAAGGTTGGCCGACTCAAGAGTGATCGGTCGCACCCTCCTATGCGTGAGTTTATCCTGTGCTACCTGAGTTTCCCTTTTCTCCGACCAAGGGAAAACCCTATCCCAACATTGTAGGTAAACCATAACCTTTTTACCTAATACAGTCAGTTCGAGTATGAACTGTGGATGTCCAGTCCATACCCAAACTAACATCGTAAGGCCTCAGCGCAACCTCCAAGAGGATCCAAGCAAAACTCTCACCTCAAGGGTAAGATCACATTGTCGGTGTAAGAGTGATTATCAAGTATCCTCAAAAAAGTATCTCCAGACGCGAGGTTCAATTCAATGGTTTAACCAGTAACTCTAGGTATGGGACAAGATTCGTGGAAGGAAGGAATGATTCGTACCTATGTCTATTGATACGGCAGCCAGTAGTAGACACAAATTGTGCCTCAAATCATTCTTAGATCCCTTCGGTCATACTCCTTGACTGCATGAAGCTACTCTCTTCCCCTTACCTCCTACTCCCTGATCCTGGAGGAAACTACAAAGCTGGGTGGTTGTAACATGTCGAAATGTACCCACCTCATACTGCTCTCCTAGCTCTGCTTCGACGTCTGCTTCCTAGAAGATTTATCTGTCCATGTCGCATCGTCTTCCCAAAACTTCTTGCATGCCCAAGTCTTTGAGACTGACACTAGTTTCCTACTTTCCTACTACTAACATTCACTGGTTGTATCAAATCATCCAAAAAACATTCAACCACGAAGGTTCTCTCTAGCACACTAATATGAGTAGGAATGCATAAAGGAAAAGTGATGGCTCAGTTGTTCTTAAACAAACCTCGATCAGAATTCTGAGCCCTGAAGCACTGATCACATCGTATTCATCGAGTGTGAGGAATGGTTGGTACGCCTCGATGAATACTCAACTACTGGCATGTCTTCATGCCGAAGATGTATAAGCTCTAGAAAACTCTCATCCACCTCCTCAAGGCAGTCCTCAGCTACCCGTGGGTCGGGCTCTCCTTGGAACCTGAGGGGTATATGATGTTGAAACATGTGTAAGGCTTTAAGCCGACATGTGTAATCTACCGGTACCATCGGTTGTAACTACTAACCAACACGTAGTGATATAGCTGGCACACTACCTGAAGGTATTATCTCAGGCATCAGTCCATGTACCGAAGCCTCATCACTATGTGGACCAACCTCATGGTCACTCACTGGGAAACACTAGTAGCTAAGATCACCATCTGCTCTACTAGTGTCTAAATTAGGTGTAGAACTCTAGTAATTGTCTCCAGCCAATCCACTTTTGTCTGGGAATCTGTGTCACCTCTTAACCTCAGAGGCCTCTACTGCTCGAACAAGTGCAACGCGCTCTGTCAGCATGCACCGTCCTCTAGTACGACTGTTGTCATCTGCTTCCCAATGGCTGGTGGTGCTGTTGGTACACCACCCTAAGGTGATAACATAGCAAGAGGGATCTGCACCGGAGCCTTGTCGCTCGGTGGTCCGTCATCGTGTACTCTATCA
This sequence comes from Viscum album, assembly GCA_963277665.1. NCBI lineage: Eukaryota > Viridiplantae > Streptophyta > Magnoliopsida > Santalales > Viscaceae > Viscum > Viscum album. Next base: position 1,540,011,379 of record OY728135.1, on the reverse strand, counting down.
TCACTCCAACTGACTGTCTGCGTGGAAGCATCCTGAACAGATGCGACGCGGTCAAATGATTTAAACTCGGTGAGCTGACCCGATTGAGCAGACATAAAGAAAACTTTTGGAAACTCACACGCAATTAGTGTTTTCATGCACTGAGTCAGAAATCAGTAGTTAGGGTCCTGGTGTATGGATACGTCGACCTCTGCACTAACACTGGACTCCCTGAACTAAAAACCATGCTCGGTACCCTTAACACTATTGATTCACAGAAAGGAAATATCATAGTCCTAAATTCTTCGGTAGAACCGACTCCTCTGATACCAATTTGTCACGACCCATCCTCAGGTCCCATGTCGTGACTACCCCAAGCCCGCCTTCCATAGGCTAGGGGCTGGTGACTAGAACCAATGGCGTAAATCCCAATAAAAAGGGAAGGAATTTCCTTTATGAAATGTAAACACACACAACCAAAGTAAAAGCGGAAGAAAACACTAATTAGCCAGTATAAAAAGTGTGCTGAAATTACAATAGGCCCGGAATAAAAGCCCAACAGTAAAGTAGAAGGAAAAGAAAAAATAGCAGGAAGGTGTTGAGCTGCTCCTGGATCGTCCTCCAGAGTTCCTACCTGATGGATAGGTACAGATGGCCACCTCAGCTCTCCACATCCGTTTTTCACCTCCGGGTATCGTCTCCTCGTGATTTCCACATCTGGGTACCATCTCATTGTGAAGTCCACCTCTGGGTATCGTCCATCTCTACGAGCCTCAACCACAATCAGCATTGTCCATCGTCTGCATCCAACCCAATGTGGTACGGGCATATCCCTTGTAGGGGTGAGTATAACGATACTCAGTAGGGATCCTGATACACTCAAGGTCTCACCAACAAGTATTAACCTCAAAGAAATATCTCAATAGATAACCTTTTCGTAGTTATATACCCATACACATACATATGTTATCAAGTAACCCATCTCAATCATGAGGTAAACATAAAGGTCATTGAATCAGCTCAAAATAGGATTTTCATTAAAGATATTGAAATCACAACTGCTGAAGAGCTCCTCCTTTGTTGAGTATGGTGATCCTGTCAAGACTCTGAGGCACTGCTCACTAACCATAGACTACTGAGGTACTCCTCTTGTCGAGTCCCGTGGGTCTTCCACCCCAACATAGTAGTGCTCTATACTTCATACACTTGTCTCTGGAAGAATCCGCTCCACGAGCTACTGGTCGATACTCCATGTATCACAATGTACCATGAAGAAGTATCTCAATGGACCGCCTCGTCAAAGGGGTCTCAACGCAAAAGACGGTGCGTCTATCGGACGCTTGGTATGTGAGTTGTTAGCCTTTTAGTCCCGGGGGCCCGGTTGGTTTCATGTACGAACCAACCCTGTCTTATATCAACTACGTCCAAACCTGACGTGAAGAATTCCAAAAGAACCATCTCATCAAGAGGAATCCAACAGAGCTGACGACACATCTATCAGCCATCCGGTCCTCAAGTTATAAGTGTTTCCGCTATAAGGGCCCGGTTGGTTTCGAGTTCAAACCAATCCGGTCGTACTTAAAATGAAATCGGATAACCAAACCGGTCACACCATTGTGATACATACCGAAAAACACATGAGATGGACAACCCATTGGTCTAAAATGGATAGCCAGTGAAAAAGTTGCATTTCAACGCAACACGCGCGAACTGGGTCTCATTGGTCCCACACCTCGACCTCGACTTAAATATCCAAAACTTGTCTTGAAACATTCATCTTAATTTCAGGGTTACAACGTCACAGACAGTGTGTCATTCCGACACCGTATGAGAGAGATATGTCATATACAAGATCCCATAATATTAATAATATTATTATTACTCGGTGTTTCGTGGACCCGAGTCATGAACCAGAATTTAGTATCCAACATTAGACTTGAATCGACTGTATTAATGATGGGATTACATCTCCAATGATGGAAAGCCAATCGGACGTCACATGCATGAGTTATGACGGGTCAAAGATTTAATAATAATATTAAATGTATTATGTTTCGAGCGCTTCGGGTACCCGATCCAAAAACCTAAATAATACATCCAATATTGGACTCAGAATGTCCGTCTCGGAATTTGTGTTACACTGCCGCAGATAGTTCGTGAAACCGATGTCGCACGAATATGTTATGGTCAAAAAACTGTTTTATCAACAAAAATAATAATATGATTATTATATGATTATTTTTTATTTGATTTATTTTTAGTATCCCATGCCACGCACCACCTCTCTCAAATTTTGGTGCACCCCACTCCCTCCTTCACGCATGGCCAACACTCCCCTTTGGATTCCTTCTCTTCTTTCTTTTAATTTAATCTTTTATTTTATTTTATATCTTCATTAATATATTTATCTTATCTCTCCAATCTTACTCTTCTCCCAGGACGACTTCTTTCTCCCAATTAGCACCCCAACATGTTGCACCGACGGATTCTTCCTCAGCCTGCCAACCTTGCTCCACCAGACCACCCTACTCGCGCCACAAGATCCTTCCGCACTCCATTCCAACATCGATTTAACTAGGAAAAAAGATACGAACGCATATCCATGATCCTCGGGTCAAGATCTTCACGTCCATATGTCATGCTCAGGGAAACATTGACTTTATAGCACGCTTAATTATCTGGGGATGAAGAACACGTGAAGAATAGATAGGCAATGAATAAGTAAATATCACAGTCAAAGTGTGTATTGATGTCCGTGTTAATTTGGCCATCGTTTTTGAGAATCAAGAACATGGGGAATTAGAAATAAAATATTTATCATGCTTCAAGAATTTTAAATTCAAGATAAACAAGAAGAAAATTAATTCAATCAATTGTTTATCGATCTTCGAATTAATTTATTTAATTTGCATTCATCATGAGAAATTTAAATCGGGTTAAGGAATCCACAAAGATATATCCTAAAAATAAACGCTGAATCTTGAGGGTATAAACCACATAAATGAGAAATATACAATATTCCCCTACCTCGCAAAGATGTAGCACGTCGTCAATCCGTGGAAGACGAACGTCACGGTAGATGGCATCACGAAGAACGATGTTGCGGAGAAGAGAAGAACACTTTCTTTATCTATATCTCCCGAGCACTCCCAGGTTTTCTCCAACACCACAACTGACCAACTAAAATAATAGCTCTTCCTATTATTTTATTCCCACAACAATTGATTTAAGAATCAAACACTATAATTAATTTCTTTTAGAATCCCCTTAATTAATTATAATGTGTTGGAAATTTAATTGGGAGGAAGCTGGAGAGTTAACAAACTTAATAAAGTGAATGGTTGTCACAATAAATACAAGGGAGTTTAAGGGGGGTTTCAAGGGAGATGAAAGGTTGGGGCTCATGTGGGCACCACCTCTCATGTATCCACACATGGGTAGTTAGGTTCCACCCTTAACTCCCCTTTGTAGGATAAAACTACCATATATATAAATAAAATTGTACACTACCAATTTTATTTATTTTATTCTAGATTCTCAAATAATAATTCTCAATCCGTTTAAAATGAAACTGCGGTAAAGGTCCTCTTAAGAAATTACCGGCATTGTGAGTTCATCCGTGCCCTCATATTTCACTTCCGAGCACCAGTTCAAAATATAGAAAAACCCGCTCGTTCATTTACTAAACGTACCTGAGCTAAACTTCAGAATTTGATTTCAGGCACACCGGGCCTCGGAATCAGGTGCCGTCAGAAGATACAGACTCGTAAAATTACATAAAAATTAAGAAAAAAATTTCCTTGAAATTTTAGGGTCATTACAAGTGACTACCATTAGAATATGACTATATCTAATATAGTACTTTTCTATTTTGGATGTGACATTGTGTTAGTGTTCTTTAGTGAGGATTGGTAACAGTTTAATTAATTCATTCTTATTATATCTACTTTATATTCACTAATGAAATAGTATTCTTATTCAACCTTTTCATGAAGTCTATGGAATGAGCCAACAGAGTAAGAATGTTATGCATACATGTTTATAGAAAAACAATTTTTCTTATTTCCAAGTAGAAATTTTTGAATGAGATAGCAGTACTTGCCTTGGTACAGGGTTTTGTTGTATAATTTCTTCTCATGATTTTAATTAGTATTTATTTTATAGACTCTTAGTTTTTTCTAAAATATAATTTATTGTGTACTGTTATGGGTGTTTATATATTTTTTATTTTGAAGTTGATTGATTGATTTCATGCTATTATTCTTGGAATTTTTAGGAAAATCCCTCCCATTTTCAGGTTATATACTTGTACTACTATTCTAAAACAATGGGAATACAGGATACATTCCATGAGCCTATTATAATTTCAATTACAATCAAAAGAGGAATGATAACTTGGTTTGAGTTATGAAAAGTGGTATCAAAGATTTTTTACTCGGGTAGAGTTGATTTCTATGTTAGGAACTGGTGATAATTTGTTTGGTTAATAGGGAAACAAAATTTATTGAACATATTCTATTATGTATGAAAAGGACACATAATATTTGATAGGATATTGTGGCCCCTATCATTCAATGAAAGGACTATAATCTCATTTAACATGTTAATAAATATGATTATACTTATTGGGTAGTGTCGTAGGATAGGTATGTGATTTATAATTATTATAAATGTGTTTAAAATGGGGAAGTTATAAGGAAAATAATTAAATATGATTAAATGGAATTAAATAAATAATTTTAATGACAATATTCAATAAATTTTAGTTCGTCATTTTATATATATTGGATGGCCATCTTCTAGGGATTGCTTATGTTGGTGGTGTTCAGAAGGGTAAACCAGTAGACCTTAAGTGGTTTGACCAGGCTAAGGAGGATGAGCTATGTAGGAACACATTGTATGTGTTACGCTATCACTGAATGGTGATGTATGAGGAATATTAACTAATATATATGTAGATATATAGTAAGATGATTTTCATATTTTTTTAGCCTCATTCAAACATCAGTGGAGTATTGGGTAATTCTTGTTTTGTATCATATATGGGGATTAACTTCGAAGTGGTATATCATGTTTCATGTTCAGTAAAAGGAGTTAGTTTTTAGGGGAATATTTTTTTTCATTAATTTTGTAGTATGTTTCTTCCATCGAAGATGAGGGCCTAGAAGAGTTAAGAGATATTATTACATTAATAAGGGCCCTTTGGGTGTAAGGTTTCAGATCAACATTAAGGATATTATTTACATTACACCTAATATTTTCCCAAACGTGGAGTGTAGATCATGGTTTTTGAAGGATAAAATATTTCTCATAAGTCGTTATGATTTCACCCCATTTAAATTATTTATGAATTAAGAGTTAAGAATGAAGTTTGAGGTGATTTAATGGATTCATGGTCATATCAATATGGGAATCATCAGAGTTCCTTGAAGAGTATGGATATTGGTGGTCGACTTAAAATATCAGGGTAGTCGAGGTTCCAAATAGGGGGGAGACACCTTAAATAGTTTTCCTTATCATGTTTCTCAGGGGATATAAATTTTTTTCCCCTAATGAATTTTTTCTACTATCTCTTTCTCATAGAGTCTATTTCCATCAGTTTTCTTAATGTTTGACCAATCATGGTTATTATTTTATTGTTACATGATAGATCCCTTATTACCACAGACAATAGAAGTTTCCTTAGAGGCCATATTAGGGACATAAGTAGTAATATTTATTTTATATAGAGGTGATTGAGATAGTATTGTGAAACCACATAGTGTCCCCCTCCTATTGGGAGATTGGGTTGAGAATATCTATGATCATTTGTAGGGAGGTTGAGGAGAATGAAATAACCAGTTTCAAGCAAGGTATGTGCCCGAGAACATCGTAATTACCCTATATTTTTCATATTTCATGGGTTATTATTTATTGTATTCTAGATTAATTATCTCCATTATTATAAACAACTTTTTCCATTCTTTTGCACTGTAGTTGGAGAGGCTTATAGTAACCCATGGTTTGACTATTCAATTTGGTAGTCAAAAGAGTATGATTGATGTGTGTCCATGTAGTGAATATATTAAAACACAACATGAATCATTAGAGAATTTCATTCTTCATCATGTACAATCATATGATTTAATTATATATATTGGATAATTATATTATGTGTATACTATTATTGATTATTTTAGAGATTGTTAGATTATCATGAAGTGGGGAACTCGTTTGGAGTTTCCTTTGGTGGGTGAGATCATTATATGGGTTATATATGTTAAAATTAATTGGTTTCAAAGATAATATCACAATCCTTTATTTTTGAAAAGGTTTTGATGGTGGAGATACTGAGTGTTGTGGATGGATTTTTGGATGTTTTTTAAAAGGACGTTTCAACTCTAACCCCTCAATATAATATCATGTTTTGGATAGAGTAATAGTTAGGTGATTCTATGAATTTTATGGATCATTATTATGTGGCACAATATGATATGTGGGAATTGTGGATTCAGATCAATGATCTAATGTATATGGGTATACTATGGCCCAGTGTATCTCCAAGGGAACCCTAGGGTTTTTAACTAATTAGGAATATGGTGGTATATAGTTGTTCATTAAACACAAGAGGTAAAATTAGGTGATGTTCATGAATAATTACGCTATTATAAAGATTCATTATCCATTTGACTAGTTGAATGGAACAAACTTGTTTTTAATGGTAGATTTGTGGGTTTTATTCACAATATAAGGGTGAGGGAGGGGGATATTCTGATGATTTTCTGTATGAATCGCTATGTGCACTTCATGATTATGGTGAGTATTTTAAATATAATTAATTCTCTATATGTATTCATAGGATTCATGGAAAAAATATTTAGTGAGTTATTAACTTTTTTTAGTTTATGTAAGGGTTGATGAATAAATTACATATATAATTTATCAAAACATTGAATTCAACCTAGTGGCTAACTAGGGTCATCTATCAAGGTTATTGGCCTAAGTGATTCACTATCCTAACACATTATTATTTTTTATTTTTTATTCTTGGAATTGCAATTAAAAATTTCGATGGGGGTTTGTTTCATGAAACATAAAGGGGAAATGAATATATAAAATAAAATTCAATTTATGAAATGAGACACAGTAAGATTTAATGCATGTGATCCATCATTATATCCTAGTTTTTATTCTCTATATCACTATCTTGATGTTTAAACAAGGTACATACAACCTCAATTCAACAATTATATTAATAATTTTCAAAATAAATGGGTATCTACATACTGATTAACTAGTATCTTTCTCAGATGTTCCACAACTATGCATCCATTCTCTTCAAAAACCACTAATCTCATTGTACATTAATTATCCATATAGAGGAATAAGAAATTATTTTACAAAAGAGAAAGGATATGGTAAGGAGGTAAAAATGTTTATAATTGTTTTATTTGACCCACTATGACATGAAATCCTATGAATAAAATCAACCTAGGTGTATATACTCTAGTTCTCTAGTTTTTGATCATTAGGTGATCCTTTGCCTATCCTCTCATCATAAATAGAAGACAGAGATTCACCATGATATAATAGTGAGGAAAAAAAAGAAAATCGGAATATGGGAAATTCAAGATGAAAAATTATATAATCAATTTATTTTAAAACACATAAAACATACAAAAATTTAATAGTTTACCAAGACCATGATGAATAATATTGTTTCAATTTTTCTACTATTTAATAATAAACTGATGAGTTTTAATACCTATAGTTTTTATCACTCCCATTTATATATATCTTATACCTCTCAATAAATTAATTTTATCGTATATATTTTAATGAAAAAAGTTATTAAAGAATGAGTTTGTAAACTAATATAAGAGAAACAACAACCTAGAAGCTCGTTATTCAGTAATTTTTGGGTGGAGTTTGGACTCCACAATTTTTTCCATCTAAAATTTTGTATATAAATTATTAAGCTACATTCCATTCAATATGATGGGGTGTTGTGATTAGGACACATTGATCTCCATTTCAACAAATGGAAATTTTTTGGTTAATATAAATGGTATACTTCACATAGAATGTTTTTTAATAAGCTTGTAAAAAATATATCCATATAGGTCGAATATCAAAAAAAAGGAAATGGAGAAACAACATTTTAGTTTTCTTATGATGTATTTTTTGAATGAGTGTTTCCTTTTATCAGATAATTTCATATCTACTTTGATTTTTCCATCATATTACAATAAGTGGATTATGTTTCCAAAGGGATTAATGAAAAAGTAACTAGACCTGATGATTCTGAAGATATAATGGTGTGTTTGAAATTTAAATTTTTTTATAAGTTTGGAATAACTTGATACATAATCAGTTTCCAATAGAAAAATTATATCAATAATAACATTAAATCTGTTATCATAATGTATATAATTCCACAAAAGACCTATATTGCTTACCATCCCAAAATAATGCATTGAATAGGTATAAATTATAGAAATAAAGTAGAATTTTAAAAAATCACTAAAACCAACATGGAAGGAGTCGGGTAATAAACAATAGGATAAACTATGGGCATAAAAATATATTACAAAACCACTTAGGTAAATTATTCTAATAGAAGTTTGTGGATTTAATATTCACTTACATCTTCAATTTCAACAAAAATGTAATAAATAAATTATTATAGTGAACATATAATTCATAAAAATAAGAGAGAAAAAGAATATTCAAGTTATTTAAATAGTGTAACTAAGAAGGAAGGTTTATAAGAATTGAATTTTTTATAAATAAAAGACCAAATCTATTAATGATATCTTTTTTCAGAAATGATTCATCGATATTGGAGGTAAATTGATGATATTAGAGACAATATCATGTAGGATTATGAGTGTTCTATCCTAGGTCACTCAACAAATGAATTTATAATCATAAGAAATATTTTGAGATTGCGGGGAAATAGAGGGGAAAAGGTTTTCTATATAGAGGAAATTTTCAGGTACGTTTTTTATATTTCTAAACGATTCAATGTGTGCAATGATAGTTATTAAATTAGTTTTAATTTAATACTAAAAATTAATTTTTATCCTTATATTATCGTCTTATTATCCAATTTAATCATTATTAAAATTAATTCCCTTTCTAATTCTATTTTCCATTTAGTTCAAATTTATTACCATCAACTACTTTTTTCTTCATGAATACATGAATACAATAATCCTTACAGTCCTCTAAAATTTTATAAACTTATTTTTAGATATCTCCAATCACACTTAGATCAACCAACAACTGGTCATCATAGGAAGTGAAATTAATCTATGTGGAATGTGCTTGAAAATAAAATATTTAAATTAGAAAATTTTAAGTGTCTGAATCGCAAAAACCCTTCTATGAGAATTTATGGAATCTGAGGAATTTTATGAATAAATTTGGAAAGAACCAATGGATGATTCCATACCCCGTCATACTAAAATTGGATAAAAGACATCCAGGTTATTTATTTCCCTCATATTAATCTAGAAACTCAATAATTATATATTTATTAAACTAAAATATATATTCTAAAATTAATTAGATGTGGGGTCTATGATAATTTTTGTAGATAAGGATATAAAAAATAATATATAAATTATAATTTCATCATTTCTTTATGAGTTTGATTGTATTTTAGTCTTTAAATAACAAAATGTTCAATTTAAAAACATCTTCTCCAAATCTGTACATAATTTATTCATTCTTTTAATATTGAATTTCTTAATATTTTTATTAGACAGTAAAACATGGGTTGAAGAATGTTCTTCCAAGTAATAAGTGGCATTCTAGATTAGAGGGATTTCAATTATCTTTAATTTATTTAATGAGATGATTTCTCTGTGAATCCTACTACTGAATGTGTAAAATAATTTTCTTTAGAACTAGGAAAAGAATTTTTAATATAAAAACATTATGGTTTGAAAATTATATAATGAAGAAAATAGACATTTGTAGATGAACCTACATATCCTACTTTAGTGATTTTTTACAGCCTCAAAGAACCAAATCAAAATATTTTCATATTATTCCTTCAAATTTGATTAAAATGGGTGATTGGGATCTCAAAATTAAATTATGAGATAGTTGGGAAATTTTTTTATGCATAATAAATCTCTCTTTAAATTAAAGAGTTTATAATTGGAAAAATGAATAGATTTAGATGAAGGTAATATTGAAAATTATTAATAATGGGAAATTGATTTATAATAATATCAATTTAGTTTTCTCAGTGAAATAAAAATTTGATCATCAGTTTAGGGAACATAGGATAATGTCTTAAATGAACGTTCACCTTCATAATATTTTAACTCTACCTAAATATGTTTATTTTACTCATGGAAATAAAAATAATTCCTGAATTGATGTGTAAATGTATAATTAATTAATATATGAGACATGGAAATATTATCAATTGATTAATGTTTACTATTATTTATTAGTTGTAGTTGTGATCCTAGGATGATAAAATTTAGTTTATTATGATTAAATATTTATTTTATTTTTTATTTCAAAATTTTATGTGCATGGGAGTGATGAGGGATATTTTTTCCCATCAATTAAATTATTTTCATTGTAAATTGTCTCTCTAATTTAGTTAAATACTTTGTAATTAATTTATTATTATTTATTTTTTGAAATATACATCAGTACTATTTAGTGGATCAAATCATAGGTTCAATGTTCTATTAATATTTGGATTTAATGTATAATCCATGAATTAATTATGGGAAATTTAATTTTACTCATTAAAGGATTTTTATTATATTCATAAATGATTTCAGTCTTTTTATCTTAACTGATATAAATCCCACAATTTCTTTTTGAAAATAATTCATTTTGTTGGGTGGATTATTTTCATTGGGCTGGTCAATATAAAAATTAAATAAATGTATAATGTGACTACACATTTATTCTCATCAACCAAGACTATATTAATTTGGTCATAAGATGATATTTGACTAGAAATGAGAAAAATATATATAATTTTCTTAAGTGAACACATGATAATTCTAATTGAAAGGGACTGAATAGTTCAAATGGGAATGATTGAACATAATAATGGATTCTATCCAACCACAAAATCATTCCAAGATCCCACAGAGGAAGAATATATATCAATTATTAAAGATACCTCAAACAGATGACAAACGACCATGTGGTCCATCCAACCATGGATTTCAACTAATTAAATAGCTAACCATTCCATCCAAGTGACAAAAAGTTGAATTATATCAATTTTTACTTTAAATATTATGTTGGATTTAGAAAATATTAATATTTTCATCATTGATTTCAAAATCCAAATTTCAAAAAATTGTAATGAAAACCCTTCCCGAATGTTTTTATATATCACAATGAATCTCTTAAAATTGATGTGTTGATTCACTGAGAAAAAGAACCATATGGAGATCATGGTAGAGTTCTTAGAATGATATTAGAGATTTCAGATTCTTATCTCATTCATATATAATTTCTAATATTGGAACTTCTTTAGGGTTACCATTGATGAAGCTAATAATCTAAAAACATCAAAATCATTCTTTACACTCTCCCAAAATCATTATATTATTATTCATTATAGTTGACCACTATATGAATTAATGGGAGATTCTATAATATTTGAATGAGCAGTGGGAATGGGTTTTTATTTGATCATAGATTTTATATTTCCTTTTTTTATATTTTTTCCCTAGTGGAAAAAATTTGGTGGAGTCTCTTATTAACTACATTGTGGTGTGTCGTGGCTAATAAGATTCAACTAATGGTCAATTGGATTTTACCTATGATCAATTTGAAGCTCTAATCTATCATGATCTCAATTAAAATGCATGGTGGGTGGACAAATATGTTCTTTTTATCTTTATTTTTAGTAACGTAAGCACTAATGACAACATTGACCATTGTAAAATAATGTAATGTTTCTATGGTTGATCAAAATATCTTTCTTTGGCCGATCCAATCCTTATGGTTTTTTAATCATGGAATGTCTGAATCTTTATGAAGTAATTTATAAAATTTCATACTTTTTACCCGGTTTGGTCATATATTTTCTATGTTATCATCAAGGGATACATATTTGATAAAAATCAATGTGTGGTAACCTCAAACCATTACCAAATTTTCAAAATGTTCTGTTGAATGGAATTGCTGATAGAGCCACATATTGAATCATGGAAAATTAATATGTGACTATATGAAAATTAAAATTTTAGTGTGTCATTTATTCCATTTATGTAAAAAATAAATTATGAATTTAATAAGAATATTACATTAAAAATTTAGAAAGAAGAAACATATATTTGTTTTTATTCAATGGTAGTAGGGACGATTTTGTCCCATCATATTTCTCCGGTCATTCATCTTATATTTCCACCACACAAATAGATTCAATTATTCTATTAATGAAGATGGGAAAATAAAATATTATATCTCATGATAGATACTCACCCACAATCTTCATATTATTATTCATCTTAGCTGACCATAATGTATAATCTTGGGAGATAACGTTATATTTTACTATGAACTGGGAATGTGTTTTTATTTAATCTTCTGGTATATTTTTCAATTTTGGAAATCATTTATTTTTTATCCAATTAAAATAATTTTGGTTATTTATAAGATCATATATATTTTTAAAATTAAAAATTAATCATATTCTACTTGTAGTTGATCAAATTTTCTAGTCATTCATCTAGTTTCTTGATAGGAATAGTTGCTTCTCTAATATATTCATCTAATTTATATTTTCTTATCTTTAAATATTATGACAATTTTAACCTAGGTGGACACTTGGAATTATTATTTACATGATCAATACATCTTTTTATGGTTGATCTAGTGGATATGGTTCATCCCGAAATTTTTAGTCAAAATCGTTATTTCATTTTTTTTAAGAAAGTTGAAAAAATTTCATCATGTCCTCTCAGATGACTTATTTTGGTTGTTTCAGGTGAAGTATGGTTGGTTTGAATAAATTTGTGGTTACCCCATCCAAATAATAAATTTTGAACATAGCCAGTAAGAAGGAATGGTCAATGGATCCTCATGGTCACTCATATAAAATTCATACCTGGAAGCATGAAAATAACAAATATATATTAAGATTTATTCCATTTAATATCAAGATTAATTCATGAAATTAAGAATTAAATTAAAGGTCATTAAATAGGGTAACTAATATCTTCATAATCAATACATGAATTTACCATTAAATACAAACTTGAAAAAGACATGAAAAACAAATTTTTGAGACATTAAATAATAATGGTACAAATTTCCCCGACATCTAAAAAATGAAACAATCACTTTGGATTTAGGTAGATAATGTGGATAAATATATTTTTGAAAATTATTGAAAATTGGGGAAAAAAATCTCTCATCACTCTGTGACACTAGTGATATTGAACCCCTAAAAAATAAAAATAAATTATTTTAACAAAATAGATTTTCCTTTTATAAGATCAAATATAAGATTCCTAAATTCAGAGAGAAAATATTAATCAATTTTTTTAAATCTTATTGAATCTATATGAATTAATCATATATTTCCAATTAAACTTAATACAATGACTTATTTCTAAGATAAAAAATAGTCTTATGTGAAATAAATTTTAAACAATAATAACTTTTAGTTATTAATTTATCTCATTTTTCTTATTCTAAAGAACTAATTTCTGCTTCCTTGATACAAATAAAATGATATTCATATATATTATGAACCCTCATATTCATTTTGACAAAATATTATGCTCACCTAAATCAATTAATATTTCTCAATTATTACATATTGTATTGATAAATTGTTTTATTACTTGAACAATGAGTCCATATACTTCATATAATTTAAAAATGAGTACCAATTTTTTATTCTAAACTAATTTCAATGGTCTTGTAAGGTAATATTTGGATTTTTATCCCTAAGTTGTATTTTCATAGACACTATGTAACTTATTTTCAAGTTCAATAATCTATTTTCCATGGGTAGTAATTCAAATTCAATGCATTAATTTCTTTCAATCATCTTACATTTTTTTATAAAACCAAATGTCATTGAAAAAGGTGGTAAATTAAATTAAAAATAATTTTCAATTTTTAGGTTTAATAATATGATCATCTTCCAAAAAATAACTTAGAGTTCAAAAATTAAATATAGTTTTTAATTTAATAACAATAATGTTATCAAATGACTAAAAAATATAAGAACAAAGTTTCACTTATTCAAAATAGTGTATATTTTATATGTATTTTCAATATAATTTTAGAATGATAATATCTATAAAAATTAAATTTAAAAATTAAATAAAAAACAAAATCCATCAATTAACCCTCCCCCATACATATTTTAAGATATATTATTAATATCGTCTATAATTAATCATATATGTTTCCAAAAAATATTATTTGTTACAATATATAATAGTGAAACTAGTTGTAAGAGAAACTTTCTTCTGGTGTTTCTTATATGTGGATTTCCTTATGAAAAAGGTATTCCCACTTTTTTACCTTTTAATTATAATCAAAGAGATTTTTATGTTGTATTATTTATCATCCTGTATATATAAGTACTACCAAATTTTATATTCTTATAAAATAGTAAAAAACAACTAAAAAATATATAAAATTTAGAAAGGGGATGTAAAATAAAACGTATAACCCTTAAGGGTTTCTGAATTTAATTCTTTTAATATCCGGAAGCACTAGGATTATCTCCAATCATGTGGTGTATTTTTATTGTATAGTAACAACCAATACATTATTCCTAAGCCAATGATTTCCATAACCAATTTATTTATTTAAGGTCGTTTTAAAAAAAAATTAAAATATCACCATGTTCTATAAATGATTTTATTTATGGTAATAGTATGAGGTTTGATGTAAAAAAGAATACAGGTCCTCTGGGCTATATTCATTTCATTTACCAATAAAGATTATTTCATTTTTTCTTAATTATCATAATCTAAAATGTGTATCCATTCCAACGTATATTTTTTTATTTCCTCCTCAAGATATTCCCCTTCACCGATTGATCGTTTATCTTTTACGACCAAGGATTTTTACCACACAGTTTAATCATCAATAATAATTTATTGATGTAAATTATTTGTTTCAATTGTAGGAAAAATTAATATAATCAATGGATAAAGGAATAATAACCCTCATATATTTCATCCACATGTTCTAAAACATCATGGGTGGAACTTTGTACATAAAATAGGGATGGTTGTACACTGTTTTCTTTATAATTATGAGTCTACGTGTATGTTTCATCTTTCTTAGACACTAGTGAAACATCATATTTAAACTGGGTAGTCTATTATTCTGTATCCAACACCATATTTTCTTCAATGGTCATCGTGTTTTGTTTTTATATATAGTCACATGGAAAATTCTTCTCATCCAAACCTAAAAATATAACTTAATGGGAATTATAATTCTATCCATGTAGTCAAATAGAAAATGTATTTGATACATGATAATATTTAACATGAATGAAAACATTTAATACTTAAACTAAAATAATTTTAATAGTTTAATTTCAATTATATAAATCAATGCATGAATTTTTAAAACATCATAATATGAAAAAATATATATTAAAAAACATGATTTGATTCATTAAAATAATAATTTCTATATTTAACCCAATTAAAAAATGATTTAATTACTCATGTTTTAACTATATTATGGACCAATTATCAATTAAAAGAAATTTAATATTTGGAAAATTTATCTCTAATTAGTTGTTGTGTTCATCGATGATAAACTTGTATACTCATGGTCAATTGAAGAGAAAAAGGTTCACCTTATATAGGTATTACAATTCATGTATTTTCCTAAACTTATTAAGAGGATATCCATGTTTTCATTTTGGACATAGGATTTTTACTTCCTTATGGAAATGGTTTCTCAGTAGGGAGAATCTATCAACATCTTAAATAGTGTTGCCTTTATTTATTTTCCATATCTAAAGAATGTTATTGAGGGCTATTGTGTTTTGGGAATGTTGGGTTAATATTGCAGATTCATGCCTCAATTATATTAGGTAACATACCCCTTTATATTTGTGACCAAGATTTATAATATTTTTTCTTTTGTAATAATCAGTGTTAGGTTGATTGTAACAACCTAAAGGAGTAGTTCATACTTACCCCTATCCTTAAAATACCAATATATAGAGTAATATTTGACATGTTTTTGGATTCTTCCAATAATTTGTTCAGTTTTTTATTGATGTAGAAAAAAAGAAGTGATTTAATATGATTATATGTGGTTATGTTCCCATGAGTATAACTATTCTACCCATGAACCTATGGTGGTGAAAATGAATTTTATATGAATTTGTGGAGACATACCCTACTTAGTGTGTGATTCATATTCATCAAAAGACACAACAACTTGAGTTGTTTTTTCTCTTAGAGGGATCCAAATTTAAAGAAGTTATGGTGAATAGAGTTTCTCCAAGACTATGAATTTTTGACCTTTTATACACTAGGGAATGAAAATGTAGTTACTAATGCACTAAGAACTAAAAGTGAGATATCAAAAAGGATTCTATAAAATATTTGAAAATTGTGTAAGAGAATTCAGTGATGCATCTTGATTATGAAGTGGTTGGCGGATATATTGATCCCATCATCAAGTATGTCATATTTGAAACTATTTTATTACTAGAAATTCTATAGTATAGTTGGAACCAAAGGTCTTACCTCAAACAATCCTTAGACTATTAATTTTAAAATATTTTTCTTTTTGAAATAAATATTGGGATAATGTTTTTGGTGTTTTATGTTTTCAAAATATATATTAAAACAATATTACCATATGAGAGAAATAATTTTAGAAATCATGAACAACATGGGTGAGTGTACATTGATGCTCATTCATCATCTCCCTTAAGTGAAGTGGTATAAATAATTGATTCCTTAATTTTCTTTCATATTAAAATCAGTATTCTATGTTATTTCATACTTTGTTACAAACATATATGTGATAAATCAATGATATTGATTTTAGATGACCGATCAAAATCAAAAATATATTATCATTTAAGATCTGAAATAAACCATGGAATCACATTAACAAGGGTATGATATGACCATGTTTGTGTCAATAATAAAATATTCCTCAATAAAATCATTCATATTAATGGTTTCATGTTTCTGAATTCTAAAAACTAATGTAATTTATTCATACAACCATGAAAGGGATGGGGTGAATGAATAGAAAAACACACTCAAATCATAAAAAGATATGGGGTTTTCCTGAAAGCATGTAGATTTTTATTCCATTTATTTTTATTTGAAAATTAAATAATAAAAACCAAATAAAAAGTATAAATGAATAATAATTGGGAAAACTATAAATTTATTTACCTTCCATATAATAAAAGCATGAATCTTAAGATTAAAACAAATAACACCACCCAAATTTATCTCTATGTGGTCTAGAATTGCAAAATGTAAAAGTGGATGGAAATGGATGAATAAATCTCTAAAAATAGACTCACCCTTTCCCCTAGACATTAATGACTTTTCAATGGTCCCTGAACTTATTTTATAGTTATATTTTCTAGTTGGATCTAGGAAATGTCATTGGACAATGGGTGTAGGGGATCTATTCATGGCAATTATTTCCACAAAGATGATGTTTATGTTTCATAAACCAAACTAATTAAATTTTTATTAAATTCAATGTAATAGTGAGAATTCTATTTATCTATCAAATTAATGTAAAATTAAAACATTCGAATGTCCAAGCCCAGATTTAAATCACAAATAGAGAAGGGACATTCAATCTATCATGTCCAAAAAAATTTCACATTATGGGCCCTTTTGGGCCTCCAAATGGAAGAATTGGGCACCATTTTCTAGTAGATAAATTTAACCCACATATTTTTTCATTATTATATGTATTTAATCCCAATTTGATATATATATATTATCCATAAAAAATATTTATTTTTTTCATGTGTGATTTATATCTTGCTCATTTTAGCATGTTTTACTGGAATTCCATCATAGTATCTCCAAATCATGCGCACCAACAATGAAATTATCAGAACATGTAACACTTCCATTTTTAATATAGATGATCATAAAATTTTTAATGAAACATGATGTTAAATTTGTGATTGGATTTCGTAATTTTTGATGAAAACTAATGTAATACAGTGGAGTAAGGGTGGAAATGAATATTGAAACGCAAAATGATAACACCCTCACACATAATGACCTCCACACCTATAAAAAGTCACATTCACAAAAAAATTGAATGTAAATATTCCTAAATTAACAATTATTTTACATTAAATTAAATTTTGATTCATTATTGAAATGTGATAAATAAAAAACCATAAAAAGTACACATTCTATGTGACCCTAGAAAAACATGTATCATAAATTATCTTAGAATGAATTTCATGGAGATATATGATACCAATCGATGTAAGGAATTAAAAATTCAACCATGTCCCTAAATCTCCATGATTGTGTTTGGATTCCATTTCATTATATTGTTTCCATTTTCTATCTAGTAAATATTGGTTATTTTAAAAGATTTAGCTTCCCAGATTCTTTCTATTGAACATTTCCTACATCCTTTCAAATAAAATTTCATTCCCACTCACTCAATCATTTTAAAAAAATTAAACAATAAAATATCAACATATATACCCTTATATGTTTTACATTTCGTCACTACCCTTCTTATTTCATTTAATTAAATTTTTTTAATTTTTTTCATATCTTTTTTCGGAGGGCATACATCAATCTGATAATAGGTACACACATATAAGTAAACCTTGTACATTAATGAAATATATCATATATAAAACAAATATATATATATATATTATAAATTTAATAAATATTAACCAAACTTTTATTTACCATTTATTAAGTATGAGATTTTCAAAATTAATGGTTGGGTGAAAATATTTCATGATATATTAAGTGACACAAATTACCTATAAACTAAACAAAGGATATTAATCATCTCAATGGTTTCATAGAGATAGAGAATTTATGTCTTCAAAATTGTTTTTAATAAAAATCACACCCTAAGGTTAAATTCATGATAAAAATAAAATTCCATAAACGGTCGAATTTTTAATTAAATTATATATCAACATAGAATAAAGAAATTAAAAAATCATTCTCATAAATTCTCATGATTGGATGGGAATAAAAAGTTATTATTCTAGAAAAATATAAAAAATGAAAATAGTGTTGCAAGAATTGTAAAAAAACAATTTAAAAATAGAAAAATAAATATTATTGAAATAATAATGAAATCAATAAGTAAATGGAATGTAAAAATTCAATCCAACATAATAAAAACTGAATAAATATGGAAAACAATTAAAATCCCATTGAATAGAAGAATCCTTCCACCCCCCACACTATGAGTGTGTAGTTTCTTCTCTATATTTAAATAAAAGGTATGGAAGATGTATAAAACATTGTGGGATTCAATGGAATGTTTCTTATTGATGGTGGATTTAATCCAAAATTTGCATTAAAATTCATCATAAAGGGGTTTATATATCTTCTGATTGATGGTAAAACTTCTTCCACTAAGGTCATTAAAAACCTAATTTGATCTAAAAGGGTAATCATTATTCACTATTTATAAACCAATTCATTGGGAGAAAATTAGGACCATCTTACAAATCTGAACAACCTACTAATGAATAATTTGGACATGTATTTCATTTTTCTTCTCATTATTATTTAGTGTGTTCTCAAATCCCTTAAAATGAATTTATTCCAAATACCAAATCTGTAACTTATTATGCTCACTTGGATATATAATATTTTTATTATAATTTTTAATATCCCAAAATGCATGGTGATCTACATACATTAAGATGGTATAAACATTTACAAAAACCATTATTTATGATGAAATTATAATCAGGATTTTAAAATCTATATGGTATTCTCATTGTAAATTATCTAAGAGAAAACACTAATCATTCATATTAGTCAGTGTCATTTTAAACAAGATTCAATTAAATTATCGATATGATATTTATTTTTTTCCAATAGTTTGGGGATGATGTGATATGGTTACATTATGAAAAACCCCAAAATTTTGAAGAATGATATTCATGTTGATATTGAAAAAAATACAAACCCTAATCACTAATGATGAATAATAGAAAAAGAAACATACAAAAAAATTGAGAACTCACAAAATCAAAAACCGCTCGAGGGTCATCATCCTAATAGACTTTTCCTCCACTCATTTAAAGACATATTCAACATCCAATAAGATGTAAAAAAGAAAAATGGAATTATAAAGGAGAACATTAATTCGACTAACATTTAATCAAATATATTATAAAAATTTCATGGGGTATTGTTACATTTCATTCCCCTTGGATATATTCGTTGTGAACTGTCATTGACTACATAACATACAAAACTGATTAGAATCTATATTTAATATTTTACAATAAATTCTCATGTAAAGAACTATTCAAGATGTCTATTTAGATCCAATGTGGCCTTCACAAGAAAATTTGTGGAAAATCTCAAAACAGAGCTGAATATATGGTTGGGGAAACACTGACAAACCACCTGGTCAGCTCACATTTTCCACAAATATAGCTCATCCCAAATTTACCATCATGAATAATTCTAAAGTATTTGGGGTTTTCACGTACTAAATCAGCATGTAACCAAGATTATACTATAATATTAATAATATGTTCTTACCAATGTGTGTGTTCTTCATAATCACCAAGGTTCATATGAGGAAAGAATTCATGAATGGGAAAGGATGGGTCAATATGTTGGTCTAATGTTGGGGTAATCCTATTAATGTATCTAGCTAAAACATTTTCCACTCATCTCTTATATTTAGTCTCTATATCAAGATCCTTGATGAGGAGAATCCACTATATGTGGAGGGTTTTATCATCATGATTATTATGTAGAAAACGAAATTTATAATGATCATAAGACACAATTAATATTGTTATAAGATGATATGAATGTGATTTTTTCAAAGAAAAAATAATAGAAATAAGTTCTTTTTCAATGGTTGTGAAGTATTCTTGGGCTGTGTAAAGGGTATATAAGGCATAAACAATGACATGAGGTTACATATCAAAACATTGTGATAATAATTCCCCAACTTTAATACTATAGGGATCACACAAAAGATTGAAGGGGTGATCACATCTTATTGGTTTGATGGTGGGAGGTGATTTGAACCTTGTATTTAGTGAATTAAATTCATAAACATATTTTTTTCAATAAATACTCAAAATAATTCTATAACTAGTGATAGAAGGGAAGAGGGATGTTATTAATTTTTTTTACTGGATCATCAGGAAAAACCAGCATTGTCAAATAAGGACTACACCTCACAAACTCATTTTTATACAGAAGGGATGAAATAAATTAATTTTTTAATTTTCCAACCTAAATCATCTCATTTGGAATAAAATTACAATGAAATAACCCCTTCTCAACCCTGAAATGTCATTCCTCAAAATATGATATGAAAAAAAAAATCATAGTAATGTTTGAAAATAGAATATAAGTGTGACCATAATCATCAAAGAAGAATTTAATAACTATAAAATCTTACATAAAACATCAATAAAATTTTAAATTCACTCAGAAAATATACTCAACATACATTTTTCAAATGTTACTGGAGAATTACCGAGAACAAAAGGCATCCTCCTATATGTTGATGTACTAAATGGTAGGTAAATATTATTATTTAGTGATCATAAGGTGCTATATGAATTTAGAAACAACCTGAATATCCATCACGGAAAAAATAATAGGACATACTATCCAATATTTATAAAATTTGGTCAATGAAAGTTAATGGAATGTGATCCATAAGCATTGCATGAATCATTAGATATTATTCAATACTGAGTCAGAAACTATTTTTGACATGTGTCGGAACCAATTCATTTGTTTCAATTGACTATACTATTATTCGATCTTTTTTAGGACCAATTTGCATTAGGCTACCCCATTTTCAATCATATATGGGATAAATGATCTTAAAAGAATTGATTTTAATAACTTATATTTTTACAACATCATGGAGGTTAGAATTTAACTAGTGTTGAGATTTATTTATGGGTTTAGCCACAATATATAAATGAATGTGATACATGGAAATAGATATTCTTATCTTGTGAATATCTTCCAATGTCCATCTTATCATTTTTTAGACCTTCGAAAATGGTCTAATAGATTCCATTCCTGCTATAGAGAAAAGTTATTGGAAATAATAACAGGAAATTGTTCAATAATAAAAAATAAAGACATGTTTTAAATGGTATTTAAGTGGTTTTAATTTCAACGCTGATAGTTTTGGGACTAAGGGAGGTGATTTAATTGGATTTAGGTAAATTAAACTCTCTATCCATTTGATTTTATTCTCTAAGAAAACAGAAATAATAGAATTGAGATTTGTAGATTCATACATAGTCATGGATACCTTATAAGGAACACACTCATAAATTAAATAACAAATTTTATTCTTTTACGAACACACAAAACTCAAAAAATGGATCAAAAAACAAATCATAAAAGAGTGAATATTATGATAATGATTCATATTATGGGTAAAGGATATAGTTTTTGTGTGTGTGTGTGTGTCATTAGAGTTAAATTCCATAAAATGTATACAATGAGTGATGTTCTCTTCAAGAGGGTTTTTGATAGCATCAATGATATTGGAACATAACTTTTTTTTTCCAAGCTCCAAGGAAGATGTACCATTGGGAATGGTCATTATCAAAAAAAATTATGTAATATACTTCCATTTAATATATGATCATGTTATTGTATTCGGGTATCTTACATCTTAATAATGTACAAGTCTTTATGTATAATTAGATTCATCACTCTAATAAGAAAATCCTTGATCACTTTTAATGGGTGTATTGTGCTCTGGTTGGTTGGAATCATGATAATGATCATTGAATGATCATCTCCAACCTGTAGAGAATTATACAGAGTGAAAAATTACATTTTATAAATAACCCAAATCAAGCATTTCATTATTAATAAAATGTCTCTCATATGGGAATTTTAATGTAAAAGTGCATGTTTCATTGGTTTTTTATGGAATATATGGTTGTATAAAATCTAGTGTACATTCCTTCCAATGATGACCCTATCATTACCCAATAGTTATATTCTATTAGTGACATTATCATTAATAAATTTGGTATATTGAATAAATTGGTTAACTATATCAAATAGTGGAATGTTAAATTTTACCTTTTTAAAATTTTCTATTATTTATTGATCAATCCCATTATCATAATTTTTCACTTATGTTGTGAGTATTTTTTGAATTGAAGTGAAATATATTGTTTATGTAAATCCTAAATAATAACCTATTTTCCCATTTTGTTTTATTTTTCACCCCTAGAATCTTTTGTCGGTATAAAAATAGTGTTTTAAAAAGGTGGAAAGTGCTATTGAGTAGAATTATTGGAAGAATAAACTACTTGAACACTAATAAGTGTCATTTCAAATACATTATATTTTTCAATTGGATTAGAAATAGGTTGGTATAGTAGTTTTTAGGAACCTTGAATTATTATTTCAATGATGGTTTTTTGTCAATTTTCCCACTAGAGTTCATAGGTATTGAATGTCTTATTGAATGGTATGTTGGATGTAGAGGTTATAAGGATCATTTTTCTTCACCATTTACCCGAGTGTTGGTTTAGATTTCGGAGAAGGGTTTTCTTATGAAATTGGGAATGATAAAAAGGTTTCACACTATAACACCATAATTTTTAAAGAATAAAACTATGTTACATAGAGTATACGTTACCCGCCATCTAATGCACATCAAAAAAGAAGATTTAAATAATACCCTTTTAACATTTATATTATGTTTTTTAAAATATTATTATTAATTATATATATATGTAAAATATATTGATAAATTATTATAATACGATCAATCAATTATTGGTAATATATTTTTGCCTTCAAAATATGTTTTCATGAAAAATGATTTTTATTTTTTTTAGAAAAAAAGTATTGTAATTAATTTCTATAAATATTAAAAAACTATTTAGAAAAATGAGCTTTATTTTTGATATAAACACCTTAAAATTAACTTAGTTTAAATTTTTTTCATTTTTTAAAAAATATATATTTTTCAGTGAATAATGAAAAATATTGTTTTATATAATATTTTAATTCATTTTGATAAATTAACTCATTATTGTTTTAATTTTTCATCAATGTAAAATAATTATTAATTATTTATATTTAATTCAATTAAGCTCATTTTAAACATATTTATACTGGATTTTATTATAAGTTTATTTTTATGAGTAAAAACACATTTTGCTAAATATAGTTATAAAATTAATAATGGTTCTCCAATTTATTTATTTAAAATAACACATATTGAGAAATGAGAAAAATTATATTTTTATATAATATATATTTATATGTATTTATGAATTAAAATTCTTGTAATGAAGATCACTAGCTATTGAGGTAATGTAAAATCATCTTTTAATTTCTCCTCTTTCTTCTAGAATATTCTTTACCTTATCTTTTTTAACTTCGTTTCTTTATAATGGGATATGCTATTTCATATTCCATTTACTATAAAATTTATTAAAAAATGATAAGATATCCATTTTTCTCTCCTTAACACTTTATTTGGAATTAAATTTGATGTACTTATGCTGCCAAAATTTCCCTACGATTGTCCATGCTAAAATAATAGAGTGTTGAATACCATAGCCATTTTTTACTAAGTATTTTCATCTTTATAAAATTAAAACTATTTCACAACGGACATACATGTCTATATTGCACACTCCATTTTGTTGGAATAAAATCTGATGATAAATGATTCCATGTTTTCTAATATTTGTGGCACACTTAAGAATGATATTGAATTGAATGTGACGGGTGCGCCTAGAATTATATAGCTCTCCAATACATTGGGTAATGTTTAGTATCAAGGGACATCATGTTGGGATAAGGATTTAACCAGATTAATTTATAAAACTTTTTCTATCATTATTCATTGTAGAAAACCTTGAATAATGATTATGATTCAATGTTTTATATTGTTTCGACATTTCCCATGTTTTAATTATCATGGTATGTCATGCCTTATTATTCTGGTGCCTTTTATTCCAAATTTATATGCCTATTTTAATATATGATTTACCTTATTCCATTCATAGGATTTATAGCTCACTGATATCATATTCATATCCCCATGTTATCCAATGTAGTTTTAAAATCCATGGAATATTAAGATCAAGTTATGGTAATTTTCCAAAAAAGATGATGTGTTTCTTATTTTAATTTCTTATGTAATGTACATATTTCCTAGAGAAAAATAGATTCTCTATATTATGGATTTTATTAATTTTAATACTATTTAATAAATCATTTATTATAGTGAATTAAATAGAAGGGTTGTAATATATTAAGTGGCCCTATTGATACAAATTATGTTTAGTGTAGCTCACACTAACTCATTATAAGTACTATGATTGTTCATTCCACATGTGGTTTTGGATATGTCAAAATTTTCTCCTTATTCATGTGATTTTATTTATGAAAAAGATGACCACGAAAAAGTACTGTAGAATACATCGACGAATCTTGATGTTATGGGATGTATTTATAAAAATAAGTGTTATCAGTACAAATATAAAAAATGAAATAGAATGTGTGGTTAGTGTAAAATACCATGGTCTTGAGAAAATTTTATTATAAGTGAGTGTATATCGTCATGTTTATTACCAAACTTTTTTTTGGTTGAATGAAAAACCTCATGAACTCCTTGGGTTAGTGAAATATATTCTGTATCAAATTGATCCGCATTTTAAGCCATGTTGAATATTAAATAACAAGAAGATGTATGAGATTTATCA
Organism: Viscum album; assembly: GCA_963277665.1. Classification (NCBI taxonomy): domain Eukaryota; kingdom Viridiplantae; phylum Streptophyta; class Magnoliopsida; order Santalales; family Viscaceae; genus Viscum; species Viscum album. The sequence goes on along the minus strand of OY728135.1, from coordinate 1,539,985,473 downwards.
AATATGAAACCACTAGATACAATATCTATAGTTCCCTCAAACATAGGGAAAAGTACTATAAAAAATTATTTTATTAGAAATTGTTTAATAATTTTGTTGTGGGGGACTATTTTGAAACTTCTTTTGAATATCTCCCAAAATTCATGAAGGGGTATCTCTCTATGATTTCAAAATTCTATATGTATCATTTTTAATCAATGAAATTTAAGATTATGTTAAGAAAATCACTCTAATGATTCGTTTATGTTCATTACATCCCCAAATTGTGGTAGTAATAAAGTATAACCAGTTTTCCTACACCAGTACGGGATAATGGGTATGCACTAATATTTAAGAGGACCTCAATCACATTTTTGGGGTTTTGTGATCAAGAAAAAGTGTGAAACTCTTTGATATTTTCTTTAGGGTCATTTCAAGGAAGACCATTTAATTTTTTAAGGATGAGGATGATTCCAAATATTAGAACAATTTGGATGCCTTTTTAGGATATTGGATTTATTCAGGTTTGGACTCCACATATGGGGTGGTTTTTTCTCCAAATGTCCCGTCATTTATAGTCATGGGTTCTAGGGTATGCTTTGGATCACACATATATTAGTTTAGAAACACATGAGGTTCACAATAGTTTAATCATTTTTTATTGAAATCTCTAATCTAGTTCACATAATTTTCGAGCGAATGATCATTTCAATTTATGGGTCTATTGAAAATACTTTCTCTTTTCTTAACTCGGTTTTTAAAATAAGTGTCGAGGTTCTGTTTTTTTTCAAGTTTTAACTATTAATATAATATTAATAAAATAAAACAAAACATAATAAGAATTAAATCTTAAAATAAAATAGAATCATATATTACTTAATAATGGAGAAATGTGAGAATATGGAGAGAGAGAGAGAGAGATAAGAGGTATACAAAAAAACATAAACAAAAATAGTAAAAATTGAATTGGGGTTATATAAAGGATTATGAAATAAAACAGAAAAAAATAAATAAAAGATAAAAATGATCTTTGATCCTCAAAAATGATTCAAAAATTTAATCATCTTATCAAGCACATCAACTGAGATTTTTTACTAGAGTTTTTGTAGTATAGTAGGTACCCAATGTCGTCTCTCGACATATCCTTATATCCCTAAATATAAATGGATATTTTGATTATGTTATTATGTAATAAATAATTCTAGGATTTTATTTGGTGTTTTATGATTTTAAAAAATAAATTAAAACTATATTACTATGTGAGAGAAATAAGTTTATAAAATCATGATCAACCGGGGTGAGTGTTCCTTGATGCCCATATGTCACTTGTCTGAAGGGAAGTTCGAAATATCATTGATTCCTTGATTTATAAATAATTAAAAATTTAATATATTTATGTTTTTATAGGTTTTTTACATATATTTTATCAATTTTGGATATTGGTTATTGATGACCACTAAAAATCGACAAAATTATTTCATTATAAGATCCAAACTAAATCATGGTATCACATCATCAACCTGATGAGATGACAATATTTGTGTTATTGATAAAAAAATTTGGACAGAAATTAATATTAATGGGTTATAGCTTTTGGATTCTATAAAACTACATTATCTATTCACACACTCATGAAAGATAAGGGGTGAGAAAAGATACATACACACTCAAATCATCACAAGATCCTTGTTATGATTGAGAGAATGGGAATTCATGTGCCTTTTATTTGAATATGATTATACCAAAATAAAAAAAATAAAAACATATAAATGAATAATATTATAGAAAAAACCTTTAATTTCAATTACCTTCAACGTTTATAAGAATGGATCTCGAGATCAACATAAAGAACACACCCGAAATGATAATTAAAAAGTTTAGAGACACATGATGTAGAAGTGGATCCAAATTTATATTTAAAATTCTCAAATTTGAATCAGTCTCATACATGGTAGTTAAAATCTTGTAAATCATTCATGAAGTTCATTGAAATTGAAATTTGGCATACTGGATCCATGAAAAGACATTAGTATATGAGTATAGGTGATCAGTTCATGAAATATTTTCCCACCATGTTTATTTTGTTTGATGACTTAAAAAAACATTTTCGATTTATTCAAAATATGTTTTACAGGTGGTCCATCAAGTCATATTTCCAAGGGAGGTGAAATCATCCCAATTAGAGGTCCTAGAACTGAGTTAAGGTGTAAATAAATTTTGAATGCCCAATATATCCTTCCCATAATTTTTTTTATTGTTGGACTCTTTTAGGTCTCTAAATTGATTAATTAGTATCCATGGTCCTCAAGATAAATATATCCCACATAGAGTTTCATTAATCAACCCATTTGTTTCTAAATATGATGAAAATATCATCCAAATTAAATATTTAATTCTACTAGTGTGATTTCTCTCTTAAACAATTTGGCTTGTTTTTCTTGAATTCCACCTTGGTCGTTCCAATTCACCAATACATATAATAAAATAATAAAAAAAATGTGAAATTACCCTCTATAGTAGTTATAAAATTTAAATTATTCAATCAAACAATAATTTAAAAATTTTATAATATTTTATAATTTTCTATACATTTAAAACTGTTGTGTAATAGTGTAAATGAATAATTAAACACTACATGATCATGTAGTTTCCTATTTCATAAAACAGGGAATTCCCCCTTAATGAAACTGGTGGAGGAGTGTTTTCAGGGATACTAAATGTGTGAGTTAGTTTAGGACATTTTCCTTTAAGTTGATTCACTATAGGGATGGTTGGATGAAGATCAACACCATATTATATTATGAGAGAGATTGTATATTCCATAACTTGTGCATGAAAATATTGATTTAGGGTTTCATATCTCAATAGTGTTAGTGAATTATTTTTTATTCAATAATTTCCATGCCATGAGGGTCCAAATTTTGTTCCCCTAGAAGAATTTGATGTTATCATAGTTTTTTTCACAATTCTTAGTCAAGTAGATAGTGAAAGCATGGAAAAATGTTTCGGGTGGTTCAAAAAAACCATAGGATATTCCTAAGTGTAAATAGGGGATGGATCATCGTATTTCATTATTAGTATATTGAAATCATTGGATTTAATTATATATGGTTGATCAAATTAAATTTGATGAATTCTGCACACTTAATGTAATTTTGGGAGTTAAATCTTGTGGATTCATGGGAGAGGAATTATATGGATGAGATAATGAGTCATCATGGGGTGTTGATAAACATAATCTCTAATGGATATCCTATGTTTACCTTAGGATATTTTGGAGGAATCATGCATTCTTCTTTCCACAGTATAATCCATTATCCTCAAATTAATTGGTAGACTTAGAATACAATTTAATTTCAAGGAAATATATTTATTTCATGGTTCATGTAATTTGGTAGGTCATAAGTGTGGATATTTTTATTATTTTTAAATTTTTTGTAACAATATATTTCAGTCTTCCATTAACATGTCCTTATTTTATGCATTGTATTGAATGCCTTGTGAATATTCATTTTTATGGACTAAGGTTCAAGAGGTTTTTGTCCCTCAACCATATTTATTATATCTAAAGTCTAGGAAGTCATATATAGTTTTAGAGAAGATTAAGGAAGTATGGGACCATAAAAATAATATGTTTTTACATTAGGGAACCTCTAGAGTTTAACATTAGTAGATATGTGATCATGAGTTTTTCCCCTCATCATAGTTAGAAATTTTTTGATGAGAAGTGTAATCTCAATTACTATTTTAGTGCGCTTAAATGGTCTTACATCATTTTTGTGGGTTAGCCTATTATTGGTAACTCACAAAATTGTTGTATCATGTTCAGAATGTCTTATATGTATCGTAAAAATATCAATATATTCATGATGAATTATATTTAATTTATTTGGGATATTTTGAAGTAAATTATGGAACAAATTACATGGATCAGCTAGTAATGATTTAATATTTTTGAGAGCATATACTATGTGGCCATGTTATTCCATGGGATAATGTCCTTTGGTGGAATGTTAGCATGGTGGAGTGTACATAGGAATATTTTCCACAAATTTGTTCTTAGTATGTTAAGATATTTTGATTGTGGTTTTATATTTGGTGAGACGTTTTCATATTTATTAAATTTAGTGAATTTTTTTATGTTTTATAGGCTTGTTTCTTTTGGTGTGTATTTATGATTTTTGGTAATTTTTTTCATTTTTCAAGGTATATCCCAAGGGATGGTCTATTAAATGTTTTTAGTCCTTCAATTTTAATTTAGTTTTACTTATCCACAATTATTTTTTATGAAAATTATTTGATATAATGGATTATAAAATTTCATCCCATTACATTTAGAGATACAGTAGTTGAGGTATAAAGTTGATCCTAAAGGAATAATGGTGATGATCAGAGCTGAAATTTTAACTAGAAGAAGGAGGTAGTGTTGTTTTCATTCATTTCATATTTTTTTCATCTTTTAGGAATAGATACTATAGTCATCAAGTTGGTTGATACATGTAGGTTTAGTTTATGAGGTGATGTGTGTTGTGTAGTGGTAGTGTTTTTTCATGGATGAGATACACAGAATACAATGACTATCACTATGTAGAGGCTACTATTGTGTGGTTCTTCCTATTGTGGTTTCATGTCAAAATGGTTTAGGGGGATATATGACTCATCATCAATCATTTCTGGATTATATGTTTTACCCAGTGTTGAATGTAGAGATATAAGGGAGATTAAGGTTGAAATTTTTAGATGATTTATATGCTCTACCAGTCATGGGGTGAAAAAGGTCTATCACATCAATATTGTAAGTTTTTATACCAGTCATGGGGTGAAAAAGTTCCATCCCATAACATTTTGTGGGTTAGCTACAAAATCTGGAAGTAACCTATAAAAATTCTACTAATACAACCTGTCTGTTAGATCCACTATTTCAAAATTATCTTTATTTCATTCATCTTCATGCCATCTCATATTCTTTTCCATTTGTTATGAAATAAAATTTTTTGGAATCCCTGGAATTAAAGGGATGTGCTACATCACTTTATTTAGTCTGGGAGATTGTGTTCTATCATTATTAGTCTTCCACATTGATGGTCAACACTGTTTGCACTAACATAACTATGCATTTTCCTTCTAGAGTTGAAAAAAATATTTGGGCTAAGAATGAATCTTAATAGATGAAAATAGAAATTTGTTAACCATTTTTTATGCCATGTAATAATTTTCTATAATACATGCCTCACCAAGAAGTAAATCCCTAATAAATATAAAGAGATAGATGACCATTGTATTACTAAATCGATACAATACTTTTCCATGATATAATCGCATTAAAAAACACAAGTTTTCTCATTTTTCCTCATGAATGATATACTGAGGTATTTGTATCTTCCATCATCTTTATAACACTCTCAATGTCATCATCCTGATTAATAGACAAAAATTGTGTTATGATATTCATTTCCTCTTACACTGGTCAACATGAAGAGTTGGCTTTATAAAAAAAAGGAAACCAATCGAAAATCATATTTTTCATACCAATCGTTTCCACTGAACCAATGTCATTAACCACTTGAAATTTTTCTCCATTGTGATACCACACATGATATTTTTTTGGGAAACCTTGTTTAGTGATATGATAACTCACTTCCTCGCGAGTTAACCATGGTCTTTCAATACAATCAAAGCATGGGCATTGAATCAATCTACCATCTGAATCATTAGTGAATGAAAAGTCCAAGAAATATTGTAAATCCTTCTGAAATTCATCAGTGATCCGATCAACATTGTACATATAGTATCTATCCATTCTGAGGCATATAAACATACATTAAAAAAATAATGAAGAAAATAAAATAACATTATATGTATTGTTTCATAAGATAAAAAGTGCCCATCAATAACATGTCAATATAAAAATCATAACAAATATTATGGTTAAGGGAATTCATAAATGTATTAAATTATAAAAAAATTATGAATAATCACACCTTTCTATGACCACATAAGATTATTATGGTGTACCTACAACACCAAAATTAATAACTAGATTTTTGAACAATAACTTATTATGTTTTTTATAGAATTCCTTGATGGGCATCCCCCCTCATAAACACCCCTCCCCCTCCCTCTTGGATTCCCCCCAGAAACCCCCTCCCTATTAAACACCCCCCATCCCCCCTTGGATAGCCCCCCTCCTATGCACCCCTACACCCCTTTCCCCCCTCTCTGTCCCCTGCACAATGCTCCACCAGACCCCTTAACCCCTCTTAGACAGCCCCCCCGCACCTGCACCCCCTGCCCCCCTCCATGCACATTGCCCCCCCGGACACCCCCTTCTGGAAACCCTCCCCCCTAGACCCCCACATCCCCTGAACCCCCTACTCCTTGCCCCCCCACCTCCCATACCCCCTCCTAGAGAGCCCCATCACCATGTCCCCCTCCCTACACCCTGCCCCCTAGACACCCACCTCCATCCTCACACCCCTTTCCCCCTCCCCCCACACCCCCTACACACTGCCCCCACAATCCCCACCCTGGACACCCCCCTCTTAGATAGGCCCCTCCCTATGCCCCTCCTTCCCCCTCCCCCTACAACCCCAAACCCCTAACTCCTTTTACACAACCAACCCCCCACCTCCCACCCCCTCCCACTGTACCCCCTTCCCCCTCCATGCACACTGCCCCCACTGCACACTACCCGCTCTACCTACACAATACCTCCTCCTAGATATCCCCCTCTCATACATGATCACATGTTTTTTTTAATTTGGAAAAGCACATAAACTATGATGAATAGTGTATCAAAACACCTTAAAATCTTGGGAACAACATCCCGATGAGTGTGATATGACATATTTCCAATATCACCCAGGTCAATCTAACTCAGAGATGATCAGTTATCAATGCATATTAGATCAAGAATCAGACTACTATCAAAAACCACATATGGTATATTGTAGCCTTTATTTAAGAAGATGGGTGCCGCTAGTATTGACAAAAACATTCCCAAGATTCCCTATTTAAAAAACTAGCATATTTATCCTCCTTAATTATCCAGAAAAATGTTACTAAAAATTATAGAGTTTAATTACCTCACAGAAATTGTATAATATTAATACATTTAGAGTCATACATTAGAATGTAATGGAAGTTCAGACGACATAACATGTAGATAATATATCCAAATGAATTTCTATACCACTTAAATTGTGAATTACATGATGATCATGCCTATAACAAGAATCAAATAATTTCACAAACACCCTTCTAACTAGGGTGTCATTTTAAAATCTAATATTCCTATATGGGATAAACTTCACCCAAATAGAACTACACATTTAAAATGGTTTAGATGCATTTTAAATTTTATCATATTCTGAGTGAGATAACTCCCTTAGGTTGGCCCCTTACAAAAGAATAATGCATCAACAACAAATCTAGGTTATGATTAAGAGGTCACTAGGCTCAAAAAAATCATTTCTGTATAATTGATAGATAAATAATCCCATGGGACACACTCATATACCTTCTCTAAGGAAAACATGAATTGAACATTAAAAATTCGAGTACATGTGGTTGAAAACTAAAAACACCGTATTTATGTTTATTTTAAGGCATTAAATTTCTTAACTTTATTTCATAAAATATTCCATGTCTTATTTTTATTGAACATCTAGTATCATTCATGGAAAATAAATAAATATTTTCCTTTATTTAGATAGTTCTCCAATGAAATAATGAAAATCTATATCAAAATTATTTTCAAGCATTAATTATTTATCTACCATACAATCAAAATATTAGTAACTTTATCTTATAAATTTCTTTCTTCATTTTACATATAAATAAATATTTTCATAATTGTATTAGTTAAATATTATTTCAATTTCAAGTTCTATAGGAAAGAACCCTATATGTTGCAATTTTCATTTCAAATAACATAATCCTAAAAATAATACAAATCAAAATATCAAAAAGGTATTCTATTAATAGTAATAAAAATTTAATTTAATATGACACCTTAAAACTATACATAAATTCATATAAAAGGCTAAAAAAATTTCAAACTCATCACTCCATTGAATAATCATACCCCAATAGGGTTATGTAATATAGAATATCTAAATAAATGTGACCAAGGTGGGTCCCATCATATCCTTCTTGGGTTCATATAAATGCCACCAAACAATAGTTTATTTATTTATTAACGTTTCAAAACACCATTAATGGGTTATATCATTAGAATATTTCCATAAATGTTCTACAAGGGTATAGATGTGTACTTAAGAATTTATTAACATGGGTTGTCATGAAGAAATTCTGTAGGTACTATAATTCATAATGGAAAACATTATTTATTTGAATTACATTTTGGTATATATCATGGTTCAGTAAGATGTATCACCATTGCTAAATAACAATGATACTTGTATTTGTATTTCATTATTGGAATTCATGTACATACAACATGGTCTTCATATTTTACTATAGAATATATCAAGTCCATTTTCTAATGGTTTGATTATATGGGTTAATGTTCTAAATTTATAAAGATCCGAAAACATCCTAAATTGGTTTTGAAACCCAGTTAACCATTACCATAATGTTTTTATCATATGTGACATATAGTTCATCACTGATACTTGTCTATATTGGTTAGTTAAGGTTACACCATCACACTGTATAGGAAAAAACCATTTAGGTTGATACTAACACATTAATAATCAATCATACATCACAATTATCACATAAAATGATATAACATGTTAGAAAATAATATTGATCTATAAATAAGAAACCACAAAATCAAGGTATATAGGCATATAATGATAAATAATAACGAATCTATTAATAAAATCATCTAAGGATAATATAACATATAACATAAAATCATGGTATGAAACCCACATATCATGGAATATTCAAGGCATTTGAATCTCTAAATTCCTTGAATGGTGAATCAAACAACATGATCATTCCATGAAACCCGGGGATGAAATACCCTAACATCATAAATCTATATGTAGAATAATTAAAATCAATCAATCAAGGTGAAATCATAATCAATTTTAATAACTATAAAAAAGACCAAAGTCTCATCCCTGAACACTTAGTCTTTTCCCCAAGAATGTGTTGAACACTCACAGACATGATTATTTACCCTCAACTGACATAATAATAGAATCATATTTAATATAAAAAAATTGCACTATAATATAAAAAGAAACCTCTTATACCAGTTTGTAAATTCCCAACCCAAAATCCCCTAAACGGATTACCAAGATAGTTGGTTACATGGAAACAAGAGTGCCACCACATATGTCAGAGTCAGCTGACCAATAGTGAGGGTATAATTATGGTACAATATATTGTCTACAACCTTATTAAAATAGTATCATATCACTATAAAAAACTACATAAAAAAGAATAAGAAGTATATATGAATGACATAGAATCAAATGATAACAATAACTGATAAAATAGAAAATTCAAACTATACAAAATTGCATTCATGTACATATAAAACTATTAAATCTAAATCAGTAAACATAATAATGTGGTTACTATAAAATATAGTATAGGTATATTAAAAGTACAATAATAAAAAAATTATATCATCATGACTATCCTAATTTCAATCACATTGTTGTTCTCTAAAATCCCTTATTCAAGAAGAATTTCATGAATGAAAAATACAAAACCTAATCATGTAACCCTGTGGTATTTTTGAGTACAATAGTGGAAAGACATCCCAAAAAGGGTGTGGGATATAATTAGTAGGCCAACACCAATGGTTTCTAGATCTATTTTTTCAATGATTATAAAATATAATAGTGCGAAAGTATATAAATAATGTTATAAAAAATAAATAGATGAAATAAATTTAGTCTCATTTTTTTTCTAGTACACATTATCAAGAATATTTTCATTGGTATAAGATTATATATCTCTTCACACCTTCCATCATATATATATATGCATTTTGAAGATAATATATTTCATAGTTATAGATTAACTGTTGTTGGGTTTAGGTTTAGATATATTTAATCCACAAAGATGATCACGTATCATATAGGGGTGAAATGTACATGGTGCAAGACCATTGTGTCACAATATAAGGAACGCAATGCCTAGGGTATCATAATTTGTAAGGGAATCTATTGCTAAGGGATTCCATACCTGAGTTTCACAATATATAATGAACCCCATTCCTAATAATCACAACATATATTTGAAACCATTCCCATATGTCACAACATTTAGGGGGCACCATTCATGAGGGATTCCTTGTTTGAGTATCAAAATTCATAAGAGATTCCATGCTTGAGTATCCAACCAATAAAGGATATCATGTTTGATGGACACTATTCCCATGTATCAAAATTTATACAGGGAAAATCATGCTTAAATGATTCTATAAAAATGCTTCAGATTATATATGGGACTCCATGCTTGAGTATCATAAGGTAATAAGATAATGTCTATGTGAACTATTTATAGGAAGTTTACACCATACATGCATAGGTATATCATTATCCATGAATGTATATATGGAGAAATGATTCTCTATGATCATTATTTTTAGTCAATTTAATGTACTAATAAAAAATAGTGTCATGTGGGAAGACATTCTCGAATAAATTTTGATTCATTACACATGTAATATCTATGCCTATAATATTTCCCTAAATAAATTAAATAATCTAAATATGGAAGTTTCATTTATTTAAAAAAAATTCCATGAAATCGTCTATAAATATCATCATTCAATATTATTATTTAGATAAAACTTTTTATTTAATAAGATAACACACCTCTATGGTGGTTAATTATAAAATGGTCTAGGTTTGGTGTCATTGTCATGTTTTTTAATTAAATTTAGACATCCCTTTCGTGAGGGATTAATCATCACACCTCCAAATATAATCAAAATTGAGAAAGGAATTATATTTTTAATCAGTTAATGTATCAACCAAAATGGTTTGTTAATCATTTAGAAGAATCATAGATCAAACCCACTAAGGAAACACAACCATTTAGTGGTTTGGGTTTAGCAGAGAAACCAATAGTTCTATTAAGAGTAAAAAAATTATTTAATCTAAGTCAATAGTATCTAATTTATAAACATCACATTTTAAGGGTGACAGATAGAAATTATAGTTTGAAACACAAATATATTGTACTAAAAAATATATACAGTATGGTAAAATACAAGGACCACCTACCTTATAATAAGGACTCTTCAATTGTCCAAAATCAAGATTTGATTCTATCCGATTTGATGGAAATCAATGCAAAAGTAAAAATAACTAAAAATAGTATCAATTGGCTCAGATGGAGATAGTGTAGGAGAAGGAATGATAATTGATGAAGGAAATTAATAAAAATCACATGACAACCATGGTATTTCCAAAAAAACCCATGACACTCAATTTGAAATTTGGTTGAATAATATGTTTCAATGCCAAGAGGGGGGGTACATGGAACCTAGGAAAGGGTACCTATGTTTGGATGTGAGGATAAAATTATAGAAATTAATAAATATGTGGTATGGTAAAACCCATAATTTATAAAGAATTAATGATTTACAGGATTTGTATACATTGTATGGCTAACTGAATGCCAACTCTGCATTGCCACTTCCAAAGTTGAACCAACTATGAAAGTAATTAACATAGTATTCCAAAATATGAATATCCAATGTACAACATATACTATTTTCTAATGGTATCCCCACACAACCATTCATATCATTTAGAATGGTTACCCATCTTTGAGTTAAAACTAACACATGAATCCACAAATCACAGTATAACCATAAAATTGTAAGATTGATGAAATTAGATGGTATAAAATACATGTGTTGATTGGAAGATTTAGGGAGGAGGGAGTCATGGTGACAGGTCATCAGATAGGATGGTGTCTTGATGAGAGAGGTCTCCAGGGAGGAGGGTGCCACTTTGAGAGAGGTCGTCAGGGATGAGGGCGTCGCGGTGAGATAGTTCGTAGGAGAGGAGGGCGTCGCGGGGAGAAGAGGTAGGGTAGGAGAGATCAAGATGTAGGATCCATCGTGGAGGAGGCCTCCATAGTGAGTAGAGGTCGGGGAGGAGAATTTTCCAGGGAGGAGAAGTCATCGGGGAGAAGGGCGCTGCAGTAAGGAGAATTCGTCGGGAGGAGAAGTCATTGTGGAGAGAAGGTGTGAGGTGAGTAGCGAATTGGGGAGGATGAGCACAATACCAAATAATTTATGGATGTAGTATAGCCATGGTGGATTAATTAAATCCTGGAAATTAGAATGTTATATCCACATACCAATAAAACAATTGCTATAGGTCCGGGCTATAGCTTTAATTTCTAATAGTGAACATGCACACACAGACACACATCAATATTTATCCTTATTCTAGTTGCTTTATTTTTTAATATATATAATAGGTGTTCACAAAACCCTTCCTTAATAAATTCCAGGTAGTGTGTGAACAAATCACATAAATTTAAGGGGTTGGTATTCCACACTTCATCAATCAAAATTATCATATTCACACAAATTGGGAAGTGTAATTTTATGTTCTGTAAAATAACTATAGAATATTAAATACATCATATATATAATATATAAATAGATTTTCCATCATAATTACTCCCTTTAATGGTGGTAAATGGAAACGAATAGTCATTTTTTCATGGGGTGGTAGTTCTCCATACACATAAACAGAATGTTCATTTTTCATTATATGGGAGTGCCTGTAAGTGTAGGTCAAAAACTTATTATAAAATAAGCATTATATTTATGATATTAGGTTTTTTAAATTATAATATAATAATTATAATATAATGAGTGGTAAAAAGAAAATAAAAGAATAGAGTTGAGGGAGGGTGTTACCTCTAATCAGGTATCTCATTTTGGTTTTCACAAAAGTAATTTATTGGATGGTTTTAAGTAAAATTATTTATTTTGACCATGAAAAAAAAAGAAAGTGAATTTTTAATTTTTAATTTAATAGATAATAAATATAAAAAATAATTCTTAGGAACATATTTCCATGATTTGAATCCTTTCAATGTATTGTTTTTGGATTTGGAGGAAGGAACGATATGTTACCCGGGTGTCTCATCGAGAACTTGAAGTGTCAAGGCCAGACATTCTATGTTTTGGAAGCCTGTAGAGGTTTCATGATTTGTTTAAAACTATGTTGACCTCTGTTAAAAGATGTGTAACCTAAAATATGTGGGTGGAGGTGGTGCACACAGGCTGCACATGGTTCACCAACCCGTGCACCTAGCCTACACGTTTTGTGGAAGGAGAAGATTCTCAGTACTCTTCCTCATGTATTTTGTGCACAATTAGGAAAACTATGTAATAAATATCATGCAGGGTGCCCAGGTTCCCAGAAAAAGGAAAACAGTTGGTTCCCAATCTACTAAAACATCTGACCTAAACTGTGTGTCATTTCCCTGTTTTAAAAAATTAAATATTTTTATTAACATAAAACACAATAAAAATAAAACCCAATACCCATTCCTCCCCTATCATAACTCACGTGACACCCCTCCTTGGATCCCTATAAACATGACACACCTCCCTCCTTATCTCCTCTTTGGATTTTCAATTCCACTCAGATCTTTTATAGGATCCTATTAAAATTTTAATTGTAAGACTGAAGTCTCCCAATCCTATTTTTTTCTATGATTTTTTGTATCCCCATTACCTAGTGAGGTGTGGCCAAACCTATGGTTAGAGGCTAACCATTTTCCCATTTTTCATCAATGTAAGTGTATGTGAAGGGTCTATCAAGACCCCTTCATGTATATTACATGATCGACTACTGAATTCATGGAACATTTTTTCATTTTGGTTCTCCTCCAACAATCTTATGTATGGTTTTCCATCCATTCATGTTTTTTATAATTTTAAAATTTTTAGTTTCATCATTGACGAGTTCTCGTTGTTTTTAACTAAGTGTTTTGGTCTCACCATGATGTTTTTGAGTTTTGTTCATCAATGTTGTGATGTTATGAATGTTTTGATTAGTTTATATTTTATGTAGGTACCCATTACATTTCCCATTAAAATTAAATGTGAATTAATTAAATACCTTCTCACAATTAATTAATGTTTTTCAATATGAGGTAGTTAGCCAAAAATATTTTATTTTGCTGAAATGAATATTATTTATAATTTAAAAAATTAAATGTTTTATAAAAAATTGTCTTGATTTATTAATAAAACACCTTCAATTGTGGTTCACTATATTCTAAACCAAAACATAGTGATAGTTATTTGTATCAAGTTTGTACTTGATTTGAAATTTCAATATGCCTCTTGTCAATAATTTCATTGTGACAAGTTATATCCCCCTTATTGAATAATATGATCTAAATTATCATGCTCAGTTTATAGTGACCCTATCCTTTTACACAAATCATTAGATGATTTTATGCGTAATTAAACATCAAATTACAGTCCATGGTTCATGAAATCTAGTGTCTTATAAGACAATTTATAAAAAACTAAAAGGATGGGAAAAATAAAAAAGGTATTCATTTATCATTAATTAGGAAATACAAACCACCTTTGAACCATTACATCTACATAGTATTACCTAGGGATAACATAAACAAAGGGATGTGCTAAAATTATAGTATGGGAATAAATATAAGAATAATGTTTCGCAAATGGTTTAGAGGGAAAAAAATGATGAAACAAAAAGGCATGGAATGTGATGATCATAACATCAAATCATATAATAATGTATTCATATTAATGTGCCAGAAACAAAAAACATGAATTTAGCCTGATTCATGTCATGTAGAACATAGAGGATCATGAGTCAAGTCTAACCACCAAGACTGTTTCACATGGAGCATGATTCATGGTTAACCACCAAGAATGTAGAAGATAACATCTCATGAGACTAAATTTACCCAACTAATTGGATTAAAATCTAGTCACATCCATTATAAAATTTTCATTAATATATTTTCCACATAAAAATCCTATTGAAGTAATCACACATAAACATAAGGGTTTCTCATGTAAATAATTGGGAATCATAATTATGTCAAAATGCGTATGAAAAAGGAATTTCATAGTGGTTCCCATGAATGTATAGATTTAAATTATAATTGGAAATTAATATGGGAATATAGTTATATATATTAATAAGTTATGTAAAGATTAATTGAAAATAATGTTTAAGAAACTATAGAAATAGAACGTTTTAGTACAGAGTAAGGGAAAACATTCTAGATTATTTAAAATGGAAAATGCATAATTGTCTATATAAAATATTATTTAACCAAAATATCTTTTCCTGATAAAATTAGTGATTTTAGAAAAAAATCTTGGTGTCTTAAAACATAATATGGTGCATAATTGGAATTGGGAAAAATTAAAGAAGTTCTGTTAAATCGGGAATGATTATTGAGATGAATTGTGTAGGGAGACTTTTAAAAAAAATTATATACCTAAAAAGAATGAAGATTTGATATTGATACATGATTGTGGAATATAATAAAAAATTATAATATGTAAACTAAAATAATATATAATTTCATTTTGGTAAAAATTGGGAAAGAGTATCCAAAAGGAATAAAGCAGGTTTTGGTAAAATCCCTTAACTTATGTATGAAACGATTCTTCACCTGATCATAATGTCCTAAAAATTAAATTAAATACTTTAATTATTTAATAATAAACTTTTATAAATTTATTTCATTTATTATAATTTCATCATGTTCATTTATGGCCTTTTGATTAGTTCTAATGATCAATTTCGTCATTCAGGAGTGCTTGTTTTTTGTTAGTTTTCTTGCACGGTTTACATATATACATTTACGGATAATCATCTAAGATGAGAATTGGTATAAAAATTTAAAATTTTAATTTCTTAATGTAAATCCTTAATATTAATTTATCATATAAGTAACTAGGTTGTTTTTGGTGAGGATTAATCATTAGATAAACAGTTAAAGATAATTGTTTTGGCTTAATTTGGAGGTTTTTGTCACAACAAATTACTTTTTTGTATAAATTAATACCATGTATTCAAAATGATTCCATAACATAAGATAATGAAAATATATTATATCTCTTTTCAACCATAAAAATGGTCTCCTTACTATCCTAGAAGATGGTAATTGAAATTTAAAACATTGTCATCCTTGAATGCGATAAATTGACACATCCTATATGATGTTTTCATTTTTAGTATAATAGTAGTGGAAAGAGGGATGAGGTTGAATTATTCGATTCGCACAGCAACATTATACTATATTTAAGATACTGGAGTTATCATACCATTTGGATAAATGGTGGGGTTGATATGAAATGAAAATAATAGAACATGAAAATAAATTAAAAGAAAAGGAAGATGATTTTACCTTTTGATTCATTCTTATTTAGAACCAACAGAGGGGTTTGGATTTGGTATTTTATAAAAAATTCCTTTACATGGGTTAGAGTTTTTGGAAGATAATTGGATAGAATTTCAATAATGCCCACGTCTTAAGAGATGTGAGGAGAAGAGGGGTGAGGGGTGATATTTATATTGTAGGATTGTGGTGTTTTCTAATTATATTATTGATTGGTTTATTATTTTTGAACAATACTATAAATAGTTTAATACTAAACTCTAAATATATTTAAATATGTTTTTATTTAGATATTTTGGTCTTACATCAGTCCAACATCATCTATGACTCCACAATTAATGTATTTATCTTTTATTGTAAATTGTAGTATTTTACTATTCATCAAAAATTCATGTATTTTATATAAATACAAAAATTTACCCCTGACCATTTTTTTATATTTATAACTCTAAAAAATAATCCATTATATGAAAATAATTTTAAATATATGATCAATTTAACTTTTAATTTAAATCATCATTGGAAAATCTATGTTTTTAAATTGTAACTGATAACAAATTAAAAATTTACATATGGTATCATAAAATTATCATCAAATAATAAGAAATTAAGATATTAATTTATTAATATAATTTTTTAAAATACATTTTCTTCAAATATATTAAATTAATCGTAAATATGTAATTAAATATATAGGACATACCAAAATGCCAACACTTAATTCATATTTTTTAAAACACTAATTTACTTAGACGATGAAATTATTATACTGTAATTTAATTTATAATATTCCTAAATTTTCAATATAAATTCAAGCGTGGGGTTACTTCTAATTTTTTAGGTTCACTATTAATAAGCATCATATTACTCTCCCAAATGTCAAGTTACTATTTCATGATTATTGGTTCACTAACGTCTAGAAATAATTCTTCTTTCATTAATATAACATTTATAAAGTATTTATTATATTCTCTAAGTTATATTCTGTTATTGATACTATATAAAATTACTATCTGAATGGAAAAATTCAATTTATAAAATTTTGGTTCATTACATAATTACATTAAATGACATTTCCTGAGTAGGCATATGCATTTTTACCATGAAACTTTCCATTTGACCATTTGAGTCTTATTAATGAATTTTTCATATTTAAGAAAAAATATTTCTTATGGAAAATAGATTATATAAGATTTGTTATAAAATATAGTAGAGTCTTATATATATATATATATATATTGACCATGGTACCTTCTGTTGGCTTTGATAATCAAAAATATTTTGGAATGTTTTAGTATAAACCGTGGAAATGATTAAAATGGAATGACTAATGCATTATGGGTTGTTTTCTTAAGTTCATAAAAAAATTATAAATGGAAAGACCTAAGGGATAGTAATTCCCTTCCCTTTTGAATCTCTGTGAAATGTTTTATTTGAAATAAAAAAATTTATTATCAAATTGAATCTGGAATTTAAATTCCTAATTGGTATTTAAATATTCATTATATTAAAATTGTCTAAGTGGTTATAATGGGATGGATAAATGAAAATCATGAGCGGTACTACAACATGTATTGTGTCCTTAAGGTGATTATATATATTTTCTAAATTGACTATATTAATGATTATGGATGTGACGTAATGACTCTTGCCAGTTATATAAGTTATATGCCTTTATTGAGGATGAGGATGATAGTAAGGGAGGTCTGATGAACATTGAGACTCCTAATCCTTTACATCAGTGTTGAGTATGGAGATCCCCACCACTTATTCAATATGGGAGATGGTATTATTAGCACCATTTTTATTCTTAGTGTGTTTTTATGACAGGCACATTCTCTATCATGAGTGGAAGGGGTTATAAATTCTAATAAAATGAGATGTTCTGGCTTACTACCCAGTGAGTAGATACTATCAGCTCATAGACATGTGTTGGATTCATGTGTGTTATGTCCCGGTCCACTCTATCAAAACATGCACATGCACACACATATATCTATAGGTCTTACAACCCCATGAGTATATCTTAGTATCTTTTAGACTGGAGTTGTATTCTTGCGTGTTACAACCAAGTCCACTTCATATATATATATATATATATATATATATATATCTATGTGTGTGTGTGTTTCAATATATACTATATATATAGTGACATGATCAGACTCTTAGTATTGTTATGAGCTAAAGCTGATATTGCTATAAGGTTTCCCTCAGAAACTTGGATGGCTTTTTTTTATTTATATAGTTATATTGATTAAATTCTATATACATGGTTAAAGTTTAATTTATATTGAACTCTCTGGATTGGGCTAGACAATGTGGGTTCCAAACTACTGATATTTATATCTAACACCATGATTGGGCTATCATTTCATTGGGTTACCTAAGTAGAACATCTTGTTCATAGGGCCTTGGAACATTCCTAATCATATGTGATTTTACCTTGGAGTTATGGGTATAGGACATAACTGTACCTCAGGATACAAATAGAGATCGCCTTAGGGATTTTAGTTCATTTCATTACATGAGACTTGTATTTCTCTGAATTCTAAATCATGTGATATTGTTTACTATTTTATTTTATGTATCATCATCTATGATGCATTCTTTTTATAAACGAGGATTGGTTACTTCTATTCAATTTAATAATATTATTATTAAGATTCCCTATTATCTATTTATTTAGTACTTCATTGTATTATGTTATTATTAATCTGATAATAATACATTAGGACTCTGATCAGAGGGTATATTCACCCCTCTATCACCTCTTGTGATCCTCACTACTATTCTACATCCTCTATCTAATTGGGAGACATGCTTGTGTAAATGTGGCCCAGTGGTCTAGCAATGGCCTTAGTGGTAATCCGATTTGGGGCATTATAAATTGTTATTAGAGGGAAAAAATTCCCTTTTTATTACTATTTTTGGTCAGTCATTAGGAGTCCAGGAATGTGTTGGAGCATGGTTATTAGTTGTTCAGGGGACTGATCACCCTCTGTATGTGAAATGACTATGTTTTTGGGGATGTTAATTGTTACTACTGATGTTTTATATTATAGTAGATATGATTTCACCTAGAGTGACTAATGTAAGTTCAACTTCTTATTGATTTATAAATTTATGGAATTTTACCATTATCCTTGTAAGGAATGGAAAAACCATTTCATGCATTATATTAGGAACATATAAATTAACATGTAATTCATATTCCATTCCTTGTAGCTAAAGTTTAGGTTTCATACTAATTTAACCATGTTATTTGAGTGATATGACATGCTTTTGTTTCCCAAATTATTCCTATAAAGATAACTTGATTTTTTGACCAATTATAAAAAATTTCCATGATTTATTTATAATATTCCATTATTATTTTCTTTCATATATTCCAATCTCTTATGATATAACATTTTTTATTTCGTTTCTACTTGTTATAGAATGCTTCTGTGATCAATATTCCATGATTCAATTATTACAACATGTTTATCTATGTTATCTTACTTTGTTGACATGATATTTTTGTTTTAATATTAAATTTTTTTAGGGGATATAATTTATTGGTTTCAAATTAAATAAGATACATATTTCTATTCTATTGTTTACAATTTCCTTATAACATGGAAAATGTAACATGTGTAGTTGAACCCTTGTAAATAGATCTTAAGCTCAAATGTTATGTGAATTTATTTTGATTAAATGTTAGAAAAATGAAAAATGTAATGTGTATGGTCTATTTTTGTATTTTTTATGTCTAATTATTTGATTAAACCATTTTATATAATAATTTTTTAATTTTAAATGAGATTGTTTTTGACTAATTGGAGTCAATTTTGAATCCATGAAGTGTATGAGATGTTAAAGAATTGTTAAATGAAAACCATATTAAATTTAATGGCATCATGTGTTAGGAAAGTAATATAAATTAAAAGATAAGTTTGTCTTTAATATTTAATGAATTGGTTATCTTCTAAAAATGATCAACTGTACACAATATCGGCTAGTTGGGGCATGTTTATTTTGAGATGAACCATTTGGGTATTTACCAACCTTTATATTTGAGAAACTGCTTTTGGATTTCTTTCTAGAGAACCCAGTTTGGCTTGATGGGACCTTTATAGGATACCTCATCTTTTAAAGGGGAATTTAGATGATATATTTCCTATTTATATATGGATATCAACAAATGTTTAAATTTTTTATAAGTTTCAAGAAACATTATTATTTATATCTTGTATGCCAAATAAATAATGTACATTGTTTTTTTATTTATAAAAGTGCACATGATGCATTAAATAATTTTTTTTATTAATTATATATTAAATGTGAAAAAATGTAAAGGTATTGAATGTGGATCCCTGTGTGGTGTCCTTTATTTAGAAACCCTCCTATAAGGGTAGTTTTCATTTCTCCTTTGAGTTTTTTTATAACGGAAGAATGATCATTTTCTGTATGTCATTTTCTTTTTATAATTGGATTAAATGATTTTATTTTGAGCATAGAGACTTCTCTTATCATTTTCTTGTGATAAGGTCAAATATTATGCTTGTTAAGGGGATAAACCATTTTAAGTTGAAACCTTAGAGTTTAATTATTTCTTAAATCATATGTGATCTTGACATCTGGTGTTGTTCATGTGAAATTTTCCCTAATAGTACTCATTTATTCTAATGAAATCCTATTTTTTAAGGTGTGTTCATTATATATTATACCCTTGATATAGGCGTGGTCATCGATTAATTCTCATTTTTTATTGGTTAGACATGTGACAGGCATGGTCAATCACTTCTAAGTTCACTTGACCATGTATTTTCCTTATTGATGGATAAATTGGTACGTCATCATATATTTTAGTGGACATATGGATCAAGACATCTTGGAAAATAATCTATTTCACTGTTCAGTATGGTCTCAGGTCATCTCTATATAGTGGTACCTGAGTATCAAAAAAACATATGCATACCAATGCTTAGGATGAATTTTCAAAGAATCAGGTGTTTCGACATACCGTTTGATATGGTTTTGGATTTCAGTAAATTCATTGAAATTTTATAATGTGACTTGGAGGATCATCGTAATTTTGTTTATGTTGAGTCTGAACTAGTTCCCTTGTGAGTTTCGGGTGTTTTCCTCTTTCGATGACACTAACACTCCAATGGTGGTGACAGTCATATCAGTTTTTTTAGACATGATCTTATGAGTAGAGGTAAAACATTAAGAGGACCATTTGGTAAAATGTACTATTTTTCTTAATTCCCTAGAGAGTTTCAAGTGTTAAATGATTATGGTGCTTTATTGTAAGAAACATATTCTAGTTTATATGGGTATAAAACCTTTGAGAAATGTAATTGGTGTTGTATGGACTTCAGTGGTTATGTCATAAATGATTACATGATGTGTCCAGGGGTGATGTCTTGTGATCAGTTAGTGAGGGTGCATCATCAGGCGAGGACGAGATCCATGAAGTCAACTAGTTCTTTTTAAACTATTATTTATTCCAGTAATTGGGTAATATTTATTGAAAACATTTCCAAACCTATTAGTATACTCTGACTTAGGGATGAACATGTATCCCATATTTACATCACCTTTGATGCACTAAGAGAGCTATGGTTTTATGCCACATTATAGTTTTAGAATATTTTGGGCTTGTTTGGGTGGGGTTTTTAGTGTTTTACACTAGATGAATGGTTCTTATCAATGCATGGGTAGTCTTTAGTGAACCTTCAATTACATGGTTTGAAAGCCTTGGTCAGGCTATTGTACACCAACTATTTCTTTTGAGTTATTCGCAAAGAAGATGCCACTATGGGTTCTACAAATGATCTGATGTGGGTATTGTGGCCTTGATTAAACGTCTCAATGGTTAATATTGAGTGTTTACTACCTCGAAATAGTCACATGGACTCTAGTTTAATGAATCTGAGGTTACCTCGGACTAGTCATTGGGCATAGAAGAAATGAATCAAATGGAAAAGACTCTAATGGGATTGATATAGGTTACACCCTTGTTTTTGCTGTTTTACGATAGTTCTAAAATGGTCAGGTGATGGTTTGAAAAATTAACATCTCCAAAATTTGGGTATAACTTTTTGTGAACTTTTCCTTGCTAAACGTAAGCTTCTATGAAGAAGGAAAGTGTATTGTTTTTTTTGGTATATGGAGACTATCAAAGAAAATGGTTTTTGTAAATGGTAAGCTGGATTGACTAGATAATTTCATTAACGTGTCATCTCGGCATGGGATTTGAAGTTGATGCGGAATCAAACATTTAGACCGCTTCAGAAAGAAAGTGAGAGGCTTATCTTGAATGCTTAAGCGCTGGTCTTATTAGAAATTTGGATGGTGTTGTGGTTCAGAAATATTCCCTTTAGAATGTTAAAGCTAGAGGTTGGAAGTACCATTGGTGATATGATTGATAAGAGGAAAAAATGATCATTTCTCTAGTTCATGGGATTACGTAAGAACTGTTTTGTTGTTTCAGTTGGAAAATGAGAATTATCTTTGGTGATGATTACTAAAGTACCTTGTTCTTATGTGAAATCTTGAAGGTGGTTTGGGGATTTGTAAAGGAAACCCAACCATTTGAATGATTTTTTATGGAAATTTTATGTTTTTTGATGTTTACATTATTCATTAAGGATTCTTGGGGACCATACTTTCTAACGTGGGAAGGTTGTAACATCACATGTTTTGAACCAAACAAAAATGAAATGAAATTTAATTTTTATCATTTACTAGACAGTCTATTTGATAAAAATAGGATTCAAGATATAATTATATGAGTTTTAACCCTTAAAATTTATTTTTTTGGACTTCTTTGAAGGCCGGATAAGTTACTTGGGTGTCTTGATGAGTTTCGGAAGCATAGTGGCTGAACGTTCCATTTTTTTTGGAAGTCTGTAGAGGGAACATGATTTGTATAAAACCATGTATCCCTCCATAGTAAACCATATGACCTAAACAATGTGGTATGATGTAGTTCACATGGGATATTCATATTATACCAAGCTGTGCACCTAGCCCGCATGGTTAGTCGTAGTGATTTTAGCTCAAATCTATTCACCGTACATTTATTACATGGTTAGGAAAACTATGAGGGACAACCCATATGGGGTTCCCAAGTTCCTAGAATAGGGTGCAATGTTTTCATAAAATATTCTAAACCAGATGGCCTAAATCATTATTTATGACCATATTTTAAAAAATTCAATACTTTTCTTAAAAATTAAATGAAAAAAATAAACCTAAATACCAATTCTACCCATTTCCACACTCACATGACACCCCTATTTAGATCCCAAAGCTTGAGATGCACCTCCATCCTAAACTCCTCTTTGGCTGTTATATTCATCCTATATCACTTCCCAAATACAATTAAAATCTTTATGGTAAGAAACATGGCTCCCCCTCTTAACTTAATTGTCCAATTTTCTGTCTCCCCATCACCAGGTGAGTTGTGGAAAAACCATGGATTAGAGGATATCTAGATATTTGGTTTTTTACTTCAATGTTAGGGTATGTGAAGGGTCTCTCAGAAACCCATCATGTGTATTCTAGTATCCACTACTGATGGTGTGGCAGATTAATTCATTTTGGTTGTCTACCAATGATTTTAGATAAGGGTTTCCATCCATTCTTGTTGTTTACCCTTTTAAAATTGGGTGTTTTGTGATCTATGAGTCCCCAGTATATTTTTTATGTGAATTTTCCTCACTACAATGGTTTGGTGTTTCCTTCATCAATGTTTTATGTGCTGAATGTTTCTCTTAATTTCTAATTTTGGTTGGTTCCCCTTCTATTTCCCATAAAATTTAATAATACATTAATGAAATTCCTCCATATCTTTAATTATTATTTTCTCAATTTTATATTTTTTTAATAAATATTTACTTTGGTGAATTGTATGTGATATTTAATATAACCAATTAATAATATTTTAAACAATTTCATGGTTTAGTAATAAAACCACTCCTACAGAGGTCCACCGTCTTTTAAGGTAAAAAAGTAGTGATAGTTATTTATATCATACATAGTCTTGGTTTGAGAATTCCATATGCCTCATGATGGTTCTTTCTTCATGAAATGTTATATTTATCACCCTTTGACAAATATGAACTCAATTATCATGCTTGCTTTCTCTAAATTTCATTACCCAAGTTGGAATATGCTATTTTATAATAACACTTTCCATTTGACCCTTTGATTCTTAATAATAAATTTTCCATATTTAGAAAAAGTGAGTCAATATGTTTAATAGATTGTATATGATGGATTATAAAATATGGTAGCATATTTTATATATATAGAACATTTTACCTTGTTGTTGACCATGAGAACATAAATTAATTTTGGAATCATTTGGTATAAACAATGGAATTGTTTTAAATGGAATGACTACATCATGTTAGGTTGTTTTTATAAGAATAAAAATTGTTATACATGGAAATTACGAAGGTATGGTATTACCATGCTCTTGTTATACTGTGTTAAATTAAGTATATGAAATGAACTTTTTAATTTGGAAATTGAACCTTGTATTGAAATGAATAAAATTGATTTCATTATGAATTATATTTTAATTTTTATTATGATCACAATGTGATTGATAACTAAAAAACACGAGAGGAACTGTATCTTGGATTTCTTAATATAGGAGATTTTATTTATTTTCTAAATAGACAATATAAATGATTATAGATGGGAGGTAATGCCCCATGCTAGGTATACATGTTATATTTTATCAAGGAGTCTAAGATTATTGGTAAGGGTGGTCTAATGGGCCTTGAAACACATGCACGTTTACATTAGTGTTGGGTGAAGGGACCCTCACCACCGTTTCAATATGGGATATGGGATTTTATGTACCACATTAATTCTTAGATTGTTTCCATGTGGTTTACACATTCCATCCTGGCTAATGGGAGTGACAACCCCCACTCTATTATAGTGTTTGGGATTACGAACCCATGAGTAGAGCTTATCAACATTTAGACTGGCATTTGATGAATGCATGTTACATCTCCTTCCACTAAAGAAAAACATATATATATTTATATAATATGTATATGTATATATATATATCATGATTACAACCCCATTAATATAGGTAATCAGCTCATAGAATTATGTTGTATTCTTGTGTGTTATGTCCCAGTCCACTACATATTACATATATAAATATGTATATATGTATATATGAAAATTATAAACATATAGTGACATGGTCAGAATATTAATATGGTTATGAGATGAAGTTGGTATTGCCATCAAGTGTCACTTAGGATCCCAAATGGGTGGTGATTTATTTATACAGTTTTTTTGTTAAATTATCTTTACATGTACAATGTTTAATCCATATTTCACTATCTCGATTGGGATAGACACAATGGGTGCTGGACTACTGAGATTTATATCTCACACCATGATTGGGACTCTATTGCACTTTGGTACATTGGTAGACATTCTTGTTCACAGGGCCTTCAATTATTCTTTTTGTTGTGTTCTTGGACCTTGGAGTTCGAAGTAAAGGACTCCATTGGAGTTTAGGATGCCCATGGAGATCATTTTTGTGAATTTAGTTATCTTTTATACTTGATTCCCTTATTGATATAAATTTGAAATAATGATGTATTGTTTTTTTATCTTTTTTATCATCATCTTTCGTGCATGATTTGTATAAACTGGCATTGGACACTTTTATTCAATTGAATATTATTATTCTTCTACTGCTTTGTGGTCTTTTTATTCACTGATTCTGCTATGTTATATTATCATTTTCTAATTATTCCATATAAAACATTAATAACAGGGTATTATCTCCCCAAAATCACCTCATGGGACCCTCGCTACTAATCGGCAGCCTCTGGTATAGGTGAAGAAGCACTCAAGGGCATGTTACCCACCAATCTGGATACCATCTTAGTGGTCACCTAGATGAGGACATTACATTTTATGCCCAAATAGAGGAATCAAGGAGGAAGTGAGTAATCTTCAAAGGATTTTCGTTTTCATGATAAAATGGTTTAAAGGAATTACTTGTTCAAAAAGCGACAAAAATATTTCCTTGACAATATTGGTAAAAGGAAAAAAGGATAAATATTAAATTTGAAAAATATATTTTTATTGTATTATATTATTGGAATACATTTTTATAAAACATAGATTTCCTACCAAATGGAGTGTAATGTTAGGATTTCTTAAAAACACTTTATTTACCACCATTTAAATTAATGTGTATAAAAATTGTAACAATGCATTATTATATCACGTATAACTGGAGAATAATAAATTTTATGAATTTACTTGATATATGGATCATAATATTTCTTCAAAGTAAGCATAAACATAAGCAATCACAAAAAATGATGAGATTATCTAAATAAACACTTATAACATGGTAACATGGGATCATAATCTCTACAGATGAAATGAAATTAAATTAAGTTTAACATAAAATGAAAATATTTATATTAATTATATAATATGTATAATGGAAGTATATACACCTCAAAGAAAGATCTTAGGTGCATAATAATCACGAGTCTCAAAGAAGGTAAATTGGGACAAAACTATTTTACTAAGTTGGTAACATTTGAAACATTAACCCCATGAAAGGATGATCATAAAATAGAAATTTGAATACCAATAAATATAACTATTATATATATAATTCCATTATGTGTAGTACATACAACACACAAAGTGGAATGAGTAGCTGACAAAACATGTATCTCACGGAAATGAAAAGTGAGATGAAATCCCCTTACCTTAAGTTTGAACTCTCATAGTACTCATTAAAACAACCTTTATAATTTATATAAATTTATTATAAATTTAATAAAGAACCATATTGTTATATATAATACAATATTTGGTTTTATTATCAGCTAATATTACCCAGTTGTTAACAATCCAATGTTATGTTTTTTACTTCGGGTAATATTCAATTTTGTCTTTGCATGTGTCTTAAATTTTAATATCATTGGTTATTATACATATATCCTGATTCCATAATGAAAATAATTCTATAAATATTTTTTATATATAGTATATTTATATTATAATAATCTATATACTAAATAATTATCAATGTGAATACACTATTCATGTGGACGGTAAGTCGTGCGCACACATGAATGATATTTAAATTTGTAATTTTCATATTTTAAGAATGTATTTAAATAAAATATATACATATAATATATATATATATCACATTATAATTATAAAATCATATATTTAATATAGTTTCATTAATCTCATCCTTAATACATTCCAAGTGGTATGTGAACGAATCAAAACACTTTGAGGGGGAGGTAGTCCACAATTCCTCAAATGAGATTATCATATTAACATGAAATTGAAATTAAATATATGTGTGTTATAAAATCTATAAATAAAATTTAAAAAAATTAAATAATATATATGAAAAATATATACATATTTTCTATTATAATCTCCAAAATGATTGGTGGTAAATGAAATATGGAAATCTCATTTCGTGAGGCAGTAATTCTCCATACACATAAATGGTATGTCAGATATTCATTAGATGGAGGTGTCTGTATATTTATGTAAAACAATTACAAAAAAACAAAATCCCAATATATTTTGGATACTGGTTTTCTCACTCAACAATGGAATAAAGAGAGTGGATGGGTTTGTAAGAAAAATAATGTAATGGAGCTTTAGAGAAGAAATTACCTCTTAATTTGGTAAATCCTTTTTAATTATGAAAAAGGATTCCTTGAGAGTCTTTCTACCCAAATGGAGGCTTAAATGACAATGAGAGAATTTTTTAAGTGTATTGGATAGTTCATGGATGCACTTAAGAGGCTTGAGTGTTGTGAGGAATGGTTAGAGGTGGTGGCCTTTAATAGTGGAGGAGGAGTGGCTCTCTTGTAAATATTTGATAGGAGAATCCCACCCATGTTTTTCATGTTGCATGTGGGTCCAATAACGGAAAAAGGAAGATCCTATTGATTATAGTGTTGAAATATGGATATAAAATGGGTTTTGGACTAGTTTTTAGGACATTTTGGGTCTTCAAATTAAGGTTTAGTGCAGTTTTTGCATAATTTTTCCCTTAACCGATGTAATTAAATTTAATCAAATTCACTGATTTTTTGGTCAAAAAGTTTACTTTATTAGAAATTGTTAATTATTCTAATTCCACATTTGGAATACATATTTCCCAATTCTAATCACATAAGTGGCATAAATTAATTTATAATTAATCCCACTGTGGGGATGAATCATATAGAACTAGTTGTATTTGTTTCGTATTCAGTAGGTTATTGTCATCTTTAGGTAAATAATCCCCTAATGATCTAGTATTCCCATGGAACATATTTATAGACATTGATGTCCGGGGGATTCCACCTAAGGTTAGTAACACCACTCCCCATTCCCAATCCAACATTTTACAGGAAGGATGTTATACCAGAGGTAGGTAACTTTATTTCACATATGGCAGATAAACTCATCATCTTTGAGGCCTCAATCCCACTATCATTCTTATTAAAATTATATTTGATTGAATTTTATCTTTTAATTATGTTGGGACTATTTATATTGATCAATAAATAGTATGAGTGGGCACCCGAGTACACTGTTATTGAGAGTGAAGATCTATCTATAAGAACTTCATGAAATATGATCACCCATAAAGAGACTAAAAAAGACATATCTATTTCCTAGGACAAACCATATTAACCCACCCTCACTTTTTAGGTGTGGTTTCACTACATGAATGCCTCTATCCAGTTACATATTGATCAACTTCATATTAAATTATAGGGTTGTGGGTTATTGTTCATTGAGCCACTAGTCCACTCATTTTATCTCCCTAAGACCTATCTGGCCTTGTAGCCTTCCTCTTACATTGACTTGTCAGCCCCTATCCCTATTCTGACTAAAATCAGTGGCCTGACAAGATGACACTATATTCAAGTTCTTGTTGATATCACCATCCTGACTGCCGAACATAATTATTTTCTTGCTTACCATAGCAAGGGAAAGAGACATGCCAACAAAAAATGTGAAGAGAACTATTTTTTTAACCATAATTCCCAAACCAGAAAATATTTTTAGATTATAAAGGTACTTAATGAGTATCCCTCAACATAAACTCTTACATAGACCATGACTATAATGTAGATTTCCTTAGTAGTATATGAGTAGGCTACACTTAGTACCCCAGAATTATTCACCATCTCCAAAACTACAATATTAGGATATAAAAAATATATATATAAGTTTTATAGTATTGATGAATTATTAATCATCTAAAAAACTCTAATACATCATGGCTAACATGATCGTAGAATAGAAATATATATCAGTATCCTCTAGAAGTGCATCCATCCCCACCAGATCAAGTGGTATGTTCACAAAGACCTCTATAGCTTGAAAAAAAACATGATTGAGCTAACAGTTCAGCCACAACCACTAATTTATGGGCCATGACTAATAGTGAATGATCATTTAAATAAAATAGACACTCACCAACATCTTCATAAGTGGATATATACTCTTCCAAGTGAGCTTTGCAGGGACCTGGTCATTTTTTGAAAAACAAGAATTTTTTTCCAGAATAATCAAATGAATGAAAGGAGTAAAGTTACACAAATAATATAAAATTATAGGGTTGAATACCTAGACAATATTGTTTTCAATAATTCTTATTCCCTTTTAGGTAATGCTCACTGGAGGGCACTAAAGCTGAAATGGTTCTTCCCAAAGTGGAATAGCCCCCCTCATATGGGATAATAGACTTGAGAATTCATTATTATTGGTTCCCCAATTGCCACGAAACACTTCTCCCATAGGTGTAACATGAAGATAGTATTTAGGGGATGGAAGTAGTGTCTTTTCATCAGTATCCTCCTCATATATGAACTAAAACATAAAAGGACATCAATTCAGTTTTAATGGAATCATTTCCCTTTAAGCATAGCAGTGATATTAGTCTTTCCACTACCTATATGGGATAGCCAAAATCGAACATAAACATTTGATGTGAGCTGAGAACCACCACTCAGTGAACCAAATATTTATATAGAAACCGAACATTAAATAAATATGAGGAATTTATTCATATAATGTATCATATGCTGTAAAAAAATATAAAGGTATGGGATCAAATGTGCATACTTTGGGATCAACTATCCAACCATGATACAGACTAATGTCCATAAGATCGAATATTTCACACACAAGAGTAAACTCGAAATCATAAATTCTGAAAGCATGGTTTCTTCCAAGTAAATTTGATTAAAAACACAAAAAATAGTTACAAAAGTCTTGCAAAAATGGTATAAAATAATCATTACCTCCTAAATACTATATTCATGCCAATCCTGGTTTCATGTCAGGGGAGAAAATCAATTGCATCGGCTATGTTTTCTTGTTGGTTATCTACATAGAATGTGTCGATATCTACATATTAGTACAAGTAATCAAACTCACAATATAATCAGTGAAACTAATTGAGTGGCCACCTCAAGAAAAAAATGGAAAATTGGACAACAAACCGTCAAAGGTGTGCCGAAGGAGATAGAGGGGACGCCTCGGAGCAGCGTCATCGAGGAGGTATAATGGTCGCATCAGAGGAGGATAAAATTCTATTTAATAATAATAAAATGTAACTACTACATAAAAAACATATCTCATAAAGGTATAATTCAATATATGTGGAAATAGTCAGAAACACCACAATACACTTCAGTATTCAATAATCAAACCTCATTTCATAATAAAATTAAACATTTTAACAGTCCAAAAATGAAAATCACATCAATAGTGTGTCTCAGTATCAATATAATCAGATTCTAGATAACCCTCATACACTCCTCCTAAAGAGACACCATCAACTCCTCTCACGCCACCAGCCTCATTATCGTCATCATCATCAGTAAAGGCACTGAAACTAGGACCAGCTCCGGCTATAGATCCGGCTCAAGCTCCAGCTCCGACTCTAGTAGAAGAATCTAAATTAGTAGAACTCATTGAAATCAAACATGATTCAAGTACTACAGAGGATTTTGGTGAAATTGTAGATGAAATAGCAGACATAACATTCTTTATATTTTCAAGTATCACCTTTTCTACTTTTTGAGTTCCTTCTTTGATTATGGAATTCATCTATTCCACTGTGACCAAACCAGAACTGGTACTCGAAGAAACATTATTACTAGACCAGTATCGTGATGGTATAATCTTTTTCCCATGTTGACAACGCACTCTACCCTGATGATCATCTCCTAATACACGATGTAGATGATCATTCTAGCCCAAATTGTGAGGTTTTTTTCTGCCAATGTCTCTAATTTATTATGTTGTTTGATATATAACATAAATTAAAATTACAAAATAATATAATGAATTAAATTAATTCAAAATAAAATAATTTTAAATATACTTACAATCGCCTTCTCGGTGTCAGTATTTGGCATAGTAGCATTTTTCTTTTTTCTTCTTATGCAAAACAAAGTAGAGCAAGGAAAGCGACCCCCAATATTCAATTTTTTTTTGGGAAAAAACTAAGAAATAAATAAAACTTGGACGTCAATAAAATTACACAAAATGAAGGTAAATATTTTAAATATTAAATTACATGTGTTTTCTCTTGATCTGGGAGTGAAGTGTGTCCACAAGTATAAAAATGTTACATTCCACTCTTATTTGTGTTATTTCTATCTAATTTCTCCTATAAAAAAATAAATAAATAATTTCATTAACATAAATAATTCTCATTTTGAAATAAATAAATGATTATATATATATATAACAAATACCTTCAACTCTTCACTATTCCAATAGTCGATCATCTCATTGTATTGTGATATTGGAAAATCCTGAATCACCTGTACATCATCAAGATCCGTGCCAACTCTCTTTTTCCAACCAAGATATAATTCATACTTGTACTCTCGCCACATTTCATTTAAATCCATTAACCTTGCATCCTTGATATTTTTTAATTATAATATTATATCGGAGATACAATGGAAAAAATATTTTTTATGAAAATATTATAAATTAATATATATATATATATATATAAGGTGATTAACATTACTTACCAAGATCTCTGCCCAAGCATTGTCCTTTATTTGTTCTCCAACTTCCCCCCCAACTTATTGTTTAAACCAAAATGATATTGATGTTTCTAGCTAGTGTTCCCAAAAATCCTTTACATTCCGTACCATTTTTTTAACTATAGCTTTGTCCTCATTGTATTCAGTCGTGATTTGCATGTGTCGATTCCGAACCTCTCGTATTTTTGTGCGGCCTCGTCGCCTGGTAGAGACTGAAGAAAATCATGAAAAAAGTAAAAATGGATAATAATATATAGTAAATTATTATTAATCACTAATAGTAATGTTTAAACACTTACCAGTAGATGGGGGATCTACAATCCCCTAAAGTGCAGCATCTAGTTGGGGAGTAGCCTCTATGGTATGTGGGATATCTAAAGGAAGAGTACTCTTTACAATATATGGATAACCCTATATAGATGATGGTGGATACAGATATGGATATGGAGGTGGGATATATGGCAGTGTAGTTCCCCATACAGTGGATGTTGGGAAATGAAAATAAAGAGGAATGAGAGTCTGAGAACTACCATCAGATGTGGGTACAGGTAAAAAGGTATATGGAAAATATGTGTATGGATAATATAGAGGTGTCATAATGGGAGGATGACCTTCTGGTGACTCAAGAGGCATAGTAGTTGGCTGAATTGTAGAATCAATACCCTCACCATACTATTAGCCTTGGTAGTATAATCTGACCATCTCCTCGACAAAGTATCCTAAAATAACATAGATGATAAAATAAAACAAACGATAACATGATAAATAATAAAAAATATCATAATATTCAAACATAAATTATACTTGTAATGTCTTCCAGATGTGATATATGTTGTTCAATTTGTTGTATTCTTCTATTTCTTCTAATATCATCATATTCAGACATTTTGACTTGGAAATTCAAAATAATATTCTCAAATAAATAGGAATAATGTAGAATGTTAAATAATAAAATTGTATCATAAAACAATGAGATACATTTTCAATGTGATATTTATATTAATAAAATTTCATTTCTTTTATATGTTTAATAATTACTATATATGTTCTTAATCCAAAATCGTTCAGCCTGTAAATAGTTTTATAATCGATAATTGTATAAAATATACTAGTTAATTTGATAAAATGTATGGAACTTTAAAAAACACATACAATATTAATATAATTTCATCTAAATACATACAAATGTGTCAACGTTCTGGGTACTCTATGACAATTTATGGTTCACAATATGTTCTAGAAATTGAATCATCTGTGTCATAAAATGCAACATTCGAATTAATACTGATAGGTTCATCCACAACATCATTTTGATCCATGTCTTCCTCAAAAATATGTCTAGGAATGAAATCAAAAATAACACCAAATTGTTGTTGTAACAGGTCAGTTACATAAAACACATGTCTAGCCTCTGACGCAAGAATAGAAGGTTCATTGGTGTGAAGATGGTGATTTATATCAATCTCCCTATAACAATATGTTGTGGCACTTATCATGACACCTTCATGTTGTGTTTCCATTTTTTTTCATAGCTATTTATAAAACATTTATTACCATTGACAGCATTTTCTTTACAATCACGTACTGCATCATTTGTACCAAAGGATAACGCTCTTACCTCATCTGATACTTTATCCATTGAAAGTGTTAATACCTAAAAGATACCAACACTGAATATTAAACAACGACATGTGATTATGTTATGAGAAGTAAAAAATATATTACCTTTGACTTTAACCAAGAATCATATTCTTTCCTATGAAACTGTTCATTACTCTTATTAGATAGACTGTGATGTCTATTTTTTGTAATTTCTAAATGTTATCATAAAATATTAAAGATTTAAAGTAACAGAAGATATAAAGAAATTACATAATGAAAAATATATATTTATTAGTTTAATTGCATTATATAATCATCAAGCACACCATAGTTGAATAATATTGTACGATAATCCATTTCATACTCTTCCCTGCTTAAAGTACCCAACGAGTACATTGAAGATATCCCCCTTGTTTGGGGAAGTGAAATAAATGTTGTCTCAATGGGATCATATTGCTCATATTTAGTTCACATATGTCCATTAGACCTCTTGGTGACATTATCCAAGTACGATGGATATAAATCCATGAATTCTTGTGCAAAATACATTTCACAATAGAGCTTTCAGGGTGAATTTTATTTCTCACATAATATTTCAATGTAAAAATCATTTTTCTATAGGATACATCCACCGACTTGAAATAAGAAAACCAAAAAAAAACTTATGTAGGAAGAAGCACAGTCAGATGTAACATGCATGTGAAAAATGACAGTGGGAAAATTTTCTCCAAGTCGCAAATAATAATCAGTGCATTTCTCTACAATTTATGAAAAACACTTCTGCTCAATCTTTTGGCACAAAGGTCTCTATAAAAAAACATAAATTAATCAAAACAACTCTAATATTATGTGAACGTAAATGTAGAATAGTAATAGGAATATAATAATATAATAAGGCACGATAATCATGGGTTTTAAGAGACTTTAGTTTCACATCTTGTGTATTCACCCTTTTCGAAATATTGTTTTAATAACCATCTAGAACCTTCAAACATTCCAAGACCTGAAGAAATTGTTTCTTCTCCACATTTGACATCTCATAACATGTAATAGAGAATTTCCACTTATTTTGAACAATTAACTCTGTATGAATCTTTCCTCTTATACCCCAATCCATCAAATCAGGACGAGGCCACAAATCATTTTTTTCCTTTGACAATTAAAATAGTATCAAGTAACAGCTCACAAATGTTTTTTCTTGATATGAATTACATCCAAACAATGATGCAATTAATTCGATGACTAATATGACAACTCAAAGAATATTATTTTCTTTCTCCCTTTGTTATTGGAATTCAAATTATCATGTTTTAGCTTTCTGGAATTTGATTGGCTTCTTCCAAGAACGTAATTCAAATCATCATGTTATTTAACAATATCATTCTCTGACAATCGTTGAGGTGTCTCATCTTTCTCAATGAAATTATCGAACTGTCTTCGATTTTTCCTGAATGGATGATCCATCGATAGAAATCGATGATTCCCTATGAAGCTGAAAGTTCATCAAAACATTAATCTTCAAAAACATATATTTTTCATATAAATAGGTTAGGTAATTTCACTTTATAACTCCAACCATAAATAAATTCGTATGCAGGAAAATAATTTATCATCCATAATAAAGTTTCACAAAAAAAAAGTACTCATTCCTGAATGCATCATAAACCTATGCACCAACAATCAAATGCTCATTTAACTCCTTTATTAATGGATGAAAGTATATATCAATATCATTTCCCAGATCACTGGGTCAAGATATAAATGTACTCATGATAGTAAATGGATTCTTCATACACATCCATGAAGGAAAGATATAAATGTGAATGAAAACAAGCCTTGTACTATGTGTATAATACATTTGGTGAAATGGTTTAAAACCATCACAGGATAATCCCAATCTAACATTTTGAGGTCAGCTGCAAAATCAGGATGCAACCTATCAAATTTTAACCAAGACACCACGTCTACATGATGCATTATTTCAATATTATCTTTATTTTATTATCTTCATGCCATCTCATATTATTTTCCATTTGTTCTCACATAAATATTGTTTGAATCTTGGGAATTAAAGGGAAGGGCCACATCACTTTCATTGGTATGTGAGATTGTGTTTCATCTTTATTGGTCTTCCACCTTGATGTGCCACATTGTTTGCACTAACTTAACTCTGCATTTTCCTTCCAGAATAGTAAACAATATTTGGCACAAGAATGAATCTTAATTGATGAAAATCCAAAATTTTCAACCATATTTGATGTCATGTATTAATTTTCCGGAATACATGCATAATCAGGTAGTGAATCCTTAATAAATGTAAGGAGATAGTCTACAACAATGTTACTAAATCCATAAATTGCTTTTCTATGATATAATCACATTAAAAACTCCATTTTGCACATTTTTTTTACATGCCAGATATACTAGAGTATTTTTATCTTACAATAGCTTTCAAACACTCTCAACATCATCATCCTGATTAATAGATAAAAACTGTGTTCCTGTATTCATATCCTCTTGCACTGGTCTACATGAGAAGCTGGATTCAAAAACAAAAGGAAACCAATCGAAAATCATATTTTTCATACCAATCCTTTCCGCTGGATCGATGGCATTCACCACTAGTGATTTTTATCTATTGTAATGCCACACATGATCATTTTTGTGAAAACCTTGTTTAGTGATATGATAACTCACTTCCTCATGATTTAACCACGGTCTTTCAACACAATCCAAACACAGCGATCGAATCAATCTGCCATCTGAATCATTGTTGAATGCAAAGTCAAAAAAATATCATAAATCCTATTGAAATTCATCGGCGATCTGATCAAATTTGTACATCCAGTATCTATCCATTCTGAGTCAAATAAAAAAAATTAAATAAATAATCAAGAAAATGTCTTAACATTATATGTATTGTTTCAGAAGATAAAAAGTAACCATAAATAACATGTTAATAAAAAAACATAACAAATATTATGGTTAATAAAATTCATAAATGATTCAAATTATAATAAATGTTTCAAATTATAAAAATTCTTGAATAGTCACACTTTTCTATGACCACATAAGATTATTTTGGTGTACCTTCAAAACCCAAATTAAAACCTAGATCTTTGAAAATTATCCTAATATGTTTTTTTATAGAAATCTCTCTTGGTCCCCCCTTGGACACCCCTCTCCCTCTTGAACCCCCCCCCCCCCCCCCCCGGACACCCCCCGCCTAGACATCCCCCCTGACCACCCCTGGACAGCCCCCCTCCCCCTGCACCCCACAGCCCTTTCCCCCATCCCTACCCCCTGCTCACTACTCCCCCAGACCCCTTCACCCCCTCCTGGAAATCCCCCTCCCATTCACCCCTTTCCCCCTCCCTACATACCCCCCCCCCCCCCCGGACCCCCCACCCCCCTCCTGGACACCCCCCCCCTACCCCCCCCCCACCTCCCTCCCCCCTTCTGGATAGCCCCCCTCCCTACACACTTCCCCCCTGGACACCCCCTACATCTCCACACCTCTTCCCCCCTCCCCCTACATGCCCACACCCCTAGCACACTGCCCCCCAACCCCCACCCGAGACACCCCCTCCTGGATATCCCCTCTCCCCCTACAACCCCTTCCCCCTCCCCCTGCACCCACAAACCCCCTACTCCCTTCACACTTCCCCACACCTCCCACCCCCTCCGGGATAGCACCCCTCCCCCGGAACCCCCTTCCCCCCTCCTTGCACACTGCCCCCCCTACCTGCACACTGCCCCCAACTGGAAATCCCCCCTAAAATACATGATCAAATGTGTTTTTTTAAATTGGTACAAGCAAAAAAAACTAGGATGAGTAGTTTATGAAGACACCTAAACATCATGGCAACATCATCTTGATGAGTGTGATATGCCATATTTCCAATATCACCCAGGTCATTCTAACTCAGATATGGTCAGTTATCAATGCATAGAAGATCAAGAATTAGAAGACTATCACTAACCACATATGGTATGTTGTAACATTTATCCAATAAGAAGGGTGACTCTTGTATTAACAAACACTTGACCAAGATTCCCATTTGAAAAAACTGGCATGTTTATCCTCCTTAATTCCCAAGGAATGTATTTCCAGATGACATACCATGTTGATAATAATTCCCAAGGAATGTATTTCCCACATAAATTGTGAATTACATAATGATCATGCCTATAAAAATAATCAAATAATTGCTCAAACACCAATATAAAAAGGGAGTCATTTTAAAATCTATGATTTGTAATTGGATAAACTCCACCAAAATGGAACTACATATCTGAAATGGTTCATATGCAATTTACTATTTTTAATATTCTGAGGGAGGTAACTCCCTTATGATGGCCCCTTACAAAAGAAGAAATCATATACAACAAAGATAGTTTATGCTTAAGAGATCACTAGGCTCAAAGAATTTTCATTTTTGTTCAATTGATAGATAAGTAATCCCTTGGGACACACACACATACCCTCTCTAAGGAAACTATGAATTGAACATTAAAAATTATAATACATGAGGATTAAAAACACCGTATTTAGGTTTCTTTTAAGGAATTACATTTCTTCAATTTATTTCATAAAATATTCCAAGTCTTATTTTTATTGAACATCTAGTATCATTCATGGAAAATAAATAAATAAATTTTTATTTAGATATTTCTCTAATGAAAAAATGAAAAGCTATATCAAACTTATTTTCAAGCATTAATTTTTTATCTACCATAAAATCAAAATATTAGGAAATATATCTTATAAATTTCATTATCCATTTTACATATATGTAAATGTTTTCAAATTTGGATTAGTTAAATAGGATCTCAATTTCATGTTCTTGAGGAAAGAACCCTATATGCTGTAATTACCATTTCAAATAACATAACCCTAAAAAAGAGTACTTATCAAAATAGCTAAAATGTATTATATTAATTGTAAGAAACATGTTATGTAATATTATACCATAAATCTACAAATAACATCATTTAAGAGGATACAAGATCTTGAAAAACCATCACTCCATGGAATAATCATACCCCAATAGGGGTATGTAATATAGAATATCTAAATAAATGTGACCAAGGTGGGTCCCATCATATCCTTCTTGGGTTCATATAAATGCCACCAAACAACAGTTTATTTATTTATTAATGTTTCAAAACACCATTAATGGGTTATCTCATTAGCATATTTCCATAAATGTCCAACAGGGGTATAGATGTGTATTTAGGAATTTATTAACATGGTTTGTCATGAAGAAATTCTGTAGGTACTATAATTCATAATGGAAAACATTATTTATATTAATTACCTTTTAGTATATATCATGGTTTAGTAAGATATATCACCATTGCTAAATAACAATGATACTTGTATTTATATTTCATTATTGGAATTCTTGTACATACAACTTGGTCTTCATCTTTTACTATAGAATATAGAAATTCCATTTATAATGGTTTGATTTTATGGGTTACTGTTCCAAATTTATAAAGGCCTAAAAACATCCTAAATTGGTTTTGAAACCCATTTAACAATTACCATAAATATTTTAGCATATGTCAAATATAGTTCATCACTGATACTTGTCAATATTGGTTAGTTAAGGTACCACCATCATACTATATAGGATAAAACCATTTTAGTTGATTCTAACACATTAATAACCAATCGTATATCACAATTATCACAAGTAATGATATCACAGGTTAGAAAATAATATTTACCTATAAATAAGAAACCACAAAATCAAGTTATATAGGAATATAATGATAAATAATCATCAATATATTAATAAAATCACCTAAGGAAAATATCACATATAACATAAAATCGTTGTATGAAACCCACATATCATGGAATATTTAAGGCATTTGAATCTCTAACTTCCATGAATTATGAGTGAAACAACATGCTCATTCCATGAAACCCAGGGATAAAATAACCTAATATCATAAATCTATATGTAGAATAATTTAAATCAATCACATAAGGTGAAATCATAATCAATTTTAATAACTATATA
The DNA here is from genome assembly GCA_963277665.1 of Viscum album. Lineage (NCBI taxonomy): Eukaryota > Viridiplantae > Streptophyta > Magnoliopsida > Santalales > Viscaceae > Viscum > Viscum album. The sequence goes on along the minus strand of OY728135.1, from coordinate 1,539,945,386 downwards.
AAAGACCAAAGTCTCATCCATGAACACTTAGTATTTTTCTTGCATGGGTTAAACACTCCAAGACATGATTATTTACCCTGGAATAACACAATCCTTGAATCATATTTAATATTAAAAAATTACATGATAATATAAAAAGAATCCTCTTATACCACTTTGTAAATTTCCAACCCAAGAGCCACTAAAGAGTTCCCAATGATAGTTGGTTACACTGCTACAAGAGCGCCACCGCATCTGTCAGAGGTAGTTGACCAATAGTGAGGGTATAATTATGGTACAATATAGAGTCTATAACCTTATAAAAATAGAATCATATCACTATAAAATAACTACATCAAAACTAATAAGTATATATTAATGACATAGAATCAAATGATAACAATATCTAATAAAATAAAAAATTCTAACTATACAACAATGCATTCATGTCCATATGAGGCTATAAAATCTAAATCAGGAAACATACTAAAGTCGTTATTATAAAATATAGTACACGTATATTAAAAGTTAAAAAATAAAAAAAACATTATATGTTCATGACTATCCTATTTTCCATCACATTGTTATTCTCCTAACTCCCATATTCAATAATAATTTCATGAATGAAAAATACAGAAAATAAGCTTATAACCATACGGTCTTTTCAAGTACAATAGTGTAAAGTCATCCCAAACAGGGTGTGGGATATAATTAGTAGGCCAACACCAATGGTTTCAAGATCTATTTTTTAAATGATTATAAAATATAACAGTGCGAATGTATATCAATAATGTTATAAAAAATAAATAAACGTAATAAATTTAGTCTCATTTTATTCCATGAAACATGATCAAACATATTTTCATTGGCATAAGATTATATATATCTCCACACCATCCATCATGTATATATATTCATTTTGAAGATAATATATTTCCTAGATATAGATTAACTGGTGTTAGGTTTAGGTTTATATCTGAGGAATCCACAAAGATGATCACATATCATATAGGGGTGCTATGTAATAGGTGGAAGACACTTGTATCACAATATAAGGAACAAAATTACTAGGGTATCATAATTTTTATGGGAATTTACTGTTGGGGGATTCCATACCTAAGTGACACAATATATAATGGACCCCATTTTTAGAAAAAACAACATATATTTGAAACCATTCCCATATGTTACAACATTAGTGGGGAACCATGCATGATGGATTCCATGTATGAGTATCAAAATGCATAAGGGATTCCATCCTTGAGTATCCAATATATAAAGGATATCATGCCTGATAGACACCATTCCCATGTATCAAAATTTTTATAAGGGAAATCATGCCTAAATGATTCTATAAAAATGCATCAATATATATATCGGATTGCATTATTGAGTATCATAAGGTAATAAAACAATGTCTAGGTGAACTATTTATAGGTAGTTTTCCCCATAAATTCATAGGTATATCATATTACATGAAATTATTCGAGGTGAAATGATTCTCCATGATCATTATTTTTAGTCAATTTAATGTACTAATAAAAAATAGTGTCATGTGAGAAAACATTCCCTACTACATTTTAATTCATTACACCTGAAATATATATGCATATAAGATTTCCATAAATAAATTTAATAATTTTAAAATTAATGTTTATTTTATTACAAAAACAATTTTCCCATGGGATGGTCCCTGAATCTCATCATTCAAATATTATTATTTAGATACAACTTTTTATTTAATAAGACTACACACCTCTATTGTGGTTAATTATAAAATGGTATGGGTTGGTTGTCATTCCCTTGTTTATTATTCCTATTTAGACATACCTTGCATGAGTTATTAATCATCACACCTCCAATTATAATCAAATTTTTGAAAGGACATATAATTTTAATCAGTTAAAGTATCAAAAAAATAATTTATTAATCTTTTAGATAATGCATAGATCACAACCATAAAGGAAACACACCCACTTAGTGATTTGGGTTTAGGAGAGAGACCAGTAGTTCTATTAAGAGTACAATTTTTTATTTATTCTAAGACATTATTATCTACACTATTATCTTCAAATAATAATGGGGATTGATAGAAATTATAGTTTGAAACCGAAATATATTATTCTAAAAAATACAGACAGTAAGGTAAAATACATGGACCACCTACCTTATACTAAGGACTCTTAAATTATCCAAAATAAATCTTTGATTATTTACATTTTGAGGGAAATTAATTAAATGGACAAAAGAACTACAAATAGTATGAATTAGCTCAGATGAATATAGTGTAGGAGATGGAATGATAATTGATGAAGGAAAGTAATAATAATCACATGATAACCATGGTATATCCAAAATACCCAATGAAACAAAATTTAGAATTTTGATAAATAATATGATTCTATGCCTAGAGTGGGGGAAATGGAACATAGGGAAGGGTACCTATGTTTAAAAGTGAGGATAAAATATGAGAGAAAATAATAAATATGTGGGAGGGGAAAAATAATAATTTTACACCATTAATGATTTGCAGGATTTGTATAAATGGTATGGCTAACTGAATATTAACTGTGCATTGAAACTTCTAATGTAAAACCAACTATGAAGTTAAAGAATGAAGTCTTCCAAAATCTGAATATCCAATGGACGACCTATACAGTTTTCTAATGATATCCTCACACAACCATTTACATCGTTTAGAATGGTTACCCATCTTTGAATTACCATTAACACATGAAACCACAAATCACAGTACAACCTTAAAATCAGAACATTGATGAAATTAGATGGCATAAAATACCTACATTCATTGGAAGCTTCTGGGAGGAAGGCTCCGTGGTGACAGGTCATCAAAGAGGAGGGAGTCATGATGAGATAGGTCTTTGGGGAGGAGGGTGCCACAGTGAGAGAGGTCGTCGGGGAGGAGGGTGCTGCGATGAGAGAGTTTGTTAGAGAGGAGGGAATCTTGGTGAGTAGAGGTAAGGTAGGAGAGATCATATAGGATAGATCAGGAAGGAGAAGTCAAGGGGAGAAGGCCACCCCGATGGGGAGAGGTTGGGAGGAGAATTTTCCACGTAGGAGAAGTCATCTTGGTGGAGGGTGCCGCGGTGAGGAGAATCTGTCGGGAGGAGAATCCGTAGGGGAGATAAGGTGCGATGTGAGTACTGAATTGTGTAGGAAAATCCTAATAACAAATAATTGATGGACACGGTATAGACATGGTGGATTAATTAAATTTTGGAAATTGGAAAGGTATAGCCAGGGACTAATAAAACCCTGGCTATAGGTCTGTGGCTATAGCTTTAATTTCTAGTAGTGAAAACACACACACACATATATATTTCATTATTCTAGTAGCATTATGATTTTATATATATCATAATGTGTTCACAAAACCCTTCCTTAATACATTCCATGTATTGTGTGAACAAATCACATCTCTTTAAAGGGGTGGTAGTCCACCCTTCATCAAACAAAATTATCATATTTACACAAATTTATAAGTTTAACTTAATGTTTTGTAAAATAACTATATATGATTAAAGACATAATATATATAATAAATATAATATATAAATTTATTTCCCTTCATAATTTATCCCATGAATGTGGGTAAAGGGAAAATAATTGTCATTTTTAAAGGGGTGGAAGTTCACCGTACACATAAATAGAACGTTCGTTTTCCATTAGATGAGAGTGCCTGTAAGTGTTGGTCAAATCCTTATTATAAACAAAATTATGTTTATGATATTTTTTTCAAATAATAATATAATAAACATTATTTAATGAGATGTAAAAAGAAAATAAAAGAACGAATCTTGAGGGTGGGTGTTACCTCTTAATCGGGTACCTCCTTTTGGTTTTCACAAAATTAATTCATTGGAGGGTTTTAAGTAATATCCTCTATTTTGACCTTGACCAAAATGAAAGTGAATTTTAAATTTTCAATTTAATGGATGGGAAATTTCAATAATCATGCTTAGAATCATTTTTCAAATTGTTTAATCCTTTCAATGTAATGTTTTTGGACTTGGGGGAAGGAACGATATGTTACCCGGGTGTCTCATCGAGTTTTAGAATTTTTAGGGCTAGATATTCGATGTTTTGGAAGCCTGTAGAGGATTAATGCTCTGTCTAAAACTATATAGACCTCAGTTAAAAAATGTGCAACCTAATATATAGGTGTAACATCCCAGGTAATTAAAGAATAAGACATTTTCATCTTTATTAATATTTGTGAATTAAATATTAATTTTACTTAAAGGGGTTTCTATGTTTGATAGCGTACCCAATACGCAATAAAGTGTTTCTCTAAAATCTTACGTTGCCCACTAATAATATAATATTATTATTTTAAATGGTACTTAACATGTAGCCATTTTATTGGAAGTAATGAATAGAAATAACTAAAATATGATTATATATGTTTTGTTAAATGTTTTTACTTTTATCCAATAAAAGATAAAAGCTTAAAATAAGAAAAGAATTCAATTTTAGGCATAGATACTCTAATATTGACTAAAAGGTCGATATATAGCCTTTTGATGGAGAACCCTCTTTAAAAATAGTTTTGTTCACTCTTATACATTCTATTTGACCAAATAAAATCCTTCTTTAGAATCGGGACTTCAAAATTTACTTTGTGTATGTTTTTGTTATTTTTCCGATAAAGTTCATTTTTAATGAATAAGTGAAAAATGATGTATTTTAATTCAAAACTTCATTTTAATCTAATTTATTTATATGATTAGATTATATCTTTAATTGTTTTCAAAGTGAAATTAGAATTTATTTCTTCCATTTAATCCAATGTTGGTCATTGGAATTAATTTCACTTTTAAATTGGACTTATACAAGTGTCAATCTTTGGTTAGATATTGTTTCTTAAAAACATGCTATTTGTTTTAACAACAGGAATTAATTATTAAATTAATTAATGAAACTTATATTTTTTGAATCTTTTAAAATATACATAATTTTTTAATTTGGAATATCAAATATATCTTAGGATGAAATTTTCTTTTTTTCTGAAAAACTTCAATTTTTGATGAATAGTGAAACCACTAAGTGGTAGTTAAAAAACTGATTTTTCATTTAAATGAAACTTTACCACTTATGTGAATTGAATTTAAAAAATCCTACATACATGGTTTTCATTATTAAATAAAATGTGGTTCAATGGGATGAAAATATTTTTTGGTGAATAGTAACTTTTAAGTTTTATTAACCGCGATAAAAGGGAATTAGTGTAATTTAAGGTAAAAATAATGTTATAATAATATGAAACTACCTTTAAATTTTTCTTAAACATATTTTATGATTCATGAAATACCATTAAAACCCATGGGTATATTTTTGGGGCCCCATGAAGCCACTTGGGAAAGATAATGACATTAATACCTTTAATTTAATGTAAAAATAAAAATGTGAGAAACTTGTATCGTTTTACTAAAACAACTTTTACATGAGGTTATATAATTAATAAATTTGACTATAAATATTAATTAGAATGATAAAAAAATATAATACAAAATGGTAATTTTTTTATAATATTTAGACATCAAATAAATAAAATTATTTATGACACCATGATGATGTAGTGTTTACGTCATTAATGTATGATTTAAATAAATAAGAAGATAATGTTTAAAATAATATCCAAAACTGGTCCAATTATTATTAGATGATTTTATTTCGAACATGGGACACCTTATATTTTACTTTCATAATTTTTGGACCATCAGAAACCGAAAAGTATTATATAATAAAATAATAGTTTCATACTTTCCAAAAGAGCCACTCCTCTCCCTTATAAAAAGACCCCGCTTCCTACCCATTTCACACACTTCTCAAGCCTTTTTCCTCATATAACCTCTACTCAAATAATCTCATAATATCCCTCTCTTCATCCTAGAAGCCTTACTATAGGCATAAATCTATTCAAGAAACCATTTTGGTTCAAACCAATGGGAGTTACCTGATTGAATGGAGATTGAAGAGCGATCGAGTCAAGTCGGACATGAGGTAAGGGACTTCGTCTCAATCTCCTTTCATTGAGGAATATTTTTTTTATACACAACATAATTTTATAAAGTGTATAAACCCCTTTGACTTTTACTTTTATTCAAAAGGAATATTTTCTCTATGAAGCATTTTACTAAACGACAAAAATTATGTTTCTTTATAACGTACACGGTGACAATGACCTTTCCGCCGCTGCGTGTATTATTTGATCTTTGGCTTCCTCAACAAGACATAATGTTTTTAAAAGTAAATAAATATCATATAATCTTTTATGTATTTTTTATTGAAAATGGTTTTGATAATAGATTTGTTATATCAATATATTTAAGTGATATATTGTGATTGAAATGTGGAAATGTTTTCTTTCCTTTATAATTGTTTTATGTGTTATGTTTTTATAGTGGTACTTGGACATTTGATAGGTGGTTACGTGATAAACCAAAAGACGGGTGGTGTCGTGAATAACCATATTTGTGGTTATGTTATAACATCCAATTCATCGGGTATGGATGTCGGTCGTATGGCTATTCCACTTAGTGATATGTGTGGAAGTAGACCTTATGGTTATTCCATTTATGTATGTTTATGTCCCAAGATTAATTTATATATTATGTGTTATTTATATGGGTTTTATGGTAATCTTGTAGTTACAAATGGGTAAGTAATGATCTTTTATTCAGTGAAGAGTATTTATTACTTCATAAAGGTGAAAAGTATTACTTATGTTAATATATTCATGGTTTACATGTTGTTTTGAAAAACTAACAGTTTTTATTCTTTGGGTATCCCTTACTGATCTTTTTATGATCATCCCAAGTTTTTGGAAAAAAATTTAACTGGATATAATGTGAAATAGCGTCAAGGATGGGATCAAGGAAAAGTCATGTTGTCTTAATCAAGGAACTATACATGACTTTTTTTCAAGAGTTCATGTTTTCTAAAAAAATAGAAACTGTATAGAAGTGTCTACTTTGTAATATTTTGAGATGTAACAGTTATGTCCTAATTCTCTGAAACTCTAAACCTGAAAAGGTCTTCAATGTGAATTATTCATTTAATCCAAGATTAAGTATGTTTTAAGGTTGGGTCCTTATAGTTGGTATCAGAGGTCAGTTTCGACAACTTTAGGAGTTAGAAAATTGTTAAATTCATGTCCATAAATTAATTTATGGTATGATTGAAATGATATTTCATTTAAAGATTACCATGTTTCTTCGTCTAAGATATTATTGAGTTAAGAATGGTTTTTCGTAAAGGAAACAGAGCAGCTTTTCTGGGAAGGCATATAGAGTGAAATGACCTTCCAAATCAGCAACCTGAGATGGTCAGAATCGGAACTAAATAGTTTGTTACAGTAATGGCTCAGTTGAATAAGGTGATAAATTGTGGTTGTGTTTATTAATGAAATTTTGTGATTTATAAACATAAATAGGAGTATTAAATTCATTTAAGTGTTATATTACAAGCCTTAAAAGAAAATAAACTATATGAAAATTCAGCAAGTATGAGTTTTGGTTACAACAAATTTCATTCCTTGGTCACATTCTTTCAAAAAATGGAATAATTGTTGATCCTACTAAAACAAACGTTACTGAAGAATGGACAAGACCCAAAAATAAAACCAAGATCCATAGTTTATTTGGTTTGACAGGTTATTACTGGAGGTTTGTTGAAAATTATTCATGGTTATCTAGTCCAATGACTAAGTTAACTCTAAAAGGTGTTAATTTCATCTGGACAAAAGAATGTGATTATTGTTTTCAGGAATTGAAAATAAGATAGGTGGAAGTTCCAGTTTTGGCACTTCCTTCCAGAAATGGTGAGTTTCTTATCTACGGTGTTGCTTCGTTGAAGGGACTTGATTGTGTCCTTATACAGAATGATCAGGTAATTGCTTATGCTTCACATCAGTTGAAAACTCATGAGTTAAATTACCCTACACATGATTTAGAATTAGCTGTTGTTGTTTTTGCTCTAAAAATTTAAAGGCATCATTTGTATGGAGTAATGTTTGAAATATATACCAATAAAAAAAGTTTAAAGTATATATTCACTGAGAAATAATTGAACATGAGATAGAGGAGATGGCTATAATTAATCAAGTATTACGATTGTACAATTCATTACCATCCGGGAAATGAAAATAGAGTGGCTGATGCTTTGAGTCGAAAAATTAATGCTTCATTAACCATGATACCTTTGGAATGAGTTCCTTTGGTTTTTGATTTGATGAACTTAGTAATATAAGTTTTTGGTGTAGGAAGTTCTTCTGTTTTGTTTCAGGTGTCAGTGAGATCATCTCTATCAGACAGAATTAAGCAAGCGCAGAAGAAAGACAGAGAGTTGCAGAAAAAGGTGAAGAAAGTTCAGAAGGGTAAGTTTCCTGAATTTAACATTGATAATGATTTTGTTTTGAGGTTTGTTAAGAGATTATGTGTGCCATGTGATTCACAGTTGAAGAATGAGTTGTTATGTGGGGCTCATAGTTCCCCGTTTTCAATTCATCCAGGTAGTACTAAGATGTATAGAGATCTGAGGGAGTATTACTGGTGGGATAGAATGAAAAGAGATATTGCTGATTTTACTATGACGTGTTTGACCTGTCAACAGGTTAAAGCAGAGTGGCAGTTAATTAAAGGGATTCTTCAGTCATTACCAGTGATAGAGTGAAAATGGGAAAATATATCCATGGACTTTTTTGTGGGGTTACCAGATACATCTCGAGGTAATAATTCCATCTAGGATATTGTTGATCAATTGACTACATCTACTCATTTCCTTCCTATTCAAGATACATTCTCTCTAGATAAACATTCCTGATTGTGTGTTAAAGAGATAGTTAAGTTACATGGAGTTCCCCTCTCTGTTGTATCTGATCATGATCTCAGGTTTACTTTTATCTTTTGGAAAGGCCTCCAAAAGTCATTGGGTACTGAATTAATTTTTAGTACAGCTTCTCATCCTCACTTAGATGGGGATTCAGAATGAACAATTCAGACCCTGGAGAATATGTTACATGCTTGCATGATGGATTACCAGGGATGTTGGGACCAACATATTTCTTTGTTTGAATTTTCTTATAATAACAGTTTTCATTCCAGTATACAGATGGCTCCATTTGAGGAATTATATGGTAAACAATGTCGAACTCCAGCTATTTGGGATGAAGTAGGGGAAAGGAAGCTGATGGGACCAGAATTGGTAGAAGATATGGCAGAAAAAGTTAAGTTGATTCAGAAGCCCATGATAACAGCTCAGAGATGAAAGAAACATTATGCGGATAACTGGAGGAAGGATCTATCTTTCGAGGTAGCTGATCATGTTTTTCTCAAAGTTTCTCCATGGAAAAGTTTGATGTGTTTTGGCAAGAAGGGAAAGTTGATTCCAAGGTTCAATGTACCTTATGAAATCATGGAGAAAGTTGGATCAGTTTCACACAGAGTGGCTTTACCTCCATGTTTGTCCCAGGTACACAATGTTTTCATGTTTCGATGTTGAGAATGTATATTCCATATCCATCTCATGTTTTGAGCCTAGAGGTAGTTCATTTGGAAGAGAATCTCTATTATGAAGAACAACTAGTCCAGAAGAGAGAAAGTGTTACGAAATAAGGTAATTTATCAGGTGAAGGTTTTATGGAAAAACCATAGGGTTGAAGAGGCAACATGAGAATCTGTAAATTCTATGAGGGATAAATACCCCCACTTATTTTTATAAGTGAATAAAAATGTGAGGAAAAAATTTCTAAAAGGGGGAAGGATGTAACATCCCAGGTAAATAAAGAATAATACATTTTCATATTTATTAATATTTGTGAATTAAATATTAATTTTACTTTAAAGTATTTGATATGTGCGATAGTGTACCCAATACAAAACAATGAGTTTCGTTGAAATCATACGTTGCACACTAATAATATAATAATATTATTTTAAATGGTAGTTAACATGTAGTCGTTGTATTTGTGGGAATGAATATAAATAACTAAAATATGATAATATATGTTTGTTAAATGTTCTTACATTTATCTAATAAAAGATAAAGGCTTAAAATAAGAAAAGAATTCAATTTTAGGCATAGATACTCTAATATTCACTTAAAGGTCGATTTATCTCCTTTTGATGGCGAACCCTCTTTAGAAATAGTTTCGGCCACTCTTATATATTTTATTAGACAAAATAAAATCCTTCTTTAGAATCGGGAAATCAAAATTTACTTTGGGTATGTTTTTGTTATTTTTCCGATAAAGTTCATTTTTAATGAATAGGTGAAAAATGTTTTATTTTAATTCAAAACCTCATTTTAATCTAATTAATATATATGATTATATAATCATTTTAACTATTTTTAAAGTGAAATTAGAAAATATTTTTACTGTTTAATCTAATAGTGATCATTGGAATTAATTTCACTTTGAAATTGGACTTAAACAAGTGTTAAACTTTTGATAGATATTGTTTCTTAAAAACACGCTATTTTTTTGACAAAGGGAATTAATTATTAAATTATTTAATGCAACTTATATGTTTTTAATTTTATAAAATACACATCATTTTTGAATTCGGAATATCAAATATAGCTTAGGGTGAATTTTTGGTATTTTTCTAAAAAACTTCAATTTTTGATGAATAGTGAAACCACAAAGTGGTAGTTAAAAAACTGATTTTTCATTTAAATGAAACTTTACCACTTCTGTGAATTGAATTTCCAAAATCCTACATTCATGGTTGACATTAGTAAGTAAAAAGTGGTTCTATGGGGTGAAAATATTTTTTCGGTGAATAGTAACATTTATGTTTTATTAATTGTGATTAAAGGTAATTAGTGTGAATTAAGGAAAAAAGAATGTTATAATAATATGAAACTACCTTTACACTTGTCCTATACTTATTGTATGAGTCATGGCCGACCATTACAAAACATGGGTCGATTTTTGGGACCCCATGGAGCCACTTGGGTAAGATAATGACATTAATACCTTTTATTTAAAGTAAAAATAATAATGTCACAAACATGTATTGTTTTACTAAAACAAGGTTTACATGGGACACATTATCTTCAACTTTAATAATTTCTGGACCTTTATAAACTGAAAAGCATTATATAATAAAATAATAGTTTCATGCTTTCCAAAAGAGCCCATCCTCTCCCTTATAAAAAGACCCCACTTCCTACCCATTTCACACACATCTCAAGCCCTTTGGATCATCCAAACTCTACTCAAATAATCTCAAAATATCTCTCTCTTCATCCTAGAAGCCTTACCTTAGGCATAAGGCTCTTCAATAAACCCTTTTTTTCAAACCAAGGGGAGTTACCGGTTTTAAAGGATATTAATGAGCGATCGAGTCAAGTCGGACACGAGGTAAGGGACTTCGTCTCAATATCCTTTCATTGAGGAGTATTTTGTTTTATACACAACATTATTTTATACGGTGTATAAACCCCTATGACTTTTAATAGTATTCAAAAGGAATCTTTTCTCTACGAAGCATTTTACTAAATCACAAAAAGTATGTTTCTTTATAACGTACGCAGTGATAATGACCTTTCTACCACCGTGAGTATTATTTGATCTTTGGATTCCTCAACAAGCCATAATGTTTTTAAAAGTAAATAAATACCACATAATCTTTTATGTATTTTGTTATTGAAAATGGATTTGATAATGGATTTGTTATGTCAATATATTTAAGTGATATATTGGGATTGAAACGTGGAAATGTGTTCTTTCCGTTATAATTTTTTTTATGTATTATGATTTTATAATGGTACTTGGACATTTGATGGGTGGTTATGTGATAAACCAAATGATGGGTGGTTCCATGAATACCAGGATGGGTGGTTAAATTATGACCTCCAATGCATTGGGTATGGAATTCGGTCGTATGGCTAATCCATTTAGTGATATTTGTGGAAGTCGACCATATGGTTATTCCATTTATGTATGTTTATGTCCCAAGTTATCTTTATATGTTATGTGTTTTTTATATGGGTTTTATGGTAATATTTTGGTTACAAAATGGTAATTAATTATATTTTATTCAGTGAAGAGTATTTACAACTTCATAAAGGTGAAAATTATTACTTATGTTAATGTATTCATGGATTACTTGTTGTTTTGAAAAACTAACAGTTTTCATTCTTTTTGTATTCCTTACTGAGATTTTTATGCTCATTCAAAGTTTTTGGAAATGTTTTTCATAGGACATAATGTGGAATAGGGACAAGGATGTGATCAAGGAAAAGTCATTTTGTCTTAAACATGGAATTAGACATGACTTTTTTTTTCAAGAGTTCATGTTTTGTAAAAAACGGAAAATCTGTAGAAGTGTCTACTTTTCAATCTTTTGAGACGTAACAGTTATGTCCTAATTCTCTAAAACTCTAAACCTGAAAATATATTCAATGTGAATTATTCATTTAATTCAAGATTATGTATGTTTTAAGGATGGGTCCTTATAATAGGGGTGGAGGTGATGAACACAGGTTGCACATGGTTCACAAAACCATGCACGTAGCCCTCTTTTTTGTGGCATGAGAAGATTCTCAACACTCTTCGTCATATATTTTGGGCACAGTTTGGAAAACTGGGTAAGAAAAATCATTTGGGGTGCCCAGGTTCCTAGTAGAGGGAACACAATAGGTTCCCAATCTTCTAAAACATCTAACCTAAACCATATGTCATATCTCTGTTTTAAAAAATTAATTATTTTTGTTAAATTAAAAAAATATATAAATAAAACCATTCACCCATTCTTCCACTCTCATAACTCAGGAGACACCCCACCTTGGATCCTTAGAAACATGATTCACCTCCCTCTTCATCTCCTCTTTGGATTTTCTATTCCACTCAGAACAATTATAGGATCCTATTCGAATTTTTATGGTAAGACTAAAGGCTCCCAATCCTTCTTTTTTCTCTGATTTTTGGTATCCTCATTTCCCAGTGAGGTGTGGCCAGACCTATGGTTATACGCAAACCCTTTTCTCATTTTTCATCAATGTAAGGGTATGTGAAGGGCCTCTTAGGACCCCTTCAGGTATATTATTTCATCCACTATTAATGGTGAGGTAGATTTTTTTATTTTGGTTCTCCACCAACAATTTTAGATATAGTTTTCTATATATTCATGTTTTTTATCATTTTAAAATTTTGGGTTTCTTCATTGATGAGTTCTCATTTTTTTTACCTAAGTGTGTTGGTCTCAACACGATTTTTTTGAGTTTTGGTAATCAATGCTGTGAAGTTATGAATGTTTTCCATTGTTTCTATTTTAGGTAGTGACCCATTACATTTACCATTAAATTTAAATGTGTAATAATTAAATATCTTCTCATAATTAATAAATGTTTTTCCATATGTTGTAGTTTTCAGAAAATATTTTCTATTGTTGAATTGAATGTTATTTATAAATTTACAAATGAATTATTTTATAAAAAAATTTCTTGATTTAATAATAAAACACCTTCAATTGGGGTCAATTTATAATGACCCTATCCTTTTACACAAATCATTAGATGATTTTAAGAATAATTAAACACCAAATTACAGATTGTGGTATATGAAATCTATTGCCTCATAAGATAATGTATAAAAAACTAAAAGCATGGAAAAAAATTAAAAAAGGTATTCATTTATCATCCATTAGGAATCCTAACCTCCTTTGATCCCTTACATATATATAGGATAACCTAGGGATAACATAAACAAAGGGATGAGCTAAAATTCTAGTAAGGGAATAAATATAAGAATAAAGCTTAGAAAATGGCTTAGAGGGAATAAAAAAATGAAATAAAAAGTCATGTAACACGATGATCATAACATCAGATCTTTTAATCATGGATTCATATTAATGTGTAATCTAGAAAACATGTCTTTAGCATGATTCATTTCATGTGGAAGATAGAGGATCATGAGTCAAGTCTCGCCACCAAGATAGTTTCACATGGAGCACTAGTAATGGTTAACCACCAAGAATGTGGAACAAAACATCTCAAGGGACTAAAATTTACTAAATTAATTGGATCAAAATCTAGGCACACCAATCATAACAGGTTCATTAATATTTTTCCCACATAAAAATCTTATTGAAGTGATCACACATAAACATAAGGGTTTATTATGTAAATAATTGGGTATCATAATTATGTCAAAATGCATTTGAAAAAGGAATATAATAGTGGTGTCTATGAAAAGATAGATTTAAATTATAATTGAAAATTAATTTGGGAATATAGTTATATATATTGATAAGGTATGTCAAAATTAAGCAAAAATAATGTCTAAGAAAATGTTGACATAGAACATTTTAGTACAGAGTAAGGGAAAACATTACAGATTATTTAAAACAGAAAATTCATAATTTTCTGTATAAATTTTGTTTAACCAAAATAGTTTTTCCTGATAAAAATTTTTATTTTAGAAAAATAATGGTTTCTTAAAATATATTATGGTGCTTAATTGGAATTGGGTAAAAAGTTAGTTTGTTTCCTTAAATCGGGAATGCTTATCGAGATGAATTGTGTATGGAAACATTTAAAAATATTTATATACCCACAAAGAAAGATGATTTGATATTGATACATGATTTTGGAACATAATAAAAAATTATAATATTGAAACTAAAATAAAATGTAATTTTATTTGGGTAAATATAAAGAAAGAGTATCCCAAAGGAATAAAGGAGGTTCGGGTAGAATCCCATACCTCATGTCTAAAAAGATTATTTACCTGATATTAATGTCCAAAATAATAAAATTAAATACTTTAATTATTTAATTAATAACCTTTTATACCTTTATTTCATTTATTATAATTTCATTAGGCTTATTTATGGCCTTTTGATGAGTTTTAATGTTCAATTTCATCGTTCAGAAGTGCATGTTTTCTTAGTTTTCAGGAATGGTTTACTTATATACATATAAAAATAATTTTGTATGTTGATAATTGGTATAAAAATTTGAAATTATAATTTATTAATGTAAATCCAGAATATTAAATGAACATATAAGTAATTAGGTTTTTATGTGAGGATTAATCATTAGATATACAATTAAGGATAATTGTTTTGGCATAATTTAGATTTTTTTCAAAACAATATAATTTTTTGTTTAAACTAATACCATGTTACAAAATGATTCCATAACATAATATAAACAAAATATACTATAACTTTGTTCAACCATAAAAACGGTTTCCTTAATATCCTAGAAGATGGAAATGGAAATTGAAAACTTTTTCATCCATGAATGCGATAAATTGACACATCCTAGATGATTTTTTCATTTTTAGTATAAAAGTAGTGGAATGATCCAAGAAGCTTTAACACACATCCATAATCATTTATATAGTCAATTTATAGGTTTTAATATAAAATATAGTAAAGTCTTATATTTATATATTGAACATGTTACCTTCTATTAACCTTGATAATCATAATCATTTTGAAATGTTTTAGTATAAATAGACGAATTTTTTTTAAATGGAATTACTAATTCATTATGGGTTGTTTTTTAAGGTCATAAAATTCTTTTAAATGGAATGACCCAAGGGATGGTAATTACATTCCCTTTTGAAGCTTTGTAAAATTTTTTATGTGAAATAAAAAATGTAATTCTTAAATTGAATCTAATATTGAAATTCCCAATTGGAATTTACTTATTCATTATATTCAAATTGTCAAAGTGGTTATAATGGGATAGATAAATGCAAATCATGAGTGGTACTGCATCATGGATTGTGTCATAAAGGTGATTATATGTATTTTCTAAATTGACTATATAAATTATTCTGGATGTGTGTTAATGCTTCTTGGAAATTATACTAGATATATGACTTTATAGAGGATGAGGATGGTGGTACAAGAGGTCTGATGAGCATTGAGACTCAAAATCCTTTACATCGGTGTTGAGTATAGAGACCCTCACAACTTCTTCAATATGGTTGATGGGATTGTTAGCACAATTTTTATTCTCTGAGTGTTATTATGACATGCACATTCTTTATCCCGAGTGGAAGGGGTGATAAATTCTAATATAATGAGATGTTTAGGCTTACTACCTAGTAAGTTGATATTATCAGCTCGTAGACATGTATTGGATTCATGTGTGTTATTTCTCGGTCCACTCTAAAAAAACACGTACATGAAAACACAAACACACACACACACACACATATATATATATTTATATAGGAATTACTACCCCATGAGTATATCTTAGTAGCTTTTAGACTCGATTTTGATTCTTTCATGTTACGTCCTAGTCCACTTGAGATATATATATATATATGTTTGTGTGTGTGTGTGTGTGTGCGTGTGTGTGTGTGTGTTTCTTTATATACTATATATATAATGACATTATTAGACTCTTAATCTTGCTATGTTCTGAAGCTGATATAGCTGTTAGGTGTCCGTATGAACTTGGATGGGTATTTTTTATTAGTATAGTTCTATTTATTAAATTATATATACGTTGATACCGTTTAATTTATATTGAACTCTCTGGATATGGCTAGAAATTGTCAGTGCTAAGCTATAGAGACGTTTATCTAACACCCTTCTTAGGCTAACATTGCATTGGGGGTACCTGAGGAGAACTTCCTGTTCATAGGGCCTTGGACCTTTCTTATTTCTATGTGATTAAACCTAGGAGTTATGGGTATAGGACATAACTATACCTCAGGATACTCATAGATATTTCATTGGGATTTTAGTTCTTTTTATTCCATGAGTCCTATATTGTTCTAAATTCTAAATCATTTTTTATTGTTTACTATTTTATTTTATATATCTTCATCTGTCATGAATCATTTTTATAAACTAGGATTGGTAACTTCTATTCAATTTAAAAATATTATTATTAAGATTCCCTATTATCTATTTATTTACTACTTCATTGTATTATGTTATTTTTAATCTGATAATACTACATTTTAACTCTGATAAGAGGGTATATTCATCCCTCTATCACCTCTTGGGATCATCACTGCAATCCTGCATCCTCTATCAGATTAGGAGACTTTTTTCGGGAAATATGGCCCATTGGTCTAGTTATGGTCTTAGTGGTCTGCTGATTTGGGGAGTTATAAAGTGTTATTAGAGGGTAAATTTTTTTCCCTTTTTCTTACTATTATGGGTTTGTCGATAGGTGTCTAGGAATGTTTTGGAGCATTGTTATAAGTCTTTAATGGGACTAATCAACCTCTGTATGTGAAATGACTATGTTTTTGGGGATGATAATTATTACTCATGATGTTTTATGTTATATTTGATATGATTTCACCTTGAGTGACTAGTGTAACTTCCTCTTCTTATTGAGTTATATATTTATGAAATTTTACCCATATCCATTTAATGAAAGGAAGAACCATTTCATACATTATATTATGAGAATATAAATTAACATTTAATTCAAATTCTAAACCCTATAGATAATGTTTAGGTTTCCTGCTGATTTAACCATGTTCCTTGAGTGATATGACAAGCTTTTGTTTCCAAAAGTATTCCCATAAAGATAACTTGATTTATTGATCAATTATAAACTTTTTTTCCATGATTTATTGATAATATTCCTTTCTTTTCTTCTTTATTATATGATATTATTTT
Source organism: Viscum album (assembly GCA_963277665.1). Lineage (NCBI taxonomy): Eukaryota > Viridiplantae > Streptophyta > Magnoliopsida > Santalales > Viscaceae > Viscum > Viscum album. Next base: position 1,539,927,774 of record OY728135.1, on the reverse strand, counting down.
GTGTTATAACAATTTTTTATGTCTTTACTACTTGTTATTGAACATTTCTATGATCAATATTCCATGATTATATTATTACAAAATCTTTATCTATATATTAGCTTCGTATATTGACATGATAGATTTTTTTTAATATTTAAATGGTTTCATGCGATATAATTTATTATTTTCAAATTAAATGGGAGATATTTTTCTATTATAATGTGTAAGAGTTCCTTATAAGTGGGAAAATGTAATATGTGTAGTTGAATCCTTGTAAATTCATGTTAAGTTCAAATGTTATGTGAATTTATTTTGATTAAATGGTATACAAATTCCACATGTAATGTGTATGGGAAATTTTTGGATTTTTTGATGTCTAATTAAATGATTGGACCATTTTATATGATAATTTTATCATTTTAAATGAGACTGGATTTGATTAATTGGAGCCAATTTTGAATCCATGAATTGTTTGGGATGTTCAATAATTTTTAAATGGAAACCATAATAAATTTAATGGCATCATGTGTTAGGAAATTACTATAAATTAAATGTTATGTTTAAATTTAGTCTTTAATGAATTGGTTATCTGCTTAAAATGATCAAATGAACACAATATAGGTTAGTTGGGGCTTGTTTATTATGAGATGAACCATTTGGGTATTTACCAACCATTATATTTGAGAAACTACTTTTGGGTTTCCATCTAGAGAACCCAGTTTGGCATGATGGGACCTTAAGAGTTTACTTTTTCATTTAAAATGGAGTTTAGATGCTATATTTCCTATTTATGATTGGATTTCAAAAAAATGTTTAAATTTTTTTGAAGGATGTTTCCAAAAATGCTATTCTATTTCCTTTGTGCATCAAATCAATCGAGTACATTGTGTTTTTTATTTATAAAAGTGTACCTGAGGCATTAAATTAAATTTTTTATTAATTATATATTAAATGTGAATAAATGTAAAGGTATTTAATGTGGATCCCTATGTGGTGTACTTTATTTAGAAACCCTCATGTAAGGGTAGTCTTAATTTCTCCATTGAGTTTCCTTGTAATGGAAAAACGATCATTTACTATAGGTCATTTTCTTTGTATAAATTTCTTAAATGATTGTATTTTGAGTGTAGATACTTCTCTTATCATGTCCTCGTGATAAGGTCTAAACTTAAGTTTTTTAAGGGGATAGCACATTTTAAGTGGAAGCCTTAGTATTTAATTCCTTCTTAAATCATATAAGATCTTGACATCTAGTGTTGTTCATGAGACTTTATCCCTAATAGTACTCATTTATTCTATTGAAATCCTATTTTTAAAGTCTTTTCATTGTATCATAGACCCTTGATATAGGTGTGGTCATCGGTTAATTCTCGTTTTTTATTAGATAGACATGTGATAGGCATGGTCGGCCACTTCTTAGTTCACTTGACATGTCTTTTCCTTAGTGATGGATGAATTGGTATGTCATCATCAAAGTTATTGGAAATATGGGTCAAGACATGTCAAAAAATAATCTGTTTCACTATTTAGTATGTTCTCAGGTCATCTCCATATAGAGGTACCTAATCATAAAAGAATCATATGTGTACCAATGCTCAGGATGAATTTTCAAAGAATCGGTTGATTTGACATGCTGTTTGATATGGTTTTGGATTTCATTGAATTAATTTAAATTTTTGAGTGTGACTTGGAGTATCATCATAGGTTTTCTTATGGTGAATCTAAACTTCTTAGCTTGTGAGTTGTGGGTATTTTCCTCTTTTGATGACACTGACATTCTTATGGTGGTGATAGTCATATCAGTTTTTATAGACATGTTATTTTGAATAGAGGTAACACGTTAAGAGGACCATTTGGGAAAAAAGATAGTTCTTCTTGATTCCCTTCAGTGTTTAAATGTTAAATCAGGTTGGTGCTTTATTGTAAGCACAAAATTCATAATTTTGGATGGGTATGATGCCTTTGAGAACTGTAATTTGTGTCGTATAGACTTCAATAGTTATGTCTTGAATTATTATGTGATGTGTCAGGGGGTGATGTCTTGTGATCAGTTAGTGATGGTGCATCAGTAGCAGAGGACTTGTTCCATGAAATAAACTAGTTCTTTTTCGATGATTATTTATTCCAGTAATTGGGTAATATTGATTGAAAACTTTTCAAAACATATTAATGTACTCTGACATAGGTATGAACATGTATCCCATCTTGACATCATCTTTGATGCACTAAGAGAGTGATGTTTTTATGCCACATTATAGTTTTAAACTATTTCGGGCTTGTTCGGGTGGGGTTATTACTGTTTAAAACCGATGATTCGTTCTTATAAATGCTTGGGTAGTCTTTTGTGAACCTTGAATTACATAGTTTGAAATCCTTGGTCAGAAACTTGTACACCAATAGTTTCTTCTTTGTTATCAACAATGAAGATTCCACTTTGGGTTCTACAAATGATTTGATGTGTGTGTTATGGCCTTGATTAAACGTCTCCATGGTTAATATGAAGTGTTTACTACCTCGAAATAGTCACATGAACTCTATTTTAATGAATTTGAGGTTACTTCGAAATAGTCATCGGGAATGAGGCAATGCTTCAAAGGGAAAATACTCTTATAGGATTGATCTAGGTTACACCATTTTTTGTGATGTTGTACTATAGTTCTAAAATGGTCCGGTGATGGTTTTAAAAATTAACATCTCTAAAAGCTGGGTATGACCTTTTGGGAACATTTCCTTGCTAAATGAAAGTTTCCATAAAGAGGGGAATTGTGGTGTTTTTTTTGGTATATGCTGATTATCAAAGAAAATGGTTTTTTGTAAATGGTAAGATGGAGTGACTAAATAATATCCTTAACATTCCATCTCAACATGGTATTTGAAGTAGATGGGGAATCAAACATTTAGACCACTTTAGATTTCATCTAAGAGGTGTCTCTTGAATGCTTAAGTGTTGGTCTTCTTAGTAATTTGGATGGTGTCGTGGTTTATAAATATTCCCTTTCTAATGATAATTCCCGAGTATGGAAGTACCATTATCGATTTGATGGATAATAGGAAAAAAATGATCATTTCTCTAGTTGGACAGGCATAGGTAAGAAATGTTTTGTTGTTTCAGTTAGAAAATGGGAATTGTATTTAGTGATGATAACAAAATTACCTTGTGATTATGTGAAATGTTGAAGGTGGTTTGGGTATTTTTAAAATAAACACAACCATTTTAATGATTCTTTATGGAAATTTTATGTTCTGTGATGTTTAAATTATTCATTAAGGTTTCTTGGGGACAATAATTCAAAAGGTTGGAAGGTTGTAACATCCCATGTTTTGAACCAGGATAAAATGAAAGGTAATATGAATTTTTATCATTTAATGTAAAATCTATTTTACAAAAAAATGGGCTTCAAGATATAATTCTTTGAGTTGGACACTTTAAATTTAATGTTTTGGACTTCGGTGATGGCCTGATAAGTTACCCGGGTGTCTTATTGAGTTTTGGAAGCATAGGGACCGAACAAACCATTTTTTGGAATTCAATAAAGGGCATATGATTTTTCTAAACCCATGAATCCCTCCCTAGTAAACAATATGACTGGAAAAGGTGGGATAATGTAGTTTACATGGGATATTCATTGTATACCAAAATGTGCACCTACCCTGTATGGTTAGTCATAGAGATTTTTTCTCAACGCTAGTCACCATATATTTTTCACATGGTTTGGAAAACTTTGTTGGACAAACGATATGGGGTTACCAGGTTCCCAGAATAGGGTGCAATGTTGTCATAAAATATTCTAAACCAGATGGATTACACCATTCATCATGACCCTATATTATAAAATTGAATACATTGATTAAAAATAAAATGAAAAAAATAAAACTAAATACAAATTATCCCCCTCACGCCACTCACATGACACCCCTCTCTAGATCCAAAATCATGCGTTTCATCCCCCATCCTCGACTCCTCTTTAGATATTAGATTCATCCTATATCACATCCTAAATACTATTCAAATCTTCATGGTAAGGCACATGGCTCCCTTTCTTAACTTCATTGTCCAATTTTTTGTCTCCCCATCACCTGGTGAGGTGTGGCTAAGCTTAGGTTAGAGGATATCTAGATTTTTTTTTACTTCATTGTTAGGGTATGTTAAGGTTCTCCTGGAAATCCATCATGTATATTATAGAATTTTTCACTGAAGGTTAGGTACATTGGTTAATTTTTCATGGCTACCAATGATTTCAGGTAAAGGTTTCCTTCCATTCTTGTTATTTCCCCTTTTAAAATTCAGAGTTTTGTAATCTATGAGTTCTTAGTGTATTTTTATTGTGAATTTTCCTTGCTGTAGTGGTTTTGATTTTCCTTCAACAATGTGTCTTGTGCCGAATGTTCTTCTTCGTTTCTAATTTTTGTGGGGTCCCATTTCATTTCCCATTAAATTTTATAATACCTTTATGAAATTCCTTCACATATTTAATTTTTATTCTTTTTAATTTTTATAGTTTTTAAAAAAATATGTACTTTGGTGAATTTAATGTGATACCTAATTAAACAAATTAATTATATTTTAAACAATTTCATGGTTTGGTATTAAAACCACTCCAACAGAGGTGAAATCTCTTTTAAAGTAAAAAAGTAGTGATAGTTGTTTTTATCATACTTAGTCTTGGTTTGGGAATTACAAATGCTTCATGATTGTTCTTTCTTTTATAAAAGTTATATTTATCACCCTTTGACGAATATGAACTGAATTATCATGCTTGGTTTGTTTAAATGACATTACCCAAGTAGGCGTTTTCAATTTTAGAATAACAAATTCCATTTGAACCTTTGAGTCTTATTAGTGAATTTCTCCTATTTAGGAAAAGTGAATTAATAGGTTAAATGGATTGTATATGATGGATTATAAAATATGGTAGCATATTTTATATATATTTAATGTCATACCTTCTTATTGACCATGATAAACATAAATTATTTTGGGAATCTTTTTTTATAAATAATGTAATTGTTTTTAATGGAATGAATAAATCATGTCAAGTTGTTTTCATACGAAAAAAAATTGTTTTAAATGGAAAGTCACCAGGGATGGTAATACCATTACCCTATTATATTATGTTAAATTCAGTATGTGAAATGAATTTTTTATTTTTAAATTTTTCCTTGTATTTAAATGCATAAAATTTATTTCATTTTTAATTATATTATAATTTTGATGATGGTGACAATAGGATTGATAACAAAAAAACATAAGAGGAACTGTATCATAGATTTCCTAATAAAGGTGATTATATTTATTTTCTAAATAGACTATATAAATTATTATGGATGGGAGGTAATTCCCCATGCTAGGTATACATGAAATATTGCATTAAAGAGTCTAAGAATGATGGTAAGGGTGGTCTGATGGGCATTGAAACTCATGTGTGTTTACATCAGTGTTAGGCATGAGGACCCTCACCACTGCTTCAATATGGAAGATGGGATTTTATGTACAACATTCATTCTTATAATGTTTCCATGTGGTTCACAATTTCCATCCTGGATGATGGGAGTGATAACCCCACTCTATTAGGATGTTTGGTATTACGACCCAATGAGTATAGCCTATTAGCATTCAGACTGGTGTTTGATGCATGCATGTTACGTCATGTTCCACTAAATAAAAACACACACATAAAGACATATATATATATATATAATATGTATATTTATATTTATATGTATATATATATATCATGATTTCAACCCCATTGGTAGAGCTAATCATCACATAGACTCATGTCGGATGCTTGGGTGTTACATCTGAGTCCACTCCTGTATAAAATATATAAATATGTATATATGTATATATATAAATTAGAAATATATAGTGGCATGGTCAGAATCTTAATCTGGATATGAGATGAAGTTGATATTGCCATCATTTTTCACTTAGGAACCCAAATGGGTGTTGATTTATTTATACAGCTCTATTTGTTAAATTCTCTTTACCTATACAATGTTTAATTTGTATATCACTATATGGATTGGGATAGACACAATGGGTGATGGAATAATGAGATTCATATCTCACACCATGATTGGGCCTCTATTTCATTTTGGTACATGGTTAGACCTTCTAGTTCATAGTGCCTTGGACTATTCTTGTTGTAGTGCTCTTGGACATAGGAGTTAGAAGTAAAGGACTCAATTGGAGCTTAGAATGCCCATGGAGATCACCTTTGGGAATTTAGTTATATTTTTAACTTGAGTATCTTATATTTATGAATTTTAAATAATGATGTATTTTTCTTATCTTTTGTATCATCATCTGTTGTTCATGATTTGTATAAACTAGCATTGGACACTTTTATTCAATTGAATATTATTATTCTTCTACTGCTCTATTGTCTCTTCAGTCATTGATTCTGCAATATTATATTATCATTTTCTAATAATACCATATAAAATATTAATAATATGGTATTGTCACCTCAAAATCACCTCATGGGACCCTCGATGCTAGTCAGCAGCCTCTGGCATATGTGAAGATGCATTCAATGTCTTGTGACCCACCAATTTGGATACCATCTTAGTGGTCACTTAGATCGGAACAATACATTTTATTCCCAAATAAAGGATTCAAGGAGGAAGTAAGGTATATTGGTTAGCATAATGGGTAGTTATTGGCCAAACATAAGTGGTTTTACAGGTGTGAAGAATGGGTAGAGGTGGCGGCCATTAATATTGAAGGGAGGGGACATACTTGGCATTTTTTAAAATATGTTTTTTTAGAACCAATGTTTTTACCATTAAAAAGACATAAAAAATCAAAAAACATAATAATGGATAGTTTATGGATAAATTATGGAAACACAAATGGTGGTGGACAAGTGGATTGTTCATTTATACCCTTAATTTTATTATTTATTCAATTATTAAGCTTAATTTTACCATAATAACATTAATTAATATTAACAGCAATCACTGATATTTTTTAAAGAAACTATGTTTAATTTATATGAAATTATAAATTATGGTGATTAAAAATATGGAATCCATTTTTCCAAATTCCAAAAATAGAATTTCCTTAAATTAATTTAAAATTAGTATTGTATATGAGATAACAGTGTAGTTTTTTAAAGTAGAAATGATCAAAACATTTTCTATGTTTTTATACAATTTCATTGTGAAATTGGATCAACTGACTAAAATTGTTCTAATTAATAAAATGTTGATATATATATTCTCTTAAACCATATTAAAATATAAAGTAATGACATGAATAAATTATATGAAAAAATAGTATTGAATTAAAATCCATTATTTTTTACAATTCATTCAAAAATTAATTTTCTAAAAAATCAAAAAAATTTACAGTAAAAAAATAGATATTATTAATTAAATATTTATGTATAATTTAAAAAAGTATATTTCAGAAAGTGTCTAATATTTATTTTATTTTTTTCCATAGAAGGACATGAAATGTTGATCTTTTGAGAAAATATTATTTTTAAACATATAAAGGCTTTACCAAAATTTATTATTTTTATTATTAGAATTTTATTGGATGTCCCCAAAGAGAAAATTTATATTTTTTATTATCAATATGTTATATTTGTATAAACATATTATATACAATATTTGAAAACTAATTATTAATATTCATATTACTATCTTGAACAAGTACAATATAACTATCTAATTTGAATTATTAAAACAATAAACTGAGGTTTCGTAGAAACTCAGTGTTGCGTAGATTGAAAGCCAAGTCACCGCTATGTGAAATGAATTTTGGACATAGTGTAATGTCAAACGTAAATCAAAAAATAATTCATAGGAAAAAAAATTCGTAAAAACTCGGTGTGTTTCAGTTCCTGAATTATATCATTCATGTAGGTTCACATGTCATGTGATTGCATTTGTGTGATTGAGACCATGGTTATGGAATAATAAGAAGAATTGTAATATTTTTTTATTTCATAATGTATCTATAATAACTTATATTAGGGTTTCCTATATACATTATAGATGATATTATACTGAACTAGTCCAAATGATTTGTTAGTGTAGTTAGTGACTACATATCATATAATATCAGTTAAATAATGTTTTAATAAAAATTTATAAAATTTTCCCACTATATTTTAGAAATAAAATATATTTTATTAAGAAATATTTCTATGAAAATTGATATAAATCATTGTAGGGAAATTTCATGAGTTTTTCTATATATATTCACATGTGTGCGATCTTGATCCTTGAGTGGCTATTATTGTGTATAAATTCATAGTAACGATTAATAAATTATAGTTGTTAGTGACTTGAGTGTTTGATTCCTAGTATATATATGTGATACCATGAGTGGGTGTACATTCATTTGAATTTCCTTATGGTATTTGATAGATGATAACATATGATGCTATATGAGTTATGACCTATTTGTGGTCTAGTTATCGACTAAGTGGGAGGAAGTTTTGATATAGAGACATGATGTACGATAATGGTGAGTTGAGTGTTATAAATAAATAGAAGGATGACTTTTTTTATTGTATTATATAAATTGAGACATATGATGGTATTTTTAGATAGGGTTAGCTCAGGACATGTGTGGATTAAAAAATTTAAATCAAGGGTATATTTTATTTTTTAACATTGATGCATGGGGATATGATATTGTGCGTTATATTGGAATGTAGATTCCTTAAGTATTTATAATGTGAAAACACAAGTAGAGATTGTATTTATGGTTTGAAAAGCATAGTGGAATTGTATATCTATGTATACCTAGAATTGATGATATTTTCATGTGTTCTGCATAGGGTATGGTGTTGAATTAAGAGCATGAGCCTTGTATTGATGGTACATGGGTTGATATTTCCTTAGTCAGATGTTATGACATGGTAGAAATGACTTGTATGCCATCTTTAGTTTTGTTAGAAGAAACATAAGTTCCAAATAATTGTGATCCTGGGTTTATGGAATTACTCTTACAATAAGATAAGATATTGATATCTTGATGTTTCCTAAGAGTAACATATATATATATACAGTATTTTTACAATAGTAGTCATTAATGATAATAAAAAATCACTTCCCAAATCCCAAATAATTTGTTTTATTAGGGATCAGATTCATAAAAAATTTATTTTCCAACATAATTAACAAACAATATAAATATTATTATCATATCATACACATAATACATATCATAAATCAAATTATCCTTAATAATGTGGGTAATAGAAACATAATAAAAAGTTATTGTGAAAGCTCAATAAGGGTAAAATGATAGAAATGAATCAAATATCATATGTTCCCATTAGAAAAATATGTGGTTATGAACTCATAATCAAGGTGAATATACATAACATAAGATAATCATAACCTTTAAATCATATAATCATTAGTTGTGACATAAGAACATTTTCAAAACTGTAGAAATAATATGTGTAAAAGTGGAAAAATTATTCAATAATAATGATCCATGAAAACCAAAAAGTATTCAACAAGATTATGGAATATATATATATATATATGCATATAAAATCATTACATATGTTGAGGATCACATCCAATACCATCATCACATTGTGGAAAAAGTCTCCAAATTGAATGGGATCACTCCCAAGTCCTATAAACATTCTTTTTTATTCCCATAGTGTCATTGTTTCACTCTCAGGTCACATATGACTATTCCCATAATGTGTGTGGTATCATTATATCATATCCATGGTTAATCATATGCAACACTAAATGATATCAACAAATATTAATAACAATTTTAATAGAGAACTATAAAATCACTCTAAAATAAAAATAAAAAACTTACTATTCTGATTGGTTTGGTTTAGAAAAGATAATTCACACAAATGTGGAAATAAATTACATTGGAAACCCTTGATAGAATAGAGACAAATATTATTTAAGAACAAATTTATCAAATTGTGAAATTATTTTCATGTAGATAATGTTAAAAGGTAATATTCTATTCGTACTTTCTTTAATAGAGTTAATGTTTTCTGAAAACCACAATAAAATTGTCAAAATAAGATTACATTTATAAATAAAGTTTATTAAATTTAAAAATAACATAACCAATTATATAAGAAAAGATACCTAATTGTACTAAACAAAATAAATAATATGGTTTTGATGAAGAATGATTCCCAAAAAAAGAAGAAGCATTGTAAATTTCTCTTTCATGAATCACTATAGAGAAATTTGAAAAACAATGAGATTTTAAGTATTAATATAAAACATAAAAAATTTTCTAAAAATATGATAATAAAATACAGTTGTTTTGGATTTAATAACAGATTATATCCCTTGATGTAAGTCAAAATACAGATGATCTTGATTTCAATCTAATAGTGTTAGAGAAACATTTACAGTTATGATCGAAAACCTTGAATGTGCTTTAACATTATGTATTATTAGAAAATAACTAAATTAAATTATTTTAAAAATTTATTCATATCTATTAAATTTTACCTACTTAAGGTATAATAACTCCTTACACATATATTAATTAGCTATAGTTTATGATCTTTAATGAATTTTAATTATTTTTATTTTTTTATACAGGCTTACTAATGGAAATATTGACCCATATTCCATGATACCAATTTAATCATTCAAATAATATTCAATGTAGCGGGATAATGTAACACCCCTGGAAAAATGAGACTTAAATGGATAAATGTTCCTACCCATGTCAATAAGGTGCGCCTTTCTTTTCGGGGGCCTACCTGATTAGAACTCCACAGTTAAGCATGCATGTCCTAGAGTATTAATCAGGATGGGTGACTGTCTGTTAAGTTTCCTAGGTTTTGTGTGAGTGAGGACAAAACACACTGAAAGAACATGTGTTGGCATGTGGGGAGAGTCATTAGTCTGATAAATTATCCTAGTGAGTAATAGCATGTGGTGTGCTGGGAAGGCAACCAAGGTATTACAGGAGACCCATGGGGTCAAATTACAAGGTTCATGGCCCAGAGAGGCAGGTCATGACAAATGGTGTCAGAGCCAATACCCAGACGGAAGTGCTTAGGCACTTCCTAGGTTGAGGCTTAGGGAACACAACGAGGGTGTTGTACTTTAAAGGGGTGGAAAATGTAACACCCCTAGAAAAGTGAGACTTAAAAGGCTAAATGTTACTACCCATGTCAATAAGATGCACCTTTATTTTCAGGATCCTACCTGATTAGAACTTCATAGTTAAGAATGCTTGGCCTGGAGTAGTAATCGAGATGGGTGACCTTCTGGGAAGTTCCCAGGGTGTGTGTGAGTGAGGAAAAAACACACTAAAAGAACATGTGTAGGTCTGTGGGGACAGTAACTAGTCTGATAAGCGTCCCTATTGAGTAATAACCTATGGTGTGTTAGGAAGACAACCAAGGTACTACAGGAGATCCATGGGGTCAGATGACAGGGTTCATGGCCCAGGGAGGCTGGTCATGATAGATAAATTGTTACACTTATTTATTTATTTACCTCTTCATTTGAAGGAAATTATGTGTATTATTTTAGAATATAATATATGAAAACCAATTTTTTAGTGTAATTTACTAATAATAATGAGTTACATTATAATGAACCTTAATTTTTTGTTTCATATATAAATATCAATACCAATAAAATATATTTATATATTTATATATAAATATCATATACTATGAGTACTAATTAATTTATAGACATTAATGGTAAAAATGATTATGTTGGTATAACATCATCTTTGTAGGTGTTTCAACCAACCCAAATATGAACATGCTATACTAACGAATGAGTAAGTGTTTTGAGTAACATAATATTTGAATAATATTATCCGAGACAAATTAAATATAATATAAATTAATTATATATTTTAATAAAATTTATAAAGAGTTTATATGATATAATAGTTGGAACATTTATAGAAGAACATTGATACTTTATAAATTCACACCATATCAATTTGAATTCTTATATATTGAAATATTTTCGATTATTTCATGTAACCAAATGATAAAAAAAATATAAGATGGAATTTTAAGAGGGTACCTGATTAGAACTCCACAGTTAAGCATGCTTGGCCTAGAGTAGTATTCAGGATTGGTGACCTTCAGGGAAGTTTCTCAGGGTGTGTGTGAGTGAGAAAAAAAACACTGAAAGAACATGTGTTGGCCTATAGGGACAGTCATTAGTTTGGTAAGAGACCCTAGTGAGTAATAGCCTATAGTGTGCTGGGAAGGAAACCAAGGTATTACAGGAGACCCATGGGGTTAGATGACGAGGTTCGTGGCCTAGGGAGGGGGGTCGTGACAGATAAATTGTTCCACTTATTTATTTATTTCCCTCTTAATTTGAAGTAAATTAAGCGTATTATTTTAGAATAGAATTTGTGAAAACCAATTTTTTAGTGTAAATTACCAAAAATAATGAGTTACATTATAATGAACCTTAATTTTTTGTTTCATATATAAATATAAATATCAATAAAATATATCAACATATTAATATCATATAATATGAGTACTAATTAATTTATAGACATTAATGGTAAAAATGATTATGTTAGTATAACGTCATATTTATAGGTGGTTCAACCAACCCAAATAGGAACATGCTAAACTAACGAATGAGTAAGTGTTTAGAGTAATATAATATTTGTATAATATTATCCAAGACAAATTAACTGTAATATAATTTAATTATATATTTTAATAATATTTATAAAGATTTTATAAGATATAATAGTTGGAACATTTATAGACGAACATTGATACATTATAAATTCACACCATTTCAATTTGAGTTCGTCTATAATGAAATATTTTGGATTATTTCATGTAACCAAATGATAAAAAAATCTATGATGGAATTTTGAGAGTGTGCCTTATTAGAACTCCACAATTAAACATGCTTGGCCTAGAGTAGTTATCAGAATGGGTGACCTTCTGGGATGTTTCCCAGGGTGTGTGTGAGTGAGGACAAAACACACTGAAAGAACATTTGTTGGCCTATGGGGACAGTCATTAGTCTGGTAAGCGACCCTAGTGAGTAATAGCCTATAATGTGCTTGGAAGGCAACCAAGGTATTATAGGAGACCCATGGGGTTAGATGACGTGGTTCATAGCCCAGGAAGGCGGGTTGTGATAGATAAATTTTTCCGCTTATTTATTTATTTCCCTCTTAATTTGAATCAAATTAAGCATATTTTTTTAGAATAGAATTTATGAAAACAAATTTTTTAGTGTAATTTACCAATAATAATGAGTTACATTATAATGAACCATAATTTTTTGTTTCATATATAAATATTAATACCAATAAAATATATCAATATATTAATATCATATACTATGAGTACAAATTATTTTGTAGACATTAATGGTAAAAATGATTATGTTAGTATAACATCGTCTTGGTAGGTGGTTCAACCATCCCAAATAGGAACATGGTACACTAAAAAATGAGTAAGTTTTTAGAGTAACATAATATTTGTATAATATTATCCAAGAAAAATTAATTGTAATATAATTTAATTATATATTTCTGAAAGATTTATAAAGAGTTTATATGATATAATAGTTGGGACATTTATGGAAGAACATTGATACTTAATAAATTCACAACATATCAATTCGAGTTCTTCAATAATGAAATATTTTAGATTATTTCATGTATCCAAATGATAAAAAATCTAAGATGGAATTGCAAGGGGGTAAATGATAAAATATTCAAGAGATTACTGAATCTTTTGAGTGTTTTGGGAGGGTAGAAGCAAGGTCTCATAACAACTAAGTTTTGAGTGGCATTTTAAAAAATATTCATTCCTTAATGTGTAAGACTATAATTTTGAAAAGAAAATAGTCAGCAAGTGAAAATTAATGGTGGTATGATAAGTTTTTTTAATTCATAATAGATACATTTAGAGATACAATTTTATGAAATGTTATTTACATGCCACAAATCCTAACCACATTGTACCTAATTTTCATTTCCCACGGTTACTCGGCTTATACCTCATTAAAATATATTTATAAATCAAAATGAAATTAATATTTGTAAAAAAATTAATAATTATTATTTAAATGTTTTAACTTCATTTAATATAACTAAATTTATAAAAATGGGAATATTAACATTTTTTAAATCATAAAATATATATATATAAAAGATCAATTTTAATTTAAAATTTAATTTTTAAACTTGTTTTTTCTAAATCAACATTCTTGTCAATTACCTATTAAAATACCATTAATAAATTTATATATATTTATATATACTGAAAAATTGCGTTAGATTCATCATACAAAATAGATCATTGTAATTTGTTAATATGAAAACACAGAAAACATTAAAGACTAATTTTTTGAAAAATATCATATTTGACATTAAGTTATTTTAACCAATATGACTACAATTAATTTATCATCTTCTAAAAAAATAATTCTATTAATCAGTTAGAATATAAATATTGAATTTAATTTATTAATATATAATATAATTTTACAAATAAAAATAATAATATGTAAAGAATAAAAATATTTGTTTTAAATAAAATATTTTAATTATATATGATATTTTTATTTAATTTGAAAAATATATTATATTAAATTTCACAACATACACATTAGTAATAAAAAATGACCATATATATAAAAAATATTTTCATAATTTCCATTTATCCAAGAACAAAATTTCCAACAAGTATATATATATATATATATATATATATATCTAGATACGTCCTTCGTTTATATAAAATTAAATGTATTCTAAAAATCATCCATCCTATTCATTTATCTACCCATGAATATGTATATTATATTTTTTATTCTATTTCTTATTACCATAGTTTCAATCAGAGTGAAATTCATCATATAAATAAATGATGATAATGATTTTATGTCTGTGGTATTTTATTAACATGTAGTTTTATTCCTATTTTAATTTTTTATAATGATGTTCTATATTAAATTTTCAAAAAATAATAATGTTTATAATTAATTATCATATTTTATCTCAGAAATGTATCCTGGTTTTTTTAGTTCATTATTTGGGGTGAAATGAGATATTCAAGAAGATAATTATTTAAGAAAAAATACATAGTAAAATTATTGGATGGTATATTATACCCGCATTAATAGTATTTCTCTATTGAAATTTCATAACTCTAATTAATAAAAATAATCATTAAAATACCTCATTATGTTTTCCAATTATCATATTACTTCATAAAACATATTATATATAGAAATTTTTGACCAGCTTTATGTTTTTTCTACATTGTAATTTCTTACTATGATAGGATATTTATACATAGTTTTAGTCATAAGAGTGATCATATTCTAGTTGTACTACATCTGAGTTCATCACTTGTGAAGTTTTAGGTATGTAATTATTCAAATGTGACACATGGAATACATCATGAACATGGTGGGAGTTTGAATAAGTGTAAGATGATAGTATAACAACTTAATTTGATTACCAATTTTGATGTGGCCGACGTATCTGGTGTAAAATATTATTTTCATCCTATATCTCATAACCATGTCTCATTTTCTTATTTTAATGAATAAATTATTTTTTTTATAGAAATAAAAATCACATCAATGATTATCGACATAACCAACTTATTAATTATTTTATTTTTAATGTGGCACTAAAGGGTTTGAATTTTATCTATTATTTATTAAAAAATATATGGTCCCTAAATTTTATATTTTCCAACTTCATCATAACAAATTGGAGTTCTATTCCACATCCTATAAATATCCATATATAGTTCAATTATAATTATATAATGGAAATTATTATTATATTACAATCATACCAATGTAAGGTTCTGATCCCAAAAACCATTAAAATCCATTGAACATGATCTCATCTTATCCTCTAGAGCTTTAATGGTCTTTCAGATTGGCCATCAGTCAGAAAATGGAATGAAATTATAATGTTTAGTAATATATAAAATGTTTCTTGTTGTGTTTTCTATAAAATCATGGTATATATCAGATCTTGATCAGACATAATATAGAGTGTAAATAAATGAATCCTTAACACATGTTCTATAAATAGTCATAGGATGTTAAGAAATATATAAATCCCCTTTAATAGTCATTAAATGTAATGATTTCATTAGAAAATAAACTACAAAAAATTGAATCGATAACTTTATATGTCTTGTGATGTTTTCTAATGAAATCTATTGTGATGGTCTACCATTTTCATATAGGTATGGTTAATTATTTCAACATCCCATCTGTATTTTCTATTCCTCATTTTCATTCTAAAATAAAAATCATTGTGAAAGTTACTCTACGATCTATCACATCATGTTGTCCACCCAAAAATTATTATTTTGATATTTATAAAAAAATCATCCACAATGGATTGAGAATTTCCAAGATGGATACTAAATTAAGAGAGTTTCCAATCACCGAAATTATAATGCTTAAATTCCATTATTTATAGAAAACATATTCATATACCAAATCTTATATTTCTATCATTCTAAAAAGTGTACTCCAAAATATTCGCAAACTTCTTATGTAGCTCCATGACATTCTTATGTGGATCCATGATCTGTACATCGATGGATTTTTGATCATTCATTCATGAAGAAATGATTTTCATATTAACATATTATTTCAATGTCTATAAATTGTAAATACATGAGCATTGTTTTTCACTCAATACACTTCCTAGAAGAGGTAGCGTGAGCCTCTCTACTCATAACACCATCCACCATTTTTACCTTCCTATAGTGGTACTGTATTGAGAATTCATAATCCATAATAAACAATAATAGTATATTTTGGTGTAGTTTAACTCTTTTTTCGTGATTATATACTCTATGATATTTTTATTAGTATATATTTTTAAATTTTCAACATATAGATAATGCCTTTGTATCTTCAATGAAAATATTACAATCTCTATATCCAAGTCTTTTGATTTGTAATTTTTCTCATGAATTCCAATTTACATGGGGCATAATTAAGCATTATGTTATTCAATATAGGGACTTATCACAGTCTATTCCTTAAAGATTTAATGTGTATTAAAATGTTTTCTACACTTTAGGGAAATGTGATTGTAGGTATAAGGACCAAACTTCACTTCAACTGTGTGAGTTCTTCTTCAAATTCTTCATTCTATAAGAACACAACTCCCTTAAATTTTATGTTTGTTAGTGGATTTTATAGTTTGTAGATGTTTCACAAAAAGAATCAATATTATCATGATAATCCAATAAAACTATGTATTTCTATTATAGTGGTTAGTTTAGTCCATTAATCAATTACTTCTATGATTAAATGACCCACATATATTCTATCACTTGTGATTATATTACCCAAGAATGACATATTCTATAAATAGAATTCAAACTTTCTATATTTTGCATAAAATTTATCTCCCTCAAGTTATTTTTCAAAATCCTTAAATGATATCCATGATCTACATTTATCATAGAATATAAGAAAATATCATCCATCAATACTACCAGAAATTATTTAGGGAAATATCCCAAAAAACAATTCTTCATATCCATGAATATATTTGGTGAATTTGGGGGGTCCGAATGGAATCAAATTGAATTCCTTGTGCTCATATAATGTATAAAATGATTCCTTGGGTGCATCCCATAATTTCTAATTTATGTGATTACATCCATAACTAAACTCAATCATTGATATGTATGGATCCCCTTGTAAATGATTTAATAATTAATCACAATAGGATATAGGATTATTTTTCTTTCTCATGATATTGTTACGTTCATAATAATCAATGTAAAGATGAATTTATCCAACATTCTTGTTATAAATAAGGATTCATTATACACATTTTGAAAAACCTATTCATATAAAACCCTTATTAATATTTTCTTGAAATATATTTATCAATTTGTCTCTTTAAATTAGGTATATTGTATAAATAATCCTTTAGATATATATAGATCAAGGGTTTAGTTATATTAAATTCACAACTTCGTGATATGGATGAAGAATAGGAAAATATTCTATTAATAAATCTTTATATTCTGGAACAATAGGTATATATTCAATATCATTTTTTCCCAAGAATTTAATCTAAATACTCTTTATTATTTTATACTAATATCCCTATACAACATGCAATTTTCATAGGTAGATCTTGGACAACTGATTTCAATTATCTTGTCATTGGTTGATTCATGAAATATGTTTGACATCCCCATCCGAGATATCAATATCGTCTCTATGTAGAGACATCCTGTCAATGAAAACAATCGAATCAAATTACATTAAAGGGAGAATAATAAGATTTAGAGAAATCAAATCCTAGAAAATTTTATCACCTAAGAGTTGTAGAATTTTGATTCAACCATCATACCACATAGAGTTTTCACAAATAAATTAATATCTAAACATTGGTGTGATGATTTTAATCTCTTATAAAATATAAATGTATGAAAAATCAGATTTATTCAAAATAAAATAATAAATTATCATTTATAGGGTGGATAATAAGTGTTTATTTCAAAATTTAATTTTCCTGACCAAATTCAATAGTTGTGATGGTCTAGGATTTACCATTCTAAATTTTCTAGGAAGTTTATAGACATTTATATTCATAATTGACCCTTGGATTTAAACTCATCTTGACATAATACTGATACTCCATACAATTAAAGAATATTACTGTCGGTGGTGCTTGATGTTGACATTTATTTTAATTTATTTCAAATTTATTCATTTTCATATCTCTTCACCATTCATTTATATAATGTCCATAACTTATAAAATTACACCATTTATGTATGTAAAAAAGTAAATTTATTCCATGATTCTTCCCACATTTTAGTCATATAGGATGATTATGTTTTGTTCTTCCATGATAATTATCGTTATAGTTTCTATGAAAATATATTTTTCTAATCATCTACCAGAAAACATGTGAATAATGGGTGTATCCAATTTCCATTTTCAAAGTATGAGTACACTAAAAAATATCTTCATTTCTTCCAATTTTTCTTATGGATAACACTATTTAGAGATTTGGTTTTATTCCAGAATAGCAATGATCAATTCTTCCTTCATGGAAAATGATTAAATAGAAATTCAATTCAGAATGTCTTGTGAATATTTTTTTATAGGTACCAATGTATTTATCATATTTTTGTTTCAAATATAGGATTATTGTCTCCGTTAGTGTAAAAAGAGTCTAGGGAATGAATTTATTGAATAATAACTTCTTAAACTCCCCTCATTCCAGGGAGTCGCTTCCTTCCTCATTCCTTGTATTCTTAATTAGATCCCACCAATTATCTTACTCAAATTATAAATGATGTATATAAAAATAAATATTTTAATACTCTGACCAAATGAGAGTAGAAAATATCATTTTTTCTATGTTGATCTGTTTATCGGAATTATGTGTTTTGGAAAACACACCAAAATAGGATATAAATTACCACATAAAAGAATCAATGGATATTGTTCCCTTCCTAGTCATGTTAGAATGAATTTTAGTATTTTTTTTACTTTAATAGAATGGGATAATTTGGTGTATATAGATATAGATTTTTTTACACCAACTCCCATTTGTTTTGGTTACTAATTGGGAAAGTCATTTCACTATCCATTTAATAATTTTTTAACTCATCATTTCCAAGTTCCATCCATTAAGTAAAAAAAGTAGTTTTAGATACGTATCATGAAATAATAATAAGGGTTTGAAATCATATGGTAAGGGAGATAAATAAACTGATGTTACAAATTATGATGCATTCTCTTTAAAAAATGAAATTTTAGTTTCATCCTATATCGGTTTTGGTTCAACATTTGTTTGTTATGGTTTTATTTTCTTATTATTTATAACATGTTCCCCAAAATATACCAAAAAAATTATGTGATATCAATTGATGAAACTCGATCACAACATAAATATATATTATTGCATTTTAAATTATTTTTAATTATATATGATATTAAATAATAACCCAAAACTAAAATAATTTGTATTATTGAATATTATATACATGACCAACATATTTTAAACCATAATTAATATATCACATAAATAATATCCTCACATGTTACCCTTCAGACATATCATAAATAATATTTTCATTTACAACATGTGGAATGTAATCCTAAGAAATGTTTATCATAGATTCTCTCTAAGGGAAAATATGGGGGAGAAAAATAAATGATTGTAACAGAGAATAAGATAAATATGTGGGTATTTGAACTTATTCAATATTAATTGACATAAATTAATATAATCAATACATATATAACTTAAAATCTTGATTAATGGTACAATTAATTTTGAATAACGATATAAATTTGTTATAAAACCGTGGAAGTTGTAGTCAATAATCATGATCCAATGAAATGTAATGTAGGAAAAATAATGTAGAACATTCATAAGAATAGAGAATATTTTCTTATGTTTGGGCTCACTAAAATGACAATTATCACATTGTGGATAGAGTTTCATGGAAGATTGTATTCAACCCCCATTCCTATCATAATAGTGGACTAAGACATGTTATTACACCCCATTATTTTAAATTATATTTTTTATTTAAAACATAGAGTGTTGGATTACGTTCTCCACACGTATCAATAAACAAAAACAAATTATTAAACAGTTAATAAAATTAATATGATCATTGTAAAATATACATATATTTTTGGGGATGAATAATATTTAATGAATTATGAAATATATATATATAAATAAAAAAAGGAAATACATTGATAAAATTTGATTTTTATGCCTAATAAATATTAATTTCATTTTATACATTAAAATATATTTAACATAAAATGACCACTATGTGCATAGTTAATTATGATATACTCTGGTTCATTAATTATTCCAATGAAATTTTGAAAAATATACATAATAAAATAATGTTACATATACCCAATAGTTATTATGAGGCCACAAATATTTTTTCATATGTGTAAAAGATAAATTATTCATAAAATTGTTTTATTAGTTATGCAATATTATATTCAATTTAATTTTCATAAATATGTAAAATTTAATCAAAAAAATTATTGTTATATTTTAACTGACATGATAAAATTATGTAATGTGGTTAATTTTATTTTTAGTTAAGAAATTATTTTACTGAGGTAAATTTATGTTACTATGAAAAATAGTTATTTTTAAAAGAACAACACATTTCTAAATATTTTTTGTTTTTATATTAAACTAATATATTTCAAAATCAACACTCTAATATGATGGTTAAATATATATATTTATATATATATGTAAATTAACACTCATTTAATTGGTAATCGGTTTTAAATAATATTATGATCATTAAATGATTTAAATAATATTTCTCTACAAAAATAGTTTACCTATATATTATATGTATTAATTTTAATATTAATATTATAATATTTAGAAACTTAATTGGATTTAATGGGTTCAAAATTTTTATTCAACGAGTTGATGTTTGGTAAGGATTGTATTCTTTTATTTTTATTAAAAATGGTTATTATGGATAATTTTTAATCAAGATTATTAACTATTAAAATGTGTAATATCATGTGTTTCAAATATTACCCATTTAACATGATACCTAGACCTTATAGAGTTATAATCAAAGTGCATTATGTAAGTTACATAGTTTGGTGGGATGAATTTGTGTTCACAAGTTTTACCAAATAAGTTTTATCACTTTTTTCCATTATTATATTTAAAAATTTTGACATGTTTGGATAAATGGATCATCCATATCAAAACGATAATATGACATGAAAGAGGTGATTTCAATTAAGTACACAAAATATTATTTTTATAAAATTCTCCCCTAATGAAGGTGAAAATATTATTTTTGTGTTCGGGTCTATTACAGGCCATATATTTTCAACTAATATTATTTCAATCAATTATAGTGTCTTTGTAAGGTATCATGCAGAATTCATGATGGGATGGTATCAATAAATTATTGAATTATACTAGAATCCAACTAGTGTTCATTATATGATCATATATTATGTATTCCTTTTACTATAATCCCACAAGTGTATGAAAACATAATACCAATATAATGATAAATCCCACACAAAAATTATGCTACCTATACAACACAAAATTTATCTTTCTCTTTAAGGCACTATGAAATGGTAATTATAAACATTCAAACATGTTTTTGAAGTATTATAATTCTATAGAATGTTATCAAAAAAACTACAAGGGATTCAAACTAGTACACTTCTTGAATAATTTAATGATATCACTTCAACATCTACATGCTGAATTGTTAGAATGATCAACTAAATTCCCTTCGATATAGTACATTTTTCCTCTTCCACATCATTATAGATTAATGGATGATAAAACAAAAATATTCATCATACTCAATTCTCATGGAAATACTTATCATAGTATATTTATCATTAAATGCATTTATATTACATGGAATTCATTTTATTTATGGTATTATCAATTCTTATTCACTCTTATTTCCAAAAATATAATATGCACATACAATGTGAAATATATTATTTTCCATTAAACACAGACAATTAAACATATCTACTTATTTTCAAGGAGATCTTAATCATTAAAGTGATTGTATGGATTTTATTAAATTTAAAACAATATATATTAATATTTATTTTTCAAATAAATTCCTTGATAAATATTAATGAAATCATAGTTACTCCTCTTATCTCACAATCTTCATGGAATTTTTCTTCACATATAACCTTTCATCTAACTATGCCTACTTCTTTATATAATTATATTATTCTAATCACTCCATTATCATTTTCATATCACATAAAATTCATAATGATTAAAGATCATGTAACTTCCCTTCCTCACACGTCACTTCCACTGTACACACATAAACTATATATACTTTATATATTGTATGAATACTATATATGTATAATGTAAAATATAATATGTAGAACTAGTATTTTTTATTCACAATGAAAAAAAATAATGGATCCATTTCAGAAAATATAAATTATTTCATGTATTTGTTCTCATTTTCATGTAGAACACTATAAGAGTGATTATTTTTAATGGCCTAGTCCGATAAATGATCATGATAATGTCCGCTTTGGTCCTAGACTAATAAGTTTTTCATTCTCTGGGTTATGTCCCTTATGCTCCCTCAAGAAAATTCCATAAGATTGGAGAGGTTCCACACCACATTATAAAGGGGCACTTAATGGCCCTCCTCCATCGATGTGGTATTTTCATAATCCTCCCATAAGGACCCAATCTCCTCACTGTATCATCGAATGAAATATTCCACTCATACAATATCTAATGGATCAATCCAGACCACAATCATGATACTGTCTATTTTGGTCCCATATGAAAAAAATATCATTCATTAGGCTCTAGCCCTCAAGAATCCCTCTAGAAAAGGACTCATGATGGTAGAAATATCCAAAACCCCTTATAAGGGGTACTTTATGTTCATCCTCCTTTGATTGTGGATATCCATAATCTTATTATGGAAATCCAACATCAATTCAAAGGGATCATGGAACACCCATTTACAATGTGGTGTGGATACTTGTCCCATCATGAGGCTTTTTACTAGGGGATGCCAAAGTTACATAGTCTAGGAAAATCAAAACCTTGTGGTCTAGGCCCAATGTGGGCAATATTAAGATCGTGGGATGGACTGGGTTGTTTCAAATGGTATGTGGTTCATTTTTATAGTAACCCATGATTAAAATTCTTGGATATTAAAATATTTTAGATGAATATTTAGTACAATACAAAAAATACATTCATGAGTACCATTATAGTTTAGTTCCTTCAAAAACCTAGAAACAAATTCTTTTATCATGGTGAATGATCTTCAATATATCCCCTAAATATCTCAAACATTATTACTTCTACCTTAAACTGTTCTTTATAACATGGATAAAGGAAACATAAGAAATGGGATAGCTCATATTCTCAGTAATGGTAAACCAATGAGGCATGTAATCATAACCATCAACATAGGGGTATAATGACGTGATCATAACACTATTATATCATAACAGAGATATCAAATATCATAAACATGAGTTATGAAATAAATTTCAGAAGATCATAAGATGTGATCATAAGGATGTAAACATCATGATCCATAAAGTCTTAACAAAGGAATAAGACATAGTATTTAGAAAATAAATATATGAATAGACACATTTTTTTAAGGATACCTACCAATACGTATATAGCAAGGTAGTCTTGGCCTACAAAACATGTACCTAATTTGGGCTTTGTCTAGAAACCAATATTCCCACATTATTTTAGTCTTGTCCTACAACTCATGTACCTTCTTATTACTGGGGTGGGGATACTACCTATGTAACCTCTTTAATTTTTTCTAGGGATACAACATGTGAACATACATTTTATTGGGATTAGTATGTAACCAATATACTATCTTTCTCTTTGGGATTGGGCTATTACCCATATACAATATTTCATTTTGGGATTGGCCTATAACCCAAACACCCTCATTCTTTTTGGTATTGGGATAAAAAATGGAACCCATTTTTATCGTATAAAACATATCATTACCAAATAAATAGGTGGTATAAATTGGTCCCACTGATATCATAGTAAAATCATTCACACATGTTCCACTAGATAATAAAACATTCAACATATCATTACACAAGAAAAGGCATGGGTCATATAAAAATAAAATCATAAACCATAAAAAGAAATATGTATCATTAACTATTTATAACATTATAATATATGTAAAACATATAAGTTTCATAACCATATCATCAAAGCATAACTCTTGAAAGAGAAACAGATTCCATAAACATATAACCTGTGAAAGAGAAACTGGTTTCATAAAGACATTGACAATAAGAATAACCCATTAATAGAGAGGATATGAATTGAATCATTTTCATAATTTCCTAATAGGGTTTTACTAATGTCATCATTTTTCATTATATATGAAAAATAATTTTGAAATATCATTTAAAAATGTTTCATAATTAAAATATCCATACTTCTTTGAAAAAGTATTTTTAATACATAAAACTATTTAAATATATTTTTCTTACAAAAATAACATGAAAACATATATATAATACTATAAATTATATTGAAAACCATTCTACATGAAATTTAATTTTTTTTAAAAACAATCATATGATTTACCTATTAAAAGAGAAAAGTAATTTTTGATGGATTTTCTTTTTCACGATAAAACGGTTTAAAGGAATCACTTGATATAAAAGTGAAAATAATATTTCATTGAAGATATTGGTAAATGGAAAAAAGGATAACAAATAAATTTAAGTCATATATGGTAATTTTATTATATAATTGGAAATAATATCTAGAAAATAAAGATTTATGACCAAATGGAGGGTAAAGTCAGGATTTCTTAAAAACACTTTCCTAACTATCATTTAAATAAATGTGTTTAAAAATTTAACCAATGAATTATTATATAATATATGACCATATAATAATAAATTTCCAGAATTTACATGATATATTGATCATAATATTTCTTCAAATTAATCATTAACATAAACAATCTCAAAAAGCGATGAGATTATCTCAATAAACTCTTATAACATGGTAGCATGGGATCATAATATCCATGGATGAAATGAAATTAAATTTATTTTAACATAACATTAAAATATTTATATTAATGATATAATATTTATAATGGAACTATATACACTTCAAAGAAAGAGATTAGGTGCATAATAAACATGAGTCTCAAAGAAGGCAAATTGGGGCAAAACTATTTTACCGATTTGGTAACATTTGAAAAATTAACACCATGAAAGGATTATCATAAAATGGACATGTGAATTACCATAAATTTAAGTATTATATATATAATTCCATCATGTGTATTACCTACTACCCACAAAGAGGAAGGAGTGGAAAACAGAACATGTACCTCACGGAAATGACAACTGAGTTGAAATCCCCTTACCTTGTGTTTGAACACTCATCATACTCATTCAAACAACTTTTATAATTTATATAAATTATAATAAATTATTTAAAGAACCATATTGTTTTATATAATACAATATTTTGTTTTATTATTACCTTATATTACCCAGTTTATAACAATCCAATGTTAAGTTTTCACTTCAGGTAATATTCACTTTGTTCATTACATGTGTCTTAAATTTTTATATCATTGGATATTATAAATATATCCTGATTCAAGAATGAAAATAATTCTATAAATATTATTTATATTTAGTATATTTTTATTATAATAATCTATTGAATAAATAATTATCAATGTGAATACATCGTTCATGGAGACGGTAAGTCGTAGGTACACATGAATGATATTTCCATTTTTAATTGTCAAATTGAAAGAATGTATGTAAATAAAATATATACATATAATATATATATATATATATACGAAAACACACACACACACACACATATATATATATATGTGTGTTTTGATGCTTCTTTTCGTCACATTGTCTAAAAAAATTGAAAGTGAAATGACTTAGCGCAAATTGATTCATCCTTTGAAGAAAACATCAAAAATTGACAAAGGCATGAATAAGTCTTCAAAAGCTCATGCACCGCGCAAGTTCCATCACTGTCGTGCAAGTCTACTTGCGCGACGCCTAATGGTCGTGCAAGTGACTTGCGCGCCCTATGTGATAACCGCTTGGGCTCTTCTCCAGCCTATAAATAGTCCCTGTGGGCCCCCTATTCTGGGGGAAATTTTTCCAGAATTCAAATTTAGAGATCTCAACGCCCAAGTCTCTTCTTCAGGTCTTCCGAACACTTATAAGATAATTATTTACCTATAATGGAAGGTCCAAACAAGAGTAGTAATGTCTAAGTGTTTGAATTCACTAACACTTGCGCGCCTAAGGTGTTTTACACTTGAGGGAAATGAACATACTTGAGCGCCGCCCTAATTCCTCACCAAAACATGTGCGCCTCTCTTCTAGAAGTACCTCAAGATAATTATAAAGGCATTGGTCAAGGATCTCCCAAGTATTACCATGCTGGTTTACAAATGCGCAAGTACCCATGTGTCGCGCAGGTATACCTGCGCGACCACGACTTGAGTGCCTGCTAGGACTTGCGCGCCCCTGCCTTTTGGGTGCCTTTCTTACCCATTTAACCCCTATTATGTCGTTACACCTCTCCTATTCAAGATTCAGTCTTCAAGACACTCTTAAAAGCCATTTATGGCATGATTTCTTGATTTGGCTCCCATATATGAAAGGAACTCCCTAGAACATTTCTCAAAACCTAGTGATTTTCACATCCTTTTATCACTAAAGATTGAGATTTCATTCATTCAACCTCATCCTTTAAAGATGAGAGATCCCCTAACCTGGGCCTCCTTTTCAAAAGTAAGCCCCAGTCTCAAATATCGGCCTCCTTTTCTAGAGTAAGCACCATTCTCAAATATGAGCCTCCTTTTTAGGAGTAAGCCCCAGTCCCAATCTGGGAATCCTCCTTAAGAGTAAGCCCCAATCATAAAAGTCCTATATATGGGCATCCTCCTTAGGAGTAAGCCCCAACCATAATTCTCTTAACCTGGGATTCCATTTTAGGATTAATCCCCAGTCATAATTCTCAATACTGGGCATCCTCCTTAGGAGTAATCCCCAAGTCCCTTAACCAGTCTTAATTTACTTTTGATCTGGGTATCCTCCTTAGGAGGAAGCCCTAACCATAATTCTCTTAACCTGGGCCTCCTTTTCAGGAGTAATCCCCAGTAATAATTCTCATGAATGGGAATCCTCCTCGGAAATAAGTCCCAATTCCTCATTAACCTGGGTCTCCTTTTCAGGAGTAAGACCCAGTAATAATTCTCAAGACTGAGCATCCTCCTCAAGAATAAGTCCCAATTCCTCATTAACCTGAGCCTCCTTTTCAGGAATAAGCCTTAGTAATAATTCTCAAGACTGGGCATCCTCCTTAGGAGTAAGCCCCAAGTCCTCATTAACTTGGGAATCCTCCTTAGGAGTAATCCCCCAGTCCCCCAATATGGCCATTCTCCTTAGAAGTAAGCCCCAAGTCCCTTAACCAGTCCTAATTTACTTTTGAGTTGGACTTCCTTTTCAGAAATAAAACCCAATCATAAGTCCCCTCCTAACATGGTAATCTTTCTTAAGAGTAAGACCCAAGATTAGAGTATCCAAATCTCCATGAAGAACATATACCTTTATGGACCCTGTTTCTGGATTTCTTTCTGAAGTAAATCTTAATCCTCATTTCTTATGATTGTATCTTTCATGGTACAATTGTCTGGATTTACTAATACCTCTTGTTTCTCACACCAAGCATGACTCACGTGAGCTTAGAGTGTAAAATTAATTATGAAATCTTTCTTTGACCCATAAATCATAAACATCATACTCCCTTACTTGAACTACATGGGTTCTAATTCCTTTTCCAAAATAAAGGATATGTAGGCAGCCCATCTTCAAGTATGATCCCAACTTTGAAAAAACAATGTCCTTTTGAATGACAATAAACTTCATGTGCCCCACTGAGTGGATTTAAAACCAGTATGGTCATCATAATGACCAAGAGACTTTTATGTATCAAAAGATACCATTGACTAAGAATCTCTAACAAATACAGATGATTCTTTATCGATGAAGAACCTTGAATACATATAAAAAATTCTCTAAATTTCCTACATATCAAACATTGATTGTCAAATAAAAAGGATATCTCATTTTATATTTGTTAATGTAATGAGGATTAATGAACATAACTTAAATCTATAAAGAGAGTCCTTCAGTAGACAATAATTACCCTCAAAAAGGTGTGATGATTCCGACATCCCATCCTCTCAACCAATACAAATTCCTAAGCCTAATCAGTCCACAACTAAGGAGTGCTTACCTTTGGAAAGTAGGTTCAAATGGATATGGAATAATTGGATGTTTCCAGTTCTATGAACAAACCCGTTAGAAACCACTTGGAATGTTTGAACCTTAAATCAAAGAGGTCATCCCCAATTCTAGAGGGAAACAAGAAATGGTGAACCCGACGTGAATCCTTAACCAAGTTGAAATGATGTTTTTCTTATTTTTTAGGCCACGATTTAAAACTCAATGAGAGGGCCAATAAAAACAATCGTTAACATATGTGCTCATCCAAAAGCTGTAGTGGGTGAATTTATCTTGATTACGTCTGTTATATCAAAAAGGCACTCTTTTCCAAGATTTTCTGCATTCTAAGAAATGGATGCTCTCAAGTTCACACCTGTGAATACCGTTTCTACGAATGCCACTGCTGCTACTCCTGCTGGATCATCGTCCGCTCTGAGGAAGATATCACCTACTCAGTGTCTTCAACGCTACGTATCAAACGCGCTGGTTAAGGAGTACTGTCAACACGGTACCATTACAACTCTGGAGGCTGCCCGATAATCCCTCCAAGTTAATAACTCACCCTGGTCATCCAGATAGCGATGACCAGTGATCAAGAAGCATGTGGTGCTAACCACTGTCTCCAACCATTTCGGGTCGTTATCCCCAGAACACAATCACCATTTGCACCCTTATTCTGGGGAGGTGAATGAGCATGTCCCTCAGGGCCAAAAAATAAATAGACAGGGGTCCTTCCCGAGGGCTCCCACCAACAATCGCTGCCAGACTCGTGCAGCAGTGTGCCCTCAACATGATGAGGGTACCGACTCTAGGCATTCGTCTCAGGTTCCTCGAACCCAAGCAGAAAAGACGAATCACCAGAGGCGAAATCCGGTTAACAGTGAGCAGGTTCTCATATCTGCCATCTCCGGAGAAGTCCACCAACCTAACATGGTGGAAAGTAACGAGCAGGCACACACACTTGCCCATTTTAATTCTGCAGTCCAGCAGACTCATTTGGCAGCATCACTCCAATCCCGCCAGGCAATTCTGGTGGAGTACTATAGGTAGGAACATACACCTATTTATACATCACCAGCTAGTCAGAAGGCTCGTTTGACTACATATGATGGATCTTGTCAACCATGTTCGGCGAAGTGCAATCAGTAGGCACATACACCTTCTAGTATTGATCAAGCCTACGAACAGTCTTTCTTGGTAGCATTCGGAGAAGTCAGTCGGAAAGCTCCGGTGACAAACAGGAGGCAGACTCAACTTTCTGCCCCTACACATGAGTACTGTCATGATTTACTGATAGGAAAAGGAGGACAGGAGCAGCCACATACACCTACTCCAATCACGGAATGGACGTATATCCCCATTCCAGTAGCTGAAGTCACCAAGAATATTCTATCAATGGTGAAAAGGTAGAAGCAAATTCGTTCTCATATCCTGGATGCCTGTCAGGATATTATAACAGCTTCAGCGGCATCTCAGGGAAAGACACATAAATATATCCCTACTAGTGGAGTGAAACATCAACAGTTCACTCCGAAACAGACACACACATATATTCCAGTCCAAGAGGGTTGTGGGGCATACTCCCCCATATCATACGGACAACCAAATCAGGCACATACACATGATTTGAGTGGAGATCGTCAGCCTAACCTGTCCATTTCTCTGGATCATGCACATACACCTGCTCAGAGCCTCCACTTTCGTCAACAAGTGGTTTCCAAGGAGATTAAGGTGGCGTCTAAGAAAAAGACCCGCCCAGCATAGTCAAGATATCAAGAGCCAATCTATAACAAGGTCTTGCTCGATGTTGGAGTTCTTGAAGCCCTCAGATAGTTATCTGTTAGAATTCAAGATTCTACACCTTAATTTCCAAATAGTAGGAACATTAATTCTGAAGGTCTTTAATAGACACTTCCTCATGAAGGCGTGTTTCATGACAATTCAGTCGATCTCGAAGTTTCATCTTCAGATGCGAGCCACAGGAACCCTCTGTGTGGCCAGAAGACCAAGGAGCAAGAGTTGTCATCTTTTTCTGTAACCCACCATGGTGGTCCTCCCCATGATGATGAATTTCGCTGTGAATGTCCTCTCAATAGTAGTGATGCACATTTCCCAAAAAATTCTCCAGTGGAAAATGTAGTGCTGAGAAATCCCTCTTATTTTGAGGCACTTTCAAATGTGAAACCAGTCATGTCTAATGTTTCATCGCTGGCAGGTGAAATACTTTCTCAATCAGAAGATAGCCCAGGGTGTAGGTCATTCTCTGAACAACCCCTAAGTCATGCATCTTCTAGTTTAATCAGTGATTTCTCTACCATTCCTGTTGAATCCAATGAAGCAACAAGGAAGCACCAGCTATGGTCAAAACAGGTGGAAGAATCTTCATCAAATGATAAAGATGAAATTATGAACATGAGAAAACAACTGGCGAAAGGTGAAGTGCCAGTCATGTTTTGGCATCTTGCTGACTATCAGAACGACATTCCAGAAATGTTGACGGAAGATGGAATTTATGATATTCGTCTCAACATATGGAAAAATCTTTATCAGTTGAAAAAGAAAGTATTATCTTATGATGAATATTAAAATCATGTTAATATAATAGAAGGGTTACAATGCCAAATTGACTTGGCATCTCTTTCAGTATCTCGATATTCGGAGGCAGAAAAGCAGCAGAGAGCCCTTCAGCATTCATTCCTTGGTGCACTAAGAAAGTTGCGCCAGTTAATTTCCAATGCCCCATCTGGTATTCATGTCAGAGTATGGGGTGTTCATGGAGCATTGCATTTCACAGTGCTCTCTAGTCGGCAAAGCCCACCGAAAATGGTCTCATGCAATGTTATTGCCCATGGATAGCCATGGATACCTGGCTTTGTTTGTAATCAAAAGCTTTACCAAGAACATTCTTTAACTAGTTCCTCTCAAAATCAAGAATACAGAGAAAAGGTTGTTGAATTACTCCTGCTTCAAGCAAACGATAATATTGAACATGCCTCTCATTTGGAGCAAGCACATCACCAAGTGACAGAAGTGTCAGAAATCATCCAACGGTCTTTTGAACCAGGTGATAAAAGTGGATGTCGATTGATGCATCCAGCTAATTTCCGGACCAAGGTCCGCAAGATCAGGATAACTTTTAAGAATGTCTCAGACATAGCATGTCAAGAGCCACCCTAGCTCGCCAGACTGGGGACTCTTTTAAACCAACCCTTGGAATCAACAAATAGGATTCGAGGAGTTGATCAAAGATAGCAGGAACAGCCCCAGTCCACCGGACTGGGGACTTTTTCAAATCAACAACCCCCTCCTCAGAGGAATTCGGTCTTTTCTCGATTGGGGAAGAAGCCACAAGAGGAACGAAGAGCCAAATTATCAGGAGATTCTCTCCAAATTGTGGTTCGCCAAGAAGTTCCTGAGGGATCAAATCAATAAAAGGAAATGTCTCATCAAAGCCATGGAAGGAGACAATATCACAGAAATGCTGATAGAAGGGATGTGATGTGTTATGCATCAATCAATGTCATCAATGTCGTTGTTGCTGATCCACTAGATGAGGCTCACTCAGAGGGATCAGATGAAGAGGTTCATGTTCAGGAAGTTGTATGCACAGACACAAATGAAGAAGGTGTGCGTACACAAAATCAATGTTTTACCCAAAATCTGGGTGTTCCTTCAAATAACCCACTTCCCTCTCTCTGAAAGGGATCAAACAAGGTAAAGGGGAAGAATTGGGTTACATATCCTCCCTCTGGAGAGGGCGAATTGCTCTCACTAGAGAAAAGATTTGCGCAATAGGACGAAGAAATGAAGGAATTGAGGAGGATGAATGCAGAACTACTTCAGTGTAGTCTTCCTCCTAAGCGTTCTGCTGTCAGTTAGCCATGGTATTTGTTGTAGCTACTGAGATGGATCAATAATATCTTCATTTATCAGTACACCCTCATAGGTCTAATCCTACGGGTAAAGTGCAACAACAATTGACAGTGCTGCCATCTGTTGCAGTACCAGCTGCCATACCTGTCCAAGCTCTAGTCAGTGCACCTATTCAGATTCAAGCTCAACTGGATGTTTCTCAAAAGTTAACAACTACTATTGAGTCATTAACAGCTCGGTTGGAAGCTATGGAGGGAAATCTTGTGCAGGTTCAACCGGAAAAGAAAGCTCAACCTGAATGGGTAGATTCAATCTCTCCCCCATCAAAATTTTGGGAACCCTGTATTCCCTATTTTCAATGGATCAGGAGATCCTGAACAACATTTTACGCATTACATGTCTTTTTGAGATCCTATTATGGGAACTTCGGAGCAGCAAGAAGCAGTGAAACTCAGATGCTTCATGCAAACCTTGCAAGGACCATCTTTTGTCTGGTATACAAGCTTGAAATCCCTGTCAATTACCAGATGGGATGATCTTCGTCAACGATTTCTTCTTCAATTCAGCTCAACTTTTCCAAAGACAACATTTTTGGATCTTACAAACTGTAAGTAATGGTAGAATGAAAGAGTCTCTGATTTCATTACTCACTGGAAGGGGTTAACATATTCCCTGAGCATAGCACTCCCTTAAGAGGAACTGTTGCCAATCTATGTGGCAAATCTGCATGAAGAATTATGCACGCCGTTGATCCCTGTGAAATACATAGGAGGATTTCGAGACCTTACTTCAATCACTCAAAAAAATTAAAGATTCTATTATACAGACTAAGGCTAAATCTCATGTAATTCTATCTACTCCAGGAAAAAGAATGGGTAAAGCAGAGACTGCTACAGTTATGCTTAAACAAGCACATGTTCCTGCTTCTACTTTAAAACCTTCATCTTCTCAAAGGGCTCCACCTACTGAGCACCAACAACAAAGGCCGTTTCGTTAAGACGATCAAATATATCAAAGACGAAAACAATTTGAGGATATGAAGAGAAAAACATACTCTTTTCGAAATGAACAAGTTCCTGGTGACTTCATTTCGGCTCTGGAAAATAATTTGGTTCAATTGCCAATGCCTAAGAGGCCAAACAATGAAGGAGATGAAGACCGTCCCAATTATTTCCCATTTCATCAAATGTTCGGACATCCCATCCATGAGGTTTGTGTCTTTAAGTACCTCCTACAAAAGATGGTCGACTCGGGACAAGTCAAACTGAAAGGTTCTTCAGCTCAGTTAGCATGTGTTACTGCTACAGTTCAAGAGGAGGAAGGTGAGTGGCAAGAAGTCAAAAGAAAAAATGCACAAAAATATGATGAGTGGATGGTCATAAAGATGATCAATCGAACTCATGCTATTTTAAGAACATAATTGAAGAAACCAATTGTGCCTTCTACCATGAATGCCACAACAAAACCCTCTTTATCAGAGGGAAAATCCACGAAGAAATTGCATGATTCAAAGAAAGAGAAAGAATCAGGAGAAGATGAGTACGTGTCAAAGCCTAAGTTGTCTTTGACCCTTGCAGATTTCATGCAATCTACTTCGAAGAAACGGGCACCGCCCCATCAAACGGCACAGCCTAAATTCGATAGTCAGGCAGAGACTTCATCGGATGAAGAATTGATTTTCGGTTCTGTTAATATTATTCAATTAACAGATCTGTATGCCAGCTGACGTTTCGATTATAATGAGCCCAAATTCCCTATATCAAATAGAGGAATCAGAGGAAGTTCCAGAGGCTCAGGATACAGGGGAAGAAGTGGATCTTTCAGAAGCCACTATTCCAATTCTACCCCTACTAGAACTGTGTACGCAGCAGAAACTCATGGAAGATCCCTTCAGAGAGCTCAACATGAACAAGAAAGTTCTTCCACAAATAGAAAATTCAGTCCTGGAAATGTTATTCTGCAAGACCAGTTGAAGGTTCCATCTTCTTCCTCTCAGCAAGTAAATGGATCTAATTAGTCTAATATTCTAAAACTAGGAATATTGCCAACTCCTATCCTGATAGAAGATGAATCAACTTCCAAAGCATCTACTTCCAAGGAACCTACTAAACCACATGTTCCTATTGGGAAACGTAGACCTTTGGATCAAAAGTATGATGTATTGAAATACCTGGCCCACATACCGGCCAAGTTATCAATTCTGGATGCTTTGAATCTGTCAAACAATCTTCAGGAGGAACTCATCGAGGCTTTGTCAAGTCCTCAAGAGTTTGAAACTGAAATTGCTGCAGCTAAAGTCTATCACACAAAGAATAATCATGCTGAATGCTATGCAGTGATATCTTTCACTAATGAAGATGAAGATGATGTCGTGCATGGACATATTAGACCTTTGTACTAAACTGGCAAGGTCAATGATGTAGACATCTGAAGAACTTTCATTGAAAATGGTTCAGGAGTCAACCTCATGCCCATTCGTACACTTCGTCGATTGGGCCTCACAGAATCTAATTTATCTCCTTCTACCATGATGTTACAAGGATATGATAAAAATGAACAAGAACCATTGGGTGAAGATACACTCAGAACTCAGTTTGGAGATCTTGTATCCAATTCAGATTTCATGGTTGTTGATCAAGAATCGGCTTTCAACATCTTTCTTGGAAGACCCTGGCTACATCAACATGCGGATATCCCTTCATCATACCATCAATGTATCAAATATTGTTTCGATGGTCAAGTTGGGACATTGTATGGTGATAAGGCCCAGTTAAAGACATGCGATTCTCAATACATTGAGGTGGAATTCTATCACATGATGGGAAAGGATAAATCCACTACCAGGGAGATTACCAATGTAAATGCTCCATATGGTTTGGAAAAGATTCCAGTAAATCCATTTGTGCATGTGAGTACAGATTATGTGTTTCCTATCAGTCAAATTGACATGGTGGACCCAAATCAAAAAACTCTTATGGAAATATCCATAATGTCAATTACGGCAATCGAGACAGACAACATGGGAGAAACGGGTAACCCACCAGGCAATGATGAAAGCCCAAATATAGATGTCTTTTTTTCATCTGCTGAAATCCATCAAGTCTATACTCAATCTATTTTTCCAACCAGGTCATAAGAAGTTACAGAAACATCAGAGGTGAACAATGATGTAGATTCTCAATCCATCATCTCCTCTTTATTTCCCAGGGAAGACCCTTCAACATCAGTTGGGTCAGAAATGGAAGCCTCTTCTTCAAGATGTTCAAATTTTAACATCTCTTCTGATCATGGAAATTTTGCTTCATCATCTGCTATGCAAGTAGAAATGGAAGAAATAACACATAATGATGAAGAAGAGGAAGATCTCAAAGATGCTCCTCCATCATTTGAAGAGGGGATCTCTACCACCGTGGATGAACTAAGAGAAATAAATCTGGGTACAAAAGAAGATCCACTCCCCACTTTAATCAGTGCGGCCATGACTCTTGAAGAACAAGATATGTATATTTCCTTTCTAAAGGAAAATAGAGATATATTTACTTGGAACTATACAGAGATTCCCGGTCTTGATCCTGATGTTGCTACTCATCATTTGGGTTTACCAAAAGAACATCGAGGATTTAAGCAAGCTGCGAGAAGAATACACCCAACTTATGCTTCCAAAATTGCAGCTGAAGTGGATAAGCTTATCAAAGCTAACATCATCATAGAATTTCAATATCCCAAGTGGTTGTCTAATATAGTCCCTATAAAGAAGAAGAACAAACAAATTAGAGTTTTCATCGATTTTAGAGATCTTAATTGGCATTGTCCTAAGGATGATTTCCCAGTTCCAATTACAGAACTTTTAATTGATGAAACAGCTGGCTATGAAGCAATTTCCTTCATGGATGGATATTCTGGATATAATCAAATCCGAATGGCTCCAGAAGATGAGGAATCCAAAGCCTTCATAGCCCCTCAAGGTGTGTTATGCTACCGGGTAATGCCCTTTGGATAAAAGAATGCAGGAGAAACATATCAGTGTGATATGCATCGTATCTTCAAACCCTTTTTAGGGAAGTTTGTTGAATGCTATGTGTAAGATTTGGTCATCAAATCCAAACAACATTTTAATCACTTGGCTTATTTGGAAGCCATATTCCGCAAGCTTCGACAACATAATTTGAAGATGAACCCCTTAAAATGTGCTTTTGGGGTAACCTCAGGAAAATTTCTCAGCTTTGTTGTATGCCATCGTGGTATTGAAGTCGATCCTAAGAAGACAAAGTCAATCCTTGGTATGTCACCTCCTCGAAATTTGAAATAATTAAGAGGAATTCAAGGACACTTAACCTATATTCTGCGTTTCATCGCCAATTTAGCAGGAAAAAGTTTACCCTTCACCAAATTGATGAAGAAGGGAGTCACTTAGCAGTGGACTAAATAATTTCAATAAGCGTTCGATATTCTCAAGAAGTATCTCTTGAGTCCATCGGTAATTATGCCACCAATTGAAGGAATGTCACTTATCCTTTACGTGACAGCCTTAGAGCGATCATTCGGTTCCTTTCTTGCTCAGAAGAATGATACTGGGAATGAAAACAGCCTCTACTACCTCATTCGTACTATCTTGAAGCAGAAACCCGATACTCAAGTATTGAGAAGTGCTTCCTGGCATTAAACTTTGCAGTTCAGAAGTTGAGACGCTACCTGTAACATCACGAGGTCCAATTGGTATCTCGCAATAACACACTCAAATTCATCCTTAGTCATCCAATGCTTACAGGACGTCTGGAAAGGTGGGCAGTTATTTTTTAGCAATTCGACATTCAATATGTGTCTCAAAAGGCAATAAAGGTCTATGCTCTGGCTAATTTCCTAGCTGAACACTGTTTAGGGAAGACACATCTTCAGATATTGAACTCCCTGATGAGGATGTCTTCTCTATTCAGGATAGTCCTCAAATATGGGAAATGTACTTTGATGGTGCTTCCAGAAGTCCAACAGGGACGAAAATGGAAAATTCTAAATTCAACAAATTTGGCATAGGAATTGTGCTCATTTCTCCAGAAAAGGTAGTGTTACCTTATTCCTTCTTATTATGGGAATGTGGTACCAATAATGAAGCAGAATACCAAGCTCTCATCGCAGGCTTGGAATTGGCATTTCAAGCACAAGTGAATCATTTAAAGGTGAAAGGTGATTCAGAACTGGTAATCAAACAAGTCAATGGGGATTATGCCATAAAAAAGAAGATCTAATCCCTTTGTATGATTACATCATAGAGTTAATGGATGAATTCCCTTTGGAACCGACATTTTCTTATGTCTCGCGATCAAAAAATCTCAAGCTGATGCACTGGCTAATATAGCCTCAGCTCTGGCAGATCCAAATTGGGACGAGACAACCATCAGTATTGCCCACCGTCGTGCAATTTCACCTTATGTTCGAATCAAAATAGAGGAAATTAATGAAATTAGTCCCATTCCTGAACCGTATGGTCATACTATAGGATGGATGTCACCTATCAGGGAATACCTTCAAAATGGAACACTTCCACCTAATAGAGGTGAGAAAGAACAAATCTGGCGACGTGTGGTCTATTTTACTCTTTATGATAGCCCAGGTCACTTAGAGAAAATTCTCTACAAATGTGGTTTTGATGGATTTCTCTTCAGATGCATTGATGGTGAAGAGACAATGGCTATTATGAAAGAAGTTCATGTAGGAGTCTATGGTGCCCACCAGTCTGGACATAGACTGTGTGATCATATTCGAAGGTTTGGATATTTTTGGCCTCCAATGATACAAGATTGTGTTGATTTTACAAAGAAGTGTCATTCATTCCAAGTACATTCCAACTTCATTCATAAACATCCAGAGTTTCTTCATACTGCTAAATACTCATGGCCATTTTCCACATGGGGAATGGATGTGGTGGGATCTTACCCTTCAGTTATGGCCAAGCAGTTTAAGTATATTCTTTCTACTAATAATTTCTTTTCCAAACGGGTAGAGGCAGTACCTCTAAAGGAAGTCCGTTCTAAATTCATTGTTAGCTTCATCAAGTCTAACATCATTACCGGATTTGGTGTCCCTCATACCATATTGATGGACAATGACACCAACTTCTGTTCATCTGAGGTGAAGAAGTTGTATCAAGAATACAACATCAAATCCAATCATTCATCTCAGTATCATTCAATGGCCAATTGCCAGATAGAAGCCTTCAACAAGACTCTTTCCAATATACTACAAAAGATGGTGGATAAAGATAAGAATTCATGGCCTGATAAACTCTTTCATGATAAATGGTCTTATCGGACTACCACCCGCACTACAATGCGGTCAACTCCATATTCACTGGTATATGGAACTGAAGCAGTCTTGCCTATTGATGTTCAACTACCCTCGCTCATAGTAACCATTTTTGATCAGTCATCTACGGATAAACAATCTCAAAAGCGATTGAATGAATTGGAATAGTTATATGAGAAAAGATGGTGCACTTTGCACCACTTGGAAGTCTATCAGAATCGAATAGAACGAGATTTCAACAAAAAAGTTCGTCTTCGTTCATTCACTCAGGGAGAATTGGTATTAGTTCTCAGAACTCCAATGATACCGGGAAAGAAACCTCCCAAGCTTGAGCCAAAATGGGAAGGACCTTACTCAATACATAGGGTCTACTCCAATATGGTTTTTTCATTAATCTCGATGGATGGTGAAATCATCACTACTCCAACCAATGATAGATTTTTGAAGAAATATTTTGTATAAACACAAAATGCATCACCATGGTCCAGTATGACCTTCAACTATACCATGGTCCTGTATGACCTTAAACTGCACCACCGTCCAACAAGACATTAAACTGCATCATCAACGGTCCACCATATGACCCTAAACTATTTGAAAGTCCCTTACGTCCATCAAGACGTTAAACTGCACCATCCACGGTCCATACATATGACCGTAAACTACTTGTATCCTTTCGTCCAACACAACGTTAAACTGTGACATCCTAATTACATGACACTAAACTCTATAGATGTCTCTTATGTCTAGCAAGATGTTAAACTGCATCATCCATGGTCCATACATATGACCTTAAACTGTTTGTAATTTCATCCAACATGACGCTAAACTATATCGTCCCTTTTTGAGAAAGTACCTAATACGTCCAACATGACTTTAAATGGTGTACTCTTTTGTCCTCACTGCATTACATTAAACTTCACAATCCCCCTTACGTCCTATATGACATTAAACTGTACTGTGTCCCTGCTACATGACACTAAACTGTGCAGCACTTATAGTCATAACTGCAAGACCTTAAACTACATAGTCCCTTAATATGTCCTATATGAAATTAAACTGTGCATCGTTAAGGTTATTGTTACCTCTTATTTCTCACACTGATTATGACTCACGTGATCTTAGAGCAAACTTCAACCATAACACTCTCTTTGGGCTACTAACCATGTGTAAGTCACAACACTTTTTTAGGTTGTTGTCCCCAAGAACAACTTGATCATTAATTCATTCTTTAAATTGAAATACGCGGACTTTGATCCTTGACTTCTAGGCTGGTTACGTAGGCAACCTCCCAAGGTTCAAGCCAAAAACCAATCTCTTCACACCGGGTCACCTCCATCTCATACGATGTTAATTTGTGAAACCACCCCTAGAATCAATACCTTTACATTGGTTCACTTTCGTCCTTTCTATACGATGTTAAAATATACAACACTTTTGTCTAGTATGACAATAAAATACAATATTCTTTGATACCCTCACCTGAGAGGGAATCATTATTTACATTGATTTTCAATCATCTTTCAATTCAAAGACTACGTGCATACATAGCAATATCCGAACCTTTTATCTTGGGTTAAATCATCATTGCACTAAAGTCCCCTTTTACCCTTCACATGTACGAACCAAATTGGTATAGAGGGTAGTTCTAGAACTACATGGGCTTTATTCCCATTCTTATGGGATACGTAGGAATGTTCGAGTGTCCCTCGAATCCAGCCCTGAGTCTTTTAGGCCTAACCACAAATTCCACTTTTAGTCCCTTAACTAAAAAGTCCCCATGAAAAC
Source organism: Viscum album (assembly GCA_963277665.1). NCBI lineage: Eukaryota > Viridiplantae > Streptophyta > Magnoliopsida > Santalales > Viscaceae > Viscum > Viscum album. Next base: position 1,539,886,992 of record OY728135.1, on the reverse strand, counting down.
ACACATTGTGTATTTCTAATAATGGTCCATGCTCTATGACCATAAAATAAGATCTCCAATCCTTTTGTCCCACACGACATTAAACTGTATTTCAAGAACAACATATGGCTTGATTCCCATCCTTATGGGATACGTAGTGAAGTCCAACATTTCTATTCAGGACCCAGCCACAACATGATTATGGTTAGTATTGATTTGTGTATCTCTGCATACATTGGACAATATCAATATTTATGTGTCATAATCCTAACCTTAAATATTTTTCAGATCTTCATAACCCTTTTCATTACTTCTAGTCACAAAAATGTCAAACTTCTGAGAATTCTCTTTCCTGACTATGCAGTACGTGCCCTTAGGCGGCCTTGTATAAACAGTCTCCATAACAGATTTTTCAGCCAAAAGATGCTATTATTTGACTATGTAACCAATGCCCTTAGGTGGCCCTGCATAATTCAACCCCTTAACGGGTTTTCCGGATACTGGTAACTTCATTCTTGAGAAGAAAGCCTCTTTTGTCCTTGTTGGTATTAAATGACAATATGTAGTGATCCACAAAAGTATCAATCCTTAACATATTTTTCCCATATCCTTTTTCATGATCTGAAAGTATTCAAGTATATGGTTTATATTATCCTTCCCTACGTTTGGGTCAGAACTTTGTAGGAGTGATATCCATCTAGTTCTTCGATAATCTTATTTGGAAATATCTTCTCCATATTCAAGTACCTCTTTCCATACAGAAAACACTATACTTTGGAAAATTTGAATCTCCATAAACTTTGACTGGCTTTTTGCACTAGGAAAGTAAATTTCTGAGAGTTCTTTTTCCTGACTATGCAGCATGTTTCCTTAGGTGGCCTTGCGTAAGTAGTCAACATAACGGACCTGTCATCCAAGAGATGCTATTTATTTGAATATGAAGTCAATGCCATTAGGTGGCCCTGCATAATTCAACCCCCTAACAGGTTTGCTAAATAATGGTAAATTCATTCTTGGAAACAACTTCTTCTAATGATTTTTAGCTCTTTTTCATATCATTCCTCAGGTTCAAATATTCATAAGTCATATTTTACATATTTTTCCTCGTACTTGAGTATGGTACTATGTTTTCAGATGAATTGTCAAGGAATTGATTCAATTCTAATTCATTCGGTCAAAGTTATTTTGACATTAAACATTATCCTCTTTATATACGATGTGCATGAATTTAAACTGCCCACAAAAAGACAAAGGAACTCTGAATAAAATTCAAGTTCCATCTCACTAAACATACATTTTTTATGATTTAGGTAATATTGAGCAATTAAAAGATTCAAAGTTTGTAGGGTTATTTACACTAATCCTAGTAAAAATCAAACTATGCTTACTAGGCCCTTTGGCTTAGGTAAAATTTAAAACAGGTAGTAGGAAAATACGTGCACAAGTGATTGAAGATGAAAGCATTCTTTTCATTTGATGCACAAGAGTTAGAAGGACATCCACAGACTGGAGTCTCTTCTCTTTTTTAGGAATTACAAACGACTTTCAACATAACTCTTCATTTGATTTACGGAATCCCGAGATTCATCAGCAACCACCTAGAATTCATTCATTCAACTGGATACCATAATGATATGTAGTGATACCAGCTCTTCTTGGAACAATTGTAAAAGAATTTTCTTGAGTGCGGTTTGAGAAAATTTTTTGCTGATCAAACAGTGACTCGGTTTCTGTCCAAGAGACTTGGAAGATGGATACATGGATTTGAGAATGAAGCATTGGAAGTAAAGTTCCATTTGGAGAGAATACTCTTTTCAAATATTTCTCTAATTCCATGTTTGTCTTCTCTCCACCAACCGGCAGTGGAAAACATTTCAGCCCATGGGTTTTCCATGTTCATATCTGCAAAGAAATGACATGGAGGAAAAATTTGAAATTTCACGCCAATTTTGTTGCTCTTAATGCACAGCATAATTAAAATAGAGGAGTAAAAGTGCAGCTGCATCTCAGGTATATAATTCTTCACAACTGGAACATTGACTCCTTGCAGATGACCATGACCATATAGAGGTAGGTAAATACTCTGTGGGAAATTAAGATGATATTTCTTCAAGTACTTATCCAAATATGGGAGAGTGATGTCGCAGATATCATAGTAATCAGGGCCAACAATGTTCATCATGTCTTCAATCCGCTTTCTAGCCATTCCATCAGCCATTCTGATTCTCTTGGGAGCCATTAAATCTGTACAATATTTGAATAAATTAACTCTTAAATGGATTGATTTTTCATAAACTTTGTGAAGAAATTTCAGAAAAAAATGCCAAAGGCATTAAGGCACGCAAGTATTAATGTGTCGTGCTAGTGTTAATGTGCCGCGCAAGTTTTTTTTGGCACGCAAGTATCACCGCGCAAGTCCAAATACCTATATAGCAGCGCGATAGCAAAGAAACATCGTAAAATAGAGCAACTTGCGCGGTGAAGGTGACCTGCGCGGTGAGAGCTCGATGGTTTGAAATCTGGATGCTTTTTATGGAAATGGAGCCGCATATTTATAGGCCAGGCTACCCACCTGTGCGCTCCATCCAGCGCGCTTCAGCCATGCGCGACTCGAACCTGCGCACCAAGGGTTGCGCACTGAACACTTGCATGCCGCCTTTTCTTGAGTTTTCTTCTTTTACTCAGAGTCAGATCCTCATTTATTTCGGATCCAACTTTAAGGGGGGGCTTTTGTTGACTTTCCTTTTCTTCACATTGTCTAAAAAATGGAAAATTAAATGACTTAGCGCAAATTGATTCATCTTTTGATGAAAACATCAAAAATTGACAAAGGCATGAATAAGGGTTCAAAAGCACATGCGCCGCGCAAGTTCCATCACTTTCGCGCAAGTCTACTTGCGCGACGCCTAATGGTTGCACAAGTGACTTGCACGCCCTAAGTGATAACTGCTCAGGATCTTCTTCAGCCTATAAATAGACCCGGTGGGCCCCCCATTTTGGGGGAACTTTTTCCAGAATTCCGATTTAGAGCTCTGAACGCCCAAGTCTCTTCTTCAGGTCTTCCGAACACTTATAAGGTAATTCTTTACCTATAATGGAAGGTCTAAACAACAGGAGTAAGGTCTAAGTGTTAGAATTCACTAACACTTGTGTGCACCTAAAGTGTTTTACCCTTAAGTGAAATGAACATACTTGAGCATCTCCCTACTTCCTCACCAAAACTTGTGCGCCTCTCTTCTGGAAGTACCTCAAGATAATTCTAAAGTCATTGGTCAAAGATCACCCAAGTATTACCACGCTGGTTTTCAAATGCGCAAGTACCCATGTGTTGCATAGGTATACATGCGCGACCAAGACATGCACGCCCACACAGTACTTGCGCGCCTGCCAGGACTAGCGCACCCCTGCCTTTTTGGGTACCTTTCTTTCCCATTTAACCCCTCTTCTGTAATTCCACCTCTCCTATTCATGATTCAGTCTTCAACACACTCTTCAAATCCATTTATGGCATGATTTCTTGATTTAACTTCCTTATCTGAAAAGAACTTCATGGAACATTTCTCAAAACCTAGTGATTTTCACATCCTTTTGTCACTAAAGATTCAGAATTCATTCTTTCAACCTCATCATATAAAGATGAGAGATCCCCTAACCTAGGCCTCCTTTTCAAGAGTATGCCCCAGTCTCAAATATGGGTCTCCTTTTCAAGAGTAAGCCCCAGTCTCAAATATGGGCCTCCTTTTTAGGAGTAATCCTCAGTCCCAATCTGGGCATCCTCCTTATGAGTAAGCCCCAATCTTAAAATTCCCAAATATGGGAATCCTCCTTAGGAGTAAGCCCCAACCATAATTCTCTTAATCTGGCCTTCCTTTTTAGGTGTAATCCCCCGTAATAATTCCCAAGACTGGGAATCCTCCTTCGGAGTATGCCCCAAGTACCTTAACCAGTCCTAATTTACTTTTGATCTGGGCATCCTCCTTAGGAGTAAGCCCCAACCATAATTCTCTTAACATGTGCCTCCTTTTCAGGAGTAAGCCCCAGTAATAATTCTCATGACTAGGCATCCTCCTCAGGAATAAGTCCCAAGTCCTCATTAACCTAAGCCTCCTTTTCAAGAGTAATCCCTAGTAATAATTCTCAAGACTGGGCATCCTCCTCATGAATAACTCCCAAGTCCTCATTAACCTGTGCCTCCTTTTCAGGAATAAGCCCCAGTAATAATTCTCAAGACTGGGTATCCTCTATAGGAGTAAGCCCCAAGTCTTCATTAACTTGGGCATCCTCCTTAGGAGTAAGCCTCTAGTCTCCCAATATGGGCATTCTCCTTAGACGTAAGCCCCAAGTCCCTTAACCAGTCCTAATTTACTTGTGATCTGGACATCCTTTTCAGGAATAAAACCCAATCATAAGTCCCCTCCTAACTTGGGAATCTTCCTTAGGAGTAAGCCCCAAGATTGGAGTATCCAAATCTCCATGAAGCACATATACCTTTATGGACCTTGTTCTGGGATTTCTTCCCTGAAGTAAATCTTAATCCTCATTTATTATGATTGTATCTTTCATGGCTGTTGACGCTCCTTTCCGTCACAGAGTCTAACGACTGAAATAAAGGAAATACCTTTGTCCAAAGTGATTCATCCTTTGAAGAAACATCAAAAATCGACAAAGGGATGAACAAGGAAAACTTTGCCCATAGGTCGCGCAAGTTTCCCCATGGTCGCACAAGTGTACTTGAACGACTCACTTGGCGTGCAAGTGACTTGCCCACCCTAAGTGATAACCGCCCGGTAACCGCCCAGGGTCTTCTTCTGCCTATAAATAGACATTGTGGGCCCCCCATTCAAGAGGATCTTTTTCCAGAAACTCAGATTGAAGCTCCCGACACCCAAGTCTCTTCTCAAAGCTTCCGGAACACTTCTAAGGTAATTTCTTACCTAGAACAGAAGATCTAAAGACAGGGAGTAAGGCCTAAGTGTTGAAATGCATCAACACTTGCGCGCTTGAGTGGCCCGCCCTTAAGGGAAGTGGTCACACTTGCGCTCCTCCTTATTCCTTCGATAGAACTTGCGCGTCCCTTTTCTGGAAGAACCTCAAGAGGATTCAAAAGGCTTTAATAAAGAGTCGCTCAAGTATTTCAATGCTGGTTGAAAATCGCTCAAGTGCCCTACGTGTCGCGCATGTATACCTGTGCGACCAATACTTGCGAGCCGCCGCTATACATGCGCGCCTTCCAAGACTTGCGCGCCGCTTCTTTTTTTGGGTTCCCATCTTGCCCATTTTACCCCTCTTAAGCCATTTCACCTTTCCTATTCAAGATTCAATCTTCAAGATACTCTTCAAAGCCATTTATGGCATGATTTCTTGATTTGACTTCCTTATTTGAAAGGAATTCTGTGGAATATCTCTCAAAACATAGTGATTTATAAATCTTTTTATGTCACCAAAGATTGAGAGTTCATTCATTCAACCTCATCCTTTAAGATGAGAGAATCCTTAACCTGGGTCTCCTTTTCGGGAATAATCCCTAGTCCTATGTCCTCCAAACTTGGGCATCCTCTTCAGGAATAAGCCCCAAATTCTTAAAATTCCTAAATCTGGGCATCCTTTTCAAAAGTAAGCCCCAAACCTTAATCCTTAACGTGGGTCTCCTTTTCAGGAATAAGTCCCAGTCATAATTCTTGGGCTTCCTTCTCAGGAGTAAGCCCAAAGTCCCCTAACCTGGGCCTCCTTTTCAGGAATAAGTCCCAGTCATAATCTTGGGCTTCCTTTTCAGGAGTAAGCCCCAAGTCCCTTAATTTCTCTTAACCAGCCCTAAATTACGTTTTATATGGGATTCCTTCTTAGGAGTAAAACCCAATTATCAATCCTCTCCTAATTTGGGTTTCCTTTTCAGGAATAAGTCCCAAGTTAGAGTATTCAAATCTCCATGAAGCACATATACCTTTATGGACCCTGTTCCTGGATTTTCTCACTAAAGTAAATCCTAACCTTCATTTATCTGGGAAGTCATACATATATAATCCCCAAATCATTTCTTATGATTACATCTTTCATGGCCCAATTGTCTATCTTATTACCGATACCTCTTGTTTCTCACACCGAGCAAGACTCACGTGATCTTAGAGGGTAAAAGTAATCATGACATCCTTCTTTGAGCCATTAATCATAAATATCATACTCTATTACTCGAACTACGTGGGCTCTGATTCCTTTCCCAAAACAAAGGATACGTAGGTAGCCCATTTGCGGGTTCGATCCCAACTCTGAAATAATTCATGTCCTTCTGAATGAAAATAAACTTCAAGTGCCCCACTGAGTGGCTTTAAAACCATCCCGGTCATCATAATGACCAAGAGACTTTTATAAATGTTTTGAAGGATACCATTGACCATGAATCTCTAAATAGATACAGATGATTCTTTATTGATGAAGAACTTCGAATACATATAAAAGATTCTCTAAATTTCTTACATATTTAATCATTGATTGTTAAAACTAAAGGAAATCTCATTTTATACTTTGTAATGTAATAAGGATTCACGAACATAACTTAAATCTATAAAGAGAGTCCTGGAGTAGAAAATAATTCCCCTCAAAAAGGTGTGATGATTCCGACCTCCCATCCTCTCGACCAATGCAAATTCCTAAGCCTCAGTAGTCCACAAGCTAATGAGCGCCTACCTTTGGAAAGTATGTCCAAATGGATGTGGAATCATTGGATGTTTTCGGTTCTACGAACAAACCCGTTAGAAACCGATCATAATGTTTGAATCTCCCATCCAGGAGGTCATCCCCAAATTCCGTGCGAAACAAAAAATGGTGAACCCGACGTGAATCCTTAACCAAGTTAAAATGATGTTTTACCTATTTGTTAAGCCCCTATTTAAAACTCAGTAAGAGGGCTAACAAAAAAATCATTGACATATGTGCTCATCCAAAGGATGAAGTGGCTGAATTTATATTTATTACGTCTGTTATATCAAACAGTCACCCTTTTCCATGATCTTATATATTTTCATAATGGCTGCTCTCAAATTCACATCTGTGAATACTGCTACTGCAAATTCCACTGCTGCTATTTCTACTGGATCGCCATCCGCTCTGAGGATGACATCACCTACTCAGCGTCTTCAACGCTGGGTATAAAATGCACTGGTTAAGAAGTACCGTCAACACGGTACTATACCAACTCTGGAGGCTGCCCGACAGGCCCTCCAAGTAAACAACTCACACAGGTCGTCCGGACAACAAAGACCAGTGATTAAGAGGCAGGCGGTGCTGACTACCGTCTCCAACCATTTCTGGTCGTTATCTCCAGAACGCAATTTCCATTCGCTCCCTTATTCTGAGGAAGTGAATGAGCAGGTCCCTCAGGGCCTTACTTCAAAAAAGACAGGAGTCCTTCCCGAGGGCTCCCGTCAATAATCGCCTCTAGACTCGTACGGTAGTGCGCCCTCAACATGATGAGGGTACCGACTCCAGGCATTCAGCTCAGGTTCCTCGAACCCGAGCAGGCAAGACGAACCACCAGAGACGGAATCCGGTTAACAATGAGAAGGTTTTCATCCCTGCCATCTCCGGAGAAGTCCACCAACCTAACTTGGTGGCGAACAACGAGCAGGCATACACACCTGTCCGTTTTAATTCCGCTGTCCAGCAGACTCGTCTGGCAGCATCATGCCAAACCCGCCAGGCAATTCTGGCAGAGTACAATAGGCAGGAACATACACCTGCTTATACATCACCAGTTAGTCAGCAGGCTCGTCTGACTACATATGATGGATCTCTTCAACCGCGTTTGGCGAAGTGTAATCAGCAGGCATATACACCTGCTAATACTAATCAAGCCTACCAACAGTCTCGCTTGGTAGCGCATGGAGAAGTCAGTCAGAAAGCCCCGACGACAAACAGGGGGCAGACTCAACTCTCTTCCCACACACTTCAGTACTTTCAGGATTCACTGATAGGAAAAGGAGGATAGGAGCAGGCACATACACCTACTCCAAACCCGGAATGGACGTATATTCCCGTTCCGGCGGCTGAAGTCAACAAGCATATTTTGTCAATGGTGAAATAGAAGAAGCAAATTCCTGCTCATATTCTGGATGCTTTCCAGGATATCATAACAGCTTAAGCATCATCTCAGGGACATACACATAAATCTATCCCTAGCGGTGGAGTGACAAATCAACGATTCACTCCGGAACAGACACACACATCTGTTCCAGTCCATGAGGGTTATGGGTCATACTCCCCCATATCATATGGACAACCAAGTCAGGCACATACACCTGATTTGAGTGGATATCTTCAGCCTAACCTGACCATCTTTCCTGATCAGGCACATACACCTGCTCAGAGTAACAACTTTCATCAACAAGTGGTTTCCAAAGAGAGTAAGAAGGCATCTAAGAAAAAGATCCTCCCAGCACAGTCAAGAGATCAAAGGACAATCTGCAACAAGGCCTTGCTCGATGCTGGAGTTCTTGAAGCCCTCAGAAATTTATCTGTTGGAATTCAAGGTTCTGCTCCATCAGTTCCCAATAACGGGAACATTAATTCTGAAGGTCTTCAACAGAAACTTCCTCATGAATGCTTCCTTCATGAAAATTCGGTCAATATTGAAGTTTCTTCTTCAGATGAGAGCCACAAGAACCCTCTGTGTGGTCAGAAGACCAAGGAGTAAGTGATCTCATCTTTTGTTGTAACCCATTATGGTGGTCCTCCCCATGATGATGAATTTCGCTGCGAAAGTCCTATCCGCAGTAGTGATTCACATTGCCTGGAAAATACTCCAGTGGAAAATGTAGTGCCGAGAAAGCTCTCTTATCTTGAGGCACTTGCAAATGTGAAACCAGTCATGTCTGATGCTTTATTGCTAACAAGTGAAATACTTTCTCAATCAGAAGATAGCCCAGGGTATAGGTCATTCTCTAAACCACCCCTAAGTCATGCATCTTCTAGTTTGATCAATGATCTCTCTACCAATCTTGTTGAATCCGATGAAGCAACAAGGAAACACCATCTCTGGTCAAAACAGGTAGAAGAATCTTCATTTAATGATAAAGAGGAAATGTTGAACATGAGGAAAAAACTGGCAAAAGGTGAGGTACCAGTCATGTTTTGGCCTTTGGCTGACTCCCAGTGTGACATTCCAAAGATGTTGATGGATGATGGAATCCATGATATTCATCTCAACATATGGAAAAATCTTTGTCAATTGAAGAAGAATGTATTATATTATAATGAATATGAAAATCATCTTAAGATAATAGAAGGGCAAAAATGTCAGATTGATTTGGCATCTCTATCAGTCACTCGGTATCCAAAGGCTGAAAAGAAACAGAGAACCCTTCAACGTTCATGCCTTGGCGCACTAAGCAAATTGCGTCAGTTAATTGCCAATGCTCCATCTGATGTTCATATCAGAGGATGGGGTGTTCACGGAGCACTAAATTTCACAGTTCTTTCCAGTCAGCAAAGCCCGCCGAAAATGGTCTCATGCAATGTTATTTCCCATGGCCGGCCACAGTCAATGGGCTTTGTTCATAATCAAAAGCTTTCTCAAGAACAGGCTTCAACTAGTTCCTCTCAAAATCAAGAATATAGAGAACAAGTTGTTGAATTGCTCCTACATCAAGCAGGCGATAATAGTGCACAAGCCTCTCGTATGGAGCAAACACATCATCAAATGACATAAGTTTTGGAAATCATCCAACGGTCTGTTGAACCAGGTGATAAAAGTGGATACAGGTTAATGCATCCATCTAATTTCCTAACTAAGGTTCACAAGATCAAGAGAGATTTTAAGAATATCTCAGACATTTCATGTCAAGAGACACCCCAGCTTGTCAGACTGGGGACTCCTTTAACCCAACCCTCAGAGTCAACAAATGGGATTCGAGGAGTCGAGCGGAAGCAGCAGGAACATCCCCAGTTCTTGATACTGGGGACTCTTTCAAATCATCAATCCCCTTCTCTGAGAATATCGATCTTTTCTCGATTGGGGAAGAAGCCCCAAGAGGAACGAAGAGCCAAATTTTCAGGAGATTCCCTCCAAGTTATATCTCGTCAAGAAGTTCCTAAAAGATTAAATCAACAGAAGGAAATGTCTCATCAAAGACATGAAAGAAGACAATATCACAGAAATGTTGATAGAAGGGATGTGATGCATTATACATCAATTAATGTCATCAATGTCATTGTTGCTAATCCACTAGAGGAGACTCACTCAGGGGACTCATATGAAGAGCGTCCTGCTCAAGAAAATGTAAGTGCTGATACAAATGAAGAAGGTGTGCGTACACGAAGTCAAAAGATTACTCAGAACCTAGGTAATCCACTTCCCTCCCTCCATAAGGTATACAAAAAAGGGAAGGGAAAGAATCAGGTTACATATCCTTCCTCTGGAGAAGGTCAATCGCTCTCAGTAGAGAAAAGGCTTGCACAACAGGAGGAATAAATGAAAGAATTAAGAAGGTTGAATACAGAACTACTTTAGAGTAGTCTTCTTCTTAAGAATGATGAAGTATGACAGCCAAAGGAATTTGTTGTAACTACTGAAATGGATCAGGAATATCCTCCTTTATAAGTACACCCTCAGAGGTCTAATCCTATGGGTCAAACACAACAACGGTTGGAAGTGCTACCATCAGTTGCAGCACCAATCACCATGTTTGTCCAAGCTCCATTTGTTGCACCTACCCAAGACCAAATTCAACCTAATGTTTCTCAAAAGTTGATAACTACTATTGTGTCATTAACAGCTCGGTTAGAAACTATGGAAGAGAAACGGGCGTAAGTTCAACCTGAAAAGAAATTTTACCCTGAATGGGTAGATTCAATTTATCCTCCATCTAGTTTTGGAAACCCTGTTTTCCCTACTTTTAATGGATCAGGCGACCCTGAACAACATTTGACGCATTACGTGTCTTGTTGTGATCCTATGATGGGAACTCCAGAGCAGTAAGAAGTAGTGAAACTCAGATGCTTCGTGCGAACCTTGCAAGGACCAGCTTTTGTCTGGTATACAATCTTGCAATCCCGGTCAATCATCGGATGGGAGGATCTTCATAAAAAATTCCTTCTTCAGTTCAGCTCAACTTTTCCAAAAACGACAGTTTTCGATCTTACAAACTGCAAGCAAAGGGAGAATGAAAGAGTCTCTGATTTCATTGCTCGCTGGAAGGGATTAACATATTCCATGAGTTTAGAACTTCCTCGGGAGGAACTATTGCCAATCTGTGTGGCAAATTTGCGCGAAGAATTACGTACGCCATTGATCCCTGTGAAATACACAGGAGGGTTTCGAGACCTTACTTCAATCGCTCAGCAGATTGAAGATTCCCTTATACAGGGTAAGGTTAAATCTCATGTAATTCCATCAGCTCCATGAAGGAGAATGGGTAAAGCAGAAACTGCTACAGCTATGCTTAAACAAGCACATGTACCTATTTCTACTTCAAAACCTTCTTCTTCTCGAAGGGCTCCGCCTCCTGATTGCCAACAACAAAGGCCGTTTCGTCCAAATGATCAAATATATCAATGATGAAAACAATTTGAGGATTTGAAGAGTAAAACATACTCTTTCTGAAGTGAGCAAGTTCCTGGTTACTTCATTTCAGCTCTGGAAAATAATTTGGTTCAATTACCAGTGCCCAAAAGGAAAAACAAGGAAGGAGATGAAGACCGTCCCAATTATTTTCCCTTTCATCAAATGTTGGGGCATCCCATCCAGGAGTGTTTTGTGTTTAAAGACCTCCTGCAAAATATGGTCAACTTGGGACAAGTCAAGTTGAAAGGTTCTTCGACTCCGATAGCATGTGTTACTGCTACAATTCCAGAGGAGGAAGGTGAATGGCAAGAAGTCAAAAGCAGAAATGCACAGAAGTATGATGATTGGATGGTCAGAAAGACAATCAATCGGACTCATGCCATTTTGCGAACACAATTAAAGAAACCAATTGTGTCTTCTGCCATGAATATTGCGGTAAAACCCTCTTCGTCAGAGGGAAAATCCTCAAAGAAACAGCTTGATTCAAAGAAGAAAAAGAATCAGAAGAAGATGAGTATGTGTCAAAGCCTAAATTGTATTCGACTCTGGAAAACGTTATGCCATCTACTTCAAAGCCACGGGTACCGCCCCACCAAACGTCACAGCCTAAACAGGATAACCAGGCAGAGTCTTTATCAGATGAAGAGTTAATCTTCGGTTCTGTTAATATGATTCAGTTAACATATCCATATTCCAGTCTTGATGATCCTGAATTCCCTGTATCATATAAGGGAATCTGAGGAAGTTCTAGACGTTCAGGATACAGGGGAAGACGTGGATCTTTCCGAAGACACTACTCCAATTCTACCCCTGCTAGCACTGTGTATGCAGTAGAAACTCGTGGTAGAGCCCTTCAGCGAGCTCAAAAAGAACAACAAGTAAATGGACCTAATCGGTCTAATCTTCCTAAACCTAGGATGTTGCCAACTTCAATACAAGATGCATCAGCTTCCAAAACTTCTGCTTCCAAGGTACCTGCTAAACCGCATATTCCTGTTGGGAAACGCAGACCTCTAGATCAAAAGTATGATATATTGAAACCCTTGGCCCAAGTACCATCCAAGTTATCAATTTTGGATGCTTTGAATCTGTCAAAAGATCTTCGAGAAGCACTCATCAAAGCTTTGTCAAGTCCTAAGGAGTTTGAAGCTGAAATTGCTGCAGCTGAAGTCTATCACATAGAGAATAATCCTGCATAATGTCATGAAGTGATATCTTTTACTGATAAAGATGAAGATGATGTTGTGCATGGGCACATAAAACCTCTGTACTTATCTGGAAAAGTAAATGGTGTAGATATCCAAAGATCTTTCATTGACAATGGTTCAGGAGTCAACCTCATGCCTATCCGTACACTTCGTCGATTGGGCCTCACAGAATTTGATTTATCTCCTTCTACCATGATGTTACAAGGATATGATAAAAATGAACAAGAACCACTGGGCGAAGTTACACTCAAAACTTATTTTGGAGATCTTGTACCCAACTCAGATTTCATGATTGTTGATCAAGACCCATCTTTCAACGTCTTGCTTGGAAGACCCTGGCTACATCAGCATGCGGCTATCCCTTTATTCTACCATCAATGTCTCAAATATTGTTTCAATGGTCAAGTTGGAACATTGTATGGTGATAAGGCCCCGTTCAAGACATGTGAGTCTCAATACATTGAGGCATAATTTTATCACATGAAGGGAAGAGAAAAATCTACAATGAAGGAAATTACCAAAATTAATGCTTCATATGGTTTGGAGAAAATTCCAATAAATCCATTTACACATGTGAGTACAGATTATGTGTTACCTATCAGTCAAATTGACAAAATAGGCCCAAATCAAAATACTCTTATGGAAAGATCCATAATGTCAATTATGGAAATCGAGCCAGACAACATGGGAGAAATTGGTAACCTACCAAACAGTGATGAAAGCATAAGTGGTGACGTTTTCATTTCATCTGCTGAAGTCCAACAAGTCTATACTTCTCCAATCAGGCCAGAAGAATTTATAGCAACATCATAGGTGAATAATTATGTCGATTCTCAATCCATCATCTCCTCTTTATTTCCCAAATAAGACCCTTTATTATCAATAGGGTCGGAAATGGAAGCTTCTTCTTCAAAATGTAAAAATTTTGACATCTCTTATGATCATGAGAATTTCGTTTTGTCATCTACTATGCAAGTAGAAACGGAAGAAATAGCACGTGTTAAAGAGGAAGAGGAAGATCTTAGAGATGCTCCTCCAGCATTTGAAGAGGGTATCTCTACCACTGTGGATGAACTCAGAGATGTAAATATGGGTACAGAGGAAAATCCACGCCCCACTTTAATTATTGCGGCCATGACCCTTGAAGAGAAAGAGATGTATATTTATTTTCTAAAGAAAAATAAAGATATTTTTTCTTGGAACTATACAGAAATGCCTGGGCTTGATCCTGATGTTTCTACTCATCATTTGGGTTTACCAAAAGAACATCGAGGATTTAAGAAATCCGCGAGAAGAACACACCCAACTTATGCTTCCAAAATTGAAGCTGAAGTGGATAAGCTGATCAAAGATAAATTCATCAGAGAAGTTCAATATCCCAAGTGGTTGGCTAATATTGTCCCTGTAAAGAAAAAGAACGGACAAATTAGGGTTCGCATCGATTTTAGAGATCTTAATCGGTATTGTCCTAAAGATGATTTCCCAGTTCTGATTACAGAACTCTTAATTGATGCAACGGCTGGCTATGAAGTACTTTCTTTCATGGATGGATATTCCGAATATAATCAGATCTGAATGGCCCCAGAAGATGAGGAATCTACAGCCTTCAGAGCTCCTCAAGGTGTGTTTTGTTACCGGGTGATTCCCTTTGGTTTAAAGAATGCAGGTGCAACATATCAACGCGCCATGAATCATATCTTCAAACCTTTTTACGGAAGTTTGTTGAATGTTATGTAGACGATTTGGTGGTTAAATCCAAACAACTTTCTAATCACTTGGCTGATTTGGAAGTCATATTCCACAAACTTCGACAACATAATTTGAAGATGAACCCCTTAAAATGTGCTTTTGGGGTAACCTCAGGAAAATTCCTTGGATTTGTTGTACGCCATCGTGGTATTGAAGTCGATCCTGAGAAGACCAAGTCAATCCTTGGTATGTCACCTCCTCATAATTTGAAAGAATTAAGAGGACTTCGAGGACACTTAGCCTATATTAGGCGTTTCATCACCAATTTGGCAGGCAAAAGTTTACCCTTTACCAAATTATTGAAGAAAGGAGTCACTTACCAGTGGACTGAAGAATGTCAAGAAGCATTTGATTTTCTCAAGAAATACCTCTTGAGTCCACCAGTACTCATGCCACCAGTTGAAGGTAGACCACTTATCCTCTATGTGACAGCTCTAGAGCGATCATTAGGTGCCTTTCTCGCTCAAAAGAATGATGCTGGGAATGAAAATAGCATCTACTATCTCAGTAGAACTATGCTTGAAGCAGAAACCCGGTATTCAAGTATTGAGAAGTGCTGCCTGACATTAATCTTTGCAGTTCAGAAACTGAGACACTACCTGCAACATCACGAGGTCCAATTGGTATCTCGCAATAATCCGCTCAAATTCATCCTTAGTCGTCCAATGCTTACAGGACGTCTAGCAAGGTGGGCAGTTATTTTGCAGCAGTTTGACATTCAGTATGTGTCTCAAAAGGCAATAAAGAGCCAAGATCCGGCTGATTTCCTGGATGAACATCCTTTAGTGGAAGATACGTCTTCAGATATTGAACTCCCTGATGATGAAGTTTTCTCTATTCAAGAGAATCCTCAAACATGGAAAATGTATTTTGATGGTGCTTCCAGAAGTCCAACAGGGAAGAAAATGGAAAATCCTAAATTCAAAAAAGTTGGTTTAGGAATTGTGCTCATTTCTCCATATAAGGCAGTGTTACCTTATTCCTTTTTATTGTGGGAAGGTGGTACCAATAATGAAGCCAAATACTAATCTCTCATTACAGGCTTGGAGTTATCTCTCCAAGCATAAGTGAATCACTTAAAGGTGAAAGGTGATTCAGACCTGGTAATCAAGCAAATCAATGAGGATTATGCCATCAGAAAAGAAGAATTAATCCCTTTGTATGATTACATCAGAGAGTTAATGGCGGAATTCCCTTCAGAACTGACATTTTCTTATGTCCCAAGATCACAAAATGCTCAAGCTGATGCGCTAGACAATATAGCCACAGCTCTAGCAGATCCAAATCAGGACGAGACAACCATCAGTATTTCCCACCGTCGTGCAATTTCACCTTATGTTCAAGCTAGAACAGAGGAAATTAATGAAATTAGTCCCATTCCTGAACCGTATGGTCATACTACAGGATGGATGTCACCTATCATGGAATACCTTCAAAATGGAACACTTCCACCTGATAGAGCCAAGAAAGAACAAATCTGGTGACGTGTAGTCAATTTTACTCTTTATGATGGCCCAAACCACTTCGAGAAAATTCTCTACAAACGTGGTTTTGATGGAGTTCTCTTCAGATGCATTGATGGTGAAGAGACAATGGATTTCATAAAAGAAGTGCATGCAGGAGTCTGTGGTGCCCACCAGTCTGGACATAGACTGTCTGATCAAATTTGAAGGCTTGGATACTTTTGGCCTTCAATGATACAATATTGTGTTGATTTCACAAAGAAGTGTCATTCATGTCAAGTACATGCCAACTTCATTCATCAACCTCCAGAGTTGCTTCATACAGCTAAATACTCGTGGCCATTTGCCACATGGGGAATGGATGTGGTGGGACCTTACCCTTCAGCTACGGACAAGCAGTTTAAGTACATTCTTACTGCTACTGATTTCTTTTCCAAATGGGCAGAGGCAATACCTCTCAAAGAAGTCAGTTCTAAATGCATTGTTAGCTTCATCAATTCTAACATCATTACTAGATTCGGTGTCCCTCATACCATATTGACGGACAACGAAACCAACTTCTGTTCTTCTGAGGTGAAGAAATTGTATCAAGAATACAACATTAAATCCAACCATTCATCTCAGTATCATGCGGCGACCAATGGACAAATAGAAGCCTTTAACATGACTCTTTAAAATATACTGCAAAAGATGGTGGATAAAGATAAGAGATCATGGCCTGATAAACTCTTTCATGCTTTATGGGATTATCGAACTACCACCCGCAATGCAACGCGGTCAACTCCATATTCATTGGTATATGGAACAGAAGTAGTCTTTCCAATTGAAGTTCAATTTCCCTCACTCAGAGTAGCCATTTGTGATCAGTTATCTACAGATGAGCAATCCCAAAAGCGATTGAATGAATTGGAACAGTTAGACGAGAAAATATTGTGCACTTTGCACCACTTGGAAATCTATCAGAATCGAATAGCACGAGCTTTTAACAAAAAAGGTCGTCTTCATTCATTCATTCAGGGAGAATTGGTATTGGTTCTCAGAACACCAATGATACCAGGAAAGAATCCTCCCAAGCTTGAACCAAAATGGGAAGGACCTTATTAAATACATAAGGTCTACTCCAATGGAGCTTATTCATTAATCTCAATGGATGGAGAACTCATCACGACTCCAACCAATGCCAGATTTCTGAATAAATATTTTGTATAAACACAAAATATGGTCCCCAGAACCAAGATTCTTACAATTGGTTCATACAACCTTGGTCCAGTATGACCTTAAACTGCAACTATGTCCAACATGACGTTAAACTGTAGGAAAGTCCTTTTTACGTCCAACATGACTTTAAACTGTAGGAAAGTCCTTTTTTCGTCCAACATGATGTTAAACTGTAGGAAAGTCCCTTATGTTCGGAAAGATGTTAATCTACATAAGCGCTTAAAAGTCCAGTATGACTTTAAATTGCATCATCCACGGTCTATGCATATGACCTTAAACTATTTTCACTTTCGTCCAACATGACGTTAAACTGTAGAAAAGAACTTGTCCCCGCAACATGACACTAAACTGTGCAGTACCAGTTCGTCCTTGCTATATGACGTTAAACTATACAACAACTTGTCCCCGCAACATGACACTAAACTGTGCAGCACCATTTCGTCCTTGCTATATGACGTTAAACTATACAGCAATGGTCTAGTATGACCTTAAACTGCAACTTCGTCCCACACGACGTTTAACTGTGAAAAATTTCCCTAAACCATGGTCCTGTATGACATTAAACTGCACCATCCATGGTCCATGCATATGACCCTAAACTATTTAAAAGTCCCTTACATCTAGAAAGACGTTAAACTGTGACGTCCTAAGTACATGACGCTAAACTGTATAAAAGTCCCTTACGTCCAGCAAGACGTTAAACTATATAATCATCAAAGGTCTTGTATGACCTTAAACTACACCACCGTCCAGCATGACATTAAACTGAACCATCCACGGTCTATGCATATGACCTTAAACTATTCACACTTTCGTTCAACATGACGTTAAACTGTGGAAAAAAATCCCCAATGCGTCCAACATGACGTAAATGGTGTGTTATTTTGTCCTTACTTCATGACATTAAACTGCGCAGTCCCCCTTTCGTCCAACATGACGTTAAACTCTATTGTCCCCATCGTCCTAACTACATGACGCTAAACTGTACAGAAAATTCATGATACGTCCTACATGACATTAAACTGTATTTTTTCCCTACTACATGACACTAAACTGTGCAGCACCAATAGTCCTAACTGCAAGACTTTACATCGTTAAGGTTGTTTTTACCTCTTGTTTCTCACACCGAGTATGACTCACGTGATCTTGGAGAAAACATCAACCATAACACTCTCTTTGGGCCGCTAACCATGTGTAAGTCCCAACAACATTTTTATTAGATAATTGTCCCCAAGAACAACATGATCATTAATTCATTATTTAATTGAACTACACGGACTTTGATCCTTACCCTCCAGGCTGGGTATGTAGGAAACCTCCAAGGGTTCAAGCCCAAAAACAATCTCTTCACATCAGTTCACCACCATCTCATATGATGTTGATTCGTGAAACCGCCCCTAGAATCAATCTCATTACATTGATTCACTTTCGTCCTTGTTATATGACGTTAAACTATGCAACACTTTTTTTCCGGTACGACAATAAACTACAATACTCTTTGATTTCCTCATTTGAGAGAGAACTATTATTAACATTGATTTTTCAATCATGTTTCATTTCAAAAGACTACATGCATACATGGTAATACCTAAACTTTTTGTCTCAGGTTTAACCATCATTGCACTAAAGTCCCCTTTCACTCGTACGAACCAAATTTGTACAAAGGGTATTTCTAGAACTATGTGGACTTGATTCCCATCCTTATAGGATACGTAGGAACATTCGAGTGTCCCTCGAATCCAGTCCCAAGTCTTTTGGGCCTAACCCCAAATTTCACTTTCAGTCCCTTGGTTGAAAAGTCCTAATGAAAACACACACTGTGTATTCATTATTATGGTCTGAATTCTATGACCCTAAACTAAGATCTCTCATACTTTCGTCCTGCACGACGTTAAACTACATTTCAAGAACTACATACGGCTTGATTCTCATTCTTATGAGATACGTAGTGAAGTCCAAAATTTCAATTCAGAACGTAGCCACAACATGATTATGGTTATCATTGACCTATGTATCTCTATATACATTGGACAATACCCATCTTTATGTGTTATAATCCTAACCTTAAATATTTTCAGATCTTCATAACCCTTTTCATGACTTCTAGTCACAAAAATGTCAAACTTCTGAGAATTCTTTTGCCTGACTATACAGCATGTGCCCATAGGTGGCCTTGCATAAACAGTCCACATAACAGACTTGTCAGCCGAAAGATGCTATTTATTTGACCATGCAGCCAATTCCCTTAGGTGGCCCTTCATATTTCAACCCCCTAACGGGTTTGTTAAATAATGGTAACTTCATTCTTGGGAATAATGCCTCTTTTGTCCTTATTTGTCTTAAACGACAGTATGTAGGGATCCGCAAAAAAATAGCCATCCTTAACATATTTGTCCCATATCCTTTTTCATGATCTGAAAGTATTCAAATATATGGTTTATTCTTCTTCCCTACGTTTGGGTCAGACCTTCGTAGGAGTGATATTCATCCAGTTCTTCGATAATCTTGCCTGGAAATATCTTCTCCATATTCAAGTACCTCTTTCCATACAACAAACTCTATACTTTAGAAAATTTGAATCTCCATAAACTTTCACTGGCTTTTAGCACTAGGAAAGTAAATTTCCGGGAGTTCTTTTTACTGACTATGCAGCACGTGCCTATAGGTGCCCTTGCATAAACAGTCCACATAACAGACGTGTCAGCCAAAAGATGCTATTTATTTAACCATGCAACCAATTCCCTTAGGTGGCCCTGCATATTTCAACCCCCTAACGGGTTTTGTTAAATAATAGTAACTTCATTCTTGGAAACTAATTCTTCTAATGCCTTTTAGCTCTTTTTCATATCATTCCTCATATTCAAATATTCTTATGCCATAGTTTACATATTTTCTCTCATACTTGAGTATGGTAATATGTTTTCAGGTAAATTGTCAAGGAATTGAATCAATTTTAACCCATTTTGGTCAAAGCTATTTCGACCTTCAACATTAGCCCCTTTATGTCCAGCATGCATGACTTTAAACTGCCAGATTTCTTGTTTTTCTTTTCACCTCAGAGTCAAATCCTCTTTTCTCTCCGGATCCAACTCTGAGGGGGGAATTTTGTTGACGCTCCTTTCCATCACAGAGTCTAATGACTGAAAAAATGGAAATACCTTAGTCCAAAGTGATTCATCCTTTGAAGAAACATCAAAAATCGACAAAGGGATGAACAAGAAAAACTTTTCAAATAGGCCGCGCAAGTTTCCCCATGGTAGCGCAAGTGTACTTGCGCGACTCACTTGGCGCTCAAGTGACTTGCGCGCCCTAAGTGATAACCGCCCGGTAACCGCCCAGGGTCTTCTCCTGCCTATAAATAGACCTTGTGGGACCCTTATTCGAGAGGATTTTTTTTCCAGAAACTCGGATTGAAGCTCCCGACGCCCAAGTCTCTTCTCAAAGCTTCCGGAACACTTCTAAGGTAATTTCTTATCTAGAACGGAAGATCTAAAGAGAAGGAGGAAGGCCTAAGTGTTCAAACTCATCAACACTTGCGCGCCTGAGTGGTCAGCCCTTAAGGGAAGTGACCACACTTGCGTGCCACCTTATTCCTTCAATAGAACTTGCGCTTCCCTTTTTTGGAAGAACCTCAAGATGATTCTAAATGGTTTAATAAAGAGTCGATCAAGTATTCTAATGCTGGTTGAAAATCGCGCAAGTACCCCACATGTCGCGCAGGTATACCTGTGCGACCAATACTTGTGCGCCCACGTAAGACTTGCGCGCCTTTCAAGACATGCATGCCCCTACCTTTTTGGGTGCCCATATTGCCCATTTTACCCCTCTTAAGCCATTTCACCTTTCCTATTCAAGATTTAGTCTTCAAGATACTCTTCAAAACCATTTATGGCATGATTTCTTGATTTGACTTCCTTATTTGAAAGGAATTCTGTGGAATATCTCTCAAAACATAGTGATTTATACATATTTATGTCACCAAAGATTGAGAGTTCATTCATTCAACCTCATCCTTTAAGATGAGAGAATCCTTAACCTGGGTCTCCTTTTCAGGAATAATCCCCAGTTATAAGTCCTTTAATCTGGGCATCTTCCTCAGGAGTAAGCCCCAAATTCTTAAAGTTCCCAAACTTGGGCATCCTCCTCAGGAGTAAGCCCCAAACTTTAATTCCTTAACTTGGGCATCCTCCTCAGGAGTAATCCCCAATAATAATCCTTTAATATGGGCATCCTTCTTAGGAGTAAGCCCCAAGTCCTTTAATTTTGGGAAACCTTCTTAGGAGAAAGCCCCAATCTCAAATATGGGCATCCTTCTTAGGAGTAAGCCCCATGTCCTCAAATTTTGGGCATCCTTCTTAGGAGTAATCCCCAATCTCGAATATGGGCATCCTTATTAGGAGTAAGCCCCGAGTCCCTTAATTTGGTCATCCTTCTTAGGAGTAAGCCCCAATCTCAAATATGGGTATCCTCCTCAGGAGTAAGCCCCAAACCTTAATCCCTAACCTGGGTCTCCTTTTCAGGAAAAAGACCCAGTCATAATCATGGGCTTCTTTTCAGGAGTAAGCCCCAAGTCCCCTAACCTGGATCTCCTTTTCAGGAATAAGACCCAGTCATAAATTTTGGGCATCCTTTTCAGGAGTAAGCCCCAAGTCCCTTAATTTGTCTTTAACCAGTCCTAATTTACATTTAAACTGGGATTCCTTCTCAGGAGTAAAACCCAATTATCAATCCTCTCCTAATTTGGGTTTCCTTTTCAGAAATAAGTCCCAAGTTAGAGTGTTCAAATCTCCATAAAGCACATACACCTTTATGGACCCTGTTCCTGGATTTTTTCCTTAAAGTAAATCCTAAACATCATTCATCTGGGTAGTCATACATACATAAGCCCCAAACCATTTCTTATGATTGCATCTTTCATGGCACAATTGTCTAATTTTTACCAATACCTCTTGTTTCTCACACCGAGCATGACTCACGTGAGCTTAGAGTGTAAAAGTAATTATGACATCCTTCTTTGAGCCATCAATCATAAACGTCATACTCCCTTATTCGAACTACGTGGGTTCTGATTCCTTTTTCAAAAAAAAGGATACGTAGGTATCCCATCTATGGGTTCGATCCCAACTCTGAAATAATTCATGTCCTTCTGAATGACGATAAACTTCAGGTGCCCCACTGAGTGGCTTTAAAACCAGCCTGGTCATCATAAATGACCAAGAGACTTTTATATAAATTTTTTGAAGGATACCATTGACCAAGAATCTCTAAATAGATATAGATGATTCTCTATTGATGAAGAACCTCGAATACATATAAAATATTCTCTAAATTTTTTACATATTTAATCATTGATTGTTAAAACTAAACGAAAGATCATTTTGTACTTGTTAATGTAATAAGGATTCACGAACATAACTTAAATCTATAAAGAGAGTCCCGGAGTAGACAATAATTCCCCTGAAAAAGGTGTGATGAGTCCGACCTCCCATCATCTCGACCAATGAAAATTCCTAAGCCTCATTAGTTTACAAGATAATGAGCACCTAACTTTGGAAAGTAGGTCCAAACGGATGTGGAAGCATTGGATGTTTCTGGTTCTATGAACAAACCCATTAGAAACCAATCGGAACGTTTGAATCTCCCATCCAGGAGGTCATCCCCGAATTCCGTGCGAAACAATGGCACAATTGTCTGGCTTTACCAATACCTCTTGTTTCTCACACCGAGCATGACTCACATGAGCATAGAGTGTAAATGTAATTATGACATCTTTCTTTGAACCATCAATCATAAAAATCATACTCCCTTACTTGAACTACGTGGGTTCGGATTCCTTTTCCAAAATAAAGGATACGTAGGCAGCCCATCTGTGGGTACGATCCCAACATTGAAATAATTAATGTCCTACTGAATGACAATAAACTTCAAGTGCCCCACTGAGTGGATTTAAAACCAGTATGGTCATCATAATGACCAAGAGACTTTTATGTATCAAAGGATACCATTGACTAAGAATCTCTAACAAATACAGATGATTCTCTATCGATGAAGAACCTCAAATACATATAAAATATTCTCTAAATTTCCTACATATCAATCATTGATTGTCAGATCTAAAGGAAAGATCATTTTATACTTGGTAATGTAATAAGGATTCACGAACATAACTTAAATCTATAAAGAGAGTCTCAGAGTAGACAATAATTCCCCTCAAAAAGGTGTGATGTGTCCGACCTCCCATCCTCTCGACCAATGAAAATTCCTAATCCTCATAAGTCCACAACTAATGACTGCATACCTTTGGAAATTAGGTTCAAATGGATATGGAATCATTAGATGTTTCCAGTTCTACGAACAAAACTGTTAGAAACCACTTGGAATGTTTGAACCTTAAATCAATTAGGTCATCCCCAATTCCAGAGGGAAACAATATATATATCACTCTATAATTGATAAATCATATATATAATATAGGTTCATTAATCTCATCCTTAATACATTACAAGTGGTATGTGAATGAATCACAATGCTTTGAGGGGGAGGTAGTACACAATTCAACAAATGAGATTATTATATTAACACCAAATTGAAATTAAAGAGATGTGTGTTGTAAAAGTTATAAACAAGATTCAAAAAAATTAAATAATATATATGACAAATATATACATAGTTTCCATCATAATCGGCACAATGATTACTGGTAAATGAAAATTGACAATCATCATTTCATGAGGCAGTAATTTTCCATACACAGAAATGGTACGTTAGATATTCATTAGTTGGAGGTGTCTATAAGTTGATGTAAAACTATTAGAAAAAACAAAATCCCAATATATTTAGGATAATGGTTTTCTCACACAACATTGGAATAAAGAGATTGGATGGTTGTGTAAAGAAAATAAAGTAAAGGATTTTGAGAGAAGATGATACCTCTTAATCAGGTAAATCATTTTTCATTATGAAAACGGATTCCTTGAGAGTATCTATACCCAAATGGAGGCTTAAATTTCTATATATATATTTTTTAATTGTATTGGATAGTTCATGAATAAATTTAAGAGGTTTGAGTGTTGTGAGGAATGGTTATAGTTGGTGGCCTTCAATATGGGAGGAGGAGTGGCACTCTTGTAAATATTTGATAGAAGAATCCCACCCACGTTTTTCATGTTACATGTGGGTCCAATAATGGACAAAGGTTGATCCTATTGATTATAGTGTTGAAATATGGATATAAAATGGGATTTGGACTAGTTTTTAGGACATTCTGGTTCTTTAAATTAAAGTTTAGTACTTTATTTGCATTATTTTTCTCTTACCCAATGTAATTAAATTTAATAAATTTCACTAATTTTTTTGTAAACAAAGTTGAATTTATTATAAATTATAAATTATTCTGATTCCAAATATGGAATACATTTTCCCAAATTCTAATCACATAAGTGGTATAAATTAATTTGTAACTAATCCCACTGAGGGGATGACATTGAGGGGTTTTAAAGCGAAAGAGATAAACATTTTACTATATTTTTATATCCAATATCAATGAGAAATTTGTTCCCAATGAAATGAATTATTTTAATTTAAAAAAATATTATCTAACTAAACTATTAACCCTATGAAAATTATAATTTATTGTTATAAATAAAATAAATTAAAAGGAAGTTTTTAATTAAAACCTCTATTTTTAATTATTCATTAAAGTGAAACCTTACATAAAAACTCAAAAAAAATATTCGGTCCCAATTTTTATGATTTTATCCAAAATATTATTATTATATTTTAATATTAAATCTATAAAAGTTCTAAAATTTGGATATAAAATGGTTTTGTTTTTAAATAAGGTAAATCTACCTTTATAAAAAAAGGGTTTTATGTATAAAATTGGGTTAATTGTTATCATATCTCTATCAAATATATGGGATGAATATAAAAAATATTTTATTGTATATATAACATATTTATTAAATTAATATCACTTAATAATTTTAATTAACTTAATTTACTATGTTAAAAATTAATTTTGATTATAAAAATATTTTCCTTTATATTCAATCTGATTTCATATTCTTTTCTAATTAATTTTGAAACCTATGAATTCATATTGTATTTGTTTAAAAAAATATTTTCATAATTTTTTTAATACTATTCATATCCATCAATGTAATTTCTAGGTTATAGCTTATTATAATTATATTTTTTAATAAAATTATTGTAATGTAACTCTAAGTCTTGCGTGTAACGCAAGAAATTGAGGAAGGTTAATATTTCGGGTAATGTTCACTAACCTTGTTCTTCAATTTAAAATATGTGAATTTGGTGTTACGTGTAACATACACCAAGACAATTATATGTGAATGGAATGTCTGACTTAGTGAAAGATATTTTCAGTGTTCCCAAAAGTGAAAAATAACAAAATAATAAATTAATTAGAAACAAAATCTCAAAATCTCAATTTGTTACATACTACCCCCATAAAATTAATTTTCCCCTCAAAATGTTTTTGGGTAATCAAAGGATTAATACATTAAATATTCAATCATAGAAACTCATATTGTTAAAACAGATACTAAAACTTCCCTTAGAATGTAAAGTCGTGTCCAAAACGCTTACCCAAAGTAACTCATAATGATATTATCTGATATCAAAATGTAGGTTTGAATCAAAAACATGGACAATAAAGATAAATCTTACCATTATCTTCTAATAGAGAGTAATATAAAATAATTTCAAGAAAACATTAACAATAAAAAAGTCATAAATATGTGATGACATAATAGACAATCTGATTCATTTGAAATGAAGGTACAAAACATCATTTTTGGTTTCAAGATCATGTTTCCTAATGATGATGAATTTTCATTAAAATATATACTAATTATTTCAGGATAATGTCATGCTATATTTTTTGTTGATCTATTCACCACATAATCTAAAATGGAAGTTGAATTTCTCATTCCCAATGTAATAATAGATTATGAGAGCCATGATATTCCATCACATTTGTCTTCATTTATCATTAACACATGGGAATTTGTTCATGATATTGAATATTTATAAATCCTCATATGGAGAGTGAACACATTAATTAGACTGACTTCATATTATGTTAAAAAAACATTTCATAAATCTTTAACCATATAACCCTTCCAAATTTAAAAAATTTAAAGATTTAGAAATAAAATCACTAAATCACCTTAATATTAATCCCCATGTATATCACAGTTTATAACTTGGTTGTCACATTCCAAACAAGTGAATAGCCTCACAAATATTCCCTTGACACATGATAACAAATTTTATTACCATAAATCCTTTTGGAACACATTCATACTTATATATTCCAAAGGTTACTTGATATATTCATTTAATCCAAGTAGTTGTAAACATCATCAGTGATGACATTCAACACATTTTCAATAATCAGTTCTAGGGTAATCCATGCAGTCTAATTGACTTTTTCATAACGAATTGTTTTTCCAAACAACATTATCTCAATGTGAGGTCTAATTATGGATTTCTATCCCGTAATCAAAATATCAAATTTCCATGTGATCAAATTTCTATGTCTTTATCACCATTAAACAATTCCCCTTCAATCCTTAATAATAACTTATACTGAAAATACATACACATATTAGGATTTATATATCATAATCTTTGAATACCAAAATACTTCATTTATCCAAAAAATTCTTAAACCAATACTTCTGATTCATTAACTTATTACATAATACATCATTCATATAATATTAAAATACAAATAATAGTTTAAGGTTCCTGAACCTCAATTTAATCATGAATCTTATGATAAATGTGATTAATACCGAAGGAATATTACATACTTTTTACATGTTGTTTGTGGTATCATTATCTTCAAAAATATAACCATTACTCATGCCACCTTATTTATTCTCATTATGAAATTTCCACTTGGGAAATATATTTTTCATAATTCCCATACATTCTACATCTAAAACATTATATGTTATACATGTTCCTTCTAGTTAAATCCATTGACTAAAACCAAAAATCATAGGCTTAGAAAAACATATCATATTATAAAGCCATGTAATCATGAAAAATTAATTATATGATTTCCAAATAAGGAAAACTTCTTTAATCTATGACATCCTAGGTTCATATTAGTTTATTCATATACAACTAATATTTAAATCCATTTTGTTGGTTCATGAAGAGTTTGTGAATTCCCGATGAATATTCCCTCTGATTGTCAAACTATGTGGGCATCAATGCCTATTTTCATGTACCATAATACCCTGAGATGGGTCTGGAACACCGTGTTGGAGTCATTACCCCTATGTACATCTGGTTTAGAGCCACATGCACTTGTAGTATCCAAACATGGATATATTTGTAGGATTACACTCACTCTATCCTTTATGAATATTCCAAGACATTTTCCTAAACCATAACTCTTTGATATACATATCCTTAGATAAATCCCTCCACACATCCTTATAAATATACCTAGTGATCTAACTAATGTTTTACCATACTATTTTCCAATAGTTTACTAAACCATTTATTTGAAAAAAAATATAGTGACTAGGATTATTATACATTGATATAAAATTATTTTAGATGAATATTTAGAATATAAATATAATAAATCCAAAGGATAGTAATAGTTTAGTGACTTTTATAACATAGAAACCAAATCTTATATCAAGTGAAAAATAAACAACATCTACCATAATGATCTCAACATTTAGTACTTCTACCTAAAACCGTTCTTCATAACATGGAGAAAGGAAACATAAGAAAGGGGTGTCACTCGGTGCTCAATAAGTTTAAACAAGGGAGACATGTAATCATAAACATGAACATATGGGTATCATAACACGATCGTAACATTATGATATAATACACAACATATAAAAGATCAAAAACATGAGTTATGGGATAATTCTTGGTATCTCATAAGACATGAACTATAAGGAAATAAATATAATAAGACATCAAATCATAACAATCGAATAATACAAAGGATTAGTGGAATATATATAATAAAAGAAATATTTATGGAAAGGCAACCTACAAAGACATTTATAACATGTTATGATTGGTCTACGACCCATGTACAATCTTTGGACTTGGGATATCAACTCGTGTACCCACTTTTTTTAGTCTATTGCAACAACTCGTGTACCTTGTTGTTTTTAGGCTTGGGCTACTACCCATGTAACCTCTACCATTTATGATTTTTCTAAAACCCATGAACCTTATTGTTTTCAGTAGTAAACTATATCTCATATACCATCTTCCTTTTTGGGCATGGGATACATCCCATATACCCTATTTCTTTTCTAGATTAGACTACAACATGTGCCACATGATAATAAAAAAATCATCATTTCATGATCCATAAAAATACATAGGCCTTATAAACATTACATTATAATCCTTAAAATGAAATGGGTATCATTGAGATTTTTTCACAACATAACCTATGTAGAATATATAGGTTTCATATCCTTTTAATTGAAGCCTAACCCATGAAAAAGAAATGGATTTCATAAACATATATCTCTTGAAATAGAAACAGGTTTCTTAAAGACCATGAAATTAAGCATAAACAATTCAAATAAATGATATCAATAGAACCTTTAAATAATTTCTAAAAATGGAATGAGTAACATCAACGGGTGTTATCATAGATATAAATTTGTTTTCAAATATCTTTCAAAAATGTTTCTTGTCACAGCCCGTCCTCAGGGCACGTGCTGTGACTACCCCAAGCTCGCCTTCCATAGGCCTGGGGCTGGAGACTAGCACCAAAAGGCGTAACCCTGATAAAAGGGAAGGAATTTCCTTTAAACCTATAACACACACAGTCTGAACACAACAAGTGATAACAAAAAAGTACTTGTATAGAAAAGTGTGCTGAAAGTAAATGGGCCAGAATACAAACCCAATTGTAGTACAAGTACAAGTAAAAAGGGAAAACAGCTCATGGATCGTCCACTGGGGAATCCTACCTGAAGGGTAGGTAAGGATCTTGAACAACTCGTCCCTGAGGTACATCCTGTCTAGTCTAGCTCCAAGCAGCCTCTCGTCTGTCTCCCTCATCCTCGATCACTGTTGATCGTCGTCTGCACAAAAAACACAACAAGGTGCGGGCGAAGCCCATGCAGGGGTGAGTATAAAGATACTCAGTAGGGACCCCAAGACCCCCAAAGGTCTCCTAAAATCCACTAAGGATAATCCAGATAAGAAAAGATAAAATCAAAAAGTAATATCCAACCATGATTATGTATATTCCCATACATATACCTAAGTTATTATGTACAACCGGCTCCAACTCTCGATCCCAGAACACAACCCATTCCACGAAGGAAGAACAACCAAACAACTCTACTTAGGTATATTCCCATACATATACCTGAGTTGTTAATATTCAAACAATCTCAATAAAGAGTTAACAGAAGGCTCCATCTATCCCAAGACAAGAAGTTCATAGTAAAATAGTTAGATCACTCTAAATTTAACTCCAAGGATACAAGAATAAGGATGTCTAGTTGAATGGATAGATCTTCCTATCTGAGTAACTTCGCTATAGACTCACATTAGTCACCAGTGTCGACCCTCATCAGTCGCATGATGTCGACCATCATCTTTAATTGGTGCCAACCCTCATCTATCGCACGATGTCGACCCTCATCTATCACTGGTGAAGACCCTCAACTATCACACGGTACTGACCCTCATCTTTCGCATGAAGCCGACCCTCAACTGTCACCGATGTAAACCCTCATATGTCACATGGTGCCAACGATCGTATGTCACCAGTGCCGACCCTCATCTGTCGCACGGTGCCCACCCTCATATATCACATGATGTCGACCCCCATCTGTCGCTGGTGTTGACCCTCATCTGTCGCATGATGCAGACCCTCATCATTCGCACGCTTCTGACCCTCATCTGCTGCATGATGTCGAGCCACATCTGTCATTGGCATCTTCATGGCACAGCTAGCCTCAGGGTTCTCGCTCTAAACACGCTCGATTTAAGGAGAGTCTTCTCTTCCATACAAGTTTAGATAAATCAAATGCCACTTAGTCCCAAGTTTATGTGTCTTGATGTTCTTCCTTGTCATAAGGAACCCAATGTGATGGACAGCGCGCCAAACGGACGCCCTGTCTGAGAGTTATTGGCATTTCTGTTCGGAGGGCCTAGTTGGATTTAGGTTCAATCCATCCTAACCATACCCCAACTATGTCCAAAACACAGGTGGGGTATTCCAAAAGAACCTTCTCTCTCCAATCTTTCTGTCATCGTAGACGGTTCATCAATCAGACACCTGTAGCCCAAGTTATGGGCGAAAATGTAAAATTGGGTCAAACGGGTCTGAGTCGGGCCCGGCCCGGATAGACCGATATGGCCCGACCTAGACAGGGTCGTCCCGATCTAGTTCGAGTCGACCCGACCCGACCCAGGTCTGGCTCGGGGTCCGACTTGGTCCACTAGTCCGACCTGGCCCACCAGAACCAGCCCTGCCCACCGAAACTGGCCCGGCCCGCCGGAACTGGTCCGACCTGCGGTGGAGGCCCGCCTGGCCTGGGTGGCCAGCAGCTAGAGGCTCCCTATAGGGCCCACCCTATCCAGTTAAGGGGGCTGCGGTACCCCCTATATCTTGAACGAAACTGGCGTCTGGTGCCTGTTTGGTAGCATGTGGGACCCAGGAGGGTCTCGCCTCATCTGGATGACCGAGCGGCCAGCCGCGTCTACTCCACCGCTGCGGCCCCCTAGCCGCGGCTTCTTCCTCTGCGTGGCATGACGGCGCTGCACCTCTCTGGTGTCCTGGTAGCCACCAGTGTGCACCGTCGCGTCCAGGGGCCATAGCATGTTCTTCCTCAAGGCACCACGGCGTCGCACCCTTGCAGCGACCCGGTGGCCTTTCACCACTGGTTTCCTTTGCGGCTGGCCCGACGTCGGCCTCCATTGCACAACCACGGCCCTTCAGCCATGGCCTTCTCCTCCATTGGCGTTGTTGCACCACCATCATTGTCAACATGCAAAGAATAGTGGAGGGGGTCGTGCCGTGTTCGTTCAGCCCGCACCATCCGTGTTATGGTGAGAACAATCGACTAAACGTAAACCAAGATTGAACATTGAATAATAGGAACAAAATCAAACATGAATCCCCTACCTCATTGTCATTGGCGGAGGAGAGTTCGGAGAAGAAGAAGTCGAAGTCGGTGTTCTTCGCGGTCGTCTCCTTCTCTTTTGACATGGTTGAAGTTTGTTGAAGACGAAGAGGATGATTCTCATTGATAGAAGGAGGTTCTTCTTACAAAATTCCTCCACCAAAAATGAAGAAGAAGAATCCACCCCATCCTTCCCTGGCCAACCAAAAACTCCTCCAAAAATAAGAGAAATTGGCTCCCCCTTTTTCACCCCATTAAAGACTTCATTAATGAAGTCTTTAATTAATTAAGGGGTTTTCATGAATTAATGTGGGGTTTAGTGGACCCCACATTAATTCAAAAGGATTTGAAATTCAAAAATGAAATTTAGTTTGTCAATTTTATTTTGTTTTTCACTTCCCTTTTAAAAACACCTGCGCAGGAGGAAACTCAACTTACATTCGCGCCCGAATGCAGTTGAGGTGAAGGTCTCACTAAAAAATCACCAGCGTTGTGAGTTCAAAGGTTCCCTCGGATCTCAATTCTGAGCACATGTTCAAATGTTACCAAAACCTGCTCAAAAACGCACTAAACGCACTTAGAAACTTCGGAAAAACATTCCGTGCACTATGGGCCTCGGAATCACGGGATGTTAGAAACTGAAAACTCGGAACTATTCCATATAATGTATAAAAAAATTACATAGGATTTTCCGGGTCTTTACATTCTCCCCACCTCAGGTATTTGCTTCCCTGAAATCTAAATCTCAAAAACTATTGAAACAGGTGGGGGTAATGAGGCCGAAACTAAACCTCACACTCCAATGTACTCTCCTGGAGGTTCCTATGCTTCCACCATACACGCACATGAGGTATCGACCACCCACGAAGGACACTCTCCTGTCGATCCTCGATCTCCACTAGAACCTCCGAAAAAGTCACCCCATTTGCATAAGGCTTGTGCCTGCTCTGTGTAGTCCACACCCACTGTAGGATGATCTGCACCTTCTCAGTGATAGCCCGTACCATAGTACGTCCTCGGAAGAGGTTGACGTGCTCCCCACCTTCAGAATATCGATCAGATGTATGTCCTGTGGATATCTGAGCACGTCTTTCTTTGTATTCAGTGTCCCCTCGCTGTGTCTCTCTGACTCACCGAAGGAGTAGGTGGTGTCTATAAAGAAAGTTACACATCATGATCCACATAGGTTATCTGTGAAGCGGCCAGCTGCTCTGTCACCTCTCCAAGCAGCTGATTACCAAATCTCTAGCTGATTGCATTTTCTACAACATTTCCCTTTCCAAGAGTATAGACTTCTTTAAAATAATAGTCCTGGTGAAACTCAATCCAACTCTGCTATCTCTGGTTCAGGTCCTTCTGAAAGAAGATATACCTAAGACTCTAGGGATCAGGGTTGACTGGCCAACTGATAATAATTTGGCTACACCCTTCTTTGGATACGTCCATCAAGATCTACTTATATTTACCTCTTTCCAAAAAAAATTATTTTGGTCTCATCCCCTATATGAACCACGTTCTTTTCCTAATACAGTAAATCTTGGCATGAACGATAAATAGTTCAGGCGAAAGATGACGTCGTAAGGCCTCGATGCTACTACCAAGAGATCCAACTGATACTCTCTCCTCGAAGAGTCGAGTCACACTGTCGGCATCAGTGTGTGGTCACCAGGTCTCCTTCAATAGGATTCTCAAACGTGAGGGTTAGGTCATCGATTTTAACCAGAACCTATCAGTATCAACAACACAAAAGCAGGAAAGCAAAAGTCACAAAGACAAGTGTCTATTTATATTATAGATAAAATTAAAAAGACATAAAGAAACCACATTCAATAAAATCAAAAAACAAAAGAAGAGCAAAAAATAAAGGCTTTTAAGCCTGAAGCTAGTCACGATCAATTCCAACTACTTCCGGAGCTCACGATGGACCGCCTGGGGGTGGTAGAAACTCAAACTGCTGACCACCACCTGTGGTACATCCTGTTCCCCTTCCTCTTCAGCCACCTGCCTAATGCTCAGGGTCCGGCCATTGTGGCTACCTCAGTGACTCTTCAATCATCCGCCTATCATCCTCACGGGGAGTCAGACAATCACAATCTATGTATCCCCGTCCCCTATAGGAAAAACTGACCATTCTTCATTCGTAGCTACATTGGCCTCTTGAACCTCGTAACCCAGACCTTGCATCCTCAGTTCGACCACCTGAAGGTCTGGTCCACTTGAACTCCTACATCACCTACCAACTTCCAGCTGCAGAAGACTCCTATAAATGATTCCCGGTGGTGGGTCTCGCTGCTAGAGTCTGCTCAGCAAGGAAACTATCTACAAAGAGGGCCCTCTCCAACACCCCTGCCTCTGTCGAAATGCTGAGGGAGATCATCGAAGCCATGATCTCTCGCATGAACCCTTCATGAAGGTCTGAGTCCTGAAAAAACGGTCTCGTACCATGTCTATGGAGTAGCGCGACAGGTCAGTAAACCTTGCTGAGTACTTGTCTACTATCATACTTCCCTGCTGTAGATGAAGTGACTCATGAATCTGCACCAGACGTAGGGTGGCTAGAACAAATTCTGCCCGAAACAGGCTCTTAAAGTCTGCCCAGAGAAGTGTTGCCTCATAATTCACCTGGAGCATCAAACTCCACCATCTGCCTTCTTCTTCCTGAAGAATATTGGGGGAAAGAATCACCATAATGTCATCTGGTGTGCCTACCAGTCTGAATACTCTCACTACAGCCTCTAGTCGATCCTCAGCAGCCTGCGGGTCCGTCTCTCCCCGGAACCTAGGCGACCTCTGGCACTGTAACTCATGAAACACGCTCAGACGGCGTGCACTCTCTACTTATGAGGCCGGTGGTATCGGTGGCCCAGTAGGTAGTGGTACCGCTGGTGCCTCCACTGTGATGGGGCCCTGCACCGAGGCCTCGTTGCTCAGTGGGATTCCATCTCATACACTTCCTGGAACCCTGGATGGCTTCCTGCGTGGGGAAATCCTGAAAAGAAACAGGTGTTCCACGGTAAAAAAGTTTTACCTGGTGAGATGAATCAAATTAATCGTAAAAAAACCTTTCAAATGAAACACACATGCAATCAGTGTTTTCGTGCACTGAGTCGGAAATCAAAAGTTAGAGTCCTAGTGTATGGATACGTCGGCCTCCGCAATAACACTGGTTTCCCTAAACTGATAACAACACCCAAAAAACATAACACTATTACTGTTAAAAGAATTAGAGTCCATGTTCTATGGTAGAACTAACTCCTCTAATACCAATTTGTCACAAACTGTCCTCGGGGCCTGTGCTATGACTACCCCAAGCCCGCCTTCCATAGGCCAGGGATTGAAGACTAGCACCAAAAGGCGTAACCCTAATAAAAGGGAAGGAATTGAATTTAAACCTATAACAAACACATCCTGAACAAAAGAAGTGATAACAACAAATTACTAGTATAGAAAACTATGCTGAAAGTAAATGGGCCAGTATACAAACCCAACTGAAGTACAAGTACAAGTAAAAATGGAAAACAACTCCTAGATCGTCCATCGGGGAATCCTACCTGATGGTTAGGTACCGATATCGAACAAATCTTCCCTAAGGTATGTCCCATCTAGTCCAGCTCTGAGCAGCATCCCATCCGTCTCCCTTAGCCTTGATCACTACTGACCGTCGTCTGCGCAGAACACAACAAGGTGCAGGTGAAGCCAATGCAAGGGTGAGTATAACGATACTCAATAGGGACCCTGAGACCCCCGAAGGTCTCCCAGAATCCACTAAGGATAATACACAAAAGAAAATATACAATTACAATGTAATATCCAACCAAGATTTGGTATATTCCCATACACATACCTAAGTTATTATGTACAACATGATTTAACTCTCAAGCACAAAAAACAACCTGTTCCACGAAGAAAGAACAACCAAACAACTCTACATAGGTATACACCCATACATTTACCAATGTTTTTAATATTCAAACCGTCTCAATCAAGAGGTAACATAAGGCTCCATCTATCCTAAGACAAGAAGCTCAAAGTAAAAGAGTTGGCTTACTCTAACGGTAACTCTGAGATTACAATAATATGGATGTCTAGATGCATGGCCTGATCGCCCAACCTGAGTAACTTCACTACAGACTCACATTAGTCGCCGATTTTTACCCTCATCTGTCACACGATGTCAACCCTCGTCTTTCACCGGTGCTGACCCTCATCTTTCGCACGATTTCGACCCTTGTCTTTTGCCGGTGGCGACCCTCATCAGTTGCATGGTGCCGACCCTCATATGTCGCACGTTGACGACCCTCCTATGTCGCTGGTTCCGACCCTCATATGTCGCATGGTGTCGACCCTCACCTGTCACCGGTGCTGACCCTCATCTATCACACGGTGCTGACCCTCCTCTGTCTCATGATGTCGACCCTCATCTGTCGCACGATGCCGAACTTCATCTACCACCAGCATCTTAATACCACACCTAGCCTCAGGGTTTTCGCTCTAAACACGCTCGATTCTGGGAGAGTCCGCTCCTCAAGCCGAGTGTCGATACGTGAACTACCACTTATTCCCCAGTTGATGTATCCCAGAGGTTTGTCTCGTCATAAGGAACCCAACTAGATGGACGACGCGTCAATCAGACACCAAGTCTGAGAGTTATTGGCATTTCCATTTTGAGGGCCCTGTTGGATTTAGGTTCAATTAAGCCCGACCGTACACAAAATAAATCCAAACCTCAATTTGGGTATTCCAAAAGAACAGTCTCTCTTCAAGCTTTCTGTCGCCGCATACGGTTTTTCAATCGGCAACCCATTGCCTGAGTTATGGGGGAAAAGGGGAAATCAGGTCAAACGGGTCCGGGTCGGGTCCGGCCCGGTCGGGCCGACCTGGATCTGGACCGGGGTCTGACTTGGTCTGTGGGTCCAACCCGGCCCACCGGAACCGGCCCGGCCTACCTGAACCAGTCCGGCCCGCAGGTAGCGCGGCCCGCGTGGCCTGCGCTGCTGACTCGGCCCGAGAGGGCCTACTGGGGCATCACACCTGGCCTGGGTGTCCAGCGGCTGGCGGTGCCCTACAGGGCACACCCTAGCCGCGTAAGGGGGGGGGGGGGGTTCTGAACCCCCCGTCTCCCGAACGAAACCAGCGCCCGGCGCCGGTTTGGTAGCCCGTAGGACCTTGGAGGGTCCCGCCTCATCCGGTTGTTCGAGCGGCCAGCCGCGTCGGCTCTACTGGGGGTCGGCCCAGCCGGCCGCCTCTGCTCCACCGTGGTGGCCTATTTTATTGTGCAGCACGACGGCATCGTGACCTTCAAGGGACCCTTTGACCATGCTCCACCGGGTTCCTTCGCGGTCGGCCTGACATCAGCCGTCGTTGCACCGCTGCAGCCCGTCGGCCACGACCCACTCCTCCAGCGGCGCCTTTGGGCTGCAGCCATCGTCAACAAGCAAGGAATAGCATTGCGGGATCGGTCCATTATTGTTCATCCTACACCCTCGTCTTTATGTTGATAAAAATTGGCTAAATGTAATCCAATATTGAACGATGAAGAACGGGAACAAAATCAAACTCGAATCCCCTACCTCATGGTCATTGAGGGAGGAGAGTTCGGAGAAGACGAAGTCGAAGATGATGTTCTTCATGGTCAGCTCCTTCTCTTTTGACATGGTTGAAGTTCATTGAAGACGAAGAGTATGATTCTCATTGATGGAGGGAGGTACTTCCTCCAAGATTCCTCCACCAAAAATGAAGAATAAGAATCCACCCCGCCCTCCCCTGGCCAGCCTAAAACTCCTCCAAAAAGAAGAGAAAGGGGCTCCCCCTTTGTCACTACATTAAAGACTTCATTAATGAGGTATTTAATTAATTAATGTGTTGGCATGAATTAATTTGGGGTTTAGTGGACCGCACATTAATTAAAAAGTATTTTAAATTCAAAAATAAAATTCAGTTGTCAATTTTATTTTTATTTCACTTCTATTTTAAAAACACTGGCGCAGGAGGAAACTCAACTTACGTTCTTGCCCGAACGCAGCTGAGGTGAAGGTATCACTATGAAATCACTCGCGTTGCAAGTTCAATGGTGCCCTTAGATCTCAATTCCGAGCAACAAAAATTACAAAAACCCGCTAAAACTCAAAGAACGCACTTAGAAACTTTGGAAAACCTTTCCAGGCACTACAAGCCTCGGAATCATGTGCCATTAGAAACTGAAAACTCTGAACAATTCCATATAATTTAAAAAAACAATTTACATGGGATTTTATGGGTCTTTACATTTCTTGTATAAAATATCCTTACTTCTTTAAAAAATTCCTTTTCATACATAAAACTATTTAGAAATTATTTTCTTACAAAAATACTATTAAATTATAATGAATAATTGAAATAAATTTTTAATCAATTTTACTTGAAAATAATCTTAAAATAAATTTCTTAATGATTAACCTTTTAAAGGTGCAATGTAATATTCAAATGAATGATGGTAGGTGAATCAATACATGTCGTACGAGGTAAAAAAGAACAATAATTTTTCACAGAAAATGGTTAGAAGGAATGCCTTGTTTGGAAAGTGACTAGAAGATTCCCATAAATACGTTTGTCAAATAATTAATGGGTAAAGTATAATTTAAATAAAATTGGATAATGGTATAATATTTTAGAAACCTTTATTTAGAAATCATAGAAATCTGACTAAAGGGAGGGTAAATATGGGATTTATTATTAACAATTTCATAACAATATTTTGGATAAAAGAGAATAAAATTGATACCAATATATGATTATATCATGTAAAAAATATTATAATAAATTTCGTGAATGTCTCTAAGGGATGGATCATAATATTTCACCATATGAAGCGTAAACATAAACAATCTCGAAAAGGGATGATATTGTCTCAATAAACTCTTATAACAAGGTAACATGGGATCAAACTCTACATATAATAAATGAAATTAAATGAAGCTTAAAATATCATGAAAATTTTTACATTCATGATATAAAATGTAAAATGGTAGGATATACTCCTTGAAGAAATATTTTAAGTTCATAAAAAAACATTAGAGTCAACGAAGGAAAAAAGTTGGTAAAATTATTTTCCATATTTTTTATTTTTTAAAACATATACCCAATTAATGAAGGATTATAAAATTTAAATGTTAATACCAATAAATTTATGTATAATATACAAATAATAAAATCATGTTCTGTATATAAACCACATAAAATGGAAATAGTGTAGAGCATAATATGAATCTCATGAAAATGAAAATTAGGATGAAATCCCCTTATCTAGTGTCTTGACTCTCATCGTACTCATTCAAACAACCTTTATAAAAAATACAAATTTAATATTTTTATTTTACATAAACATATTAATATATTCAATATCATATATGGTTTTATTACGACCTTATATTAATAGTTTGTTAACAATCTAATGTTAATGTTTCACTTTGGGTAATATTCGCTTTGCTCTTCTCATGTGTCTTAATTTGTTATATCATTAATTTTAATACTTATATAATGATTAAATAATGTAAATTGTGGTATAAATATAATATATATATACAGTTAATTTTTATTATAACTATCTATATAATAAATATTTATGAAATGGGATACACTGTTCATGGTGACGGTAAGTCGTACATACGCATGAACACTGCTTCCATTTTTTATAATCCTATTGAATGAAAGTATGGAAATGACATATGTATATATATATATATATATTTGTATATATATATATATTAAAGATGAATTATTATACCATATATATCATATCAGTTCATTAATCTCATCCTTAATACATTCCATGTTGTGTGTGAACGAATCAAATCTCTTTGAGTGGGCGGTAGTCCACACTTCCTCAAATAAGATTTTCATATTAACATCAAATGGAATGTAAATAGATTTGTCTAGAAAAGGGAATAAATAATTCTAAACACGTAATAAATAAAATATATTACATATATAAATAGAGTGTTCGTCATAATTTCCACCATAATTGTGGGTAAATGAAAAATGAACAGTCAATGTTTCGTGAGGTAGTAAGTCGATGTACACAGAAATAATTTGTTTGATATCCTTTAGATAGAGGTTTTTGTATGTTTAGGTTGACCTATTATCATAGAAATAACTTATTATATATATTATACTATTTTTTTAATAAATAATAGAATAAAAATAGTGGGGGTTGGTTAAAGAAGGAAAATAAAGGAATAGAGCTTGAGAGAAGACATTACCTCTTAATTGGGGAACTATTTTTTAGTTTGTGACAAAAGGATTCCTTGAGAGGATTTATACCCAAATGGAGGCTTCAAATATGATTTTAAGAATTTTTAATGTGTATTTTAAAGGTCTTGGTAGAACATAAGTTTCTTAATTAGTGTGGAAATGGATAGAGGTTTTGGCATTTTATAGTGGAAGTGTGGCACTCTGGTAAATATTTTAAGATTGAATCCAACCCACGTTTTTAATGATGAAAGGGGATGAAATAATGAACCATGTTAGAAAAAACATATTATATGGTATAAATATGGAAAAAAGTGGGTGTTGGACATGTTTCAAGGTCGTTCAGGGTCATAATTTTAAGGTTTAGTACTTTATTAGATTAATTCTTCTCTAAACAGATGTAATTAATTTTAATCAATTTCACTAATTATTTTGGTAAAAAAAAGATTAAATTATTAGACATTGAAAATTATTCTGATTCTAAATATGTAATCTAATTTTCCAAATTCTTATCACATGTGTGGTAGAAACTAATTTAAAATTAATATCACTGACGGGGTGACACTATAGGTTTTTTAAGTAAAGATTATAAAATTTATGATAAGTTTGTATGTCCAATATTAATGTGAAACATGATCTAACGACATAAATTGGATAAATATTTGAAAATATATCTAACTATACAAACAAACCATTTTAAATTATATTTTATGTTTATAAATAAATTAGATGAAAAAATCAGTTTTTAATTAAAATCCAGTATTTTAAACAATTCATTATATGATGAATCCTTAAATAATAAATAACAAAAATATATCATAAAACAATTTTTATGTTACTATTAAAAATATGAATATTATTTTGACATAATAAATAAATAAATTTTAAAAAAAATTGATTTAATAGGGGTTTTTAATTAAAAGACCATAAAACTGCGTTTATAAAAGAAATTCCTAAAATTGGATTTGTTTTTATCTTATGTATATATAATATATGGGATCAATATCAAAAATATTTACCTGAATATATATAATATATATTACTTTAATATCACTTACCAATTTTATTTAATTTAATTTACTATGTTAGAATTGCTTCGTGACTATAACAATATTTTAATTTATATTCAATAGATTTTTATATTCATTTTAAATTAATTTTTAACCTATGAATTAATATTTTTATTTCAATGAACCAAATATTTTTATTACTTATTTAATAATATTTAGATCCATAAACATAATTCCTAGTTTATAACATATTATAATAATATTTTTATTAATATATTACAGTTAGGAGATACTCGGTCATTGATGTTACACTAGCAATCAAGGAAGGTCAATCTTGTATGTAATGTATGCTAACTATATTGTTCCATGTAACATACAAAAAGTTGGAGTTTCATATAAAATATTCCAAGATGGTTTCAAGTTAATATAATTTTTGACTTATTGAAAAGTTATTTTTAGTGTTTCATGAAGTAAAAAATATAAATTATTTAACTAATTCAAAAAATATATCACAAAATTTGGGGGTGTTAAAGTTGTCCATTATATAAACTAGTGAGGACACAAGGACATTTTAAGGGGGGATAATTATTGGAATCCCATATATATGAAGGATGATTGAGAAACCCCCTTTTATAAGTTGTTGTGTATAACACTCCCATCATGAGGCCTTTTCTTGGGGGATACCTGAGGGCCAAATCCCAGATAAAGAAAAACCATACGGGCTTGGCCCGAAGTATAAAATAACATGACCATGGGATGTACTAGGCTATTACAGTGTCATCAAATTCCTCATATTCATATAAAAACAAAATAATATCCTTGATTACTAGTCTTTATCAGTCTCTCTCACTCTTTGTTTTGATGCATTAGTTGTTAATACTCCAAATGTAAAGGGTTGTGGGTGTTTATAGAAAATCTCAAATAACATTCACCACTACCACACAACATATGAAAAATAAAATACTCCATATCATAAGGAACCATCATATATTACACACTTCACTTACATGAATTTAGTAAATCACTTTAACTCTTCAATAAATGTAAAACTATTAATTTAAGAAAGGTTATATGACCTCTCATGCCTGCATGAATATATTGAGGAATTTAATAAAATCACAGTGTGAATATTCTGATGACACACATGAAAATCTATTTGGAAATGATATATTTCAAACTTAAAGAACATTGAAAAATAATGAAATATATATTTGGAATGAATGTGAAAATACATGATAATTTTAAATTCCTTGATTGTTCATTTTTCAACAACATCACAAATTCAAATTCATCACTATAAATTTCAAATGATCGACAACATCATAGAATATGATTTTCCTTCAAATCTAATCATCACATAAAGATAACATTTCTCCAGGTTTAATATTACTCCAGCACTTATTCAATGGTGATGATTGTTCAAATTGATAGAATGATCTATTATTGTAGATCATATGATGTATCAGATTTGATCTGATTATGGATCAGATTAGATATGATGATCTGTAAGATTAAATATAATGATTGATCAGAATATATCATATCACCATAATGGAACATGTATCACATCAAACCCGTATCATTTTTTCAATCATGAGTTAAAATATTAATAATAATCTTCATTCAACCCATCAAATGATGTGAGTACCCTTGTGTGCTCTGGAATAATCCATAGACACATATAAGATAAGTTTCATTGACCTGCAAGACATTATCTTCTTGTAACCAATATTCCTACCCCTTCCTGTGAGTTATTGGGCTCCACTATGCATCCCCTTAAAACTAAGATATCCATTAAATTTTATATGTTGATGGATGGATTATTTTAATAATCAAATATACAAAACATAATCCAA
This sequence comes from Viscum album, assembly GCA_963277665.1. Lineage (NCBI taxonomy): Eukaryota > Viridiplantae > Streptophyta > Magnoliopsida > Santalales > Viscaceae > Viscum > Viscum album. The sequence goes on along the minus strand of OY728135.1, from coordinate 1,539,844,561 downwards.
GATTATTCTTAAAAGTCGATGAATGAAATTAAGTCCTTATAAAAACTTATCAATTCTATTTTTCATGATTGATATCATTTTTATTTGGAAAATTATCATGTTTATTTTATATATCCAACATAATCATAAAAACATCAAAATTATATTCCAATTCCCTCAAAGTCGCTTTACATTCACCATGTTAAAGAAAAATGTGATATCTTGAAATATTTATTAGCACATGTCTTCGAAATTAAGGCCCTCTACAAAAACATCCCAATTTAATGCATTCTATTTTAAAAAACAATAATTTTTCTCTTAAGATATTTTCCAACAGATAAATAATTCACAATAAATATTCATCATAAAGAAATTGCAATTAAGAAACTCAACCTTTCTATAATAATTTTCATTATACATAGGTAACATCATTGTACTTTCATTCATCGGGTTCTTCAACCTCACCCAACATATATCGACATTATTATTCACAACGAATGCAACAAAAATCACTTATGTTCTTCAAATATTTTTGTAATGTCTCATATTTTCCATGTATTATTTTAATTTGTTATATGAATTATTTTCGTGCACAGACTTAGATATGTAGTGTGATTCCATGGCCTGTTGAGCCCAAGATATGTGTTGGAATTGAATTAAATATATTAAATATCACTCACACATAGTTTCAAAAAAGTGGAATAACTTATAAATGGGTTCCTAGATTAGAAATTTGAGGTCACCATTGAGTTCAGAATGGCAGTTTACTATAGGTTTGACTTAGCATTGGTCAACATGGGTCATTAATGGAAATTTTTTCACATGCATAAAATTAATAAAATGAATAAAATAATTCAATAAATATTATTTTATTTAATTTTCTCAACATAGAAACATTATAGCCTTTAAATAGATAATTTTTTTAGAAATAATTTTTTAGTCATATAACCCTGGAGACACCAAAGGATCGATTAGAAGAGATTTCGATAACCATCTCAGGAAAATGGTGATGGATCTTGGATCTATCTATCAGCATAACCTTGGATTTGAAAGAACCAGAAAATTAAGATGATGATGGATCATTCTTCATCATCGATCTAACAAAATCGAGGTAGGGCATGCATTTTGGATTGTTTGATTTCCAAATTATTGATTTATATGACAAACGAGGACTAATAAATTTATAGATTATCCCATGGATAGATCATTATGTAGGTTGGTATTATTTTGTAGGGATATTAAATTTGGAGTTATTTAATTTATTTTGCATCATTATTCATTCTAAAGGAAACAAATATAGGCTAACTGAACATGAAAATGGTTCGTTCCTATTTGTGTATTTCACTATTATTATCCCATATATCCCTTTTCATCATAGGAATTATTCATTTAGACCACGGGTGGATAAACCAAGATGAATTTATCATTGCACACATGATTATTGGCCCAATAATATGATATTGTAGACCTGGGATTAGAATAATGTTATAGAGTTATGACAGTGGTTACGGAGAATGGAAAAAATCAATTTTGAAAACCACAATAATTGAATGAGGTGAGGGGAACATGATTTTGATGAATAGAATTTGTTTTCTGAATATATTCGAACCCTATATTTTTTAGAATGGTAATAGTGGAGTTTGGACATAGTAGAACAATGAGTTTCAGCAATATTGAAGCCGAGTTTCAAGATAATGTTAGCATAAGAAAGGGTATGAGGAAGAAGAAAGGATTATAAAAAAAGATACACATGAAATTTTAATCAATGGATACAAAGAGTGTAGTCTCCTTGGATGAAATTGGAATGTAATTAGAACAGTACAAAAACATGTGGTAGAGTACATGGGTTTCCCACACGGTGTGTACTCCCCCACATGGCATGGCTTGGACCCCCATGTACTGGTATATGGGCATGGATAGATGGGATGAAACCATGTATTGGAACATGTCTGGGGTACACGTCCATGACCCTAGATATAAGGACACGACATGTAACCCTTTTACACACTGTATACTACTCTTTTATACAGGCACGGTTTGAATGGCATGGGTCGTTCACACGGGAAGAACTCAAGGTCAATGGACATAGTGAGTAACACTTATTTATGTTGTGTAATCCTTATTACAAGGCTTATCTCTCTTGTCCTAAATATCAGGGGAAATTTTCTTTACGGGTCATTCCACTTATAATTTCCCTTAAGGTGGTTAGAAATAATTTTGTACTCTTGGGACTATGATCCCATTAGTGGGACTTCCTGGATAGATTCACTGGAGTCCCCCCATGAGGCCCCGAGTGTGTTCCTCTATTAATCATCATTACCTTGGTGATGTTATTAGTATCGACATGTCTAACACTACAATGTTTCCAATCCTCTACTTATTAGAGTTAGTTCAAATTGAGTTTTCTGAATCTCCCCATGGCCTTGGCGGTGATCTTCATATGTGTATCGTATCTCTTCAGAATATCAGTCTGTTCTATCACTCATGAAGAGACACAATGATCAATACATCTCATATGGACATCTTCAGCGTTATTAGACATGGGAGTTTGTTCTCTCATATGACTATTTTGTATAATCTTCTAGATACAATCCTATAATGGTATATTATAGTTGTGGATTACCTCTTGATATTATGTCTTGGTTGAGTATATATGCATATTCTCATTATATATACTATAGACATATACCTATGTAGATCAAAATATATTTTACTTTGTTATATGATTTGTGGTTTCGTGGTGTCATACTGAGTATTGTTATAATCACCAATCCACAGTTTTTTCCCATATATGTTATGTCTTGTGGAGGTGATTGACCATTGGACAATGTCCATGATGGACAAGGAACGGGTGGTTCTTAGTGATACCTGATATACCGAGGTGTGTTCCTATGGATTTCATATAATAGTCCCAATACCATTACTTTTAGGTTTCATGTTTTATATAATTCATTATTGTAGGCTTGTATTCTTTAATATTTTCTTTTTTTATTTCTTTTCATACTTTGGTAGTGGGATATTGAATTATGCATTCATTTTTTGATTTGTTGTTTTTACATTTCATTATTTTGGGAGATTAGAGATGTTTTCATGTATATAGGTACAGACACAATGTCTCCCAAGTTAGTGATATTCCCAATCAGTTCTAGTCATCATCCCTTTACCTATTAGAGGTGGGTTTTGGGAGTCACAACATGGGCCCCAATGGTATGGGTCATGAATGACTTTTCTCAGAGGTATTTAGTTCTACCTTAGGACTTACAGTCTATAAGAATGGTCTATGGAAACAATGTCAAGTGTTTCAAGTTCAAATTTAGGTTAGAGACTCTAGTGTAGATGTTCCATCCAATGTATCTAAACATTATGACTCTGATGACCTACTTTTTGACTCGGTAAATGAGAAAATTGTTTATAGGTAAAACCATGGTACATGAATCATATGGTAATGGGTTTTGATTGAAATGTCCTTCATGATTCATATCTCTGTATATACTGATTAATTGTGTTACATCTAGTTTATTTTCAGTATGCCTCTATGACATATGCTAGTTATGAACTAGCATCTTGAACATGAGGATGATCCATTTAACAATACAGATTCAATACATGGATCATTTATTGTGATGTTACATCCATGTGGTGCACCATTTATACATCCACCTTTATAGTAACACATGGTACCTAAAGTACCAGTAGATGAGGTGGAAAGACTGAGTGATCTTCATGAGTTTCAACAGAAGAGGCCTGATAGGATATGAGGTGATCCAAACCCATAGGTAGTTGAGGACTGGCTTGAGGCAGTGACCCATGTTTTTCATCTATTCATGACACCAACAGGTCAGATTGTGGTCCAAGCCACAGGACTTCTTCAGAGAACATCATAAATATGGTGGTGGTTATTTACCCAAACCTATGATTAGCTAACTCTTTCAGGGACATAGTTCAGGATTCTCTTTAGAGATTAGTTCTCATCAGCTACACTTTGGGATATTCGGTCAAGGAGCTTCAAAATCACTAGAAGGGAAGCATGATAGTGGATAAGTATTTACTATGGTTTACCAAAATATCTATGTACTCAATGGACATGGTTATTGATCTCTTTATCAGCACATAGACCTTTGAGTGTAGTCTTCATAGGGAAATTTGATCCAGTGTTATCACTCTATGCATTAATACCTATATTGGTGTTCTAGATAATGATTTGGTGGTCAAATGATTCTTAGATGATCATATATATCTAGTGATAGTCAGTTGTGGGAAAGCAGGAGAAGATACATTAGCATCCATGAGATGATGTCCATCTGAGAGAACTAGATATATAAGAAATTTTTGGATTATTTCCAATTAAAAGGTATATATAGTTTATGTCTCTATGGGTGGGTCCAGTCATCTTTGATAGATCTAGTGATACTAATGTGTTGGAAGGGGAAACCTCACCCATGATTTTCTAACTTGTCGTACAGTGGACAGAGAGGTTGTTAATGAACAACTATGGTAGAGAAAATAGTATGAGAAGGTAGATCCATATTGTGGAAGATGTGGCAGAGATGCTTGGAGAGTATGAGGTGTAGGTAGACATTTCTACTGGTTACCAAAACCACCCTCTGGTTTTACACATTAGGCTCAGGGAGATGGAGGACATTGGTGGGGATTGATGCAGCTAGCTGAGCCTTTTGACCTACGGTGTAAAGGAATGACTAGACATAGAATTTTGGTCATTTCTATTTTAGCCGCATTATTGATATACACCGATTCAAATCTATATATTCTATCCACAAACATTTTATGACACCTAGAGATTTTGGTTGAACATTTAACTTAACCCTCTTGCATGGAGAATCTTAATGAAGATAATTTAGTGATCATGCAGATATGATAACAGTGTGACCTAACACTTGGAGGTGAGTTTTTCTATTAGAATCAATTTGTAGTATCATCAATGGATTATGACGTCATTCTTGTAATAGATTGGTTATCCACATTTCTGGTCCAAAATGACTATTTTAGGTGAAGGGTGTGGTGTTTCCATAGTGACGAACAAGGTTTTTCATTGTTAGTGAAAATGAAATCCATATAGTGAAAGATGGAAAGATGCATAAGAACATATATCTAGTAACTCATCAGTTGGATATCCAAACCATTGGTACGGTGGATGTTATGAGTTCCCATTTTTATATAGTGGTGGTAGAGTATGAGTATGTATTTCTATAAGATGTTATAGGCTTAACTCCCCACCGAGATAAAGGCTTCTTCATTGATCTACACCCTGGGATGACACCAATTTATGTGCCCACATATCATATTCATCTAGCATAACATAATGAGTTGAGGGTGTGGTTGGATGAATTAATGAGGAATGGCTTCATGAGACCCATTTTTTCGCCATGGGAAGCCCCCATTTTATTTTCAAAAATTCATATGGGATGTTGAGGTTGTGTGGGGACTACCGAAGATGGAACCAGGTAACAATGAAGAAAATGTATACCCTACCGAGGATCGATGAGCACTATGATCAGTTTATTGTTTCATGATGGTTTTCGATGTTTTTTCTCAGATCAGGCCATCACCACCTATGATTACATGATGAGGATATATTGAGGAAAACAAATTACATTTTTCAATGTTCACTATGAGTACTTGTTTATTCCTTGTGGTGTGATGAACTCTCCAACACTATTTATGGGACTTGTAAAACAGATCTTCCATACCTTCATAAACCAATTCTTCATATTCTCTATCAATGATATGATTGTGTACTCGACATATGAGGAGGATAATGTGATACACTTAAGGATACTTCTAGATGAACATAGGGAGAACTAGCTTTATGGAATGCTCTCAATGTATCAGTTCTAGATTGAGAGGTTCAACTTTCCAGGACAGATTATCTTTGACGATGGAGTAGTATTGGATTCATACAAGGTCAGAACTATGTTATCATGAGAACCACCTAAGAGGGTGATATAGGTGTTTATCTTCTTTAGGTTGGTAGGATATTAATGAAAATTCATACAAAATTCCTCTATGAAAACCCAAAAAATAACTTCTTTGACTCAAAAGGGAATCCATTTATTTGGAAATAAGTGTTCTAGAACGATTTTCAATAGTTTAGGTAGAGTTTGATGAGTGATACCATCATGATATTTTTTTAGAATTGTGTCAAGTACATAGTTTTCTTTGATTCATCAGGAATGTGTATTGGTTGTGTTCTAATGTAGAGGTGAGCTGTGATTGGATATGGATCATGCCAGTTGAGACCACATGAGTAGAACTACATGACCCACACTTTTGAGTTATTAGTTGTTGTATTTTATTTGATGTTCTGGAGACACCACCTGAGGGGTGTGCAGTGTATCATATACTTTGATCAAAATAGTTTCAAGAATATTTTCTCTTAAAAGGATATCTATTTAAGAAAGAGGTTATGGCTAGAGTTCTTCGAGGGTAATTACTTAAAAAAAATTTATACTCCTATTAAGGGGAACATGGAAATATATTCTCTTAGTTTGAGATATTGTTTAATGTTGATGAAAGATGCATCAGAGTAGTTGGCCTCATTGCAGTTATCCCTTGAGGATGGATATGGATCAATATACCTCCTATTGACGGTTGTCACCCCTATGATCATGTAGGGAGATAAAAATGAATAAATTGAAGATACCTATTGTGAGACCCTACATGATCAGATATCAACAGGGCATCAACCTAATGGATATTTTAATGGTGGGGAGAAGATAATTGTTTTTAAAGGATGCATAATGGTACTGGTGACATTGTGTGGGAAGGTTCTAAGAGATTTTAATATGAATCATTTTATGGTACATCTAGGTGTGAAAAAGATGAACCCATACATCCAACATTATCTTTTATTGTTAGGTATGATTAAAGGAGTTATAGATTTTGTCTCTGGATTCATTACTTATCATTAAGTGGAGGATGAGCACCAAATTATAGCAGGTTTAGCTCAACCTCTTGAGGTGTCAGATTGGAATTGGGATGATATACCTATGGACTTCATGATGGTATTAACATGTATTTCCCTAAGTAATGATTAAATCTAGGTCCTCATTTAGTGACTTAGTAAGTGATCCCGCATCTTATCTATTCAAGAGAAGATTTCAATAGAGTGCATGTGATGCCAATATGTACAAGAAGTAGTTTGAAACCTTGGTGTTCTGTAATAGATTGTTTCTAATCATAATGATTGATTTACATACAAATTATGGGAGGGATTATAAGAGGTGTTTTGGATTCAAATATTCTTGAGCATTGTGTTTCACTGATAAACTAATAGGAAGACTAAGTAAACCACTCACGTTCTGGAGAACATGTTTCAAACATTCATTTTACTCTTTGGCTATAGTTTGGAGGGTATCAAACCCCTGATATAGTTTTCATACAATAATAAATACCATTTGACTATCTGTATGGATCCATTTGAGGCTTTGTAGGGGTGACACAGAAGGTCACTGCATAAATGGACTTACCCAATAGAGTATGCAATAATGGGATAGATATTGGTACGAGCTAAAATAGAGAAGATGAAGATTATCTAGTAGTGTATAAAGACTAAACCAAGTGATCATAAGTCTTATGTAGATAGGTGAATAATGGTTTTGGAATTTGAGGAAGGATGAAATGTGTTCCAAGAAGTTTCACCTAAACGTGGATTATAAAGACTTAGTCGAGGTAGCATGATATCTCTGAGGTTCATTGGCCCATTGGAGATACATTGTAGGGTTGGGAACGTGGAATATCACTTATATCTACCTCTATACTTACATAGGGTACACTATGTCACCCACGTGTCATAGGTGAAACAAAAACGTTCATGACCTTTCACTTGTTATCGACTGGGGAATTTTGGACATCGAGGATGTAGTGAATTTTAATGACTACCTAGTATAGATTGAGGAACAACAAGAAAAGATTGGTCATGGGAAATTAATTAATTAGTATGTTGCTTTTTATAGCATAGGAATCTCTAGGAAAAAACATGGGAGAAAGATGCTCAGATTCATGGATAGTACCGACATATTTTTTAAAATCCATTTTTTTTTTCATTTTGATGATGTAAATGTTGATGGTGGGGAGAATTCAATGTATACCGTGTGTTATTTTTTAATATTATATGATTTATTTATTAGGATATTCACTAAGATTGTGTAAGATTATCGGGCCCTGGGTGCCTGAGATAAATGTTTGAAATACAGCAAATATATTAAATAACTTACTTGTGTAGTTTTACTGAAAAAGTGTAATAACCTAAAAACGGGTTCCCAGATCATAAATTCAAGGGAATTTTTGACTTTAAAATTGTGATTTTACCCTATACACAACATAACATTGGTTCATGTGGGACTACTATGAATGTGGTTTCATATGTGTTAAATGAAAAAAAAATCGATAAAAACTGTATTGTTTCATTTTTCAAACACAACGACTTCATATTCTTTGAATAGATGGTTATGTTTTAAATCTTCGGTTAGATGCATAACCCTGGAAACACATGCGGATCACTAGAGAGAGTTTTGCATAACCCTATCAAGGAAATAGTGATGAATCGTGGATCAAATGACTAACACAACCACGAATTTAATAGTTCGGATCCACAACAATGATAATAGAACATTCTTCTTCATTAATCAAACATAATAAAGGTAGAGAGTGTGTTTTGAATTTTTTTTATTCCCTTTTCTTGATTTTTATGATGAAAGTGGACCAATCCACTAACAAATCATCCCATGGATCGATCGTTATGGGGGTTAGGATTATTTTGTGGGGATATTACATTGGTAGTTGTTTTTATTGATTGTTTCACCATTCATTATTCTTATGGAACCAAATTGAGGCTAACCGAATAAGGCACTGGTTTTTTTCCTTTTTTTATGTTTTGTGATTGGACAAGAATATTTTTTCAATCATCGTGGGTGCTCTTCATTTGGCCCATGGTTTGAAGAACTCTGAAGAATAGATCATTGCAGACATGATTCTAGGCACAACAATCTGAGACTGTGGATATGTTATCATTATGATTCAATACAAGTATGATGATGAGAGTAGAAAAGGTATCTTATTTGTCTTGAATACCCCAATCGTCAAATGACGTCCTTGGAGTATGATTCAATTAAATTGAATCCATTTTACTAATGGATTAAAAACTCAGATTTTGGAGAATGGTCATAGAGGGGTTCGAGCGGAGTAGATCCATGAGCTTCAGCATGATTGAAGAGAGTTTTCAAGGCGATGGCAGTGCAAGTTTAATCTGAAGGAAGAATAATAGTTATTGATAAAAATCTATACACATAGGATGTAGTCCTCATGTACAAGACATATAGTCCCCATCAAAAATCTATGCATGTACTATACACAATACATGGACATGGGGGAGGGAGGTAGAAAATTTCTTTCTTATAAATTGTATACTCCCCCAAAAATTCACAGCCTTGTTAATGTACAGAGGCTAACCCATGTATTGTTTCATGGGCATGGATACACAGTTTGATGCCATGTACTGGCACACGGCTAGGGTACACCTGAGAGACCACAGATACAAGTACATTACATGCAATCATTATACACATTGTGTACCCCTATTTTATAGAGACACAGTTTGAATCACATGGGATTTTAACATGGGAATAGTCAGAGGTCAACGAGTACCATGTGTAACCCATCAATATTTCTTGTAATCATTCTGAAAAGTCTTACATATCTTGTCCTCGATATCATGGAAATTTTTTATGGTTTGTTCATCTCATAATTTTCCTAAATGTTGTCACAAATAGTTTCCTACTATAAGAACTACTTTCATGACCCATCCCCTGGGGCCCATGTCATTACTACCCCAAGCCAGCCTTCCATAGGCCTGGGGTTGAAAACTAGCACTAGAAATCGAATTCCCTAAAATGGGAAATAATTGTCTCAAAACCAATAAACACACAGACTGGGTACACTGCACACAAGTAAAACACAACGGAAGAAGAAATTTGAAATAATAACTAAAAACCACCGTAGAGTGTAAAAGTATGGACTGAAGTAAAGGGGGATAGAATATAATCCCAACTAAAAAGGAAATATAGTAATAAGGGAAAACTGATCCTCTGGTTGTCTACCAAGGATCCTTCTTGAATGGTAAGTACATTTCATCATTGGAGCTCTCCACATAAATAGGTCACCTCCGTGCACCATCTGTCAATCTCCACTAAGCACCAGCTAGCCCAGAATCCTCATGACTCATTCATGATATCCATCATCTACACAAGACATAACAAGGGTTGGGTGAAGCCCGTGTAGGGCTGGGTAAAACAATACTTAGTAGATACCCCGAGACCCCCGAAGGTCTCTAAGAATTCCGCAAAGAGAAAACCAAAAAGAATGATCTCAATCACAATGCCCAAATTAAAAGAAAAATCAAACTAGTTATATAACTTAGAGATCAGGAATAAAGATGAATAATCCTAAGCTATATCATTTTATTTCATTAGGATGTTCCACAACTGAACCATGAAGAAGCTTCTCCATTGTCGATCCACACTAGGTCATATGCCACGGATCCATGGTGGGACACTCTAAGGATGATACTCATCATGTCGCACACTACTAATCCCCATAAGATACCTATTATGTTGATCCACATAGGGACACTATGATATTGATCCACACTGGGTCACTATGATGCTAACAGCCAGCCACAAGATTCCCCACACTCTGTGCACTTGAGTTCTGTAGAATCTAATCCTCAAGATATTGGTCATGCTTCAACATCCATGATTATCTATACAAAAGTAACCCAAAGGAACACCAAGTTGTATGGGTCCCAACACGAAAGACGGCGCACCAATCAGATACCTGGTCTTTATGTTATAAGAGTTTTAGTACAGAGGGCCCGGTTGGATTCAGGTTTGATCCAAACCGACCATACTCTAACATTTATCAAAACCCAAGCGGCATATTTAAAAAGGACCATATTGTTCCAAGGATTACAGCATTATAGACGGTTCGTCACATGAATGTTTGGTTTGTGAGATATGACTTTTAAGAATATCTTGGCTGAAAAGGGATCAGGTCCCATCCGACTCGCCCCAACCAGGTTTGACGTGACCCAATCCAGGTCTGACTCGGGTCCGACCGGGCCTGGCCCAAACCAGCTGGGCCGACCCGAGTGGGTTGGGCCACAGCGGGCTCGACCCTCTTGGTCACAGACAGACATGTCCCACCTATTGGGTGTGTCCCCTATCGCTCCACCTCCCGAATAGACAAGGATCAATTTGGTTTGAAATTGTGGCACCACATGGAACCGCCCCTCTGTCAGCGGGAAAATCGGGGCATCAGTCCCCTCTTCCATGGCTCGATGCTACAACCTACATCTACGGTACGTGATGGCTCACCGCCGTACTATCAATGCGGCCTACGAAGGGCTGTCCCCCTATTGCCTATCGCGGCACTTTCAGGCACCACCATCCTCTAAGACTAGCGAGATCTGACCGCTGTCACCACCCTCCGACACCAGTGCCATGCCTGCAGGGCTTCTACGGGCCACCAGGTGAGCTCTGGTGGTCTGTTTTCCCTTATGATTGCGCCTAAAGGCCTCTCATGATGTCGCCGTCACAACGTGGCTCCCAGATTCATATTGTAGTTGAGTTCAAACTTCTCCAATGAAGAACGCAACAAATCTGATTGTGGTGGATGGTTTGGGGCTTGTTTGGTTGGCTTTTTCCCTCTGTGTTATCAATTAAACAAGTGTGTGGTAATCAAATCATCAATATGTAAACTAAATCCAAATTCAAAACTTCCCACATTATCCACCATTAGTTTCGTAGTAATTGTGGATTAACTCATTTTTTTTTTAATCCACATTCATCATGTCTTTCATGAATGATATATTGAAACAAAATCACTTCAATTTAAGAAAAAACCGCAACGTCGACTTAGTTGGAAGGATTTGTAAAAGAGGAAAGAGTTTCCACGTCCAAAGGTGTTCATCAGCATTTTTTTGTCGCTTGTCATTTCCCCCAAAAATAGTTTCACGATCACGTTCTACATCAGAGCAGAAATTCATCGGTGCTTCGTCAGAGCTTCCACTCATAGATATCTGAAATCCCAAGCATGAGCTCAGATAAAATTGTGGAAAAGAGAGGATCAATGCGCTGCAAAATTAATGAGGATCATTAATGAGTTTAATTAATGAACCTATTAATTTTTCCAAATGGCACGGTTACACAACCTTTTAAAAACTCCCAATGGTGTGGTTACAGATTTTAATGGTCATGCCATTAATGGTCAGACATTGCATTTTGGTCCCACCACCACGTGTTGAATGGTTGAAAAAAGAAAATGAAAAATACCTTTAGTTATTTTATTAACTTTTTTTTGATGTCCCAAAAATAAATTCTTCATCCAACCCTTTCCAATCGATGTTAAGCTTCCCTTAGGCGAATCTTAGTGCTTCAAATTCAACACTGCCCTAAGATTTATAATCTAAGCACCGGTTCAAATGATATAAATTTCCGCTCACACGTAAAATTAACATATCTTACAAAAAATATCAACAATTATTAACAGTCCCCCTCAACCCATGCTGCTTAAAGTTAGGCTCAAACTAATAATATCATGACTCATGAGCTCAAGGGTACTCTCGGATTTCCATTCCAAGTTATTTTTTATGTGTTATATAATTTAAATGTAAAATAATTGTGACTTATTTATTCTATTTTTGGACAAAAACTAACTTCCACTATTGTCTCGCACCGGAAAATGGTAGGATCTACCTAAGGAAAGCATACCATCATGACTTCAGTGGTGTTCTCGGATTTTTAAACTGAGTCACCATTTGTGAGTTATACGAATTTGAAAAATAAAATAAATTTATTTAATTATTTTATATATGGTTAAGCCATCTTTGGGTTTTCTCACTGGAGGAATGCAACGACTAAACATATGTCACGCCTAGGGTAAGCCCACCATACTGAATGAAACAATGCCCTCATATTTCTGATCTGAGCACACATTTACGAGTGATTCCAATTTTTCAGGAAAACTACTCAAGTTTGAAATTTTAGGAATACCACTTTTTAGACGGATCATTATGGGAAAATCAGGCCTCAGAATCACCCCCATCAATTATTATAGACTTGTAATAATTATATTTAATAAAAAACAATTTACGTAGTATTTTTGGGTCTTTAAAATCTCCCCATATTAAGGATTTTCATCCGCAAAATCTACAAAAAACTGGGGAAACTAATGGGGGTACAGAGCTTGTATGTGAGCCTCTAGATAACATGTTCTCTCCTAAAGATTCTTGGTTTCCAATGAACTCTCAATAGAGGCATCAACTTCCCATGAAGTACATGCTCATGGCGATCCTCTATCTTCATCGGGAACTCTGCAAACATTGCCCCACCATTGATGTTCACCTCTCCCCAGCCGATAATGTGCAATGTATCATGCACATACCTCCTCAGTTGCGACACATGGAAAACATTATGCACTCAGTGAAATGTGAGGGAAGATTTAGATGGTAAGCCACCTCGCCCACTCTGCTGAGAATATGAAAAGGTCTAATGATCCTTGTAGATAGGTTTCCACCCCGGCAAAATCCCTGTAATCCTCGCTGGAGTGAGACTTATATGAATACATTGTCTCCCTACTCGAAATTCAAGGGCCTATATCTCATATCGAAATAAGACTTCTGCCAGCTCTATTTAGTCTCTATCCACTCCTGGATGATCTACACCTTCCTAGTAGTAGCACATACCAACTATAGACCCCTAAGTGTTTACTCCCCCGATTATGTTCAGCATAGAGATGATCTTCACGGTCACCCATATAATGCCTTAAATGGTTCCATGTTTATGGAGGTTTGATAAATATTGTTGAATTTGAACTCCTCCCGGGGTAGTAGGTCCTCTCAACTACCACCAAAAACAAGGATGCAAGCACGAAGAATGTCCTAAATCATCTATATGGTCTGCTCCATCTGACCATCTGTATGAGGATGAAATGTGGTGTTCAAGCATAGATGAGTCCGGAATGCCTCATATAATCCCATCTGAAACAGATATGTACAACAAGCGTCACAGTATAAAATTATCTTCAATGGCCCTGAGAAGTTGTACAATATATTGTACATAGAGGTGTCACAAGCCTTCTATTGTTCCCTAGTCTCTAGTGGGTAGAAAGTTGGACGACATGGAGAGTCTATCAATGGTCACCAAGATGGAATCATGGATCTTGGATGTATGTGGTACCCCTTTCATGATGTCCATGGAAATGTCATCCCACTTCCACTATAGTACCTCATAAGACTGAGTCAAGCCTGCTGGAACCTGGTGCTCGGCCTTCACTTGATGACAAGTGAGGCATCAGGGAACAAACCCCACCTCTACTTTCTTCACCCCTGACCACTAGTATTGATGACTGAGGTCCTGGTACATCTTCACTACACCAGGATGTACCTCCAGTGGGGATGTGTGGAACTCCATCAATACCTAATCTCATAGTATCACTGGTATAATAGTGCATCATTTGGAAATGGTGATTTTCTCCCCACCTTCAAGTAATTATTCTGGAGCCCATTCTAAGGATATCTAAGAATATAGGGCCTCTCAACCAATGACTTGAATTTGTACCTCCCTAAATAGTTGAAGAAGAGGGGGAGTGAATTCCATATACTAGATGTAAGCTTCTCCATCAATATCCATGAAGGATAACTGAAACTCAGCTAATTGCTCTGCCTCCTCACTTAGTAGGTTAAGAAATGACCTCCTGCTGAGTGTGTCTGCTACTATGATTCCCTTCTCGTGAGTGTAGACTATATCAATGTCATATTTCTGGAGGAACTCTAGCCATCGCCTCTATCTCAGGTTCATGTCCTTCTGTAAGAAGATTTACCTAGGAATCTTGGGATCAAAATAGATTGTAAACTGTTCTCCCAACTATACACTCATTTCACAGAGCTCTACGAGATCCATAAAATATGCAATTGTAGATATTAGTGTCATATTTGGGTATAAGTCATTTCAAAAGTACCTCTCCCTATAGGGAGGTAATCCTGGAAATATATTTTGAAAGTATGTTTCTGAATTCTTCTACTACTGATTGGAAGTGAAAAATCAAAAGAGCTATTGCCATGAGGGTAAGGCTGGCCAATTCAAGAGTTATCTATAGCACCCTCCAATGCATGAGTTTATCCTATGCTGCATGGTTTTCATTTTTCACCAACCACTAAAAACCTCATTCCAATTCTGTAGATATACCACAACCTTTTAGCTTAAAACTATCAATTTGGGAATGATCTGTGGATGACCAGTCCATACCAAAACCAACGTCATAAGTCCTCAAAGATTCCACCCATTGGTTCCAACCGAAACTCTTACCTCAAGGGCCAGATCACACCGTCTTCATATGTGTGATTATCTTGTCTCCTCTTATATGTATATTCATAGGTAAGGTTCAAGTCAACTATTTAACCATAAAATCTAGGTTTTGAACAAGGTAAATGACAAGGAATGATTAATACCTATGTATATTAATATGAAATCTAGTATTTTTCACCGATCGTACCTAGAATCATTCATGGATCACTTTGGTTACACTCTTTGACCGCATGTAGCTACTCCCTTCCCCTATCCTACATCTCCCTAAGCCTGGTGGGGACTACATTAGGGTGGCGGTTGTAACATGTTGAAAAGTATACCACCTCCTACTACTCTCCTAAATCCTATTACACGTCGTCTACCATAAAAAATCACTTGTCCCTATGAATTCCTCTTCTCGAAACATTTTAAACATCCAAGTCTCTAAAACTGACATCGGTTTCCTGCTTTCCCACTACTCACTTTCACACGCTGCATCTACTTAGACAAATAATTTTCAACCAAAAGGGTTCTCTATAGCACCATAATATAAGTAGGACTGCACAAAAGAATAATTCAAGCTTGGATGTCCATAAACACATCTTACATAGAGGTCCAATCCATGAAACAATTGTCATATCATATTCATCAAGTACCAGGAATATTCTGTACGCCTCGACGAATACTCAGTTACCGACAGGTAGACCTATTGAAACCGTAGAAGCTCTTAGGAATGCAAAACCCTTAGCATTTCATAGAATAATACCCCTTATCTAAGAAAGGTTCTCATGCTCTATCCATGGAAAAGGTCACCTCGTCATAAGATAGGGGTAATCTAAACCCTTCCATTGCCCAACTAAGCCAAATAGAATGGTCACCTCCAGAACCACCATATGATCTAATGTTTCCCTAGCAAGATGACAACTCGATCACCACCTCAAGCCAGTCCATAACCGCCTGTGATTTGCGCTCACCTCATAAACTTATGTGTATCTGTCACTGGAACTTGTGTAAGGCACTGATCCTTTATGTCTCCTCTACTAGTAACTCTAGTAGTAACTACTGACCAATGGGAAGTGGTATCGTTGGGACACCACCTGAAGGTACCATCTCGGGCCACGGTCCTTATAATGAAGCCTCACCACACTGTGGACCATCCTCATGGTCATAGATTGGAATCCTGGCGGCCTGTCTGTGTGGAGGCACCATGAATGAAAATCAAAATGATCCACGATCAATAAGTCATACCTGGTGAGCTGACTAAAAGAGATCCAAAAGAAAACAAACATTTTGAAAACACGTGAATCTAGTTTTTTCATGTACCGAGTTGGAAATAAGAATTTAGGGTCCATGTTTATGGATACGTTGGCCCCCACACCAACACTAGAATCTTTGAACTGAAAACCAAACACAAGTCACTTATCACTATTGCTCCATTTAAAACATAAAATGTTAGTTCTACTTGTAGAACCAAATTCTCTTTGATCCCACATTATCAAGACTCGTCCCCTGGGGCCCGTGTCATGACTACCCCAAGCCCGCCTTCCATTTTCCTGGGGTTGGTGACTAGCACCGGAAAGGAATTTCCCTAAAATCGAATGTCATTGACACAAAACATGTACACACATAGGCAAGGAACACTACACACAAGTAAAACAAAATGGGAGACAAAAGTTTCAACCCCACCTAAAAACAACCACAGTGTATAAAATTAATTATTGAAGTAAGGGGAGACAAAATACATGCTTAACTAAAAATAAAAAACATCAAAAAGGGAAAACATCTCGTGAGGTTGTGTGCCAAAGATACTACATGAAGGGTATATATAACTTGTCACTCTGGCTCTCCACATCAATAGGTCACCTCCATGCACCATCTTTCAATCACCTCTGAGCACCGTCTAGCCCTGACTCCACAAGACTCAATCAATCTGTCTGTCATCTGAAAAAGACACAACAAGGTTCGAGAGAAGCCCGTGCTGGGGTGACTATTAAAATATGCAGTAGAGACATCGGGACCCTCAAAGGCCTCTTAGAATTACAGAATGGAAAAAACAAAATGCATGATCTCAATCACAATGTACAATGAAAAAGGCATATCACACCAATTATACAGCTCAGATATTAAAAATAATGATGATTAGTCTAAAGATATATTATTTTATTCCACTAGGAAGTTCCAAAAATGAAAAAAAAGAGGTTCTTCCATTGTCTATCCACATAGGTTCGTATTCCTCTGATCCACAATGGGACACTCTAAGGATGGTCCTCGTAGGTTCATGCACTATTGTTCTACACAGGGTATCTATGATGTTGATCCACATATGGTCTCTATGATGTTGACCCACACGGGGTCGCTATAATGATGATCCACACAGGTTCACTATAATGATGATCCACATAGGGTCTCTGAGATTCTGATCCACACAGGGTCTCTATGATTTTGATCCACAAAGGGTCTTTATGATGTAGATCCACACAGGGTCACTCTTCAATTGACATCTATCCATAGGATTACCCACACTCGGTGCACTTAACTTCTGTAGAATCTTATCTTCAATATATCATTCATGTCTTAACCTCCAAAAATCTCCAAAAAGGAGTAACCCAAAGTAACTTCATGTCTTATGGGTCCCAACGCAACAGATGGTGAGTCAATTGGATGTATGGTCTGTGAGTTATAAGCATTTTAGTACCAATGGACTGGTTGGATTTAGGTTCAATCCAACCAGGACATAATCCAACATTCCCCAAAACTTTGGTGGATTATATGAAATGGACTACATCGTTCCAAGGATTCTAGAACCATATATAGTTCATAAATCAGACATTTGGTTTGTGAGATACGACATTTTAAGCGTATCTTGGCCAAAAATGGTCCAGGTACGGTCCGACTTAGTCGGACCGACCCGTCCCGCCCTGACCTGGGCTGAACAGCCTCTGTCTGGGTCAACTCGACCTGGTTGAAGTCTAACCGGGGCCAACCCAACTAGGTTGGGCCATGGTAGGCTCGGCCAGCAGGGCCGTAGACCAGCCCGACCTGCCTATTGGGTGTGACCTGCAGGTGGTCGCTCCCCCTCTAGAATAGACAAGGGTCCGTTTGGTTTGCAATGGCGGAACCACGTGTCGCCACCCCCTTTAAGTGAGACTCATGGGGAGCATGTCCCCTCTTCCACTGCTCAAAGTTTCAGCCTCCCTCCATGGAAAGCGACGACGCACTTCCCAATTTCCAATGCGTTCGTCCAAAGGCTGACCTCCCATGGTTCCCGTTGTGGCACCTTCAGGCGCAACCATCCTCTTTGGCTGGAGAGATCCGGACACCGTTGTCACTTGCCGATTTCATGGCACTAGTTTTGCGCTAGTGGGAGTTCTTTGGGCCACCGAGTGAGATCTAGTGGTATGTTTTCCCTTCCAATTGTGCCAATGGGCCTCTCAAGATTTTTTTGTCACTACATCGCTCTCTGATTCAAATTTTCATCAACATCAAACTTCTCCCATGAAGAAAGAGACAAATCTGAAAGTAGTGGAGGGTCCGGGACTTTTTTGGTTGGCTTGTGTCCTCCGTTTTAGCAATTAAACAAGGGGGTGGTAATGAAATAATCAAAAGATAAATTAAAACCACATTCAAATGTTCCCACATTATCCACTTGTTGTTTCATACGAATTTTGGATTAACTAATTTTTAGATAATCTTAGATCTTCATATTTTTCAAGAACAATATATTGAAACAAAATCACTTGATTATAAACAAAAATCCCTACCTCGAGTTCATTGGAAGGTATTGCAGAAGAGGAAGGAGTTTCCATGTGGGAAGGTGTTCGTTGGCATTCTACATCAACCGCCGTTTCCCCCAATGACTGTCACTCGATCAAGTTCTTAATCAGAGCAGAAATTCCCCAACGCATCATCAGATCTTTCTCACATAGCTCTCTTAAAAATCCAGCCTGAGCTCAGATTAAATAGGGAAAATGATATGACCAACGCACCGCAAAATTAATGATGATCATTAATGAGTTTAATTAATGAACCTATTAATAATTTCCAATGGTTTAGTTACACAACCTATTAAAAAATCCCAAAGGTGTCGTTATAGAACCTAGGGGTCAATCCATTAATGGTCTGACGTTACACTGTGGTCCTACCACCATTTGTCCAATGGTTGAAAAAAGAAAAATAAAATAACATTTTTTATATTATTATTATTTTTGTAATGTCCAAAAATGAAATTTTTCATACAACCATTTCTGTTCGAAGTTAGTATTCAATTAAGTGAATCCCGAAGTTGTGAGATCAACGGTTCCCTCATATTTTTAATCTGAGCTCCAGTTCAAAAGATAGAAATTACCGCACGGATGTTTACTGGCCATACCATACAAAAAAGTTCAAAAATTATTAAGATTCACCCTCAACCCTTGTCACTCAAGGATAGGATTTTCCTAAATAAAACACGCCCTCACGAGCTCAACTGTACTTTCAGATTTTCAATACGAGTTACCCTTTAAGATTCATAGAATTTAACAATAAGATAATTTTTTATTAATTATTTTATTTGTGGCCAGAAACTAACTTTCATTGTTGTCCAATTCCATTCAATGTCTGGATCAATATAAGGAAACAATACCCTCACGAGTTCAATGGTGGTCTTAGATTTATAATAGGAGTCACCATTCATGAGTAATAAGAATTTAAAAAATAAAATAATTTTATTTACTTATTTTATATGCAGTTATGCCATTTTCAGGTTTTCTCACTAGAGGCATGCGCTGACTAAAAATAAGTCCCATCTAGGGTAAACCCAACATTCTGAATCCAACGGTGCAATTAGATTTCTAATCTAGGTACCCGTTTAATAGTTATTCCATTTTTTTAGGAAAACTACTCAAACGTACTATTTTAATCACAACACTTTTTTATGGATCATTAATGGCACTCAGGGCCTCAAAATCACATGCCTTTAATTTTTGCAGACTCGTAATAATTCCATTTAATAAAAATATTACATGGAATTTCCAAGTCTTTAAAACTATGATCCCTTCAATGGGATTTCTTGAATAGAGTCGTTAGAATCCCTATAAGTGGCCCGAAGTGAGATCCTCTATACATCTTCATTCCCTGGGTGGAGTTTCCACGTGACCGACACTACCTGGGAACTGATTCTCTACATAGCAGGGTAAACACAGATTGAGTTTTTGGTATCACGACATGTCTATGAAAGTGATCCATATCAATGTATTTTATCTCTTTGAACTATCATCATGTTCTCTCTCTTATGATGATACCCAAAGATAAGTACCTCTCAGACAGACAACATAAGTTCTATCAAACTCGTGAGTGTGTTCTCTATGATTAATTCTTCATGTAATCTTGAATAAGGAATATAATGATGATATAATATTCTTGTTGATTAACTCTATACTATGTGTCTCGGTTGAGTATATCTGGATATTCTTGATACATGTACATTAGAAATATACAAGTGTAGAGCTGACAATATTTTCATTTGTTATATAGTTTGAGGATTTGGGGTTTCCAACTGTGTATTTTTATACTCACCCCAGCAAAAAAAATTCACACACGCATTGTTCCTTGGACGATGATCGACATTTAGATGGAGTCTTAGATAGAACAGTATTAGGTGGTTCTTAGTGAGATATAGACCATGGTGTGTTCTAGTGGCCTCTAAATTGTAATTTGAGACCTATTACATTTGGGTTGGACATGTGTTATAGACTTCTATGTGGTGGTCCTGTATTTGGAACCATTTAATTTCTTCACTTACAGTTATACTCTGTTTGTGGGATATAGATGTATGCATGCATTTTTTTAATTGATTTTACATTTCATCATTTTTTTGTCTTAGATATTTGTGTGTTTGTATACAGATATGTTGGCCATTCCTCTCATGTTTGTGATATTCCTAATCAGTTCTAGTCACCAACCCCGGACTATTGGAGGCAGAATTTGGGGATTTGTGACACATACCCCACTAGGACAGGTTGTGAAACTCTCCATTTGTATTCTTTTCATTCCTTGAACTGATAGATACATGGTCTATAGACAAATTTCAATATTCCTCCAAAACTATTCAATAATTCTTTTCAATTTATTGGTTATTTTCTCCCCCATTTTTTGAAAATAAATATAATGGTAAATTGTAAAGTAAGATTCTACCCATCTTTTGAAAAACATTCATCTTTTAAAAATTTATTCAAATGATTTATTTGTTCTCTCCCTTCCATTGGATAAATCATTACCGAATAATATAAAATAATCTTATTGAGAGAATAATAACACCATATTTCACATTCCCTTGATCCATAAATTAATAAAATATAATTATATATAATAAAATCATAGTAAGGAAAATAAGAGTGACTAATCAATACCAAAATGTCAATTTATTTTACAAAATTTGGTACAAACATAGAAATATTATCTATGAAATTAAACTAATATCATTAGTTATTCGAAAAAAATGGGTCAAAAAATTTCAATTATCTGAATGTATTTAAAATTTCATAATCACTTTTTCCCCAAATTACAAATTTCTTCTATTCTAATGTAGGTTTATTTTTCACATGACTATATGTGAACATTCATATTCAATTAAATTCTTAAATATCTAGAATTTTCAAATTTGAAATCATTATATATATTAATTATAGATCATAAAATATTCATGTAATACCATTTGAGTCAATGATATTCCTATTGTAATATATAAATCAGATGATTTTTCGTTAAAATTCATTTCAATGAATGTGTACGCATTATACATCTATTTCATCATGGTTAGTTTTTCTCAATATTGAACATGAAGGAAAATTTTGAATTAAATTAAATTTATTTAAATTAATAATAAATGGATATCATCCTAGATGAGAAATAGTGTTTCATAACATTCATTTATTCAAGTCTCCCATTAAATATATTCCTCACCTTCAATTTTATCATAGGAAAATAATAAAAATATGGATAAGAATATTTTTCTTCTTCAATAATTTTAAATTATTGGAGAGTGTCAGAGATTTATTTCTCAACCCAAAAACTCTTTTTAATTCATATATAGGTATATAAAAAACACATCAAAATATCTCATTCTTTTATTTTAATAATTATGACATTTATAGGATGCATGATCTTCATGATATCTTTTAATTTCATCTAATATGAGATATTATTCTTATAATTAGATATAAATAAATATTAATTCTTTCATCTCTCTTCCATCATCTTTTCTCGTTCCCACATATCCAGATAGATGATTAAATATTTTTATCTTATATGTTCAATTTTTTTATTATATCTAGACTCTTTATTTGTAAAAACACTATTAAAATAAGAATTCACTGGTTCTTTTCAATTGATTTTGACAATTATTTCCTAACAAGGTATCCATGTCATGCATTTTATAGTTTAATTTCTAGACATTATGAACCTTCAAAAATACCATTAATAAACATTTGAGTTATAAATTTTAAAATGTTTTACATGAAATTTGATTTTTTTTATATTAAATGAACTTCACAGAATCAGTCATTATATTAATTTTTAATATTTATTTTAGATATTTATTTACAATTCTTTATTTCTTTCAATCTCTAAAATTGATATTCATAGCCTCTCTACAAAGGAACATGATGTATCCATTCCTACTAAAATATTAAAATATTCCCATTGATGTAGAATTATTTGTAGTATTTATCTAGGGTTTATCATTCTTCACAATTTTATTTTCCATATTCTTCTATATATACCATTGGTAATATGTAACTTTTCTGTTCATTACTTCTTTGCATATTGTGTAACACCTCGATATTGTAAAATAAGAATATTATGTTTGATATCATAAATGGAAAGAAACAATAAGATCAAATGAGAATATATATCCCTAAAATATTTTTATATATTTATCTGAATATAAATTGTTTATCTTTGATATCATATGGTACACGTAAACCCTTGATTATTATATTTTATATTATATTCAATGCAACATTGAGCTTAAACAACCCAAGATATATATATGTATATGTATAATAATTATAACCAAGCTGTTGAATTGTTGGGTATGAGTAATATTAAATAATTTATGATATATAATTATATATGTTATAAAAATTAAAATTATTAATAAATTATTAGTATGTAAACAATCAATTTGACGTAATGAAATTTTATCATCAAAAATATATTTAAATAAAAATAATTATCGGTTGTCATGAAAAACAACTTTATGATTAGTTTTTTGATGATTTATAATATTTATTTGATAAATTTAAATTCATTTTTGAAATCAAAATATTAAAATTTATTTTTTGTTTGATTTTGGTATTTATAAAAAACTATTGATTTTCATCGATTAGTGAAAGAATACTGATTTTTGTGAAAATGTAATTTCTTTTATATAAATATATTAATTCAGAAGTGAAAATTTGATTTAAATATGATTTAAATACTTTTTATTTTTTTTATTTATATTTTATACAATTAATTACATTTCTATCGTCAATATATTTTATTTTAGTATAAGTTTGATTTTAGGTTTAAAAAGGGGGATTTTTAAAACTACTTCAACTTGCATATTGTTTTTCCATTTTAATTAAATTAGATAACCCAAACCGATTAATGTTATATATTAAGTGTATATATTATATATAATAAAAATATTAATTTATATTGATATATTTATTATCCTTATACATAGAGTTATCAAAAAAAATATTCTTGAAAAGAATACACTTCTTGAAAATCCGGTTTTTCATCGTGTCTACGAATATTATATTAAATTAAAAATATTCCAACTTTTAAAAAATTAATTTGAAAAATATATAAATTTTTAAATCATAAGTTCAAAATTAATTTTGTTTAAATTTATTAAATTAATTGGAAATGATTAATTGTTTTGATGCATAATGAAAAATACATAATTTTAATTTTAAGGTGCCTTTTGGATTAAATTATTTATAAAGTGAAATTATATTTTTAATTTTTTTAATAAGTAAAATTATTTCATTTATATATATAATAATATAATTTAGGTAATTTTAATCAATTTATTATATAAATACGATATAAAATCTTTGTAATCTGTTGAAAATTTTTAACTTTACAAACTCGTTTTATAGTCATGTGTATATTATTAATTTTAAATTAATGGTTTCCTCTTAATTGAATTTAATTTGAAAAAATAAATTCCCTAATTTGAATAAAAATAATTTTTATTATCTAATTATTTAAATTAAAAAAAATTCTAAAAGGATTAGTGAAAATTTTTAAAATTAATTACCACAATAAATGAAAAATGGGTCTAAAAGGGGTCAAAGTAGAAATATAAGTGATAAAATGAACTAAGAACTTGTATAAAATATATTTTGTAGAAATATCTATAGAATATATCTTTAATTATTTAGATTGGTCCATTATTGGAGCCTGTGAAATGAATAAAACATGGGTGGAATTCATTATTTTCAAAAATCAAAAGTCTGCTACACATCTCACTTATAAAAGAATACCCATGCTACTCCTCTATTACAACATTCAAAACCATTTGGTTCATTGAAGACCAAACCAAATAACAACTATAATTCCATCCATTAATCATAAAATCCATATTTTTTTAATAAATCTGATGAAGAAATTCAATTAGTGCATACAATAAAATGTCACCCAAACAAGAGGTAGTGTTCTCTAGTATGTTTTTATATTATATTTCTTATTCATTGTAATTAAATTATTCTTAAAATATTCTTATTAAATAAAATATTTATATTCAATATAATATTATTTTATTATTTTAGTTTAATAAACAAAATATTTATCATCTTCCATCAATTTGGTTATGAAATTATCATTCATGGGTACGGTGGTCAACCACCTCATGAACCAATGTCATTCATTTTTTCATTTCCAACCATCATGGTTCGATTTGATGACTATTATAAAGTATATAAATTTTATATATTATAATATTATAACTATTGATTCATTATATCATAATTATCTTTTTAAATTTTTATTCTGTAGGGGTTATTATAATGCCGCTTATTTGGGGGAGGGCTACCTCATTGCGAAGCGATGTGATCCGATTTTTATGTGCACTTTACATGGAACATTATAAAGATACATTTTATCAATATATGTGATTAAAATGAAATAATAATTATAATTATGATATATTATCACTTTTAAAATACAATATTTCATTTTATTTCATACCATTTTAATCACTAAATTAGGATAACATTGCTCATGTACGTGTGGACTTCCATATTCAAGAAGTGATGCGACTCTCTATAATATCAACAAACAAAATTGTGGATAAATATAAATATATTAATGAAATAATATGTTATTTATGATATAATTATTTTTCTTGAATGTTAAAATATTACATATATTTCATCTATAAAGATCATTGAAAATGGAATTGTTACTCAGTCCTACCTACATCCTACTGTCTCCATGATTCTAACATAAATCATTTCATAGAACCACCATTATTAATTGGTTCTAATAAATTTAAATTGATATATAATGATTATAATTATATTATTATTATTATTATTATATAGTTGATATAACCATATTATATTAACAAGAACTATAAATTGCAAAGTTAATCATTTTTTAGAAAATAGGAAAATTAGCACCCAAAACAATTTAAATAATGAAATATTTTTTATAAACATTTTATATGATGAAATCAAATGATTTTGCTTGATATTATAAAAATTAATATGGATATTAATTATTTAATAAAATGTTTTAAATCACTATAAATAATGTTATGCACATTTAACCATAAGGAACAATGAGGTAGGGGATTTAATACATCAAATTTCATTCACTGGTTTAAACTTCTTCTTCAATGATTAGGTGATGATAATATTATGTGTGAAATAAACATTGATTATTTTATGGAATAATATCTAATTATTATATGATTATATAAATTTATACACAATGTAATTTCATTTATTGACATCATAGATAAGATCATTTTAAAGGATTTCTAGTCATTATTTTTTGGGGGAGACATGTGAAAATACACCGATATTTTTAAGTGTTTTATATAAAAATAACAATTTTTATATCATCAATACCAAAATTTTAATGATATATTATTTTCAACGTTATGTCATGATTTATAGGGTATTACAATTAAAAATATTACTAATGAATTGAGAGATTTTTGTTTTACTTTTCATTTTATGATAATTATGTCATATTGAACATCTATATTTTTTATGTGGTTTATATAAAATATATTTGAAATTTAATATCATGAATTTATATATGATCATGATATATTATTTTTAGCTTAATTTTATCCTTTTGGGATTTTATAACTCAATATTACCATAGTGGTAAGAGTTTTATGTTAAAATCTATTCTTTTACCAGGATTATTTTTGATTAACTCTCTATTGTTGAAATTTTATGATATAAATCACAAATATTTTGATGAATTTTATTATAAAAAAAATATTCCACATATTTTAATGAAATTGTACAATTTTTTAACCCTTTTTTAATTTAAATAGTTGATAATTGTTTTAGAAAAATCATCTTCTTTTCTCTTTTCGGTCTAAAAACATGTTTTTTCTAAAAAAATATTTTCCATAAATGTTTTTAAATATTATATATCATTCATATTTAGTTTATAAATTTATTTTTTTGGAATGTTTTTATTTTTATCAAATTTTTTAAAACTAATCTTCATTTATTCCAAATAATGACTATTAATATTTTACTAAATATATGAAAGGAATCTTTATTTTAATATGAACGACATGAACAAAATTTTCTACCAAAAAGAACATTAATTTATTTGAATAAATATTTATATGATTTGTAGTTTATTTTAATATAAAAAGATTTAAAAAATGCATTGACAACTAATTTTTTAAAATATAAAGGATAATTTTTCAATGAATTTTATAAATGATTGTTAAATGTTCATTTATTTGTTTCCAAGGTTGTTTTCAACATGGAGTATCTTCTCATTTTTATTTATTTTTTAGTATTTTAATATGATTTCATAAAAAATGATATTTTCCCCCAAAAATATTTATTATTATTTTAATGGTTCTTTCATTCATCAGTTTTAATAACTAATGTTGTGACTTTTTCTCCAATGGGGTTATTACTTATTGATGATACCTAAATTCATACTATGGATTGATTATGATGATTTCAAAGAGATTTATATGGAACTAATTTCTCCTCCTTGGGATAAAAATATTTCAATGTGATTGTTATGGAAACCATTGACTTCAATTGTTTAATAATGTTTTAATGTGATTTTTTATTGGACAGATATTTTTTCCACAGGTTAATCTTGTTTAAAATATATTGTTACGGAACCCATTTTATTTATGGGATAATCATGCTATTAATGGAATAAGGATTTTTATGAGTTTTATGATGGTATATACTCTAGAAAAACTGTAATTTAGAGATAGTTTTCACATGCAATTTTTAAAAACGTTGCAAAATGATAGACTTTTCCAAAAAAAGGCACTAAATTAGCGATGTTTTCAAAAAATTATTTCCACATTAGTGGAGTTTCGTGGAAATGTCACCAAATTAGAGAAATGATATATATATATATATACATAAATATATATAAATATTGAAACATGTATGAAAACACACAGATACACACACACACATAGATATGTACATATATACATATATTTTTAAATATATATATTTACACACACATATATATATAAGGTATATATATTAATTTTAGTCACATTTTTTAGAAATTGTCGCTATTTTAGTGAAATTTTTACAAGTAATTTAAAATGTGGATAATTAGTTATATTTATATTTATAATTATATATATCTATACATAAAGATATATATTCCCCCCCCACCCCCACACACACACATATATTTAAACATATAAGCATAAATATATATATAAACATTTATATATATATATATATAAACATATATATATTAATATACAAAAAATAATATATTATATATATATTCACATATATATATATAATATAAACACACAAAAATTGATACATATATGTATAATATAAACAAATATATAAGTAAACATAAAATACAAACATATATATATTTATGATATAAACATAAAATATAAACATATATATAATATACAATATAATAATATATATAAAATATAAACATAAAATAAAAAAAACACACACACAAACACATATATATATATATATATATTATAATATAAACCAATATATGAACATTAAATATAGAATATAAGATATAAACATATATATATATATATATATATATTAATATATGTATATTAATATTTAATGTGTATATATTATTAAATATTAAATATTGAAATGAAATTATATAAATACATATATATAAATAAATAATACAATTAAATATTTAACTTTTAGTCATGTTTTTAAGAAAATGTGATTATTTTAGTGACATTTGTAATTAGATTATAAAAAGTGGCTTATTATATATACCCACACATATAAAGACATATATATAAAGATATATATATATTATTATAAACATATAATATACATATGATATATTCACATATATATATATATTATAACCCCATATATTAAATATAATATAGACCTATATATATTATAAATACATATATATATATATATTAATATATGTATATTAACATAAATAAATAATGAAATATTATTATTTTTTAAATGATAATATATATATATAAGAAAATACAATTATTTTCCAATAAATCAATTGGGTGTGTGAGTAGAGTCATTACCTGAGAGCTGATTGTAAAGACCTGTAAATTTCAAGGAAATTTTTTTCTTATTTTTTTGGAGTTTTGCGAGTGCGTGGTTTCTGACGACACCTGATTCCGAGGCCCGGTGTTCCCGGAATCAATTTCCGAAGTTTATCTCAGGAACGTTCAGTTGTAACACCCCAATCTTCCACGATATACTTCTCTTTGAATAATACAATAGCGTGTGTTGTACGAAACACTGAGTTTAAGTACACCACGACTTACCAAACTAGCCGTTCAAAAGACGTTATGGATAGTATTAAATAAATTTTAAATATAATATTATCCTTATAATTTTAATCCATATTATGAGTTTCTAAGACATGATATATAAACAAATTCATTTTTTTCAGATAAAAGAAGTATTTTTCAAAAAATGAAATTTTACCGCCTTTTAATGGCGAAGCCTTTTTAAAACCAATATTTGAAACTTTTATATATTAAATTTGAAAAAATGAAATTCTTCTTTAGAATCGGGACATAATAATTTAGTACCAATAATGTTTTGGTGTCTTTCTGATAACTTTCATATTTGGGTGAATAGTGAAAAATACTATATTTTAACTGAAAACAACTTTTTAAATCAAATTAATTTATATTATTAAATTATACATTTTAATGGTTTGGAAGTATAAATAGATTATATTTTTACAATTTAATCCAATGATGGTCATTTTAAGTAATTTCACCTTGAAATTGGACATAAACAGGTGTCAAACTTTTGATAGTTATTATTTCTTAAAAATACGCCTTTTGGTTTCGAAAGCGGGGATCAATTTTAAATTAATAAATGCAACTTTTATGTTTTGAATTTGGGAAAATAGACTTCATTTTTTGATTTGGAATAACTAAATTATCCTAGAGTGAAATTTTGGTACTTTTCGGATAACTTTTATATTTTGATGAATAGTAAAAAATTACTAAATTTTAATTAAAAACAAATTTTTTAATCGAAATAATTAATAGTGAAAAATTATGAATTTGAGTGGTTTTAAATTATATTTAAAATATATTTTTACCATGTAATACAATGTGGGTCATTGAACATAATTTCACATTTAAACCAGACATAAACAAGTGCCAATCTTTTGATAGTTATTATCTCTTAAAAACACGCTTTTTATTTTAACAACGGGAATTAATTTTAAATTAATTTCTGCCACTTCTGTGTTTTGAATTTGGAAAAATGGATTCCATATTTGGAATCAGGATTTTCATATTATGTGAATAGGTAAATTTTATTTTTAGACATTTTGAATAATTACTGCGGTAAATATTTTATTTACCATGGTTAAGGGTAAATCCGGTAAATAAGGGTTAAACAAATAATATTATAATAATAATAAATTACCCTAAACCATGTCCTAGCCTTATTTTTTGATAAATTTTCGACCATAGGCATCTTTGGGTCGATTTTGGGACCCCATGGAGCCACTTGTAGGTGATAGGGACACTTTATTTTAATTAAGTTAAAATGATTACAAAAATGACACAAGCATATATCTTTTAGCAAAACAATTTTTACATATGGTTATATATGTTGTATTTTAGACTATAAAGATTAATTATAAAGATAAACAGATTTACTACATAATTATATTTTATTTATAATTTATAGACATCAAAAAGTTAATTTATTTATGACACAATGGTGATGCAGTATTTACCATAATAGTGAAAAATTTGAATAATTGATATTATAAATACCCAAATAAATATAATTTGAGACTTTTATTGCATTAAACTAATTTTCTAGGTTAATATGACATATTAGGATTTATTTAATTAACCTTTTTTAAGTAATAATTATGTTATGTGTTTCACAAAAATCATCTATTGAATAGTGTCAAAATTGACATAAAAGGGTTTTTAAAACAAATATTATATTATTAATTGATATTAAATTCCTAAAAATCTAAGGTTCGGCCAAGAAACTTATATTATGATAGGTGTATCATTAATGGACCACTTGGGGGTCTCTTGTATGTATATGGTAAGTTTATTAACCATATAATATAAAAATACAAAGAGACATTGTAAAAGTGAACCTAATTAACTAAGAGTTAATACTTAAAGATAAGGTTAATATAATGACCCAAAACTGTCTAAATTCTATCGGTTGAGTGTTTTTCGACCCCTCCCCACCTTAAACTTTAAATAATAAACTTTGTAGCTATTAGAAATCGAATATGAATTTATTATAAATTAATATTTCTAGCTTTTCCAAAGGTTTCCCTCACCCCTCTTATAAAAGGGCACTCCTCCTTCTCATTTCTTCACACCTTCAAAGCCTTTTGGTTCGGCCAAACCCTGAACAAATACTCTCTCAAGTTCCCTCACTACAATCTAGAGACCTTAGTCTGATTATAAAGCCATCTTAAGGATCCCTTTTGATCAAATAAAAAGGAAGAACCCGAAGAAGAGGTAATGTTTTCACCACCCCTTTTCAATTTCCTTTCTTCTTCCACTTCTTCTTTCTTTGTTATTACCATTCTAAAATAATAACTCCAGTATCATATATATTCTGTGATTTTATTATAAATATGGTACAACCATATTCAGTATTCTATCCACCCTTTGAATAACATGTCACCACACGTGCGTACGTACGGCTTACCGTCTCCACATCGTGGTGTAATTGTTATTCAATATATTATTATTTGGATGGGTATAATAATGATGTGTAACTCATGTAAATAATAAATATAACATGATAATTATTCTTTATATATAATATACCATCCAATTATATATTATTTTAATATCAAAAGAATGATATTGTCGCTCGTGCGTACGTACGGACTACCGTCTCCACGAATGCGATGAGATTCATTTTCCCTCGTATACATTCAAGTATTATTCTCATTTGATGATTAAAAATAATATTTAATGACTTGATATCATTATGTATATGAATAATATACATCCCGTTAATAAAAAAATATGGCTGACATAATAAAGAATATAAAGTAAAATGAACCCGTTAACACCCGAAATGACGATAATTCTAAGATATTATTAACAAATCAATGTTAAAAGATCATATATGATATCATATTAATGAATATGATTCTTTTATAATTAAATAAAAATTATTTCACCATTATACACGAGTTTAACCTACCGTCTACCAAGGAAAAAGTACAAAGTAAGGGGTTTCTAATCTCGCTTTTAATTTCGTGAGATTTCCATTATTCACCACTTATTTATTGTATGTGGTGTGTGTACTGACCATGATTGTATTCATTGTCTAATATACTCTAATTTATGGATATTTACATCATCATTGTATGACCCTTCTTTCATGGGTGTATGTTTCGTAAGTTACAAAATTGATAAGGGAATTTGATATTTCAATTTCCACTCATTCGGCTTTACGCATACTTCATTGATTATTTTACTCCATGATTATGTGTGGAATTACTATTCATTTTATTATGTCATATTTTCCACTCCCCTTTATGTGGATATAATTTTGATACACATAATCACTCCATTGATAAATTCTCAAGTGATCGGTATGAACTTGATAAGAGTAATTTTAACTCAATCTCCATTTATTGAGTTAAATATCCAATTCATTGGTGTTGTTTTTACAAGAATATGTGTGAATGTCATATAATTGATTTAAACTAAATATTAAATCATATTGAGTGTATTTATATTTTTCACACATAATTATGTCATTGATTTAACCTTAACCTAAGGATACGGCCTTTATGAGAGATTTCATCTCAATTTAAATTCCATTGAGACTTCTTTGTTGTTATACACCAAATCACTTTTATGTGGTGTATATAATGTACTTTGACATAGTATATCATGAATCCATTTATTCTCATGATATTACAAATTTTTGATTACCTCAATTATTTGTATTTATGTGTTGCTCTTTTGGTTATAATCTCTAACAAAAATACCATTTTTAAATGTTTTAAAGACTTATTCTTCTAAATCGTTCTCATTAATGTCCATGTTTTAAAGAAATAGTTTTAAGGATTTATTTATATAGACATTAAAGTTTTAAAATTAAAACTCCTTTTAAAATTTTCAAAGTGGTATGGGAAACTTTGATTCAAAAATCTATTTTTAAATGGCTTCTTGACAAATAGTGTGACTTTTAAATGTTTTCAAAAAAAGGGGGATATTTCTCTCAAATAGTTTTGGTGATTATTTTCATCTATGTCAACATCCTTCATTATTCTTGATTGAGGTTAATGTGATACAATAAAATCTTCCATATTGTATCGAATGAGTTATGTTTGACTGTGGATGTGCTATTTTTATACCATTCATGGTTTGTGGTAAAAGTATTGACATTTCGTATGCTAGTTTTAATACGAATGTTTATGTTATGTTTAAACCTCTTCATATGAGGAATGAATTGGACTTAATAAGTGATGGGTGGAGCCTGCTATAGCTCCTCGATGCATCGGTAGGTCTCATGAGACAAATTAGTGTCTTGGCAGAAGGCCTTGGAAAAATCTTAATTGTAGTCTTGGCACGAGGCCTTGGCTATGTGGTTATGATAGTCTGGAATTATGCATTCCATCATTATGAAAGTGGTTATTGATATTTCATGTGATTGTTCAACTAGAAGAATATCCATGTGAATAAGTAAATGGAATTATTTCATTTTATATTTTCCATATTATGCTGAAGTTCAAGTTTAAAAGGCTTTTGTTTTAATTATAAATTTCATTAAGTGTTTATTCTTATCTATGAAAGCTTCTGCTATAATGTTATCCTCACTGAGCATCTGAGCTCACCCCTTTCAATGTTTTATTTTTCCTAGGATTATGAAGAAGTAATTTATGAATGATCTGCAGGGATAGTATGAGGGGATATGAAGACAAGATGTTTTTTTTATGTAATTTAAAACTTTATGATTGTATCTAGTGTTTCCAAGGATACTAAACTAATCGGTCTTTCGAGACTTGATCTTTATTGTGATCATGCCAATGTTATGTAATAATGCACAGACTCTGGGTAACTGGGGTCGGGGAGTTACAGTTGGTATCAGAGGAAGTTTAGTACAAACCTTGGAAACTGTATTTAGATAAACTCTGATTAGAGCACATAGACTTAAGATTAACTTTGAGGATTAGTATAGAATAACTTCCTAGAATTTTGGTATTGTAGAGATTTTGTGAGTTTTCCCAGCAATACATCCCTGTCTAGATACAAGCAAGTAGAGGCGGCTCTAGCACAAATGTACCTAGGTGTAAAACCTGAAAACACCGCTTTGAGATAGACTCGAACGGGAACTGGTGCACGACAACGGGCCTTGCTGCACTCTTGGTTACGACACTCCCGGGGGATATGCTTAGGATAATTTACAAGTTCTTTACAAACCGATTTAAAGTAATATATATATAAGATGAAAGTAAATGACCTTGGTTAATCTTAATGTGTTTCAAATTTAGAATATGGTGACATGTTAATCTCTAAATGATTTTATGACTACTGTTACTCACACAATTCTTTCTGGTTTTAGTCAATGGCTAGATTCCAAGGAAGTCATGGTGACTTTCAGAATGATGTACAAGGTGGGAACGGTGGTGGAAATGAGAAACAAAATAGAATGTTTATAGGTGTAAAAGATATCGTCTTTATGCCAAATCAGTTTTCCAAAAATATGATCAACAACATATATATTAACCAACTCCCGGACTCAACAAGGAAGAAAAAGGTGATGAATGATAAGAGCTCCAGTAATAGAGACCATAGAGAAAAGAACCCTCAATTTCCATCATGCAAGAAATGTGGTAGGAGTCACCCGGGAAAGTGTCTCAATGGGACCAAGAAATGCTTTATGTGTGGTAAGGAAAGACATAAAGTGAATAATTGCCGAAGAAAAATGAATAGAGCTATGAAACAAGATAAAAATGGTCTCAAGAGTCCATTTACAGTCATTTGCCATAAATGTAGGGGACCTGGCCATTACCCGAGTGAATGCCCTATTCAATAGGATATTTTCTTGGTCAAAGAAAAATCTATGTGGAAATAAATGGTTGGATAAATGTTTAAAAAGTTTTAGTGCTCCTTGTTGATGGGTTTACTTTGGAATAATTTTATCTTGTATTTGTAACCCTACAGTTTGACATATGAGAATGATATTTGAGGAAGAATTAACTCTTCTCTTGTGGATATAGTTATAAATAACCATTTCGTTTTATATGGTCATTGGGTTTGAGACAATTATAAGTTATTATAATTTGGGATGAAAATGCAAGGTATGAGATAAGATTTGTGGTTAAATTATGTTATGGTTATTTTGAGGAATTTATCTCATTTTTTGTAATGTTATAAAGCATAGTTTTTGAAAAGGACAACACGTAGACCGCGTGACAACCCGTCGCGTCAGACAAAGTTGTGGGAATCGAACCCACAACCAAAGTGCGATTGGAATTTATCGCCTACCACTATACTACGTGAAGTCCCCGGTTAGTGTGACTACTATTTTTAGTTAAATTATTTTATTGATCAATAATAATTTGATTTGGGATCTTATGTATTATCAAATTATTACCCTTATTATAGGAAAATGATTTGGTGATTAAGTGATAGATGTTATTTCGGAAGTTGTTCGCTTTGTTGTGAACACTATATGCCCAAGGGAAATAGAATAGTATGGGATTTCATTTGAGGAGTAATGGTGGATTTTTATCTATGTTTTTATTATGGATTTATAGTGATTTGGGTTGTTTATGGAAATGATTAGGTTAATTACTTTTAAGTATGTGACTTTAAGAGTATTTCATGTCATTTGGAGATACAATTTAACGTGGAAGACTACATTCTTATAAGTTTTGAATTTCAATATTATTTTGGATTATATTGAAGGATTTTAAGGACAATTGATTATTGAATAGTATTTATTTAACTTTGACATATTTTTGGTTTAATTTTGGAAATTAAGATTTGTGTTTATTTCTCTCAAAGAATATCCTTTTGGGGGATCATTAGATCTTTTACTAACCATTTTGGTTTTGATTAATCTCTAAAGACAATGTAAATATATAGTTCATCCTTCATGGATCATGTGATTCTATAGAAGTTTATTATAGCTCTTCCAGTGTGACCAAGCCTTCTTGAATACCCATCGTTTAAAAAAAATGAGTTCGTGGTGGAAATTTATTAAAGGATGAAACTCTACTTAAAATGTAAGTATATATCTTTATATTCTTAGTCAATATCATAAATAAATTCCTCATCCTTATGTAATGTAACTTAAAACAGAAAAATGTTGTCCGTTTACTTTCCTGCTAGGAGACTAATGGTCGTTTGTCCCAACAAAAGTGTGTGGTTTTATTATTGTTAACTTTCTCCTAATCATGATTTCTATCCCTCTCTATCAGAACTTGACACTTAGTTTATCATCCATATCCATGTTTTCCTACATGGAATCCGAGTATGGGTTATCATGGTTGACCTTTATACCTCTCTTTATTTCATTTAAAGTGATAGTTTTGTTGACTCTTTTTCTGATGTGGGACTTTCCATTCTCAGGCCGAATTTAAAATTGCGAGGACGCAATTTATTGAAGGATGGGTGAATGTAACACCCCAATCTTCCATGGTATACTTCTCTTTGAATAATACAATAGCGTGTTTTGTACGAAACACTCAGTTTAACTACACCACGACTTACCAAACTAGCCGTTCAAAAGGGGTTATGAATAGTATTAACTAAATTTAAAATATTATATTATCCTTATAATTTTAATCCATATTATGAGTTTCTAAGACATGATTTATAAACAAATTCATTTTTTCAGATAAAAGAAGTATTTTTTTAAAAATGAAATTTTACCGCCTTTTAATGGCGAAGTGTTTTTAAAACCAATATTAGAAACTTTTATATATTCAATTTGACAAAATTTAATTCTTCTTTAGAATCGGGACATAATAATTTTGTATCAATAATGTTTTGGTGTCTTTTTGATAACTTTCATATTTGGGTGAATAGTGAAAAATACTATATTTTAACTGAAAACAACTTTTTTAATCAAAATAATTTATATTGTTAAAATATACATTTTAATGGTTTGGAAGTATAAATAGATTATATTTTTACTATTTAATCCAATTATGGTCATTTTATGTAATTTCACCTTGAAATTGGACATAAACAAGTGTCAAACTTTTGATAGTTATTATTTCTTAAAAATACGCCTTTTGGTTTCGAAAGCGGGAATCAATTTTAAATTAATAAATGCAACTTTTATGTTTTTAATTTGGTAAAATAGACTTCATTTTTTGATTTGTAATAAAGAAATTATCCTAGGGTGAAATTTTGGTACTTTTCGGATAACTTTTATATTTTGATGAATAGTAAAAAAAATTAATACATTTTAATTAAAAACAACTTTTCTAATCGAAATAATTAATAGTGATAAATTATGAATTTGAGTGGTTTTAAATTATATTTAAAATATATTTTTACAATGTAATACAATGTGTGTCATTGAACATAATTTCACATTTAAACCAGACATAAACAAGTGTCAATCTTTTGATAGTTATTATCTCTTAAAAACACGCTTTTTGTTTTGACAACGGGAATTAATTTTAAATTAATTTCTGCCACTTCTGTGTTTTGAATTTGGAAAAATGGATTCCATATTTGGAATCAGGATTTTTATATTGTGTGAATAGGTAACTTTTATTTTTAGACATTTTGAATAATTACTGCGGTAAATATTTTATTTACCATGGTTAAGGGTAAATCCGGTAAATAAGGGTTAAACAAGTAATATTATAATAATACTAAATTACCCTAAAACGTGTCCTAGCCTTATTTTTTGATACATGTTCGACCATAGGAATCTTTGGGTCGATTTTGGGACCCCATGGAGCCACTTGTAGGTGATAGGGACACTTTATTTTAATTAAGTTAAAATGATTACAAAAATGACACAAGCATATATCTTTTAGAAAAACAATTATTACATATGGTTATATATGTTTGATTTTAGACTATAAAGCTTAAATAGAAAGATAAAAAGATTTACTACATAAGTATATTTTATTTATAATTTTTAGACATTAAATAAGTTAATTTATTTATGACACAATGGTGATGCAGTAATTACCATAATAGTGAAAAATTAGAATAATTGATATTTTAAATACCCAAATAAATATAATTTGAGTCTTTTATTGAATTAAAATAATTTTATAGGTTAATATGACATAATAGGATTGATTTATTTAACTTTTTATTAAGTAATCATTCTGTTATGTGTTTCACAAAAATCAATTATTGAATAGTGTCAAAATTGACATAAAAGAGTTTTTAAAACAAATATTATATTATTAATTGATATTAAATTCCTAAAAATCTAAGGTTTGTCCAATAGACATATATCTTGATAGGTGTATCATTAACGGACCACATGGGGGTCTCTTGGATGTATATGGTAAGTTTATTAACCATATAATATAAAAATACAAAGAGACATTGTAAAAGTGAAACTAATTGACTAAGAGTTAATACTTAAAGATAATGTTAATATAATGACCCAAACCTGTCTAAATTCTATTGGTTGAGTGGTTTTTTACCCATCCCCACCTTAGCCTTTAAATAATCAACTTTTATCTATTATAAACTGAATATGAATTTATTATAAATTAATATTTCTAGCTTTTCCAAAGGTGCCCCTCACCCCTCTTATAAAAGGGAACTCCTACTCATTTCTTCACACCTTAAAAGCATTTTGGTTCGGCCAAACCCTGACCAAATACTCTCTCAACTTCTCTAAATACAATCTAGAGACCTTAGTTTGATCAGAAAGCCATCCTAAGGATCCCTTTTGATCAAATCAAAAGGAAGAACTCCAAGAAGAGGTAATGTTTTCACCACCCCTTTTCAAGTTCCTTTATTCTTCCACTTTTTCTTTCTTTGTTATTACCATTCTAAAATAATAACTCCATTATCATATATATTCTGTGATGTTATTATAAATATGGTACAACCATATTCAGTATTCTATCCACCCTTTGAATAACATTTCACCACACGTGCGTACGTACGTCTTACCCTCTCCACGCCGTGGTGTAATTGTTATTCAATATGTTATTATTTGGATGGGTATAATAATGATGTGTAACTCATGTAAATAATAAATATAACATGATAATGATTCTGTATATATAATATACCATCCAATTATATATTATTTTAATATCAAAAGAATGATATTGGCGCTCGTGCGTACGTACGGACTACCGTCTCCACGAACGCAATGAGATTCATTTTCCATCGTATCCATTCAAGTATAATTCTCATTTGATGATTAAAAATAATATTTAATGACTTGATATCATTCTGGATATGAATAATATACATCCCGTTAATAACAAATATGGCTCACATAATAAAGAGTATAAAGTAAAATGAACACGTTAACACCCGAAATGACAATAATTCTAAGATATTATTAACAAATTAATGTTAAAAGATCATATATGATATCATATTAATGAATATGATTCTTGTATAACTAAATAAAAATTATTTCACCATTATACAGGAGGTTAACCTACCGTCTACCAAGGAAAAAGTAGAAAGTAAGGGGTTTCTAATCTCACTTTTAATTTCGTGAGATTTCCATTATTCACCACTTATTTATTGCATGTGGTGTGTGTAATGACCATGATTATATGCATTGTGTAATATACTCTAATTTATGGATATTTACATCATCATTGTATTATCCTTCTTTCATGGGTGTATGTTTCGTAAGTTACCAAATTGATAAGGGAATTTGATATTTCAATTTCCACCCATTCGTCTTTACGCATACTTCATTGATTATTTTACTCCAAGATTATGTTTGGAATTACTATTCATTTTCTTATGTCATATTTTCCACTCCCCATTCTGTGGATATACTTTTGATACACATATTCACTCCATTGAAAAATTCTCAAGTGATCGGTATGAACTTGATATGAGTAATTTTAACTCAATCTCCATTTGTTGAGTTAAATATCCAATTCATTGGTGTTATTTTTACAAGAATATGTGTGAATGTCATCTGATTGATTTACACTAAATATCCAATCATATTGAGTGTATTTATATTTTTCATACATAATTATGTCGTTGATTTATCCTTAACCTAAGGATATGGCCTTTATGAGAGATTTCATCTCAATTTAAATTCCATTGAGACTTATTTGTTGTTATAAACCAAATCACTTTTATGTGGTGTATATAGTGTACTTTGACATAGTATATCATGAATCCCTTTATTCTCATGATATTAAAATGTTTTTATTACCTTAATAATTTGTATTCAAGTGTCGCTCTTTTGGTTAGAATCTCTAACTAAAATACCATTTTTAAATGTTTTAAAGACTTATTCTTTTAAATCATTCTCATTAATGTCCATGTTTTAAAAAATAGTTTTAAGGATTTATTTATATGGACATTAAAGTATTAAAATTAAACCTCCTTTTAAAAGTTTCAAAGTGTTATGGGACACTTTGATTCAAAAATATATTTTTAAATGGTTTCTTGACAAATAGTGTGACTTTTAAATGTTTTCAAGAAAAGGGGGATATTTATCTCAAATAGTTTTGATGATTATTTTCATCTATGTCAACATCCTTCATTATTCTTGATTGAGGTTAATGTGGTACAATAAAATCTTCCATATTGTATCGAATGAGTTATGTTTGACTGTGGATGTGCTATTTTTATACCATTCATGGTTTGTGGTAAAAGTATTGACATTTCGTATGCTAGTTTTAATACGAATGTTTATGTTATGTTTAAACCTCTTCATATGAGGAATGCATTGGACTTAATAAGTGACGAGTGGAGCCCGCTATATCTCCTCGATGCATCGGTAGGTCTCATGATACAAATTAGTGTCTTGGCACAAGGCCTTGGAAAAATCTTAATTGTAGTCTTGGCATGAGGCCTTGGCTATGTGGTTATGATAGTCTGGCATTATGCATTCTATCATTATGAAAGTGGCTATTGATATTTCATGTGATTGTTCGACTAGTAGAATATCCATGTGAATAAGTAAATGGAATTATTTTTAATTTTATATTTGCTATATTATGCTGAAGTTCAAGTTTAAAAGGCTTTTGTTTTAATTATAAATTTCCTTAAGTGTTTATTCTTATCTATGAAAGCTTCTACTATAATGTTATCCTTACTGAGCATCTGAGCTCACCCCTTTCAATGTTTTATTTTTCCCAGGATTATGAAGAAATAATTTATGAATGACCTACAGGGATAGTATGAGGGGATATGAAGACAAGATGAT
The DNA here is from genome assembly GCA_963277665.1 of Viscum album. Classification (NCBI taxonomy): domain Eukaryota; kingdom Viridiplantae; phylum Streptophyta; class Magnoliopsida; order Santalales; family Viscaceae; genus Viscum; species Viscum album. The sequence goes on along the minus strand of OY728135.1, from coordinate 1,539,803,142 downwards.
TTTTTATGTAATGTAAAACTTTATGATTGTATCTAGTGTTTCCAACGACACTAAACTAATCGGTCTTTCGAGACTTGATCTATCTTGTGATCATGCCAATGTTATGTAATAATGCACCGACTCTGGGTAACTAGGGTCGGGGCGTTACATCAGTGAATGAACAAGCGGGTTTTTCTAACTTTTTAACCGGTGCTCGGAATCGAAATCAGAGGGCACCGATGAAACAGCAGCACCGGTAGTTGCTTAGGAACACCTTTTTTGGAGTTGTGTTTGCTTGGGTGTGGTTATTAAAAAAAAGGGGTTAACTAATGAATAAAAATAAAATTTGTACAACAATTTTTTTTTTCGTATTCTAAGTAGTTTAAACCTAATCATGGTGGTTGGAGTGGGACCCACAATATCCTAACTCCACTAGGTAGGATATTAGTGAGGTGGGGCCCACACGAGACCTACCCCCTTCAAATCCCTTAAAAACATCCCTCATGCAATTAATTAAGTAACACACCCGCACCCCTTTTAAATGCCAAGTCAACACTCGCAATTAATTGGTCAACACATGTTAATTGATTGTGATATTTTGAATTTGGAAAGGGTTGGCATAAGTAATAAAATAAGGGAAACCTTATTTTATTATTGTTGTTTTGTTGTGCGAGAAGATTTGGAAGAGGAGAACTCTAGTCTTGAAGAACGTTCTTCCTCGTTGAAGAATGCGAAGAACAACGAAGAACGCTAGTTCCTCAGAGATCGACGTCGCGACACCGTGTACCGTGACGCTGACGATCCTCTTCTCCGCGATGTCGTGTACTGCGATGCCGATGAAGCTTATGGAGCCTCATTCTGTGACGTCGTCTTTCACGATGACCTTTTTCTGTAATGATCCTCATTCGACGACTTCGTCAAGGTAGCATTTTTATTTACATATAATTTAATTCCCATATTTATTTTGTTAAAAAGAAAACAAAGATCACGGATCAACTTGTTGTCATGTTGATCTGTGAATGTTTTAATTGTGGGTTGGCAATTTTGGTATGCTTCAATTTTATTTGAGGGATTGTGGAATGGTTCGCTTCAATTTTATTTAAATAAAATTGATTATTCGTTCTTTGTAAAACCCTCTCTAATATTGGATATTTGATAGCACCTCATGACGAGTTGGTACCTAGAGGAGACGGACAGATGTGGAGTGCTGACGAGTCGGGCCCCGAGGATGATTCGTGACACTGATAGGAAACATCATCGATTCCTATGGACTTTATTTTTGAAGGGTGTTGGGAGTGTGGCTGTATTGGATGGGTGATTAAAAGGTAACTGGATGGGGGTGGGATGGTACCTTTCGGGTTGGCAAGCATGGCAGGGGAGGATATGAGATAGTGTGGTTGTGGAATGTTGAGAGGAATCACGATACTAGAAGGGGTCATGCAGGAAGGGGGTGCTGAGTGTAAGGATCATCAAAGAGACTATTTTATAATTATTAAAAATAAACATTCAAAAAAATTATTATAAAAAATACACATTTAAATAAATATTTATGATGCTTCTAAAGAAATTTGAAAGAACACCTCTGATATACCATATTTATTTACCATTATTTCTATAAAACATCAGAAAATGAGTTGTAAAAAATTAGTGATTCCCTAAAATGTCACTAATTTAGAAATGATTATTTATATATGTAACTAGAAAACATTGGCCTATGTGGTTTCAATATTAGTGAATTTTATAAGAATTTCTAATTTATCAACATTTATATGCATCTCTATTTATAGACGGTTTAAAACATATATTATTTAGGGAGACTTGTAAACATCGCTAAATTTGAAAAACCGCGTTTAGAGATGTTTTAAAATGTCTCGAATCCAAAAAAATCACTAATTAACATTTTTAGTGATACGCACTATGTAAATTATATGTGGTTCTTCGACATTTTATAAAATGGTTGCACCCAGATAACAGTGTCTGATCCCATTATAGCTTATACGATGGGTACACCCAGATAGTACCATGTGAGCAAAATATAGATTATACAATGGGTAATCCTAGATAAAACTCCAATGCATTTGGTAATGATTATTTTCTCTAGAGAATTATATAGTATGTCGACCATATGGTTATTCCAATTTTAGTTTTTCTATAAGGGTTATGTATGTGTTATATGAACATGTAATTCCAAGATACCAACATGATATTATATATTCATACTATGGGTTTATAGAGTTACATTAAATCAAGAATAATATCACAAGGATCATGATTATTGGTTCTGATGAATCATTACATTGTTAAATTATTATTCCAGGTTTCATGATTGATGATTCAAGAATTGATGGTTATGTGTTATTTTATGATTGTCTCATTTAATCTTATTATGTCGTCACAACGTTTTGCATTTATTATGGTCATTGATGACATTCACATGTTAATTCTTATTTTATCATTTCTTGAGCATTTGAAATCACCCATATTATATTTCTTTTTCCCATGGTTGACAAGAAATAATGTTTAATGAATAATTTCAATAAGGAATTTTATATGAATAATGATGATGACATAATTTGAAATAATAAATTCTAGGTAATGTGGGTGAAGTACTCAATTAATAAAATATGTAATGTTTATGTAGTAGTTTTCCATAATTCTCTAAAAATAGAAAAAAAAGTTCAATTATAATGTAAGTGATCAAATTTTTCATTTTTTTTTGTTAGGTTATGATAGAAAAAACTTTGGTCACATTTATTGGTATGAAATACAGAAATGTGATGTCTATTATTTAAACATACTATCTGAGAGTCTGGGTTTTGGGATATTATAATCAATGTTAGTATAAAGGATTAAAAAACTATGGATATAAAGAATTAGTCATGTTATGTTGTCTTATGAGTAATGGATACCATCATTGGTCAATAATATTTAGGATGATCATAAGATCAACATCTTGGACACCCCATTTTAGGTTTAAAGTGATGAGATCTTAATGTGATTAATTACACATTAAGAGATGTTTTATTATGTTGGATTATAATTAAATATTTGGAAAAAAAATTTGGATGATTTTAACTTTTTTGAAAATAATATTTATAATATTTTTAGCCTCTATTGTATATAAAATCTTTCATATTGGGGTAATTTAGGGAACATAAGTTTTATTTTATAGATAACATGGGGATTGAAAATCGAATTGGGGGATAAGTGATTAATTTTATTTCAAATGGACTTCACCATGTTTTTTCATATTAGATGTCAAGTTTGGGATAACCGTTGAGCTTAAAACATCATTAACTGTTAATGTTGTTGAGATTATTTGTGATATATGGCTATTCAATCTTGGATTTATTTTTTTTCAACTTTGAGTATTGTCATTGAATTTTGATGATTAACTAACATGTGACTCTTTATCCATTTTGGAATTTATCTTACCATATGGTTACCATATTGGTTTTCGTTAATGTATGAATATAGGTGGAATATATTGATTATTCCTTTTATGGTGATTTATCCCTTAATAGTTTATTTTAGTTATTAACATATTAAAAATTCATCCTGAATACTCATTATTTTGAGAAAAATATAAAATTATGGTTGAAAATGGAAAAGGACGAAATTATGCATATAAGGTAATTATATTTTATTATTCTTTATTTATATTTGGAAAAGTAATTCATCATCTTTAAGAAAAGGATCCTAAAAAATTGTTATCATATTACATTCATAATTGATGAATACGATGGAATTTTAAATCGTCACATATAATGATTTTTGAGGCATTTCACATTCCATTGATCATTAACATATTTGTGATAAATGACCACTATCACTCCCCATAATTATTTATGGATTTATTCCAAGTCTACATCGTTTCATGCAACCAATGTTCTCATATTTGGAAACCTAGTAATTATTATTTCAGATGAACCCTGTACTTCCTTTTCAAATTTATCAAGATAATGTTTTGTCATAAATTTTTAGAATGTTGTTTTAGAAAAATAATTTAAAATTTTCCAGTATTTTATTACTGATATAAAGGTGAAATTTTTATGAAGTAATTTATTAAATGGTGAAGGGTATGTAACACCCTAATATTTTTAATGAAAATAATTATGTTCGAGAGTGTAAATGATAAAAAAAATAGTTCAAAAAAAATATATATCGTTCAAATTATATATTTAAAAAAATTTAATGTAAAATAATATCCAATATATATATATATTAATAAAATTATGTTTATTTTACTAAATCAAACATTGAAATATTACACAAAAAAAATTATAAAAATATTTATATTAATTTTCATGAAAAAATATAATCGATAATTTTTTAAAGATTTAAAAAATTAAATAATGTATAAAATTTTTAAATCCAAATATGTAAATTTATTTTGCGTGAAATTTTTATATTTTTTTAAAAATATTGGTTTTCAGTGAATCGTGAAAATGTGATTTTTATAAAACTATCATTTCATTTAAATAAATTATTTAATTTAAAAGTTCCATTATGTTTTGAATATAATTAAAAGCTTCACATTTATAATAAATTTATATTTAATCCACTTAAATACATATTAATTTTCATTATATTGTAGTTTATTATAAGTTTGTTTTTGGGTTTAAACATGAAATTTATTTTACCCAAAATGTTTTAAAGAGAAAAATGTATATCCATTATAAATAATTAATGTAATAAATAATGATGAAATTTTTAAATGAATTTTTTAGATTATATGTTATAAAATTTTAATTTATATTCATATAATTATTTTTTATATATAGAGAGATTTAATATAAAATCATGTTGTTCTTGAAAAAATGCTATTTTTGAAATATAATTTTTTCATCGTGGGTACAAGTTTCATTTTAAATTTATTTTTTCACATATATAAAATATGTACGAAAAAATTAATAACTATTTTTAAATCGTCATATATAAATTATATTATGGTAATTTTTTATTTATTTTCTCAAAATAACAATTTTTTGATGAATAATGAAAAATACTGAATTTTAATTGAAAACAATTTTTTTGTTCAATTGATGTATAATGTTAAATTATATATTTAATTTTTTTTAATGTAAAAATATTTAAAATTTATATATTTTAAGATAATAAATTTCATTTTATTCAATTTCATTTTTAAATATGATATGAAAACATCATAAACATTTAAACATTCTTTTCATTCAAACCCCACTTTCTTGTCATGTTTGCAGAACTAATTATAATTTAAAATTATCCAATTATATAAACTAAATATTTGTCTAAAATTTATCATATGTGAATATTTAGAACTTATAACATTTAATATCACTATTTTTCCATTATTAGAACATTTTAGTGTAAATATCATTGGAGTAATTCCTTCTTTTAAAAAATTACAAGTCTGCCGCTCACCTCTCATATAGAAGGTCACCCCCTCTCTTCTACTATTAACAACTTTAAAACCCATTGGTTCAAACAATAAAATGAAAAATAACTTATATAATTATCCCTTATCCACCAATAAACCATACATTGTTCAAAAATACATCCAAATAAGTTATATTGTGGAAACCAAATGTAGTTACCCAATGAAGATGTAATGTTCTTTAATGAGAATTTTTATTTCATTTCTTCCTATGCCTCATAAAATACATATTAAACAATTATTATATATTAAACTGAGTATATTAATAAAACTATGATGATATTATAATAATTTGAAAATATGTTCATTTCTCCTAATCAATCAAATTTTTTACGAAATCATTATTTGTGTGTACGGTGGACAACCACATCAGGAACTGATGTCATTAATTTTTTCCATTAACACTTCTCATGGTTAGTTATGATGATGGATATAAAGTATATATATTATATATTTATGACATAATAATACCTATTTATTAATTCAGATATATATAAACCTTTTTTACATTCTATTGTAACCATTGTCTAAATGATTACAAAATCCTGATAATTATATTTCTAATGGGTTGTTTGTTTCATGATAGAATTTTATATTGCAATGAATTTTAATAAGATTTTGGCCATGTGATGAATAGACCCACATGTATACATGAATCGTCATCGAATATGATCCACCATTGGAATTACTCAATAATTGAAAAATCTCACAATTCAGATGAATCACCATTGAGAGGAGTCACCATTGAGATGAGTAACTACTGATAAGTGTCACCCTTAAGATGAGTCAATGTTGAAATGAGTGACCATTTAGATGAGTTAGTGTTGAGACCAGTCACCATTGAGATGATTCACTATTTAGAATGATTCACCATTGATACAAGTCACCACAAAGACGATTCACTAGTATAAACCTTCCACCAGCTGGAATCCCACTGAGTCTCACACACCACCAGACAAGATTCACTACCAGCCCAACTCACTATCTCTATGTATAATGATACAGAAGACCATGATGATGATTATTAAAATGGATCTTGTTCATATAATAACATGTATTAAAATTAATCCCTTATTCTAACACACGAGCATATGTTGATACCATGGGAAGTTTCCATCATATTATCATGTCTTCCAATTATTAGAGAAGCTTAAACATGAAATTCATATATATTTTTCATCTATTAAATATTAAAGCTTATAAAACATTAAAATATTTTACTATAGTCAGAACATAGAGATCTTATGATTCTCTGTTTTGTTATAATTTTCAGAGAACTGACTCGAACGTATCTCTAAGTTACATCTTAAGAGTCTCAAGATTCTAGGGAACATCATACCAAGAACCCCTTTATTTTCTCAACATTTACAGTTTCTCCTTCTATCTGTTTCCATAAGATATCAAGTAGTTTGTTGTTCATCCTATTTATTAATATTCATTTTCTCCCACACATTATTTAGGTAATACATGATCTTCCTTTCACTCTCATTTCATATTTCTTACCCATGATTCGTGTAAGAGTTCATTTGGTGTCATGTGATTATTTAATTCCCACATTTATTCAGGAATAGGTCACTGCAGAGCATAGAATACTAGTCAGTTGATGCTTATAACATATAATGGATTAAGATCAAGATTATATTTACATAATATACTTAGTTGTGGATGATTTCCATGTGGAAGGGATTATTTCATTACTTGAGATTGACCCTCTTATTTTATTCTATGGTGCGGTTTATTTTGGTTTTGATTTCAATTCTTCAAACTGAATTTATTTTAAAATTTATTAAAAACCAAAACATTTATAGTTAATCTTATCTAGTCTTTATATATTTATTTTATTATGTATATTTATTTCAAATGATAATTATTTTTCCATATCATTTTAATTGAGACGTAATAAAGCTTCAAGGATTATTTTTAAAGATTAAAATTATAATAAAATTATCTTTTGATTAAACAGGAAATTTTATTTTAAATCATAGGATTTTATTCAAACATTTTTTTAATGTAATTCTTTATTGGGAAATCAATCGCCTGCCTCTTGGATTACTAATTCTGACCAACATTGTGTATCAAAGTATTTGTAAAATATTTTCAAATATGATTTTATTTGTGTTTTAATGATCCTAAATTTCGGTTAGTTCTCATTTTTTTACATTAAATGTATAATAGAATAAAAGGTTCTTCTACTAATATACTGTCCATATTTAATAGAAATAACTATCCTAAATTGAAAATAAATTTTAAAATCAATAATGAACATATGGGAATCAAAATATATTTAGATATATATGATAAAAATGAGAATTACCTAAAACTTGTTGAGTTACATGTGATGATGCTTATAAAATAAATATAACAAAAATTGTAAATCCATGAAATCTCATTATTTTTCTTTAAGAGTTAATTAGTTCAATAGATTATCATCATATAAAACTACATGTGAAATTTGTGATAGATTACTTTTTTCTCAAGAATGATAAAACAATATGAAAGAAATGAGCCCAAAAACTCAAAAAATCAAATATTGTACTTTGAAGATGAAACCTAATGAGATTATTTATTATATGTATATATGTTTCAAGAAGATTGTGAATATAATAGGTTCTGTGTAAAATCTATTTTTAGACAAATATCAAATCTTGCGACTGTTGAGGTGTCTTCTGGAAGGATGGAGGGGGACATCAGTTTCTATGTGGGAATCCATTGATATTAGAAAACTAACTATAAATGAATTTATTATAAATTAAAGATATATTAAAAAAATATTAAAGTTAATATTGAATAGGAATATGAGACTAATAATAAATATATAGCCTTCATGACTAATATATCAAAATGAAGGAATATTTCAACTCAAAGATCCATTGATGAGGAATCACTGGCCGACGTGTATGAGGAGATCACTGATTCAGTCTGAAGGAATATGATATTCTATAAAAATAAGAAATTAGTTAGTAAACCATGCTATAATGTAATGTATGAAAATATAGTGAATTTTATGGAATGGAAATGATAGGACACCATAAATAAGATTACCAGTTTGTTGTGTAAAATAAATGGACATGTCAAGGATGACATTACCAAGTTAAAATATAAAAACATGAATGATGGTAAGGAATAAAATGAATTTAAATGTAATGAAATATTACTAGGGTACCTCTCAATAAATCTACAGTGACTCAAACTCAACTCATGATGAAAATCCTGATAGTGAAAATTTGTGCTATATGATAATCAAATCTAAGGTACCTACTATCTCTCCTTTATATAATACATATTACTATGTAAATAAACATAACAATAAAAATATGAAAAATAATTAAATTATTGAATAATATTATATTCAATAATATTTATTCAATGTGATTATATATCAGTAATAACCAAAAATAAACAATAAGATATATCTACTAAGGTAAAATATGACCTTACAATAAAAAAAGAAATGAAAGCTCAATTTATGAAAAAAATACTGAAATGAAATTGTTTAATGATATGTTAATGAAAGACTTATATATATTCACTAGTGTTCCAGAAACTCTCCGTAAAATACTATGAAAAATTAACTCATAAATATATTACTGGTTTAGGTTATCAACGAAGATAGAGAGGAATTGTTAAGAGAAATGTTATTCATAAGTCTAATTATGGAAATTCTGTTGGTAGTTATTATTCCACTAGACAAAATAATGATTTTATTTCAAAAAATGGAAAATATATTTTTAGTAAACCCATTAAGAAAATATGGGTTAATGATGCTCTAATCACAAAATTTTCTGTAGCAATGATAATTTTGTAATAGATATCATTTTTGAAAAAACATTGTTTTTTAGGGAACCTTCTTGAATAAAAATTGAAAAAGTATATAGTACATGGTCAACAGATATTCTAGACATATGATAGGGATTACTGCTGCTTCTTGAACATGATAAAGGATAATTATGGATATGTAACTTTGGTTAAAAATCTAAAGTGAAAATTTTTATCCTTGTAAATGTTTTTAATTACCATGCTATTTTAATTTCAAAAATATTATATGTTGAATTCAAAAAAAAATCTTCTTTTTTATTTAAAAACTATGTGATGATAGTTTTCATGTGAACATTGAAAAAATTAAAGAATTTTTTTCACTCAAAAAATTATTTAGTATTTACATATTTGAGATATGAAAATTTGTATACTGTAAATCTTGATTCTTGAAATTTTTAAAATGTATATTTTTTATGTTTAAGGAAATCTAGATTTGGCATTGAAGAATATGCCCCTATAATATTAACTCACCTATGAAGCTAAATGGGAAAGGGTTATTCAATGGTCTTACAAAACTTGATTTCCCAAATGATAAAGTATGAATCCTCTGTCAAAGAGGGGAATAACATAATGTATCTTTTAAATGCATGAAATAAGTTTCATCGTCTCAACATCTTGATTTGGTTCATTATGATTTTTTTGGACCTTCTAGTGTTTCTAGTTTAAGTTGTAAGAACTATGTCTATATACTTGTAGATGAATTTTCAAGGTATAAAATGGTATTAATATTTCTTCACAATAGTGAATACATCTTTCACATAACCGTGTATGATAGATTTTCAGAAAACCTATGTAGAAATAGGATTAAAACCTTGATAAATAATCATGGAAATGAGTTTCAATATCAATACATTAAATCCTATTTTTATGAAAAAATAGGCCATAATAAAAAAAATCCTACTCCTAGGAAACCCATAAAAATGGGTAATAGAAAAAAAATGTGACTATTAAAGATATTCTTTGGATAATAATTAATTAATATTACATACCTATCTAAATTTGGGACGAAGTTTTGATACAACCTACTAAATAATTAATATAGGTTTAATTATACCACGTTAAAAAATATCCCTTATGAGATTTGGAATAATTAGAGTCATAATGTTAATTAATTTAGTGTTATTGGTCACAAAGTATTTATTGTTAACAGTAAGGATAATATATATAACATTTCATCCTAGATAGATGAAGGAATTTTCATTGGTAATTCAATATCTAGTAAATAAAAAAAGTGTTTAATAAAAGAACCAAGACCCTAGAAGTGTTTTTTCATTTCAATATTCTTGGGATAGATACAAAAGAGACTGAGACCAATTTAAAAATCCTTGAGGATTATTTTTCAACTCTGGAAATAAAATCCATAACTATTATCACTATTGTAAAAGAAGTAGAAAAATAATCCAATCCAGATAAACATCTAGAACCTAAATCTGAACACATATAATATTATTAGGTCACCAGGCCTAACTTTATTATGGTTGTTTGTACTCTTATATGGCATACACTATAGGTTTTAATTGAAGACCTAGATAGAGGTACACAGAATATAGATTCTCTAAGAAATCAGGTTGAACATCAATAATTATTGTCCCATTTTGTACCTAAGAACATAAATGATGAAATTAATGAGGATTTATGGTTAATGTAAATTTTATAAGAAAATAATAAATTTTAAATAAATATTATTGTGAACTTGTTAATAAACTTAATTCCACCTTGATTATTGGTACTAAATGGGTGTTTAGAAATAGTTTTTATGAATTTGGAATAGTAGTGAGTAATGAGCCTAAACTAGTTGGGAAATGGTATAGTAATGAAGAAATAATATACTATATATAAAATTTTGAACCTACAGCTAGACATGAGGCCATTATAATAATACTTGATTATTCACAACATTTATGTTTCAATATATATATAATGGATTTCAAAAGATAATTCTGGAATGGGTATGCAGTTGTGGATGTTTATATTGAACTACCCACAGTTTTCAAAAACCTCATTTTCAAGATCATGTTTTGAAATTAAAAAAATAATTATATGGTTTAAAATAGGCTCTATAAGCTCAGTATGATATGTTCATCTCTTGTATTATTTTAATGTATTTTGAAAATGTATAGATATTCCTACACATTTAATAAATACAATTTCAAAGGAATTATTAGTTGTTCAAATCTATATTGATGATATTATATATCGATTTTTGAAAAATTATCATCATAATGATTTTTCAAAGATTATGAAAAATAAGTTTGAAATGAGTTTAATGGGTGAAATTAAATTATTTCATGGATTAAATTTTTTTCAAAATAAAAAACTGAATTATATTAAATCATTGAAAGTACACTAAAAAACTTTTGAATTATGTTTTGTGTGTGTATTTGTTCTCATTTTGAGGCAAACTTGAATGATTCACATTTAATTTTTTTAAAATGAATTTAAAAAACTAAAATATATAATTAATTATTCATAATTCTACCCTATGTGACAAGAATTCAACATATTTAATTATTCAATTGTGGATTTTGGGGTATGGATATTAGATAGAAAAAATCCTCTGGAACGGGCCAGATTTTGGGATGGTATATAGTTTTGGGGTGTTGTAAGAAAAAAATTCAGTTGCATTTTCTACTAATGAAGTTAAATACATTGATGTAAGTAAGTTTTGTGAAATAAAATTTGTGGATGAAATATAATATACTAGACTATGGATATCAATTAAAAAACTTCCCTATATATTTTCAAAATAAAGATACATAAACATCTCTAATAATCATGTGTATCAACATAGAAATAATGATGATGTAGTACATCAATTTTCGAGAGACCATTCTCTAAATAGTAATACAAATCCTTAATACATTGGAACTGAACGTCATGTTGGGGATATTTTCACTATGTCATTGAATTATAATTTATTAAATTACATAAATCATGAAATAAGTATGATAAATTTTTATTAAACATAAATTCATGTTTTCTAATGTTGGAAATTACCCACCATTGAAGATTACCAACATTTTGAAATTACCCAGAGTTTGTAATTACCAACCACTGGTAGTGACTGCCATTGTTAATGACTTGTAATTGGTATTGACGTGTCGTTGGTAATGGCCCACGATTTATAATGACCCCTCATTAGTATTATATCGTCATTTCTAATTTTTATTACTTGGTTAATTATTTATTTACTGTTCTTAATTTTTTTTTCTTTTTCCAAATCCATAGATGATATGTATAATAACCATTGTATAATTTCAATGATCTCACCTTCATCCTACATGATCATTAAAACTTCTCTATTTCTTATGGTCTCCTGACAGATATCGTTCCCCATACCTATCCTAACCTTCTCATCTATATCGTAATGGTTTGTGTAATTCATCTAACAATTTCATCTCATAAGGAGTCAAAACCTTAATGTAATCAAAGAATATATTCAATGATACTATTATTCGAACCACGAAAATTGAAATATTTTAATAAAATATTTCTTCCTAAGAATTAAGTAAATGATGAGTGGTTGATTTAACGCAGATCTTGTGGTCTACTACAGATAATATAATATCTTATTTTCCTAATTATATGGTTTCTATATTATAAAGGGTAGAGAATATATCGTCCATGGGTTCTAATTACACTAGTCCCCTTCCATCTATTGATATTGAGTTGATTAGATCAATTATTAGAGAAAAGATTCATTCTATTTTAAGTGATGTTTCTGATATCTCTCGACAGATTGTGAGGCCGATCTGGCATAAATGTGATCATGTGCATATGATAGTAATAGAATATATGGATGATATTAATATTGATAGAAAAAAATAAAAATTATAATTAAATATTACCTTTCTTGGATCTATACAATGCATGATCTGTAGACTCATTTCATGTTTTTGATAGAAAACCTTTGGTTGCCTCTAGTTACAATAAATTTCAAGGAATAAGTCAAATGAAGGAGATGACATTGGGTATTGAGATGTTTATAAGAATATAATAAATACTTTTTCAATGCCAATGATCAAATAGAATAAATTATTTTGTACTTCATCAATTTGATGAATATTTCCCAACGTGTGTTTGGGACAAGGGTAGTATCTCAGGTATCCATTCTAGTTAATTTTTATCTGACTCTTCCAAATTATACTCCTAATTATTTTACACTATATACTTCACAAAATCCATATGAACCACTTTTTTCTTAGGTTTCCTCTTAGTTTTTCTCTAAAGGAAGTTGTTCAGAATCTCTGGTCAATAATAATCTTAGAGCCTCCCTCTCTAAATGATGTTCATACCTCATCCACCATAGACACCTCAACCTCAACCTATACCATTTTACCTTATGTAATATATAATGGAAATGAACCTATAGTTTCATCTACCTAGGCTGAGAATTGTTGAGATTATGATTTTTTTATAAGGAACTTTGTATGACTATTTTTTATCTTGTTTTGAATATAATTGAATTACATTTAGGTTTTAAAGATATTTTCTTTTTTAAATCATTTTTTTTATCTTTCTACATACTATATTTTGCTGAAATGTTTTGATAATCTCGAATATGGGATATTGATTAAGGAATTTCTTTTCCATTTATGTTTCATTTTCATTTTTTTTATTCTTTGATGCCATAAGTATTTAATTTATTCATTTGATAAGATCTTCATTACATATGGGTATTTAACTTTATTCTTGTTTTATTCTATCATAACATACCATTGAAATATATTGAATACCATTTTTTGTTCAATATCTTTCATACCACATATATTTCATTTCATAGATACCATATTAATTTTTTATCTTATGTTTTAATGTATTAAAATATATGATCAAACTCTCAAAATGTATTCTTAAAAAGATTCCCCACTAATACATGTCATGTCTAAGATGATTAATCATTGAGATGAGTCACTATTTAGATTAGTCACCATAAATACAACTCACCATTGAGACATGTCATTGTTGAGATGAGTCACTGTTGAGATGAGTTAACATTAATATGAGTCACTATCGAGAGTGAGTAACTATTTGGACAAGCCAAAATTGAGATGAGTAACTACAATATGACCTCACACTCGATAAACTACTAAAATCCATACTTATCATTGAGCCTGACTCACATCCATACATGAGTCACCGCTGGTCTGACTCACCATCGTTACTCTAGGATATATGAATTAAATGACAATAACAGTGATATTATTGAATGTGATATTGAGAATTATTATTATTATTATTATTGTCAATATTTAATAAAGTAGTAAAATATTATAGTTTATATAAATTCTCAATAAAATTATTTTTATGATTTTGATGATTATTATTCAAATGAATCTCGTTACAGTTCTATACATTAAATGGAATCCTCCATCGTGTGCACACCATAGTGTGTGAAGATAGCTTGTTCTAGTGTGAATAAATAATACAATGTTCAACTTATAAGTTAACCTAACATGAAACATTTATACATATGTTTTGACTATGAATCTGTATATCTTATAGAACATAAAAACAATTTTCTATAACAAGAATAAAGAGAGATTACGTAGTAATTTTTTATTGAGTTTTTTAGAGATTTGGATTGAGCTTTTCACCAAGATACATATTAAGAGTGTCAAGGTACTAGATCGCATAAAAACAAGAAACCATTTCTTCATTATAAATTTAAAATTTAATTTTTTTTTCATTTACACAATGAAGAGTGTTTTTTTCTACCTATTTTTGAACATGCAGAATCTCTTGCACATTTTCCATAAAATTATTTTCAAAAATTAAATGTTAGTCTTTAGTAATTAACAAATGAGTGATATGATGTAATAAAAAGGATTGTATATGATGTTATAAATTTTAATTTTATTCTTTAATATGTTAGTGATATGATAAAAACCACAATAATGGAGGTTAAATCACATTCAAACACAAAGATGCATGGGGTTAGGGATTTCATAACTCATTATTCATTCATTGGTCTAAAATTTTTATTCATTGATTATGTCATTATTAGATTATTTGTGTCATTATTATTGAATATCTTATGTGGAACATACACTTTTTTATGTGGCTTTATTTTTGATACACATAATCATTTCATTTATAAATTTACGCATCAATGAAATGATCTTTGTATGGGATTTCTAGTCTCCCTTCTATTTATGGGGAACTTATGAAAATTCACCATTTTATTTTATGGTGTATATATGACCACATTGACATGTAATACAATTAATCCAATTATTTCCATGATAATAATGTTTAAATTTGATGTTACAATTTATTAAGGATAATGATTCAAAAATATTACTATTGTGGTAAGGGTTTTTTTGTACCAATTTACAATCAATATGTCTTATTTTTTGTTATGTACCTATCTTTTTTTATGGGTATATATCCCCTTTGATATGTAATATTATGACATTATTTATTTTCTTAATATTTTATTTTTAATTTTATAATATTTTTTCATGGGGTTTATTATTGAAATTTACCGAAGTATTAAGAGTTTTATGTTACAATGTCATCATTTACTAGGATTAGTTTTTATTAAGTATCCAACGATGAAATAATATAATATAACTCTCGTGGATTAAATTGATTTTATTTTCCTACATTTTTTTACATATTTTGAATTAAATGTAATATTTTTCCACTCATCTCTACTTCAAATAATTTAGATAATGATTTCAATAAAAATATTATTCATTTCTCTCGTTAGTGGAACATCCAATTTTATAAATAAACCATGTTTTATAAAAATGTTTTAAAAAATGTTTTTATAATTATTAAAATTATTATTTAAATAAATGTTTTCCCAGGAATAACTTTTTACAGTTTTTTTTGAAATAAATTTAAAATTAATTTTCTAAAAAATTATCGTTTGGTTTTTCCTAAATTAAAATTGGATTCATTGTTATAATGCGTACTATATCAAAAGAAATTTTCATTGTCATTAACATTATTTAAATTAATTTTTTAATATGATATTAAGGTTATATTAAAAAAAATTCAAAAAGTGTTATTATGTGTTCTTCAAAATACAGAGGATATTTTGTTGAAGAATTAATTTCAATGATTTTAAAGCTTTTGTTATTTTATTTATAGGTTGTTTTCAAAGAGGATAATTTTCACAATATATTTTTAATTTTCTATTTTCAAAAAGAGTTTTTTCAAATTAAAATGTTATTTTCCAAAAATAATTATTTAAATATATTTTAATGTAATTTATATTCACCAAATTAAAAAAAAATATTGTTATTTATTATACTCCGATGACAATATTTTTTATTGATACCACTTTATTAATTCTCTGTATCGATTAAGATTATTTCAAAGATATGTTTATAAAACAGATTTTTATTCCATGGGTTAATCATGCATCGAAGGGATTTTTATAAAACTCATTTATTATCCATGGGGTAATGATTTTCAAATATATTTTTACTAAAACCATTTCTCTTGTATGGGGTATCCATGATTCAAAGAGATTATTATGGAACACATTTTTCTATGGGTTAATTATGTTATGAAAGGAATATTGATTTTACCTAATTTTTGTAATAATGTATAAGCTCTATGTATATTATTTATGGTTCACGGAAATTATATATGATGGGTGTGACCAGATAGTACCATGTGGGCCCATTATATCATTTATGATTAGTGCATTGAGATATAACCTAGCGAGACTAATATAACATATATGGTAGGTGAGCCTGGATTAGACTCAAATTAATTTTGAAATGAGTTTTTTTATAAATAATTATATTGTAAGTCATCCATATGTTTATTCAATTTCTAAGGGTTCGAAAGGGTTCTATAAGTGTTCTATGAAGATGGTGTTCCATGATACCAAAAATTTTCATCAATCCTTTCTATAAGTTTAGAGAGTTTTATTTTGTCAATATTAATATCATGTGGATTGTGATTATTGATTCTAATGAAGGTTTATTTTGTTAAATCGATATGTCAAGTTTCAGAATTGATAATTCATGCATTGAAGTGTATGTGTTATTGTATGATTCATTAAAGAAATATAATTATGGTGGAATACATTTATGCACTAATTATGTACATTTATGATGTTATATTTATAAGGCCCCAGCCTTAAACCTCACTTAATATTGAGTTACCTCAAGAATACACGTTGAGGATCTTTTCAGGTTTAGAGTTTTAGAGAATTAGATCATAAAACTTGCATTACATTCCACATTTAAACAAAGTGGTTACATAAAATATAGTATTCATTTTTCCCATCAACGAAAACATATTTGAAAAAAATCATGAATTATTTCTTGACACTTTCTTGACACTATCATCATATCATGTACCCTTCCCTTGACCTGTGAAAAACATTTTAAAAACATGGGATGAGCATAAAAAGCTCAGTAAGGGATATAAAAATATGTAAAGGAAACATGAGTACATGTATACACAATAATCAATGAAATCATACTCTACTCATTAAATATAATCACTTTAACATACCTCATCAAATCATGAATAAATCATAGAAATCATAGGACAGAAAGGTAACTTGAGGCATTCATAACATTCTTACGTATGGAGTAACCCTTTTGGTTACGTTTGGAAGACCCATCATAGTATATTCCCTAAATCTCTTCAGATAAACCTCAACGTTTAACCCCTTCGCGTTACACAATTCATTGGAGAGCTATATCGGGCTCAACCGCCCATAGTTTATCACGGAACCACCCATCTTCATAACAATGCCCAAGAACCATAACATAATCGTATCACATAAAACATGCATAAAGGAAACATAGAATTTCCACATTTCAATCACAATATATCAATACAACACATTGGTATAATAAAAACATGATGAAAACCATTTTCAATACCAAAATAAAAGAAAAGTAAAACATGGTATTTATTTTTCATTTAAAAAAAAGTTATGGCTTGTAGAGGAAGCCGAAACTCAAATAATGGTCACGGCGGTGGAGAAGTCATTGTCACTGCATACGTACAACAAAAAAATTTCCTTTTTTAGTTTAGTAAAATGCTTAGTATAAAAAAATATTCCTTTTGGATAAACATAAAAGTCAAAGGGGTTTATACTCCGTATAAAATAAGGTTGTGTATAAAACAAAATATGCCTCAATTAAAGGAGATTGAGACGAAGTCCCACACAAAGATCATCTTTTTAAATAAAATAGATCTATTATGTGTATTCACAAAAATTACACATAAAGAAAGTACAAATACAAGATAGGACATAATAATATCATGACATAATTTGAAAGTAGGAAATTAACCCAAAACACAGAAATTGGGTTAAGAAGTTCCCTTACCTCGGGTCCGACTTGACTCGATCGTTATTTAACCTCATGAATAATAAACTTGAGTTAATTTCTACTTGATTAAGAACCTTTTTCAAGTTCATTATTCCTTTTATATCACTTATTACCATGTTATGAACACTATGTAATTATTTAAGTTAATAACGGTCATTTTAACGATCATTGGTACTTGAGTCAAAAATAAAATCTTTATAATTACAAGTTGTTCATGTATCCATTATATCCAGAGTTATACTCATGATTTAGATATCATATATAACATATATATCCATTATATAAATTCATTTATAATATTACATAACGTTTATAGGTAAGAAATGAAATGCACCGTTCATGGAGACGGTAAGCCGTACGTACACATGACCGCTACTTTCATTTCTATTTCATATTTTATGGGATGGAATCATAATTATATAAAGGTTTATTATAATTCCAGTATAATATCTATATAATACCATTAATTACATCCTTTATACGTCCCACATAGGGCATTAACAAATCAAATCACTTTGAGGGGGCGGTAGTCCGCACTTCCTAAAATGAAGATATCGTGTTTCCCATAATAGAAACCATAAATGTATACCATAAATGAAAAATACAGAAGTTTAAGTAAAACATAAACATATTATATATCATATATAAATATAGTTTCATCTTAATGGACACCTTTTAATGTGTTAATAGAATATTGAACAATCATCGTTTCGTGAGGCAGAAATTCGCCATCCACGGAAATAGTATGTTCTTTAACCATTAGATGTAGGTGTGTGTAAGTGTTGCTTGAATCCTTCTTATAACAACATAATAGTATATGGAGGATACTGGTTTTGTTACAAAATAAATGAATAAAAGGAGTTTAGAGGGTTGGATAAGCAAAATAAAACAGAAGAACACAGGAGAAAACACTACCTTTAAAACGGGTAACTCTTTTTGATTTGAGCTCAAAGCCTTCCATGGGAAGACTTCTGTGCAAAGTGAGGCTTCTAAGAGTTCCATAGTGATGTGTAGAGACAAAATGGGAAGGTTTTGGCCGATCCAAAGGCTTTGGAAGTGTGGGTAAGGTGGTAGAGGTGGGGGCCTTTTATAATAGGAGAGGAGGGGCACTCTTGAAAAGTTAAGAAAAGATACTTTGTTATAAACTGATTTTCGGATAAAAAAGGTCCCACAATTATAAATTTCGAGGATATGGTGATAAGGGTTCTAAATCCACACATCCAATAGGTTTTTGACAAGTGTAGTTCTTAGATTTTACATTATATTTTCATTTTATTTAAATTGTTAAATAATGAGGTCATCGCTGCATCATCATGGTGTCATAAATAATTTAATTTAATTAATGTCTAAAAATTAGAAACAAAATATCATGATGTAGAAAATATTTTTAGATTTATAATGAATATTTATAGTAAAAAATCTGACTTGTATAAACCCATGTAAAAATTGTTTTAATAAAACAATACATGTTTGTGTCATTTTTTCTTTAACATTAAATAAAAGGTATTAATGTCTTTATCTTACCCCAGTGGCTCCATGGGGTCCCAAAAATCGACCCATGGGTTTTCTTGGTCGGTCATGACACATCCAATAAGAGTAGTACATGTTTCTAGGTATTTCAATTTTATTATAATATCATTTTTTCCTTAAATTTCACTAATTGCCTCTAATCACGATTAAAAACATAAAAGTTACTATTCACCAAAAAATTATTTTAATCCCATTGAACCACATTTTACTTCTTAATGAAAATCATGTATGTTTGATTTTTGAAATTCAAAACACAGAGGTGGTAAAATTTCATTTAAACGAAAAAATCAGTTTTTTAAGTACCACTTAGTGGTTTCACTATTCATCAAAAATTGAAGTTTTTCAGAAAAATACCAAAACTTCACCCTAAGCTATATTTGATATTCCGAATTCAAAAATGATTTCTATTTTACAAAATTCAAATCATATAGGCTACATTAATTAATTTAATAATTAATTCCCGATGTCATGAAAAATAGCGTGTTTTTATGAAACAAAAAGTATCAAAAGATTGACACTAGTTTAAGTCCAATTTCAAAGTAAAATTAATTCCAATGACCACTATTGGATTAAATGGTAAAAATATATTCTATGTAAACATTAAAACCAATTAAAAATGTAATCTAACCATATAATTAAATTAGATGATAAAGCAGTTTTGATGTAAAATGTGGTATTTTACATTATTCATTAAAAATGAACATTGTCGGAAAAACACGAAAAATTTACCCAAATTAAATTTCAATGTCACAATAATAAATAATACGTTTATTTTGACAAATAGAGCTTATAAAATTGTCAAAAGTTTTATTAAAAATGGTTTTCCATCAAAAGGCAGTAAAACAATCTTTTAAAAATATTAGTGTATTCCATGCTTAAGATTTGATTTATTCTCATTTTAAGCCTCTAAACCACTATCTAATTCATTAATAGACATAGATAAAAAATATATATTATTCATTACTACTTGGGATGTTACATCCTTCCAGCCTTTAGAAAATTGCATCCCGCAATTTATTTACTGATCGAATAAGTGGGGGTATTTAGCCCTCATTGCATTTTCAGATTCCCATGTTGCCTCTTCAATCAAGTGGTTTTTTCACAAAACCTTTACCTGATGAATCACCTTATTCCGTAACACTTTCTCCCTGTGGTCAAGAATCTGGACCGGTTTTTCCTCATAGGATAGGTTCTCTTCCAACTGAACTACCTCTGGACTCAAAACATGAGTTGGATCTGGCATATACTTTCTCAACAGGGAAACGTGAAAAACATTGTGTACCTGAGATAAACTCAGAGGTAAAGCCACTCGGTAAGGAACTGATCCAACTCTCTCCAGAATTTCATATGGTCCAATGAACCTTGGACTTAGCTTTCCTTTCTTACCACATCGTATCACACTTTTCCATGGGGAGACTTTGAGAAAAACATGATCACCTACCTCAAAAAAGATATCCTTCCTCCTGTTGTCCGCATAACTCTTCTTCCTGCTCTGAGCTGTTCTCATGTGTTTCTGTATCAGCTAAACTTTTCCTGCCATCTCTTCTACCATTTCTGGTCCCATCAGCTTCATTTCACCCACTTCATCCTAGAAAGCTGGAGTTCGACACCGCTTCCCATATAATGCCTCAAATGGTGCCATCTGTACACTGGAATGAAAACTGTTATTATAAGAAAACTCAACCAAAGAAAGATGTTGGTCCCAACTTACCTAATAATCCATCGAACAAGAATGTAGCATATCCTCCAATGTATGGATTGTTCGTTTTGACTGCCCATCTGATTGAGGATGAAAAGCTGTACTAAAATTTAATTCAGTACCCAATGACTTATAGAGCCCTTTCCAAAAGTTAGAAGTGAACCTGGGATCACGGTGAGATACAATAGAGAGAGGAACTCCATGTAACCTGACTATCTCTTTAAGATACACATGGGAAATTTGATCTAGAGAAAAATTATCTCGTATGGTAAGGAAATGAGCAGATTTAGTCAAGCGATCAATAATAACCCATATTGCCATATTACCTCGAGGTGTCTTCGGAAATCCCATAACGAAGTCCATGGATATATTTTCCAATTTCCACTCTAGTACTGGTAAATGCTGAAGCATCCCTTTCAGTAACTATAGATATACTTTAACCTGTTGACAAGTCGAACACTTCACTGTAAAATCTTCAATATCTCTTTTCATTCCATCCCACCAGTAATACTCCCGCAGATCTCTGTACATCTTAGTATTTGCCAGGATGAACTGAAAACGGAGAACTATGAGCTTCACATAACAACTCTCTCTTCAAATGTGAATCACAAGTCACACACAATCTCTTCCCAAATATCAAAACACAATCATTATCAATGATGAATTCAGGCAACTTACCCTTCTGAACCAGCTCTACCTTTTTCTGCAAATCACTGTCTTGCTTCTGTGCTTGCTTGATTCTGTCAATAGAGAAGATTTCACTGATACCTGAAACAAAACAGAAGAACATCCTACACCAAAAACTTGTATTCCAAATTTCATTAAATCCTTAACCAAAGGATCACATTCCAAACGCAACATTTCTAATGAAGCATTACTTTTTCAACTCAAAGCATCAGCCACTTTATTTTCTTTTCCCGGATGGTAATGAATTGTACAATAATAATCCTTGATTAATTCGAGCCATATCCTCTATCTCATGTTCAATTCTTTATGAGTGAATATATACTTTAAAATTTTGTGATCAGTATATATTTCACACTTTACCCCATACAAATGATGCCTCCAAATTTTTAAAGCGAAAACAATAGCAGCTAATTCCAAATCATGTGTAGGATAATTTACCTCATGAGTTTTCAACTGACGTGAAGCATAATAAATTACCTGATCATTCTGCATTAGGACGCAACCAAGTCCTTTCAATGAAGCATCACTGTAGATAACAAATTCACCATTCCTAGAAGGTAGTGCTAAAACTGGAGCATTCACTAATATTATTTTCAACTCCTAAAAACAATCATCACATTATTTTGTCCAGATAAACTTAACACCCTTCCGAGTTATCTTAGTCATTGGACTAGATAACCGTGAAAAAATTCTATCCAATCTCCGGTAATAGCCTTCCAAGCCAAGGAAACTACGAATCTCAGTTACATTTGTGGGTCTTGGTCATTCTTGAACAACCTTTTTTTTTGCAGGATCAACAGTTATCCCATCTTTAGAAACAATGTGACCAAGGAAAGAAATTTGTTGCAACCAAAAATCACACTTTCTGAATTTCCCATACAATTTCTTTTCTTTTAAGGTTTCCAAAATAACCCTTAAATGTATTTCATGATCCTCTTTAATTTTAGAAAACACCAAAATATCATCAATGAAAACCACCACAAACATATCCAAGAACTCATGGAAAATTATATTCATTAAGTCCATGAATACAGCAGGTGCATTGGTTAGCCCAAAAGTCATTACTACAAATTCATAATGGCCATATCTTGCATGGAACACGGTATTCAGAATATCTGCTTCCTTTACCTTCAACTGATGGTACCCCGATCTCAGGTCAATCTTTGAAAAATACTGAGCTCCCTGAAGCTGATCAAACATATCATCGATATGAGGCAAAGGATATTTGTTCTTAACAGTGATGTTATTCAAGTCTCTATAATCAATGAAAAGTCTCATTGAAACATATTTCTTTTTAACAAATAAAACAAGAGCACCCCATGGTGATGTGCTAGGTCGAATGAAACCATTCTCTAATAAATCTTGCAATTGCTCCTTTAACTCTAAAAGTTCAATTTGAGCCATTCGATAAGGGGGTTTTGAAATTGGCTTAGCATCATGAACTAATTCAATAGTAAATTCAACTTCCTGATCTGGTATTATTCCAGGTAACTCTTCGGGAAAAACATCAGAATACTCATTTACCACTGGCACATCATTAATCTGAAAATTTCCTTTGTTTTCAACGATGTGTGAAAGGTAACATTCATTTCCATCTTTTATAAGTTTCTAGGCCTATTGATAAGTTATCAACAGTAAGGGTTCAATCTTGTACACAAACTAAAATTCTTTCTGAAAAGAAACTTCTTCAGCTCTATGGTCAATCATAGCATGGAAAATAGAGAGCCAATCCATACACAGGATAACATCAAACTCTATTAGAGGTAAAACAATAAGGTTCGCAAGTAGGTTCTTTCTATGGATAAGGATAGGAATATTCTTATAAATTCTTTTTCCCTCAACATTTTTCCCATGTGTTTTTACCAAAAGTTCAGGAGTCATTTCTTGAGATGGTATTCCCATTTTACTAGAAAAGTTTTCAGAGATGAAAGAATGTGTAGACCCCAAATCAAACAACACACTGGCATAATCTGAAAAAACAAAAAAAAAGTACCTGATACAACTTCATTTGATGGCCCGATATTTGCTGAAGTAGTTGCAAAGGATTTCACCACCCCTTTCTGGTTGTAGTCTAACTGCTTCCCATCACTCAATATCTTTTTCGGACACTCGTTTTCATAGTGACCCATCTCATTGTACTTAAAACATTTCACTAACTGTAAATCAAATTTGGACTTACCATCCTCCTGATCTTTTTCAGTGCAATCACGAGCCTTATGCCCCATCTTACCGCATCGGTAGCACTTTCCAAAATTCAGAAGGAATTCCCCAGCATGACTTTTACCACATTTATCAAAAACCTGTAAACTTAGTTTTCTTACCATCAGACTTTTTTGAAGAATTCTTTCCTTTCTCCTGCCACCATGGTCTCTTCTTCTGTTGGTTGTTATAGAACACTTGATCGTCGGCAAACTCCATTTCCACCTTCTCAACACATCGAACAAGCTTTTCATAACTTTTGAACTCACGAGAAGCTAATGCCCTTCGATATTTTTTCTTTAATCCTGAGTAAAAATGATTGATTTTACTATCAAGGTCTCGGATAAAATTTAGAGCATACCTTTCCAATCGAGTGAACCTGTCTTCCTAGACAGCCACTGAGTCTTCCTCTTGCCTCAATTCCAAGAATTCGTTTTCCATCCTAAGTCGAACAGCCTTAGGAAAATACATCTCAAGAAACATACCTTTGAATTCATCCCAGTCGAGAGCATCAATCTCATCAGCATCCCTGATATTTTTAACCATCGACCACCACTGATCTGCTTCACCCTCCAAAGGGTAAATAGAAAGACTAACCTTTTGATTGTCTGAACACCCCATGACATCGAAAATCTTCTCCAGTGCTTTAATCCACCCTTCAGCTAGCACAGGGTCAGATGATCCTCTGAATGATGGGGGATGTTGCCTCATGAAATGTTCCACCACTGACATATTCCTCTGTGGTTGATCTGGCTCATCTCGTGCATGTATACCACCACCATTTATCGCTTGAGTCAACTGCGCCATTACAGCAACAAACTATTCAGTTCCAATTCCGACCATCTTAGGATGCTGATTCGGAAGTTTATTTAATTCTGTATGCCTTCCTATCACTGCTTCCCTATTTCCTCTGTGGAAAACCATTCTAAACAAACATGTCTTAGATGAAGCAACATGGTAATCTTCAAATGCTACATCATTTCAATTTGACCATAAAAAAATATTTTTGGATAATAATTTAATAGAATTATAACTCCTAAAGTTATCTAAACCGACCTCTGATACCAACAATAAGTCCCCAGCCTTAAACATCACTTAATCTTGAGTTACTTCAAGAATACACGTTGATGATCTTTTCTGGTTTAGAGTTTTAGAGAATTAGATCATAAAACTTGCTTTACATTCCACATTTAAACAAAGTGGTTACATAAAATATAGTATTCATTTTCCCATCAATGGAAACATATTTAAAATAAAACATGGATTCTTTCTTAACACTTCCTTGACACTATCATCATATCATGTACCCTTCCCTTGACCTGTGAAAAACATCTCAAAAACATGGGATGAGCATAAAAATCTCAGTAAGGGATATAAAAATATGGAAAGGAAACATGAGTACATGTATTCACAAGAATAAATGAAATCATACTCTACTCATTAAACATAAGCACTTTAACATACCTCATCAAATCATGAATAAATCATAGAAATCATAAGAAATAAAGGTAACTTGAGGCATTCCTAACATTCTTACGTACGGAGTAACCCTCTTGGTTACATTTGGAATAACCATCACAGTATATTCCATAAATCTCTTCATAGAAACCTCAACGTTTAACCCCTTCATGTTACCCAATGCATTGGAGAGCTATATCGGGCTCACCCGCCCTTAGTTTATCACAGAACCACTCGTCTTCATAACAATGCCCAAGAACCATAACATAATCGTATCACATAAAACATGAATAAAGGAAACATAACATTTACATATTTCAATCACAAGATATCAATACAACATATTGGTATAATAAAAACATGATTAAAACAATTTTCAATACCAAAATAAAAGAAAATTAAAACATGGTATGTATTTTTCATTTAAAAAAAGGTATGGCTTGTAGAGGAAGCCGAAACTCAAATAATGGTCATAGCGGCAGAGAAGTCGTTGTCGCCATATACGTACGACAAAAACATTCCCTTTTGTATTTTAGTAAAATTCTTCGTATAAAAAAATATTCCTTTTGGATAAATGTAAAAGTCAAAGGGGTTTATACACCGTATAAAATAAGGTTGTGTATAAAACAAAATATGCCTCAATGAAAGGATATTGAGACGAAGTCCCATACAAAGATCATATTTTTAAATAAAATAGATCTATTATGTGTATTCACCATATGTACAAATAAATAAAGTAAAAATACTAGATAGGACATAATAATATTATGACATAATTTGAAAGTAGGAGATTAACCCAAAGCACAGAAATTGGGTTAAGAAGTTCCCTTACCTCGGGTCCGACATGACTCGATCATTCTTTAACCTCCTGAATAATAAACTTGAGTTAATTTCTAATTGCTTAAGAACCTTTTTCAAGTTCATTATTCCTTTTATATCACTTATTACCATGTTATGAACACTTTGTAATTATTTAAGTTAATAACGGTCATTTTAACGATCATTGGTACTTGAGTCAAAAATAAACTCTTTATAATTACAAGTTGTTCATGTATCCATTATATCCAGAGTTATACTCATGATGTATATATTTTATATATATCATATATATCCAGTATATACATGCATTTATAATATTACATAACGTTTACAGGTAATAAATGAAATGCACCGTTCATGGAGACGGTAAGCCGTACGTACGCTTGACCGCTACTTTCATTTCTATTTCGTATTTTATGGAATGGAATCATAATGATATAAAGGTGTATTATACTTCCATTATAATATCATATATTATACCATTAATTACATCCTTTATATCTCCTACATATGGCATTAACGAATCAACTCACTTTGAGGGAGCGGTAGTCCGCACTTCCTAAAATAAAGATATCGCGTTTACCCATAATGGAAACCATAAAGGTATGTCATAAATAAAAAATACAGAAGCTTAAGTAAAACATAAACATATAATATATAATATATAAATATAGTGTCATCTTAATTTCCATCTTTGAAGGTGTTAATAGAATATTGAACAATCATCGTTTCGTGAGGCAGAAATTCGCCATCCAAGGAAACAGTATGTTTTTAACCATTAGATGTAGGTGTGTGTAAGTGTAGCTCAAATCATTATTATAAAAACATCCTAGTATATGCAAGATACTGGTTTTTTTGCAAAAGAAATGAATAAAAAGATTTTAGAGGGTTGGAGAAGAAAAATAATACATAAGAACACAGGACAAAACACTACCTTTAAAATGGGTAACTCTTTTTGATTTGAGCTCAAAGGCTTCCTTGTGAAGACATATGCCAAAAGTGAGGCTTATCAGAGTTATATATGGATGTGGAGAGACAAAATGGGCAGGTTTTGTCTAAGCCAAAGGCTTCGGAAGTGTGGGTAAGGTGGTAAAGGTGGGAGCCTTTTATAAGAGGAGAGGAGGGGCACTCTTGGAAAGTTAAGAAAAGATACTTTGTTATAAAATTATTTTCAGATAAAAGTGGTCCCACAATTATAAATTTCAAGGATAAGTTTGAAAGGGTTCAAAATCCACCCATCCAATAGGGTTTTGACAATTTTAGGTCTTAGATTTTACATTATATTTTCATTTTATTTAAATCGTTAAATAATGAGGTCTTCGTTGCATCATCATGGTGTCATAAATAATTTAATTTATGTAATGTCTAAAAATTAGAAAAAAAAATATCATGATGTAGGAAATATTTTTATCTTTCCAATGAATATTTATAATAAAAAACATGACTTGTATAAACCCAGGTAAAAATTGTTTTAATAAAACATTACATGTTTGTTTCATTTTTAATTCAACATTAAATAAAAGGCATTAATGTCTTTATCTTACCCAAGGGGATCCATGGGGTCCCAAAAATCGACCCATGGGTTTTCTTGGTCGTCCCTGACACATCCAATAAGGGTAGGACATGTGTCTAGATATTTTCATTTTATTATAATATCATTTTTTCCTTAAATTGCACTAATTACTTCTAATCGCGATTAAAAACATAAAAGTTACTCTTCACCAAAAATATATTTTAATCCCATTGAACCACATTTTACTTCTTAATGACAACTATGTATCTCGGATTTTTGAAATTCAAAACACAGAGGTGGTAAAATTTCATTTAAACGAAAAAATCAGTTTTTTAAGTACCACTTAGTGGTTTCACTATTCATCAAAAATTGATGTTTTTCAGAAAAATACCAAAACTTCACCCTAAGATATATTTGATATTACGAATTCAAAAATGATGTCTATTTTAATAAATTCAAATTATATAAGTTACATTAATTAATTTAATAATTAATTCCCGTTGCCATGATAAATAGCGTGTTTTTATGAAACAATAAGTATCAAAACATTGACACTAGTTTAAGTCCAATTTCAAACTGAAATTAATTCGAACGACAAATATTGGATTAAATGGTAAAAATATTTTCTATGTACACTTTACAAAAAATTAAAAAGATAATCTAACCATATAAAAAATTATATGAAAAAGCAGTTTTGATGTAAGATGCAGTATTTTTCACTATTCATTAAAAAATGAACATTGTCAGAAAAATACCAAACAATTTACCCAAAGTAAATTTCAATGTCCCAATCATAAATAATAAGTTTATTTTGACAAATAGATCTTATAAAATGGTCAAAAGTTTGATTAAAAATGGTTTTCCATCAAAAGGCAGTGAAACAATCTTTTAAAAATATTAGTGTATTACATGCTTAAGAATAGATTTATTCTGATTTTAAGCCTCTAAGACACTATCTAATTCATTAATAGATAGATAAAAATATCTATTATTCATTACTTAATTGGGATGTTACAATATTATTAATACTTTTATTTAACCTTACGGAGAATTTTAACTCAGCATTATAATGTTTTTATTTCCAAAGGTTATCGAGAAATGATGTTGAAAAAATTATGACTAAAAAGGTCTTCATATAGACTATGATAAATTAATAGCAAATAATAAATTCTAATCGTTTTTGTAGAAGTTATAATTTCATGACATTGGTATTTTTAATGTATTTGTTTGACTGAATTCTATAAAACTCTAAATATAAATGGTCCGTGAGAATGTATGTGATCCAATTTTTCCTTTTTTTGTTTTAATGTTTGGACGGAAAAACATTATGTGAAAATTACCAGAACAAAATTTGGAAATTTAAATCTTATAATTTTTCCAACACACTAGGACTATATGGTATCAATATTCATAAATAAATTCAATTTCATCAATTTGTTATGTTACAAAAAACTTTGATCTTAAATAAGTACTAAATTTTATTATTTGATTACGATAATTGTCACCAAGCCTTTAGAATTTAAATAATAAATGAAATTAATAAAATTATGAAAATATACATTACAAATGTTTATAAAATAAATTCATTGGTTACCAATTAATTATAAATTAAATGATAACCAATTGAACATAAAAGATGTATTTTTATAAAATATCTTTTTTATTCCCACAATGTCATTTTATATTATTAAATTAATCTAATAACTATTTTTGAAATAACATAATGAAATTTATCTTATATATATATAATCAAATTTCTTTAAATCCTACCAATAATGTTGGTAGGATTAGAATAAGAATAAGTCATATATAAAGCATAAAAAGATATATGTTTCAAAAAAAGAAATTTCCCCACTATTTAAAGGTTAACCTATGGTAAATAAAATAATTTACACTTAAATTGAAAATTTTATATTGATTTTTGAAATATAAATATAAAAATTATACTATGCTAAAATATTTTTATTTTTCTAAAATGCTTCATTTTTTATGAATAGTTAATAATATTGAATTTTAATTGAAAATTTATTTTCATATAATTAATTTCCTTATATAAATTATATTTGAAAAATGTATAAAATTATAATTAGTTTTCTAATATCTAAATCAAACCAATATTGGTAATTGGAATCAATTTCAAAATGTAATTGTATTTAAAATAATTTTATACTTTTTATCTTTTCACATTAAAAAGCATCTTTTCCATTGCATTTGAAAAATTCATTTTAAATAAAAAAATTCAAAATATATGAATTTAATTATGGTGAAATCTATTTCATAATTGGTATCATAAGTTACAAATAATTTTTTGAGGTCATTTTCATTTTTATAGAAAAGAATATTGTGGTAAAATTTATTAACCATAGTGTAGGAAAAATAGTGAAAAGGGTAAACATTAATGGAAAAGGATTAAAATTGATAAAAATATTGAATTAAATGGGTTTTGAGTATTTTATTGAACCTAAAATGTATTTAAAACATTAATTATAAGTAAAATTCATGGAAATTACGTTCACATCAATGTGGTTCTCTTTAAACCTGAAATAATTATTATTTAATCACTTAATCCCTCCGCACCTCAAGTATAAATAATGCCCCTCACAACCCCATTTTGACTCCAAATAAATTAAAATATTGAAATATGTTCCAAAACATGTTTTACTCACTCTCACAACATCCATGTGCTTCTGTTAAAACCAAAATTCCAAATCCATGGTCCTAAAGGGGTCATTTAAGGAGATGATATTCAATAGGTAATTTTCTCAAAAAAGCACTTTTATATTTCATTTATTCTTGTAATTTTTCCTAATATATTTCATACATCAAGACATTTTAACTCAAGAATACTTTATATAATGGAGTTTTATTTTTATAATTTAATATATTATATCCATCCATTTTATTACCTCTTCTTTTTCAATGGAGTGAAATTATTGTCCAATTGATGCTAGTTAATCATCACTGTGAATATTGATTTTTTTCATTTTATAGAGCCTCCATCATAGAAGGTCATAAACGTATTACTCTAGATAAATAATTCTTTTATTATTTTACAATAATATTTTTCATTTTTTGGAACTAATATGTACTCGTAATATTAAATAAAATACGACTAGTCCATGGTATTTGAAAAACATGTCAAAATAAACTAATAATTTCTCATGAACATTTTATCAAATGAATCATCATGATATAAAAAAGAAAATTAATAAATTAGACCATTTAAAAACATTATTTTATTGAATACAATTTCATTTATCTTTTGAAGTTTCATTTTCATTTTACATGAAAATCCATAATTACATACAAATGAAACGACCATAGAATTGTGAAACAAATGCACCCAAAACAAGGAAAATAGTTAAATATTGTTAATGAATTGGTGAAATAATGTTATTAAAGGATAATAGAAGGTATTAATAATATTAATATAGTTCTTTAGCATTATTTTAACAATTAAACCGGCGGCTAAAGAATGCTAATCTAAAGTAGAGCATGGTGTGAGGGTTTTCTCATCTCACTTTTTACTTATGTGAGATTTTTGAATTATTAATCATTTAATCATTGTGTGGGGTTTATTTAATTCAATTTTATATATCATATATTGAATCCCATTATATTAATTTTATTAAATATATTTTTATAAATATTACATTTATAGAGAATATGATTCGACTAATTAGAAAATGGAAAGGAATTTCTTAAGTCAATTTACATTTATTGGGTTAAACTTCTACTTAATTGATTTTTAAATTCTACGATTATGGATGAAATTATTCTTGATTATCTTATTTTTTTCACCTTTTTATTTGTATTTATATTTAATACACATAACAAATCCATTTTATTAATGATGTATGACTTATAAGGGACATTCTATAAATCTTGTTTCATTGAATAATATTTTGATGTTATACACCCATATTATTTTTTGAGATGTACTATAACCCCATTAAGATATCATATACTGAGTTTATTAATACTCAGTTTTTTAAATGTTTATTTAAATTATATTCCTTCATGGGTCTTATGATTCAAATGTTTCAATGTTTTAGGGGATACTTTGAATTAGAAATATATTTTAATATATATTATTAGATATGTGAGGAATGGATTATAAATGAAATCCATGGGTTGGGAACCATTAAATGTGATCCTCTCAATGTGGTAATAGATCTAATGAGACAATATATACAGGGTTTTGTTCAATCCCTTACAAAATTTTTATATTCTTGGGACATAGCCTTGATAATGTTGGATTCCTTGCATAAAGCCTTGAAAGTATTATATTCATAACATAGAGTCTTGACAGTATTATATTTTTTGTATGAATCCTCAAAATTATGTTTCAAATTTCCTACATTATGAGTATTATCATTATTAAATTATTTATTTATTTCCATGTAATTTTTTTACTTAGAAGAATTATCATGGTTAATTTTTTTAGTTTATTTGATTATTTATATATAATTAGTTGATCATATATTATCATGACCTTATTTTTATCAAGGAATTAATTTAATTGATTTTTTTTAGTTATTTACCTCTTCCATTTTTTAATTCTTATTTTTCATAGCTTCCTCTATACTTAAAGAATAGTGATAATTAGATATCACCAATTTCTTATGTTTTATTTTCCCCAATTTTCCAAGAATATTATTATGATTGATGTGTTGGATTAATCTAGTTTATTAAAGGGTTTTTAAAAAAAAATTCAATGATGTATTTTATGTTTTAAAATTTACTGTAAGATCCATGTTTGTATCTGTTTTTTGGAAACTACTAATATATTCCATCCTTTGGGATGAGATTACTTATATATTATGCAAATGTAATGAAGTAAGGCCTTATCTTCAGGCTAATAGGGTTTGTGTCGTCATAGATGGTATTAAATGATGTTTAGTAGAAACCATTGGAAGTAGATTTATGAAATCATTTATTATGTAATATAACCCAATGACTATATTTGTGGATAATTATATCACATTATAATATCCTATAGATTTAGTAATGAACTGTGGATATTTTATGTTAAATCTAAAGAGTCATATATTGAAAAAAAATTTCATTATTTATACATTATTTTCATAATACTAACTCACATTGATTGGTTTAGTTTTCCACTAATGCATTTCATTTTGGTTTTAGTCAGTGTTGGGAACCATAATGAACTATGTTAATATTTAAGGCAATATAAAATTTATAGTTTATAATACAAATTGGATTATGACTAGATTAATGTATATTGTTTACTACCTAATCAGTTACACCTAAATATGATTAAAAACATACACCTTTACAAACTTGTAGACTCCGAATAGAAAATAATAACAGATTATGGTAAGGAATTTGTTGGGGGAGATCTTTGAAATATTAAGAATCCGTTTTATGTATGTTGATAATGTGAGAAGAGACACCCAGGTGAACATATTATAGGGACAAAAGATGTTTTTGGAGTTTTAAGATGGATATAAAGAATGAAATTTATAAGTAATAATGAAAAATATGGAATAATATTCTCCCTTAGGTATCATCGATGGTTGAATGTTTTAAATGAATAATGTTTTAGAAACCATAAAATTTATGTCCTAGTGGGGAAACTCATGAAAATAATCAGTATGGTTATATGAGTAATAGTTATACTACTAATGTTTAAGGGACGATAAATGTAATATTATAGGAATGAGGAAAAAGATGATGAAACATATTTATTGATTTAATCATGAAGTCGAATGACTGAGTTATTGTGTATTTTGAATGAATAATTATGTTGTAAAAATTATAATGATATTATGGATGTAAATAATGATTTTACTTCAGTACTTCTTCTTTTTGGTTTTGGAACCATGCGATGAATAGTACCAATAACCAAGAGAAGTTATTTTAATGAAACTTGATCTTTTTGAAAATAAATGATTTGGTAAAGATAATCCTAATATGTGATTTATGTTGAGAAAATAATTATAAATATATGTTTATGGGATAGTATTGGGGACCATGAAAGTGGTTAGTGATTTGACAATTTATGTTAGCTTTAATATTTTATCAGAATTGACGAATATATTAAAAGAACGTGATATTTTATTTTGGGAATTATGTATATCTTCATTAATGAGTTATAGTTATCAAGGTAGTCATATATTTGGTATTCTACAATAATAGATACATTGTTTTTTTGGGTTCTGCAATTATAATTTGTTTTTTGGAATTTAGTAACCTTCCATCTAAATATTTTGTCTTCGAAATTAGACAGAAATATTTTAAACAGCTATTAAAATTAAGTACTTATAGAATGGATTAATTTTAAAATTTGATATAACTATTGGATGAAAAATTATGAATTATTAGATTTTATATCATGTTATAATTTTTTTTTAAAATTAATCATTTAATTTCATAAGTAATGACTTTGGGATCTTATTATCCATAAATGTGTTTGAGGCAAAAAAAATCATCTTGAACATTCATTTCCTAGTGTAAGGGATTAAGTGAAAGTAGATCAAAGAAAAAAAATGGATGAGACTATTCTGAGGACACGTATAGTCTTCAAGTAAGTTTTTTTCTCATGTTATTATATAGATATTAAAATAATTCTTCAACTTTATGAAATTGGTTCTTCGGTACAAAATTTTTATCCATTTAATTTACTTATATAGAATTCAATGGTCTTTTAACAGATATCATGATTTATGATTTTTTTAGTGGTAATATTTTTAATGATCATTCCTTTCATCATTATCCATTAGCACATGATGGTTATATTTCTCTCACATGTCCTAGTTTTCACTTCGCATTATTGTTGTCCTATTCGAAATCCAAATTTTGTGGTAACCTTCTCTTCTCAATTTCCCTCTTATTATGGGGATGTTTTATTAATAATATTTATAATGTGAATATTCAAAAAATGTATTTTCATTTGTCATCCATTGATTTTATAATTTCTATATCAAATTTCAAGGATACAATTTCTTATACGATGACAAAATTTAACACCCCAAGATTCTATGGTATTCCTTTTTTAAATAATTTAAATATCAATGATTACTTATTTTACAAAGAACACAATGCTTAAAATT
The DNA here is from genome assembly GCA_963277665.1 of Viscum album. Taxonomy (NCBI): domain Eukaryota; kingdom Viridiplantae; phylum Streptophyta; class Magnoliopsida; order Santalales; family Viscaceae; genus Viscum; species Viscum album. Next base: position 1,539,767,636 of record OY728135.1, on the reverse strand, counting down.
TTTTAAATATTATTATTTAATTACAATACTAATCAACTAGCCTTTGTATGCGAGGGAATGAATGATATTACATAAATACTGAAAATATAGGTTATACAAATCTATAAAATAAATTCATTGGTTACAAATTAATTTTAAATTAAAATAAAATTCAAATGAACAGAAAGGATGTGTTTTAATAAAAAACCATGTTTATTCCCAAAAGTAAATTTTATATGAATAAATTAAAATAATCACCATTATTTATAATTCATAATAAAATTTATATGTTATATATTCAATAAAACGTTTACAATTTTATCCATTAATATTTATAAGCTTAAGATAAGAATAAATCAAATTTTCGGAACACAAATCTATATATTTATAAAAGGAATATTTTTTTGTATTTTAATAGTGCATATGTTTAATATATATATATATATAACTTTTATTTGTTAAAATATCATCTATTTTAGAAAGTGGAGTATCAAAAGTATCTTCAGGTGAAATTTTTCCATTTTTCAGAGAAGTTTTATTTTTTAATGAATAATAAACCAAATTGAATTTGAATTATAGTGGATGTGTTTCGTTCTTTTAAGGATGTGAATTGTTATATTTTTTTTTAAATAAATTGGTTTCCTTGTGGAAATGGCATTAAAATTTTCCCTTGGTGGTTTGTTATTCTATTGGATGTTATCACATCCAAGGGTGAACTAGGTGCACACATAAATGTACCCTCAAATGATGATGGCACCTTTAAAAAGTGTTTCCTAAAAAACATGGTTTCATAAAGTGGTTACTTTGATTCGAAGGTATTGGTTTTCCCTTTTATGTTTTTAAATGAATTGTTTAATGTGATTCCCTTAAATGTATACCCATTTGGATTTTGGTCTTTGTGTTTTGGTGAATGTGTGGACCAAGGGGCCATTTGGAATGTTTTAATAATTACATGTTTTCCTAAATGGGAATTTTGAAATGATCCTACTGAACAGTTTTTGGGGTTTGTTTAATTAAAGTCCCATTTTTCTCCTTAAATTTAATCATGATGCTTGTGTTTGTTTTTTGGAAAGGGTTATTATTTGGGAAATGTGAGTGCCTGATTAGAAATATAAAATGGATTATGAAATGGTTTGAAAGTTTATGTTGTATAGTGGACCAGTTACACTGTCATGTGATTTGAAATGTATTTATATTTATATGAGGCACTATTATTTAATGTATATCACATAGGGTTTATCGTATATTGGTGTCCAAATCTGGGGCATGCAAGTTCAGTGGTGATATCCGAGTTGAATCACATGTACATGGGCCTCCTACTTACATAATATTGAATTGCCAATATGGGTTCCTCGTTGTCTTATTGATAATCAAGTTACGTTGTCTTAACATGACCAATTAGATGGGTTTATACCCTAGGGAGTTGTTGAAATTCCATGAGGTTTGTTTCACCTGTTCTCTATGATAGGGAGGACGGTTGGTTATAGACTTAGGGGATTTACTTTATGCCGGAAGGTGGTTCCAAACCGAGTACACCTAGGGATTATCATGGGATGTTTAGGATCACTCATGGTTATTATTTATATTTAAATTTAATTTTTTGTTTTTCAAGTTCCACACCTACATTGATTCCCTATACCTTTTTTTCATTGCACCGGTTTTCCTTTCTTTGGAATTTTATTATAAAGTATACTTTTGTTTTTGAAAATGAATTGTGTTTAGTGTTATTTTATAAAATTTGGAAACCCCAATACGAGTAATTGTAATTAAAACTAGTTTCATTGGACTACTTTGGGAATGGAAATAAATGGAGTTTTTAGTTTTTTTTGGAATCCCTACTAATCATTTCGGTGCTCACACTTATCCTATCATTTTAGTTATAGGTTCCGCTTTCGTTCTGTATTCTTGGATCAGATACTCACTGCGGAGTATGGTCGGTCTTGTGGTTGGCGTGACGAAGAGGTCACATATATATCATGGGTACTGGTTTAGATTATTATGTTTTAGTTTTTAGTATATTTATTTGTACTTTGTATCTATATCAGTTGTTTATTTTTTATGATTTAGTTGTTCAGCTTTGCTGCGTTTTTAGTTTCATCTATTTATATCTCTCCTCCCGGTATCTTTTCTTTTGGGTTGAAATCATTCCAAAAGTTTATGTTTTGATTCCCATTAATAGATACCATCTTGGGGGGATAGGGAATTACCCACGTGACATGCTATGAACCAAATCAGGTTACCGGTTGCAGGCTAACCTGGGCTGGTTCGTGATACTTATTTTCTTCTAATTAATTTTTATAGCTAAATTGTATTTTAATTAATTTAAAATTATAATTATTATTATTATACCTCAATTAAACCAATTTTTTCATTGGAATAAATTTCACATTGATATTGGATATTAAAACATTTCAAACTTTTGACTTATTCACTAGAAAAACTCAGTTTCTTATTGATTTTTGTGGAATTAATTTGAAATATAATTTGTTCTTTTAATTTAATTTTATTTGAAAATATGTATTCCAATTTTTGAACAGTAAGTCAAAAAATTTATTGTAAGTCCTTTTTTATTTTTAGGCATAAAAATTTTACTATGGTTAAAAAATTATTTACCGTAGTATATGTACAATAGTGTAATGTGTTAATATTAAATGGTTGAATCTTGAATTAAAAAATAACAATAAAATAAAATTTTTTGTTTAGGTATTTAAAGACCCATAAAATAATTTCAAAAATAATAATCTGAAAAAATAATGGGAATTAATTCCACAACAATATAGTTTCCTTCAGACATAAAATAATCAATATTAAATAAACTAATCCCACCTCTCTTCAATTATAAGTACCACACTTCTACAAAACATTTCATATAAAAAGCATTGATGATGAAAAAATATCTGAAAAATACTCTCCTCCTAACTCTCCTCACATTCATGCACAATTGGTCTCACCAACAGAAAAATACATGGTCCTCAATGGTTAATTTCAGGAGGTGATATTCAAGAGATAATTTTCGAAATACACCGGTCTTATTTTTATTGTCTTATAATAATTTCCCATTATATCCTTTATACATCAAAAAATATTCCTCCTAAAAAATGTATGTACTAGAATTTAACTTTTCTATTGTAATACATTTTATCTACTAATTTTATTACCAACTCTTATTCAAAAAAGAAAAACAATTACCCTTGTCATAACAGTTGATCGCCTCCATGAATAATGATTTTATTCATTTTCCATTATCACCTCCATGGATGGTCAGAAAAATATTATTTTAGTTAAATAATATTTTTGTAGGTTTTAAAAATTTATTTTATGTTCTATATATAATATATACTTTAAATAGTAAATAAAATGAAACTAGTTTGTGGTATTCAAAAAAACATCAAAAATAATCTAAACATATATCATTAAACTTTTATCAAATGAATTTGCCTTATATATGAAATTAATATGATAAATTGGGCTAATTAAACTTATGGAATTGAATTAATTAAACCTAATTTAATTTCTATAGGTTTTTCAATTTGACCTGAAAATCCCAAATTATAGACAAATGAACTTACCATGGATCCATGAAACGGACGCACCTGAAATGATACAAATAACGAAATATTTTTAATGAATGATTTTTAAGATGTTATAAAAGGATCATATAAGGTATTATAAATTTTAATAAAGTTCTTTACTAAATTAATAATTTTTTTATTCATTACACATGAGGTTAATGAATGATACACTAAGGGTAAGCTTGAGGTAAGGGTTTTCACATCTCACTTTTTTCTTCTATGAGATTTATATATTATTCACCACTTAGTACTTCTGTTTAGTGTATATAATTATCATTAATATATAATATCATGAATCTCATCATATTAATTTAATTAAATGTAAATTTGGATAACTATTTCTTTTATGTGGCATATGATTTGATTGATTACAATGTGTTAAGGGATTTCCTAACTCAATTTTCATTCATTGGGTTAATCTTCTAGTTCATAGATTTTTTAATTATATGATTATTGATGAAATGAATTTTTATTACCATATGTTTCATTTAAAACTATATTTTTTGGATTTAGATTTTATTCACAGATTCAAATAATTTGATTAATGATATAGGTTTTCATAAGAGACTTTGCCTTAATCAATTTTCATTAAGGCATGTTTTGATGTTATACACCCACCTAATTTAATGAGGTGTATATACAACCGCTTTAAAATCATATCTTGAATTTTTTTATTCTAATGTAATTATTTTTTTTATAAATTCTATTTCATCTTAAGAATTTTGATTCATATGTTTATATGATATATGAATCTCTTTGATTGAAAATTATATTTTTAAATCAATTATTTGATATATGAGGAATGCTCTTGACATGAATGAAATATGTTGGGGAGAAGTTAAAAATACCATCAATGACTCGGTAGGTATAAATAGATACATTATATTGGGTTTTAGACATGAACTTACCCATTTATATGATTATTACTAAGAAACCAGGTTGATGTTAAATTCTTGGAATGTTGCCTCGACAATATTAGATTTCATGCACAAATCATCAACAGTATTTCCTTCTTGGCATGAGGCCTCAATGGTTTGATTTAGATGACTGAAATTATAAATTCCATCATTATGTAATTATTTATTGATTTTAATTTGATTATTCAATTACTGGAATATCTATGGTTATGTTTTCTAGATTATGTTATTATTTATATGTCATTATTTGATCAAATTTTATCCCAACTATATTATGCTGAAGATATTGATTATAAATCATATGTTTTAGCAATTCTCATTTCCATAATTGGTTGTACTTGTTTATTATAGATTCCACAATATAATGAGCATTTAATCTCACCCCTTATTATGTTTTTTCCTAGGTTTCCATGATTTTTATTATATTTTATATAAAAGATTAAGCTATGGGATTAGTGTTGTTTACAATGGAATTTATATTTTATATTTTTGTTCTCAAATTTAATGTAGGATATGTGTATGTATCCATATTTCCTACACTACTAAACTATTTTACCCATGGCATGTGATTCCTTGAATCTTATTCCATTATAATGATGTAATGAACTAGCTCTAGGATATATGGGTCTATGTCCTTAAAATTTCAACACCAGATCCAGGAGTGATGGGTCTAGGATGTTATATGTTGTGGTGTTCTATTGTCACCAATATATGCATATTTTCTTTTTTGGTATATACTTTCACTCATCATAACCAATTCTACTTCTATTTTAATTATAAAAATAATCTTTTAGATACCCAAATATTCTCTTAATTGAAATATTTTTCTTTATATAGATATTAAACACCAATTTTAAAAGAATACTCTTCCAAAAAGGTCTTTTCACCCTTATTTAAAACATTATTTAATCATGAAGCCGGTAAAAATTATTCTAATATTTAATGTAATAAATAATAATCTAAAAACACCAATAATATCTAATAAATAATTATTCATGCTTCTATGTTATAATTTGGTTGGTTTTATAGTCCTTTTTTTTTGTATATATTGTTCTATATTTGATATTTCTATAGAGGATAATAATTATTCCCCAACATCAAATTAAAATTTGATGATGTGATGGTTTTTTCCATTATAATTCATCACCTATATATGTAAAATATTTAATTTTAATCCTTTAATGTATTTATTTATAGATAATGTAAAAAACTTTTATCCATTGGAATGAGTTTTCTTAGATATATAAATTTTTTGGAAATACTCTTTGAATACTTTCTATTAGTAGAAACAAGGGATTTATATGCAGGTAGTCATTCCTATTTTTAGAAAAATTTAATTATAATTCAATAAAATTATGGTTGAGAGTAATATTCAAATATTTAACAAATTTCATTTCATCATCCAAATGAATCATTATTTTCTTATTCTAATCTGTATGAATTTTACTTTCCTCTTATTGAGAATTATCCAGATCATAGATTCTATTTTCTTTTACCTCAATATGAGCTTCTTTGAAATTCATAGTGTTTATATATAGTTACTCAAATTAATATATCTCATTCATAAAAAAATATCAATCAAGTGTTTCTCGGAAAAAAACAATTGTAATTCGTCATTAAGAAGATTTATTTTTTCATTTCAAAGTGTTGCAAACTATTCATTTGATTCTTCATCCAGAGTAAATATTTATTCATATATTATTAAATTGTCTTCATTATCATGGATTTATAATTGATAGTTATTTATATTAAGGATATATTTATGAGAATATTAATTTTTATGGACTATTTATACAAAACACATTTTATTTATTAATTTCTCAGACACATTTAAATAAAAACCTTTTGAAAATGGAAAAAACTTTATTATAAAGTAAAATTTTTTTTTCTTTGACTTCAACAATTTTTATGAGATATTTTTATGTTTAAAATACCGAGATAACTCTTTCCCCATACCACTAGTTTCCTCTTCGATTTGTAATGTTTCATTGTTTATTCATTTCATGTATTTATGTGAAAAGATAGATTTGAACGTTATATAAATAATATTTGAATGTTGAACAATAATATGAAAATGGTTATCAAAACATATATTCATCACATCTAGTAATGTAATCAGAAAAAAGATAATAATTGACTTATTTATCATATATTACTAGTATCATACAACTAAGATTGTATTTTTATATGTTGTATCCCATTTTTTATTTAAATTCCTTCAAAGCATCTATCCCACTATATTTTTTATATTGTTTAAATATTTTTTTCAAAAGATTATTTATAAGATAGATGTATATAGGAACTATATTTTTTAGCAAATGAAACTACTAAGAATCTTCAAATTAAAATATAATCTTAATATATTTCTGATCCATTGAATATGGATAGTAAGGTGGATCTATTCGAATGTGTAACCTCAATATGATACCAAAAGATATGTTGGTTGTATTGTGATGGTACACTATGAGAGGTGGAAGTAGTGTATATATTTTTACTGAATACTTTTCATTCACTTTCATCCATAGTTAAATTTGAACCTCTATACATGTTATAATGAATGTATCTTACATATAAATAAAAAAATATCGCATGAAGGATATAACATAAATGAATCAAAAGACAAACACTTATAACAAGGCTATTCACCATTGTGGGTGAATATTCCCTTACTTTTCTCAGGTCTTATTTGAGATACTAATTCACAATTAAAAACATTTCAATTAATGACATGATGGGAAGCTATAAATCACATCCAAAATTATAAAGGAATTACTATAGTGTTATTTATACTATAATCCCACCTATGATCATTATAAAGAAATTCCACCAGATTAAAAAAACACAAAACCTACTTAATGAGAAATATCATGAAAAATATACGATTCCATTGCAAAAAAATAGATCTTCTTCTTTTATCCAATGTGATAAGATGATTATATACTTAATCACTTTATAAAAAAGTCTTCAACTACCACTTATTGTAATTTTCAGCAATAAATGTAAGTTGACTCATCATCCTAATTAAATAATTAGAAGATATCAAACTGACTATTATTAATTGAATTATTAGAATGGTCAACTAAATGATCTCTAATACACTGTAATTTTTATTTTTCTTTGAATAACTGAATAAATAGTAGGTAAATATTCTAAATTATAAATTCTTAATTAACAATAATAAACTAACAACAATTTTATCATCATTTATTTCATGTGTTTTTCACACCCTTAAATTTTTTCCTCTTATTATCAATTATTATTCTCTATGATTTTCACACAAAAAACATTCTCAAATTATTTTCAATATCATATTTTTCATGCTTCATAAATACATAATATTATCCAATTATTCCCCTTCATTTATTCCTATGAATGTAAATTTCATGATACATCTTTACTTAATCTAATGGTATATTAGTATTTTGTTGTGCTATATTATTCGAGAATTATTTGTTTATGGAAAAAATAATCCTCCATGACATTAAAAACATTTTTACTCTGTAAATTCCATTAACATTTTTATACTCAAATTTATTTAGTAAAATCATTGATCGGTGGTAAATTTAACTCTTTTTGATTTTTTTGGATTATATGTTTTATGGGTTATTGACATCATAAAGTAGGTGTTTAAAATGTAAATCATTTTCTCCATAAGAATTTATCACACTAAAAGGATAATCTTTCTATCATTCAGTTTAATCCATCCTAAATTGAAACCAAGGAAATATTAGGATCATTTGATCTCCACTTCTTATATATTTTTTTCATAGAATTTGATCCTTATGGCAGTTTTATTGCTTCTCCCTGGTAAGACACCTTTCTCCTTCCCCATTTATATTAGTCACAGTAGTTTTATGGTTATATGTTTTGGATTAATCAACCATTTAGTAATATTTTTAACATATTGAGATCCTTCAGGAAATCATATCCCTGAGGATTACACACATGATTTTTGTGGTGAAACATATGGTTTCATTGTGGTATGTGTTCCAATAAACCTGAATCTAGTTTCCCAGAACTCTTGTACACTTTATAAAATTTTCACTAGATGTTATTTATCACATCCTAAAAGGCCAAATTGTTTATTATTCTGGTCAAACTAGACATATAATTTAATTTTACTTAATTTTAAAACATCAAATAGAAAAATTAATTTCCTTTAGAATATTATCATTCCACATGGCATATCCCTACTTATCAATGAAAATCTAATTTTTGGTATCCTTGGGAAGATAACACCTGAGAAATATGTGATATTAAATTATTTTTAAGTGTATACTTAAATTATAAGTTATAAATAATAAATAATAATAATCATTATAAAAATGAAGATAAATGAAACAAATAATATTAAATTAATAAAATGGGCATAATATGGATGAAATAAATGTCGATCACATTTATCTTTATAAATAATCACATAACCATGAAACTTAAGTCTTGATTTTTAAACCAATAAAATAATCAAATGGAATTAAATAAATGATATCATAGGGTGTGTATTCATAATACTAGACATCTAAAAATTTCATGACCTTTAAATAGATAATTTAAATAATTGTTAAGAAACCCAATGAATATATCAAACTAATTTATCACCAGAGGCCCATCGATGCATCATGGTGTAATCTATAATATAGGCCCATCCAAAAATGAACTAATTCTAATTAATTACTAATAAAAATGGGATGAACCATATGAAACCCAAAATTCTATATTGATAATTTTACATATGAAATTTTAATACTTACGTAAATTAAAAAAAAGATTCATAAATTATTTAGAGTTATATGGTGAAGGGTAATAGAATTGTTCGTCATCACTAAAAGTAATCATTATCCAGGACTATAAATAATTAGGATATACCGAGTGTATTATAGGTATATTAAAGGGTTCATGTCCACAATTATGACAAATACTATTAAAAATTTGTTAATTTTTTTATGAGGAAAATATATTTTTGACTTTGAAAATAACCTTATAAAAATAAAATTTTCAGAATTTTTTTTATTAGAACTCTTTTTATAATAAAAAATGAAAAACATGTAAAATATTAGTTAAAACATTGAGTGTACATGGAAGTGTAATATTTCAATCATGTTTATCAAGTTAGAAAAATATTCCTTTCAGATATTCATTTAATGCCAAAAAGGCCCCATTTAGAAAATGTCTTGAAGATTCCTTTAAAAACAATATTCAAAAATAAAAATTGTGTAAAATTTTAATTAATAAATCATTTGTAAAATTTTAAATGAATTTTTATTTTTTTATAAAACATGTATTTTCATGGAGTACGATTTTTGAAAAAAGATAAAAATAAATAATGATTTTATTAAAAATATTTTCTCAATAATATTATGTACAAACGCTTAGAAAAAATGAAATATTATAGGAAAATTTCATTTATTAATATTTTATAATGTGATACATTAGTTTTAAGATATGAATAAGAAATAATTCTTCAAGTGGAGATAAAAATATAAATAATCTCAAATATTATTGAGTTTCTAGTATAAACACATACAACTATGTTAAATTTTGAATCATAATCCTCATAAATGAAATAAAATAAAATTAAAAATTAAATAAAATAAATAATAATAGAGTCATCGTATAACCTAGAAAATAGGAAATATATACACCATATAAAATAAATTTTATGGGAATATGAAATATGTTTCACAAAGGTAAAACTTACAAAATAGAACCCTTAACTCTTTCTCAACTTTCATAATATGTGTTGGAACCTAATGTATCAAAAATATAGGATTATTATATATATATTATAGAATAATACAAATATATCTAATAAAAAATATTTTTTAATTAGAGTATTTTATAACAATTTTTATTTAAACTCTTGGTTAAAATCATTATTTCACGAGATAATTGCTTTGTTTTCCAAATATGATTTTGTTCAGTAATTTTGGACCTTTTAATTTAATCAGGGCTATATTATCCAAAAAAAAATTATCTGTGACAAAAATATAATATATATTCATTATATATGCATTTATACTAATCTATAAAAGTCATAGATAGAAAATATAGTACACTATTCATGAAGATGGTAGGTCATATATATGCGTGATATCCATGTATGTTTTCCTTTATGGATGGGAAAAAGGAACAAAAAAACTATTAATTCAACATTCTAGAATTATTATTATGTTATATATATAATTTATATTTATAAAATCCCTCCTTTTTAACATCCATGGAAATTAAAATGAAAACTATTTCACATCGCTACATAGAGTTGGTGGTACACATGTGTGTACGAGAGACATTATTATTATCAAAAGGATTGGAAGAGAATAATATATATATATATATATTTATTTATATTAAGAATTATTGTTAGATCATAAATATTTCATTCATTCCTTAAAATTATCCTTAAAACCTTCCTTGTAAATCATACGAGAAAAAATAATCAGTTTGGTACATAAGGAGGTAGTTCTCCATACACATGAGCGATGTTATCGCATCCCCCATGGTATAGATAGTAAGAATGTATATGTTATATAATAATTCCAAATTTTAAATAATTTCTTTAATTTTATATAAATAATATAAATCCATCATTATATCTATCATATAATGATTGTTATGGAAAATTTGATACATCAATTCTTGTTGAGGTAGTCCCCTATACACACGGTCAATTGTTATATTTCTCATTTGTTGGAAATGGAGATGGATCTAGGATTGGAATCTAACATAATAAAATTTCATTGTTTAGGATACAATGTTGGAATTATCATTTCATAGTTTCATAGGGTTTTAAGTAGGTGGAATAATAAACCAATCCAATATGAATGAGTAAGAATTTTACCTCTTCTTTGGAGACCCCCTTTTGGATTATACATGAATCCTTCTTAAGAGGTCGTAATATTTTAAAAAAGTAATATAGGGTGTGAAATGGGATCTAATGAAGTTATTTGGGTTGGTCCTATCTTAGAAAAATGTTTTTGGAAGTATTAATAGGGTAGGAGAGTGGATATGAACAATATGGGGAGATGATACACATGGAATGTTTAAAAAGATAAAGTGATATCCATGACTTTATTGAATCAAGAGCCACTAAAATGGGTCCTTATGGAACATTAAAGGAGAAAAAATAGAAATATTTTTATAAAATTGATGTTTATATGTTTTTATAGCATCCCTGAACCCTCACTCTTGTATCGCATGATGAAATGATAAAAATTACATTTCTAGATTTGGAACATATTATGATTACCTAAATTTCTCAATACGAAACATTAAATATCTGGAGAAAATATTTGGTCACATACATTCTCAATAAAATTTTAGTTTATGGTATTATATTTTTAGGAAAAACTCTTTCATTAATAATACCCCTATCATTAAATGGGAATTTATCCCATATATACCACCTATTCTAATATCGCATTAACTTATCATCATCATCCATATGAAATTATTTTTAAATAATTCATTCAAATTCATTTTTCATAAACTTGGAAAAAAATATTAGTTGGGTGAGCACAAATGATCATTAATGGTAAACATACTCATTAAAAATTGATTTTCATAAATGGGCATAAGAGATAAATAAGGTCATGGTGACATAATCTGAGTTTTTGAGCAAATTATATAAAAACTCATACCCATAAATACCTGAATCAGAAATCATGAAATGTAGAATAATAATTTCACAATGGAAAGATTAAAAATAATTAATAATAATGTGCCATTTTATTTTAATATGGATTGAAGGAAACATTACAAAAACAATAAAAAATATAGATAAAACATATTGGTATCTTGGGATGTCATATTTATAGAAAAATAAAAAAAATACATTAAAATACTATTAAAAATATAACCAATATCCATTTTAATTGTTTAGATAACATAATAATTACCAAATTCATTGGATAACTATCTTGGTGCACGCATTATATATGTTATATCGGTCTTACCCAATAGTATCTAACTGAATCCATTGAATTTTAGATGTACAAGAACCTGAACATGAATAAATTACATCAAGTATGAATTTAATTATAAAAATCATAAAAAAATAACTATCTTGTTTATAAAATTAATAACATAAGTCAAATAAGTGGGAACCATAACGATCTCATTGTAACATGAGAAACCTATTGAAAAGAAGTGGGTTCCAAAATAATCCCTTTGGAACAAGATTAACCCACAAAAATGAAAAAGATTCCATAACAATCTACTTGAAACATTTTAAACACATCGAAAAAATGGTTTCCATATTATACTATGTGATATATTCTTAACTCATTGAAGTGAAATTATTTCAATTACAGTCCCTTTGAAACTTTATTAACTCTTTTAAAAAAAAATCAATAAAAATAACTTTAAAACATTCATAATCTATCTACATAAATACTCAAGATAGTACAAGTACCAATATATTCCCATTTTAAGAGAAGTAATAATATGGTTTATTGATTTTGTTTAATAGAAATACCATTCCAATATCATTTAAAATATTTAGTGAAAATAATTTTCAATTTTCAAAGACATTTTAAAAGGTGAAAATTAGAAAAAATTGTGAAACTTTTTTCTTTAAAAAAATCATGGATTTATATACAGAATTATTTATAGAAAATAATATTAATCATAATGACAAAATATTTACATGTTTTAAATGTTTAAAATTGTTAGTATTTTAAAAAAATTGTTAATTTGATTCCAAAGTAACTCATTCAGAAAAAAAATTACGAAATTTAGATTGAAAATACTCTAAAATAACTATATAGAATTAATATAGTTTTTTTAGGAAATCATTAATTTTTAGAAATAACATTTTTTATTTCATTTCACAAACACATGGATATGGAAAAGAATAATACATGATATAAAATAAAATATAATATCGGTATCACATAGAAATGTATAACTTGATATTTACTAAATAAATAAGGGAGGAAATCATAATAAGATATTTAACCAAATTCATAACCATTGATAAATAAATAGATAAGTTTCATTAATATATTCTTATAATATTTTCTTTAAAGGATCCTTGAATATAAAAAAATCCTAAAATAACGAACATCATAACCAATAGATTATCAACATTGGTAATTATTTAATTATATACCCCATGAAAGAGTAACATTATTTAACACATTATATTTCATTAAAATAATTATATTTATCATATAAAATATCAATGGGATTTATATAAACCAAAAAATGGTTATAAATGCATATCCAAAACATAAGTCCCAAGAAAAGAATTTTGGATGATTAACACTTACAATGATCATATCAATGAATTGTGTGTTAATTAATGGGGATATTATATGATACAAATCAAGATATATATATATATAACATTATTTAATATTTAATAAAATATTTTATTTATAAATTCACAAAAAATAATATCATGAGAGATTCAATCAAGAATATTTATAACCCCATGAATGGAAATTGAGTTATAAAACTATTTATCACTTGGTAACTTTTAGTATAATCCTCATGGATAAATTAATTCAAATTTAATAATAAAATATCATTATTTATTATGGATTCATTATATTACTTGTTAAATGGAATGAATATACACCAAAAAATAAGAACATGTAGTGAATATTGCATATGTATTACGTAAGTAAATGAAAAACTAGAAAAACCATTACCATGAGTCCAGATATTCTTTGTGTGTACATTATCTATGACACCTCAACCTTGAAATTTATTTATTTTATTTAAATTTATCCTCATTTTGTATTTTGGGATGGTCTGGGACAAAATTATAAAATTTTCAAGTGAAACGTGGATGTGCGCATGGGTTGTGCATGTTTAGGAGTAACCATGAAACATTATTGTGTTAGGGGATGTCATCAGGGCAGTTTCATTTAGCATGGTTGGGGAATTTTTTTTCCAGTCATGTGTACTGAATAGGGGTAATCATGTGGTGCCTCATGGTTATCTATTAGGGATAGTAAAGAATTCATAGACTATGTTGGATGGCCATTTTTTTATTAATTTTGATTGTCTTCATTAATTTTCTAATTTCATCCCAATTTTTTACCATCCCCTATCTATTGTGCATCACATGATGTTACTCCCTCCCTTATCCCATGGAAGGTGGTCCCTCCCTCTCAGCACCCACTTCAACCAGTGATTCCACCGGATCTACTCTGGTTTCTCAGTCATTGCTTATAATTAATACATATTCTCCCCGTATCTTCCCCTCTTCCAATGGGTTTTCTCTTCCTCTTCCCCCTACCAAGTCAGATGAACCCAAGTTTATGGATTAACCTAATTTTTGTGTCATCTCTAGTTTTAGAGTTTTAAATGGGTCTCCTGGTACTTCTTCTCACAATTTTTTGTTCCCACCAGTGAAGGTGATGCATCTCAGACTATTTCAGTACACCCGATATCAATTTCAGATAGGTTTTCTTCTACCTCTATTTGTAGACCCATTTCAATTAAGGGTTTTGTGATCATTGAGTACCTAATAATTTTTTAGTGTGTCTTGGTCCTTATACGAATGGATTCAAGCCACCATTGTCAAAGGCATATCTACATATTCCTTGTTGGGCATAATATGTTTGTTTTATCCTTTATATACATTCACCCATGAAAAGATAAATATATAAAATTGTTCTAGGTGATCGTACACACACACAAATATATATATATATATAATGGTGTTTGTGTGTGGGTGTGTGTGAAAACTCATTTGTGTGTAAGTGAAAAGTGGTATTTTTACTACAAGAATATATGGAACGATCTACCTGTACATATTTGTACATGAAAATATGTACATCGGGACAAGGGTTCCTTTCATATATAAGTGGAGGTTCATATTCACGCATGTAGTAAATTGAAGGTTAAGGTTTCTGTCATCTTAAGTAGCATGCCTTGATATTGAGGTAGGTTTCATATGCCTAACCCAATAAATTGAATTCAAAAATTGCATGATTTTTTAAAACAATGTTTTATATTTATATAATATATATATATTCTATGCTAAATGGTTATGGATGTTTGATAGGGTCCTGCATTTGTTTTTCATAATTTATCAAAGATTCAAATGTGGTTTTATCATGATGAAGTTTTCTCTCAGCATAGTTTTAGAAAACATAGTGTATTTATAATTATCAATAGGTCATGTATGATATTTCTTCAAAATTGGTTTCCAAAATGACTCTGAGTGTGAAATGGGTATTTCCAATGATGTATGGTGTGTGTTTAATAGTTTTGAAAGTGTACTTGAATAGAAATGAATTTTTTTGTGATATTAAAAAGGTGTAAATTCATTGTTTTGGTATGTTTGTAAATATAAAGAGTATTGGAGTGAATTCAGGTTTAAATGGTGATTTTCCATTATTAAATATCCCTCATGGATTAGAAAATGGTTTCATGTGTATTTCTAAATTTTTGGTTCATTGGTTGTTCAATTTATCTTTAATGTTGATTTGGAAATAAAATGGTTGAGGAAATAGATCTTTCTAAAGTGAAATTATTCCTTGTAAAGTAATGGGAATGTTTAAAACTACGAAAATGATTTTTTGAATTTGAAAACTCAACTTGTGGAATGTCCCATTGCTTTATAAATATGATGTGTATTTTAAATATTGGATTTATGATACATCCCTAGTGAAGTGTCATGTGCATTATTGTGAGGCTTCCAAAGGGTATGCACTTAAATATGTAGTGTAATCCTATAGTTAGAGTTGACCCATTAGGTCACATTGAGGTACATATAGTATCTTATTTATTTTCAGCTTCTTATGTTATTCATTTTTAAATCTAATACATTTTAATTTATTTATCTATTTTTTTAGGGATAAATCATTCCCATCTACAATATCCGGATGCTTGAAACTAGTTTTCTGTCTGAGAGTATTGGGAACACATTTAGGGACATGTTGTGGGCTAGATCGGGTGACCATTATAGGGTTGACCTAGGTTGGTTCAAGACCACATCGCATCAATGGAGTCCCTTGTTATTTCTGATGTTAGGTAGATATGAGATAAGATTGTAGGGGCTCAATAGGTTGTTCAAGGTTCGGTTCATGATCACCAACACTCAGGATGACACCTGAGGATCCTTTGGAAGTTGGATTTTAAATATATATTTTATGTTATTCAATTAGTGGTTTTTCAATTTGATGATATTTTGTAAGTAGGGGGATTATAGTGGATGTGAGATGATATTATACAGTGATCTTATAGATAATTGGGAACTATGTGGAGCTCATGTGCATGGTTTAATATACTTATAGTGGTTGTTGTTCGATTATTGAATGGTCTAATAAAACTTGGGGTAAATGTATACATGACCACTAGTTCCCTTTTTATAGTTATTTAGGTATTATACATGCTCTGGTCTGATTTGTGTTGGTCTGAGTATAATTTTGAAAAAGAAATTATTTTGGAAAAGTGGTTTCAGATTGAAAAAATGGTTTTTAAAAGAGAACATTATTCCTAATTTTAATACATTTTGATGGATTTGGAGGCTATACGAATTGGGAGTTGGAAAAATTGATAGTTTTAATGATAAAATAGTGATTATGACCCTTAGAATTCTTTATGAACGTCCACATATGTATTTGTGCATGTATATGGAATGTGTATGTCAGTATTTAATTGTAGATGAATAAGATGGAGTGGGGATTAACACATTTATGATGGTTTGTAAGATTCCATGGGTGAGTAATTAAAATCAAAGGTTTAACTTGGTTTTTCCTAAGAGTTATTTAGAAACATAAATTGGATGTTATTAATATGGGGTTTCTTTTCAAATAATAATTATGGTTTTAAAGGGAGAGGTGGAGTGGGGTCATGAATTTTAAATTAGATGGGATATAATGATTTTTGGAAATTTCAATTGATATTTATTTAGACAATGATAAATTATACTTGTAAATTCTTGAATTTGTCAATGCTAGTTTCTAAAATACAGGTCTTTCTTGTTTAGAGATGTTGTGGTTTAATTTTGGTTAAGATTTCATTCAGATTTGATTTTGTTTGGTGGTGTGTTAGTTTATGAGATTGATATTTTGATTAGAAAATCAATTGACTGAGTTTTTGTATGATGATGATCTGGTTATGTTTCTTATATTTTTGATATTATTCCACCCAATATGAAATAATTGGTTTTTGAGGATTCTCATCTAGTTGGTGTCCCCACCCAGACTCTTATTAGAGTGGTGGAGCCAATAAATTCTCAATTGATACATGTTCTCTGTAGATATCATAGTATGTTGGAGGTTATTGAGTGAATTATAGAAAAATGTAGTGTCATTATAGTTTTGTGAACTCCAATTGTTATGAGAATGTGGATTGTCTTTAGTTTTTTTAAGTACTGAGATTGTACTAGGGAAAGGTTTTCAAACAATTATCAATGCAATTTAATATATATTTGGAATTTTTCAAAACCACATTCATCCATTTGTTTATTACTGAGTAAGTGATGGAGATGAATGTGCCAGATCATGTGGGTGTTTGACAAGGTAATCTTATGTAAAGAGAAATGTTGACCATTTCAATGAGTTGGTTTCCCAATTGTAGTGATAGTCTTTGTTAGTTCCTTTTTTCATGGGACCACTAGCTGGTTTACTGCCACCTTGGTCGGTTTGGGAACTCTAAGATGTAATGTCATCATCAATGATTTATTTTCGTATGTGAGGCTCTTTGGGTCACCTGGGTAAGTTCTGTAATTGGCATCTTTATAAGAAGAAGTCTTGGACCAAGGATGTCAACATCAGACTATGAGGCATTGGATTATTCAAACTTAAGAGCTCAAACCGTAGACCTAAAAGTAAAGATTTTGTGAAGTAGAAAATCATAGGGGGGTGTAGGACTATGCTCAAGCCATTTTCTCCAGAGCTGTAATAAGGAAAACTTAAGTTCCTCAATTATATATTCTTTTACATTGATGGTTTCTTTTTTTGATCTCTTATATACCTCATTTTCTTGTTGTAGGATTATCTGTTTTGAAATTCCCTCTATTATGGTCTTCCCGACTCTTAAATGTTTTTCTTAATTTGTGAAGATAATGGTGGCCTCGCATCCAAGTAATAATTTCTAGGTAAGATTTTTCCTTCAAGAAGTGAACCCTTGAAGCATTGTCTCATTAAGGATTTAATTCTCAAGAAGATTTTATCTCTTATGTTGTTAGCCCTTTTTCTATATCGTTTTTATTTTAGTTCATTCAGTTGTTGGAGATTCTCGTTTATTATGGAATTGATGAATCGTGGTTTATTTCTCTATTTCGATTGATCAATTTCATTAGGGTCACCTTTTGTTTGTGGTTTCTGGTTTGGGTCAGAATTTCCTAGTAGTGGGGATGGTTGGTCTATGTGATGATTTTCCATGTTAAATTGTGTTTTGTTTCCACTTTGGGTGATGTCGTTCTAGTCAAGTTCTTATGGTGGGGAGAAACATATTTTTTTCCACATAGTTATTCTCATTTTAGAATATCTTAGAGATGTTCCGGTGTGACTGGTAGAGTGAAAGTTCACCTCAAGTTTGTTGTTTTCTTTGCCAATTTTAGTTTTGAGCACAGTTTTATTGTTCATTAAGATGTGTCTTTTTGGGGGTAGAAAGCGTTTCTGGTGGGTAAAATTTTCAAAAACATACATTAAAATTTAAAATTTTAAAAAAAAATTAGCCTCTCTTGTTTTTTTGGATAGTTTTGGTATAAATTTAGATATTTTCAACCAAAAAGGTGTCCCTCTCATAGGTTGCACAATGAGAGGTGTAACCGTGCACAACCATTCATGAGGAGTTGTCATCAGGATAGTGTATTTTATCATGTTTGGGGAATATTTTTTGCAATAATGAGGCTCACATAGGGTTAACATTTTGGGACCTTGTGATAGTTTAGTAGGCACCGTAAACCATGCACAGACCATATGGCATGCTCATTTTTTAGATATTTTTATTTTTATTTTTATTTTTATTTTTCTTCATTTAATTCTTTTTAATATACCCCACCATCTTTTTTTCCTCCCCCCTTCTCCCCTATCCATTACACAATGATCCACACACCCTTTTCCAGTGGTGTGTGATCCTCCTCTCTTAGAAACCCCTTTGTCTAATGATTCCTCCAGATCACCTTTGATTTCCTAGCTGTCACCCGAAGGAAAGGTCTATGATCCCCTCATCTTCCTCTCTTCCATTGGTTTTTCTATTCCCCATCTCACTGCCCAGTTTGGATGAAAACTAATTTAGATATTTACCTTATTTTTTATTCTTCTCTAGTGCTTGGTTTTTCAATGGTTTACCCCATACTTCTTCTCACATGTTTTGAAATCTACTATTTATGGTGAAGTGTCTCAGACCATTTAAATTTTTCCACCATTGATTTCTAGTAATATTTCTTCTTTAATTTTTTATGTCCTATTATAATTAGGTGTTTTTTATGCTGGATCCCTATTGATTTTTTAGAATTTATTGGATATTGATGGGCTTGATTTGAGCTTTCGTTTTCAAAGCCTTATCTGTGAATTCCTAGGGAGGGATAAATATGTGTTAGTTTCCACATTATATATATTCACCACTAGAAAGATTAATATATATAATTTCTCTTGGTGTGGTTATATATGTGTGTGTGTGTGTGTGTCTGTATGAAAATTCATATGTGTGTAAATAAAAAAATGGTATATTCATGTACATTCATACCTGTAAGTATCCCCTATTACATATTTGGCCACAAAAATATGTATATAGTAGATCTATGTATTTTCATATAAGAAGAGTTTTCTTTGTGTGCAAGTACTAAATGGGAGGTTCAAGTTCCCATCATCTTGAGTAGTACATCTTGAGTTTGAGGTAGGTTCCCTCTGTCTTTCCCTTTAAAATGAATTCAATAATTTATTGGTAGTTTTAAAAATTTGTTTTCTATTTATGTACTATATATATGCTCTTTGATTTATTTATGGTTATTAGAAATGGTTTTTATTTTTTCCATATTTTATCAACTCTTCCAAGTTGGGGTTTTCAAGTAGACATAATCTCTTGAATTTTATTTTAGAAAACATAATTAATTCATAATGCTCAATAGGTCCTAAATGACATTTATTGAATATTTTTCCCTAAATATTTTTGACTATGTCGTCGGTATTTATGAAGTTGTTTGGTGGGTGTAAAAGTGTTTTTAATGTTGACTTGAATAAAAATGGGTGTATGTGTGATATTTTAAAAAAATGTAAGTTCTTGTATTTTGGAATGTTTGGAAAGATCATGAGTTTGTTGTGAATTCAAGATTAAATGGTATTTTTTATTTCAGGAATGGATTTATTTCATTTGATCATGATTTTAGGCGTGCTTTTTGATTATTGGGGCCTGGGTTGTTCAGTTGTCCTTTTGAGTAGTTTTTAAATTAACAGTGTTTTGGAAATATTTCTTTCTGCTATGAAATTAGTCCTTGTTATGTAATGGGACCCATTTGGAACATTGAAAAGGATTTATGGAACATGAAATCACCTCTTTATGAATTCCCCCTTGTTTTAGAAGTATGATGTGTTTCTTAGATGTGTGATTTGTGATATATTAACAGGAAAGGTTAGGACTCGAGCAAGTTCAGTCCTAAAAAATTATTTAAGAAAACTGTGATATATTCCTACTTAATAGGCTTCTGAATTTTTTGGTGTCTTGAAATTGGAGATGTTCTTTAGGAGGGAGATTAGTAGGGAGTAGATGGATGTATTTTTGAGTAAATAAAATAATTTTTACATAAAATATTTCTTGGTAACAACATAACACTAATGGAAATGGAGGACTTGGGAAACCCAAGTATCTATGTGGGAGAACTAGAACTAGTTCACAAGTTTATTCTTAAGAGGAAAAGGCCCATATTATTCTAGAAAAAAATTGATTATGAAATAGTAACTAAACATGGCATATTCTTGGTGATCACTAGACCTTCGGTTGATGTCCCCCCAGTGACCCATGCATGGGAACACTATTAATTTTAGCATATTATATGGAGACCACTAGACCTTGGGATGTGTTCCCCTATTGACGCTCAAGCATGAGGAAACTTTTGGTTTTGGTTGGAGAATTTTGCATTACTATGGTACAAGGTTTCTAGTGTCCCTCATGGTCAAGTTACCAATATTAATTTCTCAGGGTTCTCACTTTTGACATGATACTTTTTATATAATGATTACATGGTGAGTTGTTAACTATCTATATATGATGTACATTTGGTATATTATGATCCCAAAAAAATTCTTATAATATATGTTTTCCCATAAAGGTTTTTTCATGAAATCTTTTCTCTGATAAGTTTTTTGGGGATGTTTTGAAATATTTTTATGCAAAGGTTCATGGTTATTGTGATGATATTTCCATATCAGTTGAATCTTTCTTTGTCCATCCTTTCTGAAAACAATGATTTTATCTAGATTTATTTTCATTAATATTGAATTGTTTATGAATTCATAGAAAAAAATTTGTAAATGCAATGGAATAAAAAAATTATTTATATGGGAAGAATATCGGTTAAATTTGAAAACAATGGAAACCATTATTTTTATATTGTTGGTTTTCTAACAAGAATGGTTTGATTTTTTAATGGTAATTCATAAGGGAATAGTCTATTAAGGAATTTATAATTTATTTTAATAGTCATGAATATAGATTTGTTTTTTTTTATCTTATGGTGCTTCTTCCCATTCAGGTACACTCATGGAGCAAGTGTGATCCTATAGTTGGAGGTGACCCATTAGTTAACATGGAGGTATGTATAGTAACTTATTTATTTTTCACTTCTTGTGTGTGTTATCTAATTAATTAGTTAATTTTCACTTATTTATATATCGTTTATTAGATAAATAATTCCTATGTTCTTTATCTTGATGTATGACACTAGTTATCATCTTGGGAGGATCGTGAATGCCTTTCACGACTTGTTGTGGGATGACTCGAGTGACTAAGTTAGGGTTTATCAGGGTTGGTTTTGGACATTAACTTATTTATAATAACCATATATATATTATTATATTTATTACAAAAATTTTACATAATTAATATATTATACATAAACCATTAAATTTTTTTATTTTTTATGATAAATATAAATATATAAATAGTTATGTCCACATTGTGAGTTTTGAGGTTGTTCGGTTCAGTATACCAAAATTGCATTGTTGTGTTAAACATGGTAAAAGAGGACATTATTTAAACATGTCCAGATAAATAATACTGATAAAATTATCTTATTTATTAAAAAATATACTTCTAAAATAAATCATTATTTTTTTGAAAAAATGATATACATTATAATCATGGAGACGACAGGTCGTAAATATTCCTGGGTAACATTTCCATTTTTCAGTGATAATTATTGAAAGATTGTATTTATTATTTATTCTTTTATTATATATCATAATATAATAAATATCATATTATTTAATTAATTATACTTAAATATATCATTCATTAGATGTGGTGATGAGAAAATAGTCACATCCCTTCGTGGAGGCGGTGGTCTACACGTACACAAACAAAATTATAATTTTTCGGTGTAGGAAATTATAAGATATATTATATTATCATAATGACAAATATGACATTAATATAATTATTATTTCGTTTATATCATATATATTCACTAAAATTATCCTTATTAACATCCATGTAGAGTTTTAATGAAAAAATAGCATCACTTAGTGATGCAGTAGTCTATCGTACACATGATCAATGATAATGTCTCCCCTGTGGTATTGAAATTAAATAAAGGATATTTAATATTATAACACCATAAGTAAAAATATGTTAAAAATATAACATATATTATTCAAATCCATCATTCAAATTGGCCACAATAAGCGATGATTGAAAATGAATCACGTCAGATCGTGAGACGATAGTTCATCGTACACAAGATTAATGATTTTGTATCCCATTTGAGGGGAAGGGTGATTGATTTATATTTTAAAATTAATAAAATTTCATCCTAGTAAATATGAGGTAATTATTTTATCATATGATCATAATTTATGTTTATTTAAAGGTGGTGGAAGAACAAATAAAAAAAGACATAGTTAGGTATTTTACCTCTATTCAGTCAACCTATTTTGGATTATAAATAATTATTTCATAGAATAAATTTATGAAAAAAAAAAGTATTATAGGATTAGGTTATGGAATTTGGAATGTTACATGTTCGATTCATGACCAATCAATAAGGGTTTGAATTCATGAATACAGAGCGAAGAGGGCACCCATTTATAAGTTACGAGAGTGTAACCCTTGTAGCTTTAAAAAATAAAATAGTGTACACATATTTTTAACACACCACTACAATCAAAAATAGATTATTATATAGAATTATGCATTAAATTGTTTATATATGTCAATAAAGTAGATTTTATACCAATTCTTGGTCATTTTTACACATATTTACTTTATAGTAAACCTGTTTTTACTTTAATAATTGTAATTAGTTTTTACCGTTTTCCCCATTCATTTTAGAAAATATTTATCCATAAAATATTAAATAATATAAATTGTTATTATTCTTAATATGGAAAAATTTAACCAAACTAAATTCAATGATGTTCCATAATTTAATATAAAATTAATCCTCGATATGCAAGGAAAAAGCTGGTTTTAGGAAGTGTATTTTTAAGGGAAAAATAATTTTATATTAATTAAATAACTGATAATTATTATTGTGAGATTTTAAATTAATATTTAATTATTTTAAATATATATATTTAATTAAAAATATTCATCGTTAAGGATTATCTTAATGAATTAAAATGGAGAAAAATTATGCATTTTAAAATAGTTTTAAAAATACCATTTTTAATCCCAAAAATAAACAGATACTAAATTCTGGTATATAGTCCATTCAAAAAAAATAAGTTCATTTAATATAACTAAATAAGACCTATATTACGTGAAATCATATTCAAAATAATTTTTCTCTTTAAAATTATTTAATTTATTGAAATGAAATTACATTTCTACAGAAATCAGTATTTTCAAAATTCACTAAAATTCAATATTTTTCAAAAAATACCAGAGTATCATGAAAAAATATTTTTTATTTGAAACTTTTTAAAAAAATTATTTTCATTTTCTCAAAAAAAAACCTTTTTGAAATTTCTTAATACTTATTATAATATATATTGCTGAATAGAAACGGAAATCATTATCAAAGAATAAAATTGCATTATTAAAAGATTTATTTGACTATTTCAGTTAAATTTATAAATAATTTATATTGAGTAAGAAATATATATATATATATATATATTTCAAAAATTAGTTAATTATAACCATAGCCTCTAACTTGATAGATAGAATATAACAATTATATATATTGTAGGTCATTTAAAGTCGGTATTTCATTTTGAATACACGATCTAACATATCATTCTATTAAAAATTCATGGATTGTTACATTATGAACCATTAAAACATTTATACACTCAATTTGATGTTCATATCGGTAATAAATTCTCATAAATTTTAAAATACCATTTTGGGAATCATATATCAAGAAAATAATTAACAAAGAATCCTCAAGATATAAGAAAAATGATGTAAAAAGGTCATCTGGAATAACACATATTAGGTTTCCAAAAAGTATGACATATGTGGAAAGTGATGATTTGGACATTGAAGAAAATATTTATTTTCAAATAATGATATAGAGTGATAAAGTTCATTGAGTACAAGAATGATAAAATTCAAGAGAAAGTTAACAACAACAAAAGCATAATTCAAAGTGATGGGAAAAATTTCCCTAATATCATCGGAAATGATGGTAACATGACACAATTTTGTTTCAATATCCTTTTACTAGAGATTTGGAATTAATTTTACCTATAGTCTAACATAATAATAAAATATACCAAGTTGATGAAAATAATTTAATCCTTTTTTAATTCCAACCGCAATCTCATGTTTTTCTCAAAATGACAAAAAGACCAGATGATATTATCAAGCGTGAAGAGATAAAAATTAACTTTTATGTAATCATATAACAAAAAAGGGATAACACTATTCCATATTTCTTTAAACACTAACAAAAACCAAAACGGTTTTCACATGGTAAGATAATACCAAAAATTATTAAACCTTCATATGATGAAATAAAACATTAATATCCAAAATTCAACAATAATACCCAATGTTTAACATCAATCATTCCTAAATAACCTAAAAATTTAAGAGTGATATATATTTTAATTTTTTCTCATTACTTTAATATTTATAGCCTAAAAATATGGACTTTTTCTTTTTATGTAACAATAATAACTTAGTCACCAGATCACACTTAAATCCCATGGTTATCTATAAGATAAAACATGTGTTATTTGTATCCAATACCATATAAACCCTAAATGATATCAATAATTTAAATTTTACTTCAACATAATTTATATTTATACTTCATGTCAAACTATATTTTTAAAATAGTTAAACCTTGTCAAATGTATCCTAACATGTATTAAAACAATATAAGATATCATCACATAAAACCCAATGGGGTGTCTATTACTTTGAACTTGTGATCATCATTAATATTATAGTCCTAAAATTAAATCAATAAATCATAAGATAACATCTCAATAAATAATAAAAATCTCCAAATAGTTCTAAACCATATGATACCAACGATAACATCCTTGAACCCACACTCATATATCTAGTGATGAAATCATAAAAATTACATTTAAAGATTTTAAATAGATGAATGTAACCTAATTGTCTCAAAAAACAATACAATATCAAAAGGAAATAATGGATCACTTATATTCTCAATGAAATATTAGGTTTAAATGTTTACATAACGAGTATAAACTCTTACATAAATAATAAACATGTATTTAAATGATAATTTCTCCCACACAACCAACCTTTTCTTATTTCACATTTACACAACATAACATATATATATTATGCATCTAAAACTAATTTATTCAAAATAATTCTTGATTTCCTATGGAAAATGAATCATAATAATGCTAATATAGTATAAGTACCCATCATTAAACATTTCATAATATTTAGTTTTAGAAAAGAACATTCATTCTTACATGTAGAGGTTCTTTTTAGATTTAGAGATTTTGAAAATCAAGACATAAAACATACATAACATCCCATAATCATACATGAGTATAGTACTAAAACAGTATTAACTTTTTCCAAAATATAATACATTTAAAATAAAACAAAATTTATTGGAAAAATCATCATAAATTTAAATTTGTCTTCTTTTTTTCAATTAAAAATCCTTATAACCTATGAGGAAAATTTAAAAACATGGGATGAGCACAAAAAGCCTTGTAAGGGATATAAAGAATGTAATTTTTAGTCAAATTATAACATAAAAATCAATAAACCATATTTCAAATAAAACACATTAGCATGCGTAGAAACATAATACAGTTTCTTTGGGACATATTTAGAATATCACAATTATAATAACCCTTACACAAGGAATATCCATTCAGTAAAATTCCATCTTCCGAGTACCCAATACATTTGGGAGCTCTAATGGGGATCAAACATCATATCATAAGATATAATGGGATCAAAAAAACATATCATGAGCTATAATGGGCTCAACCCAACACATCTTGAGATATAATGTGTCCAACCCAACATATCATGAGCGATAATAGGCTCAATACAAAATAAATATTTCTAAGAAACATATCATTGTAATAATGTGTAATTAAATAATGAGAAATTTCTCATTCTATATATATATATAACAATCTTCTTGAAGATCATTATAGAGACTTTTAAAAGAATTTTAAAAATAAATTCCATTATATATATAATAAGAGTGTGAATAAAAATAATGTAAGGGATATGTTGATACAATGTAAATACACATAATAAATCATAATATTGAAAAACATTCTTCACAAAAAATATCTTAATACATAATAATAAATAATATAGAGGGTTAACCCAAATAATTGAAATTGGGATATGAATTCCCTTACCTTGGTTTTGTCCTACAAAAAATGTGATTAAAGATAATGGATAATCATTAAAAAAGTGTTATTATTACTTCAAAAAATAATAGAATGTTTTTTAACACCTTATTTGTTCATTTTATAACATCATTCCTCCCATTTATTAATAATATTTTTTACTTACATTTTTTCGAGTGGGTTCTTTATATGGTTTCTGCAGTTGGTTCGTAATGATTTTTATTATCGATTTGAAGAAAAAAATAGAAGTGAAATGATATTTTTT
This sequence comes from Viscum album, assembly GCA_963277665.1. Lineage (NCBI taxonomy): Eukaryota > Viridiplantae > Streptophyta > Magnoliopsida > Santalales > Viscaceae > Viscum > Viscum album. The sequence goes on along the minus strand of OY728135.1, from coordinate 1,539,739,963 downwards.
TTTAAAAATTCTATAATAGTAAATTATTCCATAAATCATTTTGTTTATATGGTATAAGGATGCATCATTTGATAGATCATTAGTGATAATCGTTAGTTTATTTTAGTGAATTTTGATCATTACAAAATGCATTTGTTTTATTAATTAATTTTATGAATAAAAACTGGTTTCAAAACATTATATATCCTGTAATATATATAGAAATTTATGATTTAAGAATATTAATAATCTTATGACAAGATTTTATGGATGTAAAATAAATCGATGACACTCTTTCCATGATATCGGTAAATCAACACATCATGGACAATACTTTTATTTTTTAGACAAAGTGGGGGATGAGAATAATAAATTTGAAAAAAATTTCATAAACATAAAAAAAACTAGTATTAAAAATATAGAGGATCATATATTCTTATTTTATAAGGATATATTAATAGAGTACAAGTAAAAAAGGAATTTATAAGAAAACGCAAGAAATTGAAAGTGGATTTTGACTTATTGATCTCTTCTCTTTGAAATCGTCTTCAAGGACTTTGGTATTAGACTTTTTGTGAGTCTAGAATGTATTGGACATGTGTGATTTCCATAGGAATTGGATTTATGAGAATTTAGAAAATTATTCAAAGCTTTAGATGTGTGATATGTTGAGGTATGTGAGGGTTTTATTTATTGTGGAGCAGAGAAGGGGGTTCTCATTGATTTATTCATTATTTTATTATTTTTCTACAAGGTAATAAAATGTGATGATTACATGACTAAATAAAGTAATATGTTAATCTGAGTTTTAGATAATTTTGATTTACATCATCCATGAATCAATCATGATTTATAAATTCATTAATTGAGCGAATTTCTTGAATTATCAACATTTATTATTCACCAAAAATTTCTAGATTTTCAGAAAAATACCAAAAGTTCACCCCAACAATTTTTCAACAAGTATAATTCAAAAATTAACACAATTTTATCAAAATAATTTTCTAAATAAAAGAACTCTAATTTATAATTAAAATCCCAATTTATTTGAAAATTAATAATTTAAAACAATAATACATTTTATAAGACCATCAAAAATTAATCTAGATAACATAAAATTATTTTATATCCATTAGAGAATAAAATAATTCTTTTTGATTATATTTAATGAAAATAAATTTATATTTAAAATATTAAATTGATGATAAAATTGTAATTAAATGTTTATTATTTACAAAAATACCAACACTTATATAATGATCATATTATCACTTATATGATGCCATTTTTAATATACATTCATGAGTGAGTTCACAATAAATTTCGAAAATTTACTATTCATATGGTTTATATTACATTTTATAAGGGTATGCTACTATTTATATGAGTGTGATACTATTCACCAAAAATTATGATGGTCTTATCAGACTCCAATTAACATACTAAATACAACAATGTATGCCTATTTTTTTAAATTGAAAACATAGAAGGGGATAAATTATGTTTAACAGCTTGTTTATAACTATCTCCTTAATAATGTGTCATTATGGAGAGACTCAATTTTTCATTCATTAAACAAAAAATATTTGAAAAATTTTAGGGTTTCACATCCTCCCCACATTCTGAAAATTGCATCATTGTAATTTTTATTTACATTTTAATCAATTAAGGGTACTTTTCCCCCATAATATCTTCACATTTCAATGTTTCTTCTTCAACCATATGATTTCTCCAAAAAAATTACCGTGTGTATAACCTAATTATATAATACATTCTCTCTACAATAAATAATCTGAATAGGTCACTCTTTATTAGAAAGGTTCACTTCCATCTAAACTACTTTTTTGTTCCAAACATGAGATGAATCTGGAACATTCTTTCTCGACATCAAAAAATGGAAAACATTATATACCAAATAATGTGACCAAAAAATGATTTTTTTTGCAACCAAAATTCATAGTTGATTAATTTTTATACAATTTATTTTCATTTAAAGTTTCTAAAAAATAGTTAGATGTTTTTCGTGGTCCTATTTACTTTTAGAATAAACAACATTTTCATTAATAAACATGACCACAAACTTATCCAATAACTCATGAAGTGTTATAATCATAAGATCCATGAATACATCAGGTGAATTCATTAACCCAAATATCATAACGAAAAATTCATAACTACCATATCCAGTACATAACATAGTCGTTATAATGTCAACATCATTTATTTTCAACTAATGGTACCCCGACCTTAGGGCAACCTTCGAAAAATAATGTTCACTCTAGAGCAGGTCAAACTAATCATTGATATGAAGAAAATGATACATGTTTTTAATAGTTATTTTATTCAAGGATCAATAATGAATTAAATGTCTCATTGAACCATGTATCCTTTTAACAAACAAGACTAGAGAACCCCCTCGAAGAAGTGATGGGTCGAATGAATCCTTTATTTAGTAATTTCTACAAATACTTTTTTAATTCCAAAAGTTCTATTTGATTCATTTGATAGGGGGTTTAATAAATTTCTTTAGATTCAGGAACTATTTTAATATTAAAATCAACCTCTTCATGAGGAATAACACCAATTATTAGGGGGAACATCCATGTATTCAATTATCATTGACATGTCATTAATCTAGATAGTTCCCTTATCATTGGAAATATGAGAAAGATAACTTTTATTTCCAACTTTTATTAGTTTCTTATTTATCAATGGTATGGGTTCATTATTTTATACAAACTGAAACTATTTTAAAAAAAACTTAATTTTCATTACAATATATGTTAGCATGATAAAAATAAAGACACTCTATTCCAAGAATAACATCAAAATATACTAGAGGAAATATATTAAGGTTTGAAGTTGAACTCTTTCCAAATTGAAATATAAGAATATTATTATAATTTCTTTTTTCCACAACATTTCATCTATGTGTTCTAAACATGAGTTCTGGGTTCATTTATTTTAGAATAATTCCCAATTTTTCAGAAACATTATCATAAATTAAGGATTGTGTAGATCCGAAATCAAACAACACATCTGGAAAATCTATAAAAACATGGAATGTACATGATACCCCCTCATTTTATTGATATACCTCTAATTAAGTGGTCTCAAAGTATTTTACCACACTCTTCTTCTTCAAATATTTATGATTTCTAGCATAAGTAACTAGACTCACACAAACATTAGTAAAATGAACCAATTCTATACTATTAAAGAATCACACCATCAACTTCTCATTAAATTTTTGATTATTTTTCTTGCACTCATTAGACATATTCCCAAACATTATACATTAGTATCATTAAAAAAATTATCAAACATTAATAGGATGATTTTTTTCAACACTTTTCAAAATAAGGGAAATTAATTTTCTTACATCTTAATTTGTTTTTTAAATTCTTCCCCAATGCCTACAAACCTGACAACTTATTATTTTTATCATAAAAAGGAAAATACGTGTCAGAAAACTCCATATTAACTTTTTTGGCATAACGAACAAGACTCTCATAGATTTTAAACTCTCATAAATCCAAATCTCTCTGAAAAAATGGTTTCATATCGAAGTAAAATTAATTAATTTTGAAATCAAAATCCCAATTAAAATATTATACATACCTGGATAGTCTTGTAAAAATAGATTCATATGATTCTATATAATCATTATCCTTCTACATTAGTTCATGGAATTTTTTCTTCATTATAATTTGAATAGTTTTAGGAAAATATGTTTCTAGAAAAATGATCTTAAATTCATCTCATACCAGACTACCAATATCAACTCTTTCTCATATATTCTTAACCAGAGAGCACGATTGATCGGATTCACCTTGAAAATGATAAATGGATCAGATTAACTTTTGATGTTCTGAAAATCCCATAATATTAAATATATTTTCTTGAACATTGATCAATCATTTGGCTATCACTTAATCTTTGGTTTTGCGAAATGCTAGAGGATTTTTCCTCATAAAATTCTCCAAACAATACATGTTTCTTCATAGTAGATATGGTTCCACTAGACCATTGATACCACCACAACTTATCTCATAAGTAAACTAAGACATTTTTTCACTAACTATTTGATTATGATTCCCACAATTCAAGGCAATATATTTATATAGATATTTACCTCTTGGTGCCTTCATACTTCAGCTTCCATGTATCTTCTGTGGAAAACCATTTTGAACAGACTCATCTTAACGAAGAAACATGGTAATCATTAAATTTTATATCATTTAGAATAAAAAATAATGTAAAAATAATTTATGGTATTATATTAACATTTTTCAAACCCCTATAGTTATCAAAATATTCCTCTAATACCACCTACAAGGTCTTATCTTTAACAAATTACATAATCTTGGGATTTAGATAGTAATATACATTCTTAGACATTCAGGTTCTTTTCGGGTTTAGAGTATTAGATGACGAGGACAAAAAACATACATAACATCCCATACTCATACATGAGGATAATATTGAAAGAGTATCCACTTATTCCAAAATATGAAACTATTCAAATAAAAGATAATTTATATGAAAAATCTTCATAATAATAAAATCTTATTCCTTCTGTCTTTTACAAATAATTATAACCTATGAAAAAACATATAAAAACATGTGATGAGCACAAAAATCTCATTAAAGCATATAATTAAAGAAATTTTTAGTCAAATGATATCATAAAAACTAGTAAGCCTCATTTAATATAATAATTGTTAACATACATTGAAACATTATATAGTTTCCTTGGGATATATTTACCATAAGAATCTTTCAGTCACTCATACACATAGAATAAAAATTCGATCAAAATCCATATATGGAGTACCCAATGAATTGGAGATCTATAATGAGGTTCACTGATAATTTATTGAGTGATAATCCTCTCAACCCATCATATATTGAGCTATAATGGGCACAACCCAACATAGCTTAAGCTATAATGGGTTCAACCCAATATATCATGAGATATAATGGGATCAACCCAACGAATCATGAGCTATAATGGGCTCAACCCAACATAACTATGTCAAAAAAAACTTCATTGAAACAAATCATCATGAAATTAAGATAAATCACTCATTCCATATATATAAAAAATGATCCTATAGAATTTCATTTACGATACCTTTAAAATTATTTTAAAAGGAAAGTTCCTTACAAATATAATTGGTTTGGGAATCAAAATAATAGAATGGATATGTGTATAAACTATAAATATTCAAAAGTCAAAATAATATAAACAAAAATTCATCACAAAAATAATCTTCAGTCAACATAATGAATAAATTAGAAGATTAACCCAGATAACGGCAATTGGGTTTTGAATTCCCTTACCTCTAGTTAACCATACATAAAAAGTGATTAAAACGCCTATATAATGGTTAAAAGATTGTTATTAATACTTTTAATCTGTGTAATAATTTTATAACACCTAATATGTTTTTTATAACATTATTCCACACGTTTATTGATAATATTTTGTTATTTATATTGTTTCAGGTGTGTTCTTTGCATTATTTCCATGGCTGGTTCGTAATGGATTTTCTTGTCAAATAGAAGTGAAGCTCCAAAAGTAAAATGAGATGTTACTAAAAAGTTTACAGAATATTAAATTATTTCATCAATAATTTTTTATGAGAATCGGGATGAATCATTAGATAAATCATTAGAGAGGATTGTTATTTTATTTTTTAAAATTTTGATAATAACAAACCACTTTTGGTTTATTAATTAATAAAATGCATAAACACTTATTACAAAACATAATACATCATATAATATGAATAATAAAATATTATTTAACAATATTAATGGTTTATAAACATATTTTAATGATTTAAATGTAATTGAAGACACATCATCCATGATGTCAGCAAAACGACACATCACGGATGGTGTTATTATTTTTTAGAAAAAGTGGGAGGGGAGAAGAAGTAAGTTCATGAATTTTACATACACATGATAAAAATATTGTTTATTTAAGAGAGTGGTGATTCCATGACTATTGTATAAGGGGAGGTTAAGATAGTATAGACAATGAAATTAATTGAAAAGAAAACCCAAGAAATTGAAACTATATTATTACCACCTGATTTCTTCCCATTGAGATCCTCTATGAGACCATTTGTATTAGAAATTCGGTGAGACCAGTAAGTATTAGACGTGGGTAATTCCTTTTGAAGGGTATTTGGAAGAATTTATAGAATTATTAAAATCTTAAGAGGTGTGAGAGGAAGAGGGGGATGATGTTGGTATTTATAATGGAGGAGAGGAGGGGTTTCTCATTATTTTAATAACTATTTTATTATTCATCCACAAAAAAAACAAATATTAATGATTCTATGACTAAATGAAGTAATAAGTGCGTGTGAGTTCAATATAATATCCATTTACATCATCTATGATTCATGAATGTTGTTGAAATTCATTTATTTAACACATTTCTTAAATTATTGAAACTCACTATTCACGAAAACATCAAGTATTTCAGAAAAATCCAAAAAAATCACCCAAACCATTTTTAGACATGTAAAATAAAGAAAATAACCACATTTTATCAAAATAATTTTCTAAATATGACAAATTTAGTTATTAATTAAAATACTAATTTATTCGAAAAATAACAATTTAAAACCAAAACTCAATTTATAACACCTTGAAAAATTAATCAAGGTCTCATAAAATTATCTTATGACCAAAGGAAAAAAATAATAATTTATGATTACATTTCATGAAAATACATGTTCATTTAAAATTTTAAATTATTCACAAAACAATAATTAAATATTTATTATTTATAAAAATAAAAATACTTATATATTGATCATATTATTTCTTATAATATGCCTTTTTAATATAAATTCATGGGTAAGGTTTCTATAAATTTAGTTGATTTACTAATAAAAAGGTTCATATCACTATCCAAAAGGGTATGTTACTATTCATAATGGTGTATTACTGTTCACCAAAAATTGTGTCCTCCTATGAGACTCCAAAAAATAGACTGCTCAAAACATCTTATGTCTTTTTTTTGAAATTCATAACATAGAAGAGGAAAATGATATTTAAAGGATAGTTTATAACTATCTCATTAAAACAAAATGTAATTTTTTTGAGACTTTGTGTTTTATTCATTAAATTAAATTTATTTGAAAATCCTTGGTGTGTTACATCTAGATAATTAAATATGGGAAAACATAATAATTAAAAATTGAAATTCATCATTAAGAATATAAAGTACATAACAGTATAAAGAAATTATCCAAGTAAATTAGTGAATCATTAGAGAACTCATACCCATCATTTCCTAATTCATCAATCATGAAACACAAAAAAAGATTCAAAATTGTAAATACTCATATGAACCAATATTCATGAGCCATGTGATATAAATATTGATCAAAATGATCATTATAATCCCATAGATTTCATAGATAAAACTGGTCTATATTATAGGACGTTATCATTATAGAAAACTTACAGATCCCATTCAAATTGAACAACCAAACATCTGACTTACAATATAATTATCTGGATAACATAATCATTACCCAATTAAATGGATCACTATATGGGTGCACCCATCATATATGATATATTAGTATCACCAAGACATATTTGTGTTCACCAATTTATAAGTCATTTTAATGATATAAAGATTTATTAAAGTACATAGAGTTTAAGTATCACCATAAAAATAATAAAAATTATTATCCCATTCATAACATTTTTTTCACATGGAAAATAATTGGTTTCCATAATAATACCATTTAATCATGATTAACTTGTTGATAATTAATGGATTCTATAACAATATCATTGAAACATGATTAAAAAAATAATCTCATTCTACTATAATATCACTGAATTGTGCTTAACTCGTGGAAAAGAAATAGGTTCTACAAAAATCTATTTATAAAATGATTATCTTATGGAATGAAATGTGTTGCATAAGAATACTTTTTAAACATCATTAGCTAGTGGAAAAGTGATGAGTTCATTAATTGTCTTTTTGAAACAATCATAATACATCTATACAAATAACAAGGATGATAAAATTAGGAAAATATCATCATTGGATCATACTTAACAATAGGGGTTATTGATATTGATGAATGTAAATACAATTAAATGATCCTTAAAAAATTAAGAAAACCATATTCTTTTTAAAAATAAAATTTAAAAACAAATAATTCAAAAAAAATATGAAAAATATTTTATTTGAAAATAAAACATGGAATCATATAAAGGACTTTTTAATAAAAATAAGGGTCTTGGCGGTGGGAAAATCTCTTCATGTTTTAAATGTTAAAAGAAAACATTCTTTTAAAACAAATTTATAAAAAAAGTAAAAAGTGATTATTTTGGAAGAAAATTAAAAAAAATTAAAAATTAAAATTAAAATTAGGTGAGACAGATTGTAAAAATATTTTGGTTAATATTTTATATCTAAAAACATCGGTTCTGGAAAAATTAGAAAAAACTTGGACTTAGTTAAGAAAGATAGGTGATATAAAAGAATATTCAGGGTCAATATCAATTATAAATGACTTTCTTGATATATAATGAATAAATATGTAAGGAAATATGAATCAAACAAGTTAAACACATTCATAACCTATAGAGATGAATGATATGTGGTTAAAGAAAATAAGATCCTAAAATTTTCACTAATGTATACTTAAACATAAATAATATTGAAATAAATTATGTTATAACATAAAGAATTTTACACTTAGGTAACACATAAATTATACACCTAATAAATTTATAACTTGAAAAGAAACATTTTATATGAGGAAAATAAGTATTATCATGATATAATGTTTTAAATTTTAGTATATTCACCTTAGAATGGATTATTTTTTAATATAAAAAAGATATATCCCAATGAATGGAATTTGGGAAGACTCTCACTTACAATGGTCATAGGAAATAATTGACCATTAATAAGTTGATATATTATTTCCAAAAAAATTAAATCTATAAATAAAATGTGTAAATACATATTAAAGTAATAGACTAACCAATTCATAGATAATAAAATCATAATAGAGTCAATAAAGATGTCTGATAACCAAACAAAAGGAAATTGTTCTAAGAAACTCTTTTCCACTTGGTAACAATAAAATCAATAACCTTGGATAAGTTAATTTAAATTGAAACATAAAATTATAGGAAATATTAATTATTCGTGATATTACATTTAAAATTTATGATATACAGACCTCATAATAAAAAAGTGTTGAATATGTAATATGTATCATAAAAGTCAAAGAAAGATGAAAAAGTCCACTTAACTCAAGCACAGAATTTCCTAGTTTTTCCGTAAACCACTATATAATATGATAACATAAATTATTTTTTTTCACAAGAAAAATTTATTAGTTTACAATATTTTAATTGATCCATTTACCTTATTTATTTTTAATTAAATACATAAATATTTAATCTGTTATGTCTATAATTCGTGTTTTGAAGATGTTTGGTTCGTTATTATGAAATGGATTCGGTGTGTTGTTTTTGGTAAATGATTTCATTATTTAAACCTATATAGAAAAATAATAATGAAATAATTTCTGTATTTATTCATCAATTATATTTCTAAAACCGATCAAGATATTTCTTTTGGTAAAATTAAAAACATTATGAATATAAATATAGTAGGCCATACATATGCAAGAGTTAAAATTCCATTTTTAAATGATCATTATGGGAACAATATATAAAATATTTTATCTTTCCATAAGTATCAAAATATCATAAATAAAATTATATATATAAATATATCCTTCGATGTGGTGATGAAAAGAAGAATCACATGTCTTCGTGGATGCAGTAGTCTACACGTACATGAAAAAAATTATCATTTTCTAGAGAAAAGAAGAAAATGAAGTATTATCTTTTAATAATGATACTTTTTCATGAATATAATCATGATTTATTTGATATCTCATATATTCAGTCGCATTATCCTTATTACATTCCATGTAAAATGTTAGTTAAAAACAAATCATGTCGCATCGCTAGGTGGTTGTTTATCATACATACAAGTGATGTTATTGTATCCCACACATAACAGAATATAAAAAATTTATATGTGTTATCATAACACAAAAACTATAAATATGTTATAAATATCATATATTTAATTTAAATCCACCACTATAATTGTCAGTGGGAGACGATGATGGAAAAAAATGACATCGGTTAATATAGAGGTAGTTCGTCACACACATGCATAATGATTTCTAACCCATTTTTATATCTCATATATTTTATAACATTATATATATTACCTTCCATGTAAAATTTTAGTTAAAAATATATTCACATCACACCAAGAGGTGGTAGTTCGTCGTACTCACGAGTGGCATTATCATATCCCCCAGATAATAAAATATAAAAAATAAACATGTGTTATTATAACAATATAAAAATAAATATGATAAAAATATAATATATTTATTTTGAATAGATCATTAAAACTATCAGTGGTAGGCCATGATGGTAAATTAATGACATTGGATCGCGAGGTGGTAGTCCATCACACACATGTATGATAATTTTGTATCCCATTTGATAAAAGAGGTTATGGATTTAGGTTATCAAATTAAAATAAGTTGACTTCAGTATATATTAGTTAGTTTTTTATCATATGATAATATTTTATGAATTTTTAGAGGTGTAAAAGTAAATAAAAATGCATAGTTAGAAATTTTAACTCTTATAAAAAAACACTTTATGATTATAAATAAAATATTTCTAGAATTGCTTTCTCACCACCATACTACCTGAAGGATGAGGGTATTGATGTTTTTATTAGATTAGGGTTGGTATATTGTGATCAAAAATGGTTGGAATGTGTGAATAAGAGAGGATAGGGTTGGATTTTTATAAGTGAGGTGAGTGAAACTCTTCTAATTTTTGAAACAAATTGTAGTAACAATTTTTTCACATGCCATAAAACTCTGAAATGAAGTACTTTTGATAAATAGAAATGATAAGGTCTATATATGGCTATAAATTATATTTTACATGTTTATAGTTTATTTTATCTCTTATCATTTTAATTTGCCCCCAGTAAAGCTGTTTTCACCTTAAGAGTTATAATGAAATTTTATAGTTTTAACTATTCACTATGGTGAGAAAATATTTTCAAGTTATTAGATATTATAAATTATAATTATTTAAAATATATAAATTTTTTGACAAAATTTGATACACACAAATGGAAAATTTAAATTTTAAAATAATCCCATAGACGAGATGAAAAATCAGGTTTTCATCGAGTTTATTTTTCCTAGAAAAGAAGATTTTATATTTATTATATGACTAATAATTATTATTATTATATGAATTTAAATTCATTTTTATTGATTTATAATATATGAATTTCATTAAATTATTTCCTAATTATGAATTATATTATTTATTTTCAACTGATAATTATTATGAATTTTAATTTTTTTAAGAAAATTTAAGGTTTTAAACCAAAAAAAATCTTATACTAAAATCAAATATGAATATGATAAAAAATAAATTAATTAGATTAAATATAACTAAATAATAATTTTATTACTTTAAATAATATTAAAAAAATATGAGACTTAAGTTTTTTTAATTTATTGAAATAAAAATAAATTTTTAAAAAAACCTATATTATCAATAGTCACTGAAAAATAAATATTTTCTAAAAAATACCAAAATATATCCTAAAGTAAATTTTGATATGAAATTTTTTGAAATGATGGTAATTTTATCATGTAAAATTTTTATGACATGTTAAATTTAATACTAATATGTTTTTGTTGAAATAAATGGAAATAATTTTTGAAGAAACATATTTTTTATAAATAAAGAATACTTGAAAAAATTGTTTTAATAATTACTAAATATTCATCAATGATTTATATTGATTAGGATATATATATATATATCATAAATTAGTTTTAACATTCATAACAACCAATTCATGGTCAAGGTTATAATGATTTTATATATCATGGGTCATTTAATCTCAGTGTTGCAAGTCAAATATGCTATCAAATGTAGTTTAATTTTATAAAATCTTGAGATGCTACATTTTATAAATTTTTTAACACATATCATCTTAGTTTACCCCCCAAAAACCAATTTTTACATTAACTGAAAGAATTATTTTTCTACTATATTCCATATTTATTTTGGCAGAAAATTATTATAGCCTCATAAGATAGTATAAATTATTCCAATTTATAAAATGAAATAAATTTTCTAAAATATCTCACCACAATAGATATAATTTCATTTGAGATTAAACTGTAAAAGTGATATAAGATCAATTTTCTAAATAAAATATTATATTGTGGATGGAATTTCATTATTGTCAAAATTATATATGAAATTTATTACAATGAAATATATTAGTAAAATTGAAATAAAATTGAAATAATTTTACAATAAAATATTTTTAAATTATAATTTAAATAAGTAATAAATTTAAATGAAAAATATGTTTTGAATAGAAATTAGCATTTTCCCAATACATAAAAAATTATCATTTTCATAAAATTTTCAAAATAAATCCAAATAAGAATTTCGGATATAGATTTAAAAAATTATGTATATATTTTGAAATATATTTCATTAAATTTGTGGAAATTAATTTTAAATTAGGTACGCAAAGTAAGAATACACCACCTTTTAGAAAAATCTTGTTTTTAGGATACATTTATTTTATTTCAAAATGATTCTAATTTTATTTATAATAAATAGAAAAATATTTAATTTATCATATACATGTTTAAAGCATTTAATTTTCATATTTTAGTTTTTAATATTCATACCAACCATTGTAATATCTAGGTTACAATGGTCTTGTTAAAATAATGAAATTTTAATAGAGTATGATGTTTCTTTAAACCCATAGTTTCATAAATTCCATGTTATCAAATATATTTTATTTAAATAAACATATGTATATCATAATGTATTAGGGTGTAAAATTCTGTTCTAATCATGGTGTCCTATTTCATTTGTGCCAGTATATATTGTTCCACTTTTAAAATCATAGTGTGTTATTTACTACCACCCCTAAATAAATTTATTCCTCTCAATTTAATCTTCTTCAGATTAAAAAATGTTTTGTAATTTGAAAATTCCATTGTTTTAAACCCATATAATAAAATGGTATCATAAAATTCAACTATATAATAGAGGAAAGGATGTATTATAATGACCTGCCAATTCTAATTGGCTTGAGAGCTCAACGAGTCATAACTAGGCCTTAAGAGAAATCACCAAGATGCCAAAGGCTGGCAATAAATTCCGAAGGGTTTTAAATAAAATTTGGGGGACTATTTACCCTTTTTGAAATAACCCATAAACCAACCATAACCAAACATTCACTATATGATGCATGAACAAATGGAATACCAATAAACAACTTCATTTATTTTAAAACACATCAAATTACACCATAGAGGAAGACCAAACTAAACATCAAAGTACACAACGGATGAAAAACTCAAGACTCTCAAAAGACTCTAGAACTCCATGCTCCAAAAGCTCCAAGCTCCACAACATCTCCCAAGCATCACCACAAGCCTCTAGCAATAAGATGATTTACCTTTACCTGTGTCCCAGAATATGACATCTGCAAAAGCATCAACGTTCCAAATTAGGGGTGAGTGTAAAACTCAGTAGGTTTACCAAAATGACATCCCTACTCACACCACTAGGATAGAAGAGTTAGCAACATTTATTTAAAATAGTTCATATAAAACAATTTCTCAAAACAGTTTATAACCAGATATAAACAAGCTTCCAAAACTATTCATACCCAAAAACATCCAAGTTCATTTGAAACCAATTTCAAACAAGTTATTTTCCAAGAAAAATAACCAAACAAGCTTTGGAACCATTTAAAAAACATCTCGTTTTGGCATACCCAACAATTTCACAAACCTGTGAAATCAACCATGCATGCTAGGTTTTGACAGTTCTATACTCATGAGCGGTTTCTCATCGATATACCAAGTCATCACAAGGTAATTCTTTCCCTTGTTCCACAACACCTTTTCCACTGAGCATAAGTTCATATTTCAACCAATCCTCGTACTTGAAAGTCCCATGTTCCATTACCCCTTTGGCACTGAGCACAAGGTCATATTCCAACCAAGCCTCGTACTTGAAAGTCGCATGTGGCATTACACCTTTAGCATCGAGCATGGGGTTATATTTCACAGATCCTCATATATGCAACATGAACACACACCACATATTCACAAAAATCATTCCAAAACCACACTTTCAATAAAACACCCTTTTATTGAAAACCATTTCCATCAAAACCAAGTGTGTTCATCCAATTCAAACAATTTCAATAAAACTGTACTTTTATTGAAAACCAAAGAATGAACCAATTTCATCAAGCCATTTCAATACCAAACCATTTCAACTAAAACACCCTTTTTTTTGAAAACCCAACTCTCATCAAACTATTTACCCTTCCAACAAATCAACAATTTAAAATCAACTTTTTAAATTCAAGAAGCCAAATCACTTTTCCCCACAATTCACCAAGATTTCACAATTTCATCAAAACCATAAATCATCACTAAAGAAGATTTATTCCATGCTTTGAACAATCAATTTCATTCAAATAACCCAATTTGAATCTAAGACAATCAATTCTAGAAAGAGGAGTCAATATTAAAGCCACCTACCCTTAGGGTTCCCAATAAATCGACCCACAAACAATTACACCTCAAATCTGGAGAACGCGCCACCAAAACCTCTCTAGATACCTTCCCCTAACATTCACAAGCCTTAAAAACATCATCCAAGGCAAAATAAACCTTATATATACACACAACAAGTGTAGATCTAGAAAACCAAGAAATATAGGGATATAGATCTAGAGGGAAACACAAGGAAATCAAAAGGAGAGATATACCCGGGAGAAACTAGCTTCAATAAACCAAGAAATATCTTCAACACCCTTCCAAAATGAGTGGGAAATATCCTCCACCCCCTGAGAACTAAAGAAATCGAGTGATCCACGAGTGGGAGGAAGTTTAGAGTGAAATAGGTTGAGCCCAAGGGAGCCCTGAACTTATAACCCAGTTTTTAAGTGGCCACACGGTTAGGCCGCATAGTTTGGAAAACCGTGTGCTAACAGTGCGCACGCTACTGCCTTGGGATCAAGGGTTCGCATGGTTTCCTCACACAGGTTTTCAAACCATCTACATGACATGCAAAGCCTATTGTCTCTCCCTGCATGGTTTCTTGGAGAATCTGCACGATTTCCACAAACCGTGCTCAAACCGTTCACCCATATAAAAGCCTCCAAACTCATCCAAAACCATTCCAAACTATCCCAACCTCTCCCCAACTAATCCCAAGCACTTTAAACACATAAAAAGGCATAAAAAGGTCTACATACCACAAATTGGGGGTACTATATGTATGAAATTAATCCATAATGACATATTACTTGTTTTCCATGTAAGAGACGATTAGTAGTAAATGAAGGCATGTACATTGAATGGAATATTACCACCCAAGGATTAATATTGAGTGATAGAGAAAATGTCATGATAATGTTAACCAACACAAAACAATACACATGGGATGACTTAAAATATTAGTGAATCTATATAAATTAACGTAATAGGACAACAATGTTTTCTAAAAAATATTTTTCCAATTGGCGAGGGATTCTATTTAATTTATGATAGATACCACCAAAGAATATGATAGAAATTTTCATTATTTGGTTATACATTGATCAATTACTACTTCATATTTTACTCAATGAAATGAATATCCAACAGGAATATATATTTCAAATATACTAAAACTAAAATTTGATATATCACTAACAAAACAAATTAATGAAAATTCATTTATACAATCTCTAGATAATTACCATTACCAATTTGGTTATACTAAGGTATCCAATATCACTAAAAGATCAACTTAATCCATCTGATAAATATTTAACCTACAGGATCATCGAAAATATTTTTCACCAAATTTAGAAGGAAGATATGATTATATTCCATATAAAATTTAAATTGTATCTTAATGGAAGATCTTATATACCAGAATACATTGATCACCATAAAACAAAAATAAAAATATGTATGATTAAAAAACTAAATTCATAAGTCATCAAATATATTTCATAAATCATAACATGGTGTAAACTACAAAAATGATAACAAAAAACATAAAATAACATACCCATTTCACGGTTACCGATATTATCCCATATACAAGTCATTATAAATTTTATATCAGCATCAAAAACATATTAAGTATTATTATCCCTCAATAACCTTTTTTTGAAAAATATCAACATTCCACTAAATATGTTTTCCTAATCATTGAAACCATTCAACATATTATCACAAATACATAATAAACAAAATACTAAAATACAATACATTGAAATTATATAACTCTTATATATTGAATGCCATTGAGAATAATATTCATATAAAATAATTCTTAACCCCAAAAACAATAAAATTTATCATTAAATTTTTTATTAGTAATATAATAAGTTTGACCTTAATTCCATAGGTTATTCTGGGGTATATTCCCGTATTCCTTAGGGAATAATTTTTTAAAATAACATGTATCGATATATTTGAATCATTGTGAATCAGAATAATATTTTATTAATGTAAAATTATGAGAATGGTTGAATTTTTTCTCTACACATGTATCAAACTATCATTCCATTTATAAAAGAATTAGGGTGTTTCTTTCCCAAATTATCATATAGGGGAAACCCTTATTTCTAATCATTAGTTTATCAATAATTTTTCTTCCAACATATTATTATATTAATTTCATAAGAATTTATTAGACTTATAAAATTATTTAATTATCATTATACCACATGATATTATGTCCTTATATGACGATAAAGTTTAAGAGAAATGTTCCCTTGGAATAAATTCCTTAATACATTAAAAGAAATGGTTAATAAAACTATTTGGATTATATCCATAGTTTATAGATTGAAATTTTTGCCTTGTAATGTTAGATTCTTACTATTATTAATTTTTTCCTTCCTTTTGACTTAGAATTATTAATTATATCTCTATATCCACTCATTTATCAGGAGGAAAACATTTTTATATTAGTGTACCCTAAAATCATTTAATTTTATGTTATATATTTTTTATTCAACCTTAGTCATTGAAACCATTGATAACCATCAATCAACATATTTTGTGGGATGATAAACTATAGTGAAAACCTTTAATATTTTATTAATTCCCTAAGTGATTAACATAATCTATAAAAAACATTTCCATTTTTTAGTCATAAAGGGATTTATAGTCCCACTGAATTACAGATGTTTTTTACAATAAAATTATATAACATTATTACACTTTGTGGTGTATTAGTTGGATTATATATACGATAATGGTTATTTCTCCTAAACATAGTAAGGAAAACCAACATGGTTATGATTTATTTATTTCCAGCTTCTATACTAGTTCTAACTTAATTATCATTCCCATTATGGAAATCCTTACACTGGTTATGTGTATTGATAAAATAAAAATATTTCTACTACAAACCACAACTAAAAAATGGAATACACTATATTAAATAATAGCATTATCAAATAAAAATTATAATCCCAATGATACTAAAAGACATAATTTTAATTGAAAAATTTAGGCATATTTAATCTCATAATCATAAAAATGTTTTCATTATGAAACATTTAAAATAATAATTTTTTTTTCAAATCCACCATAATGGTTTTTATTTAAAATTTAAATTATCCAAATAATTTCACCTTGTATTTTCAAACAAGTTTTCTATTAATGAACATTTTTGTGTACTAGATAACACATTAGTAATTCAATTTGATTATTTTTTCAAAGTTATTACCAAAAGGTACATTTTTTCATAACCAAATCCAATTTAACTATCCAAATAGATATTTATTTCTATGAAAAAACATAATGTCTATCATAAAAAACATTTTTATATTATCATATACATAATGTTATCTTTAATTTAATTTATATGTTTAGATTCTTTATTCTATATTTTCAAAAATCCAGTTCTAAATGTTTCCACTAAACTTTCTATGATACAAACTATAATGACCCAGAATCTAGTATCGCAATTTTAGTGTCTACTTTATAAGATTATCTCTATGTACATGGTATCATATCCCAAGACACCTCATAGTTTAGTATTCCAATTAAACCTGATATGTAATTTAATTTCATATATATTTGAAATCATCAAATACATAATCTTTTTTCATTTAGAAGGACATAATTCCTTATTTCATATTCGTGAATATAAATTAGAAAATGATTCATGGGATACATTGGAAAAAACAATAATGTGGTCTCCTCAGATGCCCAAAAAAAGTTATATTACAATGATAACTATCATGTATAAATAATAATAATAAATATGAAATGGTAAAGAAATAAAACATGCTCTATTTAATCATAAAACATAGCATAATATTGAAGAATTAAAAGATGATCAAATATATAAAGTTAAATAATAATATAATATTTAAACTTTTCCCTAGATATTCTAAAAATTAAATAATAAAATGGAAATTAATAATAGTTTTCTTATTAAAGGAATATATAAATATGGACATCTGAAATTGTTAATAACACTCACATGTGAGTTTAAATTTTTATGTATAATCATATCTAATTTGGTGAACTAATTTTTATATGATACCTTTTGATTCATCAAGTAGATTTATATATATTATCCCCACCTATCAAAAAAAATTTATAATTCAATTTTTAATGGGGAATACAGAAACAACATAAATATTCATATCGAATAAAAAACAACAAAAATATAATTTATTCCCCTAATAATAAAAACAAATTCACACACCATCTAGAGTAATATTTAGAACGGTTATAAAATTTTATATCCAAAGAAAAACTAATATTAAACCATCCCATGTAAGAAAAATTATGATATAATTAAAACATATCCCCATTGGATCATAAGTATAACATTTTTCTTATGTTTTTTAGGAATAAAATTACCATAAAAGTTCATTAAAACATTCATGTGGAAAAATATTTTTCAGTTTGAAAATCACATTTTAAAAATTAAAACTTCACAAAAATTTATGAAAATAATTTTATTTGAATTAATCCTTTGAATACAATTAAAATACTTATTAAATCACTGGTTGGTCATGACAATCAATTTTTTTCATATCATACATAGAAAAATTAAAAATCCATTAAAAAATTTGGTATCTGAAAAAAGATCCTTTTATTGAAAAATTATATGAATATACCTTTAATTTTTGTTAAAAAAATTCAAAATATGTAATAATTATTTTATTAAATCATTTAGAAAATGATAAAAAACTTTTTTTAAAACATTTTTAGACAATAAATATTTGATGAAATATTATTTTCCACAGAAGATAGAAATAATGTAATATTTCATGAA
This sequence comes from Viscum album, assembly GCA_963277665.1. NCBI lineage: Eukaryota > Viridiplantae > Streptophyta > Magnoliopsida > Santalales > Viscaceae > Viscum > Viscum album. The sequence continues at coordinate 1,539,720,502 of OY728135.1, read as the reverse complement.
AACATTTTATCAATTATTTAATGTAACAAAGAGCATAAAAATGGGGAAATTTATGAAAAGTTCATTAATTAAAAGTGTAAAAAAGGAACAAATATTCTTTTTAAGATATAAATAGTAAATAATTCCATTAATTGATACCTATAATAAAGAATATTGAATACTAAATAGATTTTCAAATAAATCGTTACCTCATAGAATGTTTATGAATCTTAATCCCCACAAAATAATTAACAACATATTAAAATTTAAATACCATGAAAATGAAGTAATTAAGGATATAACATATCAAATGGTATATATATACACCACATAAAATAAAAAATTCAGAATATGAAATATGTGTCATGGAGGTAAAACTGAGACAAGATAACCCTGACCTCATGTTTGATGTCATTTGTATCTGTTTGACCCTCATTTATAATAAATATAATTTTATAATAAATATATCAATGAACAATAAACACATATCTCATAAAATATTTAATTTTATTATAATCATTTATCAATATCTTTTAGCAACACTTTATTATGTTTCGGGTGACAATTTCTTCGATTTTCATGTATGATTTATTTTGATAATTTTATTCTTTTTAATTTTATCATGGTAAATTCATATATATAATTTTTAAAATGATTTAAATATAATATTTATTCATTATATATGTATTTATAGTGATACATAAAAGATAGAGACATAATATGGATTATAATGTTCATGGAGACGGTAGGCAATCATACACATGAATGTTGTTTTTATTTTTCTCAATAGATTGAATGAATGGAAAATAAATTATTATTAACCTATAATAAATTTTTATTATTATAAATTTAGAATATATATTAATAAAATCTATCTTTATTACCATCTGGGTAAAAATAAATGAAAAACATTTTATATCACTGTATAGTGGTGGTAGTCCACATGTATGCACATGCGATGTCATTGACTTAAAAAAGATTTGAATCTAATAAGTTATATGTGATAATATATTTAAAGAAATATTTATATATTATAAATATAAAATAAATCAATTTCATTTTCCTTATGACATTACATGTAAAGTGTATGTGAAAAAATTAATCACACCACTTTGTGATTCGGTATTCTGTCGTACACATGAGCGACAATAACGTATCCCCCATGGAATGAAAATTATGAGTGCATATGTGAAATAGTAATTAAATAATTATAATAATTTATCAAAAATCATATACATATGTTAAATATATTGTTATACCTGTCCATTAATTGTGTTAATGGACCACTATATACATCGGTTCTTGATGCGGTAGTAAGTCGTACACACGATTTTCGGTTTTGTTCGTCATTTGATGGATGTGAAGAAATATCTTGGTTATTACAGTAAAAAAAATACAATATTTTTATATTAGAGATTTTTTATTATTATATTATCATATTTCAAGATATTTTGGAGGAGTTGTAAGAATAAGGTAATCTAATATGAATGTTTTATAGTTTTACCACATCTTCAGAGAGCGTCTAATAGATTATAAATATATCCATATAATGAGGGACTAATAAAAAATATAATACCTATAGGATACAGGGAGGCTATTTTTAAAGGAAATTGGGAATATAGTGGATGATCTAAATGGTATTATAATTTTTAATAGGGGAAGAAACGGGGTGGCCTTTTATATGTAGGGGAGAGGACGAACATGGGATTTTTTGAAAAGAAAAGTATTTCAAATATTTGACTCAATAAACAAGCCTAATAAAATATACATTATGAAATCATCAAGGATATAATGTTGAAAGTTTTCCAAAGAGTGGGTTTTTTTCAAGTTTTAGGTATTTTGAATCCATTATCTTCTTAGTTTAACTACTAAGAAATCTCATTTTTACATTAGCCATGGTACTTAATTTTCCTTACTATTTTCAATATTCATTATAATAAAAAAAATAGAAATATTATATAATATAAATTATTCTTATTCCAAACATGGTATCAATTTATCCAAATTTAATTCATATATGTGGCATAATTTAATTAGAAATATTACTATTTATGCGATGAAAGGGTGGTTTTCCAATGTGAAAATTCACACTACGATAAAGTGTTTTAATAAATATATTCATCAATTTTTCTTCCAATGATATAAATAAGTAAAATTATAATATAATTGAACTATATTTACTTTAAAACTAATTTAAAATATAATTGAACAAAACAAATAACTTAAATGAAAAATATTTTTTTAATAAAAAATAATGATTTTCGCAAATCATCAAAATAATAATAATTTCAGAAATTTTCAAAATTCCACTGAAAGATTACATTAAACTATAGATATCAAAATTGAATTTTATTTTTGGTAATATATTTTCTAAAATTGGTAAAAAAAATTAAAATATGTTTATAAATCACGGATAAACTGCTTTTTTGAAAAATACATTTTAAAATTTTCATTTTCTTTAAATTGTTTCTAATTTCCATTGTTATAATGAGATTACCATGTAATTTATTTTAAACATGTTTAAAATATATTATTATAATTATTTAATTATTAATATACAACCTTTCCATTATAACATTTAATTTTTATGTTCATGTTTACATAATAATATTATAACAAAGTGATCTGTTTCATTCCAGCCCAGTGTTGTGTGCATTGAAAGCTATAAAAGGGATTTAATTTTATTGAAATGAAATATATAATAAATTATCAAGGTCTCAAATTCTCTTAGAGTATTTTTTTTGAATCATATATGTTATCAAACTTGATGTGCATCTTTTAAAATCCTAGGATGTAACATGTGTAGTTTAATCATTTCTACTGACCTCTTTACATGTAGAATTGAATAAAACATATGGTAATGATTTATACACCATATATTATTATATTTACATTCCATTATAGGATTTTGTATCCCATTATGGGTGTGTGTAATCAAAGAATGAGGTAGGCGGTTCTATATCAAGAATTTCTTGAATGAACTCTAATTTCTTCCTCTTTTTTAAAATGATTTATATATAAATTTTCATGATTCATTTCTGAATGTAAATTTATTTGATAAAAAGGAGGACTTTCCATTCATTTTTTTAAAGGAAAATGGATGTCCAAACAAAATTGAAAAATGGGTTTTTAATCAGAGTTTGATTAAAGGAAAGGGTTTTTTGAAATTGATTATTAAACATACATTTGAAATTATTTGAGAAAATATATAAGATGGGATGCCTTGTTTACTTTGGTTGAAGATGTATAGTTAGTGAAATAATACACGTATTTTTGATGTTGTTCACTCATGGGGTGTTCCTATACTCCCTAGTCCGTTATTCAAGAATCATGATATTAACATTGTTGGGGGGTTCACTCATAGTGTGTTCCTCTACACCATTGACCAATGTTTTATGGACATGGTTGTGAACTAATGAATGATTGTGATATGATTAGGCTACTATTTTAACTTTTAATAATAACATGGCAGGATGTACATATTATATGGCGTTTTTTTATTTTGGATACTGTATACCATCATTAACTATGATAAAGTTTTATTGAAATAAAAAATTGAATTTTTATACATGGATTATTATAGAACTACAGAAAAATGAAAATAAACAGCACTCCTCTGATATAATATACTTTATTTATTATCATTCCATGTTTTCATTAAAATTATCTTATTTAGATTGAAAGATAATTGATAAGTTAACCCAATAGGGGATATGTAACGTCCCGACCCAGATCACCACTAAACTGGAGGTCGGACCGGTCGCCACATGACCTCAAGCGCGCCTCCCCATATGCTAGAGGCTGCTGACTAGTAGCGAGGGTCTAAGGATAGTCAGTGAGGAGACTATACCTTCATTTTAGAGTTCAAAAATAGACAAAGGAAATAAATAGCGGAAACGGTATAATAAATGAATAAGCAGCGGAAATCATATTTTATAAATATTGTACAAAACAAATGGCCAACGCCAATGTATACAACAGATTCTTTCATGACATGATAATGATAAAAAAATTATAAAACAGTGAACAAAATAGCATGCTTTACATTTAAATGCATAAATAAATAAATAATGACTCAATGCCCCATGGGAGATCTCCTCGAGCATCCTGAGCCTTCGCTCAGTCATGTGCTCCTAACTCCCATGTAATTGCAAACAGCATAGTCCTGCAACAAAATAGAATCTACTAGGGTACCCGGTGCAATGGTGGCCCGAGTAGGGTGTGAGATATAAATCTCAGTAGGCCAGGACCACCGGTGTCTACCACAAACCATAAATTTAACAAATAAATTATAAAATGTGAAAGCATGCATAAATTAAGTAAACAGTACAATGTAACTATATACCCAAGTACCTGCTTCAGCCCTCAGCTGGTGTCAGAACCTACATTATACATTTTTCATACAAACTCAATATTCATTACACAATCATTCATTGGTTATTAATTATTCCAATCTTAATAAATTATGAAGGTCTTGAGATTCGGCCTATGCCCAACATCTCCTATATAAATCACTCATCACAGATGTCTCTAAAGACCATATATGTAATCAAAGTAAAGACAAATTCCAAGCTTGTGCTTTGGCTTGGATAATGCTTCATAAGTTATTCAATTAAACCTTTCATATACTAAGTCTGATCCCACCCACTAAAATTCGTTCACCGAATTCATAAATAAGTCTGAAACCTTCCTCATAAACAACTCACAAAACATCATGTCTCAACAGCCTTTATTAACCATTAACTCATTTCATGCACGAACAATTGGACCCACAGTCTAATGTTAATTAATGGGTGTATAACATAATGTCTAGCACCCTCATGCGTATTTGGAGCATCAGTCCTTGTCTCACAACCCATGGGTATTTGGAGCATTAGTCCCTAGCCTATAAAAGAATATTTTCGTGCAAGCTGGGTGTAGGACGCCAGGTCTAGCACCCCGTGAGTATTTGGAGCTTCATCCCTTGTCTTACAAACCATTTATCAATCATACATATATATATTTATCATTGGTGTAGAACACCATTTCTATCACCCCGTTAGCATTTGGAGCTTCAGTCCTTGTCTCACATCCCATTTATCAATCATACATATATATTTATCATTGGTGTAGAACACCAAGTCTGACACACCAAAACCATCCATTAATTAATTCATAAATTAATTAATCCAACCTGTTAATTAATTCAACAACTAATTAACAACATAAATCGCCCATAAAAAGTCAACCCTTAATTAACCATTCAACATCTCAATAGTAAATAATTAATTAACAATTATTTGTTCTTAGCAATCCAAATAAATAATTAACTCAACATTTAATTATCCAAATTCGTTAACAATTCTGAACTCGTCCACTCAAATAGTGATTCGTCTAGGACTTTAAAATTTTACATGAACATCATAATCATCACAAAACATGTGGAACAAGCCCTTATATTTAGCAACCATCTCACGCATCATCTCATAATATAGAACAACTCTATCCAAGACAACTTAATGCATGGAAATCTAACAAGTATCAAAAAGTAACCTTAGCCAACAGTCGTAACAAACAATCAATTCACAATCTTAATTTAATGCATAAAAATTAATTAATTAAAATATTAATTAATTAAATATTATCTCTTAAACCAATCATAAATTAATTAACCTTTTAAAATTTAACATGTAATAATTAATCTATCCATTAATTATTACCAATTTCCAATTTATACTTTTGAACATGTCAAATATTCAATATTCTCAATCATCATTGAAAGCCACGCATTTTATTCCAACTCATGACTTGCTAATTATTTCTACAATTAATTACCCTATTGTACATTCTGCCCATTCAAATCATTTAACTATATAATCATATCACTTTAACCAAATTAGAAAAACATGCTTAAAAACAACACAAGATCAAGCCTTCATTTATCTCATGTGGGAAGCATCATTTAATAACTTCAAAAGTGTCATGCATCGACATATCATAATCAAGGAAACTTACATTATCAATTTATTTAAAGCAGCTATAATTATTAAAATAACGTGTTAAGGATTTGAGACCCTACCTTGGGGTGGCACCATTTTAAATCTAAAGCGCTTTAATGTACTTGGCACCGACCATTCCACAACTGGTCTTTAATCACACGTGCGCACACCTTTATATGTGTGTGTGTGTGTGCGTGTGTGTGTGTGTGTGGGGGGGTGCATTGTCTACATTGATCAAAGAAAATTACATATATTAAACTGGTAACCAGAATCAAAGTTTTAATGAACAACACACCTCTAACTTGGTACCAGGGACTCATAAAAAAATTTAACAGGCCTTAATATAACCGGTGAAAAACCGAATCGTGGGTTTAGAAACTAACTCGAACCAACGACGGCAAGACAATTCGAGACCATCTGCCTCTCCCTTGGCGGTGGATGTCAGATTATGGACCAATGGGTCCTGAGTCAACATTCGCATTTCCTAAAAATAAAGGAATGAAGCGATCGAATTAAACCCGAACCTTTGGATTTTAGCTGAGAAAACAAGGTGAGAGAGAGGAGTTAAAAGATCGATGTGAAGAACCAGTTATACAAAGACGGACTCACCTTGACGAGGCAGAGAAGATTCATGAAGAGTCTGAAGGAAATCGTATCATGCAAAGTGGAGTCTATGAGAGGGGTGGTGCGCCTCTAGGTATTTCCTGGAGGGGGGCTGCGCCACGGAGGTCGCACGCTGCAGGTGCTCCGCCCGGGTCTCGCACTGCTGTAGGGAGGGTCGCTCGGGGGTTCGCGTGCCTCTTGGTCGCACCGCTGGAAGGATCTCACACCGAGGAGGGAGCTAGAAGGATGGAGGAAGGGGATGCATCATGGGGTGCGATGTTGTGTGCATGTTTCACCTTGTGCGTAGGGAGGAAGAAGAGGGGAATTATATTCCCTTTATTTTCTTTTTTTCAAACCCCTAAATTAATTTCCATTAACAACAGTTATTATTTAACTCTTAAAACCCAATAATAATACTACCATTAATGAGATAACAATAATAATAATAAAAGATAATAATAATCATCATTTTATTATTATTATACACATTAAACAGTTATATAAAAAGTAAAAAAAATCCCCAATTAATCCTTATTAATGGAAACGTTTCGTTGAGAAAATCAAACTCCCCTTTACTCCTAAATTAAATTAGAATCTCTTTGACTTGAAAGTAAAAAATAATAATTCATTTCCCACAATTAATAAAATTCGTTTTTCCTTGAATTTAATTAATTAAAAAAATAATAATAATAATAATTAAATAATTATTATTATTATTATTAAAACATTCATTTTTTTTAAATTCTAACCAAAACTCCCTAATTTATTACTATTATTATATATAATAATAATATCTATAATGATAAATAATTATGACACTCTAAAAACCATAATAATAAAAATATAATTATTATTACTCAAACCTTTGATATAACCCAAAAACATTATTAAATAACCACACTCTTTCATTAAATTCGAAACTGCTTATTTAATTAAGCGTTTCATCGAGATACCCAATAGCCTCGTTAAATTCACCTAAATATTACACCCCATTAAATAAAAACATAACTTTGACAAACCCCAAAATTAAATTGTATTAAAATAAACAATAAAACGCCCATTTTATTTATGTCCAACCTCCCCATTTAAATCCACATTAATTATCCAATTCATCTTTAACCTTAATTTATTATTCTTGTAATAATTGTTTCGTAATTAATTATAAAGCTCCATATTGATCATTAAATTCTTTTAACATTTATTTAACTAAGTAACAACAAAAATAATAATAACATCATTATTATTATTATTCAAACTTTCATTTATTTAAAAACCCAAACCCCCAACTTATTACAATATCATTAATATGATAAAAACTCCAACAAAAAACCCCTCATTTAATTAAAAATTTTGTTGAGAAGCTCAAAATCCACATTTAATTCTCATAAATGATACACTCCTTTAACATGCAATTAAAATCTCAAAGTATCAAAATAATTTATGACTCTGTAATAATAACAATGAAATTATTATTATTTGCACATTCATCCATTTAATAAAAAATAGTCCTTATATAACTCTGAAACTCTTCATTTAAATAAAACAGTTCTTTGATAAACCCAAAAGCCATGTCAATACATTCAACTTCCATTTAATTAATTCTTTAACATTCAATAAATTTAACGACCAAAATAATAGTAATAATAACTTCATATTATTTTTATTATTAAAAATTTATTTTAATTAATCCAAATCTCTCATATAATCATATTTAATTAAAAATAATAATAATAATTTATTAAATAAGATAAACTACCCAGGTTAGACTACAACCATGCGCTGCCCATGCAGATCCATTAAAGTGGATTTTTCCGGATCCGGTGCACCCGAGACTCATCGGGACACCTACTAAAATTTATTGGGTAATTACACAATTCTAGAAATGACACCATTAGTTGTTCCAATGCTCAGAAAAAAATTCTAGAGCTCGGTTTAAAAAAATGAACCATTGATAAATTGAAAACATTCACATTTTAACCCAGTTCAAAAAGATGGGACTTTATAGGATAGTATTAAGCTTATTTATCTAACACCTAGAACAACCCTTTAGAAGTGTATGGGATTTTTATGACTTCTATTATTGGAAAAGGAAAAGGAATTAAAGTTAGATGGTGAGGATTTATTTATTCTATGTTTGCTTATCTGGTTTTTATATAGAGGTACAATTCCCACATTATTATTCAATAAGTATTCTATTTCTAAGTTATCAATCGATGCTCAAATTTTTCATGGAGAATGTTTTTGTTTTTTTTTGTTTTATCACTTTTGATGCCTTATTTTTTTTGTCATATATGATTATTTGACTATTTATTTCTTTTATATATATTTTTTTTATCCTTTCTTCATCCGGTTTTGAAATATCATTCCCTTAGTTTATTTTCAATTCTCGATTGTTGGTCACCATCTTGTGGATATTAGGAATGCAATTCAGGTTTACAAAAAATAGGCACATTTTCTAGTTTGTGAGTTTATCCTAGATCGATGCATTATAAAATTATATCATAACATCATTTTAATAATATTGATATTTTGGTTGATTAGAGGCAGGATTTATAATACTTGAGAGGATTTGTTTGGTGACTTCCTGACTAGTTCTTTTCATGACGACACTCACGTTTCCATGGGATGTTGGGTAATGTGTCACATGTGTTGAATTCTTGATATTAATATCATTTTATTGAATAGATGTTATATATAAATATGATCATTAATTCAATTCTCAGTTCATATTGATACGCCTCTGAGCTATCTTCTATAATCTTCACATGAGTCTACAATGGTTTCTTATGAGGGGAATATATTATTAGATGAAAATATTATATATTATTTCATGAAATTAGTTCATGGTATTGAATAAAATGTATGAAAATTTACAAACTATGTTATTTAAATTTTTTCAGACGATTATGGATAATTATATCATGATTAAGAGTTCATATGTGAGAAACAACCATCCTTTAAGTTCATGAATTATCCCTAAGAGGTGGAGGACATGTTGGACAAGATCGATCAAATATTTGACCTATTAGATATATCTGAGAAAATAAAGGTGATGTTTATAAAGTTAAACTTTTGGGTTATATTAAGTGATCGTGGGATTCCATAGTATAAAAATTTATTAATATGGGATTGGATTATAATGGTTTCAACACCCTCTTGTACATAAAATTTTGTTTTTAGTCTCTAATGATGCAAAACCATATGGAGTTGTTCGATTCTTAGTAAGGAGAGATCATAGTTTCCATATGAAACAATATGTTTTAAAAGGTAGTTCATTTTTTACCAGAAGTTGTGATGAATGATCAACTAGAAGATGAGAACTGTCTATAGGGTTTTGATAAAAAATAAGATCAATGGTAATTATATTGATGTTTTCTAGCTAAATCAAGTTGGTAGATAGGTATATTATATTATATATGATCATAGAATACATAATTGTCTCATATTCCCCATAATTTACAATATATGTTAGATATAATGCCTTCTATGTAAAGAAGTGGAAGTAGGGTTAGAATCGTAAAAGTAGTGGAGGTGGTTTTCATTAGTGGGACTCCTCTGCACCCATAGTTGTCGCTACTATTATACCCATAAATTTTAATTAGTGTGGAATGTTTGGGGACATATGAAATTATTTCTATACACTTGTGGGGATGTAAAATGATTTCATCCACTAAATCCATTGAATAATAACTAAAAAACTAAATTTAGTCTAAATTATGGTTTGGAATCATCTTATAGAAATAGGATAGTGGAATAGTCACATGCATTAAATTCTATAGTGCTCTAGATGAATTCCTCCTGAGTGATTCACCTACATGTAATTCATGGGTTTTCGGAGGAGGTTGGTGGAGTTCCAGAGATAGCGAGAGGTTCCATCTTTGTTTTATCATGTTAATAAATTTCTTTATATGATATGGGTGACTTCTAATAATTTATATAAGATTGTTTTGTTGAGGAGATTAAACATCCAATGAAAGCCATTACCTTTTTCAGGGAGTTTGTGTCACTTATTATAAAGAAAAAAGACTGGGGATTTTAGCTTTCTTCTTTTCTATATCGATTGATAAGGTGGAGTTAGTCTTGAATTTATTTATTATTGATATGGATCATTTTTTGATATCATCATCAGGATGGGATGGATATTATCAAATTTTGATGTGGTTAAAATTTATCTTCATAATTCTTTGTTTTTTTTTCACTAATGGGTGATCTATAGTCTTTTAGAGAGATTGGGATCCATATTGTGCTCAAGCATGACCTTTCTGCCTAGATAAAAATTGTTCTTTTCTACTGTTTTAGTTGAAACTGATGATTTTATTCATTGGTTAACTTCCAATTGTGTTTAGAGAATTTCATGTTGTTTCTCTAAATTAATCCTCTACTCTTTCTCTATTAATAGAGGTAGAGTTTAAGATATATCGTGTGACCGGTACACAACTGATATGGATACACTCGTAATTCTTATGACAAGTGGATCTGAGGTCTGAGTGTAACCATGAGTACAGTATAAAAATTCCTTGAAATTATTGAGGAACTATAATGATTATGATAAGATTTCAAAATGAGAATTTTAGTTCTATGAAGGGAATTTTAGGGACCATGTGATTTCTAAACAAGGATTTCTAGTTGATCCTAATAATGAGAAGATCTATTGGTCATTTATATGATTCATAGATTCCATGGTCTTAAAATATATTTTCAATGGTTCATCAAGGATTTATCAAAGTTTATGACTCATATGACTACACTTACCATGAAATGGGTAAATATTACATGGGATATTTAGTTTCAACCCTCTATTGGTGAGTTGAAGCTGATTCTAACATTGGATCCAATTATACTATTAAGATATAATAAAAAGTATTATGTTTTATAATGTGTTACGTTTAAAAGATAGAACGGGATTAATACATATGAGGGGTGATAAAATGGTGGCTTATTTCTCTCATCATATTATTCCGTATGTGAATAATTAAAAAAACTCATTATTTGGAGGTTTTTATAGTCATTAATGGGCATAGGAGTTGAAGAAACTATATCTTTGGGGATATATTCACAGTATTCTTTACAATATTAATCTAACATATTTATTTCCTTAAAAAGAATTGAATCTCAGACAAATACTCTGGGTTGAATACCTTTAGACATTTGATTTCAACATCATGAAAATCCTATAAGTAATTTCACTGAATAAACTCTCAGTAGAAAATTAGCATCATATACTGTCAAGGAATTTAATGAAGATTAGTACCCGATGATACTCACTGCTGAGTTGAATCTAAAACACAAAAAGATGTTATTGTGATGATTCTAACTATTATTTTAGTAATAATCATATATATTAGAGTCTCTTTTAATTTTTAAGTTGTATGATTCTGAATTCAAGGGAATTAAAACAACCTAGTGTGTTTGGTTGACTGTTCCTTATTAGAATCTCAACTTATAAGGTATTTTCCTCTTTGAGGACTGTTTTTTTGTCCCTAAATCGGTAATAAGTTTAGTTTTTTGGATTGTAATTTATCTTAATGGTTCATATATATGGGAACTATGAAGTTTTGTTATTATATGAGACAATGATTCTAGAATCCATTTATGATGTGTGACATTGTACATTTTGTGTCTCATTTTCACACCTACCAAAAGATAATGGAAGAGAATTTGAAATATTTGAGTTTTTCTATAGCCTCTTTTAGCAGCAGTTTGAAAATGGGATGAGTTTTACGAGGAATTTTTTATTGTCTTACTAAGTACACCATGATGAAATAACTATACTTGGGTGGTGATTGATCCTTTTATGAGATTGTCCCATTTTGTGTATTTTAGGTTCAAAATAATGTTTGATGGTCTGGGTAATTTGTATGTGAAGGATATCATGATGTTACTTGAAGATATCTATACCATTATTTCGAATAGTTATTCTAGGATCGCATACAGACTCTGGATGATTATCCAAGAGTAAATAAGGGCATATGAGTGATTATTAATAACTTGATATCCACATGATAAAATTCATATGTAGAAAAATATTCAAATCATGGAGGATATGATGTGTGCCTACATTTTGGATAATAATGGATCATGGGATATCCATATGGGACCATATTTTGTTTCTTATAAAAATATTGAGAATCCATCAATATGAATACCACATATCAAGTCATTGTATGGTCTCCCTTGTAAGTCACCTCAAATTAAATATGAGGAGGGGGCCTCTCTTATGGGACTGGGCCCCAATGAGGAGTCGTCAGCCAATATTCAGGATATATAGTGGTGTCAGGTTATAGTGGAGATTCATAAGATACCATATATGGATCATTGGCTCCTTATTTTTGAGTTTTTAGTTGGTCACTAGGTTTTATTGAACGTTTCTCCTTGAATGGATCATAATTATCTTCAAAAACTGGGAATGTTATCCTAATGATTGTTTTGATCATTTGAGGTCACTGAGAGGCTTGGTTGGACTTCATTTAACCTAGAATTTTTAGATCATTTGAAAAATATCCATAATTTATTCCTCATACACCAACATTAGAAGTGTAATCTTGATCTTTATCATTTCTTGAGTTGGGATGACATGGAGTTAGATCCAGACATTTCAGTTATAGATCACCCAATAGAGATTATTGATTCTTAGGTGAATTTCCTTATTGGGAAGGATATATTGCTGGCCAATTTTTTATGGAGAAAAATATTAAAATTTTATGAGACATGAGAGTGCCAATCATATGTGAGGTATAATTGGTCTGAAAACCTTCTAGATCAGCCTTCTTCCATATAACCACTTAGGGACATAATGTCTTATTGAAGGGAGATTATTACATCTTGGATAAAAATTTATTATTTTTTAATTTTTAATATTTTTTCAGGTTCATATGCTTTAATAAATGTTTTTGGGAGTTTTTACAAACCATGTGTCTTGTAACATTTGTTTCACACTTTCACATCAAATATTTTCTCTTACAATATTTGTCTTTCACTGGGAATAGTGCATAAGATGGATTAAGGAACAAGAATCCTTCATTCCATAAAATATTTTTTACATCATAAATCACATTTCTAATATAGGACATTTTTTATCATAAAATCATATATCATGAGTAAATTACAATCCACGAGATGTTTCTCTTGGCGTACATATGTTATGGGTTATTTACACCATAAACAATTTTTTTCTTCATTAAAAAATTCTACTCGGTATGTTTCTTTAAATTTCAAGTCAAACCATTATATAAATATGTTTTTTCAATATTTAATTGAACCCTATGTAATTTTAGGTGAAATTTGGGTGATCACCTTTCCTTCTAGATCATTGTTTTTTTGCGTTTGGTCACCATGGTGGTTGATTCGCTTCTCCAAGGTAATTGTCCCCTCTTTTATTTCACTTTCATTATACTTGGATGTTATGGGGTGTTGTGTTTTGGATTCAACAACCCTATGATGGATTTCATTTGTTTATTTCCAGATAATCCATGTGATCATATCCCTATGGTTGAACCTCTTGTTTATTGTTCTATGAAATATGGGGTATTTGAGGTAGGTTTTTTTTATCTTCTCTCATGATATATATTATTATGGAATTAATTATATGTATTTGGAATCAATTATAGAGCCATAATTGTTGTCTTTTCATTCCCTCATGTGTTCATGGATACCATTGTGACCATGTGTGCATCGAGTTTTCGGTAGGTTACTCCATTTAATGTATTTTATGAATGGACCATTATTTCTCGTAATTTAATAAATTTATTTGTAAATTATTTTTTATGATTCATTTGTTTTCATAAATTGATTTTTTTTAAGAATTACTTTCCCATTGTTTCTTGGTAAAGGAAAATAGGTGTTTTCAATGAATTGTAAAAAAAGTTTTTAATGTTGGTTTGATTAATAGAAAGAGATATTTGAAATTGATTGTGAAAATACCATTGGAAATGATTTGTGAAGTTGAATGAAATGGGAATCCCCAAATATAAGTAGTGGGTGTATCTTAGGGACATCATCCTTGTATTATTCAAGGTTTTCTAATGTGTTGTTCATCAACTACCTTTAGATGTTGTACTACGGACATGATATTGACATTGTTGGAGGGGGTTCACTAATGGGGCCTCTAAAATCTCATTAATCTTATGTTCTAAGGACTAGGGTTCATATCAGTCAAATATTTTGGTATAAATAGTCTTCTAGAATAACCTCTTTTGATTCATTTGCTTGATTTACATGTTTTCTTCTTTTTTATTGATCTAATATAAAAATCAATAATTATGATAAATAATTTTTTCAATTATGATTTGAAACTATTTTTCCAAGCTTATTTGGGTAATGTAGAAAAAGAGGAATATTTAACATTATTTTGATATGAACTTCATTTTCAATTATCATGAAATGTTTTCATTAAAATAATATTTTTTGGATGTTTTTTTAAGATACAAGATATAAAATACCAAAGTGGGATCATAATGATTCTATTTGAGTCACACACAACACACCAGCTCCATGGTTATTTAAACAAATTATGTAATTGATGTAGGAAAAGAAATCTAATTATAGTGAGGTAGTGAGGTTTTCTACCAACATTGTACAAGTACCTGGTGGTGAGATAGTGGTACGTTTTGTACATTGTACCATGGAGAAGTTTACTTTTACTTGGTTTTCCATATATTTTGGACAAACAATGGGATTGTTTTGAGTGTTTTTATTTGTATCACATACATTGTCTGCTTCTATTTTTCGAAAATATACATCTCTTGATTTTATGTGTCTATTTATTTTTGGTATATTCATATAGTAATGTGGTATTTTTTAGGTTAGGAAAAATAATTCCCTCTAGTTTTTTTGATGATTAACTAATAGTCACCAGCTATGGGTGATTTGGAATTCACTTAGTGTATGTGATGGAATAATGTGTGTTAAAGTTTGTGAGTGTATCCTTGATTGGTTCATTATACAAACATTTTATTCACCAATATATATTTAATGATTCCATTACAAGGTTTCAACAAATCCCTATCTCAACTTCAATAAATTTGAATTCTTTCATTTAAACAATTCTATACATCCTCTACTTTATGCATATATAGATTCATGCATGTATCAAATTTATTTTGTGAATCATGGGATCAGAAAAATTAATATCTCACTAGATGTATGATTTTATATTTCCTTGAAAACACTAAAAATATCAATACATATTTTTTATCCTACAAGTATAAATTCTGGATCATTTTTTATTCTATAAAGGCTCGTTCTCCAGAAGAATTAGGAATTAGAATTATCTATTACACATTTCAGTAGATTGGTTTTATCACTGAATAATCTTGAACTTAAAATACCTTATGAACATGAAGATAACCTCATTCATAGTTAAATTTGGATACAATGATATTCTGTTGCTGATGATCAATCTGATTCGATGGTGCATGTTTGTTGTGTAGGTTTTTAAACCAAGTAATAGTAATCACAACATAATAAACCCACATCAGTTTTTCCCTCATTGGTATAATATTTAATAATACTCTATATTCCATCCATCACATGAAGTGAGTACTCAGGACTAGTCCAGAACACTGCTCACATATATGATTGGTTTTTTTGACTCGTGTGACTGGATCCCAATGTGCACAATGTGCTCGACCCTTATTATTTGTTATTTTCCACCATTATGAAAACCATTTCCAACTAGATAGAATAGGGATGATTATATATAATGGTTATATGATTGTTCAAATAAAAACATTTCCAAAGGTTAGATAAAATTGATCCTAATTTCCTTAAACAGTGTTATGGCCCTAAAAAATATCTCTATTATATTCCTCTTGATTAATATTTATATTTATTAATATAAAAAATTATCAAAATAAATTAACAAAATCATACTCTTCATAAATAATTTTATTTCCTAGTTATGATCCTTAATAATCCTCTCTATTCCATCCATCACTCGATTCAAGTACTTGTGTCTGGTCCATAACAATTCCCACACACATGATTGGTTTTATTGACACGTGTGACATGCATTTCATGTGCACCCTACACACACCCATTATTGTGTGTTTTTTCCTCTATTATGTATCTCATTTCCACCCATATAGAATCAAGTAACCTTATATATCTTAGGTATCTAATTGTCTAAATAAAAACATGGAAAAAGGTAATAAAAATGATTCTAAATTCCTTAAAAAAATGAAGTCCAAAAAAAAGACTTAATAATATTCCTCATGATTAATATCAATATTTTTACCTTAAAAAATACCATTTTAAATTACTCAATTAATACTCTTCATAACATAATTAAACTATTTTTATAATTTATTAAAATACACTTCAAATTATCAATGTCAAAGGACAATGTTTTATCTTCAAATTATTATCTCGACAAGTCTTAGACATTAAGACAAGCTTTGAAAATAACAAAAATTAATGTTTATTTGTTTTAACAAACAATTATTTTTCTAAAATTATATTCCTAGATAAAATAAATCTTTAATAATATTCAACAAGTAGCAATTATATCTTTGAAACTACCACGTTCTATTATCCTTTTCATTATCCATGGGAAAACTTATTATATATTCTTTTATTGTGTTATTTCAATTCACCAAACACATAATGACATTCTTCTTTGTAACATGTAAAATAAACACAGTCCATTGGGTTCTTCAAAAAATACCCATTTATTATGTAATTACATAACCAAAACACTCAAATACATTTCCATACATAACTATCTTAAATTTTTAATACAACCCCTTAAATGAAAAGCATTTCCTAAGCATTGTCCCTATTTTCACCTGTATCTTATTTGAATATAAAATAAAACACAATAAATTTTACTTCCCCAAGTGTCTCATACCACTTTTTTCATCACCAGTCTCAACAATGGGCTTAATGTCCTCCCTTTCTAAAGGATAATTCAAGAGAATATACAAACAATCAAAGTGAGTATTACTCATCTTTGAATATCTTTTCATTATAATTATCATACACCCTCCTCCATACATATTCTAATAATATGTAAATTATTTAATCAATATAAATAATATATTTACATGTTATTATATTGAGGAAATAACCAATATGTATTCATATCTAAATTATTTTAAAAAAATAAAATATTTATCATGTTTGTGTGTAGAGTATCACCTCTATGGACTAGGCATTTAATTTTTCATCACTACTAGTCAAGGATAATTATATAAATTTATTTACTTAATATAAATTTTATTTACTTCACTATCTATATTCTATAAATAAAAATTAGGCATTATATATCCAATATTATAAACAAGTGATCATTGTAACTCTATAGGTCTAAAATAAATATACAAATAGGGAAAGAGACTAACTTATAAGCAACGCAATATTTTTCATTTACCTTCTTCTTATAACAATTCCCAATTATGAATCACCATAATAATAACATATAAAAAATGTTGTTATAGTTTTCTCACTATGATATCATACTGAAATACTCTCTTCTATATTTATACTCACTCAATGATTGTATCATATTCTTGTTGGGAAGGTTTGAAAACCAGCATGAAAAATGCTATAAATTTTTATAAAAGATGTATTTAGAGACTTAATATTGGGTATAAATTAGTATATAATGATTTTTTATTTCTGTAATTACAATATAAACATTTATCTTTTCATTTAAGATACCATATTTAAATCATTATAAAATGCCCAAACAAGCTAATCATGGACTTAGTAATCATTAATAACCACAAAAATGATTTTGAAATTATATTAGAATGAAAAAAATAATTAAAAAATCTACTAAAAAATAAATAATTATATCAAAATTATTATCTTTGAATCACTAGTTAATAATCAACACCACTATTAGGGGTTTCTTGGTCTCAATTATGAAAATTTGAGGCATTTTGTTTTTTGTGCACCATTTTTCCTTCTACATGGTGTTGTTTTTATTAATTACCAATAAATTATTTTTCATTTTTTTTTAAATTAATTCATGGTATATAAAAATAAAAAGTGAGTTTCTTTCATCATTTATATCATGACTCAAGTGTTACCCTAGCAGTAAGGGTTATTGTTAATGAAAATTGTATTTCCTTTAGTTATAATGTTTCATATAGAAATTATTAACTTTATGTTTGTTAATATAAACCTCATAGGTTTATATTGATCTTTATATTTTTCTATTGGATAAATTACACTTTTTATTCAATTATTCATCCTTGATGAATTCATTCCTTATAAAATTATGACATTGTTAAAAATATTTTACATCCTTTTTTAACAATGGTTTCCACAGAATAAACATATTTACCCATCTAGAAAATATTATCATTTTTATTTGTAATATAATTTTTATCATATTTTATATTCACATTTCCCTTATACAATTTCAAAAAAAAATTGTTATCACCTATAGTGATTTTGGATTTTAACAATGGTATTTTAAAATATTAAAAAAAATTCATTCCATGATCGATTGTTTTATCTTTCAATCCACATTTCATTTAGTAAATATTTATTTATTTTTAATGATCCATTATTTAAATTTATTTTCTCTATGTAATTGCGTAACAAGTTTTACTTCTCCTTTTGGAATTGTTTTAAAGTAACTCAAAACATCATTTTTCTTATAGGATGATTAATTTTTTTTAATAAATCATTTATACCATGTAGATATTATTTTTTAACTTTATTTCATATAGTTTTACATAATTTAGTGTTATATTTCACTAGATGTTATATAAATCCTCTCCTTCATTGTTCTATTGGTTTATTAACTTCACTGAAAATCCAGTACTTCTTTTTTCATTCCTAATAATTTACTATGTATTTGCATGATTTTACATATAATATATTTTCTCTATGAATAACAAAGTATTTATTACTTTTATTAAAGGTAATTCACCTAAACATCGGAAATATTATTTATTTTAAGAAATTATTTAATTAAACATATAACGATAACTTTGTATGGTGTTTGCTTGAGGGATACCAATATAGAATGTTATTTCATTTATTGATTTGGAAAAATTGAAAAATTCTATACATTTTATTTAAATATTGATGTTTAATTATTAGTAAGTAATGTGGGTTTGAATATAATAATTTATTCATTACTTTATATGATTAATGCATTGTATATAATTAGTAATGGGTGGGTCCTGTAATATACCCTTCATGCACTGGTAGGTCTCATGAGATGAACATGACAGTGTATTGGTTATATCTCATCTGATTTAACAATATGTCTTGGTTATGGAATTGAGATTAAGAAAACATCTTGGAAACATTCCATTATTGTTTTTAATTTCTTGGTACAATTCCCAAAAAAGTACAACATTATTAAATTTATCATTATGGATTATATATATGTTCTTTATGTTTTTATTTCTATTTGTAGCATGGATTTATTTTAATCTCCTATGATTAGTTATATGGAATTAATTGTTTATTATTTATTTACTAACATATTATTCATTCCTTGTTTATTATAACATCCCAGGTAAATAGAGAATAGGAAATTTTCCATATTTATTAATATTTTTGAACTAAATATTAATTTTACTTTAATGGGGTTGCTATGTTCGATGGATTACCCAATACGCAACAATGGGTTTCTTTAAAATCTTACGATGCACACTAATAATAAAATATTATTATTTTAAATGTAGTTAACGCCTAGCCGTTTTATTGGTGGGAATTAATAGAACTAAAAAATTGTTATTATACATATTTTTTAAATGTTTTTACATTTATCCAATAAATGTTAGAGGCTTACAATGTGAATGAATCTAATTTTAAGCATAAATGCTCTAATATTCTTTAAAAGTTCTATTTATCACCTTTTAATGGAGAACCCTATTTAAATCTAGTATTGGTCACTTTTATATGTTCTATTTGACAAAATAAAATTTTTCTTTAGAATCGGGACATCAAAATTCACTTTGGGAAAAAATTGGTATTTTTCTGATAAAATTCATTTTTAATGAATAGTGAAAATATTGTATTTTAATTAAAAAGTGCAATTTAAACTAATTTATTTATATGATTATATTTTTTTAATTGTTTTTAAAGTGTAATTATATTAGTTTCTTAGAATTTAATCCAATGTTGGTCATTGTAATTAATTTCTCTTTGAAATTGGACGTAAACAAATGTCAATTTTTTTATAGTTATTATTTCTTAAAAACAGGCTATATGTTTTGACAACGGGAATTAATTTTAAATAAATTAATGGATCTTTTATGTTTCTAATTCGGTAAAATTGACATAATTTTTGAATTCGGAATATCAAATATACCATAGGCTGAATTTTTCCTATTTTTCTGAAAAGAAAAATAATTTTTGACGAATAGTGAAACCACTAAGTAGTAGTTAAAAAACAAACCTTTTCATTTAAATTTAATTTTACTACTTATATCAATTGAATTTTGAAAATCTGACATACATGGTTGTTATTAATAAGTAAAATGTGGTTCAGTAAGATGAAAATAATTTTTTGGTGAATAGTTACATTGACTTTTATTTACCGCAGTTAAAGGTAAATAGGGTAATTAAAGATAAAAAGAATATTATAATAATACAAAATTACCTTAACACTTGTCTTAACCTTATTATTTGAGTTATTTATGACCATGGGCATCTTTGGGTCGATTTTGGAACCCCATGGAGCCACTTGAGAGTGATAATGACACTTTATTTTAATTAACATAAACAAATATCTTTTAGTAAATTAATTTTTACAGATGGTTATATAAGATATCATTTCAACTATAAATATTTATTGGAAATCAAAATATATTTCCTACATTATGGTATTTATTTTATAATTTTTAGACATCATATAAATTTAATTATTTATGACAGAATAATGATGCAATATTTACCACATTAATAAATGATTTAAATAAATAAGATTATAAATAATAATAAAATATCCAAAACTTGTCCAATTATTATTGGATGATTTTAGTTAAATCTTTATTCATCTTATCATCAACTTTAATGAGTTTTTTATCTTTAGAAAATAAATATAAGTTTATTAAAAAATAATATTTGCAAACATTCATAAAGAGCCCCTCCTCCCACTTATAAAAAGCCCTCACTTATAACCCATTCCACATAACTCTAAATCCCCTTGGATCCTCCAATCCCTACCCAAATAATATCTCAAGACACCTATACTTCTCCTATAATACTTACCTTTAGCACAAGGCACTTCATAAAGTACTTTTGGTTCAAACCAAAGAGAGTTACCCTAATTAAAGGTAACAATTTCACTTAACTTCTTTTCTTTTCTTTTACTTCTACAACCCCTAAAATCTTTTTATTCCATTATTTTATAACAACACCATTATACTAAATATATTAGTATGTTTTTATGAAAATTATTTGAACTACACACACACACACCTCCATCTAATAGGTGAAGGACATATTGTTTCTGTGGATGGAAAACTAACAGCTCATGAAACGATAATTGTTTGATTATCTCCTACCACCTCTCATGGTGGTTATTAAGAAGAAAATATATTTATGTATGATATATATAATGTTTATGTTTTATTTATGCTTATTTATTTTACATTTATATGCTTCCTTCATGGTTTCCACAATGGGTAAATGCGATAATTGCATTGGAGGAAGCGCGGACTACCTCCCCCTCAAAGTGATATGACTCATTAATGCCATATGTGGGACATGTAAAGGATGGATTTAATGATATTATATATGATATTATACTTAATTATAAAATACCTATGTGTAATTATGTTTTAATTACATTAAAATAATAAATAGAAATGAAAGTAGCGTTCATGGATACATATGGCTTTCCGTCTCCATGAACGATGCATTTCATTTAAAACATCCAAATGTTATGTACTAATATAAAAAATGTATATATAGGATATATATGATATATATTATATCTAAATCATGAAAATAATTCTTTATATAGTGAACTTTTGACCATATGAACAACTTTTAATTATAAAAAGTCAATTTCTTGACTAAAGTACCAAATATCGACAAAATAACCATTAATAACATAAATGATTACATAATGTTTATAACATGGTAATAAGTGATATAAAAGGAATAATAAACTTTAAAAATATTCTTAGGATATTAGAAATTTACTTTAGTTTAATAATCAGGAGATTTAAGAATGATCGATTCAAGTCGGACACGAGGTAAGGGACTTCGTCTCAATCACCTTTCATTGAGGCATATTTTGTTTTAGTACATGAATTTCATTTATACGTTGTATAAACACCATTTACTTTTCATTCAAATGGAATCTTTTTCTATGAATCGTTTTACTAAATGACAAAAAATAATGTTTTTTTTTAACGTAAACAGTGACAATGGTCATTTTCGTCACCGCAAGTATTATTTGATCTATGGCTTCCTTAACAAGTTGTATTGTTTTTAGATGGAAAATAAATACCATATACTCTTTTACATATTTTGGTATTGAAAATGGATTTTATAATTTATTTTTTATGTCAATATATTTAAATGATATATTGTGATTTAAATGTGGAAATTTTATCTTTCCATTATGTTTATTTTATGTGTTACGAATATGTTATTGTTCTTAGGAAATGTTTATGTATATGGGTGATTCGGTTATAATACTAGGTTGGCTGAGCCCGAGATATATCTCCAATGCATTGGGTAACATTATAGAGGTAAACATTAAGGTTTCTCCAAAGATATTTAGGGAATATACTATGATGGTTATTCCAAATGTAAATCCCTACGTAGTTGTGATAGCTAAAACAGAAGTATGTCAAGGATGCCAAAAGTTACCTTTATGATTTATAATTTATATGTGTTATTCATAAAACTTATCATTTCATGAGGTATGTTAAAGAGCTTATGTTATGTATGCAATGATGAACTAATGTTTTCTTTCTTTGTTTTATAACCCTTACTGAGATTTTTATGCTCATCCCAAGTTTTGAAATGTTTTTCACAAGACCTAAGATGAATAGGGTCAAGGATGTGATCAATGAAAAGCCATGATATCTAAAACATGGGACTAGAAATTACTCCTTTTTTCAATAGTTTTTATTTTATGAAAAAATGGAAACTGTGTAGAAGTGTCTACCCTGTAATTTTTGAGATGTAATGTAATAGTTATGGCCTAAATCTCTAAAAATCTAAACCTGAAAAAATCCACAAGGTGAATTATTTATTTAATTAAAGATTATGCAATGTTTAAGTTCGGGTCCTTATAATTGGTATCATAGGTTGATTTAGATAAAATTAAGAGTTAGGGTATTGTTAAATTAATATCCATAAATTGGTTTATGTTAGTATTGAAATGATATAGAATTTACAGATTACCATGTTGCTTCTCCTAAGGTATTTCTGTGTTCAGAATGGTTTTTCCAAGAGGAAATATGGTAGCTATATTGGGACGATATCAGGAGGAATACAACCTTCCAAATCAGAAACCTGAGATGGTTTTAATTTGAACTAAAAAATTTTTTTTTTCAGTGATGGCACAATTGACTCTAGCTATAAATAGTGTTGGTATCCGTGCATGATATCAACTAGATCATACACAGAGGAACATGTTAGTAGTGGATCATTTAATGAGGCAACATCCCCCAAAATTCAGAGGATCATCAAACTATGTGCTATTTGAAGGGTGGATTAAAGTAGTAGGGAAGTTTTTTGATGTTATGGGGTGTCCATAACATCAAAAGGTTAGTCTTGATATTTACCATTTTAAAGGTGAAGCTGATCAGTGGTGGTCGATGGTGAAAAATATCAGGGATAGTGAGGAGATTGATTCTCTTTATTGGGATGAATTCTAAGGTATGTTTCTTGAGAAATATTTTCCTATGGTGGTTCATCTTAGGATGGAAAAAAAATTCTGGAATTGAGGGAGGAGGATGACTCAGTGGCTACTTTTGAAGAAAAATTCACTCAACTGGAAAGGTTTGCTCCAAATTTCATACGAGATATTGATAGTAAAATATACCATTTTTACTCAGGATTAAAGACAATGTATCAAAGGGATTTATCTTCTCGTGAGTTAAAAAGTTATGAAAAACTAGTTTTTTGTGCCGAGAAGGTGGAAGTGGAGTTTGTGGATGATCAAGTGTTCTTCAAAAAACAATAGAATAACAGGTTGAGGTGGCTGGTGAAAGGGAATAACTCTTCAACAAAATTATGATGGTGAGAAACATAAGTTTACAGTTTGTGAAAATTGTGGTAAAAAGCCTGCTATGGGATGTCTTTTGAATTCTGGTATGTGCTACCAATGTGGTAAAATGGAACATAAGGCTCATAATTGCATTGAGAAATATTAGGGTAATGGTAAGATAAAATTTGATTTACAATCAGTAAAATATTTTAAGTTTAATGAAATGGGTCATTATGAAATTGACTTCCAACTAAGAACTCAACTAAGGGAAAGTAGTTGGACTACAAGCAGAAAGGGGTGGTGAAATCCATTGAAACTACTTCAGTAGATGATCAGCCATCAAATGAAGTAGTATCAGGTATAGTATTTGTTTGTTCATATTATGCCAAGGTGTTATTTGATTCAGGGTCTACACATTCATTCATTTCTAAGACGTTTTCTAGTAAATTGGTAATTCCATATCAAGATATGAATCCTTATCTTATGGTAAAAACAACCAGAGGAAATGATGAAACAAAATGAAATTATAAGAACCTTCATGTCCTCGATTTTGGAAAGAATATACCTGAAAACCTTATTGTTTTTCCTCTAGTATAGTTTCGATGTCATTTTGGGTCTGTATTAGATTTCTATTTATCATGCTAAGATTGACTATAGGGAAAAGAGGGTTATTTTCAGAATGATTTTCTTTTTGTGTATAAGAATGAACCCTTAATTTTGATAACATATCAGGAAGCTGAGAAACAGGTAAAATATGGAAATTAATGTTACATGGAACATATTGATTAAAATAAATGAACTATTTAGATTACTGATGTGTCAGTGGTAAATGAGTATCTTGATATTTTTCTTGATGATTTACTTGGTATTATACCTAATTGGTAAGTTGAATTCACAAGTGAGTTAGTTCTTGATTCTAAACCAATTTCAAAACCCATTATATAATGGCTCAATTTGATCTTTTAAAGATAAAGAATAAATTTCCGGAGTTATTAGATAAAGGTTTCATTCAACCTAGAACATCACCATGGGGTGATTATGTCTTGTTTGTTAAGAAGAAAGATGTTTCAATGAGACATTGCATTGATTATATAGAATTTAATAACATCACTGTTAAGAAAAAGTATCCTTTTCCTCATATCGATGATTTGTTTGATCATCTCCAGGGATCTCAATATTTTTTTAAGATTGATTTGAGGTTGGGGTACAGTCAGTTGAAAGTAAAGGAAGCAGACATTCTGAAGACAGTGTTTCATACTAGATATGGACATTATGAATTTGTATTAATGCCTTTTGGTTTAACCAATGCACCTACTGTATTCATGGATCTTATGAATATAATTTTCCATGTGTTCTTGGATAAGTTTTTGTTGTGTTCATTGATGATATTTTGGTTTATTCTAAAAGTAAATAGGAGCATAAATTCCATTTAAGGGTTGTCATTCCAACCATAAAAGAGAAGAAACTATTTGGGAAATTCAGCAAGTGTAACTTTTTGTTACAGAAAATTTCATTCCTTGGTCACATTGTTTTAAAAAAATGGCATATCTATTGATACTAATAAAACAAAAGTTGTTGAAGAATGGACAAGACCCACAAATATAACTGAGATTTGTAGTTTTCTTGGTTTAGAAGGTTATTACCGGAGGTTTGTTGTGAATTTTTCACAGTTATCTACTCCAATGACTAAGTTAACTCGAAAAGGAGTTATGTTCATTTGGACAAAATAATGTGATGATTGTTTTTATGAATTGAAAAGAAGATTGGTGAATCCTCCAGTTTTGGCAGTACCTTCTAGAAATAGTGAGTTTGTTATTTACAGTGATGATTCATTGAAAGGACTTGGATGTGTCCTTATGCAGAATGATCAGGTAATATATTATACTTCACGTCAATTGAAACCTCAAGAGTTAAATTACCCTACACATGATTTGGAATTAGCTTCTGTTGTTTTTTATTTAAAAATTTGGAGGCATCATTTGTATAGAGTAAAATGTGAAATATATACTGAATAAGAAACTTTAAAGTATATATTCACTCAAAATGAATTAAACATTAGACAGAGGAGATAGTTAGAATTAATCAAGTATTATGATTGCACAATCCTTTACCACAAAGGAAAAGAAAATAAAGTGACTGATACTTTGAGTTGAAAAACTAATGCTTCATTAATCATTCTACGTTTGGAACGAGATCCATTGGTTTTTTATTTGATGATCTTTGGAATAAAAGTTGTTGGTGTAGGAAATTATACTATTTTGTTTCAGGTTTTAGTGAAATCATCTCTATCAGATAGAATAAAGAAAGCACAGAAGGAAGGTAGTGAGATGCAGAAAAAGGTAAAGTTGGTTCAGAATGGTAAGTGTCCTGAATTGAAACATTGATAATGATTGTGTTTAGAGGTTTAGAAATATATTACGTGTGACTTGTGATTCGTAGTTAATGAATGAGTTGTTATTTCAAACTCATAGTTCTCAGTTTTCAGTTCATCCTGGAAGTACTAAGATGTATAGAGATCATCAGGAGTATTATTGGGGGATGGAATAAAAAAAGATATTGCAGATTTTACTATGAAGTGTTTGACTTGTTAGTAGGTTAATGTTGAGTGGCAGTTACTGAAAGGAACACTTCTGTCTTTACCAGTTTCAAAGTGGAAATGGGAAACGATATCTATGGACCTCATTGTGGGATTACCAAAGACATCTTGAGGTAATAATTGAATCTGGGTTATTGTTAATCAGTTCATTAAATCTTCTCATTTACTTCCTATTCGAGATACTTTATCTCTAGATTAACTTTCCCAATTTTATGTTAAAGAGATAGTCAGGTTGCACGGTGTTACCCTCTCCATTGTATCTGATAGTGATCTCAGGTTTACTTCAAACTTTTAGAAAGGAATTCAGAAGTTGTTGGTACTGAATTAAATTTTTTTATAGATTTTCATCCACAATAATATGGGCAGTCAGAAAGAACAATTCAAACCTTGGAGGTTGTGCTATGTGTTTGTTCACTGGATTACCAGGGATGTTGGGACCAATATATTTCCTTGGTTTAATTTTCTTATAATAACATTATTCATTCCAATATACAGATGGCTCCATTTGAGTCATTTTATGGAATGTAGTGTTGAACTTCTACTTTTGGGGATGATGCAGGTTAAAGGAAGCGGATGGTACCAGAATTGGTACAAGAGATGGTAGAAATTTTCCAGTTGATTCAGAAGCACAAGAAAACTGCTACGAGTAGGCAGAAAAGTTATGCAGATAATCGAAGTGAGGGTCTCTCTATTGGGGTAGGTGATCATATCTTTCTTAAAGTTTCTCCATGGAAAAGTGTGAAGCGTTTTGGTAAGTAAGAAAAGTTGAGTCTGAGTTTCATTGGACCCTATGAAATCCTCGAGAAAGTTGGATCAGTTGCTTACAGAGTGGCTTTACCTCCATGTTTATCCCAGGTACACAACGTTTTCTTGTTTCAATGTTGAGAAAGTATATGTTAGATCCATATAATGTTTTAAGTCCAGAGGTAGTTCATTTTTAAGAGAATATCTCTTATATGGAACATCTAGTCCAAATTCTTGATCGAGGAGAGCAAGTGTTGTGAAATAAGGTGATTCACTAGGTAAAGGTCTTGTGAAAAAACCATATGGTTGAAGACGTAATGTGGTAATCTGAAAATGCTATGAGGGATAAATACCCCCACTTATATTATAAGTGAATAGAATTGCGAGGACATAATTACCAAAAGGGGGAAGGATGTAACATCCTAGGTAAATATAGAATAAGACATTTTCCATATTTATTAATTTTTGTGAATTAAATATTAATTTTACTTTAAATGGGTCACTATGTTCGATGGGTTACCTGATATGCAACAACATGTTTCTTTCAAATCTTACGTTGCACACTAATAATATAATATTGTTATTTTAAATGTAGTTAACGCATAGTCATTATAATGGTGGGAATGAATAAAACTAACTACAATATGATTATACATTTTTGATAAATGTTTTTACATTTTTGTTAAATGTTTTTACATTTATCCAATAAATTCTATAGGCTAAAAATTTGAATGAATCTAATTTTAAGCATAAATTTTCTAATATTCATTAAAAGGTCGATTTACCACCTTTTGATGGAGAACCCTGTTTAAATGTAGTTTTGGTCACTATTATATGTTATATTTGACAAAATAAAATTCTTCTTTATAATCAGGATATCAAAATTCACTTGGGGTAAAATTTTGGTATTTTTCTAATAAAATTCATTTTTAATGAATAGTGAAAAATACAATACTTTAATTCAAAAGTGACTTTTAATTTAATTTATTTATAAGGTTATATAAACTTTTTAATTGTTTTTAAAGTGTAATTAGATTATGTTTTTACCATTTAATACAATGTTGGACATTAGAATTAGTTTCACTTTGAAATTGGACATAAATAAGTATCAATCATTTCATAGTTATAGTTTCTTAAAAACTCGCTACTTGATTTGACAATAGGAATTAATTTTAAATAAATTAATGAAACTTATATGTTTTTAATTTGGTAAAATAGAAATATTTTTTGAATTCAGAATATCAAATATAGCTTATGCTGAATTTTTGGTATTTTTCTGAAAAACATCATTTTTTATGAATAGTGAAACAACTAAGTAGTAGTTAAAATACTAAATTTTTCATTTAAATGAAATTTTACTACTTATGTGAATTGGATTTCGAAAATATGACATATATGGTTGTTATTAGTAAGTAAAATTTGGTTCAATAAGATTAAAATAATTTTTTTTGATTAGTAACATGGACTTTTATTTACAGCAGTTAAAGGTATAAAGGGAAATTCAATGTAAAAAAGAATATTATAATAATGAAAAATTACCTTAACACTTGTCCTAACCTTATTAGTTGAGTAATTTAGAGCCATTGGTGTCTTTGGGTTTATTTTGGGACCCCATGGAGCCACTTGAGTGTGATAATACACTTTATTTTAATTAACAAAGACAGATATCTTTTAGTAAATTAATTTTTACATAGGGATATATAAGTTATATTTTGGACTATAAATATTCATTTGAAAGATAAAACTATTTCCTACATTATGGTATTTATTTTATAATTTTTATACATCAAATAAATCAAATATTTATTCCACAATAATGATCCAATATTTACCTTATTAAAAATGATTTAAATAAATAACATTATCAATAATAAAAAAATAACCAAAACATGTCCAATTATTATTGGATGATTTTATTTCAAACAAGAGTAAACTTATATTCATCTTTAATGGGTTTTTTATCTTTAAAACTGAAGAAAGTTTTATAATAAAATAATATTTACCAACTGTCCTAAAGAGCCCCTCCCCCTATAAAGATCCCTCACTTGTAACCCATTCCACACACCTGTCAAGCTCATTGGCTCATCCAAACCCTGACCAAATAAAAACTTAATATCCCTCTCCTACTTATATAAGCCTTACCTTAGGCATAAGGCACTTAAATAAGTCCTTTTGGTTCAAACCAAAGGGAGTTACCCAAATTAATGGTAAATGTTTCTCTTAACTTATTTTCTTTTATTTTACTTCTAAAATCCCGAAAATATTTTTATTAATTTCCTTTATAAAAACACAATTATCATCAATATACTATTATGTTGTTATGAGGAGGATCAAAACTACACTTACACACACCTCTATCTAGTGGGTGAAGAACATACTGTTTCTGTGGATGGAAAACTAACGCCTCACAAAATGATTATTGTTCGACTATCTATTATGGTGGCCATTAAGATGACACTATAATTATATATGATATATATTATGTTCATGTTTTATTTATTCTTTTGTATTTTACATTTGTATCCTACCATTATGGTTTCCATAATGGGTAAACACGATAATTTCATTTGAGGAAGTGCGGACTACCACCCCCTCAAAGTGATATGACTCATTAATGCCATACATGGGACATATAAAAGATGGAGTTAATGATATTATATATTATATTATTCTGGAATTATAATATACTTATGCATAATTATGTTTTAATTACATTAAAATAATAAATAGAAATGAAATTAGCGTTCATGCGTACGTACGGCTTACCGTCTCCATGAACGGTGCATTTCATTTCTTACTTCCAATTGTTATGTAATATTATAAATACATGTATATACTGGATATATAAGATATATGTGATATCTAAATCATGAATATAATTCTATATATAATGAACTTTTTACCATATGAACAACTTTTAATTATAAGAAGTCCATTTTTTGACTCAAGTACCAAATATTGACAAAATAACCGTTATTAACATAAATAATTACATAATGTTTATAACATGGAAATAAGTGATCTAAAAGGAATAACAAAAATTAAAAAGGTGTTTATAAAAGTATAAATTAACATTAGTTTATTATTCTGGTGATTAAAGAATGGTCGAGTCAGGTCGGACATGAGGTAAGGGACTTCGTCTCAATCTCCTCTCATCGAGGCGTATTTTGTTTTAGTACACAAATTTATTTTATACGATGTATAAACTCCTTTTAAATTTCATTCAAATGTATTCTTTTTCTACGAATAATTTTACTAAAAGAAAAAATAGAATTTTTCTTTTTAATGTTAGTGGTGACAATTACCCTTTCCTCCACCGCTGGTTTTATTTGATCTATGGTTTCTTTAACAAACCGTACTGTTTTTTAAAAGGAAAATAAATACCATATACTCTTTTACATATTTTGAAATTGTAAACTGTTTTTATAATGTATTTGTTATTTCAATATATTAAAATGATATATTGTGGTTGAAATGTTAAAATTTTATATTTCCTTTATGTTTGTTTTATGTGCTTCAAATATGTTATGGTTCTTGGGAATTGTTTGCATAAACGGGTGGTTCCATGATAAACCTAGGGAGGGTGATCCCGAGATAGCTCTCTAATGCATTGGGTAATGTGACAGAGGTAAAAATGAATATTTCTATAAAGAGAATTAGGGAATATACTATGATGGGTATTCTAAATGTAACTTCCTATGTAGCTGTGATAGCTACAACATAAGTAAGTTATAGATGCCCCATGTTACCTTTATGATTTATGATTTTTATGTGTTATTCATAAATCTTTTGATTTCATGAGGTATATTAAAGATCTTATGCGATGTATGAAATGATGAAATAATGTTTTCTTTCTTTGTTTTATAACCCTTACTGAGTTTTTTATGCTCATCCAAAGTTTTGAAATGTTTTTCACAGGACCTAAAGATGAATAGGGTCAAGGATCGGATCATGGAAAAGTCATGCTATCTAAAACATGGGACTAGACATGAATCTTTTTTCAAGAGTTTTTATTTTATGAAAAAAATGGAAACTGAGTAGAAGTATCTAAATAGTAATTTTTGAGATGTAATGTAATAGTTATGACCTAATTCTCTAAAACTATAAACCTGAAAAGATTCTCAATTTGAATTATTCATTTAATTCAAGATTATGTAATGTTTAAGGCCAGGCCCTTGTATTTATTCTGTGAAAGCCTTTGGTATATTCTTACTCTTACTTTGTCTTTTATATCATACATATTATGTATCAGATTTACTATATTATGAATAAAATAACAATACAAAATATATCTATAATATAAAATGTATATAGAATTTATGGGAGATAATGAAGACAAATTATAGATTAAACAGTATCTTATATAGTAGGAAAAAATTTCAAAATGTTGAGAAATATGTGGGATTTATTAATTAACGATTTTCCCAATTTGTTATGTCTCTAAACATAAATGGTCATGGGATTGTATATAATGAAATATTTTCTATATATAATGTAATTATGGTTTGGTTACATCTGGGGTGTCACTATTGGTATCAAAATAAGGTTTATATAACTTTAGTGGTTTGGATGTTACTTGGTGAGGATAATTTAAATGTTATATATGTAATCAAGGGTTGGTAAGTTATGGTTGATTATAATTTCAAAATTATAGATCAAAATTTATTTGTATTGAAGTAAAATTGAATACATTTGGTTTTTTAGGTAATAAGATGAGATCATGTTAGAGAATACCCTTAGGTTGATTTTATTTATAGGAAATCATCCTATCATTTAGAAAATACTGGATCTTATTCTCTTCCTATAATTACATAACTATTGGTATAATTTTAAGTGGATGCAGTTATGGAATAGATTTTCCGACGGCTAATCACTCTATAAAAGGATAGTTGAGTAATTATTTTATCTCCACTCAATGCATGACAAGTGATCTTAAAACTCCAAACCAAGAAAGACACTCCCATGGGGTATTCATTGAATGATTCATACCTAGTATAAAAACCAATATATAGGATTGGACTATCACCATTAGAGATAATAATAGTAAATGACCACAGGTAACTTATATTGAAACATATATATTAATTTTCATTTGGTTTTATGAGAAAACTACATTTTTAGACCATATATTGAAATGGATTTTGGGTTTAGAATAATATTATAATGTTAAATGTAATTTGGGACACTTTTAAGATTATGAGAATTAATAAAAAAAATCCTAATGAAATATATATTGATCTAAGAGTAATTAATCATGATAGAAATTTATACAAGATAACATGATGGTGTCATGTATTACTAAATCTAGAGGATGAATTATTCATAATTATATAAAGATACTAATTATATATAACATATCATAAAAATTTTGGTTTTTATGGATAACTAAACCTAGGATGAAACTTGTTAATAAGAGATATCATGGACAATACCACGACGATACTAATGAAACAAAGGTGATAAAAGCTAGTGTTTAATGTATTGTGGTTATCTTCACACAAATATCTCAAGATATTAATAACAAATTGTGTCATGAATAACTTATTAACACACCAATATAGAGAATAATGATGAATCAAAGTATATCATGTAATGATGAAGGAATAATATTCATTTTTTAATATGTTAGAGATGTTTCAAAAATTACACAGGTATTTTCTAGAAAAGAAAAAAGTAATGATTCATGTGAGGAAATATAGACGAAAAATCTAATTATTTTCAATAGGAGAAGATGAAGGTGGTTTGTCACTATGTTGAAAATAAATTAGTGTAGAAAAATAAAATAAAAATGGAATTACCAACATGTTATAATTGTGAGAAGAAACTCCTTAAGGATTTCATGAAGGGAATGAAAATTTTATTTATTTAAATAGACGAATCACATCATACTCATGTGTTTTAGGGATACATATAATAAAAAAAATACAACAAATAAATTTCAAAGATAATGGGAAAACCAGTATAATGTGTAGAAATAACTTCCTAGACCCTAGGAACGTGGTGAAAACTATTCAAAGATGGTTATTGAAGTGGATTTTAATTTATCACTATAGTTTTGAATATATATTATATAATCTATATATTCACCACCTAAATTATTAGATATTGATTTAGAAAAACACTATGTGATATAAATATTGTATGTAAAGTATGTTAATCTAATCCAAGTATTGTGTAAGGTTACTCATTATAGATCTAGATCTTTTCCCCTATATATAGTTATACATGATATTATGAATGGATTTTTCCGCATAATAAAGTGATCAGATTTATATTATTATCAAAAAATTATCACTTTATATCCTAAATCAATTGATGATCATATATCAATATATATATATATATATATATATATATATTAAAATTGATAGGATGAAATTTATTTTGGGGTACGGGAGAATGTAACACCATAATATTTAATATTATATTTTCCTATAAAACCTAATGTTTCCAATAAATTTATCTACACATATCATAAAACAAAAATGAACTAAAAAACCTTTATTAAATTTAATAAAAAACAGTTTCATGTAGTCATATAATTGGAAAGTATAAATATATTTAACTTATTATGAAATATATATTAAAATAAAAATAAATATAATACATTAATAAAATTCAGTTCATTTGCATAAATAACTAATAAATTCATTTTTGGATAAAAATATAAACTTTACTAAGGATATACTCTTTGTGTGATTTAAATTTTATTATATTATGGTCAATTAATGATTTTATCTAATATATGTAAGATATAAATTATAAAATAAGTTGACATCTTTCTGATTATTATTATGCAAGTAATAAATTCATTTTTTGATTATAAAATGAATTTTCCTGAAAACAAATTGTGCATTATGAAAATTTATGTAAAAATTAGTTTTTATCACTTTTTGAATTTGAATTAGATAATTTCTTTTGAACATTATTAATTAGAATGATCGAATTTGGCATTTGGTTCATATCATTTTTTGGCATAAAATTATGTTACCAAGGAAAACATTTCTTACGACAATAACATAATTAATTTTCAAATAATGATACATTTATAAATAATATGTGTTTATTAATTAAATAAAAAAAATTATAAATTAATACATTAGTATTAATTTTAAAGATATATAAAATTAAATAAAAACTTATTTAATTTTTATTTAATGCTAAGTATGTTAATGGAGCTTAATGGTTATGAAAATAATTTTCTACATTACTTTTTTATATGAATTTTATTTTTAAATTTAAAATTAAATATTCATATATTTCGATATTCAATTACATTATATACAGTTCCTAATATAATTTATACCATCATTTTATGGTAGTAGTATTCATCTCATTTTTCTAGAAAAAAAATTACCATACTAAATTTTAAATCATTATTAATTATTAATCAAATGGGTAATTTAATGTGGATAAAATTTTAAAAAACTAACATTAAACATATACTTTTACAATACATTTTTACAATTTAAATTCATACCCACTTGTAACGTCCACATTTCTCCACCAAAGTCACCTAACCCAAATGATATTTTAGGCCTTCCTCTTACATAACCTTCATTATCAACTAGTTTTTTTTGTTATTCACATATAAAAAGAGTTCACTTACATTAATTTTGAGACACACATATAGTTCAAAATTCCCATTAAACCCTTATTAGTTACTTACCTTGTATTTCATTTATATTTTTTTATCCCCTATTCTTAACAAGGTTCCTCATGTCCTCCATTTGAGAAGGATGCTTCTAGAGAAGGTACAAACACTCAATGTTATTATTACTCACTATTCAGCTTCCTTTCATTATCCTTATCATAAATTATCCTCCAAAATTATTTTAACCAATTGTATATAATTATGTATGTATAAATTATTGGATGAAATTTTATATTATTTGACAGTTTAATGATTATTTATTTCCCACTTATTCAACCAAAAAAATTAATAAAATTATTTTGAATGTGTGCAGAATAAT
Organism: Viscum album; assembly: GCA_963277665.1. Classification (NCBI taxonomy): domain Eukaryota; kingdom Viridiplantae; phylum Streptophyta; class Magnoliopsida; order Santalales; family Viscaceae; genus Viscum; species Viscum album. The sequence continues at coordinate 1,539,684,487 of OY728135.1, read as the reverse complement.
AAATCCATGAGTGTTGCATATAATTTTTCATACCCACCTTTCAAGGATGGTTCTATAAATTATTTTAGTGAAATTATATGTAATTTATGTCAAGAATAATTTTTTATAAATATAAATTAGGTATTATATAATTAATTTATGCAATAATAAATCATTTTCAAACTAACATCCCAAAATGAACCTGCCAAGAGAAATAGATATTTATTTTTATGAAAAAAATCTTCTTAAATTTCCTTATTATTATAAATATTACAAATTGTTATTAATTAACTTTAAAACTCTTAAATAATCTCATTATACTTTTTGATAACGATTTTATAAAGAAATCACTTCTGTTTCCATACTCATACATATATTGTACCATGTTCTTGTTGGATCAGGTTGACTATATAAATTAATTATGATATAAATTTCTATAAATTATGGATTGGTAAAGTTAATAATGGATATTGATAAGTAAATAATGATATTTTTTTATTTAATGGTGATATAAACACTCAAAAAATTAATTAAGATTCCATAATTAGTATATTATAAATTACTAGAATAAGATCTTAATCAAGTTTATCATCCATAATAGTTACTAGAATACTTATAAAATGATATTTTAAAATTATAAATTATTATAAAACATTACCACAGTACCATTAAATAATTAAAATTTATTCACTTTAAATCATTACATACGAATCAACACAACCAAAATGTATCTTGGACTAAAAAAAAGATCGAAACTAGGAATATCTGATGATAATAATAAAATATTACTAACTAGTATATTTGTAATAAAAAATATAATTGAATAGTATAAATATATATAGTATTAAATAAAACTATGAAATAAGTGATTAAGATAGTTTTTTTATATATAAAAGTACTCGAGTGTGTCTGGTGGAGTTGGAAATGAGGGTTACAATTTCTTTGTTTCAAATATAATTTTTTAATACATGTTGTATTTTTTGATATATTTTAGATTTTATGTATTTTTAATTTTATTTAGTTTATATTTATTTTTTCAATATATTTTTAAATTAATTCAAGGAATATAGAGATCCAAATTGATTTCCCATTATTATTCATCACTTGATTCACATGTTACATAGGATGTAAGAGTTCTTAGTATCTCAAAACCCCTTTCCATATATTATAAAGTTTCATCTTGAACTTCTTTCTTTTATTATTAGTATTATCCACCCTGTAATTTATTACTAACTGATTCCCTTCTCTCTGAAAGAAATGAAATATTTCACCTAATTATTAATCATTCATGAGTTCCTTCAGTATAAAAGTTTTCATTTGTAAATAATAATTATAATTTTATTTAACAATGATTTTCTAACTTTGTCACCTATATCCTCAGTACTAGTTCCTGACACGAGGTAAAAAGGTTTCATTTTTCTATATTGGGGACAGAACTACATAGGAAATTTCTTACATTGAAACTGAATAATATCTGGAACTACTTATGGCTCAATCCAAACCACTATAGGATACATAGTGACAACCACATATCAAATCCTAGGTCTATCTACCAAAAAAGATAAAAGAAATTCAATTTCCCCATAAACGGGTTAAACATGTGTGGAAGAACCCCATAAGAACTATCTATGACCTGATTCTAACTTATATGAGATATATAGTGACACTCAAGTCCTATATCCCAATCTAGAAAAAATTTAAATCATTCCCCATTCTCTTATACATAAGAAACATCTACATAAGGGAGTATTATACGATCTACTCCTCATTTTTGAGTTTTTAGTAGAAGGAAAATTATGCTTTTCCCAAATAATATATTGATCATCCGATGGGGGAACCATACCAAAAATATGTTTTGATAGATTCCTACCCTCAATGGATACATTGTTACCCATGAGTCTCAAATACTTGGTCTATTTATAACAAAAAACAATTCTTCTGTATGAATGGGTCATACATGAAAAGGGTACCTTCACACATATGGATAAGGTAAAATTTTATACCTATTCATGAGAAGTTTTGACCTGAATTTTTCATTTTATTTTTCAGAACATTCCATTCAAAAATGAAACTCAATGTCTGGAAATTTATGAATCCCTGTAAACCTCCATGACCCTCGAAAATGGAGGATTAGTGTTTTGATTACACTTTTGTTTGACTATGAACAATATTCCCTAGATTGATCTAAAACAATTACTTAAAAAAATGTATGTTAGACAAAGTAATATTTTTTCCCAGGAGATTATTCTATTCCTATCTATGTATTCCCCAATGATGTTTACATCCCACATCACTCCTTAGATTTGTAAACACCTTGTATTATATCAAATAATCTACCCCCTTTGTGTATGAAGATGATTGAACATTAATGGATTTATTATCATGAAAATGGAAAAGATTTTATCTCTTGGAAAATTCTAACTGACCATAAATATTAGACCTAAAACATTTTAATCATTAATTGTTAAACGAGATGGACATTTTCTTAGTTTTATAATAATAAATTGCACAATGATATAACCCTCCATTAGAAAATCTAAATACAGTTTGGTGTGGTTTCTTATTTATGGCCAAAGACAATACAAATCCCTTTGTCATTTTATGATATTATTCCTTTGAAAACCATCCATCATGGTTATAAGAAATTTGAAACCCACATATTAACCATCCATCCGAAATGGGGGCCAGTGTCCTGAGGACACCTTTTTTGACCATGTACAAGATTCCCTGCTTGGATCTACATAAGTTTTAAAACAAAATTCTATCGATGAAATTCATATTCTTCCACATGAGACGATTTTCCTACCATTGTATGCACTCACAAAATCATGCTAGAAAAAATATTATTAAGACTTATGCTTGAATACTTACCCCATATCTTGTCCCATAATCAAAAAAAATAAAAAATAAGGGTCAATAAAAAAATACCACATTCATGTATGAAAAATTTTAATACATTCTCTTCCAATAAGCCTTATTGGTGCCCTCATGCCACATCTCATGGTCAAATAATATTTACCTAAAAAATCAATTAAATTAGATTGGTTGGAAAGACTCTTATCTTCCCAAAACAAAGAAGAAATAAATTCACAAGGTTGTAATCCTTCAAATGGATCCCATGGTGAGAAATGAGTAATAGATTGATGGAACTAGTATTTGAATGGTTTATGAAAAAAATTACCAATTTAATAAAAGGATGGAACTATTCTTTTTAAGTGGAAGACTTATAAATGGGTGCCCAGGAAAATGTCATTTTATTACAACTAGGCCTATAACATAGTGGACCAGGAAAATGTTATGGGGATAAAAAAATAAAAAATGAATGTAGGATTTTATATGTTTCCCAAGAAAGAGTCAAAACTATTCTCATAGAGTTATTTGGATCAGGGAAAAATTAAGGAAAAATATAATCATGCCAATTTTGTTTTTCCAGGTTGTGATTTAAATTGTTATCCAGTTGACCTATAAATTTAGATAATATTGGAGATTATATTTCACCACACAGGTCAAACTATGATTTGTGAACATTTTTTGAAAATCCAAAAGATAGGAATTTAATGGTAAAAATATTTTCATTTATGAAATAATAATTGAGGAAAACAGATAACCAGATCACTCTCAATATAAATATGATGTTATTATTAATGGTAATTCTAAATAGATTCAAAAGTTTGAAGAAGTTATTGGTCTAAATCCTCTATTTCTCAGTAAATATCATGCAAAGTGGTAGTCTCAACATCTTCACTAGCCGACAATGCCTCTAACTTCTTAGAAGAATCATGGACTTCCCTTTCATCCCCTTCCACTAGTTGTTACCCTTGTTCAACTATTTCCTTAGTATATGACAATTAATATACCTATTGATTAAGTCCCTCCACTGAGGTCATATGATCTACAATTCTACCTTGTCACCTCATGCCTATCCAAGAATTCTCAATAGCCTCATTAGGAAAGATATTTACAGATGCAACAATATGATCCATGGATTCTGTAGTCAGCAGATGAGAGTGGTATGTGATATAATTATCCTAGGAATCAATCACATAATTCAATATATCATTGATATAATGATAATCAAACACCTATACCCAATTGATTAATACATGAAGCATAATTGGAGAAGTTTTGATGAAATGTTTGCAAGGGGGTAAGAGATATCAGCCTCCAGATGTCCCTCTATATTTTTTAACATGCAATGTGAAGGAAATTTTGATCCTCCTATTCAAATGTATAATTGATATATAATGGTATGAAATATTTGGAAATATATAAATCCATAGAGGGTATTGATTCAACATCATCAACATGGATCAACCCTGCAACAACTGCTTCCCCTATAGTGTTAGTGGGAAAAAAATATTAGAATATTAGCCTCATTCATAGAATAATTAGGCTATAATTATTAAATATTGTTTGAATTCCTATTTATCTAAATAATAAAAGGACACATGAAGAATAATGAAGAGATATCTTCACCCTAAATAACAATGAAATTTATGTTCATTAGTGCTTCATCATCATCGAGCAAAAAGTGGTTACATTGTCAGCCTCCAAGTGGATCTTGGGTTCTTCAAAAGACTCCATCAGTGTTAGACTATGCTTAGATAGACTAGTGGTTTCAAAAATATTTCTCAAAGAAAATTTACCTATAATAATAATCATTATAAATCAAGAGATTATATCTGATTCTGATTCTCCTTGATCTGGAATCTCATATTATTCCATAGGTGTTATCCCTAGAGGGGAGTGATCAATATGGTTAACAGGATCCTAAACCCATAAACACACTCCCACAATAGAGTAAAAATAAATATTATTGGGAATAAATTACCCCCTAGGTATTTAGATCACATTTATGTCCTTAGTGGTCCTCGGTTCACCACCCCCCCCCCCCCGATTCAGCTACCACCACTAGAGTCCTCGCATTTATCTCCACAAGAGTAGGATTGGTACACTCAGTTGAAGCATCTACCCTAAAGTATTCTCCATCTTTTGGGATAGAGGATGTATATTCTTGAAAATAATCCTTTTCGGGGATTGGTACCTTCCCAACAACAAAAATTATCCAATGTTCATTTTCCAACATAGCTGCGGCCACTAATGGTAGTATTGATATCTTCAAATTAAATCAGTTCATGGGCCCCTAGTGGATTATGGCTTGATACCTCACTGGAGATCCACCATTTCATGTTCATCAAAATTAGTTAGAAATTAAATATGCATAACATGATGGGAAAATAAAAGAAAGAAAAAATCATCTGTTATCCTTCACATTTGTTGTATCATTAGCTGTGATGCTTGGTGATGCCTTATGTTGTGACAAATAGATGATTCCCTGGATAGGGTTCTGGGTGGGTCTGGGGTGGGAATTCTCCTGTAGGATCCCTATGTACCAACTACATATATTCTATATCCCTAGTATATCCCTCTCTAGTGACTCCCACATCCTAAGGTAAATCCTCTCCATCTATGGTACCCCTTGGGCTATACGATGTGGAAGAAGAAATTTCTTGAATCTCCTCTTGTTCATACAGGTACTAGGAGTAGAGGTTTGAGATCATGGTAGTAAGAAATTGAAGAGTCGAGAATGAAATCCTCCTAGCCTCTTAATTAGTATCATCATTCCCTAACTCAATCAATGTTGTATCATGTACTCATTCATACAAATAAGTTCTACCCCTGTATGATCAGATGCATGTATCCATTTCATTCAGATATATATCCACCTCACGAGGGTCATCACGGGTAGAAATCCACATTGGATTAGTGACCGACCTTAATATCATGATCTCAAGGGGTTCCGCCTGATTCGTACCCCATATATATTCAGTGGAGTTGCTTCATCTCAAGGTTTCCTATTCTCTCAAAGCGTCTGAGAAGGTTTCACTAATAGGAATAGATAACACTATGAGATCTACCTTGGTATGTTTGGTGGAATTATCCGACTGCAACATTTTTCTAGCTGCCTCACCAACCCTTGAAACCTTTAGGGAAAGGAACATATGATACCCCACATCAGAATAGATTATTTTCCCAACCCCAATTATTATAGGAGTTTTTACTTCATCACCACCCCTAGAGGGATGACTATCACCATCATTATCCTCATTAACCTCAAGTCTCACCATGGGTTGAACTCATGAAGAATATTTGGGCTGGTTATTCCATGAATGGATTGATAAATAAATCTCATGAATATAGGAACCCAAACTCTCAAGATGGTCTTCATCAGACATAGTGGACGGTTCCAAAACAAACCCATATCTGGCCCAAGAGACTTCCTTCTCTTACTGAAATCACTATAAATAATGATCTAGAAGGAAAATCCTTATAGAGTCTCATTGTATATAGGTTGGGTTCATGCTACATAAAAAGGGAAGGATGATTGATATTAAGAGGAAGTTCCAACCTATTTGGGTGGGGGTAATCCTCAAACCCTAAAATCCTTCCATAGGGGTTCAAAAATAATAGATTTCCCTAGATTCTTCCCAGGACGATAATGTGTTACTATTTTCTTCTATTGACCTCTATAATCATTCACATTCTAGGCTCCAATAGTAAGAACTAGATATTCTGGTAGATCATTTGGGTACAAACTATCTTATGCTTCAACATTGGATTTGTTCAGCATACTATTAAACCCCACAGAAGGCGGTATCCCAATATGGCCTTGGGTTTCCTCCTAAATAAATATCAACCAATTATTTTGATCTATAATTATGTTATTCCCTTGATTCTTGTTGTTGATTGTTGTGGGGGAACTCATATGAACATAGTTTTGTTGACATAAAGATATGAAGGTCGTGAACACCACACATATAAATTCACCATCAGTCCTTTAAGGTAGGGTAATTTATAATAATGAAATAAGATACTCCATTAATAATGATCACCAAAGGAGTCATTTACCATAGTACCAATGATATGGATTTAAGAAGCTTAGGTGAAATAGTCAAGATAATTTTACTGATCCATCACAGCCTTTTCTCTCCAATCCAATTGGTTTACCCCACCTATAAATTAAAGGTATGGTCCTAACATATCCACTAGGATATATTGGGGGTTAATATATGGGTAATATCCCATGTGGGAACGTACCCTATCATAGATAACATGGAAGGAACCACCAGCAGATATAGTGGCTATACATTGGTGATTCATCCAATAATATAATTTTTTCTAGTACTGGCATGAAGATATTAATACACCTTTTGGTGACCAATCAATATTCCATTATAAATTTCATGTCCCAAACCCTAGGATCAGATCCACGCACTAGAAGTAACCATCCACTAAGAAACATGGCTAGAAACACGGCTAATCGAAATATCCTATTAATGCTATAGATGATTTTTCATTCACAATCATTGAATCAACCATCCTAAAGTATGGGCCAGAAGTAACCCATATTCTATCCGGTCATGAGAGTTTTGAAATTCTTTGTCATCATCCCATACAGCTCACAACCATTGTATATTGAAAATGCATTTATCCTATTGAAAAATAGGATGTGTGTCTTCCAAGAAAGGTCTCCCTCAAAGAGTTCCTTCTCCTTTTCAATGAGTTTCATGGGAAAAGTGCATTCATATCTGTGTAATTACTAGACGATTGGGTGGAAGACACTCTTTATATATGTAACCCATTATATGCACCCCCAAATTCAACAGGACCCCTAGAGACTGATCCCAATGTCCCCATTCACTAGGTGGAAGGTGTTGGGGTCCGGGATCCACCTACTATGATGCTATGGGATATGATTTTGGTTCTGATGAGAGTAGTTCAGTGATACCCAAACCACCACGTATATTTCTACATTCTTCATCTCATTCTTTAATCCTTATAAAGTGATGCAAACCCAAAAAGGCCACCCCATTCGAAGCTGAATGATCCCCTATAGACAAGGTCTCAATCTAATGACCACCCTTGTTTCACTCTTATCGTCGCCTTCTATAAATATATGTGATAGAATAGTATGTATTCATCTAGAACCACACTATTTCATTTAGTTACAAAGGATTATATTTCAATATATTTCTTAATGTATGAGTTTCCAAGATTAATGATCCCTTTGAAGAGACTTTGGTAGGTGAATTTTATTTTTCTTGATAACTGAGGATGCTTGCTGATTTGTTGGACAAGGAGTTTGAATTGCAACATAATTTGGTAACCCAAATCAATAAAGGGGAAGCATGTCCAAAAAAATACCCCCTCTAACCGACACTATTAATTCTAGTATATATTGGAGTAAATAGGTGGGCATTGATTTTATTATCAATATAATTGATCATAAGAGTAATCCATTCTTTAGAAGACAATAGAGTGGTTTCATGAGTACTATAAGCATCCTAAGAATGGTCCACACTATTATATCCATAAAAATTTATTAGTAAATGATTTAGTTTTTTTTTTCTACACATTTTTCACCATACAAAGTCCCATGAGATCTCAGTTCACAAAACTACATTATTGTGAACAATCCATTCCAGAAGCCACATGACCAGTAAACCATCAGTTCATGAACAATTAGTTAGTGTTAACCTATGTTGAATATTCTAGAGAAGCGAGAGTCCATGGAATATTCCATATCTTATGTATCTATCCTCTATTCAAAACAAAAATTCTTTCCATTCACGATTGAGACTTTATGATTGCAATTTATGAAGGGCAGTTCAGTGAATAGTTCTCTAAAAAGGAGATAGTTTACATGAACAGTATGTGATGAAGATGGTGTAAGAAGACTAGGTTTTTTTATAAATCTTATATCATAAAAATGATCTATGAACTTATTTAAAGTCATAGTACCCTCTTATGGTTCTACCCATGTACTATAAACAGCTTCAAAATACGACAACATTTTGCTTTGAAATAGCCTCTTATTCGTCCTGAGTTGAACACATTCTGATGGGGGGAATTTTTTGGGTGCTCACAATTGTGAAAATGATAAGTAATAGAATTCCATCAATTTTGATGTGGAGGGAAAAATCAAAAGAGTTAGAGGAGTTGTTTTCAATGGGGAGATAATGAGAAGGAAATATTGATTCCATGAAGTACAAATCGTTTTTAGCCCACTATTACGCATAGAATTTAGCTATGTCATGAAGAATCAATGATCAAGATAGTTTTTTGATGGAGGTGGTGCTTTCAACACTAGAAATTGAAACCAATGTAATGTAGAAGACTGAGGTGGTGATTTCCACCCCATGTACTAATCTCTCCAGTGAACTAAATAGTTCTTAGGATAAGGTTGTACTATCATCTCCCACAAATGAAACAATTTATTTGTGGAGATAGATGGATATTTCTACACCCAAAAAATACTAAACCTAATTGAATAATTCATTCACAATCCATGGAATCCCTCTGGTATCCCGAAAATGAAGTCCCACAATCCACCATATATGACTAACTATGATGGTATTTGGTCTGTCCAATATTCTATAAATCACACCACGAAATGTTTTGAAAGAGGATAGAGGAGAAAAACCAAAGAGAGACTTAGGAGATGATTAGTGAGAATAAAATATAATTAGATCCTCTTCATCAATTCCTATGTTTTAAAAATATTTTTTATAGAATTAATGAGGAAATAAGGAATCATCTGACCTCCCATGATCACAAAAAAACATTTCCGACTTCATTTTTATTATGGAATAAAGGGATGACCCCTTCACGAACATGAATCGTGATTAAAAACATTCTATGTTGGTGGAACCATTCCCTTTGTAGACAAACACAATGTGGAATGAATTTGACCCCATGTAGAAACACGCTATATGGGAGTAACTAGGACTCAATTAGAAACAAGCTATATAGGAATAATCCCAGACCACATAGTGTAACACTATAGATATGATAAACCCACTAGTTTAGCCCCATACTACATGAAGGGAACCCCATCCTACCTAATAACCTACTATTAAAAATGGGGCATCCTAGGGTGTTATATTCTCTAGCTACCGACATTCTCTTGCAGTATTTCATCAGTCCCCATGTGGTCCCCTCCATGAACTGGACTAGGGAAATCAGACCAAAGACCCTTACAAAGCCACCTATGATGTCTGATATGATCACTGGGTACTTCAAAATTCCCTTAGAGTTTACATACTCATTGTTTGTGGAGTCACATGGGTTTCTTTTATAGTAAGTTGGTAGACTTGAATATCCTCTGGTTTACATTTTCAGGGTAATGCGAGTTCTGAACTCAGCGTGCTAATATGAACCTTTCCATTATAGGGATTGAGGGGAACCCCTTTCCTTTTAATTAGATATGGTCCAATCCTGGACATTCCTATCTTTCCTAAGACAAATTGTAGGGTATCCCCCATGGAGTAAGCCCCTGTCCTTTCTTGTGGGAGGGTTCACTCTTTCTCCTCTTTTCCTTATCTCAGTATGATTTTGTATAAATCGAATAATGGGACTATCTTAACTATGAAAAAAAAATAATAGAATGGCACCCTCAACACCCTCTCTATATCCCTTTGGGATTCATCACCTCATCCATCAATGTATAGAGGGGATCGTGTGATCATCAGATCCTATGAATCCTCTAGTTTCTCACACCTAAATGAATCAGACGGCCATAGTGGTTACAAGAGATCATTGAATATATGGGGTCCCAAACCAGATGGGCAGCTTCCATGCATAATCCCCAACCACCAAATCCTTCTCCATTAATGTAATCCTTTGATTCAACTCAAATGGGTTGCTTCCAAGTGTAATACCTACCCAACCGAACAACTTGATATATGATTCTCAACTAACTAGGAAACGTATGAAGTCTCCATGTGGTCTAAAATCAGAAAACATATTCGAACTAATTTTCTCTGAGCTATATTTCTATTTAGGTCACATCCAACTTAGGGGATGTTCTTTTAGGGCCCCATTCATAACAACCCTTATTGGGTCATGTCCCCAACAAGATCATACCCCACTAAAGAGGCCGCATATCTTCCAGGACCTTTATTCCCCCTTAGAATAAGTCCCACACAAAACATTGTATATGATCATTTCCTATACACATCTTTGCCACATAGAGTTATACTACATAGTTGGGTCCCTATAAAACGACCTTAAAATTTTACTTTCTCTATTTAGTTTCACCAATCTATGTGGGGTTAGTATTCCTTTAATGATAATACATAAGAATACACAATTATGGATTCAATCCCAATATCAATATAACTTCTATCTCTTTGGATGAACGAAAACATTAGAGCACCACTCTAAATATCTTAAAACCAGTGTCTTTTAGATAAGCGACTGGGGAATTACTGATCTATCTATAAAGGTGTAACATTTATAAATATCTCGTAATACGTACAAGTACCTTCATTGATGGAGAACCTCTGATACATAAAGATGAGTCTTGAACCATGGGTATTCATGATTAATCAATACCTAGGGTAATCCAAATATTCATACTATTAAATGAATAAAGGATTATTGAACTTATCTTAAATCTATCAGGGAGTCTTAGAATAGTAAATTGTTCCTCGCAAAATAGTTTGATGAAATCAATTTCCCATCCTCTTGAACAATGAGATTTTTTAAGTGTCATTGGCTATGTTACATAATGAGGACCTACCTTTGGAATGATGGTCCATAAATCACAAATATGGGAGCCATTGGGTGTTTCTATCTCTAAGAACAAAACCCTCTCGAGAGTCTTCAGAGACTTTTTGCAAGGAATAGTCGATTTTAAACCATTTAAACCATTAAAATTAACCATACAGGCAACAAAATGATTTGAGGGATACAATTTCAAAATCAAAATATGTTTAATATCATTTAATATTGATATTTAATTTTCATCTATTAAATTGTATTCTTTATTATCCATTTTTTCAATGTGTTCTTTTTACAATGTTGTTTTACAATATTAAATATTTCTCCTTTCATAATTCCTTTATTTTTATTTCACTCCATATTACATTGAGATAGTATTTATTAATTTTTGGTGATCCAAAATTATTATTCCCATTTAAAAATAAAGTATTTTCAAAAGTTTTACTTCATTTTTTAAAAATTACTTTTGAAATTGACTCATAAATTTTGATTTTTATGTTAGTTTAAATATTTTTTATTAAATATCTTTTACAATTACTATTACATTATTCTATTTATGATAAGATTTTTTCCTAATGGGAGTCATAGAGCATTTATTACCTTCTAACAGCACTTATATTATTTTTCATGGTTGATTAAGCTCATAGAATAAATTATCTCTTTAGTGTTTACTAATCATTAATCATGTATATTCATGATTTTTCATCAAATTCTTTTCAAATAAGAATATACCTTTTTCATTTCTTTTAATGAGGTCAACTCACATTGATTCACATGCGTTGATTTAGTTAATGAACATATTAACAAAAATATATACACATTTCATTATATAGTGTTGTTTGAGATTTACTATATAGAAATTTTTTACATTTTTTTATTGATGTAATATTAAAAATTTATATACTAGTAATTTCTATAAGTATATTTAATTATTAAAATGTATTTTGGGTTATTCATATCACATTTTATTCATTTGTTACTATAGTGAATGAAAGGTTCCCTAATAGTGATTGGTGAGAGCCATAATATCCCCTTGATGCATCAGTAGGTCTCATGAGGTGGAATGTCTTGTGTATTTTTTTATAATTTTGTAATTATTTAGATGTTTTGGATGTGATATTGATAAAATATTGATGTATCGGCCCAATAACTACTACAAAATAGGCCTTTAACTGTGCTAGAAATGGCCTTTATTAGTGATAGAAAAGCGCTGAATACATGAGCAATATTCAAATCCATGGTCTTTTATCAACACAGAAAAAGCAATGATAAATGGTCCTATATCAACACTTATAGAAGCATTAATAAAGTATACCTTCATAGTATCTTATAAAATCAATAATAAATGAACTTTTATTAGTGATTATAGAAGCACTGGTAAAGTACACCTTTTTCAGCAATCATAGAAGCACTTATAATGTATTTTCTCATTTTTCAATACATCATAATCATTTTTTACTATAATGTCATTTTAAACATGAAACATGCACTTTGACACATGTGGATCACATCATGTATTGGTTTGAGATGAGAGTAATTCCTACACAAAAAATTATTTAGGAATTGATTCCATAAATTATTATGAAAATTCGAGTGTGTTTTCTCGGTTTTAATTGAGTGACAGTTTTAAAGTCAAATGATGATTTTAAATTGATAACAGTCACGTTGAGCTAGTTATTTCATTTACAAAAATAAATATCTATTTTTAAAATAATGAAGTAAATGGATTCATATCGATCACATCTTCCATCGTATTGAGGTGTGGTTGATTCTAATAAATCCAAAAGTTTCAGAAAAATACTAATTGTTAATGTTCCCCCAATTTCTATTAATATTATATATCGAACTTACAACACTGTAAGAGGGGATTAAAACAAACCACATCAACACCAAGAAGATAATACACCATTATAATAAAACAATTATTATTATTAATAATTAAATGTAATAAATTAAACATAAATAAAAATAAAACATTAATTCTATAAAAAATGATTTTACTGTGACAATATCAATATTATATCTGTGATTTAGCAGTAAAGGTAACATGATGAAAAAAGATAAATTACAACACTATAGGGGAGACAGTTTTTTAGGGAGAAAAAGTATGTTGAATTTTTTTGTGAAGAACGACATAAAGGATGGATAGATCAGCCCAACACCAAAAAAATTAAAATTTATAAGAAAACAATTATTATGACAGAAATAATAAATGGAAATAAATCAATAATAAATATGAAATAATACAATAATTTTATAAACAATGATTTTATTGTGAAAACATCATGATTACCTCTATAATAGAGAAGAGGCAGCATCGTTTCACTTACTACAATGGAATTGGTAGGAAAATGAAGGAATGTGACAAATGCCAGCACTACAATGGTGAACAGTTTTCAAGGAGAATAAGTATATAGAATATTTTTCATATAATCGAATTAAATATAGATAGACAACCCCAACTTGAACAAAATAATTCACCTTTATAAGAAAAAAATATTATGAGAGTAATACTAAAAAGAAATAAAATAAACATAAATATGAAACACTACATTAATTTTAAGGAAATTTATTTTTGTATGAAAACATAGAGATTACCTCTGTAATTGAGAAATGGAAATGTATTTTCTCTTCCTACAAAGGAAGTGGAGATAAATTTAAAGAATGAGATAAATGAGACACTATAGGGGTGAAAAGGTTTTTATGAAGATGTATATATATGGATGTTTTGGTGAAAATGGGATGAAAGATGTAAAAGACAAACACAATACAAACAAAATAATCTACAAATATATGAAAATAATTATTAAGTGTGTAATAATAAAAAATTAATGAAACATAAATATAAAACAATAAGTTTATTCTATAAACAGTGGTTTTACTATGAAAACAACTTGACTATCTCTACGATTGATCCAAGACTATGGAATTTTAATTCGTACAATGGTAGTGTAGAGAATGTGAATGAATGTGATAAATTCAACACTACATGAGTGGAATGTTTTTTAGAGAGAAGATATATACAAATGTTTTGGTATAGAAATCCATGAATGATGGATAGATTATTCCAACTTGGAAAAAATAATGCACCTATATAGTAAAAAACATATACAGTGATTTTCACTAAAAAGAAATAAATTAAACATAAATATGATTAAGTATATTAATTCTATGGAAAATTATTTTACTCTACAAACATCACGATTGCCCCTAATATTGAGTAGATATTGAGTCATTTATCTTCATTCAAAGGCATGACACTGGGACAAAAATTTTCTAAAATAAACGAACATTATAAGGAATAATCTAAATTAAATCAAAATCTCATTATATAATTTTTCCTTAAAATAGAGAAAGTATATCTGGAAATTATCATTACATTATTCCCATGGGGTTCATTCATTATAGTTTTTCATTCCAAGAGATTGGTAACCAAATTATTTATAGAAGACATTGTCTACAATACTAGTCAAATTTTTAATTTTGATGATGTTAATGGTGTAGAGAACATATAGTATTATTAGGAAAACCCTAATATATTAAAAAACAATTCCTTATCATTTGACATTATTTTATTTTTTAAAAGTTTCAAGTATTTTTTTTCTCTATAGATAATCCTAATCCTTTAATTTTGGTCCCCTCTAACAACAAGACATTTTCTATATTGGGATCGACATGAACTGATTGTGTTTTCCCAATGAAAGGGTCATTATCATTGAATTTATATCTTACTCAACATTGTTTTAGCCACCAAAAGTACAATTAAGAAATTATTGTTTGTTTGATTGGTGACATAAAATACTCTTGTGATTCCTTTATGAACATATCATATTTTTCTCCATCTACACTGAAATTCAACTTCAAAAAACCTATTTCATCAACTTCCACTCAATTGACATTTTCATCCCATTTACAATGGAAAATGATCAATTAAAATGTTGTATAGTAGTACTAGTATATTTATTTTTTAATTCCAAAATATAAAATATTTTTATGAATTGCATTACTATCCTTAAAACCAAATATGTTCTTCACTTCATCAACAAGTGTAACACCTCTATTTTTCATCTTACTGAAGTTATTGTGGTTTTTTACAAAACGTATAACCATTGATACAAAAGTAGTGTAAGGTATAATATTTACATTCATTACCCCAGATAACCATTGATGTTATTCGGTAATTGAATTTGGATTTTTTGATAACTCCTTATATATATAATATTTGAACCATCCAATGAACTATTGATTATCTGTATTTCATATAAATTCTAAAGCCTTTAATGGATTCTAATCTCTAATAATATCATTTTGGGATTCAATTTATGAATATACAGATTCACTATTATGTAATATGTAAAGGATTTCTTGCTCTCACTCTATCAAGGTTACTGTAACAACATATATAATTGAAATACCTTCTCCCATAAGGCACTCACTATAATGAGACATTGGATGACTTATGCTTTCAACATCTGATAACTAATTAGTACATAATTTAATATATTCTTTAATAATATGTCATTCTACAAAAAAACCTTATGGATGACTTTGATTCTTGAAATACCCTTTCAAAATTACCATATACCATTCAGTGGCATACATCCATCTGTAATGGACATGACCACATAGTCGAACCTCTTTAACCAATTGAACCATTTGGTAGACCCTTATATCAAAGAATTATGGTGGGAAGAACATCTCTAATTCATAAAATATGACTAAAATCTCTTTATTCATGATGGGAAACATTGATATATCTAAATTTTACTGCATATGGTTTGCAAAATAAGTATATTCTAGTTAATGTATGTCATATATTTTGTCTATGAATCTAATACAAGGAAATAAGCATTAAATCATGCATAAAACATGATAATCAGGTGATTTTAGTCCTTGTAACTTCATATTAGTCATTGTCAAATAATTATTTATATTCTATGAATGCCCTTGTAGAACTTCTACACTAGTCAGGAAAATGAATAATTGAAACTTTTCCTATCTGGATATTGTGTCAGCTGATGTGGTAGAAAATGTTTCCTTTTACCCATCATCGGTGCAAAATCATCCCTTATCCCTAATTTAATCAAGTCAAAACTAGCCTTGATGTCATGTTTTATTTTTTTAGGAACATTTATTAACGTCCCAATTACACTACCAAATATAATTTTTTCTACATTCAAGACATCAAGAAATTATCTGACATATAAAAAATTTGAATATGGTAAATTAATAAAAATTTATCTCTTCTTCCAAGATGATTTTATATGGTTTTTTAAAAATAGTTTTCCAAAAATAGTGTCAATATTTTTTTACTTTATTATATAGTTGATCGTCTATTACTGGAGATGGTATTGTACCATATTCGATATTCCCATAGAATGATGTTGTCTAGGATCGGTATTTATTTCATTGAGGTAAAAATTTATGATGTCCTAAAAGCACAATATCTTAATAATGTTTCAAATGAACTATGTATGTATTCTATTTACAAATGGGACACACCTATATTCCTTTATTGCAATAGACTGATATATTTCCATAATCATGGAAATCATTTATCGTTCCATACAACATGGCCCTTAATGTGAATTAATAACTTCTATGAGAATCATAAATTGTAACACCTATATTTCACATCAATTTTAGATCTTCGATCAATGGATAAAAATAGACATCAATATCATTTCCTTGTTTCATTAGTTTAGATATAATTAGATACAACATAATGTATTTGTGTATTATACATAACCATGGAATAAAGTTATTATTTCCCAACATGATAGGCTATGTACTATGAGTACGAATATTTAAAACAATGGGATTTATTACATATTTATATAATGAAAGATTCATGTTTTTTGAATCATTTCAAAATTTTGGAAACTCGTAATCAATTTTCTTCAATTGAAGTGAATCATCTGAAAAATGTTGGTTCCCATATTTAATTATTTTTTCCATAGGCCAAGTTAATTGTATCGATGTTTCCTAACATCTGTGTAGTCTTCTAAACCATGGAATAAATGGAATGTAGAATATATATTTTGATAGAATTGATTATTTTTTTCTTATATCAATCTACGCCACACTTAGGTTATTTTATGAGTGATTAATGGTCAATGATAAATAATATAAAATTATTTTTACAAGCATGTATTTTTTTAGATATCATTCCCATTGAGTGTAACATTCATTTAGCTTCATATATTCAGAATGGAAGTAAATTTTCTTCTAGAATCATATCATTAATGAGACCAAGTAGTTCTATAATTCTGGTGACACTCCATTTACTCCTGAAATTAAAATTATAATTTATATAACATCAATAAAGATGAAAATGTTGTGTATATAGTGAAACCTGTATATAATGAATTCTTTAAAAAAATATTTGACTCCTCAAACAACTTTATATAATTAAAAAGGTCATCTTTAATTTCTATTTACATTCCATCCATGTGATCTCCATCATCATTTACAAAGGTATTCATATCAAATGACTTATAAAATGCAGTATCAATTTATTTGGTGATCGTGTTTAGTTTTCCCTATGATTAGTCAAACATTTATAGAATTGATTTATTCCATGAAAAATAAAATGCTCTTCCAACTCATCCAGACTAATTTGATTTTAATTAAAATTAAGAAAACAAGGCTAGAGTATTTTAGAAGGGTCATATGTAGGATCTCTTACCAACATGATAAATTCATTAAATCCATCTCCATAATCTTTTTCAAACAAAAAGCTTGCATCTTTTTTTGATTAATAATCATCCAATTAGGTTCATAACAGATTAATTATTTACAATATATAAATAAATACCCATAATATTTTCATTATCAAAGGTAAATGTTATAGACAATTCTATTAATGGAATCTCAACATTTGATTTTTTTAAAATTATATAAGTATGTTGAAGAAAATTAGAAACTAGATTTAAGAAAATAATTACTCTATTATGGTTGGTGTTAGACTATGAATTCATTCAATGGTAAATGTTATACACAACTCATCTTCATCATCTCTTCTCCAATAAATTAATCATTTTGTTTTTTAGTTGGACACAACCTGCATATCTTGTGGACATGCACCTATGTTCCATGATATACTCTTAGAATTATTCATCAATGGGACAACTAATTATCAATGTAGTGTAAGAAACATAAAATATATGGCAAATGAGTTTCATGAAAAAATTTATAATAATTCTTCTTTTGTAGATGATAGTGATGAGGATGACAGTTGTCTATAAAAGAGATGGATGATGATTATGATGAAACAAATTGAAATTGTTTATAATATATATAATTTTATAACATCAATTCTATTTTTTAGAAGCTGTAATGTAGAAACCAAAGTAATTATAAAATTTAAAAGTAATGGTATATGAGATATTTAGAAAAATCTTAAGACTCATGGGATGTCATATCACCACACCAAAACATCCCAAGGATTCTGGGAAGGTTTAAACATCATATCAACTCATCTGAAGGATTCTAGGGAGGCCATATAATACATATTGATCCATACTTGACATTCTAGGGTGGTACATAAAGAACACGGAATAATGAAATAATACACATCAACAAGATATATCACAAATAAGGGAGAAAACACACAAACCATTAAAATTTCTATCCCATAAACATTTAAATATATATATATATAATGGAATTTATAATACACATAATTGAAATAAAATTAACAATTAGACATAACTTTTAATGAAAATTAAAACAAATCACTTCATACATTGGAAATCCAGAACAATAATTTGTGAATATATAATTATAAAATCACCATTACATTATAAGTTTTGAAATCACATATAAATATATAGAAATATATATTTACAAATATATATATATATACATATATATACCCCTAGGGTACAACTCGGTTGGTAGTGGCTTTGTAGTGTCTTGGGTCCAAGTCTCGCTGAGTTATTCATGGTTGTGGTAGAGTAGGATTTTCATTGTATCTCTCCCCCTCCCAGAACTATTTTAAATGTATATATATATATATATCATTATAAAATATTCATAAATTGATAAAAATTTATATATACTATGCATCATAATATCATAACATAGTAAAATAACTACAACCCCATACTAATTTTGAATTCAAAAGAGTTATTACTTGTTTTTGGTCTCAAACACTATTTTTTAGGTTAATTAAACTATGTGATTATTGTATTGAGGCTTTATTTAGAAAGAAAAAATTATTCTTAAATATGATAAAATATGGAATGGATGTTAACCCATGTGAGAGGACCACTGGGAATTTCTTTCTAAATGGAGACTCCAACCATTCAAGCTATCTTAGTTCAATTGATAAAAACAAATGAGGTCATTGAAGGTTGAGTATTATCTGTAAGATAATTTTGTGACAAAATTAAAATTTATATGTTTTAAGAGACTTTCCTCATATCAAAAGAGGAAGGCGATTGAATTGTGAGACAATTCAAAAGGAAACATCATTAAATGCAACCACAAAAGGGTAGAAATTCTTTCCAACAATCATATTTAGTTGAAACATTTTGTAGAACCATGTGACATAATTTCACTCAATTTGATATTTACATCATCACATTTATTGATGAATTAAACAAAATGAATAATATAATGATAGTAAAAAAATTATGTGGTGAAAATTTCCAATATTTCTATATGAATAGTTTATAATGAATTAGGGATGTGAATCAATTATTTCGTATATAACAATGAGAATGAATTCACTATAGGTTATTCTCTATGATTTAAAAATAGGAAAAGATTTTATCTTATGGATCAAGCATTGGTACAGATGTAGACATCGAAGAAAATTGATTCAAAATAAAAATTTAAAAAGGCCAAAACTTGATATCCAAATCAGTAGTCAATCAAACAGGGGATTATGAAAAAATAATTATGTTCATAATATAAAATAAAAATAACATATGAGGACCAAAACACAAATAACTAATGACATCGTCAAACAAGAAATTAAAAATTAAATGAATAATACACAAAGAAAACCCAAAGTCCTACCTCACTATGATGAAGACAATATTTTTTGGAATCCATAAAATCATCCTAAGGATGTTTGATTAAGTTAGAGAAACTAATGGTAGTCGAGTGGTGTAATACAATATTCAATTAAACATGATTGAGTGTTGGAAGTTGGAGGCTTCTATGGAAAGCATGAAATATTGTAATGGGTTCACAAATGGTTAGGGGTTTTTTTAAATAAATTAGGATGCATTAAAGAGTGCATAAAATTAAGCGTAGACAAAGGAAGGTCTTTATCAGTAATAAAAAAAATTTGATAAAATAAATATTTATCCACATTAAAGTTTTAGTAATGATAAACATTCATTTTTTTAGTGTTTTTCAGCACTAATAATGCCTCATCTTTATCTGCGTGACAAAAGTACTGATGAAGACCAGCCTTTATTAGTTCTTATATAATAATCACTGATAAAATAATTATAATTATAATTATAATTTTATAAAATTTAAATATATATTCTTAATAAATATATATATATATATATACAGTAAATATATTTTTTTAAATATATTAATTATAATTATAGAAATATTTTTTTAAAATAATATTTATATCCAATTTTAAGTGTATGCATGCATATATGATGAAAATGAGTGAAATTGAATAAAATAAATATAAGTACAGTTTAGAAAATTTGAGAAAAGGGATGAGTTTTTTGTGTGTGTATTTTATATAAACGAGCATTAATTGAATATATGGGAAATCAATATCACAGACTTTTGATCTATGTTAAATTTAAAAACCAAACAACACATTCAATTATATAGATTTCCATTACACTATATATGATATTAGTCATTAATTTGTATACATATTATTTTTTTATTATAAAACATTATTCACTAAATATATGACCACTTATTATAAATAGCATATATATTTTATAATATAAAAATCATATTTATATACATTAACATATATCTATATATTTAATATATACAATTTCTTAACATTAATCATCATAATTATCAAATCAATAAAATTATTAATATTTAATAATATATAATCCATTTATTCATTTTAATTAATAATTATATAATTGATAAACATTTTAATTTTTTTAATAAAATCATTTTAATTAATTAATTAATTAATTAATTTTATTTATTCAGATCATTATCTGAAAATATTTAGGGGTACAAAAATCAATCTTTATGAGTTCTAAAAAAACGTTGTTAAAGGGTACCCTTCATAAGTGCTAAAAAGAATGTGAAGTTATAGGGTACCCCTTGTCGTCGCTAAAAATAAAGCACTGATAATGGGCAACCTTTATTAGTTCAAAAAATTAATTGTTGATAAGGGATCCCTTTATTAGTACTAATAAAATTTTATATTTATCAATTCATTCTTTAGCACTGATAATGATGTAATTTATCAACCCTTTTTTATAGCGCTGATAAATACTAGTGTTGTTAAACACTATTTTTTGTTTTAGTGACTTCCATTATAGTTTTTATTAGTTGATTTCACCATTATTATCATTCCATTTCCTTAGGATATGATGAAATGTACCACATATGATATGTCAAAAATAGTATCATGTGTGGATAATTTATGAATGTTTTTAATTTTTTTTTGGATTAAATAGTATATTATTAATGGTAAAAAATTATCAATTAGTTGAGAAATATATGGTCTTTATTAGTCAAAAATATATCATCATTATATAAATCTCTAAACATAAAATTTATTGAGATTATATAAAATGAAATATTTCCAATATATCATGTAATTATGGGATGTTTATATCTAGGTCATAACACCTATAGTGGACTGGGTCCACTCCCTAGTCCCATACATGTCTTCTCAAGAGATATAAAATTTTATCCAAGACATTAGAGGGATGTAGAGAACCAACCCATCATATAATGATAAAAAATCTATATGTCTGTCACATGTTCACCAATACAAAATCTCTTTTTTATAATAGGGTTAAAACAACAATTTTTAAAAATCAAGATTTCTTCTCTAAATTTATTATTTTAAAAAAATGGAAAAAATCTATTTACATTAATATTTTTGGTCAGATATGTAATAATATATGTGGAAAATTTGTTTTCTACATTGGTTAAAAAATTAACTGATGAAAAAAAACTATTTTATTACATCATTTTTTAAAAATTGGCGTAAAACAATTCTAAATACCATCAAATGTTTTGTTAAATGCTCAATTAAACCACTTCATATCATTGTTTCCTCCTCTTGAACATAGAGATATGATATTTTCTCTTAATATTCCTTATCTTTCTAACCTTCATTAATTCTACTGCAATTTATTTTACCATCTCCATCAACATCATCATCATCGATGACTCATCATTCATCCGTATCCAGAATTCCAATTCTCTTTAATTTTTATAACTATTTGTATATATTATTAAAATTTTCAATGGATATATTGTATTATTAATTTGATGAATGTTTTTTGATGCTTTTCAATTATATAAATTGTCACTACTATTAGTTCTCATTTATATATCTTCAAATGTGGTTTTGTAGTTATTATTATTCATGCATCTATTGTATTTCAGAATTTATGAATATATGTTTTGAGATTATGATTTGATTAAATTTTTTTATAACTCGATGTTACAAATATTTATTATTTACTAATAAATGGGACTCTAAGGTATATTATTTTACATTATAGGGAATGAATATTTTGAAGGAATAATGGTCTATTGAGTCAGAATATGGAGTATTGATACTATTTATGTAGATGATCATAATAATTTCATTGTTCAATTGAGATTAAAAAAGTTCAATATATTAGTTAGTCATGTCACTAATGTAATGAATATTTCATGATATTATAGCTAATTCGATGATAACATTATTTTAGTACATTATTTATTGGACCCCCTTAGCCAAAATAGGGAATAAAAGAGCTTGATTTTTTTTTTGATTTTTATATTTTATTTGTGAAAATATAAAATATGATGAATAACTTAAATATTCTAAATTTAATTATTTTAAATATTTTAATTATAATATAATATGAAAAAAAAATTGTTTTTCTTATTATTATATTTATATAACATTATAATGATTAGATTGGAATTTTTATTTTTTGATACGAAAACTATTTTTGGTGTTCTTAATGTGTAATGTTTTTTTAGTCACTCATGCATATAAATTTTTGGATAAGTATAGAAATGTATTCATATTCCATATAGTTTTATAATCCCATTTTTTCTCACAATCAAATATTTATCACCCTATATTTTTATATTTCATTATTTTTATTGAAAAAATATATATATTAATTAAATTACATAATAAAAAGGAGTAAAATTTGTTTTTTATTATTTTCAAACATTTAAAATCGATAATAATGATAATATTCAACTTTTTTTAAATTTTTTAAAAGGATGATAAATAATTAAGGTAAAATTAATAATTTTTTATAAAATATATTTTTTTTTTATTTATAAAATATTTAAATTTTCTTTTTTATTGTAATTTATAAGAAAAATTGAAATTATAATTGAAAATTTATTAATTTATTTTTAATTATAGAAATTTGTTAAATTTAATAATGAGTTTAAGTTATATTACTTCACTATAAATATGTGATAAATATGATGAAGTTGAAAAAATAATTGTACATTATAAAAATGTTCCATATAATAACCTTTTTTTATCAATTCTAACAAAATTTAAATATGATAATATGTAAAAATCATATCAATAAAATATGATTTAATTTTTCCTCATCCTAATTTGAGTTATATTATGTGGATTTTGAATTCTGAAATTTGGAAGAATTCATGATATATCGATGATGATGATTTTTGAGAATATATACTCAATCAAATTAAAGAAATAATTCAAGATATTGGTGTAGATGCAATTGGGAAATCACTGATAATTAGTTTTTAAAAATTGATATTAAAGAAATATTATATATATGTTGTAATAAATTTATGGTTTTATTAGTGGTGTTATAATTGATTCACATGAAGTGGAAAAATAAATAGAGTGAGAATAGTGTTATTGAGATTCATTAACCATAGGATGATATACTTCCACAACACAATGACCTTGTTGATTCACAAAATAATTTGAATAAAATACTATTCCCAGGGGGTTTGTGGTATAGGAAGATACATACATGTTTGAATGACTAAGTTCTACATATAAAGTATTGTGAAGGTTTTTCAGATACTCATAAATGTGAGACGTCACAGTATAATCTAAGTGAAAAATTATAGGTTGATTTATAAGATACAAATAATACTCTAAAGGAAATTTTTTATCTTATTATAATACCTCATTTAAAACGTTTTTCTAAAATTCAATTGTTCCAAAAAATGTATTATGTCATGAATGTGAGTGAATATTTATTGGAAAATTACTTCATCTAGTTTATTGTTCATAATGTTAAAAATTGAATAAAAGGTTCCAATATTTTGAAATGATGTTATAAATATAATAATTGGAATGTGAACAGATAATATGAATACAAAACAATGCCATAGTATAAAACAAAATTCATGTCCTTTTTATAGGAAATTTGAAGCTTATCTATTTAATTTAAGTACAATGAAAATATATATCATGACAATTTTAATGATTTCTTGAAAAACACATCAGAGAAATGATATTGGTTTTTTCATGTCATCATTAATTAATTATTTAAAACTTTTACGGTAGGAAGGTTTCTTAGTATATGATTCTTATAAAATGGATCATTTTAAACCTTATACAATGATAATGTTCAATAAAAGTGACATCTTGAAATATGATTTTTTTCTATAAAGATTTTTAATTAGAATATGGAATATATTTTAGTGATTATTTATTTATTATTGATGAATATTTGAAGGAGTTTCAAAAAGAAATAAAACTAAAACATTTAGTTAACATGTATAAATATTATACAGAAAAACTCATCTTCCTTTCCCATTATGATCTATATGGTTGGTATTTTCATAAAATGATACATTTATAATGTTTTGAGGGATGTTTGGATGGCAATTTGGTAGGTATTAGCCAAAAAAATCGTTTTATGTGTGATGAAAATGGATTATTTGGTGTCCATTATAATTGATGGGATGGGTATTATTGGAATTTCATGAAAAATAAAATATTTATAAATTTATACTCATTAAAAAATTCTCCAAATTAATATATTTTTATGATAATAAGGGGGTATGTTAAAAATATCGTAAAATTTAATATTTATAATTTTAAGTTATTGTTTACCCTTATCCCATCGATTTAGAACCTCGTTAACCTTTTTTACTATTACTAAAAAATAAGTGTTTTAGACACTTATGATATAATGAATGTTACTATAAAATGAAAATTGGAAAATAAGTGAATCTTTGAGGTTATTCTAAACAATATTACATTCACTTGGCTGAGGATAATATTTTTATAAATTTTAAAACATTTGATAAAATATTCATTATTATAAAATATCCCTAATGATTTTGTGGAAAATTTCGGAAATATTAAAATATATAATATGTTTCTCAGTTGTGTTAAATGGTTCTAAATTTATATGTATTAGATTTTTAGGATGATTTTAACTTAATAGAATCAACAAATCATTTTTTATAGGTATTGATATCATTTTTAAACACTATATTTTCGATTAACCCCTATATTGACCACTTGTATCCATAATCACAGTAAAGAATTTTTCAATATAAAAGGATATAATATTGATTATAAGGTGAAAATTGGATGATAAATGGTTTAGAAAATCTATTATGACCATTTTAAGTCATCATTTTCCCCTTATTAGATATATATTATTTTCAAATATTTTATTAAAAATTATAAAACTTGTAACACTGTTAATGTTATTCTGTGAAATATTAACATAATTTTTCATTATAGATAATATTATAATAGGGAATGAACATATAATAAACACACACATCAATAATATGTAATTTTTATCAATACATTCGAAGGAAACTTACAATAACACAAATAATAAAACTTTTATAGGGTTTAATTTATTTACTTTATCTTTTCTACTACATGCATAATCACTATGTTGGCAATGTGTAATAATTTAAGGTAATTATTTTATAAATAAAAATTAAAACAAATAAAAATAATAAAAAACAAAAAATTAAAATTCATATGACCATTTTGAACCCAGCATAAGTGGTTTTTATCTATATAAAAATATTATTTCTATTAAAAGTAAGATAGTGATATTATTAACTTATGCTTAATTAAAATATTATATATATTATAATCATAATAAATTTTATATTAATTGAAAACTTTTTGAATAATGGATACTAAATTTATAAAAAAATAATCAAATAAAATAAATACATGTTTTAGGTTGTATTTTTGGCCTTATCCCATTATTTTTTTCCTTAAATACACAGTTTAGATTTACAATGGAAACTAAAAAATTATATGTTTACTTATCATATTGAAAAAAATAAAAGGGATGTATTTACAAAACTTTTAACTGATAATTCCAAATTTTTATTCTGTTTTTAAATATTAAATATCGACATGTTTCAAAAATTAATTTAAAATTATGACTACAAAACATGATGATAATTTTATTTTAGAAAAAAATTTATTATTCCCCAAATGAACCTATACAAAAATAATTTATTATGATTATTAAAAATTAATCATTTTTTTTAAATATATTTTTTTAAAAATTATTTTTAATTAAGATTTAATTCAAATCATAATGTAACATTTTAATGAAAAGATATACCAATTTGGAAAAAGTAGATATTTTCATTATTGAATAAAAAATAATATTTTTAAAAATTTTGTTTGAAAATTATGTATATATATGTCATTAATTTGTTATTACTATTCATTTAAACCAATTAAATATATATATTGCAATGCTCATATTTAAATATTAATATTTCATAGTTCGTTTAAGCTCGGTTTTGGGTATCTTGTATATTATTGAACAGAGTGATCATTTAAAATAATAAGGCATTACAATATCCCTATTTAAAATTTTACATCCACAAAATCTGAACATGATCTCAGTAACAATGTTTTTTTATTAAAATTTATTAAAACCCACATATAAAAAGGCATAACAGTACTTTATCTTAAAAAGAGAGTAAGGGAAATAAAAATATCACATAGAATAACACATAAAAAATTTTCCAAATAGGATAACATTAGTGGGAAGTGATAATATAGACATTGAGGAAAAATTAAATTTTAGAATAATGATAGAGGGTAATATAGAAACTTTATCACAAGAATATTAATGATAATAATAATGCTAATAAACAAAAAATTATTAACCAAAGAGGTGTGAAAACGAGTATAAATTTATTAGAAATTGTTGTAATTAAATATCAATTTTTCTGAAACTACATTTCATGTATTTATTTAATTACATTAAAATATAGACTCTTAATTTATTTTAATATACCTACTAGACATGTTAAATTTTATACTTTAATCAATTTCCACCATAATCTCATTTTTTCTCAAAATGAAGAGTACTAAAGATTTGTTTTCATGTATAAGGTACTAAAATCAACTTATAATGAATCACATTATCCAAAAAATGATAATAGGATAATATTTATGTAATTATATATTATCGTTATCCAAATTATTTTTAATAATATAAGATAATAATCATTAAGAATAAAACATTATATGAAAATATGTATCATTAATCTTCAAAGCCTCAACCATAACACCGAAAATTTAACTGAAACCAATACAAAAGTAACTGTGATTATAATTATTCCAAATATTCCTGACTAAGTTGAAAAGCCAAATATCAAATGGTTTTGATCACATATTTTTCAAAGGTCCATTAAAAATTTATCTTTAATTAGGATTAGTCACTCTGGAAGTCATTTTTGAAAAAATGTATAGACCCTAATAATTTAGTCACTTAGATACTATAATCATTTCCACAAATACCATGAATCACCACACATGAATAATTAAATTATATATATTTCCAAGGGATAATTAGAAATTTATTATTAATATAAAATATCATAATATTCTATTTACCTTAGTCATATAATGTTCCCAAAAATTATAGTGATCCACTTCTGAAATAATATAAATTACTTAATCAATAAAATAACTTTTCAATCCAATGGTTATCAATATGATAAAAAACATATTCCCAAAAAATAATAATAATTATCTATAAATAATTTATGTAAAAACAATTCATTGTACTATAGACAACACATAGCCATGTGGTAGGAAATGTATCGTTCTCCCACTTTCATTGTGGGTTTAAACACCACAGCCATGCCAGATGGGACAAGATGGTTATCCATTTAATAAAGCTATATTAATAAAAGAGCTATTACATTCCCAAAATATGATTAAAATATTTAAAAAATAAAAATAGTAAAATCAATAATAATGAATTTTTTATCCACAAAGGTTATCTCAAACCTATCCTCTTACATCTCAAATATAAATTCTGTTTTTCAAAAATAATCCATCACATTAAAGATAATGGTGGTATATAACTTCACACAATTAAATGACTCCCAAAATATCATCAATCACCCAAAATCCCATTAATTAAATCCTCCAAATGGGTGTATAATTCTTTTATCTTATGATCAAACATAGACATATAAATTTGTGATGGTACTTATAACACTTAATTAAAGAAGACATGATAAAAAATATTTTCTATTGATATTTAAACCATTTATATGATACCAACTATATCCACCCAACATTAATAATTACATAATCGAGAGTATTTGTACTAAAATTCACATTCATAAAATACACAGATCATTACAGTATATATTTTTAGAAAATTAAATCCATAATCACATAAAAACCCATACATTAAATGTTGTAAACATTCTATAACTGTCAATTTTTCCACTATATAGAACTTTTAAAATGAAACATGTTTTTAATAAAAAAAATATTCATATATTTATACTTTTCATATTCTTTTATCATATTAACCATTATAACCTATAAAAAATATTAAGAACTTTTTTGGAGTGTAACATCCTCAGTAAGGTTAATTAATGTTAAAAATAAATTAGTCCAATAAAAAAATGAAAACACATAATTTTTTAACATTTACTACAATATTCTTTGAACATATGAAATAAATATTATAAAAAAAATTAGAACCCTTTTCCTCAAATAAATACTTTAAAACCAATACAATGAAAATATAAAATCATTTTTTAATCTTAGAGAAATATTTAATTTTATTGTGATAAACATGTTTCACAAATAAAAAATGTCTTGTTAAATCCACAGGAAAAAAAACATCACCTAACTCTCCCCTTTATTCATTTGAAGTGAAATAAAAATATCTAATGAATTAGTGAGCTATAATAGGGATCACCCGTAGTATATATTCTATTGGTATCAATTATCTATAATATATAATTATTATATACAATATCATTTATAAAAAAAATTCTTACATGAAAATTCTTATCATAAAACTCATGAAAATTTATTTGAACTAATAAAATGATCAATTTCAGATATCAAAAAACCCTTTCCTTTTAGATAAAAATTTCAATAAAATACCTATTAAATAAGTAATGAGGGAAAAAAATCACATGATGGTTATAGTGGTGGTTAAAATCATTGATTCCATAAACATTAAGTTAACATGTTTGTTTTCTTTTTCTTGAAACATTCTCTAAAATAATTCCCTTAGTAAAAAATATGATGGAAAATAAATTGTTACATATAATTTCTTTTATAATTCATTTATTTCCATATGAATACATTCATAAAATAATTTTAATAATTTCAAAATGGAAGAAAAAATTTTAGAAAATAAATATTTAAACAATTTATAATGATTGTTATAGTTAAATTATTTCCCTAAATTTTGAATCATCATGTAAGCTATTTGTCTTCTAAAATAATAAAAATATTTTAATGAATAACTTAATTGTTAAAAAATATCATGTCTACAATTACTTTTATTTTATTAATAACTATTCATTATCCAATAACTTATTCATTTTTGATTATATTGGATGTCTTGACGAAATTTGACTCATTTGTTCAAAATGACATCACTAGTTTCACAATGCATATTGAGAAAATTATTCTAACATATCTAGAATAATAATAATGAAATAAATATAATTTTTAGACATCAATTATATTTTTAAATAAATCTATGATATATATTTATGAAAAATGAGATTTGTTTCAATCATAGTTTTGGTAGGTTTTATGTATGTATGAGTGACAATTCAATTTTTCAATGATCATGATGAAATAAAGGAATGCATTAAAATAAAATTCAAAACTAATAATTATTTGGTAAATATGATATTATATCATCAACTAGTTTATATATATCGCAATTTTATATAGTGAAGAAAAATGTATCACATTGATTCAGAGAGGTGGTAACCCACATGTGAGCACGAACGATGGTATCATATTTTAATGGTTGAAAATGTATGAAAATAAATACATTCATATATTTAAATATTTAAAATTATTTTATTAGTAATATATATATATAAACACATTAAATCCCAAATTATAACCCTTTATGATTGGTGGTAATAGGAAATTAATTTCATTATTTCGTTAAGAGATAAATTTTAATACATAAATACAAAAGTTTTGTTTCAAATTTTATGTTAGAACATATGGATATAGATTATAAAAATAACAAAAAATTATATTTATTATATTTAATTCATTATTTTCTCATCATTGAGTTATATTTTAAGAAATTATAATAATACATAAGAAATAAGAATTTAGTAAAAATATATACATCTTCTTCAGAAAAAAATCATTTTCTACACACTTTAATTCCTATAAGGTATGAATTATACCAAAATTAAGACATATGGAATGTGGGAAGGTAATTTATGATGGTTCTAGGGAATTTATACCTCGAAAAAATGGTTCTTTATGAGTGTGGAAAAGTAGAGAGTATCTGAGCTTTTATAAATGGTGAGAAATTCATGGAATTTGAAAAATATATTTTTTTAAATTAATATATTTTTTTGTTATATGAAAAATTGATAAAAATATGTATAATTGAGAATAGATATTATTATTTTTCTGAATAAACTCGTTAATAAAATTTTAAAAGATTATGTGATATTATTACCCTTACAATTAGATTTAACCCATTTTAACCCATTAATAATTATTGTGATATCAATGTTTTTGAAACATTCGGAATTAAGAAAGAAAATATAAAAGTAAATTTATTTTATAAATGGAACAAGGCTGATATTTTAAGCTATATCTCATCTTTTTCACACAATTTTTTTAGTAATTTAAATCATTTAGTAAAATTATTTTTATTATAATTTATAATCAATGTAAATTTTGGAAATACAAGAATTGTGAACATATAATATTGTTCTAACTCATGTAATATGGTTCTGAAATGAATTTTATTCTAATATGAAAAGGATTTATTATTTATATAATCATTCAATGAAATTTTTATAGGTTTTGATATCATTGTAAATATTTTATTTTGTATTAAAACATTGATCATCTATTTTTAATTGTATTAATAGTAAATACTCTTCCATATTAAAGGGTTATAATTGTACTTCTATGATGAAAATTTGATCTTAAATGTAAAATGAATGAAATTGTCTCCCATTTAGAATCACAATTATCCTCTTTCTAGTTTTATATTATCATTAGATAAATTAATTTAATATTTTAGACGTAAAGCACTTGTACTATAATTTTATGAACTATTCAATGAATTTCACAATGAAAATAACATAACAATAATATAATTCATATATAATCCATGAAAATACACCTAATAAGTTATTTTTACCTATAATGTAATGACCCAACCCTAGTAAGTCAAGATCCTGTGCATTACTCTATTACATTTTCACAGATACATGATTTGAATCCCAAAGAACTAATCAGATTAGGAGTTTTAGAAAACATATACATATATGATACCCATATTATATAGTGAAAATAAATTAAAACATAATAAATTCTAAATTCTAAAGCACAAAACCCTTTATAAATATTTCAATGATCATTTCTTCATATCCTGGGGAAAAGAAACAATAAGGGAGTGCTCAAATTCTTAGTAAGGGTTTAGTACAATGGAAGCTATCATGATTCAACAAAAACAAATTAAAATGGAATTGTAAATAATTGGGAATATATTCCATTCAAATAAATATATAAATCTTAAATAATATGGAATGGTAAATAACTAAAATAGATTCCAATTAATTAAAATTCTAAAAATGAAATTCATCCATATATTTTGTTATAGTAAATATCCTCTAGATAATAAGTTAAATGAATTCTGAATAAAATATATTCTTTAATGTTATATATATTTATTTGGAACATTAAACACTATATGATCAATATCTACTCTTAATATTGTTTAAGGTACTCTGATTCATCCAACTAATTCATCCCATTAGACTACCAATGCACTGAGGGGATATATATATATATATATATATATATATATATAATTGATTCCCACCAATGTATTTTATTCCAACGAATTCCTCATATATAAAATAATTTATTTAATTAATAATAAATTTTCCTTATAATTAAATATCTTTATTGAATAAATGATACAAATAAATCAATCTTTCAAAGGATAATGAAATAACATTAAAAATAAACATCATGGGTAAATATGGTGTAACTTTCAGGAAATAATCATCTCAATTATAGAATAATATGGATACAACAAATAAGTATAATTTATAATGAACCATTATTATGATAATTTTATTATTTTAATATAACATTAACATTACAACAGAAATTGTGATTGTGAGATAAATTTTACCAGTTGTAAATTTTCAAGGTAAAACCCCTTGTATGAGATAATTAAAATTAAAACATCAAATACCATGAATATAAAACGATTCATGATAAAATATAACAAATCTGTCAGTATATACACCACTAAAAATAAGTAAGTTGTTAAATTGGTGTATATCCCAAAGAATGAAAAGTGAGGAAAGAATCCCATAACAATATTCTAACATGTCATGTGTGTCATTATCATCATGAATAATAAATATATGTAAATTATTTAAATGATATTGAAAATTTGTTAGTTTATTATATCTTCAATTTTAATTATTACAATGTTGTATACAACTACATAATTAATTATGTTTTCTTATGGTGTTTTGCACAAATCCATTCATGTATCAAAAACAACATTGGAGGGTTGACTACGGCTAAAGGGATATTATATAAAAATATAAAGAAAAACAAATCAATAAATAATTATAATATTTATACATATATTATAATTTTAATAGAAATAGTTAAATATGGTCCTGAAAAGTGGTGTAACATTACAATAATAGTGACGGTTGGTCGTACGTACGCTATAGTAACGTAACCATTATTCTATGACTATTATGGAAAGAAGGTTTTTTAAAATTATATCATTACCAAATGATCAATTTATCATTAAAAAAATCATTTAACAATTTATAATTATATATATGTAATTATATTTATTTATAATTAATCGCATCACATTAAGGAGGAAATAGTCCATATGACCATGAATAACGTTATCAATTTTTTTAGTGTTTCAAAAGAGTAATAAATAAAATGATATATTATATTTAAAGAAAGGTAATTATGTACTGAATATAATATATCTTTTTTATATAACATATTTTTAATTAAAACCATCAATAATACATTCCATGTAATGTGTGAATGTGTTGTATCACTTTAAGGAGGTAGTAGTCCACACATCCATAAACGTTGTTATCGTAATTGCAAAAAATGGAAGGCATGAAGGAATATTTTGTATAATAACTATTTATGTGTTAAGATGCCATTAATATTATATATATCAAATAAAATTTCTTTCCCATTATAATTCCCAACTATGAGATGTGATAATGGAAAAGTGAATGATATCGTTACATGATGTGCTAGTCCTCCATACACACGAATGAGAAAATCATTACCCATTTGATGGAAGTGTGTGAATGTTTATGTCAAAATACTAACGTAAAAATATTTTAGTATATTATGTATTTTTATTTTGTTATATAAGAATAAAAAAATATAAGAGAATGGTTTAATAAATAAATTAATAAAAGTGATCGTTGAAAAATGTTACCTATTTTTCGTGAAAATTCTTTTGGTTTTCACCAAAGGAAATCCCTGGATTTACTTAAGAAAAAATTGAGGATTTTATTTTTAGGGGAGGGATGTTGAAAGTAATTTGTTTAGGGTATTAATGAGGTAAATGGATTTAAATAGTTGATGAATTTGGAGTTATGGGTAGATTTTTTGTGGATGGTGACTGGAATTCTTATAAATATAAAAAGGTAAGCACTAAAGGGAGGTCACACTTACCTCATGTGCCTCAAAAAATAAATATAATATATTAAAGTTAATTTTTTTTAGAAAAAGTCACCCACCACAAAAAAATAAGTTAATTTGTATAATTATGTTCTTTATCATCAATGTTTCCTTACATAAACATTTTTGTTTTTATTAAAGTAACTAGGTTTCTATCATATGAAATTTAACCATTAGGAATAAATTGAAGTTATTTTTACTAGAAAACATGGATAAAATAAATTCAAAATATTATATATAATTTTCAAAATATTAATCCCTAGTTTTTTGAAAATTAATATTAAAATATGTGTATGAAGCGCATAAAAAACACTACTTCAACCCGAACCATGATAACACAGATTTTATAATATATGGGCAAATATGTTAATTAAAAATCATAAATCGTTCCATTAATGGGCCATATTTTATTTCTAGTAACACTTATAAATAACTTGGATGGAGATATTATAGGTATTGATTTTAAATCATTGAGTAAAATATAATTTATCATAAAATAACATTAAAACAATGTTTTTCATTATTTATATTATTTTAATTTAAATTATATCATAAAAATTAGTAATTTTAATCTATTGTGTTAAAAAATGTGTAACATAATATATTGATCTTTAAAATTAAATGAATATAATAATTCTTTAAATTAAATTTACATTTAATATTTATAGCATAATGTATTTTATTTAATTATTAACTAAATAATAACTGTTTTGGAATTTATTAAGCGTTTAATATATGTAAAATTTAATGTAAAATTAACATGAAACTAAATACTCATTTAATTATAAAAAAAATCAAACTAAATAATGTAGCTTCATGCATACTCAAAATCATTATAGGAATTAAAATCAACAAAAGTACAATTTTGTCCTTTTTTCCTTAAATAACTTATTATATGGGTCACTTTAATGAACATGTCTCCCAATAACTTATAAAATTAGAAATAATAGGGGACAAGGTAAAAATACTGACATAATAAGGATTTAAAAAATGTTTATTGGTCATTTTGGCCCTTAAGTTTCAGGTTTAATCCATTTTAAAATTAATTTTACCTTAATCGTGTAAATAATGTTAATCACATTCAAAAATAATTTTGGTAGATATTTAAGGTTATCATATTATAAAATAAATATTATACTTATTATAACCATTTATATCAATTTTTCCAATTTTAATTCAGAGAAGAGGAAAAATTAAATTTCAGGCTAATCCATTATAAATTATGATAAAATAGTTTTTTAATGTGAAAATATTTGAAATAGAATTTACTTTTTAAATCTAAAATAAATATAAAAATGACACTAAATACATTAATTTTATTAATATATTTTTAATTAATCTATTTTGAATTTTAATCATATTTAAAATATAGATTTAAATAAATAATTATTAAAATGAAAATATAGTTTTCAACTATAATGGAGTATTTATAACTATTAATTAAAAAACTAAAATTATTAAATAAATACAAAAAATTCACTATAAGCTAATTTTGAAATTCTAAATTGAAAATCAAGATTTTTTAAAAAAATTAATTTTTTTAAAAAGTGTTAATTTTGTTTTGTAAAAAATAGGTGCACCAATAAAAGGTGTTAAGACTTGGTCCTACATGTAAATCATGTTAACTCAGTATTTTGTGTAGCATAATCATAACATATTTTTGAGTATAAATTAATCAAGTTATAAAATTCATTTTCTTCTTAAATGGGGATATTCTAATGTCAGGGGGTGTTAGACTCCTCCCACATTAATTAAACTGTGTCCTCACAATTACAAAATTATCTCTGTAGTTAATGCTTTGATATTTGGAAATACTATTGTTGAAAACTTACAATAGTAAATGTGGTTAATAACATATATTATTAATAATTTGGAAATAAATATTTTATTGCCTCTACAAAACTAGGCCTTCAAAACATGAGGACATTAGTGATAATCTAGACAGGGAAGAGAAATCTAACTATCGAGTTCGATATGAGAGTGGTAGACAAACTTTTTATGAGAGTTTTGTTGACCTAAAAACCATAAACCATAGGTGTGTATAAAATTAAATGATATAATCAAAAATTATGATGATAGTACACTATTTTTTGAAGGCTATTCTACCAAATTTTATAATTGCTTTCCCTCTCTATGAATATAAGAAAATATAAGTTATATAAACACAATATTTTCCTTTCAATGAAAATTAATATAATTATACTTATTCTCTAAGAAAAGGATTCATCATATAGTTAATTAATATATTATTCTCTAAAACACTATATAATGGTCAAGTTAAACCATTTCATAACTGGTTAAAATGTCTTAAGATCCAACATTTTAGAATCATCTCTATGGTAGTTAGTAGTGCCAGATCTACCTTTTCTTAGTGAATTATCTCTTTGTCCAAATATCATTAACATAAAATTAAGAACATATTAAGGATTATTATTCCCTCAACCATGTGTTTTTTAAAAAGTTAATGTTTTTATGGTATTTCATTTCTTGTTTATCGATTCTAATCAACCCAACATTTTAAATATTTGATGAAAATGTATTGCAATAAAATTCATATACATCCCATAATACTCTTATCCACGATATCATCAATAACATTATTGTAAAAACATTATTTAGGGATCAAAATATTGGATAAATTTAATCATTACATTCTGGCTATATAAATATCATAATGTTTACCATGATCACTTAGATTTTTCTAAGGTATATTCCCTTGTTTGATGGGAATTTTTTTATATATTCCAAATATTATTATACTTTTAAAACATAATATTAGCCTTTTTATTCTTCTATTACATTATTTATATTGATTAACTTTTTCTATATACTTATAAAAACCTCCAATCCCTTAAAGAACTTACCAATGTAATTATGCACACATTTATCAGTTGTGTGAAAATGTTTACTTACCATCTTCCCTTTCTCAATATTTTTTTCAACCAACATATTATTTTATTATTTTCCTTAGAATATTAATGGTCATTAGAATTATTTCTCTATTTTTATGCCACATAAAACTATTTTATCATATGAAAAAATAGTTTGAGGAACTAGTTCCCTTTTGATATTTGGCTGAAGTCACTTAATTAAATGGTCAATTTTTTCTTCCATGTTTCAAATAAAATACATACTATACCTTACTGACCATGTAAATTTATATTCATACTTCATAACACATTCCTCTTATTTTTTCACAAATGAAAAAAAAATTCTCTTTAATTTGGTTTTTTTCTCATGTGGGAAATATTTTTTCCAATGAATGTGTCCTTAAATTATTTCAATTCCATGAGATTCATTTCATGTTAATATCTATTATACTAGATCAATGACCACCATTTATCAATATCTCTTTTGAGAAAATACACTAAAAGGGTAACTATTTACATTTAACCACATCCTAATACCACAAATATCTTATCCAATGTCTTAATCCAATGAACAACCACCATTGGATCAGTAGTCCCACTAAATGGTGGGTTCTTTTCACAAAAAGAGAATTATCATTGGATAACATCATTTTGTAATATGATACTCAATCTAGGAATGAATAATTTTTATAACCTGATAATTATTCTCTATTATATTCGTAATATACATAGTTATAATACAAGATCTAGTAAATTTCATAACATGGAATCCTCTACATTAACAGTGAGTATTGGTACCCTTAGTCCTTAAATGTTATAATTCTAAAAAAATCCATATACTTGATTAGATTAAAACAATATAAAACATAATACATAAACCCATAATTAGGTATATACCTAACAAAATTGGAAATTTTATGTGCATTTAATATCAAAATCATAAACATTTTTTCTATTGGGATGTTCTTCTATAATTACCCTAAATGACTATCCTAGGGTTATCTTCCCTAATGTATATTTTCTAAATCTAGCTTCATAGGTTTAATTTAATCTATATATGGTACGAACTATAATGACTTGTACCAAGTAAACTTAGAGCTAGTGCATTAATCTATTAAATGGGAAGAGATACAAGATTCAAATTTTAAAGGACATATCAGTTTCATAGTTTTTAATACTAGATACATATGTGATTTCTATTACATAATGGGAAAAAATAAAACATAATAAATAACATATGATAATAAACTTCATCCTTGATTACTCATTAAAGGATATCTTCATCATAACATGAGGGAAAGAAACAAAATAATGGTGATATAAAATGGTCAGTAATTGTTATGTAAACTAAAATCTATTATAAATCAATGAAAATAAATCAACATGGTAATGTAAATAATTGGAATGCATTCTATTAAAATAACATGATAAAGAATAAACAATATAGAAAGATAAATAACATAAACAAATAACATTTAATCAATAGTGTACAAATTAAATACATCAACATATTTTGTTCATAGTGAAAATATACTTCATAATAATGAAATGAATTATAAATGACATAAATGATTTTATATTTTCCACCATGTTTCTGTAACATGATCTAATATACCATCAAGATCAATTATCAAGACAGTTTAAAATACTCTAGTTTGCCCAACTGATTCATACAATGAGACTAGGGTATATATATAACCAATTTCCATCTGTTTTTTTTCCAATTTAAAGGATTCCATATATATCAAATAATAAATTTAAATAATGAAAAAATTTCGTTTTCATCAAATATCTCTATTGAAAAAATGATAAAGATATATCAATATTTATAAATCCAATTAAATAACATTCAATGTAATAAGAATATGTAAATATGGTATATGTTTTATAAAATACTAATATCAATTATATAAAAATATTTATATCATAATGAATTATAATTTTGAATGAAAAATGATTATTATAATGAGATTTTTCTATGTGAAATTTAACTTTTACAAATGAATGTGATATTGTATGATAATTTTTTTCTAGTTTGTAATTTTTGAGTTAAAACCCCTAAGATGGTATAATTAAAAGTAAAATAATATATTAAATGAATATAAATAGATTCGTGATATAGTATATCAAACAATTTAGTAGATACACTACTCAAAATAATTAATTGGTTAAAATGGTGCATGCCTAATGGAAATAAATGTTATGTAAGAATCTCATACCTTCCGTCTGACTAGTTACATGTTTAATTATCTTCCTGAAAAATATAAATATTTTAATTATTTACTTGATATATAATACATTTCATTTTTATTATTTCTTTTATTTCACATATTACAATGTTTTATACAACTACATAAATAATTTCATTTAGGTTGGGTGTTTTGACCAAATTTGGTCCATGTGTCCAAAACGTCATTGGTGGGTTGACTAAGTTCAAAGAGGTAAATATATTAGCATATCTGGAATAATAATAACAAACTAATTATCATATTAAAACATTTATTATAATTTTCAATCCAATCATAAAGTATGGCTATGAAAAATTAACCAATGTTACAATCATGGAGAAGATAGGTCGTATGTATGAATGAGTAACATTCTCATTATTCAATGATCATTATTGTAGGAAGTGAATAAATGTATAATAAAATAATTTTAATTATATAATAAATTAAATTTTAATTAATCAAATATACGTATATATAATCCTTGTTTTATTAAATGAATCACATCATGTCGAGAAGGCAGTAGTCAACACATCCAAGAATGACATTATCACTTTTTTTAGTGTGTGAAAATGGTAATAAAGAAATAATATATTATATTTATATAAATGAAGTAATTTCATGAATATAATATAGATTTTTTATGATATATTTCTCTATTTAAATCCATCCTAAATTTATTACATATAATTTGAGAACGAAACACATCACTTTAATGATGAGGCAGTCCACAAGTCTACAAACGGTGTTATTATACTTAAAAAACTAGATATCAAGAATTTATGTGCTATATAAAAATTAATTAAGTGTGGTAAAAACATAATATTCATATATATCATAAAAAATAGTGACACTATAAAAATATCTATCCATTAGAGATGGTAAGGAATAAATGAATGATATCATCACACGGGTTGATAGTCGACAGTACCCATGAATAGTAAATTCATTACCCACTTGATGGAAGTGTGTGAAGGTGTTGGTTGAACCCTTAATGTAATAAATTATTAGTATATTTATTATAATATTTTATTAAATAATAATTTAATGAAAATAATTTAATGGATTTATAATGATATAAAATAAATGTGACTATTCATAAATGTTACCTTTTTTTCAAATAACTCATTTTGGTTTTTGCCAATAGACATTATTGGATTAATTTCTACCCAATGTGAGTCTTCTAGGTTGATAGAAGAAATATTAGGTATATATTTGGGTAGTTTTGGGATGATCCAAATTATAAGGACCTAGACTTAAACATTACATACTCTAGTAAATTTATTTTAAAATTCACATTTTCAAATTCCCAAAGATCTATTCAGTTTAGTGTTTTAGATAATGAGGACATATTTCATACATATCAACCCAAAATAATAAAAATTGAGTAATAATAAAACCATATAAATCTATTCCATTACATAAATTTTTTTATAAAACATGAATTTTTTTCATGAAAAATCATCACAACATTCAACTTGGCTACTTCTTTTCTCTTACATATCATTAAATAGTGTAAAAAACTTTTAAAACATGGGATGAGAAAAAATAGATCAATAAGAGAAATAAAAATAAATAAATAGATAATTATTTCCATAATACTTATAAACATGTGATTTCATTTCCATAAATACATACTTCTCACCCATAAAGTATCATATACATAAATTTTGAAAACAATAGATTTCCCTAGACCATAAAAAACATGAATAAAACCATAATGGTAAATTGGAAAAATAGTTATTTAATATGGTAACCCTAGTTGAAACCATATGATTTTTAACACTCAAATACACCTCAAAATGAAACCCTCATGTATACCTTATGATGTAAATCTCACGGATACCTTATGGTGAACCATTACAATTATTCTTGGAGTAACCAAACAGTTGACCACCAATATAAAAATACCCAATTTATTGGAGGGAGAAATAGGTCCCATAAATAATCAAAACAAACAACCAATAACCATAATATAGTCATAAAACATTAATAAATTAACCATAAAAACAATTCTTTGGAATTTTGTAAAAAAATTAAAAGAGTATTTTTAACGAAAATTCCTTTACCTCGGGTTCATCCAACATAAAAATTGTTAGAAACACATGTATAATGGTATAAATAATGTTATTTAATTATTATAGATATATATTCTTATTTATAATACAATATATGCACTTTTTATTCCATATTTTCACTGATTTATTAATAGTATTTTGTTATATTCATTGTTTTGGGAACATTTATTTTGGGGTTTGAATGGATAGGTCATTATGGATGATCTAGTTTAAGGGATGAAAAACTCATAAAATATAATGTTATTATAATTATATGTTTTTATAATTTTTAATGATAATGTATATCATTATTTATGATATGTGGATTATTCATTAAATACAAAATTTATGAAAATGAATTATTTTATTTTAGCAGTTTATATGATCTTCACAAACATATATCATTTTATTTCGTATCATGATTATCTATTGGTTATAAAATAATATATAAATCATAATATAAATAATAAAATAATATTTGACCATGGTATTGGTTTCAAGAATGTACATGAATCAAGTAATTGAAAATGAATGTGTGCTCTCCCGGTAGAGGTAAATCGACACATCATAGAAGTTGTTAATATTTTTAGAATAAAAGGGAGAGGAGAAATAGTTTTACGATTAATTTATCCCTAAAAAGATTAAATGATAGTATATATAATAATATGGAGTTTTAATTCCACTTGGATAAGTGTAGGTGAAGATAAAATAAGAAAACAAAAGAAATTATAAGGAAAATAACAAAAAATAAAAGAGGATTTTACCTCATTATTTCTTCTTCTTAAGAAAATACTTAAGGAAAATTGTTTTGTAATTATGGTGAGACCAAAATGATGTGTATATAAATAAAATTCACAGGGAGGTATTTTTATAGAAATTAAAAAATCTACATGGCTTTGATGTGTTAGGATAAAATGGGGTGAGGGGTGGTATTTATAGTGGATAAGAGTGGGGATTTCATCATGAATACACCCGAGGAATTATTTTAAAATTTATTTATGATAATACCCCCTTTAAAGAGATGAGTGGAAACCCTATATGGAACAAAGGCATATGTGACACATTTCATGACTCGTTGGTCATAGAGGAAATCATTCCAAACAAGAACACTTGTAACTACCCCTCCCCAGCAAATATCATGATTTCAGCTCTCCACCATCATAGGACTGGTCAGCTAGATGTCTGTTGT
Source organism: Viscum album (assembly GCA_963277665.1). Lineage (NCBI taxonomy): Eukaryota > Viridiplantae > Streptophyta > Magnoliopsida > Santalales > Viscaceae > Viscum > Viscum album. The sequence goes on along the minus strand of OY728135.1, from coordinate 1,539,641,222 downwards.
AGAGCTGCACAGGCTTTTTTATCAATGTAATTACATAACATTTCAATCTTTTGAGTCGAGTTAGCTATACTCTATTGAATGTTTCTACACAAAATCCTCATCTGGAGCCTTTTTCTAGTAGTCTGTCTGGTTGTATATGAATTTATCATGTGGTCTGAAGGCCTTTAGGTGGCTTGAATGCATCGAGGTGTCCCAAAATCCTAACAAACCCAAAGTAATTGGGTGGCCTAAAGGACTTGAAGGACTCGATGACCAAACTAGTTGCTCGAAGGTCCAAACAGATGAATAGTTCTGGTTACTAAAATATCGAACAGTGTTATTTGATTGAAATGAGAACATTTATTAGGATTCCACATGTTTTTATTCCAATATGAATGATTATAGGGAATTTTAATGTGAATTGTTTGGCCATCCATCATATTTATTCAGATTGGTAATGATCAAGTTATATATTTTATATACATGGTTGAACTTATTGTAATACCATATATAGTTATTCCAAAACTAATAAATATTGTAAAATTTAATATTTATTATCTCACCAACCACCATCTTTCTCCGGATGGGTTATGATCATGGTATTCTTTTTTTAACATTGGGAATAATGTTGAAAATATTAATGATTATTATAATGTTATAAAATTTGATCATGTATTGATATTAAATATTCATCATTATAAATATAGTCATGTTTTTTTATTTATCAAAATGTTACATTGGGAATGTTATAGATACGCTTATTGACTCGTATAGTTAATTTATTTGAATTAATTAGTTTATCGGAGGGACTAAAATTATATATCCCCTTTATGCATCAATAGGTATCATGATAAAAAAATTTCGGTGTTTTTTTCATACCAATTTTGATATATGTATGAAATGTGATCTAAATAAGTAGTATATTTCATGGACTAAGGCCCTAACAACAAGTTATTGATTTAAAAAATTATACATTCCATCACCATGGGATCAGAATTATTGATATCAATGTGTTAAATTATTTTCCAATATATAGAATGATCCCTACTATAGGTTAATTATTTATTCATGTTGTTTACATATTTATTCTATAATATTTATTTCAATATTAGTACTTGATTTCTTCAGTTATATATTTCCCTTAGTGAAAGTTTAATCTCACCATTTCTTAGGTTTCAATTTCCCAAGGTTATAATGGAATTAAGTACAATTGATATGATTAAAGGGATAAAAAGTTTGAATGAATTTATGATATATGTTTAATTCGCTATATAGATCATGTGGTTTCAAATATTATAAAAATTATATTTTATATAAAGAATACGGGATTTCATGGTTATTTTTTAAAAAATTCATTAATTCTCTAAACATGATAGTATCCTACAGAATGTAGGAGATAAAATTTTCATCATATTTTATAATTATTGATTGTTATTTGATATCATTAAAAGTTTTTTTTCAAAATCTATATGTAATTTATGTTTCTATGGAACAAGACCCATGGGTATGGGTATATAGAATCACATATGGTATAAAAAGAAAAATTAGATAACCTTGGAGATAAGAAAACTTGTTTCAGATAATTTAAGGGATCATATGATATAATATATCATAATATCAAAGGTTATGATAAATTATTTACATATGTATATGATTTAATGATAAGTTAATAAGGCATATTTTATTTGTGGATTAGTGTTAGAGAAATTTAGTGAAAACTGAAGATATGTGTCTAGGTATACAATTATATATTTATGATTTGGAAAATACATGAGTATATTGTTTTACTAAAAATTATATAATAGTAAATATATTGAGAAGTGAATGTGTTTGTGGAATATATGAACATTTGGGTGGTCACCCTAAAAATGATTGTTTGAGTGTTGATTTGATCATCACTCTAGTGCGTAGTGAATGGGGCTAAGAATGAAAACCGATATAGAAACTATATGGGGATATTCTTTTGTTAATAAAAATCTATTTAAAACCCATTATAAATGATTTATGTATTGTGATAAGGAATTAGGCTGGAGAACCTAGTAGAAATGTGATCATGGAAGACTTAGGATTTATCTTAGAGATTCAAAGGTTGATCCAAAAGAACATTTGGTAAAAAAATGAATCGTAATGGAAAACATAATTAGATTGATGTTTTCGTATTAATATTTTTTATATTATAATAACCATTTTTGTTTTAGTAGTTATTTAAAATAAGATCATAAAAAGGAATTTGATAAATTTTTTTCCTTAGAAACCAGTTTGTCTTAAAAATGTATAACAGAACAAACATAAATTGTTAATAACCTTATTATTTTACATTTATCAAGGTAAAGGTGAAATTATATGTCTTACCAAGTGTAGTAAGATTTATATGTTAATAATCATGAAACTGTTAACTATTCTCATTAGTGGGAGATATTTATCAATGGAATTCTGGTGTATTATAAATGTTGGTATAATTAAAATAATGGAAAAATATATTAATTTATATAAATAACCTTTAAAAGTGATATTTTGGTATGGTTATAATTTTTTAGATAACTAATTTAGGACATCTGATTAAGTTATAGATAACTTTTATGTTTAGTATCAACATAATATTTTGATTATAAAGGGTGGTCTGGTATTGATTAAGTAAGTCATATGGTAATTTTTAACCATGGGATTGATAAATGATTCATGATATTTTGGGATAAGTTCACTTCATTTTTTAAGATTATGATGTATATGTACTTTTCTATGACCTAATGAACTATTGGTTAATAAAATTTGAGGGTCAACGATAATGATAAAATTTGTAAGAATATACATTCTCAATATGATTTAATGTATTTGATATTAAAATATGTTCTTAAAAAGAAAATTAATGTATATTATATGATTAGGGTATATACATATATGGTTATATGATTTTAATAGTTCCTAATATTGTTTTAAGATGGAATAGTCAGATTTTGAGAGCATAGAAATGAATTTTGTTAGGATTAAATTTTATTAAAAAAGTCTTGATAATTTGGGAATAATATTTTAAGGATTATTTTAAAACAAATGATTGAACTCAAAATAATGTGACATATGTTGAAAAAATAGTGATATGTATTAAATAGAGATTATATTATTTGAATTGGGTCTAAAAAAGTTGATTTGTTTGAACTAAAAGCTAACATGATAGAGATATAATGTGAGAGATATTGGTATTAAATTTTCCCATTGTCATCTATGATACTTATGTTACAATAATTATCACTCATGTTAACTATTTTTATTTTAGTAATTACTGATGCCTGAAGGAACTAAGAGAGAAGTTGATTCTATGGAAAATGCATAAACTATTCTAACAAGAACCCTAACAAGAAACAGGCTGGAGTGAGAAATCTTGCAATTGTTCCAAATTAGATTTCAAGAATTATGATTAAGAACATGAAAATATTTGAAACACCAAATAATAGATGTATTAAACCTCATAGAAATTATGGTGGAAATGATGATAAAATATATTTGATTCAATCTAATACATGTCAAATACATAAGAAAGCAACATGGGGTTTATTGCATTATGTGTAGAGATGAAGGGACTCTAACTCAAAAGTGTAAGTGAATTAACGAATCTTAAAAATCCATTGCATCAATTATAAGAGTGTCTAGAATTATAAGTCTTAATGTCCTTATTTAATGACTGAGATGTAAGATAGAAATAGACAACCTTGAAAACACGGAATAACATATTCAACTAAAACTCATGTTTTATAAAATTATTTTTTACTCAACATTTATTAGTGTCCTATGTCATGTATTGTTTCCTCTAATACTATATTTTGTTTTACTAAAACCAACAATTTTATTATTTTTATATAAAAAAATTTCATGGTTTGTGGGAATTTATACATTATGGATCAATATCATATTTTTTAATACAACTCTTAATCAAATTGGTAATCATTTAGAACTTTTAATAAAAGTTCAACCAAAATCATTATTAAATCCTGAAACATATAGAAGTGTGCATTTAAATATGAGTTCCCAATATAAATTTCTATCAATAAAATTGTGAGGACATAATTTATTTAATGAGGGGTGAATATAACAACCTGAAATTTGAATATTTGATTATATTTAAATAAATGAATGTCTTTCCAAGATTTCTCTATACGAATTAATGTACATAAATAAAACTGTGAAATATTTTAATAAAATATAAATATTTAACTATGATAAATACAATTATAGTTGTTGAGTTAGAGAGAATTAATAGGAGTTGCCTCCTGGGATTTTATGTTTATAAAAATGTGTTTTGATATGAATTAAATTTGATTAGATTACTAAGAATGACTAACAAGATCATTTACAGAATAAAAAAATGATAGAAAAATATCTTATATAAAAAAATCTATTTTAGGAAACATATGGTTAATGATAAATTATTGTAGACATTAAAAAGTGGTTTTCAAAAATGTTTTTTGTAGGTGATATGAATTATGAATAATTACAATTAATATTTGAAAATATCCTTTTCCAATTAATATATATTTCTAATATATTTTATTATTTTATTCAGATAGAAAATTTATAAATTTTGTAGTTTGAAATTAATAAAAATGAAGATTAATTTTTAAATTCATTATATATAAATCGACCTATTATGAATTGTTGATCTTTTTTAGATATGGTTGGTTTTTAGTTGGAAAATATGTTCTTGACAAAAAAAAAGTTTTTAATGAACTTATCATTGTTTGTGAATGATATATAAGATTATAAGACATTTATGTGGTAAAATATGAATCTATGAAATACAATTATGAGTTTTAAAATATAATTTGACCTTATAAATCATACTCCATTATTTTATAGCTAATTATAACGTTTCTTTAATAGAAAACTACTTTCAAAATTATATTTGAATCAATTATGTTTAAGAAATAATAGTTTTTTATATGCCTTGGAGGCCTCCAATCCTTTATTTTTTACAATAAATAATTCTATATCATTAAAATAATTATCTAAAATATTTATTTATTATATAAGAACATAATAAATGTAAATAATATATCTCTAAAAAATGATATTATGTAGTTAATTTTTTTTGTAAAATTAACATTTAATGTCTATATAATTTTTATTTGGTAAAATTATCTTCATATTTATAATTACATGTATCATATTAGGTGAAAATAAAAATCATAATATTTATTATTAAAATTAATTACTATGGTTAAAATTTAATTACCATGGTAATTTTTTTTGCTCAAAAACAAAATGATAAAAAAAATATATTAAAATAATATGTGTTTTCTTAAAATAGGAGTCTTTGATGTTATTTAGAACCCCAATTTATTTTTATCTCATAATTTATTCAATTTTTTTCCTTTTTCGCATGGATAGAAACTCAAAATTCTTAAAACATTTAGAAATATATTCAAAATCAAACTTCTTTTCACATATAGAAGGGTGACATCTATAACACTTCATGATTCACATTTCAGGCTAATTTTAAAAGGAAGATGATCATATTTCCTCCTCATATAATCATATTACATGTAAACAGTATTTTGGATACCCTTAGTGATCATAATTGATTCATTTCAAATGACATATCAAAGGATAATTCACTTCCTGACATGAGTATTATAAACTAATAATCTTATCTACTAAATTATAATAATAAACTTTTACCATAATTACACTAATATATTGATATTAGTATCCTTTTTTTATTTAGTTTTATAATATTATTGTTAATATCATTATTTATTCATATTATCCACCTATTAAGAAAAAAAATAGATGTTCGTGCATTGTACAGATTATTGTCCCCAAGACACAACATTTTTATGATTCCATCAGCACCTTATAAGGATCTATAAAAGGTTAGTAATAATGGATAAATATAATTTTTTTATATAATTAATCTTTTCTTATGAAAAATATGATAAATTACAAATTATAAGATCACTAGACGATCATTGTTAATTTAATCATTTAAAATAAGAAAACTAAAACGATAACCCCTTATTAAAATTGTATAATATTTATATAACCATTAATAATTATTCTCGGTCCTTATGATTATAATTTATAAATATAATAATAACTAAATAATATCACTGGGATTATTTTAAAATTATATAACTACTATGTTATCTCATATTCATCCATTAAAAATAGTAAGATCAGGTTTTGGTTTCTTTAACCACCAAAATAAAAAATACTATTAATAAACATCAGTAATGGTTATGAGAACCTAAATACGGTCATAATATTAAATATAGGTTTACATAATAGTTTCCCATATATTCTATATCAATTTTTGATTTATTAATTATGAAAACACACATTGATTCTCCAAAATCACAGAAACATGCCTGTTATCAATTTAATTTTCAATGGTAAAGACTAAAACACTCAAGAATGGAATTTTAAAATTCATAAATAATTGTATATAATCAATAAATTTTTTAATGATTTATTAATTTTTTAATTATAAAAAAACTAATGAAGTCAAACACAACTATTGTGAAACTAGTTCAAATGATCAAAACAATAAACACCCAATGTGAAAAATCAGTTGAATTGTTCTATAGAATAAAATTTACATGGTGTATAATTTAAAAAGGATATTATTAATGTAATTTATTAATATATTATTATATATGTGTTATTTTTAATGGTTTTTTATATTTTATTATGGATTCTTGGATAATAGGTATGGAATTTTAATTCTCAAATTCCTTTCTCAGAGACATATTCTAAATTATGCAACTAATTTAATTTTTAAGTTGTAAATACTAAATATTGGATATATTATAATATTTATTATCATTAAATCATTCAATTTTGAGTAGAAATATAATCCATATCTTTCATTGGTTTTTTTAAAATTTCAACTTAATTTGTATGGGTTTTTTTGTTCTCAATTTTGATTCATTGAGACTAGTTACATGTCATGAAACATGTTCCATTTATATGGTGTTCAATTTATTTACAATCCCATGATGTAAATAAACATGAATTCCTTATATATGATTTTAATTACTATAAAAATCATGTAAAATTATTAATGTGTCTATTGATATATTTTTTCCATTGTAGTAAAAAAAATTTGTAACTCAAATATTTTTAGTGAGTTATGATCCTCTTCTGGAAAATATTTTACATCTGTTTAATATATTATGAACTTTGATATAATTATGGGGTATTATATATTGTTTTTATATTTATATAAATTCCTACTAAAAAAATCCTTTGAAAATTATTTATCACTTAATAGTTTATGTTCTTTTAAAATCATCCACCTTTTTTCTAATAAGGAATAGGATCATATTATTCCATTATTGACTAAGTCATATTATCATTACACTATATTTTTTGAACAATGAATTTTATATAATTCAAATCTAACGAGGCTCACATGTAAATAATCTTATTCTATTTTTATGTAGTAATGGATTATCATTCCATAAGTTTTTAATCAAATATTGTTTATTATATTCTTATTTACTATGAATTTTCTAACCTTCCATTATCATCTTAAATATGGTTTATAATTATGTCTTTCCTTTTTATAAAATAATTTAATGTATTATAATAGAATATATTATTATTCCAATATATATGATAATTTAAATTTTTACTATACATTTTTTGACCATCCTTCATCTTTCGAAGGTTAGGTTGTGATAATTTAATCTATCTATTTGAATAGTTAAAAATATTGACAATCATAGTGAATATTTATTGATAACACAAGTTAATCATGTAATGATATTCCATTTTTTAAATTATATCAATATCCATGACTTTTTATTCAGTTAATTTTTCATTGGTAATGGTATGAAAGGACCAATTTACAATTATGGGGAATACATTAGAAATAATTAGGTAGAAGGTGTGCCCAAAATTATGTAGTCCCTCGATGCATCAAAAAAATATTAAAAAAACATTGTTTGGTTATACTGTGTATTCTTTCCCAATTCAACTAGATGTATTTACATCACTCTATATGATTTGAAAATTCCACATCAGATGGACTTATCCACATGTTTTCGATGTCCTAAATTGTGTATTTTATCAAAATGAGATCAGTATTATTAATATTTATGTTTCCATTTAATTTCATGGATATTGAATGATCTCAGTTTTATATTTATTGTGGATTCGTTTTTTTATCCTATTTCAACCATGATATATATATATAATTTTTATTGAAATATTTCTTCAGATATATTTTATCATTAGTGTGTCTAATATTACCCCTTCTACTTTATGAATTTCTATTGATTTTGAGGAAAAGTAGTACCCATGTCGTGATTATAAGGATTACATGTTTGTATGAATTAAATGATACATTAAATATTGTTAATAAACATGTGACTAGATGTTACAAGTAATCTAGGTAAGGTATTAAATGTATGAATATGGTTCTATTATAGATATATAATAAAATTATTTTTTTATATAGTCGTATAAAGGCTCTTATGATGCCTGTCAAACGTGAGGTAAGGGGTTTATGTTCAAATATATCTTTTTTATCAGGATTGTTTATGTCAAAATTTTATGATGATTAGATTATATAATATGTATATATAAAAAGTTTAGATTTTCTTATTTTCTTTTTATGTCTAAAATATTATAATATTTACATTCTTTTTTCTCTCTCTCGGTACAAAAAATGAAAATTTTTTAACGAAAACCATCTCTATTTCTCTCTACGGTTGATAATAATTTATATTATTTAAATATTTTCATGAAAATATCTAAAATAATTATTTTAATATTTTCTAAATATTTTATAAAGGTATTTTAAAAACATTAATTTTTTTATACTTGTTTCTAGAAATTTTCTTGTTATTCTAAAAAAGGTTTTCTTTTTCAGAATATTTGAATGAAATTTTTGTTTTAAGATACACCACACAAACTACTTTTCCCACTATAATGAATACTATTTTAATTTTATATTCCATTAAATATTTCCTTTGATCATTTAAAATATAATACTTCTATAATATTTTACATATTATTATTTTTAAGTATGTGATTTCATAATTCTAGGATTTTTTTCTAAAAAAATTGTTCATGTGATCTTTTAATGGTATTTTTTGGAAATAAAACATCTATTACTATTATTTATTATTAATTTGAGGTATTTTATAGTGATACTGTATTCAGTAATTCAATGGATTGTTTATATTTATTGTGATAAGATATTTATGAATCTCATTTTCATTTCCACAGGATCAGTTATCAGGAAACAATAAATGTTTTTTTACCAATGGCATAGATATGAATAGAGTATGATTATGTGATGGGTGGTTCTTTTGGATCCTACTAATGAATTAGATCATGTTTAATTATTACGGTCATAAAGGAAACATAGGTGGTTTTCCTATTACTAAAATAGGGCACATGGGAGGTTATCTCAATGCTCATATAATGAAAATGGGAGGTTATCTTAAGTCCGAGGTAGGTAAACGGTTGGTTATCCCATTAATAATATGTGATAAATGTAATGGCGAGTAGCCTTGAAATAATATATATTTGATTATTATTATTATACAAATTGTATTTGAATCTCTTTTACATATTCTCGTTCTTATTATATGATCTCATGGGTCAGAACTTTTTATTCTTCTATGATTCATGTCTTATAATGTCTCAAATCCTTATGTTATGATTATGATATAGGAATTTTTTGTTTTGAATTTAAACTTTTAACCTCATGTTCTCATATAATAATTCATATGACATGGTTACACATGGTCATTTATTAATATATACCTTTTTTACCAATAATGAGAATCTATGATCACTTGATCTTATGATTCCTTTCCTTACACAATGAATAATGGTTTTTTTAAGTGTTTTTATAAGTTGTTTCTATATTATGATTACATTTTTTAGATATAGTAATGAGTGTAACCCTAGTATCCTAGTTTTTCTTGTTATATTATTAAATTGTAATTAGAAGCAAGGATCCTCATCTTGAAGGACGGTACAGTTTTATATTCCTAGTAAACTAGACACATTCTTCATATTCAAATATTAATTAAAAACATAAAATAAAAAAATTATCTAAGATCTTTCTATTTCCCCTTGGTATATCCCAATATATCAGTTACAAAACAATTCATTGTATGATGTGAAAATAAAACATCGGAAAGGGGTTACCTCAGATTATTAGTAATAGTAATCATACAAAATAATATATGATTAATAGTAAATAATTATCAATAATGAATGGTAGTAAAACATATTCCAATCAATCATCTACTTCGGTATAATATGAAATAAATAAATGATGATAACATAATTCCATATAAATAATCAAATAAGCTTGAAACATAACCATGAATAATTTAACTTATTAAATACTCACATGTACACAAATAAATACTCATATAATGATGGAAGAAATAAATATAGACATATAACACATAATTTTAGGACCTTTCAAAATATAGTTTAAATATATGGCTAAAAACACATTCAATTTAGGCATCTGATTTGTCTCATGAGACATACCAATGCATCAAGGTTCTATATAATTCTTACACCCAAACATAACATATTAAGTAAAATTTACTTATTTTATAAAAGTGGTTAAACATAATCAATATATAAAATGAAATTTAAAAAAATTGAATATGATATTTTAATAATTTCCCTAATCAATAAACATAAACAGATTCAATTAAAATTGATTTCATGAATGTAATAAACATTCTAAAACCTAGTTAAATAATTATAAAACATATAGAGGAATAATTAGTAAGAAAATATTACATCATTTTCCTATTGGACCATAATTCAAAATAAGGGTTGTTTTCATTTATGAAGATAAATACCATAAAAATTCCATTTAAACCATTCTTGAGGAAACTATATTTTTTCATATTTTAAATAACCTTTTAATATTAAATTTTTAGGAAACATTTTCAAAATAAATTACCTTTAAAATATCATTTGAATCATTTAAAATAAACTATAAAAAATTAGTGGTCATGAAGGTTGAATATTTCATTCATTCTATACGTGTTAGAAAAAATAATCCCTTAATATTTTTACTAAAATATAAACATATGTTTTATAAGAAAATATATGTTTATTCCTTTCAGAAGATTTATTAAAAATTAAAAAATAGGTAAAATTTATATTTAATAAATAATTATGATAATTATGAAAATAAATTTGAAAACTTTTTTGAATTTATTATTATAGAAAAAAAGGTTTTTCAAGAAAAAATTGAAATAATGTAAAATTTTCCTAATTGTGTTTTTAACAAAAAATTCAATAACATATATAGAAATATAGTAATATTAGTTTAATATTTCATTAATAGACATATTAGAATAATATACATGTGTTTCTTGAGTGAAAAATTATAATATTTCATCATAGAAATTTTATTCTTAAACAATCCCTATGAATGATGAAATTTTAAAATAAACAATTACAACTTTGATTACTATTGAATCATAAGGACCATTAAAACAATAACTTGAAATAAAAAATTAAATAACATGAACACAATTTAATACATGATATGACATAGGAAAGGGCATGTATATACATCACACAACATAACTATGTAGTGAACATGTCATAGGTAACATATAACTAAATGATAGAAGAGAAACCATTACCTTATGTATGATTTTGCTCGTACATGTTGGAACATCTTATATAACAAATATAGGTTAATCATAAATAAATTATTTAACATTAATCATATTTTTACCACAATTTACGATTTAGTTGTTGACTTTTATGGCCCATGTATTAACTTATATTTAGTAAAATCACTATTTAGGGTCATACTTGTTTCATTTTTTCAAGTATCTTTTAGTAAGGTAATTTAGGTACTTTTATATTGATCATGGTAAAATAAAATTCAGAATTTTATACATATATTAAATATCATATAAATTCCTAATATATGTATTTATAGAAATTAGTAAAATGGAGAGATATAAAATGGATTATACCATTCATGGAGATTGTTGGTTATACATACACATGAACAGTATTTCTATTTTTTATGAAAGAAGGAATGAAGTGAAAATAAAATTTAATTAAAATTTTCAAAATAACAATATAAAGATAGGGAAATTTCAAAGAAATTTTTTTCTTAATTCTTTGTAATTTTATGAGTCTACAGTTTCTAACGGCGCCTGATTCCGAGGCCTGGTGTGCCCGGAATCAATTTCTGAAGTTTTGTTCAGGTAAGTTCAATAAACGTATGTGAGGGTTTTCCTATCTTTTGAACCGGTGCTCGGAATTGAAATTAGAGTACACTGATGGACTCATAGCGTCGATATTCTCTTAAGGGGACCTTTTCCGCAGTTTCATTTTAGGCGGGTTGAAATTTATAATTTGGGGATCTATCTTAAATTAAATAAAATTATAGTGATACACAATTTTATTTTAAGAGGTGGTTATTTCCTCCAAGAAGAAGTTAGGGGTGGGGTCCACACCCCAAATAACCTACCATTAGATTATTTAGTGTGGTGGGGCCCACACGAACCCAAAACCATTCACCTCCCCTCAACTCCCCATTAATACCCATTATTTAATTTGACAACTCCCCTCATTAAATGTGAACACTCTACCTCACTCCATTGATTGTGCCAACCCCACCAATTGAATTAATTAATCTTATAATTAATTAATTTGTGTGTCAACAATTCATTTTTGAATTGTTTTGAAATGGATGGCAAGTTTATTATATTGGGAGCCTTTTATTTCATTTGTGTGGGAAAATATATTATTGGTGAGGCTCTGGAGAATTATAAGAAAGGTGAGCCCTTTTTGACGAAGAACACAGTTCTTCAACGAAGAACATCCCCAACAAAGAACTCGAAGAACTTCTTCCAATGACGATTCTTCCTCGAACGCACCCCGGCATCAAGGAATCTATGTCGTCTTCATATTCTCTTCCTGCATCTCGACAACAACTCTTCCTCCAACGTTGACAGGACGACACTGTTCTCTGCGATGCCGTCTTCTGCGACGCCCGACTACCTCAATGCTCGTCTTCCCCGGCTCGTCTATGTGCGACGTGAATTACGAGGTAGGGGTTTTGTATATTATTTAAGTAAATAATTTGTACCCTGTTCTTCGTTGAATTACTTCGATTATCATCGGCCACCTGCTATTGCCTAATGCGGAGGGCGTGGTCTGAATGAACACGGCCCGATGACCCTCTATTAATCTTTGTTTATATTCAAAATGGAGGTAGAGATGAAAAAGGCGGTGATGGCCGAGGGGGTGGTGGAAACGGCGGTCGTGCATTGGCTCGTTAGAGGACCACGACCTAGGATGCCGCTCGGAGGGGGGAAGACCACGGCCCGCAACCAGGACACTCGGCCAAAGAAGAACTAACAGGCCATAGTCGGACGGACAAGAGGACCGCGGCGCCATTTGGCACCGCGCTATGGAGGACCATGGCCCATGCTCCGTGGGTGCTTCGGCGGTGAACTGGTCGGCTGCCTGCCGGCCGGGTTGAAGGTCGCGGCAACGCGTGCGGAGGACATTGGCCCCCCCAAGCGGGACGCTCGTGCCAGAAAAGTCGATCGGCTTTGACCGGCCAGGCAGGAGGGGCGAAGCCACTCGGTGCCACCATGACGAAGAACCGGGGGCCGCTCCCCCTCTCCGCTCAGCTATCTGGAAGAGCTGCGGCCAGCCGCATGGTCGGGCTTCCAACGGCATGGACCGGGCCGCATTGACCGGACCGGGAAGCCCCCCCCCCCCCTAGTCCGGGCCGCGTTCCCCGGGAAAGGCTGCGCCCCACTGGGCCAGGTCAACCCCTCATCTGGGTCGGACCCGCTGAGCTAGGACGAGCCGACCTGCCAGCCCACTGGGATTGACGGGTCGGGTCTGTTTCGCTTAAATGCGAATAACTTCACAATCGTGCATCCGATCGACACACCGTCTGCGGTACTGGGACCCTTAAAACGAGGCGGTCCTTTTGAGATACTTTAAGTGAGTTTTGGACAACTTTATAAAATGTCCGGGTAGGAACTAATGTAATTCCAACCGGGCCCCTGGAACAGAAAAGTCAACAACTCTCAGATCGGGCATCCTATTGACGCGCCATCTGTTGCATTGGGTTCCTTTTGATGAAACGGAAGTTCGAGATACATCAACTCAGTACTTCATGATAGTTGATGCATCGAACCCTTTTCTCGAGGAGAAGACCCTCTCGGAATCAAGCGTGTTGTGTGCGGGAACCCTAGAGCTGGCTGCAATTGTGACGACTACTATACTGGAATCCTCCATGGGTTCGGCAGTGATGACTACTATACTGGAATCCTCCGTGGGTTCGGAAGTGAGGACTACTGTATTGGAATCCTCCGTGGGTTCGGAAGAGATGATTATTGTTCTTGTATCCTGTGTGGGTCCGGTAGTTTGACCTCTGTACTTGTATCATGTGTGGGTCTGACAGAGTAGCTAGTCTGTTATCCTGTGTGGCTCTGACAGCTTAGATGGACTTTTATCATGTGTGGGTCTGACAGCTTAGATGAATTAGTAACTACATCTTATCATCTCTATCGCTATACGAATGATGTATACCTGTGTGAGCTGATTCTTGACTTGATTGACTTCTTTCTTGTGTGGACTGGGTTCTGCTTGGGCTCGAGAGTTGGAGCAGAACTGGGATTGATAACTTAGGTATATATATGGGAATATACCTAAGTAGAGTTGGTTGATACTTCGTGATTGTATCCTTATTTTGTGGTTTATCCTTCTTGGATTCTGGGAAACCTTCAGGGGTCTCAGGGTCCCTACTGAGTATCGTATACTCACCCATGCACGGGTTATGCCCGCACTACTTTGTGTTGGATGTAGACGATGGACAGCTCTGATCGAGGTGGAGACTTATGGAGTAGGACGGTACCCGGAGGTGGACCACTTGGTGAGACGTACACAGAGCGGACGGACGGACCTGAGGTGCTGAGGAGGCCATTTGTACCCACCTTTCAGGTGGGATTTCCGAAGGACGACTCAGTGGTTGTCGTTTTACTTTACTACAGTTGTACTAGCTTTTCAGTTGTAATGTACTTACTATTGGGCTTGTATTTCTGGCCCCTTTCCTTTCAGCATTTACTTTTGTATTCAGTATTACATAGTGCTTACTTTTGTTTCATACTTTGTTGTGTTGTTTACTTTTATAAATGCAATGCCTTCCCTTTTAATAGGATTTACGCCTTTGGTGCTAGTTGTCATCCCCTGGCCTATGGAAGGCGGGCTTGGGGTAGTCACGGCACGGGCCCTGAGGACGGGTCGTGACAAATAGGTACCAGAGGATTTGGTTCTACCACAGAACTCAAGAATCTGATCATTCTTTTCTGTGAAGCAATAGTGTTAAGAGTATTGAGTGTGGTTTTCAGTCCAGGGAGTCCAGTGTTGGTGCGGCGGCAGACATATCCGTACACCAGGACCCTGACCTCTGATTTCCAACTCAGTGCATGAAAACAATGATTTCATGTGTGTTTCAAAAGTTTTCTTTGTGATTACGCTGTTTCAGCTCACCAGATATACTTTTTGACCATAGATCACCTGTTTCTTTTTAGGATGGCCCCAGGAAGGTAGCCAGCTAGGGTTCCGAGTTATGTACGATATGGTAGCCCACCGAGCGACGAGGCCTCGGTGTAGGGCCCCATCACAGCAGAGGCACCAGCGGTACCACTACCCACTGGGCCACTGATACCACCAGCCCTAACAGTAGAGAGTGAACACCGCCTGAGTGCATTGCACGAGTTCCAGTGATAGAGGCCACCCAGGTTCCGCGGAGAGACAGACCCATAGGCAGCTGAGGATTGGCTGGAGGCTATCGTTAGAGTTTTCAAATTGGTAGGGACACCAGCCGACCTTATGGTGATCCTTTCCATGAGTCTCCTACACGCAGCAGTAGGTATATGGTGGGGCTTTATGCTCCAGGTGCATGATGAGGAATCTTTACTCTGGATGGACTTTGAGAGTCTCTTCCGCTCGAAGTTTGTTCCAGCCACCCTACGTGCGGTGCGGATTCAGGAGTTACTTCATCTGTATCAGGGCATCATGACAGTAGCTTAGTACTCAGAGAGGTTCACCAACCTCTCATGATACTCCACGGATATGGTGTGGGACCCATTTTTCAAGACTTAGACCTTCGAGCAGGGACTCAAGCATGATATCAGGGCTTTGACGATTCCCCTCAGCATCCTAACCCAGGCGGGGGTGCTGGAGTGAGCCCTTCTAGTGGACATCTTTCTTGCTGTGCAGTCTTCATCAACGAGACCCACCATAGGACAACACGTAGCAAAGTCTTATTTAGCCGGCAATAGATAGTTGACGTAGATTTCCAAGCGTACCATGCCATCAGGTGGGAGACCTCAGGATTAAGGTTCGGTTGTGTGGGGCACACGAAACAGTGCCAGCCTTATGAGGAGCAGGTAGTGCTATGCATGCGGCGAGCAGGGCCACATGGCTCGTGACTGCCCGAGCCGCCATGCAGACGAGCAGAAGACAGTAGAGGTACCTCCTAGGAAGAGGCAGAGGTTTGACCGTGATGTTCTGTCAGGAGCAGGCGGACGTGGAAGAGGAGTTGGCCAAGCAGCGGGTGGTGGACGACGTTTCGAGGCTCTACCACCACCACCCCCAGGAGGTCCACCCCGACCACAGGGAGCTAGCGGATAGATGTGGGCTCAGCTCCAGGCAGTCGAGGCCTGCGACGACAGTTCACCTGAGATGATTCTAGGTACTATCTATGTCTACTCCACCCTTGTTTCAGTACTTATAGACACAGGTGCGAGTCATTATTTTATTTCCGCTTCCCTTGTTCAGAGCTCGGAGGTTCCGACGGAGCCATTGGCTTGATCCTTATGGCTAGAGACTCCTACGGGAGCATACTCGATGATTACACACTGGTTCCAGTAGTGTGAGCATACTATAGGAGGCGAGATCTTCGGCAGGGATCTTCTTGTAGCGGCGTCAAGGCCTTACAACGTCATCTTGGTTATGGATAGGTTATCTACAGTCCATGCTCAGATCGACTGTATTAGGCACAAAGTGTGGTGTGTCTGCACGGATGGGACCAGGTTCACCTTCACTAGCGATAAGGGAGCCTTTGCTGCGCAGGATGGACTTACACAGAGGAGAGGGTAGCCGATCACACATCAGTTGGCTAGTCTCATCCTCAGAGTGGTAGATGTGCAGAGTCCGAGTTTTTCTGTCCTGGCGGATCAGTATGTGGATGTTTTCCCTGACAACATTCCAGGACTACCTCCTCACAGATAGGTAGACTTCTACATAGACATGTACCCTGGGACAGCACCGATATATACTCCACCATATCGGATGGCTTCTGTTGATCTGTGTGAGCTGCGAGTACAGCTGGAGGACATGGTGGGGAAGGGATTTATCCGACCCAGTGTTTCACCCTGGGGATTCCCGGTTTTGTTCACCAAGAAGGCAGATGGGAACTTACGACTGTCTATCGACTACCGTATTTTGAATCAGGTGACCATGAAGAACAAGTACCCACTTATGAGGATTGACAACCTATATGATCAGCTCAAGGGAGCACGATTGTTCTTGAAGATAGACCTCAGGTCAGGCTATCACCATCTCAGAGTTCGAGATGAGGATGTGAAGAAGACGGCCTTCAGGTGTTGGTATGGCCACTACGAGTTCTTGGTTATGCCCTTAGGCATAACCAACACTTCAGTAGTGTTCATGAGTCTCATGAATAGGATCTTCCAGCCTTACCTTGATAGATTTGTCGTATTCTTCATTGATGACACACTGGTTTACTCAACTACTCAGGAGGAGCACGCCTACCATTTGCGGGTAGTACTGGACACACTATGAGAGCCCCAGCTTTAGGGTAAGCTCTTGAAGTTCCAGTTCTAGATTTGAGAGGTTCACTTCTTGGGACACATCATTTTGGAGGCTGGGGTAGTAGTGGATCCAGCAAAGATTGAGGCAGTGCTTTCTTGGGAGCCACCT
This sequence comes from Viscum album, assembly GCA_963277665.1. Classification (NCBI taxonomy): domain Eukaryota; kingdom Viridiplantae; phylum Streptophyta; class Magnoliopsida; order Santalales; family Viscaceae; genus Viscum; species Viscum album. Next base: position 1,539,623,261 of record OY728135.1, on the reverse strand, counting down.
AGAAGTGTGATGGAGGTTCAAAGTTTTCTAGGCCTGGCTGGATACTATCTTAGATTTGTACCAGACTTCTCTAGAGTTGCAGCACCGCTTTTAGCTTTGACGAAGAATGGTAAACCCTTCGTGTGGTCAGATAGATGCCAGTAGAGCTTTTAGGAGCTGAGGCGGAGATTGATTAGTGTGCCAATCTTGAGGATACCGTAAGAGGGCGTAGGGTGCATAGTTTACTGTGACGCATCAGGGACCGGACTCGGGTGTGTCTTGATGCAGTAGAAAGAGTTGATCGCTTATGGTACACGATAGTTGAGACAGTATGAGAAAAACTACACTACCCGCGACCTGGAGTTAGCAGCAGTGGTCCTCATCTTGAAGATGTGGGGGCATTATCTGATGGGTGAGCATTTTATAGTTTACTCTGACCACCAGAGTCTCTGGTACATCTTCTTGTAGAAGGACCTGAACCTGAGACAGCGACGATGGATCGAGTTCCTCCAAGACTATGACTTTGAGATAGTATATACTCCTAGGAATGGGAACATTGTAGCAGATACTCTCAGTAAGAAAAGAGGGCATTCAGCAGCTAGGAGAGGCGACGGAGCAGCAGGTCACGTTGCAGATATCCTTCATGGATAGATATGGAGCAGCCTTTCTTCAGTATCTAACAGTCACTCCTCCACTTCTTCAGTGAGTCATAGAGGCACAGCGTGGTGATGTTGACTATGAGACATGACGTGCTCAGATATCTTCAGGGCAGGCACCTGATTGATTTTCTTAAGGATGGGAGCACGTCATCCTCTTTAGGGAACGTACCATGGTACCAGTTGCACTATAGGAGGAGTTGATGAGGGAGTTCCTCACTTCCCCTCTATCAGTACATCTAGGAGTGGCGAAGACGTATCAGGACCTCAAACGACAGCACTAGTGGTCGGTTATGAAGAAGGCAGTAGCAGAGTTCATTTCATTATGCCTCACTAGTCAGCAAGTGAAGGCGGAGCACTAGGTTCCAACAGGCTTGGTACATCCCTTAAAGTTCCTAGAGTGGAAGTGGGACGGGATATCCATGGATTTTGTGACGCAGCTTCCACGTACATCCAGAGGACACGACTTTATCTACGTGATTGTCAACTGACTCACCAAGTCGGGCCACTTCCTACCGATCTGAGAGCAGGGCTCAGAAGAGAGCTTGGGATGCCTCTACGTACAAGAGATCATACGGCTTCATGGTGTTCCATCGACGATCGTCTCCGATCGGGATGCACTATTTACTTACCGACTTTGGAAGGGGTTGCAGGAGGCATTTGAGACGCAGCTACGTCTAAGCACCACCTTCCATCCTTAGACGGATGGTCAGGCTGAGAGGACCATTCAGACTCTCGTGGAAATGCTCCATGCATGTGTCCTCGACATTGGTCGTAGCTGGGAGGATCACTTACCCTTGGAGAGTTTGCGTACAACAACAGCTACCACTCCACCATTGGGATGGAACCTTACAAGGAACTGTATGGCCGACCTTCTAGATCACCTCTGTGGTGGACAGACCAAGGGGAGTCAGCACTTGTAGGGCTAGAGATGGTGTAATCTATGACGGATAAGGTTCTGATCATCCAGGAGAAGATGAATACTGCACAAAGCAGAAAGAAGTCATATGATAATAGGAGACGGATACCACTGGAGTTCGAGGATGGAAACCACGTTTTCCTATGGGTCTCACCTCGACAAGGTCTACGGATATTTGGTCACGGTGGAAAGTTATCTCCATGATTCATCGAACCTTTCCAGGTTCTCAGCAGGGTAGGCAAGGTGGATTACTGTCTGTCCCTTCCACCTTAGTTGCATTGGGTGCACGATGTCTTCCACATATCTCATCTGAGGAGATACGTGCATGACCCGACCCACATCATTGACCACAGGGAGCTGGACATTAATGACGGGGCGACATTCACGGAGGTCCCAGTGGAGATTGAGGATCGACAGGAGCGGGTCCTACGAGGATGGTCGATTCCTCTAGTGCACATTCACTGGTAGTACGGGAACCTCCAATAGAGCACATGGGAGCGGAAGTCTCAGATGTGTGCTCAGTACCCCCATTTGTTTCCTTAGTGTGTGTTGTAGCTTTACGGGGATGTAAAGACCTGAGTTGGGGGTAATGTAAAGACTCGTAAATTTCAAGGAATTTTTTTTCTTAATTATTTGGAATTTTACGAGTCTGTAGTTTCTAACGATGCCTGATTCTGAGGTCCGGTGCACTTGGAATCAATTTATGAAGTTTTGTTCGGGTACATTCAGTAAACGTACATGCGGGTTTTTCTATCCTTTGAACTGGTGCTCGGAATTGAAATCTGAGGACACCGATAGACTCGTAGCACCAGTATTCACTTAAGGGGACCTTTGCCGCAATTTCGTTTTATGCAGGTTGAAAGTTGTAATTTGTGGATTTATCTTAAATTAAATAAAATTATGGTGATACACAATTTTATTTTAAGAGGTGGTTATTTCCTCCAAGAGGAAGTTAGGGGTGGGTCCCACACCCCACATAACCTCCCATGAGAGGATTTAGTGTGATGGGGCCCACACGAACCCAAAACCTTTCACCTCCCCTCAACTCCCCATTAATACCCCTTATTTAATTTGACAACTCCCCACATTAAATGTGAACACTCCACCTCCCTCCATTGATTGTGCTGACCCCACCAATTGAATTAATTAATCTCATAATTAATTAATTTGTGTCTCAATAATTCATTTTTGAATTGTTTTGAAATGGATGGCACGTTTATTATATTGGGAGCCTTTTATTTCATTTGCATGGGAAAATATACTATTGGGGAGGCTCTGGAGAATTAGAAGAAAGGTGATCCTTTTTTGATGAAGAACACCGTTCTTCAACGAAGAACATCCTCGATGAAGAACGTGAAGAACTTCTTCCAACGATGCTTCTTCCTCGGACACACCCCGACGTCAATGAATCAACATCGTCTTCAGATTCTATTCCCAGGTCACGACAATAACTCTTCCTCCAACGTTGACGGTATGACACCATTCTCTGTGACGCCGTCTTCCGCGACGCCCAACAAACGCGATGCTCGTCTTCTACGGTTCATCGACATGCGACATAAATTATGAGGTATGGGTTTTGTATATTCTTTAAGTGAATAATTTGTACCCCATTCATCATTGAATTACTTGGATTATCATCGGCCATCTGCAACCGCCTAACGTGGAGGGCGCGGGCCGAACGAAAACGGACCAACGACCCTCTGTTAATCCTTGTTTATATTCACAATGGAGGCGGAGATGGAAGAGGTGGTGACGACCAAGGCGGCGGCTGCAACGGTGACCATGCATCGGCCCGTTAGAGGAACGCGACATCGGATGCTACGCGGAGGGGGGAAGACCGCGACCCGCAACCGGGCCGCTCAACCGAAGAAGAACTGGTCCGTCATAGCTGGACGGATAGGAGGATTGTGGCGCCATGTGGCGCCGTGCTACAGAGGACCGCAGCCCGCGCTCCGCGGGCCACTTCGGCGGCGAACCGGTCTCCCGCCTGCCGGCCATGTTGAAGGCTTCGGCGCCACCTGGCGCCACGTGCGGAGGACAGCGGCCTTCCCGAGCGGGACGCACGTGCCATAAAATCCAGTCGGCTTCGTCCGGCCGGGCAGGAGGGGTGGCGTCGATCGGTGCCACTGTAACGAAGAACTGTGGGTTGCTCCCCCGCTCCGCTCAGCCATATGGTCGAGCCCCGGCCGGCCGTCAGGCCAGACCACACCCCACCATGCCTGGACGTGCCCCAAATGGCCGGACCATGCCCCACCGGGCCGGTCCGACCCCTCAGTGGGGTCGGACCCGCTGAGCCAGGACGGGGAAACCCACCAGCCCACCGGGCTTGATGGGTCGGGCCCATTTCTCTTAAAAGCGAATAACTTCATGACCGTGCGTCCGATCAACGCGCCGTCTGTGGCACTGGGACCCTTGCGAAAAGGCAGTTCTTTTGCAATACTCTAAGTGAGTTTTGGACAAATTTTGAAAATGGCTAGCTTGGAACAAGCGTAATTCCAACCGGGCCCCTGGAATGGAAAAGCCAATAACTCTCAGACCGGGCGTCCGATTGACGCACCGTCTGTTGCATTGGGTTCCTTTTGATGAGACGGAACTTCGAGATACATCAACTCAGGACTTCTTGATAGTTGATGTATCGACCCCTTCGCTCGAAGAGTGGGCCCTCCCAGAATCGAGCGTACTGTGTGCGGGAACTCTAGAGCTGGCTGTGATTGCGACGACTGCTGTACTAGAATCCTCCGTGGGTTCGGCACCGACGACTACTGTACTGGAATCCTCCGTGGGTTCGGAAGCGATGACTACTGTACTGGAATCCTTTGTGGGTTCGGCAGCGATGACTACTATTCTTGTATCCTGTGTGGGTCTGGCAGTTTGACCTCTGAACTTGTATCTTGTGTGGGTCCGATAGAGTAGCTGTTCTTGTATGTTGTGTGGGTCCGATAGCTTAGCTGGACTTATATCATGTGTGGGTCTGACATCTTAGATGAATCAGTGACTACATCTAACCATCTCTATCACTATACAAAATATGTATACCTTTGTGAGCTGAGCCTTGACTTTCAATCATTATTATCAATTTGATTGACTTCTTTCTTGTGTGGACTGGGTTGTGCTTGGGCTCGAGAGTTGGAGCCGAACTGGGATTGATAACTTAGGTATATGTATGGGCATATACCTAAGTAGAGTTGGTTGATACTTCGTGATTGTTTCCTTATTTTTTGGTTTCTCCTTCGTGGATTCTGGGATACCTTCGGGGGTCTCAGGGTCCCTACTGAGTATCGTATACTCACCCCTACATGGGCAATGTTCGCACTATGTTGTGTTGGATACAGATGATGGAAAGCACAGATCGAGGTGGAGACTTGTGGAGCTGGACGGTATCCAGAGGTGGAACACTTGGCGAGATGTACATGGAGCGGATGGATGGACCTGATGTGCTGAGGAGGCCATTTATACCCACCCTTAAGGTGGGATTTCCGGAGGACGACTCAGTGGTTGCTGTTTTACTTTACTACAGTTCTACTAGCTTTTCAGTTGTATTGTACTTACTGTCGGGCTTGTATTTTCGGCCACTTTCCTTTCAGCACTTACTTTTGTATTCAATATTAATTAGTGCTTACTTTGTTTTCATACTTTGGTGTGTTTTTTACTTTTATAAATCCAATTCCTTCCCTTTAAATGGGATTTACGCCTTTGGTGTTAGTCGCCAGCCCCTGGCCTATGGAAGGCGGGCATGGGGTAGTCACGGCATGGGCCCCGAGGATGGGTCGTGACAAATAATTTTTCCATATATATATAATTAAAATCAATAAAATTCCTCATTATTACAATCTATATAAAAAATGAAAAACATTTCTCATCGCTATGTGGATGTGGTAATCCACGCATACGAATGAGTGACATTATTATTTTCCCTGAAATGGAATGGTAGGAGTTTAAATGATATATTCTATTAAATTATTTATTTATATTTCATAATTATCACATATATTTATTAACATTATCCTTAGTAGATTACATGTAAATCCAATGTGGAAAACAAATCACATCGCTATGTGAGGCAGTAGTTCTCTCCTGTCATGATTAGAGTTATTTTATATCACATGGAATGGAATATATGAATGTATAATTGAGAGATAATAATAAAATAAATATATTAATGTCATTAATAAAATATAGAAATTTTAAATTCACCATTATATTTTTCTTTTATTCTTTATCGAAGATGAATTACATCACTTTACGAGATGGTAGTCCTCCATACAGAAAGTCAAGAGTTTTTTTCTTGATTGATGGAAGAAAAGATGGTTCTAGGATATTAAATTAAAATAATAAAATAATAATTTATATTAGATATTTTATAGTTATATTGTTATAACATAAGATAATATTATAGGGGTGGAAGAGGAAATAAAAAAATACGCATATTTAAGAATTTTACCTCTTATTTGGATACCCAGTTTAGGATTATACCTAAAGCCTTCCTGGTAGAGATTACCAATTTTAATTTGGCCTCTAGTATATGGTTAGGTAATTAATTAATAAATATGGATAGGTATTTTCCAAACCAAATGGTTTTGAATGTGTGAATAGGGGAAGAAATAGAGGATTTTATATGTGGGGGAGAGGATGCACATTGAATTTATGAAATAGGTAATCTGATACCCATGTATTTCATATACCACAAGCCTCATAAACATGTCATTATAGAACCATAGTTATTATAAGGTAGATATAAGGAAATCAAATTGGTTTTGTAAATGTTTTAGTTAATTTTTTTACTCTTTGTTAAACCCATAGAAAATCCAATTTTACCTTAACTAATGTATTTAATATTTACTATTTTTATTATTTATTATGGGAAAAATTTATGTTGAAATTATTATATAATTTTTGTATTCATTATTCCACATTTTATATAAATTTTTTCAAATTAATTCATATAAGTTTCATAATTGAATATAAATTTGAACTGCATAAATTAGTTTTTCTTATTTCATGAATGATATTCTCGATAATTTTTGTATTTTATATATAATATTAAGGATTATGTAACTATGTTTTAAATATTATGGAGTTATGGTGATTTGGGATATCATTCAGAAAATACGATGATTATGTATATAGTTTCCAAAGGAAGTGAACATTTATTATTTTAGGGTTTGTATTGTAAAGAGATGTATTGAATATTCATCGTCAAAAATATAATATTTATTTATTAAATGTTTATTTTACCTAAAAAATTAGTTTAGTCTTTCTAATATAAAATAATAGAATGATGTATACAATATTAAAAGAGGTTAATTATACCAATATCAATTTTTAAAACAACATAATTAATCGATATTTTTGGTATAGAAATAGGAATAAAATAGTGTATGAAATAAAATGAAATAAAATTGGGGATTATATAATGAAAATAAATAATATAAATTCACATATAAATGGATTTTCATGTGAGTGGAGAGTAAAACTCCTATTTATAGACTAGATGTTGTTGTATTTGCATAAATATTAAATGATTTAGTGTTTTGAATGTACATTTAAGATGTAAAATGGTTTTTAGTTAGATAATAAAAAATATTTTATACTATTAAACCTTACAAAATGGTTCAACAATTTTTTTTTCAATTTTTTAATACATAAATCATTATTAAAATAGATCTATTTAAATATATTTTTAAGTATATTATTATATTTCTTGGATAAAAGTACATAAATAATTATGGGATTTAGTTTATAATATTTATATCAATTATATATCCTAATATTTATAAGATAAATTCTAAAATTTACATATCCATTTCAAATTTGTTCACTATGTCCTCTACCATTTCATTCTCAATGGTGAGAAAGCACTACGCCTACATCGATGCGTATTTTTATATTTATATTCACATTAAAACTAATTTATGTAAATTATAAAATATGTATATCATAATTTAAGTATATTATATTATTATATAATTTCTAAAGGTTTCTATAATATTATACATCAGTTTACATTAAAATTAAATAATAGGAAGTAAAATTGTATTTTCAAACAAACACTTATTTTCAAAAGGGTGGTAATGTTTTACTCAATCAATGAATAATTAAAATTCATCATTTTACTTTGAAAATTAATATTTAATGTGTATTAAATATTAAAAACTTCCATATGTCTTTAAAATCATTCATATCATCCTAGATAACAAAATTATAAGAATTAAAAGTCAACTTATTCAGAAAATATTATATTAAATAAGTGGATAAATTCTATAACATAATATATAACCAATTTTAATCTATATAATTACATTATAAATTTATTTTTTAAGAGTTATAAATTGTTACATTCCAATATTATTTGTTTCATATGTTTCTAGGATCACACTTAATAATTATACATAATGATTAATTGTAAATTAAACTCTTATTTAACAAACGTTATTTACTATTATTACACTACCACTAATCAAATGGAATTTAATTAATCAAATATTTAGTAATCAATTATTGTATATAATATTATTATATAATTCATATATTTCTCAATTTTTATAAAAGTTTCTAAAAATTACCGCAATAAATTAAATAATAGAATTTGAATACAAAATATTATTTTTAAAACGAATTAAAATTTCTTTGTTTTGATCAACTTGTAGAAAAATTAACTCATATATTTAATTTTAAAACAAATATTTTTAAAATATTAAAAATAAATATAACTAAATAAAAATTTCATTTGTAATTAGTTATGATACTTTTTCTTTAAAAAAATATTGATTATATGTAGCATCAAATTTCTTACTTCTATATCTTATTTTCTATAAATTTATGACATAAACATTTAAAAAATTATTTCAAAAATAAAAATATACAATTTATTTTATTAAAACCAATCTCTCATTATTAAATATTACATTTAAAAAACTCTAAATATATTAAAATAACATATTTTTACAAAATAAATTTTATTTTTTAGCCAAAAATCCTATTATTATTTAAAAATATGACATAATCATCTCTAATAATATTTTATTAAAAAATATAAATAAAAATACATATAATTTGGATTAATAATATTTCATATATAATCTAATAATTAAATTACTCATAAAATATATGAGTATAATAAATTGGAATAATGAAATATATTTAACCATTAAATAAAAAATATTTTCATGATATTACATATATACAATAAGAGTACCCAATTCAATATATTCAACTAATGACAAGATAATGAATATATTACCTCTTATTTTAGTGACCATAAAATCATAACCCCAATTTAACTATACATGACATCTATAATGAATATTTTAAAAGTAAAAACTACCTCAGCAGTTATAGGTTTACAAAATATAACCCTACTTAATTCTCTAAAATATTTCAACATATTCTTTAATTTCATCAGAAAATTGAATTTCATGCTTTTTTTCTTCCTCTTTCTATAATTATATTTTAATGAGTGTTTCTATGAAAAGGATCCAATGATTATTTCTTTATGCTAACAACATTTGTTTTTTATTTTATTGTCTTGTTATACATTTACTGATAAAATTAAGTATAGACATCTTTTTCATGAGTTGTTTCATCAATATTAATATAGTGAAAATTTATTTTTATTTATATATTTATTCTATTTTATGTAATAAAATAAAATTATTTAATGAAAAATATATAATTTATGAATCAAGAATACATACTAAAAAACTTGGTCATTAAAAACATCCCATCCACATGAAGATCATATTTCATCACAATTAGTTCTCCATTAAAAAAATATAACTATTTTATATTTGATGAAATCTATTCTGAGGTCACTTAATTTTATTCACTAATTCAAAAACTGTTAACAAATATGATTATATTCTACTATAATACTACTTTCTTATAATAAAAAATATGGATCATTTACTAAGATTCATCAATCAAAATGTATTCATGTTTTATATATAAATACGTAATAATAATTTACTATGAAACAATTCAGACCGTATCTAGAATCAAAAAAAATTATTTTTATAACATTCTTGAAGATTGAAATTCCATGAAGAGAAATGGTATAGTAAAAGTAGTAAAAAAATTAATTACCTCTTTTAAATAAATGTGGTACAAGTAGGCTTAAATTGACAAGGAAAATATAGTTTTTATAAATTAATATGCTGAGCACATTGTTTTAAATCATATTTTTAAAAATTATTCATAAAATATGATATAATAAAATCAGATATCAATATTTAAATATGTGTTTTGTAGAAAAAAAATAAAATGAATTCCAATAAAAACTAATACATAATATTTAAATGATATAGGTAGCTCAAATATCTCCATCCCATTCTACATCATTGAAATAGTTTACTATATGATACTATAGTGAAAATCTGAAAATTTTGTAAATACTTTAATGATATATTCCATTTTGGGAATGTTACAAAGGAATATATATTAAATTTTGATAAAAAAAGACATGAATAATGAAAATATTAAAGTAAGAGTATATTTATATATCATATAATTTAGATTATGTGAATTAAATATTTTAAAAGGTATTGAGATAACATGAATAATATTTGTCTATGATGATTTAAATTAAACAAACCAAGAGGTATAAAAAATTTGTGTAAGATTTATCATTTCTATCATTTAAACCAATATGATTATTTTTTCAAAATAATCCTTAATTTCTTGGAAAAACAAATAAACAAATTAAAACATAAAAAACATAATCATTAATCAAAAATAATAAATCAAATTTTTTATGTAAAATTGTTTTATAATATAACATTAAGTAGTCCCTCTAATATATCGATTGATATATTCAATTAACAATTTTTATATCCTAAATAATATTTATATACACTATCTAAAATTGTATAACCCTAAATAATATAAATCTCATACTTAATCATATTTATTCCAGAAATCCATTAAATATGTCCCTAAGTATTCATAGTTTCCTCATATAGCCTCTTGATATTATATATTCACCTATGAGAAATCTAAATATCCTTTATCCCTATTATAATTCCCATGATATTCCATCCTAAATCTTGATTCAACTAAATCATTGATCATTAAAAAATTTCTTAAAACCACCATCCATGGACGGTGTCATTTGTGAATAAACAAATAGAAAGGGGGTTGAACGTGAATAAATATAATGGAATATATATTTTATGGCTAGTAGGATCATTAAAAACATCTCCTCGAGTGTTATTTATCCAATGATGAATTATGTAGAGGGAATCCTTTATTTTGATAATATTTGAAAAGATAAATCTTGTTGTATATGTTTAGTTATTTTAATTAATTATAACATGATTAGTAAGGATTAAATTTGAAAAATATAATTTAAAAAATCGAGTAAATTACCCTTGAAAAGGACATAATTATTTTTAAGATAATTCATTGTTTATTTTTTATTTCCATACAAGTATCCATTGGTAATCCTCACTAAATAACACATTCATATACTCATTGGATATTTGATTCTCCCAATAAATTCCCTCTCATCCTCTCTATAATTAGATTTTATGTGGTTAAACCCTAAAAAAAATTTTGTGATTACTATATAGGGGATATAAGGGAATATATATTAATTTAATTAATTATCTATGTCTCTAATGAGATTAACCCTCCTCATTGTGCATACCTAATTTCATATGCAGACATGAATTTTATTTTATAATATATGGTTAGATTCAATAGGGAGTGAAATTTTCCCCAGATCACCTACTCAAATTAACTAGAAATAATATTTTACATTTTATATATTATATTATTACATTTAAAATGATTATTCCTTAAAAATATATTTGTGAACCATCAATAAAATTTTTTTTATAAAATTATAAAGCTTCCAACTAAAAAACACGGGTCTCTATATCCTTCCCATATTAATGTAAGTTATCCCTAAAAGGAAAAACCTACTAAAATTGTAAGGGTAAAGATCCCACAAAAGGTATTCAAGATTCCACAAGCTCTGCTGATGGTTTCCACACTAAATATAAACTTACAGGAATTATAGATCATTATGGAAGGGTCTTTCACAAAATTTCATCATCCTCTACTAGGTAATTTGGTAATTTAGAACTTTTCTCAATATCCAGATCCTACATGATAGGGAAACATAGAAGGTAATGCATGTATCTTCTAATATACAGAAATATAATATGTTATGCACCTTATCTAACTACATGTCAAATAATAGGTGACAAAAAACCTCATACACCGTGAATAAAATAAAAAGTGACCTAATAAACCTCTAGGAATCATTCACCACCAACTAATATAACAAAAACAAAACTATGGGGAAAAATACTCATCCACTCAAAGATCATCTACACTTTCCACATCCTCTACTGTAGTGAATATATCCACATATGTGATGTATATCTAATATTCACATAGAATATAGGAGATTTACTGAGTATCTAATATAGAGAAATTAATGATTACCTTCTAATATTGCAGTTTTATATATTCTCTATTTGAACTCTTCTAGGTGTTTGTGACCCTCCCAAATTCGAAATAAATTGATCACACATTCTCTTAACATTTCTTAAAGAAACTAAATCCTTCATTCAGTATAGCCCCCTATTTGGGGATGGAATAATGTACTCAAATAAAAATGAGTCTTAAATTATTCCTAAAATCTCCAAAATAACTAATACTTGTGTTTAGAATATTTTTCAATAAAAATATTCAAAGGAATCCAATACAACTAAGGGATCACTTCCATGTAAAATCGTTATAGTCACTCCATGAAAAACTTTTAGAAAAAGAAAAAAATTGGATGATAAGGTACGATTATCCATGATCATGAAAATATCTTCACAGACATTCAAAATCATGGAATACCCATTAGAAAATAATTTTATTTTTCATCCCTCTTCTACTATAGAAGCTAAAGGGGTTAGTTAAAATCTATCTGGATTTGGTTCTCTTCCTCTACTTGTTGATAATTGATATACATAGAGATAGTCAAATTGTTGTTTCATAGGTGGACACAATATTTATAATGAAACTGTTCACAATATGGTTCTCCCACTACACATACAAGTTTCTCTGCACAGTTGGGTGCATCCTTTATGATGTATAATATATTTGATAAATCTCTTTGTGAATATAAATATTTATGTTGTTGTCCCATTATAAGGAAAATTGAGGAAAAACATTTTTGAATTAATCTATAATCTTTTTTAAGACTATATGATGTTGATCATCTAAATAACTTCTTCAGAAACAAATAGAATTTTTGATTAATGGAATATATGAAATATCTTCCCATAAATATTCCTTATATGACTATACTATAGGTACCACTCAAACATAAAGGGAAACCATTATTTTTAAACATGAAAATGCAATAAAATATGTAAGTAGTAGTTTATCTTGGAATGGACTTAGTGTATTTAGTACATTTCATGGATAATTTCATAGGGACCCACCCAACCATTATGAGGACCCATAAACACCTTTATCTAAAAATCACAATCCGGAAACATTGATATATGTGGGTGATAGTGTGATTAATTCTAGTTTGTATTGCATAATACATAGGTTAGGTTACTGAATCTCCTTGAATTTCTAGTTCCCGATCTATATATATAGTAACCAAAAAATGAATCATGGTAGTTTCAATGGGTGTTTGTTCAAGTGTATATAATACATATTTCATATCTAAAATCATCTTGATCTCTCCATGTATATAACGTTCCTTTTCACACATCTGATCGTGCCCCTAAATACCAAATCCTTAATCCTGAAATAGATATCCCTAGGTTGGTAGTATTGGATGTGGATCATAGAGTTATAAATCATGGGATCACCCTCCTAGTATAATTTAATAACATCTATCATAGATACCTTTATATAGATCACCTTATTTTTATCATGGAGGTCCCTCATCATGTTTTTACCTTGGATTTGTAGGAAAATATAATACATGACATACTTCCTCTAAAAATCATTCCAAATAGTCAAAAACCATATGAACTCATTAAATATAATAATATAAAAAGATTTATTATATCATGATATATCCTTTATTATACTCTCATTTTATTTATCCTCAGGGACAAGATTATTCATGAAAATGATTCAAACTATATGGGATTGATGCCTACCATAGAATTAAAATATATAATGAATAAAATTAAATTTTATAACAAAACTTATAGATATATATTTCTGGTATTCTAAAAGTACTACATTACAAGGGCCCTTTCCCCAACCCAACATATGTAGTTATGTCAACATGAATAAAAAAACTCATATCTCTCTATGGAGGCCTCATAAGAGCTTTCATGAATGAAGGGGTCCATCCTATTTTATAATGATCAAGTACCTTATGGAATCATTATACCTTCAAATTTAAATTGTATATATATACAACCCTTCTACAGTTCTAACTACATAAATATTAATATAACAATCAATATAGTTGGTAACAAACCTCATTTTAAAGGTTCTCATACTCTATCTACTTGAGAGTTTCCAATTTGTGGGTCTACATGATCAGTTTACCCAAAAAAATCATAGTATTTCAGATATAGATAGATGCAAGAACTATAATATTAATAGTACATGTTTGGACTATATGTAACACAAAACTCACTAACTCAAGATATTTATCTCTTGCCTAAGGGTTACAATCCCCCAATAATTTTAGGTCCTCTCCTATGTTAACTCATAATGTTAACTCTGCTTTTATAAATCCAAATTATGATGCAGATGAATCATCCACTATATTGGAAGTGGGGTAATTTTTCCAATATTGGAGGTGAAGGATGTGTTCATTGTATAAAGGCATGATGATCTGTTACCTATGCATACTAGTTTTTTTAATCACTAGAACATGAATTTTAATGACCTACCTCATGATCCATTCTCATTGTATGGCTATCAATATCATTTAATTGATAAAATAAACTACTTATATAAAATAATATATAGTTATTGATCTCCATCAATACATATAAATAAATAATTATCTCTTATATGATTCATGAGGCATTTAGTTATTCTTTATAAATGGTTCTTGGGTTATCTTGAGTTAAAAATATGTTTTTTACAGTGTGTTGAATGGATATATTGGAATTTCTGTGAAAATTTGATTCCCTAAATTGAAATATTAACTCAAAGACTCATGTTATATTTTCCATATGAAATTAAAAATCTCAAAGTTAAAATATCTTCCATAAACTCAACAAATGTTTGTCGATTACTGGTACTAGTAAGATAATTCATAAAAAACATTATATCAACTGAGATGACTACTAACTATTAATCATGAAGATAATATATTTAATTTAATTGGAGAAAATAATATACAGGTATTTTTAAATATAAAAATTCCTCAAAATCAACAAATTATATTTATAAAGTATCAAACCCTAATTGTGGACACTTCTCACACATCATCAATTATAATGATATAAACATGCCTCACCAAGACAACGGTTACTTGATAGAGTATCAAACCCTAGTTGTGGACCCATGATAAAATAATGAAAATGTGTTAGATGAGAGAATACAATACTCTATGGAATGATAAACTATTCCTCATGTAAGCAAGGGATTTTATAACACTATTGGTCATATGGGGGCCCTAAACCTCGTATATACCATTATATTGATGACCCAAATAATTATTAATTGGACTCAAGCCTTAATAAAATTGAATTATACTAAACCATGTGTATAATATAAGGGATATATGACCTGTTAATATTGTGCTAATAATATAATTCCAAAATATTTTTATGTTTTGATCGTCATGACTGATCCAAGTCACCAGCCGATTAAAAATATCAAAACAAAACATATTGATTCCAAATATTTCTCACTTATAAGTAAAAATAGGGATATTACATTCCAAAATACAAAAAAAATAATGTGATGGATTACATTTTAGATAAGTTATATTTCATGGAAAACTTGATATGAAATTCACAATTATGGAAATGGTATATCGAATGTTCACTTGTCCGATGGTGTTTTTATCGAATCAAATGAGGTCAATAAATGTACTTCCATCTATATATTATATTTTTGTCTACCTTAATGGAGATTGTACTATAATATATGTGATTTGAGATATGTAGGGGTACTCAGTGTGTACTATCACAAGCGATGTTGAGTGTATCACCATAGGATCAAGGTGGGACCTAAGGTGAGTATATAACAAGTATTTGTAACCAAATTTCATGAAATATACCTCTTAGTAGTAAAGCCATGTATGCGCTAATGTACATGTTGTTTATTGATGACCACATGTTGTATATGTCTATATGTCCTCCTCAGTATGTGACATATATTTCTACCAATTAAGGCCTCCTAAGACCGCATGAAGTGCATATATTTAGTATACATTGTATTATATTTATATCAATCATAAGAACATTGACATTACTTGGGGGAGTATTTGATGTGAATGATTTAAGAAGATCACATAATATTATCACATTATTCTAATGATGAACCTCTAGGAAATCAAATAACACATTACAATTGTTATTTTTTCCTCTGATCAAACATAATTCAATATAGTTGCATCTTTATCTAGAATCGTTCTTTTAGTGTCCATTTTCTGTTATCCCAAATTCCTAAAACACCATAAAATATATTTCCACATTTAACTAACATTATACTAGAAACAAATGATTTAAACTATATATTATCACACCTCCTAATATTATATCATACCCAATGGAATAAACTACAAGATTCAATCTCAGGTTCCATTTTTAAAATAATCTCACTCTATTCCATATTAATATTATCCATTAGTCAATAAAACTTTCTATATAACCAAAGACATGGTGAGGGATAAAAAAATACATGAATATAAATTGATCATAACTTGTAAAAAAATAATAGAAGAAACATTTGGAGGCTTCTGTGATCATTCAATTGTATTTCATTTTTATTGATTTCACCAATGATGAAGAATGTTAAAGGGAATGTCAATTTCAAACATTGTTGAATAGAAAAATATTAAATGGATATGTATAATTATAATAATTATATGTCATTATAATAGTTTAGAATTAATTATAGAAAAAAAGATAATCTAATGGTGTAAATGACAATATAAACATCTCATCATCTTTATTGGATCATTTATTACTCACGGGCATAACTAAAATGATGTCTCTTGTTAGTCCACATCAAAGAACACCTTCATCGATTAGTTGAAATACTAAATTACTCCCATGATTCACCCAACCATGGAGCCCATATGAAAATCCAAATTTATACCCCTATGATAAGAAACTAATTATAAACATATCAACAATATTATTTTTACCAAAGATGCTACATTTTTTGGAAATTAATTTATCTATTTCTATTCATGTACATTATATAAATAATATATTATATTTATATATATTAAATTAAAGTACCTGCAATGTTAATTCATTTAAAATAGATCTATGATCGATGAATAACATAGTATGTAAAATAATTTATATGTTTAAGATAAAAAAATATGGATCACTAAAATATATAAATAAAAAAAAATTAAACCAGTTATTAATATTTTTATTCCATATAACAATTTTTTTTACATTCATCACCTTATACTAATAATGATTAATCATGAGAATTTAAATTATTAATATTATTTAACCCAAAAAATCATAAAAATAAATGAGGAAACAATAACTTTTTCCCACTAAAATACAAGAAACCCTATAATAATTATTTATTTTCAATAATAACCATCAAACTCATTTAATATTATAATAATATATATAATATTGATATCAAAATATTTTTTAAGATATTTAAAAATAATCATAAAAAATGATTAAATAGGATAATACTGAATGTTCCATAAGATAAGAATTACACAACACTCATAACCACCTTTAATCACCCGTAAATGAAAAACTGAACTGATTAATTCCATCCAACATATCTGAATAACAAATAATTAAACATTAAACTAGGGGACTATATTTCAATATCACACATATTAATATACAATCTATAAGTACATTATCATGAATTAATCACATATGATATTAAATTCAACCCATCAGAATATGAAATAAACATAACAAAAGAATAAGTATAAAAATAAAAAATATTTTGTAAACCAATTTCCATTACATAGAAATTTTACACATGGTATATTTTCAATATATTATTTCAGTGTATTTTTTGTTAAAACTCTTGTAGTTTAGTGTTTTTTATGTTTATATGATTTTATGAAATTACTTGTTATGAAATTTTAGAAAAAAGGGAATAATTTTTTAAATATACTCTTGTATAGATTTCCTTCCAAAATCTCAATAGGGCTCTACCATAATTCTTGTGGCCATGGGTATAGGTATGACATCATTCCCCAATACCCAGGTTTTTATGAATTTGGGAATTTAGGAATTTCACTCACCCTCCCACCTGAATTCTAATGGGAGGACACCATAGTTCTATTTTGGTTGTGGGATCCTCAATTTGTTATTGAGGTAGTGTTATTTTTTGATTATTTTAACCCTATTAAGACATTTTAAGAGATAGGTTAATCCTTAAAAACACCCTCCCAATTTTCCATAATTTCATCATCATATCGGCTCATATAACGTCAGTTATTGACCAAATCATGGTTCAATTATTTGATCTAAATGCTTTAGTTGATTTTAATAATCTTCTTCTCTTGAAACATTGTGTCTCTCATTATTTCTTCATTTTATACATTTTTAACATAGTTTTCGGTGGTTTTTCATTCTAAATATGAAATATACGGATTAATGTTCAATTTCTCATTGATATTTATGATTAAAAATGAGTGGGTTACCCAAAATATGTGCGTTAGGCAAAAATGTTAATGAAATTATATTTCATATAAATTTATAGTTAATTAATTTTATTATTAGGTACATCGATAGTTTCACAAAAAAAACTTATTTAATTTCATAGCCACTAAAGTCATTGATCTAGAATTAATGTGTATTAAACCTTATGATTTGGGAAAAATAAATATTTCCATGAGTTATTTCATTTCATTATAAACCGAGAGAGGTTTCAAAAGAATTATTTATATAATTTATATTAATGATTAGTAGTAGAGTTGTTTCATTTTAACACATATTCATTACACGTTCACTTCCTTTAGCCTCCTCCTTATTGTTATGTGATTATAATGTGTGAGTGTGCCTCAACAATTGACTAGAACATTGAGAGTTTTTAATTCCTTAGATTCATAATTTTATATGTGGTATAAATATTAAAACTAAACAATATTAAAAATCATGATTGAATATACTCGTTTCTCAATATTACATGTGACCTATGTTATTTCTATTTACACCAAATGCTAAAGATTATCAACCTTATATAGAGACCCTAGAATCTAGTTAGTTTCCCCTAGGATATGGGGAGGCACACATGAGGAATGTAGGGCCACTAATTTGGTCATAGTGGATGTGAACTGGGATGGGGGACACAACCATGTAGTATCAGAGCTTTGTATTTATTTTTATCACTATTTTAGATGTTTTATAAAGTAGATATGATTTCCTAAGAACATGATATAATAATTTTTCCAATGAATATATAACATGTATATTATAAATGTCATGGGTAAAAGGGGAAATATGATATGTTTTGGTTTCATATGTTATTATTTCATGATTCTTTCAATATATAATGAAATATTTCTAATTTATTTATAGTCATTGGATTTTTTATTCTGGGAATAGGGTAGAAAGGAGTTTTGTGTACATGTATCTTCTTTATATTGTATGATTCCCATGATATATGTTTGGTTTCTTATGATTAAAGACCCTAATTATCATATAAGGTTTTTTTGAATAAATCTTGATTATGATAAAATTTTATGTTAATTTATGACTTATATTCTATATGTAACAAATTAAATCCCTTTTAGAGTCGGTAATAGGAGATTAGGATAAAAAAAAGGTTTATATAATTCCTTTTCATATAGGGTATGGAAATATAGTTGGATGTTTGGAAAATTACAACTTATTCTATATTCTATATTTAAATGATTATAAAATTTTATTATGAGTCATGTATTTTTTATTATAATTACATGAGTCTATGATGAGATCAGTTATGTTCCTTCTAGATGTTCATGACAATTTCCCATAAATTGTTGATCCAAAATCCCTTTATTTCATTTATTTTCCCAATTAATGACAATGTCCATGTTATTTTTCATTATGAAATACTATATATTGGATATAATGGACTGGGAGGCATACAATCCATGATAGATCTGGATAGAGGGTTGCTGTTAAAAAAACCCTATATTTATTATATTGGGTAGGAATCCAATTTAAAATATGATAGTTTAGTCTTTATAGACCGTCTTGTTAATCCAGGGACACCAATTTTGTGGATAGTGAATTGAGTCACACATATACAACATGGTACATAAAGGAAATGGTAGAATTTCACAGTCCTAGATATTTAATATGTTTGTATACCATGGATGAAATTTCAAGACCACTTCTTCAAGAATTAATTCACCAATATTCTGAGTACCAAATGAGATAAATATCTCATAGATCTATTTCTTGGGATGCATAAGGGATTGATAATGCCACTCCATGTACTATATTTCATTGCTTCACTCATTCACATTGAGTTTAATGACTACTAGGGTTCATTATATTGATGATGTATAGAGTAATTAGATTGTGTCATTAATGGAAAGAATTATGTTTACATTTTTTATCCTTAATGAACCTAGATATTATTACCATATGGATGGAAGATAAGGTTAGTCTTTTTGACCATTCGGGAATTTAAGGTATGTCCAAGATTGGATCCTAAAGAATAATGAATGAAAATATTTGTGATTGTAATAAAAGTTGATATGGGTATGCACACCATGGTTGTGATTCTATTTCATCCAAAAATGGGAAGACATGTCTGTTATTTTATTAATCTAGTTGGTCTGATAAATTTTTCTATAGTTCAATTAACACACTTTGGATTATTAGTCACATAAAATGATGGTGTACCTATCATGGTGTTTCCATATTTATTCTCCACAATATAGTGTCTATGGTGATATGAAACCTCGTGGATTAAAAGATGGATCTCATGTAATACTATATAGGGGTGAACAAAATTCATTTGTCCAATGAGGTTGAGAAAAAGATGAAGGCACATAGAATCCAATGCATCTGTATAGAGATACATGGTAATGTTATTCATTTAGAAGTAATGTTAGAGTAATGTGATAATAATACATGCATACTACTAATTATTATCCTTCAATCTAAGATGATGGGTTTTCTGCCATTCATGATTCGACCATAGTAGTATCTACCTTAAAATATGTTTTATTTGATTAGGGTTCATAACACTAATTTATTTATTTATATTTGGATTGTGACATAGATTTTATTTTTATGTTAATTTCTAGTATTATTTCATTATTCATTTCAATAGGCATGGGATATAAGGGAATTTAGATGTTCTTGGGGTGACATTATAATTAGTGCCAATGAGAATCATAGGAATTTCATCATGATAAGGATATATAGTTTAAGTTTGATACATAATATGGATTGGTTAACACACATTAAGAACAAATTGATTTCTTCCATTGGTGGTTATCATATATGTCAATTGATATAGAATATAATACCAATACAAAATATTCAAATTTCAAGAAATTTTAAATAAGACCTAAAAATATATTTTTTTAGAAATGTATGATGATTTTTTGGTTGATTTATTAGGATATAGGGAAATGCATCAGAGATTAATTCCTATTCTTTGGGAAAATATCATGGTCATTATTTATAATAACTTATATAATTTTACACTTGATAAGGAATTATGATATATCACATGAGGGGTATATAGTATAAATCCATATATCATCATATTATGTCTTTTACAGTGCTTTGATATTTGGAGGATCAACATAATTACATTAAGGTGAAGGTATTTATTTCCCCTAAATATTCATCATTGGGGGCTACATTTAATTTTCATGGGATATGGTTTATTGAGTTTATATCTATATTAATAGAGGATGAAATATTTGATACTCAATAACTATAATCCCTTCCCCAAAATTAATGACCTATTGGACTATCTCTGGGGATCCATTTTGTTCTCTAATTTCAACATCAGGTTGGGTTATCATTAATTGTGGCTGAGGCCTTCAAAAATTCTTCAAATAATTTTTTTGAGTAAGTATATAATATGTGAGTATCTTCTGATTTATTTCCATAAAATAAATATGCTTGATGTTTTTTATAGTCATGGGGAATTGGTTTTACTATTCATATCCTAATTCATTTATGGTATTCTTTTTCAATGATATTGTAGAGTATCTCTAATGTGAAAGAGAATTATCACTATTTGAATTTTTTTGGGAATACTCTAAGATAATATATTTTATGAGAAATATTTAACTTTTTTATTGAGATCAATGCGTTTTGTTTCTTGGGTAATGTTATATAATAGTAATATATATCATTGGACCCTTATAAGTCAACAAAAATTATTCATTCAAATAAAAAATAACTTTTTAGAGATTAATATTTTTCAAGGAGTTACAAATTACTGTATACTGTTTATTTTTTTACTTCATCTAAATGGAAGTTTTAATGATTTTAGTAACCATGATGTGGTATAAATTCATGTGATTTGATTATATTGACTGATATTTTCATTAGTTGTGGGTTAGGATGACATCTAATTTATTTTTAACATTACGTGGTATGGGTAAGAATTATAGCCACTATTTTGGTGCATCGATCAATGAAATTAGAGATATTATTATATATGAAATGTTTTTTGTCATCTATTTTTTGGGTAGTTGAGTACACATGAGGAGAATTACAAAAATCATGACTTGTATTTATTCATGTTAGTTTATTAGATATGGATTTGGTATCAATACTTATTGGGTGATAGGATTAGTGTTTATAACAACTAGAATATAATTATAATTTATTTTCATAGAGTGGTCTAAACTGTGGATAGATTATTTGTGTTGAATACCTAACATCCTTTGATTTTGAGATGGAATATAAAACTATATGGTAGAATATTTTGGATAATGTTTTGAGTTGGAATACCCCATCATAGGTGGTGTAGGATGAGAATAGTGATTGGTAGTTGATGAACTTTTTAACTAATATCCACCTTTAAAATCTTGTGTATTTGAGATGGATGACCTTACTACCTATGACCATTACAGCCTCACTTATTGGGAGGGAAACATATAGTCATTTCTCATATTCGACATGTTAAAGTATTATATAAATGATATATGGTTTGGATCCACCACATCATT
Source organism: Viscum album (assembly GCA_963277665.1). Lineage (NCBI taxonomy): Eukaryota > Viridiplantae > Streptophyta > Magnoliopsida > Santalales > Viscaceae > Viscum > Viscum album. The sequence goes on along the minus strand of OY728135.1, from coordinate 1,539,600,418 downwards.
GCTTCTTAAATTTTAATGAGATTCATTATTTTCATAATTGAGTTGCATTTCCCATGAGAATGAATGAAGAGTTCATGTGGGATCTATATTCCTCAATATGGGAAGTTCACCTAAGGCTAACCAAGATGTATCATGACTTTTATATGCAATACCAGTTATGCATGTTGAAGAAGTATATTATATATTTTGTTTCATAGTGCATGTCATATCAAAGGGTTAAGTATGAGCAACAATGACCAATGTGAATTCTCTAGACACCCGCTTTCCAGAGTTAATGTTAGATGATGTAACGATGTATTTCATAAAATGATTACAATGATAACCTTAGGGAAATTATGAAAATGGTTTATTTTGAACCAGTTGACCAGTATCACTAATTTTATACTATATTAGTATAAATACTATTAATACCCTAGAATGAATTTTGTATGAGAGATAGTTCATCTCTATGGGGTTCCTAAGAGAATTTTTAAAATTTTGTATTTTTTGATCTTATTCTTTTTCAAGTATTTGTATATTTTTTTGGCATTTTGTACAACTTAATCACAACCTATTTTCCTTATAAATACATCTTCATTAAACATACCATTCATAAATTTATAAGGAAATTGCATTTTTTATTTTAGCAGTTTATTAGATATGAATCATTATTCAGGTGGGGTAACCTATAAAATATGTTACCAAACATCAATCAATATGATTTATGGAGACCTTGTATAGTAGTCCATGTCAATCAATTCTCTACTTGTTAAAATTCGGGGATTTATTTTATTATTTGGTTGAGTCTCAAGTGAGATATTTACCCTAAAAATGTAGTGATATTTTATAGACTTATAGTATATACCTATCATGTTTGAGGATGGAAAAAAAGTTTTATTGAAGGGTTTTTCCCAGTTGCGACATTTTAATTTTCAAAGGTATATGAAACTATTGTCTAGGTATATGTGTTTCAGTGATGTAGTTTGAAAATAAGAACCATGGAATAACAATTAGAACTTATTTATATTTTAATTTTATTCCCCATGTATTTATGTTTCTCAACTAAAATTTTACCACCCTCATAGTTATTGTGGAATTAGAACCAATGATGTTGAGATAGATAATTATGCATTATTTAGGTAAGACCTATTCATATTATGGATCAAAAAAAAATATAATTCATGAAAAGATGTTACCTTGGGATGTTTGATGGATGTTGTAGAAAAATCATACCAAATAGGTGATTTGAGCGAAAGAACCTGATATACGAATGAAGTAGTTGTATTTTATTGAAACTGATAATCAGTAAAGTATCTCACTAATAAGTAACCCTATAGTGTTTAGAATGTTATATCTATCAGGAATTTGAGGTATTATTTTGATTTATTTTCCTTAATCCTCCTCAATCCTAGAATATTTGGGATATATAAGATGCTGGTAGAATCTCAGGTTTGAAATTTCAAGCGATGGGGCTATAGGATTAAAATATTTTCAGTATAATTTGTTTCCTCACGGATTTTGGGGATGACCTCCTGGACGGGAGATTCAAACGTTCCGATCGGTTTCTAGCGGGTTTGTTCGTAGAACCGGAAACATACAATGATTCCACATCCGTTTGGACCTACTTTCCAAAGGTAGGCGCTCATTAGCTTGTGGACTGATGAGGCTTAGGAATTTGCATTGGTCGATAGGATGGGAGGTCGGACTCATCACACCTTTTTGAGGGGAATTATTGTCTACTCCGGGACACTCTTTATAGATTTAAGTTATGTTCGTGAATCCTTATTACATTACCAAGTATAAAATGTGCTTTCCTTTAGTTTTAACAATAAATGATTAAATATGCACGAAATTTAGAGAATATTTTATATGTATTCGAGGTTCTTCATCAATAGAGAATCATCTATATATGTTTAGAGATTCTTGGTCAATGGTATCCTTCAAAACATTTATATAAAAGTCTCTTGGTCATTATGATGACCAGGCTGGTTTTAAAGCCACTCAGTGGGGCACATGAAGTTTATCGTCATTCAGAAGGACAGGGATTATTTCAAAGTTGGGATCGAACCCAAAAACGGGCTACCTACGTATCCTTTGTTTTGAAAAAGGAATCAGAACCCACGTAGTTCGAGTAATGGAGTATGATGTTTATGATTGATGGCTCAAAGAAGAATTTCATAATTACTTTTACACTCTAAGCTCATGTGAGTCATGCTCGGTGTGAGAAACAAGAGGTATTGGTAAAAATTAGACAATTGTGCCATGAAAGATGCAATCATAAGAATTTGTTTGGGGCTTATGTATGTATGACTGCCCAGATAGATGAAGGTTTAGGATTCACTTTTAGGGGGAAAATCCATGAACAGGGTCCATAAAGTTATATGTGCTTCATGGAGATTTGAATACTCTAATCTTGGGGCTTACTCCTAAGGAGGATGCCCAAGTTAGGAGGGGCCTTATGATTGGGTTTTACTCCTGAAAAGGAAACCCAAATCAAGGGTAAATTAGGACTGGTTAAGAGAAATTTAAGGGGGCTTGGGGTTTACTCTTGAAAAGGAAACCCAAGATTATGACTGGGAGTTACTCCTAAAAAGGAGGCCCAGGTTAGGGGACTTGGGGCTTACTCCTGAAAAGGAATCCCAAGATTATGACTGAGTGTTATTCCTGAAAAGGAGACGCAGGTTAGGGGACTTGGGGCTTACTCTTGAAAAGGAATCCCAAGATTATGACTGAGTGTTATTCCTGAAAAGGAGACCCAGGTTAGGTGACTTAAGGTTTGGGGCTTACTCCTGAGAAGGATGCCCACATTTTAGGTTGGGGCTTACTCCTGGGGAGGATGCCCAAGTTAAAGGAATTAAGGTTTGGGGCTTACTCCTAAGGAGGATGCCCAAGTTAAAGGATTATGATTGGGGCTTACTCCTGAAAAGGATGCCCAAGTTAAAGGATTATGACTGGGGCTTACTCCTGAGGAGGATGCCCAAGTTAAAGGATTATGATTGGGGCTTACTCCTGAGGAGGATGCCCAAGTTAAGGATTCTCTCATCTTAAAGGATGAGGTTGAATGAATGAACTCTCAATCTTTGGTGAAATAAGGATATTTAAATCACTAGGTTTTGAGAGATATTCCACAGAATTCTTTTCAGATAAGGAAGTTGAATCAAGAAATCATGCCATAAATGGCTTTGAAGAGTGTCTTGAAGACTGAATCTTGAAAAGAAAAAGGTGTAATGGCTTAAGAGGGGTAAAATGGGCAAGATGGGCACCCAAAAAGGTAGGGGCACGCAAGTCTTCAAAGGCGCGCAAGTCTTTCGTGGGCGCGCAAGTATTGGTCGCGCAAGTATACCTGCGCGACATGTGGGGTACTTGCGCGATTTTCAACCAGTATTAGAATACTTGAGCGACTCCTTTTTAATCACTTTAGAATCCTCTTGAGGTTCTTCCAGAAAAGGGACGCGCAAGTTATATTGAAGCAATAAAGCGGCGCGCAAGTGTTGATGAGTTTCAACACTTAGGCCTTCCTTCTTCTCTTTAGATCTTCCGTTCTAGGTAAGAAATTACCTTAGAAGTGTTCCGGAAGCTTTGAGAAGAGACTTGGGTGTCGGGAGCTTCAATTCGAGTTTCTGGAAAAAGATCCTCCGAATGGGGGTCCACAGGGTCTATTTATAGGCAGGAGAAGACCCTGGGCGGTTACCGGGCGGTTACCACTTAGGTCGCGCAAGTCACTTGCGCGACCAAGAGCGTCGCGCAAGTACACTTGCGCGACAGTGAGATAACTTGCGCGGTGCAGTTGCTGTTGATCCTTTGTTCATGCCTTTGTCGATTTTTGATGTTTTCTTCAAAGGTTGAATCACTTTGAGCTCAGATATTCCCTTTTCCGATCTTTATATTCAGTGACGAAAGGAGCGTCAACAAAAGTCCCCCCTCAGAGTTGGATCCGGAGAGAAATGAGGATTTTACTCTGAGGAAATCGAATTCATCCAAAGGAAAAGGGTGGCGCGCAAGTCTTCAGGGCACAGAGGGCAGCGCGCAAGTTTGCGTCGCGCAGGCCTTAAACGCTCTGGGTACGGCGCGCAGATAGGCTTCCTGGCCTATAAATACACCGCTTTTGGCTGTGGATAACATCTGATCCCGAATTTCTCGAGCTCTCGCCACGCAAGTCTTCCTCGTCGCGCAAGTCTCTTTTTCCACTGTTTCTTCGCTGCCGCGCTACTCTCAAGGTAATAGGGCTTGCACGGTGATACATGCATGACAGAAACTTGCGCGGCACATGTAACACTTGCGCGACATCTCCATACTTGCGCACCTTAATGCCTTAGCCATTTTTTTCCAAATTATTTCACAAATTTTATGAAAAATAAACCCATTTAAGAGTTTAATTTATTCAACTTCTGTGAAGATTCAATGGATCTTAGACCTCGATTAATTGATGAACTGGCTAGAAAGCGGATAGATGATATGATGGACATCATTGGCCACGATTACTATACTGTCCAGGATAGTACTCTTCCAGATTTGGCTAAGTATCTGAAAAAATATCATCGCAACTTTCCTCAAAGCACTTATCTACCTTTGTATGGCTATGGTCATCTACAAGAAGTCATTATTCTAGAAGTAAAGAAATATCTTCCATTTTCGTGGTTTCAGAATTATACCAATTTTGCTTCAGCAAATATATCAGGTGGAGGAGTATTTCTAACTGCTAGAACAGTGGAGAAGGCTTATGTGATGCATCATAGCCCTTGCACAACAGATCTGAAAAATCATAAACCTGAGCTTCAACCACATTGTCATCCTTCAATCTTCTGAAATGCTCAGATGGATCAATCCAAAGGCTGGAAGAAAAGTTGGGATTTCCGTCCTGGGGGAGGTGTGAAGCCAACTTGGATGTGGGTATACTGGGTAAGACAGACTTGCGCAGAGTTTATCGAGGACCTGAAGAGAGCTGCAATATATGAGGCTGTCTGGGTTGGGCAAACATATGTTTACAGACATGATAACTTCGTGCCAGAGATACTCAGCCACTGGAGCCCAGCAACTAATTCTTTCCATTTGACTCATGGAGAAGTAGGTATCAGTTTGTGGGATGTCCACAAGATTTCAGGAGCTCCAATCTTGGGCGATATGTATGATGAATTCATTCCTCCCAAGGTGACTTGGAATGATTCAGAGAAGACTCCTGCTTTAGCTCGAGAATTATTTAAAATCTTCCACAGGCTCAAGAGTTCAGAGACCTCATTAACACATTTTAGAAAAGATATTCATCCGGAAGAATGGATGAATGTGTTTCTTACTGAGAAGAAAGGGATGGAGCCAAAAGAAAAAGGATCTAAGAAAAATAAATCCAAGGATACCAGGCCCAGACCTCCTACCACTTGTCCAAAACCTGAGAAGAGAGGAGCTCCTGGCACATTCTGGCCAACTCTAGAAGCAGGAGAGTTTGAAAAGTGGGGATATGAAGTGAATCAAAGAATTCCAAAGAAAACTCATCTGGCGGGTTTCTTGGAAATGTGGCTCAGTGTTTATCTCTTGCCAGTCAGGGATTCGAAGGGAGGCGTTAGGCCAGGGACCTTCATCATTGCGGCAAAGTTGGCTGAGGGAAAAATGGTTGGGTTAGCTACCCCCATTTTAGCAAATATTCACAGGATTTTACTTCACATCTTCCAGGGTAAATCTCCTTTCAGAATAGTGGGACCATTCCAGGTTTTGTGGGGATGGATCGCCACTCACTTTAGGACTTACAATGTAGAGAATGGATTACAAATTCCTGGAAGCTCTTTCAGACCGTCAGTGAAAGCATTCTCTGGAATTTCTCCCTTAGATGTTAATGGTTATGACATGAAAGTAAGGCTGAGCATGTTTAAGGAATTCAACTTCTTTCCCTATGGAAGTCTGCCATCCGGGCAGTTTGTTGATGATGGGACAGCCCATTTGGATTTGAGGGCATACATGCTAGCTTGCAGGGATGGCGTGTTAGTATCCAGGATTGATGGAGAAATCATATGTGAGGCCTATGCTCCATATAGATTTGCACGCCAATTCAAATGTTTGCAACAGATTGTTGTATCCCCTCTGGTATATGTCAGGTTAGAGAAACATCTGATGGTTTCTTGACAACAATGGTTGCTGACATCAAGAGAGAAGACTAGGGCGGTTTTTGATCTACCAGTTGAAAAAGCGGCACATAATCTGACTACATTTTATGCCGAACACTGGATAGAATCATACCCCAAAGGGATATTGAATCACCCAGTATATCAAGTGGGAAAGAGGAAGAGGACTGTAGAGAAAGAAACCCTTCCTCATGAAGGTGACGCTTCTCCACCTGAAATAGGTTCAACAGACTCCTCTTCTAGAACTGATTCATCGGATTATCACGATGGGGATGATGAGGCACAACCGGCAGCAAAGCGGTTTCGTTCCCGATATAATCCTCCGCCCAGAATTAAAAGACCCACTCCATCAACTCCTGGTGAGTTATTTCATTGTAGTAATTTCAATCACTGCTACTTTATAAAGTAATAAGTCTTACATTCTTATTCTCTATCTGTAGTTGCAGGAGCGGGGAATAAATTAAAATCAAAAATTGTAGGACCTTCCTCACAGCCTTTATATCTAAGACCAGAGGCTGTTCAGCTATGGTAGAGCTTATACTGTGATACTGAGACCGCCTGGCTGGATTTGTGTGAGGGCCTACAACTTCTTGGAATAGGAAATCTTGTAGCTTCTAAAAATCTTCAATACGGAGATAACCCCAATGAAGTGCGAGCTTACATCAGAGAGCTGGAAATGCTCATATATGCCACTGATGACTCGGTTCCTATCACCAGGCGGGTGAAGGAAATGATTGATCGTGGCGCCACTGAGGGGGCTGGTGGTTCTGGAGATGAGGAATGGCAAGAGTACGTGGCTCCTGAAGATGTAAGTTTTCTTTCCTTATTTTCTTTGCAACTTGATTTCAGTTGAATCTTTGTTACTTAAGGAAGTCATTTTCTTCATCTTGCAGCTTGCAAAGAAAGGAACTGGGGTTCCTTCTCCACAATATAGCCCTGGTGGTACTGCTATCGGGGCTGCTGCTGATTCTCCTCGCGAACCAGGCGAGATATCTCCAGGCCAGCAGGCCATGAATGAGGCGCTGGACATAGCCTTCCATTCGCCAATCCAAGTGCCAATAAGGGAGACTACTGATACTCCGAAAAAACAAAAGAAGCCAAGGCAACGAAGGAGCAAATCCATAGCTAAACGTTTCATTAGCAGTGGTAAGTCCTTCGAACAATCATGAGTTTATACCCATAATCATATGGTTACTCATATTTCTTAGGATTGCAGGGGCTTCTTCAATTTCCCCCTTGAGGGAAGGGACTGACCCTCCTTCAAAGGTTGTGGAGGGTGTTGTAGAACAATCACAGACCCAAGCGGACTTGGTTGCTCCTGGAGAAGAGCTACCATCCATTCCTAGTATCCCTCCTACTACTGAAGATGTTGTCCAGGGTCAGGGGTTGCAGGACATAATTCGGCAAGAAGATGTAGAAAATGCTCCCACTGGTGAGACTAATCAAGATTCTGAAGTATCATTGGATGAAATGATGAATCAAGGAATGACTTTTGAAGAATTTTATGATCATGCTAAGTTGTCATATGATTTAGAAGACCTTGGGCGTGAGTGCTACCCTTCGCCCAATTTTTTTTAAAAAAATATACTTCTAACCATGATGGAAAATAATATGTAGTTTCTTCCGTAGAAGCCGCTGAACTGCCAATGCCCGAAGAGGGTGTGGACACTGATGTCAACCCTATCATTGCAGAAACATTAGCTCAAGTAGAGCTAAATCCAATAAACCCTCCTGAGACCCATCTTGAAAATCCTGTTGAAACCGGGAAAGATGGGGAAAAGTCTTCTCAGGTTGTTGAACCATCCTTGGGTAAGGGATAACAATATTTGTGATTGTACTTTATTCGCAAGACAATCTATTCTTTTGTTATCCTTTGAAGCTGACTAAACCTTTCAATTAATCATGCAGGACCATCAACTGCAATGACTAGATCCGGAGATGAGGCCTCAGCCTCTGCCCCAACGGGAATTGAAAGTGAAGAAGCACAAGTCAGGGGGGAAAGAGCAGGACAAGGCACTTCCTTAAGCGCGCTAATTCCAGATTACATACCCCCTTCTGACGATGATATTGAATCAGATCCAGAGATGCTTAAAGCATTCAGCTTTTCACGATGTAAGGCATGGAAAAACATATGGAACATCATATCTGGGGTTCCTTTAGAAGAGCTACCATCAAAAATTTCTCGATTGTCATCCCAATTTGTTATACTGGGACTTGGTGGTTTTGGGTATGAAAAGATCCATGCTACGGTGAAACAGATCATTTTCAGGAGGGAGCAAGTGCAGACAAGTCGCGAAGATTTGACCAGAGTGAAATTGTCAGTCAACATAGGCGAATTTGAGGCTGCGATATCCCAAGCTAAAGCTGATTATGCTGCCAAGATGAAGGATCTGAAGCAAAAAATCAAAGAAAAGGTCGTCCAGCAGGTGCAACTCCAGCAACAGTTAGATGTTGTTACTGGGGAACTTGATCAGCTTAATAAATCATTGGATGAAACTCATATGAATGGCATGAAAGCCATCGCAGATGCTAAGAAGGCATTTCAGCAAGCTTAAAAGAGTGAAGTTGGTCAAGTGCACGAGCTTCAAGTAACTGCTGATAAGGCTCAGGGTGCTATACATCAAATGAAGACTTATGTTGAAAATCTTCTGTAATTCTTAAAAAAGAGAAGAGACTCCAGTCTGTGGATGTCTTTCTATCTCCTGTGTATCAATGAAAAACACTTTCGTCTTCAATCATTTGTACCTGCATTCTTTCATTACCTGCTTCAAATTTACTTAAGCCAATGGGCCTAGTAAGCATAGTTTGATTTTTACTAGGATTATTACAAATAATCCTACAAACTTTGAACCTTTTAATTGCTCAATATTACCTAAATCATAAAAAAATGTATATTTAGTGAGCTGGAACTTGAATTTTATTCAGAGTTCCTTTGTCTTTTGTGTGGGCAGTTTAAAGTCATGCACGCCAGACATAAAGGGGCTAATGTTTAAGGTCGAAATAGCTTTGACCAAAATGGATTAAAATGGATTCAATTCCTTGACAATTTATCTGAAAACAAATTACCATACTCAAGTATGAGAGAAAATATGTAAACTATGGTTTAAGAATATTTGAATCTGAGGAATGATATGAAAAAGAGATAAAAGGCATTAGAAGAAGTAGTTTCCAAGAATGAAGTTACTATTATTTAACAAAACCCGTTAGGGGGTTGAAATATGCAGGTCCACCTATGGGCATTGGCTGCATGGTCAAATAAATAGCATCTTTCAGCTGACAAGTCTGTTATGTGGACTGTTTATGCAAGGCCACTTATGGGCACGTGCAGAATATTCAGCAAAAGAACTCCCTGAAATTTACTTTCTTAGTGCTAAAAGCCAGTGAAAGTTTATGGAGATTCAAATTTTCTAAAGTATAGAGTTTTTTGTATGGAAAGAGGTACTTGAATATGGAGAAGATATTTCCGAACAAGAATATCGAAGAATTGGATGAATATTACTCCTACGAAGGTCTGACCCAAACGTAGGGAAGAAGAATAAACCATAGACTTGAAAACTTTCAGATCATGAAAAAGGATATGGGACAAATATGTTAAGGATGGCTATTTTTTGCGGATCCCTACATACTGTCGTTTAAGACAAATAAGGACAAAAGAGGAATTCTTACCAAGAATGAAGTTACTATTATTTAACAAAACCCGTTAAGGGGTTGAAATATGCAGGGCCATCTAAGGGCATTGGCTACATGGTCAAATAAATAGAATCTTTCGACTGACAAGTCTGTTATGTGGACTGTTTATGCAAGGCCACCTATGGGCACGTGCTGCATAGTCTGGCAAAAGAATTCTCAGAAGTTTGACATTTTTGTGATTAGAAGTCATGAAAAGGGTTATGAAGATCTGAAAATATTTAAGGTTAGGATTATAACACATAAATATGGGTATTGTCCAATGTATATAGAGATACATAGGTCAATGAAAACCATAATCATGTTGTGGCTGGGTCCTGAATTGAAATTTTGGACTTCACTACGTATCTCATAAGAATGAGAATCAATCCATATGTAGTTCTTGAAATGTATTTTAACGTCATACAGGACGAAAGTATGAGAAATCTTAGTTTAGTGTCATAGAATTCGGACCATAATAATGAATACACAGTGTGTGTTTTCATGAGGACTTTTCAGCCAAGGGACTGAAAGTGAAATTTGGGGTTAGGCCCAAAAGACTTGGGGCTGGATTCGAGGGATACTCGAACGTTCCTACGTATCCCATAAGGATGGGAATCAAGCCCACGTAGTTCTAGAATTACCCTTTGTACAAATTTGGTTCGTACATGTGAAGGGTGAAAGGGGACTTTAGTGCAATGATGGTTTAACCTCAGATAAAAAGTTTAGGCATTACCATGTATGCACGTAGTCTTTTGAAAATGAAACATGATTTAAAAAAATCAATGTCAATAATGGTTCCTTCTCAAATGAGGAAATCAAAGAATATTGTAGTTTATTGTCGTACCGGACAAAAGTGTTGTATAGTTTAACGTCGTATAACAAGGACGAAAGTAAATCAATGTAAAGATATTGATTCCAGGGGCGGTTTCACGAATCAACATCATATGAGATGGTGGTGAACCGATGTGAAGAGATTGTTTTTGGGCTTGAACCTTGGGAGGCTGCCTACATACCCAGCCTGGAGGGCAAGGGTCAAAGTCCGTGTAGTTCAATTAAAGAATGAATTAATGATCAAGTTGTTCTTATGGACAATTATCTAATAAAAAATGTTGTTGGGACTTACACATGGTTAGTGGCCCAAAGGGAGTGTTATGGTTGATTTTCGCTCTAAGCTCACGTGAGTCAAACTCGGTGTGAGAAACAAGAGGTAATAACAACCTTAACGATGCACAGTTTAATGTCATGTAGGACATAAAAAAGGGACTATGCAGTTTAAAGTCTTGCAGTTAGGACTATTGGTGCTACATAGTTTAGTGTCATGTAGCAGGGACAAAATACAGTTTAATGTCATGTAGGACATATCAAGGATTTTCTGTACAGTTTAGCGTCATGTAGTTAGGACGATGGGGATAAAATAGTTTAACGTCATATTGGACGAAAGGGGGACTGTGCAGTTTAATGTCATGCAGTAAGGACAAAATAACACACCATTTATGTCATGTTAGACGAAAGTGCGAATAGTTTAAGGTCATATGCATGGATCTTGAATGGTGCAGTTTAATGTCATGCTAGACCTTTGATGATTATATAGTTTAACGTCTTTCCGGACGTGAGGGACTTTTATACAGTTTAGCGTCATGTAGTTAGGAAGTCACAGTTTAACGTCTTGCTGGACATAAGGGATTTGCAAATAGTTTATGGTCATATACATGAACCAGGGATGATGCAGTTTAAGGTCATGTTGGACGGTTTAGGGAACTTTTTCACAGTTTAATGTCGTGTGGGATGAAGTTGCAGTTTAAAGTCATACTGGACCATTGCTGTATAGTTTAACGTCATATAGCAAGGACGAACTGGTGCTGTATAGTTTAAAGTCATGTAGCTAGGACTAAGGTGAACCAATATGAGGATATCAGTTCTGGGGACTTTTTACAGTTTAACGTCATGCTGGATGATGAAAGTGCCACACAGTTTAATGTCATGTTTCTAGGACACAATATAGTTTAATGTCATCTCGGACAAATAAGGAACTTATGTACAGTTTAATGTCATGTAGATAGGACATAATACAGTTTAGTGTCATGTAGGACATAATATGAACTAATGTGACTGTTTTGGATCTGGGAACAATATTTTGTGTTTATACAAAATACTTCTTCAGAAATCTGGCATTAGTTGGAGTCGTGATGTGTTCTCCATCCATTGAGATTAGAGAATACGCTCCATTGGAGTAGACCTTATGTATTGAATAAGGTCCTTCCCATTTTGGTTCAAGCTTGGGAGGCTTATTTCCTGGTATCATTGGTGCTCTGAGAACCAATACCAATTCTCCCTGAATGAATGAACGAAGACGAACTTTTTTGTTGAAAGCTCGTGCTATTCGATTCTGATAGATTTCCATGTGGTGCAAAGTGCACAATCTTTTCTCATCTAACTGTTCCAATTCATTCAACCGCTTTTGGGATTGCTCATCTGTAGATAACTGATCACAAATGGCTATTCTGAGTGAGGGAAATTGAACTTCAATTGGCAAGACTGCTTCTGTTCCATATACCAATGAATATGGAGTTGACCGCGGTGCATTGCGAGTGGTAGTCCGATAAGCCCATAAAGCATGAAAGAGTTTATCAGGCCATGCCCTCTTATCTTTATCCACCATCTTTTGCAGTATATTTGAAAGAGTCTTGTTGAAGGCTTCTATCTGGCCATTAGCTGCTGCATGATATCGAGATGAATGGTTGGACTTAATGTTGTATTCTTGATACAATTTCTTTACCTCAGAAGAACAGAAGTTGGTGCCGTTGTCCGTCAATATGGTATGAGGGATACCAAATCTAGTAATGATGTTAGACTTGATGAAGCTAACAATGCATTTTGAACTGACTTCTTTGAGAGGTACTGCCTCTGCCCATTTGAAAAAGAAATCAGTAGCAGTAAGAATGTACTTAAACTGCTTGGTCGTAGCTGAAGGGTAAGGTCCCACCACATCCATTCCCCATGTGGAAAATGGCCATGAGTATTTAGCTGTATGAAGCAACTCTGGAGGTTTATGAATGAAGTTGGAATACACTTGGCATGAATGACACTTCCTTGTAAAATTAACACAATCTTGTATCATTAAAGGCCAAAAGTATCCAAGCCTTCGAATTTGATCAGACAGTCTATGTCCAGACTGGTGGGCACCACAGACTCCTGCATGCACTTCTTTTATGACAGCCATTGTCTCTTCACCATCAATACATCTGAAGAGAACTCCATCAAAACCACATTTGTAGAGAATTTTCTCGAGGTGGTTTGGGCTATCATAAAGAGTAAAATTGACCACACGTCGCCGAATTTGTTCTTTCTCGGCTCTATCATGTTGAAGTGTTCCATTTTAAAGGTATTCCCTGATAGGTGACATTCATCCTGTAGTATGACCATACGGTTCAGGAATGGGACTAATTTCATTAATTTCCTCTGTTCTGACTTGAACATAAGGTGAAATTGCACGACGGTGGGCAATACATATGGTTGTCTCGTCCCGATTTGGATCTGCTAAAGCTGTGGCTATATTAGCCAGTGCATCAGCTTGAGCATTTTGTGATCTTGGGACATAAGAAAATGTCGGTTCTGAAGGGAATTCCGACATTAACTCTCTGACGTAATCATACAAAGGGATTAATTCTTCTTTTCTGATGGCATAATCCCCATTGACTTGTTTGATTACCAGGTCTGAATCACCTTTCACCTTTAAGTGATTCACTTGTGCTTGAAGCGCTAATTCCAATCCTGTAATGAGAGCTTGGTATTCAGCTTCATTATTGGTACCACCTTCCCACAACAAAAAGGAATAAGGTAACACTGCCTTATCTGGAGAAATGAGCACAATTCCTAAACCAACTTTGTTGAGTTTAGGATTTTCCATTTTCTTCCCTGTTGGACTTCTATAAGCACCATCAAAATACATTTCCCATGTTTGAGGACTCTCTTGAATAGAGAAAACTTCCTCATCAGGGAGTTCGATATATGAATATGTGTCTTCCACTGAAGGATGTTCATCCAGGAAATCAGCCAGAGCTTGGCCCTTAATTGCCTTTTGAGACACATACTGAATGTCAAACTGCTGTAGAATAACTGCCCACCTTGCCAGACGTCTTGTAAGCATTGGACGACTAAGGATGAATTTGAGCGGATTATTACGAGATACCAATTGGACCTCATGATGTTGCAGGTAGTGTCTCAGTCTCTGAACTGCAAAGATTAATGCTAGGCAGCACTTTTCAATACTTGAATATCGGGTTTCTGCTTTAAGCATAGTTCTACTGAGATAGTAGAGACTATTTTCATTCCCAGCATCATTCTTTTGAGCAAGAAAGTCACCCAATGATCGCTCTAAAGCTGTCACATAGAGGATAAGCGGTCTACCCTCAACAGGTGGCATGAGTACTGGTGGACTCAAGAGGTATTTCTTGAGAACATAAAATGCTTCTTGACATTCTTCAGTCCACTGGTAAGTGACTCCTTTCTTCAATAATTTGGTAGGGGGTAAACTTTTTCCTGCCAAATTGGCGATGAAATGCCGAATATAGGCTAAGTGTCCTTGAAGTCCTCTTAATTATTTCAAATTCTGAGGAGGTGACATACCAAGGATTGATTTGGTCTTCTCAGGATCGACTTCAATACCACGATGGCGTACAACAAAGCCGAGGAATTTTCCTGAGGTTACCCCAAAAGCACATTTTAAGGGGTTCATCTTTAAATTATGTTGTCGAAGCTTGTGGAATATGACTTCCAAATCAGCCAAGTGATTAGAACATTGTTTGGATTTAACCACCAAATCATCTACATAGCATTCAACAAACTTCCCTAAAAGAGGTTTGAAGATACGATGCATGGCGCGTTGATATGTTGCACCTGCATTCTTTAAACCAAAGGGCATCATCCGGTAACAAAACACACCTTGAGGAGCTCTGAAGGCTGTATATTCCTCATCTTCTGGGGCCATTCGGATCTGATTATATCCAGAATATCCATCCATGAAAGAAAGTACTTCATAGCCAGTCGTCGCATCAATTAAGAGTTCTATAATCGGAACTGGGAAATCATCTTTAGGACAATACCGATTAAGATCTCTTAAATCGATGCAAACCCTAATTTGTCCGTTCTTCTTCTTTACAAGGACAATATTAGCCAACCACTTGGGATATTGAACTTCTCTGACGAAGTTGGCTTTGATCAGCTTATCCACTTCAGCTTCAATTTTGGAAGCATAGGTTGGGTGTGTTCTTCTCGCGGCTTGTTTAAATCATCGATGTTCTTTTGGTAAACCCAAATGATGAGTAGAAACATTAGGATCAAGCCCAGGTATTTCTATATAATTCCAAGCAAAAAATATATTTATTTTTCTTTAGAAAAGAAATATACATCTCTTTCTCTTCAAGGGTCATGGCCGCACTAATTAAAGTGGGGCGTGGATCTTTCTCTGTACCTAGATTTATTTCTCTCAGTTCATCCACAGTGGTAGAGATACCCTCTTCAAATGCTGGAGGAGCATCTCTAAGATCTTCCTCTTCCTCTTCATTATGTGTTATTTCTTCCATTTCTACTTGCAAAGTAGATGAAAAAACGAAATTCTCATGATCATAAGAGATGTCAAAATTTTCACATTTTGAAGAAGAAGCTTCCATTTCTGACCCTATTAGTGATAAAGGGTCTTCTTTGGGAAATAAAGAGGAGATGATGGATTGAGTATCGACATCATTATTCACCTATGGTGTTGCTATAACTTCTTCTGGCCGGATTGGCGAAGTATAGACTTGTTGGATTTCAGCAGATGAAATGAAGACATCACCAATTATGCTTTCATCACTGTTTGGTAGGTTACCAATTTCTCCCATGTTGTCTGGCTCGATTTCCGTAACTGACATTATGGATCTTTCCATAAGAGTATTTTGATTTGGGCCTATTTTTTCAATTTGACTGATAGGTAACACATAATCTGTACTCACATGTGTAAATGGATTTATTGGAATTTTCTCCAACCCATATGAAGCATTAACTTTGGTAATTTCCTTCATTGTAGATTTTTTTTCTTCCCTTCATGTGATAAAATTCCGCCTCAATGTATTGAGACTCAAATGTCTTGAACGGGGAATTATCACCATACAATGTTCCAACTTGACCATCAAAATAGTATTTGAGACATTGATGGTATGATGAAGGAATAGTTGCATGATGATGTATCCAGGGTCTTCCAAGAAAGATATTGAAAGCTGAGTCTTGATCAATAATCATGAAATCCGAATTGGATACAAGATCTCCAAACAGAGTTCTGAGTGTAACTTCTCCCAATGGTTCTTGTTCATTTTTATCATATCCTTGTAACATCCTGGTAGAAGGAGATAAATCAGATTCCGTGAGGCCCAATCGACGAAGTGTACGAATGGGCATGAGGTTGACTCCTGAACCATTATCAATGAAAGCTCTTCGAACATCTACACCATTGACTTTTCCAGATAAGTACAAAGGTTTTATGTACCCATGCACAAAATAATATTCATCTTTATCAGTAAAAGATATCACTGCATGGAATTCTGCAGGATTATTCTCTATGTGATAGATTTCAGCTGCAGCAATTTCAGCTTCAAACTCCTGAGGACTTGACAAAGCTTCGATGAGTGCTTCCCGAAGATCTTTTGACAGATTCAAAGCATCCAAAATTGATAACTTGGCTGGTACTTGGGCCAAGTGTTTCAATATATCATACTTTTGATCTAGAGGTCTGCGTTTCCCAATAGGAATATGCGGTTTAGCAGGTACCTTGGAAGCAGATGCTTTGGAAGCTGATGCATCTTGTATTGAAGTTGGAAACATCCTTGGTTTTGGAAGATTAGACTGATTAGATCCATTTACTTGCTGAGATAAAGAATATGGAACCTTTAATCGGTCTTCCAAAATAACTGTGCCAAAACTGAGTTGGTCATTGGCAGAAGAACTTGCTTGTTCTTTTTGAGCTCGCTGAAGGGCTCTACCACGAGTTTCTGCTGCATATACAGTGCTAGCAGGGGTAAAATTAGAGTAGTGGCTTCGGAAAGATCCACGTCTTCCCCTGTATCCTGAACCTCTAGAACTTCCTCGGATTCTCTTATTTGATACATGGAATTTAGGCTCATCAAGACTGGAAGATGGATCTGTTAATTGAATCATATTAACAGAACCAAAGATTAACTCTTCGTATGATAAAGACTCTGCCTGGTTAGCCTGTTTAGGCTGTGCCGTTTGGTGGGATGGTGCCCGTGGCTTTGAAGTAGATGGCATGAAATCTGCCAGAGTCAAAGACAATTTAGGCTTTGATACATACTCATCTTCTCCTGATTCCTCTTTCTTTTTTGAATTGCGCTGCCCTTTTGAGGATTTGTCTTTTGATGGAGGCTTTACTGCAGCTTTCGTAGGAGACACAATTGGCTTCTTCAATTGTGTTCGAAAAATGGAATGGGTCCGATTGATTGTCTTTCTGACCATCCAATCATTATATTTTTTCGCAGTTTTGCTTTTGACTTCCTGCCACTCGCCTCCTTCCTCTGGATCTGTAGCAGTAATACACGCTACATGAGCTGAAGAACCCTTCAATTTGACTTGTCCCAAGTTGACCATCTTTTGTAGGAGGTCTTTAAAAACAAAACACTCCTGGATGGGATGCCCCAACATT
This sequence comes from Viscum album, assembly GCA_963277665.1. Taxonomy (NCBI): domain Eukaryota; kingdom Viridiplantae; phylum Streptophyta; class Magnoliopsida; order Santalales; family Viscaceae; genus Viscum; species Viscum album. The sequence goes on along the minus strand of OY728135.1, from coordinate 1,539,582,970 downwards.
TGATGGAAGGGACAATAATTGGGACGGTCTTCATCTCCTTCCTTGTTTGGCCTTTTGGGCACTGGTAATTGAACCAAATTATTTTCCAGATCTGAAATGAAGTAAGAGGAACTTGCTCACTTCGGAAAGAGTATGTTTTACTCTTCATATCCTCAAATTGTTTTCGTCGTTGATCTTTTTGATCATTTGGACGAAACAGCCTTTTTTTTTGGTGTTCAGGAGGTGGAGCCCTTCGAGAAGATGAAGGTTTTGAAGTAGAAATAGGTACAGGTGCTTGTTTAAGCATAACTGTAGCAGTTTCCGCTTTACCCATTCTCCTTCCTGGAGCTGATGGAATTATACGAGATTTAACCTTAACCTGTATAAGGGAATCTTCAATCTGTTGAGCGATTGAAGTAAGGTCTCGAAACCCTCCTGTGTATTTCACAGGGATCAATGGCGTGCGTAATTCATCACGCAAATTTTCCACACAGATTGGCAACAATTCCTCCTGAGGGAGTGCTAAACTCAGGGAATACGTTAATCCCTTCCAACGAGCAATGAAATCAGAGATTCTTTCATTCTCCCTTTTCTTGCAGTTTGTAAGATCGAAAACTGTCATTTTTGGCAAAGTTGAGCTAAACTGAAGAAGGAATTTTTGACGAAGATCCTCCCATCCGATGACTGACCGGGATTGCAAGCTTGTATACCAGACAAAAGCTGGTCCTTGCAAGGTTCGCACGAAGCATCTGAGTTTCACTGCTTCTTGCTGCTTTGGAGTTCCCATCATAGGATCACAACAAGACACGTAATGCGTCAAATGTTGTTCGGGGTGGCCTGATCCATTGAAAGTAGGGAAAACAGGGTTTCCAAAACTGGATGGAGGAGAAATTGAATTTACCCATTCAGGGTAAACTTTCTTTTCAGGTTGAACTTGCGCCCGTTTCCCTTCTATAGTTTCTAACCGATCTGTTAATGACTCAATAGTAGTTATTAACTTTTTAGAAACATCAGGTTGAACTTGGTTTTGGGTAGGTGCGATGAATGGATCTTGGACAGACGTGGTGGTTGGTGCTGCAACCGATGGTAGTGCTGTCAACCGTTGTTGTGTTTGACCCGTAGGATTAGACCTCTGAGGGTGTACTGATAAAGGAGGATATTCCTGATCCATCTCAGTAGTTACAACAAATTCCTTCGGCTGTCGGACTTCAGCATCCTTAAGAAGAAGACTAATCTGAAGTAGTTCTACATTCAACCTTCTTAATTCTTTCATTTCTTCCTCCTTTTGTGCAAACCTTTGCTCTAATGAGAGCGATTGACCTCCTTCATAGGAAGGGTGAGAAGTAAACTGATTCATTCCTTTCCCCTTATTGGATCCTTTTCGGAGAGGGGGAAGTGGGTTACTTGAAGGAATACTCAGATTTTGGGTAAGCCTTTGATTACGTGTGCGCACACCTTCTTCATTTAGGTCTGTGTGCGCAACTTCTTGAGCAGGAACCTCTTCGTCTGATCCCTCTGATTGAGCCTCATCTGGTGAATCAGCAGCAACGGCATTGATGAAATTAATGGATGCATATTGCATGGAATCCTTTCTATCAGCATTTCTGTGATATTGTCTTCTTCCATGTCCATGATGAGACATGGCATTCCGTTGACTTGATCCCTTAAGAACTTCTTGGAGAACCGTCACTTGGAGAGAATCTCCTGATAGCTTGGCTCTTCGTTCCTCTTTAGGCTTATTCCCTAATCGAGAGAATACTGATTTTCTCTGAGGGAGGGATTGAGGATTTGAAAAAGTCCCCAGTCCGGTGGACTGGGGATGTTCCCGCTGCTTCCGCTCAACTCCTCAAATCCCATTTGTTGACTCTGAGGGTTGGGTTAGAGAAGTCCCCAGTCTGACAAGTTGGGGTGTCTCTTGACATGCTATGTCTGAGATCTTCTTAAAATCTCTCTTGATCTTGCGAATCTTAGTTCGGAAATTAGCTGGATGCATTAACCTGTATAGACTTTTATCGCCTGGTTCAACAGATCGTTGGATGATTTCCGAAACTTCTGTCATCTGATGACGTGTTTGCTCGAGATGAGAGGCTTGTGCAATATTCTCGCCTGCTTGATGTAGGAGAAATTCAACAACTTGTTCTCTATATACTTGATTTTGAGAGGAACTAGTTAAAGCCTGTTCTTGAGAAAGCTTTTGATTATGAACAAAGCCCATTGACTGTGGCCGGCCATGGGCAATAACATTGCATGAGACCATTTTCGGTGGGCTTTGCTGACTGGAAAGCACAGTGAAATGTAGTGCTCTATGAACACCCCATCCTCTGATATGAACATCAGATGGAGCATTGGTAATTAACTGACGCAATTTTCTTAGTGCGCCAAGGCATGAACGTTGAAGGGTTCTTTGTTGCTTTTCAGCCTTCGGATACCGAGACACTGATAAAGATGCCAAATCAATCTGGCATTGTGACCCTTCTATTATATTAATATGATTTTCATAATCACCGTAAGATAATACTTTCTTCTTCAATTGACAAAGAGTCTTCCATATGTTGAGACGAATATCATGGATTCCATCATCTGTCAACATCTTTGGAATGTCGTACTGGGTGTCAGCCAAAGGCCAAAACATGACTGGTACTTCACCTTTTGCCAGTTTTTTCCTCATGTTCAGCATTTCCTCTTTATCATTAAATGAAGATTCTTCTACCTATCTGGACTAGAGTTGGTGTTTCCTTGTTTCTTCATCAGATTCAACAAGATTGGTAGAGAAATCACTATTCATGCTGGAAGATGAATGACCCAGGGATGGTTCGGAGAATAACCTGAACCCCAGGCTATCTTCTGATGGAGAAAGTGTTTCACCTGCCGATAGTAAAGCATCAGACTTGACTGGTTTTACGTTTGCAAGTTCCTCGAGATAAGAGGGCTTTCTCATCACTACATTGCCTTCTGAAAAATTTTCGAGACAACGTGAATCACTACTGCGGAGAGGACTTTCGCAGCGAAGTTCATCACCATGAGGAGGACCGTCATGATGGGTTACAGCAAAAGATGAAATCTCTTGCTCCTTGGTCTTCTGACCACACAGAGGGTTCCTGTGGCTCTCATCTGAAGAAGAAACTTTAAGATTGACCGAACTTTCATGAAGCAAGCCTTCATGAGGAAGTGTCTGCTGAAGACCTTCAAAATTAATGTTCCCGTTATTGATAACTGAGGGAGTAGAATCTTGAATTCCGACAGATAAATGTCTGAGGGCTTCAAGAACTCCAGAATCAAGCAAGGCCTTGTTGCAGATTGGCCTTTGATCTCCTGACTGTGCTGGGCGGATCTTTTTCTTAGATGCCTTCTTACTCACTTTAGAAACCACTTGTTGACGAAAGTGGTTACTCTGAGCAGGTGTATGTGCCTGATCAGGAAAGATGGTCAGGTTAGGCTGACGATCTCCACTCAAATCAAGTGTATGTGCCTGACTTGGTTGTCCGTTTGATATGGGAGAGTATGCCCCATAACCCTCTTGGACTGGAACAGATGTGTGTCTTTGTTCCGGAGTGAATCGTTGATGTGTCACTCCACTTCTAGGGATAGATTTATGTGTCTGTCCCTGAGATGATGATGAAGCTGTTATGATATCCTGGCAAGCATCCAGAATATGAGCAGGAATTTGCTTCTGCTCTTTCACAATTGACAAAATATGTTTGGTGACTTCAGCCGCCGGAACGGGGATATACGTCCATTCCGGGCTTGGAGTAGGTGTATGTGCCTGCTCCTGTCCTCCTTTTCCTGTCAGTGAATCCTGACAGTACTCAAGTGTGGAGGCAGAGAGTTGAGTCTGCCACCTGTTTGTCGTCGGGGCTTTCCGACTGACTTCTCCATGCGCTACCAAGCGAGACTGTTGGTAGGTTTGATTAGTATTAGAAGGTGTATGTGCCTGCTGATTATACTTCGCCAAACGCGGTTGAAGAGATCCATCATATGTAGTCAGACGAGACTGCTGACTAACTGGTGATGTATAAGAAGGTGCATGTTCTTGCCTATGGTACTCCGCCGGAATTGCCTGGCGAGATTGGCTTGATGCTGCCAGACGAGTCTGCTGGACATCAGAATTAAAACGGACAGGTGTGTATGCCTGATCGTTGTTCGCCACCAAGTTAGGTTGGTGGACTTCTCCGGAGATGGAAGGGATGACAACCTGCCCATTGTTCACCGAATTCCGTCTCTGGCGGTTCATCTTGCCTGCTCGGGTTCGAGGAACCTGAGCTGAATGCCTGCAGTCGGTACCCTCATCATGTTGAGGGCGCACTACCGCACGAGTCTGGCGGCTATTATTGATGGGATCCCTTGGGAAGGACTCTTGTCTTTTTGAATTAAGGTCCTGCGGGACCTACTCATTCACTTCCTCAGAGTAAGGGAGTGAATGGAAATTGCGTTCCGGGGATAACGACCCGAAACGGTTGGAGACGGTAGTCAGCACCGCCTGCTTCTTGATCGCTGGTTGTCGTTGTCCGGACGACCAGGTAGAGTTGTTAACTTGGAGGGCTTGACGAGCGGCCTCCAGAGTTGGGATAGTACCGTTGCGACGGTACTCCTTAACCAGTGCATTAGAAACCCAGCGTTGAAGACGCTGAGTTGGTGATGTCATCCTCAGAGCAGACGACGTTCCAGCAGGAGTAGCAGTATTGGTTTTCATAGCAGCAGACCTCACAGTAGAGGTGTTCACAGCAGCAGTATTCACAGAGGTGAATTTAAGGAAATCCATTTTGCAGAAGATCTTGAGAAAAAGAGTGTCTGTTCCATATAACAGACATAATCAAGATGAATCTGGCCACTGCATCTTTTGGATGAGCACATGTCAATGATTGATTTGTTGGCCCAAGGGGCCTAACAAATAAGAAGAATATCACTTTAACTTGGTTAAGGATTCACGTCGGGTTCACCATTTTTGTTTCCTCACGGATTTCGGGGATGACTTCCTGGACGGGAGATTCAAACATTCCGATCGGTTTCTAGCGGGTTTTTTTGTAGAACCGGAAACATCCAATGATTCCACATTCGTTTGGACCTACTTTCCAAAGGCAGGCGCTCATTAGCTTGTGGACTGATGAGGCTTAGGAATTTGCATTGGTCGAGAGGATGGGAGGTCGGACTCATCACACCTTTTTGAGGGGAATTATTATCTACTCCGGGACTCTCTTTATAGATTTAAGTTATGTTCGTGAATCCTTATTACATTACCAAGTATAAAATGTGCTTTCCTTTAGCTTTAACAATCAATGATTAAATATGCAAGAAATTTAGAGAATCTTTTATATGTATTCTAGGTTCTTCATCAATAGAGAATCATCTATATCTGTTTAGAGATTCTTGGTCAATGGTATCCTTCAAAACATTTATATAAAAGTCTCTTGGTCATTATGATGACCAGGATGGTTTTAAAGCCACTCAGTGGGGCACTTGAATTTTATCATCATTCAGAAGGACAGGGATTATTTCAAAGTTGGGATCGAACCCAAAAACGGGCTACCTACATATCCTTTGTTTTGAAAAAGGAATCAGAACCCACGTAGTTCGAGTAATGGAGTATGATGTTTATGATTGATGGCTCAAAGAAGAATGTCATAATTACTTTTACACTCTAAGCTCACGTGAGTCATGCTCGGTGTGAGAAACAAGAGGTATTGGTAAAAATTAGACAATTGTGCCATGAAAGATGCAATCATAAGAATTTGTTTGGGGCTTATGAATGTATGACTGCCCAGATAGATGAAGGTTTAGGATTCACTTTTAGGGAGAAAATCCATGAACAGGGTCCATAAAGTTATATGTGCTTCATGAAGATTTGAATACTCTAATCTTAGGGCTTACTCCTAAAGAGGATGCCCAAGTTAGGAGGGGACTTATGATTGGGTTTTACTCCTGAAAAGGAAACCCAAATCAAGGGTAAATTACGACTGGTTAAGAGAAATTTAAGGGGGCTTGGGGTTTACTCTTGAAAAGGAAACCCAAGATTATGACTGGGACTTACTCCTAAAAAGGAGCCCCAGGTTAGGGGACTTGGGGATTACTCCTAAAAAGGGAGCCCAAGATTATGACTGAGTGTTATTCCTGAAAAGGAGACCCATGTTAGGGTACTTGGGGCTTACTCCTGAAAAGGAAGCCCAAGATTATGACTGAGTGTTATTCCTAAAAAGGAGACCCAAGTTAGGGGACTTAAGGTCTGGGGCTTACTCCGGAGAAGGATGCCCACATTTTAGGTTGGGGCTTACTCCTGAGGAGGATGCCCAAGTTAAAGGAATTAAGGTTTGGGGCTTACTCCTGAGGAGGATGCCCAAGTTAAAGGATTATTATTGGGGCTTACTCCTGAAAAGGATGCCCAAGTTAAAGGATTATGATTGGGGCTTACTCCTGAGGAGGATGCCCAAGTTAAAGGATTATGATTGGGGCTTACTCCTGAGGAGGATACCCAAGTTAAGGATTCTCTCATCTTAAAGGATGAGGTTGAATGAATGAACTCTCAATATTTGGTGACATAAGGATATTTAAATCACTAGGTTTTGAGAGATATTCCACAGAATTCTTTTCAGATAAGGAAGTTGAATCAAGAAATCATGCCATAAATGGCTTTGAAGAGTGTCTTGAAGACTGAATCTTGAAAAGAAAAAGGTGTAATGGCTTAAGAGGGGTAAAATGGGCAAGATGGGCACCCAAAAAGGTAGGAGCGCGCAAGTCTTGAAAGGCGCGCAAGTCTTCCGTGGGCGCGCAAGTATTGGTCGCGCAAGTATACCTGCGCGACATGTGGGGTACTTGCGCGATTTTCAACCAGTATTAGAATACTTGAGCGACTCCTTTTTAATCACTTTAGAATCCTCTTGAGGTTCTTCCAGAAAAGGGACGCGCAAGTTATATTGAAGGAATAAAGCGGCGCGCAAGTGTTGATGAGTTTCAACACTTAGGCCTTCCTTCTTCTCTTTAGATCTTTCGTTCTAGGTAAGGAATTACCTTAGAAGTGTTCTGGAAGCTTTGAGAAGAGACTTGGGCGTCGGGAGCTTCAATCCGAGTTTCTGGAAAAAGAACCTCTGAATGGGGGGCCCACAGGGTCTATTTATAGGCAGGAGAAGACCCCGGGCAGTTACCGGGCGGTTACCACTTAGGTCGCGCAAGTCACTTGCGCAACCAAGAGCGTCGCGCAAGTACACTTGCGCGACAGTGAGATAACTTGCGCGGTGCAGTTTTTGTTGATCCTTTGTTCATGCCTTTGTCGATTTTTGATGTTTTCTTAAAAGGTTGAATCACTTTGAGATCAGATATTCCCTTTTCCGATCTTTAGATTCTGTGACGAAAGGAGCGTCAACAATAATAATTCACACAAAATGCATAATGGGTTTTCAATGAAATTTTGGTGGGAATGGGTTGTGGATAGAACCACTTCCCACTAAACTAGATTGTCAATATACCTTGGTAGTGGGTATAATCAATACATAAAATTATATATTTCTAGTGGGATCTCCCTGTTATTCTAAAGGGGACCCAATATCCAAAATTTATAATTGGGGAAATTTCATATTTTAGTTATTTCATTTCCATTTTATTCTTTGGTAGACCTATTCACACTCCCATTTTATTTTTCATTATTTATTAATCATTTTTGGAACCAAAAATAGTAGTTCTCTCTAAAATATTATAGTGTTTTACATTGAAATTCTTGATATGAGTCTTGTCCAAATAATCTCATAAATCATGTTGTGTCCTCCTATCTCTACATTATTCATCATTTTACCCAAATATTTGATGATAATTTCTTATAACTTGGAAATACATTGATTGATGTGAAATAAACCAACAATATTAAATAAGTGTGGTCATATTTGGTCTTGGTAGGTGGTACAGATGCATTTCCATTGATTTATGTCAATATTAATTCTTATGAGATTTGTGGGTAGCACCAACCATGATCACATGAACATAGTGGAAATTAAAATATAATTTTCCCTAAAATTGATATGTGTGTGTGTGTGTGTGTGATTCTTGGGACCATTAGTGGTGTACTAGTGGATGTTTATTTATTTCATGCTCACTAAACACTATGAACATTATTTAATGTATGCCAGACCTTATGATTTGCCCAAATTGATTTTCCATGTGTCATATGATGAAAATATAGTAATAAAAATTTACACCAATCCTATATAAAATTGGATATATTTATTATTAGCAGTGGTAAACATACATATTTTTTCCCATATAAATTTTGATATTCCAATATCCTTTTTTGGAATTTCATTAGAATGTGTTCATCTTCTTTTCCACATCCATGAATAAAAAAATATTTATTTTGTTAGTCCTTGGCATTAGTATTTAATATGGTTTTTTATTATAAAAACTATCCTATAATTATTTTAAATATTTGATTTATGATATGATAACCTAAAGGTAAATTAATATATTTATTTTTCATTTTATAAAATTATTATATCTCTATATGATTTTGGTTATGTGTGTTAATGGATAGAATATATTTTATTTTTACAGAATATATTTTGAATTTTATACCAATTGGTAACATTATGTTCTTGAAAAGGGATTATTGGCCTATTAAAGGGTGTACTTTGAACTAGATTTCAGTATTATTTCAGGATTTCATGACCAATTGTATCATGTTTCCAATGAAAATGGATTCTATTCCCATCATATTTTTTTGTTTTTGGGATGATGATTCATGTTAATTAAATGAAATTCCCATGATATATAGATGATTTTAGAAATGGGAGGTTGTATCTAGTTTTTATTATTACCATTGGAAGTGTTAAATACTACCTTTGGTTTCAATCTTCAATGGAATGGGTGTGATTATTCTTTATCTTTGTGGTTTCACAAGGTATGTGATGCCATCATAGGTGATGTTTCCTAGGGCTAATCAATTCATTTTCCCTTTAATGAAACCCATTTCTAGGTGTGATTCATGTTAACATAATATTTATGAGTAATTTTATTCATGTTCATAATATACATGTCAATTAATGATTCCACATATTATATTATGTTCTCTGAATTTATCCTAACTATTACTTTATTTTTTGGGATTATTATTCTCATTTCAAAAGGATAATTAATATTATTGTATTCCCACACTTATGATTAGTTTTTTTATATACCAAACATATAATGACTATTCTAATGATAGATGGGGATACGAACCTTCATTAAATATTTCATATATAGTGTAAAAAAACATGGGTTATTTAAAATATTTTGATGAGATATTTTAATCATGAATGTGACTCGAGTCATGAGTTTTAATGGATACTTAGGTAGTATGGTAATAGAAACCCAAGAATAGTCCAATGTGGGTAGCTTAAAACAATTTTATTTTTTATATACCATGGTTGTGACTCATTTATTAATGTTTCATCATTATAATATTTATATGGTATTACATCACTTCATAATTCACGTGTATATTACAGATTAATTAGGGAATTTTGTGATTGTGACTAGCTAGGTTGTGTTAGCACACTGTATGGTTTCATCCTGACCCAAGACTGTCACATTGTCATAGTTATAGATAAGTATATGTCCCGATAAAGAATGGGTGAAATGGTATATCCCTGTTTTCATATTTTTATAAGATATAGAGTGAACTAAGGTCTTGAGAATATAATTGTCTCTTTATTTTTCATTAGAAATCTATGAATATGGACACCCCATGGGTGGCCCGGCTTATATTGCATGCCTATCTAAAAATGTGGATTATCTCATCTTGCTTCAAAACATTTAATATTTGTTATTAGTTTTTTTGTTGTATCTGTAAACCAACATTATAATATTATTTCATTTTTCATTGATATTAATTTAACTTATACATTATCATTTGTACCAGATGATAATTTCACCAACTATTATGAGTACACCCATACTACTAGAGGATAACATCTATTGTATAGGAAGGTATTCTTGAGGTATGTTGAATAAAATACTCATCTCTGATGGAGATGAATTTAGATTGGATATGACAACCTAATATTTCAATAAATGATTGCCTTTAAATAAGCTAATATGTTCAATATCTTGCTCCATATGAAACATTCGACATAAAATAAACTATTATATATATATGAGAATGAATATTAAATCCTATAAATTTAATTTGAATGACTCAATAGTATCATCCAAAATATAGAATATTTATTGAAATAAAATATAGGGTTCTTTTAATATGAATGAAATTATTTAACTTTACCAAAAATGTCTAATAAGATCATTTATTTTGAAGAAAGGGGTTTTAAAATAAATTTCATTTTTTTCTGCGATATGAATTTGTATTTCAATAATCATATGATTAATGAAGAAATTTAGGTTTTATGTTAATAATTTTTTTAAAAAAAATTGGTTGGTAAATCATAAAAAACATTAATAATCAAAGTTTATATTTAAAAATGTCATTTTACACAGAATTTTTTTTCTTTATTTTAATTTATTTTAATCAAAAATTAAATATATAATTTTTATAATAATTTTTTAAAAAATAATATTATTTTGGATTAACATTAATTTATTTTTTCACTTAATAATTTTTTTAATTTTTCTAAGAAGAATTGGTTTTCGGTGAATTTTAAAAATTTCAGTTTATACATATAACATAAAAATTATGAAATTATTTTATTTTTTAATTCATTAAGAAAAAATTAATAATAATTAGTTATATTTAGTCACATTGTAATTAAAAAAATAACTTAAAACCCCATATTTCATATTTTAAATTACTATTAATATTCTCTCCAAAGTTATTTTAAATAAATTATTCACTTATTCATTAATGTTAACCTTTTCAAATGGATAAATTTAACAAAAATAAATTTATTATAATATAGAAATAGTAGATAAAACTTATAAAATAAGGAAAATTTTAATTCTATGAATAAATATTATGATACCATAAATAAAAACAAGTTACAATTGTAAAATATAAAATGATTAAAGTAATAATTTAAGGGGGGGAAAGGCTTGAAAAATCATAGAAAATTATATATAAAATATGTAATGAGGTGTTTCATTTATTTATATCTTCACTTGTCAAATATTTACCCATTTAGGAATCACATTTCATTTTTTACACATTCTCCATTTATAATAAGTTGAAATATTTATAAATATTTTGTTCTTTGAATTTATAAATATGTTCAATCACAACACCCTAATGAAGATCAAAATAATTTGATTTATTCCTAAGGCCAAAAAATTTTACATTCAATATAATATAATTTCACTCTGTTGAGATTTTAGTGAAATGTAATTTTCCTTTTTCGTCAATTTCTATGGAATCTATCATGGAAATATAAAATTCATCAACAAGGGTATTCATTTTTTACTTATATATATATTATAATTCTTTTTTTAAGTACGTATTTAATGAAATAAATATTATTATCAAATTATATTTTTTTCATATGAAAATAATTATTAACAGAATTTTATCTTTACTATTAACTATAATAAAATTGTATTTTGTGTGTTTTGAAGACTACCATGTCAACGATGTAACATGATTAATTTTACATCACCATAGAAAAATATTAGTATAAAAAAGTAATTTCATGAATAATTATTATATTTATATCATTTTTATGATTAATAAATTATAAAACAAATTACACTTTCTCATGTTCTACAGAAAACCAAATCATCTTCCATGAATACATTTGAAGCACAACCTCCATAGAATGACTGATTTTCATTTTCCTTTTAATAATCACACTTTCACAGATGAAAATTACTATGTTATTGAAGAATAAAAATTATTTTTATTATATCAATATGTTTATGTTTTTAAGAAAAAGGGAACATATTACTAATTTGGACAATAAATGATTTTCATTAATTTATTCATTTAAAATGAGTGAACTAAGAGGAAAATAATCTATCTGTTCTGAGTAATGGATTTATAAATATTAATTTATATTTTTAATTTATAAATATTAAGTTATATAAAACTAATAATAAATATATATGTTCATTATGATTCATGTATAATTACATTACAATTAATCCATTCCATAATTATCCAAAAATCATGGTAGGTTTATGATTGGGTTGGTTTAACCCCTTATACAAATAATATAACAAATTTATATTATGGATGTATATGATAAATTATTTATCTATATAATATGATATATATATATATATATAATTTATTTTCATGGTTTTCTTAAGGATATAACATCATTTAACACCATAGTTAAGAAAACACCTCTCGTTCATTATGTATCATAGAAATATGATCATCACTAATTTCATCATCATAGTTTGAAACCATTAAGACTATGAAATGAAATTATTGAATTATAAAGTTTCACAAAGAACTATTAAGGTGTCATATATTATCCATTTTTTATGTAATAGTTAACAACAATAAATAACAAAACCTATTTTCTAAATCTAGTAAAATGATAAAATGTTTACTGACACCTAGTATTGAAAATAGAGATAGATTGATATATATATATATATATATATATATATTTGTGTGTGTGTGTGTCTTATAAATGTATAGTATAAATTTTTAATATTATGAATAAGGTTCTCTAATATTTATTTAATTAAATAAATTTAAATATTAATGACATTTTTTGTAAGTGAATAATGAGTCAGGAGAATAGTATGGGTTTTCATCTCAAATTAATCTCTTTGAGACGTGATGGGTATTATCCTACTAGTTAAATTTATTTCGGGTATATAATTTCAATTTTAGATAATATATAATAAATTATACTACAATCATCCGATTTTTTATTAATTACAAGCCCTCTCTTCCAAAGAGTTTTTATGAAAATGTTACTCAAGTATAAAGGGGTCTTTTATAGAAACAATAATTTTTTGATATATGTTTAGGTTATTCAGAATTTTATATTGAATTGTTTATTCACATCAAATGGATTCAAATTATAATAATTTTTATTATTAATGGAAAAAACTTATACAAATTAGTTTCATTCCCACTAATGTATTTTCACTTATTTGGTACACTAATTATAAGGATTATTTGTAACATTATATTCATTAAATGAGTAATGATCCAATATATTATACTGAATTCGAAATAGTTGGGTACATTTTAAAAATTTATTATAGTATGTATAATTTTATTTACTGATAATTATACAACATAAATCATATTTTTGAAATATTTTTTTCTTAAATGAGTATGTTTCTTGTATGATATTCTGAAAACTCAAGACTCTGTTCAACGAGATATATTATTTCATTATAAAATTCATTATTATATTCATAGGTTATCCCACCATAATATTTCATTATATCATAATTTGTTCACATATATCATTAAATAATGTAATTTTATATAACAAATTGTTTTTACTATTTTCACTATGTGATTATTGAACAAAATTATTTTTAAAATAAAAAAAGGGGATTTCCCTTTAATTTCTCTTATTTTATCATTTTACCCCTTAATATAAGATAAAATTAATGAAAATTTCAAGATAAATTGTTTTTTATTATTTTTATATGTAGAAGTTATAATAATATTTCCATTAACTTATCATAAGTTACTTTTAAAAGTGATATCTGAATATTTATTTTATGTCAATGTAAAAAATATTTTCTAAAAGAAATTCTATGTATTTTATTACATTCTCCGAATAAATTACAAGTTTACTAATACTAATATGGTTTCTACTTCACTATTTATAATCTAATATATATTAGTCTTTTTGGGGAATTAATTCATGGAATAAAACAATCCAATTAATTTTACATTGTGGGATGGTATTTTTCTATCATCCTTTTGAAATGACGTTTTTAAAATATGTTAACATTCATACAATTTTAAACTATTAGATGACATATAAATATTTTTTAACCATCCAAATTATTTATCTAGATATATTGTATGATAATGTTATTATAGTTTTGAATTATACATATGGCCTTTACTCAATAAGTTGTGAGCATAAAATTTTCCATACAATATATTGAATGGTATTCACCAAGAAAGAATGATTTTCAAATAAAAGGGGGAATATTATTGAAAATCCATATGTTTTTATTCAAATAGGTTTGATTATTATAAATTTGAATAGGTATTTTTTATCATCAATATTATACCAAACCAACCCAGTTACACATATCATTACATAATTTTTAATATAAGAATCCATTAATTTCCACCTAAATCGTTTGAGTAACAGTGTCTTTGGAAGAAATAGAACATAAACCCTTAAAATAAATTGAAACGTAAAATATTTATTTTTATTCTTCTTATTGAGATCCTAAAAATATTTAATCTCTTAAAATTTCATAGGACACATAAAACAGTAGAGTGAGATAAAATTCTAATAACGGAACAAAATGATAAAAAACATAATGTGTGAGTCAAAGTTATAACTCCATATAATTAAACATAAGGATAATGAGTGATCATATTGACTAAGACCATAAATAATATGGAATCATAAGATCATAGAAACCAAAAAAGTGTTAAAAACATATAAAATGAGATAAAATTTAGTCAAGGATGTCATGCTAGACAATATCACATGGTTAAAAAATTTAATAATGGATTATGTTTACTCACTAATCCCAAACATAATGTCTCATGAGACAAAACATTTAACCAATGAATTGGAATACTGTCTTGGGGAACCCATCATAACATATTTATTAGTATTTTTTCCAAAAAATTGAAATCAATCATATGTTATAAAAAATAATTATACATGGAATAAAATGTGTTTTATATATCTATCCTCATAAGAAAATGTAAACAGATTTTTTGAAGAAAGAATTTTATAAATGATCATTTGTCATATATTACCCAATCAACTGTAGAGATAATGAGCTAGGTATATTTGTTTGATATATATATATATATATATATATATATATATTAGGTGAAATATGTAACATAAATTTTTTTTTAATTGATGAAAATATCTTTACAAGATTACATGGATTATTTCACGTAGAAAATATCCTTTTCACATTGATATAAATTCAATTAAATATAAAATATTTAAAAAATATATTATTAAAGTAATTTAATTTTTATAAAAAATGTTGAAAATTTTAATGTAAAATTCAATGAATCGAGTGGCCGAGATAATAGAGGATTCTATTAATTCAATTTAATTTATAATAAAACATTCTTTTTAGAGTTTGTTAAAACTTTCAAGAAGTAACTTATTTAGAAAAATGATAGAAAGAAAATTTTTTATTCATTTTTTAGGAAAAGTAAAACATAGGTAAAATTGTCTTAAATAAATCATTTTAGGATTATAAAAACATTATTTAAAATATTTTAATGAAAAAGTACACCTCAAAGAGAAAAAATCCAGATCTAAAAAAAGATACCAGATTTTTATTACGTACAATGAACATTTTGGGAATTTCATTATTCAATTAGGGTGGAAATGGAAACCAAATATTTAATAGAATTCATTACTAGATGATGATAAATGATAATTGGTTCAATAGAAGAATTCCATATTATTTCCCTATTAGGATCCATGAATATAAACATCCCAAAAAAGAAAATAGATTATACCATAATGCCTCTACCACTTTGGTAACATTTGAATGAAACCACCTAAAATGATGTAAAATGAATTGTAACATAAAATAACATAAATGAAAAATGATTTATGATTTAAAATTTAATAAGGAAATTATATGAAATATATTAATGAATTTAGGTTCATAATAATACAATATTCTATAATAATGGTAAATGGAGTTGACATCCCTTACAAAGATTGTTTCATTGAATTCATAACTAATAGATAAATTGATTAAGTGTAAAAATTTGAAATAATAAAACAATAATAAAAAATATTATTATTATTATAATTAATTTAACACATAATCATTGTAGAAAATAGTTAATGAATTGGATGTATAACAGAATGAAAGGGAATTGGGTAAAGAAATCCCTTACCTAGGGTTTGACTCATCAAATGCATAATTTATCTTACTGAATAATAATGATATGATAATTATTTATTTTCATTAGAACCCTTTCAAGATTTTTCATTTTATTTTATTTATTACGATGTTATATTAATTTACATAATCAATTATATTCACGTTAGACATTTTCATAATGTTAGGTATATATTAACAAAATGACTTTGGTTGTTTGAATATGGTAAAACAATATATATTATCATTATTTATAGAAGAATATTCAATAAAAAATTATTATTTTTATAAGTTTATTATAAATTTAAAACCATCTATAAATATATTTTGGAAAATGAACAATGTTACAATCACAAAGATGGCGTGTCATACATAAACATGAATAACATTTCTATTATTATCAATCCAAATGGAAAGAAGGTAAGTATTATTTAAAAAATTTAAAATAATAATAATATTAAAAATAACTTATTATTTATTGAAATGATCTTATATATAACATCTATATTTTTTAGTGATGAAAAATGAATCAAATCACTTCATTGAGGTGGTAGTCCACACAAACGAATAAATGATGTAACGGCCAAGAACTCTAGAAATAAAATTTCCATTATTATGTTTATATGCTATAAATCACATAAAATCACTTATATAACACAATACAAACATTATAATTGATTAATGAATGATATAAGATATATTTAAATAATTTAATGAACTATTACCGATAAAATTGTAACTTGACCTTAGGAATCGTAATATGACCATAATTAATAGTAAGTCTACTAAATAAATAGTAACATCCAAAATGTTTGTATTAATAAAATTTTGGTCCATATAAATCAAAGAATGATATAATTATATCATAGTATATCTTAGTGAATATTTTTAAAATGAATAATTTACTGTTGGTATTTCTTTTCATCGTAAATATTTTAATAAAATTATATATTTAGTAAAATGATTTAAAATAAAATTAATCTTTACAAAATTTATTCATAAATCAATATTTTATTATCTTATGATTTTAGTATAAATTTATCAGAACTTAGTAAAGTGTTGAAAGTGTTATAGAATAAGTTTTAAATTTAAAATTCGTATTTTTTGAGTAAATGATGGTTTTAATTAAAAATTAAATTTCTCATATTTAGAAAATTATTATCATAAAATTGAGTTAATTTTTGAATTGTAAAATATGAAAAATTATGGGGGGGGGGTTTGGATTGTTTTTCTAAAATACATGAACTATTGGTGAATAGTAAAATAAGGCAATGTACGATATAAATACATTATATGCTATATACACTATTTATTGAGTCATTGCTAATGTAAGAACCATAATCTGGAACTTACCTTCATTATTTCTATATAATTGATGATAATGGTCAGTTGATTCATAGTTTTGGAAAAAATATAATAAATAACTAGGGTCTGAGAAAACTGACCCTAAAATAATAAATTAAAACATAATAAAAAATCATAAATTAAAAGGGGTATTACCAGATAGGAATTGAATCACACCCTACATTTCATCATTCCCCATGGTCAATGAATAATTTGGTATCCTGAAATTCCACTCGGTACTCATCTCCACAATTTCTCTCTTTAAGACAAAATTAGAGACGCGATTAGCTTCTCTGTAAACATGTGATATAGATATTTGAAGGTATTTTTCATGATTGTGACATGAAATATAGTGGGCGAGGTGTCTCCAATGAATTCCTCTATTTAAATATTTAAAATCATTCACATAATGTTTTTAGTATGATTCAATTCATAAAGGAGTCTCATGGCGGTAGACAACATGATATTTTGAATAAATTGTATCCCAATGCTCAACTTTATAAGAAGTTCCATGGCCAATGAAGTGGTGAATGTAGCGTTTGGTAAATCCAAAATAGGTTCGGAAAACACCCCCACATCCTAAAGGTATAGGAAATAAAACAACTACTCCATCCATGTTAACATTAATGCAAGGGGGTCAGTGGAATTCATTAAGCAAACTTGAAATAATGAGGATTATGTGGCCTCCATGCATCACCAAGAAGCCTAAGAGATTTTAGGTCATCGAAGAAATTATGCATGGAACCTGATTAAAAAACAATACCAACATTTATATTGTTGTGAATGGAGATGGAACTTGCATGAATAAATTTGGTTTGAATGCAATATAGGACATGATTTCTAGCATTCTAGATGGACTGGATGACTGAAGCAAATGCCCCATGTAAATGGTTGTGGATTTGTGTATTCTTCCAACTCTGGTTGATGTATGTCAAGAGTTCATCAAGGTGCCTTCATGATTGAATATCCAAATAGAACTGAAATCTATTATACTTCCATTTCTCCCTCGCATAATCATATTCCAAAAATAAATGTTGAGAAAATTATTTAGCTCGCATATATAGGTGGAAATAAGATGCATTTATTTCTATACTTCCCTTAATTGGTCATGTGTTAGAATATGCTTACTCCATACCCACCAATGAATTAGTAGCCGTGATGGTTGAACAAATAGGGCCATAAATTGAGTAAATCATTTTTGGGGTCTATGGGGGCTATCACATTGTAAAATATATAAATCATTAGAATTTATGTGGCCAGTACTATTGGGTTTCCATATCAAGGTATCCAAATCCATAAAAACATAACTTTATATTTCATGTACATTTTAGTGGTGTGTGCTTTAAATGAGAAATGAATGTTGTTTCAATGTATCATCCACAGTCATCTGAAGCAAGGTGGAAGGAATAGTTGCGATATCAATGGGCTAGTCTAGCCAAGGGATATGCCAGAAGATAATATTTGAATCCATACTAACCAGCCACATAGAGTGCATCATAATATCATTGAAATAATTCAAAATTGAGGGATATATAGATGACTTGATGTAGTGTGGGTATCTAATTAAGTCTTCGACTGAACTTGTATAGTAAAAACTCAATTGAGGGACCAATGTAATACAACAAAATGCATGTGAAAATATAAATCTGGCCCAAATTGAAGGTTTTTTGAAACTTTACCATGGGACCTCCCATGTAAAAAATCATAGTACAATCCATCCAATAAACAGTTTTAATCTACCTTTCATACATTGAGAATTTCCATAAGATGTTTCTGATCATACATTTCAAGTTATTCATGTAAAGACCCAGAAATTTGAAAGAAATTTTTTTCTTAATTTTCTTTGGAATTTTACAAGAACGCAGTTTCTAACGGCGCCTGATTCTGAGGCCCGGTGTCCCCAGAATCATTTTCAGAAGTTTGGCTTGGGTACGTTTGGTGAACGAACGAGCGGGAATTCCTATCTTTTTAACCGGTGCTCGGAATAGAATTCTGAGGGCACCGATGGAACCGTAGCGCCAGTAATTTCTTAGGAACGTCATTTCCGGAGTTTCATTTTCACGAGATAAGATGATAAAAATTGTGGAAGTTTAATTTATAAATTAACTACAATTTTTATTTTCTTTTAGTGGTTTAAGGCTTTGGGTGGAAGTTGGGTAACTACCCAACTTCCCAAGGGAGGTTATGAGGGTGGTGGGGCCCACACGAACCCCACCCCTTCACATTCCTTAACTCCCTCAACTCGTGTTTAAATTTGATAACTTAAGAATTAATAACTTATATTATTAATGAGGTGAGTTTAATGTGTGTGTGGGTTTGAAATTCAAACTCATGTCTAGTTAATAAATTAAGTGAGAGCTTAATTTATTTTGGGTTAGTTTCTTGTGGTGGAGTCTTGGGGAGAAAAAGGATAAGGATTGAAGAACTTCTTCATCTTCGATGAATAACATAAAGAACACAACGGTCTCCGATGAAGAACGCCGAGTTCTCAGAAACTGAATACGCGACGTCGTGTACCGCGACGGATCTTCCGCGACATCTCTACCCGCGACGAATCCTCGTTCGACGAACCTCCGTTCAATCTCACACGAGGTAGGGGAATTTATTTTGTGTTCTGTTATCTTTTTGAGAAAAGAACAACGAGCGCGGACCAACCAATTCCAGGTTGATCCGCGGATCGTTCGTTCATGCGGATTGATGTTGAGGATTATTGTTTTTGTCCGTAAATTATTTCTTTGTCATATGTCGACTTCAATTAGATGGCTTCATGCTATCATTATAACGGGAGGAGGTCGGACCGCACGAACATGGCCGACCCTCCTCCCCCCTTGTTGTTTGAATTTGTAGCGGCACGTGAAAGGCAGCGCGGTGCCGTTGCACCGCACGGAAATTATGAGTAAGGGCTAAGAAGCGCAGCACCGTCGCGATGTGCTGATGAAGTTGAACAAGCCATGGCGCCGTCGCGCCGCGCCGGAAAATGATAAACGAAGTCACGAAGGCGTTTTGAAGGCTTTGCAACAAAGTTTGGATCTCGAGATGATCTCTGTCGAAGACCACAGGCGAATCGGACCACCGGAGCGCGTCCGGTAGTCCGCAGAATCCCCCACCGGCGCGCCACGCCGGCGGGGCGGCACTGGCGGTCGGGGGTGGCGGTGCTCGGAGCGCCACCGGAAAAATCCGCCGCAGCTGAAGCCGCAGTGGCGGAGCGCAGTCCTGTGACTACGCAGGACCAGAGGGGAGCGGCGGGACGTGGCCGGCTACTGCGTCCGCTGGCACGAGCGGCCCCACGCGGGGCCGCGGTTCTTCACGCGGGGGGGCAGCGCCCCGCTCTGCTCCGCTCGGCCGTAACTGGTCGAGCCGACCCACCGGCCAGGCCGGGTCGCGCTATCCGGGTTAGACCCGGACCCGGGTCGGGTCGCCCGGTTCGGGCTGACCCAGGGGGGTTGGGTCGGGTCAGTCCGGGCCCAGACCCCCCGTTTTCGGACCCTTTTCAGTATTTCGCCCATATCTTGAGCTGTAGACCTCTGATCGATATACTGTCAATGGATATGCGATCCTTGGATCGATACTGTCGTTTCGGTATATTGCACTCAAGGTTTCGGAATACTTTGGGTTCGGCTGAGTTGGTTTGAATACGAAACCAAACGGGCCCTCGGAGCGGAAACGCTTATATCTTGAGTTCCGGACGTCAGATTGACGTGTCGTCGACTTTGATGGATTCCTCTAAGTGAGACAGATCTTTTGGTTTACTCCGCTCGAGTTTTGGATGTCGTCGGAGTGCGGTCGGGTTGGTTCGCTCATGAAACGAACCGGGCCCCGGGAACGAAAAAGCCAATAACTCACAGACCGGGCGTCCGATTGATGCACCGCCTGTTTCGTTGAATTATTCTTGATGAGACGGAACTTTTGGCATACTTCACCCAAGTTTTGGATGCATTTGGATAGTGGCCGGGTTAGATTGCACCCGAAATCCAACCGAGCCCCTGGAACAGAAAAGCTGATATCCTACAGACTGGACGTCCGTTTGACAAACCGTCAGCGGCGTTGGTGATCACATTGAGAAACGGTCCCTATGAGTATACCCTATGAGAGTTCGGGGTACAGTTGAGATACAGTCGGGTTTGTTCGCACACTAAACCAACCGGGCCCTGGGGACGAAAAGGCTAGTAACACACAGACTGGGTGTCCGATTGATGTGTCATCTGTTGCGTTGAGACACTTGTGATGAGGCGGTCCTTTGAGATACTTCTTCGTGGGACCTTCTGATACTTAGATTATCAACCTGTAGCTCGTGGAGCGGACCCTCCCAGAGACGAGCGTGCGGATTACAGAGACCGTGTAGCCAACTGAGACTTGAAGACTTCTTGACCGACTCGACTTGGAGTGAGTCGACTAGCCCAGTGGACGAAGCACTACTTTGTGAGGTGCAGACCCATGGCGGACGGAGCACTACCTGTGTGACAGTGCAGACCTGCGGAACTCGTCCGGAGTGTACCTCTACAGGCTACTAGGGGGTGTGCACTACTGTTTTTGGGTGACATACCCCGGCGGGAAGCACTACTGTGTTTGGGTGGCTGACCCGCGGTACTCGACAGGAGGAGTACCTCAGCAGTCTTAGGTTAGTGAGAAGTACCTTAGATTGGTGACAGGACCACTGTACACTCCAGAGACGGAGCTCTTCATCAGTTATGGTTTCGATAATGAAAATCCTGGTTTGAGTTGAGACTTTTGACCTTTGTGTTTACCTCATGATTGAGATGGGTCACTTGATAACTTAGGTATATGTATGGGCATATACCTGGGTAGTGGTTATCCATTGATTTCATGATCTTGGTGTTTTCCTCATGATTGAAATTGGTTACTTGATAACTTAGGTATATGCATGGGCATATACCTAAATAGAGGTTATCTGTTGATATCTTCTTTTTGGTTATCCATGTTGGTTTTAGTGAGACCTTGAGGGTCTCGGGGTCCCTAATGAGTATCGCTATACTCACCCCTGCACAGGCTATGCCCGCACCTCGTTGTGTTGGTTGCAGACGACGGGCAGTGTTGATGGAGGCCGAGTGTTCGAGGACTGGACGGTACCCGGAGAAGGACTACACGACGAGTCAGTACCCGGAGGTGGACTACATGACGAGTCTGTATCTGGAGGTGGACTTCACGGCGAGACGACACTCGGAGGAGGTTGACAGGCGAGAGCGTTGTGGAGGCTATCTGTACCTACCCTTCAGGTAGGATCTGTGGTGGACGATCTAGGAGTTGCGCCATCTGTACCTACCCTTTAGGTAGGATCTGAGGAGGAGGACCCAAGAGCCACTTCCTCTCTTACAGCTATTGTCTTTTCCTATTGTACTTTGTTCATTTGTAGTTGTGCTTTCATTTGGGTTTGTATTCTGGCCCATTTACCTTTCATTACTTCTCTTTGTACTTAGTGTTTTACTTCCTCTTGTACTTTGTGGTGTTTTGTTTACTTTTATAAAGGCAATGTCTTCCCAGTTATCAGGATTTACGCCTTTGGTGCTAGTCACCAGCCCCTGGCCTATGGAAGGTGGGCTTGGGGTAGTCACGGCACGTGCCCCGAGGACGGGTCGTGACAATTCACCATACAATTTTCCATCTATAGAGAGAAAAGGAATAAACAAACATAGAAGTGATAACTGATTTGATGAGGTAAAACCTTCCAGTCTATAACATGGTCATTTTCATCCACCTAGAAAATTGATTAGTAATTTTGGAGTAAATATTCTCATGATAGTGGCATCTGACCTTATCCAAAAACAAAGGAACCCCAAGGTAATTGAAAGTTAGTGATCCCTTTCTCAAAACAAGAGTTTTAGTAAATATTTTTTTATTAGGTAACCCATTTTCAAACAAAAATTGAAATATTTATGTCAAATAATTTTCTTATAATCCACCTTTCATAATTATTAAATAAATCCTTGATAGAAACAATTTTGTTTTTTGATAATTTTGAAAATAGAAGGATATCATCAACATAGAACAATTGAGATGTTATGGGGCCATTATGACCAATATGAATTTTTTCATAAATTACAAGGTGGGTGAGTTCATTTAAACATATACTCATGAAATACTCATCAAGAGAAAACAAGTTCTTAGAATGAGATTTTCCCTAATGAACAACCCAAATGAATGAGAAGTATCCCCTAGGGAATCCATTGAGCAGAATTGGATAGTCGTGCAGGGATAAGAATGGTGTAAATCAATCTGATAAAATCTTTAGAAAATCTATAACATTATTGGAAATCAAAAACAAATCTCATTTTGAATTAATCAAAAGCCTAAGATATGTCAATCTTGAAGGAAAATCACTTTATTCTTGGTTGTTTTCATAGAGTTGATACTTTCAGAAGCAGTAAACTATAAATTTTGAAAGATTCTACCTAGAATAAACCCAAAATGATTTGTGGTAAAGTTATATTTAATAATCCCTCCCAATCCAGTCATTATGATATTTCTAATAACTTTGAGTACAGTGTTCTCAATAGAAACTGTCCTGAAGTATTCGATGTCGATTGCATTTCCCTTCTAAGGTACAAGTTCAATGAAGGTTTAATTACATCCACAGGGAACTAATCCATGGATAAAGAAGTACTTAACTACCAAAAACATTTCATCCTAAAGAACCTCTCTATAAAACATTATTTTTTGCTGAACATATCTAGTCCAGCTGCACTCTCTATGTTACGATAGAAAAGTGCTTCTTTAGTCTCCTACTTCAAAGGAAGTATAGTGAGGATATGATTTTGATTCTCCTCAATACAAGGGGAAATGATTATTGCCTTGTCTAATTTGTTCCCAATCCAGTTCCCAAACCTCTCCCCCACATATAGAAGCTCTTGTTCTTAACAAAATACCACAACCAATCCATTTAATGGGGTTCTCAATGATGAAAATTGATGTGGTAAAATCCACTAACATTTCATTGAAAGTTCATTTGAAGTTAATTTCAATTATTATTATCTCATAACCTCCTTTTTAAAAATGATAATGAAAGTTATAGTATTATCTATATACTATAATTTTATCATTTTAATGTTCTATATATATATAAAACATTTTCTCCTTCTGTTTTATTTTAAAAACTAAATCATCGTCCATGTGGTGTTGATTTTCAACCTTCGTGGAGGACTAATTTCCATTCTCTAATTTACCCTTAAATGATTGTAATAAAACCATTTTAATGGTTGAAATATATTACTAATTATTCATTACAACCTATATAATGTTCTATAACTTGTATATATACATAATATTAATTTATACAACAAAACAAGTTCATAATGATTGAAAAACCAAAAAAAATAATCTTAATGATTATCATTAATGTTTTATCTGATGAATCATCCTCATACTATATAAGAAAATGATTTATATTAACCTTTAATCTAAATAATTTTCATTAATATCAAATAAATTCAATTCAGGAAAATTATACACATTCCATGTGAACATTCATACTCATATATTGGTATATCGATCATGAAACCCATGGAAATAAATGCTTCAAAGCAATAAAATTGTGTATTATAAATCATCAAAAATATCATAAATAAACTTAAAAAAATTATACCAAATAAAATAAATGTATATAAGATTACAAATTAATCAATTAATGGATTTAATTTTATTTTCCATGACATTAATGTCAACTGTAGAACACATTTAGACATTATGTAAGGGTTTTCTCCCCCAACATCTATTTTTCATTCGAGATTATAGATTCCTTATATTTAACCAAATGAAATTATTAATTCTTATTATGTAAATATATTAAATTCTTTTTGAATGTTCTATATATTATTACCAATCATAATACTTCTTTTGTTTGGGAGTTACATGTTTTATAAGGATCTATATCAATTTTTCACAATAAACAGGCCCAATTAAAGGGAAATTCACAATTTCATACCTGTTTTCAAGTTCACTATATATTCTATTTTAATCCACCACCATTTTTATAAAATAAATCATTTTCTCACAGAAAACTACCTTATTCCATTTCCAGTTTTATAAAAATATTTTCAAAAATTACACTTCTTTTTAAAGGTAAAAGAGTATTACTCTCACAAATTCTTCGATGATTTTATTAGAGTATTTTCATCTAATTCAACAACTCTATAGAATTTTAATATTTATTGACATTTATCTCTATGGATATAATCTACCGTATATTACTAATTGGTTTATGATTAGTTTTATTGTGGATTTTCTATCCTGATACCATTAACTATACTACTCAGAATGGTTGGTAATTGTGTTTATATACTAGGGATTTGATTTACATTTCAATTGTATATGTTATTTATTCATAATCCAATTTATATGTGTAATTAATTTGACTTACTATGTGATGGGTGGAGTTTTGTATCCACTAGATACATCAGTATATCTCATGACACAAAATAGAAAAGGATTTTACATTGTATATCTGATGGCTTGGATGAGGCATTGATAGTATGATTATAGTTCCCAACATTATACATTCCTTAACTTTTAATCTAGTAATGGATCATCCATGTAATTATTCTACTATTAGTGTTTCCATTGTTATTTTTTATTATGGAATTATTTAATCATCTTTTATTCCTTCAATATTATGATCACGGTTATGTTTAAATTTTATGTGTATTTTTAGATATTCACCATGACTTATAACTTATGCTTCCACTATATTACATAACCATACTAAGAATATATACTAACCCCTTTCATATGATTTATTTTTCCCTAATATGTGAAGACGAATTTAATTCTGACTTAAAAAGATAATCTAAGAGTTATGAATTTTTATAATAGAATTTATATATTGTATTTCATTTCAAAGTTGTATTGTAAAACATATGTTCCTATATGGTTTTCAGAAACTACTATACTATTCAGTCCCTTGGGATATGACTTTCTTCTAATCATACCAATATAATAATGTAAGGCACTATCTCCAAACTACTGGGGTCGGGGTCCTTACAAATGATGTTATAATTTTTCAATTAATGGAATGGTAATAATATATAAAATATATTAAAATTAAATAAAAAAATATATTTCATTTATATAATATGTATAAATAAAATTTATCATCATAAATATTTATAATGGGATATAGTTCTAGATAAATTAAGTCAGTTCGTGATTCGGTTGTCCAACGTAAACATGATTGATTGTTGTGTTTCATATTTGATAAAATAATATATCGATGTAGGATATACCATTGACATAATAACATCTTAGAATATGGGATATTGTTATTATATTATATCATCTGGGTAAAATTAAATTTCTAGTTCGTGGAGGAATATATTAAATAAAAATTCTTGATTATGAATGATAACAATTCTTAGAACAAGCTCTAATGGATTAGAGAACAATATTACCTAATATGGTTTTATTATAAAACCAATGCCTCTTAGGAATTGGGAGTTATATAATGAACAAATTGTTTTATGTATTTTATGAAATAAATGTATCTTGATATGTGGATATGAGACGAGGTGTCCTTTAACCAATGGGAGAGAGGAACAACTTGGAAATTTCCTAAGAGAATACAATATGATAATGTCATTCCAAAAAAAATGATTACAAATGGTCATATACTCTATGGTGAGGTAGCATAATGTTGAAATATTACAATAAATAAGATTTATAAAAAAACGGTGGGAAACATAACATTATAATTTGTTTTGACCTAGAGTAATCCTGTTTTAACCTTAAAATGATATTTAATTTTTTTTAAAATGAAATATATATAATTTTAGTTATATGGTAAAAATTTGTACATAAATGTAAGAGGTTAATATTTTATAATATTTATCATCATAATTTTTCTTTTTCATAATTGTTTTATTTCTTTTAAGAAAATTTAATAAAATATAATTTTACTTATTTTATCTTTATTATCCTTTTCCCACTAAATTTTAATTTATGTTTTATGAACAATATATAATAATGAATTTATAATATAATATATTTATCCATCAATAATAAATCATTATTAACTTTTAAATTATATTACAACCGTAACTCATTCTGAGTAAATTATATTTAATGATTTAAACTAATTTACTATTAGTTTCCCACTCATTATATGAGAGGTGTATCATAATTTTATAATAATTTAATGTATCTATATAATCAGAAATGATTTGAAATAAATTAATATCATAATAAAATATCATTATACTTAATATATCCTTTATTCTCAATTCACCACTTGTTTATATCATTATGTGAAAAAATAGGAGATATTTAAAGGAATGACAATGTCATTTTTTCATTTTCATTTATTTAATTATTATAAAGGTCACTTTCATGGACTTGTTTCTGATAAACAATTAATTCCCATATATAATTTGATATATTCCTAAATTAATCCATACAAGAATAATGAAGATGAAAATTCATGGACTTGCCACTTAGTTTTAACCTAGGATTACCCAATTTACACTTTTATCATGGGATGATAATATTTCTGTGTTTACAAACTATTATGAACATCATTTATTTTTACCTTATTATATAATATTTAATATAAAATTTAAAAAATGAATAAATATTACAAAAAAATAATATAATCATAAATTTTTAAATTTAAAATGAACTCACAAAATTTATCAAGTAATCTATTTCCATGAAATGTATTTTCCATGAATTTTATGATCACACATCAACTCTTTAACATATAATCATAATTATATGAAATTATTTTAATATATATAGACATATAAACCATTAATGTTTTTAATCATTATAAATTAAAGGGAATTTTTATTAATTAAAATTTAGAATACTGCTGAACATAAAAAATGTTTATAGATAAATGTGTTTTTAAGCCTAAAAAATCTTATAGAAGAATCAGGGAAATTTTTTATTGAAATGATATTTATTTTATTATTATAAATAAATTTTTTCAAATATTTCTTTAAGAGAAAATATAAAATACGATTGGTCATTTAAATTATCCTAATTCATGAAAATAAATAAATCTTTTTTGAAAAATTGTCCATTTATACTATTTACTAAAAATAAATGTTTTCAAAATAATATAGAAATTTCACCATAATATAAATTGGATACAATTATTTAAAAAAACTAAATTAATATTATCCAATAAAATTTCTATTATTTCATAATATTAGTTATAATATCTTCACACTGAAATAAATAGAAAACATTTTGAATAAAATTTATTTTTGAAAAATATAAATTTAAAAAAAATTGAGTGATTAAATAATAAAAATCTGTTAAAAACTATTATTAAGTAGGAAATTTATATGAATTTCATAAATTAGTTGACACAATTCATACCAAAAAAATAAAATGCTAAGTTATAATGTTCTTATTTAATAATTATCTTTCATGTTTCCTTTATGATCAACGCTTCGTGTCATATACACTATCGAATATTGTTTTTTCATTTAAAATATCTGGCTGTGACATTATCCCCACCATCAATAAATTACTTTCTACTAATTTAAACATGATCACAGTCATCAATGTATTTTCAAGTGATTATACATTTCTAAAATATTATACCATACAAAGGGATTATAAAGAATCCTCTTAATAATAGAGAATGTGAAGTGTGAAAGAAATCTAAAATAACACATTTCAAGATATCCATTTCTAAAAACAATAGTGGGAATTAAAAATATGGACATGGAAGAAAAAAATAATTCATAAATAAACAAGAATATTTAAATATATCATTGAAATCAAGATGGTAAATGATGATAAAAACCACATAGTCTCTTCCTTACTAATACTTTAAGATGTTATCTTATACATAGATTTAACCCCATTTTTTATTATTGATCCTTTATTCTAATAACTATAAATATATAGACCTTTATAAAATACAAACTATAGATACCAAATCCTTTCACACATACTATTACATTATTATTACAATGAAAAAACAATAATTAAAACACAATTATCATTTATCATAGTATCATTGTAGTTAATGGTACAAAAAACATCAAAAAAACTATAACACAACATCTTTATTTTAATTCTTTTTATTGACATCAAAACCCTTTTTTGATGATAAAATTGTATAGTATTACCTTGGGAAAACATAAAAGAAAGGGGTGAGCTAAAAATACCAATAAGGGAATAAACATGACAAAGACACATAAAATGATAGTTATATTTATAACATGATATCATAATAGAGAAGGATTATTAGTAGTTAGAATTAATAATAACACAAAGAACATGGTATCATAGGATCGTGTAATCCTATGAAATGTGGTAGAATCAAATAAAATGACATAAACATGAGTGAAGTCTAAATACCTTGATAATATTAGATGGTGGGTAAAGTCCTGTAATGGATTAGGATTACTCCCTAATCCCATACATAACAACTCATGTGACTAAATAATTACCCAATGAATTAGAGTACTATCTAGGTGCAACAATAAGAAAATGTTCATGATTTTTAATTAAATAAAAGGGAAATCAATCATATTTAATAAACATATGTATTAACAATTAAATTAAAATGGGTTTCTATAATAATGATTCATATCAAAATAAAAATATTTTTCATAAATATGGCAGTTGAGAAATAATCATAGGTCATGTATTTTCCACAAAAGTGAATAGATAATGAGATAAGTGTATATATATGTGACATACATATAAAATTTTGAATAAATATATAATATAAAAGTTTGTTTTCATTAATGAAAATTACTTTAAATGAATACGTGAAATATTCCTTGACAAACATACCATTTTCACATTGATATAAATTATTTAATATATAAAATTTACCAAATATTGTTAAATAGTTTTCATATAAAAGAACCATTTTAGAATTTAATGTATTCATCAAATCAATGAGTTTTCATATAGGTGGATAATTCCATTCATGATGTGTAATTTAAAATAAGAAATTCCCTTCATGATTTTTTAAAATTTCTAAAAAGAACCTCTTTATAAAGATAAATAAATATTCATTGTAGTTGGAATTAATCAATGACTATATAAAATATGTTAGGATTATATCATTGAAATATACCTCAATTAAGGGATATTGAGTTAAAATACCTTACAAATATCATATCATTAGAGTCTGAATTAATCAATGTATTCAATATGTGTAAAAAAATAAATCTAGAAAAAAGTGTAAATATAAAAATAATACATTCATATTTACTTTCATAATAAATCATTGCATAACGTTTTCAATGAATTGGATGTATTACCCAATGAATGGAAATTGACTAAATAAACCCATTTCATTGAGTTTGACTCATCACATACAGACTTTATTATACATAATAACAATCATATGTTAATTATTTAATTCCATTAGAAATTTTTTAATTTTTATTTTTAATTTTAATTTATTTATTACCATTCTATATTTATATAGTTAATCAATTATGTTCACATAAGATGTTTTGATTATATTAAGTTTATATCCAAAATGAATTTGGTAGGTTGACTTTTGTAAAAGAAGTCAATATTCCATCATCTATAGAATATTAATCAGGAGATAATTATAACTTTTAAATGTGAATTATACTTTTAAAACCAAATATGAAATATGGTTAGGAAAATGGTCTATGTTATAATTATAAAGAGTGTTGGTTATACATACGCAAGAATAGTGTTTTTATTTTTATGTGATCATAGTGGAATGTGGGTAAGTATTATTTTATATTTAAATAATTATGATTATATCATAAATATCATGTTATTTATTTGAAGAAAAAAATATATACCATCCATGGGATGTGGTGATGAAAGATGAATCACATCTCCTTTTGGAGGTGGTAGTCCACATGTACACAAAAAAGAAGTAATCATTTTTTAGTTAATTGAAAGATTAAAATAAAAAATATATTACATTTTTAGAATGATAAATATTTTATAAATATCATATATATATATATATATTAAATACATCATTATAAATTTATGTTGGAGTTTATTATGGAAAATAAATTAAATTAGTTTGTGAGGCGGTAGTCCACTATACACATGATCAATGATTTCATTTACATTTAATGGTATATAAGTTGTATGAAGGTAATTACATTAAAATAATATAATTTTATAATATGGGAAATAATTATGTCACTCTATCATCATGGTTTAATATTATTTGAAGGAGGTGGAAGAAGAGAGAATCAATAATTTTTTATTAATGGCTATACTTGTTCTTCCGAAACCACATATGTTTTACTCGAAAATATATCCTAGGTTGGTTTTATGATCACTAAAGGCCGCAAGGAAATGGTTAAGTATTTAATTAAGGGATTTTTCAAGAATGTTAGATCCAAAATTATAATTGATTGTGGATGTTATCGGAGATGAGTTGTCCTTTCATAAGTGGGGAAGAGGACCCATTTAAACATTTTAATAATACGATACCGAATGAAAAAATCACTTGAATGAAAAAATCTACCAAATATCTATATCTAAGATGGTTATATAGTTTAAGTATGAACTATTTAAAAATAAAATTATTCAAAAAGGTTTTAATAGAAAACATACCCTTATAATATGGTTTAACATTAGGTAAATGAGTTTTATCCCAAATTGTGGCAATTAATTTTCTTAACTGAAATTTTTATAATTAGATTTATAGCAAAAAAACGTCTATCATAAAAATAAAAGGGTTGAGATTATAATCTATTTATCATTCTAATTTACTATTTGAATTATTTTTTTTATTTTCAAAATATTTTATTATAT
Source organism: Viscum album (assembly GCA_963277665.1). Classification (NCBI taxonomy): domain Eukaryota; kingdom Viridiplantae; phylum Streptophyta; class Magnoliopsida; order Santalales; family Viscaceae; genus Viscum; species Viscum album. Next base: position 1,539,550,975 of record OY728135.1, on the reverse strand, counting down.
ATTATAAAACATATATATTATTAATATCAGTTTGAAACTATTCATTTAATATGACATTAAATACATGAATATAATAATTAATTAAGAATATAATAAAATTTTACACCAATAAAATATATTTATTAATAATGTATTTCTTTTTATGATAAATAATATAATATAAATTAATGTTAATATTTTTATAATTTATTTCTCTAGTTTTCCATTATTCTCATAAGCGTTGTGTCAACATTGTATATGCATTAAAGGAAGATATGTAGTATCTAAAAATAAAAAATAAATTTACCACAAGAAAATAATTTCATTATGATTAAAATATCCTTTAATATTTACCCACAACTTATTCTAATCCCTATGCGAACATATAAGATATATTTAAAGGAATGATGGTGATATTTTATCATTTTCTATATAAACTGTTATTTAGGGTAATTTTATAGAAATGTGTCCCATAAATAATAATATCCTTATTATAAGTTGGTATATGTTTAATCACATTAAAGAATATTTATTGAGGTTAAAATTTTTTCTTTATCCCATAATTTTACCCAAGGTTGACTAGATTTACCCTTTTCCTATAGTGACCAATTCGTTACTGTATTTATTATTCATTATGAAAATAATTTAGTATCCTTTATTATATATAGATAATTATTCTAATTATAAATATTATATTAATTTAATTATATTAAATTTACTTAATTTTAGGAATTAAATTTAAAAACAAACTCACAAAATCAATCAAAAACATGTTCTCAAATAAGGTATTTTTTAAGAATAGGATAATATTACATGAACTCTATAACTTGTTATCAACATTATATTAATATATATATATATATATATATATTTAATATATAAATTTAACTTAAATAATTCATCACTAGTAGTTATTTTAACAAATTAAAATTGAGAAAAATTATACACTTAAAAACTATTTTACAAAAAATGAGTTGTTAACTAAAAAATAATCATTTAAAGAATATTTTAAAAATTCATAATTAAATGACATTAATTAAATTATTCAAAATAAATTTATTAAAATTTAAATTTAATATTACATTAGAGAAAATATAATTTTACCTTTAAATTAATTTATGTAAAGATAATAAATTAAAGTTTTTGAAAAATCAGTATCTTTCACCATTAATTTAAAAAAATAATTCTTTTCTGAAAAAACTCAAAATTTAATAATAATATAATTTTGAACTACTTATTTCATAAATTATATCATTTTTAACAAATAAAATTTCAAAAATATATAAAAAGTTTAAATTATATTCTCACAAAAATCAATACAAACATTTTAAAGTAAAACGTTTTTTTGAAACATAAAATGGATTTACAAAATAATTGAGTGGTCATTTATTAAGAATCTATGAAGACATTTATTTGAAAAAAAATACATTTACATTTAATAAATTATTAAATAACATTCATACCCACTAATTGGAAATCTAGGTTATAAGGGTCATATCTAAATAATAATATTTTTTATTTCCTTTAGGGTCAGTGTAATGTTATATATTCTATTGAAAAAAATGATCTAATTTTAAAATCAGGGTGTGTTACATTATCCCAAAATTTAAAAAATTATTTCATAATCATTTTAAATTGATCATGGTAAAACATTATTTTCCAACTAAATATACCATTGTGTAAATCCCACATCATACAATGTTTTTTCTGTTCTGAATCTTGAAAACAAAGATATGTAAGTGCGTTGGTCATATAGAATGACACGGGAATAGGATTCCTAGTAGGAAAATATTGGTGGGATGGGAAATTATATAAATTTTATAAAATAATAATTCCAAAATAAATATTTATAGTGAAACAAATAATTGATCATAATAATGTTAATGACCATTAAAAATTTAATGACCACAAAATCAAAAAACTATAATGGGTGAAAAGTCCACCAATTAATTAGAAAATATTTTAATAGGATAACATTTTTTTTCAATATCATTTTATTGGATATGGGAAATTAATTTATCATATATAATATAAATATAATAAAATATAAATACTTTATATATTTCTATATCATAATAAAAATTTCATCTTTTTGTTGTGCTTGAATCAATTTCAACTTCATCTCTTACTATAAGGAATGAATATACAATATGGATTTTTTTCTCTAGCACTAAAAAAATATTAAGGATCATCATATTATTAAAATAATAATAATAATAATATATTCACATATTCATTTAATATTAATAAAAACCTAAAAGGTTGTCATAAGGAATGATAATGAAAAATATATAAACCTTCATATGATTAAACAATACAATTTACACAAAAAGTTCCACTAGAGGATCATCATGTATTATTTCAGAAATAAATAACCCTATTTCACAAATAACATCAACACAAAAGGGTTTTATTGTGTTTTTTAAAAACTAATAATTCATGTCAGATAAAATATTAGACTGAAATGATACAAATACCTCAAAAAATGATTCATTTCCAAAAATATCATTATTCATCTCAAAATAAATAAAATAAAAAAGATATGATCTTATAATATTCTTATTAAATTAAAATTAAAAATTTTCAATCCTATTTTTTTAAAACAATGTAATATTAACAAATACATCACATATTTCAGTGGTCGGTGTTTAACCCCTATCTCCATTTAGTTATGGGTTCAAGCCCCATTTCCCTTTCAGATAGGATGATTTGTTACCCAATATGTGTGTTTTTCATTTTCAAAAATTATACAAATATAATTCCAATAATCTCTATAAACTTTTATTAACATCCTCAAAATTCAAATACTGTTAAAATCATTTTTTATTCACTAGTATCTTCTATACATGTTATTTTTTCATAAATTAAAATAATATAAATTAACCATTATTACCGTAACCTCAATGAAACAATTAACCATAATGGATGCCAATAAAATTTGACTTATTTCATAAAAATATAAAATAATTTTACATGGAATAACTAAAACTTATTCCAACCAATTAGTATTGTTTTCTTAAATCCCTATAAAAATATCCTTAATCATCTTAAAATGCATCAAATAAAACCACAAAAAGGGATTTTGTGCCTTTAAACATGTGACTTACCATATAAATATCTACCTAAGACACATTGAGTTTATCCATTATTCTATATAATACCATATAATTCTATAGGTATTATTCTCTAATTCATTATTATCGTTCAAATATAAAATTTTAATTAACCAAAAAATATCCCCTGAGAGTATCAAACTAGGTGTTAAGGGAGGGAGAACTCTCTATGAATCTAAATGGTGGTTGAAATATTATCAACCATCACTTATGGGGTTATTTACCAAATATTATTATATTACAAAACCAAGTCTACATTTACTATCTAGAGTTTGAAGTATTTATAGGAAACCACATAATCAATTCCTTACCAAAACTTGATGATTTTATACTATAAATAGAAATTTTACCATGGTTTTTAATAATGTTCTATAATACTAATACTCATAAATTACTAGACCATACTCAGATAAAAAACTATAGAAACACATGAGTTGTACATATATTACTACATGAATTATAAAATAAACATCCATTAATTACAACCCAAAGATAGTGATGCTTAGGGAATTTTAAAAACTAGGTACATTAAACATAAAAAATAAATTAAAATATATTTATTTAGTTTTATTCACATTAGTGTTATCCTAAATCTATTTGATCTCCCAAAGAAGTACAAGGTAAACTAAGAAATACATAAAATAAATGGGTGAGAAAAAAAGTTGAGTATATAAATAAACATGAAATGGAAATATAAATTTTATTCAAAGATATAAAATTATATCATAAATGGTAAGCCTAATGAGTAATAACATGGATCCATAATATAAAAAAAGTATCATAAGATCATTGTAACCCAATAAATGTTTAAAATAAACAAACATGGAATAAAAATGAGTTAATTCTAGGTGTCTGGGAAATATCAAATCGTGGAAAAATTCACATTATTTATTAGGTTTAGCCCTAATCTTTTATATAATGTCTCATGAGACCAACGATTTACCCCTTTCAATGGAGTGTTATATGGGGTAACATACCTTAACATGTTTGTGGTTATGTTTTCCACAAAAAAATCAATCATACAATATAAATACAAGAAATACCCATGGATATAAAATGGGTTTCATAATCTAGCCTCATATCATAATCAAAATAGGTTTCTTAATGAAAAAATTAAATAAATGATCCTTGAGAATTTAGTAACACATTAATTGAAAGGGGAAAGATATATGTATATATATAAAAGAAAATTAGATATAATTTTAAGTAAATCAATAATATCAATAGTTGTTTCCATTTATAAAAAATTATTTATAAGATGACATGGAATATTTCTTGCGGAAAATAATATTTTCACACTAAAATGACTATATTAAATAAACAAATTTACAAAATATTCTGTAAAAACATTAATTTTAATTAAATAATGGAAATTTTATAGGAATAATTAAATAATTTAGTGTCTTTTCTAGGGGGATATTCCTTAAATTCAATATATGTTAAAATAAAGAAAATATATTACACATTAGTAAAATAAAAAAAGAGTATTCTTTATAAAAATACCTAATGGATCCATTTAAACTATTTTCTATAAAAAGTAAAACATAAAAAAAATTTAATTAATAAATAGTTGTAGAATAGAAAAATAGTATCCATCATATTTTATTGAAAATGTAGTTCTGGAAGTAAATAACTCCAGATTTAAAATAAGATTTAATTTTGTTACTATTAACAAATGAATATCTTGATGTTTCATTATTCAATAAATGAGAAAATAGAAACCAAACATGTAAACCATATTATAAGAAACATAAGGATAAAATATAATTGGTTTATAAAAATATTTCAATTTAATTTCCCATAATGGAATCTTAAATGATAACCCTCTCAAAAATAAAGCAGATTGTAACTTAAATCCTTTAACACTTTGAAATCTTTCAAAATAAATACCATTGTATAATGTAAAATGAATTTGAACATAAAATACCATGAATAAAGAATCATTCATTCATTGATATGTTAAATTCGTATCATATAAACTATATTAATGAAAATAGGTACATAATGTTAAAATATGCTTCAATAATGTGGAATATAAATTAAATTCCTTATAATGATCAAATTATTCCTATCATAATGATTAAATGATGTGATTATGTGTAAAAATTTAAAATCGAAAAAAATACATGTGGAATTAGAAAAATGGTATAACAAAAATTAATTTAAAACCTAATCATGACATACTATATTCAATATTGTAGAAGTACAATACAATGAATGGAAACTGATTTATGACACCCATTACACCCATTTCAACTAGTTACAAACAAACATTATCATCATAAATAATTAAAATATGTTAAATATTTACATTATTAAGAATTTATTTAAAATTTATTATTATTATTATTTTATTTCATTGTAGGTTATATTTATTTAATTAATAAATCAATTTCATGTGAGAGATTTTGAAGATATTAGGGTTATATTTCCAAAAAAGACATTGGTATGTTGACTGTGGTATAAGATATAATTATTAAATAATATTTAAAATAATAATCAAGATATAATTATGATATTTATAGATAAATTATACATTTAAAAACTTCTATGTGTCATTTTTTGGGATGATGAACTATGTTACTATCATGGATGTTGTAGGTCATACATATCACTAAGTAAAACCTCAATTTTCCAAATATCTTGATTTCAAGTAGGTAAGTATTATTTTTTACCTTTAACAATAATATTCTTTATTAATTTTATATTATTTTTTAAAATACACTTATATATTCTATCCATGGGACATGGCTATGAAAAATGAATCGCATCACTTCATTGAGTAGTTATTCCACATATATGGATAAATGACATTATCATTTTAAATTAATATAAATGTATGAAAACATTTGATATATTTGATTTCAAGAAAGAAAAACTTTTTATCTATTTCAAATATATACCTAAAATCAATAAACATAAATAACCATTATAGTCAATGATGGAAAATGAATTTCTTTAGTTAATGAGGTTGTAGTCTACCGTACACACAATTGAAAGTTTCAATTCCCATTTGATGGAAGAGGAAAATTATTTAGTTTATTAAATTAAAAAAAATATGTATATTGGATATACATATGATAATAAATCATCATAGTTGAATAAAATTTGAAGGATGTGTATGAAGAAATAAAACAAAAACATATGATTAGGAACTATACATCTTCTTTAGAGAACATCATAAGGTTTAAACCAAATTCTTCCCTAGGTTGGTATTATGAACAATCCATAGAAAATAGGAAACGAATAAATAATTTTTAATGTATTTTTTAATGTATTCTAGGACCCAAAATTATTGTGAATTGTGTAGAGGAGAGGAGAGGATGTTTCCTTTTATATGCAGGGGAGAGGACCCACTACGAAAAATCTTAAAAAATACAAAATTAATAAATCCATATTCAATATAAATTTCTACAAATAGATATATATTAGAATATGGGATGTGATAATGTTCAAATTTGACCATAAAATAAGATTTATAAATGTTTAGTTAGAAAACATACTATAATATATGTGATTAATCCTTCATAAAATTGTTTTAACCGTAGTGGAATAAATTTTTTCTTAAATTTATGGGGTAATAATTTTACTTTTTGGATAAAAAATCTATCATGAATGGAAAAGAGATGAAATTTTATACGATTTATCATTCAATTTTTCCTCTTTCAAGATTTTTTGGAGATTAAATGAATTTAATAAAATGTTTTTGAACATAAAATATCATTAATGTTAATTTTAAACTCTTCATTGAATTTGACATTAAAAAAATGAAGATAAATATGAATTTAGAATTAATTTCATTTAACCATAAATAATACATCATTATTAACTATAAAATTATTTTGGAACCATAACTCATCCCAAATTATATTACTTAAAATGTTTTTAAATTATTTATTTTGAGTTTTGAACAGTATGCACATTCATTATGTAAGCATTGTATAAGGGTTAGGTTAACTATATAATCACCAATAATTTAATATATATTTCCATCCTAAAATTAATTTAACTATAATGAAAATTATCTTTAATATCCATTCACTAAATTTTTTATACCTAATTGAATATATAAAATATATTTAAAGGAAATAGAGTGAAATTTTGTCTTTTTCTTTGCATAAAGTTTTTTATAGGTCTCCATTATGGAAAATTTATAATAAATAATTAATTATAGAGAATAATGTAATAAGGGTAAATATAAATTCATCCAATAATAATTAATCTAAATAATTGTGTCCTTATAATATTGTTTTATCTAAAGAAATGATGATCTGTGCTTTTAAACTAGGGATTTTTTTAAATGTTTTTTATATTAATTATATACCAAAATGAAGTTTTTCTTATTAAATAATATTAAATATTTTGATTCTAGTTATGTAATAAATATTATAAAATACATTTTAGATAATTTGTAGAATTTATTTAAAAAATGAACCCACAAGGTGTTAAAAAATATTCATTTTCCATAATTGTCTTTATAAAACATAAGATGATATTATTTAACTATATGAAAAGAATTATTCATTATAAAAACCTAAATTCATATATATATATTAATATTATATATTTATTTCATTTAATTAATTCATCATTATGGGTTATTCTAATTTATTACAATAGTGAAAAATTTTGTACATAAAAATAGTTTTTAGAAAAATATGGTTTTAATCCCCAAATTAGAGCTATTAAAAATCAGGAAAATTACTTATTATAATCAGGTTAATATAATTATTATAAATAAAATAATCCACATGTAATATTAATAAAAAATTTAAATATCATTTTAATTTTAAAATAATTTATTTAATTAAATGAAATTCTAGTATTTGGAAAATCTATATTTTTCACTATTCACTGAAAAATCATTTATTTCAAGAAAATATAAAATTTTTACGATAAGATATTTTTTATATTTTTGATGTCTTAAATGATATCCACTATATAAAATAAAATTTATAAATATTCTAAAAAATAATTATAATATGTTTTCATGATAATAAAATAACCCATTTTTAATAAAACGTATTTGCAAATAATAAAATGACTTTACTATAAAGTTGTGTAATTATTTACTAATAAATTATCAATATATTTAAAATTGAGCATAAAATTTATATATATTTATAAAAAAATGTAATACTATTTATATCCACCATTTCAACAGCTAGGTTATAATGGTCATATTAAAAGAATAATATTTCATGGTTTTTTGGGCTTAGTATTTCTTGTCGTATTTGAAATCAATCAAAATTTTATTTTTCTAAAATCTATCCATGTTTCACACTTAAACTATCATTATTTTTTATGATCATGATATCCCTTTTATTAATAATAGGATAAGTATTTACATTTTGGTTGTCACTATTTCAATATAGATGATTATTATATTGGTATGTTATTTATTATATATTCACTTTCTCATATATTGAACAAATTATACATAAACAAGTGATTCATGGTGAATTAAATTATATAATCTCATGATTCATCGGTAGGTATCAATAGACAAACATTATTGGGATCTTATTGTATATATGAAAATTTAAGAATGATTTAGGGAAATATTGTCCTAAAAACAAGATTGATTTCCCAGCTATGACCATGATGAAAAAGATGATGTCCAACATGAGGCCTTGATTATAGGATAAGTTGTATGGTATTATGAATTCCATCACATTGAATTAGGTTATTGTAATCCATGTGTTTTAATTTTTTACAATCTTATCCATGGTAAAAAAATTCTTTTTGTTTCATTCTATTATACCATTATTCTTTGTTATCAAATCATTCCATAATATTTATCTGATGAAAATTCCATGATTTCCCCAAATGTATGTTCCCCCTTACAAATATTTTGATCTCACCATTTATTATGTTTCTCTTTTTCTAAGTTTATAATAAAATTGCATAGCATGATATTTCTAATAGTATAGATTGCGTTAATTTTATTTTTGATATGTTGAAGGCATACTATGGATTAAGTAAGATTTATATAGTTAAAAAATATCCAGTATTCGATATAGAAATGTTTCTTGTAGTTTATATTTTTTCTTAATACTCTAAATGTCTATACTTTAATTGTCTTATGAATTTATTTTGGGACTTTAAATTAATGCATGTAAGAAGAGAGGAATTAAGTTAGTTTGGTAAAGGAATAAAAATAAATCAAAATATAGGAATTGTTTTGAAAAATGTTTAACATATCGGAAGTCATATAATAAGTATCAGTCCTGTTAATTAAAATTGTAATGTGAACCAACTCTACGTATTGAATTCTACCACTCAATGAGGTAACCAATGAAAAAATTCATTCATAGGATAATATGTTACCATCAGTTCCCATGAATTAAACCAAATCATTTGTAGGGACATACTATGATTTCCTTACCCTAAAAAATAATTTTCAATCTAGGGAATGCTTTCAGATCTCAGTCAAATGAATCCCCAAGGCCCACCGTAAACAAGCATCCTTTCCGACACATCGTCCCCCCATTCCTCTATAAAAACATGATGGGAAATGATAATGGAATCATGAATATAGAAAAACTAGGAGATGAGACACAAATAACCCTTTATATACGTCATCATGTGAACCATATGTGGGTGGCCCTTCATAGAACATCATTTGATGAACCATAGGTGGATAAACCTTCATGGGACCCCCAATAATTTTTGGTAAAAGGTGTGATTTTGTTCCCTCCAAAAAATGATTCAATTTATGAATCTTTTATATGGTCATTCCTTTAAGACCATCTATATTTAAAATATCGTTCTTTATGGGTCCTTTTTGTGGATTTTCCAATAAGGCCATCCCCATCATGGGTGGTCCTATGCATCCAGCTCCTTTACCGATGTTCACATACATCCAACTCCTTTTTGGATCATTTTATGTAGCCATCTCTTTTACAGGTGGTCCTATATGGCCAGCTTTTTAATGGAAGGTCCAATATAACTAGCTCCATCCCAGATGGTCATATGTGTCCAACTCCACCACATATGGTCCTATGAATCTAGTTCCCTCTAGTGAGGTCATATCACTACCATCACCAACCCCCGTTAAAAATGGAGAGTCGCATAGTGTACATTTTAGGATGGGTTAGAGACATTTTAATTTATGGACTATATATCCCAAACATCCACCACATATATTTCAATGAGTCAAAAATCTCATATACACTCCTTGAAATTCCCAGAGTGGAACTATGCCTATCAGTTCCTTATACATGATACGATTTGATATTCTTCTCTTGGATTCCATAAGTACCTTGAGTCAAATATTCCACAATAAACTCTTATAACCTCATCACCTAAATCCATTACAAGGTTGAAATGGAAAGTTCCATTGTTTCATTAGACCCTCAACATCCATTTCTATGAATCTTCCTTCTCATTATTCTAAACATAAAATGTAAAATAGTACAGAACACATCCTTAAAATATAACATTAAATTGTTCTTCCTTAAACGCACAACATATTGTTAAACTGTGCTTCCATTTTCCTTGCTACATGACATTAAAAATTTATACACCCCATATGATAGACATAGTATTTTTCCTATGACATACACGAGATGAATTATGCACTAATATTATGATGCATCATGATACGACCATCAACCAATTATGGGAATCCCAACTGGGTTGATACCTACGACATTGTTATAGTAGGAGAAATTTTTTCTCCTCTTCATCATCCCATGTTATAGCCAGATCAATCATCATATCTTATTGTCTCAATTATCAAAATAAAATGTTATAAATGCATGCTTTTATACAAATCCCTCTCCCATTGAGCTCCATCATCCAACCACTAGTAGACATACGTAAATTGTGTGATCTTCAGATATACAAATTATTCTTTTTACTCACACTGAGCATGGCTTATGTTGGAAAAGAGGTTAATGGAGATCATGAAATATATGTGATCACAAACCTAATTTGGGACTCTTATTTAATATAATACCAAATAAAATCCACTCTAACATGCCTCTTATTATATATAATCTATAATATGATCCTTTATATTACACCTCGTATACGACATAATACCAAATCATATCAACTCTAGTCGGTATCCTATTTGGTATATTCTTCAACCATATCCATTCTAGTGGGACTACTACTAGGTGAAATCCCCATCCCATTCTGAACTACATGGGATTTGATTATCAACTACCAGGGAAATGTAGAAATCCCCTATAAGGTCCCAACCCAACACCAAAGTTAACTCTAATTTTCTTTCAGACACATTCATGATAGGTTTATATCCAACCTAAGGGCCACATTTCTTCCTGATCCTCATCATCACTATTTTAAATAGTTCATATCCTCTATAATTTTATTCCCCTGCCCAGGACACTACATCTCTCCCTTGTCCCCAGGCCATCACGATGTATGTCTCACACCAAAAATTGACTTGGAAAACATTTTCCAATAATTACTTACTGTGTGACATTAAACTAAATGGTTTTTTACTAGACTAGTAACCTTAAAAGGTTATGTGTCCTATTATGTGACACTTAACTATGTAGGGTTTTGATTCATCTCATGAGGATACATCGGAATCCCATCATGTTGGTTTGATCTCGACATAAATTTTTTTGTCTCTATGGATGATGATAAAATCCATATTTCTTTACCCTATGGATTAAAAAAAATTGTTCTATTAAGGTTACAAATAATATATTATTTCTATTTCAAAAGGTTCAATTTATGGATAAACTTGGATATATATAGATCCCTCCATTAACGGAGTACCTTATATACTTACTGATGATTCCAAACCCATTTATGTTCATTTTAGATGATTAATTCTGGTTAATCCACATAATTCATCCATGGAAATGATAAAATTATTGATAAACATAACATAAATCTATTAATTATTCCAAAATAATAAATAATACCCCACAAAATGGTCTGATGAGCCTGAAATCTCATCCTCTCGACCAATAAAAGTTCTTAATTTTTTATGGCCATGTTCCCAATAAAACTCAAACCATTGGAATGTAGTTCCATAAGACTTCATGGAAATGATATCCATTGGGTGTTTCCAAATCCATGAACAAAACTCATCGGAGACCATTATGAAGTGGTACACCCAATGTGAGTGATTATAAAAAAATCAACCCCATGTAATCAATCTTCTAGCACACAGAAATGATTTTCATCAGAAAAATATATGTAATGAAATATTATTTATGTAATTAAATAATTCTATATTTACCTTCAGTAATATAATTTTTATATCATAACCATTATTCAATGTATGAGATTATGGCATCAGATATGGGAGTATGGGTCAGGGGAATCACTATTGGTATCAAATTTGGGATTATATATATTTGAATATTATGATGTTTCTAATTAACGTTATGATTTAAAATTTTATGGTTGATCCTAATTTTATGGTTACAAATAATAAATTAGGTTAGATTAGGTAATATTGTATATTTTATGAATTTTAATAGGATAACTTCGGTGAAAATCGCAATAAAAAATCTTATTATATGATGGGATTATTATGTTTAGATAATGTTGATATTTTGAGGTTATCTAATAAATTAAATCCCAATGTGGATACTAAAAGTGGATATAGTGAATAGAAGAGATGTACCTAAGGGAAATTACCATGAAAACTATGTAGTCTGAATTAACTTGATTGTGACGTTGTTTATGATAAAGAGGTGTAAATGCACACCATGTTTGACACTCTCTATTGATATTATTTAGTTGATCACGTTGTATTTAAAAAATAGTTATGAAGTACTTATTTCACAATTTGTCAATTAAATAATAAGGAGATAAAAAATCCTAAAATAACTAAAGGAGAGCCTTGAGGGTAACATGATGTACCTAGTGTGGTATTGTTGATAAGAAATTATTGCAGGTTTGAATGAATATTTCAACGGAGAAGAAAAATTTGATTTGAGATTTCATAGTCATATGTTCCTTTAGTTTGGTAATATTGGAAATTATAGTAACAATTTTTTATACTTTTTCTTGTAATATGATAATGAAATAAAAATTGAGATTGATATGTATATAGAAACCATTATTTCTTATAACTAAATAGGATAGCTCTAAGAACCTAGTCATTGACTCGAATATGGATCCTATAAATTTCTTTCTAACTAATTATTATGGACCTCATGTGGATACATAATGAGTTAATGAAGGTCTTTTGTGTGTCTAGGGATTTTTTAGATCCAGAATCCCAGTTTTATGATAATTGGATTATCACATGGTTTGTGTAAACTATATAGGTAGGTAGCATGGTTATATATAATAGTGTGGATGGTATGAATTTTTATTCAGATCAATTCCACAAGGCTGGTGTATGGTTTCCCAATATGTGTAGCACAATCGAGCAAGTTCTTCACTTGTCTCCAGTTACCCTTGCATCCAAACCTTGCACAGGATAGATTTTGGTAATTTTACATTTTTCCCTTAATGATCTAATTATCCCCCTATTTCTTCCCTAATAATATTTCTTGTAGTATGAACCTCCATTAATAACATTTTGGATTTTTTAAGGCATAAAATTGGGATCTAGATATTTCCTTCATCAATGACCTATTTGGGCTTCCATTTTCACAATTGGTGTGAAAGTATAAGTAATTGAATTTGTTTGATCCATTATTTATCTATCCTTCTCTCAACCTAGTTATCAAGGTGTAATAATTCTTTATCTTTTCTTATATAAACTCCATAAGAATCCAAATTATAGGATATTAATGGATGAAGAATGTCTTACAAGCCTAATATGGGTGTTATATAACTTATCATTCGAGTTTATTGATTTTAGTATAATTGTGTTGGCCCTGCCAATTTCATCATGTTCCATATATTGACTTTATATACCTTTATTATAGTCATTAAATCCATATGGTTATGATTTTTTCATATATGTGTTTATTTTTCAGCGTTTATTCGAATAATTCCTAACAAATCGTCTATGATAATATGTCATAGTTGAATTTCAACTGTTTCTAAACCTTTGAGCCATCGTTCAGGTGTGGTCGAGCTTGACCGCACTTATTTTATGCCTATAAATATTTAATTTTTAGTGAATTTTGTAATAGTGATTAGAAAGTACCATTTCACTTCCACATTACCAGCCTAAGGTATGTTATTAAGTGTAATTAACTGATTAATGTGATAAATTGGAATATATGTGGTATGAATATGACTTGTCCATATTAATTAAAAATTTATGGTTGATTTCATGTCATATAATTACTTGAACCTTGTGGTGTTAGTTAATTGATTATCCAAATAAAATTATTAGGACATATATGGTAAAATTATAGGATTCACGCTACTTGGCCTTTTCAAACTAATTAAAGGAAATGATTCAACCAAACAACATGATAAAATGGAATAGTAATAATATGAAAAAATAATAATTTTAATGAATTAAATTTCAGGTGATCCTTTATGCATATAAAAATTTGAATTTTTATTGGAAGGATTGACTATTGTTAGCTCTTGGATTCCTGAGAGAATGCCTTCGGTACTCGAGGAAGTATTTCTGACTCAAGGATATCAGTTTCCTTGGGTGAGACCTACCTGAGAACATGATCTATATCTACCTATAGATACCAGTATGAAAACATAAGATACCTTCATTATTATTATACAATTCCATATATACACACCTTCGATCCAACATTGACTAGTAAGTTATATAGTCACATCCCATCTGGCCCAATCTTGGATTAGCCCTATTTTACATTGGAATTACTCCTTGGACTATGTAGGAATCTTTTTTTAGAATTCATTTTCTGATTATTCTTGGATGACACTCTTACCCCTTGTCTAGACTCATTTACTACTAAGTTAGAGTCCACTTTGGTCAATGTTTCCTTGTTGAATATGATGGAACCAATTCATATTAATCATTAATTACGGTTACCGTGTCACATCTTTGAACCTTATGTATTTATAATATCATGATGTGATGTCAAAGATGGATATGCCTCACATGACCTAATAATATAAATTTGTAATTTATTAATTAATCAACTAGTTACATGTTCAGACACCAGTCGAGGGATGAATAAGGTACTTGGGTATTTAGTTATATTGTACAACATTACTTTCTATAGGCATGCATACACACTATTACATTTCCATTACACATTCCATATATTATAGACGATATTGGTGTGGAACAATGGGATATTTCTCACACCCTCTATGGGCGCCAAATGGTAACTGTTGTAGATTACATGTATGCTAGTGTTGATAGAGGGAAGCATAATACTTCAGACACTTGACTTCTTTCTATACTAGGATGTAGCTTCCAACATATGACCAGGCTAGTGATTGGGATTCTTGGGATAGTTTATATATTTTTTACTACATTGGTATTTTTATTTATTCCAACTACTTTTTTATCCATGTTTTCAATATTTCTATTGACATGACATTCATCATATTCTATTAAAGGTTATTCTAGTTATTTTAGTTATTGTTATCCTATTTTCATTATACTGTACATTATGTTAACTTACTACTTCCAGTATTTACCTATATTTATAAATACCTACTATGTTACAATTCGTTAATCAGGGAATAGTCTCTCAACTGAAACACCTTAGACACTCGATGCTACTCGGCAGCCTCTCTCATTTGGGGAGAGAAGATTGAGTACATGTGGCCCACAAGGATCAAGAAAGCTCCTATGTGTCATCCAAGTCATCGACATCAGAATGTTTTATCAGAGGAAATTTTCCTTTTAATATTTAATATTCCATGAGAATATATTAAAGATTAAGAATTCTTTGAAATTGGTAAATATCCATGATTGGGCGTTGTGAACCCATGTTTAGGGTAATGGAAAAGTTTCCAGAATTATAATTTTTATCATGATTTTTTCTATTATAGTTGATATCATTTCCCCATTTGGTTGTGCACATGATGTATGGGTTTTTGGATTAATATTCCAATAGATAATTCCATTTTATCCTTAGCCCAAGGATATTAGGGAAATGATCTCTGTTACATGAATTATCATAACCACCAATAATTTACATGTCATGAAAATTTCCATTCCATATAGGTGATTTTAACTACATTATTTTCTTTATATACATTAGATTCATGAGTGAGCCTTTCTTGTATATATTATTTTTCTACTATTATTATGTGATTCTATGATTTATTATCTCCATTTATGAGGTGTTATGGGACCTCCTAGGATAGAATAAGTAATTTACCAAATCAAGAATTTTATTTAAATAATAATTTGGTTGATAATATCATTTATAAGTAGTAGAGGATCAGACTCACAAGGAATGAAATTCCACATTAAATGAAAAATGATAAATTTTCTAAGAAAATGAAAATATAGATGTGTAATGGTTTCACGCCTTTATCCAACCTTTAGATGCTTAAAAAAGGTTATGGAGTGAACATGGTAATTAAATTTTATATGAAATAAAATATTTACTAGTGAGTAATAATGCATTTAATTATTGACACTTTATCTATTGAAACCTCTATACCCTATAAACGAGTACTTACCAATAAATTGACATCTGAGTGGGTTATTGGGGTAGTAATCCTTGTGCAGTGAGGTTTTTTATATACAAATTCTTATATTAATGATATATTTATTCATATAAGTTTGTTTTGAGGCATTGGATTCCCTTAAAAGATGATCAACTGGCCCTGGTAGGTCATTCGGGGTCTATTTATTTTGATACGACCCATTATGGTTGTTGATTACCTAGAGAAATAATGAAATTTCTATAGGGTTTCATTTCTGATGAACCCAAGTTATCTTAGAGGGACCCTCATAGGTCACCTTATCTATTACAAGAAATTTTTTGATAAATTTATTAATTATGTCAATGTGTTAATAAATTATTAGTGTTACAAATGATGTTTTATATGACTTTCTTGTTATTTCATAGAGCATTAGTTAAATTAGGTTCCATGTTCTTGTGTTTAAAAATTTGTCCTTGAGTTTCTATTTGAATCTTTTAAATTATTAATATTTTAATGTGAATAAGTTTAATGACCTTAAAAATGGAACATTAAAGTGTTGTCCTTGGGTAAAATTATTTTTTGAGTTTCCTTGGAATAGAAATGTGACCTTTTTTCATAGTCCTTATCATTTTTATAAATGAATTAAATACTAACTTTTTTAGCTTGGAGACTTTTGTTTGACATGACCTGGTGATAAGGTTGATACTTGTGCTTCATAAAGGGATATTCATGAAAGGTATCACCCTTAATGGTAAAATGTCTTTTTAAATTTTTTAAGTTTTTTATGTTTGGTTCCATTAAGGTGTCATTGTTCTTATAATGACTCATACATTCTAAATGAATCACTTTTTAGGATTGGTGTTCATGGTATCCTTTACCATTATCTTGGGTGTGATCATCAGATAATGCTTGGCTTCAATAGGTTAGAAATTTCAAGGGCATGGTTCGGCATTTCATAGGTATCATAACCCTTTCTTTTTATTCACTAATGGGTGACTTGGTATAACATTATCTAGTTTAAAAGTCGTATGGGGAACCATGACTCTGGTTTAACTCTATTTTATGGACCACATGATACATGGATAAATAGAGAGGGATCCCTATGGATATTATCGAGGTTATGTTCTTGTTTATTGAACCTCGGGGAAATATGCATTCATGTACATGTTAGAATTTGACTTGACAAATGATATAACGAACTGGTTGGGTTTAGTAAAACAAATTGTAGATCCTTGTGATGTTGTGTATGTTCTCAGGTTATCTCTATAGTATATTGACTGAGTTATTAAAGTAAAGTGGTTCGTCATATTATTTGGGATGAATTTTAAGATACTCATGTGTTTTGACATGTTGATCATTTTGGTTATAGATTTCATGAAAAATAATTTGACATTTGTATGAATGACTCAAATGAGTATCATATTAGTAGTTAATGTGAGTTTGATCTATCACTCTTATGAGTGGATTGTATATTTCTCCATTCAAGTACTAGGGAACTCTTGAGGTGGTAGCATCATGCCAATTTTGGTAAATATGTTCCCCACCTAGTATAGGAATCACATCCTAAAAGGAAAATTCAGAAATGGTTGGTTTTTCTTGAATATCATTGATGCTTTCATGTTAGAATCATGTTTGTACTTTCTAGGAAACATGAATTTGATATGGTTTTCTGTGTATACAAATATTTAGAAAAATCATTAGTCTTGGATAGAATTTTATGGTTTAGTTTGAGGGATCATGAGATTCCTCATGTAGTGAAGGATTGTGATCAGTTTGTAATGGTGCATCTATAGTTGAAGTTGAGATTCTATTTTTGGAATTCAACCAATGTTTGTTCACTTAATATTCATGAAAATAATGATAATTTCATAGTGTAACAATATTTAAGAGATGAGTATGTCCCATGTGTTAATTTAATCCTTTATTCAATAAGATAGAATCAGTCTTATGTCACATTAAAGTTTAAAAGTCATTGAGATGGTTACTGGAGTAGCTTTTTATTGAGTGTTGGATGAATGGTTTTTGTTAAGGATTAGTTATTCCTTAGTGATATGTGGGTTCCGGAGTAGGAACACCTTATATAAGCACTTGGTCACCAACCACATTCTTCTAATGTGACTTCCAGATGAATGAAACTCAGTTTTAATCAATGTTTTCATCTGTACATTTTGTCTTGTACCAATATATCACATATAACATGGGGTATGGACTACTTATAGATATATCCTTAGAATCCTTTTTAATGAATTTGAGGTTACAAAGTATTGATGTATGGTTCCAAAGTGATGAAAAAAATGGGTGACTATTTAAGTGGGTTGGATCTGGGTTACTCCCTTGTTCATTATAAAGCATGATAGATTAAATAGATATATTTTGGTTGACCATGGAATGGCACAAGAATTCAGTTATGGCATTTAGTGGATGAGGTTGGGGAAAACCTAGGATTCCATGGATGAAAGAATTTCAGTTCAATTTGTGAGGCACCCTCCGTCTAAGCTGGGAATCCTTGAGGATGTTCATCAAGTGGTGGTATGTCTATTATCCTTCTTTATTAATGTATTTGGTAGGTGGGGGACCATTTTTTGGCACATAATCAGGTATAGGGGAGTGTAGTTTGTGTCAGTTGGGTAATTTTATGGAAATATAACTCAACATGGCAAGAGGTTTCAGTTGGTAATAAACTATTTCATTGTTCTGAAAATCACACAAGAGGAATTTTTAGAATGATTAGAGGTTTGATTTTTAACATAATTCAATTGGTAGAGATACTATGGTTTAGAATATGCACCTTTTAGTAAAAAAAACTATTGTGGGAAGGACCATCAATAGGATATTTAGAAAGAATATTATGTTACCGTGTCTGTTCCTAAATAGGCTCCCCAATATTGGTGGCTTGGTATAAAAATGATGCAGGTGGTTTTTGTCATGAGGTGTTCCAATTCTTATTAGGTGAAGGTGCAATACGAGTGACCAACCGAATTTTATATCAGCTACCCATTCCTCAGTTCAAATGTAATGATTTACGATGGATTTTATGACTTGCATACTAAGTTTGTTGTGAGGTAATGATGTTGTATGGGTAGTTTTTGTCTGACTAAAAAAATTATCCCACTTATTCCCTTTTTCAGAGATTTTCATAGTCGATAGATGGGAAGACTACATGTCCATGAGATTTTAAGACTACATGGGGTCCCTCATACTATCTCTTTAAATATAGATGATTATTTCACATCAAGGTTCTAGAAGGTGAACGAACGCTCTCTAAGGATGGTTTGTCCCACTAGTACGTGTGATATTAAAGTACCACCCTGTATAGAACAAGACATTGGAGTGGGAGTATGATGAACATACATAGTTTACATAGTTATTCCCATACATTGTTTCACCACTCTTGGAATGTGAACTCAGGGATGAGTTCCTTTATGGGTGGAAGACTGTAAGATCCTAGTTTTTTACTCAGGTATGGATCCTCTAAATTTTTTTCTAACTCCTTATTATAGACATAATTTGGATTCTTAATGAGTTATAGAAGGTCTCAAGGGTTTATGGGGATTTTTCTGGTCCAAGAGCCCGATATTTTGGGATAATTTGGTCTATTTAATGGGTTTTGTAAACAGTACAGGTAGGTCACATGGTAAGATTCAAATGTGTTGATGGTCTTAATTTTTTGGTTGATCCATTCCGCATAGTTGAAACATGGTTTTTCAAACCAAGTGACATAATATTGAGATTTACTCCATTTTATCTAGGTAATCATTCATGGTTTTACATGGTTTGCAGAACTATGCAACCAAACCATGTACTAGCTAATTTGGGGTAATATTACATTTTCCCTTAATATTATAATTATCCCCTCCTTATTTCCTAATCCAATTTACAATGGGATTAATATCCATTTCAACCATTTTCTATCTTTTTGAAGTCATAACCAAGGGATCAAGAGATATCCTTCATTTGGGATCCATTCGAGCTTTTTTTCATTATGTTTGATGCACAACAGTATGTACTCGAGTCTGATGGAGCCATTATTCATCTTTTTTCCTCTGAAAATTTTATCAAGTTGTAAGATTTGTTAATATAATCTCATATATACTCCATTATGAGCTTAATTATAGGCTAATACTTGACAGATGGTTTCATGCAAGCCTATGGTGAGTGTCCTATAACTCATCCCTCATGCCCATTGGTTTTGGAACTGTATTGTGGGGCCCTCCAATATCATCAGGTATTATTTATTGAATTTATATTCCTTGAATATTGTTTTTATAACCATATGGTTATGCTATTTCCAAATAAGTGATATATTATTGGGGTTTATTCCCACAATTTCCAACACCTCATGTAGGGTAATATGCCAAAGTTGAGTTTAGTATTCTGACACTTTTCAGCCATTCTTCTGGTGTGATTGAAATTTTCCACACTAATGGTAATCCTTCATATATTAAATTTCTATTGAATTATGTAATTGTGACTAGAAGGTACCCTGTCACATTTACTTAAACCACATAAGGTAAGTGTCTATGTGTAATTAATTGATTAAAGTGATGGATTTTTGAGTACATGGTATGAATATTACTTGGACATATTAATTTAAAATGGATGGTTGTTTTCATGTTATAGAACCTCTTTCCACTTTATATGGAAGTTAGATGATGAACAAGGTTAAATTATTATGGAATATATGGTTAAATTAGAGGTTTCATGCTACTTGGCCTTATTAAACTAAATAAATGAAAGACTTGAACCAAAAGGCGTGTTAAATGAAAAAGTCATCATATCACAAAATAAATTATATTAAATTAAATACAAGGTTACCATTTATTCATATTAAATTTAATATATTCATAGGATCACTTGAATCGTGGTATATCTTGGATTCTCAAGGAATTTACATGGGTAATCGAGGATATCATTCCGACTAAAGGATGTTGGTTACCTTGGGTGAGACCTACCATGGAACCTGGTCTATGTCTACATCTACTTTCCTAGTATAAAACCATATGATCCATTAATTTTTATTACATGATGACTTGGATACACTCTTTGGATCTAGCATGGACAAGTTTGTGCCATGGTAATAGCACATCAGGCCCAGTCAGTGCTTAGCCCCTTTTTACCTTGGAATAACTCATATAGCACAATAGGAATATTTTTGTGGAATTCCTTGGATAGTGATCCTTGGATTAAAATATTACCCTTTAGATAGTCTCAATTATTACTGATTTAGTGTCCCCTATGGTTGATGTTACCATTTTTAATACAATATAACCACTTCATATTAATTTTTAATTATGATTTCTTTGTTAGATCTTTGAACCTTCACAAATTATACTTTCATGAGGTGATGTCAATTTTGGCTCTTCCTCATGTGACCTATTAATATAAATTTTTAGTTTCATAATTAAAAAACTAGTTGCATGTCCATACACCATTTGTGGGAAGAAGCAAATTCATAGTTATTTAGTTGCATTGTATATCTTTACTTTATATATGCATGCCCACACATTGTAACATTTCCATTAAATAGGTCGAACATTATAGAAACTATTGAGGGTTAAAAACTGAGATTTATCACAGGTCTTCTTTAGGAACTATTTAGTACAAGGGGAATATTACATGTATACAGCTATTGATAGAGGGATATGTATTGCTTCAAACACATTATTGGTTGATGTACTAGGATGGATCTATAAGTATATGACTGAGTTATAGCTATAGAATCTTTGTATAGTTTATTTATTTCCTTAGGTACATTTGGTTATTAATTTATCCATAATACTTTGTATCCATGTTTCTCATCTTTATAGTGAAAAGAAATTCATCATCATCAAGTATTGTATGTTATTCTTGTTATCTCAGTTACTTTTGTCCTCTTCTCTTTCCATTGTACAGTCTGTTTACTTATTTCTTATGTTATTTACCTCTATTTAATATTATTTTTTATGCTAAAATCTGGTAATGATGGAATACTCTCCCCATTGATGCACCTTAGGCCTTTGCTGCTAGTTTGTAGCCTCAGGGTTTTGGTAAGATTTTCTTGAGTCCATGTGTCCCACCTAGATCAAGGAACCTTCTATGTGGAATCAAGGTATGGGATGTAATAATATAATACAAAAAAAGGTTGATGAGTTTATAATTCACTTGTTATGATGGAAAATGTGAGTTTTTTACTATTACATAAAGTGGGGATATTTATATTTTAATAGAAATTAATTTTTTAAATGCTCAGATATCATCATAAGTGAGTGATATAGAATATATTCATGTATATGATAAATGGTATAGGGAGTGTGTGAAGCATATATGGATGTTTTTTCTAGTGGTACTAATTTAATTGTTTAGAAACATATATTAATTGGAATCAATTACCCTCAAAAGTTAATTTATGACAAGGATAAATGTTTAGTCAAAACAATTAGAGAATAGATGATTGAGGTATGTATAACTCTTAGTATTAATATATTATATTTTTTGAGATAAAAATGTGTGGTATTATTTTGAAGAAGTATTTTATAATGTATTGGTAACCATGGGAGTGATAATTTATAGATGATATTTTTTGGGACGATTGTCACATTTTTTATATTTTTATATAAACTGAAAAAGTGTGTGACCTTATGAAAATTTGGTAAATTCTATTTTTTATTTATTTATAGAGTAAATTTTTGGATGAATATATAACTTCACTATGGATTATTGACTTAGAGAATAAAATGGTTAAAAAAATGTTATGTTATAGATAATATCGGGTTATGGTATATACATACTTGGGTATATGATTTTATGAATTGATAGTTTTGTTTCAAAAAATATAATTAACTTGATAAATCCTAAGAGAGTGTGTTATATGTCATATTATAGGTTATATCTGATATAATAAATTTGTAAATAATTCCCGCACCAAAATTGTTAAATAAGTGATAATTAAAATTATTATTAAGAAAAAAATTTATGTTGGGTTGGAGATTGTAACACCATAATTTTTTAATATATAATTACCTTTATATAAGTCCATGTGTTCAATAATTTACTCCACATACAAAAATAAACATAAATAGAACCATTATATATTGAATAATGACCATAACGACATTATTGATTAATTAGTGTGAATGAATAGTAGTAACCAATTTTTGAAATCTGTATGTAAATAAAATAAATTATAAATTGAAGAAAAATAAAATTTATTATGTTTATGCTACATTATTAAAAATATAATTTATTATGAATAAACGTTATTTTAAAAATATATTATTATATCAATTATGAATTAATAAATCAAGATAAATATAATTAATGGGGATAATTAATATATTAAATTGAAAAATTGTTCAAAAAAACATTGTTCCATTTATTATATTAAATATGAATACTACAGTTATTAATTAAAAATATTGTTTCCCAATAAAAATTTGTTTTCATCATATTTCATGATTTTATTAAAAAAATTGAATATATATTACTTATAATATAAATATCAAAATTTTATATCATATCTGAATTTAGAATTAATATATTTTTTAAATATTAAATTTTATTTTTTTTCTAAAAATAAGGTTCTTTTAGAGAATAAGGAAAATCAATTTTTTTTTCAAATAACATGTCTATTATGAAATTAGTAGTATATAAATATTAATTTTAAATTTATAAAACCATTTTATAATAATAGATATATTTTCTATATGGAATTATAATTTTTTAAAAATAATATTTAATTTTAAAATTAATATTTGATATTTTAGAAAATATGAATTATTTTCTTAGAAACTATTTTTAATATATAATAAAATTTTATTTTAAAATCAGTTATTATCTTTATAAAAAATTGATTTAAATGAATTTCCATTGAACATTAAAATATGTGGTTACATATTAAATAATAATTATGACATTATTTCTTGGAATAATGATTAGGTTTCCTGGGGTAAAAACAATTTATAGTAGTAAAATAATAAATGGTAAAATTAATAATTAAATGGGTATTGGCTTGGTGATATCATATTATAACATTAAATGTTTTGAGAAATTTTGGCTAAGTGTAGAAAATACCTACCATCAAGCATTACATACTACCGGAAATGAAACATCCTTAAATACGAGTCACCTCCAGGAAAGACCTTCTATCAGAGTTGAGTCACCACTAGGATGAAAATTTGGAATCGAGTTGCAAATAAATACTACCAGAAAGGAGTCATCAATGAAAATTATTCTCCACCCAATATGAATTTCCATTGATCTTTAGTCACCATTGAATAAGACCTATAGTCAAACATTAACCACTACCAAGAAATTTGGAAATGTTTTGAAAAGAAATTATATCACAAAAGTCTCTCTAGTAGGATGAGTCAACAGTGATCGTAAACTACCACCAGATGACCTATTTTCAACTTAACTCACCATTGGCCTGACTCATCGCCAACATAAGTCACCACCCTGATGAGTCACCACCGTGATAGAGGGAAGCATAATACTTGAGAAACTTGACTTCTTTTTATGCTAAGATGTAGCTGCCAACATATGACCAAGCTGAAGATTGGGATTCTTGGGATAGTTTATATTTTTTTCTACATTGGGATTTTTATTTATTCCAACTACTTCTTTATCCATGTTTTCTAGATTTTTATTTACATGACATTCATCATCTTCTATTGTATATTATTCTAGTTATTTTAGTTATTTTTATCCTATTCTCATTATACTGTACATTATGTTAACTTATTTCTTCCATTATTTGCCTTGATTTATAAATATCTATTATGATACAATTTGGTAATGAGGGAAGAGTCTCCCAACCGAAACACCTTAGACACTCACTATTACTCGGCAGCCTCTGTTATCTGGGGAGAGAAGATTGAGGCCATGTGGCCCACGAAGCATAGGGAACCTCCTATGTGACATCTAGGTCATCGACATCATAATGTTGTATCAGAGGAAATTTTCTATTTAAGATTTAATATTTCATGAGAATATATTAGATATTAATAATGCTTGGAAATTGGTCAATATCTATGCTTGGGCGTTGTAAACCCATGTTCAAGGTAACGATAGAGTTTCCTGAATTATAATCGATTTCATGATTTTTTCTATTATAGTGGATATCATTTTACCATTTGGTTGGGCACATGATGTTTGGGGGTTTTTGATTAACATTCTAATGGATAATCCCATTTCATCCTTAGCCTGATGATATGAGGGAAATGAATATTGTTACTTGAATTATCATAGCCACCAAGAATTTACATGTCATGAAAATTTCAATTCCATATAGTCGCATTTAACTACATTCATTTCTATATATTCATCTGATTCTTGAGTGAGCATTTCTTTTTTTTATTATTGTTCTACATTTTTAATGTGATTATATGATTTATTATCTCAATATATGAGGTGTTATGCTCCCTCATGGGAAGGAATGAGTAATTTACTAAATCAAGCCTTTTATTTTAATAATAAAGTGGTTGATAATATCATTATTAAGTAGTATGGCCTCGGAGTCACAAGGAACGGTATTTCATATTATAGGAACATTGATAAATGTTCTAAGAAAATGAAAACATAGATATAGAATGGTTTCACGTATTTATCCCACCTTCTGATGCCTAAGAAAGGTAATGGAGTGAACATGTTAATTAAATGTTATATGAAATAAAATATTTACTATTAAATAATAATGATAGTAATTATTGACACTTTATCTATTGGAACATCTACATCCTATAACCGAATACTTACCAATACATAGACATCTGAGTGGGTTGTTGGGTAGTATTCCTTGGTCAGTGAGTTTTTTATATTCAACTTATGCTAGTAATGCTATCTATATTCATATAAGTTTGTTTTGACTCATTTGATTGCTTCAAAGATGAAAAACTGGCATAGGTAGGTCATTTGGGGTCTATTTATTTTGATACGATCCATTATGGTTGTTGATCACCTTGAGAAATAATGGAATTTCTATAGGGTTTTATTTCTAATGAAGCCATGTTGGCTTAGTGGGACCCTCATAGGTCACCTTATCTATTACAAAAAAATTTGTGATAAATTTCCTAATTATTTCAGGGTGTTGATAAGTTATTAATGTTAAAAATTATGTTTTATAAGACTTTCTTGTTATTCCTTGGAGCATTAGTTAAATTAGGTTCCAAGTTATTTTGTTTAAAAATTTGTTCTTGAGTTTATGTTTGAATATATTAAATTATTAATGGTTAAATTTGAATAAGTTTAATGACCTTAAAATGGAACATAAAAGTGGTGTCCTTGGGTAAAATTATCTCTTGAGTTTCTGTGGAATAGAAATGTGACCATTTTTCGTAGTCCTTATCATTTTTATAAATGACTTAAATACTAAATTTTTTAGTTTGGAGACTTCTGTTTGAAATGACCTGGTGAAAAGGTTGATACTTCTGCTTCATTAGGGGATAGTCATGATAGGTATCACCCTCAATGGTAAAATTTATTTTTAAATGTTTTCAATTTTTGAGGTTTGGTGTCATTCAGGTGTCTTTGTCCCTAGTATGACTCATAACTTCTAAATGACTCACTTTTTAGGATCGGATTTCATGGTATCCTTGACCATTATCATGGGATTGATCATCAGATAATTATTGGCTTCAATAGGTTAGACATGTCGAGGGCGTGGTCAGGCATTTCCTAGGTATCCTAACCCCTTCTTTTTCCTCACTAATGGGTGACTTGGTATAACATCATCTAGTTTAAAAGTTGTATGAGGTTACATGACTCTATTTTAACACTCTTTTATCAACCACATGATACATGGATAAATAGAGAGTGAACCTTATGGGTATTATCGGGGTTATGTTCTTGTTTCAGGAACCTCGGGGTAGTATGCGTTCACATACATGTTAGACTTTGACTTGACAAACCATAAAACAAACTGGTTGGGTTTAGTAAAAAAATTGTATATCGTTTTGATGTTGTGTAAGTTCTCAAGTCATCTATATAGTATATTGACTTGGTTATTAAAGTAAAGTGGTTCATCATAGTATTTGGGATGAATTTCAAGATACTCAGGGGTTTGGACATGACGATCAGTTTGGTTTTGTCTTTCACGAAAAATAATTTGACATCTTTAAGAATAACTCAAATGAGTACCATATGTATAGTTAATGTGAGTTTGATCTATCACTCTTATGAGTGGATCTTATATTTATCCATTTAAGGACTAGGGAACTCTTGAGGTGGTAGAATCATTCCAGTTTTGGTAAATGTGTTCTCTGCATAGTATAGGAATCACATCCTAAAAGGACAATTGAGAAATGGTTGGTTTTTCTTGATTATCATTGATTCCTTCATGTTGGAATCATGTCCGTGATTTATAGGAAACATGAATTTGATATGGTTGTCTGTGTATATAATCATTTATAAAAATCACTAGTCTTGGATAGAATTTTATGGTTTAGTTTTAGCAATCATGAGATTCCTCATGTAGTGAAGGATTGTGATCAGGTTGTAATTGTGCATCGATAGTTGAAGTCAAGATTCTTTTTGGGGAATTAAATCATTGTTTATATGCCTAATATTCTTTAAAATAATGATAATTTCTTAGTGTGATAATATTTAAGAGATGAATATGTCCCCTATATTGATGTCATCCTTGATGCAATAATAGAGAATCTGTCTTATGTCCCACTAAAGTTTAAAAGTCGTTGGGATGGTTACTGTAGTAGCTTTGTATTGGGTGTTGGATGCATGGATTTTTTTAAGGCTTAGTTATCCCTAAGTGATATGTGGGTTCCCAAGTAAGAACACCATGGATGAGCACATGGTCACTAGCCGCTTTCTTCTAACGTGACCGCCAGATGAATGACACTCGGTTTTAGTCAATGTTTTTATGTGTACATTTTTTCTTGTACCAATGTATCACATATAACATGGGTTATAGACTACTAATAGATATATCCTTAGACTCCTATTTTATGAATTTGAGGTTACAATATCTTGATGTATGGTTCAAAATTGTTCAAAACAAAGGGTGACTATTTACGTGGGTTACATCAGGGTTACTCTTTTGTTCTTTCCAAATCACGATTGTTTAAATAGATAGATTTAGGTTGACCATGGAATGTTACGTAAAGTCAGTTATAAGATTTAGTTGATGTGGTTGGGGGGAACCTATGATTTCATGGATGAAGGAATTACAGTTCAGTTTGTGACACACCCTCCGTCTAAGACGGGAATCTTTGAGTATGATCATAAAGAGGTGGTATGTCTGTTATCCTTCTTGAATAATGTATTCGGTAGGTGGGGGACAATTTTTAGCACATAATCAGGTGGAGGGTAATGTAGTTTGTGTCGGTTGGACATTTTTATGGAAATCTAACTCAACCTAGGAAAATGTGTCTATGGGTAATCAACCATTTCATTGTTCTGAAAATCACGCAAGAAGTATTGTTAGAATTCTTAGAGGTTTGATTATTAACACAATTCCATCGGCGGAGATACCACGGTATAGAGTATGAACCTTTTGGTAATAAAAATTATTATGGGAAGCACCATCGACAAGATATTCAGGGAGACTATTATGTGACCATGTCTGTTGCTAAATAGGCTCCTCAATATTGGTTGTTAGGTATAAAAATGATGCAACTCGTTTTGTCAAGAGTTTTTCCAACTCTTATCAGGTGAAGGTGAAATACCAGTGACTAACTAACTTTTATAGTAGCTACCAATTACTCAGTTGAAATGTAATGATTTCACTATGGATTTCTTGATTATATATGAAGGTTACTGTGAGGTAATGATGTTGTATGGTTATTTTTTTCCCAACTAATGAAATTATCCCACTTATTCCCTTTTTAGGATACTTTCTTAGTCGGGAGATAGGAAGATTGTATTTCTATGAGATCATAATACAACATGGGGTCCCTCATACTATCTCTTTAGATACGGATGATTATTTCACATCAAGGTTATAGAAGGTGAAAAAATGCACTCTAAGGCTGGTTTGTCCCTCTAGTACGTGTGATATTGATGTGCTACCCTATATAGAACAAGGCATGGGGGTTGGAGTACGATGAACATAATTAGGGTACATAGTTATTCCCACACATTGTTTCACCACCCTTGGAATGTAAACTCAGGGATGAGTTCCTTTATGGGTGGAAGACAGTAAGATCATAGTTTTTTACTCAGGTATGGATCCATTAAATTTTGTTCTAACTCCTTATTATGGAACTAATGTGGATTCTTAATGAGTTAAAGAGGGTCTCAATGGTTTATGGGGATTTTTCAGGTCCTGGAGCCCAACTTTTTTGGATAATTTGGTCTATCACATGGGTTGTGTAAACAGTGCAGGTAGGTCACATGGTATGATTCAAATGTGTTGATAGTCTTCACATTCTAGAAAAGCTATTCTATACAGTTGGCACATGGTTTTTCAAACCATGCAGAATAATAATGATATTTTCTCCATTTTCTCTAGGTAATAATTCATGGTTTTTACATGGTTTATTGAACTATGCAACCAAACCATGTATTGGAAATTTTTTGAGAAATTTTACATTTTCCATTAATATTTTAATTATCCCCTCCTTCTTCCCTAATCCAATTTAAAATGGGATTAATCTCCATTTCAACCATTTTCTATCTTTTTGAAGTCGTAACCAAGGGATCAACATATCTCCTTTATCTGGGATCCATTCAAGCTTTTTTTCATTATGTTTGATGCACAACAGTAAGTACTCGAGTCCGATGGAGCCATTATTCAACTTTTTTCCCATGAACAATTTATCAAGGTGTAAGAGTTGCTAATCTACTCTCATATATACTACATTATGAGCTTAAATATAGGCTAATACTTGATGTATATTGTCATAAAAGCCTATGGTGAGTGTTCGATAACTCATCCCTCAAGATCGTTGGTTTTGGAACTGTATTGTGAAACAAGGGTAATTTTTCCTCATTTTATCCTTTGGTTTCCACGTAGCATCATAAAACTTATGATTTTTAATGACCCGAACTTTTGAATTATATTTTTTTCCTAATTTTGTGTTTTATTTCATTTTATACTCAACAAAACTATATCCTTTAATTAATGAAATGATTATAATTAAATGAGATCATTGGGTTTTGACTGTTATATGATCGTTGGTCAATATGACAATTGGAAAGTAAACTCCTAATGTTACAATTATTGTTTATAAATACAAGTTATCTTGGTTAATTAATACATAAAGAAGAGTTGATGGCTTCATCTAGTAGACTCGGGTTGTACGAAGCCCATCTGTCAGAGCTTGTGAAGGAGGTAGCATCTCTGGGCTTTGGTTTAGACCAAGCCCAAGTTGAGCTTCAACATGTGAAGCTTGAACGGAATAACTTAATGTAGAAGTTCAAGCTGAAAGAAATCACCACTTAGGAAATATTGTATGTGATACCCCAAGATTCTATCATCCAAGCACACCTTACACTTAGGTCTTATGCAGGTGTTATAAGAGGCTATCTAATGAGGCCTTAGATACTTTTTGTAATCTCATGGTATAAATAAAATTGTTATTTCTTATTATTTTAAAAATTTTGATTTTCAAATGTACGGATAAATATAGGATGAATATTATTGATGAATTTTGGAAAAAGGGTATTTTAAAATATTCATGTAAACTTTAAATAATTAATAATGTAAAATTATTTTCAAAAAATGGCCTTCTACGGTTCTGATCAGTAAGAAATTTAGAGTCTAATAAGATCAACTTAATTTTTAGTGAATAGTAAAGTATAAATAGTAACATACCATTATAAATAGTGATGAATAGTATACTGGCCAAAAATAGAAACTTAATCCTAGAATCTATAAATACAATTTAGACATCTTAAAAGTGAAAAAACGATCATAGTATAAGTTTTTGTATTTTTTAGGTCATAAATATTTTATTTACAATTTTATAATTAATTTAATAATTTAAAAGGAAAATTTATTTTAAAAAAATGTAATCATAAATTGTTATTTTATTGTCTTATGGTTATACGATAATTTTATCGGACCTTGATTACTTTTTCAAGGTGTTACAAAACAAGTTATAGTTTTAGAGTTGTTTTTTTAATAAATATTGATTTTATTTAAAAATTAAATTAAAATTATATAGAAAATTATTTTCATAAAATGGAGTTCATTTTTGAATTCAGATCATTTATATTAGGTTAGTGTGAATTTATGATATTTTTATAAAATGTTTTGTTTTTCGGTGAATAGTGAAAATACACTTTTGAGTTTCAGTGTGTTTAATGACATCATTAATGATATAATAATGATGTAATCATTTTGGCCGGCTGGTGAATAGTAATATATTCTATGAGGTGTCCCAAGTGTCCAATACCATGGGAAAACACCATGGGCAAGCCCATGGTTTTGCAAATGCCAGTGATGAGGTGTCCCTTGGAAATTAATTAAAGATTCCCTCACTTTTCCTATAAATACCAAGCCATTTCCCTCATTCATTTCATTAAAAAATCCTCCTCAACAAAGTTAGTCTTTTTACCTCCCAAAGAGTCCTCCTAAGGGTCCATAAATCCCCCAAGGTCCCAACCTTCGAGCTTTCGAAGTCACTCTTTAAGGTAAGGGAACCTTTCACCCTCCCATTTTAAGTCATGACTTCATTTATGTTATGTATTATAGTTTCCATTTTATTATTTGGGGGTTTGTTCTTATATATACCTACTATTTTCCGGTTCATGCTCAATTTATGAGAGACCCTTTCCACTCTCATCAACTTATTTTTCTGAATTTTAAGCTACGTCATTAGGTTGCCGAATTTTTCGTAAAAGAAATTGCATCTTCTCTTTTCATTCAAGTTTCCTTTTCATGTGGTATGTCATTCAAATATCCACACCATGATCTTATTTTTTTTACTCTATACCACTAATATAAAATTATTCATTTATTAATGGTATACCCTTGTCCCCTCTCTTTTTATTGTTTTCTAAAACCATGTTATATAGCTTTTATGGTACAGAAATTTCGTCTCAAAATTACTCTCTCTTTCTCTCAAGAAATTCTCTTACTTTGTTTATGTGAATAACATGCCTATTTCATTTATATGGGTGTTCATAAATACAAAAAAATGATATATTTTATTTTTTAATTGACAAATATATAACCCCCACTCCATTTCGATGGGTTATAAATGACATAATGATCTTATTTTTAAGCACTTTTAAAACATCACGATTTTGAAATGAAACCCATTTCTTTTATTCTCTTTGGGTTATTTATGAAATTTTTTATTATTATCTATGTGGATAACATGAAAGTAAATACATATTATTGGTGCACCCTGATAGCGCTCCAATGCATTGGCTAAATAATTTTAATCTCTAGAGATGACAAGTTTCACGATACCATGCTGAATAAGCTTGGTAATTTTTTTTATGACACCTTGGGGATGAACATTGGTTATATGTTCATGAATGTCTAAATGAAATGTTGTATCTACATATTCAAGTTATGATTCATTTTCATTTTATTATGATATTCCTCTTTTTCTATTTCTTTTGTTTTCTAGTTTTCATCAAGTTCTTATTGTTATCACAAGTAAACTGATTCACATGCTTTCCTTACTGGGCCTTTAGCTCACCCTTTCCTTTGATGTATGCCTCCAGGTTATGATATGGAGTAATTTTACATAGGGTAAAATTTTCAAGAATCTTTTAAAGGGGATTTAAAAGATTCTTTTATGTTTTCAGGTTTTTTTCTGATTTCCAAGACACTATACTTTAAAGGTCCTTTGTTTATAAAATGTAATGAAAAGTTATGTAATAAAAATGTGGGATTACATAGTTGATATCAAAGGATATTTTAGTTATTTATAGAAATTAGGATATTAAAACTTTAGGAATAACCCCATAGAAAAGTTTAAATATAGGAAAACTTCCTGGTATTTTGGTGAGTATTGATTAAGTGGTTTATCAAGAAAATACATCCTTGTCTGGATATGAACAGGTAGTGGCGGCTCTCGAACAGATATACCTATGAGTGAAAACTTCGACAAGGAGTTTTGGGCTTGACCCGAGGTATCCTGGTATACAACAATGAGTCTTACTACACTCTTTTTTATGACACTCCTGGGGGATATGTTTGGTTAATCATAATCTTTTTATGAATCATTATGAATGATTTATAAAGAAATTTAACTGTTTAAAACATGAAGTTTTAAGATATAAAATCCTTAATAGTTAAAAGATTCATAAATGAAATAATATTTTCACTACAGTTTTATTCTTATAGAAAATGGAAAGCAATAGGAGGAAACATTCAAATGGTGACCGCAATGGACCATTTGCTGACAGCCCTCTGATGGAAGTTGGAATGGAAACTTTCAAGCGACTGATGAACCAAAAAACTCAAGTTATTGGAAATAACTTGAGTCAGGTTGAGATACCAATCCCACCACGAAGGGAACAACATTCTGTTGAGTCCTTTATACGTCAACGACCACCAACCTTCAGTGGATCTACTAACCCATTGATTTCTAAATAGTGGATCAGCACTATTGAGAAGATCTTTTCTATGATCTGATGTTCAAAACAAGGGAAGGTCACCCTGGTTGTCTATCGCTTAGATGGATAATCTTATCAGTGGTGGGAACTGATTAAAAACATGAGGCCAAGAGTGAAGGTTGATGCTATGGAGTGGGAAGAGTTCAGAGGGATATTATTCAGTAAGTATTTCCCTCGTTCCGTGAGAACAAGAATGGATAAGGAGTTTCTCAAGCTGAATCAGAAGGAGAATGGATTTGTGGGAAGCTAAGAGATGAACTTCACCAGAATTTCCCGTTATACCTTAATCTTTATCATGGATCTTAGTAGGAAGGTTGATAGATTCTTTGGTGTACTAAGACCTCATATACGGAATAATCTAGCCAACCGAGACTATGACAGCTATAAGAAGATTGTGCGGAGTGTGATAAAAGTCAAAATGAAGTTTGGTGATACACAGTGGTCTCATAAATCCAATGAAAATAAGAGATTCATAGATCCAAGCTTAGGTAGAAACTTTGATCATGTAAGAAGAAGCAAACAAGTACAATGTCCCATGTGTAATAAATGTGGGAAGAAGAACTCGGGGAACTACTTTCATAGGAGTGGGAAGTGCTAAAAGTGTGGAAGAGATTGACCTATCACATGTAATTTCCATATTGAGTTGAAGCCTCAACTTCCCAATACTAACAAAAAGTGGAAATGGTGCAGGCCCTACCCGATGTCCATTGATATAAGTTTGGACAACATGGGCACTTTTCCAATCATTGTCCAAGTCTGAGGGTAGTGGAGGGAAATCACCGTTAGCCACAGCATAGGCCATGGGATCAGATTCACGCTTTTTCTATCACTATGGATGAATTTGAAGTGCCAAGTGATGTAGTGGCAGGTACTCTTGTTGTTCTCTCAAAGATAGCAAGTACTTTGTTTGATTCTGGTTCTATGAATTCCTTTATTTCCTCCAAGTTTGTAAAGAATTTTGAATCAACCCCTAATTTTCTAAAATAAGAGTTATCAGTCAAGACTCGTGGTGGGACTATCCAAGCATCATCATTGTTTAGAAACTCTAGTATTTACTTTAGTGAGCACAATCTTACCGCAAATCTAGTAGTCATTCCCATGGTAGAATTTGACATTATACTAGGGATGGTATAAGGACCCAGCCTTAATACATACATAATCTTAAATTTAGTCATGAAAACACTTCCTTTTACATTGAGGATCTTTTCCAGTTTATAGCTTTAGAGAATTGGTACAATACATTCAAAACATTACACATTATTAGAGGGTAGATACCATAAAAATAGTTTCCATTTTTTTCAAAATATAAAACATTAAAACTTAAACATGACTCTTTGACAATTATTCAACATTTAACATGGATTCATTCTTTGTCTTAAACATCTATTGACCTGTGAAAATCATTTAAAAACTTGGGATGAGCACAAAATCTTAGTAAGGGATAGAAATTAAGGAAAGAGCACATTAGTCCTTGAATACTTGTAACGTAAGAAGCATTTACAAATACATGCTTATCACCCATATATACTTACATTATGTAACATGAGATTTGAAAAAGATCCACAAAAAACATGAGAACATAAATATAATCATAGAGTTATCTTGGGGCATTACTTACATAATATTGTAACCCTCTTGGCTACCTTATAATTTTTAACCCTCACGACTACCTTACTATTTGTGTAACCATCACAGTTACACTTAGAGTAACCATATGGCTGACCTCCAACATACACATACCCAATTAATTGGAGGTAGATATAGGTCCCACCCTTCATCATAAAAAATTCCCAAGAACAAAAACATAATCATACAACATGAATAATTCCATAAAAACATTGCTTTGGAATTTCGTAAAACCAAATTTAAAAAGAGGATTTTTAAAGAAAATCCCCTTATAAATATCATACAATTGAAGAGAGACTTAATAGAGTGGATGGCGTATGTATATATACTGTAAATACACATAATAAAACATAATATAAATATAACCCATCACACAAAAAAATTAAATAACACATAAATAATGAAGTATAAGGTTAACCCAAAGAATGGAAATCGGGTTTACAATTCCCTTACCTTGGGTTTGTCTTACTTAAAACTTGTTTAAACTTACTTTATAATAGTTAAAAGAGTGTTATTATTATTTTAAGAAAATATTTTCATGTTTATAACATCTTATATTATCATTTCATAACATCTTTTCACCCTTAAATTATTAGTATTTTTCTCCATGCACTATTTTTGGGTGTGTTCTTTAAATGATTTCCATGATTGGTTCATGATGGATGTTCTTGTCGATTGGAAGTGAAACTCCAGAATTAGAATGAACTAGTATTTACATATATCCAGTAAAATAAATTATACAATTTAACATTTTTAATTATTACATGAGTATGATTCATAAGTCAAAACATTAATGATGTTTGTTTAGATCATTTTAGTGGTTCTTTGATAATAACGACCTCATTTCATTTTATAAATTAAAACCATGTGTTAAAAATAATTCCAGAACCATGGATGAGATATAATACATATATTATAACTTGGTTAAACCATAAAAATGGTTTCATAACCATACTTGAAAGATTTAATGAAAATTGAAATCACATCATCCACGATGTTGGTAGCTCGACACATCACGGACAATGTTTTTATTCCTTGAATAAGTAGGAGAGGATAAAAATGATGATGATGAATTTTCCACAAACATGAGAAAATAAATAATACACATTATTTTTTTATATTTCATTCGTATTGGGTAATAAGAGATGAATAAATAATAATAAAATAATGGAACTCAAAATACAATAATAATTGAGCAATCCCTTACAAAAATTCGGCAGCCTAAG
Source organism: Viscum album (assembly GCA_963277665.1). Taxonomy (NCBI): domain Eukaryota; kingdom Viridiplantae; phylum Streptophyta; class Magnoliopsida; order Santalales; family Viscaceae; genus Viscum; species Viscum album. Next base: position 1,539,514,026 of record OY728135.1, on the reverse strand, counting down.
AGCTACGCAACGTGGTTTTAATAAATATTAAAAAGAGAAGGTACAAGGGTAACCCATCCATAAATGAATCATAATATATAGTAGATCAATAATAACAAGTAAATAAGAACATGGTATGGAAACCTAAAAAGTTATACCACATAAAAGAGAACTTGAATGGAAAAGGAAAGAAATTGAGAATTTTCTTACCTTGTAGAGTAACCTTTAGAACTTGATGGTTGGGACCTTGGGGGATTGAGGAAACCTTGGGAGGACTACTAGAAAGGTAAGGAGTCCAGATATTCGTTAAGGAGGAATTGTGAATGAAGTTAATGAAGAAATGGGTTTGTATTTATAGGAAAATTATGGGAATATTTTAATAATTTCCAAGGGACACCTCATGAGTGGTATTTGCAAAACCATGGGCTTTCCCATGGTATTTTCCTATGGTATGAGCCACTTCGTACACCTCACATCTTATTTAACTATACACAAGTCTTCAAGATTTATGAAATCATTATCACATCATTAATGATGTCATTAACACACCAAAACTAAAAACTGTATTTTTTACTATTCACCAAAAAATCAACTGTTACAGAAAAATTCCCAAAATTCACCCTAACCATTTATCAAAGTTTAGAATTAAAAAATGAAGTCCATTTTTTGAAAATAATTTTCTAAATATTTTTAATTTAATTTTTAAATAAAATCATACTTAATTCAAAAATTAATTATTTAAAAACTATAACTTCTTTTATATTAGGATGAAAAATTAACCAAGATGTTATTATCTTAATGCCTTAAGAAAATAAAATAATTATAAAATTTACTACTCATTAGGGTAATATTACTATTCATAAGGGTATGTTACTATTCACCAAAAAACAAGTTGGTTCCAATAGACTATAAATAACATACTGAACACAATTGTAGAAGACCATTTTTCGAAATTCAAAACATATAAGAAATAAAATTATGTTTAAAGGATATTTATAAATATCTACTTTAAAACAAAGTTCCATGCATTTCTATTTATTTTTATAAAAACTTGGAGTGTTACATTATCCCCACCTTATGGAAATGGAATCCTCACAATTTTATTTACTTATTAAACAACTGAGGTTACTTTTCCCTCATATCATTTTCAAACTCCTGTTTTGCTTCTTCAACCATCTGGTTTCTCTACAAAACCTTTACCTAGTGGATTACCTTATTTCAAAATACTTGTTCCCTTTGATCAAGAATCTAAACTGGTTTCTCTTCATAAGAAAGGTTCTATTCTAGCTGAAATGCTTCTGGTCTCAAGATATTTGATGAATCTGGAACATAATTTCTCAACATCGAAACATTAAAAACATTGTGTACCTAAGACAAACTCGGAGGCAAAGCTACGTGGTATGACATTGATCAAACTTTCTCTAAGATTTCAAAAGGACAGATGAACTGTGGACTTAGCTTCCCTTTCTTACTGAAATTCATCACACATTTCCAAGGAGATATTTTAAGGAAAACATGGTCACCTACCTCGATAGATAATTATTTCCTTTTGTTATCTTCATAACTTTTCTTCCTACTCTGAGTTGTCCTCATGTGTTTCTGGATTATCCTCACTTTCTCAGCCACTTCTTCTATTAATTCTGACCCCATCAAATTTATTTCAACGGCTTCATCCCAAAACACTGGAGTCTAACACCGCTTCCCATACAAGGCCTCAAAAGGTTCCATCTAAATACTAGAATGAAAACTATTATTATAAGAAAACTCAACTAAAGAAATATTTTGATCCCAAATTCTCTAATAGTCCATTGAAAAATCTTGAAGTGTATACTCCAAAGTTTTAATAGTTCATTCTGACTGCTCATCTGATTGAGGATGAAAAGTTGTACTGAAATTTAACTATGTGCCCAACGACTTTTGAAGTCCCTTCAAAAAGTTAGAAGTGAACCTGGGATCTCGATCAGATACAATGGAAAGAGGACCTCCTTGTAACCTGATAATCTCCTTGAGGTACAATCGAGAAAGCTGATCCAAATACATTGTACTCGAATAGAAAGAAAATGTGTATACTTGGTTAGCCGATCAACAATAACCCAAATTGCATTGTTACCTTGATAAGTCTTTGGTAGTCCCACCACATGGATACATTATCCCATTTCTACTATGGAACTGGAAAAGGCTAAAGCATCCCCTTCGGTAATAGCTGCTCTACTTTAACCTATTGGCATGTCAAACATTTCATGGTAAAATCAGCAATATCTATTTTCATTCCATCCCACCAATAATACTCCTGAAGGTCTCTGTACATATTAGTACTGCCAGGATGAACAGAAAATGGATAACTATGAACTTCACACAACAACTCTTTCTTTAACTGGGAATCACAAGGCACACACAACCTTTTACCAAATCTCAAAATACAAACTTTATCAAGATTAAAATCTGGTAACCTACCCATTTTAACCAATTATACGTTTTTTTGTAGCTCATGGTATTTTTTCTGGGCTTGCTTAATTCTGTGTGACAACAAAGACTGCATTGAAAAGTGAAAAAAAATTGAGATATTTCCCACACTAACAACTTCTAAGCCAAAATTTATCAAATCATTAATCAAGGGATCATGTTCCAAACATATCATGGTTAATGATGCATGATGTTTCCAACTTAAGGCATCTTCCACTTTTTTTTCTTTTCCAGTATGGTAATTGATCGTGCAGTCATAATCCTTTATCAGTTCTAGCCATCTTCTCTGCCTCATGTTTAATTCCTTCTGAGTGAATATATACTTCAGACTTTTATGGTCAGTGTATATTTTACATTTGGTTCCGTATAAATGATGCCTCCAAATTTTCAATGCCAAAACAAAAACTACCAATTCTAAATCATGTGTGGGATAATTTATCTCATGAGGTTTAAGTTCTCTTGAAGCATGGGAAATTACCTGATCATTCTGCATCAAAACACAACTAAGTCCCTTCAAAGAAGCATCAATGTAGATGACAAACTCACCATTTGGGGAAGGTAAGGCCAAAACTGGATCATTCACCAATCTATTCATGATTTCCTGAAAACAAACATCACATTCATCTGTCTAAACAAATTTAACCCATTTTCATGTTAACTTAGTTATCGGTCTAGATAACCATGCAATGTTCTTAAAAATCGTTAGTAATAACCTACTAACTCAAGAAAACTATGAATCTTTGTAACATGTGTGGGTCTTGTCCATTCATCAACTACTTTTGTTTTGGTAGGATCAACTGTTTTTCCATCCTTATTTACAATGTTCCCAATAAAAGAAATATGTTGCAACTAAAAATCACACTTGTTGAATTTTATATACAGTTTCTTTTCTTCTAAAGTTTTCAAAACAACCCCTATATTTTTTTTCATGGTCCTCTTTATTTTTAAAAAATACCATAATGTCATCAATAAATACAACCACAAACTTATCCAAGAACTCATGAAATACTCTATTCATAAGATTCATGAAAACAGCAGGTGCATTAGTTAATCCAAATGGCATAACAACATATTCATAATGCCCATATCTGGTATGAAAGGCTGTTTTCGGGATGTCATCCTCTTTCACCTCCAGCTGATGGTATCTGAATCTCAAGTCAATCTTGGAAAAGTACTGAGCTCCCTGGAGTTAATCAAACAAGTCATCGATATGAGGAAAAGGATACTTGTTTTTAATAGTGATGTTATTCAAAGATATATAATTAATGCAAAGTCTCATGGAACCATCTTTCTTTTTAATAAACAAAATAGGGGCTCCCCATGGTGAAGTTCTAGGAAGAATGAATCCTTTGTCAAGAAAATCTTGCAACTAATTTTTCATTTCAAGAAGTTCTATTGGATCCATACTATATGGGGGTTTTGAAATTAAATTAGCATCAGGAACTAAGTCAATTGTGATTTCTACTTCTTGATCTGGTATGACACTGGGTAACTCATCAGGAAAAACATCAAGGTATTCATTTACCACTGGCACATCATTAATTTGAATAGTTCCCTTGTTTTCAACAATATGATCAAGATAACTTTCATTTCCATCTTTCAATAGTTTCTCATATTTCTATGATGTTATCAATTTTATGGGTTAATTCTTGTATAAAAACTAAAACTCTTTCTAAAAAACAACTTCTTTATCTCTACAATCAATCTTAGCATGATAATCAGAAATTCAATTCATTCCCAGAATAACATCAAACTTGACTAAGGGTAAAACAACAAGGTTTTTAAGTAAAGTCTTTCCACATACCACAACAGAAAGATTATTATAATTCCTTTTTGCTATAACATTTCCCCCCTAGTGTTTTAACAACAAGTTTGGGTCTCATTTGTTGAGGTGATATTTCCAATTTACCAGAAAATTTCTCAGAGATGAAGGAATGTGTAGACCCCGTATCAAACAAAACTTTAGTAAAATCTAAGTGAAAAAAAAGTACCTGATACAACTCCATTGGATGGCCCGGCATCTACTGACGTAGTTGCAAAGGATCTCACTACACCTTTCTACTTGTGGTTTGGATTCTTTGCATCATTCAGATCTCTCTTTGGGCAGACATTTTCATAATGACCCATCTCACCACATTTAAAACACTTTACAGTCTTCTTATCAGGATTAGTCTTAGGATCATTTTCATTGAAATATCGAGCCATATGTCCAGACTTACCACATTTAAAACACTTCCTAGTTTTTCTAATACATTCCTCAGGGTGCTTATTGCCACACTTTTCACAAACTAGAAATTGGATTTTCTTACCATCAGATTTATTTGGTTGATTCTTACCCATTTCTTTCCATCTGGACCTCTTCTTCTCTTTGTTGGAAAAATACACGTGATCATCAGCAAACTTCATCTCTACCCTATCATCACATCGGAAAAGTTTCTCATAACTTTTTAATTCATGGGAGGCCAATGCCCTTCGACACCTTGAATTAAATCCTGAGTAAAAGTGGTTGATTTTGGAATCAAGATCCAGAATAAGATTTGGAGAATACCTTGCCAGTCGGGTGAAGTTCTCTTCATACACAGCCACTGAATCTTCCTCCTTCTATTCCAATTCAAGGAATTTCTTCTCCATTCTAAGTCACAACACCTTAAGAAACTATTTTTTAAGGAAAATAGTTTTAAATTCTTCCCACTATAAGGCATCAAAATCCTCTCTACCCCTGATATTCCTTACCATTGACCACCACTGATCAGCTTCCCCTTCAAAACGATAAATGGAAAGACTTACCTTTTGATTGTCTGAACATCCCATAACATCGAATATCTTTTCAAGAGATTTGATCCATCCTTTAGATGCTACTAGGCCAGAAGATCCATTGAATGAAGGAGGTTTTTGTCTCATAAAATGTTCAACTAATTTCATGTTCTGTTGTGGTACCTCTATTGGTTCTCTTGTACGGACTCCACCACCATTTATTTCCAGTGTTAGCAGAGCATTTACTGTCACAAACCGCTCAGTTCCAATCCCTACCATTTCGGGTTGTAGTTCCAGAAAGCTGTCATTATATTAGTGCCTCTCCTCTTCACCATCCCTGTTACTTCTACGGACAAACATTCTGAAAAAACATATCTTAGATGAAGCAACATGGTAATATTTAAATTCTAAAACATTTCAAATTAATCATAGAGTAAAAATATTTTAAGATATTCTTTTAACATCATCTTAACCCCTAAAGTTATCTAAACCATCCTATGATACCAACTATAAGGACCCAGCCTTAATACATACATAATCTTGAATTTAGTCAAGAAAAAATTTACTTTTACATTGAGGATATTTTCAAGTTTAGAGATTTAGATGATTGGGACAACACATTCAAAACATTACACATTATTACAGGGTAGATACCATAAAAATAGTTTCCATTTTTTTCAAAACATAAAACATTAAAACTTAAACATGACTCCTTAACAATTCTTTAAAATTTAACAAGGATTCCTTCTTTGTCTTACACATCCATTAACCTGTGAAAATCATTTAAAAACTTGTGATTATCACAAAAGCTCAGTAAGGGATGGAAATGAAGTAAAGATCACATTAGTCCATGAATACTCGTAACGTATGAAATCATTTACAAAAGATTTGCTTGTCACCCAAATATACTTACTTTTTTGTAACATGAGATTTACAAAAGATCTACACAAAACATGAGAACATAAATATAATAATAAATTTATCTTGGGGAATTACTTACATAATCTTGTAACCCTCTCTGTTGCCTTATAATTTGTAACCTTCACGGTAACCTTACTATTTGTGTAACCATAGCAGTTATACATGGAATAACCATACGGCCGACCTCCAACATACTAATACCCAATGAATTTGAGGGAAATATAGGTCCCACCCTTCATAATAAATAATTCCAAATAACCAAAACATAATCATACAACATGAATAATTCTATAAAAACATTTCTTTGTAATTTCCTAAAACCGAATTTTAAAAGAGGATTTTTAAAGAAAATCCCCTTATAAATATCATACAATTGAAGAGAGACTTAATAGAGTGGATTTAGTATGTATATATACTGTAAATAAACATAATAAAACATAATAGAAACATAAATGATCACACAAACAATTTAAATATCACATAAATAATGAAGTAGAAGGTTAACCCAAAGAATGGAAATCGGGTTTACAATTCCCTTACCTCAGGTTTGTCTTACTTAAAACTTGTTTAAAATTCATGTATAATGGTTAAAAGAGTGTTATTATTATTTTAAAGAAACATTTTCATGTTTATAGCATCTTATATTATCATTTCATAACATCATTTCACCCTTTAATTGTTAGTATTTTTCTCCTTGCACTGTTTTTGGGTGAGTTCTTTACATGATTTCCATGATTGGTTCATAGTGGATGTTCTTTTCGATAGGAAGCAAAACTCCAGAATTGCAATGGAGTAGTATTTAAATATATCTAGTAACATAAATTAAACCATTTATCATTTTTAATACTTAAATGACGATGATTCATAATTTAAAACATTAATTATGTTTGTTTAGATCATTTTAGTGGTTCTTTGATAATACCGACCTCATTTCATTTTATAAATTAAAACCATGTGTTAAAAAGAATTCCAGAACCATGGATGAGATATAATATATATATTATAACTTCTCGCAACCATTAAAATGGTTTCATAACAAGACTTTAAAGATTTAATGAAAATTGAAATCACATCATCCACAAGGTCGGTAGTTCGACACATCACTGACAATGTTTTTATTCCTTGAATGAGTGGGACAGGAGAAAAATAATGATGATGAATTTTCCATGAACATGAGAGAATCCAGAATATACATTATTTCTGGAGATTTTATTCCTATTGGGTAATAAGAGATGAATAAAGAATAAGAAAAGAAAGGAACTCAAAATAAAATAATAATTGAGGAATCCCTTACAAAAATTCTACAGCCTAATGGCTACGTAACATGGTTTTAGAAAATATTAAAAGGAGATGGAAAAAGGGTAACCCATCCATCAATGAATCATAATATAGAGTAGATCAAGAATAAGAAGTAAATAATAAGATCATATGGAAACTTGAAATTTATACCACATAAAAGAGAAATTGAATGGAAAAAGAAAGAAATTGAGAATTTTCTTACCTTGTAGAGTAACCCTTAGAACTTGAAGGTTGGGACCTTGGGGGATTGAATAAACCTTTAGATGACTACTTGGAAGGTATGGAGGCTATATATTTATTGAGGAGGAATTGGGAATGAATTTAATTAAGGAATGTGTTGGTATTTATAGGAAAAGTAAGGGAATATTTTAATAATTTCCAAGGGACACCTCATGAGTTGTATTTGAAAAACCATGGGCTTGCCCATGGTATTTGCCCATGGTATAAGCCACTTGGGACACATCACATATTATATAACTATACACAAGTCAACCAGATTAATGACTTCATTATTACATCATTAATGATGTCATTAACACACTGAAACTAAAAACTGTATTTTTTACTATTCACCGAAAAATCAACTCTTTCAGAAAAATTCCCAAAATTCACCCTTACCATTTATCAGTGTGTAGAATTCAAAAAAGAAGTACATTTTTTGAAATTGTTTTTCTAAATATTTTTTAATTTAATTTTTAAATAAAATCATACTTAATTCAAAAATTAATAATTTAAAAACTATAACTGCTTTTATATCACGATGAAAAATTAACCAAGATGTTATTATCTTAATGCCTTAAGAAAATAAAATAATAATAAAACTTACTATTCATTAGGGGTCATATTACTATTCATATTACTATTCATAAGGGTATGTTACTATTCACCAAAAAACAAGTTAGTTCCAATAGACTCTAAATAACATACTGAACACAATTGTAGATGACCATTTTTCAAAATTCAAAACATATATGAAATAAAATTATATTTAAAATCTATTTATAAATATCTACTTTAAAACAAAGTTCCATGCATTTATATTTATTTTTAGAAAAGCTTGGTGTGTTACAGATGGACTAGCTCTCAAAGTATAATGCTAATATCAAAGGCATAAGCAAGGAAATATCAGTAGTCTTGAATGGAAAACCTACAATTATCTTCCAAGGAGATATATCTCAACCTGATATTTGTCTATAAGAACCTCCTATATCCTTCTTTATGGATTTGATTGGTGAAGAATAATAAGGATATGAGAGCTTAAGGATAGAAAATGTCCCCATTGTCTAGGAATACATTAACATATTTTCTGAGGAGTTACCCGGACCTCCCCTAGAAAGAGAGGAAGAGTTCTCCATTGAACTCGTACCTGGATCTCAAAAAATATCAAAGACCCCCTATCGGATGTAAAAGGTGGAGCTAGAGGAATTAAAGAAACAACTCTAAGACTTTTTGGAGAAGGGGTTTATCCAACCAAGTGTGTCTCCTTGGGAAGAACATGTTCTCTTTATGAAGAAGAAGGACAGATCAATCCGGGTATGCATTGATTATAGAGAACTAAATAGGATCACAGTGAAGAACAATACCCTCTTCCAAGAATTGATGAATTATTTGACCAACTTCATGGGGCTCAATTCTTATCTAAGATTGACCTTTTATCGGGTTATCATCAATTGAGGGTGAAGAAAGATGATATTCCCAAAACTGTCTTCTCATCAAGATATAGGCATTATGAGTTTGTTGTTATTCCCTTCGGACTGACTAATGAACCTACTATTTTTATAGATTTGATGAATAGAGTCTTTAAGGACTACCTTGATAACTTTGTGGTAGTTTTTATTGATGGTATTCTTATATATTCCAAAAGTCGTGAGGATCATAGAGATTATCTAAGGGTTATTTTGCAAACTCTATGGATTGAGAGGATTTTTGGAAAGTTTAGCGAATGTGAATTTTGGTTACAACAAGTTTCTTTCTTGGGGAACATTTTTATCGATAAAGGAATCACAATTAACCATACAAAGACAAAAGTTGTTGATGAGTGGCCTCAGCCTACAACAATAACTGATATTTATAGTTTCCTTGGATTAACAGAATATTGTAGGATGTTTTTGAAAAACTTTTCATGACATTCTAATCCTTTAACCAAGTTAACTCGAAAAGGGGTCAAGTTCATATGGACAAAAAAGTGTGAGTAAAGTTTCCAAGAGCTGAAGAAGAGATTGGTTACTACACCCCTATTAACTTGGCCCTCAGGTGGAGAAGGATTTGTTAATTTTAGTGTTGTATCTCTGAAAGGTATTGGGTGAATCCTCATGAAAAATGAAAAATTCATTGCTTATGCATCTCGAAAGTGGAAGACTCATGAGCTGAATTATCCTACAGATGATCTGGAGCTGGATGCGGTTGTTTTTTCTCTGAAGATATAGAGGCTTTATCTTTATGGGGGGGAAATGTGATATTTACACAGACCATCAAAGTTTGAAGTATATTTTCACACAAAATGAATTGATCATGAGGCAGAGGAGATGGTTGTAACTTCTCAAAGACTATGATTGTTCAATTCATTATCATACCGAAAGAGAAAACAAAGTCTCTGATGCATTAAGTCGGAAATACCCAGTTGTTATTTCCATGATGAGGATTCAAAGAGATCCTTTGATCAATGACCTAGTAAAGCTGTACATGGGAATTATAAGGGAAGGTACATCATCAACCCTAACCCAAATGATTTATCAACCATCATTACTAGATAATATCAAGAAAGCTGATAAATAAGATCCTTTTTTATAGAAGAAGTTTTAGGCTGTGAAGGATGGGAAGTTTCCTATGTTCAATATTGATCAAGAAGGTGTACTAAAATTTCATACAAGACTATGTGTTCCATAGTTTCCAGATATAAAGAAGGATATGATGGATGAAGCTCATAGATCTAATTTTTTTATACATCCGGGAATCACGAAAATGAATAGAAACATTCGTGATCATTATTGGTTGTATAATATGAAAAGGGAGATTACTGACTACTCTTCAAGGTGCCTGGTATATTAGCAAGTGAAGGCAGAGTGACAAATTCCTAAAGGGGTATTGAAATCACAACCCATACTAGCATGGAAGTGGGACAATATCACTATAGAATTCGTCACCGGTCTCCCAAGAACTTCCAAAGAAAACAATGTGACATGGGTTATTATGAACCGTCTCACCAAGACTGCCCATTTTTTCTCCATTCGGGAAGATTTCTCTCTTGATAAACTTTCCAGAATTTATGTGAAGGAAGTGGTAAGGTTTCATGGAGTTCCACTTTCTATCGTATCTGATCGTGATCCAAGGTTCACATCAAAATTCTAGGGAAGCCTTCAACATGCACTGATTACTGAATGGAATTTCAGTATGGCCTATCACCCCCAAACATATTGTTAATCATAAAGGACTATTCAAACACTTGAGGACATGCTAAGAACATGATCAATGGAATTTAAAGGTGGATGGGATCAACATATACCTTTAGTTGAGTTCTCTTACAACAATGTCTTCCGCTTGAGCATTCAAATGGAACCCTATGAATATCTATATGGTAAAAAATATAGAACTCATAATTTCTAGAATGAAAATAGTGAGAGAAAACTTCTTAGGCCTAATCTTGTGTAAGAGATAACAGAAAAGGTCAATGTCATCCAGTAACACCTTAAGGCTTCTCAGAGTTGGCAAAAGAACTATGTCGACAACCATCGAAGGGAATTGAAGTTTGATGTTGGTGACAAGGTCTTTCTTCAAATTTCACCTTGGAAAATATTCATGAGGTTTAGGAAGAAAGGTAAGCTCATCCCTAGGTATATTGGACCCTATGAAATCCTTGATATCATAGGAGTAGTGGCCTATCGGCCTGCACTTTCTCCAAATCTAGAACAAGTTCATGATGCCTTCCACGTATCCCTCTTGAGGAAGTACAAACCTGACCTTACACATGTACTAAATCCAGAGGTGGTACAACTAGAACATGACATCTCTTATAAGGAGGATTCGGTGGAGATCTTGTATCATAGAGACAAGGTTTTATGCAACAAGACTACCCACCTTGTTAAGGTGTTGTGGAGGAACCACAAATGTGAAGAAGCCATGTGGGAACTAGAGGAGTCTATGAGGTAGAAGTAACCACACCTTTTATCTTCTTAGGGTACATGTTAAAATTTCAGGGACGAAATTTCTTAAGGGCGGAAGAATGTAATGACCTAAAATTTTGATTAATATTTGTTTCATAATTTTTTGTGTTATTTCATTTTATACTCAACAAAACTATATCCATTAATTAATGAAGTGAGTTTAATTAAAAGAGACCTTTGGATTTCGACTGTTATATGACCATTGGTCAATATGAAAGTAGGAAACTGAACTCTTAATGTTACAATTATTTTTTATAAATACAAGTGATATTGGTTAATTAATACATAATTAAGAGTTTATGGCCTCATCCAGTAGACTCTGGCTGTATGAAACTCATCTGTCAAAGCTTGGGAAGGAGGTAGCATCTCGGGGCTTTACTCTGGACCAAGCCCAAGATGAGATTCAACATGTGATTCTTGAACAGAATCGCCTAAGGGAGAAGTTCAAGATAATAGAAATCACCACCCGGGTAATGTTATCTGAGCCTCCCCAAGATTCTATCACCATAGAACACCTTACACTTAGGTCCTATGCAAGTGTTATAAGGGGCTATGTAACGAGACCTTAGATAATTTTTAATGTCCCTTGGTATAAATAAAATTTTTCTTTCTTATTATCGTAAAATTTTTTATTTTCAAATGTTCGGATGAATATAGGATGAATATTATTAATGAATTTTAGAAAAAAGGTATTTTAAAATATTCATGTAAACTTTAAATAATTAATAATGTGAATTTATTTTCAAAAAATAGTCTTCTACAGTTGTGATCAGAAAAAAATTTAGAGTCTAATAAGATCAACTTGATTTTTAGTGAATAGTAAATCATGAATAGTAACATACCCTTATGAATAGTAATAAATAGTAATGAATAGTAAATCGGAAAAAAAATTAGAAGCTTCACCCATGAATTTATATATACAATTTAGACATCTTAAAAGTGAAAAAAACGATCATAGTATAAGTTTTGTATTGTTGTTGGTCATAAATATTTTATTTACAATTTTATAATTAATTTTATAATTTAAAATAAAAATTTATTTTCATAAAATTTAATCATAAATTGTTACTTTATTATCTTATGGTTATACGCTAATTTAATGGGACCTTAATTACTTTTTCAAGGTGTTACAAAACAAGTTATAGTTTTAGAGTTGTTTTTTATTTGAATAGATAATGATTTTATTTAAAAATTAAATTAAAATTATTTAGAAAATAATTTTCATAAAATGGAGTTCATTTTTAAATTCAGACCATCAATATTCGGTTAGGGTTAATTTATGAGATTTTTATAAAAAAATTTGTTTTCGATGAATAGTGAAAATACAATTTTGAGTTTCTGTGTGTTTAATGACATCATTAATGATGTAATAATGATGTAATCATTTTGGTCAACCTGTGAATAGTAATATATTCTATGAGGTGTACCAAGTGTCCAATACCATGGGAAAATACTATGGTCAAGCCCATGGTTTTTCAAATACCATCGATGACGTGTCCCTTGGATGTTAATTAAGTACTCCTTCAATTTTCCTATAAATACCAAGTCATTACCTCATTCATTTAATTCCATAATCCTCCTCAACTAAGTTATAGTCTTTTTAACTCTCAATTATTCCTCCCAAGGTGCCCTCAAGACCCCAAGGTCCCAACCTTTGAGCTTTCAAAGTCACTCTTCAATGTAAGGGAACCTTTCACCCTCCTCTTTTAAGTCATGACTTCCTTTATGTTATGTCTTATAGTTTCCGTTTTATTATTTGGGGGTTTTTTCTTCTATATAACTACTACTTTACATTTCATGTTCAATTTATGAGAGACCCTTTCCACTCTCATCAACTTATTTTTATGAATTTTAAGCGATGCCGTTAGGCTGTAGAATTTTTTGTAAAAAAATTGTATCTTCTCTTTTCATTCAAGTTTCCTTTTCATGGGATATGTCATTCAAATATCCACACAATTATATTATTTATTTTTATTTTGTACCTATACTTTAAAATGATTCATTTATATATGGGAGACCCTTGTCCCCTCTCTTTTTATTATTTTCAAAATCCATGTTATATAGTTGTTATGCTGCAGAACTTTCGTCTCAAAATTTATCTCTATTTCTCTCTATAAATTCTCTTGTTTTGTTTATGTGAATACCCAAACCAATTTTATTTCTATGGGTGTTCATAAATACAAAAAAATGGTATATTTTATTCTATAATTTTACATATAACCCTCACTCCCTTTCCATGGGTTATAAATGACATAACGTTCTTATTTTTCAGCACTTTTAAAACGTCGCGATTTTTAAATGAAACCCATTTCTTTTATTCTCTTTGGGTTATTTATGAAATGTTTTATTATTATATATGTGGATCACATGAAAGTAAATACATATTAAGGGTGAACCCAGATATATCTCTAATGCATTTGTTAAAGAATATAATCTCTAAATGTAAGAAATCATTTTTTTTCTATAAAAGACTTTGGAATATTCTTGATGTTAGTCTAGAGCAGCGCCTTCAGACGGCGTGCGATTCTGAGCCCCAGTGTGGTTGGAATTAAATTTTCAGTGCATTCACACTAGACACGCCAAATAAATGGGATAACTCCTAAATGGTGCTTCAGATCAGAAATCTGAGTGTACTGATGGGTCTGAAATGAGGTGTTTACCCTAGTAATGACATAAAATATGTCGGCACGGGACGTTGGGACCCCTCACCCGTTAGAGGAACATTAAATGGATAAATTAATTAATTAATTAATTTTTTTAATGGATTAACTCAAGTATCTCTTAAATGGTTTCTTGGATGGGAAAATTGAGGGCACCGTTGAGTTCAGAGCATGATGTTTACCCTAGAAGGGGTATAAGTTTCATGGGCGCGGGCCGTCTATGAAAAATGGCACCAGGGGCGTTTTCGTAATTTGGTGGTCTCATGCGTTGAGTTTAATAACTTTTGAATGGGGCCTCGGATTAAAATTCCTAGACTTTTTTTGTGCTCTAGAGGTGGTGTTTACCCTAGGCGCGACCTAACTTTGACCGCGCTGGTGGTTTTGGGTGCGGGTGTTTTCAGGGGTTGATTTTTTTAATTAAAGAGTTTATTTATTTAAACTCTCCTCTCCTCCCCCATCCTCATTCCTCCCCCTGGAGAAACCCCCCTCACCCTAACGTCCTCTCATCCTCCTTCTCCTCCTCCTCCCTCCCAATCAAGGTGGAAGCGGCAACGGCAGGTTTCGGGTCGACGGCGAAGCTCCGGGCAACGCCCAACAAGGTAGGAATTCTTCGTTTCTTTTTTTATTTCTCGTACCTACTTTGATCTCATTTTATCACATATAATTGTCGTCGAATCGTCGAATGAATCCCATAACCACGTAGTATATTTTCTGAGATCTCTGATGCACTTCTTGGAATTGAAATCTGAGTTCGGGGGCGATCGCCGTCGTCCGTCGAAGATTGCGGGTTTTGGGTGTTTTCCGGTGGTTTTGGAGATTCTCTGGCCGACTTTGGGGGTTCCGGCAGTGGGAGGCGCGGGAAAGAATGGTGGCCAGGTAGCAGGTGGCACGGGCGAGCGCGGTGGCCAGGCAGCAGGCGGCGCGGGCGAGCGCGGAGGCCGGGTCAGCAGGGGTCGTCGCGGGTGAGGCCGAGCAGAGGAGGTCGATGGAGGCGCTGGGTCAGTAGGGGGCCGTTGTGGGTGAGGTAGAGAGGAGGAGGCCAGCGGAGGCGCTGGGTCATTAGTGGGACGCCACAGAGGATTCCGGTAGAGGCGCTGGCGGTCGAGCGCGGGGCGCCAGCGAGGTGAGGTCCCGGGCCGACCGGCTTTTGTTGGTCGGTGCTCGCGAGGGAAGACCGGGGTCTACGGACCCCGGCTGGCCGACAAGGACCTGCATATTGCGGGTCATGTGGGAGTGGAGCCGGACCGGCTCCAGCCAGTCTGGCCAAGGCGGTCGGACCGTGTGAACCGCGGGCCGGTTCAAGCACGGTGGGTCGGCCGAACCGGCCCGGCCCACCTATCTTCGTTCGTTAAAAAAAATTGAAACACCTCTAAAATTCCGACCGGGTGTCAAATTCGCGTGCCGTCTGTGGCAACGCGATCCTTGGATCGAGGAGGACTTTTTGAGATGGCCTCAGGAATATTTAATTCCCGAGACGAGGGCCTTGGTGGCGTGTCACGCCTTTAAGTGGATTAACGTTTTTCTTGGGGGTTCTTGTTTTGGACGGCGCTAACACATCCAATGTCCGAATTGAGCGCCGTCAGTGGTGTTGGGACCCTGGCATTGAGTCAGAGTTTTCCAGTGTGGATTAGGGTATTGAAACCTGAGTTGAGACATGGGTCCCATGGCCCTTCTTTTGAGCTACGTGCAGCACGTTGCAACTTTTTCATCAGACGTCCGTTCAGGGCGTGCAAGCAGTCGATTTTGGGTGTTTTTTCGAGGGCATTGCATTGGCGCAATCTTCTCGCTTTAATTCCACACGCTGGTGCGGGCCCTGCGAGGGCCGTTTTGGGAGTTGGAGGTGATTTCTAGCTTTATCACCGGGTGTCTGTTTTGGACAAGTGAATATTCCATCTTGTGTACGTTTTCGAGAGGATCACAATGGTGCAATCCATTCGTTGTGCTTCGGCACCGAGATGCGGGTCTCACGTAGCACCACTCGTGTGCGATGCGCCAGAATGCATCTTTTTCTCCGGATATCTGTTCCAGTCAAGTGAGAAGTCATTTTGACGTATTTTCCCGAGGGGGTCGCAATGGTGCCATGTGACCGACTATTTTTGGGGCCGAGGCTTGGGATCACTGGATGTCGTTCGGGCGTAAAGCGGTGTTGGATGACCTTTCCGTCGGATATCCGTTTGAGGCAAGTAAGTAGTCTATCTTGCATGTTTTTTCACGAGGACTATAATGGTACAAACTATTCAAACGATCGGATCCTCTTACGTGATCTCATTAAATGTGGAAATTGAAAGGTGCTCTGGTGGTGGTTCTTCTTGTTGTGTTCGGAATTAAACCCTTGGCATGTGATCACGTGCACTCCTGTGGGAGTGAAGTATATGTTTGAAGAGATGTAGTTGGACATGCCTGGGCCAATGAGGTGGTGAGTTGGAGTTGTTACATTTATGCCCTTCGCGTTGACGTTGGGTGTCGTGTGCATGATAGCCTTTGGGCTGAAAAAGTGGTATACTCTGGGAGTATATAGGAACTCTTGGAGGTACATGTGGTTGTTTGTACCTGAGAACGTTTGTGCGCTTCATTGGGGTTGACTTGGGGCCACACGTCGTATGGGCCCCATGTGCATGTCATGTTCTACTTTGCGTACCTTTGACCTCTTGCAATATAGAGGGTCCCTCTGTTCTCGTTTGTTTGACCAGCTGGCTTGAGTTTTCCCTGGGTTCTGTTCTCGTTTGTGGACCAGTAGGTTTGAGTTTTCCCCTTGGTCCTTTTCACGATGGTTTTGACCAGCAGGGTTGAGTGGTTTTCCCCGAGTTCTGTTCTCGATGGTTTGGCCGGTAGAGTTGCTTCGTGTTCCCTGGTAGAGTTCTTGTGGATTCAGTGTGACCAACACATTACACGGGCACCGATCCTCTACCCAAGAGATTATTTCTAGTAGGGCTGGCCAGAGCAGTACCATCCAGCAGGGATGGCCAGTGGGTTACCATCCAGCAGGGATGGCCAGTACAGCGGTGTTCACCGAGCAGTACCATCCAGCAGGGATGGACAGAGCGGTTCTGGGTTTACCGCCAGCGGGGCTGGGAAGTGGTCCCTGACGCCGGGTTTACCTCCAGAAGGGCTGGGAAGTGGTCCCCGATGCCGGTTTTACCTCCAGCTGGGCTGGGAAGTGGTCCCCGGTGATGGTTTTGAGCCTCCCTCTAGTGGAGTACCCTTTTACAGGACTGGTCATTAGGACTCGTCGATGAATTTAGTCGGGTCTCCCTCCAATGGATTACCCTTTTACGGGACTGGGCAGTGTGGCACCCATCGACTCTTGTAGGGTCTCCCTCTAGTGGGAACCCATCGACTTCTAGGGATTACCCTCCAGTGGGGCTGGGCAGGGGGTTTCCTGTCGACTTTGAGGAGACCTCTGGACTGCGGGGCAGTGAGGAGGTGTGTCTTGAAGTTCCCCTAGAACTCTCAAGTACGAGGGGCTATTTACCCACCGAGACGCGTCCTTGTGACACGACCTAAGATCGTTCGGGCGAGTTAGTGTCGCCCAAAGCAGATAGTGTCAAGGTTCGGTGATTTGAGCCCCTTGACTTGCAGTTCGGGGCAGACGTGTGGGATGCTGGGCATCGATGGTGTTTACTTCTGGGACTGTTGGCTACTCACTTTCTTGGGATGAGCTATGGGATAGATATCCCCCTACGATCATGTTTGGGTTTCTTGACAGAGCATATATATTTGTATATACCTTGTTCCAGTACCCACTTCTTGGGCTTAGTTACTCTCCCTCCAGAGGAGACGAAGACGCACGGGGTATTCCATGTGCTTTCCGTGTCTATCCTCTCATGGTTGGATGAGTCTAGTCTCCTGCTATAGGTTGAAAAGACTTGATGAGAATTTCATCTTCTTACTATTTCCAGTTTCTTGTGTCTGTATGAGTCTACCTCCTTTATCTTGTTGGGTTGAGCTTGACTCTCTCTACTGTACTCTTTACTGCACTCTCAGTTGTACTCCTTTACTTTTACCTATTCTATCTACTACTCACCCTTCGGTACCTCCTTTTTTTCTCCCTCGAGCCTTTGGGGTATCCTACTGATTATTTTTATACTCACCCCTGCTTGGGCTTTGCCGGCACTTGGTGTGCCCTTGCAGATGACAGACAGGTTGGTCGTGGATTTAGCAGAGCTTAGGATTTCGAGAGATTGGACCACGTGCGATGGTCATAGTTGGGTTCCAGGTGTGGGACTCTCCCAGGTGTTTGTTTTGTTTACCTATTTTCGGGTTCTGGCACTTTACTGGTTGGGCGCGTGTTTTGCCCCATTTCTTTTCAGTTTACCTTCAGCACTTACTTTGTACTGTTTAGATGTCGATGCACTTTTTGGTTTACTTATAGCAGTTATCACTTTACATTCACTTTTACTCTGCACTTTTTCATTGATTTTGTTGTGTGTGTGTGTGTACAGGTACTTAGGCAAAGGCCTCCCCAAGTTATTTAGCCTTCGGCGCTGGCCGCCATCCCCTGGCCTATGGAGACGGGCTTGGTGTAGTTGCGGCTCGATCCCGGGTAGTGTCAGGTCGTGAAAAAGTGGTATTAGAGCTGGTTCGTTCCTTGGGACATTGTTCGAACGTCCCTAAAAAGGAATTGGTTGGGATTTAGGGAAACAATGTTAACGTGTCTCGAGAGCGGCTCTTAGGCCAGGGAGTTCAGTGATGGTGCGGCGGCCGACGTATCTATTCACCAGGACCCTGATAACCCACTTGTCGACTCGGCATGCTGAGACACTCGTTGTAGGGAAAATTGGTTTGTGTATCACATAGGATTGAGTCTTTTACTGTCCTTCTTGAGTCAGCTCCCCATTTTTGTGACTGTTATATACATATATGTTCATCTGATTGTGGCACTCCTTGATAATATCTAGGGTGTTTCCGCGAAGACAGCCAACTAGGATACCATCTTTGGTGCGTGATGACGACCCTGTGAGCTACGAGGCCTCAGTCCAGGACCCATCATGCGAGCCCCTTTCTCTGGGTGGGCCATTAGCAGCACTCCCACCTGGTGAGTAGCAGACAGCTTCAGCAGAGCAGACTAAGCTTGAGCGCAGGTTGAGCACGCTCCACGAGTTCCAACAGCAGAGACCGCTAGGGTTCGGTGGTGAGTCAGACCCTCAGATAGCAGAGGTTTGTCTCAAGATAGTGGTTCTTCTTTTCAGTCTTGTGCAGACGCCAGAAGATCTTATGGTGGCTTTGGCCGCCAACCTTTTCCGTGGAGAAGCTTGGCATTGGTGGAGTCTGGTGACTCAGTTTCTTGACGATTCTTCCCTTTTGTTGAGAAAATTTCAGTTGTTGTTTCATGAGGATTTTTTCCCCTCCTACTTACGCTCCGTTCGGATTCAGGAGCTCCTGCAGTTTCAGTAGGGAGGGATGATGGTGTCTGAGTACGCGGCTAATTTCATAGACCGTGTATGCTTTTACCCGGACTTGGTCCATGATAGCAACTTCCAAGCACGGAAGTTTGAGCAGGGTATCCGCTGAGAGATTCATGCTATCATAGTACCCTTGGGCATTCCCACATATGTCGGGGTGCTAGAGCAGGCGCTGGTGACAGAGAGCTTCCTGTCGCGTTCTATGGTTGGTGATGGTTGCAGGCACGATGGATCTGAGACGTCTATCGTGGCTAGCGGGCGTCAGCAAGCAGAACCTTGACGCAGGTGGATTTCCGATAACCAGATGTAGGGGTGTGATCGTACACCACAGTGGTGTTTTAGGGAACAAGTGCATACCGGAGAGAGTCGGTGTTATGTTTGCGATGGGAGAGGTCACCTGGCACGAGACTGCCTGACCAGGCATGCTTAGAATATCAGGCAGGCAGCAGGTGAACCACCACGGCAAAGGTAGCACCGTGATCAAAGTGGTACCCAAAGAGGTGGTGCTTGCAGAGGAGCAGTATGAGCTGGAAGTGGAGGATGACCTTATGAGGTCTTCCCATCACCACTAGGTGGTCCATGTTAGGCTCCGGGAGCTGACAGTTGGGACCACGGATAGCCACTATCTTTGGATTTCTACAATCCTACGGATCATGAGGTGGCAAGAGGTACTCTCTACATCTCTTCTACTTTTTGCAGTAGAATTGTTAGACTCTGTGCGTGAAATGCTTTTCTCCCTACTCCTTTCTTGAGGTGTTACAAGGGTGGCGTGGGGAGTCAGTATAACCCTGTTTTGTTAAGGTAAAAGGTGTGGGACCTTTTTTCGTTAGTCTATGGTGTCGAATCAATCGCTTTTCGAGCGTGTAAGAGAGTCTTGGTCGTGGGACATCGACTACGAAAACTTGCATGACTAGATATCCTTAGGTGTTTCACCATATGGATATTCTGAAGGAGGGAATAATTGGCCTTTGTCCCAGGTCCGAATGGTGATTCCAGTCGCGGCGTGCAACGTAGGGGTTTGGTCGGGGAGGTGAGTTACCCTCGAGAGCCTTCGGGCCATTTGAGAATGTGCGGAGGGATGGCGAGGTTCCCTACCGCCTTGCCCTAACCCCAAAGGATGGTTTGGGTGCATAGCATCTCCCGCATGACTAACCTAAGAAGAAGTGTGCGTGCTCCTATGCAAGTCATCAGCAAGGGCAGACCTCGCGTGAACAGATCAAATCCTTTGTTCTGTGTGCGGTGACGTGGGGCTGTGCAAGAGTTCTTCTGGGTAAGGGAGAGCCAGGTGTGGGCTTAGTACCCTAACTTGTTACCTAGTTTTGGTTTTCGAGGAAAAAAATCTTGAAGTAGGGAATGATTTAAGAACCTTTTTTTGCTATAAAAGACTTTGGAACATTCTTGATGTTATTCCAGAGTAGCACCTTCAGACGGCGTGCGATTCTGAGCCCCGGTGTGGCCGGAATTAAATTTTCGGTGCATTCACACTACGCACGCCAAATAAATGAGATAACTCCTAAAAGGTGCTTCAGATTAAAAATATGAGTGTACAGATGGGTTCGAAATGAGGTTTTTACCCTAGTAACAACATAAAATATGTAGGTGCGGGATATTGAGACCCCTCACCCGTTAGTGGAACATTAAAGGGATAAATAAATTAATTAATTTATTCGTTTGATTGATTAACTCAAGTATCTCTTAAACGGTTTCTCAGATGGGAAAACTGAGGGAATCTTTGAGTTCATAGCATGTCATTTACTCTAGGAGGGGTATAAGTTTCACGGGCACGGGCCGTCTGTGAAAAATGGCCCTGGGGGCATTTTTGTAGTTTGGCAGCCTCGGGAATTGAGTTTAATAAATTTTGAATGGGGCCTTGGATTAAAATTCTGAGACCTCCGTTATGCTCAGGAGGTGGTTTTTACCCTTGGAACGGCCTAACTTTGACCGCATTGGAGGTTTTGGACGCGGGTGTTTTTGGGGGTCGAGTTTTTAATTAAAGAGTTTATTTATTTAAACTCTCCTCTCCTCCCCCATCCTTATTCTTCCCCCTAGAGAAACCCCCCTCACCCTAACCTCCTCTCATCATCATCCTCCTACTCCTCCCTCCAAATCAAGTTGGAATCGGCAACGGCGGGGTGCAGATCGACGGCGAAGCTCCGGGAAACGCCCAACATGGTAGGAATTCTTCGTTTCTTTTTTTATTTCCCGTACCTACTTTGAGCTCAATTTATCACATCAAGTTTCCATAGAATCATCGAATGATGCACATAACCGCATATTATATTTTCTGAGCTCTCTGATGCACTTCTCGAAATTGAAATCTGAGTTCGGGGAAGATCATCGTCATCCGTCGAAGATTGCAGGTTTTGGGTGTTTTCCGGTGGTTTTGGAGGTTCTCCGGCCGGCTTTGGGGGTTCCGGCAGCGAGCGGCGCGAGCGAGCGCGGTGGCTAGGTATCAGGCGACGCGGGCGAGCCCGGTGGCTAGGCAGCGCGGGCGAGCGTGGAGGCCGGGTCAGCAGGGTTCTCCGTGGGTGAGGCCGAGCAGAGGAGGCCGTTGGAGGCACGAGGTCAGCAGTGGGCCCCGTGGGTGAGGTCGAGCGGAGGAGGCCAGCGGAGGTGTTGGGTCAGCAGGAGGTCACCGCATAGGAGGCCGACGGAGGCTCTAGCGGTCGAGTGCAGGGCGCCGACGAGGTGAGGTCCAGGGTCGACCGGCTTTTGTCGTTCGGTGCTCACGAGGGAAGACCAGGGTCTACGGACCCCAGATGGCCAACAAGGACCCGCATATTGCGGGTCCTATGGGAGTGGAGTCGGACCGGATCCAGTCGGTCCAGGCAAGGCAGACTGCCCGCGTGAACCGCAGGCCGGTTCAAGCCTAGTGGGCCAGCCGAACCGGCCCGGCCCACCTGTCTTTGTTCGTTAAAAAAAATTGAAACACCTCTAAAATTAAAACCGAGTGTCGGATTCGCGTTCCGTCTGCGGTAACGCGATCCTTGGATCGAGGCGGACTTTTTGAGATGGCCTCAGAAATTTTTAATTCTCGAGATGAGGGCCTCGGTGGCGTGTCACGCCTTTAAGCGGATTAACGTTTTTCTCGGGGGTTCTTATTTTGGACAGTGCGAACACATATGATGTTCGAATTGAGCGTCGTCAGTGGATTTGCGACCTTGGTGTTGAATCGTAGTTTTCCTATGTGGTTTCGGTCATTGAATCCAGAGTTGAGGTGTGGGGCCCATGGCCCGTCTTTCGAGCTGCGTGCAGCGCTTAGCAACTTTTTTGTCGGACGCCCGTTCGGGGTGTGCAATCAGTCGATTTTGGGTGTTTTTCGGAGGGCATTGCATTGGCGCAATCTGCCCGCTTTAATTTTGCACGCTGGTGCGGGCCCCATGAGGGTCGTTTTGGGAGTCGGTAGTGATTTCCAGCTTTATCACCGGGTGTTCATTTTGGACAAGTGAATAGTCCATATTGTGCACTTTTTCGATAGGATCGCAACAGTGCGATCTGTTCGTTGTGCTTCGGGACCAGGATGTGGGTCCCACATAGCACCGCTCGTGTGTGGTGTGCCGGAATGCATCTTTTTCTCCGGATATCCGTTCCACTCAAGTGAGCAGTCCATTTGACGTGTTTTCCTGAGGGGATCGTAATGGTGTGATGTGCCCGACTGCTTTTGGGGACGAGGCTCGGGATCACGGGATGTCGTTTGGGCGTAAAGCGGTGTTGGACGACTTTTCCGTAGGATATCCGTTTGAGGCGAGTAAGTAGTCTATCTCTCATGTTTTTTTGTAAGGAATAAAATGGTGTAAACTGTTCAAGAGATCAGAGCCTCTTACGTGATCTTATTAAATGTGGAAATATGAAAGGTGCTCCGGTGGTAGTTCTTCTTGTTGTGTCCGGAAGCGAACCCTTGGCATATGATCGCGTGCACTCCAGTGTGAGTGAAGTATATGTTTGAAGAGATGTAGTTGGTTGTGCCTGGGACGATGAGGTGGAAAGTTGGAGTTGTTACATTTACGCCCTTCGTGTTTACATTGGGTGTCGTGTGCATGATAGCGTTTGGGCTGAAAATGTGGTATACTCTGGGAGTATACGGGAATGCTTGCAGGTACATGTGGTTGTTTGTACCTAAGAACGTTTGTGTGCTTGGTTGGAGTTGACTTAGGGCCACACGTCGTGTAGGCCCCATGTGTGTGTAGTGTTCTAATTTGTGTACCTTTGACCTCTTTCAACGTAGAGGGTCCCTCTGTTCTCGTTTGTTTGACCAGCCGGGTTGAGTTTTCCCCTGGTTCTGTTCTAGTTCATTGACCAGCAGGGTTGAGTTTTCCGCAGGTTCTGTTCTCATTTGTTGACCAGCAGGGTTGAGTTTTCCCCTGGTTCTCTTCTCATTTGTGGACCAGCAGGGTTGAGTTTTCCCCCTGGTCCTGTTCACGATGGTTTCGACCAGTAGGGTTGAGTGGTTTTCCTCTGGTTCTGTTCTCGATGTTTTGGCTGGCAGAGTTGCTTCGTGTTCCCTGGTAGAGTTCTTGTGGATTCAATGTGACCAACACATTACATGGGCACCGATACTCTACCCAGGAGGTTGTTTCTAGCAGGGCTAGACAGAGCGGTATCATCCATCTTGGATGGCCAGTGGGTTACCATCCAGCAGCGATGGCCAGTACAGCGGTGTT
The DNA here is from genome assembly GCA_963277665.1 of Viscum album. Lineage (NCBI taxonomy): Eukaryota > Viridiplantae > Streptophyta > Magnoliopsida > Santalales > Viscaceae > Viscum > Viscum album. The sequence continues at coordinate 1,539,489,727 of OY728135.1, read as the reverse complement.
CACCGAGCAGTTCCATCCAACAGGGACGGCCAGAGCGGTTCCGGGTATACCTACAGTGGGGCTGGGAAGTGGTCCCGGATGCCGGGTTTACCTCCAGCTGGGCTAGGAAGTGGTCCCCGATGCTGGGTTTACCTCCAGCTGGGCTGGGAAGTGGTCCCCGATGCTGGCTTTACCTCCAGCTGGGCTGGGAAGTGGTCCCCGATGATGGTTCTGAGCCTCCCTCCAGTGGAGTACCCTTTTACGGGACTGGGCATTAGGACTCGTCAACGACTTTAGCCGGGTCTCCCTCCAGTGGATTACCCTTTTACGGGATTGGGAAGTGTGGCACCTATCGTCTCTTGTCGGGTCTCCCTCTAGTGGGAACTCATCGACTTCCAGGGATTACCCTCCATCGGAGCTGGGCAGGGGGTCGCCTGTCAACTTTGAGGAGACCTCTTGACTGCGGGGTAGTGACGAGGTGTGTCTTAACATTCCCTTGGAAATATCAAGCACGAGGGGCACTTTCTCCACCTAGATGCATCCTTGTGACGTGACCTAAAACCGTGCGGGCGAGTCAGTGTCGCCCAAAGAGGATAGTGTCAAGGTGCGGTGATTTGAGCCCCTTGAATTGCAGTTCGGGGCAGACATGTGGGATGTTGGGAATCGATGGTGTTTACTTTTGGGACTGTTGGCTACTCACTTTCTTATGCTGAGCTACAGGATGGAGGTCCCCTTACGATCTTGTTTGGGTTTCTTGACAGAGCATATATATATGTATATACCTTGTTCCAGTGCCCACTTCATGGGATTGGTTACTCTCCCTCTAGAGGAGGCGAAGACGCATGGGGTATGCCATGTGATTTCTGTGTCTAGCCTCTCGTGGTTGGATGAGTCTACTCTCCTGCTATAGGTTGTGAAGACTCGACGAGAAGTTCATCTTCTCACCCTTTCCATCTCCTTGTGTCTGGATGAGTCTACCTCCTTTCTCTTGTTAGGTTGAGCTGGACTCTCTCTATTGTACTCTTTACTGCACTCTCAGTTATACTACTTTACTTTTCCCTATTCGATTTACTGCTCACCCTTCAGTACCTCCTTTGTTGCTCCCTTGAGCCTTCGGGGTATCCTACTGAGCATTTTTATACTCACCCCTGCTTGGGATTTTCCATCACTTGGTGTGCCCTTGCAGACGAAGGACAGGTTGGTCGTGGATTCAGCAGAGCTTAGGAGTTCGGGAGCTTGGACCATGTGTGGTAGTCGTAGTTGGGTTCCAGGTGTAGGACTCTCCCATGTATTTTCTTTTGTTTAACTGTTGACAGGTTGTGGCACTTTACTGGTTGGGCGTGTGTTTTGTCCCTTTTCTTTTCAGTTTACCTTCAACACTTGCTTTGTACTATTTTGAGGTCGATGCACTTTTTGGTTTACTTATAGAAGTTAGCACTTTACTTTCCCTTTTACTCTGCAATTTTTCATTTAGTGTGCTGCGTGTGTGTGTTTACAGGTACTTAGGCAAAGGCCTCCCAAAGCGGTTTAGCCTTCGGTGCTGGTCACCAGCCCCTGGCCTATGGAGGCGGGATTGGGGTAGTTGTGGATCGAGCCTGGGTAGGGTCGGTTCGTGACACTAAAGATGACATGTTTCACAATACCTTGGTGAATAACCTTGGTAATATTTTTTATAACACCTTGGGGATGAACCTTGGTGATATGTTCATAAATGTATAAATGAAATGTTGTATCCACATATTCAATTTATAATTAATGTTATTTTTATTATTATATTCCTCTTTTTCCATTTCTCTTGTCTAATGTTTTTCATCAAGTTCTTATTGATATCACAAGTAAACTTATTCCCTTGCTTTCTTTACTGGGCCTTCAGCTCACACTTTCCTTTGTTGTATGCCTCCAGGTTATGAGATGTAGTAATTGTACATTGGATGAAATTTTCAAGGGTATTTTCAAGGGTATTTAAAAGTGTTTAATATGTTTTTTTTCTGATTTACAAGACACTAAACTTTAAAGGTCCTCTATTTGTAAAATATAATGAAAAGTAATGTAATAAAAGGGTAGGATGCCATATGATTTATCTATGGAACATTGACTCGATGATTGGTCATGTTCTGTGGCACGTTATCTCTTTGATCAATAATTTTTTATGTTTGTTCCGCATATGATAGATCATGTTCTAGTTACATGGATTATGAGTTCAACACATGTAAAGGGTTTGGTATGGGTCTCCTAAAAAGTGATACATGAAACACATCATGTACTTGGGGGAGATCATGAGGGAGTGTTGAGTGATAAGTTACTTTCATGACATGATCAAGGATCTCGAAGGGACCGATGTACCAAGTGCTCATCTTACCTTTCATACCAAATCTCATAATATGATTCTAAGAAGATATATGGAGGAACGCCTTATAACTAAATTAAAAATATAGATATCATCGATGGTTATCAACATAACTCTTCCATTAATAATATGTTGCTTTCATATACTATTTAATCGTTTGAACCTTTTATTTCATTTCTTGGAAATGGTTTGGAACTATCAGTTTCCTTTATCCAATTTCAACCAATCATATTTGAGTCTTATATATATTCACATATAGAGACACACATAGTTTCATCATAAGAAAAGAATAGAAACTATTTTTATATGAGGACTCTACCAAGGGGAGGTGTTGATCCCAATATCCTTATAAATCCATTGAACAATATCTCAGCATATCTTATAGATTTTTAATGTTCCTTTCAGAATAATAATCTTTTTGAGGATGATAAGTTGTGATAAAATAAAATGTGATGACTTTTTAAGGTGATTTTCAAAAACCCAAATATAATTAAGGCCTTTATACATTTTTGAAAGTCCTAGGATAAAATTTATGGTGATATTTTCCCATTTTCATACCGGTATGGGTAATGGTTACAACATACCATTATAATTTTGTCATTAAACCTTAACTTGATGGTATACCAAGCATCTAAATATTTATTTTTCAGTATCTGTTTTCACGTTATCCCACCATAAGTTTTTATTTAGATATCTATAAATCATCATGATTTATGGATAAATAGCGAAGGATGAGTTATGAGCATCATCCAAAAGTTCACTCTTCAGTTCTGGTTTTTATGGGACACATATCCAGGATATAAACATTATAATTCCATCTTTATCAAAGTTGGAATCTAGAATATTTTATAATTTTTTATATATCTCTACATCATCTTTTTATGATTCTTTGATCTTCTCATGAGTTTATATTTGAGTAGTCACTTGGGAAAGATAGAATTTCTCACCATCTCTTATTACTTTAATATTCATCCTTTGCAGAAACATGAATATTAGGTTTCTTTCAACCCTCATCATAGATAATATAGCATGATATTTCCTTCATAAAGCATCATACACATTGTTTTCCTTCCCGTGGTGGTAATGTATTGAGTATTCATAATATTTGATCGGTTCTAACCATCTAATTTGGTTCATATTTAACTTCTTATGTGTGAATATATATTTCAATCTCTTATGATTGGTATAAATATAGAACTTTTCACCAAAGAGATAATTTCTCTATGTTTTCAATGCAAATATAACTATATTTAGTGCTAAATCATGCATCAAGTAACTTTTACCAAGAGTTTTAAATTTCCATGAGGAATAAGAAATTACCTTTTCATTTTTCATGAAGATAAATCCCAAGAACTACTTCATGGTATCACTTTATAGTATAAACTAATCCCTAATGAAGGATGATGTATGTGTAGGTGTTTTGACCAATCTCTTCTTCAGTTCCTTAAAAAAAATATTCAAATTCCCCTATCTAAATGAACTTCAATACCTTCTTTGTTAACTTGGTAAGTGGATTTGATAGTAATGATAAATCTCTTAAAAATAATCAATTGTATCTAGGTTACCCAAGAAAACTATGGATCTTAGTTATTATGGTTGGTTTGTGCCATTGTTCAATCACTTTTTTTCAAGGATTTTCATATATGACATTGTTGGTGATTCCAGGACATAATAATGACACATTTTGTTGCCAGAATTCACATTTTCTAAATTTGGTATACAATTACTCCTTTCTTATGGTCATCAACAGAATCTATAAATGTTCTTCAGAATCTTACTTCCACTTTGAGTATATAATAATATCTTCTATAAGGACAACCATAAACTGATCTAGGTAGTATCTAAAGACTATATTCATTATATCCCTAAATATGGTGTGGTTATTAGTCAATATAAATGGAATCACTATAAACTCATAATATTTATACCTCATTCTGAAAGATATCACTGAAATATCCTTCTTTTTTTACCCTCAAGTGATGATATCCATCTCTAAGTTCAATCTTTGAGAAGTACTGATCTATTTTGAGTTAATTGAATAGGTCAAGGATATGAGTTAAAGGATATTTATTCTTAATTTTAACTATTTTAAGATAATTATAGTTAATGAAAAGTCTCATCAATCCATAATTCTTCTCAACAAAGAGGGCAGGTTCTCCCCATGTTGAAGCACTTGGGTGGATAAAACCTTTTTCCAATTTATTCTTTAACTACTTCTTTAATTCCTCTAATTCAATAGGATCCAATATATTTGGAATCCTTTATATAGGAATATATCTAGGTATATGTTTAATTAATAATATAATATCACACTTAGGGAAAATACCAGGAAGTTCATCTTAGAATACATCATTATATTCCCATAAATTGGCATGTCATTATTACTAACTTTATCCCTGGTCATTTAAGGTATAAATCCCTTAAAGTAACCAAGAAATAAATCCATCAGAATAGTTTGTAAATTTTATGAGATCAACCAAAACCTATCCCTCGGGAGTTTTAATACATGTGTGTAGTTAGTCCACTTTTTCGTGTACTAAGTCGTGGTATAATTAATAACCAAAACTCACTCTTCGAGGATTTCACCCTAAGGTAAAATTATGACAATGCTATAATCCACTATACAGTATCTATAAAATGATGTATTTTCTTGTAAATTTTCATCATCAAGTATTTACCAATATTTTATAATATCATCCTATACTTAGACTCATTTCTATGGTTTTCCACTAAGGTTCTATAAACTTAATTATTAACACAACTTTTCTATGTCTAAAAATAACTAAACTATTTCTCTACTAACATCTTTAGCGATCCAAGATAAACAGGAATTCATTTCAATCCTTCACATTATCAAAAACAATATATTTCATAAATAATAATATCCCAAGGATTAATAGGCTTAGGGTATTAAGATACTAGCTATATAATAAGCTTACTTTCAAAATATCACAATCCTTTCTCATTAAAGGTACTATACTAGACCATTTTTGATACATATCACTAGTAATAATCATCCTCATAACCTAGGGAATGAAAACATACGAAATGGGTGATATAAAATGATCATTAGGGGGTGAATAAACATTTCACGAAGTATGATTTCATAAGAATAATTAAACACATAATCATAATAAAAATATCATATCTTCATTAATGATAACCATAAAACATGAGTAAGATTCAAATTATATAGAACAAGAACTTAAATACATGAGAGATCAACATGGAAGAATAATATCTATAACATGGATTAGAATCAATTAACATAAATCTTGAATCATGGGATCATAATATCATAATGAATAAAATCCTTTAACTATGGAATAAACATTAACATAGTCATCATCATCATCATTGTTATAAATTTATTCAAGATAAAATAAAAGAGAACGAAAAATCATGAACACTTATATAAAGGGATATAAACTATTTACCAATGCATTTGAAGGGATATATGACCCCACCCATCATTTATAAATACTTATGTGTTCCACTTAAAAATCATCACTTTTCACATCATAAATAACACATGGAAAAAAATTTATAAAAAAATCTAAATGAAATTCATTCAATTTTAATAAATAACACATGGAAATAAAAAATGTTTATTCAAACATAAAAATGTCATAAAATAACATCATGAATTAAATCATTTGATATGAAAACCTTGATCACCCAAAATAATAAAATAATAAAATAAAATATTGGTTGAAACCTAAAACATAACTTCATTAGAGCTAGTTCATTTTGAAGATATATAAGAAAATGAAAACTAAATCATGAAAATATATTTCCTGAAAAAATTTTGTATCCATTGATATTGAATCCAAGGTTGTGTGTCTTCTTTCAAAAAGGTTCACCTTTAAAAAAATAGTGAAAATAAACCCACATAACGCGTAAAAATAGTTTTCTAGGAAAAGTGAATTATTTAGTTTAAAATTTAAGGTACAATAAATATTATCATAGATTCTGATTTTTATTATATAAATTGGTTTATTATAAAAAAATAAAATTTAGGGGTATTTCAAAGTAAAAAAAAACCTAATTTCACCATTGAAATACTTAACTAAAAGAAACGATAGAAAAATATTTTTAAGTAACATTTAAATTTATTTATGACATTATTGGATATAGGATTTATAAGCTCAAATAATATATTAAAATGAATGTTTTTATTAATTAAATATATATTTTAATAATTAAAAATTTTTATAAAATTATAGGATACACTTACAAAATGATAAATCATAAAAATTATAATTTTCAAAAAAACCATATTTTTTGATAAAAAATCAACCTTTTTAGAAAAAATTTAAACAATCATACTAAGTAAATTTTTATGTGAGGAATTCAAAAATTATATTTATTTTATTAAATATATATTCTAAAATTTGTAAATTTATTATTTAAAAAAATACATACTATAAATATAAGGTATTTTATGGAAAATAAACTTTTTAAAAATAAACTCAGATTAATTATATAACTTATGAAGGTAAGATATTTTAATGGTTTACCATATTAGTGTTTTTTATAAAATTTTTAATAATATTATCTTAATATTTGTTGGATTTATTATGTTGGTTGTAGCTTGTAACACATGTTATCAAAAATAGCATCAGTTTTACAAAGTCCAGAATTTCGGTTCGTTACAAGAAATGTAATTGGGGTATATAACCAATTAGAGGATAGAATATTTGTTTAGGGTTTTTAATCAATAATTGTGGTTCGACCACTTACATATATTGATTAATCCATATTTTACATATTACCAACATGACAAGTAGTAGGCCTTTTGGCTAAACCTTATAAATGCATCAGTTTTTATGCTCTATATTTACCACTAAAATTGGGGGAGTCTGATTTAAACAAGAAATAAAGGATGAATTATTTAACCAGAATTAAAGGTTGAATTTAAAATATGAATTGTTTAAGGATTATACCAAAAATTAACCCCCCCCCCCCTCAGAGGTTCTAAAATATTACTTGGTCTCTACAAATTAGTTTATAAAGTGTTTAATAATTAAAAGTGTTTTCAAAAAAATGATGAATAAGTGTGAAGAAGTGAGGGATGCTGTTAGAATTTTTCTATATGATATAGTAAATCATTATAGTTTTTAACTTTGGTAAAGAAAAGTATTTATATTTTATTATCCTTATTTATAGAGGATTTCACATAGAATGCCACCTTCTGCCAACCTAGAGGGGGAAGATGAGAATGCACCATAGTAGGGTGAGAATGAATCATGGGCTTGACCCATTTTTTGACATTAGTTTTTTTGTGGGATCACCTAGATTATTTAGGCCATCAGTCAAGAAGCTCTGTGAAATCAGCCTATTTCCTTATATATTATCAAGAATTTTTAGTTTGACCATCCCCCAACAATTAGGGTTGACATGTCTCCAAAAGCGTAAGTGGAGTGGATTAACCAGATCCATTGCATATTTCAAAGCATAAAAACACAATAGAAATACTAATTTTGGATCTACACCTTTATTCTCAAATGATAGGCATTTATATGGTGGAATGTGATGCTTATGGTGATAAAATACCTAGTCCTTACTAAGATAAGTTTTCAAGAATTATTTTTGAGAATTATTCTACCCTGACACCCAACACCATGTAAAGGTGAAAGAATTAATGAACCTTCAGTAAGGTTTAATGACGGTCACATATTATGTTTCTACTTTTACTATACTTATCTACTTGACTCAATATCCAAGTGGGGGTGAAGAGTTTAATGCAACGTACTTCAATAAGGGTTGTAAAAAGACTTTACAAAACTAAGTATCTATATTTAATTTTATAACATTATCAAATTCCATTAATAATGTTTTCTTCATAGAGATTGGTTCTAAAGTGGATTCAATGGTAGGTAGTTCACTTATTAGTTCCACACCTTGAGATATCTCTTTAAGAATTATAATGTGATACTCATATGACGCAATTTTATTGGGTTCACAATAGAGAAACTAGGGGTGGAATAATTACATCACATAGCTTTGTAAAACCCTTTATTCAGTGTTATAAGTGTGGGAATCCAAGACATATCAAACTTTATGTTGCCATTGAGGTGGACCGATGCTATTATTTTAACTAGTATGATTAACTTTAAAAGTTTTTCTATTGTGATTCTACTGAAATCTATATAAAACACCTCAATAGACCTAGAAATCTAAATCATAGTAAACTATAAATTCTATAGGTGGGATTCAACCACCATTTGAACAATAAATTCAGGGGGTGATGGGGAAATCAAGGTTGACTAGAGATGCTATAGTCTTCTAGATAGGGATATGTATCTTGAGGAAGTATTAGGATTTAGGTAGTCTGTTTGAAGTAGAGAATCATGTAACTAAGGTTAAAATTGATCCATCTAGTATTATAGGTACAGTCCTTGTATTATCTACATTATCTTGCACTCTATTTGATATTGGTACTTCACATTATTTTCTTTTTGAGAAACAGACCCTGTTTCTTGAACATAAATTGGAAGTTTTATCTTTATATATAATCCTTGATACTTCACTAGGTATTAGGATATAATACATTTGGATTTTCTCATATTATGTTATATTTTTGGAATACATTGTACATCTTTTAGATCTCATGGATCTTAACATAGACACCTTCATGATCTTCTTATAGATGTACTATTTTACCCAGTTTCATTCCTATATTGACTAGTAAAATAGTAGAGTCTATTTATCACATACTATTAGTATTTAATACACACTTCATTTGAGTGGTAGATCCAAACTAGTTTATTAGTTATTAATCAAGGACAAGTGGAGGAAATCACAACTAATATGGCTTGCTTGTTTCCTAGGGTATTCAATTCCAGAGGATATCAAGTCTTGCCTCCTATAGTAGATCTGTATCCAAAAGTTTAACATTGAGACTTCTTAGGACTTATTCTTGAGTGGTAATTCAAATTCATTATTGAAATAGTTCTTGGAACTGAAATAATATCTATACATACCTATCACATGGATCTAGCTGAGTTAAGGGAGTTAAAGACCTGGCTAAAGGAATTTGAATCTAAATGGATCATCAAACTGATCACTTATCCTTATAATTCTCTATACATGGTAGAATTTTTTAATTATGATCAATTAGTTTATAATTGATAATCATTTTCCCTTTTATTATATTCCAAATCTATTTGAGTAGCTCAAAATAGAGAAGTGGCTTTTCAAACTTGTTTTTTAATTAGTTTAACGTCATCTTTGAGTTAGGTTGTAGGATATTCCAAAAGGAGATTTTTGATGATGGTATAGGAATTTTGAATATCTAAAAATGATTTTTGGCCTAATAAATATTCATTGTTTTTTTATATACATGATTAATATGATATTTTATCGATTTATAGATACTTTTGTGGTAGTATTTTTGAATTATATCCTCATCTACTCAAGGTCCCAGGCCAAGCATAGTCAACTTATTTATATTATTATGGATATTATATAGAATAATGAGTTATATAATAAACTATATAAATTTTCCTTATATATTATAGAGTTTAATTTATTTATAAATTTTGTTTCTAAAGCTACATTTTTCATAGGTCCTGAAAAGGTAGTGTTTTGATGGCTTAGAAAGTTCCAACGAATGAATTTAAGGTTTAGAGTTTACTTAGGATAATAGAATATTATCATTTCCTTATTTAGGACATTTCTATGATCATGAACCTTATAATACCCTTAACCATAAGAGGATATGAGTTTATCTAGATAGACCAATTTGATTCATTACATCAAAAATTAAATAATTGGTTGACCTCAGTTCTTTCCCCCATTCCACTTCAGTCAAGGGAGGGATTTGAGGTACATTGTGATACTTCTTCAGTTGTCCTCAAATTTATTATTATAAAGGACTATTTTTTGGTGTATTATATTTTGATAAAAATACATCCTTAATAATTTAAATACCCTAAAAATGATCTATAATAAGTTATTTTTGTCTATGATATAAATTTATGAAGGAACTAACTATATAGTGACCAATCTATGGTGTTTACAAACCAAAAAAGTATAATATATATCCTTTCATAATGGGATATAAATACCCAAAAATTTCATTGGGTGGATTATATATATTAATTTTATTTTTATATCCAATACACTCCTAGTAATGGAAATGTTGTTGCTGAGACTCTTAGTCGAAAAGTTTACCTATAAAAAGTGATGGAATAAAAAGATAAATGAATGTTGATGTGTCTTATATATGATATCAACCAATATGTCCTCTAAGATCATACTTGTATTAACTTATTCCATATCAACCACACATTTTTTATTTTGAAATAGGTGAAGTAATCACATGTTTTAAATTTAGATTGTATCATCATTCGAGAGAGGCTTGATGGTAGGGTGATTCTTAATGGTTGGTTCTAAGACCCATCATATTTACTTCTTATCCATGGTGGATGGTTTTTTCCTACTAGGATGAGGAAAATGATGATGAAATCATACAATAATTCTCAATGGTATGTAAATACTAGGATCTTGAAGATATATTGTGATGTTCATCACTAATTCTAGGGTCCAGATATGAAAAATGATATCTTGGGATTTGTTTCCAAATTCTTTACCAGCCAAAAGTTGAAGATGAAACACTAAAAAATGGAGGGAAATATTTATCCACTTCCATTTATGGTGTGTTAATTTTATGAAATCATTATATGCATCATAATTATCCTTAAAAGAACCCTAAGTGGTCAATATGTGGTATGGGTGATTGTGGACTCTCTTAAAAAGACATACCATATATTATTAACTAAAGAAGCATATTCGGTTGACAAGATCAGAGAGCTCCATTGTCAGAGATGTTAGTAAATTTCATGGAGTCCCATTGAGTATCATATCTACCATGGACCCAAGATTCAATTCCAGATTCTGGAAAGGAATACAACAAGCATTGGGTTATTTGGTAAAGTTGAGTATTGATTTCCATGCATAGACTGACGGTCAGTCCAAGGATACCATACACATTATAGTGGATATGATTTATTTTGTTATCTTATAATTCATTGGTTTATGGTAGAATTATCTATATCTGGTGTAGTTCTCCAAAAATAATATTTATTAGTATTTTTTTCAAATTATGACATTTGAGGATTTATACAGGTGACCAAGTCAATATCCCTTATACTAGATAGATATAGGATAACTGCTTGTGATCAGACCTAGTATCATCTAGTAGAAAACTAAATAAGTGAATCCGATTCAAAAATTGATCATAACTACTAAAATATAGTAGAATTATTTTCTATATTATCGGATATGACCCTTGAAATTTGAGGCGGGTGACCATATAACCCTTCATATTTCACCCTGATTGGGTCACAAATGCATGGAAAATATGGGGAGTTATCTCTTAAGTATATTGGTTATTTTGAGATATTTTCTCAAGTTAAAGAGGTTTATTATCATCTTAAAATACCTTCTCAATTCAACTCTATGAATAATATTTTTCATCTGTCCTAATAGAAAAGTTTATTCCTATCACTTTTCTTATTCTTCAGTATAATGATGTTAAGCTTGAGGATTATGTTTCTTATAAAGATAATACTATATGTATAATAAACCAAAGTTATAAGGTTTTATGGGGAAGGGTTATTCATCTAGTTCTAGTTAAATAGAATTTTGGCCAAATTTAATATGATAGTTTTGATTAGGAATCTGATATGATAAGTAAATGGATAAAGTTATTCCTTTAAGAAATCAGTTGAAGCTTATCTGGGATGAGAAACCTAGTGGTGGTCAGTTTTTAAATATTTTAACTTTATAGATTTGTAATTAAACTTAATTTATTATTATTTTATTTTAATTATGTTCTATTTTAAGTTTAGTATGGGTTAAAGAGGGTTCAATATTTTTCAGGGAAGTTGCAGGGAAAAAGAGAATGGGGTGAGGTGTTGTAATCATTGGGTACCATGTGTCTTGGTATCGAGCACCCATTGAGAACATATAGGTTATGGGTGATTATGTTTAAACCAATGGGTACTTGATGGCATCCCAATGGTTACTCGATTGGTATCTTGGAAAAATACCCTTAATAAGAGGGAATTTTTTCATTTTATGTTATAAATTAATCCTTTTGGGGGAAGCTTGGTATTTCACCTATTTTCCTCTTTTATTAACCTCTTTATCATTCAAACTCCTATAAGATCACCTAATAATCTTCTTCTTCCATCTTGATTCAAGTGGGTTCAAGTGTTCTCAAATGACTTCTTATATAAAGGTTAGGTTATGGATTTTTCAATCTCTGTTTTTTCTTATGTTTTTTCATATGTGAGTATAAATCTCAAATTCTATTATTTAGTAATGGTTGAATATTTCTCCCACTTAAATATTATTTTTACATGGTGGCTACAGAGGGTGATAATATAAAATCTAAAGCTATTTCCATTGTACTCTTCTATTATTTTATGTTTCATGTTAGGAATGAACTAATCCATAATCCTTTTTTCTTAGGTTGGTTTATAAATTGAAGTTTTGATTTTATCATATTATCTAAAACCTATAGAGATGCCTCTATTATTTAATAGGTAGGAATACCCCTTATTTATATCCTAATCAAAGAGAGTTGTCCTGGAAATGGTCTAGAGTCAGGTGAACAAAATTAAACCATTGTTTTAAATAAATAAATTCCTCTTAAATATTTATATGGATTATGATTCCTCTCTTGATTATGATATTATATATCCATTCCATGCTATGTTTTGGGTGATGGTATTTCATAAATTTTTTAATTGGATAGTATGTCCAGTGATTTAGTTAATTACTAGAATTAAGCATGGTTAATTTCTTCTTGATGGATTCTATCCGTAATTATTTTAAATTAATTTTCAAAACAATTATGGTCATGAAAACATATAATATCAAAGTTTTTTTGTATATAATTTATTATATATATTGTAATTTTGATGTGTGTATGTATTTTTTATAAGGTCGTATATAGATGCCCCCTTAATAGTGGATAGTTTTCTTTCCTAGGTTGGGTATTGGTCCATCACTCATTATATCAATAGATGGATTTGATGGATTTGATGGATTTTTTCACTAAAGTAACTACCATGGATGGAGGGTTTTGACCAAGTAGTGGTATATCCTAGATTGAACCATAAAATAGTGTGTCAAATTATTGCAGGTCAGTTCTTGTGTGGTATTACTAAATTTTTTATTGTAAAGGGAATCAACCTAAATCATCTCCAAAATCTATCATATTCAGGTTATTACCATATAATGATTTTTTGAGGAGTTTAAACACATAGAATGAATATTTAATTATTAAAAATACATTATGAGAAATAATCAAAACATTTTAATGAAGTTTAAATGTTTTAATATTTGGTGAAATGTATAATCAATATATGGAAAAAGATTCAGTTCTTTTAGACCTATATAAATTGGTTCAATCTACCTTTTTACTGGTGGAAATAATTAGAACTACTTAAGATAATTATATCCTTTCTCTCATTCTCTACCACTATTAATCAATATTCTAGTATATCATGGTGTATAGATAGGTATTACTAACACATTTTTTGATTCCCATGATATTTGGATACAGCTAAAGGAATGAGTCTTTTAATTGATTCCCACTAACCTGGATTAAACTATTTTGAAATTATTTGAATGTTCCAATCGACTGTAGTAAGGTATGTCATACTTATAATTATTCATTTTATTTAATCCAAATATATATATAGATTCTAATATTTATGATTTTTTGCACTTGTACTTTTGTTGTGTTTTGGATATTTGACACCGCATTGAAACCCTTTAGTATTATCAGAGAAAAGGCAAATAGGTTTTCCAAATCCTAAGAACTCTCATGCACGAGTATTGAAAAAGTGTGCCTTTCTACCCATGGTGTATATTATTGATATAAATAGTTTCATATTCTACATTTTTTGGGTAATTGAGTGATTTTATAGGTTTATATGGATGTCACATTAGATTCATCCTTGTGAGGGAACCCCTTCAGTGATATTAGAGACCATATATCCATGTTTCTTTTGATTTTCGAATGGATGAAGATAATAGAAAAACAATTTTTCCATTTTCCAAGTCATTATTGAATAAAACTCTTATTTTGCTTCTTGAGAATTCAATATTGTGGTATGTTCCTTCAAAAAATGGGTTTTTCGGCTCATAATACTAATAGACCATGATATAGTGTAATGAAAACGGGATTTGCTAGCATTGATGAAAATAATTGAAAACATATAGTCATAAGAATATTTTATACATCATAGTTAGGAGGGGCTTCTATGTCATAGTTTATCTCCATTGTGAGGAATAGCTATTGTATATACCTAGTCATTTTGGACTTATGAAGTCCTTATGGGATTTAATCATATATATTATAGATTTAATATTATATATATTAATTCCAATGTTGTATATATTTAATCTTATTTAGATTTATTCTTTTGTAGTACATATATTAAGCTTACATAGTACTCAAAATGACTTTCTAAATTTCTCGTAGTCATGGTATAACCATAACACAAAATATCATGATGTCTTAAAATGGACATCAAAATTATTAAGGATCATAGAATTTCATAGGGACACAATGACATGGAAAATGGTCATGATACAATCCATTTTGGATACAATTTTAAAGAAAATAAAATATTTATTAAAATTCTCAAAAACTTTCATGGGATCAAGCCCACTAAGCCCGCAAAAGATCCACTAGGGGAATTTAAACCGTTCCAAAAATGTTTTCCTAGATTTGATCTAGGTTTAAAGTGGGTTTACATCATTGTATAATTCATAATATATTTATAAATTTAAATAAAATAAAATATAAAAAAGTTTATATTTATTTATGAATTATCCATATGTATAAATATAAAATGTTTATATTAAGACACTATTATAAAAATATTTAATCCATTCCAAATGTAGTTTTGGATGATGTGATTAATGGTTTAAATAAAATCTAATGGGGTGTATTTAATTTATGTAAATAGTTATATAAAAATGAAATGTTTATTATTTGATAATAAAAAATCCTAAAAATATATAATATTATATAATATGAAGGAGTTCATTTTAAACCCATTTAAATGATAATATAAAATGTTCATATTGGATAAAAGTGAATTTTTTAACTTCAGTTGTTCCTATATTATAAAGTATTTATAATTTTTATAATTTTTTCATAATTTTTTATCACATGATTAAATATATGAATTTTTTATTAATTTTTTTATTTATTACTTTATACATAGATTAAAAGTTCCATATTATGAATTGTAATGTATGCATTAGTTTAATAAGTTGAAATACTTCTAAACTATGACAAGCCAAGTATTTTCAAATAATATACCAGTTTAATATTTAATTAATGTTCTTGTTATAAATTTATATTTATTCAAGAAAAATTATTTTACAACATATATATATATATATATATCTTCCATTTCATAAAAGTTATTACATAATCAAATTATATTATCATTATAAATTTAAAATTATTATGATTACTTTATATTAGAAAAGATGCAATATTGAATGGTTAAATATGTTCTCATAAATGATTTCTTATTTAGGTATATTTAAGTAATTATTTAATTATTATATATTTTACAAATGGATACATATGTTAATTATATTAATTTATATTGATATTTAAAAAAAATAATTTTATCAAGGTATGAAACAATAATAAGGTTTTTCATTTGATAAAATAATAGTCATAATTATAAATAATTCTTTTTTCATATGATTATATTTGTATATTTTAGAATTTTAATTTGATAAAATATAATTTTCTTTAGTATCCACATGTTGAAATTTTCTTAAGGTGAATATTTAGGATTTTTCTGAAAAAAATAATTTTTTTGTGAATAGTTAGAAAATAAAGTTTTTGGGATATTATATATTTTATAAAATCAACTTGATATGAATATAATATAAATATTTATGAAAATTATGTAATTTATATTTTATGATTATATACTAAAAATATCATAGAAAAATTATTCAATTATATGTCAAGATAAATATAGAAATATTTATTGATGCTCATGGAGTGCCTTCACAATATTGCAAAAGTCGAGATTGGGGTTTTTTTAGATAATATTTAAGATGGGATAAGGATAAAATCCCCTAAAAGATTAAAAATTAGGAATAATAAATTATTTTTATTTTTATTTCTTAATTTTATAATTAAATAACAATTTAATTATCTAAGTTTTTTGTTAGTGCTTGCGCAAGGTAAGAAAAAGAAAAAATTATCTTAAAAATGTTATCATAATATAAAGTCGAATAAATATTATTATGAAAGATTTTATATAATTATATTAATTAATAATAAAATTTATTTATATTATTAATTTATTTTTAATATTAAGTGAAAAGATTCTCTTTCAAAACACTTACATAGTGTTGATGCATCGCTTGTGAAAGCAATTGAAAAGAACAAATAAAATTATTAAAAGTAATAAAATTTTAGATAAATTGGATTCTTTAATAATTTTTGGGATAAATATGATATTTTGGAAATGATTTAAGTGTTAAAATCTAAATTCCATGGAAATATATATATTTTTTAATTCAAATTATTATAACGTCCTTAAAAATGACTTTAAAGGGTATTTATTGTTAAAAATAATTTATAAAGTTATAAAAAATAGATAAACCCTTACCTCATGTTGAACTGTGTGAATTAAATATTTATACATCAGTATAGGGGTTTCCCCAAGTAATCTAAATACATATGGATGGTGTTGATGTGGCAGAGAAGTGGGAATTTGGTGTCAAGATGCTAAATTGATTTTAAAAATTAAGTTAAAATTCGATATAGAATAAATAAACCAAGGGATGATAGTATATAGAGAAAAATTGGAAGAGTAAGCTTGAGTGATGTGATACCATTGAGTTTGTACTTTTATATGAGGTTATTAAAGCAGATATAAATGTCTAATATGAGGAATGTGAAGGTACCATTAAAATCTAGGATCCTTCATAATGTGAGGAGTATAGAAAGGCAAGTGATTACTTTCACTTAGTTATAAATAACTGTATAAAGAATAAAATTTATTCTAAGGAATATTTTATCCATAAATGGAGAAAAAAAACTAATGAAAAGATTACTACATTTTTTTTAATACAATTTCAATTGGATCAGTGGGAAAAATTATCTCCTATAAGGTTTATGGAGGCTCATTCTATATAGAGGATATAGATATGAGATAGAAAAATAATAAACAATAGACCGTTAATAGAGAAAGATTAGTTATTAAATTTGGTCCTAGATCCATGATTCCTATATTATCGGAAAACAAAGGACTCCCCTCTCAAGATAGGGGACCAGACGAGACTAAAAATATATAACCCCATAAATTTGATGTTCCAAAGGGGTACTAAAAAGTGGTTAAAAAGGAACTCCAAAACACAAATAATAATTTAGAAGCCCAAGTTGAACAAAACATGATATGATTCAAATTCCCACCCCATTTATTATAAATCATGATGAACATTTTCAATAACTTTGGAAAGGAAACATATGATGGATATATCAAATCAAGGAAAAATATTATTATCATATCACTTGAGGTTAAAGCTAAAATATGATAGCCAAAAATTCTAAAGGTATTTAAAGTTAAAACTTAACAATGGTTTAAAATTGTGGTTTATTTTACACTTGAGAAACTATATTAATGGTTCACTTATGAAGAATTCATGGCTCCAATGGGATTTATTACTACTATAATTGAACGATACATGGAGATAAACCTAAAATTTGAGATTATGAGATTGAAATAAAGAGACAAAAATATTTCTTACTCTTAGAATATATCATAGCTTGGAATTATGTTCATTTCATCAACTTCAACTGATGTGTAGTAGGGTTTGGTGTAGACTATTCAATAATGATTCGATATGATCTTATTTGTTCATGTTTTTTTATTTTTAGCAAGAACTTAGTGGTGGATTTTCAATATTAGTATATAATGAAATTCTGATTACACTATAGAATATTATGAAAGTATCCATTTTTAAATTGTAATTTTCAGGCATCCTGGTAACTCATTTCTCAAGGATTTTTTTGATCTATTTGCAGATTGGATTCCTTGTATGATTCCCACTCCACCATAAAGTGGTCTTTTTGAAAATCCAAATAAGGTAAGTTGGGTTTTAATTGGAAATAAAATAATCAATTATTAATTTATAAAACAATTTCCATATTAAAATTACATTCTTAACCCTTAAATATTGAATATTTATGAAAATTTTATCTTATATATCCTATAAAAGGGGACTCATTCTAACCTTTTTGAAAAACATCTCATGTTCAATCTAAAAGAGTTATAATACTCAATATAAAGAAGGTGATTCAATAATTTATAAGGCTTAAGACTCAATATAAATGAGGTCATTCAAAGATTAATAAGGATTAAGAATCAATCTAAAGGAGGTGACTAAAAGATCTAGTATGTTAGTGGGTTTATGAGGCAAGTCATGGCTCTAGGTAAGGGTATTTTTAACTCAATTTCATTTAATTGACTTATATCCTTTCTTCATTGATTTTTTTATTCTAATATTATGTTCATTTTATCCCTTGGTTTTCTTATACTGTATTTACACTTGTTTTCTATTGTGTTACATATATTTCACATAATATTTTCCTTGATAGAATATTACAGCAAATGTTATAATCTTTGGCACGATTTTTTATTCAATATCACTTTAAAATCATGATTGTCAATGTATGAATTCCTATTTAGAATAGTTATTTTCTCTTTCTCTACAAAATCCCATATATTTTATTATAATCTAGTTATTTTTTTTATATGTCTTCATACCATTTCACCTTCGTTTAGTTCACAATTTAACCACAAGTTTTTTTGTAACTGGAGATGACACAATATCGAATTTTTAGTCAAGAATCTTTCTCATCCATACTCATATTATTTATTTTGTCCTATAAATTTATTTTCCTATACTTTTACAATTTCTTAAGGTCATTTTATATTGATTTTTACTTTCTTTATGACATATGAAATCAATTTATTTTTAATATTTTCCCTATATGTAATTTTCTATTTTTTTGAACTTTATTTTCTAATGTTTGAAAGGAATGTCTTTTTAAAAATTTCCTATATCATATCATTTTCAAATAATTTTCTTTAGTTTTCTATATGAATATTCCTTTAAAAAATTCATGGATTTCCAAATTAAATTTTATTCTAATTGTTTTAAAAATTATTTGTATTGAAATAAATTTTATTAAAAATTTAAGTTTAATTATTTATAAAAAAAATATTGTATTTTTAATATGAAATTGTTTCTTTTAATTTACCAACAAGCAGTTTTTAATACATATCTTTCTATATGGTTTCATTTAAATAATATAATTTTTGAGTTGATTTAAAAATTTTGTGTTTATGGATTGAAAAGGAAGTTTGAATGAGTTTTATGGTGATAAATAAAAGCTTAAAAAAATCAAACTACAAAACATGATAATTCTATATGAAAGATGGGTGAGCTCGGTATATTACTCTCTAATGAATTAGGTAATGATTTATTCTATATATAAATTATGTCAATATTAGTTGGATAAATTATTCTATATTGGTATTGGAATTTAGTTGGTATGTTATTCCATAATGATGTTGGAATTAACTAGATATGTTGTTTCATTAAAAGGGTGATCAAAGATATGATTTCCAAAGGTGACTTCATGATTTTTCTATTATTTCAATGATTTTTAATGGAAATATTGGGATTTTATGGAATGATAAATTGATTTTATGAGAAAAGGTAAGTTCTTTTATCTTTTCAAAGGTAAGAAATTTTATTTGAAGGAAATTTTATGCCCTTTTAAATATTTACTTTTTCATAAGTTTTCATGTTTTCATAGGGAACTTTCAAAATCATTTAACTGCATTGTGATTGACTATGAGTTTGATTTATGAAATGATTTAGGGAAAAAAATTATATATAGGTAATTAAATTTATATAATCTCAAACTTATCTTTTTAATATAAATACTTTTTAAACAAATTTCAGGTATTTAAATGACTTAACAAGTTTTTTCTTTCATTTATACCCCTTACTAAGATTTATCTTTTAATCCCATGTTTTCAAAAAAAATATTGTCATTAAGGATGGGTGGGAATGATTAGTAAGTCAAATTTTTGGTTATGAGGTTTTATCCTTGAATAGAGAAGGTGTATCATTTAAAGAGTTTGGATTAATAGAAAAAATTCTTATTTGTTATGAAAACTATGGGTTTTGATATTAAGGGTTATCCCTAATTCACTAAAACAATAAAACTAAAATATTATAAGAATATAAGTAATTTAATATTTTATAT
Organism: Viscum album; assembly: GCA_963277665.1. Taxonomy (NCBI): domain Eukaryota; kingdom Viridiplantae; phylum Streptophyta; class Magnoliopsida; order Santalales; family Viscaceae; genus Viscum; species Viscum album. Next base: position 1,539,469,052 of record OY728135.1, on the reverse strand, counting down.
AAATTATTTTATGATATATTGATTATGTTCATGTCTTTTAAATTGGTATCAAATAAGGGTTTACAAAAATTTAGAGTTTGGGATGTTATCAGTTGCATATAATTAAAGGTTTGTAGATACCAGCATGGGTTAATAAGTCTATAGGTGATCATAAATTAAAAGGAATATATATCCTTATGATATCTTATGTGATTATATTTTAAGAATGTTAATGATATTTTTTTATATGATATTGTGTTTTAGGAAGAATAAAAAATTAATGTATATATGATCATTATGATTGCTATATGATTTGATGTTGAGGTAATTATGGTTATTTGACACAAAAGTTATTCTATTTTAGGAATATAAGTTATTAAATATTTATAACATTGAGTATTGAAAAATTATTTGGTGTAAAGGAGATTAAAGTTATCATGGAATAAATTCACTACATTTTTTGAAACATCGCATGATTAAGGTGCATCTAGAAAATTATTGGGTAATATATGATTGAATAAATTTAGGAATAAGGTTTAAGTTATTTTTATTAAGGATTTATGTGATGGTGATTTAATTTAATTTGTGAAAATATTAATCTATTTTGGGTTTATAAATTAGTAATGTGTGTTTTTATGATTATTGGAGTTTAATTATTTTGTGAAAAAATGTTAATTATATTTTTTGGGAAAACATGTCATCAATTTTTTCTTGATTTTTAGTGTTTACTTTTATATATCTATTCTTTTCAAGTATTTGTATTCTATTTTTACCTTCTATGTCTCAAATAAAATATCTTTAAATAAATAAATATCTATTTTACATTCATTTATAATGAATTGATATTTTTCTTTCCTCTCTTATGGATAAAAATTTCATAAGCCATGTTGTTTAAAAGGGTTTTCTTGACTTAATATTCTTTCATTGAGTTATATACTCTCTTAATTTAATATGTTATTCTATGTTGGTTTTATTATATCCTATAATTTTATTATATTTCACTTCCTCTTTATTTTTTGGGATTTAAATTTATTTATCATAATTTCCTTTTTAAGTGATTATTACTTTATAAATTATGATGTCCCTAAGGGTTTACTTGTCTCAATTATCATTCCTCAACTCATATTCCATATTATGAACCAATTTACATTTTGTACTTACTTATCTATTGATGTCTCTTATTATAATCTGCATATGATTCAATGTATTTAAGATTACATTTCTGGTTCTCTATTTCATTAGCTTTTGTATAAATTATCAATGTCATAAAGGTTCTTCTTGACCCATTCTATTTTTATTGAGTCGTAATATTTATTCTTTGACAATGTTCCTCTATGACTAGTGTATTCATCCATTCTATTTATTAAATGGTATATTCTCTTTTTCTCTAGGGAAATTATATTTTCTTGTTATTTTATTCTCCTTTTATAAACTTCACATTTCATAAAAAGGACATTGTTAAGAATAATTTTACACCTCTTTATTGACTACCTTTCTTTATGACCATGTTATTTACTATTAAAAATGTTTATCTTCTTATTTTGGAAGATAAAACCATTAAAATTTCACATTATTTATATTAAAAATAAAATTATATATTTCTTATATCGATTTAGGTTTTTATAAAACCATTTAAAAATTCTAATATGTGTTTTTTAACACTTATATTAATTTTTTTCTTTCCCTCCATAATTATTTTCATTACCTTTATTTCCTTTAAAGTTTAAATTATTGGGTTTATTTTGAAAATTATTGTTTTTGAAGTCTTCTTTCACCCCTTGAAATAAAATTTTAAATTTTTTTAAAGTATTATTTCACATTATAAACCCTTTATTATCAGGACCGACAAGACAATAGAAATTGGGTATTCTAATAAAGGTATAAATTATTTGAATAAAAATTAACTTATATTTTTATTTTGAACCCATTTTTAGATCTAGGTTGGTAAGGTATTATTTTTCAATATAGAAATGAATTATTATGGGACAAAACACCAAATCTTATTTAAATGATAAAAGAGTTAAATGCTTGAATAGTAATATATAGTGTTATTTTTATTCATTTTTAAACAAAGATAAAATTGTAAATATGCAATTTAATTATGTGGGAGAATGTGATAACCCCTATATTTTTAAATAATAAAATAGTTATATGTTTTATTAATATTTATGATCTAAATTTACATTTATTCAAGAAATATTTATTTTTTAATATATATATATATATATTCCATGTCAAAAAATATCAAATATAATAAAAATATATAATCATTATTCATTTAAAATTATTATGTTTACAATATCATAGAAAAGGTGTTTTATTGATGGTTCAAATATGTTTTCTTAAAATTAATTTTTATTATTATTTATTTATAGAATTATTCTATTGTTGAATATTTTATAAATAAATAAATATTTTAATTATATGGATTTTTATTGATATTTATATAAATAATTTATCAATTTATGAAATGAGAATATAGTTTTTCATTTTAGAAATATTATTTTTCATTATGAATAAATTATTTTTCATATAATTAAATTCATAAATTTTAGAATTTGAATTGAATAAAATGTAATTTGTTTTTGGAATTAGTATGTTGAAATTATATTAAGGTTAATTTTTTGGATTTTTTCGAACAAGTTGGTTTTTTGGTCAATAGTTAAAAGTACTATTTTTAAGGATACCATATCTTTTATGTCATCATTATAATATAAATATTACTTAAAGATTTATGAAACTTATATAATATAAATTAAATTATGATATAATAAAAATATCATAGAAATAATATTAAACTAATATAAATTAATTTTTCTATCAATATAAATATAAAAATATTTATTGGAGCTAACTTAGTCTCTACAAAGCATTAGAAAGTCAAAATTAGGGTCTTTGGAGTAATATTTTAGAGTGGATAAGGCAAATTGAGAATTAAATGATAAAAATGATGAAAAATAAATGATTTTTATGTATATTTAGTAATTTTATAACATTATGAAAGTCTAATTATTCAAATGTTTACTTAGTGCTTGCGCAAGGTAAGAAAAGTAAAAATTCTTATTATAAAAATCTTATCATAATATAAATGAGAATAAATAATATTATAAATGGTTTTATATGATGATAAATATGAATAATAGATTATATTTATGTTATTATTTTATTTTTAATATTAAATAATATGATAATTATTAATAAAACTTATAAGAGGAGCTGACCTAATCTAATTTTTTCATTTATCAATCTTTCTCCTCTATGGTCAAATTTTTTATTTTGTTTTATAAATTTATTTATATGTACATTTATTATTTCTAAAGTTCATTAAATATTTATTTTTACCTTCTTTACAAAGTGTGAAATAAATTTCTTTTTAACATTTTATGTATGGGTCATTGTATATTGTATTTGATTCCTTTCAAAAGTGTGAAAAAAATGCATTTTTATATGTTTCCCTCATGATCTAATTTTCATATAATTTTCTTCAGTTTTATCAATGAATTTTTATTTTCAAGTTTTCATATTTTTCCAAAATAAATTTTACTCTTATTATTTTAAAAATTATTTAAATTAAAAAAAAGTTATTAAAAATGTAAGGTGAACGTTTTCTCTCAAAATATACTATTTTTTATATTAAATTATTTCACTTAATTTCCTAACAATTAGTTTCCAAGAAATTTCATTCTACTTGGTTTCTTGGAAATAGTATTTGTTTAGGTTTTATAAAAAAGATGATGTTTATTGATCGAAAAGGAATTTTAAATGAGTTTTATGATAACAAATAAAATCATAAAAATGTTTTTTCAAATTAATTTACAAGTCGTTGTAGAAAAATATGGGTGATCCTGAAATATAGCACTTTAATTCATTGGGTAGTGATTTATTCTCTAGAGAAATTATATTGGAATTAGCTAGGTAATTTATTCTATAATGATTTTGGAATTATTTGGTCAATTTATTCTATAATGATTTTGGAATTAATTTGGTATGTTATTCCATGGAATGTGTGATAACGAATATGATGTCACAAAGAATACTTCTTAGTTTTTATATGCTTAAAATCAGTTTTAATGGAAATATTTGGATTTATTGAAATAATAAGTTTATTTAAGGACCAAAGGGGTGTTTTTTTATCTTTTCAAATTTAAAGGAATGTAGTATAAGTAAAGGATGTGCTTTTAAAAGATTTAATATTTTCATATGTTTTTTTGTTTTCTCAGAGAAAATTTAAAATAATTTCATTTACTTTTACTTGATTTTGAGTTTTATTTAAGAAATAATTTTGATAAAAGATTCTAGTTATATATTTTAATATAATTTTTATACAATCCCAAAGTTATATGTTACAAAATACCATTTAAAATAATTTCATGAATTTTAATATCCTAATAAGTTTTCTCTTCCTTTTATACTCTTCACTAATATTTTTGTACTCATCCCATGTTTTCAAATTATTTTTATAGGTATCAAATATGATTCTGAATTATTGTAAATTCAATGTTTTTTTGTGATTTTTTAGCCTTTAATGGAGTATGTATATTAATTAAAGAGTTTAGATTAACAAAAAATGTCTATTTGGAATGAAAATTATTGGATTTATTATGTAAGGGTTTTTAAAAATTATCTAAAACTCTAAACCTAAAGGATAATGGGAATGCGAGTAATTCAATATTTATTATAAATAATGTCATTATAAAGTGACTATTTTCTTGTCTTTATATAAGCTATCATGCATGCATCTAAGGAATTTCATGTTATGTATGAAAATTGATTTAGTTTCCTTATATGATAAATTTATTTTTTTATTAGATTACGAACCTAATTCAATAATTTGATTATATATTTATAAATATTGGGTGTCAAAATTTTGATGAAATAAAATTCACTCAGGAGTAAAGTATCCCTGGATAGATGAACTTTGGGTAGGAATACTCACTATACTATAGGCATTCTCCTTGTCTAAATAAGTGGGGATTAGACACTTATCACTCCAAGATTACTCATGTGAGTATTATTAATTTAAAAGGACTATAACACTTTAAATTGTAGGATTTTATGTACCTTATGAATGGGATCAATTTGGATATGTACAAATGTAGTTGGGATTTGATTTAGGTTGGGAACACAAATTATAAGTGGTATAAAGAATTACACACCAATATTGTTTGAGAATATTGATTTAGCGGAAGAAATAGGATTAAAAAATAAATAATTAAAATAATTCCTATATATAAATATAATACATGATATAATATGGTTAAATGCTAAATCACATTTAAAAGATATATACACTATGTGTTAAATTTCCTATAAAATGAATAGTGATATAGACCATTATTATCAAACCAAGTAGTTCATTCCATTATTGGGAGCCCCTAGATTATCTTATGTAAGGAAAAAAATGATGGGTGAAACTAATTGGATTAGGTTTCATTTTTTTTGGATAAAATTATCCAAGATACACTAATATTATTAGGTTGCCTGAGGAATAATGTTGATTGAATCAATTTGATGGGTTAAGACAAATAGTTGTCTGCTAAACTATCACATAATTATATATGATATGATTAAGATAATTCCCTACCTAAATAAATATTTGGTGAGAGAAAATTCATAAAAACCCATTTATTATTGAAATATGGATCTTGGTCCACTAATCGATGTGATGGAATTTAAAATAGGTCATCATTTTAGTGGGAGAATGATTAATAAAAGTACTTATAAAATAGATATAAAATAAGATACTCGTCTAATAAAAAAAATTATAGATTTATGGAATCATCATTATCAAACCCAAATTTTATATTAATCTTAAATAATTAAGTATATTAATATAAGAAACTTCTTATATTTATGTATAAAATTAATATTGTTTATTATTAAAGGAAAATTATATGTGTTAATGTAACTCCTTCCTAAGAAATCAACTACTAAAGTAGTTAAAAATGGAATATATATGATTTGAGATGTATAAGAGTATTTATTTAAGGTTTCAAATGAATTAAATGTAATTTGGGAAAAATATATTCATCCCCACTCACATACTTAATATGATCAAGTTTTTCACCGACTGGGTGAGACTAAAGGCACCATATTTAGCTTAACATGGACATGGAATTCATTTTGTAATCATTGTTGGAAATTTTATGATAATGTGAATGGGTTTAATAAATATTTATCTTTTTTATAAAATTATTAAGGATAGATGATCATGACATGTGACGCATAGGTTTGGGTTTTTTATGGACAAAAATAAAGGTTAAAATTTTAATCTATAAAGAGAAGATTAAATTTTTCTAATACTTTTCTTCGATCATTGAAACATAATGGTAATTTTATGGAGGAAGGATATTTTTTCCATATGAGATATAAATGTATCATATGCTTTAAGGGGTTTAGAAAATTAATTTAATTTCCATTTTAAGAATCAAATTTATTGAAATCAATTCTTATATATTGAAGGGTATATAATATCAGATGTATAACTTAAAACTATTTTGAGAACACATGAGTTCAAAATAAAGGAAATAATTGATGCAGCTTGTAGTTTTTATTCAAATGATGAATAAAGGGGTTGTTGAATCGTGATGAAGAAAAGGGTTTTTAAACAATGGATTTGTATACAAAGAAATATCATCAATCCCATATGAGTCTAAATATAAGGTATGCATTTTAATTTCTCTTATATGCTAAGGAAATTTTCTTGTTAAACAAAGAGTTGTTATGGATAACATGAGATGAGGTTTTTTACAAATGGTTTATTAAAGTTCCTAAGTATCAATAAACCATTGAGAGGGGGGTGTTAGACTAGTAGTTTTATTTTTTTTTTTTTAAACTTTATGAACCTTAACCCCTAAAAAATTTAGTGTTATATTCATTATCAATTTTTAATAATAAACTCAAATGCATGAAAATGTATAAAATTAAATAAGGAATGTAAGATTTATAAGGTTCACCCTTAGTTTGAGAACCAATATCCTATAAATGGTCACTCTCGTGGGTCTATAAAAATTCCCTATTAGAAATAAGTGGTTAAAACTTTTGATCCAATTCTCATTAGACCCATTATATATCCTAATAGGTATTATTATATTGAATCCCATTTGATTAAAAAAAGTTCCTAAAAAACTTGAGCAATAAAAAAATGTAACATTTTGAATTCTAATCTAGGAAAGTTCATTCAGAAATTTTATCTGATTTCTTCATCTCGTAAGTGTTTGCCTAATGTGTCTGTATCTAGTGATCTCTGTGTAATGCACCGCTTCTAAAACTATACCTAATATAAAATTCTGTTTAGTTTGACCTAAAAAAACTCATTGTTTCATAAACTTTATGAACAGAAACACTATATATTACACTATCTCTGGTAATATGAACTAAATTTCAATTTAATACTCTGTCTAGAAACATCTATCCAGAATCCTTCAACATGAAACTTAAAGTCAGTTGGAAACTCACTCTCACCCAAACTCTACATCACTTATATTTTTTTACATGTGAACAGTTTAAAGAAAAATTTACTTTTTCACTTCTTGTTTATAGGTTCTCCCAGAATAGTAAAGGTGGGAAAATAAATTCGGTTTCTCACTAACTAAAATTCAAATTTAAACACTCCCACTAAAATAAATTTTCACTGGACACTTCTAATGACTTATAGAATATTATGGAAGATTTTTTCAAAATTATAAACACCGAAAATTCTATGAATTTTCTTATAATATTAATGAACTTCTTCTATCTTTATTATATAAACTTTGTAAAGCTTGAAACTTTGAATTTATAACTTCAACATCATACATCCAGAAAAATGAAACTTTTTATGTTAAAAAAACCAAAACATTGTAAATATAGAAAAATTAAACTTCATATATTTAGAAAACTAAAAAAAATACCTTAAAAAAACAACTTTTATAAACAAAGTGTGTTTAGAAAACTACAACTTCATACTTCTAGAAGAACCAAATTTTCTGACAAAAAGTGTGTCTAGAAAACTATAACTTCATACTTACAGAAGAATAAACTTTTATAATAAAAATTGCCTCAAGGAAAAAACTTCATACTTAAAGAATAATTAACTTTTCTGTACAAAAGTGTCTAGAAAACTGTAACTTTCTACGTTTATAAAACTGTGAATTTTCACATCCATGAATATGAAACTTTCTATCTTCATAAAACTTTAAACTCATACAAATTGAAAAATCAACATTAAAAATTCAATAAAATCAAATTGTAAAGAGGAATTTGTATATCTATTTTCATTATTCATCCACTTTATCTGTCCAATGGTACTATTTATATGATTTCTCCATCTAATCATATTGTTCATACACTTTCTCTATCTGATCATACTACATATCAGCATTTCCATCTAATCTTACTATTTATCATATTTCTATATCTGATTACAAAAGTATTTCCAATAACAAAAGTCTTTGTAATTACAAAATTCCATCTAATTAAAAATTTCCTTCTAATTAGAAAAGTCCAACTGATTACAAAACATTAGTTTCACTTTGTATTCTTTTCAATGAAATTAAACTTATATCGTGAGCTTCATCATGATGCTGTAAACTTTGAAAGACCGTTAGCATCATCTTATTTAGTAAGAAAGGTTATTAACAACATTAATTAAACTTTTTAATTCCTGGCATTCTTACTTTCTTCATCTGAGTAACTTTCTTAAATTCCTAACTTTCTTACTTTTCTTCACCTCATAATCTTTCTTAACTTCTAGACTATATCAATTTTATTCACCTTATAAAATTTTTAACCTTCATAATTTCAAATATTATAACTTTTTATCATTCAGTAAATTCTAAATTTATAGATTTTCAGAATTTATATATTTTAGAAACTTTTAAATTTGTACATATCCATAACTTTTTGACTTTCTGAATTTTTTGACTCTATTCATCTGTAGAACATTATAACTTTCAACATCTCCAAAACATTATAATAAAAAAATTTAACTTCCATAAATTCTCCTTTTCTGGTTTTTAAAAAACATTCTTTAACAAAATTTAGTTGTCAAAAAATACAAAACGTTTTTAGAAATAAATAACAAAGGAACTTCAATATCCCCCTTTGGATTTCTTGACAACATTCATTAAAATTTTTAATATGCATCATTTTTCATCACTCAAACTTTTTCATGACACATTTTTTTAATAACTAAAATTTTTAAACATTTATAAAAATATATTCTTTCTCAAAGGAGATTTTCCTAACACCATAATACTAGATAAAGAAATGTTGTTGAAGTAATTGCATCCCTCGGTGAAAAGAAAATTTGTTGAATTGTTAAGATAAACTCTCCATTACTTTTAATTTCATGACTTTCTTTACAAGTTCTCAACTCATAATTTTTAAATCTCACTTTTTTGTTTAAGCCCTCATTCTATGATGAAATTATATTTAGATTCATTATAGAAGGAAATGTAAAAACTTTTTACAAAGTTGTTAATTTCTCTCCACATTTGTCAGTATAATCCAAATCATTGTGGGGGACTTTCTTAATATGTTTTAAAATTATTTAGCCGAGAATAAACATGATATTTTAGACTCAGTAATTAAAACCTCTCCCTCAGCACTGATTTTATAAAAAAATTACTAATTTTATATTTTTTTGAAATATACTTCTGCATCACCTATCCACCAGAAAATTTATCCTTAATGAAATGATACTTAATATCAATTTTATTTGATATTGAATATGGTAAAGGATTTTTGGAAAGATTAATAGAACTTTTATTATCACAGATAATATTCAATGATGTATAAACTTTTACTTTCAGATCTTCCAGTTGTACTTTAATCCAAATCATATGTGTTTAAGAATAGGTGGAAGCAACATATTATTAATCTATTATGTTCAAAGTCTGTAAACTATATTTCTTACTATGCCAGTTCACACAGCATTATCCAAAGAAAAATGTTTCTCTTGGAGTTTATTTTCTATTATTTCAATCACCAACCTAATCAGTATCAGGATAAATAATAAATTTAATATAAAAGTTTATTTTACAACAACCCATACGAATATATTCCTTTGACATAACTTAGGGTACTTTTTACTACCAATGTTTGAGATTCCTTCAGATCACTTTGACATTTGGAATACAAAGTAATAACATATATGATGTTAGGTTTTGAGGTTGTAAGATATAGAAAGATTCAATACTATAAAATATTTATAATTCACACTTTTCCCAACATCAAATTTACTTATCTTAAAACCAAATGAAATATGAGTAGAAACTTTTATAGAATCTGTTATGACAAAATTTTGTAATAACTCTCTAGAATAATTTTCGTATTATAAAAAGATGTATATTTCCTTCTATTTTACTTGTAAACCTAGAAATAAGGTTAATTCTTTAAGAATTGACATCTATAATTTCCACTTCATTTCCTCCATTAATTCTTCATAATATTTTTCCGCGTCTCCTACAAAAATTATATTGTCAACATGAATGATGAAAATGATATTACCTATGTTCACATATTTTACATATAATTTACTATCAACTTTTGATTTAGAAATGTTTAAATTATTCAAAAATTTATCAAGTTTAGAATACCATGACTATGGTTCTTAATTCATCCCATATAATGATTTATTCATCTTATAGAAATTTTTTCATCTTTTTTAAGTAATAATCCACACATTTTATCAATGTAAACTTATTCCTCAATCTCCCTATATAATAAATATTACTTTAAATCCATATGATAAACATTATAACAATGATGTGCAACCATATCTAAGAACATTATAATTGTTTTCAATCATTTAGTAGAGGAAAAGGTTTATTTAAAATCCAAACCTTCTTATATTAAATAACTTCTACAAAAAATATGAGCTATATTCCTTAAAAAAATTCCATGTTTATTCATATTGTTTCTTTAAATCCATTATTTCTAACAATGTTATTTTTTACTGTACATGAAACAAGTTACCAAGTTTAAATTTTTTAAATTTTTTCTAAATCTTCATTAATTTATTTTACCCATTATTTGTCTTAAACAAATTCTAAAATTGATTTTTGTTCAACCTATGAGATAGGTGATGTTTGAGTTTCTAATATCAACTTTTTTTAGTCTGAACTAAATATTTCTAATTTATAATAATTTTATTAGATTTTAAATATTTTTGAAGGGTAAAAAATATTAGATTTTTGCTTTTGGATTCACTTTCCTCATTACATGATTCTTCTAACACTTCATTTAACTTTTTTGGATCACTTTGATCTTCACTTTTGTTATCCTTATTGGAGGTCTTTAATTTTTCTTCCAGGGCATTTTCAATAACCTTTTTTAATAAAGTTATATTTTAAACAACTTTCACATCATAGTAATCCACCAAATTTTTTAAATGTTTTTTCCAAAATTTGTAACTTCTTATATTGGTTAAATATCACTTTAAAATTCCTTCCATGGGTTTTCATAAAATATTTCAAGATCTGAATTTTTTATAATTAGTAAACAGGGAATTCCAACAACCTTGAACTATTTGAAAAAAAATTTATTATTATACCAAATTTTATAAGGAGTTATTTTGGATTCTATCCATATAAAAATATTTTTTGAACATTTACAATAGTACTAATATATTATATAGAGTATAACTTTGAAATTTTGTATTATGCTAACATACTTCTTCCCATTTCCACTATATATCTATTTTTACTTTCTACTAATCCATTTTTTTAGCATGTATGGCACTATATTAGTGTTTTATTCCATGATTCTTTAGGTAATATTAAAAATAATTTCATGTGAACTCTTTTACATTTTTATTTCTCAACTTAATTATATATGCACCCATTTCTCTCTCAACATCTCTTCTGAAGAATCTGAACATTTCTATAGCCAGATATTTGTGATTTATAAACATAATGTTGGTCATTTGAGTGAAATAATCAATAAAAGTGATAAATTAAAAATATAATTTTGTTGATTAATGTCTCATCTGTCCACAAAGATCTGAGTGAAAAAGTTCAATATGACTGTTAGATTGAATCTCAAGTTTTTTATAGGTTTGACCAACCATCTTCCATTTTTGACATGTTATAAAAACATCATAATCCTTTATTTTTAACTATGGTAAGTTAATAACAGCATCTACTTTGGAAATTTTGTTTATAATTTTTTTCCCAGATGTCTAATCCTATAATTCCAAAAAAATCATCTTCAGCACTTAATTTATAGGAGTTACAAATTTCTCCTATCTGAAAGAGATTTCTGCTGGTTCTTCCTCCCCTGGTAAAAACTTTACCGTCTTCCCCACTTCTAATCATACATGAATCTTTCCTAAATACTACTATTATTCAATCATCACAAAGTTATATCACACTAAATAAGTTATTTTTCAGTCCATAAACATATTAAACTTCCTTATATTTAAGTTTCTTAGCTTTAATCTCAACTGTTCTTATTCCTATGATTTGTATGTAACTAACATTTGCAAAAGTTACTAAACCTCCATTATGCGTTTCTATAACTAAAAATATCTTTAAATAATAGATCATATGTGGGGAATATCCATTATTAATAATCCATGGTTTATTCCTTTTTCTTGATTAAAAAAATTGCAATAAAATCTATTCCAAAAACTTTCATTTTTCCTTCCTCCTCTCTTCTAGAAAATGATGTATGTCATAGGAGTGTTGTTAAAAATTATTTAGAAATGTGACCTGGTTGTTGATAACTTCCACAATTTTCCACCAATAATTTAAATAGATTATTCATTGGTAGTTTTCCTAAATCTTGATATTTTGGTTTTCCAACTTCCTATGTCATGGGAAAGTTACTTACATTTCTTTAGTTGTTTCTCCCCCTCATTTCATACCTACTTCCTAGTAGAGACATGTTGCTCCAAAAAATATAAGATTTGTGCTAAAATATTCCATGGAATTAATAATAACCATTTAATCTCTATTTTCTATATAAATAAAATTTTTCTCTATAAAAAGTTGCTTGAGGTTTATAAATTCTTTCTATATTTGTTTCAACCTAGAACGGGGAAATTTTCCTTTGGATATTATTTTCAAATTTCATTTATTTGATAGCTTTATCACATCCCTTTTCAATCCATTATTTCCCAACATTTTTTCAAACACCTAAAAGGTTAGTAAAATCAAATGAATATATACTTTTAGTGCTAAAAGATTTCACTTGATTCTTGGGGTGATTTTTTTAAGGAGCTTGAAACGGTTTATATTTTACTTATATAACCTTGATAAAATTTTAATCTATATATATTAAGGTAGTTTTAACCTCAAAATGTTTCAATTGTATTTTACACACTTCATATTCCTTGTCTAAAACTTTCATATAAATTCTTCCACAATCTTTCCTCTTTCAGAAACATTTAGTTTCAGGTTAAAAATCTTCTGAATATCCTCATCTTCTTATTTAAGGACATATTTCCTTCCTTCATTACCATTTATAATTAATTTATTCATCAGTCTGATTTATTTCTTTAGTTTAGTTTTTTTTTCAAGACATAAAATTTTTTTGAACCCAATTGATATTATTTGTAACTTTCTTCACCTCCTTCTTCATTATTATTTCAGGAAAATTCTTTATTTTCAAATGTTGAAAAGAAGGTCCTAAATCTTTTTGAAATTTCATTTTATAAAGAATTTTTTGGGAAGAAACACATCCTACCTTCTTACTTAATATTCTTATTTTATTTTTAGTGAACTTTTTCTTCCAACCAATGTACTTCTTATCTTCCTTAGAAGACTTATTAAACTTCTTCCACCTAGGGTTTTTTCATAATGTTCTTCATATTATCCAATGTTCTTCTTGGGGAAATTTATAGAAAAAATCTCAATTTCTCCACATTCAAAAAATTTGAGTATAATTTTTTTTATACTTTTCTTTACGTCTCTAATAGGTTTTAGAAATGAGAGATATGATATTTTCATCCATTTCATCGTATTCTTTATATTAAAATTTCTAGTGGCTCACAAACACAAAATCTTATATTTTCAACTTTATAATAGATTAAAAATAAATTTCATCCTTGATATTATTTTTAAATGTTGGATATTTCATTATTTTATAAAAAATAAGAAAGTTATGAAATTCATTAAGAGAAAAATAATATTTATCTTCCAAGGGAGAAATTTTAGAATCAAACCTATGAGGGAAGTTTCTAATGAGTTTACTTATAATGGTAGAATCTTCTAAGACTTATCAAAATCCTATGATGTTTCACACAACTTCATTAACTCTAGTGAATTATTCAATAATATTTTCTTCATATCTCATCCGGATATCTCCAAATATTATTTGATAGATTTATAACGTTGGTTCCTTTACTTTGGTGTTTCCCTTGAATATAAATTTTAGATTATCCCAAGTTTCATTAGCCATTTTAAAGCCCAAAACTTTCATAAATTAATTTTATGATAAGGAAATTAAAATATAATTTCTATCTTTCCCATCAATCTCATTTTTCTTATTATCAGAAAAAGTCATAGGAGAATCTATTTCAGGTGGTGGAAAAGCTAGTGTGATTGTATCAATAACCTCAATGCCAAGAGAAAAAATATAGGGTATCATTCTATTTTTCCACCCATCATGATTTTTTTAATTGAAGGTAATAACACCTATGCTATTAACTAAGTTTAGATTTTCCATGATAAGGATTCAATAAGGGAACCTAGATCTGATTCTAATTAAATTTTCTAAGGGTCGATGAACCACTGTGAAGAGGGAGTTAAATCAGCGTTTATATTTTTAAAATAATTCAAATTTATGAAACTTAAACTCTATAACTTGATAGATCTATCCTTATTATAATTTTTTATAAGAGACATAAAATCAGAAAAATATAGGAAATTAAACTATGAATGAAATATTTATAAGGTTGGTATATAGTGTGAGAACATACATCCTTCCCATGGTGACTCCTATGGATCCAAGGAAATTTAATATTAGAAATAAGTAAATAAAAATTTTAATCCAACTACCATTAGACTCCTCCTATATCTCAATAGTAATGATTATAATTAATCCCATCAGTTTAAAAAATTTTCTTATAAATCTTTATCCACACAAAAAATGTAACTTTCGGAATTCTTCTCCAGGAAAGTTTGCACTGAAATTCCTTTGGATTCCTTTATCCAATTTCACCATCCAATGTACTTGCATCTAGTAATCTTAATCAGATGCACCACTTCTGAAAATGCACCTAATATAGACTTCTATTCTATCCTATTTAACAAAACTCCGGGAATCAAAAAAATCATGAAAACTCTATCTTTTTCTCTATGTCTAGTAATCTAAATTAAATTTTGGTTTGATACTGCATCTAAAAACATCTATCCAAAATTACTCACACAAAACTCAAATTCAATTATAATTTCACCCTAATAAAAATTCTAGATCACTTCAACTTTTTTCATTTTTTAATAGTTTCAAGTAAGATTTACTTTTACCCTTCTATTTATAGATGATCCCAAAATAGTAAAGGTGGGAAACCAAATTCATTTTCTTGCTCACTGAAATTCAAATTTCAACACTCCTAACAAACTCAATTTCCACTAGATGATTTACAAGAATTCTAGAATATTTTATGAGATTGTAAAAAACTCAATATCACCAATAATTATTTTAATTTTCCAAAACATATATTTAAGTAACATATTCTATCTTTGAAACATCCAATTTTTGCAACTTGAAACTTTAAATTTTTATATACAGAAAATTGAAACTTTGTATGTTCAAAATATTGTAACTTTGTACATCTATAAATCTGTAACTTTTAATATTTATAAAACTATAACTTTGTATGTCCATAAAAATAAACTTTTCTAACAAAAAGTGTTTTCAAAAAACTAAAACTTCATACTTCCTGAATAATGAACCTTTTTGAAAAAAAAATTCTATCCAGAAAACTACAACTTCATACTTAAAAAAGAATAAACTTTTATAGAAAAAAAATTGTTTAGAAAACAAAAACTTCGTACTTACATAAGATTAAACTTTTTTAAGACCAAAATGGGTTTCTAAAAAATGAAACTTTGTGAATTTTTAAATCTGAAAGTTTTTACGTTTAGAAAACTGTAACTTTTTAGAACTTGAAAAATCAACTTTGAAACTTTTAACTTTTTCCAACTTGTAACAAGTAATTTTTATAGTTACTTTCACTATTCATACACTTTCTCTATCTGATGGTACTTTTTATACACTTTCTCTATCTGATCGTACTGATCACACACTTTCTCTATTAGATCAAAATGTTCATTGGCTTTGTCCATCCAATTATACTATTCATGAACTTTCTCCATATAATTAAAAAATTTCCTCCAATTACAAAATTCCTTTTAATAACAAATTTATATCCATTTACAAAATTCCATCTAATTTCAAAATTCAATCCATTTAACACTCCTATATTTTAAAAATAGGAACATCTTATTTGATAGTGCATATGACATAAAACACCAAGCTTAAAAGAGAATATTAAACCACAAGATTTTATGATATATTTATTTTTAATTCAATATCTTCGACAAATTTCAATTTATATAACACCGGGTTTGAACGAAATGTGATACCCTATTAAAATATTATTATTTAAACATTACCATTATTACCTAAACATTAAGATGGAGGGTGTGAATACTAATAAAAAAATTAAAAATATTATTTGGTATACACATGAATAAAATAAATTCAATGGTTATATATTGATTAGAAATAAAATAAGAACCATTAGAAATAAAAAAGAAATTTTTTCTGAAAAATAGTATTTTTCATAAAGGCGAAATAGCCATGCTTTGCGCGCATAATTAAAAATTAGTTTTTTAAACTTTTATGAAATTTATTTAACAAAACTAACTTAGTTTTTTTAATCATAATATCAAAATTATCTAAGGTTTAATATTTGATATTTTTCTAAAAAAATCATTTTTCGATAAATAGTGAAAAATACTAATTTTTATAGAAAACTACCTTTTTGTTTAAATTATTTATAATGTTAAAATTATATTTTAATTTGGTATTAAATTAAAATTATTAAAATTATATTTAAATTTAACTAAATTATTTAATTTCAATCGGGTTTATATTTAATTCTCATATAAAAAATTTCTAAACATTTTAAGGTTTTCCTTTAGAAACCCCACTTTTTCATCACGTCTATGGGTTTAATTTTAAATTTAATTATTCTAATTATGCAAATTAAATTTTAAAAAATGGATCCCATATTTTTATTCAGAATAATTTATATTATTTAATATGTTCAACTTAGTTTTTACCATAATGAATAGTGAAAATAGTAAACCATTAGTTACCATGGTTAAAGTAAAAATGGGTTTATCAAGGGGTTAAACTAAGAAGATAAGGGTTAAAATGACATAATAATTTTTCAAAATCCTATTGTATAGATATATTTCCACTATATACTTACCAATTCCTAATCTAGTGTCATTTTGAATCATTTTTGTGTGAATGGATTTATCATTTTGGATTCTTTTAGGAAATTTTTAAGAAGGTTCATTTTCCCCAATTATAAAGTGTAACTCACTCCCCTCACATATTCACACCTATAAATACATTTATATCAACCAAAACCATCAAATATTTCTCCAAAAATCATTTTCCATGCATTATAGATTCTTTTCTTCCAAAATTACCACCCATGGGATCCTTAAGAAGAGATCCAAATAAGGTTTCTCTAAGAGAAGGTAATTGTCTTTACTAAAAAAAAATTCTTTATTATTTTACAAAATTAAATTATTTATTAACAATTAAAATATAATAAAACCATTATATATTATATATTAATATTTTATAATGTTTATGGAATAATATTTATCCATCACCACTTCCACCAAATGGAAAAGAAATCGTCAATCGTGTGTATGGAGGACTACCGCCTTGCGAACTGATGTAACATGTTTTCCATAAACACTTATCATGGTTGGATATAATGATGGTTTTAATGAATATATATAATATTTATGGTATATTTACTCTTATTTAAATTTAATTTCACATATATCTTCTTAATTTTCGGTCCATTTAAATTACAATAATGTCGCTCGTGTGTACGGAGGACTATCACCTTGTGAAGTGATGTGAATCGTTTTTTCACTTATGATTTACATGGAATGTAATAAGGATAATTTTAATGAAAATATATGATATATATGAAATTATATAAATTATTTAAAATTAATATATAATAAACTTTCCTACCATTTTACCCTTTAAGGTAATGATATCGTCGCTCACACGTACGTACGGTCTGTCGTCTCCACAAAGTGATGTGATTCATTTTCTATGTCCAATTTTTAAGAATGGTTATAATTATGTATTTACTAAAAAAATAATATTTATAAGACTAATATAATTTTGGAAATGATGTAACAATATCCTATATAAAATAACTTGAACATTCATGATAAGATGTGCATGAAAAAACAAGGCAATTAACACCCAAAAAAATAAAAATAATGAAATATTATTCACATATGGGTGATAAAATGTTATATTAGGATCATATATAGTATGATATATATAATTATTTTTATGTATTATATATATAATAAACCTATATTTATTATATAGTAGGTTCAGACACATATAAAGGGTTTCTCATCTCACTTTTACTTCAGCGAGACATACGTCATATTAACCACTTATTCATTTGTGTGGTGTATATACTACCTATTTTGATATGTAATATCATGAATATATTTACATTTATGGTATTTAAAGTTTAATTTTATGATTATTTATTTTATGGGGCTTATAATTTAGTAGTTACCAAATTGGTAAGGGTTTATTTCATAATCTCATCATTATTCGGGATTACTTTTTTTAAGTCTCCCTTGAGGGAATTATTTAATATTTTTATCTTAAAATAAGTATATTTTATTCTAATATAGTTATTCATGAAATTTTTCAAGTAATAGTTCCATTTTTATACTCTTGGTACTTAAAATTATTGAACAAAAAAATAAATAAAATACAACATTATTTCTCTTTTAGATAGAAAATCATTTTTCATCAATATCCATGTTTTCTACAAATGTTTTAAAAAATGTTTTAAAACTTTTTCAAATGATTTATTAAATAATTTTTTACCCGTTTTTAATTTTTACAAAAAAAATGGAAGGAATATCTATATCTTTTTCAAAATAAGGCATATTTGGATTTTACCAAAAATGTGAAAGGAGTCATTGTTTTAATGTAAATGGCTTGAATGGAATTTTTCACCATCATCACCACTCAATGTTTTAAAACTTATTTTACAAGTTTTCAAAGGTTATTTTCAAATAAATTTTTTTTTTAATTATTTTCCTCAAAAAAAAATAACATTTTTTGGTATTTCTTTTCATCAAAGAAATCAAACCTTTATTATAATTATGACACACTAGAGATATGTTGTATTGATACCATCCTTATTAATTATCCATATGGTTTACGATCAGTTTTATTAGGGATTTATAATTTTATTACCATTCACCATATCACTCTGGATGGTTTATGATTATGTTTATTAATTGGGTTAGGTATTAACACTTTTTGTGTTAGTTTTTCAATATGAATGTTTATTTTGATTATGTATCACCCCTTAATATTAATAATTCAATGAACTTATTAAGTTATGGGTGGGTATTTGAATTAAATATCCCCTTGATGCATCAGTATGTATTATGAGATAAATTAGCTTGGGTATTTGGCTGAGGCCTTACCCATTTATGTAAGATTTCTTGGAATGAGGACTTGATGATAATAAGTATTTTCATGAGGCCTTGATGGTGTCTTTATAATGTAAATTATTATGCATTCTGCCATTATTAATCCAGCTATAAATATTCTATGTGATTATTCTATTAGTTCTAATATCCATGGTCATGTTTCAAGCACATGTGATTGTTTATATGGAATTATTTGATTATCATTTATTACTTTCATATTATGTTCATGTTATTGATTAAATGTAATGTGTTTTAGTAATTTAAATTTTCATATTGATTATCACTTATTTATTCATATCTTCTATTGTACACTTACCATTACTAAGCATCTGATCTCTTCCCATTCTTATGTTTTATTTTCCCCAGGATACTAGGAAGTGTTTTTTGATTGATATGAAGAAATACATGGGAATAATTTAAATAACAAAAAACAATTATTTATATATATTATTTTTTAAATATAATGTAAATTTTAAGTATATATCAAGTTTACCAAGACTAATAAACTATTTGTTCCATTGGGACATGACTTCCTGTATCTTATGCTAATATAATGAAGTAGACATCGGATCCAGATTATAAGGGTTAGAATATCTACAGTATGATTAAGAAATTCTATATGATTAAAAAACTTTAGTTTAAATATTTTTTATCTACAAAGAACTTTATATTGTATAATTATCTTTATCATTATATTGGAAACTTTGAAATATTATCATAGAATCATCTTATTTAGTAATAAATATTATTTATAAAGCTAAGTAAACTTGTTTACATTCTTTATCTCAACAAATTTCTAAACTTAAAAACTTTATATCATTTATTCCACTCAAAAACCTTCTTAAATTTCTGAATTTATAACTTTTCTTAACCCTATAAAATTTAATAACTTCTATACATTATAATATTCTGACTTTTTTCCTTTCAGAAACACCTAACTTTCAAACTTTTTAACTTTCTAAATTTTAGAAACTTCTGACTTTATACATCTCTAGAAATATTAGACTTTCTAAATTTTCTAACATTATTCATATATAGAAATTTTTGACTTTCTATATCTCCATAACTTTATAACAAAATTTTAATAACTTCTAGTAACTCTTCTTTTCCAATTTTAAAAAAACATTCTTTAAAAAAAGTTAATTTTCAAAAAATAAAAAACTTTTTATCAAGACATCACAAAGGATCTTAAGTTTATGATTCATCAAACTGTATAACATTTTTTAAAATAAGATAATGATAAAAACAATTTTATCTAGGATAAAAAGGTTTTATCCAAGATATTTTTTAAAATTTTATTTATTTGATTCCATCACCATCAATGGAAGATTTTAAATAATAAAAAAATCTTTTTATAAAATTACTCCATACATAAAGAATAATATATAAGATATGGTGTTCAGTAGTTTATTTATTAAATATTCCCAATATAAAGAAATAAATATTATTTCCTAAACATAAAATATTTTATGTGACACATCATGATATTATAAAGGAATATAGTTTATAAGAGGCTTTAGGGAGTATTTTTTGGGATAAGGGTTCAATGATAAAAAATAAAATACTTTTTCATTATGTATTTAAAGTTAATATTACACAATATCCAAAAATATTTTAGTGTATGAAGGTAAATAGAAATGTAAAGAGTTATATTTAGTTAAAATAAAGTTGAGAATATCACTATATGTTCTAAATGAGTTTAGGATGTGTTGGTAAATAAATAATCTTAAGAGTTACATTAGTTAATAAAATAGTCTAAAGGAAAAGATTAATGTAAAGGTTCAAATAATGGTGATGATGATGAACATAGAAAGAGTTCCAATTAGACAATATAATTTACCAACATTATAACATTTGATGTTGTGAAGTTATGTAGTTCAAAAATATATTCAAATAAATGAACATTAGGAATATGATTCTTAAGACTCTTTGTTATTCAAACTGACTTACTTTATAGATGTTACTCACTAAAGGGGTTTAGTGGAAGGATTTTATTAGATATAAACATAGAGATATATAAGTAATTCCATGGAGATGTAATGATTTTAACAAAATATTAAAAGTGAAACCAACATGAGGATGATCTAGAAATCTATCATATGTTATATAATTATAATGTAATTTTTGTATAGATTTTTTAATATTATTAAAAGTTTTTAATGATATAAAATTTATATTGTTATACAAAATAAAGACTCTATATCATCATCCTTCATGTTGGATGTATATATTTTATGAAGTGAAATGATAATTATCCTCTCAAAGTATAAATTTGAGTCATCCCTGACTGATGTTCATCATGTATTGTTATAGGTTGTGATGAAATTTGAAGATTATTATGGTAGGATTTCATATAGAGATAAAAATATTATCATGAGGCACAAAATATGTTTTATACGTTGGACTCCTCATCTGAGTTTATACCACATTGAGTTCCATACACTATGTCTTTGGTATATTATGGTTGCATGTTTCTTATTGTTATTTCTCTGTATCTAAGGTTGGTGAGATACCCAGCATGAAATAATTTATACTTTGTTTCCATTCTTAAGAATGCCTTGAGGTTTAGCTAATCATGGGGTTGTTAGGTAGGTTGTTTCTCATGTTACTTGATCAAGAATAACCAAGATGGTATTTTTCCTCTCATAATATGAGTATTAAATTTGGTCCCTTGATTAAGATAGACTAAGGAGTTCATGGTCATACCTAGAGATTATTTATTATTTTATTTTTAATTGGGATGAGAGGAATGTGATGTTCTAATCATAAGAGTGAGTGTTAGGTGATGTATTAATTGATCTCTTCAATCTATAATCAATTAATAAATAACATATGAGTAAGCTATAAAAAACTGACATACTCTATCTACATTGTTTACTTGATGTATTAAAAAAATAGATCATGTAAAAATTTTATACTTTGAAATAATGGAACTGGTGGACCCACATATAAAGATACCTATGGTTAATGGAGATCACACTAAATCCATTTGTAGCTTGATTATCACTGATTATTTGATAGAGCTTTATCATTTCTTACATTTATGGATTTATTAATTAATAATTTTTTTTAATGATACAAAGTCCCAAGGGGTCACACATTATGCTCCTGTGAATAAGGATCAAATTAATGAAACTTTTATAGGTACCCTAAAAGAGTTTTGGAGAGTATCAAAAAGAATATCTAGATGAATATTCACAAGTTACTTCATATTATGTGATATATGGTAAATTGATTATAGATTTTATAAAAAGAGGTTTTGAAATATCTAATATTATTTTTGGATATGGTTTTATAATATTTTTCATGTGATGTGACATAAGGTGAAAGTGATCAATGTCTATGAGGCTTTATTACAAGTGGGATGTTGATAAATTTGTATAATAAATGAATCATCATGGTGTGTTGATTTAGAAAACATCATGTTATATCCTCGATTTCATCAAAGAAAAGTTTTTGACACTATTTTATTGAGGTTATTATGTGAGATTATTTTAATTTTCAATGTCATAAGAATAAAGCTAAATCAACTCCAAATGCTATTATATTCTGTCTTTTCATCATTAGATGATGTTTTTGAAGAGTTTAAAATCATAAAATAAATTTTTAAATTTTAAAAATTAATTATAGTGATTAAACCAAAAATTTAAATGTATTTGAAACATTATCATATTTGGGGAAATGTACAATAAATATATGTCTGAAATTTTGGTTCAATACGGCCTATATAAATCAATTCAATCATCTTTCAGGGTAGTAGAGATAAGTAAAACTCTTCAAAATGATTATATCCTTAATATTTTTCTATCCAAATTTTAATTAAGGTTCCAACAGACTATGGTTTTCAGTGAGGTATTACTTAATGAAGATTTATGGATAACCTCAAAGGAAGGATTATTTCGGTTGGTTCTCAATGATCTTGATCAATGGATTGTGAAAATATTTGAGAAGTTGGATTAACTTATGTAAATTATTTCATACTTATTATTGTTTTATTTTTTCATTAAAAACATATAGATAGATTATTCTCTTGATGTTGTTTTGGATTTGTACATTTATTTTTGTTTAGGATGTTAGAAATTCCTCTAAAACCATTTAGTTTTGGTATGAGATTATTGGGCCTAAACTAATTATACTCATTTCCCTATTTCTTGGTATGGGTTGTAATATTTATATAAATATCTCAACCTAATCATTACACATGTATGGTTCACTAATAACTTGAATTATTTATACACGTTAACCCAAAATTGTGGGTACATATGAGTACATCTGTAAGTTTAAGATAGGTACATGGATATTCCTTCTTTCAAGGATAGTCAGATTACTATCACAAATCCCAAGATGAGGCTTGAAGCTGATATATAAGAATATATCCTTCCTAGGTAGGGAGTTAATTTTCAATGAAAATGATTGTGGAAATATTTGTATTGTGTGGTATTATTGTTTAATTACTTGTTTCTATAGATTTATATTGTTTCTAGAATACATTGTATTTTATTAAAGTTTGTTTTGCGATGGGGTGTCGATCACCAACTGATTTTTCATACTCACACACTATATGGGACCCTCTAGAGATGCATGAATATCTCTTTATTCATGATCTATGTATGTTTAAGGCACCTGAAAATGGGGTATATACACACAATGATCACAAGGGTTGTGGATATTCTATTTTAGTGCTTGATGAGTGGCATTTGGGCTTTCCCTTGACACTTTTTGGAGGGGATCCGCACAATGGATCTTTGTGAAGGATCCTTAGGCCATATTTAGCTAGTGAACTATTGTACTTAGATATTTATTTTGTATAGTTTAACATGATTTGTATATAGTTGGGAACTTTGACCCCTATTTGGTAGTGTATGATTGTTGTACATGTGACTTTGTCTATTATCACATTATTACACCTTCATGCCGCTTCCATTTTGGGTGGTTTATATGCATGACTACTAGAATTGAAGTAGTCTGGGGAACCTTTTGGATTATACTATAGAGAACCATGTCTCTTACACAAAAATATAACATCTTTTTTAATAAAAATATCCAGTAAATATAACTCGTAGATTGAGAGGCATGGTGTCTTTAGAAGACTAGGTTCATAATATATAAATATGAGTCTAAAACACAAAATATTAATTTAATTATCCATAATGAGATCATAAATACATTTGATCTCCTAAAAATACATAATATAACTTGGGGAATATATAAATAAAAGGGATGATCTAAAAAACCTGACAATGGAATAAACATGATAAAGAAGTGTAAAATATGAGTCAAAATAAATAACATGATATCATAAAAGTAAATTATCCTGAATAATCATATGGGATCATGAAATAATAATATAGAACATAATATCATGGAAATATAGGAATTTTGAAGAAATATAAAACATGATATAATCATAAATCAAGGAAAACCTTCAAGACATCATCACATGGTGGACATAGTCCCGTCATGGATTAGGTTTACTTCCTAATTCCACACATATCATTGTTTACATCAAAAAAATTATTCCATGAAATTTTTCTCATGACCTGTGATACTATACTCTCTTAGAAAACACATTTCATGTATAAGTATAAATGTGTCTCCATAGCATAGGAAGAAGAAGAGTGTATTTTCATGTTTTGCAAGAATACTGACACACCAAGTGATGAAGATTCCTCAAAAACGTTTTCTAATATGGTAGTTTTATGGTGATAACCTCTATCTAGGGTTAGGCTATGGAATTATCAAATTTCTAATAAAATGGTTTAAATTCATTAAAAATATTTTTGAGGTTCTTCCAAACACTTTTTTAACATTATAAAAAACCTTCTTGGGTGTATACACCATATTTAGGAGCGTAGTTTGCTTTGTAATATTTTATTTGACTACTCACAGAGCCTAAATGAACTTATGGATCAAAATTTATGACCAATAGAAGTTGTGTTTAATTTTATCCTGAATGAAAATTAACAAAGACAAAAATCCCACATAGCGCTTTCCTCGGTTCACAGAGCACTTTCCCTAGTTTACATAGCACTTTGATATCTATGAGAATCATATGTTATTTTTGGTTCAGAGGTGTTAATTTTCTCCCATTATATGGAATATTCCCAGCTTATAAAATCATTTCAACCAGTTCATGAATCCCTCATCATTTGGGGCTTAGAGATAGTGATTTTTTCAACCACATTTCACTTTTATCTATTCGTGTAGAATTTCACATAGTTTGAAAAACACTCATATCACAAATTAAAGTCATTTTTGATCCAAGGTGATAAATTTCAGACTCCCATAAACTAAATCCATTTACGGTTTGAGAATTTAAATTTTGGCCTCCCACATAGAAAAACAAGATGTTATATAGACACCTATTTCTACGCTACCACATATTTCTATATTGTTATTTCTATGTGGACATATATTTCAAGAAAATAGTTATTCACAACTACATATAAATTATGACACCCACTTCATGAATAAAATAAATTCACGAGGAATATAGGTATCACTATGATGGTTGGATTGGACTCAAACTCTCAGAACCACTCAAGTAAAATTCCTAAGTTTCAAACTAATAAGGTCCTTTGTGATATAATCCTATGAAGGCCCAGCATAAATAAGTACCCCCATAAAGAAGTCCCTCAAAAAATAATTCCACTCACAAGGAAACTTCTTAAAATTCTATGTAGCCATCCATATGTGGAATTCCTTTGCGAGGACCCTTTAAATCCAATTCCAGGATGCCAGCCCTATGCAGAGATTCTATATAGACCACCACTTCATGAATAATAATGTAAACACCTCTTTATAAAGATCCTATGAAAACCACCCTATTTTCATTACCCTTCTCAAATATCCTATGTGAGCTTATGATCCTTTATGAACTTTTATTTCGGGCCTCCTATAAGTTGTAAGCCCTAACTTTTAAATTTCCCTTCCTCATCATATTAATAGAAAATGGGGGAATTTTTTTAAGCCATCTCCTTAGGTGTAATCCCCACACTTAAAAATCTACCATCCACATATTGTTATCAATGGATGTTGGGTGGGAGAGGAAACTATACATGTGTCTCCTCCTCAGTGTATATCCTAACCAAACCTTCAATTGACATTGAGTTGAGATACTCATTATAGTTATCATTATTCACCTAGATTTGAGATACTTATATTGGTTTCAAATGCATAGAAATACTCCTAGGTTTAATCCCTAAATAAAAATTCAATTACCATTGAGTTGAGATACTTATCATGGTTATCATTATTCACCTTGAGTCAAGATACTCCTCTTGTTTCCAAATACATTGTCATCCTCATAGGTTTTATACTCAACTAAACCTTCAATTACCATTGAGCCGAAAAAACTCCTCATGTTTATCATTATTCAAATCGAGTTGAGATAATCCTCTCGGTTTCAAATAAACAGGCATCCTCTTACATGTAAACACCAACTAAACCTTTAATTACCATTGATTCAAGATAATCCACAGGATTATAATTATTCCCCTCAAGTTGAGATACTCCTATTAGTTTCAAATATATGGTAATCATCATAGGTGTAATCCCAAAATAAACCTTTAATTACCATTAAGTTGAGAAACTCATCATAGTTATCATTATTCACCTTGAGTCGAGATAATACTCTTGGCTTCAAATACACATCAATCCTCCTAGGTTTAATCCCCAACTAAACCTTTAATTATCATATATTCAATATACTCCTCATAGTAATCATTATGCACCTCAATTAGAGATATTTCTCTTGGTTTCAAATATATAGAAATCCTATAAGTTGTAATCCCCAATAAAACCATTAATTACTATTGAGTCAGGATACTCCACATGGTTATCATTATTTACCTCAATTTGAGATACTCCTCTTGGTTCCAAATACATAAGCATCTTCCTATATGTAAGACCTAACTTAACCTTAAATTACCATTGAGTCAAGATACTCCTCATAATTATCATTATTACCCTTGATTTGAGGTACTCCTCTTAGTTTCAAATACATGGGATTCCTCCTAGTTGTAAGACCCAAAAAATACCCTCCTCTGAACCACATACTATGTATGGTATCTCCAAGAATCTCACATATAATCCCTACCATATTTCCTATTTTTCTCCTTCCATGGCATAAGAATCTTCTAAGGGTATCCTCAACGATTAATCCCTAATTTAAAATCTAATGGTATGTTATCATGCAATGTGACTAATCTTTTTTTATTTCTTGTTTCTCACACCGAGCATAAATCATGTGGGATTAGAGATTTGTAATGATCATCCAAAAAAAATGGTGAAAGTTCCTCCACTGTGAGTCTTATGTTGAGGTGTAAGCCCCAACCAATAAATATAACTACATGGGTTTTGATTCTTGTTTTCATGGTATGTGTAAGACTCCTCTTCTAGGTTCAATCCCAACACCAAAACACCAACAGCCTCCCTAGATATTAATAAACTACAGAGAGCCTAGCTAGTAATATTTAAACCAAATAATGGGGAACAAATAAGACAAATATAAAAAATATATAATACATATGGAGGTTTATATAAAACACATGGTCTAAAATAGATCATTGGTATAAAGGTAAACAATCCCACACTTGGATTTGGGAAGGATTCATGAATATGTCTTAAATATATAAGAGATTCCCATAGTAGGCAATAATTTCCACCAAAATAGGGTGGTAAGTCAAAACTCTCATCCTCTCAACCAATATGAGTTACCAAGAATCTTTTGAAAAATAATTAATGATCACTTACCTTTAGAAAGTAGGTCTACGACCCATTATGGATATGGAAACCATTGAGTGTTTCGGATTCCACAAATAAACCCCATTCAAAATCACCTAAAATGGGTGCGAAGAAATCATCTCATGAGATATAAATATTACCCAATGCATTGGAGCACTATCTGGGTGCACCCATCATAAAATTTATATGCATATGTATGAAATAAAAGGAAATCAATCATAATATATAAATATAATAATTACCCATGCAAATAAATGGGTTACATAATAATGTCTTATAACATAGCCAAATAGAGTATCATAATAAATTACATAAAATAGGGGACCAAATATTTTTTGGATGTTTTTAGATTAATAAATAATAATAGGAAATGAAACAAAACTCTGGGTGAATTGAATCTACAAAAGTGAGTATAGAAATATTTATTGAAATATTTATTTTTGCATGGGGTTTAGGAAAAATGGTAATAAATCATTTAAGAGGGTACGTGACTAATTATTTATATAAAACTAGAAACTAAAAAAAATTGTTTTCCATAATAAAATGAATTTTTTTATAAAACATTTAATGTTAAAAAAATTCATTGAGTGGTACTTGAAATGATATAGGAATATAAAAAAGTTCTCTTTAATTGGATCTATTTAACAAAAAAATTATGAATAGAACCTTTTAAACATAAATATACTCATCAAGGAAATGTGATTTAAACTATCTATAAATTTATGGGACATGTATATATTATATAATAAGTAAATAAGAAGAATATAGAGGTAAATTAAGGTAAATAGAGATAAATTATAACCAAAAGTAAATGGGGTGGTTTGGAGAGATCTCCTACCTTAGGTCCAAAATCGTTCCATGCTTAAACTTATCGTATTGAATAATCAAATTACATTAATTAATTAATTAATTAGGAACCATTTATGTCTATATTTTATTTAATATAATTATATTATTTTCATTTAAAACCATTTCAATGAGATATAAATTTTAATTTTGTTGTTTTGAAAACATTTATTTCATGGTTCCAAGGTCGGATCACTCATAGAAAATTATTGAAGTCTTTATCAAATGATACTAAAACTACAAAACTGAAATGAAATGATATTCATGTCCTAAAAAAATTTAAATTATGCCAAATATCCATATGTGATCTGACATAGGGATGATTCATTAAAAAAAATTTAACATTATACGGTTAGTTCATTTAGGTTTGTTTACTGACCATCATGAACGAGAATCATTTTATTTAATATTATGGTTATATATTCATTCCAAAATGTGAAAAAATATAATATACATATTTAGGATATCTTAAAAAATTATAATTTAATTTAAACCTTCCATGAAGGTGGTAATGTAAAACAAAAACTCATCATCCATGGAGGGGGTGAACCGATATAATATAGATGAAATTCTCATTTCTATAATATTAGAAGAGATGAATAGAATATTATATAGATATAATAACAATTAAGTATATTAAAAATTATAATTTTATCATGTAATCTATATATATACTAATATTAGGTTTTTCTGTTGCCACGTGTCTTCCTACCAGGCCTCCAAATCAGTATTTCATTACGTGTCCTCCAACCAACAGGCCACGTCGCCCCACTGCACGCTCCCATTTCTTCTCCGTGAAAATCCAATCCCTCTCCCACTACCATTCTCCGGATATGTGACCTCTCTGTGTGCTCTGTTTTCTTCTCCGTGAAACCCTTTCTCGGTTCACGCTTCCTCGCAGTCTACGATCCGTCGTAATCAGAGAATAGCGTCCAAACCATCGGCTATCAGCGAATCCATCCTCCATATGTGACTCTCCCTGCTGCATCCTTCCTTAGCCGACACAACCGTAGCATGGTTCACGCTCCCTCGCAGATTTAGTCCTTATTTAGCTTGATATTTTCTTCACATCCATGGTTATTTCAATCGGTTTCTCCTACAGATTGAGTAGCACCACTTCTTGACCTACAGTTCTTGCAAAAATCGGTCAACATATCCCTCAAATTCGCAATTTCCATCATTTTTTTTCATTTCCTCCCTCCAATTCTTTCCCCCGATTGGGTTTTACCGCCTCTTAGTGTTCCTAGTTGATTTCATCGGCTCCCCAACACCCCTGTACATCCACACCTCCAAGTTTGTCTCTGCCTCTGCATCCAGATACTCCACATCTGACTCCTCCGTCTCTAGCTCCTATGTCAACAGCTTCTCTGCATCCGGCTACTACGACTTTGGTCCATCCCCCTCTGACTACTCCATGGACAACACCCCCATATTACCTATAGATTCTCTACCTCTAGCTTCTACGTCGGCGACTGCTCCACCTCCAGTTTCTCCCACCACGTCTCCTCCGCTTCCAGCTCCTCCCATAGAATATCCTCCGCCTACTGATCCTCCATGCCCGACCAAACCCTCATTCCACTTCTCCAGATCCCAACCACATAACCAAGGTTTTGGGAAATATCCTTCTTCTCCCTCATAATTCAGTCTTCTTGTATGATTTCTTCAGTTAAGATTCTAACAGTAAATTTTTTATTTCCATGATCAATGATTTCTTATTATTAATTATTCTTCTCATTGTTTATCAAATTTTCCTTTGCTTTTAATTTCTCTTTGGATACGGTTTATTTCAATTTCCTTTGGAAAAATTTTATTTGATTGTAGTTCTCGGCCAATTTTAAATAAACTAACTTGCATATTTACTGTGTTCTATTTCAGGTGACAACATGCTGGTATGTTTTAATGTTTTCATTCATTGTCTTATTTTATCATTCATATTCTATATTGTTCTCTATTTTTTGATTAATTTATGTAATTTTCTCAGTGATTTTTTCAATTATAGAAGTCTATTTATGTGAATGTGCTATTTTGTACTGGAAATTATTGATTAAAACCCATTCATACAAAGCTTCCACCATGTAATGAAATATTACTGATTTCATGTTTCAATCATTTTCTTGCATTTCTTTTTTTAATGATTTTTTTTCTCTTCCCTAGAGTTTTTCATCATCTGTATCGCCAAATTTCTTTGACTTTGTTTTTTTGGAAGTGAGGCATGAGGATGTTCCTATTTTATCTTCTTAATGACAACATAATTCTTCCTACTTATTGTAATGATTAATGATGGTGGATTTTTCTTTCAGGAAACAAGAGATGACTGGGGTCTACTATTTCAGCCTGATCACTGCCTGTGATTTTATAGGCTCCTGAAACTTTGTTTTAAATTTTATATTCTTGAAAAATATAATTATTGATTTAGTATATATTTATTTATATTTTCTCTAAATTAATGGATGTTACATAGTCTATGTAATTATTTTTTTATTGTACTTTACGTTTTTACTTTCCCTCACATCACTGCAACTAATACATTCAAATTTTTTGTATGAAAATGAGGATGACAGTCCAGTAATGATATGTGTAACTTCAACCATTGAAGATCAACAACAAGTTCCTATGCCGCTATATATTTATTTTCACTCTTAAAAATTTTAAGAGTTATTTTTATATAACCTTTGAATAATATATTGTTTTGGTTCAAAGTGAATTTTATACTGGTCACCAGGAAGGATTCCAAGATATCATCCAAATCAATGACAGTAGGAAATCTCTTGATTTTATATATATTTAAGTAAAATTGACAGTTTGATTTTTCTATTTTTTATAAGGGTTAAAAATTCACCAAAATATATGATGTGAAGGGTTTTTATACCTACAGTGAAACCTATTTAATGTGACTGTAACTTCAGTGCACCTAATGTGGTGTGTATTATCTAAACCTAGGTGGTCGGATTATCATTTTATAGTTATTGAATTATTGTTTTTAAGATACCAGGAGTTATGATACTTCATGAAGTGAGTATAAGTTGTTTTTAAACCTAATGCATGTTGTTTTTATAGGCTTCTAATTTCACTGACCGGAGCCCTTCACTGAACATGATATTGGCTACACCTACAACCATTTATGTAGCATGACTTCTCCCCTTCCATGGCTTCACCTACTCTGATCTTGAAATACCTCTGAATCTTACATCATATAGGATTAGTGTCCTCTCATACTGCACACCAATATAGGATATTTCACATATATTATGAGTTCTAATATATTTCAATCAGTTTCTATTTTTTTAGATTGTCATGTGCCTCATGTTTAATCATGAAAAACCAAATGTGCATGCAATGGTTGAGATTCATTAGAGAATATAGTTACCACATAATATAATTTTTTTACAAGGTGATTATCATTTTATAGTTAATGAATTATTATTTTTATTTACCAGGAGTTGTGCTACTTCATGAAGTGAGCACATGTTATTTTTAAACCTAATGCATGTTGTTTTTATAGGCTGCTATTTTCAGTGAACATCATGTTGGCTGCACCTGCAACCATTTATGTAGCATGACATCTCACTGAAATATTCTCTTAATTGTGTAATGTTATATTCAGATTCATAAATTTCCCATCCAAAGATAATCATATTCGTGAAGTGATTTTCATATTGCAGGTTTAGTTGATATTCCTTCGAAGAACACATGAGATTTGAACATGTGCTTCAATTCATTTTGGATGTTTAAAACTTTCAATTTTAACCAACCTGCAATCTTTCCCATCTATAATTTGTTTCACTTTTCAGTGTATATTATTCATACCATCTCAGGTGAAAACCCAGTTCTCTATAATATGCATTTCTATTGATTCAGGTAAATACTTCTTCCTCCTTAATTTCATATATTTATTAACTCGGTCAATATTTTTGTATAATTACTCTTAGTATCTCAGGTGAATAATCATGTCTCCATAATCTTCATTTCTATTGATTCAAGTAAATACTTATTCCTCTATAATTTCATAAACTTATTAACTCCATCAAGAATTATATATCATTTCTCTCTATTGCAGTTTCTGGTGTTTTTTGTATCTATATTTATCTTTCAAGTCATATTGAGTTATCTATGATAATTTTATTCATCTTTGAGTTGTATCTATCTTTGGCATGGGGTAAGTGTGTCAAGAAAATAGGATCCAGTGTTCTGGGTATTAAAAAGATATCTTTTTTCAATGAAATCCTCATTGCTGGTTTTCTTTGGTATCAACACTAGAATCCATACTCTTTCTTCTTCCTCCTTTCATACTTCTCCTTTCCCTTTTCCTTATATGCCTTCTTATGCTTCTCTTTTGTATTACTTTTCTTATGTTATATTTATATCCAGTTATATTTTTATCTAAATTTCCTGGCCTGTATTAAATCCCAGCTAATCTAAGAACACCAATATTTTGATTGTAGCAAAAAAATATATTTTACATCATGTATTTTATTTCTTGTCTTAATGGTTGAGAATTATGTTTTAGTGATCA
The DNA here is from genome assembly GCA_963277665.1 of Viscum album. NCBI lineage: Eukaryota > Viridiplantae > Streptophyta > Magnoliopsida > Santalales > Viscaceae > Viscum > Viscum album. The sequence continues at coordinate 1,539,435,242 of OY728135.1, read as the reverse complement.
GGAACTAATTTCTTAAGAGAGATTGGAGAGGATAAACTCGCACTCTGCACTTTTTCATTATGACTTGGTTCATTAAAATTTTTTATTTAAAATGAAAGATGTTATTTCAGTGCATTTCGTCTTATTTTTTTGGTTCCATTACAGGATATCTTGGAATGAAAAGCAGAATATTTTGATTGATAGGTGTGCTGCATTATTTTGATGTTTTCCTACTCTGTGTCTAATGTTTAGTGATACGTGTGTGTTGAACTTTGGAAACATTTTCCTTGCATCTAATCAGATTCGATGGTCATGATCTTCTTGATTTTATTCAAGATTTTTATTTCCAAAGCTTCAGTGTGCCTGGAGAGTTTATCACAATGAGAATCTTGTAAGGTTGAGAGAAAATATTAAGCTAAGTATAGAACAGCTAATGAAAGGTTGTCTAAATTACAATGTTACAGATCTAATACTCGCGTGTGAACACATAAAACCAGACTCAAATGATAAAAGGTATATTTACACGAAAGGCTAAGATTGGGACGTTGATCGGTGATTTTAGAGGCAAATGTGGGTTGCTGGAATCGACTCTATCCGTGGTACTGCAAGCATTGTTAAAAATAGTAGTTTCTATGTTTTTATTCACCCTGTTTTCGGTTTACTGTAATGATATTGTTTTATTTTATTGGTTTTCTAATTGAATTTGGAAAGGATTCGTGTTGAAATTCTAGAAAAAGGAGGCCATCATCATATTTTCAATTATAGTTTAAATCATGTTGAAGTATCAGTTTTCTAATTTAAGCTTGATTGTCACATGTTCATAGTTGCTGCATGGTATGTGTATTATAAATATACCCAAATATCAGAACTAAGTCTATGACTATTTATGGTTTTTAGCTTCCAGAAATTGAAATGATTTATTGTTGTATTTTTTATGCAACATATTTATGTCAAGTCCTATTTCGGTTGCAACATTTTTAATACAGTTTCTTCTAAAGTTGGTATTTAAGTTTGTGTAATTATGTTTTTTAATGTTTTTTTATCAATTTTCTTAAAAATGCATCTAATTTGTTATAGTATCGTGCATAGTACAGGCGGAGTACTAGTTATGTATAATGAGGGACTATGGAGGTATAGTAAGTAAAGAAATAAATAATTCTAGGTTGAGAGTGTTGTCTTCTCCTTTGGATGTCTGTTCTCAGGCCTTCACTTAAGGCACCTCAGGATTAGTCTTTTTTAGAGAATAAATATTCCTAGGGATGTAAGGAGAGATATTTAGGGAGATTTTGGAAGATTTTGGGAAATATAAAAGTCTTATAAGTTGTGAGGATAAGTTTTGGGGTGTATTTATAAGGGGAGGATATGGGAGTTTTTCAAATATTATATTCATTATTTTATTATTTTTCTCAAGACTATCAATAGTGTTGAATATTGTGGCTATATATGGTAATTATAGCATGTTAGTTTTAATAAATGTTATTTTATGTCATCCCATATTCAATTAATCATCTATTTAACTTATAAATTTAAAGACCATATTTTACCATATTCCACTATTCACCAAAAATTCAACAATTTTCAAAAAATACCAAAAATTCACTCTAACCATTTTTCAATGACTAAATTCCAAAAATAGAATCCATTTTATGAAATTAATTTTCTAAATATGATAAATTTAATTTTTATATAAAATCCATATTTATTTGAAAAATACTAATTTTAATATTATAATCAATTTTCTAACCCTTTGAAAAATTATTTATGGTCTAATAAAATTATATTATCAATATAATGAAACTTAATATTTTAATATAAAATAATTTTATGAAAATAAATTTTATTTAAAATATTGAAATTTATTATAATAATGGAAATAAAGAATATATGTTTTACAAAAATATAAACACTTATTTTATCTTATTTAAAACATTTATTTTCTTGTATCATGATATAAAGATGCTATATCTTCATTTTATAATACAAATACATAGTATTTTATAATTTCATAGGTAAATATATTATTCTAATGACCAATTTACTCTTCCTAATGGTCATATAACTATTCCAATGGTAAGATTACAATTCCAGCAGTCAAATTTGTAATGTCCACATGGATTCCCTATTTCCTATAAATACCTTAGATTTCATTCATTATTCATTAACTTCTATGTTCTCTCAATATTAAATATATTTTCATTTTAAAAATGAATATTTCATTTCTATAGTATTGTCCATGAGTATAATTATTTTGTGGGATCAAGCATATCCAAATTTTTATACTATGGTTATTTTATTTTCTATTTTTCCTCATTATAATACTTTCAATTCTTATGGCCATATTTAGTCTCTAAATTTAATTTTCAAAATAATATAATAATAAAAATGTTGTTCTATCATGTGGTGTATATGATTTATATAATACTATATTACTAAATATGACATGTTTATATAAGAAGGGAAATTCAATTGATAAAATTTTGGGTCATTAAAATATTCCCCCTTAAGAAATTTTATCCTTTAAATTTAGGAATACATAATAGGATGAATATAGGTGAGGATTATTTTTCTTTATTTGTTCCTCTAGTTCTCATGTTACCTCCTCTTAATTATGTTTCCACCATAATACTTTGACAAGGTGAATTGTCTTGTTGTGTAGAACATTGTCTCTATGATCTATGATCTTCACTAGTTTATCCTCATAATAGAGATCAAATACCACTTGCCCCAACTTTTAATTCAATACATGTTAGGGATCTAGTATGCTCATACTCAATATGGGTATGTGGAATACATAATGTACTTGAGAAAAGGTTGGTGGTAGTGCTAGTCAATAGGTCGCAGCTCCAATGCGATCAAGAATCTAAAAGGATTCGATGTACCTGATAGTTATATTTCCCTACTTCCCAAATATCATGACTCTATTATATAGATATATGTTGAAGAACAATTTATATCCAACCTCAAACTCTACATCTCATCAATTATTTTTATCATATTTTTTATTTCAAAGTTAAGCATCCCTGATGGGCTATTGATGGTTCTTAACATTTTCTACAATTTCTTAGACCATTTTAGGTCCAAATAAAAAAGTTTACAAACTTCACCATAAAGAATATGTGTTCTAAATATTTTCCTAAGAATTTATGCATATTAATCCATTTTGATGCTTGAGTGAAAGCTATTATTGTACAAGAACTCAACTAGAGTAAGATATTGATCCCATCATATTTTGAAGTACATAGAGAAATCTATCAACACATACTCAAGTGTGTGGATAGTACATTCATATTGTTCATCAATTTTGGGGTGATAATCCATAGTGATGTTCAACTCTGTGTTTATATTATGTTATAGAATTTTCCAAAATTTATAGGTCAACCTTGGGTCTTGATCAGAAATAATCAATAGTGGTGTTCCATGTAGCCTCACCACTTACTTGTTGTATATCCTTCAAATTTGATCAAGTGAGAGGTCCTCTTGACTGTAAATGAAATGATTATTCTTTATAAGATAATCAACCACAACCCATATATCATTATTTCCTATAGTTTTATTCAAAAGACCAGTGAAAGAAATCTGTGGTAATGTTTTCCCATTTCCATATAGGTATGGGTAATGGTTTCATCATCCCCTTAGACATTTTTATTTATAACTTCACTTTCTAACATACCAGAAACTTTGATTTATATTTCATGGTCTCTTTATTAATATTGTCCCACTAATAGTTCTCCCAAATATATAGATACATCTTATTCTCCCTGGGTGGATAGAGAAGGTCAAGTTATGTGAATCATTCAGCAAACCCTTATTTATCTCAGTATTTGATGGTACGCATATTCATGATAAAAATATTTCAATCATTCTTCATAAATTTTTAACTTTGAGTATTTTTGTTTAATTATAGTTTCCACTACTTCTATATCTCCACAACATCTCTTTGAGCATCCTTTATCTTCTCTAGAAGGGATGGTTGATCGGTTATTTGAGAAAGAAATGATGAAGTTCCTTCCTTTATGGTTTTCATATCCATACTTTTCAAGTATAACAAGATTTTATGGATATCAATTATCATCATACATAAGGTTTTAGGATCCTTTATACTTAGAGAATATTCCACTTTATTTTCATTCCTTGGATGGTAAAGGATTGAGCATTCATAATCCTTGATCAGCTCTAAATATTTTCAATGGTTCATATTAAGCTTATTTTGTGTGAATATATATTTGAGGCTCTTATAATATAAATATATATATCACACTTCTCCTAATAGAGATAATGACTCCATATTTTCAATGCAAAGATTACTACAGCCAACTCCAGATCATGTGTTGGGTAGTTCTGCTCATGAAATTTCAACTACCTTGAGGTGTAGGCTATTACTTTTTCATTTTTCATCAGTACACTACCAAATTCCATTTTTGAAGAATCTTTTTATTCTATATAAAAAGTCTCCAACTTGAGGGTAGTGTAAGTATCAGTGTAGTAAAAATCCTCTTTTTCAATTCCTTGAAGCTCTCTTCACATTAATTGGTCTGTAAATACTTTAGTATCTTTTAATTTATCTTGAACAGTGGGTTTTAAGGTCAAGATAAGTTTCTAACAAATCATAAATAGTACATATCTAGTCTAATGAAACAATGGATCTCTATTATAGATATTTTTGTCGGTCACTCCTCAATTTAATTTGACTTAGAATGGTCTACAAATATCCCATTATTGGTGATAACATTCGCAAATAATGATAATTACTACATAAAAACTCACATTTACTATAATTTTCAAATATTTTACACTTTAACAAAGTCTTTAACATTTTATTAAAAAGATCCTCATACTACTCCTTTCTTTTATAGTGTATTAGAATATAATATATAAATACTACCATTAATTTTTAAGGTATTATCTAAAGAATCTAATCACTAATTACATGAATATTACTGGATAATTAGTGAGTCTAAAGGGTATCACTATGAAATCATAGTTTCCATAACTTATTTGAAAGGCAGACTAGGGAATATATTCCTTATTCTCCATTAATTAGTGATATCCAGACTGAAGGTCTGCCATAGATAAATATTTTCCCCACATAGTTTATTGAAAAAATCATCAATATATGTAAATGGATAATTTTTTTTATCATTATTTTTTTTGATTTCAATATAATTAATATAGAGGAGCATTGTCCTGCCCTTATTTTTTATAAATATAACTGACACACCCCATGGTAAAACACTTGAGCATATAAAACCCTTGTCCAGATTCTCTTGTAACTAATTCTTAAGTTCTTAAAACCCAATGGTGGACATTCTATAGGTATTATTTGATATTAGTAAAGATATAGGTATAAGTTCAATTGTGAAATAAACCTCTTGGTTAGGAGGAATACTAGGAAACTCTTTAGGGAATAAATCAGTATAGTCTCTCATAATGGGAATGACATCAAGTATGATTCTCTCCTTTATCTCAGTCATTTTATCTAGATATTCTTTCTAATAATGTAATAATATATACACTTAAGAATAATATTTCAAAGGATATTCATCCCCATCCGTACACTTTTAAAAAATTGGTGGATGAATCGGTATCTGAATATTGGTCTCCCTCTCCTGATGGTTGATATTGAATTTATATAAGGACATCCAATCCATTAATAATATAGCATCAAATTCTACTAAAGGAAGTATGACAATATTTTTTTTGAGGGGGATTAGTCTAAAAACATTTACTGTAGAGGAGTTATATACTTTGGATGTTATAATTTTCTCATTTTTTGTTCTCATGGATAGTTCAACTCCCAAGTTTTGAGGTGGTGTTTGAATAATTATATTAAACGTTCTTGTTATGAAAAAATGTGTAAAACCACATTCAAATGGTGCATTTTAAATTCTTGAAATAATAACCAGTGTACTTATCCCCATATCATTTTCAGGATCCACCTCAGTGGTAGTGATATCATATATCTTTACTTTATCTCTAGTCCTTGGTGGTTGTTGTCATTGATTATCTCTAATAACCCTCGTCTTAGGGAATTGACTTGCCCAATGTTTGTGTTCTTTAAAATTGAAACACTAGACCATAGGCTGAGTGTATATATAAACCTTATTTTCTTACATTATATTAGTGTACTTCTTAATATACCTTGGTAATTTATTAGATTTATTCTCTTATTTACCACACTTTAATAATCTCCTTATTCCTTTGAGAAAGTTTCAAGGATGCTTATTCCCACATTTTTTACACATGGTAAGTTTGTTTTTATTTCCTCTAAGTAATTTATCTATTTATCCTCCCAAATTAAACTCTATTTTATGATTTTTATCTCCAACCCATGAGGCCATTAGGAGTCATAAATATATATCTCAACCTTAAGGTTATAATGGGAAATCTATCCGTAGATATTAAAGTCTCAAATGAAAAAATATTTCTACATACTTGACTTTAATACACTAAAGAAGAGTTCCACCATAATTTCAATGTTTATGAAAATTCCAAAGGCATACTGAGCAATCCTTGTGAAGTTTTCCACATGTGCCCCAATAGACTCATCTTACTTTTGTTTTAATCTAAGGAACTCCCTCTCTAATTTAATATGAGTAGTTCAAGGAAAATATTTATTAAAAAATCATGATTCATTTCCATTCCATGGAATTGATTTATTATTTGGGCTTCATTCTCTTGATCAGTATCCACCACTGATTAGCTTCCCCCTCTATATAATAAACAGGGAGCATGAATTTCACTTATTTTGAGTATTATATGAAAAATAATATCTTCCCAATGGAGTTAATACATTTTTTCCATGATTAGGGTATCATAAGATTCACTAAAGTCATGATGCCTTTATTATATAAATGACTCAACCGCAACATTATATTTTTTAAGGGAAGGAGTTTGTTTCACATGATTCAAGTTATTATTCATAGATTGAGTTAGTTGAGCTAGTACTGCCATGAAGTTCCTAGATCCTTCTCCCATCAGGTTAGTCATGTCATTAAAAAAATCATCACATTTCCTATCACATTGGTTATTTTCAAGGCTCCTCCTATTTCACTCCATTAAATAAAATAAATTAAATAAAATTAGGGGTGAGAATAATCAAACAAAAAATCATCAAAAAGGGGAAATATGAACTTTGAAGGGATAAATTATAAATGAAATTTATATACTGACTTATGAGTCTCTAGGATTTAATCTAGGTTATCCATGGTATTTTTCATTTTATATTTTATAATATAATAATCTATTCAAGTACTTCATAATGGTTTGTAAAGAGTTTGTGGATATACCAAATCATATCCCCTAAAAGTGTCAAACCAAGTGTATATCAAGTCTTATTTATCATGCACAAGGTACAGGTTGATTTAATACCCAAAAATCCCTTTCACACTTATTAACCCTAGGTATATTTTTTCTATAGATACATCTAATCGTAGTATCAATATAGGGATGCAATTTCTTTACAACCACTCACTCTATACTTCTCTAAAATTATAGGATATTTTCTTATAAATATAATCATCCTTAAGGTTCTCACTAAATTATTCTAATACCAATCCACAAAAAATAAATAAACCTTTCATTTATACTAATTATAGTGACCCAATCCTCTTAAACATAATATAACATGATTTTTAACATAAATATACAGTAAATAAAACCCAAAGATCGAGAGGCATGGGGTCTTTGGAAGGCTCGATTCATAATACATCAAAATAAGACTAAAGAAAAAAACAATTATTTTATTCTTCATAATGAACTCCTAAATTTCTTTGATATTCTAAGACATTATAGTATAATCTTGGTAATAAATAAACAAAAGGGATGAGCTAAAAATCCCAATAAGTGAATAAACATGATAAAGTATCATAACATATGATTTAGAAGGCATAAAATGATATCACAGAATACAAGGCTCTTGAATGGTCATTTGGCATCATGAAATATATAATATAGAACTATAATATCATGGAAACATAAGAATGGGGCAACAATATAAAACATGGAATAATTATAAGTCAAGGCTAGCCTCCAAGACAACATCACTTGGTAAACAGAGTCCAATCATAGATTAGGTTTACACCCTAATTATATAAATATCATTTCATGGGTTATAAAAAGTACTAAATTAATTGGAGTGCTATCTAGGTGCACCAATCATAACATGTACATGTATATTTTTTTCATAAAATAAAAGTAATCATAAGGCATAAAAATAATAATTACCCATAAAAATAAATAGGTTACATTATCAAGCCTTATAACATATACAAATGGAATATCATAATGAATTCAATGAAATGAGGGATTAAATCATTCCTATATGTCAGCAGATAAATAAATAACCATAGTACATTAAAATTAACTCTAATTGAATGTATGACACAAAAATAAGTGGATAGATAATTTTGGAAATATTCCTTTTAGGTGGGGTTTTGGGAAAAGGGTATTGAATCATTTAGGAAGGTAAGGGATTAATTATTTATATAAAATCATAAATGAACTAAAATGTATTTAAATAATAAAATAAGTTTTTTAGAAACAATTTAAGGTTAAAAAAAATTCATTAATTGGTACTTAAAATGAGAAAATAATACATCGAAGTTACATTTAATTGGATCTACTTAATGAAAGAAATTGTGAATGGAACCTTTAAAACATATATATCCTCATAAAGTAAAGGTGAATTAAACTAGTTATATATGTTTGGTACATTTATAAATAATTTATAAAAATTAAATAATAATAATAAAAAGATTAATTGAGGTAAATAGAGAGAAAACATAACCCAAATAAAATGGGATGGTTTAGAGTGATCCTATACCTCGGGTCTAGAATCATTCTAAACTTGAAATTATGATAAAGGATAATTAATTTGATTCATTAATCACTTAATTAAAAACCATTTTAATTTATATTTTATTTACTATAATTATTTTTTGTTCATCTACAAATATTTCAATAAGATATAAAGTTTAATCCAACTGTTCCAAGGTCAGATCACTTATGGTAAACTATTGAATACCCTTTCAAATGGGACTAAAACTCCAAAAGAGAAATGAAATGATATTAATGGCCTTATTGAAATTTAAATATTCCTAAATATCCATATGTGTTCTTACATTGGTATGATTCATTTATAAAAAAATTAACATTGTATGGTTGGTTCATTTTGGTGTTTTTATCAACCATGATGAACTAGATTCATTTTATTTCATATTATGGATATATAAATTCATTCAAAAAGGTGATAAAATATATAATATACAAATTTAGTTTATTTTTAACCATTATAATTGAATTTAAACCTACCATGAAGGCGGTAATTGAAAACAAAAAACTCAATGTCCACAGAGGTAGTGAACCAACATAATATGGATGATATTTTCAGTTTTAAAATATTATAAGAGGTGAAGGGGTATTCCATAGATATAATAACTTTTTAGTATATTATAAATACTGAAGTTATCATACACTCCTGGATAAAGAGGACTTTATAAGGTATAATAAGGAAAGAAATAAATAATTATCAGTTGAGAGTGTTGCCTTCTACTTTGGATGTCTCCTCTTAGGCTTCTGCTTAACACTCCTTTGAATTGGTCCTTTTAGGAGGAAAAAGATTCGTGTTATGTGGGGTGTAGATAAGGGAAGATTTGGGTAGATTTTTTTTAATCTAAAATATTATAAGGTGTTAGGATATGGAGTGTTGAGGGGAGGTATTTATAAGGGGAGGAGAGGGGTGTTTTTTGAATATTATATTCATTAGTTTATTATTTTGCATCAAAACAACCAATAGTGCTAATTCTTGGGACTATATATAGTAATTAGAGCATTTTAGTTTTAACTAATGGGTTATTACATCATCCTATAGGTAAATAATCATTTATATAACTTATATTGTTAAATGTTTTATTTTAATGTATTTTACTATTCACTGAAAATTCAACAATTTAAGAAAAATGCTAAAAATTTAACCCTAACTGTTTTTAAATGTTTTATATTCCAAAAATGAAATAAATTTCTTAAAAATAATTTTTTAAATATGATAAATTTAATTATTTTTTAAACCATTTTTTATTTGAAAAATACCGATTTTAATATAATGATCAATTTTCTAACCCTTTGAAAAATTACTTATGGTCATATAGAATTATATTATCATTATAATATAACATAATATTGTTTTATAAAACTATTTTATGAAAATAAATTTTATTTAAAATCATTATATTTTTTATAAAAATTCAAATAAAACATATATATATTACAAAAATACAAACCCTTATTTTATCATTTTTAAAACATTTATTTACTTGTATCGTGATATAAATATGTTGTCTCTTAATTTTATAATATACCTAAATATTATTTTATACTTAAATAGGTGAATATACTATTCTAATAGTTAGAATACTATTCTTAACAGTCAGATTTCTATTCTAATGATCTGATTAATATTCCAACTATCAGATTACTATTCCAATGGTCAAATTTTTAACAGTCATATGTGTTCCCTACTTCCTATAAATATATCATATTAAATTAATTATTCATTCGATTATATTTTATATCAAGGTTAGTTATATTTTCACTTTCAAAATGAATATTTAATTAGAAATATTTTGTTTTAATTCTACAGTGTTGTTCATGAGTACGATTATTCTGAGGGGCCTAGTAGATCCATATTTTCAAATTATAATTATTTTATTTTATATTTATTTATCATTGTAATAAATTCAATTATTATGCCCATATTTATTCTCTATATTTAATATTGAAAACAATATAATAAAATTTCATTGGTTTTATCATGTGATGCATGTGCATTATATAATACTACATTACTAAATATGACACATTTTTATAAGAAGGTAAATTCTATTGATAAAATTATGGGTCATTGCATTTACCTTTGACCATTTTTACCTTATCTAAAAGTGTAAAATCTCTTACCACTGGTATACTACCTAAACCTAGTATTTACACTAGCCTCTGGTGACTACAAGGTGCATCTGAGGTGGTGTGATGTCCCGAAATGGGTATTGTATAGGTATTTAGGTCACAGACATTACACTTTCCTTCACTCCACAACATGATAATGCCTCGCATAGTAAAAGAGGAAGAAGGAGAGAGATCCTGTGTATAAGAGTATTATTAGAAATAATAGAAGACTCAAACAAACCCATCACAATGGTAGTGGCTCCCTTATATAACCCTCAAGGCATTCTTGAGTGTTCATTTTTCAACTCATATGTTACATAATGTATGAGTTAGTTCTTCAGTTATTTATAAACTCATCACATGAATGAAATAATCCTCTAATGAATTTCATCAAATGAAATGTACATAATAATGATATCAATCATCAAAGAATGTTTGAATGGTATATTTTATCATTGGAATGAAAATATATCATAGGTTTTTATAATGAATTTTACCATACTATTCTACTGATAACAAAATCATACAATTTTTTTCTATCCTATAGTTTTAATAGTTAAAGTAGTGTCATGAAATCTATATTTCATACCCTATGATCTACACATTTTATCACCTATGAGATGGAAAAATGTATCACGTGTATAATGGATTTAGGAAATATCTCATTCAAGTCACACACACAAAATCTACCTACGTTCTTAAGATAATAAGACACTCTTGATGCTTGGAATTTTAATAATATTGTTATTTTACACATTTTATCATTACAATGAAATTAAAGACACTTTTTTATGCTTTAATTTATGAATGGAACAGTATCTATCTTTTTTCTTATAATGTGGATTCATGAATCCCTCCTTTATTCCATAGCCATAAAGTGGTGCCCAAACTGGAGGGGTACCCACTGGACCTCAGGCATGCCACCCCATATTCCAAAGGATACTAACTAGTAGTGTGGGTCTATAATGGTATGGTGGGGTGATTATACCTACATATAAGAGTAAAATAATAGGGTAAATAAAGGAAACCATATACACCATCATAAATTAGTAAACAGACATCCATGAAAGTGTTGATAAATAATCAAACATAACCCATGGAAAATAAAAATGAGACAGTAAGACAATTTCACATAGTTATACATCAACAACAATCATATACATAAAAACCTAAAAAGAACAAAAGATGAAAAACTGAGAATCCATCAAAATTGTCTCAAGTCCTAGATTGGTCCAAAACTCCCATGATCCATCCTAATAGACCAAAACAATAATCAGTCATATGGAGTGTTCCCTCATCTTATCATGTAAACATGAAGTCTTCTCAGGTTCCAATTATAGCTCGATTAGGGTGTGAGTATGATTCAGTAGTCCACCAACAAGGATGTCTATAAGCATATTCAATATGAACATAAAGTCCATGTGGATGTGAATAATAAATAAAGGAAGAATATAAGAAAATAATATATCATTGATCCTAGTGTTTTACAAAGACACCCATGATTGACCATGTAACACCCATAGATGTTAAATTCTATATTTCTGTAAAACAAAATATGTTTGATAACATGTGAAGTGTGTAACATCAAATAACAACAAACTGCAAAATTGTATATAAATGTTAAAAAGCTATCATAGAATTGGTCAGTAAAAATAGATGTAACTAAATTATGTAATATATATATAAATAAAAATAAATTTCATTATCAGTTATAAGGCACTGATAAATTAAATTACTGTATCTAAATAATTAAAAGGACCAATTTATGCTTTAAAGGGTGACCTTTCTAAAAATTGACTCTTTATGTGAAAATAAATATATTATTGATAAAATATATTATTGATATAATATATTATTTATATGAATAATACATTAACACAAATTTTATTAGTAATTGATAGGAAATAAGAATAAATATATTTAATATTTTTTTTAAAGTTATTTTTCTATGAAAACAGTTTTCATTATATATTTATATTTTTATTAATAAGATAAATTTTAAAATTTTTAATTTTAATTTAAAAAAATCATTTTTAGATTTATAATTTTGATAATATATTATGATTATTTTTTAGAATTTCTCAAAAATAATTAATTTTTAGATGAATAGTAAAAAATATAGTTTTTACCAAAACTATAAATTTTATGGATTTTTCATTATATAAGAAAATATAATAAGTTTATAAAACCTTTTAATTGATAAAATATGAATTTATTGAGTAATTATATATATTTTAAAATACCATTATGATTTATAAAACTTGTTTTTAACAATTTAGGAACTTATGTAATATTTTCCCACAAAATAAAGGTTTGTGGTTTTTCTTTTAATTAAATATCATTATTTTAAAATTTTGTTTTTAATTTATATTAAAGAAAAATAACTTTTATTTTTTATAATAAACCAAATTTTATTTAAAAAAACAAATATTTTGATAATTTTATCCTAAAAAAATTTAAGCTTAAAAATACACTTTTTCTAAAAATGAGTTCTTACAATTTACATGATCTAATGTTCAAATTGATTTTTCTTGAACAGAGAAATTTTATCTTATAAACTGAATTTATTATTTTTAATTAGTAGTTTATATTATATAATAATTTTCATTTCATTTTTAGGCATTAAAAGTAAATTTCCTAGGTAAAACTAGTTACCACGGTAAAACAAAGAGTGCTAAAGTGTAAATGACTTAAAACATATTTAAAACATGTGTTAAAAATAATATTTGAGTTATTATTGAACTTATATAATCCCCCACTCCATTATTATCCATTTATTAGTCTTATTGACATGTGGAACATGTTCTCTCTTTATATTAAGTTAAAATATTTACAAAAAAATCATTCTCACCAATTATAAATGGGGCCTCTCACCACCCCTTCAAGACCACCCTAAAATTTTGGTTTACTCTTGAAAATCCACCTTTTTACTTCAACATTAATCCTATTCTTTTTCCATGGTCCTATATTCACAATATATTATCCTAAGACCACTATTTCTGAGCAGTATTCAAGGGAAATCCCAAGTCCTCAGTGTGGGTACTTTTTTCCTAACATCATTTATTTTAATTATTTATTTCCCATATATAATTTTCTAATTACTATATAATTATATCAGTATTGTTTGTATGCTAAATTATATTATTTAAAGGGAATAAAAATTAACCATCAGTCCCCTTTTCTATTAAGAAAAATGAAGTTGTCATTCATGTGTTTTGTAGACTATTTCCTCCATGAAGCATTGACTTCCATTTTTTCACAACCACACATATTCTATAATTATATAAGGCTTGATTGTATATATGAACCTTTAGGTTTACAAAGTTTTTGTTTTTAATTTTTGGAGGGGTTAGTTTTTTAACGAGGATTCAGGAAGAAAATATGAAGTTTATAATACCATAAATGTGCGTAATTACATGTGAAATATGACTTGTGAGGTAGACTATAGGGTTTTGATAGGTCACTAATGGTAGGACACAGCCTGATCAGTGGGAATTTTAGAATCCATATATTTCATCTGGTCACACCAGCTAGTCATTGGCCCCCTATGATTTTTTTTAATGAGGGGAATCCTTGTCTTTTCACTCGAGGCTAGCTTTTTTCTTTTTTATTCGATATTTTAGAATTACCTAAGGCTATAATCCCTACTAACATGCCCAATTCACCCCCACTTCCTACATGCTTGTTCTCCCTTTCTTTATGTCAGATTTAATTTCCTATAGATGTGATTTCAATCTTAAGGTAAGTCTATGTGTTTTTCACCTTCTATTCTTAGTTTCCTTCATTGTTTAGTTCTCTCTCACCATTTATAAGTAATACACCTGAATTTTTAGGGTCTTTTTATAGTAATTTGGTCTGAATCATGCTAAATCAGAATATGGTATTAGATTAGTGGTCTATTATAGGTATAAGGTATGGGGTCCCATTGATTTAACCCAAAGTCATACCACATTTCTGGATATCTTCTTTCTTCGATCAATTCATCTATTCCACGCTTGACATTAGTTAAAATTAATTATTTTAATTTTTAGTTTTTCTTAGTTAAACATACCACTTAGTATTCCTTAAAACTTATAAATACTAATTCCTAGTAAATTTCCTTAGGTGATGAATTTGACCTTGCAATTGTCTAGTTAAATGGTAAGTTTTATATGAAAGGATAATTGAATTATGTTAAAGGGACACTTATGTTTGAATCGAAAGAAATGGATTTTGAATTAACTCAATGTTTGTGAAATTTAATTTTATAAACATGAATTTGCAATGTCATTAGAACTTAGAATGTCTAAATGCATTGGTAATTGTAAATGACCTTTTTTATGAAAAGAGGAATGGGTTTTTAAAAGTGACTTTTCTTAAGGTGTTAAGTTTTGTAATGGTTTTAAAAAGTGGTAAAACTTTGTTTTTTTTTGTAATGTAATGTGTTTTATTGTTTGTCTTTTACCTTTTTGATAATTCATGTTAATGGTCTAGGAAGATTACCATGGATGTTTGTTATTGTTTAATGATTTTTCTTATTGTAAAGTGATTGCTTAATAAATAAAGAATCGCTAAATGTTTTTCTATTGATATGATGATGGGTTGGAATGCCTAGGAAGTTTTCCTTGGAGTCTATATAGACCATTAAATGTTTGGGATGTCATGAGAAATAATTGGATTTTACTAGGGAACTCGTATGTATTCCATGGTGTGATTACATCCTTGGATTCATAGAGGCCCATTTCCAGGGAATGCCTCCAGTGAGCCATTATATTTTTCTAGATTCATTATTGTGAAATCCTTGGGTGGATACCCCTTAGATTAGGTTAATGTGTATATTATTCAAATTCCATGTACTAATATCATAGATTCTTGTGAGGTAGCTTGGTGAATGACATGGGATGAGCTCCTTGGATTCTTCCTAGTTATGGTGAGTGGAATGCCTCAAGCATAATTTGGGGATTCCAATTTGGTCATGCTTTAGAATTTCAAGGATAGTTCCTTGAGTTTAGACTGGTAGTTTATATTGGTTAAATTAAAATGGTCACCCCTCCATTGGATTCCCTATGGTATTATTTGCGAGGTAATACTCAATGGAGCCAAATGTGTTCCCTCAAGTTGTACGACTGTGGTTTCATTATTTGTATAATTTGAAACCAGTCAATCCATGATGTATGTTGTGATTAGAGACTAGACATATTAGGTCGAAATACATATATACTAATGGTGTTTGTAACTATAGATCACAAACATCAATTATTGTTTATTTCTTTTTATTTAAATTGTTAAACTGTTAAATTATTAAATTGCTAAACCATAAATTGTTCATTTAAAGCACTCCTGTGTGCACTCTTTTATAGAGTGGTTATTTTTGGGACTTCATTAGTGGTATCCTAATTAGTTTTACTCACACCCTTATTGGGCCACCATGTAACTTTTTTACCCAATAAGAAAGCTATCTGGTTGTAAGTTCAAGTTTTGGTAAATGCTCTAGGTTGTTGATTTCTTGGGTTTTTCTTGGCTTGCAATGTATATGGACTATGGGATCAGGGAGGACTCAGGAATAAATATAATATGTGTTTATTTCTATTTTATTTTTATTTTATTGTATCCTTTTATTTTATCCACCCCTAAGGTATTATTTATGGCATGTATAACATTATTCATTATGGTAGCATTTGATACTGGGGTTGTTTTTGGGTTTTCCTTGGCTTATCGATGATGTTTATCTGGATTGTTTTGTATATTTTTATTATTTACACTATTTGAGATACTATGACCAGAGGTTATAGAGTCCCCACCTTATCCTTATATACCCATTCCTCTATTATATGGTATCTAGAATATGGGTAGGTGCACTTGCGTCCATGTGGTTCAATGTACCAAGGAGTCAGTTCAGTGGATTCTGGGTTGGGGAATTAGAAAATGGTATCAGATCCTTTTTCCTTTTATATTACTATTTGGGAATGATAAATATAATATTAGTAGTGTTTCTTAACTTGTATTTGAGATTCTTACTAGGAGTGATCAATTAACTCATAGGGGGGAACCCAAGTTTCTATGGGTGGTATTTTTTGTTCATGGATTTCATTGTTACTGTTATTTATAATTTTTACCTGGAGTGAGATTCATGGTGCATTATTTTACTAGTTTATGGTATTTTCACTCTTTTACTATTATATAAAGAGGGTTCAATTTCATTCATTCATCATTTTATGCATTTAGGGATTCGCATAATATGCATCATGTTAGGGACATAGATTGTAGATGTCAATTTCATGCTACTTGAGATTTATATTCACTTTCAATTATATTTTATTGATTATATCAATCTGATTTATATATTATTATGTTCTATATTTTATTGGTAGTATGGGGGTTGGTATTTAAATTTTTTTATAGTCAAATATAGCATTTTTCGTATATGGCTATGGTGGCATCTTACTTGGCTAATTATTGAAATGATCTCTTAACTTGTATAAAAATATAAATGGATTGATGATAGTATTGACTAAAAAAGGCATTGGTAAGCATCCTAAAAGGTGTTTCCACTCATATCATGTGAATAAAAATTATTTAATCAATCCTTATAATTTTGAAATCATATTAAATATTGAGTAAAACAAGAGTAAAATTTCATCAAAATGTAAATGAATTGTAAAATAACAATGTTGGTTAAATAGAGTTCTATTAAACAAATTAAAAGGTGTATTACTATATAGTGTTTTAATGGCACCCTATTTAATCAAACCTTAGGAATGTGTAAATATAGATAAAACCTGGATTTTTGTATGGATTGTGGTAATGGATGTTCATTAGAGAATGGGAATTCTTAGAAAATGATATTTAGGTTAAATAAAATTCCAAAAAGAAAACTATAAAGTGTATTCCTATATATATTGTGAATGTAATATTATTTAACCAAACTCATTTTATGAGTATTTTTAAATGGTAAATACTTAATAATTTGATCTTGAAAAATGGTTGAACCTTAATTGAATAAGGTGACTTATAGGCCTAGTTCTTTTTGGATTTACCCTGGTGAGGGTAAGTGAGGAGAAGAGAACAACTTGGTTTGTGAGAACCCTAAGTTGGGTGTTTGTAATTATGGGTTTAATGTGACCTTGGGATGGGGATTAGTGTTATCTCATATGTGTTGAACTTTGTGAGGCTTGGTTTAGGGGATAGGAGGTATGACCTAGTGGCCTTAGAGTGTGACCCAGGTTTAGTGATTCAGTTTTTTATGAACTTCGAGGGTAACCCATGAGAGGTATAACCCGATCTAAGAGATGAATTAGTGGTGTGAGGTGGGTGGATTCTTTTGTTTTTTGTGATTAGTTCATGTTTGGTGGTGCTTATCTTTGACGTATTTGTGGTTGGGAACGCGTGGTGTTAGAGTCTAGTGTCTAAGTCTGTTTTGAAGGGTAGAATCATTTAGATACCTGACCTTGTTGGTTGTGAACATGATCTAGGTATGTGGTTCCATGTAGGTAAGTATATTGGGGTTCTTCAAATGGAACTCAGGATGATGGGTGCTCATGTTCTTGGCCTTGATGTATACAAGTTGTTAATCCTGTTGTAAGAGGGAATCCGAGATGACTCTAGTTAGTGGAGGTAACATACCAAGAGTGTGGTTTATTTATTTGTTTTTTACATGAGCCTGTGATAGGTGATGCTTGAATCCTGGAATGATAAGTTAGGTTCAATGAATAAGTCACGGTGGATTTCTAACCCTTGGGTCTTAGTGAGATTAGGTGTTTCAAGAGTGAGTACCAATTGTCTAAGTGGTTTTAAGGTGATTTTTGGAATGTGGATCGATGTAAGTGAGGTGTGATAGAGTGTACAGGATCAGGGTATTAATTCCATATATAGAAGAACATAAATTAACCTATGGTGTTGGTGCTTAGAATCAAAGTTAGGGGGTATAGGGTAGGATCAGTTGACCCCTTATCCTGGTTGTGTTCAAGTAATGCTTTCAGTATAGGGGAAAGAGCGGAGTGGGGCTCTGTCATTTTTGTGATGATTTCAAAAGGTGGGTGGTCATGTGTAGGGGACTTGGTACATGCGAAGTTTTTATTTTAAGGAAGAGTTATGTGGGTAATCCTAATAAAATAAAGATGGAATGTGTGTGATCATGGTTAGTGGTATAGGTGTGTGATCCTAGTCTAAATGTGATGTGACTCATGTGATCATGATTCAGGTGATGTTATTGGGAAGTGTTGGAGTGTTCACCCATTCTAATTTAATGAATCATGGTATTTCACACTGTTAATAGTGATACCTATCAAGTTTTGGGTTAGTGAGTCATTTTGTGAAAGCCAAGGGATGATTACCTTAATGTGATGTTGTGGGTATGAATGCTCGAGGCTAAAATGGAAAAAGGAATGGAATCTCAGTTGAAAGGGGTGGTGTTGATTTAGATTGAAATGTTGTGATGTATTTAATCCAAAATATCCATCTTTATCAAGTTTTGATATGATAGTGAGAGTGGATATAGAGGAGTGACACATGTGTGATAAAGGCGGGACTCATCAGAGGTCGACACTTGGGGAATGGAATGAGGGAATATATATGTTGGGGATCCTATCATAATCTATAAAGGGACTGACACTCTCTTTTAATTGGTTTCATAAAGTATCAATGGTATTGTTCTGTGATCTAGGAGTGGGAAACATTATAATAATGGTTTTTAGGTATGATAAGGGTTTATTCATGCCCTACCATTGTGTTTGGTTACAGATAAAACATTGGTCATGAACTCGGGGTATTAGGAATTATGAAAATGGAACTCCTTAGGTGGGGTGTGTCATGTTTTTCATGGGTATGTGAACCTAAGGTTGGAATGGTTTTTGATGTGAAAGATGGCCATAAAATTATTGTAATGTCACTAGATATCGGTGCATAGGTGGTTCCAATATAGTTTATATTTCGTTGGGAATGAAAAATTTTAATCTATACGCAATGTGGGTAGAATTATGAGTAGATTTTTTAGGCTCGGTATATAATGATGTGACCCAAGAAAGATTTTTTTGGATTCACATTAGTGCTTGGGTGAGAAAATGGTATTTAGTGTGATTTTTCAGTGTTATTATTATATAATTTCACCAAATGGATAGAGTTAGACCTCGATGTGTGTTGGGATGACCATGGGATACCTATGGAGATAAGGGTATTGAGTTCGGAAGTTTTAATGGTGCATTAGTTGTGAAAGCTAAGCGTTCTTATGTAGGTTTGGCCATAGGAGGTCAAACTAGTTGTTTTGAATGGGTTTTGATGCCATGGCTTCATAACTACATAGAGCACATCCTTGGAGATGCAGTATACTTGGTTTAAGTTTTTTATGGGTATTTTCAAGGAATATATGGCATGTTCATTTTGTGCTTGAATGGTGAAGGCACATCCATTTTGGGTTCAGAAATTTGAAATGAGAGTTAGGGTTATCATTGAATGACACTCTTACATGTATTGAGATATATTTTATTAGGAACCATGATTATTGGGTTACTACAACACTAGAAGTAGGATTTGCTATGAAAATTCTGATGGCGTGAGGTGTGGAGGTTCAAAGTCGACACCGTGATCTATGACCTCTAGTGGGAAACACCATTGGCCATAAAATTCAACTGGATAATAACACATGAGTGTATCGAGATAGATGGAAACCATGGATCATTATCTTGGTGTTTTATGTTAATATTAGTGTCAAATTAGAATCGAGCAGCTTCATGTCTATTTTTTAGAGTTTCACTTTGGAAACACATTGGGAATTCAGAATTGGAATAAGGTTATTGAGTGAATTCTAACCAAAGTAGGATAAGTAATATGGTTAAATGGAAACCAAGAATTATCAGGTATGATAAGTGTTATATTGGGGAGTTTGTAAGGCCCAATTATAAGAATGATCCTTATTTTTCAAGGAAGTCTAGGTTTTTTATTTTTGTAAAGGCTTGTTTTTTAATCAGGCTTTGAGGAGACAATTTGAAGGTTTTAATACCATGAAAGTGTTTCATTACACATTAAATGGGCCTCGTGAGGTATACCATGGGTTTGGTAGAGCACTAGAGCTACAGTATCCACCAGATAGATAGTGGCCTTTCCGAAATCAAGGAAACCCTACTGGGCACATCGACTAGTTCAATCACCAGTAGATACAATTGAAATCTTGAGGTAAGTCTAAGTTTTAATTTCCTTCCATTTTTAGTTTCCTTAATTGTATAGTTCCCTCTTATTTTTTTAATCTAATGTGTCCTATTTTTAGGTCATTTTTCTTCTTTTGTGATTTCTTTTTATTCAAGACAAACTAGAATTCGATATTAGTTGAGTGGGCTACGTTATTCATGAGGTAGGTGGTCCCTTTAATTTAACCCAAATTCTTACCTCATTTCTAGATGTATGCTTAGTGTGGTCAAGACGGTCATGTATTTCTTGAACTTAGTTAAAATCAATCGTGGTAAATTTTATTTTATTTTCTTAGTTAAACATCCCACTTATTATGCCTTGAACCTTAAAATGGTCATTCCCAATGAATCACCTTAGGTAATGAATGTGACCATATAATTGGATAGTTAAATGTTAAGTTGTCTATCAAGAGGTAATTGAATTTTGTGTAAGGGAAATTTATATTTGAATAGTGAGAAAGGGATTTTGAATTAACTTAATGGTTGTGAAATAAAATTTTACAACCGTTGATGTGTAATGGAATTGGAACCTGGAATGGCTAAATACATTAGTAATTGGAAATTATCGTTTTTATGAAATGAGGAATCAATTTTTAACAAAGATTTTTCCTAAGGTGATAAGTTTTGTAATGGTTTAAAAAAAAGTGGTAATACTTTTATTTTTAATTGAAGGAGTTTAATGGTTTTTTTTCCCTATTAATAATTTGTGGTAATGGTCCATGAAGACGACAATGGGGGTTTATTAATGTTTAATAATTTTATTTATTGGAAATTTATTTCTTGATGAATAAATAATTACTAAATGTTTTCTCTTTAATGTGATGATGGTTTTGAATGAATAGGGAGTTTTCATTAGATTCCATATGGGCCATGACATGTGTAAGATTTCATGATCAATACTTGGATTCCACAAGGGGATTCGTATGAATTTCATGGTGAGATGACGCACTAGAATTAATAGATTTTTAATGTTATGGAATGACTTGATTGAGCCATTATATTCCACTAGATTCATTATCATAAATGCATTAGGGTGGATCCCCCTTATATTCAGGTAATTTATATATTATTTGAACGCCATGGATTGATTATATGGATTCTTGTGAGGTACCTTGGTGAATTCCATGTGATGATCTCCCCATATTCAACCAAGTTATATTGAGTGGAATTCCACCAGCGTAATCCATATATTACCATCAAGTCATGCATCTAAATGTCAAGTATGTTTCCTTGAGTTTATATCGATAGTTCATATTAGTGGAATGAAAAGGGTCACCACTCCCTTGGATTCCCTATGGGGTTTTTTATAAGGGAATTCTTGGTGTAGCCATGTGGGTTCCCTTGAGTTGTATAAATAATTTTTACTAAGTTATATATTTTAAAACCATTCATGCCATAATTTATGATGTGATTAAAGACTCAACATCTTGGGCCAAAGTAGGTATAGACCGATTTCAGGTGTCATCGTAGATCCTGAATAGTGGTAGTTACTTATTTCTTTGTATTTAAATTATTAAAATATTAAATTTTTAAACTACTAAACTGGTAATTGTTTATTTAAATCACTTATACATGTGGTATTTTAATGGAGTGTTAGTGGTGAAAGATGATTATTCTTATAGATGGTTGGTCGTAGAATGTATGACAAGTTTTTTTTGTGGGGTTTAAGTTCATTGTCTAGAAACTTCATTAGGAACTTCCTTGGAGATTCAACGGGTTTCATTTGGGTTTTGGTTAGGTATTTTTAAGAAAGATTTTGTATGTTTAGGTTGTGATTAGTTGGTGAAGGAGCCTCTATTTTGGCTTCATATATGGGAAATAATATTTGAGGCTATTTTTGACCAATTATCCCATTGTGTTGAGATATGGTGTGTTATGAACCATGATTAGTGGGTTAGTGGACTGATGAGAGTATCCTTTGGTAGGAAAATTATGATAGTGGGGGGCATCATGGTTTATAATCAGCCTTGTGTGATGTGTCCTGTGGTGTTAATCACTATAGTACATGGAACTAAACTGGATAATGACATGATAGTGTCTTGGGATAGATGAAAATTGTGTAGAATCATCTCAATGTTTGATGGTAATATGGGCATCAGCTTTAGATCATGCAACCTCGTTTCTTTTTTTTGGAGCTACACTTTAGAAGTGTGTTGGGGATTTTGAAATGGAATGGGTTTGTTAATAAAAATTTGGAAACTAACATAGGTTTGGGAATGAATTTGGATGGTCACCAAAACTCCTTGGGGATGAGAAGTGTCATGTTGGAGATTTTATAAGGCTTGAGTGTATGAATTTGTGGTTTATGGAAGTTTGAGTTTTTAATTGGTATAGGGGTCAATTTTTGAACTGTGATTTGGAAAGATAGTTTGAAGGCTATAATACCTTTAAAATATGAAATTAAAAATGAATAGGGCTCAAGAGTTAGATCTGGGTTTGAGAGAGAATTAAAGGAAGGTTGGGGTTGGCCAACCTGCTATAGTATCCACCAACTAGTCTGTGACCTTTCCGAAATTTAGGCAGTATTGTTGGGTACACCAGCTAGTCAGTTCCCCCTAGTATGTTTTTTAATGATGGGAATCCCCATATTTTCATTCAGGGGGTACCCCTTTCTTTCTTATTATGGATTTTGGCCTTCCCCATGGCCAGTAGCCCTCCTCCCACACCTTTTTCTCACTCTCTTTCTCTAAGGTGGTTCTCCCTTGTTTGATGTTCAATTCAAGTTCCACTTGATGGAATTTAAATATTGAGGTAATTCTAAGTGTATATCACCTTTTATTCTTAGTTTCCTCCATTTTCTAGTTCTCTCTCGGCATTTTTATCTAATGCGTCCTATTTTTAGTTCCTTTTTCTAATTTTTTTATTTCTTTCAATTAATTACAAACTAATATGAAATATTGGATGATTTGGCTATGCTAGACATGTGTTAGGTGTTTTCTTTTATTAACCAAAAGTTTTTTCTTGTTTCAGGATTTATACTTGGTGTGGTCAATCCAACCATGTAGTTATTGATCTTAGTTAAAATTAATTGTTATAAATTTGAGGTTATCTTAGTTAAATTATCCACTTAGGATTCCATAAACATTGGAAATATTAATTCCTAGTGAACTACCTCAGGTGATGAATTTGAACTTATAACTGGTTATTTAAATAGTAAGTTTTCTGTGAAAAGTAATTTAATTTTGTTAAAGGGACACTTATGTTTGAATGGTGAGAAATGGATTGTGAATTAACTTTTTGGTTGTGAAATTTAATTTCATAACCATTAATGTATAATGTAATAGGAACTTATAATGGACAAATGAATTAGTAATTTAAAATTACCCTTTTATGAAATGAGGAATGGGTTTTTATTAGTGACTTATCTTAAGGTGAAAATTTTTGTAATGGTTTTAAAAAAAGAGAGATAAAACTTTAGTTAATGGAATGAGGTTTATTTATTGGGTTTTCTCTTTTTACTAATTGATGGTAATGGTCTATGAAGAGGTCCATGGGGGTTTTTTTTAATTGTTTACCTTGTTGGAAAGTTATTACATGGTAAATAAAGAAATGTCAAATGTTTTCCACTTGATATGATGAAGGGTTGGAATGCCTAAATATGATTACTTGGATTATATATGGACTATGACATGTGTGGGATGGAATTATTAAGCCTCAGATTCCACTAGGGGACTTGTATAAATGCCATGGAGTGATGACACCCTTGGATTCATAAAGGTACAATGCAATGGAATTGCTCGAGCAAGTTGTTGGATTTTTCTAGATTAATTATTGTGAATTCCTTAAGGTGACTCCCCCTGAGATTTGGGTAATGTATATGTTATTATAATTATACAAATTAATTATATGGATTCTTTCAAGTTACATTAGTTAATTTCATGGTATGATCTCCCTATATTTGGTTAGGTTATATAGAGTGGAATGCCTCAGCTGTAATCTGGATATTCATATAAAATAACGATTTTGAATGTCAAGGATGGTTCCTTGAGTTAATATTGATAGTTCATATTAGTTTAATGTCAAGGGTCACCCCTCTCATGGGTTACCTATAGTATTTTTTGTAATGTAATTCCTGGTGGATCCATGTGGGTTTTCTCAAGTTATATGATTTTGGTTTCCTTAGCTGTATAATTTGGAACCAATCAGGAAATGATGTATGATATGATCAAAGACTCATGGGATTGGGCTAAAGAAAGTATACACTAAGTTGTGGTGTCACCGTAGAGCCTGACCATCAGTGGTGGTTTATTTTATTTTATTTTAATAATTAAACTGCTAATTTTTTAAATTGAAAAACTCGTAATTGATTATTTAAAGCACTCATGCATGTAGACTTTTATGGACTAGTTATTTTAGGGATTATGTTGAAGGTGGTATACTTAGTTTTAATCATACCCTTCTCAAGACAATATGTCACTTGGGTATCCAAGAAAAAGACTATATGGTTATAGGTTCATGTTCTTGAAATCACTTGGGGTTTTTTATTTCTTTGGTTTTTCATGATTTTAATGGTATATGGATGATGGGACCAAGAAGGACTCATGACCAGATCAGGGATGAGTTTAGTTCTATTTTATTTTTATTTTTTTTATCCCTATATGTGATTCTCTTTCAAGTTATTGGTTATGGAATGTATAACATTCTTCATTGTTGTATTGTTTGATAAGGAGGTTATTTTAGTGTTTTCCCTGATTTATTTATGATGTTTATCTGGCCTATTTTATATGTTGTTATTCTTTTCACTTCTCTAGATACTCTAATCAAAGGGTGTTGTCTCCCCTAGGATATCCTTATAGACCCTCAATTCTTATCTACAACCTCTAGCATACAAGTAGGTGTGCTTGAGACCATATGGCGCACCAGCCCAAGGCAATAGCCAAGTGGCTTCCGGGTAAGAAAATTAAAAATTATAAAGGTGAAATTAAAGAATAAATGTGACATATAAAATATAAATATAATTACTAATATATAATTATAATCCACCTTATTTCCCTCTCATTCTTTGAGAAATGAAAACGTTAACTATGTGTTGTGCTAACCACCACCTCCATGAAGTAACATATCTCATTTTTTTATTTAGTTTATTTCATATTCATTAAAATCTATTCAAATATTATTCATCAAATTAAAATTTTCAAAATCATATAATTTTTATTTTTAATAATTATATTATTCCCAAAATAAAACTCCTTCATAATCCTAATAATCCATTAATTATGGTGTGTTTGGGTTTTGGTCAATCTAACCATATACTTGAATAATGCTATAAAATGATATCATGGATGAATATGATAAATTAATTATTTATAATACATTATATAAATAATAAAATAAAATTTTGGTTTTGGTTTTGGTTTTGGTTTTGGTTTTGGTATTGAAATGTTAGCATTAATTTTAAACTGATTAATTAAGATATCAATATTCATTCATGAAGAATCATTTAAACATACTCATCATCAACTTCATATTTAAGGATAATAACAAAATCTCCCATAAAATGAAATTATAACATTATAAATAATTTTTAAACATAATTTTTAGTACCTTTTAAGGTTTTGTAATGATGAACTTTGGGAGAATAATGAATAACAACCCCTCTACAGTGAAACTTGTTCAAAACAATCAGCATTACTCAAACCTGATATTGAAATTAAATAATAAATAACTAATATACATGTATATAATAATTATAAAATTACATATGTATTAATAAGGTTCTTAAATAGATTATTTAAATAGTTATTTTTTTATACAGTAGATTCAAGCATATTAGTGGAAGTTTGTAATTAAGGTAATGGTTTATTATCACAAATTTTCACCCCTTAAGACATATTTCTTTTTATAAACCATGTTTTCTTTGGAATGGTGTATCTATATACCCTTTAATATTTTGTATCATGATCCTCTAATTATTCATGATATTTAATTTTTCATTTTAAATCATATCCTCTAATTAGTTGTGATTTGAAAGTTTTTAATTTTGTAAGGTTTTTCTTGGTCTTAATTCTGATTACTTGAGATATGTTATATATTATGAATTGTGTTTAATTTGTATGGTGTTATATTGATTTACTAACCCATTAATTTTTTATACTTTATTTATTTTTAATTCATGGGATATGATAAGAAGAATTTATTTCTTTTATTCAAATGGATTTTGTCTCAAGTTTTACCCTAGTTATAAGAGTATTTGGTAACTTGATTTTCATTCATTAAATTATGATCATTGAAATTATTTCATATAAGTTGGGTATATTAAGACCTTTGATTATATTATGTGGTATTCTGTCATTGTTTAAATTTTTACCACACAAAACACTTTTAAAATATTTCATTATTTATGGATTATATTTCACATAAGGGATATTAACAAATCAAATCTAATTAATTTAAGTTATAATGTGTTATCTTGAACGTTTTTTTCATAATTTCAATCTCCCATCCTAAGATTTTATTATATTTTACATTATCTTTCTCTCTTGGAAATGAATTTTTAATAAAAAAAATAAATTTTTACTATACTTTTTTTATGATGTTTGTTTTTTAAAATGTACTTTAAAAAAATAAAAAATGTGTTTCCTTTCATGATTAAATGGTTTATCCTCCAGACTACATTTTTTAGGAAATTAATATATCTTATTCAAGGATTGATTATTGAAGATTATTTTTAAAATAAAATTTTTTCAAAATTTTCACTTCATCTTTTTTAAAATGGATTTTGAAAGTGACCCATAACATCATCTTTATGATAACCTTAAAAATGTTTTCTAAAAACTCTATTACGATATCACTCCCATTTTCCTTTTCATATTCCAAATTATTCACCCTAATGGGACATAATTTTCATGATATAAACTCTATTTTATATTATTATGTTTATTTTTTAGGGTCATGGTATAAAATAATCTAATTCTTTATCCCTTCTTGTGTGGTACTAATTGAAGCAGTCTTCTTTAAAGGGTGTTTTCCATCTATTTCATCATTATTCTAAGTTTATTTTATTACATTAGGGATAGAATATTTTGAAACAATCCACCTTATTTCTATGAATTTATTATTTATTTTTCTTTTCTATCAAATAAATAATTCAAAACTATCTTTTTTTCCAAATCATCATCGGTTATAGGCATAATTTTTCATCCAATGTATGTCCTTTATGAAGATGCTATATTTCATTCCTTTGATTGAAGGTTTTCTACCTAGATGTCATATGTTGATTGATTGGTGTAATTTTTAACTTAACTATATATCCATTACTCTATAACGTTTTATTTCAAGGAATTCCTATATATAAATTTATTTCATTTATTGATTGGGGAAGTATTGAAAATCCTTATACTTTTTATTTCAATATGGATTCTTGTGGATTAATAAGGAAAGAAGATTATGTATTGTTTAAATATCCTTTGTATTTTTATGGATGTATTATATCCATGTTATCTTTTTTATTTACTAAGAAAGTATTGATTTTTTATATCTTTGTGTCTCAATATGGATGTTTATTGATTCCTAAGGAAAGTTGTTTATGAATTATATTGATATTCATATCTTTAATATAGTGAATTAATTATACTTAAATATGTGATGGGTGGGCACTGGTATTATATATCCCCTCGATGCATTGGTTGGTCTCATGAAACAAACTAGCTTAGGTATTTTGGTGTATGCCTACTTAGAAAAAAAATATTGCCTAGACAGAGGGCCTAGAAAGTATGATCATGATGTCTTTACTTAGGGCATAGAATTAGATGTATAACATTATGCATTTCATCACTAAAGAAATAGTAATTATTATCCATGTGATATTTTCATTTCCATTATTATCCATGGATATATTATGTTTTTAGTTTTATTCTATTAAGTCGTTATTTTTTCTTATCTATTCATTTCATATTATTTATGATCATTATGATCATTGATGGTTATCGCTTATGTTTACCCTTATTGAGTGTTTGAGATCACCCCTTATTTTTTTTATTTCCCCAAGTTATGAAGAAATATATTAAACATGATATTTTTAACAGAATAAATTATTTGAAAAATGTTTCAGGATATGTTGAAGACTTATTACAGTTTAATAATTTTCTAATATAGTGGAAAAAATATTCATTTAATGATATATACATGGGATTTGTTAGTTAATTTTTTTATGAACTCTCTAAAATTATAAACCAAAAAGGTATTTAGAATGTATATAAATTAATATTTTTTGGAGATATTATACTTATTAATGGTTAGAACTATTTCACTTTGGTTCATATCAAATTTGGTGTCTAATAAAGGGGTTTATTCACATTGTATATCGAGAGAATAGGTACAAGGCATTGCAATTTGTATCAAAGGAGGGATTAGATAACTTTATAGGTTGTAATTCTAGTTGAGATTAATTTAAGTTTTGATAAGTTATGGTAGATCAAAATTTAAAAAGTATAGATAACCCTTTAGGTTAATTGAGGTAATATTGAATATTGTAGGGATTATGATAAGATAAATTTAGTGAAATCCCAAGGGTAATACTTAGGGAAAATTCTCTGTATAGATAACATCGTAAAATTTTGGTAAAGTTAAGATTTTGTGGTTATCCTAGCAATTATATCCATGTCTGAATAATATAAGTGGATAAAAGATCTGAAACAAATGTACCTAGGGGTAATAACCCTAAAAAGGGTGGATTGGGTATTAAATCGATCATCATCATGTGTATGATAAAGAGGCCTAGTTGTATAATTATTTTGACACTCCTGAGGGGTATTATTTGATTAATCGCATTCTCTTTATAAATAATTGTGAAGCATTTGAGCATGATGTCAACTAATAAGGTTAAATAACATAATAGAATAATGACCATGGATAACCAAGTATTGAACAAAGATATTTATAGGTTGAACCAAAAGTATCATATGTTAAAAATGAAGGTTTCATAGAGGAAGTCATATTTGGATTGATGTTTTTATATTCACATTTTGGATATTTTTGTATCCATTTTGGTTTAAGTATTTAGTTGGAATAGGATCATATAGATGAAGATCAGAAGGTTATGTATCAAGAAACCAATATGTCTTATAACTTAATAAGGTACCATACTTTAATAGTTAATAATATTAGTATATTCCTTTTAAGATGCAAAAAATCAGTTTTATAGTCTTACCTATGGAAGTGAGGTTAATATATTAATAAAAATTAAATCTCGATACTCTTAGATATTTTCATTGGTGAGTGATATTTATTTATGATGTTCTATTATATTCTAAAATTTATGAGGTTTATTTTAAACTTATAAGGATGGTTATTTTTCAGTTTTGCTTAAAAATTTTGGAAATGAATATTAAAATGTATCAATAATATTGAAAATTTATTTTATGACAAAGTAATGTTTTTTGGCGGTAACTATTAAAGAAACCATGATTTTAGGATGGGTAACTCTTAGATGTAATATACATTTGATGTTTCAATAATAAAGGGTTGATTGATTTTGAATAATTAAGTTAGATAGTATTAGTAACCTTGTGATTGAAATTTGATTCATGGTATTTTTGGTGAATTTCATCACATTTTTTTATTGTGGTATATATTGGCTAGTGTTTGATCTTATGAACTAGTGATTTTTATCATTTTAGGGTTAAAGATAATGTTAATTTCTAGAATAAAATATGGTTTCACTATAGTTTATTTTCTTATATATTTAGATGATTTTGGGAAAGGTATATTCTGGAGAATGTATGATTAGGATATATACATACTTGAGTATATGGTTGTATGAAAGATTAATGTTGTTTAATGAAAGATAAGTAACTTAATATAACCTAAGGGAGTAAGGTAGAGGTCATATTAGAAGTTCTATATCAGATGATAAATATTTTAGAAATACCCTCACCATTTTAATAGGTGAGTAATAATTACAATTTCAAGGATACAATTTATTTAATCAGTTAGAATGTAATATCTTGTAATGGAACAGACATATCTGGTCCATTACCTTTTAAAAATCAAGTATTTGAGGTATTTTGGGATATTATGGTGTCTCATTTCAATAGTTTTCTAGTTTTCCATTTTTCTAACAGTTGTTCAGGACCAGTGAGTCAAGAATAGGATTTGCAATGGTAGGTCATGATGGTTAGTTTCAATGGTGACTCACAATGGTAGGTCTCCAATGGTGATTCGCAATGGTGACTCACATCGGTAGGTCACCAATGGTGATTCATAATGGTGATTCACACTAGTAGGTCACCAGCGATGAGTCGCGACAGTGAGTCGCAATGCTGGCTCACATCGGTGGCTTGTAATAGTGACTCGTCCAACGGTGAGTGGCTAACAGTAGGTCTTAATGGTGGATCGCATCAGTGGATCGTGATGGTGGATTGTATGATGATGAGTTGTTGATAGTAGCTTCCAATGGTTACTCACATCAGTGAGTCACACTGGTAGATCACACTGGTTGTTCACTGAATGGTGACTCGCACTAGTAGCTCACACTAGTATCTCTCACCTGTGGCTCACACCAGTGACTCACCTAATGGTGAATCATTTCCAACAGTTTTTTAAAATTCCAATTTTCTTCCATCTTTTCTAGTTTCACCCCTTTAATGTTTTCTTTGACATTAAATGATTTTAGTACCATATTTAAGGGGTTTCAGAGCCATTTCAAATCGTATTTGTCTTCTAAAAAACTGAATCTTCCCTTGAATTCCAAATTTCATGGTCTTGGTCAAGATCCGCCTTTAATGGATTTTAAAAACAATTTCTCATGTTGATATAGGATCTGGCCTTTCTAAAGTTGAGACCCTTTCTTCATTGTATGCTTCCCTTTACCCTTGATAACATACATCCCCTAGAAACTTTATTCCCTAAGGATTCGTGTGTTGTGTTGCACCTTTTTGCATCGTGTTTTTTCCTCAAGGATCTTCCTATTACATACGCACCTCCTTCTTCAGTGTAACCAGGAAGTCTTGATCATCTGTTCTTTGAGGTAGGGATACCTTCATCTCTCTTTTATTTATGCATCATTTGGGGTAGGTGTATGAATGTATCCCTCATGAAGATAACATAATTCCAAATAAATAAATATAATTGAATCAATTTAAGATCAACATGTGGGGCTGGGGAAAAGTGACTTATGTTATGCTTTGTTATCTGTTGATGTTTTGATTATATGGGATATATGCCTACTAAAAATCATGGTCATTGGTGGCCTTTTTTTTCACCTATGATGACTTGTGAATTCTTTTTATTGGTCCTATGTTGAATTAATGCATATATATATGAAATTTATTAACCATGTATATTCGATTAATTAAATGGATTCCCCAGGATCTTATGGATTCTGTGATCATGCCCTCAATTTAAGAAGTGTAAATTGAATAATATACCATTTTTAAATGGAATAAATCATGTTCTGGTTGTGATGCATGGGTTTATATGGGTTTTGTGTATGGGGTGGTTCAGGTGGTGTAATAGAATATCAGGTTCAGAGATTATTTGGTTGTGGGATGGATGAGTAGTGTTACGCAGCGGAGCTACAGTCAGGTTGTGTTATGTTTGTATTGCTTGATGTTTTGGGTGTATTGTGGTTATGCAGTGGGGATACAAATAGTGGTAGTGATGGTATGTGTTGATGAGTGTGTCTGTGATTTGGGGTTTTCTTAGTTGAGAGGATGGATTGTGTGAAAATAATTTGAATAATGATGATGGTTAGGGTTGGTATGGGTAATTCACCTAGAGTTTCTCCATGAGTAACACGTAAAAAGATTCACCCCATATTTTGGGATCCATTTTTCTTATAGCATGAATGGGTGTTAATGGAGAAGAAATATAAAGTGAGTTAAACTAATAGGCTCTTTGAATTATGAAATAACTATAGTGGTATGGATCATTTTTCTATGTTTATTTTTTCTGTTGTACTTAGTAGTTTCTTGGGGTGGTGATGGAATGAATAAACATTTTTATAAATAAAGAATGGGTTTTGTTTAAATAAATTTGTTGGGAAAATGGTTTGAGTTGTGGATTGTTGTCCGGTTGTGCATTTAGAGGTAGGAGCAAAGTTGGTAGTATATTGGAATGGTTGTTTGTTGGTAACCCATAGTCTGGGTTGAGTGTTTGTTGTTTATATAAATTTACTTGTATTTTCCTTGTGATTTCTATACGCACCCCACCCTAATTGAGAACTATGTGTTGAACACCCCCATCATCACGAGGGAGGGTGTCTTTCCTAAACATCTTGATTGGAGGATGGATGGATGGCCACCTGATCTTCCTATCTCCCTCTTACAGGTGGTGATATCCCAATATTCTTTAGGAAAGTTTTGTTTTGTGATGCCCAGGTGTGGGCGGGTGAGTTGTGCTTCCCAAGTGTCTTCATGATGAGATGTGTTAGGCTTTCCCAGGTGTCTTCGATATGAGGAATGGTTTGTGGACCAGGTGTTTGTGGGTGGGATGTGATGTGGAATGTGGACCAGGTGTTTGTGGGTGGGGTCTAATGTGTTATGTTCACTAGGTGATTGTGGGCGGGATGTGATGAGCTTTATTTTTCCAGGTGATGGGGCTAGTTGTGAGGCCCAGGTGTGTGTGGGTGGGTTATGATGTGGTATGTTCAGAAGTAGTGGGAGTGCCTATAACACTCCAAGGTTTTAAAAAAATAAATGAAATGCATGAAACTTTGTTTTAAGTATATATTTATAACTATCCTTTAAACATAATTTTGATGCTTCTATGTTTTGAATTTCAAAAAACGGTAATCTATAATTATGTTTAGTAAGTTATTTGGAGTTTGATGGAACCAACTTGTTTTTTTGAATAGTAACATGCCCTTATGAATAGTAATATAAAATTTAATATGACCCTAATGAATAGTAAATTGTATTATTATTTTATTTTCTTAATGCTTTAAGATAATGACATCTTGGTTAATTTTTCAATGTCATATAAAAGCAGTTATAGAATTAAAATTGTTAATTTTTGAATTAAGTATGATTTTTTTTCAGATTAAATTAATAATATTTAGAAAATTATTTTCAAAAAATGGAGATCATTTTTTAATCTTATATGTTGAAAAATGGTTAGGGTGATTTTTTGGGATTTTTCTAAAATTCTTGATTTTTTTATGAATAGTGAAATACGGTAAAATAGTGTATATTCAAATTATCAGTTAAATACACTATTTATGACATCATAAGTGATATAATACCACTTAGTTAGAACTCAGATTCCATTATTACTATTTTGGGTCACATGAATTGAGATTATTCATAGTCTAGAGAAAAAATATTATAATAATGATTTAAATAATGTAAAATATCTCCTCTCCTCCACTATAAATACCACCCTCATTCCCCTCTTCCTACAACACTTCTCAAGCCTTAATCATTGTCTAATTTCTTTCAAATTCCCTCCCCAATCTCTTTCTCCACTTCCAAGACCTTCTGGTCTCACCCAAAGGCCAAAATCAAGTCCTTAAGGAGGATCTTAAGGAGGAGAGATCAAGAGGTAAGAAATCCTCTTCCTTTTCATGTGTTTTTCTTTCCTTTCCTTTCCTTTTATAGTATCTTCCCCTCCCATTATCTAAGAGGCATGAAAGCTCAAAAAATATTTTATATTCTAGATTTTCTCATGTTCATGGAAAATTCACCTTC
The DNA here is from genome assembly GCA_963277665.1 of Viscum album. NCBI lineage: Eukaryota > Viridiplantae > Streptophyta > Magnoliopsida > Santalales > Viscaceae > Viscum > Viscum album. Next base: position 1,539,400,543 of record OY728135.1, on the reverse strand, counting down.
ATTCTTCTTCTCCTCTCCCACTTATTCAAGGAATAAAAACATTGTTTATGATATGTCAAATTACTGATATCGTGAACGATGTGATTTCAATTTTCTTTAATACTTTTAATTCTGGTCAAGAAGCCATTTTTATGGTTGAAACAGGTTATAATATATGTATTATGTCTTATCCATGGTTCTGTAATTATTTTTTACACATGGATTTAATTTATAAAACAAAATAAGGTCTTTATTATTAAAGAACCACTAAAATGATCTAAAAGAACGTCATTAATGTTTTAACTTATGAATCATCCTCATTTCAGAATTCAAAATTATAAATGGTATAATTTATGGTTTATTAAATATTTAAATACCATTCCATTCCAATTCTGGAGTTTCACTTCCAATCTACAAGAATATCCATTATGAACCGATCTTGGAAACCATGAAAAGAACGCACCCAACACAATGTAAATAACAAAATATTACTAATAAATGTGTTGAATGATGTTGTAAAATGATCATATAAGTTTTTATAAACATTAATATGTTTCATTAAGATATTAATAACACTCTTTTAACCATTTCCATTATTTTGGTTAACCTTCTTCTTTATTCATTATATGGTATTAAGATTATTGTTGTGATGTTTTTTTGTTTATATTATGTTTCACTATGTGTATTTACAGTGTATACACATATCCATTGCATTCTATTAATTCTCACTCTAATTATATTTTAAGGGACTTTATTTTTAAAATCATTTTAAAACTCTTATTAATAAATTTCAAAAGGATTGTTTTTTTATATGTATATGGTGTGATTGGTTTCTTCTAATTTTCAAGATACTTTATTACCATGATATGTTCCTTGGAAATTATTTATGTTGGTTCGAGCCCATTATAGCTCAAGATATGTTGGGTAGAGCCCATTATAGCTCGAGATATGATGGGTGAGCCCCATTATATCTCTCCAATTCATTGAGTAATCCAGAGATGGAAGTTGACCAAAAGGTTATTCCATGTGTAACAGTGAATGTAATAGAGATATGGTAAATATTTCCCAAGGAAACTACATGATGTTTCTATGTATATGAGTTTTCTATGATTATGGGTTTTATTGGTTTTTATGTTATCACTTGACTAACACTTTCATTATATCCCTTACTGAGTTTTATACTCATCCCAAGTTTATAAAATGTTTTTCATAGTATATAAGAATGGGTAATAGAAATAAGGGAGTCATGATATTTGATATGGAGTGTTGTTAAAGAAATCATGTTTTAAGTTTTAATGTTTTATATTTTTTTAAAAAATGGATATTATTTTAGTAGTATCCCCTTATATGAATGTGGTATGTCATGTATGTAATATATCCTAATTCTTTAAAAATATAAACCTGAAAATATTCTCAATGTGTAATAATGTATGGTCTTGTGTAAAATTCAAGATTAAGTAACATTTTAAGGTCGAGTCCTTATAGTTGGTATCAGAGGATGGTTTAGATAACTTTAGGAGTTGGGACGAAATTAAAAGAATACCATAAATGATTTTTACTTTGTGATTAATTTGAAATGTTATAGCATTTAAAGATTACCATGTTGCTTTGACTAAGATATTTTTGTTCATAATGGTTGTCCATAGAAGAAATAGGGAAGCAGAAGTAGGAAGGCACCAAGAGGCTGATGTTTGTTTGAATCTATAGCCCGAAATTGTGGTAATCGAAACCGGTCACATTTTGATAGTAATGGCTCAGTTGAATCAAGAAATAAATGGGGGTGGTATCCATGCTAGAGAGTAACATGGTCTAATGTGAAAAAACATGTCTTTTGTGGAGCATTTTATAAGGCAACATCCACCAACATTCAGTGGAAACACAGATTCAGTGATATCTGAAGGATGGATCAATGCTCTAGAAAAGATATTTAATGTCTTGCGATATTTGGAATGCCAAAAGGTAATACTGACCATTTATCATTTTTAAGGTTAAGCCGATCAATGGTGGTCTCTGGTTAATAATACTATAGAAAGAGATGACCTTGACAGCCTGGAATGGGATGATTTTAAGAGTCTTTTTATGGAAAACTATTTTCCCAAAATTGTTCGAGTCGGAATGGAGAAATAATTCTTGGAACTAAAGCAGAAAGATGATGATTCTGTAGAAACATATGAAGCCAATTTTACAAGATTTTCCAGGTATGTACCAGATTTTACTCGGGATTTTGAAAGTAAAATTAATAGATTTTACAATAGTTTGAAACCGTTTTTGCAAAGAGATTTGGCCTCACAAGAGTTTAAAATCTATTATAAGCTTGTTTGTTGTGATGAGAAAGTTCATATGGAGTTTTATGAAACAAATATTCCTCGTGATGACAAGAATAAGAAGTGGTCAATTTTTAAGGAAATGGGGAAGAACTCATCAAATAAGTTTGGAGGTAAGAAAATGAATTTCCCTTCATGTGAAAAGTGTGGTAAAAGGCATCCTGGTGAATGTCTTGTAAATTCTGGGAAATGACACTGATGTGGAAATATTGGACACATGTCTCGTGAGTGAAAGTAAAATGATCCTAAAATTAATGAGAAGTTGATGGTGAGATGCTTTAACTATAAGAAATTGGGTCATTTCGCTAATGTTTGTTTGAAGATAGTTACTCAAGCAGGGAATCAGCAAGATTGGAAGAATAAGGGTTTGGTAAAATCATTTTCAACCACTTCAAAAGATTTTGATCTTTCAAATGATGTGGTATTATGTACGTTGCATGTTTTTACAGATTTCACAAATGTTTTGTTTGATTCAGGGTCTACACATTCATTCATTTCTAAGAAATTTTCGAAAAAAATTTGGAATTCAACCTCATGAAATGAAACCAGATATCATGGTAAAAACACCTGGAGGAAATATTGTGGAAAAAAGAAATTATAAGAATCTGCCTATCCTTGTCTGTGGAAAGATTGAAACTAAAAACCTTGTTGTTTTTCCTCTAGTAGAGTTTGATGTTTTTCTGGGTATAGAATGGATTTATTTTTATCATGCTAAGATAGATTTCAAAGAAAAAGAATTTCTTTTTCAGAAATAATTTTAGTTTGTGTACAATAATGAACCCATACCATTAATAACATATCAGGAAGCTAAGAAACTGATAAATGATGGAAATGAAAGTTATCTTGCTCATGTTTTTAAAGAAAAGGGAACTATCCAGATTAATGATGTATCATTGGTAAATGAATACATGGATGTTTTTCTTGATTATTTACCTTGTTTTATTCCTAATCGATAGGTTTAGTTTACTATTGACTTAGATTCTAATTCTAAGACAATTTCTAAACCTCCTTATCGAATGGCCCAAATGTAACATCTGGAATTAAAAAATCAGTTGCAAGAATTATTATATAAAGGCTTCATCTGACCTATAACATCACCACGGGGCACTTATATCTTCTTTTTTAAGAAAAAAATGGTTCAATGATACTTTACATCGATTATATATCCTTTAATAACATTACTTTTAAAAACAAGAATCCTTTTCCTTATTTCGATGATTTGTTTGATTATCTCCAGGGAGTGTGGTGTTTTTCAAAGTTTGACCTAAGGTTGGGGTGCCATCAGTTGAAAGTAAAGGATGAATAAATCTCAAAGACTACGTTCGGTACTAGATATGGTCATTATGAGTTTGTATTTATGCCTTTTGGTTTAACTAATGCACCTACTATATTCATGGATCTTATGGATAGAATATTTCAGGAGTTCTTAGATAAGTTTGTGGTTGTGTTTATTAATGACATTATGGTATATTATATAAGTAAATAGGAGCATGAAAAACATCTCAGGGTTCTTTTGAAAACCTAAAAAGAAAATAAACTGTATGGAAAATTCATAAAGTGTGATTTTTGGTTGCAACATATTTCTTTTCTTGCGAACATTTTAAATAAGGATGTAATAACAGTTTATCCTACCAAAACAAAAGTGGTTGATGAATGGAAAAGACCTAAAAATGTTACATATATTTGTAGTTTTCTTGGATTATTAGGTTATTACCGATGGTTTGTTAAAAACCTTGCATGGTTATCTAGACTACTAACTAATTTAACACAAAAAGGGGTTAAATTTATTTAGACAAAAGAATGTGATGTTTATTTTCAGGAACTATAGAAGTGATTGTTGAATGCGCTAGTTTTGTCCTTGTCTTCCCGAAATTGTGAGTTGTTTATCTATAGTGATTCTTCATTGAAGGAACTTGGTTGTTTTCTGATGAAGAATGGTCAGGTAATTTCTTATGCTTCAAGATAACTAAAACCACAAGAGTCAAATTATCCCACAGATGATTTGGAATTGGAAATTTTGGTTTTTTCTTTGAAAATTTGGAGGCACCATTTATACAGAGCCAAATGCCAAATATATACTGACCATAAAAGTCTGAAGTATATATTCACTTAGAATGAATTAAACATGAGGCAGAGAATATGGATTTAATTGATAAAGGATTATGATTGCATGATCAATTACCATCTAAGAAAAGCAAACAAAGTGGAAGATATCTTGAGTCAAAAACATCATGCATCATTAACCATATTATGTTTGGAACATGATCCATTGATTAATTATTTGATGAATTTTGTCTTAGAAGTTATCGGTGAGGGGAATACATCTGCTTTGTTTCAGGTTTCGGTGTAGTCATCATTATCATACAGAATTAAACAAGCATAGAAGGAAGACCATGAACTATAGAAAAATTTAGAATTTGTTAGAATGGGTAAGTTTCCAGAATTTAGCCTTGAAAAAGATTATGTTTTAAGATTTGGAAAAAATTTGTGTGTGCCTTGTGATTCCTAGTTAAAGAAATATTTTTTGTGTGAATCTCATAGTTCTCCATTTTCAGTTCATCCTAAAAGTACTAATATGTATAGAGACCTTCGGGAGTATTACTGGTGGGATGGAATGAAAAGGGATATTGCAGAATCTGCTGTGAAATATTTGACATGTCAACAGGTTAAAGTAGAGCAGCAGTTACCGAAGGGGATACTTCAACCTTTTCCAGTTCTAGAGTGGAAATGGCAGAATATATCCATGGACTTCATAGTGGGACTACCTAAGACTTCTCGGGGTAACAATGCGATTTGGGTTATTGTTGATCAGCTGACAAAATCAACATATTTCCTTTCTATTCGAGATACAATGTTGTGGGATCAAATTTTTCAACTGTACCTCAAAGAGATTTTCAGGTTAAATGGATTTCCTCTTTCAATTGTATCTGATCGTGATCCCAGGTTCACTTATAACTTTTGGAAGGGGCTTCAGAAGTCTTTGGGAACAGAATTAAATTTTAGTACATCTTTTCATCCTTAATCAGATGGGCAGTCAGCATGAACAATTTAGAATTTGGAGGATATGATTTGAACTTGTTCAATGGACTACCAGGGAATTTGGGATCTACATATTTCTTTAGTTGAGTTTCCTTATATTAACAGTTTTTATTCCAGTATAAAGATGACACCTTTTGAGGCATTATATGGGAAGTGGTGTCGAACTCTAGCATTTTGGTATGAAGTCAGGGGAAGGAAGTTGATGGGATAAGAATTAGTAGAGGAAGTGTCTAATAAAGTGAAGATAATCCAGCAGCATGTGAGGATAGCTCAAAGCAGGAAGAAATTTTATACAGATAACAGAAGGAAAGACTTCTCTTTTGAGGTAGGTGACCATGTTTTCCTTAAAATCTCTCCTTGGAAAAGTGTGATGTGTTTTGGTAATGAAGGAAAGTTAATTCCATGATTCATCGTTCCTTTTGAAATCCTAGAGAAAGTTGGATCAATTGCATACTGAGTAGATTTTACTTCTAGTTTATCTTAGGTACATAATGTTTTTCATGTTTCTATTTTGAAGAAGTATGTTCTAGATTCATCTCATGTCTTGAGCCTAGAAGTAGTATAGCTGGAAGAGAACCTTTCTTACGAACAGAAACCAGTTCAAATTCTTAATAAAAGGGAACAGGTATTGCGGAATAAGGTAATACACCAGTTAAAGGTTTTGTGGAGAAACCACATGGTTGAAGAAGCAACATGGGAATCTGAAAATGTTATGAGGGAAAGGTACCCTCATTTGTTTAATGGGTAAATAAAATTGTGAGTACAAAATTTATAGAAGTTAGGGATAATGTAACACCCCAAGGTTTTAAAAAATAAATGAAATACATGAAACTTTTTTTAAGTAGATATTTATAACTAGCCTTTAAACATAATTTTTATACTTCTATGTTTTGAATTTTAAAAAATGGTTATCTACAATTGGGTTTAGTAAGTTATTTGAAGTCTGATAGAACCAACTTGTTTTTTAGATGAATAGTGACATACCCTATTGAATAGTAATATAAATAGTAATATGAACCTAATGAATAGTAAATTTTATTATTATTTTATTTTCTTAAGGCTTTAAGATAATGATATCTTGGTTAATTTTTCAATGTGATATAAAAGCAGTTATAGAATTAAAAATGTTAATTTTTTAATTAAGTATGATTTTATTTAAAAATTAAATGAATAATATTCAGAAAAAAAATTAAGAAAATGGAGTTCATTTTTGAATTCTACACGTTGAAAAATGGTTAGGGTGAAGTTTTGGGATTTTTCTGAAATTCTTGATTTTCTTTATGAATAGTGAAATACAGTAAAATACTGTATATTCAAATTATCAGTTAAATATACTATTTATGACATCATAAGTGATATAATACCACTTGTTTCAAAATCCCATGCCATTATTACTATTTTGGGTCGCATGAATTGAGATTATTCAATGTCTGGAGAAAAAATATTATAATAATGATTTAAATAATGTAAAATAGCTCCTCTCCTCCACTATAAATACCACCCTCATTCCCCTCTTCCTCCCACACCTCTCAAGCCTTTAGAATTGTATAATTTCTGTCAAATTCCCTCCCCAATATCCTTCCCCACATCCAAGACCTGATGGTCTCACCCAAAGGCCAAAATCAAAGGCCATACGGAGGCTCTCAAGGAGGAGAGATCAAGAGGTAATAAGTCCTCTTCCTTTTCATGTGTTTTCCTTTCCTTTCCTTTCATTTTATTTTATAGTATCTTCCTATACTCTTGTCCAAGAGGCATGAAAGATCCATAAATATTTTATATTCTATATTTTCTCATTTTCATGGAAAAATCATCATCATTATTCATCTCCTCTCCCACTTATTCAAGGAATAAAAATATTGTCTATGATGTGTCAAATTACCGACATCGTGGATGATGTGATTTCAATTTACTTTAATTCTTTAAATTCTGTCCATGAAATCATTTTTATAGTTGGAACAAGTAATAATATATGTATTATGTCTCATCCATGGTTCTGTAATTCTTTTTTACACATGTATTTAATTTATAAAACAAAATGAGGTTGTTATTATCAAAGAACCACTAAAATGGTCTAAACAAACATCATTAATGTCTTAACTTATGAATCATTCTCATTTCATAAATAAAAATGATAATGGTATAATTCATGGTTATGTAAATATTTAAATACCATTCCATTCCAATTCTGGAGTTTCACTTCCAATCGACAAGAATATCCATCATGAACCGATCATGGAAACCATGTAAAGAACGCACCTGACACAACGTAAATAACAAGATATTACTAATAAATGTGTTGAATGATGTTGTAAAATGATCGTATAAGGTGTTATAAACACTAATATATTTCATTAATATATTAATAACACTCTTTTAACCATTATACAGTAGGTTTAAACACTTTTTAAGAAAGAAGGTCCCAAGGTAAGGGAATTCTTATCCCAATTTCTATTATTTGGGCTAACCTTCTTCTTTATTCACTATATGGTATTATGATTATTGGTGTGATATTTTTTTTATATTATGTTTAAATATGTGTATTTACATTGTATACACATATCCATTCCATTCTATTAATTCTCACTCTAATTATATTTTAAGGGACTTTCTTTTTAAAATCCTTTTAAAACTCTCTTTAATAAATTTCAAAAGGATTGTTTTTTTATGTATATGGAATGAGTGGTTTATTCTGAATTTCAAGATACTTTATTACAATTATATGTTACTTGAACATTATTTATGTTGGTTTGATCCCATTATATCTCAAGATATGTTGGTTTGAGCCCATTATAGGTCAAGATATGACAAGTGAGCCCCATTATAGCTCACCAATGCATTGGGTACTCCAGAGATGGAAGTTGACCAAAATTTTATTCCATGTGTAAGGGTGAATGTAATAGTGATATGGTAAATATGTCCCAAGTAAAATACATGATTTTTCTATGCATATCAGTTTTCTATGATTATGGGTTTTGTTGGTTTTTATGTTATCACTTGACTAATGCATTCTTTCTTTATATCCCTTACTAAGTTTCATACTCATCCCAAGTTTTTAAAAAAATCATAGGATATAAGGATGGGTAAGAGGAAGAAGGGAGTCATGATGTTTGATATGGAGTGTTGTTAAATAAATCATGTTTTAAGTTTTAATGTTTTATATTTTGAAATAAATGGATACTATTTTAGTAGTATCCTCTTGTATGAATGTGGTTTGTTATGTATGTAAGATATCATAATTCTTTAAAACTCTAAACTCAAAAATATCCTCAATGTGTAATATTGTATGGACTTGTGTAAAATTCAATATTAAGTAACGTTTTAAGGCTGGGTCCTTGTAGTTCCAGGATGTTTGTCATTGGGCTTTGAGAGCGGCTAATCAGTGGGAAAGTGGTGTCGAGTATCCTACTATTGATGTGCATTATACTATATTACTTGACTTGAATTATTTTTTTATCATTACTTGGTGAGGTTGGGGTGGCTAGTATACCCTGTTAGGTGTTGTTGGATTCTGATGTTTCCTCATAGGGGCATTAGTATACTTCCTCCACTTATGCATGAGAGACTTTGGTTTTTCCTACTAAGTATACTTGTATGATCACCCTACATATATAAAACTTCTTTTAGGTTTCCAGGAGGACTACATGGTCAATTATGTGCATTACTAGCTCATACTTTGGGTTAGTTTTTGTGTCACTTATTATCCTTACTTTTGGTATTTACTTTAGAGTGTTTTTATTATATTGTAATAGTTTTATTTTAAAAATGCATGTGGGATGGATTTTTTCTTTCTTTTAACTATAATACTTGGAGTTGTTTTGGGATGTACCATCTTATCTCCCGGTATTGTTTTCTTTAAAAAGGGAAATGACTCCTATTTTTGTGAGATTATATACCCTTGGTGCTAGTCACCACCCCGGGGCCTACTAGAGGCGAGACTCAAAGGGTGATTATCTCCCTTTATTTATCTTGAAGAAGGAGGGTTGTGACATAATGGTATCAAATGTGATAGTTGAGAGATAGGATAGAGTTTTGAGTTAGGCACAATGAGGATTGCTTGGGTTGGTAGGTCAATGGTGTTAGGTGATCTTGGTGCATGACATAGACTAGGGAAGACCATCTAGGACATAAAATTTTAGGGCCATCCATGATCTGATGCAAGGACTCTGAGCCTACCGAATGACAAAGTGATGCTATACCATTTTCTGGGTAGATTCCCTAGGAAACGTACATGAAACCTAATGACTTATTTTTCTATTTGAATTGGGTTTTTTTGGTAAATTTTAAATGGATAACAGAATGAGTTAAATGAGTTAAAATGAATTTTAAATAAAATTCTATACTACTCAGGCTTAGGAATTCCTTTTTTACCTTTTCAGCTATAGCACCATTTCATCATCCATGTGTGGCTAGGGTAGTTGAGGATCAAAAGACTGATATAATTGGCCAGAAAAGGGTTTATCCAATGGAGGAGGAGGACTAGTGGCAGATGGAATTATGTTCTTTCCAATGGTAGGCCTTGGGAAATTACAAGGGAAGTGTTTTGGACATGGAGACGGAGAGCTGGCTCAAAGATCTTGAGATCACCTTTAGTTTGATCCGGGTTTTGATGGAGTACTAGGTTCCCTTAGAAGTTAGTCATATTTGGGGATCTCCATGATAGTGGTGGACGTTGTACCTGAGGGAGAGGAAGGAGGCTAATGTTTTGTGGGTCGATTTTGAGAAGGAGTTTTGAGTATAATTCCTTTCATCAACCATGAAGGCTGAGAAGAGGAAGAAGTTACTCTCCCTCTAGTAGGGGAGTATGACAGTACAAGAGTTGGGCATCAAGTTTAAAGATCTCCTTCATTTTTCTCTGTAACTCTTTATGGATGAGGAGTCTCGTGAGATACGCCTAGAAGAGGCACTTCTTCCTTCTATCCAATACGTGGTTACTCCCTTTATGTTGTTGACATACTTGGAGGTTCAGAAGAATTCATAGGTGATTGAGAATATTAAATCATTAAGAGGAATACCATGAGAGGGAATTCAATGGATTTTTTCAAAGGAAAAGGTTACCAGTAGAAGGTTTCAAGCGCTGGGTCATTTGAGGTTCTGATAGGTGCGGAGTCGACCTCAACAGTTTCTGTTTCAAACTTTTAGTCCCCATGCCTTTCCTATGGGCTTAGGGATGATTTGTTTCATCTATGGAGTCCATGGTCATCTTCATAACCTATTCCTAGTGTCCATTTTTTCTTAGTATGGTGGCAGTGGGTCGGTTCAGTGCCAGCCCCAAAAGTAGTTTCCAGCTAGGCCATTTCAGCAGTAGGGATAGTAGGCTCTTCTCCACTGTGGAGAAAAAAGAGTAGGTAGAGGTTGACCTCAGGGTGTTCCTTAGGGTCCATGAATCGGGCGTGGTCGAGGATGTGGTCATCAGTAGAGGGGAAGAAGAGTTGGTCATAGTCAGTTGCACTTCCCAAAGGAAGTAGTTCCAGTAGGTTCAGAGATCATTAGACATATGATATGTTTGTTTAGTATACTTGATTGTGATTTGTTTTATTAAAGAGATTTGAAATCCTTCATTTCACTCAGTCTAGACCTTTCTATGGGACTATACATTGACAGGATTCTTATGCCCCTAGTGTTGAGTATGTCAGCCGGAGGTCAGACCAACCTATTTGATGTGTGCCAGGGATTTAGACTGATGATGGGACTGCATCAGTCCCGTGGGAATATTTTATTGCTACAAATGAAGTTGTATGATGTTATTTGAAGTATCTATTGGTTGTATTCTGTTAATTCGTTATTGACTGCCTCTAGAGAAGAGTTATTTTTTCAGACATAGAAGGTCAACATGTGGCTTTTGTTGGCGAGTGGAGTTCCCAAGTGGGAAGTTGGCATGCAGAGCCTCTTATTTTATTATTGTATGATCTTTTAGTAGGATCATTGGATGATGATATGGTGGAGGTCCCCATATTTTTGGGGTAGTTCTTGTATTTTTTCCCTTATGAGGTTGTGACTCTACCCCCACGATGTGACATTGAGTTCGGGATAGACTTACAGCCCGGTGCTTGTCCTATTTCGATGGCCCCTTATTAGATGGTGCCTTCTGAGTTGTCGGAGCTGAGGGTTTAGATTGATGAACAAATGAATAATGGATTAATCTAGCCTAGTGTGTCACCATGTGGTGCTCAAGTGTTTTTCTCAAAGAATTTGGATGGTGTTCTAAGGTTGTACATATACTAACAAAGATTGAATCAGGTGATGGTTAAGAACTATTATACTCTTTTGAGGATAGATGATATTTTCTACTAGCTAATAGGGGTAAGTTTGATTTCTAAGATAGATATGTGTTTTGGATATCACCAATTGAAGGTGAAGGAGGTGGTATTCTAATGACTGTTTTCAGATGTAGGTATGGGCACTTCAAGTTTGTATTCATGTTTTTAGGTGTTACGAACACACCATCCATGTTCATGGGGTTTATGAAATCTATCTTCCATAAGTTTCTAGACTATTTTATCTTCATATTCATCAATGAAATCTTGATCTACTCAAATTCAGAGGAGTAGTACACCGATTATCTCTAAACCTTCTTCCAGGTCCTTTGACACTACAAGCTCCAGATAAAGTTATCCAAGTTAAAGTTTTGAACACGAGAGGTTCATTTCCTCAGGAATGTGGTGTCTCAGAAAGTCATAGTAGTGGACCCATCAAAGTTCAAGGTAGTTGTTTCTTGGGAATCACCTAATAATTTGGAATAGGTTCGTAGTTTTCTTATTTTGGTGGGCTATTACTAGATATTTGCACCTGATTTCTATTGATTTATAGATCTGTTGAAAAATATGACCAGAAAGCACTAGGATTTTGTGTGAAGTGGGAAACGTCAAGCATCATTTGGATATATGAAGGGGAAGTTGTTGATTGCTCCAATGCTCTGGTTTCCATAGGATGGTGTGATGTTCAAGGTGTTTTGTAATGCTTCTCATATGGTCTTGGTATGCATCTTGATACAGCAGCAAGTAGTGATCACTTATGGGTTTAGGAAGTTACATCCTCACAAATGTAACTATGCCACCCATGATCTAGATCTAAAATTGGTTTTATTTTTTATGAATATTTTGTGATGTTACCTCATTGGGTAGCACTTTTTGGTCTTCATATATCACAAGAGTTTGAGGTATATCTTTTCCCAGTGAGATCTAAACTTGCGATAGTAGATGTAGATGGAGTTTCTTCTAGAATATGATTTTAAGATATCCTACACCTCAGGGAATGGTAATTTCATGGCCGATACCTTGAGTAGGAAGTCTCATAATGAGGTTGTTCGGGAATCTACAGATGCTTGGAAAGTGGAAGAGGAGTTAACACCATTGCACTTAGATATAGGAATGGATAGCATTAGAGGCTATTTGTTTCAGATGATGGTGTGCTATTCTCTGATTTAGTTGTTAGAGGAGTCGTAGTGGGGAGACTCTAAGGTAGAGGTGATGTGTGATCATGTTAACCATAGACATGCTCTAGAGGGATGGTTGGAGAATGATCAGAATCAGATAATGTTTTGCAGGAGGCTGTTTGTTCTAGTGGTGATGTGCAAAGGAGTCCTCTGTGAGTTTCATAGATCACCCTTATTGGTACACCTAGGAGTTACTAAGAATTACTGTGACTTTAGGATGAAGTTTTGGTGGCCCAGGATGAAACAGGCAGTGGTGGAGTTTATGGAAAAGTGCTTAGTGTTCTAGCAAGTGAAGGCTAAGAATTGTGTTCCTGATGGTTTCTCATATCCCTTAGATGTCCCCAAGTGGAAGTTGGATGACATATCAATGGATTTTATCATGGGGTTTCCAAGAGCTCAGGGAGGCTACGATGTTATCTAGGTAATATTGGATCGGTTGACTAAATCAGCTCACTTATTAGCAATCAAGGAGTTGGGTGTAGTAGATGCCTTGGAAAAGAGGTATGTGGATGAGGTGGTTCATCTACACGACGTTATGAGATCCATTGTCTTGGATCAGGATACAAGTTTTACATCCCAAGTTTGGCGGGATTGCAGCATGCTTTTGGCACTCAGTTACACCTAAACACTACTTTCCACCCTTGGATGGATGGATATCCAGAATGGACTATCTATGAGTTGGAGGACATATTGAGGGCATGTGTCTTGGACTTTGGAGGATCTTAGGTACAACACTTTCCATTGGTAGAGTTTGTCACAATAATATTCATCAATATTCCATTGGTATGGCTCTATTCGAATCCTTGTATGGAAGGTCGTTTATTTTTCCTTTATGGTAGATAAATGTTGGAGAGATATCTATTCTTGGTCCCAAGGTAGTTCAGAGAACAATAGAGAAGGTTTAGCTTGTTTGTGAGAGGATAAAAGTAGAACAGGACAGGTATAAGTCATATTTTGATCACTGGAGGAGGCTCTTAGAGTTTGAGGTTGGGGAAAATGTGTTCTTGAAGGTTTCCCCTCAATGAGGGTAGTGGAGGTTTTCTAGAGGGAGTAAAATTTATCTCAGGTTCATCAGAACCTTTAAGGTGTTGGGGTGAGTTGGCGAGGTGGAATATCAGCTAGCAATGCCACCACAGTTTGAGAGGATCCCTGACGTCTTTCACATCTCTCAACTTCATCGGTATCTTCAAAATGACTCCCATGAAATTGACTAGGGAGAGTTGGATATTGAAGACAATGTGATTTTCATGTAGATTCTAGTAGATATACAAGGTCATTGGGAGAAGGTGATACATGGTAAGACCATTCCTTTGGTTCACATGTTTTGGAGGCATGGTGTCCTGGAGAAGAGTACTTGGGAGCGGGAAGCATAGATGTTGGCCCAGTACCCAGAGTTTTTTTGAGTTTTTACATGTTATTTTTTTCTTTAAAATGTGATGTTAAAACCTTGTTTATTATGTGATGAGTTGTTTTGATGTTCCATAATATGTGATGAAGTCCTGACATTTGTAAAAGGGAGGACTTGATTCCTAATCAGGACGTATAAATTGAGATGTTATTGAACCCATATAGGAGAGTTAGTTCCTCCCAGAGCATAGAGTATCTTGACATGGAGCATGGAATTATCTGGTTTGTTGTACGGATAGTGTGGTTTTTTTGAATGTGTGGTGTTTCTTCTAGTTGGTTAGGTTAGCAGATGTAGGAGTATGTGTTCGTGGATGTTGAGGTTTCACTCCAACTTTCAAAAAATACAAGGTGGTTTATCGTTGAACTTTGGTGTGTTTGGTTGTTTGTGGTGTTTCAAGTGTGGTGAGATGCTTGAGAGGTATCTCGTGGGGTGGTTGTTCGGACCTCTCTTTCTTATGGGCTTCCTTTTTAATTCTCAAGGGTGAGAATATTTTGATAAGTATATGATGTAATGGTACGAACCTCTCTAGTCCATTTCTTTGTGAAAATATAGTGTTTGACGTGTTCTGGGAGGTCACAATGGCTCATTTCAACAGTTTCTCGTTTTTTTAGTTTTCTAACGGTGGGTCAAGACTGGTGAGTCAGGAATAGTGAGTCATGATGATAGGTCATGATAGTGAATTTAAATGGTTACTCACACCAGTAGGTCTCCAATGGTGAGTTATAATGGTGACTCACACCGATAGGTCACCAATAGGGAGTTACAATAGTGACTTGCACTAGTAGGTCGCTAGTAGTGAGTCACAATGGTGAGTTACAATGGTGGCTCATATCGGTGGCTTGCGATGGTGACTTGTTCAATAGTGAGTTGTTGATGATTGGTCTTGATGGTGGCTCATGTCTGTGAATCGTGATAGTGGCTTGTCCGATGATGAGTCAATGATGGTAGCTTCCAACGGTGAGTCACACTAGTGATTCACACCGATAGCTCATGGAATAGTGACTTGCACTAGTGTCTTTCACCAATGGATCACACTAGTGACTCACCTAATATTGAGTCCGTTCCAGTAGTTTTCCAAAATTCTAGATTTTTTAATTTCACCGCTTTAACATTTCCTGTGATGTTAAATGAGTTTAATACCATATTTAAGGGTTTTTAGAGCTGTTTGAAATTATATCTATCTTCTAAAAACCTGAAGCTTCTCTTGACTTCCAAAACACATGGTCTTGGTCAAGATCCGCATTTAATGGATTTTAAAAATTGTTTCTATCGTTGATATATGATCTAGCCTTTCTAAATCCAAGACTATTTCTTCCTTGTACACTTCCCTTTACCCTTTATAAAGGAAATCCCCCAGAACTATTCTTTCCTAGGAATTTATGCATTGTACTACACCATCTTGGATTGTGTTTTTTCTTGTAGGCTCTTCCTGTTGTGTGTGCACCCCCTTCTTTGGTGTAACCAGGAAGTGTTGATCCTCTATTCTTCAAAGTATGGATCCCTTCATCTCTCTTTTATTTGTGTATCATGTGGTGTGGGTGTGAGAATGTATCCCTCGTGAAGATAATAGAATTCCAAATAAATAAATATAATTTAATTGACTTAGGATCAACATGTGGGACAGGGAAAAGTAAATTATGTTCTACATTGTTATTTGTTGATGTTGTGATTATATGGGCAATATTCCTACTAAAAATCATGGTTGTTGGTGGTCTTTTTTTTCACACCTACGATGACTTGTGGATGATTTTTATTGGTCCTATTTTCAACAAACATATATATATATATATATATATATATATGAAATCAATTAACCACATATATTTGATTAATTAAATAGATTCCCCAGGATCTTATGGATTTTGTGATCACTCCTTCAATTTAAGAAGTTGAAATTTAATAACATCCCCTTTGTTTAAATGGAATAAATTGTGTTTTGGATGTGATGCATGGGTTGTTGTGGGTTTTATTCATAGGTTGGTTCAGGTGGTGTAATGGAATCTCAAGTTGAAAGATTGTTTGATTATGGGATGGATGAGTAGTGTTATGCAGTGGGGAAATGGTTGGGTTGTGTTAGTTTATATTCCTAGATGTGTTGGGTGTGGTGTGGTTATGCAACGGGGCTTCCAAGAGTAGTAGTGACGGGATGTGTTGATGGGTATGGCTGTGAGTTGGGAGCTTTCACAGTTTAGAGGATGGATTAGGTGGAATAAATTTTAAGAATGATGATGGTTGTGGTTGGTATGGGTAATTTTCCCAAAGTTTCTCCATGAGTAGTATGCAAAAAGATTCACCCTAGAATGAATGGGTGTTAATGGATCGGAAATATGAAGTGTGTTAAACTATTAGGATCTTCATCTTTTAAAATGACTTTGGTGGTATTGCCCATTTTTCTGTTTTGTTTGTTGCTTGTTGTGCTTAGTAGTTTCCTAGGGTAGTGATGGAATGAATAAACGTTTTTAAAATAAAGAATTGGTTTTGGTTAAATAAATTGGTTTTGTAAAATGGTTTGAGTTGTGTATTTTTGTGTCTTTGTGCATTTAGATGCAGTGGGAAAGTTGGAAATATGGTGTAATGGTTGCTTTTTGGGAACCCATAGGTTGGGATGAGTGTTTTGTGTTTATATATATATATACACTTGTATTTTCCTTATGATTTCTATACACACCCCACCCTAGTTGAGAACTATGTTCCATACACCCCAATAATCATGGGGGAGGGTGTATTTTCCAAACATCCTGATGGGAGGATGGATGGTTTGCCACCTTCTCTTCCCTGTTCCCTCTTCCAAGTAGTGATAGCCTAAGATTCTTTGGGTGGGTTCTAGTTTGTGAGGGCCAGGTGTGTGCGGGCGAGTTATGCTTCCCAGGTGTCTTTGAGATGAGATGTGTTTTTCTTTCCCAGGTGTCTTCGGTATGAGGTGTGTTTTGTGTCCTATGTGTTTTCAAGCGGGATGTGATGTGGTATATGGACCAGGTTTCTGTGGGCAGGATGTGATGAGCTTCGTTTTCCTAGGTGATTGGACAATCTATATGGCCTAGGTGAGTGTGATCGGTTTGTGGTGTGGTATGTTCAGAAGATATGGGAGCACTAGGATTTTTTCCATTAGGATGTGATAGTGGATAATCAATGGGAAGGTGTCATGGGATTCCCTCCTATTGATGTACATTATACTATATTACTTGGATTGCGTTATTAGGTGAGCGTGCCTTGGTGAGGTTGGGTGGCTAGTATACCTTATTAGGTGTTGTTGGGTTCTGTTTTTTCCTCACGGGTGAATTAGTATTCTTTCTCTACTTTTGCATACTTGTATACTCACTCTACATATATAAAACTTCTTTCAGGGTTTTATGAGGACTACGTGGACCGTGTTGGGCATTACTAGCTCGAACATTGGGATAGTTATTGTGTCACTGCTTAGCCTTACTTTTTGGTATTTATCTTGGAGTTTTCTTATTTTATTATAACATCTTTTTTTTAAATATTCATGTGGGATAGATTTTAGATTTATTTTATATATATTACTTGGATTTTTTTTTGGTATGGACCATCTTATCTCTCGAATGTGTTTTCTTTAAAAAGGGAAATACATCGCATTTTTGTGAGATTATATACCCTTGGTGCTAGTCACCACCCTGGGGCCTACTGGAGGCGGGACTCAGGGGTCATTAACTCCCTTTATTTATCTTGAAGAAGGATGTTCATGACATATATGGAGATTTTAAATTCTATATTCCTTTAAGACCTAATATGTTTGATAGTGTGTGATATACAAAACACCGAACCAAAACAAACCATGAAATAATATATAACCATTAAAATGTAGACATAGAATTAGAGGGTAAAAATAGATGTATCCAAATTATGAAATATATGTATAAATAAATATAATGGTAATTATCAATGCTAAGGCATTGATATATTAAATTAGTGTAACTAAATTACTAATAAGATTAATTTATGCTTTAAAGAGTAACCTTTATAAAAATGACTTTTTATGTGAAATTAAATATATTATTAATAAAATATATATTTATATGAATATTAAATTAATACCAATTTGATTATTAATTTAAAGGAACTAATAATAAGAATATTAAATATTTTAAAAAAAGTTATTTTCATATAAAAACAGTTTTCATTGTATTTTATGTTTTTATTTAAAATTTAAATTTAAAAATTTTAGAATTTTAGTTTGAAAAAATAAAATTCTCTTTTGGATTTATCATTTTAGTATTATATTAATATGAATTTTGGGTATTTTTCTAAAATATTTAATTTTTAGGTGAACAGTTAAAAATAAAATTTTTACCGAAGCTGTAAATTCTATGAATTTATCATTATATAAGCATGAAATATAATTTTATAAATCATTTTAACTGATAAAATAGGTATTTATAGAGTAATAATATACATTTTAAATACCATTATAAATTTATAAAACATATTTTTAACATTTTATGAATTTAACTAATATTTTCAAATAAAAGAAATCATTTTTAGTCTTTTCTTTAAATTAAATATTAATTTTATAAAATTCAATTTTGGATTTCTATGAAATCCACATAAATTTTATTTATTTTATAATAAATAAATTTTTATCATTAAAACCAAATTCATTGATGATGTTATCCTACACGTAAAATTTATGCTTAAGAAAAAACTTTTTCTAAAAATAGGTTTTTAGGCGTTACAAATTCTAATGTTAAAATTGATTTTTCTTACACATATAAATTTTATATGATAAAATTTATTTCTTATTTTGAATAAATAAGTACAAATTATTTAATAATTTACATTTAATTGTTAGTCATTTAGAGTAAATTACCTAGTTAAAAACTATTTACCATGATAAAACCAAAAAACGTAAAAGTGAAAATTATGAGTAAATGACTTAGAAACATGTTTAAAAATGTATAAAAATTAATTTTTGAGGGAATATCAAAATCATATCATCCAAAAATATATTATTTTACATTTTTTAGTCTTCTTTACATGTGAAACATGTGCTCTCATTATATTAAGTTGAAATATTTACAAAAATGTCATTCTCACCACTTATAAAAGGGCCTCTCACCATCCCTTTAAGACCACCCATAAATTTGGTTTACCCTTGAAACACTTCCTTTTTCCTTAAAAAATATTAATATTCCTTCTCCTTAGTCCTTTAGTAAAAATATATTATCCTAAGACCTCTATTTCTAGGGAGTCTTCCAAGGGAAATCTCGGGTCCCCAATGTGAGTTCAATTTTCCGAACTTCTTTTATTTTCATTCATACTTTCCAAAATATAATTTTATAATTACTATATAATTAAATTGGTATTATTTTTATACCAAATTTTATTATTCCAAGGGACTAAATATTAACCACACTTCCCTTTTTCTATTAATAAAAATAAAAAACTGTCAATCATGCATTGTGTGTACTATCGCCTCCACGAAGGGATGACTTTTATTTTTTCACCATCACCCCAATTAGGTGAATATAATGGTGAAATTAAGGAATAAATGTAACATATATAATATAATTATTATTATTAATAGAAAAATATAATCCATATTATTTCCCTCTCATTCTTTGAGAAATGAAAATGTTAATCATGCATTGTGCGGACTACCACCTCCATGAAGTAAAGTGATTTGTTTTCCATTTAGTTTGTTTTTAATTTATTAAAAACTATTTAAATATGATTAAAAACATAAAAATTATATTTATAATATCATTATGACTCTATAATAATGATATTATCCCCAAAATAAACCACCTTCATAATCATAATCACTCATTAATTTGGTATGTTCATGTTTGGGTTGACCTTTACACCTACTTGAATAATGCTATAAAAAATCATGTATGACTATGAGAACATAATTAATAATAATATATGATATAAATAATAAAATAAATATTTTATTCTGGTTCTGGTTCTGGTTCTGGAATAGAAATGTTAATTTTATACTCATTAATTAAGATACCAACATTCGTTCGTGAAAAATCACTAAAACATGCTCATCGTCATTTTCATATTTAAGGAACGTACCAAAAATTACCATAGAATAAAATTATAACAATATAAAAAATTATAAAAAATCATTTATAGTACCTTTTATGGTCTATAAATGATGAAATTTGAGATAATAATGAATAATAATACCGCTATTATGAAACTAGTTCAAAATGATCAAGATTACTCACACCCAATATTGAAAATAGATATACCTAATTAATATAAATGTAGAGAATAATTATAAAATTTTATAGATATTAATAAGGTTATAAAATATTATTAAGATAGTTATTTTTTATATGGTATATTCAAGTGATTTAGTGGAATTCAGGAATTGTGATAAGGGTTTCTTATCTCAAATTTTAAGCCCTTGAGACATATTTCATATTATACACTGTGTTTTCTTTAGAATTGTGTATCTAATTACCCTTTAATATTTTGCATCATAATACTCTAATTATTCATGATATTTAATGTTTTATTAAAAATCATATCCTTTGATAGGTTTTTATTCAAAACTTTATAATGTCATAAGGGTTTTTTTCCTTATTTCTGATTCTTTGAAACATGTTGCATGTTATGCACCATATTTACTTTTAATAGTGTTCAATTGATTTACTATCTCATTAATGTTTTATAATTTATTTCTTTTTAATTCATGTGAAATACTAATCAAAATAAATGTCTTTTGTTTAAATGTATTTTGACTCAAATGTTACCACAATTATAAGAGTTTTTGGTAACTTAATTTTCATTCATTGAGTTATGATCATTTTCTTGAACTTATTTCATATAAGCTGGGAAGATTTTTCACTTTGATTGTTTTATGTGATATTCTTTCATTGTTTACATTTATACCACATAAACCCCCTATTAAATATCTCATGCTTCATGTATTATGTTTCACATAAGGGATATTGATAAGTTAAATATTTTTTCTTTGAGTTGTAATTTTTTATCTGTAACTTTGTTTTTCCATAAATAGGTTCTCCTACCCTAAGATTTTATTATGTGTTAAATTATCCTAATTTCTAATAAAATTATGTTTTAATAAAAAATAACATTTTACTACTATTTTTGTATTATGTGGGTTTTCAATAAATGTACTTTAAAAAAATGAAAAAAAAAAGTGTTTTTACTTTTATGATCAAATGTTTTATCTTCTAGAACACATTTCCTTGGATACATTTATATATTTTTCTAAGAACCATTATTATAGATTTTTTTTAAAAGTAAATTTTTTAAAAAAATTCACTTTACCTTTTCAAAAATAACTTTTTAAAGTGACTTGTAACTTATTCTTTATGATAACCTTAAAAATGTTTTCTAAAAACTCAATTACATTTTCACTTCTATTTTCCTTTTCATATTCAAATGTATTCACACTAATGGGACTTATGTTTCATGATATACCCTCTTTTTTATATTATTCTATTTATATTTTGTGGTTATTGAACTCATGTTATCAAATAATCTAATTCTTGATCCCTTCTTATATAGTATCATTCGAAGCATTATTCTTTCAAGGTTATTCTCAATCTATGTCAATATTCTTATATGTTTATTATATTACACTAGGGGTATGAATTTTTTCAACCATCCACTTTATTTATATGAATATATTATGTAATTTTCTTTTTATAAAATAAATAATCCATCATTTCCTTTTTCTTTCCAAATCATCCACTATTATAGGCGTGATTTTTATTCTAATTTATTTCCTTTTTAAACACTCTATATTTGTTTTATTTGATTAAAGGGTGTTCACCTAGATTCCACACGCCGATTGATTTGATAAATTATTGAATTAACCATACACCCATTACTCTATATAGTGTTATTTTGAGGGATTATTGTGTTGAAAGCTATTCTATTTATTGATTGGGAAATATTGAAAATCTCTATACTTTTTATTTCAATAAAAATGTTTTTCTATTACTAGGGAAAGTTTATTATATATTATTTAACTATCTAAATTCTTTATATGGATGGATTATGTTTGTGTTATCTCATTTATTTTCTAGGAAATTAATTATGTTCTGTATGTTTTTGACTCAATACATCTTTTTATTGATTTCTATAGATAGTTGATTATGCATTTTATTGATATTCATATCTTTCAAATGGTGGATGCACTGGACTTAAAGAAGTTATGGGTAGGTATGGATATTATATAGCCCCTCAATGAATTATTGGGCTACATGGGACAAGCTAACTTGGGTATTTTAGTGTATATTTTCCCTAAAAAATATTTCTTATACATGAGGCCTCGATGGTATGATCATGATGTCTAAATCATGATGACTTGGATTAGGGCATGAAATTATCTATCCAACATTATTCATTTAATCTTTAAGGAACTAGTTATTGTTATCCATGTTATATTTTCATATACATTGTTATAAATTTATATATTACGCTTTCAGTTTTATTCTATTATCATGCTTTTTTATTTCTTTTAATTTATTTTTTCTCATCTTATGATCACAATGATCTTCAATTGTTATCGCTTATGTTTACCCTTATAGAGTGTTTGATCTCATACCTTATTAAGTTTCCATTTTTACATGTTATAAAGAAAGTATTACAAATTATATTTATAGAAGAATATGTCATATGGAGAATTTTTTGGGATATTTTGAAGAATTATTATAGATTAAGTAGTTTCTCATATAGTGGAAAAAATATCCATTTTATGAGATATACAAGGTATTTGTTAGGTAAAATTTTTCCCTAACTCTCTAAAACTCTAAACCTAAAAGGTACTTTAAATGTATTTGAGTCAATATTTACTGGTAATATTGTAATTATTGATGATTAAAATTGGGTTACTTCAGTTCATCTTAAAGATGGTATGTAAATAAGGTGTTTATTTTCATTGGATCCTAGAAGAATAGGTTTGGGGAATAACAGTCCAAACCTGCTTTAGCTAGCTCTAAATGTCTATGTCCACAGTATCCCATAAAGGAACAATAATTATGAGGGGGTATACCCTAAGGAAATATAAACTAGGAGTCATAACGAGTCAGAGGGGGCTTCCCCAAGGTACTCTAAATCGTGAATCATAACGAATTTGAGGGTGGATACCCCAAGTAACTCTAAACTGTGAATCATAACCTTTACATGTGGGGGACTACCCTATAGTGTTCTGAACCACATTTCATAATATGAATCCATACAAAATTACCCCATGGCATCCCAAACTATGGGTTATAATCCAAAATTTGTTTCATCATATCCAAGTATATAAGCAACCCAATTATAATTTCTATAAATTCTATAAAAATAGGAATCACATAAAACCACTTACATCATATCCTAGAGCATCCTCTAGGTATCTCAATCCATTCACCCATAGTAATTTCCTCATTCTTGGGAACCCCTAGTGTCACCCTTTTCATTACCCATTTAATTTCCCAATCCAAGAACACCAAAATTAATGGTTAAAGTTTTAGACACACACACATATAGTTACATCTTAAGTCTAATATTCCCCTAGGTTCTCCACTTTAATTTTATAACTCACCTTCGCAGGTTAAGCACACCCAATGGGTGGCCAATTGCTCGGTCCGAACTCATCAACGGACTTCTCATGGCTCATGGAGAGGATAAATTTTATAGTTTAGGTCCCACAACATTTATTTATAATTTTAGGTCAAACTCATGGTATGTATGCATGTACACACATCATGCACATAATGAAAAATGGTAATGCTTTGGTGGAAAAGCTTATAAACTTCCTTCCTTATACTCATAGATTCCCACTCATCCAATATCGTCATTTGATTCAAGATAAAATGATAGACTAAAAAGGAAAATAATACCTTATAAATAAGGAATATTAGATAAAAATGGTGATAGATCACTTGAAAGTGAAAGAAACGTAGAAAATAAGATATGAAAGATTTTTCTTTCTATTATCTCATAATCATAATGAATGACTGTTGACTCCATTGATAGATGAGGGACAAACCTCTATGGAAGGGGAAGAAAAACAAAGGAGGATGGGGTGTCACATACAACTATTGAGAAAGGGTGTACTCTCCCTATTTTAAAACACCACTCATAAATAAATAATTAAAAAAAGTGTACATGAGGGTTTCATGGTGTGAATTAGTTGCTCATTTCTTGAGTTTTCATGGAATCAAAGATCCTCTATTATTCCCACTAGTTTTCATGGCGTAAAGAAATACTCCACATCCTAAATTAGTATATACCTACATGTTCTACCCAAAACTATTTTTGTTCCACTCTTGACCCCCATAATCCTCATAACTGACCAAAATACACATGTCTTGGAAAACTTAAAATGGATTTAAAATTCATAAAGGGATGAGTTTTGAAATATCCACACCAAAAATTATTTCATACTCAACATTCTCTCCCCAAAATCAATTGGTCTCAATGGTAAAAAACTCTAGACACTAAGACCTCATAACAAACTTCTACTACCATATATCCTCCCATAAACATATGTGCCACCACTACACACATTCTAGAGAATTGTTCTTATCATGGCGAGTTTGTTCACTATAATATACTATACTCATTGGATGATCATAAAAATATGTGTCAGTATCAAGAAAATTATCTTAATAATGACCCCACACATAGGTATGCACTCATACTCTTGAGCTATGACGCCAACTTCTCTTTCTTCTTTAAACTTTGATGCCCCAAAACAACACTTCACTACATTTTTTCGAATGATTTACCCCATAAATCACACAAAAAGCTTTTGTTCACCCCCCGAACCATGTCATGAACCATGATTCGCCCCATGAAAAATTTTATGAATTAAATTATCCCAATTAAATCCCACCTAATGGAACATGCCTCACTCTAATGTTCAATGTAACTAGTCTTTATAAAATCTATACCTACTCATGGCAGTCATCATCCACTTTTACATCAACTAAACATGCTCTGTTGTCTCTTGCGTGAGACTCATCCTGGTCATAATTGATTTACTAGCCTCTCATTGTTCATGTTCAATCAAAAATATTCATCCACACTAGCTCCATTACTCAAAACTTCACTATACCCCGCACTATGGCACAAATTATTTCAACCAAGTAGACAATGATGCCCCAATTCTAGAATTATTTAAAACTCCAAAAATTACCAGTATCACGCCTTGAAGGTTGATTCCACTAGTCTAAACCAACCTATTTCTCACCCTTACTCCATCATATACACCAATGGTCTCACTGTAAAGACAAGTTATAACAAAGGTCCTTTTTTCATTACTCATGCCAGTATGTTCTCTATGAGTAAAAAATTCTCAAAGACCCATTCACCCTACCATCATATGAATGGATTTTTCAGAGTCTCGTAACATTTATCATATCAATAAGAAGTAGTAAAAAACCTTGTATAAGGATCTCCATGCATGAAATATGAAACCTACATATAAAACCTAAATTAAGAATACTATAAAATTAATCGTACCATTCACCAAAGAGATAATACAACCTTTAATCTTCCTCTTCATAATCATTTGATAAAAATCACATAGTAGAAAACATAAGCATACCACCTCTATAGGTATCCACAGGATGATCTGAATCATCTATCATATGGATAGGATTCACCATTTCTCTATAGTATTCTAGTACCTTATAAGCAAAGGTGGAAGAACAAAGAGATATTTTGGTATAGAGAGTTTTGGATGGACATCAAGAAAGTGACATCCACCCACATTCATGTAATGGTAGTGAAATATTATAAATTGACAAGGATAACCCTCATTTTATATCATTTACTCATATATTATAAACACATGAGTAAGTGATGTTTTGTCCAATTCATGTATCAAATACAAGAATAAAACTCCCAAAAGTTTCATCTCGTGAAATGGTATAATAAATTATAGCTAATATGGGAGAATAGTAAATGGTAATAGTTTATCATTTTTCCATAATTGTAAAATTCATGGGCTTGAAAATTATAATTTTCATGCAATGAGATATTTCTTTTATATATATTATATATAAATATAATTATTTAGGTCATATTCCCATAAATCTCCCACTTGAACTAAATCCTAAAATAATTTGTTCCATTTTACCTTATATTGTATCATATACAATAATTTTTGAAACCATATCCAAAACTTATTTCAGATATATTCTAAAATAATTTTGGAAATCTATCATTAACTTCACCTTGTATCACATAAAATGCAATACCATGTGAAAAAATGATCCAAAACACTTTTGGATTAACTCTAAAACACTTTTAGAGTATCTCTCTGGGTCAAAATCAATATCCATTTAGTTAAACAATAAGTGTGACCCCATATAACTTTATATCATTCATAAAAAATACAAATTTTTAGATCTGAATATTTAAGTAAAGAGTGGTCTCTATCAAAGAATCGATGCTACACAATATATAAAGGGATCTAGAATTATCTCCATTAAACACATGTATCTATATACCTATTTCCACCAGTATATATCATGTAAACATATGAATTATCTTATTTTTTTCCTTTTTCCAAGATATAGAGTGACCATGAGACATGAAGCATGTCAATCCCATATATCCAACTCATCTATTCTTGATTCTCTGACTATAGACTGATATGATCGATGAATACATCACATGTCATTAATCCTTATGGATAATAATATCACATGTCCCTTATCCAAATAGATATATAAAATCTAGGTGCATCCACACACTCCCACAGTCTATCTCAATCAAGGGCCCTGATGTTAGCCTCACTATATGAGAGGAGAAATCCCATCTTGGTTAAGCTCCAACCGATAACATGATCAGCAATATACCCAACCACCCTCATATTAGTTAAGTAAATATGTATACTTGAGTAATTATGGTATCAAATTATGAAGGTTATTATGTTATGTATCTTTTCAACCTCATGTGGTGGGGATTCAAATATGATCTATGCACCCCTAGTATACCAAAGACATTTGTATGACGCTCCATGTAGTACACTTTAGTGGGTCATCCAGCGCACACAAAGAATATAATTTTTTTTCCTCACGAACATATTCTATATCTATATACAAAAAATATACTCATGCTAACCTCAATATTTCATCATAACCTATAATACTCCATGATGAATATCGGTTAGGGATAAACTCAAAGTCATATTTTGAGAGGAAAATTATCATTCACTTCATGAAATGTATATCTATATTTAAATTTATGTACCCAACATGAAATAATGATAAAATGTAGTTTTAATTTAATATAATACATTTTAATATTCTTAAACACTTTAAGAATATTTAAAAAAACAACCCCCTTAAAAAAGAATATTTACTAAAGCCAATATAATCATCGGTTTATCATATCATATATAATAAAATACCAGATCGTCCTTATGTTTGTTACACTTTCTAGGTTTTGTTAACGCATTATATATAATCCATGTCACATATATATGTTTCCATATAATAAAACTCTCCCACTAAATTCATTAATGAGAAACATTTATGAGCTAATCTAGATTTAATAATGGTGATACTTAGGAAACATATTATAAACTATTCAACTTCTTAAAAATATTCAAACTTATTAACTTTACAAGATCAAATTTTATGATGTCAACTCTTTTGTCTACTTATAACTCTTTATAAATTAATCATAATCATCCTTGGAACATTATTCCATCAAACTTTTTCCTTGAAATAATGTAACTACTTATATTATTATTAACCAGTCCTCCTAAACTCTTTTAGGATATTAAGTAAAATTCACTTTAAACTTTGACTGGTATAATCTTTTATTTGTTAACTTTGAATTTATCTAAGTCCAAATGCACTCCCACTATACTCTTAAACACTATATTCTTTTCAAAATATCTTGCTAATATACAAAAACCTTTTTTTGTTAAGAAATAATATTTATTTCGTTTTTGTAGGAATAATAAATAAATAAACCTATAGTTTCCATGTCATATATGGTATTCTATGGGTTTGGAAAATTTTCATTTGAAAAGAATACATTATTAAAATATACCATCTATGGGTGTTATGAATGCATTCCAACATATTTTAAAAAATATTTGGATAAACTCATTCATCTTGGATAAAAAAAATATCCATATCTTCTTCTCAAAACATATTATAAAAAAAATTGAATAATAAACCATGTGTATACAATTTAATCATATCATAATTTTTTACAGTAACTATTTATAATAAATAAACTTATCTTATTATATAAGATAAATGATATGAAGATATACATTTTTTACATAGATTCATTTGACCCTGATAAAATCCTTTACAATTAAAGGCTTAATGTAGTAACTATTTACTATATCTCATGAATATAAACAAAAAGATAAATAAATTTTTCCTTTGATTTTGAAATCCTGCATATTTACAAAATTTTGTAAAATATACATTTGGTATCACAAACCTTTCAAAATAAAATAATTAATTTATATAACATCCATACTTGACGTGGAAATTCCATAGAGTTTCAAAAACCCTTTTAGATATATATTGTATAATCCAATCATATTGAATTATTATTCTTCCTTTCTGAAAACCCTAGGATTAAATGACCTTGAATGGATTCTTGAAGAAACATTGTTGAAATTTTCAACCAAGCTTTATTCTTCCAATTTGAACTTTTGCCTACTTGTATTATCCCTATAGTAATTTATAATCTAGAAATCATATTCCTGATTTATATATATTCCCAACACTTTGAAAATATTGTGTAAAAATTCTTTGAATTCAATCATATTATCATAACATTTCTATAGATCAAAATAGGATAAATTCCCAAACCATAACAATCCATTTTTAGACTAATTACTTTAAAACATTGAATGAATCACTTTATTCTTCTATAAGAATCTATATTCACTTGTTGAATAACTTCGACACTTGTTTACTAAGGAAGGAACTATTCTAAAACATGGAATTTTTTTGGAGTTAGTGTCCTAGAACCAATTGTTTGTACTTTTATTACATGCATATTTGATGTATTGAATATTAATAAAACTTATTATTATATATTTTTTGTTATGATTTATTACTCTAATGTAATAATTTTCTAGAGTATACATCACATTGATAAGGTCATAAAAGTTTCCCTCTATGATGCAAAACTTGATGTGTTATAATGATATTCTCAAATAATTTTCTGCAGTTGGATAACATACTATAATGGGATGCATAATACATAGACTGTCAAGTGTGAATACTCATAATCAGATGAAGATTCTTCTCATGAAGTTTGCACTTGGTAATCTCCAAGATGAGAGATTATTAGAACAGACTCGCCATTAATAATTTTCCATGTTTTTGTGTCATTAGATATTCTAATCTATGAGTGTGTGTGGTGGTCCTTTGTCTTTAAGATTATTATTAACACATGTTACAACTCGCATACTTAGATGTATTTTCTAAACCATAATGACAATAATCCATGGTGAACTTGGATATATTGAGTGTGTCACGAGTGACATTTCATTAATGAATAAGTTGAGGAAGGATTTGTCCCTTCTATCTTTATGGAATCTAATATCTTATCCCTTTGATTAGAATAGAACTTTCACATTAAATTTCATGGTCATGGTGTAAAAATGTGTTTATTTCAGATATCCAAATAAAGACATATCGAGCATATAGGTTGGTGACATGGTTGTGCAACCTGCTTGATGAGATATTGTAATTAAGGAATTATATTACACAATGGGTGTTCATATTTAGTTGTTGATGTTGCGACATTAAGTTCTTTCTATTGGGTTCCTTGACCCATTTCTAGATAGTAATCTTAGACTTTAGTAAATCCCACCTAATTCCAACAAGAAAGAATCCTAGAGGGTCACACACTAAGTTTTTCTGTTGATCTAAATTAAATTCTATTTGAGTTTAATTAATGGAATAAATATTATTCTCAAGTCCAAGGAATAATTTTATTCAAGTTATATTGATTTCATAAATTAAATAAATATTTATTTTCCATCTTGTGAATAAAATGTTATTTTTATTGAATATTTTAATAAATATTTATTTGGTTTTTAAATAAATGATAGAGGAGTTTGAACGGACCATGACCAAGTTTGGTGAAAAAATATTAATTGACAATACTATTACATAATATTTTTTATTGTGCAATTTGGTGCATACCACAAAATAATAATAATATAATTATTATTATGTGGCATGGAGTTTATAAATGGTAATAAATGTTGTTTAATGGACATTATGAAATTAAATAACATTTTAACTTAAATCATAACTCTATAAATAGGAAGCTATATCTATTGTGTATAATATACTAAAATTGATAATGGAGAATTGTTGTATACAACGAATTCTCTCTCAACTCATCTTTTTATCTCCCTCTTAAGAACGAGAAGTGAAAGAGATATTTCTTCAAGATCAAAGAATGAGAAATAAAGAATGAACAATGTAAGATATTCGACTCACCACGTTAGAACTTAAAAATTGAGTGGTGTTTCTTGGAGATCATAGGAGCACATGTGGATCACTGGTGGAGGGATTCTATACTTGGATCCTCATTGTACAATGAAGGAAATATAAAAGGGTCTTTTTGGATGATCAACATTCACTAATGAAGATAGTTCCTAAGCTTAGGTATTCATTTCTTAAATTATTAAATAAATTATTTATAAATTTAACGTGTAAGATCCTCTCTCTTGGTTTCAAGAAACAATTATTAAAAAAAATTAATATATAACCCACCTATGAATGCTTCAACTACACCCGGAACCATAAAGTGGTATCAAAGCAGTCATGTTTAAATTTATAATTATTTATTTGATTATTGACCTATGCACAATTGTGGTCAGATATTCATTTCAAGTTATTAATTATTTAATATGATTTAAATTAACATGTTATCGACATACTAATCATGTTCATTCAGTGTTTCATTTTCTTAAAGGTTTAAGAACAAATTGAGAATGGTCATAGATACCATTAGAAAGTTCCAAATATTTGGCTGGTAAAATTTTGTTGCACGGCATGCGGCTGAAGCACACATTGTATACCCATGCGCATTGTATCATGATGCGCTAAGCAATTAATTACATGTGGTGCTTTTATTGCACATTTCTGTTGATTAGGCCAACCTGGAACACGACAAGTAGATACAGGGTGTGTAGCTAGCATGTGCACACTGTGTAGTATGGCCGAGTTAACACACCCAAACCCCAAGTGTGTGTCTTGGATATATAGAAACTGAGGTACATAGCATGTAGCTGCATGTATATGCCGTGTAGTCTCCCATTAATGGAAAAAATTAAAATTACATTAAATTTGAAAAATTCAACATTAAAACCTTATTTTATTTATTAGAACATCATTGTGTGTTTTACAATTTAATAATGGTTTTAAATAACTTTAAATACTCAATTAATTTATTGTAATTAATATTTCATTATTGGTTATGCTGTTTATTTTACATGAATTCCATTAATGATGGGTATCTACAAATAATATTGGATAATCATTAAGATTAAAGGGAATGAATGAATTAATTTATTCATTAATTAATGAAAGCACCTTTATCTTAAATAATAAAAGAATGGATCAAGAAATGAATTTTATTCATTTACTTTTTTGTATTTATTTCATGTGTGGCCGTTCATGATGTAACACCCCAAGCTTCCACGGTATGCTTCTCTTTCAATAATGCAATAGCTTGCATTGTACGCAAGTTCGAGATTCTAACACACCGCGACCAATCAAAGTAGCCGTTATGAATAGTAATACTCAATTTTTGAAATTATATAAATTTTATATTTCAAAATGGACTTCATTTTTGGATTTTTAATATCGAAATTAGCCTATGTTTAATTTTTGGTATTTTTCTGAGAACTTCCAATTTTCGATGAATAGTGAAAAATACTTAAAAATAACATTTTTAATAAAAATAATTTATAGTGATAAATTATACTATTGAGTGGTTTTAAAGTATAATTTGAATATACTTTTACCATTTTATTCAATGTTGGTCATTATAATTAATTTCACTTTGAAATTGGATATAAACGAGTGTCAATCTTTTGATAGATATTGTTTCTTAAAAACACGTTATTTGTTTTGACAGCGGGAATTAAATATAAAAATAATTAATGCAAATTTTATTTTTTGAATTTGTTAAAATGGACATCATTTTTTAATTTCGAATATCAAATATATATTAGAGTTAAATTTTGGTATTTTTCTGAAAAACATCGATTTTTGATGAATAGTGAAACCACTAAGTGATAGTTAAAAAACTGATTTTTCATTTAAATGAAATTTTACCACCTCTGTGATTTGAATTTCAAAAATCCTACATACATCATTGTCATTAGGAAGTAAAATTTGGTTCAATGGGATTAAAATAATTTTTGGTGAATAGTAACTTTTAAGTTTTATTAATCGCGATTAAAGGTAATTAGTGTAATTTAAGGTAAAATATAATGATATAATAATATGTAATTACCTTTACACTTGTCATACACTTATTGTATGAGTCATGGCCGACCAAGACAATCCATGGGTCAACTTGGGGGCCCCATGGAGTAACTTGGGTAAGAAAATGACATTAATAACTTTTTATTTAAAGTAAAAAATAAAAATGTCACAAACATGTATTGTTTTAATAAAACAATTTTTAAAAGGGGTTATACAAGTTATCCTTTAGACTATAAATATCCATTGGAAATCTAAAAAGATTTCGTACATTATGGTAATTTTTTTAAAATTTTTAGGAATTAAATAAATAAATTTATTTATCACACCATGATGATGCAGCAATTACCACATTAATGAACGATTTTAATAAAGTGAAAAGATAAGGTAAAATCTAAGACTTACACATGTCTAAAGCCTATTGGATGTGTGTATTTCGAACCCTTATCACCTTATCCTAGAAATATATCATTTTGGGACCTTTAAAATCCGAAAATCATTTCATAATAATGTAACATTTCATGACTTTCCAAGAGTGCCCCTCCTCTCCTATTATAAAAGGCCCCCACCTCTACCACCATATTCACACCATCAAAGCCATTTGTCTCGGCCAAACTCTACCCAAATACTCTCTCAACTTCCTTCTATTACTCCTAGAATCCTCACTTTGGGCAGAAGTCTTCCCAAGGAAGCCTTTGGCTCAAATCAAAAAGAGTTAACCGATTTTAAGGTAATGTCTTCACTTGTGTTCTTTTGTTTTATTTTTCTTATACAACCCCATAAACTCTTTTTATTCCTATATTTTGTAACAACACCAATATCTTAAATATACTATGATGTTTTTATGAGATTTTTTTGATTTAAAATTACACACACCTTCGTCTAATGGTTAAAGAACATACTGTTTCTGTGGTTGGAGAATTACTGCCTCACGAAACGATGATTGTTCAATCTTATTTTAACACCTTTAATGGTGGCCATTAAGATGTCACTATATTTATATATGATATATATTATGTTTATTCTTTCCTTATGCTTCTGTATTTTTAATTTATGGCATACTTTTATGATTTCCATTATGGTTAAATTATATTATATATGATATTATAATGGAATTATAATATACCTTTATATCATTATGATTTCATTCCATTAAATATTAAATAGAAATGAAAGTAGCGTTCATGCGTCCGTACGGCTTACCATCTCCATGAACGGTGCATTTCATTTCTTACCACTAAATGTTATGTAATATTATAAATGCATGTATCTACTGGATATATATGATATATATGATATCTAAATCATGAATATAATTCTATAGATAATGTATATTCTACCACATAAACAACTTGTAATTATAAGAAGTTTATTGTTGACTCAAGTACCAAAGATCGACAAAACGACCGTTATTAACTTAAATGACTACATAATGTTCATAACATGGTAATAAGTGACATAAAAGGAATAATGAACTTTAAAAAGGTTCTTAAGAAATTAGAAACTAACTCTAGTTTATTATTTAAGAGATTAAAGAACGATCGAGTCAAGTTGGACACGAGGTAAGGGACTTCGTCTCAATCTCCTTTCATTGAGGCATATTTTGTTTTATACACAACTTTATTTTATACGGTGTATAAACACCTTTAACTTTTACATTTATTCAAAAGGAATATTTTTTATACATAGAGTTTTACTAAACGACAAAAGGGAATGTTTTGTCGTACGTATGCGGTGACAACGACTTCTCCGCCGCCGTGACCATTATTTGAGATTCATCTTCCTCTACAAGCCATAACTTTTTTTAAAATGAAAAATAAATACCAAGTTTTAATTTTCTTTTATTTTGGTATTGAAAATGGTTTTGATAGTTTTTTTATTATATCAATGTGTTGTATTGATATCTTGTGATTGAAATGTGGAACTTTTATGTTTCCTTTATTCATGTTTTATGTGATACGATTATGTTATGGTTTATGATATATTTAAACCTATTCATATGAGGAATGCATTGGACTTAATAAGTGACGGGTGGAGCCCGCTATAGCTCCTCGATGCATCGGTAGGTCTCATGAGTGTCTTGGAATGAGGACTTGACAAAATCTTTTTTGTAGTCTTGTCACGAGGTCTTGGCTACGTGGTTATGATAGTCTGGCATTATGCATTCCATCATTATGAAAGTGGTTATTGATATTGCATGTGATTATTCGACTAGTAGAATGTCCATGTGAATAAGTAAATGGAATTATTTCATTTTATTTTTACCATATTATGCTGAAGTTCAAGTTTAAAAGGCTTTTGTTTTAGTTATAAATTGACTTAAATGCTTATGTTTATTTATGAAAGTTTCCTCTATATTGTTATCCTTACTGAGCATCTGAGCTCACCCCTTTCTATGTTTTATTTTTCCCAGGATGTGAAGAAATATTTTATGACTGACCTGTAGGGATAGTCTGAAGGGGATATGAGTGTGGACTATGGATACCATGTTATTTTAGTTTTTCACTTTATGATGTAATATAACATTTATGAATGTATCTAGTGTTTCCAAGGCTACTAAACTAATCAGTCTTTCGAGACTTGATCTTTTGTGATCATACCAATGTCACGTAATAATGCACCGACTCTGGGTAACTGGGGTAGGGGCATTACAGTTAGTATCAGAGGCAGTTTAGTACTAACCTTGTAAGCTAGATTTAGAAAAACTCTGATTAGAGCACATAGCACTAAGATAGACTTTGAGGATTAGTATAGAAGAACTTCCTAGAATTTTGGTATTATAGAGATTTGGTGAGTTTTCCGAGAAATACATCCCTGTCTGGATATGAGTAGGTAGAGGCGACTCTGGCACAGATGTACCTAGGGGTAAAACCCAAAAACACTGCTTTGAGCTAGACTCGAATGGGAACTGGTGCATGAAAACGGGTCTTGCTGCACTCTTGGTTACGACACTCCCGGGGGACATGCTTAGGATAATTCTCATTTTCCTTATAAACCATTATGAAGGGTTTATGAGTATATACTTCCTCAAAGAAAACATCTTTATGATTATGGATTATATTCATTAACCGTTCAATTTACGTTAAGTATTTTACAAGTTTGGAATTATTCATTACAATTCATAAACTAACCTAGTTTATGCCATTGTATAGAAATGGAGCCCAGTATAAGGAATGTGAACTCCAACAATACATATGATCCAAAGAGTAAGAAGGATCGTATCTTTCACGGTATTAAGCCAATATTTAGAAGGTAAATAGTCTCCCATGTATTCTAAATATATGAAGAAATATTATCATTTGTTAATAAGATAAGTAAAGAATTCTCTGAGCCCTATGGCTTTGAAGGGAAGAAAGAGAAGAAAAGGATGGAAGAGAGAAAGATGGATAAAGGGAAGAGGGAAAAGAATAATTTTTCCAATATGTGATAACTATGGGAAGAAACACCTTGGAACTTGCCTGAAGGGAATGGGAGTTTGTTATAAGTGTGGAGAAAAAGGACACCAAGTGCGTGACTGCAAGGGTAAGAAAAAGGTTTCTACTGTACAATGTTTTATCTGCAAGGAGTGGGGACACTATGCAAACTAATGTCCAAATCATCAGATTATGCCCCAAATGATGCTATTGGATAATAATCAAGTTATGATACTACCACAGATGAGGAGGAATGATTAGAGTTCTTTTGTTATTATTAAAGAATTGTGTCATTTGAGTGTTGTATCAACGATGTATTGGTTATAATAATTCAGGAGTATATAAGGATTGTACTGCAGAATTATTTCATTAAGGACTTGAGATTGTGTGGAACCAAGAACAGTGACTCAATAGTAGGTTAAATTTTTGGAAAATATATGGTTGAGAGAAAGATAAACCATAATATGGTTCTGATACTGAGATAGTGATTTTGGAATAATACATGATTGATTTGGATAAATTATATTGGATATTCTTGACTTCCTTGAAGCTGATTAATGATTTGTATACATTTTTGGATAGAAGAAGTATATCTAGTATTCTATAAGGAATAAGGGATCATGAATGTAATCAATAAGGATTTATGGTAATTCAGGATGTTGCGGTGTTTTAAAAGAATACATGATGAAGGTATTCACATGTTATTACGTGGAAAAAATGATCTTCATTGTGTTTACCTTCCTTATAAATTTTGGATTGTGAGTTTTGGATAACTATAAAGGTTGGAATAGATTAAGTTGAAATTTGGATAGAATTTTTTAAGGTTAAAACATTTCTGAAGATTATCTTTGGAATATTATAATACTATAGTTTTAGGAAAAGTACAACCTGCGGGTCGGGCGATAACTCATCGCATTGGA
Source organism: Viscum album (assembly GCA_963277665.1). Classification (NCBI taxonomy): domain Eukaryota; kingdom Viridiplantae; phylum Streptophyta; class Magnoliopsida; order Santalales; family Viscaceae; genus Viscum; species Viscum album. Next base: position 1,539,363,594 of record OY728135.1, on the reverse strand, counting down.
CAAAGCTGCAGGAATCGAACCCACAACCATAGTGAGATAGGCCTTTATTAACTACCACTATCCTAGAGGAAGTCCCTAGTTATTAAAAAATATATTTCCCAATCTAAATGGTATGTGTTAATATTTGTAACCTTGTACGATTAGGATAAATTTAATTTTTTTTAGTTCTATTATCTTTTTGAGTGAAAGATAAGTTTTTGGTAAAAATTAGTTGAAGGTTGAAACTCTACTTGTCAAGTATATATATATATATATACCTCTCTCTTATTCTATGAATAAATTAATTCTTAAACTTTAAGGAAGGGATATTAAAACAAAAATGTGTTATCCTAATACCATATGTTTTGTTGAAATGATGATATTTTCATCATAGATTGATGGATTTGAGGCCCTTAATTTTACACTTGTTTGTGATTGATGACCTCAATCACTCCCTAAAAATATTTATATTTTTTCTCCAATTATTTGTCTCTAATTGCCACCAATGTTCTCCTAATCGAGATCATAATTTGGTGGTGACTTTTTCATTTCCCTTTCCCTCTTATTAAGGATAAATTTTATTAACCTTGTTTCTGATGTGGTTTTTTCACAAAGGTATTTTCTACTTTCAACCTTTTATTTTCAAAGAACAATTTCAAATTACGAGGATGCAATTTATTGAAGGAGGGTAGAATGTAACACCCCAAGCTTCCACGGTACGCTTCTCTTTCAATAACGCAATACCCACTATTTGAAATTATATAAATTTTATATTTCAAAATGGACTTCATTTTTAGATTCAGAATATCGAAATTAGCCTATGTTGAATTTTTGGTATTTTTCTGAGAACTTCCACTTTTTGATGAATAGTGAAAATACTTAAAAACAACTTTTTTAATAAAAATAATTTATAGTGATAAATTATACTATTTATTAGTTTAAAAGTATAATTTAAATATAATTTTACCATTTTATCCAATGGTGGTCATTATAATTAATTTCACTTTGAAATTGGACATAAACGAGTGTCAATCTTTTGATAGATATTGTTTCTTAAAAACACGTTATTTGTTTTGACAGCAGGAATTAAATATAAAAATAATTAATGCAACTTTTATTTTTTTAACTTGTTAAAATTGACATCATTTTTTAATTTGGAATATCAAATATAGCTTAGAGTTAAAATTTTGTATTTTTCTAAAAAACATCGATTTTTGATGAATAGTGAAACCACTAAGTGGTAGTTAAAAAACTGATTTTTCATTTAAATGAAATTTTACGACCTCTGTGATTTGAATTTAAAAAATACGACATACATCATTGTCATTATGAAGTAAAATGTGGTTCAATGGGATTAAAATAATTTTTTTTGAATAGTAACTTTTAAGTTTTATTAATCGTGATTAAAGGTAATTGGTATAATTTAAGGTAAATATAATGATATAATAATATGTAATTACCTTTACACTTGTTCTAAACTTATACGATGATTCATGGCCGACCAAGACAATCCATGGGTCAACTTGGGGGCCCCATGGAGCCACTTGGGTAAGAAAATGACATTAATAACTTTTTATTTAAAGTAAAAATAAAAATGTCACAAACATGTATTATTTTACTAAAATAATTTTTACAAGGGGTTATACAAGTTATCTTTTAGACTATAAATATCCATTGGAAAGATAAAATATTTCCTACATCATGGAAATTTTTTTATAATTTTTAGGCATTAAATAAATAAATTTACTTATCACACCATGATGATGTAGCGATTACCTCATTAATGAACGATTTAAATAAAATGAAAAGATAAGGTAAAATCTAAGACTTAAACTTGTCTAAAGCCTATTGGATGGGTGGATTTAAAACCCTTATCACCTTATCCTAGAAATATATCATTGTGGGACCTTTAAAATCCGAAAACCATTTCATAATAATGTAACATTTCATGACTTTCTAAGAGTGCCCCTCCTCTCCTCTTATAAAAGGCCCCCACCTCTACCACCTTATTCACACCATCAAAGCCATTTGGCTTGTCAAAACTCTACCCAAATACTCTCTAAACTTCCCTCTCTTAATCCTAGAGCCTCACTTTGGTCATAATACTTCCCAAGGAAGCCTTTGGCTCAAATAAAAAAGATTTAACCGATTTTAAGGTAATGTCTTCACTTGTGTTCTTTTGTTTTATTTTTCTTCTCCAACCCCCTAAACTATTTTTATTACTATCTTTTTTAACAAAAACAGTATATTAAATATACTAGGATGTTTTTATGAGATGTATTTGATTTACAATTACACACACCCCCGTCTAATGGTTAAATAACATACTGTTTCTGTGGTTGGCGAATTACTGTCTCATGAAACGATGATTGTTCAATATTCTTTTAACACCTTTCATGGTGGCCATTAAGATGTCACTATATTTATATATGATATATATTATGTTTATGTTTTCCTTATGCTTCTGTATTTTTCATTTATGGAATACCTTTATGATTTCCATTATGGGTAAACGCGATAAATTCATTTTAGGAAGTGCGGACTACCGCCCTCTCAAAGTGATTTGAATCATTAATGTCATATGTGGGACATATAAAGGATGGAGTTAATTATATTATATATTATATTATAATTTAATTATAATATACCTTTATATCATTATGATTTCATTCCATTACATATGAAATATAAATGAAAGTAGCGTTCATGCGTACGTATGGCTTACCGTCTCCATGAACGGTGCATTTCATTTCTTACCTCTAAATGTTATGTAATATTATAAATGCATGTATCTACTGGATATATATGATATATATGATATATACATCATGAATATAATTCTAGAGATAATGGATATTCTACCACATAAACAACTTGTAATTATAAGAAGTTTATTGTTGACTCAAGTACCAAAGATCGAAAAAATGACCATTATTAACTTAAATGACTACATAATGTTCATAACATGGTAATGACATAAAAGGAATAATGAACTTGAAAAAGTTTATTAATCAAGTAGAAATTAACTCTAGTTTATTATTCAGGAGATTAAATAATGATCGAGTCAAGTCAGACACGAGGTAAGGGACTTTGTCTCAATCTCCTTTCATTGAGGCGTATTTTGTTTTATACACAACCTTATTTTATACAGTGTATAAACCCCTTTGACTTTTACATTTATTCAAAAGGAATATTTTTTATACAAAGCGTTTTACTAAACGAAAAAAGGGAATTTTTTGTTGTACGTATGCGGTGACAACGACTTATCTGCTGCTGTGACCATTATTTGAGTTTTGGCTTCCTCTACAAGCCATAACTTTTTTTTAAATGAAAAATAAATAACAAGTTTTAATTTTCTTTTATTTTGGTATTGAAAATGGTTTTGACAGTATTTTTATTATATCAATGTGTTGTATTGATATCTTGTGATTGAAATGTGGAAATGTTATGTTTCATTAATTCATGTTTTATGTGATACAATTATGTTATGGTTTATGATATATTTAAACCTCTTCATATGAGGAATGCATTAGACTTAATAAGTGACGGCTGGAGCCCGCTATAGCTCCTCGATGCATCGGTAGGTCTCATAAGACAAACTAGTGTCTTGGCATGAGGCCTTGACAAAATCTTATTTGTAGTCTTGGCACGAGGCCTTGGCTACGTGGTTATGATAGTCTGGCATTATGAATTCCATCATTATGAAAGTAGTTATTGATATTGCATGTGATTATTCGACTAGTAGAATATCCATGTGAATAAGTAAATGGAATTATTTCATTTTATTTTTTCCATATTATGTTGAAGTTCAAGTTTAAAAGGCTTTTGTTTTAGTTATACATTGCCTTAAATGCTTATGTTTATTTATGAAAGTTTCTGCTATATTGTTATCCTTATTGAGCATCTGAGCTCACCCCTTTCTATGTTTTATTTTTTCCAGGATGTGAAGAAATATTTTATGACTGACCTGCAGGGATATTCTGAAGGGGATATGAGTGTGGACTATGGAGACCATGTTATTGTAGTCTTTCACTTTATGATGTAATGTAACATTTATGAATATATCTAGTGTTTCCAAGGCTACTAAACTAATCGGTCTTTCGAGACTTGATATTTTGTGATCATGCCAATGTTATGTAATAATGCACCGACTCTGGGTAACTGAGGTTGGGGCGTTACACATGAGCTTGACCAAGACTTTTGTATGTGTTGGGTGTTTTAATCTAATTTATTTCATGAGTTTGTAATTATTTAATATTAAATTAAATGATGGCCTGAGAGTCATCCCTCCCTCCATTATTATGTAGGACCTGCTTGTCCAAGGATATTTATGTAATCCATTTTAACAAATCCTTTGGTTCCCCTCACCCATGTGTGAGTAATAAATATTTCTAGTTAATAGAACATCCCAAATCATGTGAAAGTAATTAAAGATGGAACCATAATGATTCCAACCCAGGTGATACATAGGTGTATAAGTGGAATGTCGTAACTCGTGCCAAGACTAATAATATGAGTTATTTCCCCTAGGTCAATGGTTGGTTTAATGTCTGCTCATTAAATCAGCCATTAGATAATTCTCATAAATTGGTCATTTAATTAATTATTTATTTATTTTTATGAAATTATTTTTTTTATAGATATAAGGTCGCGATCATATAAATAAATGAATTAATGTACCAAGACAGAAATTAAATAAGTAAATTATGTGTAAATGTTTTATCTAACATGGTTAATTAATTAAGTAATATACACTTAATATTAATAGGATGTGTAAAGGATAAAACAATATAAAATTTATGCATAATAAATTAAAATCCCTCAATTAAATATTAAGTCAGACTAAGACTTCCATTACTTGATTGGGAATGAAATCATAGAACTAATTGTAGCACATGTACAAAGTTTGGATACTTACTTTTATCATGGAGTTATCATGATAGTTTTGGGTTAACTTAACCAAAATTGTATTGATTTTAATGTACAAAGTATGTTCAATAAAAATCTGAAGGCAAGTGTTGAATAAATCCAAGTCATGATTTCAGGATGGGGGAATCCACTCAATGGATCAAGGAGCTGCAAGTCTTCAGTTAACAAGACCATCTACCTAATTACTTTATTATGGTTTTCTTAGGAAAATTATGAATCATTAAGAAAAGTAATGGGGATCCTTTCCACTATAATTTTAAATAAACTAGATATTCTGAGTTCAATGGTGAGGGTTATTGAGACTTGATAAAATAGTTGTAGATTTAATAAATAAATAAATTAAAATTTAATTTATTACATCTCAATTATTTTTTAATCAAGAAAAGTAATGATAATATGATCTTTTTAATTGTAGAATAAAAGTATAAGTTTACCATCCTCACTATCCTTATGATAAATATTAGAGAAATATAACCTCCTAAATGGTAGTAAATTATAGGAGTGGTTTAGAAGCCTTCAGGTTGTGTTGCACCATGAATAGAAATATTACATGATATAATCCTCAATGCCTGATCTACCTACTAAATAGGTGAGTGGTGAAGAGTTAATTTTCTATGAAAAACATTTGAGCGATACATTCGACATTCAATGGTTGATTCTTTCATCAATGTCTAGTGAATTGATGAAGTCTCATGAAAACATGGGTGTGTATAGCATGCTTGAGCACCTCCATGGTCTTTACTAGTAGAGAGTTAGATAAGAATGATCAGATATATCCAAGGGATATTTCAAATAAAGATTAGATAGGGTGACCCAGTTGGGCCTTGCGTAGTCAATATCATTAGCTGCATTGAGCACTTAAAGTTTCTAGGGTTTAAACTCCCTAAAGAACTAGGAACTGACCTCATTCTAGCATCACTCCCTTATAGTTTCTCCATCTTTGTTGTTAATTTTAATATGAACATCATTGAGAAGTCTTTTTCAAATATTCTTACTCTTTTTTTCCAAGTATATAAGGATATAAAGCATGAAAACCTTTTGTACTTATAGTGAATAAATGGAAAGGGAAAGAAAATATATTTCAGTCCAAAACTTGTTCATTCCCTTCCAAGAAGAGGAATATAAAGGAGAAAGTAAGGGAATTGGATGTTTTCTGTCTCTCGTGTGTAAAGAAGGGACACTGGAAGAAAAATTGCACCCAGACAAAGAAGCAAGGGGAAGTTTTAGGTTCATTTTTTATCATGTGTAATTTATCTTTTTCTACATATTGGTTATTAGATTCATCTATTGGTGCTCAAATATGTATTCAAATAAAGAAATAAATTATATTTAGAAAGATTGAATAAGGATATGTTGATCTTTGAGTATCAAATGGAGCTAAACTTGTTGTTGTAGCTATCAAGGGCTACCACCTCACATTTCCAACCTAAATTATCTTGGTTTTAAAGGATTTTTATTATGTGCCTTCAGTTACCAAAAACATTATTTATGTATCTATACTTGATATGGATGGATTAATTTTCAAATTTGGGAATAAATTTTGCTTCTTTTATAAATATATCACTTGTTATGATAAGTCACATTTAAATAATTGTATTTATGTGTTAAATTACATGAACCAAATAATGGAAATTGATAACAAAGTTACATCACATGACTCATACCACATCCAAATTTGGCATCACCAGCTAGGTTATGTAAATTAAAATAACTTGACTAAATTACATCAAGATAGATATTTATATTCTTTTGAACTAAAACCACTTAGTGTATGTCACTCATGTTAACAAGAAAAAATGACTAAAGCCTCGTTTAGTGGGAAAGTTGAAAGTTTTAAAGAGATTCTTGGATTAGTTCATAATGATGTGTGTAGACCATTTCCTATTAAATAAAGGGGTGAGTACTCATACTTCATAACTTTTACTAATTATTTTAGTAGATATGTATATGTCTAATTAATGAGGTATAAGTCATATTATTTTGATAAATTAAAGGAATACAAGGATGAAGTTGAGAACCATCTTGGTAAGAAGATTAAGAAACTTCACTCACACCATGGTGGAGAATATCTTAATTAATACTTCATTGATTATTTATAGGGCTTTGGGATTTTATCCCAAATCACTCCTACTTATATGCCTCAGTATAATGGTTTAATAAAAAGGAGAAACTACACCTTTTTGTACACGGTGAGATCAATGATGATTTGTGTGATTCTTCCATTAACCTTTTGGTGATACACATTACAAATAGAAGCATATGTACTAAACTGAGTTCCAACTAAAGAAACATATGGTATACCATACCAATTATAGAATTTAATGAAAACCATGTTTTCTTACTTACATGTGTGGGTTATGAATCATTTTTTAAGGCCTCTTAAGGTAATAAGATTTCACCTAGAGTCACAAAATGTATCATTATAGGATATCACAAAGAAACAGAGATATATTACCTATACAATCCTTCAGGAAAAAAAAGGTTTTGGTTGATAGATGTACCACATTTCCTGAAGAGAATATTATCTATAAAAGATATCATGGTATTGAGATAGACTTCAATGAAGTCTAGGCTCAAGATACGCAAGATTTGGAACAGGATCAAATTCCACAAAGCCTTATGGAAGAATAAATTGTTCCAGAGACACAATTACTATGTAGGAGTAATAGAGAGGTTAGAGAAATAGAATGGTATGGTTTTATAGTCAATTAGGATGGTGACTCATTATTAGTTGATAATAATTATACTACAACCTTTAAGAAACATGTAAGTAGAACAGATGTTTCCAAGTGTCAAGAAGCCATGAATTCTGAAATGGATTCCATGTACCAAAACTATGTATGGATTTTGGTAGACCCTCCAATAGATGTAAATCCCATTGGATGAAAATAGGTATTCAAGAATAAACTGGACATGGAAGGACAAGTTAGTACCTATAAGGCGTGATTAGTTTAAAAAGAGTTTAAATAGAGTTAATTCTTTGACTATGATGAAGCCTTTTAATCAGTTTCAATATTGAAATCTGTTATAATTCTACTTTATAATGCGGATTTCCATGATTATGAGATTTGGAAAATGGATATCAAAATAACATTCCTTAATGGGAATCTTCATGAATATTTCTATATGACACATCCTGAAGGGTTTATGAATCCAAAGGATGCCAACAATGTATTCAAGTTTCAAAGATCTGTTTATGGATTAAAGTAAGCATCCAAGTCATGGAACATTCATTTTTATGAGGCCATAACAGAATTTGGTTTCATAAAGAGTTAATGAAATATGTGTGTCTATAAATGGTTTAGTGGGAGTGCAGTAATTTTCTTAATAGTATACATTGATGTCATATTACTCATTGGAAACGAAATACCATTCTTATATTTTGTTAAGGTGTGGTTGAATAAATGTTTCTCTATGAAGGACTTGGGTGAGGAAACATATATTATTGGGATAAACATCTATCGTGATAGATACAAGAGGTTTATCGGCCTAATTCAAAGTATATACATTAACAAAATACTGAAGAGATTTAGTATGGAACAATTCAAGAGAAGATTATTGCCAGTGTCACATGGCATTAATCTTTCTAGGAAAAAGTCTCCTCAGACACATGAGGAAATAAGCAGAATGAAAATTATTTCATACACATAAATTATTGTTTTAGTCATGTATGTCATGCTATATACTAATCTAGATGTATCCAATGCATTAAGTGTGGTAGTAAGATATCAAGATAATCCAGGTGAACAATATTGGATGACAATCAAGACTATACTTAAGTATTTGAGGAATACTAATGATATGTTCTTGGTTTATGGAGGAGGTGAGGAACCATTAATCATAGGATATGTAGATGGTAGTTTCCAAACTAATCAAGATTACATGAAGTCACAAATGGGATATATCTTCATTTTGATTGGTGGTTATGTGAGCAGGAAGAGATCAAAGAAGTTTGTGGTTGCAGATTCTATAGTAGAGTCGGATTATATTATGGATTATGAGGCAACTAAAGAAGAAGTATGGATGTAAAACTTCATCCAAGATCTTGATGTGGTATCTAGAATTAAATATCCTACCACACTCTATTGTGATAATACTTTAGTGATGGCTCTTTCAAAAGAGATGAGGTCACATTAGTAGAAAAATAAAATACTTTAGAAGTATCATATCTTGAGGAATTTTTATCAAAGAGGTTAATTTGCAGTGAGTAGTATTTCTATGGAAGAAAACATAGAGGAACCCTTGACTAAATCCTTAACTTAGTAGAAACATGACTATCATGTGAGGTCCAGCAGACTGAAGGTCGTAGGCATTTGGATCTAGTCCAAGTTGGAGTTTATTGGATTTTTTTCCTAAGAAAAACTGTTTGTACTTTGATTAAATGTATATTAAATGTATTGAATATTAAAAAAAACTTCTTATTACATATTTTTTGGTGTTCTGACTGAATCTAATGTAATAATGTACTAGAGTATACACCACATTGATAAGGTCATAGCAGTTCTCTGATATGATAAGAACCTTGATGTCCTATAATGATATTCTCAAATAATGTTATGTAATTGGATAATGTATTATGATGGGAAACATAGTATATAAACTGTCAAGTGTGAGTACTCGTAAGCAGACAAGGCTTCTTATCATGAAGTTCTCACTTGGTAATCTCCAAGATAGGAGATTATGAGAATAGACCTGCTAGTAAGAATTCTGTATGTTTTTGTGTCATTGGATATTCCTATCTATGATAATATGTGATGGTCCTTAGACTACGATTATTATTAGTGAATGATACAACTCACATACTTATATATATTTCATAAACCACGACAATAATTGTTCATGGCGAAGTTAGATATGTTGGGTGCATCATGAGTGACTTGTCATTAATGAATAATTTGAGGAAGTATTTTTCACTTCCATATTTATAGAAGATGATATCTTGAAACTTTTATTGGAATAGAACTATTGCATTAAATTCCATGGACATGCTGTAATGATTTTTTTATTTCAGATAGTCAAAGAAAGGCATATCAAGCATATAGGTTGGTGACACAGTTGTGCAACCTGCTTGATGAAATATTGTGACAAAGGGATTATATTACATAGTGAGCATTCATATTTTATTGTTGACGTTGCAACATTAAGTTCTTTCTCTTGGATTCCTTGACCCATTGCTAGACATTAATCTTGTACTTTAGGTAAGCCCACCTAATGAAAATGGGAAATAATCCTAGAGGATCACACACTAAGTGTTTCTGTTGATCTTGATTAAATTCTCTTTGAGTTTAATTAATGAAATAAATATTATTATTAAGTATGTGGAATAATTTTATTCAAGTTATATTGGTCGCATAAATTAAATAAATATTTATTTACTAGCTTGTGAATAAAATATTTATTTTATTTATTGAATATGTTAATAAATATTTATTCCATAGATTATAAATAAAATATTTATTGAGTTTTTCAATTAATTATAGAGGAGTTAGAAAGGACCAAGACCGATTTCGGTGACAAATATTAATTTACAAGACCATTACATAATTTTTTTTATTACGCAAGTTGGCGTGCACCAAAAAATAATAATAATGTAATTATTATTATGTGTAATGGGGTTTATTAAATGTAATAAATTTTTTTAATGTACGGTATGCAATTAAATATTATTTTAACTTAAATCATAACTCTATAAATAGATGTTTATGTCTATTTTGTAGAGCATCCTAAAATTGGGAATAGAGAATTGGTGCACACAATGAATTCTCTATCAACTCCTCCTTATCTCTCCCTCCCAAGAATGAGAATTACAAGAGATATTTATTTAATACCAAAGAATTAGAGATCAATAATGAAAAATTCAAGACATTCAACTCTCTGTTCTAGAACCTAGCAATTGAGTGGTGTTGCTCGGAGATCATAGGAGCACATGCGGATCACATCTAGAATGATTCTATCCTTAAATCCTCATAGCGCAACAAAGGTAATATGAAAGGGTCTTTTCTAATGATCAACATTTACAATGAAGAAAGTTCCTAAGACATGGTATTCATTTATTCAAATATTAAATAAATTAATTATAAATTTTATTTTCAATATCCTTGCTATTGGTTTTGAGAAATGATTATTAAAAGAAATTTTAATATATCCCCCCACCTCTGTAAACTTCCTCTATGCTTGAAACCATCAAATTTTCCTTGATAAATTTTCTAAAATCACTAATCTTGATAAGAACTTTTATTAAGTTAATATTCTTAGAAGTTTCTTACATTAATATTATCCTTTAAAGGATTATCTTATAAATTTAAACTTGATGATGATAATGATATTATATACAATAAAAGATTTTATCAAATGAGTGCCATGTTTTATAACCATTCATTAAGAAATTTTATTAAATGGGATCCCACTAAAATGATGACCCATTTAAAATCTATCATACCCATTAATGGGAAAAGATCCATATTTTACTATGAAAATGAGCCTGCATTAACATTCATCTCACCACTTAATTATTTAGTTAAGCCAGCATCCCAATCATATCATATGTAACTCTTGTATATCTAAGCGGAAAACCCTTTTTCCAATCCATCATATGGATAAACTTAACTTTATTCCTATTGTATCCTATTTGTTAGGTATTCCCTACTAAGTTTCACCCAAAGAAAATTCCAAAAACAAGCTAACTAAGGACAATCCAGGGGAACCCACTATTGGAACAAAACTACCCAAAAATAAAATCTAGAGTCACTTATTACTTTCTTTAATTATATAAAATAATCCATGGGAACCCAGCTTTGGCATGAAACTACCCTTTTGGATGATTGAGGTTTTTAAAAATGATAATTTAGAAGGAATATTACACTTTCTATTTGAAGGAGATTTTAATCTCACCATCTTAACCCATGTTATTCCCTTTATGTATGCATGCCTCGAGTTATTTAGTTTTAAATCATATTCCCTCCACCCAAAAAATATGTTCAAACTATATTGATGTGTAACTCAAAAAATTTATGTTACTTACTAAAAATATAAGTCAAACATATTCATACATATCTAGAATAATTATATTCATAAGTTACATGAACACTTAATGTAAAGGTTTATAATTATATATAATTGATAATCATCACATGAGTAAGCCCATAGCAATAGATAGCCAACCCCATTCACCATCTTAGACAAGGCATAAGCCTCCAAGTAGGGAGGTAATTTGACCCCAAGTCCCTCTACTAGGGGATGCATTACTCAAGAGAGAATCCAATTAATCATAAATATAACACCTAATATGCATATACTATATTCAAAAACTAAATTCAAGTTCATAACTTTAGTTACAAATAAAGGTTAAAGTAGACGAAAAACTAAATTCATTATAGAGACATTCCTAGTATGTAATACAAGGATCTATCCTAGAAGTAGTTTAACAATTAAACTAAGCATACACAATATTCAAATTTCTTAAACAAATTACTAAGCATGAATATAATAGGTAATAACTTTTAAATAAATGAACAATTAAAAATATTTAAACATGAGATAAAGGTTTATGAAAAATTCAAAAATAAAATCTAATTATAAATATTTTATAATTTCATCATTATATTGTATACATTCTGTAAACTTGAATATAAACCCTTTATATTCATTACAATATGAACACTTTCATATTTATCATTATATAGAATTTCCATTTAAAATATATGATATTTTATGAACTATAAATAATTTATAATTCAATTTATATTATGTAAACATTTCATATAATCTAAATATCATATATTTAATTATTATTTAAACCTTGATCACATAAATCATCAAAACACTTTTTATGTCACTTAAATAATTTCTAATTAAGGCCTTTTTTATTTTGAACAATTCAAAATAATTAATTATAAACAATTCATAGTTTAAATATAAAAATTTTATATTTTGGAATTGTTTTATAATTTATAACCCTTTATAAATTATTTTTTATGATTTTCAAATAAACACTTATTTTTTTATCATAATAATTTCCATATAATTTTTTAAAAGGTATTTTAAATATTAACATTTAATATTTGAGAAAAATAAAAGTTTCAAAATCATTTATTTAACTATTTATAAAACATATATTATTTATTTATAAACCCTTTATAGTTTAAAATATCCCAAAATTTCTTTTATATGATTTATAAACATTTTATAAACCATTAAAATAATTTTAAATGTTAAAAAAATTAACAATTTTAACAATTCTGATTACCCTTGCATAGAATCCATATTCCATGTAAGTGTGACCTTCTTCTACCCTAAAATAGACACCCTATGTAAGGGTATTCTAGTTTTGGAACCCTTTCATAAATATAAGTCACTCCTTACCTTTATGTAGCTAAAATTTATCAAATTATGTAAAGGTAATATGAATATTAATTTTAAGAAACTCGTTCCGTGTAAGGGTAAGATCCTTATGTGAATGATTTTCGTAAGGGTAAGGTATGATATACCTTTATTTATCCTTCTGGAACTGCTATGTAAGGGTACTACCTTCACATAGCCAAGTCGCATAAGGGTATAACCCTTATGTAGGCCTCTTTCATGTAAAGGTAAAGTGGCTGATTAACTTTACACAGCTTTAAGAAATACTCAATTATGTTTACACAAAAACCTATTACCCTTATGTGAGCATGTATTTCCTTTAAATTTAAGGATAATTAACAACATACCCTTATGTAATACATTTACTCAAACCATTTACATAAGGGTTATTGTACATACTACCTTTACGTGAACCCTTCATGTAAAGGTACTCCTCGGGTATTCTAGATCACGTAGGGGTAATTCCATGGTTACCCTTATGCATCTCAGTTGTATAAAACCAATTCATTCATTTCATTTACACTTCCCATATGTGTAAGGTTAAAACCAATTTCTAGATTTCTGTAAATCCTAAAATACATTGTATTGTTCTCCATGATTTCTTAATTTCAAGCAAGATTTTATAAATCCAAATCATGGACCTTCTCTGATTCTATTGAAGGGTTTTGTTACAGTCTAACAAAATTTACCAGATTAAGTGGAAGCGGTAAAAAATCCTGACCAAGGATCTCTATGCATGAAATACAAAACTTGTATATAAAACATAAATAAATAATACTATAAAACTAAGTGTATCGTTCACCTAAGAGTCATTATAACCTTTGATGGTCGTCTTTATATGCATTTGAGAAAAATAAAATATTGGAAAACATAAGTATCCCACCTCTATAGGTTTCCACAGGCTGATATGAATCATCAATCATATGGATAGGATTCACCATTTCTATATACTATTATAGTTACTTATAAGAAAAGTTGTAATATTAAAGAGATATTTGGGTAAAAGGAGTTTCAGTTAGACATCAAGCAAGTGAGATCCACCCACTACCATCTAATAGAAGTGATATATAAAGGGACAAGGATAACCCTTAGGGTGTAGCATTTACTCATTCTTTATAAATTCATAAGTAAATGATTAGTCGACTAGTTCATATGTCAAATAGATAGATGAAACTCCCAAATTTTACATCTCATGAAATATTATAATAAAAGATAGCTAATATGGTAGAATAATAAATGATAACAGCTTATCATTTTTTCCATAATAATAAAATGTATGGCATGAAAATCAAAAATTTCATGCAATATGATATTATTATATATATATCATTTATATATATAAGGCCTTATAGAATATTCCCATCATATTGCTTCCCAATATTCACACCCAGTCATACCACCTAGCCGTAATTCTATATCTAGTGGTTTTCTGTTACTAATCACACTAAATCCATCAAATTTCCACCAACAGACACCCACACTTGGGTACCCTACATTTTCTACAACTAACATGGACACTTATACCAAAGAGACATCCCAAAAACACAACCTCCTCCAGGTTTATTTTATCAATATGTAACTTCTAAAATTTACTAAAAATTTTGAAAACTATTACCACACGCTCTAACTATCAATGGTGTGCGCCCCACCATAGGATTTTCTTATTACCAATCTATGACCATGATCCTACCTGATATCCATTATCAACCAAACATTGACAACCTCAATCCCCACTCATATTAGATAAATAATTCCTCAACATAATCTCTACTCGAGACTCTATTCATACCGCAGTGTCCCGCATAATAACTTTCCAATTTATCAAAAAAATTCCAACATACATCTTGTCATGATAGATCTAACCAAGGTCCACAACCTTTCTAACCACCATGTTACTACCACATTTCTTCCCACTATGGGCCCTACCTGGATCTTCAAGTAAATCACAACTATTTCGGTGCTAAACTAACCATGGTTGAGGAACTCCATAATTCTCTCCAACACACCACGTCACTCAGTGTTTAACAAGACCCAATGGTCATCATACTATAACTTACACCTTCCCCAAAGGCCACAACTCATCCCTCACATGAGATTACCATTTACACATCAGAAAATTCCTCATGGCCCTATGGTCATTTTAACATTTAATATTGAGACCTCATCTCAAGCATCGATCACACCCCAATGCATCCACTTCCCATGATAATATATATCTGGTCGTACCCCTGAGTCATGATTACTTTGACCAGCATACTCTAAAGCATAAAATGTACACAAACTCTTCTTATTCTCACTGAAAATAAAGAATCTCATACCATTCCACCCTTATTTTATAGTGGGTCATCCACTGATCCAATTGGAAACCCACGACCTCACTCCATAAGGTCAGGAAAAACTAAGAAATCCTAGACCCCACCAGAACATATCAGCACCGCATAAATTCCTAACCCCAAAATGGCCCATCTGCACACTAAAATGAATTCTAATGAAACACTATTCATTTTAATCCATTATCATGACCTTACATCAAGATTCACATAACTTCCCATCCCAATCTCTATATCTCATATATTTCTCAAAAAACAACCTTCAATGTGCATCACATGACATTTAAGATAACCACATAAAACCAAACACCAAGATTATATTTGAAAGGCTAAGCTTAGGTTTCCCATATCCACCTACCATGTAGGTTAACATAACCCCACTCACTTAGTACATGGTAAAGTAGTATCTCAATAGATATTGTTTCTAACCCAAGATACCTAGCAAGAACACATCTCAGTGTTACTTTATTATATCACTTGACCTGACTGTCTTGATCCATAACCCATAAATCCTAGACTATCATGCTTAAAAACCTAGTTGATCATGCTTAATTCACATAGATATCATCTAACTTAAATCATATCTCTTGATGCACAAGCCTATGACATCTCACTAATGTCAAGTCCAACCACTTGATCACCTGTCATTTTGGTCATCACCACAAAACCAAGAGTGTCTACCCATGCTTTAATCACTCTAGATTCAACCATTTATGATCACCCAACCAAGTTCGAGCATCTAAATCCATAACACACAAGAAATTAAAACTCCCATTCAAATTATTTGTTATCATTTTCATACATCAATCTCAAGTTAACTCATCTATCATGCTTCTCATGTCTAAGGCATCAACAAGCATGGGCTAACCCCTCACTTGGGATATCTTTATACATTACATACATATCCAATAATAGTAGGAAAACATCTATCTACTCAGTCACATATATCATGGACCAACCCACTGAGGCCTTCCTGGTTGGAGATGAGTCGAGTGTGACACTCGAATCCCATCTCCAATAGGTTAAAACTGGCGAAAAGCATACAGTAACCATATCACACATATGGGAGGCTTTAGCCTAAGGCACATGTATGCACAGACACATGTCCAATCCATCAACACCATGATTAAAGATAAAATACAATTGATACTCAAATGAATGCATACATCTATATCCCATAATCAGAGTGTGAAAAACGTAGTGTATATCATAAAGGGCCAAATACAATCCCACCAAAACTGGAAAAGATTCCAACCTGCTACGAAAGGAGGGGACTTCTGTAAAATTAAGCACCTAGTCTAAACCAAAATCTATATTTATTAACTATACTCTATCTTCTTCTGGTATACCTAGGACCCCATCAAATGGAATATCGACTACATTAGACACAACTTGTGCAGGAGGAGACCATACAGGGGTAAGTATAGAAACACCCAATAGGACACCCCAAAATCACCAAACATAATTTATAAAGAGAGTAGTCAACTCATCATCAAAAATTCATGTCTATTAGAATATGATACATTATAATAAAAACCCAAATATACTTGAGATAGACACTAAGTCTCAAGTTAATGTCATAACTGTACCGTCAACCTAGGATTTTTCTCAAGGTTTCAAAGAAATGCTCATTCAGGAGGAATCACTCCAAGAGAATGATAATGTTTATGGAACTCATCTGAGAGGTCATACTCATCAAGACTTTCCATGAATATGTATGCACTAGAACTCATATAAGATTGATACACAGATAGGGGGTCTCTTATAGGGCTTATGGTGTATACTGAACCCTATCTGGAATGAGGGTATAGGGCCTCGCAAGGGGATTTATAAAGCTCTATCTAAGAATGATCCTATAAATGGGATCACATCCTATGCTCAGGAGGTGATGCCTCACTATACCCTCATGGGGATGGACTAAGCTAACATACCCTAAGGAAACTAGTCCACACTGAAGAGAAAAATGTTCTTGAACCACCCTAGAGAAAGTACATGGTGTGTACTAGGAATACACAATGTGTCTTGCCTATCCCAGGTCTTCTCGTGTGCTCCAGCCTGTGTCTGTGTACTTTTTTCCATGCTCATGTACTTTTTTCATGTCTATGTACCAAACTGTGTTTGGTTACCTAGTCATGTCTAAGTACCAGGTCATTCCTATGTACTCTAGTCAGGCCCATGTACCTAGTCATGTATTTTCCCATTTTCCCTAAGGGTACACACTAAGTCTCTAGGCATGGGTCACATGGTGTGTGGTAGGTCCCATACTATTTTTGATATTTTATTTTCACTGAAACCCTAGTTTCCTCAGCCAGGGTACCACATGGTTTGTGTTCATCAGACTACACATCGTGTAGTCAGTGTTTTTTCAGAACCCATAGGTTATTCACACACTTTCATCATTAACCTCTAAATCCTTTGATCTAGTAACAATTATCACCATAGAGTCTATATATAATGTTTACTGAGACTTTCTATCACTAGTGGTTGAACCCCATCCACCCACACAACTCAAAATCATCTAGAAACGCTCTGCGCCATTGTTGTAATTCCAAGCCATGAAACGAGGTCTCTCAATCAAATTGTAAATCCTGTATCATCATCATACATCACTGATATGTCATAATTCCCAAATCTAAACTTTTGGTATCAATCCATTGCGCCAAAGAGTGATTGTGCAACGATCACCTATCATGTATTTATCAAACTGTCAATCAAATGGGATATTGATTATGAATGCACAAAGAATGGGGAAATGAAATGCACAAAACATAATAAGAGGAATGAACCTCATATATTAATCTGGTTGGACTCAATCCATTGTTTTTATAATTATGAATGAAGAACTAATGATCAGGGTTCATCAAAAGAATATCCATTCTTAATTTCTAGGAAGATAAAGCAATTCCATTAATTCAACAGACGACCTGCGAATCAATTTTTCTAGAGGATTTCTTTGTGTTCAAAAATTTATATACAATACAGGGATTTAATTCAACAAAAACAATTCCCTACCTCATGATTATATTGATTTATAATAAAGAATGGTTCTACATACCTATCATTTGTGAGATCCACGAGCTCCGTTGGCACACCGATTTCCAAAGCACGATTTGTTGATGTTCATCCAAGAACTCCATCCAAAGTCTCCTCTCTCAATCCTAAGGGTTATGTGGCTGACCCTAAGAATTTTCTATAATAAGGATTTTATAATAGAGGATTAGGTTTATCTTAGTTAATTAATAACAAATAAATATATTTATTTATTTATCCACCTATTATGGAACTCAATCCAAACACCTGATTCACACAAAGGTTATATCACATCTAGGGTAAAACCCATGTTCCAAATTTAATGGAGTTATCATATTTATGATCCAAGACCTTGTTAAGGATTTATTCCATTGTTTTTCAAAAATAGTGTGTACGTGATATAATATATTTAATATTTTAATTATATTAATACCAAGCCTCCTCGGGCCTCATAATCTCACGTTGACTCGGTGTATGATTTCAAAAATATTATTTAAAATATTTCAAATCTTTTAAAGAAAAAAATAGAGTCATTAAATTCTCCCCACCTTAGGTATTTTCATCTCAAAAAGAAAAAAAGCCTACTCAAAAAGATGAGGATATTGAGCTTGCATCTAGTTCTACCGCTCCCAAGTACTCTCCAGAATATTCTCGTTCTACTAAGAGACATACACCAAGGGAATTGGTCACCCATAAAGAATATTCTCATGATGATCCTCAGTCTCTATCAGGTACTCTTCAAAGGTAGATCCATCATCAATGTTCATCTCACACCAATCGATAACATGAAACGGGTCATGCACATGCCTCATCAACTATGACATGTGGAATACTATGTGTAATCGATCTAACTATGATGATAGGGCCAAGTGGTACACCACCTCTCCGACCCTACGCGGTATTTAAAAGGAGCTGATGAACCTCAGAGATATATTTTCACTCCAACCAAATCTCTACAATCTTCATTGAGGTGAGACCTTCAGAAACTCATGGTATCTCTCTTTAAACCCCAAAGTTCTCCATCATCATTCCACATAAGACTTATGATGTCTCTGTAAATTCATCATCTTCTCCTAGATAATATTCACCATCTCTATCACTACTCATACTAACTCTAGTCCCATGATTGCATACTCCCTTGGATCATTCCAACATAATGGTGACCTATAGGGTCTCCCATAAAAGTCCTCAAATAGTGTCATACTTATGGTGGAATGGTATTTTTTGTTGTATGCAAAATCTATCAAGAGTAGGTGATCCTCCCAACTATGAATAAAGTCCAACATGCAAGCCTGCAACATGTCCTCTAGAACCTGAATGGTCCGCTCAATCTGGTCATCTATCTGGGGGTGAAACATCCTTATAAAATGAAATTTATTCCTAAAGGCCTCTTTTACTCCCCTTTATAATCATTATGTGAAGCATACATCATGGTATGAAACAATCATCGAAGGAACTCTGTATAGCTAAACTATCTCTTTTATGTAAAAGAATCTCAATATATCTATTGAACTCTTCTCTTAGATAGGTAGGAAGTGGGTTGAATTCATGGTTCATTCTATAATCACCCATATGGAATCATTTCCTCTATATGTTCATGATAGTCTCATCCTGAATTCTATAGAGATACCATCCCACTTTCACTTCAACGCCTCAAGGGGTTGAGTTGAACCCATTGGAACTTGGTGCTCAGTATTCACTACTAATAAGTGAGGCATCAAGAGACAAACTCAACTAAACACTTCTTTATTATTTTCCACTATAACTAATGCTGAATATCATGGTACATATTCACCAATCCTATATGTACCACCAAAGGGGATATATGAAACTCCCTCAAAACCTCCTCCTACAATATTTCTGGTACCATGGTCTTTCCTCGTAAAAGGATGGTGTGATCCCCTCTATAAAATTCATCAGGTTCATGTATAGTGGATACCTGAACATGTAAGGTTTCCCAGATGGTATCTCCAAGTTGAGCCTCCCTAACTTACTATAGAAGCATAGGGGTAACAACTGTCAACTAAAGTTAATTCTCACCATCCTTTCCCACTGAGGAAAAATTATAGGATCTGGGTGTAGTAAAATCGTGGTTGGACCGGCACCCAACTTTAATTTTTACCATGATTAATGATTATTTTGGGATTAATACAATGATGAACTCTAGTCTCCGTGAAATAGAATCAAAGAATTAGATAAAGAATGAAGATGCTTGAAACCTTTATAGAGTATCTTTCACATCATGTTTATAATTAATTTAATTAATTTTATAAAGAAAATAATACCTAGATCTTCAGTGTTATCTTCATTTATGATTATGATTGTCTAGAATGACCCTTTAGGATTATCCCATTGCACTTGATATGATCCAAACTAGAATCCCTCTAGTAGTGATCCACATGTGCTCTGATGGCCTCTGATCAATACCTCTTGTTCTCCGGGTGCTAGCGCGGTAAAGCGAGTGTATTGTGTCGGTGGTTCTTGGTCACTTGTTCTTTGACCTTGAAGAATGTCTCTTGTTCTTGAGAGGAGTGGGAAGAGGATTCAAGAGAGAAATTGTTTAGCTCAATAATTCTCAATTCACTGGGTGTGCAATTTGGTACATGGAACAATAGATGTATGTGTCTATTTATCAATATGGGGCTTTGGTTACAATATTTAATTGCATAAGATAAATTAAATACATTCATAACCTTAGAGAAAACTCATGCTTTTAATAATAATATTATGTCATTATTTATGATGCACCAACTTGCACAAAACATTATAAATAAAATTCCACGTCAAAAAATAATATCAGCATTATTACTATTTTAATTTGTGCCAACAAGTTAAATAATTATTCACCATCTTGCAAATAATTATTTTACTACTGGACCAGCCTTGGTCCGATCAAACTCCACTTCCATTTATTGAACACCTAAATAAATAAATAAATAAATTATTATCTTAAATAAATATTTTATTTATGAACTAGTAAATAAATATTTATTAAATGTTCAATAAAATAAATATATATATATTACTCACAATCTAGTGAATAAATATTTATTTAATTTATGCGATCATTTTAACTTGAAAAAAATTATTCTACGGTCTTGATAATAATATTTATTTCATCAATTAAATTCAAATATAATTTAATCGAGACCACCAAAAAAACTTAGTGTATGACCCTCTAAGATTATTTCTCATTGGCATTAAGTGGGATTGCCTAAAGTCCAAGAGTACTGTCTAGAAATAGGTCAATGCACCCAAGAGAAAGAACTTAAATTCTCAAAAACTAAATCCACATACGAATGCTCACTGTGTAATATAATCTCTTTGTCTCAATATCTCATCAAGCTGGTTTCATGATAGTGTCATCAACCTTTATTCTTGATACGTCATTCATTGACTACCTGAAATAAACTCATCATTACACCATGGCCATGGAATTTCATGTGGAGGTTCTATTTCAATCAAAGGGCTGAGATATAAACTTCTTTAAATAGAAGGGAAAAATCCTTCCTCAACTTATCCATTAATAACATGCCACTCGTGACGCACCCAACATACCTTACTTCCCTCCAACTGTCTGTGTGACGGTTTTTTTAGTAAATCAAAGTGAATGAGTCATAAAACGTATTAATGATAATATTAAAGTCTAAGTATCATTACACACACTCACATATAGGAATATTCGATGACACAAAAACATGCAGAATTTCTACTGGCGGGTCTGTTCTCATAATCTCCCATCTTGAAGATTACCAAGTACAAAATTCATGATAGAAAGTCTCGTCTGCTTATGAGTACTCAAACCTGATGGTCTGTATACTATATATCCCATTATAGTATGTTATCCAACTACAGAACTATATTTAATAATATTGTCATAGCACTTCAAGGTTCTTATCACAGTAGGGAACTGTTATGACCTTGTCAATGCGACAAATACTCTAGGACATTATTTCACTATAATCATGAAAAATATGTAATAATATGTTTAATATTTAAATATATTAAATATTCATGTAATCAAAGTATAACTAGTTGGTTCTAGGACAACAACTCTTACAAACTCCCACTTGGACTAGAGACAACTACCTACGAATTTCAGTCCGCTAGAAATCACATGATGATCATGGTTTTGATGAGTCAAGGATTTATTCAAGGGGTCTTCCACATTTTCTTCTGTGAAAATACTACTCACTGCAAATTCACCTCTCTGAGAAAAATCCCTCAATAGATGATACTTTCAAAGTATGTGCTTCGTCCATTGATGTGACCTTGGCTCTTTTGTGAGAGCCACTGTTGTAGTATTATCACAGTAGAGTGTGATGGAATATTTACTACTAGGTATCACATCCAACTCATATAGAAATATCCGCATCTAAAATACTTCTTTAACTACCTTAGAAGCTGTGATATACTCAAACTCTATTATAGAATCTGCAACCACACTCTTCTTTGAGCTCTTCCAGCTCACTGCACCTCCATTCAAAGTGAAGATGTATCCTGTTTGTGACTTCATGTAATCTTTATCAGTCTAGAAACTAGCATATGCATATACTATGATGACTAGTTACTCATATCCTACATAAACCAAGAAAATATCCTTATTTTACCTCAGATTCTTTAGGATAGTCTTGACTGCCATCAAATGGCAGTCACCCAGGTCAGCTTGATATCTGCCTACCACGCTCAATGCATAGGTGAAATCCAGCCTAGTACATAGCATGGCATATATGACTGACCCAATCACCAATGCATATGGAGTCCTTTAAATTATCTTTCTTTCCTTATGTTTTTTAGGACACATTTTCTAAGAAATATGAATTCCATGTGAGGCTAGAAACAATCTTCTTTTGGATTGTTCCATACTGAATATCTTTAGTATCTTATCAATATATGTACTTTGACTTAGGCCTAGAAATCTCTTAGATCTATCACAATGGATTTTGATCCCAAGAATATATGCTACCTCACCCAAGTCCTTCATGGAGAAGAATTGATTCAACCATTCCTTAACAGACTGTAAGATTGGTATCTCATTTCCA
This sequence comes from Viscum album, assembly GCA_963277665.1. Lineage (NCBI taxonomy): Eukaryota > Viridiplantae > Streptophyta > Magnoliopsida > Santalales > Viscaceae > Viscum > Viscum album. The sequence continues at coordinate 1,539,339,926 of OY728135.1, read as the reverse complement.
ATAAGTAATATGTCATCAACATATACTATTAGGAAAATGAATTAACTCCCACTAAACCATTTGTAGACACAAGAATCACATTTGTTGTTGATAAAACCAAATTTTGTTATGGCTTCATCGAAACGAATGTTCCATGACTTGGATTCTTTCTTTAATCCATAAATATATTTCTACAACTTGCATACCTTGTTGGAATCCAGAGTCATAAACCCTTCAAGTTTTTTCATATAGACATCTTCCTGAAGGTTACCATTAAGGAAGGCTATTTTGACATCCATTTTCCAAATCTCATATTAATGGTAAGTGGCAATGGCCAATAGAATTCTGATGGATTTATAGTGAAAAGGTTTCATCATAGTCAATGCCCTAATGCTACTTGAACCCTTTTTCAACCAGTCATGCCTTATAGGTGTTGAATTTTCCTTCCATGTCTATTTTCTTCTTAAATACCCATTTGTAACCAATTTGTTTTACATCAATTGGAGGATCTACCAAAATCCAGACTTGGTTTTGGTATATCGAATCCATTTCAGAATTCATGGCTTCTTTCCACTTGGAAACATCTGTGCCACTTACTACTTACTTTTAGGTTAGAGGATCATTATTATCAACTAATAATGAGTCACCATCCTTATTAACTAGAAAACAGTACCATTCTGGTTCTCTAACCTCTCTAGTACTCCTACACAGTTCTTGTGTCTCTATAACAGTTCTTTCTTCCATGGGGATTTGTGAAATCTATTTTTTTACCAACTCTTGTGTACCTTGATCCTCAACTTCATCAAAGTCTATCGCACTCCCACTATCTCTTTTTTATATGTGCTCCCTCTCAATTAATATGGCATGTATTTCCACTATAACCTTTTTTCTAAGGGGTTGTATGGGTAATATCCCCTTGTTTCTTTGGGGTATCCTATAAAGGTACACTTTGTGCCTCCAGGTGAAAGTTTTTTACCTGAAGAGGCCCTAACAAATTCATCGCTTCCCCGTACATGTAAATTCGATAACATGGCTTTATTTCCCATCCAAAACTCATATGGAATACAATTTATTGATTTAGTTAGTACTTGGTTTAGTATGTGCATCGTTGTTTGTAACACATATCCCCAAAAGTATAATGGAATACTCACATGACTCATCATTGATCTCACCGTGTCCAACAAGGTGTGGTTCCTCCTTTCGTTCACACCATTCCAATGGGGCGTGTAAGGAGGATTGAGTTAGGATAGGATCCCAAACTCCCATAAATAATCAAATAAGTCGTGATTAAGATATTGACCACCTCGGTCTAAGCGGAGTTTCTTAATATTCTTACCAAGCTGGTTCTCAACTTCATTCTTGTATTCTTTGAAATTATCAAAAGAATCCAACTTAAACCTCATTAAGTATATATATCCATATCTACTAAAATCATCAATAAAAGTTATGAAGTATGAGTACCCTCCCCTTGCTTCAACTGGAAATGGTCCACACACATCAGTGTGAACCAATTCCAAAAGCTCTTTAGCCCTTTCACCTTTTCCACTAAATGGGACTTTGGTCATTTTCCTTGTAAACATGCACGACATATGCTAAGTGGTTTTAGTTTGAAAGAATCTAAATATCCATCTTGATGTAACTTTATCAAGTGTTTCTCATTTACATGACCTAGCCGGTGATTTCAAAGTTAGGTGTGGTATGAGTCATGTAAAATATATTTGTTATTAATTGTTGTTACTTGGCTTGTGTAATCCAATGTGTAAAGATCATTGTATAAATTTGCCCCACCAAAACAAAATCTATATTTTTAAAAGAAGCAACATTAATTTCCAAACTTGAAAAAAAATCCATATGTATCTAATTTGGATACATAAATTATGTTTTTAGTAATAGATAGAACATTATAACAACACTTTAATACCAAGATCATCCCAGTTGAAAACATGAGGTGGTAGTCCCCAATAGCTACAGCAGCAAGTCTAGATCTATTGGGTGCTCATAGATCTACCTCCCATCAGTCAATCTTACTGAATCTACTTGGTTACTATATTTGGATACATATATGAGAACCAAAATATGTATCTAATTCCCAATTTGTAGAAAAAAATAGATTACATTCAATAACAAGTGCACCTAAAGCTTCCCCTTGCTTCTTAGGCTGGGTACAGTTCTTCTTTCAGTGGAACTTTTTGCCACATGTGAAAAAAATAGCTTCATGTTCCCTTGCATCTCCTTTTATCTTCCCTTTCTTGGAAGGGCATGAAGAATATTTGGGCTTAAAGTTCTTCGTCTTCCCTTTAATCTTATTCATCATAAGGACATAAGGCTTTTTTTTTCTTCATATATTTGTCCACTTGGTGAATGAGTATAAGAAGATTAGATAGAGACTTCTCAATGTTGTTCATATTGAAATTAACAACAAATATAAAGAAGCTATGAGGGACTGATGCGAGAATGAGATCGGTACCCAGTTATTTAAGGATTTTAAACCCTAGAACATCCAAGCACTCAATGTATCCAATGAGATTGACTATGTGAGGCCCATTTGGGGCACCTTCTCCAAGCTTACTCTGAAAACGTAACTTGGTGATCTCAAACTATTCTTGTATTTCTCTCTCCTAGTAAAGACCATGGAGGTGCTCGATCATGCTATAGGCATCCATGTTTTGATGAGACTTCATGAGATCACTAGACATTGATGATAGCATCAAACATTGAACGATTACTGCATCATTCATATGTTTTTCATAAACTAAGAACTCTTCATCACTCGCCTCTTGGGCGGGTGGATTAAGTAATGATGAATCCATCATGTAATACTTCTGTTCAGGGCATAGAATAACCCAAAGGTGTCTTAAATATTCCTGGAAGTTACTACTGGTAAGGATGTTGTATTTATCCAGAATTGATCTTAGTGATAGTGTGGTTGGAGAGCTTATCATTTTTATTCTACAATTAAAAAATCAGGTCATTTGTAATTTCTTGATTACATTTTATGAGAAATAATAAATTAATTTTATTAAGTCTCCCACTATTTTATCAAGTCCCAATGGCCCTCACCATTAAACTCAGAATATACAGCTTCCATAATATTCTAGTGGAAAGGATCCATATTCCCCTTCACATAACCCCAATAAGGGTTGGTCAAGTTATTTGAAGGTGTTTAGGTAGGTAGGTCTTTTCCAATTGTGGTCTTACAGCTCCTTGATCTATTGAGTGGACTCCCTAATCCTGAAATCCTAACTTTTTATTTCCTCAACTCTTGACTTCAATATTACACCAAGTCTAGCAAGGGATACTCCTCTTGATGTAATATGGTTAATTGAACCAAAAACTATTCATAAGGGAATCTAGTATAAAAGTAAGTGTCCCAATAAGGGTTGGTCAAACACATAGTTTTGTTAAGTTTTTCTCTTGATCAAGTAACAGAAGGCTTGGTCTGACTTGATATTTTATTTGAGGGATTTTTATCTCTTATGCGTGAATTTTTTATTATCATTGTCACATGATTGTTAATATTAAGTGGAACTTACTTAAGTGATTAAACATGTATTGATAATATTTACGCATAATCATGGTTTATTATAGTTTCATCTTGTTTGTTTGTTTAATTCATTAATTATGTGATTGTGACAACACATCCATAATGATAAACCATGAAACTGACAAAAATAAAATAAAGAAAAGGGCATGATAATGAGCTTTTCTAATGTTTAGTTTATCTAGAGGTTGATAAACTAACCATGACCTAGGGGAGAAACACTTTGAACCTGTTGGGTTCGTGTTTACAGCTTTCCACCTATCTACCTCTATATCTCCTAGGATTGGGTTTGTCACAATTCTAGATTGAACTGCCTCCTCTAACTTGGGAGTTTCATCTATTACATATGTCTTTTTTAACTCACATGCAAATGAGGGGTAAAAAGGGGGTTTATATAAAAGAAACCATGGGCACGCATGCCCTATATATTAATGAGGATAGATGGCTCGCAGGCTAATAATTAATTTAATAAATAAATTAAAAGTAAAACAATAACATAAAAAGGTCTTGATCTAGCTCATGATCACCCATATACATGCAATAAGTTACGTATTTAATAAAACTAGTATTCAATTCTTTAATCATTATTGTTTAAGATAAATCACGGTCGAATCAATTAATTATCATCTTTAATTAATCAATCCATTTATCCTAAACCCTTTTTCTAAATTTCCTTGAGATTCTCATCCATCATAATTTTAAACAAATAAATTAATTTAAAATTATCATTATACATAACTTGTACCTTGGAAGAAACCTAGTGAATTCTTGTTCATAACTACCCAATGAGTAGGAATGAACATTATGCAGATGTTAAATTAAACACATATATATATAACACCTATCACGTGTTGTACCCTAGCTTTACGCCTACACCATGGTACAAGTCTCAAGGGTTTGTATAATATAATAATAACTTTTAATAATTCTATGTAATTTGGATGAGTATATGATGTGTAGTTACTACTACATGATGTGTACTATTATTCACCGTCCATCTGAAGTACGTGCTTAAAGATACGGCATGTATATGTACTTCAAAAATACTCAGAGTACATGGCATGTTCAGTGGGACACACGCCGTGTAGTATCAGAAATACACGGTCTCCAATTGGGAAAGCTGTGTATGGGGTACATGGTCCAACCCTAACCCGAAGGGACTACACGCCATGTCTAGTGGTCCACACGGTGTGTAATCTGGAAATTGTGTGTCACCTGTTCCTTTTCAACACATAGGGTCTTTAAGACTTAGACATACTCTAATGACACGATTTGGTTTGGAAGACCAGTCTCGATGCATTAAACCTTGATACACGTCATGTGAATCCAACTACACGCCGTGTATTCTGGTTTTGTATGGATAGGAACCTTTGGAACCTCAAGATGATATCCTTTATTTTATTTTAATCAAAATTAAAAGAAAAGATCGTTTTTGTAAGGTGAACAAGAAATGAAAGAGGAGGAAAAAATCTCAAGATTCAGATTTTTAGAATGATTAACTTGAATTTAAAAACTAAATTATTAAATCGTAAATCATCAAGAAATTATTTAAATAATTATAAACTATGATGTAACAGCTCTGATACCACTTGTAGGTTCCGGGCGTAGTGGAACCACAGTTGGGCCGGCACCCAACTTTAATTTTTACCATGATCCATGATTATTCTAGGATCAATACGACGATGAATTCCAATCTCTATGGAATAGAATCAAAGATTTAGATAAATAATAAAGAGGCCTAAAACCTTTATAGAGGATCTTGCACATCATGTTTATAATTAATTTAATTAATTTCATAAAGAAAAGAATACCTGGATCTTCGGTATTTTCTTCATTGATGGTGTTGATTTTACGAAATGACCCTTCTAGATTATCTTGTTGCGCTTGTGAGGATCCAAACTATAATCCCTCTAGCAGTGATCCACACATGCTCTGATGGCTTCCGATAAAAACCTATCATTCTCTGGGTGCTAGCACGGTGAAGTGAGTGTCTTATGTTGGTCATTCTTGGTCGCTTGTTCTTCGGCCTTAAAGAACATATCTTGTTCTTGAGAAGGGTGGGAAGAGGATTAAAGAGAGAAATTGTTTAGCTCAATAATTCTCAATTCACCAGGCATATAGTTCGGTACATGACACAATAGACGTACATGTCTATTTATTGACATGGGGATTTGGTTACAATATTTAATTTCATAACATCAATTAAATATATACATAACCCTAGAGAAAACCCATGATTTTAATAATAATAATGCATCATTATTTATGGTTCCCCAACTTGCGCAAAATGGAATAAATAAAATTCTGCGTCACAAAATAATAGCAGCGTTATTATTATTTTAATTTGTGACAACTAGTTAAATAATTATTCACTATATTTCAAATAATTATTTTACTACTAGACCAGCCTTGGTCCTCTCGAACTCCACTTCCATTTATTGAACACCCAAATAAATAAATAATTTATTTATTCTCCTAAATAAATATCTTATTTAAAAACTAGTAAATAAATATTTATTAAATGTTAAATAAAATAAATAAATATATTTTACTCACAATCCGGTGAATAAATATTTATTTAATTTATGCGATCATTTTAACTTGAATAAAATTATTCCACAGTCTTAAGGATAATATTTATTTCATCAATTAAATTCGAATAAAATTTAACTAAGATCACCAAAAACACTTAGTGTGTGACCCTCTAGGATTCTTTCTTTTTGGAATTAGGCGGGCTTGCCTAAAGTCTAAGAGTATTATCTAGCAACGGGTTAAGGAAGACAAGAGAAAGAATTTAAAGTCACAATAATGAAATCCACATACGAACGCTCACTGTGTAATATAATCACTTTGTCTTAATATCTCATAAAGCTGGTTTCATGATAGTGACATCGACCATTATGCTTGATACGTCATTCTTTGAATACCTAAAATAAACTCTTCGTTACACCATGGAAATGGAATTTTACACGACAGTTCTATTTCAATCAAAGGATCGAGATATCAACTTCCATAAATAGAAGGGACAAATCCTTACTTGACCTATCTATTAATAACATGTCACTCGTGACGCACCCAATGTACCCTACTTCCCACCAATTGTCTACATGATGGTTTTAGTCAGTAGATCAAAGTGTGTGATTCATGACACATATTAATGATAATATTAAAGTCTAGGGATCATTACACATGCTCATAGATAGAAATATCCTATGACACCAAAACATGTGGAATTCCTACTGGTGGGTTTGTTTTCATAATCTTCTGTCTTGGAGATTACCATGTACAAACTTCATGAGAGGAAGTCTCATCAGCTTATGAGTACTCGCATCTAACTGTCTGTATACTATGTGTCCCATTATAGTATGTCATCCAACCGTATAACTATATTTAAGAATATTTTCATAGCACTTCAAGGTTCTCATCACAGCGGGGAACTGTTATGACCTTATTAATGCGAAAAATACTCTAGAACATTATTACACTATAGTCATGCAGAACAATGAACAGTATGTAATAATATGTTTAATATTTAAATATATTAAATATTCATGTAATCAAATTACAACCAGTTGGTTCTAGGACACCAACTCTTACACAAATGAAATGATTCCAACTGCTCTGAAACATTTCTCATCAATTGCGAACAAGATCTCCTATCAAGATCATTCTCCACATTCTGCTTCCTAGGAGAATAGACTATCTCAAAGTCATAATCCCAATGAAACTCTATCCATCACCTCTGTATCAAGTTAAGATTATTATACAAAAAGATAAACTTGAGACTCTTGTATTCATAATAGATGATCAATCTCTCACCTGTAAGGTAGTGTCACCACATCTTTAGGCAGAAAACCACTAATATTAGCTCTAGATCATGGGTTACATAGCTCTTATCATGAGGTCTTAGTTGTTGGGACCCATAATCAATCACCGCCTGCCTCTTCATTAGAACACAACCAATCTCGTTCCCTGAGGCATCGCATAACACTACTTACTCAACAACATCCTCTGATAGTCTTGTGATATAGGTTCTCATCAACCACTACCACAAATTCTGAAAAGAATTTTGAAACCTCTTCATCCACACAAAAGGCTACCCCTTTCAGGTCAAAGTAGTCAACGGTGTCGCATTCCTTGGAGATATCAGATATAAATTTATGATAGTAGCATGCTAACCTAAGGAAGCTCCATACCTCAGTCGTGCTCTTGGGTGGATCCCAAGTTGGAACTACTTCAACCATATATGAGTTCACTACTAATACCTCTTCTAAGATGACATGTCCCGGGAATTGGACCTCTCGAATCCAAAACTAGCACTTTGAGATATTTCTATAAATTTAGTGCTTTTAGAGTATATCCAGGACCATCCTCAAGTGTCACCCATGCTTCTCTTCTGACTCTGAGTTCAACAGGATGTTTCCAACGAATACTACCATGAACCAATCTAATAGGGGATAAAATATACGATTCATGATCCCATGAACACTATTGGGGAATTTTTTATGCTAAAAGGTATCACCAAGTACTTGTAGGGACCATAGAAACATTAGAATATTATCTTCGATGTGTCCTCTCCCTAAACTCAGGTCTAGTGATACCATGATCTAAGGTAAATTGACGAGAACCATCTCACTCCCTTCAGTTGGTCGAAGAGTTCATTGATCCTTGGTAGTGGATGCTTATTATTCATGATCACCTGGTTTGGGTGAAAATAATTCACACAAAACCTCAAGATTCATCTTTCATTTTTTATGAACAAAAATAGGGCTATTTAGGGTGACACTTTGGGTCTGAAAAAGCCTTTCATTTATAAATCCTCCAAATGCACCATCAGCTAATGAAGCTCTGCAAGAGCCATCAGATATGTTTTAGTAGATATTAGGATAGTCACTAGTTATAATTATATGAATAATTCTTTATCTAAGTAGATAAGAAAGCCCAGTACACATTTAGGGAAGATGTCTTAATACTCCACCACTACTGCAGGATATTGAAATATCATAGCATTTGCTACTCCATGGGTAACACTATTCAATTGGTGAGTAATCAGTTGTATCCTCTTATTTATGATCCCATCCTACTTTGTATGTGTTTCCTTCTCACCGATGAAGGAAAACCACATCCCATATATGAGTAAACACTAAATCATATGCCTGAAATAGTCAATATATGCATGAAGTGTGTATATTCAGTCCATACCTAGTATGACATCATAGGGCCTCATTGCTACTATAAAGAGATCCTAAAGTAAACTCTCTCTTCTAAGAGTTAGGTTACGCTATTGGAAAAGTGTGTGATCACTGAATCCTCTCTAGTGGGATTCTCTAAACATAAGGGTTGAGTTAAAGGATCAACAGGGATCTCTAGATCTCAAACCAAAGATTTATAATGAAAAGAGTGGATCACTATTGTTTATATCATTACTATAGCTAAGGTAGAAAAGGCATTGATCATACTTTTAATAATTCATAGAGCCTCTAGGTCGTAGGCCTTATCCTCCTATAGTTTTCCTAATCCCTAATCATCATCTCCCTAATCCTGGTGTGGACCACCTAGGGGTGGTGGTGGAAATAGGTAAAATTATTTTCCACCTCTAGCTATTCTCTGTGTTCGTCTACTACATAATCCACCCTGCAAACCTCCCTACTCTAACCACTATCTCTTCCTGGGTAATCCATTGGCTATCTCTCTATTAGTTATATGGAAAATCATATAATCTCATGTGATATGTCCCTGAATGTCATAAGAGTAGTACCACCTCTCTCTCAGCTGACTAGAACTATCCTAGGATCCCTGAACTACAAACCCTCTATCCTAAGACTATCTATTGAATCATATCACATGCCCATATCCCTAAATCTATCGTTATCTACCCATTACTGAATTCTCACCTCTTATGTTCCCACTGCCTGCACCAATTGTCAGTGTTTGATCATCCAAAAATCCCCCCACTACCAAAGCATGCTCAAGCACCCCCATCATAGTAGGAATGTAAAGAGGTATCACATTATCACAGATATATCTGTGTAGAACATGCTCGAAGGTTAGTGCCTAGAAGAACAGATCACGAACCATATCTATAGAGTATCATGAGAGGTTAGTGAACCTCGATAATTACTATACCATAGTAATGTTACCCTACTAAAGCTACAAAATCTATATATATAAATAGCTCAAAACATAGCTAGAGAAAAATCCTCCCTAAAAAGATGTTCAAAATCTATCCATGAAAGAGTCGCCCCATCATATATTAGAGTCATTAGACTCTGTCATCTCTTTGTGGATCCATGCAAAAGACTCACTGCTAGGACCACCATCTGGTTTGGAGGTGTCCTAACAAGGAGAAAAAAATCATGCAACTACCTCAAGATAATCCTCATCTACCTAGGGGTCTAGATCACTCCAAAACCTAAGGGTTCACTATCTATAAAACTCATGAAGTTAAATCATCTTGCATGCCTCATCTTCCAGTACTATTAGTGTAACCTTATACTCAATGGGTGGTGTTAAGACTGGAAACCCACACAAAGGTACCACCACTTGAACAACACTTCCATCCTAGGATTCTGTTTGATGTTTCAAATTAACACTTGTTTAGGATAACTCAATCCATGAGCCTGATAATGCTGATGGAACTCATCCGAGAGGTTGTACTCATCAGGCCTCTCCATGAAGAAGTGAACACTGGAACTCAGAAGATATCGATACATATATAGGGGATCTCTCCCGAGGCTTGTGGGGTATACCGGATCCTATCTGGAATAGCCTGCTAAGTAGGGGATCAACACCCACATATTTTGGTCATTTTGATTCCTAAAACATTACCTAGGGAAGAATATATGATAGAGGATCCCACCTAGGGCCTCATGGGGGTCCTAAAACACTATTTGAGACTCATCTCATAGAGGGGATTATATCCTATGATCAGGATGTGATGCCTCACTCAACCCTAATGGGGATGGAATAAGGGAATGTACCATAAGTAAAATGGTCCACACTAAAGAGAAAAAGGGCCCCAAACCACCCTAGATAAAGTACATGGTGTTTCTTTCCTACTCTGGGTGTACCTGTGTGCTCCGGCCCATTCCCATGTATTTTAGGTTGTGCTCATGTACCAAGTTGTGTCTGGGTACCTGACCATGTCCAAGTACTGAGTCATGCCCATGTACTTAAGTCATGTATGTGTAGATGGCAGTGTCTATACCCATGTACCCTGAGGGTACACACCGAGTCTCTAGGAATGGGTCATATGGTGTGTGGAAGGTCCCACACGGCATGTGATATTTTATTTTCACTAAAACCCTAGCCACCGCAACCAAGGTATTACACAGTATATGTTCATCATACCACACGCCATGTAGTTGGGAATTTCTAGAACCCAGAGGTTCTTAATGTGTCTTCATCCCATGCCTCTTAATCATTTGATTCAGTCATGATCCTCACCATGTATTCTGAATCTAACATTAATTGATCCTTTCCATCATCGATGGTTATATTTAGTCCACCCACTCCATTCAAAATCATCCATCTTCACTTTGCATTATCGTCGCAATGAAAAACCATTAAATGAGTTCTCTAAATTCTATTGAACCTCCTATGTAATCATCATGAATTGATGTTGTGTAATCATTCATGAATATGAACCCAAAGTATCAATTTTTTATGCCAAAGAGCGATTATGCAATGATCGTCTATTGGGTATTTATCGAATTATCGGTCAAATGGAATTCTGATGATGAATGCACAAAGAATGGGGGAAATAAATGCACAAATAAAAATAAGAGGAATGAACCTCAGTCATTCTTCGAGTTGGCCTCAATATATTTCCATTATAGTGACAAACAAAGAACAAATAATCAGGGTTCATCAAAAGAATATCCATTCATAATTTCTAGGAATATAAAACAATAATCTTGATTCAATGGTCAAACCATGAATAAATTTGTTTAAAGGATTGATTTATGTTCAACGAAGGATAAATAATATGGGAATTTAATACAACAAAAACAATTACCTACCTCATGATTGCATTGATCACTGATGAAGAATGGTTTTGTGTCACTATTGTTGGTGAGATTCATGAGCTCCGTTGGCACACCAATTTCCAAAACATGATTCATTTATGTTCATCCAAGAACTCCTTCCAATGTATTCTCTCTCAATCCATAGGGTTATGTATCTCACCCTAATTGGGTTTAGATTAATTATTGAATAAAAAATATATTTATTTATTTATTTATTTACTAATCTTCCCATGATAGAGATCTAGACAAACACACAATGTGTGCAAAGGTTATGTTATTCCTATGGTAAAACTCACAATCCATATTTAATGGTGATCTTAGATTTGTGATCTGAGACCTCCTTCAGGGATCATTCCATTATTTTATAAAATCTACATGAGCATAATATAATATATTTAATATTTTTTTATATCAATACTGAGAATCCCGAGTCCTTGGAATCTCATGATGACTCAGTTCCTAGTTTTTAAAATATTATTTAAAATATTCTAAATATTTTCAAGGAAAAAATAGAGTTGTTACAATATCACTCAAATCACCAATATCCTATTCCACATATCATATCACAAGAAACTCATAGTCCAGCACACCCCTCTAATATTTTCATACACATATATATATATCAATCACCCCATACTTAAATCAGTTACCCACTCTAGGGTTATCCTTAACTCATTTTCCTACCCAAAAGAGGAAGAGCAGTGACAGACAACATGTCTTGTGGATCAACTCAATCCCTACCACATAAAGTTCTCACATAAATTCTCATGTTCAGTCTACCCTACCCATTCTTGAGTTATACATAAACCCACAAGGGCTGCAAACGACCACAAAATACATAGTTCTAAACATCACTGCTCAAATTAAAGTCACAATTGCTATAGCATTTTGTTATCTCATTTACCTCACATCATAAAGGCCTCACAATCTGGTCCCTCTATATAGACCCAACTTACCCATGCATAGGGGAAACATCACACACACATAAGGTCTGAATCATATATATAGGATTCATAACATTAAACTTTTCTATTTTACTTTAACCATAATTTTCCATAATTAGGGGCTCAGTTAAATGAAGTGTAAATTACAAGTTATTTTAATTGGAATTTTATTTAGTTTATGCCTCATAATAAACAAAGATAAGTGGTCATGTAATACAATTTTACCCATTTACTTTAACCATAATTTTCACAATTGAGGCTCAGTCAAATGAAATGTCAATTACAAGTTATAGAGGAAAATAATTTATAAGTTGTAATTGGAATTTTATTTAGTTGATGCCTCATAAAAATCAAGGAAAATTATAAAATAACATATTATCATCCATTTAGAGTATCATTTAAGTAATATTCCTCCATAAATTTATATGTGATACATATAAATAGTTTCAAACACTTTAAATAATTGGCCCTAGTTATAATCCAGACAACCAATCATAGGAAATAACTCAAATCACATGTGAATCCTACATGCCTAATATGATGCATGTACACACACCCTTATTTCATTTTGGATAAGAAATAAAATCCCATAAACTAATAACCTCATAATCATGAGTATCATTCAAGGTGAAATAAATTCAACGGTAAAAGCAAAAAGAAAGAAAATCAATCCCATCCTAGGAAACATGGACATCCCTCATATGTGGGATGTCTACTCCCATTCATGAGTTCCATACCATGTTCCAAAAATGACCTATTCTTGTCTACCATACACAAATAATCAAACAAATTAAAGAGTTATAATACCACTTTGTGACATCCTTCCTTGGTCTTCACCCATTGAGTGGTGCTCGAATCAGAGGGGTCACCATTGGACCTCATGCATGCATACTCATATGCCAAAGGCTTATGAATATAAATGTAGGTATATAGTGGTATGGTGGTGAGACTATACCAATATATCAAAGTAAAATAATGATAGAAATAAACATAATCATATACACCATCATAAATTAGTAAACAGACATCTAGGAAAGTGCCGATAAATAATCAAATATAACCCATGATATATCAAAATGAGACTATAAAATACAATGTTAGTAAATCATACATCAGAAACAGTCATATACATCAAAACTAAAAAAGAACAAAATACACAAAAACTAAGAATCCATCAAAAATGGTTCGGGTTCTAGACGAGTCCCAAACTCTCATTCCCCTAGTATCCCAAAACAGATATCATTAATAGGGTGTGTGCCCTCGTTATGTCCTATAAACATTAAGTTTGCTTGGATACCAATGGCGGCTAGATGAGGGTGTGAGTGCAACTCAATAGGCCACTACCAACTTCATCTATAAGCATATCTAGTCTGAGCATAAATTGCATGCTGATATACATAATAAATAAAGTTGTGAAATAAGTAAATAAATTATCATCAATCCTTGGGCTCTACGGTGACATCTGGGATCAACCATGCCTACTCTGGCTGGTGTTGGATGTCTTTGTCCATGGTATCCCATAAAGTTGTTAGAGTTGGTGCCCTAGAACCAACTTCTTTATACTTTATGATAAAAATGTATTCATTGTTTTGAATATTAATAAATTACTTATCACGTCATGATTGTTCTTCTGTGTAACATAGTATGTGATAATGTCCTAAGATTGGCTTTCACACTAAAAGTTCATAGCAGTTCCCTGCTATGATGAGAACCCGAAAGTTCTATGACTCTATTCTTGAATAAATAGTTTATAGTCTGATGATTTCATTTGAGGGACACAAATGATACAGGATATCATGGGTGGATAATCATATGACTTTGAGTCACATTCTCATTGTGTATGCCCTTAGTAATATCCAGTAGGATATTATGATAATGAGACCCACCAGTATGAAATCTACATTTATATGTGTCATTGGATGTTCCTATCTGTGAATGTTTGTATTGGTTATTACACTTAAATATTATTATTAATGAGTATTATGAGTCGCGCATTTAGATGTATTGATGAAAACAATGATGAAAAATGTTCACGGTGAGGTAGGATATGTTGGGTGTGTCACGAGTAATATTTCATTAATGAATAATGTGAGAAAGGATTTATCCATTCTATTATTTAACAGAGGTTAATATATCAATCCCTTTGATGAAAATGATATAGCCTAAACAAATCCATGGTCATGGTGTTCTATAGGAAAGTTCAATTTCTAGAAAGTCAAAGAGAGAGATATCGAGCATATAGGTTGATGGCACTGGCATGCAACCTGATTGATTTGAGATATTGTGATAAAAGGATTATATTACATAGTAAGCATTCTTATGAGGTGACATGTCATTGAGACATTAACTTCTTTATATATGGGTTCATTGGTGTGTTCTTAGATTCTAACCTTGGACTTTAGGCGGCTTCTCCTAATGCCACTGAGAAAGAGGACTAGAGAGTCACACACTAAGTGTATCCAAAATCTCAGTTAAATAATATATTATTATTTATTATTTAATATGTTGAATAAATATTATTCTTGTACATGGTTTAATAATTATTCATATATTCTTGATTTCTTATAAATATTTATTTACTTTTTATCAAATATAATATTTATTTATTTATTGGTGAATAATGTAGTGATATTTATTTAATAAATAAAAATACATTATTCAAGGTCTAATAAATATTGTGGAGGAATGGTGGACCGATTTTAATTCTTCGGTGAGAAATAATAATATTGACTATTATTTTATTAAATAATATTTAATTATAATTTGAAAGTTAAGAACATGTCGAGAAATAATAATATTAGTATTATTATTTGGTATGGGGATTTGTTAGGATTAAATAATTAATTAAAGGCACTTGTGCAATTATTTTATTTTAACCATAACAATATAAATACTCAGTTATTTTATTTTCTCAAGACTGGACAATTCATTTTGTGTGTTGTGCACAACAATCTTGGATAATCCTCTCAAGCCTAAATATATCCTTTTCTCCAAGAACACTCCCAAGAATGGTGAGCAATCCTCCTCCATTGGATCAAAGAGAATTCTTTGGAAGTGATTCTCAAGGGGATCAAGGCGGATTACGCAAGCGCAAGGATCTTCTGTGCTAACATCTGGAGACTCCTTCAGTGACATCTGGAGATTCTCAAAACACATGTGGATCAACACTAGAGTAAATATACACTTGGTTTCTATAACTCAATGATGGTGCACCGTAGATCTATCACCAGACTCATCAATGAAGAAATAATTCCTTGTAGATAATTATTTATCCAATTAAATTAATTATAAACAATATGTATTGATCTCCTCTCTCTCTCTCGGTTCCAATGCAATTCTTTATTGTCTATTTCTTTGACTCAATTCTGTGGATCACGGCATTCATCTTCATATAGATCTCGGATTTATCATCAATTATGGAAAAATTAAAGTTGGGCACCACCTATCGCACACTTACACTATGCCTGAAACCTGCAAGTGGTATCAGAGAAGGAACATAATTTTTTATAATTATTTACAAATTGTTGGTGATCTAGGAATTTTAATTTAGTTTTTCAATTCAATTTTAATCATTATTTTCATATTAATTGAGATATCTATGTCTTCCTCCTTCGTTTATCATAGATCTAATCATGATGTTTAATTTTGTGATTAAAATAAAATCGAGAAAATCATCCAGAGGTTCCAGGGTTTTTAGCCAGACAACATCAAACTACATGCCCTGTAATAACGTTCACTACATCAAGATTTATTCGAAAATCAATTTGATATTATGATTTAATTACCACATTTATTACAAAATTAATGCACCCGCATATTGACCAGAATTAAATGGAGCACAGTCAGCCGAAATACATTCCCTGTGGCCCATTGGACACAACATGTAATCCCTTTGGGTCAGAGATGAGCCATGTATTCCATACACGGCCTACCTAATTTGTGATCATGTGACACGAAGTCGACAAGGTGTATGTCCCATTGGACATGCCGTGTACTCCAAATTTTATAAGGTAAGTTTTACATGTTAAGTCTTTAGGCATGTACCTTGGATAGACGGTGAAGGGTTTACATGCCATGTAGATCAGATCTACACGTCGTGTACTTTTACCAAATTATGCAGATTCAAAATTTATTTATTTTACTATGTAAATCTTGAGACATGTACTTGTGTGTGGTCATAAATATAGAACACAACATGTGATAGGTTTTAATATACATAAATATTTAAATGTTTGATTAATATCATCATAATGTTTAGATATTCATATCATGTATGATTTGTATTGCAAGTTGTTACTCTACGTGCATTTGAGCATATCATGTGACCGAAAACTCATGTAATTTGTGTAATAATCTGTGAAGAACATGTTTTGAAATTAGATGATAAGTCGTGTATGCCATATTTCATAAGGGTAAAATAGTATATGAGTATAATACATGTTGGGTAGGATTGGATGGGTATTCACCATGTTTCCTCCAAGGTACATTTTTGTACAAGGTTAATTTTAAATGAATTTATTTAATTTTTTTAAAATTATAATGGATGATAATATCAAGAAAAATAAGATAAGGATTAAGATAAAAGAATTTATTAATTAAAGATAATAATTAATTGATTAGAGCATGATTTATCTTAAATAAAAATGATTAAGAATTGAATTCTAGTTTTATTAAATGCGTAATTTGTTGCATGCATGTGGATGATCATGAGATAGACCAAACCTTTTATATGTGATTGGTTTCATTTAATATATTATTAAATTAAATTTTTGGTTTATGTTCCTTCTCTCCTCATTATTATGTAGGGTATGTATACCCATGGTTTCTCTTATGTAAACCCCTTTTTACCCTCACCTGCATGTGAGTAAAAGGCATATGTAATGTATGGAGCTCCCAACCTAGTGGAGGTGGTTCAATTATGGAGCCAAGTTGAAACCAATCCAAAGAGATACAAAGGTGGATAGGTGGAAAGGTGTGAACATGAACCTCAATTGGTTCAAGGTGTTTTCCCCTAGGTCAACGGTTAGTTTATCAACCTCTAGATAAACTAACCATTAGTGTAAGATCATGATCATACCTTTTATTTTATTTCTGTTGGTTTCATGTTTATTTCATTATGGATGTATTTTCGTGATCACATAATTAATGAATTAACAAGCATGCAAGATGGAACTAAAATAAACTCGCCTATGCATAAATATTATCTAAGACATGGTTAATCACTTGAGTAATCCCACTTAATATTAATAAGAATGTGATAAAGATAAATATTCATAAAAGGATAAAATACCTCAATAAAATATTAAGTTGGTATAGCCTTCCATTACTTCGGTTGGAATCAAATCATAGTTCAAAGTGATTGACCAACCAAAGTTGGGGTGCTTTCAATTATCGGGGAATTCTAACATAAGGTTTTGGGTTGACTTAACTTGGTCCACATCAAGGGTCGACTACCAAAGTAGGACTTAGTGTAACTAAGAGGAAAAGGTTGAGGAAATATAAATTAATGATTTTAGTATTGAAGAGTCCACTCATTAGATCAAGGAACTATGAGTTAATACATTTGGAATTTAGAATACCTACCTAAAACCATTTGAGTTGCTTGGAAAACCAAAGTTGGGGTAATGAGAAGAGGAATATGGATCATTTCCACTAGGATATCCAAGCAATAGGATATTCTGAATCCAATGGTGAGGGGTATAGGGTTTTGATAAAATGGTATAGACTAATAAATAT
Source organism: Viscum album (assembly GCA_963277665.1). Lineage (NCBI taxonomy): Eukaryota > Viridiplantae > Streptophyta > Magnoliopsida > Santalales > Viscaceae > Viscum > Viscum album. The sequence continues at coordinate 1,539,321,699 of OY728135.1, read as the reverse complement.
AATATTTATTTATTTGCCTAAATTTTATTATATAAATTAAAAAATCTATGCTTATCTTATTTTTAGAAATGGAATTAAAAATGACATCAAACATATCACTACAATCCATACTAGAGAAGTAAAACCCTTCTCACCATCACAAATTTCCAATAATGGAAAATGCGTTTACGCGTCATCCTTCACCATGAAAGGAAATTGTATGTAATGAAAGAGACTTTACCAGTTGTTCCTAGAAATAAGGAAAGTTATGAAGAATTTTCTCTCTATGATAAACATATGAATGATACTAAAAATGTTTAGTATTTCATGTTATCATCCATGTACAATGAGATTTTGAATTATCATGAGGATATGTATGTCTATAGCTGATGTATCACCTTTAGGATCTATATCAAGAGAAGTAAATATAAGAGAGGTATGAGATCACCAATGCTTTGTTCACAACTAATCTTGGAGATTTTGTGCACGTTGGGCCTCATGTATTCAATCTTATCGGCTATATTGAACGCCTGGACATATTAGGGATTAAATTCCTAGATGAGTTTCATACAGATCTCATACTTTAATAACTACCTAAGACATTATCTAGCTTTATTGTGAATTATAATATGATAAATAATGAGAAGATTCTTTCAGAACTTATTACTTTAATTTGATAACTGGATAAGGACATGGGGAATGATAAACTCATAGTCTTTATGATGAATAAGAAAAAGAAGGATAAGGAAAATGTAATGTCTCAGATTTTTTGTGTATTATTTTTAAATATTATATGGAATTATTACGAGACTGGGCACAAAGAAGACACATCATTCTGAGGCCCAGTGAGCCCGGAATGGTGGTTTGAACTTTTTTAAGTTAAGTGAGTCGGCTTATGTGCGCGGTTGTGGCAGTTTCTGAACAGATGTCCGAATTAAAAATCTGAGGGCACCATTACATCTGGGACGACGAATTTACCTAAAAATGGGTCTAACCTTGACTGGAATAGGTCAAGGGTAAAAGTTAATTTTCGGACATTTTTATAAAAATAAAATAAAATTCATAAAGTTTATTTTATTTTATTTGGAAATATTCACTACAGCACAATGATGTGGAATATATTTCGATAATTAATTTCATGCCATAATCACTCTCAAATAGCAGCGCTGAATCATTAATGCCACATCATAATGACAGTGACTCAGTGTAACAGAATGTTGAAATGCATTCCCTCCTTTTTATAGGTTAATAGAATGTTTCTAGTTGACAGAAGGTGGAGAGAAGCTCTGGAGAATCCGTGGAGCTTTGGAGAAAAATCTCGATGACGAACAATGATGAATCAAAGTTGTGGATCGCTGCACCAAAGAAGTTGAAGGATCTCAACGACGATGGCAGCACGACCCCTTCGTCAGCGATCGATCCCTTCTTTAGGTAGGGGTTGTTATTTCAATTCTTCTTCCATGTTCTTGGATTAAACGTCGAATGTGTACCAACCCACGAACAGGTTGATCCGCGGATTCATATGTTCTTGCATGAGGGTTTGTATTGGGTTGATCTTGGGGAATTAATCCATGATAGTTTATTGTTTTAATTCTAATCTGTTTGATCCTACTAACGGGAGTGGATCAATGTTGTGACGAACGACGACGGAGGTTCGTTCCTCGTTTTTCTTTTGGATTTCTTTCCCTTTTTCTTTCCCTCTTGAATTCTTCATGTTCATCATGGGGCAATGAACAATGGATATTTTTGCATTTGTTTTGTGATGCAATGATCCCAAATTAGAGATCTGGCCTCGTGGCGACCTAGAAGAGGTGCGGCGGCGATGGCGGTGGACGAATCGACGTTGTTCGGGAATGATTGTTCTTCGACTGTTCTTCACGTGGATGATTAAAACGCATCTTCGAGGCTGATCGGAGGCCTAAGACCGACGGAATGGGATCCATAAGGTCAGGGCGACCTAAACCATGGAGTTTCAGGGTGATCGGATCATCAGAACAAATATCAGAGCATCACGGGAGGCACGCCGGTGAGAACTGTCATTTTTGGAAATTCCTGTGATACACGGCGTGTATCCAGATGAACACGCCATGTGGTATCAGCGGTGGAGGCTAGGGTTTCGGGTGTGAGACAGGTATCACACGGAATGTGACCCTGGTCACACGGCATGTTGGACCTTCCCTGAAGCTCAGCGTGTATTCTGAGAAGTACACGGACACAACATAAACTACACGACTTAGAAACATAGTGTGTAGACGCTACACGACATGGTAGAGGTGACTATGTGGGACTCGGCATGTATCTCGAGCGATACACGGACACAGGATTGAGTACAAATCTGTGTACTCCACCACACGGCCATACCAGGACGGCTACACGAGTTACCCCGTGTACCGGTTACACGGGGTGGCACACATGGGATAAAGCTGTGTATGGTCACACTGCCACGTACATAGATCCAGCCCCAGTTACTCGGACACAGCGTGTGATCTATACTACATTCCGTGTACTGACTTTCCTACATGACCAGCCTTCCGACACGGGTTGTAGTACATGGGCAGTACCCAGGGTCAGAGGACACGGTGTGTAACATTTCTACACGTTGTGTACTTATTAGTACATATCTTGATCTTCTTTTCCACCGTATCTTGGACATGTTTCATTTGGGTTAGTACCCCTTTTTCTCGTTCCCCTAAAGGTCGGGTATTGTTTCCTACTATAGGATTATGATCCCTTCAGCAAGACCTTCCAAGATAGAGTCAGGTATCCCTCTGAGAGGCCCAGAGCGAGATCCTCTATCCATTCTTGGACCTAGGTGGAGTCAGATATCAACATGACCACTTCCACAGGGCATTGATCCTCTACCTAGAAGGTGAATTCCTGATGAGTCACAGTATCCGCCACGGCCCTGGCAGTGATCCTCATCTATGTATCGTGATATTTTCCACTCTAGAGTGTGTTCTCTTGGAATGAGTGTATCTATCTCTCATGATCTTTCCCACTCATGAGTGTGTTCTCCCGAAATGAGTGTATCTATCTCTCGTGACCTTTCCCGATAGATAGTACTTCTCGGACAGACATCATCAGAGCTATCAGACTCATGGAGTGAGTTCTCCCAGATGAGTGCTTCGTGGAATCTTTGAAGTAAATCCCTGGTAGGGGTATGTCGTTGTGTGACTTGTCCCTAGACTATGGGTTTGGTATTTGAGTATATCTGGATATTTTCTGTTTCTCTTGCTATATATTTAGTAGACATATTTTGCAGAGCTGACTATGCCTTTCCTTTGTGTATTGCTTTGTGGTTTTCAGGGTCCTCTACTGAGTATTGTTATACTCATCCCTGCATGGGATTTTCCTAAAAGTGTCATGTCTTGTGTAGACGAGTAGTCTTTTGACAGGGTCTAGGGAAGACCAGGACAGGACCGAGCTTTCTGATTTCCCTACAGGCCTAGGCATTCCTATGGCTATGAGCAGCATTCCCAGTACCTCCTTGCATTTACAGTTTGGTCTTTGTAGTTTTCAGACTCTTCTTTTTGGTGGGCTTGTATTCTGGCCCAGTTTACTTTCAGTACTTTACTTTTTGTCGTACTCTATTGGTTGGGTTTAGTTATATGTATGCATTTTGTTCCCTAGTGTTTTTTTAAATTTCAGCATTGTGGGATTGGAGATGTGTGTGTGTGTACAGGTACTTAGTTAATGCCTCCCATGTTAGTAATATGCCTACTCAGTGCTAGTCACCAGCCCATGGCCTATTGGAGGCGGGCTTGGGGAGTCGCGGTGTGGGACCCACTGGGATGGGTCATGACAGAGTGGTATCAGAGGTGGTCGGTTCTACCTTAGGACCACAAGTCTATGAGGTTGGTTTGGGACAATAGTGTTAAGTGTTTCGAGCTCAACTTCCAGGCCAGAGACTCTAGTGTTGGTGCAGGCGGCCGACATATCCATACACCATGACTCTAATAACCTGATTTTCAACTTGGTACATGAAAACACTATTTGAGGGGAAATAATAGAATGGTACATGCATCATATAGTAATGGGTTGTGTTTTCCATGTCCTTTTTTTCAACTATCCAGATATACTCGTTAACCATGGTACATCTTGTTTCCTTACAGGATGCCTCCGCGATGCATACCCACTAGGATTCAGCAGCGTGATCACGAGGATGACCCCCTCAATAACGAGGCTTCGATATAGGGACCAGTTCCCCGGGCATTGCCTCCAGGTGGTGCACCTGCTATACCACCACCAGTGGAGAAGCCCATGGTACCTTCAGTACCGACCGATGAGGAGCGCAGGATGAGCATGCTCCATGAGTTCTAGAGACAGAGACCCCTCAGGTTCCGAGGAAATTCTGACCCTCAAGCAGCTGAGGACTGGCTTGAGGCAGTGACTAGAGTCTTCCATCTCATGAGGAAACCAGCGGACCAGATGGTGATCCTAGGAGCGATTCTTCTTCAGGGTTCGGTAGGTCGATGGTGGAGTCTGACCAGGAAGACTCACGATGAGGAGACTCTTTCATGGATGAAGTTTGATAGAATCTTCAGGGAGGATTTCTCTCTGGTTACTCTAAGAGAATTGTGCATCCAGGAGCTTCTTTAGCTCCAGCAGGGCAGTTTTACGATAGCTGACTATTCATCGAGGTTCACCAACCTCGCTAGGTACTTGATGGATATGGTCAGGGATCAATACTTCAGAGCTCAGACCTTCGATCGAGGTATAAGAAGGGACATCCAAGATAGTGTTGTGACTCTATGAATTTCGACTTATACTGGAGTGCTCGAGTGAGCCTTGGTGATCGAGAGCTTCTTGGAAGAGTAGAGGCAGTCGACGGCAGTTAGCAGCAGGCAGACAGGTGCGGAGACCTTGACAGCAGGGAGCTGACGTCAGGCACAGGGATCAGGACATGGGAGACATCATAAGAGGACCCAAGATAGAGGATCAATATTCTAGGGATCTTAGGTTGGATCCAGTCAGCCTAGGGAGAAGTGATGTTATACGTGCGATGGTAGGGTACATCTCGCTAGAGATTGTCCGACCTATCGAGCTGCTGACAAGGAGGTGGTGGATGGACCACCAAGGTAGAGGTAGAAAATGGATAAAACAGACTCTCCAGGAGGTGGACGTGGTAGAGGAGCTGGGAGAGTTGTAAGAGGTGGCAGATGCTTCGATTTACTTCCACCATTACCCCCAGGAGGTCAACACCTGGCTCAGGGAGATGGGGGATAGGGGTGAAGACAACTGCACGCGGTCGAGGCGTATGACTCAGGGACTCTAGGGATGATCCGAGGTATGATATATGTCTTATCTACCTTAGAAACCATACTTATAAACATAGGTGTCGGTCATTCCTTCATCGCCACATGTCTTGTGCAAAACCTTGAGATTCTGGTAGAGTCGTTGACTCGATCCTTATGCTTGGAGACACCTATGGGAGTAGACTCGATGATCACACACCTTTATAAACAGTGTGATATTATCCTTGGAGGCGAGAGTTTCAGTTGGAACCTATTGGTGGTAGCGTCAAGGCCTTACGATGTTATTCTCAGTATGGATTGGTTATCTTCGGTCCATGACTAGATTGAATGTTTTAGGCAAAGAGTGTGGTGTGTCTGCAGTGATGGGACGAGGTTTTCTTCTGTAAAAGAAAAGGAGACCCAGGTAGCATATAACGGTCTCATTCATAGTTGGGTGTAGCCGATCACTCATGATTTGGATATCCTTTCCCTCGGATTAGTAGATGTTATGAGCTCCCAGTTCCCAACAGTAGTGGCAGAATATGAGGACGTCTTTCCTGAAGATGTTCCATGACTACCTCCCTGTCGGGAAATCAACTTCTGCATCGACTTACACCCTGGGACAACACTGATTTCATCATCAGCATGTCATATGTATCCCGCAGAGCTTTGCGAGATGAGGGTGTAGTTAGAGGATTTGCAGAGAAAGGGTTTTGTAAGACCCAACTTTTCACCCTAGGCGGGCCAAGTCTTGTTTTCCAAGAAGGAAGACGAGAGTTTGAGGTTGTGTGTGGATTATCGATGCCTGAATCAGGTAACGGTGAAGAACAAATATCCACTGCTGAGAATCAACGACCTCTTCGATCAACTAAGAGGGGCACATTGGTTCTTGAAAGTTGACCTTCGATTATGTTATCATTAGTTTCGAGTACGGGATGAGAATATACCGAAGACGGCTTTCAGATGTCGCTACGGTCACTATGAGTACTTGGTGATGCCTTTCGGTGTGACAAATGCCCCCGTAGTGTTCACGGGACTAATGAACCGAATCTTACATCTATACTTAGATCGGTTTGTAGTGGTCTTCATCGACGACGTCCTTGTGTACTCAGTGTCAGAGGAGGAGCACACGAGACACCTGAAGATGGTTCTAGATGTACTCTGAGAGAACCAGCTTTATGGGAAGATCTCGAAGTTCCAGTTCTGAATTCAGGAGGTCCACTTTTTGGGACATGTCGTCCCAGCTGATGGTGTAGCTGTGGAACCATCCAAAGTGGAGGCAGTGTTAGCATGGGATCCACCTCGGAGCGTGATGGAGGTACGGAGCTTCCTTGGGTTGGCAGGATATTACCAGAGATTCATTCCTAATTTCTCACGAATATCAGCACTGATGACCACCTTAACTAAGAAGGGACAACCCTTCATATGGACGAAAAAGTTCCAGTAGGCTTTCAAGAAGTTGAGGCAGAGTTTGACAAGTACCCCGATCTTGAGATTATCGGAGGAGGGTGTCAGGTATGTAGTTTTCTGCGACGCATCGGAGACTAGGCTTGGTTGTGTCTTGACGTAGAGACAGGCGGTGATTATTTATGGTTCGCACCATCTTAGGCCACATGATCAGACCTATGCGACCCATGATCTCGAGTTGGCAATGGTAGTCTTCTCATTAAAGATGTGGTGACACTACCTTATGGGTGAGTGGTTTATCGTCTACTCCGACCACAAAATCCTCAAGTACATCTTCTTGCAGAATGATCTGAACCTGAGACAGAGGAATTGGCTAGAGTTCCTCTCGGACTATGATTTTGAGATCGTCTATACTCTTGGGAAGGAGAACAAGGTGGCGGATTCTCTTAGAAGAAGGTCAAGCTCGCAGCTGTTGAGTGAGGCGACAGAGCAGTTAGCTACATTGTAGTTTTCATTCATGGATAGAGAGGATGCAGCTTACCTACAGTCGATGGTTGTCACCCCTCCACTCTTACAGCGAGTTAGAGAGGCACAGCTTGGGGATATCGACTGTGAGGGTTTACATGCTCAGTTATCCATAGGTCATACTTTTGATGGATATTCACAAGGTGGGGAGCATGTACTTATTTTCAGAGGACACACTATTGTATCAGTGGAATTGCGAGAAGAGGTCCTGAGGAATTTTTATACATATCCCTTGGCGGTACATCCTGGAGTGGAAAAGATTTACCAGGATATCCGACGATTGTTCTGGTGGTCAGGCATGAAGAAGGCGGTAGAAGAGTTCATTTCTCGATGCCTTACATGCCAGCGGGTGAATGCTGAGCACCAGGTTTCAGTAGGATTAGCTCACCCCCTAGAATTTCTGGAGTGGAAGTGGGATAGAATATCGATGGACTTCTTGACAGGATTACCATGGATGTCCAAGGGTTATGATTTCATCTTGGTGATCATTGACCAACTCACCAAGTCGTCCCACTTCCTAGCTATCAGGGAGTAGAGATCTGTAGAGAGCTTGGGATGCCTCTACGTGCATGAGATAGTTCGGCTTCATGGCGTCCCTTCGACAATAGTCTCGGATCGAGATGCCCTCTTCACATCCCGGTTGTGGAAGGGATTACAGGAGGATTTTGGGACTCAGCTATGCCTAATCAGGTCGTTTCATCCCCATACTGATGGTCAGATAGAGAGGACCATCCAGGTTCTGGAGGATATGTTGCGGGCCTGTATCTTGGACTTTGGTCACAGTTGGGAGGACCACCTACCACTGGTGGAGTTTGCGTACAACAACAGCTTCCACTCCACCATTGGTATGGCACCTTTCGAGTCTTTATATGGGAGACCATAGTCACCGCTTTGTTGGACCGACCCCATAGAGTCATCACTCATGGGTCTAGAGTTGGTGCGAGCTACCACCGAGAAGGTATAGATCATCCGGGAGTGGATGAAGACTGCACAGATCTGGAAGAAGTCTTATGTTGACAGACGGTGGAGACCTATGGAGTTCTAGGATGAAGAACACATCTTTCTATGGGTCTCACCTCAGCGAGGGTTGTGGAGATTTGGCCGAGGCGGCAAGCTGTCTCCAAGGTTCATTGGACCTTTCCAGATACTGCGTAGAGTTGGCGAGGTGGCGTACCGCCTAGCTATTCCGTCACAGTTGCATAGGGTACATGATTTATTCCATGTGTCGCATCTGAGGAGGTACGGCATTACCCATCCCACGTCATCAACTGGGGTGAGCTGGACATCGAGGATGGGGTGACCTTTACTGAGTACCTGGTGGAGATTGAGGATCGGTAGGAGAGGATTCTTTGTGGGTGATCAATTCCCTTGGTGCATGTTCGGTGGCAGCACGGGAATCTTCAGAAGAGCACGTGGGAGTGGGAGACTCAGATCCGTGCCCAGTACCCACATCTTTTTTAGTAGCCTTTGTTTTGGATTTTCAGGGACGCAAATCCCCAAGGTGGGGAGAATGTAATATCTCAGATTTTTCGTGTATTATTTTTAAATATTATATGGAATTACTACGAGACCGGGTGCGGAGATGACACATCATTTCGAGTCCCAATGAGCCTAGAATAGTGGTTTGAACTTTTTTTAAGTTAAGTGAGTCGGCTTATGTGTGTGGTTGTGGCAGTTTTCAAACGGATGCCCAGATTAAAAAAAATGAGGGAATCGTTGCGTCTAGGACGACGACTCTACCTAATAACGGGTCTAACCTCGACCGATGTTGGTCAAGGTAAAAAGTTAATTTTCAGACGTTTTTATAAAAATAAAATAAAATTCATAAAGTTTATTTTATATTATATGGAAACATTCACTACAGCGCAATGATGAGGTAGCTGTTTTGATAATTAATTTCATGCCATAATCACTCTAAAATAGCAGCACTGACTCATTAATGTCGTAGTGTAATGATAGTGACTCAGCATAACAGAATGTTGAAACATTTTCCCTCCTTTTTATGGGTTAATAAAATGTTTCTCATTGGCAGAAGGTGGAGAGAAGCTATGGAGAATCCATGGTGCTTTGGAGAAAACTCTCGGTGATGAACGACGATGAATCAAAGTTGTGGATCGTTGCACCAACGAAGTTGAAGGATCTCGGCGACGATGGAAGCGCAACCCCTTCATCAGCAATTGATCTCTTCTTTAGGTAGGGTTTGTTATTTCAATTATTCTTCCATGTTCTTGGATTAAATGTCGAACGCGGACCAACCCACAAATAGGTTGATCCACAGATTCATACGTTATTGTAGGAGGGTTTTTATTGGGTTGATCTTGGGGAATTAATTCATGATAGTTTATTGTTTTGATTCTTCTCCATTTGATCCTACTAACGGGAGCAGATCAACCCCATGACGAATGACGGTGGAGGTTCGTTCCTCATTTTTCTTTTGGATTTCTTTCCCTTTTTCTTTCCTTATTGCGTTCTTCACATTCTTTATGGGGCGACGAACAATGGATCTTTGCGCATCCGTTTTACAATGAAATGATCCCAAATTTGAGATCCAACCTCATGGAGACCTAGCGGAGGTGTGATGGCGATGGCAGTAGATGAATCGACACGGTTCGTGAATGATCGTTCTTCAACCGTTCTTCGTGCGGATGATCAAAATGCATCTTCGAGGCTGATCGGAGGCCCAAAACCTATGGAATCGCTCCATAAAGTCGGGGTGACCTAAACCATGGAGTTTTAGGGCAATCAGATCTTCGAAACGAAGATCGGAGCATCATGGGAGGCACGCCGGTGAGAAGCATTGTTTCTAGAAATTTCTGCAATACACGACGTGTATCTAGATGAACATGTTGTGTGGTATCAGCAGCGACGACTAGGGTTTTGGGTGTCAGATAGGTATCACACGGCATGTGACCCCAGTCACACGACGTGATGGACCTTCCTCGAAGCTCAGCGTGTATTATGAAAAGTACACAGACACGGGATGAACTACACAGCTTCAGAACACGGCGTGTAGACCCTATGCGGCATGGAAGAGGCGACTACGTGGGACTCGGTGTGTATCTTGGGTGATACACAGACACGGGATGGAGTACACAACCATGTACTCTACCACACGGCCAGACCAGGCCGGCTAAATGGGTTACCCCGTGTACCGATTACACGGGGTGGTGCACACGGGATAAAGTCGTGTACGGTCACACAGCCACGTACACGGAGCCGACCCCAGTAACTCGGACATGGCGTGTGATCTATACTACATGTCGTGTACTAACTTTCCTACATGACCCACCTTACGACATGGGTTGTAGTATATGGGTAGTACCCAGGGTCAGAAGACACAGCGTGTAATATTTCAACACGTCGTGTAATTATTAGTACATGGATTGATCTTCTTGTCCACCGTATCTTGGACATGTTTTGTTTGGGTTAGTGCCCCTTTTTATCGTCCCCCTAAAGGTCAAGTATTTTTTCCTACTACAGGAGTATGATCCCTTCAGCAGGACTTTTCGAGATAGAGTCAGGTATCCCTTCGAGAGGCCCGGAGAGAGATCCTCTATCCATTCTTGACCCTAGGTAGATTCAGGTATCAACATGACCACTTCCACAGGGCATCGATACTCAACCTAGCAGGTGAATTCTGGATGAGTTGCGATATCCTCCAAGGCCCTAGAAGTGATCCTCATCTGTGTATCGTAATCTTTCCCACTCATAAGTGTGTTCTCCCAGAATGAGTGTATCTATCTCTCATGATCTTTCCCACTCAGGAGTGTGTTCTCCCAAAATGAGTGTATCTATCTCTCGTGACCTTTCCTGACAGACAGTACTTCTCGGACGGACATCATCAGAGCTATCAGACTCATGGAGTGATTTCTCCTAGATGAGTACTTCGTGGAATCTTTGAACTGAATCCCTAGTAGGGGTATGTTGTTGCGTGACTTGTCCCTAGACTACGGGTTTGGGATTTGAGTATATCTGGATATTTTCTGTTTCTCTTTCTATATGTTCAGTAGAAATATTTTGTAGAGTTGATTGTGCCTTTCCTTTGTGTATTGATTTGTGGTTTTCGGGGTCCTCTACTGAGTATTGTTATACTCACCCCTGCATGGGATTTTCTCGCACGTGTCGTGTCTTGTGTAGATGAGCAGCCTTTTGACAGAGTCCAGGGAGGACCAGGATAGGACCGAGATTTCTGAGTTCCCTATAGGCTGAGGCATTCCTACGGATACGAGCAGTAGTCCCAGTACCTCCTTGCGTTTACAGGTTTGACTTTTTAGTTTTCGTACTCTTCTTTTTGGCGGGCTTGTATTCTGGCCCAGTTTACTTTCAGTACTTTACTTTCTGTCGTACTCTGTTGGTTGGGTTTAGTTGTATGCATGCATTTTGTTCCCTAGTGTTTTTTTTACATTTCAGCATTGTGGGATTGGAGATGTGTGTGTGTGTGTGTGTGTGTACAGGTACTTAGGCAATGACTCCCATGTTAGTAATATGTCTACTCGGTGCTAGTCACCAGCCCCTAGACTATTAAAGGCGGGCTTGGGGAGTCGCGGCATGGGCCCCACTAGGATGGGTCGTGACAAAAAAAATTCCCGAGACTTATAAATAGTCTAAAGCTCTTAAGCACCATCCTACAAATAAGAAGAAGATCCAGAGGCATGGTAAGGAAAAGGAGGCAGTATGTTTTGCATGTGGAAAGCCAAGACACTGGAAGAAGAACTGCACCCAAAAGCATGGGGAAGTTAAAGGTTCATTTATTATTGATTGAAATCTTTCCATATCTACATATTGAGTATTAGATACAGTTTTTGGTTCTCACATCTATATCCAAATGCAGGAATCAAGTAGATTCTATAAGATTTCCAGAGGAGAGGTGGATTTGTGAGATACCAATGGTGTGAGGTTGGATGTTATAGCAATTGGTGACTACCACATTTCATTACCAATGGGAATGGTTTTGGTTTTAAGATATTGTTATTATGTAACTACAGTTACCAAAAACATAATTTTTGTGTCATATTTAGATGCATATGGGTTTATTTTCAAGTTTGGAAATAAAAGTTATTTATTTTATAAGGAAAACATATGTTATGGTATAGCACATTTAAATAACAGTCTTTATGTATTAAATTATGAAAACCAAGTGTTGGTAATCGATAATTAATCAAGTTCACACGACTCATATAACACCCATCTTTGGCATCACCGTCTTGGTCATGTAAATGAGAAGTGTTTGAAAAAGCTTTGTCAAGATGTTTATTTAGACTCTTCTGAGATAAAACCACTTTATAGATGTCATGCTTGTTTATAAGGGAAAATGACCAAACCACCATTTGGTGGAAATGGTGTAAGGGCCACAGATCTTCTAGGATTGGTACATACTAATGTGTGTGGACCATTTCTAGTAGAAGCTAGAGGTGGATATTCTTACTTCATAACTTTTACTGATGACTTGAGTATATATGGATATATTTATTTGATGAGGTATAAGTCTATGTCCATTGATAAATTCAAGGAATTCAAGAATGAAGTAGAGAATCAGCTTAGTAAAAAGATAAATAAGCTTCAATCGGATCTAGGTGGTGAATATCTTAACTAAGAGTTCATTGACTTTCTATGGGAGTTTGGGATTATATCTCAACTCACTCCACCTTATACACCATAGTGGAATAGTATTAGTGAAAGGAGGAACTGTACCTTGTTGGACATGGTAAGGTCGATGATGATTGTTAGGCAAAAATCCCTCAAGGCATCATTGAAGCATTTTTGAGTTGATTGTGTTTTTTGACAAAGTGGGCCTCCATGTTGTGTTTATTGACAAATCAGACTATGATGTATGAGTGTATTGACAAAGGGGGTTTACATGGTGATTTTTCGGGTTCAAGGGATGCTTCCAACAATCCATGATTGATTGAAGAATCTCGACAAAGAAATGGAAGATCTAGAGGCGGTACAAAAAGAGCAGATATAAGGTGGCGCTGTTTTCCAGTGTTTGCCAAATTTTTGGGCCTGAAAATCGGAAAATGGAGAGATGTGTTTTTGGAAAAGGGAGGAGCACACAAAATTGGAGTGGTGCGCGAAAAAATAATGCGGGGCGTGAAAAATCGTCGTGGTGCGTGAAAAATATAGTGGCGCGTGAAAAATCAGTGTGGTGCGCGAAATATCAGTGCGGTGCATGGAAAAATAAAGTGTTGCACGAAATATTTTCCCGGTGTGCGAAAAAGGAAAGTGATGTGTGAAATAGTGGGATGAAGTTTTTCGTGAAAAAGGTGTGTCGAGGTCCAAAGCATGAAATTTGGAAAAGGCATGAAGTGTGCGAAATATTGGAGCAGTGCGTGAAAAATGGTGTTGTGCGGAAGATTTGTTTTTCACGCTCGAAGTGGATTATGCGCTCAAGGAGGGTTTTTCACGCTGGGTCAATTTTGCCTATAAATATGAAGTGACCCCCCTCCATTCAGGAGAGCTCAATAATTAGAGATTATCCGAGCTCTGGTGCGCAAAATTGGAGTGCACAAGTGAGTTGCACGAAAAGAAGACTGTTGCGCGAAAATTGAATTTCGCGCAAAAGTGGAGAATTCCGTGCAAGGCGGTGTAGAGGCTGTGCGTAAAAGCTGTTTCCCGTAAAATAATTTGTTGTGCGTAAAAGGAGTGTTGTACATAAAATGGTTGTTGTGCGAAAAGTTAATTTCACGCAAAAGCATGGAATTACGCGCAAGGCCTAATGAAGGTTGCGCGTAAAAATTGGGGTTTCCCGGTACACCCGATGCAAAGAGAGATTCATCTGCGGGTGAAAGTTGGATGTCAACAGAGCATCTATCAATAGTTAAGGATGCAGATTTCATTAGTGATAATGAAGAGACCTATAGGTCTATAAACTGTGAGTGGATCTTCTGAAGAAGCAGTGAGCACACTTTAGTTGAGAGAGCAATGAGCTTTCATATTGTGAATGGTTGTAAACCCGGAGGTACATTGAGTCCACTCCGAACTTGTAAACAGCAGTGAGCTTATATTGGAATTGGTACATCAACACACTGTCGGTATATTATCCTTGGACATAGCCCAGTGAGGGTGAACCAAGTAAAAATCGATGTGTCATGTGCATGCTTTAAGGTTTGTTCATACTCTGCATCAGGAAGGAGAGAGAAGAGGGTTTTGTCTAACAGAAAAACAAGATCAAAAGGGGCAGTCGTTTTAATCTGTCATACCCTGATTCACCCCCCCTCTTAGGGTATCTATCCTAGTGAACCTAATAATGATTCATGCAGATATTTCGTTATCCTTTTAGAGATATGCATTACAAACTAAAGCATACACATTAAACCGAGTACCAACTAAAGTAGAAAATGGAATTCCCTTTGAGTTATGGAGTGGAAAGAAATGCATTTTATCACATACACGTGTATGGGGTTGCAAAGCATTTTTTAAGGATTTATCAAGAAAAAAACTAGCACCCTAGGGCATGAATTATATCTTTATAGGGTATCATAAGGAAATAAAGGGATGCTTTCTATACAACCCCTCAGATAATAAAGTGATTGTCACCAGACAAGCCATATTTCTTGAGAGGGATCACATCCTCAAAAAGGATAGTGGGAGAAATAATGAATTCGGTGAAGTTTATTCCCAAGATACACAAGAGTTAGTATAGAAATAGATTCCACAGATCCCTGTGGAAGTAGTTCCTGAAAAACAAGTACTGCATAGGAGTGTAGGAGAGGTAAGCGAACCAGAGAGATAGTTTTCTAGTCACCAAGAATGGTGACTCATTATTGGTTGAAAATGATGAACCTATCTCCTACAAGAAGGTATTATATATCTCAAAAGCTTCAAGATGGCTAGAATATATGAATTCTGAAATGTATTCCATGTATTATAACCAAGTTTGGGTTATGGTCGATACACCAGTTCATGTAAATCCTATTGGATGTAAATGGGTATTCAAGAGGAAACTGGACATGGAAGGTAAAGTAAGTATCTATAAAGCAAGGCTAGTGGATAAAGGGTTCAAAAAGAATCAAGGAATTGACTAATATGAAACCTTTTTGCTAGTTTCCATGTTTAAATCCATCAGAATCATACTTGCTATAGAAACTTACCAGGACTATGAGATTTGGTAGATGGATGTCAAAATTACATTTGTTAACGGGAACCTTCAAGAATATGTTTATATGACATATCCATAAGGGTTTGTGACTCCAAGTGATTTCAAAAGGATTTTCAAGTTACATAGATCCAATTATGGATTGAAGAAAGCATCCAGGTCATGGAACATTCAATTCGATGAATCCATAAAATAATTTGGTTTTATTGAGAACGAATGTGACCAGTGTGTTTACAAGAGGTTTATTGGGAATGTGTTTGTTATCCTGGTAGTGTATGTTGGTGACATATTACATATTGGAAATGATATACTAGTCTTAAAATCTGTTAAGGACTGGTTAAAAAATTGCATCTCTATGAAGGAATTAGGTGAAGCAACCTACATTCTATGGATCAATATTATTCATGATAGATCCAAGATACTGCTTGGACTAAGTAAAAGTACATATATTGACCAGATACTAAAGATATTTAGTATGAAACAATCCAAGAGGAGACTGGTTCTAGTGTCACACGGTTTACATCTTTCTAAGAAAATTTTTCCTCATACACAACATAAGAATGATAGAATGAGTAAGATATCATACGCTTCTATGATAAGATCAATCATGTATACCATGTTATGTACTAGACTTGATGTTGCCTATGCATTGAGAATAGAAGGAAGATATCAAGAAGATATAAGAGAACGGCATTGGATTTTTGTTAAGGTTATCCTTAAATATCTGATAAGAACTAAGGATATGTTCCTGGTGTATGGAGGAGATGAGGATCTAGTCATCATAGGTTATACTGACGGTAGTTTTTTAGACATATCAAAATGATATGAAGTTGAAATCAGGATATGTTATCTATGTCAATAGAGGAGTTGTGAGCTGGAAGAGTTCAAAGCATCTATTTGTCACTGATTCTACAGCAGAGTTCAAGTATATAGTGGCTTTTGATGAAGCCAAGTAAGACGTTTGTATTTGGAACTTTTTCCAGGAGTTTGATGTGGTACTTAGAAGTAGAGACCCTATCACATTGTATTGTGATAATACTATAGTGGTGGCTCTTACAAAAGAGCCAAGGTCACACCAATGAACAAAGCATATACTTCAGAAGTATCGACTCTTGAGGGATTTCTATCAGAGAGGTAAAGTTGTAGTGAGAAGAGTACTCATGTAAAAGAATGTGGTAGAACCCTTGACTAAAGACCTATCTCAGTAGAAGCATGAGTATCATATGAGAGCTAGTGGACTAAAGGTTTTTAGTAGGTTGGCTCTGGTGCAAGTGGAAGTATGTTGGAGTTGGTTCCCTAGAACCAAATTCTTTATACTTTATGATAAACATGTATTCATTGTTTTGAATATTAATAAACTACTTATCATGTCATGATTGTTCTTCTGTGTAACATAGTATGTGATAATGTCCTAAGATTATCTTTCACACTAAAAGTTCATAGCAGTTCCCCGCTATGATGAGAACCTGAAAGTGTTATGACACTATTATTGAATAAATAGTTTATAGTCTGATGATTTCATTTGAGGGACACAAATGATACATGATATCATGGGTGGAGAATCATATGACTTTAAGGAACATTCTCATTGTGTATTCCCTTGGTAATATCCAGTAGGATATTATGAAAATGAGACCCGCCAGTATGAAATCTACATTTATATGTGTCATTGGATATTTCTATATGTGGAAATGTGTATTGGTTCTTAGAATTTAAGATTATTATTAATGAGTATTATGAGTCATGCACTTAGATGTATTGACAAAAATCATGACGACAGATGTTCATAGAGAGGTAGGATACGTTGGTGCATCACGAGTAATATTGCATTAATGAATAATGAGAGAAATGATTTATACCTTATGTTCTTTAATGGAAGTTAATATCTCAGGACCTTTGATGGAAATGATATAGCATAAATAAATCCATGGCCATGGTGTTCTATAAGCAGGTTCAATTTATGAAAAGTCAAGGAAATAGATATCGAGTATATAGGTTGATGGCATTGGCATGCAACCTGCTCAATTTGAGATATTGTGGTAAAGTAATTATATTACACAGTAATCATTTGTATGAGGTGACATGTCGTTGTGTGATGATAGATGGTCATAGCAAGGTAGGATATGTTGGTGCGTCACGATTAATATTGCATTAATTAATAATGCGAGAAAGGATTTATCCCTTATGTTCTTTAATGGAAGTTAATATCTCAGGCCTTTTGATGGAAATGATATAGCATAAATAAATCCATGGCCATGGTGTTCTATAGGCAGGTTCAATTTTTGAAAAGTCAAAGAAAGAGATATCAAGTATATAGGTTGATGGAATTGGCATGCAACCTTCTCAATTTGAGATATTGTGATAAAGGAATTATATTACACAGTAATCGTTCGTATGAGGTGACATGTCGTTGCGGCATTAACCTTTTTCTCTATGGGTGCCTTGGTGTATTGCTAGACACTAACCTTGGACTTTAGACTGTTTCACCTAATATCATTGAGAAAGAGGGCTAGAGGGTCACACACTAAGTGTATCCAGAATCTCAGTTAAATAATATATTATTATTTATTATTTAACATGTTGAATAAATATTATTCTCGTACGTGGTTTAATAATTATTTATATATTCTTGACTGCATATAAATATTTATTTTCTATTTAGAAAATATAATATTTATTTATTTATTGGTGAATAATACAGTGATATTTATTTAATAAATAAGTGGACATTATTCAAGGTCTAATAAATATTGTGGAGGAATGGAGGACCAAGTTTAATGGTCCGATGAGAAATAATAATATTGAATATTATTTTATTAAATAATATTTAATTATAATTCTCAATTTAAGCGCATGTTGAGAAATAATAATATTAGTATTATTATTTAACATGGGGATTTTCTAGGATTAAATAAATAATTAAGGGTAATTGTGAAATTATTTTATTTTAACCCTAGTGATATAAATACTCAATTATGTTATTTTCTTAAGACTGGACAATTCATTTTGTGTGTTATGCACAAAAATCTTGGAGAATCCTCTCAAGCTTAGAGATCTCCATTTCTCCAAGAACACTCCCAAGAACAGAGAACAATCCTCCTCCACTGGATCAAGAAGAACGCTTTGGAAGCGATTCTCGAGGCGATCAAGGCGAATGACGCAAGCGCAAGGATCTTCCATGCTAGCACCTGGAGACTCCTTAGGTGACATCTGAAGATCCTTGGAACACGTGTGGATCACTGCTAGAGGAAATCTATACTTGATTTCTACAATGCAATAACGGTGCACCGTAGATATATCATCGGACTCATAAATAAAGAAAGAATTTCTTAGAGGTAATTCTTTATCCAATTAAATCAATTATAAACAATATTTGTTGATCTCCTCTCTCTTGGTTCCGATGCAATTCTTTATTGTTTATTTCCTTGACTCAATTTTGTGGATCACGGCATTCATCGTCGTATAAATCTTGGATTGATCATCAATTATGAAAAAATTAAAGTTGGGCACCGCACATCACATGCTTTTGCTGCACCCGGAACCTACAAAAGTCACAACAAGTCCAAGAGGGGTTACCCTAAGGCACTCCAAATCATCAGTCATAATGAGTCTGAAGGGGCTACGCCAAGGCACTCCAAATCGTGAATCATAATGAGTCTAAGGGGGGATACCCTAAGGCACTACAAACCGTGAATCATAATTTTAACTCATGGGGGATTTCCCCCACGATGTTCCAAATAGTGTGTCATAATCAAAACCCATGGGGGATTTCCCCACAATTTCACAAACCATGTGTCATAATCTGAACCGTTTTTTATCATACCCAATAAGCAACCTAATTAGCAATTCTTTAAATACATTTACAACATGTCTCGCATACAACCACTTACCTTGGATCCTAGAGAGTTCTCTAAGAATCCCAAACTATTCACCCATTAGCATTTCCTCATTCCCGAACACCCCTAGGGTCACCCTTTTCATTGCCCATTTAATTTCACAAGTCAAGCACGCCAAAAGTGGTGGCTAAAGTATAGGTCACACACAAATATATGGTCACATATTAAGTCTAAGGCCCCCTTAGGGTCGCCTATTTGATTTTCCAACTCACCTTCCATGGTTGAGCACACCACATGGGTGGCCAATAGTTCGGTCTAAGCTCATTAATGAACTACTCATGGCCCGTGGAGAGGTTACATTTCATAGTTTAGGTCCCACGACATTTATTTATAATTTTAGGTCGAATGTGTGGTATATCGATGTGACCACACATCATAATACAATGGAAAACTGTGAGACTTTAAGGGAAAGGCTTATAAACAACCTACCATATAGTCATAGACGTCCACTCATCCAATATTAGCCTTTGATTTGAGCTAAATCGGTAGAAATCAAAAAAAAATAGAAGAAAACCCTAGAAATAGGACATATTAGATAAAAATGGTGAGAGGTAGATTGAAATCAAAATAAACCTAAAAAAAGAAGAGGTGGGAGGTTTATCTTACCACTAGCTTCCAATTGCAATGAACGACACCTGAATCCATTGACAGATGAAGGGGAAACCTCCATAGAAGGGGGGAAATGGTCAAGGAGGAGGGAGTGCCATACGTTGCTAAGAAGGGGAGACCTCTCCCTATTTTAAAACACCTCCCACAAATAAATAATGTAATCAAAACGTAAAAAAAGTGAACATGAGGGTTTCGTGGCATGAACTAGTTATTCACGCCGTGAGTTTTCGTGGAAGGGGAGCTTCTCTCCTAAGCCCATTGATTTTCACTGCGTGAAGCAATGTTTCACGCCCGGATTGAATTGCATACCTATATGTTCCTCCCGAAACCATTTTCAAGACACTCCCAACCCCTGTAACCCTCACAACTGACCAAAATACACATGTTCCAGCAAAATCCAAATGGATTCACACCTTATAAACGGATAGGGTTTTACCATATTGAAGGTGGTAATTTTGATACAATTTAAAATGTCATGTTTCTCAGTTTTTCTAAGTAAACTAGGAGGCATTTAAAGCGTCCATTAAATTTGTTAAATTGTAGATCAATTAAAAAATTCTGGTTTTATCAGTGTTTTTTTGGAACTGATAAAAGGTGTCTTCATCAACACTACTTTTATCTGTTCTCTTTTTAGCACTGATAAAAGTCCTCTTTATCAGCGCTAAAAAATATGCTCATAAAAGTAAGGTTTATCAGTGCTAATAAAAAAATTTCATCCCTCACCACTCATCGCACCACCTTTATTAGTGGTTGACGGCACCCCTTTATCAGCACTCCCCCTCCCTCCCTCAACTTTATTAGCACTCATTGGACCCTTTTATCGGTACTCCCTCACCAACTCGTCTGCTCTTGCCTTCATCTGTGCTCACTAGCCTTGCCACCTATGCATGTTTGGCTGAATTTGAACCTGAGACCTCCACCTCCACCCCCATGTGCCATTACAACTCCATATATTGATATATGATTATTTTTAGTATGTTTGTATGTGTGTGTTCATTTGTGTGTGTTTATATTTATATTTATGTGTGTGTGATCATATTTATATTTATATATTTATATATAATTATATATATTCATATAATTATTTTTCAATACATTTATAAAATATTTGTGTGTGTGTTTATATTTATATATGCATATGTGTGTGTCTATATATAAATATAAATATCAATATTTATATTTATATTTATTTACGTATATTATATGTTAGTATTTATTTATATTTATTAAAATATATACATAAATATATATTTGTATGTTAATATAGACACACACACGTGTATATTTATATATAATATTACATATACATATGTATAGGTATATACATATTCATACATTTTTATAAAATAAATAAAATGGATAAAAAAAATTAAATAAAATGAATATTTATTTTTTATTGGCATATGGTTTATATATTTAAGAAGACATTTTGTGTGTAAATATATTTAAATATTTATTCATACAATTAATTTTTTTTATGTAAATATATTAATATATATATATATATATATATATATATATTTATAAATAACAGTACAATATGAAAAACAATGACGGTGATTTTCCCGATCAAGAATACACTCTTAAACAAAAAAAACTCATTTTGAAGAACTTTCAGTCTCCACCGAAATTCAGTCTCCACCGAAAAAAACAAGAATACACTCTTAAACGAAATACAAATCTCATAAAATATTAAAAAAATTAGGATATTACAACTAAAAACTCATTTTGAAGAACTTTCAGACCCTTTTTGGCCTCAAAAAAACAATGACGGTGATTTTCCCGATCAACACGACGTAGATCTCTTCGTAGACTTCGATTTAATATCTCGTGGAGCCCAAATGAAGATCTAGATCAAAAGCTATGATCATTTGATGTTCAAGTCTTGCTTTCAACTTATTTAAATATATTAATTAATTTTTAAATTTTCCCCATCACCAAATTGTTATTAAATGTTTATTATTCAATAACAATTAACAAATTATTAATTAATATTATTTTTTTAATTATTTTTAAACCATTTTCACTATATATATTATATATTAATTATAAATACATATTTAGTATTATAAAACATATTTATGAAAATATATTTTATTTATATCAATATAAATATATTTATATATTAAAATATGATCTTTAATAATATTTTTTTTATGAAGGGCACCTTTTATTAATGCAAAACATTGATAAATTTTCCCTTTATCAATGTTAAAAAAACGTTAATAAATATATTTTTTATCAATGCTAAGAAAAGTGTCGATAAAGGGGTGCTTTTATCTATGATTTCTTTAACGTTGATAAAATTACCCCATTTATCAGTGCTTTTTTTAATGTTGATAAAGGGTAACACTGATTAAACGCGATTTTGTAATAGTATTTTTTGCATGTAAATGGATTTTTTTCCCTGATCATTTTCTATGAATGATGTCTTCCATAATATCGTCTAAGGTCTTTACCTGTATAATTAAAAAAAACCCGATTTAATGTGTTGATATGTTATACTTTTTGATTAACTATGAATAACGTGTATAAGAGGACTTCAGTTTTGATTTTTTAAACATGAATTGGAAGTTGTGTGTTGCTTTGTTGAATTGGTTCTTTATTTATGTGTTGGGCTTCATCAACTTTAGATTTTTAATAAGTCAAAATCATGTTTTTCTAATTCCCCGGGTATGTTTTTAAAGTTGAATTATAACCTTTTCCCCTTTTGCTTCCAACTATAAGAGATATAGACACATGACCACAAACATTGTGGGGTACATCAATAGTGTTTTCAAGGGGATTCACAAGTTACCTATAATTGCCCTAGTTCAGGATACATTGTATCAGTGCGTGAAGTACTTCATTGATAGACAAAAACTAGCCTCGGACGGGATTCAGCAAGGGCTAAGGTACAAAAGACACTTTCAACGTGAGATTGAAAAGAATATTGAAGAAGCTTCTGGTTATCATGTATGTCTTTTCCCTCGAGAAGACTCTCTATTTGAAGTTCAAGAACATTCGAACCCCATCACAAATAGCATCAGTGAAAAAATGCTGGTATTACTGGAAGCGAGGCAATGTCAATGTGGAAACTTTCAGGTTTTTCGATTTCCATGCACACATGTCATCACAGCATGTGCATCTGTGAACATATTATGGGAAGCATATGTTGATCCAGTGTACCAGATGGACACAATTGCTAACTGTTATGTTGCACCATGGATGTCTATTTGGGAGTTTCAATATTTCTCAATACCCTAAGTCCAGCCGATAGTGATACCTGACATCAATAGGTTGTGTAAACGAGGGAGACCAAAGTCCAGTAGGATGCAGAATGAGATGGATTGGCCTAAAAAATAAGGGCAAAATTTGAGATGCGCCATATGTCATCAAGGTCATAATCGAAAATGATGTCTTAACATTGCTGGATTGAGTTCACACTCTCAGCCACAATGACTTATTGTCTCTTATGTGATCTTCTAATATTGTTAATTGTATGGTGTTATTATAAGATTCTTCATTTTGCATAATTATTTGTCATCACCAAATACTTTTACAATTAAATAACAATAAGTCTTTCATATTCACATTAAAAGGAATATGACAAGTGCATTTGATGTGACATTAATGCATAAACATCTCATATCTTGCATTCTACAAGTCATAACATTCTGCTGATCATAACGTTATATTTACATTTTACACTTACGACTCATTTCATTTTTTTACATATAGATAGATGATACCATACTACTCACTGAGCAGGCTAGGCATGTTTCCCAAGTCGTGCTAGACAATGGTAATGTTCAAGAGATCAGGGTGCGTCGAGCGCACCGTTTTCATCACACGCCGCCTCCACTGGTCATTATGTCATACCTGCGTCGTGCTGGCTTCTACGACATTGTAGTATCGGATTTCACATTTGTTGACCATCACCTGCTTGGTGCCCTTATGGAGAGGTGGAGACCAGAAACACACACATTCTACCTGCCTGAATGAGAGATGATCATCATCCTTGAGGATGTGGCAGTGCTTCTCGATCTTCCTATCCAGGGGGAAGCCGTTATTGGACCCACACGTGCATCTTGGTCTGACCTTGTTCAAGGATTGTTAGGCGTCGACATTTTGGGCGACCGTAGGGCTACAGATGGCAGATCGATATCTATGACCTGGTTGGATCAGCAATTTGGACAGTTTTGACATATACCTGATGATGCTGACTACCAGACTATCATACGTTATGCTCGTGCATATATATTACGGCTCATTGGAGAGATCATGTGTGATGATCACTCGGGGATGCATGTGCACATGATGTATCTAGGCCTACTAGAGGACTTTGATCAAGCTGGGACGTACAACTGGGATCAGGTTGGGACGTACAGCTAAGGCTCGACCTACTTGGCATACACATACAGATCACTATGCACGGTATGCCGCAAAGACCGCACACACACACACATAATATTACATATATATTTGTATAGGTATATACGTATTCATACATTTTTATAAAATAAATAAAATGGATAAAATTTTATTTTAAATAAAATGAATGATTTTTTTTTATTGACCCGTGCTTAATATATTTAAGAAGACATTTTATGTGTAAATATATTTAAATATTT
The DNA here is from genome assembly GCA_963277665.1 of Viscum album. Lineage (NCBI taxonomy): Eukaryota > Viridiplantae > Streptophyta > Magnoliopsida > Santalales > Viscaceae > Viscum > Viscum album. The sequence continues at coordinate 1,539,297,341 of OY728135.1, read as the reverse complement.
ATTTGTACAATTAAATGTTTTATATGTAAATATATGAAAATATGTATATATTTATTTATGCACATGAGCCTCAGCTCAGTTGGTAAGGTTTCTCTAAGTGCATCCACGAGACCCAGATTCAAAACCAGACAGAGGCATAATTCAGGAGGGGGGTACTGTAGCAGTACTGTAGCAACTACTGTAGGAGCCGAAACTATTCACCTTGGGCCACCGGTTTGGGCTTGGAGTCCTTAAGGCCTTCGGACCACCCAAGTCTTCGGGTCAGTAAAGCTTTTGGGCCACCTTCAAGGCCTTCAGGCCACTTCAAGGCCTTTGAGCCACCTCAAAAAGACCTCCAGGGCCACCTAATATGCAGATGCCCAGTCATATTCTATAAGGAACTAGCTCTAGAATAGGATTCAAGAACATAACACATTCACCAGAGCAGGGCTAACAGACTTGGAAGAATGAGAGGGTATGACATTGTCATCGGTACCGGGCATATGCATCTTTGCACATGACAACTAGCTGAACAGGCATGCAAAAGGTGGAGAGGTGATCACGATGCAGATGCTGGAGAGGGGCGGTTTCAAGTAGTCATAGTCTGTATGGTTTTCTTAAGACCTACGGGTCCTGTAATGTCTCCAAACCTACGAGCAATATAATCTCTAAGCTTATGAGGCTTGTAAGGGTACTTCATCATCCCTTGAAAGAGGGGTTATCAAAAATCAATAAAAAAGACATTCGGGCCATTCATGCAAGTATATATTTATTTATAAATAACAATATAATATGAAAAACATTAAAATTTCAATACCATAATATTCATGAGTGAAAACCCCTAAGAATAAATTCACTCTCCACCGAAAAAAAAAGACAAGAATACCCACTTAAATGAAATAGAATTCTCATCAAATATTAAAAAAACAGGATATCTCAACTAAAAACTCTGTTTCGGAGACCTTTCAGATTTTTGTTGACCTCAAAAAAATAATGACAAAGATTTTCCCAATTAACACGACATAGATCTCTTCGCAGACTTCAATTTAATATCCCATGGAGCACAAATGAAAAATAAGATAAAAAATTATGGTCATTTGAAGTTCAAGTCCTGTTTTTCAACTTATTTTAAAATATTAATTAATTTTTAAAATTTTCCTATCATTAAATTGTTATTAAATGTCTATTACTCAATAACAATTAACAAATTATTAATTAATATTATTTTTTGATTATTTTAAAACCATTTTCACTAAATACATTATATATTAATTGTAAATACATTTTTAGTATTATAAATCATATTTATGCAAATATATTTTATATATAAAAATATAAATATATTTATATATTAAAATATGATTTTTAATGATGTATATTTTTTATGAAGGACGCGCTAATAAAAGCGTTGATAAAGTTCTCTATCAATGCTAAAAATAAATGTCTTCTTTATCTGGTCCAAGAAAATGAGGTGATAAGAGGGTGCTTTTATCACTAATTTTTTTAACGGTGATAAAAGTATTTCATTTATCAGTGTTACGTTGATAAAATATAACACTAAATAACTACGATTTTGTAATAGTGTTTTTTGCTAGTAAATTGATTTTTTCATGGCACGCACTAGTTGAGAATTGAGCTCTTCATATACATGATGCCTTCTATAATATGGTCTATAGTCTTTACCTATATAATTAAAAAAACTAGATTTAATGTCTTGATATGCTATACTTTTGATTAACAATCATGTGCATAAGCCGACTTCAGTTTCGATTTTTTAAATTGTCAACTTTAGCCTTTAAAGAACCCAAATTCATGTTTTTCTAATTCTCATGGTATGTTTTTAAAGTTGAATTATAACTTTTTCCCCTTGTGCTTCCAATTAGATGGTCTATTGAATTTTGTTAGTTTTTCTCTTTAAAAAGATGCACCACTTCACATACATCAATCCAACATTTGAATTGCCTATCTAATTTTTCCTGAAAAAGTAGGAAATGTTGTTTCCATCATAATTTACTCTATTGAATTTAGAACTTGGGACATGCATTTGTGAGTTGTTTCATTCTAAATTATCAATTTATAATACCCCATGACTTTTCAAGGACATTCTTAAATCACCATGGTCTCACCAAAGAATAAAACATGCCTAGTAATGCAAAAGCTTTGTTAAACCCCAAAACGCATATTGGTTCATCAGTTGTATAAAATCACTCCATTAAAATCAATAAAAAATAAATAATAGGTCATCGAATGCTGACGCGCGTCTGTCGGTGACAAAAAAAATCAGCGTCTCCCGTGATTCACGGAAGCCTGAAGGAATTCATGAGACAACGGGGTCAACAAATTATGGCCCATTATCAAAGTGTCCCATAAGCTGGCCCAGTCCGGCCCACCTCTACAGAAACGAGTCTTAATGGTGCTGCAGTTGCCAGCTGTTCCGCACGATCCCAATCAGAAAAATTCTAAAATTTAATCAACTTTAATTAGGAGATTTTGTTTTTTTTTTCCTGAAATGAGGTAAGGATAATTAGTATATTGATATATCAACTTCAAATGTTTTTTTTTTCAAAAAGAAAAAAGAAAACGAGACTGCTCGTTAGTGCAATTAACTAATTAATGAAATGATATTTGAGGTCCAAAACTCGGAATTAATTCCGGTTAATGACGCTGCACTTATAAACTCATTCGGAAAAACAATTACAAATGCATCGGTCCTTCCTTAACCGGAATAATTTAACTCAAAATATCCAATTAAAAATATATGGCATTTCATAATAAATAAATAAATAAATAAGAGGGGAATATGAAACAAATCAAATGCAGTAACGGAAGCGGGGACCAAAAAATGGCGGCAAAATCAGCATCGATCAAAAGAACCTAGGTTTCACATCTCAATAACTGAATGACCTAATCAGCCACAAAAGATCGATGAATCTCACGGCGTTATATACATACGTACAGAAAATTCAAACGTTCATACCTGCAGCATACAAATCGATCATGGGAGAGGGATGGAGATGACGAGAATTTGGAGCTGGATGGAAAATTCCAAAGAGATCGCATGATCCGACAATCATACCGATGTTAATTCGATCGATAACGCGAGTCGGTAGGAAAACGATGCCGGATCAATGCGATCCCTTTGGAACTCTCCATTTGCACCAAAGTGAAGAACGGACGAAGGGAAGCGTCGACGGGAATCAGCGATCCTCCGGCAGAACCAGTGAAGTAATTCGAGAATCGGATCCATATTTATAGGAGAGCAGAGCGGGGGGGGGGGGGGGGAGAACGTGGAGGAGTAAGGTTGGCCCGCCTGGTACGTAATTTTTCATAGAAGGGCCTCGTTTCTCTTTAATTACAATCTTCTACCCTCTCGATATAAATAATAATAATTTCATTTTCAATAATGACAAATTAAGGAACACATCCAGGTTCTAAGCACTTATTTATTTTTTATGGATATACCGTTTTATTTATTTTAAACGAATTCTTTTTATTGGTTTTCAATATTATGTGAATGATGATACATGTGGGGGATGGATTAATGTCAGCCATCGATAAAAGTTTGACAAGGAAAAAACAAAAGAAAAAAGGGAAGGAGGGGAAATGAGTTGGCCTAAATGAGGATCCGTTGGGCAACACATGTGCAAAATCATGACAAAGGCATCTAAACATTTAGGTACGGGAAATTTGGAAAGAGTTAAATGATGTTTTTTGAGGCGAGCCGGGGAACCGTGTGGTGAAAGTGAAATGATGATAGCCACATCCACCTCCTTCCAACCTTCTCCTCCACACCCCCTCATGATTTGGCACACCAAACACACTATTATTATTTATTCATATTACATCATCTTATAATTTTTACAATATTTAAGGGATATAAAAACTAAATACAGAGCACATACTCGTACACCCGAGGAGCCACCAAACCATGACCCCCCCACACATATCATCACACACGCACACGCTGATAAAAGGAGACTTTTATCAGCGTTATTTTTTAACGCTGATAAAGAGATATTTTATCAGTGTTAAAATAAAAAACACTGATAAAATTCAAAAATAATTTTTTTAAAAGAAAAAAATAACCGGTAAATTAAAAAAAATCAAACCCCTTTTTATTAGGGCTATCACCCTCCTTTAACAACGCTAGGTGCACCCACACCCCTTTAACAATGCTAATAGCCCCCTTCACCCGTCAACGCATCCCTTGCGCGTTTGCACCTTCACCACTCATTCATATTGTTTTGTACTTTATTTTATGATATATATATATATATATATATATATTATTAATATATTTGTATATTTATTAGTATATTAATATATATTTATATCTATTTATTTTTATATATATCTATTTATATATTTTTATACATATATTTATTTGTATATTAATATATATTTATATGATTATTTTTAAATACATTTATAAAATATGTTTTGTGTTTGTGTGTTTATAAATAAATAAATAAATAAATACATATATACAACATACATACATATATATATATATATATATATATATTATATTCGTGTACCTATAAATATAATTATACATATTTTTATTTATTTACATATAATATATATTAATATTTATATACATATATTAGGATATATAGATAATATATATCAGTTTGTTAATACATACAAACAGACACACACACACATTATATAGGTATATAAATATCCATATATTTTTATTTTAAATAAAATGGATATTATTTTTAATTTAGATATAGTTTATATATTTATAAAAAAAATTATATGTAAATATGTTTAATTATTTATTTAGGTGATGATGGAAGGCGAGTTCGGGAGCTCGTCGCAACGATGGAGGCGTCTAGGGTTTTCTTCATGCATGGCATTTCCTCTCAATTTGGACTCTGCTGCTATTTGGGGGAGTTTCTTCTCCCGCAAACCGTCAACCCAGGATGGGCTGTGGGAGGATAGCGAACAATGATGGCGCTAACAGGAGGCATTTTGCATCTTTGAAGGTTGTCACTCCTGAAAGAATCATCCGAAAAGGTATGATTTCGCATGTCAAAGCAAATGAGGATGATATTGCGGATAGGATTAAGATTTGTCGATTTTTGATACTTGCTCGTATGATTTTGCCCCTGTTGAGGGTGAATGAACTCTTTGCAAGACCCTCTGCGGTCTGGGGATTCTCGGAATACAGATATATTCCTATTGGGAAAGGTTATTTTCATTTTATCTTCCCGAATGAGGAGCTAAAACATAGGGCCTGGGGATTTGGCTCAATTTCCTTGAAACCGGGCATTGTTACCATTCAAGAATGGGACGTCAGATTCAACCCGTTCTCTATCAAGAACACTAGGGTTTAGGTATGTATTAAAAATCTTGGCTTAAACTGGATATTTTGGCATCCTCACATATTGTTTGATATTGCTTCGGGTGTGGGTGTTCCCATCAAGATGGACAGAGCCAAAGAAATTGTCAGGTTTGGTTACTTTGCTAGGATTTTAATTGAAATTGACCACAATTCAGACTTGGTTGAACAAGTTTTACTTTGTACATCAGAGGATGATATTAATCTTCAGATTAAGTATGAAAAATTACCTCATTTTTGTGCGGATTGTCAATCTATTGGACATCTAAAGTAGAATTGTCTTCGGAATGCTATTTGTTCTTATTACTATGCTAGGGGTCACAACCAGACAGTATGTAAGAAGCTCCAAAAAAGAAAGTGCAGAGATGGAGAAAATCCTCCAGCAGTTGGAATCATTGAAGGTGATGGTCCTGGTCTAACAGGGCAGGTGCAAGTTGTCCAATTGAATCAACATGAGGACCGTCACCTTGGTGAAGAGTTGTAGGAATCTGTTGACCAATTGGAGAAAATCTTCCAACAACTGGAAATTCTCCTGGTCTAACAGTGCAGGTGCAAGCTGTAAATCAACATAAGGATTGCTGCCATACTGTGGGGTTGCAGGGATATGTTGACAAACAAGATTGGCCCGCGGCCCCTTTCCTTGGCTCCTCTGTACATGTAGAGCAAAAACTGGATTCAACTTTGGTGCCAAGCCCTCCTCAGGGGGGGGGATTGACTCCATTCAGACTCTTGATGTTGAGACTCAGGTAATGGATGATGCTTTTACTATTAATCCTAGCAGGGATGCTTGTAAATCCACAGACGTAGGCTCGCAAATTATTGAGGAACTCAACAAGCAATGGAGCACAATAAATATTGGGGGCAAATGGACTAACACAGAGAATGACGATTCTCCAAAGAAATGCTCATATCGGGATGTTGCTAAAAAAGGTAAGGTAATTGGGCAATGGAGGCTTTTCATCGACCCCGATGAAGAAATCAAGGCCAAGGAAGGACTACTCACATCTGAAGCCCACCATTATGACTAGATCCATCTCAAGTGGGAGAAAGGCTCGAGGTAATTCTTTCAGCCCCTTGGAAGATGTATCTGATTGGGATTATGATGATTATAATCCTCTTGAACTCGATTTTTGATATCTTTGACATTTTTCTGTTATTGAATGAGGGCGGTTTGTCTTGTCTGGCCCCATTCCTTTGTTCTTCCATGTTTTTGTTTTCATTTTAATAGAGGCGTTGCCACACCTTTTCTAAAAAAATGTTTAATTATTTATTTATAAAATTAAATTTTTATGTGTCAATATCTAAAAAATATTTATATATTGTTATATATTTGATTATAAATAACATTACATTGTGAAAAACGATAAAATTTCAAATCCATAATATCAATAATAATGTAATCCCTGGGAATAAATTCAGTCCCCACTAAAAAAGGGCAAAAGACCCCCTTAAACAAGGTTGAAAATCCATCGAATGTTAAAAAAGTTGAGTACCCGACTAAAAACTTAGTTTTGGAGGCCTTTTGGGCCTTTTGAGGGTAAAAAAATAGGAAAAATCCCATAAAGATCAATCCAGCCCTCTGTGGTGTAGAGCTCGTCGCAGACTTCGATTTGATATGTGGTAGAGCCCAAATGAACACCTGGATCAAAATTTATAGCTATTTGAAGTTTGAGTTACATTTTCAACTTATTTTAGATCTTTTATTAATTTTTTGATTTTTTAATCTTCAAATTGTTATTAAATGACTATTACTCGATAATAATTAGATAATTATTAATTAAAAAATTATTTTATAAGCCATTTTCACTAAATATCTTATATATCAAGTGTAAATATCTATTTACCTTATCTGGAACATATTTAAAAAACATATATTATATTTATACCAATATAAATATATTTATATATTAATATATTATTTTTAATGATTTTTTTGAGATATACCCTTTATCAGTGTTGGTAAAAAAACGCTGACAAAATAGGGTCTTTATTAGCGCTTCTAAAAAAGTACTGATAAAGGGGTCACTTTTAATATCGCTAAAACAAAGCGCTGATAAACGGGGTGCCTTTATCAATGATAAAAAAAGCGCTGATAAAAGTGTACTTTTAACAGCGCTTTTTTTAACATTGTTAAAAACACCATTTATCAGCGCTTTTTTTAGTGATGTTAAAGGTGCCCATTTATCAGTGTTTTTTTTAACGCTGTTAAAAGGCGGCGCTACGTAAAGACGTTTTTGTGGTAGTGTGAGACATATGTATCATAATAATAATGATAATATAAGTAACTAATAATTATATTACAAAAGGGTTTGGAAGACCAAAATTCACACCCACAAGAATTTATTAAAGAAAAGCAATGATAATATATATTAGGTAGGGGAGATTACAAACCACATGCACACACAAACATGATACCTTGTGAGTCATTGTCCATCCCTCCCCACAAGGAATGACAAACACTCACTAGAGCTCATTCACTATCACATATCCGAGCAAGGGAAGCGCTTGCTTTTATCAGTGCTAAACAGAAAACGTCGATAAAAGCCTCACCTTTATCAGTGCTAACTAAAAGCGCAAATAAAGGTCACGTTTATCAGCGCTAAAAAAAGTGCTGATAAAGGTGTATCATTTATCAACACTTTTTTTAGCGCTGATAAAAGATTTTAATAAAAAACATTATTAATATATATAAAATTATTATATTTATATTAAAAAATAATGTTTATTTATATATATTAATTAAAAAATGTATGTTTATAATTAATATAAATAAGATATATTATAATATATATTTTTTAACAATTCAAATATATATAACGTTTAAAAAAGTATTTATAAGTTTTTAAATAAACAGATATATATTTAAATAATTATAATAATTTTTTTAAATGATAAATATATTTATTATATTTATAATTATATATAAATACTTTTTAAATACATTTAATTATAATTATAATTATAAATAAGTAAATATATATTTAAATAAATATGTCTAATGAATTTGGTCTATATATATATATCATGAGATAATGATGATATTCATGGACATGATTTTTTTATTTATGTTTATATATTGATGCACGAGTTTAATTGATGTTATATGATCACAAAGTTTATTTGTGGATGTGATTGTGAGTATGTTCCAAATGTTAAAATTATCTATATTATGATGACACACATGCATATGTTATGTATTCATCATTATGAGTGTTCATTTATAAACTGACACCATCATGATTCATTCATGTTATACCCATGAACTTGTATTGGCTGTCAGACCATTGGGCATGTCAAAGAGAATTGCCAAAATGAAATAAGTTGCACCGTCTTTAATTTGAGAGGCTATGAAGCTGCTCGATGTAGAAGGCGGATTTCACGATCCAACAAGGAAGATATTGTTGCTCACACTGCTTGGGGTGCAGTTGTTGGTTGTGATGCAATGGTCTCTGAAAATAAAACTAATGATGTTGGGCCTTTAACAGTGGTTGTACAAGGGAGTAGGGCATGTGCTGATATTGGTGAAGAAGAGCATGTTGATGATACTCAGGTGTATCCTCATTTGTCACCCTCTCATGGAAAAAAGGTACAACCTTCATATAGAGATGTTGTTTCACCTCCTGAGATTTTCTCCAAACCCACTAAGGAAGATGGGAAAGCCAACAGTGATGAGAAGGAATGAGATGATACTTCAAAACAGGCTACAAGTGTTAGTGTTGTGGATGAATTTTCTAGTATTGAAGCTAATGAGAACACTGAGCCTATCCCACTTACAAAGTCCGTGAAAGGACCGGAGGATGATTAGTCTCCTGAGCATGGAGAAGTCAATACTCAAGCACGACAGGAAGCACATGTAGATAAGTAGGTGTCTTTGTCTAAGGGTAAGAGTGGTGGATGAAGAGGGTTTTCAATTGGCCCCTCCCCGAAAACCTATGACATATGTGACAACATCTGAAGTGGCACAAAATCCTATTACTTAGGAACTCCCCCTACAGGTGGAATTCCCACCAGACTTTATTGTTGAGAAAGAAGAACCTGTGGAAATTTGGCATCAAAAGTCACGAGGATGGGGTAGGCATCCAAAAGGTTGTGGTCGAGGACACAACCGAGATGATTGGCATACTGCAAAAGGATGTGTCCGGAATGTGTCTACTAGATCTTATTCTAAGGACCCTAAGAGTCAACTCACTCTGGATGAGGAAAAGCTCAAGTAGAAGTACTCGATGATCTTCAATAAAAAAACTCACAGTCAGAGTGAGAAACTACTACTGATGATGATGACTCTGATCATGATTATGGGAACGATCCTGTTCTTGACTTGTAGTCTTACCTTATGGATGAGGGCATGCCTCATTGTGTGACCCCGTCCATCCTCTTTTCATCTTTGTCAAATTTTTTTTCTCTAATAAATTTTTTAGGAGCAGGATCGCGTATCTCCTCAACCTTTTGGGGAATGTGCGACGTGCTCTGGGACTAGCGGGCCCCCCGGTGGGAGGCGAGTGTTACCCTTACACACATTTTCAGTTGGGGTTGTATCCTAGTAGTAATTCAACCCTGTAATCCTACATCACAAACCTGAGTTCAAATCTAGGCAGCAATGAATTTCGATTGGATTTGCAGAAAACCCAGGTGTGGGTCTCTCGGTGGAAGCACGAAGGACAATGGCTTGGACAATGACCATGGATCATGGCAGTGGTGTGTGCACGGTGAACGGATGTCAGCGGTGCGGCAGCAGGACGACTCCTCAGGAGGGCAACTCCACAACAACCGAGGACGAATCTTAAAAACATCCTTTATGAATGATTTCTAAAACGCGTTGATAAAATCCTTTCATGTTTTTATAAATGTATCCCTATCAGAACCCTTCCATCGCTCGCGCCTCAGGTTTTTGCAGAACCAGAGCTCTGCCGCTGTCTCCACCACTGTCTGCCGTCCTTGTCACCGGACCCTACTGTTACCGCTGGACCACCAAATCTAAGGTATTATTTTTTTTGCGCCTATTTTTTTCAGTCATCACACCTACTAGAGTTTTATTTTCTCTTGATGAACCGAACTCTCATCCTTTGTGCGCGTCTTACTCCTCCTTCTTTTGTATCCTTTTTCTCAACGCCCTAGCTTCAGATCTAGTAGAAGCTGTCGATATTAATTCATTTGGATTATCTTTCATCCGTTTTTATTCATGCCACATGGAGTGAACCAAACTAGTTGATGAAGTATAATTATTGGAAGTTCAAGTGAGTTCCAAAGAGATTCTATATTGTCAAGAAAATTTGATTGAGGCCAACAGTTGAAGGATTAATACCTTGGAACCCCAAACTAGTTCAATGCAATTATGTTATAAGTAGAGAAGGAAAGAGGAAAATCTCGACTAAGAGATGGAACACTAAATTTTATATCCAATTCCAATAGTTAAATTCAATTTTATTCTACAAATTCTTTTTATTTTAATTCTTATTAATTAGATTTTTTCTATTATAATAATTTAATTATTCTTCATTGTTCTTCTATTATTAAGAAATGTTTTCATCTTGTGATGTTAGTCAATTATTTTTAATTCTTATATTAGTTCATATTTTGTATAACGATTTTGTATTTAAATGAAGTGATTTATAATCACTTTCATGCGAGAGATCTTGAATTTCATGGTTCCATATTCATTAAATTTATCTTTTGGACTTGAATCTTGTTTTGTGTTTGGAAAATAATATTTTTGAATGGAAAACGACATTTCATTGAGTGATTTGATTTTAAAACCAAATTTGTGAGGGGATGAGAAGTATTTTAATGGTTGTGAAATTTTTTAAATATGATTTGTCGTCTCTTTTCATTTTTACATGGATTTTTTTGTATTGAAATTTGTTGACCTCACCTATTTTGATAATCCCAATTATGTGTTCATATATTATGCTATTCTCAATTACTGATGATTTACATTTTAATTCTTTCAAATCAGTGATCAAGTTAATAATAATGTTTAAATAATCTCTGATTTATGTTAATCTCGATTATCCTTGTTTATACAAGCTTTGAAACAATTCTAAGTCAAATAGATGTGGTTTTCACGATAGCCAGAGCTACCGATAGCCAGAGATACCGATAGCCAGAGCTACCGATAGCCAGAGCTACCGATAGCCAGAGCTACCGATAGCCAGAGCTACCGATAGCCAGAGCTACCGATAGCCAGAGCTACCGATAGCCAGAGCTACCGATAGACAGAGCTGCCGATGCACAGAGCTACCGATAAGAGCTACCGATAAGAGCCACCGATAATAGTTTGAAGAGCTACCGATAAGAGCTACCGATAAGAGCCACCGATAAGAGTTTGAAGAGCTACCGATGGAAGATCCCTACACCGAGTCAACCGTACACGTCTACAAACAAACGGCTACCTATAATGAACTACGGAGAAACCGTACCAAGTACGATAAAAAATTATAATCATTCCTTCTTGTCAGAAAAACAAAAAGGGTATAAAGAGGACATCGTGTATGTATCAAAGAAGAGCGAGACACTAGACCAAAAAGAGATCAAGCACACAGAACATACTGGCGATCAAGCTCAAAATGTGCCAAGAACAACTGGAGAACTTGCACTCACGAGACTACTACTACCAGCATCCAGAACATAGAGCATACATCGAGCAATCTATGCTAAAGAATAACCACACAAAACTCATCATTCTTTGAGCCGATAAGCAAGCTGAACCTCGAAGTCAAGGAAGCCAATGGTACTCTATTTTCCAGACAAAAACCAGAAGAAGACTCAGAACGAATTCTAATCAACAAGAGTCAAGAGCTGCACGAAGATCACTAGAGCCATTTCTAATATCTAAATCTTTATCTCTGTGATTTACTTTTTACATTACGAGCAGTGTGTGTTATCTGTTGTATTTTACACACACACTGTCTCCTGAACCTTAACTGGAGGATTTGTAAATCCTCACTCACTATCTTTTCATTATTTTTCCCACTGTGGATAGTGGTAGAGGTCGTGTGTGACCTGGAAAGCTGGTTGCTGTTGTTTTGTTTCCCACGGATAACAGTGGTAGAGGTCTTGGACCTGGACAGTTGTAAACTGTTGAACCCCGATTCAGGGTGTGGATCATCCTTATATAAGCTTTTGAGAGGACTAAGTCTCGGCTTGAGACTGAACCTCTTGGTTAAGTCCTTTGTGTTTTTAGTTAAAGTTTATATCCATACAATACATATCTATTAAATATTCCGCTGCTATTATTTTGAAATATAATTTGTCTTCAAAGCTACTTTGATAGTTAAACTCGCAAGTGTTTATATTTATTATAAATCAGTAAGTTAGTTTCAAAAGTTAATTTAATCATCAGATTAAGTTTACTGAGAACTAATCAATCTTTGAGAAACTAATTGAACCTTTATAATCTGTATAAATTCACTACAGTTTAATCTGTTTTTGAAATTGGGGGATTTTTAATAGAAATTGTTTTTAGCAGAAATTTTAATTGGAACTCAATTCACCCCCCTCTTGAGTGTCCACTCCGACCAACATTTGGTATCAGAGGGTTATTAATACCTTCTAAATTACTCTGTTTTCAACTGTGATTTTAGTTGTATTTTAAAGTTCTTAAAATTTCTGTTATTTCTAAATTTTTATCTCTTTAAATTTTGTTTATAATGGATAATAGACTTGAGGTTGCTGCTACTAACCGTCCACCTTTCTTTAATGGAAATAACTATGCTCAGTGGAAACTTAAAATGAAAATTCATCTAGAAAGCATGAGTTTTGATATTTGGACTGCTATTGAATCTGAATATAAAGTTCCCACTACTGATAGATCTACTTGGGATGAACCTACAAAGACTGCTTACAATAATAATTGTAAAGCTATGAATGCTCTGTACTGTGCTCTAGGAGATGAAGAATTTAATAGAATTTCTGAATGTAAAACTGCTTTTGAAATTTGGGATACCTTGGTTGTTTCTCACGAAGGAACAACTAATGTTAAAGAAATGAGATTAAACACTTATACTATTAAATATGATAATTTCAAAATGAAGCCTGATGAACCTATTTCTGACATGTATCTCAGGTTCAATGAGATAGTAAACACAATGATCTCACTCGGAAAGATTGTTCCTGCAAAAGAACAAATTATGAGAATACTGAGATGTTTGCCAGATAGATGGAGAGGTGCATCCGTTTCAATTAGAGAATCCTATGAAATTGGAACACTGCCTGTCAAGGAGTTAATTGGTAAGCTGATGATGTATGAAGAAGATCTTAAAGTAAATAAATAAGAAGATGAGGAACCCAAAAGAAAATCTGTAGCGTTTAAAACTACTGCCTTTAAGAGTAAAGACAAGGATAAACTACAAATGGAGACTGAGAGTTCAATGAGTGAAAATTCAGAATCTGACAGTGATGCCGAGATGTCTCAAATAGCCAGGAGATTCAAAAAGTTTTATAGGAAAAAGAAATTCTTTAGGAAACCAAATTACAAAGTAAAGTATGATCAACAAGGCAAATGGAAAAAGGATTGGAAGAAGGCTGACAGGACTGATGAAGTTGTCTGCTATGAATGCAAGCGAAAAGGACATATCAAAGCAGACTGTCCAAAGTTAAAATTCAAAAAGAAATATGATTACAAAGACAAGAAGTACAAGAAAGCCATGAAGGCTACCTGGAGTGCTTCAGAAGACAACACTAGTGAAGCAGAATCTTCGGACTCTGAAAGGAATCGAGCCAACATGTGTTTCATGACAAATACTTCTGAGGAGACCTGCTTGAAGAGCTGTCACAAGAAGATATGGTATTTAGACAGTGGGTGCTCAAGACACATGACTGGAGATTATTCTTGCTTCAAGAGCTTAATAAAGGTTGATGGAGGTCATGTCACCTTTGGTGACAACTCTAAAGGAAAAATCATTGGCCTAGGCCAGATTGGTAACACTGACTCAGTATTAATTTCTAAAGTTTTATTCGTTGATGGACTTAAATATAACTTGCTTAGTATATCTCAATTATGTGACGATGGTTCAATGTCAAGTTTGAAAATGACTCGTGTGATGTTTTTAACTCCAAAAATTCTTTAGTATTTTCTACTCTAAGGAATGAAAATGTTTATGCTGTTGATTTAAACTCTTTAGCCAAACAAAATATTTCTTGTTTGAATGCTTTTGATAAAGAATCTTGGCTATGGAACAGAAGATTAGGACACTGCAACATTCACTCACTTAGAAAACTGGCTAGGAAAAACTTAGTTAGAGACTTACCTAAATTAGAATTCCCAAATGACAAAGTGTGTAATCTCTATCAAAAGGGAAAACAACACAAAGTTTCTTTTAAATCAAATAAAGAAGTCTCAACTTCTCAACCACTTGAGTTGGTTCACATGGATTTGTTTGGACCATCAAGAGTTTCTAGTTTAAATGGGAAGCATTATGTCTATGTCCTTGTAGATGACTTTTCTAGATATACTTGGGTATACTTTCTAGCTCACAAAAGTGAAGCTTGTCCTTACTTTATTAAATATTCCAAGTCTGTAGAGAACCTTAGTGGACTTAAGATTAAAACCCTAAGAAGTGATCATGGTCGTGAGTTTGAAAATCACGAGGTTGAATCTTATTGCTCACACAATGGCTATAGTCACAATTTTTCTGCCCCTAGGACACACCAACAAAATGGTGTAGTAGAAAGGAGAAACCGAACCCTTCAAGAAATAGCTAGAACCATGCTCAATGAATATGAACTGCCTATTTACTTTTGGGCTGAAGCTGTTAATACAGCTTGTTATGTTATCAATAGAGTCTTGATCAGACCTGTTCTTAAGAAAACCCCTTATGAGTTGTGGAACAATAGAAAGACTAAGGTTAATTACTTCAGAGTTTTTGGTTGCAAAGTCTTTATACTTAATACTAAAGATAATCTGGATAAGTTTGCTCCCAAAAGCGATGAAGGAATTTTTCTGGGTTACTCTATTTCAAGTAAAGATTATAGAGTTTTCAATAAGAGAACCAAATGTGTGGAAGAATCTGTTCACATCAAATTCGATGAAACTGATCCACATGAGCCTAAAACCTCTCTTGAGAATCTTGAAGAAGATTTGTCTATTCTGGACCTTAATGATAAATCTAAAGAACCTGTTATAAAAACATCCAGTTCTGGACTTTCTCCAGAATCTGCTTCTGTTGAACCCGAACCTATAGATGAACCTGAAGTTTCTAGTCCAACCTTTACCAAATCGACTAAGATTCTAAAGAATCATCCTTTAGATGCTGTTGTTGGTAATCTTGATAGAGGAACACAAACTAGAGCTTCTCTAAGGAACCAGGTTGAACATCAAGCTTTTCTGTCACAGCTAGAACCCAAAAATATCAATGATGCTATCAATGATGAATTCTGGGTAATAGCCATGCAAGAAGAGTTGAATCAATTTGAAAGAAACAAAGTCTGGGAATTAGTTGACAGACCTAAGGACACCTTGACAATAGGCACAAAATGGGTTTTTAGAAATAAAGTTGATGAATTAGGAAACATAGTTAGAAACAAAGCTAGACTAGTTGCACAGGGATATAGTCAAGAAGAGGGTATAGACTATGGAGAAACTTTTGCACCTGTAGCTCGACTGGAAGCTATTAGGATCTTACTTGCATATGCATCACATCTGAATTTCAAGTTATATCAAATGGATGTCAAAAGTGCATTTCTAAATGGTTTTATAATTGAAGATGTTTTTGTGGAACAACCACCTTTATTTACAAACCCTCATTTTCCAAATCAAGTTTTTAAACTTTCTAAAGCTTTATATGGTTTAAAACAAGCTCCAAGAGCTTGGTATGATAGACTCAACAATTTTCTTATTTCAAAAGGTTTTACTAAAGGGATTGCTGATCCAACTCTTTTTATTAAAAGAATTTCTAAAGATGTTTTAGTTGTACAAATCTATGTTGATGATATTATATTTGGATCTTCTAAACACTCTTTATGTACTGATTTTTCAAAAAGTATGCAAAATAAATTTGAAATGAGCTTAATGGGAGAGCTTAAGTATTTTCTTGGTTTTCAAATTTTTCAAACTGGAGATGGAATTATTTTAAATCAAAGTAAATATACAAAAGATCTTTTAAAACGTTTTGGATTGGATAGCATTAAGGAAAATGATACACCTATGAGTACTACCTGTAAGTTGGATACAGATGAAGCTGGGAAACCAGTGGATCAAACCAATTACAGAGGTATGATTGGGAGCTTACTTTATCTTACTGCTAGTCGACCAGACATTATGTTCAGTGTATGTATGTGCGCTAGATTTCAAGCTAATCCTAAAGAATCACACTTACTGGCTGTTAAAAGGATTTTTAAATATCTTAAGCATACTGTACATTTAGGTTTGTTTTATCCAAAAGGACAATCATTTGACCTAACTAGCTATTCAGATGCTGACTTTGCTGGATGTAAGTTAGAAAGGAAGAGCACATCTGGAACATGTCATTTACTAGGAAGATCCCTAGTGTCATGGTGTAGTAAGAAACAGAACTCAGTTGCATTGTCTACTGCCGAAGCAGAGTATATAGCTGCTGGTAGTTGCTGTGCACAAATTCTGTGGATGAAACACACTTTATTGGACTATGGATTTGAGTTTAAACATGTTTTAATTAACTGTGACAACACTAGTGCAATAAACATATCTAAGAACCCTGTATCTCACTCTAGAACCAAACACATAGATGTAAGACATCATTATAAAAAAGGTGATATTACTCTTGAATTTATTGGCACTGAACATCAATTGGATGATATTTTCACTAAACCTTTAAGTTCTGATAGGTTAAGTTACATTAGGCACGAGCTGGGGATGATCAATTCTCACCGATGTTGAAATTCTCACCAATGATCAATTCTCACTGATGTTGAAATTCTCACCGATGATCAATTCTCACTGATGTTGAAATTCTCACCGATGATCAATTCTCACTGATGTTGAAATTCTCACCGATGATCAATTCTCACCGATGTTGAAATTCTCACCGATGATCAATTCTCACCGATGTTGAAATTCTCACCGATGATCAATTCTCACCGATGTTGAAATTCTCACCGATGATCAATTCTCACCGATGTTGAAATTCTCACCGATGATCAATTCTCACCGATGCTGAAATTCTCACCGATGATCAATTCTCACCGATGTTGAAATTCTCACCGATGATCAATTCTCATCAATGCTGAAATTCTCACCGATGATCAATTCTCACCGATGTTGAAATTCTCACCGATGATCAATTCTCACCGATGCAATGTTTTAAAACTTCTGTCTGCCACCAAGAATATGAATCGTTTTATTTTTTTATTTTACTTTATTCATTTATTTATGATTCCTACATGATAAAGCTAAGCCTAAACCGCTTCTCACTCCACCGGACCCAAAACCTTTCACCTTTGAATCCTAGCTCCCTAATCGACTGAGAACCCTAAATCTGCGATGGCAAAAACCAAGATTCCTGCCAGCAGAGATGACAGTGTAGAGCCTAAAACAAAGAAGCAGAAAGTGCAGCAAGAAGCTCATGGAAGTAATGTCAGAACTAGGTCGGGAAAGCGACCAGTAAACCCTCATTTGTAGAATAGAGATATTGTGATTGAAAAGGAGCTTTGCGTAGATTGGCTGCTACCAAGCAAGTCGTTGGTGCTTGCAATTTTGGAAGATCAGAAATGGGTAGATTGTTTTTCAAATAACAATGGTCCCTACTACCCGAAGTTAGTGAAACAGTTCTACGAATTCGTAAGCTTCGAGAAGTCTGAAAATGAGAATCGGGTAAGTTCTTTTTTAAATGGAAAAGAAATGTCGTTTTCTTCAGTAGAGTGGGCAGAATGTTTAAAAGTCCCACATGAAGGTGTATCCGGGTATGTCTCAAGAGCAATTCCACCTACCAGTAACATCTTTGAATATGAGATCGCTTTAAAAGAGCTAACGGGTAATGGAAGTCAAAGGCAAGTGGTTGCTACTGAATTGGATGGAGAGAACAGACTGCTTTTCAAATTTGTTCAACATGTTTTGATACCGAGGAGAGGAGATTTTTCTAATCCGAGATATCAAGATATCTATCTTCTACATCTGTTAAGACATGGTGTGAAAGTTAATCTGTGCAGACTGCTGTTGAATCAAATGGAAGACATGATTAGGCCAAAATCAAAGACTGATGCTTTATTCTTTGCCAAAATGATCTCTGTGATGATAAAAGTGAAAGGGATAGCTGAGTCTCAGGATGAGACAGTTGTAGTTAAGAATAACTTCTGTATCACTACTACAGTTTGTAAGTACATGAAAATCAATTGGAACCCGTGGAAAGGAGAATGGGTCAGTGATGACCAGAAGGTGTATGATAAATTTAATCCTGTGGATTATCCTTCAAGGCCAAAGGATAAAAGAGATCCAGGTTTAGGATCTGATGAAGAGGAACCCGAGTACAGTGATGAGTCAGAAGAAGAAGAAGAAGAAGAAGAGGAAGAAACTCCTATGGATATTGGAGGAGATCCAAACTTGCCCCCAAGTCCTGTTACTGAGTTTGTATACCCAAGAAAAGAAAAAGTAGAGGAAGTGTTATCTATTCATGAGGAAGACCAGCCAGTTCCTCAGCAGGAAGGAGAAAAAGAGAATGTATCTGAATCATCTGATTCTTCTAGGTTGAGTCTGAGTCCATTGATTGAAAACTCAGTTGTGCCTACTGATGAAGTAGAAAAAGAAAGAGAAGAAGCTGTACCTGTTTCAGAAAATTTCCTTACTGCTGCTGAGATGGAAGTTGTTGTGGAAGACTCTGATGAAGAAAGACCAGCAGAAAATGTAGTTGTTGTACATAAGAATGCACCCATTGAGGGGGAGCATCATTCCAATCTTGGAAATGTTACAGTGGCTGTTGAGATTGAAGACTGGGTAGAATACCCAGGTTTTATAGTCTGTGGTTTGGATTACCCTGATTCGGATAATGAAGTATCCTTGAATAGACCAAAGATCAGCTATGACATCAATTCTGAGTTATTACCTGATGATGTGGTCCGAGTACATGATTTAGATGTGCTGAAAGAAAATCTCAAAGTCAATTTTGTAGAAGAAGTAAATACAATGGAATCTTTTTTAGTTTCCTCGATTCAATCAGTCATGAATGATTCAGTAGTCATCTTAGCTTCTGCAAGAGTATCTACTACAGTTGCTCCTACTGATTTTGTTACAAAGTCTGATCTTGAATCCCTGAAGCATGAGCTGAAAGAATCCTTCAGTGCCTCAGTTACTGAGATGAAGCACTGTTTTCATGAAGAAATGAAGTCGTTAGAACAATCTCTTGAGCTTTCTCTTGGTTTCAATCTGTCAAATTTTATGGGTGAGCTAATGGAAGCAGTCGAAGAGTGCCAGACCCAATCTTCTAGAATAGAAGAAGATCTTGAAGCCTTAAAGAAGTCTGTTACTACTTTAGATTCTTACATGAGCTCAAAGCCTCAAGCTGATAAGGATCTAGCCTATGTGAAAAGTGTTGTAAGCCAAATGGTCTCAGTATTTGAAGATTTAAAATCTTCTATAAAGGATCATGTTAAAAATCAGGACTCTCAACTGCAAACTCTGATTAGTGGTTTGACCAAAAGTTTCAAAGAAACTGTCTCTTTCTCAGTTGGTCCTCTAGCTTCAAAACCTGCATTTGATTTGAATAAATTACGAGCTATGATGAAGGAGGAGCTTGGTTCTATTTCAACCAGTGGCTCTGTGGACTCATCAGATCTAAGCCAAGTAGTGCTCTCTACAAGATATTCAGTCAGGGAAATAGTGACAATCGTCCAAAACCATATGAAAGAGGCCTCTGCCTCTCAGGAGGAAATCAAGAACAAGGTGGATTATTATTTCCAAAGGATTTTTACCAAGCAACAACTCACCCATCATTTCAAGCTGATGTTGGAAAACATGAAGTTACCCTCTGTAACTCAAGCCTTCCGAGAACAAGTGAGCAAGCTAAGACAGCTGACTCCTGCCTTAGAAAAATTTATGGAAAACAAAGATGATTTTATATCTGCGATGGAAAGAGGGGGAGGAATCATTATGGATTTCAGAAATCTGTTGCTGCCCTTTTTGCATGTTGATGCCAGACCAGTTATTGTCCCTCTTGCCTTGCCTGCCTCTGCCTCTACTGAGTCTCCAGTCCAGATGACTCCTGCTCAGGCCATCCGAAGCCTCACACCTATGATCACTCAACAAACTTCCCAATATAGGCCAGACACTGTATCAGTGGCTCAGTCTCCTGTGATCATCTCTGGGATTCCAAAGCCCTCACTCACATCCTCACCACCTGCCTCCTCTTCTGATCCAAAAGGCAAATCTCATGTTGAAGATCCGGATTGCTGAAGTGGCCAGGCTATTTGATAGGAATTTTTTTTTCTTCTTCTTTTCTATTCTGTTTATGTAAGTTTTGTCTGGTCTAATACAAATGATTTTCTTTACACTATCTCTGTTTCTCAGTTTTCTCTGTATGCTTTCCCACTTTTTGATTATCACAAAGGGGGAGAAAATTATAAAGGGGGAGAAAATATAAAGAGAGGGGGGGAAATATCAAAGGGGAGAAATTTTTGATCCTTTGATACTATTCTTACATTTCCTTCCTTGGTACCAACTCTTTCAAAGCTTATCTCTGATACTATTGTATTTAATACTTCCTATGATAATTTTTGATCTATTTCATTCTATTACTATTTCCTCTATTTCCTCTGATTGCTTTCTTTGAGAAATTAGAATATAAACGTTATATTCTCTTATACTATATTCTCACTATTTTTGGTCATATCATAAGTTGTGATTATCAAAAAGGGGGAGATTGTTGACCTCACCTGTTTTGATAATCCCAATTATGTGTTCATATATTATGCTATTCTCAATTACTGATGATTTACATTTTAATTCTTTCAAATCAGTGATCAAGTTAATAATAATGTTTAAATAATCTCTGATTTATGTTAATCTCGATTATCCTTGTTTATACAAGCTTTGAAACAATTCTAAGTCAAATAGATGTGGTTTGCACGATAGCCAGAGCTACCGATAGCCAGAGCTACCGATATCCAGAGCTACTGATAGCCAGAGCTACTGATAGCCAGAGCTACCGATAGCCAGAGCTGCCGATGCACATAGCTACCGATAAGAGCTACCGATAAGAGCCACCGATAAGAGTTTGAAGAGCTACCGATAAGAGCTACCGATAAGAGCCACCGATAAGAGTTTGAAGAGCTACCGATGGAAGATCCCTACACCGAGTCAACCGTACACGTCTACAAACAAACGGCTACCTATAATGAACTACGGAGAAACCGTACCAAGTACGATAAAAAAGTATAATCATTCCTTCTTGTCAGAAAAACAAAAAGGGTATAAAGAGGACATCGTGTATGTATCAAAGAAGAGCGAGACACTAGACCAAAAAGAGATCAAGCACACAGAACATACTGGCGATCAAGCTCAAAACGTGCCAAGAACAACTGGAGAACTTGCACTCACGAGACTACTACTACCAGCCTCCAGAACATAGATCATACATCGAGCAATCTATGCTAAAGAAGAACCACACAAAACTCATCATTCTTTGAGCCGATAAGCAAGCTGAACCTCGAAGTCAAGGAAGCCGATGGTACTCTGTTTTCCAGAAAAAAACCAGAAGAAGACTCAGAACGAATTCTAATCAACAAAAGGAGTCAAGAGCTGCACGAAGATCACTAGAGTCATTTCTAATCTCTAAATCTTTATCTCTGTGATTTACTTTTTACATTACGAGCAGTGTGTGTTATCTGTTGTATTTTACACACACACTGTCTTCTGAACCTTAACTGGAGGATTTGTAAATCCTCACTCACTATCTTTTCATTCTTTTTCCCACTGTGGATAGTGGTAGTGGTCGTGTGTGACCTGGACAGCTGGTTGCTGCTGTTTTGTTTCCCACGGATAACAGTGGTAGAGGTCTTGGACCTGGACAGTTGTAAACTGTTGAACCCCGATTCAGGGTGTGGATCATCCTTATATAAGCTTTTGAGAGGACTAAGTCTCGGCTTGAGACTGAACCTCTTGGTTAACTCCTCTGTGTTTTTAGTTAAAGTTTATATCCATACAATACATATCTATTTCATATTCCTCTGCTATTACTTTGAAATATAATTTGTCTTCAAAGATACTTTGATAGTTAAACTCGCAAGTGTTTATATTTATTATAAATCAGTAAGTTAGTTTCAAAAGTTAATTTAATCATCAGATTAAGTTTACTGAGAACTAATCAATCTTTGAGAAACTAATTGAACCTTTATAATTTGTATAAATTCACTACAGTTTAATCTGTTTTTGAAATTGGGGGATTTTTAATAGAAATTGTTTTTAGCAGAAATTTTAATTGGAACTCAATTCACCCCCCTCTTGAGTGTCCACTCCAACCAACAAAATTAAAAGAAGATTTTTGAGAAATTCATTAATTTTTGAAATCATGTGTGAAGATTTACTTATAAAAAGGAATATATTTAATTTGAAATGTTTGATATGTGGTTGATCTAATTATGAGAAATTAGAGTATATTTTTGGAATTTGTGGAAACAATTTAACATGAAAAGATGAATTTCATTTTTAATATTTTGGATTGATTTCAAAGTGTGCATATATTTGAAAAATTATTTCAACCTTATTGGGATAGGGGTGTGAATTTATTGGAAATTAAAATTTTGAAAATGTTTTGTTGAGTTTTTTTCGCATGTGGATTGTGCTTTGGGATCTGACCCCTTGGTGTGCATTGGAACTATGTGATTTGAGTGTCTTTTAAAACATGAAGGAGATTGATTCTTGTTTCATGTTGCTTTATTTCACCTCCATTAAATTCCTTGATATGGGGTAGAAAGTCCATTATGAGGATATGACTTAGAGAAAACACTCTTATTATTTTAATTTATTTTTTCTAGTGATTGGATTTTCCAAAACTATGAAAGGAGTGGTAGGGGAATGATCCTTTTCACCTTAGTAATTATTGAGTCATCATCCGTCCTTTTTCATGGTGACCAAGATCCTCATGAGGTTATGGAATGGTTTGGTCATCTTTAGAAATTCAGGATGTTGGAAACTCCTGAGTGGTTTGAGGTGATTATTATTTTTTGGGTGGTGTGCTCAATGATCTTAGAGTGGTTTGGGGATTTTTAAGTGATTTCCATTAGAGTGTTTTCCTGGTAAAAATAATTTTGATTTTCCTATAATATCATCCATTAGCCTACATTCAAATAAAATCTCACAACAATCCATTTAATAATCTCAAAGTAAGTATATTTTTTATACAACTATTTTGACATATATATATATATATATCATGAATGATGCATATCTCTATAAAAGTCTCTACTCATGAACTTACAAATTATTAACCTTTATTATCTCCAAAAATTGTCCATTATAAATGTTTTAACACCATCAAATCATGTATGTAATCAAAACAAATTTCTTAAATAAATAATACTAAATAATTTTTATTTTATTAATGAACCTTAAAAAACTTTAAACTCATTGTAATTGAATAAAAAACCCTCAAGTCTCTTTTTAGTATACTCACTAGGAATTTTTGGGAGAGATTTCAATTGAACATATTTTGTGTATTTATTTTGTTAAATATTAATATTACCGAATCAAATAGGATGGATATGAATAAATAATGGATGAATTCCAATCATATGACAAAAGAGCATGAATATAGAGTGAAAGAGTTTATCAAGTTTGCAAAATATCATGCATATGAACTTTCTCAAATCCTTTTTCCATGTTTATATTGTTTTTATTCAAGACTAATTAGTCCATAGGAGTTAGAAAAACACTTGATCTGTCAAAAAATTGATCGAAGTTATAAATATTGGAATAAACATGAGGAAAAAGTGAATGTAACTAGTGAATGATATAACACTGCATTATATGAATTATCTGATATGATTACAAGTGTGGAAAATGAAGAAGACCATATCAAGGATGTTATTATAGGTGTGAATGATGATGAATATTTTATTGAGGAAATGACAAGGAAAATTTAAGATGAACTTCGTGATTTTCCAAAATTGTTTGAGAAGTTAAAGAGTTGTGCAAAGATGCCATTGTATGCTGGTTTCACAAAATATATAGAATTATCAGCCATACTGAAGTTTTATAATTTGAAAGTAGGAAAAGGATGGAGTGGTTCCAATTTTACTGAACTACTTTCTCTCTTGAATGATATTCTCCCAGAAGATAATGAGCTCCCTACCTGAACACACGACACCACATGAATGCTACGTTCAATGGGTATGATCTCTGAAAAAATACATGCCTACCAAAATGACTGTATACTATTTCTCAAGGAGCACAAATCACATAAAAAATGCCCAAAGTGTGGTGATTATTGATACAAGAAAGATGATTCAGGTCCTAAGAAAGTAAAATATGTAGACACTACTTTTGGGAAATCATTTTCAAAAAACCTTACAAAAAATGGTTGGAAAAAGAGATCATTTTTTTTAAATTACTATACTAGAATTTTCTGTACGTCAGACATTTTATTGATGTTATGCATGTTGAAAAAATGTATGAAATAGTATAATTGGCATGTTACTAAATTCACCTGAAAAAAGGATGAGATTAAGGCTAGGTTGGACACGGTTGACTTGGTAATATGAGAAGAGTTAGCGCTAGTGAAGGGTGAAAAACAAACTTTTCTTCCTCTAGCTACTTACACTCTTTCCAGGAAGGAGAGATATCATCTTTGAAACATTTTTAATGATGTAAAGGTTCTAGAGGGGTATTCATCGAATATAAAGGATATCATGTCAATGACTAATTTAAAGTTAAAGGACCTAAAATCACATGACTGCCATGTTTTGATGAAGGATATAATTCCTATATCTTTATATTGTATTTTTCCCAAGAATGCTTGTCATACATTAACCAAGCTCTATTTATTTTTAAAATCTATATGCAATAAAGTTATAGACCTAGAAAAATTACTAACTATATAAATAGAAATTTTCGTCATATTATGTGAATTGGAAATATTATTTCCACCACCATTATTTGATATGATGGTTCACTTGATGGTTCACTTGGCGAGAGAGATAAGAATATGTGGTCCTATATATTATAGATGGATGTACCCCATAGAACGGTATATGATGATTTTGAAAGGGTATGTAAAAAATAAAAGTCGTCCAGAGGGTTGTATTGCATAGAAATATATTGTCGAGGAAGCCACTAAACTCTATTTCAAATACTTGTTCGGTGAAAAAATCATTTGTATATCAAAATATCATCACATTGGGTGGCTTGTAGGTAAAGGAATTTATGGAAGATATGTTTTCACTATTAATATTACGGATCGGGAGTAATCTCAACTTTACATTTTTCATAACAGTTTAGTGGTTTCACCATATTTTGAAACCCACAAAGAAATTATTAGGCATTTGAATCCATCAAGGGCTGAAAATGGATATAAAATACACATAATAAATAGTTTATAGGATGGTTTTAGGACCATATTTTTAAGGAGTCAGATGAAAATCCGGATTCAATTTCAGAATGACTTCGATGGATAGTGAGAGGAACAATTGTGTATATATTATATTATAATGGTTATGTAATTAATGGTTATGTTTTTTTAAACAAATGAACATGATGAAGATAGTACTATGAAAAATAGTGGAGTTACACTTGTGGATAAAGTGATGCATGTTTTTGGTATTAAGGATAGAAATCTAATTTACATGAATATTTCATACTTTGGTATCATCAAACAAATATGAGAGTTGGATTATACAACATTCCAAGTGTCAATTTTTCAATTCAAGCGAGTTGATAGCATGAGTTCTATTAAAATAGATGAATTAGGATTCATGAAATTGAATTTCAGTAAGTATACAAAGATGAACCATTTATAATGGAATCACAAGAAGTACAAGTATTTTATGTTATAGATCCTGCAAACTAAAAGTGGTTAATTGTTCTGTTAACGATCAAAACCATTGAAGGATCAAATGAAAATTCAACTGAGGATTACCCCTTCATTGCAACGTCATAATCATTTTGAAATGGTCTCAATGTAAATGAAGTTTTATATATTAGAGGAGACCACAATGAGGGGATTTAGATACTCGATAGAGGGTTAAAATCCCTTTAAACTTAAAAAAAGTTCAATAATGAGGTTATTTTTTTTTGTAATATACATTGTGTTACCTCATGTTATTATCTATTTGTTACTGCATTTATGTAATCAAAATTAAATATTAAACAACTTCTATAGATAATGACTTCTACATGTGCTGGTGTTCCCAACCTGAGAAACAATAGATCTCTCAAGATGCTACTGCTCCCAATATAGAGGAACAATGGCCTTCTGCACGTGCCGATGCTACCGTTTCAGAGGAAAAATATGTTCTCTCAACCTGCTGCTTCTCCCAGTGTAGAGGTACAATGAACTTATGCACATGCCGATGCTACCGATCTAGAGTGAAGTTCCCAGTCAGGATCCAAGTATCACTGAGAGGGGGAGGGGGTGAATCAGTGATATCTTTTTCTTTTTCTTTTTCCTTCAAATTGAAACAACCTTCGCCTCCTGCTAAAGATTTTATTCTCTGCTGAACACACACAGCCACAGGAACATAATATTTACAAGGTTCACTACTCAACAAGAGTAGCTACGTCCTTGGTATGGTACGGAAATAATCCAGTACCACACAATCCACTAGAGAACAATCCTTTGATGTGTAATACAACGATTAGGATATACCCTTACACTCGTGTAGCACTTGGAAAACAATCCTCAAGTGCGTGTACACCTTCTTAGTACAAATAGGGAATTACAGTATTTCAGTGCTTCTTCACAATTGAACAGATGTAATCTCTGAAGTACAAATCTTCACTTTCCTACCCAGAAGCTGGTAAGAACTTCCATATGCACAACTGAACATGTGCGAAGACCCCAAATTTTCCGCGCAGCCTTTAGAATATATTGCACGCAATTCAAATGCCTTGCGCGTAAAAATTCACTTTTGGTGTGAAAAACTTTTTCGCGCAAATCCCTTTTCCACGCAACCTTTTCTCTTTTTTCACAACTTCTCAATTTTTCGCGCAGCTATCTTCTGTTAGCGCAAACTTCTTTCTTTTCGTACAACTCACTTAGCGTATAATTTACGCGCACCAGATCTTGGGATTTCTTCTAAGTGTCGAGCATTAACAAATGAGAAGGGTTCACCTCATATTTATAGGCATTTTTGACCCGGTGTGAAAACCACTCATCCGCGCGTAAACCCTCTTCATGCACGTAAAAACTCTTTCACGCAACTTCATATTTCGCGCAATGCTCCAATATTTCACACACCTCATGGCTTTTCCATTTTTCATCATTCTAAGCATGAAACACCAATTGCGCGCAAAATTCCACACCACATTCCATATTGCGTGCAAACCCATCCTTTCACGCGACATCGTATTTCATGCAATGATCCAATTTTTTGCACAACTCATGCCTTTGAAAATTTTTGAGCTTCCGATCTTGAAACACCTTTTGCGCGAAAAACATCATTCCTCTATTTCGTGCATCCCGCAGATTTTTCGTGCAACCTGCTACTATTTCGCGCACCACTTTATTTTTTTGCGAAACCTGCCTAAATTTTCGCGCACTCCATGCCTTTGCCATTATTCGATGATCTGTCCTTAAATAATGCCTTACACGCCAAATTCTAAACCATCTTCAATCTTTCATGCAACATCCATTGCCAAAAACACATCTTCATCTCCCGATTTTCAGGCCCTAAAAATTGGCAAACACTGGAAAACGACGCCACCTTAAACTGTGCTTTTCTACCGCCTTCAGATTGTCCATTGCTTTGTCATTTTCTCTCTTCACTGCTTCCCATAACCATTCTTCTGCTTTTATCATGAATTCCACTATCGTGATATTTATCTTTTGATAGATCAACTTTAGCATCGTCAGAGTTGCAATGGGAAGTACTGAAACACCCCATCTTCCCGCAACATCATTCCTTCCAATCAAAACTGTATATGATTGACATCATCATTTCTCCCCCTTTACTTTATAAGGCTTTCATAAAAAGCTCTCCTAACTTATGATATTTGTTAAATACAAATCAGAAAAGCATCATCTGATTTATCTTCTTTAACAACAAAAGACAACACTCTGCAAACGCGAACTCTTCAAACTTCTTTCTCCATACAACTTGGTCCCAACAATCTCCCCCTTTGGATTTTGTTGTCAACCAAGATTCATAAATCATTGAACTTTGAAATCTCATACAATGGATTACTTATCAATAATTCTAAGCCTACGTGAGCTAACTCATTGTAGGAAACAAGAATTAGTGACAGCCAAAACCATGCTGTCCAAAAGCAGTGACTATGAAATCTCATGAGCATACCTCCTCAACCTTCTTCAGATCATCTTTCAAACTTCTACCTCAGCATTCTTCACTTCGTTGAATTTACTGGAGAACAACATTGTTTCCTACAACCACTCCAACAAACAGTTAGAATAGTTCACACACATACATGCTGAATTCACAGCTTACCCACAACTCCCCCTTAATGCATGCTTCCTTATGGATAGATTTATGAAACAATTCTCCGTCTTGACAACACTATCCAAAGGTAAGACGAGAGAGGGGACAGAAACATGTACCTTAACCTTGATGATAAGGAGGTTGTACACCCATGTTCAACCTCAATTTTGCAAATGGTTCCTTCGGTAACGGTTTTGTAAATATATCAGCAACTTGTTCAGATGTAGGAACATACTCCAGCCTCAATTCATTATTTTCCACCAGCTATTTTATGAAGTGGTATTTTATATCAATGTGTTTTGAACGAGAATTTTGTACTGGATTTCTTGTAAGATTGATTGCACTCTAATTGTCACAACCCAAGAGCAATGGTAGCTTTACTTCAACAAGTAGATCTTCCAGCTGAGTCTTCATCCACATTAGTTGAGTTGCAGCTTGAGTAGCACCAACATACTCAGCTTCAGCTATTCTAAGAGTTACTGAATTTTGTTTCTTGGTATGCCAACTAACACAACTTTTCCCCAGAAAGAATACTCCACCAGATGTGGATATTCGATCATCAACATTTTCTGCCCAATCAACATCAGAATACCCGAATAGATCAATATTTTCAGAGCCATCATACCAGATTCCAAAATTTGTTGTGCCTTTGATATATCTAAGAATTATTTTTCCATAAATCAAATGTGATTCTTTAGGAGCACTCTGAAATCTTACACATAAAGTAACAACATAGACGATGTCGGGTCTTGAGGCAGTCAAATACAGCAGACTTCCAATCAGCTTTTGAAACTCTTTCTGATCAACTTCCTTGCCTTCTCCATCTTTAGACAAATTGGTTCCCACTGAAATCGGTGTGGAAACAGGTTTCAAATTTTCCATGCCAAACTTCTTTAGAAGTTCCTTAGCATACTTTTCTTGAGACAGAAAAACATGATTCTTCTTCTGTGAAATTTGTATCCCAAGAAAGTACTTCATTTCTCCCAGCATGGACATCTCAAATAAGTTCTTCATCTCCTCAGCAAATTTTTCACATGATCTTTCATCATTTCCATAAAATATAATATCATCGACATAAACAATAACGATCAGTGAAAACTCCTGACATTCCTTGATGTAGAGATTGCTGTCAACTCTCCCTTTCTTAAAGTTCATCTTCTTCAAGCAAGTATCTAATTTAGAATACCATGCTCTCAGAGCCTATTTTAGCCCATACAAAGCCTTCTTCAACCTGCACACAAAATTTTCATCCTTTCCAATAACAAATCCACAAGGTTGATCAATGTAAACTTCCTCATCAAGGTCACCATTAAAAAATAAAGATTTTACATCCATTTGAAATATTTTGTAACCTCGTTGTGCAGTAATGAGAAGAAATATTCTGATTGTTTCTAATCGTGCCACAGGAGCAAAGATTTCATCAAAATCAATGCCTTCAATTCTTGAATACCCTTTACAAACCAATCTTGCCTTGTTTCTTATTACTTTACCTTCTTCATTCAGCTTGTTCCGGAAAAACCACTTTGTACCAGTAATGTTCTTGTTGTCCGGCTTGGGTACAAGTTCCCAAGTATCGTTCTTCTCTATCTGATCAAGTTCTTCATTCATAACATGAACCCATTCTGGATGCTCAAATGCTTCATTTACATCATTCAGTTCAACTTTCAAATAAAGAGAAGTATGTGATATAGCATTCGTTGTTCTTCTTGTTTGAACCCTCTGATTTTTATCTCCAATAATGTTCTGAGACTCCACTTGTTTCCTCAACCTAGGATGAGTTGTTTGAACTCCATCCTCATCACTCAAGATTTCTGAGTCGGATTCCTCTTCTTGAGTAGGATTAACACAGTCTGTAGCATTATCAAAGTTGTTAACAAAATCTTCTCTATCCTTCTCAACTTCCACATCAACATATGACTGCTTTTATTTCTCAACATTTTCAACAACTTTTACATCTGAAGAATCAATAATTATTCCTGTTTCTTTTTTGATGCATCTGTATCCTCTTCCTTTTGGAGCATATCCAAGAAAAATTTCGTCATCTTTTCTTTGCTCAAACTTTTCCAGATTTCCACCTTTCTTCTTTATAATACATGGACTCCCAAAAACTCTCAAGTGTTTCAGACTTGGAGTTTTTCCATAGAACATTTCGTATGGAGTCATATCCGAGTTTGGCCTATAAAAACATCGGTTCTAAATATACACAACAGTGCTCATGGCTTTCCTCCAATAATAATGAGAAAGACTATGTTCAAGTAACATAGTTCTCCCCATTTCCACCAGACTTCGATTCTTCCTTTCAGAAACCCCATTTTGTTGAGGTGTGTATGGTGCACTGAACTCATGCCGAATTCCATGTTTCTCAAGGTAACTTTCAAACACTTTATTTTTATACTCTCCACCATTATCAGTTCTCAACTTCTCCACTGAGTACTCACATTCCTTCTCTGCTTTCCTCCTGAAACTCTTAAACATTTTCAGAGCATCTGACTTATGTCTCATGTACATAACACAAGTAATGCGAGTAAAGTCATCAATGAAAGTAATGAAGTACTTATCTCTATTTTTTATTTCTTGCTCATTGGTCCACATATATCAGAATGTATGAGTTCCAAGGGTTGTTTTGAATGAATTTCTACTTTCTTATGAAAGGAGTTTGCAATCTTCCCTTTTTCACAAATAGTGCAACACCAATATCTTCTTCTTGATAAATCAGGCATATCTCGGACACTATCACGTGTTGATAGCTTGCACATATTTCTCTAACACATATGCCCTGACCTTTTATTCCATAATTGATTTTCATCCGCTACACCCATGTAACAAGAGCTCCACACTTCACCAACTTGGAACAAATTCCCTCTTGTACGTTGGCCCCTTGTAACTATGTTTCCATCATTTTCACTTTTCACAACAAATCCATCTTTTCTGAAGATCACTTTGTTGCCCTCATCACAGAGTTGTGACACACTAAGCAGGTTGTGTTTCAGCCCATCAACATATAGTGTTTTTCTGGATTTCATCTTTTCTTTTCCAATGATGGTCGATCCAACACCTTTGATCCTTAGAGATTCATCATTTCCAAATGTCACAGTTCCTTCTTTAAAGTCTTTTACATTCTTTAGCAGATTTAAGTCTCCTGTCATATGAGATGAACATCCACTATCAAGAATCCATGGACGTTCCCCTTTTGTAGCTTTCAAAGCAGTTTCAACAACAAGTGCTTTTTTTTCTTCCTTTTCCTTCACTTTCTGTTGCGCTTCTTCCAATTTCCTAGCCAAATCAATGTGTTCTGGCCAGAGAACCATGCATTCTTTCTTTTCAAACTTATCAGACTTATCCCTTTTGGATTTTAAAAACTCTTTCTTCTGAGGATTATTAACAAAATTTTGTTGCTCTGGTAACACACTAAGGCAACCCTTAGCAAGATGTCCAGGTTTATCACATCTTTCACAATAAGTTTCTAGTGGTTGGAATCTATTCTCAACTTTCACACCGGTCTTCTCAAATATCTTCTAAAACTTATTTTGAGACATTATATTTTGAAAGGGTTTAATCCACCTCAATCCTTGTCTTTAAAAACTTTTGGAATATTTGTAATGTTGTTGGTTGAACCAACACATACTTGCCATGTGTCCGAATCCACCACAATACCAGCAGTAACCATAGAAAGAATATTTGCCTCTGAAACTTTTATACTGACCGGAGTTGTGAACACGCTTCTCAAAAACCTTCATGTTTTCATTTTTAACTCTCTTCTTCATCTCAGATTCATCAGTACCAGAAGTATTAGAAGTTTTTCTTGACTCAAGATTTTTATGCACTTCTGATTTTTTTGCATTGCTGACTTTGACCACATACTTGGTCTTTCCAGCCTTGTTCTTATCAGAACCAGTTTTGTCTTTCATTTAAAACTTTTAAGGTAACTTTTTTAGATCCTTGTTTGGTTCATTCTTACTGGAACATTCGCCAACTTCTGAGATAGAATTTTTGGAACTGATATTCATTTCTTTAGCTTTATGCAGTTTCTATTGGACAAGTTCCAACTCTTCTTCTTTTGCCTTCAGCTTTACTTCAAGATGATCATTACGATTCTTTATATTCTCAAGAGAATTTTTAAGATCATCAATCTCCTTTTCCATCTTGATTTTCTCATCAGTAAAACCTTCTTGATTGTTTAATGTGGAATTTTCATTTATCAACTTCTTGTTTTCTTTCTCAAGCTTTTTGATCTTCCTCAAACATTCCTTCAGCTATTCTTTCAGATACTGTTCAAGTTGAGTCTCTTCTTCTTCAGTACTACTTCTCTCATAATCATCATTATTCACTATTGCAAAAAGGTACTCTCTCTAGCTTTCCCAATAGCATATTTTTCTGATTCAATCTCGCTATCATCATCTTCTTCATCTTTTGAAAAAAAGCTTCTTCTTTTTGATTTAAAGAACTTTTTATTCTGACCTCTACCAGAATATTTATCTTTTTGACCCTGTTTCTTCCATAACCTTCTTGGTCCTCTGTCTTCTTCATCACTGACGTCATCTTTCCCCTTTTGAGGGCAATTAGCTGTAAAGTGGCCAACTGATCCACATTCAAAACATTTCAAAGGGAGTTTCCCTTTGTATTTCACTGTGCCTCTTTTAACATTTTTAGAAAAAAAGGATAGAATTTCATCAAAATTTTGACATACCTCATTTTTAGAGTCGGATTCACCAGCTTCTTCATTAATAAGAATTTTCTTTGACTTCTCTTTATTTTCTGCCTTGAAAGACATTTCTCTATCGGATTTTGCTTTAATCTTCATGGTCTTATCTCTTCTCATCTCATAAGTGATGAGAGTACTGTGAAAATCATCAAGAGATAATGTTTCTGGGTCCCTGTCTTCTAGTGATGAAACTTTAGCATCAAATTTTTCAGGCATAATTATTAGGATCTTTTCAACAACTGTAGCATCTTCTAACTTTTCACCAAGACATCTGATTGTACTGACAATGTCATTAACCCTGGTAAAGAAGTCCCCAATAGATTCAGATTCTCCCATTTTCAAGTCTTCATACTTCAGCCTCCAGATTTGTAGTTTTTCCTTATTCACTTTTCCTTCATAGATATTCATTAGCTTATCCCAGATGGCTTTAGCTGTAGCGACACCTTTCACTCTTAAAAAATCACTCTCAGAAAGTGATGAGAGTAATTCATTTTTAGCTCTTCCATCATTCTCAAGATTCTTCTTATCGATAGGAGTAAGAGGGACCTTGTCATCAATAGTAGGAAATCCATCTGTTGTAGTTTCAAGAACTTCATATGCAAGAGATAAAAGATATGGAATCATTCTATCCTTCTAGATGTGATAGTTATTTCCATCGAAAATTGGAATCCCCTTACTTTTCACGAAATTTAGATTCTCCATCACAACTTCTCTTCAAAAACTTCAGTAAAGAATAAACGAAGGGAACCTGCCTCTGATACCAATTGAAGTTCCCAGTCAGGATCAAAGTATCACTGAGAGGGGGAGGGGGTGAATCAGTGATATCTTTTCTTTTTATGTTTCCTTCTAATTGAAACAACCTTCGCCTCTTGTTAAAGATTTTATTCTCTGCTGAACACACACAACCATAGGAACACAAGATTTACAAGGTTCACTACTCAACAAGAGTAGCTACGTCCTTGGTATGGTACAGAAATAATCCAGTACCACACAATCCACTAGATAACAATCCTTTGATGTGGAATACAGCGAGTAGGATATACCCTTACACTCGTGTAGCACTTGGAAAACAATCCGCAAGTGCGTATGCACCTTCTTAGCACAAATAGGGAATTACAATATTTCAGTGCTTCTTCACAATTGAACAGATGTAATATCTGAAGTACAAATCTTCACTTTCCTACCCAGAAGCTGGTAAGAACTTCCATACGCACAACTGAATATGTGCAAAGACCCCAAATTTTCCACGCAGCCTTTAGAATATATTGCGCACAATTCAAATGCCTTGCGTGTAAAAATTCACTTTTGGCGTGAAAAACCTTTTCACGCAAATCCCTTTTCCACGCAACCTTTTCTCTTTTCGCGAAACTTCTCAATTTTTCGCACAACTATCTTCTTTTCGCGCAAACTTCTTTCTTTTTGCGAAACTCACTTAGCGTATAATTTACGCGCACCAGAGATCAGTATTTCTTCTAAGTTTCGAGCATTAACAAATGAGAAGGGTTCACCTCATATTTATAGGCATTTTTGAGCCGACATGAAAACCACTCATCCGCGCGTAAACCCTCTTCATGCGCGTAAAAACTCTTTCACGCAACTTCATATTTCGTGAAATGCTCCAATATTTCGCGCACCTCATGGATTTTCCATTTTTCATCATTCTAAGTATGAAGCACCAATTGCACGCAAAATTCCACACCACATTCCATATTGCGCGCAAACCCATCCTTTCACGCGACATCGTATTTCGCGCAATGATCCAATTTTTCACGCAGCTCATGCCTTTGCAAATTTTTGAGCTTCTGATCTTGAAACACCTTTTGCGTGAAAAACATCATTCCTCTATTTCACGCATCCCGCAGATTTTTCGCGCAACCCGATACTATTTCGCGCACCACTTTATTTTTTCGCGCAACCTGCCTAAATTTTCGCGCACTCCATGCCTTTGCCATTATTCGATGATATGTCCTTAAATAATTCCTTGCACGCCAAATTCTAAACCATCTTCAATCTTTCGTGCAACATCCATTGCCAAAAACACATCTTCATCTCTCGATTTTCAGGCCCTAAAATTTGGCAAACACTGGAAAACAGCGCCACCTTAAACTGTGCTTTTCTGTCGCCTTCAGATTGTCCATTGCTTTGTCATTTTCTCTCTTAACTGCTTCCCATAACCATTCTTCTGCTTTTATCACGAATTCCACTATCGTGATATTTATCTTTTGATAGATCAGCTTTAGCATCGTCAGAGTTGCAATGGGAAGTACTGAAACATCCCATCTTCCCGCAGCATCATTCCTTCCAATAAAAACTGTATATGATTGGTATAATCATTTCTCCCCTTTCCTTTATAAGGCTTGCATTAAAATTTCTCCTAACTTATGATATTTTTGAAATACAAATCAGCAAAGCATCGTCTGATTTATCTTCTTTGACAACAAAAGACAACACTCTGCAAACGTAAACTCTTCAAACTTCTTTCTCAATACAACTTGGTCCCAACATAGAGGAACAACATATTGATGATGTTGAATCCAAGTAAATGGTAGGTGATGAAAAACTGATGATGTAGAAAAAATAGAAGTGTTGTAGTTTGATAGTGTTAGAAAAAATCATTAAGATAGAAAGAAAAGGCATCAAATACGAGGTCATATAGAATGTGCGGGGCTTGTATGCTAACCCCCAAAATTCCATATTAAGTAATTTTATTGGACTCATCACTCGACAATGCATTCTGATTGATGTAGATTTGTGGCACAATGTTGTTCCCATGCTTGAAACACTGATGTGGGAAGAGATTATGATAATATTATGATATCATTTATTTATTTTACTAAAAAATAAAATAACGAAACATTGTATTACTCATCACCATCCCTTTTAGAGTGCGTTTATAGTAGATGAATCCCAAAAGAAATATTTATTAAATATTGTTGGAAGGATTCAAAGAGGCTTTCACACAATTATAACAAGATTTCATCTTAAAGATGCTGAGGGAAAAAAAACCCACACCCACCGCTTATGTATGTACACCTGATAACCTAAGAAGCATAGGGTGTGTTTACTAGCCATCATAGGGAGGTACCTTTTCAGGTACATTGTGAATGATAATACATTATTTGAAAATATGTGTATTCATCACTTTGATTTATAATTTTTTATTTATGAAACAACAACTGAGTTCTGAAAATAAGGAATAAGCATCAAAACCAATGTACCCCTACCACAAAGCAAGGATGGGGGACGCTTCACTTGAAAAAAATGGTAAGTATTATAAATCTATCATAATAATTTATGCGATATGAAACAATAACATAATTATGTTCCTCTATTTATATACAGATTGATGAATCCAAATATAATTTCACTTCCATCCCATGCCATGTTCCATGGAAAGAGGCACATGTAAATAAAAATGAGATATTAATAGGTGAAAACACACAAAAGAGTATAAAATATGTGTAAGTATGACATAATAAAAATTTGTTTTACTTTAAATCACTATTACATAAAAATGATGAATTATTTTCCTATGTTTTATACCCAACATAGTCACATGAATCATAAACACCTATACTAGATGAAAACTACCATCGGTGACCTTGAAGTGACCAGAACAGTATAGCCACGTCAGAGGTGTGGGTTTTGGGGTGACACCTCAGACATATTTTGATAAAAAAACAAGAGAAGGATAAATATAAATAAATGAAAAAGATGAACTCAATATTATCTACCATTGAAGAAAAATTTCATTGGGATACTGAGTTGCTAGAAAATGTTATGAGGGGAAGCAAAGAGAAGAAATAACTCAAGAACGACCATTGCGTGAAGATCCCCCCACCCTCACCAGCTTTGAGGTGAGACATTCTCCTCAAAGAGCTGTCTTAGTCATGATAATCAATATTATAATAATTTTTTCTCTGAAATGTGAATCTGACATACATTGATACCTTTCCTGTACTGATATTCTATAGGGTGAAAATGATTTTGATTTATATCTCTAAACACCCACCCATCACATTGTAGAGAGGGATACAATGTTCAATATCCAAGACAAACCTCTACACAATAGACCACTTCCAACAGGTAATGTGAGAGTGTCGATTAGCATAGCTCATGAGATGAGTACCAAGCCACCCATTCCACTTGATGATGAATATATTCATAAGGTCGATCAAACTGTTGGAACATTCATCGCATGATCGTCAGATCTTATAAAAATACATGTCAACAAGGAGGTATTCATTTCAAATTAATTTTTCATGCTAAACCATTAATAATTAATAAAAATGGTATGAATCGATGAATATTATTACAGACAGACAAAGGGAAGGGGGTGAAACTAAAGTTCAACTCAAAACCATCTAAAGGTTTGACCAACTGATTTAAAAGATATTCTAAAAACACATTTACCCCACTTGTTTAATATCCATAATTATTAACATTGAAGGCTCATGCAGATAAAAAGTTACAGAATAGTAGTAGTCACATAGTTGATTTTGAAGAAAATATGTATGGAGAGGAAGGTACATACTATATTTCTTTTGAGAATGTAAATGAAATCCTCAATTATGAATGGATACAAGCCTTAGTTGTAAATGTATAATTGAGGTATGTTTTCATGATTTTATTTTCCAAAAGTTGATATACTATGTTAATTATGACTAAATACATTATATTTTTTTCAGGTGTATATATCAATACCAATTGAAGGGATTTTCCCATGAAAAAATTTAGACTTGTTATTCCTCATGCCACCTCTATAGAACAAAAAAATAAAATCCAAAAAATGGATGAAATAGTGGCAGACCTGGTTAAATCGTTTGAAAGAAAACTTACAGATAACAGAATCTTCTTAATATCAACGATGCAGGGGTAAAACTATACCATTTAATCATATCAAATATATTTTCATTTCTTTCATTACTTATTCCTTTTTATGTTTTAGGAAACATTGTATGCTCATTGCGGTCAATTTGGATACTCCAATGATCTATTTCCTGGATTCACTGTATGGATACCCAACAAACCAACCACAAATGATGAAATTTTTCAATAAGTAATAAACTATATCCAATTTTTTAGAACTAAGCTTCAAGTTATATAATTTAGATTATGTTTTAATGAGGATTATGTTATGATAAGGCGGTGTATAAATATCATAAAAAACAAGGAATGAGGATAGGGGCTAAGCAAAAAGATCCTGAAAAGTTATACATCTGGACAAGTATCAAGGTATATATAATAATATTTCACTATCCAAACACATATAAAAACAAATTACTTATTTTTCTCAATGTTCCTATAGTGTATGAATTAAACAAATAGAAAATATTGTGGTTATTATGTTTGTAAATTTATGAGAGAGATCATATTCCATCAACAAAATAGCATCCTCAAAGAGGTATTTTTGAAGATAATTACTATTTCATTTAAAATATTTCTTAATACTTTGTGTATTTATATTTTCCAATACTACTATTACTATTGAAAAGACTCATATTCACAAGATGATATAGATTTTCTTAGAAACAAATGGGCAGCATATCTGATGGCAGAATGCAAAAAAATGGCATGAAGATGTGACATACATAGAATTAGTGTATTGTTTCATATTTATGTTTAATTTACTTCTTTTTAGTATTACTTACATAAAAATTATTTTCTTATACTAGTGGATTCTTTTGTTCGAGTTGGGGTGGGTTTTTCAAAGCTTCTCATGCTCGTGAGAGATTAGACTTCGAGGTTGAAACTCAAAGTTCAATGAGAAGGTAAAAGTTTTTTTAATATACTATGCTTTTCCTCATAATATTATCTATTCAATACTGCATTAATATAATCTAAATTAAACATTTGACTACTCATTCAAACGATGTCTTCTCCCTTAAAACCTTTCACCCCTATGGTGTTGGCATTTATCACTCACTTTAAAAGGCAATGGAGGGAACTTGAAGGAAAGTGATAAATGTCAAAACTATAGGTGGATTATTTTGTTCCTATTGGGGTGGTTTGTTTGAAGCTTCTCAGGCTCATTCAACACTAAAAATGAGATAATAAAAACAATGAAATGGGTCAAGAATGTATACAAATAGCATGAATATGTGACTTGTATAGAAGTAGTGGATTATTTCATATTTATGTTTATTCTAATTTTTTTAGTATTACTTACAAAATAATTATTTTCTTATACAGATGGATTAATTTTTTTGATTTGGGTTGGTTTGTTCGAAACTGCTCATGCTCGTGAAAGATTTGACTTTGAGATAACAACTGAGATAATGCCAATGATTTCAATTTATTTTCTTTATTGACCTTCCAATACCGCATATTGAGTTGATGTTATTAATTGAAAAACCATTCTCATTGTTGAAAAATAGAAGAGTGGAGGAATCTCTTGTGCCCATTATGGTGAATTTTCATGATATAATGAGAATAAGAGCTTCCTCTACTCTTCTGGTTTTTAGCAACAAGAAAGGGTTTTCAGCTAAGAACAACGATTCAATATGTAGTGCTGATAGTACGACAAATAAAGACAATGGTAATCATGGTAACATTGGAAGTTATGATTGTTTTAAGACTTTGGTATGTGTAGGAATCATCAAAACCTCAATCTGACACATGGTGTGACCGGTATGACTCAAGGTGTTTCTTTTTATTTAAAATTTAAATTAATTTTAGTAATACAGACAACTGACATACTCAAAACCAAACAAATGCATTTATATTATTTTAATACTTTAATAAAATGATTCATAAGTCATTTAGGATGTGTAGTAATCATCCTCTCCTCAATGGTATGACTAGTATGACTCCAAGTGTCCGTTATCAGTTTAAAATTAACATTTTAGTTCAAAATGTATCAATCACTACATACCAAGAAAACATGATCAGATTGCCTTGATAATTTAGGAAATTTATTCATAAATAATTTTTGATGTGTATGAATTGATCTCATGTTAAACTGACACACAATGTAACCATTATGAGTCAGAGTGCATGTTTCCAGTTTAAAATGACATTTTAGTAAAAAAGATAATTGGTTTACTAAATACTGAGAAAATGGATTCAAATTGTTTTGATACTTTAGGAAAATGATCCATGAATTATTTGGGATGTGTAGGAATCAACCAAACCTAAATATGACGCACGGTGTGATCGGTATGACTCTAAGTGCGTCTTTTTATTTAAAATTGACATCAATTTTAGTAAAAAATACATTTAACCCACTCAAAACTGAGAAAAAATATTTATATTGTTTTGATAATTTATAAAAAATATCCATAAGTCATTTTATATGTATAGAAATCTAAAACACCTTAATTCGACACATGATGTAACCGGTACGACTCTAAGTGCATTGTTTTATTTAAAATGTACATCAATTTTAGTAAAAAAGGAAAATTGACCTACTCAAAACTGAGAAAAATCATTTATATTGTTTTTAAAATTTAGTAAAAAAAATACACAATTCATTTTTGACATGTAGGAATCAGGCACACCTCAATCCGATGCACGGTGTGACCGATATGACTCCAAGTGTGACTTTTTATTTTAAATTGGAATTAATTTTAGAAAAAGGAATAAGTGACATACTGAAAACTAAGAAAATGCATTCATATTTTTTTGACACTTTAGGAAAATTATCCATAACTCATTTATGATGTGTAGAAATCAACCTCACTTCAATCTGATTCACGGTGTGACTGATATAACTTCAAGTGTATATTTTTATTTTAAATTGAAAATAATTTTAGAAAAAATAAAAAGTGACATACTAAAAACTGATAAAACCCACTAATATTGTTTTTATACTTTATTAAAACAATATATGAGTCATTTGGGATGTGTAGGAATCAGTATCACCATAATCTGATGCACGATGTGACCGGTATGACTCCAAGTGAATCTTTTTATTTAAACTCGACACCAATTTTATTAAAAAGGACAACTAACCTACTTAAAACCAAGAAAAAACATTAGGATTGTTTTGATACTTTATTTTTTTTACATAAGTCATTTGAGATACGTAGTAATCAATTTCACCTCAATACGATGAATGGTGTGACCGGTATGACTCTAAGTGTGTCTTTTTATTTAAAATTGACATCAATTTTAGTAAAAAAGACAACTGACCTACTCAAAATTGAGAAAATGCATTTGTATTGTTTTGATACTTTATGAAAGTTATCCATAAGTAATTTGAGATGTGTAGGAATCAACCACATCTCAATCTGATGCACGATGTGACTGGTATGACTTCAAGTGCATCTTTTTTATTTAAAATTGACATCAATTTTAGTAAAAAGGATAACAAACCTACTCAAAACCAATTAAATGCATTATAGTTATTTTTATACTTTATGAAAATGATCCATCGGTAATTTTTGACATGTATGAATCAATTTCACCTAAATAAAATGCACGGTGTGACCGATATAACTCCAAGTGTGTCTTTTTATTTTAAATTGACATTAATTTTAGAAAAAAGAACAAGTGACATACTGGAAACTGAGTAAACGCATTCAGAATGTTTTGATACTTTAGGAAAATGATCAATGAGTCATTCGAGATGTATAGAAATCACCCACAGCTCAATCTGATGCACAGAGTAACCGGTATGATTCCAAGTGCATCTTTTTTATTTAAAATTGACATTAATTTTAGTAAAATGGACAACTGACCTACTAAAAAACTGAGAAAATGCATTCATATTGTTTTTTTACTTTATTAAAATGATCCATAAGTTATTTTAGATGCGTAGGAATCAACCAAACCTCAATCCTATGCGTGGTGTGACTGGTATGACTCTAAGTGCATCTTTTTATTTAAAATTGACACTATTTTTAGTAAAAAGGAAAACTGACCTACTCAAAACTGAGAAAATGCATTCAGACTATTTTTATTCTTTAGTAAAATGATCCATAAGTCATTTATGACATGTAGTAATAAGTAATACCTCAATCTAACACACAGTGTGACTGATATGACTCCAAGTGTGTCTTTTTATTTTAAATTGACATTAATTTTAGCAAAAAGAAAGTGACATACTGAAAATAGAGAAAACAAATTCAGATTGTTTTGATACTTTAAGTAAATGATCTATGAATAATTTTAGATGTGTAGGAATCATAAAATCCTCAATCTAACACATGGTGTGATCAGTATGACTCCTAGAACACCTAACACCAATTTTAGTAAAAAAGAAAACTGACCAACTCAAAGATGAGAAAACACATTCATATTATTTTGATACTTTAGGAAAATGATCCATAAGTCATTTAAGACATGTAGGAATAAACCGTACCTCAATATGACACACAATTCAACCGATATGACTCTAAGTGTGTCTCTTTTATTTAAAATTGACATCAATTTTAGTAAAAAGGACAACTGACCTACTCAAAATTGAGAAAACACATTTGTATTGTTTTGAAACTTTAGAAAAATGATCTATAAGTCATTTTTGATGCTTAGGAATCAACCACACCTCAATTTGATGCACGGTGTGACCGATATGAATCCAAGTGCGTCTTTTTATTTAAAATTAACATTAGGTTTAGTAAAAAGGAAAACTAACCTACTCAAAAACGAGAAAACACATTTGGATTGTTTTTATACTTTATGAAAATGATTCATAATTTATTGTGACATGTAGGAATAAACCATACCTCAATCGATACATGGTGTGACCAGTATGATTCCAAGTGTCTATTATTAGTTAAAATTAACATTTTAGTTCAAAAAGCATGTCACTCACTAAAAACCAAGTAAATGCACTTTGATTGTCTTGATAATTTAGGAAAAAAATTCATAAGTCATTTATGATGTGTAGGAAGAATTATCACATCAAATCGAAACACGATGTGACTATTATGACTCAAAGTGTGTGTTTCCAGTTTGAAATGACATTTTAGTAAAAAACAAAAGCGACATACTAAAAACTGAGAAAATTAATTTTTATTGTTTTGATACTTTAGGACAATGATTCATAAGTAATTTATGACATACATGAATAATCCAAACCTCAATCCCACACACTGTTTGACCGGTATAACTCCAAGTGTGTCTTTATTTAAAATTGACATTAATTTCATTAAAAAGAACAATTGACA
This sequence comes from Viscum album, assembly GCA_963277665.1. NCBI lineage: Eukaryota > Viridiplantae > Streptophyta > Magnoliopsida > Santalales > Viscaceae > Viscum > Viscum album. The sequence goes on along the minus strand of OY728135.1, from coordinate 1,539,253,648 downwards.
TACTCAAAACCAATCAAACACATTTTCATTGTTTTGATACTTTATTAAAATGACCCATAACCCATTTTTGATGTGTTGTAATCAACCACACCTCAATAAAATAGACGGTGTGACTGATATAACTCCAAGTTTTTCTTTTTATTTAAACTTGACATTTTTTAATGTATTATTTCATATTAATGTTTAATTAATTAATTTATGATATTAACAATATAATATTTTTTTCTTATATAGGTGGATTATTTTTCTTGGGTAGAGGTGATTTGTTTTGCAACGAATACCGTGAGCGGACCTTTTTGAGAGGGGATCATGGGTGCCAAAGATGATGAAGAACTAATGCTTTTAAATGTTTGTTGATAGTAACTATAAATGTAATTATTCAAAATATTGTTTGAAATGTATATAGTAGTGTTTTTTTTGTATTCGTGATGTAAAATTTAATTCAATTAAATTATATATTTTTGTGTAAAGGTTACAGGTTGCTGCAGTGTGCTGTTATAAAAATAGCACACTCTAGTAGTTGGGGCCTTTATCAGTGCTATTAAAAGAATTAATAAATGGTGACCTTTATCAACACTTTTTTAGCACTGATAAAGGACCACCTTTATTAGCGCTGTGATTAAAAACAAGTTTTTAGCATTGTTAAAAGCCTTTTTTCATGCTGATAAAGGTCATATTTGTAGTAGTGCACACATGCATGCACACACTTGACGAGATACTAACCCATTAACCCCCACACCATCACATATGAAATGACTAGGCTAAGTCTCTTGGGAGATATGTATCATAATAATAATGATAATATAAGTAACTGATAATAATATTACAAACAAGTTTGGAAGACCAAAACTCATACCCTTAGGAATTTATTAAAGAAAAATAGTAATAATCTATATTAGGTAGAGGAGATTATAAACCACATACACACACAAACAAGACACCTTGTGAGTCAATGCTCATTCCTCCCCACAAGAAATGAAAAACACTCACTAGAGGTCATTATTACATAATATTCAACCAGACCAGATCAACACCCCCTTCAAAGGGCTAACCCTTAGTGGTAAAAATTATAAATACAAGGCCAAAAGCCTTACAATATGCATAGAGGACCAAAATCCCCTTTAAAACTCAAGACCTCCACTACCACATATCACACCTTATCTAGCGCTGAATTTTAATAGTGATTGATAAAAAGCATTGATAAAGGGGGGAATTTTATCAGTGCTCATAAAAAATCCTGATAAAGTTATCTTTTATCAGCATTAACAACAACACTGATAAAATGGTACCATTTTTCATTGCTTTTTTTTCTAGCATTGATAAAAGTCACTGCTTTGTCAATGTTTTTTATCATTGATAAAAGTGAAACCATTATCAGAGCTTTTTTTAGTGCTGATAAAGGTCATAGTGAGTAATTTAATTTATATATAAATATTTATATATTTCTAAATAAGATTTATATTATAATAATTATATATATATATATAAATAAATATATAAATATGATTTATACAACTTTTAATAATAAATGAATCTTATTCTCATAATTTTTTTATATAAAAACTATCAAATTTATATTAGTCAAAATGTTTAATAGTTTATTTATATATATTAATTAAAAATGTGTATATAATTAAAATTAAATATAATATATTAGTATTTTATTTAAATAAATATATAATATATAAATTAATATATTTATTTAAATATATATTTATATTGATATTAAATAATTTTAAAAATATATACATGGATAACTATATGTATGTATGTGTATGTGTGTATATATATGTGTGTATGTATATGTGTGTGTAGATGTGTATGTGTACATATGTATGTCTATAATTCATGTAATTGTTAAGAATTAATTTTTAATATTATTGTAATTTATTTAATTTTAATTACTCATTTATTATTATATATTCATTAATAATGTCAAAAGTGTATTTAATCATTTTGTAATATTTATTTATACATATATTTATTTAATATACATGTAATATTCTCAATATGTTTGTAATTTATATGAATAATATTTATTCATTTTTTATTAAGTTTTAACAAAAAAATATGTTTGAAATTTATATAATTAATCTATTTAAATGATTTTTTAGATAATTTTATAATTTAATTAGTTAATTATAAAATTATAAATATACATAATTTTTTCAAAAAAGTATTTATAAAATTTTAATAATTATATTATATATATATATATATATAATTATGTAGCTTGGATGTGGCCTAGTGGTTGAAACTCCCAGTTAGACTGCATCGGAAGGAGATCAAACTCCACTCGCCTTTTTTTAGAAGATTTATCTGCAGTGGACCTCTGGATAAGGAGGGTGGTGACGGTGGGGCCACACATGCGGTTATCTATGGAGGGATGGGTTTTGAAACCCACAATTTTGATGACTTGGACCTGCTCTTGTGGTGAATGAACGACGACAACAGGCGGAACCCCACCAGTCGGCAGAGTGTTTGGCAGTGGGATGTGACAGCGGCTCACCAACAACTACTACAAAAATGGGATTTATCAGTGCTCAAAACAGGCTTTATCAGCGCTAAAAAAGTGCTGATAAAGGATAACTTTATCAGCGCTAAACACGTGCTGATAAAGGGCGACTTTACCAGTGCTAAAAAGGCATGGATAAAGGACCCCTTTATCAGCGCTAATAAATGTGCTTTTTATCAGTGCTCTTTTAGCACTGATAAACTGATCCTTTATCAGCACTAAAAAAGTGCTGATAAATGCCCTGTCTGCTGCAATAAAAAATTCTGTAGCAGCACACCCAAACAACACCTGAAAAAAATTCAGCATCTCAACAAGTAAGTATACCCATACAAAATTAACACATAAATCATAAGGTAATTACACCAAGTATACCCATACAACAACTATACCCATACATCATTAACACATAATTCATAAGTTAATTAAATACATAAAGAATTCCGGGGGTTGGGGGGTGTTCAGGGGTTTGGGGTGGCTGTCCAAGGGGGGGGGGGGTAGGGGGTGTTCAGGGGGATGGGGGTGTCTGGGGGGATAGGGGTGTACAGGGGGTGGGGGGGGGGGTCCAGGAGGTTGGGGGGCTGTCCAAGGGGGGTGGGGTGGTGTCCAAGGGGTGGTGGGGGCTGTCCATGAGGTGGGGGTGTCCAAGGGGTGGGATGGTTTCCAGGGTATCGGGGGGGTGGGGGGGCTTTCCAGGGGGTGGGGGGTGTCAGGAGGGTAGGGGGTGGTCCAGGGGGTTGGTGGGGCTATCCAAGGGGGGTGGGGTGGTGTCCACACTACTAGAAAAATGGACTTTTGAGCCCCTTAACCTATAGCGACCGCCATTGGCGGTCTCTATAGGTAACCAATAGCGACCGCCAATGGCGGTCGCTACAATTCCCTAAAAAAGGGGGGCTTTAGCGCCCCCTCCCCCCCTCCCTCCTCGCTAAGCCCCCCCTTCCCCCCTCCCCGTCGCCCGTGCCCTCCCCATCACCGCGCCCTCCCCATCGCCCCGTTCCCCGTCGCCTGCGCCCTCCCCGTCGCCGCGCCCTCCCCGTCGCCCTGCTCCCCGTCGCCCGCGCCCCTCCCTGTCGCCGCGCCCTCCGCCGCCGCACCCTCCACCGCCCCCGCCCTCCTCCACCACGCCCTCCACCGCCCCGCCCTCCGCCGCCCCGCCCTCCGCCGCCCCGCCCTCCGCCGCCCCGCCCTCCGCCGGCCCCGCCCTCCGCCGGCCGCCCTCCGGCCGCCCTTCGCCGGCCCCGACCTCCTCCGGCCGCCCTCCTCCCTCCGGCTCCGTCTGCCCTCCGCCTTGTGGCCGCCCTACGACCTCCCTCTTCCCTCGGGCCTCCCGCCACCCGCCTCCGGCTGCCCTCCGGCCGCCCTCCCGGCCGCCCTCTGTCGGCCCCTCCCTCCTTCGGACGCCCTCCACCCTCCGGCTCTGGCCGCCCTCCGCCTTGCGGTCGCCCTGCGGCCTCCCTCTGCCCTCGGGCCTCCCGCCACCCACCTCCGGCATCCCGGCAGCCCTCGGGCAGCCCTCCAACCACCCTCTGGCCTTTGGCCTCCAGCCCCTCCGGCCTCCGACCTCCGCCCTCAGCCCTCCACCCCCTCGTCCCTCCCCCCAGCACCCAAACACCCCCCCGCACCCCCGAAAACCCCCGTCCCCTTCGTCTTCGTCCCCTCCCTCACCGTACCACCGCCACCCATACCCCTCCTTCACCGTCCCCTCCCTCGCCCGCACCAGCTCCGGCTCTGGCTCCTCACCGCTACCTCTCCTCTCCCTCGCAGCACCGCCTTCAGCTCCCCTCCCTTCCAGGTTTGTAGCGCAATCAGGTATGACATGGGATTTCACTTACATTATTATTTTATAAATGGTTCACAAATAATTAATTAGTATTTATTTTAAATATATTTGATATGAAAAAATGAAAATGTATTAAGTCTTGTGTAAATGTTTGTTATAGGGATCTTATTATGGATAAGAGTTGGATTGATCTTCCAAATCGAACTTCTAGAGAGTATTTCAATGGCATTATGCAGTTTCTTGACTTCACCAGAGGATTTGAAAGTGACTATATTAGTTGTCCATGTAGAAAATGTGATAACAGATATCAATTCACACGAGATACTGTGAGGGAGCACCTATTATATAATGGATTTCTAAGAAAGTATAAGAGTTTGACTCGTCATGTAGAAGAATATGTTCGTTGTAAAAATACGGATACAGTTCAGATGGATGTTGATGCAAGGATGAATGATCCAATGCAAGAAATGCTTACTGAAATGGTATGTGGGTTGGATCCTGATGGCATTGACATCCAGAATCATGAGACCAGTGAGATAAATCTTCGCTCTGGTGCAGATCGTGATTCGAGGAGGTTTTATGAAGCAATTGATGATGCAAAAATAGAATTATATCCTGGATGTACTTCTTTCAATAAATTGTTGTTTATCGTGGAGTTGTTGCATTTGAAGACTTTGAATCATTGGTCAGACACATCATTCGACATGTTGTTGGTGTTATTGAAAAAGGTTCTTCCTATCGACGCTAAGATTCCCGAGTCGTATTACCATGCTCATAAGCTGACAGAGAACTTAGGTTTTACATATGAGACCATAGATGCATGTGAAAACAAATGTATATTGTTTAGAAAGGAAACTTCCCATTTGGATATTTTTACGGTTTGTGGTGCTTCTAGGTGGAAAGAGAACAGGGGAAATCAGACTCATCAAAGTCAGATTGTGATATAGGGGAAACTGATTTCTGTAAAGCAAATGCGTTACTTTCCCCTTAAACCAAGGTTGAAAAGATTTTTTATGTCATCTAAAGTTTCTAATTTAATGAGATGGCATGCAGAAAGAGTTCATGAAAGTGATATGTTAACCCACCCGGCAGACTCTCATGCATGGAAGGATTTTGATAAGAGACATCCCGACTTTTCCAAAGATGTTCATAATGTCCGATTGGGATTGGCAGCAGATGGTTTCAATCCATTCAAGTCTATGGTTGGTGCAACTCATAGCACATGGACCGTGGTGTTGGTTCCGTATAATCTTCCTCCGTGGCTTTGTATGAAGCAACAATTTATATTACTTTCCACTCTTATTGATGGACCTAAAAGTCCAGGGGATAAGATTGATGTTTACCTTCAGCCATTGATTGATGAGTTGAATGAATTTTGGGGCAATGGTGTGATGACTTATGACTGTGAAATGAATGAAATGTTCAAACTGCAGGATGCTTTATTGTGGACAATCAATGACTTCCCAGCTTATGCAAATTTATCAGGCTGGAGTACGAAAGGGGAATTTTCTTTCCCTTGTTGCAACAAAAGTAAAAAATCTGTATGGCTTAAGAATTCCAAAAAATGGGCATACATGGGTTACATACGTTTTCTCCCCCCTCAGCACAGGTTCAGAAAGGACAGAGTGGCATTTGATGGTTATAGAGAGTTCATCCCAACACCAAATATCATGATAGGAGTCAAAATGTTATCGTAGATTGAGGAAGAAAACATCTGCACGGTATATGAAATTCAGGATTTGGTGGCTCCTCCGGTAAGTAATATTCAAGCTGCGGGTAGGCAGCGCAGTCACAATTGGAAAAAGAAAAGTATTTTTTATAGTCTTCCGTATTGGAAAACTAACATGCTGAGGCGTAATTTGGATGTCATGCACATTGAAAAAAATGTTTGTGATAACATATTGTGGACCATTTTAGGTGTCAGTGGGAAATCAAAGGACCATGTTAATGCACACCGTGATTTGGAAGAAATGGGTTTAAGGAAACAGTTGCATTTACAGTTAGCTGAGGGAAACAAGGCATATATGCCTGTTGTACAGTATACGATGACTACAAAGGAGAAAGAGACATTTCTTTCCATTTTTAAGATGCTCAAGGTGCCTGATGGTTACTCTTCTAATATTTCAAAGTGTGTGAATCTGACGAGCAAGACATTGCAAGGGTTGAAAATTCATGACAATCACATACTACTTCAGCAGTTGATTCCAATCGCCATTTGTGATTGTTTATCCCCCAATGTTGTTCAGCCGTTGATTGAGATGAGTAATTTTTTTAGACAACTTTGTTTAAGAAATCAACGAATGAGTGATTTAAAAAGTTTACAGGACCTAATTGTACTTACGCTTTGTCACTTTGAGAAACTATTTCCCCACTCATTTTTCGATGTTATGTTCCACTTGATAGTGCACCTAACTGATGAAGTAATGGCTGCTGGTCCAGTGCAATTCAGGTGGATGTATCCTATTGAGCGGTATTTGAGTACATTGAAACGATTTGTACGCAACAGAGCTCGTCCGGAGGCATCAATAGCCAATGGTTATTTGATGGATGAGTGTAATACTTTTTGTGCAGAATATCTTACGGATGTTGAAACAAAATTAGATAAGCCATCTCAGATTCAGGATGGTCCAGTTGGAGAAGGAACCACATATGATATGGACAACATCGAGTGGATACAAGCACATCGATATATCTTGTTCAATACTCCATCAGTTGCACCATTAATGCAGTAAGTATCTTATCACTTTTATTGTTTAACTTTTACATGTTTTGTTTGCATAAGTTGATCATTTAAACATTGAGTTATCATTTGCAGAAAACACATTAATGAGATAAAAGAAGAGATGTATCGTTCGACTGAGTTGCAAATTCAACAGTCTCATTATGCGTCATTTCATGATTGGTTCAAGGATTATGTACGTATAAATTGATTTTCATTATGAGTGAAGTATTATACTAATTTATTTCTTCATATATCATTATTGAATTATATGAATTATGTAGGTTCATAAGCTGAGGGAGTTAGGGGACCCCACGCTAACTGAAGAATTTATCCAACTGGCTGAGGGTCCATCTATAACGGCTCGTCGTTATAAATCTATAGATGCTAATGGTTTTCGATTTCACATTAAAGATGTTGACGACAAATGAGCAACAAAAAACAGTGGCATCGGTTGTCCATTTTTTGATTCTGGTTATTACTATGGTCAATTGATAGACATCATTGAAGTTGTATACACACACGGGTTGAAGTACATATTGTTAAAGTGTAATTGGGTTAATCCAGTGCGTGGATGTAAAGTCGATCAATATCAGTTTTCATTGGTGAATTTTAACTATATGTTATACAGAAATGAACGAGTTGATAATGAACCTTTCATTTTGACATCACAAGCAGAACAAGTATTCTTCGTTACTTTTCCTTCGAATCCAAGTTGGCAAGTTGTTGTCAAAATGTCTCGGCGAGGAGTGTTTGTATTTGAACAAGATGAACCCGAAACTGTTCCTTTTTTTTTCCAACAACTTGATCAACATACCACAGTTCAACGTGAAGAAGATATTTATTGGGTCAGAGTGGCTGTTGAAGGAGAAACGGTCAATTTTCATGCTTAATGAAAGGTATAATTATTTTCCCACTATTCATCATAAGATATCATAAATTATGTAAACATTTTATAAATCCCTGTAAGTTTAATCCTCACTTTTTAAAGTTTATTCAGTTATAAATATTTAGGGTGATTTAACTCATGTTATATTGATGTTATTATCGGTGTATCTTCCCATTGAGGTATTCTTTATTTGGTTCATGTGCTGCTTGAATTTTTATTAATTCAATTTGAAATTTGGCTATGCATTGATTGGTTTTGTACATAATTTGTATATCTGTTTTGTGAACTTTCTGTTTTTTTAAAATTCATTCCCAACTAATTATTCAATCCCTTTTTGTTTGATTAACAACTGTACAAGTTTGATTTTTTTTAAAAACAATCCAATTTATCATTTGGACACTTTGGATAGTCCCTTTACTAATGTTTTCCATGACTGCAGGCATGTCAGGGGAAGAGGTAGAAGATCCACATCATCCATCTGAGGCATCTACGTCTCAGGGTCGAGGTATGTTGGAATGTCATTGTCTCTATTTTTTATGTATTTAATAAACATATATATATATATATATATATATATATATTTATAACATCTGTCAATTTTTATATAAAATTGTTTTCAACAGGATCAGACCCGACTGCTTCTTCCTCTCGCAGGAGAGGCCCTGGTCGTGGCATATTATCATGGAATTCCGACACGACTTTTGATGTTTCATTTGATGAGGTATTTCATCCTGTGGGATGGAATGCCCCAACATTTATTCGTCAGCTGGGTCATATCATACGTGATCCACATCGATTTCCATTGACCACGCGTGACTGGGCTTCTATCCCTCAGGACACATTAGATCGTCTTTGGAGGGAGGTTCAGGTAAGAAGACCATTTTACTTTATTCCCTATGTATAATCAACAATAACATATGTGATTTTTTTCTTTAATAGCAAAATTTGAAAGTATGTACTGATGAGTTTCGGCCAGTGTGTATGAGAAAATGCTGTAAGATGTGGAAAGACTATAAAGGCAAAGTAAAGAGGGACCACTGGGTACCAAATGTGGGTGCCCCAGACATTCTAGAAAAAGTCCCTAGAGGTGTCCTCCCGGCTCAGTGGTGTGATTTAGTTGCATATTGGTCTACTGAGGGTGTTGCGGTTTGTATATTTATTTTGGTATATATATTTTCAAGAATGTGTGATTTGTTTGATATTTGAATGAATTGAATGTAGGAGGTGTCTACACGCCATTCTGAGAATCGAGCGTTGCAGGGACCACCTCACAGGCTCGGGACTCGTCACGTGTCTCAGATCCGACATGAGGTATTTATTATTCATTTTTTAATTTTTTTTAATTAATACGGTTTTGTGTTTATATTCTGTTCATATATAGTTGCGGGAGCAAGGTGCACCAACTGATAAAATGTCAGTGTGGATGAGGACTCGTGATCGCAATGATCCAGAGGCTGAAGCATTATTCGTGACGTGTACGCGTAGACGACCCGTCAATCGAACGTGCGGTCTGGGCGGTAGGGCTCATTATGCGTTCTTTAAGTGTTGCACGCGCTTGATAAACACGCGTGGGGGGGTCCAAACGGGACGAACGAGGTCCGAATGGCCTGAAATCAGACGACATAAAAGGGTGAGTGAATTGTGATGTGGTCGAGCAGACGAAACGTCAATCAGACGTGCCGTGTGCCCGCGGTGACGGGAACGCCGTTCTGGTGTCATAAATGGCCAAAACGGGCATCTAACGGTAAAACTCATAGAGGACGACATCAGATTGACCTAAAATCACAGAACAACAATCTAATTATTATTCGCAACCTGTACGCGTAGACGGCACGTCAATCGGACGTGCGGTCTGCGCGGTAGGGCTCATTATGCGTTCTTTAAGTGTTAGGCGCGCTTGATAAAAGCGCGTGGGGGGTCCAAACGGGCCGAACGAGGTACGAATGGACTTAAATCAGACGTCATCAAAGGGTGAGTGAATTGTGATGTGGTCGAGCAGACGACACGTCAATCGGACATTCCGTGTGCCCGTGGTGACCGGGAACGCCGTTCTGGTTTCATAAACGGCCAAAACGGGCGTCTAACGGTCAAAGTCATAGAGGATGACATCAGATTGACCTGAAATCATAGGAAAACAATTTAATTATAATTCTTGATGTGTAGGAGGAGACTAAGTGCCCATAGGACGTGCGGTGCACGCGGTACGACCGAATGCGTCGTTTTCAGCAGCTCTGCGCGCGCTAAAACGGTGCGTTGGGGGGTCAAAACCACCAGAACGACCTCAGAATGCCATGAAACCGTACGACAACAACCTTTGTGTGATTTTTGAAATGGTCAGGTGGAAGGAACATCAATCGGAGGTGTCATTTGACCGCGGTGACCGGAAACGCGTTTCCGGTGTCATAAAACACCAAAAACGGCGTGAGACGGTCGAATTCGGAGCAAACGTGATCCGAATGACCTGAAACCACACGAAAACATTAGGAATATTATTAGTGACATGTAGGAGGAGACGACGCACCAATCGGACATGCGGTGCGCGCGGTACGGCTGAATGCGTCGTTTTCAGCAGATCCGCGCGCGCTAAACCGGCGCGTTGGGGGGTCAAAACCACCCGAACGACCTCGGAATGCCATGAAACCGTATGACAACAGCCTTTGTGTGATTTTTGAAATAGTCGTGCAGAAGGAACATCAATCAGAGGTTTCGTTTGATCGCGGTGACCGGAAACGCATTTCCGGTGTTATAAAACACAAAAAACAGCGTGAGACGGTTGAATTCGGAGAAAACATGCTCCGAATGACCTGAAACCACACGAAAACATTAGGAATATTATTTGTGACGTGTAGGAGGAGACGGCGTGCCCATCGGACGTGCGGTGCGCGCGGTACGGTCGAATGCGTCGTTTTCAGCAGCTCCGCGCGCGCTAAACCGGCGCGTTGGGGGGTCAAAACCACCAGAACGACCTCGGAATGCCATGAAACCGTACGACAATAGCCGTTGTGTGATTTGTAAAATGTTCGGGTAGACGACACGTCAATCGGAGGTGTTGTTTGACCGCGGTGACCGGAAACGCGTTTCCGGTGTCATAAAACACCAAAAACGGCGTGAGACGGTCGAATTCGGAGTAAACGTGCTCCGAATGACCTGAAACCACACGAAAACATTAGAAATATTATTCGTGACGTGTAGGAGGAGACGGAGCGCCCATCGGACGTGCGGTGCGCGCGGTACAACCGAATGCGTCGTTTTCAGCCGCTCCACGCGTGCTAAACGGGCACATTGGGGGGTTAAAACCAGCCGAACGACCTCGGAATGCCTTAAAACCGTACGAAAATAGCCATTGTGTGATTTTTGAAATGGTAGGGCAGACGACATATCAATTGGAGGTGTCGTTTGACCGCGGTGACCGGAAACGCGTTTCTGGTGTCATAAAACACCAAAAACGGCGTGAGATGGTCAAATTCGGAGAAAACGTGCTCCGAATGACCTGAAACCACATGAAAACATTAGGAATATTATTCGTGACATGTAGGAGGAGATGGAGCACCTATCAGACGTGCGGTGCACACGGTACAGCCGAATACGTCGTTTTCAGTAGCTCCGCGCGCGCTAAACCGGCGTGTTGGGGGGTCAAAATCACCCGAACGACCTCGGAATTCCATGAAACCGTACAAAAATAGCCGTTGTGTGATTTTTGAAATATTCAGGCAGATGGCACGTCAATCGGAGGTGTTGTTTGACCGCGGTGACCGGAAACACTTTTCCGGTGTCATAAAACACCAAAAACGGCGTGAGACGGTCGAATTCGGAGAAAACGTGCTCCGAATGACCTGCAACCACACTAAAACATTAGGAATATTATTCGTGACGTTTAGAAGGAGACGGCGTTTCCATCGGACGTGCGGTGCGCGCGGTACGACCGAATGCGTCATTTTTAGCAGCTCCGCGCGCGCTAAACCGGTGCGTTGGGGGGTCAAAACCACCCGAACGACCTCAGAATTCCATGAAACCGTACGAAAACAGCCGTTGTGTGATTTTTGAAATGTTAAAGCAGACGGGATGTAAATCGGAGGTGCCGTTTGACCGTGGTGACCGGAAACGAGTTTTCGGTGTCATAAAACACCAAAAACGGCGTGAGACGGTCGAATTTGGAGAAAACGTGCTCCGAATGACCTGAAACCACACGAAAATATTAGGAATATTATTCGTGACATTTAGGAGGAGATGAAACGCCCATCGGACGTGAGGTACGCGCGGTACGACCGAATGCGTCATTTTCAGCAGCTCCGCGCGCTCTAAACCGGCGCGTTGGGGGGTCAAAACCACCCGAACAACCTCGGAATGCCATGAAACCGTACGAAAACAGCCGTTGTGTGATTTGTGAAATTTTCGGGTAGATGGAACATCAATCGGAGGTTTCTTTTGATCGCGGTGACCGGAAACGCGTTTCCGGTGTCAAAAAACACCAAAAACGGCGTGAGACGGTCGAATTCGGAGTAAACATGCTCCGAATGACCTGAAACCACACGAAAACATTAGAAATATTATTCGTGATGTGTAGGAGGAGACGACACGCCCATCAGACGTGCGGTGCGCGCAGTACGGCCGAATGCGTCGTTTTCAGCAGCTCCGCACGCGCTAAACGGGCGGGTTGGGGGGTCAAAATCACTTGAACGACCTCGGAATGCCATGAAACCGTACAACAACATCCTTTGTATGATTTGTTAAATTTTCGGGCAGACAACACGTCAATTGGAGGTTTCGTTAGACTGCGGTGACCGCAAATGCGTTTCTGGTGTCATAAAACACCAAAAACGGCGTGAGACGGTCGAATTCGGAGCAAACATGCTCCGAATGACCTGAAACCACACGAAAACATTAGAAATATTATTCGTGATGTGTAGGAGGAGACGGAGCACCCATTGGACATGCGGTGCGTGCGATACGGCCGAATGCGTCGTTTTCAGCAGCTCCGCGCGCGCTAAATGGGCGCGTTGGGGGGGTCAAAACCACCCAAACGACCTCAGAATTCCATGAAACCGTACGAAAACAGCCATTGTCTGATTTTTGAAATGGTCGGGCAGACGGAACGTCAATCGGAGGTGTCGTTTGACCGTAGTGACCGAAAACGCATTTCGAGTGTCATAAAACACCAAAAACGGTGTGAGATGGTCGAATTCGGAGCAAACGTGCTCCGAATGACCTGAAACCACATGAAAAAATTAGGAATATTATTCGTGATGTGAAGGAGGAGACGACGCGCCCATCGGACGTGCGGTACGCGTGGTACGGCCGAATGCGTCGTTTTTAGCAGCTCCGCGCGCGCTAAACCGGCGCGTTGGGGGGTCAAAACCACCCGAACGACCTCTAAATGCCATGAAATTGAACGAAAACAGCCGTTGTGTGATTTTTGAAATGGTTGGGTAGACGACACGTCAATTGGAGGTCTCGTTTGACCGCGGTGACCGGAAACGCGTTTCCGGTGTCATAAAACACAAAAAACGGCGTGAGACGGTCGAATTCGGAGCAAACGTGCTCCGAATGACCTGAAACCACATGAAAACATTAGGAATATTATTCATGATGTGTAGGAGGAGACGAAGCGCTCATCAGACATGCGGTGCGTGCGGTACGGCCGAATGCGTCGTTTTCAGCAGTTCCGCGCGCGCTAAACCGGCGCGTTGGGGGGTCAAAACCACCCGAACGACCTCAGAATTCAATGAAACCGTACGAAAACAGCCGTTGTGTGATTTTTGAAATGTTCAGGCAGACGACATGTCAATCGGAGGTGTCATTTGACCACGGTGACTGGAAACGCGTTTCCGGTGTCAAAAAACACCAAAAACGGCGTGAGACGGTCGAATTCGGAGCAAACGTGCTCCGAATGACCTGAAACCACACGAAAACACTAGTAATATTATTCGTGATGTGTAGGAGGAGACGGAGCACCCATAAAACGAGCGATGCGTGTGGTACGGCCGAATGTGTCGTTTTCAGCAGCTCCTCGCGCGCTAAACCGGCAAGTTGGGGAGTCAAAACCACCTGAATGACCTCAGAATGCCATGAAACCGTACGACAACAGCCGTTGTGTGATTTTTGAAATGGTCGGGCAGACAACACGTCAATCGGAGGTGTCGTTTGACCGTGGTGACCGGAAATGCGTTTCCGGTGTCATAAAACAGCAAAAACGGCGTGAGACGGTCGAATTCGGGGATAACGTGCTCCGAATGACCTGAAACCACACGAAAAAAATTAGGAATATTATTTGTGACATGTAGGAGGAGACGGAGCACCCATCGGACGTGCGGTGCGCGCGATACGGCCGAATGCGTCGTTTTCAGCAGCTCGTCACGTGCTAAAACGGCGCGTTGGGGGGTCAAAACCACCCGAACGACCTCAAAATGCCATGAAACCGTACGAGAATAGCCGTTGTGTGATTTTTGAAATGGTCGGGTATAAGTCACGTCAATCAGAGGTGTCGTTTGACCACGGTGACCGAAAATGCGTTTCCGGTGTCATAAAACACCAAAAACGGCGTGAGACAGTCGAATTCAGAGCAAACGTGCTCTGAATGACCTGAAACCACACGAAAACATTAGTAATATTATTCGTGATGTGTAGGAGGAGATGGAGCACCCATCGGACGTGCGGTGCGCGCAATATGGCCGACTGCGTCGTTTTCAGCAGCTCGGCTCGCGCTAAAACGGCGCGTTGGGGGGTCAAAACCACCTGAACGACCTCAGAATTCCATGAAACCATAAGAGAACAGCTGTTGTGTGATTTTTGAAATGGTCAGGTAGACGGCACGTCAATCAGAGGTGTCGTTTGACAGCAGTGACAGGAAACGCGTTTCTGGGGTCATAAAACACAAAAAACGGCGTGAGACGATCGAATTCGGAGCAAACCTGCTCCGAATGACCTGAAACCACACGAAAACATTAGGAATATTATTAGTGACGTGTAGGAGGAGATGACGCGCCCATCGGAAGTGTGGTGCGCACGGTACGGCCGAATGCGTCGTTTTCAGCAGCTCGGCGCGCGCTAAAACGGCCTGTTGGGGGGGTCAAAACCACCCGAACGACCTCATAATGCCATGAAACCGTACAAGAACAGCCGTTGTGTGATTTGTGAAATGTTAGGGCAGACGACACATCAATCGGAGGTGTATTTTGATTTTAGTGATCGGAAACGCGTTTCCGGTGTCATAAAACACCAAAAACGGCGTGAGACGGTCGAATTCGGAGCAAACGTGCTCCGAATGACCTGAAACCACACGAAAACATTAAGAATATTATTCGTGACGTGTAGGAGGAGACGACGTGCCCATCAGACGTGCGGTGCGCGCGGTACATCCGACTGCGTCGTTTTCATCAGCTCGGCGCGCGCTAAAACGGCGCTTTGGGGGGTCAAAACCACCCGAACGACCTCGTAATTCCATGAAACCGTACAAGAACATCCGTTGTGTGATTTTTGAAATGGTAGGGCAAAATTCACGTCAATCGAAGGTGTCTTTTGACAGTGGTGAACGGAATCGCATTTTCGGTGTTATAAAACACAGAAAACGGCGTGAGACGGTCGAATTCAGAGCAAACGTGCTCCGAATGATCTGAAACCACACGAAAACATTAGGAATATTATTAGTGACGTGTAGGAGGAGACGACGTGCCCATCGAACGTGCAGTGCGCGCGGTACGATCGAATGCGTCGTTTTCAGCAGCTCCGCGCGCGCTAAATCGGCGCGTTGGGGGGGTCAAAACCACCTGAATGACCTCAGAATGCCATGAAACCGTATGACAACAGCCGTTGTGTGATTTTTAAAATGTTCGGGCTGACGACACATCAATCGGAGGTGTCATTTGTCCGCAGTGACTGGAAACACGTTTCTGGTGTCATAAAACACCAAAAACGGTGTGAGACGGTCGAATTCGGAGCAAACGTGCTCCGAATGACCTGAAACCACACGAAAACATTAGGAATATTATTCGTGACATGTAGGAGGAGACGGAGCGCCCATCGTACGTGCAGTGCGCGCGGTATGACCGAATGCGTCGTTTTCACCAGCTCCTCGTGCGCTAAACCGGCGCGTTGGGGGGTCAAAACCACCCGAACGACCTCGAAATGCCATGAAACCGTACGACAACATCCGTTATGTGATTTTTGAAATGGTTGGGCAGATGGCATGTCAATCGGAGGTGTCATTTGACCGCGGTGACCAGAAACGCGTTTCCGGTGTCATAAAACACCAAAAATGGCGTGAGATGGTCGGATTCAGAGAAAACGTGCTCCGAATGACCTGAAACCACATGAAAACATTAGGAATATTATTCGTGATGTGTAGGAGGAGACGGTACGCCCATCGGACGTGCAGTGCGCGCGGTACGGCCGAATGCATCGTTTTCAGCAGCTCCGCGCGTGCTAAACCGGCTCGTTGGGGGGTCAAAACCACCCGTACGACCTCAGAATGCCATGAAACCATACGACAACAGCCATTGTGTGATTTGTGAAATGTTTGGGTAGACGGTATGTCAATCGGAGGTGTCTTTTGACCGCGGTGACCGGAAACGCATTTCTGGTGTCATAAAACACCAAAACGGCGTGAGACGGTCGAATTCGGAGCAAACATGCTCCGAATGACCTGAAACCACACGAAAATATTAGGAATATTATTTGTGACGTGTAAGAGGATACGGAACACCCATCAGACGTGTGGTGCGCACGGTACGGCCGACTGCGTCATTTTCAGCAGCTCGACGCGTGTTAAAATGGCGCGTTGGGTGGTCAAAACCACCCGAACGACCTAGGAATGCCATGAAACCGTACGAGAACAGCCCTTGTGTGATTTGTAAAATGGTCGGGCAGACAGCACGTCAATCAGAGGTGTCGTTTGACCGCGGTGACTGGAAACGCGTTTCCGGTGTCATAAAACACCAAAAACGGCGTGAGACGGTCAAATTCGGAGAAAACATGCCCCGAATGACCTGAAACCACACAAAAACATTAGGAATATTATTTGTGACATGTAGGAGGATACAGAGCGCCCATCGGACGTGCAGTGCGCGCGGTACGGCCGAATGCGTCGTTTTCAGCAGCTCCGCGCGCGCTAAACCGGCACGTTGGGGGGTCAAAACCACCCGAACGACCTCAGAATGCCATGAAACCATACGACAATAGCCTTTGTGTGATTTTTGAAATGGTAGGGCAGACGACATGTCAATCGGAGCTGTCGTTTGACCGCGGTGACCAGAAACGTGTTTCCGGTGTCATAAAACACCAAAAACGCCGTGAGACGGTCGAATTCGAAGCAAACGTGCTCCGAATGACCTGAAACCACACGAAAACATTAGGAATATTATTCGTGATGTGTAGGAGGAGACGGCGCACCATCGGACGTGCGGTGCACGCGATACGGCCGAATGCTTCATTTTCAACAGCTCGGCGCGCGCTAAAACGGCGCGTTGGTGGGTCAAAACCACCCGAACGACCTCAGAATGCCATGAAACCGTACGAGAACATCCATTGTGTGATTTTTGAAATGGTCAGGTAGACAGTAGATCAATTGGAGGTGTCGTTTGACCGTGGTGACCAGAAATACGTTTCCGGTGTCATAAAACACGAAAAATGGCGTGAGACGGTTGAATTCGGAGCAAACATGCTCAGAATGACCTGAAACCACACGAAAACATTAGGAATATTATTCGGGACGTGTAGGAGGAGACAACGTGCCCATCGGACATGCGGTGCGTGTGGTACGGCCGACTACGTCGTTTTCAGCAGCTCGGCGCGTGCTCAAACGGCGCGTTGGGGGGTCAAAACCACTCAAACGACCTTGGAATGCCATAAAACCGTACAAGAACATCCGTTGTGTAATTTTTGAAATGGTCGGGCAGACGGCACATCAATCGGAGGTGTCGTTTGACCGCGGTGACCAGAAACGTGTTTCCGGTGTCATAAAACACCAAAGACGGCATGAGACGGTCGAATTCGGAGCAAACGTGCTCCGAATGAACTGAAACCACACGAAAACATTAGGAATATTATTCGTGACGTGTAGGAGGAGACGGCGCACCCATCGGATGTGCGGTGCACGCGGTACGGTCGAATGCGTCGTTTTCAGCACCTCGGCGCGCGCTAAAACGGTGCGTTGGGGGGTCAAAACCACCCGAACGACCTCGTAATGCCATGAAACCGTACGAGAACAGCCGTTGTGTGATTTGTTAAATGTCCAGGCAGACGGAACGTCAATCAGAGGTGTCGTTTGACCGTGGTGACCGGAAACGCGTTTCTGGTGTCATAAAACACCAAAAACGGCATGAGACGATCTAATTCGGAGCAAACGTGCTCCGAATAACCTGAAACCACACGAAAAAATTAGGAATATTATTTTTGACATGTAGGAGGAGACGACGCACCCATCGGACGTGCGGTGCGCGCGGTACGGCCGACTGCGTTGTTTTCAGCAGCTCGGCGCCCGCTAAAACGGCGCGTTGGGGTGTCAAAACCACCCGAATTACCTCGGAATGCCATGAAACCGTACGAGAATAGCCGTTGTGTGATTTGTGAAATGGTCGGGCAAACGGCATGTCAATCGAAGGTGTCGTTTGACCGCGGTGATCGGAAACGTATTTCCGGTGTCATAAAACACCAAAAACGGCGTGAGACGGTCGAATTCGGAGAAAACGTGCTCCTAATGACTTGAAACCACACGAAAAAATTAGGAATATTATTCGTGACGTGTAGGAGGAGACGGCGCGCCCATCGGACATGCGGTCCGCGCGGTACGGCCGAATGCGTCGTTTTCATCAGCTCCGCGCGCGCTAAACCGGTGCGTTGGGGGGTCAAAACCACCCGAACGACCTCAGAATTCCATGAAACCGTACAACAATAGCCGTTGTGTGATTTTTGAAATGTTCGAGTATAAGGAACGTCAATCTTAGGTGCCGTTTGACCGCGGTGACCAGAAATGCGTTTCCGGTGTCATAAAACACCAAATACGGCGTGAGACGGTCGAATTCGGAGAAAACGTGCTCCGAATGACCTGAAACCACACAAAAACATTAGTAATATTATTCGTGACTTGTATGAGGAAACGAAACGCCCATAGGATGTGCGGTGCGCGCGGTACGGTCGAATGCGTCGTTTTCAGCAGCTCTGCACGCGCTAAACCGGCACGTTGGGGGGTCAAAACCACCCGAACGACCTCAGAATGCCATGAAACCGTACGACAACATCTGTTGTGTAATTTTTGAAATGTTCGGGTAGACGACATGTCAATCGGAGCTGTCGTTTGACCGCGGTGACCGGAAACGCATTTCCGGTGTCATAAAACACCAGAAACGGCGTAAGACGGTCGAATTCAGAGAAAACGTGCTCCGAATGACCTGAAACCACCCGAAAACATTAGGAATATTATTCGTGACATGTAGGATGAGACGGCGCGCCCATAGGACCTGCAGTGCACGCGGTACGGCCGAATGCGTCGTTTTTAGCAGCTCGGCGCGCGCTAAAATGACGTGTTGGGGGGTCAAAACCACCCGAACGACCTCGGAATGCCATGAAACCGTACAACAACATCCGTTGTGTGATTTCTGAAATGGTAGGGTAGACAGAACGTCAATTGTAGGTGTCGTTTGACCGTAGTGACCGGAAACACGTTTCCGGTGTCATAAAACACCAAAAACGGCGTGAGACGGTCGAATTCGGAGAAAACGTGCTCCGAATGACCTGAAACCACATGAAAACATTATGAATATTATTCATGACGTGTAGGAGGAGACGACGTGCCCATTGGACATGCGGTGCGTGCGGTACGGATGAATGCGTCGTTTTCAGCAGCTCCGGGCGCGCTAAACGGGCGCGTTGGGGGGTCAAAACCACCCGAACGACCTCAGAATGCCATGAAACCGTACGAAAATAGACCTTGTGTTATTTTTGAAATGGTCGAGTAGACGGCACATCAATCGGATGTTTCGTTTGACCGCGGTGACCAGAAACGCGTTTCCGGTGTCAAAAAACACCAAAAACGGCGTGAGATGGTCGAATTCAGAGAAAACGTGCTCTGAATGACCTAAAACTACACGAAAACATTAGGAATATTATCCGTGATGTGTAGGAGGATACAGCGTTCCCATCGGACGTGCAGTGCGCGCGTTACGGCCAAATGCGTCGTTTTCAGCAGCTCCGCGCGCGCTAAACGGGCACGTTGGGGGGTCAAAACCACCTGAACGACCTCAGAATGCCATGAAACCGTATGAAAACAGCCGTTGTGTGATTTTTGAAATGTTCGGGTAGACATCATGTCAATCGGAGGTGTTGTTTGACCGCGGTGACCGGAAACGTGTTTCCGGTGTCATAAAACACCAAAAACGGCGTGAGACGGTCGAATTCGGAGAAAACGTGCTCTGAATGACCTGAAACCACACGAAAACATTAGTAATATTATTCGTGAAGTGTATGAGGAGACGGCGCGCCCATCGGATGTACAATGCGCGCGGTACAACCGAATGCGTCGTTTTCAGCAGCTCCGCGCGCGCTAAACTGGCGCATTGGGGGGTCAAAACCACCCGAACAACCTCAGAATGCCATGAAACCGTACGAAAATAGCCATTGTGTGATTTGTGAAATGGTCGGGTAGACGACACGTCAATCAGAGGTGTCGTTTGACCGCGGTGATCGTAAACGTGTTTCCGGTGTCATAAAACACCAAAAACGGCGTGAGACGGTCGAATTCGGAGCAAATGTGCTCCGAATGACCTGAAACCACACAAAAACATTAGGAATATTATTCGTGATGTGTATGAGGAGACGACACGCCCATAGGATGTGCGGTGCGCGCGGTACGGCCGAATGCGTCGTTTTCAGCAGCTCCGCACGCGCTAAACCGGCACGTTGGGGGGTCAAAATCACCCGAACGACCTCGAAATGCCATGAAACCGTACGACAACATCTATTGTGTAATTTTTGAAATGTTCGGGTAGACGGCACGTCAATCGGAGCTGTCGTTTGACCGCGGTGACCAGAAACGCATTTCCGGTGTCATAAAACACCAGAAACGGCGTGAGACGGTCGAATTCAGAGAAAATGTGCTCCGAATGACCTAAAACCACACGAAAACATTAGGAATATTATTCGTGACGTGTAGGAGGAGAGGGCACGCCCATCGGACGTGCGGTGCGCGTGGTACGGCCGAATGCGTCGTTTTCAGCAGCTCGGCGCGCGCTAAAACGACGCGTTGGGGGGTCAAAACCACCCGAACGACCTCGGAATGCCATTAAACCGTACAAAAAAATTCGTTGTATAATTTTTGAAATGGTCGGGTATACGGAACGTCAATCGGAGGTGTTGTTTGACCTCGGTGACCGGAAACGCATTTCCGGTGTCATAAAACACCAAAAACGGCGTGAGACGGTCGAATTCGGAGAAAACGTGCTCCGAATGACATGAAACCACACGAAAACATTAGGAATATTATTCTTGACGTGTAGGGGGAGACAATGCGCCCATCAGACATGCAGTGCGCGCATTACGGCCGACTGCGTCTTTTTCAGTAGCTTGGCGCGCGCTAAAACGGCGCTTTAGGGGGTCAAAACCACCCGAACGACCTCAGAATTCCATGTAACCGTACGAGAACAGCCGTTGTGTGATTTTTGAAATGGCCGGGTAGACGACACGTCAATCAGAGGTGTCATTTGACCGCGGTGACTGGAAACGCGTCTCCGGTGTCATAAAACACCAAAAACGGCGTGAGACGGTCGAATTCAAAGAAAACGTGATCCGAATGACCAAAAACCACACGAAAACATTAGAAATATTATTCATGACGTGTAGGAGGAGACGACGTGCCCATTGGACGTGCGGTGCACGCGGTACGGCCGAATGCGTCGTTTTCAGCAGCTCGGCGCTCGCTAAAATGACGCGTTGGGGGGTCAAAACCACCCGAACAACTTCAAAATGCCATGAAACCGTACGAGAACAGCCGTTGTGTGATTTTTGAAATGGTCAGGTAGAAGGCATGTCAATCGGAGGTGTCGTTTGACCGCGGTGACCGGAAATGCATTTCTAGTGTCATAAAACACCAAAAACGGCGTGAGACGGTCAAATTCAGAGAAAACGTGCTCCGAATGACTTGAAACCACACGAACACATTAGTAATATTATTTGTGACGTTTAGGAGGAGACGGTGCGCCCATCAGACGTGTGGTGCGCGCGGTACGACCGACTGCATCATTTTCAGCAGCTCGGCGCGCGCTAAAACGGCGCGTTGGGTGGTCAAAACCACCCAAACAACCTTGGAATGCCATGAAACCGTACAAGAACAGCCATTGTGTGATTTTTGAAATGGTCGGGCAGAAGACACATCAATCGGAGGTTTTGTTTGACCGCGGTGACCGAAAACGCATTTCCGGTGACATAAAACACCAAAAACTGAGTGAGACGGTCGAATTCGGAGCAAACGTGCTCCGAATGACTTGAAATGATAGCATTTCTTAAATTGGGGTTTAAAATTATTATAACACAATGATTTGATGTCAGATTTAATTTTATTATATGTATATAATAACTGAATAATTCTGTTCAATTTACGTTTGTTTTGTTTTTTTTGATTTTTTGTCTTATTGTAGGTTTTGAAGCAGAAGATTGAAATAGATGGACCTGCTCGGATCGTTGAAGCACATTCATCGTTTATGATGATTTTGATGTTTATACTGTTTGAAATTGTTTCCCATTTTTTATGATTGTTACCTTGTTATATCTCTGATTTTGCACCATGAAGAAAAAAAACACAATTCGTACATTTCATTAAAAAAATGAAAAATATTTTATTTAATATTATATATATAAATATTTTCATTAATATATATATATATATTTTATTTAATAAATATATATATATTTATTTATTTCGGTATGAATTTTTAATTTTTTTTCCCAGTTTAGCGACCGCCAGGCGGTCACTTAAGGCCAGCATTTCGGCCACCTATAGCGGCCGCCAATGGCCGTCGCTATTGTCCTACAGCGACGAAGCTGATGCGACTGCCATTGGCGGTCGCTAGGCGGTCTCTATAGGCTTATAGCGACCGCCAATGGCGGTCGCTAATGCCCTTTTTTTAGTAGTGCCAACAGGGTGGGATGGGGGTGTCCGGGGGGATATGGGTGTCCAGGGGGGTGGGGGGGTGTCTAGGGGTGTGTGTGTGTGTGGGGGGGGGGGTCCAGGAGGTTGGGGGGGCTATCCAAGGGGGGGTGGGGTGGTGTCCAGGAGGGAGGGAGGTGTCCGGGGGGGGGGGGTGTCTATGAGGATGTCCTGGGGGGGGTGGGATGGTGTCTAGGGTGTCGGGGGGGGGGGGGGGGATTTCTAGGGGGTGGGGGGTGTCCAGGGGTGGCAGGCGGTCCAGGGGGGTTGGTGGGGGGTAGTCTAAGGGGGGGTGGGGTAGTGTCCAGGAGGGTGGGGGTGACCGTCCATGGGTGGGTGGGTGTACAGGGGGGTGGGGGGTGTCCAGGTGGTGGGGTGGTGTCTAGAAGGGGTGGGGGTGCCATCCAGGGGGTTGGTGGGTGTCCAGGGAGGTGGGGGGTGGGGGGGGGGGGGGGTTAGGGGGGCTGTCTGAGGTGGGGGGGGGGCTGTCCATGGGCATGTCCAGGGGGTGGGGGTGTCCAAGGGGTTTGGGGGGCTTTCCAGGGGGTGGGGGTGTCTAGAGGGGTGGGGGGTGTTAGGGGGTGGGGTGGTGTCCAAGGGGGGGTCTAGGTGATTGGTGGGGTGTCCATGGTGGGTGGGGTGGTGTCCAAGGGGGTGGGGGTGGCTGTCCATGGGGGTGGGGGTGTCTAGGGGGTGGGGGAGGTGTCCAGGTGGTGGGGTGGTGTCTAGAGGGGGTGGGGGGGCGTCCAGGGGTTGGGGGGCCATCCATGGAGTTGGGGGGGGGGGCGTCCATGGATCGTTCTCGTAAAGGATCAACACAATCCAAATGCGTTTGGTCAGATTTCCGTACGTCAATTGTTGTTTTCACATAAAATTATTTCCATTTTAAAAAAAAGAGATACACTTTGAGTGATACCGGCCACACCATGCCTCAGATTGAGGAGAAGTTTACTCGTACACATCAAAAATGACCCATGGATCGTCCTTCTAAAGGATCAACACAATCCGAATGCGTTTGGTCATATTTTCGTAGGTCAGTTGTTGTTTTCACTTAAAATTATGTCCATTTTAAACAAAAGAGAGACCCTTTGAGTGATACCGGCCACACCGTGCCTCAGATTGAGGTTAGGTTGACTCTTACATGTCACCAACTCACCCATGGATCATTCTCATAAAGTATCAACACAATCCGAATGCGTTTGGTCGGATTTTTGTACGCCAGTTGTTGTTTTCACTTAAAATTGTGTCCATTTTAAACAAAAGATAGGCACTTTGAGTGGTACTGGCCACAACGTGCCTCAGATTGAGGCGGGGTTGACTCGTACACATCACCAACGCACCCATGGATTTTTATCCTAAAGTATCAACACAATTCGAATGCGTTTGGTCAGATTTTTGTAGGTCAGTTGTTGTTTTCACTTAAAATTATGTCCATTTTAAACAAAAGAGAGACACTTTGAGTGATACCAGATACACCATGCCTCAGATTAAGGCGGGGTTGACTATTAAATGTCAAAAAAGACCCATGGATCGTTCTCCTAAAGTATAAACACAATCCAAATGCGTTTGGTTAGATTTGCGTAGGTCAGTTGTTGTTTTCACTTAAAATTCTGTCCATTTTAAACAAAAGAGAGACCCTTTGAGTGATACCGGCCACACCGTGCCTCATATTGAGGAAGATTTGACTCGTACACATCAAAAATGACCCATGAATTGTTCTCTTAAAGGATCAACACAATCTGAATGAGTTTGGTTGGATTTCCGTAGGTTAGTTGTTGTTTTCACTTAAAATTGTGTCCATTTTAAACAAAAGACAGACACTTTGAGTGATACCGGCCACACCGTGCATCAGATTGAGGTGGGGTTGACTCATACAAGTCACCAATTCACCCATGGATCGTTATCCTAAAGGATAAACACAATATGAATGCGTTTTATCAGATTTGTGTAGGTCAGTTGTTGTTTTCACTTAAAATTCTGTCCATTTTAAACAAAAGAGAGACCCTTTGAGTGATACCGGCCACACCGTGCCTCGGATTGAGGTGGGGTTGATTTGTACATGTCACAAATGAACCCATGGATCGTTATCCTAAAGTATAAACATAATTATAATGTGTTTGGTTGTATTTGTGTATGTCAGTTGTTGTTTTCACTTAAAATTGTGTCTATTTAAAAAAAAAACAGACACTTTTAGTGATACCGGCCTCACCGTGACTCATATTGAAGTAGGGTTGACTCTTACACATCACCAATGCACCCATGGATCTTTATCCTAAAGGATCAACATAATACGAATGCGTTTGTTCGGATTTGTGTACATCAATTGTTGTTTTCACTTAAAATTCTGTCCATTTTAAACAAAAGAGAGACACTTTGAGTGATATCGGCCACATTGTGCCTTGGATTGAGGCGGTGTTGACTCATACACATCAAAAACACACCCATGGATCTTTATACTAAAGGATAAACACAATACGAATGCATTTGGTTTAATTTCTGTAGATCATTTGTTGTTTTCATTTAAAATTGTGTCCATTTCAAACAAAAGACAGACACTTTGAGTGATACCGGCCACACCATGCCTCAGATTGAGGTGGGGTTGACTCTCACATGTCACCAACACACCCATGGATCGTTCTCCTAAATAATAAACACAATACAAATGCATTTGGTCAGATTTACATAGGTTAGCTGTTGTTTTCACTTAAAATTCTGTCCATTTTAAATAAAAGAGAGACACTTTGGGTGATACCAGCCACAACGTGCCTCAGATTGAGGCGGGGTTGACTTGTACATGTCACCAATGCACCCATGGATTATTCTCCTAAAGGATCAACATAATATAAATGGTTTTGGTTGGATTTATGCAGGTTAGTTGTTGTTTTCACTTAAAATTCTGTCCATTTTAAACAAAAGACACACACTTTGAGTGATATCAGCCACACCGTGACTCAGATTGAGGCGGAGTTAACTCACACACGTCAAAAACACACCCATAGATCATTTTACTAAAGGATCAACATAATCAGAATGCATTTCGTTGGATTTATGTAGGTCAGTTGTTGTTTTCACTTAAAATTGTGTCCATTTTAAACAACAGACAAACACTTTGAGTGATACCGGCCACACTGTGCCTCAAATTGAGGTGGGGATTACTCTTAAATGTCCCCAATGCACCCATAGATCATTCTAATAAAGGATAAACACAATATTAATGCGTTTGGTTGGATTTGTGTCAGTCATTTTTTGTTTTCACTTAAAATTCTGTCCATTTTAAACAAAAGAGAGACCCTTTGAGTGATACCGGCCACACCGTGCCTCAGATTGAGGCGGGGTTGACTCGTAAAAATAAAAAACGTATCCATGGATTGTTATAATAAAGTATCAACACAATACGAATGCATTTTTTCAGATTTCCGTAGGTCAGTTGTTGTTTTCACTTAAAATTGTGTCCATTTTAAACAAAAGACAAACACTTTGAGTGATACCGGCTACATCGTGCCTCAAATTGAGGCGGGGTTGACTTTTACACATCACCAACGCACCCATGGATCATTATAATAAAGGATCAGAACAATAAAAATGTGTTTGGTTATATTTGTGTAGGTCAGTTGTTGTTTTCACTTAAAATTCTGTCTATTTTAAAGAAAAGAGAGATCATTTGAGTGATACCAGCCACACCGTGCCTCATATTGAGGTGGGTTTGACTCATACACATCACAAAAGAACCCATGTATTGTTATCCTAAGGTATCAACACAATCCAAATGCGTTTGGTCAGATTTGCATATGTCAGTTGTTGTTTTCACTTAAAATTGTGTCCATTTCAAACAAAAGACAGAGACTTTGAGTGATATCGGCCACACCGTGCCTCGGATTGAGGTGGGGTTGACTCGTACATGTCACTAATTCACCCATGGATCATTCTCTTAAATAATTAACACAATCTGAATGCGTTTGGTTGGATTTTCATATGTCAGTTGTTGTTTTCAGTTAAAATTCTGTCCATTTTAAACAAAAGAGAGAACATTTGAGTGATATCGGCCACACCGTGCCTCGTATTGAGGCGGGGTTGACTCTTACATGTCAAAAACACACCCATGGATCGTTCTACTAAAGGATCAACACAATCCGAATGCGTTTGGTCAGATTTGCGTACGTCAGTTGTTGTTTTCACTTAAAATTGTGTCCATTTTAAACAAAGGACAAACACTTTGAGTGATACCGGCCACACCGTGCCTTGGATTGAGGTAGGGTTGACTCATACAATTCAAGAACGCACCCATGGATCGTTATCCTAAAGGATCAACACAATCTGAATGCGTTTGGTCAGATTTTCATACATCAGTTGTAGTTTTCACTTAAAATTCTGTCCATTTTAAACAAAAGAGAGAACCTTTGAGTGATACCGGCCACACCGTACCTCATATTGAGGCCAGGTTGACTCTTAAATGTCACAAACACACCCATGGATCGTTCTCCAAATGGATCAACACAATATTAATTCTTTTGGTCAGATTTACGTACGTCAGTTGTTGTTTTCACTTAAAATTGTGTCCATTTTAAACAAAAGAGAGACACTTTGAGTGATACTGGCCACACAGTGCCTCAGATTGAGGTGGGGTTGACTCTTACACATCATCAATGCACCCATGGATCATTTTCATAAAGTATCAACACAATCCTAATGCATTTGGTAAGATTTCTGTAGGTCATTTGTTGTTTTCACATAAAATTCTGTCCATTTTAAACAATAGAGAGACACTTTGAGTGATACCGGCCACACCGTGCCTCGGATTGAGGCGGGGTTGACTTGTACACATCACCAATTCACCCATGGATCATTATCCTAAAGTATCAACACAATCCGAATGCATTTGGTCGGATTTCCATAGGTCAGTTGTTGTTTTCACTTAAAATTCTGTCCATTTTAAACAAAAGACAGACTCTTTGAGTGATATCGGCCACACCGTGCATCTGATTGAGGCGGGGTTGACTCATACACGTCACAAAAGTTCCCATGGATCATTCTCCTAAATTATCAACACAATCCAAATGCGTTTGTTTGGATTTCCATAGGTCAGTACAAACACTTTGAGTGATACCGGCCACATCGTGCCTCAGATTGAGGCGGAGATGACTCATACATGTCACCAAAACACCCATGGATCATTATACTAAAGGATAAACACAATAAAAATGTGTTTGGTCAAATTTGCGTAGGTCTGTTGTTGTTTTCACTTAAAATTCTGTCCATTTTAAACAAAAGAGAGACCATTTGAGTTATACCAGCCACACCGTGCCTCAGATTAATGTGGTTTTGACTCGTACACATCAAAAACGTACCCATGGATCGTTATCCTGAAGGATAAACACAATCCGAATTCTTTTTTTTAGATTTATGTAGGTCACTTGTTGTTTTCACTTGAAATTGTGTCCATTTTAAACAAAAGATAGACACTTTGAGTGATACCGGCCACACCGTGCCTCAGATTAAGGCGGGGTTGACTTGTACACGTAACCAATGCACCCATGGATCATTATAATAAAGGTTCAAAACAATCCAAATGCGTTTGGTCAGATTTTTGTAGGTCAGTTGTTGTTTTCACTTAAAATTCTGTCCATTTTAAACAAAAGAGAGACCCTTTGAGTGATACCAGCCACACCGTGCCTCGGATTGAGGTGGGGTTGACTCATACACGTCAAAAATGCACCCATGTATCGTTATCCTAAAGAATCAACACAATAATATTGCATTTGGTTAGATTTGCGTACGTCAGTTGTTGTTTTCACTTAAAATTGTGTACATTTTAAAAAAAAGACAGACACTTTGAGTGATACCAGCCACACCGTGCCTCAGATTGAGGCAGGGTTGACTTTTACATGTCACCAACGCACCCATGGATCTTTCTCCTAAAAAATCAACACAATACAAATGCGTTTGGTCAGATTTTCGTACGTTAATTGTTGTTTTCACTTAAAATTCTGTCCATTTTAAACAAAAGAGAGACCCTTTGAGTGATACCGGCCACACTGTGCCTCAGATTGAGGAAGGGTTGACTCTTACACATCAAAAATGAACCCATGTATAGTTATCCTAAAGGATCAACACAATACAACTGAGTTTGGTCTGATTTGCGTACGTTAGTTGTTGTTTTCATTTAAAATTGTGTCCATTTTAAACAAAAGACAGACACTTTGAGTGATACCGGCCACACCGTGCCTCGGATTGAGGCGAGGTTGACTCATACACGTCACCAACTCACCCATGGATTGTTATAATAAAGGATCAACACAATCCGAATGCGTTTGGTCAGATTTTCTTACGTCAGTTCTTGTTTTCCATTAAAATTCTGTCCATTTTAAACAAAAGAGAGACCCTTTGAGTGATACCGGCCACACCGTGCCTCCTATTGAGGCCGGGTTGACTTGTAAACATCAAAAGAACACCCATGGATTGTTATCCAAAAGTATCAACACAATCTGAATGGTTTTGGTCAGATTTGCATATGTTAGTTGTTGTTTTCACTTAAAATTGTGTCCATTCTAAACAAAAGAGAGACACTTTGAGTGATACCGGCCAAACTGTGCCTCGGATTGAGGCTAGGTTGACTTTTACATGTCACCAAAGCACCCAAGGATCTTTCTAATAAAGCATCAACACAATACGAATGAATTTGGTCTGATTTCCGTAGGTCATTTTCTGTTTTCACTTAAAATTCTGTTCATTTTAATCAAAAGAGAGACACTTTGAGTGATACCGGCAACACCGTGCCTCTGATTGAGGTGGGGTTAACTTGTACACGTTACCAATGAACTCATGGATTTTTCTACTAAATTATAAACATAATCCAAATGCATTTGGTCATATTTCAGTAGGTCAGTAGTTGTTTTCACTTAAAATTCTATCCATTTTAAACAAAAGACAGACACTTTGAGTGATATCAGCCACACTGTGCCTCGTATTGAGGCGGGGTTGATGTATACACATCAAAAACGTACCCATGGATCATTATCCTAAAGTATCAACACAATATAAATGTGTTTTTTTGGATTTCCGTAGGTCAGTTGTTGTTTTCACTTAAAATTGTGTCCATTTTAAACAATAGATAGACACTTTGAGTGATACCGGCCACACCATGCCTCAGATTGAGGCGGGGATGACTCTTACATGTCACCAAAACACCCATGGATCATTATACTAAAGTATTAACACAATCCAAATGCGTTTGTTCAGATTTCTGTAGGTCAGTTGTTGTTTTCACTTAAAATTCTGTCCATTTTGAACAAAAGAGAGACCCTTTGAGTTATATCTGCCACACCATGCCTTGGATTAATACGGGGTTGACTTGTAAACATAAAAAAACACCCATGGATCGTTATTATAAAGGATAAACACAATCCAAATGCGTTTGTTCGGATTTCCGTAGGTCAGTTGTTGTTTTCACTTAAAATTGTGTCCATTTTAAACAAAAGAGAGACACTTTGAGTGATACCGGCCACACCGTGCCTCATATTGAGGTGGAGTTGACTCGTACACATCAAAAATGAACCCATGTATCGTTATCCTAAAGTATAAACACAATATGAATGCATTTGGTTGGATTTTTGTGGGTCAGTTGTTGTTTTCACTTAAAATTCTGTCCATTTTAAACAAAAGAGAGACCCTTTGAGTGATACTGGCCACACCGTGCCTCGGATTGAGGTGGGGTTGACTCATACATGTCAAAAATTTACCCATGGATCATTATCCTAAAGTATCAACAGAATTATAATTCGTTTTGTCAGGTTTTCTTACGTCAGTTGTTGTTTCCACTTAAAATTGTGTCCATTTTAAACAAAAGACAGACACTTTGAGTGATACCGGCCACACCGTGCCTCATATTTAGGCAGGGTTGACTCGTACACATCACCAATGCACCCATGGATCATTATTATAAAGGATCAACACAATACTAATGCATTTGATCAAATTTGTGTATGTCAGTTGTTGTTTTTAGTTAAAATTCTGTCCATTTTAAAGAAAAGAGAGACCATTTGAGTGATACCGGCCATAACGTGCCTTGGATTGAGGTGGGGTTGACTCGTACACGTCACAAACGCACACATGTATTTTTATCCTAAAGTATCAACACAATCCAAATGAATTTGGTGTGATTTGCGTACATCAGTCGATGTTTTTACTTAAAATTGTGTCTATTTTAAACAAAAGACAGACACTTTGAGTGATATGAGCCACACCGTGCCTCAGATTGAGGCGGGGTTGACTCATACACATCACCAACTCACCCATGGATAGTTATACTAAAGGATCAATACAATAATAATGCGTTTGGTCAGATTTGCGTGCGTCAGTTGTTGTTTTCACTTAAAATTCTGTTCATTTTAAACAAAAGAGAGACCCTTTGAGTGATACCGGACACACCGTGCCTCGAATTGAGGTGGGGTTGACTCATAAAAGCCAAAAACTCACCCATTTATTGTTCTCCTAAAGTATCAACACAATTCGAATGCGTTTGGTTGGATTTGCGTACATCAGTTGTTGTTTTCACTTAAAATTGTGTCCATTTTAAACAAAAGACAGATACTTTGAGTGATACCGGCCACACCATGCCTCAGATTGAGGTGATGTTGACTTGTAAATGTCACCAAAACTCCCATGGATCATTCTCCTAAATGATCAATACAATCTTAATGAGTTTGGTCATATTTCTATATGTCAGTTGTTTTCACTTAAAATTTTGTCCATTTTAAACAAAAGAGAGACACTTTGAGTGATACCGGCCACACCATGCCTCAGATTGAGGAGGTGTTGAATTTTACATGTCACAAATGACCCATGTATCATTCTTCTAAATAATCAACACAATCTGATTGTGTTTGGTCAGATTTGCGTAGGTCAGTTGTTGTTTTCACTTAAAATTCTGTCCATTTTAAACAAAAGAGTGACCATTTGAATGATACTAGCCACACTGTGCCTCGGATTGAGGCGATGTTGACTAATACACATCACCATAACATCCATAGATATTTATACTAAAGTATCAACACAATAAGAATGTGTTTGGTCAGATTTCCATACGTCAGTTGTTGTTTTCTCTTAAAAGTTTGTCCATTTTAAACAAAAGAGAGACACTTTGAGTGATACCGGCCACAACGTGCCTTATATTGAGGCGGGATTAACTATTAAATGTAAATAATAACCCAAGTATCTTTCTCCTAAAGGATCAACACAATCCAAATGCGTTTGGTTGGATTTGCGTACGTCAGTTGTTGTTTTCATTTAAAATTCTGTCCATTTTAAACAAAAGAGAGACCCTTTGAGTGATACCGACCACACCGTGCCTCATATTGATGCGAGTTTGACTCATACACATCACCAATGAACCCATGGATCATTATCCTAAAGTATCAACACAATACTAATGCATTTTTTCATATTTCCGTAGGTCAGTTGTTGTTTTCACTTAAAATTCTATCCATTTTAAACAAAAGAGAGACACTTTGAGTGATACCGGACACAATGTGCCTCAGATTTAGGAATGGTTGACTCATAAATGTCACAAAAGCACCCATGGATCATTCTCCTAAAGTATCAACACAATATGAATGCGTTTGGTCGGATTTCCATAGGTCAGTTGTTGTTTTCACTTAAAATTCTATCCATTTTAAACAAAAGAGAGACACTTTGAGTGATACAGCTACATTGTGCCTCAGATTGAGGCAGGGTTGACTCATACACATCACCAATGCACCCATGTATATTTATCCTAAAGTATAAACACAATACGAATGATTTTGGTCAGATTTGTGTAAGTCTGTTGTTGTTTTCACTTAAAATTCTGTCCATTTTAAACAAAATAGTGACCCTTTGAGTGATATCGGCCACACCGTGCCTCAGATTGAGGGGGTATTGACTCTTTCACGTCACCGACACACCCATGGATCATTATACTAAAGTATAAACACAATAAAAATGTGTTTGGTCAGATTTATGTAGGTCAGTTGTTGTTTTCACTTAAAATTCTGTCAATTTTAAACAAAAGGGAGATACTTTGAGGGATACCATCCACACCGTGCCTCAGATTGAGGCGGGGCTGACTCGTACACATCAACAACACACCCATGTATCATTATAATAAAGTATAAACACAATCCGAATGCATTTGGTTGGATTTGCATACATTAGTTGTTGTTTTCACTTAAAATTCTGTCCATTTTAAACAAAAGAGAGACCTTTTGAGTGATACCAGCCACACCGTGCCTCATATTGAGAAGGGGTTTACTCGTACATGTCACCAATGCACCCATGTATCATTATCCTAAAGGATCAAAACAATACTAATGCATTTGGTCAGATTTGTGTACGTCAATTGTTGTTTTCACTTAAAATTCTGTCCATTTTAAACAAAAAAGAGACCCTTTGATTGATACCGACCACACCGTGCCTTATATTGAGGCAGGGTTGACTCATACACATCACCAACACACCCATGGATCATTCTATTAAATTATAAACACAATACGAATGCATTTGGTCATATTTCCATAGGTCAGTTGTTGTTTTCACTTAAAATTCTGTCCATTTTAAACAAAAGAGAGACACTTTGAGTGATACTGGCCACACCGTGCCTTCAATTGAGGCGAGGTTGACTCATACACGTCACAAATGACCCATGTATCTTTATTCTAAAGGATCAACATAATCCTTATGTGTTTTGTCGGATTTGCATATGTCAGTTATTGTTTTCACTTAAAATTATATCCATTTTAAACAAAAGAGATACACTTTGAGTGGTTCATAATTCCTGCATGTTGCTGGTGCATTTCATCTATTAAAATGGGAAAAATGACTCATTGGAGAAAGGATTTTTTATTTAATAAAAAATACAATTTTCCTATGAACATTTACATACAACAATGTTTCATCTTTTGATCCCCTTAACCCCTCTCAAAAATGACCGCCAATTGTACACGTCCCCAAGTCAGATCTTCATGCTATTTGTGTACAATATGCCATTAGGTATGCATCCCACTCGTTTTTGAACAAATCTATATTGTCTTGTGATAATGAGGCTTTTCGGCAGTCAGAGTAGTACTGCAAAATATAAAAATAAAGAATTAATAAAAAAATTAAATGAAATAGTAGTTGTTTTTGAAAACACCTCTGTAGGGATGCTAGTTTGTTGATGAAAAATGATCTCTTTCATAAATTTACAAACATAATAACCGCAATCATTATTGTTTGTTTGTTTTGGACATTTCAAAAAATTTGATCATTAGGAGAATAAGTAACTTATGTTGATATGTGTTTGTATAGTGAAATTTTATTATATATACCCTAATATTTTTCCAGACGTAGTACTTTCTCACCTCCTTATGCTTAGCCCCTATCCTCATTCCTTTTTAGACGATAATGATACACCACCCTATCATAATATAATCCTCAGTAAAAGATAATATAAATTATATTACTTGATGTTTAGACCTAAAACGTAGGATGTAGTGTCTTACAGATTCAAAAACTCCATCATGTGTGGTCGGTTTGATGGATATCGTTGCTTTGAATCCAGAAAATAAATCTTTGGAGTATCCAAGTTAACCGCAATTAGCAGCCAATGTTTCCTAAAAACACAAAAAGTAATAAGTAATAAAAGAAGTGAAAATATAATTGATATGCTTTAATCGTAGAGTTTTACCCCTACATGGTTGGTATTAAGAAGAGTCTGTCATATGTAATCTTACTTTCAAATGTTTTCAGCAAGCCGTTCACTATTTCATCCTTTTTTATGGCTCTAATATCGTTAGATGTGTTGATGTGGTATAAGGACTAACGAGTCTGAATTTTGGCTCATGGGAAAATTCCTTCAACTGTTTTTCATATATATGTCAATCAACAATATAAAATGTATTTAGTCATAATTTTCACATTATATTAGATTTTATAAAATAAATTCATGAAAACATACCTCATATATATATTTACAATTGTGATGCCTATCCAACCGTTTTCAAGGATATCATTTAAATTTTCAGCAGCAACAAAATATTGACTTTCCTCTCCATAGATATTATTTTTGAAAACCACTATATGACTACTACCACCTCTTATCTTCGTATCCACATGAGTCTTTAATGCTAGTAAATGTGGATAGAGAACATGTGGTGTTATTGTGCTTTCAACAGCTCATTGGGATCAGTTGGTCGATCCTTTAGATGGTTTTGAGCTGTAGTTTGTCACCCCCTTCCCTTTCTCTATCTATAATAACATTCATTGGTTCAGACCTTTTTCTCATTAATTGTTAAAGGTTTAGCTTGATAAAAAAGGAAATAAATACCTCTTTGTCCTTATTTACTCTTACAAGTTGTGATGGCCATGAAATGAATGTCCCAATATCCTTTTCGACCATATGAATATCATCATCATCAAGTGGAATAGGTAGCTCTACATTTGGTTCATGAGCTACAATAATCATCACTTTCAGATGATCTTTTAGAAGTGGTCTATTATGCAGCTTGTCATCTGGGATGTTGAACACTGTAGCCCTCTCTACAAGGTGATAAGTGGGTGTTGACAGATATAAATCACATTCATTATCACCCTATAGAATATCAGTACATGAAAAGTATCAGTGTTTGTCTGATTCACATTTCATGGGAACAATTATTAGAATATTGATTACCACGGCTAAGACAAATCTTTGAGGGGAATGGATCTCCTCAAAGATGGTGGGGGTGGGGTGGGATCTTCATGCACTGGTTGTTCCTGAGTTGTGTCTTCTCCCCCATAAAAGTTGCTAGCAACTCTCCCTGCCATTGCAACCGTTCTTCAAGAGTTTCTAGTCTTTCGCTCATTTGTTTCAATTTTTCATCTCTATCATCCGTTTCTTTTTTTCTCAAAATATACTCGGGGTGTCACCCCAAACCCTGCACCTCTGACATGACTGTATTGTTCTGGCTACTTTAAAGCCGTCAATAATTGGTCTGCATCCACTACAGGAGTAGCTGATTCCTGTGACTATCAGATATAGGAAAATAACTAATTATTTTTATGTAATAGAAATTTAAAACAAATATTTTTATTGCCGTTTCTTACTTACACATATTTCCCACACTTTTTGTGTGTTCTCATCTACTAGCTTCCCGTCCTTATTCACACATGCCTCCTTCCATAGCACATGACGTGGGATGGAAGTGTCTTTGGTTTTAGACTCATCAATCTACATATTAATATAGAAAGATAATTATGATGTTGTTTATTGGAACCTAAAAATATTACTGTAAATTTAAAATACATACCATTTTCTTTTCTAGTGAAGCGTACCCCATCCTTGCTTTACGATAGGGGTATGTTGGTTTTGATGCACGTTCCTTATTTTCAGTACAGAGTTGCTGTTTCATAAATGAAATATTGACAATCAAAGTGATGAATACACATATCCTCAAACAACGTATTATCACCCACAATGTACCTGAAACTTCTCATCCTCACAGTATCCAATTAATGCATCCCATGCTTCTTGGGATATCTGGTGATCGTAGACAATGGGTGGGTGCGGGTTTATTTTACCTTTGGAATCTTTCAGGTGACATTTTGTTAAAATAGTGTGAAAACCTCAATGAATCCTTCCTGCAAGCCTTAGTACATAATTCTTGTGTGAATTCTATACTATAAATGTACTCTTAAAGAGATTAAGAAGAGTAAGACACCATTTCATTATTTTATTTTCTAGTACATTAAAGAAATAATATCATAATGTTACTGTAATTTCTTCCCAGATCACAGCCTTCAGCCTGAACACAACATGGTGCCATGAATCTATGTCAATCGGCACGCGTTACCAAGTGAAAACTTCAATGTAACTACTAAACATAACCTTTTTGGGATTCACATGTTGGCCTCGTGCATTCCATCCGACATCAAATTTGATGCCTTTGCTTTTCTCCTTAAGAACTTTGTCTCACACCGTCAAACTACGATGCACCTATGTTTTCTGCGACATCGGTCCTTTATCCCCAACCATTTCATCGATATCAACATCATCTATATGTTCATATGAAATGGTAGCAACGATATGTGCTGATGGTTGTTGGACCTCAACACTAGGAGCAACAGAAGGTTCAGAAACTTGTTGTTACTCTACATTGTGAGTAGCCGCAGTAGGAGCAGCAGTAGCAGCAGCTTGAGAGACTTTTTCAGCCTCAAGGTTAGGAGCACTAGAACATGAAGAAGTCATTATCTTCAAAAGTGGTTGAATAGTTAATTTTGATTACATAAATTCAGTAATGATAAGATAATAACATGAGATAACAAGATCTATATTACAAACAAAATATAACCTATTTATTTAACTCTCTTTATTTTTTCAAAGGCTGAAGGGATTTAACACCTCTATAGATTATCCAAATCCCTTCATTATGGTCTCCTCTAACATACAAAACATCATCTACATTGGGACTGCTGCAAAATGATTGCGATGTACCACTGAAAGGATCGTCCTCAACTGAATTTTCATCGGACCCTTCAGTAGTTTTGGACGATAACAAAACAATCAACCACTTTCGGTTTGCGGGATCTGGAAAATAAAAAACTTGTACCACTTGTGATGCCATTATAAACAGTTCTTCTTTGTACCCTTCTTTAATAAAATAAACTTTCACAAATCCCCATTCATCTATTTT
This sequence comes from Viscum album, assembly GCA_963277665.1. Taxonomy (NCBI): domain Eukaryota; kingdom Viridiplantae; phylum Streptophyta; class Magnoliopsida; order Santalales; family Viscaceae; genus Viscum; species Viscum album. Next base: position 1,539,215,937 of record OY728135.1, on the reverse strand, counting down.
AACACCATTGTTGTTATCAACCCATTTGCATTGAAAAATCAGCAATTAGAATGTCATATAATCCAACTCCCATATTTGTTTGATAATGCCAAAGTATAACATATTTTTATAAATTGGATTTCTATCCTTACTACCGGAAACATGTATTGCTTCAACCACTAGTGTAACTCCACTATTTTGTATGGTAATATCTTCATCATGTTCATCTGTATAGAATGTATAACCATTAATTACATAACCATTGTAAAATAATACATACACACTTGGTCCGGCGGCTAGCCATCAAAGTCGTTCTGAAATTGAATTCAGATTTTCATCCAACTCCTTAAAAATATGGTCCTAAAACCATCCTATAAACTAGTTATTATGTGTATTTGATATCCATTTTTCATCCCTTTATGGATTCAACTACCTAAGAATTTCTTTGTGAGTTTCAATATATGGAGAAACCTCCCAACTGTTATGAAAAACATAAAGGTGGGCCTACTCCCGATCTGTAATACTGATTGTCACAACATCTCTTCCAGAAATTCCCTCACCCTCAATGCGTCCAGTGTGATGAGATTTCGAGAGACCAATTCTTTCCACATCAGATAGGTATTCGGTACAAAATTCAATGGATTACTCAACAATATATCGATCCACTATACAACCCTCTGGCTGACTTCGATTTTTGACATACCCTTTCAAAATCTTCATATACCGTTCAACGGGGTACATCCATCTATAGTGCACTGAACCACAAAGTCGAATCTCTCTCACCAAGTGAATCATCAAATGAACCATCATATCAAAGAATGTTGGTGGGAAGAACATTTCTAATTCACATGATATGATGACAATTTCTTTTTCCATAGCTGGAAATTTTACCGGGTCTAAAACTTTTCTATATATAGCTTTGAAAAAGAAACAAAGTTTGGTTAACGTATGATGAAAATTCTTGGAAAAAATGCAATGTAAAGCTATATGAATTAGATCTTGCATCAAAACATAGAAGTCATGTGATTTAAAACCTTTTAACTTCAAATCATTCATTGACACAATGTTCTTGATATTTGATGAATATCCCTATGAAACCTTTACATCATTGAAGAAGTTTTAAAACTGATATCTCTCCTCCCTAAAAAGAGTATAAGTAGCTAGAGGAAGAAACATTCGATTTTCACCCTTCACAGGAGCCAACTCTTCTCGTATGCCCATGTCAACCATGTCCAAACTTACCTTAATTCCATCCTTTGTTTTGCCAGGGGAATTTAGCAACGTTTTGATAACACTATCACATACATTTTTTCCACATGCATCACATCAAGAAAATGTCTGACGTACAAACAATTCCAGTATGGTAATTCAAAAAAAAACTGATCTCTTTTTCCAACCAATTTTTGTAAGGTTTTTTAAAAATGGTTTACCAAAAATAGTGTTCACATATTTTACTTTCTCAAACAGCTGATCACCTGTTAGTGGAGATGGTGCTGCACGTTATTATGAACTTCCATTGAATGATGTCGTCCAAGATCGGTACTTATGCCGACGAGGTATAAATCTATGATGTCCTAGAAACACAGATTTCGATGAATGTTTCTACCTAATTGATCTTGTATCTTCTTCGCACATAGGAAACCCTTGAGTTCCTTTAATGCTATAGCCTAAAAAATTTCCACAAGCAGGGAAATCATTTATTGTCCCATACAACATCATTCTCAATGTGAAGTATTCACTTTTATAAGCATCATACAACATAACACCTGAATCCCACAATAACTTCATATCCTCGATCAAAGGATCTAGATAAACATCAATATTGTTACCTGGTTGTTTTGGTCCTGATATAAGCATAAATAACATGATGAATTTCTACTTCATGCATAACCAGGGTGGCAAGTTATAATTTACCAACATAACAAGCCATATAATATGAGTGTTGGTTTGAAAACCAAAAGGATTCACTCCATCTGTAAATAATGCAAGACAAAGGTTTCTTGGATCTTTTCCAAATTCAGGATACTCATGATCAATTTTATTCCATTGAGGAGAGTCATCCGGATAATATAATTTCCCATCTTTATTTCTTTTATATGCAAGCCATGGCAATTGTCTTGCGGTTTCTTCACTTCTATATGTATGCATAAACCTTGGAATTATTGGAAAGTACCATACAACTTTCGTAGGATTGGATTAATATTTCTTTTATCTAGAAGCACCACACTTTGGGAATTCTGTAAGTGATTTTTTCTCCTTGAGAAATAATATACAGTCTTTCGGGCAGACATGTATTCTTTCAGAAATCATACCCATAGAGCATAGAATTTGTTTAGCTTCATATGTCCGGCTTGGGAGATCATTATCTTCTGGGATTATGTCATTCAAGAGGTAAAGTAGTTCCATAAAACCGACATCACTCCATCCATTTCCTACTTTCAATTTATACACCTTCAGTACAGTTGTCAATGCTGTATATTTAGTGCAACCAGCATACAATGACATCTTTGCACAACTCTTTAACTTCTCAAACAATTTTGGGAAATCACGGAGTTCATCTTCAATTGTATTTGTCATTTCCTCAATACGATCTTCATCATCATTAAAATCTGTAATCACAACCTCCATACAGTTTTCTTCATTATCCATATTTGTATTCATATCTAATGATCCATAAAATGCAGTTTTATCCCAGCCAGTAGCTACATTCGATTTTTATCCGTGTTTATTCCAACATTTATAACTCCAATCTATTCTGGGACATATAAAATGTTCTTCCAATTCCTCTTGAGTAAGTAGTCTAGAATAACAACAACGTAAACATGGAAAAAATATTTGAGAAGGATCCTTTGCATGATCCTTTGCAAACTCGATGAACTCTTTCACTCTTTTCTCATACTCTATTGTCAAACGATTAGCATCCATACAATCTTTATTCATCTCCATCCTATTTGAATCTCAAATATTAGTATTTATGGTTAAAATACGCAAAACAAGACTTCCAAATACAGTAGTAGAGAACCACTTATAAAAATAGAGATTAATAGAGCCTAACAATTTCCAATAAAGATTTGGAAATCAACAGAACCAGGATAGACCCTCCCATAAAAATCAACACAGTTTCTAAACACAAAGGGGTTTGCGGGGATAATCACTTGTGTCATAGATGGTAAAAATCACACGACATAATCCTCTATGGATCATCCTCCTCTATCGGGTCAACCCTTATATGGTCAACTAGTCCATCCTTTTATACCTCACCAACCTAAAATACATATGGATGAAAACCAATAGCCAGATCTATAAGTAAAGAAAGGATTCTCATAATCTCTACAATATGGAATTCATTAAATATAATTACTTTAGATTCATTATAGTTTCCTCAAATCACCCCAGTCCAAACACAAGAATAATCAAGAATGATACATCTACCACTCCTAGGTCTCTACCCTACATTCAATATCATTATGCCAAATATTTTTGGTAAGCTCAAGTTACTTACTTTAAATCACAGGGGGGATAATCACTTGTGTCATAGATGGTCTCCCATGTTATTCTATATGAAAATTTTAACAAATATTATTGACTTATCATCCCATTAAATCCTCATGAGTGTCTAATTCTAAAATCCATCTTAAGTGTAATATCAAAAGAATATATATTAATAAATTACCCGCCCATCAACTTCCCCACTAATATGGTCATTATCACACTCTAATGGAATATTTCTTATGCTTCAAACCCTTATATATAATCTCATAACCATATATCCACACATACACATGTCACAAACACATAAAAAACCATATCCACATCACAACCACACATCACATCCTCATCACAATATGATATCATGAACATGAAGGACATAAACATCATAATCTCCTCCTATAATGCACAACCCCCACTATGTATCCACACCAAATACACATAATCATGTCAACAAGAATATATACACACAAAAACCTAAAATCATTATAGGTCACATATATACACCCACTGTGAGCCATTACAACTCATACTAAGTGTGAAGGGGGAGAAGGGAAGAGGGAGTGGTTCTATATGTGTTCCCTCTATAACCTAGATATTAAAAAAAACACTCAGAACCAAAGTACCCATATGGATTTCAATCAGGTTACTCGACTCAAGTGGTGGTGTGTAAGAAATAATAATAAAATATAATAAGTATATAGTCACATATAAATATTTCCTAAGGGTTTACACCAAAATAACACTGCAAACACCCTCATCAACCATTGCATTGTTACTACCACCCTCTTATAACCACTTCCATTATAATGCCACAAATAATCCCCAACAAATAACATAAGCATTCATATCAACATTACCAACTTCTAGTTTCATTTAACATTATAATTTATTGGATTTTTATTACCATATGCATTTCAATTGTTAACCATTTTTAATGTAAAACCAATCATTAAATCACTACCCACTATAATACATTCATTAATCATTAATAACATTTATTATATCTTTAACCATTTATTAAATATAATTATTCCAATCATTATCATTAATCATTTAACAAACCATCATTTATCATTTCCAACCCATCACCCATTACTATTTTCATTTATTCCAACCATATTCCATGACAAAAAGAAACTATAACACCAACCAATAACAACTAAATTTTCATGACATGAAATACAACTAAACACATTCTAAAATCCATAAAACCACTTATTTTCTGCCTAAATAGCCATATCATTGCAATCATAACCACACAATAATCCATCCGTCACTACTGTATTAATTACCACACCACATGCTCCCAACCACATCAATCAACCATCACCATTATAATCATAGTGATAAATAACACATACATAGTAGCATGAAAGGGAAAACATATAAGAAATTCACACTAAAAACTACCCCTTAAACACTCTATCATATTAAAGTAGAATTTGTTGTTTAAATATAACACTTTAATTAAAGATTTCTATACAACAAATTCATTACCTACCTTAAGTGACTATAAAAATAATGAAAGGTGATTATAACATATTATTTGTAGTAAGAAATTTATTTTACAACATCAAGAATAAATCAATTAACAACAACACCAATAAATCCATAAATATATAAGAAATATTATGGAACTTCATAAATTACATGAAAAACTCCCTCTTCACTTTAATTTCCTTTAGTGCAATTCATTATAGTATTTAGGTTAATTAGTACTATCCATCCAATGGAAACAAAATAACATGATAATTCCACAATTTACACATAATAAAGAAGGAGAAATTTCATGTCCCCAACCTCAACTAAAGATTTAACAAATATTTCATAAGAATGAGAAGAATAGTCAAATAAAACACGACTTAACACATGAGGGTAATCTAAAAGTCCTATTTATGACCATTAACCATTAAAACCATAACAAAAAAACACAAAAACTGAATCAGCATTGTTGTCACATCCTTCATAAGAAGAAATTTCAAGAAGAGAATCAAGAACAAGAGGAAAGAAATTCACCTTAGAGGAGGAGAAGTAGGGAACCTTATGCACTATGTTGGGAGGAGAAGGCACGACCTTCAGAGGGGGAGGTTCAAGGGAGGAGCCTCCAACCGTTGATAAATGGAGGAGTAGGTTTTGTGGGAAGTAGGGTCGAGTGGAGAGGAGGAGAAGTAGGGTTTGCGGGGAGGAGGATCCATCGAAGGGGTTCGAGGGGGAGGATAAAGAGAAGGGTTAGCGGTGAAGGTCTGACAACGCGAAGATTGGGGGGCAGAAGAGGTCCAGAAACGTGAAGATCAAGGGTGGGGGGGGGAGGGGAGTTGTCGTAGGGGTACAGTACCGTGAGAGCTTTAGGGCATGATAAATAGAGGACACTGTGCGACCAATTTTATAAAATATGGGATTATGGTTTTATCAGCGCTAAAAAAGCACTGATAAAGGATACCTTTATCAGCGCTAAAATTTTAGCACTGATAAAGGAAGTCTTTATCAACACTTTTTTAGGGATGATAAAGGTTACCCTTTTTAAGCGCTAAAATTTTAGCACTGATACAAGGATTATTTATCAGCACTTTTCTAGCACTGATAAAGAATCCCTTTATCAGTGCTAGAAAAGCGCTGATAAAGAAGGCCTGTATCAGCGCTAAAATTTTAGCACTGATACAGGGATTCTTTATCAGCAGTTTTTACTTAGCGCTAATATAAGGTGGCGCTTCCCTTGCCCATTTTTTTAGTAGTGAACACTAAGGATGATGGCAGGCAGGCTGGAGGATCGACAACAGGTGTTTGCATTGGTGGGGAGTGAGGCCAGTGGTGTGTCTGGAAATCACGATCGAGTGGTTGACAGATGAAGGAGTCCGCTGGTGAGCCTAGCACGACAGCTGCGTTGTAGGAGTTAAAGGAGATGGTATGGGGGCCGATGACTAATGGTGACACTTTGATGTGGATCAGGGACCAAAGGGTGTGACTTCAGCCACTATCGACGGGCTAAAAGCAACGACTAGTGTGGTATTCTTAACAAGATTGGTGAATCCCTATCATCGGTGGGGGTCATAGTCCATCGTTCATGTGTGTCAACCCGACACTACATCTGATGAGATGATGACAGGTAGCTATACATCATTGATTTGTAGGGGAGGCCCATTCAGCGATCCAGGATAACTATGGTGGAATGAGCCATATGATTTGTATGGGGTCTTTAGACTGCTATTGTAAGGGGCCTATTGGCCTAGTTAATATGTGAATAATGTGAGTGAGTTATCCCTTGGGGGGGATATGATCTTCCCATTGACCCATGTGGGTGAGATGTGTGTTTGTTTAATTGTAATTATACCCATTAGCACATATCACACATATATAATTATATAAATGTATTTATAATTATAAAAAAACATTTATAAATAAATTTAGTTATAATTATAATTATAAATAACTAAATATATATTTAAATAATTATAAAATTATAATAAATATATTTATTATATTTATAATTATATATATTTTTATATTAATAAATATGTATATGTATAAATTTATAAATATATATAATTATATAAAGATATTTATAATTATATATAAATACTTTTTAGATATATTTATTTATAATTATAAATAAATTTATTTATATATATATATTTAAATAATTATAAAATTATAATAAATATATTTAAATAATAAATATATTTATTATATTTATAATTATATATAATTATATATTAATATATATACACATATTTTTACCCCCAAGCACCTAATACACACACACACACATATAATTATATTAATATATATAATTATATGAATATATATAATTATATAAATATATTTATAATTATATAAAAATATTTTTAAAAATATTTATTTATAATTATAATTATAAAGGAGGCCGCTGGTGAGCCTGGCATGGCAGCTGCGATCGAGGGGTTGAAGGAGACGGTATGGGGGCCGAAAACTAATGACGATACTTTGATACGGATCAGGGACTGAAGGGTGCGGCTTCAGCCACTGTTAATGGGTAGATGACAACGATTAGTGTGGTATGATGAACGGGATGGGAAAACCCTTATCATTGATGGTAGGGGTGGTGGTCCAACGGTCATGTGTGTCAACTCAACACTACATTCAGTGATATGATGCATCATTGATTTGCAAGGGAGGCGCATTCGGCGATCGAGGATAACTTAGGTGGAATGAGCCATATGATTTGTATGGGGTTTTGGGCCGATATTGTAAGGGGTCTATTATCCTAGCTAATATGTGAATAATGTTGGTGAGTTGTCCCTTAAGGGGGGCTATGATCTGCCTATTGACCAGTGTGGGTGAGATGTGTGTTTGTTTCATTGTAATTGTACCCCTAAACACCTATAATATATACATATAATTATATAAATGTATTTATAATTATTAACAAATATTTATAAATAAATTAATTTATAATTATAATTATAAATAACTAAATATATATTTAAATAATTATTAAATTATAATAAATATATGTATTATATTTATAATTATATATATTTATATATTAATAAATATGTATATGTATAAATATAAATATAAATATAAATATATATTAATATATAAATATATTTATAATTATATAAATATATTTATAATTATATAAAAATAATTTTTAAATATATATATTTATAATTATAATTATATATATATATATTTAAATAATTATAAAATTATAATAAATATATTTAAATAATAAATATATTTATTATATTTATAATTATAAATATTTATAAGTATATATATTTTTATATTAATATATATATATATATATATAATTATATAAATATATTTATAATTATATACAAATATTTTTCAATACATTTATTTATAATTATAATTATAAATAATAAATATATATTTAAATAATTATGAAATTATAATAAACATATTTAAATAATAAATATTTCTTTTAAAATAAGCAGGGGTCTAAGCCCCTTTATTAAATAAAAACATAACAGAGAAGGATGAGGTTAGAAAAGGCACAATTTCCTTAAGCAAAAATATAATGACAAGCAAAAGTCTAACCATAAAAGCTACAAAACCACAAGAACAAATGTCAAAGACCAATTCTTTCTTTGATATCCACCTAGGAGCAAACACACATGTTGTGTCAGGCTCCCCAATCAGTTCGACCATGCCCACGACCACAACCGTGAGGATACCGACTCCACCTCCATATCCCGCTACCATGACCGACCTCTATCATCTATAATCTCATCATCAAAGGCATCCCTAACATTAATTACTTTTGGTACATCCTCACCTTTTTGCTTATCATCCTCACTGCTTTCAGAGGCAAGAGGTTAAAAACCATTGTGTATGTGAATCTGATCACAAACCTATGGCTGCACATTTTTTAGTTGCCTACAATACATATTATGGTCACAAACCTGGGAGAATTATCCCAATTGACTATGTTGTTTCCAATCTTCAGTTCGGATTCCATGTTGATATCTTGCTCTGTATCCTGACCCTCAACACATATAGAATTTACTACTCTGGAGAAACTTTTCACTATGCTATTAAAATCTTCTTGTCCTGCTACCACTTCATAAATGTGAGTATGATCCATAGACCTTGGATTCTCAGTAATAATCATATTCTCTGTAGCCTCACTCTCAACCATGCTGCATAATGGAAGGGTTTTAGACAATTCCATTGAGTCATTAGTTCTCAACATTTTACTAGGGGAATCCTCCTTGATGAATGTGTTAATAGGGATTCCAGATAATCCCTCCTTAGAGTTCTTTAGATTTTGGATTGGTGTAGAGACAACATTACTCACCCCTGTAGAACCACACATGGGACTATAACGCCCCGACCTTAGTTACCCAGAGTCGGTGCATTATTACATAATATTGGCATGATCACAAGAGATCAAGTCTTGAAAGACCGATTATTTTAGTAGCCTTGGAAGTACTAGATACATAAATAAGTTTTACATTACATTATGAAATAAAGAAAAACAACATTTCCCCCCTTTGAACACACTCATATCCTATAGCCTATCCCTGTAGGTCAATCATAATATACTTCTTCACATCCTAGGAAAAATAAAACATAAGAAAGGGGTGAGCTCATATACTCAGTAAGGATAAAAATATAGCAAAAAATTTCATAAATAAGCATAAACATTAAAGGAAATGTATAAGACTAAAACACAAGTATTTTTAAAATTAAACTTCAGAATAAAATGGAAAAGATAAATCAAATAATTCCATTTACTTATTCACATGGATATTATACTAGTCGAATAATCACATGTAATATCAATAGCTAATTTCATAATGATGGAATGCATAATGATGGACATCATAACCACATAGTGAAGGCCTCGTTCCAAGACTACAAATAATATTTTGTCAAGTCCTTGTGCCAAGATGCTAGTTTGTCTCATGGGACCTACCGATGCATCAAGGAGCTATAGCAGGCTCCACCCGTCAGTTACTAAGTCCAATGCCTTCCTCATATGAAAAGGTTGAAACATAACACAAAAATTCATATTAAAACTAACATACGAAATGTTAATACTTAACCATAAACCATGAATGGTATAAAAATAACACATCCATAGTCAAATATATCACAAAACCTTCAATACAATATGGAATATTGTATCATAATAAATCAACTTCAAATAAGTGTAAAATCCATCAAAGGATGTTGACATAGATGAAATAAAAACTATTTGAGAGAAATATCTATTTCTATTTTGAAATCATTTAAAAGTCACATAATTATAAAATAAAACATTTATTTTGAAAATATTCTTATAAACTTTTAAGGGAAGCTTTGAAGGTGTTATAACGGAAAAAATAGCCTCACTCTCCGTATAAGTTTAAAAAACATTCTTTCCTTAATTTTTTTTGAAAAGGTTGTAAAGGACCTTGTTAGGAAAACGATGAAAAGAATCCTTTATAATTTTTTTATAAAAAGTAAAATAAGGGTATAAATGAATTTAAACCATAGTCTAAGAAATATTAAAAATGTTTTGAAATACATTTTTAAGAAACATGGATGTGGATGATAAAAAGGTCCCAGTAGATACTCACGTATAAACAACCTCGGATAATAAAGAGATTGTAAAATTAACCCTTACCTTGTAATTTTCCTTGGTCAAGGGTATGTTAAAATCCTGTATAATAGTTAAATAATTGTCATTAAATTATACAAGAACCATATACATAAATAGGATATTATATATGATCTTTTAATATTGTTTTGTTAATAATATTTCAGTAGTATCATTGTTTCAGGTGTTAACTGATTCATTTTCCTTTATATGTTTTGTTACATAAGTTATGTTTGTTATAGATAGTATGTATTTGATTCATATCCATAATGATATTAAGTTCTTAAAAATTATTTTAAATCATAAAATGAAAATTATTCTTGAATGGTTACGATGGGGAATGAATCTCATAGCGTTTGTGGAGACGGTAATCCGTATGTGTGAACGAGCGATAATACCAATCTATTGATGGTGAAATCATATGTAATTGGATGATATATCATATATAAAGAATAATTAAAATGTTATATTTATTATTTACATCAATTATACTCATTATTATACCCATCAAAATAATGAGGTGTTGAATAACAAACTACACCACGAAGTGGAGACGGTAATCCATACGGACGCACGTATAATGAATTATTCATTCATAGGATGGATAGAATAATGAATACGGTTGTACCATATTTATAATAACATCAAAATATGTATAAGGTAATGGATTTATTATTTTGTTATCGAAACAACAAAGAAAGAGGAAGTGGAAGAAGAAAAGAACTTTGAAAGAGATGATGGAATTATTACCTCTTCTTCGGGTTCTTTCTTTTGATTTGATCAAAAGGGATCCTTAGGTTGGATTTATGATCAAATTAAGGCCTATAGGTTAAATTTAGGGTATATGGGAGGATATTTTAGTAGGTTTTGGCCGATCCAATTGGATTTGGAGGTGTGAAATTAAGAGAAGGAGGAGTACCCCTTTATAAGAGAGGTGAAGGTCACTTTAGGAAAAGCTTGAAATATTAATTTATTATACAATAATATTCGGTTTATAATGGCTCCAAAAGGATTTATTTCTAGGATAAGGTGGGTATGGGTCAAAAAAATCTCAAAGAATAGTTTTTAGATGGGTTTAGTTTACCATATTAACCTTATCTTTTATATTTAACTTTTAGTTAAATAGTTTAACTTTTACCATGTATTCTTGTATTTTTATAATAATTGGTTAATAAACTTCCTATAAAATTCCAATAAAACCCAAAGTGGTTCATTATTGACATATATATCCTTATCTAAGCCCTTTTTCTGAACCTTATATTTTTAAGAATATTAATAATATAGTATTTTTAAAAAAACTCATTTATGTCAATTTTGACACTATTTAGTATTTTGTTTTTGTGAAAATAAAAAAACTTGATTACTTTGAAAAAAATAAATTAAATCAATCCTAAAATATCATATTAACCTATAAAATTAGTTTAATGCATCAAAAATTTTAATTTACATTTATTCGGATATTTATAATATCAATTATTTTAATCTTTCATTAATAAGGTAATTACTACATCATAATTATGTCATAAATAAATTTAATTATTTAATGTCTAAAAATTATAAATAAAATACAATTATGTAGGAAATATTTTTATATTTCTAATGAATATTTATAGTTGAATTTATATTATGTATAACCATATATTAAAAATGTTTTAGTTATGAAAATTTGAATTTAACACTTTTAACTCTTCTTTGAATAAAATAATAATAAATGTCCTAATCTAATCCAAGTGGATCAAAGAAGATCATATTTTACTACTAAGTTTAATTTTGGTTGAAAAAAAATTATCTAATAGAATTAGGACATGTGTTAGGGTAATTATAATATCATTTTTACCTTTAATTACCTTATTTAATTTTAACCGTGGTAAATAAAATTCAAAAGTTACTATTCACTAAACATTACTTTCATTTTATTGAACCAAATTTTACTTAATGATGTCAACCATGTATCTAAGATTTTTTAAATTCAATTCACATTTGCGGTAAAATTACATTTTATGCAAATTTGCAAATGTTCCTAGAAGGTGGGTAAAAGACGTTAAAATGTTCAATAAAATTTTATACATCTAATTTTATTATAAAATGAATTAAATGAATTACATTGAACTTATATAGGTATTATTTATCTATTTTGACCTAAGATAAATTTAAATAAAATAAATAATTATTTAAATAAAAATTCGGTTTTAAATAATAACGTAGTGTTTTTCACTATTCATCAAAAATTGAAAGTTTTCAGAAAAATACCAAAAATTCAACCTAAGCTAGTTTTGATATTATGAATCCAAAAATTAAGTCCATTTTGAAAAATAAAATTTATAAAATTTTAAAAAGTGGGTATTACTATTTATAACAGCTAATTTTATTGGTCGTGGTGTGCTAGAACTCGAAGTTACGTACAACACAAGCTATTGTATTATTCAAAGAGAAACATACCATGGAAGCTTGGGGTGTTATAGGACCCTTGTTATTGAACTTCAGAATTTCTAATGCTATCAACAACTTCCTTAGTAATTGGAGGGGAAAACTCCAAATCCACATCGCTCTTAGATTCTACACATTTCTTTACCTTTGAACAATCATTCTTCAAGGTACTTCCATATTTCATAATTGTAGGCCCCCTTATGGGTTTATACCTTACTAGAACCTCTAAATCCACTTTTATTTTCCCTTGTGAGACCTAGATGTAACATCATGACTTTTCTCTAAGGTATGGGTCATTAATTTTTGGTTCTAATTCCTTTAAACTGCCCTAATAATGATGCCTAGTCAAGGTAAGGAGGGTTCAAGTGCATCCGGGGCTCATTTGGAGCCCAAAGCCTCAAATTAGTAAGAGAAGGCTAGGCCACACAGTTAGACTAAACAATGCAGCCCAGCCCACATAGTTTCTCTAAAACCGTATGACTGCAAACAGTGAGAACCTGGGGGCCGCATTGTTTTTCTACAACTGTGTGACCCAGGAATCATGACCGTGTGAGATTGCAGAGGCTTTGTACAATGAGTTTTCGTACGGTTTGTACATAGTTATTTAAACTATGTGTCTAAACGTGCGATGTTCTCTTTAATAGCAGTGAATGGCACATAGTTGGCACACAATTTGACAACTGTGCAACCAAACCATGCATAAAAAATGTGAAACTACGTTTTTTTCCCTTATAAATGACTTTAACCCTCTTTTCTTTTGTCTTATTTATTTTATCTCTTTTTCCAATGGCTGATCTCTCCTCGTGCACGTATTTTCCTCCCTCTCAAATTAGGGATCCAAGTAACTCCTCCAACCGTCATCCATTTCAATCACTATCAGAAGTATCATATTTTTAATGGTAATCTCTACAAACCTTTTTAATCTATTTCAAGGTTCTTCCTCCATCCATTGTGATATTTTGGTTCAATATTATTTACCCCATTTTCAGGTCATTTGACGGTTTTTTTTATTTCTTCCAACCTAGCTTGAATCAAAGGTTGACACTAGATGGGGGAAGCTCTATGGGGATAAGGTGGGTGGTCACAACCATTTCCCATCATTTTGTTGAGTTTCATAAATCGCACCATCATGCCGTGAGCTAGAATTTTCTAGCTTCGCCTTTTTTTTGTCAAATTAATTAAATTATATGTCTTTTAATTCCCTTGGAGACCCGAGTAAGTGGTGAATCAACCCCTTGGGTTGATTTCCCTGAGTTTTACCATCCAATAGAACATGATCTTCCTTAGAGGCTAAATTTTCCCTTTTGTTTTAATTGTATCAATGCCTTTGTGGTGTGTCTTTATATAATTAATTCCTTGAGCCTTTTTTAGTTGAATTCAAGGTTGATCCATGAGTTATAGCCTAAGAACCATGACTTAGTGAAATGGTAGAATTAAATGAGTTGGATAAGTGCTTAATTCATTATTCTATATGACTTGAATAGAAGTACCCAATGATATGCCTTGACTAATGAGCCTAATGTGATCTAATTTTTATAATTAAATGAAATGGTAATTCCTTCTTGGCTTCTTACTAAATGTTTTTCTTGTTTAAGTGATTTACCCTAGTTCTAAAGGTAAAAAAAGGGGTTCTAATTTGAGGACCCCTTGGACACACTCTCATGCCTCCCTGTGTAATTTGTTAATTTATCATAAACATGTTAGGGGTGACATAAAATATTAATAATATGGGCTCAATGATCATTATCTATTTTACCTCTAAACCAGTGACACAAGTTCCCTAGGGGAGACCCCTTGGACGAGATCCAAGGAAAGATTGGTTGTACCATGCCTTGGGAGAGACTAATCCCCCAATGCATGATACTAGTTACAAACTCAAAGGTCTATTAGTACTGGAATTTTCACACCATCCTTGGAGTGAAACACAAGACATTGTTCTTGGGTCACCATGGTCAGACTCCTTGTCATTGGTTATGAATTGATCCCCTTGAGGGATACTTGGAAAGTCCCTACGGATTTCCATGGATGGGCACAAGGTGTCTCATTACATTTTAAAAAGAGGTTTTATTTTAAATTAAAAAGGTAAAATGAATGATTTTAAAATGATAATGGTCCTTGGTTTTGAATGGAATATAGGGAAGTGTCCTCTAAGCCCAAGCATAAGCTTGGAAAAAATCCATCACCCAGTTCCTTATCCATCTCACTTTACCATTGCAGGTTCCTTCAGTTCAAACATACTAGCTTAGGCCAAAGTAGGTAGTTGTGTGGGTATCCAAGTGGAACCCAGTCCGATGATTTTATTTATATATTCTATATTTCATTTAAATTAAATATGGAACACCGATTATTTATTATTTCATGAAATGGAAAGGCCTAGACACCATGGGTTCCATCCTACTGAGATTACATCTCACACCCTGCTCGGGTACCTTTGGCACCCAAGTATAATTTAGGATTGTAGGTGTAGAAAAAGGGAAGCATCCAGCTTCCAATGTTTGATTTAATTTTCTAGGACAGAGTTGGGAGGAGAGGACCAAGTCTATGCTCGAGTTGCTAGCTGTAGCAGTTTTTGACCTTTTTTTATTTTGATAGCATGTTGTATATGCTTGTATCACCTACCCCTTTCTTAGTAATTTTTTATAACACCTGACATAATATCATCATTAATTTATTCTTTTTTATTTATCCATCTTACACTAATTTATTTCATTATCTTTCATGTTTATGATTTTGGTTTCTGCTTCTCTCTAGATGTTGTTATTGTTTCTTCTGTTTCTTATATATCTATTTTTATGATCTACTTTGATCAATGAGGGAATATTCTTCCCATGAACTTACTCAAGACCCTTGCTACTAGTCAGAAGCATTTGGAATTCAAGGAAGCGCACTTGAGGCCTTCTGGACAACCGTCTCAAGGCACTGTTGAGTGACACTTGGGATGAGACACTATAAAGTGGTATTAAAGGGGTTTATTTTCCCCTTTGACTTACTATTTATGATAGATAGAAGACTAGGATATATTAATTTGGTTATGAACCTATTCCTGAGAGTAACTATCACATGTATAGGGAAAAATAAAATTACATGGGATGGGTAAATTTTGTTTTTGTCTTGTGCTTGTTACTGTTTCACAGGATTTCACCATAGGGTAACACACTTGTTTCATTTTTCTATTAATATTGATTTTATTTTAATGGTTTTTTTATATTTTGATTGATGATATGAGGGAACATTTAAACCATGCATCATACTTGGCACAATAAGACTAAATTTCCATGCATTATTCTATGATATATCTATTTTTTGCGTGCATTTCCTATATTGCATGTGATTATTGTATGTTCACCAATTATTCCATGCTAGTTGTTTTAATTGGTGAGTACCAAGGGTAGATCATCCAATTAAAACACAACCCATGGATTGTTACATTGGTTGTTTGGTGTAAGGGTCAGGATACAATTATTTGATGCATTAAATTCAATTTATAAGGTGCATGTGACCTTATATATTGGAATTAGTGACACTGTTAACTGGATAGTCATTCTAATAATTAATTAAATAAGAATTAATCTAAGTTAAATAAAGTGAACTTGATCCTTTAAAATAAAATAGTTACCTTTTATGTGAGACCTTGACCCTATTCTGACTAGGTAGTGGGAAGTAGGCCATGTCTCATATGATTTTATTATATGACTCATTATTCTACCCTGACCTGGCTCCTAGAGTATGCATAGAGGTGCTCTTCTTTAGTAGGATAGGTTTTTTTCTTGTTTATTCTTATAGTTTTCCCTACCTATTATAAACCTTGTCAGATTCTTGTGCTTGACATTTTCTGAGTATGCCACCATGGAAACCTTGTGCTATATTCTAGGAGAGTGGTGATGAGAATACTCCTGAGGTGGTGGGTCCTGAGCCACCTATGGTACCTCCTATAGTTCCACCTAAGGCACCTCCTATAAATCCTCCACTAGATTCTGATGCCCAATTTTGTGATAACTTCCTTCACTTTATGCAATCAGTGCAAGGTGAACCTCGACCTACCCCTTATATGGAAGAGCTAACCCATGAGTTCCTTCAGTATAATCCTACCACCTTATCAGGGGATGGAGGACCTCTGGTATATTAATCTTAGTTGGAGGATATGGTGTCAATATTTAAGCATATAGATAATCCTCCAGAGTAGAGGGTTAATATCACAACCTATATGTTACATGAATCCACCAAGCATTGGTGGGATGTTCTAACTCAGGCTGGTCGACACTAGGGTATGGTTTGGGAGGACTTCCAGGAAACATTTTTCAACTACTTATCTCAAACCTTGAGAATGGATTGTGTTCAGGAATTCATGCACCTTGAGTAAGGTGGAATGTTAGTGATGGAATACTCAGTTTGCTTTACTGAACTACAAAATTATACACCAACCCTCACTGGTGATGAGATGACTACTGAGAGGTGCTTAGAGGTTGATATTAATTATGAAATTCACTCATAGGTGAATGTATTTTGGCTAACCAATGTTTTATAGATAGTAAAATGGGCCCTTAACACTGAGTGAAACCTGAGGGAATCAGGCAATGTAAAACAGGGAATTTCAGCTTCTAAGAAATGCAAAGGTTTATTTAGTGGAAAGAAGTGATGCTTCAAGGGTACATTTAGGGGGAAATACTATCAAGGTGTCACACACTAGTAGTTTTGTGGTGTGTCACTAGTGTGGTATACTGGGTCAAAAAACTCCGTAGTGTACGATGAACCCAATGGAGTGTTGGGATTGCAGCAGGATGGGTCACCATCAGCAGTTCTGCCGATCCTTTCCTTTAGCGCCAAGTAAATGGGGTTCTGTGCCAACAACAGTGTCAGGTTTGGGGCTAGTGACACCTTGTCAGGTTAGAATCTGGTCTTCTACAAGTTTTTCAGGCCGAGTAGGTGGTCATAGATGAGGCAGTTAGGCTTCAAAATTCCATCATTAGTATATTATACATGATTAGGATACTCAGGAAGTATCTCAGGGTTGGGGTTAATTCCATATTTATGATGATCATCCTTCTCCATAGAAGCAATTTCCAGGACCATCTATAGTTAGATTTACTATTTTGGTAGCCTCTACTTTAGTATCTACCTCATTCGATACATGTGCATCACATTCCTTTCTATCTTCTACAACCATGGAAAGTCTAGTCTTATTAATTGAATAATTCAGTGGTGTTATAATCCTTGACACATCATTTGGAGTTTGGGATGAGGGTATACACCAGTGCAAGGAGTTCCCCTTGAGATAGACGACTATCATTTTATATGGAGTTTCTTTATCCTCAAGATGACCAACTTTTACATCATTATTAGTATGGAATTACTTGTTTATTATCAAGAATAGGTGGATTTTCATCACCACTAAGTGTCTTTAAAATCACCCAAGGGAAACACATATATCTATAAGGGAGAATTGGATCTTTCGACCGATCGAGCTGGACTTAAGCATATTGGGTTAGGAGGTGTGACAACCGAGATAACCAGTCTCTTTATGAGCAATCAAGGAATGTATTTATAATAATTCCCTCTTATTTTGAATTATTTCAAGGTCATATTCCCTGAATATTTCTCCATCTTACCTCTAGAGAGTGAGATTGAGCTCACCATTGAGCTCATGCTAGGTGTGGCACCAGAGATCTCCATGAACTCACGATTCATCTTGAAGAATTATAGGCTAAGGGTTTTATACAACCAAACACACCATTATGGGGTTTTACAATCCTTTTTGACAAGAAGGCGGATGATACCCTTCAATTGTGCATGGATTATCATTGATTGAACTAGCTTACAGTGAAGAACCAATATTATTTTCCTCAGATAGATGACCTATTTGACCATATCTAAGGAGAAACTATTTTCTAAAAGATTTATTTGAGGATGGGATAACATCAAGTTCATGTGAGGCCATCATACATACAATGTAAAATGTTCTTGAGTAGGTATGACTTGTACGAGCATTTGGTTGTGATGTTTTTTTGACGAATATGCTGAAAATCTTCAAGGCTCCAATGAATCGGGTTTTCTACCCATATCTTGATTCCTTCATGGTAGTATTAATAGATTAAATCTTAGTGTATTCGAGCTCTAGAAATTACCATGCCAATTATCTTGAGATTGTGTTGAGTACATTGAGAGAGCACCAACTACATGCGAAGCTTAGTAAATGCTACTTTTGGATCAGCAAGGTTCACTTATTGGGTCATATCATATTTGAGTCAAGCATATAAGTTGACCCAGATAAGGTGAGAATATTTGTTTCCTAGGAGAATCCCAAGAATGTGTTTGATATATGTAGCTTCTTAGGGTTGGATGGATATTACAGGTGATTCATATAGGACTTCTCATACCTGGAAGCACCACTTATGGGATTGACCAAGAAGGATGTGAAGTTATATTGGAATGAATCTTGTGAGACATATTTTCAAGAGTTAAAGGTAAGAATCACATAATCTCTTATTTTGATTCCGCCTGAGCATGGTAGAATCTATACTCTTTATTGTGGTGCTTCAGGAATCAGGCTTGGTGAAATTATAATGCAAGGTGATTGAGTTGTGGCATATGGATCCAGAAAACTGAGGCATCATGAGTGGAACTATCCTACACATTATCTCGAGCTAGAATCTATGGTTTATGCTATACATTTTTGGTAGCACTGCTTTTTGGGTGAGTGGTTCATTGTTTATACGGACCATAAAAGTATCAAATACATCTTTACTTAGCGGGACTTGAATCTGAGGTAGCGTAGGTGGGTTGAATACCTAAATTTGTTCAAATTTAAGCCAGCATACACACTCGGGAAGGGAAATGATGTAGATGATTCCTTGATTCAGAAAACTCAGATGCAAGCCTTCAAGGAGGCCAACAGTGAGCGGTAGTTGATTGCTTTTTTTCTTTCTAAAATGCATATAGAGGTTCAGGACCATCATGGGAAACTACTTCTAGAAGCTCTAGTAGTGATCTATTATCTTATAGAATGGGTTCATATGAGGCAATTATCATATTAAAATGGCTTTGTTCTGATGGAGATCATCATAGGATAGAATCTACCTTCTGGTTGGGTTGTTGATGGTAGTGAGACCTTGCTCTTCTGTGGCTAAGTATGGGTGACATCTGATATATGAGAGGAAGCGATGAGGGAATCACATGCCTCCATTTGAGAAGTTCATCATGGTCTTACTAAGATTTATAGAGACATCCACCATCATTATTGGTGTCTAGGTATGAATAGGAAGATCGTAGGATTTATTACTTGATGATCCACTAATCAGTAGGTGAAGGCAGAGCACCTACGAGCTGCTGTACTTCTACAACCTCTTTCTATTCCTGAGTGGTAATGGATCAAAGTCACCATAGATTTTGTGATAGTCTTGACAATATCCCATCGAGGTATCGATGCATTATGGGTGATTTTCAATAGTCTAAACAAGGTTACACACCTCCTACTAATCTGGGAGAACATATTTTTTGATGAGTTAGGAAGGATTTACATCCGAGAGATAGTGATACTATATGGTGTACCCTGTTCTATCTTTTCAGACCAAGATACCCACTTTACTTCATGGTTATAGAAATGGTTTCATAACAAACTAGGTTCATAGGTGCTCTTGAGTACTGCATGTCACCCTCAGACCGACGGGTAGTCTGAGTGGACCATATAGGTGTTAGAGGATATGATATGGTATTGTATCATTTATTTTGGAGGTTCCTGGGAGAATCATATTCCTATGTTTGAGTTTTTCTATAACAATGGTTTCTAAGAAATTATTCATATGGATTTATATGAGGCATTCTATGGTAGACCATTCTGTTCACATTTTTGCTGGCTTGAGGTAGGCGTGGCAGCTTTACTGGGTCCTCATATTGTTCAAGAGACTTCCAAGAAAGTCCATATGATTTAGAAGTGTATGGACACATCTCAGTCTAGGAAGAAGTCTTATACTGATCATTTCCATAGACCTTTTGAGTTTGATGTGGGAAATTGGGTCTTTCTACATATATTTCCTAGTTTGGGTCACAAATGAATCAGGAGACATGGGAATTTATCACTGAGATATGTCAGGCCTTTGGAGATAGTGGAGAGGGTTGGGACAATATCCTATCGATTGCTGTTACCTCATAGGTACCATTCCATGGACGATGTCTTCCACATATCTTAGGTTTTACAATATCATTCCAAACCATATTATTTGTTTGACCTAGATGATATCAAGATGGAGGTGAATGCATCCTTTGAGGAGCATCTGATACGTAATGTTGATCATAGCATGAAGATTCTCCGAGGTAGGTCAATCCCTCTGGTTTAGGTGCTATAGAATCACAGACACATAAAAGATGAGACATAGGAGTGGGAATCCAATGTACATGCACAATGGCTATAACTTTTCGTAGATGGCGTTCTACTACCCTTAGAAGGAAAACTTGGGGACGAGTTGTCTTAAGAAGGAGAGGTTGTAACGTCCCAACTTTTCTCTAAGGTAAGGATTGTTAATTTTTGATTTTAATTTATTTAAAAAACCCTAATAATGAATCCTAGTCAAGGAAAGGAGGGTTTGGGTGCATATGGGGATCATTAGGATCCTGGAGCCCTAAATTGGGAAGAAAATACTAGGATGTATGGTTATAATAAATTGTGCCTCCTAGCCCGCACAGTTTCTCTGAAACCATGTGACTATAGATAGTGAGAACCTAGGGGATGAATGGTTTTTCTACAACTGTTTGACCCAGGTTTCATGGCCGTGTGATATTTCATAGGCTCTGTATAGTGATTTTTCACATGTTTTGTGCATGGTTAGTTAAAATGTTCACCTAACCTTGCGTTGTTCCCCTTAATAGTAGTGAATGGTGCATAGCTTGGAAACTGTGTGCAGTTTAAAAATGGTCGAAATCACAATTTTCCCCTCTTAAATGATTTAAATCATATTTTATTTCTTTTTATTTATTTTCTTTGCTTATCTAGTGTATGATATTTACTCCCTTGCACATGAGATCTTCCTCCCTCTCAAACTAGGGATCCATGTAACTCCTCCGTCCATTGTCCATTTCTCTCACCATTAGAGGCATCAGATCCATAATGGTAAGATCTTTGATCCTATATAATCTATTTAAAGGTTCTTCCTATATCCATTGTTCTATTTTTGTACAGTCTCATTTTACCCATTTCTAGGTCATTTGACAGTTTTGTTGATTTCTTCTAACCTAGCTCAAATCAAAGGTTGACGCTGGATGAGGGAATCTATATGAGGCTAAGTTAGATGGTCACAACCTTTTCTTGTCATTTAATTACATTTCATAAATTTCACCATCATTCCATGAGGCAGACTTTTCTGGATTCACCTTATTTTTTCAAATTAATTAAATTGGATGTCATACCAAGACCTTGGAAACCCGAGTAAGCAGCAAATCAACCCCTTGGGTTGATCACCCTAAGTTTTTCCATCCAACTGGATGTTCTCTTCCTTAGAATCCAAAATTTCCTTTTTTTTAATTTTATTAATGCCTTTGTGGTGTGTCTTTATATAATTAATTCCTTGAGCCTTTGTTTAGTTTAATTCAAGGTTGAACCGTGAGTTAGAAACCTAAGAACCATGCCTTAGTGAAATGGTAGAATTAAATCAGTTGGATAAGTGATTAATACCTTGTGACATATGACTTGAATGGAAGTTTCCAATGTAATTCCTTGACTAATGAGCCTAATGTGATCTATTTTTTGTAATTAAATGAAGTGGGAATTCCTAATTGACTTCTTATTAAATGTTTTTCTTGCTAAGTGCTTCACCCTAGTGTTGAGGATGAAACAAGGTGTTCCAATTTAAGGACCACTTGGACGAAATCTCATGCCTCCCTGTGTAATTTTTTAATTCATCATAAACATTCTAGGGGAAACATCAGCTATGTATGAGATGAGATCATGGAGAGTTATGTTTTTACCTCCAAAAGAGTGACACCAGTTCCCTAGGGGAGACCCCTTGTATGAGATCAATGGAAAGATTTGTTTACCATGCATCATGAGAGACTTGTAACCCTATGTGCAATACTAAGTATGGACTCAGAGGCTTGTTAGTACTGGTCTTTTTCACACCATACTTGGAGAAACACATGAGACTTCATTCCCGGGACACCATGGAGGAAATCCTTAGAATTGGTTATGAATTGATCCCCTTGAGAAATACTTAGAAAGTACCTATGGATTTACATGTATAGGCCTAGGGCACCTTGTTACATTTTATAAAGAGGTTTTATTTTAAATTAAGAAGGGTAAAAATGATTTTAAAATTAAAATGATCCTTGGTTTTGAATGAAATGTAGGGACATATCCTCCAAGACTAAGCACAAAATTGGGGATAGTCTATCACCTGGAAACTTATCCATCTTACTTTACCGTTGTAGGTTCCTTCAGTTTAGACATACCAGCTTAGGCTGAAGTTGGTATTTGGGCTGGTCTCCAAGTGGAACCTAGTCTAATGATTTTAATTATTTATTATGTATTGAATTTTAATTAAATATGTCACACTACTTATTTATTATTGCATGAAATGGAAATGCCTAGACACCTTGGGTGCCATCCTACTGAGATTATCTCTCACACCTTACTTAGGTTCCTTTAGTACCTGAGTAGATTTTATGATTACAGGTGTAGAAAAAGGGAAGAAACTAGCTTCCAATACTTGATTTAATTTTTTTAGGATGGAGTTCGGAGAATAGGACTGGACCTATGCTTGAGATTCTAGTTGTAGTTGTTTTTGGCCTTTTTTTTATTTTTATAGAATGTTGTATATGCTTGTATCCCCTACCCCTTACTTAGTAATTTTTGTATAACAACTGACATATGATCATTATCAGTTTGTTTTGTTTATTTATTCACCTTCTACTACTTTATTTCATTATCTTTCATGTTTATGTTTTTGGTTTTAACTACTATCTAGATGTTGTTATTGTTTATACTATTTATTATATATATATATTGTTGTGCTCTACTCTGATCAATGATGGAATAGTCTCCCCATAGACTTAAGTAATGCCTTCATTGCTAGTTGGTAGCCTCTAGAATTTAGGGAGGTGTGCTTGGAGTCTTTTGGCCAACCATATTGGGGCACTGTTGAGTGGAACTTGGGCTGGGATGCTATAATAGAGGAGGAAATCCTTTGTTCTAGAAAAAAAAATTGATCGATTTTTTTGTACAAAATCTTCAAAATTATATTTCCCATATCGTTTAACATTAGTGATATCTCTTTCTACTGATGCATCATAAACTTTATCATCCCATGAGCCATTATTTCTTCCCAACAACATGCCTAAGTATGTTGGTTTCTTTCCTGATTGCACTAAGTCAGTATAAAAATCCTTCCCAATATGTAATGACTTTTATTTTCTGTGTATTACTTTTGGATATTATATAGATTATTTTTAGAGCTAGGTGATGATATGGAATGAGATTACAAGACCTAGTGTTCTAGAAATTATTTTTTAAAATATATTAATTATATTAAATTCAAGTGCATGTAGTTTTCCTAAAAAAAATGGAATAACTCCCAAACATGAGCTGCGATTAGAAATTTGAGGGAACCATTGAGTTCAGAGAATGGGTTTAACCCTAGGCGTGACATAACCTTAGAGCATGTCGAGTGTTTAGGTTGAGCGCAGTCAGAGACAGATGTTTGAATAAATTAATCAATTAAATTAATTTATTTAATTAAAATCATCATGTCTTAATTTTTGTGTTATAAATACACTCTCAAGGAAAATTTATAGGGTTATCCACATAACCCTTCAAATCGAAAAGATCTATTAGAGAGAATTGGAGGAGATTCTGTGGGAGAATGATGATCGGTCCATTGATTATCGATTGGTGTCTAATGAAACGTTTGTATATTGACAATGATAGAAATGAAAAACCTTTATCCATCAGTGATCTATCAAAACTCTAGGTAGGATGTTTTATTTGTGAAATTCCATCCTATTTTCTTATTTTGGTTGAACTCAGATCAATTCCACGAACAAGAATTGATTTTCACATCAATTATAGATTTAATTTATGGATTTATTTTTGTTCATTGATTTTTATTCCTCTTTGTTCATCTAAATCTATGACAAAAGATCGAGGCTGAATGAACAAAGGATTAGGTTCATTCCTCACATCTTGTGCCTTATGGATTTATCCCCCATTTCTCTACACATTCATCGCAGGCATTTTCTTTGGCCCATGGTTTGATGATTACCAGTTATTTTATTGTTTCATAACCATTATTCAGTAAAACAAATCAATACCATGGGTACAACTTGTGATTGAGTTTTTTATTTTTAGGATTAGTGATGATTTGGATGATTCGAGGAGGAATGGGATCATATTAGACTGAGGACTTCCATTTTCATGGTGGATACATGATGGTGGCTCGTGTTGGAAGCATATTTGGCTCGACGATGGTGTTTTACAAGTAGATCTGATCCCATATCCTGATCATCAGTGATAGAAAGGGGTGGTTGGATTTAGATCCATGATTTTTGGTAGGAATCATGGTGACAACGATGCATGTGGATAACCAGAGAAGAACCCAAGAGTTCTAGAAAACACTAAGTTACACAACGTGTAATCAAGTGTTTCACAACGCACAGGACCCCATGGTCATGGAAATAGGGTTTTCATGAAGATTTAAATATCACATGATGTGTGAATCTATCACATGCCATGTGACACGTTTTCAGAGGCTCGTCATGTAACTCGGAGGTTACATGGGCACAAACACACCCAAAGTACATGGACATGGTTCAGTATACATAGGAACAACCACAAAACATGGGTAGGTGTTGGGAGATCACTACACACCATGTACTATTCCTACATGATGTGTATATGGAAATTTTCATTCCATGTGAGGCAACACCACATAGGCAGATCGGGGGTTGGCTGGACATGTCGTGTACCCCAATTACATGTCATGTACTCCTTTTTTAGGGGTGTTTGGATCCCTTTGTTTCTTTAGTCTGGACCATTATTGGTTTAGTGTGTTTCCTTAGTCCATTCCATTGTGGGTATAGTTCAACATTACGTCTATAGGTTCCAAGAAGAGTGGAAGTGTGTGATGGGTCATGCCCAACATTTTTTTTTCATGATTGATGATCAATATGAGATTTACATGATGATAAATTCCATTATCAATGGAATTGAATCAAATGGTATCAGTCTTGGTCATTATATCTTTCATTTTGGGACAAATGGTATTGGTTTTCAGTCATGGAGTTGAAATTCATTTTTTCCACTTCTTGACTTAGGATGGTAGAAGAGAGTAGGGTTGTTGGGACTTGAAATTTAGAGCATAAAAATATGTAACTTACATTTTTATGATAAAATTCAAGTTACTAAGGAGTTGGTTACACAAGTATTTTGGAGACACTTATAGGATTTTTACTCTCATTAGCATGGGTTGGTCCAATGAGAAGATCATAAAATTCATTTTATAAATGTTTTACCACCAGGAGTGTATATTTCATTTTGAGTAATGATTTATGATTTGGTGCAAAGAAGGATCATTTTTTAAAAAGTGTTGAAATTGTTTTCAAATGTGATATTTTGAAAAGACATGATATAGGTATTTTGAAAATGGTCTGATTTTCATAAGCTTGATGGGATTTTCAAAAATGGTTAAATGTGGGAAATATTGATTTTTTGAGTTTTTGATTTCCTTGGTACACTAGTAGAGATGGAAGTTAAGTTGGTGATGTATATTCTGGAGGATATTGCACGCCAATGGTGGGATTTAGCAGTTCAAGATAAATTGGACCAAGGAATTACATGTGATTATTTTTAAGAATTATTCAAAAAAAAATTATATCCACATATGTTCAAGATTGATATAATGACATAATTTTCCATCTTGATGTAGGAGAATATCTCGGTGACTGAGCATGCTGCTAAATTTATGAATTTTTTCCACTTTTCACCCAAATATATGGCTAGTGAGTCCTTGAAGGCACACATTTTTGAATGAGGGATGAGGCAAGAGATTCAATTGAATATTTCTGTGATTTTTATAACAAATTATACAGATATTGTTAATAGAGTGATGATGAAAAAAGAGACATCTCAGAAGCTATGAGTGGAGAGAGCATGTTGATACCTATAGGAAATAATGGTATCTATAATGATAGAAATAAGAAAAAGAGGGACACCTATTTCTAAGGTAGTTAAGTGGATCAGAATTAGATGAATAAATCAGTAAATCTTTCTCCAAAACATAATATAAAGAAAAAATGTTTCTAATGTGGATCTTTTGATCACATGAAGAGAGAGTGTACAAAATCACCTATAACATTCCATAATTGAAATAATATGGGGAATATTTAGTGATACCATCACAGTGATCCAATTTTGGGTGTTTGGGACACATCTCATGTGTTGTAGCATCATATGCTTCAAAGGGATGAGTGAAAAAAATAATTCTCATCAGAAAAACTGATCTAGGTATAGTGATTCTATGAATACCATGAATTCTTATTAAGATAAATATAAATAGGGCAATAAAGAAAAAAATTCAGCAAGTAAGCACTTGTATGAAGCAGAGAAAGTTATTATGGATAATCAAGATAGACTATTGATGGTGAGAGGTATGATTCTTTTGAATTCTACCCTTATATAATATTTGTTTGATAAAAGTGAATATAATTCATTTATTACTTCTTGTGTTATTGATCTCTTGGGTTTAAATGTTGAGATGATTCCTTCTATTTTGAAACTTCAAACTCTTCTTGGTCAAAGATAATGTTGAGCCTTTATGTGTAGAGCATGTTCAATAATTGTTTATGGAGCTAAGATGATATGATATTTCTCTGTGCTTGAGATGGATGTCTATGAAATAATCTTAGGTATGGATTGGTTGTCTATATTCAAAGCTTACATTGACTATTATACATTAAAATTTAGTTTTAAAACTAATTATGGCATCAAGAATCTATTTAAAGGAGACCAAAATATAAAGGCAAGTGCAAAGGGATTTTCAGCACCAAAAGTTGTAATGATATCATACCAGTTGGAAATGTTGAATTTGGAATATATGGAAGAGATCGAGAATAGAAATTTTCTAGTGGTTTTAGATTAGTTTCCAGATGTTTTCCCAATAATTTCTCAGGGTTTCCACCCATAAGAGAAGTGGAGTTTATGATTGATCTCCTTTCGAGGACCAGTCCTATTTCCCATCTATCTTACCAGATATAACCAAAAGAATTAATGGAATTTAAAGTGTAGTCGGAAGAGTTGAAAATCAAAGGGTTCATTCATCCTAGCATGTATCTATGGGCTACACTAGTCTTGTTTGTTATAAAGGTGGATGGAACTATTTGGTTGTGTATATATTATTGTAAGCTTAACCAAGTTATGATAAATAATCGGTATCCACTTCCACACATTGATGATATGTTTTATCAATTGAGGGGAGTTTATTGGTTCTCTAAAATTGAATTGTGACTAGGATATCACCAATTTCAGGTTCGAAAAGAGGATATTCCAAAGACATATTTTAGGAATAAATATGGCCATTACAAGTATGTGGTAATTCTTTTTGGTATTACAAATTCACCAGTGGTCATTATGGAATTTATGAATCAGATATTTTGGAGATATTTGGATTATTTTGTGGTGGTGTTTGTGGATGACATATTGGTGTATTCAAGGACCAGGGTTGAGCATGAGAAACACTTGGTGAGAGTGATGAGAATCTTGAGAGATCATCGTTTGTATGAAAAATTATCAAATAGTTATTTTTGGATACAATAGGTATG
Organism: Viscum album; assembly: GCA_963277665.1. Classification (NCBI taxonomy): domain Eukaryota; kingdom Viridiplantae; phylum Streptophyta; class Magnoliopsida; order Santalales; family Viscaceae; genus Viscum; species Viscum album. The sequence continues at coordinate 1,539,187,154 of OY728135.1, read as the reverse complement.
TTTACTCATACATTTAATATCAGAAATAGGTGTTACTGTGGATCCAAAAAATATGTAGGCTATTATCTATTGGAAACTACCAAAGAATGCCTTCAAGATATGCAGTTTCCTTAGTTTAGCTAGTTATTATCGATTTTTTTGTGACTTTTCACAACTAGATTCACCAATGAAATATTTAATGATTAATAATGTTCTATTAAAATGGAATTATGAATGTCATAATTATTTTCAATAGCTAAAGGTTCTCCTTACATCAACATCGATCTTGATATTTCTAGAATCATGACATGGGTACGTGGTGTACTATGATTCTTCAAGATCTGGGTTAGGGCATGTTATCATGTAAGGAGATCATGTTGTTTCTTATGGATCAACACAGTTATAGTTTCATGAGAAGAACCACCCAACACATGATTTGGAGTCATCTACTGTACTCCATGCTTGGAAGACTTGGCATCATTACCTATTTAGTGAGAAATTTATAGTGTTTATAGATCATAAGATCTTGAAACATATTTTATTAGAAATGAATTTGAATATGAGATAAAGAATATGGATAGAGTATCTCTAAATGTTTGAGTTTGAATTGATGTATACAAAAGGTAAATGAAATTTGGTAGCAGATGCATTAAGCAGAAATTTGTATGATTAGTTGGTAAAAGAGGCTTTAGATCAGTGGCTATTGATGTCAATGATAGCTGACATGCACTTGGATTTTAAATATCGATGTAGTGAAGTGGTTTTACTTCCACTTTCATTGGTTATTGATTTGGTGAATATGGTTAAAGAGGTACAAACATCTGATTTAGAATGTGTTTCTATGAGGTCAAAACTCAATGTCGGGAAGACCGTTGAGTTATGGAAGCTAGATGGGAGTTTAGTTTTTTGATTTTAATATTGGATGGTCATACCTATGGATTTTTAGGAATAACTTCTTCATACTTACCACCATTCTAGATGGGATATTCATCTTAGAATAAAGAAGATGTATATGGTGCTGAAATAACAGTTTTGGTGGTTCAGTATGAAAAATAAGGTGACTGAGTTTGTTTCTAGATGATTAACTTGTTAGCAGGTTAAGGAAGAACACCAGCAGCCAGTAGTTATATTAAAGTCTTTACCTATTCCTTTTTGGTAATGGAAGTTGATAAAAATGGATTTTATAGTAGGTATCCCAAGAACGATTCAGAAACACGATCCCATATGAGTGATTGTGGATCATCTCACAAATTCAGCCCATTTCATCCCTATTTATGAATCTCATACGGTGGTGGAATTGTCTAAAATTTATATCTAAGAATTGGTAAATAGGCATGGAGTACTAGTTTTAATATTATCAGACTGATATTTGAGGTTTACATCTCATTTATGGAAATCCTTATAATAAGCCCTTGGGACTTAGTTGACAATGAGTATGACGTATCATCCTCAGATAGATGGAAAATTTGAATGGACGATAAAAATGTTGTAAGACATGCTTTGGGATTGTGTAATGGATTTTTATATCTCATGAGAGGAGCACATACCTTCAGTGTATTTCTCGTATAAAAACAGTTATCCAACCTCAATACATATGGCTCCTTTTGAAGAATAGTATGGGTGTCCTTGTCATTCCCCACTTTTTTGGGTGGAAATAGGTGAGAATTTATTGGTTGGGATGATCCCAATCCAAGAAATAATAGGAAAGATTCAGTTAATTAGGAAAATTATGGATATGGATCAAATTAATTATAAATTTTATATAGATCATTATCGACATCTGTTGTCATTCGAGGTGAGTGATCACGTGTTCTTGAGAATCTCTCTAAGGCTTGGGCATTTTTTTTGAGAATTAAGTGATAGATCTCGTATTTTCATAATTCATCATATGATTTTCAATGATTTAATCCCTACCAATTAATCAATTTGAGTTGATTTGCATCATTTTAGTATTTTTGGTCATTTCTGGGCTTAATTGTGAAAATTGGTTAATTCTGGAAATTTAGTAGTTTTATAAAGATTTATTTTTTGGGCATAACTTTTACAATTATAATCCAATTTAAGTGATTCCTTTTTTAGGATTTATTTGTTAATTTATTAAACTTTTTATTCTGAACCTAGTTCCAATTAGAAACACACTGGCCCAGAAAAATCAATCAAAAGGAGAAATTTTGCTGGCCAACAGAATGGACCCCATCTTAGTTAATGAAGCATATATTAGCCTATAGACCTCTAAACGAGGTTATTATAGAATTATATGAAATATGACTGAATTATACATGAAAAAATTAAGTTTCATGGAGAAATTATCTCATTAAGGCTTCATTTTCTTGATCCCAAGTGGAGGAAGTTCATGAGTCTCCTCGTCCAGAAAAAGTGTACTTCCGTAAATTAGTCATAAATACCTCTAAATTGTACTTCATGAGTCTCATAAGATAGATAGACAAATTCATTTAGAAAATAATAATAATAATACACATTTTTAGTATTTAGAGGTATGGTGGTAAGAATATAAAATAATTTCTGGAGGATAGATTCTGGAGGAAAATTTTCTTTTCTTCTTTTCCCCATTTTTCTTTCTTTTTAGTTTTGTAATGTCTTCTTATTCCCCCTTATTCATGGATTCCTTTAAAATGTTAGGGAAATACTATGAGTTATTAGGGTAGGATACGTTTTCTATTTTTTAATTCTTGAGTTCATACACTTAATGGTATAAAATTATTTATCTCTTTTGCAAAGTTTGTTTCAATTGGTAATCACAGTTTTTATTATAAAGCCTGATCATATTTGGTTTTAAATTTTGTTGTTTTTATTATATTGTTAAATTATAATTTTATCCCTCCATTAGGTTCTGGTCTATATATGATATAATATATCATGTCTTAGTGGTGAAGTACTTTATGATCATCAATATGTGTGGGAGGGGTAGTGGATGTTCTTGATTGTTTGGGATAAACAAGACCCGATTGGGAATTTCCTAAGTCAATTGAGGGTATCCTCTACAAATATTTCACACATAGGAAGGAGAGTATACCTATCTGAGATCTTGGTAAGTTTTACTCTCACCATCACCATTAAATAAGGGAGTAAGTGGAAGAGATTGTGGAATCTCACTTTAATTGGATTAGTAGAAGAGAATTGGATAAATTGAAACTATGATAGCTTGAAATTGGAAAACTGAACCCGAACTAATAACCAAAATTCATATCACTGTTTTAAATCAAATTCTTTTTAAAATTTTGCAATTTTTTTCTTAATTTCTTTTTTTTCCACTACTTTAGTTCCTTTTCAAAATTAAACAATTTCAAAAACAATCTCCACTTCTTTCTCAAATTTAAGATGATAGATTATTTTTGTGTGCTCCTATCTGGAGAAAACCTAGGTTGACCACTATACTGCATTTTAACTTAAAAAATATTTTTTTTCTCATACCCCATGATATGAACATTTCAAAACTTGGTGATGTTTCTGAGGTGGTGGTGCCGTTTTTTTTATTTTTTTATTTCTACTTATTTTATTATTTTCTCTTCAAAATTGCATGACTGGAACCTTAAACACTGAACCCTACCCCCTAGATCCTAAAATTGAAAGAACCTTATTGAATAGACTTAGAAACCTTAATTTTTAATCTAAATTTGAGGAAATTTCTCTTGCAAACTCGAGTGAAACTTCAAGTGTTCACTATGATCCTTTCATCATGGTGGGAAACCAGAACCAAACCCTTAACGACCTATGTGAAACAAAATTTCTTAATAAAAACAATCAACTTTCCACTCCATATTTACAAAAATTATTTTGAGATGAAACCTAACATGATCCTATTACTTACAAAGTTTCATGGCTTGGCAGGTGAAGATCTAAATAAACATATTAAAGAGTTCACAAATGTCTTCACAACTTTCAGACCCCATGGAGTTACTGAGTAGCAGGTGAAGTGGAAGGAAGTATCATTTTGATTGTAAGGGACTTCCAAAGAATGGTTTTATAGTATAAAACTATGATATATACATGATTGTAATGAAATAGCGAGACACTTCATGCAAATATTCTTACCCACCTCTATAAGCATGTGCATTAAAAAGGAAATCTATGCCATTAAACAATCATATGGAGAAACCCTTTACGAGTGATGGTAAAGATTTAAAAAGATTCATGCCAGCTATCCACATCAATCAATTTAGAATCATCACTTTTCTTGTATTCTCTTATCAAGGCTTACTGGACAATGATATAAACCTTATGGATGCATCATCTGGAGGAACATTGATTAAAAAGTCACTAGAAGAAGCTATGGTGTTGATTGATAAGATCTCTCAGAACTCACAATAGTTTAGTATAAGAGGTACTGGAATAATAGGTATTAATGAGGTATGAAATTCTTATCCATCACCTTTACTAGAAACCAGGATTGAAGATCTAACCAGTTTGGTGAGACAGATGGCCTTGAAATAAGTGGGTGACCAGTAAGCACCAACTAAGTTACGTGGCTTATGTTTATCACCTGATCATTTCACTAACCAATGAGATGAAATACATGGAATGGAAACTTGTGTGGTATCCTTTCATTAGAGGCAATTCCAAAAAAATTAAGGATGGATAGAACCTAACCAAGTTCAATATAGATTTGGAAATCAGCAGAATCAAGCTAGACCCTCATACCAAAACTAATTCCAAAACCCACCACCATTTCAACAAAATCAATCCTATAATCGTCCTTCACACCACCACCCACCCAATTTTCCATGACCCTATGAGCAACCATACAACATCACACAACCTTATATAGAATAGCTACAATCCAAGTATGAGGACATAGTGGATAAGGTTGATAAGATAGCAGACACGGTGGGAAGTATTGTTGAAATAATGTACAAAAACCCAACAAAAATTCCTTCCCAGACAATCTCAAACCTAAATGAGAATGTAAAAATGATAACAATAAGAAGTGGAAAATGAATCACACCACCAGTATCTCATGAACTTGAAATAATACCACCTGGGTTCAGGGAGAATGAAGTTGTAAATTCTGAAAATTATGTGAAAATACACCATGAATAAGAGAATAAATAGGAGGAGAAGGATAGGATTAAGAGGAAGAGATAATAAACAACATTTAAATGTAAAAAATGGAGAAGAGATACTTTACTCCACCATTTAGATCAATTATGATTGAATCAAAGAGATTGCAGAAAGAATCACTTCAAAAAGGAATTCTTGACACCTTCTAGAATGTGGAAATAAATATACCTCTACTCAAATCACTCAATTTTTTTCCTAATTATGATAAATTTTTGAAGGATCTTCGCACCAAGAAGAGAATACTTCATGGTAATGATAGGATAAACTTGGGAATAAGTGTATTAGGCTTTATCACACAAAAATTTCCAACTAAATGTCAAGATCCAGAGACATTTTCCATTATATGAACCATTGGTTCTTTAAATTTATATAATTATTTGTGTGATATAGGTGCTTCAATTAATTTATTTCTTCACCCATTATACACTTATTTGTATATGGGATAATTGAATCTCATAATAGTGGTGGTCTATCTTGCAATCAAATCCATATTTTTTCCAGTAAGAGTTCTGAAGGATGTCCCAGTGAAAGTCAAGGATCTCATATTCCCAGCTAACTTCTATGTGATGAATATGGAATAATATAGGATCCCATCACACTCACCCATAATTTTTGGGAGACCTTTATTTAAGATGAAAAAAACCATCATCAATGCCCATGAAGGGACACTCACCATGGAATTTGGAGATAACAATGTCCACTTTAATATTTTTAAATCTATGAGGCACCCATCAGATGATCACCCACTCCTTTTAATCTCCCATGAAGCTGGTACTAACCCAATTGAAGAATTAGGTATGTTCCATGAATTCTTATCCTTAGGATAGAAAATTTCTATTAAAAATATCACTGAACTTGCAGATGCCCAAAATGATGGAGATTCTGATTTCATGTGGGAAGAAGAGGTAAAATATGATTTATTTGATGATTTTTTAGATTATGGGGAAGATGATATGGTTTCTGTTGTATAGGAGGTCCAACCTTTGGATGTGGGGAATTATATTTTAGTTTCATCTCTTGAGCACCCCCTGATATGGAATTAAAACCACTCCCCACTAATTTGAAATATGCGTACCTTAGGGACAAAGAGAAATTACCAGTGATATTTGCTAATAATCTATCTGAAACCCAAGAAAAATCTTTGATTGATATTTTTAGATATAGTTTCCAAGTAATAGGGTGGATTTTAGGAGATATCCCAGGAATAAACCCAAAAATATGCTCACATAGAATTCATCTTGAGGGAGATTCCAAACATGTTCGACATCCCCAAAGGAGGATGAATCCCACCTTAATGGAGGTTGTGAATAAGTATATCAAGAATCTCTTGAAAGATGGGTTCATCTATCCCATATCAGATTCATAACCGGTTATCAGAATTCATGTAGTTCCAAAGAAAACTAGCCTAACCACTGTGAGGAATGAAAAGAATGAATTAATCCCTATGAGAATTCAGAATAGCTAGAGAGTGTCTATTTATTTTAGAAAGTTGAATTAGGTAACTTGAAAAGATCATTTCCCTATATACTTCATTAACTATATGTTATAGATATTGGAAGGGATAACTCATTACTTGTTTTTGGATGGATTTTCAGGTAACCATTTCTCCAAAGGATCAAGATAAGACACCATTTACTTGTCCCTTTAGTAATTTTTCATATAAAAGGATTACATTTAGAATATGTAATGCTCCAAGTACATTTTAGAGGTATATGGTAAGTATTTTTTGATCACATTGAATATTTCTTGGAGGTGTTCTTGTTTTATTTCATAGTTTTTTAAAATTCTTTTGTCCATTGTTTGAAAAATATTGAAAAATATTTGAAAACCTACATTGAAAAAGAATATTGTTTTAAATTTTGAAAAGTGTTATTTCATGGTTTAGAGAGGATTTTTCCTTGGTCATTTCATTTCTAAACAAGGGATTGAAGTATATAAATTAAAAATTGAAATGATAAATTAATTTCCTTACACAACTTGTGTGAATCATGTTAGATCATTTTAAGAACTACATGATTCTACAGGAGGTTTATCAAAGATTTGAATAAGACTTATCTCCCTATCTCTAGATTTATTTTGAAATATACTAATTTTGATTTCAATGGTTCTTGTAGGGAATAATTTTATGAGTTGAAGAGGATATTTATTACACCACCAATGATGTATCCACCAAATTGGGAATAATCATTTGAGCTACTTTGTGATGCTTCCAACCAAGAAGTTGGAGCAGTTTTTTATTAGCGAATTGAGGGAAGGCCACAAGTCATTTCCTATGCCTCAAGAACCTTACATGTGGCTCAATTCAATTACAAAACCACAAAAGAAGAATTTTTATCAGTTTTTTTCTTTGGAAAGATTTAGATCATATCTTATTTGAACTAAAGTCATTGTGTTTTATGATCATGAAACTATTAGGTACTTGATGGAGAAGGAAAATGATAAATTGAGGCTAGTGAGATGGATGATACTACTTTAGGAGTTCAACATAAAATAAGAGACAATAAGGGATATGACAACCAAGTGGATGATCATTTAAGCAGACTGCCACTACTGAAGCTGAAATTATAGAATAAGAACCGTTGAATAATCACCTTACAAGAGAGAAGTTGTACTTTATTTAAGGAGAAGTTCCTTGGTATACTGAAATGGTCAATTATCTGGTAACATATTAGGTCCCATCTCATTTCAATTCTCACCAAATTCACAAACTGAAATTTTAATCATGATTTTACATTTGTTATGATCCATTTCTTTGGAATATTTACAATGATCAGTAATAAGAATATATTTTCCTGAGAGTGAAATTTGTATTGTATTTGAGTTTTTCCACACTTTATATTGTGGAGGATACTTTGGACCTCAAAGGATATAAAAGAAGGTTTTAGAATCTGTACTTTATTGCCCCACCCTTTTTAAATATGCTTATGATTTTTTCAAAATGTGTAAAAAATGTCAGTTTTCTAGAAACATTTCAAAGAGACAAGAAATGACCCAACAACCACTTCACTTTTGTGAGATTTTTGAAGTATGTGTGATAGATTTTATGGGACCTTTCCCAATGCCACATGGAAATTATTATATCTTTACTTTAGTTGATTATGTTTCCAAATGGGTGGAAGAAAAAGCCACCAAGACTAATGATGCTAAAGTTTTTTGTGAGTTTTTCAGGGCTAACATATTTTTTAGTTTTAGAGTTCATAGATCCATCATTAGTAATTGAGGGACTCAATTTTGAAATAAGATAATGTAGGATTTATTGAATAAGTATGGGGTGCATCATAAAACATCAACTCCCTATCATCCACATAAAAATGGTCAAGATGAAGTGTCCAATAGGTAAATCAAAGAAATTTTGGAGAAGACTATTAAACCAAATATGAAGTATTGGAGACAATGTTTAAAAGACACATTATGGGCTTACAGGATAGACTAAAAGAACCTTATTGGAATGGGTGCATATAGGCTGAATTTTGGAAAAATCTATCACCTACATGTGGAATTAGAGAATAAGGATTATTGGGCTATAAGGAAGATGAATTTGGATCTTGAAAGCACTGGGAAAGAGAAAAGATTGCAGCTGAAGGAGCTAAAGGAAATTATAAGGGAAGCATTTGAAAATTTTAGGATTTATAAAGAGAGAACAAGAGTGGATCACGAAAATATGATCCAACCAAAAGACTTTAATTCTGAAGACAAAGTTCTATTATTCAACTCAAGACTCTCGATGATTCCAGGTAAACTTCATTCCAGATGGGAAGGTATATTTATAGTTACTTATGTATATACTTTCTGTGCTATGCAGGTTGTGAATGATGGAGAGAGGGAGCTATTAATTGTTAATGGACATAGGCTAAATAAATTCTATGGGACCATTCCATTAAATCTAGTGGAGTAGATCACACTCCTTCATCCTATCTATCAATAAAATCCATCAAGTTGCACGTATTTTTTACACTTTCTTACTTATTGTGATTAAATTTCAAATATACTTATATTTCAAATCCAATTTAATTCATTGAGGACACTACATAATTTAAGTGTGGGGGAGGTAACCTTTTTAGTTTAGGATTTTCATTTTTTGTTTTGCTATTTTTCAATTTTTTTTTGTTTTTTCAATTTTTTTTGTGTTTTTTTTTCATTTTTTACGGGTTTTTGAAACTTTTGAGCTGAAATGATTATCATTTCCATTTTTGAAACCCATTTCAATGGGTGAAACAATTTATTCTATGAAAGTAAGCTTAAATTAATACTGAAAATGAATTTGTTTCAAGTTATAATCTTTGGGAATTTTATGAAAAGTAATCTGATTTTTAATCCCATTCCACATCTCAGTGTCTTTATCTTGGAAATTACATTCTCATGTGGCTTCTGAACCATTTTTCTCATATTATTTTTATTCTCCTCACTTATTAAGAGAACTAAAATATAATGTATCTAATTTTCCATGTACTATTTTTATATATTATATATATTGATTTCGATAATAGGCACTGAGACGACGTGCGATTCTGAGGATCACTGTAACCTGAACAATTGTTTGCAAAATATTAAACTTTTAATAACATACACATGCAGTTTTCCTAAAAAAGTGTAATAACTCTTAAATGAGTGCCTGAATCAGAAATCTGAGAAAAAATTTGAACTTAGAATGGCTGCTTTACCCTATGCATGACCTAACTTAGATCGGTGTGGATCATCTATCGAAAAAGTCAACAAGGATGTAACCGTAAATAAAATAATTAAATAAAATTATTTTATTTTTTTAAATCCTAACAACTCATGAATGGTGACTCGTATTGGAAATCTGAGAACACCATTAAGTTTGTAATGTGGTGTTTTCCCTAGGTGTGACTTAACTTTGGTCGGTGCAGGTCTTCTGTAGAAAAACTCAATAAGGATGCAATCATAATTAAATAATTTAAATAAAAATATTTTATAATGAAATGAAATTTATCTTTAATTAGTATTTGTCAGGAATTTAGGGTTATCATCATAACCCTATAATTCCTATGAGACATGTAGAAAGAATTCTCTTGAACAAACATCAATAGATCATTGATTGATGGTCAACACAAAACTAATTCAAAGGTACCTCATAATAACGAGGTACAATGATCATCATTCATCAATGACTGATCCAAATAGAGGTAGGGTGATTGTTTCTTTGTTATCTTTCCCCATTATTTATTTTCACGATGATCATGGTTCAATCCATGAATATATTGATCCGCAGTTCGATCATTGTTGCTTGGTGGGATATTATCTGTGGGATTATTAGGAGATTTATTTTAACTCTTATTCATTTATCCTCCTAACGGGAATAGATTGAGGATGACAAAAACAATGGTCTAGGTTCATTCCTCATGGTTTTATTATGTTTTTCTCTCCCCCATTTTTCATTTTATTCACCATTGGACCCCCATGGACATGGTTCGACTTGTTGGGAAGTTCCGAATGTGATAGGACACCCGGATTAGAGGCAAACCAAAAATAGAGGTCGGATATGTGTAGACAAGGACCTTAGGATCCTATATCTATGACCATTTTGAATTTTAATCATAGGTGGTGGCTTGGTGTTCCACAAAAGTGACCACCGGTGCGAGTCTGGTGCGACAGTCTGGGGAGGCGAGGCATTTGTGGTGCGGAAAATGGAGGTGGCGGCGACCATGAATGATGGATCTAGTGACGGTGGGCTATGTGCATAGGTAGCGGGATATAGGATATGGAAGTGGCTAATTGGGACATTTCCAGTGACTGCATGAAATGGGCTAGGCCAGACGGATCGTGCACCAGTGGGTCAGGTCAGACCCAGTGTGTTGGGTGGGGCCCAGGGGGTCAGGTCAGCCTAGCGGATCATGACAATTCTGGGTCAGACCTCAAGTTAACCCAGGGTGGTTTCATATTTGATCATGGGGTGATTTCAAGGTCAACTTCGAGGTGGTCACACAGTTGACCATGGGGCGGACCGACCGCAGCGGTCGACAGCCGCAGTCGGTCCACGGGCCCAATGACCCCCGTTGAAACTTCAAATTGCTGTAACTTTCAAACGACACATCTATTTGATGAGCCTTATATGCAATTGGGACACCAGAGACAAGATGTATGTTTTGTGGATAAGTGGTGAGTTTTTAGTTTGGACTATTATAGGTTGAGAGAGTTTACCTTGATACTTTCCTTGAGGGTTCAATATGGTGTTATGTCCACATCACTAGATTATAATCCCCTTTAGAGGTTGAGTCCCAGATAGAATAAGTCATCCCTCCCCAGGACTGGAGTGTGATCCTCAATCACCCCTAGTGGAGTTTTGTGGAATTGATGTAACCTCCAAGAGCATGGAATTGGTCCTCTTTCTAGCGGGCCATATCGGTAGGGTTAGTGGTATTCCCTAGTGTGATTGGGTAAGATCCCCTACATTACGAATTGATCCTAATTGGGTTAGTGGTAATCCATAGGGTATTGGGAAGGTTCCCCTCTCTTTGTATCATAATCTCCCTTGACCAATACGTTCTCATTTGGGCATAGAACAAATGAGCTAGACCTCTAAATGAGTGTCTCCAATGATATCATGACTCGAGGAGTGAGTTCTCTTGGAATGAGCATGCTTCGTATAGAATCCTATGGTCAGTAGTTGGTTTAGACCGCTCGATGTCATGGTGTTTCTCATGAGTATATCTATATGTTATTGTTATATGTTCTATAGAAATATACCTATGTGGAGATAACTATACTTTCCCTTATGTTATTCCTTTGTGACTCTACTTTATGGTTTTTGGGGTGTTCTACTAAGTATTGTTAAGCTCACCCATGTACAATATTTTCCTGCACGTGATGTTTCTTGTGCATATAATCGACCTTTTTATAGATTCCTAGGTGGACCAAGACCAAATAGTGTTTAGCGAGACTAGACAGACAGGGTGTTCCTGCGGTCTAGACAGTAGTCCCAATACCTCTTTTCTTATAGGTTGGACTTGTGGTTATAGACACTTTTTTGTGGGCTTGTTTTGGCCCTATTTACTTTCCTTTACTTACAACGTTGTACTCTAGTTGTAGGATATAGTGGTTTTTATGCATTTTTTACTTAAATGTTTTTACATTTCAGTATTTTTGGCTTGGAGATGTGTTCATGCATACATGTACTATAGGCTAATGCCTCCCATGTGTGGGTTATGCCTACTCAGTGCTAGTCACTATCCTCTGGCCTATTGGAGGTGGGCTTGGGGTAGTCAAGGAATGGGATCCTCTGGGATTGGTCTTGAAAAAGTGGTATTAGAGGAGGTCAATTCTACCTTAGTACTAAGGTTCTATGAGGTTGGTTTGGGGAAACAGTGTTAAGTGTTTTGAGTTCGGCTTTCAGGACAGAGACTCCAGTGTTGGTGTGGCGGCCGACGTATCCATACACTAGGACTCTGGTTACTTGCTTTTCAACTTGGTATATGAAAACACTGGTTGTAGGGAGAAGCAATGTTACAAGCATCATATAGGAATGGTTGTGTTTTCTATGTCCTTCATGGGTCAGCTCTCTAGATATACTCAATTGACCATGGAACATATTGTTTTATTTCAGGATGTCTCCATATAGAAAACAAACTAGTATTCCACCACATTATCATGAGGATGATCTGGTGGATGAGGAGGCATTAGTATAGGGACTTGTACTAGAGATAACACCTCCAGGTCGTACAATAGCCATATCACCACCTATAGAGCAGCACACGATACCCTTAGTACTAGAGGATGAGGTGCTTGGGATGAGCACACTTCACTATTTTCTTTAGTGATACCCCTTAGGTTCCAAGGTGGTCTCAAAACATAGGCTATTAAGGACTGGCTTAAAGAGGCGACCCAAGTTTTCCAACTAGTTAGGATGCCAACAGATCAGGTGGTGGTCCTAGCAGTGAGCCTTATACACGGCTCAGTAGGGAGATGGTGGGGTTTAGTTACTTGATCTTATGATGAGGAAAATATCCCAGGGGCAGAGTTTGAGAAAATTTTTAGAGAGGATTTATCACCTTATAAGATAAGTTCTATGCATATTCAAGAGCTTCTACTGCTTTAGCAGGATGAAATGTCAATATATGAGTATTCATAAAGGCATACCAACCTCTCTAGTTACTCAATGGATATGATACACGATCAGTACTTCAAGTCTTGGAATTTCAAGAGAGGTTTTCATAGGGACATACGAGCCTGTGTTATACCTTTGAGCATTCGTAATTATGCTGGGGTTCTTGATCAAGCTTTAGTGGTAAAAATTTTCTTAGCTAAGTAGATATAGCTAGTGATTGTCATCAGTGGGAAAGAAGGAGAAGAGACCTTGGTAGTAGGGATTTGATGTTAGCCTTAGGGGCTTGGACGTGTGATATGTTTCAAGAGGATGTCCGAGGATAAAAGATATGTATTTCAAGGCCCACAGGGTGGGTCCAGTCAGCCTAGAAAGATGTGGTACTATTCATGTGGCGGTAGGGGACATCTCACACAAGATTTTCCAACCCATCATAATATTGACTGGGAGACTATGGATGGACCAAAAAGGAAGAAACAATGATAAGAGCAGATAGATCCGTAGGGAAACAGACATGGAAGAGGAGCTAGGAGAGTATTAAGAGGTGGTCGACATTTCGACATGTTATCATCACCACCCCAGGTGGTCCACACCAGGTTTAGTGATCTAGAGGATAGGGGAGGATACATATGAATGTGGTTGAGGATTATAAACTAGGAGATATAGGAATGATTCTATGTGTGATATGTGTCTTTTTTATTTTAGCTTCCATTTTTATAGACACAGATGTTAGTTATTCATTTATTACTATGAATATTTTTTGAGACTCAGAGATTTTGGTTGAACTGTTGGATCGAAACTCATGATTAGAGACTCCTACTAGAGGAGACCTAATGTTCTCACATTGGTGTTGGTAGTGTGACCTGAATCTAGAGGCTAGAGTTTTGGTTGGGATCTATTGGTAGTGGCGCTGAGGCCTTACAACATCATTCTTAGTATGAGATGGTTATCCACATTTCATGCTCATATTGGCTATTTTAGGTGCAGAGTGTAGTGTGTCCGTAGTGATGGAACCAGATTTTCTTTTGTTGGTGAAAAGGAAATGCATAAAATGCTGGATGGACTCACACATATGAGGGTTTAACCAATTACTCATTAGTTGTATAGCCTCACCCTTGGTGTAGTGGATGATATGAGTCCTCCGTTTCTTGTGGTGGTGGTGGAGTATGAGGACGTCTTTCCTGAAGATGTTCCCAGTTTACCTCCCCATAGAGAGATGTACTTATGCATTGATCTACACGCCAGGATGACACTGATATATACACTTACATATTGGATGGATCCCACAGATCTCTATGAGTTGAGGGTGTAGTTGGAGGACTTGTAGAGGAAGGGATTTGTGAGACCCAATGTTTCACCCTAGGAAACCCTAATTTTTTTTTCAAGAAGGTAGATAGGATCTTGAGGCTATGTGTGGATTACTGGAAATTGAACCAGGTGACCGTGAAGAACAAGTATCCACTACCAAGGATCAATGACCTCTTTGATTAGTTGAAAGGGGCGTGGTGGTTCTCGAAGATCGTCATCAGGTTAGGCTATCACTGGTTTCAAGTATAGGATGGGGATATAATGAATATGGATTTAAGATGTCATTACAATCACTATGAGTACTTGGTGGTTTCATTTAGAATGAAGAAATCCCTAGCAGTTTTCAAGGGATTCATGAACTGGATCTTTCAGCCATACTTAGACTAGTTCATGGTGGTCTTCATCAATGACATCAAATGGACCGAAGGACTTCATTTTTTATTTATTTTTGATAATCCACATTTCAAGGGGTGAGGTGAAACCCTTACAAGGCCTATAGGAATAAGTATTACATAGACTATAGGCCTTAGAGGAATTTATTGCCCGTAGGCTTCAAACATTACATACTACCCAGACCAACTACTTGTAACTACTCCTCCCCAGTATCTTCATCAAGAAATCGGCTCTCCACCTTCCCATGGCTGTTCAACTAGGCTTTCCTATGCATGCATAGGCTTGTCCTGATGGCAGGTTTCATACCCTATCATTATTGCAATTCGTTTAGCTTATACTGTGGTGAAATATTCTTGCTCATCCTCTTTATGGAGCTTGTTCCTTGTAGGTTTTTCTGGTTTGTATCTGCACTTAAGGTGGCCTGAAGGACTTGAGGTGGCCCGAAGGCCTTACTGACCTGAAGTCCTGGGTGGCCCAAAGGCCTTAAAGGACCTGGGGACCAAATCAGTGGCCCGAAGGCCTAAATGGGAGAATAGTCCCGACTACTATAGTTTCAAACAATACCTGCTACAGGTACTGCTACATTACCTGCCACAGTACTGCTACAGTGCCTACTACAATACCTGACACAGTACCTGCTACAATACTACTACAGTCTCGGAAATATGCCTCATCCTGGATTTGATCTTGGGTTGCTTGGATGAACTTAAGGAGTCCTCACCAACTGGGCTGAGGCTCATGTGTTGGTCTTCATCCATGACATCCTAGTGTGTTCGGTGTCCAAGGAGGAGAATACAAGATACTTGAGGATATTTCTATACACACTCCAAGAGTACCAACTTTACACTAAGCTATCAAAGTGTCAGTTCTAGATTTGGGAGGTCCATTTTCTAAGACACGTCATCTTAGAAGCTTGAGTTGTAGTGGGTCCAGTGAAGGTTGAGGCAGTGCTTGCTTGAGAGTCACCCAATAGTGTTACTGAGGTGAGAAGTTTCCTTGGATTGGAAAGGTATTGTTAGAGGTTTATACCAAACTTCTCTAGAGTAGTATCACCCTTGACAGCTTTGACATGAAAGGGGAAGACTTTCGTGTGGACAAAGAAGTGACAATAGTTCTTTCAGAAGATGAGGAAAAGGTAAACGAGTGCTCCCATCCTAAAGTTATCATTGGAAGGCATCGAGTATGTGGTGTTTTGTGATGCATCTGAGACTAGTCTTGGTTGCGTCCTAATTAAGGGGTAAGTAGTGATTTCCTATGGTTCATGCCATTTGAGACCGCATGAGCAGAACTTCGCGACCCATGATCTTGAGCTAGAAGTAGTAGTATTCACATTGAAGATGTGGTGACACTACATGATGGACTTGTAGTTTATTTTCTACTCTGATCACAAGAGTTTAACACCCCAAGCTTCCATGGTATGCTTCTTTTTAAATAATTCAATAGCTTGTGCTACACGCAAAACCGACTTCGAGCGCACCACGACCTATCAAACTAGCCGTTTAAAAAGCAGTTATGAATAATATTAACCAAATTTTGAATTTTATATATATCCAATATAATTTTAACATTCATATTATGTGTTTCTTATACATAATATAAGGACAAATTCAATTTTCAAATAAAAGAAGTATTTTTCAAAAAATGCAGTTTTTTTGCCTTTTAATGGCGAACCCTTTTAAATACAACATTTGAAACTTTTTATTTCTAAGAAGGACATAAAAATTTAGTTTGGATGAATTTTTGGTACTTTTATGATAACTTTCATATTTTGATGAATAACGAAAAATACTAAATTTTAATTGGAAACAATTTTTTTAATCAAATTAATTTATAGTGTTAAATTATAAATTTGAGTGGTTTTAAAGTATAATTAGATTATATTTTTATCATTTAATATAATTTATTTCATTTTAAGTAATTTCACATTTAAATTGTACATAAACATGTGTCAATCTTTTGAAAGTTTTTACTTCTCAAGAACCCGTTTTCTGGTTTTGACAACGGGAATTAATTTTAAATTAATTACTAAAACTTATGTGTTTTGAATTTGAAAAAATGGATTACATATTTGGAGTCATAATTTCCAATTTTTTTAAATAGGTACATTTTATTTTTGGACTTTATGAATAGTAAATTCAATAATTATTTTTATTTACCATGGTTAAAAGGTAAATAAGGTAAATAAGGGTAAAAAAATAATATTACAATAAAATAAAACAATCCTAAAACATGTAATAATACTATTTGATGAGATATTTCTGACCATGAGCATCATTAGGACGATTTTAGGACCCCATGGGACCACTTGGGTGTGATAATGACATGTTATATTAATTAATTTAATGTAAATATAAATATAACATAAACATATATCTTTTACTAAAACAATTTTAATATAGGGTTATATAACTGATATCTATGACTATAAATAATAATTTTAAAGGTAAAAATATTTCCTACATCATGGTATTTTATTTATAATTTTTATACATTATATAAATATATTTATTTATGACACAATGATGATGCAGTGATTACCTTATTATTGAATGATTCAAATAAATGAATTTATAAATATTAAAATAAATGTAATTTGAACTTTTTGACACCATAAAATAATTTTATGGATTAAATGGACATATTAGGTACGATTTAATTCCTTTTTTTCTAAGTAATGAAGTTGTTATGACTTAAAAACAAATCAATTACTAAATAGTGTCAAAATTGACATAAATGAGATTTTAAAATAAATACTATTTTATTAAATGATATAAAAATATTAAAAATCTAAAGTTTGGACCAATAACTCTTATAGTGATAAAAATTTCATAAATTATCCACTTTAGGTTCTCTTGTCATTTTATAATAAATATATTAACTATGTAGTATAAAAATACAAGAGGACATGGTAAGGGTTAACTTATTTTACAAAGGGTTAGATCTAAAAGATAAGGTTAATTTTATGACATAAACAGTATAAAACCTATTGGTTAAGAGTATTTAGAACCATAATCATCTTATCCTAGAAATAAATCAATTTTTAGCTATTAAAAACCGAAAATATTTTTATAATAAATTAATATTTCAATATTTTTCCAAAAGTTCCCCTTACCTCTCTTATAAAAGGGCACCTCACTTTCTCTTTAACTCACACCTCTAAAGCCTTTTTGTTAAGAAAAAACCTGCCCATTTATCCTCCCAACCTCCCTAAATTTATCATAGAGGCCTAAATTTGTGCATAGCTCCATCCTAAGGAGCCATTTTATTCAAATCAAAAGGAAACACTCGAAGAAGAGGTAATCATTTTATCCCTTCTTTGAAAGTTATTTTCTTCTTCTACTTATTCTTTATATATTGTTTCCATACCAAAGTAATAAATCCAGTATCATCCATATACTGAGATGTTATTATAATCATGTTACAACTATATTCATCATTTTATCCATCCTATGAATAATAATATCACCATGTGTGCGTATGTACTACTTACTGTCTCCACGCCGTGGTGTAATTTGTTATTCCACATTAATTTATTTGGATGGGTATAATTATGATTATAATAGAAATAAATAATGAATATGAAATTATTATTATTTTTTTAAATTAATATACCATTCAGTTCCATATCATTTAATCATTAAAGGAATGATATCGCCGCTCGTGCGTACGTACGACCTACTGTCTCCACGACGTGATGAGATTTATTCTCCACTTTAACCATCCAAGAATGTTTTTTTTAAAATATATTATTCATAATTATGAAATATATGAAATAATAAGTCTATTGTAATGATATATATATATATATATATATATGTATGTACATATATGTCATTCACTTCCATTCAATATGATAAGAAAACAGAAACAACGTTCATGCGTACATACGTCCAACTATCTCCATGAATGGTGTATTTCATTTCATATATATATATATTATACTTATATTATGAATATATATTATATATAAATCATATTATACATTTTTGAGTTATGTAAATCATTATCTAAGTAATATGATCAAGAATAACAAGTCGAATCATGTATGATAAACAAAGCGATTATTACCCGAAATGTTACATTAACTTGGAATTGTTAATAAATAGGTAATATAAAGTCATAAATAATCATATATGATATCATAAATATTATTATTATTATGATACAAGTTAATAATATGTTTAAAAACATTATATAGGAGTTTCATACACGTACGGAGAGTATCCGACCTAAGATAAGGGTTAATTCCTCAATCTCATTATTATTAGATATTGTTTATGTGTAATTATTTACTGGGAAATATTTATCATCCATGTCCATGTTTCATAAAAATGTTTTCAAAAGGAAAAATTTAAGATTTTGTGGAAGGTAATATTTAACTATATAATATTTTTAAATGTTTTAAATGTTTATTTTTCTAAATCTATTTAATTAATGTCCATGCCTTCAAAATGATTTTAAGGATTTATTTATATGGAAATGATTATTTTAAAATTTTAATTCCTTTAAAAAGTTTAAAATTGGTATGGGAAAGTTTGATTCAAAAATCAATTTTAAATGAATTACTTTATATATTGTGTGAATTTTAAATGATTTCATGAAAAAATGACATTTATCTCAAAGAGTTTTATTGATCATTTTCAATTATGTCAACATCCTTTACTGAATATTATTCTTGATTGTGGCTGATTTATTATAATAAACTATTATATATTGTATTGAATGAGTTATGATATGTTTGACTATGAATATTCTATTTTTATACCTTTCATGTTTTATGGTTAAATCATTGACATTTTGTATGCTAGTTTTAATACAAATGTTTATGTTATGTTTCACCCTTTTTATAAGAGGAATGCATTGGACTTAGTAAGTGAAAAGAGGGGCCCACTATAGCCCCTCGATGCATCGGTAGGTCTCATGAGACAAACTAGTGTCTTGAGACAAGTCCTTGATAGAATATTTGTGAATCTTCTTGGCACAAGTCCGTGATGTAGTGGTTATGATGTCCCACATTATGCATTCCCTCGTTATGAGATTAGTTATTACATGTGATTATTCGATTAGTAGAATATACATGTGCATGATTATATGGTAATGTTTGATTTATTTTTTCCATATTATATTCATGTTTATGTTTAAAAGGTTTTTGTTTTTATTATACATCTTTTCTTAAAAGTTTATAGCTTCTGCTGAATTATTTACCCTTAATGAGCATATGAGCTCACCCCTTTTTATATTTTATTTTCCCAAGATGATAATAAGTATATTATGATTGATATGAAGGTTTAAACTAGGGGAATAATGGAGTTATAAAAGTATTATCTATGATGTATTTTATGTTAGAAAATTTAATTTAAAGTTCATGTATGTAATCTATTTTCCAAGACTGCTAAACTAATTGGTCCTTCAGGACTTGATTCCTTATAATCATGACAATGTATTAAAATAATTCACTGGAACCAAGCTTCTCGGGTTAGGTAATTACAAAGAGTCTAAAGTATATCTTCTCTTAGAAGGATATGAACTTGAGATAGAGGTGATGGCTAGAGTTCCTCCCGGACTATGACTTTGAGATTTTCTATACTCCTAGGAAGGGTAATATGGTGACAGATTCTCTTAGAAGGAGATATAGCTTGAAATTGCTTATTGAGGCATCAGAGTAGTTATCCTCATTTTAGATATACTTTGTGGATGTAGATGAATCATCTTACCTCTAGTTTATGGTTGTCACCCCTCCAATCTTACTGCGAGTCAGGGAGGCACAAATTGGGGATACCGACTGCAAGACTCTACATGCTCATTTGCACATAAGGAATTATCATGATGGATATTCAAAAATTGGGGAGAATGTTGTTATTTTTAGAGGGTGGACAATAGTAGAAGTGGAATTGTGGTAGGAGGTTTTTAGGGAGTTCCATACATCCCCTTTGGATGTACATCAAAGTGTGGATAAGATGTATCAGTACCTCTAACATTCGTTTTGGTGGACAGGGATGAAGAAGGGAGTTACAAAGTTTGTCTCTAAATACATCACTTGTCATCTGGTGAAGGCGGAGCACCAAGTTTCAGTGGGTTTAGCTCAACCCCTTGAGGTGAAATAATGAAAGTGGGATCTGATATAAATGGAATTTGTGATAGGATTACCATGTATGTACAAGGGACATGATGCCATCTAGGTGATCATTGACTAACTCACAAATTTGGCCCACTTCTTGTCTATATGAGAGCATAGTTCGGTAGAGATCTTGGGATGCCTCTACGTATAGAAGATAGTTTGACTCCATGGAGTTCCATAAACTATAGTTTCATATCATGATGCTCGCTTTACATCCCAGTTGTGGAAGGGATTGTGGGATGCATTTGGGAATCAGTTACGTTTGAGCACAATGTTTCACCCATAGACGGATGGCCAGACTAAGCAGACCATTCAAGTTCTAGATGACATGCTATGGGCTTGCATGTTAGATTTTTTTTGGATTTGGGAGGATACTTCATGGGTGATCAATTCATTTAGTGCATGTTTAGTGGAGGAACATGAATCTTTAGGAGAGCATATGGGAGCAGGAGGCTCAGTTTCATGCTCAGTACCCTCATCTGTTTGAGTAGCCCTTTTTTGGATTTTGGGGACATAAAGCCCCAAGGTGAGGAGAATGTAACGTATTGTATTTTCCATGTAATATTTTTATATATTATATGGATTTATTTTGAGACCAGGTGCTGATACAACATGTGATTCTGAGTCTCTTTGTGCCCAAAACAATTGTTTGAAAAATATTAAACTTTTAATAGCACACATGCACAGTTTTCCTTAAAAAGTGGAGTAAATATTAAACAGTTTCCCAAATCAAAAATCTGAGGGAACCTTTGAACTCATAATTGTGGATTTATCCTAGGCGTGACCCTAAAGTTGGTTAGTGCAGGTCATATGTAGAAAAAGTCACCAAGAACGTAACCATAAATAAAATAAATAAAATAATTTTATTTTTTAAAATCCTAATAACTCATGAAAGGTGACTCAGATTAGAAATTAGAGACCACATTTGAGTTCATAATGTGTTTTTTCCCTAGATGTGACTTAACTTTGGTCAGAATAAGTCTTCTGTGGGAAAACTCCAAAAGGACATAATCATCATTAAATAATTTAAATAAAAATTATTATATAGCACAATGAAATTTCACTTTAATTAGTCTTTGTTAGGAATTCAAGGTTAGTATCATAACCCTGGAATTCCTTTGAGACATAGAGAAATAAATCTCTCAAAAAAATGGCAACAGATCGTGGATTGATGATCAATTCATAGTTGATTTGAAAAAACCTCACCACAACGATGACACAATGATCGTCCTTCGTTAGTGATTAATATGAATCAAATTAGGATGGTTGTTTCTCTATTATCTTTCCCCGTTCTTTATTTTCACAATGAACATGGGTCAATCCATGAATATATTGATCTGTGGTGCGATTGTTGTTGTGGGGTGGGATATTATCAATGGGATTATCAGGAGATTTATTTTAACTCCTCTTAATTTTCCTTATAATGGAAATGAATTGAGGCTGACATGAAAAAAAGATGAGTTTCATTCCTTAGGGAGTTCTTGTGCTTTTACCTCCCCTGTTGGACCCCTGTGTCCATGGATTGACTTACCGGGCAGTTCTGAACATGATCAGACCCCCAGATTGGAGGAAAAACAACAACAGAGGCCGGATCTGTGTAGACCGAGACCTGAGGATCCCAGATTTATGACCAATTTGAATTTTGGGCTTTGTAGGTGGATCAGTGGTATGTGTAAGGGACCACTGGAATGGGTCTAGTAAGGTGAAGCGGCAGTTCGGTGAGGTGAGGCGACGACAGTGCGGCGGATAGAGGCGGTGACTGCGGCGATGGTCACAGATAACAGTGGCAGCGACGATGGGACGCGAGACTTGGTGGGAGGATGTGTGGGATGCGGTCGATGATATCATGGACTAGGCTGGGCCATATAGCCTGCATGGTAGTGGGTCGGGCCCAGTAGGCCAGGTCGGGTCGGCGCAGCGGACCGGGCTTGATCCGGGTCGGACCTGGGTCGAACCTTGGGTTAACCTAGGGTGGTCATATGGTCGACCGTGGTGGTTTAACTCCATAATAGCTCAAGCTTCCATGGTATAGTTGACCATGGCAGTTGACCTCTGTATTTGGTCCACGAGCCCAGTGACTCCCATTGAAACTTAAAATTGCTGTAACTTTCCAACGGTACATCCATTTGATGATCTGTCTATGGCGTTGGGACCCTAGAGATGAGATGAAAATTTTGGGGATAAGTGGGGAGTTTTTAATTTAGAATGGTATAGGTTTATATAATTTCCCTTGGCCCTTTACTCAAGGGTTCAGTAGGGTATTACATCCACATCACTGGATTGTAATCCCCTCTAGAGGCCGAGTCCTAGATAGAGTCAAGCATCCCTTCCCAGTATTGGAGTGAGATCCTCTATCACCCATAGTAGAGTTTTGTGTAATCGATATAACCTCGGAGAAAATGGTGTTGGTCCTCCATCTAGTGGGCCACATCGGTAGGGTTAGTGGTATTCCCCAGCATGATCGGGAAGGATCCCCTACATTGAAAATTAATCCAGATTGGGTTAGTGGTATTCCCTAGGGTATTGGACAAGATCTCCTATTTATGTATCATAATCTTCCTTAACAAATACAATCTCATTTGGGTAGGGACCAAATGAACTAGAAATATTCATGAGTGTCTCTAATGATATCATGGCCCGAGGAGTGAGTTCTCCAAGAACAAGCATGCTTCGAGTAGAATCCTATAGATGGAAGTTGGTTAAGACTGCTCGATGGAGTGGTGTTTCTCATGTGTATATATATATCTTCTTGTTATATGTGCTGTATACATATACATATGTGGAGTTGACTATAATTTCCCTTGTGGTATTCCTTTGTGGAATTGCTTTGTGGTTTTTGGGCATCCTGTTGAGTATTGTTATACTCACCTCTACACAAGATTTTCCCACACGTGATGTGTCTTATGCAGATGATCAACCTTTTTATAGAGTCTTACATAGACCAGGACCAGATAGTGCTTAGAAAGACTAGACAGATGAGGTTTTCCTGTGGTCCAGACAACAGTCCCGATACCTCTTTTCTTACAGGTCGGACTTGTGGTTATAGAATATTTTTATTGAGCTTGTTTTGGATATTTCTTAATTTCTAGTACTTACACTGTTGTTCTATGGTTTTGGGATATAGTGGTTTTCATGAATTGTTTACTTAGTGTTTTTACATTTCAGTATTTGTGGCTTGGAGATGTGTGTGTGCGTACATGTACTTTAGGATCATGCCTCCCATGTGTGGGATATGCCTACTCCGTGCTAGTCACTAGCCGCTGGACTATTAGTGGTGGGCTTGTGGTAGTCATGGCACAAACCCCTCTCAGATGGGTCGTGACACAAACCATGATTTCTTTAACTAGAATTTTATTTATTCCTATCAAAACTTGAGGGTTTGAGGTACTTGTGTTTTAATTGATTGAGGAATTTAGTTGGTTTTTAAATCCACCCTTTTAAAATAATCCTTTTTATTCTAGACTTCCTTGAACATTTAATACTTGTATCCCTTATAATCCATGAACTACCTATTATGTTAGCCACATTACAAGCCAGTTTTCCATATCCAACCCGCTATTGAAGTGAAATTGCATGATCTAGTTGAACTTAAGTGTGGGGGGAAGCTATATTGTGTTGGGATACCTCATTTGGTGCAACTTTGGGGAAAAAATAAAATTATTAAGAGATGTGTTTATTGCTGAAAATGAAAATTTTATTGAAATTTGTGCATTTTCTAGATATTTCATGATAAAAGAAGTTGTTCCTTTCTGGAGATTCCAAAGGAGAAAGAAAGCTATCTAGATCTTTCAAGAACAATTATGTTTGATAAGGTTGTAATTTTTTCTTTTGAAATAATGAATAGTGTTCACTTTCATTGAGTTTACAATATGATGAAGCTGATTTTCTACTTAGTGAGTTAGGAGGATACCATACTTGAGTGAAAATTATAATCTTGAAATTTTCCTTCAAAAAGAGCCAAGCCTTCCTCATTCAGACTCATAATTTTTTGACATCTAATCCTACCAACCAAAATCCACAGAACAACCTTGAAAATTAATCAAGATAAAAAATTTCCTTGACTCATATAAGGTGGAGATGTAGGAATTTATCAAGCCTATGGTGACCCTTTCATGAGTTTGGATGAGAAAAGCCTTGTTGAAAATTGATATTTGTGAGATGATAGAAAATTCATGTGTGGTAGGTGTATTATGTGAATGGGAGGAGAAATGAAGAAGAAAAATATTGAGTGATTTAAATTATGTTATTGTAATATTGGGTTTTTATTATTCATGATATCTTTTTTTCTTAGTACGAAATTCGTGGATCTCATGAGCATGTATTTTGAATTTGTATTGATTCGATTTTGATACTTACGTGTCCAGGAGTCCAAGTCCTAAGTGTGGGGGAATTTATTTGGATAATATTTTCATAATTAATCACATGATTTTCAATTATTTAATCCCTACCAATTAATCAATTTGAGCTTATTTTCATCATTTTAGTATTCTTGGTGATTTTTTGTCTAAATTGTAAAAATTGGCTAATTCTGGAAATTTAAAAGTTTTATGGAGCTTCAGTTTTTTTGGCATAAATTTTACAAATTTGATCTAATTTAAGTGATTAATTTTTTATTGTATTCCTTTTTTTGTATCTTAGACTCTTTCTTTTGGGCCCAGTTCCCATTAGAAACAAGCTAGCCTAGAAGAATGAATCAAAAGGAGAATTTTTTTGGCCAATAGAATGGAACTTATCTCAGTTAATAAGTAATATATAGGCATAAAAACCTTTAAATGAGGTTATTATAAATGTATATTAAATATTACTAAATTAATAATTCACAAATTAAATTTCATGGAGAAATTTGCTCATTAAGGCTTCATTTTTATGCTCTAAAATAGAGGAAGTTCAAGAGTATCCTTGGATAGAAAAAGTGTACTTCATAAATTAAGTCATAAATCACTATAAATGTGTGAAATATAATTTAAATTTATACGGTAGATATAAAAATTTATTTAGAACAAATTTTAAGAAGAAAAATCAGTGATATTGGGTGGTCTGGTGGGAAAAATAGAAGCGAACTTCTGGAGGACAGATTCTGGAGGAAATTCTTCTATTCATCTTTCCCATCTTTTCATTATTTTTAGATTTGAAATGTCTTATTCTTCCCCCTTATTCAGTGATTCCATTCACATGGAGGGTTAATCCTCTAATTTATTTAGAAATATGAGGTTTTCCCTTTTTTAATGATTGATTTCATGCACTTAATGGAATAAAATCCCTTATCTCTTTTGGAAAGTTGGTTTCAATTTATAATAGAGGTTTTTATTATCAAGTATTATCATATTTGCTTTTAAATTCTGTTATTGTTATTTCTTTGGTCAATGATCATTTTCTCCCTCAATTAGGATCTAATCTATATACGATGGAATAGATCAGGGTTTAGTGGTGAAGTACTCGGTGATCCTCAATACGTGTGGGAGGGGTAGTGGACATTATTGATTGTTTGAGATAAATAAGACCCAATTGGGAATTGCCTAAGTCAATTGAGGGTATTTTCTACAACTCTTTAACACATAGGAAGGAGAGTAGACCTAGCTGAGATATTGGTAAGGTTTACTCTCATCATTACCATTGACCAAGGGAGTGAGAGTAAGCAATCATGGAATCTGACTTCAATTGACTTAGTAGAAGAGAATTGAAAAAATAGGAACTTTGATAGCATTGTAATTGGAAAACTGAACCTGACCTAATCACCTAAATTTATATCTCTATTTTAAATCAAATTATTTTTTAATTTGTTTGCAATATTTTTCTTAATTTATTTCTTTTGTTTCATTGTTTTAGTACCTTTTCAAAATGAAACAATTTAAAAAAAAATCTCTACTTATTTCTCAAATTTAAGGTGAAAACTTCATTGTTGTGTTCTTCTCTCTAGAGACAAACTAGGTTGACCAGTATACTACATTCTAAATTAGGAAATATTTTTTTTCATACCCCATTATTATCACATGTTAGTAGAGAAATTTATCACCTCGATACATTGTCCCTTTTGAGATACTTGAATGGGTTGGTGAGGTGGCATATCAATTGGCCTTTCCACAACAGTTTAATGTAGTGCATAATGTGTTTTATCTATATTATTTGAAAAAACATTATCCCAATCCTAACCATGTGATTTTATGGGCTCATGTTTACCTAGAGTCAAATTCTTCATTGGTGCACATGCCAATGCAGATCGTGGAATGGAAACAAAAAGTCTTGTGTGGAAAAAGCATCGATCTAGTGTGGGTTTTGTGGAAAGATAGTCAGATTCAGGAAGAAACTTGGGAACGAGAGAAGGAAATGGTCAAGGAATTTCCTAAACTATTTGAGGGAAATTATGGTTTTCTACTTTCTAGGTAAGGAAAGGATAATAGTGGGGAGAATTTAGCACGCCCTATTTTAATTAAGTAACCCTTCATTTATTTATTTTAAGTATGAAAAGTGTTTGAGTGAAGTTTGGAAGTTTTTGGAGAAATTTTGGAAAGTTTTTTTGGATTTTATAGATGTGTACAGTTTGATCATAGTTAGTATAAACCAAGAAAATCCTACAGAAAACCATGCAAAGTGAAACAAGGGATTCTAGGAAGGCGCACAGTTAGGTGCCTGGTTTTTCCAAACCCTACAACCACCTAGGAGAAACTGTTAAAAGTGGAACAGAGGAAAAAACTTGGTTGGAGAATGGTTCATTAAACTATGAACCAATCGTGAAAAGGATGTTGGGAGGTAATGGATGGGTCATGGTTGGTGTATAGTTTACCTAACTATTTGAGCGAATCATGTATGGTTAAAAGTTAGATAAAAAATGGATATAACTTACTTTATCCCTAAATCCCCTCATTTTTTACTATTTTTGAGTCTAACTCAGTTATTATTCCTCCCAAAGGCTATGGAGACCTCCCCCTTTGATTTTTGAGAGATCCGTTGGAAAATCTTGGAGCATTGAAGGCCATATTCCTTGGCAAGTCTTCATTCTTGGCCATTTTACTTAGATAGACTTCTCTTAACTCTCTTGTATTCATATATCTAATCCGTTGGGGTTATATCTATGATAGTAGATGCTAATAATTATGATATATGGATGTGATGATTTTAGGGAACAATATCTAAGGTGGGTTTTTGAAGATTCAACCTGATTTTGTTGAATAATTAGCACTGTTATTCGTTTTCACCATAACTTCCAAGGTAGGTGGCTTTACTCTTGACTCCTCTTATCACAACTTGAAGTATTAGTTTCAAATTTATTGAATTTCATGAAACTAGTTGTGAAATTTATGTTCAAAGAATGTTAGAAATCCTATTTAGTGATGGTTTGTGGATTTGTAAAAATTGGTTGTAAAAAGTTCTTTGTTTTCTTGATTTCAAAATGTTGATTTTAAAATATGGATTTGTTGGATTTATGGAAAATGTTTTTTTATAAATTTTTTAAATAAAATAATAGTTTTATTAAAATGATTGAAATGGTTGTTTTGGCATTGGTTTTTGGCATAATGGTTGGTGTGTGTTCATGTTCACTCAGGATGGATAAGGGTATGAAGTTTCCCCCATCATTAGTGAGATGCATAAGGGTATGAACTTTACCACATCAAAATGGTTCACTATGTAATGACTTAGTAAAAGGATAACTCACCACTCATGAATATAGTGAGGTCTATGGTTGAATGCATGGTTGGATGTGTGTATATATGGAATGAAATGGGTTATGAAAAAATGGTAGTTGATAAATGGTTTTAAAGAATTATTTGGTTTCTTTCCTTGGAAGGTATTTCTATATGGAAAACTATTTTGGTGTGAAATTACTTTTATTTGATGTAAAATGTTAAAATGATTTATATAAATAGTTTTATATAAATGTGCTAACATGTTCTATCCCAGTGGAGTGAGTAGGGAAGTCATTCGGGGGAATCCTACCGAGTTTCATTACTCACCCTTGTTTTGGAACTTTGGTGCTTTTGTAGATATTATTTATTAGAAAACAGGTAAAGGGAAGGTATTAAATTTATTTAGTGGTTCTTTATGATAATTGGGATATATTTTGGAGTTGGATAATAGAGATTGTGGGGATCTATTGAGTTATGTATTTGGAGTCTTTTAGCTTTGTTGGTTTTGTCTTCCACTTTGTAGTTTATGTTGATCTTGGTTTCTGATTGGTACTCTGATATAGTTGGTATGATTTTTTATACATCGAGTTGTCTTAACTTGTTATCTTTCATCATATAGTGGTTTTAGTTATGGTATTTTTGGTTGTGATTTTTTATATAAAATTGTCCCCCAATTGTATTAAATCTCTTGGCATTTATTTCCAGCCTTTGGCATCTTATGGATATTGCCTATGGCTAAGTAGTAATTATACCTCAACTCAAGCCAATGAGGAGGGGCGAGATGTTACATAAATTGTGAGAATTATTTATTCATTAATGGATTTGACAACATATCTATGTTTTACTATCGTTTCATTGTATGAATTAAGATCATATTACCTCTAGCGGTGATCTACACATGTTTCACAATTCTCTGAATGTCATTGAAGGAATCTTCGGGTGCTAGCATGAATAATCCTATCTCTTGCATTGTTCACATTTTATCACCTTGAAAATTGATTCCAAAGGATTATCTTTGATCTATCTTGACTAGATATTGAGATGTGGAAGAAGAATGCTCTCAGTTCTTGGGAGATTTCTTGGAGAAGGGATCTCTCTGGGGATTTGAGAGGATTCTCTAGATTTGTTGGCAAAACAAAACACAAAATGAATTAGATCTGTTGAAAAATAATATAATTGGGTTTATATAATTCCAGGGTTTAGAAATAAATTTTTTTACAATTTCTATTTAATATTTATTTAATCCTTGAGGAAAACCATGTTTTTCGTAATAATAATATTATTATTTCTCGACATGTGCTTAACTTGAGAATTAAAATTAAATATTATTTATTGAAATAATATTCAATATATATTATTTCTCATTGGACCATTGAAATAGGTCTAACATTCCTATAAAATATTTTTCAGGCCTTGAATAATATCTATTTATTTATTAAATAAATATAACTTCATTATTCACCAATAAATAAATAAATATTATATTCACTAGATAGAAAATAAATATTTATTAAATATTCTTCTCACATAATATCCTCTCAAATTATTGGTGACTATATATATGTGATCAATAAAACATTAATAATTATTAAAACACTTATAGGAATAATATTTATTTAACTTGTTAATTAATAAATAATAATATATATTATTTAACTGAGATTCTAGATACACTTAGCATGTGACCCTTTTGGACTTTTTCTCAATGGAATTAGGTGAAGCAAACTAAATTGTGAGGTTATATTTTAGAAACACACCAAAGAACCCATAGAGAAATAATTTAATGTACCAATGATATAATACCTCATACAGACTCTCACCATGTAATATAATCCCTTTATCAGGATATCTCTAATCAATAAGGTTGCATGCTGGTGCCATCAACCTATGTTCTCAATGTCTCTTTCTTAGAATTTTTGGAAATCTAACTTTCCTATAGAAAAATATTACTATGAATTTATTTTGTTTATATAATTTACATAAAATGGAATGAGATATCAACTTTCATTAAAGAATATAAGCTAAAAATCCTTTCTCTCATTATTCATTAATGAAATATTACTCATGATGCATCCAACGTATCCTAGCTCACTACTAACATATGTCATAACAATTTTCATCAATACATCAAAGTATGTGACTTATAATTATCATAAATAATAATATTAAAGTATAAGTATCAATACACATTTCAATAGATAGTAACATCCAATTACTCATATAAATGTGGAATTCCTACTAGTGGGTCTCATTCTCATAATATCCTACTCAGGATATTACCAAGGGCGTACAACATGAGAAGGTGCCCCATATTCTTATGATTCTACAACCCTGATAGTTTGAATCATTTGTGTCCCTCAAATTATTTAATCCTACTATAGTACATATATTTAAGAATACTTTTATGAAACTTATGAGTTCTCATCATAGCGTGGAACTACTATAACCTTTTAGTGAGAAAACAACTCTTAGGATATTATCACATACTATGTTACATAGAATAACAGTCATGATGCAATAACAATTTTATTAATATTCAAAACTATGAATATAAGTTATCATAAAGTACATAGAAGTTGGTTCTAGGGAACCAACTCCAATAGTATCTCACTTACACTAGAGCCAACTCCTAAAACCTTCAGTTTTTTAACTCTTACATAATACTCATACTTCTACTAAGATATGCCTTTGTTCAAGGGGTCCACTACATTTTCCTCCATAGTTACTGATAAAAATATCTCAAGATGTGATACTTATAATGTATGTTTTTTGTTAGTTAGTTTGACCATGACTCTTTTGAAAGAGCAACCACTATAGTTTTATCATAATATAATGTGATAGGGTCTTTACTGCTAGGTACTACATCAAGCTCCTGGAAAAATTGCTATGTCCAAATGGATTCCTTGGATGCATTATAATCTTCTATATACTCAAACTCCACTATAGAATTAGTGAAAAATTGATTTTTTGAACTTTTACAGCTCACAAATCCTTCTTTGAGACAGAAAACATATCCAGACTATGAATTCAGACCAATCTAATCTATTTAAAAACTAGCATCGGTATAACCCCTGATAGCTAACTCTTTTTCTCCTCCATACAATAAGAACATATCCTTATTTATTCTCAGATACTTCAGGATAGCCTTAAAAGAAGACCAATTATGTTCACTTGGATCTACTTAATATCTCTCTACCATGTTCAACGAATAGGAAACATCAATTATAGCACATAACATGGAATACATGATTGATCCTATCTCTGAAGTGCATGGGATCCTACTCATTATCTATTTATCCTAATGTGTATGAGGAAAAATTTTCTTAGAAATATATATACCACATGAAACTAGAACCAATCCCTCTTGTATTTCTCTATACTAAATCAATTTATTATTTGGTCAATGTATGTACCTTGACATAGTACAAGAAGCCTCTTGGATCTGTCAGGAATGATTTTGATCCCTAGAATGTAAGCTACTTCACTTAAGTCCTCCATGAAGAAACACTTGTTTAACTAGTCTCTAACATACTGTAATATCGGTATGTCATCTTAAATAAGTAATATGACATCAAAAATTACTACTATTATAATGACCACATTTCAACTAAACCACTCTTAAACACATGTCTCACATTCGTTATTAATAAAACCAAATTTTTTTATAACTTCATTGAATTGAATGTTCCAAGACCTGTATGCTTACTTAAATCCATAAATGAATCTATACAACTTGAAAGTATTTTTGGCATCACTTGGAGCCAAAAAACCTTCTGGTTATGTCATGAAGACATCTTCCTGAAGGTTCCAATTAAGGAAAGCTATTTTGAAATCCATCTTCCAATTTTCATAGTCTTGGTAAGATACTATATAAAGTAGAATTATGATGGATTTAAACATGGTGACTGATGAAAAGGTTTCATCATAGTCAATTAATTGATGTTTTTAAACCTTTTAGCCACTATCCTTACTTTATAGATATTTAACTTACATTCCATTCCCAATTTTATCTTTAATTTCCATTTTCACCCTATAGTATCTACATTAACCGACAAATTAACCAAAACCCAAAATTGGTTCTAATACATGGAATACATTTCAAAATTTATGGACTATTTACATCTTACATATTCTGATATCTATATCACCTATTTGTAAGATATAGGTTCATCATTGTCAATCAATAATGATTCACTATTTTTGGTGACTAGAAAACCATATCTCTCTGGTTCTCTTACCTATCCAGTGATTCTACATAGTAATTTTGTTTCAGAAACTACTTCTTCTATGAGGACCAATGAAATCTGTTCCTCTAAAAACTCTTGTGTATCTTGAGCATCAACTTCATTGAATTAAATATTGCTTCCACTACCCTTTTTGAGGATATATTCCCTCCAAAGAAAGTCAAATTTTATGGAGACCATAACTTTCTTTTCTGAGGGGTTGTATAGGTAGTATCCTTTTGTTTCCATAGAATACCCTAAAAATATACAGTTTATACCCCGAGGTGTTAGTTTATTTAATGATAATGCCTTAACAAACTCCTGACAACCCCATACATGTGTATATGAAAAAATAGGTTTCTTTCCACTTCATAAATTTAAGAAAATTATGTTTTCTACTTTATTTGGTACTCAGTTGAATATATATGCTTCTGTTGGTAATAAATATCCCCGAATTGATAATGTAATATCTTCATTACTCATCATTGACCTTACCATGTATAAAAAGGTATGATTCCCCCTTTCACTAAAATCATTACACTATGGTGTGTAAGTTTGTGTGAGTTGAGATAGAACCCTTAACTACTGTAAAAGTTTGATGAACTCTTAGTTAAGATATTCACCACCTCGATCAGATCAAATCTTCTGTATCTTTATTCCATGTTGATTATCTACTTCATTATTTAATTATTTGAATTTACCAAAGGACTTATACTTATACCCCATCAAGTAGATATATCCATATCTAATCAAGTCATTAGTGAAAGTTATGAATTAAGAATAACCACCTCTAGCTTCTACTGAAAATGGTTCACACACATCAGTGTGTACAAATTCTAAAAGCTCTTTGTCTCTTTCACCATGTACAACAAATGACTATTTGGCAATTTTTCTTTTTAAACAAGCATGACATCTTTCAAGTAGTTTTATCTCAGAAGATTATAAATAACCATCTTGATAGAGCTTCGTCAAATTCTTCTTGTTTACATAACCAAAACGATGATTCCATAACTGAGTGTTATATGAGTTGTGTGAACTTAATTTTTTTTATCTATTTTCAATACATTCTTTTCGTAATTTAATACATAAATAACATTATTTAAATGATCCATACCATAACATATATTGTCTTTATAAAAGAAACAAATTAATTTTTTCTAATATTGAAAATAAATCCAACTATATCTAGGAATGATACATATATTATGTTCTTGGTAACAGTTGGTACATAATAAAAATCCCACAAAAACAATATAATTTCCATTGGAAATGAATTATGGCATTCATAAATGGCTAGAACAGCCAACCTCACACCATTTAAAGCTTGAAAATCCACCTATCCTCTAGTAATATTTTTGGAATCCACTTGGTTCCTACATTTGTATTCATATGTGAGCACACCAAGCTATATAAAATACCCAATGTATAGATATTGAAATATTACACTCAATGATGAGAGTATCTTTAGATTCCCCTTGATTCTAGGTGCAATTATTCTTCCAATGGCCATTCTTTCCACATGAAAAATATAATTTCTCTTTTTACTTTTCCTTCCTCTAGATCTTCCTCTTCTTTGAAAGATAGTTCATAGGAGCTTTATAATTTTTATGAATTTTGGTCCCCTTTTCCTTTTTGCTCCTTCTCTTATTCACCATAAGGATCTCAGGTTTATCATACCCCGTGTCCTTATACATTTAGTGAATAATCTAATAATTTCTAAAATACTCTTCTCATTATTTCTCATATTATAATTAACAATAAAATTGTATAAGGTCTTGGGTAGTGAGGAAAGTATGATATTTGTGCACAACTCATTAGAGAATTTAATCCCTAATATCTCTAAGCATTTAATGTATCCAATATGCTTGACTATATGAGGCTCATCTAGAACAAATCCTCTAAGATTATTTGTAAACAAATCATTGGATATCTCATATCTCTCTTGTCTCACCTTCTCTTGATAGAGATCATGAAGGTGAGACATTATGCTATACACTTCCATGTACTCATGTTACTTAAAAAGATCATTGGTCATGGATGGTAGCATGAAACATTGAACATATTTATCATCATTCAAATGTTTCTCATAAAGAGACAACACTTCCTCCCTAGCTTCATTACTAGGTGCATTAGGGATCAGTTCTTCTAGCACATATAATTTCCTTTCATGGCATAGGATAATGCACAAGCACCTTCACCACTCTTGGAAATTTGTGCCGATGATAAGGTTATACTTCTCAAGTATGGATCATAGTGATATGTTTGAAGTCATTTTATTAATGTTTATACAAATGACATGAGCATATTTTTTGTACTTTATCTGATAAAATTTTAATAAACAAATAAATATTATATTTATTAATCTCCCACTATTTTATTAAAACAAATATACCTCACCATTGGATTTGGAATATCCTATTTTTTTGGACATTATAGTGGAAAATATCCATATTACCCTTCTCATTACCCCTAATTTTGTTTTCCAATAATCTTGAATGGTTTTAGGTAGGCATTCCAAATGCCAACTGCATTAACTTAGGGTTACTTGATCTATTAAGTGGACTCCAGAATCTTAAAATCCTTAAATTGTATTTCCTCAACCATTTCCTCTCAGTTACACCAAGTACTACTTTGGGAGTTAACCCTTTATGTGAAATAAGTTAATTAAACCCCAAACTTCATGTTATAATTCCCTGATAACTGAAAGCCCCCGAACTTTTACTGTTAAATCACTTTTAACTACGGTTTGTTTTTAACTAAAGTAGTGGAAGGCTATACTGAATTAATATATATTATTGAGGGATTTTATCCTTTTATTCATAAATTTAAAATTATTGTATTTATTACATGCTTGTTAATATTAAGTGTATTTACTTAAGTGAATAACCATGTCTTAGATAATATTTATGCATAAGCCAATTTATTTCAGTTATTTATTGCATGCTTATTAATTCATTAATTCACGTGATCATGACAAAACATCCATAATGAAATAACCATGAAACTTGGTAGAAATAAAATAATAAAGCAGTATGATCATGAGATTTTACTAATGGTTAGTTTATCTATTGGATGATAAACAAACCATTAACCTAGGGGAAAACACCTTAAACTAATTAAGGTTGGTGTTGCAGCTTTCCACTTGTCCACCTATATATCTCTCTTGGATTAGTTTCACCCTGACTCTAAACTTGAACTGCCTCCACTAAATTAGGAGCTTCATCCATTAAATATAATTTTACTCACACATAGGTGAGGTAAGGGTTTATATAAAATAAAGCATGGGCATGTAGGCCTTTACATAATGAGATACAAGATGAAATGTAGTCCAAAAATTTAATTTAATAATAAATTAAATGAAACAAATCACATAAAAAGGTCTTGATCTAAGCTCATGATCATCCATTTTCATGAAACAAATTACACATTTAATAAAATTAAGATTCAATTATAATAATTCTTATTTAAGATAAATCAAGCTCAAATCAATTAATTATCTTATTTAATTAATCAATTATTTTATATTAATTATCATCCAAATTTCCTTGATATTCTCATCCATAATAATTTTAAACAAATTAAATAAATTTATTTAAAATTAACTATGTACATAAATGTACCTTGGAGGAAACATGGTGAATACCCATCAGAATCTACCTAACATGTATTATGCTCGTATACTATTTACTCTTGTGACATATAGAATACAAAAATTATCATGTAATTTCATGATGCGTACTATCAACTTAATGATTACATGGATTACATGATTTTTTTATCATGTGTTACGATTCAATGCATGTAGAGTGATAACTGTAATATGACTCACACATGATATTAAAATATAATCATTAACCAAAAATTATTTAAACATTTATATTTATATATATATATATATATATATATATATTAAAACCCATCACATGGTGTGTACTATCAACTTAATGACCACACACAAGCACATGTTGATAAGGTTTACACAGTGTAATAAATTAATTTCAATTCTATGTAATTTGGTATAAGTACATGATATGTATAGGGTAGCTACACGGTGTGAACTTTTATCACCGTCTATCTATGACACACATCTAGGGACTCAGCATGTAAATGGTGCAATGAAAAATATTGAATTACACATCGTGTACATGGGATACATGTTTTGTGGTCTCCAAGTTACATGGTCACCAGTCGGGTAGGTTGTGTAAGAAGATACACGATCTGTCTGTGACTAAAGGACTACATGCTATATACACCAATTACATGATGTTTACTCCAGATGACCATATTCCAAGATAGAATAGTCAACACATGATTTACAATTAAATTAATTGTGTATAATAAATTCACGTTCCTTGAATTAATTTCAAATTAATTTTTGGCATATTAAACACTAGTACACGACATGTACCTTCGGGTTACACGTCGTGTACTGTTATGTTATCCAGTCCGATTCATCGACACCTCCGGATGAGATATTCAATTTTATTTCATTCAAAAATTAATAAATTTGATCATATTTAAGAGAAAAAAAGAGGAAGAACCAGATATCAAAATCCAAATTAATTAATGACTAAACATTAAGAGAAAAATAAATGAAAAATTCATAAATCAATCAGTGATATTTAAATAATTGTAAATAATTATGTGACCCCTCTGATGCCACTTAAAGGTTCTGGTCATAGTGTTAGATTACGATGAGTTGGGCCCAAATTTTCTTTTTGTCATTATCAATGATCAATATGATATTTACATGATGATAAACATCATGATCAATGGAATTGAATCAAATAAAAAATAAAATGGATAAGACATCGGAACCAAAGTGTAAGATCATCACATGTTATTTATAATTAATTTAAGAAATTAAAGAATTACCTTGTGAGAATTATGTCTTCATTGATGTATCTAACAATATATATATATATTGTATCATCATCATGTTTTAGGAATTTTGAGTAGATTCTCTCTAGTAGTGATCTACACGTGTTCCATAGATCTTTGAATGTCACTGTAGGAATCTACGAGGTGCTTGCATAGAAGATCCTATCGCTTGCATCATTCGTCTTTGACCACCTCAAGAATAGATTCCAAAGGATTTTATTTGGTCTCCCTTGACTCGAGAGTGAGAGGTGGAGGAAGATCTCTATTTGTTCTTGGGATAATTCTTGGTAAAGGGAACTCTCTAGGGCTTTGAGAGGATTCTCCAGATTTGTTGTGCACAAAAAAAGCTCAAAATTAATTGGATCTATTGAAAAATAATATAATTGGATTTATATACCACTAAGGTTTATAAATAAATATTTATAAAAGTT
The DNA here is from genome assembly GCA_963277665.1 of Viscum album. NCBI lineage: Eukaryota > Viridiplantae > Streptophyta > Magnoliopsida > Santalales > Viscaceae > Viscum > Viscum album. The sequence continues at coordinate 1,539,149,058 of OY728135.1, read as the reverse complement.
CCCTTTAATATTTATTTAATCCCTAAAGAATCCCATGTGTATCATAATAATAATAATATTATTTCTCTATATGCGCTTAACTTGCGAATTAAATTTCAATATTATTTATTCAAATAATATTTAATATATATTATTTCTCATTAGACCATTAAACTTGTTCAGACATTACTCCAAAATATTTATCGATCCTTGAATAATATATATTTATTTACTAAATAAATATCAATGCATTATTCTCAAATAAATAAATAAATATTATATTCATTTAATAATAAATAAATATTTATTAAATATTCCACTCATATAATATTCTCTCGTATAACTGGTGATATAATATATTCAATAAAAAACATAAATAATTATTAAATCATTTTTAGAAATAATATTTATTCAACTTGTTAACTAATAAATAAAAATATATATTATTTAACTGAGGTTCTAGATACACTTAGTGTGTGACCCTCTATGCCTCTTTCTCAGCGGCATTAGACAATGTAGCCTAAAGTCCAAGGTTAGCATCTTGAAACATACAAAGGAACCCATATAGAAATATTTTAATGTTAAAATGACACAATACCTTATATATATGCTCACTGTGTAATATAACCCTTTATCGTGATATCTCTAATCAAGAAAGTTGTATGCTGGTGCTATAAACTTGTGTGATTGATGTCTCTTTCTTTGAATTTCTAGAAATAAAACTTGCCTATAGAACACCATGGCCATGGATTTATTTAGGATATATCATTTCCATCAAAGGTACTAAGATATAAAATTCTATTAAAGAATGTAAGGGACAAATACTTTCTCATATTATTCATTAATGCAATATTACTCATGACACACCCAATGTATCCTACCTTACCACGAACATATGTTGTCATGGTCTTCATCAATAAATCAAAGTACGTGACTTATAATAATCATTAATAATAATATTAAAATATAAGGATCAATACACACATCCATAGATAAGGACATGCAAAGAAACATATAAATGTGGGTTTTCTACTGGCAGGTCTTGTTCTCATAATCTCCTACTCTGGATATTACCAAAGGCATACATCCTGAGAAGGTTCCTCTAAGTCCTATGATTCTCTAACCCTGATATCCGAAATAATTTGTGTCCCTAATATTATTTCATGCATCTATAGAACATATATTTAAGAATAATGTTATGGTGCTTATGGGATCTCATCATAGAAGGGAATTGTAATGAACTTTTAGTGCAACTACTCTTAAGACATTATCACATATTGTGTTATGCATTATAAAAATAATGATGTGATAATAAGTTTATTAATATCCAAAACTACGAATAAATGTTATCACAAAGTATATATAATTTGGTTCTAAGGCAACCAAATTCAACAGGGTACACATCTCATGATTGAGATCCCTTCTAGAGGATGAATCTTAGATAGAGTTTGTGGTGTATCTCCATGAGACTGGAGTGTGATCCTCTATCATTTTTATACACTAGGTGGGTTTTTTGAAATCAGCACAACCTCCTTGATTAGGGTGTTGATACTTCATCTATCTAGACGTATCAGTAGGGTTTGTGGTATCATTGGCATATGATCCCCTACATAGAGGGTTGATCCATATTAGGTTAGTGGTTTCCCCCAGTGGTCCTAGGTGTGATCCCCTATCTGAGTATTAGGATCTTCTAAGACTAGTGATATTTCTTGGTTGGGGACCAATGATCATTACCTACTGGATGAGTGTCTCTAGTGTTTTCATGGCTCATGGAGTGTATTTTCTTGGAATGAGCATCACATTAAGCAAAATCCTATGAATGGAAGTTGGTTGTGACCACATGGTGGTATGGTGTCCTTCCTGAGTATATCTAGGTTTTTATTATTATGAATTGATTTATATATCATTGTTATGAGATGAATATTCATTATACATTGTGTTTAGTGTTTTTGGGGTATCCTACTGGGTATTTTTATACTCACCCCTGCACGGGATTTTCCCGCATGTGTCATGTCTTATGAAGATAGAGACCCTTTTGACAGTGTCCTAGGAGTAGAGGGAGATGATGGAGCATAAATTGAACTTGAAAGACTGATACATTTTCTAGGTGGTTGCATTTGATCACAATCCTCACCCTTAGAGTAGTTTGTACTCTCTGCAGTTTTTGTTTGGGCTTGTATTTGGATCTCTTTATCACTTTTATTAATTTAATATCATACACTAATTATGGGATCATAGATGTATACATAAATTGGTTTCAATTGTTTTATATTTCAGTATTTTATGGACTTAAAGGTTTGTGCATGTGTATAGGTACATAAGGTTAATGCCTACCATGTGTGTGATATGACTACTCAATGCTGGTTGCCAACCCCTTTTCTATTTAAGGTAGGCTTGGGGTAGTTATGGTTTGGGCCTTATTGGGACAGGTCATGATAGAGTGGTATCAGAGTTGTCAGTTCTACCATAGGATCAGAGTATGTGAGATTGCTTTGGGGAAACAATGTTAAGTATCTTAAGTTCAATTTTCAGGACATGGACTCTAGTGTTGCTGCGACGATTGATGTATCCATACACCAAGACTCTGATCACTAGACTTTCAACTTGTACTACTATAAAACTGGGTTTATTCAGTGCTAGCGATTTAACAGCACCAACTAAAAGCACTGTTAAAGACCCCCTTAATCAGCGTTAAAAAAATTATTAAAGGGGGTCTTTAAGAGTTCTTTCTTTTAGTACTGTTAATGGGGGTTCTTTAACAATGCTAAAAAAGGTGCTATTAAAGGCCCCCTTTATTAGTGCTTGTAAAAAATTAATGATAAAGGGGGGTCTATATCAATGATTTTTTAGAAGCACTGATAAAGGGTATATTTCAAAAAAAATATTTCATTAAAAACACTACATTAATATATAAATATATTTATATTGTTATGAATAATATATATATATATATATATATATTTAAATATGTTTTAGATAATTATAAATAAGCATTTACACTTAATATATAAGATATTTAGTGAAAATGACCTATAAAATAATTAAAAAATTATTTTTAATTAATATATTGATAATTATTATTGAGTAATATTCATTCAATAACAATTTTAAGTTAATAAAAATAAAAAAATTAATAAAATATCTAAAATAAGATGAAAACATAAGTGGACTTCAAACAACCATAAATTTTGATCCGGGTGTCTTTTTGGGCTCTAAAACATATCAAATCATAGATTACGATGAGATCTATATTGTGTTTCCCTAAAGGGACCCCAATCACTATTTTTAGAGGTCAAAAAGGCCCACAAGGCCTCCAAAACCGAGTTTTTAGTCGGGGTATTCTGATTTTTTAATATTCAATGTATTTTCAACCTCATTTAAGGGGGTCTTATTGTTTTTTTTGGTGAGGAATAAATTTATTCCCAGGTATTACATTCATATTGATATTATGGTTTTAAAATTTTATTGTTTTTTACAATTTTGTTTTATTAATAATTAAATATATGCATATTTTCTTATATTTACTTATAATAAATCACTTATATAAATACTTACATCAACATATTTACATAAAAATATGTTTTTAAATATAAAAAATAAATATTTATCATTTATTTTATTTAAATTAAAAAATTATCCATTTTATTTACATTATAAAAATGCAGTAATATCTCGATATAATTTTTATATATACATATTTGTGTGTATTAATAAACCACACACACATATATTATAATATATATAAATTAATATCAATATATAATATATTTAAATAAATATAATTTTATATAGATATATCACACATTTAACAATATATAAAAATAAATATAAAATTAATTAAATACAAAACAAAATATGCATGGAATAGTGTAAAACAAAATTCAGTCACATATGGGGGGTCCTGAGATCAAATCCATGCACATACAGGTATTTGAGGTAGTTTTCTAGTGCTGAGGAAGGGGGTGTGGTGCATGGCAGGGGATGGAGTAGTCAAAAATGCTGAGAAAGTGTCTGTAAGGGCCGAGAAAAGGGGTGTCGGGGGTGTGTGAAAAAATAAATATTTTATTCATATTTTTAACAGAATTTTTTTTAGCGCTGTTAAAATCTAACCTTAAAAGTGCGAAAAAAGCACTCTTAAAGGCACTTTTTAACATTGCTAAAAAAAGTGTTGATAAAGGGTGCCTTTAACATCGTTTTTTGTGCTGTTAAAGGGTGATTTTAATAGTGTTTTTTTAGCACTGTTAACCACCCTTTTAACATCCCTCACAATATCAGTGCTTTTTAAGTGCTGATAAAACCCTATCACTAGCACTGTTAAATATCCGATTTGTAGTAGTGTTAAAACTTGTAGAAACTGGTTTTTGGGAAAACATTGGTACATGAATCATGTAGGAAGGATTTATGGTTTCCATTTCCTCCTTGATTCATCTTCCCAGTTATACTCATTAACCATGGTATATCTTGTTTATTTAAAGATGCCTCTGTGAAGATAGCCATCCACGATCCCACTGTGAGATCACAAGGATGATCTGTTGAGTAATGAGGCTTTAGTTTAGGGGACTATACCGAATATCGCACCTCCAAGTGGTTTAATATCTATACCACCACCCATTGAGAAACAAATAGCTCTGGAAGTACCATATGAGTATGCATGAAAGATGAGTGTGATGCATTAGTTTCATAGGTAGAGACATCCCAATTTTTTGGGTGAGACAAAATCCTAGGTGGTTGAGGACTGGATAGAGGCAACCACTTGAGTTTTTTTCCTTATGAGGATGTTAGTGGATCAGATGGTTGTCATAATAGTGAGTCTTATTCAGGTATCTTATGTGAAATAGTGGAGTTTAGTTACTCAGTCACATGATGAGATATATCTCTCATGGCTATAATTTGAGAATCTATTTAAAGAGGAGTTTTATCCGGACATGTTACGATCAGTACACATATATGATCTTCTATATCTACAGAAGGGAAGTTTGACAGTGGAAGAATATTCGATGAGGTTTATTGATCTCTCATGATACACCATGGATATGTTTTAGGATATATTCTTTAGAGATCAAATCTTTGATCTTAGGTTAGAGGGTTAGTGGTGTTGTGCTATCAAGATGGACCGAGTTAGTAGATGGAGAGGCGGTGTTTCTCCTATGACGATCGAGGAAATATTGCAAGGGATTGTTTTATCCATCGTATAATTGATCAAGATACATTTTTGGGACCACCAAGGAAGATATAAAGAAAGGATCAGGGTAGTCCCTAGGGTGATGGATGTGGTGGAGGGACTGAAAAATCAGTATAAGGTGGTCAGAAATTTGACTTATTACCACTACCACCCCTAGGTTGTCCATGACAGGCTCCAGGAGATGGTGGTTATGGAAGAGGCCTATTATAGGATATGGAGGCTCATAACCCCAAGTATATAGGGATGATATGAGGTACGATTTGTATCTTTTCTACCTTATCTTCAGTATTGATATGCATAGGTGTGAGTCATTCCTTTCTTTTCAATTCTCTGGTTTAGGATTTAGAGATTCCAATTGATCCTTTGGCTCGACCCTTGCACTTAGAGAATCTGACATGAGGTGACTCAGTGATTTCACACTTTTTCTGAAAATGTGATCTAACACTTTTAGGAGAGTGATTTTTATGAAATATATTTTTATCATCGATAAGACCTTATGAAGTCATCTTAGGTATGGGCCAAATATCTATAGATGATGCCCAGATTGACTATTTGAGGTAGAGGATGTAGTGTGTCTGTAGTGATAGGATGAGGTTTTTATTTGTGGGTGAAAAGGAAACATTTTCATAGTAATACTAGATCAGGCATAGGAGAGTGTATCCAATTACTCACCAGTTATGTAGCATAAATCTTGGATTAGTGGGTACTATGGGCTACCAGTTCTTTATGGTGGTGGTGGAGTATGAGGATGTATTTCTTCTGGACATTCCAGGCTTACCTTCTAGCCAAGAGTTATACTTCTACATTGACTTACACTTGGGGATGACCCCAATATCTTCTCTATCATATCAGATGACTCCCACAGAGCTTCGTGAGCTGAGGGTGTAGTTAGAGGACTTATTGGAGAAGGTCTTTATGAGACCTAGTGCCCCCAAGCAGCCCTAATACTATTCTCCAAGAAGGTAGATGGGATCTTGAGGTTTTGTGTGGATTATTGACACTTGAAGCAGATGACTGTGAAGAATAAGTATCCACCACCAAGGATCAATGAAATATTTGACCAGTTGAGCGGGTCATGATGGTTCTCGAAGATTGACCTCATATTAGGCTATCACTAGCTACATGTAGGGAATGAGGATATACCAAATATGGAATTCAAATATAGTTATGTTCACTATGAGTACTTAGTGATTCAATTCAGCATGAAGAACACCCCAGTAGTGTTCATGAGACTCATGAACTAGATCTTTTATCCTTTGTTATATCATTTTGCGGTGCTCTACATCGATGATATTCTTGTGTACTCAACGTCCGAGGAGGATCATGAGAGACACTTGAGGATGGTCCTGGATATACTCTAAGAGCACCAAATTTATGGGAAGCTCTAAAAGTGTCAATTTTAGATTGAAGAGGTCGTCTTTATGGGATACATCATCTCCAATGAAGATGTGGTAGTGCACCTAGTGAAGGTTGGGGTAGTGATATCTTGGGAGCCACCCAAGAGTGTTACCGAGGTATAGAGTTCCCTTAGGGTGGGAGGGTAGTATCTGAGGTTTGTACATGATTTCTCTAGAGTAGCATCACCCTTGATAGCTTTTAACTGAAAGGGGAAAACCTTCATGTGGATGGAAATGTGCTTGTAGTTATTTCAGGAGTTTAGGAAGAGATTGGCGAGCACTCCCATCTTGAGATTTCTAGAGGAGGGTGTCGAGTACATAGTGTTCTATGATGCATCAGGGATCAGGCTTGGTTTTTTTCTAACATAGAGACAAGTTGTGATTTCCTATATTTCATGTTAGTTGAGACCACATGAGTAGAACTATGTGACCCTTGATCATAATATAGGAGTGGTAGTCTTCACACTGAAGATGTGGTGATAATACCTAATGGGAGAATGATTTATCATATACTCTAACCAAAAGAGTATCAAGTATATATTCTCTTAAAAAGATCTTAACATGAGATAGATGTGATGTCTATGGTTCCTCCAATACTATAACTTCATTATTTTCTATACTCATGGGAAGGGGAATGTGGTGTTATATTCTCTTAGTAAGAGATCATGTTTCTAGTTGTTAGTTGAGGCGTCTGAGTATTTAGCCTCATTGTAGTTGTACTTAGTGTAAAATGATGATGATTTATATCTTCAATAGATGGTTGTTACCCCATCGCTTTTACAACATTCCAAGGATGATGAGTATGAAGATACCAACTGTGGGACCTTATGGAATCAGATATCCACTAGATTTGATCCTTATGGATATTATAAAGGTGGTTTTCATGCTATCCTTTTCAAAGGATGGACATTGGTACCATTGACATTGTGGGAAAAGGTGATACTGGTGTTTCATACATCCCCTTTGGCGGTACATATAGGTGTAGTGAATATGTTCTAGGAGCACTGATGTTAGTTTTTGTGGCCGGGCATAAAGTGTTATGTTGTAGAATTTGTCTCTCGATGCTTCACTTTCCACTAGGTGAAGGCTGATCATCGAGTTATAGTGGGTTTATCTCAACCCCTTTAGGTGCTAGATTGGAAGTTGGATAATATATACATGGAATTTTTTATAGGGTTACCACATATTCCCAGGGGAAACGATTCTTTCTAAGTGATCTTAGACCAACTCACCAAGTTGGCCCACTTCCTAGCCTTTCAAGAGAAAAGTTTATTAGTGATATTGGGACACTTTAAAGTGAAGGAGATAGTTAGGATCCAAGGATTTATCTTGAAAATCACTTCAGACCATGATGCTTGATCCACATAATGTTGTGTTGAGTATTGAAGGATCCCTTTGAGACTCAATTTAATTTGATCATGGTGTTTCACCCCCAGAATGATGGCTAGAATAAGAAGAACATTCAAGTCTTGTAAGACATGTTATGGGCATGCATGTTATATTTTGTCCATATTTGGGAGGACCATATACCATTGGTAGAGTTTTCATACAACAAAAAATATCATTCCACCATTAGTACTGTAGACCCCGGAAAACGCGTCCCCAAAATTTTCCAAATGCTTCCATACATGATCCAAGATCGTAGTCCATTTCTCAAGCTTCGATTTGGTAGGTCATAGGGCCCGAACGGAGTTACGGATTAGGAGTTATGGACGTTTGAAGTTGGGCTGGAAATCTGGTTCGCGAAGCCCATTCGCGAAGCCCCCTCCGTGATCGCGGAGCGCCGCCGCGAAGCAATGAGGCGAGAGGCCCCGCGAACCCGTTTGACATTTGCGATGCACCGCGAAGACCACTCGTGAAGCACTAATGCGAAGCACCGATGCGAAGCACCCGTGCAGCGCGGTCCCGCGAAGCCCCGCCGCGAAGCGCCCCGACCATCGCGGCCCCGCGAAGCTCCAGAGGCGGTGATGCTCCGCGAACGCATTTGACGTTCGCGAGCCGCCGTGAAGCTCCAGAGGCGGTGATGCTCCGCGAACGCATTTGACGTTCGCGAGCCGCCGCGAAGCACCAGAGGCGGTGATGCTCCGCGAACGCATTTGACGTTCGCGAGCGCGCCGCGAAGCTCCTGAGGCGGCGCGGAAGTTCTGCTTCGCGGCGCCCCTTCCTATAAATACCCAGCTCACCCCCCCTTCTCAAGACGGGGAAAAAAAGAAGACGGCCACGACCACTTCGCCCCTTGGGTGGCCGAGCGGAGCTCCGCATTGCGGCTCCGCGAAGCCATGCTCCGCGAGCAGCTTCCTTCGTGTTGCTGCTCCGCGAGCCGAGACTCCAGGAGTCCATGCTCCGTGAGCCGATGCTCCGCGATGCTGCTCCGCGAGACAAAGCTCCGCGAGAGCCCCTTTTCTCCGCGAGCCCTTGCTCCGCGATGCTGCTCCGCGAGCCCTTGCTCCGCGATGCTGCTTCGCGATGCTGCTCCGCGAGACCATGCTCCGCGATGCTGCTCCGCGAGACCAAGCTCCGTGAGACCCCTTTGCTCCGCGAGAGACCATTGCTCCGCGAGGCCATGCTCCGCGAAGCTGCTTCGCGAAGACCTATCCTTCGCGAGGATCCCACCTTCGCGCCCACCGGTCCATACCGCGGGGGCTGCGCCCCCGCACCCCCACTCGGGGTCAGTGCCGGGCTGCGGTCCCGGCCCTCCGGGCCGGTCCCTTCGCTACCTTCACAGACCCCCATGAAAAAATGGAGAGTCGCACCGCGAACTTTTCGGGCCGGGATGCCAGGATTTTCCATTGCGCCCTTATGCGCTCCCACCTTCCACCTATAGAATACCATGATTAGAGATACTCCTCCACACACCATGAAATACCTTGAGTTGACATATCCTCTTGGTTTCATTCCATGTCGTGAGTCGAGATTCTCATCATCAATTCCCCGAGTACCTCGAGTCGAACCATCCCTCAGGCAACTCCTCCAAACCCGATCACTTGGCTCCTATGCCAGGTTGAACCAGAAAGGGCTGCTTTGCGTAAGTCCCAACACCAACCATTTCTAGGCACCTTCTGCCTAATAGTACTATCTACATGACTATAAACTGTAGTACTCCCTATCTAACAAATGATAGGATGCCTCTCACTTCTAACGAGAGATGCCTCATTCTCTTATCATGAGATGCCAATAGTCCTATCTACATGACTATAAACTGTAGTACTCCCTATCTAACAAATGATAGGATGCCTCTCACTTCTAACGAGAGATGCCTCATTCTCTTATCATGAGATGCCAATAGTCCTACCTACATGACTCTAAACTGTAGTATTCTCCCTATCTAACAAATGATGGGATGCCCAATTCACCAGTGAGTTGGGATGCCCTCATGGCCAGACATGAGGAAGACATTACGGGCAGCTTCCTAGCGTAAGCCCCATTCACCAGTGCCACTCCTTAGCGGCACCCGGGCAGCTTCCTAGCGTAAGCCCCATTCACCAGTGCCACTCCTTAGCGGCACCCGGGCAGCTTCCTAGCGTAAGCCCCATTCACCAGTGCCACTCCTTAGCGGCACCCGGACAGCTTCCTAGCGTAAGCCCCATTCACCAGTGCCACTCCATAGCGGCACCCGGGCAGCTTCCTAGCGTAAGCCCCATTCACCAGTGCCACTCCTTAGCGGCACCCGGGCAGCTTCCTAGCGTAAGCCCCATTCACCAGTGCCACTCCTTAGCGGCACCTGGGCAGCTTCCTAGCGTAAGCCCCATTCACCAGTGCCACTCCTTAGCGGCACCCGTGCAACTTCCTAGAGTAAGCCCCATTCACCAGTGCCACTCCTTAGAGGCACCCGGGCAGCTTCCTAGCGTAAGCCCCATTCACCAGTGCCACTCCATAGCGGCACCCGGGCAGCTTCCTAGCGTAAGCCCCATTCACCATTGTCGTTCCTTAGCGGCACCCGGGCAGCTTCCTAGCGTAAGCCCCATTCACCATTGTCGTTCCTTAGCGGCACCCAGGCAGCTTCCTAGCGTAAGCCCCATTCACCAGTGCCGCTCCATAGCGGCACTCGGGCAGCTTCCTAGCGTAAGCCCCATTCACCATTGTCACTCCTTTTCAGCGGTAAGCCGTTGACATTCCTATGCAGCGGTAAGCCGCTGACAACCCTATCCAGCGGTAAGCCGTTGTGACCCAATCCAGCGGTAAGCCGTTGTGACCCCCACTCAGCGGTAAGCCGTTGACATCCCTATCCAGCGGTAAGCCGTTGTGACCCAATCCAGCGGTAAGCCGTTGTGACCCCCACTCAGCGGTAAGCCGTTGACATCCCTATCCAGCGGTAAGCCGTTGTGACCCAATCCAGCGGTAAGCCGTTGTGACCCCATTCAGCGGTAAGCCGTTGACATCCCTATCCAGCGGTAAGCCGTTGTGACCCTATCCAGCGGTAAGCCGTTGTGACCCAATTTAGCGGTAAGCCGTTCTGGGCCTCCATCCTGGAGTAAGTCCCAACACCATGGGCCGCTCAACGCGTAAGCCCCTCTTCGATTCTCACGGACGCACCCTTCGCGACGTGATCGTCAGGTCCTTGCAACCTCTTGTTTCTCACACCGAGCATGACTCACGCGGGCTTAGAGTGAGCACCGACCCTGACAAACCCATCTGAACTACGAGGTCTTTGATCCGTGTCAAGGCATGGTACGTAGGAAGCCTCCACGAGGTTCAAGCCCACCAATAGTGGACCAAGGTCTACTTTCACGTCGGTTCACCGGCGGAAATCTCCTGAACTACGAGGTCTTTGATCCATGTCAAGGCATGGTACGTAGGAAGCCTCCACGAGGTTCAAGCCCACCAATAGTGGACCAAGGTCTACTTTCACGTCGGTTCATCGACACACCCACCCGTCGCTCTTTCACGTCGGGTCTCATTCCAGTCCAGCGGTAAGCCGTTGTGACCCACCTGAACTACGAGGTCTTTGATCCATGTCAAGGCATGGTACGTAGGAAGCCTCCATGAGGTTCAAGCCCACCAATAGTGGACCAAGGTCTACTTTCACGTCGGTTCACCGGCGGAAATCTCCTGAACTACGAGGTCTTTGATCCATGTCAAGGCATGGTACGTAGGAAGCCTCCACGAGGTTCAAGCCCACCATTAGTGGACCAAGGTCTGCTTTCACGTCGGTTCCCCGGCGAAATCTGAACTACGAGGTCTTTGATCCGTGTCAAGGCATGGTACGTAGGAAGCCTCCATGAGGTTCAAGCCCACCAATAGTGGACCAAGGTCTACTTTCACGTCGGTTCATCGACACACCCACCCGTCGCTCTTTCACGCCGGGTCTCATTCCAGTCCAGCGGTAAGCCGTTGTGACCCACCTGAACTACGAGGTCTTTGATCCATGTCAAGGCATGGTACGTAGGAAGCCTCCACGAGGTTCAAGCCCACAAATAGTGGACCGAGGTCTACTTTCACGTCGGTTCACCGGCGGAAATCTCCTGAACTACGAGGTCTTTGATCCATGTCAAGGCTTGGTACGTAGGAAGCCTCCACGAGGTTCAAGCCCACCATTAGTGGACCAAGGTCTGCTTTCACGTCGGTTCCCCGGCGAAACCTGAACTACGAGGTCTTTGATCCGTGTCAATGCATGGTACGTAGGAAGCCTTCACGAGGTTCAAGCCCACCATTAGTGGACCAAGGTCTACTTTCACGTCGGTTCACCGACACACCCCACCCGTCGCTCATTCACGTCAGGTCCCATTCCAGTCCAGCGGTAAGCCGTTGTGACCCTTTTGAACTACGAGGTCTTTGATCCATGTCAAGGCATGGTACGTAGGAAGCCTCCACGAGGTTCAAGCCCACCCGTCGTTTATTCATGTCAGGGTTCACTACCGTCCAGAATGACGTTAAACTGCACACTTACGTCCAGCATGACGTTAAACTACAATCTGGTCCAGTGGTAAGCCATTGCGACCCAACCATTTGAACTACGAGGACTTTGATCCATGTCAAGGCATGGTACGTAGGAATCCTCCCGGAGGTTCAAGCCCAACTCCCCTCGGACCAAGGTCCAACTTCACGTCGGTTTACCGGCACCATCCCGAACTACGCGGACTTTGATTCCCTGCCACGGGGATACGTAGGAAGCCTCTTCAAGGCTCAAGCCCAACTTCACTGTCGCCCCCCTGCGATGGTCCCATTTCATTCCCCCTCCACTTCATTCATTCATCCACCACCCATCCTGATTCTCACCCGGGCCGCCACATCCCGGTGGGATCATGCCATCCACCTCCTCGCTGCTCCTAGCGGTGCATGGGCCGCTTTCCACGTGTAAGCCCCATCATATCTCTGGGTCGTTGTCCTCTGTGTACACCCCGATTCATCACCCTTTTCCCCTCTAGGGAGTGCACCACCTCGGATCCGTCCTCATTGGGTGTTCTGATCCATCGCCTTGGTAAACCTTCCAGGTGTTCCCTCATAGGGATATACCAATCTGATCCGTCCTCATTGGACGTTCTGATCACCCTCATTCCGTCTCCGCAAGACGTTAAACTCGCGGCCTACCTCGTGATAAACATGAGATGCCTGAGGAAAACCTCGGATGGAATGCCTTTGGTGTAACCGTCTCTGCTAGACGTTAATCTTGCAACATACCCTGTGCTAAACACAGGAAGCTGAGGAAAACCTCAGATGTACGCCTCAGGTTCTGCACCCTTGAGATGCCCTCTTATGAGGAAGAATACAGGTTCCCCAATGTCCACGCACCCATAGATGCCCCGACATTCCTGATGTTGCCGTCTACTCCGACCGAAGGTCGCTACCATGTCAAGACCCTATGGAAAGTCTTGACGGAAGTAGTGTAATTAACCGGAATCCATGACAATATGGCACCGGGAATGAGATTCACGAACAACGTATTAAATCTATAAGGGAGACCCGGACTAGGTGACGAGTTCTGAGGAGGAATCCACAGGAGGAAGAACCGACATCCCATCATCCCGTTTCGATCAAGGAGCAGACGTCCCTGAATAAGGAACGAATGCCGCCCGCCTTTGGAAAGCGGGAATGCGGGGCAACACAGCCGCGCGTCCTCACAGACGGATGCGCGCCCCCCGGCGAAAGCGTCGGAAACAGAAATGGTGAACCCGACGTGAATCTCTTCTCCTTCAATAGCGAGTACACCAAATGTGTTGGGAAACTCAAGGCATCATCCATGTGAATTCCCTCCCCATTATATGTGAGAGGATGAGTAACATTCGGTGTTTGAAGACTACGGTCCATCGGCTCCTTGCCGAATCCGCCGCCTCAAGAGGCCGCGCAGGTGGCTCCGCCACCCGACTTCATCGGCTCCTCGCCGACTCCGCCGCCTCAAGAGGCCGCGCAGGTGGCTCCGCCACCCGTCTCCATCGGCTCCTCGCCGACTCCGCCGCCTCAAGAGGCCGCGCAGGTGGCTCCGCCACCCGTCTCCATCGGCTCCTCGCCGACTCCGCCGCCTCAAGAGGCCGCGCAGGTGGCTCCGCCACCCGTCTCCATCGGCTCCTCGACGACTCCGCCGCCTCAAGAGGCCGCGTAGGTGGCTCCGCCACCCGACTTCATCGGCTCCTCGCCGACTCCGCCGCCTCAAGAGGCCGCGCAGGTGGCTCCGCCACCCGTCTCCATCAGCTCCTCGCCGACTCCGCCGGCTCAAGAGGCCACGCAGGGGGAATCATTCCCCAACTCTATTGGCACTTTGTCGACCCCACTCTATTTTCACCGGCAACTATGGAGGTGCTCCTCATACCGCCACCATTCAGCACGACGACTTCCACGCCTTCCGGGCTCCTTCGCCCTGTCGTGCCGTCGTCCAGGCTTCCACGCCTTCCGGGCTCCTTCGTCCCGTCGTGCCGACGTCCAGGCTTCCACGCCTTCCGGGCTCCTTCGCCCTGTCGTGCCGACGTCCAGGCTTCCACGCCTTCCGGGCTCCTTCGTCCCGTCGTGCGGACGTCCAGGCTTCCACGCCTTCCGGGCTCCTTCGTCCCGTCGTGCGGACGTCCAGGCTTCCACGCCTTCCGGGCTCCTTCGCCCCGTCGTGCCGACGTCTAGGCTTCCACGCCTTCCGGGCTCCTTCGTCCCGTCATGCGGACGTCCAGGCTTCCACGCCTTCCGGGCTCTTTCGCCCCGTCGTGCCGACGTCCAGGCTTCCACGCCTTCCGGGCTCCTTCGTCCCGTCATGCGGACGTCCAGGCTTCCACGTCTTCCGGGCTCCTTCGCCCCGTCGTACCGACGCTCCTGGCTTCTTCTCCACTATAGGTCGAGGTAATGTAGTCATCCCTACTACCCTTGCGACATTCTGTGTCATCCCGACTACCACGTTGCATCAACCACAGATGTCCTTCCTATGGCCTTGAAACCAGCTTGTGGAAGGATCTTCATGATCAGGGGATTTTAAGGAATTCCCTTCATATAGATCCCCCCTCATCCCAAACCACCAGAATGGGGTAGAGATGACCATTCCTCTACCGACACAATTCGTTTGGTTCAATGTCCTAGTTGCATGACATTAAACTGCATAACAATCTTCGTCCGTCATGACGTAAAACTGATCATTATCGTCCTGCACGACATTAAACTGCATCATCGTCCTTCATAACGTAAAACTGCTCGCCATCGTCCTGCATGACGTAAAACTGTTCATCATCGTCCTGCATGACGTAAAACTGTTCATCTTCGTCCGTCATGACGTAAAACTGATCGTTATCGTCCTGCATGACATTAAACTGCACAATCGTCCTGCATGATGTAAAACTTTTCATCTTCGTCCGTCATGACGTAAAACTGATCATTATCGTCCTGCACGACATTAAACTGCATCATCGTCCTGCATGACGTAAAACTGCTCGCCATCGTCCTGCATGACGTAAAACTGTTCATCATCGTCCTGCATGACGTAAAACTGCTCATCTTCGTCCGTCATGACGTAAAACTGATCGTTATCATCCTGCATGACATTAAACTGCACAATCGTCCTGCATGACGTAAAACTGTTCATCTTCGTCCGTCATGACGTAAAACTGATCACAATCGTCCTGCATGACGTAAAACTGCTCATCTTCGTCCGTCATGATGTAAAACTGATCGTTATCGTCCTGCATGACATTAAACTGCACAATCGTCCTGCATGACGTAAAACTGCTCATCTTCGTCCGTCATGACGTAAAACTGATCGTTATCGTCCTGCATGACATTAAACTACATCATCGTCCTGCATGACGTAAAACTGTTCATCTTCGTCCGTCATGACGTAAAACTGATCATTATCGTCCTGCATGACATTAAACTGCATCATCGTCCTGCATGACGTAAAACTGATCATCTTCGTCCGTCATGACGTAAAACTGATCATTATCGTCCTGCATGACATTAAACTGCATCATCGTCCTGCATGACGTAAAACTGTTCATCTTCGTCCGTCATGACGTAAAACTGATCATTATCGTCCTGCATGACATTAAACTGCATCATCGTCCTGCATGACGTAAAACTGCTCATCTTCGTCCGTCATGACGTAAAACTGATCATTATCGTCCTGCACGACATTAAACTGCATCATCGTCCTGCATGACGTAAAACTGCTCGCCATCGTCCTTCATGACGTAAAACTGTTCATCATCGTCCTGCATGACGTAAAACTGCTCATCTTCGTCCGTCATGACGTAAAACTGATCGTTATCATCCTGCATGACATTAAACTGCACAATTGTCCTGCATGACGTAAAACTGTTCATCTTCGTCTGTCATGACGTAAAACTGATCACAATCGTCCTGCATGACGTAAAACTGGTCATCTTCGTCCGTCATGACGTAAAACTGATCGTTATCGTCCTGCATGACATTAAACTGCACAATCGTCCTGCATGACGTAAAACTGCTCATCTTCGTCCGTCATGACGTAAAACTGATCGTTATCGTCCTGCATGACATTAAACTGCATCATCATCCTGCATGACGTAAAACTGCTCATCTTCGTCCGTCATGACATAAAACTGATCATTATCATCCTGCATGACATTAAAATGCATCATCGTCCTGCATGACGTAAAACTGCTCATCTTCGTCCGTCATGACGTAAAACTGATCATTATCGTCCTGCATGACATTAAACTGCATCATCGTCCTGCATGACGTAAAACTGTTCATCTTCGTCCGTCATGACGTAAAACTGATCATTATCGTCCTGCATGACATTAAACTGCATCATCGTCCTGCATGACGTAAAACTGCTCATCTTCGTCCGTCATGACGTAAAACTGATCATTATCGTCCTGCACGACATTAAACTGCATCATCGTCCTGCATGACGTAAAACTGCTCGCCATCGTCCTGCATGACGTAAAACTGTTCATCATCGTCCTGCATGACGTAAAACTGTTCATCTTCGTCCGTCATGACGTAAAACTGATCATTATCGTCCTTCATGACATTAAACTGCATCATCGTCCTGCATGACGTAAAACTGCTCATCTTCGTCCGTCATGACGTTAAACTGATCATTATCGTCCCACATGACCTTAAACTACATCTCCGTCCTCACTGCAAGACGTTAAACTGCAAGTCAGTCAGGTCTTCCTGACCGAGGCTCAGCCTCAGGCCCCTCGGCCTCTTTGGGCCCCTAGCCCCGTCTCCACCGAGGTCTGGCCCCAGGCCCCCTCGTTTCTCTCCGACTTACCCTCTTATGGGATCGTACGGTACAGTGTAGGACTACGTTCTCACGTTGGGATCATGTACCGTGCCGCACACATCCCCGAATGAGATGCCCCTCGTCCTGCATGACGTTAAACTGCATGTCAAGAACTACGTACGGCTTGATTCCCATCTTCATGGGATACGTAGGAACGCTCGGACGCCTTGTCTTGAGCCCAGCCCCAAGCTTCTCTCTTCCACTATTCCCCTTGGGGATGGTCTCCTTGGAGGATCTTTGTGTAGCAGGGCGTCGGCTTTCTTGGCCCCGCTCATGCAACCCCACTCACGCAAAGATTGTGGGGGGTCGCACCATGCGCCCACTCCCGTTCTTCTACCCTCCCACGTCCTCACCACATGACGCTAAACCGCATGGCATGTCAAGAACTACGTATGGCTTGATTCTCATCCTTATGAGATACGTAGGAACGCCCGGACATTTCGTCCGTCGGCCCAGCCCAAAAGCCAAAATCTTCCCCTCGGGTCAAGACATGGCAGGGTACACACTTTTGCCCCGACCCACGTCGAGCAAGCCTCGACCCGGCTGCACATTCCCCCCTGAAGGTGTTTTCCCCTTTCGTGGATGGATTCACACCCAGAGGGCCCCCCAAGAACGGCCTGGATACAAAGCCCAAGGGCTCTCCTACCGATACGGGCCAACGCCCCCGAGGGTTTCTCAAGCAACAAATCGAAACAAGTCCCGCGTTGCGAATTTGGTCAGCGGTCGACGCCCATTTGTTGCCCCCATGCGGGTCACCATAGGAACGCTGTGTTTCGAATATGGTCAACAGTGATTCATTCTGCCCCATCCTGAGGTGACAAACTTCCCCCAGGTGGTGCTAGTGATCGGGCCCACAGCCCAGGATTCCTCACCCGGAGTGTACGGTGTGGTGTGGGACTGCGTCCTCATTCACGTCGGGATCATGTACCGTGTCGTACGACTCCCCTTCCGAGGCTCAGCCTCAGGCCCCTTGGCCTCCTTGGGCCCCTGGCCCTCCGTCCTCATGTAAGACGTTAAACTACAAACCGGTCAGGCCTTCCTGACCGAGCCTCAGGCCCCTTGGCCTCCTTGGGCCCCTGGCCCTCCGTCCTCATGTAAGACGTTAAACTACAAACCGGTCAGGCCTTCCTGACCGAGCCTCAGGCCCCTTGGCCTCCTTGGGCCCCTGGCCCTCCGTCCTCATGTAAGACGTTAAACTACAAACCGGTCAGGCCTTCCTGACCGAGCCTCAGGCCCCTTGGCCTCCTTGGGCCCCTGGCCCTCCGTCCTCATGTAAGACGTTAAACTACAAACCGGTCAGGCCTTCCTGACCGAGCCTCAGGACCCTTGGCCTCCTTGGGCCCCTGGCCCTCCGTCCTCATGTAAGACGTTAAACTACAAACCAGTCAGTCCTTCCTGACCGAGGCTCAGCCCCAGGCCCCTCGGCCTTTCCAGGCCGCGGCCCAGGACCTATTTTATAGGATTGTACGGTATGGCGTAGGGCTATGTCCTCATTCACGTCGGTTTTTCGCCATACTGTACACCTTTCTTAGGGGTATGTTACTCCCCTCCTCGTCCGGTATGACATTAAACTACATTTCGAGAACTACGTGTGGCTTGATTCCCATCCTGATGGGATACGTAGGACCACTTGGATGTCCAAGATCCGGGTCTAGCCCCATCTCTCGGGAATCCTCATCCCATCTTGGCCCCTTGGCCCATCCTTCCTCCATGAGGGGATCATATGGTGCGGTGTGGGATTATGGCCTCATTCACGACGGCCTCGTGATGACCACGCCATGCTCCCGCCCCCTGCTGAGTTGTTTCGTCGATCCCTCTTTTTCGGCGGTTCTCCAATGTGCTTAAGAGTACTCTGGTTCATTACCTGGAATGCCAAGCTTTACTCGGACACGTCCGCACCCGCTTTCTAGGCTTTGCGTATCCCCGCATCAGGGCTTTCACCATCTTTCACACCCGGAGGGACCCCCAAGAACGGCCTGGATACAATTCCCAAGGGCTCTCCTACCGATACGGGCCAACGCCCCCCAGGGTTTCAGACAACAAATCGATAAAATCCCGCGTTGCGAATATGGTCAGCGGTCGATGCTCGTTTGTTGTTCCCACCTCAGGCTAACGCGATACAGACACTGTGTTTCCATCACGGATAACAGTTTTCCTCTGTTGTCACGCCAACCCGTTAAGCCCAAATGCCGGGTACACAATTCACACCCTTCATCACTTCATCGTGTCTAAGTAGAGTCTCGGGATTCTTGGTACTTTTCCCCCGTGCACGTCCGCGCATTGGGAGAACAAGCTACATCAAAGGTGTCCTTCGAAACTCTCTGCTGACTCCCCTTTAATGGATGCCCCAAGTATTGCAATGAGGATCCCCCCCTTGTTTCCCACACCGAGTTTATCTCACGTGGGCTTAGGGATTGGGTTGACCTCTGTGCTTACTCGGGAGTTGTCACCACCCACGGTCCGAGCTCTAGGACCATAAACTAAGACTCTCATCTGGAACTACGTTCAAGACCCCTTGTCTTTGGACCCAGCTTGAGTTCAGAGAATTTACCTCTCTAATCCTGCCTTCAGGACCCTGATCACAGGACCGCGTGGCGCAGTGTAGGATTACGTCCTCATTCACGTCGGGTACGCAATAGCTGCACCACGCACGCCCCCTTTCTGAGGTTCAGTCCTCCTATCCCCTGTCCTGCATGACATTAAAAGGAACCCTTCAGAACTACGTGCGGCTTGATTCTCATCCTAATGGGATACGTAGGATCACCTGAATGTCTAAGATTCGGGTCCAGCCCCACCTCTGGGAGATATCCTGATATCCCAGTCACCTAGGCCACTTGGTCCATCCCTCTCCAGCGGGGGGTGTGTAGGTATGATACAAGGTTGTGGGCATCATGCCCCCCTTCCCCTGGGAATCTTCCACCTCTCGATCACCCTCAAGGTTGAGTCCCTTGGCTCCCTGCAGTGGTTCACCCATGTATTAAGAGTACTCTGGTCTAGGACCAAGAGTGTCAGATTCAACTTGGTCAAGTTCCTTCCACTTGTCAAGCTTCGTGTTCCCCTCTATTCGGACTTCCATCATCTTTCACACCCGGAGGGACCCCCAAGAACGGCCTGGATACAAAGCCCAAGGGCTCTCCTACCGATACGGGCCAACACCCCCGAGGGTTTCGGACAACAAATCGATAAAATCCCGCGTTGCGAATATGGTCAGCGGTCGATGCTCGTTTTGTTAGTCCTCATTTCAGGCTAACGCGACAGGATGCTGTGTTGCGAACATGGTCAGCAGTAATCCTTTGTCGTCACGCCAGCTCCTTCAGTCCTTGAATGTTGGTTACATGATTCACATCATTTTCCACCCCATCATGTCCAGGTGGAATCTCGACACTTTTGGCATTATCCCTCAGTGCACCTCTGCATGCTAGGGGGACAAAGTTGCAATCTGGCGCCCTTTGGGGCTCCCATGGTCCGAGCTCTAAGACCATAAACTAATACCCATTCGGGACTACGTTCAATTCGATTCCCATCCTCATGGGATACGTAGGACCGCCCAGACGCCCTGTCTCCGGGTACAACCCATTCAGGAAGCCAGTCTCTCTCCCTGTTTCACCTCCGGATGGCGTACAATTTGATGTGGGATCATGTCTCTGTCAAATGTGTTTTATAACACTGCGCACATTTCCCGCCTAGCATCGTCTCTGCTACGTCTACGCTGCATGACGATAAAATGCATGCTTGGTCCTGTCATACGACCCTAAACTGTGACATTATCGTCCTGGCCGCACGACGAAAAACGGCACCGCATTGTGGTGACCTCGCTGTAGAGGACATCACGTTGGGTATTGGTCATGTGCCATGCCATTTGTCAACGCCCATCACGGCTTGATTCATGTGGAGACATCGCGACCTACTATTCTAGGCCTGTCGCTTCACAAAAAAAAACCATTCACCTTAAAGAACAAACAAGATACATCAAATTCCGCTTCTTTAGTGAAAGGGCCACGTCCGTACTCCCCTTTTCCCCTGGCACTGGTATCCTACCGTGCCACATTTCCATAACTATGTATGGCTTGATTCTCATCCTTATGAGATACGTAGGAGCGCCCGGGTATTTCCCCGCGGGCCCAGCCTAACCCTGGTGTTCGGTTCCATGGTCCGAGTTCTATGACCCTAAACTAAGATCTCCCCAAGGGAAAGGAATCTGCTCCCTCTCTCTAGTACGTTTCGTTGACGTATTCAGATGTGTTTCGACAAAAAGCCCGAAGCATGGGATTTTCACAGGGACATCCCCCTCATCCCATGACCAAGCTTCGTGAGCTCGCTATTTGGATCCTCATCATCTTCCACATCCAAAAGGACCCTAGGACGACGTGGACATTAAGCTTAAGGGCTCTCCATGAATGCTGGACCTAAGGGCCCTTCAATCGTTTCGGGCCAACGTCCCCACGGATCTCTGACAACATTTGTGACACGGTCCCGTGTTTCGAACATGGTCAACGGTCGACCCTCATTTGTTTGTCCCCATTCTAGGCTAACGCGACAGGATGCTGTGTTGTGAACATGGTCAACAGTAATCCTTCATCGCCACGCCGCCATCATCGTGATCCGAATCTCGAGCACCATGACTCACACATTTCCACTCCCTCATGTCCAAGCGGAACTCCATCATACACGGCTCTTTCTCTTCGCGCATCTAGGTGGGCTGAATGATCGTGTTAGTGTCATCGGACCGGTAGTCACCGAGCGTCCCTTTGCCCTAACCTGCCCCTCTCTGTGTCGGGAAATTCCCACCACTACTGCTTGTTTCCCACACCGAGCACGACTCACGTGGGCTTAGTAGTTTTGGCTGGATGTGTACCAACGCGGTCAGGCTGCTCCTCGTCCAGTATGACGTTAAACTGCGCTTCAAGAACTACGTGCGGCTTGATTCCCATCATCACGTGGGATACGTAGAGACACCCAGGCATTTCACTTAGGGTTCAGCCCCAGGAATCGCAAAATCATGTTCCTCCCCATTTCCAGCCCTCGTCAGAGAGGCCCTATCTGGAAGAAGGAATGATCCGTGATCAGGCCGATGCGCCCATCTGGCGTACTCCCACCACGGTGGTGTAACTACCGAAGTGTTGGGATTCTGTTTGAACAAACCATCACTCCATGTTCCACGCTTTGCGTGTCCCTTATTCGGACCCTCGTCCTCTTTCATGTCTGAAGGAACCCCCTAGCGGCCTGGTCTTATGCCGCATCGGCTCACCTACCGTCCTGGGCCAACGTTCCGGAAGACTGGTCATGTCTGGAAGGACCCCCTAACAGTATGGATGTCTGACCTATGGTCCACCAACTGTCCTGGGCCAACGTCCTGGAAGATTGATCAACAACAAATTGATAAATCCCGCGTTGCGAATATGGTCAGCGGTCGATGCTCATTTGTTGTCCCCATTTCAGGCTAACGCAGTAAGGATACCATTTCTCCGCCACGGCTAACGGTTGTCCTTTATTGTCACGCCGCCTCCATAGTGTTCCGGATTTTGGGTATTGTGATTCACACCTCCCACTTCCCTCTGTTTGGATTGATTCTAACGCCCCTGGCGTTACCCCGCTCGTGCACCAGAGCAGGGTGGGAAAAGCAGGTCGGCTGTTCAGAGAGACATACTCTCCAGCCATGACCCCTCTCTCTTTTATGATTCCCCCAAATGGTGATTGACGTCCCATGTCGATCCCCCCGCACCTTCCGTCGTTTTACACTCTCGTATAGGAGCTCCTATTATCTCTTGTTTCCTGCACATAGCATAGCTCACACAGGCTTAGAGATTTAGTTGATTTTATCCTCAATGCGATTGAGGTACAATGGACCCCAATGCACGCGTTTTCCTTAGTCTTTTCCTAAGAACGCGGTCTGCCTCGCCCTTCTCGTCCTCGTGGGACCCCGTTCTTAGGGGTGGCTTTTGTAGACCCCGGAAAACGCGTCCCCAAAATTTTCCAAATGCTTCCATACATGATCCAAGATCGTAGTCCATTTCTCAAGCTTCGATTTGGTAGGTCGTAGGGCCCGAACGGAGTTACGGATTAGGAGTTATGGACGTTTGAAGTTGGGCTGGAAATCTGGTTCGCGAAGCCCATTCGCGAAACCCCCTCCGTGATCGCGGAGCGCCGCCGCGAAGCAATGAGGCGAGAGGCCCCGCGAACCCGTTTGACATTTGCGATGCACCGCGAAGACCCCTCGTGAAGCACTAATGCGAAGCACCGATGCGAAGCACCCGTGCAGCGCGGTCCCGCGAAGCCCCGCCGCGAAGCGCCCCGACCATCGCGGCCCCGCGAAGCTCCAGAGGCGGTGATGCTCCGCGAACGCATTTGACGTTCGCGAGCCGCCACGAAGCTCCAGAGGCGGTGATGCTCCGCGAACGCATTTGACGTTCGCGAGCCGCCGCGAAGCACCAGAGGCGGTGATGCTCCGCGAACGCATTTGACGTTCGCGAGCGCGCCGCGAAGCTCCTGAGGCGGCGCGGAAGTTCTGCTTCGCGGTGCCCCTTCCTATAAATACCCAGCTCACCCCCCCTTCTCAAGACGGGGAAAAAAAGAAGACGGCCACGGCCACTTCGCCCCTTGGGTGGCCGAGCGGAGCTCCGCATTGCGGCTCCGCGAAGCCATGCTCCGCGAGCAGCTTCCTTCGCGTTGCTGCTCCGCGAGCCGAGACTCCAGGAGTCCATGCTCCGTGAGCCGATGCTCCGCGATGCTGCTCCGTGAGACAAAGCTCCGCGAGAGCCCCTTTTCTCCGCGAGCCCTTGCTCCGCGATGCTGCTCCGCGAGCCCTTGCTCCGCGATGCTGCTCCGCGAGCCCTTGCTCCGCGATGCTGCTTCGCGATGCTGCTCCGCGAGACCATGCTCCGCGATGCTGCTCCGCGAGACCAAGCTCCGTGAGACCCCTTTGCTCCGCGAGAGACCATTGCTCCGCGAGGCCATGCTCCGCGAAGCTGCTTCGCGAAGACCTATCCTTCGCGAGGATCCCACCTTCGCGCCCACCGGTCCATACCGCGGGGGCTGCGCCCCCGCACCCCCACTCGGGGTCAGTGCCGGGCTGCGGTCCCGGCCCTCCGGGCCGGTCCCTTCGCTACCTTCACAGACCCCCATGAAAAAATGGAGAGTCGCACCGCGAACTTTTCGGGCCGGGATGCCAGGATTTTCCATTGCGCCCTTATGCGCTCCCACCTTCCACCTATAGAATACCATGATTAGAGATACTCCTCCACACACCATGAAATACCTTGAGTTGACATATCCTCTTGGTTTCATTCCATGTCGTGAGTCGAGATTCTCATCATCAATTCCCCGAGTACCTCGAGTCGAACCATCCCTCAGGCAACTCCTCCAAACTCGATCACTTGGCTCCTATGCCAGGTCGAACCAGAAAGGGCTGCTTTGCGTAAGTCCCAACACCAACCATTTCTAGGCACCTTCTGCCTAATAGTACTATCTACATGACTATAAACTGTAGTACTCCCTATCTAACAAATGATAGGATGCCTCTCACTTCTAACGAGAGATGCCTCATTCTCTTATCATGAGATGCCAATAGTCCTATCTACATGACTATAAACTGTAGTACTCCCTATCTAACAAATGATAGGATGCCTCTCACTTCTAACGAGAGATGCCTCATTCTATTATCATGAGATGCCAATAGTCCTACCTACATGACTCTAAACTGTAGTATTCTCCCTATCTAACAAATGATGGGATGCCCAATTCACCAGTGAGTTGGGATGCCCTCATGGCCAGACATGAGGAAGACATTACGGGCAGCTTCCTAGCGTAAGCCCCATTCACCAGTGCCACTCCTTAGCGGCACCCGGGCAGCTTCCTAGCGTAAGCCCCATTCACCAGTGTCACTCCTTAGCGGCACCCGGGCAGCTTCCTAGCGTAAGCCCCATTCACCAGTGCCACTCCTTAGCGGCACCCGGGCAGCTTCCTAGCGTAAGCCCCATTCACCAGTGCCACTCCATAGCGGCACCCGGGCAGCTTCCTAGCGTAAGCCCCATTCACCAGTGCCACTCCTTAGCGGCACCCGGGCAGCTTCCTAGCGTAAGCCCCATTCACCAGTGCCACTCCTTAGCGGCACCCGGGCAGCTTCCTAGCGTAAGCCCCATTCACCAGTGCCACTCCTTAGCGGCACCCGTGCAGCTTCCTAGAGTAAGCCCCATTCACCAGTGCCACTCCTTAGCGGCACCCGGGCAGCTTCCTAGCGTAAGCCCCATTCACCAGTGCCACTCCATAGTGGCACCCGGGCAGCTTCCTAGCGTAAGCCCCATTCAACATTGTCGTTCCTTAGCGGCACCCGGGCATCTTCCTAGCGTAAGCCCCATTCACCATTGTCGTTCCTTAGCGGCACCCGGGCAGCTTCCTAGCGTAAGCCCCATTCACCAGTGCCGCTCCATAGCGGCACTCGGGCAGCTTCCTAGCGTAAGCCCCATTCACCATTGTCACTCCTTTTCAGCGGTAAGCCGTTGACATTCCTATGCAGCGGTAAGCCGCTGACAACCCTATCCAGCGGTAAGCCGTTGTGACCCAATCCAGCGGTAAGCCGTTGTGACCCCCACTCAGCGGTAAGCCGTTGACATCCCTATCCAGCGGTAAGCCGTTGTGACCCAATCCAGCGGTAATCCGTTGTGACCCCCACTCAGCGGTAAGCCGTTGACATCCCTATCCAGCGGTAAGCCGTTGTGACCCAATCCAGCGGTAAGCCGTTGTGACCCCATTCAGCGGTAATCCGTTGACATCCCTATCCAGCGGTAAGCCGTTGTGACCCTATCCAGCGGTAAGCCGTTGTGACCCAATTTAGCGGTAAGCCGTTCTGGGCCTCCATCCTGGAGTAAGTCCCAACACCATGGGCCGCTCAACGCGTAATCCCCTCTTCGCTTCTCACGGACGCACCCTTCGCGATGTGATCGTCAGGTCCTTGCAACCTCTTGTTTCTCACACCGAGCATGACTCACGTGGGCTTAGAGTGAGCACTGACCCTGACAAACCCATCTGAACTACGAGGTCTTTGATCCGTGTCAAGGCATGGTACGTAGGAAGCCTCCACGAGGTTCAAGCCCACCAATAGTGGACCAAGGTCTACTTTCACGTCGGTTCACCGGCGGAAATCTCCTGAACTACGAGGTCTTTGATCCATGTCAAGGCATGGTACTTAGGAAGCCTCCACGAGGTTCAAGCCCACCAATAGTGGACCAAGGTCTACTTTCACGTCGGTTCATCGACACACCCACCCGTCGCTCTTTCACGTCGGGTCTCATTCCAGTCCAGCGGTAAGCCGTTGTGACCCACCTGAACTACGAGGTCTTTGATCCATGTCAAGGCATGGTACGTAGGAAGCCTCCACGAGGTTCAAGCCCACCAATAGTGGACCAAGGTCTACTTTCATGTCGGTTCACCGGCGGAAATCTCCTGAACTACGAGGTCTTTGATCCATGTCAAGGCATGGTACGTAGGAAGCCTCCACGAGGTTCAAGCCCACCATTAGTGGACCAAGGTCTGCTTTCACGTCGGTTCCCCGGCGAAATCTGAACTACAAGGTCTTTGATCCGTGTCAAGGCATGGTACGTAGGAAGCCTCCACGAGGTTCAAGCCCACCAATAGTGGACCAAGGTCTACTTTCACGTCGGTTCATCGACACACCCACCCGTCGCTCTTTCACGTCGGGTCTCATTCCAGTCCAGCGGTAAGCCGTTGTGACCCACCTGAACTACGAAGTCTTTGATCCATGTCAAGGCATGGTACGTAGGAAGCCTCCATGAGGTTCAAGCCCACCAATAGTGGACCAAGGTCTACTTTCACGTCGGTTCACCGAAGGAAATCTCCTGAACTACGAGGTCTTTGATCCATGTCAAGGCATGGTACGTAGGAAGCCTCCACGAGGTTCAAGCCCACCATTAGTGGACCAAGGTCTGCTTTCACGTCGGTTCCCCGGCGAAACCTGAACTACGAGGTCTTTGATCCGTGTCAAGGCATGGTACGTAGGAAGCCTTCACGAGGTTCAAGCCCACCATTAGTGGACCAAGGTCTACTTTCACGTCGGTTCACCGACACACCCCACCCGTCGCTCATTCACGTCGGGTCCCATTCCAGTCCAGCGGTAAGCCGTTGTGACCCTTTTGAACTACGAGGTCTTTGATCCATGTCAAGGCATGGTACGTAGGAAGCCTCCACGAGGTTCAAGCCCACCCGTCGTTTATTCATGTCAGGGTTCACTACCGTCCAGCATGACGTTAAACTGCACACTTACGTCCAGCATGACGTTAAACTACAATCTGGTCCAGTGGTAAGCCATTGCGACCCAACCATTTGAACTACGAGGACTTTGATCCTTGTCAAGGCATGGTACGTAGGAATCCTCCCTGAGGTTCAAGCCCAACTCCCCTCGGACCAAGGTCCAACTTCACGTCGGTTTACCGGCACCATCCCGAACTACGCGGACTTTGATTCCCTGCCACGGGGATACGTAGGAAGCCTCTTCAAGGCTCAAGCCCAACTTCACTGTCGCCCCCCTGCGATGGTCCCATTTCATTCCCCCTCCACTTCATTCATTCATCCACCACCCATCCTGATTCTCACCCGGGCCGCCACATCCCGGTGGGATCATGCCATCCACCTCCTCGCTGCTCCTAGCGGTGCATGGGCCTCTTTCCACGAGTAAGCCCCATCATATCTCTGGGTCGTTGTCCTCTGTGTACACCCCGATTCATCACCCTTTTCCCCTCTAGGGAGTTCACCACCTCGGATCCGTCCTCATTGGGCGTTCTGATCCATCGCCTTGGTAAACCTTCCAGGTGTTCCCTCATAGGGATATACCAATCTGATCCGTCCTCATTGGACGTTCTGATCACCCTCATTCTGTCTCTGCAAGACGTTAAACTCGCGGACTACCTCGTGATAAACATGAGATGCCTGAGGAAAACCTCGGATGGAACGCCTTTGGTGTAACCGTCTCTGCTAGATGTTAATCTTGCAACATACCCTGTGCTAAACACAGGAAGCTGAGGAAAACCTCAGATGTACGCCTCGGGTTCTGCACCCTTGAGATGCCCTCTTATGAGGAAGAATACAGGTTCCCCAATGTCCACGCACCCATAGATGCCCCGACATTCCTGATGTTGCCGTCTACTCCGACCGAAGGTCGCTACCATGTCAAGACCCTATGGAAAGTCTTGACGGAAGTAGTGTAATTAACCAGCATCCATGACAATATGGCACCGGGAATGAGATTCACGAACAACGTATTAAATCTATAAGGGAGACCCGGACTTGGTGACGAGTTCTGAGGAGGAATCCACAGGAGGAAGAACCGACATCCCATCATCCCGTTTCGATCAAGGAGCAGACGTCCCTGAATAAGGAACGAATGCCGCCCGCCTTTGGAAAGCGGGAATGCGGGGCAACACAGCTGCGCGTCCTCACAGACGGATGCGCGCGCCCCGGCGAAAGCGTCGGAAACAAGTACCACTTAGGGCCTTGTATGGGAAACCATGCAGGTCACCACTTTGTTGGACTAATCAAGGTGAGTCAGCACTCATGGGCCTAGAGTTGGTGTGAGATATGAAAGAGAAGGTTCAATTATTCCAAGAGTGTATAAGGACTACACAGAGCTGACATAAGTCTTATTCAGTCTGATTATAGAGACCTATGGTGTTTGAGGAGGGAGACCATGTGTTCTTGAGGGTATCACCTTAGTGTGGATTATATATATTTGGATATGGAAGAAATCTATCTCTGAGATTCATTAGAACTTTCCAGATACTATGTAGAGTTGGTGGGGTGGTGTACTTCTTAGATCTACCATCATAGCTAGACCGGGTATATGAGTTCTTTCATGTGTCATATCCGAGGAGGTAAGTGCATGACTCATCACATGTTATTAATTGAGGAAATCTAAATATTTAAGATGAAGTTACCTTTAATGAGTACCCAATGGAGATAGGGTATCAATAGGAGAGTATCCTTCATGGGTAATCGATTCCCCTGGTGTTTGTCTGGTGGCAACATGATAAGCTTTAGGAGAGCACCTGGGAGTGGGAGACTCATATGCGAGCCCAATACCCTGATCTTGTTGAGTATGTTTTTCTCTATTTTTGGATGAAAATTTTTATGGTTGGTAGAGTGTAATGACTTTTATTTTCCATTTATTACTTTTATATATTATATAGATTATTTTTGGATATAGGCATTGATACGCCGTGAGATTCTGAGGCCCGGTGTGCCCGAAATTATTTTTTGAAATATATTAAACATATCAAAATCACATGAATGAATTTTTATTTAAATAGTAGAATAAATCCTAAACATATGTCTAGATAAAAAATATGAGGGTACTATTGAGTTCAGAATGTGGGTTTTACCCTAGGTATGACATAAATTTAGAGAACGTCAGACGTTCAGATTGACCATTGTTGTGGGAGGATGTTTGAATAAATAAATCAATTAAATTAATTTATTTAGTTAAATTTACCATGAACTAATATCTATATTATAAATACGCTCTTATGTATTTTTTTGGGCTAGATGCATAACCCTAAAAATTAAGAGGAGCCATTGGAGAGCATTTCAGGAGCTTACGTGGGTGAAAGATGACTGGTTTGTGGATCATCGATTGGTGAATAATGGAACATGTTGATCTCACTAATGAAAGAGATTAATGACCATTCTTCATTAATGATTTTTAAAAAATCCAAGTAGGATGTTTGATTTTTTCAATTACATCCCATTTTTTTATGTCGATCGATTACGAATCATTTCCATGAAAAAGAATTGATTCATGCATCAATGGTAGATTTAATTGATGGATTTATTTTTTTCATTTATTTTTATTCCTCTTCATTCCTCTAAATCTATGACAAAAGATTGAGTCCTAAAAAACAAAGGCTGAGGTTCATTCTTATATCTTGTGGATTATGGATTCCTTCCTCGGTTCTTCACATGTTCATCACATGAATATTATTTGGCTCATGGTTTGATGATTACAAAGTATTTGATCATTGCATGACCATTATTCATCTAAATGGATCAATACCATGGGTACAACTTGCAATGGAGGTTGTGATTTTGAGGGCCAAAAATGATGGTGGATGACTCAAGGAGGAACAAGATCACATCTGGATGAGGAATTCTATTTCCACGATAGATATGCAATAAAGAATCATGTTGGTGTAAGATTTGGCTTGATGGTGGTGTTTTTATTGAATATCTGAACCCAGATCCCTATGATTGGTGACAAAAAGGGGTGGTCGGATTCCGATCCATGATTTTCAGCTAGAATCACGATGACGACAGTGCATGTATATGACAGGGGAAGAACTCACGGGTTATGAAAAATCATGGATTACACAACATGTAATCCAACGTTACACACTTTGTGGGACCCCCTGGTTGTGATTCTAGGATTTTAACAGAGAGTTAAATATCACACAATGTGTGACTCATGCACATAGGCTCATCATGTAACTCATAGGTTACACGAGTACAGACACGACTAGAGTACATGGACACGGTTCGGTCTACACAAGCACAACCAGATGACATGGGTATGTTTCAGGAGATCTCTACACATTGTGTAATATTCGAACATGCTGTTTATATGGAGATTTACATGTTGTGTGAGGAAGCACCACACAGGTAGATCAGGGGTTGGCTGTACACACCGTGTACCCCAAGTATATGTTGTGTAATCCCCTTTTTGAGGGTGTTTATAGCCCTTTGTATCTTTATTCTTTATCAGTATTGGTTGACTGTGTTACCTTAATCCATTACCTTGAGGGTACAATGTTTTATTATGCCCACATCTCAGGATTATGATCCCCTATAGAGGATGAGTCATAGATAATTTTCTTGGTGTCCCTCTGTGAGGATGGAGCATGACCCTCTATAATTTTTATACCCTTGGGGGAGTTTTTGGAATCAGCATAACCTCCTAGAGTAGGGTTTTGATTCTACATCTATCTAGTCATATTGGTAGGGTTCACGACATCATTGGAATATGATCCCCTGTGAAATGGGCTGATCCAAATTGGGTTTGTGGTGTCCCCCATCAGTCCTGGGTGTGATCCCCATTCCGAGTATTGAGGTATTCTAAGACCAGTGAGCTTTTTTGGGAAGGACCAAATGATTTTGACCTCTTGTATGAGTTTATTTGATGTTAGTTTAGACCATGGAGTTGATTCTCCCAAAATAAGCATTGCATTGAGAAGAATCCTATGGCTGATAGTTTGTTGTAACTGACTTGTGGCACAATGTCCTTCCTGAGTATATTTGGTATTTTATTATTATTAATTGATTACTATATCATTTTATGAGATTAATATTCTTGATGATTCATGTTTAGTACTTTAGGGGTGTCCTTATGGTTATTGTTATACTCACCCATACATGAGAACTATCTATATGTGTCATGTTTTATGCAGATGATGACCCTTTTGATGGTGTCCTGGGAGGATATGGAGTGGGTGGATCTTAGATTGAGTTTGACAGACCGAAGTGTTTTCTGAGTGGTTTCATTTGATCATAGTCCTTTCCCATGGAGTAGGTTGGACTCTCTGCAATTTTTGGTTGGGATTGTATTTGTCCCTCTTTATCAATTTTAGTACTTTACTTTTATACTCTGATTTTGGTATCATAGATGTATGACTGCATTGGTTTATGATGTTTTACATTTAAGAATTTTATGGACTTGAAGATATGTGAATGTGTATAGGTACATTATGCTAATGACTTCCATGTGTGTGATATGCCATCTCAGCACTAGTCACCAGACCCTAGCATATTAGAGGCGGTCTTGGGGTAGTCACGGTTCGGGCCCCATTGGGATAGATCGTGACATAATATGGCACTGATCCTATACCCCATAAAATGAATCGTCCATCTAAGAACCTTCAAGTGAATCATCCTCAGCATACATCTAATTCACCCCATCATTCACATGTTTTGGATTATGATACAAATTTATTTATAAAATAATAACCAAAATTAAGTATTTTAGTTAATTTAATTAAAACTGGTATATGAATTCAAAAGAAGACATTTTCTATTGAGAAGATATTTAATAAAATTATAGTATAACTGTTTTAATAGAATGTTAAAATTGTACATATATGAATGATATTTCTAACATGAATTATAATTTTTGTTTGTAAAAATTTGAAGATTTATAAATTTTGATAATTTTGATTATGCAAATAAATATAATTAGTTTTTATGAGATATAATTTTCAAGATATATGTATATATTAGATTTGAATTGTAGGTAATGATTAAATTATTATTTTTTATATAAAACTTTTATTTTTTAAAGGTTTTGTTAATAAAAATATATATATATATGAATTATTAACCATTTTTGAAATTATACACATATTATACTATGATAATAATATGAATGTTATTATATAAATTGGACAATAATTTGGTCTTATAAAATTAATATGAAATTATAGTATTTTTGTAATATAAATTATGATTAGATTATTTTATATAATTTTTAATTAAATTATAATTATATAGTGTAACTATTTTTATAATAAAGTTAAACTTATTATAATATTTAATGATATAATAACAATAAAAAAGAATCATTAAAATAAATTAAAGACTGAAAAAATGGGGGGGAATCATGAAAGGGGAGGCATAAGATTGGAGAAGGGGGTTTGATGGGTTTCTATGGGAGGCGAACGGGGGTCCGTGTGCATCGAAGGGTGTCGACCTAGGATAAGGGGAGGCGCCAATTGAGAGTCTCCTATGGGAGGTACTTTCGGGTTCGAGCCAAGACGTACTATGGATGGAGGTTGAGAAACGTCATTCGCGGATGAGGTGGAGTTTGGTCCTAGCGCTAATCTAGGTTAGGGATTCTTTTGTCTATATTTGGGGTTGTCGTGTATAGGGTTTGATCCGAGTGATGTCGAAGTAGGTGTTTTTCTTTTTATATTCTAATCATCCAGTTTTATCATCGTTCACCACTTTTACTATCAAATTTTCTTCTGTTCACCTTTTGACAATTAGTTTTATCTTATACTATGAATAGAAGATGTTTGTTTTGGTCTGTAAATGTCAATTTAATATAATTTTATATTTTATATCTCTATATGTGGAAAAATGGTTTTGATTTCCAGTTTTAGTTATCTTATTTTTTCAATTTACTGCTTTCATCTTGCATTGCAATCTTATCCTTCTTTTATTTTATTTAACACCATAGTAGTAGTGCGTGCTATTTAAAATCCTTAAATCTGTATAAAAATGAGATTGGGGGGAAGATGACTCTCAATCTAGTGGGATTACCTTGGTGTATGAATCCTCAATATGAGTAGGTCTTCCATTTTTTATGCAATTCATGTAAGGGATACTTTCTTATGATTTATGTTGTGTTTTTAGAATCTGCTATAAGGGATATATTGATTCTATTTCTTTGACTTCATTTTAGTATTTTAGTTCTTCTTCAAACATTTGATTATTATTTTATTTCAAGAAATTTTAATTTATTTTACAAATTATGTTTATATTAAAAACCACATCTTTAATTTGAAATTATTTTTTTATTATGGTTTTTTTATAAGAGGGTTTTTCTCTAATTAAAATTAATATGAATGAACCTTTTTAAGTAGAAGTTCATATAAGAACTTATATTCTTTGAAATATCTCATAAATATTATAATTCTGAATGAATGTTTTTCTTTTTTTAAATTTATGAAAGGTAATGTTATACTTTCAAGAATATGTACATATATTACATCGTATTACTATACCTATAATTATTTCAAGATTATATTTATTTATTTTTTAAGACATCAAATTTCAAGTCTATATATATATATAAATATGTTGTCCATTATTATATAATTTTAAATGAATGGGTAATTTATCATGATATCACCCAAATTTATATTAAGTAAGGAAGAATTGTTATTATTTTTAAACGATTCTCTTATAATTTTATTTTTGGCATATGATCTTGCATTCAAAATTATAATTGAAGGTTATATTCTCCTTGCTTGAAATTGTTCTAAGTAAAATTATATATATATATCGATGCATTTATGAATTATTTCATGATTTGTATGTGAAAAAAAATCATGTATATACATGGGTTAAAATTAATATCAAAATCTTATACAAGACCTTACTTGAAATTTACTCATGTATTAAATGAATAATTATGTGTTATAATTTCTTTTCTTTTTCTATCATCACATTACAAAAACAATGAGCATAGCATATTAATATTTGAAACTAAAATTATGGATTCTTCATATGTAGATAATCATTTCCATGTGTTATGTATTATATCGACATTCATTTCATTTATAATAAGTTCATGTTTTAATTTAACTTTTAAGGTTTAATTCAAAAAATAACAAGTACTTGGATATCATTGAAAATATTTTATTTTAAATGTTTCCATTACAATTTTATAATTAATTATTAAAATCAATTGTGGAAAATTTATTTCACGGAAAAAATATTAAATACCTATATATTCTATGCAAATCCTTTGTAGTAGAAGTTTTGGTTGTGATCAAACTTTTAAGTGATGTAATGGAAGTTCATCCATTTTACATATAATTATGAATATTCATTTTAAAGTAGTGAAATGTTTTCAAAATTAAAAAATCCATTGAAACTATGTATATATATAAGTTAAGCATGCTTAAAAATGTTTTTGGAAAACCCAGCGCTTGACTATTGTAAATATGGAAGGGAAATGGGGAGTGAACCCATCCTTCGCTAAGTTGGTAGGTCCAGACAGCCTTTAACGATTCAAGTGGCATGGGAATAGTTTTTTGTTTTCAGAATCTTGCGTATGATTTTCATAAAAACTCTAGATTTTGTTTAAACAATTTTGGTCGTATGTATTTTCTAAAATGATCTAGTATTTTTAAGCCGTAAGTAATTTCAAGAAGTAATTAAAAAAAGGGGTATTTATTTATGTAATTAAATTAATTTTAAAGAATATTTTAAAAAGGATTTATTAGAGGTTTTTAAACCCCTTACTGGGCATATTTAATTCTCACCCCTTATTCTAATTATCTTTCCTAGGTCACTTTGAAGTCCAATGTTTGACGTCATCGATTTAGCATGCGCGGAATCAAAGTTTGGATTTTTTTTGTTTAATTTTATTGCAACTCTGATATTTTGTAATTTTGTATCTATTATCCAGATCCTACATTGGTAAAATGTCCTCTACTATGTAATGTTTAAGGTTGGGTCCTTAAACCTGAGTATCTTGTTCCTGCAATCCCTCAATAGAGGTTTGGACCTCCTAAAAACATCATCCTTCATATCCTTCCTTATACAATCATGTTTTAAATGTTCCTTCATTGAACATACAACACAACATAGTGATTTTAAGTAACTATCCTTGTAATGGACTATTGCAAGAAATGATTCAAAAAATTAAGGCCTCCTATCATATTCAATTCTCATATTAATATCATCATTCTGAGCAGATAAAATGAATTTTCAACGTGTCTAATGCTTAGATCCACCTATACCAATATCCAGGAATAATTGCCATAAATTACTAATCTAGTTTCTTTATCCATTCAAATGGGAACTCCTACTTCGACTACAATGCTGTAAAGGATTTATAGATGCCAAAGTATCCATAAAATTCCATATATCCTTATCCACATAAGAGAAAAGGAATCTATGATAGAAAATGGGTCAAATTATATCAACCATTCATCAATATGATATGAACCTGGCTTCAGATATAAAGATCTAAAACTCCATGCCTCTTGTAATAAATTATCTGATGAAAATAGACAATGAAAGAAACCATGCCTTATTGAAATGAATTTATAATTAGAAAAACCCTTGATTGAGGAGACTCGACTTATCAAATCCTCAAATAAACTAGGTTTTGTTCCCTTTGAAAGGAAAATGTTATAGATAAGAGAGAACTTTCACATGTTTAATCTTTTAGAAATTAAATTAGGATTCACCGCTACATGCACAGTCAAGACTTTCTTGATGATTCTTCCCCTAGCTAAGTTTCTAAATGAATTCAGTGGTGGAGATACCTTAGCCCTAGATTTCGATTCATCTTACTCAATTTCATCTTTAGAATAGGGATTCAAACCTTTAGCGTTGTGAGATGCATCTTTTTTACATCCCCAACTGAATAATTTCCCTCCCAAGGGATTGAATTGGAACACAAAGGCTTGATTGTGGAAGACTGTGATGCTTCAGATGAGCCCCTCACCGATAGAAGATGAGATCCTAAGTAGTATAGTAGTACCATGATGGAAGAAATACATGATAACCATGGAGAAAATCTCAAACCTTCATCCTTCCTCTAAATAATAAATATATTTATTATATTTATAATTATATATGTTTATATATTAATAAATATATATAATTATATAATTATATATAATTATATAAAAATATATAATTATATAAATATATACCAGGGCGTGAACCATGAGTTATAGCTCATGGTCCTTAAATTTATAGAAAATAAAATAAACACAAACTGAAAATGCAGATGACATATATAGGTGTTTGAAAAACCAATGCCACAAGGATAAAAGTAAACAACTTCCCAAGAAACATGATAATATTATTCATTGATGGGATTTTACATTAACCCTACCCCATGGATGATGGCCCCTCCTATAGGTTTTGGAATTTTTTCATGTCTCATCATCCACTTGAGGATCAAAATTTTCATATGGTGGGTTGGGATACTCAGGGGGCCAAGGGTCCCATTCTCTAGCTAGACTTGAGCCCTCCGCCTTAACAGTCTTAGTACATGCAGATTGTCCATAAACATAGATTAAACCATGATCTTTTACGAATTCCTCACAGAAAACCTACTTGCTATGGATCTATTTAAGATTTCAAGAAGACGAAAATTATTTTTACTAGAGCTAGATTTAGGTGGAGTTATCTCTCTACATATAGTGACACCCCTATCATGGGTGTTAGAGAAATTACCAGTGGTCTGAGAAATTATAGGATCCCTAGTATTATGGATACCAGATTTCACCTTTACTTATAGTGTAGCCATACCTTTCCTTCCACTACTACCAACTTTAATAGCCTATGGACTCGTTTTAGAAATAACATCCCCCATGGTAGGAACCTTATCATCAAGGATACAAGCCTATACCACATCCACTTCCACTGATGGATAAATAGCTGTGAAGGAATCCAAGTCATGCCCAAGCATCATGTCACCTGCATTAGCTACAGGAAAATCCTTTGCACACTAATTTGGAACAAATACAGTCCTCTCAACCTGGGTGTTCTTAGTTTCCACCTCAATGTGATACACATTCAAATCCTGTCGCATCTTCCCAAGTTTTTCACCTCTTTTCTTTGTGAGTAGACTCCTTTAGGATGAAATGCTCCAACATTGAATTTACCCTTTGAGGAAAATTGTTACTCCCTTAGAATAGATGAATATCCTTCAAAATTTTTGTTCAATTCCCTAGTTTTAAGGAAATTCAGCCATGTCACCCAATTTCAATAGAGAAACCTCTCATTGAACCATTTTTTTTCATGCGACACACCCTGATTCCTCATAGCTTGAGTGCCAAAAGTTTATGAGGATGAACTGCATCATCCACTAACCACATCAGCTAAGGAGATTGAGTATTAGCCTACCCTGAACATATCTGAATATAAAATCTTTCCAATTCCATCTTCATCCACAAGAAATTTAAATTTTTAATTTTCCAAATGATAGAAAATATTTTTATAATTATAAAAAATAAAATTCCTATGACATTGGTTATTTGAGTGTCCAATTTAGGAACATTTTCTACAAAAAGTGAGTTTCCTCTTAAGCTCAATTGAGAGCTCAAGAATGAAACCACCAACAACAAGGAAGATGCTATCAATAAAGGGTGAACAAAATTCCTCTTTAACGAATAACACTAAAAAGTGTATATATCTAGTGTGCTCTATCTCAACATAAATTTTAATTGAAATACCCACTACATATGAAATATCCCAAAGGATTTTGGAGTGCCAGAAGAACCAACTAAGGCCCCTGATATGAATCCAAACTTGCATAATGGAGTTTTTGAACTTTTCTGGATAGAAAAGTGGATCCCAATCCTTGAACCCCATGTTTTCTAGTTTCATAGAAATGAAACAATAACCCCAATACATGGATTTAAGATCATCAAAAGGGAAAAAAATTTAAAAAACCCCCTTACTGATCTAAATCATACCCCAACCATCAAAACCCCATTCCTTTATAATCTTATTTCGAAGGTCCTCGAGCTTCCATTGATGATCATTAGGCAACGTTGTGAGTCTCTTAATGATTGATTTTTTACACTCCTCAAGGTGGTCTTCTATGATTTTGGTGATTTTCCACAATGAAGGACATAAATACATTATTATAAATTTTCCTATTCACTAAATAACATTCTACTTTGAAATTAGGGAATATATAATGATTCAGGGCCTTTTTAGGAAGGGAGGATGGAATCAAGTATCGATTCATAATCAAGTGCATCTGGGTCACATCACCTCCTATAGAAACCCCTTCTGAGATACCCATCTCATCTAGGACAACAACATTGACCAAAATACTTAAGGGACCAATAAAAACATATTTTTTATCATTAAACTCATCCAGATTAGGCTCTATGAATCCAGAACCCTAAATTCCATCATGTTTTAGATAAAGAAGATCCCAACATCCTTGATGACAATGGTAATGGATCCTGTCATATGATATATGTATTTAGTGTTGATAATCATGTAGTGGAGGGTGACCCAACCTTTGATAATGAAGAATTGAAGGAGGTTCACAACTACTAAACCAGGTTCTTTAAGGATGATCTATTTTAGTCTTTGGTATCTGAGAGGATTAAAAAAATGGTTCTATTGATTTTTTCAAAGCAAACCATTCACTAATATCTCAACATAGTGCTGAGTGAAAAAACATGATCATTGCTTGACTGGTGTTCCAGTTGGGGAATATAGCTGGGGGTTAATCCATGGAAACTTAACGACATGCAAATTTTCCTTATATAATTTTGATATTTTGGTAGATGGAATATCATGTCACTTGGTAAGGGATTCTTTCACATTATTTTTCCTTTATCTGATTTGAAGCTAAAAGCTTGGGAAATGGGATTTTTCCTTACCATACCTTGAATTCTAATAATTCAAGACTGGGACCAGCATTTCAACCCATCAACTATTGGAAACTCAAGCACTTAATTATGGATTTGGGTCCTTGGCCTCATATGGTATCTCTAGAACCCTCAAATATTTTAGGACGTAGGCTCTACTATTGAGGTCCCAATTAAATTTGACAAGGAAACCTAACATGTATGGTTTAGGATTTTTTCTCAAATTATTGAGGAGATTGACATGATTACTACTCTCACTGTAATAGTGGAACTGGTGGATGATGCATACATAATCGAGTTGCATATTGAAATTGAAAAATTACCTGATTTTTGTCAGAAATGTTGAAACATTGGGAACTCTGATGAAAAATGTCATAGTGGATTGCATTGTGATAACTGTAAGAAATTAATACATCTATTTGAGCTGTGTAAATTCAATATTCTAGCTGAAGGAATTGTTAATGAGGGAGATGACCCATCTACTAGGGGAAAGAACCTCAGAACTGGCCTGACCAAGGCACCTGAGCACACTGAAGGTAGTGATAGAGGCAAGGAAGGTTGAGAGGGGCCTCACTTTCCCTATGCTCACAATGCTATTAATTCAAAGGTTAATTAGGATTTGGGGTAGGATTATCAGTTCTCCTTTGATGATGATGTTCTTGATTCAGTATACATTCTTGATGCCTTCTTCATGGAATCTGGAAATAGAAAAGGTAAGAAACCACCCGATGGATCATTTCTAGCTCACCTGAAGAAGAAGAGTGGACCTATAGTCTAGAGGAAGCTGGGGATGGGTGGCTCTTCTTATAACAAAATGATTGATGAGAACTTTAAATCTAGGGGCCCTTGTGTCTCTGATCTCATGTCCAGATATGAAGGTACTGTAAGGGATGCTAAAATGAGCCAGACCCTGATCAGTGGGTCACTCCAATGTTGTCTGCACTAGAAACTGGTAGTAAGGATCCTATTAAACAGGTTGGTGGTTCTGTTTTCAATAATTATTCTATTTTGGATGATTTAGATGATCATATAGATTACATTGGAAAATCTAAACAAGATGTAGTGTTTTCTATATGTGGCAGTGTTACTGGTATGGGGAAGTTGGATGTCTCAGATGTAAAGGGAAATGAAACTGCTCCTGCCAATGAGTCTCCCTTAACCTATGTCTAAAAGAAGGCAAGGGAAAATTTATCTCAAAGGAAAAACATTATCCAGCTTGAAATTTTTAATAGATCTCAAATCAAGGAGGTTTTTCTTAAGGAATTTGGTAATGTGCATGGAATTGAATGAAAATTCTCAGGAAATCTTGATCTGAACATTTTATTGGAGGGTTCATAACAGGTTCAAGAACATGATTCTCGACCACTTGAGGATCCCACCCCACCAGATGGCAGCATTGATCTGCATGATAATGATGCCATGACATGGAAAAATCCCAAGACATGGAGGGGCTATCATCAATGAAGTTGGGGTGGTGGCCATCACTCAAATAAATGAATTAATTTTTTTTATCTTGGGAAATTGTTTACTCTGCATTTTGTGGTAGTGGGTTGTCATTGTTTTCTACATGCCTTATTACCTTATTTTATGTGCTTACTTTATTTTTAATAAATTTTGGGACCATGGGTTACAACCCATGGTTCGTGCTGTCTTGGTATATATTAATAAATATATATAATTATATAATTATATATAATTATATAAATATATGTAATTATATAAATATATTTTTAATTATGTACAAATATTTTTAAATATATTTATTTATAATTATCATTATAAATAAAAAATATATATTTAAATAATAATAAAATTATAATAAATATATTTAAATAATAAATATATTTATTATATTTATAATTATATATAATTATATATATATAAATAAATAAGTATAAATATATATATATATATATATCATTATATAAATATATATCATTATATAAATATATATAAATATATATAATTATATAATTATATATAACTATATAACTATATATTATATTAGGTGCTTGAGGGTACAAATAGATAAAATACACACACACCGCACACACCCAGACCCGAAAGGCAAGTCATAACCCCCCTAAGGGACAACCCACCCAACCGACCACTTTATTATATATATATTTTTGGCCTGAAGGCCCAGTGGGTATGGAGCCCATTACATGACCCATATGAATGAAATTTTGACCCAATACCCATTCTGTAAATATATATAATTATTAATATATATAATTATATAAAAAAATATATAATTATATAAAAATATTTTTAAAAATATTTTTTTATAATTATAAATATAAATAAATAAATATAAATATAAATAATATTAAAATTATAATAAATATATTTAAATAATAAATATATTTATTTATAATTATATTTATAAATACATATTTTAAATTATTTGAATATTTATTTATAATTATATACACTTCAATTTTAATTTTTTTAAATTATATTTATTATATTATTAAAATTAAGACTTTATCATTACTTTATTAGCGCTAATAAAGATTTATGTTAATCAGCGCTAAAAAATAAATGATAAAACATATCTTCATTAGTGTTATAATTTTAGCGTTGATCAAGAAACAATTTATTACTACTTTTTTAGCATTGATAAAGATGTATTTTTATCAGTACTAAAAAAACATTGATAAAGATTATCTTTATCGGTGCTTACTTTTATGGCACTGATAAAACCTCTCTATATTAGTGCTTTTGAAAGCATTGATAAAATCATTATTGGATTTTTAAATAGAAGCCTAACAGAGTCGTCCTCCCCGACACCATTCAAGCTCTTGCGGAATCGAAATGCTACTGCCACTCTTTATCGATCTTCTTGATGAATTGATCCTCTCCAAAGCTAAGGTATGTGACAATTTATTTTGTTAGCACCTGAAGATTCACTAATCTCCACATGTACACCTCCCTACCCCCATTACAACATAAGCACGCTGAATTTTCCTAAAAAATCCACAGTTATCGCACAAAACACACCCCTCACATTCCAAAATATGCATAGGATCCGATTCCTATCATTCTGTTTCTCAACACACAAAAAAAACTGATTAAACCTCCTTTGGATGACCCCTTCGAAAAAATTCATCTTTTTCCATTGATGTGCTATTTATTTACCCGAACCATATTCCCTCACTCATGGAGGTACCCCAAGATCATTCTGAAATACCCACCGAAGTCTCAACCTATCATTGATTTTTCTTTACTTCACCAGTTCATGTTGTTTTTGTTGGTTGATATCTTGATTGTTTTTTTATGACGATGGTTCATGTTGTTTGGGATTTTAGACTTATGACCATCTCTTCACTGTAGATTTCCAATCCCCCAAAAATCTATTCGATTTTAAGGAAACCCAACAAGTCTGTTTGATTTTTTAAAATTTCTACATTACCCCTATGCATATTTTATTAAATGTTTTCATAAATTTATATTTATATAAATAATTATCTTTGTGATTATTAATAACAAAAAATAGTATTTTCATGTGTATATAAATATTTTGTTAAACGGAATTTTCAAATAATTATTTTTATAACTTCAACATAATTTATAAGTAATAATAACAAACAATTATTAATAACTTTTATTATGTGTATAAAATTAATTATAAATAATTTATATATTTTTATAATAGATAATTTTTATTTTAAATAATTTTGATTATCTTGAATTAACAATTTATATAAATAATTTATAAATAATTTTTAATTTATAATTATTGTGAATTAATATTTATTTTGAATTAATAATTTTGATTATCCTGAATTAATAATTTTAAAGTAATAAATTATATAAACAATTTATAAAATTTTTTGATTACGTTGAATTGATAATTTTGATTTTGTGTATTTAAATAGTTTTGATTATGTGTGTATAAATAATTTTGATTAATTTTT
This sequence comes from Viscum album, assembly GCA_963277665.1. Lineage (NCBI taxonomy): Eukaryota > Viridiplantae > Streptophyta > Magnoliopsida > Santalales > Viscaceae > Viscum > Viscum album. The sequence continues at coordinate 1,539,105,766 of OY728135.1, read as the reverse complement.
TTATGTATCTAAATAATTCTGTGTATATAAATAATCCTAATTATGCGTATATATATATATTTTTCAACACAATTTATAAATAATAGTAACAAAAAATTATAAATATATTAAATTTTTTTAATATAATTGTAAATTTATTTTATAAATATATATATTTATGAATTCATATTTATATAATTATATATAAATAAATATATTTATAAATAAAAATAAATAAATATATAATTTCAATTATATATATATATATATGTTTATACTAAATGTATATATTTATTAAAAAATAAAATATACAATTAAAATTTATAATATATTTTTGTTTGGAATAATTGAGTATTGAAAAACTATATTTTTATTAAGGGTTATTTTTGTCATATTTCTAAAACATTTCCTTTATTTTTTGAAAATATTTTCACCAAAAAAGATGGAGAGAAATTACAATCATTTCTTTTCTTTTACTAAATTTCACATTGAAAAAAATGAAGGGAAATTAAAACTATAATCATTTATTTGTTTAACCATTTTTTAAAATTTTAAAATTTTATTTAATATATTTGTCTAAGTTTAAAGTTTATATAATTTTATTTTCTTTAAATTATAATGATATATTAAAATCAAGGTATGTGATCACTTGTGATCTATTTCTCCCCATCAAACAACTTTGTTTGTTTTTAATTTTCCCAAATGTTTTGAACAATGTGCATGCAAGAAATATTATTTTTCCTCGATCCACCTCAGTGATTCTCCATTCAATCTCTCTTTCCTTGTTTTTTTTGATTCACCCTCTCCCTCACCTTCACATTCATTCTCACTCATTTATCATTGTTTCTCACTTTGATTGAAGAGAGGTCCTAGATTTTCACCACAAAAACACTTCCTACTTATCGTGTAAGGTAGTGACTACAAATGATATGTAGACATTATTTTTGTGGTGCACATATGGTAATAGACTCTAAGTTCCAAGTATCCCTCCTTCTCCCATGGATCTAAATCAAAAAATTCTACCCATCTACTTCTAAGTCTCCCTCCCCTGACTTCCGCACTCCCTCATATCTGCATGATCTCCCTCACCCCCTCAAATGAATTGACACTTTGAAATCCCATGGTATGTGACTTCTTATTTCTCATTCAAGATTTCATCATTTTCAGGTATTATTTGGGCATTTTTAATTTTCAAAAAGGATTTTTATGACGCGTCACCTCCCTCACACAAACCTTATATGACACCACCACCACACTCTACTTGGTTATCACCTAGTTTAGCTTATCATTTAGAAGTATTGTGAATGTTTGGGTGATTGTTACTTGTCATAAATGACATTTTTCCATCGATAAGTGTCGGTTACCCAAACTTTTCCAATCCTTTTACATCTTGAGGTAATTTTGGAGTAAGGTATTTCTATCAAACTTAAAATGCGAGGTAAAATTTAGTTTGACAAACTTCTTAGTTTTTTTATTATGAGAACTTATTGTTAAATATTTTTCACTTTTATTTTCCATTTATATAAAAATTGAAAAATTGGTAGTGAAAAGTACAATATATCCACATTTAAATAACTTCAATGGAATTCTATATTACTAATTTACTTTTACTTTTTTAATACTCCTTAAATATGTTTCCAAAATTTGGGGATTGATTATATATATATTTGTAAATTTTTCATTGTTATTATTTGAGGCTTCATCCCAACCATGTGAATTGTTTAAATTTTAAGCATTTGTGAATCCCCAAATTCTTTTTTTATAATAGCTTGAGAACCCCATACCAATAATTTTGGTTTATTGGATTTATATTCATGGGTTTATTCAAACTTTGGGTTCTAAAAACCATGTGATTGGGCCCTATCAATGTTTTCATCATCTAAAAAAAGTTCAACTTTATCTCTTAAGCATCCTATCACTAAAACACCATATTTACCTCCATGTACCAAGTGAATAAATGAATAAACATCAACTAATACCTCATGTTTTACTCCTATCTAACAATGTTACAAGAACCATCTTTGATATCTGTGTTTTTCAATAGATGAAAATTTAATTAGATTCGTTGTAACTTTATAGATATCCCACATTCATTTCCTTCAATGATTTCCACCACTAAAAAACTATTTCAATACACATCATTCCATTTTTATTATATTAGAACAATGACTTCTTGTAGCTTAAATGATTCACTAATAATGAAATTTTATGGGTTCCAAGATTAGACTTTATGTGTATTTTTTTTTAAATATTAATATTACTGAATCAAATATGATGGATCTAAGTTAAAATGGATGGATTCTAATCATATGAAAAAATAGTATGAGATTGGGGTGAAAGAGTTCAACAAGTTTGAATAAAATCATTTATGTGAAACTTCTAAAATCATTTTTCCATGTTTATTCAATTGTTATTCAATACTATTTAGTCTAGAGTAGTTGAAAGAACACTTGATCTATCATAGAATATATTGAATTTATAATTGTTGGAATAAAAATAGGAAAAAACTGAATGTATCTAGTGATTGGGATAAGATTTCATTTTATAGACCATTTGATATGATTATAAGTGTGGAAAATGATGAAGACCATATCAAGAATGTGATTATTGGTGTGAATAATGATACAATGTTTTTAAGGAAATGACAATGATAGTTGAAGATGAACTTCTTGATTTCCTAATTTTTTTTGAGAAGTTAAAGAGTTGTGTAAAGATGCTACTGTATGCTGGTTTTACTAAATATAAAAATTTTTCATCCATAATAAATCTATATAATTTAAAATATAAAAATGGATGGAGTAGATCCAGTTTTATTGAACCAATTGTTCTCTTGAATGATATGCTCCCAAAATATAGTGAGCTTCCTTGCCAAACATTTGACACTAAAAGAATTATATGTTCAATGGGTATGATCTTTGAAAGAACACATGCCTATCCAAATGAATGTATACTCTTTCACAAGGAATAAAAACCAATTAAAAAACTTTCTAAGTGTGGTGCTTCTCAATATATGAAAGATGAATAGGGTCTTACTAAAGTTGTGTGGTACTTTTAAATCATTCCAAGGTTTAGGAACCTATATGGAAGTTAAAAGACAACAATAAAATTTAAATGGAACATAGGTACATTAAATAAAGATAAGAAACATCATCGCCATAGACTATCCTTAGTGGAAGAGAATTGATCATGAGTATCATGAATTTAGAATTGAGATGAGAAAAAACAAGAGCACCATAGCATGATGGTGTTATAAAAACATATTATGGTGTGAAACAAAGGCATAAAATTCATGTTTGGATGGAATATAGGAATCCATCTTGTTAACCCCAATAATTTTATGTCTAGTAGTTACATTAGGATCACCACTCGCATGCGCATTCCTATTGATGTATATTTTTGAAATAATGCTGTGCCTACGCTTAATAAAATTATTTAGTAAGAGATTAGGGTAACATTATGATATAATATCTTTATTTTGTTAAAAAACAAAATAATGAAATGATTACTTACTATTAATTAACCCCTACAAAGTGTATTAATTGTAGATGAATCCTGAATGAAATTTATATTAATGATCTATAGAATGGATCATAGAGGATTTATCACAATTATTATGAAGTTTCGTCTCAAAGATACTAAATAAAAATTAAACCTACACCCACAAAAAATGTAGGCACACATGATAAACCAATAAGCATGGGATGCGTTTATTATTCATCACGGGGAGACATCTTTTCAAGTAAATTGTGTTTGGTTATAAATTACTTGAAAATACAATTATTAATCACTTTTATTAGAAATTGCTAATTCATGAAACAATATCTGAGTGATAAAAATAAGAAATGAGCAACAAAACCAACATACCCTTACCGTAAATAAAGGATGGGGTACGTTTCACTTGGAAAAAAAGTTAATAATTCTATTATGTGACATGAAACAATAATATAATTATGTTTCTCTATTTATATGTATATTGATGAATATAAATCCAAGTCCACTTCCATCCCATGTTATGTACTATGGAAGGAGGCATATGTAAATAAATATGGGATACTTGTAGATGGAAAACACATAAAGTGTAAAAATTATATATAAGTATGACATAATATTTTTTTTATTTAAATTATTATTACATAATAATGATTGATCATTTTATTATATTTTTTTATCTAACTTAGACACAAGAATAATCATATGCTTTAACCAATGAAAAACTATTATCGGTGGCCTTGAAGAAGCTTGAACAGTATGGCCACATCAGAGGTGTAGGTTTTAGGGTGTCACCCTAAAAATATTTTGAGAATATATATGAATAGGGGGATAAAGATAAGAAAATGTAAGAGTTGTAGGAATTATTAGATTCACTTTAAGAAAAACTTAATTGGTAGTCAGAATTTTTAGAAAATCTTATGGTAAGGAATCAAATAGAGGAAACAACATAAGAACAACCACTACATGAGGACCCCCACCCCCACCATCTTTGAGGTGATCCATTCCCCTAAAAAAGTTATGTTGGAAGAGGTAATAAATATTTTTAGAATTGTTTATATAAAATGTGAATCAGGAAGACACTAATACCTTTCCTGTATTGATATTCTATAGGGAGAAAATGATTGTGATTTATATCTATCAATACCCTCCCATCAACTTTTTGTGAGAGGTACCATGTACAATATCAAAGGAGATATTCTTAATAGAAAACAAATTCCCATAGGTAATGTGAGAGTGGGGATTAATGTAGCTCAATATTTGAGAACTGAGTTACTTGTTCCACTTAATGATGAAAATATTTACATAGTTGAGCAAGATATTGGAACATTTATAGCATGGCTATTAGATATTGTAAAAAAACATGTTGACAAGTTTTTATTAATTTCTAATTTAATTTTCATGAACAAAATTTAACAATTAATAACAAAAATTATAAACCGTTGAATGTTATTACATATAGAAAAAGGGAATGGGTGAAATGGATGTTCGAATCAAAATTATCTAAAGAATAAACCAAGAAATCAAAAATATATTCATAAATTACCCTTACCCAACCCATTCAACTTACAAATTTACTAAAATTAAAGGTTTATATGGATACAACGTTAACAAGTGGTTCTATAACCACAATTTATTTTGAAGAATAGATATACATAGAGGCCATTACAGACTATATTGGTTTTGAGAATGTAAATGAAATCCTTACGCATAAATGGTTAGGAGTCTCAGTTGTAACTGTATATATAAGGTTTATTTTCATGGTTTGTGTGTCCAATAGATGATCTACTATGTTAACTATGAATTAATATAATTAATATTTTTGTAGGTATATATATCAATACTATTTAAAGGGAAAACCATATGAATAGAAATTTTCACTCATTATTCCTCACTTAAAATCTAAAAAATAATCCTTATCAGAACAAAATAAATATGAAGGAATAGTGTACAAATTGGACACAATGTTTGAAAGAAAACTTACAGATGATAGACTCTTCTTAATACCCATGATGTAGGGGTAAAAATTTACTATTTAGTCATATCAATTATATTTTCATTCATTTGATTACTTATTCCTTTTTATTTTTAGCCAGTATTGGCTACTCATTGCAATAAATTTGGATACTCCACATATTTATTTTCTAGATTAAATGAATGGATACCCAAAAAATCGACCACATGTGATGACATTTATCAATCTGAAATATACTTAATGAAACATTTTAAATCTAAACTTCAAGTTATAAATTTCATATTATGTTTTAATGAAAATTATGTTTTGATAAGGCAGTGTTTAAATATCATCAAAATAATGGAATAAGTACAATCCTTGAGAATAAGGATCCTATATACTTCTATAAGTGGATAAGTATTAGAGTATGTATAATAATATCTCACTATCAAAACATATATCAAAACAAATTACTTATTTTTTCTCTATGTTTTTGTAGTGTCTGAAACAAACTAATGAAAAATATTATGATTATTATGTATGAAAATTTATGAAAGATATCATATACAATCAAATAAATAGCTTCCTTGAAGATGTATTTTCAAATATAATTACAATTTCATTTAAAATATTTATTAATAAATTTTTATTAATATTTTTACAATAATACCATGACCGTCAACATTCCTCATATCCCAACTAGGGAATAAACTTGTTTAGAAATGAATGGCCATCATACCTGGTAGAAGAATGTATATATAAATCATGAAGATGTGACTAGTTGATTTTATCATCATTTTATGCCTATTATGACTCAAAGTTTATGTTTTTAGTTTAAAATTGAAATTTTAGTTTAAAACATAGGTTACATACTTAAAATTGAGAAAAAAGATTCTAATTGTTTTTATACATTATTATAATGATCTAGAAGTCATTTTTGACATATATGAATCATCCAAACCTAAATATGATACATAGTGTGCCCGATATGACTCAAAGTGTCCATTATCAGTTTAAAACTGACATTTTAGTTCAAAATGCATGTTAATCACTGAAAACAAAGAAAACATTTTTTTATTGTCTTGATACATTAGGAAAACGATTCATAAGTCATTTGTGACATGTAAGAATTAGTCTCACATCAAACCGACACATGATGATACTAGAATGACTCAAAGTGTGTTTTGAGTTTAAAATGACATTTTAGTAAAAATGACAAGTGGCATACTCAAAACTGAGAAAACATGTTCATATTTTTATATACTTTAATAAAATTATCCATAAGTAATTTCTAAAAATTGGAATTATCTGCACCTCAATATGATGCACGGTGAGACCTATATGACTCAAAGTGTGTATTTTTATTTAAATTTGACCTTTTATTAAAAAATACAACTGACATGACCAAAACCAAGAAAACACATTTATATTGTTTTTATACTTTAGTAAAATTTTCCATAAGTCATTTTTGATGTGTAAGAATGAGCTACACCTCAATCCTATACCTGGTGTGCCCCATATGACTCAAAGTGTCCGTTATTAATCTAAAATTGTCATTTTAGTTCAAGACATGTGTAACTCACTAAAAAATAATAAAATACACTTATATTGTCTTTATATTTTATAAAAGTGATTCATAAGTCATTTTCGATATGTATGAATTAGTCTCACATAAAACTGACACATGATGTGACCGATATGACTCAAAGTGCATGTTTTCCATTTAAAATGACATTTTAGTTAAAAAAAGAAAAGTGACATACTCAAAACTAATAAATAAAATTAATATTATTTTTATAATTTAAGAAAATGATTTATAAGTCATTTTTGATGTGTAAGAATTATCCACACATCAATCTGATGCATGGTGTGATCGGTGTGACTCAAAGTCTGTCTTTTTATTTAAAATTGACATTTAAGTAAAAAAGACAAGTGACATACTCAAAACCAAGAAAAAACATTTGGAATTTTTTATACTTTATTAAAACAAACCATATGTCATTTTTTATGTTTAAGAATCATCCACACCTTAATCCGATACAAGATGTTCCTGGTATGACTCAAAGTATCCGTTATCAGTTTAAAATTAACATTTTAGTTTGAAACACGTGTTAATCACTAAAAACCAAGAATAAATGCTCATGTTATCTTTATAATTTAAGAAAATGATTCATAAGTCATTTGTGACATACTTAAATTAGACTCATGTCAAACCGACACACAATGTGATCGATATGACTCAAAGTGTCTATTTTCAGTTTAAAATGTTATTTTAGTGAAAAAGACAAGTGACATACTCAAAATTGAGAAAACATATTTAGATTGTTTTTATACTTTATTAAAATGATCCATAAGTCATTTTTTATTTTTAGGAATTAGCCTCATATCAATCTGATGCTCGGTGTGAACAATATAACTCAATGTGTATCTTTTTATTTAAAATTGACATTTTAGTAAAAAGGAAAAGTGTCATAATCAAAACTAAGAAAATGTATTCATATTATTTTGATAATTTAGGAAAATAATACATATGTCATTTGTGATGTGTTGTAATTATCTTCACCTCAATCCAATATATGGTGTTTCTGATATGACTAAAAGTGTTCATTATCAGTTTAAAATTGAAATTTTAGTTCTAAATGCATGTCACTCACTAAAACCCAAAAAAATACTTGGATTTTATTAATAATTTAGGAAAACGTTTCATTAGTAATTTTGGATGTTTAGAAATAAGTCTCATGTTAAACCGACACACGATGAGACTGCAATTACTCAAAGTGTGTGTTTTTTGTTTAAAATGTCATTTTCGGAAAAAACACAAGTGAAATTCTCAAAACTGATAAAAAATATTTGGATTGTTTTGATACTTTAGAAAAATGACCCACAGGTCATTTTTGACATGTAGGAATTAACCAAACCTTAATCTGATGCGTGGTGTGACCGATATGACTCAAAGTGTGTATTTTTTTTTAAAATTAATATTATAGTAAAAAGACAAGTGACATACTCAAAATTGAGAAAATTCATTTGGATTGTTTTCATACATTAGAAAAATGATACATAAGTTATTTGTGATATTTAGGAATCTGACTCACCTCAATATGATACACGGCATGCCCAGTATGACACAAAGTGTCTGTTACCAGTTTAAAATCGACATTTTATAGTTCAAAACATGTGTCACTCACTAAAAACTAAGAAAAAAAATGCTTTAATTGCCTTGATAATTTTGGAAAATGATTGAAAAGTCATTTTTGATGTATATGAATCAGTATCATGTCAAACTAGTGCATGATGTGACCATTAAGACTTAAAGTGTGTGTTTTCAGATTAAGATGACATTTTAGTAAAAAACACAAGTGACATACTGAAAATCAAGGAAGCTCATTCAAATTGGTTTTATACTTTATGAAAATGATCCATTAATCATTTATGATGTTTAGGAATCAAATTAACCTCAATTTGATGCATGATTTGTCTTGTATGACTCAACGTATGTATTTTTATTTAAAAATTATATTTAAGTAACAAATATAAGTGACATACTCAAAATTGGGAAAATGCATTCAGATTATTTTGATACTTTAGGACAATGATACATATATAATTTGTGATGTGTATGAATTTGTCTAATCTCAATACTATACATGGTGTTCCTAGTATGCCTTAAAGTGTCTATTATCATTTTAAAATTGACATTTTATTAATTTATTGTTTCATATTTATGTTTAATTTATTTCTTTATAGTATTACTGACATAAGAATTATTTTATTATACAAGTGAATTATTTTTCCTAAGTTGGGTAGGTTTTTTCGGCAACTGATACCATAATTAGGCTTTCTGAGATAGGGTCGGGTGATAAAGACAATGAAACCATTGATTTTTTTTAGTTTTTGTGATCAATTGTACTTTATAATGTGATTTTAAAAAATAATTTTTTAAACGTATATAACATAGTGTTTTTTTGTATTTGTGATGTAATTTTTATTTTAATTAAATTATTAATTTTCTATATTTTTTATTTGCTGCTGCTGCTATCTATATTTGTTGCTTGTTTTTTTTTCTATAGTGTGATTTAATATCAACAACACACTACCACAATATGGATTTTATAAGTGCTATTTATAATTCTCATAAAGGATACCGTTTATCAGTGCTTGAAATAGAACTCATAAATGAGACCCTTTATTAGTATGCTAACCTAACATTGATAAAGGACCACATTTAACAACACTTTTTTTATCGCTAATAAAGGGGACTAGTTTTAAAGGCACTAAGGATAACAATGCTTTTTTAGCGCTATTAATCACTTTTTCTAGTGCTGTCTTTAGCCCAATCTGTAGTAGTGATCCCTAAAGGGGCCTCTTTATGGTTAATTTTTTCAAACTTTCTACAACATTCTTACTAAAACACATGCTATAGTAACTATTATAGTGTGACCCACTACCATCATTCCATTATAGTATTTGTTATCACAACCAAAAAATAAAGATCGTCATAACCCTGTATTTTTGAAAATAAAGTGCTAACTTTCACTAGTGCTAAAAAGCACTGATAATGGGAAAAATTTTATTAGTGATAACACTACTTAAGAAAACAACCATTATTAGCACCATAAAAGGGTTTTTTCAACATTAAAAATCATTTACATTCTAAGTTACTTTAAAAATGAACGACCTTTATTGGTGATAAAAAACGATAATAAAGGTGGGTTCCTTTATGAGCACTTTTTTTAGCACTGATTATTTTCTTAAAGTTTCAAGAAAATCAAAATTCTTTTACACAATTTTGTGTATGTGAAGTGCATTTTAAACTAAAATTATACTTTTAACCTAGAAACATTAATTTTAAGTCATATCGGAAACATCATGTATTAAATTGATGTGAGATCAAATCCTACACGTCACAAATGAATTAAAAATATTTTTCCTAAAGTTTGAAAATAATCTGAGCTCGTTTATCTGTTTTTCAATGTAACACATGACTCAAAAGTCATTGATTATGTGAAATGTTTAATTATTTATACAACTCTTATTTACTACTAGTATTGCAGTTCTGTTGAAACTTTGACTTTAAAATATCACCATCCACTACTTTTTAGTGGATAGTGGGTGGCAGCCATAGAAGACCGACCACTATAGGAGACCTGCAAAAATTGTTTGGTGCCGTGCGTTGATGACTTGAAAAGGGTGGTGCCACTGGAGATGAATCACTACAGAAGTTGGTGACTACCTGAAGAAATTTTGAAGCAGCCATTTGAATTTGGTCCTCCACTCTGGCTATAAATATATGGGCTATTTTTTTTGTGAGTGGAGAAGTGGAAAAATCTGGAGAATTTGTAATACGTTTATTCCCATTTGAATAATATAATTTGCTATCTTCCCTATAGATGTAGGTCATCCAACCAAACCATGTTAATTTGTGTGTGTCCCTCATTCTACTTCGAACTTGTTTCTCCTGTTCTTGGTGTGAGATTATGAGAGTGTGAGTCTTACGCCCCAATAAAATGGTATCAGAGGTTTTTTTGATTACCTAGAACGAATAACCCCATATCTACAACCACTTGCTGTTTGTGCTTCATATTGGAAGCTGGTGTATGAATCTGGATATGTCCCAATGGCGACACTGCTGTCCTCTTGAAGCTACCAACTGTAATCCACACTCCCTATGAGTACCTGTATTTGTCCACACTTACTACTTGCAGCGGTGTCAAGAATTTTGGATCTACTCGTGGCTGGAAGCTCGTTCGAACCTGTTACTTTTGTGGAAACTTTGGTTTAATCCCTCTTCAACCCTCCTCAGTATGTCTTTTTTCCCTCTATTTTCAATTATAGTGTGTAACCTATAAATTTGGGAGGTTTTGAAATATTTAAAACAATTGGGAAGATAAGGGTGGTATGAAAAGGCATAGAAGAAGGGAAAGATAATGAAAAAAAATAAAGGGACATGTTTCTTGAATTTTTTAAAACATGGAGGTCAAAAAACCAAAGGGACTTTTGTGTTTTCCCATGTTACATAGAAGAAAAAATTAGGGAGGGAATGGGGGATTGTTTTTTTATTTTTTTATGTGTGGGGGCACATGAATTGGACATGACCCAACTAAAAATAAATTTATAATATTACACAATTTGAGTTAGGCATTTGTTTTAGTATTTTTTTAACAAAAAAAATATTTGGAAAGGAAATTAGGCATTCATTTGAGATTCGTTTTGAAAAATTAAATAGTCAATTTCATAATTTTTGACTATTTCGGATTCATCAGTGGTATCTATTTTTGGAAATTATGATCTGTTTTTGTGATGGAGAATTCTGACACTGAAAGTAGTTTGGTACCGCCCTAGGAGCCCCAGGAGTCTGTTCCAGCTACACTTGCCAGTATTGAAAATACTTCCAGACATAAAAGTATGGTGTGTAGTACCAAATTTGAGGTGGATAAGTTCGATGGGATAAAAAATTTTAACATGTATAAATGTGAAGTTTTGGATATTCTAACTCAACAAGAGTTAGATATCACCATGTAAGAAAAACCCACTAACATCTCCGATGGTGATTGGAAAAGACTCAACTGTCAAGCTTGCAGTACGATCTGACTTTGTTTGGATAAATATCATAAATATAGTGTGATGTGGTAAAATTCAACAAAAATTTTGTGGAGTATTTTGGAGAATAATTATATGGCCAAAATAATTGAAAATCGGTTGCACCTGAAAAATAAATTATTTAGATTTCAGTACAAGCGAGGTATGTCTATGACTAAGCATCTTGATTCGTTTAATAAAATTCTGGTAGATTTGAAAAGTTTGGAGGTAACAATTAGAGATGAAGATAAGGATTTGGTATTTTTGAACTCTCTACGAGGGAGTTATGATCACCTTACCACGACATTTCTTTATGGTAAGGATAATGCAAATTTTTTTGATGTATCAAATTCCTTAGTTATCAATGAGTATATGCAGAAGGACAAGTATGACCATTGAGATTATGCATTGAAGGCATTGATGATAATTAAAGTATGGTAATATGATAGGAAATCCAGAAGATTTAGTAGAGATGAATCATGATTGACGTGAAAAGGTGATTCCAACTTTAGTTGTTCATCAAAAGAAGAGTGTGCCTACTATCATGAAAAATGGAACTGGAAGAAGGATTTTCCCAAAATTGGGAATTCAAAGGCAAATGTTGTAGAGAGAACCGAAGATGTTGAAGATACTTTCCTCTTTTTCTGGATAGTCAACCATTTAGAAGGTTGGATTCTTGATTTAGGTTTTTCATTCCATATGTTTAGGAATCGAGATAGGTTTTCAAACCTCAATGAGTCAGATGAAGGTGTGGTGTTTATGGGAAATAACTACCCTTTCCATATGAGAGGTATTGGAATGATATAGTTGAAGATGCATGATGGTAAAATTCAACGCCTTACATATGTGAGATATGTACCATAATTGGAGAAGAACATCATATTTCTTGGAGTTTTGGATAAGCTTGGTTATTAGATAACTATTGAATATGGATTCATGAAAATTATCCACAGTGCACTCCTTGCGATTAAAGGTATTTGAAAAGGTACATTTTATTATTTGAATGCTGAGACTGTTACAGGTGTAGCAGTGACATCGGATAAGAGTATCACTATTGGTAGAACACAAAGGATTATACGAAGACCTTCCAGGTATAGAAAATCTCTTAGTTATTCTCTTTCTATGGTTGAAGATGGTGTTCCATATTCCTATCGAGATGTTTTGGATAGTAAACAAATGAACTAGTGAAAGTATGTTATTAAAGAAGATATGAATTCACTACATCAGAATATGATATGTGATCTTGTTCCTCCTACGAAGGATAAGAAAGATGATACTTGGATAAAGTTCCAACATTCTTTGGACTTGATCAATATGAATCAAACTTGATATGCCTATGGGTATCAGGAAAGCAACAATAGGAAGAAAGATTTGTTTCAATAGTAGCATGAAAATTTGTTTAAGTTACATGATCATTTGTTTGAGAGACAACATGGTGATATTTTTAGTCAAGGTGGAGACTATTGAGACTTTTATAATAAAATATCACCATCCACTACTTTTTAGTGGATGGTGGGTGATCTCTATAGAAGAATGAATGCTAGAGGAAACCTACAACAATTTTTTGGTGCCGCTCGTTGATGAATTTCAGAGGGTGGTTCTTCCGGAGATGACTCAATGCAATAGTTGGTGACCGCCTAAAGAAATTTTGACGTGGATATTTGAATTTTCTTCTCCACTCTAGGTATAAATATAGGGGCTATTATTCTGTGAGTGGATAATAGGAAAAAACTGTGGAATTTTTAATACGTATATTCTAGTTTGAATAAGAGAATTTGATGTCTTCCCTGTGGATGTAGGTCATCCAACTGAACCATGTTAATTTGTGTGTGTCCCTTGTTATTCTTATTCTTTGTTTCTTATATTCTTGGTGTACAATTATGATAGTGTGAGGCTTCCACCATAATAATTTCATAGGGTGTCATATCCACAAGGAATGATAATTGTGAATATCCAAACAAAATTTCAAAACATATCACTGAACATAGTAGACATATATTATTTTAAATATAATTTTTAATTGTTGAAATAATTGTTTCTTTTAATTAAAGACAAGATGAACATGGAAGTTTATCGAGTAGTGAGAATGGAAATTGAGAAAGATGATTATGGAAGATACAAGGAACAATGCCAAGGGGAATTATACTCTAACTGGTTTAAATGTATTTATTCATTCATAGTAAATATATTGAATTCTATTCCTCAAAAATAAGTTGAATAACCTCACTCAGCATGAGGTTAAACAAGAAATTTTAGGATTCTTAGAGTTCTATACTTTAAGAAACATAAAAAAGGAATGAAGTTGAAAAATTGTTGTTGGAATAAATCTTGCTAAAATATTTTAACATTGTTGAAATTTAAATCTAAAAGAATGTAATCATGTTTAATCTCACTGAATGTCGATAAAGTATTAAAATTTTGGATGAGAAGCATTATTTTTTATATATATTAAGAAATTATCTTACTAATAAATTCTTAATTTTGAAGAAGATAAATGTGAAGAAAAAAAAAATAAAAGTAATAGATTGAAATCCCTTGAGAACCAAATTTAGCCTAGAATCATATCAAATTCAATACCATTCAATTTCAATTAAAACTATTCAAATAAAATACACGGGAGAAGAGTTCTCGCTGAAGTAATGTTCTCAAAGAGTGCTGCTATGCTCCTTGATCTCCTCCATGTCTCTTGTGTTTTGTCTCGATCCCGTCTGTGTGACTCTATTAGAATGTACAAGTGTCTCAATCTTCTCAGAATTTATTTTATTATTGAAAGGCTTTTCACATACATTTTTAACCGACTTCACTCAGTCTACTCTATTTCATTGACCATGTGATGCTGGTAACAAAATTTTATCACTTCTATATGACTTTCTAGAGCCTTTCTAATAACCTTGATTGATCTATGTAAGAACACATGGGAAAGCATCTCTATCCCAATTCTACAAAACAAAAACATAAAAAAATTAATAAACTATTACTAACATTATTTATAAAAAATATAAATTTTATAATTAAATATAATTTTATTATCATTATTAAAATATTAACAAATAAATTTGCACATAAACTAATTATCATTCTTTTTATTATTAAAATAGTTATATATTTTTAAATATATATATGATGATGATTATTATTATTGTTATAATTATATATATTTATTATTATTATTATTACTTTTTATTATTTTTTAATTTAATTTTTTATTCATATTTTTCTTTTTCCCGCAATGAGTCTTCTATTCCAAGTGTGTGTTCAAAATTGGTTTCATCCTTCCTTAGCACAACAGAGATGTGACATTGGGTGGATTAGGGACTCTGTGTCATGGGGAATATCCTCCATTAGCAATAGACCTCCGTCATATTTAGATATAGATTTTAAATTGGTTTCATCATTGATATTATCTTGGTATTAGTGGGGACAATGTCGGTCGACCCCGACTCAGCTCATCAGTGGCATCCCCTACATTCAGTGGTGGATAGAGGAATGGTGGATCAGTTGAT
The DNA here is from genome assembly GCA_963277665.1 of Viscum album. NCBI lineage: Eukaryota > Viridiplantae > Streptophyta > Magnoliopsida > Santalales > Viscaceae > Viscum > Viscum album. The sequence goes on along the minus strand of OY728135.1, from coordinate 1,539,090,262 downwards.
GCAATGATAATAGGCATGAGAGGATGGGGGTAGATTCCATGCCCAAGTGGTAGCAGACACCATTGGTAGATGTAACAGGACCAGTAGATGGGGGCAACGGTGGATCTGCTACACTATTACAGATAAATTGAAAAGTAACAAATGACATTATAAAAAATATTAAAATGTTAAAATAAAAATATTAAAAATTAACAACTTATTCAATTAATTATTTAAATAAAACTAAAATTAAAAGTTGAATTAATAAAAATTTAAATATACGGAATAATTAAATAAATTAAAATTCTATTTTTTAAGAATTAAAACTAATTATTAATTAAAATTGTAAAATTAATATAAAAATACATTTGAATACAAAAAATTGAAGTTTCAATATTTAAATAAAAATATAATGAAAAAATATTTAATTTCAAAAATATTTATAATAAAAATAAACACTTAAAATTAATATTATAAATTAAACTTATAAATAAAATAAAAAGGAGAACTATTTCAACAAAAATAATATTTCAAAATGTAAAAATACAAAATAAAACACAAAAAATGATAAATTAATATTTTTAACCACCAAACTACTTAAGTACAATTATTTAACATATAAATCAAAATTAATTAATTAAATGAACAAAATATTATTTAAATTATTTGTAAAAAAACAAATTTTTAAAGGCCTCATCAAATTTCCCCATACATAATCATTACTTCTCCTAAAACAATTACTAACCGATTTTAGTTGGAAATAATAAATTTCAAAATCAAAAAACTGTAATTCTAAATAGAATTGTTTCAAGAAAAATGATTTTCCCCAATGAATCCTTTTAAGCAGAAAGTGTGGATACCCTCTCAAATGAAAGTGGTTTTAGTGGAATATTTAATTACTTCTATAATAAAATTATTGGTGTAGAATTTCTTTTGAATTGAATTAAACTAACATCAACTTGCATTTAACTAAGACTTCCAAACATTTCTTTTCCTCCAGATGAGAAGACACACATAAATTATCACTCAAATAATTGGAAATAATTGAATGGATGAGTAGGTTCAATAATTACATAGAGTAATAAATAACTCATCCAACATTTTTAGCTTAAAGAATAAAAGAATAAGGAAAACAAGCTCAACTCGGATTAGGTTTTTTGTTTCATAGCTAATGTAAATTCATGTATTATAAATTTCATTCAATAAAAAAGTTTCAATTAAATTATAGTTGTATAACCTTATCTTAAAAAATTACCATGAAAAAATAATTTCAAGAGGAGAGGAAATGATTTACTCAATTAAATTCATGGGTTAACTAAGAATAACCTATTCAAAATGGTATCATAATTTTCAAAATTTAGAAAAATTTTGACTCACTAAAAGTGAAGAAAAAAACTTGAAAAACAACCAATTTTGAAAAATTATTAAGGTATTTTACATGTACACATTAAATCAAAAATTAAACCAAATTAATAAGACCCTATCCCCACACTTAAAATCCAAATTTATCCTCAAAGTTTAATTCAAAGGTGGAAGAAAAACAATTAGACTTTTAATGTTCAAAATAGGTTTTTCAATTTAATAGTTTAATGACATGCTAAAAGATCTCAAATTAGTTCAAATAATATTATTACCACAATAAATATTTCACAATAGATTAAAAATGTACATGCGTTATCTTTGATGCACAAACATATAATTTGAATTGAATTCAAAAAGCATCATGTAAAACATTGTGTACATTGTGAAGAGGGTGTTAGAAAGTTTGAAAATTTGTTTCAATTAGATTTTAAATGGAATAGAAAATATTATTCTAAACACCCAACTAAGAAAAAAACATTCACTTAAACATATAGAACCATGGGTGTCACTCCCCAATACTTAATTTCAATTTGTGAATAAATTTAAAAGCATAGAATCTCAATTTTAATAAAACAATAACATAAATCAAAATAATAAAATTGAGAAAAATGGAAAAAAAGAGATTAAAATAGATCAATACATTGATTAACGAATCTTCCCATTCATAGTTAATCCAAAAATATATCTTCCCTATTTCCCATGAGTAAAATTCTCTGGTTGATTTTTCTTTAGTTCTTATATAATGAAAAATTTTAACATAAAAAATCAATAGATGAATCTTATAAGTAATGAAAATCTAAAGGTTCAATTTTGGAAAATTTTTCCATTGAGGCTCTAGAATTAAACTTTGTATTGGAAATTTAAAGTAAAGTTTAGAACTCTTCTCTTCTATTAACACCTTAGAAACTACCTTCTTTAAGAAAAATTACTAAGAAGACTAGGAATATAAATTGAGCAGAAACAAAGAACAAATGATAGAGAATGAAAAAAATTTATTCTTAAGGAAAAAAAACACAGAAAGGCCATGGGTCGACTCCCATGAAGTACTGAATTTAAAGTATTCAATTAGACTTTCTTAGAGACTAACTATAGTCACTAGGTGGGTGTACTTTTTTATCAATGAACCATAAAATGTGTTTTTTACATTTATTTTTAATATAAAAATTAAATTTATGGGAACCTGAACCATTAAGGGAACACTTGAATCCCTTCACAGCTACAAAAATTCCTTGGAACAACCCCTTTTCAATTGTTGATAGATTTCTTTCCACTTCTATAATTGTTCTATAATTATAAAAGTTCAAACCTAGAAGAAGGGAAAACAGTAAATGGGGTGATATAAGGGGTGGGAATAATTATTTAAGGGTTTTCTCTCAACTTCCAACCTCAAAATATCCATAAAAGGGGTGTAATAAACTGAGTTTAGGAAAACAAGCTCTAAAAGAGTTTTCTCATGTTCAATTTGAAATGATTATAGAATATTTTAAATTAGTTCAGATTCCTCTTCCATTTTTATCCCAATTGTGAAAATAAAATATACATCCCTAGTTTTGAATTTATTAAACAAATGAGTGTTTGATAAATGATAAAATTCATCTAATTCAACCTCCCTTAAAACAAACTCCACAAACAGAAAATCACAATCATCATTTTTTACCACTGTTTTTGTGATAGTTTCTTTAACCACAAATATTTTTGTATGAAACTTGGGGATTTGAATAGAGTGTCCATACTCCCTAAATTAATATTCCATGAATTCAATTTCTACAAGTCTTTCTTGAGAAAGTGAAATAATTTAATCTCTATGAAATTTTTTCCTAAGGTCACTATTCTATTTTTTTTTCTAATTCAGCATCATGAGAATATATCCAATAAAAATTCACTCAAAACAATTTATCAATTTTTTTGACATTAAGACCAATTTTTCATAGAGTAACTTAATAAGCATCATCCTCATTATCATATATTTCAAGAATCATTTTTAAAAAATATTGTTCCATTAATCATAAGAGATTTTTTTTTTATTTTTAAAATATATTTTTCTTGTCATTTATTCTGTTTTAGTTTTTTTGTGATTTAAAAATTAGTTGCATGAATCCATTCTGTGATAAAGACACCAAAAATTTTACATGTAATTCATTGATTACCTGATCAGTTTAATTATTTATATAATTCCTATTTACTATTGGTATAGTATTTTTTTGGGTTTCAAACCCTGAGGGAAGGGAAATTGTGAATATGAAACCAAAATTCAAAAAGAAATCACTGAGAATAGTGGATCATTATAATTTTTTTAAATTTACTTTCTAATTGTTGAAATAATGATTTCTTTTAATGAATGAAAAGATGAATGGGGAAGTTTATCAAGAAGTGAGAATGAAAATTGAGAAATATGTTTGAGGAAAATGCCAGGAACATTAACTAGGGGAATTAAACTCTAACTTGTTTAAATGAATTTCTTATTTTATTGAAATTATATTGAGTTATTGTGCTAAAAAATAGGGTTAATAACTTCCCTTTCCAGAAGATTAAACATATAGTTTAATGATTCTAAGAGTTAATCATTTAAAAAAACATAAAAAAGTAATGGACTTGAAAAATTCTTGGAGTTCATGTCCTCTTCATATTGGGGCTTCTCCGTTGTCACCAACGGAGCTCGATCATATTCAGATCTGGGTTCAAAAATGGTTTCATCATAGACAATGGATTGGTATTAGTAAGGGAAACATTGGTTAGAATCAGCTTAGCTCTTTAGAGACACCCCCTTCATTTGAAAACATGACTTTAGACCACCATCAACCAGCAATGCGGGAATGCAGAGCTTCAATATCTGTAAATGGTGGTCTTCATGTGACGAACTTAAACCATGGTGGTAGGAGATCAGGTGAATCTAGTGTTTGATGGTGGTAGTGTCCTAATTTTGATGAAACTAGGTGTAAGGGAATCCACTAGTGGCCCTGATTCAGGTGGTCGCGGTAAAATTCAGACCCTAAAGACATAGATTCAGGGTTATTCAGGGGGTGAGATTCAGACTTGCAAGGAGGTGCGATCATCTCTTTTGGTGGCTTCAAATAGAGCTAGACAGTAGAGGTGGAGTTCAATAGTAGAAGGAAAGGACTAGTAGACCTGTGGTGGAAGCAAAGAAGAGGGAAGGGTTTGATGGTACATGTAGATATGCTGGCTGAAGCAGGGGAGTGTAGAAGTTTTTTATGTAGGTTTTTTAAAAAAATATTTTAAAAAAAATGCATAGGGTAAAAATATTTTTAAAAATAAGCTCTAAAGGAGGTAGTGGCACTATCGCCTTTTGGGTCATGTTGAAAGGTGTCAACCCCGTTGCCACCTTTCTTTTAAAACCCCAAAAAATTACAATTTTTTGTATTTAATATTTTTTATTTCTATTTTGCTTATATATATATATATAAATAAAACAAAATTTTCAGCAAAATTTATCTGTTTTTTAATATCCAGCAGTAATTCTATTATATCAATCTGGATTATTATTGAAGCTTTCACCTGGGGCTCCATTTTATAAGAGGGCTTAACTTGGAAATCATGTTGCATTTCAGATGTGGGATTCTGGTTCTCCCTTTCCTACGCGGAACATTCTGCATTTCCAATGTGGGATTCTATTTCAAGTACGTGACTTTGAAAGCCTATAAAATATATACTATAATACCAAAATAAATGAAACTTAAAACATGGATTAAACATTTAAAAAAAAGTTAAATTAAAAAAATTCCTAAGAAATGTTGATGGAAAATAATTTTAAAGTGTTCAAGGACACCTACTTGAAACTTAAAAATGTTTTAAGTACGCAACTTTAAATGCCTATAAAATAAAAACTTTAAGACCAACATAAATGAACATAAAACATTGATTAAACATATAAAAAATAGTTGAAAATAAATTGAATTTCATAAATTTTTTTATGGGAAATAATTTATAAGCTTTCAAAGATACATACTTGAAACTTAAAAATGTTTCAAGTACGTGACATTGAAAGCCTATAAAATATAAACTATAAGACCAACATAAATGAAACTTAAAATATGGATTAAAAATATAACGATTAGTTAAAAATAAAAATAATTTATTAAATATTGTTGATGAAAAATAATTTATAAGCTTTCAAAACCACCTAATTGAAACTTAAAAATGTTTCAAGTATTTGGCTTTGAAAGGCTATAAAATATAAAATATAAGACCAATATAAATGAAACCTTAAACATGGATCAAACATATAAGAAATAGTGAATAATTAATTATATAATAATTAATTAGTTAATTAGTTATATAATTATTAATCATATAATAGTTAATTAGTTAATTAATAATATAAAATTATAATTATTCATTATAATTATTAATTAGTAATTATTAAAAATTATTATATAATAATTAATTAGATAATTATTAATATAATTATTAATTATATAATATTTAATTAGTTAATTAGTAATATAATTATAAATTATAAATTTTCATTATAATTATTAAATTGTAATTATTAAAAATAATTATATAATAATTAATTAGTTAATTAGTAATATAATTATTCATTATAATTAGTAACTAATAATTAGTAACTAATAATTAATAATTATTAATTAGTTAATTCTTAATATAATTATTAATTATATAATAATTAGTTAGTTAATTAATAATTATTTATAATTAATTATATAATAATTAAGTAGTTAATTAGTCATATAATTATTAATTATATAATAATTAATTAGTTAATTATTAATATAATTATTAATTATAATGAATAATAATGTTAATAATTAAATAATTAATTATTATAATTAAAAATTATATTCCTAATTAACTAATTAATTATTATATAACTAATAATTATATTATTAATTAACTAATTAATTATTATGTAATTAATTTGTAATAATGAATAATGAATAATTATAATTAATAATTATATTACAAATTAAATAATTAACTATTTTATAATGAATAATTATATAACTAATTAACTAATTAATTACTATATAATAAATAATTATATTACTAATTAACTGATTAATTCTTATATAATTAATAATTATATTACGAATTAACTAATTAATAATTATATAATTAATAATTATATAATTAAAAATTATATTACTAATTCATTATTTTATAATCAATAATGATATTATTAATTAACAAATTAATTATATAATTAATAATTAATAATTAATAATTAATAATTAATAATTATATTACTAATTATCTAATTAATTATTATATAATTAATAATTATATAATTAGTAATTATATTACTAATTAATTATTATATAATTAATAATGATATTACTAATTAAATAATAAATTATATAATTAATAATTAATAATTAACCATTAATAATTATATTATTGATTAACTAATTAATTATTATATAATTAGTAATTATAGGTGGTTTTGAAATCTTATAAATTATTTTTCACTAAAAATTTTTAAGTTTTTTTTATTTTTAACTATTTTTTATATGTTTAATCCATGTTTTAAGTTTCATTTATGTTGGTCTTATAGTTTATATTTTATAGGCTTTCAAAGTCATGTACTTGAAACATTTTTAAGTTTCAAGTTGGTGTCTTTGAAAGATTATAAATAATTTTCCATCAACTTTTTTTAATAAATTATTTTTATTTTCAACTATTTTTATATATTTAATCCATTTTTAAGTTTCATTTATGTTGGTCTTATAGTTTATATTTTATAGTCTTTCAAAGTCACATACTTGAAGCATTTTTAAGTTTCAAGCAGGTGTCTTTGAACACTTATAAATTATTTTCCATCGACATTTTTTACAATTTTTTTTATTTTTAACTATTTGTTATTTGTTTAATCCATGTTTAATTTTCAATTATATTGGTCTTATAGTTTATATTTTAAAGTATTTCAAATCCACATACTTAAATCATTTTTAGGTTTCGAGTATGTGGTTTTGAAAGCTTATAAATTATTTTTCATCAACAATTTTTAAGAAAATATATTTTTTAAAATATTTCTTATATATTTAATCCATATTTTAAGTTTCATTTATATTGGTCTTATAGTTTATATTTTATAGTTTTTCGAAGCCACATACGTGAAATATTTTTAAGTTCCAAGTAGTTGGTTTTGAAAGCTTATAAATTATTTTTCCTCTACAATTTTTAAGATTTTTTTTATTTTTAACTATTTGATATATGTTTAATCCATGTTTTATGTTTCATTTATGTTGGTATTATAGTTTATATTTTATAAGATTTCAAATTCATGTACTTGAATCTTTTTTAAGTCTCATGTAGGTGTCTTTGAAAGCTTATAAATTATTTTCCATCAATATTTTTTTTGAAATTATTTTTATTTTCAACTATTTTTTATATGTTTAATCCATGTTTTTAATTTCATTTATGTTGGCCTTAAAGTTTATATTTTATAGGATTTAAAATTCATGTACTTGAAACATTTTTAAGTTTCAAGTAGGTGTCATTGAACACTTAAAAATTATTTTCCATCAATATTTTTTAGGATTTTTTTCAACTATTTGTTATATGTTTAATCCATGTTTTAAGTTTCATTTATGTTGGTCTTATAGTTTATATTTTTTAGGATTTTAAAGTCACGTACATGAAACATAATCCCACATCGGAAATACAGAATGTTCTGCATAGGAAAGGGAGAACCAGAATCCCACATTCGAAATGCAAGATGATTTCCAGTGTAAGCCCTCTTATAAAAGGGAGCCCTGGGTGAAATATTTTGTCAGAATCCAGACTACTATAATGGCTGTACTACTGAATATTAAATATCAGATAAATTTTGCTGAAAATTTTTGTTATATATATATATATAAAAACAAAACAAAACAAAGAAAAAAAATTTTAAGTACAAAAAATAGTAATTTTTTGTGGGTTTTAAAAGAAAGGTGGAAAGGGGGTTGCCGCCTTTCAACATAACCTGAATGGATAAAGGAAGTAGTAGTGCTGCCAACTTTAAATATTATTTTTAAAAATATTTTTACCCTATGAATTTTTTTTTAAATAATATATTTTTTTAAAAACCTATTTAAAGAGAACTCAAGTGCGATGGTAGACAGAGGAGAGGTGGATCTATTAATGCAATGATAGTAGGTGTGAGGGGTTGGCTGCAGATGCCTTGTACTAGCAGTAACAGACCTCGATGTTAGATGTAGCAGGATTAGTAGATGGGGTGACGGTGGATATGATACACTAAAACTGATAAATTAAAATTTTGGAAACAATATTATAAAATTTTTTAAAATACTAAAATGTTAAAATTACAAATTTTAAAAATTAAGAACTTATTAAATTAATTATTTAAATGAAATGTAAATTAAAAGTTAAATTAATAAAAAGTTTAATCTAATGAATAATAAAAAAATTCAAATTCTCTTTTATTAAGAATTATAAACTGATTATTAATTAAAATCATAATATTAATATACAAATATATTAGAATACACTAAATTAAAGTTTCATTATTTAAATAAAAATATAATGGAACAATATTTAATTAAAAAAATTTCAACAATAAAAATAAACACTTAAAATTAATATTTCAAAAGATAATTAGAAATAAAATAAAAAGAAGAACTATTAAAATAAAAATAATATTTAAAAGGTAAAAATAAAAAATTAAACATAAAAATGATAAATTAATAATTTTAACAACAAAACTACTTAATTACAATTATTTAACATATAAAGTACATGTAATTAATTAAATGAACAATTTATTAAATAAATGATGTGAAGAAACAACTCAATTAAAGGCCACATAAATGCTCATAATAAACTAAAATGAAACTAATATTGAAAACACACATTTTGAGCCATACGAGCCACACCGTGTATCCGATTAAAGTGTCATCGATTCCAACATGTCAAAAATGGATTATTTATTTTTATATTAAATAATCAAGGAAATTCATTCTCTTTACCTAGTTTTGGTTATGTGATGCATGTTTTCGAGTGAAATGACACTTAATATAAAAACAAACACTTTGAGTCATACTGACCACTTCTTGTGTCCGATTGATGTGTGGTGAATTCCTACACATCACACATGAATGATGGATCATTATCCTAAGGTATTAAGACAATCAGAGCTAGTTTTCTCAATTTTGACAATGTGACATCTGTTTTAAACTAAAATGACACTTTTAATGTGAAAACATGCACTTTGATCCATACAGGACACATCGTGTGTCAGTTTGATTTGAGGTCGATTCGTAAACATCACAAATGATTTATAGATCATTTTTATAAAGTTTAAAAGCAATACAAGCTCATTTACTTAGTTTGGCAATGTGAATTTTTTTTAAAGTAAAATGATACTTTTATATTGAAAACACACACTTTGAAACATACCATCCACATCTTGTGTTAGATTGACATGCGGTTGATTCCTACACCTTAAAAATAAATTATGGATCATTTTCTTAATATTTTAAGGATAATCGGATCTTCTTTACTCATTTTTGGCTACATGACACGTGTTTGAGAGTAAAATGACACTTTTAATGTGAAAACACACACTTTGAGTCATATGATACACATTGTACATCAAATTGATGTGCAATAAATTCTTAAATGTCACAATTGAATTATGAATCATTTTCATAATGTTTGAAAATAATCTGAGTTTTTTTACTCAGTTTGGAAAACATGATGCTCATTTTAAACTTAAATGAGACTTTTATATTTAAAGCACTAACTTTGAGTCATACTGGGCACATCATGTTTCCAATTGACATGTGGTCGATCCCTATACATTAAAAATGAATTATAGATCATTTTTCAAAATCTTTAAAACATTATAAGCTATTTTTCTTGGTTTTAATAATGTGATTCACATTTTAAAGTAAAATGAAACTTTTATATTGAAAACACACACTTTGATTCATAATGACTACATTATGAATTAGATTGATGCGGTGTTGATTCTTACAAATCAAAAATGAATTATGGATTTTTTACTAAATATTTAAAACAATACTAACCCATTTTCTCAGTTTTGATAAAATGGAATTCATTTTAAAGTAAAATGACACTTTTTTATTGAAAATATGAATTTTAATTCATATTGGAAACATCGTGTGTTATATTGACATGCGTTTGATTCCTACATGAAAAAATAAGTATGTGTTGTTGTTTTAAATTTTGAAAACAATATGAGATCGTTTCCTCCTTTTTGACTATGATATGTGTTAAAAACAAAAATAAATATTTATAATTAGGTATTAACTATTTTAAATATCTTAGTGTTTTGATAAATTACACTTATATAAACTTTAATTAAATTCTATTTTGGTAAAAAAATTAATTTTTATCTTTAGAATGTATTCATATTTTTTCACAATCTCTAATTGTTTTTACTTTATACTCTGTTTTTTTTGTGTCATAAAAAATAAGGATTACTGTACATGCCCTAAAGTCGAACCTCAATCACTATTAAGAGGACCTAAGGTCTACCCTCATGGGTGGTCTATCTCTCGTGGCTCACACATAGCCTATTCCTTGCATAGTTCATGCTACAAGCGTGTGGGCCCGTGTATAAGGCCCAAGGAGAGTACCCACATAGGTTTGCTATGGATCACCTGCATGACCCACAAGATGAGTGTGTGTGATGTGTTTTTGTTTTGTCCATTTAACAACACATCTTGATTTATATACCGGTGATTCCTTGCATTCTCAATTTGATGTGGGACACAACTTTTAAACTAAGATTCAATTTGGTTATCAGATCTCCACTCTATTTTTATCCTTCTTCCGATCTCCCCTCCTATCCCATGTGCTCTCATATTTGAACTCCCACATTTATTTTCCACTCCTATGCCCCTATGATCATTTTCATTCATTCTCCTATTCATGATCTCCTTTGGACATTCCATAAAGCTCTAGTACTTCTATGAATGACACAATGTGCTCATCATTCGTATTTCTTCAAGCATTCAATCCGGTCTCATGCTCTCAGTCTCTCTTTATCATGCCTTTCCAGAAGATCTTGCTCAAAATGTTCATTTATTTTATAGGTTTCTATGCCTGATGTTGTTATTTTACCTCATTTATACCTTTCTTATTTTTCTTTTAATTAAGGCCTTCTATCTTGATTTTTTTCTACTAGTTCAATATTTCTTCATACTTTTGGTTAGTGTGTGACAAGTATCCATTGGTAAAAAACCTATGGTGAGTCTTGTGTCTCTATTGGAATATTTACAATATTGGGTAATTTTACCCACTGTTGGAACCAAATGATGGGTCACTGACTCATTATCTGAAGATCATTGGTGAGTAAATTTTCTCACCGTTGCACCTTAATAGTAGGCAAATTTACCAACCGTTGAACTACATTGGTGAGTTATATTTAACTCACCATTTTTCCCTTACTGTACTTTTTTTGTAAGTAGCCTTCATCCAATTATTACATGATCTCCTACCTATTCCTATTTTATGCTACTATTGTTTTGTTAATGATTTTAATTTTTTGTTCTTATTTTTATCATAATATTTTAATTAAGTTTTTTGAACAATATTTATGTGGTATTTTATTTCATCAGAAACGTGGGATTAACTTTGTTTTAAATATATTTTTGTTTGATATTATTATTTTATGTTTCCTTAAGCAATAATGATTTTGTTTTATTCATTTGGAACTTCAATATGATGTTTGATTTTTTTAATAAGTCACCATTGGAACCCAATGGTAGGTAATTTACTCACCATTGGACATCCAATGGTAGTTAATTTTTATTGTTATCATGGATACATTTGGTCTCAAGATGCATGGAATTGATTTTAGTTTTTGTTAAATAATTTTATTATTTTTTTTCTAAAAATGAAATGGTAGGTAATACTCTATTTTTCCACTGTTGGACATTCCCAATGGTGAGTAATGTCTCAGCACTCTCTGTTCTCAATGGTGAGTCATGGCCCACCATTAGAAAAAATTTATTCCCAAAATTTTTATTCATCTATTTTAATTAATTTTTATTGAAATAAATTATTGTATTAAATGTTTTATTATTTTATGTAAAAATATAAATGAAACAAGTGTAAAAATTAATTGTATCATTATTTTTAGTTACATTTGTTCATATAGATTGTTTTTTATATGATGCTATATTTTTCTAATTTTTTTATATTTGTTTAATTTTTAGAATTATGTCATTATTTATATATTTTTTCAGTTGTGATTTGTCTATGAATTGTTATTAATAACATATTAAATATTAGTTTTAATATTTTGTGAATAAATGTTAGTCCGATTGTGTTTTTTTAGTGTGGCTTAAACAAAATAAGGTAATAGTCAAACTATTTTATTATTAAACACTAACAAGTGTCATGTATACATTGAGAATGAATATACTCTTGTAGATCTCTGTTTTAATATTTTTGGGAAATTTCTTAAAGGATAAAACATATGTACCAGTGCCGATGATTCATTCCACAAGGATACACTGATACATTTTTTGCTGCTCTCAAATTGATTAAGAAACCTTTTCAACTACCATTATTCTACTATTATCACTAATAATTTTCATCACCTTCATCTTCCTCCACTGTTGGGATCAATGAACTAAAGATGCAATGAATTTCTATATCATCTTCTCAACTACTATTTCATTTGTTTTCTATTTTCTCTCCATTGTAATACTTCCTACCACCTATTTTTCCTCTAGAGTTTTGGTTTAAGATTTTACCTTCCAAAAGATGTCATTGGGTTATTCCTCCCATATAAAAGAAAGTTCTGGTTGTTCCTCTAAGACAAAAGGAATATAGGTTGTGGCTCCTTCAAAAGTCAGGGGTTATACCACCGGGTGGGAAAATGGTATGTTTGTATTTCTATGTAATCGGGTTATCAATCCCATTCAAAATTGATGATTTAGTGCAAGAAACTATCCTTGAGGATTAAAGGAGATTGATGAGAGGACCAGGATCTTGATGATTCAAACCTCTATAAAAACATTCAATCTTATTTTTTTCTTTCTTATATAACTTTTAACACTGTTAAAACTCTGATAAATTTGTATTTGTAATAATAAATCAAAAATTAATATTCACCCCCCATCTTGTCACAACTTCCATAGTAAGGGACCTAACAATTGGTATCAGAATGTGGTTATTTTTTAAGGATTTGGTTTTTATTTTTTCAGTATCTATTACTGAACTAACCATTATACAAGACTTAAAAGTGTAAGGAAAATATCCACTTACTTGTTATGTATAATAAATATTTTGAGATGTTGAATCCCATTAGACCACCTCACTTCAATGTAAGTGACTATGTCTACCGGAAGGATATAATGGAGGCATTTATTAAAAAAATTTGTCTTCATTACTAGGCTATAATCTCAAAACCTTATAAATTTCCTGATGTTTATTTAGAAAATCTCACTGGTAATGATGCTATAATTTTTTTTAAATCACAAAGTTATTAATTACTTATACTATTCTATAAGTATAAATATGTGTAATCATATTTCATCCTGTAAAACTACTTCAAAAATTTAGAGAACTTTTAAAGTCACTTATCAAGGAACTGAGAAGTTATAGAGAACCAAGCTAGGTATACAATAAGCTGAGTTTGAATAATTCAGTATAACTTATCAAGAAATCATAAATAAGATGTACAATATATTCATAAAAATTGTCAAAAAAATGGTTGATCTTGGAGGGACCATGAATAATGAATCTCTCATTGAAATATTACTTTGATCTCTACCTAAGATATGGCATTCAAAGAAAGCATCTATTAAAGAAAATAAGGATTTTAATGTATATTATATGGTTGAGTTGATATGATCACAACTTAAATACGAGCTAGAAATAAATAATGAAAATTATGATGAACATGATAAAAGGAAAGGTATATCATTTAAATCAAATATAAATGTTATTACTAATTCTTATGATTCCGTGTTATAATAGAGTGATAAGGATGAATTTAAAATTTCACCAAAGGTGTCTATAAGTACATGAAGGGTATGAAAATCTTTAAGAAGCCTCCTAGAAGATATTATCAAAATGATGACATAAGGGGTAGTAAAAAAGGTAAAATTAGTAGATATGATGTTTATTAATTAATATGTTATGAGGACAGGAAAAAAGGGCATATAAAATCAAACTTTCCAAATTTAAAACAAGATGGAAAGGACAATCAATAAAAGAAGGAATAAATAAAGGCACATCATGTTGGATAGAGTTGTACAAAAGAGTTAAACTCAAGTGATGTTGGTTCTAAAATTGAAAAAGAATATAAAAATATTTGTTTGATAGATAATACTATAAATGAGGTACACTCTGACTATAATTAAAGTTCTAGTTATGAATCTGATATTGAGAATGAAATCAAAGAATTAACTACTCAAAATGAAAAATTTTCAAAGTGATATATTGATAATGGATGAACTATATAGGGAACCAAAAAGAGAAAATAATAATATTAAAGAAGAAAATAAAAAATTTAATGTTTCTATTTTAAATAATATATACGAGAAAAAGGGTGTACATGCTGAATTGTTAAAAGTTAAAGATGAGAAAATAAGAATAAAAAATTTTGTGTTATAAACTGATCAATTTCAAAATAGAATATTCACATTAGTTTATAATGATTTAGATAAAATTGAAAATTAATATAATCTTCTTAAACATGAAAATAATAAACTAAAATTTTTTGGATCTTGCTCAAATGTAAAAGCATGTGATGGTCTAGAAGTTATTCAGAAAGGGAATGAAAACCTTAAAAAAGAAATAACTAGTCTCAAGGGATCTTTATATATCTTTGTTTGAGGCTAATTTTTTTTGATAAAATAATGGCTATGGATAAACCCAATATGATAAAAGGGGCATGTCTATAATAATCAGGTTCCTAAGATGTATAGAACTATTTTTTTAAAAGGCGTAAATGGAAATATTTCAAATGTCACCTCCTTTAATTGTAACTTGAAATGGAATTATGCAAATGAATGTTCTTTAAAGTATAATTAGTCATTAGGATATAATAACAATTTCATCACTAATTTTTTTCATCTAGATTAACATAAAATAAATGTCTCAAATATTTATGGGTACCAAAATCTTTTGCAACTAATTCAGTTGGACCTAAACTAGTTTAGCTAATAAAACAACCGTATGCTTGATTTTTTTTGTAAGAAACCTTCCTAAAGAGTTCCAAAGTCACATGGTATATGGAAAGTGGGTGATCCTAGCACATGATTGGTGAAATTTCCAACTTCTTATCTTTTAACTCTTTTGATGGAGGTACTGAATCTTTTAGTGAAACCTATAAAGGCCTAGTTAAAGTTTTTGGAGAAGTAGGTATATTAACTTATTTTATAATTTCTAAAGTACTTTTTATAGAAGGATTAAAACATAACTTAATTAGTATATCATAACTATGTGATAATGGTATGAATGTAAAATTTTAAGATAATAAATGTATTATTTATAAAGATAATAATTTTTTATTTTATGATAATATAAAATAAAATATATATTCTATTGATTTTTTGGAACTAAATCATAAGAATGTAAAATGATAAAACTTTGTAGATACATATCAAATTCTGTGGAATAAGAGATTAGTACATGTTCATCATTGACGGTTGTACAAGTTGGGCAAACATGAATAGGTTCTGTATCTTCCAAAATTCATTACATGTAAGTATTATGTATGTGATTCTTATTTAAAAGGTAAGCATCAAAAAGAATATTTTAGATATATAAATATGGTTAATACTGATACATGCTTAGAAATGCTACATCTTGATATTTTTGGACCCATGATAACTACTAGTTTAGGTTCTAGAAGATATGTTTTTGTAATTGTTGATCACTTCAGAAGATTTACTTGGACTATTTTCTTATCTCATAAATGTGAAACATTAAATTTTTTTGTTACTTTCTGTAAGAAAATTCAAAACAAGAAAGGTCACTTAATTTATTCTATTAGAAGTGATAAAGGAGGAGTGTTTTTAAACTATGAATTTGAAAAATTCTATGAAAATAATGGATTTTTTCATAATTTTTCTGCCCTTAGAAAACCACAACAGAATGATGTTGTAGAGATGAAATATCAAACTATTCAAGAAACTGAAAAAAAAATCTTAATGAATTGAACCTTCCAAAGTATTTTTGGGCTGAATCTGTTAACCCTTCTTGTTAGATCTTAAATAGAATTTACATCATAACCTTTTTAAAGAAAACACCCTATGAACTATTTAAGAATAAGAAACCCAAAATTAGTTATTTTAATGTTTTCTAGATGTATTGTATATATTTTAAATACTAAAAATAATCTAGAAAAGTTTGATTTAAAAATTGATGAAGGTATATTTCTGGGATACTCTAATAATAGTGAAAATTATAGGGTATAAAAAAAACTTTAAAAATGGAAGAATATATGAATGTTAAATTTATTGAAAATAATGATAAAAAAGTAATGACTCTATTGATAATGTTGAAGATTTTAATGAATTCAACTTTGATGAAGATAAAATTGAATGAAATGATGCATCAGTTGAGGGGGATCATTTCTTATCTCAACCTAATTCTTTAATTTGGATAACTCTCAAATATCACTCTTTAGAAAATGTTATAGGAAATGTTGAATATGTAATTAAAAATAGGCATTCTATTTTACATTTATGGGAAAATTATGCCTTTGTAGTTGATTTTTTTCCTGTTAATATTAAATATGCTTTGAAATATTCTAATTGGGTATGATATAATCTTAAAATTTGCTTAATATAATTTCTATTTTGATAAATCTATTAAATGTTTCATGTTTAGCTTCTATAATTGAAAGTTCTTTATTACAATCTTATTACTTTTCATTAAACACCCCTGTGTACTTGAACAATGCAATTATTTTTTATTTTCTATATATCAATGATTTTGTTTCTAATATTTTTAAATTATTATTAGTTTATAATACTTAAAAATTTCATTATTAAAATAAAAATGTATTATGTTTTAATACTGTATCCAAATGAAATATATATATTTTTTTAATTTTTTAATATAATTTTTGATAAATTTCAAAAAGTGGGAGAATGTTTTTTGAATATTTAATAATTTTCTATTTAGATTGTTTGAAATTTTAATAAATATAATGTTTTTTAATTTACAAAAAGGGGATATTGTTTGTAATTGTGTATTAACTATTTTAACTCTCTCGGTGTTTTGATAACTTACACTTACATAACATTTAATTAAATCCTGTTTTTTTTAAAAAAAATTATTTTTATCTTTAAAATGTATTCAGATTTTTTCATATTCTCTAATTGGTTTTTACTTTATACTCATTATTTTTTATAAAAAATAAGGCTTACTATGCATGCCCTAAAGCCGAACCTCAACCACTGTAAAGGGGTCCAAAGTTATACCCTCATGGGAGGTCCATCTCTCATGGGTAGGAAATATCATGTTCCTTGAATAGTGCATGATACAAGCATGCGAGCCCATATATAAGGCCCCAGGAGTGTGCCTGTATAGGTTGGACATGGATCACCTGAATGGCCTACAGGATGAGTGTGTGTGTTGTATTTTTGTTATGGACATTTAATAATATGTATTGATTTATATAAAGATGATTCCCCACATGATCAATTCAATGTGGGACACATATTTTAAACTAAGATGTAATCTTGGCAGCCAGATCTACTATCTATTTTTATCCTCCATACGATCTCCCCTCCTATCCCATGTGCTCTTATTTTTGAACTCCTGTATTTCTTTTCCAATTATGCCCCCCTCTACAAATTTTCATTCATTCTTCTATTCATCATATCCTTTATCCATTCCATGAAGCTCAAATACATCTGTTAATGACACAATGTGCTCATCATTCATATTTATTCTAGCCTTTTATCTAGTCTCATGATCCCAGTCTCTCTTTACCATGCCTTTCTAGTATCTCATGCTTGAAAATTTTTATTTCTTTTATAGGATGCTATGACTGCTACCATTATTATACCTCATTTACACCTTTATTATTATTCTTCTCAAGAACGTATTCCATCTCTTTTTTATAATAATTTAATATTTCTTTGTCCCTTTGGTTAGCAGGTGATGAGTCACCATTGGTAAAAAAACAATTGCGAGTCTTGTTTCTCCGTTGGTATATTACTAATAGTTGGTAATTTTACCCACTGTTGGAGCCCAATGGTGGGTCACTAACTCACTATCATGAGATCAATGGTGAGTAAATTTACACATTGTTTAACCTCAATGGTAGGTAAATTTACCCACCATTTTAATACATAGCTGAGTTATATTTTCACTCACAATTTTTTTTATATGCTACACTTTGTGTTTGGAAGTGTCCTTCATCCATATATTGCATGAGATCCTACCCCTTCCTATGTGATGATATTATTATTTTGTTAATTATGTTAGTTTTATTTTCTTATTTTTATCATAAGTTTTTAATTTATTTTTTTGTACACTATTTATTTGGTATTTTATTTCATCAGAAATATGGAATTAGCTTTGTTATAAATATATTTTTGGTTGATCTTATTATATTATGTTTCCTTAAGAAACAATGATTTTGTTTTATTCATCTTCAAATTCAATTTGATGTTTGAAAATATTTTTTAATAACCCACCATTAGAACCCAACTGTAGGAAATTTACTCACCATTGGACATACTGTGGTAGGTAATTCTCATTATTCTAATGGATCCATTTGGTGTTAAGATGCACGTAATTAATTTTATTTTTTCTAAAAAATTCAATGGTAGGTAATACTCTATTTTTCACCATTGGACATTTCCAACATTGAGTAATGTCTCACCACTCTCTGTTCTCAATGGTGAGTCATGACACACTATTATTTAAAATTCATTTCTATTTTTTATATTTATTTCAATTAATTTTTGTTGAAATAAATTTATATATCAAATGTTTTATTATTTTATGTTGAAATAAAAATGAAACATGTGTAAAAAATAATTGTATCCTTATTTTCAGCTACACTTGTTCTTGAAGATTGTTTTTCATATGATGCTCTATTTATGTATGTTTAATTTGAAGAATTATTTTATTATTTATATATTTTTTAAATTGTGATTTTTCTAAGAATTATTATTCTCAATATATTAAATATTTATTTTAATATTTCATGAATAAATATTAGTCTTTTTTTCATCATGTCTTACGTAAAATAAAGTAACAATCATAGTATTTTATTATTAAACACTAACAAGTGTCATGTAGAAATTGGACATAGACATGATCCTATAGATCTCTATTTTAATATTTTGTGTATTTATTCAAGGATAAAACATATGTACCAGTGTAGATGATTCATTCGATAAGGATACATTGATACATTTTTCTGGATCTCTTAAATTGATCATGAAAATTCTTCAACTATCACTGTTCTACTATGATCACTAAGAATCTTGATCACCTTAATCTCCCTCTGCTATTGTGATCAAAGGAATAAAGATTCAATGAATTTATACTTAATCTTCTCAACTATTGTTTCATTTATTTTCCATTTTTACTCCATTTTAATATTTCATACCACTTATTTTTCTTTAAGAGTTTTGGTTTAAGCTTTTTCCTTCCAAAAGATGTTCTTGGGTTATTCTTTCCTTCTAAAAGGAAGGTCAAGTTGTTCCTCCCAGACAAAAAGAAGGTAGTTTGTGACTCCTTTAAAAGTCAGGGGTTATACCACTAGGTGTGAAAATGTATATATGTATTTATATGTAATTAGGTAATCACTTCCATTCAAAATTTAGGATTTAGTGCATACTAATCTCCTTGAGGAGTAAGGGAGATTAATGAGAGTAATATGATCTTGGTGATCTAAAACTCTATAAAAACATCCTATGTTATCTATTTTCTTTCTGTTATAACTTTTAAAACCATTATAACTCTTCTAAATTTGTATTTGTAATAATAAATCAAAAATTACTATTCACCCCATCTAGTCACTACTTCCATACCAAGGGACCTAAAAATTACCTTGTAGAGATGAACCAACCTCTAAACATTTTCAACTTCCATTCACGGTTAAAATTCCTTCACATTTAATTTCTGATTTCTATTTTGATCATTGGGTCAATATATTGGTGAGGAATCTTTATTATTATTTAAAAAATGTTTTATTACTATGTATTTAGTTTAATAAACCATAAAAGTAATGGAACTCATCTTGATTATCTATCATGGAGGTTGAAGTGAGTGTAACAGGGCTGTACCATTTTTTCAAACTCATCAGAATATAGTAAGATAAAAAATGAAAATTACGAGGATAAGAGCATGAAAGTTCTTTCCATATATAAGGTTCACTAATATAAAAGTGATTTCATAAAATATAATAATTTTGTCATTGAAACTCCTCCCCTTTTGGTTATGATTTATTTGTTTCTAAATATTCATCCTTGTCAACGTATAGTCCTTCAACACATGGGAACAATAACTTGAATACAATACTAAAAATCAAAAAAAAATGTACAACCCTTCTTTAAAATGAATAAAAAAACTGTAAGGAACACATTATTATATTTCCATGGGTGAACTACATCTCAAAGTATGGTAATATGCCTTTATATTTATGTTTAGAAGGATTATTTACCCATTTCTCTCTCATCATTATCTCAACTATAACCTCAAATTTCAATCTCTCATGGGAACATGCAGCTTTGTACATGTTATTTCCTATTCTAGAATTCGTAGAGTGTAACCATCTATGATACTTCTACTTGAGAAACAATTCTGATATTTATTTCTTTGAAAGGTCATCACCAAAAGTTTTTTTTAGTTTCTATAAACTCATCCTAAGATATAGAGGATGGAAAGTAGTGAATAGTTGAAAATAAATTCATGGTTAATCGGGGAATGATCATATAACCTTTTTAAGAATTTAAAAAATATAGTAACAATATGAAGATTAAAGTACTCACATGAGATTAAGGTTTCATTATTGTATCTGAAAGGTTGAATTGAATTTGGACAACATCCAAAGAAGGTTCAAGTAAATCTGAATGTTTGAAATATTCTGAAATGGTTTCCCATCAAGTTATAGATTATTATCAAGAAGATTTTAATTCTAATGCTATATCATCCTTGCATAATAATCATGAGAATATTCCTTTCTAAGAAAAAAAATATAGGTTTTTCCTGGTGTTTTTCCTTAGAGAGGTCCTTAAATAGTTTACCACAATGATCTACTAAAGTTACAACACCCTCAATTAAAACTTTCATAATGTTTTCATTAGGAGGAGGAACCACAGGTGGGGGAAGATCATAAACTATTTATCATTGCTTCAGATGGGAATAAAATCTATGGTGGGGTTTAAATTCATTTGGAATGATAGGAGGATAAAATTTGGAAAAATATTTGGATGGGAATTTCAATTCTAGGATTAGAATAAAAATATAACCAAAATATTTCAAATAATAAATGAATTTATTTTTGGAAAAATAATATCTGGCCATTATGATACTAATTCTTCACATCTCAAATGTATCTCTAAGGTCATATTCTATACTATATCAAAAAATAATAGTTAATTACCTAATTTTTTTTTCATCAAGCATTCTAACATCATATACTCTCACCAATCATCTCTAAATAGATATATTTCTTCATTTTGGGTATATAGACTATTATAAATATTGGTAGCACTGAGAAAATATAGAAAAAAAAATTTCCAAAAAAATTTAAATGAATTTGTTCTTACCTTTGAAAATAAATGTTCAAGGACGATATTTTATTTATGGTATGTGATATCTTTCATAAATTTACAAATATAATATGAAAAATCATTATAATTATTTTTTATACATCAAATAAAACTTGTCCAAAATAGGTAAATTGTTATGAAATATGTTTGATAAGTAAATCTTAAAATATATACCTTAATCTGTCTCTATTTTTAGAAATTCATAGGCTTCTTGTGTTCAGTCAGTGACCTCCTACCAAGATTTAGAAGATATTTATAGATTTCTCTATCATAACAAAATTCTCATTAAAAAATTAATTGATAAATATAAATTGACACATACATGTAAAATTTTGGTTGTAGTGAATTAAAAATTCAAAATAGATATCATGTGTGGTCGATATTATGTAAATACATGCTTTGGATCCAAAAAATAAGCATTTGGGACATCCATATTTATTGCGATGGGGATTCTATACTTCCTAAAAAAAATCAAATAAGTAATGATAAAATAAAAAATATATTATATATTATTAGATTACATAGTTTTACCCCTACATTATAGAATCAAGAAGAGTATGATATCTGTTATTTTCTTTTCAAAAACTCTTCTTAGTTCATTTTTATCAATTTTATCTACATTCAAATTCAATTCTAGTATAGAAATGATTGTGTGACTAATGAGTCCAAACTTTGCTTCATAGGTTTTTCCATTTATATAGTAGTAACATATATGCCGACAGAACATGAATTTTTATTAACTATAATGAACATATTAGATCAATTTTTAGACAACCATAATATGAAAATATACCTCATTTATACATTAAAAATTGATACTCCTAACCATTAAAACTTGATAATTTTATTTACACTCTTGATACCTATCATGTTTGTAATGGCCTATAAAAATATTTATACTTTATATTCATTATAGAACACATTTGTTTCTTATAATGTTGTATCTAGATGAAATTGAAATGTTCATATATGTGGTTGTGGAACAGGTGGTGTGAAGGTACTCTCAAAAAGTTCTTTTGATATCTTGGTTGATCAACTAGATTATCATGATCTGAGCTTCCATTTCACTTTTGTTTTGTCCATTTGTAATATTATTCCTTATTTAAAAACCTTTTTCACCAATTTTTAATGGTTTTTCATTTAATTTTTTAAATTAAATTCTTTATCATCACTATAAATCCTTATAAAATTAAATAGCTATACTATTAAAGTTCCAATATCATTATCAATAGTGGTGACATCATGACTATCAGGAGGAACCAACTACTTAGTGGTTAAATTGTAAGCTGCTTCAATCCCCACTCCCACATGATCTTTTGGGTGTTTTTTACTATGTATCATTACTACTTGTATATTTCACCTAATACCACTCACAATAAGGTGATGGGTGTGGGATGATTAATATAAACCACATAAAATTTCACCCTACATAATTTTAGTGATATAAAATTATCAGTAGTTATTTGATTCACATTTAGAAGAATGAGTTATGAAAAAATTTATTACTTTGGGTATGGTAGGTGGTTGATGGTAATGGATAGCCTCAAATGTAGTGGGGTCATGTGGCTCATCATGTACTGATCACTTTTATACTATTGGTTTGCTTTGTCCATTTTTCATATATTGGTATACCAAACCAGATTGGGAAATAATATATTTTAAAGAATTTATTTGTGATTTCATGCCTTTAATAATATTATATTCTTCTCCTTGAAACTTTTTATTCTTGAAATATTTTTGATGTGACACTCTAAAACTATATCACTAACATGACCATATTATTTTGGAAACTTTAGAGCTACTAAAAGTAGTTGTTCTTAAAGTACAATTGATAACGATTCTTGTTTCTATAACATATAAGAAACATACAAACATAAATATATATTTTCATATAATAATATTATAAATCATAAAAATTACTATTATTTCATACTTACATATGAATCCCATACTTATTGTATGTTTTTATCTACTAGTTTTCCACCATTATTTACACAAGCCTCCTTCCATAGAACATAAAGTGGGTTGTAAGTGTCTTTGGATTCTTATTAATCAATCTTCATATAAAAAAAATGAAAATATGTTGTTTCATATCACAAAAAAATTACTATAGATTTAAAATACATCTCATTTTCTTCTCAAGTGAAGTGTACCCCATCCTTTATTTACGGTAGAGTTATATTAGTTTTGATGCACATTGTTTTTTAGGACTCCTTTACTATTTCATTAATTAACAATTTTGAATGAAAGTGGATAAAATAAATAATTTCAAATAAACTCTTATCGATTACAATACACTTGAAATGATTCCTCATCATGGAGACCAATGGAATTTTTCAATGTTTCTTGGTTTGTAATGTGTGAATATATAGCTTGTGGGTGTGGGTTTACTTTCCCCTCAGTATCCAAGTGATAATTCTTTGTCAAAGGTTCCCGAAAGTCTCTATGAGATTTTATACTGACCATTAATAAAAATTTATTATGATAATCATCTAAAATAAATGAAATCTATAATGGATAATGAAAAGTAAATAAATGATTCATGTAATGACCCAAAGTTTTCAATGGAATCCCTTCTTATAATTATGTCATATAATAACAAGAATTCATAACACAATGAACTAATAAGTACTATGTGACCTTTAAACATAAGTTTGTCAGTTGTGTGTTTTTAATTTCGAAAAATGGTCATCTACAATTGTGATCAGTAAGTGATTTGGAGTCAAATAAGACAAACATATTTTTTATGAATAATAACATACCCTTATGAATAATATCATACATTCATGAATAGTAATGAATAATAATGAATAGAAAATGGGTCAAAAAAATAGAAACTTTACCCATGAATGTACAGATATAATTTAGATATTTTAAAAGTGAAAAAATGATCATAGTATAAGAAATGGTATTTTTTCATGTCAAAAATATTTTATTTACAATTTTTTGTTTAATTTAATAATTTAAAATGGAAATTTATTTTTATAAAATTTAATCATAAATTTTTACTTCATTTTATTAATGTTTTAAGATAATTTTATGGGACCTTGATTAAATTTTCAAGGTGTTATAAAATGAGTTATAGTTTTAATGTTGATTTTGTTGAATAAATTATGATTTTATTTAAAAATTAAATTAAAAATATTTGTAAAATTATTTTCATAAAATGGAGTTTATTTTTTAATTCTACACATTAAAAAAATGGTTAGGGTAATTTTTTGGTATTTTTCTAAAATACTTGATTTTTTTGGGAATAGTGAAAATATAGTTTTGAGTTTTCGGTATGTTTGATGAAATCATAATGATGTAATAATTAATAAAAAATTATGGTCGACTTGTGTATAGTAAAATATTATATTAGGTGTACCAAGTGGATAATAACATGGGAAAATACGACGGGGAAGCCCAATTGTTTGCAAAAACCAGTAATGTGGTGTCCTTTGAAATTAATAAAAAATATCTCTCTTTTACTATAAATACCCACTCTTTCCTTTATTTTATTGCATACCATATCCATTATACTAGAATATATGTTGGTGTTACCTCCATAGTATTCATCCCAAGGTTTCCTCAATCCCCCAAGGTCCCAACCTTCAAGTCTTAGGAATTACTCCACAAGGTAAGAGAACTTTTCAACCTCCTCTTTTAATCAATACTTCTTTTTTGTTATCTCTTTAAATTTACATTTTAATATGTTGGGGTTTGATATTATGTATCACTATTACTTTAATTTTTATGTACATATTTCAATATACCCTTTTTATCTTATCAATTTATTTTATTAAATTTTAAGTGATACTGTTAGACTGCCAAATTTTCATAAGGGATCTCTCAACTTTTATTTTATTTTCAAGTTCATTTCATTTCTACTTATTTTCTCACCTCCTTTCATCCAAATATTGTGATGAATCCAGAACCTTACATGTAATGTAATGTTTTAATGATAAAGTAATAATTCTTCATCATCTCTCCTTTACCTTTCTTTTATACTAAAAATGAAAACACCATCCAAGATGTGCTAATTTACCACAGTCAAGGACGATGGGTTTTCAATTTTCATTATGTATTAAATTATGGTCATGAAACAGTTTTCATGGTTGAAACAGACCATAATATATGTATTATGTCTCATATATGGTTCTGTAATTCCTTTTTACACATGGTTTTTATTTTTAAAACAAAACATGTTCCTTCTGGTCAAAAACCGCCAATTAACCCAAATGATTATCAATAAATAATTTATATAATGATTAAACTTTATGCCAAGTAACCAAATAGAATTTTCAATCATTTAACCTTATGGGTTTTCACTAATAAAATATAACTAAAATTCTGTACAACCATCCCCATTTTACATGATTCTCCGAACATGAATATAAGTGAACCGATCATTAGAACCAAGGAAACAAACGAATCCGAATAATGAAATTGAACCTCATAACCAATCAGAAGGTTATGAATTAACTCAAAGAGTTATTACTAAATTATTTAGATATTTAATAGGTTCTAAAATTATTAATTAATTAACCTAATTTTATTATTCATGTCATTAATATCAAGTGCAGAATACCATAGAACTTAAGGTAAGGGATCCTCTCTACTTCACTTTTATTCAAGAATGTACTCTATGTTATGAAATTTTATGTATAATTAATAATGTTGGGGTATGATTTCACACCATCATCATACTTACATAATTATTTATAGAATATTATAAATCCCTTCCTCTCTCATTATAACCTCTTAAGTACACTTTATACCACATCGATATTCCGTAAAGAATTCTACCCAAACCGCCTTTATTCATTCAGGTTGATCTATTTTCTTTTTACCCAAAATAAGTTGTATTTTATTTTTATGAAAAACTTATACATGATTTTTATATGCTCCAAAATCATGTTTCAAGATCCATTCCTTTTTATCTTTCTGGGATATACCTATTTTTAAGTGACTCCCTCCATAATTATTCCCAATAAGCAAAACTATTTTGAGGGGACATCCCGAATTATTACGCAATTTCAAGTGCACTATATCCTCTATTTTAAGCCACCATTGTATTTATAAAATATGTCTTTTGTTATTAAAAACCTTTTTATTTCACTTATGGTTTTATATAATATATTATTCCCTTTTTTATTTTAAATTCTCTTTAGTATCTTCCTTAAAACCTCACTAAATTTTTTTAATTATAAGAATTTCCTAAATACCCTCCTTAGATGTTGTCAGTTATATTTTACATCACTTACCATGATATATACCTATTTTACCTTATTAATTTCTATTTCTATTTTATTTCTTTTCTCTTATGTACACATTTATGATACGCCCATTCATTATGATTTATGACATGAATGCGATACCCATTTCTCTCCATGGGTTTCCTTATGTTTAAGCATGATTGATTATGTATGATTATTTATGTGTAAAGAATATTCATGAACATGTTAAGATGGGTGTGCCCAGATAGCGCTCCAATGCATTGGGTAAAGTTAAGTCTCATGAGATGTCATGTTCGACGGCCTTGGCGGTTATCCTTGACTTGTGCTACTATGTGAAATGATCTTGGCGGTTAGCCTTGGATCATACTAAATTCATGTTTTATGTTACTTAGACATTACTATGATTCCATGATTATATGATCACTTGGTTATATGTTATGATTCCATATTTTCCATTCTTTTTTTATCTTTATTTCATGCCTCCTAACCCATATGCTAAAGCCTTATTCATATGAATACTCCCTTACTAGTATTTTTAGCTCATTCTTTTGTTCATGTGTTCCCTAGGGAATCCTATGCATATGTATGAGCACAATGGAAGATATAATCTCATTTTGGAGTTTAAATAAAAAAGTTGTTTTTATAATGTTTGATTATGTACCTAGTGTTCCAAGACACTAGACTTTACGATCCTTGACTTGTACTCTAATGTATAATTATGCTTAAAATCATGTAATTCTATGTATAAAAGGATAAGGTCTCTATAGTTGGTATCAGAGGATGGTCTAGTTATTTTTGGAGATTAGGAATAGAGCACCTTAGTGAGAACCTTAAGGATGATACTAAGTAGAAGAAAACATACCTAAAGTTTTATCAAGTGAATAGTAAATTTTTTATCAAGAAAATACATCCCTGTATGGAT
Organism: Viscum album; assembly: GCA_963277665.1. Taxonomy (NCBI): domain Eukaryota; kingdom Viridiplantae; phylum Streptophyta; class Magnoliopsida; order Santalales; family Viscaceae; genus Viscum; species Viscum album. Next base: position 1,539,062,069 of record OY728135.1, on the reverse strand, counting down.
ACAAATAGTTAGAGGTGGCTCTGGCATATATGTACCTAGGAGTGAAAACTCGATAAGGAGTTTCGGGCTTGACTCGGAGTATCCTAGTACATGAAAATGGGCCTTGATGCACTCTTGGAATTGACACTCACGAGGGATATTCTTTGGTAAATTAATGATCTTAGTATAAACCATTATTAAGGGAAGAAAATCCTATAATAATATAAGTTAAGATCAAGGATAACCAAGATTTAAACTTAAGGAATCACAATTTAGGATATACTTATCCTTTACAAGTTTATCCTTTTATGTACAAAGTTTCCTTTTTTTATTCTCTATAGATACGTATTCAAGCCTTCTAATTGTACATTATTATTACTAGTTAATGGAGGGAAATATAAGAACATGTTCCAACAACCAATGTGATAGGAAATGTGAAGATTTACCTAATGATATGACTAATATGATGGGAACGAGTGCTAAAAACTTCATGACAGTAATTTCTCAGCTGGCTGAAGTTATGAATAATAACTTATATCATGTGGAATTCCATCCTCCTCCAAGGAAAGAGAAAGTTTCCATAGAATACTTCATGTGTAAAAGGCCTCCCATGTTTAGTGGATCTTCTGATCCCCTCCTCGTAGAAAAATGGATTAACTCCATTGAAAAGATATTCTATTTCCTCCAGTTCTTGGAAGAAAATAAATTTTTACCGATGGTCTATTGTTTTGATGGGGAATATGATTATTGGTGGACATTGATCAAGAATAAAAAATCACAAGAGGAAATTGATTCCATGGATTGGGTGGAATTCAAGAGGATTTTTTTCAATAAATATTTTCTTCAAACCCTCTATCTCAAGATGGAAAAAGAGTTCCTTGGACTCAAATAGATGGAAGATGAATCCATTGGGGCATATGAAGAAAACTTTACAAGGCTTGCATGGTATGACTCTGGCTTTGTCAAGAACACCGAAAGCAAGGTGGATCACTTCTTTACCGGGCTAAATATGTGTCTACATAAGGTGTTTTCAATTCAAGACATTAAAAGTTATGAGGATATTGTATGTTGTTCCCTCAAGGTTGAAATGGAGATTAGAGATTCTTAGTGGTCTCGTGGGTCCAATGACAAGAAGAAAAAAATGGAGAACAACATGGGTGGTTTAAAAAACAAATCCCATGATGGAAAGAAGCCCGAATATCCCACTGGTAAAATTTGTGGGAAGAAGGATCTTGGGAACTATCTAAAGGGAATTGGAAATTACTTCAAATGTGGAAAGCTAAGACATCTGGCCATAAACTGCTGAAGGGATATGAAAAATCCTACTAATGTTGAAGAATAAATGAAGGTTTAGATCAACACTCAGCTAGTGGTGTAGTGCTAAAACTGTAATAAGCATGAGCATTATACAAAAAATTTCCCTAAGATAGGGGTTTTTGTAGGAAATCAACAACAACCTCCAAGGAAACAAGGATGGGATCATGCTATCACTACTAGTGAGTTGGAGCCAGACAATGATGCGGTGACAGGTACAATAGTTATTCTTTCAAGAATAGTGAATATACTACTTGATTCTGGTTCTATGCATTCTTTCATATATTGCAAGTTCAATAGAACTATTCAAACACCACCTCAAAATTTGGAGAAAAATTTATCTATGAGAATAGTGAATGGGGAAATTATTGCATCCATGGTCTAAAAATCCTCCCCGGTTAATGTTTGTGGAATTAACCTCCCAAAATATATTGTTATAATTCCTTTATTGGAGTTTGATGCTATCTTGGTCATGAATTGGAAATCTTTATACAAAGCCAAAATCAACTTTCGGGAAATGGAGATCACTCTTTACATCCTGAAGCATCCTCCAATTATTTTTAAGTCTAAGGAGGAAGATGAATATACTTTGGAAGCAATGTCTCAAGTGTGGATATTAATTCCTTATAAGCGATCATTTTTGGATAAAATTATTAAGACAAAGGAGAGAATCATGCTTGAGGACATGCCCATCGTGAGGGATTACATTGATGTATTCCCTGAAGAGTTTCCTGGTCTTCCCTCATGTCTGAGAGGTTGAGTTCTCAATTGAACTTAGTCCTGGATCTCTACCTATATCAAAGACACCTTATAGGATGGCCACCGTAGAGATGGAAGAGCTAAAGAAACGGTTATAGAAGAATCTGGAGAAGGGTTTTATACACCCAAGTGATTCACCATGGGATGATCCAGTCCTATTTGTCAAGAAAAAGGATAGATAAATGCGCCTATGCATTGATTATCGTGATCTCAATAAAATCAAGATAAATAACAAGTATCCCCTTCCACAAATATATTAATTTTTTGATCAGCTTCATGGGGCAGGTTATTTCTCTAAGGTGGACCTTCGGTCGAGATATCACCAATTAAAAGTGAGGAAGGAATATATTCCCAAGAATCCATTTTGAACGAGGTATGGAAACTATGAATTTATAGTGATTCCCTTCAGACTCACTAATTCTTCAATAATTGTCATGGATTTAATGAATAGAGTATTTAGAGATTACCTCGACAAATTTGTGGTAGTCTTTATTGATGATATTATGATATACTCCAAGATAAAGGAAGAACATGAGGAGAATTTGAATACTGTGTTAAAAAATTTGTGAAAGGAGAATCTATATGAAAAATATAGTAAATGTGAGTTCTGGATGGAGTAAGTATCATTCTTGGATAATGTTATCACCCAAAAAGTGATGTCTGTGGATCCTTCTATGACAAAGGTGATTGAAGAGTGGTCCATGCCAACATATGTAATGGCGATCCGCTTCTTTTTGGGTATAGCTGGGTATTATCGAATATTTGTGAAGAAATTTTCCTGATTTTCAAACCCAATGACCAAGCTGACACGAAAGAGAGTAAAGTTTTTCTAGACTCAGGAATATGAAGACTGTTTTAAGGAGTTGAAAAATTGGCTAATCACTACTCCAGTACTCACACTCCCAACAATTGGAGAACTTTTTGTTGTGTATAGTGATGCTTATAAGAAGGGATTAGGATATGTGCTAATGAAAAATGATAAAGTGATAGCCTAAGCCTCAAGGAAACTAACAATCCATGAGAAAAACTACCCGACACATGATCTAGAGTTGGCGACCGTGATCTTTGTGTTAAAAATTTGGCCGTATTATCTCTATGGGGAGAAGTGTGAGATATATATTGATTACAAGAGTCTCAAACATATATTCACACAAAAATAGATTAATATCTTCCAGTGTCAATGGATATAGATCATCAAGGATTATGACTTCTCAATCCACCACCATCCCAGTAAGGAAAACAAGGTAGAAAATTCTCTAAGTAGAAAGGACCATACATCTTTATCAATGATAAGAATTTAAAAGTATCCTATATTCTTAGATTTAAAGAGGATAGACATGGGAATAATTAAGGGAGTAACATCATCAATACTTTCTCAAATTATTTCTCAACTATATCTCATGTAGAAAATAAATGATTCTCAAAGAAACGATGTTGAAATTCAGAAAAGGGTGGAAGCTATCAGAAATGGGAAATCCTATGACTTCAAAATTGATGAGGAAAGTGTTGTAAGATTTGGATCACGATAATGTGTACCATCCAATCCAAAGATAAAGAAGGATCTTCTAAATAATGCACATAGATCAACCTTATCTATCCACCCAGGGAGCACAAAGATGTATCAATATTTCCAAGAGAACTTTTGGTGGGACAATATGAAAAGAGAGATTATTGAATATACATTAAAGTGCCTGGTATGTCAATAAGTGAAGGATGAAATATACAAGTCTAAGGGGATGATGAAACTACTACACGTACCAACATGGAAGTGGGAGAACATCACCATGGACTTTTTCAATGGACTTCCAAGGAAATATAGAGGAAACAATGCTATATGGGTCTTTGTGGATCATCTTATGAAGATAGATAAATTTATCACAATTTAAGAGGACTTCTCATTGGATAAACTTGCAAAAATATATATCAAAGAAGTTGTACGGCTGCATGGATTACCACTATCTATTATATCCAATCGTGATCTGAGATTCACCTCGAAGTTCTAGAAAAGTCTTCAACATGCTCTAACCACTGAACTGAACTTCAGTACGGCCTATCATCCTCAAACTAATGGCCAATCTGAGCGAACTATTTAGACACTATAAGATATGTTGAGAGCATTTTATATGGACTTTAAAGGAGGATGGTACCATTATCTTCCACTAGTTTAATTCTCTTACCAAAATAGTTTCCACTCAAGAATCTAAATGGAACCATACAAATACCTTTATGGGAAACGGTGAAGAACACCAAATTATTGGGATAAAGTTGATGAGCATAAGTTTCTAGGACCTGAAATGGTCAAATAAATGGTGGATAAGGTGAAAACCATTCAGTAGCATATCAAGGCAGCCAAAAGTCGAAAGAAAAGTTATGCAGACAATTGTCGATGAGACCTTGAGTTCAAAGTTGGAGACATGGTATTTCTATGCATATATCCATGGAATAAGGTCATGAGGTTTTGGAAGAAAGGGAAGCTAAGTCCCAGGTATATCGGCCCCTTCGAGATCCTGTATCAAGTCAGAGCTCTGTCCTATTGACTGGAACTTCCATTAACCATGTCCAAAGTACACGATCTCTTTCATGTATCCCTCTTAAGGAATTACATACCAGAATCTTCACATGTACTCTCTTCAGAGGAGGCACAATTAGATGATGATATTTCTTACGAGGAGTAGCTAGTGAATATCTTGGATCATAGAGATAAAGTTATGAAACACAATAATACTCACCTGGTCAAGGTACAATGGTGGAACCATAATTTTGAAGAGGCAACATGGGGACTGGAGGAAGAAATGAAGGGAAAGTACCAACACCTGTTTTTGGCCTATAATGTAAACTAAAATTTCAAGGGTGAAATTTCTTAAAGGTGGAAGAATGTAATAACCCAAAGTTTTCAATGGAATCCCTTCTTATAATTATGTTATATAATAACATCAAGTAATAACACAATGAACTACTAAGTACTATGTGACATTTAAATATAAGTTTGTCAATTGTGTGTTTTTAATTTTGAAAAACGACCATCTACAATTGTGATTAGTAAGGGATTTGGAGTCAAATAAGACAAACATAATTTTTTATGAATATTAACATACCTTTATGAATAGTAGCATACCTTTATGAATAATAATGAATAGTAATTAATATAAAATCATCCAAAAAAATAGAGACTTCACCCATGAATGTACAAATACAATTCAGAAATCATAAAAGTGAAAAATTGATCATAGTATAAGAATTGGTGTCTTTGCATGTTAAAAATATTTTATTTATAATTTAATGTTTAATTTAATAATTTAAAATGGAAATTTATTTTCATAAAATTTAATCATAAATTGTTACTTTATTTTCTTAGGGTTATAATATAATTTTTTGGGACCTTGATTAATTTTTCAAGGTGTTATAAAATGAGTAATAGTTTTAATGTTGATTTTGTTGAATAAATTTTGATTTTATTTAAAAATTAAATTAAAAATATTTCAAAAATTATTTTTAAAAAATTTAGTTCATTTTTTAATTCTACACGTTAAAAAAATTGTTGGGGTGAATTTTTTGGATTTTTCTAAAATACTTGAATTTTCCATGAATAGTGAAATACCGTTTTGAGTTTTCTATATGTTTGATGACATCATAATGATGTAATAATTAATAAAAAATTCTGGTCAACTTGTGTATATTAAAATAAGATATTATGTGACCCAAGTGGCTAATACCATGGTAAATCCAATGGTTTTTCAAAAACCACTAATGAGGTGTCCTTTGAAATTAATCAAAAATTCTCTATCTTTTACTATAAAACCCCATTATTTCCTTCATTTTATTGCATCCCATATCCATAATACTCAAATATATGGTAGTTTTACATCCTTAGTATCCATCCCAATGTGTCCTTAATCCCCTAAGGTCCCAACCTTCAAGTTTTAGGTGTTACTTCACAAGGTAAGAGAACTTTTCAACCTCCGCTTTTAGTCAAGACTTCTTTTTTTATCTCTTTGACTTTCCATTTTTATATGTTGGGGTTTGATATTATGTATCCCTATTATTTTAATTTTTTTTCTATACGATGATATTCCCTTTTTGTCTCATCAATTCATTTTATGAAATTTTAAGTGAGGCCATTAGGCTGCCGAATTTTCATAATGGATCTCTCAACTTTTCTTTTATTTTCAAGTTCATTTCATTTCTTTTTCTTTACTCACCTCCTTTCATACAAATTTTGTAATAAATATATTACATTACATGTAATTTAATTTTTTAATGATAAAGGAATAATTATTCATCATATCTTATTTCCCTTTCTTTTATACTAAAAATGAAAACACCATCCGAGATGTGGTAATTTACCACATTCAAGGACGATGGGTTTTCAATTTCCATTGACATATTAAATTATGGTCATGAAACCATTTTAATGGTTTAAACATACCATAATATATTTATTATGTCTAATATATGGTTATGGAATCCTTTTTTATACATTTTTTTGATTTTTAAAACAAAACATATTCCTTGTGGTAAAAAACTGCCAATTAACCCAAACAATTATCATTAAATAATTTATATAATGATTCATCTTCATGCCAAGTAACCAAATGGTATTTACAATAATTTAACCTATTTTATTTTTCACTAATAACATATAACTCCAATTTTTTACAACCATCCCCATTTTACATGATTCTCTAAACATAAATATAAGTGAACCGATTATTAGAACCAAGGAAACAAATAGACCCGAATAATGAAATTGAACCTCATGACCAATAAAAATGTTATGAATGAAATAAAAGAGGTTTTAATAAAATATTTAAATATAGAATAGTTTCTGGAATTATTAATTAATTAACCTAATTTTATTATTCATGTCGTTAATATTAAGTGGAGAATACCATCAGACTTAAGGTAAGAGATCCTCTATATTATACTTTTATTCAAGAATGTACTCTATGTTATGACCTTTTATGTATAATTCATAATTTTTGGGTATGATTTAAAACCATACTCATACTTTACTCATGATTAATAAAATATTATAAATTTATTTCCCTCTCATTATGACCTCTTAAGTACACCTGATACCATGCCGATATTCCGTAATGAATTCAACCCGAACCGCCTTTATTCCTCCGGGTTGCTCTATCTTTATTTTTACTTGAAAGAAGTTTTCTTTTATTTTTATTAACAAATTCAAAATTATGTTTATATGTTCCAAAATTATGTTTCAATATCCATACCTCATTCTCTTTCATGGATATACATGTTTTTAAGTGATTCCCTCCTTAATTCTTCCTGATAAGCGAACTTATTTTGAGGGAACATCCTGAATTATTACCCAATTTCAAGTGAACTATATCCTATATTTTAAGCCACCATTATCTTTATAAAATAAGTCTTTTTTTTATAAAAGCATTCTTGTTTTACTTTTGGTTTTATATAAAAGATTATTCCCTTTTTTATTTTAAATGCTCTTTATTATTTTCCTTAAAACTGTACTAAAATGTTTTAATGCTAAGAATTTTCTAAATAACCTTCTTAGATGTTTTCACTTCTGTTTTACATCACTTACCATGCTATATGACTATTTTAACTTATTAATGTACTTGTATGTTTTGTTTCCTTTCTCTCATAGAAACTTTTATGATATGGCCATTCATTATTCTTTATGACATGAATGTGATACCCATTTATCTAAGTGGGCTCCCTTATGTTTAAGTATGATTTATTATGTATGGTTATTTATGTGGAAAGCATATTCATGAACATGTTAATATGGGTGAGACCAGATAGCGCTCCAATGCATTGGGTAAATTTAAGTCTCATGAGATGTTATATGCGACTGTCTTGGCGGTTAGCCTTGGCTTGTTCTACTATGTGAAACGATCTTGGCGGTTAGACTTGACTCATACTAAAGTAATGCTTTATGTTGCTTCCACATTTCTATGATTCCTTGTTTATATGATCCCATGTTTATATGTTATGATTCCATATATTCCATGGTTTTTTTATCATTATGTCATTCCTTCTAACCCATACGCTAAATCGTTATTCTTATGTATACTCCCTTACTGGGATTTTTAGCTCATCCCTTTGTTTATGTGCTCCCCAGGGTGCCCTATATAGATGTATGAGAACAATGGAAGATAAGAGATCATTTTGGAGTTTAAATAAAAAAGTTTCTTTTATAATGTTTGATCATGTACCTAGTCTTCCAATACACTAGAGTTTACGATCCTTGGATTTTAATCTGATGTATAATTATGATTAAAATCATGTAATGCTATGTGTAAAAGGCTGGGGTCACTATAATTCATTATATAATTTTTTTAGTAAAATGGAGAAAGTATATCATAACATTACCCTAATATATTCCCAAATGGTTGTCTTCAATGTAGGAACGACATTGTTCCATGTATATATATATATATATATATATATATATCAATTTTTACATTCATTCGAGTTGTGACCCCAATATAACTGATGAATATTGATTTATTAATGTCAAAATATTAGCTGCATTGATTCCATCCAACCTCAAATTTTATACCTTTGGTTCTTGACTTGATAACTTTAGTTAACATGGTGATGCTAAACTACTCTTGTTTTTTTCATCAAATGTTATTGATCCCATAATAGTTGAATGGTTTTAACATAAATAGTATATTATTCCTTGGTATTTGTAACATCAACATGTGAAGAAGTCATTATATGAAAGAGTAGTCAAATATTTAATTTATATTACATAAATGCAGTAGTGAACACAAAATATGTCATGAATCGGATCAGGTCAACTTGAACTATCACCCGATCTGGCTTGCAAAAAGGCCTCAGACACACCTCCTTGTATACTAGAGGCTGCTGACTAGTATTGAGTGCCTAAAAATATATAGTTAAGAGACTATTCACTTAGATAAGAGTTCAATAACAATGGAAATAAACCAAACGTGTAAACATCCATGAACATCAGAGTGCACATAAATAAATAAAAAACTGAAATAACTATAATAAATGGAATGAGGCATACATATTCAACAAAATAAAATCTACAAACATTTTTAAACCACTGGGTCAAACACATATAGAATAAAATTAAAGAAAATAAATACAAAAGGTTCCACTTCTACTTTGAGCCGAACCACATACCTGGTCTCCAGGATGGATAAACAACTCCAGCATAAACCTCTAACTCCACATAATATATATTTCTCAAACATACAAAACCAGACCTTTGATCGATTTACTACACCATTATCAATATGAAATTTGACATTAGGTCTACTCGTACACTTAGGTTCACATGTAGGGGGTGATAAAAAATATCAGTAGGCCACCTCCAACGGTGGTCCTAACATCTACTATCATAACATGTCCATTCAACACACGTCATGTCTATCCTAGTCAAACATGACTCCCTATAATGAGAAATGTAGCTCATACAACCACAAAATCAATAACACCTGCCTGATCAAAATGGAGCTCTGAAGTCCAACATAAGGACAAGTATACACATGAGACCCTAGGATATCATCCAAGATCCAAAACCCCGAAACACATCTACCAAGAACTAATATGAACTGGTAGTAGGGACTGCCTACCGAGTTTGGGGTACACTACCATTCTCAAAATCTCTATAGAACATGATGGTTGAATGAACCAGTGAGTACATTTCTGAGCTACTTGAGAAAGCCCCATACCTACAAACTAGACCCCGTGATCACTATAGCCTCCATGGTCTACTAACCCTCACCTTGATAGATGAGATAAGGTGGTTTCACTCATTCATATCTTCCATTATCTCCCTAGTCCTACCTAACAACACAAACCAACTAGAAGAGGAGAGAAAATAGAGTAAATCTTAGGTCCTACACCTGATCCAATAATATCCCAAAGGTATCCTCTTTCAAAACTAATCCTAAACAAGAAAATCCTCAAAAATACAATCCAAAACTCAAAAACCGAATATGATTAGAACCCGTACCCTCAAACAAAACCCATGAATCAACACCTACCACCTAACATGAAAAAAACATCAGGAATCCACCATGGTTCCAAAAACATCATCACAAAAAGACACCCTACAAAGGAGATCCTCTAACAAACCATAGCTTAGATAATACACCCTACTAGGTGAAACTACAGAAAAACTTATCTTTGGGCTAATACCCTCTCAAAATAACTATTGCTAGACTCCCATATCATACCCATAGAACTCCCACCTAGAAGAAAAACCATAAGAAAAAACTCGCCTAGAAGGGAATTCTTCATAATAGGTCCCTCAAACCTATCTAAACATTTTCACAATGGCATCCAACCATACCTAACATCCAATGATGTCAAACCACCCAAAAGTCTCCTATAGGTCCCAACCTCAATTGAACAGACCTAAACCTCATGCAAATGAACTAACGATCCCATCTTGGAAGACACTCAATTCTGCCACCCAGAATCTTTCCAAAGAACCTCAAGAAGACTCAATTTGAATCCTCAAGACAAGGAGATAAATAAGTTCACACCCTTATATGTATCTAAAAACTCACAAACCAACCCCTAGAAGAATTCTAGAACCACCACCTCAAAGGAATCCTTCCAAAAAACTCAAATAGTCCAAAACATCAACCAAAAGGCCTATAAAAAACGAAAGGATTTTTCTAATGTGATCTACATAGAAAAAAAATTGAATGGACTACTACCAATTCTAATTATGAACCCAAGGCACAAATAAACTCAAAACCCCTTTGTTAAAAAATGACAAAAATGTGTAATTTGGAGTACACGATGTGTACTTCTGAGTACACAGTGTGTACTCTCAAAGCTACACCTGGCTATGTACTTTTATATGACCATAGAAAGTGTGGGGTTTGACCATATACTAGTACATGGTAGAGGAATAAAAGGGTTCTATCCATGTACTACTACATGGGGTGTCTGCCTAAGTACAAGGACACATGGTCATTTCCCACTACATAGGGTGTACCATGAGTAGACGAACTATATTTCCCAGACTCCGCTTTCCCATGTACATGGGCACATGACCTAGTACATGGCTAAGTCCTACTACACAATGTGTACTTTAAGTACATGACATGTACTTATAAAAAATTCATCTTCCATGAATAGTAAGAACACATGACATGTGTTTGTCAAACCACACACAGTGTGATTGGGATTTACCAAACATAAATCCCTCGGGACCTCCCAAAATCCCCCGATTCACTTGAAAACCCCCATATCAACCCTCTAGGTGTTCCCTAAAACCCAAAAAAAAAAGATTGAAACATAAAAAAAAAATCTATTTGGATTTATGGAAAAAACATTAAAAATTTTCTACCTTATAGTGGAAACCACTGAAGCTCCGATCTGATTCTTGGTCCATAGTACCTGCACCACAATCCGATGCGATCTGAGTTCCACAGTGGCCCCTCATTCTCCCTCTCTCTTTGTTCTCTCCTTCTCCCTATCCATATCCTATATCTTAGAAAAAGGAATCACCATGGGGGAAATACGTGACCCACCAGGGGAGGAAAAGAGAAAAAATTAATAAAAAGGAGAAAATAAAGAAAAAAGAAAAGAAAAAGAAAAGGAAGAGAGAGAAGAAAAGTGGACCCAACCTGAACCAAGTGCTTGACATGAGGTTATACCCCACCTAGGAAAAATCAACCATTATAGACTCAATGAAGAATTTATAATTCACATACAACACTTTGAACAGAATATATAACCTAAAAAACATGTGTGAATAAATAATATTAAATTAATTAAATATTAATATTCATCCAAAATTCAAATGACTCAAGATTACACCAAACTCTTTTACTAGGATACAAATTATATTTTGGGACCAATATAGTGGTTATAAACATTATCCTTGATCTCATGATATAATAAATTATCCTTTTCACCTTGAAATACACCGAAGAGAAAAAAAATTAAAATTTCCTCTATTTTTATTAAACCATCACAATGCGTTTCATGAAAATATCCCCATTATAAATGCTTCTCACCCCCACTAGAATCCTAGGTGGTCAGCCAACACCCAAGATTCACCACAAACACCATCACTCCCAAAAATATGATGATCGTCCACCGAATGGTCTCTCAACACTGATAATACCTCCAAAATTTGGGATATTCAACCACAACCGATTTTATGCTCCCTATAATAAGAGTATCCTTATCACCACCCCTCAACCCAGAACCATGCTCTATGGACCATGCACCATTCACTTCCAAATGAAATAATAATATGTGTCCAAACTGCTCACACGAGAGCACCAACATGAAAAACCAACCATTACCCATTACTTACACACAAAGAAATATAACCCCATGATAAATGAACCACTTAAAATGATAACTAAAATCCTTGGCAACACAAGGTTAAATCTCTACAATAAGGATCCCTCAAGACCAAAACAAATCTTAGTGAACTCACATGGATCAACTGGAATTGTGCCTGACCAACATGCATAATCCTTCTCAAAAAGGCTTTTTCAAAAAATGCCACACCAAAACCACTCCCCTACTCAAGGAGGAGTGATATGAGAAAAACGAAAAAAATAATCATGCTCAAGTGATCCATGACTTAAAAAATCTGGGCTAATTTGCTTAAACCCACTAATTAAGATCCTCATGCTGGCTATTCCCAACAAACCAGAGCACCCTTGGTTCTCCTCTTTTGAAACAAGGAATCTAACTCATGAAAAGATCCAACAACATGAAAAACCTCCACATGGGAATCGATTTAAACCATTCTCTCACCGCATTACCCAAATCACAACCAGCACCAATAGGGAAAGGCATACAACCAAAACTACCCTCACAACAAGATAATATAAGAAACCCATAAACCATGAGATATCCTAATGCTCCACCTAAAAAGACCTAAGAAACCTCATCCTCAACACAAAACTTCTCAGGTCTACCAAAACCTTAGGGAAACTTGATCCTGAACCAAAAATCTCCCTGAAAAACTTTCCTTCATCGAGAAACCACCTCCAACATCAGTAGGGCACACCAAAGTCCGTACCAACCTAGAAGGTTTTCCCCGCATCCCTAGATGAAATGAATTTATCTCCACCACCATATAACACCTCAAAAAAGGATACACATAACCTTTTATCATAATAAAATCAACTGTGGTTTATTTGAGTAGAATTACACCTAGTAAGTATATGAGAAAACACATTATATAAAGTTTTTGACACTTTAAACAACCAAAACTACATCATCAGTAAAAAAACACACAGATAGGCATATGTTTCATATGTGCCTAGAATTATGCATGGATATAGGCCTATTTCCTCCAAGACAGGAACCACAAACTTCAAAATAATAATGTCTCCAAACAAAAGTAAATCACTTGAGGTGAAAATCACATAACTATAACATTGAAAACTAAGAACAAAAATCCTAAAACCCTTATAACATGAAATTATATCTAGAAAATTTGTTCATGATGCATCAATCATTTATCCATCAAAGGTACCAAACCATTCCTAGACCTCCTGTCTACCAACACCCCAAATAGTATGACAAAGAAGAAGACTCATCTGATACCTTTTTTCATGAACCGGCCTGGGTTGACCCAAACCGTCGCTCGATCTGGCTCACAATAAGGTCTCAAGTGCACCTCCTCATATGAAAAAGGATACTGACTAGAAATGAGGGCCTAAAATGATATATTGAGGGGAATATTCCTTCATATCAGAGTGAAATAACAGTGGAAATAAATTGAGCATGTAAACATCCATGAACATCTAAGTGCCAATAAATAAATAAACAACTGAAATAACTATAATAAATGGAATACTTCATATAGAATAAAAAATATAAAATATACAGACATTGTTTTCCCATTGGGACAACCATATATAAATTAAAATAAAAGAAAGTAAATATACAAGGCTTTACTACTACTCTGAGTTGAACCACATATTGATCTCCATAATGGCTGAAAAACTACAGCACGAACCTCAGACTTTATAAGATCTATACTGCTCAAACATGAAACATTGATACTTTTACAGATCTACCACACCATGAACAACACAAAATAAAACATAATGTCTACACATACACCAAGGTGAAACTATAGGGGGTGAGAAATAAATCTCAATATGAAACCCCCAATGGTGGCCCTAACATCTATTTTCATAACATGTTCATGAAACACACTTCATGTTTAGCCTATTAAAAAATGAATCCCAGTATAAAAGCTAAGAAAATCATAGAAAAGAAGAAGAAGATCTAAAAAATAGCAAACCTTAGGTTCTAGTCTAACACCCATAGGAAAATCTACCCTCACTCTAGCCCCAACTATAAGAATTACGAAACATGGATTAGGAAACCACAACATCAAGTGTGTACTCCTAATTAAAAAGGAGCTCCGAAGTCCAACATAAGGAAATGAACACACGCCAGACCTGGGGATATCATACCAAGATCCAAAACACCAAATTGCATTTATCATGCATGAGGAATCCAATGGAATGATCTAAACTAGTGGTAGGTAATCCCTATTGACCTCAGGGTACACTACCATGTCCAAAATTTTGGTAGAACATGATGGGTGAAAAAACCTTTCAGTGAATATACGGGCTACTTGAGTAGGACCCGAACCTATAAAATGATCCCTAGGAGAACCGTAGACTATATGTTCCACTAAACCTATCCCTGATAGCCGAGTTATGGTGGTTTCACTCATAAAAATTATCAATTAGTTCCCTTGCCCCACCTCACATCATAACCAACTACCAGCAGAGATCAACTATATTTAATCTTAGGGCCTATGCTCAATGTAATAATATACGAAAGGTATCCTCTCTAACATATGGTCTTGAACAAGAAATGTCTTCAAACTAAAAAACATATATCAAACACTGGGTTTGGATAGCACCCGCACCTTCTCACCAAAACCACTAAACTAACACTGACCACCTCACAGGCGAACAAAACACAGGTTGAACACCACAGTTCTTAAAACCTTAACATAATAGGACACCCTAAAAAGTGGGTAGTCTAGAAAACTATAGCGCATAAAAAACATCCTAAAATGGGACCCTCTATAAAAACCAAGCCTCGGTCTGAAATTATGTCAAAGTAATCTTTGATGGACCCACATATCAAACCCATAGAACACCCATCCAAAAGAACAACTTCAAGAAAAAACCCACCCAGAAGGGAATTCATCAGAATAGGTCCCTTATACCTATCTCAAACTCTGATCAATAGATCTTAAACACACATGACATCCAATTATTTTGAACCACCAACAAGGCTTCTACTAGTCCCAACCTCCAGCAATCACACGTAAACCTCAAGAAACTAAACAAACGATCCCAACTAGGAAGATAAATGATTCCACATCCTAAAATATTTCCAAAGAACCTCCAAAAGACTCACCCAAAATCCTCAATCCAAGGTGATCAACCAGTGAACACCATCAAATGAGATTCAAAACTCACAAACAAACCGTAGAAGGATTATAGAACCATAACCTTAAAGGAATCCTCCCAAAAAACTCAAACAGTCCAAAACACCATCCAGATGACCTCTAAATGATGAAATAATCCCACTACTATGATCTATGTGAAAAAACACTCAGAATTTACTATTCACAAATCCAAATCTAAATCCAGGCATAAAGAAACTCAAAACCCATTTTTTGATAAAATACACGGTGTGTAATTCTGTGTACACAACATGTACTCTCAGACCTGTACCTAGCCATGCACTTCTACATGGCCAGAGGAGACATGGGGTCTGATCGTGTACTAGTAAATGAACAAGGAATACATGTCTTCTATACATATACTATTAAATGGGGTGTCTTTCTGAGTACATTGCCACATTTCCATGTCCCACTGCATGGGGTGTACCCAGAGTACACGATGTGTACTTTGCAAACTTTGCCTGCCCATGTATAAGGCCACATTTCCAGGTTTTGGATTTGGTAACCTAGAACCAACTATTTTGTACTTTATTCATTAATAAAAGACTTATCACATCTTGATTGTACTTCTGCATGATAATGTATGTGATAATGTCATAAGGACAACTATTGCATTAAAGGTTCATAGCGCATCCCTGCTATGGTGAGAACCCGAAAGTGCCAGAACACTGTTCTTGAATAAATTTTCTATGGCCGAATGATATTATTTGAGGGACACAAATAATACAGGTCATTAGGGGTGAGTACTCATAAAAATTTGAGGCACCTTCTCACGGTGTGCACCCTTGGTAATATCCAGGAGGATATTATGAGAACGAGACCCGCCAGTAGGAAATCCACATTTCATAGTTTCATTGGATGTTCCTATCTGTAGACGTGTGTATTAGTCCTTAGACTTTAAGATTATTATTAATGGGTATTACAACTCGTGCACTTAGATGTATTGATGAAAACTGTGATGACACACTGTTCGCAGCGAGGTAGGATACGTTGGGTGCATCAAGAGTAATACTGCATTAATAGATAATGCGATAAAGAATTTTTCCCTTATGTTCTATAACAGAAGTAGATATCTCAGGCCCTTTAGTGGAATTGATATAGCCTAAATAAATCCATGACCATGGTAAGGTATGGGAGAGTTCAGTTCTGGGAAGTCGAAGAAAGAATAATCGAGCACATGGGTTGATGCCACTAGCATGCAACCCACTTGATTAGATATATTGAGAAAAAGGTATTATATTACATGATAAGTGTTCATAGGAGGCGACACATCATTGCGGCGTTAACTTCTTTCTCTATGGGTTCCTTGGCGTGTTTCTAGACGCTAACCTTGGACTTTAGGCAGGCTCCACCTAATGCCACTGAGAAAGAGGCCTAGAGGGTCACACACTAAGTGTGTCCATGTATCTCAGTTAAATATTAATTTAACAAGTTAAATAAACATTATTTCTGACTTTGGTTTAATAATTATTTAAGGATGCCTGATCACATTTATTTCGACACTAGTTATTTGAGAGAATATATTGTGGGCGAAATAATATATTTATTAGTGAGTAATGCAGTTACATTTATTTTAGAAATAAATATCCATTACTCAAGGTCTAATAAATGTGGTGGAGAAAAAAATGGAAAATAAAAGTACACGTTGTGTATATTAAATATACATGCTGTGTAGTTTTATGGAAAACAAGTACATGCCGTGTATTAATTATTACACGCCCTGTAGTTTTCCAGTCGGGATTTTGAGGATATAATAATGTTTTATTAAATGATATTAATTATAATCAGCATGGGAACATGTCAAGGAATTAATAATTCGACATGGGGGTTTCAATAAGAGTTAATGAAATAAATAAAATGCGTAACGTGTTTATTTATTATCATAACTCTATTAACCTCAAACCCGATTATAAATATCCTCACAACCCCAACATTTTTTTACACAAGATCCATTTGTTGTGCACAATGGATTTGGAAATACTCTCAAGCCAAGAGAGAATTCCCTTTCCACCAAGAACACCCTCAAGTTACGAGAGTGAGATCCTCCACCGGATCAAGGCGGTCGAAGGAGAACATCGCAAGAGAAGGTTCTTCCATGCTAGCACCCAGAGATCCCTTCAGCGACGTTCAAAGATACATGGAGCATGTGTGGATCACCACTAGAGTAATCCTATAATTAGATTCTACGACACAATGATGGATCACAGGATTGTGACCAGAGATTCGACGGAGAAAGAATTCCACTAAGGTAATTATTGTGAATCAATTAAATTAATTATAACCAACATATGATGATCATATCTCAATGGTTCTGGGACTCTTCTTTTATTTTTCGTTCTTTATTCCATTCCGAAGATCCGGCTTTTTATATCATGATAGATCTCGAATTGAACATTGTTTAACGCTAAAATTAAAGTTGGGAAAACCCACCAACATGATTCCGTTGCGCCCGGAACCTACAAGTGGTATCAGAGGAGTCATATCATTGATTATAATTATTTAGTTTTTCATTGGTGATTTACGCATTTAATAATTCATTTATTTCAATTCATGTTTAATCGTTCTGGAAATCTGAATGTCGAGATCTGTTCCTCCTCCCTCGTTTCTCGTTCACCTCATAGAAACGAATTTTTCTTTTAATTTTGATTAAAATAAAATAGAGGAACTCATCCGGAGGATCCAAATGTTTCTGGCCGTACAATACCAGAATACACGGTGTGTATTCGGAATTACACGCCATGTAGTCTAAGTTCAATGCATTGACTGATCCACCAAATCAGGCCGCTTATTAGATTCTTTCTAAGAATTTAAGACACCGTCTGTTGACCAGAAATAGGTGGCACATGGTTTCCGGATTACACACCGTGTGGTCCAATGAACATGGCGTGTGGTCCCTTCAGGTTAGGGTTGGGCCGTTTACCCCGTACACGGCTTGCCCGAAAACCGTGTAACGTGAAAAATACACAACGTGTGTCCAGAATAACACACCGTGTACTCCAAAAATTTCCGAAGTACATTTACACGCCATGTCCCCGGGCGTGTACTTCAGATGGACGGTGAATAAAACTACACGCCGTGTAGTCGGAACTACACGCCGTGTACTCATCCAAGTTACGAAGATTTATTAAAATTTATTATTTATATTATACAAACCCTTGAGATGTGTACCATAGTTCAGACGTAAAGATGAGGCACAACACGTGATAAGTGTTATATATATATGTGTTTAATTTAACATCTGCGTAATGAACGGGAATTCACCGGGTTGCCTCCAAGGTACAAGACACGTACAAGGATAATTTTAAATGAATTTATTTGTTTAAAATTATGATGGATGAGAATCTCAAGGAAGTTCCAAAAAAGGTTTAAGATAAAAGGATTGATTAATTAAAGACAATTAATTAATTCGAGCGTGATTTATATTAAATAGGAACGATTAAAGAATTAAATGATAGTTTTATTTATGCATATATATCGTTGGATGTATGGATGGTCATGAGATAGATCGAGACCTTTGTATGTGAATGGTTTATTTTAATTTATTTATTTAAATTAAATTTGTTGGCCTGTGAGCCATCTTCTCATTAATATGCAGGGTTTGCACACCCAAGGATTATTTTATGTAAAAACCCCTTTTACCCCTCACTTGCATGTGATATAAATGCATATGTAATGGATGGAGCTCCCAAGCTAGTAGAGGTGGCTCAAGTCAGGATCCAAGGTGAAACCAATCCAAGGAGATACAAAGGTGGATAGGTGGAAAGCTATAAACACAAACCCGAAAGTTTCAAGGTGTTTCTCCCCTAGGTCTTGGGTTAGTTTATAAACCGCTAGATAAACTAACCAATAGAAAAAACTCATGATCATAACATTTATTTTATTTATGCCAATTGCATGGTTTATTTATTGTGGGTTTGTTGTCACGATTACACAATTAATGAATTAAATGATCATGCAAGATGGAACTAAAATAAAATAGGCTTATACGTAAATATTATCTTATACATGGTTAATCACTTAAGTATATCCCACTTAATATTAACAAGCATGTAATCAAAGATAATAAAATGGAAATTTACATATAGGGATAAAATCCCTCAAAAGAAATATTAAGTCGGTATAGCCTTCCATAATCTTGGTTAGAATCGAACCATATTTCAAAGTGCTTGACCAACCCTAGTTGGGGTGCTTTCAATTATCGGGGAATTCTAATTCAAGGTTTTGGGTTGACTTGACTTGGTTCGCATCAAGGGTTGACTGCCATAATAGGACTTGGTGTGACCAAGAGGCAAAGGTTGAGGAAATCCAAAATAAAAAGGATTTCTGGATTGGGGAGTCCACTCAGTGGATCAAGCAGATGCGAGTTAATGAAGTTGGCATTTGGAATGCCTACCTAAAACCCTTCAAGTTGCTTGAACAACCCTAGTTGGGGTAATGTGAAGGGAAATATGGATCCTTACCACTAGAATATTTAGGCAATAGTATATTCCGAAATCAATGGTGAGGGCTATTGGATTTCGATAAAAATTGTGGGAGACTAATAAGTATTAATTTATTTATTTGTCTCATTTTTGTAATAAATTAATAAACCTTTGCTCATCTTAATTTGTAGAAACGAAAAAAATGACTTCAAACATATCATTGCGAACCATACTTGAGAAGGAAAATGTTCTCACTAGCACCAATTTCCAAGAGTGGCAGAGGCGTTTACGCGTCATCCTTCTCCACGAAAGGAAATTGTATGTGCTGGAAGAGAATATTCCAATTGCACCTGGGAAAGAGGCCAATGATGAGGAATTATATCTCTATATGAAACACATGGACGATTCCAAAAATGTCCAGTGTTTCATGCTATTAGCCATGTCCAATGAGCTCTTGAAGCAACATGAAAACATGGATGCGTATAGCATGATGTATCACCTTAAGGATCTCTACCAGGAGAAGGTGAGACAGGAGAGGTATGATATCTCCAATGCTTTGTTTACAAATAATCTTGGAGAGTCTGCGCCAGCTGGGCCTCATGTAGTCAATCTTATTGGATACATTGAACTCCTGGACATATTAGGGATTAAATTCCGGGATGAGTTGCGTACAGATCTCATCCTATAATCACTGCCCAAGACCTTCTCTAGCTTCATTGTCAATTATAAATTGAGAGGAAATGAGAAGAGTCTATCAGAGATTCTAACCTTGATTCTCCAGGTAGACAAAGACATGGGGCATGACAAACCCGCAATACTTATGGTGAACAAGAAAAGGAAGGACAAGGAAAAGGGGCCAAAGACTTATAAGCGGTATGAAGCCCCCGAGCACCGTCCCTCAAAGAAGGGGAAGATTCCGAGGCAGGGCAAGGAATGGGAGGCAATGTGTTTTGCATGTGGTAAGCATGGACACTAGAAGAGGAACTGTACCCAGAAGCATGGGGACGCTAAAGGTGCATTTGTTATAGAGTGAAATCTTTCTATTTCTACACATTGGGTATTAGATATAGCTTGTGGGGATCACATCTGTATTCAAATGTAGGAACCAAGTAGATTTAGAAATATCTACAGAGGAGAGGTGGATCATCGAGCTGCCAATGACGCAAGGATGGCTGCGTTGGCTATTGGCAAATATCACCTCTCATTGCCAACTGGCATGATTTGGGTTTTACAAAACTATTATTTTGTACCTAGTGTTACCAAGAACATAATTTATGTATCTTGTTTGGATATGGATGGATTTGTTTTCAAGTTTGGAAATCAGGGTTTTCTCTTTTATAAGAAAAACATATGTTATGGTATGGCACATTTGAATAATGGTTTGTATGTATTAAATTATAAAAAACAAGTGTTGTTAATCGATAATGAAACAAACTCACATGACTCATACATCACCCCGTTGTGGCATCACCGCCTTGGTCATGTAAACGAGAAGAGCTTGACAAAACTCTTTCAAGATGGATATTTAGACTCTACTGAGCTAAAAACACTTGATAGATATCACTATTGTTTACAAGGTAAAATGACCAAGCCACCTTTTTGTGGACAGGGTGAAAGGGCCACGGAGCTTCTAGGATTGGTACACACGGATGTATGTGGACCATTTCTAGTAGAAGCTATAGGTGGATATTCTCACTTCATTACTTTTACTGATGATTTGAGTAGATACAGATTTTTCTAATTAATGAGGTATAAGTCAGAAGCCTTAGAGAAATTTAAGGAATTCAAGAATGAAGTAGAGAATCAGCTTGGTAAGAAGATAAAGAAGATTTGATCAGATCGAGGTAGATAATATCTGAACCAAGAGTTCATCGATCTTCTACGGGAGTCTGGGATTCTATCTCAGATCAATCCTCCTTATACACCACAGTGGAATGGTGTTAGTGAAAGGTGGAACCGCACCTTTTTGGACATGGTGAGGTCGATGATGAGTCATGAGGATCTTTCATTATCCTTTTGGGGATATTCATTACAAACTGAAGCATACACATTAAACCAAGTACCAACTAAGGCAAAAAATGGAATTCCCTCTGAATTATGGAGTAGAAAGAATCCCATTTTGTCGCATACACATGTATGGGGATGCGAGGCATTTGTTAAGGCCTTATCAGGAAACAAACTAGCACCCCGGGGCATGAAGTGTATTTTTATAGGATATCCCAAGGAAACGAAAGGATACTACCTATATAACCCTCAAGACAAGAAAGTGACTGTTGCCAGACAAGCCATATTTCTTTAGAGGGAGAACATCCTCAAGAAGGATAATGAGAGGAAGATTGACTTCGACAAATTTTATGCTCAAGATACACAAGAGTTGGTACAGGAACAAGTTCCACAAGTCCCCGTGGAGGAGGTTCCAGAAACACAAGTACTGCGTAGGAGCTCAATAGAGGTAAAGGAACCAGAGAGATTTGGTTTCCTAGTCACTGAGGATGGTGAATCATTATTGTTGGAAAATGATGAGGCTATCTCCTACAAGGAAGTAGTAGAAAT
This sequence comes from Viscum album, assembly GCA_963277665.1. Taxonomy (NCBI): domain Eukaryota; kingdom Viridiplantae; phylum Streptophyta; class Magnoliopsida; order Santalales; family Viscaceae; genus Viscum; species Viscum album. Next base: position 1,539,039,593 of record OY728135.1, on the reverse strand, counting down.
CTCAGAAGCTGCAAGATGTCTAGAAGATATGAATTCTAAGATGAATTCCATGTATCAGAACCATGTTTGGGTTCTGGTCGATGATCTAGTTGATGTAAAGCCTGTTGGATGGAAATGGGTATTCAAGAGAAAACTAGACATGGAAGGTAAAGTTATCACCTATAAAGCAAGGCTAGTGGATAAAGGATTCAGAAAGCATCAAGGAATTGACTATAATGAAACCTTCTCACCAGTTCCCATTTTTAAATCCATAAGAATCATAATTTCCATAACAGCTTACCATGACTACGAGATTTGGCAGATGGATGTCAAAATAGCATTCCTTAATGGGAACCTTCAGGAAGATGTCTATATGACACAACCATAAGGGTTTTTGACACTAGGTGATGCCAAATTGGTTTTCAAGTTGTAGAAATCCATTTATGGATTGAAGAAATCATCCATGTCCTGGAACATTCGATTTGATGAAGCCATAGAGGAATTTGGGTTCATTAAGAATGAATGTGAGCCATGTGTTTGTAAGCAGTTTAATGGGAATGCGGTCGTTATCCTAGTAGTATATGTTGATGACATATTTCTTATTGGAAATGATGTACCAGCCTTACAGTCAGTTAAGGACTGGTTGAAAAAGTGTTTCTCCATGAAGGACTTAGGAGAAGCAGCCTACATTCTAGGGATCAAGATCACTCATGATAGATCCAAGAGGCTTCTTGGACTAAGTCAGGGTACACACATTGACTAGATACTAAAGAGATTTAGTATAGAACAATCCAAGAGGGGATTGGTTTCAGTGTCACATGGCCTACATCTTTCTAAGAAAATGTGTCCTCAGACACAACAAGAGAAAGATAGAATGAGTAAGATCCCATACACTTCGGCTATAGGATCCATCATATATTCCATGTTATGTACCAAGCTTAATGTTGCTTATGCACTGAGCATGGTAGGAAGATATCAAGCAGATCTAGGATAACAACATTGGACTGCTGTTAAGACTATTCTTAAGTATCTGAGAAGAACCAAGGATATGTTCCTGGTGTATGGAGGAGACGAGGAGCTTGTCATCAGAGGGTATGCTGATGCTGGTTTTCAGATAGATCAGAATGATATAAAGTCACAATCTGGATATGTTTTCTATCTTAATGGAGGAGTTGTGAGCTGGAAGAGTTCTAAGCAGCCAGTTGTCACCGATTATACAACGGAGTCCGAATATATAGCGGCTTCTGATGCAACCAAGGAAGCCGTCTGGATTCGGAACTTTGTCCAGGAGATTGATTTGGTGCCTAGTAGTAAAGATCCCATTACATTGTATTGTGATAATACTGTAGCAGTGGATCTTGCAAAAGAACCAATGTCACATCAACAGACAAAGAACATACTCCAAAATTATCACCACTTGAGGGATTTCTATCAGAGGGGTGAAGTTACAGTGATCAGAGTGTCCATGGAAGAGAACGCGGCGGACCCCATGACTAAAGGCCTATCTCAGCAGAAGCATGAATATCATGTGAGAGCTAGCGGGTTAAAGGTTGTTAGCAGTTGGCTCTACTATAAGTGGGAGTTTGTTTGAGTTGGTGGCCTAGAAACAACTATTTTGTACTTTATTCATTAATAAAATCCTTATCACATCTTGATTGTTCTTCTGCGTGACAATGTATGTGATAATGTCTTGAGGAAAACTGTTTCATTAAAGGGTCATAGCGGATCCCTGCTATGATGAGAACCCGGAAGTGCCGTAACACTGTTCTTGAATAAATGTTCTATGGATGGATGATATTATTTGAGGGACACAAATAATACAGGTCATTAGGGGTGAGGACTCATAAAAATTTGTGGCACCTTCTCATGGTGTGCGCCCTTGGTAATATCCAGGAGGATATTATGAGAACGAGACCCGCCAGTAGAAAATCCACATTTCATAGTGTCATTGGATGTTCCTATCCGTGGACTTGTGTATTGGTCCTTATAATTTAATATTATTATTAATGGGTATTAAAACTCGCACACTTGGATGTATTGACGAAAACTATGACAACACACTGTTTGCAGCGATGTAGGATACGTTGGGTGCGTCACGAGTAATACTGCATTAATAGATAATGCGAGAAAGGATTTTTCCCTTCTGTTCCATAACAGAAGTAGATAACTCAGGCCCTTTGATGGAATTAATATAGCCTAAATAAATCCATGGCCATGGTAAGGTATGGGCGAGTTCAGTTTTGGGAATTCAAAGAAAGAATAATCGAGCACATGGGTTGATGGCACTAGCCTGCAACCCGCTTGATTAGAGATATTGAGACAAATTGATTATATTACATGATAAGCGTTCGTAGAAGGTGACACGTTATTGCGGTGTTAACTTCTTGCTCTATGGGTGCCTTGGTGTGTTGATAGACACTAACCTTGGACTTTAGGCTGGCTCCGCCTAATGCCACTGAGAAAGAGGCCTAGAGGGTCACACACTAAGTGTGTCCATGTATCTCAGTTAAATATTAATTTAACAAGTTAAATAAACATTATTCCCAACTGTGGTTTAATAATTATTTAAGGATGACTGATCGCATTTATTTCGACACTAGTTATTGGAGAGAATATATATTATGGGCGAAATAATATATTTATTAGTGAGTAATGCAGTTACATTTATTTAAGAAATAAATATCCATTACTCAAGGTCTAATAAATGTGGTGGAGAAAAAATGGAAAATAAAAGTAAATGCCGTGTATATTAAATATACACGCCGTGTAGTTTTATGGAAAACAAGTACACACCGTGTATTAATTATTACACGCCGTGTAGTTTTCCAGTCGGGATTTTGAGGATATAATATTGTTTTATTAAATGATATTAATTATAATCAGTGTGGGCGCATGTCAAGGAATTAATAATTCGACATGGGGGTTTCAATAAGAGTTAATGAAATAAATAAAACACGTAACGTGTTTATTTATTGTCATAACTCTATTAACCTCAAACCTGATTATAAATATCCTCACAACCCCAAATTTTTTTACACAAGATCCATTTTTTGTGAAAAACGGATTTGGAAATACTCTCAAGCCAATAGAGAATTACCTTTCCACCAAGAACACCCTCAAGTTACGAGAGCGAGATCCTCCACCGGATCAAGGTGGTCGAAGGCGGACATCGCAAGCAAAGGTTTTTCCGCGCTAGCACTCGGAGATCCCTTCGGCGATGTTCAGAGATACATGGAGCATGTGTGGATCACTACTAGAGGAATCCTATACTTGGATTCTACAACGCAACGATGGATCACAGGATCGTGACCAGAGACATCGACGAAGAAATAATTCCACCGAGGTAATTCTTGTGAATTAATTAAATTAATTATAACCCACATATGATGATCCTATCTCAATGGTTCAAGGAATCTTCTTTTCTTTTTCGTTCTTCGTTCCATTCTGAAGATCCAACTTTTTATATCGTGACGGATCTCGGATTGAACGTTGTTTAACGCTAAAATTAAAGTTGGGAAAACCCACCAACGCGCTTCCTGAGTACATTTACACCTTTCCATGTCCCACTACATGGGGTGTACCCAGAGTACACGATGTGTACTTTTGAAAACTTTGCCTTCCCATGTACAAGGACACATTTCCAGGTACATGGACAATTCCTACTATATGGCATTTACTTAAATTAAACAACATATAATTTTAAAAACTTCATATTCCCCAGAAATTCAAAACTCATGACAAGTGTTCATCAAACCACACACTGTGTGATCGGGATTTCCTGAATAAAAATTCTTCCGAACCTCCCAAAATGCTCCAATTCACCCAAAAAATACTCGATCAACCCTCTAGTGATCCCAAAATCTCAAAAAAATATTGAAGCATAAAAAACTAATATTTTAGTATTTACATAAAATATTAAAATGGTACTACCTTCATGAGAAAACTTCCAAAGTTTTGATCCGATTTATGGTCTACAACACCTAGACGATGATCCAGCGTGACCCGAGCTCCATGGGGACACCTCCTTATCCCTCTCTCACTCTTCTATCCATCTCACTCTACCTATAGTCTCTATCAGTAAGAGGAATCCCTGAGGTGGGAGTATGTGAATAACCAGGGGAGTAAAAGAGAATAAATAATAAAAGGAGAAAATAAAGAAAAAATAAAAGAAAAAGAAAAAGAAGAGTGAGAAGAAAAGGGGACCGGACCCAGAACCAACACCCAACACAAGTTTATGCCCCAACTTAGAAAAATACCCCATTCAAGAATTAATTGAGATGTCATAATTAAGATCCCACATTCTAAATAGAATATATCCCTAAATGAACATGCGTGAATTAATAATATTTAATTAATTAAATATTAAATATTCAACAAAAATTTGAATGGATTAGAATTCCACCAAAATACTATTACAGGGTAAACACAATATTCTAGGACTAATATAGTGGTCATAAAAAATCATATAAGATCTCATGATAGGAGAAATTAACTTCAACTAGAAATCCAACCAAGATCAAAAATTCAAATTTCTCCCATTTTTCTTAAACTATCATGATGCAATTCATGACATAATATTATGAGGAAAATCATAGTACATTATAAAACACATAAATATGTTCAGGAAATCACTTTTTTCCATTAAATATTTAATGGATTTTTACCCTCTATCAAGTATCCAAATCCCCTCCTTATGGTCCCCTTTAACATTCCAGACATTTTCTACATTGGGGCTAACGTGACCAAAGGGCATCGTTATTTCTATCAGGTCAAATAAAAATAAAAATTTATAAAACTCATATCAAAGCTACCTAATTAATGAAAATGTGTATAGAGGAAATATCAAGATCAATCCCATATAGAAAATTTAATTATCTTTATTAGGTTTTTTACAAGAACAATTTCATTTTATTTAGTTTGAAGAATGAGGTGAAGAAAATAAAGGAGTATTTTATTTTTTGGAAACAGTTTTTGGAAGATGAAAGAAACAAATAAATAACAAAAAATTGTTTTTATTGAAATAAAATTTCAAAGGAATACTAGTAATTTTTTTGTTTCAATGTTCAAGTTTCATTGTATTTTTGAAAATAAATTGATTAATCCATTTTGGGAATTAGTGTCGAGATGAGGTGGATCCAATGGTCATGGTATCCCCTCCTCAACACAACAATCCCATGTTTCCATTAGTATGATAATTTAGGATTTTTCTGAATCATGTTTTTCTTGATACCATATTTAAACCTAGTTACCCTAAACATTAAAATGGAAATGCCTTAATTTAGGGTGCCGAATTTCACAATTAAAATCTTTCTTCCAGATTAATTAACAAATGGTCATGATTACACAAAAAGAAAAGTATTGGAATTGGATAAATAAATTTTGGAAAAATAAATACCTGAATAAGAATAAGAAATAGATATAGAAACACCTTCCCCATTCATATATATAACCCCAAAAAAAGTTTGGTTTTACCCCCTCATCCTAGAGATGAGGGAGTAAGGGGAAAAGAATAAAATAAAATAAATCATAATGAAAAGATTATAGACATCGAACTGGTGAGGAACCTACACAAGGAAGCTTCCCACTCTAAGATTTGGTCTCCATATCTATTTATATCTCAACACTATTAAGGTGTGAAGTAATATCATGGCATGTAATGTCACAAGTCATGAATCTATAGTTCCTGAAAGGCTGAGTCAATGATTCTCCTGAGAATCATTCAATGTGTAATTCATCTTACATCATGAAATTTCCTTATCTAGCTTCTCCAAACAACTCCTATACCATGAAAATTTGTCTTCCAACTTTAAATATGATTTCATTCCATGAAACTTCACATTTCAATTCTAAGTATCCCTTTTTCCTTAAATTAATTAATTTTTGTTCCTTTTCTAAGAATTGGTTATGCCGTTACAATGATAAAAAAACAAGTTAAAAATTCCCATTTTTTGGAAAGATTAATAATTTGTTTATAGAAATCATTATATAAAAACACCCTAAAATGTATACAATAAAAGAACATATCAAGGACCTCCATGAAATGATTATGGTGTCACAATGAAAAGGTAATAATTAATTTAATTTTCATCTACCATTGTAGTTGTTTTAGTTTCCAATAGAAAAATTAACCAATTACTATTTGTAGGACTTGGGACATAAAATACTCTCAATTATTTTTATTCCATTTTAATGGTTCATCCTTTTACACTTCCATAATGAAATCACCTTCACAAAGCCCAATTAATCTACTTTATCTAAAATCCTATTGTCAACCCATTTTCAACATAATACCAACACTTGAAATGTTGTATAATTTAACTCATATTTTTTTGATGATTCCAAAGTATGACATACTTTAATAAATTGTATTTCTATCCTTGGAACTAGATACATGCATCACTTCTTCTAAAAACATAACCACACTTTTTTCATCATATAATGTTCATATTATTCCATTATATAGTATTTATAACAATTAATTATATAACCATTGTATAATAATATATTTACATGTGGTCCTCTAGATATCCATCAAAGTCATCCGACAATTGAATTCATATTTATAGATAAATCTTTACATATATGATATTGGAACCATATTATAAACTATTTATTATGTATATTTTATATCCATATTTTATCCCTTGATGAATTCAAATGTCTAAGAATTACTTTGTGAGCTTCAAAATTTGGATAAATGTATGCACTATTAGGTGAAATTTAAAGGTGATATTTCTCTCACTCTGTAATGGTAATTATAAAAAAATGTCTTCAAAAAATGCCTTTTCCCATAAGGCATTCGCTGTAATGAAATTTTGGGAGAACAATGCCATCAACATCTGATAGGTAATCGATATGGAATTCAAAAAAATTATTCAAAAATATATCACTATATAATAGTACCTTTTGGTCAAATTTAATTCTTAACAAAATCTTTAATAACATTATTTTACCATTTAATGGGGTACATCTATATATGATGTATAAGACCACTTTCTTGAATCTATATACCCAATTGAACCATCAAGTAGACCCTCATATAAAATAATCATGGTAGGAAAACATCTATAATTCACATAACATGACTACAATTTTCTTATTCATGATTGGAAGCTTTGTAGGGTTTATAGCTTTACTATACATGGATTTGGAAAATAAGAGATGTTTGGTTAATGTATATTATACATTTTTAGGAAGAGTTCAATGTAAATCTTCTTGAATTAAATATTCCATAAAAACATAAGTGTCATGTGATTTTATACCCTATGAATTCAAATTAGTCATTGAAACGACATTCTTAATATTTGATAAATACCCTTCTAGAAATTTTATACTATCAAAGAAGTTAAAAAATTGAAAATTTTCTTTTCTGGATAAATTTTAAGCTACTTAAGAAGGGGAACATATATTTCACCCTTCACTGGTGCTAACTCTTCACTTATACCCATTTCAACCATATAAAATCTATCCTTAATAAAATCTTTTGTTTTTTCTATTGAATTTAGTAACATTCCAATAAAACTATTACATTTTTTTCCATGTGCATGACATAAAGAAAATTCATAACATAGAAAAAATTCTAGCATAGCAATTAACATAAAACTGATATCTTTTTCCAACATGATTTCATAAGGTTTTTCAATTTTTTTTAATAAAACTAGTGTCAATAAATTTTACTTTAATGAATAGTTGATCACTCATTAGTGAAGATGGTGTAGTACCTTGTTTTTTATTTCCATTTAATGATTTCATCCATGATCAATATTTATGTTACCAAGGTAAAAATTTATGATCTCCTAAAAACATAGTCTTTAAGGAATGTTTTTACCTAACCGAGTTTGTACCTTCTTCACAAATGGGACACCCCAAAATTTCTTCAGTGATATAGTCTTAAAAATATCCATAAGAAGAAAAATCATTTATCATACCATACAACATGGATCTCAATGTAAACTCTTCACTTTTATGAGCATCATATAATGTAACCTATTTATCACACATCAATTTTATATTTTTGATCAATGGAGATAAATAGAAATCAATATCATTAATAGGTTTTTTTGGTCTAGATATAATTAGATATAATATAATGTATTTGTGCTCATGCATAACCATTGTGAAAAGTTATGATTTACCAACATAATTGGCCATGTAATTTGAGTACTACTTTATACACCAAACAGATTTATTCCATCTATCGAAAAATCAAGAGAAAGGTTTCTCATATTTTTAAAAAATTCATCATACTCATAATCAATTTCCTTCCAATAAGGAGAGTCCGATAGGCGATGTAGTTTCCCATATTCAATTATCGTATCTATATTCTATGTCAATTGTCTAGCAGTTTCCTAACATCTATATAGTCATATAAACCATGGGATGATATGAAAGTACCATAAATTTTTTAAAGTAAATGATTAATATTTTTTATATCAGTCCACACCAAACTTAGGGAGTTTTATGGGTGATTCATATTCCTTGAGAGATAATATAAAATCATTTGTACAAGATATTATTTTTTTAGAGACCATAACCATTGAATATATAATTCATTTATTTTTATATGCTTGATAAGGAATATAATTTTCTTTTGTTATCATATAATTTTTGGGACCAATTAGTTATGTAATGATAGTGTCACTCCATCCGCTTCTAGATTTTAAATTATACAACTTCGACACAACTAAAAATGTTTTATATTTAGTAAAACCAATATACAACGGTATATCTTCATAACTATTTAATTTCTCAAATGACTATGTACAATCTTGAAGGTCATATTAAATTGTCGTTTTAATTTATTCTATACAATCTATACACCCTTTAGACTAGTATTCATATGAAATAGTCAAAAAAATCATGGTATCAACCCAGTCAGTCTCCAGATTCAGTTTCCCCCCATTTTTAGTCCAAAATTTTTAGCTTTGATCTATTCCATGAAAAATAAAATGTCATTTCAACTCTTCTAAAAAAATTCATCTTTAATTATAGCAATTTTAACATAGATAAAGTCTTTGATAAGGGTCATATGCATGATCTATTGAAATTTTGATGAACTCTTTAACTCTATCCTCATAATCCTTTATCATATGTTTATAATCCACCCATTGTGAATTAATATTCATAATATTAGGTTAAAAATATTTATTTTGTACAAAAAATAAATAAATACACATAAGGTAATCATATAATGTATATATATTTTGATATGTATACGAAGTATTAGAATCCGAGTATAAATATATAATTATGTATATGTGAGTGTCTAAACATATTTGTGTGTAGATATATAAATTATATGTTATAAATAATTACAAAATATTCATAATAAAAGGATAAAGTTATTGATACCTAATAAATTTGATTATTTTCCTAATAAAAAAGTCATACTCACTTCGGAAACTCAAATAAGAAATTAAAACAAAATTTATAATGATAAAAGAATAGAATTTATTGTATATACATGTAAAGATAAACCTAAAGTGACCTAAACTTGGGAGAGATAGAGTAAAATATTCAACTACCTTTTACATAATCTCATATTATTTATTTTGGTAATGTTTACATTTAATTGAACACTTGTTTTTGTTATTTTCTGTATTACTAAACAATTTAATTTATGTTTTCTCTTCTATTAATTTATTTGAATATGTTTTATTAAAATGTTATTTCATTAAATGATATTATAAGAATTTATAACTAAATAAGAATTATTTTAATTATTTACAAAATAGTTAAATTTATGAACAGTTAGTTGATGTTGGGAGCATAGTTAGTATTCTATTGAACACTTCCTATCCATGATCATTGATTATTTAATTAATCTTATTGAAATAAATATTGTTACTTAATCAATCTTACTAAAATAAAGAGAAATATCATTGTGATTATGGAAAAAAATCTCTTTAATTATAATTATATTAGTGCCTAGTTCATAATTATTTATTAAGTACTAAAAATAAATTATTAAAAAAAATATTTTGGACAATTGTAAAGAGGAATATCATAACTGGATCATGTTTAGGTTCACTACTCTAAATCTAGTTCTTATTTTCCTCAAAATATAAATTAATCAATTTTCCACCCTCTTCCACTCTTTCCCTTGTCTTCCATTCTTCAAATCACTATATTTTCACACTCATTTTCTAATTAAAATCACTATTTTAATTAATTCATAAATCTATTTTAAATAAATCCAATTCTACTCATTTTAAACCAATTAATCTTTTAATTGAAAAAGAACTCAATTATAAAACTCCTTGATAGAAAACATAGGATAACTATATTTTATTTTTAGGTAAAAAATATTTTGATTGAGGCTTCGTGATAAAATTTCCACTATCAAATTGGCATCGTTGTTGTGGGGTTACCAATAATTTCACTTTTTTCATATTTTGATTCAAATATTTTTTAAAATACATCTTATTACTATCTAATTTTTATTAAAAACAATTTTTTAATATCTAAAATAACATTCCAAAACACACACACACACACATTGATAGATCAGTTTGACCTTGAAATTAATAGGAATTTTTATAATAAATTCAAAACATATGGATAAATAGATTCTAAAAATTTAAAAGAGACTTTTAAGGATGAAATTTGTGAATAAAAACCTGAAACATACACTACTAGACTTAGAAAATCAAAAAACACCCAAAATCGAGTATCTAAACCCTTTGGAATCATGGAAGAACAAAGAAACTTGAAGGAATTAGCTGCATCGAACTAGGGTAATCTAAAAATTGATGGTCTTGATCATTTTTAGTGGGTCAAGAAAATAGAATAAGGGGAATGTGGTGGTATGGTACATAAGAAAATAATAACTAAAATTTCTCAAACAATGAAATATTGACTAAAAATGAGTACAAAGAATAACATACGTTTTATTGTTATAGGGTTGATTAATCTAATAAGACTGAGGGGGTGTAGTGTAAGAGGTTGATTCATGCGAGAAGATCAAGGAGGAGTGATGATAGTGGTAGAGTTACATGAGATATTGAATGATGTGAGTAAACAGGGTTCTATTAGGGTTTATTTTAAAAGTTAAGGAAGTGTTTTATTAGTTATTTCCAAATAATAACTGATAAAGATAAGTTTTACCAATACTAAAATGAAAAGCATTGATCCATATTTGAATATAATTACACTCCCAACAAGACCACTAAAAAAACATCAAGCTAAGCCAAATTTTTTTCTAAAAACCTTATAAAACTACATAAACATCTCACCATCGTGCACAACACCACATTAACTAATACCAGGCACAATCCACCTCTCTTATACATAACCATCCTCAATACCATTTCAACCTCTAGATATCCCAATCCAAAAACATACTCAACCATCATACTAAACATCCTATGCACACTAAAGGGTTTAATTTTTTATATTTTTTTTCCTTACTTCCTGATTTTATCCTAAATACTGTAGTAAATCAGCACCCAAGTTTGTCTCCCAATGTGGTTTCCTTTTAAGAGTTTCTTTGTCATGGTTTTTATTATTTTTATAATTTTATATTTCTAGGGGAATTTCATAAATGGAAAACAACTAAACTAATTTTAAAAACCTAAGAATATTAAAATAGTAGCAATAAAATAAGAATTGTGTGATAATAGGAAATAAAACATCAAAAATGGAATAATTGTCTTTCCTAGTGATTCTTTTAGCTCATCTTGTCTTTATCACTTTGAAATATTTTCCCTCTATAAACTACCTTAACACACATATCAAAATATCTAACCATGTATCTCATTAAGTTTGAAAATTATAGGATAAAAACTAATTTCTTATTTATCGAAATTATTTCAGTAAGAGCTTGTCATAGAACTCAATGATCTCTAAGCATCAAGCCATAATTGATCTTCTATTATACTCAAAATTATATATCAAGAATTAATAATTTTAAACAAAGAGAGCCATCCTAAAACTCTTAACTATAATGAGTTCAAAATATTTATTCGATGAACAAAATACTCTAATTAGAAATATCTCTATCATAGAATGTAAGAAAGTGGAAGAAAATGAAATGACAAAACATTGATCCTCAAAAAGTAATCAATTATTTGACGATCAAAATCCTAGAGATAATTTATAGTATGAAAGAAGATAATAAATATTGTAAAATAATAACCATTTGAATCACTATGTACAACCACTAAAATACTTATCCAATCATGTTCTATGAATGTGAAAATCCTTTAATCCTCATCTTCTTTTAAAGAAGCAGGAGCTCTCTAAGAAGTAATCCTAATGCTCTTCTATAAATGTGTGTGTTTTTTCTAAATGTATCGATGAATACCACTCTCAAAATACTTTGAAAGATTCTTTTTATTCACCCCCAAAATCACCCACTTATAATATCCGCCACCTCATTTGGTGATTGTCAAATGAGAGAGAAAATTATCTATCTTTTTTTCACTGCAATTCAATTTTAACTATACTCACCATCCAATATCTTCTACCTATAGAGACAATTTAATTTCTCTGGTATTCATCATTAATTATTATCCCACTATCATCATTAATATTCCCTCCATCAACTCTGAGTATTTAAATTCATTTATTTCATTAATTTTAATCATGGCCTTTAAAAATTCATGAGAATGTTGTCCAATTCTCTACCACTTATTATTTTTCTATGCTAATATTGGGTGACCTACATGGATGGTAGTGAAATAAATTTATTCTTGGTTGAGATTGCAACTTAAAAAACCAGTATCCAGTTTAGTAGTGTAGAATGATCCGATGATAACAATTCAGATCAAAGGTGAGTCAATTCTATTTCCCCCTCTAGGTTTATGACTTGAGCTTCACACTGGAAAAATAAATCACCTCGAATGCATTCAAACTGTCTCTAAAAGTCATAAAAATTAGGATAGTCAAGGGCCCACCATTTTAACTTCAATAAAATCTTCAAAATCTACCATATATGATATCTTAAATCACATTATTATCTTCACATGTATTCAGTTTATCTTCTTCATTTGGATTTTATTCTTCAGGATCTTGGGAGAGTTCATAGTGGAAGCTTCATTACCCTTCGAACTCAACTATTCTTCCTCAAATGATGAGATCAGCTAGGATCTTGGTGGATTCACTGGTCATATTTAAACTCATATTTATCCTTCTTCTTTATCCTTGGTGAGATTGGGTTTCAAGATTATTCAAGAAGCTTATTTCAGCTTATGATTAGCATTTACCAAGCTCTATATAAATTCCATTCCTCTATTAGAGACTCTTTATTCCTTGGGAAGAAAACATATTGAAGTCTACCACTAGTATTGATCTCACCTAGATCTATTTTAATTGAGTTCTGATTTTGTGTTGATCTGGAAAGACAAATAATTGACTACGTGGTTGGAAAAATTGAGTAGGTGACTTCTAATTTGGATACATTCCCTTGGATAACAAAAAAAATATATGGGTTTGCTTTTAAAAAAAATGTATATCTAGATGTGAATTATCTAGCTTTCTATAAAATAGATACATGATATTTGCTTGAAATGGATTCATGAAACTCCCATGGACAAAATTTGATTATGTGACTGCACTTTGAATTTGGATATGTAAAAAAATGTATACATGAAAATTCATATACACAAATCTACTTCAAATCAGTTAGATGATTCTACTATATAAAAAATATAGCATAAATGAGAATTCAACCATTGAAGAAGCATAAATTTAAATTTCAAATAGGTAATTAAAAATAAAATTACAAGATTAAAACTATAATTCATTCCATCAATTGAATATTGAATATAAAAACATGGAATTTGAAATAATTATTTCCAAATCCAAAAATCCATAGAACAATGCCAAAATTTTATTTCAATATAAAAATATCAAAAATCATAAAAAATGTTTCTTATTAAAAAATATATATTGAAATTAAATCAAGAAAATTTGAACAATTAAACATAGAATAAACCAACAAAAAATTAATGATAAAAAAATTCAATTATTATCATTTATAGACCAACAACATAGATTTTCATTAGAATATTCAAAGAATAAATATTTTACTCCAAATGAAGAAAAAAATAATATCATCAATTAAATTAAATTTGCCAAAAATTTAATAAATTACATCAAAAGATGTGGCAAAATAGTATCAGAACATAGACACATCAAATCCCTTCACATTATTATTTTTCTAATTCTCAAGGAAACAATGAGTCAAATTCAATGGATTAAAATGAATCTCAGTCTTGAAATACTGGATAGATATAAAAAATTAGTTTTCAATATGATTTACCCCCATGTATTTTCCTTAAGTAGTGAATAAATTTATCCTTAATAAATTAAATGTTTTTAGTAAAAAATATAATTCTCTTTTTTACAAAAATTATTGAACTTAACAATTTGAGAAACTATTCAACCCAATTTTATTTTCATTCAACTAAATATCCCAAATTCTATTTACCTCGATGAGAAAAGACTCACATAATTAGAAACCAAAATATTTAGGCACTATGTTTGGATTAGAAAACTTAATAATTAGCATGAAAATATAAATAACTAATCCGTAATCTTAAATAATAAAAGAATGAGTTGAACATGGAATATTTTTTTCATTTCATAATTCATTTAAATTCATATTTTATGATTTTAAATCAAAATCATATAATTCAAGGGAAATTAAAATTTTATAACATTCATATAATCATTTATCAAAGTCATCTTCTTTTCAAGATGAAATTAAAAATAATTTACCCAACTAAATACATGGGGTAATAGAAAATTAACCTCGATAAAGTGGAAAATTAGTATTCAAACTTCATAATTTTTTTTTTTTTGAAAATGATAAATTTAAATTTGAAAAATAGTCAAATTTGATAAATTTTAGGATGGTTTTTTATGTGAATCACATTGTAGTACAATATAGAACATTGAAATACTCCATTACCCACACTAAAACCCTACATTTCCCCCAATGTTTAATCTAAGGTAGGAAAAAATGTAGATTAAATTTAAAGTTCGAAAACATTTAGCAATTTAGTATAATAGAATCATGTATAAGGTGTCACAAGAGTGATCAATTTTTTTTGTCCACATCAAACAAGGAATAAATAACTCACATCATGAAAAAATATTTCCTACTAGTTACCACTTCAACAATTCATCTAAAAAGTAAAATTTGTATAGTAGTGCAAATTCAAAGAAGTGTGAAAAATGATATCCATTAAAATAGAGAATATTCATCATGACATTACACTAATACACAATAAAAACAACCAATTTAAATTACAATAAGTATCATAATACACCAACAATTTCAGCAAGCGAAAACTCTTATTTTTTTTAACTTTTTTACCAATTAAAGTCCAAAGAAGAAAAATTAAGTTTTTAAAAGCATAGAAACATGAAAAATTAAAAACTAATTACTTTTCTAAATTGGAAGCAATTTTTTCCTTTAAATACACTAAAATACACCCCTTCTTCAGTTTGAAAAATTACCAATGGTTAGCTCCAATTCTCCTAAAAGAATAAAAAGTTAAATATTAAAGTCTATAAAAAATGAATTCAAATTAAATGAAACCATAGTTTTGAAATTATGGGTGTTGAATCAAGTTTCTATAACTTATATATTCTCTTAATAATTTTATATTATAAATTATCTACTCCAAAATTAAGAGAGTGGACTCTTGTGGATTTCTCATAGTGGATAGAAAATTTTTATTTTGTGGATAGAATTGGGAAGGTGATATTACCACTTTTATTGGATCTATATGACCTTAAGGTAAGTTGTAGAGTTAATGTCCACTTTATTTTCTAAATTAAAAATAAGTAGATTTTAAAACTTATATAAATTAAATACATAACACTGAAAGTAAATCGGTTGTAAAGAAAATGGAAGAGAAATCTTTGGTGTAAACCACCAAGAGTTGATTAATTTTATATTATACATGTATGGATAACATGATATTTATCCCCAAATTATTGATGTATAGATCTTGTGTGGTAAGAACCACCATATAATTTATTTCCCAGAATCATTCAACTTTACTCTTATATCGAGGTCCCCTTAAAAACAATATGGCACATTCAACCCCATCATACCGTGGTATAAAGTTTTATTTAGTGATGGAAGGATAATATATGGGGACCCTTTTTCTGCTTCCCTAGAAGGATATGAGCCATCCAATCCCTTCAATTCTTCAAGGGAAAACCTTAGTATATAAATAATATATTGAAATACACCTAAATTAAATAGATTGGAAACCTTTATTTTTATTATAAATCCTTGATAAAATTAATAACACTATTAAGTGGATGTTAATTAATTTTAGCCTTAACCTTTTGTATTTATTCATCAAAAGTTGAGAAGATAATCTCTCCTACCATAAAATTAGGGTAAAAATGGGAAACAATTTTAGTTTTTTTAACTAACTCTTATAAGACATATAAATTTAAATATTCTTTAAGGAAATACATGATTGTATTGAATTTATTCTCATTTAATGTCTTTAACAACTCCCTAGTTTTGTAGGCAATGCATCTTAACATATCTTCCAAGAGTGGGAAAATATCCATTTGTTATTATTGATTACACACACACACACACTTGAAACTACTAGGAAGGTTCTGTAGGTTTAGGAATAGAAGAAGTGTGTAGTGGTTCATGACCAACTTTAGTTTTTTCTCATGATCAATGATCAATATGAGGTTTACACAATGATAAATTCCATAATTAATGGAATTGAATCAAAAAAATAGAAAATGGATAAAATGCTGGAACAAATCACAAGCTCATCATATATCATTTATAATTAATTCAATCAGTTAAAGAATTACCCTATGAGAATTTTTTGTTGTTGATGGACCTGACAATGGATCTATTTTTTAATGTCATTACACTATAATAATCAAGAGTAGATTCTCTCTTGCAGTGATATACACTTGTTCCACAAATCTCCGAACATTGCTGTAGAAATCTTCAGATGCTAGCATGGAAGATATTATCATTTTCTTTGTTCTCCTTTGATCTCCATGAGAATCACTTCCAAAGAATTATCCTTGATCTATCTTAACTTGAGAGTGGGATATGGATGAAGATCACTCTCTATTCTTGGGAGCGTTCTTGGAGAAGGGAGCTCTCTAGGGCTTTAAATGCACAACAAAAAAATGAATTGGCTCTCTTGAAAAATAATATAATTAGGTTTATATATCTCTAGGGTTAGAAATAAATAATTACACAAGAAAACTTTATTATTTATTTAATTCTTTGAGAAGACCTATGTCTAGAATAATATTAATATTATTATTTCTTGACATGCACATATCTTGTGAATTAAAATTAAATATTATTTATTCAAATAATATTCAATATATATTATTTCTCACCGAACCTAAAAAATAAATCCGCCATTCCTCCATAATATTTATTGGGCCTTGAATATTGTCTATTTATTTATTAAATAAATATCACTACATTATTATCAAATAAATAAATAAATATTATATTCACTAAATAGAAAATAAATATTTATTAAATATTTTGTTCATATAATATTCTCTAGAATAACAGGTGACGAGATATATGAGATCAAGAAAACATGAATAATTATTAAACCATGTGTTGGAATAATATTTATTCAACATGTCAAATAATAAATAATAATATAAATTATTTAAATGAGATTTTGGATACACTCAGTGAGTGACCCTATAGGCCTATTTTTTAGTGTAATTAGGTGAAGTTGCCTAAAGTCCAAGGTTAGCATCTAGAAACACACCAAGGCATTCATAGAGAAATAAGTTAATGTTGCAATCAAATAATACCTTATATAGATACTTATTGTGTAATATAATCCCTTTATCATGATATCTCTTATCAAATAGGTTGCATGTTGGTGCCAACAACCTATGTGCTCGATGTATCTTTGTTTGAATTTATAGAAATCAAACATGCCTATTGAATACCATGGCCTTGGATTTATTTAGTCTATATAATTTCCATAAAAGGGAATGAGATATAAACTTCTCTTTAAGAAAAAAAGGGACAAATACATTTTCAAATTATTCATTAATGCAATATTACTCATGAAACACCCAACATATCCTACCTCACCGTGAACATATGTCTTCACTGTTTTCATCAACACATAAAAGTATGCGACTTATAATACTAATTAATAATAATATTAAATTTTAAGTATCAATACACATGTCTATAGATTGGAACATCCAATGACAAATATAAATATGGATTTCCTACTGGAAAGTCTCATTCTCATAATATTCTACACCAGATATATCCAAGGGCGTACACCTTGAGAAGGTGCCTCAAATTACTATGAGTCTCCACCCCTGATAGCCTGTATCATTTTGTGTCCATCAAATGATATTATCCAGCTATAGAAAACTTATTTAAGAATACTTTCATAGAATTTCTGGGTTCCCATCATAGTGGGGAATTTCTAAGACCTTTAGTGCGGCAGCTACACTTATTAAACTATCACATATCATGTTATGAAAAAGAAGAATCATGATGTGATGATAAGTTTATTAATATTCAAAACAATGAATATGGGTTATCATAAATCACAAAGAATTTGGTTCTAGGGAACCAAATCTAGAAAACCCCCACTTGCACTAGATCCAACTACTAACAACCTTCAGTTTGATTACTATCAAATGTTACTCATGCTTCTGCTGAGATAGGTATTTAGTTAAGGGATCTGCCAAATTTTCTTCAATGGAACTGTTCTTACTATAACTTCACCCATCTAAGCAAAATTCTTCAAGTGGCGATACTTTTGGAGTATGTTCTTTGTCCTTTGGTATGTCCTTGGCTATTTTGTAATATCCACCGTTACAGTATTATCACAGTAACATGTGATAGGGCATTTACTTCTAGGAACCACATAAAGCTCCTAGAAAAATTTATGTATCCAAATAAATTCCTTGGCTACATAAGAATCTTCTATGTACTCAGACTCTTCTTTAGAATCAAAGAAAACTGCATTCTTTGATCTCTTCCCGCTCATAGCTCATTCGTTGAGACAAAAAACATATACAGATTATGACTTCAGATTATTATGATCTATTTGAAAACTATCATTAGTATAAACCATGACTATCTCCTCATCTCCTCCATACATAAGGAATATTTCCTTAGTTCTTCTCAAATACTTGAGGATATCCTTAATAGTAAACCAATATTGTTCTCTTGGATATTCTTGATATCTACCTAACATGATCCATGCATAGGAAACATCAAGTCTATTATAT
This sequence comes from Viscum album, assembly GCA_963277665.1. Classification (NCBI taxonomy): domain Eukaryota; kingdom Viridiplantae; phylum Streptophyta; class Magnoliopsida; order Santalales; family Viscaceae; genus Viscum; species Viscum album. Next base: position 1,539,020,372 of record OY728135.1, on the reverse strand, counting down.
AACAAAACATACATGATTGATCCTATCACTAAAGCATATTATATCTTAATAATTTCTTATTTCTCCAGTTTTATATGAGGATACATTTTCTTAGAAAGAGATATACCATTTGACATTAGAATCAATCCACTATTGGATTGTTACATACTAAATCTATTTAGTATCTGGTCAATTTCTATACTTTAACTTGTTCTAATAAGCCTATTGAATCTATCACGAATGATCTTGATCCTTAGAATATTGGCTGATTCACCTAAATCCTTTATGAGACACACTTGTTTAAATAGTCCTTAACTGACTGTAATACTGGTATGTCACTTTCAATAAGTATTATTTTATAAAATTATACCACGAGGATAATGATTTTATTCTCACTAAACCTCTTGTAAACACATGGATCACATTAATTATTAATGAAACCAAATTCTTTTATAGCTTCATCGAATCTAATGTTCCATTATCTAAATGATTTCTTCAATCAGTAAATGGATCTATGGAACTTAAATATATTTTTGGAATAACCTTGAGTTAAAAACCCTTCTGGTTTTGTCATATATACATCCTTTTAAAGGTTCCCATTAATGAAAGCAGTTTTGAAATCCATCTGAAAAATTTCATAGTCATGGTAAGATGAAATATCAAGTAAAATTATGATGGATTTAAACATGGAAACTGCGGAAAAGGTTTCATCATAGCCAATTAATTAGTGTTGTTTAAACCCTTTATCCACTAGAATCTCTTTTTAGGTATTTTCTTTACTTTTAATTTCCATTTTCTCTTGAATACCCATTTTCACCTAATGATATTTACATCAACCAGTGCATCGACCATAACCCAAACTTAGTTCTGATACATGGGTTCTATTTCATAAATCATGTCTTTTTTCCATCTTGAATATTTTTATCTCTGTAATATATTTTTTTAGAAGAGAGGTTTATCGTATTCAACCAACATGGAGTAACCATATTTGTTGACTACAAAACCATATCTCTATAGTTCTCTTACCTCTCTTGTGATCCTTAGCAGTACTTATATTTCAGGAACTACTTCTTCCATAGCGACCTATGGAATATGTTCCAGTATCAACTGTTGTGTATCCTAAGCATAAAATTCATCAACATAAATCTTTCTAACACTATCCTTTTTAGGATGTTCTCATTCTCAAGAAATGAATCTTTTCTAGATATAATCACCTTGTTGTCTTAGGGGATGTATTATTTGTATCCCTTTTCTTCCTTGGGATACCTTATAAAGATACCATTTGTTCCCTGGGGTGCTGTTTGTTTTCATAGAAGGAATTAACAGATTCCTCACAACCCCATACATGTGTATACAACTAATCAAGTTTCTTTCCAATACATAACTCGAAGGAAATTCTATTTTACTCTTTATTTTTTACTCAGTTTAATGTATATTGTAACATTCAGGTTTCTTATTCCACCTAATAGTGCTCTAAGCCCGGTTGGCCACATGGCCTCAAGAACATCTCCCCAAATTCTAGAGGATGTAGAATAGTAGTGAGGGCCTAAGTGTGATAGCGGGGAGACTATGTCCTCATTGGAAGAGTGTAACATAGTGGAAATAAGAAATATATTGCAGAAATAGTAATAACATACAATAAAAGTAAATAGTGGAATAATGATAATACAAATGGCCATGTGTCATATTATATACAAAATGATGCATGTCACATTTTTACAAGAAATAATCCAAGCAAGTGGCAATACTATCATACGTAGTAAAATATCCAAAAGGTAAAAAAAGAACAAAATTATCCTAGCATCATCACCAGCCTAGGCCAGTTCCCACGTTCTCCTTCTCCTAAACAACAATGTACCCGAAGGAGGGAAATTTCCCTTATCAACACTTGAAACCATATAATCTATTTGGGTGCAAAGCACAACCTAATTAGAGTTTGAGAATAAATCCAAAAAGGCAACCACCCAAGGTCTGTGCCAATCTATCTGTGAGTATATTTAATAGGAAGTGTAAAATAGTGAAATAAATAAGCTATGAAATATGCAATAGTAAATAGTCTTACAAGCACCGGTTTACATTTACATTCCATTTATATTCAATTAACAATTCAATTACTTTGATTGTATAAGTATCAAGATCTATCTTAAGCCCAAAGACCCCCTATATAGTAGTAAGCACTGGAGATGCCTCTGAAGGCCATCTAGGCAAGTATAGGTAGTGACCGAAAGCAAAATTGTGCTTTGGCTTGGCAAACACGTCATATAAAATTCAATATCTAAATAAAATAAATCTCATCCTTGACTATCCTAAGGTTGAATTCAAGGTTTACTCCTGGTGAAAATCCACCAACACCCTACAAACCCATCCCTAGAGAACATCATAGAGGAAAAATCTAGTATCACTCTAGGTGTGGTATAACCTATGTCACTAAACCCATCCTTGGAGGTACTATAGGGAGCCTAAGTATCACTCATGACCTAACCCCTAAGTCTTGAGTCTATCTATGGAATACTGTAAGGATACATGATTCACTTAGCATGTACATAGCCTCTATGAGCCTATCCATGGCATCCATGGTTCACTCACAACTTATCATTAATTAAAAAAACCCATTGATCCTGTCCAAGGAATTTGGAGAATCTAAGGTTAACTCAGGGGACCCAGGTAAAATAGACATATAAGACCATCTGTAGTATTCCATCAAAATCCATAATCCACTCAATGATATCTACCATTTAACCACAATATGTTCATTAAACAATTTCATTAGATATGCTTGGGTCAAAACCATAAGCATTTAACATCTTACCACTAAGGGTGTCTTAATCTAGGACCAAAATCAAAGGCTTGGGTATCATTAATCACATGGGAACAACATATATAACAAGAATCACTTGTAAATTAAACTATTACATGGATTAATTATCACATAACTCATGTGGGAAAACATCCATTAGAGAAAAACATTCCAAACATGCTTTTAAAAGAATACACATTTACATGAGTCAAAGGAAAGTGAAGAAATCCCATAAATTTAAATCAATTCAATTAAAATTTAATATTATTGAAATTAAATTCAATAATAAAATTGTTTTTAAAAAAAGAATGGGATTCAAAGGCATGCCTCATAGGCATCATAGGCCAAATGGCCTTAAAAGGATATCCAAGGGAACTCACCCATGGGGTGGCCCTTATTACAAGAGTAAAACCTAATATGTTCTTTTAAACACCTATTTAATTACCTACAAAATGATAGGAAACAACAAGTTTAATTTATAAATAAAGGTGACACCCCAAGAATGGGCGTGTGACACTCCGACATATATAAACAGCTTTACAACTAACGAAAGGCATGAGACTTCCCACCTTATACTCGTTCTAGATAGCTTATCCAGTATCAAGCTCTAATTCACCATAGTTTGGGAGAAATATTAATAATTGATGAATAATGGGATATTAGGGTATATGAGACTAAATCCAATCAGTGCAATCGATAAGAAGAAGAATCAAATATGGCTAAAAAGGAATTGAGGCATTACCATTGTGAATCCAAGGAGACGAACAATAGTAGAAATGGACAACGTATGGAAAAGGGATCTGAAAACCAAGAATAGACTTCAAAGGGGATACAAAACCTTGGGGGGATTCTTTATAATGAAGTATAAGAAGTAATTTTATCTTAAAAACATTTCATGGGAAATTTGGTAATTTTACCCAAGAAAATATTTGGGTCGCACGGTTTCTACACACGGTTTGCCTAACTGTGCGGAAACCATGGTCAGCTCATTGGAAGTCTAGGTCACATCACAGGGTTACCTCACACGGTTTGACTAACTGTGTGATAATCATGTAGAAGCCACTGTAATGTATGCTAAAACTATAAACATGTATGCACAATCTTTCTCCCCAATCTGTATGGTTTTTACTAACCACACAATCTCCTCTTTTCACCCAAAACCTGGGTTCCTTGCTCCGAACTAGCCTCAAACACCCTAGAGACCTCTATGAACCAAAAGATTATCCACATTAGTCTATATTTAATCAATATAATGGGGAATAGATGAAAAAATCATGATCCATACCTTAAAGAAGATCCAGGTTCTTACAAACTCCCCGCTTAAATAAATTCATCCCTGAATCTCCCTTGCAAGGGTGGCATAGAAGTATCTGAGAATAACTCCGACCACTGCGATCAAACATCGAAATACCTCTCATAAGTCTCTTCCTAAACTTAGCCAGGATGCCATAGAACTTGTACCTAAGTAATATAATGACCTTGTAGAACCTTCTTGCTGTGATCCACAATCCATATTGGATGCTCCTCAAAGGAAACATCTTCCTGTACCTAAACCTCCACAGGATGATAGGCATGAGATGGGTCTAAATAAAAATTCCATAACTAAGAAACATAAAATATGTCATGCATTACTCGATACTTCTGGGGTAACTACAACCAATAGGAAACTGGCCTGACCCTCTTTAAAATCTCAAACGGCCTGACGTATCTTGGTGAAAACTTCTCTTATCTCCTTATCCTATTGTGTCCCAACCTTGGTGAAACATGTAGGAAAACCTGATCCCTAACCCTAAACTCCAGAGGTCATCTGCAGTGGCTGGCATAAGATTTATGACAAGATTTTGCTGTATCAATCCGCTCATGAATCAACTGAACCTATTTAGTGGTCTCCTAGACAAGGTGAGGTCCCAACATAGATGCCTCTCATACCTCTTACCAATATAGGGGTTATCATCTTGAACTACCATATAAATCCTCATATAGTGCTATATGAATGGTTTACTAAAAGCTATTATTATAAGAAAACTCCACAAGAGATATATGATTCTCCTAAGAACCCCCGAAATCTAAGTCACATGCCTGAAACATGTCCTCAAGAACCTGAATTGTGCTCTCTGATTGAACATCTATCTGAGGGTGGTAAGACGTAATCAAAATCACCTCTGTACCTAGATACCTCTGTATCCCTTTCTTGAAATGAGAAGTAAACTGGGCCTCCCTATCTGAAATGATAGAATGCATAACCCCTTGTTAACATAGAATCTCCCAGATTTAAAACTTCTCAAGCTCATCAACACTGAAGGTTTCCTTGATGAGAAGGAAATGTGAAACCTTCATGATCCTATCAACGAAATCCCAAACAACACCATTACGTCGAGGTAACCTTGGTAAAACCGTCACAAAATCCATCGTGACATCATTCCATTTTTTCTCAAGAATGGGTAATTGTTGTAAAATACAAAGTGGTCACTGGTGTTCTTCATTCACCTGCTGACAGGTTGATCACCTCAAGATAAAACTAGCTATATCCCTTTTCATACATGGCCACCAATACTGATGATGTAAATCCCGATACATCTTGGTGATTATAGGATGAAATTCCCATAAAGAGGCATAATAATCCTGCATCAGCTCCTCACGCATGTATGCAAAAACCCATAAAAGACCATGTAAATGAAAAACCTCATCCTTGACTACGATCCAACCAGGAGGAGGGTCCTCACATGCCACACTCTCCCATAAAAATAGGCCTTCAGAATTTGAGAGCTTCCTTATCGTCACTCTTTCCAGTAGGGTAGAGGTAAAGATTAAAGATGAGAGAAATGTTTGTCCCTCACTGTCATCCATCTCCAAATGCATCTCAGAGAACAACACTATAAGTTTTGACTCACTACTGGACTTTTTCACTTCTTGCAACTGATTACTCTTTCTCAAAGCATCGACCACTGCATTTCCTTTACCAGGCATGTAGAAAATCTATAATTTGAAATACTAAAGGTATTAAACCCACCTTCATTGCCTCATTTTCAGGTCATGATGTGTAAATATGTACTTGATTCTTTTTTGGTCTGTGAACACCACAACAAACTATCCCAATAAGTAATGTCTCTAATAGAATAATGCTTGAACAACTGCCTCTAACTTGATATCATGCGTTAGGTAATTCATCTCATGTGGCCTCAACTACAGAGAACCATATATGATGACTTGATCCCCCTACATAAGAACTACTCCTAGATTGATAATTGATGCGTTTAAGTATACAATTTAACTTTTTCTTGGCTCTGGTAGAATCTATATCAATGTTGAAGTCAATCCCCCTTTCAGCTCCTGGAAGACCATATCATAGGAATCTTTCCTTACATACTTCACACCCTTTTTATTCAAGCCCATCAATGGAGTTACTAAATGTGAGAAGTCCTGTTTGAAACTAGCCATACCTTATAAAATATGTACCTCAAAGACATTCTTGGGATGCTCCTAGGAAACTACTGATCTCATCTTATTTAGGTCCACTAAAACTCCTTTATCTGAGATGGAAAGACCTAGGAAGTGAATCTGATCCATCCAAAAGTGGAACTTTGTAAGCTTAGTATATAACCTATGCTCTCTTAGTTTACTCAATACCATCTTAAGATGTTTGGAATGGTCTTTTTGATTAAGAGAATACACCAAGATATCATCCACAAAAGTCATGACAAATGGGTCAAGATAAGGATGGAACACATGGTTTATCAATGACATGAAAAATTCTGGCACATTCATGAGACTGAATGGCATAAAAAAATAATCATACCAACTATACCTACTCTGAAGGGTTGTTTAGTGTATGTATGATGATCTAACACACACCTAATGATAACCAGATCTCAAATCAATCTTTGAAAAAACCTAAGCTCCATAGAGCTGGTTGAAGAGATCATCTATTCATGGTAGATGATACCAATTTTTACTGGTTCATTTTCTGATAATCCACACATAACCTAAGTGTACCATCCATCTTTTTTCACCAAAGGACCAGCAAACCCCACAGAGATGTACTAGTTCAGATGAAACCCTTAGCCTACATGTCCTCTAGCTGCCTCTTGAGATCTTACAACTTGGTCTTATCCATCCTTGAAGGAGTAATGGATATCAGTGAAGCTCCTAGAACTAGCTCAATAGAGAACTATACCTCTCTCACCGGAGGTAAACTGGGAAATATGTCTAAGAAAACATACTTTAAATGATCAACCACTGGAGGGAAATATATTTGACATGTTCCCTGGTCATCTGGATAAAAAATCTCAATTTGGGATATTATCCCTCCCAACCCATGATGCTTGGGTCAATCTCGGATCAACTGGACATCCCATTTACCTTTTTGTAGAACAAACAACCCTCTAGTGACATGAAACTCACAGTGTGGTGATAACAATCAAAAAAGGATTGAAAGAAAACTAACTAGTCCATCCCAAGAATGAAATCAAAACCTATTATCTCCAGGACATAGAGGTACCATGAGAAGTGACACCCACCAACCTCTAGGGGTAACTCCTTTAATTAATGCACACCTTCTGTTCTAACTCCTAATGGGATGTCTAGTGTCATGAAATAATCATAAGTAAAAACAAAAATCCCAAGGATCTCCACAAAAGGAAAATATATGAAACTATGTGAATCCCCTATATCAAAAATCATAGAAGCTAAAACAGAGGGCACTAGAATAGTATCTCTAACAGTAGAAGGTCCTGGATCCTACTTCTACTGGGTCTATTACACTACATAATTCTGACCTATAACATGACCCGAAGACACTATCTAGCTACCCTGGGCTGATCCACCCTACTATCTCTGCAAAACTGGGGTCTATCTACCACAACCACAACCACAACCTCGCTCTAAATAGCCCGATGAATTATAGTTTCATGACTGGTGAGAAGCTATAGACCCTATTCTTGAATGTGGAGACAGTGAAAATCCTCTCTCACTAGATGATGGAAGAATAGTCTTACAGAAGTGCTGCAGATGAACCATATTATCGCAAGATCGACACTCAACTGGGTCTTGTAAACACTATGGCATGATATTCCCTAGATGGATGCACTGGTAGCATCTCACCTGGATACCAGAAGAAATTTTCTAACTGATCACATCACTACGAGGTTGCTTCAAACGATGTTTCCTAATATCTTTCAAGAAAGTACCAGATCTAGTTTCCGAACCATCCTAGATCACACCACCAGTTTCCCTTAGATTACACTCTATGATCAGCACTTGATTTACTACGTTAGACACATATGTCAACTTGAATACATTTACCTAAGATTGGATTTCATATATGAGACCATCCTCAAACCTCTTGGCCTTCAAGAAATTTTCACCCATCAGGATAGGTGTGAATCATTGGAGCTTAGTAAAATGGGCTGAGTAGTCCATCATTGACAAGGAACCTTGCTTTAGATGCATAAACTTATGAGCTTTATAAAAACTCAACATCTCGGGATATTAGTAGTCATAAAATATTGTCCAAAAATGTACCTAATCCATATCCCAATGAAACTCTATCTGAGTAGTCATCTCCCACCATATATTTGTAGAATTACACAACATATAAGCCACAAGATTTACCCTCCTCTCAGGAGGCATCTCCAAATGATCAAAGATCAACAACATGGCCTCTTTCCATGACTCTACAACCACTAGTCCACCATCCCCAGAAAACATGGGCAGATGTTTCTATTGGAACACCCGCGTCAGCTCATCCATATACGTTAAAGGATGTGGTTCTCCCTGAAAGGTTTCCATGAACCTCATAAAGCCTTTACTAGAATATGCATCTGATCCTACGTCTGGTATAACAGCTGGTGCCGTGACTAGAACAACTAGAGGATCCACTGGCAGCCCAAGGCCTACCACCTTTGGGGTATGATCGTCACCACCCTCCTAGTGTACAGCTGGAGGTTGTCATAGTGGATGACTCTACCAGGTCAATCATGAACCTTAATTATAGACCTAAACAAAGTCATAGCTCAAAAGTGTAGAACAACCAAGACAAGTCAAATAACACCTTCCTCTAAGAGCTGACTCCACTACCTACCCCATGGGCCAGGTCCAGGCATAAAACAATAAGAACCACTATCGAGATCCCACCACTAAGGTCAGGTTTTGTAAAGTTCTCTATCAAAATTAATTTGAGTTCACTTACTTTTCACATTCATTCTATGTTTTAGGCTAATATCACATTAAAAGTAGAATTGAAAATCATTTCAAGATTATCACATTATTTTCTCAAAGGTTAACCAATGGTATGATGAATTCCAACCCATGGGGGCTCATACACCCCATGAATCAAAGCTTGACATCCATGTATAAAACACAGTATCATAGTTCAATATTTGGACGAAAAGTGATCCACCAAATTTTGATCCAAGGGAGACTATACACCTTAGGTACCAAAGAATGGAATCATTTCGATTTGAACCATATCAAAAACCAAAACACCTATCACAATAGCATACATATCTATCAAAATACCTATCACTATATTATGAAATCAGTAATTACCCTATATGGCATTGAAAGAATGCATGGAATGTGATTTCTAACAAGTTCCTGTATGATTCATAATACTAAATTCTCTTATATAATCAGGTTTCAACACAATAGAACCCACAATAGTATTAATAATAATATCACAATACAAGTGAATCACTCTACGGTGAAATCAATTCAATTGTAACATATTAAAACCCAAAAATAAAAATTCAATTTGAGACCCTGTACGTGGGGTAGATACTCCTAGGAAAAACTTATTACCAAATCCCCTTTCCTTCCTATCCAAGTATATCAGCACCAAATACTTTAGAAAACCAAAAAAAGAGAAAAAACTCCTCTGAATCACTTTGTAACGTTCCGGGTTTGGATTCCACCTAACAGTTCTCGGAGCCTAGTTGGCCACATGGACTCATGTGCATCTCCCAAAACATGACAGGTTTTTGACTAGTAGAAATTTTCTAGGTGTGATAGTGGGGTGACTATGCCCTCATTGGAAGAGTGTAACACAACAAAAATAAGAAACAGATAGTGTAAACAGTAATACCATACAACAGAAGTAAACAATGGAAGATTGATAATACAAATGACTAGGTGTCATATCATATACAAAACGATGCACATCACATGTTCCTAAGAAATTATCCAAACAAGTCACAATGTTATCATACATAGTATAAGATCCAAAAGGTACAAAAATAACAAAAGTATCCTAGCAGCATCACAAGCCTTGGCTTGGTCCCACTCTCTCCTACTCCTAAACAACAAATCATGTACCTGAAGGAGGGAGATTGACCCTATCAACAATTGAAACCATATAATATTTTTGGTCACAAAGAATGAACCAAATATGGTGCAATACTAAATCCCATTAGGCAACCACCCAAGGTCTGTATCAATCAATGAGTGATTATACATAACAGACAGTGTAAAATAGTGAAAGAAGTAAGCTAGGAAATACTCAAAAGTAAATAGTCCTACAAGCACTGGTTTCCATTTACACTACATTTATATTCAATTAATAATTCAATTACATTGATTGTATAAGTCTTGAGATCTGTCTTAATCCTGGCCATCCCCCGTATAGTAGTAAGCACCACAAATGCCTCTAAAGGCCTTCTAGGAAAGTATATGCAATGACCGAAAGAAATATTGTGCTTTGTCTTGGAAGACACACTAAAAACCATTCAGTATCCAAATAACCTCACTCCCATCCATGAAATTACTAAAGTGGAATTAAAGGGTCACTCTAGGTGAAAATACACTAACACCCTACAAGCTCGTCCCTAGTGAACCTCATAGAGGAAAAATCCAATATCACTCTAGGTGTGGTATAACCTATGTCACTGAGCTCGTCTTTGGCAGTCCTATAGGGATCCTGAGTATCACTCATGACATAACCCCTACTTCTTGAGTCTTTCCATGTCATTATATAAGGATTAATGATTAATTCGGCATGTACATAGCCTCTATTAGCCCGTCTATGGCATCCATGGTTCACTCATGACTTATCATTAATTAACAGACACATTGAACCCATCCAAGGAATTCAGAGAAACCATGGTTCACTAAAGGGACCCAGGTAAAATAGATATATAATCCCATCCATGGTGTTCCATAAAAATCTATGATCTACTCAATGCTATCTACCATTCAACCATAATAGGTTCATTTAACAATTTCATTAGACATGATAGGGTCAAAACCATAATCATTTAACATCTTACCACTAAGGGTGTATCAAGCTAGGACCAACCTCAAAGTCTTTTCCTATCATTACTCACATGGGTACAACTCATATAACAAGTATCACAAGTAAATTAAACTATTACATGGCTTCAATATCACATAAATCATGTGAAAAAACATCCATTGGAGAAAAAACATTCGAAAAATTATTTAATAGACATATGCATTTACATGAGTCAAAGAAAAGTCAAGACATCCCATACCCTTAATCAATTAAATTACAATTTAATAGGATTTAAATTTAATTCAATAATCAGTTCATTTTTAACAACCCATGAATGGGATTCTATGGCATGCCTCATAAGCATCCTAGGCCAAATGACCATCAAAGGTCATTCATAGGAACTGACCCATGGGGTGGACATTATTCCAAGTGTATAACCTAATACATTCTTTGAAACAATTATTTAATTACCTAAACAATGATAGGAAACAATAGGTTCAATTTATGAATTAGGACGACACCCCAAGAATGGGCACATGGCACTCCGACATATATAAACAGTTTGACAACTAGAAAAAGGCATGAGACCACCTACCTTATACTCGTGCAAGATAACTTGTCTAGTATCCAAATCTTATTCTCCCTAGTTTGGGATAAATCTCAATAATAGATGAAGAATGATATATTAGGGCATATGATCCTAAATCCAAATAGTGTAATCGATAAGCAGAAGAATCAAATATGGATAAATAGAAATCGAGGCATTACTATTGCAGATCCAATGAGACGAACGATGGTCGAAACAAACAATGTATAGAGAAGGGATTTGAATACCAAGAATAGACTTCAAATGGGAGCCAAAACCATGGAGGGATGTTGTGAAATGAAGGAGGTGAAGGAATTTTAACTTAAAAACATTTTAGGGTCAATTTGGCAACTTTACACAAACAAATATCTAGGTCACACAGTTTCTATGCATGGTATGACTAAACATGTGGAAACCTTGCTCAACTCACTCGAAGTATGAAGAAAATCATATGATTACACCACACAGTTTGAGTAACAGTGCAGTAACCATGCATATGCCTCTTTAAAGTTTTCTAAAACTGCAGGCATATCCGCACTGCCATGTTCCCCAATCGTCATGGTTTTCACTAACCACACAACCTTCTATTTTCACACAAAACTTGGGTTCCAAGATATGAACCAGTTCAAAACACCCTAGATACCATGTGACCCCAACAAGAATCCACATTAATCCATATTTAAGCAATTAAATGATCAATAGACAGAAAACTTATGATCCATACCTTAAAAAAGAACTGGGTTCTAACATATATGTTGTAGTTTGTAATGCATATCCTCAAAAGGATAATAGAAGAGATGCATGAATCATCATCAACCTTACCATGTCTAACACGGAATTATTCCTCCTTTTACTCACACCATTCTACCATGATTTTTAAGGTGGAGTGAGTTGATATAGAATCCCAAACTCTTGTAGAAAGTTTATGAAATCTTTTTTAAGATATTCCCCACCTCGATTTGATTTAATCTCCTTTATATTCTTCCCAAGCTGATTTTCTACTTAATTATTGAATTATTTTAATTTTGTTAAATAATTGTACTTATACCTCATTATGTAGACAAATAAATATCTACAGAAGTCATTATTAAAAGTTATGAAGTTAGAATATCCACCTCTATATTCTACTGAAAATGTTCCACACACATCTGTGTGTACCAATTTGAAAATCTATGTGGCCCTTTCACCATGTCCACTAACTGGAGGTTTTGTAATTTTTCCTTTTAAACAATCATGATAATTTTCAAGTGGTTTTAGATCAGAAGAGTATAAATAACCATCTTGATAGAGATTTTTCAAATGCTTCTCATTTACATGACCAAGATGGTGATGCCATAGCTTGATGTTATATGGGCCGCATTATTTCCGACGCTTTCGCCAGGGTGCATGCGTCCGTCCGCTTGGGCGCGACAGGCATGGATTCCTTGTTTCCCCGAATTAACGCTTTCCAAAGGTGGGCGACATACACTTCTTTTTCAGGTACGTCTGCTCCTTGATCGAAACGGGATGATGGGATGTCAGTTCTTCCTTCCATGGATTCCTCCTCGGAGCTCGTCACCTAGTCCGGGTCTCCCTCATAGATTTAATACGTTGTTCATGAAACTATTCCCAGTTCTATTTTTTCTTGGACGTTGGTTAATTACACTGCTTCTGTTAGTACATTCCAAAGGGTCCGGTCAGGGCAACAACCTTCAGTTGGGGGAGTAGTCACATCGAGGCATCAGTAACATGTATGAACACTAGGGAGTTGGCGTGTCTATCTTTTATCCCTTATTATAGGGCTTCTCGAGGGCACGGAAGACCGAGGTATCCCACGTCGAACGCGGGGTATTGTATTCTATAGGCATGTATCTGAGGTTTTCCTCATCTTCCCATGTTTAACACGGGGTATTCCGCAAGTTTAACATTCAGCGGAGACATATCGGCCTGATCAGAACACTAGATGGAGTGGATCAGATTGAGGAATCCCCCCTTGAGGGAATGCCGATATTGGGGCTGGCCCGCGGACGGCTTCCCAAATGCTGTGGAGGGGAATGGGGTGGCATGATCTCACCGGGATTTGGCGGCCCGGGTAAGAATCAGGATGGATGATGGAGAATTGCATGGATGCAGTTGAAACGACTAGGTGGTGGGATTGAACCTCGTGAGGATTCCTACGTACCATGCCTTGACATGGTTCAAAGTCCGCGTAGTTCGGGAAGAGGGGTGTTATACTGACATGAATGGGTGTCAGAACAACTAGATGGTAGGGTCATAACGGCTTACCACTGGATTGGGATGCGGTTTAACGTCATGCGGGACAGGGGCGTGTCGGAGAACCGACGTGAAGAAGGACCTTGGTCCAGATGGATGGTGGGCTTGAACCTCAGGATGGCTTCCTACGTACCATGCCTTGACATGGATCAAAGACCACGTAGTTCAAAATGGTGTGTCGGTGAACCGACACAAGTGAGGACCTTGGTCCAAATGGTGTGATGCTTACACACTAGGCTGCCCAGGTGTTGGTGAAACGACGTGAAGGAGGTCAGAGTGACCAACGGGTGATGGTCTTGAACCTCATGGAGGCTTCCTATGTATCATGCCATAGAACAGATCAAATACCACATAGTTCAAGTTGGACGTCAGATGGCCGACGTGAAGGAGGGCCAGGGGTCTAGGTGGTGGTGGGCTTGAACCTCGTGGAGGCTTCCTACATACCATGCCTTAGCACGGATCAAAGACCACGTAGTTCAGGTTGGATGCCAGAAGGTCAATGTGAAGGAGGACCAGGGGTCCAGGTGGTGGTGGGCTTGAGCCTCGTGGAGGCTTCCTACGTACCATGTATTAGCATGGATCAATGACCACGTAGTTCAGGTTGGATTTTGTCGGAGAACCGACGTGAAGGTGAACCCGGGGGGTCCAATGGTGGTGGGCTTTAACCTCGTGGAGGCTTCCTACGTACCATTCCTTGACACGGATCAATGTCCTCGTAGTTCGGGATGGTCACCACGGATTGCCACTGGACTGGAATGCAGTTTAACGTCATGCGGCCCTTATCTGCGGTTGGATCCTACCGGTGAGGGATACCAACATGGGGGTGCGTCCCAGCTCGTTCATCATGGAATCCATGCTGGCCATGTGGAGGCGGGTCAATCTGGGGATTCCGATGCTCACCAGATTGTACAGGATGATGTAGCATGTTAGTGAGGGCAAGGAGCCACCAAGGATATGCCAGCCCTTCCACCTTTTGTATGGGTGGATTGCGGCGCATATTAGGGGGGTTTATGAGTATCCAAACCCTATCTCGCCACCAAGATCAAACTTCCGCCCTTCCATTCTAAACGCACCCGGGAGCTTCCTAGTCAAATTGACCGTACCGATGGTGCTGAACCGGGTGTGGAGGGCGGATGAGTTTAACTTCCACCCGTTTCCATTGCCGAAGGGGGTACTCACTGACGATGGGCATGGAATGGAAGAGCACCAGGCTTATCTCTTGGCCTTTCGAGGTGGAGTTTTGGTGGCACGAGTGGATCATGAGCCACTCTGTGAGCCGTACACCCCACATCAGTTTGCGAGGCAGTTCCGGTGCCTGCAGCGGCTGACCCCGCAGGTCTACTAGGAGGTGCTTCATGAGGAGAACCCGTTTGTAATAAGGCAGCTATGGCTCATGTTCACACGAGAGGATGGGAAAATGCGAATGGCATTGTCTCCACCGACTTCCGCCTTTGGACTGGTGAAGGAGTATGCCATCAGCTGGGAGGAAACTTATCCTGGGGAAATGTTGAAGCAGCCAACCATTCTGGCTGGTGATGGCAGGCCTCCCCTGTCCCAAGGTCAGGGTCGGAGGGCAGAAAGGGCCTCTCATTGTGGCAGGGATGCCGTGGTGGTGAGGCCTACACCTATTTAAGGTGCGGCAACAGCGGTAGATCCAATAGTGGTAGTCGACCAGGTGGTTCTGGAAG
This sequence comes from Viscum album, assembly GCA_963277665.1. Taxonomy (NCBI): domain Eukaryota; kingdom Viridiplantae; phylum Streptophyta; class Magnoliopsida; order Santalales; family Viscaceae; genus Viscum; species Viscum album. The sequence continues at coordinate 1,539,004,842 of OY728135.1, read as the reverse complement.
AGCAGCGCCATCCGGAGGGGCGGCCACCGAGGGGGTTTCACAGGATATCCACTCAGGCTCCAGGGAAGCGGCTGAGTCATATTGACATGATAGAGAATGCTGTTTTCCCGGAGGCCTAGGGCATTTGGGATGTCAAACGGCATCTTTACAACCTGCCTGAGATGTGGGCACACTTGAATTGTCTTGGGATGGAGTTACCGGGCATAAGCCCAGCCCGTTCTAGTTTCACGGCATCTCCAGCGGAGGCAGAGCAATACTTGGACGAGCTGGAGGGCTACGTTCACTCCAGTCGTGTCCCGTATCCGATGAAAGACCAGGTAAGGGTGCTGCTGGATCGGATGGTCCCCCCATAGCTGTCAGCCGCCGATATGAGAGATCTCTTCCCTCTGCCAGAAGAATCAGACAAATCCTTTGGGGAGGACGAGGCCGGCGGAGGGAGCCTGTTGGAGGAAGGCGAAGTTGGAGATCAAGACTCAGATTCCGACGATTTCACGGAGGTTCTTGAGGTAGAATTACAAATTTCTTTCCACAAGGTCCGCTCTTAGGCCATTATGGAGTTCTTACCAATGTTTGAATCATAGAGGAGGAACTTGTACGGAGACCTCGCTCTCACCCTTTAGAGGGTGATGATGCCGAACCTTCAGAACCCGCGCGTACGGCTGCATGCATTTATGTGTCTGGCGGGGCCAGAGCACCCGAGGTGGGTCCTCCAGAATCTAAAAACCTTCCAACAATATATGGAGGGCCACACATTGGGGTCACATCAGCATCGACTCCAGAGCAGCACCAGGAGTTCGATCTCCATAAGTTTTCTCCACTGGATTCATTGCTGTCATATGTAGATCATGGAAACTGACGTTCATGCCCTTCTTTGTCGTACAGTTCTCCGATTGGCATGGCCTGGTGCGGCAAGGCTAGTCGGGATGTCTGGTGGCACCCCTCCTAGGGGCATGCCGGTGATGGTGGAGATAGTCCCCCCATATACCCGAGCTGCAGCACTCCCTATCATTGGCGGGACCACCAGCAGAGTTGTGCCCGAAGTTATTGAGGTGGGATCTGATGATGAGGATCAATCAGTCGACCCAAGTCCCGTCACACCTGCTCCGGCGCCAGATGTCGTGCTAGATTCAATGCCAGATGCAGATCCTGCCGAGGACTTCCTGCGGGCGTATCTTGCATACGAGTCTTCCAATCGCGCGGACTGGGACAAAACGTCCTCCGATGAAGAAGACAACAGCATAGTCCGCCGCCGATCGTGGAATCTAATCACATGCTTCATCAAGGAAACCCCTCAAGCGTCATGGCTGAATGAAATAGACAGACTCCACTCGTGACTGCATGAACTGTGCACTAGGGGAGTGGATGCCCAACGTCATCATGCGCTCATCCGAGATCCCATGGCTGAGAAAATCCGGGAGTATGATCGTGGGCTCAGTGTGGGCTGGAAGAAGAGGAAGGCGATGAATGTTAAGATGATCCAAGAGGCTGAAAAAGAGGTCCAACAGCTGCAGGCCCGGGCAGATGATCACTCAGCCTCTCTTAATACACAATCTGAGCTGATCTCGCGGTTGAAGGCCCAGCTGGCAGAGGCAGAAGAGCATATGAGGCAGGCTTCTAGAGAGATGGATGACATTCAGGCTAACATAGAGAGGGATTGAGCTGAGGTTGATGAATTGCACCCCGCATCTGCTAAGGAGGAGCGGGAGTTGAGTTAGCAGCAACAATTCCTGGATGCCACCAGTCGAAGGGTGGCGGAGCTGCAATTCTATTTTGATGGGGTCAATCCGTCCATGGGGGGAGTTGACCCCCCCGAGTACTGTAATAATTACAAACCCTTTAATGGTACTCTCGTTCTTCGACTTCCCTTTTTTTTGAATGCTGTAGTATGCACAATTTCCACTATTTGTATTGGTTCATTTTTCATCCTTACAATGTTTGCGGGACGTCCGACGACAATTACCTAAGCTCACGTGGGTCAGGCCTGATGTGAGAAACAAGAGATAGTCACCTCATCATCCAACCCAAACACAGGAGTGGAAACCAAGCTTTGGTCATGCGGGGTTTGGAAAACCAGTCCAGATTTTCAGAAAATAGAAGTGACCTGGCCGGAGGAAGTTCTTAAAACAGCCAAATTACCGTTTTTTAAGCGTGCTCTTGTGCACGAACGGTGCAACGCCAGGGGCACTGAAATCAGTTCAAATAGATGGATATGGGAAGTGTGAATCATGACACCCAAGATTCAGAACACTATGGGGGTGGCGTGACAATGAAGGACAACTGTTAACCGTGGAGGAAAAAACGGTGTCCTGACTATGTTAGCCTGAGACAGGGACAAAAAATGAGGGTCGACCATTGACTGTGTTTGAAACATGGGACCATGTCACAAATGTTGTTGATCAATCCTTCGGAATGTTGGCCCATGATAGTAGGTAGACCGCAGGTCGAGCATCTATACTGTTAGGGGGTCCCTCCAGACATGAAAGAGGATGGGGGTCCGAATAAGAGGCACGTGAAGCATGGGAAGTGGAGTGATGGTTTGTTCAAACATAATCCAACACTCATGAAAGTACAACACCGTGGTTGGAGTATGCTAGATGGGCGTATTGGTTTGATCATGGATCATTCCTTCTTTGAGACAGGGCCTCTCTGGCGAGGGTTCCGTCCAGGGGGCCGGAAAGGGGAAGAACAGGATTAATGATTCTTGTGGGATGGACCCTAAAAAAAATACCAGGGTGTCCCTATGTATCCCATGAGGATGAGAATCAATCCACACATAGTTCTGGAACTCCCGTAGTTTAACATCATACGATAAGATGTGGAGTGAAAGGGAAGAGCCCAAGGAGCATATGGTGTGGTAGTTATGAGACCGATGTGAATGAGGACTTGAAGTCCAAATCACACCACGTACCCCCGAAGGAAACTCTTCAGGTTGAGGGACCAAGAGTGAGAATTAGGCTGGGCCCGAAGTAGAGTGGCCATACGTTCTTACGTACCCCATAAAGATGGGAATCAAGCCATACGTAGTTCTGAAAGCGTAGTTTAACTTCATGCGGGACGATGAGAAGCCTGACCGCGTTGGTACACATCCCGCCACAACTACTAAGCCCATGTGAGTCATTCTTGGTGTGGGAAATAAGAAGTAGTGGTGGGACTCCCCCGAAACAGAAAGGGGAAGGTTAGGGTAAAGGGACGTTCGGTGAATACCGGATCAATGACACTAACACGACCATGTGACGCACCTAGATGCACGAAGAGATGGAGCCGAGTATGTTGGAATTCCACTTGAACATGAGGGAGTGGAAATGTGTGAATCATGGCGCTCGAAATTTGGATCATAATGATAGCGGCATGACGATGGAGGATAACTGTTAACCATGGCAGAAACGTAGCATCCATATCGCATTATCCTTGAATGGGGATAGACAAATGAGGGTCGACCGTTGACCATGTTCGAAACACGGGACCATATCGCAAATATTGTCAGAGATCCGTAGGGACGTTGGCCCAAAATGATTGGAGATCCCTTAGGCCCAACATCCATGGAGAGCCCTTAAGCTTAGAATACATGTCGTATGAGGGTCCTTTTGGATGTGGAAGAGGATGAGGATCCAAATTTCGAGCTTATGAAGCTTGGTCATGGGACGAGGGGAATGTCCCCATGAAAATCCCAAACTTTGGGCTCTTTGTCAAAACGCATTTGAATACGACAACGAGGCGTATTAGATAGAGGGAGTAGAGTACTTTCCCATAGGGAGATATTAGTTTAGGGTCATAGAATTCGGACCATGGGTGGGAGGAAACACAGGAGGAACGTGAAGGGTATTTACAAAACCCGACGTGGATGGGAACCGGGGGTGTGTACGGTGCGGTGATCAACCTGGCATGAATGAGGACATAATCCCATACCACACTGCACAACCCCCCTTGAGAGAGGTTTTAGGTCAAGGGACCGAGAGTTGAAGTTGAGCTGGGCCTGAAGCAAAGTGAAAAGGCGTTCCTACGTACTCCATGGGGATGGGGATCAAGCTGCATGTAGTTCTGAAGGGTGGCACGGTAAGGTACCAGTGCCAGGGAAGAAGGGGAGTGCGGGCGCGGCCCTTGCACCACAAGAAGCGAAATTTGATAAATCTTGTTTGTCCTTTTAGGTGATTGGTTTTTTTGTGAAGCGACGGGCCTAGGGTAGCAGGCCCTGGTGTTGCTACAAGAATCAAGCCGTGATAGGAGTTGAAAAATGGCATGGAACGTGACCAATACCCAAAGTGATGTCCTCTACAACGAGGTAATCACAATGCAGTTCCGTTTTTCGTCGTATGTCTAGGACAATAATGTCACAATTTAGGGTCGTGTGATAGGACCAAGCATGCATTTTAACGTCATGAAGTGTAGACGTAGCAGAGATGATTCTAGAGGGGAGATGTGTACGTTGTCGTGTGACATAACCGACATGAATGGGGACATAATCCCACATTATACCGTACAAAATTCCGAGAGAGGAACCTCAGGCCCAGGGGCCCACATAGAGGTGAGAGGTGAAGGGGGAGAGATTAGCTCCCAAATGAGATGGACTCAAAAAATGAGACGTTCGGGCAGTCCTAGGTATCCCATGAGGATGGGAATCAAGCTGAACATAGTTCTGAGGAGATCTTAGTTTATGGTCTTAGAGCTCGGACCATGGGAGCCCCGAAGGACGCCGTATTGCAGCTTTGTCCCCCTGATATGCAAAGGTGCACTGAGGGGCAGCGCCAAGAGTGTTGAGATTCCACCTGGATAATATAGGGTGGAACATAATGTGATTCATGTAACCAACATTCAAGGCTGGGAAGGGCTGGCATGACGACATAGGATTACTGCTGACCTTGTTCGCAACACAACATCCTGTCGCATTAGCCTGAAATGGGGACAAACAAATGAGCATCGACCGCTAACCATGTTCGCAACACGGGATTTGTTTCAATTTTTTGTCCAAAACCCTTGGGGGAATTGGCTATTATCGGTAGGAAAGACCTTAGGCGTAGTATCCAGGTTATTTTTGGGGGTCCCTCCGGGTGTGAAAGATGATGGCAGCCCGAATGGAGGGGAAAACGAAGCTTGATAAGTGAAAGGAACTTGACCAAGTCGAATATAACACTCTTAGTCCTAGACCAGAGTACTCTTAACACCTGGGTGAATAACTGCAAGGAGTCGAGGGACTCAACTTGAGGGTGATCGAGAGATGTCGGATTCCAGGGAAATGGGGCATAGTGCCAAAAACCCTGTATCATTCCTATATATCCCCCCCCTTAGAGAGGGATAGGCCAAGGGGCCCAGGTGATCGGGAGATCGGGGGATCTCTATGAGGTTGGGCTGGTCCCGAAGTCTAGACATTCGGGTGGTCCTACGTATCCCATAAAGATAGGAATCAAGACTTACAGAGTTCTTATGGGTGCCTTTTAATGTCGTGCATGACAAGAAATATGAGGGCCAATTCTGAGAACTAGGTGCGCGTGGTGTGGCTATTGCTAACCCAACGTGAATGAGGACCTGATCCCACATCACGCCACGCAGTCCCGTAGTAAGGGTCCTGAAGGCAGAACAGAAGAGACAAATTAGCTAAACTTAAGATGGACCAAAAGATAGGAGGTCTGGGAATTTCTACATATCCCATGAGGATGGGAATTGAGCCATATGTAGTTCTTAGGATATCTTAGTTTATGGTATTAGATCTCAGACCGTGGGTGGATGACAACTTTCCAGGTGAGCGCAGACCTCAAACCGATCCCTAAGCCCACATGAGTTAAACTCGGTTTGGGAAACGAGGGGGGGGGGAGATCCCTATCGCCATACCCGAAACGTACATCGAGGGGAAGTCGGTGAAGATCCCTGAAGGACACATCTAACATGGCTTTGTTCCCCTAATGCACAGATGTGCACTGAGGGATAGTATCTAGAGTTTCAAAACTCTAATCGGACATGATGAAGTAGAAAAGGATGTGAATCGTGTACCCGACAATTTGGGATTAATGGGGGTTGGCGTGACGATGGAGGATAACTGTTAACCGTGGAAGAAAAATAGTATATAGATCACATTATCCTGAAGTGAGAACAACAAATGAGCATCGACCGCTGAACATATTCACAACGCGGGATTTTATCGATTTGTTGTCCAAAACCCTCAGGGGCATTGGCCTGTATCGGTAGGAGAGCCCTTGGGAATAGTATCTAAGCCATTCTTGGGGGTCCCTATGGGTGTGAAAGATGATGGAAGCCCTGATGAAGGGATAGACGAAGCCTGAAAAGTGGGTGCACATGTGTCCGAGTAAATTCCGACATTTCAGGTAATAAACCGGAGTACCCTTAGGCACATTGGTGGACCACCAGAAAGGGTTGATGAAATAGATCAGGAGGGAGAGGTACATGGCATGGTCATTACAAGACCAACGTGAATGAGGACATAGTCCTGCACCACACCATATAATCCCCTTATGGAGGAAGGGTAGGCCAAGGGGCTCGAGAAGGCCAAGGGGCCTGAGGCTAGTCCTCAGTGAGGGAGGCTTAAGGTTGCTTGAAGTTTAATGTCTTGCAGCAAGGATGGGGGCCGTGGGCCCGGAAAGGATGAGAGGCCTGAGGCTGGGCCTCTGTGAGGAAGGCCTGACCAGTTTGCAGTTTAACGTCTTGCAATGAGGACGAGGGCCGTGGGCCCGAAAAGGCCAAGTGGCCTGAGGCTGGGCCTCGGTGAGGGAGTGCGTACGACATTGAAAGAAACCTGTCGTGAATGAGGAAATAGTCTTGTACCACGTCGCACATCCCTTATAAGAGCATCCGGGCCGTGGGCCTGACCGTTGGCACCACCCGGAGGGAAGTTTGTCGCTTCGGGATGGGGTAGAACGAATCCCTGCACTCGATGTTTGGGACATCTCGGGGTGGATCCGAAGATCCAGGACACTGCTGACCATGTTTGAAACACAACATCCCTATGGTGACCTGATGTGGGAGCAACAAAAGAGCATCGACCGCTGACCAAATTCAAAACGCGGGACTTGTATCAGCTTGTTGCTCGGAAATCCTCGGGGGCGTTGGCCTGTATTTGTAGGAGAGCCCTTAGTCATAGTATCCAGTCCATTCTTGGGGGTCCCTATGAGCGGGGAAAGTGATGGAATCCTAGTCAAGGAGTGGGTGAAGCATAGATGTACCCATCTACGAAAGAGGAGAACATCTCCAGGGAGGGGAACGTACAGCCGGGTTGAGGCTTACTCGACGTAAATTGGGGCAAAAGTGCGCACACTGCCATATGTCTTGACCCGAGGGGAAGATTCTGGATTTTGGGCTGGGCCAACGGACGAAATTTCTAGGCTTTCCTACGTATCCCATTAGGATGGGAATCAATCCATACGTAGTTCTGGAAGTACAGTTTAACGTCATGCAGGACGAAATGCAGTTTAACGTTATGTGGGACGGTGGACACATCTCGTCAGAGAATACATACGGTATGGCGGGTAACCCGACGTGAATGAGGACATAGTCCCACACCACACCATACCATCCTGCAAGAGAGCCTGAGTCATGGAAGGCAAAGGGGCCTCGGTCAGGAAGACCTGACCAAATCGTAGTTTAACGTCTTGCAGTGAGGACGAGGGCCAGGGGCCCGAAAAGACCAATGGGCCTGAGGCTGGGCCTCGGTCAGGGAGGCCTGATCGGCTTGTGGTTTAACTTCGTGTGGGACGATATGCATTTTAAGTTCGTGAAGGACCAAGGGGGATCAGACAAAGTATTGCTTGAGAAGCTTGGCGTTGGTGGGAGGAGTTATACGCTCACCATCCACAGTCACCAAGGAGTATGCTCCATTGGGGTAAACCTTATGAATGATGTAGGGTCCTTCCCATTTGGGCTCCAGCTTGGGTGGATTCCTACTGGGGATAATTGGAGCTTGAAGGGCCAACACTAGGTTGCCCTGCAGAAAAGAGCAAAGGCGAACCTTCTTGTTGAAGGCTCTGGATATCTTATTCTGATGACTTTCCAGATTGTGTAGGGCACGCAGCCTATTCTCATCCAGTGCTTCCAATTCATCTTGACAGATTTTGACCACCTTATCTGGCGCCTTCTAGTCATAGACCGTAGTGCATAATAACGGTATCTTGATCTCGATGGGTAGGATGGCCTTAGACCCATACACCAGGGAATATGGAGTCACCTGGGTGGAATTGCGAGTCATCGTCCGATAGACCCAGAGGGCATTAGGGAGATTTTCCGTCCAACTTTTCTTGTTCTGAATAACCATTTTCTGCAGAATTTTAGAGAGGGTTTTGTTGAAGGCCTCGATCTATCCATTCTCCTGCGCATGATAGCAAGAGGTATGGTTCAAACGGATATTGTACTTGTCGTACAATTTCTTCAGCTCGGCTACTCAGAAGTTGGTGCTGTTATCGGTGATGACAACGCGAGGGACTCCAAACTGGTGGATGATATTGGAGCTCACGAAGTCAACGATGGAACGGGACTTGACCTCCTTGAGTGGAACTGCCTCCACCCACTTGAAGAAGAAATCTGTAGCAGTTAGGATGAACCTTCATTGGCGAGCAGTCGCCGGTGGGTATAGCCCCACGACATCGAGTCCCCACACAACAAATGGCCAAGAGTACTTGGTGGAGTGGAGAGGCTCTGGCGGCCGATGCAGGAAGTTGGCACGAACTTGGAATGCGTGGAATCTCTTGGAAAACTCAATAAAATCATGGATCATAGAGATCCATAAGTACCCCAATCTCCGGATCTGGTGGGACAACTTTGGACCAGCTTGGTGGGCACTGCAGGAACCGGCGTGAACCTCTTGCATGACCTGAGAAATCTCAAATACTTGAATGAAATGGAGGAGAACACCATCGAAGATCCACTTATAGAGGATCTGCTCAAGACTGGGACCACTCTGAAGGGTAAACTGAAATGCGTGGTGTCAGATTCACTCGTGCTTGGCCCGATACTCCGAGAGGCAACCATTTCCGAGATACTCGACAAAGGGTTCCCTCCAGTCGGGAGTGTCCTTGACCACTGCATCTGAAGGACCTGAGGCCCCTGGCGCGGAGGATCTGGTGGTAAGATGGCCCACCTACGAGCCATCTTCATCCTTCGGGGTGACGGGGGAAATGACCCTCCGGTGTGCCACATGTATGATCAAATCATCCTGCTCAGGTTCTACGAGTAACGCAGCTAAGGCGGCCAAAGAATCTTCTCAACCGTTCTGTGACTGAGGGACATGGGTAACCTCCGGTCGAGAAGGAAACTGGGCCATTAGACGGAGGGTGCACTCCAATAATAGCATGAGATCTGGATTCCTGATGACATAGTCTCCATTGACCTGCTTGATGCCTAGTTCAGAATCCCCTTTCACAAGTAGATGGGGCACATCGATCTCAAGGGCCAACTCGAGACCAATGATGAGAGCCTGGTACTATGCCTCATTGTTGGTGCAGCCTTCTGACAACAGGAATGATTATCTCAGAATGGATTGCACTAGGGTGATGATGACAATACCCAGACCCACTCTGTTGAGCTTAGGATCGTTGAGCCTCCTATCGGTGGGGCTCCGGGAGGCACCTTCGATGTGCATTTGCCAACATGAGACGGCATGATCGACTAAGAGGATCACCTCATCAGGAAAATATAGATCCAGGGATTGATCCACGGAGGTTGGATGAGCAGCTAAGAAGTCTGCCAATGCCTTTCCCTTGATGGACATCTGAGGCATAGACCTGATGTCAAACTACTAGAGGATCACTTCCCACCGCGCTAGCTGACCAGTTAACATCGGGCGGTTCAGGATGTACTTCAGTGGGTCTACCCGAGAGACCAACTGTACCTCATGGTGCTGCAGGTAATGCCGCAACTTCTGTATGGTGAACACGAGCACAAGGAATCTCTTTTCGATAGTGGAGTATCTGATCTCCGTATCGAGGAGCATGCGGCTGAGATAGTAGAGGATGTTCTCTGTCCCCTCATTGTTCTTCTGGGTAAGAAGCACGCCGAAGGAACGTTCCAGGGTGGTCACGTAAAGGACCGGTGGATTTCTGAAGATGGGTGGCATTAGGACCGGAGGTTGGAGCATATACTGCTTGATTTCCTCAAAGGAGGTCATACACTCTATATCCCACTCATAGGAGAAACCTTTCTTTATGATCCAGGAAAAGGGCTTACACTTTTCCATCCAGGTTTGCAATGAATCGGAGTATATAGACTAAGTGGTCTGGGAGGCCTCTGAGCTCCTGAATATTACTTGGGGAAGGAATCTGGCTAATGGCCTTGATCTTTTCCGGGTTGATCTTGATGCCCCGGTATTTGAAAACGAAGCCAAGAAACTTTCCAGAGGTGACCCCGAAGGCGCACTTAAGTGGGTTCATCTTCAGGTGGCAAAAATGGAGGTATCCAAACACTTTCTCAAGGTCATTGAGATGGTCCTAGCGCTGGCGAGATTTGACCACTAGATCATCCACGTAGCATTCCACTAGCGTCCTGAGAATCGGCTTGAATATGCGATGCATGGAACACTGATAGGTGGCACCTGCATTTTTCAGGCTGAAGAGCATAACCTGGTAACAAAAAGTAACTTGGGGAGCCCTGAAGGCAGTGGACTGATCATCCTTGGGGGCCATCCAAATCTGGTTGTACTCGGAATACCCATCCATGAAGGAGAGGGCTTGGAATCCGGCCGTGGCATCAATCAACAACTCTGTCACTGGGAGGGGAAAATCATCCTTTGGGCAGTGGCGATTGAGATCACGGAAGTCGATGCAGACACTGATTTGTCCGTTATTCTTCCTGACTGGCACGATGTTGGCCAGCCACTTGGGGTACTGGACCTCCTTGATGAAGTTGGCTTTGATAAGCTTGTCAACCTCGGCCTCAACCATGGCACCGTGAGAAGGGTACATCTTTCTGGGAGGCTGCTTGAATCCACGGTGATTTTTCGGGAGACCAAGGCAGTGAACGACTACCTGAGGATCTAGTCCTGGAATCTCACTATAACTCCAGGAAAATATGTCATGGTGCTGCTTGAGAAATTCCACATACCGCTACTTCTCTTCGAGGGACATGGCGACACTAATCAAGGTGGGTCTTAGATCTGCCTCGCTACCAAGGTTCACCTGTACCAGTTCATCGACCATGGTAGCAATTCCTTCTTCAAAGGTAGGGGGAGCATCCTCTAAATCTTCTTCTCCAGTTGTGGAGGGATCTTCCACGAAGGGAGTTTATTCCGAACCACCAGGCTCTGATGGGAGGCCGGTGCCGGCCTGAGCGGCAGTAGTCATCACGTCAGGCCGGCACCGTCCTCCCATCAGAGCCTGGTGGTTCCAGGATCATGACATTCTAGTAATGCATAGGGGTAGGAGGTTCTGGGATTACCTGAGCCTGGTTAGTGTAGGAGTACAAGGTGATTTCCCTACATCGCTTGGGCCTGGGAATATGCCTTCCTCTTGCACCCGAAACAACAAAACACTGCCCCATGTCGGGGGTCGTGGCCTCCAACCGATGGATTGGGAAGATGTAGGCATCATCCATACCTGCCCAGGGATCACTTGTGGCCGGGGCAGGTTTAACCTCACATTCCAAGATTTTCTTGTCCTTGCTCTTATAATAATCAACATCTAGATAACAAGCTTCACAAGAGGCAAAAGGAGATGCATCTCCTTGGAGCACACCTACTCGACCGTCGAGGGAGTATTTGAGGCATTGGTGATATGATGAAGGGACCGCTGCATGCAGATAGAGCCATGGCCTGCCCATCAATGCGTTGTACGTGATATCCTGGGAGACAACCATGAATTCAGTACTGGAAATTAGGCCACTGAACTGGGTCTTCAAGCGGATCTTTCCGACTAGAGTATGCTCGGTCCTGTCATATCCATGAATTCTTATTTCGGAGGGAGTTAGATCATCCTCTGACAAACCCAGCTTCTGCAGTGTCCGGGTCGAGATTAGGTTAATCCCAGAACCCTTATCGACGAGGCAGCGACGGACTTCCATGCCGCTGAACTGACCAGTGATGTACAGTGGGAGAACGTGCCCCTGTATGGGTGGGTCTTCGTATTCAACGAATACCGAGATAACTGCCTGACATTAGACATTCTCAATTACCTCAGTGTGAAAGGCTTCTGCAGCTGCTACCTCCGTCTCAAACTGGAGGGGGCTCCTTAGGGCCTATGAAAGTGCCTCATGCATTCCAAACGACAAGCGAAGAGCCTCGAGGATAGAAAGCCTTGCTAGAATACCGACAAGGTGATTCAGAACGTCATACTTCTATGCTAGATGTGAGATTCTGCCTACAGGAGGTCGCTCTGCAATTGGAGGCATGGCGGGCCCTACTAGCCGGACCGACGGCTGGCTGGTACTGGGTACATCCCATTGCCTGCTAGTCGAGGCCTGAAGGGTGGCTGTTTGATGAAGACCGGACAACTAAGACTGGCATGTAGTAGGGAAAGGCTGGATGTGGTGTGGACGAGACAACTCTACCTGATCTAGTAGCACAAATGGAGGTAGAGGTAGATCTGAGGGCACCAGATGAGGTTGCATGTGCTGAGCTCTGCGCTGGGCCTGCTATTTGGTTTTAGTAGCGTGCACGACCTGGCTAAAAGTACCCGCTGATGTACCTTGATGACCCATGTGGCCATAGTTCCGCCGACATTGACGCCGACTGGGGACATTGGGGAGGCTCGCCCGGCGTTCCCCCTTGTCGGGAGTCATGTAAGGATTTACCAGCTCCACGGTATTAACCGAAGGGTACCCCTGGTTGTCGCTTGATGAATCATTCACCACCAGGAGGATTCTGGGAGGAATCCCCATTTCAAGGGGCATAAAGTCTCCAAGAGTGCGGGATGACGATGGCAGTGGGGGAGCACGATTCTTCTTCTTACGTCGCTGCTGCTTACTCTTTTGCGAAGAGGCTGGCTGAGATGATGACGCAGAAGTGCTGGATGCTTCCTCCAAAGGCTCCGGCTGATTCAAGCGTTCCCGAATGATACCATGGGAATGATCGACTGTTTTACGATCCATCTAGTCATCGTACTTCTGGGACCCACAACTGGGAACCTGTTGCCACTCGCCTTCGTCATCACTACTGCTTTATGATCTGACAAAGACACCCGCTTCCTATGTCGGGGCCGGGCCTAGCCTGACTATGCTGTTGTTGACCTGGTCTTGGATCCAATCTTTAAACAAAAATAACTGCTTGAGGGTGTGCCCGAGGATCTGGTGATAGGGGCAGTAGTTGGTCCGATCAGTGAGATTCGCCTCTGTCGGCCTTCTGCACTCGGGTAAGCGCACGATCCCCAGCTCTAGGGCACTTCAGAAGTAACTGGGGACCTGATTCTCATTGAACGAGTAAGTATGGTGCCGCTTTTCTGGAAAGGGGTCCCTGGGAGCCTGGCCTTGACGAGGGGCCAGAGGGGCCTACCGAGGAGGCGGAGCCTGATTGTCCCGCCTAGGTGGTGGGGGCGCATTGCCCATGGGAACCTATCGGTTCTGAGGCGGTCGCTGAAGGGCATAAGCCTACGCTTGAGGAGGAGGGCCTCTGCGGGGTTGGGGGCCGGTTCCACTGAGAGTAATTATAGCTGCCTAGGGGCTTCTATTTGGGCCACCGCGGTGGGTTCGGCTCTGGCAGCACTCCATGCTGGGATCACAGGGGGCGGCAGGCACGCCTGACTAGCCTGTTGTAGAGCTTCCTCAAGGCACTGGGCCTTATCTGAGAAGTATCAGAACCCTCTAGGATAGTTCTGGGTGATCAGGGAAGGAACCAACTCTGTTTTAACATTCCCTACACACATCGTCAGTAACTGCTCCTGAGTCAGTGGCATGTCGAGGGAGTATGTAAGCCCCTACCACTGGGCGATGAAGTCCGCAACTCACTCATCAGGACTTTGTTTGCACTTGAAGAGGTCTGTGATGCTGGTATTTCGCGTGGTGGAGTTGAACTGGTATAGGAACTACCGGCGGAGATTCTCTCATCCAGTCACCGATCCGATAGAGAGATGGCTATACCAGAAGAATGCAGGACCGTCCAATGTCTGCATGAAACATCGGAGCTTGGCGGCTTCTTGCTGCTCCGGGGTTTCCAACATTGGGCCACACCTGGATGAAAAGTGGTCCAAGTGCTGTAGCGGGTCCCCTGTCCCATTAAAGGGTGAGAAAGTGGGGTTCCCAAAACTCGGAGGTGTGGGAATATCATCCACCCGCACGAGATATGGATTTCCATCTGGTGGGACTACCACCTGCAGCATTTCTAGCATATCGATTCAGGCGATGAGTACCACTATAAGATCATCCGGGTGGGGGTCCCTGTCTTGACGGGGATCCCTAATCACAAGTGCATTTTCGGGTTCTTCGATAGAGTAGATGGCTTCAGCAGGTCATGGAGCGACTGGCGGAACGGCTTGTGGGGCGGCTGGGGGAACCCAGGCTATATTCCTCAGATTGCCTCACCATTCAGGAGGGTTCAAGTAGACGTATCGTTCCCTATTACCGTGAGTTCCGGCTTCTGCACTATCTATGGAAGTAGCATGATTAGGGTTTCTCGGAGGCATCTCTCCTGGGGGAAATTTTTCCTGCCCCTGCTGCCCCGTCTTGGGATTACCATAGTCGGGTCGCCGCTCTACAACACGCTCGGCCAAGAGTTCATCGACCAGCCTCTTCTGCTCATCGAGCTACTGGTGAAATGCGGCCTTTTTGGGGTCTTCGTCTGTCTTCTGCACTGAGGCAGATGGGTCAGAGTTCTTGACAGTTCCGACGTGCTCCTTACCCTTACAAGCCATCCGAATGAGTACCAGTGACTTAATGGGTACAGGGAGGCCTAGAAGATTCCTCTGCTAATGGGTAATCCTCCCTGATGGGTCCAATAGTGGTGGTACACCCTCAGGGGGTAAGTCTCCATCTAGAAATTCAAGCTCGTCCTCCTTGTCCACTACCTCAGCCATTTGGACTACGACCCCTCTTGGGGGCATGTCCTCAATGTCTCATAACGAATCGGGCTGTCGTCGAATAGGACTGAAGAGGAGGGCGGCATACTGTCCCCAGCCATGAACTTGCACATGGGGGGTAGCTTCCCTGATGATTCTGTGGAGTACTTAGAGACTCTGAATGCATTTCCGTTGAAGGGTGCTCTGGCGACCTGGTGACTCAGGGTGCTGGGCCACAGGGAGTGCAACCAAATCAACCAGACGACATTGATCACCGATTTCCTCTAAGTGAACTTGGATCCTAGGGTACAGTACTCACTGATAGCGAAGAAGAATGTGTGTCGCCCATAGGGTTTGACGGAAGCACTCGACTTCCCCCAGGGTGAGGGATTCCAGCGTACAGAAGTTCGGTGTGGCCACCGGCGAGAACTTCTCCGGGAAGTGGTCTGCTGCGAGAATGTTCCAGAAACTCCTAGGCTCATACTCAGGGTCTGGCCCCGTATTTACCCACTCGTCAACTAGGGGTGGCTGAGGGACAGATACCGGTACCGAGGCGGACCGCTGGGACAGTAAACTGGGTGGCAGAGAATACGACGAACGAGCTGACTGGCCGTCGAATTCCGGGCCATCCTCTGAAGAGTGAGGTGACCTGACCACAATGTCACGATACGATGGGCTGATAGCCATAGCCTCTGGCGTAGGAATTGTGGTTACCGACGATTGGTCATGCCATTTCTCTACCACTGTTGGTCCCCAAAATAGCTCTCCGTGATCTAGGGTAGAGGTAGAGGGCGCTTCCGGTGAAGACGGTGGTGATTTCACGGTCGGAACCTATGGGATTTCCACAATTTCCTCCTCCTGGATATACCTTCGAAGAGAGGTAGGAATTCGGTGGACTTTGCCTTCTGGTAGAATGAGTCTGACATGCCTTGTTCCTACCTCGATCCTTGACACGGAGGAGCGGGGAGAAGGCTCCATCGTTGAGTCGCATTCCGCTTCAGAATCCTAGAAGAAGGCTGGTTTGATCTCCACCTAGGACTTCCCAGTATTCTTCTTGTGGTGGCAACGACCCGCTCTCCTTCCACTGGATGGCTCTTCGGGACAAGGCTGATTCCCAACATGTAGTCGTGGGGCCGTGATGACGCTGTTGCGGAGAGGAATTCCGCTTGAGACGGCCGAGTGTGAGGGGCACCGGGGCAGATGTCGAAGGGTACATGGGGAGGACCTCCATGAACAACATTCGTGTGGGAAGAACCTCTGTTGGAACCGGCAGGAGCATGGGGAGGACCTCCATGCTTGACGTGGGTGGACTGAGGTTGACCTTCACCCCTCGGGTTGCTGGGGCGAGGAGGACCTTCAACAGTTGCAGAGAGGACGTAGGGAGGATCCCCACGTTGGAGAGGGACCGGATGGGAAATACCTTCACATCGATGGTCGGGGGAGGAGGAGGAACTCCATTTCCTGTGTGGTGGGCGCGGGAGAGGCTTCCATGCCGAGTATCACTGCCACGGGGAAAGTCTTCATTCTAGATGGGGGTAGCATGAGGCATACCTCCATGATGATCTTCAGGGCGTGGAAGGACCATGCTTTGTGGAGTGGTGGTATGGGGAGGCCCTCCGTACGGGGTGAAATCACCACGAATTGGTTCGCGGTGATCACCACTCAGGCCTGCGACCTGGAGAGTCAACCCAGCCTGCCCATGGGGCGGTTGGGGCCTCGATCCTGGATGGGTGTAGGAGTACTCCTGCTCAGTGCATGCAGGGGATTCATGATGCACGTTGGCAGTGGCT
Source organism: Viscum album (assembly GCA_963277665.1). Taxonomy (NCBI): domain Eukaryota; kingdom Viridiplantae; phylum Streptophyta; class Magnoliopsida; order Santalales; family Viscaceae; genus Viscum; species Viscum album. The sequence continues at coordinate 1,538,988,140 of OY728135.1, read as the reverse complement.
CAGGCCACAGTAGCTGTTGACGTTAATTCCCCTTGACGGGCATCCTCAGCTCGGGCCCGACACTGGCGTCGGGTCAGACGATCCGGTGCAGGTGGTGCAGGGGCATAGCCTCCCTGCTCCTCTGGAAAAGCCGGACGACAGTGCTGACGCGGCCGGGTGGGGGCCCTTGCCTGGAGTCCTTGGACCGGGGCCCTTTCCGGGCTAAGCCAGACATCGCCCACCTCATCAGCATAAGGTCGTGAGTCATCGATGCATTCCAGGGACAGGCTCCCGAAACGATTGAACGTTGGGGTGCGGATAAAGGGCTCCCTGCGTGGCCCTCGAGGGCGGCATTGACGGCGGGGCCTGGATGCCTCCAAGTCCAGGCAGGCCATATCCTGAGTTGGTATTACCCTTTCCTCCTCATGCCTATGTACAAGGTCTTTGATCACCCTGCGTTGTATAATCTCTGACGGAGAAAGGGGACGTGGGCCTCCCACATTCATATATGTAGATGCCGTTGTGGCGATAATGGAGCCACGTGGAGCAGCTGTGCTGGTATCTTCCATGCCCCTACATAGGTAGGTGGGCGGAAATTGTGTTCCGATAGCAGAAACCTAATTCCTGAGAAGTAGGGAGATTAACTCATCAGCACTGTGAGTAAAAGAAACCAACAACCAGCACCCCAACGCCATTTCATCTCCCGTGACTGGTAAGAGGGATCCACACCGACAACGTTTCAGAACGAAATGCCCCACGTTCTACTACCCCAACTTCCCGTGAGTTTCACGCCAGGCCCGCTATTTGCTTAGCGGGGCCCGGTGCCAGATATCTGAATCCGGTAACACGTCAATCTACTGATGTCTCGAGTGCTACTAATCTCCATATTGAGGAGAATAAATTCACGTCGGGTTCACCATTTCTATTTCCGATGCTTTCGCTGGGGCGTGCGCGTCCGTCTACTTGGGTGCGACAGTCACGACTTCCTTGTTTCCCTGCATTCCCTCTTTCCAAAGGCGGGCGGCATACGCTTCTTGTTCAGGGACGTCTAATCCTTAATCGAAACGGGATGATGGGATTTCGGTTCTTCCTTCCTTGGATTCCTCCTCAGAGCTCGTCACCTAGTCCGGGTCTCCCTCATAGATTTAATACGTTGTTCGTGAAACTCTTCCCAGTGCCATCTTTTCATGGACACTGGTTAATTACACTACTTCTGTCAGGACATTCCAAAGGGTCCGGTCAGGGAAGCAACCTTCAGTTGGGAGAGTAGTCATGCTAAGGCATCAGTAACATGTCTAAACATTGGGGAGTTGGCGTGTTTGTCTTTTATCCCTTATTATCGGTCTTCTCGAGGGCGGGGAAGCCCAAGGCATCCCATGTCGAACGCAGGGTATTGTATGCCATAGGCATGTATCTGAGGTTTTCCTCAGCTTCCCATGTTTAACATGGGGTATGCCGTAAGTTTAACGTCCAACAGAGACAGATCGGCCTGATCAGAACACTAGATGGAGTGGATCAGATTGAGGAATCCCCCCTTGAGGAAATTCCAATATCAGGGCCGACCCGTGGGCGGCTTCCCAAATGTTGTGGAGGGGAATGGGGTGGCATGATCTCACCGGGATCTGGCGGCCCGGGTAAGAATCAGGGTGGATGATGGAGAATTTCATGGATGCGGTCGAAACGACCAGGTGGTGGGCTTGAACCTCATGAGGCTTCCTACGTACCATTCCTTGACATGGATCAAAGTCCGCGTAGTTCGGGATGAGGGGTGTTATACTGACATGAAGTGGTGTCACAACAACTGGATGGTAGGGTCACAACGGCTTACCACTAGATTGGGATGCAGTTTAACGTCATGTGGTACAGGGGCGTGTCGAAGAACCGATGTGAAGAAGGAACCTGGTCTAGATGGATGGTGGGCTTGAACCTCAGGAAGGCTTCCTACGTACCATGCCATTGACATGGATCAAAGACCACGTAGTACAAAATGGTGTGTCGGAAAACCGACGCGAGTGAGGACCTTGGTCCAGATGGTGTGGGGATTACACACTAGGCTGCCCAGGTGTTGGTGAACCGACATAAAGGAGGTCAGAGTGACCAACGGGTGATGGGCTTGAACCTCATGGAGGCTTCCTACGTACCATGCCTTAGCACAGATCAAAGACCACGCAGTTCAAGTTGGACGCTGGATGGCCGACGTGAAGGAGGACCAGGGGTCCAGGTGGTGGTGGGCTTGAACCTCATGGAGGCCTCTTACATACCATGCCTTAGCACGGATCAAAGACCACGTAGTTAAAATTGGACATCGGAAGGCTGACGCGAAGGAGGAAGAGGGGTCCAGGTGGTGGTGGGCTTGATCCTCGTGGATGCTTCCTACGTACCATGCCTTAGCACAGATCAAAGACCACATAGTTCAGGTTGGATTTAATCGGTGAACCGACGTGAAGGTGAACCCAGGGGGTCCACTGGTGGTGGTATTGAACCTCGTAGAGGCTTCCTACGTACCATTCCTTGACACGGATCAAAGTCCTCATAGTTCGGGATGGTCCCCACGGCTTACCGCTGGACTGGAATGCAGTTTAACGTCATTCGGGACGAAGGTGAACCCTGATGTGAATAAATGATGGGCGGTGGTCTTGAACCTCATCGAGGATTCCTACGTACCATGCCTTAGAACGGATCAAAGGCCACGTAGTTCTGGTGTGCAGTTTAACGTCATGCTGGACGGGGGCTTACAGTTTAACGTCATGCTAGACGAGGGTGGAACTCGACGTGAAGAAACGACCGAGCGGTGGGATTGAAACTCATGGAGGCGTCCTACGTACCATGCCTTGACATGGATCAAAGTCCCCGTAGTTCGATTTAAGTGGGGGTCAGGGTTAGTGCTTACTCTAAGATCACGTGAGTCATGCTCGGTGTGAGAAAAAAGAGGTTACAAGGACCTGACGATCACGTCGCGAAGGGTGTGTCCGTGGGAAACGAGGAGGGGCTTACGCGTTAGGCGGCCCATGGTGCTGGGACTTACTACAGGATGGAGGCCGAGGGTGTGACAAAGCGCAACGGGAGAGGGATTTTCGACCTAAGAAAGGAGGTGTCTTGCTTCCCTATCACGTCCTTTGCTGGCCTTGGAACTGAGGAAGTGGGGAAGTATGGAGGTGCATGGGTTCTACCTTCATCAAGCGAGGCTAGGGGCTTACGTTCTAAGGTAGCCCTTCTACCGCGGACAAACTCCACTCCAAGAGGGAGGATCTCATTCCATGTGAGGAAGATTCCATTCCTGTGGAGACGAGCGGCGTAAAGAATGTACGAGATGGGGGACCCTGCGTTCAAGGCACGGGGTCGAGTAACAGTTTAACGTCACATGTTGTGGACGAGGTGCTTGGCAGTTTAACGTCCTGCATCTCGGATGAGGTGGGATTACTCCGCACCCTTAGGACTTACATAACCGGTAACCTATTCTCCTTGTGGGAGGGAAGGCATCGGTAAGGCCGTATAGAAGGGGGGTCACAGAGAGAACCATCGAGGGGTCCACGTTTTCATGGCTATGGGAAGAAGCAATAACCATTAGCGTGCCTATGAGAAGAAGCATTAGGAAAAGCAACGCTATGGGTGGTGTCATCCAAGGGACTTTGAAATCACATCGTGCAAGACTGGAGGGTTACACGAGAATAGGAATTTCCAAGTAGAGGGGTCCACAGGTAGGGGCCTTGTAGGACTCGGGTGCTCTGCGTAGTGGAAAACACTTGCGAAGGGGTGTGCTTCATGAAGTGGAGTGACTTGGACTTAGTGTGGGGCATGGGTGTGAATGGAGGGGTTCTTTGCGAAGTAGAATAGCATTCGCGGAGCACTACCTCGTGAAGCGGAGATGACTCGCGAAGCATGGTGCTGCTCAACAATGTGCTTCGCGAAGTATAGTGATCCTGCCTTGGCATATGGATCACATGTATAGGATGGGTGTTTCGCGAAGCATGAACGCTCCACGGCTGCCCAAGTCCCCATGGGGATCCCCTTCCTTCATGAAGGCCCTTGGGCTTCGCGAAGGGCATCCCTCTCGAAAGAGGGGCTCAAAACAAGACAAGGAGAAGGCCTGTCACGAAGCAAAAATACCTCGTGGTGCTCATGATTCTCGGGGCGAAGGGTGCTTCGTGATTCGGGAGATGAGAAGCAGAAAGGTCGGATTGTCCATCTCGTGGCCCCAGGGGGAGACCGATATTTATAGGCGAGGGGTGCCGCGAAGCAGGGCTCACGCGATGTGAAGGGGCTGCGGCTGCTTCACAGTGGGTCGCAAATGTCAACCGGGTTCGCAGAGGGTTACCGCCTCCTCTGCTTCACGGCGGGCTCATGAACGTCAGAGCATTTGTGGAGCATTACCGCCTCTGGGATTTGCGGAGGGATCGCGAACGTCAGGCTGTTCGCGGAGCATTACTGCATCCTGGGATTCACGGCGGGCTCGCGAACATCAGGGCGTTCGCGGAGCGTTACTGCCTCTTGCGCTTCGCGACGGCCGCATTGCTCGGGTGCCCTCTGCGGCTGCGCTTCGTGAGGTAGCGCGCATGCTTCGTTTTCTTCTTCTCTTTGCGTCCAATATTTTGTCACCAACACGCATGAACAAGATTCATTATCTATTTCCAATACTTTTTTTTAATTTAATACATAAATACAATTATTTCAATTTTGTATAACATAACATATGTTGTATTTATAAATGAAACAAATTTTATTTCCAGTCATGAAATTAAAACCATTTACATCCAGGCATGATACAAAAATTATATTCTTGGTAACCATTGGTATATAATAACAATACTTTAAAAACAAAATCATTATTATTGGAAATGAACTATGGTAGTAACTAATGGCTAGTGCATCCATCCTCACACCATTGGTAGCTCACAAATCCACTTCTCCTCTAGAAATCTTTCAAAATCTACTTGGTTATTTCATTTGGATACAGATTTGAGAACCAAAAGATGTATTTAATACCTAATGTGTAGATATTGAAAGATTACACTCAATAAAAAATTCACCTTTAGATTCTCCTTAATTCATGATGCAATTCATCTTCTAGTGGACTTGCTTTCCATATGAAAAATATATTACCTCCTTTTCCTTTCCCCACCTCTAGATCTTCATCTTCTTGGAAAAAAATTCTAGGGAGATTTATACTTTTTATGAGTCTTGTCCCCCTTTGCCTTGTTCTTCCTTTTCTTATTCAGTATAAGGACCATAGGTTTGTCACACCCCATGTCCTTATCCACTTAGTGAATTAAATTAAGAAGTTATGAAAGTATATTATCAATATTTTTCTATTATAATTAATAAAAAAATAGATAATATCTTGGGAAGTGATGAATGTATCACATCTATGTGCAACTAATCTAGAAATTTAATCCCTAATATTTCTAAGCATTCAATGTAGCCAATAATCTTGACTACATAAGGCCCAACTGGCATAGACTCTCCACTATTGGTTGTAAAAAAAGTCCTGTAGACCTCATATCTCTCTTGTCTTTACTTCTCTTGATAGAGATCCTTAAGCCAAGACATCATGCTATACACATCCATATCCTCATGTTGTTTCAAAATATCACTGGTCATGGATGAGAGCATGAAACATTGAACATCTGTGGAATCATTCAAATGTTTCTCATCAAGATTTAACTCTTCATAACTAGCATCATTTCCAAGTTCATCAATAATTGGTTCTTCCAACATGTATAATTTCCTTTCATGTCTTAGGATAACATGTAAGTGCCTTTCCACTATTGTAAATTTATACTGATGATAAGGTTATTATTCTCAAGTATGGATCACAATTATTTTTTTGAAGTAATTTTGTTTTTGTTTATATAAATAAGATGAGAATAATTTTAGTACATTATCTAATAAAATTTAGACAAATAAATAAATATTATCTTTATTAATCTCTCACTATTTTATCAAAACCCAATAGCCCTCACCATTGTCTTTGAAATATCCAGTTTCATAGATAATTTAGTGGAAGATATCCATATTCCCCTTCTCATTACCCAAAATTTTGTTGGTCAAGAAACATGAATGCTTTTAGTTAGGCATTCAAAATTCTAACTGTGTTAACTTAGAGTTCCTTGATCTTTTGAGTGAACTCCCTAATCTATAAATCCTTATATAATATTTCCTCAACCCTTACCTCTTAGTTACACCAAGACCTTATTTGTAAGTCAATACTTGATGTGAAATAAGTTAATCCCACCAAAAAATTATAGTTATAATTCCCTAATAATTGAAATAACCCCAACTTTGGATAGTAAATCACATTGAAATATGGTGTGATTTTAACTGAAGTAGTGGAAGGATATACCGACTTAATAAATAGTTGAGGGATTTTATCCAATATGTTTAAATTTCAAATTATTATATTTATTAAATGATTTTTAATATTAAGTGGATTTACATAAGTGATTAACCATGTATTAGATAGTATTTATTCATAATCTAATTAATTTTTGTTCTATATTGCATGCTTCTGGATTCATTAATTCATGTGATCACAAAAAAAAATACATAATGAAATAACCATGCAACTTGATATAACTAAAATAATAAATTTGTATGATCACAAGATTATACTAATGGTTATTTTATCTAGAGGATGATAAAATTACCGCCATCCTAGGGGAAAAACATTTTGAACCAATTAAGCTTCATGTTGTAGCTTTCCACCTGTCTACTTATGTATCTCTCTTGGATTTTTTTTCCTTAGATACAAACTTGAATGAACTCAACTAGATTAGGAGATCCATCCATTACATATGATTTTACTGACACATAGGTGAGGGGAATGGGTTTTACAAAAGAAACCACGAGCATATAGGACCTTATAATAAGAGGAGAGATGACATGCAAAACAAAAATTTAATTTAAAAATTAATTAAATGTAACCAATCACATACAAAAGGTCTTTGTCTATGATCATGATAATTTATTAGCATGAAATGAATTTAGCATTTAATAAAATTAAAAATCAATTCTAATATTTCTTATTTAAGATAAATCATGTTGAAATCAATTAATTATATTCTTTAAATAATAAATTATTTTATCTTAATTATCATTCAAATTTTATTGGGATTCATAATATTTTTAAGAAATTAAATAAATTTATTTAAAACTAATTATGTCCATAAATGTATGTGAATACCCATCCAAATTGACCCAATATGTATTATACTCATATACTATTTACTCTTGTGATATATGGAATACACAAATTATCATATACTTTAATGATGTATAATATCAATTTAATGATTACAAGTATTACATGTTTTTTATGTCACATGTTATGCTTCAATTAATTTAGATTAATAACTATAATATGACTCATATATGACATGTAGATGTAAACATTTTGTATAAATTAATTAAACACACACACACATTAAAAACCCATCACATGGAGCATTCTATCAACTTAATGACCACATGATAGAACACATTGATAAGGTTTAAATTTATTATAAATTAATTTTAATTATATGCAGTTTGGTATAAGTACAAGGCATGTACAATACATCTAAATGGTGTGTAATTTTCTCACCATCTATCTGAGGAACATGCCTAAGGACTCGGTGTGTAAAATATGCCATGGAAAAAGTTGGAGTACATGACATGTACGTGGGATACAGGTTATGTGGTCTCTAATTTACACAGTCACCAGTCAGGTAGGCTGTGTAAGTAGGTACAGAACCCATCAGTGACTAAAGGACTACAGACTATTTACGTGGGTTAAATGGTGTGTACTCCAACTGACCGTGTGCCAGGCTAGCCCGATCAAGAAATGATGTATAATTAAATGTACTACATGCAACAAATTCACATGCCATGAATTAATTACGATTTAATTCTCATGTAATTAAACACTAGTACACTATGTGTACCTTTGGGTTACACAGAGTATAGTCTTATGTTATTCATACAAATCCCTCATCATTCCTAGATGAGATCTTTGATTTTATTTCATTCATAAAATTAATCAATCTAATTATATTGATGTGAATGGAAATAAGAAGAAGTAGAGCTCACGATTTATATTAAAGAATTATTAAAATTGAATTTAAAATTAAATGAAAAATGAAAAATGAATAAATGATATTTAAATAATTATAAATAATAATGATATCGTCCTTTGATACCACTTATAGGTTCTAGGTGAAGCAGAAGCATGTGATGGGTCATGTCCAAATTTTCTATTTGTCATGATCGATGATAAATATGATATTTAGATGATGAGAAACTCCATGATCAATGAAATTGAATTAAATAAAACAGACAAGGGATAAAACACCAGAACCAAGTGCAGGATCATCAAATACTATTTATAATTAATTTAATCAATTAAATAATTACCTTCGAAGAATTATTTCTTCATTAATGAATCTGAGAATAGATCTATGATGTATTGTCATTGTATTATAGCAATCAAGAGAATATTACATCTAGTGGTGTTCCACACATGTTCCGAAAATATCTAAACATTGCTGTAGGAATCTTTGAGTGATAGCACGATAGATCCTATAAATTTTTTCATTATCCTTTAATCACAATGAGAATCACTTCCAAATCATTATCGTTGATCTATCTTTAATTGAGATTGATAGGTGGAGGAAGACTGCTTTCTATTCTTGGGATCATTCTTAGAGAAGGGACCTCTGTAGGATTCAAGAAGATTCTCTAGATTTGTTGTGCACAAAAAATAAAATTAATTGACTTTCTTTAAAAATAATATAATTGGGTTTATATATCACTAGGGTTAGAAATAAATAATTACACATGTTCCATTTATTATTTATTTAATCCTTGTGAAAACCCATGTCTAAAATAATAATAATATTATGATTTATCAAAATGAACTTAACTTGTGAATAAAATTAAATTATATTTATACAAATTACATTAAATATATATTATTTCTCACCGGACCTAAAAATTCAATCTATCATTCCTCACAAATATTTATTAGGCCTTGAATAATGTTTATTTATTTTTTAAATAAATATAATTTTATTATTCTCTACTAAATTAATAAATATTATATTCACTAAATAGAAAATATATATTTATTAAATATTCCGATCACATAATATTCTCTCGAATAATTGGGGACGAAATATATGAGATCAAGAAAACATGAATAATATTTAAACCACAAGTGGGAATAATATTTATTCAACCTTTTAAATAAAAAATAATAATATATATTATTTAACTGAGATTCTGGATACACTTAGTGTGTGACCCTCTTGGCCTCTATCTCAGTGGAATTAGGAGAAATAGCCTAAAGTCCAAGGTTAGCATCTAGAAACACGCCAAAACACCCATATAGAAAGAATTTAGTTCCAAAATGACACAATAACTTATATATAATCTTACTGTGTAATATAATCTATTTATCATGATATTTCTAATCAAGTAGGTTATATTTTGGTGTCATTAACCTATGTGCTCAATGTTTCTTTCTTTTTACAAAAATTAAACTTTCTTATAGAACACCATGTACATGGATTCATTTAGGATGTATCGTTTCCATAAAAGGACATGAGATATCAACTTCTATTAAAGGAAATAAGGGAAAAATTATTCCTCTCATTATTCATTAATAAAATATTACTTGTGACGCACCCAAGGTATCATACCACACCACAAACATATGTCATCACTATTTTAATAAATACATAAAAGTAATTGATTTATAATACCCATTAATATTAATATTAAAGTCTAAGGATCAACATATATGACCACAGATAGGAACATCCAAAGACACATATAAATGTTGATTTCCTATTGGCGGGTCTTGTTCGCATTATATCCTGCACTAGATATTACCTTGGCTATAGACCACGAGAAGGTGCCTCAATGTCTTATGAGTCTCCACCATTGATAGTCTATATCATTATTGTCCCTCAAATGATATCATTTGGCTATATAACATATATTTAAGTATACCATTGTAGCACTTCTGGGTTCCCATTATAGCATAGAATTACTACGACCTTTAGTGTGACAAGTACTCTTAAAACATTATCCTATACTGTGTTATGTAGAAGAGTAATCATGATGTGATAAAAAGTTTATTAATATTAAAAACTATGAAAATGGGTTATTATAAAGTACACAAAATTTGGTTCTAGGGAACTAACTTCAACAACCTCCTCGACAACAGTACCAATTAAAGGGTCGAATTTTGTGTCATATTTGTACTTACATTAAATTTTTAACCTAAATACTATAGTAAATCAACACCCAGGTTTGTTTTCCAATGAGGTTTCCTTTTACATGTTTCTTTATCATGATTTTTAATTTTTTTCTACTTTTATTTTTCTTGGGGGAATTTTATAACTAGAATACAAGTAAACTAATTTTCTAAACCTAAAGAGATGAAACAAATGAAAAACAAGCATTAGTGTATGAAAGTGAAAATAAAAGTTCAGAAATAGAATAATGTCCTTTTCTTGTGATTCTTATGGTTTATCCTTTATTTATATTTTTTAAATATTTTCAACCCATAAAATTCCCCAATACAAAGATTAAAATATCCAACCATACATCACATTAAGTTTAAAAATTCAAGATCAACAACTAAGATCTCATTAATCAAACTCCTTTTAGTAAGTGTTGGTCAAAGAACTCAATGATTTCAATCACTGAGACATAATGAAGAATCCATTATACTCAAAATTATCAATACAGAATTTATAAGTTTAAAAAATGAGATTCAACCTCAAAATATTAAATAAACCAAGTTAACAATCTTCCATCGATGAATAACACACTTTCAATCGGTAAATTTTTGGTCATAGACTGGAAGAAAGAGAAAGAAAATTAAATTCCATAAAAAGTGATCATAAAAAACAATCATTTATTTAATGATCAAAATCCAGGAGTTAATTTAATGTATGGAAGAATAAAATAAAATTTTGAATAGAATCACTAGTTGAAATCAGTAGGTTCAATCACTAATATAGTTAACCGATCATGATCAAGGAACACAAAAATCATTCAATATTCACCATCTTCAAAATAAGTATCAAATCTTTTGAAATTTATCCTAATAATTCACTCTAAATTTGTGTCTTTTTTTCTGAATGTATTTATTAACCCCCCCTCTCTAAATTATTTTAAATATTCTTTTTATTCACCCCAAAAATCACTAACTTATAATTTCCACCACCACATTTGGTGACCATCAAATGAGAGTGAAAATTATATATCCTTTTATTACTATAATGTAATTTTAACTATGATCAACATCCAATATTTTCTACATATAGGGAAAATTTAATTACTATGGAATTATTCATTATTTATTATCCTGACAGATTCCCCAATATTCCCTCCATTAACACTTAGAAATTAAAGTCAATAATTTCAATCATTTTAATATCTTCCTTTAAAAAGTAACAAGAAATATGTCCAATTCACCACCACTTATTGTTTTTCCATGTTAATGTTGGGACACCTCCAGGGATGGAAGTGAAAGCACTTTATTTTTAGTCAAGTTGGAAACACACAAAACCAATATCCTGTTTAGTAGTACACAATGAGATAAATACAACTGTTTAGATCAATAATGACCCAATTCGTCTCCCCCCACTAGGTTCATGACTTGAGATTCACAATAAAAAATTCAAACACTTGAATTGAAAATGATCTCCAAGATTTATAAATTGAGAGAGTTAAGGACCCACAATCTTATATTCAATAAAATATTCTTACTCTCACAAATTCTATGTATTCAATCATTAATTATCTTCACAAAAATGCAGTTCATCTTCTTCACTTTAATTTTATTCATCATGAGCAAGGGTGGGTTTGTGGTGGAAACTTCATCAATCTTCAATAATGACCTTGAACCAGTCAAGGGCTAGTCTCTCCTCAAAATTCCTCCTCAAGGATCAGGATCATCATGGATACTCTTTGTCTAGATTAAAATCATGGTCAGGCCCCAAGTATTCAATAACAACACATGTTTGAACTTCAAACTTGGCTATTTTTCTTCAAATAGTGAGATTTATTGGGATCTCGATGGATGAAATGGTCAAATTTAAGCTTAGATCAAGGATTATTCCTTGTCCATGGTTAGATTTGGTTTCAAAATTTGATAAGAATATTATTTTGGACTTTGATTAGTAGCCACTGAGATCTATCTCGATTCCATTCCTTCAGTCAAGCTTCATTCTTCCTTATAAAGAAACCATGTTGAACTCTGTTTTAGGATTCAAGCTCACCTAGATCTAGTTTCATTGAGTTATAATTTGGCATCAATATGGATAGATCATAAATCAACTATGTGGTTAGAAAAATAGAGCATGTGGCTTTTAATTTGGATATGTGCCCCTGTATAGTAAAATAGATACCTGGATATACTTATGAAAAAATTGATACATAGATTTGAATCACATACACAATTTCTTACCTAGAAACTGGCAACATGTTAGCTGCTTAAAATGGCCATAGGAAACTCCCTTGGAAACAATTTTTCTTTGTAAATGCACTTAGAATTTAGATATCTGGGAAGATAACTATGTGAAAATTATTATAATTGAATTTGCTGCAAATGAGCTACACAATTCTAATGTAGACAAAATCCAGCATAAATGAAAATTAAACCATTGAGAAATTTTAAATTTAAATTTCAACTAGATAATTAAAAATCAAATTACCAGATTAAAACTAAAATTCATTCCTTTAATAAAATATTGAATATAAAAACATGGAATTTGAAAGAATTATTTACAAAACCAAAAATCTAGAGAGAAATTCCAAAATTTTATTTCAATATATTACAATATAAACTATAAAAAATTTATTCTCTTAAAATATATATAGAAATTAAATCAATAACATTTGTACAATTAAAAACAAAATAAACCAAATTTCAAAAAAAAAATCAATGATTAAGAAAAATATGATTACTTTCACTTATAGACCAAAAACATATAATTTCCTCAGAATATTTAAAGATTAAATGTTTTACAAAAAAACAAAAAAAAATCCAAAAATATCATCAATTAAATCACATTTTTCATAAAAAATGTAATAAGTTCCATCAAAAGATATGGAAAAACAGTATCACAACATAGCCACATCACACACAAATAAATAAAACATGCCCTCCATAATAAGATATTGTCCACTTTGGGTGGAACTGACATAACCAAACTATTTTAAAATTTTTTATAATATAACAAATATTAATTAGGAAGGTATTTCCCCTTATTTATACACTCAAATACCTAAAAAACATCACTAGTAAAGGAAAAAATCAAATCTCACAAACCAATAGTGTTCAAACATCACATCATCAAAGAAAAAAAACAGAAAGGAAAAACTCAAAAAAAAACCTAGGTATTAGGAATTCATATGAATCTTATGCTCCAAGTACTCTCTTTCAAGCCACTATGCCTCCGCTATACAGAAACCAAGGAGATGGTTCATCCACACAACACTTTCTGTTAATAATCCTAGATCTATATTTGTCACTCCACAAATGTGGTGTGATCATCTATATCCAACTCTCCCTAGTCAACGATGTGAGATTCATCCTGAAAATTTGGATTAAATGGGGAACCAGAAAATATGTTTCAGATCCTATCCAGTTATGGTGTAAGTTTCAATTGATATTCCACCCCCAACAAGCCTAAACACTTCAAAAGGCCCAACTATTAGTGGAGAAATCATACTCCCCTATCAAATCATTAATTCCCTCGATAATGTGAAACCCTTAAGAACACATGGTATCCAACCTAAAACCTATAGGTTCCCCACCTATGATCATAACTGGCCTTATTATGGTCTTATACCACCCTAATCCTCTCTCAGACTAACTAGATCTTCTCGGTCATGCAATGCACCATAATATGACCAAGAACCATTGACTCCCCTACCTCCACCTAAAAAAAAAGAGAATGAAATGACTACCCATACAATTCCTCAATCAAAGACATTCCAACATGTTAGTGATAGCTATTATTATAAGAAAAATCAACCAAAGGAAGTGGTTTACTAAAGTATTTATTTTTATTATTTTAATAATTGAAAGTATTATTGTTTTTATTTTTAATAATTTTATTTTACTTTAATTAATTCTATTTTATTATTTATTAATTATTTCCTCATTTATTATTTTTATTTTCATTATTTTATATTATTATTTTTAATTATTGTTTTTGAAAAATTTATTTTCATAAGTTATTTTTTAACTTTATGCAAGCTTTGGATTTTTCCTCTTACCTTGATGTGGATAGCTTTTATCCATATCCATGGTTTGTAAATTTTTTGTTACCCTTACTTAAGTACTCTTATAACCTTATACAGAATGTTTAAACTTATCTTTAACCTTATATAAATATTTCGTTACCCTTACTTAACTTATATTTTTTCCTCTACCCTTGTGTGAATATATTTTACACATATGCTTGTTTCACGTTACCCTTATGTGGCTTTTTTGTACCTTTACGTAACATGTATAATTCTCCTTTTACCTTTACCTAACCTAGTTTTACATTTATAAAATGCTTGAACTATCTAGTTTACCTTTATGTAGACTCCTAATTACCTTAATTCATCTTATATAAGTCACTTTTTATCTTTACACATGGATGCTGGTACCCTTACACAAAGAATGAGTTACGTTTATATGGTGTATTAATTTTCCCATGTACCCTTAAGAAACATACAAATACCCTATCTACCTTTACCCATGTTTAGTTTACCTTTATGCATGATATTGTTTTTTTCTTGTTACCCTTACACATGAATAAGTTACCTTTACACAACCTATATGTTTTATGATTTTCCTTTTCATATAGTGTTAAAATATTTTATACCTTTACACATGCATTTAAAATAACCCTTACACAAGTATGAATATATAGAAATCTATAATTTACTCAATTTCATGATTTTCATGATACTTTCATACGTTTCATGTTTGTTTCAAGTGTTTTAATTATTTTAATGTTTATATAAATTTATATTAATGATTTCAAATATATGATAATTTTTTCTACATTTTTTTTAAAAAAATTATATGATGATTAATTTTGTTCTTAATTATAAAATATATTTATAGGGTCACATTAAATAAAGTTATTGGGTAGGAAAAAATGCCCCTGATCCCGCTCCCGAGAGAACAAACAAGAAACACTAATAGAAACGTCCGATCCTTCGTCGATGTTGTTGTCGGAAGAGCTGAGCTGCCTGAGCCTGGTGTGGATACTATGGTTGATCATACTTCACATGTTGAGAGAAATCACTTTTGAAATAGAGGATATCTGACTATCTCTTTTACATCGAACGAGGTAATCTCTCTTTCTTCAGATTTATGTTTTGTGCTTGTTGGAAAATTCTTCCAGTGTAGGCCGTTACTAAAGTTTTTAAGGAAATATCTTGAATTAATTGGATTTTTGGGATTCCATATTGGTTTATAGAATCATTCCAATGTTGTATTTCACCTATCCTCTGAGTAAGAGTATTATAGATTCTAGGTGATACGTTCATGGTCTTTTGGAGGCTTATGGATAAAAATTTTAAAGTAGACCCTAGAATTTGATCCATGCATTGAATCCCCTATCGTTCCAGTTTGGATCTGATTTCTTGGACTTCCGAAATATTTTTTCAAAAAATTTACTTTATTTCCAATTTCTAGACTTATTGGTAACCCTATCAAGATGGACTCTACCACGAGGCATCTCTCAGGACCCTCAGTTTCTAGGGTGTGTGTTGAGGTTGACGTTTCATAAGTTCTTACTTCTTAGAGTTGGATCCAAAATTGTAACTTTGGATTATTTCAAGAAGTGTCTTATGAAAATATTCCCTTTTATTGTAGTGATTTACTTAATCTAGGACACTCATTGGAAGATTATGGTGCTAATAAAGATTACTCAGTGGTCCACAAAAAATAAATGGATATAAAAGGGAAATATAAATTTAGACATAGTTGCTCCTAGACTTTTTGGGATTCAGAATTCTCTTAGAGGTCAAAACATTGTTGCTTAGAAGTCGAATGTGTTAGAGGATCCTAAGGTGGTGGAACATCAGACTGGGAAACCAATGAGAAATACATCTATATAAATTGATATAAAAACTTATGTGAATTCTTCTCACAGTGATCTAGGTGCCTCTAAACTCCTTTCCACATAGGTGGGAGAGCATGTGGAACCTAGAAATCCATTTTAAACCTTGCAAGAAGAGGTGGACAGAAGTACACACTTTGACTACAACGAATATTTACTTGATACCCACAATCAAGCCAGTTAACTTGAGGAATATTATTTGAAGTAATGCTCTATAAGAGGAAAAAATCCAATGATTTATCAAGATGTTTATATCACACCGCATCCCATGAAGACTTAGAAACAGAAAGACTACTCTAACATTGAATGAACAATTTTCACTAGGTCCTTTGATGCTGATAGGTCAAAAAATGTCAACTCTTCTCAGCATAATTATGTTGTTATTTATGAAACAATAACTAATGAAGATGATACAAAAGAGTTAACTTTTAATGATGATACTGATCCTTCTCTAAAAGATGCATATAGGGTTACTACTTGCATGTAAGAGGAATTATTATCTTGGATGGAAGAACAAGATGTAGTATTTATGAAAAAGTATAAAGATGGTAAAATCACTCCAAATTCATATCTTAAAATAAGAAAAGTAATTCTTTTCAAAATGGAGGAGGAATTTAAACAAAACTAAGAATTCAACTACAAGGAAATTCTATGGCAATGAATCTATTCTTTTCTCATTTCTTATCAGAGGAATGTGGAATGCTCTTATTTTGGATCCTTGTATGGATTCTTAAGAAAACTTCATAGCTACATGGAGTAGTTTACTTCTATGATTAAGTTCCTCTTCTTTTCTTGTCTACTCTCTCTTGTTCTGCTTACAAATCCTTGGTTCATTTCTCAGGATTTGTTTTATCCAGAAGGGTTCATGATTTTTTCATGATGGTTGATGTTCCTAACTGATGGGGTTCATGATGAAGGAATATTCATGGATTTGAGGGATAGATTTCTACTCTAAATTTGTAAATGTCAAGCATGTTCATGCTGTCTTATGGGTATGTTGATAGATATGATTTTTGTTATACCTTTATATCTCTGAAAATTTTACTTCCCTCAATGCATTAATGGTGTAAGCTTATTACACATTGTGTTTATATTGTTTATTTTTCCTTTTAATAAAGTTATTTGGGGAATGATTTGGATTTCCAATACATGTATCAATTTAAAAAAAAATTATAGAATGAAACTCAAATATTTCATATTTATTATTTTGAGTTTATTTCTTTTACTTTCATATTTCTATACTCATACTGTAGTGTAACGATCTCATTCAAACTTATTTTATTATTTTTAATATATCATCTTTAAAGTTTGATATTATCACATGTTAAAATATTTAAAGTTATTTGAAATTCAAAATTTTAATTTTATTGAATAACTCTATATGATATTTATTTGTTATCATTGACTTATTATTTAGGAAGTGTTTTAAACTTTTTAAATAAGTGATTTAAAATTAATTTCAATTGTTCGATTAATTTTAAATTCAAATGATAATATTATCAATAACATGTTTCTCTCTTTATATATCCTTGATAATTATGGAATATTATTATTACTATTTTGAATTAAATCACCTAACAATTTCGTTGTCCTTTTTGAGCTAATTCTCTTTAAAGGGATCATGAGGCTTGAACAAATGATGGCCCAAATATAAAGAACCTATAATTATTCAGATTAGAGGATCCCAATGGATTCCAAAAAACATTTATGAAGGATGATAAGGCTATAAATAGAGACATTTTTAGGCCATGAAAATATACACACAAGATCAACATTCCTTGAAAATCATTTCCAATTTACAACATGCTCAGTTTCTATCAAATTTATTTAATTCATAAATCTTATCTCTAATTTTAGAGTGTCACAAACCTGCTTGAATACCCTGGTTCCCTGATACCCAATCCAATCCTAACATAGATCAAATGGTGTTCTTAATCCCCACAGGTTGGTGAATAGAACCTGACATCATAAAAGAAAAAAGAGGGAATGATTTTTCCACAAAAAAGAAAAATATAAACGATAAAAGTCAACATGCTTAACACCCAAAAATGATAATTACTAGAAACAAATAGGTAAAATAATAATTCCATAGATATATAAACATACCATTGGAAAAAAATCATCAATCATACAAAAGTCTCAAAAGATCCAATTTAACAAGTGTAAAATAGCTCCATCGGTGAACACCAACACTCTATGGTCCCAAGGATCAAGAACATACACCACGTACAAGTGATGATTTCCTTTTTCTCAGACCTGACATAATAAAAACTATAAACACCGAAAGTAAAAGGTGGGGTGTGAGATATAAATCCAAGTAGGGTCTCACCAAGTGTTCCATAATCAATTCCATAAAAATTAACCATTCATGATATCCATTAAAATAAAACAAGGTATGAAATTACATTTGTACATTTCAAACCAAAACATAATTTCTTAATCAAAAGGATGATAGACATATCAAATAGTATTAAATGAAAATTTTATATAAAACATTTATATAAATCAATTGGAATGGGTAAAACATTTTAATAAACTATGGCATATACATCAAATTCAACAAACCTTAACAACATTTAAAATATCCTTGTGATATATTAATTTAGGTAATAGGACCCTCACAAATATAAATAATGATATCAACTCAAGACAGGTGTGAACACATAGTTAATATCCACCCCAATAGGGGAACCCATGAAAAACAATCTACACCCCAATAGGGTAACCCATTATGGGAAGTATACACCCCCAAAGGGGAACCCTTTCAGGCATTCATGTCACAATTTTTTAGTAATACTTGTCATTATCAACCCATTTATAGGGATTCAATTTCCTATCTCAATTGTACTAGTTACCACTAACTACCTAGGCTATCATGTGCTTCAAAAACATCAATCAATAAAGTAAGAGAAAATCAAATATATCAAATCAATTTAAATTACAATTCCCCAATTTTCTGTTTTCAACATGCCTTTCTAATTTGAAATCCAAAATGTTGGTTGTCATAAATTCATACAATTTCATGTCATGTTTCACTTTAAGTTATTTTTTATCAACTTACAACATCAATTCAATTTATCAAATTGATTTTAAAATCAAGCCATAATTTTTCTCAAATCTACCACAAAATTACAATTCCATTTAATTGGGGGGGGGGGGTTACATAATTTCCATGCCATTTTAAATCAAACATCAAATTATTTAAAATTAGGGTTTTTAAGTCAATTAAAAACTCATTTTAATTTAATTTTTCAATTTAACATTTCAATCCCAGGGTAAATAATTATAGAACTACTTACCTTTAATCACACGGTCAAATAAAACACCCATAATGGGATAACCAATGAATAACAAGTCAAAAGAGATCAAAGAATGTTACCAATATTAAAGATCCAAAAAATTGAGTTTAGATCCATGAATAACATGAAGATCCATAAATCTCTATATAGGAGAGAAATATAGATCAAAATAAAACACCAGAGAGTATATCCACTTATTAAAGAGGGATTAGATCTTCCACCAACACTTTGATTCACTAGGAAAAGGGGTTTGAGGGGATAAAATAACTTATTGGGAGCCTATAAGAATAAAAAAATATGTTAGAGTCTAATGGGGGAAATTTGAAACTTAATCCAGGGGTTCATGATTTTTGAAATAATTTATGGTGGAATTAAAACCTGCACACACTGTTTACTAGGTTGGACCACACTGTGAGACAAATCATATTCCCTAACCATTCACCCTTGATAATAGGGTTCATGTTTTCTCCTAGGAGGACAAATGGTTATTCAAACCATGATCCAACTATAAAAAGCCTCACTATTTGAGTTTGCATGGTTTGGATTTTCTGGCTGCACAGTTTGGAAAAACTGTGCGCCCCCTTATATTGGCTGATAATAGGGCACCCAATTTACTAGGCCAAAATGCATGGTTTCCCCTTACCACACACCAACTATGCACCGCCACCAGGTCTTAATTATTTTTTAATTTATCCCCAAAAAACCCCAAAATAGGTCTCAACTTAAATGAGACGAAGAAAAGGTTCAATAAATACCTAAAATGTGGTAATTATATGTTACAACCTCCCCACCATAAACACTTTATGTCCCAATAAATCATGATAAGAAGAATCCATATCAAAGAGATGATGTCACTTCTATCTCATTAATTTCTCATGCTCCCATGTCTCATATGAATCATAAATATGATTCCATAACACACAAACTAAATGTATCACCCTCTAATGAAGTAACTTTGTCTCAGAGTAAACGATCTTGAATGGATGCTCAATCATGGATAAACCAGGATCAACATCAAGATCCTTGTAGCTCAAGACATGTGATGAGGCAGAAAGATAATTCTAAATCCATGATACATGGAACATAGTATGTATTGAAATCAACTATAATGGAAGTGATGAATGGTAAGACACTTTCCAAACCCAATAAAACCTTTAAAAATCCCACAAACCATGGTGAAATCTTCCCCTATTTCCTAATCTATCGATGACCCAAATGGGGTGAACCACTCAAAAACACCAGGTAACTAACTAAAAACTCCAAATGTTTCCTACTATAGTCTGTATAATATTTTTTCCATATCAGTTCCATCAACATTATTTGAAGAATCAACTGAATCCTCAATGTCATTTCTTTGACTAATCTCAGTCCAACCAAATAAATTTCCCCAATATCCAAAGAACACAACAAATATTTATAAGGGAAAACATACAAGGGATGAAAAAGAGCCATATGAATTGTATAATAATAAATTTTATTATAATAAAACTCAAACATTCCCAAATTTAAATCTCAAGTTTCACCAAAATCAATCACACAAGTATGTAACATGTCCTTAAGAATCTATATAACTTGTTCTATCTGGCCATCCATCTGTGGATGATATGCCATGCTCAAATATACCTAATATCCCAGTGCCTCCTAGATGACTCTTCGAAAGAGTAAACTAGAATAAAGATCCCTATCAGAAATTATATCATAAGGGACACCATGAAATATGATAATCAACTCCACATAGAGATATACCAAGTACTCAAATTTGGTTGTATCATGGATGGGTTTAAAGTACGATTATTTGGTAAGATGATCGATCAAAACCCATATCAAATTATTTTTAGGATGGGTATGTGGAAACCCAACCAAAAAGTCCATATATATCTTCTCCGACATCCAGGTCAGCACTGGAAGTGGTTGAAGAAAACTCTAAGGTCACTAGTGATCAGATTTGACATGCTTAGAGGTATAAAAATGAGAGACAAATCCAATGATGTATCATCTTCTACATGGCCACTAAAATAATTTCTATATATCATAAAACATCTTTAGGGTCCTAGTTTTCACCACCCACTAATATTTATTTAAACCCCCCATTAAATCCTTTCTTATAGAAAAAGGTACAAAAAACCAATTCCTAAAACATAGGATGCCCCCATAAGAGATATTCCACTCACCGACAATCTCCCCACCATAAAGAGAGTCACTAATGCCACATAATTCATCACCATGTTTATGTTCCTGAATAATCAAATCAAGAAGAGTAGAGGTCAACTAAAAACTTGTCAATATAAGATTTTCCTCTTCACCCTAGACTCTTAGATTCAACAATGGAAAAATATCCATCAAGTTACACTCTTATGATGATTCTTTCATGTCTTGGATTAGAGGTTTCCTCTTCAAGGAATTATAAATGACCATCCACTTCCCTGGGGTGTATCCAATGTTGAAATAAAAATATTGAAGGTACTCCACCCAATACCTTTAATGAATGTTCACATATTTTTTAGAGAATATATAACTCAAGATTTTGTGGTTGGAATAAATGTTAAACCTTTCTTAAAAGTTAATGTTGCTAAATCTTAAAAGCGTGCATCAAAAATAAGAGTTCAATATTGTGGGTAGGATAATTCTTCTCATGTGGCATAAGATTTATAGAGCTATATGATAATAAATGATCACCCTACATAAGATCAAAACCCAAAACCAAACCTAATGTGTCATATAAGAACACATTTACATGACAATACTGTTGGAACCATGGTCTTCTATTCATGATTTGGAGTATGGTTTGTGTTTTTTGTCAATCATCAATGGATGTTCGGATCGTGTACTAGAAAAGAGATCATACCGTTCAAGCAGACAATAGTATTGAAGGTGGCGCCGTTTCCCAGTGTTTGCCAAATTTTTGGGGTCGAAAATCTGGAAGTTGCTGAGCATCGCGAAAAGTGGATTTCCATGAAAATAATAATTGAATATGGCAAAGGCATGAATTTCGTGAAGAGAGGATGCATGGTTTGGAAATCGCCAAGACCAGAAGAATGGAAGTGATGAGTCTTCTCGATTAGGTCAAAGCTTCGCGAATGACAGAGTTGAAGAATATCGCGGCGGTGAAGGGATTTTCGAGGGAGCTTCGCAGCGAAGGCACGAAGGAATGATGACGGTGATACTCCGCGATCCGAAAAATTGCCGAGGTACTTCGCGATTTGGACAGAATTCCGGCAGAAACTTTGGAGCTTCGCGATTTGAGATGACGTGGAGTTAACTTCTCGTAGAAGGGTCGAGGGTCGGTGGAATCTCCAATAAATAGAGGCTGAACCCCTCAATAGAATTAGAGAGAATTTCAGAGAAAGTCCTTTGCTCTCGGTTTTCAATGGTCTCTCGCAAAGGCAGTGTGCTTCATAAAAGAGGAGCTTGGCGGTGGCTATTCTAGCTCCACGAAAGTCGTGCGCCCCACGTTGGCTCAGTGAGCTTCACGAAGAGGCATGAGGTCCATGATAGCCAAGCATTGCGAAGGCTAGAGAATAGCGAGAGTGCTTCGAAGTTGAGCTTCGCGAAAAGTCAGGGACTCCGCGAAGGCTTGTTTGAGCTTTTCAAAATTGGGAGCCTTGCGAAGTAGGGTACTTTGTGAAGGCCATTTCCAAAGGTTTTTTTCCTAGTGGAAAAGGGAAAAGGGGGTATTCATCAGTGAATGGAATTTGGACTTTAATAGAGAATCAACTTAGGACTCTGATGTAAGCAAAGTCTCATGTTGAACAGGAGACCGAGACCTTCATGTCTATCTATTGAAGAGACCTTCACGTCTATAAACTGAGTGAGACTTCACTAACAGTAGTGTGCCTGGGGGAGTCAACGGGAGTGACCCAAGGGCAGCAGTGAGCTATCCCTGAACCTTTGTAAAGGAAGTGTTCCTGGGACATAGTGACTGTGCCTGAACAATTGTAATCCACAACTAGTGAAGATTAGTGGAATTAGGTATGACCGAAAACTTGTCGGCATATGCTCCTTGGACGTAGCCCTTAGTGGTGAACCAAGTAAAAATAGCTGTGTCATCTCTTTGCTTGTGAATGTTTCATTACTGATCATATCCATCATACAGATTTAACGAGTTCCTACCAACATGGGAACAAGATCCACAACTTTAAGAAGAAAAAGTTGACACCCTGATTCACCCCTTCCCCTCTCAGGGTGTCCCGGGGTCCTACAAATCCATTAGAAGTTTCAACAAAAACACCAAATTAAAAAAGGCATGTCAACTCTTTGAATGAACTTTTAAATTTTAAATTTCACAAGAAATCCAATCCCTTCCATGTGAGGTTGGTCATTAGAGAATATAACTTTGATAAATCTTTTATAAACCTGTGATAATACCCCACAAAGCCCTAGAAGCTTCATATCTCAAAAACATTACATTATTTTTACCATTTCATAACAACCTTCACATTCTAAAGATTGACTGATACTCCATAGTCTGAGACCACATGTCCCAATAGAATCACTTCTCATATCCATAAATTACACTTTTCAAGATTCACATAGATTCTATGATCTCTCAATATTTCTAGGACTACTCTCAATGACGCTCATGATCCTCCTTAGTCTTGGATTAAACCAAGATGTTGTCTACAAAGATTACTTTGAATGAGCCGTGGTACTCATAAAAATGTTATTCATTAAAGCTATAAAATCCACAGGATCATTTATTAGATCAAATTTTAAATCATGATACTAATAATGGAAATACCTACACTTGAAGGTGGTATTCTGAATGTAAGATTCTTTTATTCTCAACCAGTGATAACAAAACCAAAGGCCGATATTTTAAAAAATAATTTGGGCCCTTTCAATTAATCAAATAAAGTATCAATACATCGTAATAAATACTTTTTATTAACTATAAATGGATTGAGTTTTCAGAATTCCACATAGAGGTGATGTGTTCCATCAGCTTTCTTCACAAAGAGAATAGGTTCCTCCCAAGGTGACACACTTGGGTGTATAAATAATTTATATAAAAGATCATCGAACTAATTATTTAACTTTTTAAACTCTAATGGTTCTAAATGGTAAGAGAGAATGAATACTAGAAGTGTACCATGAACTAAATAAATAGATGAATCTACCTATCTTACTGGTGATAGACTATATAAATTCGAAGGAAACCCATCGTGAAAAATGATGAAGAGTAGAGGGAGATCATCACTCAAATATTCTCACTCCAAGTCAAAAGAAAATAATGATATTAACCTTCATAACTCTAGAAAATAAGGTTCGTATCTACTCGACCTTAGGTCCAATTCTTCTTCAAAGATATGAAACACCTAATCAGGTGTAGAAAAAGAGACTCGTCGAATATAAAAATAAATTCATGACTTATTAGTAATTAGCTAATCCATCATGGGGATTAAATCAAAATGTTTTATGCCAATAACCAAAAAATCTTGGTAAACTCAATCTCTGATAAAGAGAAAACACAAGCAAGATAACGGAGAACCTTCTCTCTCTTCACTTCCATGGGATTAGTAATATCGATCACATAAGACAAAAGTTCTATAGAGAGATTTAAAAAGTTCATAATACAGGCCAAAATTAATGAGTGAGATGCACCAGTATCAAATAAAGATAAACTAAAGATGAAGCTATAGTGATTTTACCAATTATAGTCACTGGACCTGTACTAGCTTCATCTAGATACTCTTCCACAATGTAAAGAAGCTTTATTCTCGATGTATGTGGCTTGAACCATTTATATATTGAAGCACCTGATTTCACTATAGTGATTTTTTGGAGATGATAATAATGTGAAACTACATGAAGTAGAAAATAAATGGTGGAACTTATATATGTTTCCTGAGTGACCATAAGAACTATAGATCTTTGTCACCTCAGTATAAATACATATCCAATTCCCAACCTTGTTTCACTAAAAGAAAGTCAATGGGCCTATTCCAGGCAATACAGGAGGTTTGGAAGACACTTGCTATCTAGAACTAGCATGAGAATCATCATGATTCTTATTTCCTTTAAAGGAACTCATAGAACATCCACTAATATAAAAAGTAACTCCCTTCAACCAAGACTCATTAGCTAGGTCAAGATCAACCATCAACACCCTATCTAACACATAACATAGAAGCCAACTTCAACAGGAAAACACGAGATTAGATGTTAGACTAAAGACCCATCTCAAATATCTATTCCTTCACTTTTTATTAGTCAACATCCTAGGAGAAAACTAAAAAAGCTTAGAAAAATAGTTTGGGTACTAATTCATGGTCTTGTCACCGTACTTGAGTTTTATAAATTCTATGGATTTCTCCAAGTCCATTGATTCTGGATAGAAATTTTTAGTGAAAAGTACTCAAAATTATTTCCATTCCAAGACCTACTACCTTTTATCCATCACTATAAAATCCTACCATCTCCTGCTAGTCCCTTCCAGCTTAAAGGTAACACATTTCAACTAAATATAATCAGTCGTTTCTAATAATGAAAGAAAATTTAAGACTTTCCCAACCAATCCACAACCTCTTGAATGCTTTTAGATCCTCAGAAATTAGATATATTTTTGAAAAATAACTATTGAGAATTATTTCAATATTTTTCTCTCTTAGGTTCCACAACTAGATCTTGAATGTGAATGAGTGTAGGTACGTGTCCAAGATCATGGAAAAACTGCACTAATATCTCATCAAGATTATGGTCCATTTGAGGATTTACTTGTAGTGGTTCACTAGTAACTTCTTCATGGGGACTATTCAGACATCTTCTTGGAGGCATAGAGATTCACTACATCAATAGAAAACACTGATGAATTTAGGAAGGATACACTGAACACATATATAGGAATATCAATTCCATCAATTAGAAATTAAGATTTCTATTTCAAAAAACCCAAATCAAAGGTAGAGAAAAGATACGATTCAGATAAAAAAATTCATCAAATAAACTTTTCCCGAACACACACAGTGACCTAAGTCTTATTATACTGAGATCTAGATAGACACTCACTCACAACTATCTCACAAGTACCATCAAGGCATCCCAAACCACATACTGAAATCAATGAAATATTCTTAACCAGCACCAGTGATACCACATTATCATAAACCAGTCTGGATACCCTGGTACCCTAATATCCGAGATATCCCTAACATAGGCTGAATAGAATTATCGATCCCCATTGGTTGGAGAATAGCTCCTGGTATCATACACATCAAAGAGGGATAAAATTTTCCAAAAAATAGTAGAAGATAAAAGATACAAGTCAACTTGTTCAACACTAAAAATGATAAGTACAAAAAAAAGTAAAACAATACCTGTAAAAATAGATAAACATCCCAAAGTAAACAAAAACATAAACCTGAAAAAAGTCTCAAAATTTCTCGCGTAAAAAGTAGACAACTTCTCCACCGGTCACCATAAATACTCCTTGGTCCTAAGGATCATGAACATCCATTGCCTCTAAGTGGTGCTTTCCCCTTTCTTAGACTTGGCATAAGAAAATCTAAAAATTCCAAAGTAAGAGGTATGGCGTGAGCTATAAAGCCCAGTAGGGTCTCAATAAGTGTTCCATAATCAATACCATAATAATTAACCATTTATGTTATTAGTTAAAATAAAATAATTCATGGCCTTATATTTTCAAATTTTAAACCAAAACATGATTTCATAATCAAAAGGATGGAAATCATATAAAATATATTTCAAAAAGGATTATATGAAATTTTTATATAATTTTTTTTTATAAATAAATTTGAATAAATAAAAAATTTGAATAAAAATTTGAATTTATATCAAAGTTAATGAATCATAGAACCATGTACAAAATCCCCATGGTATGTTAATTTGAGTAATAAAATCCTCACACATATCAATAATGATATCATCTCAAGATATGTTTGAAAAAATAATCAATATCCTACCCAATAGGGGAACCCATTATGATAAATATACACCCTAATAAGGGAACTAATTATGGGAAGTCTACACCCCAAAGGGGAATCCTTTCAGGCATTCATGCCAGAAATTTTTAGTAATAGATGTAATCATCAATCCATTTTTAGGGATTCAAGGTCCTAACATGTTTTGCAGAGTTACCACTAAATACCAGACTAACATGAACTTCTAAAAATCATTCAATAAAATATGATAAAATCAATCATTTGAAATCAATTCAAATTCAAATTTTCTTATTTTAATTTTGAAACAAGAATTTCTCATTTCAAAACCATAACAATGGTTTTAATCAATTCATTCCAATTAAAATAATCATTCACTTTAAGTTTTTTTTTCTCAAATTCTAATATCAAATCAATTTTTTCTAATTGATTTTAAAATCAAGGCATTAGTTTTCTTAAATATGCCCAAAATTATAATTCCTTGGAATTTGGGGTTTTATAAAATTACCATGCCATATAAAATAACACATCAAATCCTTTAAGATCATGTTTTTTAAATCAATTAAAAAAATATTTCAATTTAATAAAGACACTTATGATTTTAATCATAGTGTAAATAGTTATAGAACCACCTACCTTTAATCATACGGTTAAAGACAACACATGTAATCAAATCGCTAATGAATAATGTGGTAAAAGAGATCAAGAAACATAACCAAGAATCAAGATTCAAAAAAACAAAGTTTTGATAAATCAATAAGATGATGATCCATCACTATCTATGGAGGATGGAAAGATATATTAGAAGAAACCACATGAGAGGAGATCCACTTATTAGAGAGGGATTGGATCTCCCCAAAACACTTTGATTCACCATAAAAAGGGGTTAGAGGGGCCAAAATCATTTCTAGGGAGCATTTAATGATGAAAAAATGTGTTAGGATTGAATGGGGGTGACTAAAAACTTAAATTTAGGGGTTGGGGTTTTTTAAAGTAATTTTATAAGGAATTCAAACACTTGTGCACAGTTTTTGGGGTATTGACACACGATTAGACAAACTATGTGCCCTAACCATGAAACCCTCCTATTAGGTTTTATATTTTATCCTAAGAGGATGCACAAATTTTAAAAAAATGATAAAACTATACAAACCATCATTGTTTAACATTTCATGGTTTAGAGGGTCTGGAATCACATTTTGGACAAACTGTGTGGACCCTTCCGGTAGCTCACAATAGGGCGCCCGATTTTTTGGGCTAGACCGCACAATTTTCTTTAACCATACATTAACTGTGCATAACCACTCGGGCTTCTAAAATTTTCTAATTTCTCCCAAAATGATCCCAAAACAAGACATAACATAAACGATATCAATAAAAGGGTTTGGAAACACCCAAAAGATGGTAACAAGATGTTATAAGTATGAGAAAATTTCCGTATCCAAATCCCTCACTTCTTTTATTCTCATTATCTCCAAGTTATCATAATATTCATTAAGATAATTGAGAGTTTACTTAAAAGTTATTACTTTCTAAAAATACTATCATATTCCTCTACCTTATAGTATTGGTTCTTACTACCATTAAATTAAGGTAAGAAGGTTTACTGTTCTTCTTTCCTTTCAAAATACAAGGGACTATTCTTTTGTGGTTTATAATTTTTTTCATTAAATATCTAGTGTCTCTTGTATTTGGTTTCTTGTTATAACCAAAAAATCAGTGGATAGTTTTGTTATCTTGGATATCATTAAATTGAAGGGACTAATAAATTAAATCTATAAGGGATTGAGGTAGTAGACATTGGGGAACCCTTGGGTACTATTATTGAACTTCCTTACAAAATATTATGTCTTATTTTCTTTCCTAAATACAATTTATTTATCGATTTCAATCATTAATTTCATATTTTTTTTAATCCATGAACATTATTAGTAAATTTATTCGAAAATAACACATAATTTTATTCTTTCACTTTTATTATTATATATTATTATATTATTTTCTTTTAATTCTTTTATTCTTTTATTTTAATTTACAAATAAGTTTTTATTAATTGTATTATTTTACTTTAATTTTTTAAATGGTAATTTAACCCCATATTTACATTTTATCTCATATCCCACAACATACATTTGGTATCAAATGGGTTTTGATTTTTTTTTAATTTCTTTGTTTTCAAATTCTTTCATTGTTTTTGAAAAATATTTAATCAAATTTTTCAAATAAAGATATATTTTTAAAATGGATTTTTTCAAACACCCATGGTTTTCATGAAGGATAATCATTGGGTTATTCTCTATGCTATGATGGTACTAATTATGATTATTGGAAATATAGAATTTATACTTTTTTTAGATTTATAGGATATCCTATTTGAAAATTTTTTATGTATGGTTATTCTCTTTAATCTGATAAATAAGAAAACTACACCCCTAATTACATTTCTAACATTGATTTAAACACTAAAACTATGAATGTATTAAATTTTAGTTTAGATGTAAATGAGTTTAATAGAGTTTCTTTATGAGAAAATGCTTATGAAATCTATAAATTATTAGATGTTATGTATGAAGGTGAAAATAAAGTTAATGATAGTAGGGTTGACTAATATAGAAACTGTTTTAGGAGTTTCTATATTCATCCTAACGAGTCTATCACTTCAATGTTTACTATATTTAGTGACATTTGTAATGTATAAAAGTTTATTAGTGAAACTCTTTATATTGAAACGTTTTCCATGAAAATCCATTGGGTTTTACAAAGAAGTTGGGCACCAAAAGTCACTACAATCCTATAAGCTAATGATTTTAAGAATATGCCAATAAAGAAACTCATAGGTTTTATCATGATGTATGAGATAAACATGAATAGTTAAGAGGAAAAGGAGGATAATGTGGTCATAAAAACTAAAATAAAAATTACTTTCAAGGAAAACAACTATGGATCATCCAGGAGTGACTTTAAAAGTACCAAATTTACCAAGATGACGAAAAAGTATAAGAAAAAGAAGATATCCAGCCGAATCTTCAAAAATCCAAATCAATAATTTGAGGTAACTTGTTTTGTTTGAAAAAAACAAGGGCCACATAAAATCTGATTGTCCCTTGAATAAGAAAATGTAAAATTATAATAAGCAAGGTAAGAAAGCATTACAATTCAGGAATTGGAACACTAGTGAGGACATGATTTCAAAATAAATCATGTAGTGGAATTCCCAAGTATCTCATGTTACACATCATTAATGTAATTATGGTTAGTTCTAAATTTTCTCTATCTAATTATCATTCACCCTCTTACTATTCTACTTCTTCAACCTCTTATTTAATTTATAAAGATATTCTCAATGCTATATATGAACTCACAAATGGTTTTTGTGATTTTATTTTTTATTCAAAGATCTTAAAAAAGACAAAAAACTTAGTGTTTCAATAAAAGATCAAATTTTAAAGGAAAAATTGGATTTTATTTTAAATATAATAGATCTATAAAATATTAAAAATGTGGAATTTCAAATTAAATATCTTAAAATCTATCTCGGTTATTTTACCCTTAAAGAAGAAAATTTATATAAAATTTTGGGTTCTAAAAAACATAATAAAACTTCCTATGGTTTAGGTTTTGAAAAACAATATAGTTTTTACAATCATCCTAAATATATTAATTTTATTAAATAAATTTCTCAAATTAAAATTTTTAATTATATAATGAAAGTGGTTCATCTTGCTTATGAATGTAATAATGAAAATACTTGATATGTTGACCAAAAACCATTCATCATTATTCCTAATTTTCTAAAATAAATTCTCATTCTAAACCAATTTGTCTTCCAAAATATTTATTAGTCAATCTTAATGAACCCAAAATTACTTTTTCATCTCAATGATTATTATCTCACACTACCAGAACCAATATTTGGGAACTAAAAGGCAATCTATTTTGATTTCTTGCAGGTCAATTCCACTAAAACCTATTTGAAATATTTTTTTTGTGGATATAAAATAAATCAAATGGATTATCCAAATAAAAACTAGTTTTTGTTTTCAAAATGAGAAATCCATGAATTTAAGATGAAAAATAAAATCTTGGTTTTTTTAAATTTTATATGATTTAATTTTTTATATAGGGGGATTTTTTTAATGTTCTATCTTTTATTTCCTCACCTATACCCTAAAATATTGAATATAATATATAACCATGTTTTAACTATTTATCTTATGAAATTTCTTTTTAAATTTCATTTAAATTTATTTTTATTTCACCTTTTATAATTTTTCTTTTCAAAACTATTTTCCAAAATAGATTTAAAATTTAATTTTACTTTAAAAAAGATTTTGAGAATTTTTTCATAGTTTTGGAAAAGTTATGTGAGTATGATACTCCATAAAAAGCATCATTATGTCGATAACATAAAGTGGGTGTAGTTTAGGTGCAAATTCTTCTAGGGATTTTTGTGGAAAGGATTTGATTGAGTTTGGTAACCATTTCTACTTCCAAGGCATGGTGAGTGCACCTTTAATGAACAACTAATTTGAAACTTTAGGATAATTTTCTATGATTTGATAACAAAATATTTACCAATACATAATAATGAAAATGATTTTTCAATTTTTTTATTTGTCTTTTATTTCATTATTTTTTTTATTTTAATTTCTACAATCCTTTTAAACTATCTTGATGCATTATTTGAGGGAGAACTAATATTGTTAATACTAAAATGATCCCATAAGAGATAGTTTATTCTTAAAAATCTATTTTCATTATTTTTTTTAAACAAATATTATTATTATTTTAAAAAATATATATATATTTCAATTTTTTATTTTAACTATTAAAATCTATTTTTTAAATATGTGTTTTTTTTAAAATATTTCTTTGAAAATATTTCACGTTTTAAAATTTTGTTTAAAATGTTAATTTTAAACTATATCAAAATATATTTAACGATGATAAACATAGATTTAATTTTTTTCTATTTATTATCTAACCCCACACATAAATTCTTTTTGATAATCTCAAAGTGTGAGAAGCTTTAGCATACCTTCCCAATGAAGGTGAAGTTATGTTTTTCAGTGAAATTTTCTTTGCTTACTCTTATTTAATTTAATTTTTTATTCAAGTTTCCATGATCATCAAAAAGAGAGAGATTCTTATGCTTCTCACTATTCTTTGATTTTAATGATCGTAAACTTTCTTATCGTATTTCTTTTATTTTAATAATTTCAAATAGAATTGTTTTTTATTTCTAATAATTTTATATTAATTTATTTTATTTTATTATTCATTAATTATCTCATATTTTATTATTATTATTATTTTTATTCTATGTTATTATTTTTTATCATTTTCTTTAAAAAATTAAATTTCTAAGTTTAGTTTTTACCTTTATGCAAGTTTTGGAGTTTTCCTATTACCCTTACATGGATTGATTTTTTGACTTTATGTGTGTTTGTAACTTTGTTTTTACCCTTAAATAAGTCCTCTTATACCCTTACATGACATGTTTAAACATCTCTTTACCCTTACACAACTTTTGTTTCTTATCCATATGCTTCATGTGTTAAGTTTTCTTTACTCTTACGTGAATGCATTTTAACATTACTAATGTTTCATGTTACCCTTACATAGATTCTTTATAACTTTACATAACTTTTATAACTTTATATTTACCTTTATGTAACCTAGTTTTACCTTTACATAACACTTGAACTGTACATATTACCCTTACGTAGCCTGCCACTTTCCTTTGTGTATCTTATATTAGACTATGTTTACCTTTACACATGGATGTTGGTACCCTTATGCAGTGAATGTGATACGTTTACATATCATATTGATTATTCTATATATCCTTATACAACGTATGAATATTCAATACCCCTTAAACACATTTATTTTACATTTACACATGTTATTTGTTTTTTTGGTACCCTTATGTGTGCTTGGGATTCCTATATGCATCCTATATGTTTTATTAGTTACATTTACATATTATATTAAAATATTTTTATACCTTCGTGCATGGATTTAAAATAACTCTAAAGTTGGTACGAAAATATGGAAATGTCTAGTTTACTCTATTTCATGA
Source organism: Viscum album (assembly GCA_963277665.1). Classification (NCBI taxonomy): domain Eukaryota; kingdom Viridiplantae; phylum Streptophyta; class Magnoliopsida; order Santalales; family Viscaceae; genus Viscum; species Viscum album. Next base: position 1,538,954,764 of record OY728135.1, on the reverse strand, counting down.
TTTATATAATATTTTCATATAATTCATGTTTGTTTCAAGTGATTTAATTGTTTTAATGTTTCTATAAATTCATATTAATTATTTAGAATCTATGTGAAGTATTTATAAATTTTTAAACATATTTATATGAATTTTAATTCTTTTCTCCATTCTCACAAAATGTTTTAGCAAGAAACCCAAATAGTTTATATTTTTTATTTTAAGTATATTTCTTTGATTTTAATATTTCTAAAATACTGTTATAGTCAAAAGATCTCATTTAAACTTGTTTTATTGTTTTTATTGTATTATATTTAATGTTTTACATTATTACATGTATAAATATAGAAATTTATTTGAAATTTAAATTTTTAATTTTATAGAATAACTCTATGTGAGTGAGCTTTATGACTTATCTTTGACTTGTTATTTTGGAAGTGTTTTAAACATTATAAATTAAAGTTTTCATTTGGTAAACAAGTTTTCAATTCAAATGATAGTATTATCAAAAACGTTTATCAATATTTCTATCTTATTAATATTTATGGAATGTTATAATTAATATTTTGAATTTAATTACCTAATTATTTCCATGGTCATATGAGTTAGTTATTTCTAAAGGGATTGTGAGACTTGAACAAATGATTGTAAACATATCCTGAACCTAGAAATCTATAGCTTAAATAATCCCATTAGATTCTATAAAATTTATGAAGGATTATAAGGCTATAACTAGAACCCTTTAGAGGCCTTGGTAACCTATACATGACATCAACATTCCTTGACAATCATTATCTAATTTTCAATGTGCTCAATTTCTCTTAAAGCAATTTTAATTATAAATATTCTCTATCTTTCTAGATTATGAAAAAAAAATTAATATCCCAATAACTCTTTTATTTTATTCTTGTTCTATCCTTGCATTCATCACATTCATTAAGATAATTAAGATAATAGGTAAAATTTACTTCTTCCAAGAAATCCCCACCTCTCCCTCTTTCTTCTATTGTTGGTGTTTACAACCATTCAAGTATGCGATTTAGTTTTACCTGAATTTTTCTTTTAAAATGACAAGGGAAAATTATTTTATGGTTTCTAGATTTTCTATAAAATAGGTAGAGTATATTTTATCTATTTTATTTTTTAACCTAAAAAAAGGGATAGTTTTGGTATCTTAACGACCATTAAATCCAAGAGACTAATACATTAAATCATTAAGGGATTGATGTATTAGATATAGGGGAACCATATGGTACTATCATCAAAATTTCTTACCAAAATTTTGTCCTATTCACTTTCCAAAATTTAATTTACCTATTTCTTTCAATCATTCATTTTATAATCTATTTAATTTTTCAAACATGCATAATCGATTTATTCTCAAATCGATCTTCATTTTATTCTATCAATTTTATTATTATATATTATAATAATTTTGCGATTTCAATGATTTTATTATTTTATTTTCTTATATAAATATGGTTTTATAAATTATATTTTTTATTTAAGTTTTTGAAGGAAATTCAGTTCACTCCTACTAGTTTGTCTCATATCTTTGACCTATAGGAAGTAGTGATAATGTGTAACTAAGATCCAAAAAGCATGCTGTAATCCCCTCTAGTATTGTGAGGTAAAACTAGAATCAAAATCAGAGATGATGGTCCTCAGTACCATGTTAATCCTAACCACATTATCCATATGCCGCGTCATCATGAAATTCAAAACACTCAATTCATTGATCATTAAAAAATGAGTCTAATTTATTAGTTAAAATTCAATCAAAAAAATTGAATCACATCATATATAATATTTACGTAAATTAGAAATGAAATTCATATATATTTCCTCCCATTTATACTCTAGAACATACAAGGGTTGTAAAAATCCTCTAGGAACATGGATCACTAATTTCACTTACTGAAAAAATAGACACCTTGCCATTATCCCTGCCACTAACCCTTTCATCCATAACAACCAAAGCTATCTCCTCAATACATGATACAAATTAGTTATTCCAGGATATACCATTAAAGGTGTGTCATGAAACTCATGTATAATTACATCTCTTATTTCCAATAGAAAAAATATCTTCCCGCAGAACAATATCCTGTTTTGAGCATTCTAAGACTATCCCTCTAGAGCATCGCCATGGTCAACCTGATTATACATCACCTCTACCTATGAGTCTACCCACCTTGACTCCTCCAATTTTTGCATCAAGGAATTATCCAAAATCACCTGATAAAGATAAACTCATCCACTTCTCTCCCTCATGTCAAGATTCTTCACTAAAATCTTCTTCATCCCTTTACAAACATTTGTAGACTCCCAAACCACATATCCTCAAGACTTTTGAATCAAAACATTGGAAATAGAATTCCACTTTACCAAGATATAAGAGAGATCAAACTCATAATCCTAGAGAAACAACATCCACCTTCACGGGTATATATTCAAATCCCATTTAGAGAATACATATTTTAGGCTCTTACGGTCCATGAAAACAATAGATCACTCACTGATGAGGTAATTCCACCACATATTTAGCGTAAACAAAATTTATACCAACTCTAGATCATGGGTTGTATTTTTATGCTCATGGGGGAGAAACTTTCTAGACCCATAAGAGATCACCACCCTCTAACACATCCAAATTCATCCAAATCCCATATGGAATGTGTAATAGAAAACTTCAAAAATCATAACCTATTTATGAAACTAAATCACTAAGGTATTGATCAAATTCTCATTCAAGTAACACAATACTAACAAAAACTGATCAATCCATATGAAGGACTGGTCTTTACTAATGAAATCTATTAGTGGGGATAAACTAGAGATAAATCTAATGCAAACCCCTGAAAATAGTATGCAATAATAATGAAACTACAATCCTTTTACATGTTCTTGGGCGCTTCCCAAGAAATAAATTACTCAATCTTCGATGGTTATGTAGGAAAACCCTACCGAGACACCACATTTTGAAGGAAATGTTCCTCTCACATCCATAACTTACACTTGGTCTACTTTCTATTGAGATGGTGGTGTCAAAGTACCTATAATAAAAATATTATATGATCAAAATAATACTCCTATGAATTCAATTAGATCAAGATGTCTTCAATGAACATAATGATTTTTTCCAAGAACTCATGGAATATAGAGTTCATGAGCCCCATCAACATAGTTAGTGTGTTAATGACACTGAATGAAATAAATACGAGAAAAAAGTTACCATATCTACACCTGAAGGTAGTCTTCGTGATATATTACTCTTTCACCCTCATATGGTGATATCCTGACCACAACTAGATCTTTGAAAACCAATAAGCTCCCTTCAGTCAGTTGAGAAAATCATGTTCCTTGGAAGAGGGTTACAGTTCTTGACTATTCTTGATTCAACCTCCTGTTGTCCATAGACAACCTCAAACAACCATCTGCCTTCCTAGAGGAAAACTCTGGAGCAACTCAAGGGGACACATTGGGTTGGATGAAACACTTTTTCATCAAATCATCAAACTACAACCTCAAATAATGCAAGTATATTGGCACCATTTGATTGGAATCCATAGAAATTGGAGACATACCAAGTTTCAACTCTATCCCAAAATAAACACAAACCTTATATACTAAAACATATAGGAACTACATTAATACCCTAATAATATACTCAAATTGATATTACACTAAAAACTCCATCAAATGAGAAAAATGTGGCCGCACTTTCCTTCCACACATATGATTACTCTTCTATCCAATGAACTCCACTCACGGACCCACTAAATCATAAAAAAACACCTATAGAAGTAATCGATGACTTCATGCATGGATGAAATACAATACCTTATAATGATAACATCATATGGATGTATCTATAGAAAGAATAAATCATCCACTGACTAGTGCTTCCCCATCACTACTCTATATCCCAAATACACATGAAACAAAGAATTCCGACCTTTAACAGGAATAGATAACCCTAAGGGAACTGTACGTCATTCCATATCCAATCACATGGTATGAAATAAAGTAGGAGAAAAAAAGTGTGAGTATATTGAATCAAACAGGGCATAAACAAGGATAGATGATAACTAGATCCTACCTTAGACAACCTCTTACTATTATGGTGTTTTCACCTCCATCGCATGCATCTGATCACACCCAAATTTTCTCCCTTTAGATGTGGGCCTCAATGGAAACACTCTATCATGGGTCCCTAAGAAAGGGTACAATCACATGGTTCCCCCCCATCTAACACCATCTTCCCTGGACAAATGAATAAGCATTGATGGTCCCTACTACTGAAGCGACCTCAAAGGAAACTGCATGTTGCTACCAAGAAATGGGTCCAACCACACATATGAAACTAGCCTCCCTGAGTCGTTTGACTTTAAGAATAGAGGTTCCCAGGTACCCCATATACATAAAACAAAAAAATAATTCCCCTGAATGGTTCTAGGAAGACACCCACCCTAGAAGGACGTAATGGTATCTTCTATGGTTAGTTCCCCACTATTCAAAACCCAAATTTCCTAAACATACCTAACCCACTACCTGGAGCTATACTCCTCAAGATACCCAATTTAAAACTCTTCTAAGTATCACCTCACAAATAAAGAATCCACTAAATAACCTCCAAATTATTCTATAGCTTTAGGTACATAGAATGTATAAATGGCAGGGGGGGACTAAAAACATGATCTTAGGGAACAAAACTGTAACACCCCAAGGTGTTGAAAATAAATATAGAATTCAATTTTATAATATATTCATTAAACACAACTTTTCATCTTCTCTGTTTTGATTTTCGAAAAATGGTCATCTAGAGTTGTGTTCAGTAAGTCATTTGGAGTCTGATAGAACAAACTTTATTTTTTTGTGAATAGTAACATACCCTTTTGAATAGTAATATGAATAGTAATATGACCCTTATGAATATTAAATAATGATATTATTTTATTTTCATAAGGTAATATGATAATGGGATCTTAATTAATTTTTCAATGTCACATAAAACTAATTATACCTCTAAGATTGTTATTTTTCGAATTAACTATGACTTTTTTTAAAAATTAAATTAATAATATTTAGAAAATTATTTTTAAAAAATATATTTCAATTTTTAATTCGACATGTTGAAAAATGGTAGGGGTGGATTTTTGGGATTTTTCTGAAATTCTAGAATTTTTGATGAATAGTGAAATAAGATAAAATACCATATATACAAATTATCAGTTAAATACACTATTCATGACATCACAAATGATGCAAGGCCACTTGGTTCGAACTCACATTCACCTATTACTATTAAGGGTTACATGAAACAACACTATTTGTTTTCTTGAGGGAAATAATAAAATAATGAATTAAATATTCAAAATTTACCCCTCTCCTCCATTATAAAAACCCCTCACCACTCCTTCTTCTCTTCATTACGCTAAGCCTTGAAGCTCCTCAAAGTTCTACCCAATTACCCTTACCTAGTCTCTCACCACGTCTAAGAAGCTTTTGGTCTTGAAAAACGACCAAAACTCCTTCCCTTAAGGAGTTTATCAATGAGGTTATTTCAAGAGGTAAAACTCCATTCATTTTCATTTGGTTTCATTTCAATTTATCTTCTTTTTCTATCTTATCCTCACCTCCTCTGTAAAAATGATCATGATAACTATAGTATCATATATATACTAGAATTATGTCATGTGAATAGAATAACCATAAAAAATACTCTTACTTCCTCCCTTTTATTTTTATAAATGAAATCAACGCTCATAATGTTCCAATTTATAGCCTTCGTGGACGACGAAGTTTCGTTCTTCAATTTATTCTTCATTACTGGTCATGAAACCATATTTATGGTTGAACCAGTCTGTAATATATTTATTATAACATAATTAATATTTAGGAACCATAATATGTACATATAATTAAGTTATATGACAAAACTAGTTAATAACAATCCAAATACCGCCGAATAATCGAAGTAGTTGTCATCTAATAGTTCATTATCATTCCATGTAACCAAATGATAGAAATAAACACTACCAATTATTTATGTCCATAAATAATATATAATTCTAATCCTGGAGATTTATAACCATTCCACATGAACTCCATTACATAAAAACAAGTGAACCGATTATGAAAATAAAGAAAACGAACACCCCAGAACAACGAAATTCAATATAATAACTTAGCAATAGGGGTATAAATGAACTAAACAGAATAATGATAACCTAAATAAATTTCTAATAGGTTCTTAAATAAGTTTTTAATAAGTATAATTTCATATTCCAAGAGCTTAAGTTCACGAGTGGAACACGTTTGGAGTTAAGGTAAGGGTTTTTCCACCCGAACTTCCATTTTCATTCAAGATACTTTTATTGTCTAATTTCCTCAATGAAATTATTATGTATTGTTATGTACTACTCATAAATTATGTGTGATTATTATATGTATGTACACCAACCAGAATACTTTCCTATTTTCTGGATAGTTACATGTTTTAAAAGAAGATGTCAAAAATGTTTCAAAAAAATACGAGCATGATACAAGGGAATTTCTCAAATTCATATCTATTTTCAAGGGCAAGCTATAATCTATATTTGGGAGAAATTATCCTTACAAAAATAATCATATTATCATTAAATACTATATTACTCTATTTTTGGTTTTATACAAAGATTTTTCCAAAAGAACTCTTCTTTTCAAAATAAAAGAGTATTTATCACAACAATTGATTAATGTTTTTAGAAGATTATTCTCGTTTGATTCAACAATCTTGTTGATTCTTATGTATTGTTGGGGTCAATCATTTATGGTGTCATATAACATATTTTATTTAATTTTTTATGACTATTTTTTTTTGTGGTTGATCTATCCAAAAACCATTCACCATATTACTAAGAATAGTTATTGTTTTATGTTTAATGATTGAGGAAAGTTAGTGGCATTTCATATGATAGTTTCAATATGAATGTATATGTTGTTTATGTTGATCCCAGCTCATATGAGGAATGAATTGGACTTATTATGTGATGGGTGGGGCCCGCTATATCCCTTCGATGCATCGGTAGGTCTAATGAGACAAATAGATGTGGAATTGGCCGAGGCCTTTCCTAATGTGATATATGGATTTTGGATGAGTCCTTAATCATTATAAGTATTGGATGAGACCTTGAAAAAATGTTTCAGAATGTCTATAATATGAACTTCCCTCATTATGAAGCTAGTAGTTGAATGTTCATGTGGTTATTCATCTAGTAGAATACCCATGATTATGTTTTATTATGGCATTATATTCTCGTCTCATATTCCTTTCATAATGTGTTCAAGTTTATTGTTAAAGTCATGTGTTTTCAATTATGGACCATGTCTTATGTTTATTCTATCTTCCACTATATTTATTACTCTTACTGAGCATTTGAGCTCACCCCTTTCTTATGTTTCATTTTTCCCAGGATATGAAGAAGTATATTATGAATGACTTGCAAGAATAATCTAGGAGGAATGAATGTTTCTAATAGAATATTAGTGTTGTATTTCATTTCTTGATGTAAATTTGAACTTATTTATGTCTCTATTTTCCAATAATACTAAACAACTTGGTCCTTTAGGATTCTTATTCCTTGTTTGTATGCCAATGTAATCAAATAAGGCACCGACTCCAGGCAACTGGGGTTGGGTCCTTACAAAAACCTCATAAAAATGATGTGCTCTTGACTCATAATCTATAAATAAACTAGGGAAATGTATAGGTGGTTCTTAAACCTGATCCCATGATCCTAGACACTGAGACTCCCCTACTAAATAGAGAAATACTCTTGCACATTTTCTTCCTTCATTTTCAACGTTAGGAATTACAAAAGGAACCTGTTCTAAAAGTCTAGCTAAAATACATCTTCCACATAGAAGTCACCAAGTTACTTCATCAACCACTAACATGATACTCCACAAAAGGTTTAAGTTAAGAATTAATTACTTGACCAATTAATTTTGGCACATACATTGGGGAATTCCAAGAGTTACAAAGGTTTAAAGGTTGGGTGGTTTACATCACCAAAATTCAAATCATAGGTTCAATTAAATAAAATAAAAGTTATTGTTTTATTTTATTATTTTTTTAACTCTCCCACGAAGAAACGAAAAAAAAATTCCACCCTCGACCTACTAGGGTCGAGGTGAAGGATCTCTTAAGTGAATATTGGTGTTGTGAGTTCAATGGTGTACTCAGTTTTCAATTCCGAGCACCAGTTCAAAAGTTACAAAACGCCGAACACACGTTTACTGAACGGACCCAAAAAAAGTTCAGAATTTAATTCCAGGAACACCCGGCCTCAAAATCACGTGTCGCTAATTTTTTAAGACTCATAATAATTCCATATAATTAAAAAAAATGACATGGAAAATTTGGGTCTTTACATTCTCCCCACCTCAGGGCTTTGCGTCCCTAAAACCAACAACAAAAACTAGGGAAACAAGTGTGGGTACTGAGAACGAATTTGAGTCTCCCACTCCCATGTACTCTCTTGGAGGTTCCCGTGCTTCCAACATACACACACCGGAGGTACCAATCTCCCATGAAGGACTCTCTCCTTTTGATCCTCAATCTCCATAGGAACCTCCGAAAACGTCACCCCATTGTCGATGTCCATCTCACCCGAGTCAATGATGTGAGAAAAATAATGTACATATCTCATCAACTAGGATACTTGGAAAAATTCATCCACCTGGTGTAACTGAGGGGGAAAACCTAGGTGGTACGCCACCTCGCCAACTCTGCTGAGGACCTGAAAGGGTCCGATGACCCTCAAAATAACTTGCTGCCCTAGCCAAATCTCCGCAAACCTTGTCGAGGTGAGACTTGTAGGAAGACATGGTGAGCATACTCAAACTCAAGAGGTCTCCATCTCCTATCATCATACAAATTCTACTTACTCTGTGTAGTCTTCATCTGCTCCTGGATGATCTACACCTTCTCTGTGGTATCCCGCACTATCTCTGGTCCCATGAGTGCTGACTCCCCTGGGTTAGTCCATCACAGAGGTGATCTGCAAAGTCATCCGTACAATGCCTCGAATGGTGCCATACCGATAGTGGAGTGATAACTGTTTTTGTATACGAACTCGACCAAGGTCAAGTGATCCTCCCAGCTGTGACTGAAATCAAGGATGCAAGCACGCATCATGTCTTCAAGGGTCTGAATGGTCCGCTCTGTCTGACCATCCATCTACAAAAAGAAGGTGGTTCTCAATCGAAGCTGAGTCCTGAATGCCTCCTAAAACCCCTTCCATATCAAGTAAGTAAAACATGCATCATGATCGAAGACAATATTTGAGGGCACTCCATGAAGCCATACAATATTTTACATGTAGATGCGTCCCAAGCTCTCTACTGATCTCTGCTCCCTGACAGGTTGGAAGTGGGCTGACTTGGTGAGTCAGTCAAAAATCCCCTAGATGGAATCATGTCCCTTGGACATGTGTGGAAGTCTAGTCAAGAAGTCCATATAAATTTTACCCCACTTCCACTCTAGCACCTCAAGTGGATGGACTAAGCCTGCTGGAACCTGATTCTATGCCTTCACTTGCTGAAAAGTGAGGTATTGTGAGAAAAACTATTCCACTACTTTGTTTATTCTTGGCCACCAGTGATGACGCTGATGGTACTAGTACATCTTCGAAGCTCCTAGATGTACCGCTAGAGGGGACATATGGAACTCCCTCAACACTTCCTCCCGTAGCCCCACCAGTACCATAGTACGCCCTCTGAAGAGGATGACATGCTCCCTACCTTCAGAAAATCCATCAGGTGCCTGTCCTTTGGATATCTGAGCACGTTGAGCCTCACAGTTTGTGTCCCCAAGCTACTCCTCTCTGACTCGCTAAAGGAGTGGGGGAGTGACTATTAGAGACTGAAGATAAGATGCTTTATCTCGATCCACATAGGATATCCACAAAATGGGTAGCTTCTCCATCGCCTCACTAATCAACTATATACCAGATCTCTTGATGAGTGCGTCTACTACTACATTCTCATTCCTAGGAGTATAGAATATCTCAAAGTCATAGACCTAGACGAACTCAAGCCAACACCGCTATCTTAGGTTCAGGTTCTTCTAAGAGAAGATATACCTGAGACTCTTGTGATCAGAGTAGACTATAAAACATTCACCCATCAAGTAATGTTGCAACATATTCAAGGTGAAGACCACTACTACTAAATCCAGTTCATGGGTTGCGTAGTTCTACTCATTTTGACTCAGCTATTGAGAACCATAAGCGATCACTACTCGCTCCTGTATTAGGACACATCCAAGCTCGGTCCCTGATCCGTCGTAGTAGAATATATACCTAATTCCCTCCTCTAGTAACCTCAATATGGGGGCACTCGTCTGTATCTTCCTCATCTCCTAGAAACTCCGCTGGCATTTCTACGACCACACGAAGGATTTCCCCTTCTTCATCAATACAGACAAGGGTTCCAAAACTCTGGAAAAGTCAGGCACAAACCTTCGGTAGTAACCGTCCAAACCTAGAAAACTCCGCACCTTCGTCACACTCTCGGGTGACTCCAAAGCAATAAAAACCTCAATATTCTTTAGATCCACCACAAATCTATCATCCGAGATGATGTTTCTTAGAAAGTGAAACTCCCAGATCCAGAACTGGCACTTCGAGAGCATACCATAAAGCTGATGATTCCGGAGTTTGTCTAGAACTATCTATAGATGATAGGCATGCTCATCCTCTATAGCTGAGTATATTAGGATGTTTTTGATGAAGATTTCCACAAAATGATCGAGGTATGGCTGAAATATCATGTTCATGAGTCCCATAAACACTCCTGTGGGCATTGGTCACATCGAATGGAATAACCAAGAACTCATAGTGATCATAATTACATCTGATGGTCGTCTTCTGCACATCCTTATCTCATACGCTAAGCTGGTGATAGCCTGATCTGAGGTCTATCTTCAAAAACCACCGTGCTCTATTTAGCTAATCAAATAGATCATCAATCCTCATGAGTGAATAGTTGTTCTTCACGGTCACCTGGTTCAGGTGCTGATAGTCCACCTAAAGTCTCAAACTCCATTCTGCCTTCTTGGCGAACAAAATCTGGGCTACCCAAGGATAAACATTGGGCCTAATGAACCCCTTCCTCTGCAAGTCCTCTAGCTATACTCAAAGCTCTTGAAACTCCACATGAGCTATCCGATATGATGGTGTAGATATTGGTTCAATCCTGGGGTACAAGTCGATATCAAAGTCCACCTCCCTACAAAGAGGTAGACCTGGAACATCATCATGGAAAACATTAGTGTACTGGTCCGGCACTATTGGATAGATCAGACTCTCAAAATCAACTGCTACGATGGTAAGGCTAGCCAAAAGATGTGTGATCGGCTACACCCACCTCCGGGTAAGTCCATCATGTACTTCAATGGTTCCCTTCTCGCCGGTGAAGGAAAACCTGGTCCTATCCTCACAAACACACAACACTTTGTGCCTAATACAATCGATCTGAGCATGGACAATAGATAACCAATCCATACCCAATATGACATCGTAATGCCTCCACTCCACTACTAGAAGATCCCAAATGAAGATCTCACCTCCTAGAGTAAGCTCACACTGCTAGCACCAGTGTGTAATCATTGAATCCTCTCCCATAGGAGTCTCTAGCTATAAGTATCAAGCCAACGACTCCAACAGAATCCCCAAGATCAGAATGAGGGTCATGGAAATAAAAGAGTTACCGACACCTGTGTCTATAATTACTACAGATAAGGTGGATTAGACACAGATCTTACCTCAAATCATCTCCAGAGCACCATGATCATAGGCCTCAACTACCTGGATCTGAGCTCATCCCTCTCCACCTTCTCCCTGTGGTCGGGGTGGACCACCTGAAGGTGGTGGTGGTAGAACCTCGAATTGCCACCCACCACTTGCTGTAAGTCCAGCTCCTCTACCATATTTACCTGCTGCCTGCAGACCTTCTCAATCAAATCTTCTTCTCTACCCAGGCAGTCCTTCAACCATCTGCTAGTCGTCCGTATGGCAGGTCGGGCAGTCATGAGCCATGTGACACTGCCCACCACATGAGTAATATTAACTGCTCCTTACCTGTCCTACTCTGTCTCGAGAGCCCCACACAACTGACCATGTATCCTGTGGTCGTCCACCTATAGGTCTGGTCCTCTTGGACCTCTATGTCATCAGTCTGCTTGCTAGCTAGAGATGACTCTGCTATGTGTTTTCCAGAAGTGGGTCTCACTGCCGGTGACTACTCATCTAGGAAGCTCTCCACTAAGAGACGTCGCTCTAACACCCCCGCCTACGTCGGGATGCTGAGAGAAATCATCGAAGATATAATCTCTCGTTTGAGCCCCTGCTCAAAGGTCCAGACCTTGAAGAAAGGGTCTCGCACCATGTCAGTTGAGTAGCGTGATAGATTGGTGAACCTCTCTGAATACTGAGCCACAATCATGCTGCACTGCTTCATGTGGAGAAGCTTCTATATACGCATAGAGCGTAAAGTCACTGTGACGAACTTTGCCCTAAAAAGGATCTCAAAGTCTTCCCAGATGAGAGTCACCTCATTATGAACCTGAAGCATCAAGCTCCACCATCTTCCTATTTCTTCATGAAGAAGACTGGCAGAAAGGATCACCATTAGATTAGCTGATGTCCCTACGAGTCGAAAAACTCTAACCACGGCCTCTAGATAGTCCTTAGCTGCCTCTAGATCTGTCTCTCCCAGGAACTTCAGTGGCCTCTGGCACTGAAACTCATGAAATGCACTCAAGCGGTGTGCACCCTATGCTACTCGGGTTGGTGGAATTGGCTACACAATGGGTAGTGGTGCTGATGGTACACCACCTGATGGTACAACTACCAAAAGGGGGCCCTACACCAATGCTTCATCACTCGGTGGGCTATCATCACATACTCTACCTGGAACCCCTTCTGGCTATCTTCATGGAGGCATCCTGAAAAGAAACAGGTGAGCCATGGTCCATATGTTATACCTGGTGAGATGACTCAAAGAGATTACAAGAAAATTTTTCAAAAACACACACGTAATCGGTTTTTTCGTGCACTATGTCAGAAATCAGAAGTCAGGGTCCCGGTGTATGGATACATCGGCCGCCGCACCAACACTGGATTTCCCAAACTAAAAACTGCACTCATAACACTTAACATTATTGTTGATTAAAAGATCATATTCTATGTTCTTCGGAAGAACCGACTCCTTTGATACCAATTTGTCACAACCCATCCCCCTGGGCCCGTACCGTGACTACCCCAAGCCCACCTTCTATAGGCCAGGGGATGGCGACTAGCACCGGAAAGGCATATCCCCAAAATCGGGAAGGCATTGCCTTTTAATCTACAAACCCACACAATCCAAGCACACAAAAAGATACATGCACAAATTAAACTCTATAGTAAATTGGGTGAGTACAGTAAGTAAAGGGGGATGGAATATAGGCCCAACTGGAAAGTACAAGTAAAACTAAAAACAACTCCTATGAATACCCACCAAGGATCCTGCCTGAAGGGTAGGTTCAACTCTCAAACATTCGTCTCTGCAATACATCTCATCTAATGGTCCACCTTTGAGAAGCCTCTAGTCTTGGCACCCTCAGTCTCGATCAATGCTGTCCGTCATCCACACAAGACACAACAAGGTGCAGGCATAGCCCATGCAGGGGTGAGCATAACAATACTCAATAGAGACCCCGAGACCCCTGAAGGTCTCTCAGAATCCACAAAGGATAAACCACAAGAAAGAACTAAATCTCAAAGCATGAAGAAATAGTCATCAATACTAATTAGGTATATTCCCATACATATACCTAAGTTATCAATATATATACTTATCTTACACGTGGGGGAAGAAAACCACAATGGTAACACCAAGAAGGTAAAAGTACCACACAGGTAACACCACGAAGATAGAAGTACCACACAGGTAACACCACGAAGGTAAGTATCACAAAGGTATCACCACGTAGAAGAATACCACAAAGGTATCACCACACAAAAGTGTACCATAAGGGTAAAGACTCCACTCACACTAGGTATAACTTAAGTACGGAAGTATAGATGATTAGTTGTATTTATTGATCACCTTACTTCATTGAGAAGCTCTGATGTTGACCCACACAGGATCGTAGATGACCCTCACAGGATCTGAAGATGACCCACACAAGATCTGAATATGCTAACTCACAAAGGATCCAAATATGACTCACATAGGATCTGAAGATAACCCAAACAGGATCTGAAGTTGACCCACACATGATCTGTAGATTTTCAAGTACAACCAGCCACAGGGTTCCACACTAAGCAAGCTTGATTCCAAGAGGATCTCCTCCTCAAGCCGTCATACGATACTTCAAATGCCATGAAGTTCCAAAAATAAGTATCAACAAGGTCTGTCATGTCAAAAGGGTCCCAACGCGACTAACGACGTGTCAATCAGACGCTCGATCTGTAAGCTATTACCATTTCCGTTCTGAGGGCCCGATTGGATTTGGGTTTGATCCAACCTAGTCGTACTCAAAATTTATCCAAAACTCCAGTGGAGTATACCAAAAGGTCTGTTCTGATCCTAGGTTTCTGGTTCCATAGAATGTTCGTCAAAAAGACATCTGGTTCTCAAGATATGGCCAAAAAGGTGTATCTGGGTCCAGATGGTCCTGGGTTTGTGCCGACCCAGCCTAGGCTGATCTGACCCAGCTTGCTGTTCCGCGGTTCGGCCCGGTCCGGAATGGGGGTGGCCTTCTGGGCGCAGTCCGCTCTGCATGGCCCACTGGGTGCTACCCACGGGGCTCGACCTTCTCGGTTGGGTGTGGTTTACCATAGCAGGGCCCGCCCTAGCCGCTACCTGGGGGGAGCCCCCAAATAATTATGAATAGTATAATGGACCGTTCGACTTTTTCAAATCCGGAGGCACCATGTGGCACCACCTGCTAGCATGCAGGACCCATTGGAGAAGTCTGGCTCGGCATGAAGTGGCTGACCGGATATCCGGCCGGCTCGCCTTCCGGTGGTGCGACGACACTGCTGTTCCTCCCGCGGCTGGGTGGGTGTCGGCCGCCCTCTGGGTGCACCGCCATGGATTAATAGCCATGGCCTCCTCCGCTACCGGGGGTGCAGACACACGCCGCCCCCTCCTCCTCCCACGGCCGGCTGGGTGCTGACCGCCCTAGTACGATGCCGTGGCTCATCAGCTGCAACCTCCTCCTCTAATGGCCGCATGGATGCATGCAACCTTCTTCTATGTGGCCGGCCAGCGTGTTGTCTACCACCTTCTTCCATGGATGAGCACAAATTTATTATAAGCCCGAAAAATATGTCATCTGTATATTCACAATCCTCGAGTCTAGATCTCCGCATCCATATGTCGCACTCAATGAAACATTGTATTTTTAGCGTGCTTAATTATTTGGTGACAAAAAATGTGTGAAGAAAACGCAAAGAATGGATAGAAAAGATCATGGTATATATGCAGATCGATGGCCATTTTTGTTTGGCCATTGTCATTGAGAATCGAGATTATGAAGAATCAATAAACAGATGTTTAACGAACTCCAAAATAAACTCCCTACCTCGATCGTCCGTTGGAGGTGGCGTGAGGAGGAAGATGATGTGTCGACGCTTCTCAAACGTTGGTTTCCCATTCCTCATTCTGAGTATGATCTTCATTGGAGGATCTTCTTCACTGAAGGATGTTCTTCCTTCAAGAGTTCTCCCGAAAAATTTTTCTCCCCATTTTCCACCCCCCTGAGGAATAAGAAAGGGTAAAGTCAACTTAATTAAGTTTAATAATTAATAACTTGAACAATTAATGTTGGCACATCAATTGAGGAATTCCAAGAGTTACAAAGGTTTCATGTTCGGGTGGTTCCACCCACCAAAATTCAAATGAGAGGTTCAAATAAATAAAATTAATGTTATTGTTTTATTTTTTTATTTTTTTACTCTCCCACGAATAACTGAAAAAAACGAGCTTCCACCCTCGACCTACTGCAGTTGAGGTTAAGGCTCCCTTAAGAAAATATCAGCGCTAAGAGTTTAACGGTGTTCTGAGATTTCAATTCCAAGAACTGTTTCAAAAGTTACAAAGCTTCATTCATGTGTTTACTGAACATACCTCAAAAAAAGTTCAGAATTTCATTCTGGGCACTCCGGTCCCCGGAATCATGTACCACTAATTCTGACAGACTTGTAATAATTCCATATAATTAAAAAAAATTAGATGTAAAATACTGTTCTTTACACAGTCCCTCCTAACACCTCACATGACCCCAACATATATCACATAATCATCACCACTGGGTAATCTCTAACACCAACTTGTGTCATCACTGGTAAATCTCCAACAACAATCTATATCATCACTAGGTAATTTCCAAAACCAACTTGCATAATCAAATAGTAATATTCAACACCAATCTATATCATTATTGTTGAAAGAATTATAGGGAAAAGGGGGTACCTAGACATCCGTATCACAACCAACTTGGATATTGGGGAAAACACTCAGAACCCAAAACATTTGGGTGTTGGTAAGGTTACCCTACTCAGGTGGAGTGTGTGTAAAAATAACATAAAAATACAAGATAAATAGATAACACATAATAAAAAACCTATGGGTTCACATTATCCGCACTACCATATAACACATCACCACCAATGCAACATAAAACAACAATCATGACCACTTACACTACTAAATGTACCACCCTACATAACCAACACACATTGCCACACATTCCCACTTTCAATTATAGAATCCACCATTTTCTAGATTTAATGAGTTTTAACTTACTCCAATTTACTAATCCATTTCATTTATATTAACACAGCCCATTTGTTTATCATTAAATTAATTTAAACCAATTACCAAACGTCAATTATAGTCTGTTCTTATTCATTTATTAACCCATTTCATTTCATTCATAGAATTACAGTTTATTCCATGGATAATTGGGAAACTAACACAACCACATCAAAGAAAAAATCAACCATACCACATCCACCATCACCATACAACTATATCATCCAAGCCATGTCATCACAAAAACATCCTATCTTAGCCACCATACAATAAAACTGCCACAAATTAGTACTATAAAACAACTTCTCAAATAGAAAACCATTCCAAATAACCATTTCATCACAACACCAAAAATTACACAACCCAACTTGTCACCACTATCACTAAATAATAAAACACATCACACAAGTAAAAAAAACACAACCACACATAACATCGAATCATGGATACGAAAAATTATGTTCTAGGGATCACATTACTTTAATTCGTTATTTAGCATGGGTATTGTTATAAAAAATTCCATATTTTCATGGGAAACTAATTAATTATCCATATATACATTCTTATCCTTTTATTTAGGGAGAGATCAAACCATCATCCCAGTAAGTGTCTCACATAAAAATTAACTACAACAAAAAAAGGCTCCTAACAACAATGATTTATAGTAATGGAAACAATCTTACATAAACTCATAAATAATATAACCAAAGCAACATAACATGTGATTTATCCTTATTACCATAAATTTTAGATTAATATAATTCATTATATATATTAAGATGACCATTAATATCCACCAAATGGAAGGAAAAATCATGAAATACCTACACATTCACATAAATAGGGAGAGAACGATGACAACCACCTCAAAGGATATTTATGATTCACCACATATAATAATGAAATGAAGAAACAACCAAGGAACCACAAAAACACTTGGAAACCTCATATCAACCTGAACCACACAAAGGGATAATCAATTTTTTCCCAAACTTTTCCAGATCAAAACACCATCACCACTACAAATCTTATAAAGAATAAAAAAAAGAAACAACAAGATAAAGATGATAACCCACCTTAGTTTTCAAAAAATAAACCTCCAAAATAAAAGGATCAAAGTAAGGGGAAAGGAGTTATAAGATCCTCAAAAAATTCGGTGGTTTTTTCATAGGCTCAAGGGAAATGGGAAAAGAACAAAAAAAATCAAGGTTAACCATGATATTTATAAAAAAGTTAGAACACATTGTGTTCACATTTTGAATCACATATTCACATAATGTGTTTTCATAAGGCCCTCCTTTTCAATCCATGAATCTACTTCAAGCTATAAACTCCTCAAACTCAAAACCTAATGGACATTTGACAATTTTCATTCTTTCCTCAACCTTGATTTAATTCAATTTGTGAATTGAAATTTCACATCATGAGTTCATTAGAAACATAACCCCCATATAAAATACAAGATTTGAAGAGCCTGACTCATATCTGTGAATCAACATCTCACAATGAGAATATATATTTGCATCATGAACTGATTTATATAGCATAATTTTAGCTCAAATATACACTGAAACCTCCTTGAGCCCTCTTCAGAACACCTTAAACTCCAAAAATGAAAACATAACAGGTCGATAAGGCTTGGAACATTACATTAGATACCTCTCAAATTATTATAATCCTTGATAATAAAAACTAAACCCTAAAAGAAAGAAGAGGGTCTAAAAAACCACCCCAAGAGTTACCTCTTTGGGATCTCATTACACTCTAAACACTACCATCATCCCATCACATCGATCCAAGACAAAAAATATGCTAAACCCCCCAAAAAATTACATCACCATCTCACCACTAGGCACAAAACCACAACATCTCATAATAGATGCAGGAATCCTAACATACAGAACACAATCCTCACTACTATTTCAACCTTGAGAAAACCCAAGACAAAAACCTCCTCAACCATCAATAAACACTACCCCATGCACAAAATTCAAGTAAAAACTCCCTCTATATCAAGATATTTTCTGATTTGAGCATCAATAACTTGCCTTCATATTTTTAAAATACTTCATAATATAACATGTCTTTATTAGGAAGGCTCTTTCCTTTATTCATACACTTGAATCCACAAAAAACATCAAAAGAAATTTGAAAATATTCATACACTTTAATCCATGTAAAACATCACAAGAAAATGGAAAAGTAACATCTCATAAACAATCAAGATTAAAACATAACATCACCAATCAAAAAACAACAAGGAAAAACTCAATTTTTTTGACTAAATGGGCACATATCGATGTCTCATGCTCTTAAGTACTCTATTCTAGGACACAAATTCCCCACAACACATAAACCAAGGGGATTGTTCATACATGAAACACTGTATATGAACTATCCTGGATCTCTACTAGTCACTCCATGAATGTCATTCCATCCTTGATATCCAACTCTCCCTAGTCAGGGAAGTGTGAGTCACTGTGAAGATACTAATGAAGCTGGGACACATGGAAGATGTTGTGAATTCTATCCATTCATGGTAAATGTTCTAACCAATACCCATTTTTCCAACATATACCAACACCTCAAAAGTCCCAACAAATTAGGGAGAGATTTTACTCTCCCTTCCAAACCTTCATTTCCCCAATTATGGGAAACCTTTAAGAATATGTGGTATCTAACATCAAACACTAGGGGCTACTAGAAAAGATTTTCATACGCATTATCATAGTCCTTCACCACCATCATTCTCTCTTAGAGTAACTAGATATTCTCGACCAATATTTACACCACATTAGGACCAGGAACTTTTGAACCCCCAACCTCCATGAAAAACCATTAAGAATGGAACTACTTATCATAAAATGACTCAAATGGATCAATTCCAATAGATGATTGATAAATATTGTTTTAGGAGAACTCAACCAAAGTAAGTTTCTTTACCCCTTATTTTCCAAAATCTAATATGCATTCTTGAAACATATCTTCTAGCATCGGTATGGTCTACTCCATCTTCCTATTTGTTTAAATGTGAAAAGTAGTGCTAAGGCATAACTGGTACCCAAAATCATGACGAAAACCCCTCTATACCCATGAGGTAAAATGAGGATCCTTAAAATAGATGACGACCATTGGTACCCCATGAATCCTAAACACATCATCCACAAACTGCCTCATTAATACATCCATGAATCTTGATTCATAGATCACCAAAAAATGAGTTGACTTAATTATCCAATCCAAAATCACCCAAAATGCATCACATATTCCTTGAGCTTGTGGTGTCATAGTGAAAAAATATATTTATATGTATTCACATTTCCACTCAAGAACTTCCAAGGGAAATAAAATCTTCCAAGAAAATAGTTTTTCACTTTCACATGCTGAAAAACCAGACACTTCTCAACAAACTCAGCCACCAACCATTTCATATATGACTACCAATGTTATCTATTCAGACCATGATACATATTGGTCACACTGGCATATGTCGATAAATTTGAGCAGTGAAACTCATGGATATATCCCTCATACACCACTAATGAAACAAAACACCCCCCTCTGAAACAACATATGGTTCTAACCATCCTCTAACCATCCCTATGGAGCATCACCATGACCAAAATGATCATGCATCACCTTTACCTCTGAGTCTACCAACTAAGAATCCTCTAACTACTTCATCAAGAGGAATCCATGTTTATCTGATAATGAAAACCTTAGAAATTTCTTTTCCACATGTCCTGATGCTTCAATTAAAGATCCTCATTCAATTTTTAAATTTATAATGACTCTCAAACTAGATATCCTTTGGACTAACAACTAAATACATCAACAAAAAAATTCCCCTTTCCTGGGGTATAAGAGATATCCAAATCAAAATCCTAGAGAAACTCCATCCACTTCTGTTGTCATAGATTCAAATCCCACCAGGAGAAGACATATTTTTGTCTCTTTTGGTTCCTAAACACTAAAAATCAATCACCTATGTTGTAATTTCACCACAAATTTAGTACAAAAAACTAATACTATATCCATATCATGATTAGAATTGGTAAACTCATGGGGATGTGACTTCCTTGACTCATAATACATCACCTTTCTCTCCAATACCAAGATGCACCCTAAACCTAGATGGTAAGTTTACACAAGCCTTAAACATCCCTCATTCCTCTAGAAACTAAAGCACTAGAACATGGATAATCTTCTTCTCTTGGTAACTAAATGATTCCTCACACTAATCGGTCTAAATGAAATCCTAGTACATCCTGGTCAATGTTGTTAGCAAGGCTACAATTTAAGAGAAATCAGACACAAACCTTTGATATTAGCCTATAATATTAAAGAAACTATGAAACTATGCCACACTATTTGGTAATAATCAATAAAAACTACTACGATATTTGATGGGACCACTACCACACCCTTTTGAGACACCACATGTCGAAGGAACCTCTCAAATCAAGAACTTGTACTTGGAAAACTTTCTATAGAGATGGTGGTGTTGAAGGACCTGTAAGACTACTTTACGATGTTTGGCATGTACCACCTTTGACTTTGAGTATATAAAGATATATTCAATGAAAAAAAATAATTACTTTAAGAACTCATTGAATATGGGGTTAATTATTCCCATGAACACAGTTGGTGCATTTGTGACACCGAATGGTATAACTGCAAATCCGAAGTGCCTATATCTTAACCAAAATACATTATTCAAGATATAACTATCTTTCACCCTCATATGATGATATATTGACCATAAAACAATCATAAAATACCAACTAGATCCCTTTTTTGTCCTTATAGATCATCCATCCATGTAAGAGGGTAATAGTTCATACTCGTTACCTAATTCAACCTTCAGTCATCCACACCCAACCTTTGAATACCATATGCATTATTAGATATCAAAATTGGAGTACCCTAATAAGATGAAATATGTTATATAAAACCCCCTACATCACATCATCAAACTATAGAATAAAATCAAACTACTCCATTTGTGACATTTGATAATGATCCATCGAAATCAGAGATATGACCGATTTTAAATATATCCCAAAATCAATGTAATGTCATGGGGGTAGGGTCATAAACTAATATGAAAAAACATACATTTACTAATAAAAAAATCCAAGAACATCCTTGAAAATATATTCCATTTATATCTTTTCCAACTGAGATAAAGGAAGCCCCACTTTCTTTCCACCCATTTGATAACTCCTCTCTCCAACGAATGCCACTTGCTGGCCCTCCACATCAGAAAACAAAACTCTCATCCCAAAGTATATGATGAATGAATGCATGGAATAGAGCCAATATATGAAAGTATAACATTGTATGGATATATCTATATAAAAAATATCTCCCACCGACTAGTGCTACCTCATCACCAATCTACATCCCTAGCTCACATTAAGAAAAGTAGAATGGCCTCCAAATGGTGTAGATAACACTAAGGGAATGAGATGTCTATCAAAATTATTTTTTTAGGAATAAAACAAATCATTATTAATAAAGGAGTGATTGTATCCTGAATCTAAAAAATACAAAATAAGGTCATAAGATAAACTGATCATACCTCAGACTACCTATGGCCCTACTGGTTCTACAGTCTCCATTACATGTATTTTACTACAAAAAACTCCTCTGTCTCTCTACTATTGACTTCCATGACCATGATATGGCCCAAGTCCTTTAGTATAGGGAACATCAGGAGGATTCCAACAGAAAAAACATCTTCCCTTATTTTCTGAACAAGAAATGATATCCCCTGCTACTGAAATTTCCTCATAAAAACTACTACTACTACTAAAAAGGGGTTCGACTGACCATCCAAAAAATGGCCTCTTTGAGTGGTTAGACACTGAGTCTGGAATTTCCCATTAACCCCATATAGATATCATGAAACCAAGAATCTTTTAGAAGGTTATTTGAATACACATACCTCAAAAATATGTGATGGGATCTACATAGTTAGTTCCTCACTGGTCAAAACCCCATCTGCCAAAACATCTACAACCCACTACCTAAAGATATACTCCTTGAGACACCCCATTAGAAACTCTCTGTAGTATCACATCCTAGAGGAGGCATAAACTCTATAACATTAACTTTATTTTACATATCCTAGTTTGTAGAAAGAATAAACAAGGTTACCCCATACTTGATTGTTAGGCGTAACACCTTCTCTAGACAACGTTGTCTAGTATCTTCATCTGGAAAGTCATGATGAGAAAATGTATAGAGGTCCTCGAATCTGATTCAAAGCTCTCATACACTCAGGCTCCCCTGCTAAAGGGAGATAAAATTATACCTCTTTAATTAATTCATTTTTGATGGCATAAATTCTAATTAGAACTCCTTCTGAATTTCTATCCACTATGTTGAAGTTGGTTCCCTTGAACCAATGACTTTTTTACTTTAGATTAAATCTATATTAAAATAATAGAATATTAATGTAAATATATAATCACATATTGATTTTTCCTATACCTAAAATTAATGTGATAATGTTTTAGAGTATCTATCACACTGAGAATGTCATATCAATTCCCATTTGGGATGAGAACCTTGAAATTCCATGATGATATTCTTAAATATTTTTCTATTTTTGGATAAGGTACTATGATGGGGAATATAGTATATATAATATCAAGTGAGAGTACTTATAAATGTATGAAAATTCTTCTTATGAATTTCACACATGGTAATATAAAATACATGATAATATGAGAATAGACCTACTAGTTGGAATTTTTCATGTTATGGTGTCATCATATATTTCTATCTACGAGTGTGTGTAATAGTTCTTAGAATTTAATATTTTTTATGCATGTCATGAATTGTTCACTTTGATTTACTAACCAAAACCAAGATTCCAAATGTTCACAGTACGTATAGTATGTTGGGTGTGACATTAATGACATGTTATTAATGAATAAGTTGAGGTAGTAATTTTCCCTTCCATATTTATGGAAGTTGATTCCTTTCCCCTTTTATTGGAATAGAACTATCACATTAAAATCCATGGACATGGTTTAATGATGTGTTTACTTTAGATAATTAAAGAAATATGTTTCAAGAATATAGGTTGATGACATAGATGTGTAAGCTTCTTGATGAGATATTGAGATAAATGGATTATATCACACAACGAGTGTTCATAGGTGGTTGTAGATGTTTCAAAATTATGTTCTTTTTCTTGTGTGATTTGAGTTTTTTTAGATGGTAATATTAGAATTTATGAAATACTTTCTAATGCTAATGAGAAATAACCTTATAGGGTTACACATTAAGTGTTTCTCTTTATCTCGATTAAATTATATTAGAATTTAATTATTGGAATAAATATTATTCTCAAGACCAAGGAATTGTTTCATTTAAGTTTTATTGATCGTTAATATTCACAATTTAATAAATAACTATTTATTAATTAATAAATAATTTATTTGATTACTTGAATATTTGATAATTATTTTTTCATTGGATTATGAATAAAATATATAGTTAAATATTTATTTGGGGATTCAATAAATACCGAGGAGCTGGAGCAGACCAATATTGTGTCCGACGATGAGTATCTACTTGTAAGCCAATAAATAATAGTTATCGTTGGGTGTGTTAGATCATTCCATAAAATAATAATAATAATAATAATATATTTTATTGTGTTCAATAATGTTTTTTATATTATTTAACCACTGGTATGCAATTAAATAATATTTTAACCTAAACCCTATCACAATAAAGAGATAGTTATGTAGATTTTTTAGGGTTAATAGAAAGTTGAGAATAATTTTTTATAGTAGAATTATCTCTCCACTCCTAATCCCCTTTTTCTCTCAATAATGAGAAAAACTAGAGATATTCCTTCAAGATCAAAGAAACTAGATGTGATAAAGAAATCAATGCAAGAGAATTGATTCATCGTGCTCGCATCCAAAAATCATTTGGCATCACTTGGAGATTAAACGAGCATGTGTGGATCACCACTAAAGGGATTCCCCACTAGGATTCTCCCAAAATAATGAAGGTAATCCGATAAGGGTTTAAGTGCAATAAATAATATCATTAAAGAAAGTTACTTGATGAGATAACAATTTCTTCCAATCATAAATTAATTAATTATAAATTTAACTTGTAAATATCCTCTTTGGGATCTCGAATTTTGTTTTCCCATATTCAGAAGAAATATTTACATGATCATATCATTCATCTCATGTGAAATATTGAAAATTATACAAATAAAAAAAACTATTATGCTTATTTCATCCTCCATGGTGCTTCGGATGCACTCATAACCTTAACGTGGTATTAGAGATGTCATCATGCACAATAGTGGTTAGATATTTCATTTTTTAAATTATTCGTTCTTTAATATGATATTATTTAAGTTTATTTTGACATATTAATTATCATATTTTAGTGTTTCATTTTCATAAACAATTAATAATATATGAAGAATTAAAATAGATTCCATTTAGTAGTACCGATATTTTTTTCTAGGAAGACTAGGTTAAATGGTGTGTAGCAGTAGTACAAACCATGTACTCAAGTGCACTGTATATAGACATGTAGTGGGTTACAAGGCATGATAATAATTATACCCACATGGAAAATTTATTAAACACTACATGTAGACATGGAAAACCTAGAACACGACTTGTCAAATTTCAAATTGTGTAGCTATCATACATGTCATGTAGTCTACATAGTTTAGTGAAAAAAAATCACACAAACCATGTGGTCATATATGTTTTCAAAACCATGTGGGATTAAAAATATGGATAATTAATGAAATAAACAATTTTTATCTAGATCACATGACACACAATTAATTAATTCCCACCTCTCAAGTATACGACAAGCCATTTAGCGAGTCAAGTAGACACAAAATATGTAACTAGAGTACATGTTGTGTGATCCCTTATTCGAAGAACACATTGAGTCTTTTGGTGGGTTGCATGGACACATGGAAAGAACGATACATGGTTTTTAGTTGGCTTGGGAATTCTGTGTAGCTCAACCAAGGTACACACCAAATCCTGAGTCATTTATCCTTGGTACCCAATAATCTAGGTATATAATGTGTAGCTTGTATATACACACCATGTAGTCCCCCAATAAAGGACAAAATTAAATTACATTAACTTACTAATTGAAATATGAAAACTTTATTATATTTATTGGAACCTAGTTTAGGTTTCAATTTAATTTAATTTAATTTATTACATTATTTTGAAATTATTTAATTATTAAATTAAATTTTATGGCCTATGAGTTATCCCTCCTTCCATTTTTATATAGGATCTGTATGTCCAAGGTGATTTACATAATTCCCCTTGAAATTTCATTTTTCCCCTAACCAACTTGTGAGTTATAAATACATGTAATAAATGGAGCATCCTAAAGTTTGTAGAGGTGGCTCATGATAGAAATTAGAGGATAACAACCTAGTGATATATAGGTGGATTGATTAAATAATGTAACTCATTCTTATATTGACACAAGAATGTTTCCCCTAGGTCATAGGTTGATTTATTGTCTATTTGAAAAATAAATTGTAAACAAAATCTCATGATCGGGTAATTTATTTATTTAAGTCTTATTCATTATTTATTTTATGGATGCAATACCAAAATTACATAAATAAATGAACTAATGTGAAAATGTGAAACATAAATTAATGGGTTATGTGTAAATGTTTTATTAAAACATGGTCAATCACTTAAGTAAATTCCATGAAATATTAAAAAGACATATAAAAGAAAAAATAAGATAATTTTATATAAAATAAACAAAATACCATAACTAAATATAAATTCAGACTTGGCCTTCCATTATTTGATTAGTAATTAAATCCAAAGAACTAAGTGTTTGACCGACCCTTGTTGGGACACTTACTTTTATTATGCATTTCTTATGAATGTTATGGGTTGAATTAACTAACTTACATCAGGAGAAGTATCCATCACTATAATTTATGTAACTAGGATGAAAGTGTTGAGGAAATACAAGTCTAGATTTCAAGATTGGGGAGTCCACTCAATAGATCAAGGAGTTACATGCCTGAAGTTGATAAAGACCTTCTTACCTAAATACTTTCATGTATCTTGACCAACCCTTATTGGGGTTATGTGAAGGGGAATATAGATCATTTCTACTGGAATGTCATAGAAACTACACATTATGAGTTCAATGGTGAGAGATATTGGGACTTTATTGAATAGTGGGAGACTTAATAAAATTAAAATTATTACTTTGAACATAAATTGTAATCAAGTTAAGTACTAATCAAATGGTTTAATTATTGTAGAAAATTGAAAGAAAAACCATGAAATTGGTGCACTCATTCCTTAACTATAGGTATATATATTCAAATAACTTTTTTTGGATATGATATAATCATTTACGCAATGAATTATTATCAGATAAATTGTATTATGTGTTGGAATCCCTTATTCTTGTTATGACAACCTATCAAGTGAGCGAAGGTGAAAAGGATGACTAGTAGAGATATCTAGAGGATATCTCTCATGTTCATTGTGTTATATTACAAAGTATATATAGAGAGTTGCTGATACAACATAAGGAAATGGATTCTTACTCTATATTATCACATCTCCATTATCTTGAGAAATAAAAGGAAAGTATTGAAACAAATAAGATTATGAATGCACTATATCAGTGTAAACTAGAAGAAGGAAATATAGCTATTGATATCACTTTCAAAATGCTTGGTTATATTGATCAGTTGAAAAAATTAGGCTTCAACTTAGATAAGAAATTTTCTATTAATCTTATTTTATTACCCTTACCACCAAGATTATCCTTATTTTTCCAATCCCAAGTAAATGAAATGGATAAGTTTATTAAGAAAATTTTATCCATACTTCACTAACAAAGACAGGGTGTGATTGAAACATATTTCTCCACACCTTTTGAAAAAAAGTTTGAAAGGAAAGGTTGAATATACATTGGATAATATAAATCCAAAAGTTTCTTTATAGTTTCCTTCAAAGAGGAAAAGTA
Organism: Viscum album; assembly: GCA_963277665.1. Classification (NCBI taxonomy): domain Eukaryota; kingdom Viridiplantae; phylum Streptophyta; class Magnoliopsida; order Santalales; family Viscaceae; genus Viscum; species Viscum album. Next base: position 1,538,926,894 of record OY728135.1, on the reverse strand, counting down.
TTCAAGGGTAGAAGAATGAACATGAAGGTATTTTATTCATATGACAAAAAACTTAGACACTAGAAAATATAGTATAGTGAATTGAAGAATATCATAGATTCTACCACTTTAGGTATCTTAATTAAGTTTCTATTCACCCATTGTGTATTAAATATAGTATGAATATATCATAAATGTATTCAAATAGATTAAATGAAAATGAATATAAAGGTTATAGAGTGAACTCAAAAAGATCTAAGAAAGGGTTATTTTTACTCCAACTAAGGGGATCCCACTATATCTCATTTACTGATTGGATTAATTCATGTTTGTAATAAGTGTAACCAAAACATTTATCTTAGTTTCCAACTATAAATAATGATACATTATTTCATTCTTGGGATAAATGTATTTATAATATTTCAATACTAAACTAATGATTCAACAACTCTTGAATCAAAAATATTCATTACAATGAATGATGAATATGAAATGTAATAATCTTACCCAATTGTGGAAGTATAATTAATTTTCAAATAAAACTGAAATTATTTGGCCCATTTATACCCATAAAAGTGTTTTATTCTCAATGAGATAATATACAAGATATACAAATAACTAATTATCATGTTTTAGATAAAGAAACCTTATAAAGTTATGTCATTAAGATTTTAGAGCGAGTTTAACATGTTCATGTGAACTATTATAAGGATTAATGTAACTTCATATATTCAGAAGGATCCTTTAAGAAATTATACAAAATATTAGTAAATTTAATGAGTGAAATAAGTAAAGATTAAGGAATCTTCAAACTGGCATATCAGAGAACATATTATCCATGTAATCATTGATCAAATATGTGGTGTAAATCTTAGACCTAACTCATATTTCCTTATATTGATTGATATTTTAACAATAGTAAAATGAATAAGAATGTTAAATATTATATATATTGAAAATAATACATTATTCCTTTAAGACATGTTTTTCAAATATAAGTACAACAACTAACCATATTCCAAATATATTGTCTAATGGATATGATATCAATTATGATACAATAAGAATATATTACCAAGAGTGTTTTTATTAAAATATTTGTTAAAAGTTGGACTTATCTAAAAAAATAAATAAAAAAACTAAGGTAAGTCTAAGTTAATAATCCTACAACCACTATGGATATTAACGTCTAGTCCAGATGAACTATATTTCCTTAATGAAATCATATCTCTTTAAAGGTAGTGGGAGAAGACTTAACTTCCATGGGTTAAGGTTCTGGATGGACATGGGTTGGTACAGGAATACTGGACTCCACTACGCTTAGTGAGAGGAGTAGCTCTAGAGTCACATACTATGTAGGAATATATAACTAAAAGGCAATTTCAGTTCACTATGGTGGGTGATAAATATTTTATTACTTCATAATAAAGATTCATACAAAAATGTATGAAATGGTAATATGTTAAGGTTTAAAAGTATGTATAAACTCAAGTAATGGACTCTAATTACCAATATTCAAGGATTCCATATTTTGAATGTTTATAAGACTTGATACCACTGATGATTATTCTAGAGAATCTACACATGGATGGTAAAAGATAGGACCAATAAAACATGACTAATTATTAGGAGGTTTAGTCTTTCAAAAATCATATACACCAATAATTATAAATAAAATAATTTTGGGATTATACCTTTTCAAATCATATTTCTATGATCATTATATTATGATACTGATAGTCAAAGCCACCTCATTTGGAGGAGTACATACGAGAGATATCTGTATGATACGACCAGAAAGGAGACCCTATGGTATATGTTTACTAGGAATAATGAAAATGTTTGGTGAAATAAATAAATATTAATGGGATATACATATTACATAAATTCATTCATGAATAAATCTGGAATAGTGATCATAATTTTTTTTAGAAATGAACGAATGACTTGTATCTTGAACTGGTTAGTGTGAGCACTTTAAGATTTCAAGATAAATTTTATTGATAACATTTGGAAAACCAATGTTTTGTATTAAAATTTTGTTAATAATAAGGAATTAAATTTCTCCATGTATGAATTAAAGTAGATATTGTGTTATATGGAACAATATCTTCTAAATAGATTCATGGGTTTTCTAAATATATTCATAATCTATATATTAAAATTCAAGAATAAATTATTGTTGGTACATAATACTTCTAGTTTAACTTGTATGGGAATATGAAGAGATTATTGAGATTACAATAATATTACAAGATTAATTTCTTGGAATATATATCAAGTTCCATGAAATATACAAAAATTTGATATAACTAATGCATAATTCATATAAGGCCAATATAAAATAGATCCAATATAACTACATATACCTGTAGTTATAACAATACAACTGTACTTCGAAAAGTAGAACAAGATGAGTTCCTAGTGTCTAGAGAAGTGGGAATACTAGTGATCAATGAAATTTATCACTTGTCTTAATTTTTTTCAAATCTAATCTAGTATTACAGAAAATTATAAGGTAATATGTAAGAAAAACTAATTACAATTAGTGGTTTCTATATCTCCAATATTTTAGTATGTTGTGACTTATAATGCAGCTTAAATTGTGGTTTAACAATGTTCTATTATGGTTTTACATTATACCAAAAGAAATAATTTAATCATTATGATAAAATTTTACTATTTTTTTGATAGGATGTATTGATTTTGGCATGGGAATAAAAGGTCGATAGTTGCTTATAAAGCACTAATTGATGGAGTTTTCAATATAGTAATGTTGGTGTATGGATATTACTCACAAAGACACATGGATTTATCAACCCTCGTCGTGGAAACATGATAGTCTCAACATATATATCTGTTATCAATAAAAACATGTTTAAAATGTGAGAAATATCTAGTTGTTAGTAGTTTCCTATAGTGGAAGTTAGATTTTTTTGGAGTTGGTTCCCTATAAATAATTACTTTGTACTTTATATTATTTTAATATTCAAATAAGTGAATATTAATATTAATATCTTATCAAATATTGATTTTTCTTCTGTATAAAATTATTGTGATAATGTCTTAGAGTATCTGTTGAATTAATAAGGTCATAGTAGTTCGCTGCTATGGTGAGAACCTTGAAATTCCATGATAATATTTTTAAATATAGTTCTATGGACAGATAACATATTATAATGGGACATATTTTAACACCCCAAGCTTTCACGATACACTTCTCTTTCAATAATGCAATAGCTTGCATTGTACGCAAGTTTGAGATTCTAACGCACCGCGACCAATCAAAATAGCCATTATGAATAGTAATACCCACCTTTTGAAATTATATATGTTTTATATTTCAAAATGAACTTCATTTTTGGATTCGGAATATCGAAATTAGCCTATGATGAATTTTTGGTATTTTTCTGAGAACTTCCAATTTTTTATGAATAATGAAAAATACTTAAAAACAACTTTTTTAATCAAAATAATTTATAGTGATAAATTATACTATTTAGTTGTTTTAAAGTGTAATTAGAATATATTTTTACCATTTTATCCAATGGTGGCCATTATAATTAATTTCACTTTGAAATTGGACATAAACAATTGTCAATCTTTTGATATATATTGTTTCTTAAAAACATGCTATTTATTGTGACAGCGAGAATTAATTATAAAATTAATTAATGCAACTTATATGTTTGGAATTTTGTAAAATAGTCATCATTTTTGAATTCGGAATATCAATTATATCTTAGGGTGAAATTTTGGCATTGTTCTGAAAAACTTCAATTTTTGATGAATAGTGAAACCACTATGTGGTAGTTAAAAAACTGATTTTTCGTTTAAATGAAACATTACAACTTCTGTGATTTGATTTTCAAAAATCCGACATACATGGTTGTCATTAGGAAGTAAAATGTGCTTCACTGGGATTAAAATAATTTTTGGTGAATAGTAACTTTTAAGTTTAATTAATCGCGATTAAAGGTAATTAGTGAAATTTAAGGTAAATATAATGTTATAATAATAGGAAATGACCTTGAAACTTGTAATACCCCTATTGGATGAGTCATGGCCGACCAAGAAAAACCATGGGTCAACTTGGGGACCCCATGGAGCCACTTTGGTAGGGAAATGACATTAAAAACTTTTTATTTACTGTTAAAATAAAAATGTAACAAACATGAGTTGTTTTACTAATTTTTTTTTAAATGGGGTTATACAAGTCATATTTTTGACTATAAATATTCATTAGAAATAGAAAAAGATTTCATACATCATGATATTTTTTTAATAATTTTTAGACATTAAATAAATTAAATTATTTATGACACCATGATGATGCAGCGATTACCTCATTAATTAACGATTTAAATAAAATTAAAAGATAATGTAAAATACAAGGCTTACACTTGTCAAAAACCTATTGGATGAGTAGATTCAGAACCCATATCACCTTATCCTCGAACAATATCATTTTGGGATCTTTATAATCCGAAAAGCATTTCATAATAAAGTAGCATTTCAATCTTTCTAAGAGTGCCCCTTCTCTCCTCTTATAAAAGGCCCCCACCACTACCACCTTATTCACACCATCAAAGCCTTTTGGATCGGCAAAACTCTGCCCAAATACTCTCTAAACTTCCCTCTCTTACTCCTAGAAGCCTCATTTTGGGCAGAATTCTTCCCAAGGAAGCTTTTGGCTCAAATCAAAAAGAGTTACCAGATTTTAAGGTAATCTCTTCTTCTATGTTCTTCTGTTTTATTTTTCTTCTCCAACCCCCTAAAATCTTTTTATTACTTTCCTTGATAACAACAACAGTATCTTCAATATACTAGGATGTTGTTATAAGAATTATTCGAGCTACACTTACACACACCTATATCTAATGGTTAAAGAACATACTGTTTCTCTGGATGGAAAATTTCTGCCTCACAAAATGAAGATTGTTCAACACTCATATAACACCTTCAAAGGTGGCCATTAATATGTCACTATATTTATATATGATATATAATATGTTTATGTTTTCCTTAAGCTTATGTATTTTTCATTTATGGCATACCTTTATGGTTTCCATTATGGGTAAACGCGATATTTTCATTTTAGGAAGTGCAGACTACCGCCCCCTCAAAATGATTTGAATTGTTAATGCCATATGTGGGATGTATAAAGGATGGAGTAAATGGTATTATACATTATATTATACCTTTATATAATTATAACTTCATTCAATTAAATATGAAATAGAAATGAAATTAGCGTTCATGCGTACGTATGACTTACCGTCTCCATGAACGGTGCATTTCATTTCTTACCTCTAAATGTTATGTAATATTATAAATGAATGTATATACTAGATATATATGATGAATATGATATATACATCATGAATATAATTATAGATATAATGGATATTTTACCACATGAAAAAATTGTAATTATAAGAAGTTTATTTTTGACTCAAGTACCTAAGATCGACAAAACGACCGTTATAAACTTAAATAATTACATAATGTTCATAACATGGTAATAAGTGATATAAAATGAATAATGAACATGAAAAAGGTTATTAAGTAAATATAAATTAACTCTAGTTTATTATTCAGGAGGTTAAAGAATGATCGAGTCAAGTCGGACACGAGGTAAGGGAACTTCTTAACCTAATTTCCATTCTTTGGGTTAATCTCCTACTTTCAAATTATGTCATAATATTATTATATCCTATCTTGTATTTGTAATTTCATTATGTGTACTTACAATGAATACACATAATAGATATATTTTGTTTAAAAAATGATATTTTTAAGGTACTTTGTCTCAATCTCCATTCATTGAGGCAAATTTTGTTTTATACACAAATTTCTTTTATACGGTGTATAACCTTTGAATTTTACGTTTATTCAAAATGAATCTTTTTATACGAAGCGTTTTACTAAATGAAAAAAAGGAATGTTTTTCTTATTGTACGTATGCGGCGACAACGACTTCTCCGCCGCCGTGACCATTATTTGAGTTTCGGCTTCCTCTACAAGCCATAATTTTTTTTAAATGAAAAATAATTACCAAGTTTTAATTTTCTTTTATTTTGGAATTGAAAATGGTTTTGAAATTTTTTTTATTATATCAATGTGTTGTATTGATATCTTGCGATTGAAATGTGGAAATGTTATGTTTCCTTTATGCATGTGTTATGTGATATGATTATGTTATGGTTTATGATATGTTTAAATCTGTTCATATGAGGAATGCATTGGACTTAATAAGTGATGGGTGGAGCCCGCTATAGCTCCTCGATGCATCGGTAGGTCTCATGAGACAAACTAGTGTCTTGGCACGAGGCCTTGACAAAATCTTATTTTTGGTCTTGGCACGAGGCCTTGGTTACGTGGTTATGATTGTCTTGCATTATGAATTCCATCATTATGAAAGTGGTTATTGATATTGCATGAGATTATTCGACTAGTAGAATATCCATGTGAGTAAGTAAATGGCATTATTTAATTTTATTTTTTCCATATTATGCTGAAGTTCATGTTTAAAAAGGCTTTTGTTTTAGTTATACATTTCCTTAAATGTTAATGTTTATTTATGAAAGCTTTCGCAATACTGTTATCCTTACTGAGCATCTAAGCTCACCCCTTTCAATGTTTTAATATTTTCCAGGATGTGAAGAAGTATTTTATGAATGACCTGCAGGGATAGTCAGAAGAGGATATGATTGTGGACTATGGAGAATTTGTTATTTTAGTTTTTCACTTTATGATGTAATGTAGCATTTATGAATGTATCTAGTGTTTCCAAGGCTACTAAACTAATCGGTCTTTCGAGACTTGATCTTTTGTGATCATGCCAATGTTACGGAGTAATGCACCGACTCTGGGTAGCTGGGGTCGGGGTGTTACACATATAGTATATATACCATTAGGTGCAAGTTCTTATAAGTGGATGTGACTTATTCTCATGAAGTTTTTACTTTCTAATCTCCAAGGTTGGATATTATGAGAATAGACCCACCAGTAATAATTCCACATGTCTTGGAGTCATCCGATATTCCTATCTATGAGTGTGTGTAATGGTCCTTGGAATTTAGGATTATCATTATTGCATGTCTTCACTCACACACTTATATTTACTAACCAAAATCGTGATGCCATGTGTTTGTGGGAATTAGGGTACATTGGGTGCATCACAAATGACATGTTACTAATAGAAAAGTCATGGAAGTATTTTTCCCTTACATATTTATAGAATTTTATATCTCAACCCTTTGATTGGAATAGAACCATCACATTAAACTCCATGACCATGATATAATGACATGTTTATTTTATATAGTAAATGAAAGATGTATCAAACATATAGGTTGATGAAATAAATGTACAACCTTCTTGAAGAGATATTGAGAGAAAGGTGTTATATTAAACAACAAGTGTTCGTATGTGGTTTTCAATATTGTGACATCAAGTTCTTTGTCTTGGGTTCCTTGACCTATTACTAAATGGTAATATTGGACTTTATGAAATGTCACCTAATACCAATAAGAAATAATCCTCGAGGGTTACACAATAAGTGTTCTGTTGATCTCAATGAAATCCTATTTAAATTTAATTATTATAAAAAATATTATTTAGAAGATGGAGGAATAATTTTATTCAAGTTTTATTTATTATTAATATTCACAAGGTAATAAATAATTATTTATTCATCAATAAACGATTAATTTTATCATGTAAATGTTTAATAAATATTTATCCACTGGATTTTGAATAAAATATTTACCTTATTTATTAATTAATTAAATATTTAATTAAATATTTATTCAGTTATTCAATAAATTCTAAGGATTTGGTGAAGACCAAGATTGTGCCTCATGAAAAATATTTATTTTCAATATGGTAAATAATATTTATCATTGGGTGAGTTAGAACACACCTTGAAATAATAATAATAATATTATTATATGACACGAGTTTTGATAATTATTATTATATTTAAGGTCCATCACGTAATTAAATAATATTATTACCTAAACCCTAGCTCTATAAATAGAAGGTTATGTCTATTGTGTAGGGTTAATCAAGAGTTGAGAATCGTTGTGCACAACAGAATTTTATTTCCACTCCTCCTTCTCCTCTATTAATATTAATAATTTTACATGATAGAGAGATTCTTTAAAACTCAAAGGAACTATATGTGATCAACACAAACAATACAAGACAATTGAACACCATGCTAGCACCTAGAAATCAGTTAGTGTTTCTCATAGATTAAATGACCATGTATAGATCACCACATGAGGGATTCAACACATGGATCCTCTTTATGCAATGAATGTAATCTGTAAAGGGTTTACATGTGATCAACATAATCATCAAAGAAAGTTCCTTGGTGAGGTAATAATTTCTTCTAACCATTAATAAATAAATTACAAATTTAAAGTGAAAATTTCTTCTCCAGGTTTTGAGTTTCACTATACCAATTTTCAGTGGAAATATTTCAATGGTAATGGTGTTCACATCATGTACAATATTAGGAATGATCTACAGAATCAATAAAATCTTATGGTTAATTCACCCACTACAATTCTTCCACTTTTCTTTGAGCCTCCACTCAACACATCTACCTCATTGTAGTTACCTAATTACCACGTCCACCACTAATGTGAAACTCCCCATATATTACTAACTATAGAAGAAACCCATAACTCAACCTAATCTTAAATTAGACTGAACGAAATCTCAAGATCCTCTAACCATCACTCTATCTCCAGATCACTGACTCATATTTTCTAAAAACTCTACCACTAAAAGGCATGAGAAACTCTCTGCCATTCTTTATCCTCCTTTATCGAGTCAATACTCCAACAATCAACCAGATCAGCTTGATAAATCTATAACTTTGGTAGGAATTAGTGGTTTTTCATTTTACCACTAATAAAACCCATCTTGATCATTATTTCTTAAGAATCGATAAAAACCGATTAAAATAATTTCATATTTATTATTAATTACATAAATTATTAAAAAAATTTAAAATGAGTATACATTAAAATTAAAATTAATGGATATTAAATTTGTACATTATAACCATATAAAAAATTAAAATGTTAACGAATAAATATTTATAAATAAATAGTAAAAATAAATAAATTAGAAAAATTTTAAACGAATAATTATTAAATATAAATAAATTATAAAAAAATAATTAAAATTATTTGTGAATAAATAATATCAAATGAATGAATGTTAAAAAGATCAAAATTTGACAATTAAAAAAATAAATAGATTACAAAAATATTAAAAGAATGAATATATGTTACTAATTATATATATTATTAAATAAATTAAAAGTGAATATATGTTAAAAAGAAAAAAAATATTTTTTATATAAATCACAACCATATTTAAAACATTAAACATTAATGAATAAAAATATACAAGTAAATATTTATAGTGGATAAATTACCAAAATATTTTGTGAATTAAAATTTAAAAATAATAAATTACAGAAATACTATAAATATTATTAATATCATCAAGGAATAATTAAAATTAAAAATTTATTAAATAGTATATATTAAATAAAAAAATGTATAAATTTTACTAATTAGAAATATAATATATTACATATAGTATGTTAATAAATGACTTTCTAAAATGAACATTAAAAACTGAATAAATTAGAGAAGTATAATGTGTGTGTTTTTATATAAAACTTATATTAATTATATATATGTTAGGTCCAAAAGGGGCCTAGATAACTTGAGAGGGGCTTAATTAGGGTATGCATATTATTTTAAAAATTATTTCTACCCTATTAGATCGTGACCTATTTATTATAAGGGCCACTTTGTTTTCACTAAAGTGTTAATGCAGATCTTATTCTTTCCTTGTTCATCTGATGACGATGCTTTGAATGTAATGCAGGAAAGAAAGCACAAGGATGCAATGATTTTTACATGGTTCACCCCTACTTGGCTATATCTAAGGAGAATATAACGATGACATGCCAATTGTACCAAATTTACTAAGGCTCACCTCCAATAGTGATGCTTGGGCTAGATCACTTATATGCCTAGGCTCATTGACTTTACAAGGTTTTGAGTTTTCTCAATGCATTCCCAAGGGTCACTCCCTATGTATCTTCCTTTGGATCACTTCTGGTGAGAAGGATCACCATCTTCCTCTTCCCTCGCTCACTGCTTTTGGAAGGGATCCACTCATAGTTTATGGATTTGTAGGCCAAACATAGTTTATGGACATATAGGTCGCTTAATTATCTCTAATGAACACATCCTTAGTTGTATATGGATGCTCGGTTTAAGTTCTACTTTCATCCAATAGATAAATACCACCTTATCATAGATGTACTAGGAAAAGCCTTCCAAACCACTTTCACAATTCTTACTGCCTTCACAAAGCTCTTGTTTTGTGAAGATCAAACTGCATTCATGAAGCTCCTACCTTTCATGAAGCTCACTCATACATCACGAAGAACACCTCTTTCACAAATCTCAACTAGACTTCATGAAGATCCTTCCTTTCGTGAAACTTACTTAGCCTTTGAGAATTACCTTACTTTCACGATGCTCAGAACATTCAGTTGGCATTTATATCTTTCACGAACTTCTTTTAATGAAACTACTTCGCGAACCACTTTTGTGATACTCAAAACCTTTAGTTGGCTTATAGCCTTTGTGAATGTCTTCAAATAACACCTTCATGAACCACCTTCACGAACCCGAAGACTTAAGATTCTCATCAAGTCTCTCTTCTTCTTCTGAAGGAGGTAGATGATTATTTATATGTGTTCCCCCAATTCTAGAACCTTCCAGGCCACATCATCACCATTTTGTGGAGACCATTCATTTTCTTCACGGTGATTCCCTTTTCACGAAGCTCCATGGAAATTTCCCATTTGTGATTCTTTTTTTAATCATGGAGCTTTCCATCAAAAACCTGCACAACGTTAATAACCTTCAAGGCACTATGATGCTCTATTCACGATGATCCTCATCTGTGCCATTCATGATTCTCATCACTATTCATTGTGATCACCGTCAAAATTATTTGATGCTTCAAAAAATACTCTTCATGAATCCCATATTTGATAAATTAAAACCTATACCATATTTTAATTTGGACTTTTAGAAAATCCACTTTTTTGTGATGAAATCTATACTCCAAATTGTAGACCGTAAAAATTTGGTAAACACTTGGAAAAGACCTCACCTTGTGTATGCACTTTTCTGTATTTCTTCCTGGGTATCCATTTCTTTATCTTATATCTTTGTCAACATACCATGTCAACAATCTCTCTGGAGTTCCACAACATACCATGGAAACCCACTTTGTCAACAAACACAAACAACCAAAAAATGATTCAACTTTGAGGGTTTTCCCAATAGTATATCTATGTGTGAAATTAATGTATATATATAACACAAATATATGTAAAATTGATAAAATTTACATTTATATAATATTAACATTAAACATCCATTACTCTATGCTAATTACTCAATATTTTTAATTAATATATTTTTTCATTATAACTGATTTTAACTAAATATACGTATATCAAAAAGATTATATTTCATTTTAAAAATATTAAAATAATAAGAAATAATCTTGTATAAAATAATATTAAAATTGAATAAATTACAGACATAAGAGGCTCGAGTGTGAGTTTGTGACCCAAACTCACACCCTCAAAATTTATTAGAAAATGTAAAGTACAAGAGTAATGGGGAAGAGAGGTTAAAGAAGTGGTTTATAGACTACCACCTGAGGACAACAAAACATACCCAGAGGGCAATGTATCCAATCAAACCCTGGACCGTCCTATAGTATTCACCTATCATTTCTTACTTTTTATATACATCCTATATGCTTGGGATTTCCTTTTCCACATGGGTATTAACCCTTTTCCACATCATTCCAAACTATCGTTGCTCATCATCAAAGGAATATGTGTCAGATCTACTCTCCTAAAAGTGCCAAGCACATTACTTCTAGGAAAAATCCCAAATGTCCAAATTTGGGATAGGGTAAATTTTATCATAAATTTTTGAAGATATAAATTTCAATAATGTAAAGTAGTCTTCATATGAAAAGGTTTCATGATTAATTTTGCATAAATAAATTCAATTTGTTAATCAAACTAATAATCTAATTCCTAACTGAGATCCTGAGGAAGCCTCTCCTGCTCATGCTTCCCTAGCGGTTTAAGGATAGAATTTTTTATGCTTACCTCATTGCATTACTTATCTGTAGATTTTATAAGTAAATTTAAAATATCATTCATGGTGTCTGAAAATTTAAGGGGGAAGGATAAGGCCTCATCTGTAATCATCGAGGGGATTATATGTCTTTGACAATGCATAGTCCCCTTATTCATAATAGAACCTTTAGAAGGTTTGTCTTGCATGAATGTGTTAGAAATGAGATTCTACTTCCTCCTATGATCAAAATAAGAAGTAAAGATATATTTTTTTGATTAAAATGAAAGTTACATTTATCCTATGAATCAAGATACTTATGACTCTAGGCTAGCCATAATAATCCATTCTCCTTCAGGATTCTCTTACTAGTCATTTAATAGTAACCTAGCTCTATACCTAGAATTTTCTTTAGCACTGTTATGGGGAGATGAAGCATGGATTAAATCATTATTATATTTTTGGCTTGAGGTAATTGCATATTTCACATGAAAAGGCCATGAAAATAGGACCTGATAACCCTATTATCAACTTCAACTAGGGTAGCATGCTTGTTGGTTTTATAAATTTCAACCTGCACACTAGAGTGCAAGACATCAGGGTCCTCCCCTAGTTTTTACATCCCCTGTACATTCATAACCTCTTGATGCTTCAATCCAGTCCTATAATTTGCTGAAGTATAATTCTGAGAACAAGTTACTACCTCATTCCAAGTACATGGCACAAGTTTCCCTCTACATGCCAGATGCTCTTAATGTTTTGAAAATGAGGAAGCCCTGACCTTATTAGATGCCTTAGAAATAGGATTCCAAAAACACAATATTTGAAGGCCCAGGGGTACACAAAGGTTGAATATAAAAGGGATGGAGGTCTAAGGGGAATTAAATTCCAATACAATACTCGAAGACTCCTTATATTTTCCAAAGGAACCATGGACTATAGGCCGAGAAGATGGCCTAAAGGTCCAAGCCCATAGGCTCAAATATTAAAGAGGGGATCCCCCACTATGTACATTACCCAGTGATCTTTCCCTCACCCATCTTCCTAATGGTTATGCTTTAATGACACCTTCCACCACCACCAACCACCATCCCCCACTTGAGCCCATCGCATCCACCACCCGCTGCTTGTCTCCCATGTTTTCCCAGCCTCTTTCTATCACTGCCAACCTATTTGTTCCCACTCAAGCTCACTGACTTCCATCACGGACCGCCATTGCCGTATATTCCGAAATCCTAAAGTAGGATGCCATAAACTCCCTTGTACTCTGCATGTACATACTATCATCCTATGCACATGTGCAAGAGAGATGACACCCCCCCTTAGAAATGGGTGGAATAAATTATTACGGTTGGGATTTGATCCTTGACCGCCTGGGTATGGTTCCACGACCGAGTAACACTCAAATCCAGTTGTAGCAACACATATCACACACACACACACACATGTAAATACATATTTTGTAATACATAACTAATATTTAAGGAAACATAATATATTCATATTGATATATATATATATATATATTTATCAATCTATTATATTTATATATTAAAAATATTAAATATATTAAAAAGTATTCATACATAAAATAATATTAAAAATGAATAAATTATAAAAATATTAAACAAATAAATATTGAAAATGAATAAATCATAAAAAAGTACAAAATAATTAGCATTGCCAATGAATAAATAATATTAAATAAATAAATGTTAGAAATGAGTGAAATTTAACTAAAAAAATGAATTGATTGAAAAATATATTAAAAAACGAATATGAGTTATTAATTATATAAATTTTAAAAATTAAAATTGAATAAAAATACTAAAATATTAAAAAGATAAATATTAAAAATGAATAAATTAAAAATAAATTAAAATTTTTATTAATGAAATAAATAATAATAGAATGAAATAAATTAATATATATACTTAAAAGTAATAAATATTATAAATTAAATAAAATTATAAAAAATGAATAATATTTAATAATTAAAAACATTATATACAATAAACAATTATTATTAATGAATAAAAATTTAAAAATATAATATTAATTTTTTATTTCTGTTTGTGTGTTTCTATAAAATTGGATAATTTTTTTATGAGTGAAATTAATGTATGATATATTAAGTGCAGGTATACATATTTTTTCAATATTTTAAATTAATGAATACATATTTAATATTTGATATATGTATATATATCAAGTTGAGGCAAGGCCGATGTCCACATGGACATGGAGGTAGAGGTTCTATTCATTATATGGGAACTCACTCATATGATCATGGTAAATGACTGGCTAAAAAGACCATGATTTTGCCTCTCATAGGCATTAAATAAATTTTTATGACTGTTGATGATTGTTTGAGCTCTTTCATGCTGGTTGATGATGATTAATACTGGCCTTATTACACATGTTCAAGACACCATTAGAGTTTCAGGGTTTTCTCCCTAGTGCTATTTTATTGTTTGGTAGTAACCTGGCTTTTGTTTTTGATCATGAAATTGACATAAAGACGTCACATGTGACACGAAGGCTGAGATAAGGGTTGAATCCTACAATATTATCTGACTAGGATGGTCTTTATGGCTTCCGATATTTTCATAATTGGTTGGTGTTGATGTCGTATAGATTTTATAGGATTTTTAGTGTCTGATTATTTGAAAGTGGATACCTATTATTTCTTCCACTTATTTAAAGTTGGAACAAGAGAAGAAAGTCTTGTTTTTGGGTGGAGTATCATACCACTATTGTTTATTTCTCCATGTGTAATGTTTTTGATGAACTTCTAAGCTATTGATGATGTGATGCATTTTTTTATAGCCAAAGCATGGTGTATATAGAGTTTAGTGAATATATTGCCTTTATTGGATGACATGTTGGTGAATCTATGCTGTTGATGTTGGGTACAAAAAGTTTACCAGGGTTAAACCTGAATGCATTATGACTTTTTCATTTTTCACTTTTACAGGTTTTGGGTTGTTGTGACCTGGAAGCTCAAAATAGTTACCGTGCTAAGTTTAGATTACTGATGTTTCCGTAATACCACCTGGGCATGGCCTGTTTACTCACTGGAGGGATGCATAGTTTGATAAAATAGATTCTTATGGGTTTCGTATGTTTGTGTACATTTCTTGGGCCTTTATCCATGTAATCCTCAAATTTGTACATTTGTGTTTTTGTTTTTAATAAACTTTTCTTGGTATCATGGGTTTGGTTTTCCAATTCCATGTTCACATTATTTGAAAAAAGAGTTTTTATTAAATTATAACTAATTATATGACATATATAATATATGTGAACACATATTTAGTATTATATAAACCATATTTATGTAAATTATATATATATATATATCAATATCAATATATATATTTATTAAATATGTTTTTAAATAATAATTTTTTTTATAAAATCACCTTATATAAGCACTAAAACATACACTAATAAAGGTCACTATCACTACCACATATTTTGTGATATTCGGTGCTGGCCTTTACCAATGATAAACAAAAATATCTCATAAAGGGAATATTTTTATTTTCATTCACAGAAAGCACTAATAAAGTTTAATTTTATCAATATTACAAAAATAACTAATAAAACTATATCCATTACCATCAATTTATTATAGCACTAATTATATTCACCCATTTATCAATGTTTTTTCATGGCTGTAAATTTGAAACCTTTGGGTTATTTAAATTCCTTGGCAACGTATAAGAATTCTTTTACAGGAAGAATCTTGAAGAAGGGATGTTCTGCTCATGTGGTGGAAAATCCAAAGTCTTTTGTTGAAAGATTAAGGATGGGACAGAAATCCCTTATCATAATACTTTCTTTTCCTAATGGGGAATATCTTTGGAATATTAATGATCTATTTCATCAGTTTTACTCTATCTGGGGATTCTTGTTCTGGTGGTGTGTCTCATTAGGCCGAGGCTCCTTCCACTACATTTTCACTTCATAAGAATCCAATTCTTGCATATGGAGTTTTGGATCTCTCTTTTTGAAGTCTAGATCTCTCCATCTTCAGGAATGGTCTCTTGATTTCATTGTATCTTGGGTGAAAAATTCCTTTCCAAAGGTATGTATTTTATAGTATGGTCTCAATCGGGTATTGTAGAATCCCAAGATCTTGCATGACATTTCCATAGAAGCTGGAACAAATATTGGTCTTGATAAAGAAAATGAGAATTTTCTCTTTGGCCATTATGATAGTCTTTTGGTTGAGGCTGATGTAAGTTCTACTTTAATTGACAAATTCACACTCTCTACCCCTCCTGATGATGTCCATATTTTGGTTGAATATGATAAGTGACCATATTTTTTTTAGACTACATGGTTGTTGGATACTATGTGGAGACTTTTAGGAAGAATATTCTCTATGAGGAATGTGGTGCTAAGGGTCGTCCTTCTAAAGATTTCTGAAAGAATACACGGGTAAAGAACCTAAAAATGAGAAACCATTTGACTGAGGGAAACCTTGGGAATTAAAGGTTAAATGATGACAAGCCTTCTAAAATCTGGGTTGATGTTGCTGAGGAAATTGAGACTTATATGGATCAGGTTTACTGACATGCACAACAAACTGTATCCCTGCCTAAGAATTACAACTCATTTAGAGATTCACTTATTCATGTATTGAATAAGAAGGAATCCGGTGAACTGGTTTTGTTCCCAATTACGACCCTAACTGTGGTTGCTGATACCAGTCAAGGAAACCTCAAGGATCATATTGTTTTAGATGATCAAACTATCTGAAAATCTGTTCTGATTTCCTAAGAAGGTGATCCTATGAGGAAACAATAGGCATCTGATGGTGGATCTATGGAAGAAGCAATGGATCCTCAATCCATTGATGTTGATGTAATGGGGAAACTTACTGATCGGCAAGTTGATCATGAGAATATGATCAAATCCCCTGTTAAATATAAAGAGAAGATGAAAAGTCATGACAATGATTTTTAATGAAAGGGTATGGAATATATTACCTATGATGTGATTGATCCACCCAAAAAAAGGGATAAAGGGTCTCAGTAAAGCCTCACGGAGAAAGACTTTTCTGATTTTGATATGGAAGAGCTGAGAGGGGCCTGACAATAAACTAAAACTTGACAGTGAGGTCGAAATCTAAAAAATAATGGTTGAGGGCATTGTTGTGATGATTTTATTGGTGGATGAGGACATGGAAGAAACACTTCTACAAGTTTTTCCTCTAAAGGAATCACTCTAGAGCATAAAAAGATTAGTGAGAAGTATTATGTGCTTTTCAATCAAAGTAACTCACAGTTAGAGTGAGAAATTGCTAACGATGATGAGGTCTGTGATCGTGATGACATACTTGCTCTTTATTTTTAGGCCTACTTTTTTGGATGTGGGCATGTATTGGTTTGACCACATCCATTTTCATTCCTCTTTAATATATTTTTTCTAATAAATTTCTTTTGGAGTGGGCTCTCCTGTCTCCTGAATCATTTGAGTATAAAATATTATCAAATTTATATTAGTCAAAATGAATAATAGTTTATTTATATACATTAATTAAAAAATGTGTATATAAATAAAATAATTATAATAAAACAATATTTTATTTCTACAATTATATAATATATAAGAGAATATATTTATTAAAATATTTATTTAAATTGATACTAAATAATTTAAAAAATATGTACATGTATAATTGTATGTATGTATGTGTATGTGTGTATATGTGTATATGTATGACTGTGTGTGTATATGTGTTTGTGTACATATGTATATCTATCATGTGTACATGTATGTATGTGCACAAGTCAGTTTATTTAATTTCATATTATTTATTATTTTTTAATATCTCTATATTTTTAGTATTTACTCTAATTATTCAATTTTTATATATATTTATTTTTAATATATATCTATTTTAATCTATTCGTCATTAATATACGTGTGTGTTTCTAATTTAATTTGATTTTTTTTAATTATGAATATTTTTTTAAATTATTTAATTTTATTTATTCATTTAAATATTAATACAACAATTATTATATATTCATTAATAATGTTAAGAATATATTTATAAAAATAGAGTTGTAAAAAAATATTTATAAATAAATAAATTTTTATTTAATTTTTTTATAATAAATATATTTATTAATTTTATTATTATATTTATTAATATATTTATATATATATTTATAAATATATAATAATATTTATAAATATATTTACATAATTATAAATGATAAATGATATATTTAAATAATATTAAAATTATAATAAATAAATTTCTTATATTTATATGTTTATATATTTGTATATTAATAAATAAATAAATATAATTATTTCTATATATTTATAATTATACACAAATATTTGTAAATATATTCATTTATAATTATAATTATAAATATATATCTATAATAAATTTATGAATGCATATTTATAATTATTTTAATATATTTATAATTATAAGAATTTATTTATTTTTAATTATATTAATTATTATATTAAATATTTATTTTCCATTTTCCAGTAGGTCTGTATCAATGCTAGAAAAGTGCTGATAAAGATGGATTTTATTAGTGATTACTATTTTAGTGCTGATAAAACCCATATTTATCAATGCTTTTTAGAAGCAATGATAAAACTCTTCATTGCCTTGTAAATCTAACCCTAAGCAAACCAATTATATTATGCCATTAAAGCTCTTGTGGAAATGAAACCTCGCCACTAATTTCCCTTACCGCCACTCTCCCTTACTGCTACTCTCCCTCACTACCGATCTCCCTCCCTCGCCACCACACACTCTCCCTCACCACCCCTCTCCCATGCTGCTGCACACTCTACCTCACTGCCGCTATCCCTACCTCATCTCCGTCCACTCTCCCTCACTATCCCTCATCGCTGCACACCCCCCATCACTCTTCCTCACCACCACACGCTATCCCCCTCATCCATGCACACTCACTGCCACACTCTCTCCCTTGACGCATATCTCCCTCATTATTTCACGCTCTCCCTCACTCTCTCTTAGATGATTAAAAACTTTCAAATCTCACAGCATGGGACTTTTTTTCTACCTTTCATGATATAAAAATTTTTAGTTCTTCTTTGGGTATTTTTATTTTTTTCTAAAGGATTTGAATAGTGCATCACCTCCCTTACATACCTGATATAACAGCACCATCACACACTACTTTGCTGTCACCAAGTTCACCTTAGAATTTATAAGGATGTGAATGTTTAGGTGACTGATAATTTTTATATGTGTCATTTTTTCACTGACATGTTTTGGTCACCAGGACTTTCCCAATCATTTAATCGTTCAGTAATTTTAGAGTGAGATCTTGGATTAAACTTCAAACGTGAGAGAGAAGAATCCAAATTCCAGCTATCCTTCCTACTCTCAAAGATTTAAATCATACAATAATGCCAATTTTTTACATTAATAAACAAAATAAACCCAATACTTTTAATATTTTCATTACCATGAACATATTTTGATCCCATTAGGAACTCATTATTTCATATTTTTCTTCATTTCCATCACTATTATCTTTATCACTTGTGAAGTAATATTCATTTACGTTTTAAATCAGCAACCCTACCTTTTATCTACATAATGTCTCAACTTCAGTATCATAATCACCATTTTCTTAGCATATAATTTTGACAATAAATGTATGTTGTTACGTTTTTATAAATTCTTATCCATTATCTATGAGAGAAAGTTTTGGTTGATATTTTTTTTTAATTTTATTCTTATGTGAACTTCTTGTCATATATTATTCATTTTCACATTCCTTTTTGTAAAAATTAAAAAAATGGTATTGAAAATTACTATATATATAGTGACCCTAGCCTTTTACACATATCATTACATGATTTTAAGCATAATAGAACACCATATTATAATCGAAGTATCATAAAGTCTAGTGTCTTGGAAGACTAGGTACATAAAACTGAAAACTTTGGACTAAATAAAACATTTCTTTATTTTATCTTCATAAAGATCTCCTAAATTCCATTTTGATCACAAATCTTCAAAGGTTTACCTGGGGAAATCATGAACAAAGGGATGAGCTAAAAATCCCAAAAAGGGAATAAACATAAGAACAAAGCTTTAGCAGATGCGTTAGAAGACCTGACATAATAATACAAAAAGGAATTGAACATATGAAATCGTAACATATAAAAATGGTATCACATATTCATAGAGTCATTGTAATGTGGCAGAAACATAAAATATGACTTTAACATGAGTCAAATCTCATTTCACATAGAGGAGCACATGTCAATGTTAATCACCAAGAACATTGCACATGGTAGTATGATTCAAGTCTAATCACTAAGACCATTGCACATAATTTCTCCTGATAATAAACTTTACCAAATTCATTAGAGAACTATCTGGGTGCACCCATAATAACATGTTCAGGAATATTATTTTCACATTCAAAATAATACATAATCAATAATACATAAACATAAGGGTTACCTGTGGAAACAAATTGGGTATCATATTCATGTCTTAAAGCATAAAAAATGGGTGCATCATAAAAGAGTCCATGAAGGAAAGGAATTAGATCATTCATGGACATTTATAAGGTATAATAGTCACATATCATGATAAGTTATGTCAATTTTATTTTATAACATGAAAAATGATCATTTAAGAAACTTTAGAATTAAAACATTTTAGTGCAGTTTAAGGGAAATATCAAAGATCACTTAAAAAAAGATAATAATATTTTATATAAAACTAGAAGAGGACCAAGAAGGTTTTAATATTAAAAATATTGGTTTTTTAAAAATAATTTTGTCTTATAATATATTATAGAGTGCAGTTGAAATTGGTTAAGAATTCTAGAAGTTCCCTTAAATAGGGTTGCTTATCAGGAAGTATTGAGGAGAGAACCACTAAAAACATGTATATACACAAAAGAGAATGATGAATAGACCCTGATTCATGAGTTTTTAGAATTTAAAAATAATTTATAATATGTATATAAAATGAAAAAATAACTTTATTTGGGTAAAAAGAAAGATATGGAAACCCTAACGAATAATGGAGGTTCGGGTAGAATCCCTTCTCTTCAGTCCGATAGTTTCCTTCAATTGATCTTAATGTCATGGATAACCAAATTAAATTCATTAATTAATATTTATGGATCCTATTCTGCATTTAATTAATTTATTATAACCTTATTAATTTTATCCATAAACTTTTTTATGGGTTAAGAGGTTCAATTTCATTGTTTGGGAGTGTTTGTTTCCTTGGTTTTTTAGGATTTGTTTACTTATATACATGTAAGGATAAACATGTAAGATGAGAATGGTTGTGAAAAATTAAAGATGTATGTTATTATTGAAAATATAGAAAATTACATGGTTATAAAATTCATTCGGTTATTTTGGGTGAAGATGAATCATTATATAGAACATTAATGATAACCGTCTTGGTTAATTGTTAGTTTCTTATCACATCGAACACATTTTTCCTTATAAATTAATATCATGTGTAACAAAAGATTTCAGAATATTAAATATGTTATAATAAATATATATTATAGTATGGTTCAACTATCAAAATGATTCATGACCAGAATTGAAGATGGTAATAGAAATTGAAAACCCATCATCCTAGAATGTGATAAATTAACACATATCAGATAATGTTTTAATTTCTAGTATAAAAGGATTCAAAAGGATAGATGATGATGAATTGATACATTATAAAAATAAAATTTTAGTAAATATAAGGTAATTTATTTATTATAACATTTGGATGAAAGTAGGCGAGGAAGGAAAAATAAACAAGGGAACTTGAAAGAAAATAAAAGAAATAAAAATAGGGATTTACCTCTTGAATATATATTCCATGAGAACCTATTTAGGGGAGAGGATTTGGTCTTTTTAAGAGACCAAGGGCTGATGTAAGTGTTAGAGGAGATTAGGGAGATATTTCAGTGGAATTTTTACTAGGCACAAGGTTTTATAGGTGTGAGGATAGGAGGTAAAGATGGGTGGTATTTATAGTGGAGGAGAGGAGGGGTTTCCCATTATTTTAGTCATTAATTAAATATTTTTTATCAAGACTATGGATAGTATTGATTATTTTGACAAAAAATATTAAATAGATCATGTTATTTTGAACCAATGTCCATTTACAGCATCCATGACTCAAGCATGATGCATAAATTTATTTATTTAGCATTTATTGCAAATGATCATATTTTACAATTCGCCTAAAAATTAAAGTATTTTGGACAAATCCCAAAAATTAATCCCAAACATTTTTCTATGTGTAGAATTAAAACATTAGTTCAATTTTATGAAAATAATTTTCTAGTTATATGAAATTTAATTTTCAATTAAAATCATAATTTACTTGAAAAATACAAATTTTAAAATTAAAAACGCTTTTCTAACATTTTGAAAAATTAATTAAGGTCTCTTAAAATTATATTTTAATCAAAAATCATAATAAAAATTATTTATGAATACATTTTATAAAAATAAATTATCTTCTAAATTATTAAATTAATCATAAAATTTTAATTAAATATACATGACTTACAAAAATACCAAAACTTAATTAATATTTTCTAAAATATTTACTTACTTATACAATGATAAAATTATATCATATTGTCACTTATAAGATTGATAAATTTTATTTATACTTTCATTGGTGAGGTTACTATTCAATTGGTCAGTTTACTATTTATTTGTGTCACATTACTATTCTAAAGGTGAGGCTAATATTTCATTGGTATAGGTTCCTTCACTTCTAGAGATACTGTTTATTTTACTCATTATTCATTTATAAGGTTTGTATTGTGTTCTATATGTAATATTATATTATTTTACTATAATAAATAATTATAATATGGTAATTTCATTAATAAAACATTGGGTCGTTACATTCTTCCCCCTTATGAAATTTCTCCCTTAAAATTTCATTTTACATTCTGAGTCATAAACATGTGTGGGTACTTTTCCTTAATTTCCTATTCCATTTCTAATACTACCTCTTCATACTTATGGTTCTACCATATTACATTGACTAGGTGAGTAGTCTTGTGGCATATAAATTTATCTCTATGATCTGAGATCTTCACTGGCTTCTACTCGTAAGAAAGATCATTCTCCAACTTTACCACCTTTGAAGAGAGTACATAAGAAGGGTCTGGTATGTACTTTCTTAAGAGGTATATATGGAATAAATCATGTAATTTAGACAATGTTGGTGGAAGTTATAGTTAATAGGCCATAACTCCAACATGATCAAAAATCTCAAAGGAGATGATGTATCTGGGACTTAGATTTTCTTTCTTCCAAAAACTCTTAACCTTCTTCCTTAGAGATATGTGGAGGAATACCATGTCTCCAACTTTGAAATCAAGGTCCCTTCGATGATTCTCTGCATAACTTTTCTGTTGACTTTAGGCTTCCTTGATGTGATGCTGAATGGTTTTCACCTTTTACACCATTTCTTAGACCATTTCAGGTCCTAGCATCTTATTCTCACCGACTTCATCCCAAATTGACACTGTTCTTCACCTTTTCCCATAAAGGACTTCCTATGGTGAGATTCAAATACTGTATTGGAAACTATTGTTGTAATAGAATTAGACCAGTGGAATATTTTGGTCCCACCCTCCTTTGAAGTCCATAGAACATGCTCTCAACATATCTTCCAATGTCTGAAGAGTTCGCTCTGATTTTTCATCAGTTTGAAGATGATAGGTCGTGCTAAAGTTCAAATTAGTGCTTGGATCATGTTGGAGACTTTTCCAGAACTACATGTTGAACCTCGGATCTCTATCGAATAAAATAGATAGTGGTAATCCATGCATAATTACCACCTCTTTGATATATATATGTGAAAGTTGATCCAATGAGAAGTCCTGTCAAATTGCGATAAAGTGACCTGTCTTTGTAAGATGATCCATAATGACCCATATTGCATTGTTTCCTCTAGATGTCCTTTGAAGTCCAGTGAAAAAATCCATGGTAATGTTTTCCCATATCCATGTTTGTATGGGAAGTTGTTTCATCAAGCCGTTATACTTTTGGCTTTCATCCTTCACCCGTTGAAAAACTGGGAACTCTAAGGAATATTCAACAATCTACTTCTAAATATTGTCCCACAAATAATTCTCTCAGAGATCTTGATACATCTTTTTTACTCCCTGGATGAATAGATAAGGTTGATATATGTGTATCATTCAGAATATCCTTCATTAACTATGGATTGTATGGTACACATAATCATGTCCCAAATATTACAACTCCATCCTTGTCAATCTTGAACTCAGAGGATTTACCATTTCTGATAGTTTCCAATATTTTTTAAATTTTTACATCTTTTAATTGAGCATCCTTTATTTTCACCCTAAGGTATGGTTGAGAAATAATTTGAGAAAGTATTGATTATGTAACTCCCTTAATGATTCCGATGTCCATCCTATGAAAATATAAGAATATTGTATCCTTTTCAATTCTCATAATTGATAAAGATGAATGATACTTTCTAATTGGTGCATCTAACACATTAATTTCCTTATCGAGATAGTAGTGGATTGAGAAGTCATAATCCATGATGAGCTCTAACCATCTTCGCTGAATCATATTAAGGTATTTCTATGAGAATATATATTTGAGACTCCTGTGATCAGTATATATCTCACACTTCTCTTCATAGAGATAATGCCCCCAGATTTTCAATTCAAAGATCAAACTGCAAACTCCAGATTATGTGTGAGATAGTTTTTCTCATGTATTTTCACCTTCTTTGAGGAGTAGGCTATCACATTATCATTTTGAACCATAATACAGCCTAATAACTTTTCTAAAGTATCACTATACTCCAAAAATATTTCTCCACTTATCAGGAGTGTGAGTACTGGTGCAGTGATAAGACTCTTTTTGATCTCTTTAAAGCTTTCCTCACATTCTTGAGTCAAGGATAAATTCACTACATACCATGTCAACTTGGTCATTGGGTTTTAAAATCATGATAAGTTATTCAAAAATCATTGATAATACCCTACTAGACACTTAAATATGTGGATCTCCATTATATATGTTAGCTTGGTCCGTTCTTCAATTGTCTTTGTCTTGGAAGGGTCCACATACATTCTTTTTCTAGTGATAACAAGCCCCAAGAATAATAATTCCTCCATCTAGAAGTCACATTTACTGTACTTTTCATAAAGTTTCTCCCGTCACAAATTCATCATCACAGTATTCAAATTTTCCTCATATTCATCCTTTATCTTGAAGTATATCAGAATATCATCATTAAAGACTACCACAAATTTGTCGAGGTAATCTCTAAATACTATATTCATTAAATCCATAAATATTTAAAGATCAGTAGTGATTTTTAAGGGAATCAATATGAACTTTTGGTGTCTATAACTTGTTCATAAGGTATTTTTGGAAATATCTTTATTCCTCACCTTTAATTGGTGATATTCTGACTGAATGTTCACCATAGAAAAATAACTAGCCCCATGTAGCAGATCAAGCAAGTCATCTATCTGAGGTAGGGGATACTTGTTCTTTATCATGATTTTATTGATCTAAGGATTGAGAGGACCAGTTTGGGATATGCCTAACACTGAGGGGGGGGGGGGGGTGAATCTGTGATGGGGAATTTTTAAACTAATTTATTCTTTTTATCCCTACACCTCTTTACTAGTTAGGATCTTGATTCTCTTATTCTCTTTTCCATGTTGCATGAAACAATATGAAATTGGTAAAAATACGCACACAATATTTTTACAAGGTTCACCACTCAATTAGAGCAGCTACATCCTTGGAATGTATGGTAATGACCAGTGCATGGATTCTCCACTATAATGTAGTAACTATTACCATGGTTGAATAGGAAAACTATCCGCTAGTCAGTATGGCTCCTTACACTTGGAGCTGGGATGAAAATAATTGCTTCCCAGTGTTCTCCCTATACTCATAGGGGGAAGGGAAAAAATCATCTTCCAACTTAAATGTATAGGATATACCCTTACTCTTACTGGTTCTTTATACTTCCAGTGTAGATAGTCTCCTATAGCATTTAGCTGGTTCTTTATGCTGCCTTTGAAGACAGTATTATCTCTATTAAAAGAGTTTGCAACACCAAAAGAATCTTCCACCTGTTGAGACATGTCGGATGCTACAATAATACTTTGTTATTACAAAACCTTCTTCTTCTCCTTGTTACGTACTTAGAATCTTGTAAGTTACCAACCTCTTTTTTCTCTATAGAAAACCTGTAAGATGCACAATCTTCTTCTTCCGCTTCTTCAATGAAAAACCATCTAAAATGAGACTTTATCTTCTTCACACTTTCTCTTTTAGTGAAAAACCAAATGCACTGAAATCCTCCTCTTCTTCTTGTTAAAATCACAATTTACCTTTATGATTGTTAAATCAATGAATTCCATCTCAACTTAGAATCATTATAGTTTACCAGAAGCTTCTAAGAACTTCTAGCACAACTCACAGCTTGTGCGCTATTCCCTACTTGTGCACCACCCAGCTTGCGCGCCTCTCTACTTTCATGCCAACAACTACTTGCACACCACAATTGTGTACAACTCAAAACTTGCACACCAATTTGGTCTTAGACACAACACACTTGTTTCACACAACTCCATACCTGCGTGCCTCTTACAACATGTGAACCACCCCTTAGTGACAAGAAATAAAATGTCTATAGGAAAAGGGTTTCAGTTATTTCTTAAACATTATTCCATCCACCATTTCACTCTAAGTCGACATGAGCATTGCTCGGTGTAGAAAACCATAGGATTTGATTTAGAAAACAAATCTATAAAAGGTGACACATTGTTACTTCCCCTTCAGGGCACTTTCACTCTTCTAATGTCTCTGATTGACTTAGTTACTCCCCCTTTGTAATATAATTTTTACTTTGAGTAACCAAGGATGAGAGGTTTAGAGATTACATACCTTTTCCAATGACATGATCCGCAGAATATCTTTAGAGTAATTTATTTTAATACCAACTAAAATTGATACTAATTAAGATACTGACTATGGAAGCATCTTCATTTGTCTCCCCCTCAAGAGAAACACTCATCATAATTTTCTTCAATAGTGTTCCTTTATTATATTTTTATTTGAATACCAATTGAATAATCTTCCAAGGATGTCAACTTATTCAACTTTTCTATCATATATTGATAGGACTCACAACTTCTTAGGTTCTCCCCCTAAGAGCTTGCTTCACCTTCAATTCCCTATAGTAGAAACATAAATACAATACACAAAACTATTTAATGGAATAAGGTGGATACTCCTTGATTAATCAACATAAATATCAAGGTTGAGATGTCTTTCTCAATAAAGATGCTATATTTTCTCCACTCCTCACACTTCTATAGTTGATCTTTATTTATGACTACGATTGTGTGGATATTATCAGTTCTTCCATTTATTTGTGTGTGAGCCTTCTTTCTTCATGATATTTCAAACCACTAGTATCTCCTAGTGAAACATTCATATTACCGAGTAATTAATCTTGAGCTGGAATCAATGTAATGAATTTTATATCCGTGTGACCAGCCTTGTTTCACCTCACACACATATCATTATTTAATTCATGTGGAATCTTCTTATTACTTTTTTCACTAGCCTTAGCTTGTGCATATTAATTTTTCCTCATTATTTCCAAATATTCTATCCAGATAACCAATAAGTCTTTTGGAACAGAGTCATCAAGATTGTATATTCTACATGGCTTCTTATGAGTGTCATATTTATTGGTAGTTCTTTTGGATACACCACCCTTGAACTTCTTGGATTTGGAATCCAAGGTCTTAGCACCTTTTATTGTTGAAATCTTTGTGGGATAATTTATTTTTACAACATTGTTGTGATTACTTCACAAGGATGCTTCTTAATTCCTAGCTAGATTTTGTGGTCTTCTTTTCTTATCATCTTTGAATACATATTGAGACAGACATTCACTAACCTTGTGACCAATTCCATTGCATAAATCATAGATGTTTTCAAGAATTCGAAATTTGTTTTCAGTATATATATTCTTATGGATATATAGATGTTGTTTCTTCCTCTCAATGTTGATACCCCTAAATATAGGCTTTCTATGTGCTTTTACATTTAAAGGATTGTACCAGCAATCCAATGCACAATTCCAAAATCTATTGCAGCACCAACATTGACCCGCAAATCTTGACTTCTTGATATCTTTTTTATTATATTGTTTGTATTTCTTCTTGATGTGTTGTGCTCTCTATGGGGAGTCATTTTCCAAATTCTTCATCCTATCCACCCTATTCTTGGTGGTTGGTTTCTTATCATCTTTCTTCATCCATACTTGATTGGAATTTTTCATCCAACCTGTACTTTTTGTAGAATTAGTTTTAGAAACATTAGTTGTGATTCCCCAAAACATATTTCTCATGTAATAGTAATATTATGGTTTTATTTTGTTTAATATACATGTTATCTAAACAAAACTTCGAAACTAAATACCAGTCATTTTATTTAAATAAAACAACAAAGTGTTTAAATTACAACAAGGTCAAAGGAAGACCTTAATAACCAAAAATACCTATTAAAAGACCTATTAGAATTATAGAAAGACCACCCAAAACAATAAAAACCCAAAGAAAATAATATATGTCTTTCAGATCCATCACAACAAACACTAGTATGGACAGATCCACTGCAACAACACTGTGCATCAGTGGAATGATGTGCACCATATTCTTTAATTGTCTTGAATTTGGGACACCCTAATGTATGGTTTTATAAGGCATCAACTTGACCTTTTACCCTCGGGTGACTGTTGAGTTCTTATGGTTATAATTATATCTGTTGGTCTTTTTGGTGGATTAATTAAAAATATCTAAGTATAATTTAGTTTTCCAAAATATTTAAGTTATGAATTGAAATTATAATAAAACCTCTTATTATAAACATTAAAAGGACAATGGTTTAATATTTTGAGCTACACTTAGTGTGATTTTAAAATGAGGTGAATATTTCAAACATATTTCAAATATTTCAAATGTCATGTAAATGTTTTCATTCATAATGTTTAAACATACGTTTTAATAAAAACTATGTCTTTGATATTTATAATACTAATATAATATTTTCTTAATGATGTATTAAAAATTAATTTATTACTTAGTGTTTTTTTAAAACATTAGAATTAAAAAACTAAAGAAAATATTTAGGTTATAATAGAGAAATCATAGCTTCAAGATACCTATATACATATATTTGTAAAACAAATTTTTATAACAAAAAAAACTAGTGTTTACTTTCTTAATATTTTGGGGAGTACCCACCTAACTGAGGGCCACCATGTGGCAGGCCCTCAAAGCCTTAATGGGATTCTCACCCATTACCCCCAGGAAATAGGCCAAGGGCAGTGCATACGCATGGTTCATGCTAGGTCTTGCAAGCAGGGGGCATAGCTACCCCTAAAGGTGCACAAGAGCACATACAAGGGGATCAGAGTGCGCCACCGTGTGGGGAGGCACAACAACATGGGTGGGAATAAGAGCATGCCCCTAGAATATGGTATGTGGAATTATTGGGAGGGGGAGGGAGTATTCTGAGCCTATGCACAAAGTCTTGGGCTTATAAAGAAGCATTGGGGGCTCCCACCGTTTAGATGTAGGAAAAAGAAAATCGTCTAGGATCGAATCCAGAATGTTGGATCATGTTATGTGCGATCTGGGCCATCTATTTTGATCTGGAATTTGATCATCAACATCCACGGGTATCCTCAACATTTTTTGTACACCATCGAATCTGGGGGAGATCTAATTTCAGCCGTTTGAGTAATTTTAAAACACCGCATCGAATCTGATCCATCTGATCTATCTCAGATCTAACCGCAACCATAAATCTCTTTTTAAATCACCCCATCACCTGTGGCCATATGATCTACATACAATTACATCCCAACATTTCATTATTTTCTATATTTTTCTCCCACACTATCTAATTCTTCTCTCACATGTGCTGAACCAGCGGGTCTTCCCACTTGTTCCTTTTCGCTTTACACCTCCGTGGCACCTCCCATCACCATCTGAGAGCTCCCTTGCACTCCTTATTTCCAAAAATACTTCCCCCGATCATTTAATAAACCGAATAGGACTTGGTTTTTCCACCAACAACATTAAAATATTTATTACGTTTTATGCATAATATAGTTTGTAAAAAATCTGCTGCACCCCAAGAACCCCTCGGTGCTTCCTCATCTCAAGCTTGTTGTAAGACTCCTTCAATGAATTCCCAAGCCTTTCCTATGCCTCAAACTAGGTAATGGAATATGTTGTCTTGTTTTTTTTGCATTGAAGGTATATATATACATACATACATACATATATAATCATATAAATGTATATTTAATGTTGCAGTTTAGATAAAATTATCTCTAATGCCTGGTTCTAGGTCTCCTGGATTTCAGGTTTAAGCATTATTATGAACATGAGGGTTTATATTACCCATGACAAACTTATTTATATAACTTTTATATATACAGTTATTTGTATATGTGTATATATGGTTAAGATTGTGACCTACCCATTCCCTTTTAATGGAGAGACCTTAACCCTACATAATGATATTAACCCCTTAAAATGCAGTGGTGTGTGTGATGTCGAGGTTCTATATGTGTATAAGTATATATAATTATATATATGAAAATTTTATATACAGTTTTATAATAAATTTATAAAGGTATTTAATAAACAAACTTTTATAATTAATGGCATGATTTTCATTTTACACACCTTTGATTAACTAATATTCCTAATGGTTTAAAAGCATGCAAGTGTCATTAAACAATAGTTTTGGATTCCTTTATATACACATAAATGGTCTTATATAATTATATGGTTTATTTAACCCACCTATTGGACCAGCTTTAAGACTTTCAACATTGAACTCCAATGATTAATTTATGTTTTTGATAAATAGGTAAGTGTCAATTAATTTTGGTGTAAGACCCTTATGTATACTCGGTTATACATAAAAGTTATATATATTTATATAAGAACATATAAGTTTTCTAATAAATAAACCTTTTAAATTTGACATTATGAGTTAAAATTTAGGGACTCTTATTAATTGATGTGTCCAATATATTTAAGTCATATGGGTGTTATTAGATTTTTCGTTTAAACCCTTTAATACATAATGTATTTTCGGTTTTATGAATATATGTGTATACAAATAAACTTTGATCCTAAATTTTATTTAGAACTTTCCAAGGATTTCTATGAAGGAATAAAACTTGTTGTTTTCGAAGTATGAGTTGTTTTTATATACAAATATTTATATAAACTCTTGTGTATAAATAGATTTTCAAAACACTAAACCCTAGTTTTGGATACTCCAAATATTATACTTTGGATGTGTTTAGTATCTATGGAGAATTCATGAGTATAATATTTAGGGTTTTCTACTCTTACATACTTGTGTATGAACCAATTATTTTCATATATATTAAATGGTATTAGTTATGGTTCAGTTTCATGATTTCCATTTTAAACATTATGTATACCCTTGTTATGTGTTATAATAAAGCATATTAGTAATAAATGTTTGAGCATCTTTGAGTTTAATACCCCACATGAAATATTTGCTTTATATTTTATTTAATTATGCATCCCGGTGAAATTCTAATATGCATTGATTAATAAAGTTTTAGAATTTAAGGTTATCATTTTATGTGACAAGGCTTGTATTTCTTTTGTGCATTAATTGTCATCACATATGCTATAATCTGCTTAACATACTTCTCATTTAATGACATAGCCATGAAGTTGACAGTTTTGTAATTAACACTTTTATGCCTGTTTCAATAAATATATGTAAATGTTAAAGAATGAAATTAAATTCTTGTGACCTTTTTTGGATTAAGTATTAAATTATATAAAGTCGTATGGGACACTTTGAATAATATAAATTGAGAAATTAAATATTCAAATTGGTATGGGAAATTTTGAATATACGACCCTATTTTCCATATATGGAATATAATAGACTCGGTATAACGGGTTGGGGACCGGTTAATTAAAGACCCTTGGTCCATCGATAGTTCTCATGAGACAATCAAGTCATGGAATAAGGCCATTGATATTTCAGGTTTTGAAACGAGGTCTTGACAGGGTCTGACATTATACATTCCCTCATTATGTCTATGATAATTAATTAACCAAGTGGATATTAGACTAGTATAAAATCCATGGTTAATAGCCTATACTTATGAGTATCATAATAATTAAATGCTTATGCCATTAAATTTTTTAAGCACTCAGATATTTTATTAGCCAGTTGTGGATTACAGTTAGTAGTGAAAGAAATTGAAGTTATTATTATTATGCACAACTATGATCATGTATTATTATGTTTTATAAATTTTTTACATGAATATTCACACGTCTTACCTATTAAAGTTGGAATGTCTTTTACTTATTACTCAGATTGAGAATGCCTATAATTGAATCATGTTTCCTTGTAATTCTATTAGTATTCTTTGAATTGTGCTCTTTTAATTCTTAGAAAAATATTATGTTATGTTACATGTGTTAAAACATTTCTTAATAAAATATTTCATGTAAAATTTTAAAGGAATATTTTCAAAAGGTTATAATTAGTATTTTATGTTTTTTAAAACCCGTTACAGGGAATTCGTATGCTCACCCTACATTTTTAAATAAAATTTTTCTGGTATCATTTTTTAGACGAAGAAGCATGTCAGAAGTGGATGGTTTCCCAGAACCGGAACCATAATGATCCTCTATGTGGGAAATGGTGTGTAAAATATCAGTGCATGATTTTTGTAAAAAATTACACATCATGTTTCAAGGAATTGGCTCTGGGTATTCTGGAGTTGATTTGTTACAGTTGGTATCCAAGGATTCAGTTTAGATAACTATGGAAAACCAGAAATGAACAAAAAAATTTACTTAAGCATTACTAATTATGATGTTTTATTAATTTCTAGATGGAAAAGAAATACTAGTCTTTTTTCTCTTCCTATTGATGCCCTAGAAACCATAGTTTCCATAGCTAGCCACAACAACTTTGTAAACTCTACACACATTCATATGACATGAAAACACCTCTACGACATGTCAAACTCTCCTCGTGTACTTCAACTCCACCGAGGAGCGGGTTTGGATTAAATTTTTATGATGAAAACACAATTTCCATCCTACACACCTCGGAGAAAGTACTATGTGGGGCTTTTTATATGCTCCACTGTAGGAGTAGGCATCCAGTCCCTCATGAATTTCCAAGAAGTTGTGGTAGCGGGTGACCTTCGTGCAACATATATGTATCAAATCTTATCTTATGGCCATTATGGTCAAGTAATAGATTTTGAAATCATTGAAAATGACGCCTTCTGTTCTATGTATAGACATCAAGTACATATTGATGTCTCTTGACTTTACACCCCTCATGTCTCAATCTAGAGACACCATAAGTGTACCCATGAGATTGAACCAGACTGCTCGGGTTGCATTTGGTTCAAGGAGGTCAAGAGTTTTGAATTTTTTTTGCGAATTAATATAACTAGAAACTAGGGAAACCATTAGTCCTTGGTGTTGTGTACCAGTTATTTTATGAAAATACAACTTGTTGTTTCTTCTTTCCTCTATCTTTTTAGAGTTTGTGCTTTTGGATGAGTTTCACTGAATGAACATTCATGATTTTTTTTATTTTCTAATGGAAGGACAGTCCCATATCTTATCTCTTCCTATTGAGGTACTATATTCCATTATGGTCAGAACCTATGTAGAAGAAAACCTCCACATTGAAAACCTTTAAAGAACATACAAACATATTTATAGGATATCAAATAGTCGAGACATTCTGTTCTCCTACCAAGGGAATGCCTATATCTACCACCATATATCCACTATTCAACTCACTAAGTATAGATGAAGGGGAAAGTACCATGAAGGTCTTTTCCTATGCTTCACTCTATCCCAAAACTTCATATACATGGTAAGATTTCAATAGGCGACCTTGGAGGGGAACCTTCACGCGACTTAAATGCACCAAATCATGAGATTCTGTTTGTATGACCACGTCTACAACATTGACATACTCAGACAAGAGATAGTTTGATGAGTTATTAGAGAGTTTTTCCATTTAGACATCTTTGACCTTTCTACCATTCAAACCTCCCTCTGGAATCCTGAGTGTACAATACATGAGTTTAACCCTTACTGTCCAAGGTGTGTCTTGGCTAGGTGAGCGGAAGAATTGAACACCAATTTGGGTATTCAGCTAGCCACACTTGAGGATCCTTCATGATAGAGGATTTGGTGAATAAAGTCAGAGTGTTTCTTTTTAGCATGGTCATATGAAATGAATTGCGAGGATGAAATTCTTTGTAGGGGGGATAATATTACTCCCCAGAACTTATTTATCATGTAATGGTAATATTATTGTTTTATTTTGTTTAATTTACATGTTATCTAAACAAAAATTGAAAACTAAATACCAATAATTTTATTTAAATAAAACACCAAAGTGTTTACATTACATAAAGGTCAAATAAAAACCATACTAACAAAAAATACCTTTTAAAATACCTATTATAATTATAGGGAGACCAACCAAAACAACAAAACCCCAAGAAGATAATATGGGTCTTTCAGATCTGTCACAACGAACATTAGTATGACCAGAGCCACTGCAACAACACTGAGCATCGGTGGAATGATGTGCAACATCTTCTTCAATTGTCTTGAATTTGGGACACCCTAATGTATGGTTTTATTAGGAATAAACTCAACCATTTCCCCTTGGGTGATTGTTGAGTTCTAACGGCTATAATTATAGTCGTTGGTCTTTTTTGTGGATTAATTAAAAATATCTAAGTATAATTTAGTTTTCCAGAATATTTAAGTTATGAATAGAAATGATAATAAAACCTCTTATTATGATCTTTAAAAGGACAATGGTTTAATATTTTGAGCTACACTTAGTGTGATTTTAAAATGAGGTAATGATTTCAAACATCTTTCAAATATTTCAAATGATATGTAAATGTTTTCATTCATAATGTTTTAATAGAGGTTTTTATTAAAACTATGTCTTTTTTTATAATACTAATATAATATTTTATTAATGATTTATTTTGAATTAATTTGTTACTTAGTGTTTTTTAAAACATTAGCATTTATACAACTAAGGAAAATATTTAGGTTATATTAGAGAAATCATAGCTTGAAGATACCTATATACATATATATGTAAAACCTATTTTTATAACAAAAAATAAATATTTACTTTTTCAAAATTTAGGGGAGTACCCACCTAGCTGAGGGCCACCTTGTGGAAGGACCTCAAAGCCTTGATGGGCTTCTCACCCTCTACCCCTGGCAATAGCCCAAGGAAAGTTCCCACACATTGTGTGTGCTATGTCTAGTCAGCAGGGGGCATAACAACCCCTAAGGGGGCACATGAGAGCACACAAGGGGATCAGAGCATGCCACCGTGCAAGGCGGCATGATGATGTGGGTGGGTGCAAGAGCATGACTGTAGAACCCGGTACGGGGTGGTAATAGTAGGGGAGGGATTATTATGTGCCTATTCCTAGAGTCTCAGGCTTATAAAGAAGCCGCATGGACTCCCTTCGGTTTTATGTGGGACAAAGAATATCAGCCAGGATCAAATCCAGACTGTTGGATCACATCACGTGCGATCTGGGCCATATATTTCAATCTGGCATTCGATCCTCAGTGGACGAGGGTATCCTCCCTGTTTTTGGTATGCCATTGTATTGGGGTGAGATCTAATCATATCCTTCCAATTAATTTTAAATCACCACGTCGAATCAGATCCATTAAATCTACCCCAGATCTAATCGCGACCATCTATCTATTTTTAAATCACCAAAACACCCGTGGCAGTTCGATCTACTTCCCCTTTAATCCCAGCTGTTCATTATTTTTTGGTTTTTTCTTTCGCACTGTCTTCTTCTTCTTCTGCATGCGCTGAACTCGCAGGTCTTCGCACTTGCCCCTTTTAGTTTTCCACATCTGTGACACCTCCCATCACCATCCGAGACCTCCCTTTCCCTCCTTTTTTCCACAATGACTTCCCCCAGTCATTTAATATTCCAAATGGGCATTAGTTTTTCCAGTAGTATCTTTAAAATATTCATTATGTTTTAGAAATAATATAATTTATAAACAATCTGGTCCACCATAAGAACCCCTCGGTTCTTCCCCCTCTCAAGCTTCTAGAAAGCCTCCTTAAACAAATTCCTAAGCCTCTCATCCTCCTCAAACTAGGTAAGAGAATATGATGCCTTTTTTTGTTGTGTTGAAGGTATATACATATATATGTAAACTCATATAAATATTTATATAACCTTATGGTTTAGATAAAATTATCTCTTATGCCATATTCTAGGTCTCCTAGATTTTGGGACTAAGCAGTAATATGAATATGATGGTTTATATTACCCATGAAAAACTTATTTATGTACCTTTTATATATATGGTTATTTTTATATATGTATAAATGGTTAAGAGTGTGACCTACCCATTTCCTTATAATGGAAAGACCTTTACCCTACATGATGATCTTAACCCCTTAATATGTAAGGGTGTGTGTGATGTTGAGGATCTATATGTGTATAAGTATACATAATTATATATAGGAAAAATTGTATATATGGTTTTATAATAAATGTATAATGGTATTTCATAAACAAACTTTTATAATTAATGGCATGATTTGAATTCTATACACCTTTTATTAACTAATATTCCAAATGGGTTAAAAGAATGCAAGTGTCAATAAACAATGGGTTGGGATTCATTTATATATAGATACATGTTCATATATAATTATATGGTTTATTTAACCCACCTATTGGACTAGTTTTAAGACTTTCAACATTGAAATCCAATGATTAATTTATGTTTTTGATAAACAGGTAAGTGTCGATTAATTTTGGTGTAAGACCCTTATGTATACTTGGTTATAAATGTATGTTATATATGTTTACATAAGTATATATATATATATATGTTTGTTTAATAAATAAACGTTTTAAATTTCACATTATGAGTTAAAATTTAGGGACACTAGTTAATTGATGTGTCCAATACATTTAAGTCAAATGGGTGTTATTATATTTTTGGTTTAAACCCTTTAATACATAATATATTTTTGGTTTTTTGAATATATGTGTATACATATAAACTTCAATATTCATTTTTATTTAGAATTTAAAAGGATTTATATGAAAGAATAAAACATTTTTTTTTTCAAAGTATGAGTGGTTTTTATATACAAATATTTATATACACCCTTGTGTATAAACAGATTTTCACAACACTAAAACCTAGTTTTGGATACTCCAAATATTATACTTTGGATGCATTTAGTATCTATAGAGAATTCATGAGTATAATATTTGGGGTTTGATACTCATACATACATGTGTATAAATAAATTATTTTCATATATATTAAATGGTATTAGTTATGGTTGAGTTTCATGCTTTCCATTTCAAACATTATATATACCCTTGTGATGTGTTATACCAAAGCATACCAGTAATAAATTTTTGAGCATCTATGAGTTTAATATCCACATGAAATATTTTCATTATATTTTAATTAATTATGAATCTAGGTGAAATTAAAATATGTATTGATTAATAATGTTTTAGAATTTAACTTCACCATTTTATGTGAATAGGCTTGTATTTCTTTTGTGCATTAGTTGTCATCATATATTCTAGAATCAGCTTAAAATAATTTCCATTTATTGAAATAGCCATGCAGTTGATAGTTTTTTAATTAACACTTATATGCCTGATTCACTAAATATATGTAAATGAAAAAGAACGAAATAAATTCTATTGACCTTTTGTGGATTAATTAATAAATTATTCAAAGTGGTATGGGACACTTTGAATAATATGAAACGAGAAATTAAATATTCAAAGTGCTATGGGAAATTTTGAATATATGACCCGATTTGGCATATGAGGAATGTAATAGACTTGGTATAATGGGTTGGGGACCAGTTAATGAAATCCCCTAGGTGCATTGATAGTTCTCATAAGACAATCAGGTCATGGCATGAGGCCATTGACATTTTAGGTCTTGATAGGGTCTGGCCTTATACATTCCCTCATTATGTGTATGATAATTAATTAACTAAGTGGATATTCGACTAGCACAATATCCATGGTTAAGAGCATGTACTTATGAGTATCAGAAGAAGTAAATGCTTATGGCATGGAATTTATTAAGCACTCAGTGATTTTATTTTCCAGTTACATCTTATAGTTAGTAGTGAAAGATATTGAATTTATTATTATTATGTGAAACTCTGATCATGTATTATTCTCTTTTATAAATTTTTTACATGTATATTCACATGTCTTACCTATTAAACTTGGAATGTATTTTACTTATTACTATAAATGAGAAAGCCTATAATTGAATCATGTTTCCTGGTAATTATATTAGTATGATTTGAATTTTGCACTTTTAATTCTTAGACAAACGTTAAGTTATGATACATTTGTTACAACCTTTCTTAAGAAAATGTTTTATGGAAAATTATAAAGTAATGTTTTTAAAAGATTATAATTGGTATATTATGTTTTTTTAAAACCATTTATTGGGAATTTGTATGCTCACCCTACTTTTTTAAATATAAATTTTAGGTATCAGCTTTTAGCTGAAGATGCATGTCAGAAGTGGGTGGTTTCCTAGAACCTGAACTTTAACAATCCTTTGTATGGGAATTTATGTGTAAAATATCAGTGCACATTTTTTGTAAAAATTTACACATCATTTTTCAAGGCACCAGCTCTGGATATTCTAGAGTCAGGTTGTTACATTAGTAGAAGATGATATGGATTGTACCTTAACTTTATCATCTTCTTATGATAGATCATTGAATGAGGCCGTGATCTTTTTATCACATGTTGGAGTTATTTTGATAGTATAATTCCCCAATGAACATTGAGTACCAGAAGAAACTATTTCCTTCTTTTGTGAAGTCTCAATAAGCGTATTCTTTAGATTTTTCAACCGAGCTTCCAATTCTAGACATTTCATGTTGAGGATGACTTTTTGATCTTCAATCATAACCACCTTCTCTTCACAAGCCTTCTTCATTATTTGAAATTTATCCTCATGAAACTTCACTTTGTTTTGTAACAAAGAGTCAAGTTCCTTGAAATTCATGAAAGTTTCTTTCAAATGTATACTAATGAACTTAGTGCCCTTTATCATCTCATTTTAAAGTGCATGGAACTTCTCTTCCAGAGTCTTATTGACTCAATCTTTCTCCTCAACTTCTGTGATCCATTTTGAGGAACTTATTTAAAATTCCCTATTTGTTTCTTCAAAGGCTACAACCTGTCTGGAGAGCTTTAAAAATTCAATATTTCTTTCTATAATCCTTTTTCTAAAACATCATTTTGTTATTCTATCTGAGTAATATCTTCCTGCATATATTGAAATACTCCATAGACAAGGGTTGCACTTTCTTCTGGAATGCTATGCAGAATCATTCTTAATCTATCAAATGATAATTATTGAGAGGGTTTAGATTGATCATAACCACTTGTTCTAGTATTTTCATCATGAGAATAATTTTAAAATTTACTAACACATACCTTACGATCACTTTAGGTAGGAAGGTTATCCATCTTCTTGGTGGAAAATTGAGACACCTTCTCATTACTTTCCAAATCTGATGTGTCTTTATTATTAGAAAGGTATATAGAACCAAACACTTCCTCTTCTTTAGATAATAGGGACTTATTCTTCAAAATTATCTTATTATTATTTTTCCTTTTCATCATCATCTTTGTAGAAATGGTTTTTTTCTCAGAGACATTTGGATCTTCACTGAAACTGAACTTCATTGATAACTCAGGAAAGAAACTCAACTCATCAAAAGAGAATAAATTCACTACAGATAATCCAATAGAAGTGAACCTGTACCTATGATACCAATTGAGCGCACCAGTTTGGGATATGTCTAACACTGAGAGGGGGGATGAATCAGTATTGGGGAATTTTTAAACCAATTTTTTCATTTTATCCCTATACCCCTTGACATGTTAGTATCTTGATTATCTTATTCAATTTTCCCTGTCACATGCAATAATATGAAAGTAGTAAAAATATTAACACAATATTTTTACAGGGTTCACCACTCAATAAGATAATATATGTCCTTACCATGTATAATAATGAACAGTTCACATATTCTCCACTATAATATAGTAACTGTTATAGCGGTTGACTGGGAAAACTATTTGATAGTTAGTGTGTCTCTTTACAATTGGAGGAGGGAAGGAAATAATCACTTACTAGTGTTTCTCCCTACACTCAGAGAGGGGAAGGGAAAAAAATACTCTTCTAACTTTCAATGAGTAGGATATACCCTTACACTCGCTGGTTCTTTATACTGGCCATGTAGACAGTCTCTTTCAGCCTCTAGCTAGTTCTTTATACTAATTCTAAATGTAGTCTTCTCCCTGTTAAAAGAGATAAAAACACTAAAAGAATCTTCAACCTATGGAGACATGTTGGATGCTACAGTGATACGTTGTTATTACACAAACTTCTTCTTCTCCTTGTTACTTTCTTAGCAGCATGAAAGTATCCAACCTTTTATTTCTCTATAGAAAACCTATAAGTTGCACACTCTTCTTCTTCTTCTGATTCTTTAATGGAAAATCAGCTACACTAAAACCTACACTTCTTCACACTTCTCTTTTAGTGAAAAACCAACTGAACTGAACTATTCTGTTGGGTCGGAAGAAAAGCGAGAATAGATGGCAAGAGGGGGGGTGAATTGCCTTTTAAAAAATTATTAACAATTTAAAATCAAAGTAAAGAATGCAGCGGAAATAAAGAGGCAAGACACACAAAATTGATAACGGAGTTCGGCCAAAAACCCGGCCTACGTCTCCGCTCCCAACTCAACCGTTGAGAGATTCCTACCGCTTGCTTTTCAATGGTTTTAGCAAGAAACCCACTAGGCTTTGAGGTAGCACTAGGACCTATTACAGCTTGCTTTTTGTGGTTTAGCAAGAACCCACTTGCTTTTAATGGAATAGCAAGAACCCACTAGCCTTTTTAACGGGTGAAGGCTAGCTCACCGAAACACAAGCCTTTTAAAAGGAAAGGCTTGAAGAAACCTCTTCACACCTTAGTGGTGGTGTGAAACCCAAAAGAAAGGGGGATGAGAAAAGGGTTGGGGTTTGTAGGCACAAACCCAATTTTAAGCTCAAAATAATAAATACAAGAAAAACCGTATTGGAGGAAGACTTGGGCGCCTTTGATTGAATGGAGATGTTGAAGGCCGCTTCCAAGCTTCTTGGGTGGAGCTCCTTGGATGTGGAAGTTGTTGGAGCACTTGAGGTTCCTTTGAAGGAAGTTGCCGGAGGTTGGCCAAATGATACAAAATGTGTACGGTGGCTTTGTATTAGTTCCGGTAGGTGTCCGGGGCTTCCTTGGCCTTTATTTATAGGCATGGAACCCTTGGGGAGGCTTCGGAGCCGTTGGAGAGGCTAAAAGAGCCGTTGGGAGCCAAGTGGGCCAGCCTGGTCAAACTGCAACGGCTAGTTTGACTGGGCCCACCGGCTGGCCGGTATAGTCCCACCGGTTGGCCGGTGTTTGCAAAATGGCATAGGATTCCTGTCCAGGGGCCACCGGCTGACCGGTGCCAGAGCCACCGGCTGGCCGGTGGCAAGACAGTAGCTGGAACTGTTGGGAGAGGGTTCCACCGGCTGGCCGGTGCTGAGGCCACCGGCTGACCGGTGGTGAGGCAGTGGCTCCCCTTTGAGTGCAGGTGCCACCGGCTGGCCGGTGGTCAAGCCACTGGCTGACCGGTGGTGAGGCAGTGGCTCTGTCTTCTGCCCAGGGTCCATCGGTCGACCGGTGGTGAAGCCACCGGTTGGCCGGTGGACTGAATTTCAGTCCAGATTGGCTTTTTGCCTTCTTGGCCTTCTTGGCCCAATTCCGTGGCCACCTGAAATGATTCCTATCATCCAAAAACACTTGAAAAAGTATTAGATAAATATGAGGGGGATTGTGATCATGAAAATAAAACCTTGAGGGGTTCGAGAGGTACAACAATCTCCCCCTATTTTGATGATCACAATCACCGAAACAAACAATTAAAAATACTGAAATTGAAAGGAAATGCAAAGCATGATGAAAAGGATTCTCCCCCAATCAATCAAGAAAATTCTCCCCCTTTGTGATTATCAAAATAGCTTGGGGCATACAACTTGATTGAGGGAATTCTTTGAAAAACAAGAGATGGGATTTGAAAATCAATTGAAATTTTGGAAATTGAAAGATTTGAATCAAAATATGAATAACAGTTTGAATTGAAAGTTTTGAATCAAAAATTGAATTTTGAAATGAAAGTTTTGATACCAAGTGTTGAATTTGAAAGTTTGAATCGAAAATTGAATAAAAAATTTGAAATGAAAATTTTGAATGAAAATTTTAAATTCACAAAAAAGGCTTAAAAGAACCTAACTCCCCCTAAATAAAAACAATGAATCACTGGGGAGAGGGATTTTGAAAAGAGACAATTTTGGGCCCTGAAAGACTCGCTAAGAGGGATTTTTCAATCCACACTTGCCTTGTAGCGGGTCTTCTCCTATAGAATTCATCCGAATAAAAAATCGATTTGGGCCTACCGTACCGGGCATTTTTGCAATTACATTCATATATCATGTGCCCGGGTTTTTTACAATAATTACAAAATTTAAATTCGGAGCTCCCCCTTACAAAAACAGTTGGAGCATGGGAGGAGGAAGCTTGGTTGGTGTAGCCAAGTCCATTGGTGGTTCTAGATACTCGTTGAGAACCTAAGAGTTTGGACAAATTTTGTTCACCTTGGGTGAACTTGGCTAGGGTCTCTCTTAGATCTTTGATGGTTGATTCCAAAGAATCAACATTGGGAAAATTTTGGATTTTTAGGGAGAGTTCCTCCTTCTCTTTAAGAAGTTGTTCTTTTTCGGAGGAAAGCTTTTTGAAATTCTTTTTTAAAGCAACAAATTTTGAAGAGAGTTCATGAAAACCATTTTCAAGTTGGTCTCTAGCATGTTGGAGTTCTTCATATGACAAATGATTAAAAGAATTTGAATTTGAAGAACAAGAGGAGGAGGAAGAGGAAGAGGATGATGATACCTCATGTTTTGCCATTAGGCATTTTTTACCTTGGTCGCTCGAGGAGAAGGAGGAGAATGAAGAGGTGGAGCTATCACTCCATGTTGCTTTTGAAGCCTTCTTCTTCTCCTTTTTCTTGGCCCTTTTCTTGTGGAGTGGGCAATTGGGCACGGATTTTGCATCGGGTTCTTTCTTTTGAGCGGTTTCTTGCTTTTGAGCCATGCTAGTACCTTCATGGGTTAGCTCTAAATATTTCCAAATATCATAAGAGGTAGTGCAAGAAGAAATACAATCAAAAACATTACGGTCTAAGCCACAATGAAGAGCATTCATGGCTTTGCCATCAAGCTCAAAATTTGCAATATCATTGGGGGTCCATTTAGACTCATCGGGAGAGGAGAGGGAAAATCCTTGCATAACAATTCTATAAATTGGATAGCCAATACTTTTAAGAAATGTGGCCATGCGGGTTTTCCAAAAACTATAATCGGTTCCATCAAAGAATGGAGCACGATCCAAAGAAAATCCTTCGGGGGATTGAGAGGAAGAAGCGGTAGAAGCCATAAAAAAAAAATAGGATCTTTAATTTGAAACCGGGTTAGGGAATTATTCAAATACGTGCTCTGATACCAATTGTTGGGTCGGAAAAAAGACGGAAAGGATGGCAAGAGGGGGGGT
Source organism: Viscum album (assembly GCA_963277665.1). NCBI lineage: Eukaryota > Viridiplantae > Streptophyta > Magnoliopsida > Santalales > Viscaceae > Viscum > Viscum album. The sequence goes on along the minus strand of OY728135.1, from coordinate 1,538,882,811 downwards.
GAATTTCCTTTTAAAAAATGATTAACAATTTAAAATCAAAGTAAAGAATGTAGCGGAAATAAAGAGGCAAGACACACAAAATTGATAACGGAGTTCGGCCAAAAACCCGGCCTACGTCTCCGCTCCCAACTCAACCGTTGAGAGATTCCTACCGCTTGCTTTTCAATGGTTTTAGCAAGAAACCCACTAGGCTTTGAGGTAGTACTAGGACCTATTACTGCTTGCTTTTTGTGGTTTAGCAAGAACCCACTTGCTTTTAATGGAATAGCAAGAACCCACTAGCCTTTTTAACGGGTGAAGGCTAGCTCACCGAAACACAAGCCTTTTAAAAGGAAAGGCTTGAAGAAACCTCTTCACACCTTAGTGGTGGTGTGAAACCCAAAAGAAAGGGGGATGAGAAAAGGGTTGGGGTTTGTAGGCACAAACCCAATTTTAAGCTCAAAATAATAAATACAAGAAAAACCGTATTGGAGGAAGACTTGGGCGCCTTTGATTGAATGGAGATGTTGAAGGCCGCTTCCAAGCTTCTTGGGTGGAGCTCCTTGGATGTGGAAGTTGTTGGAGCACTTGAGGTTCCTTTGAAGGAAGTTGCCGGAGGTTGGCCAAATGATACAAAATGTGTACGGTGGCTTTGTATTAGTTCCGGTAGGTGTCCGGGGCTTCCTTGGCCTTTATTTATAGGCATGGAACCCTTGGGGAGGCATCGGAGCCGTTGGAGAGGCTAAAAGAGCCGTTGGGAGCCAAGTGGGCCAGCCTGGTCAAACTGCAACGGCTAGTTTGACTGGGCCCACCGGCTGGCCGGTACAGTCCCACCGGTTGGCCGGTGTTTGCAAAATGGCATAGGATTCCTGTCCAGGGGCCACCGACTGACCGGTGCCAGAGCCACCGGCTGGCCGGTGGCAAGACAGTAGCTGGCACTGTTGGGAGAGGGTTCCACCGGCTGGCCGGTGCTGAGGCCACCGGCTGGCCGGTGCTGAGGCCACCGGCTGGCCGGTGCTGAGGCCACCGGCGGACCGGTGGTGAGGCAGTGGCTCCCCTTTGAGTGCAGGTGCCACCGGCTGGCTGGTGGTCAAGCCACCGGCTGACCGGTGGTGAGGCAGTGGCTCTGTCTTCTGCCCAGGGTCCATCGGTCGACCGGTGGTGAAGCCACCGGTTGGCCGGTGGACTGAATTTCAGTCCAGATTGGCTTTTTGCCTTCTTGGCCTTCTTGGCCCAATTCCGTGGCCACCTGAAATGATTCCTATCATCCAAAAACACTTGAAAAAGTATTAGATAAATATGAGGGTGATTGTGATCATGAAAATAAAACCTTGAGGGGTTCGAGAGGTACAACATATTCTTCTTATTCATGAAATAATCACAAGTTCTCTTTGTGATTGGTAAATAAATGAATCCCAGATCAACTTATCATCATCAAAATTGACCAGAAGATGGTAAGAACTTCTTGAACAACTCACAGATTGCATGCCAATCCCTGCTTGTGCACCACCCTGCTTGCGTGCCTCCCTGCTTTCACGCCACCAAATAATTGTGCACCACAATTTTTCACAACTCACAATTTGCGTGCCACTCTAGTATTAGACACAACACATTTTTTTCACACAAGTCCCTTCTTTCAAACCTCTTAAAACTTGCGCGCCACTTTTGCTTGCACTCCACTTCGCTTGGGCGCCTCCCTACTGGCGTGCCTTATGAATAATTCCCGACTTGCATGAAACTTCATCTTACACACCAATTTCTACTACTTGAACAATTAGAGGTAAAATTTTCTCTTATGTTTTAAACTTAGATTAATGATGAGGGTAGCTATATATTTATATGCATTTTGGTGACCCTGCACATGGGGCATACAATTCATCTTGTGCGCAGCTCCATCACTGGCGTGCCACTCCATCACTTGTGCATGACTTAATCACTTGTCTGCCACCCCTTCACTTACATGTCACTTACTTTCCTTTTTCATATTTTGATGTGATGACATTAAAATATTACTTGCTCTCAACATATAATTGTGCGCCACTTATACTTTCACACCACACTTGCAGGCCAATTATACTTGTGCGCCACACTTGTGTGCCAATGTTTAACTTGCACACCAATTTCATTACTTTGTTATATTTTGATGTGTTGATCTTGAAATATGAATTACGTGCAACATATACTTTCATTCCACTTATACTTGTGTGCCACACTTGCATGCCACATATACTTGGGTGCCACATATACTTGTGTGCCACTTTCTTTCCTTTTCCAAAAACACTTTTTTACTCCCCTATCCTTCATAAGGCTTTCATCATAGTTCCAAACCCATGCACAACTTCATGTCTTCTCTTCATCTTTAACAATCATCCTTCTTTATTCTTATGCTCTTTTGAATATGAATTTCAAATTACTTCTTCATCCTTAATTCTTCATCATCAATTCCTTTTTGGAGTGTTAATTACAAATAACTCCATTCATCTCTCTTCATCCAAAAGTGGAGGCTTTAGGCTTCTTCAAACACCTTCAATGTTGTAGACAATGTATCACCTTTGATACATGTATTTAAAACATTAATAATAGTGAAAAAATTTTCCGATTTCAAGGAAATGTGTAAAACATAATCTTATTAGAATTCAAAGACCTTCCATACTCTCTCTTCTTCTTCAACCATAATTCTCTACTTCATGAAAATCATATGATGGTTTAAATAAGTAAGCTCTTGCATGGTTATCATACAATCATGAAGCATTGTATGGTCTTATTGAAATCCTCATTCTTCTCTAATCATCCTAATATAGATGATACTTCTCCATTCTTTATTATTGTAAATAATATGTCACCTTTGACATAAGTTCTTTGAATGCAGGATCAGTTCAACAATTGTCTGAATTGCATTCTCTATTAACTATGGAGACATTTTTCATCTCTTTCTCTATTTTGATTGGCATTGAAAAATATTGAAAACAAATACAATATTCATACAAAAAGAGTTCCCAAAAATGATAATCAATGCATACTAGAATTGATGCATCTATATTCTTAACAAATAGGACTAGCTCAGTGCATGGTGAAGCACTCATGCATATAAAACCCTTCTCTAGATTATTATATATTTACTTATTCAACTCTTCCAGCTCATCAGTGGACATTTTATAAGGTGTATTTGATATAGGTAGGGATCTAGGAATAATTTCAATTAAGAACTCAACCTATCAATCAGAAGTAAGACCATGTAATTCTTCCGAGAATAAATCAATGTAATCCCTCATGATGGGCATATCATTGAAAAGTATCATATCCTTTGTCTCAATCATTTGATAAATATATGATTTATCAAAATGAAACATTATCCACACTTAATATGATGATTCTAAAAAAGATTCATCTTCCTCCTTACACTTGTATAGGATTGAAGGATACTCTTGGATGTGAAGATTGATCTCCCTTTCTCGAAATTTAATGTTGGATTGGTATAAATATTTCCTATCCATGACCAAAATATCATTGAATTCTACTAGTGATAGTATGAAAATATTTTCAAGGAGGTTCAGTCCACACATGTTAATTAGGGAGGAGTTATATACTTTGGATGAAATAATTGAACCATTTTATATTATCACATATTACTCAATCTTCCAATTTTTAGGTGGTGTTTGAATTGTTCTACTAAACATGAATGATATGAAAGATGTGTAGCACCAGAATCAAATAGTACATTCTCCATTCTTGAATGAATAACTAGCATACCTCCCACCACATCATTTTACTGCCCCACCTAAGTAGTAGTGATATCATAATCCCTTACTTGTTTCATTTGAGGTTGTTTTTAATTGCCTATGACAACCCTTGGATTATGTAAATTGTTCAAATAATGAACATGTTCTTTTCAGTTAAAACACTACACTACTGGCTGAGCATTAATATGAACATTCCTTTATTCTTCCACATTAGTTGGATTCTTCATATCCCTTCAACATTTTTTAGCCATATGTCCCATTCGTCCACATTTTAATCAATTCCTGGTTCCCTTTAGATAGTTCCAAGGATTATTCTTCCCATAATTTTAATATGGGGGACGTTCAATCTTCTTTCCATCATGGGATTTATATTCCAATACACCCATATTAGACTCCATTTTCTACTTTTTGTCACTGGATACACGATACCATTGAGATATCCATTTCAACTTTGAGGAAAAAACTGACAATATCTTAATTTTTATTGATGTCTCAAATCACCAAAATTTTTTGTAGACTTGGATTTAGTCCACTAAAGAATTGATCCAACTTGCCTTCAGTTTTCATGACAAAGATGGAGGTATATCTTGAAAGCCTTGTGAAGTTTTCTTCATATTCCCCAATGGAATCATCTTCCCTCTACTAGAGTCTAAGTTGCTTTCTTTTTATCTTGAGATAAAAGGTTTGGGGAAAATATTTATTGAAAAACATTTTCTTCAATTCCTACCAATCCATGTAATCAATTCCCTCCCAAGACTTTGTATTCTTGATCAGTTTCTACCACTGATCAGCTTCCCCATCAAAACGATAGACCGCCAGTACAATTTTCTATTCTTATGAGATTTGGAGGAAAGAGAATATCTTTCCAATGGAGTTAATCCACTATTAAATGAAGAAGGGATCAGAGGATACACTAAACATGGGAGGCCTTTGCTTCATGAAGGATTAGACATAAAAATTCTCTACCCTTGGAGGAGGAGGGAGTTCCACATTATTCAAGTTATCATTAATAAATCATTCCAGTTGATAAAGTAATGTCATAAAGTTTTGATCACCCATTACCATCATATCAGGCATATCATTAGGAAAAGCATCACATTTCCTATAACATTGATTTTTGTCACATGTTCTTATATTTCCCTCCATTAACTAAAAAAAAGAATGTACAATTAGGGGGCTTGAATACTTAACTTATACGACTAAAAATAGAAAACTTTAAATATAAAAGGATAAAATCTTAAAGGAAAAGTATATCCTAACTTGTGATTCCCTAGGTATAGATCTTGGTTATCCATGATTAGTTTCATAACATATATTCTTATGGGATTATTTTTTTTATTCCCTTAATAATGTTTCATACTAATCTTGTGAATTTACGAAGCATATCTCCTAGAAGTGTCAAACTAAGAGTGTATCATGGTCCATTATCATGCACTGGTTCCTTTTAGAGTCTAGATAAAAGTGGGGTTTTTGGGTGTTACCCTTAGATACATCCATGCGAGAGCCACATCCACTTGTTCGTATCCTAACATGGATATATTTTCTTGATAAACCACTTACTCTATTCTTACCAAAAGATATGAATGTTTTCTTATACTTAGTCTCATCCCTAAGTTTCCTAAAAAAGTGATATATTCCTAATATCCAAAAATAAATAAACCTCCCAATGATACCAACTATAGTGACCCTATCATTTTACAGATATCATTACATTATTTTAATCATAATAAAACCTCATATTAAAATCCATGGACCATAAGGTCTAGTTTCTTAGAAGACTAGGTATATAAAACTGAAAACATGAGAATAAATAAAACTTTTATTTATTTATTTTTCATAAATATCTACTAAAATTAATTGTGCTCATAAATCTTCATAGAATAACCTGCGGATAATATGAACAATGGGATGAGCTAAAAAGTACAATAAGGGAATAAACAAAAGAATAAAGTTTTAGCACATGGGGTAGAATCCATGACATAATGATATAAAAAGCCATGGAACATATGGAATCATAACACATAAACATGGGATAATATTAACATAGAGTCATAATAATGTAAAATAAAAATAAAACATGAATTTATCATGATTCAAGTCTTGTTTCACATAGAGGAGCACAAGTCAATGTTAACCACCAAAACTGTTTCACACAGTAACACGATTCAAGTCTAACCACCAAGACCATTTCACATAACATCTCATGTGACTACAATTTTACCAATGCATTGGAGATATATCTGAGAACACCCATTATAAAATGTTCATGAATATTATTTCCACATACATAATTATTCTTAATCATTTATACATAAACATAAGGGTTGCCTGTGGAAATAATTGGGTATCATATTCTTGTTATAAAGAATAAAAAATGGGTGTATCATAAAAGTGTCAATGTAGAAAATAAATTAGATAATTAATGGATATTAATAAGGTATAATAGGAATACAAAACTATAAGTGATTTCAATATTTAGTGATAACATGAAAAAAGAACATTTAAGAAACTTTAGAATTAGAAAATCTTAATGAGGTTTAATAAAAATATCAAAGATAACTTAAAAGGGAGAAGGGAATAATCTTTTATATAAAAAAATAAGTGAAAAAAGAATGTTTTCATAATAAAAAGAGTGGTTTTATAAAAATAATTGAGTACTAGAATAGATTATATAGTTCACTTGAAATTTGGTAAGAATTCAGGAAGTTCCCTTAAACAGGTTTGCTTATCGGGAAGTATTGAGGAGGGAACCACTTGAAAAAATTTATATACCTGAAAGAGAATGATGAATGAACCTTGATTCATGATTTTAGAGCATGTAAAAATCATTTATAATATGTACATAAAAATAACATATAACTTTATTTGGGTAAAATGAAATATATAGCAACCCTAAAGAATAATGGAGGTTCAGGTAGAATCTGGTACCTTAAGTCTATTGGTGTCCTTTAATTGAGATTAATGTCTTGTATAACCAAATTAAATTCATTAATTAATATTTTCAAAACTTATTATTCATGTAATTGATTTATGATAACCCTATTATGTTAATTCATGACTTTTTAATGGGTTAATAGGTTCAATTTAATTGTTTGGGAGTGTTTGTTTCCTTGGTTTTCATGACTGGTTTACTTATATACATGTAAGAATAGACATATAAGTTGGGAATGGTTGTATGGAATTAAAGTTGTATGTTATTATATAACATCCATAAGATTAAATTTTTATAAAATTAATTTGGTTATTTTAAGTGAAGAAGAATCATTGTGTAAAACTTTAATGATAAATATTTTTGTTAATTGGCAGTTTATGATCACATCGAACACATTTTGATTTGTAAATTAATATCATGTGTAAAAAAATATTTCAAAATGTTAAATAAGTTATAATACATTTATTATAGTTTTTTTCAACCATAAAAATGGTTTCATGACCAGAATTGAAGAGGGTAATATAAATTGAAAACCCACCATCCTTAAATGTGATAAATTAACACATCTCGGATGGTGTTTTCACTGCTATTATAAAAAGAGGGGAAAGAAGAGATGATGATAAATTATTTCATTATATTAAAGAAATTACAGTACATTTAAGGTATTAGAGTTATCAAAAAAATTGGATGAAATTTGGTGAGGAAATAAAAATAAAAGATCCTAATAGAAAATAAAAGAAATGAAAAGTGAAATTTACCTCTTGAATATATATTCCTTGAGAACCTCTTTAGGGGAGAGGATTTGTTATTTTGAAGAGAAAAAGGGACATTGAAAGTGGGATAGGGGTTTAGGGAGAAATATGAGCAGAATTTGGACTTGGAACAAGGCTTGAGAGCTGTGAGAAGAGGAGGTAAAGAGGGATGGTATTTATAGTGGAGGAGAGGAGTTTCCCATTTTTGTAATCGTTAATTTAATATTTTTTCTCAAGAATATGAATAGTCATGATTCTTGTTACCAAAAAATAATAAGGAGATCAGGTGAGTTCAAAAAAACGGGAATTTACATCATGCATGAATCAAGCATGTTGCAGAAATTCATTTATTTATCATTTATCGTAAATTATCATATTTTACTATTCACCAAAAATTTATGTATTTTAGAAAAATACCAAAAATACACTCCAACTATTTTTTGACATTTAGAATTCCAAAATCAACTCTATTTTATGAAAATAATTTTCTAAATATGTCAAATTTAAATTTTAATTAAAATTATAATTTACTTGAAAAATACAAATTTAAAATTTAAAACTGCTTTTCAAACACTTTAAAAAATTAATTAAGGTATCTTAAAATTATATTATCATCATATGTCGTCAAAATAATTATTTATGAATACATTTTAGGAAGATAAATTTTCTTTAAAATTATTAAATTATTTTTAATATTGTAATTAAATATACATGACTTACAAAAATACCAACACTTAATTAATTTTTTTCAAAAATATTTACTTAGTTATAATTTGCTATAATTATAGTATATTGTCGCTGATAATATGGATAAATTTTATTTATACTTTCATTAGTGAGGTTACTATTCAATTCCCTGGTTTACTATTCATGAGAATCACATTACTATTCCAAAGGTCAAGTTACTAATTCATTAGTATACAATCATTAACATCTAGAGTTACTTTTTTTCCACTCATTATTTATTTATATAGTTTTTATTGTGTTCTATATGTAATATTATATTATTATACCATAAGTCATAATAATAATAAGGGAATTTCATTGATAAAACATTGGGTTGTTACAATATATCCACATTTAAATCACTTCAATGTAATAGTATATTACAAATTTCCTTTTAGTTTTCAAAAACTCCTCAAAATATGTTTCAAAAAGTAGATGTATGATTCTATATAAATTTATAAATTTGAAATTTATATAATTTGAGGCATTATCCCATCCTTGTGAATTATTTAAATTTGAAGCAGTCTTAAATCCCCAATTAAATTTTTCTTCAGATTTTCCAATTGATTGAGAGACCCAACCTAAGGATTATAATTCATTAGATCTAAAATAAAGAGTTTCTTCAAGAGTTGTGTCCTCAAGACCATGTGGTTGGGCCCTCTCAGTGTTTTCATCATCTGAGAAAAATTTCGATTTCGGCTCCAAGACATCCTATCACTTAAACACCACATGTACGACCAAATAACAAGTGAAGAAATGAAGAAACATTAACTCCACCCTCATTTTGTACTCCCACCCAACAAATTTATATAAACTTTACTTGATATATGTGTTTTTCAATAAATGAAAATTTAATTATAATTTTTGTAACTTTATAAATATCACACATTCCTTTCCTTAAATTATTTCCACCACTACAACAAAATCACAATACACATCATTCAATTCTTATTATCTTAGAATAGTGACTTCATTTAGCTTAAATTATTCTTTTAGAATGACCTTTTATGGGTTCCAAGTTCAAACATTCAATATAGTTATCTATTTCATTAAATATTTATATTAATGAATCGTATAGAACAGATGTGACTAAAAAATGGATGGATTCTAATAGTATGAAAAAGAGAATGAGGGTGGGATGAAAGAGTTCTTAATGTTTTCAAAATATCATGCATATGAATATTCTCAACTCATTTTTTTCATGTTTACACTATTTTTATTCAAGAATAATCAGTCCAGTGGAGTTGGAAGAACACTTGATGTATCACAGAATAGATTGATTTTATAAATGTTGGACTAAATATGGGGAATAGAGAAAAATAGCTAGTGAATAGGATAAAACTATGTTTTATAGACCATATAATATGATTACATTTGTGAAAAAAGATGAAGACCATATTTAGGATATGATTACAGGTGTGAATGATGGTGGAGATCGTATTGATGAAATTATAATTATAGTTTAAGATGAACTTCATGATTTTTCAAAACCTGTTTGAGAAGTTAAATTACTATGAAAAGACACCATTTTATAATGGTTGTATAAATATAAATCATTTTCGTTCATACAAAAGCTATATAATTTAACATTTAGAAAAATATGGAGTAACACTATTTTTATAGAACTTCATGCTCTCTTGAATAATATTCTCTCTAATGATAATGATTTTTCTTTCCAAACATATGATTCTAAACGAATTCTAGGTTCATTAGGTATGGTCATTGAAAGAATACATTCCTATCCAAATGAATCTATACTATTTTTAAAGGACCACAAATCACTTAAAAAATTACCAAAGTATGATGCTTCTCGATACATGAAAGAAGAATTAGGTTATATGTGTTGGATAAAAATGTATATGCAGATGAAAAAATACAGGGGGGGGGGTCAATTGAAAGTTATATGTAGATGAAAAAATACAGGGGGGGGGGGTGAATTGAAAGTTTACACACTTTCATTTTTATACTTATAGAAAACATAGTTTAATAGAATTAAAGTAATCGTATTTACAAAACTCTTTGTATCTAAACAATAATAAAATAGGTCCCTAGGTCTGATGGACACAATATCATAATTAGAAGGTTACGATAAGTATTCTATAGTTCATATTTTAAATTAATTGTATTCAAAATAAGAAAATGATTTAATCAAAGTAGGATTAATATGGATCGTAATCACAATGGTCATGATAAATAGAGTGAAACAATTTAACGATTCTATCATAAAATTCATAGAATCGTATTGAGTAAATGAACTAATCATAATTATTGAAATCATAATTACAAAGATTTTAATTACAACATAGAGAATAAAAAAATGAATATATAAAATAATTCACATTATATTACAATATATAAGAAATGTAAAACAAGTAAATGAATAAAATTATTTTAACCCAAAGAGAAGAGTACCCCATAAACTTGGATATATGTCCCATGATTTATAATTTAAATCAAGTATGTATTACCCACACCTAGGTAAGCCCTCAATATTATGATTGGTCTCTGTATTTCTATCCTCACAACACCTCAATCAAGAAGGGGATCAACACCTCTGTCTTCCTAGCCTCAAAAGCTCTTGATCTGCAAAAGATTGGCACAACTATCTTCCTATTCATAGAAGTCCACAATTGTAATCACAAAGATCAGTGTCACATAAAGAAAAATGGAAAATCTTGAGATTTATAAGTATAGAGAATAAGAAGTTCACGACTTTTACATTTCAAGGTTTTCACACATAGCAGTAATTTGGTAGATCTATCAGAGGGTGTCAAAATTTAGTGGCATCAACTAACCCGAGCTCATTAAAATGATCTAGTATATATAGGTGTTCGTCCCAATGGTCTTCTTAGTCTCCAACAGTGATATTTTCTCCTGAAATATCACAGGGACTTGGAAAATTGGAACACCAACAATCATCTTATAACTGAAAAAACAAAATAATTTTAAATATATATTAAAACAGAAAACATGGAATCATTTTTATTTAAAGGTCTTCCTATGATTACAATATAGTTTTCTAGATATGAAAAACTAAACTAAAATGTTTCTGATGATTTTTATTACGAGATTCAGTATGATTTATATCATTATAAAAATATTTTCACAATTAAAACTAGACATTGTGTACGATAAAAATCATATTTGGTGTGTACGATTGAAATTGTATCTAGGATTGTTACGATAATCATGGAATGAATCATTTCTCCAAATATAATGAATTTGATTATTATCATATGTATATGAAAAAAATTGTTTTGATAAAATATGAATAAAAAATTCTTAATGAAATTATGGTAAAACAATATATGATTCAATTCTTATAATACTTTTAATATAAAGGAGTTATCAATTAATTATTTTAAAAAAGATTTTGTAGTTTCCAAAACAAAAGGAATAGAGAATTCGAAAAGAGGACTTTTGGCTCAACAATCTCCCCCTTTTTGGAAAGCACAAACCATAAGTCTTAAATTAAAAATTACTATATAAAACTTGAGTTCAAATAATATTTAAAGAACTATAGTATTTAAAATTAAATACTTATACTATCTCCATTTGGATTTTAAAACTCTTCTGAATAAGATGTTTAATAAGACTAACTCCCCATTAGGATAAAAAATCCCTAAGGATCGTATTATTTTTTATGAAAAATCTTACTATTAAAGTTTGAGTACGAAAATTTATGAGTATGAAAACATTGATGAGTTAAAAAAATTTGAGCACAAAAAAAATTATGTGTATGAAAATTTATGAGTATAAAAGATTTATTCATATTAAAAAATTTATGAGTACAAAAAATTTATGTGTACAAAAATTTCTAGGTATTAAAATTTTTGAGAATGAAAATTTCTGAGTATGAAAATTTCAAAAAACAAAAATTTTCAAGAATATAAAAGAAGTAATTTTTTCAATAATATATACCCCCTAAGGAAGTATAGATATGGTTTAAATAAGATGTAAATATGGATGGTTATTTTACTGTGATCATTTCTTGAGTCTGTTTAATGTATTCAAATCTGTTAGAAGGTAATGGTTTTGTAAACTTATCAGCAATTTGTTCATGCATTCTGATGAATTGTAAATTGATATCTCATTTAAGTGTGTGATCCTTAATAAAGTGATGCCTAATATCTATGTGTTTTTCATGATAGTGATGTGCATGGTTTTTTTTTAAATCTATGTCACTAGTATTATCACATAGTATTTGAGTTTTAGTAAAACCAATTCCATAATCAGTGAGTGCACATTTCATCCACAAAACATGATCACAAAAACATCAAGATGCCAAAAATTAGGCTTCAGCTGTGGAAAGTGCTACTGAGTGTTGTTTTTTACAAGACCAATAAATTAATTAATCAACTAAAAAATGAAAATTTAATTAGGTACTATTTCTATCCATTTTACAACCACTAATGTCAGCTTCCAAAAAACTTTTTAATTGAAAATCAAATCTATAAGGATAAAATAGTCCTAAATCCAAGGTTCCATTTAAATAAGAATGATTTAGTTTTACAGATTTTAAATGTGATTACTTTGGATTTTATTGATACCTTGAACATAATAATACTAAAAACATTAAGTCTGGATGACTAGATATTAAGTATAGTAAACTTCCTTTCATCCCTCTAAAATTTGTTTTATTTACTAATTTTCCAGCTTCATCAAGTTGAAGAGTTTTTTATGTACCAATTGGAGTGATAATACTTTTAGTATTATCATATCCAAAATTTTTAAAAAGTTATTTAATATAATTATGTTAGGATATATAATTTCCTTCTGGTGTTTGAGAAATTCAAAAACCATGAAAGAATGTTAACTCACCCATCATACTCATTCCAAACTCAGATTTAATAAGATTCCCAAAAGAATATATTAAAGATTTTGGAGTTGATCTGAATATATAGTCATCAATATAAATTTGAATAATCAAAACTTATTTTCTTTCAATATAAAAAGAGTTGGATCTGCAGGTCCCTTAAGAATTTTTTTGTTACAAAAATCCTATTAATCTATCATACTAGGTTCTAGGGGATTGTTTAAGGCCATATAAAGCTTTAGTAAGTTTTAAAACATATTCCAGATGTTTTGTGTCCTAAAAAATAGGAGGTTTTTCAAAAAGAAAACTTCCTCTTAAACAAGTCTATCAAGGAAAGAATACTTTTCATCCATTTGAAAAAGATTGAAATTGAAGAATTCTGCAAAGGCTAATAGAATACGAATAGACTCATGTATAGCTATCAGAGTATAGATTTCTTCCTAATACATTATCTCTTGTTGATTATGACTGTTAGTAACTAGTATTTATTTATTTCAAAATATGATTACATTTTTAAAACATTTTTTGTCTGAAGACCCATTTTAATCCAATTATAGAGGTTTCAATAGGTCTTTTAACCAAGGTCCAAACATTGTTCTTTTCAAATTCATTTATTTAATCTTTCATTTATTTAATCCAATCTTCATTATTTAAAGACTCATCAAGACTTTTAGGTTCGAATTGAGAAAGAAATGGTAGATATTCTAATTCATTTCTCAAAGAACTTATATTCCTTATGGGTTTATTTACATAACCAATGATACTATCGCTAGGATGATTCTTAAGAAACAATTGACCTGGTGGATTTTTTATAACTATCCATCAACATAAGATAGAATGTCCACTGGAGTGAATACCTTATAAATAATTTTAGGAGATTTCTCTTTATTAGAATAATCCTCTAACAAAGGTTTATAATATGTTTTGGAAAACACATCAGTAAATGTAGGTTGAGATTGTTTAAAATAAAAATCGTCAGTTTCATCAAAATTTATCTTTCACTATTTCTTTAATAGTACACCATTTTTTATAAAAAACCTTATATTCATTAGAAGTAATAAAATAAACTAAGCACTTACCTTTATTGTATTTGGGTGTGAATTTATGTATTTTTTTTAATTCAAAATTAATACTTTGCATCCAAATACTTTGAAGTATATTTTTTTTTGTTTTTGGCCTACCCATAACACATAAGGTGTTTTTTAAGGAATGGTCTAATTAAAAACCAATTTATAGTATAGAAAGAAGTACACAGAGATTCATCCCAAAAATGTTTTGTAATATAAAATTCACTCAACGTGGTTCTTTTTATATTTGCAATAATACAATTTCTTCATTCAACAACACCATTTTTTTGGGGAGTTATGGGAGATGAAAATTTGTGTGTAATTCCTTTCTTACTACAAAAAAGTTTCAAAATCATAATTTAAATTTCTACACCTAGTTCAATATGAATTATTATCAATGTAAGGTTTTTATCATTTTCAACTTTGGTTACAAAAGTTTTAAAATAAACATAGGCTTCATATTTATTTTCTAGAAAATAGACCCATGTATATCTAGTGTAGTCATCAACTAAAACAAATACATTATAATTGACTCTAATAATTATTTTTTGTGTTGGACCCAAAATATCCATGTGCACTAAATATAAATAATTAGAAGTTAAATCTTAACTGATTGATTTAAATCTTGAATTATGTTACTTTTTATATTAACAAGGGTCATACACTTTTTAAGAATCAAATATATGTTCCAGTAGATCCTTAACAAGTCTTTTATTAGACAATTTATATAAGTTCATAAGCTTATAGTGTCTTAACTTTCTATTCCATAACCAAAATTGATCTTCCATTTCACTAATAAAAGGTAAGTCTTGGATCCTAAGTTCTTCTATGTTGAGTGTGTAAATATTCTCATGCCGATTGACCTAAAGAATGAATTCATATTTGGGATTATGTAAAACACGTTTATTATTTCTAAAATTCACAGGGTAACCTTCACCACATAATTATCTTATTCTTATATGGTTGTTCTTAAGACCTTTTATAGATAAAACATTTGAAATCAAAGATTTTCCTAGAAGAACAATCTTAGATATATCAACAATCCTTCCTTGATCATTGTCTTTAAAGGAAAATCTTCCACCTTTCAATTAAATAATATTTTTAGAGAAGTCTTTGTTACTGGTCATATCCCAGGAACATCCTTTATCCATGTACCATATATTCTTGTTGTTGGTACTTTGTTTTCCTAAAAGAAAAACAATTTGACTTTTGGAATAAAAACTTTCTTGGATCCGGAAATGTTAGAATGCACAATTTTAGGAATCCACATTTGTTTTGAAAAATGGGATTTATGGAACCCTAATGATTGAATTTTTTAAGGAACAATTTTTATTCCAATGACATCCACTTGACATTTTTTGAAAAGGGTAATTTTTAGGAACAAAATAATTATTACTAAAAAATGGGTTTGAATGAGTATTTCCTATTGAAGAACTATTACCTTATGGGAGAAGTTGTATATAAATTTTATAAAAACCATCCTAATAAATGGTAAAGTTTTTCAAAAGTTTCTTTAAAGAAAAAATTTCATATTTTAGTTTTATAACTAAATTCTTATCCAAATTAGTATTAGTTTCAGAAGTGAGTTTTATTTCTAAAAATTTTTTCTCAAAAATATCCTTTTTACATATTTTGAAAGATTATCATTATTATAATTATCTTTTTCAAGATTTTTAGAAATAAAATAAATTTAAATTACTTTTTTTTAACAAGATATTTAGAAGTATCTAATACTTTTGAAAAAATATTTATTCTAGAATTTTCTTCCTCAAGTTTCTTACTAACATTGAAATTTTCTTTTTTATATAATTTTAAAAATCTAAACAGTTCTTTATTTGAAGGTAAATAATTATCTTCTGGTGGTGAATTTTCTTCATTAGAATAAATATAACCAATCTGATCTAGTAATTTTCATTTGAAAACATATTTTTTAGGAGTCAGAAGTGTGTAGATTTTCCATAAAACATTTATTCTCAGAAGGTGTTGTAACATAAAGACCAATATTATTCTATTTAGAATATTCATTGTTTGAAGAATCATCAGAAGAATATCCTCCACTAGAACTCCACGAGTAATTATATTTCAAAAATTTTCTTTCTTCCGGCTTGTAATAATTTTTCTAATTTATATGATAATATCTTTACTTTATATATTTTTATTTAATCTTTGGACAATCAGGTCTTATATATCGATCCCTTTTTCATTCATAATGGGTAAGTTAAGTATTTTTATTATCCTTGTTACTTTTATTATACATATATTGAAAATATTTATTTCCAATAATCTTGTTCATCCTACAAGTAATATTAGCTAACTCATTTTATGAATGTTTTGATTCACTTGAGTCTAATTGAACATCCACTTTATTTTTCTTTAATGACTTAACTATCTTTTTAGGATTATGAGATTTCATTTTATTTGAAGTAGAAGTGAAAGAAACTTCTCTATTCTTATTTTTGGATTTTTCATAGTCACTTTTCAATCTGTTCTCATATTGAAAAAGTGTTCCAAACAACTCATCAAGAGTAATAAATGAATTTATAGGTGTTTGTCCCAATAATATTCCAAACATTGTTGGATGCTTCACAAGATGAAATATATATATATTTCTAATAGAATTACAAATTAAAGTCATCCATACCTTATAATCTAATATCAGCATGGCTCTTATAACTTGAACAACTTTAAATTTTTTAAAGTCGTCCATACCTTATAATTTAATTGATATTCTTATTTCTCTTGATTTATAAATACTCTAACTTCCTTGTTAGTAATTTTTAGTCTCCAGTCAGCATAACAAAATTTCCAACTCTTATGTTGATCACAAAGGTCTTCATTATATCTCTAGATTATTCATAATCATTTCTATAAAAAATTATTGATCCTGTAGGATAGATATTATCAATTGAACCAACATTCAGTCCTACCATAGTTAAAACAATACAAAATTTCTTTTTTCTATAGTACATGTTAGTGTAACTAATATTTATAAAAAAACTTATAAAAGAAATATAACTAACTTGTAAAAGTAAATTAAGAAAATATATGAGCAATGAGAACCTCCTCTAATACCAATTTTAAGATCAAAATGTATATGAAGATGAAAAATTACTAGAGGGGGGGGGGTGAATTGTAGTTAAAAAACTATTGATTTTATACTTAGAGGAAACTTAGTTTAATAGAATTAAACTAATAATATTCACAAATATTTTTTGTATCTAATAAATAATCGGATAGGGCCCTGGGTTCGATTGACAAAGTGTTGTAATCAGTAGGTTACAGTATGTATTCCACATATTGTATTTGAAATTAATCATATTAAAAATAAGAAAATGATTTAATCAGAGTAAGTGTAATATGGATTATAATCACAATGGCTATGATAATAAGAGTGAAACAATTTAATGATTATATCATAAAGTGTATATAATTGTATTGATTAAATGAATTTATTTTAATTACTAAAATCGTATTTACAATGATCGTAACTAAAAAATAGAGAATAGAAAAATGAATATATAAAACAATTCACTTTCTATTACAATACAGTGAAAATATAAAAAAACTAAATGAATAAAATTATTTTCACCCAAAGAAAAGGTTATCCAATAACCTTAAATAGAGGTACCTTGATTTATACTCTCAGGTAAGTTTGTCTTATCCACACTAGGGTAAGCCCCCGATATAGTGATTAGTCTCTATATTACAATTCCCACAAGCCCTTAATAAATAATTTGATAGGATCCTTTGTCTTCCTGGCCTTGGAAGCCCTCGATCCTCAATAGATCTGCACAACTTTCTTCCTGTCCAAATAATCCATAAATCATAATCACAAAGTTCGACGTCATACGAAGAAAAGGAAAACTCTTGAAAGTTACAAGTATATGGAACAAGTAGTTCATGACTTGTAAACTTCAAGGTTGTCAAAAATAGTAGTAGTTTGGAAGAGATCTCATAGAGTATAAAAATTCATCACGATTAACCAACCTGATCTCATTCAAATGATCTGGTATTTATAGGTGTTTGTCCCAAAAATCTTCTTTTTCTCTAATGGTCATATTTTCACTTGAAATATATGAGGTACTTGAATAGCTGGCAATCCAATGGTCATCATATAACATAAAAAACAACATCATTTTAAATCCATTTTAAAACATAATACATGACATCATTTTGATTTAAAAATTTTCCATTCATTACGATACAATTTTTTGGATATGGAAAACTACATGAAAAAGAGCATGATGATTTTTGTTACAAGAGTCAATACTATTTATATCATTATAAAAATATTTACAGTATGAAAACTAGACAGTGTGTATGATAAAAATCATATTTTGTGTGTATGAAAAAAATCCTATCTAGGATCTTTATGATAATCATGGAATAAAACATTTCTACAAAACTCATGAGTATGATTATTATCGTTTTCATTTGAAAAAAATCATTTTTATAAAATATGAATCAAAACGTCTTAATGAAAGTATTGTAAATTTATATATGATTATATTCTTAAAATACCTTGAATATAATGGAGTTAGTAAATAATTTTTTGAAAAAAGAGTTTGTGATTTACATTATAAAAGGAATAGAGAAGTCCAAAGAATATTTTTGACTCAATAATATGAAATTTTTATGGTACTTTCAACTTATTGAATGGTTTAGTTTCCTATATAGAAGTGAGGAGACTGCAAGGAAATTAACATGGTATGAAAACACCCGAAATAAATATGGGAAACATCATCACATAAAAAACTCTCTTCAGTGGAAGAAAATTTATCATGAGTATCCTAAATTCGGAAATGATATGAGAAACCTTCATCAGGTGATATCTATGGATTGAGTGAATCCTTTTTGTTTTCAAAGATTCACTCACAATACATGGATTTTTGTTTTAGTAAATTTTAACTTACCCCCACTTTTATGCACGTAATTATTATAAATTATGCTATATTATCTTATATTAGGACCAAAACAAAAGGGTAATAATATTGATATTTATTTTTATCCATTTGTCAAATATTCAACATTATTATTGGATTTAGGTGTTACATTGTATGATGCTTACAAAAATGAAGATTTCATGTTGAGAGACATGTTGTATGGGAAAATAAATGACTTCCATGATTATGGAAATTTGTCTATATGTGACATTAAAGTAACTCCAGGGTGTCCCATTTGTGAACAAGGTACATAGTCCATTAAGTTGAAACATTCCTCAAAGAAAGTGTTTCTATGAAATCATAGATTTCCACCCTGTTGAAATAAGTACCAGTCCAAGATGACATCATTCAATGGGAGTTTATAAGAATTTAAAAAACCATCTCCACTAACTTCTGATAATCTATTTTAGAAAGTAAAATATATAGAAACTGCTTTTTCTAAACCTTTTTTTAAAAAAACTTACAAAACGGGTTGGGAAAAGCCATCATTTATTTGAATTACCATACT
Source organism: Viscum album (assembly GCA_963277665.1). Classification (NCBI taxonomy): domain Eukaryota; kingdom Viridiplantae; phylum Streptophyta; class Magnoliopsida; order Santalales; family Viscaceae; genus Viscum; species Viscum album. Next base: position 1,538,863,348 of record OY728135.1, on the reverse strand, counting down.
AGAATTGTTTGAACATTAGTAATTTTCTTGATGTTGGGTATATTGAAAAAAATATATCTGATAGTGTCATTATAATTCTTCTAAATGCAAGAATAACTTAGTATGTAATTAAGGCTTGGTTGTTCATGATTGACATGAGTATACATGAAGAGTTGGTTTCAGTGAAGAGTGAAAAATATAATTTTCTTCTTCACGCCTCTTACACTCTTTCCAGGAGAGATAGATATCAATGTTTCAACTTCTTGAATAATATAAAAGTTACATATGAATATTAATCAAATATCAAGAATATCCTATTAATGATTGATTTAATGTTAAAGGGACTGAAATCACATGACTGTCATGTTTTGATGCAAGATCTAATGCCAGTAGATTTACGTTACATTTCCCCAGGAATTCTTATCATTTATTAAAAAACCTATATTTATTTAAAGATACATTTAGTAAATATATAGACCTAGAAAAATCAACAACTACAAAAAATTAAATTTCTATCATATTATATGAATAAGAGATGTTCTTCCCACTAATATTATTTGATATGATGGTTCACTTGATGGTTCTCTTATTAAGAGAGATTTGACTATTTGGTATTGTATATTATAGATTTATGTACCCTAATGAATAGTACAAAAAATATAAATCTAATTTATATGAATATTTCATACTTTGACATTGTTAAAAAAATAAGAGAGTTATACTATATAACATTACAAGTTCCAATTTTTCAGTGTGAGTAGGTTGATAATGGGTGTGTAATTAAAATAGATGAATTGGGGTTTGTGAAACTTGATTTTTGTAATTAAGGGTAAAAAGATGATCCATTTATAATGGTATCATATGTAGTGCAATTATTTTATGTTCTAGATCCTGTAAACCAAAAGTGATCAATTGTTCTCTTATCGACCAAAACCACTGAAGGTTCAGTTTTCAATTCAAATGAGGATGAACCTTTCATTGGGATGTTGCAATTATTTTATAGTTTTTCCAATATAAATGAGGTTTTTTATGTCAGTGGAGACCAGAAGTGTATTTATATAGCTGATAGAGGGGTAAAATTCCTTCAATATTTTAAAAGGAGAGTTTGATAACATTGTTATATTATTTTGTATTTTACATTTCATTACCTCATATTATTATCTATTCAGTAATGAATTTATACAATATAAATTAAATATTCAACCACTTTTGAAGATAATGACTTCGGTAAATACTGATGCTCCTAATATCAAGGAACAATAGGTTTCTCAATATACCAATTCTTCTACTATAGAGGGACAATAAGTTTTGGCACATGCCTATGTTTACAATCCAAAGTAGTAACACATTGAAAATGATTAATTTGAGGAAATGGTATATAATGAACAACATGTGTCCAAGAAAAAATAGGAGCATCATAGTATAATGGTGTTACATAAAATTATTAAGGGAATAAAAAATAGAATTAGATTCGAGTTTGGATGGAATGAAAATGGCTAGCCTATTAACCACAATAAGGACATGTTCAGTAGTGACATTAGGCTCACCACTAGAATGTGTGTGCTGGTTGATGTATATTTGTGGAATAATGTTGTTCTAGTTATTAAGGAACTAATTAGGGAAGAAATTAAGGTAACATTATGATATAATTTCTTTATTTTTCTAAAAAAATAATGAATCATTGATTTACTATTCATTATACCCTTCAGAGTGCAATTATAGTAGATGAATATTGAATGAAATTATTATTAATTATCATTAGAAAGGATCAAAGAGGCTTTTAGAAAATTCTAATAAGTATCATCTCAAATAAAACGAAGAGAAAATAAACCTTCACCCACCTAAAATTTATTCACACTAGATCAACCAACAAGCATGGGATTCATTTATTAGTTAGTGTGAGGAGACACCTTTTCAGGTATGTTGTGACTAGTAATTTTTTTTGTGAAATTACATGTATTAATCAATTTGATTAAGAATTTTTAATTTAAAAAACAACATATTAGTGTTGAAAATAATAAACATGTATCAAAACCAATAGACCCTAACTATTAATCAAGGATGGGTATGCCTCAAATGAAAAATATGGTACAAATATTAAATATTTAATAATAATTTTATGTTACATGAAACAAAAAAATAACTATTTTCCTTCTTTTATATTCATATTGATGATTTGAAATCCAACTCTACTTCCATACCCCATAATGTGATATTAAAGGAGACATGGGTAAATAAAAATGAGATAATAATAGATGAAAACACAAAAAAGTGTGGGGATCACGTGTAAGTATGACATAATAAAAATTTATTTTACTTTAAATATATATTATATAAAAATTATTAATTATTTTTCAATATTTTTTATCTGAATCTGGAAGAATAATCATCATCAGCTGTACCCAATGAACAACTACTATTAGTGGACTTAAAGCTACCAGAACAGTTTGGTTGCATCAGAGATGCAGATTTTGGGGTGTCACCCGGAACATATTTTGAGAAATGAAATAAATATGGGGTAATGATAAAAAAATTAAAGATATGTAAGCATGGTTAGATCTTATAAAAGTAAAAACTAATATGCACTAATAGTTGTTATAAAATGTTATGGGAAGTAATTAAAGAGAAGAAACGACACAACAATCACTTTGTAAGGATCCTCCCCCACCCCCAACAACTATAAGGTGAGATATTCCCCCAAACTAGATATATTATAAGAGGTTATCAAGATTTTCATAATTGTTTTTATGAAGCATGAATAAAGAATACATTGATACCTTTCTTGTATTGATAACTTAACATATCGAAATAATTGAGATTTATACCTATCAACACCCGTGCATCACCTTGTTGTGAGGGGAACTATGGAAAATATACAAGGAGAAATTATACATAACTAAAAATTTCATTAGGTCACGTGAGAGTGGGGATTCATATAGCTCATAATCCAAGTACTCAGCTACCTGTTCCACTTGATCATGTAGATATTAATACGATTGAGCAAGCTATATGAACTTTCATATCATGGCTGTTAGATCTTGTAAAAACACATTTCAACAAGGTGGTATTCCTTTTTAATTTATTTCTTATGGAAAACCATTAAAAATTAATGAAAGAAGTCTTTAATAAATGAATGTTATTATAAACTAAAAAAGGGAAGGGGTGAAATGGAAGGTCAAATCCAAACAATCTAAAGGATCAACCAACCAATTGAAAATATCTTCAAAAAGTACCTTTACCATGACCATTCAACTTCTGTATATACAAAAATTAAGCGTTTATGTGGATAAAACATTAACATGTCATGATACATCCATAATATATTTTGAAGAATAGATGTACAAAGAGGCCATTACAGACTATATTAGCCTAGGAAATGTAAATGAAATCCTCAAACATGAATTGCTACGAGTATCTGTTGTATATGTACACATGAGGCATGTTTTCAGGTTTTTTTGTCCAATAGCTGATCAACTATGATAATTATGGCAAAATAATGTTAATAATTTTCTTACAGGGTATATGAATAATATTTGAAAGGAAAAACCATGTGAAGAGAAATTTAAACTCATTAGTCCTTACATCACTTCTACACAACTATTATCGTTGGAACTAAATAAATATAAAGTAATAATGGAGAAAATAGCCACAATTTTTGAAAGAAAATTTACTGATGACATATTCTTCTTAATACCCTTGATGCAGGGGTAAAAATCTACAATTTAATCATATCAAATATATTTTCATTAATTTCATTACTTATTCCTTTTTGTTTTTAGGTATCCTTGGTTACTCATTATTGTTAATTCGGATACTCAAAAGATTTATCTTTTGGATTCAAAGAATGAATACCCAAAAAACTAACCACACATAACGAGTTTACAAATTTGTAATACACTACATGACACACTTTATAATTAAACTTCATGTTATAAATTCTATAACAAGTTTTAATGAGAATATTATTATGATATTTTTGTGTTTAAATATAATCAAAATTATGGCATGATGAATGTCCATGATCACAAAAATACTATAGACTTATACAATTGGATAAGTATTAGGGTATATATAATAACATCCCACTATCAAAACATATATAATTTTTTTTATTTTTCTAAGTGTTTTTGTAGTACTCAGAAAAAATAATGGAATTTTTTTAGGTTATTTTGTTTTCAAATTTATGAAAGATATGATATTACATTAAAAAACTACCATACTCGAAGAGGTATTTTTGATGATAATTAAAATTTCATTTAAAATATTTTTTAATCCTTTTTTATTTATATTTTTCCAGTACTACCAGGATTGTAATAAATACTCATATTAACAAGAGTAAATAGATTATTTTAGAAATAAATGGACACAATACATGGTGTTAGATATTATACAGACATCATCAAAAGGTGACACATAAATCATTCACTCAGCAAGGATGTTGTACACATGATTATGTACTTTTCTTTTTATTATTCAATGCATTCAACATTATGGGGAATAAAAAATAATGTTTTTAAATAACTTTAAATTTTGAATGATTTTCTAATAAAAAGACATGGTGTGATGTATAAAAATTAAACCCCCCAATTTGATACAAGGAACGTACAATATGACCTGAATTGTATGTTTTTAGATTATAATTTACATTTTAGTGAAAGACACAATTCACATACTAAAAAAGGATAAAACATATTCTGATTGTTTTGATGTTTTTGAAAAAAGATACTCAAGTAATTTTTGATTTGTTGGAATTAACCTCAAATCAATACAATGAACGGTGTGACTGATATGACACAAATGTACACTTTCAATTTAAAATTGAAATTTTTGTTCAAAACACATTCCACATACTCAAAACTAAGAAAATGGATTAAATTTTTTTAATTATTTAGAAAAATAATCCGTAAATAATTTTTGACATATAGTAATCAATCACACCTCAATATGATTCATGGTGTGCCTGGTATGACTCAAAGTTTCTGTTATCAGTTTAAAATTGACATTTTAGTTTAAATCTTGCACCACTCACTAAAAATTGATAAAACTCACTAGGATTATCTTAATACATTACCAAAAATTATTCTAAAGTCATTTTTGATGTGTATAAATGATTCTCACAATAAAATGGCACATGATGTGACCATTATAACCCAATGTGCATGTTTTCAGTTTAAATTGACATTTTAGTAAAAAATACATGTGGTATGCTATAAACTGAGAAAACACATTCTGATTGTTTGGATGCTTTCGAAAATCAATACTTAAGTCATTTTGGACATGTATGAATCAACCGTATAACAAAATAACACATCGTGTGACCAATATGACTCTAATTTTATCATTTTATTTAAAAATTGGAATTTTAGTTCAAGAAACATGTCATATAATCAAAAATAAAAACACATTAGGATTTTTTATAAAATTTTGGAAAATGATTCGTAATTAATTTATGACTTTTAAAAATTATGCACATATCAATATGATACATGATGTGCCTGATATGGATCAAACTATGTGTTTTGAGTTCAAGAATTTTATTTTAGTTCAAAAAATTCATCACTCATTAAAAAAAAAGAAAAACTAGTTACATTATCCTAATACTTTTGGAAAATTTTTAATTTGTAGTTTTTGATGTGTAGGAATCAATATCACATAAAACTGACACACGATGTGACTGGTATGACTCAAAATTAATTCATTTCAGTTTAAATTGACATTTTAGTAAAAAATTAATGTGACAAATATGAAAATGAAAAAACATACATATTTTCTTTTGATATATTATAAATATGATTCTTAAGTATTTTGCGATGTGTAAGAATAAACCACACATCAATGTGATGTGCAGTGTAATCGATATGACTCCTAGTGTGTTTTATTTAAAGTTGGAATTTTAGTTAAAAACAAAATTAACATACTCAAAACCAATAAAAATAACTTGGATTATATTGATAATTTTGGAAAACAATATATAAATATTTTGTGACTGGCGAGTCATTTTACCAAAGGTATGTTATCGGCGTCCCAACTTTTTTTACCCAAACGATTATATTACCAGTAAGGGGTCGATCCACAGGGAAAAAGAAATTATTTTTATCTTGATTATCTAGCTTCATTATTTTCTTAGTGAAGTTAAATAAATTTAGAGTTGATTTTTAATGTTTGGATAAAATGGTAATTGGATTTAAATTTCATTTGGAAATTATTTAACAGAAAAAGTCAAATACAAGAAATTGGTTTTGATGAAAATATGAAGGAAAATGCATTGGGGTTGTGGATTCTTAAAAGGTTTTTTATTAAATAACATTTATTATGAGGTTTTTTTGTTCATAATAACCCATCAATCTAGGTTTCAATTTGTAACAAGGTTTCCTTGGTCTGGTAAACTTATGTCTAGATTTGAGGAAACCGAATCCTTAGTCCGGTTGTCAATGTTTCACAGTTCTTTATTTGGATTAGACCATTTTTGAGTCGATGAATACTTCCAATGATCATGAATGTATTCATCGTTATTATTATTTTGAATCCCTAAAAATTATGACCTTGGTCTGGCTTAGAATTTTTAGTGATAAAATGAAGTGATTAAAGAATAATAAGAAGAGGTTAATAGAACTAACACATTCATAACAACTAATCCAAATTACAACTCTTTTATCTCCCACAACCCCAACACACTGGTTATTTAGTTACACATGGAAGAAAAGATAAAAATAGAACCCTCGATACTTGATGTGATCATCACAAAAACATCAAGGGTAGATTGGATCTTTGGTAGAATGGAAGAATAGCGAAGTCGTTGAATGATGGTATCCTGGTAGCAGATCTTCTTTTCTTTAGAAATTCACCCCATATTCCTCGTCCTTGAACCGGAGGCTAAGGCCTCTATTTATAGAAAATAAAACTAAATGGTGTGTGCCAATAGTACATGGCCTGTACTTTTTTCAACATGCTTTTTTCATCCTTTTCTCTACTGGTTAGTGGCCTAACATGTCGTCTTTGACTTGGAACATGACACCGCCTGGTTGGTGTGTATACTCAACATGTAGTTACTCTATACAGGGCGTGTGCTCTCTTTTTTCAGCCACCAACCACTTCTATAAGGGAATACATGATGCATAGATGATGTAAATGGCGTTTCCAAGTCAGCCGACCAAATGTGTATGTAAACTTCTTCTCAACCACCATCCACTTCTAGAATACTATACACAGTGTGTAGCTTTAGTGCACAATGTGTACATGCATCTGGTAACTTAGGCATGTACTTATCCTAGCCAATTCGTGTATGAGTTTAACTATACATGGTGTGTATATATATACACGTCATGTAGTTGTAAATGTTGCTTAGTTTTCCCCCAGTTTGTATGTTTGGCCCGAAATCACTTGAACGTGAACAAGATCACCAAAATCAAAGAATTTTTCCACTAAGTAGTAGGTATTTTCTGAATACATGTTCTTATTTTCAATAAAGTATGTGGAAATGTATACACAACTTGGGTGTATCAAACTCCCCCATACTTAGTCATTTTGTTGCCCTCAAGAAAATCTCAACATATAATTAAAAGAGTATATATTTTAAAAAGGAAGGTATTTAGTTAATCATAAATGTAAATGATATATTCATAGGAGAAAATTTAAAAAAGGTACAAAATAGTTTCAATTCATAAGATATTCTAATCATACCTCATATACAATTCAATTAACTACTTTGACCCTCCTTTAAACACACATTTCAATATTTTAAAAATAAGAAATCCACTTGATGATCTACCTCACCAATAATATACTCAACACTCAAGATATTTTAAATCGAAGTTTTTCTCGATCAAAGATATATACACTATATCCATAGGTTTGTAAGAAATCTAGTTATCTACTTCAAAAAATTCATTTAGAAAAATCATGAGGGCTTTTCAATAAAGATCAAATGTCTCTGTGGCTAAGGGTTGGTAGATAAAGATGTGAAAAATAACTCTAAGGTTTGAAAAAAGACGCTAAATTCTTTAAATAATAGTTCACGATATTCAAAATTAATCTTAGTGTAAAAGCATCCTCAACAAAATCTTTCAAATGATCTCATCACCACCATCTTCTTTAGTTAGGTAAGGTTCACAAACAAATAAGTGAGTAAAAGGTTCCTTTGTCTGTATTTTTTTAATAGAATAAAGGGGACCTTTTAGAAATTCCAAAAATAGGGGTTTGTAACAGTTTTTTCCCTGAATGATCATGAGGCTCTCCCCTATTCTTAATTTCATGAACATTCACAAAAATATGCCATGTACTACCAATTCCTTCTCTTAAGATCAAGTGAAAAATCATGCAAAATTATAAAATAATTATGATATTAAGGGAAATAAGCTTGTAACATGGATTCCTATAAAGGTTGTTCATTGTTTCTAGAGGATTCATGAAGATCAGATATATGGTAGGTCTCAAGATAAAGGGTTTTAAACAATGTAATGCCTCAATTATTTTAATGTAATTCAAAAACAATATTCATGTTTTGAAAAGAAAACATTCAAATTCTGGTAGTTATGTATATCCTAAGAATCTATCAAGAAAGTGGGTATTAGAAAGAATATGATGAAGGGTTTATAATACCTCTCAGGAGTGGTAAAAACAAATAAAGAGACAATTAGGTCATGAATTTCATATAAATGACTAGCCTAAACAATGTAATTATCCATGGATTACAAGTCTCAATTTAAACTATATCAGCAATCATTTTAAAACACTTAAGAACCAAAATATGCATGAAACTTTAAATTTTTTTCACACTTTTAGATTTATTATTTAGAAATATGATTAACCAAAATTTCTTCATGTTTTCAAATATATCTTCCAATAATGATGTCTCCTAGTTGACGGTAAAGGCAATAACTAAGGTGGTTGAGAGACACTCCCCCATATTTAATTTCTCACATGGTCCACCAAGTACCATATAAAGGTGGATAAGGGAATGCGGGGACATAATAGTGGACTAGAATGAGGGTAAGTAAGGAAATAAGTAAATTAATAAGGAAAAAGAAAACAAAAAAATATGTGAAAAACAATACTCCCCTTGGGTCTGGGTGAATAAAGACAAGAAGTGGTGGAGAAGTACAACCCAAAGCATGCTAGAGTACCTGTGATGGTCATTGAGATAGAACATTGCAATCATAGACAACATAAAAAGGTGCAAGATATCAAAAAAATATATACAATGGGAAATATGTGCCCGAAAACTAGTCAAGGGGTCACCTTAGAATAGGCATCATCTGGAACATAAACAACCAGGAGAGAATGATCATGAGTTATAGAAATCAGAGGCTTAAAATCTACACTCAGAAGAGAAGCTGTAGGATTCGGAGATATAGGATATGGACTTGGAAGATAAGGCTTTGCAACGATCCCTAGACTGGTATCAGTAGTGGCAGTAGCGGGGCCCGTAGTGGAGATGAGACCTGAATCTGTGGTCAGTGCGGTAAACGGTAGTGGAGCTGTGGAAGAAGGTCTAGGATCCGGGGTAGGGAAGGTGGCGGTGGTAGTGGAATACCATGATTCTGAAGAAGAATCCCCAACATCTTCTCGAGTTGGTCTTGATTTCGATCGAGATGAACCAGGTGGAGCTCCACTGTGGCTAGACGGAGATAAAAGGAGCGATCGACCAAGGGTGCATAGGTAGGGGTAGTAGATGGAAGAGAAGAAATAATATCAGATTAAGGGGGGTAGGGTGGGAAATTTGGATGGGGTGGGGAAGGAGGAGAAGGTGTATTGGTGGGGGCATGAGGGTTGGCAGGTGGTCGGAGTGGTGCCTGGTCAAGGACATAAGAGCCCCTGGTTCTAGACCAATACGATGAGAAGAATCTTGAGAAAATCCATTCGCTGGGGGGAACCTAACCGGTCATGGAGAAGGGAAGGGTCAAAAACCCTGAGGTGGTGGCGAAGGCGACTGGAATAAAACCAACCATTCAGGTTCCCCTGATAGCTGGTAAACATGGTGTGAAAATAGGAGGCGACAAGCTAATGGAGGTCCGGGTAGTCCTACTAGTTGACACAGGTGAGGAGATAAATGTCACGACCAGTCACAACCCCTATATCCTCATGGAAGGAAAAAAGGATGGCGGTAAATCACTGGTGGGTGAAGCAGAGGATGGGGTTATAAATGAAGGTACTCTTCTGGGAAGTGGGGGTGTATCGGTGGTCAGGACCAATGATATCCCACCACATGGAAATGAGCTCAGAGTCCTCGGGGCAGGTCAGGGTTGAGATAGGGGGTGGGTCGACGAGATGAGGATAGAAACCTCACCCTCATTCAAACAAGTTCATAGTAAGGGAGAAGGGTCATCCACCTAGCTGAAACTGGACCACCAGGACCACATCGCCAAGCATCTCCTGGTACTCAGCCCCATAAAACTCGAAGGAATCAGCAAACTCCAAAAATAGATCTCTGAAAATAGGAGTGATGACCTGGAAGATTGTGAGTAATGGTGTGTGCCCAAGGAGATCCTATAATTCTCCCCAGATACCCAACTGCTGTGGGACACTGCTGTCTTGATAGCGGCTGCTCAATGGGTTCGGGTGGCAAGAGAAATTCCGGACTCTATCATGGGCCACGTCCGTGACCGGGAACACCATGAAAGGGTAGGGAACACTGAAATGGCCCGGGCTAGGTGGTACAATAGCAGGGGCTAGCTCTGGGGGTGGAGTGGCCACATTAGATGGAGGCTTTCTAGATGGGGCGACTGATGAGGGATCAGCTTCGACTGAGGAGGGATCAGGTGGTGTGGCAGCTAGTGGGGTGGACAGGGTGGTGCTTGGAGGATTTTTACTGGATGGTAGAGGTACGATGGTACTAGGATGAGCATCGACAGAGGTGGTGAGAAATGGAAGGATGGCTAACAGAGGAGGCTAGTTCACCAGATAGTCTAGAGCAGGTGTCGTCATTGGCCGGAGTCAGATCCGATGAAAAGTGGGCCTCTCACCCTCAATGGTGGAGGCGAGCCACTTCTCAAGCAAAGGGTCTTTGTCTTCCATATCATGAAAAAGAAAGAAAAACCAAACAAAAGAAAAATAAAAGAAAAATAAAAAGAAGGAAATGTGAGAAAACTGAAAAATAAAAAAGTACATGGCGTGTATATCCAGAGTACACGTTGTGTAGTGGAAGCGGGTTAGCATCTCGTGTTCTCTGGATAGACATGCCGATTGAGCATGGAATAGACTAGGGAGTGATACACAGTGTGTACCAAACATACATTCCATGTATGTTCAAAGTTCTCCTGGTCGTGTGGTCCAAGGACACAACAACCGTCTGAGTAGAACTAATAATACAGTACACGTCATGTGAAGGAACAACACAGCGTGTGTAAGAACAAAGGTCATATAGCCATGTGAAGTGCTAGACATGGGCTGGTCAAGAGAAATGGTATACACAGCGTGTACTAAACAGACATGCTTAGTACAGGAACATGGTGTATGTGTCCATGTGAATAAGGTACCCATGCACAATGTGGGATATTACACGGTGTGTACCGAACATGCACACCATGTATTTTTAAATCACGAAGTATTCAGTGTGTGGCCGTTTATAGAAATACAAGACGTGTCTTCCTCAAATCGTGCCCATGTATAGAAGAAGATGAACTATTAACAGAACCATAAATCACCCTAAAGACCTATGAAATATTGAAATAAAGGATGTATAAGGGCATGCCTGGACCGAGGATCACAATGCAGCATAAATCGGAAGCTAAAGTCACTAAATCCACGGATTTGGAATTGGGGAGTCTGAATGACGTGCAGGAGAAGAAATGGGAAGGGGGGGGGGGGGTTCTGCGCAACACAGGCTCAAGCCGGGTGGGGAATGAATTTTATAGCCACGGTACATGTCATGTATCAGTGTCCTACATTCCGTGTACCACATTCTTTTTAGGTTATATATATATATAATTATTATAGTAAACTATATAACAATTAATATTAATAATTAATATAAAATAAATAAATAAATATATACATAATTTAAAACTAAAAATATACACGTAATGTATCGGGAAAGACACATCCTATGTTCTAAAATTGGGAAAAGATAAGTACAACATTTGGTCTGGTGCTTGGGGAGAGATTTGAACTGACGATCAGCCGTTCCGAACGAAAGTCCTCAAACACTAGAGAAAAGGTTGTACTACTGATCCTATTTATTATTTCAATATATTTAATGTATAAAGAATATACTAAACATGAGTAAGGAAATGAATGACCTGTGGTTTTTAATTATACAAAAAGGGTTGAAGCATGGAGATTAGCCGAGTTCCAACCAAGGTCTTTTAGATCCAGGGCCGAAACTCTATCATTCTACCAACTTCTTTTGCATGTATTTCTTTGTGTTGAAAATTATTTTAGTTTAGTAATTGAAACATGGAGCACATGAAGTATATCGAAAGACACACCATGTGGTTTTATTAAAATGACAAATGATTTAAATGGGGCGGTTTTCAGGATTCGAACTTGAATCTTTTAGAACCGGGTTACGACCCTGGCCAACAGATCCATCACCATCATGGGTTTTATTATAAGTAGACACACACACACACACGCACACGCACACATATATATATATAATATGAAAAATACAACACACGTTGTTTAAGAAAACACGAAGATAAAAATGAGGAAACCCATGCCGACGGTAGGTCAAGAGGGATTCGAACCAGTGACAGCTCAGATATACTCCAGTGACCTTACCATTAGCACCGGAATCATCCCTGTCTATTACTTAGTTAACCTATATATTTATAATATAGTAAGAATATAAATGAAAAGGAATCAGTACATGATGTGTGGATAAGTGGTACACGACATGTGTACCTGAGATGTATGGGGGACAACATTCCCACTTTGTCCTTCATGTGATAGTAAATATTCAGCCACTGTCCTTTCATCTTGAATGGTTAACCATCCTCTCCAAAAATTTCCACCGCTCCATGATGGAATACTCATATGACCCAGAATGGTCCCGACCACATTGACTTTAACTTTCCTAGGAATAATCGAAGATGAGAGTTAAAAATGAGTACCTAATCACCGGGTCAGAAAGTTTTTTCGTGAAATCATCCGATCATGAATTTCTCTTGTCTTCTCCTTATATAGCTTGACATTCTCATACGCCTCTAATTATATTTCATCAGGTTATGATAGTTGGAACTTACTCTTCTATTTAGCTACATTTAGTTCAACATTAAGGGCCATGATGGCCCAGTAGGATTTGTGCTCCAACTCTATTGGAAGATGGCATGGGTTTCCATAGATGAGGCGGAATGGGGACATCCCTAGTGGTGTTTTGAAAGTAGTCTGATATTCCCACAAAGCATCATCTAGCTTCTTGGACCAGTCTTTCCTCGAAGTGTTCACTATTTTTTCTAGAATCTTCTTGAGCTCGCGGTTGGAGAGCTCTACTTTTCCACTAGTCTGGGGATGATATAGCTTCCCCATACGATGCTTCACTCCATACTTTGACAGTACTCCTTTCTTCAATGTGTTGTCGAAGTGGGTCCCTCTATCACTGATTAGTACATGGGGAACATCAAACCTGCTAAAAATATGTGCCTTTAAAAATCCCACGACTACCTTGGCCGTGTCGTGTGTTGTAGAAATGGATTCCACCCATTTGGAGACTTAGTCGAGGCAGAACAGGATGTTAGTGTTCCCAAAAGATGGGGGGAATGGTCCCATGAAATCTATGCCCCATACATTGAATATCTTGACCTACAGGATGGGGTGCTGGGGCATCTCAGCACGATGTCCCACATTACCTGTTCTTTGGTAACGATCTCAATAAGAAACAAAGGCTCGGGAATCTCTATGCATGGTGGGCCCAAAAAAATCCAGACTACAAGATCTTTGCTATAGTATGGTCAGGACCATGATGTCCCCCAACTGGCGAGGTGTGAAAAAATTCCAGGACTCCATGAACTTTAGTTTCTGGGATCCAAAGATAGATCACCCCATTTCCACATGATCGTAACAGAAGTGGTTATTCCCAGAAGTACCTCTTGACATCGGAGATAAATCCATTACTTTGTTGGAAGGAGAGGTTGGGATGAACGACACCTATAACCTGAAAATTAGCAATATCAGCATACCAAGGTCTAGGTGTTTCGTTGAAGGAAAAGAGTTTCTCATCAGGTAAATCCTCCCTGATCTCTCTATCTTCCTTTTCTCCAAATGAGGTAGCTCTAGGTGGGAGAGATGATCAGCAACAACATTCTCTTTCTGTTCCTTGTCTCAGATCTCCTGATCAAATTCTTGTAGGAGGAGTTCCAATCAGATCAGTCATGGATTCTCATCTTTCTTATTCAACAGGTACTTGAGTTCTACATGGTCAGTGTAAAAATTAACTTTAGATAGAACTAAGTAAGAATGAAACCTGTTGAAATTGAACACCACTACGGTCAACTATTTTTCTATGGTGGTGTAGTTCATCCATGCATCATTGAGTGAACTGCTGTCATAATAGATTGGTCGGAAAATTTGGTGAAGCCACTGGCCCAAGACTACCCCTACCGTGTAGTCGCTATCATCGCACATCACTTCAAATTGTTCCTCCTAGTTGGGAGATACCAATACTAGAGCTTCCAATAGGTGCTGTTCCAGGTGCTCAAAAGCTGTTGTGCATGGATAATCGAACTCAAATATGACATCCTTGGTCAGAAGGTTGGTGAGGGCCTATGATATCTTTTAGAAGTTGCCGACAAACCACCTATAGAAACTGACATGCCCCAGGAAACTACAGATGGCTCTGATGAAAGTTGGAATAGGAAGACGTGAAATGACTTCTATCTTTTCTGGGTCCACCTCTATCCCCTTCACAAAGATTTTGTAGCATAGTACGATGCCACTTTACACCATGAAATGAAACTTTTCCCAGTTCAAATCTAGTTTAGTGTTTTCACATCTTTCGAAAACTATCTCCAGGTTCCGCAAGAAAATGGTGAATGATTTTCTGTAAACAGAAAAATCATCCATGAATACCTCCAGGATATGTTCCGCCATGTCATGGAAGATAGCCATCATACAACACTGGAAGGTGGTTGGGGCGTTTTACATGCCAAAGGATGTCCTTTGGTAAGAAAACGTACCATATGGGAAAGTAAATGTGCTCTTCTCTTGATCCTCCAGAGCAATTGAAATCTGATTGTAGTCGGAATATCCATCAAGGAAGTAGTAAAATTTGTGCCCTGCTATTTTCTATAGCATCTGATCCATGAAGGGAAGGGGGAAATGATCTTTCCTCATGGCATCATTCAGCTTCCTATAGTCCACACAAACTCTCCAGCCTGTGAAAGTTCCTATGGGGATGAGCTCGTTCTTATCATTTGAAATCATAGTGATACCCCTCTTTTTGGGTACCACTTGAAGTGGAATCACCCACATACTATCCGATATGGAATCAATGATGCCCGCATCCAACAAATTAATTACCTATTTCTTCAAAACTTCCTTCATGGGGGAGGGGGTTCAAGCCTCGTTATGGTTGCTGAGATTGCTTCACACCTTCTTCAAGCAGAAACTTATGGGTGCAAATGGTAGGGCAAATTCCTTTCAAATCTGCAACTGTCCACCCAATAGCATGATTGTGCTATTTCAAACCCTGTAGAATTGCATCCTCCTAATCTTGTGACAGTGATGCAATAAGTATGAAATGAAATGTTTGATTGTTTCCCAAATACCCGTACTTTAGAGAATATGGAAGAAGATTCAGTTCGAGTTCAGGTGCCTTTAGAATCAAAGGTAGAAGTGGTTTCACCTTTTCCCACTCTAGAATATTAGGTATAACTGCACGTTTCCAGTAGTGGCCACACTGGACTTCTAGGAATTTATGGTCCTTTGGTACTTCATCTGGTTGAATGTCTAGAAGAACCAACTCATCTGAGGTAAAAGAACATACCGGATCATCCTCTTATCCACTCAAGTGTTTATCCATTTTGGTCACTGCAAAACAACCCTCATGCTTTGATAATGATGGATGCTTGATCGATTTGAGGACATTGTAGGAGACTCTGTCATCTTCTACCTAGAAAATTAACTCCCCTGGTGCACATCGATCAGTACCTTCATAGTGGCCAAGAGCCCAAAATGTGAGGTACCACTTGGTATTCCTCCATTTCTAGGTTAATGAAATATGAGGGGTGGATTAGCCTACCCACCTTGACCAGCACGTTCTCCTGTAGCCCCTTTGGATATTTAATGGATCTGTCAGCAAGCTGAAGGGCTACTCTGGTATGCTTTAGATCATTAATCCCTAACTTCTTAAAAACTCCTAGGGGCATAAGGTTGACCCTAGACCCCTAAGTCACATAGGGCCTTCCCAACCTCACATGGTCCAATAGTTCATGGAATAGTGAAGCTACCCAGATCCTAGAGTTTGGGAGGAATCGAATGTTGGGAAACCACCAAACACTCCTTAGTCAATGCAATGGTGCATAGATCCTCCATCTTTATTTTTTTGGAGAGGATCTACTTCATGAATTTCTCATAAGTGGGCATTTGCATCAGTGCCTTTGTAAATGGAATATTGATATGCAGATTTTTGACCACATCCCTGAATTTTCTGAACTTCTGGTCTAGCTTTCTATGCTTCATCCTCTCTAGGAAGGGAAAGGTAGGATCAAAGGGTTTGACAACCACCTTTCCTTTACTCTGTGAAGCCTCCTACAGTGGGATTTTATATGAGGAGTGGTTTGTAACTGTACCTTCGTCATCAACAAGGGGTATAAGTACAATTGGCTATATGGGTTGGTTCTGGTGTAGCTCCCTTCCACTCCTTAGTGTGATGGAATGGGACTCCTCCCTCGGGTTCTTCTCAGTATTACCTGGTAATGTACCGGGTTACGTCAGTGAGATATGGTTTGACAGCTGGACAATTTGGTTCTCTAGGCCTCAAATAGAAGCCTCATAATTATGGAATCTGGTCTCAATAGTAGATATACATTTGTTAATGAGATCCTCTATCCTTGATGTATTCTCCTGCTAAGGTTGTTGTGCATCTGGTGAAGCTGGTGGCTACCGTAACTGCTACGGGAGAGGGTTTTAATACCCTTTCTACTAATAAGATCCCTATTGGGGCTGTTGTTGCCTCGTGTACTGGTTCTAATAAGGTGTCTGACTGTAGCTGGGTAGTCGCTGGGGTGGAGGATTCTGCGGTTGTCGGTCACAACCTATGTTCTATTGATTATTCCATGAAGGGTTCTGGTGCTGCTGGTACTAGTTTGACCCTCGGTTTTGGAAACAATAGTTGACCTTGCTCATCGAAGGGCCATATGTAGGTCTTGGTAATTCTCCCATGACGTGGTTATCACAACATTCACTACATTCCAGGTGGTTTTCCTCATGTACCTGGGATATTCCCTTTAGACTGAGCGTGTCGATCTTTCTGGAAACGACGTCCAACTAGGCAGCTATAATAGTTGTGGCATCAATATTATGCATACCTCATTTCTATGTTCCCCACTCAGAATGCGACTAGAAGATGTTTCCAGACATGTCTTTCAGTAGTTCGAAAATCCCTTTAGGAGACTTCCTCAAAACTGTATCCCCTGTAGTAGCATCCACCATGGACTTTGTATTCATCGTCAGTCCTCTGTAAAAGGTTTGGACCTGCATCCATAGTGGGATTCCATTGTGTGGTAATTTTCACAAAATCTCTTTGAATAACTCCCTTGAATCGTACAATGACTCTGAGTCATGCTGCTAGAAATTTTTTATTTTGTTCCATAGAGTCACCGTCTTCGAGGGTGGGAAGTATTTAGTCAGGAACGCCTGGGCCAACTCCTCCCAGGTGATTATAAATCATTATAGAAAACCTTTAATCCAATATTTTTCATTATATATTAGAGAGAAGGAGAATAGATGAAGAAAAATGGTGTCCATGGACACTCCATGGTATCAAAACATGTCGCAGACCTCTAGAAAATTGGAGAGATGGACATTGGGGTCCTCGCTGGGCAGGCTACCAAAATGAACGATTTTTTTGGAATAACTACATAATGTTAGGATTTATATTGAAGTGTTGGGCCTGCCCCGATAGATGAATGATTCCCGTGTCAGCTCCATGAATATACAACAGGATGTACTCAATAAGAGTATGATGTGGAGGTGGATGCTGAGGGAGTGGCGGTGGCATGTATTGCTATTGCTGAGGGGAAAGTACGAACCCTGACCTGGCTGTAAAAATGGCATCTGCTCTAGTTGGAACTATTGGATCATCTGTGGGCCATATCTTAGAGAAAGTGGATCTTGCTGGATCCGGTTGTCAACTGAACCAAACGTCTGCCCAACTCCTTGAACAGAAGCTGGGTTTCCTTATTCATTCTGCACCATGGGATTGTTTTGGTTGTGCTCATCCAAGAGTGATTGTCGTCACCCCAAGAGATTCTGTTCCATTTCTGAGTCAATTGAGAAAAGCCCTTATGACTCAACATTCTTGTAATGAGTGAGGTAACTGCTCATACACTTATGGACCTGCACAATACTAAATACACCAATATTAAATGAGGAAGAAGAAAGATAAATAAAAATGAGATTAGAAAAATATTTTTGGGAATTTATGATTTTTATTTCCACTGAAATTTGATACAAACTTAATTAAAACAAGGACAAAATCAGATTTTCTTAGTTTCCCGGCAACGACACCAAAATTTTTGAGTCGTTTTACCAAAGGTAAGTTATTGGTGTCCCAAATTGTTTTACCCCAACGAGTATAGTACCAAAAAGGGGTCAATCCATAGGGAAAAAGAAGTTATTTTTATCTTTCTTGTCTAGTTTTTATTTTTTTCTTAGTGAAATGAAATTAATTTAGGGTCAATTTTTAAGGTTTATATAAAAATGTAATTCATTTTAAATTTCGTTATCAAATTAATTAACAGATAATGGAAAATATGGGAAATTGGTTTTGAAGAAAATATGGAGGAAAATGTGTTGGGGTTGTGGATTCTTAAGTGGTTTTTTATTAAATAAAATTTCTTATGAGGTTGTGTTGTTCATAATAACCCAACACTCTAGGTTTCAATTTACAACAAGGTTTACTTGGTCTGGTAAACTTATGTCTAGTGTTGAGGAAACCAACTCCTTGATCCGATAGTCAGTGTTTCACAGTTCATTTACTTTGAATAGTCCATTTTTGAGTAGATGAATACTTTCAATGATCTTGAAATTATTCATCATTATTCTTCTTTTGAATCCCTGCAAATTCCGCCCTTGGTCTAGATTATAATTTTCAGTGATAAAATGTAGTGATGAAAGACGAATTAGAAGAGGTTAATAGAACAAAAACATTAATAAAAACTAATCAAAATTTCAAATCTTTCATCTCCCACAACCCCAACACACTGGGTATTTAGTTACACATATAATAAAAAATAAAAATAGAACCATCGATACCTGATGTGATCATCACAGAAACTTTGAGGGGAGATTGGATCTTTGGTAGAATGGTAGAATGTCTAAGTTGTTGAATGATGGTAGCACATCAACATAGATTGTTTCCTTCAGACCTTCACCCACTCTTCCTCCTTGAATCGGAGGCCAAGTATTCAATTTATAGAAAATAAAACTACACGAAATGTGGAAAAAGTACACACCATGTACATTTTTTCAATGCGCTTTTGTCATCTTTTTCTCCGCCGGTAGGTGGATGAACATGCTGTCTTTGACTTAGAACATGGTGCTACCTAGTAGGTGGGTATACAAAACGTGTACTTTCTTTTATCAGCTATCAACTGCTTCTATAATGGAAGACACGACATATAGATGATGTACATGGTGTTTCCATGTCAGCTGTCCACATGGGCATGTATACTTCTTTTCAACTACCAACTGATTCTATAATACCATACACAACATGTAAATTTAGTACACAACATGTACATGCTTCTAGTAACTTGGGAATGTACTTTTCATAGCAAATATGTGTCTGAGTTTGACTATACTTGGTGTGTATATATGTACACGTTATGTAGTTGCAAATTTTGATCAGTTTTCCCCCGGTGTGTGTGTTTGGCCATAAATCACCTAAAAATTAACAAGATCACCAAAATCAAATAATTTGACCATGAAGTAGTAGGTATTTTCTGAATACAGGTTCTTAATTTCAATAATGTATGTGGAAATGTATACACAAATCGGGTTCCATGTAAGAATTAGACACACCTTAATCCAATATATAGTGTTCCATATATTACTCAAATTGTGTGTTATCAGTTTAAAATTTACATTTTAGTTCAAAACTTCTGTCATCATTGAAAACAAATAAAACACACTCATATTTTCTTTTTTAAATTAGTAAAATAAATAATATGTCACTTTTTTGTAGAGGGATTAGTCCTATATAAAACCGACAGATGATGTGATCGATATAACCCAACGTGGATGTTTTCAGTTTAAATTGAAATTTTAATAAAAATGAATGTTACATACTAAAAAACAATAAAAATGAATTTATATTATTTTTATACTTTAGGAAAGTTTTCCTTATGTGATATTTATGAATCAACTAAACATTAATTCGATACATGGTGTGACCGGTATGACTTAAAGTATGTTTTTTATTTAAAATTAAATTTTTAGTTCAAAACACAAGTCACCTATTCATAACCAATATAAAACACTAATATTGTTTTTATACTTCATAAAAATGATACATAAATAATTTTTTATGTGTAAAAATCATCCTCACCTCAATCCGATACATGATGTTTCTTGTATGACTCAAACGTGTATTATTAGTTTAGAATTAAAATTTTAGTTCAAAACTTGTGCCACTCACTAAAAACCAAAAAACATGATCATATTGTGTTAATACATTAGGAAAATGATTCCTAATTCATTTTTTACATGACGTAAATATTCACATGTCAAAATGACACATGATGTGGCATACATGGATCGATGTTTGTATTTGCAGTTTAAATTGATATTTTAGTAAAACAAAAACATGTGACATACAAAAAACTAAGAAAACAAATTCATATTTTTTTATACTTTAGGAAAATTATCCTTAAGATATTTATAATTTTTAGGAATCTGCCAATTTTTAAACTGACACATAGTGTGACCGATATTGATCAAATTGTGTTTTTATTTAAAATTGAAAATAAAAGTCACAAAATCAAAATTAAGAAAAAACATCTAGATTATTTTTATAATTTTATTAAAATGATCCATAACTCATTTGTGATGTTTAGGAATTATCCACACCACAATCCAATACATTATGTGCCCAGTAAGACTCAAAGTGTTTGTTATCAGTTTAAAATTTTCATTTTAGTTTATAACCCATGTAACTCACTAAAAACTGATAAAAATGATTAGATTTTATTAATATAAAATATATTAGGTTCTTGGAGGTATAATTACATTAAAACACACACACACCACACACATAACATTGAAAGGCAGGTCATAATGATTCATAAGTCATTTTTGATGTGTAAGAATAATTCTCACATCAAACAGAAACACAAAGTGGCTAGTATGAATTAAAGAGCATGTTTTTAGTTTAAAATTACATTTTATTAAAAAAGAAAAGTATCATACTCAAAATTGAGAAAAAACATTTGTATTTTTTTAATACTTTAGAAAAATTATCCTTACCTCATTTTTGATGTATAGGAATCAATGACACATAAATTCGATGTATTGTGCGACAGGTATGGATCTAAGTGTGTATTTTTATTTAAAATTAATATTTTGTCTCAAAACACATGTGACATACACAAAACTGAGAAAACACATTCATATTATTTTTATACTTCTGAAAAAAAATTCATAAGCCATTTATGATGTGTAAGAATTACTCGCATATCAATCCGATACACGATGTTCCTGGTATGACTCAAATGGTGTGTTTTGATTTTAAAAAATGAAATTTTAGTTCAAAATTTGATTACTAACTAAAAACTAATAAAAAAATCTTGATTTTTTTGATACTTTATGAAAATTATATATAAGTAATTTATGATGTTTATAAATTAGTATCACATCAAATTGTTATACGATGTGACCAGTGTTACCAAAAGTGCAGTTTTTGAGTCTAAATTTCCATTTTTGTTGAGAAGACACTTGGCATACTCAGAACATAGAAACACATTAGGATTTTTTAATTGTTTAGGAAAATAATCCTTAATTTTTTTATGTGTTGGAATGAACCACACATAAATACGATGCATGGTGCGACCAGTATGACACAAATTGTGTTTTTATTTAAAATTGACATTTTAATTCAAAATAGAAATCACAATATCAAAATTGAGAAAAAAACATTTTTATTGTTCATAGACTTTAGAAAAATTATCCATAAATAATTTGTGAATATAGAAATCATTCGAAGCTCAACAGGATACAAGGTGTGCCTGGTATAACTCAAACTGTGTGTTTTGAGTTTAAAAATGACATTTTAGTTCAAAACACATGTTATATACTTTAAAATAATAAAACTCATTCAAATTATTTTGATAATTTATAGAAATAATCCATAAGTCATCTGTGACATGTAGGAATCATTCCTACCTCAATATGATACACAATATGATCGATATGACTCAAATTGTGTGGTTTTAGTTTAAAAATGACATTTTATTAATATATTGTTTTATATTTATGTTAAATTTATTTCTTTGAAGTATTACTAACCAAATAACTATTTACTCATATAGGTGGTTTCATTTTCACAAATTGGGGTGATTTGTTAAGAAAATAATACCCTGATTTGGTTTTTTTGAGAGGGGGTTGGGTGGTAAAGTTAATGAAACCATTGATGTTTTTGAAATTTTTGTTAAGTTGTACTTGCTAATGTAATTATACAAAGCAATGTTTGAAATTTCTATAATATAGTGTTATTTTCTTATATTTGTAATTTAATTTCAATTCTGATTAAATTAGAAATTTTCCATATTCCTATATTTGTGGCTACATCATGCTGTAATTTCAACAGCACACTATAATAGTATGACCTTTATCATCACTTTTCTAGCACTCATAAAGGTAGACCTATTTAAAAGACTCTTAGGAAAACATTGATTTTTAGGGCTCTTAAAGGATTTTTTCTAGAATTATCTTGATCTTAGTCTTTAGTAGTGTATTTTCATTAGTAGAAAAAGTGCCAGTAAATAATATCTTTATCAACACTAAAAAAGTGCTGATAAAGGTGATACTTATGTTAGCACTTTTTTAGCATTGATAAAGGTTATCTATATTAGTACTTTTATCTTGCACAAATAAAACAACCAATTTATTAGTGTTTATTATTAGCATCGATAAAGGTTGCCACTAATTATTCACGATTCTATAGTATTTTTAGAAAAACACTCATAAGGGTAAACTTTATCAATGCTAAAAAAATCACCAATATTGGTAACCTTTAGCAGTGTTGAAAAAGCACTGATAAAAGGTAACCCTTGTACAACACTTACTAAGAAAACCATTTACCAATGTTTTATAGTGTTGATAAAAGTATACATTTTATAAACACTAAATTTTATACTGATAAAGGAAAACATTATCAGTGATAAAGTTAGGACTCATAAAATCCTCATATGTAAGAAATTTAATCAATACATTAGGTTTTCCATGATACGTAAGTTTTTTTCCATTTTTATAAATGAACACATAAGTAATATTAAAAATTAATAAATAAAATATTAAAAATGACTAAATATTATTAAAAGAATAACTATTTAAATTGAAAAATTTATAAAAAAATTAAATTAAGTGAAAAATAATATTAATTATATATAAATTTTAAAAATATTAAAAATTACATTTAAATAAAAAATATTTATAATAAATTAATAATTAAAATTTAATAAAATAATTATTTAATAATTATTTAAATACAAAATATTAAAATAAAAATGAATCAATATTAATTATATAAATTATAAAGTTATTAAAAATATTATAAATTAGTAAATAGAATTTTATAAATAAATTTTAAAATTGAATAAATTTAAAAAATATAAAATAAATAAATCTTAAAAATGAAAAAAGTACAATACATTTAAAATGAAAAATATAAAAAATTAATAAAAACTATTAATTGAATAAATCCTGAAAATGAATAAAAAATGAACAAATATGAATAAAAATGAATAAAAATGATTAGATTTGAAAAATATAATAAAAGTGAATAAGTAATATTACTTATATAAGTAATGATTTATACACACACACATATATTTTCATTAAATATAAATTAAATATTGCTCATAATATATATATATATATATATATTTGTACTCGCACAGATATATATAAATATATCATTATATAACATGACATGTCAATTGGGTTTTGGATTTCAGACATCTCATTGTAGTGTGTGTATGTATATATACATAAACATAACCACACACATTTAGGTATAGATAATATATATATATATATATATATTATAATAGTTATAATACAGATAATTATCAGTATAGATTTATACTTTAATGAAAACAATATCTTTCAATTAATTAAATGAATTAAAATTTTTAAATTTAATTAAAGAAATTAATTATATTGAAACATTTTCATTTTTAAATATAGTATTACTAATATTATTATAATTCCATCATTTATAGTACCAATAAGTGATGTTATTGAAATGAAATTAATACAACTATATATATATACACTAATTTTAAGAATATATATATGTATATGTAATTTATAATTTAAATATAAAAAATAATGAAACAAATATATTTATAAAAATAAAATTATTATTTAATTTAATATTTATATTTTAATTAGTAAAATTTATTGAAAATATTTAATATTTAAATATAATATATTTATAATGTTTTTAAATATAACTATGATTTTTTTTATTTGGTGTAAAATATTTATTCTTTGATGAGTGCATGATATGCTTTGTTTTACCACATCTTCTTCTCATATAATTTTATTTTTATTAGTAAACATGTTAGGGTCATTTGGATCTATCCATGACTTGTTTAAAAAAAAAACTATACAAATTTATATAATTATTAATTATTAATATTTATATAAAAATATTAATTAATTTAAAAATTTATAAAAATTATTAATTAATTGAATTTTATTTTTAATCTAAATTATAATGAAATTAATATTATATTCATTGTATATAGTTGGATACACACACACATGTGTTGATTTTACCCATTACACAAACACATGTCCTTGGGTTCTTCAGACATATAAACACACAGACACATGAACACACACATATTTATATGTGATTTTTTATAAAACTATTAATATTATTTACATTTATATTATTATTCATTATTATTTTTTATATAACAATATTAATTAATATTAGAATTTCTATTTATTATTAATTAATTTTAGATTGTTTTATATAAAAATAAAAATAAAAATAATATTATATGAATTATATATAGCTGAATATACACACATATGTGTTAAGTTTACATATACAGACATGTCCTTCAGTTTTTCAAAAATGCACACAAACACACACACTCATATATTTATATGTGAATAAATACAACCATACATGTAAATTAGCCATTGAAAACATACAACTTTAAATCTTTAAATGAATTTATAAAATGAACTTATATTTAAAATATTAGTACTTTTATAATTATTATTTTATATTTAAACTAAAAAAATTAATAATTAATAATTATATTTAATTAATGTATTTTTAAAACATTTTGTATATATACATATAATTATTTATGAATATAATTATATATTTATATTATTAATGATTTATTTTTAAAAATATTTATTCATTTACATAAATAGTTATATTTTTAATTATAATAACTATTTTTTGAAACAGGTCATGGTCAAGATCCATTATTAAAAAGATAAAACATTCAAAGAAAATCGTGCTAGACAAGGGAAACTACCCTCACAAGAAAAAAACAAAATAGATCAATTAAAAGGACTAATGTAACCATCGCCCGCCATGATCTCAATAGTTACCTCCAACACATGGGTATCAACCTCACCTCTAGGTATTTTATTTTTTCCAAGGCTCATGATCTTCATTTGTGGAAGAGTATAAGACCTGCAATAATTGCCTTTACTCAGAATCCATGGTCCATTCTTCAATGAGAGGTCATGAATGTCCATCTCAGGGATGGAGCAAATTTTATCCTCAATATTAATGGATAGAAATTCCAAAACATCAATATAATTTCTCATTATATAGAATCCATGATCATTTTTTTAAAAAGCTTCTACTTACAAGTTGAACCACTCTTCCATTTCTTGTATAAGCCCTTTAGGTGACCTCTCACCCTCAATATCATCTGGGATAATTATGATTTCTGTATTAATCTACTTATCTTTCCCACATTCTTCAACAATGTATTTTTCCAAAGCTGTCACAAACATATTTTATAAAATAAAAATAATGCAGGGGGTAAAGCACCACCTACCATGAAGTTGAATTCCCTTCTTCCCCAATCTCAATAAACATGCTAGCTGCTTGATCAGAGTTGTCAAGGTCAGGGAAACCCTCATATCAATTCTTAGAAATCAGTTCAAGGGAGTTAGTGGAATCTATCTTGGGTAGAGGGGAAAATAAATGGGGAGGGATGTGATGCATGAATTTATCTAAAACAAAAGGACACCCCTACAAGATTTATTACCCTTATTTAGTTTATCATTAAAGTAACCATCCTACCCATGTAATGTTTTCCATTTAATATCACATGATGCTAACAATTTCTTCTCTAGTAGAAGTTGATTGTAAATTTCATATTGGGAACCTATTTTACCAGTAGAATATTCAGAGTCTACCTCACCCTATTTCCTCTCCGAGTTTTTAATAATAGAATATTAAAATTATTTCCTTCTATCCTCATCTCCAGCTCAGGTAATGTTCTTGAAACTAGAGGATATAAATAAATTTTTAGTCTCCATAATAGATTGATAGTTATTATTCAATCCATGATTCACCAAGATAGATGCTGCTCCTCCTCGATAGTGCAACAATAGGGTAGTTAAACCTTGATCAGATCTAGGAGTACCTATCAGACCTGTATTCTCACCCCTATGATTCAATTCTAGAGGGTGGCATACCCTGATGTCATGCACCCCATCCAACTACTCAACCATCTTAGGAGACCCACCCAATCAAGATAATTTCTCAACTGAGTGTGAAAAATGGCACTGTTCCTGAATAGAAGTAGAAGATTCAAAATAATTGAAACCAGGTTCCATCCCTATCGAGGGTACCTGGAGAAGAAAATTCATAGACTGAGAAAAACCCCCCTTTCAAGAAATAAATTCTAGGATTTTATTCTTTTTGATGAAAATGCTCTCATCATGTCCATGAGTAGATAAGGAGTAGAAAAATGGCCTTCTATAATTCATGTTTTCATGTCCAATGATTTTACAATTAGTGAAAAACCAAGGATTGTTTTTTTATATAATATGTGATTCAAATTCATATTCATCCGTATGGTGGGAGAATTTTTCAATTAACGTGGAGCACAGGTCAACTTCCACTAGGAGGGGAGAATAATGCTCAAACCTAGAAACTTATTTTTTACTTGTATATTTTTATAGGGACCCCCAAAACCAATGAAATATCATACATGATACTTGGGTGTTTGAGAATCCAATTTATTCAATAAACATTAACCCAAAGTTGAACAGATGAATTACATACATTAGTCGGGTTGAATTGTCGATCCCATTCCCGAATTTAGACAAAACTTGGATTGAGAGACATGAAGAAAAATCCCCAAGACCTCATATAGATTTTATTAAAGGGGAATAACACATGAATGAAAATACGACCCAAATAAATGCATTTCCAATAGTAGATGCACTACAATTTTAAAATATACACAACTATATCTACAAATTTCCCTGGATTGGAACACCTCTATAAGAAGTGGCATGTAGTGATTGAATGCTTACCCAATTACATTTGTTCTATGATCTCATCCTGATTTTCTTTCAAAATAGCAATGCTACCATTCCAATGAAATCCTTCACTTAACGAGAAATTGAATTTGGAGAGGGTGTGTCGAGATCCATTTGCATCTGTTGACTCACCATGAATAACCGATCTCCCCTTATTCCCACCATAATCAAATTGATGGCTATCAAATTTTCTTTTAGGGAGAAAATCATAAATAAAAAAAAGCCAACACAAATAAATCCTGAAATCCTTAACAACCTTTGTCTCCCAAGAGAACCTTCTGAGCATGATGTCTTCCCATCTTCCAACATAATGTTATTTAATAATTAATTATATATATTTTTATAAAATCAATACAATATATACATCTATAACTAATAATAATAATATATTTATAAATTAGCAATTTTAAATCTATTTATAATTAATAATATTTTAGTGAAAAATATTTATACATTTACATTCTTCCTATGATTGAAAAAAAATTTATTATCAATTTATAAATATTTTTTTAAATAAGAATGATTTATTATTATTTTAAATGTAGCTGATAGTAAATTTAATATTAATAATTAATTTATGAAGATAATCCTTAGTAAGTTGAAACCTAATTATTAATAATTTTAAATATATATAATAATATATTTTTATACTATTAAAAATTTATTCATTTATATAACTAATAAATGTTTTGAATTTTTATTAAAATTATTTAAATAAAATTAATATTAATATTATAAATATAAATAATATTTTATACATTTAAATAATTAGTAATTTCTTATAAGTATTCTATAATTAATGCAATTTTTAATATTTATTTATTTTTATTGTAATATTTGTTCATTTTAAATATTTTTTGTAATTTATATAATTAATTTCATTTAGTATTTTTGATATTTTATTAAATTTTTAATTTTTATTATTTATTCATTTAAAATCATTGATTAATTTATAATGTTTATTTATTTTTAAGATTTTGGTATTCTATTCATTTTTAACATTTATTCATTTAATATTTTTGTAATTTATTCATTTTTATTATTTTTATACATATTTTTTATTAATATGTTTGTAATTTATATAAGTAATAATTATTCATTTTTATTTTTATATTCTTATATTCAAATAATTATATAATCATTATTTATTAAATTTTAATTAGTAATTTATTATAAATATTTTGTATTTAAATGTATTTTTAAAATTTTTATTCATTTTAAATATTATATATATATATATATATATATATATTATGTGATTGGGAGAATAATTACATTCAAACACACATTCACACACACACACACCACACATACAGGTCAAGAAGACAAGCCATAGCCCCCCCAAGGGGATAACCTACCCATCAAGTCATATTTATTGAGTAAATGGCCTGTAGGCCGAGTCCTATTGTATGACCCGAAAACCCAGTGCAATGTCTTGCCTATATAATCTTACTTACGTCACCAGGCCTATGTCATTCCTGCACCACCGCATGCCTTTTTCATCAACTATGTCTCTTCCAGCATAGTCATATAATAGTAGATTCACCCAAGAGGGCTTGAACCCAAGACCTCATAGATTCCAAGTAGGATCCTTTAAATTTATATAATAAGTACTATTTATTTATTTGTATGTATACATATAATTATATATGAATATGTTTATAACTTATATAATAAATGATGTAAGGGTTAACCCTTACGTATCAGGATTTTATCAGCGATAAATCTACCTATATTAGTGCTAAAAAAGTACTAATATAAACCTAAATACATAAGGGTATACCCACTTGTATCAAGTTTTTTTAGTTATTTTTAGTATGCCTTGATAAAGCCTGATTGTATTTATAAAAGAACCTTAACTGCACCCCTGATTGGACATATCATTAAAGATATTATGAAAATCAAACTTTTCCACACCAATCTCACATCATATTGTGAAAAATTACATTTCTTAAATAAATGGTATGTAATATCCTTTGATTGTGATGTGTTATTTGGATTTTTATTCATGTAAAAGTATTCCAAACTTTTCCCCAACCCATGACTGTAATTATTTATACCATTTATGTTTTTGGTGATTCTGGTTGAAATTGTTTCATGAAATTAATCATGAAGTGCTGTAGATATGAATTTATATTTAAAATTATACGTTGGATGGTGTTTGGGTAGAAATTTTTTAAATGAAAAATTTTATATGGGTTTTTTAAATAAAAAATCATGGGTTTTTTTAAGAGTGGTTGAAAATGGAAGTTGGTTTCGTGTAATGATTTGGAACTTCCAGACCCATTACTTTGTTAGTTTTGGGAGTTGTAGGTGCCAGGAGGAGGTTTTAAGAGATATCAATGGTGTTCTAGCTGAAGTTTTGGATGAGAGATAGTTCTATAGATTAGAGGCATGTGTTTCACCGTGAGAGGCCTATCGGAAGGCCTAACAACGATGTGGTATTGGTAGTTGTAGTGTAATGAATGGAGAGGTTGGATTCAACAACCCTATAATCTCAGAAACCCTTAAAGTGTGGGTGTTTTGTTTCCCCATGGTCCAGTTTTGAGGAATTTTTGGGGATAAAGGGAGGTTGAGTATTGTGGTGTGGTCCTTATTATTGTATAAAAAAGCTCAAAGTTTTTGTTTTTGGTAGTTCTGTTGATTTGGGAGTCATTGCTCTATGGATCTTGTTCTATTTCATAATGGGGTTCAGGATCATGGTTATATGTCATAGGTATAAGCCTTGTGCTATGATATTCTCCCAGTTTTACCAGATCCATGGTAGACATGTTTCATAAATTCTATAATCTATTTAACTCAAGGGCATTATGATGTATTCAATACCCCTTACACCATAATATTCAAATTCTCTTGGCTGAGTATAAATTCAGAGTCTTCCTTAAATTCCATTCATTCACCATTATTTACCGTGACCCATGAGTTATTCTAAAGAAATTTTGTGAGACCTTTCAACTCCTCATTTTGGATTTAACCCTCAGCTTTGGGAGATTGATTATTTTTCCTCTAAGGTGAGGTCTTCTATGAAAACCCATATGTTTTATACACTTTATTTCATTATCTATTACTTCAAGATACACATAACACTATCCCAAAAGATCAATAGGCCTGGTTTCTTTGGATAATTAGATATTTATCACAATAACTTAAAACAAGGATACAATGTCATTATTTAAAAACTCTATAACTTTAATTTAAAATTCTATTGATCTTCTAAAACCACACAAGATAACCTTGGGATGTACATAAGAAATAGATGAGATATAAATCCTCATAAGGGAATAACGAAAGTATAAAATGAATTAAAGTAGTACATGTGACTCAAGATGCATAACATGATGATATATAAAGGTGAGAATCATAATCATGAACATCAAAGCATGATATTATATGATAACAATATGGTTTCATAGGAATGTAGAAACAAAATAAAACATAATACCATAAGCATAATTCAATGATATCCATCAAGACATCATAAAATAATTTTCTTAGGATAACCACTCACACCCCATACATAGAATCCCATGAGATAAAAATGTTACCCAATGAATTATAGGTCTGTATAATCTAGGGCCCACCCATCATATTCATATCATGCACATGCATTTGTGTGGCACGTATGATTAATGAATGTGAGTAATATATATGTAATTACCCAATAAATTAAGGATATATATATTATATTAATACCCTTGAGTAGAAATGGGGATATGTATTTACAACATAAGAGTTTGTCAAGGAAAATCTTGGGATAATTTTAACAGTGTAACAGGTGGACATAAAGGTTCATGTAAAAGATTAATGAGAGTGAAAGGAGGTATATCATTACTTGTTAATAATAAATATTATAAAGGTATGTGTAAAAAAATATTTCAACATTAATAATTTTAAGTCCAAAGGTTTAATACAAATAAATTACTTGAATAAAGAGGAAGAGGAAGAGAATCCTTTACTTTGGCATAGTAACAAATCAGGAATAAGTTATCATGAGAGGTGATAAATAAACTAGTATTATAAAACATAAATTTTATAGTAAAATGGTACTTATAAACAATTTCTATCATGTTATAGTTATTGAATCTAAGCTTAAGGTTGGTCAAGGGTAAATCAAAGTGATGAAATCTCCCAAAAAAGCTCCGATAAATTGGATTCATAGGGCATGATCCTGTAGATCAAGACCATTTTTCATACTTTTATATTAAATAGATTTTATCATAACCCTTAATATAAATAAATCTTAATAGTGATTTAAAAAAAAATATTATCAATAGTTATTCTGCTTAATAGTCTTTTAATCATATCTAAAATTCATGGCTATATTATATAATGGTCCAAAATAAAATGTTATAGAATACACACATGTTTTCTATAAATATATTATTTAATAAGGAATTTATTGATTCATAATGAAATATATTTTATAAATGTTTCATTCATTAAATATAATCTTATCCTCCTTTGTTTATTTCTACTATTCCCATGGGAATCCATGGAAGTGGTGCTAGAGTGAATTGGGGGATGTTAGGGATTTGTTTTGATGATAGAATTTTTTTGGTTTAGGTTGATTGAGGATTCTATTGTGTATTTGTTATCTTCCTATTATATAGAGGATTGTGATTATCTTGTTGATATAGGGGATTCAAGAACTCTTTTATTTTATATTCAAGTTATTGGGGTTACATGTTTTTATTTCTATATATTGTTAACATAAATTTATTTTAAAAAATATATAATTAGATAAAAATAATTAAATTGATGGGAATGGAATTTATCACATGCGTTAACTTTATTTTGTGAAACTAATCATGATATTTATGTTTACTTTCTACTATTATCAAAAATCATTATTGTTATTGAGCCTTGTGTGCTGATGGATTTTTTTTCTATTATAATTCATCTTTCATTAAAGGATAATAGTTGTAAATTGTAAAAGTTGTGTAGAAAATTGATATAGAAATTATTTTCTTTCAAATAAAGGGGGATGGAACAATGGATATTTCTGAAATTTGTTGTTCTGTGCTTATATTATTTTGTGGACTTTATTGGAAATTTATTGTGGCTATGTTTGTGTGGGCATATGGGGATTGTTATCAGGTAATTTATGTGTCTTGGTTCAGGTGTGTTGATTGACATGTATTGGGAAGTGGGTTTTGTAACCAATCCCATTGGTGGTATATTATGATGGGGTTAAGGATGTGGATTACACAATAGGTCTATAACTGCCTTTACATAGTGGGAAAGAGGAAACATAGAGATTTATGTGGGATGATAGCTTGGATAATGGATGTGGTTTATGTTGTAGTCTCCTAGTGGTAGTGGAATATAACATGTAGTAATGAACTTGAGATGGGTGGATTTAATCAAACTAAATCATATAGGTAAAGAATTAATGATGCATGAAATGAATGGGTAATGAATAAAATAAATAGGTGCGATTGATTGTGTGGGTTTTCATTAAATATAGAATTAATCGTGATGATGAATGTAATATGGTTTTTAATAGAATATATGGTATTGGTTTAAATGATGTGTTCTAATGTAAAATTGTACATATTTATTGTGGTTATTTTTCATGGGATATGAGGAAGTTATTGTTGTTTAATAGTTTTCAATAGTTGTAGTGAGTAACGATTATAATATGGTGATGATGACAGGTGGTGATGGCTCCATTTTGGTGTGAACCATTTAGGTTTCTATTGTGTTTTAATATATATATATATAGTTTGTTTGTGATTTATGTACATACCCCCCCCCCAATTTTGATTCTCTTACTAACACACAACATGATTTGGGTACCAGATGTTTTCCCCTAACATCTAGGTTATTGGGGGAATAGATGATTGACTACTCCATATTTCATGCCCCTTCTACGAGCAGTACATTCCATGATTGATCAAGGTGGGCATGATCATACTACCATAGCATGTGTTGTAACAGAAGAACTTATAAGGTGTTGATGAGAAGGTAAATAATCTAATGATAGTCCCTAAGAGGTATTATTGAGAAGATACATGATGCATTGGAAGACCCTACGTAGTATTTGTGATGATGATACTATAGGTTCATTGGATAAGTCTGTTGGGTATTGAGATTAAGTTATATGATAGATGCACAAGAATACCATGCATGGTACTAATGGGATGTGATTTTTGTGATGCTAATGTGAGGATATATGGTGGGGGTTCTTCATGGTAAGAGGAGGGAATGATGGTGATGTCATTCATGTTAATGATACACTAATTTACTATATATGTGGTGGATATATGAGACATGATATATGGAAATTGACATTGGATGATGGGGATGATATGGTTTGGGTATGTGGTATGGTTGATAAATAGGATATGATGTGTTACTTCATGGCCTCATATGGTATTGGGAGCTCAGGATATTTGACATTGGGATGTGAGAGTGACAATACATCAAGGAAATGGTTATAAGGTACCTTTATGTTATATTATTTGATACTGTTTTACTATTCTTGGATGTGATATTTGTTGAGTATTCCTTAGTGATGTTAGATGATAGTTGACTTAATGGGTTATTTTTGGTTTTTCAATTTGTTCACTAATGAATTAGTATTCTCTTTCCACATTTTCACAAGTGGTATTGAGTATGATTCTACTGAGTATACATGTCATGATCAACCCTATATATATTAACTATTTTTTAGGTTTTTAGGGTGAATTTATCGACTCATATTGAAATTAATATCTTAGATATTGGTATTGATTGTGGATTTTCCTTTGAGGACTTTACATATATATTTATGGAATTTCTATGTGTCTAAATTTTCCAGGAATTGTGAAACAATTTTGGATCATGGTTTATTTTTATCATGGTGTAGATTGGTAGTATATTTCTTTGTTATTGGGTAATATGTCGGTAAAGCATCCCATTTTTTATGTTTTATACCCTCAGTGTTAGTCTCCAACTTAGAGCATATTGGAGGTGGGATTAGGTGGTCACAACCATCTTCACTATAGGCCCAAGAGAGGTTACCAATGTGGTTAGGTCAAGACAAAGTGGTATCAGATATTTTGGTTAAGTGATTAGGTGGATAATAGAGTTAGGAACCGGTGAGGATTTCATGAGTTGGTAGGGAAGGGATATTATTTTAGCCAAGTGCATAATATAGGATAGAGAGATTGAAATGTCTCATATTTCCAAAGATCATTTTCAGGATTTTTTTTCTTAAATTAAATATGTAAATGATAATTTTATTTATTTTTTTTTGATTTTAATAATAATAATCAATAATTTAATTATATACTTATCACTTAATTTATTTCTTATATATATTTTCAAGTATTTTTTAATTTTAATAAATTAGTTTCATTAAATATTATTTACTATATTTTTTATTCATTTTAAACATATACTTTAATTAGATAACTACATATCTTTTAAAAATATTTTTATTAGAAAATTGTATATTATAATTTAATGGTGAACAAAATATGATACTTGTTTTCATAGTCCCAAAATTGTAACTTATAACCATTAAACAATAATTTTATATAAAATTTTATATGAAACATATTATGAATTGTTAAATATTTTTTGGGCACTAATTTATCGATTTACTATGCATATTAGTTACATTATAGTTCATTTAATTTCTAAATGGTTTTTATCATATTCTGTGGAAATATTTTATGGGTAAAAAATATCTTTTTAAAATGTTAAATAGAATATTTTATAATAAAATAATATTTTAAAATATTTATATTATATAATGATATTCATATTATGTATAGTGTCTTATTATTATTATTTTTTATAAAGTTTTGATAATGTATTCTTTTTAGAAAAGTAAAACATAACATTGTAATCAGTGTGTTTATAGTCTGTTGTAATAAAATCATTTCTTAGATTATGTATTTAAAGATGAATTCCAATTGACTAGAAGAATAATTTCATAAAATGTAAATGTTTTACATGTATAAATTATTAATTATCATACATATAAAAATTAATGGATGATAAAAAATATAAGCACACACACAAATATTTATATATTTAATCAGGGGATAGAGTACATAAATAGGGGGAAAGGAACAATAGTGAACCCTGAATTAGGGGGGGGGGGGAGGTCTATATAATTAAATTTTAATTTAATAAGAAGGTATGAATTTTTGATATCATCCTGTTGAGATTTTATGATGATATTTTTTTTCACAATTTTATAAGAAAATCAAATTTTTGGGCTAACATTAAATACGATATGAATATACATCAAGTTTTATGAGATCATAATGACATAAAAGTGTTGTAATAATACTATAAGGGTCTTTATTGATAAAAAATGGATTTTATCATTAAAATAATTTATTTTTAAGGGATAATATTATTTTCTAAAACTATAATGAATCTTCCAAAACCTAAAGTATATTTTGATATTTAAAAAACAATTCTTTCTGAAAATGAATATTATCGTATCCAAAATAATATATTCTAAATCGGGTTTTGAATATAACCTATTAAATTAATAAAATACTTACCCTTGAAAAATACCATGGGGAGAAACCATGGGAATTCAATGGTTGGGAATTTTTTATAACATAGATCCCAAAAACTATGCTTAGAAATTAATAAAAAATTAACTATATTTTCTACACATACCAACTCGTTGTCCCATTTATATTCACCCAAAATAATATGATGATGAATTAACTCTAATTTCTTATCTCTAGTGTATTTATAGGTAGTATCTATGGTCCCAAGGAGATCTTGTCAAGCTTTAGGAAGCTCCCTTGCAAGGTAAGAGTCCCCCTCTTTCTCTTTCATTTTCAATTTCAGTCGGTTGTTATAATGGAATTTAAAATTATTCTTCATATACTGAATTGATTATTATTTCATGGTATTATAATATAATTAATATATTTTCAATGATATATTACTTATTTTCTCTCATTATAACCTTTCCTGAAACTGTTATAATGTCGAAGTAAGGATTTCCTAACCCTCCTCTTTTCTTTATTTTTTCAATACATTTATTTTGAAATTATTTAAATTATTTTCCAAAAAATTACATGATATTAATTCCAGATTATTATATTTATTTTGATATATTTTAATGATATATTACTTATCTTATCTTATTATAGCATTTTCCAAAATTGTTTTTATGATGAAGTGAAGATTCTTAACCTCTTATCTACCTTTATTTTTGAAATCCTTTCGTATCATTTTTTAATGAAAATTTTTAATTCGATTCATTTATTTAAATAATTTATTATATTTTTGATTAAATATCACCATAACCTATCATTATTCTACCTTCATAATTTGTTATAATGATCATGTTTTTCTATAGCCGTGAAATATCCTAACATTTTAGTTAAGTAAAAAGTGTGGGATTTAATAGTAGTTACATATCTCTATGGATATTGGAAAGTGTACAGAGATGTGGAGTAAATTAATCTATGGGTAATCAACCTGAAAAAGGATGGTTGACTATCAACTCAATCTTCACTATGTATATGATTAGTGGGCCTAAGACTGTACACCTAGCGAGACACTCCTAGGAGATATGATTTGGATAATTCAAAAAATCATTAAAAACAATAATGAATGATTATATACTACTGATATCCATATACCATGAAATTTCTATCCACTTCCACCTTTCTATTTTTATTCTTCATTTCCTTTTTTCTATTTACATTTGTTGTAGTGGAAATGAAATATCTATGTAAGGATTGTTGCATCACTACCTTTGTCTTTCCTTATCATCAGAAATACAAGAATTTTATTCTAGTGAATTTACCTTGTGGGTAACCTTATATACTTATTATGTTTTTGGGGTGTTCACTTAGATACATATTAAAAAATAGACCATTATTTTTTTTGACTAAACCATATACCATTTCTTTTATATGGTGTAAATACATCAATAATCATTAACTTGTTTTATAGATATTTACCAAGAGTGATACTTACTTTTATTGGATTCCCATTAATTTTCTACTGGTTCATGATATAATTATTGATGTATTTATGTATTTTTTGATTATGTGAAACACAAGTTCATATACATGCTATGAATGTGAAGGGTTCACCCTGATAGTACTCCAACACATTGGGTAGTGTTAATATATATGGAAATACCATGTATGGTGCATGGGTAGTCATCCTAAGAACACTATGTTATAATTATGTAATAGTTATTAGAAACTTATTTTAATGATGTCCTGTTTAATAATATTACCATATTACTTTTCTTCCCAGATCTTATAATATCATCTTCTTTATTCGATGCTTCAATTTGATAAAATATGATCCTAATTTTTATGAAATCATGTCATGCCCCTTGAATCATATGTTAAACATTATAATTTAATTATTAAATTTCTATTGTGATCATATGGTTTACGATTTATGTATTATTACAATTGTTTTACCCTTATTGAGTTTTTGAGCTCATCCCTTCCTTATGTTTCCCCATTTCCACAATAATTTCTATGAAGGGATACATAAAGGTGAGTTGTTTGTGTGGTGATTATTTTTCAAGTAAATGTGTATTTTATGATGAGTTTATATAGATATATATATAGTTCATGAATACAATTTTTTTGATCTTTTTAGTTTTTTGAAATCCACATGATGTATTAAAGTTATGTTTGTTTGGCACCACATCTAGAATTATAGGACTACGATGTCTCAAAGTTCAGCTAGGAAATGGTATATTAGGTCCCCTCATGATCCAATGAAAATACTATCAGTTTACCAAATGACCAAGTGAAATGGTTCTATTTTTAGGGTAGAGACGCAGGAGAGGTACATTCATCATTCTTGGTTATGAATTGGGGATGATTCTGGGAAATTATATAAATTTGATTAAATGTGATGGATTAAATAAATTCTATGATATCAGGATTAAGATTTTGGTATTTTTTGTAGAGATTCATACTATTCATATTCAATTCATTATTCAGGTTTGTAAGGTCCTACATAATCACCCAGTTGACTAGAGTATGGTTTAACCTTGCAAAGAGGTTGAGATTTGGGGGAGGAAACTATGATGGTTCTAGTATCAGGTTATGGATAATTATGAGGTGAGAATCTTTTATCTTGTGATAGTGTGATGGTTGGATGATCTTGAGATTGAATTTACTTTAATCTGAGATAAGGCTATATATCAGGTTCTATTGGATACAAATTAGATGTGTAGAGAAGAATAAAAATGGTGGATCTTATATCTTAGGGAGAACAAGGAGGTAATTATTCCATGAGTTGATTTTTAGTTACAATTTCACACTTAGTTTCCATCATCAATGATGAGGGTGATAAGGAGGACATATCTATTCTAGCCTTAGTTTGGGATCCTGAGTATATGAGATCTTGGGATTAGGTTTAAGTTTATACTTCACTTTACTCTCATATTTTTCTTGATAACGAGTCTGGTGATCAGCACATGGAGGAGCCACTATTCCAAGTTATTCACTATAAAATCAACCCATCTATATTTCCTATATATTTGGATGCGAAAAATAATGCTAAGGTCATTGAGAGGATACATAATCAGATATGATCATTATGAGATGATACCCATTACAATTCCTCTTGGAGTAGATCTATTTATGAAGGATCTCAATCTTTCAAACTGTTGAGTTTTTTTGGTAAGGTATCAGGATTAGGGGTTTCCTTCTCATTTTTATGGGTCCATAAGTTTTCATGCACCCATTGGAGATCTAGATTGATGTTTTTATGTTTTTTATTTATAGAAATAATGATTTTAGTGCCTGAATATCATTTGAGATTAGTGTGGTGTGAGTGTTTAGGTTTCTTATCAGCCCTAACATCAGTAGTTTCTTCAAATTTTATACCATCAAAAAATGAAGTAGGCTTATGTTATTATAAAAAATGGTAGATATGGTAGAGTAAAAAACCATGATGTACCTTTCTCTTAGAAACATAGCGATGTGTATGGCCACAGTGATGGTAATTAATAGTGAGGTAGGGGATCTAGAGATGAGCATATTCGTCCTATGGATTTTCTAATTCTAGAGGGACCATAGATCATTAAGGGTACCATTTTCTTATCTTCTATCCTTGATTATACATAATTTGATTTTGTATCATCATAATCCTTTATCGTACTAACCTTAGTCCATACCTTTGAGATCAGTATGGAGAAACTTCCAGTTCCCCTGGTGTTGACTGAGCTAGCAGATGTGTCTACTTGATATATGGTGGGGTTGTTTGCTAATGATGGGGAAACAATAGTCATACGAGGGTATCTTTCTACTTTAGATACAATCATATTATCTCATTATTAGCACCAAATTGTTGTATTATATATTCATTTTTATATATTACTTCTAGATGGGAGTTGTGTTATATGATGTGGAGGGATAACGTGCAATGTTCATAAGTGAACAGAAGCATCATATGGGCCATATATATGAAAAGCCATTATTTTCTTAAGTCAAAGCCTTATCATTGGATTCAGTAGAGGAATAGGCCATAGAGTTTCCTAGGGTCTTGGAGAATTTTTAGATGTTTTTACTAAAGAGTTCATAGCTTTACCCATTCTATATGATATCATGTTTTAGATACATTCTGAGCCTGATGCCTCATCAATTTTGAGGGATCCTTACTGGATAGAAACATTAAATCTATGGGAGTTGAGGATTTTGTTATATTATCTGATGTAAAATGGATTTATTTGGATTAGTGTGCCATCAAATGGTACTCTAGTCTTGTTTTCCATGAATACAAACAATGCTTTATATTTGTGTATAGACTAATAGTGGTTAAATAAGGTGACAGTAAAGTATAATCCCCCTTATAAGGATTGATGATCTGTTTGATTAGTTGAAGGGATCAAACAAATTTTCAAATATTGATTTTCAGTCTAGATATCATAGGATGAGTTTGATAGATCTGGATAGCCCAGAGACAGTTTTTAGGTGTTGATATAGAATTTCAAGTTCATTCCCATGCTGATCGGTGTCAATAATACCCTGACTGTGTTCACAGGACTCAAGAAATTTGTGTTACATGAGTTCTTAGATTGTTTTTTGGTTATTTTCATCAACAACAAGATCATATAATTTAGGACAATAGAGGATCACATTGAGAACCTATAGGCTATTTTATAAGTCCTTCAACACTATAATATTTATGGGATGATATACAAGTGTAATTTTTGGAAATAGTAAGTACAGTTCCGTATAAATGTGGTGTCATAGTTTATGACGTAAATATTTTTAAATAATAACAATATCTTTGATATGTATATGACATGAAACATCGAGATTTAACAACCTACGAGATATATTATTTAAATATGTCCACTCTAACATAGTCTTCAAATTGGTGGATATGAATGTGACTTACTTAATGTATTAATATTATATGTTTTACATGTGTATAAAAGAAATTCATTTGTTATTGACTAATTGGGGATGAAAATAAAATTCATTTGTAAGTAAAAGAAATATTAAAAAAAAATGTTTTTATTTACACAATGTGTTTTTATCATATTGAATTAAATTAATCACTATTATTGAATGAAATTAATGAAATATATATATATATATAATATATATTAATTAAGATGTTTTAATAATAAACTAAATTTTTTTCTAAGTATGGAAGAAGAATAAATCCAGTTTTATGATTAAAAACAGTGTCTTTTAGAAAGCGTTATCATCATATTTTGTATGGTTATTTTAAAAATAAGATTTACTAATTATAGAAACTCTATTTATAAAAATAAAATTAATTTTTTAGGTCATAATTCAAAAATTATCTTAGAGTGAATTTTTTATATTTTTTTAAAAGCTGTATTTTTGTCATTGAATTGTAAAAATACTGATTTTTACTGAAACTGTCTTCTCTTCTAATGAATTTTCAAAGATTCATTTTATTGGAAACTATTTTAAGATTAAAATTATTAAAATTATATTTTAATTAATATTATTTAAGAAATTTAAATTGATTATCTATTTAATTTAAATATTAATACTTTTTTATTCTTATGAAAACTTTTCCTTTGGAAAACCATTTTTTATCGCATTTTTGGGTATAATATTAAATTTAATTCTGTCACATAAATGAATTGAATTTGAAAAAATTGCTTCCATATTAAAAATAATAATAATTTAAATTAGATAATAATTTAAACTTATTTTTTTGTTATATTAAAAAGTAAAAACAATAAAAATGAATTACCATAGTTATGGTTAAAATGAGTTTATAGGGGGGGTTAAAATAAAAATATAAAGGATAACATGAAAAAAACATGTAAAATTATTATTATATGAAATTATTTAGAAAATATATCATCTAAGTCTCAATAATGATTCATTTTTTATCCTTGTTTTATGTGAAAAATGTGGATACAATTTTTTTTCAAATATTCCAGGTGTGTCATTCCCCCAAC
This sequence comes from Viscum album, assembly GCA_963277665.1. Lineage (NCBI taxonomy): Eukaryota > Viridiplantae > Streptophyta > Magnoliopsida > Santalales > Viscaceae > Viscum > Viscum album. The sequence continues at coordinate 1,538,821,053 of OY728135.1, read as the reverse complement.
TTATAAAAGGAAACCTAATCCCCTCTCCCATTTACACTTAAAAATCTATTGTTTTGGACAATAAAAATCCCAATACATTCCTTATATCCACACCCATTACATAGATTCATTTTTTTGATCATAAAAAAATCAAGGAATGATTTAGGTATAAACCTAAAGTAGTTATGCAAAGAAGAGGTATAGTTTTTAACAACGTGTTTTCATTTTATTTGTTCATTTTGCTCATTAAAATATCCATAAATATTATAAAATTAAAAATAATTATATAATTTATACTAAAATGTTATGATTTTAATTTATTAACATATATCCATCTCATCTATCTTCAAATAGGAAATGAAACAGTCGATCATGTGTATGTCAGACTACTGCCTCGTGAACCGATGTAATTCATTTTCCATCACCACTTCCTATAATTAGATATAATGATGAATTTATTGTATATATTTATATATTAAATTTATTTATTAAGTTATATTATATAATTATAATATAACATATACCTTCTTACCTTCCAATGAGTTGGAAAACCATAACATCACTTGTGCATAACTGTGGACTACTGCCTCCATGAAGCGAAGTTTACAGTTATTCATTTTATTTTGACGTGGATGGTAATAAGGAAATATATAAGAATAAGTATGATATATATTATATAATAATAATTAATAAAATGTAACACATTATTTATCATTCTTTCATTCTATCAGTTTAAAAAAATGGCAACTATGTTTATGTGTACATACAGCCCACCGTCTCCGTGAACGATATACCTCATTTTTTAACTTCAAACTTTTATGGACTATTAGGAATAATTATACAATGAATATATATTAGGTTTAAATAATGGTTAAAATTATGTAGAGTGTGGATAGATGATCAACGTATAAGGATCAAAACAACCAAACTAATAAATTTGGGAAAAATGAAGCAGTTCTCACACAAAATATTGTTTTTAATAAATATTTGTTAATAAAAAGGTGGTAAAAAGTGATAATAAAATAATATATGGTGTGATATATATGATTATTTTACTTTAATATATTTATAATAAATATATATTAATTTTATAGGAGTTTTGATCAAGTACGAAGGAAATTAGGCCTGTTGTAAGGGTTTCTCATCACAATATTACTTCCACGAGATATATAAAATATCCAAAACTCATTTAATTTGCGTGGTGTATATGATTATAATTTGATATGTTATATCAAGGATATATTTATATTTAGGATATTTAAAGTTTAACTTGAATTTATTTCTTTCATGTGTGTCATTATTCAAAAGTTACTAAAGTGGTAGTGATTTTACGATTACAATCTCATAGTTTATCCGGATTGTTTATGATTAAGTTTATCATAACAAAATAATATGATATATCTCCCAAGAAACTTATGAATTATCTTATCATATATTTATTCATGAAATTTTATAGTAATACTACCGTTTTCCTCTCTTTGGTTTCTATAATGGCTAATAAAAAATGATTTTAAGAACTTTCAACTTTATTTTTTTTTTCAAAAAGTATTTTTATTCAATTTCCATGTTTTCTAAAAATGTTTCAAAAAAGTTTTTTAATAATATCATATAATTGTTTAAATTACTTTTTTACCCATTAATTTTTTTTAAAATTTTTAAAAAGGAATGTTAATGTAATTTTTTTGAAAGAGGTATTTTTTGATATTTTATTGAAAATGTGAAAAGAAAACTATTTTTTCATACTCAGCGTTAAAAATACATCCCACCATCATGAAAAATAATTTCTTTGATGATCCCCTTAAAAATTTACATGATTATTTTTAAATAAAATATTTTTTATATTTTATTAATTTTATGATATTAAAATTTATTTTCAATTTGAAAAAGATATTTTCCTCAAGCATATTTTTAACGTAATTTTAATGTTACTTCTATCAATTAAAAAAAACTCTCATTTTACCATATGATCCATTGAAAATATGTTGTAATTATACCATACTTATTATTTTCTATATTTTTTATGATAATTTTTCCTGGGGATATACTATTTTGATACCATTCACTATATTACTCTAGATGGGTTACAATTATATTTATTGATTAAAGAAATTATTAACATTTTTTATCCTAGTTTCCAATGTTAATGTTTACATTGATTATGTTTACTAATTGAAGAAGTTTTTAAAATATCATATGTTAGTTTTTAATATGAATGTTTATGTGATAATATTTCTCTCCTTTTATATGATGATTGTATTGGACTTAGTAAGTGACGGACTGAGACCACTATATCCCCATGATGCATCAGTAGGTCTCATGAGAAAAAGTTGATTGGGTTTTGGATAAGGAACTAAATATTTATGTAATATGTCATGGAATAATGCATTTATGGTATAGTTATGATTTACAATATTATTTATTCCCTCATTATGAGATTAGTTATCGATTTCAATGCGATCTTCAGATTTGTTAAAATATCCATGGATGGGTTTCAATCTTATATATATATTTATATAGAATTATTTTGATCACTATTTATTCCTGATATATTATTTTTTCATGTTCAATTTTTTTATTAAATGGAACTTGTTTCAGTTATTTACCTTTCCATATTGATTATGTCTTATTTTTTCATGGTTGTATCTCTTTTATATATAATATTATCAATCATTATAGCTCACCCTTTTATTGTGTTTACTTTCCATAGGATTCCAAGAAGTGTATTATAATTGATATGAAGTGATATGGTAATCAAAATTATGGTATTCTTAATGAAACTACTAGGTTATATTTTAAAATTTCAATTGTAATGTGAGATTCCAGTATGCATCTAGTTTACCTAGACTACTAAACTATTCAGTCCTTTGGGAAGTGATCACTTGTATCTAGTACTAAAGTAATAAGGTAACCATTGAATATAGGGTACTATTATTTGGGTATTTATAGTTAGTATCAAAGTAATTTTAATAGAAACCTTGGGAACTAGATTTATGAAAACATAGAATAGAGAAAATGACCCTATGAATGGCTTTGAGGATACGTCTAATTATAGGATAACATCCAAATGTTCTGGTAAGTTAGAGATTTAGTGGGTTTCCAAGAAATATATCTAAATCTCAATAGTATAAGTGGATATAGAACTGGCATAGGTCTACCAAGGGGTAATAACTATGAAAAGGTAACATTAGTATTTGGCTTGGTTGCCACCTGGAACATGATAATAACCCTTAATGCACACCTGGTTTGATACTCTTGGATGGATATACTTCGGTTAATTCACAATATCTTTAATAATTGTCATAAAGTATTTAAATATATTATAGAAATGAAAGAACTAGGTTATACCTAAGGTGTCTTATATTAAAAAGAATGTTTCATTATTTTTACATCCAATAACTGATTATATGGTTTTCCACTATGAGTATTATTTCTGACACGATGCATATTGTTTCTAGTTAAAGACTGGAACCTGAAATAATTGTTTTACCATTGAATATGATGGAAAATGTTGTAATTAGGAGGATCCAAATGGGATTATTATTAGAGTAAAAGATATAGCGATTATGAATAATTAGTTATCATTATATATAATTAAAAACCTACACATTAAGAAATTGTAAGGCTCACCAAAGAATATAAGAAAGTAGTTCTTTGAGAGATTGGGTAGTGGAGACCATAGAGGAAAGAAGGTTTGATTTAATTTATCTCAAAAATGTGGAAATAGACACCTAGAAGAATTTATCAAAGAAACAAGAAAATGTTTTTGTGTGGGAAAAATTATATATAGTAATGAATTACTAATTAAAAGTGAGTATTTTAGTAGAGATAAATAAATTTCTTCCTAACGATCCATTTATAGTTAGTTTTCCTAAATGTTGGGAGCTTGTGATTTATCTGACATAATGACCTATTTTAAAGGCTAACTCCTAAACCAAGTAAGTACATGTCATTAAATTAAAAGGGTTGAAGTATTTATTTATCAGGATTATATAATTATGTAGTTATATTATTTTTTATAAATGGTATTTTGGTTATAATAATCAAGAAGAATTTTAGTATTGGGTTAATTTTGGGAATCATATATGTCTTCATTTAATATTATCTTAAGATTTATCGATCCTATCTTTGGTTTATGAGTTTAAGGTTGATCATAAGTTCAAACTCTTAGAAACAAATTTTTTGGCTTTAGATGATGGAATTATAATATTTTTATGAGTATTTTGGGAGATATTTATATAAATATAACCATTGGTACAATTATGGGTTTTAGTGAAAAAGTTATTTGAGGAAGAATGCCTTCAAATTTTTTGGACATAAATTTAAAGTTAATGATGAACTTTTGGGTTAATACGATCATTGATGTTAAGCTAATAAAAAATAACTATGATTTTAATTTTTTTTAAAAAATAAGCTATATTTAAAACCATAGTTGTTAAAATGTTATTTGGTGATTAAAATTATTTTTTGAGAATGTACATCATATTTTTGGAACATTATATGAATTATATTAATATAGTTTTATAAAAAATAAAACCTGCATTATAGGAAAAAACCCATCACATCCCACAAGTCCATGTGGCTTGAACCTAGGGGATAATAAGAATATAGTATTGCTACAAGAGGAAGGGTGGGGGTGGGAGTGGCTGTGAATTGTATTATAAAAATTAAACTAAAATAAAACCCCAAAACCACTTTTGTTATAAAGATAAAGCTTAGAAATCATATGTTCATTAGAGTATATTTATCAAACTCATAAGTATTCTAATAAATCAGATTTATTAATTGGGATCACATATAGTTCAATATAATTTATATTATAAAGATTCAATAAAAAAAATTTAAATATAAATTGAACAATGGTATGTAATGTTTTTTGAAAAAATAAAAATACCAAAGTTTATAATAAATTAATAACAACTTACAATCTTTATAAAAGATATTATACTCTTTAACCTTAAGAATAATGGAAGTCAAAAATCATAACTTAAGATATTAATGGTTTTCAAGCTAACTGTAAAGGACCATATTTATGTTGAAGGAAATCCTTCGATATGATGATCAAAATAGATTCTTAAGTAAGAAATTCTTCTATACAATGATGAATGCCCACTCTTTCTTTATATACCCTATGACCGTTCGATCAGATTGACCAGAATCACCTGTCTTCCTATCCCTATAGGCCCTCAATCTAAACCTTTATTGGAATAAGAGAATACAAAAGAAAAATAGTTCTATGTATTTTAAAATTCCCCACTCTTAATACATGAAAAAAACTCTCTAAAATATTGTAAAGTGTAAGAATTAGATGTTCAGAAATAGTAACCTTTAGACATGTTGAGTTGAAAATGTATTAGCTCCAAACTCATTAAATTCACGCCTATTTATAGGATCCCCTACATTGGTCATATTTCAATGATTATTGGAGTTGGTTACAATGTCCTTGGATGATGTTCACTATATATCTCAGAAAAACATCTCCATATAATGTCATTTTGATAACACCATTAAAATTCTATAATAAATTACATTCGATTCAAATAATTCAAACACACCAATTATAAACATTAGATATTCCGATAGACTATAATATTTTTCAATCCAATGAATTGAACTATGGTAGGACTCTTGGATCTAAAATCCTCTCAATCTGATAGAAATGAATTTGATCAATCTGATGTTCAGAATATTAGTCAAACTGATGGAAATAACACTATTTAGTCCGATAGAACAGAATCTATGTTATTTATATAGATTGTGTTAAATAATTTAATGGTTATAATATTTTTATGAAACTATTTTGATATTTATTAGAAAATTTTATTTTCCAAAAAAAATTATAAAATACTTAAGATATATAAAGGTTGAAAAATAAGGTTTTAATAAAGTGTTTTGTGATATTCAAAACTAAGGAGAGGGAAAGGATAACTTATAAATTTTACACTAAAAAATATCCCCCTTTTTGGAAAGAATGAAACAAAACAATTATAATGAAATAATATTAACTTTGAAGAACTTATAAACCTTTTTTTGTTTAATATATTCAAAGAAATTCTTCATAAGAGATATCTACCCTTTTTTAATTTTAATCCCCCCCATCCTTATCTTTTTTTGTTCACAATTATTCATTTGATAGGAAATATTATTAATTTTGACACTCAAACTCAATAAATTATCACCCTTGGTTACCTTCTTGCTTTAGATATTTCTTCCTATTATATTATTTATCCCTCTTTTTAATTTCAAAAATGAACAGGGAACGTAACATATTCCCCTAAATTTTTTGAAATTGTAATACAAAAAAATTACATTTGAATAACTATTCAACCATGATAAAAATAATATCAATCCAAGTAAAATTAGAAAATATTAAAGTAAAGATATATTTGGATAATAGTTCATTCAAATGAAATGTATTTCAAAAAAAAATTATTTAAAAATACATTAATAGTTCAAAAAGAAAATGTTCATTATTTCTTGTAATACTTATTAACTATTTATTTTATATTCTTGAAATCCTTATAGGTAATCACTGATTCTAATGCTGTAGACTCAAGATTTTCTATCTTCTTCTCTAGAACTCAATTCATCTTATTCTTTAACTTTAGACTGATTATATATTCTTTATGAAAATTGAACTTTTTATATTCCTTTAGTCTCTAAAAATCTTTTCAAAGGATCAGATCCTTGAATTATCATATTTCCACTTTTGAATATCTTCATTCAGTTTAGAAATTTATTTATTATGAGAATATAAAAAATCATTAAACTATTCCATAAACATCATCCTATCAGAGACATATGAGGATAAATTCCCAAATTAATTATTTATATAAAAAGAGACATTCTTTACCACAAAAAAATGATCATCATGTTATTTAAAATCACCATCTAATTATTTTTACCATTTAACCCTATGATATAAGAATTTTTTTTGTTCCTTAAATTTTTCATTGAGATTTTTTTATCTCATCCAAATTATGAAAAATTGATTTATTTAACAATTTAAAAGACTCTTATTTCTTTCATTCATACTATTCTAGATCTTTTGGAACTAAGCTTCAATGTTTGGAAGATAAGGAATTGAATCTGTAGTCTGTTTTAGGGTTTGAAGAATATAATTAATACTTTTCTAGTATTCAGTGATTGAAGTATTTTACGAGTCTGATGAAGCTTCTAAAATATGTTTTTGAGATGGTCTAATATCTATATTTTCTTTTCCATCAACTTTTTCATCATCTAAAACATTCATCACATCAACCTTCCTATCTGTCTCTACCATGTACAATATTTTGGTATAGGAATTTTTTGCATTCTCTTCCTCATTATATGATGATTTTTTATTCATTGAACAATATAAAACTGGATTCTTATCAGACTGAGTCGATAAGGCAGTAAAAGATGATGATGACTCCAATGAGGTTTCTTCTTATTTCTATTCATCATCATCATCATCATCTCATCATCATCATCATCATCATCATCATCATCTAGTTCTTTCTATTACTACCTCATTGTTCTTATAACACCTTTTTTATAATTCTAAACTTATTTTTTGAACATTATTCTACACTAAATTTTTAACTGATTCTTAAACTGATTTTTTAACATGGGATTCACCTTCAAGTTCTTTACCCTTTCCATTTTCTACAACAACTGGAATGCGAAAAATTACAAAAAATTATAAATCAGCTGTAGAAAGTTCTCCATAGCATATAACTGGTTGGAAATCTGTTTATGTGTTATTCTAGATGACCTTTATAATTCCATTTATCTCTTATCAAATGGAAGTTTTATTAACCATTTTTATGATGTGTGTTTTCAAAAAAATGTATTTTCATATATAAAACCCTTGATTTCTATGTACAAGTTTAAATTTCATGGATGATTTTTTTTGACAATTGAGAGAATGTAACAAACCAATATTTTAAAAGAAGAAAATTGTTTTCAATAGCATATAAGACACACAACACCAAGCTTATACGATCCACACAATTTATTATTTAAATATGACTTTTATAAACTAGCTATTAAACTAGTGAGTATGAATAGTAAAAAATAAATTATGAAGAATATATGATTTATGATCATATAAAATAAATTCATTTGTTATTAATCATATAGTAATGAAGAAAATCATTTGAAATTAAAATAAAAGTTTTTATGAAAATGTATTTTTTTGTGTGAAATGTGTTTTTATATTAATGAATTAAATTAATCACTATTGGTGATTGATTTTAAGGACATTTATATACTATATAATCAGAAATATTTTTATCAATTTTCTTATATTTTTTTTTCTAATCATGAGATAAGAATAAACCCAGTTTTATACCGAAAAACAAGTTTTGTTTTTCTAAAAATAAATTTAGTCAAGTTTGACACACTTATTTTAAAAATAAAAGTTTCTAATTTTAGAAATTTAATTTTAAAAAATAAAATTTATTTTTTAAACCATCATATCAAAATTATCTTAGAGTAATTTTTTATAATTCTCTGAAAAGATTATTTTTTCAATGAATAGTAAACAAATACTGATTTTTATTGAAAACTGTCTTTTTATACAAATAAATTTCAGAGTTATATTTTTATTATTTTATTAAAAGTATTATTTGTAAAATTTTATTATAATTAATCCATTCTTGTTAATTAGAATCAGTTTTATGTTCAATTTTAAAATAAAAACATTTTATACTTATGAAAATGTTTCCTTCAAAAATCGTTTTTTCATCGTGATTGCGAGTTTCAATTTAGATTATATTCTCACACTTATATGAATTTAACTTGTAAAATTGGATCCATATTTTTAATAAAAGTAAATAATATTATATATTAGGGTAAACTTAATTTTTGGTCATAATTAATAGTAAAAACTGTAGAAATTAATCACCATGGAAAAGTTTAAAATAGGTTTACCAGGGGTTAAAATAAGAATATAAGAGTTAAAATGTCATAAAAACATATAAAATTACCATTTTATGTTCATATATAGACCATATATCATATAATGTTTTATAATGATCCATTTTGGAAACCCTAGGAAATATAAAAATGTGGGTACAATTTATTCTTTTCAAGAATTCAAAGTGTGTCCTTCCCCCAACTTATAAAAGGGAACCCCTTATCCTCTCCCCTTAACACTTAAAAATACATTTAGTTCATCCAATAATTAAAAAAATACCTTTTTTACATACCTTCCCATGACCAAGACTCCTTTATTTTCCTAGAAAACCAATCTAGTAAGGCTTTATGTATAAACCTAAAGAGGTTGTCTGAAGAAGAGGTATAGATCTTAATCATGTGTTTTCATTTTATTTATTACTTAACTACTTAAATATACATTAAATATTATAAAATAATAAAAATTATCTACTATATACTTATATTTGAATATATTAATACAATACCCTATTTCTATCTCTTCTTCCAACAAATAAGAAAAAAATCATTGATCGTATTTACGATGAATTACCGCCTCGCAAACCGATGACATTATTTTTCCATCAAAACCTCCCACAACTGGTGGAAAAAATTTATTTTATGTATATATATTATATTTATGACCTAATTAAATTTTTGGGATTCTAATATCACATCTACCTTATTACCTTCCAATCTATTGGAAAATGATAACGTCACTTATGCATACGTGTGGACTACAAAGTCCACAAAGTGATGTGTATTATTTTTCATTTTATTTTAAAATGAATTCAAACAAGGATAGATTTAATTAATATAAAAGATAAAATAATGATTATTTAAAAGTAAAATATTATTTATATTTCCATCATTCCATCTGTAAAAAAATAAAAATAACATTCATGCATACATACGACCTACCGTCTTATGAATGGTATAACTCATTTTTATACGTCTAACTTTTATAGAAAATTATGAATACTTACATAATGAATATATATGATATTTATATTATGGGTAAAATTCTATATATTATTGAATAATTATCAAATTATAAGGACCAAAACTACCGAACCAAAACTTATGTGAAAAATGAAGTAGTTATCACCCACGAAAGTGTTTTTAATAAAGAATTACTAATAAATTAGTGATAAAAAGGGATAATAAAATAATATACGGTATGATATATAATATTTTGGATTGATAATAGATTTATAATAAATCATTTTTTACTATACTGGAGGTTCTAACATCAATGAAGGCAATAGAACTAGAGGTTAGAGTTTCTCATATCACCTTTACTCCCACGAGACAAATTCCATATTCACCACTTATTTATTTTCTATGGTATATATACTAGCACTTTGATATGTTATATCATGAATTTATTTATATTCATTATATTTAAAGTTTCATTTGAAGCTGTTTCTTTCATAGAGGTTATGATTCAAAAATTACCAAATAGAAAAAGTTTTTATGATTAAAATATCATACTTTATATGGATTGTTAATGATTAAGATTAAGATTATGAAATATTATGATATATCTTTTAAGAAACTAATGTATTATATTATCATATTTTTATTCGTGAAAAATTTAATTAATTTTACCATTTCCTCTATTTCATATGTAATATTATTAAGAATTTTTTTTAATAAAACACAACTTTATTTCTATTTTCTATCGAACAGTTTTTTTACATAACCATGTTTCCTACAAAGGTTTAGATTTTTTTACTAATATAATTTAATTTTTTTTCCATTTTTTACCGAGGATTTGTTTTTTAATATTTTTGACGTAATATTCTCATCATTTTATGAATGAGCTAATTTTTTAATTTTTAATAAAAATATAAAAGGAATATTTTTTTATACTCAGCATGAAAGTAAATTCCCACTACAAAAAAAGTTATTTCTATAAATATTCATTTACTAGTGTCCATGATTATTTTCAAAGATTTTTTTTCATAATATTCTTGAAATTTTTAGTTTTTAAAATTGATTTTCACAGTTCAAATGATATTTTCATTAACCACGTTATAATGGATTTTTATGATATTTCTATTCATAAGTGACAAAGACCAGAATTTTACCTTATGATCCATTAGTAAAATATTGTAATGATTCAATCATTATTATTTATCTAGATGTTTTGTGACAAGTTTGGCTGGGTATGTACTATTTTGATAATGTTAACCATATTACTTTGGATGGTTTATGAATATTTTTATTGCTTAAGTAAATTATTAACATTTCATATACTAGTTTCGAATGATAATGTTTATTTTATTATGTTTATTTATTGGATATGTTATTAACATTTCATATGCTAGTTTATCAATATGGATGTTTATGTTATTATGTTTCTACCCTTTCTTACGAGGAATTAATTGTACATAATATGTGATAGGGAGAGCCTACTATATCCATAGATACATCTGTAGTTACAATAAGATAAAATAAATTGGGTTTTTACCTAAGTCCTTAACCATTTGTGTATGATTTCTTATAATGAGGCCTTTATGGTATAATTATGGTTTTCAAAAATATGAATCCCCTTATTATGATATTAGTTATTTATATCCATGTGATTATTCAATCAGTTAGAATATCCATGGATAAGTTTCAATCTTATATGACTATTTATATAGAATTATATTTATCATTAGTTATTATTACCATAATATTATTCATGTTAAACATATTGATTAAATTATATATGTTTTAGTTATTTACCTTACAATATTGATTATGTCTTATTATTTTACAATAGATTCCACTGTATGTATACCCTTATTGAGTATTATAGATCATCCCTTTATTTTATTTCCATTCCCAAGGATTAAAAAAAGCGTATTATGATGGATATATAAGGATATGGTAAAATAAACAATTGTTTTATTAATTAAAATACAATATTTCAATTTATGTTTTCAATCATAATGTGAGATTCAAGTATGTATCTAGTTTACCAAGACTAAAAAACTATTTTTCCTTTAGAAAGTAATAACTTATATGTCATTCCAATGTAAAAAAGAAGCCACTTACTCTAGGATACTAGGGTCAAGGTATTCACACTTAGTAGGGAGTGTAAATGGATCCATAAAATATTGAGGTATTTATTTCTTTGGAAGGGCACAAGAACACTATAGAGAGTCATATTTTCCTCGGTCTTTTGGGCTATTATTAAAGGTATGACTCTGACTTCACTTGCAAAAAACCTTGTTGAAAACCTTGAATAGAAAGAAAAATACTTTCTTATGGACTAATTTGTGTTAATAACTTTTCAACTACATACAAGATGGGATTAATTACTCTCAAGATTCTATTTCCAGAGGTGGGGGTTATGTTTGTGGTGTTCTTTGACTCATCCCATCTTGGACTGGGATATATCATGATTCCATAGAGAGAAGTATTATCATATGGGGTCCAAGAAGTTACATACCCATGAGTGTAACTATTTCACCAATGATCTCAAGTTAGTGGTGATGTTTTTTTTCTCTAAATTGGGGGAGACAGTACCACACCATTGAGGGATTTATGGTCTTCACAAACAAAAATATCCCGGGTTATGTTTTCTCCTAGTGAGATATGAATCTATGAATATATAGGTGGATGCAGATTCTCTAGGATTATGACTTAAATATATCCTACACCCCAAGTAAGGGAAATTTGGTTGTATATGTGTTTAGTCAGAAGTCACAAGGAGATTTTTTAAGAATCTATATATTTTTCAATAGAGATGAAAGAGTTTTGGTGATTTATATTGATCAATATAAGGAAATTGGTAGAGGATTAATATTTAATATAACAGTTAAATACTCAATGATGCATCAATTAGAGGTGTTTTAGAGTGGAATAATGAAAGTTGAAGTGATGTGGGACTGTTTTCTCCATGATAATGCTCTATAGGGATGGTCGAAGGTTAACAAAAATTGGTTGATTTTTTTTGGGAATGATATTCATTACTATGGCAGTGAATGAGGATGTTCTTCATGAGTTTTATTGATTAATAGTAGGAGCGCATCTTAGTGTGTACATGTTGTTTTATTCCTTTAGAGGTTAGATTTGGTATCGTGGGATGAATAGATCAGTGAAAGAGTTAATATCACATTTTCTGGTCTTAGTCTATTGATAGGTGAAGGTGAACCAACATGTTCCAGGACAGTTGTTATAGTCATTGGATATCCTTGATTGGAAATTATAATATATATCTATGGATTTTCTTACTGGTATACTCTGATCCGAAAGAGTGTGAAATATTATTTGGAAGATTATAGATCATTTGATAATGTTTTCCCACTTCCTAGGGATAATGGAGTCATGTACTTCAAGGGTTTTGATGAGGAAATATATAGATGTGGACTACTGGTTTCACAAGGTATCACGATCTATCATCATTTATCAAGATTTTCATTTCATATAATGGTTTTGTAGAGGATTATAGTGTTATTTTGGATCCTAGTTGAAACTTAACAATACATTCCATATATAAATGGGAAGATAGATATATTGGACCATTTAGATACTGAACGACATGTTATTGGATTATTTTATGGATTTTTATGCATCATGGAAGAATCATTTTCCATTGGATGAGTTCACTGATAAAAAATTCCAATCTCCCATTAACATTGATCTATTTTTTTCATTTTATGGGAAGACTTATAATTTTTTGTTGTATTGGACAAGGGTTGAAGAGTTAGTTATCCTTGGTTCAGATGTTGTGTAGAGGATGAAAAATATATTTAGATGATTAGAGAATATTTGAAAATAGAATATGATCATTAGAAGTATTATGATGATCAGTAGAGGAGGCTACTGAAGTTTGAGGTTGGTGATCATGTGTCACTACAAGAAAATTAGTTGTTAGTAGTTGTTATTTTTGGGTTTAGCGGTGGTTTAAACTGCCGCTATATGCTTCTGTTGCGGTTTCCAAAAACCACCGCTAAATTGTGTGTCAGGACACTATTGTCAGTGGTTATAGATGTTTCATGGCAGTTTTTCCAAACCTTTGTAGATAGAGAATTTCGTGGAGGTTATGAGGCTTTTAACGGTAGTTTTCCCAACCATGGGATTAATATTTTTAGGGGCGGTTAAAACCGCTGCTAAAAAAAATCTAAGCCCCTAGCCAAGAAAACCACTGCTAAAAGCCTCATAACTGCCACGAACTTCCGCGTGTAAGACGGACCACTGTAGTGGCGGTTAAAAACACCGCTAATAGAAACAATGCTGACATTTTGCAGCGGTTATAGCCACCGCTAATTGAAAAAATACAGACATTTAGCAGCGGTTATAACCACCGCTAATTTAAAAATGCTGACATTTAGAAGCGGTTTAAACCGCCGCTAAAACCATAGTTACAAAAAAAAACAACTGCTTCTGCAGCTTTTGTACCAGCGCCTTGAAAAAAAATCAATTACAAGAATATATCATCCACATGGATTTGTGTACTCATAGTGATCAATATTGTACGTGATGGTGTGTCTCCAACTTGAGCCAACCAATCTCCATCGTAAATCTTTTTAAGGGCCATATAATGATCTGGTCAAGTAGGATGGGTTATAAAAAGCATACATATCCAAGTCTTCCCACATAAACACATATTATTCCCATATTCCTTCTCACTTGAAAAACCATGGAACATATTTTATTCATAATACAAGGCAAGAAATAATCAAAAACACCTTTATCAAAGGGGTTTATCATTATTCAACCTATACATGCATGAACAATTTCTAAATAAGAATTTACATGGAATCCAAATAATTATTAAATATGTATGAAACAAGAAATCATATCTACATCATTGTTCAATTGGTAGACACATAACCACATTAATTTACTTTTTGAGCTTCACATATCATAGTGGAAACCAGAAGCCACACCAAGAGGATTTCGGCCTGTCCAAACATGTCATATCGGTAGGGGTACATGTTGTGTATAATTTTAGGAACATGAATAAGGTCATGGATATACACACTAACTAAATTTTTAGAGTCACATTTCATGTATCATTGGATAAAACACCATATATATTGGGATAATATGATTGTGTGTTTCAGAGATACATTCCTAACTAAATCATAGGTCCCACAAATTGATCATCCCACAAGGACATGCAGTCGAGGTTGACTTAACACTATAGAGACATTAGTGGAACTCTTAGTTATAACCTCATACATACATGTCATCTACATGATAGTAAATTACATATTTTGGGAATTCTATAGTATTTCCCTATTTTCCATCTTGAGACTTGGATATTGGAATGTGAGTAGTCCATTCGATACATTTTCCATATATATCACAATGTTATAATCCTCTTTGGAATTAGAGGTGAAACTTTTATAAATTCAATAAATTTGTGTTCTTTATATCTATAGGTCTAAGGACTAGGTTTGGGCAAGATGATTAGAGAATACATGTGGTTGGTTACATCCTTGGCAATGTGATAATTATAAGGAATGGGTATCCTACATTCTTCATAGGGCTTGATACTCCCATTGTTGTTAAAGGCATGCGGCGTAATAAGGTGAAAAGGTTGCTTGGGGATGCAGCGCAAGGTGCGGCGCGAGGCGCAAATAAGGCGCATGTGCGGATAATTTATTATATACAGTTTGAAATAGTTTTTAAAACTATAATAAACTTAAATTCAATAAAAAATAAAAATTAATATTTTCAATCAACTGTAATGGCAGTGAGGTGCCGGTGAGTGATGTTTTTATAGTATGTTATGTTTTTTATTAATATATTAAATTTTCTATTTAATAGAACTTACCCCGATTTCTAGTGGTGCACCACGATTTCCACTGACCAATCTCACCCACCCCTGATCTCCATTGTCCTTCCCTGATCTACATCTCCCATGTCTATACCCCGATTTCCGCTTGTAACCCATATTTCTATCTTTCCCTGATTTCCACCACCACCCCCAATATCGTCGCCCACAATCACCGCCGCCCCTGTCTGCTGTATCTGTAGCCATGATTTCCACCCTCACCGCTACCAATTTTTAGAAGGGATGTCTTGTTTTTTTATTTCAGGTGGCGCGCCATTATAGCGCCTTGCACCTTAGTGCCTCCTAATATGGCGCGTGAGGTGCGCGCCTTAGTGAGGTTGCCTCGCCTCACCTGTGACAAGGTGCTCCAGTTACGCCTCGCCTCGCCTCTCGCCAAGGCGCCCGCCTTTAACAACACTAGATACTCCCCCATATACTCAAATTCTGGGTCCTCCAAGTTAATGCATATAATAAAATCTCTCTTGGACCTAACAAGGTGTGTCTCCCCCATATAATGGATCATAAATCTTGGAAGTCTCCCACCAATGATGTGTAGGTCATCTATCTTGGGAGATAGGAACCACTGATTTTGATGTGGTTTTCTCAATGAGATTTGGGTCCTCCATTGGGGTTAGTACACCAAAAGTTGACACTCCTATGACTTTGTGTGGTTGGAATCCTTGATATTGTTTCTAAGAGGTGATGCGGGTTTATAAAATTTGTCTTGAAATAATGGTTTAGTACTCTATAAACTAAAGTGTGTAACTCTTCATTGTATAAGAACCACTATTATTCTAGGTGAAATACATAATATGAGAATTTTAATTAGTTCAGGTACATAAAGACTTATGATAGCTTAGACACTTATTATTACCTTCTTGAGGTGACTTTCAATTAGGTTGTAAAATTTAATACATATGGGTATTTTAGTATTATTACCTATTCTATTCTCAACATTATCTTGAATTCCTAAGATCTCAATCTATAAGGATTGTTATCCAATTGACCCTACCCTCTCCCCTGAACTAAATACCAAAACCACACTCAAGAAATCAAGATATAATAGGAAACATCAGAAATCAATAAAATACATAAAGGAAACATGACCAATCAAGAAAATGTTAGGTCATGAAAATGTTTGGCGGCAACTATGTGCCACACATGATACATGTAAAAACTAACGATGAACATATATCATCACCCTCTCCACATCCAACATTTCAAAAATACAACTAATCACTATCCGATGATGAACACATATCGTCACCCTCTCCACCTCCATCTACACTTCCAGATACCACATGTAAGAACATTATATTGAAAATTAAATAGTGTTTAATATTTATATTTAAACTTAAAACCAATAAAAAATTTCAAACTAAATGATTTTTAATTTTTGTGATTTACCTGCTCACCACCAGTCGATGCAGTACCACCGGGGGAATATTTTCTCATATGCTGACGTATTTCAGTCAACACTTTCTGCAACGCGGATATCTGATCCCCCTTCTCATGAAATGTGTTTCTTACAGAAACAATATATTTGTTAGAATCTATGGATATGGGCTGACTATAGCCAGGAGTAGATACAATTTCCATCCCCGGTGGCCTGATAAAAACCTCAGATGGTACGGGTCCCAAACCCATCCTGCGCACTCTACCAGGTTTCTCTTTCCCAAGGACTTTAGTAACCGGGTCATCCTAGGAGACTGAGTAGGACTGCCCAGGATTGGCATCCCATAGTTCTTTAATTTTTACCTATAAATCAAATATCAATATATATTAACACAGTAAAAACTGATAATAAGTTATTATAATAAAAAATTAACTTCATACCCCAACTTCCTTGGCAGGCTCATTAACAAAGCTTCCATCGGATTTTTTCTGAACATCCAACCACAATTCAGTTTGGGATGCTTCGTTCCCTATACTTTGTGATTGAATTAAGAAAAGATAAATCAACAATTCAATATATTAAACAGATAATATTTTCTTATAAATATTTAAACTAATTAAAAGATTACCAGAGACGACCGACTTCTAGAAAAAAATTTTGAGCCCGTAGTGTGAGGGATGACTTACTTTGCCCGGCTTGATGTATTCTTTCTTGAGAGATCCTAAAATAAATAAAATTCAATTTAATAGTAATTTATTTAGTGTCATATCCTTCTAATATAAATGTATAAATGTAAAATAAGGATAATATAATCATATATATTTCAATACCATCCGCTTCTCATCACGAGGTCTATCAACAAAAACCTTCCACAGTTCTTTCGGTACCCCACTGGGTAGCTTCTCATATATTTGTTGCATGGTCAACGAATTATCATTGACATCACACCAGAATCTTTTTTTGAAATCTTTCCATTTCTTACCAAGATTTTTCAATGTCCACTTCTGTGCTATCACATTAACAACTGTAAAGTGGTAGAAAAACTGTATACAGAAATTCATTTTGAACATATTAGTAACATGATATTCAATTAAACCATAATGTAATAAAATTAACTTTATTTGGGAATAAAAAAACTCATTTTTATAGCTTGGAGTAATATTTCGCCAATCATCATAACAAATAGGAAGGGAAATGGGCTCCGCTGCCAGCTGGACTATAATCTGGCCAAGTAACCCCACGATTATCATCTGTAGGGACCCCATAAACATCAAATGGCACGACTATCTTCTCTCCATTCATATTCCAAATATCTGAAATTTTTTTGTTTCTCTCCACGGTTGCATTTTTTTCATATTCAATGAGCAAAAAATTAGTATAAAAAAATTCAATAAATTTATTTAATTAAAATTTGTATCTATGATTGTGACCCTCTGGTATGTCTGTGATGAACTAGAAGTAGCGCACCGCTGCCCGATTGATGAGGCTGCTGAAGGGGGAGTCGACAACTCAACTTATAAAGGGACACTCACAGATGGTGTGAGAGATGGTGCAGGTGGATATGGGGTAGGGTGAGATGGTGCAGAGACACTTATAGAGGGTGTGAGAGATGGTGTAGGTGGGAAGGCAGATGGTGGTTCAGATGCCGTAGGGAGGGAGACAGATTGATTGTCATCTGTCACAGTAGTGGATGAAATTGTGTATCACTTCCTCCTTGGCATTCCTGTCATTTAATCAAATAAAATTAAGTTTAGAACATATATTTCAAAAAAAATATACAGAAAAAAAAATTTAAAATGATAATAGATTCCCAGTAATAACAAACAAAATATATATAACAATGATAATGAATGACTACCTAAATGAAATAAGTGGTTGCTGAATGAATAAATTACTGTACATAAAATAATTTTCCCCTTCAATCATGTCTTTTCCTGATCCATTACTTCATCCACTTCATTTAAACTTACTAGACTATTATTTTCAATATCATGATGGACAAATAATTCTTCTTCTTGTTGTTGATGTGATTAAATTTCAGAGGTCAAATCTTCCACTTCATCACCCATATCATACAAATATCTTTGTATTACATGAGAAAACACACTCCACCCTTCATCAAAAATATCATTCACATAATATAACATTTTTTCTTGTGATGATAAGATATATGGATCTTGCAGTTCACGGTCACCCACATCCATCAAGCGAAAGATGTTCACAGAAGTAAATTGCAAGGAATCTCTTTTAACACCACTGATAAAATCGGCCCAATTTAATTTGGAAAAAACAACTAAAAAATGCCCATGGTAGTTTAATTCAATAATATCAATCATCTTTCCATAGTATTACACTTCAGAAAATGTAAATATACCACTATACTTTGTTCTGAAACCCTCTTCTCGATCGAATGTATAAAATCTGAATCCATTCACATTGTAAGTGTCGAAATTTCTAACTTGTTTTAGAGGACCTCGAGAAAGAAACCTCAAATATTCTGACACCTATGCTCGAGTATCAGTATTCATGATCTAAATAAATAAATATAATTTATTAGATTTACAAAATATATGTGTCAAACTAATATTCATATTTATTACAATATTTAGGAATTTACACGTCGTGCAAACCATTCTACAAGCTATTTATTAATAGCTTTCTTTTTATCTTTCTCATTTAGTGTTCGGACTCTCATTCGTGTCTTTGTTTATATCCTCAAATCTTCAATAAATGGATCTTAAATTTCACTATTCATTAGCACATGTCTATGTGCCTGTAATAATTCCAATTCTGTCAGTGTCACATTTGAGGTCCTCCCAACTGATCAACCAATAGCAGGAAATATTTTTGATTTCTGATGTATTAGATATTGAGTTGATGTGTCTTCAACACATCCAACTCGATTAAATCTTGTCTCAATATCATCCAAGTATCTAGAAAAAAGGAAAGACACTCTTCAGCCAAAAATCCTTCAGCAATAGAGCCTTCTGGTTGAGCTTTATTTATCACGTATGATTTTAAATGTCCAAGATATCTGTGAAATAAAATAAACATAATTATGAATTTAATTAAGTGAAAAAAATTGTTTACGTAACTGAAAAACATATAAATCGATTACCTCTCAATTGGATACATCCATCGATAATGAACTAGGCCTCCTAATTTAGCTTCCTCAACCAAATTCATAGTTAAATTAATCATTACAATAAAAAACGACGGAGGAAAAATCATCTCCATTGCACAAAGGGTCAATAAAAACCTCTCCTGGAGGTTGTAAAGGTGAAATAAATGTAGAGATTTCTCAAATAGTTGTCTGAAAAATGTGCAGAATTGGAGTACAAAAGCAGTAATTTTTCCAGGTAATAATGTACGCAATGCCAATGGTAGTAACTGTTGTAACAAAATATGTGAATCATGACTTTTCAATCCATGTAACTTATGATTCTTCAAGTCAACACACCTCAAGATGTTACTTGAATACCCATAAGATTACTTAACATTCTTTAAAATTCGAAGGAATGTATCTTTATACCTATTTTTCATTGCAAAAATTGTCAGAGGATACTTTTCATTTTCATCTGGCCAGAGATCACGTTTTATGTTCATTGATTGTAAGTACTTGCGAGCATTGAGATGATCCTTCGACTTTCCATGCTCATTAAGCAATGTGAAAATCAAATTATCACAGAAATTATTCTCAATATGCATCACATCAAGATTATGCCGCAACAAATTAAATTCCCAATACGGAAGTTTGAAGAATATACTTTTTTTCTTCCATTGTTGTGTTCTAAGTTCGCTTGACAATGCACTTCGAACTTGTTTCTGGCTATCATTAAAATGACGAACCTTTCCAAATTCTGTTTCATCATTTCCATGTTGTGTCAATATTTTAGAACCAGTTAATAACATTGGAGGTGGTCTAAGATCAATGAAACCGTTAAACATTGATATGTTCAGCTGAAATCTACGAGATGAATCGAGAAATATTCAATGGAACAAGAAGCACCATTTTCTACTGTGAGGTAGCCATTTGGGATCAAAATCAAAGTTACAAATAGGACAAGCCAAATCCATGTAAGTGTTCCAACCAGATAAATTCCCAAGCCTAGGGAAGTCACTATTAGTCCACATTAAAGCAGCATGCATTTTGAACATTTTCTTAGAAGAATCATCAAATGTCTCAACACCGTTGCTCCACAAATCCTGTAATTATTCAATTAAAGGGTACAAGTATACATAAATATCATTTCCAGGCATATTTTTTCCAGGAATAATCATCGAGATGATAGAATATATTTGTTTCATACACATCCATGAAGGTAGATTGTAAGGGATCAAAACAACTATCCAAATGCTATAACTGGTACTCAAAATCCCAAATGGGTTGAATCCATCAGTAACCAATCCCAATCGAAAATTACTAGGATCAAATGAGAAATTTGGATGTAATGAATCAAATTTATTCCATGATTTTGAATCTCGTGGATGTCTCATTAACCAATCATTGTTATTATCTACATAATTTCACTTCATGTGTTCAGCGGTTTTCAATGACATGAATAATATTTTCAATCGAGGATTTATAGGAAAGTAATGAAAAACATTTGCAGGTGTGTTTCTTTTATTCTTCTTCATGAAAGTATGTTGATTCAGACTTCTGACATCACCCATTGACTGCCATCTAGAAGAAGAACATTTTTTTATAATCTTGTTTACTTGAATCCTCCCGCCAATAAAGCATACAATCATTGGGACACACATGTATTTTTTGTAGAATTCAGACCAAGCATGTTAACAACTTTTTTCATATCATAAAAATACTCGGGGATGTTTGCTTCAGGAAATGTATCGCACACCAATTACAATATCATGGACATTGCCTTATTTGTAATTCCACATAGACATTTGATATGGTACAAATTTAGCATAAAAGAAAGTTTTGAATATTTCAAACATCCACTGTACAACTCAGGATTTCCATCTTCAATTAAATCATGGAACATATTTTCCTTAGTTAAGTTTTCTCTTACATTAGTCTCCACAGAATCAAGAGGACGATCCACTGATATGTTACAATCTTCATATGGTTGTCCTACATTCTCCAAAACATCACTTGTCTCATTGCTATTTGTAGCACCCTCATATGGTTGTTCTGATATGTTTTGATATTGATGGTGGTATCTTGCAGTCCCGAATGCATCATTTATAAGGTTTTTCATTTCATTTTTCATTGCCGACGAAGTTGGGAGGTCATTCTGTGGATTGACATCAGTGATCAACCTTTCTGTAACATTTGATTCTCCATGCCAAATCCAATGCAAATATTGACCAGGGAATTGCTTCAATATTAAATGTTCATACACTTCATCTCTATTCAACCATCTTCTAAATTTACATTTAGGACATGTACATCTTATTCTCCCTTAAATGGATCGATTGGAAATTAAAAAATCTAAAAACTCATTCAAACCCTTAATATACTGAGGTGCTTTCCTCGGTAATGTGATCCAGCTTTTATCCATGTATATCACAATGTGCCTACACAATATTAAAAAAATTTGAAACACATAACTATTACTAAATAGGGAAAGAGATTCATATATACTATTTGAAATAATATATACATTTGTTACATAATGTTTTCATATACTAAAACATATGGTAAATCACCCACTAGTGGTTTCATATAAAGTAGTACCACCACAAAGTATTAGAATTAAATTGGGAGATTAGGGTGAGTGAACAAAGTCCAACCACATTAATCAACTTAAGAAAGTTGGAGGTTCCCCTCTCCCATTAAATTAAATAATTATATTCATTGTTTTAAGTAGCCCAATATTTATGGGGAGATATGATCCATGGGGTGGATGTGCTAATAAAGTACATGTTATTCAACTAAAGGAAGAACTGATTGAATCCAAAAATGCATGAAATAAGTGGTGTAATAATTATTTCATGTCTCATTTGATATAAAATATAATCAAAACATGTCATGGCTGATCATGAATCAGAAAGTGGTGTTAAGAAAACACCTTTTTTCTTCAAAACATGATCTAGAAGTTTCATGCTAAAGTAAAGTCACTTGTTGAATCAAGAAATACATAAAAAGGGATTATTCTAGAATAAAAAGAGGTTTCCATGTTGTAGACGCCGGAAAAGTCCGTTGCTCCCAAACGAAGCTCCGGATGCGGAAAGCGAGGTCATATTTGGAGTCGGAAGGATGTTTCGGAGGGCCCGGAGGCCGTGCGCGGAATTTCAGAGGCCCGCGCGCAAAGGGATGTCCCGCGCGGAAAACCCCCGGGATGCGCGCAATGCGCCGGCTCGGCGCGCAATTCTGCGCGCCGCGGGTCCGCGCGACTCCCTTACGCGCCGCGCCCGATTCCGCGCCCGCGGGGGGAATTTCGCGCTCGCATCCTGGATTCCGCGCCCGGGGTTGCCTATAAATACAAGGCGACCCCCAACGTTTCAAAGGTTGCTGGAAGTCGAAACGTCTCCCGTGCGCGCAATTCAACCCCTTCCGCGCGCAATGACGAACTTCAGGTAACCTCCTTTCTTTCGCGCAAGAAAGCCTCGGGGTCCGCCTTCGCGCGCAATCCCCGCTGGCTCCTTTCATTTGAATAAAAACTCACCCTAAGGCCTTTGCGCGCAAAAGAACCCGCTTGCGCGCAATTGCCCCCGGGGTGCGCGCAATCCGGCCTGATTGCGCGCACCCCCCCTTCTTTCAAGTGGCCATTCGTTAAAGAATGAGCCGTTGCCCCCGCGCGCTATCCGAAGCCCGGTGTGAGCAATCTCAAGCATCCGCGCGCAAGGCGCTGGCCCAATTGCGCGCCAGCCGCCCCGATTGCGCGCCGGCCCGCAGTATTGCGCGCAAAGCTTCCTTTTTGCGCGCAATCTGCCAGGGTCGTCCCCGTTGACCTCCTAAGGTTACCCGCCTGTGTGGCACCCGATGATTCTCATCCCGGGTGCCCGCACCGTGCGTTGTCTTCCCGTGCGGCCCTCCAGGCTTGCGCGAAGTGACACGCACCTATGTCCAGCATGGCGTTAAACTGCATATATGTCCAGCATGACGTTAAACTGCATACTCGTCCAGCATGACGTTAAACTGCATATACGTCCTGCACGACGTTAAACTGTACATCGTCCGCGCTGCAAGACGTTAAACTGCCAAGTGCTTCGTCCGGCAACCTATGCCCAGCATGACGTTAAACTGCACACCCGTCCAAGCTGCACGACATTAAACTGCCTAGCCCCCATCGTCCGTGCTGCAAGACGTTAAACTGCCAAGTGCCTCGTCCTCAACACATGACGTTAAACTGTACTTCGTCTGGCAAGACGCTAAACCGTCCGCAACCTGATCCCGTGCTCCGCACGCAGGGTCTCCCCCGGTTTGGACGTGGCCCCCACCCGCTCGTCTCTGCAGGGATGTCGGGATTGTCCCCCTTTTGGGACGATTTAATGGGAGTGGCTTTTCCCTACGGGGGCAGGGTATTACAAACCCCTAGTTTCTCGTGGGAGGCTGCACATGTGTATCTCCATTGCACCTCCCCACTGCCGAAGCCAGTAGAGGGTCTGACTGGGATCGAGGTGTCTTTTGCTTTCGGTCCAAGTCCCTTCCAACTGAGTTTTGCAGTATCCGGGCTGCCCCAAGTGCGTAAGTCCTGACAGAATGAACTACGTGGACTTTGATCCCTGTCTTCTATACAGGGTACGTAGGAAGCCTCCCTGAGGTCCAAGCCCACCACCTGGTCGTCCCGGTCGTATTTACGTCGGTTCGTCCATCAGTGGACCCCTCCAGGGTTCACGCTTGCGTTGATTCACCTATGAATCCGCCCCTGTGGGAGACCGCCCGTGTGTATCTCCACGGTGCCTCCCCACAGCCCCCCTTTTCCATTTCCCCTTTTATCGTCCAGCATGACGTGAAACTGTGATCCACCCGGCCGTTCCATCCCCCTCCGTGCGAGGTGGTTCGGTTCAATCCTCCGCCCGGCGGCCTCGACCTCTTCGTGAGTCGGCTTGCCGACGTCCAGCATGACGTTAAACTGTATGCCCGAACTACGTTGACTTTGATCCGTGTTAACGCGCGGTACGTAGGAAGCCCCTCTGGGGTCCAAGCTCTTTACTCCATCATCCACCCTGATCCTTACCCGGGCCGCCACATCCCGGTGGGGTCATGCCACTTCACTTCACTCCACGTTACTTGGGAAGCCGCCCATGTGCTGGCCCCAGCGTCGGAGGTTCCCCGCAAGGGGTTCTGTCATCTGATCCACTTTTCGTGTTGATCGGTCCGATGCCGTCCCCGCTGGACGTTAAACTCGCGGCATACCCCGTGTTAAACACGGGAAGCTGAGGAAAACCTCAGGTGACACAGTTCCCCGCACCTAGTACGGGATGCCTCAGGCCATCGTGCCTTCGAGAAGCCCTATTAGGGACGGAAGACAGACGTGCAGAGCCGCAGTGTTACAACACGCCCCCAGCACCCAGAGCCACCCGGCCTTCTCACCGCAGGTTGCTGCCCCGCCCAGACTCCTTGGAACGTCCGGGCGGAAGCAGCGTAATTAACCGGTGTCCATGAAGATATGGCGCCGGGAACGAGATTCACGAACATTCTTAAGTCTATGAGGGAGACCCGGATTAGGCGACAAGTTCCGAGGAGACGTCCAAGGAAGGAGAAGCCGACATCCCATCATCCCGGTTTCGATCAAGGAGCAGACGCCCCTGAATAAGGGACGGATGCCGCCCGCCCTTGGAAAGCGGGACTGCGGGACCACAAGCCGCGCGCCCATCCCCTCGGGTTGACGGGTGCACGCGCGAACGCGTCCTGGCGGAACAGCGTAACCCGACGCACATCCGCACCGAAACAGAAAAATGGTGAACCCGACGTGAATCTCTTCTCCTCGATACGAAGACCGATGGCTTTCAGAGGTGTTGGAAGACCGGCGTGTTGCCCGGCCAAGCATTCAGTCTTACCCGCCAGGGGCTGGGGAAGGGACATCGGGCACTCCGTCTCGCAACGTCGAGGGCCTGGGTTCCCCCCACGGAAGGCGTCGTGGCGCTAATGGTTGGTTGTCGATTCCTTTTTCCTGTCAGTATTAATGGGTCATTCTCCCTGCTTTCAGAAATCAGGTCGCCCGATCTAGTGCCCGAACGCCACCCGCCCACTGGCGCAGGGACAGGGGAAACACCGACGCGGCTACTCCGCGCGGTCCCGCCCGTTCCACAGCCGTCCCAGTAGCCGCAATTGCGGGACGACCACGCCCTCTCTCCCCCTCGGAGGTCATCCAGAGAAGGGTGATCAACACCCTGGTGCGGAGATACGAGGAAGAGGGAGTCATCCCCACTAGGGACATGGCTCGCCTAGACCTTGAGGAGGCTGCGCCTCGCCACCACCGCCGCCCCCGAGGGCCGCGCAGGGAGGCACCACTGCCTACCTCAACGTCCAATCGCTTCGGGAGTTTATCCCCGGAGCGCTCTGACAGTTCCCTTCCCTATGCGGATGAAGTGGAAGATGCCCAGGATCACCCTATCCGAGGTCCGCTCCAGGGATCCACGATAAGGGCTCCCGCCAGGCCACGGCGACATCGCCGCCAGGCCCCTCAAGTCGAGGAACAGGCTCTCCACCTGCCCGCGCCGCTCATCCCGGCTCGTCTGTCTCGACGCCAACGTCGGGCACGAGCGGAAGAGGATGCCCACCTTGGGGCTCTAGCAACAGCGCCGCATTGGCCCAAGCCACTGCTGGCTCCAGTCGCCAGGCCTCTGTGCATCCTGAGCGGGGGAACTCCTATGCCCGACCCGGATCGAGGCCCCGACCGCCCCAAAGGCAGGTTGGGTTGACTCTCCCGGTTGCTGGCACTGGCAGTAGCCACCGCGGACCACCTCGCGGTAGCGCTATTCACCGGCAGGATCTACTCTGTGTGGCCGATCCAGGAGGCATGGGTCATCCCACCTCCCGATCCCGGCCCGGAGTCCTGCCCGGGATCATCTCTCCCCGCGTCCCCTTTGATATCTGTCCCGGTGCCCCTCGCACCTTGGTTCCCAGTCCTCTCGGCCCCAGCACCAGTGCGGCCGGAGGACGCCAGGACAGAGATCAGCCCTGCCCCGAAGAACCACCCAGGGGCAGGAAGGCAAGGCGTCGACGCCGAGGGAAGAATGTTGCGGAGTTCCGGACAGAGATCCGACCGGTTTGCTTCTCTGACTCAGAGGCAGAGTACGATTCGGCGACAGAGCCCCTTCCCCAATCCCGCCAGTCAAGGGCAGGGGTAGGAATGCGGCACGTCAGCCTCGTGCTCCCCGAGAGCGAGATCGATGTGATCCCCGCGTCTCTCCGAAGGTATATCCGGAGTAACGAGGGCCTGGTAGACCCCCAAGGATCAAACTTGCGGTTGGTACCGGCCCCTCCGGAAGTGCCTTCCGTCTCGATCAGAGAAGCCGGAGACTTTTTCTGGGGACCGACGGTCGAACCACGATCTGGTGCGCCCTCGGCGAGCACCGATGCTACGGCAGGATGTTCGCTCGCCGGCCCGTCCTATCGTGATGTGGTAGCTGGGGCACCGCCACCCTCAGGGGGAGGCCCGGGATATGGAGGCCAATCGGCCTGCTCGCCGTATTCACCGCCGGCCAGCCCGTCGGCCCGACGGCCCGCCTCGGCACCACTACCAGTTCCCCGTCCGTTCCCAGCCATGGAAGAGGACCGAGGAGATCTGGGTCCCGAGTTTGAGTCGTGGAGCTTCTGGACCGTCCTTGCAGAGGGCCACTTCCCTGAGAAGTTTTGGCCAGTCGCAGGACCGGGCTTTGATGCACCCGAATCGCTCACCCCGGATGAGTTCGAGTGCTTCCGCCGAACTCTCCGGGAGACTCACTCCCGTCTTCACTGCCTACAAATGCCATACCCCGGGAGTCAACTACACCTGGAGGATATTGGTGAGCAGTGCCGTCAAATTGACCTGGCCATGCTCCCCGCGGTTCGGCACCCCGGGTCATTTGGGCACCACGAGGCCCTCCAACAACGATGCGTTGAGTGCTTTCAAGTACTCCGCAAAGTTATCGAGGAAGCCACTTCCCACGTGTATATCCGTGGATGGGGGCAGTACGCTGCCCTACGCTTCAGTGTGATTCGCCGACAGCCCGATTCGTTGGGTGGCCCTGAGGGTATATCCCCAGGGACAGGAACAGTCAATATGGCTGACCTGTCGGGAGAGGGGAACGACTTGGAACTTCTCGACGGGGGCTTCCCCCCCGAAGACAAGCCGTCGTCAGACCCATCAGTGAGAGTTACTCGTCATCAGAGGAACCTCCTGGGGCTCCCCGCACCCACTGAAGCACTGACGTTGAGCCGAAACGTCAGCAAAGGAAAAGAGCACAGCGAGGCTATAAGGCCCGCCGACCCATCTGCCTCCATGCGGAAGGCAGAGGAGGATCCCGAGAAGGCTACGCTACGTCAGCAGCTCGCCGAACAGAAGAGGCTGGTTGACCAGCTCCTCGCCGAGCGCGCTGCAGAACGGCGGCCTGACTACGGTGATCCCAGGCCAGGGCAGCAGGGACCGGAACAACCACCCCTCGATGAGACTCTCCCGGGCAACCGTGATTACGCCGTGTTCGCCGACAGGAGAGAGGCCATTGCCTACGGCAAGAGGGCGCGGTATGTTTCGCCACACCCTCCCGAGCAGCGCGACTACCCGAGAGATCCCGCTCGGATTCCTCCCGCTGCCCCAAGGGCCGCTCCGCCAGCCATCCCACGAGCTGCCGAGTTCGACGATCCGGTCGACGACCCGATTGAAGGGCCATGCAATGCGCTCGTGGTTAGAGATCCTCGCCAGGACTGGAACCCATGTCCGGACGATCCGATGGCGGCACTCATTGCCCGCTTGGAAGCCTTGGAGACTCGGCAGGTGGCGATCCCACCGGACGGCAAGCCATACCCAGCATGGGTGGATGACATGCCGGCGCCTCCGGGATTCGGGAATCCCACTTTCGCCCCCTTCAACGGGACCGGAGATCCGCCACAACATTTGGCCCATTTCAACTCGAGGTGCGGGCCTATGTTGGGGACTCCGGCGCAGCAGGAGGCCGCTAAGCTTCGCTGCTTTGTCCAGACACTGGAAGGGCCAGCATTTGTCTGGTACAGCCAGCTTCCCGTCGGGTCGATAACTAGCTGGGAGGACCTTCGTAGACAATTCCTCTACCAGTTCAGTTCCACGACCCGGAAGACGAGTATCGCAGACCTCTTCAAGTGCAAGCAGAGGCCTGATGAGCGAGTCGCGGACTTCGTCGCCCGATGGAAGGGTCTCACGTATTCCCTTGACATGCCATTGACTCAGGAGCAGTTGCTGACAATGTGCGTCGGGAACGTCAAGACCGAGCTGGTCCCTTCCCTGATCACTCAGAATTACCCCGGAGGGTTCAGGGACTTCTCAGACAAAGCTCAACGTCTTGAGGAAGCCCTGCAACAGGCCAGCCAGGCACACCCGCTGCCTCCTATGATTCCTGCAAGGAGAGTCAGCAGGGCTGAGCCTGCTGCTGTGGCCCAGATAGAGGCTCCCAGGCCGTTGGAGCTGCTGCCGGTGAGGCCAGCTCCACCGCCTCACAGGAATCCGCCTCCACGGGCTCAGTTCCCGGCCCAGCAGCGGCAGCCTCAGAACCGGCCGGCCCCTCCGCGTAATGTACCGCCACAACCCAGGCGAGATAATCAGGGTCCACCTCCTCGGCAGGCCCCTCCAGCCCCTCGTCAAGACCGCGCTCCCAGGGGCCCGCGACACCTGACGTACTCATTCCATGAGGATCAGGTCCCCGGTTATTTCCGGAGCGCCCTGGAGCAGAGGATTGTGCGACTGCCTGAGTGTTGGAAGCCAGAGGAGGCACATCTCACGGATAACCCCCGCTACTGCCCCTACCATCGGGCCCTGGGGCACACCATCCAGCGGTGCTATGTGTTTAAGGACTGGCTCCAAGACCAGATTAACAACAATGTAATCAGGTTGGGCCCAGCTCCAGCACATGTAGCGGGCGTGTTCGTGGGATCAGATGACGATAGTGGCAACGAGGACGAATGGCAACTGGTCTCCGACCGCGGGTCCCAGAAGTATAATAACTGGATGGCCCGCAAGACGACCATTCGCGCCCAGGGAATCATCCGTGCGCGCTTGAATCAGCCTGAGCCCCCAGAACCTGCGGGTGCTGCTTCGGCATCGTCGTCCCAGTCTGCCTCCTCCAAGAGGAGCAAACGGCGGCAGCGCAAGAAGGAAGAGCGCGCCCCGCCAGTTCCGCCACTATCCCGTACTCTCGGCGATTTCATGCCCCCGGGGATGGGGGTCCCTCCTCGGATCCGCCCGGTGATGGATGATTCGTCCGACGACGGTATTGGGTACGCTTCGGTTAACACCGTCGAGCTGGTAAATCCCTTTTCGGTTCCCGACGTTGAAGAACACCAGGTGGACCTCCCTAGCGTCCCCGGTCGTCGCCACCGTCGGAAGAACCGCAGCAGCAGGAGTCGCCGGGGCACAGCCGTCGGTACCTCCGGCCAGGCCGTGCACGCCACTGAGACTAGGCGGCAGGCTCAAGATCGAGCTCAACGTGCGCAGGCTCCCCATCCGGGGATGACGGATTCGCCTCCGCCACTGTTTGTGGTATGGGACCGGGCAGAACCGCCTCAGCCGCGTCGCGACCAGCTCCGCCCTGCCACAAGTCCATCCCGGCCTCCTGACTCCAGTACGGTGACCATTTCCCGGACTGCGACCAGTGAACAGCGAGATGCGCCAAGTACCAGTCGGCCGCCGATCCAACCGGTAAGGCCCGTCATGCCACCAACCGCAGAGCAATCTCCTGCAACCAGGAGCTCGCGCTTGGCCAAAAAGTATGATGTCCTGAAGCACTTGGCCGACATCCCAGCAAGGCTCTCCATCCTTGAGGCTCTGCGCATGTCATCTGAGATGCGCGAGGCACTCGCTGAAGCCCTGAAGAGCCCCCTCCAGTTCGAGACAGAGGTTGCGGCTGCAGAGGCCTTCCACGCCGAAACGATCGAGGACGCCGAATGTCAGGCAGTTATCTCGTTCTCTGGTAAGGATGAAGACCCTCCTATACAGGGACACATTCGTCCGCTGTATGTCACCGGCCAGTTCAACGGCCTTGAAGTCCGGCGCTGTCTTGTCGACACGGGGTCCGGGATTAATCTGATTCCAACTCGGACGCTCCGGAGATTGGGGTTGTCTGAGGATGACTTGATTCCCTCCGACCTCAGGATCCAGGGGTACGACCGCACCGAGCAAACCCCGGTCGGCAAGATACGTTTGAAGACCCAGTTCGGTGACTTGGTTGCCAACACCGAATTCATGGTAGTCTCTCAGGACACTGCGTATAACGCATTGATGGGCAGGCCATGGCTTCACCTTCATGCGGCGGTTCCCTCGTCATACCACCAATGCCTCAAATACTCCCTTAATGGTCGAGTAGGCGTGCTTCAAGGAGATGCCTCTCCTTTTGCCTCATGTGAAGCCCGCTATCTGGACGCGGACTATTACAAGAGCAAGGATAAGCAGATCCTGGCAGGTGAGGTTGAGCCTGTCGCTGTTGCAAGCGATCCCTGGGCAAGTCTGGATGACGCTTACGTCCTCCCGATTCACCGGTTGGACGTCGCCATGGTCTTGACGGTCCGCGAGTCTCCTGATGAGACGGCCGCGACCGCCCGCGCCAGCACCAGTGGCCCAGCAGGATCTGGTAGCCCCAATGCAGTTTCCAACGCAGTCTCTCCCGTGGATGATCCCTCTCCGAGTGGAGAGGGTATGGAAGACGCACCCCCAGCCTTTGAGGAGGGCGTCCCCGCCACGGTCGATGAGTTAATACAGGTGAACCTTGGAACCGAGGCCGATCCAAGACCCACGTTGGTTAGTGCCGCCATGCCCTCTGAGGAGCGGCAGCAGTACGTGGACTTTCTCAGGCAGCACCGTGATGTGTTCGCTTGGGGCTATGACGAGATGCCGGGGCTAGATCCTCAGGTAGCCGTCCACCGCCTAGGTCTCCCGGCGAACCATCGCGGGTTCAAGCAGCCTCCCAGGAAGATGCACCCATCCCACGGTGCCATGGTTGAGGCCGAAGTTGACAAGCTTATCAAAGCCAACTTCGTGAGGGAAGTTCAGTACCCCAAATGGCTGGCCAACATTGTGCCGGTCAGGAAGAAGAACGGGCAGATTAGAGTCTGCATCGACTTCCGCGATCTCAACCGCCACTGTCCGAAGGATGATTTTCCCCTTCCAGTGACAGAGCTGTTGATTGATGCCACAGCAGGGTTCCAAGCCCTCTCCTTCATGGATGGATACTCCGGATACAACCAAATTCGGATGGCCCCTGAGGATGAGGAGTTCACTGCCTTCAGGGCCCCCCAAGGTACCTTTTGCTACCGGGTCATGCCCTTCGGCCTGAAGAATGCAGGTGCCACCTATCAACGGGCGATGCACCGCATATTCAAGCCAATCCTCGGCACACTGGTGGAATGCTACGTCGACGACTTGGTTGTCAAATCGCGCCAGCGTCAGGACCATCTCAAAGATCTTGAGAAAGTGTTCAGCTTCCTCCGGTCTCGCTGCCTGAAGATGAACCCGTTGAAGTGTGCCTTTGGGGTCACCTCCGGAAAGTTCCTTGGATTTGTGGTAAGATACCGGGGTATTGAGATCGACCCAGAGAAAATCAGGGCGATTAGCCAGATGCCTCCCCCGGGTACCGTCCGGGAACTGCAAGGGTTCCAAGGCCACTTAGCCTATATACGCCGATTCATCGCGAATCTGGCCGGCAAGTGTAAGCCCTTTTCTCGGCTTATGAAGAAGGGTGTCACCTATGTATGGGATAAAGAGTGTCAGACCGCTTTCGAGGAAATCAAGCAGTACCTGCTTCGACCTCCGGTCCTGATGCCGCCCGTATCCGGAAAGCCGCTGGTCCTTTATGTGACCGCCCTGGAACGGTCCCTGGGTGCCCTTCTCGCCCAGAAGAACAACGAGGGAACAGAGAATGGCCTCTATTACCTCAGTCGCATGCTCCTCGATGCGGAGGTTAGGTATTCCCCCATCGAGAAGAGCTGCCTGGCGCTCGTATTTGCCGTACAGAAATTACGGCACTACTTGCAGCACCATGAGGTACAGTTGGTTTCTCGGGTAGACCCGTTGAAATATATCCTGAGCCGACCTATGTTGACTGGCCGTCTAGCGCGGTGGGCTGTGATTCTCCAGCAGTTCGACATCAGGTATGTGTCTCAGAAGGCCATCAAAGGGCAAGCGTTGGCAGACTTTCTGGCCGCTCACCCGACCTCCGCGGATCAGCCGCTGGATCTAGGCTTTCCTGATGAGACCATTCTCTCGGTTGATCGAGCCGATCCATGCTGGCAGATGCACTTTGACGGTGCCTCCCGGAGCCCCACCGGTAGAAGACTCGATAATCCTAAGCTCAATAGAGTGGGCTTGGGCATCGTCTTCATTACCCCGGAGCGAGCCGTGCTGCCATACTCTTTCCTGTTGTCAGAGGGCTGTACCAACAATGAGGCGGAATACCATGCCCTCATCACCGGCCTCGAGTTAGCTCTCGAGATCGACGTGCCCCATCTGTGTGTGAAAGGGGACTCCGAGCTGGTCATTAAGCAGATCAATGGCGACTATGTTGTCAGGAAGCCGGAACTTGTGCCATTGTTGGAGTGCACCCTCCTTCTGATGGCCCGGTTCCCTTCTCGGCCAGAAATTGTCCATATTCCCCGGTCGCAGAACGGTCGAGCAGATGCTTTGGCCAGCCTGGCTGCGTCACTTGCGGAACCTGAACAGGACAACCTGATCGTCCGCGTGACGCGCCGCAGGCTCATCGCTCCCGTTATCCCGGAAGAAGATCGCGGCCCGTTGGTAAGTAATCTCACCACGGTTGCCCCTATGCCCGGAGCCCCGAGTACCCCAGATATAGCAGTCGGATCAGCCCCTGATTGGAGGACGCCTTTGGTTGAGTACCTCCAACATGGCATTCTTCCGTCAGATCGGGCCGAGCGCGAGCGAGTTCGACGCCGCGCATCGCAGTTCGTCCTCCAGAGCAGTCCCGGCCTGGAGCAGATCCTCTACAAACGCGGATTTGATGGTGTTCTCCTCCGTTGCCTTCAGGGAGTTGAGATCCCACGAGTCATGCAAGAGGTTCATGCTGGTTCATGCGGCGCCCACCAAACTGGGCCGAAGCTGTCCCACCAGATTCGGAGGTTGGGATACTTCTGGCCCTCTATGATCCATGACTGCATCGAGTACGCCAGGAGGTGCCATGCGTGCCAGGTTCACGCGAACTTTGTGCATCGGCCGCCGGAGCCTCTCCATACCACAAGGTATTCCTGGCCCTTTGCAGTCTGGGGACTGGACGTTGTGGGACCTTACCCGCCGGCGACAGCTCGCCAGTGCCGGTTCATTCTGACCGCCACGGACTTCTTCTCCAAGTGGGCAGAAGCGATTCCGCTCAGAGAGGTCAAATCCTGTTCGATCGCTGACTTCGTGACCTCCAACATCATCTATCGATTTGGAGTGCCTCACGCTATCCTCACGGATAACGGAACCAATTTCCGAGCAGCCGAGTTGAAGAAGTTGTACGCCAAGTATAACATCCGCTCGAACCATACATCTCGCTATCATGCGCAGGCGAATGGACAGATCGAGGCGTTTAACAAAACCCTCTCTAACATTCTGCAAAAGATGGTTGGTCAGAACAAGAAGAGTTGGCCGGACAAGCTCCCCAACGCCCTCTGGGCTTATCGGACGACGACTCGCAATTCCACCCAGATGACCCCTTATTCCCTGGTGTATGGAGCTGAGGCCGTCCTGCCCATCGAGATCCAGTTACCGTCCTTGCGCACTGTGGTCTACGACCAGCAAGCGCCGGACAGAGTTGCTGAAGCCCGTCTAGTCGAGTTGGAAGCACTGGATGAGAATAGACTTCGCGCTTTGCACAACTTGGAGAGGCATCAAAGCAGGATGGCTCGAGCTTTCAATAAGAAGGTTCGCCTCCGCTCCTTCCTACAGGGTGATCTAGTGCTAGCCCTAAGAGCACCGATGATCCCCGGCAGGAAGCCGCCCAAGTTGGAGCCCAAGTGGGAGGGACCTTTTGTTGTCCACAAGGTCTATCCCAATGGCGCGTACTCCCTAGCGACTATGGATGGTGAGCGTGTCACTCCTCCCACCAACGCTAGGTTCCTCAAGCAATACTTTGCCTGAGTGTCACCACGTCCTGCACGACGTTAAACTGCATTCGTCCAGGCTACAAGACGTTAAACTGTTTAGCATTCGTCCGCGCTGCAAGACGTTAAACTGCCAAGTGCTTCGTCCCGCATGACGCTAAACTGCACTACGTCCGAGCTACAAGACGTTAAACTGTTCAGCATTCGTCCTGCATGACGTTAAACTGCCTCTCCAGAACTACGTATGGCTTGATTCCCATCCTTATGGGATACGTAGGACCGCCTGAACCCTCGTGTTTCAGGCCCAGCCCCATCCTTCGGGAATTTCCATCCCATCTCGGGCCCTTGGCCCAGTTGCCCCGGGGTGTGCGGCGTATGGTGTGAGTGTGGGGTTATGCCCTCATTCACGTCGGTTTGCTCGTCACGCTGTACGCCCCCCTCCACGTTTGGGGATGCCTTCTGCTCCCCCCTTTTTTTTTTCTTTCCTCATCGTCCTGCATGACGTTAAACTGCACTTCAAGAACTACGTATGGCTTGATTCCCATCCTTATGGGATACGTAGGACCGCCTGGACATCATGTTTCAGGCCCAGCCCCATTTCCCGGGAATCCCTATCCCGCGTTGGGCCTCTGGCCCCAGTTCCCCTCCTTTTTGTGCGAGGCGTATCGCGTGAGCGGGGGATTATGTCCTCATTCGCGTCGGTCTACTGGCCGCGCCGTACGCCTCCCCCGTGTGTGGGACTACCTCACACCCCTCATCGTCCTGCATGACGTTAAACTGCCTTTCAAGAACTACGTATGGCTTGATTCCCATCCTTATGGGATACGTAGGACCGCCTGGACGCTTGTGTCTCAGGTCCAGCCCCGTCTCTTGGTTGATCACGGGGACCTTCCCCCCTTCGGTTGCTCTCAGGGTGAGTCCTCCAACCCTTTCCGGAGATCTGTTAACATGTTTTGGGGTGCTTCGGTCTATGACTCGTAGTGTCAGATTCAATCTCGACAAGTCCTGTGTTGCTTGTCAGGCCTCGCGCTTCCTCTTGTTCGAGCCTTCACTCAAAGGGATCCTCGTTAGCGGTTTGGGTACGATGCCTCAGTGCTCTCCCACCGCTCCGGGTCGATTTACCGGCGGGTCTTGGGCCGCAAATCGATATGAATCCTGCGATTGAGCGGTTGATGCTCGTTTTCTTGCCCCGTCTTAGGCTGACGCGATCGGATGTTGTGTTGCGAATGCGTCAGCAACGTCCTTGATCGCCATGTCAGCTCTCTCGGGCTCTGAACATTGGTTGCGCAGTCCTCATCACACTCCGCCTTTGTGCGTTGTAGTGGGATCTTGACACTCTCTTCATACCGACCTCCGGTACGCCTCTACACGTTAGGCAGACCAACCAGGGTAATGATGTCGTTCGAGGCTCCCATGATCTGAGCACCAAGGATATATGCAGATATCCTCCCTAAGGGCCATGCGTAGCTGGACCCTCGTCCCCATAAGGAGGAGGGAGTCGCCCGAACAATTGCGTTCTGGGCCCAGTATATCTGGAGGCTAGCATCTCTGCCCCTCGGGTGATGGACACACGCAGACCCCCATCCCAAGACTCTTCTCCTGGAATCGTGCGTGACCGCAGGGCTGGGTATGCTCCCACCTCCGCCGTGTCCGCCGTACCGCGGTAAGCGGATTCCTCCATGGTCCGAACCACACGACCTTAAACTGTGTTGTCTGGTCCTACCACACGACCGTAAACTGTGATCGTCTTGGCCGCCCGACGAGAAACGGCACTGCATCGTGATGTCCTCCTCAGGGGACACTCATGTTGGGCGCTGGTTAATGACCACGCCATTCATCAATGCCTTCCATGGCTTGATTATTGTGGCGACGCCAGAGATTTCTCAATCACGGGCATGTCGCCGCACAAAGAAAAACCATTCATCTTTAAGGACAAACAAGAAATATCAAATGCCGCTCCTTTTGTGTGCGAGGGTCAGACCCGCACTCTTCCCCGCGCTGGTGCCCGATTGTGTTGCACCGCGCTTCAAGAACTACGTGCGGCTTGATTCCCATCCTTATGGGATACGTAGGAACGCCCGGATGTTTGAAACTTCGGGTCCAGCCCCCCACCTCTTAGAGATTCCCCCTTCTCTGGGGAATCCGCCGCCTTCAGGTCACCCTCAAGGCGTGTTCCCCGACCCCTTTCCGTGGTCCACCGGTGTCAAGAGTACTCTGGTTTATTGCCAGGAGGGTCAGGATCCGCTTGGTCAGGTTTCCTCCACTTTTCAGGCTTCGTGCTCCCTTTCATTCGGACCCATCGTCTACGCCCTGGGTGGAGCCCCCGTGAACGGTTCGGACACAATGCCTCAGTGCTCTCCCACCGACTCGGGCCGGTACCCCCAATGGCCTCGGGCAGCAAATTGATATAAATCCTGCGATTGAGCGGTCGATGCTCGTTTGCTGCCTCATTCCACCAACGGTTGGTGCGATGTTGATGCTGCTTTTCCGCCACGGTCGGCAGTATTCTCATATCGTCACGCCGGTGCTCCCGGTCCTCGAGTGAATGGCCGCATGATTCACATTTTCCACCTCCCATTCTGACCAGGCGGAACCTCGACACTCTTGACACTATCCCTCAGTGCATCTTCGCATATCCAGGGGATATGACCACGATGTGGCGTGCTTTGAGCCCTTCTGGTCCGAGCTCTAAGACCTTAAACTAAGATCTCCCCTTATGGTCCGAGCTCTAAGACCTTAAACTAAGATCCCCCCTTTATGGTCCGAGCTCTAAGACCTTAAACTAAGATCTCCCCTTATGGTCCGAGCTCTAAGACCTTAAACTAAGATCCCCCCTTTATGGTCCGAGCTCTAAGACCTTAAACTAAGATCTCCCCTTCTGGTCCGAGCTCTAAGACCTTAAACTAAGATCTAGCCCTTCTGGTCCGAGCTCTAAGACCTTAAACTAAGATCCTCTAGCCCTTATGGTCCGAGCTCTAAGACCTTAAACTAAGATCCTCTAGCCCTTATGGTCCGAGCTCTAAGACCTTAAACTAAGATCCTCCACCTTTATGGTCCGAGCTCTAAGACCTTAAACTAAGATCCTGCCCTTATGGTCCGAGCTCTAAGACCCTAAACTAAGATCTACCCCAAATGGGGTCCTACGTCCTGCATGACGTTAAACTGCACTCACAGAACTACGTGTGGCTTGATCTCCAGCCTGATGGAGTACGTAGGAACGCCCGAACATTTCGACTCGGGTCCAGCCTCAGGGATCGATAAGTCCCGCCCCTCCTCGTCGCCGGCCGTCTGGCCTGACTTCGGGTAGAGTGGTGCAGTTGTGATATTCTCCCCGATTCAGCTCGGGATGCCCCATCGCAATGATGGGAAGCGACAGTTTCCTCGTCAGAGAGGTGCTGTCTGAGAATTGAGGTGACTCACGGCCAGATTAGTGCATCCGCCCAATACGCTTTCCCCACGGTGGCGCAATTTTGAGAGCGTTGGATTCTGTCCGAACAAATCGTCACTTCGCCCCACGCTTCGCATGCCCTGTTGATCTGGATTTTCCACCCTTGTGTCTGAAGGAACCCCAAAGCGGTATTCATGATGACATGTGGTCCGCCTCCTGCAATATGAATGATGGCCTTTTTCGGTCCGTCTATTGCAGTTGTTATGGTCGATCCACTGTCCGCCTACCGTCTTGGGCATTTCCTGGAAGGCCGATCGTTGTGGATGTCTGGATTCGGGACACGCGATTCACCCTTTCTCATTTCCCTATGTTCGGATAAAATCTCAACGCCCCTAGCGTTGTCCCGCTCGTGTGTTGGAACAAGTTGGGGGACGATACATTGGTTAGGTCTGAGGTCTCCTTTCCCAGGAATGACCTCCCTCTTTTCTCCAGAAACCCAGACCCAATTATGGATGCCTGATGCTTGGTTAACGCTCCCACGAGACAATTTGTGGTTGAGCATGTTAAACCAAAAGACGCAGATAAATATGGCGATTCGTACAAGTGGATCAAATATTAAGTAGCGGAAGCAAATGTTCTGGGAATGGCAAAAAACAGCCCTTAGGGATTAGCGTGCTGAATGAGTCTTTCTAATGCCGCTACCCTTTGGCTGGCGGCCTCCAGGGCTGCTTCTCGTTCTCTGCGTGCCCTCTCCTCGTCGGCGGTCGCAGCACGCAGTTCGTCAATCCTGGCCTGTGCACGCTCCCGCTCGACTTGGAGTGTGACCATCTGTTGGCCCGCCTCCGTCAGCTGTACCTGAGCGTCGATCAGTTGTGCCGATAGTTGCTCCACAAGCTCGGTACATGCTGCGACGAAGGCCTCCTTCTCTGCCGCCTGCCCTTCGAGGCGCCGGACTTCCTGCTCTGCCGCGATGAGCGCCTGCGTGCTCTCCGACATGTCCCGACTTTGTGCGACGTCGGCATGCCGGCGGCTCTCGCGCATCTTCTCGGCCATGAAATCACGGACCGTCAGATGGAGGCGTTGAGCATCAGCTCCCCCGGCACACAGGAAGCGCAGCCAGGTCTGAAGTGATCCCATGCGCCCCAGCCATTCCGATGGGTCTCGCTTGAGGAAGCGCTGGATGCACTTCCACCCCCTGCGTCGCGTTACCCGGCTATCCTCGACCGCCTCCGCGTCCGAGTCATCCATCTCCTCTGGGTCGGCAGGCCGGTAGGCAGGGAAGGCAGCCAGCAGGTCTGCTGCAGGGTCCGCCCCTGGGAGGTCCTCACGAGGGAAAGGTTCCCCAACATCCGGGCAACCTTCTTCTCTCTCCCCAGCGGCGCTGACACCCTCGTCAGCCCCCAGCCTCTCTCCGGTGGCAGCACCGCCGACGTCCGCAGCCCCTTGATCAGCAGTTGGTGGGGCCGGCTCGGTTTGGGAAGCCTGTTCCGGAGCAGGCGGCATGTCCACCACTGGTCCACTCGTAGATGGCCCGGGTTCGGCAACCCGACGAGCCTCCGATGTTGAGATCACTGCGCAGGGCATGCCATGGTTAGTCACGGATCGTCAATGGCAAGCACCAGCAGTAAAGTAGGGAGACTTACGGGAGTTCGGAGCATCATCTTCCGCTACCCCGGTCGCCGCAGGAACAGTTGCAGCAGGGGACCCCTTAGCGCTTGTCAATTCGATAATGGGTGCCTGGCCCCCGCCTTGTCCTGCTGGCGCCTCTCCTACTCCTGTTGAGGACGCCTGACCGACGTCCGTGTGCTCCTGAGAAGGATGGAGAAACGGGTTAGAAGCTGCATAAGAGAATGGATGAAGCAAGTTGAGTAGGGATAGAAGCGGACCTCGAGGAGCTCAGTGACATCAACGTTGTCAGAGCCGGCCACCTCGCCGCTCTCCCGTGGGCTCCCCCGATGGGACCTTCCCTCGGAGCCTTCATCCTCCCCCGTCTCCTCCTCCTCCTCGGAGTCGTTACTGTCATCTTCTTCCGGCGGCATCTGTTCCGGAGCGGGCTCGAGACCGAGCATCACCTTCACCAGAAGGGATGGCTCCGCACGCTGACCACGTTGGCGCGCGTACTCGTCCATGGCCGTCAGATATGCATATTGCCGGTTGAAGTCCACCCTGTCGGTGATCTGGAGGCGCCCGACCTCTGGCAGATAGATTCCTTCTCTGAGTATCTTTCGCCAGATGACGTCGGTCCCCAGTGACTGCCGCAGGGTCATCCAGGCCGACCACAGCGCCGGGAAGACTGCATCGTGGGAGGGTTCGAGCAGACGTCTCACCTGCTTCCCGGGCCGCTCCTCGACCGCCGCATGTGCCCCCTCTCTGGGCGCCGAGGTCGTGGCGGCAGCCTGCGATGCGCCCGCCGCCGAAGTCCCTGCCCGCGCCGGCTCCGCTGCTTGGCGCGCCTCCGTTCTCCCCCGTGTGGCGGCGCCTCGCCTCCTTCCTTGACGCCCGGTCTCCGCACGGGTAGCCTCGAGCCGCCGAACTAGCTTCCGCAAGAGCCCCTCAGGGTACGCGATGGCCCAGTGTTCGGCGTACTCGGTTGCCAAGCCTGCGTTAACTCCGGTAGGAGGGAGGGTGATGACGTCGCCAGAGCCGAAGGCGACGAACATCAGCCACATCTGGCGAAGGACGCCGGGGTTCGTCTCCTCCCGGACAGCAGTGAATACCCTCTTCGGCATCCGCTGAAGGCACCCGAACTGCCTGGCGAACCGGGTCGGCACGTAAGGCTCGCAGATCACCTTCCCGTCGATCCGAGCCACGAGCACCCCGCCCCGCATGTTCAGGAAGTATTCATGCTG
Source organism: Viscum album (assembly GCA_963277665.1). Classification (NCBI taxonomy): domain Eukaryota; kingdom Viridiplantae; phylum Streptophyta; class Magnoliopsida; order Santalales; family Viscaceae; genus Viscum; species Viscum album. Next base: position 1,538,779,572 of record OY728135.1, on the reverse strand, counting down.
CTCCAGCGGGCCCTGTCCGTTGTCGATCATCTGGCCGACGGGAGTGGGGAACGGGCTGAAGTTGAAATTGGCATGATTGCCAATCCGAACCCTCACGCCCTCCTCACTGAGGGTCATCGGAGCGACCCCCGCAATGTTCAGCAGGGAGGGTCGCAGGCCGTTGCCCGGAGGACTGATGGCATTTGGGAACGTATACCCACCAAGGTGAGCAGCCACCCAGCCGTGGAAGAACTGAAAGGGCCCACAGATCCTTCGTGGCGACCCCCCTCGTGAGATGCGTCCCAGAATGGCATACAGCCTCGCCAGTACTGGGACCCCGAGGTTGTACCTCTTATTGGCAGCCATGGCGCCCGCCATCGCCAGCGTCGCCGGACGGACGCCCATCCTCGCATCCCGCACTGGCAGGAGCCACCCGCTCAGAAAGGCGGCCAGGAACGCCGCGTACCGGACGTTCGGGTCCCGGGCCTCGATGACGCGGTACCCCCATGAGCGGTAATCGCCCGTCTCCAGGACCCGCCAGTACGACCCGTTCCGGCTCCTCTGAGCTGCGGTCGGGCACCGCTTCCCCCTGCCTGGCATCTTGACCGCCGGGTCATGCTCCAGGAACTGGCCGAACCAATCCTTGTAGGCTATGTCCTTCTGGAAGTCTTGGATCCCGAGCCGCTGCGTAGCCAGGTCAAGAAGATGCCAGGTCAGAATGGGAGTCCGTGACCTGTCCTCCCAGATGTTCTTCGGTGGCAGGAACTCATCGTACTGGTAGCCCTCCAGCGGGATACCTCCGATGCAGTGGATGTCCCAGAGACCGATGCCGACCTCCCCATGGTGAAGATGGAAGGTGTTGGTATCCGGGGACCAGCGAGTGAACAGCTCCGGCCCGAGCTCAGACTGCTGGTAGAAGTGGAACTGCGACGTCCACACCGCCTCGAACAGGCCGATGTACCGCAGCTCCTCTGCGAAGTGATCGCAAGTGTGGCGTACCCAGAACGCCCAGGCCCATTCACTGGTAAAGTTGCCCCCGGATCGCAAGTCCCAGTCCTTCAGCCAGCCCTTGGTGTCGTCAGTGACACTCTGACGGTATGTGCTCGAGTAGAGGGCTGGAGAATTCTCCACAGTAGGCTCACCCCCATCAATGGTTCGCGTCCTCGGGTTCAGGACATAGACATCCAAGTGTCTGGTCTCCCTGGCAGGATGCCCATTGTTGGTGATGTTATAGCGGAGAAGCTCGTCCTCCCGGGTCACCCAGGTCCGCGGCGCATCAATCTCGAACCCTGGCACCGGAACCTCATCGAGGATGCCGAAGTTCCAGAGCGGCAGGTTGTCCGACAGTGGATATGTCTTCTGGGCCGGCGTTAGTAAGTCGAACAAGGATTGATTGTTGGAAACAATCTCCTTGGCTCCGTAAACCTCCTCGTTCGTCGCCATCTCAGCTCTGCGAGTGGCGGCATCCCCCTCATTTCCTCTGTGCGCGGCCATCTCAGAAGTTTCGGGAGTCGTGCGGGTTAAGGGATGAAGAGTGCGGGATCGGACGAGGCTGGTGGAAAAGTTTGAAGGTTGGCGCGCAATCCAAGTGGACGGCGCGCAATTGGGAAGACTGTCGCGCAAAGTTCCGGGTTTTCGCGCAAAAGCAGGCGAAATCCGGACGGTTTTGCGCGCCGATCGGGCGAATTTCGCGACCGGAAGAGGCAATTTCGCGCACGAGAGCTTGGGAGCTTATCGCGCGGAAGGCCAGAGTACGGAACGCGGGACCCAGCGCCCCTATTTATAGGCGAGGCCGGGCCCGCGCTGCGCGGAAAGCGCTTTGCGCGACCGCAGCGGCGAATTTCGCGACCGGTGCCCCTTTTTGCGCGCCTAAGTCCCGCGCCGCCCAGGACTTCGGCATTCCGGCGTCTCCCTCGGAACCCGATCGTTGCGACCTCTCGCCGATCAGATTCCGAGGGGGGGCTTTTGTAGACGCCGGAAAAGTCCGTTGCTCCCAAACGAAGCTCCGGATGCGGAAAGCGAGGTCATATTTGGAGTCGGAAGGATGTTTCGGAGGGCCCGGAGGCCGTGCGCGGAATTTCAGAGGCCCGCGCGCAAAGGGATGTCCCGCGCGGAAAACCCCCGGGATGCGCGCAATGCGCCGGCTCGGCGCGCAATTCTGCGCGCCGCGGGTCCGCGCGACTCCCTTACGCGCCGCGCCCGATTCCGCGCCCGCGGGGGGAATTTCGCGCTCGCATCCTGGATTCCGCGCCCGGGGTTGCCTATAAATACAAGGCGACCCCCAACGTTTCAAAGGTTGCTGGAAGTCGAAACGTCTCCCGTGCGCGCAATTCAACCCCTTCCGCGCGCAATGACGAACTTCAGGTAACCTCCTTTCTTTCGCGCAAGAAAGCCTCGGGGTCCGCCTTCGCGCGCAATCCCCGCTGGCTCCTTTCATTTGAATAAAAACTCACCCTAAGGCCTTTGCGCGCAAAAGAACCCGCTTGCGCGCAATTGCCCCCGGGGTGCGCGCAATCCGGCCTGATTGCGCGCACCCCCCCTTCTTTCAAGTGGCCATTCGTTAAAGAATGAGCCGTTGCCCCCGCGCGCTATCCGAAGCCCGGTGTGAGCAATCTCAAGCATCCGCGCGCAAGGCGCTGGCCCAATTGCGCGCCAGCCGCCCCGATTGCGCGCCGGCCCGCAGTATTGCGCGCAAAGCTTCCTTTTTGCGCGCAATCTGCCAGGGTCGTCCCCGTTGACCTCCTAAGGTTACCCGCCTGTGTGGCACCCGATGATTCTCATCCCGGGTGCCCGCACCGTGCGTTGTCTTCCCGTGCGGCCCTCCAGGCTTGCGCGAAGTGACACGCACCTATGTCCAGCATGACGTTAAACTGCATATATGTCCAGCATGACGTTAAACTGCATACTCGTCCAGCATGACGTTAAACTGCATATACGTCCTGCACGACGTTAAACTGTACATCGTCCGCGCTGCAAGACGTTAAACTGCCAAGTGCTTCGTCCGGCAACCTATGCCCAGCATGACGTTAAACTGCACACCCGTCCAAGCTGCACGACATTAAACTGCCTAGCCCCCATCGTCCGTGCTGCAAGACGTTAAACTGCCAAGTGCCTCGTCCTCAACACATGACGTTAAACTGTACTTCGTCTGGCAAGACGCTAAACCGTCCGCAACCTGATCCCGTGCTCCGCACGCAGGGTCTCCCCCGGTTTGGACGTGGCCCCCACCCGCTCGTCTCTGCAGGGATGTCGGGATTGTCCCCCTTTTGGGACGATTTAATGGGAGTGGCTTTTCCCTACGGGGGCAGGGTATTACAAACCCCTAGTTTCTCGTGGGAGGCTGCACATGTGTATCTCCATTGCACCTCCCCACTGCCGAAGCCAGTAGAGGGTCTGACTGGGATCGAGGTGTCTTTTGCTTTCGGTCCAAGTCCCTTCCAACTGAGTTTTGCAGTATCCGGGCTGCCCCAAGTGCGTAAGTCCTGACAGAATGAACTACGTGGACTTTGATCCCTGTCTTCTATACAGGGTACGTAGGAAGCCTCCCTGAGGTCCAAGCCCACCACCTGGTCGTCCCGGTCGTATTTACGTCGGTTCGTCCATCAGTGGACCCCTCCAGGGTTCACGCTTGCGTTGATTCACCTATGAATCCGCCCCTGTGGGAGACCGCCCGTGTGTATCTCCACGGTGCCTCCCCACAGCCCCCCTTTTCCATTTCCCCTTTTATCGTCCAGCATGACGTGAAACTGTGATCCACCCGGCCGTTCCATCCCCCTCCGTGCGAGGTGGTTCGGTTCAATCCTCCGCCCGGCGGCCTCGACCTCTTCGTGAGTCGGCTTGCCGACGTCCAGCATGACGTTAAACTGTATGCCCGAACTACGTTGACTTTGATCCGTGTTAACGCGCGGTACGTAGGAAGCCCCTCTGGGGTCCAAGCTCTTTACTCCATCATCCACCCTGATCCTTACCCGGGCCGCCACATCCCGGTGGGGTCATGCCACTTCACTTCACTCCACGTTACTTGGGAAGCCGCCCATGTGCTGGCCCCAGCGTCGGAGGTTCCCCGCAAGGGGTTCTGTCATCTGATCCACTTTTCGTGTTGATCGGTCCGATGCCGTCCCCGCTGGACGTTAAACTCGCGGCATACCCCGTGTTAAACACGGGAAGCTGAGGAAAACCTCAGGTGACACAGTTCCCCGCACCTAGTACGGGATGCCTCAGGCCATCGTGCCTTCGAGAAGCCCTATTAGGGACGGAAGACAGACGTGCAGAGCCGCAGTGTTACAACACGCCCCCAGCACCCAGAGCCACCCGGCCTTCTCACCGCAGGTTGCTGCCCCGCCCAGACTCCTTGGAACGTCCGGGCGGAAGCAGCGTAATTAACCGGTGTCCATGAAGATATGGCGCCGGGAACGAGATTCACGAACATTCTTAAGTCTATGAGGGAGACCCGGATTAGGCGACAAGTTCCGAGGAGACGTCCAAGGAAGGAGAAGCCGACATCCCATCATCCCGGTTTCGATCAAGGAGCAGACGCCCCTGAATAAGGGACGGATGCCGCCCGCCCTTGGAAAGCGGGACTGCGGGACCACAAGCCGCGCGCCCATCCCCTCGGGTTGACGGGTGCACGCGCGAACGCGTCCTGGCGGAACAGCGTAACCCGACGCACATCCGCACCGAAACACATGTCTTAACTAAGTGAATCAATGATGTCATATTGAATCTAGTTTATAACAAGGGATATTAAGCACTGAATTTAGTAGAATTAGACCACTAATAAGATGAAAAATTTGGAGGAAGTAGTTATTCCCTTACTATCATTAGTGTGGTTTCAGTGTGATTGGTAAGTTGTTATTGACATGATAAATCTAATTTTGAAGTTATATTGATATTGTTAAAATTGATTAATGTGGATGATAGAGACACCACTTACGGTTCTATTCCCTAGGTATCTCACCCCTACCTAAGGGATAAATTTCTGTCAAGAGACACATTCCCAGCTCATAAGGTTTGGAGAACCTATCATTATCCATATAGTCCATATTGATTGCTCATCAAGCAAAGGAACCTAACTTGGTTCCATACTGGGTCATTCATATGTTATCATAGATTATCATATCATAGATGACCATTACCACACCATCCCATAGCCTCGCCCCTAGAAATTTCATTAGGGGAGAATCAATTACCTAAAACAAGACCTTTATAGATAACTTGACCCATAAATACACAATGGACACCCTATTGGGGTTTTAATTTCCCTATAGTTAAGCCTCTCACATATATAACATAGCCATCAATGGTTGTATAATCAATGCATCATACTAAAGGGAATTCTATGAACCCAACATGAATCTCTATCCTCATGTCTCATAAGGTAAATAACTCATGGATCCCATTCTTGTCACATACCCACCTATATGAAATTTCAATCCACATAATAAATGCATAACCATATCCTATAGTAATATTAGTCATAAACTACCTTGACTGTAGAGTTATCCCCTTAAGAAATATCATTCCATCCTCATCAAAGCCATCTCTAGGAACCAACACCATCTCAATCCCCTAACTCATAAAATTACAACATATATTATAAATTAATAATAATTAATTAAGATAATTAATCCATATTAATCCAATTAGTCATACTTTAGGGACATCCCATCAATTATGTATCCTCACCGTAACTTCAATCAATGGGGTATGGATCACTCTGGGAACACCTCTGAGCTCATTTCTAAACAAAAACCAAATATATGATGTCAATCCATTAAATTATTCATCCAAATTTGAAGATAAACCAAAATAAATTATAGCAATGACTCAACAATAATGAAACTACATAAAACCTTATGCATTTTCCTCCACAAGATTCCTCTAACCATTACACACAAAAAATCCACTATAACAGGATGATCCCATCCGCGAGAAGGGAGGGTAGCATACCTGGGGTAAGAACTCGATGGGGTCGGGGGAGAAGCCGGTGTCGCGGGTGTTGGGGAGAGAAGTGGTTTAAAGACCCGTAAATTTCAAGGGAATTTTTTTTTCTTAATTTTCTTTGGAATTTTACAAGAGCGCAGTTTCAGACGGCACCTGATTCCGAGGCCCGGTGTGCCCGGAATCAATTTCCGAAGTTTGGCTCGGGTACGTTCAGTGAACGGACGAGCGGGTTTTTCTATCTTTTGAACCGGTTCCCGGAATCGAATTCTGAGGGCACCGATGAGATCGCAGCGCCGGTATTTTCTTAGAAACGCCTCTTCCGGAGTTGCGTTTGCTCAGACGTGGTTTTTAAATTTCGGGGCTTTAAGTCAGAAATAAAATAAATTTGTGCGACAACTTTATTTTATTTCACTTAAGCTACTTGGAAGCCACTTGAAGCCACTTAAAGGCGGCTTGATCTGAGTTGAACTGGATAGGATGCTATCCAGAAATATCCTACCCCCTTGGTAGGATATTTGTGAGGTGGGGCCCGCACGAGCCCCGCCGTTTCTTTCGCTAAGTAACGCACCCGCGAAAACCCGTCAAAGTAACTGAAAAGTCAACCGACGCGATTTCTTAAATTCTTAACAGACCATTTAATTGAGCGGTTTATTTCGTGAATTAAATGGGTTGTTTCGCTCGTTGAATTAATTCAATGAACTGATGGGTCGTTACTTACGCTTTTGCGTTTGTTGGCATGTTTATAAAATAAGACCAACCTAAAAATCCTTTGAAAGGATTTGAGAGGATCTTTGTTTCTTCATCTCCCCTCCTCGCGAAGAACGCGAAGAACGCGAAGAACGCGAAGAATGCGAAGAACGCCGAAGACCGGAATTCGACGACGCACACTGTGATCTGCGACGTCGACGAGCTCTACCCGCGACGTTCTTCGGCGACGCCTCTTCTTCCGCGGCGAAACCTACGATCGGTGGTTAAAGGTGAGAATCGAATCTTCTAAATTCTCCATTTTTAATTTTCAATAACAACGGATTTAATTAATTAAATCCGTTTGATCTTGATCCGGAGATTGGCGACGCGACGCCGGATACCGCGACGACGCGACGATCCCCCTTCTTCCGCGACGAGCAATCCCGCGACGATCCCCCGTCCGACGACGACAAGTAAGGGTTGATTTGAATTATTTTATTTCCCCGTGTTTATTCTTTTAAAGTAAAGAACATGATCTCCGGCAATTTTAATTTATTTAAAAATGTTGTTGATTATTCCTCCCGTGGTTTATGACTAACGCGGAGGGTGTGAGTCTAACGAACAAGACCCGGCAACCCTCCGCCGATCTCTTTTGTTGTGAGGATATGGCGGACGACGACGAACCACGCGGCAGGGGCGATCTGTTGATCCCGTAGTGAAGGTCGGCCCCCGGGAGGAGCAACGACGCAGACGGGAGGCAAAACGGGCCACCGGAGCAACTCCGGCGGCCCGCGGAAGGCGGCGGCGGCGCCCGGCGCGCCGCCGTGGAGAAGATCCGCCGCGGCTGAACCCGCGGCGGCGGCGGCCGGTTCCGCGGCCGCGCGGAACCGGGGAGGGACGCGGCGGCCCGGCCGCGTCCGCGTGACAGGCGGCCCCCCGCGGGGCCGCGTTTCCTTTAAGCCGCGGGTCAAACCCGCGGCGGCGGCTCCTTCGGCCGCTCGGCCGAAGCCGAGCCGGCCGGTCCGGTCGGCCGGGCCGCGCCCAGGCCGGACCGGACCCGGCCTAGCCGGTTCGGGCTGACCCGGTTCGGGCTGACCCGGTTCGGCCGAACCAGGGGGGGGGGGGGGGGGGTTCGGGCCGGGTCGCCCCGGGCCCAGAACCCCCGTTTCGGGCCCTCTTCGGTCTTTCGCCCTGGGACCTCCGATTGACAAACCGTCAGCGGCTACGCGATCCTTGGATCGATACGGTCGTTTCGGTATATTACACTCAAGGTTTCGGAAGACTTTGGGTTCGGCCGGGTTGGTTCGTACACGAAACCAACCGGGCCCTCGGAGCGGAAACGCTCATAACTTGAGCTACGGACGTCCGATCGACGTACCGTCAGCTGTGGTAGTTTCCTCTAAGTGAGATGGAACTTTTGGCATACTCCGCCCGGGGATCGGACACAGGCGGAGTACGGTAGGGTTGGTTTTGCCCTAAAAACCAACCGGGCCCCTGGGACGAAAATGCCAATAACTCTCAGACCGGGCGTCCGATTGACGCGCCGTCTGTTGCGTTGAGATCCTGTTGTCGATACAGAACTTTTGGATACATCAATTTCGGACTACGTGTCAGTTGATGTATCAGCCTCTCGGCTCGTGGAGCGGACCCTCCTAACGAGCTCGCTATGTGCGGGAACCCTAGTGCTGGCTGTGGCTTCGACGACAGAGTAGAGATCCTCCGTGGACTGCGACGACGACAGAGCAGAGATCCTCCCTGGACTGCGACGACGGCAGAGCAGAGATCCTTCGTGGACTGCGGCGACGACTGTGCAGAGATCCTCAGTGGACTGCGTCGACTACTGCACTCAGCGATCCTACGTGGAACAGTGCTACCGAACCTGTGTGAGCTGAATCTTCTTTTTACCTTGAGCGGTGGAGCGCTTGGGTGTAGCGGCGGACCCGTGGTACTTGACAGTGGTGGTGCGCTTGGATGCAGCAGCAGACCCTTGGCGGTGGAGCGCTTGGTTGTAGCGGCGGACCCGCGATACTCTACGGAGTGTGTGCGCTTGGTTGTAGCGACAGACCCGCGACGGTGGAGACGTGCGTGCGGAGTACGGAGACCGTGTAGATGACTGAGACCTGACGACTGCTTGACCGACTCGACTTGGAGTGAGTCGACTAGCCCAGTGGACGGAGCGCCCAGTAGTTGGCAGCAGACCCACGGCGGACGGAGTGCCTGGTAGTTAGCGGCAAACCCGCGGTACTCGACAGGAGGAGTACCTCAGTAGGCTATCTGGGTGAGCGCCCGATATTTGGCAGCAGACCCTCAGCGGACGGAGCGCCCGATAGTTGGCAGCAGACCCGCGGTACTCGACAGGAGGAGTACTTCAGCAGTCTTAGGTTAGTGAGCAGTACCTCGGAGTCGTGACAGGACCACTGTACACTTCAGAGATGGGGCTCTTCAACATTTACGGTTTCGATAATGAAAATCCTGGTTGAGCTGAATCTTATGTTACTCTCCTTTGTGGTTTGTGTTGAACTATCCTTTGTGGATTTACTGTTTACTCTCCTTGTGGATTTGAGTCTTGCTTTCCTGCGTGGATTGAGTTGTTCTTGAGCCCGTGAGCAGAGCTAGAATTGGGGACTTAGGTATATGTATGGGCATATACCTAAGTCGAGTCAGATGTTACTTCGTGATTGCATCTTTCTTTTGTGCTATATCTTTTGTGGATTTCGGGAGACCTTCGGGGGTCTCGGGGTCCTTACTGAGTAGCTTATACTCACCCCTGCACGGGCTATGCCCGCACCTTGTTGTGTTGGTTGCAGACGACGGACAGCGCTGATCACGGCTGGGGTGTGGAGCAGGACGGTACCTGGAGGTGGACCACTGGGCGGGACATGCTCGGAGCGGACGTGGGACCCGAGGAGCCTGGAGGCTATCTGTACCCACCCTTCAGGTGGGATTGCCAGTGGACGACACGAGGCCGCCGTCTTTCCTTCAGTTGCTGTAATTACTTTTCAGTTGTACTTTACAGTTGGGCTTGTATTTCCGGCCCCCTTTACTTTTCTGCACTTTGTAGTTACTTTCCGCTTGCTGACTCTGTGGTGGTTGTTACTTATAAGGCAATGCCTTCCCTGTTTACTGGGATTTTACGCCTTGGTGCTAGTCGCCAGCCCCTGGCCTATGGAAGGCGGGCTTGGGGTAGTCACGGCACGGGCCCCGAGGTCGGGTCGTGACAAATTGGTATCAGAGGTGGTCGGTTCTACCGCAGACTCTGATCGTCTTTTCTTTCTATATGAAGCAATAGTGTTTAGTGTATTGAGTGTGGTTATCAGTTCAGGGAGCCCAGTGTTGGTGCGGCGGCCGACGTATCTGTACACCAGGACCCTGACTCCTGATTTCCGACTTAATGCATGAAAACATTGATTGCGTGTGTGTTTCAAGTTTTCTTCGTGATTACTTGTGTCAGCTCACCGGGTATACTGATCTGCTTTATGAAAGTCTCAAGTTTTCCTTGTGATTACTTGTGCCAGCTCACCAGGTATACTGTTCTGACTGTGGTGCTCTTGTTCTCCTTTTCAGGATGGCCCCGCGACGACAGCCAGCTAGGGTTCCAAGTGTAGGGCGCGACGGCAGCCCACCGAGCGACGAGGCCTCGGTGCAGGGCCCTTTGCCAGCAGTGGCACCGGCGGTAGCTTTACCCGCCGAGCCACCGATGCTACCAGTACCAGACGCTGACGATGCACGTCGCCTCAGGGCACTGCATGAGTTTCAGAGCCAGCGACCGCCCAGGTTTCACGGTGAGGCGGACCCCCAGGCCGCCGAGGACTGGCTAGAGGCGGTGGTACGGATCTTTAGGCTAGTGAGGACACCAGCGGATCTCATGGCGATTCTCGCGGCGAGCCTCCTGCAGGCGGCGGCAGGACGATGGTGGAGCTTGATGCTCCAGGTGCACGATGAGGCATCTCTTCTTTGGACGGACTTTGAGAGCCTCTTCCGCTCGGAGTTCGTCCCAGCCACCCTTCGTGCGGTGCGTATCCAGGAGCTTCTACAGCTGCGGCAGGGCAGCATGACGGTCGCTCAGTACGCGGCGAGGTTCACCGACCTTTCTCGGTACTCGAAAGACATGGTACGGGACCCCTTCTTCCGGGCCCGGACCTTCGAGTAGGGTTTGAGACACGAGATCAGGGCATCGCTGATCTCCCTCAGCATACCGACTCAGACAGGAGTACTAGAGCGGGCCCTTCTGATCGAGAGCTTCCTTGCTGAGTCTACACCAGCACAGAGACCCACCGCAGGGCGGCACGTAGCGGAGTCTTCGGTAGCAGGTAGCCGACAGATGACTCAGGGTTCCAGGCAGACCAGACCTACCAGTGGCCGACTGCACGACTCAGGCTCAGTTGTGCGGGGAAGCCGGGGTGGAGTCAGAGCCAGGCGTGCCGAGAGTGGGCAGTGTTACTCCTGTGGCGGAATTGGTCACATGGCTCGTGACTGCCCGAACCGCCATGCGGGGGAGCAGCAGACGGTTGAGGAACCACCTAGGCAGAGGCAGATGTTCGACCGTGGAGGTCTGCAGGGAGGAGACGGATGAGGTAGAGGAGCTGTCCGAGCAGCAGGTGGTGGATGACGCTTTGAGGCTCTACCACCACCACCACCAGGAGGTCCACCCCGACCGCAGGGGAGAGCTCAGCTTCAGGCAGCCGAGGCCTTCGATCATGGAGCCCTGGGAGCTGATGGACAGGAGCAGAACTAGTGGATACATCCTTTGTACTTCTGGTTCCTTGTTGCTTTTGTGTAGCGTCTTGTAATATGAGCTGCAATAATAAAAGACGCATACCTTTGTGATATTTTCATTCCTGTACTCTTTCGTGATGTTACTAGGAGATTCCAGTTTTGGCTGTTGACTTGACCCTCACTTGTGAGACATCTACTGGAGGAGACCCAGTTACCACACACTGATGCCGACAGTGTGACTCAACCCTTGGAGGCGAGAGTAACGGTTGAATCTCTTAGTAGTAGCGTCGAGGCCTTACGACGTCATCCTTGGTATGGATTAGTATCATCCATGTTAGGATTGACTGTTTTAGGCAAAGAATGTGGTTCATCCAGGGGATGAGACCAGATTTCTCTTTTCGGCAAAGAAGAAATCTTGCAGCTCTTGTGGGACCTGTGATGGTCCAGGCCACGACAAAGAAGGTCCAGGTCATCCAGGAGCGGATGAGTACAACTCAGAGCTGACAGAAATCATATGCTGACAGGAGGCGGAGGCCACTGGAGTTCGAGGATGGCGACCACGTCTTCTTGCGGGTCTCACCTCGACGTGGTATTCGGAGATTTGGCCGAGGCGGCAAGTTATCTCCGCGCTTCATCGGACCCTTCCAGTTTTTTAGCAGGATTGGCGAGGTGGCTTATCGCCTGGCTCTACCACCTCAGTTGCACCGGGTGCACGACGTCTTCCACGTGTCTCAGCTGAGGAGATACGTGCACGACCCGACGCACATCATTGATCATGGGGAGCTTGACGTTGACGATGAGGCGACTTTTGCGGAGGTCCCGGTGGAGATAGAGGATCAACAGGAGCGGGTCCTGCGTGGGCGATCGATTCCTCTTGTGCGCATCAGATGGCAGCACGAGAATCTCCAGGAGAGCACATGGGAGCGGGAGGCTCAGATGCGTGCTCAGTACCCTCATTTGTTTCCCTAGTTTTTGATGTATCTTTACGGGGACGTAAAGCCCTGAGGTGGAAGTAATGTAAAGACCCGTAAATTTCAAGGGAATTTTTTTTTCTTAATTTTCTTTGGAATTTTACAAGAGCGCAGTTTCAGACGGCACCTGATTCCGAGGCCCGGTGTGCCCGGAATCAATTTCCGAAGCTTGGCTCGGGTACGTTCAGTGAACGGACGAGCGGGTTTTTCTATCTTTTGAACCGGTGCCCGGAATCAAATTCTGAGGGCACCGATGAGATCGCAGCGCCGGTATTTGCTTAGAAACTCCTCTTCTGGAGTTGCGTTTGCTCAGACGTGGTTTTTAAATTTCGGGGCTTTAAGTCAGAAATAAAATAAATTTGTGCGACAACTTTATTTTATTTCACTTAAGCTGCTTGGAAGCCACTTGAAGCCACTTAAAGGCTTCTTGATCTGAGTTGAACTGGATAGGATGCTATCCAGAAATATCCTACCCCCTTGGTAGGATATTTGTGAGGTGGGGCCCGCACGAGCCCCGCCGTTTCTTTCGCTAAGTAACGCACCCGCGAAAACCCGTCAAAGTAACTGAAAAGTAAACCGACGCGTTTTCTTAAATTCTTAACAGACCATTTAATTGAGCGGTTTATTTCGTGAATTAAATGGGCTGTTTCGCTCGTTGAATTAATTTAATGAACTGATGGGTCGTTACTTACGCTTTTGCGTTTGTTGGCATGTTTATAAAATAAGACCAACCTAAAAATCCTTTGAAAGGATTTGAGAGGATCTTTGTTTCTTCATCTCCCCTCCTCGCGAAGAACGCGAAGAACGCGAAGAACGCGAAGAACGCGAAGAACGCCGACGACCGGAATTCGACGACGCACACCGTGATCTGCGACGTCGATGAGCTCTACCCGCGACGTTCTTCGACGACGCCTCTTCTTCCGCGGCGAAACCTACGATCGGCGGTTAAAGGTGAGAATCGAATCTTCTAAATTCTCCCTTTTTAATTTTCAATAACAACGGATTTAATTAATTAAATCCGTTTGATCTTGATCCGGAGATTGGCGACGCGACGCCGGATACCGCGACGACGCGACGATCCCCCTTCTTCCGCGACGAGCAATCCCGCGACGATCCCCCGTCCGACGACGACAAGTAAGGGTTGATTTGAATTATTTTATTTCCCCGTGTTTATTCTTTTAAAGTAAATAACATGATCTCCGACAATTTTAATTTATTTAAAATTGTTGTTGATTATTCCTCCCGTGGTTTATGACTAACGCGGAGGGTGCGGGTCTAACGAACAAGACCCGACAACCCTCCGCCGATCTCTTTTGTTGTGCGGATATGGCGGACGACGACGAACCGCACGGCAGTGGCGATCTGTTGATCCCGCAGTGAAGGTCGGCCCCCGGGAGGAGCAACGGCGCAGACGGGAGGCAAAACGGGCCACCGGAGCAACTCCGGCGGCCCGCGAAAGGCGGCGGCGGCGCGGGTCGCCGGCGACCGGAGGCGGCGGCGCCCGGCGCGCCGCCGTGGAGAAGATCCGCCGCGGCTGAAGCCGCGGCGGCGGCGGCCGGTTCCGCGGCCGCGCGGAACCGGGGAGGGACGCGGCGGCCCGGCCGCGTCCGCGTGACAGGCGGCCCCCCGCGGGGCCGCGTTTCCTTTAAGCCGCGGGTCAAACCCGCGGCGGCGGCTCCTTCGGCCGCTCGGCCGAAGCCGAGCCGGCCGGTCCGGTCGGCCGGGCCGCGCCCAGGCCGGACCGGACCCGGCCGAGCCGGTTCGGGCCGGGTCGGGCCGACCCGGTTCGGCCGACCCAGGGGGGGGGTTCGGGCCGGGTCGCCCCGGGCCCAGAACCCCCGTTTCGGGCCCTCTTCGGTCTTTCGCCCATATCTTGGGCCTGGGACCTCCGATTGACGAACCGTCAGCGGCTACACGATCCTTGGATCGATACGGTCGTTTTGGTATATTACACTCAAGGTGTCGGAAGACTTTGGGTTCGGCCGGGTTGGTTCGTACACGAAACCAACCGGGCCCTCGGAGCGGAAACGCTCATAACTTGAGCTACGGACGTCCGATCGACGTACCGTCAGCTGTGGTAGTTTCCTCTAAGTGAGACGGAACTTTTGGCACACTCCGCCCGGGGATCGGACACAGGTGGAGTACGGTCGTGTTGGTTTTTCCCTAAAAACCAACCGGGCCCCTAGGACGAAAATGCCAATAACTCTCAGACCGGGCGTCCGATTGACGCGCCGTCTGTTGCGTTGAGATCCTGTTGTCGATACGGAACTTTTGGATACATCAATTTCGGACTACGTGTCAGTTGATGTATCAGCCTCTCGGCTCGTGGAGCGGACCCTCCTAACGAGCTCGCTATGTGCGGGAACCCTAGTGCTGGCTGTGGCTTCGACGACAGAGCAGAGATCCTCCGTGGACTGCGACGACGACAGAGCAGAGATCCTCCGTGGACTGCGACGACGGAAGAGCAGAGATCCTTCGTGGACTGCGGCGACGACTGTGCAGAGATCCTCAGTGGACTGCGTCGACTACTGCACTCAGCGATCCTACGTGGAACAGTGCTACCGAACCTGTGTGAGCTGAATCTTCTTTTTACCTTGAGCGGTGGAGCGCTTGGGTGTAGCGGCGGACCCGTGGTACTTGACAGTGGTGGTGCGCTTGGATGCAGCAGCAGACCCTTGGCGGTGGAGCGCTTGGTTGTAGCGGCGGACCCGCGATACTCTACGGAGTGTGTGCGCTTGGTTGTAGCGACAGACCCGCGACGGTGGAGACGTGCGTGCGGAGTACGGAGACCGTGTAGATGACTAAGACCTGACGACTGCTTGACCGACTCGACTTGGAGTGAGTCGACTAGCCCAGTGGACGGAGCGCCCAGTAGTTGGCAGCAGACCCACGTCGGACGGAGCGCCTGGTAGTTGGCGGCAAACCCGCGGTACTCGACAGGAGGAGTACCTCAGTAGGCTATCTGGGTGAGCGCCCGGTATTTGGCAGCAGTCCCTCAGCGGACGGAGCGCCCGGTAGTTGGCAGCAGACCCGCGGTACTCGACAGGAGGAGTACTTCAGCAGTCTTAGGTTAGTGAGCAGTACCTCGGAGTCGTGACAGGACCACTGTACACTTCAGAGATGGGGCTCTTCAACATTTACGGTTTCGATAATGAAAATCCTGGTTGAGCTGAATCTTATGTTACTCTCCTTTGTGGTTTGTGTTGAACTATCCTTTGTGGATTTACTGTTTACTCTCCTTGTGGATTTGAGTCTTGCTTTCCTGCGTGGATTGAGTTGTTCTTGAGCCCGTGAGCAGAGCTAGAATTGGGGACTTAGGTATATGTATGGGCATATACCTAAGTCGAGTCAGATGTTACTTCGTGATTGCATCTTTCTTTTGTGCTATATCCTTTTTGGATTTCGGGAGACCTTCGGGGGTCTCGGGGTCCTTACTGAGTAGCTTATACTCACCCCTGCACGGGCTATGCCCGCACCTTGTTGTATTGGTTGCAGACGACGGACAGCGCTGATCACGGCTGGGGCGTGGAGCAGGACGGTACCTGGAGGTGGACCACTGGGCGGGACGTGCTCGGAGCGGACGTGGGACCCGAGGAGCCTGGAGGCTATCTGTACCCACCCTTCAGGTGGGATTGCCAGTGGACGACACGAGGCCGCCGTCTTTCCTTCAGTTGCTGTACTTTACTTTTCAGTTGTACTTTACAGTTGGGCTTGTATTTCCGGCCCCCTTTACTTTTCTGCACTTTGTAGTTACTTTCCGCTTGCTGACTCTGTGGTGGTTGTTACTTATAAGGCAATGCCTTCCCTGTTTACTGGGATTTTACGCCTTGGTGCTAGTCGCCAGCCCCTGGCCTATGGAAGGCGGGCTTGGGGTAGTCACGGCACGGGCCCCGAGGTCGGGTCGTGACAAGTGGGGTCAACATCGACCAACGGTGAGGTCACCAACGACACGAGAGGGCAGTGGAGGGGACCAGAGCTAGGGTTCGTGATCGTCAGGGGGAGAGGCCTCGTGGGGTCGGTGGGAGAGAATGTTGGCTCGGGTAAGGGGGGGGGGGGGAGTGTCGTCAATGTAAAAAATTAAATGGGTTTCATAGTGGTTTTTAATAAACCGCCACTAAATCTTTTTAGCGAAAGGTTTAGCGGCATTTTTGTAAACCGCCGCTATAAAACCACCGCTAAAGGCATTTTATGTTGTAGTGTATTTTTGAGTGTTTCCACTCATTATGAGAATCAATTTTTTTTTGGATGGGGGAGCGATCACTCTCTCAGGTTTATTAATCTTTTTCTGATATTGAAGCATGTTGTCTATGTGGATTATCAGTTGGTGCTTCATATGTATTTGGATTTGATACATGATTTCTTTGTCTCTCAGTTTCAAAATTATATTCATGATAACTCAAATATCATGTGTTAGTGATATTTAGATGTCTTGGATGATGATACATTTGTAGATATATCATTTTAGATCCAAGATTATCATGAGAAGGTGCTACACTGGCAAGTTATTATTTTGTTTTGAGTTATATTAAGGTAAGGTTGTATGAAGGAGAGTTTATGGGAACATGAGTAATAGTTTCACACTCAGTAGACCAGGATATTTGAATATAGAGTTTTTTTTATGATGAAATGATTAGATTTTTGATAATTTAATTAAATTACTTGTTTCTTTATTAGTATCTTTTGTCTATGGAATTGTCTTATTTAAGTGGAATCTCCTATGGAGATCTTGGTTAGTGGTGTATGTGGGTTTCCTTCTGGTTTTTGTTTGAGTTATCAATGATGATAATTTTTTGAGAGGTATCAAATGTACTGTTATGTAAATTTTTATCTTGTTACTCAGTATTCTTTTAGAATTGGAGTTTTTGGGGGGAAGTTTGGGGAATGTTTGGGGGTGTTTGAGATGAATTTTCAATTAGAAGATGATTTTTTGGTGTAAATGTCTGTGAAGGATCCTAATTGGATAGTTGGATGGACTAGATATGGCGGGGAACTGGTATTTGTGGAATGGAAACCTAAGAGGTCATATTTGGTGTCCCTTGTATCACAAAGACCCTTATAGTGCATGTATTTGGTTGCACTATATCTCAGGATTGAGGAATTCTTAGGGAAGAGGTGAGGAATAGGATAGTGGTGTGGTCCTCATGGTTCTAGTCTAGAGTATGAAGTGGCCAGTTTTGGAAGCTATGAAAATTCATGAGTTTTTTCTTTATGAATCACATTATTCACCATAGTGAGGTTCAATTTCTAGATTCTGTATTGAAGGGAAAATCCATATTCCATGATAGTATCATAGTTTTAACAAATATGAGGTAAATATGTGGAATAAATTATGGAATCCATTAAACTCAGGGCCATTTAGGCACGACCCATACCCCTTTCACCTCAATCTTTTAATTTTCCATCCTTGTTATAAATTTGGGGGATATCTTGAATTCCATTCATTTAACTTCATTTATCTAGAATCTTGAGGTATTCTAATGTAATTTTAGGCAGCCTTTCATTCTGTATTTCCTAAATTTGACCCTCAGCATCAATAGATTTATTATTGGTGATTTGAGGTTAGTAATTCCCATTTAATCATTATTTTATTTCCATTCTTAACCTTGGAAAACTTGGTGGTGGTGCTGATTCAAATTTGGAAATTTTGGGGATTTTTTTTATGGGGGCTATTATTTTTTAGGTTTAGTGAGGCTTTCTAAGAATGTTTGTAGTCCTACTGACGTTTTATCTCTAATATAGTGGATTGTAAAGCTATAGTTGTGGTAGAAGATTTGATAACAATCTTTTTTGATGTGAATATTATAGAGATACATGATTTTTTATTCCATGGATTTATATCAAATATTTGATGAATAAATATAATGAAATTGATATAATTAAATTGACGGGAATGGAATTAACGAAAGATGTTTAATTTATTTTATGAAATTTTTCATAAGATTTTTGTTTCCTTGATACCATTTGAAGTGCACTGTGTTGCATTTGTTGTCAATGAGGCATGAAGTTGTCTTGGAATGAATGGATGTCAAGGAGTCAAGATGTGAATGTCAAAGGATGTGATGGTGATGGTGATGAAGGAGAATGGCCATGGTACTAAGATGCATGTCACTTAGGAGATTCACTAAGTGGTATTGGAAAGTGTGGTTGAAACATTCTCCATGAACATCTGACGATTGTTGAGCTGCTCTTTAAGTTCATAGAACTTGTATCATGATGATACAAAGTCACAACATTGATTTAAGACCATGCATTGTCTTCACAATGCATGAGGAGTTGAAAGGAGTTCCATCCACAACTACTAAGTGGATGATGTGCATTAATGAAGTCCATGCACTATCACTTAGTGCATGTGAACATGAAGATGATCCAATTGATCTCTGATTAGATCAATAAAGAACATTGAAGATTATAAGTAATTCAGGAGTTCGATTGATGAAGATGAACCTTTTGAATTCCATATCCTAAGTGAAGATCATGTGAGGAGAAGAAATGGAGGAATTCTTAAGAAGAAGAAGAAGAATAGAGATGGGAAGAAGAATAGCTTGGAGTGGCATTTGGCATTCTCACTTGGTTACTTTGTTTTTAAACAAAGTCCTAAGTGTTTCCTCAAGCAAAAAATTAGCCACCAAGGGCCAGCCTTAAGGGTTCAACCCCCAAGGCACATATGGGCCTAAGGCGCCACGCCCAAGGGGGGATCCCATGTGGCCAGCTCGAGAGGTAGGATGGCCGTGTGTAAGCCGGGGCCACGCAGGGGATCAGGCTTGCGCAGCATGGGCGCCAGAGCGCGCCCGGAGGATGCATAGTGGGTGCTAGGAGCGCGCCTGCAGGAGGCATGAGTGGGCGCAGAGCGCGCCCGCAGGGAGAACTCGGCACGGGGAGGCACCGAGAGGGTTGGAAGTTCAATTGCCGAGTTGAGGCGGCGCCAGGGTAATAAGCCGCGTGAAAACCGCGAGAGGTTTCGATGTGGGACGCACAAAAATTCACCGGGAGTGAATTCTGGCCGTCCATCTCATCGCGCGCCCGATCCGAGCCGCACAACTGATCCGCGGCGAGGCGATCTGATCCAGGCCGTCCGATGTATCTCCATCGCCTGATCCAACGGCCGTGGCTCGTCTTCCACCTCGAGCTCGAGCCGAAGCCACCCGCGAAGCCGCCGCTGAACCAGGAGCCTCCCTACGACAGAATTTGAGTTCCCGGCCACCGCTGATCGATCCGAAGCCTCCATTGTGATCGTCTGGCCTCTACGAACACGATCATGCATTAAAATGTTGCATGCATGCATCGAGAGAGAATTCGAAGCAATACCGAGGCAAACGAAGTTGCCGAGGCATCATGGGTTCGTGCCTTTGCATGGATTGGGTTTAAAGAAGGCCGTGCATGCGTTCTAAGTCGCATGCACGTAGAGGAAATTAAAAATGAGAACCCGCGTAAAACAGAGGATAAAAGTAAAGATTTTGAAGATTTTAAAAGATCCGAAATCTTCGGGAGATTAAATGTATCTCTACGTGGATGAACCGCCTCTGCTTCGCCTATAAAAGAAGAGCCCAAGGCTCCAAATAAGTTTGCTGAAACTCTGTTGAAAATCCGAGTCTCGTGAGCTCTCTGCCTCACGAAGAAAGAAGCCCCGCGCAAATTACTTGCGCGGCTGAAGATCTCGGTGCCATCCTTGGCCCGAAGGTGTCCCCTGCACGCTAATCCTTTGCGCGACAGGAAGGAGAGGAGCTTGCGCGACCTTGCGCGCTCCCTCTGTGCACCGCGCCCCCTGTGCGGTAGCACTTTCGCGCCCAAGGTGTCCTCACCCTTGCGGCTTGCGCGCCTCGTGGTGTTGCATCCTGCACACCCGAGTGCTTGTGCACCCCGCGGCATTTGCACCTTGCACCCGAGGAGATCACACCTTGCGCGCTCTGTTTGAGGCAGAAGGTGTTGTGTGTTCAAAGGAGAAGGCCGAGTATTTTGTGTGCAATGAAGGAAGAAGGCCGAGGATACCTTGGGTGTGTGCAAAGAAGAATAAAAGAATAAATCTTGTGTGCAAAGGAAGTGAAAGGCCGTAGCCTTGTGTGGGTGAAGTGAAGACCACACCTCATTTGAGTGTGTGTGTGTGAAAATTGAAGAGGAACAACCTACGGCCATTTAAGGGTGTGCAACAAGAAGTGTGAAGGCCAAGCTCAATTGTGTGCCAAAGTGAAGAAGTTTTGTGTGCAAAGAGACAAGAAGGCCGAACCTAGGTGTGTGCACTAAGAAGTGTGTATACACTTAGAAGAAGAAAAGGGAGGACATCCACACAAAGAAGAACACACATTTATGTGTGTAGAAAAATTGCATAAAGTGTGTGAAGTCTGAGAAGAATGTGTGTGCTTAAAGTGACTACACCCTTTGCGGGTCTACTGCACCAAGAAGAGGAAAGGAGGAGTGCATGCATGCATGCATGCACGTGCACACGTGAAGAAAGTTAAATCAGTGGTGTGCATTTGAGTTGTCCAAGACAAGGAGGTTCTTGAAGATTTGAGAAGCCATGCAGTCAGTGCATGAGGATGCAGAGATGCCATGCACCCAGTGCATGAAGTTGATGTGAACTGAGACTGGACCAGACTGAAGTCAAAGACATCATTTGTCTGAGTATTCAGTAGTTGGAGAGAAGCCAGGTCATCCTTAGAAGAAGGTGATAAAGCCTGAGCAAGACGAGAAGACCTGATCATCACAAGTGATCAGAGGTACAGAGCAAGGCCAGCAGTCTTTATCCCAGACTGCTGAAGATACTTGAAGAAGCTTAAAGAGAAGAAGAGCTACTCGTGCGACTCGAGGAGCCAGGAGAAGAACCCTGTGGGACTCACGGAGAAGAAGTCTTCAGTGGGATTCTGGAGCAGGCCAGTGGGACTCTGGTAACACTGTGGGACGCAGTATAAAGACCCTCTTGTGGGACTCAGGAGAGATACAGTGGGACTCTGTATCGACCATTGTAATTCTAACAAGTTATAATGGGAGAATCCATGCTGGGAGAGCATGGCAAGGATGTAGGCCTTTGGTGCCGAACCTTGTAAATCCTTGTGTCCTGTGCCTTTTCATTACTGCATCATTCGGGAAAGTTTGAGAGATACAAGAAGAGTGGATCGAGGCCTTAACAAGCCATAGAGGTTTAATTGATAAGAATCAATTAGTAAAAATTTTTAAGGGATCACTGATTCACCCCCTCCCCCTCTCAGTGATCACACTGATCTGGGCACTTCAATTGGTATCAGAGGGAGGTTACCTCTAAAAGATCCAAGGGAGTCTTTAAGGAGTGCAGATTTGAGGAAATTAGTGACCAGCCTCAAATGGAGATATCTTCCAAGACTCAGAAAAATAGAAACAAGAAACAGGCAAAGAAGATGAAGAAGAAGGCCGGTGCAATCAGAGAAACTCCTTATATGGAAAGAAATGTGAAAGTCACATCAGATGACAATTCCTTTTATCATTCTTCTGATGAATCCTGCTCTAGCTGTGATGAAGATGGAAGAAACAATGATCTTATAAATGCAATCAAATATCTTCAGAAGAGATTCCCCAAGGAAGTTGCAATGTGTATAGCTACAGGCCTCCTTGATCTTCAAGAAGAAAAATTACAGCTAGAAGATGAAGCCAATTCTCTGGAAGTCCAATTGGCAAAAAGGGTTGGCATAACCAACACTCTCAGAAAGCTGGTGAAGGCCAAAGATGAAACTGTTTCCCTTTGCAATGAAAGATATGAAGATACCTGTGAAGAATTGCAAAGGAGCTCTTCTGAGAAAGAAATATTTTTGATAATGATCAAATATGTTTTCCGTGCACTGGAAAAGAGACACAAAGTTTCAATGGTTGTCAAAGATGCTCAACTTGAAGACAAAGCAAAAAGGGTGAAGGAGATTGACAATTCATTGCTTGAATTGAAGACAGTGCATGATGACCAGATGAATCAGCTGAAAGAAAGTTGGGAAGGAAAGCTAAGAGCTGTTGAGGATGAGAAGAACTCCCTTAACATGAAGTGCTTAGAACTAGAGGTGATATTGACAAATCTGCAATCACCCAAAGCTGAAACCTCCCAGTCAGCTAGTAGAAGACATGTTGCTACTCAAGTATGCTTTGAGCAGGATGATTCTGAGAGAAAGACATCCTCTAATAAAAGTGCAACATCTTCTAGAAAGAAGGTACCATCCATACCATCTTGTACTGATGCTTCTAATTGTGTCTCCACAAAAAGTGCAGTATGGAAGAATAATTCCAAACAAGTATGGATGAAGACAATGAAGAAAGAAAGCTCTCCTGAAGCTGCACAACAATTCAAGACAAGTACCCTAAAATCAGAAGGACTGAAGAAGTCAAGATTTGTGGGTCAATGTTGGTGTTGTAATAAGTATGGGCACTGTGCAAAGGATTGTTGGTACAATCCACTGAATGTCAAAGCACAAAGGAAGCCCATGCCAAGGGGGAGCAAGCCAGAAGAAAAGAAGCAACATCCACAGGTCCAGAGACATCTGTTTACTGCAAATATATTTGGATTACTTGACAACATCTGGGATGATTGCAAAAGTGGTCAACAAAAAGATACATGTCAATATCCAACTGTATCCAGAGCTCAAAAGAAGAAAAGATCACAGAACCTGGCTCAGAGAGAATCCTTGGGAAGCAAGCAGAAGAAAGTGGAAGATGCTCCCAAGAAGATTATGAAAAAGGAAGAGAAGTCCTTGGAGTCTAAATCCAAGAAGGGTGAGTCATCTAGAAGGAACACCAAGAAGACATGCTTCTACTGTGGAAAGAAAGGTCATACCATGGATCTTTGCAAACAAGCCATGGAAATCAATAGAAGCCAACTAAACTCAAACAGAAAATCAATCCAAATGAAGCAGAAGGGATTGATTGAAAACAAGTTGCCTAAGAGAGGTAGCTTGACAGAATCAAAGGAACCATGTGGAATATCCAGAACTGAGGCCACACTTCCAAGTGACTTACTAGTCATATGGCCAAATCAGTTGCAACTTGCCAAAGATCTGAAAAGAGATGAAGATGAAATTCTGGCAATTGCTAAGGCAAGAGGGAAGAAGAATATTTCACATGAAGATGTATTGAGATCCACACCAGCACCAACATCATTGAAGATCAGATGTGCAAGTGTGAAGACTGGTGAAAATGGGACATCTCGGTTGAGAGAATCTTCTCAACCTTGTTGTTCACATTGATGAACCAAGGAGGTTCCATCTTATTCCCTTATACTCTTGGTATATACATGTGCTAACATTGCAGGGAATTGAAGATGATGATCACTCTCATCTGGAGGATGGTTTGGACAGAATGGAATGCACCCCTTGAGGGGGAGCCAATCTGAAGAAGTTGGGATTCTGAGATTAATACCATCTTGAGAAAAGTGAAGGTATTCCAATCATACTTTTATCCCTTGTTTCTTAATTGTATTCATCATGACAATTAAGGGGGAGTATTGATTGAAGACAAATGGTTGAAAGGGGGAGCTTTATCTTTGCACCTGAACTTTCTAATGAGTTTTGTGAAGTTGTGCAGGATTTAGCAAATTCATAGTTACATCTGAAAAATTTCAAACCCCCAAGCATGATCTCACATGTGTAGAGAATTTTGGACAACATTGAAAAATCTTGGTTATATCACTCTTGTTTTCTACACCGGGTTAGCCCAAGTAGACTTAGAGTTGATTTACTAAAGGTTCTTTGCTAAAGAAGAACATGTGGCATCATCCCTCTCTTAGTGATTTTTAAAGAAGATGCTATTCGAAGGGAGGAAGAGTTTTTTTTGAAAGAGAACCACACCACACCTTTGAATTTGATTGCCAATAAGGGGGAGAAAATATTGGCACACATATTGACCCATTCATATGTGCTGAAGGAGTGTATTGACAACAAATACAAAGGGGGAGATTGAAGTGCACTGTGTTGCATTTGTTGTCAATGAGGCATGAAGTTGTCTTGGAATGAATGGATTTCAAGGAGTCAAGATGTGAATGTCAAAGGATGTGATGGTGATGGTGATGAAGGAGAATGGCCATGGAACTAAGATGCATGTCACTTAGGAGATTCACTAAGTGGTATTGGAAAGTGTGGTTGAAACATTCTCCATGAACATCTGACAATTGTTGAGCTTCTCTTTAAGTTCATAGAACTTGTATCATGATGATACAAAGTCACAACATTGATTGAAGACCATACATTGTCTTCACAATGCATGAGGAGTTGAAAGGAGTTCCATCCACAACTACTAAGTGGATGATGTGCATTAATGAAGTCCATGCACTATCACTTAGTGCATGTGAACATGAATATGATCCAATTGATCTCTGATTAGATCAATAAAGAACATTGAAGATTATAAGTAATTCAGGAGTTCGATTGATGAAGATGAACCTTTTGAATTCCATATCCTAAGTGAAGATCATGTGAGGAGAAGAAATGGAGGAATTCTTAAGAAGAAGAAGAAGAATAGAGATGGGAAGAAGAATAGCTTGGAGTGGCATTTGGCATTCTCACTTGGTTACTTTGTTTTTAAACAAAGTCCTAAGTGTTTCCTCAAGCAAAAAATTAGCCACCAAGGGCCAGCCTTAAGGGTTCAACCCCCAAGGCACATGTGGGCCTAAGGCGCCACGCCCAAGGGGGGATCCCATGTGGCCAGCCCGAGAGGCAGGAGGGCCGTGTGTAAGCCGGGTCCACGCAGGGGATCAGGCTTGCGCAGCATGGGCACCAGAGCGCGCCCGGAGGATGCATAGTGGGCGCTAGGAGCGCGCCCGCAGGAGGCATGAGTGGGCGCAGAGCGCGCCCACAGGGAGAACTCGGCGCGGGGCGGCATCGAGAGGGTTGGAAGTTCAATTGCCGAGTTGAGGCGGCGCCAGGGTAATAAGCCGCGTGAAAACCGCGAGAGGTTTCGATGTGGGACGCGCAAAAATTCACCGGGAGGGAATTCTGGCCGTCCATCTCATCGCGCGCCCGATCCGAGCCGCACAACTGATCCGCGGCGAGGCGATCTGATCCAGGCCGTCCGATGTATCTCCATCGCCTGATCCGATGGCCGTGGCTCGTCTTCCACCTCGAGCTCGAGCCGAAGCCACCCGCGAAGCCGCCGCTGAACCAGGAGCCTCCTTACGACAGAATTTGAGTTCTCGGCCACCGTTGATCGAGCCGAAGCCTCCATTGTGATCGTCTGGCCTCTACGAACACGATCATGCATTAAAATGTTGCATGCATGCATCGAGAGAGAATTCGAAGCAATACCGAGGCAAACGAAGTTGCCGAGGCATCATGGGTTCGTGCCTTTGCATGGATTGGGTTTAAAGAAGGCCGTGCATGCGTTCTAAGTCGCATTCACGTAGAGGAAATTAAAAATGAGAACCCGCATAAAACATAGGATAAAAGTAAAGATTTTGAAGATTTTAAAAGATCCGAAATCTTCGGGAGATTAAATGTATCTCTAAGCAGATGAACCGCCTCTGCTTCGCCTATAAAAGAAGAGCCCAAGGCTCCAAAGAAGTTTGCTGAAACTCTGTTGAAAATCCGAGTCCCGTGAGCTCTCTGCCTCACGAAGAAAGAAGCCCCGCGCAAATTACTTGCGCGGCTGAAGATCTCGGTGCCATCCTTGGCCCGAAGGTGTCCCCTGTGCGCTAATCCTTTGCGCGACAGGAAGGAGAGGAGCTTGCACGACCTTGCGCGCTCCCTCTGTGCACCGCGCCCCCTGTGTGGTAGCACTTGCGCGCCCAAGGTGTCCTCACCCTTGTGGCTTGCGCGGCACGTGGTGTTGCATCCTGCACACCCGAGTGCTTGTGCACCCCGCGGCATTTGCACCTTGCACCCGAGGAGATCACACCTTGCACGCTCTGTTTGAGGCAGAAGGTGTTGTGTGTTCAAAGGAGAAGGCCGAGTATTTTGTGTGCAATGAAGGAAGAAGGCCGAGGATACCTTGGGTGTGTGCAAAGAAGAATAAAAGAATAAATCTTGTGTGCAAAGGAAGTGAAAGGCCGTAGCCTTGTGTGGGTGAAGTGAAGACCACACCTCATTTGAGTGTGTGTGTGTGAAAATTGAAGAGGAACAACCTACGACCATTTAAGGGTGTGCAATAAGAAGTGTGAAGGCCAAGCTGAAGTGTGTGCCAAAATGAAGAAGTTTTGTGTGCAAAGAGACAAGAAGGCCGAACCTAGGTGTGTGCACTAAGAAGTGTGTATACACTTAGAAGAAGAAAAGGTAGGACATCCACACAAAGAAGAACACACATTTATGTGTGTAGAAAAATTGCATAAAGTGTGTGAAGTCTGAGAAGAATGTGTGTGCTTAAAGTGACTACACCCTTTGCAGGTCTACTGCACCAAGAAGAGGAAAGGAGGAGTGCATGCATGCATGCATGCACGTGAACACGTGAAGAAAGTTAAATCAGTGGTGTGCATTTGAGTTGTACAAGACAAGGAGGTTCTTGAAGATTTGAGAAGCCATGCAATCAGTGCATGAGGATGCAGAGATGCCATGCACCCAGTGCATGAAGTTGATGTGAACTGAGACTGGACCAGACTGAAGTCAAAGACATCATTTGTCTGAGTATTCAGTAGTTGGAGAGAAGCCAGGTCATCCTTAGAAGAAGGTGATAAAGCCTGAGCAAGACGAGAAGACCCGATCATCACAAGTGATCAGAGGTACAGAGCAAGGCCAGCAGTCTTTATCCCAGACTGCTGAAGATACTTGAAGAAGCTTAAAGAGAAGAAGAGCTACTCGTGCAACTCGAGGAGCCAGGAGAAGCACCCTGTGGGACTCAGGGAGAAGAAGTCTTCAGTGGGATTCTGGAGCAGGCCAGTGGGACTCTGGTAACACTGTGGGACGCAGTATAAAGACCCTCTTGTGGGACTCAGGAGAGATACAGTGGGACTCTGTATCGACCATTGTAATTCTAACAAGTTATAATGGGAGAATCCATGCTGGGAGAGCATGGAAAGGATGTAGGCCTTTGGTGCCGAACCTTGTAAATCCTTGTGTCCTTAGCCTTTTCATTACTGCATCATTCGGGAAAGGTTGAGAGATACAAGAAGAGTGGATCGAGGCCTTAACAAGCCATAGAGGTTTAATTGATAAGAATCAATTAGTAAAAAGTTTTAAGGGATCACTGATTCACCCCCTCCCCCTCTCAGTGATCACACTGATCTGGGCACTTCACCATTGATGAACACCATTATTGTTTTTTATATTTGTGTGTTGATTACCGGTTTTTCCTATTTGAATTTACCTTTCAAAAAATGTTAATTTATATGTTTGAAATTAAAAATATTTTGTAGATATTTTATATCAAAATGATGTTTTTTTAAAGAGAGGCAGCTACAATAATGGTTGTTTCGAGAATAGGTTGTTATCTACGTGATATATTTGTATTGAATTGTTTTCTATTTTTTTTGAATTTGTGGTTATGTGGTAATGTGGGGGATGCTATGAGGTGATTTCGATGGATGTGTTCAGGTGTGTAGATTTTCTAGTGTTGAAAAGGTGGCAGAAAGATGCCATGGTTGGCATAGTCTGATGCAGATCTAGATGTAGATTGTACAGTGGGGCTAAAATACCTTACCATGATAGGAAAGAAGAAATTTGTAGGTATATCTAGGATGTTGGTTTGGTTTATAGATGTGGTTTATGTTGTTGTTTTCTTGTAGCAATGGAATAGAATTAGTCATAATGGACTTTAGGTGGGTGTGGATGAAATCAAATTAAATCACGGTAGTAATGAATTAATAATGCGTGAAATGAATGGGTACTGGCTGAAATAGATAAGGGATATGACTTGAGTTATTTTTTATTAAAATTTTAATTAAATTACATGATGATCATAATATGGTTGGTAACAATAATCCTAGTTATGGGTTAATTTTTTTTTGATAAGAAATATTTCATGTTTGTTGTGGTTGTTTTTCATGGGATATGGGGATGTTCATGTGGTTTGGTGGTTAGAAGTAATGGAAGTGAGTGGTAATAGTAGTGTGTTGACGATGATAAGTAGTGACAATGTTATTTTTATATGAAACTTTATTGTATGGATTGTGTGTGAATCACTATACTTTTATTTTCCTTGTGATTTCTATATGCACTCCACCTAAGTCAGATTCCCATATTGACACCCAATATTCATTTGGGTATTGAGTGTTTTCCCCTAACATCCAAGTTAATGAGGTAATTGATTGATTAATACTCCCTCTTCTCCACTCTCCTTTCTAGGTGTAGTAAAATATATGATGGAATGATGTAGTCATGATTATACTACCATAATATGTGGTGTAAAAACAAACCCTACAAGGTATTGATGAGGAGGTACGTGGTTTACTTGATGGCCCCTTGGGGTATTTATGAGGAGGTTCATAATTTACTAAGAGACCCTACTATGTATTGGTGATGATGATACTATAGGTGTACTGGAATACCTTTTAGGGTATTGAGAAGAAGTTATATGGAAGATGAAATAAAATTCCCTTCAATGTATTATTGGGGTGTGATGAGAAAATGTTGATGTGAGAATAAATGGTGGGGGTTATGTATGATATGACTATGGAATAAGGTTGATGTCCTTCATATTCATGAAACCCTACTATACTCGATATTTTGTGGATGTATGAGACTTTATATATGGAAGTGGACATGGGATCATGAGGATGATATCGCTATGGTATGTGATATGATTGTGATACTAGATATGGTGTACTATAGTATGATTGCAGAAGGGATTGGGAGAAAAATAAATTTAGTGTTGGGTAGTGAGTGTGATAAGATATTGGGGAAGTGGTTGTGGTGTACCTTCATATTAAATTATTTGATACCATTTTATAATGATTTGATGTGATATTTAGTGGGAGATACTTGGTTAGGAAAGGTGGTAGTAGTTTGAATAAATGTTTATTGGTTCAGTTGTTTGTTCACCGATGTATTAGTATGATCCTTCTACATTTGTGCAATAGGTATTGAGTATGATCATACTGAGTATATATTTTATGATAACCCCTATATAATATAAACTATTTGTAGGGTTTTAGGTGTGTTTGGGGATTGATTTAGATAATACCATCTTAGAGGTGGGTATTGATTATAAAGTTTTTTCTTAGGACTTTTGCTAGTATTTTTTTAGGATTTTCTTTTTTTTAACATTTTCATATATTGTGAGATTATTATGAATCTTGGATTATTTTTGTCATGTTATTTTTTGATGGGTTTTTCTATATTACTAGGTTATATGAGGGTAATTATTTCCATTTGTATGTTTTATACCCTTGGTGCTAGTTTCCAACTCAAGGCCCATTGGAGGAAGGCCTCAGGGGTCACTCTCATATTTACTATAGGCATGGGAGGGGTTCCTAGTGGGAACCGTTCATGATATTTTTGAGTTTTTTATATGTAAGTATTTGATGAGGAATGGTTTTTAAAGAATAATTCCTTCCATGTTTTTTTATTTTCAGTAGACATATTTCTTTAGAATGCATAGTTTTCTACTATATTTGTTATTGAAGTTTAATTAATTTTTATGAGAGGAATTGTATTTTAATAATTTAAGGCTTTTTCTATTTTCATTATATGTTATTTATTTTCACAAAAAATTACATGATTTACAAAATAAAGGATTTAGGATGAATTTTAGTTTGATTTAATTTATTTAGAACTCTATAGGTTATTAAGTTCATATTTTCTTGATATTTTTTTCATGGAAATGATTTTTAAATTAATTTTATAATATATAATGGTTATATATTGGTTTGAGTTTCCCATTAATTAAAAACATGCGTGTCAATTTTGAACCACCTCTAATATCCCCAAAAATGAATATTGAGATTTGTTTCAATTTTTTTTATAAAAATAGCGAATCAAATAAAAAATTTAGTGTGACATTATTCACATTCAAAAAATTCTATTAATAATCTAAATTATGTATATGATATGAAATTGACACCATTTATGTAATATAATTATAAAACTAAATGTTCTTTATTTAAATATTTGTTATGTATTTCAAACTTAATTTCAAAAATAATTTTTGTATCTAAAGAAATATTTCAATATCAAGTTAATTTTTTCCCATGTTTCCTATATTTAACTATATTAAAGCTTTAAACATTTGATACTTATTATATAAATCAAATATATTTAGTTGAGGGTGAAAATTAGTTTTTCAAAATTTAGATATGTAAAAAATGATACATTATTTGCATACTTTATGTGTAATTGTTTATTTATTATTAAATATGAATATTGTTGAACCAAATAAGATAAATATGAATAATAAATGGATATATTCTAATCATATGACAAAATATTATGAAGTTAGTGTTAAAGGGTTCATCAATTTTTCAATTGATTATGTAAATAAACCTTCTGAAATCATTTTTACAAGTTTACGTTATTGTTATTCAAGTTTGATTTATACTTATGAGTTATAAGAAGACTTGATTTATCATATAATAGGATTATGTTAGAAATTTTGGACTAAATATAGGGAAGAACGAAATGTATCTAGTGACTAGGATAACATTGTGGTTTAGGGATCATCTGATATGAGTAAAACTATAAATAATGATAGATATTGTATTGAGTAAATTAAAATGACAATTGACGATGACCATCATTATTTCCAAAAAATATTTGGGAAGTTAAATAGAAATGGAAAGATTTACATGTATGTTGGTTATAATAAATATAAAACATTACAAGCCTTACTTAAGATATATGAGTTGGAATCTTTTAAGAAATTGAGCTACACTAAATTTACATAACTAATTTACATATTGAATGTTATGCTATCAAAGGAAAATGATATTACTTATCAAACATATGAGTCTAAAAGAATATTTTGTTTAATGGGTATGATCTATGAAATAATAAATTTTATATAAATGATTCTATATTTTTTCATAATGAAAATGAATGAATTAGAAAATACCTTATGCATGGTGAAACTTTATACAAGAAAGATGAATAATGTTGTTTGAAAATTTTATTGTATTTTACATTCATTCAATTGTTTAGAAAGTAGTATGGAAGTGATGATACTATAAGGAAATTGGATTATCATACATATATAAGAATTAAAGATTTGAAACTTCGTCACCCAACATAATCTCCTTAGTAAAATTAAATTGAAAATGAGTATCTTGAATTTATAAATGCATTGAGAAGCCTCTCTCTCTAACACTATATATAGATCGAATGAATCTGTGTGTCCTAAAAATTAGAACTCGTATACATGTAAAGTTATGTTTATAAAATATAACCTACCACTATGGTTATACATGAAGTGAAGATACATTATATTTTATCAGCTTATGTTACGACCAAAACCACTTGGTAATGATATTTTTGGTTGTTTATATCCATTGACCGAATATCTTAATTTTATATTGGATTTAGATATTATGGTATATAATTTTTTTGAGAAATTAATAGTTCAAATTGAGAGCTATGTTGTTCAACATGAAAAATGAATTTCAAAATTTTGTAAATTTGTTAAGATATAACATTAAAAAATACTAGGTTTCTATATTTTTGATGAAGGTACACATTAAATTAGGTTGAAACATTTATTTATGATAGTGTTTCTAGGACATCATAATTTTCTACCCTGATAGTATAAATATCGATATTTGACAACATCATTTGATGGGAATTCATAAAAAGGTAAAAAATATTATCAATTAATAGGTGATGAGTAGTTTGAGGAATTAAAGGATATTTCCACTATTTTTGGAAAACCATTTTTGAAATACCTTATAAAAATAGGTGAAAATATGAGATTTTTTTACTTGGAATTACAATGTTAGAATTATTTATACACTAAAATATTTCTTGATTTCATTGACATGAAAAAACAATTCTTATGATAGTTTAATTCTCATATTACTGAATGCCCCCCAAAAAATAACATATGAATTAATGCTAGGTTGGACATAATTAATACAGAGATAAAGTAAGAGTTGGAACTAGTGAAGGGTGAAATATGGGTTTTTCCCTCTAGTGACATATAATCTTTCTAGGAATGAGAGTTTTTTTTATGAAACATATTTAATGGTGTAAAGGTTTCATACGGTAATTCATAAAATATTATTGATATCATGTCGTTGATTTATTTGAAGTTAAATGAATTAATATTTTATAAATTTTATTTTTTGATGTAATATTTAGTATATATGGATTTATATTATATTCTAAATAAATATTCCCAACACAAATTGACTACAATTTTCTTCATTTTCAAATCTATAAAAGTCATAGACATGATGAATTTTATAACTATGGAAAATAAAATTACTATAATATTTTATGAATTGGAGATGTTCTTCCCACTTTCATTATTTTATATATTGGATCACTTGGTTAGAGAAATCTGACTATATGTTTCTGTACATTATAGATGGATGTACCCCATTGAACTTTATATACAATTTTCGAATGGGTATATCAAAAATTAAAGTTGGATATTTTTTTATATTAGATAGTGATATATTTTCAAGGAATCCATTTAATTTTATACATACTAATTGTCCAGTGTGGATAACATTATTCTCATGAAATATCATTACAACAGCTGCCTTATGGAAGAAGGAATTTTTGAAAAAGATATTGTCACAATTACTATTATAGAATAGTAACAATCCCAACTTTAGGTTTTATATAATAGTATAGAGGTTTCTCCACATGTTTAAACTCACAATTTAATTCTTATAATTTAGAATCCAACAGGGTCTAAAATATACATTTCAAATGTAAATAATCAATAGTTTATATAATAGTTTCAAAATCATATTTTTGGGGAGCTATCTATAAATATAAATTCAATTTTGGAATTAATTCAATGGATATCTATAAGACAAAATTTATAGGTATTATATTCTAATGATTACAAAATTAATAGATATAAATTATATAAAATGAAATAGGTTGAATGTAGTATGATAAAATATAGTGAAGTACCTCTTATGTGTGAAGTGATGCATGTATCTAGTACCAAGGTAAAAAATTAACTTTTTAGGAATATGATTCAATTTAGAATTATCAAAACATATTTTCGTTGGATTAAAAAATATTCCAAGTGCATATTTTTTTATGAAAATGGGTTAAAAATTTAAGTGTATTTATAATCAACGAATTGGGATTCGTGAAAGTGAATTCGAATAAGGAAGGATAAAAGTATGAACCATTCATAATAGAATAAAAGTTAGTAAAACTATTTTATGTCACATATTATGATTTTTAATTTTTCTCTTTTCAATTAAATCAATTACATGGTCAAATGAAAAATCCATTGACGATGACCCTTTCATTGGGAAATCACAATAATTTTTCAATGGTACTAATTTAGATGGTGTCTTATAAGTTATAATGGGCCAAAAGTATGGGATTTAGTTACTCAATATTGGCTCTAAATCTCTGTAACCATTTAAGGAAAAAAGAGTTCAATGAACAAGTCAATGTCGTTGATTATTTTTTTATATAATTTGTTTCCTCATAATATTATGTGTTCACTAATATTTTTATGTAATTTAAATTACATGTTTAACTAGATGTGTATTTAATAGATTATAGACCTACTAATGCTAAAAATGGAAAGGGAAAAAATATTGGTAATGTTTAAATTGTGAAATATTAGAAGGCCAAGAATATATGGATGAAAAATAATAGGAGTGGTATAGAGATACAATGTCAGAAAACATTATTTAGGTGATAAATAAAATTTTAAAATTCAAGGTTTAATGGAATGAATGTATTCAACCTATTAACCCCAAAAGTCTATTTGAATTTGTTACATTTGGTTCAATATGTAAATTAACATGATGATTGATATAGACACATTCTACAATGTTGTTCCTACATTGAATGAAATAATTTAAAAAGACATTAGGGTTTTATTATGATATACTTTCTATATTTAATCATGAAATCAAATAATAAAGTATTTTTTTTAATATTCACTATCCCTTGTAGACTAAGCTTATATTAGAAGACCTTAAAATGAAATTGATGTTGATGGTTGCTGGAAAGGCTTATAGAGATTCTCTAACACTTATAAAAAAACATTGTTGTAAGGATGTTTAGGGGGAACTAAAATCACAACCACTAGTTATACACACACCCATCATAAACCAAGAAACCAAGGATTTATTTATTGCATATCAAGAGGAGGAATAATTTAATGTACATTGTGATTAGTATTATTTTATTATAAATTATGTCTATTAATCACATTTATTAAAAACTATTAATTTATGAAAGATAAAAAGAGTGTAGAAAATAAAATTTTTGTATTGAAACTAATATACCCCTATCATAATGAAAAGATGAGGTAGGATTTAATTGAACAATAAATGATATATATTTTAAATATATAATTTGTTATGTTATTATAAACAAAATCATAATTTAATTCCTTTGTTTATTACTGGATTATTTTTGATACACTTTTATACGTCCTTTTGAGGACTTAATTGATTATTTTTATAAAATTGTGATTTAAATGGTGAATTTATGATGATTGGTTAATATACTATTAGATATTTAATTCATTTAATACCTTTTGGATAAAGGGTTATTTTCATTCATTTGTGCTTAATGTTTCTTTATCTTAAATTTCATTTGTTTTAAGAACATATATTTTTGTTTGTTTTAATAGAATTATAGTTGAAATATCAATTTAACGTAATTTTGAAATTTTGATGTACTTGAAAATAATTATTTCAATATTACATTATTTAGTTTTGAAATTAAATAGTTTGAATAAATTTATATATTTGAAATTTCTTGAGGTTCATCACATGAGTGACCAAATATTGGACCCACATGGGGGTACAATTTTTTTAAGGGTTTAGCTCAAGTTAATTGGGGAGGATGATGAATAGTGACTGGCACACCATGTGGTGACTCACGAGTAATATGTGGAGTAGATTACTATATGATGGAGGCTTGAGTTTTCATATGAATTATCTTTACATTTTAGTAGATAAACCTCTAAGAAAAAGTTTTATAATCAATTGATCCCACAATATAAATATTGGGGGAGGAGACATGTTCCAAGAAGATCGAAACTGTAGAGAGGGATATTTGAGTGAATGTAAATCAACTCAATTGAGGAAATTTTCTTTATTTCCTAGAACTTATTCTTATTCTCTTAGTTATTTATATTTTTCTCACAATTTGTATTAAAATAATTCATTATTTAAAATTGTTTTTTTTAAAATTTATCTTGATAAATTTGGATCAAGGAATAATATTATTTTATTTATTTTATTAATCCACAATCTTCTTATATTTTTTTGTGGGATAACTTCTCTTATTATCTTTATCTATAGAAGTAACATTATTAATTGATAACAATTAATGATAGTTTATCCTTCTAAATTTTGAAAAGTTTTTAAGGGAATATTTTTTTTGAAAAATTCTAATAAGATAATTTTGAAATCTATAGAGGTAAAGAACACCAGGCATGAATGATGGTTCAATTGTGGTGATTCCTCCACTAATTCTTTATATAGTGTTGAGTCTCACAGTTAAAAATTAATATAGTTTAAAATTCACTTGTAAAATTCTTGAAAAATTTAGTTGGAATTTTTTTTAGTGGATGATGGTTCAGTATATTTGTACACATTCTGGGAAATTTAAGAGTTATCAAATAATAAAAAT
Source organism: Viscum album (assembly GCA_963277665.1). Lineage (NCBI taxonomy): Eukaryota > Viridiplantae > Streptophyta > Magnoliopsida > Santalales > Viscaceae > Viscum > Viscum album. The sequence continues at coordinate 1,538,743,634 of OY728135.1, read as the reverse complement.
TCTAATTTCTCTTCCACTATTTTATCACTACTCACTCTCATAGTATTCTTTCTTATTTTATCACATTTTTCTATTTACATCAATATTTCTCACTCACCAATTTCTTACTTGATTTTCGTTCATCACTATTTTTTTACTTTTAATGGTTGGTTTTATTTTCCTTTTTTATTTCACATGGTCACTCAAAAATATTTTGAGTCCATCCTTGTGGATCCACCTTACCTTACACTATACTAGTATTAAGTAGAAAAATAAATATTTAAAATTTTGATATGAAATATATACTTCTATAAAATTCCTGGTTCTCTTTATATGGTTGGAATTAGTGACCAAGTCTGAAAAATGAATCACATTAATTTTTTTAAATTAATCATTAATTTGTTTTAAAAAAAATGAAAAAACAGTTTAAAAAAATTAAATGAATTATCCCTCTGTTCATGAAAAATAGATAAATCTAAGAACATAGTATTTAAAAAATAAAATATAAAAACACTTGAGTTTACAGGAAAATAAAGTGAAATGGAATACATTAGAGAGGTAGTGTATCTCTAAGATAATTCCATTCCATATCATCCAAGAGAAAAAATCATTGAGGGGAATAAGATTCATGAGTTCTAGTTTCCAAGGTTTTCAAGTAATCCTTCATGCATTAGTTTTACACTTAGGTCTAGAAATTACTAGATTAAAAAATAACTTTTATCTAAGAATCCAGTTATTAATAGAAATAGTAATGAGGACACTTTATAATTTATTATAGATTTATACAGTGTGATGCATCAACTACCACTTCAAGGGTTATTATGGAAGATTTTAAACTGATATTTTTCCCATTTTTTCTCAAAGTTAATGCTCATACATAGTTTTATTTCTTTGAATAAGATATGTTTGAAACATGAGATTAGGTAATAATTTTTTTTATGAATTTTTACCCTTAGAAAATGAAATATGAAATTAGATGAAAGATCACCAATTTTTTGGATGTTGAGGGTGAGTTATTCCATAAAACTTTAGATCAATTTAGGTGTCCTCTTATAGAATACCCTAATGATTTGTTTTCTACAAATTTACTCATGGAAAAGTCTTATAAAGGAATCACCCATTATAATAAAATAATTATTGTTAAAAAATTTATTGGATATTGTTTCTAAAAATACTATTTAATAAGATAAAAAAATATCAATACAATTTCAAAAAAACAAAAAAAAACACCCTAAGTAGAAAAATTCATCAAAAAGATAAAAATTATATTCTTAAAACCTATCCAAAGAATGTAATGATTTCGAAGAAAAATTAACTTAGGGTTAAATTCCACCACTTTGATATTTTTGATCATTCAATTTATTTTTGTTCTATCTTTTATATGTTTGACCAATCTTCTGAAAATTCTAATTTTACTAGTTATAAACCTGTAATGCAACTTAGGGATGACTCAATTACAAACACATACAAACATTTTTATAGGAATAATCCTAACCACTCTTGTAGAGAGTAAAGATTTTTTAGAAACACTAGAACTCTTGGATTTCCATCATAGCTAAGTAAATAATTCCAAACAAAACATAGGGTTGATACATAAAATTTAAAAACCAATTTAGAATGTCACATGAAAGAATTTATTTCTTGGGTGGATACTAAATACTCAATACATAATGATGAAATGAAATCTCAAAGGCCTTTAAAAAATGGAATGGAAAATATGAAAACAAAAATATTTCACATGGAAAGGGAGTTTGAAGGAATAGAAATAGGAAGGATACTTAGTATAATAGTAGTGAACCTAAGATAAAATATCAGATAAGTAACAATAAGGAGTGGTATGAAAAATTTTAAAGGAACCTATAATAGATCCTAGTATATTTAAAAATGATATTTTTGAAGATTATAGCCACCAAAATTTAGAATTTCCAAAAATTGGATTTATGGATAGAGACATAAAAAATGAAATAAATAAATATATTCATATTGAAACTCTATTATAAAAATATTCTAAAATGAAAATGACTAATGAGAAGGAAAAAATTCAAGAATAAATTGAGGGATTACCCACCGTCTTGAAGAATTACTCTCCTCCCATTAAATTACTTCTAAAATTGAAACAGAGAATTCAAAAAACGAAAATTCTCCAGTTACTTAGGATTTTTAAAAAGCTACAAGTGAATATTACTTTCATTAAAGTTTAAATACTAATTAATTTTATATCTAACATATCTCAAAATATAGTTTCAAATGATAATTAATGGGATGATTGTTTCTATATATATCCTTATTGAATAGTTTAGTTCTATAATATGAAATATAATTCCATAAATACTCATGGATCAAGGGATATTTTTCATTCCTTTTCCTTTATGGAATAATGATCAAATCCATTTCTTGTGTGACCTCGGTTAAAATATAAATTTAATCCATTTAATACTGTTCCAACATTTGATATTGGGATAAATTCATCCCTACACCATTGTTTTATAACTAGATGGTCACTCTTTCAGATGCTCTATATGAAGGGTATATGACCTTTTTATTCATGTTGTAAAGTTATTTATACCTATTTATTTTCTTATCTTATACATGGAGTGTGATAGGGAAGCACCATTCATATGGAATAAGAATTTTCTTCCTATATGAGGTGCTATGATTAATATTTCTCAAGGGAAATTGATATTCAATTTTGGTGATAAAACTGATGAATTTAATGTTTTTTAAAAATACAAAGGAATATACACCTCAATAGAACTACTCTAGAGTGAAAATGTTGTAATATGAGGACACTTTTAATTTTATTGATGATGAATTCTTAGATAGAATAAAAAAATATAAAGTAAACTTTTAGTTAAAACATATTTATAGTTTGACATAGGTGATGTGGATTCATATTTTGGTGAGTGTGAGGGTGAATGTTTTGGATAAATTAGATGTTTTTTCAAAGAGAACATATTTAATTAAAATACATGTCCTGAGTGAAGTAATCTATCCACTACGGAAAATAGTTATGAAGAGGTGTTATACAAATATCATTCATTAATTAAAATACACAATAAAGAAAATGGGAAAATTATTCCCAAGTGTCTCCCTTTTAGTAAATAATCACTACATGTGGAGCTTAATCCCCTTCCATCAACTAAAAAACATTCATTATTTGGTGAATTTTACACACTTCTTGTAATCACTTTAATTTAAAATGTGTATAGTCAAGTGGAAATGCTGTTAAGTTTTTTGGAAATGATAAAATATTATACATGATGGAATGTTTATAATATCAAATAGATCAACTCATATTATTGCATGAATAAAATTTAGAGTTTATTTATAAGATAAGGGAATAGGATTAAAGGAGGATCAATTATAACATGAAATAGGTTTTTAGATAGGAAGTAATAAAATTTATAAAATATGGATTAAAATTTACTATTCTAGATTGTGTTTGGGACAACCTGATATAAGTTTTACCTATGAAGGGAAGTGTTATATTAATCAAAAAATGAGAAGAATGAACATATTTAAATGTAGAAAGTGACCAAATTTAGAGTTTGTATAGACTATAAGAAGCTAAACTAAACCATAATAAAAGATCATTTTCCAATTTCATTCTTTAATTTGATTATTTCTCTGTTGAATGAAAATGAATATTTATATTCTCTTTATGGATATTCTAGTTACAAATAGATCATAGTATCCCTTGAATACTCTTAAAGGACCACTTTTACTTTTCTATTTGAAAAATTTTTCTACCAAAAATTTCCATTTGGATTGTCTAGTTCCCCATTCTACCTTTAAAGGTGTATGATGGTTATTTTCTAGGACATGGAGAAGTGTATATTTGAGGTTTTTATGGTAGATTTATCTATACTTTATTTTTTTGAGATATGTCTATAAAATCTAAAATTATTCTTTGGAAGATTTTAGAAGACCAACCTTGTCCTTAATTGGTAAAATTTTATTTTATGGACACTTAAGGGATAATGTTTGGTCATAAAGTATCTAAGAGGTCAATTTAGGTTGATAATTATAAAATTTAGGTTATTACAAGTCTTCCCCTATGGATAATGTGAAAGAATTATAAATTTTTTGGTGTATCTCAATTTCTACAAGTTGTTTATAATGGATTTTTTAAAAATCATAAAGAACCTTAGGTAACTATTGGTTAAAAATAAACAATTTATTTTTGAATATAAGTACTTATTATCTTTCAATATTATTAAATGGAAACTTACATCTTCACCCATCACCACTATCATCGATTAGAAGATTACATTTGAAATAATATGTGATGCTAGCGATGTGTCTGTGGGGGATGTCTTAGTGAAATGGAAGGAGAGAGTATTGCATGTGTTTTAATATTATAGTAGGTTACTAGATGATGCAAAAAGGAAATAAAACAAAATTAAAAAGGTATTAATAAATATAGTATTTTTATTGAATTGATTTGTTTAAAAGTGATTTTCTTTACAAATCAGTTAGCCCTGAAGAGGTTTCTATCCAAGAAAGTGGATAATTCATGATTGATGAGATGAATACTCCTCATATTAGAATTTTACATGAAAATTAGAGATAAAATTAGTAATGAGAATGTTGTGACTAATCAGTTTCATAGACTGTTTAGCACTCAACACATTGACCATAGAGAGATTAACTCAACATTAATAAATGATTTTTTTGACTATGTCATATGTTAAAGTTATTTGGTTTTCTTATTTTTCTAGTTTTATAGTTATAGGAGACATTCATAAGGATTTCAAACTAAAAAAAAGAAATTAGTTATTTTTAGAGCTGAAATACTACTTTTTGTATAATGATTTTATATTATTAAGGCATTTTAAGGGCATTCTAAAGAGATGTGTGGTTGAGGAATAAATAATACCAATTCTCAAGAGTTTTCACACTTCATTATAGGGTTGAAACCATAGGGGATAGAGGACTACCAAAAAATTATTAGTGGTTTTTTTCTATTAGTCTACTCTATTCAAGGATGTCAAGATTCTTATGGTGGGATGTGATAAGTGAAAAAGATTAGTTAATGCAGGTAAGAAGATATATTTATCATAAAAATGGATTTAGAGGTTGAAAGTTTTTATGTCTGGGTTTTGATATTATGGGGCCATTTCCATAATCTCATTGCAATGGGTACATTCTTATAGTTGTTGACTATGTTTCGATATTTTTTTAGGTTGTGTAATTTCAAAACAATAAATCCTATAGTTTTGTAACTTCATCATAAATCGTTTTTGGCTATAAAGTATTTTAATTTTGATTTTAATAATGATGATGAGTGGATAATTCTTTTACTGAGTGATATTGAAGTGATAAGAGGTTAGTATTATAAAAATTATAGTATATAGACAAATATAACTATGGTATTACTTGATTCCATCATTCAAAATAGGAACTTTAAGGCTAGGAGTGATGTTTTATTTTACAATTCTAAGATTGAACTATTTATTGGAAAGTTGAAATCTATGTGGTATGGACCATTTTCCATATTAATGGTATTTGCTAATAGAGTTGTAGAGTTTATTGGTGAGGAGAATAAAATATTATTTTTTAATTTAAAAAATAATAAAACATCACATTTAGAGAAAACCAAAACAGTCAGATATTGATTTTTCACTTTATTTTTTAGATTTTCTTAGACTAAATGAAGACTATAAAATCATTCCTTCATGATATCCAATCCATGGTTATTTTTTTATTTAATAATAATAATAAATTATATTCTTGTCTACCTTTTTTTCACTTGTTTCATCATTGGTCAAAGTTAATTTGAGTCAATTGTTTTTATAGTCACTTATGTCCTTGTGTTCATTTGAATAATTATGTTCAATACATAGCTTGGTCAAATTCCATATTTAGTTGATTAGTTCCTATTATAGAATTATTTAATGATAGGTCTGGAAACACTACTTGTCTTGTTATGGTTACTCCAAGATATGGATGAATTTTTCACTCATAATCAATTTACTCTTTAATTTTCATACTATGGTAACTTGAGTGTTCTTATAGTCGATCCATACTTGATATATTTTTAACATGGGGTCGATTTAAAAATCCATAATACCTTTATGGTCATTTATTTCATGTATTCCATTTCTTTCTATGATCAGTTAGGGAATTTTTAAATTTTGAAGGTGTAGTTCCTTCTCATCCCATTATGGTTGAATGGTTATTATCAGGATTAGATGTCATTCAAAATTAATCTAATACTTAGTCCAATTTTTTACCATGCAGATACTTATTTCTTTTGGTTGATTTAAATACAACAAAAGTCTATTTTCACTCATTTAAATCCATAATTTATTTATATTCTCAACATGAATCCAATTTACACATCTTCTTTTAATCAATATGATAGTCTTGGCATAGTCACTTGGGTAATCCGAATATGTTTCTCTTTTTGTGGTCAGTCGCTTGGCACAGTCACTTGAATTATTACAGTCGATTGACCTACCTGAATATCCTAATAGTTATTCACCTTCATGAATATTTATATTCTTATACTAATAATTATAAGTAGAGTTTAAGATTCAATTCAATTGAAATAAGGATCTTAATTCATTGAGCTAACATAAATCAATTCCTTATCAAGATAAACTTTTATCCAAATTTTCAATTTATATTTAATGCATGTAATCTTAAATTTTTTATTATTCTTGGAAGGGTAGTGGGATATTGTTTTTAGTGGAATAAAAAGGAAGAATGAAGTCTATATTTAATTGATTAAATCTCTTAAATTTTTATTCAATAAGTGACCACATATTTCTGTATCTATGTTAACATTTACATAGAGTTTCATGTATGATTGAAAATAATTGGGTAAATCTATTTTTACTCTTATTTTTATTATCTTTTTCATTTATATAATATTCAAAATCAAATTGAAATGAATTTAAAAAATTTATAGTATCCTTAAAATATCATTGGACTCAAATTTTTCTTATTGTGTAAATCATTATTAAATATGATATATTTTTAGTTAAGTTGTGAATTTTTGTATTCTATTTTAAAATTATATGTTTGATTTTTTAGACTCTGTTTGAAAACTAATTTAGTGGTTTTGAAAGTGTACTCTTTAAAATTACTTATAACCTATTTAAACATTTATTGAACATCTTAATTTAAAATTATTTTGAACCAAACTATTTGAAATGTTTCTCTCAATTATGAATCAATATTGGGTACAATGTTGGGTTAGAAGTGATTTAGATGATTCTTTCTAGGTTATGGAATATGATTCAATGTTTTACACATCAAAATACCTCACGTTTTTTATAATTTATTTTATTTATGATTCAATTCTCAGTTTTATTGGATGAAAATTTTTCTTCTATTTAAAAGATGTTTTACAACTTTGAGGAGGTCAATTTTATATTACCTAATTTATTTAATTAGGAATATCATTTTATTTTTCTCTTAAAGAAACATTCTTTTGTTAAAATTTTTGGAGTATGTATTAATTTTTTTATTAATATAGGTGTAGGGGGTTACAAGCAACCAAACAGCACACAAACCCAGTCACCCTAATGGGTCAAGTCTCATTGACTTTGAACATTTTTATTTGAATTAAAAATTAAAGATATCGATCCAAATGGGATATGAAATGAATTTATAATCCTCATTGAACTTTTTTATTCTTTTATAGTCGGGTGGAGGATTTATTTGACTATTTATTCACTCCTACCCATTCATCAGAATGTTTAATTTAGTATGATCTATAAATTTATGTGTGTCTGTTCACTTGGAGAAAAAGAGAATTTAGGAAGATTAAGTTGAATGTAAATTGATGTGTGATCAATACTTATTTAAATTTTAAATTTTAGTCATTTTTGTACTATAAGAAAATAAATTTTCAGTGAAACCATTTAATTTAAAGAGGGTAATCGCATTGACTATGAAAAAATGGTTTATTGGGGTAAATCAATTTGAAAACCAAATCTTTGTGAAATATTTAGATATTAATATTGTGATTTTTTTTTTCTTTTGAATGTGATAAATGGATTTATTAAGGATAACAAATTTTATAAGTGTGAGGGAATTTGATGTGTCCTATTTTTGATGCATTTTTCTACATCCATTTGAGTACTTAATTGTTGTTTTTTTTCAAAATGTGATGTTAATGGTGAATTTATAATGTATAGTTAATTAATTATTAGATCTATAATTCATTGAATATTTTTATGATATTGTGTTATGATTGTGCTTAAATTATTAAAGGATATTTTTATTAAATTTTAATTCTTCAACAACATTTAATTTTGTTTTTAATGGAATTTTTATTGAAATATAATTTTGAAGTAATTTTGAAATTAGGGGTTGAAAATAATTATTTTAATATTAAATAATTTAATTTTAAAAATAAATTATTTGAATTAATTTTTAATTATGGAAATTCATGAAAAATTACAATGTCTAATTTCACATCCTGTATTTCATTTTTGAATGATTTATTTTTTATTTTCATCTGACACCCTTAACATCCTTACATGACTTTCAGGGATGTGATACTTAAAATTAAAAATGGAAAATAAAATCATTTGGAATAGTAAAGAAAAAGGATATTTGATATAAAATATGGGGAGATGTACTTGAAACATATAGAGATTATTGGATATTCTTGAGGTTTATCACATGGAACTAATAAATTAGTCCCATATCGGTGAGTAAAATTTATTTTGATGTTAATATTGAGTCACATGGGGATAAGGATGAAGAATGACATGTAGAAGTTTTGGTGAGTCAATATATGTGTACAGAGCATCTAACTCTATACTCATGGCTTGTCTTTATATATAAATTGTTTTTAAAGTAGAGGATAGAAAATTATAAATAAAAATGTTCTATTATTGAGTGATCATACACTAAGTATATTAGAGGATGATACATGTATTATAAAGATCATAGCTAGTGTGGTAGTGTTTGGAGTGAATGAAAATTAACATGATAAAGGAGATTTTATTTCTCTCCTATAACATCTTTTTCATTAATTAGATATTTATTTTCTATTTGTACTTATATTCAAATGAATTTACTGTTAAAAATTATTATTTCTAAAAGGTTAGTTGGCTAAAATTGGAATAGGGAATAATATTATTTTGTTTATTTTATTAATTTCTAGCCGTATCATATTTTTATTGCTATATTAATTTCCGTGTTGATTTTTTCTTATTTAAAAATAAAATTTTCAATGGTCAAGAATCAATGATAGTTTATCTTTTTTACATTTTTCAAAAATTTTAAGGGAATATTTTTTTGAGGTAGTCTGACAAGAACTTTTGAAATCAATAGAAGGAAATCACACCAAAGCTAAAATATAGTTAAAAATTGGTGATTTATCCTCTCACTCCATATGTCGTGTTGAGTTTCATAGTTGAAAAGACATGTAGTTTAATAGATACTTGTCTGATACTTGAAAATGTTATTAGGAAAAATTTTCAATGGATTTTTTTAGTACAATTTTACATGATCAAGAAAACATAATAGTTATAAGATAATAAAAATAACCCATGCTCTTTCACTATTATATCACTACTCACATTTCTAGTCTACTTCCTTATTGAAATGTTTATTTCTTTTTTACATGAACATTGATCACTCACCAATTTTTTTCATTGTTGTTGTTTATAACTATTTTTTAAAATTTTATAGTTGTTTTTATTATTTTTGAGTTTTTTTAACTTGGTCACCCAAACATATTGTCTATCCTTCCATATGGATCAAAACTTTTTAACATTATACTAGACTTAATTTATATAATGAATATTTAATTAATGATATGGATGATTGTATTGTTCTAGTTTATATACAGAATGATGAATAATAATCTCAAGACACTTCCCTCAGAGTCATGTGGTATAGAATATGGATCGTGTAAATAGAAACAGAGAAATAATATATGAAAAAAACATAAATTAATGGAATAATGTGTAATTATAACATATGATAATTTTTTTTATTTTTTAAAATAATATTACATAATAATCACTACTTACTTTTCTTTATTTTTTTCCATTTTGGATGTAAGAATTATCAGCTACTATACCTGATGAAAAACTAATTTCAGGGTATTTGAGGTATTTAGTACAACATGGTCAAGTTAGTGGAACATGTTTTATAGTGGAATAAGTTATATATTCAAGGTAATATTATAAAAAAAACTACCAAAATATCATGTGATAGTATGGATTCATGGAGCTCATGAACCATGTGCCGAGATACATGTTCCCCTTGACGATCTTATTGTTCACATGATGGAACTTACAATTGGATGTTTCAAAGCATGGTTATTTAATTTTATAAATATACATGATGATAATGAGGTAATACATTTATAATTTATTTTATATGAAAAATAGTTTAATTAATGAAAAAATGATAAACAATGGTATGTTATTACATATGGAGAAATAAAATGGGAAATAGTTTTTGCATTCAAGATAATATAAAGGATCAATAAATAGTTTAAAAGGACAATATGAGAGTATGTTTACCTCTCCAATTTCACTTAATCCTTTATTGATGTTGTAATTTCATGTAAATATAAAGTTTTAAGATGAAAATAAATCCAACATTGAATATAATGAACAAATTTGTAGGGAATAAATTTATGACATGATAAATCTTGAGAATGTAAAGAAATTATTAAGCATGAATAGATGGGATATTTAGTTGTGAATGTAAACATGTGGTAAATATTCAAAATCTATTGGTTCAATGATTGATATATTAGGTTTATTATAGTTTAATACTAATCATATTTTATATAAATGTTTATATCACACAAATGTAAATGGGATACCATGTAAAGAAAAATTTGGATTCATTAATCCCCAAGTCACTTCCATACAAAACACATAATTTGAAGAAGTATAAATTTTAGTAATATCACACCAAGTATTTTCACCCTTTCAAAATAAAATAATAAATGACAGAATCTTCTTAATACATATAATACATGGATAAAACTCTATATTCTAATCATAAAAAATTTATTTTCATTTTCTCTATTAATTATTCGATTTTTTTTGGAATCACTAGATTCTCATTGCAATGAATTTAGATACTCTAAAATATTTTTTTGTATCCAATTTATGTATATTAAAAAAATATACCACACATAATGTCCCTTCTGAATTTATATTTCACCATATTTGAAATTTTATGAATAAAAAAATATCATATTTTTAATTTAATGTTTTAATATGATTTTTTTATGATGAGGCAGTGTTTATTTGTTATTAAAAGGTTGGAATAAGGGTAACCAATGAATTTAAGAAGGCTATGGATTTATAAAACTAGATAATTATTTGGTTATATACAATAATATTTCACAATAAAAAAATATTTAAAAACAATTACTTTTTTTATCAATGTTTGTACATTAGTCAAAACAATATAATAAAAATAATTTTTGTTAAAAATTTATAAACATATGAAGTATATCATATTCCAACGATAAACTATCATCCCCAATGAGGTATTTTAAAATGTAATTACAATTTCATTTAAAATATTTTGTAACTATTAGTTGATCTAGATTTTTATAATACTACAAGGGCTGTCAACAATCAAAATAATCTTATGAGTAAATAGATTTGATTAAAATTGAGTGGATATCTTACATGGTACCAAAATGTTTACAGAAATTATAAAGAGGTGATTTTCAATTTCATTTTTATTTTTTTATTTCATAAATAATATAAACACTCAATTTATCTTACTGTTATTTGGTTGATTTTATTATAATTTTAATTCTGAGTTGTAGAGTGACTTTATAAAAAAAAATTCAATCATAATAGGTGTGATGCCTCAAACCTGCACTCATGTGCCCGGTTCCATAAACACATACTTTACTTGTTTTCTTCGATAACAACTATAGATTATTTGAATTAACAATATAATAGTTACATTAATTAAATAAAATATTTTTTTAAATATATTCTCATGACATTTTAGGTTTATAACTTTATAGAAATACGAAAAATTATAAACTAATAAATTCTATGTACTTTGTATCATATATAAATGTTTCCCACTATATAAGAGACTAATAAATACATAAAAGTTCCTCAATATAAGAAAAAAATTATCATCACAAGATATCTTATTAAGCTTATCACCTGTAATACTTTTCTTCATAACCCGGGGAAATGTAATCAAAATAAGGGTATATCTTAAAAACTCTGTAAGGGAAACATATAATTGAAGTTTTAAAAAACTTAAGAATGAAATAAATATCCTAGTAGGAAAATATAATATGTGAATCTATAATCTGCAGAACCTTAGAGAATTATATATCCATGAAAATAAATGAAAATACGGCTATCAATAATACCTATCTCAAAATAATGGACTTTATATTTCCGAACACCAAAAACATGCTGTCAAGGCCTTGTGCTGATATACTATAATTTCCATTGAGACCGTAGCCAATAAATCTTGTTAAATTTGGTGGGCATACAACAAATAACTAAACATGTTTTTATCATGTGGTTTTTAGATTCATTTATGGGATATATAATTCCAATACTCACGCTTCAACATATTAAATCTAATGAATTAACTATAAGAGTCAACAAGACCTTTTATTTCATTACCTAGTGAACCTCTAGCTACATAAAAACATGGTTGTCTATATAATAAAAAATAAATAATGTCAATACATAATCAAACTATGTTAGTAGTAAAAAATTATCAAGATTGACAATAATTTTACCCATTTTAATAAAATGGATAACATGATCATAAACCATCCAGGGAAATAAATTGTATGGTCAAACAATAATTAGTCAACATTTTAATAATCATTAGTATTAGAATAACATCATTAAAAATGCCAAAAATTTTCACCATTTTAATAGGATACCATTTTTTATAGGTGAAAATCAATTGATATGAATTATTTAAAATTTTATGTTCACACCATTCAGAGTAATGTGTAGAGAACTAAGTAAATACTCTAACAATATGGTCATAAGAAATATAGAGAAAGAAAGTGGATGGTTTTAAAAGAACACAATATAGAAAGCTAGGAATATTTTTCTAATGATATATATTTTAGGAATATATATCCCTAGGAACAAATGATAGAATAAAACATTATACAATAAAAGGTAATAATGTACCCAAGTTATATTAAATAAGTTAACAAGAATAATTATAACTCAATGAATTAAAGTTGAGTTACCAAAAATAATTATGATTCTGGAAACAACTAAATCAATAGATATATGAGTAAGGGAACATGATTTGGATATTAAATCATATTAATTAAAAATAGTATGATAAAAATATATCCATGGGTATTTAATACACCATAGAAATAATTTTTTTTGGAATATGTTTTTATCTCAATTAATTAGATTTGAGACCAAGAGTAACATTATGACTTTATAAAATTTCAATTCAAAACCCCTTGATAGAGAGGAATTGTAATTAGACATAAAATACCATAAATAAAAGGTAGTTAATGATATGAAATCTAAAATAGTTAGTATATACACCATACAAATTAAATTAGTTTCATAATAGAAAACATGTCACAAAGAGAAGACTTTGAGATGAAAAACCCTTACCTTGGTCTTGATTCATTCTACAATTGAAGAAAACATCCTGAAGAATTAACTTTATTTAATTAAAATCATGACCAAGGACCATATACATAAATATTTATAATCCTAATTTATAATCTTTATATATATATATAAATATTAATTAGTTTTTCTGATTTTCAACACCGAGTGTAAGTAATCTTTATCACTTTAAACTAGTTTCATAAAACTGGAGTTGATATATGTTATTTTTAAAAATTCCTTTATTATTAGATAATATAAGGTATGTGAAAATATTTATATATATATTTTATAAATATATAATATAATATCATTTTATTTTTGGTTATGACCCATGAGGCTATAATTAATGGCGATAATGTTTCAGTGTTTCTTAATGAACGAATGGTGATTTCATAATTAATTAGTTAAATATTCATATAACCTTATAAGGGAAAAATACATTATTTAAATATTTATATAATATTATATCTATAAATGTGTTATCATATTCAACCATGATATAAATTCATAGTATTGGTCAAGTAGGTGGTTAAATAGACCTAAACATGAACTTATAATGATTAATCAGAGATTAAGAGGTGGTTTAGATATAATATAATAATACTAGGGGAATAATGAATTTATGTAGTATTTATTAGCGTGATATATGATAATTTTTATAAATTATAAAAATATAATAATTAATATAAAATCATTTTTAGAACAAGAGATCATTTCTTCTTTGTTTTCTTGTTTTAAACGATTGAATTAAAAATAATTGTTTGTTGATCATATCATTAATATATGCTCTATTTTTTCATAAAATAACCTTAATGATATTTTACAAATAATATTTTTCTTTTAATCTAACCCTAATTACCATATATGTAATGTAATGATGGAAATAAAAAATAAAATCAATGATTCTATGGAGGTGACAGTCCACATGTATGCATGGTTGGCGATTTTATTTTCCATAGAATATGAGAAATGAGTAATATGGTTTATTATTTTATAACTATAATAATGATATTAAAATAATTATTATTTATTAAATTTCCCTTTTAATATATTTTTTATAGTGCTGATGGAAAACTAAACATATTGCGTCGTGAAGTTAGTAGTCTAGAAAACATATGATTTACAATTTTATTTTTCTTAATATAAAAATGAAAAGGTGATTAAGGATTGTTAAAATATCCTAATAGTATTAACTAAATAACAAAAAATTATTTCATTAAATAGGTACTTTAATATTATAATTATAGTGACCCAAGACCATTTCAAATATTATAACATTATTTTTAACATAAACATCCATTAATTACAACCAAATAGATAATGAGGTCAGGTGTCTTTGGAATACTAGGTTCATAATACATCTATGTGTGGAATATATATATATATATATATATATATTAAATTTTATTCTCCATAAAGGGATACTAAATCATTTGATGATCCTAAAATTCATGGGATAACCCTTGTAAAACCCCAAAATTATATAATAAAGACATTATATGAGATCGAATATGTGACACACAACATCGAGTTTAAACAACATATGAAATATATTTCTTAAATTAAATCTCTTTGATAGCTTGCAAAACTAGAAACCCCATGTCTAAATGAACCGTGATATAATATACTATTTTAAATTAATCATTAAATTGTTGGGTATGAATAATACTAAGTAAATTATGAAAATTATGGTTATATATTTATTAGAAATAAAATAAGAATCATTTAAATGTTTTTTTTGAAAAACTGCATTTTGTTTTTTCTAAAAGAGCATTTAGTCGTGCTTTGCACTGATAATTTAAAATTATTTTTACCTATTTTATAAATTTATTTTAAAAATTTAAAATTATCTTTGAAATAATGATATAAAAATTACCTTGTGGTGAATTTTTTGTATTCTTCTAAAATATTTAATATTTTTATAAATCTTGAAAAATATTGAATTTTTATTTAAAACTGCGCATTCATCTAATATATATATAAATTTAAATTATATATTAAATTGGTTTCAATGAAAAATTTGTTTAATTATATTAAAATTTAACTAATATAGGATATTATCATAATTTTCATATTTAATTTTCATATAAAATATTTATAAACTTTTGAACATTTTCCCTTGGAAAACACACTTTATGGCTGCGTGTACATGATTTATTTTAAATTAAAATTTCCACTTATATGAATGGAATTTTGAAAAAAATTAATATTTTTAATAATAATAATTTATATTATATAATAATGAAAACTTACTTTTTTATCATAATTAATAGTAAAAATAGTAAAAATTATTTAGCACAACTAATATAAAAATGGGCTTACCGAGCGGTTAAAATAAAAAGATAAGGGTAACATTAACCTTAAAACATGTCTAAATTATTTTTTATGGCCATATATAGACCTTATCATGTATAATTATCTATAATATTCCAACATTGATGTTTTTTATGGGATTGTGGCTACACCTTTTTCTTTTAAAAAACTACAAGGGTACCACTCATCTCATTTATAAAAGGCGATCCCATATTGCCTCCTATTAACAACTTGAAAACCATTTAGTTCAACCAATACCGAACCAAATAACTTCCAAAATTACATAAACTCATCCTAGAATAATTTTTTAATCATAAATAAATTCTATGTATACATTAGGTATAATCTAAGAGGTGATCTGATAAGAGGTAAAATTCATAATTTGGAGTTTTTTTATTTGTTCTTCCACATACTTCATATATTAATTATTTATTATTATATAATAAAATAGGTATATAATATATAATTATTCTTTTTGGTAAAGTAACCTATATACATCCCCTCTTTCCTTAAATGAGAAATAATAATGATACTCATGTGTACGATGGACTACCAACTCAGGAACCGATGTGAAACATTTTCCATAAAAAACTATCACAGTTAGGTATGACATTGAATATAAAGTATATATGATATTTATTACATAATTATACCTTTGGAAAAATTATATTTTTCATTCCTTTTTTACTTTCTATTTCTTAGAGGATACGATAATGACACTCATGTGTACGACAGACTTCCAACCTACGAAGTGATGTGATTTGTTTTTCACTAATGCTTTACATGGAAGATAACAAGGATAAATTTATTGAAAATATGTAATATAAATGAAATAATTATAATATTAATGACATATTTATACTTCTAAAAAGATAATATATATCATTTTCTTTGTAACATTAAAATATGATAACTGTATTCGTGTACGGGTGGATTACCACCTTCATGAAGTGATGTGACTCACTTTTTATCACCACAACAAATGGATGATATATTTAAGTATATTTTAAGAAATGATATACTATTTATTATATTATTATTTTTCTAGAAATATAAGATATTACTTTCCTCTTTTCCATAATGGCTGTTAAAAAATGGAAAATTTACTCGTGTGTTCATATGACCTACCATCTCTTTGATCGTAACATTCTTCATTTAAAAAAACAATATTTCATGAATAGTTATAAAATTATGTATATATATTATAATTATTTCATGATTATTATTCTATAGATGCTGGAATTATATAATATGCATAAAAATTGGGAGTTTCTTGATAAATCATGATTGAAAAAACTAGGTAATTAATACATGAAATAATGAAAATAATGAAAGATGATTAATAAATAGATAATAAGATGTCATAAAAGGATAATATATTATATTATAAAAGTTAAAATGGTTCTGGAATAAGTTAATAGCATGTTTAAACCAATATAACTGATGTTAAAGAATGTTCAATCAAAATGAATCATGAGGTAAGGGATTTCATCTCAATTTCTCTTCATTGAGGAAAAATGTAATTTTATACAGCTAAATTATTTTACATAGTATATATGATGAAAATTTTACATTTAATATCATTATTAATTCCTAATTTATGTTATTTTGATACTCAATTTGTATTATTTCATCTATGGTGCTTTTACTTGAAAATTACCAAGTGTTAAATAATTTCATAACTCAATTTCTTATCATTGGGTTATATTACTTATTAATCTTCTTTGATATTGTTCGATTATGTGTGCAATTAATTTTGAATATATTATGTAGTATTTTTAACTATTTTATATGGATCTAAATTTCATACAGATAATCTTTTCAATGTTTAATTATAACTTCAACATTGCGATCCTTGAAAGGGTTTATTTCACTATCTCATTTTAATTAGGATTTTTTTGGAATTTCCATTGAAGGAAATTATTTGATCATTGGATAAAAACCCATTTAATTTTCTTCTCATATGGTTATTCATGAATTTTTCAACTAATAGTACGATTTTACCACTATTTAGTTCTTAAAATTATTGAGATATTGTTTTTTAGTAAAACCCAACATCATTGATCTTTTCGATCAGAAATAATTTTTCTTCCAAAACATTGTTTTCTAAATTTTTTTATATTTTTTTTAAATTTATGGAACTGATAAAAAAAATAAAATTTTCCAATTTTTCTAATTTATTTATTTTTAATGTAATCATCATTTTGTTTTCAAAAAAATTACTATTTGTATTTTATTAAAATATTTAGATGAAATTTTATTTAAATATACAGGGCAAGTACAAAATTTCATGCTTTCATGAAAAACCCACATTTTAAAAATTACATTGTTCGTTTCAAGTGTTATTTCAAAAAAAAATCATAAGGTTTTTCAAACTTTTAGTTCTAAAATGTTTTTAAAAGTAAAAATGTCATTTTCCTAAAGAATATTTTAATGATATTTTTATGGTATTTCTATTTTTCAAAGGGAAAAACCGTTTATTTTACATATACTGCCATAAGTATATGTTGTGTTGATATCATGTTTTTCTTTCTGTGGATGGTTTATGATTATTTCAACCATGGATAGTATTAATATTCACATACTTGATTATTATTTTTGTAATCATTAACTTCCCCATGAATTATTGACTTTACTATGATCATTGAAAATTAAATTACTCCAATATATTCATTTTATTTATCATGGATATTATTATTACTAATAATATGTCTCATTTATATATACAGTGTTTGATTTTGAATGTTTTTTTAATTATTTAGTGAAATATTGATAAATATTTATTCTTTACTTAATAAAGATATATGATGATAAGGTACACTTTTTATGAATTAAGTATTTTATTCAATATATGGGAAAAACTTTGGATATGTAGTTATGGGTGGGCCTTAAAATTATATATCACCTAGATGCATCGTTAATCACACGATAAGAATTAGTTAACCTGAAATAAATGAGTTTATACCTAAATTTTTAAACCCTCTTGTGAATGGTATTGATAGTATATGTATCATAGTGGATGATATCATGCTTTCCAATAATTAAGTATTTCCTTCATTAGGAATTCATTTATTATTATCCATGATATTTCCATAATGACATTATTTCTGGATTCACTTCATTCTTAGTTTATTGCTAAAATGGCATGTGTTTTCATTTATTTACATTTCCATATTTATTATGACCTATCCAGTATTAATAGTTATTTTGTTGATTAAATGAATGTGTTTACAGATATTTACCTTTCCATATTGATTATGGTATGCAATTTTTTTAAATGGAATGTGTGTTTAGTTATTTACCTTTCCATGATTATTATTATTAATTCACCATAGCTTCAGCTATATTTAAACCTTACTAATCATTTTATCTCACCCTTATTTGGTTTACCTTTCGAGGAATCCAAGAATTGTACTATGAATGATAAGTATGAAAATTCTAGATGGAATAATGATATTCTCAAAAAACAATTATGTTGTAAATTTTGTCTTCAAATGTAATATGTGAATCATGTATGCATATTGTTTACATATAATATTAAACAGTTCGGTCCTTTAGGCTAAGAATACTTGTATCATATTATAATGTATTAAATTAATACATTGAATTCAGGTTACTGGGGTTTGAGTCATTACCAACTAGGGAATAAATAGACTAAATGGGTGAGATAGAAATCCTAGTAAGGAAATAAACTTGATAAGGAAGCATGACATGTGAGTTAAAGGTATAATATAATATCATAAAAGTGGATGGCCATGGGTAATCACACAGAAGCCTAAGAAAACTATAATGGTGTCATAAGGACATATAAATATATGAAAGTGGAAACAACACAAAACACTACATAAACATAAGTCAATGCGAAATTTCCAGGCAATATCATATGGTGGATTGAGTCCCACAATGGATTAAGTTCACTCCCAAATCCCATACATGATTCCCCATGAGACTATACATTACCCAATGCATTGGAGGTATATATAATTATAGTAAAAACCATCAAATTCATATTATGTAGATTAATATTTGTGCCACACAAGGAAAAAAAACATGTAAAAAATATAAGAATTACCCATGGAAAGAAATAGGTTTCATAATATTGTTTTGTAACACAATAAAAATATATTTATTAAATAATGAATTAGATAAATGGTCATAATGTCTGTATTAACCAATTAAATGGTGGGATAATGAGGTAGGTATATATATAAGATACATATATACATAATTTATAAGCATTCCGTAAGATTAAATGTTGTTGTTGTTGATGAATAAAAATTCCTTTAAAAAGATTAAAATCATTATTCAGGAAAATAAACATTCAAATTTGAAAATAATTTTTTAAAACTAAAATTTACAAAATATTATGTAAATATATTTCTTTTAAAACACGCTTGAAAACTTATAAATTAATCGTCAATGAAAATAATGGTCATGATGAGAAAAAAGAGTTTTCATGTCGTACATGTTAAAATAAATATTCCTTTTACATTTTTGGTAAAAGTTAAAAAGTACCTTATTTGGAAAATGACTGGAAGATTAATTTTAATTATTTTTAAAAAGTAAAAAATTGTTGAAAAATAGTTTTAAAAATTATTGTAGAATAGTGAAAAAAAATTTGAATACATTTTTAGAAAACATGGATATAGAAGAAAGAGTGTTTTCGACCAAAGAAATAAATTAATTTGATTTTCCTAAAAAAAATTCTTAACCATTATAAGCACCAAATAGAGGGAAATGTTACTATTACATGAAGGGTTAATTAATAAAAAAAATGATAATAACATTTAAGGGTTACATTCGATAATAATTATGCAATTTCCAATAATGTAAATTCAAGCATGAACAATCCTAATTAAAATGATATTGTAACATAAACCCTTACCGCTTTAGTTATTTTCGAATGATAACTTCCCAAAAATTAACTAGATAAATTTAACTTCAAATATCATGAATTAGAAAGGTTTCATGTTAAAGTATGGAATGGGTTAGTATATATAAAATTTAAATGAAATTAGGTGTATAAAAGAACATTTGTCACAAAGATGGACGTTTTGAGACGAAACCCTTACCTTGATCTCGAATCATCATGTTCGTTCCTTGTATTACCTGATAATAGAATTATTTTAATTATTTAATCTGTAAATATTTTTTTGAAGTTTACTTTTATTTTATTTTATTTTCTAATAATTCATATTCAAATACTTTTCCCATTAATTTTATGTCGGGCGTTTTTTGAGAAAAATGAATCATTTGTACAAAATTACACTGAAAAGGTCACTAAAGTCCTGATATTTTATTTAATAATCTACAAAAAAATAATAGGTAAATAAATATCCTTTTATACATAAATTAAAATTTTAAAACCAACCATTAAACATGGTTATGAAAAATAAACTACTTTATAATCATGTAGACGTTAGGTCGTACGTACGCATGAGTAACATTTCCATTTTTCAATGATCATGATGGAAATAAGGTTAGTGTTATTTAATATTTAAAAAATTATAACTATATCGTAAATATAATTATATTTCTTTAAATACCCTTAAATATATGTTCCAAGTGACGGGTAATAAAAACAAATCACATCGCTTCATGAGGCGGTAGTCCACCATACAAATGAATGACATTATCATTTTTAATGGATGGTAAGGTAAGAAAGTATATGATATATTAATTTTCAATATTGTTTAATATGTACTTAATATCATATATAAAAATAAAATTAATATTTATTACCTTCCATGTAAATAGAAAGTGAAAAATTAATTACATCACTTTGTGAGGCGGTTGTCTACTGTATACTTGAGCGACATTATCATATTGTCAACGGAATGGAATGTAAGATGGTATATGTGATATTAGAATTTAATTAGTATAAATATATCATAAATATAATATATAATAATCATATACATCATTATATACCACTGTGCAAAGTGATGAGGGAATCAAACTATGCCGATTTGTGAGGTAGTAGTCCATAGTACACACGACCAAGATTTTAATTTCCCATTTTAGAGAGGTGGAGGTGGTTGAAATTTGTTCCCTTAACATAAAAAAATATTATTAAATGGAATAATATTAGGTAATAATATCATCATGGTTTAATAATATTTTAATGAGGTTGTAGAATAAATAACATAAAAAGCTCGGTTAAGGACGTTACCTGTTCTTTCGACAACTACTTTAGGTTTTCACCAAAAGAAATTATATGTTGGATTTATGATAAATAAAAGGATTCTAGGATTAAGGGATGGAGTTCAATATGTTATTAGGATATTTATTGTGTAAACCATTTTGTTTTTGAAGTGTGGAAAGTAGAGGATAGGGGGTGGCCTTTTATAAGTGGGTGAGAGTACGCAATTTAAATTTTTAGAAATAAAGAAATAAACCCACATTATTTATAAAACAAAAATAAAAGAATGACCAATTTTGGAATATTTTAAGATTTAAGGTCAAAATATGACAATAATATATAAATTATACAAGTTTTGATTCATTTTTAAACTTTATATGGTTAGTTTAACCCTTTAGTAAACCCATTTTTACCTTAATCAACGTAAATAATTTTTACTGCTTTCACTATTCATTATGGTAAAAAATTAAATTTATCTAATTAGATAATATAAATAATATGATTCTAAATATTGAATAAATTTATAAAAATTTAACTCATATAAGTGGAATAATTAATTTTAAAAATAAACCCGCACACTTGTCAAGAAACAATTTATTTGAAGATAACCATTCAAATTTTAAAAAGTTATTATGTAAAAATTCAATATTAAATTGATTAAAATGATATAATTTGGATTAATAAATATATTATTGAGTTAATATTACTTTTAAGAAACATTAAAATAAAATGTGTTTAGTAAATTCCTTCAATAAAAAGGGAAATTTTAATAAAAAACAACATGGTTTAATCTACATAAAAAATGATACTCTTCAGAAAAATAAAAAAAATTAAACTTAAAGTAATATTTATAAGTGGATATTAAAAATAGAGTTCATTTTGTAAAATAAGTTTTCTAAAATTTGTAAAAATTATTTTAAAAAAAGATATTTGCAAAGTGCAATGAAACCACTTTTTTAGAAAAAATTATGTTTTTTTATAACATTTTTTTTCATTAAAATGATTCTTATTATATTTATAATAAATAGATAAAAATTGATTTTTTAGACATTTGTAAACCATATAATTTTTATTATATATTTATTACTATTAATACTCGAAAATTTAATAGCTAGGTTATAACAATATATTATATTACTGTTCATTCAGACTCACAGTTGTGTGTTCCATAAGCTATTGAAGAGATTGATTTTTTTTAAATAAATATTTCATAAAGTATCTCGGTGTTTTATTCTTTTATAGGATCATTTTTTCTTGTTATATATGATATTTAACCCAATTTTCTTCAACTAAAATTTCGAGGATTTTAAGTCCACCCCCTTTAAGAAGTTGCATCCTCGAAAATTTGAACTTGATCTCAGTAATCAGGAGTTTAAAATTTGAAAAGTTCTTTCTTGAAAATGAAATATCATAAAATGTGATAATAAAAAATCCTTTTCAAAACATGGAAATGGAAATATTAAATTGATCAGAAGTAACACATTATTAGGGTTCAAAGTTGGAGAACAATAGTGGGAAGTGAAAATATTAACATGGATGAAAATTTTAAAAAATTATGGATAGTGATTGAGATAGTTGATGTTAAGGTAATAAATGATCAAGGGAATTTTAAGGGCCTCAAAAAAATAAATCTGTGATGAGTTAAAAGACCAGTAATTCATTGAATATGAAGTTAATAGGATACCATTTCTGTTTCATGATCCTTCCACAAGAGATCAGATATACATTTAATATTCATACTAAGACCATAAGGAAATATAGTTACTTGAAAAATATAATTTCATATATTAATAAATTCCAACACAATATAATATTTTCACTAAGATATAAAAATTCAAGATGGATTGTTCATGTCTGAAGCAGTAATAAACTTTTAACAGATCACATAATCCCCAAAAGAATAAAAACCTATTCATATTGCCTTTACTAAAACCAAAATGATTTTTACATATTTTACCATATAATATACCAATATCTAATACCACCACAGTAACTCACATGGTTTAACTTAATCATTTATATAAATTTTCCCCATAAAACTATTCAACATACATCTCAAAAAACATAGTATAATTCTTCCAAAATAATCCTTGCCATTAAACTGAAAGGTTATATAAAATTCAACATAATGAAACATCTCCCAAAAGATCATTAATCACCCTAAAACTACTTTATCAACTTAATATTTTTTCATCAAAACATTTAAACAAATTCATACTAACCAGTACATTATGCATGCTAGTGGTAAGCAATGAACCTTATTGCGCTTTAGTTATGGGTTCAAGACCCACAGCCTTACCATATGTGATGTGTTTTCACATGGATTATAGGTTGTACTTTATCAAAAACTATATTAATATAATTGTAATAATATTTCTGATGTGGCCTTTTTTGATCTCACTTTGCCACATTAATTTTTTAAATAATTTTTATTTCATTATTAAGATATTGTATTTTTGTTTAATAATTAAAATTTATTTTTATTTTTGTAATTTATTTTAAAAAAAAATGTTTTTGTATTAAAATTATATTCTTGAGTCTTTATTGTTATTTTTTTGAACAATTTAAAATTAAATAATTTATTTTTTAATCAATTATCATTTCTTTGGAATTCTGTTGATAATTTTAATTTTTAATTTTTTAATTTTTTTATTATTTAGTTCATGTATTATTATATTATGTATTTTTAAAATCATATTTCTTTTAATTTATTTAATATCATTATTTTATTTGATTTTTTTAATATTTTATTGTTTAAATTTTATTTTTAACTAAATTGATTTTATTATTTTCATTATTTAATTAATTAATTTTACTTCATATTATTTTATTTATTCTTAAATTAATTCATATATTCAATAAAGTTTTTATTCTTTTTTTAAATAAATAAATGTATTTTTTTGATACTTTAAATAAATAAATTAATTTTAATAATCTAATTATTTTTAGTAAATATTCTTTTAATACTATGAAATATTTATTTATAATATAATTAATTATTTTATTTTATTTATTAGTTATTTTAAAAAATTTATTATTTAATTAAGTTATGAAAATTGAATTTTTTATTTCTTCAATTGTTTACATTAATTTATATATTTTAAAATTGTAATATGTATTAAATTATTTGTTGAATAATTTTTAATATATATAATTTGTTTTTTAAAAATGTGTAATATGGATTTTAATATATTAATTTCATTTTTAATTTAGTTAAATGATTATTTTTTTACTTAAATTAATTTATTGACAAAAATTTATAATGTTATTTTTTTAGCAATTGCAACTCACCAGCACAAAACCCTTTTTTTCCAACGTTAGAAAGAGAGAACAAATATTTTTTTGAGTCACCACCAGAACACCAAAAGTGACTTGTGAGAGTTACAACCAGCCTCTACTTCCCACATTCACTCGCCACAAAATTCATAATCCACCATTGGTCACCAACCCAAAGGTGACTATGGAGTCACCATTGAAACTCTACCCGAGCTCACAATTGCCATATTTACTGACCCTCCATTGCATCTCCTCCAATAATGACTCTTTGTGTCCCCATTTACTTTCACCCAATAGTGGATCCTTATACACTGTTATCCTCACCCTTTGTTGCCTCACTCACCACCATCTCTCAAGCTCAAGTCACCATTAGAAATAACTTCATCCCAGACCACCGTCGCTACCACCTTCCACCATACCCAACATTACACATGGTTGTAGGAAACAACTTCTTCCTCCACTACTAGAAAACCATAATTCAGTAGCATTAACCAAAAAAATAAATCACAACCCCATAAAATAATGATCATAGTAGAAATCAACCACATTTTAAGAACTCTCACTGAAAATCAATGAACAAATCGTATCGAAGATTTGAAATACCATGCTTTCAAAAACCACATAAGTACCAGTTCTGAACTAAAAAGAGAACAAAAAATCTGCCAATTGAACTCACTGTGGTAACCGAAGTTGAACCCATTGGAGAACCCTACCCTATCAAGTATGAAGAGGCCACACCATCACTGATCCACTCAAAGCTGTCGACCACCATTGAAGACCCCTTCACTATGTGTCGCCATCTGCAGCCCTACTATCACGACCCGTCCCCAGGGGACCTTATCGTGACTACCCCAAGCCCGCATTCCATAGGCTAGGGGCTGGCAACTATCACCAAATGTGTAAATCCCTAAACTGGGAAGGCATTGCCTTTATAACAGTAAACAAACAAAACAGAGTACACAACTGGAAGTAAAACACTAATTAAAACTATATTCAAAAGAGGGTGGTGAAAGTAAAGGGGGTCGGAAATACAATCCCAACAGTAAAGTACAATACAACTGAAATGCTAGTAAAACTGAAGAAAAGAAGTAAAATAGCTACAGGGTCATCCTCTGGGGTTCCCACCTGAAGGGTAGGTACAGACGGCCTCCTCAGCACCCCAAGTCTGTCCTTCTGCTCCGTGTAAGTCTCGTCGAGTGGTCCACCTCCAGGTACCATCCTGTTCTGCTACACTATGCCCCGATCAGTGCTTTATGTTGTCCTCAACCCACACAACGAGGTGCGGGCATAGCCCATGCAGGGGTGAGTATAACGATACTCAGTAGGGACCCTGATACCCTCATGGTCTCACAAAATCCAACAAGTATAACAAAAAAGTATGAAATCAACGGATTACCCTTACTTAGGTATATATACATACATATACCTAAGTTATTTAGTAACCCATCTCAGTCACGGGGAAACACACAAAAGTCATTGACTCATCTCAAAACTAGGATTTTATTCTAGGTTGGTAACATGTAACACTCCCAGTCAAGATGTTGAAACCTCAGCTGCTAGTGTACTCCTCCTCTATAGAGTACTGTGGGAATGCCGCATCACACAGAGGTGATTCCAACTATCCTGGACTGCTGTGGTACTTCTCCTGTCGAGTACCGTGGGTATGCTACGTTACATAGAGGGGCTCCCCACCATGGGTCTGCCACGTCACACAGAGGTGCTCCCCCTTGTAGCCTACTGAGGTACTCCTCCCGTCAAGTACCGTGGGTATGTTGTGTCACCTAGAGGCACTCCCCACTGTGGGTCTGTCGCGTCACATAGAGGCGCATCCCATTGGGCTAGTCAAAAAACTCCGAGTCGAAAGGTCAGTAGTCGTCAGGTCTCATCCAGCTAGTAGGTCTTTGTACTCCAATCGGTCATCTCCGAGAGGATTCGCTCCACGAGCTACTGGTCGATACTCCAGATGTCATGAAGTCCCATGTATAAGTGTCTCAAAGGTCTGAATCGTTATAGGGGTCGCAACACAACAGACACCGCATGAATCGGACGCCCGATCTGTGAGTTATTGCATTTCCGTTCTAGGGGCCCGGTTGGTTTTTAGGTTCAAACCAACCCGACCGTACCTTAACTATGTCCAAACCTCAAGTGGAGTATGAAAATAGAACCGTCTCACTCTAAAATTTCCATCACTGCAGATGGTTCGTCGATCGAACACCTATAGCCCAAGTTATGGGTGAAAAGTTGAAAACAGGCCGTAGTGGGTCCGGGTCCGGTCGACCCAGTTGGACTGACCTGGCCTGACCCAGTCCACGGGTCCGACCCGGTCCGAGGGGTCAGCCCAGCCCAAGTGGGTGGCCTGGCCCGGCAAGAGGGTGGCCCGGACCGAGGGGGCGTCCTGGCCTGAGGGCGGCCCGACCCGAGGGTGCCCCGATGGCCCGGCGGTCTGCGGGGGTCCACCTTAGCCACGAACAAGGAGGAGCCGTGTGCCCCTAGCTCCCAAATGACTTATCCATTTGGGTGGGGAACCAAACCGGTGCCAGGAGGCACCGGTCCAGATCATGTGGGACCCTTTGAGACCCGCTCCTCCCGGCTAGCTGAGCGGCCAGCCGCTCCTGCTCCCCTGCCGCGGTTCGCCCTAGTCACGGCTCCCTACTGCTTAATGCGGCGCAACGGCGCCGCGCTGCTCCATCCGACCACTGCAGACCGCCTTGCCATGACCCTTCCACCCGCGCATCATGATGGTGCCATGCCCCAGCAACCCGACAGCCTTTTAACTGCTGGTTTCCTTCAGGGCCGGCCCGTCGCCGACCGTCATTGCTTCGCTGCATTCCTCTCTTCCGGCGGTGCTGTTGCGCTACCGCCGCCGTTAACAAGCGAAGCAAAATAAAGGGCGTTCAGGCTGTGTTTGTTTGTCCCGCACCCTCCATGTTAGGGGGTAACAATCAGCCACAAAGAGTACAACAAACGACGAATAATGAAGGGTAAAACTTATACATAAAATAACCCCTACCTCGTTTGTCGATCGTTGGCGGTGGAAGGAGAGTTTGAAGAAGATGAAGTCGAAGATGACGTAAGACTTCTTTGTGGGCGATGATTCCCTTTTTTTTCCCCGGTTGAAGTTATTTCTTCGTTGGTAGAAGAGGCGTTCTTCATGGGTGACTGTTATTCATTGGAGAGTTATTCCTCTCCCCAAGCTCCACCAAAATGCTAATCCAAAAATAATAGAGGAATCGTCTATTATTTTTTGGCACAACAACACAAATAGTTGTGTTTAATTAAATTAGAAAACTCATTAATGGTGTGGAATTGATTCAAATTCAAAATTTGGGGAGGTGGAGAGTTTCAATTAAATGAAGAGAGGTGTTCAATAATTAATGGGAAGTTTAAGTGGGTTTAAAACCCGTGTGGTCCCCACCATGTATATCCTCTAATGGGAAGTTATGTGTGGGTGGGACCCACCACCATAACCTCTCATGGGAGGTTATGATGTGGTGGTCTCCACCACTAAACACCCCTTGGATGTTTTAACCACCAATCATAAAAATACGTTCACACTTATTTTTATTTAAATTTTTCTTAAAAATTGAAAAACTAACTTCCATTCTCGAACAACTGTCGTCGAGGTGAAAGTTCTCTTAAGTGAATACCGGCACTGTGATTTCAATGGTGCCCCCAAATTTAAATTCCGAGCACCAGTTCAAAATTTATAAAATCCCACTCATATGTTTACTAAACATACCAGAACAAAACTTCAGAAATTGATTCTGGGCACATCCAGCCTCAGAATCAAGCACTGTAAATTTTCGCAGATTCGAAAAAATCCCATGAATTGAAAGAAAAAAATTTCTAGGAAATTTCTGGGTGTTTAAATTCTCCCCAACTCAGGTTTTTACATCCCCATAAGCTACAAAACAAACCAAGGGAACAAATGGGGGTACTGAGCACACATCTAAGCCTCCCACTCCCATGTGCTCTCCTAGAGGTTCCCGTGCTGCCAACGAACACGCACCAGAGGTATCGATCGTCCATGCAGGACTTGCTCCTGTCGATCCCAAATCTCCACTAGAACCTCCGTGAAAGTCTCCCCATCATCGATGTCCAGATATCCATGGTCGATGATGTGGGAAGGGTCATGCACGTATCTCCTCAACTGAGATATGTGAAAGACGTCGTGAACCCGGTGCAACAGAGGTGGAAGAGCCAAGCGGTAAGAGACCTCGCCTACTCTGATGAAGACCTAGAGAGTTCCGATGAATTGTAGAGATAAATTTCCGCCTCGGAAAAATCTCCGTAGACCTCATCGAGGTGAGACCCGTGGGAAGACGTGGTCACTATCTTCAAACTCTAGTGGTATCCATCTCCTGTCAGCATACGACTTCTTCTTACTCTGTGTAGTCTTCATCTGCTCCTGGTTGATATTCACCTTCTCGATGGTATCCTGTACCATTTCTGGTCCCACTAGTGCTGACTCCCCTGGTTCTGTCTAGTATAGTGGTGATCTGCGAGGTCGACCATACAAGGCCTCAAAAGGTGCCACAACGATGGTGGAGTGGTAACTGTTGTTCCAGGAAAACTCTATGAAAGGCAAGTGATCATCCCAACTGTGAAAGAAGTCAAGGACACATGCACAAAGCATATACTTGAGGGATTGAATGGTCTGCTCAGTCTGACCATCTGTGTGAGGATAGTAGGCGGTGCTCAACGAAGCTGTGTCCTGAAAGCCTCCTGCAACCCCTTCCATATCCAAGAAGTAAACCGTGCGTCACGGTCAGAGACAATAGAAGATGGCACTCCATGTAAACGCACAGTCTCCTGCACATAAAGGCGTCCTAAGCTCTCTACTGAGCCCTGCTCTTTGATCGGTAGGAAGTGTTCCAACTTGGTGAGTCGATCGATGATCACCCAAATCGAATTGTGACTCATGGATGTATGTCGAAGACCCGTCACAAAGTCCATGGATATCCCATCCCAGTTCCACTCTGGAACCTCTAAGGGATGAACCGAGCCTGCTGGTACCTGGTGATCCGCCTTCACTTCCTGAAAAGTGAGTCACCGTGAGAGAAATTTTGCTACTTCCTTCTTCATACCTAGTCACCAGTGCTGTCGTCTAAGGTCCTGGTACATCTTTGCCACTCCTGGATATACCGCTAGAGAGGATGTGTGAAACTCCCTAAACACTTCCTCCTAAAGTGACACTGACACCATGGTACGTCCTCTGAAGAGGATGACATGCTCCCCACTTTCAGAAAATCCATCAGGTGCTTGCCCTGTGGATATCTGAGCACGTCGCATCTCGGAATCAACTTCCCCATGTTGTGCCTCCCTGACTCGCTGAAGTAGTGGAGGTGTGACTGTAAGTGACTAAAGAAAGGATGATCCATCTCTATACATAAAGGATATCTGTAAGGCAGCCAACTTCTTTGTCGTCTCTCCTAGTAGATATATACTAGATCTCCTGCTGAGTGCATCTGAAACAACATTCCCCTTTCTAGGAGTATATACTATCTCGAAGTCATAGTCCTGGAAGAACTCAAGCCAACGCCGCTGTCTCAGGTTCAGGTCCTTCTGAGGGAAAATATACCTGAGACTATTGTGATCAGAGTAGACTGTGAAACACTCGTCCATCAGATAGTGTCTCTACATCTTCAAGGTGAAGACCACCGTTGCTAACTCCAGGTCATGGGTAGCATAGTTCTACTCATGTAGTCTCAGCTGACGAGAACCATACACGATCACAGCTGGCTCCTAAATTAGTACACACCTGAGTCTGGTCCCTGATGCATTGCAGTAGACAATGTACCCTACATCTTCCTTTGTAAGCCTCAAGATGGGGGCACTAGTCAGCCTCTACCTCAGCTCCAAAAATCTCTGCTTCCATTCTATGACCACACGAAGGGTTTCCTCTTCTTCGTCAAGGATAATAGTGGTTCTGCAACACTAGAGAAGTATGGAACGAATCTCTGGTAGTATCCAGCCAAGACCAGGAAACTCCGTACCTCCGTCACATTCCTTGGTGGCTCCCAAGAAAGTACCACCTCAATCTTTGCTGGATATACTCCAACATCAGCCTCCGAGATGACATGTCCCAATAAGTGAACCTCTCGAATCCATAACTATCGCTTCGATAGATTACCGTAATTCTGGTGCTCTTGGAGCATGTCCAGTACTCTCCGCAAATGGTTGGCATGCTCCTCCTCAGCATTCAAGTAGATCAGTATGTCGTCAATGAAAAATACAACAAAGCGACCGAGATATGGCTAGAAGATCGTATTCATGAAACTCATGAACACTGCTGGATCGTTGGTTACACTGAAGGGAATAACCAAAAACTCGTTGTGGCCATATCAACACTTGAAGGCCGTCTTCTACGCTTGCTCGTCTTCAACTCTAAGATGGTGATAGCCTGATATAAGGTCTATCTTCAAGAACAAATGTACACCCTTAAGCTGATAAAAGAGGTCATCAATCCTCAGGAGTGGGTACTTGTTCTTCAAGTTCACCTGGTTCAGGAGACAATAGTCAACACAAAGCCTCAAGCTCCCATTCACCATCTTGGCGAACAGAATCCGGGCTTCTCAGGGAGAGACACTGGGCCAGATGAATCCCTTACCCTGAAAGTCCTCCAGCTGTACCCACATATCAGCAGGAGCCATACGATATGCTGGAGTAGATATCGGTGTTGTCCCGAGGTACAGGTCAATGTAGAAGTCCACCTCTCTGTGAGGAGTTAGTCCTACAACATCGTCAGGGAAAACATCCGTGTATTGGTCCACCACTACAGGATATGTCAGACTCTCCACATCAGCTGCTCCGAGGGTAAGACAAGCCAAATGGTAAGTGATCGGCTGCACCCTCTTCCGAGTAAGTCCATCCTGAGCGGCAAAGGTTCCCTTCTCGTCGGTGAAGGTAAAACTGGTCCCATCTGTGTGGACACACCTCACTTTGCGCCTAATAAAGTCAATCTAAGCATGGATTGTAGATAACCAGTCCATACCCAAGATGACGTCGTCAGGCCTCGACAACGCTACGAGGAGATCCTATCCGAAGCTCTCGCCTCCTAGAGTAAGCTGACACTGCTAGCACCAGTGTGTAATCGTTGAGTCTGCTCCCTTAGGAGACTCTAGCCATAAGGATCCAACCAACATCTCCATCAGAATCTCTAAGCTCTGAACGAGGGAAGTGGATATGAATGAGTGAATGGTGCATGTGCCTATAAGAACTGAAACTAAGGTGGAGAAGACACAAATAGCACCTCAAATAATCTATGGAGCATCGTGGTTATATGCCTCATCTTTCTGAAGCTGAGCTCTCCCTTTTCCACCTACTCCCTACGGTCATTGTGGACCTCCTGGTGGTGGTGGTGGCAACACCTTGAAACGTTGTCCACCTCCAGCTACTCAACCAACTCCTCTATCACGTCCTCCTACACTCTGCGGACCGCCTTGATCGAATCTATTCCTCTGCTTGGGAGGTCGCTCAACTATCTGCTGATCATCCAAAGGGAAGGTCAGAGATTCACGTGCCATGTGACGTTGCCCACATCATGTGTAGCACTGTCTACTCCTGGCATAAGTGTCTCTGCTCTGTGTGCCCCACACAACCGATCCTGGGTTATGCGGTCGACCACCAATAGGTCTGGTCCACTTGAACCTCTACATAATTTGTCTACTGCTAGCTGTAGAAGACTCCGCTGCATGCCGATTACTTGTGGGTCTCACTACCGAAGACTGATCAATAAGGAAACTCTCTACTAGGATGGATCTCTCTTATACCCCCGCTTGCGTCGGGATCCTGAGGGAGATCATCAAGGATCTGATCTCTCACCTAAGCCCTTGCTCGAAGGTCCGGGCCCTGACGAATGGGTCCTACACCATATCTGTGGAGTAGCGCGAGAGGTCATTGAACCTCGCTGATTACTGTTCTACTGTCATGCTACGCTGCTGCAGATGAAGTAGCTCCAGTATCTGCACCACACGAAGGGTGGCTGGTACAAACTCTGCCCGAAATAGGCTCTCGAAGTCTGCCCATAGAAGTTTCACCTTGTCGTGGACCTGGAGCATTAGGCTCCACCATCTGTCTGATACTTCCTATATGAGACTAGCAGGAAGGATCACCATAAGGTCTGTTGGTGTCTCTACCAGTCTCAAGACTCTTACCACAACCTCCAGCCAATCCTCAGCCGCCTGTGGGTCCGTCTCTCCCCGGAACCTAGGTGACCTCTGGCACTGGAACTCATGCAACGTGCTCAAGTGGCATGCATCGTCTGTTTCTGGGGCTGGTGGCATCAGTGTCCCAATAGAAAGTGGTACTGCTGGTGCCTCCACTAGTGAAGGGCCCTGCATTGAGGCCTCGTCACTCGGTGGGCTGTAAGAGCATACGAATCTCAGGGCTCTAACTAGTCATCCATGGGGAGGCATCCTGAAAGAAATAGATGCGACATGATCAAAAGATTATACCAGGTGAGCTGAACTGGTTGATCTGTCTTACCGAAAACTTTTAAAGACACGTACGCAATTAGTGTTTTCGTGAACTAAGTAGGAAATCATAAGTCATGGTCCTGGTGTATGGATACGTCGGCCGACCACACCAACACTGGTCTCCCTGAACTGAAAACCACAATTAGTACCCTTAACACTATTGTTTCACAAAAAATAACGATCAGAGTCCAATGTTCTATGGTAGAACCAACTCCTCTAATACCAATTTGTCACGACCCGTCCCCTGGGGCCCGTATCGTGACTGCCCCAAGCCTGCCTTCTATAATCCATGGGCTGGCGACTAGCACCAAAGGCGTAAATCCCTAACTTTGAAGAAATTGCCTTTATAAGAGTAAAAAAACACAACAGAGTATGAAACTGGAAGTAAAACACTAAGTAAAACTGTATACAAAAGAGGGTGCTGAAAGTAAAGGGGGTTGTAAACACAAGCCCAATAGTAATGTACAATACAACTAAAATGATAGTCAAACTGAATAAAAGAAGTAAAATAGCTACAGAGTCGTCCTCCGGGGTTCCCGCCTGAAAGGTAGGTACAGATGGCCTCCTTAGTATCCCAAATCCGTCTGTTTTCTCCGTGTACATCTCACCGATTGGTTCACCTTCGGGTACCGTCCTATTCTAATACTCTCTACCCCGATCAGCGCAGTCCATCATCTGCAACGAACACAATGAGTTGCGGGCATATCCCGTGCAGGGGTGAGTATAACGATACTCAGTAGGGACCCTCAGACACTCAATGTCTCACAAAATCCAACAAGGATAACCACAATGTATAAAATCAAAGGATAACCCTTACTTAGGTATATGCCCATACATATACCTAAGTTATTTAGTAACCCATCTAAATCATGAGGAAACACAAAAAAGTCATTGACTCAGCTCAAAACCAGGATTTTATTCTAGGTTGGTAACATGTAACACTCTCAGTAAAACTATAGAAACCTCGGCTGGTGGTGTAATCCTCCTATATAGAGTATTGTGGGCTTGCCGCATCCCATAGAGTCACTTCCCACTATCCTGGACTGCTGTGGTACTTCTCCTGTCGAGTACTGTGGGTTTGCTGCATTACAAAGTGGCACTCCCCACTGTGTGTCTGCCGCATCACACAGATGTGCTCCCCCTCATATCCTGTTGAGGTACTCCACCTATCGAGAATTGTGGGTATGCTGGGTCACATATAGGTGCTCCCCACTATGGGTCTGCTGCGTCACACAAAGGTGATTCCCACTAGGCTAGTAGAAACACTCCGAGATGAAAGTTCAGCAGTCTTTAGGCCTCAGCCAGGTACTAGGTCTTTGTACTCCACTCGCTCGTCTCCGGGAGGATCCGCTCCACAAGCTACTGGTCAATAATCGAACTATCACGAAGTACCATGTAGAAGTATCTCAAAGGTCTGCCTCTTCATAGGGGTCTCAACATAACAGACGGCATGTCAATCGGACGCCCAGTCTGTGACTTATCAACATTTCCGTTCCAGGGGCCCGATTGGTTTTTAAGTTCAAACCAAACCGACTGTACACAAACTATGTCCAAACCTCAAGTGTAGTATTCCAATAGAACCATCTCACTATAAAATTTCCGTCACCATAGACGGTTCTTAGATCAGACACCTGTAGCCCATGTTATGGGCGAAAAGGTGAAAACTGGCCGTAACGGGTCGAGGTCCGGTCCGACCCCATCGGACTGACCTGGACCATCCAGATTTTGGACTATGGTCCGACCCGATCCACGGTTTCGACCCGGTACAAGGGTTTGACTTAGACCGAGGGGTCATCCCGACCCGAGTGGGCGGCCTTGCCCGAGGGGGCGGCCCGACACGAGGGGGCCACCCGGACCAAGGGGGCGGCCCAACCTGAGGGTGGCCCGACCCGAGGATGACCAGGCGGCACACGCTGGGTCCAGCCAGGCGGCCCATGCTGGGTCCAGCCCAGAGGCCCGCGCTGGGTCTGGCCCGGCGGCCCGCGCTGGTTTCGGCCCGACGGCCAGGCGGTTCGCGGGGGTATGTCTCAGCAACGACCAAGGGGGGAGTCGCGCGCCCCTGGCTCCCGATGGATTAGCCATTTGAGTAGGGACCCAAACCTGTAACAGGTGGTGCCGGTCTAGTTCACGCGGGAACCTTTGGGTCCCGCTCCTACAGGCTGGCTGAGTGGCCAGCTGCTCCGGCTCCTACGCCACGACACACCCAGGCTGTGGCTCCATACTACACCCCGTGACGTGATGGTGCCACGCTACTCCATCTGATCGCTGTGACATGCCTTGTCGCGACCCTTCCACCCACACGGTGTGACGGCGCCGCGCCCCTCTAGTGACTCGGCAGCCTTTACGCCGCCAGTTTCCTTCGCGGCTGGCCAGTCCCTGGCCGCCGTTGCTCCACTGCGGTCCTCTCTTCTGACGGCGCCGTTGCACCGCCGCCATCATCCACAAGCGAAGAAAAACGGAGGGCGTTCGGGCCGTGTTTGTTCGGCGGATTCCCTCCGTGTTTGGGTGGTAACAATCGACCACAAATAGCACAAAAAACCGCGAAGAACGGAGGTTAAAAATCATACATAAAACAAAACCTACCTTGTTTGTCGATCGTTGATGGTGGAAGGAGAGTTTGAAGAAGACGAAGTCGAAGACGACGTCAGCGTTATTTGTATGTGATACTTCCCTTTTTTATCTCCGGTTGAAGTTTGTTCTTTGTTGGCGGAAGAGGTGTTCTTTGTGGGTGACGGTTCTTCGTTGGAGAGTTCTTCCCCTCCCCAAGCTCCACCAAAATGCTAAGCCAAAAATAATAGAGGAATCGTCTATTATTTGTTGGAACAACAACACAAATAGTTTTGTATAATTAAATGATAAAACTCATTAGTGGTGTGGAATTGATTCAAATTCAAAATTAGGGGAGGTGGAGATTTCAATTAAATGAAGAGATGTGTTCAATAATAAATGGGGAGTTAAAGGGGGTCTAAAAACCGTGTGGTCCACAACAAGGATGTCCTCCCATGGGAGGTTATGTGCGGGTGGGCCCCACCACCATAACCTCTCATGGGAGGTTTTCGATGTGGTGGCCTCCACAACTAACCAAAGCTTGGAGGTTTTAACAACCAAGCATAAAAATAAGTTCACACTTATTTTTATTTAACATTTTCTTAAAAACTCAAAAACTAACTTCCATTCTCGAACAACTGCAGTCGAGGTGAAAGTTCTTTTAAGCGAATATCGGCACTGCGAGTTCAACGGTGCACTCAGATTTCAATTCCATGCTCTAGTTCAAATGATATAAAATCTTGCTCTTACGTTTACTAAACGTGCTCAAACAAAACTTCATAAATTGATTCTGGGCACACTGGGCCTCAGAATCAAGCGCCTTAAATTTTCGCAAACTCGTAAAAATCCCATTAATTTAAGAAAAACTTTTCCACAAAATTTATGGTTCTTTTCACCTATGACTACCATAACTTACCTTCCCCCATGCTCCTCCATGTCCCAAACCCATTAGACCCCACACTCTTCCTCTTGTTGTTGCTTCGCGTGACTCCCCCTTCCCCTTCTCACCTCTTATCACTTCTGAATCTCCAGCATTCCTTCTTCTTTAAAATTTTATATTATTTCTTATATGATATAATATATATTTTAATAATAATATATATTAATTAATATTATACATTTAACATATTAATAAAAATAATAGTTCTAATGGTTATAATATCAGTAATATAAATACATTGATTTTTTATTCATATCTAATTCCATTAAATACATTTATATTTTTCTTAATTATTAATAATAATATCATAATTATAATAATTTTATATTTTATTATTTAAAAATTGAAATATTTTAATTAGTGTTTTGAATTATAATAATTGTATATATTTATTTTTATGTAATAATCAATTGTTGGTTTTTTGTATACATGTATATATATATATTATTAAATAATTGTAATATTTTAATCATTAATTAATGTTTTATGTACATAGAGTTGAATCTAATCAATTTACAAGAGAGATGGGGATCCATTGAGTTAGAGCTTGCCTTATGTGAGGGGCACATTCAATTATGGATGTTTTCTTACAGTCACTACGAGTGAAAGAGGAAGGTGGTTACATGTGGATCATGGAATTCCACATGGAGGAGAGGATGGATATTCTAGAAGCGTGAAGATATATTTTTTTAAATTATAGAGAGGGATATAGTTACACAATATCACCCCTAGGAGAGATTTTTTTGAGAATAACGTACACCATTCCAAAATCAGGAGGGGGCACATTCCAGGGGGTTCCATCCGTCAACTCCAGGACCTATCCTATATCCCATCAATCAATCCACTCCATTATTAATTGATAACCCATCCCAGAACCATTAAATCCTCCAATACTTTCACTTCATGATTTGTTCATTCAGACATCACCATTCATCTAAGTACAAGGACATGGAACATAGCAGTTGATCGAGTAGGGAGAATATTTGGAGGAGGACTTCTTATTATTTTCCTTTACTCTATTTTGCTATAATGAGTTGTTTTTAATGAGTTTTATATTTGATGATTCTTATATTATGAATTTCTAATAAGTTTGTTACTATTAGATCAGATGGATTTAACTATTATCTATTCATCTGTTCTTACTATAAAATTAATCACTAGAGGGATGAAGAATTTAATCTAGTGATTTTTTTATCTTCCTTATGAGAATACTTTTTCTCTACCCCAAGTGTTGAGAGGTGAAGTATAGAACATCATTTTTCCCTAAGGACCACAAGTGAAGTACTAATTTTAATGGGTTCTGGTATGATTTTCTCAATAGGGAACCATCACTTTCTTATGTTTAGTTAAAAATAATTGTTCCCAAGAGAGATCACTAGTGGGGATGATTTATCTAACAGTTAGACATTGCATTCCTCTTTACAGAGACTCAATACATCTATGACTGATTTTATTCAAGAGAAATGGAACTTTAATCAATCTATTATAGTCAAGTTCCCCTTAATCAACCATTGACTATCTATTTCTCTAACACACTATTCCATACCAATTCACACATCACTTTCAACAACTACATTTCATTTATTATTATTTTATTTTTATTTTTTTTATTCTTTTTAGCTTATTTTTTCTTTATTTTGTTCAATTTAGAAATCACTATGTTCTTCTATGCGCTACAACCATTCTTACCATAGTACTATTAGTAAGTAAGTTTTATAAATTTTAAATTTGTGCAAGTCCAAGCACTTATAGGTCAAATTTTGGAACTGTTTGCAAGGATGGAACATGAGAAAAATTCAAAAAAAAAAAAATCATATAACAAAAACTAAAAAAACATAAATCATAAAACCAAAAACGAAAATCAAAAACTTATAAACTATACAAAAAAGTCTCAAAACAATTTATTTCTGCATTTACACTAGGTCTTCTATGGTAGAACCTAAATCTTTAATTTATAACATCAATAAACATTTTTCTCTCCTTATAAAACAAAGAAAATAGAAAATGGAAAATCTATAAAACAAATCTGAAATTAAAAATTTTAATTTTATATAGCCCCTAGTTTCCACCCAGGAGATACATAGGATTTGGGTGTTCCAAATTCTTAATGTGTAACGAAAACTATCTTGTATCAGATTGTCTCCTTGTTCTATAAATTATGAGATCAAATAATCTAATCCCTCCAAAATCCCTAATTTCAATGTTCTTCTTAAATAGGAATTCCAAGAGTTTATTAGAAAATTTTACGGGTCTATCTAATATTCACCTATGAGAGATATGTGTGAAGAGGATTTGAGATTGATATTATTCCCATTACATATTAAGGATAAGAATATTAATTGGTTTCAACATTTTGATGTGTAAATATTTCAAACCTAGTATGAGGCATTCAATGAATTTTTATCCAAATTCTATCATAGGAATAACAACATTGAGGTTAGCCCCAAGATATTCGGCTTTGTCCAGGATGAGGTAGAGGTTTTTCATGAGGCATGGGACAGCTTCAGAGCACTTCTAAAGAAAATTCCCAATCACCTGTTATCTCCCCATCTACTTATGGATACATTTTACAATTATCTCATCCATACAACCAGAACCTAGTTGATAAATCTTGCGGGGGTGACTTTCCAGCTTCCACTGCTGTTGATATTAAAAAACTGTTTGATAAGTTGGATCAAAAGTGCCAATACAAGTGAAATTTGAAGAGTGTCATCCATAGAGATAAAATCAATACCCACGATATTGTAGTTAATGAAAAAATTATAATGGATTCATGCAATCACTATGGGTTTTTTGGTCACATTCAAAAATGTTGTCCCAATTTTGACCTCCTTATCCAATCTGATTAGAGTGCATAGTTTTTAGATTATAGATCTAGGAACCAAGTGGAAAATCATCCATTATAAAATAATTATAACTATGGATACAAAACAATCAAAATTTATCATAAAGAGAATAAGGGGTGATAAAATACCACTCCACCTCAAATTACCAGTCACAACCCTGAACTAATAACTCAAACAAATATGGGACTAAATCATAAAATTATCAATATAAACATATTGAAATGATGAAACAGATGTTAGGTGAGAATTTTTATCTTAAAAAACACACAATTTTAGAATTCATATTCTGGAAATTCAAATGGGTCAAATTTCCAGATACATAAGAGAAAGAGACAAGGGTCAGCTTCCTAATAAAAATAAATAAAATACAATAGAGAATGTGATATAAGTAAAAACCAATTTAGGACTTAAAATTCAAGAACTAGTTAGGGAAAATCCATGAAAGAGGAATTTTATGGTCACATTGAAACTAGAATTGAAAAGTTGGAAAATCCCAATTCTAAAAATTTGGAAAGACCTAAAGAAACTATAAAAAATGTTGACAATTCACATGAGAAAACACCATAACAATGAAAACTTAAATGAGAGTTAGAAAAATAGGGAATGAAGAATGAAAGGCTTGAGGATGAGGGGAATAACCCACCTATTTTGAATTATTACTCCATCATATTCCTTTTCTACAAATTCTAAAAAAATAGTGAACCTATTTACCTTTGGTTTCTTTAGTTGTTTAGGAGATTTAATGTTAACGTACACTTTTTGAAAGTTTGAACAAAAAACCTTCAAAAATAAATTTATTATGAGGTTTATAGATAACACAAGGGTCTGGGGTGAAAGATCAACAATGATTTTGAACGTACAATGTAGTTTCATTTTCCAAAATAATATACCCCAGAAACTAAAAGAACATGAAAGTTTTATCATTTACTATAAAATCGGTCAAAGTAAAAATATTAGGTGCTCATATAGTCTAGTTTCTTGCTCCAACCTTATGCCTTATCACCTAAGGGGATAGAAAAAACTTCAACAACCTTACATCTAGCTAAAAGGTCACTTCCCAACACTTATGAGATGGTAGATAAGTTTTTAGTTGATGTAGTGAAAATTTCCTTACCCACTGAATTAATGATTCTGAACATAGAGGGTGACCACACTATTCCTTTAAATACGGGTAGGGAATTATGAGACACTACTAGGGATATCATTGATGTTTCAAAGGGTAATATGAAAGTTCATGATGATGAGGATCAAAATTATT
The DNA here is from genome assembly GCA_963277665.1 of Viscum album. Taxonomy (NCBI): domain Eukaryota; kingdom Viridiplantae; phylum Streptophyta; class Magnoliopsida; order Santalales; family Viscaceae; genus Viscum; species Viscum album. The sequence continues at coordinate 1,538,702,273 of OY728135.1, read as the reverse complement.
TCCAAGAATATAAAGAGTATCCACTTAAGGTTAGCTGTATGTTGAATGATGTTACTGTTGAGGTTTTTAGAGCTGATATTTGAAGGGAAAATCATCATCCCTCTAAGGATTTAATCCCTAAATCCTTAAATGAAAATTTTAAATAAAAATTTATTTGGTGTGAATCTGAAAAGGTGATATAATGTTCAGTGATTTTTGATAACTAAATTAGGAAATACATTGATCAAAACAATGAGGTGACTCTTCCCACACCAAGCTATCTTGCTGATAGGTTTTCTCAAACTTGTCTAAATTTATAGCCCTCCTATTTTCCCACCCTAAGGGTACTTCCTACCCTATTCAACCTGAGGGAATTAATTCTAGTGATGGTACCTTTTATACTAAGAGTGAATGTGTTGGAGCTAAGGTTATATTTGAAGTCAATTGTTTTAAATTTAAAGTTGAAGGTGAGTCCTCCAGATCTATTAAGATGGAGCTGGAGGAGTTTATTGATTTTTTTCCACATCTGGAAAATGGGTTTACTCATAATTCTTTGTACCAATTGGATGATTAAATTCTAGTCCATCAGTTTGATATATTCTTAGAAACAATTGATTCGTCTCCCCTTGTTGAACCTAAGGTTGTTTCCTCTGTAAGTGATCTTGTTATTAATAGTAACCCACCTACTACAACAACTATATCTCTTTATAAACCTATTAATAAAATAATTGTTGGGTAAAATTTGAGTTATCCCATTAAGAGTGAAGCGGGTAAACTTGTTTATCTTGATAAAAATTTTCCCTTTTTACCTCATTATTTGACTGATATTATCGATATTGAATCTATTGGTGGAAGGAGGATTCGTTATTGAGTGACAATATTTTTGAAAAACTTATTTAAGTTGATGAGTTGCATGTGGTGTTTTGTGAACTTACTAAATTTTCTAAAGGAAAAAATGACGGGTTAATTTCTACTAAATGTTACCCACTAAATGATCATGGATATGAAACAGCAGGGGATAAGGCATGGTTGGGGAATTTAAACCTAATCATATGTGGGAGGAAAACAATGGGTTTCTTGTTTTCAATATTCAATCTCTGTTTGAATAAATTATACTTAATTAGCTGTGTATCATTCTGCTTCGAAGAACATATGTTACTGAGATTTAAATAGACATATTTTTAATCTGGGACAACAGTTTCTTATTTAATAGAGTTAGTTACTAATTGAATTGAGGTGGAGGTAGTGTGGTGGTCTCAGTTAGTTGTGAGAATTTTGTACAAGAGGTAGACTCATTTGGGACATCAAAGCCAGAGATAAGTTGATCTTTTAAGAATATTAGATTAAACTTCCATCAACTTTATTCTGTTTAATTTCAATTCCACTTTCTCATTTCAATCTTGTTATTTTTTATGAACATAATATTGAAATCCACATTCATGTTTCCTTGGTTTAAAGGGGATTTTTTTTTGTACAACATTGAAAAGTGATTCTATATAACTTGTGATTAACCAGTTTAAATTATTTAAATTCTATTTTGTTTCAACTATTGGTTTCTTTAAATTCACTTATTTTATTTTTTTTACTTATGTTTTGTATTTCTTGCTATCTTTTCTTCTCCTCATTGTGAAATTTTATGTTAATTCTTGTTATTACATTTAAAATCATTCATAAACCCAACTTATGCATATATGTTTTGGGAAGTAAAATTATGTTCTTCATTTTATAGAGTTTCCTAGTGTTTTATTTCTTATATGATTTTTTAATGTTTTTGTTGGTGTGGAAAACAACCTTTGGAAGGGGCCTTCACAATGATAACATGTGATTCATATATAACACATAAAAAATCACTTATTTTTTAAAATTTCTCCCCAGTTAAGATATAAATACTTTCTATTTTTTTACATAGAAAAAAACTATATAAAAAAATCAAACCAAAACAAAATATAAAAAAACATTCTTTGCATCATGTCTAGGTGATAAATGTATTTTAAGATGATGGGTTCAAAGAGTATAAAATTGTTATAAATTCATGACTGTTGAGTGTTTGTGCCTACTTTTATTTATAGAAGTTATATTTAGTAATTATTTAAGGGATTTTGATGGGAGATACCTTTGTGGAATTTTCATTATAACATGAGAAATCTTGAAATTTGAACTTGAGCATAAGGGAATTCACTTTTTTTAAAAACACATTAGGGGGAAAACTCTAATAATAATCATATAAGTCATTTTAATATCATATTGAAATTGGAAAATGGGATCCCATGGTCAGTCTCTGAGACGAGGGCACTAGGTTCATTTATGTAAATGAATAAAGGCCATTTTCAATTTCAATTAGTGTTACACATAGTACCTCGCACTAGAAATATTTCTGGGAAAAATAAATAAGGTGACCTATAATAAATGACCTTATTTATGTGAGGGGGATTTTGAAACCATATAAAGAATGAGAGAATTGAATTATTTAATAATCATTGGATATGAATCAATTAAATTAGGGAAAAAATAAAAAAATATTCATTTTTTGGAACCTAGGGGACATTAAAAATTAATGGCGTTTGTTTTTAATGTTTCTATTCCAAATTTATCTAACCTATTACATTCCCAGAACTGTAACTCATTTGGAATGTAAATAAGGAAGTTGGTAGCATTCACATAGGTGTGACGAATCTTCAAGTAGTGGAGGGATTTTTGATGTCCTTAGATTTGGTGTTATTTAGAACTTAGGTAAGATGACCTTTTTTGTTTCGGTTTTTTGTAAATAAATAAAACACATTGAATTCTCAAGGAGTGAAATTGATTAAGTGTAGGTGATTTTGATGTGGATTTTTTTTCTCCCTCTTTCACACATCAATTTTATTAAATAATTTTGTTCATATTATTAAAATATTATATATTTTTTAATAATTATTATTTTTTATCTCTTTTGTATTTTATTATTAAAATAATGATTTGGTGTTAAAATTATGTCCTTGCGTATTTATTATTTTTGTTATTGAATTATTTAAAATGTAATAATTTATTTTGTAATCATAGTTTCTTTTATATTTAGTTGCCATTATTTATTTATTAACTGTTCATTTATTTATTATTCAATTATTGTATTATTTCATTGTTCATTTTCAAAATTCATACTTTTTCATTCATTTATTATCATTATTTTATTTTATTTATTCATTATTTTATCACTCTATATAATAATTATTGGTTAAATTTTCTTTGTATTTAATTTATTTTATTATTTTTAAAAAAAAATTAATTAATTTTACTTTATTCTCTATTATTTGTTCTTAAATTAATTCAATTATCCCATAAACTTGTTATTATTATTTTTCAATAAATAAATCTCATTTTTGTTTTTTATACTTTTAATAATTATATTAAAATTAACACTCTAATTATTTTCTGTAAATATTATTTTATTGATTTTTATTATTTAATTATAATATAATTCATTATTTTAATTTATTTATTATTTATTTTAATTATTTAGTTATTTAATTAAGTTAAGTAAATTCATTTTTTATTTATATTATTTTTTAAAATTAATTTATGTGTTTTGAAATTGTAATATGTATTTAATTATCTATTGAATAATTTATAACACATATAATTTATTTTTTAAGAATTTAAAATTTTAATTTTAATGTATTAATTTCATTGTTAATTAAGTTAACTAATTAATTTGTAGTAAAATAAATTTATTAATTTAATTTGTAATATTTTTTTTATTTTTTCTACAGATGCTGTAACTCACCGCCAACCACCCCTTTCTTCTATAGTCAGAAACAAATAATGATGACTCTTTTGAGTCCCTTCCAGAACACCAATAGTGACTCGCAGTAGTCACTACTAGCCTATTCTCACCACATTTACTCTCGACTAACTCCCCAACCCACTGTTGGTATCCAATGAAACATGGACTCAAGAGTCACCGTTAAACCTCTGTACCAACTCACTATTGTCATCTATATCAGCCCACTATTTTACCTCATCCAATGATGACTCACTAATTCACCATTTCACTTCACCCAATGGTAGATCCTCATCCACCGTTATCCTCACTCTCCACTTCCTCACTTGCCACTATCTCCCCTTCTCAATTCACTGTTGGAAACAGCTTCATCCCAACCCACTATTGCTACCACCTTCCACCATACACAACATTACCCACCATTTAGGGAAAAAGTTTCTTCATCCACTGGTGGAAAAAGAAAAATTCAACAGCAGCAACCAAAAAATAAATGATAACACCAACAAATATAGATCTGAGAAGAAATAAACCACAGATAAAGAATTATTATTGAAAATCAACAAACAAATCATATTGAGTATTATAAATAATATGTTTATAGAAACCACATCATTACTATATCTGAACCAAAAACAATACACCAGATCCACCAATTGAACTTATTACTATAACCGAAGATGAACGCACCCAAGGAACCTGTCTCACCGAATCTGAAGAGGCCACACAACTGCCACTCCTCCTAAAGCTGGTGGATACCACTGAATACCCCTTTACTACACGTTTCTATCCATATCCATGCGAACTCTGTAACCAGCCCTCTCCCCCATTCCTCCTCTTCATCCCAAACCCATCAGAACCTACTCCCTCCTCCCACCGCTCCTCTTCCTGACTCCCCCTTCCCCTCCTCGCCTCTACTCACACCCATAACACCTATTTTCCTTATTAATTAATTTTTTATATTATTGAATATATAATATAATATATATTTTTAAAATAAAATAAATATTAATTAATATTATTAATTAAAAATAATAATAATATCAGTATTAACATGTATAATATTTACAATAGAAATACATTGATTCTTTATTCATATCTAATTAGTTTAAGTAAATATATATTTTTCTAAATTACTAAAAATAATATCATAATGATAATAATTGTATATTGTTTTTATTTACAAATGTACATATTTTAATTATTTTTTATATTTATAGTAATTGTATATAGTTATTTTTATTTAATAAGAATTTTTATTCTTTTATATATATTGTTAAATACTTGTAATAATTTAATATTTTATTAATGTTTTATATTCAAGGAGTTGAAGCTTCCCAATGTATAGGGGATCCAGATATCCCTGGAGTTAGAGCTAGCCTCATACAAGGGACACATTCTATTTAAAGGCATTATTTCCCTCACTAGGAGCTCCTAAGGAATGTAGTTGTAGGCAGGTCACGACATTCTCCATGGAGGAGAGGGGTAATATTCAAGAAGCATAAAGATCATTTTTTAACGACATAGAGGGATCTAAAGACACATAATCACTCCTAAGAGGGAATTTTTCAAGATTGATTTTCACTATTCCAGAACCAATAGAGGGCTCATTCTAGGGGGTTCTATCCTTCCACTCAAGGAACTATCCCATCTACCATCCATCGATCCACTCCGTTGATCCTTGGTCACCCATACTATAAAAAACAACTCACCCATACTTCCACTACAAGATCCAATCATTTGACCCACACAATTAATTTGAGCCTAGGGATAGGGAGCATACCAGCCGATCATGTAGGGAGAATATTCGGAGCCAGAGGAATTCTTCTTCTTTTTATTTACTATGTTTTGATGTACTGAGATATTTTCAAGGAGTTTTATATTTTATGATTCTTCTATTATTAATTTCTTAGTAGTTTTGGGGAATTTTATTAGATAGATTGAAACACTATCGATTCATATATTCTTTCTATAGTATTAATCACTAGAGGGCTGAGGAGTTAAATCGAGTGATTTATTTTTCTCTTGGGAAAATATCTTTACTCTACCCCAAGTTCTGAGAGGTGAATGGTAGAGCATCATTTTTCCATGAATTACTCAACCAAATTAATAATCTTGAAAAGTTTGTGTCCTAATTTTCTCCTTGAGAAAGAAGCACTTTCTTGTATTGAATTAGAAATAATTTTTCCCAAGATAGAACACTAGAGAGTGTGATTTATCTAAAGATAATGAGACATTTCATTACTCTGCACACAACCTCAGTACCTTTCAGATTGATTTCATTCAAGAGAATTGAAATTTAAATCAACCTGTTTCAGTCCAGTTCTGTATGTCAACCACTGACTAGGTCTTTCCCTGACTCACTACACCATTCTATTTCATAGTTTACTCTCAGTCATTGTATTCCTTTTTTACTATTATCTTTTAGTTTTTTTCTTTTTATCTTGTTTTTCGATCAATTTAATTATAAGTATTTCCTTCTCTATAGATCAAACCTTATTACCACAATACTAACATTAATTTGATTATATAAATTTTAAATTTTTGGGAGTCCAATTACCTGACGGTCAAATCCACTTATAATATCCTGGAATGGTTGTAATTTTTTGGAAACCATTAACTCCAAAATGTACCAAAATCCCAATATATTTTATCATACATATAATTATCCTTATACTAATCCATATACTTATCCTTAGGGCTCTCACAAAGGTTATCTCATGCTAGATTCCAATGGTTATCTAAACCATTCTTATGATACTGGCTATAACAACCCTTTTATTTTATAAATACTATTACATTGTTTTTAACAAAAATATACATTAATTACTATTGAAATGATCATAATACCTTGTGTATTTGGAATACTAGGATCATAATACATCAATGTGAGACTACAAATATCTATTTTTTATTTTATTTTTCATAAAGAAATCCTAAATACTTTCTATCTCATAAAATACATGGGATAACCTGGAGAATGTATAGAATAAAGTTGTGAGCTAAAAATATAGTATAAAAATAAACATTACAAGGAAGATTAATAGGTGATTCAATGGTATAACATGATATAAAAAAAGTTAAGGTACATGAGTAATAACATAGATGAATTATATAATGAGAATGGTATCATAAGATCATGGAAACCTAGGAAACTGAAAAAATCATAAAACATGAAATTAAAATAAGTCATGGATAACTTCTATGACAACATCCCATGCTATATAGTGTCCCATAATGGATTAGGTTCACTCCCTATTCCCAAAAATGACATCTAATGAGACTTAAATGCCATCGAATGAATTAGAGGGATATATAATTATAATCCCACCCATCACATTCATATTATGTACATGTATATGTGTAAAATATAAGGGAAAAAATCATAAGTCTTAAAAATAATAATTACCTATAGAAAGAAATGTGTTTCATAATCACGTCTCATAACATAATGAAAAGATATTTACTAAAGAACCAATTTTATTAATGGGCATAAGATTTTTTTACCCCATAAAATGTGGGATAATGAGCTAGATATATATGTAAAAGACATATATTTAGAATTTATAATCATTTCATAAAATTAATGGTTGTTGTAATTGATTAATATAAATTCCTTTAGAAATATTAAAAACATTCTTGAGTTTAATAAACCTTCCACTTTGGAAATCAGTTTTATAAAACTAAAATTTATAAAATATTGTGGAAATAATATTATTTTAATAAATAATTTTAAAAATATAAAATAAATTTAATGTAAAATAATTATCATGATGGTGGAAAATATTGTATATATCGTACAGGTTAAAGTAATGATTCTATTCACATTTTTAGTAGAAGTTAAAATATACATTGTTTGGAAAACAAGAGGAGGATTAATTTTAATTTTCATTTTGTAAAAAGTAAAACATGGGTAAAAATAATTTCTAAAATTCATAGGATAATATTAGAAATTTTTTTTATTTTCTTTATAAAATAAGGATATAGAAGAGAATAGATTATCGACCAAAGAGATAAATGAAGTCATTTTTTCGTAAAATCATTTCCTAGTTATTTTATGTAACGAAGAGAGTGAAATGGTACTCTTACTTGAAAGGTTTATGAATAAAGATAGGATAATAGAATTTAACGGTTTTATTAGGTAATGATCAAATAATTTCTAATAATGGAAATTCAAGCATAAACAACCCCGATTAAAATGCGATTGAAACAAAAATCCTTACCGCTTTGGAATATTTTGAATCATAGATTTCCATGAATGAAGTAGATCCATTATAACTTATATTATCATTAAGTAGGAATTATTAATGATATATTATGGAAATGGGTAGTATATTCACTATTTAAAATAAAATTTGTTTATAAAAGAGCATGTTTCTAAAAGAAAGAAGTTTTGAGATGAAACCCTTACCTTATGCCCAAATCATCACATGAATTCCTTATGATAATGAATAATAAACTTATGTTAATTATTTATTTTATTAATAATGTTTTTAAATTTATTATTCCTTTAATTTTATTTTTTAAAATTCCATAATCAGCTATATAGCCAGTTTATTTCATGTCATGTGTTTTAACGATAAATGGATTATATGTCAAAAATTACTTTCTTAAGTTTACCAAGGCCATAAAATTTTTATTTAATCATATCTATAATTTTAATAATGAAATAATTTCACTATTTTAACATAAATTATTCCTTTAAAACATCCATGAAATATGGTTTTGAAAAATGAACTACGTTACAATCATGGAGACGATAGGCCATATATATGCATGAGTAACGATTCCATTTTTAGACTATATTTATGGAATATAGAAAAGTGTTAGTTTCACTTAAAATCACTATAATTATATCATAAATATAAAATTAGTTCTTTAAAAGTCCTTATATATACCATCCATGTGATGTGGTGGTAAAAATGAATGACATCTCTTCGCGAGGCGGTAGTCCACCGTACTCACGAACAACGTTATCATTTTAAATAGATGATAAGGTTAGAAATTACATGATATATTACTTTTCTAGAATAGTTAACATGTAATTATTATCATTTATAAACATAAAATATATCTTTATTAACTTTCATGTGAATCATTAGTGAAAAATAAATCACATTACTTCGTGAGGCGGTTGTCCACTGTTCGTAGGAGTGATATTATCTTACTCTCTAAAAATGGAAATTTAGAAGATATATGTGATATTATAATTATTAAATAATAATAATATCATATAAATCCTATATAATAATTATATACATCATTTTATTCATCTATGAGAAGTAGTGATGAAAAAAAATTGAGTTGGTTTACGAGACGATAATACGTCGTACACATGCTCAGCAGTTTTGTTTCCTATTTGAGAGAGGAGGAGTAGGGTGTATGTAATTAAGTTGACATAAAAGAATATTATCATATTAAATGTGATTTTTTATGATATCAAGATGTATTAATTATATTTTATGGTGGATGAATAAGAAATAAAGTAAAATTCTTTGTTAAGGAAGTTACATTTTCTTTAGAAAACCTCTTTAGGTTTGAAGAAAAACATTTCCTAGGTTTTATTTATGATGAAGAAAAAGATTATAAGATGATGGAATGTAATTAAGGGAGTTATTTTTGAAGGTATATGATGACACAATATATTTTTTAAGTGTGTAAATTAGGGGAGAGTGGGTGGACTGTTATGAGTGGGGGAGATGACACTCTTGAAATTTTTAAAAATATAGAATTGCAACCATATTTTTCACAAGGAAAAAGTATAAAAATGTCCCATTATTTAAAATTATAATATTTAAGATATAAATATTATAGTACAATAGCAATTTTACAAGATTTGAGACTTTTTTAACACTTACTTTTTAGTTTAAATCCATGTAATCTTATTTTTACCTTAACCGCAACAACTAATTTTTAATATATTCACCATTCATTATCGAAAAAAATTATGTTAAATTTATATGATAATATAAATTATTATAATTCCAAACATACAATACATTATTCAAAATTCAATTCACATAAAAGGTAAAATTTAATTGAAAATTAAACATGGAGATGTGTCAAAAAACAGTTTTCCCAAATAAATATATTCAAATGTTTAAAATTTTATTATATAAAAATTCAAAATTAAATTGATTCCAATAATCTAATTTGGATTAAGAAATATATAAGTTATATTATTTTAAATTTTAAATCCACATTAAAAAAATGGGGATTTTAAATGCTTTAACCTAAAAGGTAGTTTTTAATAAAAAATAATATTTTTACTATTCATCGAAAAATTAAAATTTTTAGAAAAATAATAAAAAAATATAACCTAATGTAATTTTTATATAATTATTAAAAAATAAAGTCAAAATTTTAAATTAAATTTTCTAAAATTGGTAATAATTAATTTTGGAAATATAGGCACAAAGTACAGAAAGACCTCTTTGTTAGAAGAAATAATTTTTCTGAGAAAATATTTCATTTTCTTCTAAATGATTATAATTTTATTTTGATAAATTGATTATAATTTAATTTATTTTATACATTTTAAACCATAAAATTTTAATAATATATTTTTTACTATTCATACCCACTAATGTTACAAATAGTTTATAATGATATAGTATATTACTGTTCATTTAGACTCATTATTAGATGTGCTACAAGTTATCGAAGAGTTTGAGTTTATTTGAAAAGAAATATTTTGTAATTTCTCCTCATGTTAAATTGTCATCTAGTATTTGTGTTTTATTTCGTATATTCTATCAAACTCAATTTTCATTTAAAATCATTGGATTTTCATTCTACCTTGCTAAATAAATTATATCCGGGTAATTTTCACTTGTACTTAGTGATTAAGAGTTTTAAATTTGAAATTTTACTTGTGGAAAATGGTAAATCATAAAATGGGTTAATAAAACATTCTATTAAAAAGTGGGAAGATGAAATACAAAATTCATCTTGAATAACACATAATTAGGGTTACAAGTTGGAGAAAATTGTTGGGAAGTAAAAATATGGGCATCAAAGAAAAGTGTAAATAATTATGGATAGTGATAGAGATCATTTATAACAAGACAGTGAATGATCAAGGGAAGGTTAATGACCTTAAATCCGTAAATATTTGATGATTTAAAAGATCAATGATTCATCAGATGTGAAGTTAATATGAATTTTTTTCTTTCAAGATCCTTTATATAGAGTTGAGGGATCCATTTTCCACCCAGAAAATGATCATAAAAAATATAATTACTCAACAAATATAATTTCATTTATTAATCATTTCCACTAAAATCATTTTTTTATAAAAATTATAAGAATGAATGATGTATTTTACATTTATGAATCACTTAAATAAACTAGTAACAGATTACGTAATCCCCAAAACAATATGTTTTTATTCCTCTTTTCTTTACTAAAACCTAAATTGTTAGAAAATGTGTTCCTATATAATACATTAATATCTAATACCACAATAGTAACTCCAAATGTTCAAATTGATCCATTTTTTAAGAATCTATTCTCAAAAACCTCCAACTTACATCTGTAGAAACACAATATCATTCTTCTAAAATAAACCTTTATATTGATCCTAAAGAATATATATAATTCAACATAATAAAAATCCTACAAAAATATAATTAATCACCTCAAAAATATCTAATCAACTTAATAATTATTCATCCAATTGTTTAATAAAAAAATCATACTAACCAGTACATTACATAGGCTAGTGGTTGGAGCTACACTCTTACCACCCTTCAGTTGTGGGTTCAAGACGAACAACCTTTTTAGATGTGATGGATTATCACTGAACTTTTGAGTTGTCCTTTTTATAAAACTATATTAATATAATTCTTATAAAATTCCAAAATATAGTATGAACATCCTAAAAAAAATTAATCGTAAAATAAATTTTTAACCACTACGACTTTCATTATAGTCTATTATTTTCCACAAAATATCACCTTACCATTAAATCACCTTTCCATGTCATTATTACCTTTCAATATATTCCTTCAGATCATTGAAGAAAAACTACTACAGAATGATCACAAGAAGCTTCATGATTCTTATAACCAAAATATCATTGATAAAAAATAATTATTTTTAATAATTATAGGATCACCATATGAAAATATTTCACCTCAATTATTGTTGTAATAACCCTTTATGATTTTCATGTAATCCCTTGTTTATGTTTTGTTAATCGTCCTTATTTGGGTACGTTTGTGGGTTTGTTAGGGATGGAGAGCCTTTAATAGGTAAAATTACCAAAATTTTAGGGATTCATGTTTATTTGAATTAATATCATCTGGGAATAAATGTGTTAATGACTTAATGGGGTTCTAACCAAGTTTAAAGAATACTCAGTGTGGATTTTTTGAGCTTTATGCCTACAACAAGTTGTTTATATAGTATGGTGGGTGATTATACAATAACCCAACCTTAAAATACATTTATATTAAATCATTTTAGATTATTATTCATCACATTATAAAAGTATATTCCCAAGGACCATAATAGTTTAGTGTATTTCGAAACATGGAACACATTATTCTAATTTGGTGAAAGATCTTAAATGTCTCTCATGAAGATCTTCCACTTTAATACTCCTACCTCAAACCAGTCTCTATAAACCGGGTAGATAAAACATAAGAAAGGGTGAGTTTAGATTCTTAGTAGGGGTAAATAAAGGATATATGTAAGCGTAACATGAGTTTAAGGGTATGAGAACACAAGCATATAATTTGATGACCATGACTTGTATATCAAAGATCATAATCATAAATCATTGAATAATTATTGGTAGTTCATAATAAATAAATCATAAAGTAATCAAAGATAATAATCCATGATAGAATAAAACCGTCATAAGACATAGATTTGTGGTATACACACAAGTATAGAAAATCTTATGTAATGGATAGATGCCAAGGCCTTCATAACATGTTGGTCTTGGGATGACCACCCATATACCTACTTTGGGATGAGGGTGAACACTCGTGTACCCTCCTTTAAAAGCATGGTATTTCCACCTATGTAACCTCCTTTACAGGCTTGGGATGTCAACTAGTGTACCCTCATTTATAGGCTAGGTGTATCCACCCATGTACCTTCCTATATAGGCTTGGGCTGTCCACCCATATACCCTATGATCTCTTTTAAAATTTATCATTACTCAATCCATTGGAGGGATAAAAATGTCCCACCCATTAAATAATAAAATCATACATCCGTGTGCCATAAGATAATAAAACATTCTTCATATCCTAAACCATAAAAAATATATGTTTCATATACCTCATATCACAACCCATTAAATGAAATGGATATCATAAACATTTCATCATTTTATAACCTATAAAAAATAGGGAGATTTAAAAATCATTTCATCATTGAATAACCTATGAAAGGAATAGGGTTTCAGAAGCATATAACCTATGGAAGCGAAAAAAAGATATTTTTGATGCTTTATCTGGGGCACACATCTATCTATGGTGGTCGCATGGATTATTTCACTGCATTCCTGCTTTCTAAAGGTGGGCGACATCTATCTCTTATTCAGTAAAGTTTTCCACTTAATCGAAATGAGATGTTGGGATGTCAGTTTCTCCTTTCATTAATTCCCCCTCAGAAGTCATTTTCTAGTCTGGGTCTCCCTTAAAGGTTTAGACGTTGTTTGTGAAACTCTTCCCTGGTCCCATATCGTCATGGACACTGATTAATTTCACTACTTCTTTCAGGACTTTCTTAGGGGTCATGTTAGGGCAGAAACCTTCGATTAGGGGATTAGTCTCGTTGGTCATCACTGGAATGTCTGGATGCTGAAATACTAATTCGTTTGTGTTTCTTCTCCTTATAATTGGGATTCTCGAGGGTGCTGAAGCCTAAGGCATTCCACATTGAGTGCTGGGAATTATATGCCATAAAAATGTCCCTGAGGGTTTCTTCAGCTTACCATGTTTAACGCAGGGTATGCCATGATTTTAACATCTAGCAGAGATGGATCATACTGATTGGAACACTAATAATAGTGGATCAGATGGGTACATCCCCAAGAGGGAGAACCTGAGAATCATACTAGATGGGTTGATCAAGAAACCAGATGAGGGTAGATCCATGGGTGATTGGGTCCCATCAAAGGGGACACCATGATTTACCATTGGCTAGGATTGAACATCAAGGAGGTTTACTATGTACCGTCTATGGACATTAGGGATTAAAACTCATGTAGTTAGAAGGGAAAGACATGGAATTGGGGTGCACACAAAGAAAAACAACCTAGAGGCATGTTGGGGATTACGCATGGATAGTGGTCCATCGTAATAGGGACACTCCCAATAGGAGGGTTATGGACTGTGTATGGGGCTTACACCTAGTAAGCTGCCCGAGTTGATGACATGATCTTACTGGGATGTGGCAGTCGAGGTAAGAATATGGATGGATGATGGATGGTTGAATGAAGAAAATGGTTAATGAGATGTAACCTATGTAAATATGATGGTAGTGTCCTGATTGAGCCTTAAGTAGGCTTCCTACACAACCCCATGGCAGGGAATCAAAGTCCACATAGTTTGATGTTGAAACGCGACACCTGCTGAGGAGTCCTATGAGAATGGACGCTTGGCTAGGACCTGGAGTAAGTGGACCCTTTGGGTTGGGGTATGACATTACCAAAACATGGAGGCTCAAGGGAGAGACCAGGATGGGGAATGTGTGATGTGATTGAACATCAAGAAGGCTTCCTACATATCCATGTGGCAGGGAATCAAAGTCTATAGTTTAAGATGGCGGAATATAATCAAGGTGTGTGTAGAGGAAAGTGACCCAAAGACATGCTGGGGGTTATGCATGGTTGGTGGACTGAGAGTTGGTCTGAAACAGTTGGGACAAACCAATGATGTGGGTCCCAACAAAGGGGACATCATAATTTTCTGGTGTTTGGGATTGAACCTCCATAAGGATTCCTACACATCCTCTCTAGAGGATTTGGATGAAAACCCATATAGTTTGAATGGGTTTTCTAGTGTTTGGGGTTGAACATCACAAAGGCTTCCTACGTAGCCTATCTAGAATATAGGGATTAAAACCCATGTAGTTCGAATAGGTAGGGCATTGAATTGGGATGTGTGCAGAGGACAATGACATGAAGACGATGCTGGTGTTTATGTATAGTTAGCAGCCCGAGATTGATCTGATGCCTAGGGGGTCGACTAGAGAGTTGGATCCCAATAAAGGGGAATACAATGTATTACTGTATATTGGGATTAAAACTTGGGGAGGCTTCCTACGTACCCTGTTTAGGAGAAAGGGATCAAAGCCCACGTAGTTCGTATACATATAGTTTAGCATCATGCAGGATGAAAAAGGGTGTATAGTTTAATATCATGTGGGATGGTTGATGGACCGACGTGAAGTGGTTAAGACATATGGGTGTTGTTCTTGAATATTAGAGAGGATTCCTACGTACCATTCTTGGAAAAGTCAAGGATCAAAGTCCACATAGTTTAGATGGGAGGATTGGGGATTACATGCTAAGGAATCCCAGGGAGGATGTCATGGACGGTGCATACTCTTATCCCACATGATTCATGCTTGGTTGAGAAAAACGAGGCACTAAAGACCCGATGATCATGTCGAAAAAGGTGAATCTGTGAGGAATAAAGTGAGGCTTACATGTGGTTAGAATACCAAAGAGAAAAAAGGGGCTTATGTTTGGTTAGTGGTGTAGGGATATGATGATTGGGACTTACTCCATGTTGGAGGCCGAATGGGGATAATGTCCAAAGTGTGAGATACGGGGTATAATAAATCCTTCTGCCCATCTCTCCTCCAGCCTTTATGAATATTATAAGAGAAGAGAAGCAAGGATGCTACCTCCCGTAGGAAAGTATTGGGGCTTACACGATGATGGTTTCCCTTCCCCGTGAGCAGATTTTGTTCTATGAAATGAGGATCTCATTCCATGTAAGGAAGATCTCACTCCTATTGAGACCAGTGGGCATGGAAAATGTCTGAGACGGGGCAAACCCTATGCATTTCATGGGGTGAGGCTACATTTTTACATCATGTGATGAGGATTTTGATTCTTGAAAGTTTAATGTCTTGTATCTCTAATGATGAGGATCCTCTCCTCACCCCTAGGACGTACATAACTAACACCCACCCACACTTGGGAAAGCGAAGGCATATACAATTCCATGTGGAGACAGGGTTATAGAGTGATCCATTGAGGGGATCACATTAGTGTGTCTATGTGAATAATAAATAGATTTTAGTGTGCCTATAAAAAGAAGCATGAGGCTAAGAAACGAAATATGAAACACCTCCCAAGGGACCATGAAATCACATCGTACAAACCTGCAGGACCGTACGACAGAAGGGTTGGTGAAGAAAAAGGGTTCATAGGAATGGACCTTGTAATGCTCTGGTGCTCTGCAGAGTTGAGGGACTCTGTGAAGGGGAATTATTCGCAATATGGGGTGAAATGGCCTAGGCATGGGGTATACATATATATAAAGGGTGCTTTAGGAAGTGCATGCACTTTAACGGAGTAGGACTTTGTGGGCAGGGGTTCCTTGAAAAGCGCGACACTGTGAAGTGATGTTATTCCTGAAGTACAGTGATCCTACCTTAGCATGGGTTCTACATTTTCATGGAATGTACTTTGCAAAGCATGAGTTATTTGAAAAGTCCTAAGTTCCCTTAGGGATCTTTTTCCTTTACGATGTCTTGTGGACTCTGCGAAGGGAATACCCACATGAATAGGGGTTGTATTTATGCTATGGGAAATGTATTTCGCAATTCCCAATTACCTTGAAGGTCTTATTTTTCTCAATGCTTCATAGACGAGAGGGTGATTCATGATTTGAGAGCTGATAAGGAGAAAGGTTGCGATATCCATCGTTTGGGTCCGAGGAAATCCCAATATGTATAGGCTAGAAGTGACGTGAATCTCTAACAGCTCATTATGAAGTCATGTGGTGATTTATGATAATAATTGGATTTCGTCATGTTTATTGTAACCACGGAGTTGACTTTATCCCTTAATCAGCATAGAGGTCTCCTGAATTCCCTCCACAGTTCTCACAGTGGCTTCCGTCAATTTTCAATGTATCATAGAGGTGATAATGTTCCCTTTGCGGAATGAAGATTTCTGTCAAGTACGTTGTAACCCCAGAGTCTTATGCCTCCTTACTCTATGGAAATCGCATAGGTGGCCTTTTATTTTCCCCAAATGTGGTGCTAATGGGATCTGTGAAATTCGCGGTGTTGAAGTGATTCACGAAGGTTCTTTGCAAAGCAATCCCTTTGGAATTGGTGTGGTATATTCATATTTTTTCTCTATAAACATTTTGGCACCAACAAATTCCACCCCTAAAAATGGATCCAAGGAGAAAATAAGGGTTAAAGTTTGTGGGTAGATTGCTAATATTTTTAGGCTAATATAAAAGCAAGCACGCGAAGTAGGGCTGCGATGAGGATATACCATGCGTGGGTTGAGAATGCCACAAAATTCTTCACAACGAGGTGTTTTGTGAATATTGGAGTTCATATCCTATAAATAGATAAGGATAACCCCTTTTGTCCTGATATATCTTTGCA
This sequence comes from Viscum album, assembly GCA_963277665.1. Taxonomy (NCBI): domain Eukaryota; kingdom Viridiplantae; phylum Streptophyta; class Magnoliopsida; order Santalales; family Viscaceae; genus Viscum; species Viscum album. Next base: position 1,538,684,941 of record OY728135.1, on the reverse strand, counting down.
ATTTTTGTGATTGGATCTCAATTCTTGAAGCTCAGCACGCTCTATGATCATTTTTTGTATATCCTGCCCTTTTTTTCTATGAGGCGCACAATGAGTCTTCAGGCTCTGCGAATGTGCACTCCATAGCTTGTTCCTACAAGATCTATAAGGAGGGATCTGCAACCTGTCTCAATGACAAAGCTTCGTGAACGAGCACTGTGATCCAGAACAAAAAAATTTAAAATTTTGAGATGGAATGGCTCACCAAGCAGCTACCAGGGGGGTCCCTACAGATGCTTCCCAAAGGGTAGAGATGGATGATAACCTGGGCATCGAGGAATGCGTGTGGAGTCATTCGAACCACAAATCTCTGGTAGATCTAGTTTCAGACAGCCATAAGAGCTTCACCTATGTAAAATAATACCTCTATATGGCATTAGTTTGAGGTATGATGTTCTTCTTCATGAAGAAAATAGGGATGTGCCATCCAATTGGTTCAGGAGTATGACATGCCAGCGCCAGGGGTTCAGGGCGGACGATAGTCATACTTAGGAGGATCATACACCCTTCAAATCAGACTACTTGTACAATATTGTAAAGAAGGTTTATAGGAAGTTGTTTTAGCCAGAGGTATCTCCCCCACAATACCACACCATTTTGAAGGCGGCCTTAGGGAACCCGTAGAAGGGGTGGACTGATGAGTAGGATCTATGTGAGGGTGACAATTTCACAGATGACTGGTGTAGGGTCCTCAAAAATCCGCAAAGGAGAATGATAATTTCCTTTAATCCAAGAGAGGATTCTACCCAATTTCCCTAAAGGGATTGGACAAAAATGTGGAGAAGTTGGTACAAGACAAACCGGTCCGCGGACCGGTCCAATATTAACGGTACGTGGCCGGTTCCGTGAAGCGACCCCCTCCATGGACCACTGCCGTTCGCGGAACAGAGGCGGGGACCCTTCGTGGGCACGAAGTAGGACGGGCTCCAGGCTAGTCCACTAACATGAACCACCCCAAATGCAAACCGTGTCAGTCGGTCCATGCCACATACGCTGTCGTTCGCGGAAAAGATGCGGAACTCTGCGCGGCAGCGAAGCACTCCCAGAACTAGTTTTGTTTGCGAGGAAGGTGCGTTCAATGCCCCCGCAAGTTGAGGATTGACCAAGTCATCCGTAAAATGGGTTTCCGGTCATGGGCCTCTGCAAAATGTGCCACACGACCACAGATACATCTCTTTCCCCACTCTATAAAAGTAGATCGAGTGGGAGAAGAGAGAGATTGATCAGAGACGAGTGGAAGGATTTTAGAGGAAGGAGCTTAGGATTTCGCAAACAGTGAAGTTCAAATTTGCGAACCAGAATAGGTATAAAGATGGAAATGAATTAATAAGGAACTGAAAACACATAACAATTTGGTGAACCATGAACTTAAAATAAAAAAAGAACACCACGTACCATGGCCCCTCCGCAAATGCACTCCCCGCAGATCGGGGAGTTTATGCCCCTTTTTCGATATGATGTACTGCGTAGCACCCTCCTACGCGGGCGAAGCCCTAACTGATGAACCCCCGACCAATGGCGCCCCGGGCTACTGCCGCTCGCGGGAACTCCACCGCGTACCAACCTGGTACGCGGGCCAAACCGGAAGTCACGTACCACCCTGGTACGCGAGATGCCTCTTAGTCCGCATACCACCCTGGTACACAGATGGCCTCTCTGGCTGTGTAGCACCCCCCTATGGGAATTGTTCCACTCCTTATACACCCAGGTGGCCCTCCAAGTCTTTCGATGTTCCCATTCTCTGAGTCAGAGAAAATCCTTCCAATCCGGCCTGATCCTTCGCAACCCCCTCATTGGCCTATTCATTGGCCCCGAGCCAAGGCCTCCACCGAAGCCACCGAACCCATATGATGAAACCTTCAGGCAGATCAGAACGCCTCCTTGAGTTCACATACGCATGGTAAGTGAGGGAAAAGGGGTCTCTCCGGCCCTTGAGCGGATTCCTGAAGCGTTCTTGGGTTCACATTCCCACTGTAATGCAGGGTCTGAGCCCGAAGTCCCCTTTCTTCCTCTCCACTCACCATATTAAGGTACCCCGCTTCCATTTCCCTTCAACTCCAGTGGTGGTCACTTCTCCTCTCTTCTGGGAGTGAACAGGGCAGCCTCCTTAGTGTAAGCCCCTAGCCTTTCTTGCGGGAGGTAGCACCCATGCACCTCTGGACTTCCCCGATGCGATGAACCAAGAGGGGAGATGGGCACAGGGGTACCCTCTCCCTATTCCTCTGGGATTTGTGACCATAGGGCCTCCATTATGGAGTAAGCCCAGACTTCTCAGGCCTCCCTATGCGTAAGCCCCACTTTTCTTCCCACAGACGCACCTTTCACGACGTGATCGTCAGGTCTCTGCTGCCACTTGTTTCACACACACTGAGGATGACTCACATGGGATTAGAGTAAGCATCGAACTTGACCCCAAACTCTTGTAAAATATGAGGACTTTGATCCATGTGAAGGAATGGTATGTAGGAATCCTCCATGAGGTCCAAGCCCATCATCCATTGGACCCCCGGTCCACCTTCACTTTGGTTCATCCTTCATCCCTCATGACGTTAAACTGTGCTCCCGAACTATGTGGACATTTATCCCTGTCTCCTAGGCGGGGTAGATTGGAAGCCTCTCTAAGGTTAAATCCCAACAATCAATCATTAAGACCCCCTTTACATCAGTTTACCAACATCTTGGGCCACCTCAAAGTGTAATCCCCATCCCAAACCGAACTACAAGGATTCTGATCACTCTCACAGGGATACGTAGGATGACCGTATTACGGGTTCGATCCGAACGCTGAAGACCTATCTGTCCTCCCTAGATGATAATAAACTCTAGATCTCCCAATTATGAGGCTTCAAACCAGTGCCATCTCAGTGAGTCCAAAGTCCTCAGTTTCATTAACCCAATGAGGGATGATAAACCTCGGGCCTAAATGATTCTGAATCCCTGTGTTCAGCTGACCATTGCCAACCGGGAGTAATATGTGGATACTATGCTTGGGTATAAACCAAATATTCTCAAACCTATGAACATGTCTTAAATCTATAGGAGAGTCTCAGAACAAGCAATAATTCCCCTCCTAAAAGGGTGCGATGAACGCGACTTCCCATCCTCTCGACCAATGTGAGTTCTTAAGCATCGTTGGCCAAATCACCCAGCAAAATCCTGCCTTTTGAAAGCAGGTCCATGTGTTGTTGGATATGCAACCATTGGGAATTTCTATATGAAGACCGATATACCCAACCCTAGCGATTGAGCGAAGCTCAGCCCTCCATGAGATCGACTGTCGGGTGCGTCGGTCCACTCCATTTGATTCGTTAGGAAACAAAAAATGGTGAACCCGGCGTGAATCTTTAACCATGTATGACAGATTTAACCTAATCTCACTCTATGCCCCCTTATACTCATAAGAAGGTCCAAGAAAGGTCATTAATTACACATGAGATCATGAGATGCTGATTCTACAGGTTTGCGGTTGGTATTTGTTAAAATATTTTACAGGTACCAATCAAAACTCCCTTCGATCCAATGGTATCACAGAAGAACTCGCAGGAGTTCACTTCAAACAACACAATGACCAAAAATACACACCAACGAAGGACCCATCACCTACCCAGTGTCTTCAACGCTGGGTCTCGGATGCGTTGATCCATGAGTACCACTTAAATGGTACTCTCCCGACGATGGATGCCGCCATGCACGCCCTCCAATCTGCCAAGACTCGCTGGTCACCTACCCAACAGCTGCCGCGAAAGAAAATACAGACGGCTCCCATTGCCATCTCAATCCGTTTCAAAAGTATATCCCTGGAATGAGACAACGCATACCTCCCCTACCTTAGGGAGTTGGATAAGGTCGACACTGAGGACTTCATCCGCGCTGAATGGGGGTTCCTCTCTAAGGCCCCCACCAGAAGACGTCGTCGCGGTCACACTGCGACTCAACATCCTCATGCTAAGGAGGATGTCACCCCGAGGATCCAGGCCCCTCGAACTGCCCGATGAGGGCGGAAAACATAAAACTAGGGACCAATCATCACCCTTGTCCCTAAAGAAGAGCTCTGCTGCCCAATCATGGAGACGTACTGTGAGCAGGCACATACACCTATCCACTCCTCCAAATCCCGCCATCAAAATATGGCGGCATTATATGAGTAGGCGCGTATCCCCATTGAGCTCTATCATGCTCATCACTCACACAGGACGAAACCTACATGGTAGGCACCTCTCCCTGCCCAGAGTCATGAAGCCCACCAACCAGATGTGGTTTAGACCGAGCGCCTGTAGGACCATCTCTTAGTAGATGCTCCTGATGCCTACCATCCCGATATGGTGGCGCTCAACAAAGCCCGCCATCCAATTGTGGAAACAATTAACAGGCGGGAACGTATCCCTGCCAACAAAGGCCACCGACTCGATATAGTGTGGAACCAACATATGTAGGGCCAGCTCTCTATGGATGCAAGTAATGCATGCCATCCTGATGAGGTCGCAAACAGAGAGATAAACTTGTATATCCCAACATAGGGGAAGATTAGTTCACCTGCCCCGACACACGAAAATTGTCAGTACTCCCTGACCACTGGAGGACCAGAGTAGGATATTCCTACTTTGATACTGGAATGGCCCTTCATACCCGTTCCAGCCAAAGATGTCTCTCTGTATATCCTAGAAATGATGGAGGAGCAGGTATCGATCCCAGATCATATCTTGCAATCTTTCCAGAATGTAATTGCATCAGCGGCAACAACAAGGACTCGAGCCCGTGAGCCCATCTCCCCAATTGAGGTGACTCATCTAAGAGACGAGATAGCCACGTCGAAGCAGATCTGCATCCCTGCTTCCTCCCAGGAGGGTTGTCGGCCATATTTCGCAACGCAAGGGCAACCAGATCAAGCATCTTCACTCGTTCCAACTGGGGGACACCCGTCCATCATGGTGGATGCTCTATAGTAGACATATATCCCAGCTAAAAGTTAAGATGTTCGTCGGAATATCCCGAAAACATCACGGGACCCAATTGAAAGGTACCCAAAGGTGAATGCTGTTATCAACAGCAGACAATCCCCACTACCCACAAGAAAGTGCCCCAAACGCACCAAAGGTAGCCGAAAAATAAAGAGCGGGTTCACGACTTCGCTCTACTGGAAGCTGGGGTTCCCAATGCCGCTAAGCACATATCGAAGGCTCAGAACCCTACCCACCCATTACCATATTATGGTAGTGGATGTAGCGGTTGTGAAGGTTCTACCCACAATGTCACTACCAGCATCTCTGAAAGTCCCCTCCAGAGCACCCGTGGGGGCCTCCCCTATGGGAATATAACGATCGATCATGAGAGCTTCTCTTTTATTGCAAGTCATGGTATCCCTTCATGTGACCATAATATTGAGCAGTAAGAAGGCCCTCCACTTGTTGCGGTCCACCCTGAAGGTCCTCCCCGGGGTATACACTGCAAACACTCTCTGTGCAGTGGGACCACAGGTTATGATAGTAGTCCTCGCTATCATAGTCGCAACTACAGAGGCCCTCCCCACAGTGACGTCTCATCACGACAAGAAGGACCTCCCCTTGTCGTGGCCTGCCTTAAAGGTCCTCCACAGGGGTTACGTTGCAATAACACTCCATGCATCCAGGAATTAGATCACGATGGTAGTCCTCGCCACCTCGATAATGGAGGTCCTCCCCGTAGAGACATCAAGCAACAAGAAGTCCCTACCCTCATTGCGATACATTCTAAAGGCCCTCCCTAGGGTGTACCATGCAGACATTCTCCCTACGGCCACTGTGATGGTAGTCCACACCACCACGGACGCCATTGCTAAGGTCCTCCCCGCGATGGCCCCAAGCAACAAGAAGGTCCTTCCATTGTTGCAGTGTATCTTGAAGGTCCTCCCTAGGATACAAATCAAATGTCAAACCATGATAGTCATCCCCACCATGATGGCAGTTGTTGTGAAGGCCCTCCCCGTAACAGTTCTACGCATCCAGAAGGTCCTCCCCTCACTGAGACATGCCTTTGAGGTCCTCCCCAGGGTATGCACATCAAAAGTCCTCTATGCAGTGAGGCATCCAGCTATAATGGAAGCCCTCAACATTAAGAAATGGATAGAGGAGGCCCTCCCCTCCTAGATGCCAATAAATGAGAAGTCCCTCCCCACATTGCAGTACATTCTGAATTCCCTCCCCAGGGTGTACCCCATAGGTTCTCTCCCTGTGGTAGTTGTAATGGTAGTCCTTTCCATTTCGGCCACCATTGTGGAGGTCCTCCCCACAGTGACATATAATATCGATAAGAAGGTATCCCCCCTGCTGAATAAAGCACAGAAAAGCCCTCATATGTCGAGGCACTCAGAAGGACGAGATCAAGCATGTCCGATTCCCAACTGGTCGCTAACGACACACTTATTCAATCAAGAGATGGTCTGGGGCCACATTCATCTTCTGAACCACCTCAGTATAGCCCACATGATAATTAAACACCTACCGGCCCCATTTCCTCTGACCACACAATCAGTGAGCATCTCAGTTGGGCCGACCAGGTAGAGGAATCGCTAGCGGAGGAGTATGCCGACATGTTGCACCTGAGGAAATGACTCGCCAGAGATGATATCCCAATAATGTTTTGGCCCACGACCACCTCTAAATTTGACATACCTAGAAAGTTGTCAGAATAATGTGAACACGACATCCGCTCCAATATCTTGAAAATTCTCCACTGGCTGAAATCAAGCTTCCTGCCCTACGATGGGTATGTAGATAACATCAAGACCATACGAGACCTCACTAAAAGAAATATGGGTTTTTGATCCCCTTTACCTATAGCGACCGCCACTGGGGGTCACTACGTTTCCCTAAAAAAGGATTTCACGCCCCCGAACCCTCCCTCCTCTCGCAAAGACCCCCCGAACCCTTCCCCCCTCCCCGTCACCTGCGCCCTCCCTGTCGCCGCGCACCCTCTGCCGCCCTCCACCGCCCTCTACCGCCCTCCGCTGCCCCGCCCTCAGCCACCCCGAACCCTTCCCCCTCCCCGTCGCCCGTGCCCTCCCCGTCGCCGCACGCCCTCCCCGTCGTCCCGCCCTCCCCGTCGCCCCGCCCTCCGCCGCCCCGCCCTCCGCCGCCCCGCCTTCCGCCGCCCCGCCATCCGCCGCCCCGCCCTCCGCCGCCCCGCCCTCCGCCGCCCCGCCATCCGCCGCCCCGCCCTCCAGCCGGCCGCCCTCCGCCGTCCCCGCCCTCCGTCGGCCCCGCCCTCCGTCGGCCACCCTTCATCTTCCCTCCGCCCTCCAGCATCCATCCGGCTGCCCTCCGACCTCCCTCCACCAGCCCCACCCTCCTTCGGCCGCCCTCCGGCCGCCCTCCGCCCTCCGGCCTCCCTTCTCCCTCCGGCTCCGGCCGCCCTCCAGCCACCCTCTGGCCTTTTTGTTTGATTTACAACTGTACAAGTTTGATTTTTTTTAAAAAACAATCCAATTTATCATTTGGACACTTTGGACAGTCCCCTTACTAATGTTTTCCATGACTGCAGGCATGCCAGGGGAAGAGGCAGAAGATCCACATCATCCATCTAAGGCATCTACGTCTCAGGTTCGAGGTATGTTGGAATTTCATTGTCTCTATTTTTTATGTAATTAATAAACACATATATATATATATATATTTATAACATCTGTCAATTTTTATATAAAATTGTTTTCAACCAGATCAGACTCGACTGCTTCTTTCTCTCGCAGGAGAGGCCCTGGTCATGGCATATTATCATAGAATTCCGACACGACTTTTGATGTTTCATTTGATGAGGTATTTCATCCTATGGGATGGAATACCCCTGAATTTATTCGTCAGTTGGGTCATATCATATGTGATCCAAATCGATTTCCATTGACCACGCGTGACTGGACTTCTATCCCTCAGGACACATTAGATCGTCTTTGGAGGGAGGTTCAGGTAAGAAGACCATTTTACTTTATTCCCTATGTATAAACAACAATAACATATGTGATTTTTTTAATAGAAAAATTTGAAAGTATGTCCCGATGAGTTTAGCCAGTGTGTATGAGAAAATGTCGTAAGATGTGGAAAGACTATAAAGGCAAAGTCCAGAGGGACCACTGGGTACCAAATGTGGGTTCCCCAGACATTCTGGAAAAAGTCTCGAGAGGTGTTCTCCCGACTCAGTGGTGTGATTTAGTTGCATATTGGTCTACTGAGGGTGTTGCGGTTTGTATATTTATTTTGGTATATATATTTTCAAGAATGCGTGATTTGTTTGATATTTGAATGAATTGAATGTAGGAGGTATCAACATGCCATTCTGAGAATCGAGCGTTGTAGGGACCACCTCACAGGCCCGGGACTCGTCACGTGTCTCAGATCCGACATGAGGTATTTATTATTCATTTTTTAATTTTTTTAATTAATATGGTTTTGTGTTTATATTCTATTCATATATAGTTGTGGGAGCAAGGTGAGCCAACTGATAAAATGTCGGTGTGGATGAGGACTCGTGATCGCAATGATCCAGAGTCTGCAGCATTGATAGTAAGTGCTTGTACTCATTACCAATACTTACATAAAATCTGTATATTAATATATGTATATATATTTAAATATTACAGAGGCTCAATTTGAAGCTGAATTAGAACATCTGCCAGAGGACCAGCGACAACTTCCCATGCGAAGGGATGAGATCTTTCATCGCATCATTGGTCAAGAAGGGCATGGATATAGTTTGACCTATGGAACAGGGATTCCTCATTCTGTAGTGTCACGTGCTGCGGTTGTCGGTCCTGCTGTTGATCAGATGACACATCAGTTGTCAGATTTTGAGGCACGGCTGTGGGCTTCCGAGGAGACAAATGCGCAATTGGCTTCTGAGGTTAGAGCACTGTGGGAATATGTGCGTCTAGGTGATGATGCAGGGGATCACACGACGCAGGTTTATACTATATTTATTTATTTAATTTAAATTATTTTTGTTTTGAAAATATTCATAATGTTTATTTGTTGTAGACCCCTGGCCCACCGGATGGAGGTCAGTGATGAACATGCATGACGCATCATATTCACAAGGTTTGTTTCTGCTTTTAATGGCGGGGTAGTTATTGATATTTATGTTGGGTTTCTAGTGAGTTGTTTTGTGATTTAGGGGTATCATGTGTGTTTTGACCTCATGCAATGTTTGTGTGCACGAATTGACCATAAAATTGATTATTGATTTGGATATTTTTTGTTCATTTAATTTTCAATGTTTATAATTGCATGTTCTGTAATATTTTTGAAAAAAAACACGTGATTCCTAATATAAATCATTAAACCTGTTTTTGATGAATGAGTTGAGTTCACTATTTGTAGTCCCCGGCCTACCCCAGACAGCCCTACCCGCACTCCGGACAGCCCTCCACGCACCCCAGACAGCCCCCCCCCCCCCCCCCAAGATAGCCCCCCGCACCCCGGAAAGCCTTCCCCTCACTCCGGACAGCCATCCCAGCACCCCAGACAGCCCTCCCGCACCCCGGACAGCCTTCCCCGCACTCCGGACAGCCCTCCCCACACCTCAGACAACCCTTCTTCACCACATACAGCCCTCCCGCACTCCGGACAGCCTTCCCCGCACTCCGGACAGCCCTCCTGCACCCCGGACAGCCCTCCCGCACGCCCGACAGCCCTCCCCACACCCCCGGACATCCCTCCCCGCACCCCGGACAGCCCTCCTGCACCCCGGACAGCCTTCCCCGCACTCCAGACAGCCCTCCCCCCACCCCGAACAGCCCTCCCGCACCACGGACAGCCGTCCCCGCACTCCGCACAGCCCTCCCCGCACCCCGGACAGCACTCCCGCACCAAGGACAGTCGTCCCCGCACTCCAGACAGCCCTCCCCGCACCCCGAACATCCCTCCCGCACCCCGGACAGCCCTCCCTCACCCCGGACAGCTCTCCCGCACCCCGGACAACCCTCCCCGCACCCCAGACATGCCCCCCCGAACAGCCCCCCCCCCCCCCCCCCCCCGCACCCCAGACAGCCCTCCCGCACCCCGGACAGCCCTCCCCGCACCCCGGACAGCCCTCCCGCACCCCAGACAGCCCTCCTACACCCCGGAAATCCGTCCCGCACTCCGGACACCCTCCTGCACCCCGAACAGCCCTCTCGCACTCCGGAAAGCCCTCCCCGCACCCTGGACAACCCTCCCCGCACCCCGGACATCCCCCCCGCACCCCGGACAGCAGTCCCCGCACTCCGGACAGCCCTGCCCACACCCCGGACAGCCCTCCGGCACCCCGGACAGCCCTCCCCGCACTCCGTACAGCCCTCCCCGCACCTCGGACAGCCCTCCCGCACCCTGGACAGCCTTCCCCGCACCCCGGACAGCCCTCCCCGCACTCCGGACAGCCCTCCCCGTACCCCAGAAATCCCTCCCGCACCCCGGACAGCCCTCCCCGCACCCCGGACAGCCCTCCCGCACACTGGACATCACTCCTGCACCCCGAACAACCCTCCCGCACCCCGGACAACTGTCCCCGCACTCCGGACAGCCCTCCCGCACCCCGGACTGCCCTCCCCGCACCCCGGACACCCCTCCCCACACACAGACATGCCCCCCCCCCCGCCCCGGACAGCCCCGCACCCCAGACAGCCCTCCCTGCACTCCGAACAGCCCTCCCCGCACCCCGGGCAGCCCTCCCGCACCCCGGACAGCCCGTCCCCGCACTCCGGACATCCCTCCCCGCACCCCAGACATTCCACCCCCACCCCAGACAGCCCCCCCCCCCCGCACTCCGAACGTCCCTCCTCGCACTCCGGACAGCCCTCCCCCCACCCCGGATAGCCCCCCCCCCCCACCCCGGACAGCCCCCCCGCACCCCGGTGTCATAAAACACCAAAAATGGCGTGAGGCGGTCGTATTCGGAGAAAACGTGCTCCGAATGACCTGAAACCACTCGAAAACATTAGTAATATTATTCGTAATTTGTAGGAGGAGACGACGCGCCCGTCGGACGTGCGGTGCGCGCGGTACGACCGATTGTGTCGTTTTCAGCAGGTCGGCGCGCGCTAAAACGATGCGTTGGGGGGTCAAAACTACCCGAACGGCCTCATAATGCCATGCAACAGTATGACATCAGCCGTTGTGTGATTTTTGAATTGGTCGGGCAGATGGCACGTCAATCAGATGTGTCGTTTGACCGCGGTGACCGGAAACGCGTTTCCGGTGTCATAAAACACCAAAAACAGCGTGAGATGGTCGAATTCGGATCAAACGTGCTCCGAATGACCTGAAACAACATGAAAACATTAGGAATATTATTCTTGATGTGTAGGAGGAGACGACGCGCCCATCGGACGTGCGGTGCGTGAGGTACGTCAGATTGTGTCGTTTTCAGCCGGTCGACCCGCGCTAAAACGGCGCGTTGGGGGGTCAAAACCACCCGAACGACCTCAGAATGCCATGAAACCGTACGACATTAGATGTTATGTTATTTTTAAAATGTTTGGGTAGACAACACATCAATCGGAAATGTCGTTTGACCGCGGTGACTGGAAACTCGTTTCTGGTGTCATAAAACACCAAAAACGGCGTGAGACGATCAAATTCAGAGCAAACGTGCTCCGAATGACCTGAAACCACACGAAAACATTAGGAATATTATTTGTGACATGTAGGAGGAGACGATGTGCCCATCAGATGTGCGGTGCACGCGGTACAGCTGATTGTGTCATTTTTAGCAGGTCAGTGGGCGATAAAACGACGCGTTGGGGGGTCAAAACCACCCGAATGACCTCAGAATGCCATGAAACCATACGACATTAAGCATTGTGTGATTTTTGAAATGCTCGGGCAGACGACACGTCAATCAGAGGTGTCGTTTGGCCGCGGTGACCAAAAATGCGTTTTCGGTGTCATAAAACACCAAAAACGGTGTGAGACGGTTGAATTCGAAGCAAACGTGCTCCGAATGACCTGAAATGATAGAATTTATTAAATTGGGGGTTTTAAATTATTATAGCACCATGATTTGATGTCAGATTTAATTTTATTATATGTATATAATAACTGAATAATTATGTTCAATTTACGTGTGTTTTTTTATTGTTTTTTGTCTTATTGTAGGTTTATTGAAGCAGAAGATTGAAATAGATGGATCTGCTTGGATCGTTGAAGCATGTTTATCGTTTATGATGATCTTGATGTTTATGCTGTTTGAAATTTTTTTCCATTGTTTATGACTGTTACCCTGTTTTATCTCTGATTTTGCACCGTGAAGAAAAAAAACACAACTCGTACATTTCATTAAAAAAATGAAAAATATTTTATTTAATATTATATATATATATATTTCTTTAATATATATATATATATTAAAATATTTAAATAATATTATATATATATATATATATTTAAAATATTTTATTTAATATTATATATATAAATATTTTATTTAATATATATATATATATATTTATTATTTAATAAATATATATATATATATATACTTATTTCAGTATGAATTTTTTTTTAAAAAAAAATTCCCAGTGTAGCGACCGCCTGGTGGTCGCTTAAGGCAGGTATTTCGGCCACCTATAGCTACCGCCATTGGCGGTCGCTATTGGCCTACAACGATGAAGCTGAAGCGACCGCCAATGGTGGTCGTCGTGCGGTCTCTATAGGCCTATAGCGACCGCCAATGGCGGTCGCTAATGCCCGATTTTTTAGTAGTGCCTCCTGCATCACATCGACCTGGAAGCTCTTCATACAGTGCGACAATCACGACTTGAGAGGCGTAAAGGAAACAAGTAGTTAGTTTGCCTCCATGCACTGCACCAGCTGCACCGCCTCATTGGCGACGCTCTAATGGGAGTCCATATCAGAGGATGGGGAGAACATGGAGCTCTGCATTTCACTCCCCTCCCCACCCAGAAGAACCCATTCAGTGTAGTATCTTGCAACTTCATCACGACAAGACATCGATCGAGTGGTCTCCCTGTTCAGGAAAGGTGTCACACCCAGTAGAGACAGGCCTTGAGTATATCCTAGAATCCTCAGGCCCGACAGGAAAAATCCATTCACGAACTCCTGAATTAGACCACCGAAAGCATAAAACAGGCCTCTCTCTTGAGAGATGCCAATAAGCAATCATTTCTTGCGTCTCTTTAGGGGATTGATTCACAAGTGAACTCGGCATCAAATCCAGTTCACCCCTGAATGGGGGCATGCAAGATCAGGCAAGTAGTGATGGAAGCAACCGCTATCGCAATCCAGGGTCAACCCCATCCTGTAGGGATGGGGTCATTTTTAATGACAAATGCCCCCATAAGACCAATAAAAATGGGAAAAGACTCAACATCCATGGAACAGAGCCAGTCCCAGCCCTCAGGGCTGGAGGAATTTTTACCACCATAACAAAAACCTCCCCCATGAGAATCAATATTTTCTCATCTAGGGAGGACAATCAGAAGAGGAAGTTCCTGCCCTATCTCGTCCTTTGAATCACCATCCCCTTCAAGAGGGAGGCGTACCATAAGGTCACATCAAGGAACTCTCCGCTTCACCCTTCGTCAAGGAGTCTGAAAGCAATCCAGGGACAGGAAGGGGAGGAATAGTAAAAGGCATGGGAGATCCTCTTCCTACTTGGAAGATGACATCTCCTCCACCCCGCGATATGCATCCATCAAAGCTATAGAGGCTAACCCCACGGGTGACACCAGAGATGATGAAAATCCGGATGGATCGGGAGACGATGGTTCCGGTCAGGCTGTGACTCACAACGAACCATCATGTGTGCACACCTAGAACCAAAGGGCCGCCCTAAATATGGCCTCCCTTCTAGATAACCCTCCTCTGATTACCCTACGAGCATCCAAAAAGGATAAAAACAGAGGACCAGTTACCCTTAACCCGCCTCCTTCTCACAATAAAAACAAGCCACTTACGCTCGAAGAGAGATTCACTCGACAGGAGGAGGAAATGAAAGAATTGAGGCAGATTAACGCTGAGCTACTCTAGAGGAACCATCTTATTGAAAGCGCTTCCCAAGAAGAGCCACATTTTGCGCTCCCAGAAAGTGCACCTCAAGGACAAAGGTTTTCCCTGGCAGATGAAGCATGGTCAGGGCCCCGCCAATGAGGCACTTGGTCCATCCAACTACCTGAACATGGAGTTGGGTGAATACCAAGACTTCCCTCCACTCAGGAAGAAACCAGAGTGAGTACGTCTGAACCCTCCGAAGGTGTCACAAATGGCATACGCACCCTTGGTGTCGGCTAATCTGGATCTTTAGGAAATGCCTCGAGTTACACCCACCCAAGACCGGGCCCAATAGGATGTAAACCAGGGACTCGCCCACACCATCAAGGCACTGACAACTCGATTGGAAGCAATGGATGGTCGACACGCTCTGATACAGCCAGAGCGAAAGCCCTACCCAGATTGGGTGAGCAACATGCCACCTACACCCAATTTTGGGAGCCCTGTATTCCTTATTTTCAATAGATCAGGCGATCTAGAACATCATTTGATGCACTATGCGCCTTATTGTGACCCTATGATGCGAACTATGGAACAACAAGAAGCAGTGAAACTCTGATTCTTTGTACAGACCTTTCAAGAATCTGCCTTCATTTGGTATATGAGTCTGCCAGCCCAGTCAATAAAAAGGTGGGAAGAACTTCGGCAGCAGTTCCTGTTCCACATCAGCTCAACGTTTCCTAAAACAACGGTCAGCGACCTCATGAATTGCAAGAAGAGGGAGAACGAGAGGGTCTCATATTTCATGTCCAGATGGAAAGGTCTGACCTACTCTCTGAATAGGACGATTCCTCAAGATGAGATTCTTTCCATATGCATCAATATTATTCGAGATGAGCTGTGAACACCGTTCATACCAGTGGAGTGCACCACTGGATTCCGCCATCTCTTTCCCATCGCCTAGAGAATTGAGGACACCCTACAACAGACTAATCTGAACTCCCAAATATCCTCACAGGCTCCTCCAAAAGGAGCAGCTAGAGATAAAGCGTCCTCTATCATGCTCAAGCCAGCCCCTGCGCCTTCTCCACCACTCAGGCCTCCACCAAGTCGTCAAGGCCCCCCTGTATATCAGTGGCCACATCTACCCAAGTGAGACGATTAGAGGGGATCGAAGCGGAACCAGTTTGAGGAAAAGAGACACAAAGTATACTCGTTCCAAGAGGACCAAGTCCATGGCTATTTCATCACCTCCATGAATTGCAACTGGATCCGCATCCCGGAGCCAAGGAAGCCTGAAGAAGTCGGACGTCATGACCGCCCGGATTACTGTCCCTACCATCAAATGTTAGGGAACAGTATCCATGAATGATTCGTCTTCAAAGTCCTCCAGAAAAGGATGGTAGACTCCGGGAAGGTCGAACTGGGACCACCCCCAGCACATGTGACGTATATTTCTACCACTGACTACAATAAAGGGGAGGAGTGGCAGGAAGTCACCAGCAAGAGGGGGCAGAAATTTGATGACTGGATGACTCAGAAGACTATCATCTGAGCTTAGGGAATACTCCGAGCTCAATTACAGCAGCCTTTGTTGCCGCCAACAACCCCTAATGCCGCACAACCGATAATACCGGCTTCAAAACCCTCCATGAGCTGATCATCCAGGCGTAATATAAAAGGTAGGAGACAAGAGCAATAGGGGCGGTCCACAACGAGGCCATAGTTATCCCTGACACTGTCGGATTTTATGCCCCCAAACTTGGCGCCATGGGCACCGACCCACCAAACGGAACCATCAAGGACAACCGACTAGGTTGAACTGTCACAGGATGAGGAGCTAACATTTGGTTCCATCAACATCATTCTTCTAATGGAATCATTCCCTAACGAAGGGTATGGTTACGAACCTGAGTTCCCAACTCAAGGAGTTGGGAGGATGAATCGCAGAAGTAGGGGATACCAAGTGAGACGCAGTCGCGGACAAAACCAACCCTATGGTTTTACCCCAGCCCAAACTATTAATATCATGGAAACTAGAGGGATAGCCCTTCAACAGACTCAACAGGAGAAAGAATATCCCTCCACCTCCACAAGTGTCCACTCTAGCCCTTTCATTCTGCAGTACCTGTCAGAGGAGGAACAAGTGTCTAGCCTCCTGGTGCGTACAAACAGACCAACCGGGCCGAGTCCCCAAAACATGGTAACACCGTCAACCTCTAACCCCGCGGCCGGTCCTTCCTTGTCACATACTCCAGATCCCATGATACCTGCTAAAACTCTCCCGCCAGCAGAGAAGTGTCGACCGTTGGAGCAAAAGTACGATATCCTTAAGCAGCTGGCGGCAGTACCCGCCAAGCAGTCAATCCTGGATGCCCTAAGTTTGTTAGCAGATCTCAGGGAGGCACTTATTGAAGCCTTGCTCAGCCCCCAAGAGTTTCAAGCCGAGGTAGATACTACCGAGATTTACCGAATGGATACTGGCCTAGTTGAATGCAATGTGATGATTTCCTTCACTGATCAGGATAAAGATGCCATCATGCAAGGACATATCAAACCACTATATGTGTCCGGAAAACTAAATGATGTTGATATCCTCAAATTATTTATTTACAATAGCTCTGGAGTTAACCTACTCCCCCTATGAAGACTCTGCAAGTTGGGCTATAGCGAGGATGACCTAATCCACTCAGCCACAACTCTATTGGGTTACGAAAAGATTGAACAGAAGCCAATGGGATAAATCAAGCTAAAAACCCATTTTGTCAACCTTGTGGCCTACTCGGAATTCCTAGTGGTTCAGAAGAACACAACATTCAATGCTTTGTTTGGAAGTTCGTGGCTCCATAAGAACATGGTCGTTCCTTCATCCAACCACTAGTGTATGAAGTATTGCATAAATGGACAAAGTGGGACATTTCACACTGACAAGGCCCCTTTCGAGCTCTCTGAGTCACACTAAATTGACGTCGAGTTTTATGAGCAAAAGAAAAATAAGCCTTCGCTCGATGGTATTGACTGGATCCCCACTCCAAATGGTCTAGAAATAGTTCTTGATGACCCCCTCAGGCAGCTTGGCAGAGACTATGTAATGCCTATCAACCATGTTGAGAGCAAGGGTTCAAGCTCGGACACACACTCAGCTATCCTCATGACTTTAGCTATAACGGATGAGCGTGACAATGAGGAAACGACTGCTGACCCTCAATTTGGGGCGTATACTTGAGCGAGGATGCCCACAATGCCTCACCTCCGGACTCCCAAGAGGCCATGCCAAGAACTCTCCCCCTATTAGATCAAGATGATTAGAATATGGGGGGAATAGGAGGAGGAAGATCTCAGGGATTCACCTCCCGAATTTGAGGAAGGTATATCCACTACTGTGGATGAGCTCAGGGAAACAAAACTGGGTACCGAGGAAGACCCGAGGCCCACCCTCATTAGTACAAACATGTCTCATGGAGAGCATGAGGTATATACGTCCTTCCTGAAGCAACACCGGGATGTTTTAGCTTGGAATTACTCGGAAATTCTGGGACTCGATCCTGAAGTGGATACCCACCACTTAGGTCTTCTAGAAGACCACCGGGGCTATAAAAAAGCTGCCAGAAGAACACACCCCTCACATGTTGCCAAAATAGAGGCTGAAGTCGATAAGATTATTAAAGCAGGATTAATTCGGGAGGTCCAGAACCCCATATGGTTGGCCAAAATTTTTCCTGTCATGAAAAAGAATGGACAAATCCATGTCTGCATAGATTTAAGAGATCTCAATCGGAATTGTCCAAAAGATGACTTCCCGATCCCAAATACCGAGTTATTAATCGATGCAACGACCGGGTATGAGGCTCTATCATTCATGGATGGTTATTTTGGGTATAATCAGATCCATATGGTCTGAGAAGACGAATAATCCACTACCTTCAGAGCCCATTAATAAATATTCTATTATAGGGTCATGCACTTTGTTCTGAAGAACACTGAAACCACATATCAACGCGCCATGCATTGTATCTTTAAACAATTCCTAGGGAGATTAGTCGAATTCTACGTGGATAACTTCGTGGTCAAATCAAGACAGATCTCAGATCACCTGTCAGACCTTAAAACCGTCTTCAAAAAACTTTGAAAACATAGCCTGAAGATGAATCCATTAAAATGCACCTTCGGGGTTACCTCAGGGAAATTACTTGGCTTCGTCGTATGCCATCGTGGCATCGAAGTCAACCCTGAAAAGACAAAGGCTATACTTGGCCTGCCACCTCCCCACAATCTCACAGAGTTGAGAGGATTCCAAGGACACCTGTCCTACATTAGGCAGTTCATAGCCAACCTGGAGGGCAAATGTCTGCCCTTTACCTAGTTAATGAAAAAGGGGGTTACGTATAAGTGGACAGATGATTTCCAAGAGGCGTTCGAAATCCTAAATAAGTACCTCTTGAGCCTGCCAGTGCTTATGCCCCTGGTTGAAGGAATACCTCTCATCCTATACATGATGGCCCTAGACTAGTCACTGGGATCCTTCATCATGCAGAAAAATGATGTCGGCAGTGAAAACAGTCTTTATTACCTCAACTGAAAAATGATCGATGCTGAAACATGATACTCAAACATCGAGAAGATTTGTTTGACCTTGATCTTCTCAGTTCAAAAATTGCGACATTATCTGCAGCATCATGAAGTCCATTTTGTCTTACTTAGTAACCCGCTCAAGTACGTCCTTAGCCGCCCAATGCTGACCAGGTGCCTATATCGATGGGCAGTCATCCTGAAACAGTTTGAAATCCAGTTTATGCCTCAGAAAGCCATCAAAGTCTAGGCGTTAGCAGATTTTATGGCAGAGCACCCCTCGATAGGGACCACTGTACCAGACGTTGAGTTACCTGATGAAGACATCTTCTCGGTTCAAGAGGAGTTCGCAACATGGGAAATGTACTTCGACAGCGCATCCCAAAGCCCGATAAGGAAGAGGATGGAGGATCCCAAATTTAACAAGGTGGATTTGGGGATCATACTCGTGTCCCTAGAAAAGGTAGTTTTTTCATATTCCTTCCTCCTGTCCGAAGGATGTACAAACAATGAGGCGGAGTATCAAGCCCTCATTGCAGGCTTAGAGCTTGCACTCCAGGCAAAATTACAACACCTTAAGGTAAAAGGTGACTCAGAACTGGTCATCAAGCAAGTCAATTGTGACTATACTATCAAAAAGGAGGAGTTGATTCCCCTATTTGACCATGTTCGAGGGTTAATGGCAGAATTCTCCACAGAACCAATATTGACCTATATTCCACAGTGTCAGAATTCCTAGGATGATGCATTATCTAATGCAGCCACATCCCTAGCTAACCGAGACCGTGATGAACCAATTATCAGTACTCCTCATCATCGAATGGTCTTTCCATTTGTTTATACTAATACAAAAGAAATCAACAAAGTCAGTCCTATCCCTAAGCCATATGCTCCTACCACCGACTGGATGACCCCCATTTCAAACTACCTTCAAAGGGGAGAACTCCCATCAGACAGGGCTGAATGAGAGAAAATACGGAGAAGGGAAATAAACTTTGTCCTATATGGCGGTACGGGTCAACAAGAGGTCCTCTACAAACGAGGCGTCGATGGAGTCCACATCCGATGCATTGATGGAGAAGAAACCAATGCCATAATGAATGAAGTGCATGTCGAAGTATGTGGAGTACATCAGTTGGTGTCTAAGATTTCCCATAAGGTTCGAAGGATTGGGTACTATTGGCCCATAGTGGCGTGAGATTACGAGCAATTTACCAAAAAATGCCACTCATTCCAAATTCATGCCAACTTCATACCCCAACACCCAAAGTTACTTTATTAGGCTAAGTACTCCTGGCCATTTTCCATCTGGGGAATGGACGTCATGGGACCATATACTCCCACCACGACCAAACAACTGAAGTATATCCTCATAACAACCGACTTCTTTTCCAAATGGGCAGAAGCTATACCCCTTAAGGAAGTCGGGGCAAGAAACATTGGTAGATTTGTGAAAGAAAATATTTTCAATAGATTTGGAATCCCTCATACCATACAGACGGATAACGACACCAATTTCTACTCTGCTGAATTGGAGAAACTATACCAAGAATATGGTATCAAGGCTAACCACTCATCCTGCAACCATGCAGCGGCCAACAGTCAGATAGAGGATTTCAACAATAACCTATCCAACATTCTCCAGAAAATGGTGGACAAAGACAAGAAATCATGGCCAGATAAACTTTTTCATGCATTGTGGGCTTATCGAACCACAACCCGCACCGCTACTCAGGCTACTCCGTACTCATTAGTATACGGAACAGAAGCGGTCCTGCCCATTGATTTCCAATTTCCCTCACTCCGTGATGCCATTTGTGATCAATTATCCAATAATGAGAAATCAAAAAAACATCTAGGTGAATTGGAACAGCTAGATGAGAATCGATTGTACACATTGCACCATCTGGAAGTGTATCAGAACTGAATCACATGAGCCTTCAATAAAAAGGTCCATCTTCGGTCTTTCTTGGAAGGAGAATTGGTGTCGGTCCTATGGACCCCAATGATACCTGGAAAGAAACCTCCATATATGGAGCCCAAGTGGGAGGGACCATATGTTATACACAAGGTCTACTTCAATGGAGAATATTCCATGATCTCTATGGACGGGAAGTTCACTACCGCTCCTACGAATGCGACATTTTTGAAGAAGTATTTTGCATAACCAAAATCAATTTTCGTCTGAGCTGCAGGATGTTAAACTGCCAAGTTCCTTTCATCAAATTTGCAATATGTTAAACTACGAAGCCTCAATGGTCCAAACTCTATGACCCTAAACTAAGAGTACTCTGTCCTCACCGCTTGACGTTAAACTGCACGGATTTCAGAGAACTATGTACTGCTTGATTCCTACCTTTGTAGGATACGTAGCGATGCTAGGGTCCCACATCCTGACCCAGCCACCCCGGAATAAAATAAACAAAATTCCATCTCCCCCCCCCTCTACAGACCAACCCTGCACGGGGTGTATTATCATCTAAAGAACTACGTACGACTTGATTCCTGCCCTCGCAGGATACGTAGTGACGCCAGGATCCCCCATACTGGCCCAACCATCCCCAAATAAAGATAAAAAAATGCCATTTTCCCCTGTGTATGGATCAACCCTGCACGGGGTGTATTCATCATCCTTACCACATGATGTTAAACTACATGTATAAGAAGGATTAAAAAATTCCCTCTTCCCCCCGTGTACAGACCAACCCTTCATAGGGTGTACCCATTTTAGAGAACTACGTACGACTTGATTCCTGCCCTTGTAGGACAGGTAGTGATGCCAGGATCCCCCATCCTGGCCCAGGCATCGCCAAATGAAGCTAAAAATACCCTCCTTTCCCCCCGTGTAAGGAATAGACCTGCATAGGGTGTGTTCATCGTCCTTGTCGCATGACATTTAACTGCACGGATAAGAAAAATAAATATTCCCCATTCCCCCCATGTAAGGACCAGACCTGCATGGGGTGTACTCCAAAAAGAAGTACCTGTGGCTTGATTCCTGCCCTCGCATGATACGTAGCGATGCCGAGATCTTATCTCCTAGACCAGCATCCGAGAAAAGAATACACATGTATATATTCCTCTCGTCCTTTCTGTTGGGAACAAGTTGGATGGATAAGGATGTAAGAAATTTTTTCTGTTATAGAGTGTTGTCTTTTGTTGTCAAAAAGCTAAATCAATTCACTTGTAAAGAACTTGAAAATCGAACGATGCTTTGCTGATTTGTATTTTACAATCATCTCATGTTTGGGGAACTTGTGGTGTAAGCCGTATGAAGGATAAATAGAGTAAAGATGTGTTTTTGGAAAAACAAATTTCAACATCATAAATATCCAAAAAATGAAAAAGGAAAGAAGAAGGCGCACAAGTGCTGTACAGGCACACAAGTCATATTTCAAAAATAGCATTATTTCTGAAAAATGGAAAAGGAAATAAAGTGCCGCGCAGGTGTTGGTGTGCAGGTGCTGGCGTGCAGGTGGTGGTGCGCGGGTGGTGGCATGCAGGTGGTGGCGCACAGGAAGTGGCACATAGGTATGGGCGCGCAAGTATAGGTGTGTAGGTCTAGGTAGCGCAAGTCCTCAAAATTCCTATAAATAGAAGACTCACCTCCTCATTTCTTAAGGCTCAACACTTGAGAATTATCTTTAAGCTTTGGGCACGCATGTAGAGAGTTTGGAACTTAGGTTGATAGTTATTGGAAGAAGCACAGGTTAGGGGCGCGCATGTTGGAGGCCCGCAGGTGTTGGCGCACAGGCTGCACGAAGGCAGCACGTCTGAAGGGCAGTACGCAGGAAGAGGCGCGCAGGTTCCCGATGCCCAGGTCTTGGTCGTGCAGGTCAAAGAGGCGCGCAAGCTACTTTTCTCCAGGGGTTCCTCCTAGATTCTAGGTAGGAAAGAAGAATAAGAGGCGCGTAAGTATAAGGCACACAGTTATAGGTCACGCAGGTCCAAGTGGGCGCACATGCCGTTTTTTCCCAGGGGTTTCTGCCAGCTTTTGGGTAGGAAAGTGAAGCATTTCTTTAAAAGATTTGATTTGAATAATCTCATTAAGAAGCACTAATCCATTGTGTTACCCTATTTGTGCTAAAATGGAGCACACACACTATTGGATTGTTTTCAAAGTGCTGCACGAGTGTAAGGATAAATCCTACTCATTGTATTCCACATCAAAGGATTGTTTTCTAGTGGATTGTGTGGTACTTGATTGTTTCCGTACCATACTAAGGACATAGATACTCTTGTTGAGTAGTGAACCTTGTAAATCTTGTGTTCCTATGGTTGTGTGTGTTCAGTAGGGAAGAAACTCTTTAATAGGAGGTGAAGGTTGTATCAAAAAGGGGAAACTTAAAAAGAAAATGATATCACTAATTCACCCCTCCCCCTCTCAGTGATACTTGGATCCTAATTGGGAACTTCAATTGGTATCAGAGGGAATGGTTCCCTTCGTTTATTCTTTGTTGAAGTGGTTGAAGAGAAGTTGTGATGGAGAATCTAAATTGCTTGAATAGTAAGGGGATCCCAATTTTTGATGGAAAGAACTATCACATATGTAAGGATAGAATAATGCCTTATCTTATGTCTCTTGGATATGAAGTTCTTGAAAATACAATGGATGAATTTCCTGCTATTGATGACAAGGTTCCTCTTACTCATGTCGATAAGAAGAACCTTGATAATGATGGAAGAGCTAAAAATGCATTACTCTCATCTCTTTCTGAGAGTGAATTTCTAAGAGTGAAAGGTGTTTCTACAGCTAAAGGCATCTGGGATAATTTGAAGAACATCTATGAAGGAAATACAAAAGTGAAGAAAGAAAAACTAAAAATCTGGAGGCTGAAGTATGAAGACTTGAAAATGGGAGAATCTGAACTTGTTGGGGACTTATTTACCAGGATTAATGACATTGTCAGTATAATCAGATTTCTTGGTGAAACTTTGGAGGATTCTACAGTTGTATAAAATATATTGAGAATTATTCCAGACAAATTTGATGCTAAAGTGTCTTCATTGGATAATAGAGACCCTGAGACATTATCTCTGGATGACTTTCATATCACTCTCATTACTTATGAAATGAGAAGGTAGAAGACTATGAAGACCAAAACAAACGCAGATAGAGAAATGTCATTCAAGGATTCAAAGAGAGAGAAGTCAAAGAATACTCTTTTTAATGATGATGCTGGTGAATCCGATTATGAAGATGAGGTATGTAAAAATTTTGATGAAAGTTTATCCTTGTTTTCTAAAAATGTGAAAAGAGGTACATGGAAATACAAAGGGAAACTTCCCTTGAAATGTTTTGAATGTGGAGATCTCAATCACTTTGTGGCTAACTGTCCTCAAAATAATAAAGAAGAATACAATGATGATGATGAGGGACAACCAAGAAGGCCATGGAAGAATCAAACTGACAAAGATAAATATTTTTCAAAGGGTAAGGATAAAAACTTCTTAAAATAAAAAAGAAGAAACTTTTTATCTAGAGATGAAGAAGAAGATAGTGAAGATGAATCTGAGAAATCATCTACTAAGAAAGCTAGAGAGAATACCTTTATTGTATCAGTGAATAATGAAGATTACAGGAGCAACAGTTCTGAAGAAGAAGAAAATCAACTTGAATATCATTTGAAAGAAGATTTGAAAGAATGTTTGAGGAAGATCAGACGGCTTGAGAAGGGAAACAGAAAGTTGAAAAATGAAATTTTCACATTCAAAAATCAATAAAGTTTTCCTGAGGTGAAAATCTAGATGGAAAAAGAGATTGATGATCTGGAGAATTCTCTTGAGAATTCAAAGAATCATAATGATCACCTTGAAGTAAAGCTGAAAGAAAAAGAAGAATAGTTTAAACTGTTCCAACAGAAACTATATAAAACTAAAGAAATGAATGTCAGTTTCAAACATTCTATATCATAAGTTGGTGAATGTTCCAGTAAGAATGAACCAATGAAGGGTCCATAGAATTTACCTTCAAAAGTTGAGAGGAAATATGGAACTGGTTCTAATAGGAACAAAGTTGGAAAGGAGATGTATGTGACCAAAGTCAGTAATGCTGAAAACTTAGAAGAACATAAAAATACGGTGTCCAAAAATATTTCTACTACTTTTTGAACTGATAAGTTTGAACAGAAATCTGAGCTGAAAAGGAATGTTACAATTTAAAATAGAAAGGTTTATCGTTAGTAGAGTTCTATTAAGAAGGTTGTTGAGAATGATGTTCACAACTCCAGTCAGTATAGAAGTTTCAAAGGAAAATATTTATTCTATAGTTACTACTGGTATTGTAGTGGATTCAGACACACTACAAACATGTGTTGGTTTAATCAACAACATTACAACTATTCCAAATGTTTTGATAGAAAAAGACTGTGGGGGAGTCAATCTGTTCAAAATAGAAACACTCCAAATAAATTTCAGAAGATATCTGAGATGACTGGTGTGAAAGTTGAGAATAGGTTCCAATCACTGGAAACTGTTTGTGAAAGATGTGATCGACCTAGACATCTTGCCAAGGGCTGCCTTAGTGTGTTACCAGAGCAACAAAATATTCTTAATAATTCTCAAAAGACATAGTTTTTAAATTCTAAAAGGGATAGTTTTAATAAGTCCGAAAAGAAAGAGTGCATGGTTGCTGGCTATAACACATTGACTTGGCTAGGAAATTGTAGGAAGCACAACAGAAAGTGAAGGAAAATGAAGAAAAAAAACTCTTGTTGTCAAAATTGATTTGAAAGCTACAAAAGGATAACGTCCATGGATTCTTGATAGTGGATGTTCCTCTTATATGACAGGAGACTTAAATCTACTGAAGAATGTGAAAGACTTCAAAGAAAGAACAATGACATTTGAAAATGATGAATCTATAAGGATCAAAGGTGTCAGATTGGACATTATTGGAAAAGAAAAGATGAAATCCAAGAAAACATTATATGTTGATGGGCTAAAACATAATCTGTTAAGTGTGTCACAAATATGTGATTAGGGAAACAAAGTAATATTTAGAAAAGATGTATTTGTTGTAAAAAGTTAAAATGATGGAAATATAGTTACAAGAGGCCAATGTACAAGATAGAATCTATTCCAAGTTGGTGATGTGAAGAACTCTTGTTACATGAGTGTGGTGGATGAAAATAAATTATGGCATAAATGGATGGGGAACATGTGTTATAGAAATATGTGCAGGTTATCAAAGCGAGATAGTGTTTGGGATATGCCAGATTTATCAAGAGAAAGAGATTGGTGTTTCCCTATTTGTGAGAAAGGTAAGATTACTAATTCTATGCAAAAAAGAGTTTAAATTCACTCAAAAAGAACCTTGGAACTCATACACTCAGATATATGTGGAACAATGAGCAAGAAATCTTCCAATGGAGATAAGTATTTCATTACTTTCATTGATGACTTTACTCGCATTACTTGTGTTATGTACATGAGACATAAGTCAGATGCTCTGAAAATGTTTAAGAGTTTCAAAAGGAAAGCAGAGAAGGAATGTGGGTATTCAGTGAAGAAGTTGAGAACTGATAATGGTGGTGAGTATAAGAATGAAGAGTTTTAAAGTTATCTTGGGAAACATAGAATTCGACATGAGTTCAGTTCACTATACACGACTCAAAAAAATGGGGTGGCTGAAAGAAAGAATCGAAGTCTGGTGGAAATGGAGAGAACTATGTTACTTGAACATAGTCTTTCTAATTATTATTGGAGGAAATCCATGAGTACTGCTGTGTATATTCAGAACCAATTTTTCTATAGGCCAAACTCAGATATGACTCCATATGAAATGTTCTATGGAAAAACTCCAAGTCTGAAACACTTGAGAGTCTTTGGGAGTCCATGTATTATAAAGAAGACAGGTGGAAACCTGGGAATGTTTGAGCAAAGAGGAGATGAATTTTTTTTTCTTGGCTATGCTCTAAAAGGAAGAGGATATAGATGCCTCAATAAAGAAACAAGAATAATTATTGATTATTCAGATGTAAAAGTTGTTGAAAATGCTGAGAAAGAAAAGAAGTCTTATGTTGATGTCGAAGTCGAGCAGGGTAGAGAAGATTTTGTTAACAATTATGATAATGCTTCAGACTATGTTAATCCTACTCAAGAAGAGGAATCTGACTCAGAGATCTCAAGTGATGAGGATGGAGTTCAAACAACTCATCCTAGGTTGAGGAAGAAAATGGAGGCTCAAAACATTATTGGAGATAAAAATCAGAGGGGCCAAACAAGAAGAACAACACTTGCTATATCACATACTTCTATTTATTAAAAAGTTAAACCAAATGATGTAAATGAAGCATTTGAGCATCTACAATGGGTTCATTCTATTAATGAATACCTTGATCAGATAGAGAATAATGATATTTGGGAACTTGTACCCAAGCCGGACAACAAGAACATTATTGGTACAAAGTGGGTTTTCCAGAACAAGATGAATGAAGAAGGTAAAGTAATAAGAAACAAAGAAAGATTAGTTTTCAAAGGGTATTCAAAAATTGAAGGCATTAATTTTGATGAAACCTATTCTCCAGTGGAAAGATTAGTGATAATCAGAATCTTTCTTTCTATGCTGCACAACGAGTTTACAAAATCATTCAAATGGATGTAAAATCCACATTCTTGAATGGTGACCTTGACGAGGAAGTTTACATTGATCAACCTTGTGGATTTGTTATTGGAAAGGATGAAAGTTTTTTGTGCAGGTTGAAGAAGGCTTTATATGGGCTAAAAAATTCTCCGAGAGCATGGTATTCTAAATTAGATACTTTCTTAAAGAGGATGAACTTTAATAAAGGGAGAGTTGATAACAATCTATTCATCAAGGAATGTCAGGAGTTTTCACTGATCGTTATTGTTTATGTTGATGATATTATATTTGATGGAAATGATGAAAGATCATCTGAAAAATTTCCTAAGGTGATGAAGAAGTTATTTGAGATGTCCATGATGGGATAAATGAAGTACTTTCTTGGGCTACAAATTTCACAGAAGAAGAATCATGTTTTTCTATCTCAAGAAAAGTATGATAAGGAACTTTTGATGAAGTTTGGAATGGAAAATTTGAAACCATTTTCCACATGGATTTCAGTGGGAACCAAGTTGTCTAAAGATGGAGAAAGCAATGAAGTTGATTAGAAAGAGTTTCGAAAGCTGATTGGAAGTCTTTTGTATTTGACTACCTCAAGACCCAACATCGTCTATGCTGTCACTTTATGTGCAAGATTTCAGAGTGATCCTAAATAATCACATTTGATTGCTGGAAAAATAATTCTCAGATATATCAAAGGCACAACAAATTTTTGAATCAGGTATGATGAATATGGAAATATTGATCTATTCGGGTATTCTAATGCTGATTGGGTAGGAAATGTTGATGATCGAAGATCCACATCTGGTGGAGTTTTCTTTCTAGGGAAAATTTGTGTTAGTTGGAATACCAAGAAATAGAATTTAGTAACTCTTAGCATAGCTGAAGTTGAGTATGTTGCTGCTACTCAAGCTGCAACTCAACTAATCTGGATGAAGACTCAGCTAGAAGATCTACTTGTTGAAGTAAAGCTACCATTGTTATTGGGTTGTGATAATCAGAGTGCAATCGATCTTACAAGAAATATAGTACAACATTTTCATTCCAAACATATTGATATAAGATTACACTTCATCAAAGATCAGGTGGAGAAGAATGAATTGAGGCTGGATTATGTTCCTACATCTGAAAAAGTTGCTGATATATTCACAAAACCGTTTTCAAAGGAACCATTTGCAAAAATTGAGGTTGAACATGGGTGTGCAACCTCATTCTGATCAAGGTTAAGGTACGCGTTTCTTTCCCCTCTCTCATCTTACCTTTGGATAGTGTTGTCAAGGGGGATAATTGTTTCATAAATCAATCCTTATGGAAGCATACATAAAGGGGGATTTGTGGGTAAGCTGTGAATCCAGCATGTATGTGTGTGAACTATTATAACTGTTTGTTAGAGTGGTTGTAGGAAACATTGTTGTTTTCTAGGAAAGTTGACAATGTAAGGAATGATGAGGTAGAATCTTGAAAGATGATCTGAAGAAGGCTGAGGAGGTACGCTCATGAGGTTTCATAGTCACTACTTTTGGACAACATGGTTTTGGCTATCAATAATTCTTGTTTCCTACAATGAGTTAGCTCACATAGGCTTATAATTGTTGATAAGTAATCCATTTATTAAGGTTACAAAGTTCAGTGATTTATGAATCATGGTTGACAACAGAATCCAAAGGGGGAGATTTTTGGGACCAAGTTGGATGGATAAGAATGTAAGAAATGTTTTTTGTTACATAGTGTTTTCTTTTTTTGTAGAAAATCTAAATCAATTCACTTTGTAAAGAACTTAAAAATCAGGAGATGCTTTGATGATTTGTATTTTACAATCATCTCAAGTTTGGAGAACTTGTGGTGCAAGCTGTATGAAGGATAAAGAGAGTAAAAAAGTGTTTTTGGAAAAACACATTTCAACATCATAAATATCCAAAAAATGACAAAGGTAAGAAGAAGGCACGCAAGTGTTGTAGAGGTGCGCAAGTCATATTTCAAAAATAACATTATTTCATAAATATGGAAAATGAAATAAAGTGACATGCAAGTGGTGGCGCAGAGGTGGTGGCTTGCAGGTGGTGGTGCGCAGGTGGTGGCGCGCAGGTGGTGGCGCGCAGGTATGGGCGTGCACGTTTTGGCACACAGTTCTAGGTTGTGCAAGTCCTCAAAATGCCTATAAATAGATGACTCACCTCCTCATTTATTAAGGCTCAACACTTTAGAATTATCTTTGAGCTCTGGGTGCGTAGGTAGAGAGTTGGTCACGTAGGTTGATAGTTGTTGGAAGTAGCCCAGGTTGGGGGCGCACAGGTGTCGGCACGCAGGTTGTACGAAGGCAACACATCTGAAGGGAAGCGCATAGGAAGAGGCGCACAGGTTCCCAGTGCGCAGGTCTTGGTTGCACAGGTCAAACAGGCGTGCAGGCTGCTTTTCTCTAGGGGTTCCTCCCAGCTTCTAGGCAGGAAAGAAGAAGAATAGGTGCGCAAGTATAAGCTGTGAAGGTATAGGTCGCACAGGTCCAAGTGAGAGCATAGGCTGTTTTGCTCTCGGGGTTCCTGCCATCTTCTGGGTAGGAAAGTGAAGAATTGATTTAAAATATTTGATTCGTATAAGCTCATTAAGAATCACTGATCCATTGTGTTACCCTATTTGTGCTAAGAGGGAGCACATTCCCTATTAGATTGTTTTCAAAGTGCTGCATGAGAAAAAGGGTATATCCTACTCGTTGTGTTCCACATGACAAGATTGTTTTCTATTGGATTGTGTGGTACTAGATTGTTTCCATGCCATACCATGGGCGTAGCCACTTCTGTTGAGTAGTGAACCTTGTAAATCTTGTGTTCCTATGGTTGTGTGTGTTCACCAGGGAAGAAACTCTTTAATAGGAGGTGAAGGTTGGTTCAAAAAGGGGAAACTTAAAAAGAAAAAGATATCATTGATTTACCCCCTCCCCCTCTTAGTGATACTTGGATCCTAACTGATAACTTCACTTACCACATGACGTTAAACAGCACGGAATCCCCTTTTCACATCAGTTCATGAACTTCATCCTCACCGCACGACGTTAAACTGCATAGACTTCAACCTCACCGAATGATTTTAAACTGCTCAGAATTCGTCCTTAACGCACGACGTTAAACTACACAGACTTTGTCCTCACCGCACGATGTTAAAACTGCACGGACTTCGTCATGACCCACCCAAGATATATGGTGAAATGATATGGGAATACTCCTTGCACATTTGGATGCATCCTCTCCATACATCAGACTCCACGACCCAGATAATTTCGGATCTTTATAACCATTCATGGCCATCAGAAGTGGAATGTTATCGAACCGTGGATACCTTTGCATGACTATACATACCATGCCCTCAGCAGATCTGCATATTGATATCCCCTGGCCCATATACCGAAGGCTTGATTCCCTCAAGCGATACTCTTCCCAGCTTCATAATATTACCGGCCTCAGGGCCCCCATATCATATCTCCCGATCCAAAAATTTATGGAGCAGTGGTTTACATGTTCATTCCCCTATCACATCCAAATGTTTCCAGGGTATCCCTACCTGGTTAGCCTATGTATCCACCCATGGTTCACATCACAATATGCATTTACAAACATCAAGTCAAGGCTAGGCTACATTGACTCGATGGAAAATTATGGTGAAGATGTTTCTTTTATGCTTGGACACCATTATCCCCACATGCCAAACTCTGTACTGTGAGCAATATTGAATCTTCATAATTATCCATGGCCATCAAAAGTAAAAAGTTATCGACCTGTGGACACCTTTGCATGACTATGCATACCATGCCTCAGCGGCTCTGCATATTGATAGCCCCTTGCCCGTCTACCAAAGTAAAGATTTCCTCAGGCGACACTCTTCCTAGCCCCATATTCTTACCGGCCTCAGAGCCCCCATGCCATACCTCCTAATCTGGGAAACCCCAGAGTTATAGTTTACACCCTCATTCCCTAATACTTGTTCAAAGTATTCCAGAGCCTCTTAAATCAGTTTCCTTCTGGGTAATTGTAGCAATAGTCACCCAATGGTCCGAACTCTACGACCGTTAAACTAAGAGTACTTTGTCCTTACCTCATGATGTTAAAATACATGGAGTAAAGGTATATCCCATGCGCAAGATAAATCATCATGGTAAAATCTTCAAGTTTTAATAGTAACCAAGGAAGAACATCCCCAACATGTCCAGATATTTCCTTACCAAACAACAGACTTCGTGGCTAGGACAATAGTGGATCTTCATAATCATTCATGGCCATCAGAAGTGGAAGGTTATCGACCCGGGGAATCCTTTTCATGACTATGCATACCATGCCCACAGAGGCTCTGCATATTGATAGCCCCTGGACCATCTACCAAAGGTAAGATTTCC
Organism: Viscum album; assembly: GCA_963277665.1. NCBI lineage: Eukaryota > Viridiplantae > Streptophyta > Magnoliopsida > Santalales > Viscaceae > Viscum > Viscum album. The sequence goes on along the minus strand of OY728135.1, from coordinate 1,538,653,419 downwards.
TCAGGCGATACTCTTCCTAGCCCCATATTCTTACTGGCCTCAGAGCCACCATATCATCTCTCCTAATCCAAGAAGCCCCAGAACTACAGTTTACACCATCGAACCCTATCCACATCTTGTACATGCCGAGATGTTCAGGCCCAGTTACATTCTGATCAATAGTGGCCTTCGAAACTACGTCCTTACTACATGATGATTAAAACTGCACAAAGCATCTCTTTTCATCTTGGCGTGAAGCTGCAAAGACCAAGCATTAAGCATCCAGAGAAATGCCTCCAATTGTAAGCATTTTCATGGGTTTAAAAATTACCCTCATCCTCACTACACGATGTTAAACTGCACAATATCTTTAATAATGCTACCCATCATTACTGCATGACATTAAACTGCATGGAATTTAAAATGACTTCGTCCTTGCCGCATGACGTAAAACTGCACATTCAAACATGTCACGGGTACAGTAAGGAACAAAGGCTTTCCTATACCCCTCAGTGCACTTTCTGGACCTGCACAAACCACCATCTCACACAAGTGTGAGAAGTTATGACTTCACCCATTCTTGGGAAGTTTTGCCTAGATGTTCTTCTCGTATCCAGGCACCCTCTTTTCATAAACTATACTCTGTACTCAGAAAAATCCAAACTCTCGTAACCCACCCCTGGTGGTCCTGAATCTCAACTTCCCTGAAGATTGCTCAGCTATTGGGAGAATAAAATCATTGACCTGAGGACACCTTTACATGACTATGAATACCATTACCTCAGTGGCTCTACATGTTGATCACCCCTAGCCCATCTACCAAAGGCAAGATTTCCTTAAGCAATTCTTCTCTCCATATGCCTCTTTGCCTCTTAGCCCCCATGTCCATCCCGGGATTCGAAAACCCTCTGAGTTATAGTTCAATAACCTCTTTCACAACCCTTCCTGAATATGGTGGAACATCTCTGAAGATATTACTGAGAACCAACAGAAGCTGTTCTATTCTAAATAATGTCCCAGCAAAATATCTTTAAACTACGCCAAGCTCCAACCATCCTTCACGCTAGATAAATGTGTAGAAAAGGGACCCTGTTTCCACACTCCTGATTAATATAGATGTTCTCAAACCCTTTCAGACATCACACACCCTTTCTGAGCCACCCCTGCTTGTTTTCATAATTTTCCAAGCCACCTATGGTGGTTTCCATAAGCCAGACTTCCATGAAGTCCTCAGGCCATCAGAAATGGAAAATCATTAACTTAAGGACACCTTTGCATGACTATTCATACCATTCCCTCAGTAGCTCTGCATATTGATCGCCCATGGCCCTTCTGCCAAATGAAAGTCTTCCTTAGGCAATGCTCTTCCTACCTCTGCACACCGATACGACTCCTATGCCTTGAGACATTCCCTGAATGTCATTCAAATCTAAACATGTTCTACCCATGTGCGTCTGATGGGTATTGAGACATCTTTTAATCAACCAAACCTCATTGGGGCCCTCACCCCACCATATTTGATCAAATATGTTCGAACTAAAACATCAGTAATGATAGTCTTGCCGCGGGACTTTAAACTGGTCCCAAAAAGAGTGCAAAGCCGTTAGGCCAAAAACCCGAAAAGGGTGACCTAAGCATAAGCCGAGCCATACCCACTGGTTCACACCGAATGGGCCCAGGAAACATTAGGGTATTAACCGAAAAGACAAAAAGTTTATGGGGTTTTTCTACAAAAGCCTAACAATAGCCAAACTATGCTCGCTGGATCCCATGGTTCAGAAAAAAAAGTTAGAGCCTATTTTTATTCTATCATTTTCTAATTGTGATCAATTCTGATTCAGTGAGTTGTTATTTATGCAATAATTTTTCTAGTAACAATCCAATTTTTCAGCAAGAAAAATCAACAATAGATTGTATTCCATTTGAAAAAAAGGGGAGGAAGTCCACAATCCGGAGTATCTCCTTTGCCGCAAGAAAAGATGTAAATAGAATAGAAAAATAGCTCCGATGATCACAAAGGATCCTGACTCACTCTCTCCATCAGATTGAAAACCGTGTGGCAAAGGTTATTTCATGTTTTCTCTAGGGCGACCTTCTCCCTCGTCTTAACTTCGGCCACTGAACGAGTATTCCTCATCGTCGTTTGGAGATCATTGATCACTTTCCTGGTGGATTCAAGGTTACCAGTCAGACTTGACAACTGATCCCTCAGCATCGCTGCTCGAGCTTCGCATTCACGCAGCTCGGTAGATAGGGCAGTTTCCTGATCTTGAGAGATTTCTCCTATGCTAATCAGCTGATGAAGCATCATCATGGATTCCTCGAAGGCTCGGGTCCTGCAATGAGAGGCATCGAGGTGAGAAATTTGGTGTTCACTAGCGGGAACTTCCTCACAGGCAATGACAACCTGGAAAGAGAGAAAATTAAACTTTCGATAGTCAAAACCACCTGACCCCAAACCTAGGAAGTGTTGTCGGAGGGATTTAGTTTTGGTCGCCATCTCAGCCAGATGAGTTTCAGTAACAATCTTGCAAATCCTGGGCTAGGCCCACCTACGCACTGCTCAGTGGTCTTCCATGACACAAGGATATTTGGTATTCTCACTAGATAGCACAAGAATGAAGCCTGGCATTGTGACCAGTGTAGACATGTGCATGCTAGAAGATGGTTACGAAGATGGAAGGTCCGAAGCTTCTAACCCTAGTTCAGGCTTGGGAATCAAGTTTCTAAGTCCAGTATCGGCCAACAAAGCTTCAAGAGTTGTCTCGTTGGGACCCGAAGCCACAAGGTCATCCTCATCCACATCCAAGAAGGTTGGTTCCGTATGAACTTCAGCCACAGAAGGGTTGGAAAACGAAAGTACCTTAAGTTGCTTTGACCTATGAGCCATCAGTCGGTCCTCCCTCAGAGTTGATGAGGAAGGTGCGGTAGGCAAAATAGCCATAATAACTTCTGATTTGCGAACCTGCCGGACAACCTTCCCCAGGATCCCATCGGGATAATGCTTTATCCACATTCTTGCATGCTCTAAGGATAGGCTGGAAGCCGCTCCCTTACCAAGAAAGGGAATTCTTGTGTCAGATCCCTCCCACATCAACATCAACCACTATTGACAGAGAGTGGCTGGGTGCAGTCCTCGGGCCTGAGGATGGGGAAGGGAAACTTGGAATTGCATACATCCAAACTGGAAAGAAAAAAAATATGGGGCGTACAAATCACATAGAGAAAACCTCTCAATCCATATAGAAAAAACCCGTCCTGTAGTGAAATCATGTAAGAACGCTCCTCTAGGCTCCCCCTGCGGTTGTCAACAATGACGCCGGAAGGGGTGGGGTAGGGAGTGAAAGCGAACTCGGAGAAGTCACTTAGAATCTTGACAACTTCATCAGAGCTGAGGACATCAAGCGAATTCCATCTACATTGATCAGGGTAGGTCGAAAGGTAAGAAGTGGGATGACTGTGTTATGATGATACTCATAACAATGGCAATAATCCACTACCCAACCCTATAATAATTAAAATGGCCCACTAAGATGGTAGGGTGACCTGTCCTCTTGCGTGTGGCTCAGTAGTTCGTAAATACAATCCAAAGTGGGCACGACCAGATTCACCGGGTGGCCCTCTGCCAGCTCAGCTTCCATCATCACAGTGCAAGCCCTAACACCTGGGTTGATACCCCGAGAAGGGAATATCCACCCTCTCAAAAACATGGCGAACAGACCTACCAACCTGAGCATAGGCGGCACATCGGGGCGCACCTCATAACCCCTTGAAAGGTAGTTTCCCACCTCTAGAATTGCCCAGTAGGAAACAGGGATAGTTCGTGATTGGTGAGAAGGATGAGTCCTGGGGCTGTTGATCTTCAGCACAGGACCGTTGGCCTCCAGAAATAACCCTATCGAGGTACTATAGGGAATAAGAGTGCGGGCACGCAAGGGCTGATCCAGTGACCACTCGTCCATAACCAGCAGATCCCTCGCCAATGAAATCACCTGTTCGACATCGTCCCATGCGTTAGGAGTGGGAATAAACTCATCATACATCCCACCAATGATTGGAAGCCCTCCAAGTCGGTAGATGTCCCATAAACTAATACCAACTTCACCATGGGCAAGGTGGAAAGGTGTTAGTGATCGAACACCAATGATTGAGAAGGTCAGGCAAGATTGAAGATGATGGGTAAACGAAAAACTGGGAAGCCCACACTACGGAGTACAGGTTGACTGCATCCAGTGACTTGGGAAATTCCGGGCAATGATAATGGACCCAGAATGCCCAGACCCAGTCATTTGTGAAAATCCACCAGACTGTAGATCCCACCTGGGAATCCACCCCACATCAGGATCCACTCGAGCAAGGTTAATAATGGAGGGGTAACTCTTGAGGACGACCTCTTGGGAGAATTATTTATTATACCGATCAATCTGGGTCCAAACAGAGCCTCTCAAAATGAAAGTGTCTTTCGGATCAGAATTAGAGATCATCTCCCTCGATTAGGCGAGGTTTTCCTGAGCGCACTTTGGAGACGCTTCCAAGCAAGGAGAAGGAAGACCTGAGAAGGTAGGGGGATAGGGATGTCATCTTGAAGACAAAATCCATAAAGCAGAAGCCGATTTGACAGTGGATAACCCAGGAGCTCAGGAGAGAGAAAGTATTTCAAGACACCATTGTCAGGAATGATGGATCGACTAGGGTCCTCTTTGATGCTCTCAGATCTAAGAATCATAGATAGACGTCTCCTTGGACCAATTGGGAGAGGCTTGGTAGCAGTCCAGGGTGCAGTTCAAGGAGGAACCATATTTTCTCCCTACATTATAAAAACCAGGCAAATGGTTAGTTCAAAATAATAAAATCTTGACAAAAATATCAAGTATATGGAAAAGCACTCCGTCAAGGGGCCTTCATGACAAGTTCCACAAGCATGCCTCCAAAGGTGGTTCGTGACGACTGCATCCCATGAACCAACCCTACGCAGAAGAAGTCTGCGCTGCTCTGTCCCATGGAGCATTGGCCAGAAAACTGTGAACCAGGCTGCTCTGTAGATTCTCAATTCCAGATTTAAAAGTTTATGTTCGGAAGAAATAAGAAATTTTTAGAGTCCGGAAGATTTCAATTTGCGGATCATCAAAACAGCGTAGCGAGTTCTTACGCGGCCCATTGTAACTTACATTTTAATTGATTAAAAGTGTTAGTTCACGACTGGGAGGTTGGTCCATGGGTGAAGACAGGCGCGGATGAGGAATGGTTCACCGAAATGGAAGCTGGTTCATGGACGAGGCGTTTTGCGAAGGAACGACCACACGGAGATGAAAAGAAAGAGAGCTCTGTTTTCATAAAGAATCCATTAAAAGGAAAAGGGGAAGGCCCCCCCATATTTATAGGCGTGGTCCCATACTAGGTTCACTCCCCTACCGCAAACCACCCAAGTTTCAGGACCACTCTACATCGGAATAGTCTCCTCTTCATTCTGATCGGACCCCATTCCGATGGGGGGAATTTGTAGGGTCCTGAAAAATCCAAAAAGGAGACTGACAATTCCCTTCAATCAAAGAGAGGATTGTACCCAATTTCCATCAAGGTATTGGGCAAAAATGTGGAGAATTTGGCACAAGAAGAATCGGTTTGCGGACCGGTCCTATATTAACGGTATGCGGCCGGTTCTGCGAAGCGTCCTCCTCTGTGGACCAGTGTTGTTTGTGGAACAGAAGCGGGGACCCTCCACAGGCACAAATCAGGACGGGCGCCAGGATGGTCCACCGACATGAACCACCCCAAATGTGAACCGCACAAGCTGGCCCATGCCATATTCCCTGTCATTCGCGGAATAGAGGCGGAACCCTGCGCGACCGCGAAGCACTCCCCGAACTAGTTTCGTTCACGAGGAAGGTCTGTTCAATGCCCCCCGCAAGTTTCAGATTGACCAAGTCATTCATAAACCAGGTTTCCGGTCATGGGCCTCCACAAAAGATGCTGCATGACCACAAATACATCTATTTCCCCACTCTATAAAAGGAGATCGAGTGGGAGAAGAGAGAGATCGATCAGAAACGAGTGGAAGGATTTCAGAGGAAGGAGCATAGGATTTCGCAAACAGCGAAGTTCCAATTTATGAACCAGAACAGGTATGAAGCTGGAATCAAGTTAATAAGGAATAAAAAACACATTACAATTTGGTGATCCATGAACTTGAAATAACAAAAAAAGAGGACCTCGAACCATGGCCCCTCCGCGGTTGCACTCCCAGTGGACCAGGGAGTTTATGCCACTTTTTCGATCCGACGTACCACATTGCACCATCCTACGCGGGTGAATCCATGACCAAAGAAACCCCAACCGGAGTCACCCCTGGCCACCGCCACTCACGCGGACTCCACCGTGTACCAACCTGGTACACGAGCCAAACTCGAAGTCGCTTTCCACCCTGGTACACGGGATGCCTCTCAGTCCGCGAACCACCCTGGTACGCGGATGGCCTCTCTGGCCGCGTAGCACCCCCCTATGTGAAGGGTGAAACTTCTCATACACCCATGTGGCCCTCCAACTCCTTCAGTGTTTCCATTCCCTGAGTCAGAGAAAATCCTTCCAATCCAGCCTGATCCTTCATGACTCCCTCATTGGCCTATTCATCGGCCCCAAGCCAAGGCCTCCAATGAAGCCACCAGACCCATATGATGCAACCTTCAGGTGAATCAATGCACCGAATTGAGTTCACATACCCACGGTAAGCGAGGGAAAAGGGGTTTCTCCATCCCTTGAGAGGATTCCCGAAGCATTCCTGGGTTCACATTCACACGGTAATGCAGGGTTCGAGCCTGAAGTCTCCTTTATGCCTCTCCACCCGCCAGATTGGGGGACCCCACTTACATTTCCCTTCAACTATGGTGGTGAGAACTTCTCCCCTCTTATGGGAGTGAATAGGGCAACCTCCTTGGTGTAAGCCCTTAGCCTTTCTTGTGGGAGGTAGCACCCATGCACCTTCGTACTTCCCTGGTGCGAAGAACCAAGAGGGGAGATGGACACAAGGGTACCCTTTCCGTCTCCCTCTGGGATTTTTCACCATCGGGCCTCCATTATATAGTAAGCCCCGAATTCTCGAGACACCCTATGTGTAAGCCCCACTTCGCTTCCCATAGATGCACCTTTCACGATGTGATCATCAGGTCTGTGCTGCCTCTTGTTTCTCATACCGAGCATGACTCACGTGGGCTTAGAGTAAGAATCAACCCTGAACCCAACCTCTTGTGAACTACGAGGACTTTGATCCATGTCAAGTCATGGTACATTATAATCCTTCATGAGGTCCAAGACCATCATCCATTGGACCCCCGGTCCACCTTCACATCGGTTCATCCTTCATCCCGCATGACGTTAAAATGTGATCCCGAACTACGTGGACTTTGATCCCTGTCTCCTTGGTGGGGTACATAGGAAGTCTCTACAAAGTTCAATCCCAAACATCAGTCATTCCGACCCACTTTACTTCGGTTTACCCACATCTTGGGCCACCTCAGAGTGTAAGCCCCATCCCAAACCGAACTACGAGGATTCAGATTCCTCGTATAGGGATACATAGGAAGCCCGTATTACAGGTTCGATCTGAACCCTCAAGTCACTATCTGTAACCCCTGGATGACAATAAACTCTAGAGCACCCGTTATGAGGCTTCAAACTAGTGTTGTCTCAGTGCGTCCATAGTTATCGGAGTCATTAACCAAATGAGGGATGGTAAACCTCAGGCCTAAATGATTCCGAATCCCTGCGTTCAGCTAACCATTTACAATCGGGAGTAATCTATGTATACTATGCTGGGGTATAAACCAAATATTCGCGAACATATGAATACATCTTAAATCTATAAGATATTCCCAGAACATGCAATAATTCCCCCCCTAAAAGGGTGCGATGAGCCCAACATCCCATCCTATCGACCAATGTGAGTTCTTAAGCATCGTTGTCCTAATCACCCTGCAAACGCCTACCTTTGGAAAGATGGTCCATGTGATTTTGGATATAGAACCATTGGGTGTTTCAAAACGAAGACTGATATACCTGACCTTAATGATTGAGCGGATTTTAGCCCTCCGTGAGATCGACAGTCCGGCGCGTCGGTCCACTCCATCCGATTCGTTGTGAAATAACTAGGCATGGGATTAATGGGTATGTTCCTCCTGTGAAGAGTTTGGGGGTGGAGATGAGGTGAGTTTCCTTGTAGGAGGTAGCATGGGCCACCCAATTACAAATTTACCAGTCGAATAAACTGATGAAAGAGTTGCTGTGCAGGTGGTTGTCGAGGACCAACACTTTCTATCATGACCATGGGGAGGTCGGTATCACCCTCTGGGACCTACAAAAATCTATGATCTTCTAATATTGTGGGCGATTAATGACGAGTTCCTCCCCACCATGAATACATGGGAGGACCCAAACAAGATACCACTACTGTAAAAGGTTTTGATAGACCTGGTTCCAAAATATGACAATAAGTCGGCGAGGGTTGTCCACTTTAAGCAGTGGTTAAAGCAGTTCCCGAATTCCCCTTCAGATGAAAAGTTTCATATGAGGCCTCCCCCTTTCCTAAAGGGGGTTCAAAAAAGAAAATATAACTCCTAATGGTGAATCTTGGAGGACAGATATTGGAACACATTGGGGATCAATGTCATCCAGAGGGGAGGACTACTAGGGGGTTCCATAGGATACCCAATTAGGCCCTGTGGAAGCAGCTGTGACATATAGACATGCCTGAGGATGTTGTTTTCTGGGAGGCCTGGGACATCTGGGATGTTAACAGAAAATTCCTTAATACTTCCTATATGTGTCACCATGTAAAACATATCGGGATGGATTTGTCAATAATTGGTCATTCTTGGGCTGGCTTTGTGGTATCTCAGGTGTAAGGGGAGCATTAAATCACCGAGCTAGAGGACTTTGTTCACTCTCAGGGTGCTCCGCGTCCAATGAAAAATCTGGTGAATGTTCTACTAAATCGAACAGTACCTCCACATTTATCAGCTATTGAATTTATTGAGTACATCCACCTACCATAAGAATCATAAGAGTCCTCATGGGGGAAAGAACCTGGTAGGGGGATCCCCCTGAAAGATGGTGATGTCGCAAACTCAGAGTTGGAAGAGTTTGTGGAAGCTCTTAAGGTAAAACCTGAACAATTTTCATTTGATCCACATTTAGGTCATTGAGGACATCTCAACTAACATTTGACCTATGTATGAGGGATTCATATGAAAAACCCACTTCTGCACAATAGTGGACGTGGCTTTCGTATTTTCACCTACGACAACGGTGGTTACCACTCTTAGTGGGGCTGTGACACCAAAGGTGGCTCTACTGCATTCATCAAATTTCCCAACTATATATGGGGGGACACACCTTAGGATTTCAGTAGTGATAGCTCAAAGGAGAGATTGACAATTTGATCTAGGTAAGTCTTTTTCAAATAATTGGTAACTGTCATACATCAGATTAGGGAAACTGATTTCTATGTATTCTCATATGCATAGTTTCTCAAATGGAATGTGCCATATTGAAGAGGATGGATGGGTCTCTTGGAACTTCCATTCTAAGGGAAACAATGATGGTTGTAGAAGCGGACGCCCATACAAACCAAGTCACAGTGCTCCTGATTACAGGTTGGACCGTCAGCGGGACCGAACCTGAAATCATCAAGGTGGAATCCTATGATAGGTATCAATCGAATGATACGATGACCAACCTATCCACCCCAAAACCAGACAAGGATCATGCTGAACTGTTCTTAGAGGCATTCCCCACATATGAATCGCTAACCCCAAGGACTAGGACAAGACGACTTCTAATGAAGAGGATAATAAGGCCATCCATTACCAGTCCTGGAAGCTAATCAATCACTTCATTGGGGAGACCCCACAAGCCTAATGGATAGATCATATGGGGAGGCTTCGTTCATAGATTCTTGAACTATGTGATATAAAAGTGGATACCAAGCATCCTCATATGCTAATCTGAGACTTCATGGAAGAGAAAATATAGGAACATGACTGTGACCTTAGTATGGGCTGGCAGCGGGGCAAGTCCATGGATATCAAGAGACTCTAGGAGACCAAAAATGAGATCCAGTAGTTGAGGGAATGGGAAAATGACTATTCTGCTTTCCTCAATGCACAATTGGGTCTGGTATCATGACTGAAGGCCCAACTGGCAGAGACTGAAGAACAGATGAGGTGAACCTCTAAAGTGATGGCCATTAACCGAGTTGATTAGAAATGGGACAAGGTCGAAGTTAATGAGAAACGTCACATCACTGTCAAAGAGGATAAGGAGATGAACCTGTGACAATAGATCCTAGATTCCATAAGCCAGAGAGTGGAAGATCTGAGACGCTCCATTGAAGAGATCAACCCATCTAGGGGAGAGGCTAATCCTTGGCACTGTAATTTGTGAGAACTCATAAAATCACTTTCATGCTTTGCTTTTTTATGTTGGGTGTGGTCATGAGTTCCATTTTTTATTTTGGTTGATGCACTCCCATAATATTTGTGAAATATCCACTGATCAATCCCTAAGATCACGTGGGCCATGCCCGATGTGAGAAATAAGGGGTGATCACATTGTTATTATTCTTGAATATGAGAGTGCCAACCAAGCTCTGGGAATCTAGGGTTTGAACAAAAAATCTGGATTTTCAGGAAGAAAGAGGGAGGCCTAACTAGAAAATGAAGTTCTCTGAGCAGTTGAATTTCCGTTTTCCGAACGTCCTCTAGTGCACAAATGGGGTAATTCTAGGGTCGTTAGAATTAACCCGAATAGAGTGGAGTGGAAATTGTGAATCAGGATACCAAAAATTTGGAACATTGTAGTGAGGGAATGACAATGAAGGATAAATATTGATCGTGTTTGAAACATAGTATCCTTATTGAGTTATCATGAAATGGGTATAACAAATGAGGGATGACCAGTAACCATGTTCGAAACACGGGTCCTGACTCGAAATGTCACCTAATAGTCTTTTGGAATGTTAGCCGAGGGTAGTAGGCGAGCCATAGGCGAAGAATCTATACTATTGGGTGTTACTTCAGGAATGAGATATGATGATGATTCAAATAAAGAGAACACAAAGCATGGAGAGCAGAGTGATGGGTTGTTCAAATGGAGTTCAATACTCTTGAATTTACGCCACCGTAATGAAAACACATTAGGTGAGTGCATCGATCTGATCAAGTATTGTATTCATTTATTGAAAGGACCTCTTTGGTGAGATCCTAGAGTGGCCCACAGTTTTACCTCATGTCAATGTGAATTATAGACACGTAATTTAAAATTGTACGATGAGGATGGAGGCAATAAATGGTCCCGAACGGGGGAAGGAGGCTGAGACATCCGTGTTAATGAATTACAAGAATGTGGATAGATTTGGGATCAGACATCCAGAGGTCACTATGTATCCAACAAGGGAGGGAATCATGACACATGTAGTTCATCAGCACCCGTGCAGTTTAACGTCATGCAGTAAAGACAAAAGGGGGAAGGGATCTCTGATGTGGTATGCGATGCAGTAAATATAAACCCAATGTGAATGAGGAAAGAAAGAATTCCACAACACATCACATGCCTCTAATAGAGATCTTAGGCCAAGGGGCCAAAAAGGATATATTGTTTTCTCTAGAATCAAGGAAAAATTCTCAGGTTTTCCTACATATTCTATGTGGATGAGGTTCAAGTCGGACATAGCTTTCAAAGTGTAGTTTGGTGAGAGACCAACACTAGTGAGGGAAAACATTTCTGATGGAGAAGATAAAGAATCCCATTATTATCATGGGGCATCATGAGTTTATCTAGGGTAGAATCATAGTTTAACTTCATGTGTTGAGGACATGGCTACCTAGAAAGGAAATGTGTGGTGCAGTATGTACCCCGATGTGAATGAGGACCAAGAAGTCCACACCACAATAGGTGTTCCTAGTGGGTTTCTTTAGACCATAGAACAGAGGTGGCCTAAGTTGGAGATAGACCTAAGGGAAAGTGATAGGGTGTTATTATGTATCACATGAGGATGGGAATCATGCCATATGTAGTTCTCATGTTGCAGTTTTACATCATGTGGTACAAGAGAAATGTGTGGTTCAAATGTACCCGTACACATCCTACCAAACCCACTAAGCCCACATGAGTCATGCTTGATGCAGGAAAAAAGTAGTAGTTATTGGATTTTCTTGGTATATGGAGGCACACATTAAGAGTAATGGAACTCTAGGTGAATGAAATCAATATTATTGACCCACCTACTTAACCAAATAGATGCGTGTAGGGGTAAAATCGAGTGTGTTGAAATTCCACTTGAACACATGGGAGTGAAAATATGTGATTTACGGTGCCTGAGATCTGGATTGCAATGATGGAGTAATGGTGATAGAAGATAACTGTTGACCATGTTTGAAACACATCATTCGTTTTGCGTTAGCCTTTCATGGGGATAGAAAAATGAGGTTCCACCGTTGACCACATTCGGAACACAAGACCTATCGCTAAATGTTGTCAGAGGTGTTCCAGGACATTGGACAAAGAAGGTAGGTGAGCTAATGTGGCATGAGTCCAGGCGATAAAGGGGTTCCCTTAAGACATTGAAGGTGATGGAGATCCAAATAGAGGGACCATGAGGCATGCACATGAAACTAGATAATTTCTATTTGAAATCTACACTTTGGGTTCTTTTCTATGATGCCTTTGAGTATGCCAATGAGACTTGTCAAATAGAGGGAGTCAAACCCCTTTCCATGAACAAGGGTCCTGAGGATGGAAAATACTATTTTAAGAGGGGACTTGGTTTAATGGAACATGTATAGGGTGGATAAGTATAAAATCCTGATGTGGGTGAGGACCAAAGAGGCCTTCCATATCATGACACATTCCTATGGCTGGACCCGAAGACTAAACATTCTGATGTTCATATGCATCCCATGATAATGGGAATCAAGGCATACATTGTTCTCATAGGAGGAACTTAGATTACTGTTTTAGGACTTGGACTAGGCTAGAAAGAAACAAAGGATACATATGGTGCGACTGTTGTAAAACCCAATGTAAATGATAACCCCAGAGGTACTCACAACACCACATGCTTCTAACAAAGTTCGGACCCAGTTTCTGGAAAGAGGACAAGATTTGGGATACCTAGGGTGGACTGAAAGATGGAATGTATGAGACTTCCTACGTATCCCAGGAGGATGGGAATCAAACCACATGTAGTTCTCATATATATAACAGTAGGGTACCAATTCTCGGGGCAATATTGTTGTGCAAGTCTATCCCATTCACCAAAAGATGTGACATTTGATGGATCTTGTTTGTAATTTAGAGTGGATGTGTGTTTTTTTGTGAAGCAACAAACCTAGGATAGAGAATTTGAGTTTTGATACTGGAATCAATCCATATGTGTTCCTTAAAAAATGGTATGGTGGATGACCTATACCAAACATGATGTCCCCTCGAGTGAGGACACCATAATGTGGTGTCATTTTTCATCATGCAGCCAGGACGATAACGTAACAGTTTAGGGTTGTATGATAGGACTAGAAAACTTATTTTAACATCATGAAACAAAGATGCAATAGTTTAAATTCATATGGGACCAGGAAACATAGTTTAAGGTCATATGTCTTGGAGACTACTAGAAGAATGAGGTTTTATATGGAATGCACAAGGTCTGATAAAGCATACCTGATGTGAATGAGGACAAGGTCCACACCACACCGTGAGAAATTCCAAAGGAGAAAGCTCCGGACGAGGGGCCAGAAAAGATCATAGGATATGGGGATAGACCCAAGTACAAAATTTCTAGGTGTTTCTATGTATCCCATGAGGATGGTAATCAATCCATATGTAGTTCTAGAAGATGGCGTGAATTTTAACTTCATGCGTTAAGGATGAGGGCAGGAGACACTAGATCCTAAAGGGGGATTATGTAGTGTGACTATTGAGAACCCGACCAGAATATGTGAATAATCCCACATATGCCACTTCATGCAATCATATAAGAGTCAGGGCCAAAAGGCCTAACAGTAGAGATAATTAGTGGAGCTTGAGTTCGACCCAAAGATGAAATGTTTGGGTGTTCCTATGTCTCCCATAAAGATGGGAATCAATCTAGAATTTGTTCTGAAGGTGTTGTGTAGTTTAACATCACAGGACAATGACGTGGGGAGATCTTAGTTTATGGCCATAGAGCTTGGACCAAAGAAGTGTGACTCATCCAAGTGTGTATAAACCTTGACCAAATCCCTAAGACCACGTGATCCCCACACAATGTGGGAAACAAGGGTGGAAAAGATATTCTCAACATGTGGAATTCAGATATGGGGAAAATTATGCAGATCCTAGAATGACACCACACCATGGATTAATCCTCTTAATGTGCAAACGTTCACTGAGGGATAACACCAAGATTGTCAAAATTATACTTGGACATGATGGAGTTGGAGAGGACATGAATCACACAACCAATATTTAAGGATTAATGGGAGTGGCGTAACGATGGAGGATGACTGTTGAACTTATTTGAAACATAACATCCATTTCATGTTTCCCAAAATGGTAAAAAAATTGATTTTTGACCGCTAACCATATTCTCAATGTGGGAATTGTATCAAATTGCCATTCCAAATCTTTTGGGATGTTGGGACGAGATGGTAGGACAACCTAGAGTGCTAGCATCCATGCCATTCGGGGGTCCTTTTGAATGTGAATGATGATGAAAGCCCAAATAAAGGGAACATGAAGCACGAAAATGGGAGAAAACATATCTATATAGAATTCAACACTCAAGGTCCTAAACTATAGTGCTCATGGGAACATTAGTGAATTTCTAAAGAGGGTTGAAGGGCCCAATTTGAAAGTAGATGACTAGAGAAGATGATTGGAGGAAAGGGTGATGGAGAGCACTCAAGAGAGCGGTACATAGAATGGCGATTGAATACTCAATGTGAATAAGGGAATAAGACTATACCACTCCACACACCCCTCCTAGATAACTTAGCCCTAGAGGCCATAAGGAAGAGGATGTTTATAAGAAAAAGGGATGGACCTAAAGAAAAAATGTTTGGAAATTTCTACACATTCCATAAGTATGGAAATCATGGCACATATAGTTTTGATGTTCCGTTCAATTTATCAACATGTGGTAAGGAATAAAGAGGGGGGATCTCAAAGAGGAATGTGTATGGAATAGAGAATAACCTGACATGAAAGAGGAAATAAGTCCATATATTCCACACCATTCATAATTTCCAAAGAAAACTTAGACCAAGTGGCCAAGAGAAAGAATAGATGGACCTAGACTAGACCCGAAGATAAAATGTATGTGTTTTCCTATGTATCCCATGAGGATGGGAATCAAGCGATACATTGTTCTTGAGATTCCATGCAATTTAACATAATGTGATTAGGATGTGGTATATCTTAGTTTATGGTCATAGAGCTCAAACCAAAGATTCCAAGTTTAATGTTATGTGCATGGGAAAAATGGGAGGAAAGGGTGAATCACTATGCCTGTCATTTGGGATACCATAGAATGGTAATAATGATTGAGGATAACTGCTGAAGATGTTCTCAACACAATAATTGTATCATGTGTCTAGGAATGGAAAAAAAGAGCATCAACCATTGACCATATTCACAGTGCGAGACTTGTATCAAATTGTCGTCCCAAATCCCCAGGGACGTTGGCCCGAAATGGTAGAAGAGCCCTGAGACCTTGCATCCATGTTGTTTAGGGGTCCATTTAGATGTGAAATTTGAAGGAAACCCAAATGATGGGATGCATAAAGAATGGTGGTACCTATGTAGTTTAACATCTTTCAGTAAATACGAAGGATGAAGGAGGGGTGTATCAAGGGGATTTATGTGCAATGGAAAAAATATCATGACGTGAACGAGGACATAGAGGCCATACCACCTTGAACAATCCTATGTGAGAACCTAGTCCACGGGGCTGGAAAGGTCAAAGGACCTCAGGCAGGTCTTTAGATGGAATGTCCCAAAATGTTTGTAGTTTATTGTCATGCGGGACGAGTCCTGAGTAGTTTTACATTAATTCGAACAGATCACGTAGTTTAACATCATGTAGTGAGTATAGTGGTGATCATAGTTTAAGGTCACAAAGCTTAGACTATGAATACATAACCCTTTATATGGATATTTCCTTACCAAAACATCTAATCCCATGCGAGCAATGATCAGTGTGGGAACAAGGAATGGGATCAAGCTCTCCCTAGTATATAAGGGCATGAAAATGAAGGAAAGAGATCGGGCGGGGTAGATCCCAACCAGACCAACACCCCTTCTCAAGGCACACTGACGTTTGAAGGGATAAAAGGAAAAAATGAATCACTACAGCTAATATTTGGGACATATATGTGTGGTTATAATGATTGAGGATGGATGTTGACCATGTTTGAAATACAACATCCATATCGTTTGACTAAAAATGGGAACAAAAAATGAGCATCAAACTCTCACCATATTCACAACATAGGACAAGTATCAAATTTTCATCCAAAATACTCCAGGATGTTGGCCCAATACGGTAGGAGAGCAGTCAGTCCTAGAATCTATACTGTTCAGGGGTCCTTTCAGATATAAAGGTTAATGGGGATCCAAGTAAAGGGGATGCATGAAGCATGAATATGCTCATGTAATTTAACATCATGCGGTAAGGACGAAAGAGGTGGAGATATCCATGGAGGATAATACATGGTGTGGTATTGATAAACCCAACGTGAATAAAGGAAAACAAGGCCCACACCACACCATGTGTTTTGAGAAGCATCTTGGCCAAGGGGATCAACCAAAAGGGGAGATATTGATGTTTGGGGCTGGTCAGACAGATTAAATGTCTGCTCGTAGTTTAACATCATTTGGGATGATAAAACAGTTTATTGTCATGCAGGATAGGTGCTGGGTGGTTCTACATCCTCCATCCTAGACATATCATGTAGTTTAATGTCACACGATGAAGACAGAATAGTTTAATGTCATGAGGGACTATGGATTACACGTGCAAAGTACTTCTTGAGGAATTTGGATTTAGTGGGAGGAGTTATACACTCACCGTACGTGGTAACTAGATAGTACACTCAATGGGGAAAACCTTGTGAATGAGGTAAGGTCCTTCCCATTTGGGCTCTCGTTTGGGTGGTTTCCTACTAGGTATCATTGGAATTATCAAGGCCTAAACCATGTCATCTTGTAAGAAAGAGAGGAGTTGAAATTTCTTATTTAAATCTCTGGATATCTTGTTATGATGCCTCTCTAGATTGTGCAGGGCACGAAGCCCGTTCTCATCAAAAATTTCCAGTTCATCCAGATGGATTTCGGCTACCTTATCTGGTGTCTCCTAATCATAGATAGTTATACCCAATGAAATAAACTGAATCTAGATGGTTAGGACTAAATTTTTTCAATACACCATAGAATATCTAGTCACCTGAGTAGAATTATGATTCATCGTCCGATAAGCCCAGAGAGGGTTATGGAGTTTATCCGAAAAACTCTTCTTGTTCTGACCAACCATCTTCTCCAAAATATTAGAGAGGGTTTTGTTATACACCTCAATAATCCCATTTTATTTTGCATGATAACAAGAGATACAGTTAGAATAGATGTTGTAATTGGCATAAAACTTCTTCAGTTTGGATGCCCGAAATTTGGTTCCATTATTGGTGTGGATGGTGTGAGGGTCTACGAATAGGTAGATGATATTAGAGCTCAAAAATTAAATGATATAATGGGACCTAAAGTACTTGAGAGAAACCGCCTCTTTCCACTTGGAATAGAAATCCATAGTGGTTAGGATGAACCTACATTGGTGAGCTATTTCTGGTGGATATGGTCCCATGACATCGAGTCCCTAGACTACGAAATGACAAGTGTACTTGGTAGTTTGGAGAAGTTCTGGTAGCCGATGCACACAATTAGCATGTATTTGTCATGCATGGAACATCTGGGAAAACTCAATATAATCACAGATCATGGATGACAAAAATACCCCAATCTCTGAATCTGATGAGATAGTTTTGGCCCTGTCTAATGAGACCCACATGAATCAGAATGAAACTTCTGCATGACATGAGAAATCTCACCTCCTTGAATGAAATGGAGGAGAACCCCATCAAACTCGAATCTGTAGAGGATATTTTCAAGACTTGGGCCACTCCGGAGGGTGAACTGCAATGCACGCTGTAATATTCACTCACGCTCGGCTTGATCTATCGAGAGAGTACCCAACTAGAGAGACTAGATAATGGGGGTCCTGCAATCGAGAGTTACTTCCAAGACCATGTCAGGGGGACCTAGGGGTCCTGACGTAGAGGCACCGGCGGTAAGGTAGATTACCAATGGGATATCATTATCATCCAGAGTAATGGGAGTGAAGAATCTCTGATGCGCTACACGGATAATAAAATCATCTTGACCAAGCTCTACAAGAGATTAGGCCAAGTTGGCCAAGGTTTCAGATCGACCGTTCTTGGACCAAGGGATATGAGTAACTTCTGGCCGAGATGAGAACATAGCCATTAGCTTGTGGGTATATTCTAATAGTTGTTTGAGCTATGGCTTCCTGAAGACCTATTCACCATTGATCTATTTGATAACTAGTTTGGAGTCCCCTTTCACATGGAAATGGGGAACATAAATCTCAAGGGCCAACTAACGACCAGTAATTAGAGCTTGATACTCTGCCTCATTGTTGGTACATCATTTTGATAACAGGAACAAATATGGAAGAAAAAAATGTGATGGAGTGTTGTAGATGATACCCATGCCCACTTTGTTGAGTCTGGGATCCTTAAGTCAGTTGCTTGTAGGGCTTTAAGAAGCCCCTTCAATGTGAGCTTTCCAACACAAAATGACTTGATCCACTGAGAGGATTGCTTCATCTGAAAAATCCTGATCCAAAGACTGGTTTTTAGGAGCTGGATGGGAGAAAACAAATTCGTCCAATTCCAATCCTTTGATAGCCTTCTGTAGGAACAACTTAATGTCAAACTGCTACAGGATCACTACCCATTGAGATAGATAGCCTTTTAACATAGGGAGGTTCATAATTTACTTCAGCAGATGCACTTGAGACTCTAGTTGTATCTCATGGTGCTGCAAGTAATGTCACAATTGTTTGCACTATGAACACTAGCGAAAGGAAACGCTTCTCGATAGAGGAGTATCTGTGATTTGTATCAAGGAGAATGTGACTAAGATAGTATAAACTCTTCTCTATTCCCTAATTATTCTTCCAGGTGAAGAGGGAACTGTGATATCATTCTAGATCCATCACATAATGGACTAGTGGATTTCTAGAAATGGGTGGCATCGGGACCTGTGGCTATAATAGGTACTTCTTGATTTCATAAAAAGAAGTATGACACTCTTTATCCAACTGATAATCATCACCTTTAAACATGATCTAGGAAAATGGATTATACTTTCCAGCCATATTTACAATGAATCGGCATATATAGGCTAAGTGGCCTTGAAAACCTCAGATCTCCGGAGTTTTTCTTGGAAGAGTCATCGGACTGATGGACTTGATCTTTTCTGGATTGATCTCGATGCCTCTATATCTGACAATGAAGTTGAGAAATTTTTTTAGGTGACCTTGAATGTGCAATTCAATGGGTTTATCTTCAGATGTAGGGAACTAAGGAAGCTGAACAATTTCTCGAGATCTTTGAGATGGTCATGGAACTAGTGATATTTGACCACCTGATCATCCACCTAAAATTCTACCAATTTCCCAAGGATAGTCTTAAATTTTTTATGCATGGAATGCTAATAGATGTGACCTATATTCTTTAGACTGAAGGGCATTACCTGGTAGTAAAAGGTACATTGTGGTGTACTGAACATGGTGGACTCTTCATCCCCAGGGGCTATTCGGTTTTAATTACATCTAGAATACCCATCAATGAAGGAGAGAGTTTGAAACCTAGCAGTGTCATCAGTAAACATTTCTGTCGCAGGAAGGGGAATGTTATCCTTCCGATAGTGACAGTTGAGATCCTAGAATTCAATGTAGACTCTAATATATCCGTTCTTATTTCTGACGGGCACAATGTTAGCCAAACATATGGGGTAATGGACCTCCTTGACGAAATTGGATTTGATGATCTTATCAACCTCCGCCTAGATCATGGCTCCATGAGAAGGGTGCATCTTTCTGGGAGGCTATTTGAACCCATGATGACTTGCTGGAAGACCAAGGCGGTGGATGATGACCTAAGGATCTAGTCCTAACATCTCATCCTAACTCCAAGTGAATAAGTCATGATACTACTTCAAGAATTCCATGTATCACTGTTTCTCTTCGACATGCATAGCGGCACTGATCAATATTGGTTTTAGATCCATCTCATTACCGAGGTTCACTAGTACCAATTCATTGACAGTGGTGGAGACACCCTCTTTGAAAGTGGGAGGAGAATCCTCCAAATCTTCAACATCATTCAAAGAGGAGGGATATTTGTTGGGAGTTGATTTTTTTGAGTTGAAAGAACCAGATGGGACACTGGTGCCCACCTGAGTGGCGGTGGACACCGTATTGGGGAGCTCTTGTATTACCAAGACCATAGAGATGAAATATGTCGACTAGATCCCATTTGGACTTCGACACAAGGGGCCATCCTTGATAATATCAAAGCAATAGTGGTGCATCATCTTGGGATGGTTTATCCCAGCCCAGCGAAATAAGAAAGTATGATGTATTGTCATTACCATGGGGTGGAAATCCAGATACCTTATAGAAATAGGGGTCTCTAGGATCACCTAAGCCCGATTTTTATAGGAATAGGAGTTTCTCTTATGGAATCCTTTAGTTTTGGGAATGTGATTCCCCCGGTCCCAAAAACAACAAAGAATTCCCCAAATCTGGTTTCATGGCCTCCAGTTGGTGGATTGGGAAAATGTAGGCATTATCTATGTCTATCCTTTGGTCAGTTGCAACCATAGCATTTTCAACCCCATTAGCCTGAATCTAATTTTCCTTTCTCTTATAATTGTCGACATCTAGGTAGCTAGATTTACAAAAGGTAATGGGATATTCATCACCTTGTATTATGCATACTCGTACATTAAGGGAGTACATAATGCATTGGTTATATGAATAAGGAACCACCGCATGTAGGTAGAGCCATGGCCTACCCATCATCACCTTGTAAGTAGTGTCTTGTGAGAAAACCATGAACTCAGTGCTAGAAACTAGGCCATAGAACTGGGTGTTCAGGCGGATCTTGCCAACCATTGTCTGTTCTATCCTATCATAACCTTGAATTTTTAGGTTATAGGAACTCACATCATCCTCGGAGAGCCCCATATTTTGGATTTCTCATGTCTGGATGAGGTTGATCTTGAACCCTATGTCGAAATGACTATGGTGAACCTCTATGATGTTGAAATGGCCAGTTATGTATAGTGGGATAATGTTCCCCTATATGGAAGAACCTTCATATTCTCTAGATAAGGAGATAATGACCTGACATTTATAAAGCTCGACTGCCTCAGCATGGAAGGCTTCTGCGACTGCTACCTCCGTCTCAAACTAGAGGGGGGCTTCATAGAGCCTCAACAAGGGCTTCTCGCATATCTGCAGATAGGGGAAGAGCCTAGAGAATTGACACATTCACAGGAATACTATAATGATGCTTAATAATATCATAATTTCCTTCTAAGGGTGAACTTCTTGTGACAGGAGGTTGTTCTGTGGTAGGATGTATGATGGGCCCTTCTGGTTAAACCAGTGGCTGACTAGTGATGGTAATGTCCCGTTGCTCACTAGTCGAAATGCATGGAGTGACTACCCAATAAGAGAATGATGTCTGAAGTGGATCTAAAATTGAATGTGGCTCATTGTAGCATGATCTTGGTGGATCTGCCTAATCAAGTAGCACAAATAGCGGTGAAGGCGGTTCTAGTGAAACCAGATGAGAAGGATGCATGTGCTGAGCTCTAGACTAGGCATGTTGCCTAGTTTCAGTGGTATGTATGACCTTTCTAGAAGTATTGAATGATGCATTCTGACAAATCAAATAACCAAAGCTCCATTGATGCTAGAAACAATTAGGGATGTTGGGAGGATCCATTGATGCACTTAGTCTTTAGGAACCATATAGGGGTTTACCAGCTCCCTGGTGTTAACAAAATCATACCCATGGTCATCAATTGAAGATTCCTCCATCATTGGGTAGATTCTGGGGGCATTCTCCAACTCTAGGGGCATAAAATCTTTGTGAGTATGGTATAATTATGGCATTAGTGGGGGACTTTTTTTCCCTTGCATTGTCGATGATAACCCGTATGGGAAGAGGGAGGCTAAGATGTCGATGCAGAAGTAGTGGTTGTAGGTAACGTGGAGTGTTCTGAAAGTTTGGGTCAATTTAAACATGCATGAATAATACCATGGTAATATAAAACTTTCTTACAGACCCCCTGGTCATCATATTTTTGAGACACATGTTTGGAAACCTACTGCCACTCAGATTCGCTGTCACTGTAACTGTCAGTATGTATAAATACACATGCCGCCAGTTCCAGGGCTGAACCAAACCTGACTATGTTGTTATGAAACTGGTCTTGGATCCATCCTTTAAACACCTAGAAATTCTTGAGGGTTTTCCCTTGGATCTAGTGATAAAGGCTGTACTTGGGGTGATCAATGAGATCCACCTCTTTGGGCCTCCTATATTCTGGTAACCGCAGAATTCCCTGTTCCAAGGAACTTCAGAAATAACCAGGGACATGAGCCTCATTAAATGAGTAGGTCCAATTCCTTCTATCTGGGAAGGGGGATCTATGATCCTGGCCCTGACGGGGGGTTGGAGGAGCCTGTCAAGTAGGTGGAACCTAGTTATCTCACTTAGGTGTTGGCGGCACATTATACAGAGGCACCTTCTGATTATGAGGTGGTCTCTGCTGGGTTGGATGTTTCACCTGAGGTGGTGGGCCTTGGAAAGGCTATGGAGGTAGCTCCACTGGAAATAACGCCATCTACCTGGGGGAATCTACTTGTGCTACATTGGTGGGATCTACCTTAATGACTCTTCTCGTCAGAACTATAGGAGGCAACAGACATGCCTGCTTGGCCTGCTATATGGATTCCTCTAGAAATTGGGATTTTTTAGAGAAATACCAAAATCCCCCAAGTTAATTTTCAATATGAGAAAGGGTAATAGATAAGTTTTTACATTTCCTACATGCATTTTCAGTAGCTGTTACTGAGTCAGTGGAATATCTAGGGAGTACGTGAGTCCTTTCTACCGGGAGACAAAGTCCATGACGCACTTGTTAGAACCATTATTTCACTTGAAGAGGTTTACCATACTTTTCTTCCAGGTGGAATAGCTGAACTAGTAAATAAAATTCCTATGAAAATCATCCCAACTAGATACAAACCCAATGCATAGCTAGCTATACCAAACAAACATAGTCTGTTCCAATGTTTTTACAAAACACCGGAGTTTGGTGGCCTCCTGCTATGCTAGAGTTCCCAGAATGGGTCCACCGCTTGAGATGAAGGGGGACAGATACTGTAGTGGATCACCCCTCTAATAAAAGAGAAAAATGCAGAATTTTCTTAACTAGGGGGTGCTGGCATATCGTCCACCCATGCTAGATATGGCTTGACATCTAGCATAATTTTCACCTATCGAGTTTCCAAATTCTTGAGGTGTAAAATGGGAACATATATTATATAATATGGACTAGGATTACTTCTTTGACAAGTATTCCAAGCCACCAATTCATTGGTAGGTTCTTCCACAATATAAGTAGGCCTTGTGGCTCGTGGAGCAGCTGGTGGGATGACTTGTGGGATTTAAGGGGGAATGACCTGCAGAGCAGCTGGGGGAACCTGAACTGCCTCTCAAGAAGGGTTATCATGCAATTAAGGTGGATTTGGTGAGGCATATCAAACCCTTTTTCAATAAAATCTGACATCTAACCTGTCTATATGGGCATGATAGTCAGGGTCACCTGGAGACAACTCTCTGGGGGGAGTGTGTAGCTTCCCCTGCTGCCCCGGTCGAGGATTACCATAGTGTAGTCTCTATTCCACAGAACATTCAGCGAGAATGTCATCAACCATATTTTTATGCTCTATGAGTTGTTTACGCAACACATCCTTTTTCGGATCATCTTCCATCTTCTAGATTAAGCTAGACAGGTCAGAGGGATTTGCAGCCCCAAGACGATCTTTTACCTTATTGGGATTTTGACTGAGGTAAAATAACTTGGTAGGTATGGGAAGACCGGGTAAATATCTTATCAAGAGAGTAACTCTTCCTAATGTAACCAATAGGTGTTGTACTCCCCTTATGGGTAAGTTATCCTCAATTAGATCTAAATCATTCTCTCCCTCTGATAGGTTAGCCATGTCAACCGCGTCTGTACCTAAATGCATGTCCTTAATATCTCCAAGAATGTTGGGATGGCGTGAGATATAACTAAAATGAAGGGAAACATAATTCCCCCAACCACAGATCTGAATGTGGGGGAATCCTCCTTAATAAATTTATGGATCACCTTAATGATCTGAATGCATCATTTCTGGAGAGTTCGATGGTGATTGGGCGACTCAGGGCGCTAGTCTATAGGGACCGTATCCAAGTTGACCATACAACATTGTAGTAAAATATCTTCAAAGTGTTTCTAGATCATTGGGTAAGCCACCTAAAATAATGGAAATAGAAATGTGTTGCCTAGAGGGTCTGGAGAAAGCATGTTATCTCCTCCTAGGTAAGAGATTTCGGCGTACTAAAGTTCACAGTTGCAACTGGACAGAACATTTCTGGGAAACGGTACACCTCCAGGATGTTCCACAAGCTCCTCAGCTCAGCCTCATGATCTAGCACTTGGTTTTCTCATTCATCGATTGGGGGTTTCTAATGGATTAGTAATGGAACTAAAGTGTACCATTGAGATGGTAGACTAGCCGATGGAGAATATGGAGAGAATGCTGACAAGACACTGAATCTCGGGTTGTATTCCTAAGAATGCAATGATTGTGTGACCACATCTCAGTAAGACGAACTAGTAACCATAGCTTCCCATGCAGGGGATGGAATTACTAATGGTGGGTCATGTTTTTGTTCATCCTCTATTGGTCCCCAGAATAACTCTCTGTGATTTTTGGTTGAGGTAGGGAATGATTTTTTTATGAAAGGGAGGATTGCATGACCATGCTCTGGAAAGAAGACAAACCTTCCTCCTCCAAGATGTTTCTTTGCAGTGAGGCAGGGATCTAGTTGACCTCACTTTTTGGGAGGATGAGGCTTATACGACTTGTTCCTGTCATGAACCCGACACGAATGATTGAGGTGAGTGTTCTATTACCAAATTGAACTCAGACTCAGTGTTTGGAAAGAAGATGAGTTTAATCACACTATGAAACTTCCTAGTATTCTTCCTTTGGAGGCAGCGACCCACCCGCCTTCCCCGGGACAGTTCTTGAAGACAACGTAGGTTTTCGACATGAGTAGAACCTTCTGCGGAACTGGTTCTAGGGAAGTGAGGGCTTCCGCATGGTGATCTAGGGTGAAAATAGAACCCAAAATAATATCAATGGGAACACAAGGATGGCCTCCGTTTCCATTGGCTGGAGTGAGAATGGAATCTCTGCAAGAAGTGTTGGAGTGGTTAGGACCTCCGCTAGAGCTGGTGGGAGCATGGGGAGTATTTCCATGTTTGTTCCCTTAGAAGTGATGGTACGAGGGAAGCCTTCGTACTAGTAGAACTGAACATGGGGAAGACCTCCACGATGGGTTCCAATGATGTGAGGCAAACCTCCACTTCTTAGATTTCTAGGATGAGGAGGACCATAATTAGTGAAAGTAAGAACAAGGGGAAGAACCCCGCACCAATGGTTTACTGGACAAGGAGGATCTTCACAGCAGTGATCTACGATATGAGGGATGGCTCTATACTTAGAATCATGGGTGAGGAAGAAACCACTACGCTGGATGTCAGCCCAGAGGGCCATCGCTTGGACTGATGGGGGAATGGGGAGGACCTACACACTAATATTAGGATTGGGGAGGACCTGAACTCTCATTGGTGGTGGCACGTGTATGGAATTCATGTTGCATGTCATAGTTGCGGGTTAGCTAGCGATGGGAACTACCTATGTCAGTGACTAAGAGAGTCATCCCAACCTTCATGTGGGGTGGTTGGTGACTCAATCTGAGCTAGGGATATAAGTGCCCCTATTCAGTGTTAATAGGGCATGGATGGCATGTGTCAGTAGTGGAATGGGCCACTGTATCTATTGATGATGACTCCCCTTGGCGGGTTTCCTTCTCATTTTTCACAAGACATTTGAAACGAGTTAACCCGATAGGGGCCGGTGTGGCTGGTGCATAACTCACCTACTCCTCAGCCTTCGGGGTTGGGTGATGGTGCTGCCGTGGCTTGGTGGATCCCTCCTTGGAGGCCCTTGGGATGGGATCACAACTGGGTGGGCCCATACTTCTCTCACCTCATTGGCATAAGGTAGAAAGTCGTCAAAGTGTTCTGAGGAGAGGCTCCTAAAATGGTTATAGGTTGGAGTGGGGAGTAGTGGCTCCCTCTGCATCCATTGGGGTAGTAGAGATGGTGATTTGCAGAATCTTCTAGGTACTATTAGGCCATATCCCAAGTTGGTATAATACCTTCTTCCTCACACTACTGAACGAGTTCATTGATAACCCTAATCTGAAGAAGTTCAGATGGCGAGATAGGGTGTGGGAACCCAGCAGCTGTGGATGCGGAGTCTGTCATAGAAGAGTTGGATCCACATGATATTTCCACATTAGAGTTTCTCGGGACCCTACATAGGTGGGTGGGTGGTGATAATTTTCCTAAAATAACATATTAGTCCCTAGAAAGCATGGAGATTCATCCATTTTCACTAAAAGGAGGAAAGAGACATCCAGTGCCCCAGCACCATTCTGACTTTCTTTATTGGTAAAAAGGATCCATGCTAAAAATATTCCATACTGGGATATCTAATGTTCAATTGTCCCGATCTCTAGTGAGTTTCAATACTAACCCACTATTTGTTTGGAGGAACCTCAAGCTAGATAGATGGATCAGTGACATGCTTATCCACTAATGTCTTTAATTATACTAATCTACACATTGAGGAGAATAAATCCACGCAGGGTTTAACATTTCTTTTTCTGATGCTTTAACTAGTCCACACATTCATCCATGGGGGATACGCTGATTGTTTCCCTATATCACTTCTTTCTAAAGGTAGGCATCATCTATCACTTATTCTGGGAGGTTTTTTCTTTCATCGAAACATGATGATGGGAGATCATTTTCTCCTTATATAGATTCCTCCCCGGAACTCGTTTCCTAGTCCGAGTCACCCTTAAACTTTAATATGTTATTTTTGAAACTCTTACCTTGTGCGATATCTTCATGGATTCTAGTTAATTACACTTATTCTATCAAGAAATTCCAAAGGATCAAATCTGGGCAACAATTTCAATAAGGGGAGTAGTGATATTGGACATCACAGACATGTCTGGACACTGAAAAAATAATTTTTCTAGGTTTATTCCCCTTATGATAGGGCTTATCGAGGGTGGTGAATCCCGAGGAACTCCATGTCGAGTGTGGGGAATTATAAGCCCTTGGAATGTCCTTGAGGTTTTCCTCAGCTTCCCATATTTAACGCAGGGTATGCCTCAAGTTTAACATGTAGTAGAGACAGATGAGATTGATCGTAACACTAATAAGAGGGGATAATATTGGTACATCCCCAAGAGGGAGAACCTGATAATATTACTAGATGTGTTGTTTAGGACACCTGAAGAGGGAATATTTGGGGATGATTGGGTCCTGACAAAGGGGAAACCATGGTTTACCATTGGATGGGATTCAACCTCAAGGAGGTTTCCTACATATCCTATGTTGAAATCAGGGATCAAAAACCACATAGTTCTAAGTGAGAGACATGGGATAAAGGTGCACGCAAAGGACAACAACCCAGAGGTATGTTGGGGCTTATGCATGGATAGCGTCGCTTTTCAAGATGGATACTCTTTTTTGGAGGGTTATGGATTTTGTATGGGGTTTACGCATTCTTAGTTTTCCAGGTGGATGCAATGATCTTACTAGTATGTGATATCCTAGGTAAGAATTAGGATGGATGATGGATGATTCAATGAAGTGAATAGTGATTGAGATGGAACTGACATGAAGATGATGGTAGTGTAGGGATTGAGCCTTAGGTAGGCTTCCTACACATCCCTATGGTTGGGAGTCAAAGTACACATTGTTTGGTGTGGTAATGGGACACCTGCAGAGGCAGACCATGAGAATGGACGCATGGCTAGGACCTAGAGGAAGTGGAAACTCTAGGTTGGGGAATGACCTTCTTGAAACACAGAGGCTCAAGGGATAGACCAGGATGGGGCATGTGTGATGGGATTGAACCTTAGGTAGGCTTCCTACGTATCCCCATTACATGGAATAAAAGTCCACATAGTTCAGGATGAGGGAATAGAATTGGGGTGTGTGCAGAGGATAGTGACTTGACAACATGATGGGGGTTACACATGGTTAGAGGCCCTAGATTTGGTCTGACGACATTGGGACAAACCAAGGATGCATGTCCCAACAAAGGGGACATTGCAGTTTACTGGTGTATGGGATTGAACTTTAGGGAGAATCCCAATGTACCCTATCTAGAAGAAAGGGATCAAAACCCTTGTAGTTCGAATGTATTTCTACTGTTTGGGGTTAAACCTCAGAGAGGCATCCTATGCACCTTGTCTAGAATACAATGATCAAAACCAATATAGTTTTAATAGGTAGTGCATGGAATTAGGGTGTGAACGGAGGACAACGGCCAAAAGATGATAATGGGGCTTACGTGTGGTTGGCATCACATGATTGATCTGATTCCTGGGGGGAAGACTAGAGAGTTGGATCCCGAAAAGTGGAATAAAACGGATTTCTATTAATTGGGATTGAACCACAAGGAGGATTCCTACGTACCCAGTTTAAGAGATGGAGATAAAATCCCGAGTAGTTCGTATACATACAATTTAGCATCATGTGGGAAAAAATGCGGAATACAGTTTAACGTCATGTGGGATGGGTGCTGGAACAATGTGAAGTGGTCAGGAGTTATGGGTGTTAGGTTTGAACCTCTTGGTCGGTGCTTACTCTAAGACCACATGTGTCATTCTCTTTGTGAGAAACAAGTGGCAGAAAAGACTTGGCGATCACATCGTGAAAGGTATGTCTGCGAGGAATAGAGTTGGGCTAAGGTGTGGCTAGTATCACAAAGAGGAAACATGGGATTATGATTTGTTAGTATCCCAGAGAGATGGAAATTGGGACTTACTCTAGGATAGAGTCTCTATGGAGATAAATCCCAAAGGGAGAGTGATGGGGTTATATGAAGTCAATGTGCCCATCTTTACTTTGTCCTTTTTGCATGGAAGAAGAGAAGAGGAGCAAGGATGCTAACTCCCGTAAGAAAGGCTAGGGGATTAACCCTAGATGGGTTTTCTTTTCCTGTGGATATATTTTGTTCCATGCCTAGAGGATCTCATTCCATGTGAGGAAGATGTAACTCTCGTGGAGACTGATGGGCGTGAAAAATGTTTAAGAAATGGCACCCCTTGTGCATTGCACGGGGCGAGGCTAGAGTTTATTGTCGTCTGTTAAGGAAAATTATGCTTGACAGTTTAGTGTCCTATAGCTCAGATGATGAATATTCACTCCTCACCCTTATGACATAAATAACTAATATCCAACCCCACATGGGGAGGGGAAGGCGTCAGAAATTCCATGTGGAGATGGGGTTATTGAGTGATCCATTGGGTGGCCCACGTTAGTGTGTCTATGAAAAGAAGAAATATCTTTTTTTGAGCCTATGGGAAGAAGAATGAGGATATGAAATGAAATATCAAACACCACCGAAGGGACCTTGAAATGAATTCATACAATCTTGGAGTTCTGTATGAGAGAAGGGTTTTTGAAGAAAAAGGGTTTATAGAAAAGGACCTTGTGGAGCTCTAGTGCTCCACATAGTGGATAGACTCTACGAAGGGGTATGCTTCGTGAAGTGGGGTGTACTAGCCTAGGAATAGGGTATACATGTATTTAAAGGGTTATTCACGAAGTGAAAGTTCTTTCACAGAGTAGGACATCATAGTGCATGGGTGAATTGCAAAGAAAAACTCTGTGAAGAGATGTAGTTCATGTAGCACAGTGATCCTACCTTAGCATGGGGTCCACATGTGTATGGAAGGTACTTCATTAAGCATGAGTGCTTTGTGAAGACTGAAGTTACCTTAGGGAGATCCTTCATTTATGACGGCCCATGGGCTCTGTGAAGGGAATCCCTACCTGAAGGGGGGTTGTATTTGAGCTAATGGAAAGGTATTTTTCAATGATCAAGTACCTTGAAGGGCTCATTTTTCTCAATGATTCACATAGAAGAGGGTGTTTCATGATTTGAGATTTGAGAAGGCGAAAGGTTGGGGTATCCGTCCTTTGGGTCTAAGGGAAGCCCTGTATTCATAGGCAATATGTAGTGCCAAGCTCTAACATCACGTTGCAAAGACACATGACACTTTTCAATCTAAAGAGGATTGCGTCATGTTTTTTGTAATAGTAGATTCAACCTTCATCACCTCCTCAGTGAAGAGGCATATTGAATTCCCTCTGCAGTGCTCTCATAGTCTTCTATCAATTTTCAAGGGATCACATAGGTGATCGTGTTCCCTCAACACCGTGTATCTTTCCGTCAATTGCTTCATAACCATAGACACTTTTTCTTCATTAATCTACAGAAATTGTAAAGTTGTCCTTGGATTTGTGCCGGATGCAATGTTGAGGTGCTCTGTAAAATTTATAGCGCTAAATGGATTTATGAAGGTTCTTCTTGTAGTATCCCCTTTTGCATTGGTGTGGTCTTTGTGTATTTTTTCTATGAACACATTTTGGCACCAACATAGGTCCATGAACATCATCCCAACAAACATAAACAATTCAAAGAAAGAATATGAATAGTACCCTTGAATCATATACCTAGTAAGTCATGAGTAACAAAAATGGATTTTATCTTAAATGAGAAATAAATTTTGAAGTTTATTTACACCATTTCTTGATGAAAGTATCCTTTATTCCTTAACAAATTATTTTTTAAACATAAAACAATTTTAAAATAATTTTCTTTGAAAATAAATCTGAAAAAATATAATGTAATATTGAAACCATTTTGAAAATATTTTTCTATGAAAATATCCTTTAAAATTGATAAAGGAATCATTAAGGCAATGATTTTTCATGGTGGAAAATAATTTCATAAATTTCAAACATGTTAGTACAAATATTCTTTTCATATTGTTGGTCGATGTAAAATAAGACTTGATCAGAAGAGAATATGAAGATTCCTTTTAAAAACCAATTTTTTAAATGGTTAAACATGTGTAAAATTTCTTTCTAAAAATCATGGTATAAAATTTTCCAAAACATTTTTAGAAAACATGGAATTGGAGAAAACATATTTCCGACTAAAGCGAGAAATAAGGCCATAATTTCTTAAGAACATATTATTAATAATCTTATGTAACAAAGAGTGGAAAAATTATATAAATACATGAATATATAATGAATAGAAATATGTTAAGAAATTTAATGAGAGTTTTTGAGATATGGATCCTAATATTTTCTATATAGAAGCATAATCGTAAATAATCTTGATAAATGATGAGATTGTAGTAATAAACTCTTACAACTTTGGTTGCTTTGAATCGTAATCCCCTTGAAAGAGTAAAATTAAATGAATCTTTGAATCTTATGAGAATAAATATATTCATGATACTAGATGTAAAGTGTAAGTATATAAACCTTGTAAAATAATATAGGTTCCTAACATAACATGTGTCTGAAAGAAGGCAATTAATACAAAAATATTTTACCAATTTGGTAACTTTTAAACTGTAAACCCCAAGGAAAAGAAATAATGATATGGATATGTAGATAACAATAAATATATGGATGATAATATTAAATACATTTAGGGGAAGTATATACACAACACAAATATATGATTTGTGAATATGGCACAAGTCTCATAGATATAAAAGTGAGACTAGAAATCCTCTTACCTAAAGTATTTAATTTCATCGCACATGTTCAAGACACCAATATAATAAATATAATATTTTCATAAATCTAAAAAATTACCATATTATTAAATATAATATAGTTTATTATTTTATTATGACATTATATTACCCTTTTATTAACAATTTCATGCAAAAGTTACATTTCGGTTAATAACCATTTTGTTTTTTGCATATGTTTTGACTTCTTATTCTTGATATTATTAATTAGATCATTAATTAATTATTTAATTAATATAAAACATGATATAAATATAAATTATATTATTTATATAATTATTTATAATAATATTTAAAAAATAAAAATATGAAATGAAATACACTGTTCATAGAGACGATATGTCATACGTACGCATGAACAATATTTCCATTTTCTTATAATTATTTTGAAGAAAGAAATGTAAATTATATATATAAATATATATTATATTTATATTAGATTTAATATATCATATTTATAACATATTTTTATTAAACCCATCCTTAATATATTCCATGTGAATTGTGAATGGATCACATCACTTTATGGAGGTGGTAGTCCAAATGTCCACAAACAAAGTTATTGTATTCCCAAAAAAAATCATGAATGAATGTTTTATATAATAATTCTAGAAGCATAAATAAATCATAAATATCGTATATATAATATATAAATAGTAATTCCATCAATATTACCAACCATGATAATTGTTAATGGAATAACGAACACCATCAGTTTGCGAGGCGGTTGTCCACCGTTCACACAGATGATGATTGCATAACCCTATTGATGGAAGCGTTTGAAGTTGTATATTGTAATATTAACATTAAAAAATATTATTATATTTTATTATACTGTGTTAAATATATAATATTTATATAAACTTAATTTTTGTGGAAGAGAAAGTAACAAAACAAAAGTTCTATTTGAATAACATTACCTCTTTTTTAGGTAACTCCTTTGGGTTTGCAACAAAGGAACACATTGGAATAATTTATAAAAAATTTATTCTTATAGGATAATATTATGGATCTTGTGATATTATTTAGGTAGTTTTCTATTGATAAAAATGTATTTATAGTTGTGTATAAGTGTGGGGGGTGAGAGACATTTTATAGTGGGGGAGGTGTGACATTCTTATAAATAAAAAAAAGGTAAACACTATTGGGAGGTCTTACTTACATCATGGGTCTCCAATAATGGTCCATATTAGATAAAATATTCTAAATGGTAGGAATATGGATATAAAATTTATTTTGGAAAAGTTTTTGTGTCATTTTCCCCTTAATTTTGATGTTTAACCACTAAGTAAACTTGTTTTTCCATTCATCGTTGTAATTAATTTTAATCACTTTCACAGATAATTTTGGTAAAAAACTAAGTCAAACTTACTATATATTATAAATTATTATTATTCAAAATATTTAATCTAGTTCTACAAATTCTAATCAAATAAGTGTCAGAATTAAATTTAAAATTAATCTTGTAGAGGGGATAGAACAACAACTTTATGAAGTAAAAACTTCCAACATTTTGAAATATTTTTATATCCAATTTCAATGTGAAATTTATTCCAATGACCTAGATTAAATTTATTGATGAAAAATTTAAATAATTATACTTTAAATATAATTTAAAATATAATTTATCTATAAAAATAAATTCAGTGGAAATTAAAATTTCAATTAAAATCTTGTATTTTTTGCTTTTTATAAAAAAAACATCTTAGAAAAGTTCCAAAAAATTTTCCAAAGTAAATTATGATATTATTATTTTAAAAATGAAGTTTATTTCTTAATATATAAATTATAAAATTGTCAATTTTTTAATATAATTTTTTCAATTAAAAGACTGTAAAACTTCCTCTTAGAAAAATACATCATTTTATGCATAAAGTTGGATTTTCTCTTACCTATTGAGTAAAAAATACATAATATGAATTTTAAATAGTTTATTTAATATATAATATGTACATTACATTAAATTACTTCACAAAAAGTTTATTTTAATTTATTTAGGTTAAATATGTTTGTGTATAGAAAATTGTTTTTCAGCAAAATAAATTTATTTATTTACAAATAGTTACTAGTATCATTAATAATTAATTAATTACCAATGAATTCATACATAAAAAATATTTTATTAATCCATTTAATGCCTATCATACCCTCCATACAAACGTCTTGGTGATAACTATAATAATATTTTAATAATAACATAAATAGTATATTATAGTTTTGTAAAAAGTGTAATTTCGTGTCACACAAGCTATTGAAGGAACTCAGAATTATGTGTAACACAAAAAAACACTCTGTTTTTTGTACTAAAAGTTAATATAATAGTTTAATATAGATAAATATAAACTTGTTATTGCACATAAATAAATCATAACATGGTGCAATGTTCAACTGAATCCATAAATGAAATTTAACCTATTCAAAAAAATGATTTCATAAACAATTAGGGTGTAATAGATTACATGATGTGTAATATTATTACATGAATTATAATTTTCACTTGAAATATTCCATGAATTTAGTTCATCGCATGACCAGTTTACATATTGTGTAGAGATTTCACATCGTGTAATGAAAAAAAATCACATTTTAATAACTAGGTGATGAATTTTTCATCAATTGCATCCTTCATGTATTTCGTGATGGGAAATGGGATTACACACCATTTAATTGTCATGAGTTGAAAATTTTGGGTAGTCAGTGGCTGATATTCATTTAATTCCACTTACATCCATACCTCTATCAACCTAGAGAATCTCGGGAACAATTATAGAGACCTCTGGTCCGTCTGAATCATTTTATTCATATATTTCTATCCACTACTATTGGATTTCATATCTTTAGTTAAGTTTTGAATCTACTTTTACCTTCCTTTGGTCGTGACTATTTATTTGGTTGTGATTTTATTTTTTATTGTTTATTGAATAGTGTTTTCTACAGATCATTTCGAGTTTCTTACCACACCTTGTCTTTTGATGGCTGATATCATGATTTTCAATCACTGTTGTCAAAGACAGAAAGATTTATATCATTTTGAGGTAGGTGTTTTTAAATTGGGGGTTAATTAAATAAATAGTTTATTGTTCTGGGTAAAATTATTTAGTTTGTTCAAGGATTTTAATGGTTATGTGTTATTAAAGGATTTATGGTAAAATAAAAGGTTTTCGAAATGGGGTTTTTCTTTTAAAAATGACTTCCTTGATTTAGAAATGAGTTTTCAAACACCAAAGATGATTGTATTGGATTTGAAAATGTTTTATAAAATTATGACCATGATTTTGAAATTTATTTTGAATATTGGCACATTTGGAACATTTTTAAGGATACACAGATAACCTTAGTGTGTGTGGAACCACTAGTAGGTAACCTATTTGATATCAATAGACTCTCACATGATACAATATTAGTTAGATCCAAAATTTCTACTGTTTTGGATATTGAGTGTCTAGTACAATTTTCCCCATGATCTAGCATCCAATATGAGGTTCTTTTTCATTTATGGGTTTTTATCACATGGATGTTTTAATCATGGATTATTGGAAACAAGTTTTCATATGAGGTTGTATCACAATAAATTTCCTATTGATATTTCATAGATATGTGTTTATTAACTATTGATGTGTGAATATTATTTCCTATTTATATCGATTCTACTTTTCATGTTTTAGTTTTAGAATAAGAAACTATTTTATGACAACCAAGATGGAAATGATTTAAAGATGAATTAGACTAATTAAAGTGATCAGTAAAATTGTGGTTGTTTTAAAAGATAGAACTATTGCATTCTTGATATTTTACCTTGAATAAAATATCTGATGGTATCCTACTAAAATTTTGGATCACACCTTAATTTTGAATTTGGGGTAGTATTAGAAGTTTTATTTTAGGATATATGTAAAGGGAAGGGAATATTGAAACATGTTGGCTTCTACCTTGGTCTTTAACTTCAGTTCTAGTTGGGTTGAAGGTGACTGCTGGTCACATGGATACTTGTTTTCTTATCTGATTCAAACATTTCTTTCTTATCTAGTTTTCATGGTTTTATGGATGGTTATATATCCTTTATCGTAGTTTTTTTACTATAATAATATGTATTTATTTTTTTATATTTGATACTTTTTCCCCTTTCTTCACCTCATCACATTATGGCTGGCTTGGGTGCATGGTTTGGAAGACCTGAGTTGGTCTTTTATGATTTGGTATCAAAGTGGAGGGCTCAACTTTGTGTGTGTTGAGACTACTTGAGTTTGGGTTTGTATCTTTGATAAAAAAGATTTATGAATGTTAGAATTTAGATAGTAAGTGCAGAAAAGGGTCCTAACTAGATTAACTATGTGTCTGAACATGATTTACCATGATTTTCAAGGACTTTTAACCCTTTTGAGACTTGATATTTAGGGTAATTTGAATGAAATGTATGGAATGTTTATTTAAATCGGCCTATTACTTTTGAAATGTATTTCATTGTTAATAATTCTTAATTCCCTTAAATTATTTTTGTTTAAAAGAATTGATTTGAATTCTAAAAGAGTTCCTAATATTTTTAGAATATGTTCATGATCTAGTTAGCTATTTTGTTGTGTTTATTAGAAAATTCCTCCAAGAAGAGGTATTCCATATATGATAGAGGAAGCTACAACATAAGATCTGTTGGCTAATTCCCCAGTGGACCCTTCTTTGGTATAAGATGTAATCTACACCATTCTGAATCTAGGTCAAGTGGGTGTTTGGAGCATAAGATGTGTGGTGGATCTTGGTGCTGAGTTTACTAAGAATCATCCACTCATA
The DNA here is from genome assembly GCA_963277665.1 of Viscum album. Taxonomy (NCBI): domain Eukaryota; kingdom Viridiplantae; phylum Streptophyta; class Magnoliopsida; order Santalales; family Viscaceae; genus Viscum; species Viscum album. Next base: position 1,538,616,490 of record OY728135.1, on the reverse strand, counting down.
ATATGTGGTGAAAAAGGACCAGACGATTCTAAGGAGTGGATTTAGTGGATCAAAACAATATGGAATTTCTTTAAGACCCTTGAAGACTTGAAGGTGGGTTTTACCAGGCATGTACTTGAGGGACTGAGAATGAGATGGTGGGATTAAATTGTTAAAGATAAGTTACATGAGGACCTTACTGGGGATTATTTCAATAAGTTATTTAACAAACAGTTTTACCCAGAGATGTTACATGTGGTAAAGAATCTAGTGTTTCTATTCTTGGATAAATGGGAGTATATAGTTTGGGATTTTTCTACCCATTTTACCAGCTGGTGCATCTAGCAACAAATATTTTCACTAATGAGTACCTTATGTCTTAGAGCTTTGAATTGGGATCCATTCCTAATATTAGGTCCATGATGATATTCTTTCCATACTTTGTAAAGGTAGAAAAAAAGAATCTATCAATGAGACTAACATAGCTTGGAATACAGGTTTGGGTGGAGCTTCATTTGGTGCAGTTGTTAACCAGGGTGTATATTATAGCTAGAAAAGGAAACACAAGATTGTTTAGATCTCTTTAGAACCAATTTTAGGGGATTCATCCAGAACACAATAGTTTTTTTTCTATTAGTTTGTGTGGTCGGGTGATACCAGAACTAAATATATTGGGGCTCCTCAAAATTTCCACCATTAAAGATTATCAATCCCTATGAAGGGTTTCTATGAAAGTATTTCTATGGGAAGTAAGGTAGGATCCACTCTCACCAAGGGTTCACACGTACATACTAAGTCTTCCAAGGGTGATGGGTCAAATCCTCCGGACAAGGGGGTATTCATGTGGTTAAAATTAGATGTACTTATGTGGTAGAGTATTCATAGAAGGAATATGATGTAAAGACAACTAATGTTGTAGGTACATTGTTTATTGCGATTTCTATTGTGCTAGTTTATTTGATAGAGGAGATATTATTTATTTTATATCTTTATAGTTAGTAGATGTATTGGTATTTCATTTGGAGCATATGATATACTTTTTGGATCATTCCATGCATTTGGGAAAGAGGTTTGGATAATGTTTCAAGTGTCCTATGTGTCGAGTGATTATATATGACTTTGAGGTTTAATGGTACTTTTTGGTGATTGATATTGACATATTAAACATGATTATCGCCATGGATTATATGATTAGTGTTAAGGACCATATAGACTATTACCACCATTTTGTATATTTATTATTTGCCGATGGGGTCACTCGTGTATTACAGGGGGAGTGGGACTCTAGATAAGAAAGGAAAGGGCCTATCATTCCTTATTCCAGAGTAATATCTTAACAGTTGTCAAAGATTTGTCTTGATGTAGTTGACCCTTGTTAGGCTGTTCAACTTCCAGTAGCGGTGTGTGTGTACCCCGGGGTCTTTCATGATTATTTCATTATTTTCATTCCACAGAGAAAGGTTGAGTTTACAATTGACCCACTCCATAGTACGATTCCCATTTCCATGCCAGATTATCGAATATAAGCTACTAAGTTGGAAGAAATTAAGGTCAATCTTGAGGAAATAGAGGCTACAATATTTATTTGAACTATCATGTCATCTTGGTGTTCTCCTTCCCAATTTGGTAAGAAGGTATATGAGAGCCTAATACCTTTTATAAACAATCAGAAGTTTAATTGGATGAATGTTAGGAACACATATTCTTTTCCTAGGATTGATGATATTTTTGACCAGATTAGAGGGTCATGTTGGTTTTTAAATATTAATCTATGGTTAGGGGACCAATAGGTGAGGGTCTGTGAATAGGATATACCTAAGACAGTTTTCAGAAGCTAGTATGGTGATCTTTATTTTTAGGTGATGACATTCGGTGAGCTTACACTCCTACGGTTTTTAGGAAATTGATGAGCCTGATACTTCATCAGTTCTTGGAATATTTTGTTGTTGTGTTTTTGGATGATATATTGGTGTACTCCAAATCAGAGGAGGAGAAAAAGGACATTTGGATATCATTATTTGAACCCAGAAGGAACATCATCTGTACGGTAAGCTACCTAAATATCTTTTTTGAATTTTATAAGTGAAATTTTTGGGGCATGTAATATTTGAGATGGGAATATTAATAGATTTTGAAAAGATACAGAATGATATGTCATGGTAGAACCCCGAATTGTGTTTGAGATTTGAAGATTCGTGTGTTTGGATGGTTACTATAGTTTGTTTTTTCATGATTTCTATAAGCTCAAATATTTGATGACTACTTTAACCCATAAGGGTGTAAAGGTTGAAAGTAATGAAAACTCTGAGAGATATATTTAGGGGATGAAGATGAGGTTTACTTCATCACTAGTTTTGATTATTCTAGAACTGGTCTTGGGTTATGATGATTTCTAGGATGCTTCTGGTATGGTTTTTGGATGTGTATTAATATAGGGGAAACAAATGGTGGTCCTGATCTCCCAGTGGAACTTTTTGATTCTGCGGTAGGTTGGTTACTCATTTTTATTAGAGGAAAAAGTTATTAAATATTGGACATCGATTTTGTTGGTCTGCTCACATTGGGGATAACAATATGTATGATGACTTGAGACGTGAGTATTATTTTCAAGGAATAAGTATGTCAATTTTGGGTTTTGTATCAGGGTGTCTTACTTATTAGAGAATTAATGAAGTACACTTGGGTATTTCTTGTTTGTTTTACCCCTTAATCATTATAGTGTGAAAGTGGGATGTGATTTATATTTATTTCATTATCAATTTTCCATAGAATCTGATTGTGAAGGATGTGATAGGGACCCAAGGTATATGTCTAGGTTCTAGAATTTTTTTGGAGGTGATGGGTTCCTAGAGTATATTAAGAAGAACTTATCATCTATAAATAGATGAACATACTGTGAGGAATATCCCATTTCAAGAGTATATTCTCTAGGCTTGTGTTCTTGATTTTGGAGGGTCTTACGATATTAATTTTCCTATGGTAGAGTTCAACTATAAAAATATTTATTAGGCCTCGACTAGGATGGTTACCTTTAAATATTTATATGGGAATACATATAGATCTCCCTTGTGATGAGTAGATATGGAAGAGTAGCACCTGGTTGGTCTGAGTCTCTTTTTGAAGAAGAAGGAGATGGTGTAGTTGATATAGAGGATATTGATCATGGTAGAGAGTCTTCCAAAATCTTATATCGTCTATAATTTCCAACCACTAAAATTTGATGTTGGTGATTGGTTTTTCTTGGAATTTCACCACTATTGAAACATCATCAGTTGTGTAAGGAGGGTAATTTGGTACCAATGTTTATGGGGCCCTTTGAGGAGATTATTGAGAGACCTTTAAAGGTTCCATATCAGTTAGAATTGACATTTGGTTTGAATATTATCATTGAATTTTTTCATGTCTCTTAACTGAGGAGGAATGTACCGTATCTGCCCCATGTGATGGGGGGGGGATGTTAATATTGATACTGAAACCCATTTTTTTGAGTAGCTAATACATATTATGGATTATAGAGGGAATTTAATGTGTGTTAAAATGATTCCTATGGTATTAGTATTGTGGAAGTGTAGATCGGATAGCCATGAGATTTGGGAGAGGGAATTTTTTATTAGGTCATAGTAACCATGACTTTTTACGATACCAGGTATCTAAGGGATTTATAGGGGAAACATAATTTATGATGGGGAAACTATAACACCTCGTAATTCTTTTCAGACACACCCCCATTTATGCTTCATTTATCATCTTTATTTGGGTGAATTTATGTGATTCTTGAGGATATAGAGACTTTTCTAGAGAGGGGGATGACTTTAATTTTTGAGATGTATTTTTATTTGAATTAATGGATTCTATATATAAATGTTACAAAGAATTATTAGGGTTCTTACTAAGTTCAAAGAATTCTCAATGTGCAGGTTTTGAGTTTTCTACATAAAACCTACAATTTCTACAATCTTTTAGGTGAATACATGATGTAAAAAGGTATTAAATGCTTTGTAATGTTTTCCAAGTATATGAAACAAATATAGTTCATGGAAGGAGTGATTTATATGCAGTGTCTGGAGTTCACATCATGTAATGTCAAAAATCAAATTTTAATAAAAAGGGGACATATTTTTCTATGATTATAGCCTAGATGTATTACACGATGTGTAATGGGATTAAATACTATGTAATAGTCATGATTTGGGATTTTAGTGTGGTGCATGGATGATTTTAATTTCATTCCACATGCATCCACACCTATCTAAACCTAGATGATCATGAGGAAGATTTTGGAGACCTCCACTCTATCCAAATCATTTTGTTTGATGATTGATCATTATTTTGGTTGGACTGAATATCTCCATGTAATATTTACTTTTGGTTATTCATTTATTTAGTCACAACTATTTATCTGGTTATGATCAGGTTTTATTTTCTTGATCAGATAGTGTTTTCTTTTAATAATTTCTAGTTTCCTTTTACGCCTTGTCTTTCAAAGCATGATCTCATGGATTTCAATCCCTATTGTTGAAGGAGGCTAGGTTTATTCCATTTTAAGGTTGGTTTCTATAAAATGGTTTAATTCATGAATTTATTTTTGTTCTTTGTAAATTCCATTGGGGTTTTCATTGATTTTAAGTGATAGTATTTTTTAAATTATTGATTGGAAGGTAAAATGTTTTCAAAAAGGGGATTCTCTTGAAAATTGGATTTATTAATTTAGAAATGAGTTTTAAAACTCCAAATTGGATTATATTTGAATTAAAAATGTTTTATAAAATTGTGACCCTGGTTTTAAAATGTATTTTGACAATTTGAGCATGGGAACCTTGGGTGCATAGAGAAAGAGAAAAGGGTAACCTTACTGTGTGTGGAACCACTAGGAGGAAACATTTGGGATATCAATGTTTTGTTGATGGGATTGATATTGGTTAGATCCAGAATTATTCTTTTTTCTGATATTTAGTGTCTAATATGAATTTACCTATAGGATAAGGCCCAATATGAGGTTATCGTTTATTTATGGTTGTTTATCACATGGTTGTTTTTATCATGGATTGTTTGTCATTGTTTTTTATATGAGATAGTATCACATTAAATTTCATGATGGTATTTCATGGATATATTTTTAATTTATTACTTATTGATGGATGGATTTGTTCTTCTATTTATATCACTTCTACTTTCCATATTTATGATTCTGAGAATATGATAGGGTTTTCTGAAAACCAACGTGAAAATGATTTAAAAATTATTTCAATTTATGATTTTTTTGTAAAACCAATTATTGTTTTAAAATATAGAAATGTTACATTCTTGATAATAGAACTTGTATAAAATCTATGGTATTATCCTACTGGAATTTTTGTTCACATCATAATGTTTACCTTGGGGAAGTTGTATAAGTTTTATTTCAGGATACATGTAAAGTGAAGAGAATATTGTAGCATGTCATATTATCCTTTGGTCATTTCCTACAATTATAGTTTGTTTAAAGTTGATTGTTCGTCACATAGTGAGTTGTCTTATATTTTAATTCATACATTCTTGTTTAACCTATTGGCTTGGTTGTATGGATGTTTTTATCTCCATTTTTTTTACTTTGTACTCTCATTTTATGTCTTGATTTGTTTATATTCGAGACTTTTTTTTCTTACTTCACCACACCATTCAATGGAGATATTAGTTTTATGGTTTAGAAGACTTGTGTTGGTCTATTATAATTGTATAACATAGTTCCTTCCATAGTATTAGGGATAACCTAATGTTTAAGGAATTAAATCTGATAATTTACAAGTTCCCCATAAATAATACATCAAATTCCACTGAAATTCATTGTTATATTCTCTTTATTTCCACATAGATTACATCTTACACACTATTTGAGATTACCTGTATTAGGCTTAATCTTATTTTCTTTACTGTATTTTATAATTATACTTCCATGAGATTCGATTCTCAGAATCCTCAATGTGTTTGTAAATTAAAATGTGTTTTAGTTTTTTATCATAACTAGAGATATCTCATTTGGAATGATCACAAGATGTATAAATTATATTCTCATTAGGTTAGGAAACCCATTATAGAAATCATTACTCTTCACATCACACTGGTTATAAAAATTCTTTCTCTTATTTACCATTGTTAACTAACCAGTTGAGAATGAATTAAAATACCAAAGAGAAACTTATAAGGCAATGAAGAATCTCTTATAAATGATATATATGTCACAACATTCAGGCCTCTAGGTTTCAATATTTTTTATCCATTTTAATTATTCCTATTAGGATTTCATACATAAAAATTTACTCATGTCCTTAATAATGGTTTGTAAATGAATTTTCAATTACCAATGAATATCCCCTAGAAATTTCAAACAAGGTGTGTAGTAAAGCCTGTTCACCAATACCAGATAGCACTTGAGTCAACACCCATTCACTTTTTTTGATGTTATTACCCCTAGTAACATCCTTTCCAGAACCTCATCCTCTTATAATATCTAAGTAGGGATGTAATTTTTTAGAATCCACTCTCTATAATCTTTAACAAAATTCTAATATATTTTCTTATTCATAAACCTATAATTATATTTATCCTTATATTTATCCTTATAATTATCCTTATACTTATCCTTATACTTATCCCTGGTGTTCTCACTAAGGTTTTCTCATCCTATTTTACAAATGTTATCTAAAATTTTTACATAAATAAACTATAGAAGCCAAATAATTTTTCAAAAAGTATTAGTTAATTTAAAAAACATCCATTAATTACAGACCAAAATATTTTGAGGCCTAGTGTCTTTGGAAGACTATGTATCATAATACATCAAAGTGAGACTAAAAATAAAACTTTTTCTTTTTTTCGAGGAAGACATCCAAAATAATTTTTATCTCCTAAAAACATGAGATAACATAGGGAATTCAATAATAAAAATGGGTGATATAAAAATCATATTAAGTAAATAAACAAGATAATAAGAATAAAAGGTGAGTCAAAGTTATAACAAGATATCATTAAGTAAGAGGCACATGAGTAATCACATGGGATAATAACATAAATATTATGGTGTGATAAGATTATGGAAACATAGGAAAGTGTAAACAATATAATATATGATATAAACATAAATCAAGGCTAACTACTAAGACAACTTTACATGGTGGACAATGGTCCATAGTGAATTATGTTCTATCCCTAATCCACTGCATGATGTCTCATGAGACTAAAACATTACCTGATATATTAGAAGGATATATAATTATGGCATCAACCACCACATTTATCTTATGTAAATGAATAATTTTTTCACACAAGGAAATAAATAATAATTCATAAACATAATAATTAACCATAGAATGAAATGGGTTTCAAAATCCTATCTCGTAACTTAATTAAAAGCAATTTCTTAAGCAAGGATTTTAAAAAACGGTCATAATGTTAGTAATACCCCCTAAAATTTAGGGAGAATGATATAAGTATAAATTTAATTTAAATATAAAAATAATTTATAATAATTCCACAACATTAAATGTTTTTTTTTCATGGATTAATATAAATACCATTAAAAATAATAAGAACAATTTTGAGGAAATTAACTTTTCCACTTTGGAAATCACTAAAAATAATGTTTTTTGTTAAAATAATTTTACATTAAAATATACTTGGAAACTTATAATATAATATTCTAGTAAATTTATGTTCATGATAGAGAAAATTACATTTATTTTGTACATCTTAAAGTAAAGATTCCTTTCACATTTTCGGTGAAAGTTAAAAAGTACCTTGCTCAGAAAATGATAGAAATATTATTTTAAAAACATTTACTAAAAATTCAAACATGGGTAAAAATATATTTAAAAAACTATATTATATTTTTAAAATAATTTTGGAAAATATTTTTAGGAGACATAAATATTGTAGAAAAAGTGTATTTGACTAAAGAGAGAAATAAATTTTATTTTTATTAAAAAAAATTTATCAATTATTTTAAATACCAAAGAGGGGGAAGTGGAACCATTACATGAAAGGTTCATGAATAAAAATATAATGTTAAAATTTAAGGTTTTAATTATGAAATGTTAATATAATTTATAACATTGACTATTCAAGCATAATCAATCTTGATTAAAATGATATTGAACCATAAACTATTACCGATTCAGTAACTTTTATACTAAAAATCAACATGAATGGATTAGAAAAAAATTAAAATAAATATTAATGAAATATGAATTTTTCATGATATAAAATGTAAATTTTATTTATATACACCATTTAAATGAAATTAGGTGCATATGAGAATATGTGTCTCAAAGAAGGATGTTTTGAGACGAAACCCTTAACTCAAACCTGAATCATAGTGTGGTTACCTTATATTACAAAATAATAAACTTCTGTTGAATATTTACATTCTTGAAAATTTTTTTCATGTTTATTACTCCTTTATTTTATTTTAAACTATTTAATATTCAATTATTTAACCCTTTTATTTCACATCGTGCGTCGATAAATGGACCATATGTCCAAAATTACATTGGTATGTTGACTAAGGTGATGAGATTTTTATTTCATTTTACATAATTTGTATCAGAAAATAAAATATTTTTTACACATAAAAAATAATTTTTAAACTAACAATTAAATATGTATATGATAAATGAACTACATTATAATAATATAGAGAGTAGTTCATACACACACATGAGTAACATTTCCGTTTTTGATGATCATAATGTAAAAAAGGTGAGTGTTATTTTACCTAAATATGATGATAATTATATCATAAATATAATATTATTTCTCTAAATAAAATTATATATACCATCCATACGATGTGGTGAAAAAATATCAACATCACTTTGGGAAGCGGTAGTCCACCATACACTGGAACGAGGTTATCATTTTCAATGGATGGTAAGGTAATACATTATAAGATATATTACTTGTAAATAATGGTTAATATTTCCTTAATATCATATATAAAAAAATAATTAATCTCTATTACCTTACATATTAATCTTAAGTGAAAGATGAATCATACCTCTTGACGAGACAGTTGTCCTCCATAGACACGAGCGTCGCTATTATATTCTCTAGAAAACAAAAAGTACGATTTTAAATGTGATAATATAAACTTAAAAGAATATTTATATCATAAATATCATATATAATCATTATATAAATTATTATATCTATCCTTGATAAGAAATGATGGAAAAATAATTATATTAGTTCAGGAGGCAATAGTTCACTGTACACACAATCAACATTTTTGTTTCTCATTTGGGGAGGATGATATGGTAATTGGTAATTAAATTAACATAAAAGCATATAATTATGTGGAATATTATTATTTTATTATATCAACATGGTATAAAAATATTTTAATGAAGTGTAAGAAGAAATAAAATAAAACGCTCGGTTAAAGACGCTACCTCTTCCTTAGACAACTTTTTTAGGTTTGAACAAGAATCCATTCTAGGATGGATTTATGATCAAAGAAAGGATTATAGTATGATGGGAGGGAATTAAATAATTTATTTGGGAAGGTATTTCTCTAAAAAATGGGTTTTGAAAGTGTGAAAAGGAGAGGATTGGGGGTGACCTTTTATAAGTGGGGGAGAGGACACTCTTGGTAATTTTTAAAAGTAAGAATTAAACCCACATTTTTCACTATAAAAAGGGATCTAAAATGGACCATTTTATAATATAATAAAATATTAAGTCCAAATATTAGTATAAAATAGTAATTAGGAATTGTTTTGGTCGTTTTCCACCCTTATATTTTTATTTTAACCCATAGTAAAGCCATTTTTACCAAAATTGTAGTAAATAATTTTTACTACTTTCACTATTTATTATAGTGAAAATTAAACTGAAATAATTAGATTATATACATTTTTATTATTAAAAATAATTATTCCATTTTTCAAAATTCAACACTTAGAATTTATATAATTTAATTTAAAATTAAACCCACAAATATGCTGAAAAAATAGTTTTCAAAAGAAAAATTTGTAAAGTTTAAAACGTTTTTATACAAAAATAACATATGAAATTGATTCAAATGAACTAATTTGGATTAATAAATATATAATTAAAATAATATTGAATTTTCAACCACATTAACATAAATTTATTCTTGTAAATGATTTAAATAGAAGGCAGTATTTAATAAAAAAATAGAATTTTTACTAATTGAAAAATTAAGCTTTTTAGTAAAATCCCAACAATTCTCTGTAAGATAATTTTGGTATTATGATTTAAAAAATGAAGTCTTTTTTTTAAAAAAAATCTATGATTTTTAAAATTTAATTTTGAAAACATGAGCACAAAGTTCAATGAAACTAATTTTTGACAAAAAATGCAGTTTTCAGAAAACATTTCCTTTTCTTTCAAATGATTTTTATTTTATTTATAATAAATAATTAACCATTGAATTTATTTAATACATGTTTAATTCAAATAATTTTCATAATATATTTATTACAATTTGTAACTTATAATTTAACATCTAGATTATAACAATATAGTATATTATGGTTCAGTTAGACTCGAGGTTGCGTGTTATGTTAGCTATCAAAGTGACTGAATTTATTTAAAAAGACATATTCTATAATGTATGAGGGTTTTAAATTATCTTATAAGATCTCTTTTGAATTTCTTATTTTCTATTGAACTTAATTTAATTTAATTTTTTAAAATCCGAAGGTGTTACAATAATTGTAAAATTAAATTAGGTATGAAAGAAGATAAGTAAAATTGATTACTGACATTGAGAACTTTGAGATTTACATGGAATATACTTTGGAAATGGATGGAATATGATAATATTATTTTAGTAGAAGCTCAATATAGTTAAATATTATTCTAGATTAATGAAAAATGATAGGGTTTCATGTGTAAACATAATATTTAAGAGTTCTTGAAGTGGTGGTGGGGGGCCTCTTCTATAAGTGATGAGAATGACATTTGTCGTAAATATTACAACTTAATATAAAGGGAGAACATGTTAAGTATATAAAGTGGCTCAAAAATTTAGAAATAATTGATCAGGGAAGAGATAAGATTGATCCAAACATTATCTAATCAATTCTATACATTTTAAACTTTTTAGGTCTTTTACTCTTAGATTATTTACTCCAACCATTTTAGGTTTTACTATGGTTACTATTTTTTACCAATGGTAAGTTAACCATTATGTTGAAAAATAAAGTGGTCCTTATTAGATAATTTGGACATGATGATTATAAATTTGGAATAAATTTCATTTGATTAAATTTATAAAAGTGATAAAAATTAATTTTAAAATAAAAATATATAATGTATTAATTTTTTTGAGAAAATATAATTTATATTATAAAATATCAAATACGAGTTTAATTATTAATAAAAAATGAAAATTATAAAGACACATATAAAATAAAATATTGTCTTTTAAATTTTTTTTATGAATTTAAAATTCATACTTATATAATAATAATGTCATAAAAGTCATTAAAACCGACATTGTTAATCTAAAAAACATATTCATTTTATCAAATATAATTTATTAAATTTGATAATTTAGAATTTATATAAAATCCTAAAATATAGTTGAAAAATATTGATATTAGAAAATAAAATTTTAAAATGTTAACTACTCTTTAATAGTATATCCTATCAATTACTATTTAATTTATTAGTAATCCATTTTTCATATTTTGACTATATTTTATTATTATATAATAAAAACATACATAGTTTCTTGAAATAAAATACTAATTTTAGAAAAATATAATTTAAGTATAAAATAATTTTCTTAGTAGTTGTAACTATGAAAATTTAATTTCATTGATATGAAGTGTAACCATTATTGTTCTTAATAGATATTTCATAAATATGTTACTCTTATTTATTCTCACATATTACACTATTAGGTTTGAATGACCACGATTAATATTTATAAATTTTTTTAAAAATATCACAGTTTCATTTTAATTTGGTGTTGCATTCAGATCAAGATATAAATTACTTTTGAATCATCTAAAGGATGTAATATTAAAATTTTAGGGTTTTTCAATATTAATATGAAAGAATATATGAAGTATTATTTTAATAAAGGATTGTATAGGAATATTATAGATGTGAAACTGAGAGCCCATGTTTTATAAAAAGTTGACATTTTTGAAATTTAGGCTCATTGTTGCAATGTGATGGAGATATTAATTTAGATGTATCCGATAGGATTCAAATTGGATAAATAAAATAGTGGAAGACATCTCAGAGTTTTTAATCATAAAATTCCTTTGAAATTAAAGGGTAAATTTTGTATAACTTTTCTCACTCCAAATATTATATATGGTAGTTAGTATTTCATTTGATGGGAGGTCATGAACAAAAAATAAGGGTATCATATATAAAAAGGTTAAGATAGACATGCTGGCATACTAATGTTGATAAGATTAAAAATGAATTTGTTTTAGAAATAATTATAGTGGTTCTAGTAGATGAGAAGATGAATAAGGATAGATTAAGATGTTTTGGACATGTTAGATAAATACTTATGGATTCATTATTTAATAGGGTAATCTTAATTTCAAATTACCATATAAAAAGTAGTATAGGTAGATATAAAATTAAATTTTAGTTCAAGACATGCATCACGTAATCAAAACTATGAAAACAAACATACATTGTTAGGAAAATTTATAGAATATAAATGATTAATTTGGGAGATATAAGAATTAAATTCATATAATTAAAACATGTGATGTGGATATTATGACTAAAAGTGTGTGTTTTCCTATTTAAAAGTGACATTTTAGGTCAAAAGGTGTGTCATATAACCAGAATTTAGCAATCATGTTCAAATTTTCTTATTACTTTATGAAAAATTGATAACTCATTTTTGTTGAATAGGAATTAATATCTCATAAATTACACATATGGTGTGAATAATATGACATAAGGTGCACATTTTCTATTAATAAAATACATTTCAGCTCAAAATACGCATCTTACGCTCAAAACTAGAAAAAAACATGGGTTTTCTAGATACATTTTAAAAAATATTTATAATTTTTATCTAATGTATAGAGATTAAAAACATGTAAATATGATACATTATGTGATCCGTATTAATAAAAGTGTGTGTTTTTCATTTAAAACTAATATTTTAATTTAAAAAATATGTCACATACTCAAAACCATGAATTCATGTGCGGAATTTTTTGATACAATAGAAAAAAAGTTAGATAATTCATTTGTGACATATAAAAATTAACCTCATATTAATATGACCCACAAGGTGACTTATATAATTGAATGTTTTCATTTTCATTTAATCGTGAAAATTTAGTTCAAAATTAGATTAACATACTTAAAATAGTTAACCAATTATCAAATTTTAATACAAATCCATGAAAATGATTAGTTATTCATTTTTGTTATATAGGAATTAACTGAACATCTGTAACGTCCCTGAATCGGGTTCCTTTAAACTAGTGCCTTGATCCAGGCTATCACATGACCTCAAGGGAGCCTCCCCTTATGCTAGAGGTTTCTAACTAGTAGCGAGGGTATAGACTATTCATATAGGGGACAATACCCACTTACCAGAGTAATCCACAATATAAAAATGTATAAAACAACAAATATAACATGAGCTAATCAATGAAAAACATAATAACAATTTTATAACTAGGTAGAAACCCAAAAAAGCATTAAATATGTCATGACATGCTACAATGGAATTTTTTCAAAACAAAAAATAAATACAAATAGATAAGTCCACATAACAGTCCTAAATTCTTATTTGGAACCTCATACATGCATTTCCCATGTCCAACTCAACTCCCTAGTATAGGGCCCTTGCCCTTGTCTTGACCTGTAAGCATGAAATCAACTCAGCTACCCAACGATGACTCAATCAGGGTGTGATTACAACTCAGTATGCCACCAACTATGGAATTTAGAAATATCCAGTACAACATATGGTGCATGAAAGTGTAAATAAATTACAATTAAAGGAAATACAATTCAGGGGCCATATGCTAACAATCTCTACTTACCTATTACTAACCAAGTTTCCAAATTGTTATGTATCTCTTCTTACTAGTTCATCATCAATCACAAAGTCTATAATTTAGGCATTTGAATCATTCATTCAAGGTTCATTGAATTTATCATTTTGTATAAGGGAATAAATAATTCCTTAACTCACTAGGCATAACATATCACAACATCACAACATCCTCACCTCAAAGCCTCAGTTCGGGTGGAATGAAACCGTTAGGGGTATATAGCTCTGTCCCCTTCACTAACCCATGGATTGTGGGTGGAGTTAGAGAAACAATCCAACTTGAACTATGGGACAAGACTTAGTCCATTCTCCCAAACCTCATTCCATGTACACATTCTTATCCATCTATTCACCATAGACAACCATAACACAACCAAACACAACCAATACATATAACTATCATAATCCACAACAATCAACAAGGTAAATCATCTTGTTCCATAACCCATTAACACATTTCCATTTACATCACATATCCCATTTTTTCCAATTCCCATTCTCAATTCTTGCTCACTAAGCATATTCAATATCTCCCTTCTATCAACCCATTATAAATATTTCTAAAACCCCTTAAACAAATTTCCCATTTCACATACCATTATCAATTTAGAATATTCACCATTTCACTTAAACTAACTCGCTTAGTCATATCTAACATAATTGAGAAGCCTCATACCCTAACTACAATTAACCAATACCTCATCTGGGATTATACTAAGAATATAAACATACTCAAAAAGGGATCTAAATGATCACATAACAATCTATAACTTACATAACTAATTCAAGGTCCATAAAAAATTGACACACCCCAAGGTTGGTCTTAAATGTGTCAAATCATCTTCGATGATTCCCTTGGGAACTATGAGGGTTCCTACTTATTATTTAGACAACAAAATTTCCGAACCTCACTAAAGGAATCAAAATAACAACAAGAGGTGACAAATAACCTGGTTGGACATGCCCAAATCTATAGAGAAACTATAGGATATAATTATGGACCACCTACCTCAAATCTGTTAGCGTAAGCACTCAAAAACATGGAATTAGATTCAGATTAAACCAAATATTATATATTTAACCCAGATTTATGTGGGAAATAAGGGTTTTGGAGATTAATATGGAGAGGGGAGAAAGATACAAACCCTAATCCATAAAATAAGGAAGGAGTAGATTAGACTCACATGGGGATTCGATCCATAACCAACGACTCCCTAAATGGCCTATGATCGAAGGAGAATAACCTATTAGAAGCTTGGGTCATACAATTTCATATTTAGGGTTTCAATAGGAATAGAGAAGAAATATATCAATTTGGGGTTAAAAATCCCGTGATAATTTATTTGTAAATTTTTTCAACTTTACTGGGTTCTACAGTTTACCCGCATGATTTTCCAAACTGTGCACAAACTGTGCATGAGACACTGTCCCAAAATAACCCATTTGTATGGTTTACCCAAACAGTTTTCCAAACCATGTGCAAAACATGTGAGAAACACTGTCCCAAAATCACCCCTTGCATGGTTTCCTAGGATGATCTGTATAGTTTTAACTAACTATTCCTAAACTATGTAACATGCCTAGAAACTCGTTTTTACGCATTTTTTCATGTCCCAAACCCCCAAAACACCCTCAGGTCTTATCATGAACTTGGGGAACAATTATTTATCCAAAATAAGGTACTTAAATAGAATCATAAACAAGAACATAACTTAAGAAAAATCTCGGATCTTACAGCCTAACCACCTTAGGAAGACACATTCTCGAGCCACTCTTCCTGAGCATCATTGAGTTTCCAAAGAAATGTGATCAGGACACAAGGACCACATTTCTAATTCTCTCTATTATTTTTTCTCCTAAATGTTTCTATACTTCCATAATACATGAACCAGAGGTACAATATTTCCCTATAAGACCTATTTACTACAATCCAAAATACAAATCAGATGCTCCTAAAAGGACGCATCAGACTCAAGATCAACATCATCAATGTTTATCACATGATATGGATCTGGATGATAATTTATGTGTTTTGAAACATGAAAAACATCATACATCCCACTATACCATTGTGAAAGAGGTAATCAGTAATCCACCTGTCTGATCCTCTCCACAATCTCAAATGACCCCATATACCTAGGAATAAACATTTCATATTTCTGGATTCAATGGTGATCCAAACATGGTGACAACCAAAGGAACACACTATCACCTACCATGAACTAGAGAGGTCTAAGATTCCCATATGTATATGACTTCTACCTATTTTGTTCTATTTCCATGTTCTTCTGAATCAAATGATCCTTCTTAGAAGTCTCCTGCATGAGAATAATTCCTAATAGATCAAACTCCCTTGATTATAATCAACACAAAAAAGATCTACATGGCCTCCCATAGAGTTCCTCAAAAGGCACAATCTGAATTATAACCTGAAAGATTTTATTTTAAGAAAACTCAAAAAATAAAAAGTGCTTTTCCCATGAACCACTGAAATCCAGAACATAAGCTCCCAACATGTCATCCAATACTTGAATTGTATACTTTGATTTCCCATTCTTATGAGTCTGATAATATATACTAAAAAAAGTTGGATACCAAGTGCCTTTTTAGCCGCTTCCAGAATCCTGATGTGAAACATGCATCACGGTTCAAAACTATGGATCTCAGCACACCATACGACCACACCATCTCTCGTACATATAACTCACCCAATTGATAGACTGTATAAGGTTCATAGATCATTAAGAAATGTGCCAATTTAGTCAACCAATCTACAACTACCAAGATTACATCATTCTTCTATGGAATCATCAAATGATCAACTAAAAAGACCATCATTACAAAATTCCACTTCCACTCTGTAACGAGAAATGACTATAGAAAACCTCCTGGGTGTTGGTGTTCGAACTTCACCTATTGATAGGTAAGGACTTGTGTCACAAAACCTGCATCCTCTTTCTTCATTCCCAAACACCGAAACTGCCAATGAAGATCAGGATACATTATTGTCAAACCAGAATGTACTTCCCATCTTATGGCATGGTACTCACACATCAACTCTTTTTGTACAACTTTCGACACAACAACATGACCCTGAACATAGAAAAATCCATCAACACCAACAACCCAACTATAAGGTGACTCCCCACCTTTAATACCTTTTTTCATGTCCAAACACTCCAAATACTATAGCTAACTTTCTTTGACTTAGATCAAATGTATGGGAACAATCACTTTAGACATAGGGGTCATTTTTCTGTGCCCATCCTACACCTCCAGGTTCATCTTAGCAAACAAAAACATCATTTTCCACTCTAAGATATATTCTTAAACTACCTGATTCCAAGTATTCCATCTCAGATCATCCTTAACACTATTCACTTTCCTAAGTGTGTAAACCAACTCAAAATCGAAGGATATAAGGTAATCTACCCACCTTCACTATCGAAGATTCAAATCCTGCTGAGATAATGTTCTCTTAAGTATTTTAGGATCAGTAAACACTGTGAAAAGTCCTCGCATAAAGTAATGCCTCCAATAATTTAAGGCATAAACCACAAAATCTAGCTCAAGATCATTTGTAGGGAAATTTACTTCATGAGGCCTCAACTATCTTGACACATAAGATACAACCTGATCATCCTGCATCAGAACTTCCCAAAGTTCAACACTAGATGCATTACAGAACAAAGTGTATTTCTTAACAGGTTCTAGTCGGATCAATATCAGTGTAGTAGTCAACCATTTCTTCAATTCATTAAAAGAATCCTCGCATGACTATGACTATTGAAACATAAAACCCTTCTTGGTTAATCTTGAGAGTGGGGCTTCCAAATGATAAAAATCCCTAAATAACCTCTAGTAATAACCGACCAAACCGAAAAAACTCCGAACATCAAAAATATTATGGGGAAGCTCCCAAGACACCACAACCTGCACCTTCCCTAGATCCACTGACACACATGACTCAGAAATGATGTGCCCTATGAAATGAACTTTGTAAATCAAGAATTGAATTTTTTCTAGCCTGGAACAAATCATATTCTATATTAGTGTACTCAAGATGATGTCAAAATGTATGGCATGATCATGAAGAGTTTTTTAGTACACCAAGATTTTATCCACAAAGACAACCACATAATAATCCAGATAGTTGTAAAATATTTGGTTCATTAGAACCATAAACACACCTAGTGGATTGGTTAACCCGAACAACATCACCAAAAATTCATACAACCCATACCTACTTTGGAAAGCTATCCATGGTATGTCAGACATTCTCACCCTAAAATGTTGGTATCGTAATCTAAAATTGATCGTAGAGAACACATAGACACCCTTCAGTTTTTCAAACATGTCATCAATTTTGGAAATAAGGTATCCATTTTTAACCAACATCTAATTTAACTTCCTGTAATCAACACATTACATCAATGACCCATTATCCTTCTTAGAAATCATCACGGGTGATACCCATGGAGACATAGTAGGATTAATGAATCCTTTTTCTCTAACTCATACAGATAAGCCTTAATCGATTGTAGTTATACCAAGGCCATTTAATATGGTTCAATAGAAACCAGTTCTGCCCATAACAGCAACTCGATTGTGAACACCACATTATTTTTGGGTGTAAGTCTTGAGAAATCCTCAGGAAACACATCCTAAAACTGATCCCTAACACATGGAAGGAATTGTTTTTTCACTTCTCCACCATAAAGAATAAGGCATGCCACTTGGGCTATGAGTTCTACCAACTGCTGAAAAGTTTGTCCCGTGCAGCTTTCTCGTACTTCCCACTCACCACAAAAGACATAAGTGTCTCTATTGGGAGAAATTAATGTTACCCTAAAATGATAACAATCTATTTGGTCTTGATACAACAATAGCTAGTCACGCCCAAAATCATTCCAAACCATGACATGTTGAGAACAAACAGGTTTCAGAGAAAACCATAACCACCAACCTTTATTTGATATCCTCAACTCGAACCCCTAATGGAGTATCAATCAACATAACACCACACACTTGTTCATGAACTAGACCCCAAACAACCAAAAACTATTCATAGATAAAAGAGTGTGTTGAACATGTTCCAAATAGAGAATTAGAGAGTGTTGGAGCTACAGTTATCTTAATTTGAATGGTAGAAGATCCAGCCTTGCTACCTCTTGATGTAGGCTGAATTACATGATGTTGGCCTATCCCTCTACCCTGGTATCTATCCTTAGTACCACATACTGCACTACCCTTATTGTATGGAAAATCTCATCCCGAAGGTCCACATCCACCACCCCTATCGGTACAGATAGTAGATCTCCAACTACCTACTTGATATGGGGTGATCGATCCCCAACCCCGACTCTGCATTTGCCTCTGACTCCCATCCATACCGAGCTACTGAGGGTTCTTGAAGAACCTCTTTATTTGTCCCAACCTTCCACAAGAATAGAAATCAACTAGGGGTTAGGGACATTATCCCTACATGTGCCCCGACCCGCCACACTGTTATAAAAACACCTGATCATCACCTTGAAAAGAAGACCCTATATTATGACTATTCCGTGCACTTTCTCCTTGTTGGAAACTTCCAAAATCAAGATCCCTTACCTTGGAGGATTTACCATATATCCGACCACTTGGCACCACAAGTGCACCTCCTGAAGCTCCCTTAAGGTTTCTTTATGAGATAAGGGATTGGTTCACTAGCTTTGTAATCCTTTTCAAATAGAAGATGTTCACCTGAGACCTAATCTAATGCCTAATACCATACTATAAGAATTTTCCCATAGTATCCTCAACATTATTCATCATTGGGAAAAATCAAAAGAATTTAGTGAAATGAAAAACATAATCCATCACTGATGCAGCCCCCTAAGTCAAAATCAGAAATTACGAAGCCTTACTTTACCTCAAGGTTTCTAGGTAGTAATGTTCTCGAAACATTTATTGGAAATCCTTCTATTCCATTCTTTCAACCTGCTCCATCCGAATCATAATTTCCCACCAACGATTGGTCTATATTCTTAACATGTCGGCTTTTAAATTGACTCAATTTTCAAGAGGAGTCTCTAGAAGATCAAGGATTGTATGGATAGACTCTATCTAAAACTCTACTGCCTATGTCTCACCCTCTTCGATAAAGTTCAGAGGGTACTATATCTAAAATTCCCTGGTCAGTTTGAACATACTCAACACAACCTGCCCTAAGTCTCATTCCATCATCTGTATAAAATGAGAAATATTCTCATGGAACTTATCTTCCCTATTATCTAGAACCATTGAATCCTCTTGCTCTAATTATAGAGGAGTATTCTAAGCAGCGTCCTCCTATTTCCCAACACACATAAATCTTCATGGAGGTCACTAGTGCAGAAAAAGTTTTTAACATCACCATTTTTTAGGTCGGTTATATATAACCGATGTGAAAATCTGTGATATGTGGTTTTTTACGTCGGTTATAAAATAACCGACGTAAAAAATGAGGTATCTAATGATTTTTTATGTTAGTTATAAAATAACCGACGTAAAAAAGGTGGCATCTAAGGCCTTTTTGACGTCGGTTATTTGATAACTAACGTGAAAACTATGGTTTCTAATGTATTTTTTACGTCGATTATATAATAACTGAGGTAAACAACCAACACATGGCTTTTTTTACGTCGGTTGTAAAATAACCGACTTAAAAATGCAGTATCTGATACATTTATAACATCAGTTATTCTAATAACCGACGTTATAAATGTAATAAAAATATTGTATATCATAGGTTATTAAATAACCGACGTTATAAAAAATTTAAAAAATTTATCACGTCCTGTGGATTGGCATTTCTGATTTTTTGATCGACAGACCTCTGACTCGTCTCTCTCGCACGGAAAACCTAGAATTGACTCTTTGATCTCGTTTTGTTAAACTCACTTGTTCATCATTGTTTATCATCTTTACTCTCCTCGGATCTGTCATCTCCACTCTCAACACTTAGGTAAGCCTCCCACGACTTTATTTCATTCATTTTTTCCTGGATAGTCTATATTTATATTTTTCAATTTTTTTGCTTTAACTAGGTAATATTATTAAATTTCGAACCCTCTTACCTCATTTTTACATCATCATCTTATTTATTATCACGAGATCTATTAGATCAACTCACAATATTCAAGTAAGCCTCACCTACTTCTATTTCGTTTGTTTTTGTTTCACGGATGCCCTAGATTTATCATAATTTTTGTTGTCACTGACAACTAATGATCTCATTTACCTATATTACGACAATTTATATCTAAACCATTTTGAAACACCCATTCCATGTACCAGTGTGATTTATTTTATATGTATATATGGTTTTTCATGGTGGAATATTTTTTTTGGATCCTTGGTTTTTTCTATTTTGGGTATCACTTTTTGTTTTTCCATAAACTATTTACACCATTTATTTTCGTGGACTATTATAAGTCTTCATATGCTATTAAAACCTGATTCATTGAACAATATAGAATTTTATACTAGTAGGAGATACAGTTCATGGTTATCATTTTGAATAATGACATGATACCAAAACTTGTAGATTGAGGTTAAAATCACTAGATATTCCAAAACTTTTAGCATTAGGTTAAAATACCATGGTTATGGGGGGATGTCTAGAGGGTTGGGGGATGTCCAGGGGGTTAGGGGTTGTCCAGAGGGTTGGGGGCTATCCAGGGTGTTCATGGAGGTGGGTGGGGGGGGGGCAGTCCAGGGTTGTGTGTGTGTGGGGGGGGGGGGGGTTCAAGGGGGTGGGGGTGTCGAAGGGGGTGGGGGCTATCCAAGAGGGTGGGTGGGTGGGGGGGGGGGGGGGGGGGGCTTTCGAAGGGGGTGGGGTCTTGTCCAGAGGGTTTGGGGGTTGTCCGTGGGTGGGGGGGGGGGGTGGGTGGGGGCTGTCAATAGGGTTGAGGGGTGTCCAGGGGGTGTCCAAGGGGGTAGGGGGTGGGGGGTGGTCTCCATGAGGGGTGGGGGTGTCCAAGGGGGTGGGGGTATTGTCTAGAGGGGTGGGGGGATGTCTAGGGGGTGGGGTTTCCAGAGGGTTCGGGGGGCTGTCCAGAGGGTTGGGGGGTCTCCATGGTGTCCATGGAGGTGGGGGGGGCAGTCCAGGGTTGTGTGTGTGTGGCGGGGGGGGGGGGGGGGGGTCCGAGTGGGTGGTGGGGAGGAGGCTTTCCAAGGGTGTGGGGGCCTGTCCAGAGGGTTTGGGGGGTTGTTCGTGGTGGGGTCTATCCAGAGGGTTGGGGGTGTCCAGGGGGTGTCCAAAGGGGTAGGGGTGGGGGTGTTGTCCAGGAGGGGTGTGGGGTGTCCAAGGGGGTGGGGGTGCTGTGTAGTGGGGGTGGGGGTCTGTCCAGGGGGTGGGGGAAGTCTAGAGGGGTGGGGGGCTATCCAAGGGGGGTGGTGGTGTCCAGAGGGTGTCTAAGGGGGTGGGGGTTGTGTCCAGAGGGTTTGAGGGGTTATCCAGAGGGTTGGGGGGTGTCCATGGAGGTGTGTGTGTGTGTGTGTGGGGGGGGGGGGGGTCCAAGGGGGTTGGGTTGTCTAAGGGGGTGTGGGGGATGTCCAAGGGGGTGAGGGCCTATCCAGAGGGTTTGGGGGGTTGTCCGGGGGGGGGGGGGGGATTTCAAGAGGGTTGAGGGTGTCCAGGGGGGTGTCCAAGGGGGTAGGGGATGAGGGGTGGTGTCTAGGAGGGGTGGGGGTGTCCGGGGGGGGGGGGGGGGGGTGCTGTCTAGAGGGGTGGGGGCTGTCTAAGGGGTGGGGGGATGTCTAGAGGGGTGGGGGTTGTCCAAGGGGTGGTGGTGTCTAGGGGGTGTCCAAGGGGTGTGGGTGGTGTCCATAGGGTTCAGGGGGCTGTCCAGAGGGTTGGGGGTTGTCCAGGGTGTCCATGGAGGTGGGGGGTGGGGGGGGGGGTCCAAGGGGGTGGGGGTGTCTAAGGGGGATGGGGGGCTGTCCAAGGGGGTTGAGGCCTATCCAGAGGATTTGGGGGTTGTCCGGGGGGGGGGGGTGTCCAGGGAGGTGTCCAAGGGGGTAGAAGGTGGGTGGTGGTGTCCAGGATGGGTGAGGGTGTCCAGGAGGGGTGGGGGTGTCCAAGGGGGTGTCCAGGGGATGGGGGGGGAGTGTCCTGAGTGGTGGTGTTGGTGGGGGGGGGGGTCCAAGGGGGTGGGGGTGGTGTCCAGGTAGTGGGGGGGGGGGGGGGCTGTCCACTGGGGTGGTGGTGTCTAGGGGGTGTCCAAGGGGTTGGGGGGTGGTGTCCATGGGGTGGGGGCCGTCCAAGGGGGCGGTGGTGTCCAGGGGGTGTCCAAGGGGGTGTGGGGTAAGTGTCAGTTGGGATTGACTATTGAATCATGGTTTGTGATATTATGACATGATGATTGTATTATTTCATGGATATTAGTGTTGCGATATGATTCTATTTGGTTATATATTTTTTGAAAAGTCATATACTATGATAAAATTATGGGTTATTGGGGAGACCATGGCGTGGTTTTTAAATATGTGTAGTTATCCTGACCCCATTTTTCCGTGATGATTGGCTTTACATTGTGATTTTCTCCATCCGAGTTTTTATTTTAAATTTGATTTGATTCTCAGGTTTACTCCATTTTCTCCAATTTTCTATCAACCATTGGAGGCCCCATGGTTTTCTTTGATTACCTGGAATTTTAAACTGTTATATATCAATACATTTTCTTTTTAAAATCATATTCAAGAATATTTTTTTAAATACACATAGATTTGTTTTATATTTAAAAATTGTTTTACATTCAAATTATGATTTTTTCATATAAAATATATTTTTACTATCTTAAAAAGATGTATAATTTTGATATTTGTTATAAGTAATAATGAGTCGAAGTTGGATTACGGTGCATCGAATGAGCAATGAATATGAGGAAGGTGTTTATGCCTTTTTGGAATTTTCTTAATGAAATGTTCCAAGTAGTGACATTTTTTTCTATCCATGCCTGAAATGTTTGAATATGAAGATGTTGAAAAGTAGAGAGAAAAAAGATCATCTGATTTGTCATGGTTTTAATCTGAGTTACAACCCTTGGATTTGGCATGGTGAAACTAGATGGAATGTCACTGATGATGATGATTTTCAAGATGGTGACTCCGATGGAATTGTAGAAATGATTCACGATATTGCAGCAAAACAAATGGATATAGAACCAATAGTTTCACATCTATATGGTGATGCTGAAAAACAATTATATCCTGGTTGTACAGATTTTACGGTTTTTTCGGTAGTGTTATGATTGATTAACCTGAAGGTGAAACATGTATGGAGTGACATAAGTTTTACAGAGCCGCTACAATTGATGAAATACATTCTTCCAAAAGATAGTCATATTCAAGATTCACATTATAAGGCCATGAAAATATTATGCCCGATGGGATTGGGATACCAGAAAATACATGCCGGTCCGAATGACTGTATGATATATAGGAAGGAATATGAATTTCTATCAGACTTTCCTAAATGTGGGACATCACGGTATAATGTGAAAGAAAAATCACAGGCTGATGTAGAGATTACAAAGATCCCTTCAAAAGTATTTTGGTATCTTCCTATAATTCATCGTTTCAATGTTTATTTTATAATTCACATGATGTAAAAAGGTTAAGATGGCATGCTCATTAGCGGTAATGTGATGGAAAAATATGTCATCTAGCTGATTTTCCACAATGGAATAAAATTGATGAGCAGTATCCAACATTAGGAAATGAAATTAGAAATATCAGACTAGGGTTATGCATAGATGGAATGAATCCATACCGGACCCTCAGTAGCACACATAGTTTATGGCCTGTTTTATTGGTAATTTACAACCTCTCTTCTGAGGTTTGTATGAAGCACAAATATGTCATGTTGAGTATAATGATCTTTGGTCCGAAGAAACCCATCAATGATATTGGTGTTTTCTTGTCACCGTTGATTGATGATTTGAAACTTTTATGGGAGGATGGTATTAGGGTGTATGATTCTTATAAAATGGAATATTTTCAACTGCATGCAGTTCTTTTGTTCACTATAAATGACTTCCCAAAATCTAGAAATTTTTCTAGATACAATGTTAAAGGGAATAAATCATGTCCAATTTGCGAATAACAGACATCATTTTGTCAATTGCATCATGGGAGGAAAACAGTGTACATGGGTCATCGAATGTTTTTGCCTATGGATCACTCTTATAGAAGACTAAAAAAGGCATTCAATGTATCACAAGAATTTTATATTGATCCAAAACCATTATCCCCTGATCTGTATTTTGAGAGGGTGAAAAACCTTGATGTGACTTAGGGAAGGACACAGAAATCTGGTAATGATAGATATATTTGGAAGAAAAGGTCAATATTTTTTGAGCTACCATATTTGAGATATAATGAAGTTAAACATAATATCGATGTCATGCATGTGGAGAAGAATATATGTGATAGTTTGATTGGAACATTGTTAGATATTAAAGTAGAGACAAAAGATGGGTTGAATGAAAGATTATACTTACTATCAATGGGAATACATTTGGAGTTAGCTCCCACTCCTAATGGAAGATGAAAATTTATTCTCCCGGCTTGTCATACATTATCAAATAGGGATAAAATTAGCTTTTTTTAGTGTCTTCTTGTTATCAAAGTGCCTCAAGGTTATTCTTCAAATGTAAAAAAATTTGACTCATTGAAGGACTTGAAGTTGATTGGTATGAAATATCATGATTATCACGTCATGATGCAAGAACTTCTACCAGTTGCATTGTGTAGAATATTGCCCATATGTGTCAGAAAGACTATAATGAAGTTGTGTTATTTTTTAAATTCAATTTGTAATAAGGTGATTGATGTGAATGATTTGAACATTTTGGAAAAGGATTCAATTTTTATACTTTGTCAATTGGAAATGTATTTTCCTCCAATTTTTTTTATATAATGGTGCATTTAATGACTCATCTGGTTTGAGAAATAAAGCTTTGTGGACATGTATATCTTCGTTGGATGTATCCTTTTAAAATGTATATGAAAATATTAAAGGGGTATGCTAAGAATCCATATCGACCTGAAGACTCCATTATTGAAAAGTATATTTCTGAGGAGGTTGCAGAGTTTTGTAAGAGCTACTTGGCTGCAGCACAACACATAGGTTTGCCTCCATCTCGCCATGAACGAGTTAATAATGATGGAAAGGGGATTCATGTCTTGGAAGTCAAATAATTATCAGTTGAACAGATGAAGATGTTAGAATCATACATCTTGAATAACATAGATGATGCTCAACTGTATATCACATTGCATATAAATGAGTTGAAACAATGTCATCCAAAGAAGAATGAAATGTGGATTTTGAATGAGCACAACCAAACATTTTTGTCATGGTTTGAAAATACCTTGCTTGGTAGATCATATGTATCAGAGAAATTAAAATGGATAGTGGGTGGTCCATGTTTAAATGTGATAACATGGTCTGGTTATAACATTAATGGATATACATTTCATACGAAAGCTTAGGACAATAGAAGTGAAGTTCAGAATATTGGTGTTTGCAGAAGAAATGCATTTTTCGAGTGATAAGGACAAAAACCCAATTTCTGCATCAAGTTCATATTATGGAGTGATTGAAGACATATGGAAGGTGCATTACTTTAAAATTAAAGTTCCTGTTTTTAACTGTAAATGGTTTATCGGTAACAACAGTGTCAGACACGATGAATTTGGAATGACAGTTGTTAATATGAATAGATTGTAAGACATAACTGATTCTTTTATAATGGAAACACATGAAAAACAAATTTTCTATGTATTAGATCAATCAGATATGCAGTGGGATGTTGTTTTACAAGGGAAAACAATATGTTGGTGAGGATGAACTTGATGAAGATGATGATTTATGTGAGATCCCTACTTCCATGGAAAGATTAACAAAACATAGTGATGAGCATGTTGAAGACATGGTTTGTGCCATAAGGAATGATCATGAAAAAAGAATTTGGGAAAACAATCCATTTGTACATTCCTAAAATTACAGGTAACATTTGATTATTTCTTGTTTACATTTATTATTTTCACAAAATGGTCGATATTGTAAGTTTTTTATTTATTAAAACATGTATTAAAACAAAATTATTATATGTTTTTGTATTTTTTATTTTTGTTTAGTTTAAATTATCATGTTTACAATTACATTAATTATATATCTATTGTTTTTGTTCAGTGACAATTAGTTTACCATGTTTACCATGTGTACTAGGTTTACCAAGCTTTAATTTTTTTTGTTTACTTTATCATGTTTACCCTTACATAAATTATATATCTATTATTGTTTTCAGGGAAAATTACTTTACCATGTTTACCAGGTTTTCCATGTTTACTATGTTTACCATCTTGACTATATTTACCATATTTACCATTGTTTAACATGATTAACATATTAACCATGTTTACTATTACGTAACTTAGTATAATTTTCTATTTTCTGATTACAATAGTATTAAAATATTTGAATTTGTATATTTGTGAACTAATGTTTCTTTTTTTCATTTGAAGGATAATGACAGATCAATCAGTTGATCAACCACATGATTCTGGAGATGAGCATATTGGTGATACCTCTGGGGAGGAACATTCACATGCTCCTATTGATGTTCCCCAATCTTCCTCATGTGCTCCCATTAATACAAAGAGTTCATGAGTTGGTAAACATGGGTGCACACGCTTACCAAAATTATCACTTGTATGTATGCATGATCAGAGGATACTCATTGAGTTTGATGATGATGATATTCCTAGAGGTCCAAATGAAAAAGCTTTTAAGAGTTTTGTATCTACTCAAGGTAAAAGCAAAGTAAGCATTTTGTATGATGACTAAAGAAGTGTGGACAAAGCGATAATCTCTCAGTTGTGGGAGACGATTTTGGAAAGATCTTTTGAGATTTTTTTCCTATTATTTAAATGTTTCTAGTATATATCATATGTTTAACCTCTTATTTATCAGATGACATTTGATATTCCTGGCACTGGAGGAGTCAGGAAGAAATTCTTATCAATGGCTGCTAGAAGACGGAGGGATTTCAAATCAACACCCACATCTGATTTCATTTTTGGTCATATAAGTCTTGAAAATCCATGTCGTATATATCCTTTCATAGATGAAGACACATGGCAACAGTTTGTTGAAAGTTGAAGAAAAAAACCATTTTTTGGGAAGGGAAATGTAAACTTTTATAATCTTTCTTATATAAATGATCTTATTTCTGTTTTGTTAATGATTTCTTAATCTTAATTTGTAGGAAATAAGGAAATCTCATCAGGATATCCAATCTAAAAATGTATAACCTCATAATTTATCTCAGGGAGGGTATACATTTTTGGAAGAACAAATGATGGCAGAAAAATTACAAAAACATAGAGCTGACTCTTCATGCTCTGGAGAGGTGTCCCCTCTATCCCCTCCATCTAGACATGAAAAATGGAAGAGAGTTCGGATGGGAAAAATGGCAATATCTTTTAGAATATTCGAGAATCGTAGCTCATAGGATTCTAAGATATCTATTTTACTTATTTAAGTTAACTATTTTCTTCATATAATTTCAATCATTACAGAAATGTTCAATTAATTAATATAGGATTCTCTTGAGGAGAAGAGCTCACATGGGGTATTTACAGCTGCTGGGAGGCCAAATATTTTATCTGCAGCATTGGGAAAGCCCGAACATCCTAGTTGTGTATGAGGATATCCTGCAGGTGTAACAGCAAGAAAAGTGTTGCCACGTTTTTGAACTACTTACATTGAGGGTGTTTATAAAAAAATAGAATCCTTGGAGGATGAAGTTCATAATATTAATGTGATGATGGAGGAAAAGATTAGAGCGTTGGTACAGTCTATGTTTTCAGACATGAAAAGACAATTTTAGACTGTTACTCCCACTCCTCCTCCTCCCCTTGCAGACCCCATTATTTATCCTCCACCTCCGCCAGTAGCTCCCACTCCCCCACCTCAGCCAGCGGACCCCATTTTTTATCATAGTCCTCCACCGCAGCTTCCTACATATTGCGAGTTGTATGTCGATGATCCTCAACATCATATAGTTACATATGGGTTGGTATGTTGTATAAGATATACAATTCATCATCAACAATTAGAGGTAGAGAATCAGAGGGTCACTGTACATGATATTATAGATAGATCGGCTCGAGTACCACTGCCTATAGATGAGGTGACGACAGTTGGACATAATATCAGCCATTTTTTAATTTGGCCATCCAGACTTCTCCGACTCATTACCATAGAGGTATGTATGTTATATCTTCTATTTTATTTTTTATTAAAGTTGTTTTATCACTTGAAAACTAATATATTTTTCTATTTATTTTTACAGGAATACTTAAAAGGTAAAGAAATAATGTATAGACAACAAAAAAGAGAAATGGCTATGACATCAGATAGAGATTCTAGTAGTTTTGACAGATTGTCAAGATATTCAAATTTTTTGGTGGATCATTATGAGTTTCTAATGGAAGCTCATGTTTGTGGATGAGTAATACCAGTGTAGATTATAAAAGTTGATATCATGGAGTTTGTTATTGAAGATAAGCTGGGTATCAATGTGGTGCCGATTTTTTCCATGTAAGTCTTAACACCTTTTACCTACGTTATATTTATTAAAAATTTATACTTATGTATGTCTGGTATTAGGTATCTTTATAAAATGTGTGAGAAGAATGAGAAGACAGATGTATATGGGTTCATGGACCCGTATTTGATTTCCCCTCAAGCATGTGCATTGGATGAGGAACAAAGAATGGTTTATATTCCTGAAATACTTGAACATAATATAGTCACACAATGTTGGATGATGCCTTTTTGTGAGAGGTATGAAACACATCTCTCTCAAAGAGTTCATTATCTTTTAACATAAAAAACCACTAACCTTAATTTTTTTTATCAGTGATCATTAGATGTTAGGGGTTTGTTCCCAAGGGAGAAGACACTTTATTGGATATGCTCTGTCCATGGTGATGTGCAGGAATGTTTGAAGAAAATTTTGGAAAAGTAATTTTTAATTTCTCAATAGTTTTCTATATTATAATGTATTTTAAATTTATCCCATTCATATTATTTTCTAATAGGGGATGGGTCTACTTTCGAAAAAACACAAAGAAAAGGAGTGTGAAAATCAAATATGTAAATGTAAAGGTAAATATCTATTTATAATTTGTACTATTTGATTTATCATATAAAAAATAGTATATTGAATTTACACTCATTCGAACAGAATTTTCATGAGAAACAAGGTGTCATCGAATGTAGATATTATATGTTAAGATTTATGTATGAAATAATAACAATTAGGACAGTTGTGAACTTTGACCTGGTAAGATTTCCTTTTAAACTTTCCCATAATATTTCATTTGATTTATTCATTATACACGTTAACTACTATATTTTTAATTTGTAGCTATTTGATGACCCTCATCCCTATAATGGTGACGAAGTCAAACACTTACAAGTGGAATGGTCAAATTATTTTACAGGTTTGATTGATTTTTAGTTGTTTATAGTGTAAAATGTAATTTTGAATAATTTCATTGTAATTGTGTATTTGGTAGTCGTTTAGGTTGGATTTAGAATTTTTTTAAGTTGAAATTGTATGTTTTGAATGTTATATATGTGAATGTTTAATTTTGCTCTACTTCTTGTTTTGGTCTACTTATGATGGTTTTTCTGGTATAGATTCTGGTCTCGGGGGAGGGGTTCCAAGGGTGTGTGTGTGTGGGGGGGTATATAATGGGATGGGGGTATCCAGGGGTGTGGGAGGGATATCTGGTGGGGTGGGGGGTATCCTGGGTGTCCATGAGAGTTGGGGGGGGGGGGGGGGTGGTAGTCCTGGGGGTGGGAGTGTTTCTAGGAGGGTGGAAGGGTTGTCCAGGGGAGTGGGGGGTGTCCAGGTTTGTGGGGGTGTACTATGGGGTGAGGGGTATTTCCAGGGGTGTGGGAGGGATGTCCAGAGGGGTGGGGGGGGGGGGATCCAAGGTGTCCATGGGGATGGGGGGGCAGTCCAGGGTGTGGGAGAGGAGGTGCCGCTATCCCTCAGGGGGATGAATGCCGCTGGAAGGTACTCATCACTCCCACATGTGAAACATTTTGAGATCTCAAGCTTCGCATGTGGGAGTGATGAGTACCTTCTAGTGGCATGCCCCCCGAGGGATGGTGGCACCTCCTCTCCCAACACCAGCTGTCCATGGGCTGTCCAATGGATGTCCATGGGGTGAGGCAGTCCAGGGGTGTGTGTGTGTGGGGGGGGGGGTGTCCAGGGGTGGTGGGGAAGTCCAGGGGTGTGTGTGGGGGGTTTCCATGAGGGTGGGGGGGGGGGGGGGGGGTTGTATAGGGGTGTTGGTGGCTATCTAGGGGGTGGGGGCAGTCCAAGGGTGTGTGTGTGGGGGGGGGTGTGGTGGGGGCTGTCTGGTGGGTTGAGGGGGTTCTAGTCTATTTTTGGTAACTTTTTGGTCTGTTTCATGGGTGTGGGAGGGCTGTCCAGGGGTGTGGGAGTGCTCTCTAGGGGGTAGGGGTATAAAGGAGGGTGGAGGATTTCCAAGGGGTGGTGGTTATGTCTAGGGGTGTGGGGGGGGGGTTGTCCAGGGGTGTGGTGGGGGCAGTCCAGTGGGGTGAGGTGGTTCTGGTTAGTTTTTGGCAACTTTTTGGTCCTGTTTCAGGGGTGTGGGAGGGTTGTCCAGGGGTGTGGGAGTGCTGTCAAGGGGGGGGGGGGGTATACATGAGGGTGGGGGGGGGGGGGGTTCCAGGGGTGTGGGGGGATGTCCAGGGGTGGTTGGGATTTCCAGGGGTGTTTGGGGCTTTCCAGGGGGTTAGTGGGAAGTCTAGGGGTGTGGGGGGTGTCCAGGGGTGTGGGGGGGGGGGGGGGGTTGTCTAAGGGTGTGGTGGGGGCTGTCTAGGGGGTTCTGGTATAATTTTGGTAACTTTTTGGTCCTATTTCAGGGGTGTGGGAGGACTGTGTAGGGGTGTGGGAGTGCTGTCCAGGGGGTGGGGGTGTACAAGAGGGTGGGGGTTGTCTAGGTGTGTGTGTGTGGGGGGGGGGGGGGCTGTCCAGGGGGTTGTGGGGATGTCTAGGGGTGTTTGGGGCTGTCTAGAGGGTCGGGGGGCAGTCCATGGGTGTGGGGGGTGTCCAGGGGTGTGGTGGGGGCTGTCCAGTGGGGTCAGGGGGGCTGTCCAGGGGGTGGTGGGGGCTGTCCAGTGGGGTAAGTTTTAAATGTTATCAATGTAATTGATTAATTTTTCTTTGGTTCTTATTTCGGTGTACTTCTGTTTATCTGGTATGAATTCTTGGTTTGGTTTCTGGTTGTTTCTGGGGAGAGCAGAGGACTACTTTCAATTTTTTTATTATAAAAAATTGGTTTTCACGTCGGTTTTTTAATAACCGACGTGATAAAAACCTGGGAAATTGTTTATCAGGTCGGTTATTTAATAACCGACGTGATAAACACCCCCGCATTGGTTTATCACGTCGGTTATTAAATAACTGACATGATAAACCCTCCCCCCAAGTTTTTCATGACGGTTATTTAATGAACGAAGTGATAAAATCTTGGGAAATTGTTTATCACGTCGGTTATTAGATAATCAATGTGATAAACCATTTGCAAGGGGTTTATCACATCAGTTATTTAATAACCGACGTGATAAACACCCTCACACTGGTTTATCACGTCAGTTATTAAATAACTAATATGATAACCCCTCCCCCATAGTTTTTCACATTGGTTATTTAATAAACGACATGATAAACACCCCCCACACTGGTTTATCAGGTCAGTTATTAAATATCTGATGTGATAAACCCTCCCCCTGGTTTTTGACGTCAATTATTTAATAAACTACATGATAAAAGCCCGGGAAATGGTTTATCATGTCGGTTATTAAATAATTGACTTGATAAACACAATGATGTTATGTTTTTACATCAGTTTTTAAATAATCGACGTAAAAAAATATATTTATAACATCATTTGTATTAACATCGGCTAAAAACTGACGTAAAAAATAAAAAATAACCGATGTAAATGGAGTTTTTTGCACTAGTGGGTATTGGTATACAATTCCAAACATGAGATTAAGAATAAAAATCATACAACTTTCACAAATATGAATGAAGGCTCTTCAATATCTATCAACAAAAAATTTCATATACACATCTGAAACAGGTCTGATTATACCTGGAACACTAGCCTCAACCATCCTTACCAAGCTCATGGCTAACCCGAGGTAACTAACACACACCACCACTTGCATTACTTTCTACACAATTTCAACACTATTATCACTTCAAAACATACTATAATAAAATTTAATTTCACGTACCACCCTTTATGAAGCACAATTCCTTAATTATTATTTAACATGTTTCTCCCCTTTTTCCCATTTGTATCATTTATTAGACCTAATATTCATCATATTCAGTAAAATATAATTCATTCTACCTTTTATGTACCACAGATCCATCCCATGTGTTTGTGCCTACTATGATTCATGTCACTTAGATATATAGGTTCTTAGAATGATGCATGGATTAACAACCTCATTCCATTCTAGACATAAGAAAAATATCATAAATCTGTCACATAACACCACATATGAATCACCCAATAGTTAAATATCATCAAACATAACAACACATTTCATAAGCCTCATACCCAAACCACAATTGACCAATACCTCATTTTTGGATTCCCCTAAGAATATCAACAAAATGAACAAGGGATCTACATGATAACACAACATCCTAGAACATACTTTGCAAATTGTAGGTCTGGAAAGTATCGAGACACCTCATGGTTGGCCTAAAATGGGTGAAATCATCCTCTATGCATCCCCAAGGGACCATGAGGGTCTCTACTTATAATATAAACACCCAAATTTTAAATCCTCAATAATGGAATCAAAATCCAAACAATAGGTGAAAAATAACAAGGATGAACATGAATAAATATACAACCAAACTATGTGATATTACTTGTAGACCACCCACCACAAATCTGTTGGTGAACTCACTCCCAAAAATGGACTTAGATTCGGATTTAAATACCTATTAAATATTTATCTGATATTTCCCAAGAAAATAATGGTTTTGATATTTGTATGGAGAGGAGAGAATGATACAATCCCTAATCATGAAATGGAAGCAAGGAGTATATTAGACTCACAAGGGGTTCCATCCACAAAAAATAGACCTAAAAATGGCCTAGGATCAATATAGAATCACCTATGGGAAGCTTGAGTCATCAAAGTTTATCCCTAGGTTTTCTAGAGGAAGATTTGAGGAAAATACAGAGTTGGGATTAAAAATACCATGATTGTATTTTTGTAATTTTTTTCAACTTTACTGGGTTACACGATATACCCATATGGTTTTCCAAACCATGCAAAAACTGTGTGTGTCCCACTATCCCATAATCAATAATTTTTAGAGTTTACTCACATAGTTTTCCAAACCGTGCACCAAACTGTGAAAGATCCACTGTCCCAAAATCATCCCCTTGAATGGTTTCTTTGGATGATCTACACTATTTTAACTAACCGTGCACAAACTATGAAACATTCCTAGAAACTCATTTCCCTCCTTTTTCTTGTCTTTAACTCCTAGAACACCCCCAGGTATTCTCATAAACTTTTGGAACACTTATTTTACCAAAATAAGATAATTAAATCGAATCATGAAAAAATTACTTAAAAAAATCATGGATCTTAAAACATTAATCCGATACATAGTGTGAATAGTATAACTAAAAGTGCATGTTTTCGATTTAAATATTGAATTTTAGTTCAAAACATAAATCACATAGTCAAAATAAAATAATAACTTGTATTTTCTTAATACATAAAGGTAAAAATCAGTTATCCATTTATGACATGTAGTAATTAACCCCACATTAATTCAATATGCGGTGTGGAATTTATGACCTGAAGTGAATGAATTCATTTTAAAGTAAAATTTTAGGTCAAAACACATATCAAAAACTCAAAACTGAGCAAGAATACATGAATTATATTAATAATTTATGAAAAAAAATCAATAATTATTTTTTATGTGTTTCAATTATCCTCAAATCAGTATGTCACACGATGTGGCTGACATGACTGAAAGTGCATGTTTTGATTTGAAAGTTAAATTTTAGTTCAAAACACACATTGCATACTTAAAACCATAAAAATTCACTTGTATTTTTTTTGAAGCTTTTTTAAATGGATTAGCAATTAATTTTTAATGTGTATAAATTAAACATATATCAATCTGACCCACTGTGTTACTGATATGATTGAAACAACTTCTTTTCATTTAAAAGCAACATTTTAGTTCCGAAAGCACGTCAAATGGTTAAAATTATAAAAATGTAATCAAATGTTTTTGATACTTTAATAAAAACATTAGTTATAAATTTTTATCATTTATTACTTGACATCCCATTAATCCAACATGTAGTGTGGATGGTAAGATTATTTTTTTACATTTTCAAACTAGAGAAAACATACCTCGAGTTTCATACTCTTTTGAAATTTGTTTTGTTTACGTATTGTGTCATACTTATTATTAATGTATTATGTTTCATCATTCAGGTATTCCTATTTATTCGTTATTTATTCATCATCATTTTATCTTATTTATGATTTATTTATTTATTTATAGTATTAAAAAAATAAACATTATTTTTTATTATAGGTACAAGATTATTTTGAGTAGGGGGTGGTGTGTTCACCTATTGGTAGTGTGATCATGATCTATTACAAGGGTTTTCTAAGGATTGTAAGATAATGGGACACCCTATCTCATATATATTATATCTTTTTTGTGTTGGGTTTCAAATTGTAAAATTTTTCAATAAAGTTAACATATCAATGCAATTGTAATTTATTGAAAATTTTTAAATTTCAATTTATCTATAATTGTAATTTATTTCAATGTAAATTTACTTGTAATTTATTGTATCATATAAATTTTTCTATTATATTGTGTCATACTATAGTATCACATTACACCATCTGATTACTTTTTCATACTCTTTTGATAAGACTAATAAATGTTCCATTGAACAAAAATACAACAAGTGCTGATAAAAGTGCTTTTTATCTATACTAACCCTAGTAGTGATAAAAGATCCCAAATTTTCTCATCATTGGAAATAAAAATTACTTTTTAGTACTGATGAAACTACAAATATGCACTAATAAATGCTTATTCAATAGCAGTGTATCCAACACTAGATTTTTTTCAATGCTTATAGAATACACTGAGAAATGTAACGCTTTCTTAATGTTTTTTTATCCTTGAGAAAGTGTGATTTTATTAGTTCTATTTTTACCCATTGTTATTGTTTTTTCATTACTAACAAAGTCCACCCTTTATAACTATTTAAAAATAATTGAGAAATTATATCTTTTAGCACAACTTTTTTACTTTTGATAAGTTGTATTCAGTGCATTATAACCCCCGCCCCCACATTGAAATTGAGTGTGACTGAAATATAAGTTTATAAGACTTTATGATTTGATAAGTATCATAAAGGCATTATCCCATGGTCACCCATATGAATCATTAATATAAGCTAAATAGTTTATTAATTTCTAGTTTTGTATGCCATTAGAAATATCACATTTCAGAGATGTCATGGTACAAATAATTTATCCCACATGTTTCACTTTTAATATCACAAAACCTCTATTAACGCTAAAAAACACCAAGAAAGGTCATGCTTGTTAGTTATAAAAATGGACTGATAAAGGGGTCCTTCCTCAATTTTTTTTTCACTAAAAAAATCCCTCCATTTTATCAGGGATAAAGTGTGCTAGAAAATCGCTTTTTAAGTGATGATAATGATTCATTATTTTGGGGTGTGTAATATCTCGCTGAATTTAATCACCACTAGAATAAGAACCATAGTTCCCAATATAGGTGTATTATTTTGTTATATTGAATCATATAATTTTCTTAAAAATACTAATAAGATTATTTTATTTTACTTTCTAATACACCATTAAGTCTATTTTTTTTATTTTATTGATATGTTAATTTTTAATAATGGGATTATAATGATTAGTTAATTTATTTTTAATGGTATTTTTTTAAAATAAGTTTTTTGAAACTGAAAATGATTTTCACCATCGATGCATTATTAATATAAATTAATCTTAATATTAATAATTATTGATAAGAAGTCTTATATTTTTAATTTTTCCTTATCATCCCCATATTTATATGTGTTTTATGTATCATAGTAACTATTATGTCCCATATTATTCATCTTATCATGACTAGTTGGGATTTATACCACATTGAAATGAAATAATTGAGCTTAAAATACATTATTTTGTTATTAACTATTATATTAGTTGATTACAAGGGAAATAAATTATATTTAATTGAATAAATTAGACAATGGAAAGGAGAATAAATTATAAAATATATGAAAATGGTTTGTTTAATGGTACACATATATTTAAGAATAAAATTACATGTAGGGTGATATTAGATAAGATAGAAAAAATATAGAAGATAAAATACAAGGATAATTTTTTTGAGTAATCAAATATACTGACTAGTTTTGAAGTAAACTATTATACATAAATAAAAATTTATCTATGTTAATATATAACACAATAAGTATATATTTTTTTAATACCATTATATTACATTTAACTAATTTTGAAATAACAATATGACCTTGAATCTAAATAAGTTATGTAATTGTTTATATGCTTCTATAAAATTAACTTTATATCACAATTTTTGTGACAAATATCCTAAAAACATTTCCTTTGAATAATACATTTAGTTTATTTTGAATTAATTTGAATCAAATTACACAAGGCTATAAAATATTGTTAAAAATATTACATCAAAACCATTAAATTAGATTACAATATCAAATATTTAAATTATAGATCTCATTAAGCTATGTTCTTCCAAATAATTTAAAAAAATAATCCTATTTTATCAATTTTTTTATTACATACTTATCCTAGACTGTGTTTTTTTAAATTAAAATCAAAATAAAATTAATCTGAGTGGTATATTGGATTATGTGAAATTAATAAAACATTTTGACCAGTTTGTGGATATAATAAATTGTTCTTATTATTTATCCAAATATTAAAGTTATTTATATTATTATTAAAATTTTAAATTGTTTAATGATTGGTTGTGATAGAAATAAGTATATGTGTGGGATCAATACTAATTTAGGGAGAGGTTTGTTGGAGGAATCTTGTAATTTCAGTAAATGACTATAAATGATTATCTTAAATGTATGGTAACCAAATAAAAATGAAAAATAAATATTTTTTATGGGATGATAAACTACCAAATAAACATGGATGAAAATAATTTCTACTGTTTTTTAAATTAAGACCATTGCTCATGTAAATTTTATGTGTGTTGTTTATGTCAGTGATCATCTAAAGAGAAACAAATAGACTGGCTTCCTTCTCTCATGGAGATTGACACATTATCGGACCATATTATTTTTTTAACATTTTTTGTTCATGTGTTCGTATTATTCTTACCAAAAGTGTTGTATCTGAGCATTTATGATGATGTGGATAAAAGATTTTCTAGAATAAAAAAATCCTTTTTTCTCAAAAGTGACTTTCTAGTGAACTTTTCAGTAGCTTCCCAGGTGTTGTATATCAAAACTCACTTATTTGAATCCTAATTTAGGTGATATATAAATTGATTTCAACTAAATAAATAGTGAAATAATTATTAATTTTATTAGTTTCATGGTAGTAATATTGCATTAGTGGAGGACAATAATGAAAATTGGATTAAGACGAATATATTTAATTATGAAATCTCAAAGCATAAAATTGAAGACATTTTACATACTAAATATTTTTGGAATCCAATTATAGATAAAATATAGAGAAATATGTCAACTAACATATAATTTGATTAAACTTTTCTCACCAGGAAATATTATGAGAAGTTTGAATCTTAAAACACCCTTCTAGTTGCAGCGGAGTGGGTGTAGTGACCCTTAATTTTTTGTTTCAATCCTTCAAAATATTTCAAATAATATTTTAATGGTTGGTTGATGAAACTTTTTGAATTGATGAGTATCGTATAGACTTGAAAATAATATATTAAAAATATTTTTTATTTTTTTTTACTCTTACTGTGTTTTTTTGATAAATTATTATATCTCCCAAGAAAGTATTGAATTGGAATTTTAACACCATCGTTGAGTCCAAAATAATGATTTTACCCAAAGAGAAATATAAATTGAGGTTACTTCAGTAAGTCCAAATACCAATCCCATGTTGGGGATTTATATTTAAAAGACCATAAATCATTTTCTACCCAATTTAAATCCCATTTATGATATGTAATTAGATATTTTTCTATAAAACATAACTTGAGTAAGAGTAGTACTTTAGGGAAAGAGTTTGATGGTGAACGTATTCTCTAAGGGATTGACTATGGATTCGATGATGAAACACTTCACCAAATATTAATCCAAATACAAGGTAAGGCTCATTATATTTTTTATCCATTTATATTTTTTAGTTAAATTAAATCTTTTAATCTTATTATTAAATTATTGATTCATTTTTTCGAATTTTAGGGTAGAATCCTTATCCCAATTTTTATCATTTTATTTTTGGAAATTAAATGAAGGGGTGTGATGATAAATGATGGGAATAACTAGAATAAGGCTAAAAATTCAGTCCCCTTATAAACTTCATCATGTCATACTACATTAGTTTGAATGACAAGAGCCTCTCACCATGACCAGTAGATGATTTCATGTAGCTAATGAACTTTCCATTAAACCTTATTTCTCCATATTTCTCAATATATACCCCAGCCATTTTCACATAACATTACTTTATTTTGTGCATAATTATATATTGGAATTTATGCCAGGGATCATGTAGTGTAGTGTCTTTGAATACTGGGTACATAAAAATGAAAACATAAGACATTTCTTTATTTAATCTTTATATTGAGCTCCTAACTTCTATTGTGCTTATACATCGACATAGGATAACATGGGTATAACATGAAAACGTTGTGATCTAAAAATCCCAGTAAAGGAATAAGATAAAGATTTAGCACATTTGTTAGGAAGCATGACATAATGATATAAAAAGGCATATAACACAATTGAAAATATAGAACCATAACATGTATAACTTGGGATCATATAACCATGGAATCATAGTAATGTGGATGAATCATAAAACATGAATTTAGAATGATTCAAGGATCATTTCACTTAGAATATCACAATTTAAGGTTAACTACCAAGACTATTGCACATGGTATAACAAGTCACGACTAACCGCTAAGACCGTTGCACAAGGTAGCATAAGTCAAGTCAAACCACCAAGACCCTAGCACATAACATCTAAGGAGACTCAAAATTACCCAGTGGATTGGATAAATATTTTGGTTCACCTGTCCTTATATGTTCATGAATATTCTTTCAATATAATGAATCATACAAAATCAATCATAAATAAACATAAGGGAACTCATGGAATAAAATGTGCATCATAATCATGTCATAAAGCATAATTGAATGGTATTATCATAAAAGTATATATGAGGTAAATGAATTAGAACATACATAGGAATATATAATGGTATGTGATTTCAAATATAAGTGATAACACGCAAATAGAGTATTTATGAAATTTTAGCATTAAAACATTTTAGTACTGTCTTAAGGAAAAAACTAAAGATAATTTAAAATAGAAAATTGAATAATATTTTATATAAAAACTTAAGTGAACCAAGAATGTTTTCATATTATAATGAAAAATTTTATAAATAAAATGGTGGATTAAAATATATGGTAGAGTTCACTAGAAATTGGGTAAACAAATTTGGGAATTTCCCTCAAAACGGGTTGCTTATCAGGAAGTTTTGATGAGGGAATCACATAAAAACATGTATATACTAGAAATAGAATGATTAAATAATATTGATACATGAGTTTGGAAATATAATATTAAATTATAATATGTAAATAATTCGAATATAGAACTTTATTTGGGTAAAAAGAGAGTAAGAACAACCCCATGGAATAATGGAGGTTCGGGTAGAATCCCTTACCTTAAGTCAGATGGTGTTCTCCACTTAATATTAAAGACTGGAATAATCAAATTAGGTTCATTAATTAATAATTCATGATCCAATTTTACATGTAATTGATTTATTATAACCTTTTTGAGTTCATTAATAACCTTTTTGATTGGTTATGAGGTTCAATTTCATGGTTCAGATCTGTTTGTTTCATGATCTATTTACTTATATACATGAATGGATAATCATTTAAAATGAAGTTGGTTTTCTAGAATGGGAGTAATATTATTGAGCATCTAGAATGTTACATGTTTGTAAATTAGTTTTGGTTACTTTAAGTGAATATGAATCATTGTATAAAATCCATGTATACAAAAAAAGATTCTAGAACAATATATGATACATAATACATATATTATAGTCTGGTGAAACCATAAGAATGGATTCATGACCATAATTGAAGATGGTAATGGAAATTGAAAACCCATAATCCTTGATTGTGGTATATTAACACATCTCAGATGGTTTTATTACTACTAGTACAAAAGAAGTGTAAAGGAGATATGATAATAAATTATTCCATTATCATAAAAAAATTATAGTATATATAAGGTATTTGATCTTTCATAACATTTTGATTAGGATAGGTAATGATAGAAATGAAAACATTGGAACATGAAAGGAAACTAAAGGAATTGAAAAGAAGAATTTACCTCTTGAATTAATCTTCCTTGAGAGCCTCTTAATGGGAGAGTATTTTGTCTTTTAAAGAGACCAAGGGCTGATAAATGTGGGGGATAGGATTAGGGAGATATTTGAGTTTAATTTAGGCAATTAACAATGATTGAGAAGAGTGAAGTGAAGAGGAGTGTGGGGGTGATTTTTATAGTGAAGAGGAGGGTTGTCTTAATATTTAAAGCATTAGTTTATTATTTTTCCAAAGGATAAGAAAAAATGATGATTACAAGGAATAAAATAGTAAAATTTTCATGGGAGTTCAAAAAAATAGTGCTTACGTTAGAATAACATCACCCATAACCCAATTATTAATGTATTTATCTTATTTTGTCAATTATCGTATTTCATTGTTCAAAACAAATTCAAGTATTTTAGAAAACTCCTAAAAATTCACCGTAAACATTTTACAATGTGTATAATTAAAAAATAAAATCCATTTCTCAATTTTTTTTTCTAATTATGATTAATTTAATTTTTAATAAAAATCTTTATTTACTTGAAAAATAATGATTTTAAAAGAATAGATAATTTTACAGTGATTTTAAAAAATACACATGGTCTTATAAAATTATCTTAAAATCAGAAGACATAAAATTTTAAATTTATGTAATCCTTTTAGGAAAATAAATTTTCTTTTATATTAAATAATTAATTTTAATTAATTATTTTTGACTTACAAAAATACAAATAATTTTACTATGGTCATATTGTAACTTATAAGATGCCTAAATTTAATTTATATATTCATGGGTGAGGATACTATTTTTTTGAAAGATTTACTATTAATAAGGGTGATATTACTATTCATAAGTGTAGGTTAATATTTATAAGGGTTGGTTTCTATTCACCAAATTTTTTTCCTTCAACTAGACCCCAAAAATCACCCTGAATGCAACCATGTATGTTATATTTTAGATATTCAAATCACAGAAGTGAAAATATTTTGTTTAAAGGTAACATAGTACTTAGTTGTTCATTGTGATTTGATTTAATTTGATTATATTTTATAATTACTATAATGGAATTTACATTGATTGAACTTTGGGTTGTTACATTCTTCCCCCCTTTTTTGAAATTTCACCCTTAAAATTTTATTTCACATTCTAAGTCGTAAACTGGTGCAGGTACTTTTCATTCATTTCCTCATCTAGTTCCCATGTTGCCTCTTCATAATTTTGGTTCTTCCAGATTACATTGATCCGGTGAGTAGTCTTGCTACATAGGAATTTATATCCACAAACCAAGATCCTCACTGGATGCTCCTCGTAAGAAATATCAGTCTCTAACTGTAAAACCTATAAAGAAAATACATGTTAATGATCAGATATGTACTTTCTAAAGAGGTATAAATGGAAGAAATCATGTATTTTGTACATGGTATGTGGAATTTTTATTTGACAGCCCATATCTCCAACATAGTCAAGAATCTTTAAGGGGATGATGTACCTCAGACTTAACTTTCCTTTCTTCCCAAACCTCATGACCTTCTTCGGTAGAGATATATGGAGAAATACAATGTCTCCAACTTTTAACACATGGTCTAGTAAATGATTGTATGCATAACACTTTTATTGAGTTTGGGATACCTTGATGTGTTGGTGAGAGGTTTTCACCTTCTCTACCATTTCTTCAATAATTTCAGGTCCTTAAAGATTATGCTCACCAACTTCATTCCAACATGCCAGTGTTCTGAACATTTTCACATAAAGGGATTCGTATAGTTCCATTCAGATGATGGAGTGGAAACTATTATTGTAGAAGAATTTGACCAGTGAAAGATGTTGGTCCCATCCTCCTTTGAAGTCCATAGAACATTCTCTCAACATATTTTCTAGGTTCAGAATAGTTCCGTCATATTGACCATAAGTTTTAGGATGATAGGTCGTACTGAAGATCAGTTTAGTGCTTAAATAATGTTGGAGTTTTTTTTAAAAGATTTAATTGAATCTTATATCTCTATTATATGAAATATATATTGCTACTCTATGCAGCCTAACCACCTCTTAGATATATATCTTTGATGTTTGGTCTAATGATATGCCCTCTCAAATTAAAAAAAAGTGAGCTGTCTTTGTAAGATGATCCACAATGACCCATATAAAATTGTTTCCTATAGATGTCCTTGGAAGTCTAGTGACAAAGTCCAAGGTGATGTTCTCCCACTTCGATGTTGGTATGTGTTGTGGTTTCATCATCCCATTAGACTTATTTCTTTTGGTCTTCACTTGTTGACAGACCAGGAACTTTGATGTATATTCTGCAATATTCGTCATCATATTGTACCACCAAATGTTCTATTGGATATCTAAATACATATTTTTGCTCCCTGAGTGAATAGAGAAGGTTCAGTGATGTGCGTCATTCAAAATATAATTCTTTATCTGTGTGTCAGATTGTACACAAAATCGTGACCCAAATCTTACGACTCCTTCCTCATCAATCTCTAACTCATATGACTTACCATTTCTAATGGCTTCCACCCTTTTCTGAAGTTCCAAAACTTTTATGTGCACATCCTTTATTTTCACCATGAGGGGTGGTTGATAAATCATTTGACAAAGGATTGAAAATTTTCCATCCTTAATGATTCCCATGTCCATCCACTGAAAATATAAGAATATTGGATCCTTTTAAATTCACATCATTGATAATGATGTATGATCCTTTCTACTTAGATCATCTGCCAGATAATTTTCCTTACCGAGATGGTAGTGGATTGAGATGTCATAGTCATAGATGATCCCTTACCATATTTTCTAGTGCATATTAATCTCTTTCTATGTGAACATATTTTTGAGACTCTTTTGATCAGTATATATCTCA
Organism: Viscum album; assembly: GCA_963277665.1. Lineage (NCBI taxonomy): Eukaryota > Viridiplantae > Streptophyta > Magnoliopsida > Santalales > Viscaceae > Viscum > Viscum album. The sequence continues at coordinate 1,538,571,793 of OY728135.1, read as the reverse complement.
AAATTCTCCCCATATAGGTAATGCTGCCAGATTTTCATCATAAAGATCACAGCCACCAACCCCATATCTTCTATAGGATAGTTTTGTTAATGAATTTTTATCTTCCTTGAGGCTAAGGGTATCTCTTTAACATTTTTCACCAGAAAAAACCCTATGTTCTTCTTTGAAGGATAACTGTACACCACAAATAGTTCTCCAATTGTTGGGAGTGTGAGTATTGGTCGAATGATAATTCCATTTCCCCCCACCTTATAGCAGTCTTCACATTCTTGTGTCCATACAAACTTCATTCCCTTCCATTCCAGCAGTGTCATTAGGTTTAACAGCTATGATAAGTTCTTAAAAAATTATTTATAATACCCAACTAGACCCATAAATCTTTGTAACTCTGTTACAGATGTCGCCTTGGGCTACTCTTCAATTGCCTTTGTCTTGGAAAGGTCCATATATATCCCTATTCTAGTGATAACATTCCCCAAGAATGAAAATTCCTCCCTAAAAAACACATATTTAATATAATTTTCCTATTGACTCTAACTTCAAAAAGTTGTTAGCAGAGTATTCAAGTTCTCCTCATATTCCTCGTTGCACTTGGAGTATATCAAAAAACCATCAATAAAGACTACAAAAAAATTTTCAAGGTAATATGTAAAGATACTATTCATTAAATCCATGAAAATTCCTAGAGAATTAGTGAGTCCAAAGGGAATAACTATGAATTCATAGTGTCCATAAATCATTCGAAAGGATGTTTTGGGAATATCTTCTTTAGATTTAACTGGTGATATCCCGACCAAAGGTTCACCTTAGAGAAATAACTGGCCATCTGAAGTTGACTAAACAAGTCATCTATTTTTGGTGGGGGATACTTGTTCTTTATCATGATTTCATTTAGATCACAATATTCAATGTAGAGGTGCATTGATCCATCCTTCTTTTTGATGATGAGGAAAGTCACCCCACATGGTGAAGCACTTAGGCATATAAAACCCTTCAATAGATTCTCCTATAACTGCTTCTTAAGCTCTTCTAGCTCTACGATGGCCATTATAGATGGTGTCTTTGATATAGGCAGAGATTAAGGAAAATATTCAATTGATAACTCAACCTCTCTATTTGAAGGAAGACTAGAAAACCCTCCAGGGAATACATAAATGTAATCCTTCATGATAGGAATATCTTTGAGAAGTATCATCTCCTTATTATCAATTGTTTGAGATAGAAATTCATGCTTATAAGTCTGTAATATTCACACATGAGACAAGTTTTTGAAAATAGATAAATATTCCTCCTTACACTTGTCAATAATTGGATGATTCTTCAGGATGTGAAAATTGATCTCTGTTTTGCGATCGTTGATGTTAGATTTGAATAGAGATATCCAATCCATGCCCAAGATAACATAGAACTCCAATAAAGGATATATGATGACATTTTATGGGAGGTTTAGTATAGATATGTTAAATGGGGAGGAGTAATAAATCTAAGATGCAATAATCACCCCATTTTTTGATCTCACAGATAACTTATCCTCTAAATTTTGTGCTAGTGTTTAAATAGTTCTACTAAACTTAAAAGATATGAAAGATTATGCATAACTATAATCATATAGTACATTCACTATTTTTGAATGAATAACTAGCGTACCTATCACCACATCGTTTTATGAATACACCGCAGTAGTAGTGATAGCAAATGTCATTCCTTGTTTTCTTGTTGGGTTTTCTTTTTATTTCCTTTGACAACCCTTATTGTAGGGAAATTGTTCACATAATTCCCATGTTCTTTACAGTTGTAACACTACACCACTGGTTGAGTGTTTATCTGAAACTTCTTTTCTTTTTCCACATTAGTGGGATTATTTATATCCCTTCGACATTTTTTAGCCAGATTTCCCATTCTTCCACATTTGAAGCAATTCCGGGTTCCCTTTAGACAGTACCTAGGATACTTATTCCCACAAATGTTACACATGGGATATTTGATCTTATTTCCATCATGTGATTTCTTTTTCAAACTACCCATATTATACTCCATCTTAATCTTTTTGTCATTGGGCCCATGAGACCACTAGTAGTCTCAAATCTCCATATCAACCTTGAGGGCACAACAGACAATATCTTCATGACTATCAAAGTATTGAATCACCAATACTTTTCATATAATTGACTTTATTATGCTAAACAAGTGATCCAACTTTATTTCAATGTTCATGAAAAAGATGGAGGTGTATCTTTCATGCCTTGTGAAGTTTTCTTCATACGATCTGATGGACTCGTCATCCTTCTACATGAGTCCGATTAACTCTATTTCCATCCCGAGATAGCGGGTTCAGGGAAAATATTTATTGAATAACATTTTTCTTTAATTCCTCATAATCAATGGAATCAATTTCATACTGAGACACTGTATTCTTGATTAGTTTCCACCACTAATCATCTTCCCCATTAATACAATAGATTCCTATCATGAATTTCTCTTCTTCAGAACACTAGAGGATAGAGAATATCATTTTTAATGGAGTTAATCTACTATTACATGAGGAGGGGATAAAAAGATCCACAAAACAAGGGATTCCTTTTCCACATGAAGAATTCAACATAAAATTTATCTTTACTGGGATGAGACGGGAGTTCCACGGGATTCAAGTTATTATTCATAACTCAATCCAACTAAGAAAGTACTATTATAAAGTTTTGAGAACCCATTATCATCATTTTTGGCATATCATTATGGAAATTTTTACATTCCCTATCACATTGTTTTTTGGAAAATGCTCTTATATTTATCGCCCTTAACTATGAAAAAGAATGTACAATTATGGGGATATAATACTAAGCTAATAAGAATAAAAAAGGGAACAATATATATAAAATGATACAATATTAAAGGAAAATTATATCCTAACTTGTGTTTCCCTAGTTTTCAATCTAGTTTATCCATGATTTGTTTCCTAACATATATTCTTATGGTCTTTTGTTGTTCCCTTAAAAATGGTTTGTACTAAGCCCAAAAATTTAGCAAAGAATATCTCTCAGGAGTGTCAAACTAATAGAAAAGAAAATCCCACTATTGTGCACCAGTTCCCATTTGATTCTAGATCAAAGAGGTGTTTTTGGATTTTACCCCTAGATACATTTGTGCTAGATCCTTCTCTAGCATTTTGTATCTACCTAGGGATGTATTTTCTTGATAAAACACTTAATTTATACTTACCAAAATCTGGGGATGTTTTATTATACTTAGTGTCATCCTTGAGGTTCTTAATAAAGTTATCAATTCCTAATATCCAAAAATAACTAGACCATCCTATGATACCAACTATAGAGACCCTATGATTTTACACATAAAATTACATGATTTTAGGCATAATTATACAGCAAAATACAAGCCAAAGATCGTGAAGTCTACTGTCATTGAAGACTAGGTACATATACCTAAAAAGATAAGCCATTTCTTTATTTAATCTTAATATTAAGCTCCTAACTTCCATAATTCTCCTACATCGTCATTGGATAACCTGAGGATGACATGAACAAAGGGGTAATCTAAAATTCCTACCAAGGGAATAAGACAAAGCTTTAGGACATTTGTTAGGAAGCATGGCATAATGATATAAAAAGTCATGTAACATAATTTAACATGTGAAACCATAACATTTATAATTTGGGATCATATAAACAAGGAATCATAGTTATTTGAAAGAAACATAAAACATGAGTTTAGCATGACTCAAGGATTGTTGCACACAGAGGAGCATAAGTCAAGGTTAACCACCAAGACTATTGTATATGGTAGCACAAGTCATGGCTAACCTCGAAGACCATTGCATATGGTAGAACAAGTCAAGGTTAACCTCCAAGACAATTTCACCTAATGTCTCATGAGAATCAACATTATGCAATAAATTGAACCACATTTTGGGCGCGCCCATCTTAACATGTTCATGGATATTCTTCCCACATAATGAATCATACTTAATCAATCATATATAAACATAAGTGAACCCATGAAAATAAATGAGTATCATAATCATGCCAGAAATCATTATTTCATGTGTGTAATATAAAATTATCCATGATGTAACGGATTTAGAACATACATAGACATATATCTTTGTAATTTATGTCAAATAGAGGTGATAACATTTAAAATGATTATTTAAGAAATTTTAGTATTAACATATTTTAGTGAAGTTTTTCCAAAAATACTAAAGAGAATTTAAAATAGAAAAGTGATTAATATTTTATATAATACTATAAGTGAAAAAAAGGTTTTCATAATATAATGACTGATTTTATAAAAAAATTTTGGCTTAAAAAAGGTTGTAGAGTGCACTTGAAATAGGTTAAAAAAATTCAGGAAATTCTCTCAAAATTGGTTTGCTTATCAGGAAGTGTTGAGGAGGGAATCACTTTAAAGAATGTATATCCCTAAAAGATAATGATTAATGGATTTTGATACATGAGTTTGGGCATATAAAAATAATTATAATATGTACATAAAGAGAATATAGGATTTCTTTTGGGAAAAAATAGAGTAAGAACAACCTAAAGGAATAATGGAGGTTCGAGTAGAATCCATTACCTTAAGTCCAATGGTGTTATCCACTTGATATTAATGATATGAATAATAAAATTATTTTAATTATTAAATTATTAAAAAACCTTTTTTACATTAAATTTATTTACTAAAACCCTTTTTAGTTTATTCATAACCATTTTGATTCGTTATGATGTTCAATTTCATTGTTCGGGTCCGTTTGTTTCAGGATCGTTTTACTTATATACATGAATGTTTAATCATGTAAAATGAATATGGTTGTCTAGAATTGGAGTTATATTATTGATCATCTAGAAGGTTAAATTTTTTTAAATTTAATTTTGTTACTTGGAGTGATGATGATTCAATATATAAAACTTTAGTGATAACCTTTGGGTTAATTGCTGGTTTTTGATCACAATGAATACATTTTGTTTTATAAATAAAAAACATGGGTAAAAAAATCTTCATGAACAATAGATGAGGCGTAATAAAAATATTATAGTATGGTTCAACTATAATAATGGTTTAATGATTATAATTGAATATGGTAATCGAAATTGAAAACCCATCATCCATGAAAATGGAAAATTAACACATCTTGGATGGAATGTTTTCTACTTGTATAAAAGAAAGATAAAGAAGAGATGATAATAACTTATTACAATATAATTAAAAAAATTAAAGTAAATATAAGGTAATGGAATTTCCATAACATTTGGATGAAGAGAGGTAAGGATAGAAAATAGAACAATGGAACTTGAAAGGAAAGTAAAATAATTGAACAGAGGAACTTACCTCTTGAATTAATTTTCCTTGAGAGCCTCCAAAGGGTAGAGGATTTGGTCTTTTGAGGTGACCTAGGGAAAATGGAAATGGGGTAAGATATTGGGGAGATATTTTAGCGGAATTTAGGAAAGTCACAAGGATTAATAGAAGTGAAGAGAAGAGGGGAGTGTGCGTGGTTTTTATAGTGGAGAGGAGGGTTTTCTTTATATTCAAATCATAAGTTTATTATTAATCCATAAGACATAAAATAATGATGACTCCATGAACCAAAATTGTAATATGTGCATGTGAGTTTTAAACAATGGTACTTACATCAGATGAACATCACCCAAGACTCAATAATTTATTTATTTATTTTATTTGGTAAATTTCCGTATTTCACTATTCATAAAAAATTCATGTATTTCAAAAAAATCTCAAAAATTAACCCAAAAAATTTACTGATGTGTAGAATCCAAAAATAAAATAACTTTTTGAAAAATAATTTTGTAAATATTATTAATTTAATTTTTAATTAAAATCATAATTTAGTTGAAAAATACAAATTTTAAAAATACAAGTGTTTTTAAAATTCTTTCAAAAATGAAATAAGATATATTAAAATTATCTTAAAAATACAATACATAAGAATTTTAATTTATGAACACCTTTTAGAAAAATATATATTTTTTAAATTAAAAAATTAATCTTAATTAATTATTTATTACTTACAAAAATACCAATAGTTTTACTATGGTCATATTATCACTTATAAGATGCCTATATTTTATTAATACATTCATGGGTGATATTATTATTGTTTTGAAGGATTTAATATTAATATGGGTCATATTACAATTTATAAGGGTAGGTTACAATTATCAATGGTAGGTAACTATTCACTAAAAATGTATGTTCCATCAGACCCCAAAAATCACCCTGAACGAAACCGTGTATGTCATATTTCTGAAATTCAAATCACAGAATGGACAATATTATGTTTAAAGGTCACATAGTACTTATTAGTTAATTATTTTGTTATTTCATGTGATTATATGACATAATTATAAGAAGGTAATTTCCATTTATTAATATTTGGTTCATTACATTCTCTCCCCAACATGGATGAATGGGATACCACCTACTTTAGTGGTGGCCAGTGGTGGTGTGGCCACACCAAAGAGATTGTTCCATGTTGATAACATGGTGACATGATGATAGTGGATCAATAGTTGAGGTATCAGAATAGGTTGTTTGGGTGGAGACCGTAGAGGTTGTGTTTCTTGTAATTTTATTCATAATAATAATAAAAGGAATAAAATGTTAATATTGGTCAAAACACCTATGGCTTGTATTGATGATGAGGAAATGTTTGGATTGTTAAAAATACATGTGGGCTCGATTGGTGAGGTGGGAATATATGTGGAATCCCATATTCACTTTGGGGGTATAATTCCCAAATACCATATCTTATAAAATCATTCTTGGGAATTATAATTTTTCATAAAAATATATATTTAACAAAATGATTTTAATGTATTTTTTAAAAATACTTATTCTGTAATATATATATATATATATATAAGTAAAATATTTTGTAAAATGGATAATAAAGTGATTAGTCATATGAGTTGGAGTTTGAATATTCAAAATCCAAATAGGTTTCCGCCACTAGGAGTTGTCTTATTTATATCCAACCTAGGTTTTATTTCATTGAAATGGTGAGATAAAATTGGTATGATTCACACCAATTTTGATATATAAATAAGTGATGATAAGATCACTTATACTTTTTAATTATTATTCAATATAAAAATTTATCCAAATATATTTTTTCCAACATCAGTGTTGTGGGGTTTTTAAAAATCAGTGTTCATCATCCCATAAATATTGGTGAAATCATTAAGGTAAAATTTAAATGAGAACCCTACACCAAAAAGTGGGGGTGGAGAAAACCCTTTGGGATAATGAATTAAATTCACCCACCGAGATTAAATATTTATTCTTCATCTACCTACCTATTTTGAAACAATCAAAAGGTTTTGAACACAATAAATAACCTAGAAGTTTTATTTTGAATACCTCAATGTTATTTACTCAGACATTGTAAAGCATTACTATATTGATGGAAACAACTTTTCTCTATGGTAATAGATGATTATATTTCTTCTTATGATGTTGAATATTTTTTACATTCTGAAACCGATTCTTCCTCTTATTCCCAATGAGCCTAATCCAAAACTCGAAAACACACCCATTGATGTGACTCAAGTCCAGAATATTCAGGAAATGAGGAAGAAACATGAAGTGGATCAAGCTTTTGTCAAGGAAATATTCTCAACATATTATTAAAACATCTTTTTCAGAATTGTCTCAAAATGTAGACTGCTCGAGATAAATGGGATGTGCTCAAGTTCATATAAAAAGCCTATAAATAAGGTAATAATAAATTTCTTATTACATAATATCTAAACGTCAAGATGACTAATAAGAAGATTGTGTGGGAGAATGTTCATGTGCTATAAGTTATAACAAATAAACTTATATAAATTAATAACAATATACTAGATACTTTCCATTTTGGTGAAATTATTTCTAAATTACCACATATATGGAATGTTTTGTGTAATTAACTCACTAAAAAGGGTGAAAAAATTTCCTTGGAATAATTGAAAAATCTTCTTCACATTGAAGATGAATACATATTGAGAGACATAGGAATAACTTCTCAGTTTGATACCAAGATTAATATCGTTGATGGAAATTGACAACCAAACTCCTCCCAACATGTTAAAAAGAAAATTAAACAATTCAAGTAGATAGAGAATTCTTCTAAGAACAAAGGAGAGTGATTTGTTTATGGAAAACAAGGGAATTTTTCAAGGTAATTTCAATATCAAAAGAAATTTGAAAAACTTGCTACATATATACCGATAGAAGATAATTTAGTTGAAATTATATCCCAATTCAAGTTGAATTCGATGAATATATGTTGGTGTATTGATTCTAGATAAATGATTCAAGTGTCAAAGGATAGTTTTATCTTCCAAACATTTGATAGTTTTACTATCTTGAAGGAAACACACCTTGTAAATAATTCATGCATCAATGTAATTGGAAAAAGAAGCATGGATATGGAATTTACTTCATGGAAAAAGTTGACTCTTTTTAATGTGTTTTATGTACACTAAATTCGAAATAACTATATTCTTTTCAATCATCTTTGTAGGAAGGTATTTTGGGTTTCTTTTAAATCCGAAAAGGTTTTCTTATTCATGGGAGGCACATTTAAGGGGGAAGGTTACTAAAAAGATGACATATATAAACATTCCATTAATAATATTATTGAATCTTATACTTACTAGATTGAGTCCTCTAATCTATGGAATGATCATTTAGCACATGTTAATTATAATTCATTAAAAGTAATGAAGAAGTTAAAATTTATTTACTTTGGAAATGAATTTTATAAATGGGAAACATTTTTAGAGTCTAAAATTGTTTAGAAACATTTTCATAGTGTTAAACGAAATTATGATATATTAGAATAAGTGCATTATTATATTTGTGAATTAAATAGTTTATGAACTTACGAAGGATAAAGTTATTTTTTTTAGTTTTTGATGATGATAGTTGTATATATTTAAATATATATTTTCATAGATGAAAGGATGAAGCCTTTAATATGTTAAATAAGTTTAAAGAAGATATTGAAAACCAATTAAAAAAAATATTAAAGTATTATTATTAGATATAGGTAGTGAAGACTTTATAAACATGTTTAATGAGTTTTGTGAATAAAATATTTTAATTCATTAGAGTAATTATCCTTACACACCTCATAAAAATGGATTAGGTGAAAGGAAAAATCATACCATATTACAATTGTTCAATTGAATGATTAATGTTTATAATTTACCATTAAATTTATGGGGTGAAGCTTTTTTGGATTTATGTCAAATTCATAATAGGTTCACCTCTAGGGAAACTATGTTATCCCCTTGTAAAATTTGGGGAGGTATAAGACCAAATATTTATTATTTTAATGTGTTTGGGAGTTTAGCTTACTATAGAGTTTCTGATCCAAAATGAAGAAAAAATATTCGTAGAAAAATTAAATGTATTTTTTGATATATAGAAAATAGAAATCTAAATAGAATTATGGATTCTGGAGATTATATAATTATTGAGTCAAGGGATGTAGTGTTTTTTGGAAATAAGTTTTATAAAGATGATGTGGTGGAAGTTAACCCTCATACCCCTATCTCATGTACTTCATCTAGTTGAAATACAATAATACAGACAAATGATTATTATCGATTTGAACCTAAATAGATCACTAAAATTAGGAAGGGGAACCAATTACATGGAAGTTAACCCTCATACCCCTATCTCATGTACTTCATCTAGAGATGTTTATTAATGGAAAGAAGAAATTAATGATGAAATTGATTCCATTATGGGTAATAATACATGGTTCATTATGGATTTACAGATAGGATTAAAACCTATTGGTTGTAAATGGATTTTCATGAAGAAGTATGATTCTAATGGAAACATTCATCATTTTAAAGCCAGATTAGTTTCCAAAAGTTTCCGAAAAAAATAAGGGATTGATTATTTTGATACATATGACCCTATAGCTCGGATTACTTCAATGTGGTTTTAATTGTCCTTATCTACAAATAAACATTTTTATGTCTATATAATGGATGTGAAAAACAATTTTTAAGTTGATAATTAAATGAATAAATTTACATGGAACAACCATAAGGATTTGTTTTACAAGGTAATGAAAACAAAGTACATAAACTAATCAAATCTCTTTATGTAATTAAACATTATTCATATTAATGTCATTAGAAATTTGGTTCAATTATTTTATCTTATGGATTTAATCATAATAATATGGATAAATGTGTTTATTAAATGTTTACAAAATATTATAGAGTTACTTTTTGTCCATATGTGAATGATATTTTATTTTTTGAAACCAATATAATAGGTGTAATAAAGACAAATAATCACTTATCTTTTTTTTAATTGAATGATCTGGAAATTGTTGATACTATTATAGTTAGTAGAGTTAGAAAACAAAGTTGGGGTTATGTTTTATGGTAGTCTCACTATAAATACCCGAAAAATTCAAGGAAATTCCTTTTATTAATTTTTTTGGGATTTTTACAAGAACGCAGTTTCTGACTACACCTAATTACGAGGTCCGGTGTGCCCGAAATCTTTTTCCGAAGTTTAGCTCGGGTACGTTCAGTGAACGAATGAGCGGGTTTTTCTAACTTTTGAACTAGTGCTCGAAATCGAATTCTGAGGGAACCCATGGAATTGCAACACCGGTAATTTCTTATAAACACCTTTTCTGGAGTTGCGTTTGCTTGGGTGTGGTTTTTAATTTTTGGGGTTAAGTTAAGAAATAAAATAAAAGTGGTGCAACCGGTTTTTATTTTATTTTTCTTAACTTAAGTTAAGTGGATGATGTGGGACCCATGATATCCTACCAACTTGTTAGGATATCTGAGAGGTGGGGCCCACACGAGCCCCACCGTTTCTTTTCTTCTTAAGTAACGCACCCGCACCCCTATTAATGAAGTCAAATCATGCGTTTATTCTGGTTAATAAATGCCTCATTAATTTGGGCCGTTTTAAACTCCTCAATTAATTGTTCGTTTCGTTTCTTTTTGAAATTCAAACGCTGGCTTGTGCGTTAATAAAAATAAGAAAACTATTATTTTTATTTCTGTTGGAACTTTTTGTGTGGAGAGGATTTGGAGAAAAGCCTTCTTCTTTGACGAAGAACACGAAGAACGCAAAGAACGCGAAGAATGCGAAGAACGTGAAGAACGCGAAGAACGCGAAGAATCCACCAATATCCAACGAAGAACGCCAAATCCTCAGAGATCGACTACGCGACGCCGTGTACTACGATGCCAACGACGCTTATTCCACGAAGCTTCTTCCGTGACGCATCTCCGCGATGCGACGATCCTCCCTCCACAACGCTAGGGACGCTTCTTCCGCGACGGTTATTTCCGTGACGAATCCTCGTTCATCGAATTCGACGAGGTAGGGGTTTTGATTCAATTAAATATTTGTGATTTATACCCACAACATATGTTTAAATATTTTTTGGAAGCCTTTTTAAACCGCTAACGCGGTGGGTGCGGACCAACGAACAAGTCTAAACCCACCGTCCCTTCGTTCTTGGTGTGCGGATCGGCGAGAAACGATGAAGCGGACCGCACTGGCGTTGTGAGGTGTTTGCAGTGAAGGACCGGTCCCGAGAGGGCCGTTAGCGAAGACGACAGGCAAATCTGACCACCGGAGCTAGTCCGGAGGTCTGCGGAGCAACCCGCCGGAGCTCCTCACCGGCACGGCGGCGCCGGTGGCAGGATGCGGCGGCCGGCACTGGCCGGCCGTTTGGAGAGGGCGGCGCCCAGCGCGCCGCCGGGAAGAGCCGTTGCGGCTAAAGCCGCGGCGGCAGCCCGCAAGTCCCACGATCGTGCAGGATTGGAGGAGGTGGGAAGTGGCACACGGCTGCGTCCGTTGGCAAGGGGCGGCCCCCACACGGGGCCACGGTTTCATCCAGGGGGTGGTCCCCCCATTGCGCGGCCGCTTGGCCAGCGCCAGCACGCCGGGCCGATCCACCCGGCCGGAACGCCAGGTCGGGCCGCGCCCAGGTCGGGCCGGGCCACGCCCAGGTCGGGCCGGGCCGTGCCAGCCGGGCCGGGACATGCCCAAGCTGGCCGGACCTAGACCCAGTTCGGGTCGACCCAGTTCGGCCCAATCCTGGGGGTATCGGGCCCGGTCGGACCGGGCCTGAACCCCCTAATACTGAACCTCTTTCGGTCTGTTGCCCATAACTTGAGCTGAAGGCCTCCGATCGACACACAATCAGTTGCGTATCGATCCTTGGATCGTGACAGTCGTTTCGGTATATTAGACTCAAGGTCTCAGAGTAGTTTGGGTTCGTCCGGGTTGGTTTGTACACAAAACCAACCGGGCCCTCGGAGCGGAAACACTTCTAAGTTGAGCTCCAGACGTCCGATTGACGTGCCGTCAACTTTTTTGGATTACTCTAAGTGATACAGAACATTTGGATTACTCCGTTCAAGGTTTGGACATAGGTGGAGTATGGTCGGGTTAGTTTTGACTTAAAAACCAACCGGGCCCCTAGGACGAAAAAACCAATAACTCTCAGACCGGGCGTCTGATTGACGCACCGTCTGTGACATTGAGTTCCTGTTGACGATACAAAACTTTTGAATACACCAACACCAAACTATGTGTCAGTTGATGTATCAGCCCCTCGGCTCGTGGAGTGGACCCTCTCGAACGAGCTTGGTGTGTGCGGGAACCCTAGAGCTGGCTGCGACTGCGACGACGATGACGACTATGCAGAAATCCTCCATGGATTCGACAGCGACGACTACAACACTCAGCGATCCTACGTGGATCAGTGCTACCGATCCTGTGTGGATCAGATCCTATGTGGGTCAGCGCTCAGCGGTCCTGTGTCGACCAGCGCCTACAGATCCTGTGTGGGTCCGATCCTGTGTTGGTCATTGCGGGGGTTAGTTACCTATCGATCCTGTGTGGGTCAGATCCTTTGTGGGTCATTGCGGGGGTTAGTACCTATCGATCCATTGTGGGTCCGACGGATTAGATGAATAAGTGGCTATATCTGATCACCTCTATCATCATACGAAGAAGTATATCTGTGTGAGCTGAATCTTGACTTGCTTTACTATGTGGATTGTGTTGTGTTATCCTGTGTGGATGTGATCGTACTTGGGCTCGGACGTTGGAGCAAATTGGAATTGATGACATAGGTATATGTATGTGCATATACCTAAGTAGTGTCGGATGTTACTTCGTGATTGTATCTTTCCTTTGTGGATTCTGGGAGACCTTCGGGGGTCTCGAGGTCCCTAATGAGTAGCTTATACTCACCCCTGTACGGGCTATGCTGGCACTACATTGTGTTGGTTGCAAACGACGGACATCGGTGATCGTGGTTGAGGAATGCGGAGCAGGTCATTACTTGAAGGTGGACCACTGGGCGGGACATACTCAGAGCGGACGGCTGGACCTGAGGAGCTGTGGAGGCTATCTGTACCCTCCCTTCAGGTGGGAGTTCCAGTGGACGGATCGAGGCTGCGACTTTACTTTCAGTTGTTGTTTTCCCTTTCCAGTTGTACTTTACTTTCAGTTTGGTTTTGTATTCTGGCACACTTAGTTTTCTGCACTTACTGTTGTACCCAGTTTTTACTTAGAGTTTACTTCTTCTTGCTTTCTCTGTGCTGCTTGTTTACTTTAAAAAGTCAATGACTTCACTTTTTACCGGGAATTATGCCTTGGTGCTAGTCGCCAGCCCCTGGCCTTTGGAAGTCGGGCTTGGGGTAGTCACGACACGGGCCCTGAGGACGTGTCGTGACAAATTGGTATTAGAGGAGTTCGGTTCTACCACATAACTCAGGAATCTGTTCTTTTTCTATGTGAAGAAATAGTGTTAAGAGTATTGAGTGTGGTTATCAGTCCAGGGAGTCCAGTGTTGGTGCGGTGGTCGACGTATCCGTACACTAGGACCCGGACTTCTGATTTCTGACTTAATGCACGAAAACATTGATTGCATGTGTGTTACAAGTTTTCTTTGTGATTACATTGTGTGAGCTCACCAGGTATAGTATTTGACCATGGCACACATGTTTCCTTTTCATAATGGCCCCACGATGGTAGCCAGCTGGGGTTCCGAGCGTTGTGTGTGACGACAGCCCACCGAGCGATGAGGCCTCGGTACAGGGACCTTTGACAGTAGAGGCACCGGTGGTACCTCTACCCGCCGAGCCACCGATGCTATCAGCCCTAGCCGCTGACAATTCACGTCGCCTTAGTGAACTGCATGAGTTTCAGCGCCAGCGAACGCCCAGGTTCTGTGGGGAGACGGACCCTCAGGCATCCAAGGATTGGATGGAGGCAGTTGTATGGGGTTTCAGGTTAGTGTGGACACCAACAGACCTCATGGTGATCCTCGCAGCGAGCCTCCTGCACGCAATAGTAGGAAAATGGTGGAGCTTGATGCTCTAGGTGCACGATGAGGCATCTCTCCTCTGGACGGACTTTGAGAGCCTCTTCCGCTCGGAGTTCGTCCCAGCCCCCCTCCATGCGGTGTGCATCCAAGAGATTCTACAGCTGCGACAGGGCAGCGTGACGGTTGCCCAGTACTCGGCGAGATTTACCGATCACTTGTGCTACTCGACAAACATGGTACGAGACCCATTCTTCCGGGCCCAGACCATTGAGAAGGGATTGAGGCATGAGATCAGGGCATCGTTGATCTCCCTCAGCATTCCGACTCAGGCAAGAGTACTGGAGAGAGCCCTTTTGATCGAGGGATTTCTTGCTAAGCCTACATCAGCAGCGAGACCTACCGCAGGGCGGGACATAATAGAGTCTTCTGCAGCAGGCAGTTGATGGATGACTCACGGGTCCAGGAAGACCAGACAGTTAGACAAACGACCTTAGGACACTGGCTCAGCAGTACGGGGCACACAGTGTGGAGCCAGTCTTTAGAGAGGCAGGCAGTGCTACGCATGCGGCGGGCAGAGCCACATGGCTCGTGACTGCACGACCCCCCATACCGAGGAGCAGCAGATGGTTGACAGGAACAACTCCAGGCAGCGGAGGCCGACGACCACGGCCCACCCGAGATGATTCGAGGTACTATCTGTGTCTATTCCACCATTTCTGTAGTTCTTATAGACACATGAGCGAGTCATTCTTTCATATCCGCTGCCCTTGTTCGGAGCTCGGAGATTCCGACGGAGCCGTTGGCTCGATCCTTATAGCTAGAGACTCCTACGGGAGCAGACTCGACGATTACGCACTGGTGCCGGCAATGTGAGCTTAGTATAGGAGGCAAGAGATTCGGCTGGGATCTTCTTGTAGCGGCGTCGAGGCCTTACGATGTCATCTTGGGCATTGATTGGTAATCTACAGTCTATGCTCAGATTGACTGTATTAGGCACAAGGTGCGGTGTGTACGCACCGATGGGAGCAGGTTCACCTTCAACGGTGAGAAGGGAGCCTTCACAGCATTGTATGGACTTTAGCAGAGGAGAGGACAACCTATCACTCATCATTTGGATAGCCTCATCCTAGGAGGAGTTGACGTGCCAAGTCCTAGTTTTCCTGCAGTGGTAGATCAGTATGCGGACGTTTTCCCCGACGACGTTCCAGGACTACCTCCTCGTAGAGAGGTAGACTTTTATATTTATCTATAACTCGGGACAACCCCGATATACACCCCAACATATCGAATGGCTCCCGTCGAGCTTCAAGAGCTACGGGTACAGTTGGAGGACTTGCAGGGAAAGGGATTCATCCGATCCAGTGTTTCACCCTGGGGTTCCCCGATATTGTTCGCCAAGAAGGTGGACGGGAGCTTCCGACTTTGTGTCGACTATCATCACCTGAACCAGGTGACAGTGAGGAACAAGTATCCGCTACCAAGGATTGATGACCTCTTCGATCATCTCAAGGGAGCACAGTGGTTCTCAAAGATAGGTCTCGGGTCAGGCTATCATCAGCTCAGAGTTCGGGACAAGGATGTGCAGAAGATGACCTTCAGATGTCGGTATGGCCACTATGATTTCTTGGTTATTCCATTCGGCATAACCAATGCTCCAATAGTGTTCATGGGACTCATGAATAGGATCTTTCAGCCATACCTCGATCGATTTTTTGTGGTCTTCATTGACGACATTTTAATATACTCGACCACTGAGGAGGAGCACGCCTACCACTTGCGGGTTGTACTAGACACACTCCGAGAACACCAGCTACATGGAAAGCTCTCAAAGTGTCAGTTATGGATACGTGAGGTCCACTTCTTGGGACACGTCATATCTGAGGCGGGAGTTGCGGTGGATCCTGCAAAGATCGAGGTGGTGCTAGCTTGGGAGCCACCCAGGAGCGTGACGGAGGTGCGGAGTTTCTTGGGACTAGCTGGGGACTACTGTAAATTTGTTCCAGACTTCTACAGAGTTGCGGCGCCACTCTTAGCTTTGACAAAGAATGGGAAACCCTTTGTGTGGTTAGACAGATGTCAGTAGAGCTTCCAGGAGCTAAGACAGAGATTGACCAGAGCTCCTATATTGAGGGTACCAGAGGAGGGATTTGGGTACGTAGTCTACTGCGACACATTAGGGACTGGACTCAGATGTGTCCTGATGTAGGAGCGGGCAGTGATCACCTATGGATCATGCCAGCTGAGGCCGAATGAGCAGAACTACGCTACCCATGACCCGGAGTTAGAAACAATTGTCTTCTCTCTGAAGATGTGGCAACACTATCTGATGGGTGAGAGCTTTACAGTCTATTCTGACCATTAGAGTCTCAGGTATATCTTCTCTAAGAAGGACCTGAACCTGAGACAGCGTCGATGGCTCGAGTTCCCCCAGGACAATGACTTTGAGATAGTCTGTACTCCTGGAAAGGGGAACGTGGTAGCCGATGCTCTCAGCAGGAGGATGGGCATTCAACTACTTGGGGAGGTGACAGAGAAGCTAGCCGCTTTGCAGATATCCTTCGTGGAAAGACAACTACCTCTTTCAAGAGAGAACATTCATGAAACTAATAATGATATGGGGTCAAAACACATAGAATAAGGTATTTCATTAATGGAAACCCAACTACCTCTTTTGGTAGACCCGAATAAAAGTGTATAATGGGTAAAAAAGCTACGTAGATGATATTTGATTTTGAAAATTATAACCCCAACTAATTGTGGTCAATATTGTCAGTTATGACTAGAGGTTGAGTTATAAACTCTTAAAAATATATTAAGACTCAAGGATTTGTGTGTTCTAACAATTGAAGAACATTGTATTATCTTTCCTATGTGAACTTAGAAGTGATGCATCTTATTACAGGATTTAATGGGTTTAGTCTTTAGAGAGTTCATGGAATTGATATAATCACATGTCCATTAAATTTATAAATAATACGATGTTAGATATAAATATCATTGTATGCATGATATATCAAGTTTATCTTTTAATATTAGAAGTTTAACATTTCAAAAACTTATAAATATGATAATATCTTGACATATTAGTACTAAGTAATGGTTTAAACAAAAAGATGCCTTTATTAGGTGTAACGATTCTTTTATTATCTATATAATTAATATTTATGAATAAAAGATGGGGAATTTGTAATTTTATTCATAATAATAATTAACGTAATAAAATGTTTTTATTTGTCAAAACACCTATGGATTGTATTGATGAGGTGTACATGTTTTGATCAGTCAAAATACCTTTGAATTGGATTGATGAGGTGGACCTAGATGTGGAATATCATATTGGAGTTGGAGGTAGAATTATCTCAGCTCATCCCTTATAAAGGAATCCATGGGAATTTAATTTTTTCATAAAAATATATATTTGTATATTTTCATTTATTATTTTTTTAAAATATATATTTTGTAAAATGTTTTGTTAAAAATATATTTTATAAATATATAAATAAATACATATAAAATAAAATAAAGAATATATAAAATTTAAAACAAAATATTTTATTATACGTCTACTAATGTGATTAATCATAACCAATTAATTTTGAACTTTTGAGATCTGAATGGGTGTCCGCCACTAAGAGTTTTCTCTTTTGGGTTGAACCAAGGTGTTCTTTGACCAAAATGATGAGTTAAAATTTGTTAGATTCAAACTAATTTTGATCTATAAATAAGTTATAATGATATCACTTATAATTTTTAATTCATTTTCAATCCAATAAATAATCCACATATTTTTTCCAACATTAGTGTTACTGAGTTGTAAAAAATTAGGGTATTATTTTCCATAAATCTTGGTGAAATACTCAAGGAAAAATTCCACCAATTACCCTACCCCAACAACGTGGGGGTGGATCTAAACATTTTGGATAGTGAATTAAATTCATGTATCGATATAAAATATTTCTACTTCATATTCCCACAAATTTTCTAATAGTGTTACCGAACACTATAATGATTGGAAAGAGGAGGGAGAAAACCCATCTATGGAATTTGTGGTATGGTAGTTCTTGGATAATTGGGTGGTTGGTGGCCTTATCCTAGTAAATATAATCAAACCTGATCATATGATAAACCAAAAACTATATGGCAGGAGGGTTCTTTGTAACTGAACGTGCATCCTCACCAGCGGGCCTTTCTATCCAGCCATTGGAAGAAACGATGAGACATGCCAGCCTAGAAAATGGGCTTTGATGCATGAAATATTGTTAGACTATTCATATGACCTTGTAAAATATCTGGCTCAACCTCACAACAAGATGATGCGCTTTTTAGGTTGGGTTGACCCGACCCAACATGGGTAATAGAGTACACAACCACACAGATGGGGAATAATGAGACTATTAGGGGTACACTGAACCTTCTTGGAGACACCATGTGTGTAACACCCTGATATTTTATGAAAAATATTTTTTTTAATTTCATTAATGTCTTGTGTTGTAAGATACAAAAAGATTGCCTTGCTCTATACGCTACACCGTAAGAGCTTGCAGTATACACAACACTATTCTTAGATCATGTTACACACAATTTTGATAGTGGTTATTCTACGAAACATTGAGTGTATATATATATATTCAATGTATAAATGAAATATGGTTGGATTCTGTTATACAAAACAATGGAGGAGTCTTTCACAACACGCAACCCTGACTTGGTTTGCATTACACGCAATCACGACCTTCCTCGATAGCGTGTGTTGTACGCAATACCAGTTTTCACTAAACAATGATATATTGTTATAATGTGATTATGTACCAGCCGTTATGAATAATATGTACTACATTATGAATTTTATAACATTATTATTCATCTTACACATTTTCTAGAATATTGTATGAGAACAAAATAAATTCTTCGTGTAAAATATGTATTTTTAAAAAATTGTAGTTTTCCCGCCTTTTGATGACGCGCCAACCTTAAATCTTGTTTTTGACATGTCTATAAGTTCAATTTGAAAAAATAAAATTCTTCTTTGGAATCAGGCTACAAAAATTTACTTTGGATAAATTTTTCATATTATTCGGATAACTTTCATATTTTAATGAATAGTAAAAACACGCTATATTTTAATTAAAAACAACTTTTTTCATCGCAATAATTTATATGGTTAGATTATATTTTTAATTGGTTTTAAAGTGTAATTATAATATATTTTTACCATTTAATCCAATGTTGTTCATTGGAATTAATTTCAATTTGAAATTGGATATAAACAAGTATCAATCTTTTGATTGTTTTTTTTCTTAATAACGCGCTATTTGTTTGATAACATGAATTAAATTTAAAATTAATTAATTCCACTTATATTTTATGTATTTTTCAAAATAGACATTAATTTTGAATTCGGAATATCAAATAATTATTAGGCTGAATTTTTGGTATTTTTCTGAAAAACTCTAATTTTCGATGAATAGTGAAACCACTTAGTGGTAGTTAAAAAACTGTTTTTTTAATTAAAATTAAATTTTACCACTTCTGTGAATTGAATATCAAAAATTCAAGAGACACGGTTAATATCAAGGACTAAAATGTGTTTCAATGAGATGAAAATAATTTTTGGAGAATAGTAACTTTTTTACTTTTATTTATTACCACGGTTAAAAGTAAATATGATAATTAAGGGTAAAATTATATTATTACTACCCTAAAACAAGTCCTAATTCTATTGGATAAGTGTAATTAGACCAAAAACAACCTTAGGATTAAAATATGACTATTTAGACCCACATGGATTAGATTAGGACATTTAATATTAATTTATTTAAAGAAGGGTTAAAATAGTTAAAATCAAATTTTAATAAGTAAATCATTTTTAATATAGGGTTTTACATAAGATAAATTCGAATATAAATATTAATTAGAACTATTAAAATATTTCTTACATAATGGTATTTTATTTATAATTTTTAGACATTAAATAATTTAATGTATTTATGACACAAAGATGATGCAGTAATTATCTTATTAATGAAATATTGACATAATTGATGTTATAAATACCCAAATAAATGTAATTTGAAACTTTTTATGAATTTTGATAATTTTATAGGTTAATATGACATGTTAGTATTGATTTAATTAAGTTTCTTCGAACTAATCATTCTGTTATGATTTTCACAAAAATCAATTACCAAATAGTGTCAAAATTGACATAAAATAGTTTTTAAAACAAATATTATATTATTAATTGTTATTTTATTCTTAAAAATCTAAGGTTCGGCCAAATTACTTAGATAAGGTTATAAATATTAATAATAAACTACTTGGGGTTCGTTTTTCTTGGTATAGTAAGTTTATTAACCTAATTGTGTAAGAAAACAAGAAGACACGGTAAAAGTAAAATTATTTAACTTAAGGTTAAATCTAAATGATAAGGTTAAAATAGAAACCTAAACTTGTCTAAATTCTATTGGAAGAGAGGATTTAGACACATACCCACATTAGCTTCTAAATAAATCAATTTTGAGCTATTAAAAACCGAATATGACTTTAGAATAAAATAATATTTTTAGTTTTTCCAAAGGTGCCCCTCTCCTCCCTTATAAAAGGGCACCTCCTCCGTCTCTTCCTCACACCACTTTGAGATTTCATGCTCGGACAAACCCTGAAAAATTAACTTATTCAATTACATATAAACATCCTATAGGTTCTGGTATTCTTCAAAAACCAATTTTAGTGCCCTAAGAAGAGGTCTCAAAGAGGCGCTTCAAAGAAGAGGTAATGTCCGTTATCGATTCTTTCAACTTTATTTCTTCTTCCACTTATTATTATTTAGTTGTTTCATTATTAAGTAATAAAATAAATATAACTCATATACTTATATGTTATTATAAGTATGAAACAACCCTATTTCACCAGCTATCCATCCTACGGAAAACGAAATCATCACGTGTGCGTACGTATGGAATACCCTCTCCACGCCGTGGTGAAATCTGTTTTTCCACCAACACCTTACATGGATGGGTGTAATGGTATAAAGAATAACTATATATGGTTATTATAACATCATACTGATTCTTATATATTCAATAATTATGGTAATGATATCATCGCTCGTGCGTACATACAGACTACCCTCTCCACAACGCGATGAGATTCATTCTCCATGTTAACCATACATGAATGATCATAAAGTTTATATAATGAATAATAATGAAATATATGAAATAATAATTCTACTGTATTTATATATATATATATTCATGTCATCTATTTAGTTTCATTCAATTCAATAAGGAAACGAAAACAACGTTCATGCGTACGTACGGCCTACCGTCTCCATGAACGGTGTATTTCATTTCTTTTATCGATATATAATATATATATGTATATGATGAATATATATTATATATAAATCATGTTTTACATTCTGGAATTAAGTAAATCAGGATATATGTAATAATATCAAGAACAACAAGTCCAAACACGTACGATAAATAAAATGATTTAACCCAAAACACTGCTTTAACATAGAACTTATAAAAGAACAGGTAATATAAAGTCATAAGTGAACCATATATGATATTATAACAATGAATATGATTCTGTAATAAGTCAGTGAAATTATTTAAATCATTATACAGGAGGTTAGGAAACGTATGAGTCATATCGGACCTAAGGTAAGGGATAATTTTGCAAATATCATTTTTTAATTCGAGATTGTTTATATGTAAGTATTTACTGGGGTTATTGTTATCATCCATGTCCATGTTTTCTAAAAGTGTTTTTATGTATGTTTAATGTCCTTTTTACCCATTTTGACTTTTACTACATCGTATGTAAGAAATCTTTCTTTTGTTTACGTTATGAGGTACCTTTTTTACTTTTCCGGCAAAAGTACAACAAGGATGTTTTTTAACTTATACGAAATGAAAGGATTTTTACGGTTTTATAAAGCCTTATTTTCATGAAGCTTCCTCCAAAATATTTCATGAATATTTTCAAAAAAATCATTTTCTTTTAAAATTTCATGAAATTTTGTGAAAAGAAAATGATTTTGAAGAAGAAAGGATATTTTCCTCAAGAATTCATTTCAAGTGTTTTATCAAAACCATTTTCCATCTAAGATGACATTATTTCATATGTGTATGTTTCAAGTATAATATCTCTATGATTTACATGGTTTAACATTTCTTATAATGAAATGATAACCATTTATTTTATATGGATTATGTGATAATGGGATGATGTTTATGAAACCCATTTTATTTTTTGGGTTATTATGAATGATGTATGTTTATTTTGTGGCACAAGTAAGAATGATTTCATTATGAGATGGGTGGGACCTATATCTCCCTCCAATGAATTGGGTAAATATTTATATATCATGAGATAGACATGGATGGAATGGTAAGTTAATCCGGTTCAGTGTTACCGGACTGAAACGAGGAGTGAACTCGATTCAGAAAGGGACTTTTTCTACTAAGATGGTCTTGGTAGCAATGCCTTGGATACTATGGAAATCATAACATGTGCTTAATGGTTTCCACAATTAAATGTTTTTATTCCCATTCTATTTTATCATGATTGATGTTACCTTATGATATATGCCTTACGTACTTTAAAGATTCATGTCTTTGCTCAAGATTTTGATGTTTAGATTTTATGTTCAAGTTTTAGCATTCAAATGTTTATGGATTGTTTTATGTTCTCTATGTTTACCCTTACTAGGAATTTTAGCTCACCCCTTTTATGTTTTATTTTACCTAGGATATAAAGAAAGGTTTTAGGTAATAAAAAAAGGGGAAGATCTTTATTGGGAGATGTTTAAGATCTTTCACCACGATTAGAAGATTTTATTACGAGTTTCCAAAAACACTAAACTATTACGGTCCTTGTGTGTCTGTTTTTGTTATGTACTTAGTATTCCGCAAAAGTAATGTAATGTCCATGTACATAAATTTTTGGGTCTCTACAGTTGGTATCAGAGGAAAGGTTTAGTCAACCTTTGGAAACTAGTATTAGAGAACTTTAGTGAGATCCCTAGAGATATTTTTAAGGTATGTCTAGGGATGTCCCTAATGTTAAGTATAAGTATAGGTTATAGTCCTAGAATTATGGTAAAGTTCTTAGAATTAAACCTAAGATGTTAGATATTGAAGGTACTCCCCCTTTATTATGTTGTTTTCCCTAGCATG
This sequence comes from Viscum album, assembly GCA_963277665.1. NCBI lineage: Eukaryota > Viridiplantae > Streptophyta > Magnoliopsida > Santalales > Viscaceae > Viscum > Viscum album. The sequence continues at coordinate 1,538,548,249 of OY728135.1, read as the reverse complement.
ATTTTTTCCTCTCACACTATTCATTTTGGGTTTTAGACGATGGCTGGAACCCGAAGGAACCGTGTTGATCAATACAATCGACAATGCAATGATTTTCCTCCTGAACAAACTAATGTTATTGGAGATGGAGTGAAAAATATTATTGCTATACTTACACAAGCTATGAATCATTCTGGACTTCCAAATGAGTAGAGAAGGGAACAATATTCTATTGAGTCCTTCATGAGGCAATGTCCACCTTCTTTCAGTGGGTCTTCTGATCCACTTGTTGCTGAACAATGGATCAGTGCCACTGAAATGAAATTTTCAGTTATTCAATGTTCTGAACATGATAAAGTCATCTTATCAGTATATCTTTTGGAAGGTGAAGCTGATCAATGGTGGAATCTTATCAAGAATACGAGGCAGAGAGATAAAATTGAGTCCATGGAATGGGACGAGTTCAAGAACTTATTTTTCAATAAGTACTTCCCTCTTATTCTTTGAAAAAATATGTAAAAAGAGTTTCTTGAACTAAAGCAAAAGGATGATGAATCTGTTGGTGTATACGAAGCGAATTTTACAAGGCTTTCAAGGTATGCATCTGGCTTTATCATCCAACCTGAATGTAATGTTGATCGATTCTTCAGTGACTTAAAACTAAATATTCGAAGGGAATTATCTATAAGAGACATCAGTAGCTATGAAGAAATTGTGTGTTGTGCTATCTAGGTAGAAATGGAAGTTGTTGTTACTTATCCATCTCATGGTTTTAACAAGAAACGAAAGATGGAGTTCAAGGAGAAATCTCAGAATAATGGTGAAAAGAAGATGAATGATTCCTTATGCTCAAAGTGTGGAAAGAAGCATGGTGGAGACTATCTTAAAGGGACTAGAAAATGTTTTAAGTGTGGAAAAGAAGGTCATCGAGCATCTGAGTGTCGAAGTAATTGAAAAAGGGTTTCTAATGATGTGAATAAAGAAAAGATTGCAGAGAACGCACCACCAAAACTTCAATGCTTCAAGTGCAAGGAAATGGGGCATTATGCTAATAAATTCCCTAATCCAAGGGTTAGTGATGATCGACATGAGCAACCACTTAAGGAAAATGACAATGGGAAGTTACATGCGATCACTATTGGAGATGTTGAATATGACAACGATGTGGTGGAATTATTAAGTGTTTATGTAATGGGATTCCAAAATAATGTTGTATATAGTATCTTGGAATATTGGAATATTTATGTATTGGTCTATTATGGTTTTCAATAATTTTATGGTACTGGTAACCATTGACAGTGATTGAGATATTTTTGGAAAGAAGATGATATGTTCATAATGAAGGGATAAGGAGAAAATGAAACGTGTGGCAGTATTCATGAGCTCATGACTGATATAAGGAAATAGTTATATCATGGTTTGAGTATATAGAATTTTGGGGTTTTGGTATGTGGAAAGAGTTAACCTTTGACAGCACTCATGTTTTCACTAAGATTCAATGGGTATTTATTTTTCAAGAAAATACATGATTAAGGCCTTCGAATGTTTGGAATGTGACCAACAAGACATATCTTATGATATATGGGGATCAACGATAGTATTAACATGCTTATTATATGAAATATATGGTAATCGTTTTCACTATAATATGATAGTGGACAATAGTATTATGGATAAGCCTAAAGATTAGAATGGATTATGTTGGACATAAGTTAGTATTGTTTAAGGATAGAAGTTTTTTCGATATTATTGATGGGATGTTATAGTAATGTAGTTTTAGAAAAAGGACAACCTGCAGGATGGGAGACAACCCATCGCATCGTACAAGGATGTGGGAATAAAACCCACAACCGAATTGTGACTGGCCTTTATCACCTACCACTGGCCTACAGGAAGTCCATGTTTAGTAGAAACTAGTTTTATTATATTAAGCAGTGTGATATATGAAGTTTAAGTCCATTTTAGAAACCATATATGATTAATCTCACTATATATGGACTTATATATTTTTGATAACTTTTATAACATTTTGTTTGAGACAGATGGAATGACCCATCATTCTATCACATGATCTACTAACACTTCACGAATGACAAATTCAACTTCATTTCTTTAAGAGATGAAGTGAAAATTGTCTAAAGAACGACAAACAGTGAGACTGTACCAAAATCACGAAAGTATTTCTTCTAATTCCGATTTCATCAACTTTAGGGAAATGATCTTGAAAACCAAAAATGGTGTCCTAGTTCCCTTATATCCGATGAATCAGATGGTACCTTAGATCATCACAAATCTATGGCTTTGTTATTGATGGATTTTTTATAGCCATGTTCTCTACCACTCTCCATCAGAACTTAATGGTTAGATTTTTCTTCCATATCCAAATTTTCACCTATGTTATCCTGTATGGAAACCCAGTGATGAGTTACTTTGGATAATCGTTACATTTCATACTTTAGTTTTTAAAATTAAGTTTTAGTATTCCTTTTTACGATGTGGGTTTCTATAAATAATAAACGATTTATAACCCCGACGAATTTCGAGGGCGAAATTCATTTTAAGGGGGGTAGAATGTAACACCCTGAGATTTTATGAAAAATATTCTTTTAATTTCATTAATGTCTTATATTGTATGATACAAAAAGATTACCTTGCGCTATACGCAACACCGTAAGAGCTTGCAGTATACACAACACTATTCTTAGATCATGTTACACAAAATTTTCAAAGTAGTTATTCTATGAAATATTGAGTGTATATATATATATTCAATGTATAAATGAATTATTGTTGGATTATGTTATACGAAACAACAGAGGAGTCTTTCACAACACGCAACCCTGACTTGGCTTGCATTACATGCAATCACGACCTTCCTCGATAGCGTGTGTTGTATGCAATACCAGGTTTCACTAAACAACGATATATTGTTATAATATTATTATTTACTAGCCGTTATGAATAGTATTAACTACATTTTGAGTTTTATAACATTATTATTCATCTTACACATTTTCTAGAATATTGTATGAGATCAAAATAAATTCTTCGTGTAAAATATGTATTTTTAAAAAATTACAGTTTTCCCGCCTTTTGATAATGCACCCACCTTAAATATTGTTTTTGACATGTCTATAAGTTCAATTTGACAAAATAAATTTTTTATTTGGAATCAGGATATAAAAATTTACTTTGGATAAATTTTTCATATTATTATGATAACTTTCATATTTTAATGAATAGTAAAAACACGCTATATTTTAATTAAAAACATATTTTTTCATCGCAATATTTTATATGGTTAGATTATCTTTTTAGTTGGTTTTAAAGTGTAATTATAATATATTTTTACCATTAAATCCAATGTTGTTCTTTGGAATTAATTTCACTTTGAAATTGAATACAAAAAAGTATCAATCTTTTGATTGTTTTTGTTTCTTAAAAACAGGAAATTTGTTTGATAACGGGAATTAAATTTAAAGTTAATTAATGCCACTTATATGTTATGAATTTGGAAAAATAGACATCAATTTTTAATTCAGAATATCAAATAATTCTTAGGCGGAAATGTTGGTATTTTTCTGAAAAACTTCAATTTTCTATGAATAGTGAAACCACTTAGTGGTAGTTAAAAAACTGATTTTTTTTATTTAAATTAAATTTTACCACTTTTGTGAATTGAATTTTAAAAATCCGAGAGACACGATTAATATGAAGGACTAAAATGTGGTTCAATAAGATGAAAATATTTTTTGTTGAATAGTAACTTTTTACTTTTATTTACCACGGTTAAAAGTAAATAAGATAATTAAGGCAAAAAATGATATTATTATTACCCTAACACATGTCCTAATTCTATTTGATAAGTGTAATTCGACCAAAAACAACCTTAGGAATAAAATAAGACTATTTAGGCCCACTTGGATTAGATTAGGAAATTTAATATTAATTTATTTAAAGATGGGTTAAAATAGTTAAAATAAACGTTTATTAAGGAAATCCTTTTTAATATAGGGTTTTACATAAGATAAATTCGACTATAAATATTAATTAAAAATACGAAAATATTTCTTACATAATTATATTTTATTTATAATTTTTAGACATTAAATAATCTAATATAATTATGACACAAAGATGATGCAGTAATTATCTTATTAATGAAATATTGACATAATTGATGTTATAAATACCCGAATAAATGTAACCTTAGACTTTTTATGAATTAAACTATTTTTATAGGTTAATATGACGTGTTAGAATTGATTTAATTAACTTTGTTCGAACTAATAATTCTGTTATGATTTTCACAAAAATCAATTACCAAAAGTGTCAAAATTGACATAAAATCGTTTTTAAAACAAATATTATATTATTAATTTTTATATTATTCCTAAAAAACTAATGTTCAGCCACATGACTGAGATAAGGTTATATATATTAATAATAAACAACTTGGGGTTTGTTTGGCTTGTTATAGTAAGTTTATTAACCTTATAGTGTTAGAAAACAAGAAGACACGGTAAAAGTAAAATTATTTAACTTAATGTTAAATCTAAATGATAAGGTTAAAATAGAAACCTAAACATGTATAAATTATATTAGATGGGAGGATTTAGACACATCCCCACATTATATTCTATATAAATCATTTTGGAGCTATTAAAAACCTAATATGACTTTATAATAAAATAATATTTTTAGTTTTTCCAAAGGTGCCCCTCTCCTCCCTTATAAAAGGGAACCTCCTCCCTTTCTTCCTCACACCACATTGAGCCTTCAAGAACGGAAAAAACCTAAAAAATTCACTTATCCACTTTCATAGAAACATCATTGAGGTTCTGGTATTCTTCAAAAACCAATTTTAGTGCCCTAAGAGGAGGTCTCAAAGAGGCGCTTCAAAGAAGAGGTAATGTCCATTACTGATTCATTCAACTTTATTTCTTCTTCCACTTCTTCTTATTTAGTTGTTTCATTATGAAGTAATAACATCAGTATAACTCATATACTGATATGTTATTATAAGTATGAAACAACCCTATTTCACTATCTATCCATCCTACGGAAAACGAAATCACCACGTGTGCGTACGTACGGAATATCGTCTCCACGCCGTGGTGAAATATGTTTTTCCACAAACACCTTACATGGATGGGTATAATGGTATAAAGAATAACTATATATGGTTATTATAAAATCATAATGATTCTGATATATTCAATAATTATGGGAATGATATCATCGCTCGTACATACATACAGACTACCGTCTCCACAACGCGATGAGATTCATTCTCCATGTTAACCATACATGAATGATAATAATGTTTATATAATGAATAATAATGAAATATATAAAATAATAATGCCACTGGATGTATGTATATATATATGTATGTCATCTATTTAGTTTCATTCAATTTAATAAGGAAACGAAAACAACGTTCATGCGTACGTACGTCCTACCGTCTCCATGAACAGTGTATTTCATTCCTTTTATCAATCTATAATATATATATGTATATGATGAAAATATATTATATATAAATAATTTTTTACATTCTCGAATTAAGTAAATCAGGATATAAGTAATAATATCAAGAACAACAAGTCCAAACACGTATGATAAATAAAATGATTTAACCCAAAACACTGCTTTAACATGGAACTTACAAAAGAACGGGTAATATAAAGTCATAAGTGAATCATATATGATATCATAACAATGAATATGATTCTGTAATAATTCAATGAAATTATTTAAATAATTATACAGGAGGTTTGGAAACGTACGAGGCATATCAGACCTAAGGTAAGGGATAATTTTTCAAATCTCATTTTTTTTAATCTGAGATTGCTTATACGTAAGTATTTACTAGGGTTATTGTAATCATCCATGTCCATGTTTTATAAAAGTGTTTTTATGTATTTTTAATGTCCTTTTTACCCATTTTGACTTTTACCACATCGTATGTAAGGAATCTTTCTTTTGTTTACATTACGAGGTACCTTTTTGACTTTTCCGGCAAAAGTACGAGAAGAATGTTTTTTTAACTTATAAGGAATGAAAGGATTCTTACGGTTTTATAAAGCCTTATTTTCATTAATATTATTACAAAAGATTTTATGACTATTTTCAAAAAAATCATTTTCTTTTAAAATTGCATGACATTTTGTGAAAAGAAAAAGATTTTGAAGAAGAAAGGATATTTTCCTCAAGAATTAATTTCAAGTGTTTTATCAAAACCATTTTCCATCTAAGATGACATTATTTCATATGTGTATGTTTCAAGTATAATGTCTCTATGATTTACATGGTTTCACATTTCTTATTATAAAATGATATCCATTTATTTTATATGGATTATGTGATGATGGGATGATATTTATGAAACCCATTTTATTCGTTGGGTTATTATGAATGATGTATTTTTATTTTGTGGCACAAGTAAGAATGATTTAATTATGAGATGGGTGGGACCTATATCTTCCTCCAATTCATTGGGTAAAGATTTATATCTCATGAGATAGATATGGATGGAATGGTAAGTTAATCCGGTTCAGTGTTATAGGACTGAAAAGAGGAGTGAACTCGATTCAGAAAGGGACTTTGTCCACTAAGATGGTCTTGGCAGCAATGCCTTGGCTACTATAGAAATCATAACATGTGCTTAATGGTTGCCACAATTACATGTTTTATTCCCATGATATTTTATCATGATTGATGTTCCCTTTTGATATATGCCTTACGCACTTCTAAGATTCGTGTATTTGATCATGATTTTGATGTTTAGATTTTATGTTCAAGTTTTTGCATTCATATGTTTATGGATTGTTTTATGTTATCTATTTTTACCCTTACTGGGAATTTGAGCTCACCCCTTTTATGTTTTATTTTCACCAGGATATAAATAAAGGTTTTAGGTAATAAAAAAAGGGGAAGATCCTTGTTGGGAGATGTTGAAGATCTTTCACCACGATTAGAAGATTTTATTTCGAGTTTCCAAAGACACTAAACTATTACGGTCTTTCTCTGTCTGTTTTTGTTATGTACTTAGTATTCCGCAAAAGTAATGTAATGTACATGTACGTAAAGTTTTGGGTCTCTACAATGTGGTGCAGGGGCTATTATATTTCTCACATTTCAATAACATGAGAATTTACATAGAAAATCCACCCTGCGTCACTTTTGATAAAATAAATATCTAATATTGATCATTTTTACCAATTGATAGCAACAATACTATTTTTAATGCTATTCATGGACATTTTCTATGATAGTAAGGTATATTTAGGATTTATCACCATAGGGTTGACATCAAGGTTCTATTATAGTGACTTGATCATTCCTTGGGGTTTAGTAAACCCCAATATACATATTGATATTAGGTTTAATGGGTGTCTATGGGTAGTATAACATTAATATGAGGAAAAATAATCCAAAAACAAACCCCCAAAAAGGATTTTCTCTGATAGAAACCAATACCATTCTGAAATATAAAATGTATAATGGGTTGTGTACCCTGCATCATTGAGATAAAATGATATCCTTTATCGAATGTTCCTGGTAAATATCATTCATGGTAGTCAAATAACTATAGGGGATACTCCCTAAAGCTTGTTTTTCATGTGATACAGTAGGAATAATATATATTTTGATACGATATGGACATATCATTTGGAATGTTTTAAGATAACGTGCTACAACCTTTAGACAATTTTAGGTTATGATTGATACATATCATTTTCTTTGATATTTGCTTTACATGCCCTTGAAAGGTGAGTCAAAGAAGTTATTGTAAGCCAAAAGTTATGTAACAATAATAAAATATCCAACACCAGATATCTCTAAATTGTTTCATTTATGAAACGCATCATAGAAAATATTTTTCTGGTAGTTACAATAGTTATAATAGAAATCAATATTCCCTCATAAGATTCATAGCACATGAGTGAATAAATAAACACTCGAGGATTCTTATTAAAGGATATTTAATGGGGTTTACTACCATTACATGGTTTTGTGTTAGGGATTACCCTATTCTATAAAATACAAAAAGAAACTTCTATAACTTTCTTATTCTTCCTACTTTTCTATGAGAGTAACTATCACGCCTTGTAGAAAATGGGAGTCTTGATTTTAAGATGAGTGATTCAACATCGACCCGTGGATACCTCCGATGGGAGGATTCCAATAAGTTGATTCTCTTATGATCTATATTAAGAAGAATGGATGAATATATAATGAGTAAAAATTTTCAATTAAAGGTACATAATTTTTCATTTTATGGTATTTCTTGGATTATGATTCATACACATAGTGTTCCCTGTTTCATGGGTTTCTTTGTATTCTCTACCTTGTATAGGTTTTATACTATCCTATTAAATCCATGAGTGGTTTGAGAGCCTTACACTACAATTTGAAACTATAAATCAAGTGTAAAATGGATAGTTCATAAAAACTTACAATATAAGTGATATCTTATAGCATTTTGGGTTTAATGTTATTTTGATCTATCAGTAAACCCACATGGATTAATACTTCACAACATTAGAGATAATATCACTTGAGAACAATGTTAATTATAAATCAACTATTCTACATCTCTTTTAATCATACATGGTCCAACACAAAGTTATTATTACATGAGATAATAATGTATAGAGTAGCACATCACAAGATTAATAAAAAAATATAATCTGTTTCACTCTTACACAACCCTTTGTATGGAACTTTTATTCACACACAGAACATGTTTCAATATTATATGACCCATGTAACATAATATTATTTATATTTGGGACACCTGATTAATATGACACAACACATGAGTTAATCCTATATATATTTTGATTGCATATGTTAAGGCTTGCACAAAAATTATTTTAATCCAACACAACTCTTACAGTAGGCTAGTTGGGTGAGATTAATCTTAATTATTCATAAGAGGACACTACTACAAAAAACGGCCTATATCAGTGGTAAAAAGGGATTTAACTGCGCTAAAAAAGCGCTGTAAATCTCAGTGGTAAAATAGGGGGGGGGTCCCTTTTATCAGCCCTCCAAAAAGCGCAGATAAAGGCCCCATTTATCAGCGCTAAAAAAAGCGCTGATAAAAGACACCTTTATCGGCGCTTTTTTTAGCGCTGATAAAAGGGGCCTTTGTCAGCACATTTTCTTAGCATTGATAAAGGTCAAAAAAATTAAAAAAATAACAAAAATTTAAAATAATGTGGGGAGTGCTTTTATTAGTGCTTCACACCTCCCTTTATCTGCACTAGGAGGTCTCCCGTGCGCAGCCCTTCCCATGCATCCTCATAGGCACGCACCCCATTCACTTCCACCCGAACTCAAACCCATGACCTCCCCCCTTTCGTAGCTGCACGTTTACCACTAAGACAATTTGTTTTGTTCTCTATTTAATGATATATCTATATTTATATAGTTATATATTTTCATATATTGATATAGATTCATATTCATATAAATATATTTATTCATATATTAGTATATATATATATTAATTTGTTTTTATGTGTGTTTATAAATAAATAAATAAATAAACAAATAAATACATACATAGATATATAAAACACACATACATAGATATATACAACACACAGACACACACAGAGACACACACACACACACACAAACACATTTATATTTACTAATAAATACATATATACGTGTATTTGAAAAGCCATAGAATGTACATATAATATTAGTTTTAAATACATTTATGAAAAAATATGTTTTTGATGTGTGTTTATAAGTAAGTAAATAAATAAATACATAAATATATACATATATACAACACACAGACACACACCAAGAAACCCACACGCACATAGACACATATATATTTACGAATAAATACATATATATGTGTATTTGAAAAGCCATAAAATGTTAAAACGACCATAAATTATAATCTAGAATTATATTTCAATGAATCAACGAGTCAAATCGAAGAAAATGAAACAATCTTTGAAATGATATGTGGTACAGGCCTAACGGACATCACGATCATAAGTTATACTTGTTTGAATGTTAAAAAATCGGGGTATACCGACTAAAAACTCATTTTTGGAGGCCTTTTGGGCCTTTTTTGGGCTCAAAAAATGTGATAGAGGCTATGCCTCATTCACTAGCATGTAGAGCTCATCACATGCTTCCATTTGATATATTGTAGAGCTCAAACGGACACCCAGATCAAAAGTTATGGCCGTTTGAAGTTTTAGTTACATTTTCAACATATTTTAGATTTTTTATTAAATGTTTTGATTTTTTGTGTCCCCAAATTGTTATTAAATGATTTTTAATCGATAATAATTAGAAAATTATTAATTAATAATATTTTTTAAAAAATATTTTGAAGCCCTTTCACTAAATTTCTTATATATTAAATGTAATAGTCTATTTATACGTATCTAGAACATATTTAAAATATATATATTGTATTTATATCATTATAAATATACTTATATAAGAATAATTTATTTTTCCAGATTTTTTTTTGAAATAAATTTTTTTTCAGCACTGATAAAGCCCCCCTTTATCAGCACTATTAAATGAAGCGATGATAAAGGGGTCCCCATTATCAGCGCTCAAAAAAAGCACTGATAAAGGCCACCCTTTGTAACACCCCAAACCCAGATACCCAAAGTCGGCACATTAATTACAAAAAATTGGCATGATCACAAGAAATATCTAGCCTCGAAAGACCGATTAGTTTAGTAGCCTTGGAAACACTAGATATATTCATAAAGATTACTTTACATCAATAACTGAAAAACTACAACAACATATTGTCTTCATATCCCCTCATACTATCCCTACAGGTCATTCATAAAATACTTATTCACATCCTGGAAAAAAGAAAACATTGAAAGGGGTGAGCTCAGATGCTCAGTAAGGATAACAATATAGCGGAAACATTCATAAATAAACATAAAAATTTAAGGCAATGTATAACTAAAACAAAAGCCTTTTAAACATAAACTTCAACATAATATGGCAAGGATAAAATGAAATAATTCCATTTACTTATTCACATGGATATTCTACTATTCTAATAATCACATGAAAATATTAATAACCACTTTCATAATGACAGAATGCATAATGCCAGACCATCATAAACACGTAGCCGAGGCCTCGTGCCAAGACTACAAATAAGATTTTGTCAAGGCCTCATGCTAGGACACTAGTTTGTCTAATGAGACCTACCAATGCATCGAGGAGCTATAGAGGGCTCCACACATCACTTAATAAGTCCAATGCATTCCTCATATGAAAAGTTTTAAACATATCATAAACATTCATATTAAAAATAGCATACAAAATGTCAATACTTTATCTACAAACCATGAATGGTATAAAAATAGCACATCCACAGTCAAACATAACTCATTCCATACAATATGGAAGATTTTATTGTATCATATTAACCTCAATTGAGAATGATGAAGGATATTGACACAGATGAAAATAATCATCAAAACATTTTGAGTGAAATATCCCCCTTTTTCTTGAAATCATTTAAAAGTCACACGATTTGTCAAGAATCCATTTAAAATAGATTTTAGAATCAAAGTGTCCCATACCACTTTGAAACTTTTAAAAGGAGTTATAATTTTAGAACTTTAATGTCCATATAAATAAATCCTTAACACCATTTTTAAAACATGGACGTTAATGAGAAATATTTAGAAGAATAAATCTTTAAAACACTTAAAAAGTTAATTTAGTTAGAGTTTCTAACCAAAAGAGAGACACTTGAATACAAATAATTGAGGTAATCAAAACATTATAATATCATGATAATAATGGGATTCCTGATATACTATGTCAAAGTACATTATATACACCATATAAATGTGATTTGGTTTATAACAAAATAGAAATCTCAATGGAATGTAAATTGAGATGAATTATCTTACAAAGGCCATATCCTGAGGTTACAGATAAATCAACGAAATAATTATGTGTGAAAAATAATAATTACACTCAATATGATTATATATTTATTGTAAATCAATCAGATGACATTCACACATATTCTTGTAAAAACAACACCAATGAATTGGATATTTAACTCAACAAATGGAGATTGAGTTAAAATTACTCTTATCAAGTTCATACCGATGACTTGAGAATTTATCAATGGAGTGATTATGTGTATAAAAAATATATCCACAGAAAGGGGAGTGGAAATTCTGACATAATCAAATGAATTGTGATTCTACACATAATCTTGGAGTAAAATAATCAATGAATTATTCGTAAAGCCGAATGAGTGGAAATTGAAATTTCAAATTCCCTTATCGATTAGGTAACTTAAGAAACATACAACCATGAAATAAGGATCATAAAATGATGATGTAAATACCCATAAATTAAATTATATTACACAACAAATACAATCATGGGAAATACACATACACGACATGCAATAAATAAGTGGTGAACAATGGAATTCTCCCAAAATTAAGAGTGAGATAAGAAACCCCTTACTTTGTACTTTTTCCATGGTCTAAGGTAGGTTAACCTCCTGTATAATGGTGAAATAATTGTTATTTAATTATTAAAGAATAATTTTCATTAATATGCTATCATATATGATCTTTTCACATTGATTTGTTAATAATATCTTAGTATTATTGTCATTTCGGGTGTTAACTTACTCGTTTTCCTTTATATTATTTATTACGTAAGCTGTGTTTGTTATGGATAGGTTGTATCTTATTAATATCCAGAATTATATCAAGTCCTTAAACATTATTTTTAATCCTCAAATGAGAATTATACTTGAATGGATACGATGGAGAATGAATCTCATCGCGTTCGTGGAGACGGTAGTCCGTACGTACGCACGAGCGACAATATCATTATTTTGATATTAAAATAATATATAATTGGATGTTATATCATATAGAATGAATAATTATCATGTTATATTTATTATTTACATGAATTACACATAATTATTATACCCATCCAAATAATAATATATTGAATAACAATTACACCACGACGTGGAGATGGTAAACCGTACGTACGCACGTATGGTGACATGTCATTGAAAGGATGGATAGAATACTAAATATGGTTGTAACATTATTTATAATAATATTACAGTATATAGGAGATACTGGATTAATTATTTTATAATGGTAATAACAAAGAAAGAAGAAGTTGAAGAAGAAATGAATTTGAAAAAGGGTGGTGAAAACATTACCTCTTCTTTGGGTTCTTCCTTTTGATTTGATCAAAAGGGCTCTTTAGATTGGATTTATGATCAAACTAAGGCCTCTATGGAGTATTAAGGGAAGTATAGAGAGTATTTGGGCAGGGTTTGGCCGAGTCAAAAGGATTTTAATGTGTGAATTAGTGAGAAGGGGGAGCGCCCTTTTATAAGAGGGGTGAGGGGATCCTTTGGAAAAGCTAGAAATATTATTTTATAATAAATTCATATTAGGTTTCTAATGGCTCAAAAGGAGATTATTTAAAGGTTAAGGTGGGGATGGGTCAAAAACCACTCAACCAATAGAATTTAGACAGGTTTGAGTCATTATATTAACCTTATCTTTAAGTATTAATTCTTAGTTAATTAGTTTCACTTTTAGAAATTCTCTTTGTATTTTTATATTATATTGTTAATAAACTTATTATATATAACAAAGAGACCCCCAAGTGGTCCATTAATGATACAAATATCATGATATAAGTATCTTGGCCGAACCTTAGATTTTTAAGAATTTAATATCAATAAATAATATAATATTTGTTTTAAAAACTCTTTTATGTCAATTTTGACACTATTCAATAATTGATATTTTTAAAAATCATAACAGAATAATTATTTCGAAAAAAGTTAATTAAATAAATCCTAACATGTTATATTAACCTAGAAAATTATTGGTATTTTTAGAAAGTCTAAAATTACATTTATTTGGGTATTTATAATATCAATTATTCTAATTTTTCATTAATTAGGTAATTACTGCATCACCATTGTGTCATAAATAAATTAAATTATTTAATGTCTAAATATTATAAATAAAATAAAATTATCTATGAAATCGTTTTAGCTTTCTAATGAATATTTACAATAGAATTTATTTTATTTATAACCCTATATTAAATTTTTTTAGTAAATAAACTTTGATTCAACTCTTTTAACTCTTCTTTGAATTAAATAATAATAAATGTCCTAATCTAATACAAGTAGACCTAAATGATAATATTTTACTCCTAAGGATTTTTTGGTCAATATAAACTTTTTCAATAGAATTAGGACATGTGTTAGGGTAATATTAATATCATTTTTACCCTTAATTACCCTATTTACTTTTTACCGTGGTAAATAAAAGTAAAAAGTTACTATTCACCAAAAATTATTTTCATCTCATTGAACCACATTTTACTCCTTCATATAAACCATGTCTCTATAATTTTAGAAATTCTACTCACAGAAGCGGTAAAATTATGTTTTATGAAAAATTCAGTTTTTTAACTACCGTTTAGTGGTTTCACTATTTATCATAGAATGAAAGTTTCCAGAAAAATACCAAAAATTAGTCCTAAGCTATATTTTATATTATAAATTCAAAAAATGATGTCTATTTTACCCAATTCAAAACATATCAGTTGCATTAATTAATTTAAAAATTAATTCTCGTCCTCAAAACAAATAGCGTGTTTTTAAGAGATAATAACTATCAAAAGATTGACACTTGTTTATGTCTGGTTTAAATGTGAAATTACATCCAATGACCAAAATTGTATTAAATGGTAAAAATATATTCTAAATATACTTTAAAAACACTAAAATTTATAATTTATCACTGTTAATTATTTCTATTAAAAAAGTTGTTTTTAATTAAAATTTAGTAATTTACACTATTCATCAAAATATGAAAGTTATCCGAAAAGTACCAAAATTTCAACCTAAGCTAATTTCGATATTACGAATCCAAAAATGAAGTCCATTTAGAAAAATAAAATTTCAAAAAGTAGGTATTACTATTCATAATGACTAGTTTGATTGGTTGTGGTGTGTTAGAATCTCGAAGTTGCGTACAATGCACGCCATTGCATTATTCAAATGGAAACATACCATGGAAGATTGGGGTGTTACATTCTCCCCTCCTTCAATAAATTGCATCCTCACAATTTTTTTAAAATTGGGCTTGAGAATATAATGGAAAGTCCCACATTGGAAAAAGAGTCAATAAAACTATCAATTTAAAAGAAAGGAAGAGAGGTATAAAGGTCACCCAAGATAACCCATAGTAGGATTTCATGTAGGAAAACATGGTTATGGACGATAAACTAAGTGTTAATTTCTGATAGAGAGGGATAGAAAATATGATCAGGAGAAATTTAACAATACGAAAATCACAAAATTGTGTTGGGACAAACGGTCATTAGTCTCCCAATAGGAAAACTAAACAGACAAAAATTTTTCTTTTAAGTTACATTACATAAGGACAAGGAATCAATTTATGATATTGACTAAGAACATAAAGAGATATACATACTTTTTAAGTAGAGTTTCATTATTTAATAAATATTTACCACTAACTCATTTTTTTGAAAAATGAGTATTCAATAAGACTTGGCCACAATGGAAGAGATAGAATAAAATTCTATAGGAATACATGATCCATGTAGGATAAACTATATATTTACCTTGTCTTTAGAGATTAATCAAAACCAAAATGGTTAGTATAAAATCTGATGATCCCCCAAATGGATATTCCATTAGAGAAAAAAACACTACTCTTAATTTCTAAAATTAAACCATCAATAACCCAAAGTTAAATAAATACCATTAAATAATCAATTGTACTTAAAATCATTCAATATAATCCAAACTAATATTGAAACCCAAAACATATAAGAATGTAGTCATCCACATTAAATTGTATCTCCAAATGACATTAAGTACTCTTAAAGTCACACACTTAAAAGTAATTAACCTAATCATTTCGATAAATAAACCAAATCACTATAAATCCACAATAAAAACATAGAAAAAAAATCCACCATTACTACTCATATGAAATCCCATACTATTCTATTTTCCTTGGGCATATATTGTTCACAACAAAGCGAACAACTTCCAAAATAACATTTATCACTTAATATCCAAATCTTTTTCCTATATTAAGGGTATTCATTTGATAAGACATAAGATACCAAATCAAATTATTATTGATCAATAAAATCATTTAACTAAAAATAATAGTCACACTAACCAGGGACTTCACGTAGTCCAGTGGTAGGCGATAAATCCCAATCGCACTTTGGTTGTGGGTTGGATTCTCACAGCTTTGTCCGACGCGACAGTTTGTCACACGGTCTGCATGTTTTCCTTTTTCAAAAAATATATTTTATAACATTACCTAAATGAGATAAATTCATAAAAATAATAGAAACATAATATAACCACAAATCTTATCTCATACCATTCATTTTCATCCCAAATTATAATAACATATAATTTCCTCAAACCCAACGATCATATAAAACCAAATGGTTTTTTATAACTATATCCTCAAGAGAAAAGATAATTATTCCTCAAATATCATTCTCACATGGAAAACTACAGGGTTAAAAATACAAGGGAAAATTATTCCAAAGTAAACCCATCAACAAGGAGCACTAATAATTTTTAAACATTTCTCCAACCATTTATTTCCACATAGCTTCTTCTTTGACCAAGAAAATATCCTATAGAATAGGGCATTCACTCGGGTAATGGCCACGTCCCCTACATTTACAAAAAATGACTGTAAAGGGATTCTTGGGACCATTTTTATCTTCTTCTATGGTACTTTTCATTTTTCATCGGAAATTATTCACTTTATGTCCTTCCATCCCACATATAAAGCATTTATTTGTCCCATTGAGACACTTTCTTGGGTGTCACGTTCCACATTTCCTGCATGATGGAAATTGAGGATTCCTTTTTCCATGGTCTCCACTGCTGGAGCCCTTATCATTCATCACCTTTCTCTTCTTTGTTGAGTCCGAAAATTGGTTAATATATATATATCGTTGGTCATATTTTTGGAAAATTGATTTGTCATAAAGACTATATCTTTTACACCTATCAAAATTTCATTTTGTTGCTCATTTACACAACCGTTCTCACCTTGTACATCATTCTCAAAGTCACTATAACTTCCTTGGAATCCAGCCATTGACTAAAACCAGAAAGCATTGTGTGAGTAATAGTAGTCATAAAATCATTTAGAGATTAATATGTCGCCATATTCTCAATTTGAAACACATTAGGATAAACCATGGTTATTTACTCTCATCTTATATATATATATAATACTTCAAATTGGTTTGTAAAGAAAATTTCAATTATCCTAAGCATATCCCATGGGAGTGTCGTAACCAAGAGTGCAGTAAGGCCCGTTGTCATGCACCAGTTCCAGTTTGAGTCTAGCTCAAAGCGGTGTTTTTGGGTTTTACCCCTAGGTACATCTATGCGAGAGCCGCCTCTACCTGCTCGTATCCAGACAGGGCTGTATTGCTAGGAAAACTCACAAAATCTCTACAGTACCAAAATTCTAGGAAGTTATTCTATACTAATACTCAAAGTTTATATTAGGTCTACGTGCTCTAATCAGATTTTATCTAAATCTATCTTCCAAGGTTTGTATTAAACTTCCTCTGATACCAACTGTAACGCCCCGACCCTAGATACCCAGAGTCGGTGCATTATTACATAACATTGGGATGACCACAAGAAAGATCAAGTCTCGAAAGACCGATTATTTTAGTATCTTTGGAAACACTAGATATATTCATAAAGTTTTCTTCACATCAATAAATGAAAAACTAAAACAACATATTGTCTTCATATCCCCTCATTCTAGCCCTTCAGGTCATTCATAAAACACTTCTTCACATCTTGGGAAAAATAAAAAATTGAAAGGGGTGAGCTCATATGCTCAGTAAGGATAACTATATAGGGGAAACTTTCATAAATAAACATAAAAATTTAAGGAAATTTATAACTAAAACAAAAGCCTTTTAAACATGAACTTCAGAATAATATGGAAAGGATAAAATGAAATAATTTCATTTACATATTCACATGGATATTCTACTAGTCGAATAATCACATGAAAATATTAATAACCACTTTCATAATGACGGAATTCATAATGCCAGACTATCATAAACACATAGCCAAGGACTCATTCCAAGACTACAAATAGGATTTTATCAAGGCCTCATGCCAAGACACTAGTTTGTCTCATGATACCTACCGTTGCATCGAGGATCTATAGCGGGATCCACCTGTGACTTACTAAGTCCAATGCATTCCTCATATGAGAAGTTTTAAACATAACATAAACATTCGTATTAAAAATAGCATACGAAATGTCAATACTTTATCCACAAACCATGAATGGTATTAAAATAGCACATCCACAGTCAAACATAACTCATTAGATACAATATGGAAGATTGTATTGTATCATATTAACCTCAATTGAAAATGATGAAGGGTATTGACACAGATGAAAATAATTATCAAAACAATTAGAGTGAAATATCCCCCTTTTTCTTGAAATCATTTAAAAGTCACACTATTTTCAAGAATCCATTTAAAATATATTTTATAATCAAAGTGTCCTATACCAATTTGAAACTTTTAAAAGGAGTTTTAATTTTAAAACTTTAATGTCCATATAAATAAATCCTTAACACCATTTTTAAAACATGGACATTAATGAGAAATATTTAGATGAATAAATCTTTAAAACACTTAAAAATTTATTTAGTTAGAGTTTCTAACCAAAAGAGAGACACTTGAATAAAAATAATTGAGGTAATCAAAACTTTATAATATCATGATAATAATGGATTCATGATATAATATGTCAAATTACAGTATATACACCATATAAAAGTGATTTGGTGTATAACAAAATAGAAATCTCAATGGAATGTAAATTGAGATGAATTCTCTTACAAAGACCATATCCTTAGGTTACAGACAAATCAACGACATAATTATCTGTTAAAAATAATAATTACACTCAATATGATTGGATATTTAGTGTAAATGAATCAGATGACAGTCACACATATTCTTGTAAAAACAACACCAATGAATTGGATATTTACTCAAAAAATGGAGATTGAGTTAAAATTACTCTATCAAGTTCATACCGATGACTTGGAATTTATCAATGGAGTGATTATGTGTATAAAAATTATATCCACAGAAAGGGGAGTGGAAATTCTGACATAATCAAATGAATTGTGATTCTACACATAATCATGGAGTAAAATAATCAATGAAGTATGCGTAAAGCCGAATGAGTGGAAATTGAAATTTCAAATTCCCTTATCGATTAGGTAACTTAAGAAACATACAACCATGAAAAAAGGATAATACAATGATGATGTAAATATCCATAAATTAAATTATATTACACAACAAATACAATCATGGGCAATACACATACACCACATGCAATAAATAAGTGGTGAACAATGGAATTCTCACGAAATTAAGAGTGAGATAGAAACCCCTTACTTTGTACTTTTTACTTGGTCTACGGTAGGTTAACCTCATGTATAATGGTGAAATAATTGTTATTGAATTATTAAAGAATCATTTACATTAATATGATATCATATATGATCATTTCACATTGATTTGTTAATAATATCTTAGTATTATCGTCATTTTGGGTGTTAACTTACTTGTTTTCCTTTATATTATTTATTACGTAAGCTGTGTTTGTTATGGCTAGGTTGTATCTTATTCATATCCAGAATTATATCAAGTCCATAAACATATTGTTAATCCTCAAATTAGAATTATACTTGAATGGATACGATGGAGAATGAATCTCATCGCATTCGTGGAGACGGTAGTCCGTACGTACGCAAGAGCGACAATATCATTCTTTTGATATTAAAATAATATATAATTGGATGGTATATCATATAGAAAGAATAATTATCATGTTATATTTATTATTTACATGAATTACACATCATTATTATACTCATCCAAATAATAATATATTGAATAACAATTACACCACGACGTGGGAGACGGTAAGCCGTACGTACGCACGTATGGTGACATGTCATTGAAAGGATGGCTAAAATACTGAATATGGTTGTACAATTTTTATAATAATATTACAGTATATAGGAGATACTACATTCATTATTTTAGAATGGTAATAACAAAGAAAAAAGAAGTTGAAGAAGAAATGAATTTGAAAAAGGGTGGTGGAAACATTACCTCTTCTTCGGGTTCTTCCTTTTGATTTGATCAAAAGTGATCCTTAGGTTGGATTTATAATCACACTAAGGACTCTATGTTGTTTTCAGGGAAGTTGAGAGAGTATTTGGGCAGGGTTTGCCGAGTCAAAAGGATTTTAATGTGTGAATTAGTGAGAAGGGGGAGTGCCCTTTTATAAGAGGGGTGAGGGGAACCTTTAGAAAAGCTAGAAATATTATTTTATAATAAATTCATATTCGGTTTATAATGGCTCAAAAGTAGATTATTTAAAGGTTAAGGTGGGTATGGGTCGAAAACCACTCAACCAATAGAATTTATAGAGGTTTGAGTCATTATATTAACCTTATCTTTAAGTATTTATTCTTATCTAATTAGTTTCACTTTTACAAATTCTCTTTGTATTTTTATATTATATTGTTAATAAACTTATTATATATAACAAAAATACCCCCAAGTGGTCCATTAATGATACAAATATCCTGATATAAGTCTCTTGGCCGAACCTTATATTTTTAGTAATTTAATATCAATTAATAATATAATATTTGTTTTAAAAACCCTTTTATGTCAATTTTGACACTATTCAATAATTTATTTTTGTAAAAATCATAACAGAATGATTACTTCGAAAAAAGTTAATTAAATAAATCCTAATATGTTATATTAACCTATAAAATTATTTGTATTTATAAAAAGTCTCAAATTACATTTATTTGTGTATTTATAATATCAATTATTCTAATTTTTCATTAATTAGGTAATTACTGCATCACCATTGTGTCATAAATAAATTAAATTATTTAATGTCTAAAAATTATAAATAAAATACCATTATATATGACATCTTTTTGTCTTTCTAATTAATACTTACAATAGAATTTATCTTATTTATAACCCTATATTAAAAATGTTTTAGTAAATAAACTTTGATTTCAACTCTTTTAACTCTTCTTTGAATTAAATAATAATAAATGTCCTAATCTAATACAAGTAGACCTAAATGATAATATTTTACTCCTAAGGTTGTTTTTGGTCAATATAAACTTTTACAATAGAATTAGGACATGTGTTAGGGTAATATTAATATCATTTTTACCCTTAATTACCCTATTTACTTTTAACCGTGGTAAATAAAAGTAAAAAGTTACTATTCACCAAAAGTTATTTTCATCTCATTGAACCATATTTTACTCCTTGATATTAACAGTGTCTCTATAATTTTAGAAATTCCACTGACAGAAGTGGTAAAGTTATGTTTTATGAAAAATTCAGTTTTTTAACTACCACTTAGTGGTTTCACTATTTATCAAAGAATGAAAGTTTCCAGAAAAATACCAAAAATTAGGCCTAAGCTATATTTTATATTATAAATTCAAAAAATGATGTCTATTTTACCAAATTCAAAATATATCAGTTGCATTAATTAATTTAAAAATTAATTCTCGTCCTCAAAACAAATAGCGTGTTTTTAAGAGATAATAACTATCAAAAGATTGACACTTGTTTATGTCTGGTTTTAAATGTGAAATTACATCCAATGACCAAAATTGTATTAAATAGTAAAAATATATTCTAAATATACTTTAAAACCACTCAAATTTATAATTTATCACTATTAATTATTTCTATTAAAAAAGTTGTTTTTAATTAAAATTTAGTAATTTTCACTATTCATCAAAATATGAAAGTTATCCGAAAAGTACCAAAATTTCACCCTAAGCTAATTTCGATATTACGAATCCAAAAATGAAGTCCATTTAGAAAGATAAAATTTCAAAAAGTAGGTATTACTATTCATAATGGCTAGTTTGATTGGTTGTGGTGTGTTAGAAATCTCGAAGTTGCGTACAATGCATGCCATTGCATTATTCAAACGGAAACATACCATGGAAGATTGGGGTGTTACATTCTCCCCTCCTTCAATAATTGCGTCCTCAACAATTTTTTTAAAATTGGCCTTGAAAATATAATGGAAAGTCCCACATCGGAAAAAGAGTCAATAAAACTATCACTTTAAACCAAAGGAAGAGAGGTATAAAGGTCACCCAAGATAACCCATAGTAGGATTACATGTAGGAAAAAAATGGATATGGACAATAAACTAAGTGTTAAGTTCTGATAGAGAGGGATAGAAAATATGATCAGGGGAAATTTAACAATAAGAAAATCACAAAATTGTGTTGGGACAAACGGTCATTAGTATCCCAGTAGGAAAACTAAACAGACAAAATTTTTTCTATTAAGTTACATTACATAAGGACAAGGAATTAATTTATGATATTGACTAATAACATAAAGAGATATACTTACTTTTGAACTAGAGTTTCATTCATTAATAAATGTTTACCACTAACTCATTTTTTTGAACAATGAGTACCCAAGAAGACTTGGTCACAATGGAAGAGATAGAATAAACTTCTATAGGAATACATGATCCATGTAGGATACACTATATATTTACCTTGTATTTAGAGATTAATCAAAAAAAAAAAAATTAGTATAAAATCTGATGATCCCCAAATGGACATTCCATTAGAGAAAAAAACACTACTCTTAATTTTTAAATTAAACCATCAATACCCCAAAGTTAAATAAATACCATTCAATAATCAATTATCCTTAAAATCATTCAATATAATCCAAAATAATATTGAAACCCAAAACATATAAGAATTTAGTCATCCATGTTAAATTGTATCTCCAAATGACATTAAGTACTCTTAAAGTCACATACTTAAAAGTAATTAACCTAATCATTTCGATAAATAAACCAAATCACTATAAATCCACAATAAAAACATAGATAAAAATCCACCATTAATCCAAATATGAAATCCCATACTATTCTATTTTCCTTGGGCATATATTGTTCACAACAAATCGAACAACTTCCAAAATAACATTTATCACTTAATCACCAAATCTTTTTCCTATATTAAGGGGTATTCATTCGATAAGACATAAGATCCCAAATCAAATTATTATTGATTAATAAAATCATTTAACTAAAAATAATAGTCCCACTAACCAGGGACTTCACGTAGTCCAGTGGTAGGCGATAAATCCCAATCGCACTTTGGTTGTGGGTTCGATTCCCACAGCTTTGTCCGACGCGACGGGTTGTCACACGGTCTGCGTGTTTTCCTTTTCAAAAAATATATTTTATAACAGCACCTGAATTGAGATAAATTCATCAAAATAACCGTAACATAATATAACCACAAATCTTATCTCATACCATTCATTTTCATCCCAAATTATTATAACATATAATTTCCTCAAACCCAACGATCATGTAAAACCAAATGGTATTTATAACTATATCCACAACATAAAATATAATTATTCCTCAATATCATTCTCACATGGAAAACTACAGGGTTAAAAATACAAGAGAAAATTATTCCAAAGTAAACCCATCAACAAGGAGCACTAATAATTTTAAACATTTCTCTACCATTTATTTCCACATAGTCTTCGTCTTTTAACCAAGAAAATATCCTGTAGAATAGAGCATTCACTCGGGTAATGGCCAGGTCCCCTATATTTACATAAAATTACTGTAAAGGGATTCTTGGGACCATTTTTATCTTCTTCTATAGTACTCTTCATTTTTCATCTGAAATTATTCACTTTATGTCCTTCCTTCCCACATATAAAGCATTTATTTGTCCTATTGAGACACTTTCCTGGGTGTCTCCTTCCACATTTCCTGCATGATGGAAATTGAGGATTCCTTTTTCTATGGTCTCCACTGCTGGAGCTCTTATCATTCATCACCTTTCTCTTCTTTGTTGAGTCCGGGAATTGTTAATATATATATATATATATATATTGTTGGTCATATTTTTTGGAAAATTGATTTGGCAGAAAGATGATAACTTTTACGCCTATAAAATTCCATTTTGGTTGCTCATTTCCACAACATTCTCACCTTGTACTTCATTCTCAAAGTCACTCTGACTTCCTTGGAATCTAGCCATTGACTAAAAACTAGAAAGCATTGTGTGAGTAACAGTAGTCAAAAAATCATTTAGAGTTTAATATGTCGCTATATTCTCAATTTGATACACATTAGGATAAACCAAGGTCATTTACTCTCATCTTATATATTTATAATACTTCAAATTGGTTTGTAATGAAAATTTAAATTATCCTAAGCATATCCCACGAGAGTGTCGTAACCAAGAGTGCAGCCAAGGCCAGTTGTCATGTGCCAGTTCCAGTTTGAGTCTAGCTCAAAGAGGTGTTTTCGGGTTTTACCCCTAGGTACATCTATGCCAGACGCCGCCTCTACCTGCTCGTATCCAGACATGGATGTATTTCTTGGAAAACTCACAAAATCTCTATAGTACCAAAATTCTAGGAAGTTATTCTATACTAATACTCAAAGTTTATCTTAGGTCTACGTGCTCTAATCAGAGTTTATCTAAATCTATCTTCCAAGGTTTGTACTAAACTTCCTCTGATACCAAGTGTAATGCCCCGACCCTAGATACCCAGAGTCAGTGCATTATTATATAACATTGGGATGATGACAAGAAAGATCAAATCTCGAAAGACCGATTAGTTTAGTAGCCTTTTAAACACTAGATATATTCATAAAGTTTATTTTACTTCAATAAATGAAAAACTAAAACAACATATTCTCTTCATATCCTCTCATACTATCCCTTCAGGTCATTCATAAAATACTTCTTCACAACCTGGGAAAAATAAAACATTGAAAGGGGTGAGCTCAGATGCTCAGTAAGGATAACAATATAGGGGAAACTTTCATAGATAAACATAAAAATTAAGGAAATTTATCACTAAAACAAAAGCCTTTTAAACATGAATTTCAGCATAATATGGAAAGGATAAAATGAAATAATTTCATTTACTTATTCACATGGATATTCTACTAGTTGAATAATCACATGAAAATATTAATAACCACTTTCATAATGACGGAATTCATAATCTCAGACTATCATAACCACATAGCCAAGGCTCGTGCCAAAACTACAAATAAGATTTTGTCAAGGCCTCGTGCCAAGACACTAGTTTGTCTCATGAGACCTACCGATGCATCGAGGAGCTATAGCGAGCTCCACCTGTGACTTACTAAGTCCAATGCATTCCTCATATGAAAAGTTTTTACACATAAACATAAACATTTGTATTAAAAATAGCATA
Source organism: Viscum album (assembly GCA_963277665.1). Lineage (NCBI taxonomy): Eukaryota > Viridiplantae > Streptophyta > Magnoliopsida > Santalales > Viscaceae > Viscum > Viscum album. The sequence continues at coordinate 1,538,522,790 of OY728135.1, read as the reverse complement.
TGAAATGTCAATACTTTATCCACAAACCATGAATGGTATAAATATAGAACATCCATAGTCAAACATAACTCATTCGATACAATATGAAAGATTGTATTGTATCATATTAACCTCAATTGAGAATGATGAAGGATATTGACACAGATGAAAATAATCATCAAAACAAATTGAGTGAAATATCCCCCTTTTTCTTGAAATCATTAAAAGTCACACTATTTGTCAAGGAATCCATTTAAAATATATTTTAGAATCAAAGTGTCCTCCATAACACATTGAAACTTTTAAAAGGAGTTTTAATTTTATACTTTAATGTCCATATAAATTAATCCTTAAAACCATTTTTTAAAACATGGACATTAATGAGAAATATTTAGAAGAATAAATCTTTAAAACACTTAAAAATGTATTTTAGTTAGAGTTCTAACCAAAAGAGAGACACTTGAATAAAAATAATTGAGGTAATAAAAACTTTATAATATGATTAGAATAATGGGATTCATGATATAATATGTCAAAGTACATTATATACACCATATAAAAGTGATTTGGTGTATAATAACAAAGAAGTCTCAATGGAATGTAAATTGAGATGAATTCTCTTGATAAAGACCATATCCTTAGGTTAAGGATAAATCAAAGACATAATTATGTGTGGAAAATATAAATACACTCAATATGATTGGATATTTAGTGTAAATCAATCAGATTGACATTCACACATATTCTTGTAAAAACAACACCAATGAATTGGATATTTAACTCAACAAATGGATATTGAGTTAAAATTACTCTTATCATGTTCATACCGATGACTTGAGAATTTATCAATGGAGATATTATGTGTATAAAAATTATATCCACAGAAAGGGGAGTGTAAATTATGACATAATCAAATGAATTGTGATTCTACACATAATCTTGGAGTAAAATAATCAATGAAGTATGCGTAAAGCCGAATGAGTGGAAATTGAAATTTCAAATTACCTTATCGATTAGGTAACTTAAGAAACATACAACCATGAAAGAAGGATCATAAAATGATGATGTAAATACCCATAAATTAAATTATATTAAATAATGAATACAATCAGGGGCAATACACTTACACCACATGCAATAAATAAGTGGTGAACAATGGAATTCTCACGAAATTAAGAGTGAGATAAGAAACCCCATACTTTGTACTTTTTCCTTGGTCGAATGTATGTTAAACTCCTGTATAATGGTGAAATAATTGTTATTGAATTATAAAAGAATAATTTACATTAATATGATATCATATATGATCTTGTAACATTGATTTGTTAATAATATCTTAGTATTATCGTCATTCCAGGTGTTAACTTACTTGTTTTCCTTTATAGTTCTTTGTTACGTAAGCCGTGTTTGTTATGGAAAGGTTGTTCTTATTCATATCCAAAATTATATCAATTACTTAAAAATTATATTTTAATCATCAAATGAGAATTATACTTGAATGGATACGATGGAGAATGAATCTCATCGCGTTCGTGGAGACGGTAGTCCGTACGTACGCACGAGCGAAAATATCATTCTTTTGATATTAAAATGATATGTAATTGTATGGTATATCATATAGACAGAATAATAATCATGTTATATTTATTATTTACATGAATTACACATCATTATTATACCCATCCAAATAATAATATATTGAATAACAATTACAGCACGACGTGGAGACGGTAAGCCGAACGTACGCACGTATGGTGACATGTCATTCAAAGGATGGATAGAATACTGAATATGGTTGTACCATATTTATAATAATATTACAGTATATAGAAGATACTGGATTCATTATTTTAGAATGGTAATAACAAATAAATAAGAAGTTGAAGAAGAAATGAATTTGAAAAAGGGTGGTGAAAACATTACCTCTTCTTCGGGTTCTTCCTTTTGATTTGATCAAAAGGGCTCCTTAGGTTGGATTTCTGATCAAACTAAGGCCTCTAGGTTGTAGTGAGTGAAGTTGGAGAGAGTATTTGGGAAGGTTTGGGCCGAGCCAAAAGGCTATGAATGTGTGAATTAGTGAGAAGGGGGAGTGCCCTTTTTATAAGAGTGGTGAGGGGCACCTTTGGAAAAGCTAGAAATATTATTTTATAATAAATTCATATTAGGGTTTCTATGGATCCAAAGTGGATTATTTAAAGGCTAAGGTAGGGATGGGTCTAAAACCACTCAACCAATAGAATTTAGACAGGTTTGGGTCATTATATTAACCTTATCTTTAAGTATTAATTCTTATTTAATTAGTTTCACTTTTACAATGTATCTTTGTATTTTTATATTATATGGTTAATAAACTTACTATATACATCAAAGAGTCCCCTAAGTGGTCAATTAATGATACACCTATCATGATATAAGTATATTGGATCAACCTTATATTTTTAGGAATTTAATATCAATTAATAATATAATATTTGTTTTAAAAACCTCTTTATGTCAATTTTGACACTATTCAATAATTGATTTTTGTAAAACACATAACAGAATGATTACTTCGAAATAAGTTAATTAAATAAATCCTAACATGTTATATTAACCTAGAAAATTATTGGTATTTATAAAAAGTCTCAAATTACATTTATTTGGGTATTTATAATATCAATTATTCTTATTTTTCATTAATTAGGTAATTTTTGAATCACCATTGTGTCATAAATAAATTAAATTATTAAACGTCTAAAAATTATAAATACAATACCATTATCTATGAAATATTTTTAGCTTTCTAATGAATTATTAAAATTGAATTATATCTTATGTATAACCCTATATTAAAAATGTTTTAGTAAATAAACGTTGATTTTAACTCTTTTAACTCTTCTTTGAATTAAATAATAAAAAATGTCCTAATCTAATAAAAGTGGAACCTAAATGATAATATTTACTCCTAAGGTTGTTTTTGGTCGAGATCCATTTTTCTAATAGAATTAGGACATGTGTTAGGGTAATATTAATATCATTTTTACCCTTAATTACCCTATTTACTTTTAACCGTGGTAAATAAAAGTAAAAAGTTACTATTCACCAAAAATTATTTTCATCTAATTGAACCACATTTTTACTCCTTGATATTAACCGTGTCTCTCGGATTTTTGAAATTCCATTCACAGAAGCGGTAAAATTATGTTTATGAAAAATTCAGTTTTTTAACTACACTTAGTGGTTTCACTATTCATCAAAGAATGAATGTTTCCAGAAAAATACAAAAAATTAGGCCTAAGCTATATTTGATATTATGAATTCAAAAATGGATGTCTATTTACCAAATTCAAAACATATCAGTTGCATTAATTAATTTAAAATTAATTCTCGTCGTCAAAATAAATAGCGTGTTTTTAAGAGATAAGAACTATCAAAAGATTGACACTTGTTTATGTCTAGTTTAAATGTGAAATTACATCCAATGAACAACATTGTATTAAATGGTAAAAATATATTCTAAATATAATTTAAAAACACTCAAATGAATAATTTATCACTATTAATTATTTCGATTAAAAATGTTGTTTTTAATTAAAATTTAGTAATTTTTTCTATTCATCAAAATATGAAAGTTATCCGAAAGTACCAAAATTTCACGCTAAGCTAATTTCTATATTACGAATCCAAAAATGAAGTCCATTTCGAAAGATAAAATTTATAAAATTTCAAAAATTAGGTATTACTATTCATAACGGCTAGTTTGATTGGTTGTGGTGTGTTAGAATCTCGAAGTTGCGTACAATGCACGCCATTGCATTATTCAAAGGGAAACGTACCATGGAAGCTTGAGGTGTTACACCCTTTATCAGCGCTTTTTTTGAGCGCTAGTAAAGGCCCCCTTTATCAGAGCTTTTTTTGAGTGCTGATAAAGGGCTAGGGCTTCCCTTGCAAGTTTTTGGCATAGTGGGATTATTATTTAATCATATATAGAACCATTGTTGTCTGTATATGGATATACTTCCCCCTCCTATTATTTTTTTACAACATTGCAACAAAATATTAATCCTACACAAGGAAAAACATTTTATCATACACAGGGTTAAGGAAAATGGAAAAATTAACTTTATGTAAAATTCAATAGTGAATTAGATCATATAATTTGAAAATTATCTGTAAATTATATAGAAATATATTTTTTAGATATGTATTTATTTACGAAAGTTTTTATAAATTTAATATTTATAATATTTAATAAATAATTATAAATATTTGTGAAACATTTATGGAATTTATATCTATAAATTTTAAATGCCAATATTGAAATACCTTTTTCCAAATTATAAGGAATGACTTATAATTTTTTTGTAATTTTTTTATATAAAAATTAAAAGTGTGATTTATGAAGGGTTTATAAATTACTAAATTAATCCATAATATAAAGGAGTTTACCATTATTCATAAATTGTTCAAAAATAATTTGAATCATTATAATTAATTTCCTTACCCGACTTTTTTTTGAAACCAAATGAAAAGAAGTTTTTATTATTTATTGGATCTTGTTTTAAATAATTAAATGATATATTTAGATTATTTGAAATTGGTAACATAATTGATATTGAATTATAAAATAGTTATAATTCATGTAATATAATATATTTAAATATTAATTCAATTTAATAATCAATATAAAAGTGTTTATGTTGTTAAATAATTATAAATTGTTTATATTTATTTTATTATGTAGTTTTTATAATGTTTTCTAAATTAAAGAGTTTTTATTATTTATTTATTTATGAAATATTCATAACTATTTAGCTAATATTTAATTATCTGAAATATTCATTTATTTTAATGTCACTCCCCTATTTATTATTTTTAAATACAATTTTTATATTATGAATATGTGCAAGCTTTAGTTTAAAACTGTTCAACTACCTATAATGTTATCATACATGCATCTAAGTACTTATAAGCTAGGTATAATAACATATTAGTTTTCTTATACCTTTAATTTAGCTTTATTTTGGGTTACAAACTTGAATTAAGTAGTAAATTAATATTTATACATATTTGGTGTTATAATTATAATGGAATTGAGATCTCTCTTGAGTAAAGTATCAATGGGTTGACTGAATTTGGGTCAAAGAGTTTACCATCTGAGAAAGGTAGTCTTTGTATATAAATGTAAGGGTTTACTATCTATGGATCCCAACTAACTCATATAGAGATTTTTTATTTCATATAATCCTAATTATTTAAATAAAAGGGTTGAATTCATCGTATGCATAGGGTAAATTTAGATATGTGTGAATATAATAGGATTTCAATTTTGGATAGTAACACAAGTAACATGTGCTGTAAAGAGTTATATATCAATATGGTTTGAAAACATTGTTTTAGTGAAAGTAATAGTATTAAAAACTAAATCATTATAGGAATACATACAAATAAAAGGAATAACATGAAATGATATGGTTAGATTAAATTCCCTTGAGAAATAACAAGTGTTATATTCCTTCCCAAGAAAACACATCATAAACCTCAATCATCTAATCAAGTAGTTTCGTGATAAATCATTGTTCCCATGGATTATCATACACAAGTCATGGTGGAAATGAATAACCTTATGAGTTAGATAACTAAATACCACTCTTAGATTTGGGTTACTCTTAGCTGAAAAACCCTAAGAGTTTGGTTACTAGAGGAATAGATTTTGGCTTATCTATTTGATGGATTAGGTAATCTTTTTCCCACTCAACTATCCAATATTCATATATGATATAATTTGAATTATGGCCTAACTATATAATTATGTATTGAGATGAAAACAAAATTAATCTCATCACTTAGTGAAATATGGGTCTTGTTCCATTGGTATATATTATGAATTTCAAATGGTTTATCATTTTATTGGGGGTAAATTTAATAAGTGTCCTTATTAAATGAATGTAAACTGTGATACTCTTCGGATAAAGTATTCTATTGTAGATAAAAGAATCATCATCAAACTTAACACTAACTTTATTTTATAAAATAATGAAGCTAAATGTAATCATCCCCTAAGACTACTAAACATGTTCTTGAATAAAAAACTATTGAAGTTTTTCAATGTTTGAGTCAATATGATTATGTGATGAATTGAATGGTCCATATAAGGTTACAAATGATTTAGATACATTTTGACCAAATGGATTCTTGTAAGTACTGATATAATTGATATGATTAGGTATGTTAATATATTGGAATGACTTAAGGTTTATTGTAAGTGATAATGTAAAAAGTTATATCAAATACAAAAAGATTTCAACAGAAATTATTTATAGAAAGGGTTTCAAGGATGATGATATTAATAATTGAAAGAGTAAAGAGTTTGAATATGCTCAAAGATTTGAACATTAAGAATATTATTCCTAAGTCTCAATAATTATTTCAACTTTCATTTTTCAGAGATTTTACTCAATAAAGATTTTCGCGGGAGGTTTTTATCATTTTTTATAGATTTGTTTTAGGAATTACAGAGAGATTTAATTAGTTTAAAAAAACCCATGTATGTGAAACAAACATATGGATTGTCTAGAAGTATATCATATATGATATATGAGATAGGTTATTATATTTATACTTTTTAATTATTCTGAAATTATTTTAAGAATATAAAATGTTTCATTTAATGATAATAGAAAATATTCTCCATAGAATCCATTCACATTTACTGTATATATGCATATATTGATATAAATTTCATGAAGTGAAATGATAATCAACTTCCAAAAGTGAAACATTGAGTTATACTTAACCGATGTTCAACATGGTGTATTATAGGCTATGATATAATGTTATGGTAATCATGAGTGTGATTCTTATATCAGGATATGGAGTAAACTCATGAAAAAATGAGATTTTTTCACTGGATGACCCACTATGTATACCATATAAATTGTCATAAAAATGTATTTGGTATACTAGGGGTGAAATAATTATATGTGGAGTCCCTAATACCATATTTTTGTTAGATACAAAGTAATTTAACATTCATAATTTGATATATTTCTTCCACAATTCTTGGGGATTAGCTTGTGAAGGGGTTGTTGGGTTTGTTTCTGATCATGTCTTCGATGGGAACTTAAGAAAGATTGAATTTTTCCTATCATATGACGAGTATGACATATAATAACACAGTTTATATAGACCATAGAATTGTAAAACCATAAAATTATTTTATATATGATGTACTTATTTATTTGGGTGTGGGAAATGCGATGTGCTGATCTATAAAGGTGAATGACATTTGATGAATTCATGGACCTAGTTCGTCTATACTCTTATAATAGATAACATATTAGTAGAATATATTTGATTAATATAAACTATGTCCCTTTTTCACTCTATGTATTATATAAATGAATCATATGAGAATTCATGCTTTCATATGATGTTTCTAATAGACATAGGTATAGAGATACATGTGTTTGATAATGATCATGACAAATCCCATTTTATATTGAGTATAATTTTTTATTTTATAGAGTCCTATCATTGGTTACATTTATGGTTTTATTAATTCACAATTTGTTTTTATAAATTATACAATGGACCATGGGTCCACACATTGTGGCTGACTAAATGGGGATTGTGTTTGACAAAGTGATATACTCTAAAAGTGTTTTAGAATTTATCTAAAAGTAGTTCTAGATGGGTATTCACTTGGTATTCCAAAATAAGTGATATATGGTGACGTTAATGATGAATTTTAAAAAAATATTTTTCAAGATATCTAAATGGAATTTCAGATATGGTTTCACAAGTTATTGTATATGTTACAATATACGATGAAATAGAACAAGGTCTATAAGGCTTTAGTTCAAGTAGGATATTGAAGGAGATATAAACTAAAACCCAATTTGTATGTGATTAAAAATACACTTATATCATATAATATGATATTATAATATCATTTGGTATGTTGTAAGATACCACCCTACTATTTTGAGACATATCATTTTCTATGATATTTACATGGTAGGCCTTTGCATGGAGATTCTATAACACGATTGGAAATCAAATTTTATGTGATAGTATTCGAATATCTTAAAACAACTATCATTAAAGTGATTAATTTTCAAGACACATTTTAGAATATAGTTGACCAATATTTATAATAGTTATAACCAATATTCGCATTCAGTTCAACATTTCATAATATATGCATGAATACATGAACACGCATGGTGTGCCTCTAGGGGATATTTAAAGGGGACTACTTCTATGTGAAGGTGGTGTAAGTGATATTGAACATGCTTCATATGATAATCTACCTCCCATATATATCTTCTTCTTTCCACTTTACCCTGAGAAGCACTTGTATGTTGTGTAGAATAGGTGAGTCATGATTGTGTGATGTGTGATCCAACATAGATCTATGGATACCCCATTAGAAGAATTTCATTTGAATACCTATCATGTGATAATTAGTATGAACTTGAGATATAGGAAAAATCAATTAATATATTTAGTGAAAGGTACATAATTATTCATTTTATGGATTTTCATGGTTTTCGTTCCATACACATGGTATTCATAGTTTCAGGATTTATTTTGTTTTCACTTCCTTATATAAGTGTTTTAATATCATTAGAAACCCATCAAATAAATCCATCTAACATGGGGTATTCATGAATTAAATACAAATACCTTATCATATAGACATGATCCTTTACATATTTTTGATATGATACTACTTCTCTTTAGAAAATGGTGAAGTAGAAGTGAACTTTCAGGGATAATGGGAGTATGAGTAGTTTGTTTGGAAAGCTCAAACAAACACCGTCTCATGTTAACCACCTCCTTAAATATACATCAAAATATAAAAAATTATTTCACCTGTAAACTTATATGTTATAATGTACATGTTCATTACACTACCAACCGTGCATCCATGTCATGAATGTAATATAAATTCTAAGAATTTCATATTATTAAACAACTCATTCAATGATAACCTTAGAAGGAGCTCAAACATATGATTTTTAATATGTCACTTCCATGATAGATGAATCATAACATATAATTTATGTCTAATTCTATAAAATTAATTGAACGTGAATATATATGATATTTTCTATCATTCCATTCAAATATACCCATATAATCTATTATGATATGACAAAGTACATCATATACATAGTGGATTTAGGGTATATCTCCTTCAATATCCCATATTAACTTATTCTTCATAACCTTGTGAAATTTCACCTTATATGGTACAATATACAATAAATAATAAAAGTGTCCTTTCAACATTTGTTATCCTATAAAAGATGTCATAAAGTTTCTCATGTGATTGTTAATGTCAATATTCAAATGGGGTTCTTTCACATTATTTTGAATCTTTCATTACAGAATTACTAATCATGCATATCATGACTGAATTCTTATGTGTATGAAAATTATCAATGGAACAAATTTTATCTTATTTTTGGCATCATTTTCAACTTAACTTGGATCAATTGACCTACTTCAAATACCCTTATCCCCCTTCAATCACCCCAAAGGAGCATTTTAGTCATTTTGATTATGTTCCACCTTCATTGAAGCACCGTATTAATTTATTGAAATCTATACTCAATGAATCTCTAATTTTGAAAATGTTCATGCAAATCATTTACCCTAACCATTAGATTTATTAAGTTAATTTTTTATCTGTAATTTTAATGTTTTATTTTTTATTTATTAGTGATGGTAAATTATTTTTTATCTTTATTAATTATTTTTTAGTGAATTTTTTACCATTCAGTTTGAATTTCATATGGTTATAATTAGTTTTCAGTTTTAATTTACTTATTTCTATAAATTGTTTATGAATATATATTATTGGTATAATCTGTTTCTAGATAGAATTTTTTATTTATCTTTATATATATATATATATATTCCATTATAACTTGTTTGTATTTAATGTTATATTTATTTATAAATTTATTTTAATTATAAATTTTTATAAATTGTTATTTTTATTATAGCTACTTATGATGATAAACGTTTTTCTGGTTAGAAAATATTTCTCATTTATTTTTTTATAAATTTATGAAATTTTAAATATTTACAAGTTTCTTTTGTTGAAATATATATATATATATAATTATTTTATTATACTAATCTATTATAATTTATTTTAGTTATTTATTTGATCATAATTGGATAAATACATGAAGAACTAGTGATGAATATGAGAAAGGGGTTGAATTTTTTTTGAACTTTCTAAATGAAATCATCAAAAAAGGATCTGATTTTATGATTATGTATTATGTTTTTTTAATATAAAAAATTAAGGTAATGAGAAATGAAAAACATTATTATTTTATATTTTTAAACCACAATTATATATATTATATCTAGCATGGTGAAATAAAAAACTAAACATCTAATGATGGAGAATATGTTCAACATGAGGTAGATGATCTTCTTGAAGATTTAATTCATGATGTAGGTGTCCAATCCTTTGAAGAAATAATAAGGGTTGATTGATTGTACATAGATTATGGGAAACCACTATTTACAGGTTACAATAAATTTACTGTGTTATCATAGGTGTTGATTTTAGTTAACCTGTAAAAAAGAAATGTATGGAGTCATAAAACTCACACATAATTTCTTGAACTTTTAAAAGAGCTTGTACGAAAAGGAAACAAGCTTCCAGATTCCAATTAGGAGGGAAATGAATATTATTTCTAATGGGATTGTGGTATAGAATGATACATGCTAGAGCCAATATCTTTTTTTCTTTATAGTAAGGGATATGGAAGTTTTTAAGAATTTACAAAAATTTGGGACATCATGATTTAAAATGAATGACAAATACAATCATGATTCTTTCTCTGGAACATGCACCAAAAATCCCAATAAATAATTATAGATTATTAAAATAATTAATCATTTAAAATTTCTATGTGAAAATTCAAGTGATGAAAATGGGATAAGATGGAATTCATAAGTAATCATCTCTGATAGAAGCCTATTCCACTATATTTATTCACCATAGTAGAAGAGATTTGATCACAAATTCCCAAATTTTGTAAATGAAGTTAGAAATCCCATAATGAGATTGTGCATAGATGGGATGAATCCATATTGGAGCCTCAAAAGACAAAATAGTTTGTGGAATATTATTTTGGTTTTCTATAACCTGTACACACATATATGTATGAAGATAAAACATGTGATGATGAGCTTGATGACTTCTAGAACAAAAAACCTAAAAATGATATTGATATTTATCTAACACCATTTATTAATAAATTGATATTTCTATTATAAAAATGTGTTATAATATTTTATATATACAATAAATAATATTTCATTTTTATTTACATGTTAATGATCACTATAAATTTTTTTCTTGTATAAGAAAACTTATATCAATATAGTTTTCAATGACATAAATATTTTCTAATTAAAGAAGAGGAGAATTTATAACAACAACTATAAAATGGAAGAAATATATTGTACATGGATCATCATAGTTTTATGGGAATTGATTATTTTTATCTAATATTAAAAAAAAATTAATGGTTTGAAAGAGTTTGATTTTTCAGCCAAACTATTGCTAACAGAATAATATTATGACCATGTGAAAAAAATGATATCACATCTGGAAAAAAATGAAGTTAGGATCCTCATAAAAATAAATGGAATAAACAATCAGTTTTATATGAGCTACAACATTATAAATATTTAAAGGTAAAATATAACATTGATTTTTTGAATTTTGAGAAAAACACATCTGATGATTTTATTGGAACATTTATGTACATAAATGATAAGAACAATTATGGAATTCATGAAATAATAGACTTAACACCCCTGGGAATATGTTTAGAGTTAGCACACACTATGAAAGGAAACAAAACATATTTATCTCTAACTTATCACCCAATAATAAAGGGTGATAAGATAATTTTTTACAATGTTTTCACAATATTAAAGAACATAATGGGTTTTCTTCAAATGTGAACGCTTTTCTGTCATTGTAGTATTTAATGTTAATTGGTATGAAATCTCATGAATAAAATGTATTGATGAAACTAATACTACTGGATTCATTTCATAGAATATTTTAGATACTTAAAGAATGTTTTTCATCAAGCTGTGTTACTTTATTAATTACAACTGTTTAAAATTAATAGATCCAAATTTGTTATATGTGTTGGAGAATAAATCATTCCTAATAAATTGAAAATAGTAATGTATTTTCTATAATGTTTTTTAATATAATGGTTTATGTAGTGATTTTTTTTGATATATATGAATATATGATCAAGTTTATTTTCATTGTATGTAACTGTTTGAAAGATATATTAAACTTTTAAAGGGTAAATTTAGTACTTTTTATCACAAAGAGGATTATATTGTTCAAAAATATTTATTAGAAGTGGTGATAGAGTTTTTCACTGATTATTTATATGAAACAGATCATGCTAGTCTCCCAATATCTCAATATTTGATATTTGATAATGTAGGTAAATAGATCCATGGCTTAAAGGTAATGATAATTCCATGTGATGAAATTTGGTAGGGAGATTTCTATATTCTTAACAACATGGGATATGTTCAACCATATATATCATCATATATTTACAGATTAAAAGAAAAATATTTGTAAAGAAATGAAAATTTTCTAATGAATCAACATAAAAGTACATTATTTTCAAGGTTTGAGGTCACATTTAACTCTGATAAATCCACATAAGAATTGTTAAAATAGTTTGGGGTTGGAACTAGTGTTAAATTGATCACATAGTGGAGTTTTCATATTAATGGAAACACATTTTACAAAAAAATAGGATAACAATATTTCCCTTAAAAATAGTTGAGTATTTGTTGTATTTCAATCATTTTAGTTTTTGAGTAATAAGGATATAACCTAATTTCTTCATTAACAACATATTTTTTAATTCTTCATGATATACTGGATATTGGTTATACTAAATTTTGGGTGTTAGTGTTTAATTAAAATTGGATTGATAGTATAAGTGGTGTGAAACATGATAATTATGGATTTTAAATTATTGAAATGAGAATATTTTGTTCTTTAGAAGATCATTTATTATGGATATGCATGAAAATGAAATATTATATGTTTTTGACCCATTGAATATTCAATTGTTCATCTTTTTTCATGGGAAAATAGTTTATTTGGTTGATGAGAATGAATATGATTTTGAATAATTATATGGGATTTTTATATCTGTTACACAAATACCTTAGAATATCAATAATTGTGACATAATCATAGTCTATTGAACATTATATATATAGAAATACAATCAATTACTCTTTAAATTATTTAGTTTAATATTGTTTCTGTTTGAAAATTACAAAGTTATTTTTTTCAACTTTGATATATTTTAATATATAGATATGATTATTACTACCATTTTTTAAATAATTTTTATATTTATTAGATTCAGGTATACATTTTTTTTTCAAAAATGTTTTCCTTAATTATTTTTTTGTGTCTAGTTTCTTTATATTAATAATTTCCATGTATACACTTTTTTTTCAAAAAAGTATTTATAATTTTCTTTCAATCATGAACAATAACATTTTTAATTATAAAGTTTATTTATTTATAATTAAATAATGGAAAAAAATATTATAACCAATTATAAAATAAATTTTTTTAATTTTTATATACATTAGTTTTAGTTAGACATTCTTTTGTTTGAAAAGTCTAAAATTCAATGATTTTATTTCTATGATGAATAATCATTTTTATGGATAATAATTATGTAATTATAATCAAATATAGGTACACAAAAGTTTTTTCAAATATCATATGTATTTATATATAATAGAAATAGAGATTGGGGAACTAGGGTATGCACATTTCCTTATATAAATATATGTGTAAAAATTAAATTATTTAGTGAAATTTGACTCGATTTTTTTTTGAAATTATGTGAAAAATTTCTTCTTATCCTAAAAATATTATACCTAAAGTTGTTAGGTGTGAGATTAATAATTTAATAAAACATTCATCTACACATAGAGGGAATAGTTTCATAATTGAGTTTGATGATAATAACCACCCAGTTAGTCCACATGCCATACAATTTAGGAATTAAATGGATGTACATAGTTATTTAGGATAATTATATTAATATTTGATTGAAGGAGAACCATTGTGTCATGATTTGAAAAAATGGGTCTCATGTTTCAACTACCCCAAGACCGCCTACATACGCCCAGGGCTGGTGAAATCTTTCAAAAGGCATATCTAATAGCGTAAGCCTTTACCTATTGTACATATACGCACACACTCAAACGTCTTAATGAAAAAGTGAAGGGGAATAATAAAAAAGATTCAATATATAGAGAATAACCAAGGATGTAGAAACCTCTAGGGTCTACCAAATTATGACAGTGTGAACTCAAATGTAATGGAAAAAAATACACACCCAACCAGAATAATGTCCCAACCTAAAAAACTAGAAATTAAAATGTAGAAAGATACCTCCTCTTGATCTCCTAGATCCGACAACCATACATGTTCCAATGAACTAGGTATCCCTATAGTCCTCTATAGTCACCACCAACCTATCTGTTATCTATATAAGAGATGACACATGCAGACAAAACCCATGTAGAGGTGAGTATTTACATAACCATTATGATGCCCGGAAAGAAGAAGGGGTAGTAGTAAGAGACAAGATATGAATAGAAAATAGAACAAATCAACCAAAAGTAAGTGTGTAAAAAGAATGTAACAACATGGATATATATATATATATATATATATTATCAAACTAAATAATAGAAAAAGAGAGATAAAAGAGATCTGTATCACACATCCCAACCTAAGAATGAGTTCCAACAATTCTAGAGGCCCATAAATAATTCACATCATTTAGTGTGTAAGTATGTTGAGGGATCCATGTCAAGACACACCACACAACTATGCCGCATAGTCGAGGGGAAGAATCTCTAGGAAGAGGACCCATTCCCTAACAAATTAGGATGGAGAAACTCGAGTATTAGATAGAGGACCCCTGCCCTACCCTATATTTGGGTGTCAATATCATAAATTGATACATGAATGATTCTCTGTAATGGTAGGAGGGTTTCACTGAAGTATATAGTAGAGGCCCCATGACTAACCTTGATGTAGGGTGATTGACACATGCCTATCACTGGGTGAGGTGAAAAAATATTTACATTCCTAATGTAGCATAGAGGATTAGCAGGGTTGTCTCACATGGGGAGAATTGAAGTTGGTTTAGTCACTAATTCTAATTCACCTAATCTAATTTTTTTTATTTTTTTTATTTTTATGACAACGATCGATTCGGGGTTTTCAATAAATGTTGAAATAAAATAATGAAATTCGAAATTTAAATCTAAATGCAAATATTAACAAAATGAAATCAGGGAAAATGGTCTGGATACTAAGTTTGGATAACATGGGTTCATTAAATATTGATTTTTTTTAAATTAAATTTGATTATTCATTTGGTGAAAACTCATGATTGATTTAATTTTATTTGATTTATTGAGTATGTGATTTTATCATGCCTCTAGAATACCAAACCACACCTCCTCTAACCGTCAACTAGGATAACACCTCAACTGAGAATGTTATTCCTAAAAGACCCGGATCCACCATGTTCTATTTCATATCTTCATGAAACCCCAACTCTACCATATGAAGGGTTTTCATGAGAAAATGGAAGTAAAAAATAATTATTCAAAGAAAATAAATGGAATTGAAAATAATGTAGTGGTGGCAGACCTCCGCACCCATGCAATACTCCTCCAACCACTAAAAATAGATTTAAAATATTTTTAATTAATGTAAAATAAAAAAGAACACCATGATAAATCCCCCATGGACACTCTTATGGATAGTTACTTGACATTGAAATGTGAATAGATATCATGGTGGAAATATAGAGGATAGAGAATGAGTTTAGGGTTGGGAGAAAAAAATATATGGAAGAAGAAAAAGAAACACTTTAATAAAAATATGAATGCATGTTAAAAGGAAAAGTAAAACTAAAATAAAAAAAAAGAAAAGAGAAATCCTAAATAGATATCAGCCTCCTCTTATTGGTGTCCCAAATGTAATAAGATGGATTGAAATAATTTGGGAAAGAGGTTATGTCCTCATTTTATAGTCCAAATTTTTCCATTGACATTCACTACATGTTAGACCCATTATATGGAAGATTAATATGTGTAGCCCTTTGTTAATGTTTTTACCCATTTTATTTCATGTCTCTACTCAACATTACAACTTATTTTGACCTTTTTCACTGAAATTTATTGCTATTTCACTATGAGAATTTAATCTACCCAGAAAACCTCTTCATATTCTATGTATCCGGTTTCCCAATGGTTTAATAGCCTTCCAAAAAGATGGTTCACATGTTTCCTCATGAATAAAAGTTATTAGTAAATTCTTTATATAGATCTATGTTGAATTTTAGCTTCATAAGGTTATCCAACTTCATGATAAAATCTATTATTTATAACATTCCAAACTTGTGAACAGTTTCAGTGGCATGTGTTGTGAGCTCATTTTAGGCCTCCAATTGATAGAGTGAGATTGTGGTACAGAAGGATGAAATATATCACAAGATGTATAAGATCCTTAACAAAACCACTTTCAAAATTTAATTAGTTTATAAAAAGTTATATCTGAAATACATCTTGAAAATACAACAGTTAAATCCCTAAATTTGGCCATTTTTACAATGACGCTCGAAATTCCACAAAACAATGTGACAATTTACAATGAAATTACACATTGGTGGGTCTAAATATATTCAAAATTAAATTTAAAATTATGAAAAATATTCATTCTATCAATTTCCCCACACGTAAACCATACTTTTCCTCATGTATAAAATCTCAACATTGAAAATCAGAGGGAACTAATATTGTCAATATTCAAATTCCAATGCAATATAATGAAAAAAATTCAATTTAAAATAAATTACTCAAATTCCACATAATATATAAACTGAATTTCCTATTTTTCAATGAAACAATAAAATCATGCATTTTAATTTTACCCTTAGAAAAATGATGGAAATTTTCTTTTCATTCATTCATCCTTTTCAATTCATTAGTATTAAACATTCCAAATCATGATTTACCACACTTGAATGTTTTCTCTCATATATCATGATGAAATTAATGTTTATTTATGATCATATAATGAGAACATGATCCTTATCCTCAGGCTTGTAAATGAACTAATTTCTCCACTTTTTATAGACAAAAGGCACATAAAATCATTAGGATATTTCAATAAAAATTCAAATGAATCTGAAGCTCAATGTTTTTCAGATTTGGAGATTTACAAATCAACGATAAATGAGAAGGTTAATATATTATGTACAATTCATAATATTAAAAATAAAAGTGTAATATAATTATCCCCTTCAAAGTATCACTCTCACTTCCCCCAAACTCAAATTATAATCGTGATTAGATTATGCACAACAAATTATTTGTGCACCCTCATGAATTTAATTATAGTTTTTTTTTCAAATAACCATTTAATTTTTTTCTTTTTTAAATATTTATGATAAGAATATACCTAAAATCCACCACCTGACCATGAATGATAAAAATAATAGGTCTAGTAATGGTGTTTTTTTGGTTTCCCCAAATCAAAACACATTTTTCACATTTTTGGTTGTTTTTGTATGGGCCTAGACCTCTTTAGTCCATTCCATTGAAAATATTTGATGACTGAGGTGTTCCAGGAGGTCAAGGTGACCTATCCCTAACAATTTTCCATGTTTCCAATTCTGTGAATAGTGTCACTGGTAAACTTAGGTGAACAGTGCAACAATGAGGTTCCAATGGTGACCTCTTTCTATTGTGAAATTTCAAGTACATGAGTAGTGTTTTCAGAATAGTGAGGCTCCAATGGTTACCCCTTTACGTTTCCAAATTTTGAGTTCATGAACAATGCTTCCAGAATGGTGAGGTTCTAATGCTGAGGTTTATGAACTGCGTTTCCAGAATGGTGAGGTTCCAATGGTGAGGATCCAATAGTGAGGTTCATGAATAGTGTTTCCAAAACAGTGAGGTTCCAACTGTGTGGTTCAAATTGAGAGGTTCAAGAACAGTGTTTCTAGAATGGGGATGTTTCAATGGTGAGGTATCAACAGTGAGGTTCATGAACCGTTTTTTTCCTTCGCCAAATTTTGAGTTCGCGAACAGTGTTTCCAGCTTCCTACAGTTTCTCCCCTTTGGCATTTCCTTTGAATTAAATGCATTTAAAGCCCTGTTTTAAGGACTTTAAGGCCGATTCAAAATCCATAACTCTTATATTAATTTCCCTAAGGCACAAGATACATTTACTTGGTAGAACGATGTGGTTTAATACGATCCACTTTTAATGGAAAATACAATGTATCTTAAACCAATCCTCCATTAAATCTTCTAAAGAGACAAGATATCTTCCTCCCTAATTTTTCCTCCTTGTTCTCAGATGTGAGATGCTTAGACCTTTTATTCCATCCCTTAGGATTTGCATAATCAAATATTCCTCCTTGTAATAGTTCCCCTCTATTTTGATGCAACCAAGCAGTATCGATCAATCTTTGATATAAGCTATGTTATATCGTCATTTGTTTGGGTTCATATCCTTATGTTTACCATGGTCCTTTTATGGAATGCTATCTCCATGTTCCTAATGGGATTTTCTTGGGTGTTGACCAGTGTGGTGGTGTCTCTGTATCCTTAGTTAGATACAGTTGTTATGGGGGGAGTAGATCATAACCCGTTGTGTGGTTCATTCACATATAAAGAATATCAAGAACCGTTTGAGGTTGGGGATTTGTTGATTCTATTATATTTTGCATGAAATTGTATAGTTAACATGTTCTATCCCACTGTATCACAATTTAATTGATATAATAAATATTTGAAACAGACAAATAAAATTATATCGATCATAGGTTTTTTCCTCTTGTTTTTCTAGATAGTGTGATATCTATACTTTATTTGTGTATAATGTTTTTCCTAATAGAAATTTGAAATGAACGTAAAGCCAGAATTAATTGATATTTGTTTGGATAATGATAAAGAGGTATGTAAATGAATCTGGTTCTTCTTAGTGTAATTTTATGTTAATCAAATTGGTGTAGTAAGAATGATTAATTATTTGAAATAGATTACTAGTTAGGTTTCAAGAATTTGGAACCTATGAATAATAAATCAGTTAATTGAAGATGGATTAAAGAACTGGTTGTTTGATAAAACATAATTCCTTGAAGGGTTTTGAGTTACCATCTTGATTGTTTAAGGGCCAAGATCCCAATTTATATGATGTTTTTTCCTACTACTTGTGTTGTGATGTGAGCCTAGATGTTTGTTGTGATATGTGGGGGCATGGGGGCCTATTGTTTTTGGCAGCAGTTGATGCCTAGAGTGGAGAGATTCTTCCGTTTATGCACTTGGGTGTCGGGGTGGACACCAGGGATGATTAAATGGGTTGGATGTGAATGTTTGGATTCTTACTGATTCTTATTGTTTTTTATCTACATCACTTTCCCCAATGCTCAAGTCAGTTGGTCTTGCATACCATTCTCTCAAAAGGGGTGAATACACACAGGGTATGACATCTGCATTCTGTGTTTATCTTCTCAAAGGGAGGATGGTCCTATGCTTTTTCTATAGGCGGTAAAGACTCGACGGGTAGTTCATCTACTCAGCATGTTTATCCCTCTTGTTTTTAGTATCTTAGAATGTTTTTCTAGAATTCATGGTAATATGGGAAAGAAATAATGTCTTTAATACATTATTTAATAAATAATGTTAACCCAAGGGGTTGGAGCTTGTTGGGACGTAAAGCTGAGGTTACAATTTAAAGGTACAATGGACATTTGTTGTGATTCTAATGAAATTTAATGTGGAATTATTGAAGGTTAATTAATGTTTAAATTATTAATTACTGCAATGTGAAACTGAAAATAAGGGAATTAAGTAATGAAATAAAGCTCTGCAATGGTTTTGTTCTTATAGGATACCTAGTCTTAGAAGTGGAAACAGAGAGTCTGAGAGACGTTATCTATAGTTGAGTCTAAGACTTGGATACACACATAGTGTCACTACTGGAAAATGGACCTATCCCCACGGTTTTCCCCAAAACCGTGGGGATAGACCCCCCCTATACCCACGTTTTTGGAAAACCGTGGGTATAAGTGACCTTTCATGACCTATACCCACGGATTTCCAAAACCGTGGGTATGGGGGGGGGGTCTATCCCCATGGTTTTCGAAAACTGTGGGGATAGGTCCTGAAGAGTGACCTATGCCCACGGTTTCCCAAACCCGTGGGTATAAGGGTACCTATCCCCACAGTTTTGGGGAAAACCATGGGGATAGGTCTGTGCTAAAATACATATACCCACGTTTATGAAAAACCGTGGGTATAGGTCACTTTTGTGTGCGTGGGAATTTTTTTTTCCACGGGAAGGAATTTTTTTTGGCGGGAACCCTATACCCACGGTTCTTCCCTCTATACCAACGCTTTTTATAACTATATTTAAATAAATATATATATATATATATACATATAGGTGATGTTAGGGTAGTGGTTAGACGCGGTGTTTGCAGCGAAGAGGATGCGGGATCGAAACTCGGTGCCTGCATTATTTTAGGACCTATACCAACGGTTTTGAAACTGTGGGTAAAATCCGTTGACACCGTGGGAATTGGCTATGTTTCGGTGACACGGTGGAAGGACACCTATACCCACAGTTTTGGAAAACCGTGGGTATAGTCTGGGGACCTATACCGACGTCGTTCCAACCCACGGTTCCCAAACCCGTGGGTATAGGCTATACCCACGGTTTTGCGGGCTATACCCATGGTTTTGAACCGTGGGTATAGGCCTTTTTTCCAGTAGTGTTTGGTTGTGAGATATAGTATATTCTATTATTTTTGTGTTTCTATATGATACTCTACCTTGTTAGTTAGGGCAACTGACACCTCGAGGATTTTGAGCCCTAGGGGGGGTGTGTTTTCCCCAACATTCTGGTGGGAGGATGGATGGATAACTACACCCTTTGACCCCACTCTCTTCTCTTGGTAGATACTTGTGTTGGTATTAACAGTGGATAGTTTTCCCCATATATTTGTTTAGAGGGATGTTATGTCTTGTGGTTATTCACACACATATATTATAGATATAGTATCCTAGGTACTACTATAGGTGTAACGAGTGTAGGCTGTGATGGATTGAGGATCCTTATCTGTGTATGGGATGTAATGGATTGAGGTATAATACCCAATGTATGATACATGTTATACAAGCTGTGGTGACTCCCAGAAACTACCTGGTTACTTGCTTACGTGGATGTGGTGGTTTTGTTTCACGCGGTTCATGTTATGGTGCTTTGCCCAGTTGTCTGCGGGAAAGCCTTTTTAAATAGAGATACTTAGGATGTGCGATGTTGGGGAAAAGCAGAAAACTAGTGGGGAAGTAATAGTGAGGTTCCCTTAATATTATTTATTATATTATATACTCTTTTATGCATCACTTGGTGAGACTAGCCATGGTGAGGATGGGATCAAAGTATACCTATTTAGGTGATGATTTAGTTTCACTTGTTGTTCAATATGATTTTTCATGATTCCTTTACTTTTGAACGAGTGGATTCGAAGAGGATCCTACTGAGTATACTATTATACATACCCTCTGTATATATAATCTAATTTTTAGGTCACTTGGAGTTGGTTAAAGATCAAGCTGGTTTGTATTAGCTTGGGGTTACAGGAGCTGTTTGGGCTTGTGGTTGCTGTTGTTTTTACTTTCTTTTTGGTACTTGTAGTTTTCCCCTTCAGTTGTAGTAGTTTGCATGACATTACATATTTGAACTTGGGATTTCATTTATATTTCTACATAAGTTGGAGTTGGTTGGTGTCTATCTTATCTCTCTCTTCCATATGTGTTCTCATAGAGGGTAATGCCTCCCATTTGATTTTTTACTATACCCTTGGTGCTAGTCCCCAACCTGGGGCCTAATAAAGGCGGACTCGGGGGTCTTTATCTCCCTTTTCACATTGCCAGCCCAAGAGGGGTACACATTGTGGGTAGGGGTTGTGAAAGAGTGGTATTAGTGGGAAGTTGAGGGATATGATAGAGTTGGAGTTAGACACAAGTGAGGTTGCATGGTTTGGTAGGGCTACTGTGTTAGTCAAGTTTAGTAAGTTTTGTAAACACTAAATACCGACTAAGAAATCGACATTTAGGCCCCCCTATGATCTGATGTATGGACCTTTATGTTTACAATGACTAATAAATAAGGTGATAATAGTTTTAGGGTAGAGACCAAGGAAAGGATCATGCATCATTTTTCTTTGTGAATGTGTTTTAATGGGTAGACATTGGGATAGGTTAACCTAAATGAATAAAAGAAAACCACTAATTAATTAATTAATGTTGAGAATTCCATATTCCAGGTTTAGGATCTCAAATTTTTTGTTTTTTGTTGGTATGGATCCAGGTCAACGTCCTCGTTAGGATCACATAAAAGATGTCCAGCATGCAGTGCTAGAAGATCGCCACCGGGTAGAGGTTGATGACAACGACACTTGGAGGAGGACAATCATGGAGTTTAGTGCCAGAGACTAAATAATTATAAGGGATCCATTTCCGATGTAGTCACATAAGACTGGTTGGAAGAGGTTGAGATGGCTTCAGTTCGATTCGTGCTCGAAAAGAGCACCGGGTGTACTTGGTTGCGGCGATACCGCATGGAGCAACGAGGCAGTAGTGGTTCTTGTTCCTTGGGGATCGTGATGAGACAATGATCTCATGGGAGGAGTTCTGAGACAATTTATGAGTCTAGTTTCTTTCTTCGACTTTGAAGGCATATATTCACCAGGAGCTTCTTGCCCATCAATAGGGGGAGCTCCAGTGTGCGAGAGTTTGGAATCTATTTCAGGAATCTTTTACGATATGCTTCGGACCTGTTGCCAGATGAGGAGGACAGGGAAAGTCATATTGAGGAGGAATTTTGTCCAATGATCCAATTCAAAGTCACCCCATTTATGCTGAAGGCATATCTTGAGGTGTTGGTGAGGGCAGAGGTCATCGATATAACATTGGCCAATATCGGATCATCACGAGAGGGAAGTTGTCATGATTCCTCACAAAGAAGATATGTGGTATGGTGTTCCCAATTTTTAGGGTAGAAGAGTTTCGGTTTGGCCAGGGGTAGGTTCCAGCCTTCATCATCTCGTTTCTATGGGGGAAGTGGATCTCAGGCCTATGCCAAGATACGAGGCACTTGTTTTTATTGTGGTGGTCGAGGTCATTAGTAGTGAGAGTGACCGAACTTTCAGTGCATTCATCATACACTATGTTTTCAACTCCAGGTTCCTACGTTGAGGTAATTCCATCCAAGGGAGGAGCAGTAGGTTTCACTTGAATTAGATCAGGAGAGGGTAGATGGGGCAGGTAGAGAACAACCCCATGATTCTCTCTATCCTCAGAGAGTAGACAAAGACCGTGGTGGTGGTCTTCATCAGGGTCCAAGAGTCCATGGAGGGGTCGTGGTCAGCTTCATGCTTTAGCGTTGCTAGCTCCATTAGAGACAAATGTATTTTGAGGTACACTTTTCTTGTTTTCTACCTTAGTGTATGCCTTGTTTGATTTAGAAGCGTCACACTCCTTCATATCACTTACCCTTATCTAGGCTTTGGGACTTTAGGTAGAGAGGCTTCCAGTTCGCTTGGAATTGACTATGCCAGTTGGAGGCTGAGATGACTTGTTTGAAGTATATATAAATTGTGAGCTAGTGTTGGGGAATCACCGCACATGGGGAGATTTCCTACGTTTAAAAAAACAACCATATGATTTCATCCTCAGTATGGATGGGTTTTATTCAGTGCATGCTATCGTGGATTGCCTCTGGAGGTAGGTTGTGTTTTACGATGCGCATGGAGATCCAGTGTTGTTTGTTGGCAAGCGATACCCTCATATGGTTCAGAGGCATGTTCCATACTTATCATCCTTTATGGTTGAGATTATTCTAAGTTCTTCAATGGTTCATCAGTTGGCATTTCTTAGGGTTGTATAAGTGCACCCTGATGTCTTTCTAGAAGAGGTTGTAGCCATACCCCCTCAATGAGAGATCGAGTTTCCGATCGAGCTACAACCAAGAGCGTGTCTTATATCTAGGTATTCATATAGGATGGAACCTTCCAAATTATGAGATCTATAAATACAACTTGATGTCTTGTTACAGTGCGGTTTTGTTCGGCCAAGTGTGTCACCGTGGGGTGCACCAGTTTTGTTCGTGAAGAAGTCTGATGACAGTTTGCGGTTGTTTGTCAATTATCATCGCTTGAACAAAGTAACAATAAATAATACCTACCCTCTTACACAAATTTATGATTTATTCGATCAAATGAAGGGTGCGTTTTGGTTCTCAAAGATTGGATTATGGTCAGGATATCATCAGATGTGTGTGAAGGATGAGGATATCCTGAAGACTGCTTTTCATTGTCGTTATGGACATTATGATTTTGTTGTAATTCCATTCAGCATGACAAATCCTCCAAATGTGTTCATAATATTGATGAAAACTATGTTCCATGAGTTCCTAGACATGTTCTTGGTGGTTTTCATTGATGAAATCCTTTTGTACTCTCCATCTTAGGAGGAGCATGCAGAGCATCTACACACCGTTTGGGGAGTTCTTCGTCAACATCAGCTATTTGGGAATTTGTTGATGTGTGAGTTTTAGGCTCGAGAAGCCCGTTTCTAGGGGAATGTTGTGTCCTTGTAGGGGGTTGTTGTGGATCTATCGATGATAGAAGCTATTGTGTCTTGGGAAGCCCCCAAGATAGTGTCAGATGTACAAAGTTTCCTTGGTCTCACATACTACTACAGGAGGTTCTTGGCCAATTTCCTTCGAGTTGTTACTCCTCTGATAGCTTTGACCAGGAACGATTAGTCATTTATATGGAATGATCATTGTTAGGATGTTTTTGAGAAACTAAAGGAGAAGTTAGTAAGTGCTGCAATTCTCTGTCTTCCAGCTGAGGGAGTTCAGTTTGATTTTTTCTGCGATGCTTCGCATCTGGGGTTTGGCTGTGTTCTGATGCAGCAGAGATTAGTTGTTTCTTATGGGTCTCGGTAGTTGCATCCCCATGAATGTAACTATTCCACCCATGATCATGAGTTGGCATCCTTGGTGTTTCCTCTAATGTTTTGGAGACATTACCTCATTGGCGAGCACTTTGTGGTTTTCACTGATAATAAGAGCCCGAGGTATGTTTTATCCTAGCATGACTTAAACTCAAGACAATGTTAGTGGATGGAGTTTATATAAGAATAGTTCATAGAAATATCATATACACCTGGAAAGGGTAATGTTGTAGCTGATGCTCTATGTTTAAAGTCGCGTAGTGATGAGGTACGTGAATCTTGTGATTCTTGGAGGGTAATGGAAGAACATTCAGCATTACATGTTGATATGGGAGAAGTTGGGGTAGATGTTGTCTTTTCTAGATGAAGGTGCAGTCATCTCTAGTGTAGCAGGTGGAAGAGTCGTAGTTGGGGGATCTAGAGGTGGAGGTCTGGAGAGATTGAGTTGCTTGTGGTGAGGCCCGTGATGGTTGGTCAGAGGAGGAACAACCCCGAGTGTTATATCATTGAAGGATTTTTTGTTCCTTTGATGATGCGTTAGACTGTGCTTATAGAGTTCCATAGTTATCCTTTAGCGGTGAATCCTGGAATTACAAAGATGTATCGAGCCTTGAGGATCCATTTTTGGTGGCCTAAGATGATGCATTTGGTTGTAGAGTTTGTGTCTCGATATTTGGTCTGCCAGAAGGTGAAGGTTGAACACCATGTTCCTGGTTGTGTTCTCCAACTCTTAGATGTTCCTTAGTGGAAGTGGGAGGACATCTCGAGGGATATTGCTACTAGTTTACCTCGAGTTCAAGGAGGACATGAAGCTATTTGGGTGGTAGTGGATCGTTTAAAAAAATCATCCCACTTCATAGAAATAAAGGTGTCAAGCTTAGTGGAAGTTTTGTCGAGGTAGTATCTATATGATGTGGTAAGACTTCATGGATTTCCAAGGATGATCATTTCAGATCTAGATCCTAATATTATATCTAGGATGTGTAGATGCATCTTTCATGATTTTGGTTCTCAGTTATGCCTTATCACAGATTTTCATCCTCAGACGGACGGTCCGACAGAGCGGACCATCCAGACTCTTGAAGACAAGTCACTCTCTTGTGTCCTGGATTTTGGAGGTTCGTAGATGAGGCACTTACCCTTGGTGGAGTTCTATTACAAGAATATTTTTCACTCCACCATCGGTATGACACCGTTTGAAGCATTGTGTGTCCAGCCTTTCCATTCTCCATTTTGTTGGACTGGGGTCAGAGAGTTAGCTATTCTCGAACCGAAACAAGTGAAAAATACATCATAGATTTTTCAGGTGATTCATGAGAGGATGAAGACAATGCAGGATATTCAAAAATCATATGCCGATCAAAGGAAGAGACCCTTAGAGTTTGATGTTGGGGATCATGTGTTTTTTAATGTGAATCCTCGTCATGAGAAGTGAAGGTTTGTTCGTGGGAGTAATCTTTCTCCCCAGTTTGTTGGGCCATTCAAGGTGTTAACTTGGATTGGATCTACAACATATCGTATAACACTTCCCCCAAAAATGAGCTGGATACATGATGATTTTCATGTATCACAACTTCGTCATTATCTTCATGATGAATATCACATCATTGATTGAGGAGTGATCGATGTTGATGATGATGTGATCATTGAGGAGAGACCTATAGAGATACAAGACCATAAAGAGAAGGTGTTGTGTGGGTGTTCTATCACCTTGGTTCATGTCTTGTGTTGACACGTTGGCATGGTGGAGAGTAACTAGGAATGTGAGTCACATATACGTGTTCAGTACCCTGAGTTGTTTGATGTTTAACACTTTTCATGTTAAAAGAGATAGAGAGAGAGATATTATCTTTGAGGTTTTAGACCTTTTTTGGTTATAAGATGGCCTTATTTGGTTTCTTATTGTGGCTTTATCTCTTTTGAATGGTATCTCGATGGGTGGTTGTTCATAGTTCTTTTCTATTTTTTAGGTTGGTTTTGAATTATCAAGGATGAGAATGTTCTGAGAGGTAACAGATGTAATGGACCGGACCTCCCTGGTCCATTATTTTGTAAAAATATGGTGTCTAAGGTGTTCTGGGAGGTCAAGGTGACCTATCCCCAACACTTTTCCAAGTTTCCTGTTCTTTGAATAGTGTAACTAGAAACCTTAGGTGAATAGTTCAATGGCGAGGTTCCAATGGTGAGGTTCATGGGTAGTGTTTCCAAAAAAACGAGGTTCCAACAGTGACCTCTTTCCTTTTCCAAATTTCAAGTTCATGAACAGTGTTTCCAGTACTGTTAGGTTTCAATAGTGACCTCTTTCCTTTGCCAAATTTTGAGTTCATGAACAGTTTTTCCAGAATGGTGAGGTCCCAACAGTGAGGTTCCAATAGTGAGGTTCATGAATAGTGTTTCTAGAATAGTGAGGATCCAATGGTGTGGTTCATGAATAGTGTTTCTAGAACGGTGAGGTTCTAATGGTGAGGTCCATGAACAATGTTTTCAGAATGGTGAGGTTCCAATGTTGAGGTTCATGAACATTGTTTTTCCTTTTCCAACTTTTGAGTCCATGAATAGTGTTTCCAACTTCCTATAGTTTCTCCCCTTTAACGTTTCCTTTTACGTAAAATGAATTTAAAGCCTTTTTTAAAGACTCTAAGGTCGATTCAAAGGCCATAACTCTTATATTAATTTCCATAAGGCTCGGGATACATTTACTTGGTCAAAAAACAAGGTTTAATGCGATCCACTTTTAATAGAAAATCCAGCATATCTTAAACCACTCCACCGTTAAATATTCTAAAGGGATGAGATATCTTCCTCTCTAATTCTTACTCCCTTTGCTCAGATGTGAGATTCTTGGACCATTTATTCCATCCCGTAGGAGTTGCACAATCAATCTTTTCTCCTTGGATTGTTTCCCCTCTCTCTTGATGCAACCAAGCAGTATCGATCAATCTTCGATATAAGGTATGTTCTATCATCATTCTTTTGGGTACATCTCCTTCTATTTTCCCTCAAACATTAATGAAATTCTATCTCTATGTTCCTAATGTAATTTTCTTGCATGTTGACCTGTGTGGTGGTGTCTCTTCGTCCTCAGGTGGATACAGTTGTCATGGGGGGAGGATACCGTAACCTATTGTGTGGATCATTCTCATATAAAGAACGTCATGAACCATTTGAGGTAGGGGATTCATTGATTATATTTAATTTTACGTGAAACTGTATAGTTATCATGTTTTATCCCACTGGATCACCGTGTAATTAACATAGTAAATATTTGAATGGAATAAATAAATTTATATCGATCTTATGTTATTGCCTCTTATTTTGCTAGATAGTGTGATATCTATGCTTTCTTTGTTTAGCCTTTTGTTCTTGATGGAAATTGGTAGAGATTGTAAAAAAATAATTAATTGATAATTGTTTGGCTTAAGATATAGAGGCATGTAAATGAATCTAGTATAACTTTTTGAAATTTGATGTTAATCAAATTGGCGTAGTAAGCATGTTTTATTATTTGTGATCTCTTACCATTTAGGTTTTCCGAATTTGGAACCTATGAATAATAAATCAGTTAGTCAAAGATGGATTAAATAACTAGTTTTTCAATAAAAGATAATTTCTTGTAGGGTTCTGAGTTACCCTCTTGATTATTTAAGGGCAAAGAGCCTAACTGATATGATTCTTTTTTTCCCACTGTTTGTGATGTAACATGAGCCTAGATGGATATTGTGATATCTGGTGGCATGAAGGCCTATTGGTTGTGGTAGTAGTTGATTCCTAGAGTGGAGAGATGCATCAGGTTATGCATGTGCATGTCGGGGAGGACACGAGGGATGATGAAATGCATTGGATGTGAATGTTTGGATTCTTAGTGATTCTTATTAGTTGTTTATCTGATTTACTTTCCCCACTGCTCAAGGTAGATAGTCTTGCTTACCTTTCTCCCAAAAGGGGAGAAGACATGGGTGGTATGCCATGTACTTTCCGTGTTTATCTTCTCAAAGGGAGATTGGTTCTATGCTCTTACTATAGGTTGAAAAGACTTGGCAAGTAGTTCATCTACACACCATGTTGAGCCCCCTTGTGTTTTGTATCTTATAATTGTTTTCTAGAATGCATGGGAATATGGGAAAGTAATATTTTTTTGAATAAATTATTTATTAAATAATGTTATCCCAAGGGGTTGGTGCTTGCTGCGATGTAATGATGAGGTTATAATTTAAAGGGACAATTGACTTTGGGTGTGATGATAATGAAATTTAATGTGAAATTACTAATCGTTAATGAATTTTTAAATAATTAATTATCATAAAGTGAAACTGAAAAAAGGGAATGAAGTAATGTAATAAGGCTCTGTAAATGGTTGTGTGCTTATAGGATAACTAGGCATAGAAGTGGCAGCTGAGAGTCTAAGAGATGTTAGTTGTAGCTGAGTATATGACTAGGTTATTCCCATAGTGTGTCTTTGATATATAGTATATTCTGTAGTTTTTGTGTTTCTATATGCTACACCACCCTGTAAGTTAGGGAAACTGGCACCCCAGGGATTCTTTGCCCTAGAGATGTTTTACCCAACATTTTGGTGGGAGGATGGATGGCTGACTACCCCCTTTGGCCCCTCTCTCTTATCATGGAAGATACCTGTGCCGGTAGGCACAACTGTTAGTTTTCCCCATACATGTGTGTAGAGGGCTATAATGTCTTGTGGTTATTCACACACATATTTTCTGGATATAGTATCCTATGGACTACAATAGGTGTAACATGTATAGGCTGTGATGGATTGATGATCCATACTCGGTGTATGGGGTGTAATGGCTTGAGGTATAATACTCGACATAATATACATGTTATACAAGCTTTGGTGGCTCCTAGAAACTACACGGTTACTTGATTATGTGGATGTGGTGGTTTTTTTGCATGAGGTGCATGTTGTGGTGCTTCTACCAGAAGTCTGCGGGAAATCCTTTTTGGGGACATATGCTTAGGATGTGAGATGTTGGGGAAAAGTGGCAAACCACTGGGGAAGTAGTAGTGGGGTAACCTTTATATTCATTGTTATATTATATACTCTTGTATGAGTTACATGGAAAGAGTAGCCATGGTGAGTCTGGGAACATAGTATACCTATTTAGGTGATGGGTTAGTTTCACTTGTTGTTCACTATGCTTTATCTGACCTTCTTTACTTTTTCATGAGAGGATTTAAGGATGATCCTACAATGTATACATTTATACTCACCCTATGTATATATAAACTATTTTAATGTCACTTAGAGATAGATAAAGATAAAGCTAGATTCTCCTAGCTAGGGTTTGCAGGATCTGTTCGGGCTTGTGGTTGCTACTGTTTTTTACTTTCATTTGGGTATTTCCAATTTTCCCCATTAATTTTAGTATTTTGAATGACATTACATATTTGTACATGGGATTTATTATTTATTGTAGCCTGAGTTGGAGTTGGTTGGTATCTATCTTATCTCTCTCTTCTGTATGTGTTCTCCTAGAGGGTAATGCCTTCCAATTGTGTGTTTCTTATGCCCTTGGTGCTAGTCTCTAAACTAGGGCCTACTAGAGGCAGGACCCGGCGGTCATTATCTCCCTTCTCACATTGCTATCCCAGGAGTGGTACACTTTTGGGGAAGAGGTCCTGACAATTTTTGTCATTTTCCTTTTTTTATATTCTAGAGGGGAAAACAATAGTGTACAATGAATGATTCCACAACCCTTTAGAATTCCCACAATATAACTCCCACACTTTTCCATAGAATAAATAACATCACTTTCACCAAGATTCCCTTTACCCTACACTTCAACATCAAAATATCATGCATATACAAAGAGTAGGTTAAGAATGGATAAAAATGGATTGAAACATGGTTCACCCCTAATAAGGTTATTCATGGTCTCTAGGGGATAAAATAAGGATTGATGTAAATGTGACCTTTTAAGAATAAGTGATTTTCCAAAGGATGCGTCAATCATTTTAAATGTGTTTTTTTATAGTCATAGCCTGGAAATGTTAATATTAAAGGTTATAGAATGTGTAATGTCTCAAGATCACTCAAAAAACATGAACAAGATAAAATAGGAAATACTTGGTCTAGAAATCCTTTCGAGAATAATACATATGATTTTGACAATCACTCATGGGATGATTACTAATAAAATATAAATTCACATGAATATTTGAAAATTAAAGCATGAATAATGGATGGAAAATTTCATTTACAAGAATCAACTAATTCCCTAAAATCATGGTTTCTCATTTCAATATCCATTCTTCACATTAAAAATTTGATTTTTTATTTTACTCATTCAATTTCATTACCATTGAAATCTTAAATAGTGTATCCCTGGATTCCTAAGAAACACATGTCTCCTAGATAAGTCAATTAAATCATGAATTAAATCATGGGAATTCAATTCTAGTTGAAATATCAATTCATTATTTGAACAAAGATATAAGGAGTTTAAAAGTTTAAATAATAAAAATAAACTCCCTTTATAATGAATCTTTATTCCTTCTCTTTCACTTCTTAATGATTCCTTCTTTCCATTATAACCATATAAAAGAAAACCACTCAATTAAGCATAATGATCATTACATTAAATCTAAAAATTATAGGAGAGAGTGGGATGCATGCTAAATCACTTCCTATAAAATGAAATTGATATCTAAATTCCTATAAAGAATGTAAAGATAAATCATGGTATGATCCCCCAAGTGGGACATAATTTTTTACTAACTCCAGAGGGCTGTACTGATTTTATCCATAGTCCGTATGTGGGTGGATCTTATTGGACTTGAACTAACACATGTAGTTCATTCCATATCGGACTTATTCTTATCTATTTAAGAGGGATCTATGGACAGATTACACTAGATCCACCCCCTTCACAATGTGGTACATCTTTCATAGCGAGGGTATGATGTATAATGGATCCTTTTCCTATTTGTTTTCTACTTGTGAAACCTTATATTCACTATTCAGTGGTTTTTCCATATGTGATGCATTAAAAGAAAAATTAAAGGGAGATTCCAATTTTTTATTTTAAGTATTAATTTAAAAATATTCCCTTTTTATATAGGCAACCCATGTCTCTATTTTGTCAAGAAAATCATCCTTGATCAATTATTTTACTCCCTTTAGTAAATATTCAATTTCTTCTGGCAGCTCAATGTGTTCCTCTATAAGTGAAAATTCTTTTTTCCTCTTCATCCTCTTGGGAATAATTAGAGTTTCCCAGTTCATAAAATTCAAACGAGTTATAAGTAATAATGAAATTAGCTTCAATAAAATAAAATGAGATTGAGTTCAAGAATGTATCATGTTTTTGAGGTGGTTTATATTGAATCTATTCATCGATGGAATGTTCATCTTAGAGTTGATTATTTATGGATGACGGTAGGTTTTCTTGCTCCTCTACCTTAGGTTTAGCCTCAGCTTTATGGATGTCCTCAATGAAATAAAGAAAGAATAGTGAAACTTATTTCTTGTCCTTGAATTTTTGTAAGTGAATACAGACTTCATCGATCATGTTCATCAAAACATGGGGTGAGATCCATGTATCGTGGATTCTTTTCTACTATTTTAAGATTATCATAAGAGAATCACCTCTTCATTGGTGTTACTCCTTTGTATAATCAATTTCTTGTTCTTTAACCTCAAAGTAACCTTCCCATGCTTAATAATTTGAATTTCAATACACAATAGAAAAAGGGGGTTTTGTGTTTTTAATATAGAAAATAATTTTTTTTAAAAATAAAAATTTAAAAAAAGTGACTGAAATGACTATTTATCTCCCTAACAATGGTTCCAATTTTGACGTACGTCTTTTAGAGAGAATGAAAAATGTTAATTTATATTTCAAATTCATCATAAAGGATGACAAGGGTTTCCTCACTTGAGGAGCATTGAAATCGGTTCAATCAACTATTCTAATTAATCTAATCTATTTTTTTTGTTTTGTTTTATTATTTTGGAAGATATTGGATTTGAGGTTTTCAGTAAATGTGGAATTAAAATAATGAAATTCAGAATTTAAATCTAAATGAAGATATGAAGAAAATGAAATTAGGGTAAAGAGTACTTGATCCTAGGGCTGGATAACATGGGTCGATTCATTATTTATTTATTGTTTACATTAAATTTGATAATTCATTTGGTGAAACCTCATTAATGATTTATTTATTTATTTATTTATTTATTGAGTGTGTGATTTTAGCATGCCTCTAACACACCAATCCACACCTCCTCCAACAGTAAAATAGTATAAAACCTTAACTAATAATGCCTTTCCTAAATGATCTAGCTCAAAAATATGTTATTTCATCCCTTTAATAAACCCAAATACACCATATTAATGGTTTTCTTGAGATAAGGCAGGGAAAAATATTTAATCAAATAAAAGAAATGGAATTCAATATAATTTTGTGGAAAACGACCACCACACCCATGCCAAACTCTCGAAAACACCACAAATAGATTTAAAACATTTTGAATTGAAGTGTAATAAAAAATATCACCATGAAACCTTACCCAAGTCCAAGTCTCAAGTTAGTCATTTTCCATTTCCAAGTGAATGGAGATCATGATGAATAAACGGAAGAGAGATAATGGGAATAGGGTTGGAAGAAAATGAGAGATGAAAGTAGAAAAGGAAACACTTTAATAAAAATATGAATGAAAGATACATGGGAAATTAAAACTAAAATTAAAAAAAGAAAATATAAATAAAAAATATCCCTAGGCCTCCTCTCCTTAGTGTCTTGAATAGAATGAGATATATTGGAATGATTTAGGAAGGGAAATATCTCCTCATTTTATAACACAGATTTCCCCTTGAAAATGCACTTCACATTAGACCTAATAAATATAAGATTAACACATAATATCCTAAATGAAAGTTCTTCCCCATTTTCTATTGCAAATACCCTCAAAATTATTTCATATTATTGTTTATGTATCGAATGTTATGGCTATTTCACTATGAGAATTTAATTTTTCCATAGAGCCTCTCAGTATTCCACATAACCGGATTACAATGCTTTAATGGACTTCCGAAAGGCTGCCTCACCTGTTTCCTACTTAAGAAATGTTGTTAATAAGATCTCTAAAATTATCCATGTATAATTTATGCTTCATTGGGTCATCCAAAGTTGAAATTTAAGCTTCTATTTAAAACATTCCATATCTATGAAAAGTTTTAGAGTCTTGTGTTGTGAGTTGATTTTGGGCCACCGATTGTTGGATTGATATTTTGATCCAGAAAGATGAAATGTATTCCAAGATGTATAAGATACTTAAGAAAAGTAATTTTACAATTTAAATTTTTTAAGAAATAGTTATGGATCAAATACATAATAAAAATAAAATATTTAAATACCAATTTTTTTTTCATTTTTACAATTAGGCTGAAATTTCCAAAAAACTAAAAAAATGTGACAATTTCTAATAAAATAACACTTTGGTGGGTCTAAAAATATTTAAATTTGATGTAAAATTATGAAAAATATTCGTTCTTTCAGTACCACTCTAGTAGTCGATAGAGAATACATGCCAAACCCAGGTAGAGGGTGACACTCTAGTAGTCCATAGAGGACCAATTCACTTCCCAACAAGAGGATTCCACTGTAGCATTCGAGGATCCAATCCCTAATGTAATAGGAGGTTACCACTAGGATTGAAGATAGAGGAACCATGACATTACCAACAATTTAGTGCCACATGGTGGATAATTATAGGACAGAAGACATGCTCAGTAGGATGGTTCCACTATAAGAGTAGATAAAGGACCCATTATTTGTCCCAATTATGGGTTCCAAACTATATATAGGTAGAATAACCATGAACTATCCTAGTAAGAGTGTTCCACTATAGTGTCTAGTGATCCTTGTTGATCACTTCCATCATTGATCATTTAATATAGAAGAATCACACTCAAATAATCTCTTGTCATATTTTAAAGGCCACTACTGAGTCCACCATCACATCCAATATACAAAAACACTCAGGATATGCTATGATCGGGAAAAAATTATAGTCAAAATGAAAGATATACAATTTTTTGAATTTTCTTCAAAAGGAATGAAGGGGTATATGGCATGTAAGGGGACTCACAAGACATGTGGTCACACTTCTTTTCTTGGATGTGTCCCTTCCAGTATATTTCTCACTACTCATATTGTACTAAAAAAAATTTAGGTGGAATAAATGTTATGATTCAGCCACCTGGGGTCCTAGTCTTACTCCCTTTTCGTGTCTATATAATACTTCCCATGTTAGATTACTTTAGTACATGACCTTTACTTCAGCATGGAGACCTGTTAGTGTGATTTTTCACATGGATTATCCACCTAAGAAGGATCATAGGGTGTGTGAACTAGTCACAAACTGCGTGATCCTTAACGTTCCCAAAATCCTATCACTACAACCATAATAGTACTACATGATGTGTGTTCATCCATGTCCACATTTGGTAGTTTTAATTTTTATTTAATGTTATATAAATGATCGTGCATTCCATATCTGTGTCAAAAAATTTTATATCTCACCTACAAGAATCCTGAAATTTATGGATCATGCCTCCTTGAATTATTCTAACCATCAAGTGGCAGGAAATCTGGTTCCAATTCATCAACTGGGATTTCCAGATGCCCTGTGTGCTTTGTTCATTGCCTCTACCTCTCCTTCAATGTATTGGATCCTATGTCTAGGAAAATATCAACCGTTATTGTATGATTCATCATTTTCATTATTCAATTACCAAAATTTTCAACTTGCTTGAATTTTATGTGTTTTTAAGGGTCCAATCAAGCTTGATCCTACCCAGAAACATCGAATCGATACCCTATTGGTCAATCAGAAAAAAAATCAAAAATAATTTAGGGGGAAAAGAATTATAAAAAACTGAAATAATATTTTTTCTGATATTTCATTCCCAATTCATACAATTGAGTATATTTGGGTGAGAAATCATGGTGTAATTGCTAAAAATTGAATAAATAAATTGAATAAAAAGTTTAAATATGGTACTAAAGCACATAAGATTGTTTATAATTGGTGCAGATAAAAGAAAATAAGATGATAATGATCAAAAGTTTAATAAATTGGGGTTGAACCACAAACTATGGATTCCTACCTAGTTTTGGATCATTTTTCAATGAATAATATACTAACCAATGGATAAGAAGTCTTTTCATTCACAACATCGCGATCTGATTCGATCTAGAGTTTCAACATCATCTAATTTCAATTTTCTAACATGAGGTTGAATGAAAATACTCCTGATGATCATAGGGTTATGTGGTTAAACCTGACCATCCTACTATAATAGTGTATTGGTGGGGAAAATAATTAGGTTAATTAAATTAAATAAACAAATTTAATTATTTATTTAACTTAACATACCCATCAATAAAAAATTTTGTCTGAACGACCTACGTAGAACTATTTAAGGTCACACCTTGGGAAAACTTCATGTTCCAGACTAAACTGTGGTATAATATTCATCATATGAGATTAGAATTAAGTGTTATCCAATTTTTTAAGAAAAATACCATGCATAATATATATATATATATATTTCATTTTTATAAAATTAATTCTGAGAACACCGGGCTTCATAATTGCACACCATCTTAATGTCTGACACCGAAAATATATCTAGAAACATTTCAATGTCATTAAAAGAAAAAATAGGGTCTCTTAATCATTATCTACTACAATATTTTAATATATGAAGATAAAAACAAGAAAACGAGGTTGGGATACAAGGCCCAAGTATGGCTCTCCTACTCCCAGGAACACTCCTACAAATTCACACGCTAACATAAAACATGGACTAAGTGGATTGTCTATCTATGAAGGGTCCTCTCCTACTGAACCACAATCACAACTGGGTGCTACAAAAAAGTGGATCCTTCATTGATGTCTAGATCACCCCAGTCAATAAGGTGTGTGGGTTCATACACATACCTACTCATCTGAAACACATAGAAGATATCATGAACAAAATACATTTGTGGGCGACAGGGTGAGGCCATAAGAATCATCTCAACCCTCTACAATATGTATAATGGACCAATGAACCTCATGGATATCTTTCCTCCCAAGCTGATCCTCTAAAATCCTCATCATCGAGAGAATCTCATGAAAATGTGGTCTCCATGCATGAACCCCAAGGGCCTATGATATCGATCAACAAAAGATTTATGCCAATACTACGCTGTCCTCATCCACTCATAGATGAAATGAACCTTCTTTGTCATCACCTACACCATATCTACACCAAGTATACAGGCCTTTATGATCAATATCCAACACAATGATGACTTGTAGGGTCTCCCATAAGGTGCCAAAAAAGGTGCCATGATGAGAGTAGTTTGGTATCTATTGTTGTGTGTAAACTCTACCAAGGGAATGTGATCCTACTACTTTCATTAAAAGGCTTACATGAAATCGGTTAACATATCCTTAAACACCATGATAGGGTACTTAGTCTTCCTATTTGTGTAGGGGTTGAAGCTTATACTCATCCTTATCTAGCTCCCAAATTTCTCCTATGGGCCCCACCACATTCAAGATGTGAAGCCTTCACCATGATAATAGAAAATAATTAGTGGTCTCTCTAGATGGAGAAACAAATCCCATACAAACATCTGATCCAAAATCCCCCCTGAACATTGATCCCTGATTGTAAAGAAGTGCACTGACTTCATGAGTCTGTCAACTATCACCCAGATTACATCATGTCCATTCTCTGTTTATGGAATCCCTATCACAAAGCCTATGTATATTCAATCCTATTTCTACTATAGGATCTCCTGGGTAAACAACAACCCTAATGGAACCTGGTTCTTATCTTTGACATACTGACTAGTGAGGTATAAAGAGACATATACATCCATGATCCATCTAATTTTATCCCACCAGAACTGCTATTGAAGGTCATTGTACATATTCCACACACTAGGATGTACAACCAAAAGTGAAGTGTTTAACTCAATCATCACCTCCTCTCACATCATGACTGGGACCACCATCTATCCCTAGAAAAGGTTGAAATGATTCCCTCCTTCAGAAAATCCATGTGATGACTCTCCTAACGATATGTGGTCACACAAGACCTCATAGTCCTTACCTCCCAAATGGGAATCTATCACATGCTTGAGATGTGTAAGAGTCAATACCATCAACAAATGAAAAGCTATACCCTCCTACTCCACCAGGGTTAGCTGCACGAAATCTAACTACTTATAATCCTCCTACACCAAATGAGTTTGGTATTTCCTACTAAGGTCATTTTCTATCATGTTTCCCTTCCTAGGATTATAGATTATCTCAATGTAATTTTCCTATAGGAAAAAAAAACCTTTATCTCTGTTTCATGTTTCTATTCATAAATACATACCTGCAATTCTAGTGGTCTGAGTAAACCACAAAGCACTCTCCTAGAATATTTTGACTTGATATACTAAATGAAAAGTCTACTACTAACATCTTTGGATCATGAGGAATGTAATTATTCTCATGGGGAATTGAATTCCTCAACAGATATGTGATTACATCCTATATCTGCGTATAAACCCAACCGATCCCATTTCTAGAAGAATTGAAATACACTGCATACTCCACACCCCTATTGTATTATCAAAATAAAAGCACCTATCAACCCTAGCCTCAACTCCTCGAGGGATATCTTCCACTATTTAGTATAAGTAAATGGATACCCATTCCGCATCTGGGTAGTCAAAGGGGTTGTAATTTTGGATAATTATATAATAATCCTCCTATATTACCCTTCCAATATAATAAAACTTTTCATCTTTAACACATTCTTAGGTGTCTCCAAAGAAAGAACTACATATATCTTCACTAAGTCCATGTATAAAAGATTTTTATCTGTGAAATTCTCTAGGAGGTGAACCTAATGAATGCATAACTATTACTTAGGGAGTTTACCATAAATATAGTGCTCCCAAAGAAAATGTAAGACCATATAAGGTGCCCTACAATATCCTCCTATAACATAAATTTTTTTGAGTATGTCATCTATTAATACAACTAGAAACTAGTCCAAGTACGGCTAGAAGAATTGGTTCATAAAATCAATAAAAATGGTGAGGTAATTCATCACACCAATGTGAATAACAATGAACTCACATTGTCCATTACAATATTGGAATGAAAGCTTCTTAATATCAGCCTCACAAACTCACAACTGGTGGTATCCAAACATGAGATTGATATTTATAAACCAAATCACATCTCTCAACTGATCAAAGATGTCATCAATATTAAATATGGGGTACTTTATCGTTATCTTGTCATGGTTTGGGTGATGAAAATCCACAAAAATCCACAATCTCCCATTTTCATTTTTTAGAAACAACACTGGAGAAACCCATGGGGACACATTGGGCCTAATGGATCCCATCCCTCAAACTTCCTCCAATTACAATCACAACCACCAAATCTCGGTAGTAGCAATTACATACTCCTAATAAGATATTTGAGTATTCCGAGGATAGAATCTTATACAAAAACTCATCTTCAACCATGAAGGTATTACCAAAACAACCAAAGGGAATACATTAATACAATCTTACATGACTAAAGGAATCCATATTTCTGGGGAGCTCAATACACCAAGGGATAAACTTTCCTAATGATTGGTAATGGGTTTCAAACTTCTGATAAACAATTACACTCTCCCTACCATGATATCTCTCTCACCCATAAAGGAGAATATCATCCCATTAGTGTGATGGCATCTAACTTGTATATAGTGTGAGCCAATTTGGGCTTGGACTATGTAAAACCAATAAATTCCCATGTTGAAATCAGAGGTTTCTATCATGATGCCAAAAGTTACCACATAAACCACTCCCCTCCAATCTATAGATAACACTTCCAAAAAAAAATATAGAATAAGAGTTCTTAGTAAGAACCTCAAGATAATTCTTCTAGGTTAAGCATCTACTGGGAGCTACAGATCTCAAACCAAGATTATATATGTGAAATAATGACTACCTACTATGTCTACTAATACAGAGGAAAGAGTAGAATAATATTAGATCTCACCTCTAATCATCTCATGTGTCATTGGGTTGTAAGCCTCCACAGTCCACAACTATCCACAACCATGAATTCTAGCTCTGTGATCCTGAAATGGGACACCTGGTGGTTGTGGTGGAAGGATATCAAATCTCTATCCACATCCAACAACTCGTCCCCCTG
This sequence comes from Viscum album, assembly GCA_963277665.1. Taxonomy (NCBI): domain Eukaryota; kingdom Viridiplantae; phylum Streptophyta; class Magnoliopsida; order Santalales; family Viscaceae; genus Viscum; species Viscum album. The sequence continues at coordinate 1,538,482,421 of OY728135.1, read as the reverse complement.
AAGTTCCACCTTCCCCTCTTTATGCTCCACCTATTTGTTGGCCTCACTAACCTTACCTCGAAGATCATTGATCTTGATGATTCCTCTACCATGGAGGTATATCATCCATATTCTTATGCTCCTTAGCATGTCAGGTAAGATAGTCACATGCAATGTGACCTCTCCCATCAGATGAATAACACAACATATCTATTAGAAGACCTGGTCCTCTATGTTGTCCCTAACCAAATGGCTGATCCTGATCATGGGAATATTTCCTACATTGATATCCTATCATATGGATTTTTCTAGTTGATATTGACGAATCAACCCTGTGATTCCCACTACCAATACTAGATTCCTGGAATTCCTCTGATCGGAAGATCTCCGTCAATAGATCCAACTATAACGCCACGATATTAGTGAGAATACATAAGGGGACTACACTGGTAAAAACATCTTTGCTAAAAAATTCATGCTCAAAAGTATCCATCTTGAAAAATATAAAGGGAGTACCATGGAAGGTCTGTGAACCTCACCGGGTACTCATCCATAGTCATCCTTACCAATTATGACTTTATAATATTCTGAGTCTGAATTGCGAACAAATAGGAGGGGTAATACTCCTTAGAAAACAACAGTTAGATGTCAGACCCCAAGAGTGTCAAATATTCATGCGTCTGTGTAATAAGACTCTACTAGTTCCCTACTACTCCATGGAAAAGGATAGCTACTAGTGCAACCACCTGATCCTTCGGTGTCTAGATAAGACTCTAAACACAGACAACTAGCTATTGACACTCCTCCATTTTCTGGGGATTTGGTTAACCATGGAACCTTAGAAGCCTCGAGCACTGGAACTCAGAGAGTGTGATATGATTTCAGGAATCCTCAGTATGCTACGATAATACAATATTCAACTCAATTGGTTGCTGTGATTCAACTTGTCCACCAAGATGAAGGATCTTGAAGGATGAAATATGAATTGAGGCCTCATCACTTACCATATTATCATCCTGATTTGGTGTTGGTAACTTGAAAGGATTTCCTCACGGAGGCATACAAACAATTTTTTCATGATTCACCATGTCCAGATGAACACACACATAATGATATATATATATATATATATATATATATATATATATATAATGGAAAGCTGACTCAGGAAGGATAGTCTAAGAATCAATATTATATGATGCATGTAACATTTTATCCATGCAACCATTTTCTTAGTATACCGAGTCGAAAAACTAGTAATCATGGTCATAATGAATGGATATTTTGGCTACCACACAAACACTGGGTTCACTGGTCTAAGAACCACACTCGAGACAATTTGACACTACCAACCTAAATTCAAACCAAGTCCTCAAAAGGAGAGTACTACAAACACAATACCTAGAATCAAAACACCTCTGATACTAATTTATCATGAAACAAACAAAAGGGGCTCGAGCTAAAAATAACCCAAGTCCAACTCCATAGTTCATGCCTTGGAAATTAACAGAAAATATTATATCTAAAATGGGAGTCCCTTTCTTAATATACCATTATGCACACACCCAACCATCCCAATTAATAAGTGTATATGATTAATAATAAAAATATGATATATCTAGAGAATAACCATGAATATAAAAACATCTTTGGTGTATAAGAGTATAATAGTGTAAACTGAAATGTATAGGGGAAAAATACGTTCCCAAATAGAAATATGTCTCAACCTAAAAAAATTTGAAAGTAAAATTATGAGAGAGCCCATCTTCTGATCTCCAAAATCTGTCCTCCATATGTGGTGAAATGCACAAGGTATCCCTATGCTCCTCTATAGTAACCATCGACCCGTCCATCATCTATATAAGACACATCATGTGCGGGAAACGAGCACACATGGATGATTATATACATACCTAGTTGGACACCCTAAAAGATGAAGGGGGAGTAGTAAGAGACACAATAGGAATATACTCTATAAAACTCAATCCAAAGTAAGAGAGTAAATAGAATCAAAAAACATGGACACAAACACACACACACACACATATTCTCAAACCAAAGAATCCCAAATGTGATGGAAAGGGGATATCAATCTCATAAGCTAGCCCATGAAGGACTACTAATAGTTCCATAAGTCCATAAATGATGTTCAACATATCACATGTCAGTATGAAGAGAAATCCAAGTAAAGAAAAACCTCACAACTATTCCTTATAGTTGAGGGGCACAATATAAAGGTATAAGACCCATACCCTAATAAAACTGGAGGGTTTCACTCAGGTTGTAGATAGAGGAAATTTTCAATAACCAGTACGAGGGTGAAATTCTTGTAAATATATTGAAGACCTATGACCATTCACAATAGGAGGATGAAACTAAATTAAACAAAAGAGGACACATGGCCAGTCCAACTGGAGGGTTCCACTCTAATAGCTGGTAGAAGACTCATACCCAGCCTAGCAGGAGGGTTCCACTATAGTATTTTGTAAAGGAACCATGATCAACACAACTGGAGGGTTCTACTAAAGTGGTCGAGGACCTATGCCCAGATAAAACATGCATGTTCTACTTAGATAGAAGATAGAGGATCCATGTTGTCCCAACTGTAGTGTGACCCTCGGTGGATAGGTATCTAACCCACGCCCTACCCAGCAGGAGGGTTCCACTTTGTGAGGAGATAGAGGACACATTACCTATCCTGCTAGATTATGCCACTCCATAGATATGTCATGTACCCATTCCCTATCCTAGTAGGAGGGTTCCACTATAGTGTCTATTGATCATATTCGACCGTTTCCATCCAAAAACACCCCTTAAAGAAGATTCAAACTCATAAAATCTCCCATCATATCTAAAATTCCACGATAGAATCCACCTTTGCATTCTATACCAAAAACCAATCAGGATAGGCTACTTGTGAGACAAACTCCAAGTCCAAATGAAATAGATATGAGTGGGAGAAATTTCCTAAAATAGAGAAAAGGGTTTCACGGTGTGTAAGGGGATCACAAAATGTGTGGTCCAACTTTTATTTCTAGCCGTGTCCTAGCCATTTCACGTCTCACTACTTATGTATCACTACATGTCATATTAGTGGAATACATGTTGTGTTTGAACACTCTAGGGTTCTTCCTGTGTATCTAGGACATGTTTTTATAAAACATCCCGTATCGTTGTATTTTGGTTTAGGATGTGTCCTTACGAATAGAGAGATTCTAGTGTGTTATATCACACAGACATTACAGTCAAGTATTTTCACCAAGAATGTGACCCAATCACATGGAATGTGATCCTTAACTTTCCCAAAAACCTATTATCGCAACCACATGGGCACTAGACAGTGTGTGTTCATCCATGTACACACTGTGTGGTCAGTATTTTTCTAGAAAGGTAGATCAAAGCCCATGCATTCCATATAAGAATCCAAATATTTGTAACTCACCTCTAAGACTCCTGAAATTGGTATATCTTGCTTCCATTTTCCATTCTTGGACATTCAATGGTTAGAAATAATATTCCAATTCATCCATGGAGATTTACACATGCCCTGAATGTCTCTTTCATCACATGTTAAGTATTATCATTAACATGGATCCTAGATCCCCAAAATTATAACTTATTATTCCAATATTTTTCGATGCTCATCCTTGATTCACCAAAGAATTCATTGCACATGAATCCTCTATGATTATGGGGGCCCTAACGGGATCTATCCCAAAAGGAAACATCGAACTGATACCCTGTAGCTCAATTAGTGATGAACATCAAGAACAAAGGGGAAAAGAACATGAAATAAATGTACAAAAATACATTGGCCAAATTCTATTTTCCAATGTCTTCAGGACACCGTAAGGTCTTTGGGGCACCTAAAACTGTGCTCAACAACAAGGTAGAATATACAAGGAGCAGACTCCAGATGAGGATTCGGAGTAGGTGCATTCACCAGATCTTAATCTTAAGCGGATTTGTCAAAAATATATGGTAATGGATTTTCTATCGGGATAAGCTTATGCTTGCATGGAAAGCCAAGCCAAACTTTCCATGTGAAGGTGGAGAGATGACATCACAATGAAAGAAGATGCAGAGGAGATATTCCGTGTAGTTATAGCTTGTATAATTCCTATGACCTAAGGGTCATTTCATTTTTATGACTATAGGCCTTGCAAGGGTTACCCCTTATCCTTTGAAAGTGGGTTATAAAAAATGAATAAAAACGGCCTTCGATTGGATATTTCAGTGAGAAATCATAGAGAAACAACTAAAAATTGAATTAATAATTTTAATTTAGTACTCAGGTGGATGGAATAGTCACAATTGATGCATATCAAAGATAAGAAGATGAAAATGATCAGTAGTTTAATAAATTCAGGTAGAAACCACAAATTGATGAGTCTTTTATGGTTTTGGATCCTTTATTGATGAAGAACATGCATGGCAATGAAGAAGTAGATTTGTTTCAATCACAACATCATGATCTTCCTTGATCTGAAGTCTTGACATTATTTGATTCTGATTCTAAAATGAGAGGTAGAGGGAAAATCATTCTGATGATCCCAGGTTTATGAGGCTAATCTTGGTATTCCTTACATAACAATTTATTTATTGTAAAAATAATTAGTTTAATAAAATTAAATAAATAAATTTTATTATCTATTTTACTTAACACACCATATCATGACCTCTTTTGTCCAAACACCCATAAATAATCTATTTTGGGTCACACCTTGTGTAAATATCACATTCTATACTCTGCCTTTTTCTCAGATTTCAGATTTTAGATTCTATTTATGGGTTATCTCATATTTTTAAGAAACCATTTGCACATAATATAAAATAATTTTAATATTTTTATATAATTAAATCTAGGCACACCCGGCCTCAGAATCACACAACATATCTTCTATAGACTCTAAAAATATATCTTGAAATATTTCAAAGTATTACGAAGAATAAAGTATATCTACATGACCATTTAGTGGAAGATCTGTTATGGGAGTCCATAATGATAAAATTTCTAATTTTTTTTTATTTTTCCAAAGTTTTAAATATTATATATCTTATAATGACTAATATTTAATCTATTAAATTACCGGTGATATTTAAACTTCTTGAGATGAATGAAATAAAGAAACTATTTATATACATTATGGAAACCAAATAGAGAAATTTCAGGGAAAATTGAAATTTATATTATCTTTTTTGGAGTAAATAGAATCAAAATCCATGCATTAAGTGTGTTTTTCTAGAGAGAAAAAGGAAATGTTTATTTCTAAATAGAGGGATGAAGCCTTTATGGTATTTAATTTTTTTAAAAATATATTAGATAAATTAATTTCAATTACTTAAGAATTTATTGATTTTTTATTTTGTAATAGGACTCTAGGATAGCTCACCATGAGATATAGTCCTAGAATCTATATCCAGATATATTCTTATGTGGGGGAAATCATTCATTAGAGTAGTAAATAATCATTGAAAACTTTCTTGAATTAAGAGACAAGTTAAAAAGAGGATCCAATTAGGTTTAATTGGGAAATCTATATAATCCCACTAATAATGAAAAATTGAAAAGGGTGTGGATTATAGAAAGGGTATGCCTATTACTGATCCAACAAAATAATTAGCTGATAAGATTATACGTATTTTTTATTTTTCATCAATATTACTATTTTTTATATTGACACCTATAATATAAAATTTGAATATATTATCTATGGATGGGTCCCACCATTGGTGGTGGGGTGGTAAGGGCTTGGGGGGGGGGGGTGAGGGGAAGGTCGAGGGGTCAAGTCCCCGGGCTTGCGATTTACATGTAATTTTCTTCCTTATGTGTTTTCTGCTTTCACGGTTGTACCAAAAATTTATATATATGGATGGAATTTAAGAGCAAGAAACATAAGGGACCTTTATCACTAAGGGAAGGATGAATATTATTACAACTACTTTAGTTAAGATGGAACACCCGGTCCATGTCAAAGGATATAATGAGGGTATCAATATTAGAAATGTTTTTGGCAACTTTAGTATGACATTGAGGGAGGAGGAATACAAGGGAGAATTGAATTACTTTAAGGGTGATCAGTGATAGTTGAATGGGTTGATAGATTATAGAATTAAATAATCTATACATTCTATGTTTACAAAAATGGTGGGAGAGATATAGCTTGCATACCCTGCTTACCAAAATCCTCCAACACCTCATTCAGAACTGAACATTTAATAAGTGTTTCAAGCTAGGGACCCCAATATATATATATATATATATATATATATTAGAGTATAGGGAATTTTATATCACCTAGGGTATTGTGTAAATCCTCAGTTCATGAATCTTGGCCAGTTAAGGGTTGGAATAAATGATATTATTGGCCAAATTTCTCCAATGAACCTACCTATTGAGGAGGGGACTATAATTATATAGAGTATTAGTAATTATTTTTTTACACTGGATATTTATTCATTATCATTGGTTAACATATGGGTATTTTTTTCATTTTTTATTTATCATTAAATTAATTTTACTAATAATTTTTTATTACAGTTACCTTAAATAATATTCTTTGAAATCGATGGAATCATTGGAATGGAAATGAAAAATTTAGGAACCAATACCTTCATATACTACCCATAATTTGGATTGGATAAAAAAGTTAACTTACATTTGTTCTATACTAGATAATTATTATACAACATCGGATTACTTTTGATATTTTTATATTATATTATAAATAAAATATATTTAAAAATGAAAACATGGATGTTGTAAAGGGTTTGGATTTCATTGTACCCATATTAAAATTATTCTCTATATAAGTAAATATCAATTATAAATTTCTCTTCCTAATGTAATCATACGAAATATAGAGATAATTTATTACTTTTATAATTTTTTATCTCCACACTATTTTTATACAATATGTTTTTTTTGTTTATTGTTTTATGGATCCATAATTCATTTTAATAGCTATGTAATACCTGAACTAACCTGACCAAATTCAATATATATCGGTAAGTTTAAAAAATATGCGTATTTTGTTTCAGTGTTTCAATAACTTGACAGCTAATAACACATATATAATTATAGAGCATCAATAATTATACTCTTATAAATGTTTAATTTTTTATATTTTAGTGGTCATTTTATGTCATGCATATTTCTACCAAATGAATCCTGGTCATATTTGTTATGCACATATTTCAGTGGTGTTAAATTTTTTTAAAATGCAGATAAATGAGCAAGTCTTAATATATTATTTACTTTTTTGGATCTTAATAATTTAATTTTACATATGTTTTGATAATTAATAATTGAAATTAAAATAGGACATATAAATATTTCAATAGGACTTACATTTCAAAAATATACCCACATAAATAGAACATGTGAAAGTTATGGTAGATAACTTTTATATTAGTGAATAATTTTTACCCTAACATATGAAGTGTTTTTCTTTTAAAATTTGTGGTTCATATACACTGTGTAATCATAAAAAAGGGGATGTTGAATGTGGGTGTTTGGTTTTATAATTCATTTATGAGATGATCCTGACTATAAAAACAATAGATTTTAAATAATTGTTTTTCAGTACAACACTTATAATTTAAGCATATATGATGTATTCATAATTCATAACACATGATATTTTTGTATATTATTGATGAAGATTCACTATATATTCCAAATTACTTGAAAAAAAGTAATTTTTTTTTTCATATTTTATAATTTTTAATAATGTGTAAATGTAGTTTCATTAATGTGTATAATAACTTTAAAATATTTTGAAAAATTTATCAATGAAAATTTATCATGTAGTTTTTGTTATTGTACCAATCATTGCTACTATGATACTATGATACTATGAAACATGTCTATATTTTTTTTAATTTTATTAATACAAATTAGTAATATTCAATGTTAATATTACGAAAAATTTACATTGAGCCCCATCAAATGAAATTTCAACATCAGTTTTTCCAAAAAATGACATTGAAAGGTAGTTTACACATTTTATTGTAAATAAACAAGTGAAATCATGTATGAAGACTTTTCATTTTGGTTTTCTTAGAAAACTATATTTAAATACTTCTGATATGTCATATTTTCAAGATATTTAGATGTAGGTTAATAAAACAAAGAAAAAAATCTGTTTACATCATTGACATTAAAACCTCTTTTCAAACAATTTTAAAAGCCCAAACAAAATTTTAGATATTTTTTTCACTACTGGACATATAAAGATATTATGTATCTAAATAAATGAATCATACTCATGTTAACATTAAAATTTCATCATATCCTATAGTTATCTATGATGAAAATCATTTTGGGGTAACTCAATGTGATACTTTGAGCGGTAAAATATAATTTCACTTCATGAGATTCGTATCAATATATACATATATGCATTCAACGTGAAAGAATAATAAATTTCATTTTAATTTGTTTATAGTCATTAAAAATTTTATATGATATACTACATAATCAGCCTTATTGTTTTATAATATTAAAGGGTTTTTTCAGATTCATTACATCTATATGAAATTCATACCACATTACTTTTTGACCACCCATTTAAACCCTCTCATTAAACTCTTTAGTGAGTAAAATCTATGGTGACACCTCAACCCTGCAGTCTTTGATCTCATTCTTAATACAAATTCTCTGCATACTGACAATGATTCCGACTGAAGAAATTCCAAATTAAACATCCCCAATTACAAGGTCAATTAAAAATATTGAGTCACTGTATATCATGAATAATTTATAGGTTTAGAGATTTATAGTGCTGCGAAATACTTTGATAAAGTAAAAATCCATACTTTCTTATCCCATAGAAAATTTTTCATTAATTCATGGTTTTAATTATTCCATAGTAATTATTCAACATCTCCCACAAATTTCCTTACACAAGACACCATTGTAAAAATATCGTACATGATATCATTATTCCTACCTAGGGGAAATAAAAAAAATAAGAAGGGTGAGATCAGATACCTAGTATGGGAAATCATACAATGATAGATTCCATATAATAAACAAAAAATAAATAATATAAAATTAATAAATGATAATTAAATAATTCCATAAAACTAATCATGTGATATTAAATAAAATCTATGAATGAATATATAAAATATCATATAGGCAATAATAAAAAATTTCATAGTGTTAGGATGCATAATTTTGGACATCAAAAATGTTTATGTCAAGGACTCATGGTACAGAATTATAAATAATTATGAAAATATACACATAACACCCAAGAAGAATTGTGTCATGGGATCTTTCGATTCATTGGGGGAATATCAATTATTGAGACCAACCATTACTTAATAAGTCCAATTGATTCATAATACAAAATAAATTAATAATAATTCAACACAAAATCCATATGTATTAGTAATAAACAATCATATTGGAAAATAATCATAAAAAATGTCTATATTTTACCATCATTTATTTAACCCACATTATTAGTAATTAATAATCCATATATAACTTACAAGTATTTTAATATTCACTATTTAACCAATCAATAAATAGACATCTTTCTGGATAAACACCCACAATCAAATTTATAAAAAATGGTTTGTTTACATCATATAGAGTAATGAGTATATGAATATGAAAATAACAGAAATGATTTCGAATAAAAATATGATAATAAAGAACATGAATAAGAATTAGACCAATAATTCATCTAAAATAAAGTAATTACATTAAATTCAAGTATGTTGGAAAATAGGGAACAAAATATAAGAAATTATCTTAATTTTATTTCCATTGAAATAATTTTGTAACATTTATAAAAAAATATTGATAACGTCACATTGAAAAGTCTTTTCCTGAGATTTCAGGAATAAATTTATTTTTTTATAAAATAATTTACAATAATGTAACATTAAATATATTCTTTTCCTACTTAATTAAAGTTGGAGTTAAAGATAAAAATACATATAAGTGAAATGAAATTAATTTTAAAATCTTTCAATAAAATTATACCATTTATTTTGAAAAAAATTATAGAATAATTAGAATATGTATTAATATTGAAAACCAAAAAAAATTATAAATGAAGCTAAATCATAAAACAGAGTTATGATGGCTAGAAAATTTTTCCAAGATGAAAAAAATTAAAAATAAATTTTTTCACACTTAAGTAAAGAAATTAATAAATGAATTATTTGGATAACTTTTCAAAATGTTCCTTTTAATCCTTTTAATAAAAAATAAAATTTAATAGAAAATAACGTTGATAAATCATTATGTTATGTAACATAACATTTTTCAAAACAAAATAAAAATTTTTTGATATAGAAGTGAATGTTTTCCAACAAAAAAAGAGAAATAATTTCAAATTTTATGATTAAATTTATTATAGTGATTTTGAATAATAAAAGGTAAAATGGAAAAAATACTTGAAAAATAAAAAATAATTAAATTATAATAATATTTATTGTTTAAGAGATAAATATCATATGATTCCCCAAAATAAAATTCAAGCACAAACAATCTTGATAAAATAAAATATTGAAACATAAACCCTTACAAATTTAGTGACTTTCAAATCAAATTCCATTGAATGTTAAATAATTATATGGTTATGTAAATAATAGGAATTATATAAAATGTTATATAAAAATATTTTACTTGTTCATAATGTACACCATATAAAATAAAACATGGTCTGCAATATGAAATATGTCACAAGGAATTGAAAATGAGGCTAAAAACCCATACATGTTTTATAATAGTTGTATCAAAACCTCTTGAAAAAGATTAAATTTAATGTTAATTTAATTAACATTATTAAATATTAGATGATGATATAATATTTTAAATTTGAATCATATAGACCATATAATAGAAACAATTACGTAATTGAAATCATGTCTCAAAGAAAGAAGTATCATATATGAAACACTTATGAAAATTTAAAAAACATGAAATAAGAATACATCAATAAAATAATTATGTAAAAAGTTTTAAATGCACGTTAAACAAGTGAAAATAATTAATAAGCATTAATAGGTAAAAAATTCATAATCTTGTCATAATATAGTCAATGATGAAGTGATATAAATCCATAAAAGGAAATAGTGTTAAAAAACCAAATTACCGCAGATATTCACTTGGTCGAAAACATTATAAGATCATATATAATAAATTAATAATTATTATATATCTATAATATAACTGTATTCATACTTATACCACTATATATGATACCATAAAAATTTATTATTATCCACTTAATAGTAATTCTATGTTTAATCACTATTTTTTGATAGCTGTTCTGTTTTCTATGGATATTCTAATTTAACATTTCTAATCCTTGGATGTTGATCATGGATTCTAAAAATATAAAAGATTAATTAATATAAAAAGTATAAGTTTGATATATTTCTTGAGTTTGATAATCACTTTATGGATTTTATGTTAATATTTTGTAAGGAACTCTTAAAAAAAATTCAATTTTCAATGATTGTTGAATCTAAAAAAATAATTAAATTTATTGTTAAATATGTTTTTAAATTTTACAACTCCATAATTATAAAAAAAATATTACAGTCACTATTATTACATAATATTATTAGTATATAACATTCCTTAATCATTGATTACATTAACATTATAAAAATTATCATGTTGGTGGAAAAACTAATCAATGAAAGATCACATTTTAATAGTTGAATGAATAAAAACATGTGATAAGATCTCATTTACATAATATTAAATATTTTACAAATATTATACTTATTCATGTACAAATGTGATGAAAAAATTAATTATATTACTTCAGGGAGGTGGTGGTCCACATTTATGCGTGAGCGCTGGTTTCATTTTTTCAATTGATGGGATGAACAATATATAAATAATAATATATCCTTATTGGATAAAAAATATATAATAAATACCATATATATTAATTAATTATACCCATATAATCATTTATTTTATATGGTACTGAAGAAAAGGAAAATTTCGCTTCATTGGGGTATTAATCCACACATATGTATGAACAGAGCTTACATTTTCCATTAGATGAAAAGGAGGTAGAGAATGGATGTCAAATTATCATAATTTTTCCAGTATTTTAAAGAAACTTATTTCATTTTTTATGATATTTATAGAATATTTAGAATAAGTTTTGGAAATTTAAATGAATTAAGTTGGTAATAATATATATATATTCGTTGGATAATCTCTTTTAAAAAAATCATAAGTCTTGTTGGATAGGTCTTTTGGGAAGAAATGAACCTCTAAGATGTTTGTAATATATTTTATCAGGTATTTAAGTAGAAATTTATTGAGACATAGTTATCAAGTTGTGTGTTGAAATTGGAAGAGGAGGTTCCCTTTTATAATTTAGGGCAGTTACACCATTGTAAATATTATGAACTTTAAAATATAATAAATATATTTCTCATAGAAAGTGGATGAAATTTAGTAAAATTTAAATATAAGAACATTATAAGGTCTTAATCCACTCAAACAATCAAATTTAGACATGTTTTAGATATATCTAAAGCTAACTTTTTTAATTTAACACACATTAACCCTTTTAACACTTATTGTGGTGACAAACGTTTTAACACAATAACTATTTATTAAAAATGAAAAATGAAACAAGAATTGTGAAAAAAATTTATTATGATGATTCATATATGGAATCCATTTTATAAGATTAAATTTACTGAATTGGTATAAATCTCTATTAATAAAGGTTCACAAAACGTAATAATTTTTTTTAGAGAAATACCATTTTAATTATAAAAATGGTTTTATAAAAAAATAGAGTATAATATTGATTAATCAAGGATTTAATTTTACTATGTTTGTTAAAATGATAATTATTTAACTTTAATAACAAACAAAAACTGAATGAAACCTTGTGAATACTTGTTTAAAATAGAATAATCAAAAATAGTTTTTATTTTTATAAAAAAATTACTTGTATTTTCCAAATCTCAAATATTGATTTATTTTATAAAATAATATTTTAAAATCAATTATATCAATTATTAAATTTTTATTTATTATATAAAATTAATCTAATAAAATTTCAAGTCATTATTATATCTTGAAAATTTCATAAAATGTATTTATTTTGTAAAATAGGTATTCGTTCAATACGCACACAAAAAATCCACTATTTAAAAAAAATATAACCTTAAGATAATTTTTAAAAGTGAAATATCAAATGAATTTAATTTTAAAAATTTAAAATTATAAAATTTAAAAATTAATATTTTACCAGAAAAGTCAAGATATAGAGAAAAAATCATTTATAAAAAATATTTTGAACTTTATGTTCTCTTCATATAAATTTCTAATTAATTGAGTGTTAATATATCAGTTCCCACATTTAAATATTACATATTTTCATAATCATATAAAAAAATATGATCAATTTAATTTATTAAGATAAAATACTGAATACATTAAAAAAATTTATTTTTTAAATATCCAATTTAAGGTGAATAATATCAATCCTGTCATATTAATTTATTTTTTTCTTATCATAAAATATTAATTAATAAAAAACTATAAAATTTAAGTATCATAATAAATTAAAATATTTCTATTCACTAAAATTTTATTTTAATACATCAAACTCATATTTTATTGGCGTTTTTTGTAACGTAAGCTATCGAACATTGTAGTATTTAATTAAGAATTATATATTGAAATTTTAAAGTTAAACATTATTCTCTACATAAATAAATTACAGCATCTCGATTTTAATTTTTTCTCATTAACATGATTGTATCACAACATTCATATAATATTATATATTTATTTTTTCCTAAAAGTAACTTCTATTTTACTATTAGTATACTCAGTATTTGGATATTTAATATTTTTAAAACAATTTATGTACCATTACAAGACTCACAATGAGATTAGAAAGGCATAAATTAATATGTGAGAACAATTTTACACATAAATAATGTTAAATTTATCATTTTTTTATTTGAGGAATCATTTTACCATTAATATAGTGAATATGCGAAAATATTTATACCTGATTGCTTTCCATTCAAGAAGCATTTTTTCCTTCAGTTGTATATAGATTAGTTTTACACCTATATTTAATCACATACTCTAAATTATAAATAACCATGATTATTTTTTTATATCCAAATAACTAATATTAACTTTTAATGGGCCATAAGATCCATAAAAGGGAAGACTAGTTATTCCTCCTATCTTATGTCATTTACTAAAAGTAAATTTTTTTTAGAAAAGTTTAGATAATACTCAATATGAATAGAATTTCATGTGAGTAATTAATATTTTAATATATTAAAATATAGCAACCTCAACCCAAAGGCTCGGAGTCAGTGTCTGCTTTATTAAATTGGCATAAGATTAATGGAATCCCAGCACGAGGGACCCAATAGTTTAAGGGTCTTGGTAAACTAGATACATCCTTGAGTCGTACAATACATATGAATACAAAAATTTATAAAATATTCATTTTTAAGAATAAAGTTATTACTAGTAGAATATCCTTGATTATGAATCATAGTACACTTCATGGATTCCAGATAAAATAAAGGAAAAAAGGGTGAGTTCGAATTCTAATTACATATTCTATAGAACAAAAGCTATCATGCATCAATAAAGAATATTAAATATAAAAAGGAAAATAGATGAACACACATTCCATTTAAATATCATTACTATCATGATGGGATAACATGGAATCAATATAGAAATTAAATAACTGAAAAAACAAGCCATTTAATCAATAAACTGAGAATGCAATTCTTCTAGAGCTAATATAATGGTGAAAATATTTTTTATAATAATAATTTAATTCTAAATGAATTTAATAAATAATTATTTGACATCAGGTTTCCTTGGAATATGATACATTTACCATTAATACATTTCAAAATATGGTTTAGAACATACTAACATCAAGACAATTTACAAGACTGTTTAAAACTTCTGGTAACAGACTCATTGGGTTTGGCCAATATATTTTTCCTCATAACACTTCCAATGCATTGAGGGGACTTTTTAAAACAATATCCAACCCATGTACTGATTATGAAAATAATTCATCATATACCTAAGAATCAATTAATTCAATTTAAAATGTTCCTTATCATAAAGTATTCATATTGAGTAAAGGATAAAGATTTATGATTTTTTCCTATTGAATCAAGATAAAATTCTTGGTAAAAACCACTTGTAAAAAATGAATATGGTTTATGAAATAATCATTTCTAGTACACAATAATACGAATATTTAATAGAAATGTAATATATAATGATAAAATATCACATGAAGGTGATTGTTTCAAGATAAAGTTAACAATTATAAAACAAAGTGGGATTGTTCAATTACTTTTACCACTAGGTAATTTTCAATTTTAAAAAAATTTGGAGTAAATAATAATGATTGAAACGTAAAATATGAATAATATTGAATGAATCATGATATTACATTTAAAATGGGTAGTACATACACTACAAAATTGTGAATTATTTCATAATGAAAAATAAGCCTCAATGGAATGTTAATTGAGATGAAACCCCTTACCTGAGGTTTCCTTTTGGATAGACATACTTTAAAATACCATATAGTGGTTTTAAACATGTTATTAACTTATAAAAGAACCACATATGTATTTAGGATATCATATATGATCATTTTAAAACACCTCATCACCTAATTAATAATAACATTTCACTATTTTTATTGTTTCATGTGTTAATTTCCTCTTGCCTGAATGGCCCGAAGACCTTATTTTTTTATTTATTAAATTTTGATAAACCCCCTTTTATTAGATGAGGGGAACTCGTAAATTCCCATAGGCCAGATATTACATGTCCCAATGAATTAAGAGATGTTACATTACCTGATGGTCTTAGGGTATTAAACTAGACTATAACTACAAAGAACTGCCCCTACCAATTATATGCATCATGATTATAGCTCTACACATTCACATGGCCATTCAGCTAAGCTTCCCATGCATGAAAATTCAGGTCCCAATGGTTTTTTGTACTCTCTTATTCTTCAAAATCCGTTGGTTTAGCTTTGGTGAGTACGTCTTCTTTGAATCCTCCTCTAGGGATGGTCTTTTTTGTATAGTATGTCTGGGGAAACGGTATTGATCACATGGCCTGAGGGCCTTGAGGTGGCCTGAATTTCTTAAGGTGGCCTTAAGGCCTTGTGGAGTCCCGAAATCCTTACTGTCCTGATAGAATTTGGTGGCTCTAAGGCCTTGAAGGGCCCGAAGACCAAACTGGTGGCCTGAATGCCCAAACAGGTGAATAGTTTCAGCTGTTATAGTATCAAACAGGAACTACTATAGTACTCACTATTGTACTTATAAAGTAATTCTATAGTAACCTAGAAATTATCCTTCTACTTTGTTTTTATCTCGAGTCTCTTGGATGCATTTTTCGTGTCCTCACAAACTGGGCTGAGGTTCTTGTGCTCAACTGTTAATTTCCTCGTTTTCTCATTCAACCAATATTATAAATTTTCTGATTATTGTTCATATTATATTGTTATATCATCTAAAGAATAACAATAAAGAAATAATTATCACATTTTTACAAAAATAATACTTTTATTATTAATCATTAATGATGGTTGTGAAAAATGTAGTATGTTGCAATTATGGAGATAATAGGCCGTACATATGCATGAGAAACGTTTCCATTTTTCAATGTTCTTTATGGAAAGGAGGTAAGTAATATTTTTTGTTTAAAAAATGATCTTAATATTATATACACCAAGTTATTTACTTATATATATAATCCACATATTTTAGTGATGAAAAGAGTATCATAACGCTTCGTGAAGGAGGTAGTCCACACTTAAATGAATAATGTTATCATCTTTATGTGAGTGAAAAGAAAATAAATGTTGTTATATATATATATATGATATTTAAAAAATTATAATTATGTCATTATTTTCATAATTATGTCATTTATGTCACATCTAATCATTAAATTTATCCTTATCACCTTCAAGTGAAGTGTTAGTGAAAGAGGAATCATATGGCTTAATGAGGCAGTAGTCCACCGTACACACGAGTGACATTTTCATATCTCCAATGGAATAGAATAAAAGAGAGAGATATATATATAGTTACTCTATAGGTATAAATTTTTATAAATATATTATGTATAACTTAGATCAATAATCATACCCAACCATTAGAGTGGGAAATGAAAAAATGAACGACATCCGTTTATGAGGAGGTAGTCATCCGTACAAAAAAATGATGGTTTGATAACCCATATGATAAAATTATTGATAGTTTTAGGTCTTGAACTTATAATTACAACATTCTATTATATGTAATATATTAGGTTTATTCTATTAGCGTGGTTAAAACATTTTAATTAGGTGGAGAAATAAGTAAAATAAAGTTTCTCATTGATAAATATTACTTCCTTTTCAGGTATCCATCTAAGGATTGAACTAAAGGAATCCTAGGTTGGATTTATAAAATATAATAAGGCTTATAGGATGAGGGAATAGAATTTGGTATGTTTTTTGGTCTAGTCTTAGCTGAACCAAAGTGGTGAAAATGTGTTAAGAAGTAAGGTTTGTGAGTTACCTTTTATAGTTGAGGAGTGGAATTCTGGTAAATACTCAAACGTATTAACTATTGGTAGGTCAATAATATAAAATGTGGATCCAAAATTGAAAAATAATGGTTTTAATAGATTATATGGTCTGTCCACACCTCCACCACACAATGAAAAACATTTTTAAAATATTTTGTTCCTTAACGTCTAAGTTTCTTTATTTATACCATTTTGGGATTTCACTATGGTAACTAGTATTTTACACCTTTGTATTTAATACATTAAACCTAAAATAAAATGATACAAATTTGATAATTTAGAATCACTGACTATGAATATAATACCTAATTTAAAAATATATAAATTCAATATATGTAGGAAATTAATTTTGACACAGGCGCATGGAACATGAAAACACCACTTTAACCATAGCCATGCTAATAATGTTTTAACTATTTAAGGGTAAATATATTCTTTATGAAAAGAAAACTTGTCCATTAATGGATTACAGATGATATTTATTTTTATTGAAATACAAATTGGCCAAATGTAGGATTTCTATTAATTTTAAATAATTTTATAAAATATAATTTATCATAAAATAACTTTAATGTCAATTTTGAGATTATTCATTTAAATGTAACTAAAAATATTAATACAGTTATAGAATTCATGTCTATTATGTTCAGATATGTTAAAAATTACCCATTCATCTAAATAATAATGGAAAATAATAATTCATTCATTTTATATAGCTTTTAATGTTTTTTGTATAATTTATTTTATTAAATTTTCAACTAAATAATCATAGTGTTGATGTTTCTTAAGAATTTAATGTAATTATCTGATCTCAAAAAAATTAAAATAAATAATCATGAAAAAAAAATATTATCTTACAGAAGGATATATATATATATATATATATAAATGAATATTTTTTTGTTTTTTTTCTATCCCATGTATTTAAAGATATTAAAAGTAAGAAAAGTATCTTTTTTTCTTTTTCTTTACAAAATTATTATTTGGGTCATATTTAAAAGAAAATGGTAAGGAATTTTTGTATTTTGGACTCTTTAATGGAAAGTATCAAAATTAATTAAATAAATAAAATTAATACAATACTTTAGTTCATTTTTACTATTATCATTATAGTTTGACCCCTTGGTAAATCATTTTTTTCCTTAACCATGAAAATTAATTTTTTTCGACATTCACTATTCATTTTGTTCGAAAATTAAGTTCACCTTATTTTAAATTAGAAATTATTTTGATTCAATATATGGAATATTTTTTTTTCTAAATTCAATTCAAATAAGTGGTATAATTTAATTTAAAACTATACCTCCTAACGTGATGAGAAAACAGATTTTTTATGTGAAAATGTTCAAAATATTACAAAGTTTTTATATCCAAATTCAATATGAAAATTTTTCAAATGTACTAAATTGAATTAGTTGATATAAAATTGATATAATTGTACTTTTAAATAAATTCAAAATATAATTTAACATTATAAATTATTTAATCCAAAAAATTTAGTTTTCAATTAAAATAAATTTTGTTTCATCGTTCATCGAAAAATAAAATATTATAGAAAATTCCAAAAAATTAACCCAAAATAAAATTATGGTATTCCAAATTAAAAAATGATGCTTATTTTTTCAAATAATTTTTTTAAAATTGTTAGAATTTAATTTGAATTAATGTATGAAAAACATGAAAAAATAGTGTTTTCTTTAAACCTCGTGTGCATGCATCACCAGTTATCAATGAAATTAATATATTCATAAAGTAATATATTGTAATGTATGGTGTTTTAGATTATCCACACCTTGAATAAAATTACTTCTCACAATTTCCCCTTTTTCTCAATAATGAAGGGTTTTATTTTGGAATATACCTTTATTGAAAAACCCACATCATAAAAGGGTTAATAAAATATTCTCTTAATAAGTGAGAAAGACAAGTACAAATTTCATCTTGAATAATCAAATAACTCAGTTTCTGAGTAAGATAATATATGAGGGAAATGAAAACATTATTATGAAAGATAAATTTAACTGATAAATACTAATAGAGTGTGATAGATAACACAAATCACAATAAAGTAGGTGATATAGATGAGGTTGAAGAACAAAAAACCACAAACCAAATAACTGAAGAGTCATTCCATATATTTCATACCTTTCTCTAAGAAATAAATATCAAAAAATTAAATATTCATTCCATATATTTCAATCTATTTTTGTAAACCAATATGGTTATCACATGTTATCCAATATACATAAATATACATATGATGAATTAATAAATTAATCTCTAAAACCTTATCAAAGTTCAACTTATACCATTTCATAAATATTTAAACTCACAACCCTTGAAAAATATCATTATCAAGTTCTTTAGAAAGAAGGTAACTGCATTTCCAAAATGAATTTGCCATTATTTCATTAAATAAAATAAAGTAGATCTGAATCATCATATACAAAACATGTGAATGCCTTCATAATGAAATCTATTAAAACATGGTAAAAACCTTAATTACTATAAAAATTTATAGAAAACTGTAATTCTTCCTGAATCCTTAAATAAAAAACATTGTATTTAATATTTTTCTTAAATCCATAAACATTGTTGACTCCCTCAATGATAGAATAAATAACTATGTCAACAAATCATTAATTACTTCCTAGGTAGTTAATACCATCCATATTAAATTATTCATATCAATAATCTCTTTATCCCAATATCATTATCTTAAATATTAGAAACATATTAAGGGTCCTCAACTTATGTTTTACAAGAATTTAAATTTTCCACCGAGTCACTTTTCATGGTATAATTCAATAAATGATTTCATATACTTTAATAAATCATATTTCAGTATAATAATTATATAATTTAAAATTCATATATCCAAAATATCATCAATGAAATAGTTTTACAACATATTCTAAGGATCCAAATACATTAGATCTTTATCCATTCCACTCCTGCTGTATGAATATCATAAGCATAACATTGATCCCTTAAATTATTATAATGTATATTCTCTCAACTCTTGGGGAATTCATTTTCATAGGTCCCCATCAACTTACTGTGGAATCATTGCACATCAGAAATATTTTTCTTTCCCTTAAAATCCTGATAATGGTTTTTTATCTCTATACTTTTTTGAAAACTACCAGTCTCTTAATGGAAGTATCATTGTGTTTCTTTTTATAATTATCACTTGTGGAAATATTCTCCATCCTATAATTACCCTTATCTATTTTTCTATAATATAATATTATTTTCTGGATTCCCTTCTAATCCATAATAAATAGGGAATTATTTCTTGGTATTGATAGAATATAAAACTATTTCATTATATAGAGAAAAAAACCAAAACACTAGTTCCCTTTGGATACATGTCTTAATCCATTCAATGAATTGGTCAATCATGAACTCAGTGTTTCAAATCTAATTTGTACCATACCTAAATAACCTTGTATAAGAATATGCATACTCCAAAACACTTTCTTATACATTTTGATTTATGCATTGGATCTTCTATTTATTTTTTAGTTTATTTTTCATGAGGGATTTTTTTCAAGGAATGTATCCTTAGAATCATTCAATTCCCTGAGTTCTCGTTCCTTTTCATCCCTAGTATTTTAGATCAATTAACACCATTAATTAGCATCAAATTTATGACAGTACACTAATATTGTTACCTTTTAGATTTCACCCCATACCAAGGCTAAAAATAACTTCACCATAGACTTAATCTATGGTTATTATAAAGGGATCTAGCATTGGGTCACCTCATTATGGAATTGGTTTCTCCTTCTAGGAAAGGTCATTTTTCATAAATTGATTAATCTTCCCAAATATATCCATAGCTTTCTATGTTTTAATACTAGTCAGATTGGGTACCTTAACAGGGAAATATCTATATTAACTATGAGGATTTATACCCTTTTCCTTCCAGGTTCCGTTTATAAACAATAAAATATACCATATTGGAGAATAAAATTATGAATTTTAAATCATATTGTTTAATCGCAAAACTAGTGAAATCCTTAAGATAAGATAATATCATAATATTAAGCATGGTTTCATTGGGGATATTTCTCTTTTAAAATTCTTCAAAACGGTTTGTAATGAAAATGTGAATTATCCTAAGAATATCCCTCAAAAGTGTCAAACCAGGTGCGCTATAAGGCCCATTGTCATGAACTAGGTAACGACAGGGGAAAGACCAACAAACCCTTTTTATATTTATTACCCCAAGGCACATCTGTTTTAGATCCACATCCACTTATAGTACTGAGAAGGGGATGTATTATAAGGAAAAACCACATAATCTATACCTTACCAAATTTTTAGATGTTCTTATACACTTATAATCAACATCTATCATAAGTTTATGATACCTACACTATGATTTATTAAATCTAGTTTCTAAGGACTATACTAAACATCCTCTGATACCAACTATAGGGACCATAATAGAGTATCCGATAGATGGTGTCTGATACATTACATATGTAAGAATATTTAAGGAATCACTTTCTAAAGGACCAAATAGTATAATAGTCTTGATAAACTAGATATAAATTTTTTTGTCAAGTTAAATTTGATTACAAAATTGACAATACTTTTTTTAGAATAATATCATTCTTCTTATAATATCTGTACTTATCAGACATAGTACACTCCATAGATTCTAGAGCAATGAATCAAAATAATGGCAAGTTTGAATGCTTAGTTAGGGTTAAGTGCATCAAAACCTATCATGATTCAATAAAGAATAATCCATATGGAAACGTAAATAACTTAACACATGTGACATTAAAATAAATTTAATTTCATGATGAGATTAAGAATAATTAATATAGAAATGAGAATAACTGATAACACAATCCATTTAATCAATAAAATATGTATGAAATGCATGTAGAGATAATATCAAGGAGAAAATATATTGGATAATAATAATTAAATTATTATTGAATGAAATTATTAAATAGGCGACTTCAAGTTTCCCATGGACTTAAAACTAATACCATCACAACTGTTCAAAAGATAGTTTATAACTTTTTATTCTCAAGAACTATCATATGACAATTAAAACTACCAGTTACAAATCCATAGGATTTGGACAACTAATTTTTCTTCATGATATTTCTTATCCATCAAGGGGATTTCATTAACTGATCCCCAACCCATGTATCAAATTTTTTAATCATTCCACAAATATTGAATAATCTATTTAATTCATAAACATTTTCCCTTATTCTAAAGCATCCATATTGAATAAAGGATATAAATTTACCATTGTTTCATAATTTTTCCAAATAACTATAAAAGTAAACATCGGATGTAAAAATGGAATACAGTTTATGAAATAATTATATCCATTACACAATAATATGTATATCTATGATAAATGCAATTTTCTTTCAAAAATGACCACAAGAAAGTATTTTTTTTCAAGAGAAGTTGATAATCACAAAAGAAAGTGAGATTGTTCCAGACATGTACCACTCATTAATTTTAATGTTTAATCCATTTATATGTAATAATTAAAATTAAAACATAAAACAATATGAATATTGAACGAATCATGATATTACTTGTCAATGGGAGTAGTATATGGACCATATAAAAGTGAATTGGTGCAAAATAAAAAACAATTCCCAATGGAATTTAAATTGAGATAAAATACATTGTCTCCCATTTAATTCTTGTTAAACATGAAATAACATCCTATATAGTGTTTTTAATCATTATATTAAATTATAAGACAATTACATTAGTATTTATGATTTCATATACGGCCATTTTTCTTTATGCCATGGGTTAATTTCATGATTTTCTCATTCATGAATTATAATGAAACTTTTGATTTTAATAATATAGGAATAATTATCATATGTATACATCAATTATACATTGAATAACTATAATTAATTATTCTTATGAAAAATGATGTACGTTACAATCATTGAGACTGTAGGCCATACGTACGCCTGAGTAAAGTTTCCATTTTTCAGTGATCATTATGGAATGTAGGTAAGTAACATTATAACTTCATATAATTATTATAATATCATATATACCATATTATACAATATTTATATAATCCATGTAGTGTGTGGATTAAAATATATTTACATCTCTTAGTGAAGGCGGTAGTCAACACACACATGAACGATGTTATCATCTTTATGTGATTGAAAAGGAAAGAAAGAAAATGATATATATATATATATTATTTATAGAATTATAATTATTTCATGCATGTCACATATAATCAATAATTTTTTATCATGTTTCATGTGAAGAGTTATTGAAATAAAAATCAAAGCGATTCGCAGGTCGGTAGTCTTTCGTACACAGTTGTGAGGTGGAAATGAAAAAATGAATGGCATCAGTTAGTGAGGCGGTAGTCCGTAATACATATGAAAAATGATTTCCAAACCCATTTTATAGATGTGGAGATGGATGTAAGTCATGAAAATATTATAAAAACATTATAGTATGTTTAATATATGTATTTTATTATATCTAAACGGTTTAATTAAAATTTTAGTAGGTGGAGAAAGAAGTAAAATAAACATGCCCATAGAGGAACATTACCTCTTATTCAGGTATCCTCATTAGGTTTAATTTTTTCTTAAAATAGGATTATAGGAAGAGGATATGGAATATATTAATTTATTTGGGTTGGTATTTTACAAACCAAATTGATTTGAATGAGTAAATAAGTGAGGGTAGAGAGTTCCTTTTTAAATTTTAGGAGGGGTGACATTCTTATAAATACCCAAAAGTATTCACTATTGGGACGTTAATTTTTTCCCAAAGTGCATCCAAAATAGATAATTAGTGGGTTTATGGGATGATATAGACCAAAAACACTTGAAACACATAATTCATTTTTTTAGATGATTTTTTTCACTTAACTTCTATGTTTCCTTATTTTTACCGTTATTATTTTTCACTATGGTAACTGATATTTTTTCCTAGGTTATATATATATATATTAATATTAAAATAAAATGTTACTTATTATATTATTTACTGAATCTAATTATAAATATTATATAGAATTTTAAAAATACAAATTCATTGTGTTTTGGAAATAAATTGTAACACAATCATATGTAACGTGCAAAAATACCGCTTTAACCTTAACCACCATAATAGACTTGTTATTAATTAGAGGTTTATATATTCATTATAAAATAATAATTATTACATGAATGAAATTTAGTTGATATTTTTTTCATTTAAAAATAAATTGTACGATATTATTTTTTTAATTTTAAATCATTTAATGAAAAATAATTTTTCATAAAATAACATTAATGTCAATTTTGACATTATTTATTTTAATTGAATTTAAAAATATCAAACTATGATAGAATTAGAATATATAATGTTATAGAATGTGTAATATGATATATTCCTCAAAAAATATTAAACAACATAATTCATTCAATTTAATTATGTTTTAATTTTTGATATACCATTTATTTTATTTTTATGTAAACTAAATAATTACTCTATTTATGTTTCTTAAGTATTCAAAGTTTTATTTCATCAAAATAAAATAAATTAAATTATCATGATAAAAAATTTTAAATTTCAGAATAAATAAATAAATAAATAAATATATATAACTTAATATTAGTTTTTTTCCATAAACTAATACTTTATAGATATTAAAAGTAAGAAAAGTATCTTTTTTGCCTTTTTATTTACATAACTTATTTTATGGGTCATATTCGAAGGAGATTTAAAAGTTATTTCTATATTTCAGACAATTTTATGGAAAGTATAGAAATAAATTTATTCAATAAAATTAAAATAATATTTTAGGTCATTTTCACTCTTATCGATACAGTTTAACCCCTAGTAAATAATGTTTTACTTTAACCACGATATTTTTTTTTACTGAATTCACTATTCAGTTTGGACAAAAATCTATATAACATAATTAGAAATTAAAAATTATTATGATTATAAATTTTTAATAGAATTTTCCAAATTCATTTCAGAGAATTGGAAAGTTTTAATTTGAAATCAATCCCACACACGTGACGATAAAGCATGTCTTTTAATGTAAAAATGTTCAAAATTTTATAATGATTTTATATCTAAATTCAATATGAAAATTATTCCAATGATATAAAATTGATTAGTTGATATAGAATTTGACTAATTTTACTTTAAAACCATTTACAAATATAATTTAACATTATAAATTATTTAAGTAAAAAAATAGTTTTTAATAAAAATCGTTATTTTTACTATTCATTAGAAAAACAAATATTTCCAAAAAATAACAGTAATTAAACCAATGATAATTTTTTTATTTTGATTTTAAATTTTTTGTTTTAAAAAAAATTATAAAAGTTATTAATTTTAATTTTAAATTATGTTTTCAAAGAGTGAATAAATAATTTTTTTGTTAATACTCGTTGTTGAATCTATCACAAGCTATCAATAAAACTAAATTTATTATTAAAGAAATATGTTGAATAGTCTTAAGCTATTAAAAAAACAACAACATTAACACCAAATTTTTAGATTATACCATTCCATTATTAATTAAATCTTAAAAATCATCAAAACATTATTGACAAAATTCGAAACCTAGAAATCAGAAATATTTTTTCATATATTCGTTCAAAAATCAACTTAAACTTTTACCTAAAAATTATAATACCTCAATAGTATTTAAAATGACATCAAAACTATTTTCTAAATCCAAAATTTATGGAAATATAAAATTTTATAAATATATTAATCAGTCTCAAAATAACTCTATTCACTTGACAATGAATTACTCTTTAATCTTAAAGGTTACTCATATTACCCAATATATATTTTCTACATTAATTTATCCAGTTTACCTATCAATTTGAATAACTCTAACATCAAATATATAAATATATTTTCAAATAATTCATAATGGTTCTTAGAGAGTATTTCAATTGACCCAAACATATCCCATGGGTGTGTCAAAGAATCTATATAGTTAAGAATAATTATTTTTCACTTAGTGAAGATCAAGTTAACACCCAATGAAACTTTTTAGGGTAAATATCCAAATATTCATCTTCAATAGATCCTATATCCTCTTTTTGATATAAAATTAGGGACACTATTTCTATGAAACCACTCACTCTATACTTAACCAATGTTTTTCTGATGTTTTTCTATCATGAAGCCTATCCTGTGGGTTTTCAAATATTGTTTTTTCATCATATTCTTCTAAAAAAATAAAATACCATATAAATTAATCTTAACTAAATAATAAATCATATACCACTCAAAAGAATTATCTATACCTCAATCATCTCTCTTAATAAAATTAATCATCATTTTATCATGTTACTTAATACCTTAAATGGGTATCTATGAGTTTTCACTTATGATGAACCTTAACATTATTTACACAAGATCTTATCTATAGGACTTTAATTATTCATAAATAATAAAATTCTAAAATATAAAGTTATTAAAAATCTAATTTAATATAAACTATGATGTCATGTACCCAAATTCATAAATCTGGTGCTAAAAACACATTCTTTACATACATACCATGATAACAAATGAAGTAAACCAAAATCAAACCTTGATAAATAAAATTTAAATACAAAATAATGCATTATTATAAACACAAATACCATTTTTATTGGGTTTAGAGAGTTAAAAAAACTGTGAAAAAGTAAAGCCAATATCTTTCTCAGCCAATGGATATTTTTTTCTACTATACCTATATTTTATTATTCCTTAATAAGTCTTCAACATATCGCTTAAAATTAACATAGTAGATCCCCTTATAGATGTATCTTATATAATATAATTATTTATAACATGGTGTAATTGAAACATAAGAATAGTGATCTCAGATGTTCATTAAGTGAAAAAACCCAGAGAGATATCATATAATTAACATGGAATTAATAATATGTAATGAATAAAAGAAAATAAAATATTTTCATATAAATATTCATATGATATATAATTATATACATGAATAAAAATATAAACTATCCCATGGATAATAATAACTAACTTTATGGTGATGAAATGAATAACTCCGAACATAATTAATCTTACCAGCATGGCCTCATGTTAAGACATGATAAATAATTGGGAATATATACACCAAATACATAGGTTAGGTTGTCTCATGAGACCTATTGATGCATAAATGGGATATATAACGTTTCCCCCAACTCATAAATTACTAATTACAATTCATTCATAATTTGAATGAAATAAATAACAGTTTAATTCATTATCAATTTTCATTAGTAATAAACATTCATATTGAAAAACTAGAATAAAAAATGCAAATATTTCACAATTATATATTCATCCATACTTAAGTTTCAATAGTTATCATTATATAAAAAAATAATATGGATTTTCTCTATCCCCCAATTAATAAATGAGATACCTTTTTTGCTAAATTATCTCAATCTGATTTCCATAAAATTGGTTGTTTAGACTATATTATGTAATGAATATATGAGTAAATCAATAATATAAATGTTATAGAAAATATCCATGATAATTGATTACATGGACCTGAAATATACTATAAATTCATTATAAATGATGGTGTTTTAGTGAAGAAAAAACCTTTAAAAAATTGAGATGAAAATGGAAATGAATCGTTTGAATAGAGTTTTCATTTAATAATTTTATTATTTTGTTTAAAAATAACTTTAAAGTAACATTAAAAAATATTTCATGTGGTTTAAATAAATTATTTAATTTTTTAAAATAATTAAAAACAATGTAATTTTTAACATAAAATATGTTTAACTTAGAAAATATGGAGTGGAATATAAAAAAATACATACGTAGAATGAAATCCATTTTCAAAACTTTTAAGAAAATAATATAATTTTCTTTTGAAACATTTATAGAATAATGGGAATAAAAATTCCTTTGAAAAACCATGAAAGATTATAAATGAATATGAATCATGATTAATGGTCCTATGTACTGGTAAATCTATTGATATAGAATAATTTAAAAATAATTTCTTTTTATACATAGTAATTAAGGTAAAAAATAACTTGTTTGGAAAATGAGTAAAAATATTAATTTTCAAGTTTTACATAGAAAATAAATGACTGAACAAATTATTCATTATATATCATTTAATTATAAAAAATATATTTCTTGAGAAAAATAAATAATATACATATGGAATAAAAAGTATTTTGACCAGAAATAAGAAATAACATTAGATTTTATTATATAATGTAGCTCGGTGGTGTTGAGTACCAGAAAGAATAAAAATGGAAAAAATAATTGAAAAAAACATATATCAAACATGATATGGTTATATAAAACCCATTTGTTACATAAGATATTATGTTAAAAATATATTCATGGGATAGTAATTACACAATATAATATACAAAATTGTGTAAAATACGAAACATGTCTTAGGGAATCAGAATTTTGACCCAAAAACCCTATAGGATTTGTAACACTCGAATCAATACCTCTTGAAGGAGGGAACATGAAATGGAAATTTAATAAACATTATTAAAGAGTGTATCAAGATATAATTTTCCAAATAGGAATAATAGACCCTATATAATGGGAATATTTTTTTAATATAAAACATATATCAAATGTAACGCCCCGACCCAAGTTACCTAGAGTCGGGGAATTATTACATAACATTGGCATGATCACAAGAAAGATCAAATATCTAAAGACCGATTACTTTAGTAGCCTTGGAATAACTAGATACATTCATAAATTTTACATTACATCATAAAATGAAAACTACAACATTATAGTATCCATAGTCCACACTCTTATCCCCTCATACTATCCCTGCAGGTCATTCATAAATTACTTCTTCACATCCAGGAATAAATAATACATAGAAAAGGGGTGAGATCAAATTCCCAGTAAGGATAAAAATATATCAGAAACTTTCATAAATAAGAATAAACATTTAAGGTAATGTATAAATAAATGAAAAGCCTTTTAAACTTGAACTTCAACATAGTATGGCAAAAATAAAATGAAATAATTCTATTTACTTATTCACATTGATATTATACTAATCTAATAATCACATGTAATATCAATAACCACTTTCATAATGATGGAATTCATAATGCCAGCCTATCATAACCACATAGCCAAGGCCTCGTGCCAAGACTACAAATAATATTTTTTTCAAGGCCTTGTGCGAAGACACTAGTTTGTCTCATGAGACCTACCGATGCATCGTGGAGCTATAACGGGATCCACCCATCACATATTAAGTCCAATGCATTCCTCATATGAACAAGTTAAAAATTACATAAACATTCGTATTAAAACTAGCATACGAAATGTCAATACTTTCTCTATAAACCATTAATGGTATAAAAATAACACATCCACAGTC
Source organism: Viscum album (assembly GCA_963277665.1). Classification (NCBI taxonomy): domain Eukaryota; kingdom Viridiplantae; phylum Streptophyta; class Magnoliopsida; order Santalales; family Viscaceae; genus Viscum; species Viscum album. Next base: position 1,538,452,437 of record OY728135.1, on the reverse strand, counting down.
AAACAAATCACAAAACCTTAAATACAATATGGATGTTTTGTATCATAGTAAATCAACTTCAAATAAGCTTAAAATCCATCAATGGATGTTGAAATAGATGAAATCAAAACTATTTGAGAGAAATATCCCTTTTTATGAAATCATTTAAAGGTCAAATAATTATAAAATAAAACATTTACTTTGAAAATTTTCTTATAAGATTGTAAGGGAAGCTTCTAATATTTTATAATAGTGGAAAATAGCCGCACCCGCCGTATAAGTTAAAAAAACATTCTTACCTTAATTTTGTCGAAAAGGTTAAAAAGCACCTTGTTTGGAAAACGATAGAAAGATTCCTTTATAAACTTCTTATAAAAATTAAAACAAGGGTATAAATGACATTAACCAATATTCTATAAAATAGTAAGAAATTTTTTTGAAATACATTTTTAAGAAACATGGATGTGGATGATAAAGAATTCCCAGTAGATAATCACGTATAAACATCCTCGGATAATGAAGAGATTGTGAAATAAGCCCTTACCTTTTACTTTTCCTTGGTTGAGGGTAGCTTAACATCCTTTATAATGGTGAAATAATTGTTATTAAATTATACAATAGTCATATACATTAATATGATATCATATATGATCTTTTAACACTGCTTTGTTAATAATATTTTAGAATTATCGTCGTTTCAGGTGTTAACTGACTCGTTTTCTTTTATATGTTTTTGTTAAATAAGACATGTTTGTTATGGATAGGTTAAATAAGACATGTTTGTTATGGATATGGTATAAATGACTTTAACCCATTTTCCATTTAATAGTAAAAATGTTTTGAAAGGAATTTTTAAAAAACATGGATGTGGATGATAACGAGGTCCCAGTAGATTATTATGTATAAACAACCTTGGATAATGAAGAGGTTGTGAGGTAAACCCTTACCTTGTAATTTTCCTTGGTTGGGGTAGGTTAACCTCCTGTATAATGGTGAAATAATTTTTATTAAGTTATACAAAATCATATACATTCATATGATATCATATATGATCTTTTAACATTGCTTTGTTAACAATATCTTAGATTTATCGTTGTTTCGGGTGTTAACTTACTCATTTTCTTTTATATGTTTTGTAACGTAAGTCATGTTTTTCATGGATAGGTTGTATCTTATTCATATCCAGAATGATATCATGTCCTTAAACATTAATTTTAAATCATCAAACGATAATTATACTTGAATGGATACGACGGAGAATGAATCTCATCGCGTTCGTGGAGACGGTAGTCCGTACGTACGCACGAGAGACAATATCATTCTTTTGATATTAAAATAATATATAATTGGATGGTATATCATATATAGAGAATAATTATCATGTTATATTTATTATTTACATGAATTACACATCATTATTATACCCATCCAAATAATAATGTTTTGAATAACAATTACACCACGACCTGGAGACGGTAAGACGCACGTACACACGTATGGTGACATGTCATTCAAAGGATGGATAGAATACTGAAATATAGTTGTAACATGTTTATAATGACATCAAAGTATATATAATATACTGGAGTTATTATTTTAGAATGGTAATAACAAATAAATAAGAAGTGGAAGAAGAAAGGAACTTGAAAAAGGGTGGTGAAATCATTACCTCTTTTTCGGGTTATTCCTTTTGATTTGATCAAAAGGGATCCTTAGGTTGGCTTTATGACTAAAGGGAGGCCTCTATTATGAATTTAGTAAAGTTTATAGAGCATATGGGTAGGGTTTGGACGAACCAAAAGGCTTCGAAGGTGTGAATTAATGAGAAGGGGGAGTTCCCTTTTATAAGAGGGGTGAGGGGAACCTTTAGAAAAGCTAGATATATTATTTTATAATATATTCATATTCAGTTTCTAATGGATCCAAAATATATTATTTAAAGGTTAAGGTGGGGATGGATCGAAAACCACTCAACCCATATAATTTAGACAGGTTTGGGTCATTATATTAACCTTATCTTTTAGTTTCAACTCTGAGTTAATTAGTTTGACACTTACCATGTCACTTTGTATTTTTATATTATATAGTTAATAAACAAACTATATACCTCCAAGAGACCCCCAAGTGGTCCATTAATGATACAACTATCATGATATAAGTCTATTGGCCGAACCTTAGATTTTTAGGAATTGAATATCAATTAATAACATAATATTTTTTTAAAAAACTATATTAAGTCAATTTTGACACTATTTGGAAAATTGATTTTTGTGAAAATCATAACAGAATGATTACTTAGAAGAAAGTCAATTAAATCAATCCTAATATTTCATATTAACCTAGAAAATTATTTTAATTCATAAAAACTCTCAAATTATATTTATTTGGGTATTTATAATATCAATTATTTTAATTTTTCACTATTATGGTAATTACTGCATCATCATTGTGTCATATATGAATTAAATTATTTATTGTCTAAAAATTATAAATAAAATAAACTTATGTACGAAATCTTTTCAGATTTTTAATTAATATTTATAATCGAATTATCTTATGTGTAACCCTATATTAAAAATGGTTTTGTAAATAATCATTGATTTTAACTCTTTTAACTCTTCTTTGAATTAAATAATAATAAATATCCAAATCTAATCCAAGTGGACCTAAATGATAATATTTTATTCCTAAGGTTGTTTTTTGTCGAGATACACTTGTCCAATAGAATTAGGACATGCTTTAGGGTAATATTAATATCATTTTTACCCTTAATTACCCTATTTACTTTTAACCGTGGTAAATAAAAGTAAAAAGTTACTACTCAAAAAAAAATTATTTTCATCTCATTGAACCAAATTTTACTCCTTTATATTAACCGTGTCTCTCGGATTTTAGAAATTCCACTCACAGAAGTGGTAAAATTATGTTTTATGAAAAATTCATTTTTTTAACTACCACATAGTGGTTTCACTATTCATCAAAAAATGAAGTTTTTCAGAAAAATACCAAAAATTCACCCTAGGCTAATTTCGATATTCCTAATCCAAAAATGAAGTCCATTTTGAAAAATAAAATTTATAAATTTAAAAAAGTGGTTATTACTATTCATAACGGCTAGTTTGATTGGTTGTGGTGTGTTAGAACTCGATGATGCGTACAACACACGCTATTGCATTATTCAAAGAGAAGCGTACTGTAGAAGCTTGGGGTGTTACATTCTCCCCTCCTTAAAATTATTTTTTCCTCGAAATTTCTATAATACTACTGCATGAAAAGACTATGGTGGTTATTCATCATAAGTTCCTCAGGTTCCCATGTTGCTTCTTCCATCTTATGGTTTCTCCACAAGAATTTTACCAGACGAGTCATATGGTTGCTATGTACTTGTTCTCTCTTATCAAGAATCCTGATGGGATCTTCGCAATAAGATAGATCGGGTTCCAGTTCTAATTCCTCATAGGTGAGTACATGCGTTGGGTCAGGCATGTATTTCCTCAACAGTGATATGTGGAACACATCGTGACCTTTGGAGAGACTTGGCGGCATTGCCAATCGGTAAGCTACAACCCCAATTCGTTCTAGAATTTCGAAAGGTCCGATGTACCTGGGACTCAATTTACCTTTCTTACCAAAACGTATGACTCCCTTTGATGGAGATACCTTCAGGAAAACATGATCACTGACTTGAAATTCCAAATCCTTCCTTTGATTATCAGCATAGCTCTTCTGCCTACTTTGAGATGCTTTGATATGGTTTTGGATTACCTTCACCTTTTCCATCGTTTCCCCCACCAGTTCTAGGCCTACAAGTTTTCTTTCATCAACGTCATCGCAACAGGTTGGTGTGAGACATCTCTTTCCGTATAACGATTCATATGGTGCCATCTAAATACTCGAATGGAAGATATTGTTATAGGAAAATTATACCAGAGGTATGTATTGATCCCACGTACCCTGAAAGTCCAGTGAGAAGGATCTCAACATGTCTTCTAAGGTTTTAATAGTTCAATCTGATTGTCCATCTGTTTGAGGGTGGTAGGCAGTGCTCAAATGAAGTTCAGTATCCAAGTATTTCTGAAGACTTTTCCAGAATCTTGAAGTATAACGGGGATCACGATTAGAAAAAATCGATAGGGGTACTCCATGAAGTCTCACAACTTCATCAATATATAGTCTTGCTAGACGTTCCAGTGGTAGATCTTCTCTTATATCAAGAAAATGTGCTGACTTGGTAAGACAACCAATAATGACCCATATTGCATCATTCCTTCTAGGAGTCCTTGGTAGCCCCATGATAATGTCCATCGTAATATTGTCCCATTTCCACTCTGGAATGGGAAGAGGTTGCTATACTCTACCAGGCTGTTGCCTTCTAGCTTTAACTTGTTGACAAACCATACATCTTGACACAAAATCAGCAATCTCTCTCTTCATGTTGTCCCACCAAAAATGTTCCTTCAAATCTCTATACATTTTGGTGCTCCCAGGGTCTATAGAGAAATTGGAACTATGAGCATCATCCAACAATTCCCTTTTTTAGATCAGGTATATCGGGAACACAAAGTCTCTTCCCAAATTTCAAAATTCCATCTTCATACACAAAGTCTCTCAATCTCCCATCATTCACAGCTTTAATCTTCTTTTAAAATTTTTCATCATTGGTCTGAGAACTCTTAATCCTTTCTAGTAAAGATGGTTTGGAAACCATTTGAAAAAGCATTGATGGTTCACCTTCCCTGGTCATTCCCATGTCCATCTTCACTAGATCCATGAAAATTGGATCCCTTTCAATTCTCATATTGTTCAAAACTCCATGATCTTTTCTACTCAAATCATCTTCCACCTTGTTTTCCTTCCACAGGTGGTTGTGTATCATGAAATCATAATCCTTGAGTAATTCAAGACATCTCCTTTGCCTCATGTTGAGTTCTTTTTGTGAGAAAATATACTTCAAACTCTTGTGATCAGTATAAATCTCACATTTTTCACCATAGAGGTAGTGCCTCCATATCTTCAAAGCAAAGATCACAGCTGCTAACTTAAGATCATGAGTAGGATAGTTTTGTTCATGAATTTTCAACTTTCGTGATGCATAGGCAATAACCCTATCATTCTGCATAAGGACACAACCAAGTCCTTTCTTTGATGCATCACTATAAATAAAAAACCCATCATTACTCCATGGTAGAGTAAATATAGGAGCATTGACTAATCTTCTCTTCAGTTCTTCGAAACATTCTGCACACTCATTTGTCCAAAAAAATTTAACCCCTTTACGTGTGATCTTTGTTAATGGGTTAGACAACTGGAAAAAATTCTAGTCGAAACATCGATAATAACATGCTAAACCAATAAAACTATGTACCTCAGTTATAATCGTCGGTGCGGGCCATTCTTGGATTGCCTTGGTCTTAGAAGGATCAACAGAGATTCCATCATTAGGGACAATATGGCCAAGAAAAGAAATCTCATGAAGCCAGAAATCACACTTGCTAAACTTCCCATATAATTCATGTCTTCTCAAAGTCTTCAGGATAATGCGCATGTAATTTTCATGATCTTCGTAGCTTTTGGAGTAAACCAAGATATCATCAATAAATACCACCACAAATTCATCGAGATATTCCTTGAAAACACTATTCTTCAAATCCATGAATACATAGGGTGCATTAGTTAATCCAAAAGGCATTATTATAAACTCGTAATGCTCGTACCTGGTTCGAAATTCTGTCTTCGAGATGTCTTCCTTCTTCACACACAACTGATGGTATCCAGATCGAAGTTCATTCTTTGAAAAGTATTGAGATCTTTGCAGTTGGTAAAATAAATCATCAATGCGAGGTAGAGGATAGTTTTTCTTTATTGTTATAGCATTTATCTCCCTGTAGTCAATACATAACCTCATAAATCCATCTTTCTATTTAACAAAAAACAGGGGCTCCCCATGGAGAAACACTAGGGCTAAGAAATCCCTTATTACTCAATTCCTCTAGTTGTTTCTTTAGTTCAACTAATTCTACAGTGGTCATTATATAAGGGTTTTTCGATATAGGCCTTGATCCAGGAATTAAATCAATGGAAAACTCAACTTCTCATTCTGGAGGATATCCAGGTAAATCTTCCGGAAACACATCTACATATTCTTTCAACATAGGTACATCCTCTATTTGGACATTCCATTCCTCACCAACTATAATTTCATCCTCTTCCTCCCCAGTAATTGAATTTAGTTGAGCTACTAGGGGTGGATCTAGATAAGAATTAGGTGGTGACGATTCTGCTCTAAAGATAAGGTGTTCCTTATCATCATCATAAAAAATCGTAACCTCCTTTTTCTTACAATAAATCTTCTCATCATGGTCTGAAAGCCAGTCCATACCGAGGATTATATCAAACTCAATCATAGGATTGACGATGAGATCAGTAGATAAAGAACATTTATGTGCTCTAATGGGGACTAATTCACAAAACATTGTTGAAATGATACTTCCCTTAGGAGTTTTAACTGAAAACTCCCTTGTTAAATCAAATTGGAAATATCTATTTTTCTTAGCAAACTGGGAAGATATGAAACAATGCGATGATCCAGAATCAAATAAAGCATTTTCTAAACTTGAGGAACCCATTAAATTACCTTCCACCACGTCTTTCGGAGCTTCTACCTCAGCAGTAGTGATAGAATAATCTTGGAATTCATCCGTCGGCCTTTTCTGAGGTAAGTTCCCTTGACTCTTAGGAAATTCATTTTCATAATGTCCCATCTCCCTGCAATTGTAGCACTGAACATCGGTAGATTCCTTCTTCCCTTTGCAATCACGAGCTTGGTGGCCTTTTTCAACACACTTGTAAAAGAAGCCCATTCCCTTCAAGAAAGCACTGGGGTGTTTCTTCCCACATTTACTACAGGATGGATATTCAACCTTTCCCTTCTTCCCCTTATTTCCATTCCTAGATTTATCAGCACATCTCTTCTTATCTTGCTTTTCTTTAAAGTCATAAGACTTAGAGAATTCTTTTTCTGTCTTGATAGCACATGAGACAATGTCTTCATACGATGAGAAGGATTGTGAGACTAATGCTCGACGAAGAAATGGTTTTAACCCATCAAAGAATCGTTGAATCTTACATCTTGGGTTACGTATATAATCTCTAGCATACCTTGATAACCTTGTAATGTTAGCCTCATACTTTGCGACATTCTCATCATCCTTTTGTCTCAGACTCATAAATTACCTTTCTATATCTGCTCGATGGTTACGAGGAAAGTATTTTTCTAAAAACAGATCTTTGAACTCCCTCCATTCCATATTTGATACTTCATCATCTTCCTTTGTGTTTTGAATCAATGACCACCATTGATTAACATCTCTTGTGAGGCGGTAAAATACCATGATAATGTTTTCCCTTTCACTACTTCCGAAAGCCTGAAATATTCTCTCTAGGGAACTTATCCATTTCTCAGTTACTAATGGATTTGCACTCCCATTGAATGTTGGTGGATGCTGCATCATGAAGAGATATAACATTGATCCTCCATGCTGTGGATTAGGGTGCTCCATACGGGTAAGGTTATTATTAATAACCTGAGTGAGTTTTCCCAGTATGGTGATTAGTTTATCAGAACCAGTTGCATCACCAGCTCCACTATAATTATTTTGAGTAGGAGGGAAATCCCTACATGGAGTGTGTGCATTGATACAGTTTCCATTTCTTCCACTAGGCGCCATTTCTAAACAATGGCATAAACTAGATTAGTTTATGAATCAAAATATATAACACTTAAAATAAATTGAACTATTTATGGATATAATCCATAATCATAAAAAAACTTTCTTTGAGGAAGTACATACTCATAAACCCTTCATAATGATTTGTAAAGAAAATGAGAGTTATCATAAGCATATCCCCCGGGAGTGTCGTAACCAAGAGTGCAGCAAGGCCCGTTGTCGTACACTAGTTCCCATTCGAGTCTAGCTCAAAGTAGTGTTTTTGGGTTTTACCCCTAGTTACATCTGTGCCAGAGCCGCCTCTACCTGCTCGTATCCAAATAGGGATTTATTGCTCGGAAAACTCACAAAATCTCTACAATACCAAATTTCTAGGAAGTTGTTCTATACTAATCCTCAAAGTCCATCTTAAATCTATGTGCTCTATTCACAATTTATCTAAATCTAGCTTCCATGGTTTGTACTAAATTTCCTCTAATACCAACTGTGACGCCCCGACCCTAGTTACCTCAAGTCGGTGCATTATTACATAACATTGGCATGATCACAAGAAAGATCAAATCTGAAAATACCGATTAGTTTAGTAGCCTTGGAATAACTAGATACATTCATAAATTTTACATTACATCATAAAATGAAAACTACAACAATATAGTCTCCATAGTGTACACTCTTATCGCCTCATACTATCCCTATAGGTCATTCATAAATTACTTCTTCACATCCTAGAAAAAAGAAAACATAGAAAAAGGGTGAGCTCAAATGCCCAGTAAGGATAACAATATAGTGGAAACTTTCATAAATAAGAATAAACATTTAATGAAATGTATAACTAAAAAAAGCCTTTTAAACTTGAACTTCAATATAGTATGGTAAAAATAAAATGAAATAATTCCATTTACATATTGACATGGATATTCTACTAATCGAATAATCACATGAAATATCAATAACCACTTTCATAATGATGGAATGCATAATTCCAGACTATCATAACCACATAGACAAGTCCTCATGCTAAGACTACAAATAAGATTTCGTCAAGGCCTTGGGCCAAGAAACTAGTTTGTCTAATGAGACCTACCAATGCATTGAGGAGCTATAGCGGGCTCCACCTTTCACATATTAAGTCCAATACATTCCTCATATTAACTGGTTTAAACATAACATAAACATTCTTATTAAAACTAGCATACGAAATGTCAATAAATTCTCAATAAACCATGAATGGTATAAAAATAACACATCCACAGTCAAACAAATCACAAAACTTTCAATACAATATGTAAGTTTTGTATCATAATAAATCAACTTCAAATAAGCTTAAAATCCATCAAAAGATGTTTACATAGATGAAATCAAAACTATTTGAGAGAAAAATCCATTTTTTTGAAATAATTTAAAAGTCACATAATTATAAAATAAAATGTTTACTTTAAAATTTTTTTTATAAGATTGTAAGGGAAGCTTTGAAGATTTTATAATGGCAGAAAATAGCCGCACCTTCCATATAATTTAAAAAAACATTCTTACCTTAATTTTGTCGAAAAGGTTAAAAACACCTTGTTTGGAAAATGACGGAAAGATTACTTTATAAACATCTTATAAAAAGTCAAACAAGGGTATAAATGACTTTAAACCATATTCTGTAAAATAGTAAGAAAATGTTTTGAAATATATCTTTAAGAAACATGGATGTGGATGATAAAGAAGTCCCAGTAGATATTCACGTATAAACAACCTCGTATAATGAAGAGATTGTGAAATAATCCCTTACCTTGTAATTTTCCTTGGTTGAGGGTAGGTTAACCTCATGTATAATTGTGAAATAATTGTTATTAAATTATACAATAATCATATACCTTAATATGATATCATATATGATTTTCTAACATTACATTGTTAATAATATCATAGAATTATCGTCATTTCGGGTGTCAACTTACTCGTTTTCTTTTATATGTTTTGTTACATAAGCCATGTTTTTTATGGATATGTTTAATATTATTCATATCCATAATGATATCAAGTATTTAAACATTATTTTTAAATCATCAAATGATAGTTATACTTGAATGGATATGATGGAGAATGAATCTCATCGCGTTCATGGAGACGGTAGTCCATACGTACACACGAGCGGAAATATAATTTCTTTGAGATTAAAATAATATATAATTGGATGGTATATCATATATAAAGAATCATTATCATGTTATATTTATTATTTACATGAATTAAACATCATTATTATACCCATCCAAATAATAATGTTTTGAATAACAATTACAGCACGACGTGGGGATGGTAAGCCGTACATACGCATGTATGGTGACATGTCATTAAAAAGATGGATAGAATACTGAAATATGGTTGTAAAATGATTATAATAACATAAAAGTATATATAATATACTTTATTTATTATTTTAGAATGGTAATAATAATTAAAGAAGAAGTGGAAGAAGAAAGGAACTTGAAAAAGGGTGGTGAAATCATTACCTCTTCTTCGGGCTCATCCTTTTTATTTGATCAAAAGGGCTCCATAGGATGGACTTATGAATAAAGGAAGGCCTCTAGGATGAAGTGAGGGATGTTTAGAGAGTATTTGGTCCGGGGTTTTCCAATAAAAAAGGCTTTGATGGTGTGGATTAATGAGAAGGGGGAGTTCCCTTTTATAAGAGGGGTGAGGGGAACCTTTGGAAAAGCTAGAAATATTATTTTATAATAAATTCATATTCGGTTTCTAATGGCTCCAAAGTGTATTATTTAAATTTTAAGGTGGATATGGGTCTTAAAACACTCAACCAATAGAATTTAGATAGGTTTGGGTCATTATATTAACCTTATCTTTTAATTTTAACTCTTAGTTAATTAGTTTGACACTTACCCTATCACTTTGTATTTTTATATTATATATTTAATAAAAATACTATATACACCCAAGAGACCCCCAAGGGGTCTATAAATGATACACCAATCATGATATAAGTCTCTTGTCAGAACCATAGATTTTTAGGAATTGAATATCAATTTATAATAAAATATTTATTTTAAACACTCCTTTATGTCAATTTTGACACTATTTTGAAAATTGATTTTTGTGAAACACATTACAGAATTATTACTTCGAAAAAGTCTATTAACTCAATACTAATATGTCATATTAACCTATAAAATTAGTTTAATTCATAAAAAGTCTCAAATTATATTTATTTTAGTATTTATAATATCAATTATTTTAATTTTTCACTATTATGGTAATTACTGCATCATCATTGTGTCATAAATAAATTAAATTATTTATTGTCTAAAAATTATAAATAAAATATCATTATGTAGGAAATAGTTTTATCTTTCTAAATAATATTTATAATCTAATTTATCTTATGTGTAACCTTATATTAAAAATGTTTTAGTAAATAAACATTGATTTTAACTCTTTTAACTCTTCTTGGAATTAAATAATAATAAATGTCCAAATCTAATAAAAGTTGACCTAAATGATAATATTTTATTCCTATGGTTTTTTTTGGTCGAGATACACTTGTACAATAGAATTAGGACATGTGTGATGGTAATATTAATATCATTTTTACCCTTAATTACCCTATTTACTTTTAACCGTGGTAAATAAAAGTAAAAAGTTACTATTTACCAAAACTTATTTTCATCTCATTGAACCACATTTTACTCTTTGATATTAACCATGTCTCTCGGAGTTTCAAAATTACACTCACAAAAGTGGTAAAATTAAGTTTTATGAAAAATTCTATTTTTTTAACTACCACATAGTAGTTCCACTATTCATCAAAAAATGAAGTTTTTCAGAAAAATACCAAAAATTCACTCTAGGATAATTTCGATATTCCGAATCCAAAAATGAAGTCCATTTTGAAAAATAAAATTTATAAATTTCAAAAAGTGGGTATTACTATTCATAACGGCTAGTTTGATTGGTTGTGGTGTGTTAGAACTCGATGTTGCGTACAACACACGCTATTGCATTATTCAAAGAGAAGCGTACTGTAGAAGCATGGGGTGTTACATCAAAGAATAAATTTTTAGATGAGGGCCCCTTATGATGATTCATACCATTTGAAAGATAAGAGTCCCTTATAAAGATTCATAACATTTGAAATATGAATTAATAAATGAGAAAAATATTTGAAAAATGGGAATACAAAAAAAACATATTTATAACACAACATAAAATATTATATGTCATAAATCACTTAATAATGTCCTAACACAATCATTGGAGAAGTGATATAACTAAATGAATGGAAATTTATTTAAAAACCCCATTACCTTAGACCTTTTCAAGGTTGAAATTGTTTGACTATCCATTATATGAAATATAGACTAATTATACATATATAAAAGAAAATATTCATACTTATCTTACTATATATCATTAAAATTTAATTTCTTGTACTCCACATAGTATTAATTCTGTATTAAAATCAATATTTTTGCCTCATCTATTCAGTTTTCCTTGTATGATATAATATGACTGTTCCAGTCCTTGCACCATAATCATTGTTTCATCATACCAATAATTTTCATGAAGACGTAAATAAAGAATTTAAAATAGTTCCAGATATTAATAATCACTTACCGTCTCTTCTATGAACTGTTTTAATGGAACACTTAAAAAATTCCCTTTTTTAGTGATTTTCAAATAATAAAAAAGAACTGAATTTATAGGTAAATATTCTTTTGAATATTAACACCACACAATTAAGAAAAAATATTAAATTCAATATTATTAAATAATTATATTATTAATTACCATTTAATAAGCATTCAAGACCAAAATATTGTAGCTATGTTCATGTAGTTTGTAATACAAACCAAAATAATGGCTCGTTATTACAGTTTAGTGAGAAAGATCATGTTATTGTATAACAATAATATTGAATTTATAAAAGTTTAATTATTTTATAAATATAATATATTTTTATTTAATAATATTATGTAATTAACCATGTAATATGATGTTGAGAAATAAATTATATTACATAATGGAGGCGGTAGTCCGCTAATATTCAGTGGTGATGTTTCCATTTTTCAAAGGATGGATATAAAGAAATGAAAAAAATAATTTATATTGATAGAATAATAAATTTATCCTAAATATATAATATATATATATATATGTTCATTAAATAAATTTTTATTAAAATATATTATAGACTTTGAAAATAAAGAATAATTTCGCTTCTTGGAGGCAGCAGTCCATAATCACGAATGAGTGATGATTTCATTTTCCATTAGATGGAAAGAACATAGAAAAATGATTATACCATTAAAAAAGAAAATTTATGTATAAAAAAAATATGAATTTTTTTGATATGGTTATATAATATTTATAGGATTTTCTAGAAAGAAACCTGAAAAAGGCTTATAAGAACATATACTCCTTCCTTAGATAATAAACATTGAGAAACACCTTAAAGATTCTTGGACATGTCTCTTGTGAATAACAGAACCTATTAGATGTCTAGAGGGGTCATTAAAGTTATTTAGCTAGATATTGTTCAATATACAGATCTCATATAGTGTGGATAAATTAGAATATGTGCTTCTATTTTATAAGTGAGGAGAGTAACACCTTTGTAAATATTAAGAACATTAAAATATAAAAAATGTATTTATCCTTGAATGTGGTTAACAGTTTTGAAATTTTGAATATAGGATAATTTTTGGTATGAATACACCCACCCAATAACACTAAGAGATGTTTTGGGAATATTTTGAAGCCTTATATCACAGTTTACCCCCATTAACCCTTTTAACCCTTTTAACCCATACAATGGTGAAAACTTTTTTACTGTGGTAGCCATAAATTATGGATAAAAAATTAAATTGGAATTTTTAAATTGAATATTAAGTTAAAAATATACAATAAAATATTCATGATTTAATTTTCAGAGTCTGTAAAAAAGACTTTTAATATAATTTCACAAAATACAATGATTTTTTTACAAAAAATGTCTTTTTGAAGAATAGAGATGATTTTACAGAAATATATAGTAAAATTATTATTTATGTTAATTGATTTATTTTTTAAAAAAGGATGGTTATTTTACTTTCAAAACAACCTCTTTAGGAAAGTATTCTAGTAAATACTTGATATATTTTTATTGGTAAAAAATATTTTTTATATAAATAAAAACATTAATTAGATTTATTAAATGTAAAACATAGATTTATAAGTTAAAATTTTGTTTTAAAATGAATTATATTAAATATAAAATAAATATTTTGTCTATATAAAATGTCTCATAATATTTAAATTCATTATTATATCATGATAATATCATAAAATGATAGTATTTTGAAAAATTGACATTTTTGTACTATTCAAACAAAAATCTACAATTTTAGAAAAATAAAAAAAAGTAAAATTAAGATAATTTTTACATTATGAATTAAAAAAATAATTTCATTTTTTTAAATGTAAATTATAAAATTGATAAATTTATCTTTTACACAAAAATAATAAATATAAAGAAAAACAACTTTTATAAAAAATGACCCTTTTCGTTATTATGTGTTATTCATATCAATTTATAATTATTTAAGAGTTAATATATTAGTTCACACATTTAAATATTAAATATTATCATAATAATATTTTTAAAGTGGTCAATTTAATATTTTAAGATAAAATATGTGATACTTTTTTTTGAAATATCATCTTTTAATAATAAATAATATTAATTATTTCATTTTAATTATTTATTTTCTGATCATTAAATGTTATCAATAAAAAATACGATGTAAGTATCAAATCATTTTATTAGATCACACCCTTTTATTAGGTACATTTAAACTGTATATATTCCTTTACATTCAAATATTTGATGTAACAACTCTTTACTACATCATATTAATGAAAACTATATGCTCTATCGATTTTTCCCTTGATTATGAAATCCTGTAGATGAAAAAAAAATTATGAAGTATAAATTTGATTTCATATACCCTTCATAACTAAATAATTAATTTCTATAACACTGAAACCTAATATGGGCATTCCACATATTTAGATAAACCCCTTTAGGTATCCTGAAAATTTGATCATATGGAATCATTAATCCATTTACCTAATAAGGTTTTCATTGAAATTAATTGACTACTTGAAGAAACATTTCTGGACTTTTTTAGTAATTTTTTCTCTTGGTTTGAAATTTTACCCACATTCATTTTCAATAAAACACCAAAACCTATGAATATCACCTGTTTTTTAAATTATCTTAGTAATTTATGAAACATAGCTGTCACGACCTGTCCTCAGGGCCCATGCCGTGACTACCCCAAGCCCGCCTTCCATAGGCCAGGGGCTGGAGACTAGCACCAAAGGCGTAAATCCCTATATTGGGAAAGCATTGCCTTTATAAAAGTAATCAAACACAACAGAGTATGCAACCGAAGTACGCACTAAGTAATTTTTTTTTCAAAAGTAAGTGCTGAATGGAAAGGGGTCGGAAATTCAAGCCCAATGGTAAGTCCAGTACAACTGAAAAGCTAGTAAAACTGCAGTAAAGTAAAACAACAACTACAGAGTCGTCCTCCATGAATCCCACATGAAGGGTGGGTACAAATGGCTTCCTCAGCACCTCGTGTCCGTCCTTCTGCTCCGTGTACGTCTCGCCAAGTGGTCCACCTCTGGGTACCGTTCAGCTCTAAAAGTCTCTACCTCGATAGGTGTTGTCCGTCGTCTGTATCCAACACAACATAGTGCGGGCATAGCCCGTGCAATGGTTAATATGCGATACTCAGTAAGGACCCCTAGACCCCCGACGGTCTCCCAAAATCCATGAATGATAAACCATAGAAGAGAGATAAAATCTCAAAGTATCAACCAACCCTACTTAGGTATATGCACATACATATACCTAAGCCATCAATCACAGTTTGGATCCAACTCTCGAGCCCAAGCACAACCTAGTCCACACAAGAAAGTAAGTCAATCACATTGATGTTAATGATTGAAAGTCATGACTCAGCTTACATAGGTATATATCTTTCTATTAGTGATAGAGATGATCATATATAGTCTCTGATACTTCTAATCTGTCAGACCCATATTGGATACTAGACCAACTAAGCTATTAGACCCACATTGGATATAAGACCAGCTACTCTGTCAGACCCAGTCGGGATAAAATGACAGAAGTCAAAACTATCGGACCCACATAGGATACAAGAATAGTAGTCATCGCTAGCGAAGCCTGGGAGGATTCTAGTATAGTAGTCATCATCGTCGAACCCATGGAGGATTCCAGTATGGTAGTCGCCATAGTCGCAACCAGATATAGGGTTCCCGCACACAACATGCTCGATTTAGGGAGGGTCCGCTCCTCCTGTCAAAGGTCGATACATCAACTATCACGAAGTCCTAAGATGATGAATCCAGAAGTTACGTCTCGTCAAAATAAACTCAACGCGACATACGACACATCAATCAGACGCCCGGTCTCAGAGTTATTGGCCTTTTTGTTCTAGGGGCCATGTTAGAATTACACTCGTTCCAAACCTGGCCATTTTCCAAAGTCATCCAAATCTCACTTAGAGTATCAAAAAATGACCGCTTCACCGCAATGGTCCTAGTGCCGCAGACGGTGCACCAATCAGATGGGTGATATAGATGTTATTCGCATTTAAGAATAACAGGCCCGGCCCGCCAAGCCCAGTGGGCTAGCGGGTAAGCCCATCCTGGCTCGGTGGCCCGGCCTGGCAGGGCGTGGCCCCACCCGACGGTAGGCAGCCTGACCCGCGATGGGCCGAGGCTCGGCCAGCTGGCCGAGCAGAGCAGGGGGTGAGGCCCCCAGGTTCCATGTAATGGTGGCGCCGAGTGGCACCACCTCTCCTGCCTGGCCGGCCGAAGCCGGCCAACTATTCCGTTGCGAGCAGCCCGCTGTGCTGGCCGCTGTCCTCCGGTAATGCAGATCCCACCTGGCGTCGTGGTATTCCCGCAGCGCGGCGCCCACCTGGCACCGTGATCTTCTGCCCGGCCTGCTGTAGCCGGCCGGTTTGTCCAGTAATCGGCCCGCGGGTGCGGGCCACACCTCCTCCGCGTGGCACCTGTAGGTGCCATGGTTCACCATCCCGGTCAGCTATGACTAGCTAGTTCGGTTCGTCCGGGCGGCCCAGGAATGTGAGCCACAATGTCCTCCACGCGGCCGGTGCGTGGCCGCTGCTTTCGATCACCGCCGTCTCCGGTCGCCGTCACCTCCGATCACCACCGCCAAAATAAACAATAATTTTCGGAGGGTCATCGGGCCATGTTTGTTCGGACCACACCCTCCACATTAGGCAATATAAAAAGGCCATAGATGATCACTTATGTTCATTAATGATGAAAGTATAATTTTATTAAACTAAAATTATACAAAAACCCCCTACCTCGATTTTGAGAACGTTGCATGTCGACGAGCCGCGAAAGACGAGAGTGGTGGTGGTTGGGCATCGCGGAAGACAGATGTTGATTCCGTCGACGTCGAGGTGTGTCTGAAGAGGAAGCGTCGTTGGAGAAGTTCTTCACGTTCTTTGTTGAAGAACGATGTTCTTCGTCGAGATAATGAGGTTCCACCAACAGTTTTCTCCCAAAGTCTCCCCACAAATATTTTCCAAGGCAAATATAATAATAGGTTTCCCCCAAAATTATATTCTTTCCATGCATTTCAAAATAATTCAAATGAACTCATGACAACTCAAAATAATTAATAGAGGCATTAATTATTCTTAAGTTGGCAACATTATGAGGGGAAAGTGGAAAGGCTCCACTTAATGTGGGAGTTCAAAAGTTAAGAGAGGTGTTTCAAGGGGAGTTGAAGGGTTAGGGTTTGTGTGGGCCCCACACACATTATCCTCCCATGGGAGGTTATGTGGGGTGTGGCCCCCACCTCCAACTCTTCTTTAGAGTAAATATCCACCCCTTGACAATAAAATTGTGTAACACAACAATTTTATTTAATTAATTAAGAATTCCCAAAATTAACTTCTACTCCCAACCAAACGCAACTGCGGTAAAGGTCCCCTAATGCGAATACCAGCACTGTAAGTTCATTAGTGTCCTCCGATTTCAATTCCGAGCACCGATTAAAAATATAGAAAAAACCGCACGTATGTCTACTGAACAAACATGAACGAATCTTCAGAAATAGATTCCGGTCACACGGAGCCTCGGAATCAGGTGCCATTAAGAACTACAGACTCATAAAATTCCAAAGAATTTAGGAAAAAAATTTCCCTAAAATTTCCGGGTTTTACATTATCCCTACCTCAGGGTTTTACATTCCCGCAAAGTTACAACACACACTAGGACACAAAAGGGGGTACTGAGCATGCATCTGAGCCTCCCGCTCCAATGTGCTCTCCTGGAGGTTCCCGTGCTGCCAACGAATGCGTACCAGAGGAATCGACCGTCCATGTAGGACCCTCTCCTATCGATCCTCGATCTCCACCGAGACCTCTGTGAATGTCACCCCGTCATCTATGTCTATATCCCCATGGTCGATGATGTAGGATGGGTCATTCACACATCTCCTCATCTGAGATACGTAAAAAACGTCGTGCACCCGGTGCAACTAAGGTGGAAGGGTCAGGCGGTAAGCCACCTCACCTACTCAGCTGAGGACTTGGAACATCCTGATAATGTGCAGAGATAACTTTCCACCTCTTCCAAATCTCCGTAAACCCCGTCGAGGTGAGACCCATAAGAAAACGTGGTCTCCATCCTCAAACTCCAGTGGTCTCCGTCTTCTATCGGCATATGACTTCTTCCTACTCTGTGCCGTCTTCCTCTGATCCTGGATGATCTACACTCTCTGCGTCGTAACCTGCACCATCTCTGTTCCTATAAGTGCTGACTCCCCTAGGTCAGTCCAGCATATAGGTGATCTGAATGGTTGGCCGTACAATGCCTCGTAAGGAGCCATCCAGATGGTGGAGTGGTAGCTGTTGTTGTACGCAAACTCTACCAAGGGTAAGTGATCCTCTCGGATGTGACCAAAGTCGAGGACACTTGCACAGATCTTGTCCTGGAGAGTCTGAATGGTCTTCTCAGTCTGACCATTCGTCTGAGGAAGGAAAGTGGTGCTCAAGTGAAGCTGCGTCCCAAAAGCATCTTGTAATCCATTCTATATCCGGGAAGTGAAACAGGCATCTCGATCGGAGATGATAGTTGATGGCACACCATGAAGCTGTATGATCTCTTGAATGTAGTGGTGTCCCAAGCTCTCTACTGAGACCTACTCTCTGATCGGTAGGAAGTGAGCCAACTTGGTGAGTCGGGCTACGATCACCTAGATAGAGTCGCGTCCTCTGGATGTACATGGAAGCCCCATCACAAAATCCATTGATATCCCATCCCACTTCCACTCAGGGACCTATAAGGGATGCACTAAGCCAGATGGTACCCGGTGCTCCGCTTTCACTTGCTGGCAAGTGAGGCATCGTGAAATGAACTCTGCTACTGCCTGCTTCATACCCGGCCACCAGTGCTGTTGTCTGAGGTCCTGATACATATTCAACTCTCCTAGATGTAATTCTAGAGGGGAAGTGTGAAAATCCCTCAACACTTCCTCCTGTAGTGAAACTGGTACCATGGTACGTCCTCTGAAGAGGATGACGTGTTCCCCTCAATCAGAAAATCCATCAGGCGCCTGCCCTGTTGATATCTGAGCACGTCACGTCTCAAAGTCAACGTAACCACGCTGTGCCTCTCTGACTCACTGAAGAAGTGGGGGAGTGACTGTGAGAGACTGAAGAAAGGCTGCTTCATCTCTATCCATAAATTATATCTGTAACGCGGCTACCTGCCCCATCACCTCTCCCCGTAGATAAATGCCTGATCTCATGCTGAGAGAATATTCTACAACGTTCATCTTCCCAGGCATATAAAATATCACTAAGTCATAGTGCTGGAGGAACTTGAGCCATCGTCACAGTCTCAGGTTCAGGTCCTTCTGCGAGAAGATTTACCTGAGACTCTGGTGGTCAGAGTAGACTTTAAAACACTCACTCGTCAGATATTGCCGCCACATCTTCAAGGAGAAGACCACTGCTAGTAACTCCAGGTCATGGGTAGTTTAGTTCTGATCGTGCTATCTCAACAGCCACAAACCATATGCGATCACTGATCTCTCCTACATCAGGACACACCCGCGTCCGGTCCCTGATGCGTCGCAGTAAACTATGTTCCAAACGCCCTCCTCCGGTAGCCTCATGATGGGATCACTAGTCAATCTCTGCCTCAGCTCATGAAATATATACTAGAATCTCTATGACCACATGAAGAGTTTACCCTTCTTTTTTAATGATGAAATCGATGCTGCAACTTGGGTGTGTTCTGGCACAAACTTCCAATAGTACCCAGCCAGACCTAGGAATCTCCGAACCTCAGTCACGCTCCTGGGTGTCTCCCAATCAAGTACTTCCTCGATCTTCGCTGGATCCACTACTACCCCAGCCTCTGAGATGATGTTTCCAAAGAAGTGAACCTCTCGAATCCTGAACTGGAACTTCGAGAGCTTACCATAAAGCTGGTGCTCTTGGAGTGTGTCCAGTACTACCTGTAAATGGTAGGCATGCTCCTCCTCAGTAGTAGAGTAAATCAGTATGTCGTCGATGAAGACTACTAAAAATTGATCAAGGTATGGCTGGAAGATCCTGTTCATGAGACTCATGAACACTGCAGGAGTGCTGGTTATACCGAAGGTCATAACCAAGAACTCGTAGTGGCCATACCGACATCTGAAGGCCACCTTCTACTCATCCTCGTCTCAAACTCTGAGGTGGTGATAGCCTGACCTGAGGTCTATCTTCGAGAACTATCGTGCCCCTTGAGCTGATCAAGGAGGTCATCAATCCTTAGGAGTGGGTACTTGTTCTACACAGTCACCTAATTCAAGCAATGGTAGTTGACGTACAGTCACAAGCTCCCATCCGCCTTCATACCGAACAATATCGGAGAAGCCCATGGTGAAACACTAGGTCAGATAAATCCCTTCCCCGGAAAGTCCTCCATCTGTACCCGCATCTCACGAATCTCGGCAGGAGGCATCCAATATGATGGAGTAGATATCGGTGGTATCCTAGGTTATAGATCAATATAGAAACCTGCCTCTCCGGTAGGAGTTAGTCCCAAAACGTCTTCAGGAAAAAAATCTGCATACCGATCCACTACAACAGGGAAACTCAGACTTCTCAAATCAACCTCTCCAAGGATGAGACTCGCAAACAGATGTGTGATCAGTTTCCACCTCCTATACGTAAGTCCATCCTATGCTGGAAATCTCCCTTCTCGCTATTGAAGGTGAACCTAGTCCCATCCGTGTGGATACATCACACTTTGCATCTAATATAGTCGATCTAAGCATGGACTGTAGATAACTAGCCCATTCCCAAGATGACGTCGTAAGGCCTCGACGCCACTACAAGAAGATCCCAGCCGATGTTCTGGCCTCCTAGAGTAAGCTCACACTGTCGGCAACAGTGTGTACATGTCAAGTCTGCTCTCATAGGAGTCTCTAGCCGTAATGATCGAGCGAACGGCTCCGTCGAAATCTACGAGATCCAAACGAGGGCAGTAGTAATAAAAGAATGACTCGCACCTCTGTCTAGATGTACTACAACAAGGGTGGAGTAGGCACATATAGTACCTTGAATCATCTCAGGTGAGCCATGGTCATAGGCCTCGACTGCCTGGAGTTGATCCCGCCTCTGTACGTCAGCTCCCTTTGGTCGGGGTGGACCTCCTGGTGGTGGTGGTGGTGGTAGAGCCTCAAAATGTCATCCACCACCCGATGCTCGACCAGCTTCTATGCCTTGTCCACCTGCTCCATGCGAACCACCACAATCGAACCTCTTCCTCTAACTAGGAGGTCTCTCTATCATCTGCTGCTCATCTACATGCCGGGCTGGGCAGTCTCGAGCCATGTGAACCTGACCACCGTATGCTTAGCACTACCTGCTCCTCGTATAACTGGATCTATTTCATTTTACTCACACAAAAGAACTTGTATCTTGAGATCTCCCACCTGATGGACTGGTCCTCTTAGACCTCTACGACATCTTTCTACTACCAGCTACAGAAGACTCTTCTATGTGTTGCACTATGGTGGGTATCTCCGTTTATGACTGCTTAGCGAGAAAACTTTCCACTAGAATGGCTCGCTCCAACACCCCCGCCTACGTCGGGATGCTGAGGGGAATCATTGAAGCCCTGATCTCATGCATGAGTCCCTGCTCGAGGGTCCGGGCCCGGAAGAATGGGTACCGTACCATATCCATGGAGTAGCATGAGAGGTTGGTGAACCTCACTGAGTACTGAGCTAATGTTATGCTGCCCTACTGCATATGATGTAACTCCGAAATCTGCACTGCATGAAGGGTGGCTAGAACAAACTCCGAGAGGAAGAGACTCTCGATGTCCATCCAGAGTAAAGATGCCTCGTCATGCACCTGTAGCATCAGGCTCCACCATCTACCTACTGTTGCATTCATGAGACTCACAACAAGGATTACCATAAGGTCGGCTAGTGTCACTACTAATCTGAAAGCTCGGACGATAGCCTCCAGCCAATCCTCAACTGCTTGTGGGTCCGTCTCTCTGCGGAACCTCGACGGCTTCTATCGCTGGAACTCGTGAAACACACTTAGGTGACGTTCACTCTCTGCTTCTAGGGATGGTGGTATGAGTGGCCCTGCAGGTAGTGGTACCACTGGTGCCTCTGTAATTATGGGGCCCTACACCGAGGCCTCATCGCTCGGTGGGCTACCATCTTGTACATAACTCATAACCCTAGATGGATGCCTTCGTGGGGACATCCTAAAAAGAAACAGGTGCGCCACGGTCAAATAGTATACCTAGTGAACTGACAAAAAGTAATCACAAAGAAAACTTTTGAAACACACATTCAATCAGTGTTTTTGTGCACTGAGTCGAAAATCAGAGGTCAGGGTCCTTGTGTACGGATACGTAGGCCGCCGCACCAAAAATGGTCTCCCTGGTACTGAAGACCACACTCAATACTCTTAACACTATTACATCGCAGAAAAGAATGATCAGAGTCCTGAGTTTTGCGGTAGAACCGACTCCTCTGATACCAATTTGTCACGAACTGTCCTCAGGGCCTATGCCGTGACTACCCCAAGTCCGCCTTCCATAGGCCAGGGGCTGGAGACTAGCACCAAAGGCGTAAATCCCTATACTGGGAAGAAATTTCCTTTATAAAAGTTATCCAACACAACAGAGTATGCAACAGAAGTAAGCACTAAGTAAAACTGTATACAAAAGTAAGTGCTGAAAGAAAAGGGGCCGGAAATAAATGCCCAAAAGTAAGTACAGTACAATAGAAAAACTAGTATAACTCTAGTAATGTAAAACAACAACTAATGAGTCGTCCTCTGAGAATCCCACCTAAAGGGTGGGTACAGATGACCTCCTCAGCACCTCGGGTCCATTCGTCTACTCTATGTACGTCTCACCAAGTGGTCCACCTCCGGTTACCATCAAGATCTACAAGTCTCTACTTCGATCAGTACAATCCGTCATCTGAATCCAACACAATGTAGTGTGGGCATATCCCATGGAGGGGTGAGTATGCGATAATCAGTAGGGACCCCGATACCCCCAAAGGTCTCCCAGAATCCATGAAGGACAAACCACAGAAGAGAGATACAATCATGAAGTATCAACCAACCCTACTGAGGTATATGCCCATACATATACCCAAGTCATCAATCATAGTTCGACTCCAACTCTCGAGCCCACGCACAACCTAGTCTACACAGGAAAGTAAGTCAATCACATTGATGATAATGATTGAAAGTCAAGACTCAACTTACACAGTTATATATATTTCATTTAGTGATAGAGATGATCAGATGTAGTCACTGATTCATCTAAGCTATCGGACCCATATATGATACTAGACCAGCTAAGCTATCAGACCCACACAGGATTCAAGACCAGTTACTCTGTCAGACCCACTCAGGATACAAGAACAGAAGTCAAAACTGACAGACCCACATAGGATAAAAGAACTGCAGTCATCGCTGTCGAACCCACAGAGGATTCTAGTACAGTATTCATCATCGTCGAACCCATGGAGGATTCCAGTACGGTAGTCATCGCAGTCGCATCCAGCTCTAGGGTTCCCGAACACATCACGCTCGATTCCGGGAGGGTCCGCTCCTCAAGTCAAAGGTCGATAAATCAAATATCATGAATTTTTGAGTTGATGTATCCAGAAGTTTCATCTTGTCAAAAGAAACCCAACACAATAGATGGCGAATCAATCAGATGCCCGGTCAGAGAGTTATTGCCTTTTTCGTTCTAGGGGCATGGTTGGAATTATGCTCGTTCCAAACCCGGCGATTTTCCATATTATTCCAAAGCTCACATAGAGTATCCTAATAGGAATGTTTCATCGTGAGGGTCCTAGTGCTATAGACGGCGCGTCAATCAGACGTGTAGTCTAGAAGTTATTTACGTTTAACCATAACAGGCCTAGCCAATCAAGACCAGTGGGTTGGCGGGTTGGCCCGTCCGGGCTCGGTTGGTCCGACCCAGTTGGGGGGAGGCCTGGCAAGGCGGGGCGCAGCCCGCCATGGCAGCAGGTGGCTAGACCCGCTGTGGGCTACGACTTGGCCAGTTGGCCGAGCGAAGTATGGGGGGGGGGGGGGGGGGGGGGTTCCTTGTAACGGCAGCGCCGATCGGCGCCGACTCTCCTGCTCAGCTGGCCGAAGATGGCCGGCTATTCCGGTGCGAGCACACCCATTGTGCATTCTGCTTTCCTCCCGCAGCATGGCTCCCACCTGGTGCTGTGGTCTTCCCGCAGCATGGTGCCCACCTGGCGCTGTGATCTCTTGCCCGGGTGGCTGTAGCCGTCCAGTTTGTTGAGTAAGCGGCCGACGGGTGCGGGCCGCACCTCCTCTGCGCGACACCTGTGGGTGGAACGATTCACCAGCCCGATTTGCTGGTTCGGTTCATCCGAGTGGCCTAGGAATGCGTGCCACAGTTTCCTCCATGCGGCTGGTGTGCGACCGCCGCTTCCGATCCCCACCGTCTCCGGTCACTGCTGCCTCCGATCGCCACCGCCAAAATAAACAATATTTTTTGGAGGGTCGTCGGGCTGTGTTTTTTTGTCCCAAACCCTCTGCATTAGGTAACATAAAAAGGACATAGACGATCACTTGCGTTCATCCATGATGAATGTATAATTTTATAAAACTAAAACAATACAAAACCCCTACCTCGATTTCAAGAACGTTGCACGTCGACAAGGTGCAGAAGACGAGCGACGCGGTAGTCGGGCATCGCGGAAGACAGACATCGATTCCATTGACATCGGGGTGCATCCTAAGAGGAAGAGTCATTGGATAAGTTCATCGCATTCTTCGTCGGAGATTTTCTTCATTGAAGAACGATGTTCTTCGTCGAGAAAATGAGGTTTCACCAAGAGTTTTCTCCCAAAGTCTCCCGAAAAATATTTTCCAAGGAAAATATAATAATAGGCTTACCCCAAAATTATAATCTTGCCATGCATTTCAAAATAATTCAAATGAACTCATGAAACCTAAAAATAATTAATAGAGGCTTTAATTATTCTGGAGTTGGCAACATTATGAGGGAAAAGTGGAAAGGCCCCACTTAATGTGCGAGTTCAAAAGTTAAGAGTGGGGTTTCAAGGGGAGTTGAATGGTTAGGGTTAGTGCGGGCACCACACACATTATCCTCCCATGGGAGGTTATGTGGGATGGTGGCCCCACATCCGACTCCTCTTTGGAGGAAATAAGCACCCCTTAATAATAAAATTTTTTAACAAAACAATTTTATTTAATAAATTAAGAATTCCAAAAATTAACTTCTACTCCCAACCAAACGCAATTGCCGTAAAGGTCCCCTTAAGTTAATACCGGCGTTGCGAGTTAATCGGTGTCCTAGGATTTAAATTCCGAGCATTGGTTCAAAAGATAGAAAAATACGCATGTACATTTACGGAACATACCCAAACAAAACATCAGAAATAGATTCCAGGCACACCAGGCCTTAGAATCAGGTGCCGTCAGAAACTGCTGAATCGTAAAATTCCAAATAATTTAAGAAAAAAATTTTCCTTGAAATTTCAGGGTATTTACAACAGCTAAAAATTTAAATAATATATTTACAATTTAAAAAAATTTATATTGATGAAAATGTAATAAATTCATTAACTAGAATAATCCTTAGAGGATATCTATAGTCTTTCCAACTCATTCACATCCTCAATTATTTTAAGTATAAGTGTTGAGAGTTAAATTACTTATGTAACTATGAATTTAATTCCTTGAAAAAATTTCTTATTTAGTATATTATTCTCTAAATATTCAATTGGAATTTTTGAAATATTAACAATAAGGTTACTCAAGAACATGTTTCTCTAAAACCTAAAATTTATCTTATTTATAGAAAAATTATTAATTTTAGTCTTGTAAGTATTTTAGATTAAGATTTTCATTTTTTAATATTAATTTCAGATTTTATTTTTAAGATGGTGATGATATTATCTATAATATATACTTTTATCAGATGAATATTATGTTTTAATTCCATTTAATTAAGAATTTAATTAAATTGGTACCACTCAAATGTCAAACCATTTAAAACTCATCATATTTATTTTTGGGGAAGTATATATATTTTACTTATATATGACTCCACCTTTGTGTGTATCTCACCCCAAATATATTTTATTAAGAAATCTTTTCAATTTAATCATATATGAATCTTGGATAGTTGAGCAAACAACCCTTTGAAAGATCCAACATATGGGTATATGCTCAACTTAAATCCTATGGTATCCAATAACATCGAGTTTCCATGATAATTATAAACCAAATATCAAATTGTAAATTATTTACCTAGATATTAGAATCACCTATATCATCCATGACTTTCACAGAATAATCCAAGGTATTTTGACATCATCATGAAACTACCTTATTGGATGATCGAGGTCTTGAAATTTATTTTATTAAAAAAGAGTTTAAAAGATTGTATTTTTAAATTTGATTTAACAACATCATGTCATCTCACATTATCCACTTTATTTATGCATACTTATAGTGATTCATATTAGAATCCTATTACCCCCACCAAATTAACATGATCAAATCATAATGATTTGTAACTCTTTACACAACTAATAGATTGCGATAATAATCCAAATTAAAAGAAAATTATATTCATAAATATATAGATGAATCCTTTGAATAAGGCTGATGAAACCATTTTATATTATGTTTTAGAATTATATTAAATCAAAAAACCCCCACATGGGTAATCCTAGAGTCATATATTGTAACACACTGAGATTTTTGTAAGTATTTTCATTTAAATAAATCTAGTGTGTTTGGTAGATTGAAATATACCAAAAAACACAAAAAATCCAATAATGGATTATTATAACAAAAATTTAAATAAATAATATGTTTTCTATAAAAACATCATTAGAAAAATAAATTATTGTAATAAAATTAATAGTGTTCTAATTCTGTTAAGAAAATTCCATTAATTATAAATCATTTTTTTTGATTTTTTTGGCATATTAATTTTTAGAAATGTTATTATTAAAATGTATTTATTAATATTTGAGTAATTATTGTTGAAATAAATTAATAACATCCATTATTTAAAATATTAATTTTAAGGAATACAAATCTAACAACTCTTTGCTAAATTGAAATCTTTTGTTTTGAAACACAATTTTTAAATTTTTAATTAAAAGATAAATTTATAATAAATAAAGTGTTAAATTTATTTAAATTATGTTTTTATAAATTTAAAAAAATTAATAATTGTTTAAAAATTTGTTTTTAATTAGTTATTAGAAAATAAGATATCATTTTATGGTAAAAAAGTTATATTTTGGTTAAAATTATTTTTATGCAAACAATATATTTTAATAATAAAAAATTAAAATAATCACTATTGATACAAGATTTTAAATAATTTTTTTGATAATATATTATTTGAAATAATTTAAAAATATTTTAACTGTTGTTACTATGAATAAAATGAGAATAAACTCATTTTAGGCTTAATGATTCATTTATTTGAAAAAATATTTTTTACACTTTTTGTACGCTAAGATTAAAACTATGTTTTACCATTTTAGAAATTGAATATTTTAAAATGTTTTTATTATTCGGAATCATAATATTTATTTTTGTTGATAATTAATATTTCATTTTTAGTCTTAAAGAATAGTTATCATGGTAAATTCTTTTCACAATAGTGAGGGTTAAAATGGTTAAAGAGGTGTCTAAAGTAATGAATAATTCATCAATTATCAAAAAAACATGTTCAAATTTGATTATTAGAGTGGATTTATGTCCCAATTCAGATTATATTCAATGTTTTTAAATTTTTTCCACTTCCCATTTATAATGAAATTTATTTAATTTTTAAATTACAAGTATTAGAAGAATACCATTTCTCTCACTTATAAAATGATCCATTCACCACCAGACATATTTGCACAACAAAATATTAATATCTCAAGAAATACATGAATATATATCTATCAATATATTTTTTTAATTTCTTATATTTTTTCTTCTAAATAGACCAATCTACAAAGATTTAAGGAGTGATTCAAAAAAGGATATCCAAACAAGAGATAATTATCACCACCACATTATTTTATGTTTATTTATTATTTCACCACCTAAAAATATATTATATCCATAAATATATAATTATATAATTATAATTATTATATTTATATTTTATTATGTTAATGGATTAACAATTATTTACCTCCCTTTAATCTATTTTGGAAATGAAAATGTCGTCCGACTTACCTATGGACTACCACTCTATTTTATTTATCTTAACCATATTTATCTTATTTTATTATATTAGAAAAATTAATAACCTATTTTTAAAATAATTAATATTCTATAAAAGTGATATTATCCCAATACAATGACATATTCCTACCCATTTAACCATTGTAACGTGTTCTTCTTTAGGTCAATTTTAGATCCTAAATATAAAAATGTTATATTGTTAATTTCATGAATTATTAAGGGTTTTTATATAATGATAATACTGAATAATTTAATATGATTTAATAATTATAGTATGGTTAGGTATATATATATACATATATTTATTAAAAAAGTAAATTTATTCTTTTTATGCAATTCAAATTTATAAAAAATTATAATTATATAATTTCTTGGAGAGTCACCAGAATAAGCTCTATTAAATGATGATATAACACTATAAATATATCATAAACATGATATAAATATTCATTAAAATTTTTTAAAGGATAAATCCTTGGCTATGTAGAATGTTCCAGGACCATTAAATCAAAACATGCATGGAAAAAAGAACAAGTAACACCCAATTGTTTTTAACACATAATTATTAATAAAAAGGTAATAATAAATTATAAATTATATCTACCCATACATTTCATACATAAATATTACCTAATTTTTGATAAATATTAAATTAATTTCAAAATAATTAATGGCCAATGACTATAA
Source organism: Viscum album (assembly GCA_963277665.1). Classification (NCBI taxonomy): domain Eukaryota; kingdom Viridiplantae; phylum Streptophyta; class Magnoliopsida; order Santalales; family Viscaceae; genus Viscum; species Viscum album. The sequence goes on along the minus strand of OY728135.1, from coordinate 1,538,423,171 downwards.
GGGTTTATTGTATTTTGATGCTTGGAAACATAAGAAACTCTTACATAAAATATCAACATCATTTCTGATTTAGTTCTTCACAAATAGAACCCTTATTAGGCGTATCATACATAAAATATTTCTTCATAACACTGGGAAGGGAAACATAAGAAAGAGTTATATTAGATGGTCATTGAGGGTAAACATAATAGATTTCTATCAATGATCATAAGGGAGAATAAAATATGCATGATGGTATGAGAACATGATCATGGATTATAATAATCTTATCCAAATAGTCAAAGATATTTAATCATGAAACAAGGATTATGGTATTTTCAAATAAATGACATAATACATAAGAATGTATAATCACCAATACTCAATCATGAGCCAAAAAAATACAGCATAAACATAATACATATGTTTTTGGCATGAATATAAGTTTATTAAAAAATTTCCTTAGTCAAGGTATCATTTAATGACTATAAAAGTGGATTGGGTTCACTCCCAATTAAATAATTTCCTTAGTCAATGTTGACTCCCAATACTATTTTAAAAGAAAAATAACCTTAATAAATTTTGTTCACTCTCCATTTTAGTCCTTATTATCTCATGAGATATCCATATTTACACAAAGCCTTAGAGGAATATATAATTCTAGGTACACCCATCACATAATTAAAACCATACACATGTGTTCAAAAAGATCATAAATCATTCATAATATCATCAAATAATAATCCTTGGAAAAGATACAGGTTTAAAATACATTTCATCATCAGAATTATAAACCATATGAAGAAATAATACGGATGTTTACATTATATTAATTCCATAATAAATAATATGAATCATCAATGTAATTTTTTATAGACAACAATACCATTAAAATAACAATAGAATATTTCCTGAAAAAATACCTGTTCATTTTGCAATCACTTATTTAATATAAAAAAATTTCCAAAATATTATGAATAAAACTATTTGGATACAATAAAGGGATAATATATTATAATATTCAAATAAAATAATATTCATTATAGTGCATAAAACCATTCATGTAGTGTATGATAAAACAAAAATTTCATTCACATTTCCAGTAAAAACTGAGGAACACCTTGTTCAAAAAATAAAATGATGATTACTTTAAACAATTTTTATAGAAATTAAAATATGGGAAAGAATTAATTTAATAATTTTTTACAGTTTATAAAATAAATTATTTAAAATATTTAAATAAAATATGGTCATAGTAGAAAAGACTCTCGATCATAGAAAAAAGCATAATCAATTTTCTTTTAAAAAATATATCGGTATCCTATGTAAATAAAGAGAGAAAAATGAAATAAAAAAATAAAAGTTATAGAAATAACTAGAGAGAAAAATACATAATATTTCTAGGATATATATAAGAAAATTATATCATCATACAATTTAATCATAAACCATCCTAGAAAAAATGATATTGGAACTTAGAAATCTATCTTTTTTAGTAATATTTGAATAAATTGTTATTGGATGATGGAAAAGTTTATGGATTTATAAATATAATAAATTAAATAATTATTATTCTAAAGTATTTTTTTTGAATTTATATACACTGTATATATAATAAATTTGTGCATAACATTAAAACATGTATCAACAAAGAGAACATAAGATAAAAATCCCATACATCAAGTCTATATTGCATTGTAGGTGACCTAATCTACAGTATAATAAATATAAATTTATTATATAAATATAATAGAACCATAATAATACTTATATAAAACCATACATGGTTTAATTATAATATATTCTCACCCTTTAATTAAATATCATTTATTATCATCATCATTTTGGGTGTTAACTGTTTCATTTTTCAAGATGTTTATTATAGGGGTTATGGTTCTTGCACATAGATCATTGTTAATATATAAAATTTTAATCCTTATATAAATATCTTATAATTTAATTATATAAATATTTATAACCATTTATATAAATTTTTCTTGAAAAATAAATTACATTTGTTCGTGGAGATGGTATTCCATAAGTACACACGAGTGAGGTTTCCATTTTCCAATGGATGGAGTGAAAGAAAGGTAAATATTAATTAATATTAACGTAATCATTATTATAAAATAAATATCACATAAATTATTAAATCTATAATAATAACCAACCATGGATGATTTATAAAATTAGTTGTATTGCAACGTGGAGGTGATAGTCCAAACAAATTCAAGAGTGATACTTTTATTACCCATTTGATTAAGAAGAGGTGTTAAATGGTTTTGAAATCATAATAATAACATATATTTATATATATATGATTCTAGTTTAATTATATTTTAATGTAAATGAAATAGTTTTAGGAATTATATTAAGAAATTAAATTAAAAGAGTTTGGTTATGATCTATTCCTATTTTTCGAGAGACCACCTTTGGTTCACTAATTTATTATGATGGATTGATATTATGAGAATAAGCTAAGATATAGTATAAAGGTAAGTATTTTATAAATGTTTTTGATAGTGTAATGGGTGAAATAAATTGATCTAATGGTATGAATAATAAATGAAAAGATGTTTCAATTTATATGTTAGGGGAGGGACACACAAGGAATTTCTTAAAAGATTTCAAATATATATTGTCACATACAATTTAAAGTGGCTAAAAATGAAAAAATATTAGTAATTAGGATAATATAATATGTAAATATCTTCATCAAATAATAATTTTATAGTTCTGATTGGAAATATGACCCTTATCGCATGGTTTAACACACAATGTAAACTCCTTTAAACCTTCATCGTAGTATCAAAATTTTACTATTTATAAGTTTTATTATGAAAAAATAATTTAGAAACTATTAAATAATATTTAATATTATTAGGAAAAATATATAAAATATTTTAAAAGATAATATTTATATATTTTGTAGAATTTTATTTAATTATGAACACAAATCATAAGAATAACCTGCTTTTCCCAAAATAAAAATTTAAGCATAAAACATAATTTACTTCTATTTCATGTCATTGAAAAACCATAAAATTAATTTTTAAACGTTATATTTTATATATATTCATTAAATTTCTTTGAAACTGTTAATCAATTAATATTAAATTAATTTAGTATTAAAAAACGCCTTGAGCCCATATAATCAGTTTTTTAGAAAATAATGTTTTAATCCCAAAAACTAACTTATTACTATATAAAATATAATGATGATTCATATTTAATTAATTATATTAATTTTAATTAAAGCTTTATTTGGTTTTTATAATATTAAATTTAAAACATAATTGAATATTTACTTTAATGGAAATTATTTTTTTACAAAAATCGATATTTTTCATTATACATAAAAATATATCTTTTTAGAAAAAAACCTAAAATTAAATAGAAGATAGTATTTACAGTTTTATTTTATGAATTTTAATCATTTCATAAAATATATATTAGAATATTTGAAATAAATATAAAAATTGACATGAAAAAATGTGATAAAAACAATTTTTGAAGAAAAATTGTTTTTGATGAAAAAATTACTAAAATGAAAACTAAGTACATTTTTATTATGAATAAATAAATACTGTATAATTATTAAGAAAATTATACATATTTTTGATAAATTTATTCATACTATACATACCTTCCAATTAAAAATCAAGGTTATAATAGCATGTTGTATCATGGTTTATATAGACTCACAGTTTTGTGTAAGGCATGATATTGAATTATTCAAGTTTTATTTCAGTGGAAATAAATATTAAATCTTGGGTGTTACATTATACCCCACATAAGTTGAATTTTAACTTATAAATTCCATAACACTTGTGGAAAGAATTGATGATATGTCTGCTTATTCACATCATTGAGTACCCATATAGATTCCTTGAATTTTTGATTCCCCAAAATAACTTTAACTAGGTGAATAGTATTGTTTCATAGATCTTTATCTCTGTGATCAAAGACTTTTTACTATTGTTTTTCCATGGAAAGATCATGAGATATTATTATAACTAATGTGTTTATTATATGTGAAGGATCATGTATGTAATTCCTTAGGAGAGACATATTGAACACATCTTGAACCCGATAGAGGTTTGGTTGGAGTGACAAGTGAAAAGCTATAGTACCTACATGATCAAGAAAATAAAATGAAAAAATATACCTAGAGCTCAATTTTACTTTATTTTTTGAATTCAATAACCATATTACAAGTAGAAATCAATTGGAAAAACTTATCATTAACTTTGAATTTGGGATCACACTGATGATTTTTAGTATAACTATACTGATAATTATGAGATACTTCCATCTAATTTTGAATGGATATAACATAATGTTTTATATCCTTAGATAGGTTAGGTACAACTATAAATTTATCTAAAACTTATTCCCAATATATTATTGTCAAACACTTATTTCTATATAGAGATTCATAAGGATCCATCTGAATTGACAAGTAAAGCTAGTATTATAAGAAAAATACACTAGAGGAAGGTGTTGATCCCAACCACCTTTTAAATCTAGTGAAAATGATCTCAAAATATCTTATTGTGTTTAAATTATCCTCTTAGACTGAACATTTATTGAAGGATGATAAGATGTATCGAAATACAACATTGTATCTAGAAATTGTGAAGAACTCTCTATAAATTTTCAATTATCGTATGATTTCGATTAGATATAATAGAATGTGGGAACCCCATATAAGTATACAAATTACGGTATATTCTAGAAAACTGATCAGAAGATAAATCTTCTCTAATAGAAATTTAGTGCACTGAATTCATACGGTGATCTACTATAACCCAAATAACATTATATAATTTAGATGTTTTGGGTAGTCAAATAATGAAATCCATAGTATTTTTTTACCATTTACATTATATTATGTGTAATTCTTGTAAAATAAACAAATAAATATGTCTCCCCACCTTAAATCATTGATATTAAAATTACTGGGATATATACTCCACAAGATCTATTTTTATATCGTGCCACCAGAAATACACTTTCAAATCTCTGTTCATATTTCTTTTACTTCCATGTTGAATAGATAATAATGATATATGATATTCTAACAGTAATTTATTATTTAGGTTTGGTATTTATGGGACACATACTTTTTTTTGAAACATATCATTTCATCATAATCATGGTTGAACTCATGAAAATTCACAAATTTATTTTATATCTCCACATCCTCTTTTAGGGTATATTTTATATTTTCACAAATATATGGTTGACAAAAAACTAAGAAAGGAAATATCTACCCCATTCCTTCAATATCTCAAGTACTATCCTACTGAAATGCATAAACATTAGATCCTTTGTTTTATGAATCATAGATAAGATATGAGGATCATTTCAACTCAAATCATTAGCCACCTAGTTCACATTCCAATATTGGTATTATTTAGAGTACTAATAATCTTTAATAAAATCCTACCATATTATTTAGACCATATTAAAATATTTTTGGGTGAATATATACTTTAATCTTTTTTGACTAGTATACGTGTCACACTTTTCTCCATATATATAATGCCATCATATCTTTATTTCAAATATTACACCATCTAAGACAAAATCACATGTTGGATAATTTTTCTCATGAACCATTAATTTGTGTAAGGAATAGTCTATCCCCATATCATTCAACATGGTAACACACCCCATAACATTATTTTATGCATCATTGTAAATAACCCACCCTTTTCCACTATAGTGTAGTGTGAGAATGGGCACATTAACCATCTATCTCTTAATTTCATTGAAATTTTTTCTCACACATAATCCTAAAGGAAATTAACTCAATTACGAGTTAACTTAGTGATTAAATTATCCAATCATGATAAATCATTTATAAAGAATCGATAATATCAAGATAATCCATGAAAACTATTGGTTTGTTTCATAGTGGTTATTCTGGGACAATTTATCATAACTTTTCTCTTTGATGGATGTACCAATATACCCACACTTGATATTATATGTCTGAAAACTGAAACATTACATTAAAAAAATTCACACTTGTTTAATATTTTATACTTCTTCTTCCTTAATGTCCTCATTACAATCTTCATGTTATAATTACACTCTTACTTTTTGTTGGTATATATAATAATATTATATACAAGGACCACCACAAATTGATCAAGGAAAATTATAAATACTATTAATTAAATCCATGATAATCATGAGGTTATTAGTATAATTAAATTAAATCAATATAAATTCATAGTTTCTATACCTCGATCAAAAGGCAGTATTGTGAATGTGTTCACTTTAGACCCCTAATCGATCTTATCTTTTTTATAGATCAGTATTAAAAAAATACTAATATTCTCATAATTGATCAAATTACACGTCAATATAGTGTAGAGGATACTTATTCTTAATTTTTATCTTATTATGTTCCTGATAATCAATATAGAGTTGCATTTATCCATCATTCATCTTAACAAAAATTACTGGTGTTCCCAATGGTGACATTCTTGGACAAATTAATTCATTTTAAATATTCTACTAGAGTTTATTTTTCAATTACTATATATAAATAAAGAAAATTCTATATATAGTAATTAATATAGGTGTACAAGGATTATAAGTTCTACTAAAAACATAACATCACTATTCAGAGAAAGAATGGTCAGTTGTTCTAGAAATACCTCCATAGAATCCAATATAATAGGAATATCATCGATGTTGAGTTTCTCCCCATACATCTAAGATAAAGACCCACTTTGAATTGGCATAATTACTCTTTAATTGGTCATAATATCTATTAGATAGTAAGATTTATCCTCACATAGATATAAAATGTAATTTTAGTTTGGAATATCATTGTAACATCCCTTCAATTGCAACCGATATGATCACTATAAAAATAAATCCAATCCATGCCCAAAATCACATAAACTTTAACTAGAGGAATAATAAAATGTTTTATAGGAATACAGATCCCATAATCATTAATTATGGAAGATTCATAGAATTTATATTTAATCATCATATGATTAGTATTTTATTACTTCTAATTTAATTCGTAAGAAATGTTGATATGAATATGCATTCTTTGAGACATTTCTGATATAAATGTATTAATTGGTCTGACCGAAAATACGATACATCAATATTTTTGAATACCTACCACCACAATGACTTTATTATTCTATATTTAATCCAACACTAAAATGAAAATGGTCATCATAACCATCATGAATCATTAATCAGAGTTATTGGTCATGAATAATCTTTTATAATACCCCTAAATATTGAGGCATTTTTTTCATATCTATGAAACTATGGTTTATCCTAGGTAATATATTATCAAAATCTTTTCACATACTTCATAATGTCTCTGAAATAAAATATGAATTAACATATGGAGATACCACATCAGTTTTAAACTAGTTGTGTAGAAATGAAATATTCACCATTCACCATAATGATGGCTGAGGTATACTCGACCAACACTTTCTGTCGTAATCACCCCTAGATTAATATGTGATAAAACCACTTCCACTTTTAGTATCTAGACATGGATGATTTTTTTGGGGAAATCATAGTCCTTTATTTACCCTAACTTATGATTTTACCCTATACATTTCATTATACTAAGGGTTCTAAGTAATCATTCTTCATCCTAGTTTCTAAAAGATACTAAACCCTTCCTTTGATACAAATCTAGATGACCATAAATTTTATACATAAATATTATATCATTTTAGATGAATATTCAATAAATTTGAAAATCATATGTTTTTGAGGACTATACAGGTTTAGTGTCTTTGGAAACTTATATATATATATATACAACTGGTATATAAAAGATTTAAATCATTTATGAGTAATTTCATTATGACTAGCACCATTCTTAGACATTTCATTCTTAAAACCATTCATAATTTTATATGGAAAGGAAAGTAAATAAAGGGTGAGATTAGATGCACAATAAGGGTTAACATAAGAGATATAAATCAATGGTCACAAGTGATCATAAGATAAGATTAAGGGAATGATACAATTATTAATACATTAAATAATCAAACACAATTAGTCAATTGTCATTGATTATGAAACATGACATAATATCTTTTCAAAAAAATGACATAAGAAACAAGATTAAATAATCATATCTAATAAAAAATAATCCATGAAAACATATCATAGGTATAAGACATATGTTTTTGGCATGAACATAAGTATATAAAGTCATTTCTTTGGACAAGGATAATTGTAATGACTATCATAGTTGGTTGTTTTCAATCCACATTCCACCATTTCCTTAGTCAAGGTTCACATCCAAGATTATCTTGTTAGAAAAAATAACTTATTGAACTTGTATCAATTGACATTCTAGTACTTATTATCTCATGATATTTCCTTCTTTACCCAAATATTTAGAGGGATATATATCTCTAGTTCCACCTATAAGGACCTGACCTTAAATTATTACTTAATCTTGAATTAAATGAAAAATATATGTTGAGGTTCTTTTCAGGTTTAGAGTTTTAGAGATGTAGGACATAACTATTACATATCAACTTGAATATTACAAATTAGACACTTCTACTATAACTAATTTGATTCAAATACTTAAATATAACATGAGTTCTTTTCTTGATATAAATCTTCTTGAATACATCCTTACTCTTACCCTTCCTTATAACCTGTGAAAAATATTTCGAAAACATGGGATGAGCATAAAAAGCTTAGTAAGGGATATAAAAATATGGAATGAAAACATTAGTCCATGTATACATAAGAATTAATGAAATAATAATTTAATCATAAAACATAAGCACTTATCATACCTCTTGAAATCATAAGATTTATGAACAACTCATAGAAATCATAAGACAAAAAGGTAACCTGAGGCATTCATAACATTCTTATGTAGGGAGTAACCCTCATGGTTACATTTGGAATACCCATCGTAGTATATTCCCTAAATCTATTCGGAGAAACCTTAGCATTTAACTCCTTTGCATTTCCCAATTCATTGGAGAGCTATCTCGGGCTAACCTTCCCTTAGTTTATCATGGAACCACCCGACTTCATAAATAATTCCCACGAACCATAACATAATCGTATGACATAAAACATGCATAAAAGAAACATAACATTTCCACATTTCAATCACAAGATATCAGTACAACCCAATGATATAATCAAAAAATTATCAAAACCATTTTCAATATAAAAATAAACGAAAATTAAAACATGGTATTTATTTTTCTTTTAAAAAAAGTTATGGCTTGTAGAGGAAGCCGAAACTCATATAATGGTCATGGAAGTGGAGAAGTCATTGTCGCTGCATATGTAAGACAAAAAAAACATTCCTTTTGTCATTTTGTAAAACGATTCATGTAAAATTATTCCATTTGAACAAAAAGAAAAGTCATAAAGGCTTTATACACCATATAAAATAAATTCGTGTAGAAATCAAAAGATGCCTTAATGAAAGGAGATTGAGACGAAGTCCGGTACAAAGATGGTATCCTTAGATTAAGGATAAATAAATTACATAATTATGTGTGAAAAATATAAATACACTAAATATAAGTGGATATTAAGTGTAAAACAATCCGAGTTCATCCACACAAATTCATAGAACGACATAATCAAAAGTAGAGGTTTAACCCAAAGAATTGAAATTTGATTAAGAAGTTCCCTTACAAAAATTGGGTATCCTAACAACGTCACATAAACTTTCAGAAAACGAGTTAATGAGATAAAACAAAGAATCTCATCACTTGGACATAATATTTTCAGCAATAAGTATATATAATAAAATATCCCAACATAATAATATGTAAATTAAATGACCTAACAAAAAGAAGTCTTTTAAAAAGAGGAGGGTGAAAGGTTCCCTTACCGATTTGGGTAACTTTTGAAACGTACACACCATGAAAGAAGGGTCATGAAATAAAGATTTAAATACCCATAAATTACATTATATTACACAACGAATATAATCATGGGTAGTACATACACCACACAAAAGGAAATAGTGGCAAATGTAACATGAATCTCACGGGAATGAAAATTGAGATAAAAACCCCTTACCTCGTTGTAATCAATCAAGTCGTATGACCAAAATATAATAAGAACCAAATTAATCATAGAATTACATTAATATAAATATAATCATGATAATATATATCAAATTTAAGTACACAATACAACACATGCAATACATAATTGGTGAACAATGGAAATCTCACGGAATTAAAAGTGAGATAACAAAATCCCCTTACCTCAAGTCCGACTTGTCTTGTTCGTTTCTTTATATTCCTAAATAATAAACTTTGGTAAATTTATAATTACTTAAGGAATTTATTATAAGTTTATTATTCAATTCATATCACATATTATCATGTTATAATAATTAGTTAATTATGTGAGTTCATATTATACGTTTTGTCGTTGTTCAGTACAAGAGTCAAAAATAAACTTGTTTGAAGCGAAGTGTCCATGTAGTTATAATTAAATCATCTTGGGAATAGTTTTAATGATTGAAATATCATATATATCCATTATATATGTATTTAATAATATTACACAATGTTTGGAGATAGGAAATGAAATGTATTGTTCATGGAGACGGTAGGCCGTACGTACACATGAACACTACTTTCATTTTTTGTCATATTAATGGATTTTAAAACTAAATTAGAAATAGATATATTAAAATTACAGTATAATATATATTTTATATAGGTAACATAAGTTTATTAATTACATTATTTATAAATTCAATGTTTGTAATGAACGAGTCACATCACTTGATGGGGCGGTTGTCCACACTTCCTCGTATGAAATTATCGCATTTGCACAACATGAAAAGAATAAAGGTATGTTTTAAATATAAAATAAAGAATAATTGAGAGGGAAAAAATATAATATATATCATATATAAAAATATCTCCATCATAATGGCAACCATGATATGTGTTAAAAGGATATTGAACAATCATAGTTTCGTGAGGCAGTAATTCGCCACCCACAAGAAACAAAATGTTCTTTAAACATTAGATAGGGGTGGGAGTAAGTGTAGGTAGAATCCTTTTCATAAAAACATCATAGTATATTTAGGATACTGGTGTTACTATTGGATCAAATAATAAAGAGATATTATTGATTTAAGAAGGAAAATAAAAAAAAGAAACTCGAGAGAATATATTTCCTCTAAATCGGGTAACTCTTTTTGATTTGAGCCAAAGGCTTCCTTGGAAAGTCTTATGCCAAAAGTGAGGCTTCTAATATTGAGAGATTGATGTGGAGAGATAAAATTAGCATAGTTTGGATGATCCGAGGGCTTGAGAGGTGTGGGTAAGGTGGTAGAGGTGGGGGCCTTTTATAAGAGGGAGTAGGGTCACTTTTGGAATGTCTTGAAATCTTACTTTATTGTAAAATGATTTTTGGATTTTAAAGGTCACACAATGATATATTTCTAGGATAAGGTGATAAGGATTCGAAATAAAAACATAAAATAGGTTTTCAACAAGTGTATGTCTTAGATTTTACCTTATCTTCTCATTTTATTTAAATCGTTCACTAATGAGGTAATCATTACATTATCATGGTGTCATAAATAAATTTATTTATTTAATGTCTAAAAATAATAATAAAAATACCAGGATGTAGGAAATATTTTTGGATTTACAATGAATATTTATAGTGTAATAGATCATTTATTTAAACAAAATTAAAATTGTTTTACTTAGGATATACAAACCTTTGTTATATTTCTCTTCTTTTAAAAATAAAGTCATAAATTTCACTATCACACCCATGTGACTCCATGGGACATCATGTTTGCTAAAAAGCTTCCCATGGTCGGCCATGACACAAAAAAGAGGATTTGGACACATTTTGGGGTCATTTTATATTATTGTGATATCCTTTTATTAACCTTAACAACCGGATTACTAATTAATCCTGATAATTAAAGATATTTACCATAGTTACTATTCATAATGTCCAAAAATAAAATAGAATTAATTAAATAATTTGTAACTTCTGATTCCAAATATGGTATATAATTTACTAAATACAAAACACCGAAATTTTAGTAATTAATTTAAAAATAATTCTTGTTGTCACAACCAAAGACGAGTTTTTAAGAAGTAAAATTTATCAAAATATTGACCTGTTTTTACATCCAATTGAAAAGTGAAATTACTTCCAATGAAAAAAATTGTATTAAGTGATAAAAAAATTAAATTACACTTTAAAACCAATTAAATGGACAATCTAACTATATAACTAAATTATATGAGAAATCAGTTTTGAAGTAAAATGTAGTATTTTTCACAATTCATTAAAAATGAACACTTTTCAGAAAAATATCAAACATTTATCCAAAGTAAATTTGATACTCCAAATTCAAAAATTATGTCCATTTTACCAAATTAAAAACATATAATTTTTTATAATTAATTTTATAATTAATTTCCACGTTAATACAAATAGCATGTTTTTAAGAAACAATATCTATCAAAAGATTGACACTTGTTTATGTCCAATTTCAAAGTGAAATTAATTCCAATGACCACCATTGGATGAAATGGTAAAAATATATTTTAACTACACTTTAAAATCAATTAACAATATATTATAACCATATAAATAAATTTTATTAAAAGGAGGTTTTGAATTAAAGTACAACATTTTTCACTATTCATTTAAAAATGAACTTTATCGGAAAAATAACAAAAATTTACACAAAGTAAATTTTGATGTCCTGATTCTATAGAAGGATTTTATTTTGTCAAATATAACATATAATATTGACAAAAATTAGATTTAAAAATGGTTCTCCATTGAACATAGCATTCCATTTAATGTAATATTAACATTATATTCACAAATATTAATAAATATGAAAATGTCATAGTCTTTATTTAATTGGGATGTTACATACTTCCCCCCTTTTGGGAATTGAGTCCTCAAAATTTTAAAATTGGGTTTGGAAACATTATTGAAATCCCCACACCTGAAACGTAGTAAATAAAATTATCAATTTAAAAGAATGAAAAAGAGGTACAATGGTCACCTGAAATAACCCATACTAGAATTCCATGAAAACATGGATATGGAGAAGAAACAAAAACCATCAAGTTCTGATAGAGAGTGATAAAAAAAATGTTTAATATAATGTTAACCTCTAGAAAATCACATACTTGTGATGGGTTAAACAATATTTGATTCCCCAATAGGAAAAGTTAACAGAAAACATTTTTGTTTTATGTTACTTTTTATTAAGGAATTTATTTATGAGCTTAACTAAAACATAAGAAAACATACTCACTTGTCAGGTTGACTTTCATATTTTACTATATTTCTAACAAAAACTCATATATTCTCCAAACTATGAGTATTCAAGATTACTTATTTCATTAAGAGCGCTAAAATCAATTTCGAGAGAATCACATAATCCATAAAAGTCGAACTATACATTTCCCATATATTTATACCTTAACCAAAACCAAAATTGATAGTACAAGGTCAGATAATCCCCAAAAAGATAATCATTTATAAAAAGAAATACTACTCTTAATATCCAAAATTTTTCATACAATACCCAAAGTTCAACAAAGACCATTCAATAAACAGCTATCCATTAAATTCTTCAAAGTAATCCAAACTAAGATTGAAACCCAAATCTCTGAAGGATTTAATCACATAGTCTTCCAAGGTAAATCATAACATTTATCTCCAAATAACATTAGTTACTCTTAAAGTATGATATTGAAAAGTAATTAACCTAATCACATATCCTCCACGATAGGTCAATAATTTCCATAGATAACCCAAAATAAACTTATTCTTGATTCATAAGATCATCTAACTAAAAATAATTAGTCATAATAACAAGGGACTTCACATATCCTAGTGGTAGGCAATAAATACCAGTCGCACTTTGGTAGTTAGTTCGATTCCTGCAGCTTCATCTGATGTGACGGGTTGTCACACGTTCTGCTTGTTGTCCCTCTTTAAAAAACTATATAATTTTATAAAACTCCCAAGAAGAGATAAATTCATCAAAAATAACCATAACATATTTTAACCACAAAGGATATCTAATATCTTTCTTTTTGCATCCCAAAATGTATTAATCGATAATTACCTCAAACTCAAGGATCATATAAACCAAAATGGTTCTTTATAACTATATACACAACATAAAAGATAATTATTCCTTGAATAAAATTTTCATATATCAAACATCAGGGTTACACATACTATAAAAAGTATTCTAATTTAATCCCATCAGAAAAAGAGCCCTACTATTTTTAAGAATTTCACCATCCTAAATTATACCATAACTATTGAATCCTTTATATGTTGACTTCTTACTCATTCAACATTCTTCATGATCCATTAACCATTCCTTTCAATATTATTCTGAAATAATTATTTCCTACAAACAAAATCATGAATCATATCCTAATATTTGAATAATAGGAAAACATACATTGATAAATAATACATACCTTTCATTGGTCATTGTCAGTTTCTTCCTCCTCAATCGGAATGGAATTAGGTATTGGTAAACGAATATTTGTACGATCCTGGAGATCCCATTCCCGGAACTTCTTTGTAGGACATGTTTTTGCATAATGACCATGCACACCACATTTAAAACATTAAATTGATCCTTCAGAAAGAACTTCTTTCCCTATCCTAGAGTCAACTAGATGCTTCCTTTTCCCATGGAAGGTTATTTCTTTATGATCATAATTTCAACATCTATAGAATATTTCTATCCCTTTGAAACATTTTCCTATGTGTTTCTTTCCACATCTTTGACACATAGGTTTTTTTATCATTCGTACCTTTATGATTATTACCTAAAATTCTATAGGGATTTGTTTCTCGCCTATATGATTCCTTATAAAAATCACCACGGTTTAGGTGGTCAATCATGACTCCAGATAGTTGGTTGAGAATAACCATAAGATTTCTCATTGCAGCTCCTAGATCATTCAGTTGCTCGTTCAGAAAACCATCACAGTTTTCTTCACATCGATTGTTACTTTGGTTCTTGTTAGATCCAACCATTTACTAAAACCAAAAATTTCATGTGAGTATATCAGTAAAATAATCATAGAATACTATGATATAATTATTCATTTTATCTTAGACTCATTCACTTTATCTAAAAAAACTGTGACTCTTTCTGAAATCCTAACCAATATGGTAATGTCACTTAAGCTTAAAGAATACCCTAACCTCTAAATTTATCTAAACCAACCTCTAATACCAAATATAAGGACCCGACCCTAAAACATTACATAATATTTAATTAAATGAATAATTCACATTGAGGATCTTTTCAGGTTTAGAGTTTTAGTGATTTATAACATAACTAATACATATCAACTTGAATATTACAGAGTAGACACTTCTACTACAACTGATTTTTTTAGATCCTTAAATAAAACAATAGTTATTTTATTGATAGAAATCTTCTTAAATACATCCTTTCCCTTACCCTTGCTTATAACCTATGAAAAACATATCAAAAACATGGGATGAGCATAAAAAGCTCAGTAAGGGATATAAAAATATGGAAAGAAAACATTAGTCCATGTATACATAAGAATCAATGAAATCATACTTTAGTTATAAAACATAATCACTTTAACATTCCTCATGAAATAATAAGATTTATGAATAACTCATAAAAATCATAAGATATAAAGGTAACTAGAAGAATTCATAACATTCTTACGTAGGGAGTAACCCTCATGGTTACGTTTGGAATACCCATCGCAGTATATTCCCTAAATCTCTTCAGAGAAAACTTAGCATTTAACTCCTTAACATTACCCAATGCATTGGAGAGATATCTCGGTCTCACCCTCCCTTAACTTATCACGGAACCACCCAACTTCATAAACAATTCCCATGAACCATAACATAATCGTATCACAAAAAACATGCTTATAGGAAACATAACATTTCCACATTTCAATCACAAGATATCAGTACAACACATTGATATAATAAATACATTATCAAAAAATGTTAAATACCAAAATAAAACAAAAGTAAAAAATGGTGTTTATTTTTGTTTTAAAAAAAGTTATGGATTGTAGAGGAAGCCAAAACTCAAATAATGGTCACGGTGGGGAAGAAGTCGTTGTCGCCACATACGTAAGACAATAAAAACACTCCTTTGTCATTTAGTAAAACACTTCATGTAAAAAGAGTCATTTTGAACTAAATCTAAAGTCAAAAGAGTTTTATACACCTTATAAAATAAAACCAGGTAGAAATCAAAAGATTCTATAATGAAAAAAGATTGAGACGAAGTCCCGTACAAAGACGGTATCCTTAGATTAAGGATAAATCAATTACATAAATATGTGTGAAAAAACTAAATACACTCAATATAAGTGTATATTAAGTGTAAATTAATCATAGGTAATCCTCACATATTCATAGAATGACATAATAAATAAATAGAGGTTTAACCCAAAGAATTTAAATTGGATTAAGAAGTTCCCTTACAAAAATATGGTAGCCTAACGACATCACATCAATTTTCATAAAATGAGTTGATGAGAGAAAAAAAGTATATCATCACTTGGACATAAGATCTACAACATAAGTATATAGAATAACATATCCCAACATAATAAGATGAAAATTAAAATACCTGACAAAAAGATGTCTTTTAAAAAGAGGAGGGTGAATGGTTTTCTTACCGATTTGGGTATCTTCCGAAACATACACCTCATGAAAGAAGGGTCATATAATGAAGATGTAAATACCCATAAATTAAACTATATTATACAAATAATATAATCATGGTAAGTACATACACCACACAAAAGGAAACAGTGGAAAATGTAGCATGAATCTCACGGGAATAAAAAGTGAGATAAAAACCCCTTAACTCGTTGTAATCAGTCAAGTTGTATGTACAATAGATAATAAGAACAAAATGAATCAAAATATTCCATGAATTTAAATATAATCATGATAATATATATTAAATTTCAGTACACAATACCCCACATGCTATAAATAGTTTGCAAACGATGGAGATCTCACAGAATTAAAAGTGAGATAACAAATCCCCTTTCCTCAAGTCCAACTTGTCTTGTTAGTTTCTTTATCTTCTTGAATAAAAAACTTTGGAAAATTTATAATTGATTAAGTAATTAATTTCAAAGTTTATTATTTAATTAATTTCACATATTATCATGTTATAATAAATAGTTAATTTTGTGAGTTCATTTCATACGTTTTGTCGATGTATGGTACAAGAGTAAAAAATAAACTTGTTTGAAGAGAATTGTCCATGTACTTATAAGTACATCATCTACAGAATGGTGTTCATGATTTAAATATCATATATATCCAGTATATATGTATTTAATAATATTAAATTATGTTTGGAGATTAGAAATGAAATATACTATTCATGGAGACGGTAGGCCATACGTACGCATGAACACTACTTTCATTTTTTTTCATATTAATGGATTTTAAAACTAAATTAGACAAAGATGTATTATAATTATAGTATAATATATATTTTATATAGGTAAAATAAGTTCATTAATTACATTATTTATAAATTCAATGTTTGGAATGAATGAGTCACATCACTTGAGGGGGCGGTTGTCCACACTTTCTCATATGAAATTATCGCATTTTCATAACATGCAAAGCATAAAGGTATGTTTTAAATATAAAATACAGAATAATTGAGAGAAAATAAATATAATATATATCATATATAAATATTGTTCCATCATAATGGTCACCATGAGAGGTGTTAAAAGAATATTGAACGATCATCGTTTCGTGAGGCAGTAATTCACCACCCACAGAAACAATACGTTCTTTAACCGTTAGACTGAGGTTTGTGTATGTCTAGGTAGAATCCTTATCATAAAAACATCCAAGTATATTTATTATACTGGTGTTATTATGGGATCAAATAATAAAAATATAGTATTGAGTTAAGAAGGAAAATAAAAGAAAGAAACTTGACAGAAGACATTACCTTGGGTAACTCTTTTTGTTTTGATCCAGAGGCTTCCTTGGAAAGACTTCTACCAAAAGTGAGGCCTATAGAAGTGAGAGAGGGATGTAGATATATAATATGAGTAGAGGTTTTATTATCCAAGGGCTTGAGTGGTGTGGATAAGGGGGTATATGTGGGGTTCTTTTATAAGAGGGAGGAGGGTAACTTTTGGGAAGTATTGAAATGTTACTTTATTATAAAATGATTTTTGGATTTTAAAGGTCACACAATGATATATTTCGAGGATAAGGTGATAAGAGTTCGAAATAAACCCATAAAATAGGTTTTAGACAAGTGTAATTCTTAGATTTTATCTTATATTTTCATTTTATTTAAATCGTTCATTGATCAGGTAATCACTGCATCATCTTGGTGTCATAAATAAATGTATTTATTTAATGTCTAAAAATTATAAAAAAATACCATGATGTAGGAAATAATTTTAGAGTTCCAATGAATATTTATAGTCTAATTGATCATTTATGTAAACAAAATTAATATTTTTTTTACTTAGGATATACAAACCTTTGTTATATTTCTCTTTTTTTTAAAAAATAATGTCCTCAATGCCACAATCACAACCATGTGACTCCATGGGCGCTCAAGGTTCATAAAGATCTTTCCATGGTCAGAAATGACTCGAAGAATATGATTTGGACACATGTTGGGGTCATTTTATATTATTATGATATCATTTTATTACACTTAACTACCCGATTACTAATTAATCATGATAATTAAAGATAATTATCGTCGCTACAATTCATAATGTTCAAAAACAAGAGTCATAATTACATAATTTTGACCTTCTGATTCCAAATATGGAATCAATTTTACCTAATTACATACACTGTATTTTATGTAATTAATTTGAAAATAAATATCGTTGTCACAACCAAAGACTAGTTTTTAAGACGTAAAATTTATCAAATTATTGACTTGTTTTTACATCCAATTGAAAAGTGAAATTACTTCTAATGAACAAAATTGTATTGAGTGATAAAAAGTAATTCAATTACACTTTAAAACCATTTAAAATTACAATCTAATTATATAATTAAATAATATGAAAAAGCAGTTTTGAAGAAAAATGCAGTATTTTTCACTATTCATTAAAAATGAACATTTGTCAAAAAAATACCAAAAATTTATCCAAAGTAAATTTGATATTCCAAATTCAAAAATCATGTTCATTTTACCAAATTCAAAACATAGTAGTTGAATTAATTAATTTCATAATTAATTTCCACTGTCATGACAGATAGTGTGTTTTTAAGAAACAATATCTGTCAAAAGATTGACACTTATTTATGTCCAATTACAAAGTGAAATTTATTCCAATGACCACAATTGGATTAAATGGTAAAAATTTATTTTAACTACAATTTAAAAAAAAATTAAAAATATAATCTGACAATATAAATAAATTATATTAAAATTAGGGTTTGAATTAAAATACATTATTTTTCACTATTCATTTAAAAATGAACTTTATCGGAAGAATAAAAAAAATTCAGAGAATGTAAATTTTGATGTCCTGATTCTAAAGAAGGATTTTATTTTGTCAAACATGAAATATAATATTGACGAAAAGTAGATTTAAAATGGTTCACCATCGAACATATCTTTCCCTTTAAAGTAATATTAACATTTTATTCACAAATATTAATAAATATGAAAATGTCATATTATTTATTTACCTGGGATGTTACACCACCCATTAAATAATGTAAACTATATATGTGTTTTCTATTAGATCATAAAAGATTCATTATATCATCAACTCCCAAACCTTGGAAAGGATACATGCTTCATAAAAATGTGAATGTCATAATAATAAACCATACAGAGAAAGAATAATTTTATTAATATTGGGTAATAACCCTAATAAATCATAATAACATTAAAAGGATGCCACTAAAAAATATTTCACTTTTTCCAATGGGGGAATATCTGTTGGTAAATGTGTATTTTCTGTTGGTAAAACGTTTTACCAACATATATGTCCCTGTCACTAAACTTTTGGTAAAAACTCTGTCGCTAAATGTTTTTACAACAAATAAAATAGTTCTGTTACAATTATAATAATAAAAACAGATAATATATATGTTGGTTAAATTGTTTAGTAACACGTTATAATGAAATTTATTTCTATTGGTAATGATATTACCAACATATAATATTTGTTTCTAAATTAAATTTAAATAAAAAATATAAATTTTTTATTTCTAATAAAATTTCATATTATATTTATTAATTTATTATATTATTAATTAGAAGATTATTTTCACATGTGTTAAAAACATTAATTATATTAATAATGATATTTAATACAAAAATCCTGGTCCCCAACATAATCCCCCCCCAACAAGTCCATCCCCTGCATTCATGTCATGCCAGCGAGACAGCTCTACCACCAGGAACCAACCAGCGAGTCACCTCCAACAATTAATGGTAGCGAGCCAACTCCAACACCATGGACCAGCTAGCGAGTCGTGCTCCAAAACTCCAGACTAGCTCCAGCCAGAGATTCCTCTCTAACACTCCACACCAAATACCATTTAGCGAGTCACCTCCAGCACTCCAAGCCAGCTGCAGCCAGTGAGTCATCTCCAGCACTCCAGGCTAGCTCCAACACCAAAGGCCAGCCAACGATTCAGCTCTAGCACTCTAGACCATCTTCAACACCAGGGACCAGCCAGCAAGTCTTCTCCAGTACTTCAACTAAAATTTATTTCTCATTACACATCAATCTCCTTTGTTCTTGTTCACACTGGTGGTTGGAAGGAGCTAATCATTACAACTCATGCAAACATATCCTTTCTTTCACATGTGGATGAAAATAGTTCATCGTTAATCTAACACTGACATCAAGAAGATCCAAAATATTAATCATGTTTAAAGATAAAATAGCACCAAAAAATGAAATTGAAGAGTAAAAAATAAATAATAATGTCATTTATTTTTTACCTATTTCATAAAACTTCTAACATACCCAACAAACATATGTTCAAATGTTTTACAAACAACGTATGAAGAAAAAATAGATATTAAAAGAGAAGGTCTCATATTAAAAAAGATACCAAAATCCACGACTCATGTATAAGGAGAACGAAATGCACCTGTAGTACATAAAAACCTCAGTTCAGACCATAAAGAGAATACTTCATGCTAAAAAGGGAATGATACATACTAAAAAAATACAAAAACAGAAAACACATATAAAAACGCTGTAGAATAGAATCCACAATTAAAGAAGTTGGAGAAAAAAATGCAACCTGTAGTATATAAAAACCTTAGTTCTTGACTAAAGAAAACATACAGTGAGGCCTTAGTTCATGTACAAGAATGCTTCATTATAAACCGGCTTATAGAAATATGAAGCTCATGATTTATAGAGAAAAACTTATGCAACATGTAGTATATAAAAACTGAGGCCTTAAAATATCAGGAGATTAAAGAAGTCTCACATACATACAAAGTGTCACATATAGAAACATGTTGTAAGTATAAATTTTTTACGAATAACATAATCCATGACTCATGAAGATAACAGTTGATGATACCAGAAAACTGACGTTACACTACAAGTCCACGATTCAGCTTCTATGATCTCTGAAAAAATTCATGAGAACAGTTATACATTTCAACAAGGATAAATAAAAAATGTGGTTACTAAATGAAACTAGGAGATTAAAGAAAATGAGCACTGAGTTTAATGTTTTCCAAGTGGGATGGAGGTAATAAGACATAGCCGCCACATGAGTTCCACTATGAATATTGGGATATTAGGCCTATAGATTTTTTAATATGATTTATATGAACATAAGAAATTTTTTGAAAACAATACATAAGTTAAATCATAGGAATAAATTTCATTCTTCTTGTATTAGAGGTGGAAGATTGATTTTTCACTACATCTAAGTTATAAATATTTTGAAAAATAAATCCAAAGAGAGGAACATTAAACTCAAATTAGATATCTCAAATGTGTTTGTAGGGGTGAGAAAATAGTCTCTTTAGTTAAAACTATTTGGAATTCTCAAAAACCGAATTAACCAACCAATGATTTTTTAATAATGGAGCCTACTACTTTAGCAACCAAAATTGAAATAACCAGAAACCAAATGAACATACTGAATTTTATTGTTTAGAAGTAACCAAAATAACCATGATTAAAATAGTATTTTATTTTTTAAAAAAAAGTACCAGTGTCTATCATTGAAGGACTCCTCTCCAAATTACTATCACCACTTGAATTCTAAATGCCCAAAAAACAACATTCCAAATGAAAGGTAACACCAGCACAACCCCCTCAAATGTCAATATCATAGCTAATATTGATTAAAAATCCAAAGAAGAAATTCCAAATGAGAAAATATGACTAATCAATAGTGTGTTTACAAAACAAAAAATATTATAAACATGTGTCAATATTAAAATTTTCTCATTTGATAAGTCAGTGAAACTCTTATTTTTTTTGTCTAAACCAAAATTTTAAATCCACACATGTCGTAAAAATAAAAACCACCTCAAATAACATGAATCACATAAAAAAATTCCCTATCAAACTGAAGGAGGAAATCCCAAAGACAAACCTATGGTGAGCCTATGGAACTGCAATACATCCATTTAAACAATAACAACCAGAGAACACATATATATGTATAAAAATAAATGTAATTTTAAATCAATGCATTTATACTTTTAATATATACATGTAAAATATGACAGGATACCATACCACAAATATGAACATAGAAATTTAAAAACTTTCCATCATTCTTTAAGAAAATTCCAAGGCACATACGATGTGATTTTCATTCATGTAATCTTACAACGGAGCTCCATTAATGAAAAATGTCTATACAAGAGAGGGAAAACATAATAGATACATTCAGCTAGGAAATAAAGTGATGTGGGAGATATCTACAAAAAAATCTATTAAGATATTGTACTCAAATGAAATAATTGAAACCATACGCAGATGAAATATATGGAAATTTTTATTTATACATGACAATTTTTGAATAACATCAATCAAAAATTTAAAGTATACAATAGCATATTTCAATAATTGAAACCATCCACAGATTAAATATTAAAATGAAACTTTTAAAAAATGAAACTATATGCATAATTATTTATTCATTTGGACAAAACTATATTCAAATGATATATGTGTATCTTTTTCAAATGAATTATAGAAAAAAAATATTCATATAGTTTGAAAATGAATTTTTTCAACCATTTAAGATTAAGGATTAATAATATATATGAAGACAATTAACTCATGTATACACAGTTAACTCATATATGTATGTAGTTTGAAACGATCCACATCATTCTTATACAGTATATGTAGTTAACTCACACACACAGTTTCGTTCGTAATGGTGTACCCAATTCATTATATACATGGAATTGGGTAGAACTTCTCATCTGATATATGAGACAGCTTTGTGAGATTACCCAATACATTATCATGAGATCCACATTATTCCTATTAAATTTCATTCCACATTATTCATGTACAACATATGTATACAATTTACATGTATATGAATACAGTTTATTCTTATGAGTTACGCATTTTGTATCCTAAAAATTATAATAGAATTTACCAACATCTGTATGCATTGAAATTATGCATTTGAAACCATATACAGATGCATTAGAGACTGTTTAAATAGTTTCCCTCTAATAGAATTCAAACACATGGATATATACTACAAAAACCCCTAATGAAAATACGCAAGACAGTTCAACTGGATGTAACCATGTAACAATACTGTACAATTAAAAACATGGGATGCAATTCATTGAGTTAAAATTTAAAAACATAAGCTACTTTATTTCTCTCATTTTACTATATTACCTTTGACTGACATACTACAAACAAATTCCTTACAGAAAGAACATTATTTTGATTAAGAGAGCTTTGGTGAAAGAGAGCATGTCCAAATTGATTTCACCAGAGACACTTCAAAATCATAGGACATTAAAAATAAAGTCAATACAGATCAATAAAATATGAAAAGTAAAATTTAATAGAAATATATTTTCTTGAAAATTGTTGGTTCCCTAATTAGAAATACCTTTTGATGATTAACTGAAAATTAATCCTTTTTTGTTTCATTTTCTGTATTAACTAATAATTACTCCCCCATTGCTTTGTCTTCCTATATTTCATTTTCTATATGTTTTGATTTATCTTGTATGATTCTAATGCATGGTTGGGGTTTTTATTAGTTAGATCTAATTTTTCACTGATTTACTTTCTATCATCACCTGTGCAATTTCACGGGGGGGGGGGGGGGGGGTACTAGTGTTAAATTAAATTTCGATTGAAAATTTTACATGAATTTTGGACACAAAGTATGCTTTATATTTTTATTATTATAATGAATTTAATTTAATAATTTCAAAAAAAGTCATTGTTATTTCTCATTTATTAATTTTGTTGTTTTTAAAATCATTTTTTAAAATGACGTGATAAAAATATAAATTCTTATTTTAATTTAAATGAATCATTTTTTTTTCTTTTTTAATTGAATGATATATGAATTATAATTTTTTTAATTTATTTTATTCGCTCTTCTGAGAGTGGTGCTGCGGAAAGGATCGTACATCCATAATTAAAACAACCTTCCATGACTTCTATTAATTATTCCAAATTAGAGTTAATGTGATGCATTTAGGACTTGATAAGATAAATTCAGGATCTCGTCTCATCTAACACAGAAAATTCATATGAATTTAGAAACAAGGTTTTAGAAATTATCATTTTATGTGTTTTGATTTTACAGAAAAGGATTAAGATTGATGTCACAGTAATAATAGTCATGATGAATGTATAAGTTCAATAGTTTTTCATCTAAAAATATTGAAGTTTCTACCAAATCACAAATAGAAGGCCTGAGTGTTATTACATGTGACTATATCTATAGTTTACATTAAAACTATTTCTTATGATCACGTGAAATACCATATTTGTTTTGTAATAACATGGATACCACTGCACAGTGGGTATAGAAAAATACTAGACTAGTTGTCCCAGGTAATAGAGAAACATGAAATCACATTTTCATGTAGAGTAACCATATAAACCAGAAGCTATTAAAAATTAAACCATCATTGCTTTCCAGTGGTACTCTATAGTACATCTTAGTATATAAAAATTAATAATCACAACTTTCAAGTGTTTAGGAAACAAAAACGATAATTTTAAATGTTTCTTTTGACAAAATGCTTCCATGTAAAGGTGTTCAAACAAAATTTTTTAAGCATAAATCATTATTTGGAAGTTTTAATTTTAAGGAATGTCATGGATTCTCACAAGGACCAAATGTGGTCATAACCGACGACTCATTTGTTAAGGAAAAGTATATAATAGAGATGAAAAAAGAGTACCCCACTGTTGAATTCATTTCAAAGACACAAGGATCTCCACTATAAAAGAATCTCTGACCATTAAATGTGTCATGGTAAGTGCAGATAACCGCTAGTTTTTATTCATTACCTTCAATATAAACATTCAATGAGTAATATATGGTTAATAATTTCCATAGTACTATTTAACTTGCAATGTTGGTTAATAATAATTTCACAAAATATTCAACACTTAATAGAATGTAGAAATAAAGAAAATCACAAAAAAATCATATTCAAAATAATATTTTTAAAAATATGGAAAGATCATAGCTAAAACTCAACCACCCTACCATCCAAATAATGAATATTAAGAGAATGAGGTGGGCCTTCAATGTAGATGTTGAAGCCCATGCAATAGTGGTCAAGTATTTCAATTCGATGAGAACTGCCAGCGGCTCCTCATTCTTGGATTTATATAATGTGATGGACAATAATGAGGTAGAGTATTAATTCACGAAGACATTCATTGATTTCATAACGGATTTGAAATATAATACTTGGTTAAAAGACGATCCAAAAAAGTGGAAGTGAAAATATCCCCTAAAAAACAACTGGATTATGCAATGAGCATAGTAAAATCATAAAATAAAATTAAACAACAAAACAAGAAAACTCATTTAATTTTAATTTCAAAGAAACCCTAACTGGAATTCAATTTAAACATTATATTTCCATGATTTCAGGTGCTTAAAACTTCAAGAGAGGAAATACATACCTGTAGGGTCAAACATGGACTGATTGAATGAGAAATGGGTTTCAGTCCATGCTCTTACAAAAATCTCGGCTTTATATTTGTAACATGAAAAAATCTGCCAAACATCAGTGGACGAAATGGTATAGGAAGTAGTGGAGAATCTAGGGTGTTTGGTCGATGCAGGTGATGGTGAGGAACTGCATGTGAGCTCAGCCGGTACAGGTAGAGGTGGCCAGTGTGGAGACGCGGCTGACGAAGAAGCCGGGAGAGGGGAGGCGCGACCGAGGGGGGGGGGGGGGAACGTAAATGGGGGATTATGTTTTTGCTAGTTATTTCCGTTTTATTTTTCATTTTAACTTTTTATTATGTTTTTTAAAACTCATCCTCATAAAATATATCTAACATATAATTTTTATTTTTTTCATATAAAATTTATTTTTAATTAAATTTTTAATCTATGATAAATATTTATTAAGAACTTTTTGTTGATGTATAAATTATTTTTAGCGATTAAATTAAAAATTTATCTTATAATCATTTTTTTAATATCAACATATTTTTTAATAAACACTTAATCGGTGTTATCAATGTTTTTTGGTTTTAAATTATTTATATGTTGTTAATAAATAATAGAAATGTGTTTATATTTTGAAAAAAATTGTTTTTAATAGTAATTATTAATAATAATTATATTTTCTTGTAAAAATATTTGTGTTAATATGATAGAGTGACAAATAAAATTTTTGGTAAAATATTTGTTGGTTTTAAAAAATTAATAAAAACAAATACATTTTTTGGTAAAGTTAAATGTTGGTACTTGAATTTAGTATCATCAAAACTCATTATATGTTAGAAATGTGGATTGTTTCCAAAGAGATATATTATCTGTCAATAATTTCTATTGGTATAAGTCATTTTTCTTAGTGTTATTTTATAGATAAAAATAATTTTAAAATATTACTAGAACATTTATTATGAAAAATACAGATTTTATTTGAAATCAATTATTTAGAATTATTTTTCAAAATATTAAGGGAAAAAATATATTTGAAAATGCACATAAAAAATTTTAAATTATTATTCAAAGAAAATATTATTCAAGATGATGGTTAAATCCATTTATTCTATGAATGTGAAAACAAAAAAATATCTTCACATTGTCAAAAAAATGTCAGAAGCTCTTTATTTGAAAAAAGACAAGAAGATTCCATTAATTTTTTTAGAAATTTAAATATGTGTAAAAATAGATTTCATAAATCATTTTATAATATTACAAATATTCTTGAATTTTTTTGAAGAAAATATATACATATAAGAAAATATTTGGGACTAAAGAGAATAACATTATCATTTTTCCATAGAAACATTAATTCATTCTCTTGAGAAAATAAATAGAGTAGAATGAAATAAAAAAGTAAATATTCCAAAATAAAAATAGGATAATAACATATTAAATTATTGGGAGATATATGTTATATAATTTAATAATTAAATTTATTTAAGAAAAAAATCCCTCTAAAAATGAGATTGTAACACAAAACCCTATCTTCATGTTTATATTTCATCATAAGTGCTCTAAAATCATTTAAAATAAATTCAAATTTAATATAATTTTATAAAATAACCATAATATTACCTATAATTCCATACATTTATCACTTATAACATCTTATTATCCATTTAGTACCAATATTTCTTTATCATTATATGTTTTGTTTTTAACAAATTTGTTTTTTATGTATGTTTTTGTTTGACATTTCAGGTCCTTATACATTGATCATGGTTAATTAACCTATTGAATTTTGATTTTGATATAAATATTAGATATACTGTTCATATACAAATTTGTATCCATTATTATCTAGTTGTTTTAAAAAATGGATTACATCACCATGTCAAGATGATAGTCCACAGGTACGCACGAGTGACATTTTTTATCTTGATGGATGAAACAAAGTAAAAGTAAATATTAATTAATATTAATATAATCATCATCAGAACAAAAATATCATATATAATCATTAAATCAATCATAATAACCATCCATTAATGATGGTGGTGGAAAATGAGTCGTATCGCTATTTGGACGTGGTTTTCCACACATATTCCTGAGAAATACTTTCATCTCCCATTGGATTGAGAAGAGGTGTTAAATGGTTGTGAAATAATTATTAATAAATCATAATATATTTATTATACTATAATAATCATGTTTTATTAATATAACAATCTTAGAGAAAGTATACGAATGAATTAATTTGAAAGAGTTTGGTTATGATCTATACCTCTTCTTTGAGACACCTCCTTTGTGTTAATACTTAAGACTTGAAGGATTGGTATTTGGAGAAGAAAATAAGATAAAGTATGAAATTAAGGGTTATATTATTTCTTTTCTATAACGTATTATATTATACATAAGGCTCAAATGGTGTGAATAAGGGAAGAGGATAGGTTTCCTTTTATATGTGAGGGGATGCGCACACATTGAATTTCTTAAAATATTTCAATCATATAAGGTCAATTAATTTGGAATGTTGATCCAAACGAAACAATTATGTATTTTCATAATATAAGATTTAAATATATTTAATAAATAAGAAGTTTATCAATGTGATCGGTGACACTACCCTTATTTCATGGTTTAACTCTTGAGGTGTACTCATTTTAACCAAAATCGTGGTATCAAAATTTTACTGTTTATAATCATTATTATGGAAGTTTTTTTGTTAAACTTATTAAATTATATTTTATATGATGATTTATAATATATAGACCATTTTACTTGATTAAATTTTTATATTTCATTATTTTATTTAATTAAGTGCACAAACAACGACGATAACCCATTTTTCAAAAAATGTATTTTTAATCATAAAACATAGTTTACATCAATAACATTCCTTATAAAGAACATAAAATTAAATTAAAAAAATTAAATTGAATATAAAATATATAAATTTAATTAATACCATGAATAATAAGAAATTTAATTAAATTATTATGAAAAAAACACACTCCACAAGTAGAATCAGTTTTTTGAAAAAAAGTTTTATTAAGCCTAAAAAAATACTTATACCGAAATAATATATATGAATTATTCCTTGTTAATTTATTTTATTATATTTAATTAAATATTCTTATATTAATAAAATATCAAATTCAAAACACAATTTTATTTTTTATTTAATGTAAATAAAATGTATCAAAAAATCAATAATTTTAACAATTCACAAAAAATTATATCTTTTTGAAAAAATCCTAAACTTTCCCATCAGATAATATTGAAATGAGGTTTTTTAAAATTTTATTAACTACCTAAAATAAAATTTATAATAATTTTATAAATAAAATATAAATTTTTAATGAAAAAATGCGATATAAATATTTTCTAAGAAAACATATTGTTGATGATGAAAATGATTTTATTAGAAAATCGGTAAGTTTTAATTATATATTTATCAATACATTTGACTTAATAAGAAACGTTATACATATTTCTCCTAATTTAGTTATTACTATTCTCACCTTCCAATTTAAAAACCAGGTTATAATATTTTACTATATCATGTTTCATATATACAAAGGGTTGTGTATAAGGAAAGAAATCGAATTGGTCATGTTTTATTTCAGTGGAAATAATTATAAAATATTGGGGTGTTAAATGATACCCCCATTAAATTGAAATTTACCCTAGAAATTTCATCATCCTTTTAGAAAATAATGATTATATATCTGCTTCATCACATCCATGGGTTCCCATATAACTTCTCTATAGTTTTTATTCCCCCAAATAACATTAATCTGGTGAGTAGACATGTTTCCTAGAAATTTATCTCAACGATCAAAGCTTTTTTCATGTTATTTTTCAATGGAAAGATCATGATTCAACATTATAACCTCTATGTTTATTATATGTAAAGGATCAGGTATATACTTCTTCAAGATAGATACATGGAACAAATCATGTACCCGAGAATGGTTTGGTGGGAGTTCCAAATGATATGATATAGTGCATACTCAATAAAGAATATCTAAGGGAAAAATATACCTAGGTATCAAATATCCCTTATTTGTGAATATAATAACCTCATTTCTAGGATTAATACATTGGAAAGAATTCTTTGTGGTTATGAATTTGAGACCTTACCAATTAATGTTTTCATAAATCTTCTTTCAACTCTGAGATACCTCGATCTGATGTTGAATGGATCTAAACTTATATTCTATATACTTATATATATGAGGTCCTAATATAATTTAATCTCAAACTTAATCCTGATATTTTAGAGTTCTATATTTATTTCTATAGAGGGTTCATAAGAGGCCATCAGAAAGATCAAGTGAAGGTACTATTATAAGAAAACTCGAATAGAGGAATGTGTTGATCCCAACCACATTTGAAATATAGGGAAAATGTTCTCAAAATATCCTCTAGAGTTTAAATGATCCTATTATACATAAAATTTCTCTAATGACGATAAGAAGTAATGAAATAAAACTATGTATCTATAGATTTCTAATGACTTCTCCAAAATTTTTAGGTAAACCTCAGGTCCCATTTAGATATAATAGAATGTGGTACCCCATATAACCAAACAACATCCTTAATGTATATGCTGTAAAAATTAATAAGAGATAATTCTTCACTGTATAAATTAATTTCATTGACATTATAAAAAGATCAAATATGAACCAAATAACGTTAAGACCTTTATATGTATTGGGTAGTTCATAAATTAAATCCATAGTTATTTTTTCTACATTTACAGTAGAGTATGGTTAATGGATTTAAAATACAGTAATTATTATATATCTCAACCTTAATATATTGATATAAAAATTAATAAGATATATAATTCACAATATCACTTTTCATGTTGTCCAACCAGAAATACTCTTTTAAATCTCTAGAAATCTTTACACTTTTATGATGAAAAGATAATGATCGGCTATGAGATTATTCAAATAGTTGATTTATTAAGTTCTCTATTTATTGGAAACATACTTCATTTTTAACTTTATTATTTCATCATAACCATGGTTGAACTCATGAAAAATTATCACATTATTTTGTAGCTCCACATCATCCATTGTGGCGTATTTAATTATTTCATCGATATATAGCTGAATACTCATTCGAGAAAGATAATATTTCTCCCCTTCTTTCAATATTTCATGGGCCGTCATTTTTAAGTTCAGAAATATTGTATATTTTTTTTATCCACATCATAGATAAGATATCAAGATCCTTTCAACACAAATCATTATAAAATTTTTTCACTTCGCTAGGTTGGTAGTGTTCAGAGTAATCATAATCTTTAATCAAATTAGACTATATTTTATGGTAAATTCTAATCTATTTCTGGGTGAATAAATATTTTAAAATTTTATGATCATTATATATGGTACATCTTTCTGCATAAATGTTTCAACCAAGTTGGATTAAGAAGTATGTAATAATAGTTTGTTGTTAGAGAGTGTTGTCTTTTATTATCAAAGAAGATAAATCAATTCACTTTGTAAAGTACTTGAAAAACTGGACAATTATTTTCTTATTTCTATTTTCAAAATACCATATGTTTGGAGAACTTGTTATGTAATCCTAATGAAGTAAATAGGGAGTAATGGTGCTTCCTGTCATATTTAGTTTTTATTGGAAGGAAAGATTCTAGTGGAAGACCCAATACTTTTTTTTGAAAATATTACGATGCTAAATGTGTATGATCAAAGACTATATATCATAGAAGATATGGTTCATGATGAATGTAGCTTTTTATTGAACTAGATAGAATACAGTGAAGTAGCATTGGTGTTCTTGCCAGAATAGATTTGAAGATGGCTGTGTATGTTACGCACAAGTGGAGTTCCAATATCTAAACAAAAATATATGAAAAATGATATATTCTCAATAAATATTGTATTTTTCATGCATGATTGAAGGGTATATGGAATGTTTCATGCATAGAATTATTCAAGGTTTGGTCATCAAGAAATGGAAAATGAATGAAGTGTGTGAATGATGAGGTTGGCACAAAAGAGACTCACATGCCCAATGTGATGTCAAATGTGGTTTTGCGCAATGCGTTAGTGTCTTTCGAGACACATTAAGGTTTTTTGCGCACGGGGGTCTACGATGTCTATAAGTAAGAGGTGACCCCCTATCATTTTTTTAGATCTACACTTAGATAATTCCTAAGCTTTTAGGTGTGGGAAAATTTACAGTAAAGGGGAGTGCATGATAGAAATAGAGTTATGTGCAATAAGGATAAGATGAGTGCTAGAAAAGAGTTGTGTTCAATATTTAAGTTGTGCACAAGAGGTTTTTCATGACAAAATTCAAATATTACATGTGTGGAAAAAAAGTTGTTCTCAAGATACCTAAAATGTTGCGTGAAAGATTTGGGTTCTTTGCACATATTCTGTTGTGTGTAAGACAGTTCATAAAAAATTTTGGGAATAAAAGTGAAGATTTATACTTCATAGAATACGCCTGTTCAATTGAAAAAAAGCACTAAAACACTGTAATTCTCTTTTTGTGCTATGAGGGTGTATACACACTTTCAAATGTTTTCCAAGTTCTCCATGATTGTAACTACTCATTTTATTCCATATCAAAAGATTCTTTTCTTATGGATTGAGTGGTACTGGATTGTTTCTGTACCATACTAAGGATGTACCTACTCTTAATGAGTAGTGAACCATGTAAATATTGTGTTCATGTGATTATGTGTTGTGGTTGTGTTCAGAAGGGTAATAAATCGTTGACAAGAGGCGAAGGTTGTTTAAAAAAGAATGAAATATAAAAAAATATCACTGATTCTCCCGTCCCCCTCCTAGTGATAATTGGATCATGACTGGGTAACTTCAATTGGTATCAGAGTGAGGTTCCCTTCATTTATTATTTTCTGAAGAGTTTGAATAATTGATGTGATGAAGAATCTAAGTTGTATGAATAATAAGGTGATTTCGATATTTAATGAAAATAACTATCACATCTGGATGGATACGATGATCCATTATCTTATGTCTCTTGGATATGTAGTTCTTGAATCTACAACTAATGAATTTCCTCTAATTGATGAAAAGGTTCCTCTTTGTCGCACCAATAAGAAGAATATTGAGAATGATTGAAGAGATAAAAATGCACTATTCTCACATCTTTTTGGGTGTAAGTTTTTAATAGTGAAAGCGTCGCTACAACCAATGGAATTTGGGAGAAACTGAAAAACATCTATAAAGGGAATACAAAAGTTAGGAATGAATTTTTTTTAATATGGAGGGTGAAGTATGAATACATAAAGATGGGTGAGAATTAATCATTTGGGGACTTCATTACTAGGATAAATGAAATTATTAGTACAATTAGATGTCTTCGTGAAATGTTAGCAGATTCTATAGTTGTGGAAAAGATCCTATGAATTCTTCACGTCAATTTTGATGATAAAGTTTCGTCATTAGAATAAATAGATCCTAAAAAATCATCTCTCGATAATTTTCATTGCACTATCATAACTTATGAAATATAAAGGGAGAATACTCTAAAGAGAAAAGAAAAGGATTGTAAAGAAATTACTTTCAAGGCTGTAAAGAAAGATAAGTCGAAGAAGATTATTATTGAAGATGAAGCTGGTAAATCTAACTCTGAAAATGAGTTATGTCAAAATTTTGATGAAATTTTATCTTTACTTTCTAAAAATGTGAAAATAGGCATAGATAAATAAAAAGGGATTTTTGTTGAAATCTTTTGAATGTGGATCTGTTGGCCACATTGTTTCTAATTGCCCTCAAAGTGGAAAAGATGAAGATAATGATGAATAATGAAGAAGACCAAGAAGGTCATGGAAGAAACAGGGCGACAAAGATAAATATTCTAATAGAGTTAAGGATTAGAAGTTCTTCAAATCAATGTGAAGAATATTGTGCTTAAAAAAAGAATAAGATGATGATAACGTGACTGAATCTAAAATATTTTTTTTGTTAAGAAAGATAGATAGAGTGAATTTTTTGAAACAGTGAATAATAAATATTATGAGAGCAGTAGTTCTAAATAAGATGAAACCTAACATGAACAATATCTAAATGAAGAGATAAAGGAATGTTTGAGAAAGATCAGAAGTCTTAAGAAAGAAAACTAAAAATTTACAAATAAAAAATCTTCAATAAATGACCATGAAGGTTTTCCTAGTGAGAAAATTTTTTTTAAAAGGAGATTGATGATCTGAAAGATTCTCTTGAGAGTGAAAAAAATTTTAATGATCATCTTGAAGAAAAAATTATGGAAAATGAACATGAGTTGGAACTTTTTCAACATAAACCATCCAAAGCTGGGGAAAGAAACACACATTTAAAAAACTCTTCTAGAGAAGTTTGAGAAATTTCTTCTAAAAATGAACTTAAGAAGTATGAAAAAGTCACTTTAAAAGGATGAAAAGAAATATGGAACCGGTTCTCATAAAAACAATACAGAAAGGCTATGTATGTGGTCAATGTTTTCAATACTGAAAATAAAAAGCATCTAAAAATCCTGAGTCCCGAAATATTTCTACTACTTCTGTTTCTTGTCAGTTAGAATAGTAAAATTAGCAGAATAAGAAAGTGAAAATTGAAAATATAAAGTTCAATGGTCAGTAGAGTTTGTGTTATAAGTTTTTTGAGAAACATGTTCACAAATTCGATTAATATGGTAGTTTCAAATGGAAATATTCATTATATTGATACAACTTGTATTATGGGGGATTCAAAGACCAAGAAAATATGTACTGGTTCAACCAACAACATTACTATTAACTTAGAGGAATTAAAAGACAAAGATTTAAGGGGAGTCAATATTTCTCTAGTAATAAACCTCAAACCAAAGTCTAGAAGACATTAGAGAAGGCTGGTGTGAATGTTGAGCATTGGTTCCAACCACTGGAATCTATCCATGAAAGATGTGATTGACTTGGACATCTATCTAAAGGTTTCTAGATTATGTTACCGAAATAATAAAATTTTAATAATAATTCAAATAATCCAGAGATTTAAATATCTATGAAAGATAGATCTTCTAAGTCCAAAATTAAATAGTTCTTGGTTATGTATCTAGAACACATTGAATTGGCTAGGATATTGGAAGAAGCACAATAAAAAGTAGAAGAAAAAGATGAACAAAAATCTCTTATTGTTGAAACTGCTTTGAAAGACATTAATGGATAATGAAAAAGGATTTTTAATAGTGGGTTTTCATCTCATAAGATAGATGAATTAGATTTTTTGAAGAATGTGAATGATTTTAAATAATGAACAATGACATTTGGAAACGATGAATATTTAAGGATAAAAGGTGTTGGATTAGCCATCATTGGAAAAGAAAAGATGAAATCCAGAAAAAAACTATAATTTTATTGACTAAAATACAACCACTAAGTGTGTAAAAACTATATGATGAGGGAAAAAAATTATTTTTATAAAATATGGGTTTTTTGTAAAAAATAAAAATGATGGAAATGTAGTTACAAGAGGAAAATGTACAAAAGGGAATTTGTTAAATGTTAGTGAAGTAAATAACTCTTGTTACATGGACATGGTAGTTGAATATTAGTTATGGAATAAAGGGTAGTAAATATGTGTTAGAGAAACATGTTCGAGTTATCACCATTTGACAATGTCCAGGATATTCTTGATTTATCCAGAAGAATAGATTAGTGTTTCACAATTTGTGATAAAGGGAAGATTACAAACTCTATGCATAAGAGAGTTGACATTCACTAAAAAAAGTACCTTGGAACTTATACATTATGTTATCTTTGGACTAATGAGAAAGAAATATACAAATGGGGATAAGTAATTCATTACTTTCATTTATTACTTTACTCGCATGACTTTAGTTACTTATATGAAGAAAAATTCATATGCAATGAAAGTGTTTAAGAGTTTCCAGAGGAAAAAAGAGGAAGAATGTGAGTATTCAGTGAAGATGTTGAGAAATGATAAGGGTAGTGAGTATAATAATGAAGAGCTTGAATGTTATATTGAGAATCATATAATTAAGCATGAGTTTAGTTCACCATAAACACCTCAAAAAATAGAGTTTCTAAAATAAAAAATAGAAGTCCAGTAGAAATGCGGAGAACTATGTTACTTGAACATCGTCTTTCTCATTATTATTGGAGGAAATCCATGAGCACTACTGTGTATATTCAGAACTAATTTTTCTATAGTCCAAAATCAGATATGACTCCATAAAAAATTTCTTATCGATAAACTCCAAGTCTAAAACACTTAAGAGTTTTTGGAAGTCCATGCATTGTAATGAAGAAATGTGGAAACCTTGAAAAGTTTGAGATAATAAGATATGATGGAATTTTTATTGGATATGCTTTAGAAGGAAGAGGATATAGATGTTTCAATAATTAAATAGGAAGAATTATTGATTCTGAAGATGTTAAATTTGATGAAAATGTTGAGAAAGAGAAGCAGTCATATGATTATGTGAAAGTTGAGTAGAATAGAGAGGATTTTGTTAACAATTATGATAATACTGCAGACTATGTTAATACTAATAAAGAAGAGGAATAAGACTCAGTAATCTCAAGTGATGTGGATGAAATTTTAATAGCTCATCCTAGGATAAGAAAACATGTGGAGGCTCAAAAAATTATTGGAGATCAACATTAGAGGTTTCCAACAAGAAGAACAACGAATTCTATTATACACAGTTCTCTCTATTCAAAATTAGAACTAGATGATGTAAATGAATGATTTGATCATCCATTATAATTTGTGGTTATGAATTATGAGATTCATTAGATAGAGAAGAATGATACTTGGGAACTTGTACCCAATCCGGACAACAAAAACATTATTGGTACAAAAAGGGTCTTTTCGAAACAGGCTGAATGAAGAAGGTGAAATGATAAGAAACAAAGAATGATTTGCTTTTAAATGTTATTCAAAAATTGATGTCATTGATTTTGATGAAACCTTTTCTCTGGTGGAAAGGTTAGAAACAATCAAAATCTTTATTTCAATTGTTTCACAATGAGGTTACAAAATCATTCAAATGGTCATAAAATCTTCATTCTTGACTGGTGATCTTGATAATGAATTTTACATTGATCAACTGTGGGGATATGTTATTAGGAAGAATGAATGTTATGTGTGCATGATGAAGAAGGTTTTTTATGAGCTAAAACAAGATCCAAGGGAATGGTATTAAAGATATAATACTTTATTAAGGAAAATGAATTTTTAGAAAGGAATTTTTGACAATAATCATTACATTAAAAAATGTTGGGAGTTCTTTTTGATTGTAGTTTTTTATGTCGATGAAATTATCTTTTCTAAGAATGATGAAAAATCATGTGGATGATTTTCTAACGATATAAAGAAGTTTTTTGAGATTTCCATGTTGGGAGAAATGAAATATTTTCATGGGTTGAAAATCATACAGAAGAAGAACCACATTTATCAATCTCAATAAAATAATGCGAAGGAACTTATGCAGAAGTTTGGGATGGAAAATTGGAAACCATTTTCCATACCAATTTCACTGGGAAGAAAGTTATCTAAATCTAGAGAAGGAAAAGAAGGTGATTAGAAAGATATTCGAAAGATGATAGGAAGTATATTATATATGACTTCTTCAAGACCCAATATTATCAATGATGTTACCTTACGTGAAATATTTCAGAGCACTCCTAAAGATTCACAATTGATTGTTAAAAAGGAATTCTAAAATATATCAAAGTCACAATATTGTTTGGATTTTGGTATGACTGTTTAGAAAATATTGATTTGTTCATGTATTCAGATGTTTATTGTGCAAGAAACATTGATGATAAAAGATTTACATATGGTGGATTTTCTTTTTATGGAAAAGTTGTGATAGTTGGACTACAAAGAAAAATAATTCAGTAACTCTTAGTACAACTGGAACTGAGTATGTTGCTACTACTCAAGATACTACCCAACTCATGTGGATGAAGACTCAGTAGGAAGATATACTAGTTGATGTAAAGATAACCTTGCTCTTGGGATATGATAATTAGAGTGCAATCAATATTACAAGGAATTTGTTACTAAATTATCATTCAACACACATTGACATCAAGTAACACTTCATCAAAGAGTAGGTGGAGAATAATGAATTGACGTTGGATTAAATTCCTACATCAGAACAAGTTGCTAACATATTCACAAAACCATTACCGAATGAACCATTTGATATATTGAGGTTGAACATGGGTGGCCAACCTCCTTCTCATCAAGGTTGAGGTACATGTATCGGTCCCCTCTATTATTTTACCTTTGGATAGTGTTTTCTAGATAGCTAATTCATTCATAAATATATCTTTATGATTTCATGTATAAAGGGGGAGTTATGGGTCAGGTGTGAATGCAAAATGTATGTGTGTGAACTATTCTAAATGTTTTTTGGAATGGTTGTAAGAAACAATGTTGTTGTATTCTAGGATAGTTGATCAAGTGAAGAATGAAAATGTAGAATATTGAATGATGTTCTGATGAAGGATGGGGAAATATGATCATGAAATTTCATAGTTACTGCTTTGGGAAAACATTGTTTTGGATGTTAATAATTATGGTTTCCTACAAATAGTTAGCTCACATAGGATAAGAATTGTAGATAAGTAATCCATTTCATGATGTTACAATGTTTAGTAATTTATGAATCTTGGTTGACAATAAAATCGAAAGGGGGAGACAGTTGGGACCAAATTGGATGGAGAAGGAAGTAAGAAAAGTTTTTTGTTATAGAGTGTTGTCTTTTGTTTTCAAAAAAGATAAATCAATTCACTTTGTTATGGACTTGAAATAATATTAAATGATTTTTTGAGATGTATTTACAAAATGAAATATGTTTGGAGAACTTTTGATGAAAGCCTTATGAAGGAAAGGGGGAGTAATGGTACTGTCAGTCATATTCAGTTTTGATTGGAATGGAATCTTCTATTGGAAGACACATTTCATTCCTTTGAAAATATGACAATACTAAAGGTGTTTGATCAAAGAATATATATAATAGTAGATATAGTTTATGATGACATAAGATATTTATTTAACAAGCCAGATGATAGTGAATTAGCATTGGTGTTATTTACGAAGTATATTTTAAGTTGGTTCCATTTTCTAGTGTTGGCCAAATTATCAGGGATGAAAATTGGGATATGGAAAATTTGATTTTGGAAAATAATGATGCATGCATGTTGGAAGATGACTGTGTATATTGCGCACATGTGGAGTTCCAAGATATAAAAATAAATATACGGAAAATAAAATATCCATGCGAATGATTTTATTTTTTACGCAATATTGAAGGGTATCTGGAATGTTGCATGCAAGACTTGATTCAATGTCAGAACATAAACAAAAATAGAAAAAGCATAAACTTCTTGAATGTTTCATGAAGTGTGTGAAAGATGAGGTTTGTGCAAAAGAGACTTATGTGCCCATTGTGACATCATATTGGGTTTTTTCTTGATGCGTCAGGATCTTGTGCGACACATACTGGTTTTTACACGTGGGGGTAAGCGATGCCTATAAATAAGAGGTGACCCCTTCTTATTTGTACAAATCAAAACATAAAAAATTACAATCTCTGAGGCCTGGAAAATTTTAAGTAAATGGGAGTGCATGCATGAATTTGAGTTGTGGACAAGGATAAGTTGCACCCAAGAAGAGTTGCGCTAAATATTGATGTTGCGTGCAAGGGGTGTTTCACAAAAAAAGTCAAATCTTGCATGTGTGGCATAAAAGTTTCATAAAAGACACCTAAAAGGGTGAGTGAAAGATTTGGGTTCTTATCACATATTCAGTTGTGTGTAAGATAGATTTTACTAGATTCTTGGTAGGAAAGTGATTATTTGTACTCAGAGAATACACCTGTTCCATTGAAAAGAAGCACTGAAATACTGTAATTCCCTATTTTTACTAAGAGGGTTCACAAACACTTTTAGATTTTTTTTCCCAGTGCTACTTCAGTGTAATGGTATATAATACTCATTGTTTTCAATATAAAATGATTATTTATAGATTATTTTGTGCTAATGGATTGTTTCCATAATATACAAAGGATGTAGCTACTCCTGTTGGGTAGTGAACCATGTAAACATTGTGTTCCTATGGATGTGTGTTTTGATTATGTTTATAAGGGAAATATATATTTAATAGGAGGAGAAGGTTTTTTTCGAAAAGAAGGAAATATAAAAGAGAAATATATCACAGATTCACCCCTCCCCCTCTCAGTGATAATTTTATCAGGACTAGGTAACTTCAATAAATATATTACCTCCATATCTTTTATTCAAATATTACCACTACTAACACCAAATTAGGATTTGGGTAATTTTTATCATTAACCGTTAATTGGGGTAAGGAAAAAGATATCCCTATATCATTATATGTGATAATAAATACCATTACTTTTTTTGATGCATAATTTTAAATCACAAACCACTATTCCACTACATGGTAGTGTTATCACAGTTTCACTCAACATCCTTCTCATTAGTTCATTGAATGTTCATTCACACTCGTTAGTCCAAAGGCTCTTATTTCAATTTAGAGTAAACATAATGAGAATATTAGAAAATAAAAACAAGTAAATTATAAATAATAAATAATATCTATACAATGAATGAAAACTATTTCCTTTATTCATAATGGTTGGTGTGGGCCAATGTTTAATGACTTCAATCTTTTATGGATCTACCGATATACCCTCTATTGAAATTATATGTGCCAAAAAATGAAACTTTTTATTGGAAAAATTCACTGCTGAATTTTTTTCATACTTATTATTATTTGTTAGGGTCTTAATTTAAATTACCAAGTGATCAAAATTCTCTTCCTTTCTATTGGAATGGAAAAGTATATGGTTAATAAGTATGACCACAAACCGATCAGGGAAATATATAAAGACTATATTCATTAAATACATGATGATAGTGGGGGTATTATTTAAACCAAATGGAATCATGATAAATTCATACTGTCTATAACACCAAAGGCTGCAATGGTTATTTATTCATTTTTTAACCTCAAAATATAGTATCTGGATCAAAGATAAGTCATTGAAAAATATTAAGCATCTCATAATTGATCAAGAAAATCCCTAATACAATGAAGAGCATACTTATTCTTAATTGTGATCTGGTAAATTCATGATTATTAATGGAGAGTCACATTTATCAATCGTTTAACATAAAAAAAGTATAGGTTCACCCCATAGTGATATTATTGGAAAAATCAATCCATTATCAAGATTCCCTTGGAGTTTCTTCTTCAATACCTAAATCTCATTCAGGTCCATTCTATGTAGTTTTTTTAAAATAGATGTCTCATCGAGTATGAGTTCCATTGAAAACATATGTTCACTATTAAAAGGATGAATAGTCAATTTTTTTGGAAAAATATGAATAAACTCCAATATAATAGGCATATATTCGATGTTTAGTTCCTCCACGTATATCTAAGATAAAACCCAATTTGAATAGGAATAACTACCCATGAAATTGATATAATATCTAGTGGAACTTCATATGTATCTTTGAGTTGATAAAAAATTAATGGTTAGTTTGTAATATCAAATTCATCTTCCCTTCCTTTGTAATTGATATGATCATTATATAATGAAATCCAATCCATACCCAAGATCACATAAAATTCAACTATAGATAGAATAAATAGATTTTTTGGAGTCAAGATCCCATAAACATCAATTAGAGAAGATTCATAGACATAAGATGATATCATCATACCATTAAGAGTTTTGAAATCTAATTTAGTTCCAAATAAAAGGTGATATGAAAAATCATTCATTAATACATTTAATGATATAAATGTATTCATAGGACTAATAAAAAATATGTTACATAAATATTTGATCATACCTATCACCACCTCGATGTCATTATTCTATATTTAACCCCATAAAAACCCAAATAGTTCTCATAAAGCTAATGAATTATTAATTATATATACTAATCATGAAAAATCATTCATAATATGCCTATACCATGACACATTATTTTCAATCTATGAAAACATTGTTTTAAATAATGTTATACACGATCAAATCTATTTAAATATTTTATAATGGATCTTAAATTTTTTTAAATTAACCAAATAATTTCTCTAAGGGGTGTAAAACCATGTGTGTTGTAATTTAATATTCATAATTCACTATAATGATAGTTTAGATATACTAGAACGAAACATTTTGGGGGTTATAACCCCATGATGAATCTATAAAAAACATGTCTACTTGCAGTATCCAAACATGGATTAATTTTCTAGGGGAAAGCATAGTATTTCTTTAACAAGACATATAATTTTCTTCTATATATAGGATTAAAGTAATGTTTTAACTAATTATTCCACATCCTAGTTTCTAAAATTTACTAAACTGTTTCTTCGATACTAACTATAGAGACCCATTTATTTCATCTCTTAATATTACTTAATTTTAGATGAATATTCAATACATTCTTTAAAAATAAATTATCAAAGAAAATAGAGTTTAAGTGTATTTGTAAAATTGGAAATTTAAAAAACTTGTATATAAAATATCAACATCATTTCTGATTATGTTTTTTACAAATATCACCGTTATTTGAAATATCATTCTTAAAACCTTTCATAATAATCAAGGGAATTAAAGCCTAAGAAAGGGTGAGATTAGATGAACATTAAGGGTAAACACAATAGATATAAATCAATGATCATAAGTGAGAATAAGATAGGAATAAGGGTATGAGAACATTATTAAGAATTAAAATAATCATACCCAATTAGTCAAATTGCATTAATCATGAAACATGGAAAGTGGTTTTTTCAAATAAATGACATAATAAATAAGTGTAAATAATAATCAATAGTCAACAACGATCCATGAAAACATATCATAAGAATAAAATTTTTTAGCATGAAAATAAGAATAGAAACTCATTTCCTTCAACAAGACTAATTAAAATGACTATTACATTGGATTGAGTTTACTCACAATTCCATCACTACCTTGATAAAGGTTCACTCCCAAGATTATCTTATTAAAAAAATCCCTTATAGAAAATGGTTCACTCCCAATTATAGTTCTTATACCTCATGATATATCCTTATTTACCCAATGGATTAGAGGGATATATTTATATATATGGTTTCACCCATCACATAATGTAAACTATACATATGTGTACCTTAATATCATAAAAGATTCATAATATCATCAAATCATAACCTGTGGAAAGGATATGTGTTTCAAGAAAACATCATCATTACAATCATAAACCATATAGATAAAGAATAATGTTATTAACAATAGACCATACCCATAATAAATCATTATAAAATTAAAATGATTGTGTTATTGAAATGTATACTTTTAAAAGATCACTAGAACATTTCTTAATGAAATTACAATTTTTATTTTAAATAAATTATTTCGATTTTTTTAAATATTAATGGTATATTTGTAAATAAACATATAAATTAATAACTTATTCTTTAAATAAAATAGTATTCAGGATAGTTCATGAATTTATTCATGTGGTGTATGTTAAAAAATAAATCCTTTCACATTGTCGATAAAAAGTGAACTTTTATTTATTTGGAAAATTGAAAAAATATTCCTTTAAAATTTTTATAGAAATAAAAACGTGTGTAAAAATAAATTTAATAAATAATTTTATAATATTAAAAATATTATATAAATCATTTTTTATAAAATATATACATGTAAGAAATTATTCTTGACTGAAGAGAAAAACATGGGAAGGTTTCCTTAGAAGCTTTCATTTGGTATATTTAGTATGTAAATATTATAAAATGAATGAAAAAATGAAATATATATAAATTAACACAGGATAATTAAATATATAATACTTGAGAGATATAAATCCTATAATTTTATCATCATAAGAATCTAATCATAAAAAATCAATGTAAAGAATGAGATTGAAAAATAAAACTGTTTCATCATGTTCATATTTCTTCGTAAGTGCACTAACATCAAGTAAATTTAGATAAAATTTAATACAGTTTTATAAGATAACAATTAATATATTTATTATTGCATATATGTATCACTTATAACATCTTATAATCCATTAA
This sequence comes from Viscum album, assembly GCA_963277665.1. Classification (NCBI taxonomy): domain Eukaryota; kingdom Viridiplantae; phylum Streptophyta; class Magnoliopsida; order Santalales; family Viscaceae; genus Viscum; species Viscum album. The sequence continues at coordinate 1,538,378,895 of OY728135.1, read as the reverse complement.
TTAGTAATATTTCATTATCATCTTTATTTTGGTTGTTAACTATTTCTTTTTCCTTGAATGATTTGGTTCGACTATGATGGTCCTTGCACTTTGATCCTGGTTAATTGAACTATTGAATAAAGATAATGATATAAATATGATGTATAATCATTGTATAAATATTTATATACATTTTTATAGAGTGGTGATGAAAAAGGGAGTATATCATTTTATGGAGATGGTAGTCTACACATACGTACGAGTGACCATTTTGTTTTTTTGATAAATGTAACAAAATGAAATTAAATATTAATTAATGTATGCATATTAGTTATTAAAATATAAATATCATATAAAATAATTAAATCATTAATAATAACCAACAATGAATGATAGTGGTGGAAAATTATTCCTATCGCTATATGTTGGTGGTAATCCGCACGTATGCATGATAGATAATTTCATTTCCCATTGGATTAAGAACAGTTGGTAAGTAGATCTGAAATAATCATTACTAAATATTAGTATATTTATTATATTGGAGGAATCATTATATTTAGGATAAAAAAAGGATATAGTATGTATAAGAAGAAATCAAATTAAAAGAGTTTGGATAAGATTTATTACTCTTATTTGAGGGACCCACTTTGTATTACTACTTATGACATGAAGAATTGGTTTTAAGAGAAGAAAATAAGATTTAATAGGACATTAATGATTATTTTATTTATTTTTAAAATGGATTGGATGTGATATACTTCTAAAATGGTGTCAATAAGGTTGGATAAGAGGTTCTCTTTTATAAGTTAGAGGAGGGACACACATGGAACTTCTTAGAAGACTTCAATTATAAAAGGTAAATTTTAGTGGGATGTTGCTCCAAATAGACAAATATTAGAATTTTAGATAAGATATTATTTAAATATATATAAAAAATAATTATATTTATTGGTGTGGGGGGAAATTATACAATTATCTTGTGGATTAACCCTGAGTAAACCCTTTTTAACCACAACCATGGTATCCAAGTATACTTTTTTTACTATTAAACATGAAAAAAATTACATTAACATTATTAAATTATATTAATTTTGTTTATACCAAATATGGAACCTAATTTAAATGAATAAATTTCTAAATGTGGCAAAAGATAATTTAATTAGGAACAAAAATCACAATGAAAAATCATTTTCTAAAAATTTTTTTTATGTGTAAAATTTAATTTACTTATATTCTCCACCTTATGAAAACCAAAAAATGAATATTAATATTCTATATTGATTATTTAATATATAAATTTCTTTAAAATTTTTATTAATAAATATTATATTAATTTATAAAGAAAAAAACAAATCACAATAATAAAAATGGATTTTTAGGAAATCTGTTTTTAAGATAAAAAATTATTTCATACCAAAATAAATTATTATGAAGATTCTTATTTAATTAAACAGATTATTTTAAATTTATGGAAAATTATTTTTATTTATGATCTAGTTGAAAACATAAATAGACATTTTATTTATTATAGATTATATTTGTTTACAAAAATCATTATTTTTCACTATTCATTGAAAAATAATTTTTTTTTTCTAAAATCCTAAAATTGACCCAAAATAATATTGTGATTATAATTTAAAAAATTATATTAATTTCATAAAAAAATGTCACCAAAATAGAATAAATCTATTATAATGTTTATGTGTAAAAATGTGATACGAACCATTTTTGAAGAAAATATTTTTTTATGGCATAAAATGAGTTTAATGAAAATTGCTTACTTATTTATTATAGATTAATTAATAAATATGAATTAATAAAAACAATTTATACCTTTTTCATAAATTGGTTACTACTATTCATAAATTTAAATTGAATAGATAGGTTATAATATTGTATAATATCACAGCTCATATAGACTCATGGTTGTGTGTTAGACAAACTATCGAATTCTTCAAGTAAAATACATATAAAATCCTAGGATATTACAATACCAAAAATCTATATTTTATATCCCATTAAAAAATATTTCACAATAAATTCTATATTTAATAAGTTATAGAAGATTTTACATGTATGTGAATATGACATGACCCACTAATTGAATGCATACAATACCAAATTCACATAGATAATAATATGTACAAACATGTCAAAATTTAAGCAAAAATCAGTAGATCCTATATGGGGAGATAATTAATAATAAATAATCTATTCTCTAAATAAAACCTTCAGAAATATCATTAAAATATCTAATATTTATTGGGGGAATTATTTTAATTTTTTAACCAATGTGAGAGAAAATCTATGGAGACCCAACGGTTTCAATTACACCTCTATATACCTAAAATGAAATAAAAAACATTTCACTTGAGGTTTACATGAATGGTGTGATTATAATCACTCAATATTGAAATAATAATTTTTTATCAACTCAAAAGTGATAGAGTGGGTTTAAACATGAGCATGTATACACATTAATTAATGTGTGAAATAAAATATTTTCATCGATGAATGAACAAGGCACAACCATTGAAATATAGTGGATCATATCAATACCAATATATACTACCATGTAAATATACTTATACTAGATGGATGGATACACGTATTACCTTTTTCAAAATATCTATTGGAATCTGAGATGAAGTAGTGAATCCTTTTAAAAAATTAATAAAAATGCATACGTTTGTAAAATAATATCTTGTGTATATATTCCCCTTAGACACATGAAAACATAGTCACAAACAAACAAAGACACCCATAGACACACACAGACACACACACACACATATTTCTATTTAGGGCCCTCGTGAACCACCCCAAGGAAATAGAATCGTTTATAATGTTCTAGGGTAATCTTGTTCCATATCCTAAGGAAAAAGGGGAATGGGTATATCTATTCGGAACATCATAAGACCATTCTAAAACAAAAATATTTATTCTTATTCAATGTATAAAAACCAATCCCATGAGTATAACTTGCATACAATTGGTCAAAAGACCTGGTCATGTAGTCTGTAATGTCAATATACAATGTCGAAGTAATACACTTTATCATTACCATCCAACTAACCATTCTATACAAGATGAAACAAAAATAATTAATGAATAATTATAATATATATCCACCAACATGAATGATATAATAAAAAACATGTATTATAATAATGAAGTATGTAGTAACCATCTATCTTATTTTATAAACATGTAAGTAACCAATATGGATTATAATAATTGAATAAGTAGTAAACTACTAAAAAAATACTATACAATAGAAAAGTCATTAATTATGATATTTTTAATGAAAATGAAATCATAAGGTACATCATACTCAATTCCAATGACATAGTAGGCATTATTCAAATTAGCTTATTGATAGTCCAATAATGTAGTTTTATACATAGTGTGAACATACCAAGTAAGGAACTAAAAAGAATGTACTAATTATATAATTTGGACTTACACATCCGAGGTATAATTCTCAATAATAGGATAAAGTTTTTAAAATACCATTTTGGAATACCAGGCTAGTCCATGATCACACTTTAACATTAGTTCATCTGGATTAAAAAATGTAACTTGATTTAATATGAGATTCAGTTTTAATGGAAATCCCAAAATTGATATTATGTATTCAATTAAATCAATACCCAACACCTGATAACCAATGATAAAAATGAATATAGGGATATATCTTCTACTATAACATATTTTATTAAAAAAATTAAATACCTTTTTATGAACAAATTCCATAGAATAAAGTTGAAAAAATCAAATGATTTGAGTACATTTGGAAAAATTGTTTTGTTATATCATTTAAAAGGATGAGGTTTTACCCAGATTTTTTTTAAAATGAATCCATTTATTAAAACAATTTTTACATAATCCACCATTAAACATAAAAATTATGAAAACCCCTTTTTTAATTTTATACCAAAGCATTAGTTTTAACATAAACCACTAATATTTTCAGTTCAAATAATGACCTCTCATTTAGTCACCCATACACCACATAAATAACAATGAAATATCTTAACTAAGGGTCATGTCTCGTTTTTTACTAACATTTATTTCTTATTCAAGTGGGATGTGGTCATTCAATTTTATAGGATACTATAATAACTCAAAATAATGAGCTCTATCAATATTAAAATAAAAAAAAGTATTTAATCCATGGAACTATTCTATATTTTAATGCATTACTCAAGTTTTATTGACATAAAAGGACCACACAGGGATTCAGTTCTACACTCTACTTAACATCAAATAAGATATCATCTTGTATATATAAAAGGGGTCCATGGATTAACCCAATATAGACCACCTAATTCACATTTAAACCTAAACATTTATAATAATGGAAATAATTTCAAGAAACTGACCATAAAAAAACCCGAGATTACGTGTTTATAAATAAACTAGATAGGGAAACAAACCATACATTATATGAGAGGAAACTTCACGTAAAAATTTGTAGTTTATACAAAAATAACAATTAAAAATATATCTATTTATATTTTTATTGTTTATTTATTATTTTATGGATAACCACAGGTAGCCATGTATTATGTAAAACTCAATAATCAATCAAATGATATAGATAACCAGTCAAAATCAATGGTGACCTTTATAAATCCATCTATCACTAATAAACACTTATAAAACATAAAACTAAATCTTTTATCCAATGTAACAAAATGAAAATGTCTATAAATCTAAAATAAAAAAACATAATGAATTTATTTTAATAAAAACCTGAAATTAGTTTAAAAATATGAAAACCTAAATATGAAAAAAAATATAATAAATCATTTTCAGATTACATCATAAATTCCATTAAATAAAAGTTCAAACAAACCTTGGTCATTGGAAACAAAAATGGTGAAAAACACTAAGTTGAAAACCCATATATTACTCATTTAGATATTATTGGATAAATTCACACTATTTTAGATGAATTTAACAATTATCTATAAGAATTAATAAAAAAGCTATTTCAAGCATTAATAATTACAATAAAATGTGTGAAAATGAGAGAGGATAAAAGAGGGAAGGGAAATCCTTATATTCAACATGGAATTCATATGTGAATCTGCTCAAAATTAATGGGAAGGAATGAGGGTAAGAAGATAAAACAAGTGAGGCCAAGAGGGATATCATTTGGAAATCTGATATTTAATTTCAAAGGGTAAGAGAGAAGAAGATAAACATGGGATATTCGTAAAAAAAATATCACTGTTAAATCATTCTATAAGGGTATTGGGTTTTTGATTCAGATCTATTGGGTACCATTTATACCTCCCATATCACTATTGAATATACATAGTCTAGTGGGAATATGGTTTCATCTTCAATTTTAAACTAATAATTTCCCCACTTCATTATTTAAATAAATATCAGAAAACTCTACTAAACAGAAAATATCTTATAAAAACTCCTAAGAATCTCCTCTCAAAGACCCAAATTTAAATTGTAATTTAGAAATGAAAAATAGACCCTTATCTCGAATAAAAAATTCAAATGATCTCAGGTTTTAACCATAAAACATTTCATCTTAATACTATACTAAAAAATTAATCAATTGAATAGATACATAGACAATTACAATGATAATATAGAAATTTTTCTACAGTGATCTATTAAAATAAATGGTATTCATATATTTCAAAAATGGAAAGAACACTGAATTTGAGGAATCAAATTAGAAAAAACTCACAATTATAGTTCATAGAAAAATCTAAAATAAACAATTTTTTTCTAAAATCGATATTAGTGGAAAATGTAATTATTAATTAATATTTTGGCTAAAGAAAAGGGACACATGAATGCCTATATAGTTTCCCCAAAGTAATTTAATTACTTTTCTTAGGAGAGATAAAATACAGGTGTATCATACATACACTTGTGGAATGTTAATTAGAACTATTTTGAGACCATGACATGACACACATGTCAAAATTAATATTGTTTTCAATTCAAGTCTATCAGAGATGTGTAAAAAAAGAGAGTTCCCTCATATCTTTTGACCAATCTTAGATTGGGTGCAACCATATATTCTTGGAGAAGGTTGTTCTCTTAGTTATATTCTTAATTAATGACTTATATTACTTCCACCCAATCTAATGAAACCTTGTAAACTACATATATCAGGTGATAATACCCTCATACAGTCAAAAAATAGTTTTTGGGTTAGTCCCCTAGGATGAATCCCCAACAATCATTGTTTATATCTTCCTCTACCACTCCCATTTGAATTTTATCAATTTCAACTATTTATTTGATCTATACCACTCTTAATATTGAGTCTTCTAAAAAACAAAGACATATATACATCACTCCCTACCAAAAATTATCTTCCATTCACTATATGAATGTATAATAAAACATAATCATCACCATGATATTTAATGTGTCCCATTAATGAATATGATCAATAATGATCGTCACTATATTAAATATGTCCGTCTCTGAAGATGATGGTCATGCCTATATTAGATAGTGTCCATGACATATTATCAATGGTGACACAATAGAGTATAATAAACCATTTAAAATCATCAATTAATGGTGAATGATAAAAAAGAGAGTATTTATAATATTCAAAATATTTTCTAGTCAATTTATAGAATACTATACAATTTTATTTTTACATTTTTCCTATATGAGCCATATTTTCAAAAAACATCACATATTGTTTCCCCAAATATCATCAGTGAGTTAATTAAAATATACCTAAGAAATATTTTGTAAATATTGTAACCAAAAAAAATAATTAAATCATTAAAAGTAATACAACTTTTAAAAATGAAAATTTATTTTAACTCAAAAAAATTAAGTGAATCTTTCAACACACCTTTTTATATTTTGATCCCTGATATTAGAACCCTATCAGGAGGAGATATTAAAAAGATTGAAACACAACAGTTTATACTCATCAAGATAAATAACGTCATTATTTACCTTATATGTAATATATGGTGGGTCATATATATATATGATTAACTATTTACTTATTTAATTATTTTTTTACATCCATGTACATGTTTGGATAACATGATTAGATGACGTAAAACAATTACAAAAAATACTAGATCCATTAATAATATAATTCTTCACAAATTCCTTGACACACAATGATAATAATTTTGGGATTGTAACATAACCTACATTACCCAACATTATATTCTATTGTGGAATTGAATAAGTGTTTGAATCACTTATCTAGGTTCATCAACCCTAAAAAAATAAAATATCATTAAAAATACCAATTTTTTATATAATGGAATACTCGAACTCATTGTACATCAATAATAATTTAATTGTCTATTTCATATAATCATGAAATTTGGAGTAAATAATAACTCTAAAACATTAGTGACTGAAAAAATTCAATAAAAATCATAAATAGTATCATATTATATAACAAAAAAATGTAAAAAATAATTTGATACTCTCTATATAGAATATCTCCCATTATTTCTCCCTAATATTTTAAATTTTATTATCTTTAAAAAGCTAAGGTGTTCAATAGTTTTATTCACATGAAACACAAAAAATCATCCATGAAACATTATAAAACTGTTTAAATATATTAATTGAACTCCCATGTATAAATAGAGGTAATTGTATTAGAAATTTATATCTGAACAAAAATAAAAGGCATTTTTTAAAACTAATGCATCAATTAAATTCAATAAGTTCAGATAAATAACCAATGAGATAATTTTATCAATATAAATACTTTTTTTCATAAACTTCATTTTTATGTGATTCGTTTTTTGAAATAAATAAAAAAATGGATTAAATGTATTAGTGAATTGAATAATATATTAAACCTAATTTAATAATTAAATAATATGAACTAAAAATAAGAATAATTAATATTTTAAAAATTAAATTTCTTACGAATTTTTTTTCTTTATATTTTTTTTGAAATGTTCAATTAAAAATTTATAAATTTAATATTACCAAATTATATCCAATTTTTTATTTATAATAACATTTTTAGTTTAGGATTAATTTTTTGGATTTTTTATTAATATTACTTTTATAAGTGAATTGTGATAAATATAATTTATACATATATAGGATCTTTTATGTCATAATCATAAAAAAATATTAAATTAAAACTGAAAAAAATTTAATTTCAAAAGAAATATTTAGAGACTAATTTTTTTTAAAATACTATGTTTTATTTTGAATACTCGTTTTTATCATTTTGAAACTTTAGTACAATTTATTATTATAAGAACTAATTTTTTGTTTCTTTTAAAAATTTACAAGGTAAAATATTGTTTTGGATTTCTTTTAAGGAAACATAAATTTTATTTGGATGATAATAAACAAATTAATGTAATTGAAATCAATACATTACATAATTTGATCATAAGTATTATTTTTATGCTTAACACTAACTTTATCAAAAAGTGTTTTTTATATGTAATATGTGTTGTTAATATAATTTATTTCGCTATACATTGAAATATTATTTGATAGGATGTCAGATTTTATATTGAATTCAGTAAATAAAATTTCTTTTCGAGTAATAAGAATTAGTTTTTGATGTTAAAATTGTAGTTACAATAATAAAAATAAATTATGGTTAAAAAAGACTAACCTAGTGTAAGAGAGATAATACACATTAAAACCATGTCTCAAAATGGATGGTGGAGGTTTTTATCAAGAAAATAAAATATAATCTTTATTATTTTTTACCTTTTATTCAACTTTACATGTGAGTCATGTGTTTCTTTTATATTGACATGTTATATTTGTAAATTTTTCCACTCCCTTCACCTATAATGGGGCCTTCCACCACCCCTACATTGAAACTCTAAAAATTTTAAGTATTATAGAAATTATTCCTCTTATTCATCTCTTTGTAGTGTCTTTAACATCTATAATGTTTACAAATTCTTCTATTTCCAAGATGTACTAAAAGAGATAACTCAAATTTTCTACGTTGTTATTAATATATCTATAATATTCTTTCTTATCTATCAGTATCCAATAAAAATATCATGCCGATTAAAATATGTGTTGTAATTAACATTTATATATAGATATTTTTTTATGATGTTGGAATTAAAATTATCCACCTTTATCTTTTATCCATAGAAAAACGGAAGTGTCATTTGTGTGTACATGCAGACTAACACCTCTATAAAGTGACATAATTTATTTTACAACACCACCTTTCATGGATAGTTACAAATTTTTTTTTGATGAAATAATATTTTATATATAATATTTTTAATATTATTTAATAAGAAACAATTTCTAAATTTACTACCATTCATTGAAAAATCAATGTTTCATCTATGTGTACATGCAAACAATTACCTCCAAGAAGCGGCATAGTTAATTTTTCATCTATAATTTTATTCATTTTAAAAATTACATAAAATATGATTCAAAACCATAATAAAAAATATCTAATATCATTATAAATTTTTAATAATGATATTATGACCATATATTCACTTTCTTAACTATACATATCCTTTGATTATAACATGTTCTTCTGTGGGTGGGTCCAACCACTGAAAAAAATGATACGAATTTATTTAATAGATGATTATAGAACATTAATTAATAGATAAATTAGGTAGAAATAATTAAATATTTTTTTTACTTTTTAATGGTAAAATTAAAACCAAACCCATTTTTAAGAGAGGAAATTTTGTTCATTAAAATTTACTAAAATATGCTATTATAAAATTTACCTTTTTGTAGGGAAACTAAAAAAATAAATATATGAAGAAAAAAAATTATAAATAATCCTGAAAAATCTATTATAGTACCTAGAATATTTTAGTAGCTATGAAATTCTATAAAAATAATAATTTTTGACATCATTATTATAAAAGTAGCATGAAGAAATCAAAAATTCGACATCCAATAATGAACATAGGTTATTACTAACTAAAAAATGCATAATAAATGATAATAAAAAAAATATAAAACATTCTTGCATATATTAATAAGGTTAGTAAATTAGTTATTAAAATGGTTATTTTTATTATATAAGAGGTTATGGTGATTTCATGGATGTTTAGAAATATCTTAAGTTTATTTTCATGACTGAATTTCATTTTTTGAGGTATAATGATTGCTCAAAAACCTCATTAATTTTAAGTTGAATTATTATATCCTATTATTGAATAACAATTTTATGTTAGATTTAATTTATATTTATATTCAATTCATTCTCATGAACTCCTTTCCAAATTATTGTTACCTAAATTTTTGTGACATTCATAATGGTTTCGATCTCAATTCATCTCTATTAATGCAAATTATAAAATTATGCACCAAATTTTGTTTTATATAAATCACATAATTCATCATTGGATTATTTTATTATTATTAACTTTTATTTAGTCGCATTTAAAATTATTTTCATGAGTACCTCATTCTAATATTTTTGATATAAGTGATACTAAATTAATAAGAATTTTTATATCTAAATTTTCATTTATCAAGTTAGGATTGTTCTATTTAAAAATATTTATTATAAGTTGGGTAAAATATAAGTTATGAATTAATAATATTGTTCTTCTAATTTTATTTCTTCATATTTACATTTGTATCTAATAAAATCCATGTTGTTTTATAACATCAGTCATTTTCCTTTGATGGATTTCTTTTTTCTTAACTACAATATTTCTTAGTTTAATCCCTATAATCATTAATTGAAATTTCACTCCCTTATAAACATTCTTTCATTCCAAATTTTTTTACCTTTTATATATTTTTAATATTTTATGTATTATCTTAGCTGTAATTGTTTTTTATCAATGTCTTAAAAATTAAATTTTATTATAATTTTAATGGGATGGGTTACAAAAAGATATTTTCGTAATATTTTTATATGATTTAGCTTTCACATTCTTATTTTCAACTTCTAATCCACATTTACCATGGAAAAAATTATTTCAATTTCAAGGATTTATTATTTTGATTTATTTTACATTATTTTTTTAAAATGGGTTTTCATGTTACGACTTCAAAAATAGAATTTTAAAGTGACCCATAACTTCCTCTTTTTACGACATTGATAAAAATGTTTTATAAAAACACTTTTATGATTTTAAATCAATTTTTTCACTTTATAGAAAAATGTTTTTCCTCCACGAGAGTTTTTAACCATGTATTAACTCCTAAATCATCTCATATCATTTTATTATGAGGGGTTAAACTTGTGGTATTAAATAATCTAATTATTTATCCTTGGTTACACGATTTTGGTCGAAGTGTTTTTCCTAGGGAGGTGTATTAATATATACAAACATAAATTAATATTTTTATATTAAAGTTTGATTTAACTAAAAAATTATATCCACATTTTTTCTCTTGATGAATTAATATTATTTATAAATGTTTTTTGACTAGGTAATGTATTAAGATCTCACAAGTTTATTATTCTAATATGGATATTTATTTATTTCAAAATAAATTTGGAAACATATTGTATTGTTATTTATCTTCATCAAATGAGTAATGAATTTAAATTAATTAGTGATAAGTAGGGATAAGAATTATATAAACCCTTCATGAATCAAGATGTCTTATAAGATAGACTAGTATTATTATTTGGTGAAAAACTAGCCAATTATTTATGATATATTAACATAAGGTGTTGAAGTTGTGATTATAATGTCTTAGAATGAGGCCTTGATGTTAAAATTTATGATATACAGAAATATGAATTCATTCTCTATAATTTTTTTTATTATCCATGTGAATTTTGTATAATTATATTAATGGATATATTTCTTTCTCAATTATGTAATTATTTGATTATAATATACTCATTTAAAAATATTCATTTCCTTTTTATATGATATCTCATGATATATTAATTCCTTTACTGTGTGATTTTCGTAACCCTTATTATATTTCAATTTCCATTAGTTATAAATAAAATTATATAAAAATATATTTATTGAAGAGTGGCATGTGTGGATAATTTTTTGGAGACATGGAAGACTTTTTATGGATTAATTTAGTTCTTATATAGTAAAAAACTTTTATTTTATGAGAATTATATTCGATTTATTAGAGGAATTGTTTTTCTAACTATCTTATAATATAAACCTAAAATATAATTAATGTGTAAGTGGCACAATATTCATTATTGATATTGTAATAATTAATGTTTATTTTCAGTCCCTCTAGGTTTTTTCCAAATCCAATATATAATTTTTATGTTTATTCCCACATGATTACCAGAGTGATTGTATAGAGAATCATATCCAATAATTCCATAAATGAGAAGAATAATATATCTATTCTATGATCACTCATATAGTTTAATGGATGTTTTAGAAATTTTTTGAATCTTATATCATGAAATGATTCAATATGTTATCTAAATTATATCATTAAATAAACTAATGGTTGAATCATTATTTCATTAATAAAATCATTTATCTTTATCCTAATAATAGGTTATGAATTTTTTAATCATATGAACATACATTATATTTTCATTAAATATTATTATTATAAACAACATTCATTTATGTCAATAAATCGAATTGATGTATATTTCCATCAGAGTAAAATCTAAGAGAAAATTATTTTTTTGAGTAATATTAATATGGAATTATTATTTATATCTCTAGGGATTTTAAATGTTAAATTTTTAAATGTTTTATTTTATATATTAAATTTTAAAGGATATGTTTATTTGTGTTTTTGAGAAATTTATTTCAAGAGGGGTGAAGTATAATCCACTAGGTTACCATTATTATTCTACTAAGTAAGTGAGGAATAATTTTTGGAAAATACCTACTCATTTATCCACCACATTTTTTTTCATCCACTATAATATTCAATGTATGAATCATGGAACTTAGAAAACCATTAGGTAGACAATCGAGAACTATGGAATATATAGTGGAAAAAAATATTTATTTTTATAGAAGAATAATACAATTTATTGTTCAAAAAAATGAAACATTTCTCTTTATTTTCATTGTACAGGTTAGTAGATAGATGAGAAGCTAATCTCTTCAATACTTTTCTTAATTTATTTATCCTTCAATAAAACATGATTTTGGAATATTAATCAATTTTTAATGATGTTAACTCTTTATTCCTATTATATTAATTATTCTCATATTCCTTTGCCGTTTTTGGTTTAATATAATGGGGGATTTGATAGTTTATTTTTGATACACCAATTTTATAATTTTGAATATATATTTTTTATAATAATAATAATTTTTAAATAAAATTAGTTATTTTTTTAAAATTTTAAATTTTTTAGTGTTTCATGTCCAACGAATACACCTAGTGACGATACTAGGTGAATATATGGAATAATTGGGGCGGTATTATGTCATGGATAGTCAGCATAAAGTCCCAATGGCCATATATTCCAATTATACAACCCAAATTATTGACAAGAATCATTATTCTTCATGGCATTACTTATTAAGACCCTAAATATGTGAACTATGGATAATTATAGAGTTCTTTTAACTATTTATTTGTGGTTATGAAATTTATATAATTCATTTATTATTTATTTTTCTCTAGTAAAATAAATATCATATTATTGATTCATGTGATGTTTATATTTCTAAATTATTATTATTACTAATTATATTATAATAATTGTTATTGTTGGTATTATTTTATTAAATATTTTATGGGTTGAAATTTTTGTGTGCATTTTTTATATTATATTTTTCTAGAGAAAAAGAATAATAATGGTATTTCTCTAATATTTTTAATAATTAATAATATAAAGGAAAAATAGGGAGTACCCTTTCTCCCCACTCATTATATTCATGTAGTGATAGAGGTTATTCCTCTCCATATCCTATAATCCTTTTATCTCAAAATGGATTTCCTCCTAGATTCAATGTGGAAACTCTAGGTAAGATTATTTCCCTCATTTTTACTCTGTTATTCTTGACCACTTTCTTCACTCATGAATTTACTTAATAAAAGGTTATTTTAATGGGGTGATTTTTACATTTTAAAAAAACTATGATTTTAATGGGGATTTTGGAGTTAAATGGTGGCACTCCTGTAATCTACCTTGAATCCACCATCATTTTTTTCATGGTGATAATATTTTTCTATTACTTGGTAGGAGATTCTATTTATCCCATTATATGGTTAAACTATAAATAATTTTATTTTTATGTCATTTTATTGTATATAATATTAAACTATATATTTTTAATGACCGATTTATGATATTTTTCACAAAAAAATATATCCAATTAATCATTTTCAAAGTGGTTTTTATAACAAACACATCTAAAATTCTAAAATTATATTTACATAAATTTATATTTTTTGATAAAATTTTAAGCTTGGCTCTTCTTGAATAAATTAAAATGGATTTCCCAGTATGATTTCATTTTAATTTTGATGATTTTTCTTGTTATTATCAACTTTTTAAAAGTTTTTTGTGTTTCATGGTTTGATCAAAGAGTAAATGTTTATTTTAGGAGAAAATTTATCATTTCAACCTCAATTGATGACTTTTAGAAGTTCGATGAAGTTAAATAGGTGGATTTAATTAACATTTATAATATTTACCATAAATAGAAATAAATTTAAAATTTTTTTAATGACATTTGTGTTTGTTATCGATGTATTGGTTTTGTATCTATAATGAATTGTGGGTGTTTATTTTTTATGGAACCAAATTAATAAATCTTTTTTTAAATTATTAATCCTCTTGAATTTGATAAAACAAAATTAGATAAACCATGGGAAATTAAGAGGTTTTATAGAAATTAAAATAATCAGTTCATTAAAAAAGATCCCCTAATATTTTAACCACCTAATGATGATGTGAATTTGGAATGGTTGGATAGTCTTGTTGAGAGTCTCACTAGTCTATCCTTGCTTCGCCATTGGTAAAGAATCACGCTCTTGCAAGTGCCCTATATGAAAACATATGTGGTCATCAATATAGTTATGTTCATGATTATTATTATGGTAATGGATATTATTATTTTAATTTATATGATTATGATTGTGATGTTGGGTATGTAATGCGTACGGATCCTCAATGTCTCTACATTATTTCCATAGGTGAATACCCCAAGATGCATGTCTAAATATTTTAATATTAATATTTTGTTACAACCAATAATTTTAAAAATATATGTTTTATTCATAATTAATAAATAAATAATTAGAATTATTTTATAACATAGAACATATTTAACTCATAATTAAAATTAATAACAACTTTTTAATATAAAACATTGCAATAATATGACTTTTCAACATTAAAATGATAGAGAACTAAAATTTTAGGCAAAAAACCATTATAATGTGAAAATTATGATTATTATATAATAATAAAAGACAATTTATATACAATTAATAAGATATAACCTCAACCAGTAGGGTTATACCGCATGAATCTCATTTTTCATATCATTCAATAGAGATCTAAGCACAAAGGACCCCCATTAACCATTCCAAGATGGGATTCAACAACTAAGACATATAAAAAATCTATTAATGGTGATATTGAAGCTTATAGAAGTTTGTACCCAATCAATTATCATTAAACTTTTATTTTAAAGTACTATAATCACACACTTTATACATAGGGTGTATTCTCATGTAATAGATGGTCATGTATCTTGATCTTAGTAGCATAACATTATAAATTTTTATACTATTCATAAAATATTTGTTTTTTAAACTCCACTTCCATTATTATTTAAAAGTTACATAGATTTAATATGAATACGTTAATTTTTTTTTGATAAAATAAAAAAATTATTTTTTTGGAGATTATTTAAAAACAAATAAAATAAACTTTCTTGATAAATCCATGAATCGTAAATAAAATTTTGTTCCATAAAATTATCTTAGAAAACATTATTTACATAAATATATATGATAATATACTTATATGTAGTCTAAAGTAATATTTATATGGGTAAAAATGTTAAATAGGACATACAATTTAGTATGTTGTAAAAATAATTATTTTTTAAAAGAATTAAATTTCAAACATTTATAATATTAGTTTGACATAATAAATCCATTTATTAAATAATAATATTTAAATTGTCTAATGGTTATTTTTTCTTAATTTTACGAGATAATTAAATTATTGGGTAAAAAATGAATACGATATAAATTTACTATAAGTATCATGAAATCATATTATCCTAAAATTGATTTAATAAAAACTATAAATGTTATTTATTTATCAAAAATATTATTATTCATTAAAAATGGTATTTTATAGTTATAAGAATAATTTTTCAAATGAATGATGAATCTTTCAAATCCTAGATCTTTTAAGGGTTTTATTAGCAATTCTGTAATAATGGTATACCTTCTACCAACAAAAATATTATTAATAAATGAATTTATTTCCTAAAGATATTAAAATATTTAAAACCACTCCCATTTATCAAATATCATCGGGAAAAATAATGGTAAGGATAATGGATTTTCATATTTTTAGTTGATGACAAAGACCTATGTTTATAAATAAATAGAGAATTCCCCATCTTTTACTCTAAACACTAACCCATTCTCCAATTACTCTATACTATAAAGATATTTAGAAATGAATTACTCACATTTTATCGCTTATTATTTCCCCTATTGAGTTTCTACAGTTCTTGGAAGCTCCTAAAACACTTTATGAAGAAACTTCTCACTTTAAGGGGTTCTCACCCTCCACTTTTTAATTGAAGAACTTAATTTGTAATAAATATTTTGAATAATTTTTTTATATTGAATTGTGTTTATTAAAATTCATTTTGAACAATTTATGTACAAATAATGTGTTACCATATTCCACTATCTTTAATCGATTTGATAAAGTTATATGTATATCCATTATACTACTAGAATTATATCTTGATTTTCAATGGAATAAAATTAGTGTAGTGAATACCCAACCCTATTTTTCATTATTAGGTATTCTATTAGATATAAATATCCTAAATTGACTTTAGAATTACAATTTTGAAAAATTAATTCCCTAATCAAGGTATTTAAATGATTAAATATGTTCATATGTGATATGATCGTTGTTGTACATATAATGTCTGACATATGAAGTTTGTGCCATTATATTTCACTAATACATTGGGTAATGCTTTCATCTCTTATGATAAAATATAGAGTGAAATATTGGTTATCCTAATGACACTATGTTATGATGTATTATTGTTTTTTTACAACTTATTCTTATGATTTAATGTTTTATATTGTTTTAAAATTCCAATGATAACTAGATCTTATTAAATCATTCTCTCATGTCATGATTTAGTGTTTTTATATATAAAACATACCTTTTTATATTATCATGATACACCTATTTAATCTAATATATTTATTTTCATCATTTAATGATTTAGTATTCTTTTAGTGCTCTTTATAGCTCACCTCATTTCATTTGTATGCCCCTAGGTTATCCTTTATATTAATATGAGTTCAAAGTAATCTGAGAACAAATTATGGATATTAAAAGTAATTATGGAATTTTAATTTTATATGAGTGGTTTATATATCTAATTCTATAAGTATAGTAGGCCCCTTGATTCTTAATATTGTATTAAATGGACATTTATGTGAAAAATTATGAAATAAAATATATATAAGAAATGATTTTTCAACGTTGATTTAAAAAAATGGTTTTGTTATTTCTAAGAATTATGAGTAGAAAACATTATATAAAAACATATATATAATTTTAAGGAAATTATCTTAATGTTTTTATAATGTATTCTATGTTTAGGTTTATTTCAAATATATCCATGCCTATATATTAGAAATTGTATATAGTTGTGGCATAGATACACCTAAGGGTAATTTGCATGAAAAATGTAAATTGAGTATCAAATTTATCCTCACATAGATCATGATGAGTGCGCCTAAGACAACACACCTAGTTAAGCACTCTCCTGGGATTTTCTTTGGATAATTCATATTCCTTTATAATCCATTGTGAAGGATTTAAATATTATTTTATGTTTGTGGGCTTAATTTGAAAATTATAAAATATAACATGTATTGAAATGTATGGATTTATAATTTAGGTTGTATTTTTAATTGCATTGAAGTTAATTAGTTTTCCATTTTATATGATTATTGAATAAATTATCCCCTGCCCAAAAATTACTTTATTTTATAAAATGGTTTTAAATAGGTGGAATCATGTCAAAAAAATTTGTGATTATCAATTTTATTGCATACCTAATGAAACACCTAATATTATCGGATAAAGACTAAATAAAATCATGAAATTACGGTCATAACTAAATCTAGTTTGTATTAATATCATGAAAACATAAAATACACAATTATCCTCATATATAAATAGTTTGAATTCAATCCTTTATGTGATAAAGGTGTAGGATTTTAGGAGTACATTATGATATATATAAATGTCAGATGGGAGGAAAATTTCATTAAAAAAACGTTAAAAAATAAAAAAAACCTATTAAAGAAAAACAATTAAACTCAGTCTTAGTCTGATTATCAAATTTACAAAATCAGAATTTGAAAGGGTCTTATTATATTAGTATAAAAAAATAAAATTCACAGATGATTCGGCTAAATCATAGTGGGTTATTTGTCATATTAATAGTTATAATGATAAAAATAAAATTAAATAAAGATAAGGATGAAGACTATAATTCTATTACAAGCACAATGGAAAAGACACTTGTAAATACAAGTAATACAATAACTAGTAATAGCAATAATGACTTACATTATATATTAAAAGATTAAACCGTTTTATAATTAAGAGTAAGTTAGTCAATAACCTTGAATATAGGAATCCAAAATATTATAGTTAATGTAAATTCTGTCTTTCCCTACCAGGGAATCCATTGATATGATAATCAAAATAAGATTTGTCTTCAAACACTTGGAAGCCCTCTTAATGATGATCAATGAATGTCTTCCAAGATGTATAATCCCTTGATCCAATGGATCAGATTCACCATCTTATTTTCCCTTGATCCACTCAATCATAACAAATATCAAGTTTGATTTTAAAAGAAATACTTTTCAAATGGAAACAATACTCACAAGGATTCATTAGAATAATAATCTCTATAATGTTTTACAAAGACACTGGAAAGAGATTCTCATGGAGGGAAAACCTTAGAATACTTGATTTTATAATGTGGTGTAACCGCAATTATTCAAATGAATAGCTATTTATAGGTGAGACTATAATAGCCATATACGCAAGCTAGTTACACTGACCTCAGATAGCTGTATCTTTGGGAGATCACACTATTCTAGGATAACATAATGCCTTAAATAATTTTGTTTTTAAACCATTACAATGCAAGAAATATTCCCTATAATATAAAAAAGTCTATATATTCATAATATATGGTTAGGTTAATATGATGGACTTCCCTATCTATTTTTAATATGGAAATCCTTATCAAAGTTAGTCTGATGTATTGTTACCAAAATGAGTCCAATAGTCATGAATTTTTTCAATATGGTAGAAAATAAAAAAGTATAACTCCTAGTCAATGTAAAGGTAAGTATGATGTATTATATTAACCCTTAATATGATGATTTTATTAAATAATTTAAATTTTATTTTTTTAATTCATCACATGTTTTTCTATTTGTGGTAAAAGGTAATATTATCTAAAATAGCATAATAAAACACTTGAGATATAAATAAGTCACGAAATAATGTTTTATGTGATATTTTATGATTTAATAAACAAAAGGAATAGAAAATTAAAAGGTAAAATATATCCTTAAACAAAAGGCCTTAGACTATTGCTAGATATCCAGATTCCTTCATCAATGAACAATAGATTAACATAATTAAGAAGATATTTTTTATCCACAAATTCTCTAATAAAGACAATTTAATATTGGATATTTATCTATTAGAGGTAGAATATAAATAGTTTTGGATAGGAATAAAGAATAATATGCCCAAGTAAGATGTATAATCTATAGAGTGATATGATTTTAAAAAAATAGATTTAAAAAAAAATTTCCTTACAGTATCCTATTAAGAATAGAGACAGAATTACATGGAATCACTAAAAGGGAGGAAAGATCTATTTTTTTATGAGGATGATTCACTAGGATTTCATGGTATTCTATTAACTTTTTCATTGACAGTAAATGTTTTTTACCACTCCTTTAGTGGTGATGTTATTGAAATTTTTTAAAGATTCAAGGATTTAAAGACTATAGGGAAATTGTGTATTATTACTTCAGGGTTGATATATAGATTAACGATTCTCAATAGTATCATGGGACTGTAGATAAATATCAAATAATGGAGTATATTTATGTAGTATCATCGAATAATCCTCATGGAATAAATAGAACCAACTAAAAACCTTCCATTTGTATGGGATGAAGTATCTTAGAAAATATATCTATGAGAAATATTTGTGTTTCAATCCTTGAAGGGAATGATATTATGTTAAGGAATGTCTGGAGTAAAATAATAACACAAATTTGATAGAGTAAATGAAGGTCTTAATCAATCACCATCCCTTAGACAAATTTTTTAATTATAAAAAACATGGCCACTATGAAAATCATTGACCAAATCTAATGGTTGTAGAAGATAGAAAAGGACTACAATCTCCAAGGACAAGACAATGAGAAGGGTATAATATTATAACTATTATTGATATAGATCATAACAAAAAAGAAATGATTGGTAGATTTTTTATTCATTAAATAATACCAATTTAATAATTTTATTTAGGTTATACACATTCATTGAAATCATTAAGGTATAGGAGAACCATTCATACACAAACTCAAAAAATAAAGGTTTAGTTATTCATGAAAATAGTAAATGAAAAAATTATTTCATCCCAAGAATAGATCATATCCCCAGAAAATATTTGTGTTCTAAATATCCCAAAACCTTTTTCATTATCCTTTTAGGAGAATTTGATGGTATACCAAGCAATGATTTCATATCCTTATATTGATGCATCATCATATTTTTGAGAAGAAAATCACTATCCACATCGCAATTCATCATATGATTCTTTAAAAGTGAAATAAGGAGGATGAATCTGTATTGGAAAATTCTTCTCAATAATGGATTTTTTTGGGAAAGGATATATTGCTCAAATGGTTGAATGAAATGAGTGGATCTCTCTTGAAGAAATATTTATTTCAACTGAATATGATGAATTATTTCTTAAAGATATTCCCGGTCTTATAATTAATGGTGATTTGGAGTTCTTAATTGAATTGATACCCTGAGCTCTACCAATATCCCAGAATCCATATAGAATGACCTAATATAATATGGAATGAAAAGGAAGTAACTATAAGAGAATAATAATGGGGGGATTATATGACTAACTACTTAACCATGGGGTGAAACACTCCTCTTAATCAAGAATATAGATGGGTAAATGTGTCTCTAAATTAGCTATTAGGAACTTAGTAATATAAGAATAAAGAAAAACGATTCATTTCTATAGATTGGTGACATGTTTAATTAGCTATGTGGATCACAATACTTAACTAAAGTGGATATTCAGGTGGGATATTATCAATTAAATGTTAATGAGGTCATTCTAAAGGCCACCTTTTGAATAATTTATGGAAACTATGAGTTCAAATTAATACCATTAAGATTTATAATTCCCCATTAATATTTAGGGAAATAAGAATATAGTCTTTAGATATTACCTGAAAAAAACTTTTTGTGGCCTTTATAGATGATATTGTTATCTACTCAAAAATAAATGTGGAACATGAATAGAATTTGTGCATTGTTATAGAAATTATGAAAATAGAATATATATGAAAAGTAAAGTAAATATGTGTTTTAGATGTAGACATTAACAGTCTTAGTTCATGTTATCACCAAAAAAGGGATGTATATTGATCCTTCCAAGAAAAAGAAAATTTAGGAGCAAACTAGACCAATATCTATAATAAAAATTCATAATTTCCTAGGATTAGCTAGGTATTATTCGAAATTTTTATGAAACTTATATTGACTATTGGATCTAATAATTTTGAGAACATCAAAGGTAGTGATGTTTTTTGGGATTGAAGAATGAGAAGATAGATTCAAAGAGTTAAGGAAGAGGCGAATAAAAGCACCTTTACACACAGTGTACTCTGCCACACTCATATAAGTATGTTTCAACGTTATCATAGTAGATATTTGAATTTTTTTTCATGGAGGGTGTGTGATCAATCACCTTATGAGGACATCTACCAAGATCCTACCATAATATAGAGAGTGGATGGGGTGATAAGGGTAAATAGATTAAATTGAAACCTCCAAATGATGGTCTAAAATTCAAAGTGGATGAGTCTATCCTTTTTGGCGATATGAAAGGATGAGGATTGGTACATTATTTCAGGGGATCATTGATTTTGGGATATAGTTCCTTTTATGGAATATGTATCTCATTTGGAGTTAAGGGATGATCCATGGTGACCGGTTTTTTTACTCTGTAGAATTCATATCATTAGGATTATCAAATTTGAATCTGATTCAACCATGACTGTCTGGTTGATTAAAGGGACTGATAATGATTCCTTAGAGTTATATTATATTGTTAGGAAATGTATTATATTTTTAATTAGAGTATTCATATTGTTAACATGAGGGGGAAGGTAATTTCATCATTGATTCTCAAGTTGGGAAATTGATACTGAGAGATAGCATCACACTATGCTTGGTTTTGGGGCCTTTTCCAAATGATTATAAACTCACTGTAATGAGTGATTCCATCATCCTTCCCCCTTTTCTCCCACCATGAGTTGGAGTAATTTTTTTGGTTGAATTTATTTTCAAATAAATATTTAGCTTCTATTAAAACAATTATTCACACACTACCCACTAGTGTAGAATATATTTTGATTTAGAGGGACGTGTCTAATAAAGGAATGTGGTCTATAATAATAAGAAACAAAAATATTATAACCTATGAGTCCCTAAAATATATTATCTATGATAATAACTATCTTACAGATTATTTGGAGTGGGATTCAGTAATCATATCATTGATGATTTTGTGGAATTATCTCCATAAAGACCTGAGGGACACATATACAGATTATAGGAGCCTAAAATATATATTTACACAATGGGATATCAACATACATTGATGAATGCGGATTAAACTAATGAATGATTATGTATATTTAATCTATTACCATCCTTGGAAGGTTAATAATTTGGATGTTGATCTGAGTAGAAAGGATACCCCAACATTATCCAAGAATATGATTAAAAGGGATCCAATATTCTTAGTCAAATAAATAATTAACATGGGGAAGATAAGGGAAGGGACATAATTATACATTTATAAAATGATTTCTCAACTACACATCCATGTGAAGATAAAAGAGTCCCAATGTTAAGATATGGATATACATAGACCTATAGAGAATAATTCAGAGTTAATTATTGTTAAAAATGTTGTTATAAGGTTTGGAACCAATATACATGTCCCGTAAAAACTATAACTAAATAGCGAGGTTTTGAATTGTGACCATAGATCATCCGTCTCTACTCATATTGGGACAACACATATGTATATAAATTTATAGGAAAAATTCGAATTAGATAACATGAATTGGTGTATTTTGTAATTTTTATCGAAGTGCTTAGTATGGATACAAGTTAATGTTGAACAACAGATTCCTTGGGATATAATTCAAATTTTAACTATAACCGAATGGAAATAAGAAAACAACAATATGGATTTAATTGTCAGACTATCTAAGAATTCAAAAGGACATAATAATATATTTTTAATCGTCAATTTCTTTACTAAGTCATCATATTTCATTTAAAAAAACAATATTTATGTTTTGATAAAATTAATTGGATATAAATTATAGAATCAGTTTATCATTATGGAGTATCAATATAACATATATCCGATAAATATATAAGTATTACCTGATGTTTTTATAAAATTATTTAGAAATCATTGAATATATAGCTATGTTTTAGCACTACTTATCATCAATAGAAAGATGACCGTCTTAAAGAGACATTCAAACTCTAGAGCATATAATGAGATTAGTTTCAATGGATTTACAAGGATTTTGGGATAAAATAATTCCTATAGGAGAATTCTCATATAATGATATTTTCTATCATATCAATCTAATAGAACTATATGAGACTCTGTATAGGAAGGGGTGAATGACTCCAGCATGTTGGGATGAAGTCATAGAATTAAGCTAGTAGGGCTTGATCTTATCTAAGTGATGTCAAATGAGGTTCAATACATTAAATTTCATATTAAAATATACAAAGTAAAATAATATCAATGCTAAAAATAGTTGATAGGACTAATAGATTGAGTTTAGAGATAAGGTGTTTCTGCATATATCCCCATAGAAGAAATTCTAGAGGTTTTGGAGGAGTGTGATTCTACGTCCACAATAAAAATTTTCCTATAGGATTATTCTTCAAATTAGAGATGTGGCATATAAATTTTCAATACAACCATACCTCTATCAAGTACATGATTCATTCCACATATCAAACTTGAGGAATTACAAACTAGAGCCTTCACATATACTAAATCTCTATGTGGAACCATTGGATAATGATCATTCCTAAGAGGATTTGATAGTGAAGATTATATATTATGGGAAAAAAGTTCTACCAAATAAGAAACCTCCCCTTGTAAAATTAATATAATAGAACCATACATATGAAGAGACAACATGAGAATCTATAGAATAACTAAAACAAAATTATTCTCGTATATTTTAGGGTATGAAATGAATTTTTGAAGGAGAATATTAAAAAGGGGGAATTATGTAACAACCAAAACATTTATAAATGAAATTTAACTTCTAAATTTACTGATGTCCAATTTAGTAATATAGTATAATAAAGGACATTAACCACTAAATGAAAATAAAAAAATCATTTTTATCATTATAAAATAAATACATAACATGATTTCATGTCATTATGACCATATAACATTATAACCATTGATAAAATAGCCATTATAAGGTTTCATTTAAGAATAGTATATAATAATAAAGTCTTGTTGAAGTATAATGCCGATTAAATGGACTACAATAGTAGTATCATCCCATATAAAGCTCATTTATCAAAGATTCTAATGAAGATGGAATCACTAGGGAAATTTACAATGCCTAAGTTGAGATTTAACAATTAAGACTAGAGTGGAATTCATTATAGGAGAATCTTAAGCTTATAAATAAACGTTCCCTATCAATGTTCATCAAACAACCCAATGATTACACTACCATCACACAATTTAGTATTAGGGTGTATGTTTTGGAAACAAGGGTTATGAATATAGACCATAAAAGTATTATTATGAAAATTTATTGTCATAAATGAAATAGTGGTTACTTTGATCCAATATTCATTATTATTAAAAATTCACATGAATATAAGAGTAATATGACACAAATAATTTAGTATATAAAAAACTAATTTAAAAAAATACGTGATTATAATTAAATCACAATTTTATTATAAGTTTATGAATTTTAAATAAAATTATTTCCCGAAAATGATCTTATAAACCAATATTTATTTGTATATGAATAATGATAAAATTATGTTATTTCTTAGTAATTAATATAATTTACAGAAAGTTTAACATTTAATAAAAACTAGTATTTTTCAATAAATTAGAATATTTAATTTAAATTTAAATTTATAATATGATAAATTTGTTATTAAATAAATAAAAATATTGAAATTATTAGTTTGAAATTATCCAATAATTATGTTTTCTTTAATTTTCCACAATTGTAGAATATTAGGGTGAAACAATAAATAAAATATAAATATATAGTATATATTATGACATCATAATGATATAAACCAGATTAAATAAATACAAAAAATTTATCTTTAGATTTTTTTAATATTTGTTAAAATAATGTATTTTTAAGTGATATTCATAATTAATAAAATCCATAATGAATCATCCAAAACCTAATTCATATTTGGTAGTTTAAACAAATTAATTAGGAAAAGGAATCCCTTTCACATTAAAAATATTATTAATAAAATAATTTTAGTCTTAAGATATTAAAAAATTAAAAAAAAATTCACCTTGGAATATACATTGGAAAAATAATGATAAGGGTAATGGTTTGTCTTTTTATTAACTAGATTTCTAGGGGCTATGTTTAGAAATTAATAAATAAATAACTCCCTTTTTCTATAAATTCTTACCCATTCTCTAATTCCTATTCACAATAAATCTATTTATCATGAATTTACTATCTTCTTCTTAATCAATAACCCTATTAAATAGTTTATAATGTTCTAAGGTATTCCTCCCTAGAATTTAGAATACACGGCTCAAGGTAAGGGGTTCAATCCCCCTCATTTCCATTAAAAATGATCCTTTTTTATTCTCAATTTGTCTATATTTTTTTTTGTGTTCAAAAAAATTTAATTACACTATAAATTATTTTAGAAAACTCAGAGACAACCTTACTCTCTCATTAATTCCATAAATTACCTTTTATTTATACCCATTATTCTATATAAATTCTATTTATTTCCATGCCATAAATTGTTTGTTTTTAATACCAAACCTTATTTCTATTCATGGGTATTTACCTTGAGAAAAATAACCTATATTTTTTTGGGTAAATAAATTTATGAAACCCACATTATTTGATATAGGGATATATATGATAAATATGTTATTATGTAATATGATCATTGTGATTCACATAATGTTAGTCACATGGATGGTGAGACATGATAGTTTTACAATGATTTGGGATATGTTTTCTTCTCCTCCGATACCATGTATGGTGAATGGATGATTTTCTAAAGAAAATCATTTTATGATTTCAGATATGATAGATTCAACTTATGGTTATCACACCACCTTTTATGTTATTTCCACATTACAATGATTTCTTGATATTATTATATCATTATTTCATGTCATGATGCAATATTTATTTATATGATTATCACATTATCATGTTATCATGATATAATTTTTTGGCTCAAATGTGTTATTTTTTGTCATGGGGTGCTTGATTATACCCCTCTTGGCCTTTATAGCTTAACAATTTACTTATGTATGTCCAAAAGTTATCATATGTAATATTAATATATCAAAGGAATATAATATACCATTGTGATGTTTTAAAATAATTTTTTTATTTTCTATAATAAATATATGGATTATGTATCAAATTTACGAAATACACAATGCCTCTCGATTATCAAGAGAGTACTGTATGGATTTTATGTAAAAAGTCACGAAAAAATGTATAAGTGATATATATTTTTATATTATTTCATTTTCAAGAATCCATCAGTGGCCTTGTGTATATTATTTTATTAACATCATAACTATAGTTTTCTTGAGAACAAATATTATGAAATTCAAATTCTGAAATTTTTAAATTTATTTTTTATATAATCATAAACTATAGTGAAATACATGTTTTAATTTTGAAAAAAACTTTTTAAAATGTATAACATTTTTAGTTTTACATAATGGGAATTAATTATTAATATATTTTCAATATTTTTTTTATAATTTTAATCATTTTATTAGAATCATTTTTTTGATGTGATGGATTTAATTTATAAGGATTAAGAACACAACACTTGAAAGAAGATAAACTATTCAAAAAATAATCCCTTTTAACCTTACATGATTTTAAATTTAATTCAAACTAATTTATAGTAATTTTTTTAAATTGGTATTAATTAGTTTATATATATGAGAAATACATTGGATTCATTTTCAAACATTAAAAATGATAAATTTAAAATTTAAATAAAATCATATAATAGAGTTAAAAAATTTTATTTAGAATAATAAATATTTCTTTTTGAAATAAGAAACTATATTATTAGAACATTAAATGATAAAATTATTCCTAATACTATTAACATTCAACCCAAATCCATATAATTAACATTTATATCAATTTATAATATATCTAATTATAAAACCCATTACCTTAATAAACCCATTATTACATGAATTAAGATAGTGGTTGATAATTCTTAAATTATCAGAAACTATTAAGTTTAGAGTTTTATAGAATTAGGAAAACCCATTGAATTATATAGGGAGGGCTGACAGTCAATTTCTATTTTTTTATTTTCAATCAAAAATGAATCCCCATGTTTACACTATTATTTCATTCAAGTCTTACTTTCTTCCTTCAATTCCAATAAAATTTATTTAGAACTAGAGTTTAAAATAATTTGTACTCTTTTTTAAACCCTATAAAAACATTTAAAAATTTCGGATGAAAAAAACTCAGTAAGGGAAATAAAAAGAAAGAAATATAGATAGTCCATTTTAATACAATGTGTTCATATAAGTGATTTTTTCTCTAACCTAATAAGATTTGATATCAAAAAATCATTTACATATATATGAAATGATATTTACAAATAATATTTTTTCAGAAAGCACTTAAATGAAAATATAAATCAAAAATCATAATCACTAGAGTTTCTTAAAAAACATTAGAACTCATGAAAAATATTTTCATTAAAACATACATTTTACCCTGAATAGTATAATCATTTATTTAAAGAAAATATAGTTATATTAACTTATAAAATCATAATATTTCCAAAAAAAATCATTTGAATTCATAGGTTTGAAATTTAGGCTACTTAGGACGTCATCTTCTAGAACCCTTAAACGAACCCTAAAAAATGGAATGACATACTCATTTAATTCCAACCTAAATTTCTGCAGAACATATCAATACCCAATGCAATTGAGACATACATTGAGATCACACATCATCATAAAAAATGTATAGGGACCATAAATTTTATGGAACAAAAATATTGTTCTGTTAGCATATTCATAATAATACACTTTCGAAAAAGTTAGTAAAATATTTTCAAATATTGATGTATCCTTTTCCTTGAAAACCACATATTTAAATTCGAAATTAGCATAAAAAAACGAATATTGGTTTTTCATTGAATAAAATAAGGATTATTGGAAAGGAATAAAAAATTTAAATTTATATTTTAGTAATAGGAATAATCATTTACATCATGTACATTAAAAAATAATACTTTTTTACATTGGAAAGATAACCCAACAATCTATATGAAATACATAAAAATATTCCATTAAAATTCATTTTTATTAATGTCAATGAAGGGGTGATACAACCATTTTAATTAATTTTTTTAATTACTTAAATATTTAATAAATAATTTTGACAAGGATAAATAATATTATATATAAATCTTCAGAACACTTTTCAATTTTATTTTAATATATAATATCCCTTACCTCGATTCAAACTTGTAACATATGTTATTTTAACTCTTGAAAAAAAAATTGTTGTTAATTATTTTATTTATTTAAATTTTTTTCCAAGATCAATATCATTTTATTCTTCCTTTTATTTCACTTATTACCTGGTCATACTTATTTACATAATTGATTATGTTTACTTTAGATGTTCTAATGATGTTTGGTTCATAAGTCCAAAATATTGTTCGTTAGTTGACTATGGTCAAATAGATTATGATCATATAATTTTTATAACCATAATAATTATATAATTATATTTTTGATACATTAAATACTCATTTATAATTAACTATGAAATGCGGTTATGAAAAATTAATTATGTAACAACCTGGAGAATGCTTTCCAAACATATGTATAAGAAATATTTCTATTTTTCAAAGAATAAAAGGGAAATAAGAAAATTAATTATTATCTTCTAATGTGATATTTATTTCATAAATATAATATTATTTATTTAAATCCAATTTATATATATCATCTATGAGAGGATGTGATGAAAAAATAAATACACTGGTTTATAAGGCAGTAGTTTGCACTTACGCACAAGCAATATTTTTATTTTTCATTTAATGGGAAATAAAGAATTAGAATATATATTTATCATTATGTAATGAAATTAATATCATTAATATAATTTTACATATATATTATCCATCATTATGACTAAGGAAAATAGGTTTTCATGAAAAATGAAACACATTGTCTTTTGAAATGGAAATTCACATGAACACACAAACTACATTTTGTTTTTGTATTAGGTGGATTATTACATGAAAATGGGTCATAAAATTAATATTATAACATCAAATTATATTTTTGATAGAAAGTTTTTTATATCACAATGCTTAGGATAGGTTTCAAATAGGTAAATGAAGAAATAAAAATTTAACACTCTATTAAGAACTATACCTCTTCTTCGAAGAATCTCGTTATGTTTATACCAAACAAAAAAACTAGGATGTTATTCTGATAAAAAATAACAATATAACATGTGGAGGGATGTTAATAAATTCTTTAAGTATTTACTTTTCATTTTAAGATGTTATTGATGTCTGGAGAATAGAGGAGAGCAAGCCTCCGTTTATAAGTGTGAGATAGGACACAAAAGATTCATTTGAAATATTAAATTATATTAATTTCATTATAAAGATGGGTGGCCCTTAAATGACTCATATTAAATGAATAGATGCGATAGGGTTGAAATATTACAATCCAATTAGATTTATAAATATTCCTGGATCATTTTAATCCCTGTCATTTAATTTTAGTTATTTTAACTAGTTTTTTGTATTACTATGAAAACTACCTTTTTTTATTAAGTTTATATTCATAATAAAAAATGTTGGTGAACTATTTAAAAATTTAGAACATGATAATTAATGATATTAAATCCATTTTAATGATTAAATATATAGAAGTAGTAAATATTTCATTTAAAATCAGAAAATGTAACGTGACAAAAAATTATTTTATGAATAAATGACATTTTAATAAAAAATGTTTTTTTACAAACCTAAGTATATTTTTGATCCTAAAGAAATTTATTTAATTATCTGTAATATAAAGGAACTAATATAATTTTAAACACAATCAAATAAATAATAATAGGCTTTGCAAATACATGATATGAAAAAACATTTTTCTAAAAAAATTGGTATTTTCTACAATTCACCCTAATATTGGGTTTTAAACAAAATATAAAAAATAATTTAATCTACATTTTGATTGATTATTTTTTAAAAAAAAATACAATTTTTGTAATAAAATTTCTCATTTTTTCATATATTAATACTAATATATATAAGAAAATTGTTATAATATCCTTTAAAAAAAATACTTTTGAAGCATAATGATTATTATCATTCCCTGTGTAATGACCAAAAATAAATGAATTTTAATTAGATTATTATTTTTATATATTCTACTAAATTGAATATAAGAAAAAATCAATTATGTTAAACAAATTTTATTAAGATAAAAATACATTAAGAACAAAAAAATTAGTTTAATGAAAAATCACCCTTTTTCCATTGAAATATTTTATCTTCATTTATAACCAACTGATAATAAATGTATTACTGATTATTCATGTTATTAAGGAAAAACATTTTACCTATATTTCATAATATGATTAGTCAAATTCATACATACCAAACCAAAGACTTGGTTATTACTACCATAATCAAATAATAATACTTTTTTATATTACGGTTCATTTATGCTCATTACTGCGTTGAATACATTATATAAAATATTTTATTTAAATGAAATAAATATTAAAATATAGTGGTGTTACATTATACCCCCTTAAATAAATTGAATCCTTTAAAATTTATCTCATGTCTAATAAAAAGTGTTTAAAACATTTTTTCAATATAAATTCCAAGGAGTTGAATACAATACATTCTATCATGAAAGGGAAAACCTTTTTAATATTGTAAAAAATGTCAATAAAATTCTACATCATAAAAAGAAATAATATTTTATCACATTAAAGTCTAATAAAATGATATCATTACATTATACATGTGGTTTAATCAATGATAAAACTTTATATCCTGAACATTAAAATATCTTTAAACATAACCTCAAATATTCTCAACACTTGTTTCCATTATAGTAACATCCTACATAATGATCATCTTTGTTTTTCTTTGGAATAATAACATTAGAAAGGGTGATATCAAACACTCAATTTTGGTAAGAATATGAAATAAAAATTGATGGTGATAAGTGGAATTATGCTGAGTGTATGAGTATGAAAATATAATCATAGTGCATCTATATTACATAAGATAATCATATCTAATAAAATATTGATTATAAATCATGGTTCCTTGAATAATTATTTTTTAATAATATAATAAATCAAACAAATGTGTGAGAAAACATGTGTATAAAATTATGATCCATGAAGAATACCATAAGAATAAGAATTTGCAATACAAATAACAATATAAAATCAATTCTCATCTCATGGTTTACTTACCAGACATCCATCACATAGTGGAATGAATCCAGTAATGAATTTTGTTTACTCCTAATCCCCTTACATGTTATATCATGAAATATAATGCTCTCCCCAATAAATTGAAGGGATATATAACCTATCACATAATGATAAATTATATGTATGTGTTCCATATGAAAAAAATTCCAAACTCTATCATTGAATAATTGACACTTGATTAATAAACCTGTTTCTGAATGATTTTCACAAAACACGACCAGAATCCATTCAGAAAATAAATATGGATGGTATTATAAGATAATATATCCCATTAAGTTAAATAAATATTAAATATTATTTAAATATATGAAATATGATATTTATGGGTCATTATAAAATTATAATAAATAATATTAAATAATATATATTATTTTAAGAAACAATTATTTAATAAAAAATATTATATAAAAAAACTGGATAAAAAATTAAAATATAATTCAGTTAAATGATAGAGATAAGTATTTATAATTGAAAAATTAATTAGGACATAGAAATTATATTCAGGGTGAAAATTTTAAAAATGACGTTTCTTTTCACACCTTTGTAAAGAGATACCAAATTAATAGAAAATTACCCATGTGGAAAACATTTAAATATTAGTTAAAAATGTGTAATTTATGTTTAAGAAAAAATAAAATGAGATTATGAAGTTATTGAAGTATAAATTTTTACATTTATGAGTTAAAAAATAATAATATGAGAATGGATGAGGAAAATACATGACCAAAATTAAGAGGGAAGTTTGGTCCCTCTTAGAAGAAAAATTTATGTTAAATTCTGAAAAAAGAGTTAAATAGGTAAGAATACTTGAAAACTAAAAAAATAAAATGAGAAAAGATAATTCATGGTTTCATAGATAGAAATAATTTTCAATTTCTCTTAAAAAAATTAGTTAATAAAAATATCAAATTTTAAGTTAGATTGGAAAATAAACCCTTAAAAATATTGAAACATGTGATGTAAGAATATATAAAGAATGTGATTGTTTGAAATTAATGTAAATACATATAAATAGAGTGGAAAAAAAATATGCAAACATATGTTATAATTAACAAAAAAATTAATATAACATAGTAAACGGAAAATTTATTTAACTCAATGAATGGAAATGTAGTTAAAAAATCCTTACATATGATTCTGTCTTGATGATACGCTCTCTAAATTCCTATATAAAACCCATGAACATATTATAAATATATTTAATTACCTTATTAATTATTTTTAACATTTAAATTGATATTTTATATTCATTTATTATGTATATTATAATTATTTTTAATTTATATCGATCATTGGTTTTTAGTAGTTTCAAATTTTCTTTATATATTTTGATATAATAATATTATACATCATGGAATTTTTGTGATTTCATAATCTTTAAAATAGTTAAGAAACTATTATTGAATGTTCAAAATGATTTATGAGTCTCCATGTTAATTCCATGGGGTTTTCATTTATGATTCGTAAAGATGAAACCAATGATGGGATTATTTGGTGAATTTTTAACAAATAAAATGTTCTATATTAATGATGAGATAAATATTATTATTAACAATATAAAATGATAAATTCAAAATTATTTTATTATTTATTCTATATAATATACTTATTTATTCTTTCAAAACTATCCATTATAATATTTAATAGGACCATCCAGGTTTGTGGTGAAACCGAACCAAAGAAGAACATGTTATAAACATTGGAAGAGTATGATCATGTTTTGGTATTACTAAAATATAATTCTTAGAAAAACACTAATTTTCTTATCAATAATTTATTAATGTGATACATATTAATTTGTAGAAGATATAAGAAGAAGATAAATCAATATAAAGTATAAGAAGTCATTATTTATATAGAAAAGTTATTTATTGTTTTTGAAAAAATCTATGTTTTCATATAAATAGGTAATTTATTTGTGAACATAAGAAAAAACATAAGAGGTATTTATTAGGGAAATAAATATGGTATATTATTGGTATAAATTATAAATTTATATGTGTCTTGGAATGGGTGGTAGATGGGATCTTTTATAAGTCCTAAGGTTCAAATTTTATTAATAAAAAATTGATTATTTTTTTATTTAGTTAAATGAAAATAAATATTATTGATTAACCTAAAATTTATTAGTATAAAATTAAAAATATATTGTTACATGAATTTAAATCAATGGAAAAATTGTTTGGAATCTTTTGAATACTTAATAAATTAATAGAACCAAAAATATATTTTCAAAAAATAAAATGTAACTTTAGTTCCAAAATTACAAACACGAGATTCTAAATTCATCATATTATATTTCAAATATATTTGTTTGCTCCATAAATAAATTTTTTTTATAAAAAGGTTTCAAAAAATTTGAGGTCATATTTACATCATGATTATTCCATTAAAGTTCTAGTATTTGTAAGACTATATTTTTTTACAATTCACATAAATATAATTGTTTTTTGAAAATTAATGAAAATTCACCCAATAGAAATTAAGATATCTTTAGTCCACAATTGATGTTAAATTTATCAATTTAAAATTCTAAATTTTAGAAATTTAACGTAAACCAAAACCCTAAAGCCTAAACCCTAAAACCTAAACCATAAACCATAAACCATAAACCCTAAACCATAAACTGTAAACCCAACACCCTGAATTCTTTTACCTCCTCCCTAAACCCTAAAAAACCATTTAAAACCCTGAAAAAACCCTCAAATCCCATTAAAATCCCTTAAACCCAATTTAAAAACCTAAATACCTACAAACACTCCTTAATACACTTTTGAAACCACAAAACCAATTTAAAATAGTTATAATACTTATAAACAATAAAATCCAAACCTTAAAACCCACACCCTTAACCCATTTCCCTCCTCCCAAAACCCTATCAAACCATTAAAAACCCTTAAAAATCCAAAAAATATTTTAAACCCTAATTAATGCTTTTATAAAAACCATTTAGAACCCAAAAAACATATTAAAATCCTTAAAACACTTTTATGACACTAAAAACGGATTTAGGTTATACGTGGCTTTTTGAGGCTTATATAATATACTTAAAAAATATTTTAATTGAATAATGACTTTGGAAATGTTCAGGGTTCCTAGTATTATTTCTTATCAATTAATAATTAAATTATTGTTTATATATTTTATTATAATATCAAATTATTTACAATAATCATCCTTTTAATGTGATTATTTTATTTTATTAATATTAAAACAACTCTATATTTATAAGGAAGATAATTTTTTTGAAAATATGTTTTATTTACATAAAATAATTTTATCTTTACAACAAGGTAATTAATAATCATTGCCTAAATTTGTATTTATTTTTATCTATATAATCTGTATATTTCCAAAAATTTCAAGGTTAAATCATTAGAAATTTCACTTTTGTGTATTATCATAATATAGAAGAGAACTAGTTTATTTAAAATAAAATCAATTTAGTTTTAAAATGAAATGCCATATTATTGTTTCATACCATGATAAAATTATTCCTAAGTCTATTATATTTTTAAATACCTGTATTATTTCCTATAATTAAAATGAATTTCTAAATATAAAAAATCTAATAATTAAATAATTACATTTAATAGATCAAGGTAATTCATCTTGTTAAGATAATGTTTTTAAAATATTTCAAATCATTTATATGTAATTGATTTTATAATATCTTTTTATGATGTTAATGATGTGCTCATATTTTTTTGTGTTTTTCTTTATTACATTTAAATCACATGATTTTTGTGTAAGTTTTTTAAATGTTTTATCACATTAGTTTTTTTATTGGTAATATTGTTTATAATATGAGTTAATTGTTTTTGGGTATCTTTATACATGTTTATTATATGGGTTATCAATTTTTATCTTTTTTATTTTTAGAAAAAAGTAATCAAATTTAACCCATATATCATATAGTATTTAATTATTTTTACATGTGTTAATATTGAGTTAATGTGTGATATGTTTTTCACACAGACACACACAAATATATACATATTTATAACTTTTATATGATTCAATATTTTTTTTAAAATATATATATATATATTATATATATATACATATATATATATTTGTTTCAAAATAAATCCCTCACATCATGTTGTGTTTGTCTTCTTCTAAACCACACATTAATTTTGGTCGACATGGTGGCAGATTGTCTTCAGAGAACCACAAAGCTCAGTCCACCTTGCACCCAAATTTGAATTGAAAAAACTATATATAAATGGTATCACACACTCATTTCTACGAGAAAGTACCTCCTTGTCCATGAAAACATCCTTTCTACCCTCCTCATTCGGTCATGCTTCAATGTATCTTGGAGACTCATCAATGCCTGACTATCAACATCACATAATAGTACATCCCCGCACAGAAGGAGATCCTCATTTCTCACATAAGTACCCTGGATTGACCATGGATTAAATCTTTCATGGGTAAACTGTCTCTAATCATGTACATGGAGTTCTTCATGGTATCATTTTTCTACAATCGTGAGTAAATCTCTGTCCATGAGTTATATGGCCATGAGTCTTAAATGTTTACTATATACTATGGATGGTTCCATAGCATCTATAGAATCATTCATCATTCCTACCATTACTAATTATAAATTAATTTTCATTCAAAATACTATTATAATGTTATTTTATATTAATATTATTCTATTTTATATATGTTTATAACAATTATTTAATTTATATTCTGTGTTTTATTATTAATTTTTAAATGTGTTTAGTATATGGAAATTTGTTAGAAAAGTTTTAAAAAATTTAAAAATATTATTTTCATTTATCCATCATGTCTATAGAAAGATAAAACAAATATTTTTCTTTATTGGAAATTATCTATTATTGTTTAAATTCATTGTTTCAATTGTTCCTATATTTTTCAGAAATTTTTTTATGGTTTAAAATGTTTTATTACTGTATTGACTTATTATTAAATGTGTCTTTATATATTTTACCACTAATTTTGAAAGTATTTAAATTTTTATTCGTTGTCAATTTTCTATCATTTTTAATGGAATTCCTTAACCGACTTTTATGGAGACAATTTGAATGCCCAAATTGCGATTTGTTTAATTTTTTTAAAATTTTCAAAAGGTATATGTAAATTAGTTTGAATCAATTTGATATTTATATAATATTATTTATCTCCTTGAGATTTTTGATATAGATAGTTTTTATTTTTTTAATTGTTATAATAGTTAATTCATGTTTGTATCCTAAATAGTTGCATATATATATAAGGTACTTAAATTATTCATAGATAAATATGGTGATAGAAAACATTGATATAGAGTGATACCAAGAGTTTACATTATACTGTAACTATGTGGTAATGTGCCAAAATGTTTAATCTGTTGAGGAGTCCTCAAGGTGGGACAAATCAACTTCTACTTCAATCACCTTAAAGATACTAAATGTACCCTTTTTAGAATGACTGGAGCAATTTGTTGGATAATTTTCAAGGGCTTTTATAAAATATTTAACTTATAGTAAACATTACTCTTCTATCCAATTATATCTCATTGTATATGTCATTTATATTTTGGAAGGTTTTTGTATATAAATATTTCATAAATAGGTTTATACTACCAAAAAAGAATTCTTTAGTTCTTCTACCTAATAAAAATATAGTAATTATACTACATTATCAAAAGATAGTTTCCTAGTTATGGTTACCTAACCAAAAAATATGTAGACTTCGGTTTGGGGTTATTCTTGTAGAAAAGATTTGGTTTTGTATTCTACCATAAAAGGATTCTTTGGTTTGAAGCTTGTCTAGACAAAATCCTAGAAGGAGATTCATCCCTTTGTAATATTTTGGGTTTACATTGCTCCTATTGTAAAAGTCTCCCTCTCTCTTATTACGAGTACCATACTATATCATGTTGGATGTGAATAGTGAAATAAGTCTAATTTTTTTGGATTAAACCACTATAAAAATACCTTGTGCTCATATCTTTTATATTTATGTGTTTACTCTTTACTTATTACACTTACACATTTTTTATTATCTTGTTAATTATCAATATCCATCTAATTTAAATTTATTTTTCACTCTAATGTTTTATAGAGTCTATTAAAACCATCTTTATATATTTTACAATCCATTTTGACATAAAAATTATAATTAAAGTTTTATACTATTAAGAATTATTAGTTTATCTCTGTTGTCTTTTTATGATTCCAACATTTTTTATAAGTGGATGACATTAAAAGGATGATTTATTTATTTATTTTAGTTTAATGATTTATCCCAGTCCTTAACAAGACAAAAAATATATCTATTTAGTGATGAAATGTTCGGATATTGAATTAATCTAAAGAGACCATATCATTAAAGTTGAAGTGATTAAGGTTATTCAAGATATCAAATGGTTGTATTTTTGAAAAATACATGTATAATTTTGGTTCCTCATGAATGGAACATATAAAATACACGAGGTTGAACATAATACTATAAAATGAAATAAAGGTACGACATGTATATTGAATATCAATGTGACTAATTATATTTATTTCTCTCTTACTATAAGTGGGTATACTTAAGCATATTCTTATAAGAGATGAAAGAGACATTCCAAAATAATAAGAATTAAAGATAAATCCAATAATATTTTTAATGTTCAAATGAGAAAATACATGAAAATGAGGCCACTACCACAGAACTATAGCCATAGTTATATGGGTTATAGCCAGGGTTTTCAATACCATGGCAATAGGGTTCCCACACTTCTGTTGGAAAACAAATCCCGCAAAATATTTGACAGGAAGACCAACCTCCATGGTTTTGAGGCTATTCCCATAGTTTATATTAATATATTTATATCATAATATATATATTTTAATTGTCATGTGATGTAGTGGTTAGTACTCTGGTTCGTAATGGGGAGGTAAAGGTATCGAAAATCACTGGTGTCATTTTTTATTTAGGTTCCTTCCACGGTTTACTGAGGATATATCCACAGTTTTAACCATGTATATAGCTTTCTATCGCTACAGTTTAAACCATGGGTATAGTTTGACCGCTACAATGGTCATTTTTAGGCCTATTTCCAGTGTTTTGAAAACCATGGAAATAGGTAGCTATTTCCACGGTTAAAACTATTCTAATTGGTTGGGACATACTGCCACAACGATAGAAGCCATGATTCGCCAAAACCATGGCCATAGGCTATGACCACATTTTTCGCTCCTATTCCAATGATCTTCAACTATTGAAATAAGAATTTTTTTTAGTTGTGAAACCTGACCATACCAAATATGAGTGTCTAAGATTGAAATATCAAATAGAAAAATTGAATTAGGAAAAATAAATAAAGAATTTGTTAGGGGTTGGGGTCTAACTAAAAAATTAAACTCCAGTGAGGAATCTACAAGTCAGATGGAGACTAGTAACCTTTCCCTAGTGGGAAAATCCATATGCAATAGATCCCTTGGATGATATGTTAAATCCTAAAAATTTTATGGATACACAAAATAATGTTAGTGTAAGAACTCATATATTCTTTTCTGGTATTTTTTACTTTTCTGGTCGTTTTTGAGAAAGAGAGGAATTCCTAGAAATTTTTGATGTATAGGCCATGTACATTATGACTAAATGCCATGTAATCAGTTACCTTGGGTAGTCGGGTGCTAGTTGTGTAGAGGCCATGCACACGACCATGTGTGGTGACCCAGAGACCGCTTAATACGGGGGCTAATAAAGGAATGTACATGCCGTGTACTTATAAGGTACACGATGTGTAATTTTTTTAATTAAATGTATAGGGGTCGCGTCTGATGGACAGAACTTCCTTATTTTAGGTTTTTTTCTTCTGAGAGTGAGAGAACGACACTGATCTTCCTCTGAACCCCTGACCGAGAATCCGACCACTGATTCGACTGCCGTCTATTGCCTTGGAATCGCCTGAGTAATCTCTTCCTTCTTCTTGAGCTTCATTTCATGATTCACCATCTTTCTCAAGTTATCATTTGATCAAAATTTTAGATGTTTTTGTAGTTATACGGTGTTCTTGTGTGATTCAAGACTTGAGGTTCACTTATAGCTATCTCCCAACATCGTGGTAGGTGGTTTTTTCCTTTTTGTTGAAAGTCTTTGAGTTATATGTGCACATTTGACCAATACACTTATGATGGGTATTGTGTGTTTACTGTTATAGCCCTGTTAATTTCCTTACATTCTTATGTGCTTGAGTAGATGTCAACTGAATGTGAATAAGGTGAATTTCTCTGCTTTGGATGTGTTTTCCATGCATGTTTCTTGTTTGGACCATTTGGTCTTATTTACTTGTTAGGCTAATGTTTACTTTCCATGCCTATATAGGACGAGAGGGGATAAGCTCTGAGTACTTCATAGAGGGTTACCTATTGAATTATCTTCTTGGTTGAGTTGCTAGGTAGAAGCAGAGGGGATAGGGTGTGAGTACATCCTATAGGGTCACCCTTTGTGTTTAGATACTTGCTTGTGTTGTTAGGTAGGACCATAGGGGATGGGATGTGTGTACTTTCCCTAGGGTTACCTATTTGTGTTTACCATCTCTGGTAAGCTGTTGCTTGATTTATGAAATTGAATGCTTTGAAACCGTGGATTGGTTACTACTGTGTACTTCCTTGTTTACTACATCCTGTTATTTATTAACTTCCATATATTCACTAATTGTTAGGCACAGATCGTGTGGTGTTTGCCTACTAGGATTTAGTATCACACCCTGTTTGGGCCATGATTTTGGGCCCCAACAGATTATATTGCTATAGGAATAGATAAGGGAAAGACCCCTTCTACTTTAGTTACTTTATTTTTGAGGAGCTGGAGAGCATGAGACCGAACTGAGGCTTGCGATGCTGAAGAGTTTACTTTTTTTCTTGTGTACATTGGTTTTGTACTTTATTCCAGCATTGTGATGTGTTTGGAAGTATTTCTAGACATATTTACCATGCATAATTTATATATATATGCTCCAACTGTTTATTTCTTCAGAATTCTCTTATTTCTTGTTGTTTGATATTTTCACTACTTACACTATTGTTATCTATTTCTCTTCTACTGTGTTACTCTTCCAATGAGGGAATATGTTCTCCACTATCCCACCAAGGCCCTCGCTACTAGTCAGAAGCCTCTGCCATTATGGGAAATGCTCTTGAGGCCATGTGACCAACCGGGTACGGGACGCCTCTTGTTGGCTTCCTGAACCGGGATGTTA
Source organism: Viscum album (assembly GCA_963277665.1). NCBI lineage: Eukaryota > Viridiplantae > Streptophyta > Magnoliopsida > Santalales > Viscaceae > Viscum > Viscum album. Next base: position 1,538,337,395 of record OY728135.1, on the reverse strand, counting down.
CAAAGTAGTATCAGAGGAGGAAACCGACCTTAAATGTGGTGCACTGCCAAGGTTGAGATGTAGGGCCCACAATGAGGACATTGTTCTCTAGTGGGGGTGATTGTAACACCCCAAAATGATAAAGGGTTAAATGACTAAAGGATATGACTCTTGTCAACAAGGTGAACCTTCCTTTTCGGTAGCCAACCTGATTAGAACTCTGCTGTTAATCATGCTTGGATTGGAGTAGTGATCAGGATGGGTGACCTTATGGGATGTTTTCCAGGGTGTGTGTGAGTGAGGAAAAAGCACACTAAAAAGGACAGGTGTTGGCCTATGAGGACTATCATTAGTTAGATAAACCATTGAGGAATGTGGGTGGAACCTTGGATGGGACCACATGTCTGCGGGGAAACTGGTGGTATCTGGAGGGCCAGGACCCAACGACCATGTCAAGGTGGGGTGGTTATGCTGTCACCAGGGAACAGTTGTTACATTTGGTATCATAAGACATTATTTTATTTGACTTACTATTTGGAGCCTATAGTTAGGGATCGAACAGAATATGTACTTGATAATAAGATGTGCCCATGAGTAGCTAACCCATGTACAGGGAAAAGACAATTTACCTCATATTGAAATTTTTCTAGTTTTTCAATTTTACTATTGATTTTATTTTCACCTTTGGTGACTCACATGTGTTGTGCTATCATTGTTGATGTTGTCTAGGATCAAATTCTATTGCAACCTGATGAGATGAGGGTATGCCATCTCATGCATCATATAAGCACTTTCTAGAAATCACATGTCATGCATACTTGTCATGCCATTTAGGGTGCATTAGCAGTTGCATATTGTTGTGATAGGTGTTGTGATAGATATTCATGCTATTGTGATATATTCCTTGATAAAAATACATGCAGTTTGATAGGGTATTGTTTGAGTATGTTTTTTTTGAATGAACGCCAAAAATTGGTTCTTGAGGTGTTATGGGAACTCAGGGAATAGAATTTGGTGGATCATTTCCCTGTTATCCATTTTATAACATGTAAAAGATGAAAATCTTTGATTTTTGAGTAGTATGGGCCCTCACGGATCGGAATTTGTCACTTTGTTGTTCATTTCAGTGTTTTTATGGGCTTTAGAGAAGTTTCTGAAGCTTACTGTCCGAAAAAACCCAGAATACACACCGTGTTGTTTTGACTACATGCCATGTGTTATTCTATTCAGAATGAAACTGTTTTTCTTAATTACATGTCGTGTACCTTATGTACATTCCGTGTAGTCTCTAACCATGTCATAGGCTGTGTGGACAGAGACACGGGATATGGAAATTCTTGTGTTAATACGTCGTATACCGGTTGTACAAGACGTGTCACGTTGGCCCTATGTCTGCCCGTGTGACTAACAACATGGGTTGATGTTATCATTCCTAGTACACACCATGTCCATATAGAACACGCCGTGTAGTGTTATCTGATCATCTGGTCATGTCAAGAACAACACGGGTTGGTGAAACTCATCCAGTACAGGTTTTTTCTGGCACAAAAACACCGTGTAATATCATTCTAGGGAGAACCGTGTGGCTTAGCCATGTAAGAGGACTCAGGAAGAAGAAGATAATTCAACTACACACCATGTGTAAGGACAAAAGGCCGTGTGTTTGGAATGTTACATGACCGGTTCTGGTAGAAGTACACACCCATGTTAAAGGCATAAGGTATCACGCTGTGTAGTAATTATACACACTGTGTAGTCTTGTTTTGAAAAACATGAATGTTTCCTTTCTTAGATTCCCTTCTTACTCCTCTAGCTTTCAGTCCATGATAATTTTTTTCAAACTGGTCGTACACCAGTTTCCAGGATGTGACTAGACACCAGATATGGCTGATCAGGGACCAACTGTAGATCCTCCAATTGTTCCAGTCTTGGAACCAGCCATTACAGGTGCTGATGCACATTTTAGGGAAGGATTTATGAGGTTTATGTAGACCGTTCGTGGGGTACCACATCCTGCCCCATCTATCGAAGAGTTGATGTGCGTGTTTCAGTAGTAGCATCCTCCCACATTCACTGTGGAAGGGGGACCCCAGGCTGGAGAGTCATGGCTAGAAGCAATGCTTTCCATATTTGAGAATCTAGAGACGCCTCTAGAGAGGAGGGTCAAGCTCACTACGTACATGCTTCAAGATTCTACCAAGAGATGGTGGGATTCGATCTGATAGGCAGGATGCTAGAAGGTCAGGTTTTGGGATGAGTTCTAGTGACTTCTAGGACTACTTCTACCCAGAGACCTTGAGGGAAGATTGATCTTGAGACTTTATGAGTTCTTAGTTGGGTACTCTTTCTAATATGGTGTATTCCTCTTGCTTCACCGAGCTGCAGTGCTTCACTCCTATTCCAGGAGGTGATGAGTTATTCCTGGAAAGGAAGTTCAAGGATGGTCTGAGGGATGACATCCAATCACAGGTGAACATCTTCATGTTGACTTCCATCACATATATCGTCAACTAGGTGCTGATCACATAGTTCAATCAGAGAGATTCTATAGTTGTGAGACAGGGCGGCTCAACATCCAGAGTTGGTATCCCTCCTACTGATAGTAGGAAGCGCTGTAGGGAGTCTATGCGCGGAGATCCATGGAGAGGAGAGCTGTCTTCTAGTAGCCAGGTGGTGTGCTACCAGTGTGGGAAGAAAATGAATACATGAACACATTTCTGGAGAGATCTAGTGGAGTTTCGATCTTGTGGCAAGACATGTCATCTTCAGTTCTTCTGTCAGATCTTCTCACCAGCAGCTTGTGGCAGGGGTTCTTCTATGAATCCTTGTTCTAGGGCACCACCACCACTTTCTCACCAGAATGGGAACTGGAGTTCTTCCGCCATTTAAGCCGAGGTGGAGGTCATGGTCGCCATAGCCAGAAGCCTTGTTTTCAGAAACATCAGGGAAGATCATATCAGAGTGGTCAGGCAGGGTCACAGGGCCGTGGTACAGGCCAGACTATTGCAGTGGTGCAGACCCAATTGGAATAAGATCTCAGACCATCTACAGTTCGAGGTACGATCCTAGTTTCCTCATTTTTAGCTTCTGCTATTTTCAATACCAGGGCTTCCCATACCTTTATATCTGTTGATGTTATTGAAATCCTTGGTCTCTACATCTTTTCTTCTGATGATATCTTGACACTATACAATCTATTGGGGACTACAATGGATAGTGTGCGTCAGTGCAAGGAGTTACCTCTAGAGTTTGGTGGGTGTCACTTCTTTTGGGACCTCTATGTCCTAGAGATGAAAGGATATGATTTCATTTTTGGAATGGACTAGTTGGTTACCTTCGAGGATGTTGTCAATTGGTACCACCGTAGGGTGAGTTTCACATCCCCAAAAGGTAGATCATTTCTTCATAAGGTCGACTGGGATGTCCAGGCAAGCAGAGCAGGACCCGAGAATCATGGGTTTAGTGGGGTTACAACTCAGATTTCTATACTATATCAAGATGACCAATGGACATCTCAAATGGACTTTCCTCTAGTGGTGGATTGTTTTTGGAATGTATTTCTAGAGGACTTCTTAGGTTTTCCTCTGAAGCAAGAGGTAGAATTTTCTATCGCGATCGTTCCAGGAGCAGCACCTGTGTCCATTCCTCCTTATAGGATGGCTACACTTGAGCTACAGGAGCTCATGAAGGAGTTGGAGGAGTTTCAGGCAAAGGGTATCATCTGACCCAGTACTTCTCCTTGGGGTTCACCTGTCCTATTTGAGAAGAATCCAGATAGTACCCTTATGCTTAGTGTGGATTATCAGAAGGTGAATCAGTTTACTGTCAAGATCAGATATCCCTTACCAAGTATTGGTGATCTCTTTGATCATCATTGAGGATCCTGAGTGTTCTCAATGATTTATTTGATATCAGGTTATCATCAGTAACATGTTAGACCATTTTATACACCTCTTACGACCTTTCGGAGAAGGTATGGTCTATACGAGCATGTGGTTATTTAGTTTGGTCTCAAGAACATTCCTATAGTTTTCTTGGCACTGAAGAACCAAGTGTCCCATCTATACTTGGATTCTTTCATGGTGGTATTTGTGGATAATATCTTGGTTTACTCACTCACTTGACACAATCATGGTACCCATCTTGATATCATTTTGATTACACTAAGAGAGCATCAGTTATATGCTATGCACTCAAAATACCACTTTTGGATGGACTAGATTCAATTCTTGGGTCTTGTTATCTCAGAGACCAGAGTATCAATAGATCTAGAGAAAGTGAGAGCAGTGGTTTCTTGGGAGAATCTGAATAACATCTTTGAGGTGTAGAGTTTTCTCGAGCTGGATGGATACTACATAAATTTCATACATGAATTTTCACACTTAGCATCACCACTGACGGGTTGGATTGAAAATTATGGAAAGTTCTTGTGGTCCAATTCTTTGGTGTCAACCTTTCATGATCTAAAGGGGAAGTTGACTTTATCACAGATACTTGTTTTTCCAGATCCGGGAAAGAGCTATTCTATGTGTTGTCATGCTTCTTGTATCGGCCTGGGAGCTGTGCTTATATAAGGGGAAGGAGTCACTTTGTACGGGTCTTGGCAGTTGTGGCCACATGAGGGGAATTACTTAACACATGATCTCTAGTTGGCTTCTATTGTTCAAGCCATGCGCTATTAGAGATATTCTCTTCTAGGAGAGAATTTTGTGGTTTTCACAGACCAAAAGAGTCCCAGGTATATCTTCACTCAATGTGACTTGAATTTGAGACCATGTAGGTGGGTTGAGTACCTTCAGTCCTTTGACATTGAGCTTTCCTAGGAAAGGCAACACAGTGGAAGATTCTTTGATCATGATGAATCAGATATAGGCAGTCTATGAGGCCAATAAAGAGGTGTATCTTATGGTTATGTTATCTAAGATGCATTTGGAGGTGTGCGATAGACAAGGGCATGCTTTTCTTTCTTCTATGGATGTTACCATTACTCTTCTTGATCGAGTGCTAATGAGGTAGCTATCAGATCTTGAAGGCCTATTTCTATAGGAAAACATGTCTGGAGAGGACCTTATTCCTGGATGTACCATAGACGAGGATGAGTTTTTACATTTCTAGCAGTGCGTATGGGTGCCAACAGACATATGCGAGGAGTTGATGCAAGATTTTCATTCCCCGGTTTGGGCAGTTCATGTTGTTGTCATCAAGATGTATAGTGATCTACACCGTCAGTATTGTTGGCCAATTATGAAGAGAGATGTTTCTAGATTCTTCATGAGATGTTCCACCTGTCAGCAGGTGAAGGTGGAGCATCAGCAACCAACAAGGATTTTACAGTATTTTCCCATTCCCGAGTGGAAGTGGAATAATTACGTGATTTATTTCATGACAGGTTTTCTGAGGTCACCTCAAGGGAAAGATGCAGTTTGGGTTGTCATTAAAAGAGTCACGAAGTTTTCTCACTTCTTTCTAATCAGGGAGACCTTCAGGGTTGATGAGCTTGGACAGTTGTACACTCGAGATATTTTATGTCTACATGGGGTTCCACACTCCATCGTTTCAGACAAGTATTCTGATTTTACTTCTCAGTTATAACAGGGGCTTCAAAAGTCTTTGGGTACCCAGGTGCTTTTGAGTACATCTTACCATCCCCAGACAGATGGCCAATCTGAGCAGACGATTTAGGTGCTTGAGGACAGGCTTCGTGCATGCATCCTGGATTTTGGAGGTTCTCGGGAGAAGCATATACCTATTGTGGAGTTTGCATATAATAATATATTTCAATCAACTACTCAGATGGAACCTTATGATTCATTGTACATTAGGCCATGCTGATCGCGTTTATGATGGATGTAGGTAGGTGAGGCAGCAATAATGGGACCTCGTCTTATTCAAGAGACCATTGAGCAGATAGAGTTGATTCAAAAGAGGATGGCTATTGCAAAGTCTCGAAAGAAGTCTTACTCTAATCAACAGAGATGACCTTTGGAGTTTTAGGTCAGGGATTAGGTTTTCATACATGTCACACTGAGGTTGGGACACAGAAGGAATATGAGATAAGGTAAGATTTCTCCTAGGTACATTAGGACGTTTGAGGTGTTGGAGAGATTTGGGCTGGTTTCCTATCGGCTGTAGTTACTTTAGATGTACTTGTCTATGCACAAAATCTTCCATATTTATCTGCTTCGACGTTATTTCACATATTCGTCTCATGTATTCCAACCTGAGGAGGTTGAGTTGGAAGTGGATGCATCTTTTTAGTAACATCCTATCCATATTGTCGATAGAAGTATGAAGGTTCTCTATGGCCAGTCCATTCCATTGGTATGAGTGCTATGGCAGCACAGATGAGTACATGAAGAGACATGGGAGAGGGAGGTAGACATGTGATCACAGTGGCCAGATATGTTCACAGTTTCTTCTTCTATGCCTCATTGCTAGAGAAAATCGAGGACAAATTTCTTTTAGGGGGGAAGTTTGTGAGAACCCGAATGTTCTTTTCAAATATATTTTCCTTTTCTGGTATTTTTTGAGAAAAATATGAATTCTTGGTAATTTATGAAGTACACGTCATGTACATTATGAGTACATGTCGTGTACTCGGTTACTGCAAGTAGCCGAGTGCTGGCCATGTAGTGTCCTTGCACATGGCAGTGTGTGGTGACCTGGAGACCACTTAATATGGGGGCCGGTAAAGGCTTGTACACACCGAGTACTTATAAAGTACACATCGTGTACTTTTTTTTTCATTAAACGCACTAGAGTCACGTATGACGGAAAAAACCACATTATTCTAGGTATGGTTTATCTGAGAGTGAGAGAACGGTTCCAATCATCCTCTGAGCCCCCGACTGAGCATCCATCCTCTGATTCAACCACCGTCGATGGCATTGGAATCCCCTCGGTAAGATCTTCCTTTTTATGGAGCTTTGTTTCATGATTTCCCCTATTTCGAAAGTTATCCTCGATTGAATGTTTTATACATTTTTTTAGATCAGTGGTGTTTTTTGTAAATTCAAGGCTTGAGGTTCAGTTATTGCAATCTACCAACACTGAGGTAGGTGGTTTGTGAGTTTTTGTTGAAATACTTTGAGTTATATTTGAAAATTTGTTCAATACCATTGAACTGGGTAATGCGTGTTTACTATTTTAGATATATTAATTTCCTTCCATGATTGTGTGCATGATTAGAGGTCAATTGAATGTGAATAGGTTGAATTGATATGCTTTGGAGGTGTTTTCCATGTATGTTTCTTGTTTTCACCACTTGGTCTAGTTTTCCGGTTAGGCGAATATTTACTTTCCATGCCTAGTATTGTAAGATGGTGTGACTGTTGTTCTAACATGAATTTATGTGGTAGATTGTTTATCCAAGTAGTTCTTGAGGTTTAATTTATCAGATATGCACTACTATGCTTTCTTTACATAACCAGGGCCGTGAGAACCTAGTGTAGTAAACCATAGGTAGATTGGAAGGAAGGGCTTCTCCAGAGTGTCAGTTTTTTCTTATGATGTGAGACCACATGGAGAATTGATGTAAGTGCTTCCTCAGAGTGTCTGTAGTTCTGCGACAGAGTCTATAGGGGGAATGAAATGTAAGTGCTTTCCCAAAGTTCCTTTAGATACCGAAACGAGACAATATGAGGAATTTTAGGTGAGTGCTTCCTCAGATAGTCTATTCCAAATCTAAACAAGAGGGGTTAGACTGATTGTACTTCCCAGAGGGTTGCTTGTTTTGCTATGTAGGACCAGAGAGGATAGGCTATGAGTACTTCCCATAGGTTTACCTATTGTATTATATGCTTTCTTGTTCTGCTTAGTAGGACCAGAGGGGATAGATTGTGATTACTTTCTAGAGGTTTACTTGTTGTATTATCTGCTTTCTTGTGGTTCTAGGTAGGAAAAAATGGTATATGCTATGAGTACTTCCTAGTGGGTTACCTTTTGTGTTTAGCTTCTTGCTTATGTTACTAGGTAGGACCAGAGGGGATGAGTTGTGAGTACTTCCTAGAGAATTACTTTTTTTGTGTTCACCTTCTTTTGTTAGTTGTTTCTTGATTTATGAAACTGAATTCTTTGAAACTATGAATTGGTTACTGCTGAGTACTTATTTATTAACTGATTCTTGTTATTTATTACCTAATATTTATTCACTAATAGTTAGGAACAGATCTTGTGGGGGTTTCCTACTAGGATTTAGTCTCACACCTTATTTGGGCCATGCTTTCGGGACCAAACAGATTATATTGTTGCAGGTATAGATAAGGGAAAGTTCTCTTCTACTTGAAGTACTTAATTGCTGAGGAGCTATAGAGAGTGGTACCAAGATGAGGCTTGCGATACTGAGGAGATTACGTGTTTTATTTTTTTTACTTTGGTTTAGTACTGTATTCCAGCATTGTGATCTGTTTGGTAGTTTTCCTAGACATATGTATAATGAATCATTTTTATACATATTCTCCAGCTGTTTATTTCTTTAGACTTACACTATTTCTTGTTGTTTGATATTATTACTGCTTCCGCTATTGTTATCTATTTTTCTTGTAATGTGTTACTCTTCCAATGAGGGAATAGTTTCCCCAGTATCACACCCAAGGCCCTCACTGCTAGTGGGCAGCCTCTGGAATTAGGGGAAATATGCTTGAGGCCATGTGACCAACTAGGTACGGGGCGCCTCTGGGCGACTTTCAGAATTGGGACGCTATAGTTAGTAATAATTTTAATTTTGTTTTACATTCTGAATCTTCTTCTAGTTATGATTGAGTTAAATATAATGTTAAATAATTAAGTAAATTCTGTGATGAATTTCATTAGGAAATGGAAAATATATTTAAATAAGTATAAAATTTTGAAAAAGGATCAAAAAATGGGAACTAAAATAAAATAATTTCATAATTCTGAAAATTAAAAATGAAAAATTATCTTTTTCTCAGAACCCCCTCCTTCAAAAGGTACTCCTCTTGGGTTGGAAATGAAGAATGATTGATTATGATTCCCATGTCCCACCACCTTTCTTCCATGGGTTAGAAAGAATAACTAAGGGTATTAAAATATCACATGTGAAAGACATTACACTCTATAAAACAAAGGAATGAGATATAGGATAAACAACAACTAAATAATTTCATCATATAAAGTAAAATGAACCCAAAAAATCCCACAATTCATGAACAATGTCAATAAGTAGAAATAAAATTTTATATGTAAATTATGAAATGACAAGTGCAATACCAACAACTCAACTACAACTCCAACCCAAAGTAGCAACGTCCACCTAGGTCCCCAATGTTCTCATAGAATCTAGAAAAATAGTTTTATATATGTAGGGTGAGAAGGCAAGTATAATCACAAGGATCATACCCAAGGTCTATAGTGAACATGAGAAAACATCATACCAATGTGTCAGTGAAGAAAAGACACAATTAATAAGCACCCAAACATGTCAACTATCCAAACCTAGACTCACCATGGATCGCTCACAAAATCACACATCTAATATAGGGTTACTATATCAGGAATTTAACAATGGTTCCACACTGCCACTTCCCGATCGATTTTACACTCTCATGCACCAAATGAAAATGTCTTTTGAACCCGTCCCTTCTATAAATATCACAAAAAATCCCATTACATCTCAATGGAAGATAACTTAGACATCACAAACCATCTCGCCCATAGACACCTAGTCCATCATATCATATCTCACCCAATGAAACCATGGCCATCATCCATTATCAATGAACCAGAGAATCCAGGTATCATGAAGATGATGGGAATAAAATCGATGCCCTCCTCCTACAATACATAACCCCGCATATATCAAATCACGTCACAACATCATTTCATCACATCTCATCCAATGTAACCACAACCAACACTACTAAAAGAATGGGGGGTTTCCATCCAATTATATCACCACTATTTGGGATGTTGGGGGAAAAATCCAGAACCCAAATTATTTGGTAATCAAAATGTTTATCCAAATCATAACATATAAAAATAACACAAAATACAAGATATATAGATAGAACACAATACCAAACCTAAGGGTCCACAATAACCACACCAGTATACTCCACACCATCACTACTACACGATAGAAAATCCGCTAGCACTACTACCAACAATAAATGAAACACACTATACAACCAGAAATAAAAGCCACACAACCCTACTTTAAATTTTATATTGTAATATTTTATACATTTATCTAGTTTCAAAAAACTCTCATTTAATGATCCACTTTATTTCACATTTACACTATCCATTCATTCAAAATTTAATTTATATAATCAATTTACCAATCATAAGTTTTGACCCACTATTATTCATTTACCATACTATGAAATTTAATTTAAACATTAAAAAATATTAAATGGTTAACAAGGATGCTAACAATACCACACCACACATCAACTCACTCATCCGACAACAACAATCACCAAAATTCCACATCATCCTAGATGTATCATTATAAAAATAACACATCCAACCACTGCAATATAACTATTTCTCATCCTCACTAACAACACAACCACTAAAAAATATTCAACGATTCTTACGATGAAAAATTCCTCACATAGAATTGGACCTAAACAACATCACACCAAAAATACAATCAAACATCATAGAAAAACATCACTATGCAACTGGACATATCATACCCATGCCAAAACCATCACATTGGTTCCCAACACATGAAAAAAACTACTAGTTAACACCACCACCACCACCAAAAAATAACCATCAATACACATGGAATCACATCAAACACAACCATAAAAAACATCACATCCTGTCTTTCAAAAATTAACTTCATGGGATTTCATCATTTAACTTATTCATTTCTCATGGATGTTATTACACAATCCTGATTATCATGATATATAATTTTATTATCCATATATAGGTTTTTATACTATTCATTTTGGGGGATATCAAAATCTAACATAGAAAGGGTCACACAATCATTTGATAAAACATAATCAAGGCTCCCAACAACCGTGATTTTTAGTATTTGAAGAAATAAAGTATAATCTAATGACATATTCTCAAATATAAAAAAACATGTGAGTAATCATCATCCCCATCAATTTTAGATTTCTTAATTTATTATATATATTACGACGACCTTTACATCTGTCCAATTGAAAGAGATACCATTGAATCCCCCATTGATTCAGAAAAATAGAGAGGGAAAAAGGTTCATATACCTCAAATGAGAATTATAATTTCACTATAATCTACAGGGGAAGAAAGAAAAACCTAAATCCAAAATGAAATTATGAAACACTCTATTAACTTGAACTACATAAAGGAATTATCAAAAATCGTCCCAAACGCACACTAAACCAAATCCACATCACCTTTTATGGATCCACAATAGAAGAATAAAAGAAAACATGTGGATTGAAAGAAAATATCAATATAGAGCACTAATAAATAAAAACTATATAACCCAAGGATAAAAATAGGATATAAGGGGATAGATAATCCTTCAATGGAATATTGGGTCCACCCACAAATTGAGATAATTGAGATCTATGAGGAAATTTGTCTAAAAACTGACTTATAAAGAGGCCACTACTCACCCAATTCATATCCTGAATTATATATTAACGTTGTGACTTCCATAGGGTCTGTGAAGGAAATTTTTTAAAACACATACAAGGCATGAATTCCCAATAACATTAGGTTTAATTGAAAATCATGGTAATTCATCCTAAATATATTCATGAAATGAATTTCACCCTCATGATGTGAATCTATTTCATATACAACTTTATCTCTAGATAAAATTTGTAAATCACTAGTAACCTTATTAGTGAACCACATAATCATATTTTGAATTACAATTTCATGATGTAAATTTCGTAATATTGTTTTGAGGTATCTTTAACCTCTAAAAACCCTTTTCAATCCTCCTTCAGAACACACCCAACACCCAAATCCATAATGTAATTGTCTAAAAAGCCACTGACCACTACATTAAATAACCCATACTTGATTCTCATTATTGAGAATCAAAGAAATTCCAATTATAATAGTAGTAGGGGGGTACAAATAGCCCTCCAATGAGATATATATCAGGGAACTCATTACACTACAAACATTACTACCAACCACACACACTAAAACAAATGCCCAAAAATCACCCCACACAACTACATCCCCATCTCACCAACTGGAGAACCACACTGCCTCACTCCAATCACAATCCACCCCTCACACACATATCCATTTTCATTACTAACTCATCCTATACACAACCCAAACCAACCTCTACAAACACAATACACAACAGTACACTAGTAACCAAAATTATGGAATTCTATGCACCTTATCAAGATATCATCTGATTTGGATGGAATTAACATGCCTGCATACTTTTAAACATTTCATAGTTTAACACATATTGATTAGGAATCATATTTCCTCTATTCATATACCATAATCTTTATCAAAAATCACTAAATAATGTAAAAATAGATCTAAAAATAAACAAGGTCCAAACATAACATCAATAAGACAAAAGAACAATGAAAAGCAAAAAATAACTTCAAGTATTGGAAAAGAGTCTGTATAAATCACTACAAATTACTCTACTATAGGCCACTATGAATCAATAATAAAAAAACCAGGGGAATTGTTAATACTGACATCACCTTTTCTCAATGATGTATAAGTCTCTCAAGTCAATGAAATTGTAGTCATCATGAAGATACTTATGAAGATGAAACCCCTATAAGAAGTCATGGTTCTTATCCCGCCACGGTGGTAGTGTAAAATGATATGCCACATCACCAAATCACCTCTAAAACCACATAAGGACAATTAATCAGGGATAAATAATGATGTCCCTACCAAATCATTTATACCCTCATCAATGTGAGATGTTATAGAACAAATGACATCTATCGTCAAACTCTAAGGGTCTATTCCAATGATTATAAATAGCCAAAAGATGGCCATCTGGCACTCTCCCCTCTTAGACTAGGTGGATCTAATTAGTCAAAATTTTCAATATAGTAGGACAAGGAACAACTGGCTCCCCATCCTCCATCCAACACAATAGATAATGATAATCTTTACTATATAGTTCCTTAAATAAAACCATATAAATGGATGAGTGATAGTTATTGTTATATACAAAATCAACTAGGGGTTAGTTCTCTACACCATATCTTCCAAAGACTATGATCTAAGCTCACAACATATCCTCTAACATATGGATAGTTATCTTCATCAACCCACATATCGAAGGGTGCGAAGTAGTGACAATTTTTATGGGTTAAAAAAGACTATAAAACCCTGCAAAATCATGAGGTAATATGAGGATCCCAATCAAAGATTACCTTCCATAGTACCCTTTGAAGCCTACCCACATCATCAATATATCTCCTCATCAAGACGTCCATGACACTCGACTCACATATCACTAGAAAATGATACAACTTCCGTAGTCAGTCCAACATCACCCAAAATAAATCAAAACCACTATAATACAAGGGTAACACAGTGAAAAAATATATTTATATTTCCTTTCATTTACAATCATTCAAGAGATTAAAAAAACATCAATGTATACATTTTTTTACTTTCACTTACTAGAAAACTATGAACTTATCCAATAAACTCAGCCACCTTTTTTCCATCGGATCCATGATAAATCTCGTCAATCAATGATGCATATTAGTCACAATTCGATGAAAGAATAAGTGTGAGTGGGGAAACTCAAAAAAATCCCTTAATAAATGAAAATAAAACAATCAAACTCCCTTGAAAGAACTTCCAATTATGGACATCCTCTGATAATCAATTTGGAGCTTTCCCATGGACCGTGGTAATGAATCACCTCTACCACCAGTTCTCCCCACTAAGTATCCTATACCTAGATCACTAAGGAAAATTCCACATTATTTTGATAAATAAATAATCTACTACTACTTTATCCAACAAGAGGATGCATTGTTGAAAGCTCCACCAACCCTTTCCAAATGTCAACAGGATTTTGAACCGTATCTCCTAGAGAGTTCTGAATCAACACATTGAAAAAAACAGAACCATTTATTAGGGATTAATAGATATAAAAATCATAATACTAAAGAATCTCTCTCTAGATTCACTAAACTTTTATTCAAATACGGATAATAGAAAACATTTTTTAGGATTATATGGTCCATGAAAGACCGCAATGGTCTCCCTAATGAGGCAATGAAGCTACATGATCAGTGAAAAGACACCTTCCCCTTTCCCTAGATCATGGGTGGTATAGTTACATATTTGGGGATGTAACTACCTAGAACCATAAGTGATTGTTTTCAATTTCTGCATTAAGACACATCCTAGGTTGGGAAGCATCACAAGAAATTTCAAACATCACACCATACGCAGGAAACTAAAGCACTGGAGCACAAACTAACCTCTCATTATAGTAAAAAAATACTAACTAAAATTGATCAATCCACACAAAGGAATGATCCATTATATTTAATGATATAAACAAGGAGAAAAAATAATAGAAATAAAAAACACTAATAATATGAAAACATATCGAGAAAATCATGATCCTATACCATGTTCATGGGGTATTCTCAATAAAAATGGTTCCATCATTGACTGTTCTATTTCCAAACCCTACTAATACACCACAAGTGCATGTAAAATAAACTATATCATCTGAAACATGCACTTGGATTTCTTTCCGTGGAGGTGATGGTGTTGTAGGACCTACAAGAATGATATGTGGTGATTGACCTAATCCACCTATTTAACTGAGTAGATCAAGATATCCTTGATGAACATGACAAATAAATGATACAATAACTCATGGAAAATGGAGTTCATGATCCCTAGAAACACAACCGGTCCATTCATGAGAATGAACAACATTACCACATACTCAATATTAAAATACTTACACCTAAAGGAAGTATTCATGTTATCTTTATATCTCATTATTATCAAGTGATATACTATTAGGTCCACTCAGATAGATACCCTGAGGGAGGGGGGGGGGGTGAATCAAGTTATGACATATTAAAACAACTTCCCCTATTGATATTGTTTCACTGTTAAGAAAAACTCTATTCTTTCTCTTTCCTATTGTAATGTCTAAATAGAAATATAATCATGCACATGACACACAATATTTGACTTATTTCACCCTCAATGGCCATGGAGCATGCACCAGCAATGTGATGATGTAAAAAATTCACTAAAATCACCCGTATGTTTACAATGTTCGAAGCAGACTCATTGTCTCCTCTGGATTACAACCAATCAAAATATGAAATCTCACTTCTCTATCAACTGATGTGAGATCAATACTTCTTTAGAAAATCCACATTAAATTTAAAAACATTTAGGTCCCTTCATTCATTCTAATGAATGAATCATCCTCTGTATGTAGATGCTCTATCGATGTCCAATTTTCCTCCACAGATGAAAACCTATTTACCACATTACTACTAGGTAACTCCAAATATTTTATGAAACCATTAATGTGTCTTACACGAAATATTAATTTACTACATTAAAAGATGGAACTTTTTCATGAAACACCACTTGCACGCAACTCAGATATTACGCGCAACTTTCGAAGCATGCGTACAACTCGAAATATTTCATGAAACTCCCTTTTATGAATATTCTTGCACGATTCATAGATGGGATTCTGTCTATGTTTTGATATTTCTTGAATGAGGGGGGTCACATCATATTTATCATCTTCACTAAACCCTATGTAGAAGATATACCATGTCATGCAAGATTCTATTCAAGCGCGCAAAACCCCGTTTGACATCGCATTGGGCGTGCAAGTTTATTTTTCAAAACCTCATCTTTCATGCAATACAATCAATCAATCTCTAAACCTGAGAGTCTATTACACCACTCTGACCACCCCATGTAGAAAACCCATAGCAACCTACACATCACACCCAGAACATGATTTATTCCATTTTAAAAAGGGCACATTAGTCAATATCCCCTTATTAAATTAGGGTCATGATCACACTATCCATAAGATCTTGGGGAATCCATTTAATTAAACCAGTATACATGGTTAATAGATTTCATATATATATATATACATTTATTCAACATAGGACCACAAACAAGAATTCCAACGTCATCACAGGTTCAAAAATAAAGGCCACCAACAACAATGATTTTTAGTAGGCATATATCCCAGAGAATCAAAACATAAACTGATAACAAAGAAGAACATAAGTCACTTGTTCCCAGCCCCACATGTTGATATTAAATTGATTCAATTATATTTATTTATTTTGAATTATGTTAACTTCATGAGGGATTCATTCCTACACCTATGCTGCATGATACATAAATGAAAGAGAGATGAAGGGATCCTTACCTCAATGAATAGACGGTCAAGACATCCTGGTTGCACTGAAGAAGGAGGAGCGCATGTAGTAGGAAGATCATTGAGGAAAAAATGTGATCCAAAAAGGTGAAACACAATGCACTAATCCTTAGGGAAGATAGTTTCTAGGGGATGTCAAGTATCAAGGGTAAAGGGAAGCAAACAAGGATGAAGGGGTCTCAGCTTTGGAAAGGCAAGATCCTATATCAACATGAGAAATGGTTTTTAAAATCGATTAAAGGTGGATCTTGACCATGGACATGCAATTTGGAAGTGAATGGAGGCTTTAGTTTTTTAGAAGACATATATGATTTGAAATGGTTCTGAAACCCCTTAAATATGGTATTAAAATCATTTAATGTCAAAGAAAACATTAAAGTGGTGAAACTAGAAAAGATGGAAGAAAACTGGAATTTTGAAAAACTGTTGGAAATGATTCACTATTTGGTCAGTCACCGGTGTGAGCCACCAGTGCGAGCTACCAGTGCAAGCTACCAATGCGAGTCACCATTCAGTTAGCTACTAGTGTGATCTACTGGTGTGACTCGCTGATTCGAGTCACCATTGGAAGATACTATTAGCAACTCACCATCAAACAATCCACCATCACAATCCACTGACGTGAGCCACCATTAAGACATACTGTCAGCAACTCACCATTGGACGAGTCACTATTACAAGCCACCGATGTAAGCCATCCTTGTGACTCACTACCGCGACTCATCACTGGCGACCTACCAGTGTGAACCACCATTATGACTCGCCATTGGTGACCTACCACTTCCAGTCACCATTACGAATCACTATTAGAAACCTACCAGTGTGAGTCACCGCTATGAC
Source organism: Viscum album (assembly GCA_963277665.1). Taxonomy (NCBI): domain Eukaryota; kingdom Viridiplantae; phylum Streptophyta; class Magnoliopsida; order Santalales; family Viscaceae; genus Viscum; species Viscum album. The sequence continues at coordinate 1,538,320,192 of OY728135.1, read as the reverse complement.
TCACCATCACGACCTACCGTCGTGATTCACCATTCTTGACTCACCGGTCCTGAACCACTATTCAAAAAAATGGAAAACTGGAAGACTATTTAAATGAGGCACCATGACCTCCTAGAATACCTAAAACACTGTATTTTTTAAAATTAATGAACTAAAGATGACTGTTCCATTAATATATATTACATCATAACCGATTAAATAAATTGTATCCTTTAAATTTTAATTATTACTCACCTATTTAAATGGTGAGGGTATTCAAAAAATATTTACAATTTGAGATAGAACTTCTAATATGACCTCTACCATACTCTCTTAGGACATATTATGTTTCTTATATTTCCTTAAACAACATAAATATTTCATATAACAACATACTCAAGTATGCATATACCCAAATAATATATTCTCCAGAATATACCTTTAAAAAAATTATATAAATATCAATGAAAATAAACTATAGTGAAACCATATTTTATTAGAAAAATTATCATTATCATTAACCCTAAAATGATATTTATCACTAGTTTATAAGATAAAACACTAGCCAATATATACCATAATACAAAAATATCATAAACTTCACCAAAAATACCACGAATCAAATTTCAATCCCATCGTTAATAATAGTATCTAACTTAATTATTCAAAATTATTCAAACCATTATTATCTCAACATAATATTTATATTAAATCTAAGATTTATCCATCCTACAATCATGGTTTCGTTAATATTTACCACAAAAAATATTACCTTGACATAAAAGTTTTTCAATGATATTGATACATTTTAGTATTTGTTTCCATAATTTTTAAGAAAAATTTCTAAAGAACCATTATTATAAGTTTCAAATAAACCTTGTAAATTTTAGAATTTACAAGAACATCATCAATATATATCACTCACCAAAGAAAATATCTAACAGTATCTAGATTTAATTTTTATTAATATATAAACCTAACTACCATAGGTAAGACCATGAAACTGAATATTTGAATCTTAATATGAATATACTAATATTATTAACTATTTATGTATTATACCTTTTTCGGTTATAAGACATATTGGTTTCTTGATACATAACCTTATTAGCTTCATCTTTATGATCCTATTTCAACCAAATACTAAAACAAAAATGGATAAAAAAAAATCCAAAATTTGAATATAAAAACATCAATCCAAATATGAATTCCTCTTCGAAAGCTTCATTTTAAACATATGATACTTTTGGTTCTACCTATGAATATCTTTGTTCAATCCTTGGTTATCCATGTTCATTATTCATTATTTTCATTGACCTTATTAGTTAACATCATGCTCAAATCCTTCATAGTTATTCATAAAGAGAACGTGATTAATTAAATGATACCCCTCAGGAGTGTCAAAATAGTTATACAACTAGGTCACTTTATCATGCACATGATGATGACCAATTTAATACCCAATCCACCCTTTTTGGGTTATTAGCCGTAGGTACATTTGTTTCAGATCTTGTATCCACTTCTAGTATCCAGACATGGATATAATTTCCAGGAGAACCACACAATATCAACTTTACCAAAATTTTAGGATGTCATCTATACACAGACTTTTCCCTATGTCTTATCCTAGGGATTTTACTAAATTTATCTTATCCTAATCCCAAGAATATTCAATATTACCACAATTAACCTACAGGGTTGTCTATACTTTTTAAATTTGGATCTACCATAAATTATAAAACCATAAATTACTCTCAACTAGAATTATAACATCTAAAGTTCCCTAATTCGTCCTTTGATACATGTTGCATTGCCTCAGACCTATGCTCTCGAGATACAATGTTAATAAACACTTTTTTACACACCTAATTTGATACAAACCAAAGTGAAATAATTTTAACCATTAATAAGTACAATATATCCAACAAATATTAGTCCATATACATTATAAATAACTTATTTGGTTAATCCTTTTCGAGAGTTCATAAGAAAAATTAACTAACAAATCCCATGTATATATCATTGAATGAATATTTTTCCCACTATATTAGAAAATTAGTAAACTATAATAATTATTCAACATATCCTAAAACATTATTAAAAAAATCTGTTATGGTTAAAATATCATGTTTAATATTTTTTTTTCATAACTTAGGGAAATAGAAAAAATAAGGGGTGAGGTCAAACACACAATAAGTGTAAACATATACGATAACAATCAATGATCATAATGAGAATAAATAATATGTAATGAATAGATAAACAAAAATAATGACCTAATAGGATAAAACAAAAAAGATAATAAATCCATGGATAATAATGGAAATGAAATATCACATGAATATTAATAACCATTTCCTTAGTGATGAAATTCATAATATTACACATCTAATTCCATTCCCTATGTAAAGACATCATGATCATACTATCGAGGCCCTGTGTCTAGGAAATATTTTTTATAGGCAGGCATACACCAAAATACCCAAGCTTGTTTGTTTAATGATACCAACCAATGAATCGAGGGGATATATAATACCAGTGCCTACCCATCACATCTTTAAGTCTAATGCATTCACTATATAAAAGAAATGAATATCAATATAATGCATAAACAACTTTCCTTAGGAATCAATAAACATCTATATTGATACACAAATATATAAAAAATAAATGCTTTCCTAGTCAATAAACATGATAACATGGATATAATACATCCATAGAAATAGGAAGGATAGTTAAACAATACATAATCTTCTTAACTATGTAATCCAAGAGTATCCATATTGAAATAACAAGTATAATGATTTTCAATATTTACCCAATCAATAAATGCAATAAATTTATATATAGGAATTTCTAAAACAAAAAACTTATAGTGTAATGGGTATATAGATAAGTTAAAAATACCACCAATCAATCAACATATGACATCTTGGAAGAAAAACATCAGTCAATGGAATTAAATATATCTTGTTCAGAACTGCCATACATGGGATGAAAAATCATGCCTATAATCGATGATGATTTGGAAAAAGAGGTAGTTATGAATCATTTATTTAATAGAAAAGAAAAATAAATAATAAATTCACTGAAATAAGGTGGATTGTTTCAAAAGATATTGTCTCTAATGTAATAAAATAAACTTATAATGAGGATTAATTATATGGAAAACACCCTTTAATGAAGAATGCATCAATTGGTACCACACAAGAAGGGATAAAGAATTGGATTATTTGATCCCATTACCCTAATAAATAAACATAATAACATAAAATATAGGTTATATCATGCAACTTATATCCCATTAGGGTGAATACTTTTAAATATGAAAAGGAAATTGGATGTTTAATCATAATAGAGTTTTTATAAAACATTATTGTGGTTATCATAAAGATGATGTTTTGGGTCACTTTCAAAACCTATTTTAAAAAAGATGAAGTGAAAATTTTAAAAAAAAAATTATTTTCAAAAAAATCTTCATAATAGAACCTTGAATAAGTTATATATATATCCATGAAAATATGGTATAGAGGATAAAAAATTTGATCATGAAATGAAAAACATTTTTTATTTTTTAAAGCATATTTTAAGAAACCCACATCCTAAAAGAAAGTATTGTAAAAATTTATTTTGTATTAAAATTCATTTCCATGAGAGGGTGATAAAGTACCATATAATAAAATCTTAGGGTGGGAGATAAAAATTATGAAAAAAAATTCAAGATAAAACATTATAACTTAAATAAATGAGATTTAAGTTGTCAATATCCCTTATAGGAATCATAATCTAGAAAAAATGAAAAATTTTAAAAGTGGTTTGTGCGGAAAAAATTTAAACAATGATAGAATACCACATAATATAATAAAAGGTCCTAATAAACACAACCTATATTAAATAATTTCAATGATCATAATTTAATGAATGAAAATCGAGTTACTAAATACTCTTATGACTAGTGTAAAACTTGAGACAAAAACCATTTGAATAATAGAAATAAATTCTTCTTAGTATATCCCATGAATTAAAAATAAATAAAGTATAAATAATTCATGGGTTATTAAATTAATATAACACCATACATATTAAACATAGTGCATAATATATAACATATCTCAAATAATCAGAAATGAGACCAAGAAAAACCTTAAAAAATTAAAAACATTAAAATCAAAACTGATTTAAGAACATGATTTGATATGAAAAATTAAATATCATGAATAAAAAGAGGATTATGATAAAAAATATTAAAGGCTATCTAGATACAGAATTCCAAAGAAGAAATGGGTTATAAAAATAAATATATCTTAAGGGGTGAAAATTTGTGATATGAAACCCTTACCCTAATTACCCACTTCCACTAATATTCTTAAACCTCCTGTATAAAAAAAATAACTATTTAAATAATCTATTAAAAAAATTATTAATACATATGAAATTTTATTGTAACATCCCAGGTAAATAAATAATATGACATTTCATATTTATCCATATTTGTGAATAAAATATTTAAATGACTTTAAAGGGGACGCTATGCTCGATGGCGTACCCAACACGCAACAACGAGTTTCTTGGGAATCTTACGTTGCACTCTAATAATAAAATAATATTATTTTAAATGGTAGTTAACATGTAGCCGTTGTATTGGCGGGAATGGATAGAAATAACTAAAATATGATTTCATATGTTTTTAATTGTTTTTACATTTATCCAATAAAGAATAGAGGCTTAAAATACGGAAAGAATTCAATTTTAGGCGTATATGCCCTAGTTTTCACTAAAGGTTCACTTATCACCATTTGATGTTGAACCATCATTAAATATAGTTTTGTTCACTCTTAAACATTATTTTGGACCAAATAAAACTCTTATTAAGAATCGGGACATCAAAATTTACTTTGTGTAAATTTTTGGTATCTTTCCGATAAAGTTCATTTTTTTTAAGGAATAGTGTAAAATGTTGTATTTTAATTCAAAACCACTTTTTAATCTAATTTATTTATATGATTAGATTATCTTTTGAATTGGTTTTAAAGTGAAATTAGGAAATATTTTTACCATTTAATCCAATAGTGGTGGTTGGAATTAATTTCACTTTGAAATCGGACTTAAACTGGTGTCAATCTTTTGATACTTATTGTTTTATAAAAACACGCTATTTGCTCTGACAGCGGGAATTAATTATTAAATTAATTAATGTGACTAATATGTTTTGAATTTTGTAAAACGGACTTCATTTTTGAATTCAGAATATCAAATATAGCTTAGGGTGAATTTTTGGTAATTTTCTGAAAAACTTCAATTTTTGATGAATAGTGAAACCACTAAGTGATAATCAAGCAAACTGATTTTTCAGTTAAATGAAAGTTTACCACTAATGTGTATTGAATTTTGAAAATCCGACATACATGGTTGTCATTAAGAAGTAAAATGTGGTTCAATGAGATTATAATAATTTTTTGGTGAATAGTAACTTATTAAGTTTTTAATCGCGATTAGTGATAATTAGTGTAGTTTAAGGTATAAATAATACTTTAAAAAAATGAAATGACCTAGACACATGTCACAACCCTATTGGTTGTGTCATGGCCGACCAAGACAAGCCATGGCCTAACTTGGGGACCCCATGGATCCACTTTTGTTGGGAAATAACATAAAATACTTTTTATTTAATGTTAAAGTGAAAATGACACTAACATAAATTGTTTTACTAAAACAATTTTTAAGTGGGGTTATACAAGTCCAAATTTTGATTATAAATAGTCATTAGAAAGCTAAAAAGATTTCCTATATCATAGTATTTTTTTTATAATTTTTAGACATTAATGAAATTAAATTATTTATGACATAATAATGATGCAGCGGTGACATCATTATTTGACAATTTAATTAAAATGGAAAGATAATGAAAAATCTACAATATACACATGGACAAAACCAATTGGATGAGTGGATTTCGATGCCTTATCACCTTATCCACGAAGTATATCAATGTGGGACCCTTTAGAACCGAAAAGCATTTTCAAATAATGTAATATTTCATTGCTTTCCAAAAGTGCCCCTCCTCTCCTCTTATAAAAGGCCCCCACCTCTACCTCTTTTCCCACACCCCTCAAGACTTTGGCTCGGCCAACCCCTGACCATTTACTCTCTCAACATCCCTCTACTCATCCTAGAGGTTCCCCTTTGGGCAGAATCCTTTCAAAGGAAGCCTTTAGGCTCAAATCAAAAGGAGATTACACTTTTAAAGGTAACTCATTCTCTCTTGTTCATTTGTTTTATTTTGCTTCTCCAACCCCCTAATCTCTTTTTATTTACTTCTTTTGTAACAACAACAGTATCTTCAATATACTAGTATGTTGTTATAAGATTTATTTGAGCTACACTCTCACACAACTACATCAAATGGTTAAAGAACATACGGTTTCCGTGGATGGTGAAATTCTGCCTCCCGAAGCGATGATTGTTCAATACTCATTTAACACCTTCAAAGGTGGCCATTATGATGTTACTATTTTTATATATGATATATAATATGTTTATGTTATATTTATGCTTCTGTATTTTTCATTTTTGTCTTACCTTTATGGCTTCCATTATGGGTATACGCGATATCTTCATTTAAGGAAGTGCGGACTACCGCCCCCTCAAAGTGATTTGATTCGTTAAATACCATATGTGGGATGTATAAAGGATGGAAATATGATATTATATATGATATTATACTGGAATTATAATATACCTTTATATCATTATTATTCCATTCTATAAAATACGAAATAGAAATGAAAGTAGCGTTCATGCGTACGTACGGCTTACCGTCTCCATGAACGGTGCATTTCATTTCTTACCTCTAAATGATTATGTAATGTTATAAATGCATGCATGTACTGGATATATATGAAATATATGATATCTACATAATGAATACAATTCTGGATATAATAAACATTTGGCCACACGAACAACATGTAATTGTAAGAAGACCACTTTCGACTTAAGAACCAAATATCGGTAAAACAAATATTATTAACTTAAATGATTACATAATGTTTGTGACATGGTAACAAGTGGTATAAAAGTAATAATGAACTTGAAAAAGGGTTCTTAAGGAATTATAAATTAACTCAAGTTTATTATTCAGGAGATTAAAGAACGATCGAGTCAAGTCGGACCCGAGGTAAGGGATCCTACAACTCTCTTTCTTTTTAAGTACACTCTTTTATGTAATTTCTTTTAAGCTCATCTTTCTTATGATTGGGATGTTATTTTATATTACTCCTACTGTAATTTTTATGTTCATGTGATGAGAGACCCTATTCTCTCTCATCAATCCATTTTGGAAGTTTTGAGTGGCGCCGTTAGGCTGCCGAACTTTTCGTAAGGGATTTTTTCATCTCACTTTTATCCCCGTGAGATTTATGCTACATTTGCCACAATTTCCTTTGAGTGGTGTATGTACTGACCATTATTCTACTCTTTGTATAATATACTTTCGTTTATGAGTATTTACATCAATGATTTATTGCCTTTCTTTCATGGGGGTAAGTTTTGAAAGATACCCAAGTCGGTAAGGGAACCTTTCACCCTCCTCTTTTTAAAAGACTTCTTTTATTGGGTCTTTTAATTTACATATTGTTATGTTGGGATATGTTCTCATATGTCCTTAATGATGTAAATTTTGTGTCCAAGTGATGAGATACTCTTTTTATCTCTCATCAACTCATTTTGATGTGACGCCGTTAGGCTGTCAAGGGAACTTCTTAACCCAATTTCGATTTCTTTGGGTTCAACATGTAGTTATTGAATATGTCATCCTTTGAATATGTGTGAATGACCTTTTATTGTTTTAAACTTAATATCCACTTATATTGGGTGTATTTATATTTTTCACACATATTTTGAGATTGATTTGTCCTTATTTTAAGGATACCTTCTTTATAAGGGATTTCATCACATTTGAAATTTCTATTGAGGGTTCATTGTTGTTATGCACCAATTCACTCTTATATGGTGTATATACTGTCCTTTGGAGTATTATATCATGAATCCTTTTATTCTCATGATATTATAATGTTCTGACTAAATGTTATTCCTCGATTATTGTATTCAAGTGTCTCTAATTTTGGTAAAACCCCTTTTACCAGAATATCGTTTTAAATGTTTTAATTATTTCTTCTTATTAATATCCATGTTTTCAAAATGGTTTTAAGGATTTATTTATATGGATATTAATGGTTTAAAATGTTAAAAGCTTCAAGGTGGTATGGGACACTTTGATTCAAAAATCTCTTTATTAAATGTTTTAAATGGTTTTGGAAATGGTTTCTTTTTTTGGATTCATTATTTCAATATACTAAAATGTTATATTGTGATTGAAATGTGGAAATGCTATGTTTCCTTTATGCATGTTTTATGTTATACGATTATGTTATTGACCTTGGGCATTGTTATGAAGAACGGGTGGTTCCGTGATAAACTAAGGGCGGGTGAGCCCGTTATAGCTCTCCAATGCATTGGGTAACGCGAAGGAGTGAAACGTTAAGGTTTCTCCGAAGAGATTTTTAGGGAATATACTGTGATGGGTATTCCAAACGTAACCAAGAGGGTTACTCCCTACGTAAGAATGTTATGAATGCCTCAAGTTACCTTTATGTCTTATGTTTTCTATGATTTTTTCATGATTTGATATGCCTATGTTTTATGGGTAAAGCATGATTTCATTCTTATGTATTTATGAACTCATGTTTTTATAACCCTTACTGAGCTTTTTATGCTCATCCCAAGTTTTTGAAATGTTTTTCACAGGTCAAGGGAAAGGTACATGATGTGATGATAGTGTCAAGGATGTGTCAAGAAAGAATCCGTGTTTTATTTTAAATAGGTTTCCGTTGATGGGAAGAATGAATATTGTCTTTTATGTAACCACTTTGTTTAAATGTGGAATGTAATGCAAGTTTCTTGATCTAATTCTCTAAAACTCTAAACCTGAAAAGATCCTCAATGTGTAATCTTGTAATAACTCAAGATTAAGTAGGGTTTAAGGCTGGGGCCTTATAGTTGGTATCAAAGGTCGGTTTAGATAACTTTAGAGGTTAGGGTACTCTTTAAGCATAAGTGACATTACCATAATGGTTAGGATTTCAAAAAGAGTCCTAGTTTTAGATAAAGTAAATGAGTAAGTATATCTTAGTGTTTACCTTCCTCGTTAGTACATGATGGTTTTGTTGATATACTCACACTGACCTTTTTGGTTTTAGTAAATGGCTGGATCTAGCAGGTACCAATGTGACAATGGGTTTGAAGGAAACTGTGGTGGTTCTCTGATTAAGAGACTGGATGAGATGGGGGATTCAATGAGGAATCTCATGGTTGTTCTAAACCAACTATCAAGGAGTCATGATCAACCACTTCAACCTTGGTGAGTTCTCTAATGCATCATGTACGAGATGGCCAACTCGATGTGGAAATTCAGGTAATAATTATTAAGGTAACCATTAGGGTTTATATGATCCTGACTTTTGAGGTAATTATGGGTTACTAAATGTTATGATTGAAGTGGAAGGCATGAGATAAAATTGAGGTTAAAATATGTAGTGAATATTTCTGAAGAATTTATCTAGTTTTGGGGAATGTTTTGAGAATTATATAGTTTTGAAAAAAGGACAACATGCAGACCGTGTGACAACCCGTCGCGTCGGACAAAGCTGCGAGAATCGAACCCACAACCAAAGTGCGACTGTTATTTATCGCCTACCACTGGACTACGTGAAGTCCCTGGTTAGTTTGACTGATTCTTTTCAGTTATATGATTTTATGAATTAAGAGTAAGTTGATTTTGGGTTATTTATGAAAATGATTAACCTATCATGGAGGATATGTGATTAGGTTAATTACTTTCAATGCGAGACTTTAAGAGCAACTGATTTTGTTTGGAGATAAATGTTACGATTTAACTTGGAAGACTATGTGACTAAATCCTTCAAATATTTGGGTTTCAATCTTATATTGGTTTACTTTGAAGAATTTTATGGACAAATTGTTTATCGGATGGTCCTCGTTAAACTTTGGGTTTTGTTGGACAAATTTTGGAGATTAAGAATAGATTTTCTTTTTATAAGGGGTTATCCTTTTCTGGATTATCTGATCTTGTACTAACCTTTTTGGTTTTGGTTCTGGTTTAAGCGTAAAGACATAGGATGTACATAGTTCTCTTTTGTGGATTAGGTGATCCTCTAGAAGTTGATTATAGTACTCTTAATGTGAACAAGTCTTCCTAAATACTCGTCTTTTGGAGAAAATATGAGTTTGTGTAAGGAATATAATAAAGGTTGAAAGTCAATATGATAAGTGATTATGTTTCCTTATGAATAAATTCCTCAATAAAAAGTAACTTAAAACAAAAATGTTGTATATTAACTTTTCCTACTGGGGAATCGAATACCGTTTAACCCATCACAAGTTTGTGATTTTCTCATTGTTAACTTTCTCCTAAACATGTTTTCTATCACTCTCCATAAGAACGTGACCCTATGTTTTCTCCTCCATGTCCATATTTTCATACTTGGAATCCTAGTATGGGTTAACTCGGGTGACCTTTGTACTTATCTTTCTTTATTTTAAAGTGTTTGTTTTACCGACTTTTGTTCCGATGTGGGACTTTCAAGGATGTTTCCAAGCGCAATTTTAAAATTGCGAGGACGCAATTCCCAAAAGGGGGGAAGGATGTAACATCCCAGGTAAATAAATAATATGACATTTCATATTTATCCATATTTGTGAATAAAATATTTAAATGACTTTAAAGGGGACGCTATGCTCGATGGCGTACCCAACACGCAACAACGAGTTTCTTGGGAATCTTACGTTGCACTCTAATAATAAAATAATATTATTTTAAATGGTAGTTAACATGTAGCCGTTGTATTGGCGGGAATGGATAGAAATAACTAAAATATGATTTCATATGTTTTTAATTGTTTTTACATTTATCCAATAAAGAATAGAGGCTTAAAATACGGAAAGAATTCAATTTTAGGCGTATATGCCCTAGTTTTCACTAAAGGTTCACTTATCACCTTTTGATGTTGAACCATCATTAAATATAGTTTTGTTCACTCTTAAACATTATTTTGGACCAAATAAAACTCTTATTAAGAATCGGGACATCAAAATTTACTTTGTGTAAATTTTTGGTATCTTTCCGATAAAGTTCATTTTTTTTAAGGAATAGTGTAAAATGTTGTATTTTAATTCAAAACCACTTTTTAATCTAATTTATTTATATGATTAGATTATCTTTTGAATTGGTTTTAAAGTGAAATTAGGAAATATTTTTACCATTTAATCCAATAGTGGTGGTTGGAATTAATTTCACTTTGAAATCGGACTTAAACTGGTGTCAATCTTTTGATACTTATTGTTTTATAAAAACACGCTATTTGCTCTGACAGCGGGAATTAATTATTAAATTAATTAATGTGACTAATATGTTTTGAATTTTGTAAAACGGACTTCATTTTTGAATTCAGAATATCAAATATAGCTTAGGGTGAATTTTTGGTAATTTTCTGAAAAACTTCAATTTTTGATGAATAGTGAAACCACTAAGTGATAATCAAGCAAACTGATTTTTCAGTTAAATGAAAGTTTACCACTAATGTGTATTGAATTTTGAAAATCCGACATACATGGTTGTCATTAAGAAGTAAAATGTGGTTCAATGAGATTATAATAATTTTTTGGTGAATAGTAACTTATTAAGTTTTTAATCGCGATTAGTGATAATTAGTGTAGTTTAAGGTATAAATAATACTTTAAAAAAATGAAATGACCTAGACACATGTCACAACCCTATTGGTTGTGTCATGGCCGACCAAGACAAGCCATGGCCTAACTTGGGGACCCCATGGATCCACTTTTGTTGGGAAATAACATAAAATACTTTTTATTTAATGTTAAAGTGAAAATGACACTAACATAAATTGTTTTACTAAAACAATTTTTAAGTGGGGTTATACAAGTCCAAATTTTGATTATAAATAGTCATTGGAAAGCTAAAAAGATTTCCTATATCATAGTATTTTTTTTATAATTTTTAGACATTAATGAAATTAAATTATTTATGACATAATAATGATGCAGCGGTGACATCATTATTTGACAATTTAATTAAAATGGAAAGATAATGAAAAATCTACAATATACACATGGACAAAACCAATTGGATGAGTGGATTTCGATGCCTTATCACCTTATCCACGAATTATATCAATGTGGGACCCTTTAGAACCGAAAAGCATTTTCAAATAATGTAATATTTCATTGCTTTCCAAAAGTGCCCCTCCTCTCCTCTTATAAAAGGCCCCCACCTCTACCTCTTTTCCCACACCCCTCAAGCCTTTGGCTCGGCCAACCCCTGACCATTTACTCTCTCAACATCCCTCTACTCATCCTAGAGGTTCCCCTTTGGGCAGAATCCTTTCAAAGGAAGCCTTTAGGCTCAAATCAAAAGGAGATTACACTTTTAAAGGTAACTCATTCTCTCTTGTTCATTTGTTTTATTTTGCTTCTCCAACCCCCTAATCTCTTTTTATTTACTTCTTTTGTAACAACAACAGTATCTTCAATATACTAGTATGTTGTTATAAGATTTATTTGAGCTACACTCTCACACAACTACATCAAATGGTTAAAGAACATACGGTTTCCGTGGATGGTGAAATTCTGCCTCCCGAAGCGATGATTGTTCAATACTCATTTAACACCTTCAAAGGTGGCCATTATGATGTTACTATTTTTATATATGATATATAATATGTTTATGTTATATTTATGCTTCTGTATTTTTCATTTTTGTCTTACCTTTATGGCTTCCATTATGGGTATACACGATATCTTCATTTAAGGAAGTGCGGACTACCGCCCCCTCAAAGTGATTTGATTCGTTAAATACCATATGTGGGATGTATAAAGGATGGAAATATGATATTATATATGATATTATACTGGAATTATAATATACCTTTATATCATTATTATTCCATTCTATAAAATACGAAATAGAAATGAAAGTAGCGTTCATGCGTACGTACGGCTTACCGTCTCCATGAACGGTGCATTTCATTTCTTACCTCTAAATGATTATGTAATGTTATAAATGCATGCATGTACTGGATATATATGAAATATATGATATCTACATAATGAATACAATTCTGGATATAATAAACATTTGGCCACACGAACAACATGTAATTGTAAGAAGACCACTTTCGACTTAAGAACCAAATATCGGTAAAACAAATATTATTAACTTAAATGATTACATAATGTTTGTGACATGGTAACAAGTGGTATAAAAGTAATAATGAACTTGAAAAAGGGTTCTTAAGGAATTATAAATTAACTCAAGTTTATTATTCAGGAGATTAAAGAACGATCGAGTCAAGTCGGACCCGAGGTAAGGGATCCTACAACTCTCTTTCTTTTTAAGTACACTCTTTTATGTAATTTCTTTTAAGCTCATCTTTCTTATGATTGGGATGTTATTTTATATTACTCCTACTGTAATTTTTATGTTCATGTGATGAGAGACCCTATTCTCTCTCATCAATCCATTTTGGAAGTTTTGAGTGGCGCCGTTAGGCTGCCGAACTTTTCGTAAGGGATTTTTTCATCTCACTTTTATCCCCGTGAGATTTATGCTACATTTGCCACAATTTCCTTTGAGTGGTGTATGTACTGACCATTATTCTACTCTTTGTGTAATATACTTTCGTTTATGAGTATTTACATCAATGATTTATTGCCTTTCTTTCATGGGGGTAAGTTTTGAAAGATACCCAAGTCGGTAAGGGAACCTTTCACCCTCCTCTTTTTAAAAGACTTCTTTTATTGGGTCTTTTAATTTACATATTGTTATGTTGGGATATGTTCTCATATGTCCTTAATGATGTAAATTTTGTGTCCAAGTGATGAGATACTCTTTTTATCTCTCATCAACTCATTTTGATGTGACGCCGTTAGGCTGTCAAGGGAACTTCTTAACCCAATTTCGATTTCTTTGGGTTCAACATGTAGTTATTGAATATGTCATCCTTTGAATATGTGTGAATGACCTTTTATTGTTTTACACTTAATATCCACTTATATTGGGTGTATTTATATTTTTCACACATATTTTGAGATTGATTTGTCCTTATTTTAAGGATACCTTCTTTATAAGGGATTTCATCACATTTGAAATTTCTATTGAGGGTTCATTGTTGTTATGCACCAATTCACTCTTATATGGTGTATATACTGTCCTTTGGAGTATTATATCATGAATCCTTTTATTCTCATGATATTATAATGTTCTGACTAAATGTTATTCCTCGATTATTGTATTCAAGTGTCTCTAATTTTGGTAAAACCCCTTTTACCAGAATATCGTTTTAAATGTTTTAATTATTTCTTCTTATTAATATCCATGTTTTCAAAATGGTTTTAAGGATTTATTTATATGGATATTAATGGTTTAAAATGTTAAAAGCTTCAAGGTGGTATGGGACACTTTGATTCAAAAATCTCTTTATTAAATGTTTTAAATGGTTTTGGAAATGGTTTCTTTTTTTGGATTCATTATTTCAATATACTAAAATGTTATATTGTGATTGAAATGTGGAAATGCTATGTTTCCTTTATGCATGTTTTATGTTATACGATTATGTTATTGACCTTGGGCATTGTTATGAAGAACGGGTGGTTCCGTGATAAACTAAGGGCGGGTGAGCCCGTTATAGCTCTCCAATGCATTGGGTAACGCGAAGGAGTGAAACGTTAAGGTTTCTCCGAAGAGATTTTTAGGGAATATACTGTGATGGGTATTCCAAACGTAACCAAGAGGGTTACTCCCTACGTAAGAATGTTATGAATGCCTCAAGTTACCTTTATGTCTTATGTTTTCTATGATTTTTTCATGATTTGATATGCCTATGTTTTATGGGTAAAGCATGATTTCATTCTTATGTATTTATGAACTCATGTTTTTATAACCCTTACTGAGCTTTTTATGCTCATCCCAAGTTTTTGAAATGTTTTTCACAGGTCAAGGGAAAGGTACATGATGTGATGATAGTGTCAAGGATGTGTCAAGAAAGAATCCGTGTTTTATTTTAAATAGGTTTCCGTTGATGGGAAGAATGAATATTGTCTTTTATGTAACCACTTTGTTTAAATGTGGAATGTAATGCAAGTTTCTTGATCTAATTCTCTAAAACTCTAAACCTGAAAAGATCCTCAATGTGTAATCTTGTAATAACTCAAGATTAAGTAGGGTTTAAGGCTGGGGCCTTATATTTATAATTATTCTATACATGTATATTAGTTATTTAGTATATAATTTTAATATCAAGTGTGAGTAATGTTGATTTTTTGGAACAAGTTTCATTATAAAGTGGTTGTTCTTCATTATTATCCCAAATTTCATCATTACACGAACAAAAAAGGTACTAAAAATTGTGTTCTATAATTATATATAATGTTATAATTTCATTTTATGGGAGTTTTGTTTATTATCCTTAAAGATTAATTTGATGATGAGTATGTTTCAGTGTTTTTTCATAAACGAATGTTGATATCTTAATTAATCAGTTTAAAATAAATTCTATCATTCCAAAACCTAAACCAAAACCAAAACCGAAACCAAAACCATAACCAAAACCAAAACCAGAACCAAATCCAAAACCAAAACCAAAACCAGAACCAACATTTTATTTTATTTTTTATATAATTTATTATCAATAACTAATTTATCATATTCATCCACGATATCATTTTATAGCATTGTTCATGTATATGGTTAGACTGACCAAAACAAGAACACAACATAATTAATGGATGATTAGAATTATGAAAGAGTCTTATTTTAGGTATAATATAATTTTTTAAAAATAAAAATTATATGATTTAGATAATTTTAATTTGATGAAAAATATTTTAATAGGTTTTAATGAATAAAATAAACTAAATGAAAAATGGGTTATGTTACTTCATGGAGGCGGTAGTTTGTACAACACACAGTTCAAATTTTCATTTCTCAAAGAATAAGAGGGACATAATATGGATTATAATTATATATAAATAATTATATTTATATTTTATATGTCACATTTATTATTTAATTTCACCTTTATAATTTTTAATTCCCTTTACAGAAGCCACTTGGCTGTTGCCTTAGGCTGGTGCACCATATGGCCTCAAGCACACCTACAATATGATAGAGGTTTTCGATAAGTAATGAGGGTATATAAGGATATCATGGGGGGGAAACACCCTTTGGTTTAGCTAGAGAGGTAAAAATAACAACAAAATATAAAATAGGACAGATAAATATCATAAATAAACCAAGTAAAACACTAAAATAACCTCCTTATCAAACACTACAACAATGAAGAATGTTTTACATTCCATAACCAATCCCTTGATGGAGAATCGCCTGTAAGGATTCAAAAAATAAAAATAAAATAGAACAAAAATCATCTCCGATATGGTCATGAGTCTTTCTCAGTTCAATCATCCATATACCATGGAAATCATGGAAAAATAATGAAATAAAAAACCCCATGTGATTTCAAAAACATGAACCTATAACAATATAGCCTTCTTCATGGATACACAGATGAAATATTGGCCTGATAAGGATGTGAGTAAAACTTTGTAGACCACCTTCAACAAAATCCCTAAAATAATTAGTCCATAATAGTCTGCATGTATTAGTGCTTTAAATAAGCAATTATGAGTATGTCACTTCAAAAACATAGTAGTTTAATTATTTAAATAAAATAAAACCAACCCACACTGCTGCTCAGGCACAATGGTGACACCAAAAATTAGTGTATACTTTCTATGGCCCGATCCCATGAGGCTTTAATTTTAGCGTACATCATTTCCTGATTGGTTCCAATGTAAACAGCTAAGGAAACCAAAATCATATAACTTGAGAGATCCCACATGGATCCACCTAGAAATAAATTACAAAAAATACTATAGGTAACCCATGGGAGGGGTGACCTTTGACATTACACTAATATTAACTATTAATATTAAATTAAGGAACCATCCATGACATTCCAAATCATTATTTTATGGGAATATGCAGATTAGAGCTGAGGCATTCCACTCATTTTAACCTAACCATATATAGGGAGATCATACCATAAAATTAACTAATGTACCTTGAAAGAATACATATAATTAATTTGTATAATTATAATCACATATAAATTACCCAAATATAAATAGGAGTCACCCCAAGGAATTTACAATAATGAATCTATAAAAATATAACATCTTGGTCAAGCAATTCCATTGCATTGTACCTTTATGAATCCAAGGGTTTCATCACTCCATGACATTTATACTAGCCCCGTAGTGGAATACGAGGCATAATAATGACATACCACACATGTCATAGTCCATATGGAATCCCAATAATCCTTCTTAGACATTCCAACCCTTCATCATATCAAGAGGTGAACATTTAACATTTCTTTATTTACCATGTAATCAATTTCCAACAAGGTAAATAATTAGAAAACAAAAACCCCCCATGGACCTCTTAATTGACCATTACCATCAATTAGTAAAAAGGGAAGACCCAATAAATAAACCTAATTAAATTAACTAATGTTTTATCTCTGATTTTTTAAACCCATTACAAATTTTTTTACCTTAGGAAAAGTCACTACTAAAAACTCATTCCTCATTTCATAAAAGGAGAATTTCGAATTAATAATTCATTCAATTATTATAAGTTCCAATTCCATTATACATTAATGGATATGAAATAAAATTTCACAACCATTATGTTAATTCAAAATCCATTTCTCACCATTCAAACATAAGCGTCCCTTTAACAAAATTAAATAACTTTTTATAGACAAATTACTATATAAATAACCAGTTACAAGGTAAAATTCATCACTTGAGGTGTTTCACTAGGAATTACTATTTCTAATATTTAAGAAATCCTAAGTGGATAAATTAACTACGATAACCTAAAATGTATAAAAATTAATTTTAACTAAGGTCAAGAACTACATGGTCAGATTTTCCACACCAAGCATATATCCTGAAACAAGACAAAACATTGGGTTAGTAAAATGAAACACCTAACACATGTCTAGCATAGAAATATTATCCAATATTTCATATTAGTTTGACATGAATTGAAAGAAATAAAAAAAGTAGAAAAAGGAACTAAAAATAGGATGCATTAGATAAAAATGGTGAGAGAGAACTAGACAATAAAGGAAACTTAGAATAAAAGGTGATATACACTTAGAATAACCTAAATATTTAAATTCCATCTAGTAGAACTTGAATTGAACATCAATCAAGGGAGAACCACCTTAGATTAAGAGAGGGAGAACAAGGTGTGGGAGGAAGGATACTGGTAGTGGGGAAGGCCAAAATCCATAATAGGAAAAATGGGGTAAACCCTGAGTGAAAATATAGGGATTCCCATCATTAAAAAACATTCCAGGGGGAACCAACTAGCTGGTGCACCCAGCAGTACAACATAAATTTTGGAATGGTCCCTGACTAGTTTGTGGATACTGTAGCAGGTCGGCCAACCCCAACCTCCCTCTAATGCTCTCTCGAACCCCAATCTACCTATTGAGCTTAATTCATTTTTTATTTAACATTTTAAATGTATTCTAGCCTTCATACTATTTTCCCAAATCCTAGTTCAAAAAATTTCCACTGTACCAATTTAAAACTCAAATTTCCCTAAACCAAAAATTCATACAACCAAGATTTATAAAATCCCAAACATGACACTTATCATCCCCAAGGATTTTTTGTGACCATAAAAATTCATTCCCAAACCTATATTAGTTTCCAAATTTTTATCAACAATCCCATTTCATTTCTAAATTCCCAACACACTTCTATAGTGTATCTCCAAACAAAATAAATGAGGTTGCATGATCTCAAGACGATGCTCATTTTACCATCTAACATTGAGATGATTCTACACAATTTTCATCTATCCCAAGACATTATTGTGTCATTATCCAATTTAGTTTGATGTAATATGGTGATTAACACCACAAGACACATCACACAAGGCTCATTCTAAAACATGATTCCCCCACTATCAGAATTTTTATACCGATGGATACTCTCATTAGTCCACTATCCCATTAATCATGGTTCATGACACACCATATCTCAACATAATGAGATCATTGGTCAAAACTATCCTCAAATATTATTTCTCATATATGAAGCCAAAATAGAGGCTCCTTCACCATCTAATCACAACATAAACATGTCAAATCTTTCGTAAAAATCCCCAACCAATACCCAAATGAAACCGGTTTCATCTCCAAGGAAGTTCTTAATGAAGATTCGAGATAATGAACTTAGACCCCAAAAAAAAAACTAGTCATACATTCTCCAACTATCCCTATATAAGAATGATCATCTTTAACCACTGACAGAAGATTAAAATACAACATGTAAGAGTGATTTAAATAAAAAATTACCAGTTTAGAAGTTTAAAAATTTAATAGTTTAATAATTTAAATACAAAGAAATAAGTAACTACCCCTGTTCAGGATCTACGATGACACCCGAAATCAGTCTATACCTACTTTAGTCCAACACGTTGAGTCTATGATCACATCATAAATTATGGCATGACTGGTTTGAAAATATATAACTCAGAAAAACATATTTATACAACTCTAGGTAACCTACATGACTACACCAAGAATTCCCTTATTAAAACCCCCATGGGGAATCCAAGGTAGGGGTGACCCTTTTTATTCCACTAATATGAACTACCAATATGAACTCAAGGAACCATCTTTGAAATTTACAAGCATTACTTGATGGGAATCTGTGGATTATGCTGGTGGAATTACACTCAATATAACTTGGGTTGAATCTGGGGAGATCATCACATGGAATTCACCAAGGTACCTCACAAGAATACATATAATCAATCTGTGGCATTAAAATAATATATAAATTACCTGAATTTAAGGGGTATCCACCCTAATAAATTTATGATAATTAAACTATTGGAATATGTTGGCTCAATCAAGTCATTCCATAACATTAAAAATCTATTAATTCTAGTGAGTCATCTCACCTTGAAATTCATATGATTCCCCTAGTAGAATCCAAGTCTTGATCATGACATCCTACACTTGTAATGAACCATATGGATTGTTATGAAAACTCCATGATCATTCAAACCCATCATCATATTATGAAGAAAACATTTAGTAGTTCTGTATTCATCAAGCAATGAATTTCTAATAAGAAAAATCATTAAACATGAACAAACCCCCATTTTCGTCTTCATGGACCATTAACACAAATTATTAACAGAGGAAAACTAAAATATAACCTCCTTCAATAAAAAATAATTGTATTACCACTTTTTATAAAACATTAAAAAACTTATCACCTTAGGAAAAGTCATTGTTAAAAATCAATTCCTCATTTCATAAAAAGGGGAATTTATAATTACTAATTCATTTAGCCATTCCAGTTTATAATTCCATTACACATCAATGGTTGTAAAATTTTATATCACAGCCATCAAGTTAATTCATAATCTCTTTATCACTATTCAAATATAAATGTACTTTTAACTATAATCAATTACCTCTTGATATGAAACTTAACATTTAACTATCCAATTCTATTGTCACATTCACTACCTAAGGTGATCCATTGGGAATGATCATTTTTAAGATTCAAGGTATAATAAATGGGATGTTTAACTAAGAAAAAAAATCAAATTTACCAAAATTAATTATAACTATGGAAAAGAAAGACAAGACCATATTGATCACACTAAGTATACATCCAGGAATGAGGTAATAATTTGGGTTAAATCAATGGGACCACCTACCTCATGAATATCATAGACCACTCAACCAATATCGAATTCTAGATTGTCTTGAATCAAAATAAATCACAAAATAATAAAAATGTCCTAAAAATAGGACACATTAGATTAAAGAAATGAGCGGGAACTAGAAAATGAAGGAAACTATAAATGGAAGGAAATTAAAACTTAGACTTACCTCAATATTTCAATTGTATGAAGTGGTGATTGAATTAGTCGATTTTCCCAACAGGGTTACCAAGCTTCTAGAAAGGCCCATATCTATCTGGTGGCTACTGTAGCTTTAGTTCTCTAATAAACCTATGATATTCATCATGAGACCTATTTTTGTGTAATGAAACACTTTCACAGAATTGCAACCTTTAAATTGTTTCCTCGAAGCCTGATTCAAAAACTAGACATTACAATAATTAAAAACTCAGAATTCCCTGAAAAATAAAGATCATTCCTAAACATGGGCCTTAAAAACTCTCTAATATAACACTTATCATACCTGATATGTCCTGGTTTCCTTTTAACTATATTAATTATCATACATTGGTTATCATTCACTCAATAACCATATTCCAATTCTGAATTCACAATGTGTTTCCAAAGAAAAACTCTAAAAAATAGACATAAAGCTGCTTGATCATAATTTGAAACTCATATTAGCATAAAACACCAAGATAATTATCCATGTTTTCCACTTATCTTGATACACGTATAATATAGTTAAATTTTATGGGAAATGATGTTTCACACTAGAGGTCATAGATAATGAGGTCGACTCTGAACCTTCACGCCTCTCACCATCAGAATTTTTATACCAAATCCTACTTATAGGGTTCTAATAACCCAATCATCATGGTTCCTAATTCACTATATCTCAATACATTTAAGAGTGTCATTCGTTGATAACCCCAACTCTCATTTCACATTTCTAAATCCAAAATGGATGTGCCTTCACCATTCAAGCACAACCTGAACGTACCAAATATTCCTTGAAAATACCCACTCAAAACTTTAACCAAGCATGCTACATCTCCAAGGATGTGCTCTATGTAGTTACAAACCCATGGAATCAAAACCCATTCAAAACAAATAGTATTACCTCATATGGCCAACCCTCAATAAGAACGCTTATCTTTGACCACTAATGAACTAGTAAAACTTATAAACTCAATACTCGTATCTCCATAGGTATCCCATTGTCATTCAAACACACATAGAGGTCTAAGTATATCCTTCTTGTGAAATTATATAATAATAACACTACATAATCACAAAAAAAAACCATTTTCTCACCTGAGCACTAATGTGAAACAAAAAAAATCTCTCTTGGGTCACATCATTCTATACTGAGCCTAAAAAAATCTACTCGGAATTCCACACACATTGCATATAGATTAAACCTTTTCATTCCCAATGAAATATAATCTTTAGTGGAATGACCTTTGCACCAAAATCTAGTGCTATTACAATAATTTTAATCCCATCCTACACATCAAAAAACATTCCAACATGAGGGTCACACACCCATGAATAACTTGACACACCCCACCTAAGGAGTTCCATTTTCATAATTCCTCTAGGTTAATACCCTGAGTTCATGACTAATGTTTTATATGTACCAAAACATAATGGTAGGGCATGGATAAACCCTTATCATACCTAAGAACCATTCTTATAATGTTTCCCACTCCCGGATCATAGAACACTACCCTTGATAATTTATGAAACCAATTACAAGAGAGTTTTTGTACCTTTATAGCTTACAATGGGACCCCAACATATATATTTTCTCAATACTTTCCTTAATTGTCAACCTCCTATGAGTCCTACCTTTAACACACATGTGTTACTCCTCCTGATCCAATCTCACTGTCCTATAAAAACTTGAGAAAGATGGATCTTTTGGATTGACTACATAAAAACATTTCAATCTAAACTAACACAACCCATTTCAACTGAGATTACATTCCTTTTTTCATTATAGCCTCGAGAATTAATACCCACAACATCACATTAAGGTAATTATCCCTTGGATTCCCAAAATGAATCGCTAACCAAAAACATGATAGGTATCACACTTAACAGTGTGAACTACAATGATTCATTTAATTATAATGGGTGAATACTCCCACACTTCCCAATAACATCACCTAAATCATGATCACATGAGTCACATTACATATGGACTAGGATCACACACCTATACCACTGACTATGATTACACACATTCCATTCTTATTTGATTAGGATTACCCTTATAACTCATCCTTTAAATCAAAAATCACATCTATGAAGTCCCCTACACATGACCACCAAACTTTTGACCTCATCACAAAAATTAAAGAGCCCTAATCTGATCTTTTCCATATACTAAAATCATTACATGAATAAAGAAAGGATAAAGGGTCAACTGATCCTACCCTATACCCCCAACTTTTATTTGATGCACCAACACCATAGGTGATTTTGTGTTCTACTATATAAGGAATTAATACCTCGATCCTATACACTCTATCACACCTCACATGAATTAATCCACATTCCAAAAATCACCTCAAAACCACTTAGACAATGGGCACTCACTCTTTCACTACCTAATCTCATTGATACCCAATGTTTAGAAATCCACTGTGACTTGTTCATTGAACATAACCTATCATACCATGATTCAAGAATCCCCGGTCCTAGGATCATGTGAAAAACCAATAAATAAACCACACTCTAGGTATGTTACCTCCACTAATTAGATTCATCCTAGATTCCCTCTTATAATAGGGTTAACAAATTATATGCATGAAGTCCAAGAACATGACCACCCATCATCTTGGGTTCCATTTGATGAACCCCAATCTACTTACCTACATGGAACCACATACCTAGATCATGTTCACAACCAACAAGGCCATGTATCCAAATGATTCTACCCATAAAAACCAAAATTGACACTAGAATCTAACACCAAATGTTCTCAACCACAAATACCTCAAATCTAGGCGGCCACGAACATGAAATAATCAGAAAAAACCAAATCATCCACCCACCATACATCACTAATTTATCTCTTAGATTGGGTTACCCCTCTCAAGGGTTACCCTCAATGTTTATAAATAACTAAATCACTAAATCTATGTCACACTATAAGGCCACTAGGTCATACCACTTATCCCCAAAAATAATCCCAAAAAGTTCTCCACATATGGGGTAACACTAATACAAATCCCAAGGTCCCATGAAACCCATCATTCCAAACACCCAACTAAGGATTCTCACAAACCAAGTTGTTCTCTTCACCCAACTTACGATCACCAGGGTAAATCATAAAAAAAACAAGCCCTATAAGTCACCGTATTCAATTATGTTTCAACCATTTTTAACATTAAATTATTAATTATTTACCATTTCAAAATACTCATAAAATGGGTTTGGTTAAATAATATTTCATTCACAATCTAGATTTGAATACAATTTATAGTTTTCTTTTTGGAATTTTATTTAACGTAGACATCATTTGTTATGAATTACCAGTCTCTAATGAACATTCATTACCACAATACATACAAACTTCTAGGTTTTATTAAAAATTCCTAAGGTTTTATTAAATAGGGTTCCATTCAAACACTATAGAGGAATACATTTTTTAATTTTTTTACTGGAACTCTATTTAACCAAAATCATTATTTTACAATTCATTTACATTTTGAAGAAATTTTACTGTTGTTGTACTAAATATTTAATACTCCTTCAAAATTATAAGGATTGATTAAATAATTATCATTCACATGATATGAGTGAAAAAAAATTAGGATGATTACCAATGTATTTTTTAGTCAATACTATCATCTATCCATTTATATTTTTATAAAAGTTAAGAGATCATATCAATAACTAGCCAGGTAATATGCCACAATATTCGTATACGAAAATTGATATATTCAATGATAAAAAATATATATATACCAACCCCCATACTAAAAATAAAATATAGACCAAAATAATATATAAATCAGATTGATACAATCAATAAAATATAATTGAAAGTGACTATAAATCTCAAGTAACATGCAATTGAGATTTACAATCCATGTCCCTAACTTGATGCGTGTTATGAAAATCCATAAATGGATAAAATAATGCATGAATTAAATTTAACCCTCTTTATATAATAGTAAATGAGTGAAAATCCCATAAACAAGTAAAATCATGCACTAGGAATCTCACTCCAGGTAAAAATTATAAATAATCGTAACAATTAAATCCATGAACAAACAATACCATTCCTAGAAACTTGGCTTTCCCCATGTGTTGATTTCTCACTCCTAGGAAGAATCTAAACTACAAGTTAAGAAACACTCTTAATCTTATATTTATCATTCCCAAATAGAAATATAAAAGACAAAAGAATCTGATACCATTTTTTAATTCCCCAACATGGAATCCACTGAACTGACACCTTGGTGTAGTGCACCACATGGACTCAATTTCACCTCCCCATATTCGAGATACCATCTAATAGTGGCAAGGATATATAAGGATAATTTGGGGACACTATTACCTCTTGTGATAGTATCTAAAATAGTGGAAATAATAAATATATATAAAACGATCAAGATAAACATCACTGATAGTCCAAGGAAAACCCAAAAATATCCTCCGTATCAAATTCTACCATAAGGAATAATGATATACATGACATAAATGATCCCTTGTGGGTTGATAACATAAAAGGATACAATAAAATGAAAATAAAATAGAACGAAAAATGTCTCCGATTTGGTCCTATGTCTTCCATGATCCCATTGACTATATTCATTGCAAGCCAAGAAAACCCCAAGAATTCAACAACCTAGAGCCTTTACCAAAATGTGAACTTACAACTAGATAACTTTTTTATTGGGAAAAAAAGTTCTATTGTGTAATAATATGGGTGTGAGTAAATCTCATTAGGCTACCACCAATGAAGTCCCAAAAATAACCACTACATAAACGGGTGTACGCATGAGTGATTTAAATGAACAATTTATGGTGTAGAAATTTAAAAATATAATAGTTTAATAATTTAAATAAAAATATTTAAACAATAATTGATGTTTGGGATCTACAGTGACACACATCATTGGTCAATACCTATTTCAGCCTAAGATGGATAGTCTCTAATCACAAAATTCATCATGGCTTTAATGGTGTCAAATTATACAAATAATGAAACCACAATCGTATAATTTGAGGGAACACTTTTGGCTCCATTGAGTATTACCTCACAAATAATACCATATGGAATCCAATGGAGTGGGACCCTTTTAATTTCAAAAATATTAACTTATTATCTAAACTCAAGGAACTATCCTTGGTATTCTAAAGCATGACCAAATTGGAATCCCCAAATTATGCTTGAGGAATTCCACTCATTATAACCAGGAAGAATCCAAGGAGCTCATTTGATATCATTCATTAGGGTACCTCACAAGAATCCATGATATTAGTACATGGAATTTGAATAATATATACATTACCCTAATCTAAGGGGTATACACCCAAAAATTCAAAATAATTAATCTAGAAAAATCTATTTGCTCACTTGAGGCATTCCATAGAAATGGGCCTCTATGAAACTATGGGTGTGATCAAACCATATCATACATATGAGTCCCCTAGTAGAATAAAATTATTTATCATAAAATACCACACATTTAATGGTCCATATAGACTACAAGGAAACATACCTAGGTATTCTAACCCATCATCATATCAAAATAAAAACATTGAACAATTCATTATTTATTAAGAAATCACTTTACAACAAGGAAAAGCATTAAACAGTCACAAACACCCATGAAAATCTTCATAAACCATTAACATGAATTATAAAAAAGGGAAACGACAAACAATAAACCACATTACATTTAAAAAAAGTTTTACCACTTTTTAAAACCATTACAAAACTTAACACATTAGGAAATTCACTTTTAAAAACCCATTCCACATATCATAAAAAAGGTAATTTACAATTACCAATGAATTTAGATAATCCATGTTATAATGACACTAAAAATTGATGGTTATGAAATTAATTTTCACTAACATTGAGTTAATTAAAAATCCATTATAAGATTCAAAAATAATTTTACCATTAATATAATTCATTTACCCTTTCATATAAAATTTACCATTTAACTATCCAATTCCATGGTCAAATTCATCACCTATGGAACTTTATTAAGAATTAACATTTCTATCATTTAAGGAAAACTAAGTGGTATCTTTATGTAAGAGTACCTTAAAATTAAAATAGTTAATTTTAAATAATGTCATGATTGGAATATATGAATTGATCGAAGAAAGAAGATATCCAAACGTGTGGTATGACTTTGGGTTAAATCAATGGGACCCCATAACTTATACCTATAATGAACCACTAATCTAATACAATATTATGATTTAGCATGACTCAAACTAAATTAATATAAAACGTCTCTAGAAAATAGGGTCTAATAGTTATAAATGGTGATAGAGAACTAAATAATGAATGAAACTAAGAATAGAAGGTAAAAAAACACATAGAATTACCTTAATATTGCAATCACATCTAGAGGTAATTAAATCAGACAAAAAAAAGGGGGGAACCAACATGTAGGAAGTGGGAGAGAAGTGGGAATCTTAGTAGAGATTATATCATTAGGTAAGTCTAAAATCCTGAATAAGAAAGGAAGGGGCTAGCCTCGAGCGAAGATACAAGGTTTCCCCTCATTAAAAAAAATCATAGGGGGCCACTTACTTGCTTGTGTGACCAGATGGACTCTATGGATTCTAAAATGACCACTGATGAGGCAGTGTCCTTCCATCAATGACCTATCAAAACCCTATAGTCTACCACCAATGTCCTATTTCACATGTAATTACACACATTTAAGGTATTCAAAACTTCATATTTTCTTCCTGAATCATGGTTAAAAAACTATACCCTCCAAAAATTAAAAACATAAAATTTGTTAAACCCAAAGGATCATCCTTACAATGAAGCATTATATAATTATATAATATGGGTGGCTGTAAAAAAATGAAAGTCAATGCTTCCTGGAGGAAATAGTCTACAAAAAACATGAATGATAACTTCATTTTTCCTAATAGAAAATGGGACCAATGGTTAATTTTAATTCCATTGAAATAATATAATTTAGTATAAAAACAATACTGATATAATTATATAGAAATTAGAAAATTATATTTGGGAAATTAATAATTAAAATAAATGATGTTAGGAAAAAAGTACTCACACTAAGGACTTGGGATTTCCCTTGAATACTGCTTCCAAGTAGTACTCTTAGGATAATATCTTGTGAATAGAGTCTCATAGAAAAGAAATAGGATTAAAGATTAAGTAAAAAGGTTTATTTTAAAGAGTAATCCAATGTTTTATGGTGGTCTTGAAGGGTTGGTGAGAGGCCCCATTTATAATTGGGGAGAATGATTTTTTTTGTAAATATTTTAAATTAATATAAAGAAATAACATGTTTCACATGTAAATAAGACTAATAAATGGATAAATATGGAGTGAGGGATTACATAAGTTCAATAATAACTCAAAAAGTATTTTTAACACATGTTTTAAACTTGTTTTAATTCATTTCAACTTATAATTTTCACTTTACCACTCTTCGTTTTTCCATGGAAACTAGTTTTTACCTAGGAAATTTACTTTTAATGCCTAAAAATTAAATAAAAATTATTATATAATATAAATATACTAATTAAAAAAATTAATTGATTCTATATGATAAAATTCTATATTCAATAAAAATCAATTGGAACATTAGAGCATGTAAAGTGTAAGAACTCATTTTTAGAAAAAGTGTATTTTTACGCGTAAAATTTTTATAGGATAAAATTATAAAAATATTTGTTTTTTAAAAATAAAAATTGGTTTATTATAAAAAAATAAAAGATATGTTTCTTTAATATAAATTAAAAACAAAATTTTAACATAATGATATTTATTTAAAGGAAAAACCACAAACCTTTCATTTGTGGGAAAATATTACAAAAGTTCCTAAATTGTTAACATAGGTTTTATAAATTCATAATGGAATTTTAAAATATATATAATTACTCAATATATTCATACTTTATCCATTAAAAGGTTTTATAGACTTATTATACTTTCTTATATAACGAAAAGTCCATAACATTTATTGTTTTTGTTAAAACTGCATTTTTACTATTTATCTAAAAATTAATTATTTTTGAGAAATACTAAAAATTAATCAGAATATAATATGAAAATTATAAATTTAAAAATTATTTTTTATTTTAAAATTTTAAAATTATAAAATTTATCTTATTAATAAATATATAAATATATAATGAAAACTATTTTCATAGGAAAATAACTTTTAAAAAAATATTAAATATTTTTATTTTTATTTACTATCAATTACTTATATAATTTGTGATAATTTATTATTAATATCAATAACATATTTTATCAATAATATATTATATAAATAATATATTTATTTTCACATAAAGAGTCTAATTTTAGAAAGGCCACCCTTTAAAGCATAAATTGGTCCTTTTTGTTATTTAGATACACTAATTTAATTTATCAGTGCCTTATAATTGGTAATGGAATTTATTTTTATTTATATATATAATACATAATTAATTGACATCTATTTTTACCCACTAATTATAAGATAGTTTTTTAACAGTTATATATAATTCTTTGGTTTTTTGTTGATTAATGTTACGCACATCACATGTTATAAAAAATATTTGGTTTTACAAAAATATCGAATTTAAAATCTCTGGGTGTTACATGGCCAATCATGGGTGCCTTTTTAAAACACTAGTATCGATGATATATTATTTTCTTATATTTTCCCTTTAATTATTATTGACATCAACATGGACTTTATGTTCATATTAGATATGTTTATAGACATCTTTGTTAGTGGACTACTGAATCATACTCACACCCTACTCAAGCTATAATTGGAACCTAAGAAGACTTTATGATTATAATTTAAGATGAGGGTGCACTCCCTATGACTGGTTATTGTTTTGGTCTATTAGGATGGATCATGGATGTCTTTGACTAATCTAGGACTTGAGACCATTTTGATGGAGTCTCAGTTTTTTAAATTTTGTTTTTTTGTTTTGATGTATATGATTGTTGTTGATGTATAACTATTTGATATTTTCTTACCATCTAATTTTTATTTTCCATGGGTTATGTTTTATTATTTATCAACACTTTCATGGATGTCTATTTACTAATTTATGATGGTGTATATGGTTTCCTCTATTTAACTTATTATTTTACTCTGATATATAGGTATAATGACCCAACTGTACCATTATAGACCCACACTACTAGTTATTAGCCTTTGGTATATGGGGAGGCCTGCCTGAGGTCCAGTGGGTACCCCACTAGTTTGAGCACCACTTTTTGGCTATGGAATAAAAGATGGATTCATGAATCCACATTATAAGAAAATAGATAGAGATTGTTCCATTCATAAATAAATGCATAAAAGTGTCTTTAATTTCTCTTTTCATAAATAAAAGCATAAAAAGTGTCATTAATTTCATTATAATGAAAAAATGTGTAAAATAACAATATTATTAAAATTCCATGACTAAAGAGTGTCTTATTTTCTTAAGAACATAGGTAGATTTTTTGTGTGTGATTTAAATGAGATATTTCCTTAATCCATTATACATGTGATAAATTTTTCCATCTCATAGGTGATAAAATGTGTATATAATAATGTATGAAATATCTATTTCATGCAAATAATTTAACTAATCAAACTATAGGATATATATTTTTTATGATTTCATTATGAGTAGAATAGTATGGTAAAATTCATTATAACAACCTATGATATATTTGCATTCTAATGAAAAAATTAATATTCAAACATTGTTCGATGATTGATATCATTATTATGAACATTTAATTTTATGAAATTAATTGGAGGATAATTTCATTCATGTGATGAGTTCCTGAATAACTGAAGAACTAACTCATACATTATGTAACATATGAGTTAAAAAATAAACACTCAAGAATTCCTTGAGGGTTATATAAGGGAGACACTACCATTGGGACGGGTTTGACTGATTGTTCTACTATTCCTAATAATACTATTATACAAGGGAGCTATCCATTTCTTTCTCTTTTACTATGCGAGGCACTAGCATGTTTTGGGGTCAAAGAAAGTGTAATGGCTTTGACCTAAACACCCAAACAATACCCATTTTATGACATCACATCACCTCAGATGCACCTTCTAGTCACTAGAGGCCAGCGTAAATACCAGGTTCTAGTAATATACCAGTGGTAGGAGATTCTAAACCTCTAGATAATGTTAAATGGTCAAAGTTAAATGCAATGACCCATAATTTTATCAATAAAATTTACCTTCTTATAAAAATGTGTCATATTTAGTAATGTATGATTATATAATGCAAATGCATCAAATCATAAAACCAATGAAATATTATTATATTGTTTTAAATATTAAATTGATAGAATAAATATGTGTATAATAATTGAAATCATTACAATGGGAAATAAATAAGAAATAAAATAATTATAATTTGAAAATATAGATCTACTAAACCCCTCAGAACAATTGTACTCATGAACAACACTGTTGAAATAAAACAGAATATGTGTAATTAAATATTCATTTTCAAAATTAAAAAAATACATAATGTTGATATAAAATAGAATCGAATGAATAATTAATTAAATATTAGGTATTTATAGGATGTAGAAAACATATATGACTGTTAAAAATTTGACTGTTGTAATAGTAATCTGACGGTTGAAATAGTAATCTGATCGTTAGAATAGAAATATGATTGTTAGGATTATTATAATAAAATCCAGAATAGTATACTAACCTATTGATTTCTAAAATATTATTTAGGTATATTATAAATTTTAAATACAACATATTTATATCATGAAACAAGTAAAAAAGTTTTTTAAAAATTATAAAATAAGTGTTTGTTTTTTTGTAAAATATATATGTTTTATTTGAATTTTTATAAAAAATATAATGATCTTAAATAAAATTTATTTTACAAAATAGTTTTATAAATCAATATTATGTTATATTATAATGATAGTATAATTATGTATGCCCATAAGTAATTTTTCCAAGGGTTATAAAATTGATCATCATATTAAAATGAGTATTTTTCAAATAAAAATTGTTTAAAAGATAACTAAATTTATGATAATTATAAAATTATTTTCAAAAAATGGATTTCATTTTTCAGAATCTAAACATTGAAAAACAATTTGGGTTAAATTTTTATCATTTTTATAAAATTGCAGAATTTTTGGTGAATAGTGAAATACAGTAAAATACAAAATTTAACAATAGGAGTTATAAACATGATTAGTTACCTATTGTATGATGTAATAACCCATTAGTTAAGACTCACATGCTAAAATTATTGTATATAGTCACTAGAATTAACACTATTGATAGTCTTGATGAAAAATAATAAACTAACAAATATAATATTCAAAAAACACCCCTCTCCTCTTATAAATACATCCCATGATCACTCCTTATCCTAACAACTTATAATACTTGGAGATTAAAACAAATATCCCCAAATCTCCCCTAATCGATACCCCACACAACAATAATCTTTTTCCTCTTGAAAGGACCAATTCAAAGGTGGATTAAGCAGTAGCCTAAGAGGAGACATCCAAAGGAGAAGGCAACTCTCTCAACGGAGAATTATTTATTTCTTTAATTATAATACCTTATAAAGACCTCTTCATTCAGGATGTTATGATAATTACAGTATTTATTATATACTAAAAATTTATTATATCTATGGAATACCCCTTCATCTCTTATAATATTTTAAAAATGAAAATATCATCCATATTATGTCGGTTCATTACCACTGTGGACAATGAGTTTTCTGTTTTCAATTACCACCTTCATGGTAGGTTTAAATTCAATTATAATGGTTTAAAATGAAATTTTTTTATATTATATATTTTCTCACATTTTGGAATGAATTCATATATCCATTATATGAAATAAAATGAATCATGTTCATAATGGTTGATAAAACCACCAAAATGAACCAACTATACAATGTTATTTTTTATAAATTAATCACACCTATGTAAGAAAACATATGTATATTTGTGACTATTTAAATTTCAATAAGGCCATTAATATCATTTAATTTCACTTCTAGAGTTTTAGTCCCATTTGAAAAGGTGTTCAATAGTTTACCATAAGTGATCTGACCTTGGAACAATGTAATTAAACTTTATATCTTATTTAAATATTTATAAATGAAAAAATAATAATTATAGTATATAAAATATAAACTGAAATGGTTTTCAATTAAGTTAATAATGAATCAAATTTAACTATCCATTAGTATAAGTGCATGTTCTGAATGATTATATACCTCAGGTAAGGAATCTTTCTAAACCACCCCATTTTCTTTGTGTTATGTTTTCTCTCAATTTAACTCCCTTGATATTTTTATTATTCATATTTATTTATTATAAATTCTTTATAAATGTACTAAACATATATAACTAGTTTAAATCACCTTTAGTTTATTAAGATGCATATGCTCTAAAGGTTCCCTTCACAATTTCTTTCATTAAGTAGATCCAATTAAAGGTAACATCTATGTATTATTTTCTCATTTTAAGTACCACTCAATTAAATGTTTTTAACCTTAAATGGTTTCTAAAAACACTTATTTTATTATTTAAAACCATTTAAGTCATTTTATATTTTATATAAATAATTAATCCCTTACCCTCCTAAATGATTCACTACCCTTTTCCCTAAACCACACATAAAAGAAATATTTACAAAATTATTTCTCCACTTCCTTTTGTGTCATAAATTCAATTTTAGTTTATTTTAATATAATATGGTTATTTATTTATCTAATTAAGTCCATGAATTATTTAGTACATCATTCCATGGAATTCATTAGGATATTATATTTGTATATGTTATAAGGCTTGATCATGTAACCCATTTGTTTTTATGGGTAATTATTATGTTTATGCCTTATGATTACTTTTATTTTGTGAAAAAATATACTTGTAAATGTTATGTTTTTTGTACCTAGATAACACTCCAATAAACTAAGTACTTTTTATAACCCATGATATGATACTTATGGAATTAGGGAGTAAACCTAATCTATGATTTGACTCTGTCTACTAAGTGATGTTGTCTTGGAGGCTAGCCTTGAATTATACTTTTTCCATGTTTTATATTTTTGCCCCATTCTTATGTCTCCATGATATTATAGTTCTATATTATATATTTCATGATGCCAAATAACCATTCAGGATCCTTGTCTTATATGATATCATGTTATTCCTTCTAACTCATATATTATGATACTTTATGATGTTTGTTCACTTACTAGGACTTTTAGGTCATCCCTAATGTTTGATGTATTACCAAGGTTATCCTATGATATTTTATAAGATCAATTAAATTTATAAGATCATTATGGAGAATAAAACAAATATTTTTTTTCTTTAGGCGTATTTTGATGTATTATGAATCCAACATTCCAAAGACCCCAGGCCTCTCTATATTTGTGTTTCATTTACTGAATATTTATGTTAAAAATCATGTTATATTATGTGTAAGAGTCATGGATTACGATAATTAGTATCAAAGAATGGTTTAGTTATATTTTGGGGATTTGGATTAGAATAATTTAGTGAGAAACTTACCGATAATTTAATTTATAAGAAAATATCCTATAATTTGAGAGAAGTATAGAGCGAGTAGTTTTAAAGAAATTACATCCCTATCTTGATACTACAAGTAGATGTATCTATAGAAAAAATATACCTAGGGTTAATTGGCATGAAAGAGATTGTTGGGTTTTAAATCAACCAATACCCTATGCATGATAAATAAGAATTGATGGAAACCTGGTTTGATACTTTTAGGGGATATGATTTTTTATATCCACAACTCTATAAAAACTATAATTAAGGACTTGAATGGATAATTATATTAGAAAATATTAAATGAAAACGCCATGGATTACCTAGATTAAATCCTTGAGTCTCACAAGTTGTTATATAAATTTCAATAATAATTTATCCCCTTTAGTATATATTTTCTATTTTTTATGATTTTTTATTTGAGTATTGTTGGGTTTTAAATCAACCAATACCCTATGCATGATAAATAAGAATTGATGGAAACCTGGTTTGACACTTTTAGGGGATATGATTTGTTATATCCAAAACTATATAAAAACTATAATTAAGGACTTGAATGGATAATTATATTAGAAAATATTAAATGAAAATGCCATGGATTACCTAGATTAAATCCTTGAGTCTCACAAGTTGTTATATAAATTTCAATAATAATTTATCCCCTTTAGTATATATTTTCTATTTTTTATGATTTTTTATTTGAGTAATCTCACCCTTAATTTTTATTAATTTATTTTCGTAAATGGATTGAAGTAGGATGGGCCTTGCAAACAACCAATGTGATAGGAGATGTGATGACTTTTCTAATGAAATGACTAACCTGATGGGAGACGGAATTGAGAACTTCATCGAAGTACTAGCTCAACTAACTTAATCTATGAATAATAACTCGAATCATGTGAATCAAACTTCTTCTCTTAATAAATATAAAGTTTCAATTGAGTCATTTATATTATAAAGGCCTCATGACATTAGTGAATCTTATGATACCCTCATCATGGAAAAATTGATTCACTTCATTAAGAAGATATTATTTTTCATAAAATAATAAAAATAAGTGAGATTCATGTTGATTATTTATTATATGGAGGGGTAAGCTAATCAGTGGTGGATACTGATCAAGAGCATGAATCCCAATGAGGACATGGAATGGAAATGAATCATGAATTTTTTAATAAATATTTACCTTGAACTCCTTGTATTGAATTTGAGAGGGAGTTCCATAGATTAAAACAAAAGGAAGATGTGTCTCTCAGGGCTCATGTGGAAAACATCACAAGGATTTCTCATTATGCCTTAAGATTTTTCATAAAAAATTAAAGTACAGTGGACCTATTCTTTAGTGGATTAAAGTCATGTATATGAAAATATTTTTTAATTTGGGACTTTGATAGCTAGGAATAGAGTTCCCATTATGACCTTAATGTTGAGAAAGATATTTGCGACTCCCAATGGCGTCATGTGTTGGAGGTAAAAATAATAAAATAGAGTTTAATTTGGGAGGATAAATAGATAAATTACATAGAGGAAATAAAACCAAACTTACCATGTGTAAAAAATGTGGGAAGAAGAATCCTTGAAACTGTCTCAAATAAATAATGAGATTCTTCAAGTGTGGTAAAGAAGGGAATCATACTACTAAATAACCAAGGTATATTAAGAAGTACTGTAATATAATGTAAGAAAATAAGGGTTAGATATAAACTTGGCCTATGGTCTAGTGTTTCAAGTTTGAAGAACAAAAACATTAGACAGTTCAATTCCCTAAGATTTGGGTTGTTAGAGATAATCAATGACAACAACCACCAAGGACTAGAGATAATGTAAACATATATGATATCACTACCACTTAAGTGGATCCTGAAAATGATACAAGGATAGGTACACTGGCTATTATTTAAAAAATTTAAAATTTTCTATTTGAATTTGGTTATACACATTTTTTCATATCATGAAAATTAATATAATTTTTCAAACACCACCTCAAAAAATTGGAGTTGATCTATTTGTGAGAACAAAAAATAAGAAAATTATAACATCCCAAGTATATAACTCCTATTCAATCAACGTTTCTAGACTAAGCCCCCCCAAATATTGTCATAATTCCTATAGTATAATTTGATGCAATATTGGGAATGGATTGGATGTCCTTATATAAATCCAATATCAACCATCGAGAGAGGGAGACCAATATTCAGATATCGATTCATCCACCAATTTGGTAAAAGTGTATGAATGAGGATGAATCTCCTTTTAAATATTCTTCTCAAGTGTATATATTATTACATTATGAGAAGGAATATCTAGATAAAATGACTGAGATAAAGGAGAGAATCATACTAGAAGTCATTCCCATTTTGAGAGACTTTATTGATTTATTCCATAAAGAGTTTCCTAGTATTCCTCCCACATAAGAGGTTTATTTCACAATTGAACTTATACCTAGATCTTTACTAATATCAAATACTACCAATAGATTTTCCACCACTGGGTTGGAAGAACTTAAGAATTAGTTATAAGAGAATCTGGACAAAAGTTTTATAGGATCAAGTGTTTCACCATGGGTCCTGTTAATTAACTCTATCAAAACGACGGGTGGGATAATGCACCTATGCATTAATTATACTGAAATCAAGAAAATAATGATAAATAAAAATGATCCCTTTACATAGATTGATGATTTTTTCAATACACTATGTGGGACCAAAATTTCTCTATAGTACACCTTCAGTCCAGATATCACTAATTAATGGAGAATAAGGAATATATTCCCATGTATTCCTTTTAAATAAGGCACAGAAACTATGATTTCATAGTGATACCCTTTATATAGACTAATTACCCAATAATATTCATGTAATTAGTGAATAGATTCTATAGACAATACCATAACAATATATGGTAGTATTTATATATTATATTATAATATACAAAAAAAATGGTGGATCATAAGGATGTTTTTAATAGTATGTTAAAGACTTTTTTAAGGTATAAAATATATGAAAAGTATAGTAAATGTGATTTTTTATGTAGTAATTATCATTATTTGAGAATGTTATCATCCATAATTTGATATTTTTGGACCATTCTAAGTCAAAGTAAATTGAGGAGTGACCCACAACAATATCTATAATAGAGAACCATTGTTTCATTATACTAGACATAAACTATTTATGATTTATTAGAAACTTATTATGATTTTCAAACCCACTATTCAAGATAACATAGAAGATAATAAAGTATTTAAAGACTAATTAATTTGAAGAGATCTTCAAGGAATTGAAAAAGAGGATTTTAATTACACTAATACTTACACTACCCTAAAGTTGGTGAATTTTTATAGTATAAAAAGATTATTGAAAATGTAATTTGGTAGTGGAATGATGAAAAATGAAAAATTAATAGCCTACACCTCAAGGAAGTTAAATGTTCATGAGCAGAACTACCCAACACATGATCTGGAGTTGGCAGTAGTAATCTTTCCATTGCAAATCTGTAGTTATTTTCTCTATTGGGAGAGGTGTGAAATATATATATATATATATATATATATATATATATATATATATATTATAAGCCTAAATATATATTCACACAAAATGAGCTTAATATGAACCATTAAAAATATTTAGAGCTGATCAAGGACTATGAATGCTCAATCCTTTACCATCCAGGGAATGGAAATAAAGTGGAAGATGCTCTATGCATAATGGATCATAAAACCTTATGTATTATGAGAATTTATATTCATCCAATACTATTATACTTGAAAAGTATATATATAAAAGCCATAAAGTAAGTAAAATCTTTATTTCTTTATCAAATTACTGATCAACCATCCCATTTGGTTAACAGAAAGGATGATGAAATAGATTTTGTAGAGATATAGAAGTAGTAGAAACTATAATTAAACAAAAATAACCAATGTTAAAAATTTATGTAGAATGATTTAAAGATTTTTATCATGAATATGTGTACCATCAAATACGGAGATAAAGAAGGGTCTACTGAATGATTCACATAACTTGACCTTCTCTATCCTCCCAGGGAGAATAAAGATGTATTTATATCTTTGGAAGAAATATTGGTGAGACAATATTATGAAAGAGATCACGAAATAAAAATCAAAGTTCCTGGTATGTTAAAAAGCAAAGGTATATAGAAAAAGGTCTAAGGGGATGATGAAACCATTACCCATACCAATATGGAAATGGGAAAACATTACTATAGAATTTTTCACTGGTCTTTTGAATAAATATGAAGTAAATAATGATATATGTGTTGTGGTTGATTATATTTCAAATAATACTCATTTCATCTATGATCGAGAGGACCTCTCACTTGATCAAATTTCAAGGATATACAAAAGGTAAGTGGTGAGGCTACATGGAACACAACTATTGATTATTTCTGATCAAGATCCAAGGTTGAACCCTAAATTTTGGAAAATTCTATAACATAATATAAACTAAGAGTTGAACATCACTATGGATTATCACCCCCAAAATAATGACCAATATGAGTGTACTATCTATAAACTTGAGTATGTTTTGAGATATTGCTCGTTGTACTTCAAAATAGGATGGGCTCAACATCTTACTTTAGTTGAGTCTTGTACAATAATAGTTTTCAATCAAGAATCCCAATTGCTCCATACGAAAAACTTTTTAGGGAAAAATTTTGAATGCATTTTCATTAGGGAGATGTTTGTAAACCTTTCTATTGGGACCTATAATGGTCGAAGAAGTTGTAGAAAATATTAAGAACCATTCATATCACATCAGTGATGCTTAAAATTGAAATAAAAAATATGATAAAAATAATCAATGATATGTGGAGTTTGAGGTTAGATAATAAAATGTTCTTCCACATATATCTATAGAATAGAGTTATGAAATTTGGGAATAAAGGAAAGCTATGTGTCAGGTACATCGAATCCTTTTAGATTCTTGATCACATTAGAGCTGCGACCTATTGACTACCACTACAACATCCTTTTATCAAGTACATGATGTATTCCACATACCCATCTTGAGGAAGAACATACTAGACCCATAACATGTATTGAATTCAAAGGTGGTGCAAGTGTAATTTTATCTCCATTATGAGGATATGCTGGTGAATATCATGGATCATAGAGATAATGTTCTACAGAATAAGATAGTTCACCTTGTCAAAGTATTATGGTGGAAACATAATTAAGAGGATGTAACATGAGAACTAGAGGAACAAATAAAGAAAAATAATCCTCACCAATATTCATCTTATTATGTAATACTAAATTTCAAGGATGAAATTTCTTAAGGTGGAATATTGTAATAACACAAAATTTTATAAATTGAATTTCTCTTCTTATATAAACATGTCATATTTAGTAATATAGTATTATATAAATCATATACACTAGATGATACTACGATTTTTTTAATATATTATTTTTAAAATGAAATTTAGAGACTAAATATGGCCACAAGAAATGAAAGTATTACAGTGAGGAAAAATAGAAAATAAAATAACCATAGTATAAATATTTTTATATGCTCGATCCCCCAAAATAATTATACTCATGGAAAATAATATAGAAATGACATAGAATATTAGAAATGAAATGTTCATTTTTAAAATGAAAAAATATCTAATATTTAAAGAATATAGAAGTTAATGAATAATTAATGAAATCAAAGGTATTTATATGAAATAGAGAATCCGTGCGACCATTACAAAATTGACTGCTAGAATAGTAATCTTACGATTGGAATAGTAATATGACCATTAGGAAGAGTAACATAGTCATTAGAATAATATATTAAAATATGAAATTGTAAAATACTCTTTATTTTAATTATAAAATTAAAATATAACATATTTATATCATGATACAAGTAAATAAATGTTTTAATAAAGATAAATTATGTGTTTATATATTTGGAAAACATATATTATTTATTTTCATTATTATAATAAATTTCAATATTTTTAAAAAAAATTTCCTCAAAAGGTTTTATAAAAATATATTACATTTCATTATAATCATAATATAATTTTATGAGACCATAAGTAATCTATCACAGGGTTAGAAAATTGATTATAATATTAAAATTGGTATTTTTAAAATAAATATGAGTTATATATAAAATTTAAATATATCATATTTAAAAAATTAATTTCATAAAATGGATCCCATTTTAGGAATGTAGTCATTGATAAATGGTTTAGGTCAATTTTTGGTATTTTTTTTGAAAATTGTTGAATTTTTGTTAAATAGTGGAATATGGTAAAATATGTTATTTACCATTATAAGATAAATATATGATTAATTTAATATGTTATGACATAAACAACCACTTATTAAAACTCACATGATTTAATTAACATGTATAGCTAAAATAGACAACACTATTGATAGTCATGAGAAAAATAATAAACTAATGAATATAATATTTTAAAAAGTCCCACATACTCCCCTTATAAATACACCCCAAACCTTATACTCACTACTTATAATACTTTTATATTGCCCAAAATCTTCCAAAATCACCCCAAATATCTCTCCTTACATCACTAGGAATATTTTTTCTCCAAAAAAGACTAATCTTGAGGTGACTTAAGTGAAAGCCTAAGAACATACATCCAAAAGTGAAGGAAACACTCTCAACCAATAATTATTTATTTCTTTACTTACTATACCTAGATAGGCCCAAATTTTACCTAATTAGATGATAAAATTAGGATTTTTAATAAACTTATTTTTTATTATATCTATATAATATCCCATTCATCTCCCCCAATATTTTATAAATGAGAACATCATCTATATTATGTCTGTTCACCCCCTCCATGGATGATGAATTTTGGTTTGACATTTCCACATTCATGGATGGTTTAAATTAAATTATAATTGTTTAAAATGAACTAAATATGTATATTATTTTTTTTACATTTTTGAATGAATATATCACCATAATATTAAATAAAACGATTCTCGTTCATGATAGTCAGTAAAAAAAATTAAATACACGAACCATATAATGTTAGAATTTTTTAAATGAATCATCACAATGAAGATCACATATGGATATTTGGGAAAATTTAAATTTTTTTGGACATGAATATCATTTCATTTCAGTTCTGTAGTTTTAGTATGTTCTGATAAAGACTTCAATAATTTTCTATGAGTGAACCGACCTTGGAACCATGAAATGAATGTTATTAGAACAAAAAAATTAATATTTATATCTCATTTAAATGGTTTTAAATGAACATATATTAATTATATTAAGTAAAATATATTTTTAAAGGGTTCTTAATTAATTAATCAATGTAATTTGTTTATTTATGATGATAAGTGTAAGTGAATAATGATTATGGACCTAAGGATAGAGATCTCTCTGAACCACCCCATTTACTTTTGGTTATAATTTATCTATATTTACCTTAATTTACCTCTATATTCATCTAATTTAGTTATTATATAATATATTCATGTCCTATAAATTTATAGATAGTTTAGGCCACATTTCTTTGAAGAGTATATTTATGTTTAAAAGGTTCTCTTCATAATATGGTTTGTTAAATAGTGCCAATTAAAGAGAACTTATTTATATTCCTAAATCATTTCATGTACCACTCAATGAAAAGTTTTTAACATTAAATGGGTTATAAAGAAATTCATTTTATTATGGAAAATAATTTTATTTTTTTTCTAGTTTTATTTAAATAATTAGTCACGTACCATCTTAAATGATTTATTACCCTCTTTCCTAAACCCCATGCAAAAATGAATATTTCAAAAAATATATGTATACTCAGTTTTGTGTATTCTATTCACACAGAGTTCATTTTCCTTTCCTATTATTCGTTATTTATCAAGAAACATACAAACAATATTTAGTCCCCTCTTTTATGTAATTTATTATGATATTTCATTTGGCTATGTAATAAGACATTGTTGTGTAACCCATTTATTTGCATGGGTAATTATTACATTTATATATTATGAATGATTTTATTTTATTTTATATATATGCATATAAATTTTATGATGGGTGCACACAGATAGTGCTCCAATGCATTGGGTAATGTTTATATCTCATGAGATGATTTCATCACACCCATTTTAGGTAGTTTTCAATAGTGATTCTTTATGTAATTAGAAACACTCAATGGTTCCTATATCCATAATGGGTTATAGACCTACTTTTTAAAGGTAAGTTATCATTTATTACTTTACAAAAGATTCTTGGTAACTCGTATTGGTTGAGAGAATGAGAGTTCTAACATACCATACTATTTTGGGGAAAATTACTGCCTACTACAGGAATCTCTTATAGATTTAATAAATATTCATGAATCCTTCCCAAATCCCAGTGTGGGATTGGTTAACCCTATACAAATGATGTATTTGAGACCACATGTTTTATATAATCCTCTATATGTATTATATATTTTTTATATTTCTCTTATTAGTTCCCAATTTGTTGGTTTAAAGATTACTAGCTATGTTCTATTTAATTTATTAATATATAGGGAGGCTGTTGGGGTTTTGGAGTTGGGACTAAACCTATAAGTGGATTCTTACACATCCCATGAAAATAAGAATCCAAACCCATGTAGTTCTATTTATTTGTTTGGGCTTACACCTCAACAAAAGTCTCACAATGGAGAAACATTCACCATTATTTTTATATGATCATTGCAAATATCTAATCCCACATAATTTATGCTCTGTGTGAGAAACAAGAGATAACAAAAGATCATTCACATTGCATGATAACATAACATTAGATTTTAAAGGAGGGGTTAATCACTGGGGATACCCTTAGAATATTATTATGCCATAAAAGGGTAAAAAATAGGAAATTAGGTAGGGATTATATGTGATATTCTTAGAGATAACATTCCTAGTAGGTGGTTCAGCAGAAGGTAGGTTTTGGGGATTATAGCAAGGAGAAATTCCATGTATCTGAAACTAATAGGAGTACCTTAAATCAAGGGGAATAATGATAACTAGGAGGAGTATCTCAACTCAATTGTAATTGATGTTTTAGTTAGGTCTTACACATTGGAAGATGCCAATGTATTTTGAACCAAGAGGAGTATCTCAACTCGACGAAAATAATGACAACCATGTAGAGTATCCCGAATCATTAGTAGTTAATGGTTTTATTGGGGATTACTCCTTAGAAGATTCCTGTATATTTGAAACCAAGAAGTGTATCTATAATTGAGGTGAATAATGATAACTATGGGGAGTATATTGAATCAATGGTAATTGAAGGTATTTGGGGATTAAACCAAGGAGGATTTATGTTTATTTGAAACCAAGAGGAGTATCTTGACTTGAGGTAAATAATGATAACCATGAAGAGTTTCTCAATTCAATGGTAATTAAAGGTTTATTAAGGGATTACAAATATTATGACTACCATATATTTGAAACCATTAGGATTATCTCAACTTGAGGGAAATATTGATAACCATGTGTATTATCAGGAATCAATGGTAATTAAAGTTTAGTTGGTGATTACACCT
The DNA here is from genome assembly GCA_963277665.1 of Viscum album. NCBI lineage: Eukaryota > Viridiplantae > Streptophyta > Magnoliopsida > Santalales > Viscaceae > Viscum > Viscum album. The sequence continues at coordinate 1,538,276,009 of OY728135.1, read as the reverse complement.
AATAGGATTCCTATTTATTTGAAACCAAGAGGATTATCTCAAATTGATTTGAATAATGATAAACAAGAGGAGTATCTCGGATCAATGGTAATTGAAGGTTTATTTGAGTATGACCCATATGAGGATGACCATGTATTTGAAAACAAGAGGAGTATCCTGACTTAAGGTGAATAATGATACCCATGAGGAGTATCTCAACTCAATGGTAATTGAATATTTATTAAAGGATTACACCTAGGAGTATTCCTATGTATTTGAAACCAAAAGGAGTATCTCAAATCAAGGTTAATAATGATAACTGTAAGAAGCATCTCAAATCTATGTTAATTGAAGGTTTGGTTAGGGTATACACCTAGGAGGAGGCCCATTTATAATTTCCCCCACCCAACATATATTGATTACAAGATTTCTATGGGATATTTTTAAGTGTTGGGATTACACCTTAGGATATGGCTTAAAAATTCCCCCATTTTCTATTAATAGGACGAGGAAGGAAAATTTAAAAGTTAGGGATTACACCTTATAGGGGACCCAAAATGAAAGTTCATAAAGGATCATAAGCCCACATAGGATCTTTGATAAGGGGAATCCAAATAGGGATGTTTTCATAGGATCTTTATAAAGAGGTTTTTACATCATCATTCATGAAGGGGTGGTCTATATAGAAGCTCTACATAGGGCTGGCATCATGGAATTGGCTGTATAGGGTCCTCACAAAGGACTTCCAAATATGGATGACCACATTGCATTTTAAGATGTCTTCTTGTAAATGTAATAATTTATAGAAGGAATTTTTTGTGGGGGTACTTATTTATGCTGGGCCATCATAGTATTATATCACAAAGGAACATCCAGGTTTGAAACTCAGGAATTTTACTTGAATTGTTATGAGATTTTGAGTCCAATCCAACCATCGTAGTGAGACCTCTATTCGTCATGATTTTCTTTAATTCATGAAGTGGGTGTCATAATTTATAGGCAGTTGTGAATAACTATTTTCCTGAAATAAATGGCCAAATATAAATTACAATATAGTAATATGTGGTAGCGTAGAAATAGATGGCCACATAATATCTTATTTCTCTATATGTGAGGCCAAAATTTAATACCTCAAACCATAAATTGATTTAGTTTGTGGGAGTATTAAATGTATCTCCTTGGCCAAAAATGCCTTCAATTTATGATATGAGTGTTTTCCAAACAATGTAAAAATGATACATGAATAGATAAAAGTGAAATGTGGTAGAAAAAATCACTATCTCTAATACCCAAATGATGAAGGAATAATGAACTAGTTGAAATGGTTTTCAAAGTTGGGAACATGTCATATAGTGGGAAAAAATTATCACATATGAACCAAAAATAATATATGATTCTCATAGTGATCAAAGTTCCATGTGAACCAGGGAATGTGATATATAAACTAGGGAAAGTGCTATGTGGGATTTTAGTCTTCATTAATTTTAATTCAGGATAAAATTAAACTCATCATATAATGGTCATAAATTTTTTATCCATATGTTCATTTAGGCTCTGTGAGTAGTCAAATAAAATAATACAAAGAGAACTACGATACTTAATTTTGTGTATACTCCCTAGAAGGTTTTTTATAATGTTAAAAAGTGTTTTGAAGAACCTAAAAATTATTTTTAAGGAATTTAAACCTTTTTATTAGAAATTTGATAATTCCATAGCCTACCACTAAAGAGAGGTTCTCACCACAACACCACCATATGTGGAAATGTTTATGAAAAATATCCATCCGTTGGTGTGTCAGTATTCTTGTAAAACATGAAAATCCACACTTATTCTTTTTCTAGTATGGAGAAACATTTATACTTATACATTAAATGAGTTTTATAAGGGAGTATAGTATCACATTTCATGAGAAAAATTGGATGGAATATATTTTATGATGACAACAGTGATATGTGTGGAATTGGGGAGTAAACCTAATCCATGACATGACTATGCCATGTGATACTATCTTAAAGGTTTTACTTGATTTATGATTATGTCATGTTTCATATTGTTTACACATTCCTAGATTTTCATGATATTATGTTCTATATTATTCATGTCATGATCCCATATGATTATTCAGGATCAATTTTTTATAATATCATGTTATTCCTTCCGACTCATATGCTACACTTCTATATCATCTTTATTACATTGTCAGGTTTTTTTATCTCACCCATTTTATTTATATATTCCCTAAGTTATATTATGTATTTTTAGAAGATCAAAGGTATTTATGATCTCATTATGGTGAATTAAATGAATATTTTGTGTTTTATATACATTTTGATACAATATGAACTTAGTCTTCTAAAGACCCCATGCCTCTCATTCTATGGGTTATATTTACTAGACATTTTTATTAACAATGATGTTATATTTTGTGTAAGAGAAATATTTCTCTATAGTATAAGACTAAAGGTTTCCTAGACTACTTTGCTTCTAGTAGTCATACATATAAACCACCCATAATAGAAGTAGTGTGAAGGTGTAACAAAGTGATAATAGACAAAGTCACATGTACAAAAATCATACACTACCAAATAGGGGTCAATGTTCCCAACTATATACAAATCAATTAAAAATATATGAATAAACTCTAAGTACAATAGTTCACTAGGTAATCATGGCCTAAATATCCTTCACAAAGATCCATTGGGTGGATCACCTCCAAAAAACTGTCAGGTGGAAGCCCACATGCCACTCATCAAGCACCAAAATAGATTATTCACAACACTTGTGATCTTTATGTGTATATACCTTATGTTTGGGTGCCTTACCCATACCTAAATCGTGAATAAGGATATATTCATGCATCATGAGAGGGTCTCATATAGTATGTGTGTATGAAAACCTAGTTGGTGATCGACACCCCATCTTAAAAAAACTTTAATAAGATAATGTGTCTTCTTGAAACAATAAAAATCTATAGAAACAAGTAATTATACAATAGTACCGCAAAAAAATATTTAGATAATAATTTTCATTGGAATGTAACTCCCTACCTAGGAAGGATATATTCTTACATTTCATCTTCAAGCCTCATCTTGGAATTTGTGTTAGTAATCTGACCGTCCTCAAAAGGAGGCATATCCATGTACCTATCTTAAACATATAGATGTACTCATATGTGCCCCCAATTTTGGGTGAAAATGAATAAATAATTAAAGTACTCAATGAACCATACATGTGTAATTATTTTTTTGAGATAGTTATAGAAACATTACAACCCATCCCAGGTAATAGGGAAATGAGTATAATAAGTTGAGGCCCTATAATCTCATACCAAAACTGAATGGTTTTAGAGGGATTTCTAACATACTAAACACAACTAACGTAAAAATCCAAAACAACATCAGGATAATAATCTATATATATATTTGAAATGAAAAAAGAAAACAATAATAAGTATAAAATACATTACATAAGTTAATCCAACTTATCTAATCTTTTCACCATCGATTGTTCAAGATCATTGAGAACCAACTAAAATAATCCTTCCTTTGAGGTTATCCATAAATCTTTATCAGGTAATACCTCATTGAAAAACATAGTTTGTTGTAACCTTAATTAAATTTTGGATAGAACAATATTAAGGATATAATCATTTTTAGGAGTTTTAATTATCTCCACTACCCTAAAAGACGACTGAATTGATTTATGTATGCTGCATTGAACCAACATTTCAAACATATATTTATTTTACATTTCACCAAATATTATTATGTTTCAACTACATTTAAATTTTTGGATTAATCATTATAAATAATTTCTAAATTTTATAAATTTATTTTATGATTTTAAAATCCTCAAAACATCATTTAATGATGAAAATACATAATATAATAGCATTTTGAGTTGATTTAGCTTGATTCTTATGACATAGAAAATTAAAATAATCTCACGTAATAACTTCTATAGAATAGTTTCAAAAACCTTTCTTTGATGCAATAGAGCATATAACATGATGTTTCATAAACCAATATGATTCATTTAGTATACAAATTTATCAACCTCGCACTTATTCTAAAGCCTCATAGACTTAGATCACTTTCACCTTATGTCACATAACATTAAAAATATTATAAACCCATATCAAAAAATAATATTAGATACTTCCAAAATTCTATTTATAAAAGATATCATCAATTTACCATATATCACATAATATGATGTAACTTGTGAATATTCATCCAGATCTACTTCTGGATACTCTCAAAAAAACATTTAGGGTACTTGTAAAAGTTTCATTAATTTGATCCTTATTCACATGACCATAATATGTGACCCCCCAGGCCTTTGTATCATTAAAAAAAATTATGAATTCATAAATCCAAAAATGTAAGAATAGATAATGCTTTATTAAATCATCTGTGATACTCAGGCTACATATGGATTTAGTGTTATCTTTATTAATTATTTGTATCTTTATACGTGTGTCCACCGGTTCCATTGTTTGAAAGTATAAAATTTTTACATGATCGATTTTTTTAAATAAATCAAGTAAACATTGTAAACAGTGTATGTCAGTTTTATATAGCTTACTCATATGTTCTTTATTCTTTGAGTATAGATTGATGAGATCAATGAATACATTACATACCATTTAATATTTTGATTAGAAAATCACATCACCCTCATCTAGATTAAAAAGAAAATCATAAATAATCTCTTGGTATGACCATGAACTCCTTAGTCTATCTTAATCATGGCACCAAATTTAATACACTAATTATGAGGAGAAAAATCCAATCTTGGTTAATCATGATCAAGTGACATGAGAAACAACATACCTAAAAACCCTACAATTATCTAAACCTAAAGGAATTGTTAATAATGGTAAAAAAGTATCATTGTTTTCATGCTGGGTATCTCAAAATCCTTAAATATAGAGAAATACCAATATGAAACATGCAGCCATAATATACCAAAGACAAAGTGTATGATACTCAATGTCATATAAAATCAGACAAGGAATCCAATGTATAAAACTTATTTTCTGCCTCATGACAATATTTTGTATCTATATATGTAATACTACCATACTAATCGTAAAATTTCATCACAACCTATAACATTTTAGGATGTAAATTAGTAAGGGATGACTCAAATTTATACTTAGAGAGATGAATTATCATTTAAATTCATAAAATATATACATCCAACATGAAGGATGATGATATAGAGTCTATATATTGTATAATATTATAAATTTTATATCATGAAACACTTTTAAGAATATTAAAAAAATATAAAAAATTACTTTCTAATTATATCACATATGATAGATTTATAGATCATCCTCATGTTGGATTCACATTTAATATTTTTTTTAAAATCATCACATCTCAATGGAATTCCTGCTATATCTCTATGTGGCTATCCAATAAAATCCTTGTACTAAACCCCGTTAGTGAGTTATATCTATAATGTATGTCAGTTTGAATAACAAGGAGACTTAAGAATCATATTCCTAATGTTAATTTATTTGAATATATATTTTTTTCTCCATAACTTTACATATCAAATTTTATAATGTTAACAAATTATATCGTCTACTAAGAACTCTTTCTATGTTCATCATCATCACTATTATTTTAACCTTTACATTAATCATTACATTGAGACTATTTTATAAACTAATGTAACTATTTAGATTATTTATTTACCAACACATCCGAAACTCATATAGAATATAGAGTGATATTATCAAAATTATTTTAACTAAATATAATTCTTTACATTTCTATTTACCTCCATACCCTAAAATATTTTTCTATATTGTGTAATATTAACTTTAAATACATAATGAAATAATATGTTATCTTTTATCATTGTACTCTTAACCCAAAAAATACTCTCTATAGACTCTTATAAAAGATATTCCTTTAGAATATAATGATATGTCACATAAAATATTTTTTGTTTAGGAAATAAAAGTTATTTTTTTAGAGTGTGAATAATTAATAAATAAGCTGCTAACCACCATATCTTATATATTATTCTTTATGTGTGGATTAATTTTCTAATTTTTTCTTATTATTTAAAATATTACATTTATGGTGATGGAATCAGATTACTCAATTTTTAAAAAATATATTGGATAAAACCATTTTATCCTGGTTGAAATTCCTTTTCTATTTATCTTCTCTTAATGAATGTTACAGAATTTGATGAATAATAAACTAATGAATCTTTTTTGATGTATTGATAAAAAGTTTTTTATTTTTTATGATTAACATATTTTGAGGAATGTTTCTTTTAAATTGGAAAATAAGAGTTACAAGATGTTAAAAAAAATTTGTTATGAAGTTATAGAGATACAGAAAGTCATAAATTTCTATAGATGAAAAAAGTTCAAAAATATAGAAAGTCAAATATTTCAAGATATGTATAATGTCAGAAGTTGATAAAAGTTAAAAAGTTAAAAAGTTAGAAATTTAGGAATTAATGAATGAAAAAAGGTCATAATATTAGAATTTATAAGATTTAATGAAGTTTCTAAGGTGAATAAAAGTTATAATTCAGAAATTGAAGAAGGTTTTTGAGTATAATAAATGTTATAAAGTTTTCAAGTTATGAAATTTGATGCTATAAAGAAAGTAAAAAAGTTTATTTAACTTTATAAATAATATTTATTTCTAAATAAGATGATTCTATGATTATATTTCAAAGTTTCCAACATCATGATAAATCTCATGATACAATATAATGTTATTGATATACAATAAAAATTGAAACTAATGTTTTTTAATCAGACTGAATTTTTTAATCAGGCTGTAGATATTCTGAACCTTGTAACCTGGATTCGATGTCTACTTTATTATATTGTCATAAGATATAGGAAGTCACATCCCAATGGATAAAATAGTTTATTAGTCATGGTAAACTTGATATAAACATGAAATTTAAAATATATTTTAAAAATAAGATATATAAAGAATTTTTTTGTTATTGAAATTATTCCCATGTATTCGTTCATATTAATCAAAAAACAATTCCTAGTATCCTAAGGATTATAAAACAAAATAAAGTGTGTGTGATCAGATGATTAGTAATGGTAAGAATAAAATATAATATATGAATAAATAAGTGATAATAAATATAAAAATTTAAATAACTAAAACACATTCCATTTAATCATTAGCCTGAACATAATATGGATGGAATAAATGATGATCAAATAATTCTATATAAACAATCACATTTTCTTAAAACATAACCATGGATTTTATAACTAATATAATAATCACATGGAATATTAATATCTGAATTCATAATGATGGAATTCATAATGAATTACATCATAAAAATACTATCAAGGCCTCATGTAAATACTTATTACCGTCAAGTCCTCGTTCCATGATATTTTACCTATATGGGTAAGGCCTTAGCCAAATACCCAAGTAATTTGTCTCAGAATATATACTGATGCATTGAGGGGCTATTTAATTCAATGACCCTTCCATCACTTAATAATTCCATCGAATTATTAATATTAATGGGTGAGACATAATCAACATAAACATCATTATTGAAAAACTAACATAAAAAGTTTTAATAATTAACCAAATAAATAAACATAATCATAAACCATCCTGAGTGATATGGGGAATGGTAATAAAATTAGAGATCCCTAATAAAACAGATCACAAACCATTTTTATAATTGATAAGAATGGTATCAATACAACATATCTCTACCGTATAATAGTCACAATAAAGGTTTGAATTCTTTGATGAATAGAAAAACAAAAAAATGTTATTAATTTTTTTGAGGAAAATAATTTAAAAAAATATAAAAAAATAGTTTGAAAATAACCTTTGAAAATATGTAAAATAAATTTTAAAAAATTGAGTGGTTATTATGGTGAAAAATTACATTCAATCCATACACATTAAAACTAAGACTCACTTCACATTTTTGGTAAAATCCAAATAGGCCTTATTTTGAAAACGACAAAAGATTCATTCCAATTTTTTTTTTAAAAAAATAACACTAGGTAAAAAAATTATTTAATAAATCATTTGGAAGTGTTTTAAAACGTTTTTCAAAAAATTTTAGAAAACATATATTTTGATGAAAAATGATTTTCTACCAAAAAGAGAATTAATTTTATATTTTATTTATTTTTTTGATCAATAATTATAAGTAAAAATAGTATAAAAATGGAATTATTACTTGAAAAAGTTCATAAATAACCATATTAGAATAAAATATACTGAGTTTAAGATAAAAATACTTAATAATTTCTCCAAGGGAAACATAAAAAACAATCCTGAATAATGATGAGATTGTGAAATAAACCCTTACCGATTTGGTAACTATTGAATTATAATCCCCATAAAATAAATAAAAATCATATTAAACCATAAATACCATAAATATAAATTGATTCCTTATATTAAATATCAAAATATGTAGTATATACTCCACACAAATGAATAAGTGGTTAATATGGCATATGTCTTGTTGAAGTAAAATTGAGATGAGAAACCATTTATATGTGTCTAAACCTACTATCTAAAAAATATAGGATTAGTATATATATAATACATAAAAATAAACATTTATATCAAACCATATCTAATCCTATTATAACATTTTATCATCCATTTGTGAATAATAATTCATTATTTTTATTATTTCGGTGGTTAATTTCCTTGTTCTCTCATGCATATCTTATCTTGAAAGTACAAATTATTTTATATAATATATAGTTACATCATATCCAAAATTATGTTATTCTTATAAATATTATTTTTTTATTAAATTAATCATTATAACCATTATTAAAAATTGTACATAGAAAATGAATCACATCACTTTTTGGAGACGACTGACTGTACGTACGTATGAGTGAGAATACCATTACCTTGATGGGTGAAATGGTAAGAAATTTTATTATATATTAATTTTAAATAATTAATATAATTTCATATATATCATATATATTCATTGAAATTATCCTTATTACTTTCCATTTAAATCATAAGTGAAAAAATGATTCACATCGCTTTACAAGGTGATAACCCCTCGTACACATGAGCAACATTATTGTAATTTAAATGGATGAACAATTAAGAAGGTATATGTGATATTAAATTTAAATAAGCATAAATATTCCAAAAATATTATATATCTTGAGTAAAACCATCATTATATACAACCATGAGATGTATTGATGTAAAATAGTCTACATTAGTTTGCAAGGCAGTAGTCCTCCATCCACACGATTGACGATTTCATTTCCATTTAACAGAATTGGAGATGGATAAATATTATTCCATAAAAATAATAAAATCAAAGTATATAATATATAATGGTTTTATTATATTTTAATTGTTCATAAAAAATTTAATATTTTAAAATAATAAAGAAAAAAAGAGCTTAGTAAAGACAATTAACTTCCCTGAGTGAAACCTTATTTGGATCTCTTCATAAAGATCCTAGGGTTGGTAATTTTGGAAGAAAAGAATATATAATTTAGGTATAAGGATTTTTAGAGGGTTATTTTATGGTTTTTGTTGATATAAATGGATTTATAGGTGTGAATATGTGAGGGGAGTGAGTTCCAATTTATAAGTGGAGAAAATGAGCCTTATTGGAAATCTCTTAAATGATTCCAAAATGATAAACCCATTCAAAAAAAAAAGATTCAAAATGACCATAGATTAGGAATTGGGATGGTTAATGTTCAAATATTTCTATACAATACGATTTTGATAAATTATTATGTCATTTTTACACTTATCTTCTTTGTTTAACCGCTTAATAAACCCATTTTTAACTTTAACTGTGGTAACTAATGGCTTACTATTTTCACTATTAATTTTGTTAAAAACTATGTTGAACATATTAAATAATATAAATTATTCTGAATAAAAATATGGGATCCATTTTTTAAAAATTTAGTTTTCATAAGTGGAATAATTAAATTTAAAATTAAACTTGTAGACATGATGGATAAGAGGGGTTTCCTATGGAAAACTGTCAAAATTTTAGAAATTTTTTATATCAGAATTAAATATAAACTTGATTGAAATGAAATAAATTAGTTATATTTAACTATAAATGTACTAATCAAACATTAATACCAAATTAAAAAATAATTTTAACATTAAAGATAATTTAAACGAATAGGTAGTTTTCTAAAAAAATTAGTATTTTTCAGCATTTATCGAAAAATGATTTTTTAGAAAAATATAACAAAATCAACCTAAGATAATTTTTATATGATGATTTCAAATTTTTTTTTTATTAAATAAACATCCTAAAAATTTCAAAAATTAATTTTTAATTATGTGCACAAAGCGTGGCTATTTTACCTTTCAGATAAATACTATTTTTAGAATTTTTTTTTTGTTTTAAATGGTTCATATTTTACTTCTAATAATTAAATAACCATTGAATTTATTTTATTCATGTTCAAACCAAATAATATTTATAAATTTTTATTACTATTCACACCCTCCATCTTAGCGTTTATGATATAATGGTCATGTTTAAATAAGAAAATTTTAATAGGGTATCACATTTTGTTCAAACCTGATGTTTTATACATTGAGATTTATCATAGATATTGAATTAAAAATACATATGTAAATACGTCTTAGGGTTTTATATTCTCTTTTATGCATGTTGTTTCATGTCATGCACACTATCAAATATGATGCTCCTATTTTTAAAATTTAGGAGTGTTACATGGTTGGAATTTTGTAAATCGATAAGAATTTTATTATTAGAAGGAATATTGTAATTGTAGGAAATTTTTTTATTATATAAAGAAATTTTATGAATAGTATGATTGGATGGTCAAAGATGATGAACATTATGATCTAATAGAGAAAGTGTATGATCAATACAATCAGATAGAGAAAGTATATGAACAGTACCATTATAAAGAGAAAGAGGATGAATAGTGAAAGAAACTATAAAAAGTCATTGTTACAAGTTGAAAAATGAAAAAAATTTCAAAGTTGATTTTTCATGCTCTAAAAAGTTATAGTTTTCAGAATGTAAAAACATTCAGATTTAAAAAATTCAAAAAGTTTCATTTTTTAGAAACATGTTTTGATCTTAAAATTATTTAATCTCATGTAAGTAACAAATTGTAATTTTGTAAACACAATTTTTTTCTAGAAAAGTTTATTATTCTATATGTATGAAGTTTTAGTTTTCTAGATACACTTTTCTTCAGAAAGGTTCATTATTTAGAAAGTATAAAGTTTTAGTTTCTTGAACACACATTTTTTAAGAAAATATTATTTTTATGAATAGAAAATGATATAGTTTTATAAACATTAAATGTTATATATTTATAGATTTTCAAAATTTTAATATTCTGAACATACAATGTTTCAGTTTTCTGTACATAAGAATTTTAAGTATCAAATTACACAAAGTGGATATTTCAAAGATAGAATATGTTACTTAAATATATTTTTTAGAAAATTTAAATAATTATTGGTGATATAATTTTTTTTATAATCTTATAAAATATTCTATAATTATTTTGAATCATTTAGTAAAAATTGAGTTTTATGCGAGGGTTGAAATTTGAATTTTAGTGAGTAGGAAAATGAATTTGGTCTCCAACCTTTACTATTTTGGGATCATATATAAATAGATGGGTAAATGTGCATCTTACTTGAAACTATTAAAATATAAAAAAAATAGAAGTTATATATAGTTTGTATCAGGGTTAAATTCTAATCGAATTTGAGTTTTGTGATGAGGATTTTGGATAGAAGTTTTTAAATTCAAAAAAAAAATAGATTAGATTAATAGACATAGTGAAAAAATATAGAGTTTTCATGATTTTTTTGATCCAATCAGTTTTGTTAAGTAGGATAGAATAGAAATCTATATTAGGTGAATTTCTAGAAGTGGTGAATCCGATGAATATTACTATATGCAAGCACATTGGATTGAGAAATCAGATAGGGAAATCTGAAGGACATTCCATACAAACTTTTATATAGAAGAATTTCAAATGTTACATTTTTTTGTGGCTCAATTTTTTTAAGAAAAAGCTTCAAACTTATGAGAGTCATTATAATCATTACTATTGTGATATAAGAGGCGTCTAATGGTACTTGGATCAAAATTTTTATTTACTTCTTTGTAATATTAAATTTTTTTGGATCCATAAGAGTTACCATGAAAAGGGTGTAGGTTCCCACACTATATCCAAACCTTATAAATATTTTATTCCTAGATTAATTTCCTATATTTTCATGATTTTTAGTTTCTTATAAAAAATTATAACAAGGATATATCTATCAAGTTATAGAAGTTATGTTTCATAGATTTAATTTTTTTAAAATATAAACACTGATTCAACCCCCTCTTCTCATTGGTTCATCGACACATAGAAAATTTAATTAGAATCAGATCCATGTTCCCTTGTTTAATGCTTATTGTGGAAAATCTAAACTTAGTTAATAGTAGATGTCTTCTTAACTTCTATGAAAACAATTATTATGGGTCGAAAAATAGAATGATACCCTATTTTTTGTCTCTTGGCTTTGAGGTTATTGATACAATCACACTAGGTTTTCCACCACCTGAAAAAGATTCTTTTATGACTTTTTCTGAAAATAAAAACAATGAGCTTGATGGGAATTCTAGAAATTATATTTTAATTTCCTTATCATAAAATTAATTTATTAAGGTTTGGGTCAATAACATGTCTAAATAAACTTTCAATAATAACAAATTTATATTCAATGGAAACACCAATGTTATAAATCTATTAAAGAATAATTATAGATATCCGGATGAGATATTAAGAAACTATTGATGAATACTTAACTAGAGTTAATGAAGTTGTGTTTAACATCATAGGATTTAGATAAGTCATGGAAAATTTTACCATTATATGGAAACTCATTTGAAACTTCCCTCATAGAATTTATTGTAAAATTTCTACCTTGGATGATAAAGTTGATTTTTCTATTAATAAATTTCATAACTTTCTTATTTTGTATAAAATAATGAAGTATGTAATGTTTAAAAAAAATATCAATGATGAAATATATTTTTAATCAATGATATATTTGAAAATATAATATTTTGAGATTTTGAACGACTAGAAATTTGAATATAAATAATATGATGAAATGGAGGAAAATAACATGTCTCTCATTTTTAAAAACTATTATATAGTTAAATGAAATTATTGAAGAAAAGTTCCACTCAAATTTTTATAGTGTGGAGGAATTGAAAAGGTTTCTATGAATTTCCCCAAAATAAATTTTGATAATATGAAGAACATTATGAAAAAACATTAGTGAAAGAAGTTTAATTAGTCTTCTAAGGAAGATAATAAGTTCAATGGTTGAATGAAAAATTTCACTACAAATAAAATAAACATATTATGTAATAAAGTAGGATGTGATGGTTCCAAAAACAATTCATTAAAAGGTGAAATTTAAAAAATATTTTTGACCTTATTTTCAATATTTTATATGAATGAATATTTTTGAAACAACGATCAGAGAGGCGAGGAAAGTTACAAATAATATCAATTGGGTTCAAAAAAATTTAATTCTTGAGAAAAAACTAAACCAAATAAATAAATCATACTTATGAAGAAATTAATTAAAAAAGGTAATCAAGGAAAGAAATATGTCCTTAAAATGGAATATGAGTACATCCAAGAGATTTTTAACCTTAAACTAAATTTTCCTGAAATATGAATGATTTTGGAATAATTTATATGAATGTTTCGGACAAGGAATATGAAGTGGGTAAAAAAATTGAAACTTGTTGAGGTTAAAAATACCTTAATATAGATTGAATAAAATTTTATCAAGATTATGTAGGTAAACGATGAACCATTTCAAGCTAAATAAAAAAATCACTCCAAGAGTCAAGTGATATATTTTTCCACTAAAAGTATGTGTTCATCAGATTTTACAAACCTTTTAGGTGTTTAAAAAAATGTTGGTAAATAATGGATTGAAAAGGGATGGGATAAAGCTATCAAATAAATGAAATTGGAAAATAATATCTATATCAACATTTCCCAGTAATAGGTGGAAACAAATAAATAAAGAAGTTATAAACCTCAAGAAATATTTTTAGAGAAAAATGTTATTTATATAGAAAACAGAGATTCAGTGGTTATTATTATTGCTGTGGGATATTTTAGCACAAATATGGTAATTTTTGGACCAACATATCTCTACTAGGTAGTAGGTATGAAATGAGGGGGAGAAACAACTAATGGAATGTAAGTAACTTTCCAGTGACATAGGATGTTGGAAAACCAAAATATCAAGATTTATGAAAACTACCAATGAATAATATGTTTAGATTCTTGGTGGAAGATTGTAGAAGGTATCAACAACTAGGTCACATTGCTGAAGAAGTTTCAAGAACACTCCAATGACATGGAATATTTTCAAGAAAACAGATTGATGCAGGAAAAATGAAAGTTGTTGAAATAGATTTTGTTATCAAAAAAGATTTTTAATCAAGAAAAAGTAATAAACCATGAATTATTTGTAGTGGATATTCATCACATATGATAGGTGATTTAAATATCTTGTTAGATATAGAAACTCATAATATAGGTGTAGTAACTTTTTTCCATTTTAGTTCTTTAAAAATCATATGAATAAGAACTGTTGAGATTAAAGATGAGAAACTTAAATCTAAGGAATTTTAATATTTTTATAGACTCAAAAATAACTTACATAGTCTGTTATAACTTTGTGATGATAGAATAATAGTGATATTTAGTAAATATTCATGAATTATTAGAAGTGGGGAAGATGGTAATGTTTTTACTTAGGCAGGAAAGAACCATTAGAAATCTATTTCAGATTGGAGAAATTTGTAACTCCTATAAATTGTGTGCTAAAGATTATTTTTTTAGAATAATAGAATTATACATCTAGGAAAAAAATTATAAACAAACATTCCAAAGAAGATTTTGTTATTAACTTACTACCGGGAAATGTTCAGATTCTTTAGAAGAGATATAGAGAGATAAATGGGTGTGTATATAATGAAGTTGAGATCTAAAAATGGAAAAGAGTTCACACATAATTATTTTTAATATTTTCTAAATAATCATGGAATCAAACACTAATATAGTGCCATTCACGCCAAAAAATGGATTAGTAGAAATAAAAAATACAATTATCGTTGAAATGGGAAGAAGTATGTTACCATAATACAAACATTCAATGTTCTACTCTACTGAATCTATTAGTACTATTATAAATTTATAAAAAATATTTTTATATCAATAGAATCCAAAATAAATCCTTATGAAAGTTGTTATAATAATAAATTTTTTTAAAACTATTTCAAAGTCATTGAAAGTCCCTGTTTACTAAAGATGAACAATTTGGATCTTGGAAAATTTGATGAAAAAATCACGGAAGGAATTTTCAATGGAAATTTTACCAATATTTGAAGTTAAAAATTTTAGAATAAACATTTAAAAATTTTTGTGGATTCCTATGATGTGAAAGTATTTTAAAATATAACTTCATTAACAATGGTTATTGAAAATGATCTGAGAGGAAACTTGAAGGACTCCAACATGGATAACAAAAGTGACGATGAAAGTGAGCCAAAAAAGGTAAATGATTTTTCAAAAGAATCATGTAATGAGGAAAGTGAATCTAAAAGTAAAACTCCATGATATTTTTCCCTTCAAAATAGTTGGAATGTGATAAAACTATTATAAATTATAAATCTTTAGTTCAGACTAGAAGAATGTTTATATTAGAAAATCAAACATCACTTATGTCATAAAATGCACCAAAATAAATTTTAGATGCTGTTGAACACAATGAATGTGTAAAATAAATTAATGAATATTTAGAAAAAAAACAATTTTTTTTAACATTTTAACTTGTTTCATGTAGAGTAGGAAAGAACATTGTTTGATAGAATTGGTTTAAATAAATAAGACGAATAAACATGGAAACTTTTTGATGGACAGCGATCATCTTGTTTGTAAAGGTTATTAAATAGAGTAATATTTGGATTTTAAAGGAACGTTTTTGTCTGTTACATGATTGTAAACTATGAGAGTGTTCTTAGATATGGTTTCAAATCATTGTTATAATGTTTATCAGATGTATTTAAAGTCATATTTATTATATAAGTATATTTACGAAGAAGTTTACATTGATAATCCTTGTAGATTCATACTTAAAAAAAGAAGAAAAAGGTCTATAAGATGAATAAAGCCTTATATGGGTTGAATCAAGAACCATAGTCATGGTATTCTAAACATGATAATTTGTAGAAGAATGTTAACATTTCTAAAGGAAAAGATGATAGTAACTTATATGTAAAATATGTGAACGTAGGTACTCTCATTTTCATCATTCATATTGACAATATAATTTTTGAAGGAGACAAGGAAATATATTATGAAGAATTAATGGAGTAAATGAAGTGAAAATTTGTGATGTCAATTCTCAGATAATTGACCTTATTACAAGGTTTACAAGTGAAATAGAGGGAAAAATACATCTTTTTATTATAAGAAAAGTATTCTATAGATTTAATACAAAATTTTGGCATAAAAGATTATATGAATGTTTCTACTCATATTTAATTTGGGTTGAAGCTGAGTAAATATGATGTTGGGAAAATTGGGAATCATAATTATTTTATAATGTTGATTGGAAGCTTACTATATCTTACAACCTGAATGCCTAACATCATATAGGTTATTAATTTATATTCCAAATGTCAAAGTGATATGAAGGAATCCTAAACATTAGTAGTAAAAGGTACCCTATGTTATGTCAAAGGAATATATTCATATGGATTGTTTTGTAAAAGAAGCTTTCATATTAAATTTATTGTTTATACTCATGCTAATTGGTTTGGTGATTGAAATAATAGATAATAAACTCCAAGAGAAAAACTTTTCTTTTGAGAATGTTGTGTGCACTGGCATAGTAAGAAATAGAGTTTAGTGACTTTTAACATAATATAATAAGAATATGTTGCTACCAAAATTTCTTAAACACAAATTATTTGGATTAAAGTACAACTAGAAGATATGAAATTGAAAGTTTAAACACCATTGAAAATTCTTTGTGATAATCAAAGTGATATTAATATTTCAAAAAAATAATTTACCATATTCAAGATCATATAATAATGATATTATGTATCATTTCATTAAGGATAATTCTTCTAGTAGATATGTGATGCTAGAGTATATTTATAAAAAATATAAAATAAGTATTTTTTTAAAAGCTGTACTGAGGGAGTGTTTTGAATTGTTGAGTCTGAAACTTTATTTTTATCCTCAACTAAAAAATTTCAAAACATATTAAGGAGGCCCCCACTATGATTTGGATTATATTGAAAAAGGGGGAGAGTAAGTATCATCCTTGTAAAAAGTTTTTACATTTCCTTATATAATGAATCTAAATATGTAGTCACTATAGAATGAGTGTTTAAAAAAAGTGATATTGAAATATTATGAGTGGAGAACTTGTAAAGAAAGTCAATAAATTAAAATATAGGGAGAGTTTATCTAAACAATTAAACAAATTTTTGTGTCACTGAGGGATGAAATTACTTCAACAACATTACTTTATCCAGTATTATGGTGTTAGGAAACTATCCTTTGAGAAATACTATGTTTTGATAAATGTTTAAAAATTATTTTTACTAAAAAAATGTGTCATGAGAAAGTCTGAGTGATAAAAAATTATGTGTATTAAATTTTTTTAATGAATTCTATAAGGAAATCCAAAGGGGGAGATTTAAGCTCCTTTTTGATGTATTTCTGAAAAAGTTTTGTATTTTTTTACTACTATTTTTTGTTAAATAATGTTTTTTCCTTTCCAGAAAAGAATAATTTATAGAAGTTAAGAAAAATTTATTATAAAGATATGGAGATGTTGAAAGTCAGAATTTTCTACAGACGAATAAAGTCAAAAAATTCATAAATTCAAAAAGTTCTGGATATATACAAATTTAAAAGTATGAAAAATATTATAATTCCGAAAATATAGAAATTTAGAAGTTACTGAATGATAAAAAGTTATAAAATTTGAAATTCTGGAGGATAAAAAACATTCATAGGTGAAGAAAATTGATAAAATCTAGATTTTAAGAAGGTTGATGAGGTGAAAAAAGGATATAATGTTAGGAATTTAAGAAAGTTACTAAGATGAAGAAAGTAATAATGTCCAGAATGAAAAAGTTTACTTATTTTTGTTAATAACCTTTCTTAGTAAATCAGATGATGCTAAGGGCCTTTCAATGTTTACAAAATCATGATGAGGGTCATGTATAAGTTGAATTTCATTGAAAAGAATAAAAATTAAAAATAAAGTTTTGTAATTAGCTGAATTTTTTAACTAGAAGGAGATTTTTAATCAGATAGAATTTGGTAATTAGAAAGACTTTTGTAATTGGAAAGACTTGTAATCAGATATTGAAAGCTGATGAATTGTAATATTAAATGGAAAAGCTGATAAATTCTATGATCAGGTAGAGAAAGCGTATGAACAATATGATCAGATGGAGAAAGCATATAAATAATACCATTGGATAGAGAAAGTGGATGAACAATGAAAATATCTATAAAAATTCCTCTTTACAATTTGACTTTTATGAATTTTTAATGTTGATTTATAAATTTGTATTAATCTAAGGTCTCATGAAGATACAAAGTTTTATATTTAATTATGTGAAAATTCATATATTTATAAACATAGAATGTTAGAGTTTTATAGACACACTTTTGTCTAGAAAAGTTAATTCTTCTTTAAGTATAAAGTTGTTGTTTCCTTAACGTGCATCTTATTGTAACAGTTGATTATTTTGTAAGTATGAAGTTATATTTTTCTAGACACAATTTATGTCATAATATTTGATTCTTCTGGAAGTATGAAGTTTCAGTTTTCAAAACACACATTTTTTTTCATAAAAGTTGATTTTTTAGAAACGTAAAAACATTTAGTTTTATAAAAATAAAAAGACACATTTTTCTATATTTACAATGTTTTATTTTTTTTAACATTTAAATTTTCAATTTTTTGGAAGTACAATGTTGATGTTATAAATTCAAAGTTTCAAGCTGTACTATGTTTATGTCCGAAATATAGAAGATTTCATTAATACTGAAAGAAAATTAAAATAATTTTTGGTGTTGATAATTTTGAAAAAAACATCCATAATATTATATAAGTAATTATAAGTGTTTATTGTAAATTTATTTTAGTGGGAGTGTTGAAATTTGAATTTTTGTTACTGAGAATCAGAATTTATTTTCCCACCTTAACTATTATGGGAGAACCTATAAACTATAAGGGAAAAAGTACATTGTTCTTGAAACTATTCATATGTAAAAAAATATAAGTGCTGTAGAGTTTGGTTCAGAGTGATTTTATAGCTGAATTTAAGTTTCATGTTGAAGGATTCTGGATAGAAGTTAAAAAATAGAGTATCAAATAGAAATTCAGTTCATATTACTGGAGATAGTGTAATAGATAGTGTTTATGTTCATAAAGTTTGTGAGACAATGAGTTTTATTAGGTCAAACTAAAAATAATTTCACATCAGGCACAATTTCAGAAGTAGTGAATTAGTTGGAGATCACCAAATGTAGACACATTGGGAAAACACTTACCAGATGGAGAAAGTAGACATAATTTCTGAATAAACATTCCTAGATCAGAATTCAAAATGTTACATTTTTCTATCACTCACGTTTTTTAAGAACTTTTTTTTAAACTAATGGGATTTAATATAATCATACATGTTAGGAGATAGAATGGGTTTAATGAGAATTGGCTCAAAATATTTAACCACTTCTTTTTAATAGGGATTTTTCATGGACCCATGAGAGTGGCCATTTCTAAGATATTGCTTCTCACACTAAGGGTGAACCATATAAATCTTACATGCCTTATTTAATTTTATAAATTTTCATGCTTCTGAGTTTATTATTAAAAATTTATAAGGAATATAACACTAATTTTTTTAAGGGTTAAGGTTCATAAATTTGATTATTTTTAAAATAAAACCTCTACTATAGCCCCCCTCCTCATTGATTTATTGCTAATTAGGATATTTAATAAACCAAGTGAAAAAAAACTCATGTCATGTTATCCATAACCACTGTTTGTTTAACAAGAAAATTTCTTTAGTATTTAAGAGAAATGAAAATTCATACCTTATATTTAGAATCATATGTGATTAATAATATTCATTTGTCTAAAAATCCATTATTTAGAAACCCTTTTCTTCCTCATGATTTAACAACCCCTTTCTTCATCATATGAATAAAAAATACAAGCTGTATCAATTATTTCCTTCATTTTGAACTCATGTGTTCTCATTACATTTTTAAATTATACATTTGGTATCATATACCCTTAAATTTATAATAATTGATTTAAATAACATTTATTCATAAAATGTAACTTAAATGGATTTTGTAAACCCATTATGGTATACTAGACATTTAGATCTCATGTGGAAAAAATATCCTTCCTCCATAAAATTCCCAACATGTTAAAATGATCAAAGACATGTATTAGAAAAATTCAATCTTATCTTTATAGATTAAAATTTTAACCTTTATTAAAGTCTATAAAAATCTAACACCTATACGTCACATGTCATGCTCATCTATCCTTAATAATTTTATAAAAAGGATAAATATTTATTAAACCCATTAACATTATCATAACATTTCCAACATTGATTAAAAAATGAATTCCATGTCCATCTTATGCTATCGAGGGTGCCTTTAGTCTCACCCAGTTGGTGAAAAACTCGATCATATTAAGTATGTGAGTGGGTATGAATATATTTTTTCCCAAATTACATTTAATTACATTTAAACCTTAAATAAACCTTTCTATACACCTCAAATCATATATATTCTATTTTGTAACTACTTTAGTAGTTGAATTCTTAGGAAGGATATATATTTACATACAAAATTTTCCTTTCATAATAAGAAATATTAAATTTATATAGAAATCGAAGAAGTTTATTATATTAATATCCTTAATTATTTAAGAATAATATAAAATTTAGGTTGGATAATTTTGATTCCATAAATCTATTTCCAAATTTGTTATTATATGAGTATCTTGTTTTATATCTCTTTTATAAGTATATTTATTAATCATTCTCCTACTTAAATGATGAACTGTTTTAAATCCAATCATATCAATTAGTGGACCAAGATCCATATTCAATAAGAAATTATATTGTTATGAATTTTATCTAACCAAATAGTTATTTATGTAGGTAATTATCTTAATCATCTCATATATGACTATGTGATAGTTTATAAGACCACTACTTTTCCTAACCCATCAAATTGATTCACTCAACCTTAATCCTCAGGTATCCTAATACTATTAGTGTATCTTGGATAAGTTAATCCTGAAAAATGAAGCCTAATCCAATTAGTGTCACCCTTCAATTTTTCCTTACATTAGATAATCTAGGGTCTCCTAATTATGAAATGAACAACCTGGTTTGATGATCAGGGTCTGGATCACTATTCATTTTATAAGAAATTTAACACATAGTGTATATATTTTTTAAATGTGATTTATTATTTAACCAGATTATATCATGTATTATGTTTACATATATGAATAATTTAAATTATTTATTTTTTAATCCTATTTCTTCCCACAAACCATTATTCTCAAACCATATTGGTGTGTGACTCTTTATACAACTTCTAATTTGTGTTCCCAACCTAAATAAAATCCCAACTAAATTTATACAGATCCAAATTGATCCCAGGAATAATTACATAAAATTCTATAATTTAAAGTTTTATTATCTTAATAAATTAAAAATACTCACATGAGTAAGCTTGGAGTGATAAGTATCTAATCCCTACTTATTTGGAAAACGAATATACCTATAGGATAGTGAATATTCCTACCCAAAGTTCATATATCTAGGGATACTATACTCATGATTGAATTTTATTTCATCATAATTTTGACACCAAATATTTATAAATATATAATCAAATTATTGAATTAGGTTCGTAATCTAATAACAAGATAAATTCACCATATAAGGAAACTAAATCAATTTTCATACCTAGAATGAAATCCCATAGATGCATGTGTGATAATTTATATAAAGATATGAAAATTGTCACTTTTTAATGACATTATTTATAATAAATATTTAATTATTCTCATTCCCATTATCCTTTAGTTTTAGAGTTTTAGATAATTTTTAAAAACCCTTATAGAAAAATAATCCATACTTTTCCTACCAAATATATTTTTTTTTGTTAATCTAAAATCTTTAATTAATATACCTACTCGATTCAAGGTAAAAAAAATAACAAATAAAATTCATATTTATAATAATTAATAATCATCCTTAATACCTATAAAAATAATTTGAAAACATGGGATGCATACCAAAATATTAGTGAAGAGTATAAAAGGAAGAGAACAATTATTAGGATATTAAAATTCATGAAATTCTTTGAAATGGGTTTTTAACATATAACATTGGGATTGTATAAAAATTATTTTAATATATAAAACAAGATCATTTTATAAAAATTATTTGTTAAATAGAACTCATAATCAAGTAAAATTAAATGATATTTTTTTTAAAATTTTCATTGAGAGAACAAAAAAACTTATGAAAGTATTAAATCTTTCAAAAGAATAGCCTTTATTTATAATACATTCCTTTACCTTTTAAAAGACAAAAAACATTCCTTTGGTCTTAAAAAATTTTATGATTAAAATAAATTCAAATATATCCATTAAAAGTAATTGTAAAAATAGAAAAATTAAGAATTATTCTTCTGACATCATATTAGTTATCACACATTCCATAGAATAATTTATCCAATTAATTCCATCACCATTATAGAATAAATTATCCAAATAATTCCAAAATCATTAGAGAATAAATATCCTAGTTAATTCCAACATTATTTATCTAGAGAATAAGTCATTACCCAATGAATTAGATGTCTATATTTCAGGATTTCCCATATTTTTCTATAATGAATTCTCAATTAATTTGAGAAAACATTTTTATGATTTTAGTTATTATCATAAAACTCATTTAATCTTCCTTTTTGATCCAATAACATCATATTTTTAATAAATCCTAAAAAATACTATTTCCATGAAACCATGAAGAAAAAAATTTCTCGGAAACTAATTATTTGGAAAATAAGAGAAATAATTTAATCAAAAAACTGTATATTTTGAGAGAAAACATGCCCCTTAAATTTTTAATAAATTTAATTTTAAAGGAAATAATTTTAAAATAATAAGAGTAAAATTTAGTTTGGAAAAATGATTAAAAATTAAAAATAAAAATTCAATGATAAAACTGAAGAAAAACTTAGGAAAATTAGATCATGTGGGAAACATATAAAAACATATTTCATTTACACTTTTGAAAGGAATAAAATACAATATACAATGAACCATACATAAAATGTTTAAAATAAATTTATTTCACACTTTGTAAAGAATGTTAGAATAAATATTCAATGAACTTTAGAAATAAAAAAGGTATATATAAATAAATTTATAAAACAAAATAACTAATATGACCATGGAGGATAAAGATTGACAAATGAAAAATTAGATTAGGTCGGATCCTCTTATAAGTTTTATTAATAATTATCATACTATTTAATATTAAAAATAAGTTAATAACATAAATACAATCTATTATTCATATTTATCACTATCTAAAACCATTTATAATAATATTTTTCCCATTTATATCATGGTAAAATTTTTATGATAAAAATTATTAATTTTCTTATCTTGTGCAAGCACTGAGTAAAAATTTGAATAATTAGACTTTTATATTGTTATAAAATTACTAAATATACATAAAAATAATTTTTTAGTCATTATTTTTATCCTTTAAGTCCCAAATTTCCTTATGCACTCTAAAATATTATCACAATGACCCTAATTTTAACTTTCTAATGCTTCGTAAGGACTACGTTAGCTCCAATAAATTTTTTTTATATTTATATTGAAATAAAAATTAACTTATATTATTTGAATATTATTTATATGAAGATTTTATTATATCTTAATTTATGTTATATTATATAGGTTTCATAAATCATTATGTAATATTTATATTATGATGATGACATAAAATAAATGGTATACTTAAAAATAGTACTTTTAACAATTAAATAAAAACCCATCTTGTTCAAAAAAATACTAAAATTTAAGCTTAATATAATTTCAACATACTAATACCAAAAAAAATTCCATTATATTGAATTAAAATACTAAAATTTATGAAATTAATTATATGAAAAACAATTTATTCATAATAAAAAAGTATTTCTCAAATGAAAAATCATATTCTCATTTCATACTTTGATAAATTATTTATATAAATATCAATATAAATAAATATAATTAATATATATATATTTATATATAAAATATTCAATAATAAAATAATTATATAAATAAATAATAATAAGAAATAATTTTAAGAAATCATATTTAACCCTTAAATAAAACACATTTTCTAAGATATAGTAAACATAATAATTTTAAATGAATAATGATAAAATATTTTGAATATATATGATATTTTGTGACATGGAATATATATATATATATTAAAAAATAAATATTTCTTGAATAAATAGAAATTTTGAGTATTAATATTAATCAAAAATATAACAATTTTATTATTTAAAAATACATGGGTTATCTCATTCTCAATCTTAATTAAATTTAATATTCACAATTTTATCTTTGTTAAAAAACTAATAAAAATAACATTACAAATCACTATTCAAGCATTTAAATCTTTTATCATTTAAATATGATTTGGTGTTTCGTCCCAAAACAATTCATTTCTATATTGAAAAATAATCCCTTACCAACCTGGATCAAAAAATGGGTTCAAAATAAAAATATAAGTTAATTGTTATCCGAATAATTCACACCATTATTAGTATCCCCAAAATCTATTGTCCCATCTATCCCAATAATAATGGGTTTGTAATGTGAAATAATACATTAATTTTTTTTAAAATTTTATTTCAATGGATGAATGAGGACTTCAATGACAATAATTTTCAAAATCAACCCAATAATTTAAACTTTACAGGAAATAATGGTAATGAAAATAATTATGGAGGGAAAGAAAAAAATCAATATAAGTGATAAAAAACAAATTTTAGGATTTTGAAATGGTTTTAAGGAATCCCATATTGATAGAAGAAATATATAATTTTCTTTTTTATAGGAATAATGTGAAATATTAATGGTTTTATCTTCCAAAATAAGAAGATAAACATTTTTATTAATAAATAACATGGTTATTGAGAAAAATAGTCAATAAAGAGGTGTAAAGTTATTTATAACAATGAATTTTTTTAGAAATGTGAAGTTTATAAAAAAAGAATAAAATGACAAGAAAATATAATATTCTTAGAGAAAAATAGAAGATATTGTTTAATAAATAGAATGGATGAAAAAACTAGTCATAATAGAACTTGATCAATGAATAAATATTATGAGTCATTAAAATTTGAATGGGTCAAGAAGAACATTTATGACATTGATAATTTATACCAAAGTTAATGAAATAGAGAACCCAAAGTTTAATTTTAAATACATTGAATCATATGTAGATTATTATAACAGAAATAAATAGATAAGTATTTACAAAATCTAAATTGGTGAATAATATGGAATATGAGTCGAGGAATTATAATTGAGATAAGGAAACCCTTAGGGACATCATAATTTATAAAGTAAGAATCACTTGAAAAAATATAATGGTAAATAAATTGAAATCGAAAAAACTAGGAAGTGAAATATAATAAAATTATTGGATATATAAAACCTACATAGATTAAAATATTCAATAAACAGAGTATATAACTCAATGGAAGAATATTAAGTCAATAAAACCCTTTCAAAAAAACATGGCTTGTGAACTTTTTATCCATAAGAGGGGAAATGAGATTATCAATTTATTACATATGAATGTAAAATAGAAATTTATTCCTTTAGAGATATTTCATTTGAGACATAGAATGTAAAAATAGAATAAAAATACATAAAAATAATAGATATTTGAATGTAAACACTAAAAATCAAGAAATAATTGACAAAATTTCTTCCCAAAAAAAACAAAAACCTTTTTTCAAAAAAATAATCGAACTCCAATAATCATAAAAAAATAAACCTTAATAATTTATAAACCCAAAATAGATTAATATTTTAAAAAATTATATTAAATCACCATCACATAAATTCTTAATAAAAATAACTGAAACCTTATTTCTAAATTTATAAAATCAAATATTACCCAATAATTTCCTAGATTCACCTTAATCATTTAATGTTTCAAAATATGTAGTTAATTAATTAGATGATAAATTTAATCTCCTTTACACCAAATAAATTTTCAATAATCAGTGTTATAAATATTTAACAACTAATATTCTAAAAATAAAATAATGTTTGTCTCAAATAAACATGATTACCTCAAAAAAAATCATATACCAATCCTAATGATCATCTATACATTAAATTTTTATTCTCCCTAAAACACAATAACATCTCCAAAAATATAATTAACCATCTTAAAATATAATCACATAAGATATCCTAAGGGTTTATATTCTTTTGAATTTATGATCACCTATAAGCATATTAACCCATGCTCGTATTTACAACCTTTTAATTATCTTCAACTAATAACATCCCAACCTCTAAATTTTTATAATCCCTTCTTTTATACCAATTTAAAAGAAATGAACATGATCAATATATCATAAAACTATTTATAGAAAATATTAAATTCTTATAATATTTTAGTTTTATAGTTTTAGTGAATTAGGAAAAACCCTTAATAACAAAACACAGAGTATTCATACAAATTAAACCTTATAATAAAAAATTTGACTTCATAACCAATCCCACCCATTCTTAATAACAATAAAAAACATGTGAATAAATGAAATTAGAAGATAAATGTTATTAAGGGGTATAAATGAAAGAAAAATCCTATTACGTCATTTAAATAACTAAAATTTGTTTAAAAAGTATTTATATTAAAAATATATGTTTGGGATTGTAATAATTTAATTCCTTATATATAAACATTTTTTACTAAATGGTTTCATAAATCAAATTCATAGTCAATCATAATGTAGAAAAATGATTTTGAATTTTCCCTATGAAAACATAAAAACTTATGAAAAAAGTAAATATTTAAAAGGGTAGAAAATTTCCTTCAAATAAAAGTTCTTACATTCGAAAATATAGAAAAACATAACTTTGATCATAAAATCGATTTATTATTCAATAAAATCCAACTATTTCACGTAAAACTCATTGAAATAATAGAAAAATCATGAAGCCTTCTTAGGAAATCATATTTTTTGTCAGCTATTCAATGAAATAATTTATCCAGTTAATTCCAACATCATTATAGAATATCTTACCAACAGAATTCTAATGTTGATATGGAATAATTTATCCAACTAATCTTGAAATAATTTATATAGAGAATAAATCATTGGCTAATTCATTATAGAGTAATATACCAAGCTCATACATCTTTCATATATAATTGGCATGTTTCATAATTTGGGAAAACATATTTAAGATTTCATATATCATTATAATACTCATTTAAACTTCTTTTCAATCCATACACACCAAATTTTTAAATCAACTAAAAACATATGTTATTTTAATGAAACCATATAGAAAGAGATGTATTAGAAACTGCTTTTTGGTAAATTAAAGGAAACAATTTAATATTAAAAAATACTATATTTCGTTATAAATTATAAAAATTAAATATTTAATAAAATTTATTTCAATAAAAATAAATTATACAACAATAAGAATAAAATTTACATTGTAAAACCATGAAAATATTTAAATGAAGATTCATAGAGAATCCTAAAGAAAATTATTTGAAAATGACATCATATAGTAAATTTTTTGAAATACATTCCCTTAAAACGTTAGAAAATAAAGTTCAAAAAATAGAAAATTACATATATGGAAAATATTAAAAAAATGCTTTTATATGTCATAAAAAAGAAAAAAAATATAAAATAACAATAAGAAATCATAAAAGTATATGTAAATAAATTTATAGGACAAAATAAATAATATGAGTTTGGATTATAAAGATAATTGACTAAAAAAATGTTATTAAGTTATCTCTAGTTACAATTGTTTTTAGTAAAATTGTGAAATAAAGGTAGGTGAAATGGTATGAAAACATATTAATAAAAGAAATAACTATATTTTAATAAAATAAATGGGATTTTGTAGGTAATTAGAAAATATTTGTTATAAATAAGAATTTAGACATAGACAATCATGATATTAAAGTGATTTTGAAAAAACAAATCATGCCAAAGATTATAAAATTTGAGGTAATATTATATCAAGGAAAATTCTATGTGAAATATATGTAACACTATGGAAAACAAGTGTAAATACATTAAAAGAAAACCAAGGGATAAAATGAACATAATATTAGAAAAAAATAAATGAAAAAAGGATATAACTCAATGAATTGAAATTGAGTTATAAATACACATACCAAGTGCCATGACTTGCCTCACAAACCCACTAACCTACTAGATCGTTTAATCACCTTATTTAGATTGATTCTTTGTCATTATTAATTTTTGAATAACCTCCATCATATTAGGTCTTAAGCCTTATAAATTATTGAACCACCTCTTTTATATTGAGTCATATAACTCCTTTAGATTGAACAAGTGATGTTTTTTAGAAAAGTTATAATGAGTCCCCTTTTATAGGATATATAGGATAAAATTTCCATAAATATTCAATCATTAAGGGTTAATAATGTAATTTTAATATTGAAGTTAGTTTATAAATTAATTATTGATTATTTTATTTCCAATTAAAATATAACTTCTCTCATTTGGATTTTTAAAAAGACCACTTTATGGTGGAGTGGGAATCATACAAGAAATCCAAGTTACAAATAGATCAAAAAACTCATTGAGAAATTAGTTGCCACAATCCATGAAAATTATAAAGTAAAAATGGATACCTTCACAATATTCTATACTTCAATCATAATATCATCATATACTAAGATTGAAAATCCACCACTATGTTCTTGATACAAATAAAAAACCTGAAACAAATAATATCAAAGCCAACCATTATTGAATAGTCTGCAACAAACACAACTACAAATCAGATGTAGTTGATGAAATGAAAAAAATTACAAGCTATGATTGATTACAAGAGTAAATAAATATTTTAGTCTCTCTATTTCAATCTCATAATATCAAATATAAGGTTGACCTCAATGTAATGTTCAACTATAGTAGTAATAAATTCTATGAAATCCATAAATTATTCATAAAAGACCCACAAATATAGTTTCTCAAGGGTGAAATAAAAAAAATTTAAACCATTATTGAGTGTTAATTTTAAATACCTTGAGAAGTTGTAGCTATCATATATTTGCTTTAACCTCAAGCGATATGATGATAATATTTTTCCTTTATTTGATATATCCATCATATGTTTCCTTTATAATGTTTTTGAAAATGTTTATCATGATTTATAATAAATATAGTGGGACTTTGAATCATATCATGTTTTTTTTCAAGTTGCGCCTCCAAATTATTATTTTTGTTTTAGAGTTCCTTTTTAACCACTTTTTAGTACTCATTCAGAACCTCAAATTTATAGGGTTCTATATTTTTAGTCTCTTCTAGTCCCCTATCATGATAGGGGAGTCCCTGGTTTTCCTCTAATATAGAAATAAAGAATCTGGGACCAGATTTAAAAACCAATCTTTCTCTATTAACAGTCTATTGTATATTCTTTTTCTCTATCAATTATATATACCCTATACAGAATGAGCCTCTATGAACCTTATAGTCGTTAATTTTCCTCACTAATCTAATTGAAATTATCTTAATAAAAAAGTAGTAATATTTTCATTAGTTTATTTTCTCCATTTTTGGATAAAATATTCCTTAGAATAAATTTTATTCTTTATACAATTTTTTATACCTAAGTGAAGGTTATCACCAGCCTTTCTATACTCCTCACATTATGAAGGATCATAGTTTTTAATGGTACCTTAACATTCATCATAGGATACATTTATATATGCTTCAATACCATCATATAAAAGTACAACCTCAATGGTATCAAATCACTCAAGGTTACTCTTCCACTTTTTTTCTATATACTGTCACCCCTTAGATTATTTATTCCTTATCGAATATTAAATTAACTTTTTGAATAAATTTAGTAGCTTGACACCAAATTCCCACTTCTGGGACACATCAACACTATCCATTTGTATTGAGTTTACTTTGGGAAATCCTTATACTGATGTATAAATATTTATTTCACACACTTTAACAGAAGATAAGGGTTTACATTTTTATTATTACTTTATAAATTATTTTTAACAATAAATACCCATTAAAGTAATTTTTAGGGATGTTCTAACAATATGAATTTAAAAATATATATATTTCCACGGAATTTACATTTAAACAATTAAATAATTCCCAACCTATCATATTTATCCCTAAACATGTAACGACCAGACCCCAGCTACCCAAAGTTGGTGCATTACTTCGTAACATTGGCATGATCACAAAAGATCAAGTCTCAAAAGACCGATTAGTTTAGTAGCCTTGGAAACACTAGATACATTCATAAATGTTACATTACATCATAAAGTGAAAAATCACAATAACATAGTCTCCATAGTCGACACTCATATCCTCTTCTGACTATCCCTACAGGTCATTCATAAAATACTTCTTCACATCATGGAAAATAGTAAAACATTGAAAGGGGTGAGCTCAGATGCTCAGTAAGGATAACACTATTGCAGAAGCTTTTGTAAATAAACATAAACATTTAAGGGAATGTATAACTAAAAAAAATCCTTTTTAAACATTAACTTCAGCATAATATGGCCAAAATAAAATTAAATAATTCCATTTACTTACTCACATGGATATTCTACTAGTCGAATAGTCACATGCAATGTTAATAACCACTTTCATAATGATGGAATGCATAATACCAGACTATCATAACCATGTATCCAAGGCCTCATGCCAAGACCAAAAATAAGATTTTGTCTAGGCCTCGTGCCAAGACACTAGTTTGTCTCATGAGACCAACCAATTCATCGAGGAGATATAGCGGGCTCCACCCGTCACTTATTAAGTCCAATGAATTCCTCATATGAATAGGTTTAAACATATCATAAACCATAACATAATCCTATCACATACAACATGAATAAAGGAAACATAACATTTCCACATTTCAATCACAAGATATCAATATAACACATTGATATAATAAAAACACTTTCAAAACCATTTTCAATACAAAAATAAAAGAATGTTAAGACTTTGTATTTTGTTTTCATTAAAAAACGTTATGGCTTGTAGAGGAAGCCAAACTCAAATAATGGTCACAGCGGAGGAGAAGTCATTGTCGCCGCATATGTATGGAAAGAAAAACATTCCCTTTTTGTCATTTAGTAAAATGCTTCGTATAAAAAAGATTCTTTTTGAATAAACATAAAAGTCAAATGGGTTTATACACCGTATAAAAGAAAGTTGTGTATAAAACAAAATATGCCTCAATGAAAGGAGATTGAGACGAAGACCCTTACAAAGATCATTTTTTTAAATAAAGTAGATCTATTATGTGTATTCACTATAAGTAAACATAAATAAAGTACAAATACAAGATATGACATAATAATATCATGACATAATTTGAAAGTAGGAGATTAACCCAAAGAATGGAAATTGGGTTAAGAAATTCCCTTACCTCGTGTCCGACTTGACTCGAACGCTCTTTAACCTCCTGAATAATAAACTAGAGATAATTTATAATTTATTAAGAACCTTTTTCACGTTTTTTATTCCTTTTATATCACTTATTACCATGTTATTAACATTATGTAGTTATTTAAGTTAATAACAGTCTTTTTGTCGATCTTTGGTACTTGACTCAAAAATAAACTTCTTATAATTACAAGTTGTTCATGTGGTGATATATACATTATATCCAGAATTATATTCATGATATAGATATCATATATCTCATATATATCCAGTATATACATGCATTTATAATATTCCATAACGTTTAGAGGTAAGAAATGTAATGCACTGTTCATGGAGACGGTAAGCCGTACGTACGCATGAGCGCTAATTTCATTTCTATTTCGTATTTAATGAAATCATAATGATATAAATGTATATTATAATTCCAGTATAATTTCATATATAATATCATTTACTCCATCCTTTATACATCCCACATATGGGATTAAAGATTCAAATCACTTTGAGGGGGCGTTAGTCCGCACTTCCTAAAATGAAATTATCGCGTTTACCCATAATGGAAATCATAAAGTATGACATAAATGAGAAATACAGAAGCATAAGGAAAACATAAACATAATATATATATCATATATGAAAATAGTGTCATCAAAATGACCACCATTAGAGGTGTTAAAAGAATATTGAACAATCATCGTTTCGTGAGGTAGTATTTCGCCACCCACAGAAACAGTATGATATTTAACCATTAGACGAAGGTGTTTGTAAGTGTAAACCAAATACTTATCATAACAAAATCCTAGTATATTTTAGATACTGGTGTTGTTACAAAATAAAGGAATAAAAAGATTTTAGGGGTTGGAGAAGAAAAATAAAACAAAACAACATTAGAGAAGACATTACCTTAAAATCGAGTAACTCTTTTTGATTTGAGCCAAAGGCTTCCTTGGGAAGACTTATTCCCAAAGTGAGGCTTCTAAGAGTAAGGTAGGGAAGTTGAGAGAGTATTTGGGCAGAGGTTGGCCGAACCAAAAGGCTTTTAATATGTGAGTAAGGTGGTAGTGGTGGGGGCCTTTTATAAGAGGAGAGAAGGGGCACTCTTGGAAAGATTGAAATGTTACATTATTATGAAATGATTTTTCAGATTCTAAAGGTCAAAAACTTATATATTTCTAGGATAAGGTGATAAGGGTTAGAAATATAATCATCAAATATGTTTTTGACAAGTTTATGTCTTAGAGTTTACATTATCTTTTCATTTTATTTAAATCGTTAATTAATGAGGTAATCACTGCATCATCATGGTGTCATAAATAATTTAATTTATTTAATGTCTAAAAATTATAAAAAAAAAATATCATGATGTAGAAAATATTTTTAGATTTATAATGAATATTTAGAGTCAAAAATATTACATGTATAACCCCATTTAAAAATTGTTTTAGTAAAACAACTCATGTTTGTGACATTTTTATTTTAACTTTAAATAAAACGTTTTTAATGTCATTTTCCTACCAAAGTGGCTCCATAGGGTCCCCAAGTTGACCCATGGATTGAATGTTTCAGCCATGACTCATAAAATAGGGGTAGGACAAGTGTAAAGGTATTTTCATATTTTTATAATATCATTTTTACATTAAATTTCTCTAATTACCTTTAATCACGATTAACTAAACTTAAAAGTTACGATTCACCAAAAAATTATTTTAATACCATTAAACCAAATTTTACTTCCTAATGACAACCATGTATGTCGGATTTTTGAAATTCAAATCACAGATGTAGTAATGTTTCATTTAAACAAAAAATCAGTTTTTTTAACTACCACTTAGTGGTTTCACTATTCATAAACAATTTAAGTTTTTTAGAACAATGCCAAAATTTCACCCTAAGCTATAATTGATATTCCGAGTTCAAAAATGATTCCTATTTTACAAAATTCCAAACATATAATTTTCATTTAATAATTATATAATTAATTCCCGTTTTCATAAAAAATATCGTGTTTTTAAGAAATAATATATATCAAAAGATTGACAATTGTTTATGTCCAATTTCAATGTGAAATTAATTCTAATGACCACCATTGGATAAAATTGTAAAAATATATTCTAATTATAATTTAAAACCACTAAATAGTATAATTTATCACTATAAATTATTTTTATTAAAAAAAGTTGTTTTAGGTATTTTTTACTACTCATAAACAAAATTGGAAGTCCTCAGAAAGTTACAAAAAATTCAACTTAGAATAATTTCGATATTAAGAATAAAAAAATGAAGTCCATTTTGAAATATAAAATATATATAATTTCAAAAAGTGGTTATTACTATTCATAACGACTACTTTGATTAGTTGCGATGTGTTAGAACTCGAAGTTGCGTACAATTCAAGCTATTTCATTCTTGAATGAGAAGTGTATCATGGAAGCTCGGGGTGTTACATTCTTCCCTCCTTCAATAAATTGCATCCTCACAATTTGAAATTTTTCTTTGAAAATAAAAGGTTGAAAATAAAAAATACCATTGTAAAAAACCCCCATCTGAAATAAGGTTAATAAAAATATAACTTTAAATGATAGAAAGATAAGTACAAAGGTCACCCGAGATAGCCCATACTAGGATTCTATGAAAATATGGATATGGAAGAAAAACAAACCATCAAGGTCTGATGGAGAGTCATAGAAAACTGGATTAGGAGAAAGTTAACCATACGAAAATCATAAACATGTAACTGGTTAAATAGTCATTGAATCCCCAGTTGGAAAAGTTAACCGAAAACGTTTTTGTTTTAAGTTAATTTTTATAAAGTTGAGGAATTTATTTAGGAGATTTACTAAGAACGTAAGGGAATATACATACTTTTCATGTAGACTTTCATTCTTTAATAATTTTTTACCACAAACCCATCTTTCACTTTAAAGGTAATAGAACTCAAAAATATTCTATTTATCCTTAGTGTATAAGGTTCCAAATATTAACACATACCATTTAGATTGGTAAAACAATTTTGTAATAACTATGGACTACATGTAGGCTAGTGGTAGGTAATAAAGGCCTGTCACACTATGGTTGTGGGTTCGATTCCTGCAGATTTGTCTGACACGATGGGTTATTCCCCACCCTACAGGTTGTCCTTTTCCTAAAACTATAGTATTATAATATTCCAAAAATAATCTTCAGAAATGTTTTAAACATAAACAATATTATCCATGGTTCAACTTAATCCATTCCAGCCTTTATAGTTATCCAAAATACCTCTGTCCAGACATTCTCTACAAGGTCTCTAAATTCAAAAATCAATTGTATCATCAGATTCCCCAAACAAAGTAAAGTTTATCTTATTTTCACATACTAAAAATATTATTACCTTCATCATATTAAATCCTTAATGAAAATAACAAGTAATGCAGTATAATCCTTATATATATATATATCACATTATCCTTATAACCAGAATATAATCCTTGAGTCCAAAAGCACCAATACATTAATTATTCTGCTTCAACTGTAGTAACAACATAAGATTGTCCATGATCCCTTGGCCTTTTCCGAGGTAAGTTTCCCTGACTCTTAGGACATTCATTTTCATAATGCCCCATTTCCCTACAATTGTAGCATTCAACATTGATAGCCTCTCTCTTTCCCTTGCAATCACGAGCCTGGTGACCTTTTTCTCCACATTTATAACAAACTCCCATTCCTTTTACGCAGGTACCGGGGTGATTCTTCCCACAATTATCACATTATGGAAAATCCTTCTTTCCTTCTTTCCCTTTATCTATCACTTGTTCCACCATTATCTTCTTCTCTTTCTTTAATTTATTATCATAAGATTTAAAGAATTCCTTTTCTGTCTTGATAGCACATGAGACAATATATTCGTATGACGAGAAGGATTGTGAGACTAAGGCTCGACGGAGAAACGGTTTTAACCCATCAAAGAAACGATCAATATTACTTCTTGGGTTACTTATATAATCTGATGCATGCCTCACTAACAGTGTAAAGTTAGACTCATACATTGCGACATTCTCATCCTCCTTCTGCCTTAGACTCAGAATTTGTCATTCCACATCTTCTTGATGGTCATGTGGAATGTATTTTTCTAAGAAAAGATCTTTTATCTCTCTCCATTCCATATTTGATACTTGTTCATCTTCATTTGTGTTTTGAATCAGCGACCACCATTGATCGGCATCTCCAGTGAGTCGGTAGACTGCCATGACAACCTTCTCCCTTTCGCTACTCCCCAAGGCGTGGAATATTTTTTCTAAGGAGTTTATCCATTGCTCAGCTACTAATGGATTTGTACCCCCATTAAATGTTGGTGGTCGTTTCCCCATGAAGCAGTCTGACATTGATCCTCCACGTTGCAGATCAGGGTGCTCCATACGAGTAATGTTATTATTCATAACTTGAGTGAGTTGTCCCAGTATGGTAATAAGTTGATCAGCACCAGTTGTATCTCACGATCCAAAATAATTATCTTGAGCAGGAGGGCAATCCCTACACGGAGTGCGTGCATTGATATGGTTTCCATTCCTTCCACTAGGCACCATTTCTAAACAATGGCATAAACTAGATTAGTTTATGAATCAAAAATACATAATTCCATAATTGTAAAATACTTAGCATTATTTGAACTATTTATGGATATAATCCATAAAAATTGTTTTCCTTGAGGAATTATATACACATAACCCTTCATTGTGGTTTGTAAAGAAAATGAGAATTATCCTAAGCATATCCCCTGGGAGTGTCGTAACCAAGAGTGCAGCAAGGCCCATTGTCGTGCACCAGTTCTCGTTCAAGTGTAGCTCAAAGCGGTGATTTCGGGTTTTACCCCAAGG
The DNA here is from genome assembly GCA_963277665.1 of Viscum album. Lineage (NCBI taxonomy): Eukaryota > Viridiplantae > Streptophyta > Magnoliopsida > Santalales > Viscaceae > Viscum > Viscum album. Next base: position 1,538,239,256 of record OY728135.1, on the reverse strand, counting down.
TACATCTATGACAGAGCCACCTCTACCTACTCGTATCCAGACAGGGATTTGTTGCTCGGAAAACTCACAAAATATCTATAATACGAAAATTCTAGGAAGTTCTTCTATACTAATCCTCAAAGTCTATCTTTAGGATATGTGCTCTAATCAGAGTTTATCTAAATATAGCTTCCAAGGATAGTAATAACCTCCCTCTGATACCAAATGTAACTCCCTGACCCCAGCTACCTAGAGTCGGTGCATTACTTCGTAACATTGGCATGATCACAAAAGATCAAGTCTCGAAAGACCTATTAGTTTAGTAGCCTTGGAAACACTAGATACATTCATAAATGTTACATTATATCATAAAGTGAAAAATCACAATAACATAGTCTCCATAGTCCACACTCATATCCTCTTCTGACTATCCCAGCAGGTCATTCATAAAATACTTCTTCACATCCTGGAAAAAATTAAAACATTGAAAGGGGTGAGCTCAAATGCTCAGTAAGGATAACAATATTATGGAAGCTTTCGTAAATAAACATTAACCTTTAAAGAAATGTAAAACTAAAACAAAAGCCTTTTTAAACTTTAACTTCAGCATAATATGGCCCAAATAAAATTAAATAATGCCATTTACTTACTCACATGGATATTCTACTAGTTGAATAATCACATGCAATATCAATAACCACTTTCATAATGATGGAATGCATAATTCCAGACTATCATAACCACGTAGCCAAGGCCTCTTGCCAAGACCACAAATAAGATTTTGTCAAGGCCTCGTGCCAAGACACTATTTTTTCTCATGAGACCTACTAATGCATCAAGGAGCTGTAGTGGGATCCTCCTGTCACTTATTAAGTCTAATGCATTCCTCATATGAATAGGTTTAAACATATCATGAACCACAACATAATCGTATCACATAAAACATGCATAAAGGAAACATAAAATTTCCACATTTCAATCAAAACATATCAATACAACACATTGATATAATAAAAAATCTTTCAAAACCATTTTCAATACCAAAATAAAAGAAAGTTAAAACATTGTATTTATTTTTTATTAAAAAAACGTTATTGCTTGTAGAGAAAGCCGAAACTCAAATAATGGTCACGGCGGCGGAGAAGTCGTTGTCTCCCCATATGTATGGAAAGAAAAACATTACCTTTTTTTCATTTAGTAAAACACTTCGTATAAAAAAGATTCCATTTGAATAAACGTAAAAGTCAAAGGGGTTTATACATTGTATAAAAGAATGTTGTGTATAAAACAAAATATTCCGAAATAATTGGAGATTGAGATGAAGACCCTTACAAAGATAATTTTTTTAAATAAAGTAGATCTATTATGTTTATTCACTATAAGTACAAATAAATAAATTACAAATACAAGATAGTACATAATAATATCATGACATAATTTGAATGTAGGAGATTAACCCAAAGAATGGAAATTGGGTTAAGAAATTCCCTTACCTCGTGTCCGACTTGACTCGACCGCTGTTTATCCTCCTGAATAATAAACTAGAGTCAATTTATAATTTCATAAGAACCTTTTTCAAGTTTTTTATTCCTTTTATATCACTTATTACCATGTTATGAACATTATGTAATTATTTAAGTTAATAACGGTCGTTTTGTCAATCTTTGGTACTTGAGTCAAAAATAAACTTCTTATAATTACAAGTTGTTCATGTGGTAATATATCCATTATATAAAGAATTATATTCATGATATATATATCATATATCTCATATATATATAGTATATACATGCATTTATAATATTCCATAACGTTTAGAGGTAAGAAATGAAATGCACCGTTCATGGAGACGGTAAGCCGTACGTACGCATGAATGCTACTTTCATTTCTATTTCGTATTTAATGAAATAATAATGATATAAAGGTATATTATAATTCCAGTATAATATCATATATAATATCATTTACTCCATCCTTTATACATCCCACATTTGGGATTAACGATTCAAATCACTTTGTGGGGGCGGTAGTCCGCACTTCCTAAAATGAAATTATCGCGTTTACCCATAATGGAAATCGTAAAGTATGACATAAATGAGAAATAAAGAAGCATACAGAAAACCTAAACATAATATATATATCATATATGAAAATAGTGTCATCCAAATGGCCACCATTAGAGGTGTTAAAAGAATATTGAACAATCATCGTTTCGTGAGGCAGTATTTTGCCACCCACAGAAACAGTATGTTCTTTAACCATTAGACGAAGGTGTGTGTAAGTGTAAAAAAAATACATATCATAAAGACATCCTAGTATATTGTAGATACTGTTGTTGTTACAAAAGAAAGGAATAAAAATATTTTAGGGGTTGGAGAAGCAAAATAAAACAAAACAACATTAGAGAAGACATTACCTTAAAATCGGGTAACTCTTTTTGATTTGAACCAAAGGCTTCCTTGTAAAGACTAATGCCCAAATTGAGGCTTCTAAGAGTAAGGGAGGGAAGTTTAGAGAGTTTTTTGGCAGAGGATGGCCGAGCCAAATGGCTTTGAATGTGTGAGTAAGGTGGTAGTGGTGGGGGCCTTTTATAAGAGGAGAGAAGGAGCACTCTTGGAAAGATTGAAATGTTACATTATTATGAATGCTTTTTCGGATTATAAAGGTCCCACACTTATATATTTCGAGGATACGGTGATAAGGGTTCGAAATCTACTCATACAATAGGTTTTTGACAAGTGTAAGTCTTAGGTTTTACATTATATTTTCATTTTTTTTAAATCGTTAATTAATGAGGAAATCGATGCATCATCATGGTGTCATAAATAATTTAAATTATTTAATGTATAAAAATTATAAACAAACTATCATGATGTAGGAAATCTTTTTAGCTTTCTAATAAATATTTAGAGTCAAAATTTGACTTGTATAACCCCATTTAAAAATTGTTTTAGTAAAACAACTCATGTTTGTGACATTTTTATTTTAACTATAAATAAAAAGTTTTTAATGTCATTTTCCTACCAAAGTGGCTCCATGGGGTCCCCAAGTTGACCCATGGATTTTTTTGTTCGTCCATGACTCATAAAATAGGGTTAGGATAAGTGTAAAGGTATTTTCATATTTTTATAATATCATTTTTACCTTAAATTTCACTAATTACCTTTAATCGCGAGTAATTAAACTTAAAAGTTACTATTCACCAAAAAATTATTTTAATCCCATTGAACCACATTTTACTTTCTAATGACAACCATGTATGTTGGATTTTTGAAATTAAAATCACAGAAGTGGTAATGTTTCATTTAAACGAAAAATCATTTTTTAACTACCACTTAGTGGTTTCACTATTCATAAAAAATTGATGTTTTTCAGAACAATGCCAAAATTTCACCCTAAGATATAATTGATATTCCAAATTCAAAAATGATGTCTATTTTACAAAATTCCAATCATATAAGTTGCATTAATTAATTTTATAATTAATTCCCGATGTCACAACAAATAGCGTGTTTTTAAGAAACAATATATATCAAAAGATTGACAATTGTTTATTTCCAATTTCAAAGTGAAATTAATTCTAATGACCACCATTAGATAAAATGGTAAAAATATATTCTAATTATACTTTAAAACCACTAAATAGTATAATTTATCACTATAAATTATTTTTATTAAAAAACGTTGTTTTAAGTATTTTCACTATTCATAAAAAAATTTGGAAGTTCTCAGAAAATTACAAAAAATTCAACTTAGGATAATTTCGATATTACAAATAAAAAAATGAAGTCCATTTTGAAATATAAAATATATATAATTTCAAAAAGTGAGTATTATTATTCTTAACGGTTACTTTGATTAGTTGCGGTGTGTTATAACTCGAAGTTGCATACAATGCAAGCCATTGCATTATTGAATGAGAAGCGTATCATGGAAGCACGGGGTGTTAGAAAACATCTTTAGAGAATCCAATTTATCTAAATATTATAACTTTTAATAATTTGATTTTCTGTTTTTTATTGCTTTCACAAGCGATGCATCAAAAACCACATATGTTTTTTGAAAGAGAATATTATTACTTAATTTTAAAAATAATTTAATAATATAAATATATTTTATTATTCATTAATATAATTATATAAAATATTTCATAATAATATTTATTCACCTTTATATTATGATAACATTTTTAAGATAATTATTTTTCCTTATATTACTTTTTGGTAGAACTAAATAAAAACATATATAATTATATTGTTATTTATTTATACAATTCAAAATATATAAAAAAATAGTTTGTTATTCATAAATTTTATCCTTCAAGTCAAGTGTATCCTTATCCCATCTTAAATATTATCTAAAAAACCCCAATCTAGACTTTTGCAATATTGTGCAGGCACTCCCTGAGCATCAATAAATATTTCCATATTTATCTTAACATATAATTGAATAATTTTTCTATGATATTTTTAATATATAAATATATAATATAAATTCCATAAGTATCATAAATCTTTATATCATATTCATATCTTGTTGATTATATAAAATATATGATATCCAAAAAAAATATTTTCTAAAAATTCACAAAAAAGTTATTTTTTCAGAAAAATCCAAAACAGTCACCTTAAGATAATTTCACATTGTGGATAATAAATAAAATTATATTTTATCAAATTAAAATTCTAATATCTAGAAATATAATCACATTTGAAAATAATTTATTTATAATTATGATTATTCTTTTCTTAAATGAAAAACCTTATTCTTGTTTCATACCTGGATAAAATTATTTATTTAAATATCAATATAAATCCATATAATTAACATTTGTATCCATTTAGAAAATATATAATAATTTAATAATTATTTAAATATACCTAAATTAGAAATTAGTTATGAGAACATATTGAACCATTCAATATAACATCTTTTCTAATATAAAATAATCATAACAATTTTAAATGAATAATGATAATATAATTTGATTAAGTAACACCTTTTCTAAAATAGAAGATATATATATATATATACAGGCATTATAAAATATTTTTTTGTTGAATAAATATAAATTTATAACAAGAACATTAATTAAATATTAAAATAGTATATTATTTGAAAATACTTGGCTTGTTGTAGTTTAGAAGTATGTAAACTTATTAAACTAATCCATACAATACAATTCATAATGTGGAATGTTTAATCTATGCGTAAAGTAATAAAAAAAATATATATTTAATCATGTGATAAAAAATTATGAAAAAGTTATGAAAATTATAAATACTTTATAATATAGGAACAATAGATGTTGAAAAATTCACTTTTATCCAATATGTAAATTTAATATTATCATATAAATGGGATTAAAATAAACTCTTTCATATTATATAGTATTATATATTTTTATAATTTTTTTATTATCAAATAATAAAAATGATATTTTTATATAAACTATTTACATAAATTAAATACATCATGTTGAATTTTATTTAAACCACTAATCACATCATCCAAAACTATATTTGGAATGGATTAAATTTTTTTTAAAATAATTTCTTAACATAAAAAATTTATATTCATACTTCTGAATAATTCATAAATAAATATAAACACTTTAATGTTTGTTTTAAATTTATAAATATATAATGAATTATACAGTGATGTAAACCCACATTAAACCTAGATCAAATATATGAGAACATTATTGGATCAGTTTAAATTCCCCTATTAGATCCTATGTGGGATTAGAGGTCCTAATCCCATGAATGTTTTTGGGAATTTTAATAAATATTTTAATTTTCCATAAAATTGTATCCAAAATGGAATTTACCAAGAATATTTTCCATGTCATTGATTCCCTATTAAATTCCATGATCCTTGATAATTTTGATGTCCATTTTAAAAAACCATGATATATTTAGCTATGGTTATACAATGACTACGTGTAATTTGGAATGCCATTTATAGTACTATTTAAGCTTAATATCTATACTCCAAAAGAATAAATCTAAATAAGATTAAATATAAACAACATGAAAATAAATATATATAATTTTAAATATATAATATATATGAATAAATATCATATAGCATTCAGAAGTCCAAAAGTTCTAGGTCTATATTGTTGCTAGTCCTCACAATGGAGTTAAACTATAGCAAAGAAGCCCCTCCTAACAATGATGTGTAAAATATTCTTATGATTATATGTTTTCAATTATTTTTCATCAATGCTTGTGAAACCCATTTTCCTTACACTATAATGTGGTCTATTGGTTTTATGAACCAAAAAACCCATTTCCAAAAGGAACATACCTTAGTATTGAATTATGAAGAAAAAATGGGATTTTTATTCATAAATGACTAGGAAAAAGAAAAAATTGATTTTATAGTATCTTCATCCATTCAAAATTCAAACCAAACATGGATATATTGGCTCTAATATCACTGAAGGGGTTCCCTCACAAGGATGCATCTAATATGATATCCAAATAAACCTATAAAAGCACTCAATTACCCCAAAAATGTAGAATATGAAACTATTTACATCAATAATATAAGCCCTGGGTAGAATGACACAATGTTTCACTACTCTTGCATGAGAGTTCTTAAGAATTGGAAAACCCAATTCCCTTTTATCTGATAAAAATAAAGGGTTTCAATGGGGTGTCGAATATCCAAAACACAACAAAAGTACACGTCCAAAAAATCCAAAATATCAGAATCTATATATATATTTGAATTAAATAAAATGAATAATTATAAGTATTACATACCTTACTATAATTGATTGGAACATTCAAATAATTTCATAATAGTTCAATCAAGGTCAGTTGGAATCAACAAAAAGACTCATTCCTTTAGTTATATCCACATATCATGGGAATCACATAATGTGTTAGAAATACTTCTCTATACACCATGATCAACTAGAACCTTGATTAATAGTGGTAGATAATTAAAGAAGGGATAGAATTATCTTAACTAGTTTTAATGATTTGCACCAGTAATAAAGTGGATTAAACCAATTTATATAGGTCTAAAAGAACTAAATCTTTTTCCATATATTGATTATACATTTCACAAAATATTACAACATTTCAACTTCCTTAAAATGTTTTGTTTTATTCCCATAATGGATTTTTAACAATTAAATATTAATTCTATTTGTTTAAACTCCTCGAAAAATCATTTTATGATAATAACCTGAATATGATATATTTTGGAGATGATTTAGGTTGATTACCATTACATTAAAAAATTCAGCAATTCCACACAAGAACTAACCTTCCATAATGTGACAGACTATTTTATGGTGCACTCTAGGATACCCCACTAATTGGCCAAAACCCCCTGGCCATGGTGGTTCCTTTAGTGAAAATATCCATCATATCCATCAAATTCATCTATTGATATAACGAGTGATGGACCAAAACCCATCATAGGGAAGAAAACTATACACTATTAAGGGGTACCTTTATACGATCATATAAAAACAATACATACACACATCAAAATTACAATATAAATGATAAATTAGATATAATTTTTTTTGATATTATATATTTTCATGACCTTAAATGTTTTGAAAATTCATTTAATATAATTACGGATAGAATATATCAAGAAGAAATTAACCATTCTTAATTATAGTAATTAAATAAATCATTGGACATACTATCCAATTAAAAAAGGTATGAAATACCAAAACCCAAAACATAGCATGGCATGGGAATAGAATATCATAATATAAAGAGGAATAATAATACATATAAATATTTAAGCTGAATTTATTTATTTAAAACCTTGGTTTAATTATGTTCATATGAATCTAGACCATTTCCAGGATTTCTCTCTTTGATTAGGAGATGGGGAAGGGGTATTTTTATCTATTAAATAATAGATTAATCTCCTTATGTTTTAGATAATATGATAAAATCTCAACATAAATTTAGAAACCAACCTAAGAAAAAAATATGATTATGGATTAGTTCATTCCTAACATGAAACATGACATTTTAGAAGAGTATAATGGAAATTCCTTTATATTTTAAATTATCACCCTCGGTAGCCACCATGTAAAAATAATATTTATGTGGGAGAAATATTTCACCATTACTGAGGAATAGAAGTTGATATTTATACTCACATATGAGAAAACATAAGAAAAAATGTCAAATAAAAAATCCACAACCTTACATTTATATAAGAAGTATTTTGAGAACACATGAACCCACTTGAATCAAGATGGAAGAAAAAGAATCTTATGTGATCTTATAGGAGTTTTAATGAGAAAAAGGGTAAGAAAAGAGGAATATAGGTAAAATACCAAGCTTCCCAAAAAAGGATTAATTTATAACATGAAGTGAAAAAATTCCATTTATTAAGGGATTTTTTCCTATATTCATATCGAATAACCATTGGGATGACATCAAGTACCCATTGGTTTAAACATAATAACCCATAACCTGTATGTTCTCAATGACTGCTCGATACCAAGCCACTGGGTACCCGGGGATTACAAAACCTCACCCTAATCTCTTTTGCCTCCAACTCCCCTAAAAAATATTAAACCCTCCCTAACCCCTACTAAAATATAAATAACACATAATTAAAATAAAATAATAATAAATTAAGTTTAATTACCTATCTAAAAAGTTAAGATATTTGAAAACTCCCGACCATTGGGTTTCTCATCCCAGATAAGCTTCAACTGATTTTATGAGGGAAAAAATTTATCCATTTACATCTCATATCAGATTCCTAATCCAAATTATCATTTTAAATTTGGCCACAATTATATTTAACTAGAATTAGATGAATAACCCTTCCCCATAACACCTTATAACTTTTTTTTGATTATATATAGTATTATCTTTATAAGAAACATAACCCTCAAGCTTAACATAATTATACTGAAGAACATGAGAAGGGATAGAAATAAAATTTTCCTTTGGGACAAATAAAATATATTATTCATAGTCTTGAATTGGGGAGGTATTTTAAGATGATAATAAACCAATATAACTTGAGAAAATATCTCAAAATACCCAATATACCTAAGAGAAAACTCCCCATATTTTTCCATGCATCTGTGACCGAATCATGGTGAAATATGAAGGGTGATATGGTCACCCACCTCAAATTTCAAGGGTCATATACAATAATATATAAAATAATTCTACCATATTTTAGTAGTTATTATCAATTTTTTTAATAATATTCACTTATTTAGTTTTCTCCTAGATGATACTAGGTCTGATCACAAGCAGTTATCCTATATCTATCTAGTATATGGGAGAATGAATTGGTCACCTGTATAAAGCCTCGAATTTAATAATATGAATAAAAGACTAAAAACTATTATCATTGGATAACTACACTAGAGATAGATAATTCTCCCATGAACCAATTAATTATATGATAACAAACTAAAGCACATCAGCTATAATGTGTTTCGACTGACCATCAGTCTTTTCATGGAAAGAAGTGCTCAAATTTACCAAAAAAACCCAATCCATGTTGTATTCCTTTATAGAATCCAGAATTGAATCTAGGTTTCATGTAACAGATGATACTCAATGGGACTTCCTGTAATTTCTTAACATCATTGACAGTGGATCTCTCTGATCTAGTCAACTGAATATGTTTCTTCAATTAATAATATATGTAATGTTTTAGTAAAAGATTCCACAATCGCCCATACCACATTGTGACCACTTAGGGTTCTCGGAAGGATAATTATAAAGTATATAATGATTTCATACAATTCACACAACATCAATGGAAATGGATAAATATTTCCCTGTAGTTGTTAGTGTTTCATCTTCACCTTTTTGCTGGTAAAAAATTTGTAAACAAATCCCAATATATCATTTATCATATCAGGACACCAGAATTTGTGATGAACATCACAATATAACATTTAGATCTTGGAATTTATAGACCATTGGAAAATATTGCATGATTTTTTTACCATTTTCCTCATCCTGGTAGGTAAAACCCATTTACAGTGGATAAGAATTAAATATGTTGTGTCTTAGAACCAACCATTAAGAATCACCCCACCATCAAGCCTCTCTCAAATGATAAGATAATATGAATTTGAAACATGTGATTCCATCACCTATTTCAAAATAAAAAATGTGAGGTTGATATGGAATAACTTAATACCAGCATGATCTTAGAGGACATCTTGGTTGATATCATCTAGAAGAAACATCATCATTCAATTATCTTTTCCTCCCATCACTTTTTATTGGTAAACTTTTCGACTAAGATTCTCAACAACAAAATTTCCATTAATAGGAGTGTATTGGATATCAAAATCATATGAATATATGTAATCCACCAAATTAAATTTTGAAGGATTTTATCCCTTAAAGAAAAGATATATATTATACTTTTGTATTTTTTAAACACCATAAATTTGTCACTGTATATTTAGTTCCTCCAAAACATTATATCATAGACAACAAAAACGTATTCCGGATCATTTATAGGGTATTTTAATTCTCAAGGATATATTTTTATCGAAATATAATCCCCAAAAAATAGTCCTTCATAATAATAAATTTGTGGACAACTGAAGAAGAATCAAAATGTAACTCAAATCCCTCGCCTGATCGAAGTGAAATGGGGGAAAGCACCGAGGTCAACCAATTATAATTTTTTTGATGTAATGAATCACACTGGTCTCTCTAGATAATATTACCTCCTCTTATGGTTAAGGGTATCATAAGGTTCATGATCATAGAAATGTCCCCAATAAATATATGATAACATTCTATGAGCCTATATAAACTCGAAACCACAAATTCATTTGTTGGAACATTATAAGCCATCGAAAACTCTACCATGTCCGGATCAATGAAAAATGTCACTTTAGAAACAAAATGTATAAGGAAATTGAACTCTATAATCCATAAGGAACATGTTTGTCGGAGTTGATACTCAAGAGGGGGGTGAATTGAGCTCCAATTAAAATTTCTGTTTTAAAATCTTTTACCAAATTCCCTCAATTTAAAATAAAAATTGAATTGTAGTGAATTTTAAATAAAGAAAACATTCAGCTAGGTTCCCAAGGGATTGATTAATTCCCAGTTAATCTAATCAGAGGATCAGATTAGATTTTAAAACTAACTTACCGATTCACAAATAATGAAAACACTTGTTAATTCAATTATCAGAGTAACATTAAAAAAGAGTTTAGGTTTTAAAGCACTTGGCAGTGGAATAAAAGGTTTTAGATAAAACAAAATAAATCACAGCAGATATGACCAAGAGGTTTAGTCTCAAGCCGAGACTTAGTCCTCTCAACAATTTATATAAATTGGATCCACACCCTGGATCAGGGTTCACAACAGTTTACAACTGTACAGGTCAAATACCTCTACCACAATTCTACGTGGGAAACAAAACAACAGCAAATACAGCAGTCCAGGTCACACACGACCTCTACCACTATCCATAGTGGGAAATAGAAAATTTAAGGAGTTTGAATGAGGATTTATAGATCCTCTAGTTAAGGTTCGGGATATAGTGTGTGTGTAAATTAAAACAGATGGTACACACTGTTCGCAATGTAAATAATAAATCACTGAGTAAGATATAGAGTTTAGAATGGCTCTAGTGATTGCAGTGTAGCTCTGGACTTCTTCAAATTTGATCTGAAGTGGTTCTGAGTCCTCTTCTGGTTATTTTCTGAAAAACAGAGTGTCGTCTGCTTGAAATACAAGTTCATAGATAGTGAAAATGTAGTCTATGAAGTTCTTCAAAATCCATGTGAATGTTATGAACTCTTCTTGAGTATGCTTGAGTGTGTATGAGCTTCTGTGTCTTCTTGGTCATGCATGAATGAGCTCTTCTTTCGTATTGTGCTTGTATATTCCTCATTTATTTCACATGTGTGTCTCACTCCATGTCTTTTCAACAATAGGGACTTCTTGTATTTATGGCATGAGCTCCGGCAAAAGAAATGATTTCTTTTTACAGGTACGAGGTTCAGTTTCCTGACATCCGAAAACCTTTATTAAATAAATGACAGAGCATTAAAATATACCTGATATGACCATTGGTTAGATTAAATAAAGAAAAAGAAATTAAGGCAGCGTCGGATTCTCTGGAACGGTAGCTTTGGATATCGGTAGCCTTGTGTATGGGTATCCTCTTGTGTAACGGTAGCCTTTCTATCAGTAGACTTCATGTCTGTCGGTAGACTTGATTGGTAGCAGTAGACTTAGTGTACCAGTGACCTTTCGTGTAACGGTAGCCTTCATGTACCGGTAGGCTTGATGTATTGGTGACCTTCACGTATCGGTAGACTTGATGCATCGGTGACCTTGTATAACGGTAGACTTGTTGTACCTGTGGACTTGATGTATCATTAGACTTGATGTAACGGTGACCTTCATGTATCGGTAGACTTGATGTATCGGTGACCTTCACGTATCGGTAGGCTTAATGTATCGGTGACCTTCATGTAACAGTAGGCTTAATGTATCAGTGACCTTGTTCTGTAATGGTGGGCTTGTTCTGTGACGGTGACCACTTTCCTGTTTAAGCATTCTATTGGCAGAATGGGTTCAGTTAGAAAATATATCCATCCAGTAACCGAATTCTTTGAATATCATGTAAATTTTATAATATATGAATATGTGCATGGTGTACAGAAATACTGAAATAAGTAATTAACCATTAATCAATATAGGTATTATCAAACCATAATTGAGCATAATTGGGATTAAAATAATATAAGTGAACATAATTGGGATTATCAAAATATAAGTTCAACGAATCCACCCAAAGGGTTCAACAATATCCCCTTTTTGATAATTACAACATATGCCAATGTATTGAGAAAAATTAAAATAATATCAGAGGAAAAATTTCCTAAGAAAAAAATTGAAACAAAGTTCTCATTTTGCTTCCCATTTCAATTGCACTCCCAGTTCTCATTTGTTGCATTTTCTCCCCCTTTGTGATTAACAAAAAGAAGGGTAGAATCAGAGAAATGTAGAGACAAAAAGAGAATATATTTCAAGGAAACATAAACACAGTAAAGTGGAAAATGTAAGAGTAAATTTCCATTAAGGCACAAAAGCTTCAAACTGAGAAAGTCAAGATTATAAAAATACAAGTGAATCCTATCAAAAACATCCAGAATCACTCAATCATCCACTTGAACATGAGTCTTTCCCTTAGGACCCGAAGAGGGTGTAGGTTCATAGGGAGTAGATGGCTTGGGAATAGGTGAAAGAAAAACTGGAGGGTCAGCCACTGAAACTGTACCGAATCTGAAATTTGTTCTCTTCTGTGAGATCAGAGGTGTCATGCTTCGAATAGCCTGAACAAGAGTCAACTGAGGAGTACTCCCAGAGGCAGAGGAAGGAAGAATAGGAGGTACAATCATAGGTCTGGCATCCACATGAAATAATGGTAGCAATATGTTCCTGAAATCCATAATAATATTTCCCCCTCTCTCCATTAATGGAACAAAATCATCTCGATTTTAATGAATTTATCCAAGGCAGGAGTAAGCTCCCTGAGCTTACTAACCTGTTCTCTGAAAGCGTGAGTCACTGGAGGCAACTTCATATTTTCCATCAATAGCTTGAAATGGTTGGTCATTTGAAGCTTGGTATAGACCTTCTCAAAATAAGCATCAAACTTATTTTTGATTGCCTCTTGAGAAGCAGTAGCTTCCCGTAGGTGATCACGAACAACACTAGTAACTTCTCTAGTGGTAGCAAGGATCTAAGTATCCGAGGTGCCACTGGTACTGGGCTTAGCCAACTCTTCCCGGAAAATAGTTCTGATATGGTCAAGGTTCATAGTGGAGCTGGATGAGTGAAGGGGTTTAACTGAGAAAGCTACTGTCTCCTTGAAAGATTGTGTCAGATTACTAAACACCTTCTGAACAAGTTCATCTTGACTGTTAAAATGTTCTTTGACTGATTTCCTAAAAGCCTCAAAGAAATCCACAAACTGCTTTACTACTTCTTTGATATATCTGATATCAGTATGCACTTGGGTTTGAGAGCTATTCATAGTAGTCAATGAAGCAATCGATTGTCTTAGAGCCACCAAAACTCTTGTCCAACTCTCAATTTGAGTATGGAATACTTTAACTTCATCCATCATTCCTTTCATTGGACTAGAAACAAAAAATCCCAGAGATAGATCCAGGGATTGCTCCACACTTCTCATTTCATCAACTAGGATTTTCTTCAAATCTACCACTGATTCTCTCAGTGTTTCTTTCATTTAAGCCTTTAAGGACTCAAGGTACTCCTTGGATGCCAAATTTCCAGCTACAATAGGTAGGATAACTGATTCTCTTTGGGGATGGTCTTCCTCATCAGAATATTTGTAATTAAGTCCAAGAACCATATATCCGAGATCTGATGTCCAAACTTCAATGTCATACAACACTGATACTGAACCAAGATGCTCCCCCTCACTTAGAGCATTCACTTGAGGAATCTCATACAACTGTTCTACTTGAGGTAATTATATATCTTCCTCTACAACTAAAGCAAATTCAATAGCCATTTTCTCTGATGGATCAAGGACTCTCTCAGCAACATATGCTACTTCTTCTTCCTGATCAGGTACTATCTTGACTATACTATCTATCAGAGGGCTCAAACTGAGCTCTTCTTCTTGGTTTTCCTCATTATCTGCTTCACTAAAAGCCTCTTTCTCTTCATGAGAAATCTGATCTGACTTGGTTTCCTCATCCTCTTCAGAGGTTTCTTTGACAAAAATCTGATATGCTAATTATTCTTCTTCTATAGTCTCAGTGTCATTTTCAATCATAATTGTTTCTCTCCATGGTAGTTATTTTGGAGGGCTAGCTGATCCATAGGAATTGTTTTGAGGCATTGGACTAGGAGGTAAGTCTGGGTCTTCTCCTTCATCAACTGATGTCTCTTCCTCCTCAACTTCAGCTTCATTATCACTATAGACCAGTTCTGGATCATCTGGTCCAAGACCAGGATCCCTCACATCCTTTGGTCTAGAAGGATGATCCATATGAGTGTACTTGTCATAGATTTTTTCCATCATCATTAACCCATGATTTCTTCCAAGGGTTCCAGCTAACATTCATATAATTACAAACAGTCTTGGTGAGGAAAAAGTTATCCTTAACCACAACAGTTTAATCTTGAGGTCCAGTTACTTTCATTGACTTCAACATAATTGAAATCAACTTAGAAAAGAAAAGTGAATTGGACTTAGACTTCGGTCTAGTCATCACCTCAATCTGAATCATTAGCTGTCTACATAAATTCACTTTTACTCCATGCTTTAACAGATACAACAAATAAATATCCTGAAATCTGAGGGTAGAAAAATATCCTCTCCCTAGAGTAATCACATGCTGAATGAACTTGACAAGTAGTTTATCCTCCCCTTCCATATCTACAACAATGACCTTTCTAGGAGTTCCATTTCCTGTCAATTCGAACAAGGCATCCTCATATTCGAAAAAGTCACTAGCTTGAGGTATGGATTTTGAATAAAATCAATAATCACCACTATGATGAACATTAAGGTTCTCAACCCATTCAACTGATGAAAACGAAAACGTTTGACCATTAACATAGGAAATTATCATATTATCCACTTCTGATGTCTCAAAATAGACAAACTCAAAAAACTCTTTTACCAGTACTGGATAATATGGTCCATTATTGTTCATGATGCATTCGAGCCATCCTTGTTCTTATAGAAACTTCAGAATCAAGGTATTTCTTTCCAGCAGCCATTCCGCACATAATTCCTTTTCCACTACAATTTCTCGATTCGATAAATGTGGATTCACAGGATTCCTTCGAACATCATCTCTACTACTTCCACTAGCACCATCATTGGTTACTTTCTGCTTTTTAGCTTGCAGCACATCACTCCCTTCATCCACTGAGGGTTGCTTCACATGGGCCATTTCAGATTATGGGGATTAGGGTTTTGAAAACTTGAGAGGTTTAGGTAGGAGGGATTAGAACAGACAGGTTTGCGGTGATTGGGTGATGTCTAGAGTCAGGTTTAATATCATTTAGGATCCGCATATAAAATAAACATTATATTGAAAATAAATTCAAAGTCTCGACCTCAATATAAAAATTTAAAATAGTTCAAGAGATGTACCAGTGAGGTGTCCTTAAATGGTGAGGTCTGACGGTGAGGTTTATCTAACAGTGAGGTTCATCCTAAAGGTGAGGTTCATCCCAACGGTGAGGTTCATCCTAATAGTGAGGTTCATCCTAACGATGATGTTCATCTTAACGGTGAGGTTCATCTAACAGTTTAAGAGTAAGTTATTATTCCTAATTCGTGTCTAATGATTCTTAATCTTTCTGAATTTAATGGCTTAGTGTAACATCATCTAATTGGAGTTCAGTGCCTATAAATTAAAGAGTTATATCACCTCTTTGATAATGATCTCTTAGGAAGTGGTGTCTAACATCAATGTGTTTGGTTCTAGAGTGAGACACATGGTTTTTTGAGATGTTGATTGCAGTAGTGTTGTCATAGTTAATTGAAACATGTTTAAACTCAAATCCATAGTCCAATAAAGTGTGTTTCATCCACAGAATCTTTTCATAGCAACTACCAGCAGCTATATACTCTACTTCAGTAGTAGATAATGAAACTGAGTTCTGTTACTTACTACACCATGATACTAGGGACTTTCCAAGCAAATGACAAGTTCTGAATGTGCTCTTTCTATCTAACTTGCATCCATAAAAGTCAGCATCTGAATAACTTATTAAATCAAATGATTGTTCTTTTGGGTAAACAGTCCCAAATTGGCAGTATATTTAAGATATTTGAAAATCCTTTAAACAGCAAGTATATGCCACTCTTTAGGGTTAGCTTGAAATCTACCACACATACATACACTAAACATAATATCAGGTCGACTAGTAGTAAGAAAAAGTAAACTCCCAATCACAAATCTATAATTAGTTTGATATACTGGTTTACCAGTTTCATCAATATCAAATTTACAAGTGGTACTCATAGGTGTATCACTTCCCTTAATACTATCCAAACCAAAACGTTTTAATAAATCCATATTATATTTACTTTGATTCAAAATAATACCTTTTTTATTTTGAAAGATTTGAAATCCATGAAAGTAGTTATGTTCTCCCATTAAGCTCATTTCAATCTCATTTTTCATAACCATTGAAAAATCAGTCCATAAAGAATTTTTAGAAGATCCAAAAATAATATCATCAACATAGATTTGTATTATTAAAACATCTTATAAAATTATTTTTATAAAAAGAGTGGGATAAGAAATTCCTTTTGTAAATCCTTTTGAAGTAAGAAAATTTGTAAGTCTTTCATACTAAGCTCTTGGAGATTGTTTTAAACCATATAAAGCTTTAGAAAGTTTAAAAACATGATTTTGAAAGTCAAGATTTGAAAATCCAGGTGGTTGTTCTACAAAAACATCTTCAACAATAAAACCATTTAGAAAAGCACTTTTCACATCCATTTGATATAACATGAAATTCAGATGTGATGCAAAGCCATGTAACATCCTTATTGCCTCTAATCTAGCTACAGGTGAAAAGGTTTCCTCATAGTCAATTCGTTCTTCTTGATTGTAACCTTGTAAAACCAGTCTAGCTTTGTTTCTAATGATTTTTCCATATTCATCCACTTTGTTTCTAAGCACCCACTTTGTGCCTATGGTTAAAGTGTCCTTAAGTCTTTCTACTAAATCCCAGACGTTATTTATTTCAAATTGATTTTGTTCTTCTTGAATAACTATTACCCAAAATTCATCATTGATAGGATCATTGATATTTTTAGGTTCTAACTGTGAAAGAAATGTTTGATGTTCAACCAGATTTCTTAGAGAAGCTCTAGTCTGTGTTCCTCTATCCAGATTACCTATAACAACATCTAAGGGATGTTTCTTTATAATCTTAGTTGGTCTTGAAAAGGTAAGGCTACAGATTTCAGGTTCATCAACAGGTTGGGGGTCAACAAAAGCAGGTTCTGGAGAATTTCCAGAACTGGATGTTTTAACTATAGGTCCACTATCTTTATCATTAAGGTTCAAAACAGAGAGATCATCTGCAAGATTTTCAAGAGAGGACTTAGGTTCATGTGGATCGGTTTCATCAAATTTGATGTGAACAGATTCCTCCACACATTTGGTTCTCTTATTGAACACTCTATAGCCTTTACTAGAAATAGAGTAACCTAGGAAAATTACTTCACCACTCTTGGATGAAAACTTGGAAAGATTATCTTTAGTATTAAGAATAAAGACTTTGAAACCAAAAACTCTGAAGTAGTTAACCTTAGGTTTCCTGTGGTTCCAAAACTAATTAGGGGTCTTCTTAAGAACAGGTCTGATCAAGACTCTATTGATAATATAACAAGCTGTATTGACAGGTTCTGCCCAAATATAAACAGGTAGGTCATACTCATTGAGCATGGTTCTGGGAATTTCTAGAAGGGTTCTATTCCTCCTTTTGACTACACCATTTTTCTGAGGTGTCTTAGGGGCATAGAAATTGTGACTATAGCCATTGTGTGAGCAGTAGGATTCAAACTAATGATTTTCAAACTCACTACCATGATCAATTCTCAAGGTTTTAATCTTATGTCCACTAAGGTTCTCTACAGACATGGAATATTTAACAAATTAAGAACATGATTCACTTTTGTGAGCTAGAGAATATACCCATGTGTACCTCGAATAGTCATCTACTAGAACATAGTCATAGTGCTTCCCATTTAAACTAGAAACTCTAGAAGGTCCAAACAAATCCATGTGAACCAAATAAATAGTTTGAGAAGTTGACACTTATTTCTTTGATTTGAAAGAAAATTTATGTTTCTTTCCCTTTTGACAAGAATTACAAACTTTATCTGCTGGGAATTCATGTTTTGGTAGGTCTATAACTAAGTTCTTTGTAGCAAGTTTTCTAAGTGAATGTACATTGTAGTGTCCTAATATTCTGTGACAAAGCCAAAACTCTTTTTGAAAAGCATTTAAACAAGTAATATTTTACATATCTAAAGAATTTAAATCAACAGAATAGACATTTTAATTCCGCAAGGCAGAAAATACTAAAGCGTTTTTAGAATTAAATACATTGCAAGAATCATTTTCAAATTTAACATTGAAACCATCATCACATAACTGAGAAATAATCAGTAAATAATATTTATGCCCATCAACAAATAGAACTTTAGAAATTAATACTGAGTCCGTGGTACCAATCTGTCCTAAGCCGATGATTTTCCCTTTAGAATTATTACCAAAAGTGAAAAAACCTCCATCAACTCTGACTATGCTTTTAAAGCATGAGAACTCTTCTGAAACATTTCTTGAACATCCACTGTCCAAGTACCAAGTCTTTCTACAGGAGCTCTTTAAGAAGGTTCCCTTCAAAACAGATTTAGATAGGAAATGATTTTGGTACCCATATTATCTTGGGTCCAGACAGGTTAGCCAATGAAACTTTAGGTACCCAAATTTTTCTTATGGGTTTAATAAGATTTACAGAATCAATAGAGATAGACAGATAAACCTTATTAGATCTGTAACTATGAATATAACTAGTTGAAGAATATTAACTTCTAGAACTATAACTATCTACATTCTGTCCATATTTAGGAATAAATCTAGTTTTGGTAATTTTTCTTTGTCCAGGTTGGTATCCTATAACAGTAGTATATCTAGGTGAAATCTGCTTACCTATCATTTGAGTAAGAGTATCTTTTCCATTTGTGAACTTTTATAAATCCTTCCTATGTTGCTCATTTGACAATTTCAGTTCAGTGTTTTCTTTAAGTAACTGAGCATTCTTTTCTATTTCTATGTCAAGAACAGATTTATGTTTAACAGTTAAAGCATACTGTTTCTTTAAACCATTATATTTGTCTTTTATCTCATTACATGTTTCTTCCAACATATCACAATATTAAAATAGTTCATATTTTTACATATTTTCGGAATCAGAATCATCTCCAGAATAATAAGAATTTAAAGCAGGAGTTTCAGATGTTACCTCAGAGGTGTTTGTCATAAAACACATGTTTGCCTTATTTCTGATTTCAGTTTCTGAAGCTTCAGATTCACTGGAGCTATCCTCAGAAGCACTCTAAGTAGCATTCCTGGCTTTCTTATAGTTATTATCCTTATACTCATACTTCTTTTTGTATTTCATCTTTGGACGGTCTGCTTTTATGTGTCCTTT
Organism: Viscum album; assembly: GCA_963277665.1. Classification (NCBI taxonomy): domain Eukaryota; kingdom Viridiplantae; phylum Streptophyta; class Magnoliopsida; order Santalales; family Viscaceae; genus Viscum; species Viscum album. The sequence goes on along the minus strand of OY728135.1, from coordinate 1,538,219,043 downwards.
TCTTTTGCATTCATGGAAGAAAACTTCATCAGATTTGTCAGATTTCTTCCAGTCCTTTTTCCAATGTCCCTTGTTGACATACTTACCTTTGTAATTTGATTTTCTGAAAAAATTCTTTTTTTTATAAAACTTATTTTATCTTCCGGCTATGTGAGCCATTTCTGAATCACTGTCAGATGCACTTTCACTTTCTTCACAGCTTGAGCAATCACTTACTGCTTGAAGTTTCTCCTTATCCTTATTCTTTGAAGTAGATGTCTTGAAGGCAACTGACTTCCTTTTTTGGTTCATATTCTTCTTCTTTGTTTACCTTAATCTCTTCTTCATACATCATCAATTTACCAATAAGTTCCTTAACTGGCAGTTCACCAATATCCTATGATTATCTGATTGAAACAGAAGTGCTCCTCCATCTTTCAGGTAAGCTTCTCAAAATTCTCATGATCTGCTCCTTTGATGGAAAATCCTTTCCCAGTGAGATCATTGTGTTGAAAATTTCTTTAAACCTGACATACATATCAGAAATGGGTTCATCAGGCTTCATCTTAAAATTATCATATTTAATAGTATAGGTGTTCAATCTCATTTCCTTAACGTTAGTTGTTCCTTCATGAGAAACACTTAAATATCCCAAATTTCATGTGCAGTCTAACAAGAAGATATTCTATTAAATTTCTCATCTCCTAAAGCACAATACAGAGCATTCATAGCTTTGCAATTATTATAGTAGTTTGTCTTAGTAGCTTCATTCCAATTAGATCTAACCGTAGTAGGAATTTTATATTCTGATTCTATGGCAGTCCAAATATCAAAACCCATGCTTTCTAAATAAATTTTCATCTTAATCATCAATTGAGAATAGTTGTTTCCATTAAAAAATGGTCTTCTATTAGTAGCAACACATTCAAGTCCGTTATCCATGATAACTAGGTTAAAATAAAAATTTTAAAGGGTTAAAAATTTAGAAATAATAGAAATTTTATGAACTTCAAATTACAACTAAAATCACAGTTGAAAAACATAGTATTTCAGAAAATATTTTACAAAACTCTGATACCAAATGTTGGTCGGAGTGGATACTCAAGAGGGGGGGTGGGTGAATTGAGTTCCAATAAAAATTTCTGTTTTAAAATATTTTACCAAATTCCCCCAATTTAAAATACTAATTGAATTGTAGTGAATTTGAACTAAAGAAAACATTCAACTAGGATGTCAAGGGATTGATTAATTCCTAGTTAATCTAATCAGAGGATCAGATTAGCTTTTTAAACTAACTTACTGATTTAAAAATAATGAAAACACTTGCTAATTCAATTATCAGATTAACATTAAAAAGAAGTTTAGGTTTTAATGAACTTGGCAGTTGAATAAAAGGTTTTAGATAAAACTAAATAAAGCACGACAAATATGACAAAGATGTTCAGTCTCATGCCGATACTTAGTCCTCTCAACAATTTATATAAATTGGATCCACACCCTAGATCGGGGTTCACAACAGTTTACAACTGTCCAGGTCAAATACCTCTACAACAGTTCTACGTGGGAAACAAAACAACAGCAAATACAGCTGTCCAGGTCACACACGACATCTACCACTATCCACAGTGGGAAATAGAAAATGTAAGGAGTTTGAATGAGGATTTACAGATCCTCCAGTTAAGGTTCATGAGATAGTGTGTGTGTAAATTAAAATAGATGATACACACAGCTTGTAATGTTAATAATAAATCACCGAGTAAGGTATAGAGTTTAGAATAGATCTACTGATTGCAGTGTAGCTCTGGACTTCATTGAATTTGATAAAAAATGGTTCTGAGTCCTCTTCTGGATTTTGTCTGAAAAACAGAGTGTCGTCTGCTTGACATCCAGGTTCAGAGATAGTGAAAATGTAGTCGACGAATTTCTTGAAAATCCTTGTGAATATAACGAACTCTTCTTGAGTAAGCTTGAGTGTGTATGAGCTTCTGTGTCTTCTTGGCCATGCATGAATGAGCTCTTCTTCCATATTGTTCTTGTATATTCCTCGTGTCTTTCACATTTACGTCTCACTCCACGTCTTTACAGCAACATGGACTTCTTGTATTTATGGAACGAGCTCTAGCAAAAGAAATGATTTCTTTTTGTAGGTACGATGTATAGTTTCCTGACATCCAACAACCTTTATTAAATAAATGACAGAGCAATAAAATATAACTGATATGACTATTGGTTAGATTAAATAAAGATAAAGAAATTAAGGCAGATTCGGATTCACTGGAATGGTAGCTTTGGATATCGGTAGCCTTGTGTATCGGTAAACTCTTGTGTAACAGTAGACATTCTATCGTTAGACTTCATGTCTATCGGTAGAATTGATTGGTAGCGGTAGACTTAGTGTACCAGTGACCTTTCGTGTATTGGTAGCCTTAATGCACTGGTAGGCTTGATGTATCTGTGACCTTCACATATCGGTAGAATTGATGTATCAGTGACCTTGTATAACTGTAGACTTGTTGTACCGGTGGACTTGTTGTATCAGTAGACTTGATGTAACTGTGACCTTCACGTATCGGTAGACTTGATGTATCAGTGACCTTCACATATTGGTAGACTTAATTTATCAGTGACCTTCACGTATCGATAGGCTTAATGTATCGGTGACCTTGTTCTATAATGGTGGGCTTGTTCTGTAATAGTGACCACTTGACTGTTTAAGCATTCTATTGGAAGAATGGGCTAAGTTAAAAATATATCCATCCAGTAACCTAATTCTCTAAATATCCTGTAAATATTATAATATATGAGTATGTTCATGGTGTACAGATATACTTAAATAACTAATTAACCATTAATCAATATAGGGATTATCTCACCATAATTGAGCATAATTATGATTAGCATAATATAAGTGAACATAATTGAGATTATCAAAATATAAGTTCAACTAATTCTCCCAGAGGGTTCAACAGAACATTTATATATTTTATTATATAACACATTCTTTTATATAGTATCGAGTATAATATGAATAATTTGATCATGATCTGGTTGAGACCTTGAGTAGATGAGGATATAATTCAAAAATACTACCACAAAGGTATCTAGAATTCGATTAAATATCATAATAATCATGTCCATAAAAAACTAAGAATATTAATAAGGCGAAAAAGAATTTTCAGATAATCAAAATTACCATACCATCATTGAAAATCTTCTTTTGGAATATCCTTTAGCCTTATTCAAAGATAATGTTAACCCAATTAAAAAACAAGATTGAAAAGCCACTTTTCTATTTGGAGCCGCTCAAATAGATTTAGAATATAAGAAAAGGGATAATTATTATCCATTATAAACTAATTTTGTTTCCTATCGTCCAAACATAATTAAAAAATTCTATCATGAAAAAGGAATTTCAAGTATAAGTGACCAGTTTGATTGTCTATTTTGATTCAAATTATTTTAGATGGGTTGTTAAATTCTATAACTCCATTAGAGCCATCTGATATGGATGTATAGATATTAATTGAGTTCTAAGAACTATTTAAATAATTAATTTTAATTCTAAATTAGGATGAATTCCCAATAAGTCTCAATGTTAATCTTTTGGATACATATCTACTACAGGAGGAAAGACTTGATATCCTCTGGAATTAACTACCCTAGGAACCAAGCACGCCATATTAGTTATGATTTCTTCCACTTGTACTTTGTTATGAACTAATCAACTAGTTTGGAGCTCCCAATACCAATGAATTTTGTATCAAATACTAATATTATGTGATAAATAGACTCTCCTATTATACAAGTCAATATAGGAATGAAACTGGGTAAAATAGACCATCCATAAGAAGATCTTGAAGGTGTACATGTTAAGAACCATGAGATCTAAAATACGTACAATGGATTTTAGGAATATGATACAATATGATAAAATACATGTATATTATATCCCTATACCCAATGGAGTATTATAGATAATATATAAAGATGAAACGTCCAATTTATGTTCAAGAAACATGATCTATTTCTCAGAAAGATAATAATGTGAAGTACCTATACCAAATAGATTTCAAGATAAAGTAGATAATACAAGGGATATACCTATAACAATAGATGGATCAATTGACACATTAGATTCATGATTATATACTTTAAACATACTACCTAAACCCTCGTACATCCCTAAGATACATATCCCTATCTAGAAGATAGTAGCATCACTATTCAACCATGATTGCCCCATCACCCCCTTGAATGGATTGTTCAAATGGTGGTTTAATCGCACCTATAGAATTTATAGTAGACTATGATATGGATTTCTAGGTATATTGAGGTGCTTTATATATATTTCAATATAATCAAAATAGAAAAACAACTAATGTTAATCATACTAGTTAAAATAATTTCATCGGTCCACCTCAATGGCAACATAAAGTTTGATATGTCTGATCATCCAACACTTATGACACTGAATGAAGGGTCTTCCAAAGCTTGGTGATGAAATTATTACAACCCTTGTTTCTCTATTGCGTACCCGATCAAATTGCATAATATCATTATCACATTATAATTTTTAAACAGATATCTCATGGTGTGGTACTAATAAGTGAACTATCTACCGTTGAACCCACTTTAGAACCAATATCTATGATGAAAACCTTCTTAACGAAATTTTATAATGTTATAAAATTAAATATAGATACTTAGTTTTGTAAATTCTCTTTACCACCCTTATTTAAGTACTTTTCATTATACTCTTCATCCCCACATGGATATTGAGTCAAGTAGATAATGATAGTAAAGGTAGAGACATACTACGTGACCATCATTAAACCTTACTGGAGGTTCATTAATTCTTTCACCTTTACATGGTGTTGGGTATCAGGGTAGAATAATTCCGAAAAATATTTCCTGAAAAATTAACCTAGTAAGGACTATGTATTTTATCACCACAAGTATCACATTCCACTATATAAATGCCTTTAATTTGAGAATAAAGGTGTAAATCCAAAATTATTATATCTATTTTGTTTCAATGATTTGAAATATGCAATAGATATGGTTAGTACGCCCTGCTTCCTCCTCGGGAGACAGGTAAACCCTGATATTCAAGGGATGGTCAAACAAAAAATGCATGATAATATATAAGGAAATATGCTACTTTCAAAGAGATTCTTGACAGAAGGCCTAAATAAACTAAGATATCCCACACAAGAACTAATGTAAAAAAATCGGCCAGGCTCATGATTCTTTCTCACCTTACTATGGTGCATTCTCATCTTCCCCCTCTAGGTTGGAAAGAGGTGGTATTCTGTGTGACATACTCTATAAATAAGGACAATAAAATATTAATACTTTTCTTTACCAATGTTAAAAACTATAAAAATTTACTATATCATATAGGAAAATCCTAAAACCATCCCTCACTTCCTCACACTTATTCTTCATTTATTATTAAAACACTTTTAATTATTAAACACTTTATAAACTAATTTGTAGATCCCATGTACTATTTTAGAACCAATGGGTGGGGGTGAATTTTTGGTATAATACTTTAAACAATTCATATTTTCAATTCAACCGTTAGTTCAGGTTAAATAATTCATCCTTTCTTTCTTATTTAAATCAGACTCACCCAATTTTTGTGGTAAATATAGAGCATAAAAACTGATGCATTTATAATGTGTTCCCAAAAGGCCTACTCCTTGTCATATTGGTTATATATAAAATATGGATTATTCAATATATGTAAGTGGTCGCACCACAATGATTTATTATAAAACAAAAACTAATCTTCTCTCCTCTAATTATTATATACCCCAATTACATTTCTTATAACAAACTGAAATTCTGGGCTTTGTAAAACTGATGCTATGTTCGATAACATGTGTTCCACACTACACCCAAACTAATAAATCCAAAAAATATTAAGATAATATTATTAATAATTCTATAACAAACACTAATATGGTAAACCATTAAAATCTATTACCTTTATTAGTTATATAATTAACCCAAGTTAGTTTTCAAAAATGTTATTTTCAATAAAATACATTATATTTATAGTATGTGATTGTTTTTAAATAAAAAATTTAGAAATGTTAGAATATAAATTTGATAAAATAAAATTAATTTTTGTATTCGTCACATAAAAATTTACTTATTATGATTTTTGTAAATTTTTTATTAAATGGTTTATTTTTTGTCAAAAAATATGTTTTTTTGAAAATTAATTTGTTTTTGATTTATCATTATGTAAGTGTATCCTATAAGTTTATAAAAAATTTTAATTAATAAAATATATATTTAAGTAATAACAATATTCATTTTAATATATTATTTGAGCTTATAAATCCTATGTCCAACAATGTTTGAACTAAATTTAAATCTTACTTAAAAAATGTTTTCTATATTTTCTTTTAATTAAGTATTTCAATGGTAAAATTAGGTTTTTTATTGATTTTAAATACCCCTTAATTTTATATTTTTTATAATAAACCAAGTTATGTCATAAAAATCATAATCTATGTAAATTTTTTTGTCCATTACATTTTAAACATAAAAATTAACTTTTCCTAGTAAACTATTTTTACGCATTATTTTTTCTGATTTTAAAAGTAACATTTATAACGCATAAAAATTTTATTTGGAAAAATTATTTAAAAAAATTAAATCATAATTTTAAAATTAGGTAAAAAGCAAAATATTAATTTTTTTGTTAATATTAATTACTATGGTTAAAAAAATTAATCACCATGGTAAAAGAAAATTAGTATAAAAGTTGAAAAGTGAAAATTAAAAAGACTAAAAACAATATATATTTTCTCCAAAATGAGTGTATGAGGATAATATAGAAAAAACACTGAATGTATACTTTTGTCATGTTTTCAACTATTTAAATTTTAATAGTAACATTATATTATTGAAAATTTAATTGACTTCCAAAACTACCATTCTCTTCACTTATAAAAAGGTAACACATAAACCAATTCAAGAATCACATATCCTTTAAATTAATACTTTAAAATTTTCCAATTATATACTACTAGAACCATCTACCACTTACATAGGCTTCAATTGACCCTTTATTTTTCTTAAGGCCTTCGTTTCTAAGGAGTTCTCCAAGTTAAATATCCAGATTTCAACATGAGTATACCTTTCTCTTAGTATTTTATTTCACTCTAATAAATTGTAAAAAATCAATAACCTTGTTAGTAAAATTAAATAATTAAAATTATTACACATAAATTCATTAGAATAATTTTTCAAAAAATAATTCAATACTTTCTATCCACTAAGAAAACAAAATAACATCGATCATTTGTTCATACGGATTACAACTTCTATAATGTGATTGTTCATTTTTCATCACCAACTTTAATGGTTTGTAACAAGGATAAATTATATGAATTATATTGTTCATATTTAAAATTTATAACTCTAAAATAAAAACATACAATATACCATATTTATATTCATTTGTTGATAAATGTGATCGTTAATCATGTGTACGTATGGATTATAAATTCTAGGGAATGAAACATTCCATTTTTTCCTACCCCCATCATGGATGGGTTTAGTACATATTTTATGAGTACATAGGAAATATTTAAGTAATATATATCATTTATATTATTATTTATGGATAACATAAAAATTAGTTATCGTTATAAGGCAATCTATCAGTATTGACAAATAGCCTTAAACTACTACAACCCTAATTTCATCTTCATAAAACATGAATAAAACTACAATTTGAAGAAATTATAATATTATATTTATTTATGAAAAACAAATTCCTTTAAATTTAATGATTTCTGTATTATTAAATTTTGTATTATAAGGAAGATCGTCAGTGCTTTTCAAGAACCTAGGTCCAAATGGTCATCATTTTTAACACCTGATATTTGTAAAAATATTTTAACAATATAATAAATGAATAGAAATGTCCTTAATTAATATTATAAATTGATAATTTTATAAATAATTTGGTAAAATGTTTTAATAATATTATTATTTTTATGATATTGGAGGTTAAAACAATTCTATAGAGATCAAGGGTAAAGTTAAGTGACTTGGAAATTTAAGATCCATTATTTGAGTAATGAAATTTCTTATTGAACTTCATTTTCCATGACTATCCATTTTGAATTTTTTTCTCTCATTATTTTTAGAAGAAATTACTGTTTTATCTAAATCCACTTCCTTGAAAGGGTTTATTTTCACTATTTTTTTAAAAGGTGATACTTTTTGAAAGAAGATTCACAACCATGGATTTGATATCAATGGATACCAAATGTTTTCAAGAAATCTATTTTTATGAATTAGTTTTAATTTTCTTATATTTTTTGAAAATGATCTAGCTCTAGTGGTGTTATGTTTTTGGTTTCAACCTATATTTTATTTTATTATTTTATTATTTTTGGTGATCATGTTTTTTGTATAAAATGATTTAATTTATGATTTCATTTTATGCCATTTGTATGTTTGAAGAAACATATTTTATTTTGAACTGTTATTTATTAAAATTGAATGACATTCATTTATATTTTTTATAAAACACTTTTTTCCATGTGTTATTTTTTAATAGTTAATTTTTTTCATTTGGATGTTTTATGAAGCCCATTTTATTTCCACATGTTATTTATGAGGTGAAAAGTGATGATGTTTATGTGGAAAAAAGAAATATATATAATTTATGGGTGGGGTCATATATCCCTTCCAATGCATTTCTAATTGTTTATATCCCTTTATATAAGTGTTAATGAGTGAATTTTTGTTTCTTATAAACATGGGAACATATGGTTTTGCTCATGGAATTGATGTTTCACTATGTTAATGTTTATTCCATAGTTAAAGGATTTTATTCTTTATGATATTATGATCCCATGATTCACGATTTATGTTAATTTATTCTAATCCATGTTCTAGATATTATTCTTCCATCTTAATCTATCATATCTTTAAGTTCATATTCTATATTTTTTGAATCTTAGTCATGTATTATGGTTATAATTCATGAAGATATGATAATTTTATTATTATTATGTGTTTAATTATTCTTATGAAATCATACTTCATGAAATGTTTATTCACCCCGAATGATCATTTGATATCACCCATTTCTTATGTTTTAATTCCCTAGGTTATGAGGATAAATATTACCAGTTATATGTATCAAAAAATGGTCTTGTATAGTACCTTTAATATGAAATTATTGTGATATTTAGAAAATAATCTTATTATATATCCAATATCTCAATACACTAAGCCTATTACTCATTGGGATATTATTATTTATGAGATATATTGTTTCAGATAATGTGAAGGATTGAAATAAATATAGGTTTATCATGGATTGCTAAATATGGTAGTAGAGAAATATTTTATTTATTTTTAGACATTAGAGAAGTAGTGTTAATAATTAAGGTTATAGAATCTTAGTGGAAAACCATAAGAAGGAGTCTAAGTATAGAATTATATTATAAAATTTTGGTAAATACTTGAGTAAGAAATTTGACAAGAAAATTCATCATTTTATACATACTGTATAATGGACTATAGCATTATCATAATTGTACCATGGGGTGAAAACTTCAAAGAGGGTGTTTTGGTAATTTATTGTACCATGACTTAGAACACAAAAAAGAGGCCCAACTATGCACATGTATTGAAACTCATAATGGGTAGGTTTTGGTTGATCTCATACAATTTATGAACAGTTTTGATAAATTTATTTCTTGGTTACTTTAAGGGATTTATACCTTTAATGTCCGGGAGAAGGTTAGTAATAATGACATACCAATATATTTGAATACAATGACGTATTCTCAGAGGAACTACATGTTGTTTTCCCTATGTGTGATATTAGATTATTAATTAAACTTATACCAAAATCTATTCCGATATAAAGTATTCCAATAGATTGGATCCTATTGAATTGGTGGAATTAAAGAAGTAGTTAAAGTATAATTTGGATAAAGGTTTTATCTTCCCAAGTGCTTCACCATGTGGAGCACCTGCCCTCTTTGTTGAGATGAATTATGTATTAATGAGACTTTTCATTAAATCTCATGATCTTAAAATGTTTAAAGTTAAGAATAAATATCCTTTGACTCATATAGTTGTCCTATTAAATTAACACCAAATAGATCAGTACTCAACGATTGAGCTTAGAGATGGATATCATCACATAAAGTTCAAAAAATGAGGATATTTAAATGATATCTTTTAGAATGAGGTATAAATATTATGAGTTTATAGTGATTCCATTTATATTGACTAATACCCACCCCATCATTATGGATATAATGAATTTAGTCTTTAGAGACTACCAACATCAGTTTATGGTTGTCCTTATAGAAGAGTTTATTATATACTCAAAGTGGAAGTAAGATCATGAAGAACATTTATAGATTGTGTTGATGACCATAAGAAATGATTAATTTAATACCAAATTTAGAAAATGTGAACTTTGGTTACAAAATGTGTCATTCTTAGGTCGTTGAATCCCTAGAAAGGTAATATTTGGAAATACTTCAAAAAAAAGATTGAACAATGGCACAAACAAACCATAATAACCGAGATCCATAGTTTTCTCGGGTAACTAGATACAATTGATTATTTTTAATAAATTTATCTTTAATATCAAATCAACCTAACAATTTATCCTAGAAGGGATTTAATTTCATTTATATAGAGGAATGTGAATAATTATTTTAATGAACTGAAGAAGAGATTGGTCAAAAAACTTGCACGTACATCACCCTTCATCAGGGAATGGTTTATATTATAAAGTGATACCTTGATGTAGGTCTTGAGATTTATGTTCATGAAAAATGAAAAGGTAATTTTTTATTCCTCATAGAAATTTAAAACTCATGGGAAATATTACTTGATGTATGATTTAGCACTAACTATAGTTATATTTGCATTCAGAACATAGAGAAAATATCTATTTGGTGATAAGTGCTATATTTATAAAAATCATAAGAGATTGAAATATATATTCAAACATAAGGAGTTAAATATTACCCAAATTAGATGGTTGGAACCGATCAAATATTATGAATACTCAATAAATTACTACCATGAGTAGGAAAACAATGTGTCTGATGTTTTATGAAGGAAATATCATGTTACATTATCTGTGATGAGGGTTGAAAGCAACCCAATATTCATAGTTCTGCAAAGGCTGAATGTTGAAGTCATAATGGATAGTGAGAAATTCTATCTTTCCCATGTGACTACTAAAATATCATCTCATGAGAAGATCAAAGACTCAAAAAAAGTTTATGTAGAGATTTATAAAAAATTAGAACATATTCTAGAGTGAAATTTTGGATGATTCTAATAACTCATCCTTATCTATTTATCCATAAATCATGAGGATTTATAGACATCTAATGAAAAACATAAGGCAGGATAATGTAAATAGAGAGATTGAAAAATAAATATAAGGATTCTTCATATACCAACAAGTAAAGTTTTAATGACAAAATTATAAGGGTTTGTTGTAACCATTACCCATACCTATATGGAAAAGGAAAAATGTCCCCATTAATTTCATCATAGGACTCCCAAAAATGTATAAAGGCATTAATTATATTTGAGTTGTTGCAAATAATCATAAAAAGTCACCACATTTTATTTTAGTACAACTTATAATCCTCAAACAGATTATTATCCAGAAAGGACCATTCCAAATCTATAAGATATGATGAGATTTTGTTCAATGAATTTTTAAGGATATTGGGATCAACACCTCCCCTTGGTAGTTTTATCATATAAAAATTGTTTATATTCTTTTCTTATGAAGAAAATATATGTTTCTTTGTATGTGAATGGATATAATAATCCAACATGATGTGTTAAAATATGATAAATGAAGCTGATAGGACCAAACGTTTTCCAAGAAATGAAATAAATGGTTCAAACAATTAAACAATATATGAAAGTAAAATAACATGTATGGAAGAGTTATGTTGATAACCATCGATGATATCTATATTATTAATTTAGTTATACAGTGTTCCTCCATATATCTTATTAGAATTATATTTTGAGATTTGGGAAGAAAGGTAAGCTGATACCTAGGTACATCGGTCCCTTCGAGATCCATGATCAGGTCATGGAAGTAACTTATCACTCAACACTCCCTCATGATCTCCCCCATGTACATGACGTGTCTCACGTATCACTTTTTAGGAGGTACATACCAAACCTTTTACATGTATTGAACTCATAATCCATGTAACAAGAACATGATATCTCATATGTGGAACAACTATTGGAAATTGTGGATCATAGAGACAACATGTTAGAGATAATGATGAATCATCTAGTAAATGTTATATAGATAAATCATATGTCATCCCAACTTTTTATTACATATCGTTTCATTACATTTTACATATAGAGGACCTTTAAAGTCTAGTGTCTTGGAAATCAGGAACAAAAAAACATGAAAACTTAAAACACACTTTTAAATACCCTTGAAAATAATCTTTAAAAGTTAATCCTATGTACAATTACGGAATCTCATAACCTAGAGGCATACATCAAGGGAAAGGGTGAGCTCAAGGCCAAGTAAGGAAAGCAAGAGAATCAGTTTACTTGTGATATCAATAAGAACCTGATGAAAACCAGAAGACATGAGTAATGAAAAAAGATGCATATAATAATAAAAATAACATGAATCATAACATGAATATGTGGCTACAACATTTCATTTATACATTCATGACCATATCACTAAGTTTCATTTCCAAGGTGTTGTAAAAAAATTACCAAGGTAATTCACCAAGGTATCGTGAAACTTGTTCTCTCTAGAGATTAAATCCATTACCCCATGCATTGGAGGGATATCAAGGAGCACCCTTAATATGTATTTACTTTCATGCGATCCACATCAATAATAATAAAAAATTTCATGAAAACCCCTAATAGATTAATATAAATGGGTTTCATTTCAAAATCATGATGTTTTAAAGGTGTTTAAAAATATAATCATTATGTCATTTATAAACCATGGAAAGAGAGTGAAGGTTATATGAACTATTACAGAATCAAATATATCATTTTTGTGTATTTATGAACACCCATATAAATGAAATAGGTCTGGGTATTCACATAAACAAAACAAGATAATTTCATGAGAGAAAGAGTGAGAAATTTTGAGACAAAATATCTGCAGCGTAACAGCTTTTTAGCATGGTTTTAGAAAACAACAAAAAGAGAGGGGACAAGGGTATCCAATCAATAAATGAATCATTTTATAGAATAGTTACATTTTAAAAATTAATAATATCATGGTGTTGATATTTGAATTATATACAACATAAAAAGGAAACATAATTGGAAAGAAAAGATTTGATTTCTTTTACGAAAAATATTGAAGCGTAATGACGTCGCTTAAAATTTAGAAAAATAATTTGATGGGAGTGGAAATAATCTATAATAAATTTAACAAGAAATTTAATGTAGTAGTCATATATAAGAACAAACACCCAAATAATAAAATTGAAACTATTAGACATTACGTAAAAGAAGTCATGACTTATAAGAGGAGGGTGAAAGGTTCCCTTACCATGAAGAGTGACCTCTTAATCTAGAAGTATGAGACCTTGTGGGCATGAGGGAACCTTTGGAGGACTACTTGAGAGGTAAAAATACTATAAATTTATTGAGGAGGATTCTTTAATTTAACTAATGAGGATATGGATTGGTATTTATAGGAAAAGTGAGGGAATATTTAATTAATTTCCAAGGGACACCTCATCGGTGGTAGTTCAAAACCCATGGGCTTGCCCATGGTATTTAACCATGGTATTGTCCACTTGGGACACCTCATAGAATATATTACTATTCACAAGTCGATCAAAATTATGAAATCATTATTACATCATTAATGATGTCATTAAACACCCCGAAACTCAAAACTATATTTTTAGTAATCACCAAAAAACAAATTTTTTTTAAAAAATATCATAAATTCACCCTAACCTAATATCGATGTTCTGAATTCAAAAATAAAATCCATTTTATAAAAAAAATTATAAATATTTTTAATTTAATTTTTTAATATATTTATTTTTTATTGAAGAAAATAACTCTAAAACTATTCCCTATTTTGTAACACCTTGAAAATGTAATCAAGGTCCCATAAAATTATCATATAACTATAAGAAAATAAAGTAACAGTTTATGATTAAATTTTATGAAAATAAATTTTCATTTTAAATTATTAAATTAATTATAAAATTTTAGATAAAATATTTATGACTTACGGAAATACAAAAACATATACTATGATCGTTTTTTCACTTTAAAGATGTCTAAATTGTATTTATAAATTCATGGGTGAAGTTTCAATTTTTTTCGATGATTTAATATTCATTACTATTCATAAGGTTATATTACTATTTATACATTATTATTCACTAACAATCAAGTTGATCTTATTAAACACTAAATTTCTTACTGATCACAGCTGTAGAAGACCAATTTTTGAAAATAATTTCACATTATTAATTATTTATTGTTTACAAAAACATTTTAAAATACAACTTTTCCAAAATTCATCAAGAATATTCATCTTATATTTATCTAGACATTTATAAATTACAAATTTTACAATAATAAGTAATAAATATTTTATTTATACCAAGGGATTACAAAAAGTATCTAAGGCCTCATTACATATCCTCTTATAACACTTACATAGGACCTTAACGTAAGAAGTGCTATGGTGATAGAATCTTGTGGCGGCTCAGAAAACATTGCCTGAGTGGTGATTTCTACCAACTTGAACTTCTCACTTAGGCTATTTTATTCAATATACCCATGTGGAAGCTCAGCTTGGGCTTGGTCCAGAGAAAATCCCAGTGATGCTACCTCATTCCAAAGATTTGATAGATGGGCTTCGTACGACCTGATTCTGTTGGATGAGGTCATCAACTCCTCTTTCTGTATTTATTAACCAATATCACTTGTATTTATAAACAACAATTGTATCATTAAGAGTTTAGTTTCCAATATTCATACTGAACAATGGTCATATAACAATCGAAACCCAATGGTCTCATTTAATTATACTCACTTCATTAATTAAAGGATATTTTTTTGTTGAGTATAAAATTAAATAATACAAAAAATTGGGAAACAAATATTATTCAAATGTTTGGGTCGTTACATTGTTCCCCCGTTAAGAAATTTTTTCCTCATAATTTTAACTTGTACTCTAAGAAGATAAAAGGTGTGGGTACTTCTTCCTCATAGACTCCTCTGGTTCCCAAGTGGCTTCTTCACATTTTTGGTTCCTCTACAACACATTAACAAGGTGGGTAGTCTTATTGTGTAAAACCTTTTATCTATGATAAAAGATCTCCACCGACTTCACCTTATAAGATATGATAATTTCCACTTTTACGACCTCTATATTTAGTACATGTGGAGTGTCAAGTATGTACTTCCTTAAGAGGGATACGTCGAAGACATCATGAACTTGTGCTAGATTTGGATAAAGTGCAAATCAATAGGCCACTACTCATATGTGATCAAGGATTTCATAAGGTCCAATGTACCTAGGATTGAGCTTCCCTTTCTTACCAAAACTCATGAATCTCTTCAATGGTGAAATTCGAACAAAAGACCTTGTCACCAACATCAAACACTATGTCCCTTAGATGGTTGTTGGCAAAGCTACTTTTCCAACTCTAAGCTGCCATAATGTGTTGCTGGATGACATGTACCTTTTCTGTCATCTCTTAAATAGATTAGGCCCGATATTCTTTCTCTCACTAGCTTTATGCAAACATGTAGTTGTTCTAAATCAATTACCATATATATTTTTATAGGGTTCCATTTGAATACTCGAGTGGAAGATGTTGTTGTAAGAGAACTCAACTAAGGTATATGTTTATCAATTCCACCTTTTAATTCCATTTATCATGTTATCAGCATGTCCTCAAGTGTTTGAAGAGTCCTTTCTGATTGTACATTAGTTTGGGGGTGATAGGCCATACTAAAATTCAATTCGGTAATCAGATCATGTTGAAGACTTCTCTATAATTTTGATGTTAACCTAGGATCATGATCTGATAAGATAGAAAGTAGAACTCGATGCAGCCTTACCACTTCCTCCACATATATCATGGAAAGTTTATCAGGAGATAAATCTTCCCAAATGGAGATAAAATGGGTAGTCTTGGTGAGACGGTCCACAATAACCCATATCGCATTGTTTCCTATGGATGTTCTCAGGAGACAAGTGACGTAGTCCATAGTGATATTGTCCCACATCCATGTCGGTATAGGTAGTGGTTTCAATACCCCTTTAGGATTTTTTCACTTTTCCTTCACTTGATCACATACCAGGCACCTCGACGTGTAGTTAGAAAAATCCCTTTTCATATTATCTAACCAAAAATGATCACGAGGGTCTATATACATTTATGTGATTCCTGGATGTATAATTAACGTAAATCTATGAGCATCATCCATCATATCCTTCTTTATTTCATAAAAATATGGAACACATAGTCTTGTAAGAACTTCTAGTACACATTATTGATCAATATTGAACTTATTAAACTTCCCATCTTTCAGAGCCTTAGACATCATCTGTAACAAAGGATCTTCTTTATGAGCTTTTTTGATCTTCTCTAGTAATGATGTTTGATAAATTATTTGGGATCAGGTTGGTGATGTACCATCCCTTATAATTCCCATGTCTATATTTACTAGGTCATTGATCAAATTATCTCTTTGAAACCTCATAATGGAAAGAACAACGGTGTCATTATGGGTTAAAGCATTAGTGAATTTGTTTTCTCTTCCATGATGATAATGAAATGAAAAATCATAGTATTTGAGAAGTTCCAACCATCTCCTCTACCACATGTTCAATTACTTTTGAATGAAAATATGCTTCAATCTTTGATGGTCCATGTATATATCACATTTCTCCCCATAAAGATAGTGCCTCTAAATCTTCAGAGCAAAAACGACCACAGCCATCTCCAGATCATGTGTAGGATAGTTTTGATCATGAGTCTTCAACTGTAAAGATGCATAAGCAATGACCTGTCAATTTTGCATGAGGACACACCAAGCCCTTTTAGCGATGCATCACTTAAAATAAAGAATCCTTATCCAATTGAGGGTAATGTTAACATGGGTGCAGTAAAAAACATCTTATTTAGCTCTTGGAAACATTCCTCACACTCCGTTGTCCAGATGAACTTCTCCCCTTTTCGTGTTTACTTGGTTAAAGAATTAAATATTCGTGAAATGTTTTTCAAAAACCTCTTATAATATCCTGATAATCTATGGAAACAATAAATATCAGTTATTCTTGTAGGTTAAGGCCACTCCTCTATAACTTTTTTCTTTGTTGGGTCAATTGTGATTCTCTCATTTGAAACAATGTTCCCCAATTAAGAAACATGATGTAACCAAAATTCACATTTGATAAACATTCCAAAAAACTTCTCCTTCTGTAGAGTTTCTAATATCCCTTAAATGATCATAATGATCCCCACAAATTTTAGAATATATCATAATATCGACAATAAAAACTACAAAAAAGCTTTCAAGGTAGTCCTTATATAATCTATTCATAAAATCCATAAAAATAGTAGGTGCATTATTCATTCTGAAGGGTATAACAACAAACTCATAATGCTCATATCTTGATCAGAAGGATGTTTTCTTGGAATATCTACTTTCTTGACCCTCAATTGATGATAACCATATCAAAGATCAATATTAGAGAATAATTGAGCCCCACAATGTTGGTCAAATAAGTCATCAATTCTAGGAAGAGGGCATTTTTTCTTCACTGTGATCCCATTTTTTCTCTATAATCAATGCATAGATGCACTGATCCATCCTTGTTTTTCACAAAGAGAACATGTGCTCCCCAAGGAGACACACTTGGTCGGATAAAACCCTTGTCCAAAAGATCTTATAGTTCTTTCTTTAATTCCTATAGCTCCATATTTTCCATCCTATAGGGGGTATTTGATATCGGTTGAGATACAACTATGATTTTAATGGAGAACATTACCTCTATTTTTAGGGGAGGTCCTGGTAACTCCTATGGAAATGCGTCAATGAATTTTTGGATGATGGGGACATTTTCTATCCATAAAATCTCATCTCCTTCTTCTTATTCACTGATCAACTCCATAAATAAACATATTAAATGTTTTTGTAGACAAAGATCAGTTTGAGATATATCTCCTTGTAAGATAACTATAGGTTTTCTATTCATGACTATTTAGATTTCCTTGCTTTTGTATTTGATCTTAGCATTATACTTTGAGAGCTAGTCCGACCCTAGTATAATTTTGAATTACTAGATGAGAATTACTACTAGATTTGCGATAATATTGTGCTTACTAAACTAAATAAAAGAGTTTTTAAACACTGAGGATGGTTGGATAATCCCACCAGGAGTTTGGACTGATAACTCTACTTTTAGAAAATCGGGGTTTGATTCTAAATTCTTTACAAACATGGAAGAAATAATGGAATGTGTAGAACCAGAATCAAACTAAGTAATTGATATAATTGAGATAACTACAAGATTACCTTCCACCACATCATTTCACATTTCAAATTCATCCATAGTGATAGAAAAATCACGACCTTTCTCACTTTTCCTATGCTGCCACGGATTGTGATTCCCCTCCACTACCCTCAGACATGGAAATTGATTAAAAAAGTGGCCAAGTTGTCCAAAATTATAGAATTTGACATCAGGTAGGGCCGGAAACATATTCCCCTTTCTTTAGTGTTGGGATGTTCAGACTTCACCTCACTACAACAATTCCATGTGATATAGAAATATCTTCCACACATGTAGAAATTCTCACTCTTAAGAAAGCAGTTCCCCATGTGCTTATACCCATATTCATTACACATGGGACATTGTACTTGCTTGCCTCCTTTTCCGGGAATGAATTTACTCCCTAACCATGGATTCATCAATATCTTATTTTCATTGGATTTTTGAGACCACTGTGTCTCACTAAACTATATTTCGACTTTCACCACACTCCGCACGATCTCCTCATAGCTGTCATAGTCTCTGTTGTCCAGATTCTTCCATAGATGAGGTCTTAGTTCACCAAAGAATTGATAAAACTTCCCACTATGATCCATGACAATGGTTGAGTTATAATAGGAATGTTTGGTGAAGTTCATCTCATAGATTCCCAAAAATTTATTCTCCTTCTGCTTCAACTCGAGATACTACTTCTCCATTCTTGTTCTCAAGGAATGAGGGAAATACATATTGAAGAATATACTGCTGAATTCTTCCCACTCCATAGATTAAACCACCACTCATGGCCTTCTATTTTTAATCAGTTCCCACCACTGAAAATATTCTCCCTCTATCAAATAGACATCCAGGGCGACCTTCTCTTGTTATGAATAATGGAGCACAGAAATGATCTTCTTGATAGTGTTGATCCACTGTGAAACAATCAATTGGTCGGTAGATCCACTGAAGGTTGGTGGTAATTGATTCATAAAGGACTCAATAGAATGTTGGTCCCTTCATGGTGAAATTAGTATCTCATCTTGATTCATGTTATTTTACCATAACTTTAGTCAGTTGGTTTAGAATTCGAATGAATGTTTCCATTCCAGCTTCCATTGGACGGCCATCAGCGAATGGTACATTCTGACCACCATTTTACAGATTCCTATTCTTTCCCATTGTTTTATATAATAATAAAACCATAGTGAAATGATTATTTAATTTATGAATCTTTTAACTATTTAGGATTTTATGTCTTAAAACTTCATGTTTTTAAAAATTACATTTTTCTATAAATCCTTTATAATGATTCATAACAAGATTATCATTAACCAAACATATCCCCCATGAGTGTTGTAACCAAGAGTACAGAAAAGCCTATTTTCATATAAAAGGATACCCTGGGTCAAGCCCAAAACTCATAGTAAGAGTTTTCAATTGTTGGTACATCTGTTCCAGAGTTGCCTCTACCTGCTCGTATCCCGATAGGAATGTATTTTCTTGATAAACCATTTAATAAAAACTCACCAAATTACTTGGATGTTTTACTATATTTAATCATTTCTATAGGTTTCTTCTTAAAATTTTCATAAACCAATTTCCATAAATAACTAAACTACTTTTTGATACCAACTATGGAATCCCAACTTTTTAGTATATATCTTTTCATTAAATTTTACAAATAGGGGACTTTTAAAGAGTAGTGTCTTGGAAAAAAGGAAATAAAAAACATGAAAACATAAAAGAATCTTTTAAAACTCATTAAAAATATTCATTAAAATTAAATTCTATTTACAATTACTACATCTCATTACCTGGAGGCATATATCAAAATAAAGGGTGAGCTGAAGGCTAAGTAAGGAAAGCAAGAGAATCAGTTTACTTGTGATATCAATAAGAACATGATGAAAACCCAAAGACATGATCAATGAAAAAAGAGGTATATAATAATAAAATAAACCTGAATAATAACTTTAATATGTGTCTACAACATTTTATTTAGTCATTCATGATCATATCACTAATGTTCATCGCCAAGGTGGCATAAAAAAGTACCAAAGTTATTCACCAAGGTATTGGGAAGCTTGTCATCTCTAGAGATTAAATTACTTAACAAATGCATTAGAGTGATATCAGGGGACACCCTTAAAATTTATTTACTTTCATGTTATAAAAATAGATAATAATCAATAATTTCATAAATAACCCAAAGAGAATAAAATAAATGGGTTTCATTTCAAAATCGTAATTTTTTAGAAATGCTTAAAAATAAGATCATTATGTCATTTATAACCCATAGAAAGAGAGTGAGGGTTATATATATGACAGTTAAAAAATCTAATATATCATTTTTTTCATTTATGAACAACCATTTAAAGGAATTAGGTCTAGGAATTCACATAAAAAAAACAAGAGAATTTATTGAGAGAAAGAGAGGGAAATTTTGAGACAAAATTTCTGCAGCATAACAACTATATAACATGGGTTAAGAAAATAATAAAAAGAGAGGGGAAAACTGTATCCCATTAATATATGAATAATTTTATAGTATAGGTACAATTTAAAAATAAATAGGATCATGGTTTGGATATTTAAATGACATACCACAAGAAAAAGAAAACTTGAATGAAAAGAGAAGATGTGATTTCTTTTACAAAAAAATCTACACCCTAACGATGTCACTTAAAATTCAGAAAAATAAGTTGATGATAGTGGAATGGGTCTGTCATAAATTCAAAATGAAATGGAAAGTAGTAGGTATATATAATAAAAAACCCCCAAATAATAAAATGTAAACTATAATACATAACATAAAAGAAGTCATGAATTAGAAGAGAAGGGTTTAAGGTTCCCTTAACTGGAAGAGTGACTTAGAATGCTCAAAGGCTGGGACCTTGGTTGCTTGAGGGAACCTTGGGAGGAATCCTTGGGAGGTAAAAGACTAGAAATTTTTTGAGGAGGATTTTTGAATTAAATTAATGAGAGAATTTCTGGTTATATATAGGAAAATTGGGGGAATAATTAATTAATTTCCAAGGGACATCTAATCGGTGGTATTTGCAAACCCATGGGATTTTCCATGGTATTTTCCATTGGTATTGGCCACTTGATACACCTTATATAACTTATTACTATTCAAAAGTCGACAAAAATTATTACATCATTACTACATCATTAATGATGTCATTAAACACACTAAAACTCAAAATTGTATTTTCACTATTAACTGAAAAACAAAAAATTTTATAAAAATATCACAAATTTACCCTAAAAAAATATTGATGCTATGAATTTAAAAATTAAATCCATTTTATGAAAATAATTTTCTAAATATTTTTAATTTTTTTCTTAAATAAAATCATTTTTATTAAAAAAACATCTCTAAAACTATAACTTGTTTTGTAACACATTGAAAAAGTAATCAAGGTCCCGTAAAATTATCATATAAACTTAAGAAAATAAAGTAATAATTTATGATTACATCTTATGAAAATAAATTTTAATTTTAATTATTAAAATAATTATAAAATTTTATGTAAAATATCAATGACCTACAAAAATACCAAAACATATACTATGATATATTTTTCACTTTTCAGATGTCTAAATTATATTTATACATTCATGAGTTTATTATATATTTTTTGGCCAATTTACTATTCATTACTATTTATAAGGGTATGTTTCTATTTATACTTTACTATTCAGTAAAAATCAATTTGATCTTATTAGACTTTAAATTTCTTATTGATCACAACCGTAGAAGACCATTTTTGATAATAATTTCACATTATTAATTATTTAATGTTTACATGTTTTTTTTTAAAATACCTTATTTCCAAAATTCATTAATAATATTGATCCTATATTTATCAGGACATTAGAAAATCACAAATTTTACTATTATAAGAAATTAAAATTTTATTTATTCCAAGGGATTAGAAAATGTATATAAGGCCTCGTTATATAGCCCCTTATAACACCTACATAGGACCTAAGTGTAAGGTGCTATGGTGATAAAATCTTTTGGAGCTATAGACAACATTGCCCGAGTGGTGATTTCTATCAGTCTAAACTTCTCCCTTAAGCGATTCCATTATAGCTTTACATGTTGAAGCTCAGCTTGGGCTTGGTCAAGATAAATGCCTAGAGAAGCCACCTCCATCCCTAGATCTGACATATGGGCTTCATACGACCCGAGTCAGCTGGATGAGGCCACTAACTAATACTTCTCTATTAATTAACCAAGATCATTTGTATTTATAAATAATAATTGTAATGTTATGATTTTAGATTCCAATGGTCATGTTCACCAATGGTCATATAAAAGTGGAAAGCCAACGATTTCATTTAATTATATTCACTTCATTAATTAAAGGATATATTTTTTTTGAGTATAAAATGAAATAAAACAAAAAATTATGAAACAAATATTATTCAAAAGTTTGGGCCATTACAAATCATAAGTTTTAAGATGCTACGTGGAAACCCACATATATAATGAGGAAAAATTAAACTTAATTATTTCTTTCTAGGTAATACATACGTTTGAGGATGAAATTCTTCAATGGGGGTAGAATGTGATGACCCATAATTATAGAACTTGTAAAAAAATTAGTATGTTCGAAAAATTTCATTACATGATACACCCAATTTAAACAAACAGAATAATATTAATAGTACATTTTTAATAAATCTATATTAAATAATAAGAATGAAAATCATTAAAATTTATTACCTTTATATGGTAAATAATTTAAATGAGATAATATTAAAAAAATTAATTTTAAATAAAATTTATTTTCTTTATATTTAAAATTTTCTATAAAAAAAAATTTATAAATTTTATAGTATAAATTTGATAAATTAAATGCATTTTTAATTCCTGAGATAAAAATTTTCATAGTATTATTTTTTTATTTTCTTTCTGAAAAGGTTTTTTTTTGTCAAAAAATAGAGTTTTATTAAATACTATAATTTTTATGATTTTATTATAAAGTATGTGTATTCTAGAAGTTTAAAAAAAATTTAAGTAGTAAAATATGTTATTAAGGAATAAAATTATTAATTTTAAAATAATTTTAATCTTATGATTCCAACGTCAAACATTTTTTGAACTAAATTAAAAAGTTACATTAAAAAAACTTTTTTTTATTTTCTTATAGTTAAGTGTTTTAAAGGTGAAGGTTAGTTTTTGAATTCTTTCAAAGAAACTTTGCATTAATTTTTTTTATAAGACACCAATTTATGTCATAAAAATCACTATCTATAATAATATTATCATGAATATAAATTTATAAACATAATAACAAATGTTTACTAATTTTTTATACGTTATGTTAGTTTATTTTAAAACTATCATTTCAACCCCTTAAAAAGAAAAAATTAATTTTTTTGTAAAATTATTTAAAAATTTGAAACTATAATGTCAAAATTAGTTATCATTTTCATTATTTAATTCTATTATTAATAATAATTAAAAAGGTTAAAAAATTAATTACCAAGGTATGAGAAAATTATGGTAAAAGTCAAAAAGTTAAAAGAAAAATGTTAAAAACACTCTAGGTTTTATCCAAAAAGAGAGGATGAGGGGAATAACCATAAAAACACAATTTCCCTAAAATATTATCTATTTTGGATCCATTGAAATTTGAATAGTAACAATATATTAATAAAAATGTATTGGTTGCATCCCAAACTACACATCTCATCACTTATAAAAAGGTAACACTTCCACCAATTCAAGACTCACCTACCCTTGAGATTTATTATTAAAAAAATCAAATTTTCCATTAATATAATCTTCTCACACATATATAAGCTTCTTTCTAGCTTCATTTTTCTCATGGCCTTCATTTCCAATGATATTTCCAAAAGAAAAAACCATCTTCCGATGTGAGTATTAATTTCTCTTAGGTTTCTCTTTCACTTTACTCCATCCAAAAATCTATAAAATTAATAATTTAATTAAATAATTATAATAATTATATTTAAATTTCATTATAATAATAGGAAAATAATTATTCAATCTAAACCATCCACTACGAAAACAAAATAACATCGATCATGTGTACGTGTAGATTACTGCCTCTATGAAGCGATGTTGTTAATTTTTATCACTGCCTATCATGTATAGTGAAAATGATGGATTTTATTAATTATAATTTTCTATAAGTAACATTTATAAATATAAAATTATAATATATCATATTCTATATTTATATCCATATGTTGAGAAATAAGACAGTTAATCGTGAATACATACGGACTACAACCTCTATGAAATGATGCATTCCATTTTTTAATATGGATATTTATTTTTAAACCGAATATTATTTGAAATTATAACTAAATCGTTCAATATCGGTAAATAGACCAAAACTAGTTCAACATCGATTTACTCTTTAGAAAACTTGACTAAAACAGCCATGCGAAGATATTATTACTTTATAGTTCATTATGAAACATAAATTATATTACCTTTAGTGGTATATAATTGATGAAATTTTGGATAAGGAGGAATATTGACATGAATTTAATGATCCTAGTTCAAAATGGATAATATCATTAACTCCCGATGTTGAAATGAAGATTTTTCCATTCTAATAAAAGAAGAGAATTTTTATGAATGAGGAGTATAAATTTAAATATACATAAATAAATTTAATAAATATTTAATTAATATGTTTATTAATATTATACAGTAGGTTAATGTTCTTCCATGGAAATCAAGGGAAAAGGTAAGGGATTTCGTAACTCAAACTTTTATCCTTGAGTAATAATTTTTTTTTAATTTTTATTTCATATAAAATACATTTTAAATGATTTTAACTACTTATTTACATATAAAAATAGGTTTTGAACTAAATTCAATTACAATAATGGTTTTATTTTCACTTTTTTTAAAAAATAGATAAATTTTTAGAAGATACTCATAACTATGGATTATATATCGATGAATATAGAATATTTTAATAAATGATATCTTCATGATTTGGTTTTTATTTTCTTCTGTATATTCAAAATGAGTTAACTCTAGTGGTCTAAATTTTCATTTTTCAACCTATATTTTCTATTTTTATGTGATTATTTTGGGTGATTAAGTTTTTAGTATCAAACAATTTTATTCATGATGTTACTATATTCCATTTGGTTATTTTAAGAGACCCATTTTTTCCATGTTTTATTTATGAAAAGTGAATGATTCTCATTTATATGTTATATTAAACCCATTCTATTTCCCTGGGTTATTTATAAAAAGATAACTATTTTCATTTGGAAGCTTTATGAAACCGATTTTTTTTCCATGAGTTATTTATGATGTGAAAAGTGAATGATTTTTATCTGGAAGACATATATATAGATGAATGACTGGTGGGATCCTATATTTCCCTCAAATTCATTACGTAAAAGTTTATTTCTCATTAGATGGCTATTATCAAGTATATTTTACTTTTTCATAAGAATGGGAACTGGTGGTGTGGCTCATGAAGGTAATTTTTCCCTATGCCAATGTTTGTGCCATAGTTAAAGGGTGTTATTCATTAGGATCTTATTATCTCATTATTTAATGTTTTTGTTATATGATTCTAATCCATGTTATATATATTATATTTCAATGTTCATATTTTTTGGATTCAAATTCTTTTTACATGTACTTTTAAGCTAACTTATGTTTTATTTTTACTATTAATTAGGTTAAAATATTCCTATTATGCTCATATTTTTAATTTTTTTTATTAAATCATCCCAAATGAAAATTTTAATGACCCCTTACTTAGTGTTCTAGATAATACTATCTTATTTTTTGATTCCATAGGTTATGAAGATGAGTGTTACTAATTTTATTTTTGAATACGATCTATTATGAAACCTTTAAGGAGTGATGATTTCTAGATTCATAAAAAAAGTTTATCATGTAGCTTATCTTTAAAAAATCTAAACCTGTCTATCATTATGATATAATTATATATGGAATTTAACATTTCAAATCATGTAAATGATGCACAATGAATTCACATATATATATATATATATATTGGTTCACTATACTTCTCTACATCAGTGATTAATTATGTAACCCAATCACCCAATTGAACTCTCAACTGGTTATACACCCTAGTGACAACATCTCACATATTTGGATCAATGTATAGTTCTAAAAGATCCATGAAAACTGATAATCTTGATAATGATTTCTTTTCTGAAAACTACCACAATATCTTGTGTGATCGGGATCTTCCTCATCACTTTGAATACTTGGAAATAGTAGGCTTCTTTCACCTTGAATTTCACCTAGCTTTTGAATTATTCCCTCTCTTTGATACTCTAATGTAACTATGACCTTATAATTGTTTTTCATAGTTCTTATTGATTCATATCAATATTTTTTCATATTTATTATTCTCTTCTATATGAATATATATTCATGTTTTTATGTGAATATTATTTCCACGATTTCAGCTGCGTTGAAATCTTTTATATACTCTGTTTTCAATATCGTTTAAAAATAAGATAATAACTCCTTTAGAATATCAGGAAGAATAATATTTATTCTCCGCATGGTATATGAATTGATAAAACCTCATTATCTTCACAAATATAATTTCATAAAATTCATTAAATTATTCTCCTAGGTATTGATGAATTCTTACAACACCAATACATTACTTGTGGTATATCACTCCCTATGGTGTTATTTTAGCATTTATGACTTCTAAAAATGACCATTATATATGAACTATGGCATGGTCCATGCTATTTTGATGCTTACTCATTATTAACTCATTTGAGACACTACATTCACCTCCATGACTTTTTTCAACTCTCTATTTCACAAAAAATTTAAAATCTTACCAAGATCCATAATATGATTGGTGAAAATAACATGGGAATTTTATAACGATAATTATTGGGGTACCTATCATGACTTGACCCCATTAGGCTATGAATCAATTCATATAACCCCATGTGTCTTTTGTGATACCTTTATTTCCTTCCCACCACAACAAAGGTTATTTCCCATTCGATTTCTTTATTTGACTAATGAATGTCCCCATTGGAGAACACATGCTATTTTATTGTTCCTTTTGGTCACTCACAAACACCATGTGAAACATCTTAGAAGGATAAATGTCCTATCACTAATATAGACCATGAATTCATAACTGTGATTTTTTAATCAGGTAGGCTCTAAAAAAGAGATGATTCTTTTATTAAAATGGGTATTAACATTTATTAAATTTAATATCACTATTCCAGGAGTGTTATAGTATCCCCCCATTAAAGAACAAATCACTCTCTGTGAACCCCAAATATCAACCCTAGATAGTTCCATTACACTTTTTGAGGGGTATTGGCTCTGATAACATTTATTACAAAGAAACCTTCCTGGGATATAAGCCTATTAATTTGAATCCATCTATCTCCTATAATACATTTATTCCCTTCCCCATACACCACCTTCTATTATCGATCATGGTTTATTCTCATAATAACCACTATCTCCACAGACCAATAAAAGATATTTATGTATTATTTTTCCGCACTCACACACACACACTTGGAAAATTCCAAGGAGGTCACCCATCTAGACACTACTCTATGAAAAAAAAAATTAACTTCGAGTGTTATTTAGGTTGGCTTCTGAAATGAATGGTGTACATTATTTATATGGGTTGTAAAATTTAGTATTTTATTTCTCACTTTTCTAGAGGTGTTACCATAACATTCTCTATATCTTTATCCTATATTCATTGATGTGGTAACACTCAGTTCTAGTTTTAACTCGTTCATATAAGATGTATATTCACACTCAAAATCTAGGATCAAAATCAACTTGTTAGATTTTAGTGTTTTATTAAATGAATAATAGATCATAAAAAATTATATGAATTGTATCACTAATTATTTATAAGATAATAAATATTAAAATATCAGTATTCCTTTTTTCAAATAATGGTTTAAATATTTGTAGGTGAAAATTACCTTTATGAAGGTCCAATATTTACCATTATGTATTTCCATACCTTTTCAAAAATCCTAATATTTATTGTCACCATTACATAGGTACTAGAACACTCTTCAATTATTCATAGTTTATCAATGTTACCTTTATATGAATGGATTAATATTAGAATACCTTTAAATATCACTTGGTTTTAGTGATAGTGTACCATTACATAGATATCTATAAAAATTAAATGAGCATTACTTACAATTATATAGGTTTAATAATTTCAATTATACCTTTTCAAAAGTAACTAATTTCATAGATAAATTTTATATTGATCATGATCAAACTTTCTATCCATCTTTAATTATTTTAATTTTCAATAAATCTACTTTGTGGAGGAGTGGGAACCATACAAGAAATCCAACTTGCAAACATGTCAACATATAAAAACTATCGTAGAGAAATGGGAGACCAGTAAATATTTAAGTTTAAATATAGAGACCTACACAAGATTCCAAAGTCCAAGAACACTTTTATTATATACTTATACTGAAAAGATACCATCGAGATATCAACAAAGGGAAGCTAGTCTCTTGGCCAAGGGTTCTCGTTAATGTTTTTTTACACAGGTCTACTCTAGACATAAATATTTCAATAACTAAATAAAATGATGTCAACACTACATTAAATGACTTATAAGATTTTTAAGCAACTGAAACTCATCCCAAATTGACATAGAATATTTAACTGGTCACAAATTCACAATAGATTATATAATTAGTGTGTTATGAAAGATTTATTTCAATATTCGTAGACAACATTAAATCTACCCCATAGACCGAATACTTAAATTTTCCTAAGACATTTATTAGATAGTGTTCCATGAATATATTTCATAAATATCTATAAATAATTGTTCCACAATATCCACAATCATATATTAGGGGGAAAATACTCTATGTATCAACATCACATTATTTCACAAAACACATATTGACTCATTGATAGCAAATAAAATTGTTACTCAATCACTTCAATCACCCACTTTTAATTTGTTTTCAATATAACTAATTAGAAATATCAATATATATATCACAATGGATTCATTATTCTCAAACTTATTAAAAATATATATAATTTTAATATAAGGGGTATTCAACTCATGTTATTCCTTTCATCATTCTTAAATAAAATTACTCTTATCCATTTTAAAATATTAGTAATATCCTTTACCTTCTTAATAAAAATATTATGCCACATTATTTTCTTAATAAAAATAATTTTTCTAATTTTCTTTAATTCTATGTAGAATAACTCGTTGTAGAAAACAAGAGAGAGAGAAAAAAAATCATTTATGTTATACATAAATCTCTATATATGTGATACCATTTAAATTCCTAATTATAGTTATTGTTTTAAATAGATTTATCATGAATAATAAATAACCCTAATACATCAAGGAAAACCATCAAAATAGCTCAGGTGAAAGTAAAATAACTCCGGTTATCTCATCCTTTTATCTAACAATTAACCCCTTCATATATATATTGAATAAAATCATAAAAAAGGGATGTACATGTGATTATCATAACTCATTACTCCAATTTTCAAATCAATCTAGAAATTATATATCTAATGGATGTTGGAATAATTTCATCTAGACCTCATGTATGATCCCCCAATGGGTTCTCTCTCTTCTTCTTCTTCTTCGCGGTAGTTTATATACAACGAAGCTCCATGAAAATTTCATTCTCATTACTATCCAGTAATGATAGCCTCAATAATTATCTTTATATTCCAAGTATATCAGTTTAATAATAGAAAATAAAAAGGGAATAAGGGGGAATAACTTTTTTATTTCAGATGAAACATTTTGATAATGATTTTCTCTCACCCTTATATACTTCTTTATTTAAATATTATAATGGGAAGTGTTCTTAAAACTCCATTTTCTATTATGATCCTCAATAGTTTTCTTATGTTTTTTCTTCCCTTTTACATATTCATTGTATTTATTAGTTTTCACCTCCTATGTTACCGTGGTATTTTTCTCACTTGATATAAATATTTTATTCTTCATGAATTCCTCTTGGACTAGAAAAATTATCATAAAATATTTTACACCATACCTAATTTTTTCAAATCTCTCTAAAATATTTTATTCCTTAAATCCCTACCTATGTATGAACTTTCTGGTGTATCCAAGTTATCCCTTCCTTTTTTTAGACATGGAAAACTGTTCTAAAAAATCTATCAATCATTACTTCTTAACATGCCCAGTATTTTTAGCTATTTCACATTATTTATTGTAATTTATATTATGAATTACCATAATAATAATATTATGAGGGTATTCCTAATGTATCATATCCTTGAATATCACAACTATGTGACCTTATTATCCATATCTTTTATAAAAATCATATAATTATCAAATAAATTTTCCATGGATATTTTTTTGTTGATCTGGTCACAACATTATTTAATTGATTTCTTCCTTATTTAGTTTGTATAACCCCCCATAGTTATTTCCTCTTCCCCAAAAAAGACTTATTATATATATAAAAAATATTTGTGTCTATATATTCTATAACATGAAAAAATTTGAAAATTTGATCTTCTATATTAATTCTAGATCTATATAGATATTTTTTTAATGACCAGAATATTTATAATTGAAATTCCATTTTTTATTGATCGAATTTCTTGTTTAGAAATTATATTACATAAAAAAATACAGTGCATTATGATTTGGAAAATTATAAGTAATATCCTATCAAATTTAAAGGAACATTAATAATCATAACCATTGATTTTATATCTATTATACAGTGATTATATGATTTGTATATATTAAGGGTTATGATAATGTTTACTTAACATAGGAAAAATAAGCGATGGCCTCGACCAATTGGATCATACCCTATGATTCCCTTTTATCTGAGCTTTTGACGGAGGTGTAATCGCTGTGTTTTTCCCGTGAACAGACCCAACTATGATCTAATAAGTGAAACATGAGAAAAACTTTTTATAGTAGATGTTCATGTTCATCGAGATCACGACTCGAACCATGTTCTCTGAACCACCCCAAGAAAATATCACCATTGCACACCTTACCCTTAGGTAATTCACTTGTATAATAATGATCTATGTATCTATGCCCTAAATGTATGAATTTTTATATTTTTATTTTTAATAAAGTATGGATTATATTTTACTTTTATTAATTTATAATGGTTATATAATATATTTTTATAAAAATAAAATATATTTTTATATAATGAAACACAAATTGTATTTTTAAGGAATATATAGTTTCAATCAAGATAATATTTTAATAAATTTATTTATTTTTTAGATATATGATTTTTTTATAAAATATTATTATTAAATAATATTTATTATATAAAACTTATAAAATAATTTTATGAAGTCAAATGTTATTTTTATAAGGTTCCCAAAAATGATATTTTTAAAATGTGTATTTTCTTGTAAATGGGGGTTTCTAATTTAAAAGTGTAAATTATCAGATTTATAGATTATTTTCTTAAAATAAATAATATTTTTAAATAATTGTATAAAAATTATCTAACGGTGATTATTTCATAATTTTCTATGATAGTTGATTTTTTAGAAAAGAATTAAATATTATATAATTATACAGTATGTATAATTACATCGTAAAATCCAAAAAGTGATGTAATAAATACTATAAATATTATCCAATACCAAAATTATGTTTATCATTTAAAATAATGTGTTTTTATGTTATTTGATTAATTTTATAATCCCTTAATGAATCTTCCAGAACCGATATTATATTTTAATGTTTTTAAATAAATTATTTATAATCATGACTCACTTATTTATCACCCAAGGTTTTATTTTAAGGAGTTAGTTTATTAAAAATATAAAATAATTTAATCGACTCTTTTTTGATTAAAAAAATTGGAAAAAATCATTTTTTTGTAGTTTAGATTAATTTATCACATATAATCCAAAACCTATGTTTAGAAATTAATAAATAATTCTCCACTATTTTTTTAGAAAAACCCACCCATTCTATAATTCCTTCTCAATAAATACCCTTGGACTTCAGTTTACTAAACCCACATTTCTATAGATCCCTAATAAGGTTCTCTCAATATTTTAATAAACTCCCCTCAATCTTTTATAATCACCCTCTCAAGGTAAGGGATCCCCTCCACATATTTATTCGAGAACCATATTTATGTTATAAATTTTTATTCACAATTTTTCATATTGGTATATGTTTTTAAAAATCCCAATTATTGTAATTATTATTTCCATGTGATGATATAATCCATTAACTCTCATAAAAACCTTCCATAAATCCTTATATACCCCCATCATACTACCTAAATTATCCTGTGATTTTCATGCCAAACACTTGTATCGTAACACCATCTCCATTTCCACGCAATGGTATTCAACTAGATGTTCATAAACTTAATTTATTTGGGAATTCCATTTATGTAACCCAAAATACATAATTTTGGTATTAAAAGTGTTGAAATATGTCCCTATGTTTTATGATATATGTTGAGAACTTATGCATTTACGTGATATGAATGTGAGAGGTGGGCCTAAAATTATATGTCCCTCCAATGCATTGTGTAAATTTTTTATCTCATTAGATACCATGTATGTTTTATGAGAGGTTATCTTAATAACAATATTTTATGATGTCTAGGTGGTTGTACTTTACTTATGTTTATGACTTCGTGTTTTATGTTATTGACAGATTCCTATGTTACCTTTATGTTATCATCTTATATCATGCTTGGACATTAAATTTTATAATTATCACTGCTATTAAGTTATCTTAATATTCCTATTGACTTAGATTTATTACATTCTTCATGTTATGATTTGTTTGTTTTCTTACTGGGATTTATTTCTCTCCCCTATCTTATGTACATCCCTAGGTTATCCCATCCAATTTTAGAAGATCAAAGAAATTTAAGGTAATCAAAGCGAGTCTTAGTTCATGTACTTATATTTATATTTCATGATTTTAGTTTATGTATCTCATTACCCAATTCTACTTGGCCTCACGATCTTATAAGGGGGTATTAAGTGTATCTTTATGTAATAAATCATGAAATAAAATTTATGAAAGATATGAGCTAACGCTATTAGAGAAAAGACAAGTTATTTTTGAGGATTGGGATTAAAAAACTACTGTGAAAGAATTAAAGATAATAATAAACCTAAGAAACCATCCTTAAATAACGTTAAATTATAGATTTAGTGTTTTATAAAAAATACATCCTTATCTAGATACAAAAAGTGGATTTGGATCTAGCACAGTTGTAACTATAGGTAATTTAATTGAAAATGAAACTTTGAGATGGAATTGATCATCACTTGGAGCATGAAAAAGAGGGATTTCTCCACAACTAATTTGAAACTCATATGGGATATTCATTGGTAAATTCATTATCACATTATGAACCATTTTTTATGTAACAAAAATTCCCATAATTTTTTGTTCATGAAATTTATCATGGATAAATTAGATTGAATCCTAGAAGATTATAGTATGTGTAATATTAACCATTTATGAGTCATGTATTTAATGTTAATGGTTTCCCATTTATGATTATAAAAATTAACTTATATAAGTATATTTTGGATGAATTAAATTATTAGAACCATAATGAAATAGGGAAATATAAGCTTATTATACACATTTCTAAGGATTCTAGTATATCAAGAATGTTTAGTAGAACTGTTTGAAAACCACTAAGAAATATTAATTTAGAAAAATTAGTGAAAAATGGGGGAAAATATTTTATCTTATGTACAAAACTCCTCCCTTGTGAAAATTTTTGTGCTGAATTTCCTATAAATCCATTTGATACTCTATATATCATAATATAATGTTATTCAAGGGATGAATTGGATTTCCCTGTATAGAGAGAGCATAAATTACTAAGAGAAATAAATAGCCCTTTATATCATAAATTTCCCTATGATTATATAAAATTTAAATGAGGAGGTTGAATCTCATTTGGTATCATCATCTAAATCTTGTATATTATTTCCTTATTTGAAAGTGTGTGCAGCTAAAATTATTTTGATTGAAGAAAAGATCATCTATAATGACATGCCCATTGAGAGAGAATATATTACTTTAAAAATATAAAAGATTTCCTCCCAAAATAGAGGTTGAGTTCTCAATGAAAATTATACCAGGAGAAAGAAATATTCATGGTGTTCTTATCACTATAGAAGGGATAATTTTGGATCCTAAAAAATGGAGGCATTTTAAGGATGGACATGAATAACCTCTATAATGGAAACCAATAGCTTCCTTGGATTAGTTGGGTGCTATTATCATGTTTTTAAGAAACATATCATGATTTTCAATCCCATTGACCAAGAAACTCAAAAGGGAGTAAATCTTTTCTAGAATAATGAATTTTTGGAAAAATTGGCAGAGCTAAAGAAGAGGATATTCAATGCACATAAGCTCATATTACCCACCATTGGGGAAGAATTTGTGATCTAAAGTGATGCATCCAAATAAGTCTTGTGTTTTTTACTCATTCAAGATAAAAAAGTGATATCCCATTCCTCCCACCAAATAGAAATCCATTAGTAGAACTAACCAAAACATGATGTATAATTGGATTTAGTGATCTTCACACTGAAAATTTTGATGAATTATTTATACTGAGAGATGTGTGACATATATATGGATTATAAAGACTTAAGAATATATTCAAACATAGGAGATCAATCTGTACTAATGAAGGTTGCTAGATATAATCAAGGATTATGATTTATAAATCCACTTCCTATATGGGAAGGAGAACAAAGTGGATTAATCCTTAAGTAAAAAGGATCACGAAACCCTATCCACACTGAAAATTTCAAGGTATTATTTCTTCTTGGACATATAGAGGATATAGATGGTAGTAAAAAATGATAATCATACTACCTTTCTCAAATAAATGATCAACCATCTATTATTGAGAGTATCACAGAGTCCCAAAAAGATGATAAAGATCCAAAAAAATGTAGTTATTATTTTAGAGTTCAACTTTTCTAAAGATGAAGTTATAAGGTTTGTAACCCAGATATATATCCCATCAAAACCAAAATAGAAGAGGGAACATTTGGATGATTCAAATAACTCATAATTATCTATTCATCAATGTAGCACTAAGATGTATATATATGAAAAGTAAAACTTCTAGTGGGATAACATGAATTAGGAGATTGTAGAATTTCTATCATGATGCTTGGTATATTAATAAATCATGTCTTAAAAACAAAAGTCTAAGGTTATTATGAAACCATTTCCCATACTAGTATGAAAATGATAAAACATAATAATATATTTCATCATAGGACTCCCCAGTACCCCTTAAGAAAATAAATCTATATGGGTCGTAGTTGACCGCCTTAACATGTTGGCACATTTCATTTATATCAAGGAAGTTTTATCTCTTAAAAAATCCACCAAGATATACTTAAGAAAAATTGAATTATTATAGGGATATCCACTATCTATTGTATCTGATCAAGGTCGGTGGAATACCATAATGTTTTGGAGAATACTTGAGCAAGAGTTGGATATAGAACTATGTTTCAGCACTACTTATCACCATTAGATGGATGGTCAGTCTGAAAGTACAATTTAAACTCTATAATTTATGCCAATATATTGTTAAATGGATTTACAAGGATGTTGAGATCGACACATTCGATGAGTGGAGTTCTCATATAATAAAATTTTTCATTCTTTTATTAAATTTTCACTTTATGAGGCTCTGTATATGAAGTGGTTTTAGACTCCAACATACTGGGATGAAGTTATAGAGTAGAAGCTGATAAGATCTAATCTTATCCAAGAAATGGAAGAGAATGGTCAAATGATTTAGTTTCATATCAAATAAAAAAAATTGATAGAAAATATAATTTGAAAATCATCGATGTGATATAGATTTTGTGATTATAGATAATCTGTTCTTTCATATATCATTATAGAACAAATTTATGAGGTTTTCAAAGAAAGGAAAGATTATTCAAAGATACATCAACCCCTTTGAGATCCTTGAGTGCATCATAGCATTAGCCTATTGGCTAAAACACCCACCTAACCTATCTAATGTATATGATCTATTCGATGAACCCCTATTTATGAAGTTCATATTTGAACCCTCCCATGTAATTAATCAATAGATGGTAAAATTGGATAATGAAATTGTATGTGAGAGAATCTGGTGAAGATCTTAGATCATAGAGATATGGTTATATGAAATTAGACAACATACCTGGTTAAAGTGCTATAGTAGAACCAAAAGATTGAAAAAGCATCTTGGGAACTATAAGAGGTGATAAAATAGAAATACCCCCACATATTTTAGTGTATTACCAAAATTTTGAGGGTGAAATTTCTAAATCTCATAATAATGTGACAACTTGATCATTTATAAATGAAATCCACTTTTTAAATTAGTAAATGACTTATTAAGAAATGAAATTATAGAAAACACATACAAAAATTTGTTTTTTGGACCATTATAAATTATATCGTATATGATTTAAAATACCATTAAAAATGGTTTAATAAAGGGATATCAATCTAGACCCTAATATTTGATTTTTTATATTTTTATATTTAAAAGAATATTGACTATATTTATATTTTATTACATTATAGTGGTTTAATAATAATTTTTTATAAAAAAATATTTTGATATGAAGAAACAAAAACTATATTTTCATAAAATATATAGTTCAAATCAAGACACTATTTTGATAAATTCATGAATTTTTTAAGTAAATGCTATTTTAATAAAAAATTATTAGTAAATAATATTTATAAAATATATTTGTCAATATAATTTTATAAAGTCAAATGTAATTGTTATATGGTATCAAAAAATATTATTGTTAATAAATTAGTGTTTTTCAATAAATAAGTTTTTTTATTTACAGGTACAAATTATCATATTAAGAGTAATGTTTTGTTAAAATAAATATTATTTTTGAAATCATCACAATGATATTTTAAAATTCTTAATTTCACATAATTTTTTGAGATGGTCATTTTTTTTAAAAATTAATTGTGGTATAATTATACGCTAGGTATTATGACATCATAAAATCCCCAATGTGATATCATAAATAATATAAAGAGTATCCAAAACCAAAATTATTCTTTCCCATTATAATAATTTATTTTTTTTAGATCTTTAATTAATTATGTAAAACCATAATGGATCCTAAAAAACCTATATTTTATATTTAGGTTTTAAAATTAATTATTTATAAGCATAATAAAAATCCACATCACAAAGGGTATTATTTTTAGGATTTATGATCTAATACTTATAGAATATTAAAAAATCCTCTTATTTGGAATAAACATGGGAATAAACCATGGTATGGTTTGTGGTTTGAACTAATTTATCATATTGGTTTCCTAATCCTACGATTAGATATTAATAAAGAATTATCCTATACTTTTATATAAAATCCCACACATCTTCCCATTAATATTAACTAAAAACAATTTTTCATGTAGTTACTCTTACATTACATCATTATAACCCTCCCATGGTGTCCCCAATCTCATATTAAGCTCCTCCAAATCTTTTAAAAGTGCCCTCTCAAGGTACGAGATCCTATTAACTCCTATTTATTAAAGAACCTTATTTATATTATGCCTTTTGATTACCAATTTTTCATGTTGGGATATGTTTTCAAACATAATTCATATTATCCTAATGATTTATGAGTGATGATAAAATCCTTTAACTCTCATTAGACACTTGTATGAATCTTTATGTACCCCCATTATGCTATAGATATTATCATCTGGTCTTTCATATGAATCATTTATTTTGGGAATACCCATCCCCATTTTCACTCAAAGGCATTCACTGCGATATAACTATAATAAATTGAATTGGAAATTAAATTTATATAAGATACACTCATTAATAATGGGATTAAATGTTATGAAATAAATCCTTATGTTGTAGGATCTATGTGGCCCACTTATGAAAGTACATGATATGAATGTGACGTGTGGGACCGAAATTATATAGTCTTACAATGCATTGGGTAATGTTTTTATCTCATGGGATACCATGTATGGTTCATGGGAAGTTAATATAATTACACTATGTTATAATTTATAGGTGGGTTTCCATTACATATGTTTATGATGTCATTTTTTATGTTGTTTTCTCATTCCCATTTTGAATTTATGTTATCCTAATATATCATGATTTAGTGTTCAATTATATTATTTTCAACCATATTATTTTACTTTAATATTCCTATTAACTCACATTTATTAATTTATTCAATTTATGTTTTTATCATTTCCTTTCCCAGCTTTATAGAACACCCATTTCCTATATACGTCCCTAGGTTATCCCATGAAGTTATAGTATATTGAGGAAATTTAATTGCATGTTATGGTGTTTTAGTTTATGTTATTTTATTTCTATTTCAATTTGTTATGATATGTGTCTAATTACACTAATAAAATCATCATCACATATTATAGGGTTTTATTCAGTGTATATTTAAGCAATGAATATTGAAATAACGTGTATAAAAGAAATGGGTTGTCATAATGTTGCTACTATCCTGATCTAATGCGAGACATATTTTTCCCAAGGGATATTTTTTTGTAAAATTATTTTCATCCTTTTATATTGTTGAATTGTTATAAAATATTTTGGGTTAACTCACTTCAAATTATCTTTTTATAAATTAACTATTAGAAATGACTCATTTGTTTTCAAACTGATTAGGTATAGATTTATCTTATTCTATTGATTATTTCTTCTAACTAGATTTAGAAGATTCAAATTTAAACATAGTAGACTTGATAAAGTCCCACATTATCATATCTTCCCATTTTGAGAAGATAAATATATATTCTAG
The DNA here is from genome assembly GCA_963277665.1 of Viscum album. Taxonomy (NCBI): domain Eukaryota; kingdom Viridiplantae; phylum Streptophyta; class Magnoliopsida; order Santalales; family Viscaceae; genus Viscum; species Viscum album. Next base: position 1,538,179,615 of record OY728135.1, on the reverse strand, counting down.
GTATATGATATATCATCATCTTTCAGAGTCAATTTTCCTTCAAGTTCAGATTATATATTTTCTTATTCTACTATCATTAATTTTTTATAACTCATAAACATAGGTTGTGTAATTCTTCTTCAACTCGTCCATCTATTTATAAAAATTATCTATCTCATTAAATAAGTTCTTATTTTATTTTTTGAGACGTTTAATCTTCTTTGGAAATGAATATAACTCTTCTTTCAACTCACACTCTAGTTCAATCCTTTCTTCTATATCAACATCACTTCATGATGAATCAAATAATTTCTCAACAGGAGAATATAAATTTAATTCATCATATGAACTTCTATATGATTCAATTTTCCCTTTCATACTCATAATAATTGTTCTTTTATAATTGGAGTAATTATTTTTATTCTATCATTTTTTCTATCTAGGGTTTTCCTCGTTCTCCAAATCTGATTCATAATTTTTAACTCACTTCTTTGGGAAATATTTTTCTATATGACTAATATCATCATAATTATTATATATCAGCAATGTATTACCTTTTACTTTTAATTTTCCCTTATTAAATCTATTTTATAAAATATAAATTGTAACACCCCAAGCTTCTTCGGTACGCTTCTCTTTGTATAATGCAATAGCGTGTGTTGTACACAACATCGAGTTCTAACACACCACAACCAATCAAACTAGCCGTTATGAATAGTAACACCGACTTTTTGAAATTTATAAATTTTATTTTTCAAAATGGAATTCATTTTTGGATTCGGAATATCTAAATTAGCATAGGGAAAATTTTTGGTATTTTTCTGAAAAACATCATTTTTTGATGTATAGTGAAACCACTAAGTGGTAGTTAAAAAACTGAATTTTTTATAAAACGTTATTTTACCGATTCTGTGAGTGGAATTTCTAAAATCCGAGAGGCATGGTTAATATCAAGGAGTAAAATGTGGTTCAATGAGATGAAAATAATTTTTGGTGAATAGTAACTTTTTACTTTTATTTACGATGGTTAAAAGTAAATAGGGTAATTAAGGGTAAAAATGATATTAATATTACCCTAACACATGTCCTAATTCTATTTTACAAGTTTATCTCGACCAAAAACAACCTTAGGAATAAAATATTATCATTTAGGTCCACTTGGATTAGATTAGGACATTTATTATTATTTAATTCAAAGAATAGTTAAAAGAGTTAAAATCAATGTTTATTTACCAAAACATTTTTAATATAGTGTTAAACATAAGATAAATCAGTTTAAAATTATTCCTTGGAAATCTAAAAAGATTTCATAAATAATGATATTTTATTTATAATTTTTAGACACTAAATAATTTAATTTATTTATGACACAATGATGAGGAAGTAATTACCATAATAGTGAAAAATTAAAATAATTGATATTATAAATACCTGAATAAACATAATATGAGACTTTTGATAAATTACGCTAATTTTCTAGGTTAATATGACATGTTAGGATTGATTTAATTAACTTTTTTCGAAGTAATCACTCTGTTATGATTTTCACAAAAATCAATTTTCCAAATAGTGTCAAAATTGACAAAAAGAGTTTTTAAAACAAATATTATATTATTAATTGATATTCAATTCCTAAAAATCTGAGGTTCGTCCAAGAGCCTTATATCATGATATGTGTATCATTATTGGACCACTTGGGGGTCTCTTAGTGTTATATAGTATGTTTATTAACTATATAATATAAAAATACAAAGTGACATGGTAAGTGTCAAACTAATTAACTAAGAGTTAAAACTAAATGGTAAGTGTAATATAAGGACCCAAACCTATCTAAATTCTATTGGTTGAGTGGTTTTTGACCCATACCCACCTTAAACTTTAAATAATCCACTTTTGAGCCATTAGAAACTGAATATGTATTTATTATGAAATAATATTTCTAGCTTTTCCAAAGGTGCCCCTCACCCCTCTTATAAAATGGCACCCCCACCCTTCTCATTAATTCACACCATCAAAGCCATTTGGATCAGCCAAAATCTACCCCAATACTCTCTCAACTTCCCTAAATTCATCTCAGAGGCCTTACTTTAGTCATAAATCCATCCCAAGGAGCCCTTTTGATCAAATCAAAAGGAAGAACCCGAAGAAGAGGTAATGTTTTCACCACCATCTTTCAAGTTCCATTCTTCTTCCACTTATTCTATCTTTGTTATTACCATTATAAAATAATAACTCCATTATCATATATATACTGTGATGTTATTATAAATATGTTACAACAATATTCATTATTCTATCCATCCTTTGAATGACATGTCACCATACATGCGTACGTACGACTTACCGTCTTTACGTCGTGGTGTAATTGTTATTCAATATATTATTATTTGGATGGGTATAATAATGATTTTTAATTCATGTAAATAATAAATATAACATGATAATTATTCTTTATATATGATATAACATCCAATTATATATTATTTTCACATCAAAAGAATGATATTGTGGCTCGTGCGTACATTCGAACTACCGTCTCCACGAACGGGATGAGATTCATTCTCCATCGTATCCATTCAAGTATAATTCTCATTTTATGATTAAAAATAAAATTAAGGACTTGATATAATTCTGGATATGAATAAGATACAACTTATCCATGACAAACATGGCTTATGTAACAAAATATATAAAAGAAAATGAGTAAGTTAACACCTGAAACAACGATAATACTAAGATATTATCAACAAATAAATGTTAAAAGATCATATATGATATCATATTAATGTATATGATTCTTGTATAATTAAATAACAATTATTTCACCATTATACAGGAGGTTAACCTACCCTCAACCATGGAAAATTACAAGGTAAGGGTTTATTTTTCAATCTCTTCATTATCCAAGGTCGTTTATACGTATTAATCTACTGAGATCTCTTTATCATCCACATTCATGTTTCATAAAAATATATTTCAAAACATTTTTTACTATTTACTAGAATACGGGATAAAGTCATTTACACCCTTGTTGACTTTTATAGGTGGTTTATAAAGGAATCTTTCTGTCGTATTCTAAATAAGTTCATTTTAAACCTTTTTGACAGAATTAAGGTAAGAACGTTTTTTTAACTTATACGACGGGTGCGGCTATTTTCCGCCGTTACAAAATCATTGAAGCTTCCCTTACAAGATTATAAGAATATTTTCAAAGAAAATGTTTTATTTTAAAAATATATGACTCTTAAATGATTTCAAAATCAAAAGAGATATTTCTCTAAAAAGAGTTTTGATTTCATCTCTGTCAATATCCTTTGATGGATTTTACGCTTATTTGAAGTTGATTTGTTATGATACAAAACTTATATATTGTATTGTAGGTTTTTTGATATGTTTGGATGTGGATGTGTTATTTTTATACCATTCATGGTTTATGGATGAAGTATTTACTTTCTTATCCTAGTTTTAATACGAATGTTTATGTTATGTTTAAAAATTTTCATATGGGAATGCATTGGACTTAATATGTGTTGGGTGGAGCCCGATATAGCTCCTCGATGCATCGGTAGGTCTCATGAGACAAACTAGTGTCTTGGAACAAGGCCTTGGAAAAATATTATTTGTAGTCTTGGTACGAGGCCTTGGCTATGTAGTTTTGATAGTCTGGCATTGTACATTCCATCATTATGATAGAGGTTATTGATATTGCATGTGATTATTCGATTAGAATAATATCCATGTGAATAAGTAAATGGAATTATTTAATTTTATTTTTTCCATACTAGATTTAGATAAACTCTAATTAGAGAACACAAATTTAAGATGGTCTTTGAGGATTAGTATAGAAGAACATCCCAAAATTTTGGTATTGTAAATATTTTGTGACTTTTCCGAGAAATACATCACTGTCTGGATACGAGCAGATAGAGGCGGCTCTGGCACAGATGTACCTAGGGGTAAAACCCAAAAACACTGCTTTGAGCTAGACTCGAACAGGAACTGGTGCACAACAACCGGCTTTGCTGCACTCTTGGTTACGACACTCCCTGGGGATATGCTTAGGATAACTCTCATTTTCTTTACAAATCATTATGAAGGGTTTATGAGTATATAATTTCTCACAGAAAACATTTTTATGATTATGGCTTATATCCATAAATAGTTCAATTTATGTTAAGTGTTTTATAAGTATGGAATTATGTATTTTGATTCATAAACTGATATAGTTATGCCATTTTTTAGAAATGGCGCTGAGTGGAAGAAATGGAAACCGTATCAATGCACACACTCCATGTAGGGATTTCCCTCCTGCTCAAGATAATTATAGTGGAGCTAGTGATGCAATTGGTGCTGATCAACCAATCACCATACTGGGACAACTCACTCAGGTTATGAATAATAACCTTACCCGTATGGAGAACCCTAATCCACAGTGTGGAGGATCATTGTTAGATCGCTTTATGAGGAACCAACTACCAATGTTCAATGGGATTACAAATCCCTTAGTAACTGAGCAATGGATAAATTCACTAGAGAAAATATGTCCATATTTGGGAAGTAGTGCAAGGGAAAAAGTTATCATGGCAGTTTACCGCCTCACTAGAGATGCTGATCAATGGTGGTCATTGATTCAAAACCCGAAGGAAGATAATGAAGTATCAAATATGGAATGGAGGAACTTCAAAGATCTTTTCCTAGAAAAATACTTTCCTCGTGACCATCGAGCATATATGGGAGGACAATTTCTGAGTCTGAGACAAAAGGAGGATGAGAATGTTGCAAAGTATGAGGCTAACTTCACAAGGTTTTCAAGGTATGTTGGAGATTTTATACGTATACCAAGAAGTAAGATTTATCGTTTCTTTGATGGGTTAAAACCATTTCTCCGTCGAGCATTAGTCACACAATCCTTCTCGTCGTATGAAGTCATTTACTCATGTTCTATCAAGACACAAAAGGAATTCTCTATGTCTTATGACTTTAAAGCAAAGAAAGAGAAGAAGAGATCTGCTGATCAATCTGGGAATGGAAGTAAGGGGAAGAAGGGAAAATTTGAATATCAATCCTACAGTAAATGTGGGAAGAAACACCTTGGTACTTTCTTAAAAGGAACGAGAGTCTGTTACAAGTGTGGTGAAAAGGCCACCAAGCTCGTGATTGCAAGTGGAAGAAGGAAGCTACCGATGTCCAATTCTACAATTGCAGGGAGATGGGACATTATGCAAATTAATTTCCTATGCGTCAGATGAACTTACCTCAAAAGGCCAAGGGATCAAGGCTAAACTTATGTTATCACTACTGCTGAGGTAGAAGCTCCTAAAGACGTGGTGGCAAGTAATTTAATTGTTTCCTCAAGTTTAGAAAGTGCATTATTTGATTCTGGATCATCGCATTGTTTCATATATTCCCAGTTTTCTATGGAAATTAGATATTTCCAATTTGATTTCACAAGGGATTTGTCAGTTAAAACTCCTAAGGGAAATATCATTGCAACAATTTTTTTTGAATCAGTCCCCATTAGAGCACATTAATGTTCTTTGTCTTCTGATCTCATCGTCATACCTATGATTGAGTTTGATATAATCCTCGGTATGGATTGTCTTGCAGACCATGATGTGAAGATTTATTGTAAGAAGAAGGAGGTTATGATTTTTGATGATGATAATAAGGAACGCCTTATCTTTAGAGTAGAATTGTCACCACCTAATTCTTATCTAGATCCACCTCCAGTAGATCAACTAAATTCAATTATTGGGGAGGATGAGAATGAAATGACTATGGGTGAAGAAAGGAATGTTCAAATAGAGGATGTAACTATTGTGAAAGAATATGTAGATGTGTTTCCAAAAGATTTACCTATACATCCTCCCGAACGAGAAGTTGAGTTCTCCATTGATTTAATTCCTAGATCATGGACTATATCAAAGACCCCTTATAGAATATCCACTGTAGATTTAGTTAAACTAATGAAAAAACTAGAGGAATTGAGTTATACGGGATTTATTCAGCCTAGTGTTTCTCCATGGGGATCCCCTATTCTTTTTGTTAAAAAGAAAATGGATCTATGATGTTATGTATCTACTACAGGGAGATCAATGCTATAACAATAAAGAACAAGTATTCCCTACCTCACATTGATGATTTTTATTACCAACTGCATGGGGCTCAATAATTTTCAAAGATTGACCTTCGATCTGGATACCATCAGTTGTGTGTGAAGAAGGAAGACATTCCAAAGACAGCATTTCGAACAAGGTACGGGCATTACGAGTTTATAGTAATGTCTTTTGGATTGACTAATGCACCCTCTGTATTCATGGATCTGATGAATATAGTTTTCAAGGAATATCTCGATGAATTTGTGGTGGTATTTATTGATGATATCTTGGTATACTCCAAAATATATGAAGATCATGAAAATCACTTGCGCATTATCCTAAAGACTATGAGAAGACATGAATTATATGGGAAGTTTAGCAAGTGTGAATTCTGGTTTCAGAAGATTTCTTTTCATGGCCATATTGTCTCTAAAGATGGAATCTCTATTGATCCTTCTATGACCAAGGCTATCCATGAATGGTCTGCACTGACGAGTATAACTGAGGTTCGTAGTTTGATTGGTTTAGTAGGTTATTATCGACTCTTCGTCTAGAATTTTGCCCGATTGGCTAACCCATTAACGAAGATCACGCGTAAAGGGGTTAAATTTGTTTGGACAAAGGAGTGTGGAGAATGTTTTGAAGAACTGAAGAAAATATTAGTCAATGATCCTATATTGACTCTACCACCGGGGAATGATGGGTTCGTTATTTATAGTGATGCATCGATGAAAGGACTTGGTTGTGTCCTTACGCAGAATGATAGGGTTATTTCCTATGCACCACGAAAGTTGAAAATTCATGAATAAAACTATCCTACTCAGGATCTTGAGTTAGTAGCTGTGATCTTTTCTTTGAAGATATGTACGCACTACCTCTCTAGTGAAAAATGTGAGATTTATACTGACCACAAGAGTTTGAAGTATATTTTCTCACAAAAAGAACTCAACATGAGGCAAAGGAGATGGATTGAATTACTCAAGGATTATGATTGCACGATACACTACCACTCGGGGAAGGCAAACAAGGTGGAAGATGCTTTGATCAGAAAAGATCATGGAGTTTTGAACAATATGAGAATTGAAAGGGATCCAATTTTCATGGATCTAGTGAAGATGGAATTGGGAATAACCAGGGAAGGTGAAACATCAATGCTTTTTCAAATGGTTTCCAAACCATCTTTACTATAAAGGATTAAGAGTTCTCAGACTGATGATGACGAATTTCAAAAAAAGATTAATGCTGTGAATGATGGGAGATTGAGAGACTTTGTGTATGAAGAAGAAATTTTGAAATTCGGGAAGAGGCTTTGTGTTCCCGATATACCTTGTCTAAAAAGGGAATTGTTGTATGATGCTCATAGTTCCAATTTCTCTATACACCCTGGGAGCACCAAAATGTATAGATATTTGAAGAAACATTTTTGGTGGGAGTACATGAAGAGGGATATTGCTGATTTTCTGTCAAGATGTATGGTTTGTCAACAAGTGAAAGATGGAAGGCATCAGCCTGGAGGAGTCATGCAACCTCTTCCCATACCTGATTGGAAATGGGGCAATATTATGATGGACTCTGTCATGGGGATACCAAATACTCCTAGAAAGAATGATGAAATATGGGTCATTGTTGATCGTCTTACTAAGTCAGAAAATTTTTTTGCTATAGGGGAATATTTACCACTTGAATGACTACTAATAATATATATTAATGAAGTTGTGAAACATCATGGAGTACCCCTATTGATTGTTTCTGATCGTGATCCCCGTTTTACTTCATGATTCTGGAAAAGTCTTCAGAAAGCCCTTGATACTGAACTTCATTTGACCACTGCCTACCACCATCCAATAGATGGACAATCAGAACGAACTATTCAAACCTTTGAAGACATGTTGAGATCATGCTCACTTGACTTTCAGTGTATTTGGGATCAACATTTACCTCTGGTAGAATTTTCCTTTAACAATAGAATCCATTCGAGTATTCATATGGCACCATATGAAGCGTTATATAGAAAGTGATGTCGCACACCAACCTATTGGGATGAAATTGGTGAAAGAAAACTTATTGGCCTAGAACTGGTGGAGGAAACGATGGAGAAGGTGAAGGTAATCCAAAACCATATCAAAGAACCTCAAAGTAGGTAGAAGAGCAATTCTGATAATCGAAGGAAGGATTTGGAATTTCAAGTCAGTGATCATGTTTTCCTAAAGGTATCTCCATGGAAGGGAGTCATACATTTTGGTATGAAAGGTAAATTGAGTCCAAGGTACATCAGACCTTTCGAAAATCTAGAACGAATTGGGGCTGTAGCATACCGTTTGGCAATGCCGCCAAATCTCTCCAAAGTTCACGATGTGTTCCATGTATCACTATTGGGGAAATACATGCCTGATCCAACACATGTACTCACCTATGAGGAGTTAGAACTGGAACCCGATATATCTTATTGTGAAGATCCTGTCAAGATTCTTGATACGAGAGAACAAGTACTGAGAAACCGGATGACTCATCTGGTAAAAGTATTATGGAGAATCCATAAGATGGAAGAGGCAATGTGGGGACCCGAGGAACTTATGATGAAGAACCACCCGAGTCTTTTCATGCGGTAGTATTCTAGAAATTTCGAGGACGAAATTATTTGAAGGAGGGGAGAATTTAACACCCCAAGCTTCTACGGTACACTTCTCTTTGAATAATGCAATAGCGTGTGTTTTAGGAAAAATCGAGTTCTAACACACCACAACCAATCAAACTAGTTGTTATGAATAGTAATACCCACTTTTTGAAATTTATAAATTTTATTTTTCAAAATGGTCTTCATTTTTGGGTTTGAAATATCGAAATTATCCTAGGGTGAATTTTTGGTATTTTTCTAAAAAACATCATTTTTTGATGAATAGTGAAACCACTAAGTGGTAGTTAAAAAACTGAATTTTTCATAAAATTTTATTTTACAGCTTCTGTGAATGGAATTTTGAAAATACAAGAGACAAAATTAATATCAAGGAGTAAAATGTGGTTCAATGAGATGAAAATAAGTTTTGGTGAATAGTAACTTTTTACTTTATTTACCATGGTTAAAAGTAAATAGGGAAATTAAGGGTAAAAATGATATTAATATTACCCTAACACATGTCCTAATTCTATTGGACAAGTTTATCTACACAAAAAACAACCTTAGGAATAAATTATTATCATTTAGGTCCACTTGGATTAGATTAGGACAATTATTATTGTTTAATTCAAAGAAGAGTTAAAAGAGTTAAAATCAATGTTTATTTACTAAAACATTTTTAATATAGGGTTACACATAAGATAAATTCGATTATAAATATTCCCTAGAAATATAAACATATTTTATACATAATGACATTTTATTGATAATGTTTAGACATTAAATAATTTAATTTATTTATGACACAATGATGATACAGTAATTACCATAATAGTGAAAAATTAAAATAATTGATATTATAAATACCCAAATAAATATAAATTGAGACTTTTTATAAATTTAAATAATTTTATAGGTTAATATGACATGTTAGGATTGATTTATTTAACTTTTTTCGAAGTAATCATTCTGTTATGATTTTCAAAAAAATCAATTTTCCAAATAGTGTCAAAATTGACAAAAAAGAGTTTTTAAAAAAATATTATATTATTAATTGATATTCAATTCTAAAAAATCTAAGGTTCGACCAAGAGACTTATATCATGATAGGTGTATCATTAATGGACCACTTGGGGGTCTCTTGGAGGTATATAGTAAGTTTATAAACTATATAATATAAAAATACAATGTGACATGGTAAGTGTCAAACTAATTAACTAAGAGTTAAAACTAAACAATAAGATTAATATAATGACTCAAACCTAACTAAATTCAATTGGTTGAGTGGTTTTAGACCCATCCCCACCTTAAACTTTATATAATCTACTTTTTATCTATTAGAAACCGAATATGAATTTATTATGAAATAATATTTCTAGCTTTTCCAAAGGTGCCCCTCACCCCTCTTATAAAAGGGAACTAAACCTTCTCATTAATTCACACCTTCAAAGCCATTTGGCTCGGCCAAAATCTGACCAAATACTCTCTCAACTTCCCTCACTTCATCCTAGATGCCTTCCTTTAGTCAGAAATCCATCCTAAGGATCCCTTTTGATCAGATCAAAAGGAATAACCCGAAGAAGAGATAATTTTTTCACCACCCTCTTTCAAGTTCCTTTCTTCTTCCACTTCTTTGTTCTTTGTTATTACCATTATAAAATAATAACTCCAATATCTTACATATACTATGACGTTATTATAAATATGGTAAAACCATATTCAGTATTCTATCCATCCGTTGAATGACATGTCACCATACGTGCGTACGTACGGCTTACCGTCTCCACGTCGTGGTGTAATTGCTATTCAATATATTATTATTTGGATGGGTATAATAATGATTTTTAATTCATTTAAATAATAAATATAACATGATAATGATTATTTATATATGATATAACACCCAATTATATATTATTTTTACATCAAAAGAATGATATTGTCGCTCGTGCGTACGTACAGACTATTGTCTCAACGAACGCGATGAGATTCATTCTCCATCGTATCCATTCAAGTATAATTTTCATTTGATGATTAAAAATAATTCTTAAGGATTTGATATAATTCTGGAGATTAATAATATACAACCTATCCATTAAAAACTTGGGATATGTAACAAAACATATAAAATTAAATGAGTAAGTTAACACCCGAAACAACGATAATACTAAGATATTATTAACAAATCAATGTTAAAAGATCATATATGATATCATATTAATGTATATGATTCTTGTATAATTTAATAACAATTATTTCACCATTATACCGGAGGATAACCTACCCTCAACCAAGGAAAATTACAAGGTAAGGGTTTATTTCCCAATCTCTTCATTATCCGACGTTGTTTATACGTAATAATCTACTGGGGTCTCTTTATCATCCACATCCATGTTTCTTAAAAATGTATTTCAAAACATTTTATACTATTTACTAGAATATGGGATAAAGGAATTTATACCCTTGATGACTTATATTAGTGGTTTATAAAGTAATATTTCCGTCATTTTCCAAATAATGTCCTTTTTAACCTTTTTGACATAATTAAGGTAAGAATATTTTTTTAACTTATACGGCGGGTGTGGCTATTTTCCGCCATTATAAAATCGTCAAAGCTTCCCTTACAAGATTATAAGAATATTTTCAGAGAAAATGTTTTATTATATAATTATATGACTCTTAAATGATTTCAAAATAGAAAGAGATATTTCTCTAAAAAGAGTTTTGATTTCATCTATGTCACCATCCTTTGATGGATTTTACTCTTATTTGAAGTTGATTTATTATGATACAAATCTTCTATATTGTATTGATGGTTTTGTGATATGTTTTACTATGGATGTGTTATTTTTATACCATTCACGGTTTATGGATGAATTATTTACATTTCATATGCTAGTTTTAATATGAATGTTTATGTTATGTTTAAACCTTTTCATATGGGAATGCATTGGACTAAATATGTGACGGGTGGAGCCCGCTATAGCTCCTCGATGCATCGATAGGTCTCATGAGACAAACTAGTGTCTTGGAACAAGGCCTCGAAAAAATCTTATTTGTAGTCTTGGCATGAGGACTTGGGTATGTGGTTATGATAGTCTGGCATTATGAATTCCATCATTATGAAAGTGGTTATTGATATTGCATTTGATTATTAAATTAGTAGAATATCCATGTAAATAAGTAAATGGAATTATTTCATTTTATTTTTGCCATACTATGTTGAAGTTCAAGTTTAAAAGGATTTTGTTTTAATTATACATTGCCTTAAATGTTTATTCTTATTTATGAAATTTTCTACTATATTGTTATCCTTACTGGGAATTTGAGCTCACCCCTTTTCTATGTTTTATTTTTCCCAGGATGTGAAGAAGTAATTTATGAATGACCTGCAGGGATAGTATGAGGGGATTCGAGTGTGGACTATGGAGACTATATTGTTGCAGTTTTCATTTTATGATGTATGTAAAATGTTATTAATGTATCTAGTTATTCCAAGGCTACTAAGCTAATCGGTCTTTTGAGATTTGATCTTTCTTGTGATCATGCCAATGTTATGTAATAATTCACCGACTCCGGGTAACTGGGGTCGGGGCATTATATAAATAATTTGGTGTAATTCTTCATTATCCTCATTGTCTAAATCAAATGATTTTTACAACCCCATATTTGTTTACATTTGCTTTTCTCATAGATTCAAAGTCCATATCATATTTTTCTTTTTTCTTAAAGATTCTAATTTTGTATTCTATAAGAATAATGTTATGTTTATCTTGGATAAAATATTCCTTATCCAACAAATATTAACACTTGGAATCAAATCTATCGTGGAAATTTCCCATACCCTTCATTACAATGGTGGAGTATTCTAGATTTTCTCTAAATACTCGAATGTTTATGAATATCTCATTTACTAAAGTGAAATACCCATTAATATATTTATCATCATTTGGTTTAATGTATTTTAACATGATCCTTAAAACTTTTAGTTTGGATTCCTTGAATTTTACATTACCTTCATAACCACCTCTTAGTTTTTCCTATATCTACTTTTCAATTTGAAGTGCCACTACCTTTATGTAGACATATTCTGATAGATACTTAAAGATAAAATTTGTAAATTTTTCATCAAAAATTATATTTATATTATCTTATTGATTCATATCAACACTTTTAGAATGGTGTGGAAACCACACTACCATTTCATCTCTCACCTTTATGATGAGTTATAATATGTAAGGATACCGTACACTCCTCCAACTGCTGTAGTATTATCCTGTGAAGGTAGAAACCACTCAAATATTCATATAATTAAGATTAAAAGTTCCTCGACAACATTTATCATGGATATTAATATTGAAACTTTATTATCTGACACTACTTATAGAGTATCAGGACAGGTTATGTACCATAAGGGGGGTGGGGGGTGAATCAATGGTACACTAATTTTATGAATTCAACTTTTCAATTCAACATTTATGGTTGGTTCAAGTATCAACCCTATCTATATTATTTAAATTATCCCTAAACAACTGTGGGGGTAAATAAATATCACAATAACACACATATTTTCATAGATCAACTAAAAGGACAACACTTTTTCTTGTTTAATATAATCTCCAACATGGATTCTTGATTATATACAAGAGGATACATCATAGTGATTGGTGGTACACTAGAACCCCAATATATGTCATATAATTATTTATACACTACAATTAAACATCTATAATATATTGAATATTCATAAAACCTAACCATCCTTAGAAACTTTTAACAGATTATATACCTCAGTAACAACTTCTATCTTATTTTTATACATGCACAGTTATTCAATATATTCAATATATGATAATATTTATCAGGTAATATGGAATAAAAAATATTAATTGATCTTGTATTATCTATATCTTACTAAAAACTTTGAATACTTTGTCACAATATGTTTCATCTTCCTTGAATAAATCCCAACTTCAAAATTATTCTCTCTATTTGATACTATGATGTATTGAGGACCTCATAATTTTCTCACATAGTGAATTAGGTGTTATATAATTGTTTTTAAAATATATTCTTATCACTTGAATAAATATATATTTAGGTTTCTATGAGAGTATTATTTTCCTAATCTAAGTGGCTTCCAAATCTCCTATAAATATGGGTTTTAATCTAATTTAATAATGAGATAATATATGCCTAGATCTCTTATATTGACTTGTTATTTATTATCTATGTTATATACAAATAAATAAGACCTAATTATCTACCTAATTCTTATTCCTTAAAATCCATTAAATTATACCTATATTTTTACATGAATAAATGTATCACCAAGATATATTCTCTAGTGTTTCACTCCATGTGTTTTCATTTTAGCAGCTAGGAATTCTCAAAAGAACCACCATGAATGAAATGTAGTGAAGTCCATGATTTTTATCCATATCCCTTATCTAATTAGAGTCACCAAGGGAAAATCCATAGATTATTTTGATTCAACATTTCTCACATCCAAATTATAATATTACCAAGGAATGTACTACTATGTGGTGAAAAACACCTATGTGTTTTTAGACACTATGATCGTGGTAACCTTGCCTATGGTATAGATCTATCTTCATCGATATAATGTAACTATATTACAAATATGTGACCTTAATATCAGCTAGGTATTTACATGCAAAATCTTGGATCATAATACACTTATATGATTGTGTTATTTTATTCAATGATAAACTGATCATAAAGAGTTTTATGAATTACATATCTAATTCTTTAGAATAAAATAATTCTATAATTCTAAGCACACCTTTATGCATATATTAGTATACCATTATGATGGTAAAAATTATATTTACATAGATCCATATTTTACCTTTATGTATCTCTTTACCTTTACATAACTCTTGATCTTATCTGTCACCATTACACAAGTATTGGATTACAATTACATAACTCATAGTTTATAATAATTACCATTACATGACTGGATGGATTTCGGAATACCATAACTTGGATTCTAGTTTCAGATTTAGTGTACCATTGTGTATATATCATTTACTCATATGTGAGTATCAACAACCTTTATGTATCTATAATATTTTTCAATCTATCATTATACATGTCCTTAATTTACCGGATAACCTTTACATAGATCTTGAACAATATTTACATAGATTTTATAATTTTCAAATAACCCTTATAAAACTACTATTTTACCTTAACATTGTTTTTCTAAATACATGAATAATTATTTACCCAACTCAATTCATCTCAAAACCTCTAAGGCTTATTTTTTGGACTTTTCAACAACCAAAACACATCCTAACATGATTTAGAATCACCACTGTCACATGATCATTAAAATTACCTAATTATTGTGTTATGGATAATTTATTTCCATATTACAATCCAACCATTTAATATTATCAAATATTCTTGAGAAATTATGTAGAAGAATTTTCCATCAATACAACTCAAAAATATTAAAATATCCCACTATTTTATGATATATTTTACATTAAATAAATTTCATTAATAGATTTATATTCACACAATGATGAGTTAAAACAAACAAATAAAACCTATTAAATTATTATTATTTTACCATTATATAATTTCATAATTAATAATTTCAATATTACATTTGTTTTAAATATTGGTATTTTTCTAAAAAGGATGATTTTTAATGAATAGTAAAAATACAGATTTTTGTAAAAATATTGATTTTTTTTAAAATATCATCTATTTTATTTAAGAAGATCCATAATTCATTGAATTTAATCCTAAACGTAAGAAATATCACTTTAGTTATAATTAGTACAATTAAATAAATTTGAATAATCATTATACTTAATTTTGGGATAAGTTCATATTTGAAGATAAAACATGTTTTTCAAAAAAGCTGTTTTTCATTTTGTTTGGAATTTGTATATTAAATTAATTCCTTAAACTTTTATGAATTGAATTTTTTAAAATTTATTCCATATTATTAATTATAAGGTTCAAATTTGATAAATATTTCCCTTTTACTTTTTGTTGTTATGAATAGTAACCATAGTGGATATTTATCACTTTAGTAAGGGTAAAATGGGTAAAAAAGTGGTAAAATTATTTTATATAGATTTAAAATTTATCTAAAACATTCTTTATCCTATTGTATTAATATATTTTTGAAATTTTCATCAAATTCGGGAAAATATATCAGCTTGGATCCATTTTTATTTGATATTGACCTTTATTTTACTTTAAGAAAAAATAAAAACAAAATGTCGCACTCTTGACTTTAATATCTCTAATATTTTACATAATTATAAAAAGTGGTTATTTATAGTTTAAAATTTATCATTGAAATAATAATTTTATTTAATGGTGTTTTTTAATTTTTATTGATTGATTAATTAGGATAAATCCTTTCGTAACACTGATACAATATTTATTCAATTAAAAGAAAAATAAAAAAAATTATATAAAAAAATTTAAAATTAATATAATTTGTATAAATTATTGTGTTAAATTTTTTATAGATTAATATTTCATATTAAGGATGTTTTAATGTATTTAATTATAATTTTATCTTTGTCTTGCTATCTTTAATATCAAATAAAATGAATAATGTCAATAATGACATTAATGATATGTTATAAAAGAAATATTTTGTTAAATTATTCGAAAATAAAAAAAATATTGAAATGGAATTGGAGAGATAAGATATGATTTAAAATTTCATCCCTTTTACATTTATGATCTATTTATCACCTTATAAGAAAAATTATATCCCTTTAATATTTAAAAATTCATTACCATAGTTATGGTTAAAATTGCTTAACCATGGGGTCAATCCAGAGGATAAGGCTTAAAATGATATATAAAAATATAAAATTTTGTTAAATTATTATATTAGTTCTATAACCTTATTATATTCTATTATATTCCATTTGAGAACCATTTTACATGATTTAGATGGATATTATTTTATAATATTTCATGAATTCTCAAAAGTGCCCCTCAACTTAATTATAAAAGGACATCCATTCTATCTTTTATTTACACAAAATTGATAAATATAGCTCAAAGAACCATGAAAAAATATTCTTTTAAACTTCCCAATACAGATATTATTGGCTCTTGTCTTCTTAATGGACCACTCCAATATTCCTTAAGAAGGAATTTAAAGGAAGTCTACCAAAGAAGATGTAATCGTCTTTACCGACTCTTTTATGTTCATTTAAACTTCTTCTAAAAATTAATATGTTTTTACAAATACTAAAATAATAACATTAGTATCATAAATATAAATAGATGTTACCATTATTATGGTAAAACCATGTTTCATCTCCTTTCCATCCCATGGAAAACAAAAACATCACTTGCACATACATACAACTTTCCATCTCCATGTAGCAATTTAAATAATTTTTCATCATCACATTAATTGGATGGTTAAAAATTATAAATAATGAAAATATATTACATTTATGAAAATTATATACATACTAAATTATAATATCTTATTTATTTTCTTATATTTCAATCTATTGAAAAATGAAAACGTCACTTGTGTGTACCTGTGCACTACCACCTCCACGAAGTTATGTGATCCTCTTTTCATTTTTACATTACACACATAGTAATAAATATATATTTAAAAATTATTTATTATATAAATGATATAATAATTATTATGTTAAGGAGAATAATTTTTTTACTTTCTTACATTATATCCATCAAAAGGTTAAAACAACATTCATGTATACATATGACCTTCCGTCTCTATAAACAATGTGATTAATTTTTCTATCTTCACATTTTATGGATGAGTATAAATATATAAATAATTATTATATAATATATTTATATCATGATTATATTTCTTTAGAATATGAAACCATAATAAAAGTAGATGGACTAGAACTTCTAAAAGGAAATTCTCATGATGAATGAAGATTTAGAAACTAGAAACGACAATGTCAATAAATAGTTATTAATAAATGGGTTTTAAATGATATAGTTGAAAAATATATGATATTATAAGTAGGTAAATTAATATTTTATATAATTATAATAAATTAAAATTTATTATATGTGATCTTAGAGGAACTATTAGTCTGGTGAAACTTGATGTAAGATATTTCATCACAATTTCCACTCAATTGAGACATATTTTCTATTATACACTTATTTATTTGTATTTGGTGTATATAATACCACTTTTATGTATTTAATATTTATATATATTTATTAATTATGATTAAATTTTCAATTCAAGTGTTTTATTTGATGGGGATAAAATTTAAAAGTTATCAAAAAGGAACGAATTTATTTTACAATCTACTTTTTGGGATTTATCTTATTTTCCTTAAAGGAATATTGTAACATATCCTTCATATAATCCATACATATTATTACAATATGAATATTTATGGAGTTATCAGGTTTTCCTATAAATTTTCCTCTCTTTTTAAATTCAATAATATAAATAAAAATTTAAATGAAAATATGACATTTTTATTATTTTTGATTTGGTATATTTTTCATCCCTATATATATTTTTAAAAATTAATTTAAAAAATATATTTTAATTTACTCATAATATTGATTAAAGACATTTTATTTTATCCAATATTTTTTAAAATGTATTAAAGGAATCACTAAAATTGTTTCTTAATGTTTTTCTACAACATTATTTAAAAAACTTCAAAATGAATGTTTTGTATGAGTATAATGTTAACATATTTTCCTAACGCAAAAATAGTTTTATAGACTTTTAGGTTATTATAAAACATTTTAATGATTTTTAAAATAAAACACTTTAATTAATGATTATGTTTATGTATTTCTTTCATTTTACTTTGTTCTCAAAAGTATATGATTTTTTGTACAAAAACTATATTTCTGATGAATTGTTGGTCATTTTTGACCTATTATTAATTTTGAGGTCACCAAATTTATTTAGAAATATTCAATTTATTATGATAGTTTTTAATTGATTATTAAATTTCAGATAAATATCAATATTATTTGTATCGTGGATATGATTATTTCTTTAATAGTATACCATATTTATATAAAATTGTTTAATATGAAATTTATTTGATTGACGGGGGAAATCATAATATTATATATTTTGTACTCAACAAAAATATATATTGATATGGTATATTGTTTATGAATTAAATTATTCATTCAATATATGTGAAATTCATGGAAATATGGTGATGGATAGTCCATATTTGTAGATATCCCCTATATGCATTGAAAGGTTTCACGAGACACATTAGTTAGCCAAAATTATTAAATAGGTTTGGTATATACCTACCCATCAATTAATGTATCTTGGAATAAGGCCTTGATGGTAATGATATCCTGATATCTGAGATCATGATGTCCAATGTTAAGAATTTCGTTTATTGAGAATTCAGTTATCGTTATCCATGAGATTACTGCATTGATATTATCCATGGATTCATTTTGTGGTCATGTTATTGATTAAATAGAATGTTTTTTCATATATTTAACTTTCAATATTTATAGTGCCCTATTTACTCATGATCGATTCGACT
Organism: Viscum album; assembly: GCA_963277665.1. Taxonomy (NCBI): domain Eukaryota; kingdom Viridiplantae; phylum Streptophyta; class Magnoliopsida; order Santalales; family Viscaceae; genus Viscum; species Viscum album. Next base: position 1,538,160,365 of record OY728135.1, on the reverse strand, counting down.
GTACAGGACTCTTACTGATTATATGAGTTCACCCTTTATTTTTCCCTATTCCATAGGATATAGATAAGGATATTATGAATAATATCAAGGATGTGATAATGTTTCTTATGTTATATATTTTATATTTACATTTTAATAAGGGAAATTGTTTTATATCTAGTTCTTCAATACTGCTAAAATGTTCAATACTTGGTGATGCAATCGCATGTATCTTATGGAAATATAATAAATTAGACCATGAGTGTGGGTTACTAGATTTGGGGCCTCCACTAAACATATCAAATAAATTTTAATATAAACCTTGGGAAATAAATTTTAAATGAAGATAATTTACTTGAGAATTATGATATCTCTTGTGGTATTTGAGAAAATTTACCATTACTAGGATTTTTATTTTTTGGATCATTTTTCATAATGATTGTTAACAAAATTTACATCTTCCATTATTTGGTGATGAAATTAGATGAAGAAAGGGGATCAACCTATAATAGTCTTTCAGTGTGGGGATGAATTTGACCTCCCAATGGAAATTACTTCCCCCATATAGATATTACTATATATTCATGGGTGATATTTGTCATAGATTGTTGGGAAGAAACTCAATATTAATGATATCCCTATTATATGGCACTTTATTGATATATTTATAGAATATTTACATAGTTTTACTTTGTATCTTGATGTTGATTTTTCAATAGAACTCATACCTTATGTTAAACATATTTCAAAGACTCCACGTAGAATGGCCCTGATTGATCTGTAGGAATTGAGGAAGAACCATTAAAAGAATATAAATATGGTACTCATTTATCATAGTGATTCTCTAAGGGGTAAAACTATTATATTTTTAATATGAAAGATTGTTCAATGATTATTTTCCTTAATGATCTAGAACATTGCAAAATCACTAGTAAGAACAAATATCCTCTGCACCATATCGATTATCTATTTGATCAATTATGAGTTGATAAATATTTTTTCAAAATTTATCTTTGATATGGATGTCATCAACTATGTTTCAAGGAGAATATATCCAAGAAAACCTTTTTTATTTGGTATGATCATTATAAATTAATATTAATTCCATTTTTACATACCAAAGCTCCAACTATATTCACATATTGAATTAATAGAGTCATTAGAGATTACCTTGATCAATTTTTTGTAGTCTTTATATAAGATTTTATTATATATTCAACGAGAATAGAAGAGAATGAATAAAATTTGATAACTAGGATCAAGACCATAATAAAAGAGAATATATATTAGAAATTTATCAAGTGTAAATTTTGGATATAAAAGTATCATTCTTGGGTTATATAATTTCATGTGAAGGTTTATTAGTGGATCCTGAAAAGATGGAATCTATTGTGCAATATCCTATACCAACCATAATAAACAAGATCCATAGTTTTATTTGGTTGTATTAAAACTACCAATGCTTTATGAGATATATCTAAGGAATATGTATCATACACACCAAGTTGACTTGGAAGGGGGCTATGTTCTGGTGGAAAGTGAATGTGAAGATAATTTCGAAGAAATAAAGAGAAGTTTTGTCCGCACATTTATACTTACACTAACCTTCATTAAAGAATTATTTTAGATCTATAATGACACATAAATGAATGGAATGATATTTCTACTCCTTAAAAATGTTATAGGTATATATTATTACTCTTCATAATTAAAAATTCATGATAATAATTACCTAAATAATGATTTAGAGTTGATAGTGGTATGTTTTTCATTAAATATATGAAGTTCATATATATATGGTGAAATATGTGATATATATAATTATAAGAAAATATTGAAGTATATATTTACATATAAATAATTGAATATTCCCCAGAGAATATGGATGGAGTTTATCAACTATTATGACTACTCAATACATTATCACCCTCTAAAGGAAAACAGGGTAGACGATTCACTTAGTCAGAAAGACCATAATAGTTTTTCTATAGTGTGGATTGAAAGAGATCCATTATTTATAGTTTATAGAATTTTGATTTGAAAATATTGAGAAAATTGTATAGATATTATATTTCTCAAATAAATTTTCGACAATACAACCATAAGGGGATTAAGAAGGTGGATAAAGAAGATGTGGAATTATAGATGAAAGTGAGGAATAATCTGGAATTAAACCACGACCATGCTAGAATGATAGGGTTCAGGAATCGAGTAAGTGTCTCATCAATTATTCAGTTGAAGAAGTATTTATTGTATGAAGCTCATAGTTCATCCTTATATATTAATCATATAATAAAAATGATATAAGAGATTTGAAAGTATATTTCTAGTGGGAATGAATTTAAGTGGATATTAAAGAGCATGTTTCTTAAATCTTATTGTGTCATGATGTTAAGGTGATAAAAATAATTCCAATGTGATCTTACAACCATTACCCATACTAGAATGGAAATTTGAAGACATGAATATGGATTTCATCATCAAACTCCACAAAAAATCTACAGGGAACAATGCTATTTGGATTATAGTTGACTACATTATGATATAAGGTCATTTTATTATTATTATAGAATATTTACCTCTTGATTAATTTACTCAGTTATACATTGAGTAAGTTATGATATTTCATGGAGTTCCAATATCAATCACATCTAATTAGGATTTGAGGGTTTCCTCAAATTTATAGAAAATCTGTTAGTCAGATCTAAATAGAAAGTTGAGTTTAAAAAATTCATACCATCCTCAGATAGATGAAAATTCTGATAGGATTGTTCAAACTTCAGAAGTTATTTCGAGATCTTTCTCTAAGGATTTCAATGTTGGTTGGGATCAATAACTTCATTTGGTATAATTTCAATATAATATTAGATTTCAATAGATCATTCATATGGATCATTATAAATCCTTCAATTGAAGGAAGTGAATTACTCTAATGATTTTTGATGAAGTTAGAGAAAGAAATCTACAAGCACCTAATCTAGTTGAGGAAGAGGAATAGATGGTTAGATCCATTCAATAGCCCATAAGGGAATCTCCAAGTCGACATATAAGTTATACTGACAATCATTAGTGAGATATAGAGTTAAAAGATCTCAAAAGGTATTCCTTTGAATAAATAAATAGAATAAGGTTTTGAGATTTATAAATAAGGGAAGCAAAGCCATAAATATATTAGTCCATTTGATATTCTTTATCATATTGAAATGGTAGATTATCACTTAGCACATCCACCAAAAATCTCTGATGTTCATTATTTGTTCCACATATCTCCTCTAAGAAAGTACATACGTGGCCCATCATATATACCAATCTCAAAGGTTGTTCCAATGGATAAATATTTATCTTATAAGGAAAAACTAATATAGATTAAACATTTTAGAGAGAGTGATATGAATCAATACAATTAATCTAGCCAATTTATGTGAAAAAATCATAAAATAGAGGAAGATATATGGGAAAATATGGATGGGATGAAGAATAAGTATCCCCAATTTTTTATATCAGAGTTATATAATTTGTTTTGTTGAAATTTTTATATAGGGGTAGAATGTAACGACCTAATATTTTTTGTTATATTTCTCTTTAAAAAAATTAATTTGATAAATTGATTTATATGAAACACCAAGCATAAAAAGACCATAAAAACCTATTAAAATATTTTTAAGTAAAATTTATATCACTCATTAATTCATCATTCCTATATTATATTAGGTATTTTTTCCCTAAAAGGATTGATTTTTTAGTGAATATTGAAAATAATTATTTTTATAAAACTTTCATTTATTTTAGTTGAAAAATAACCATAATGATTTGAATTTTATTATAGATTAAAATAAGAATATTTTTGTTATAAATAATAAAATTAATTATATTTTAATCATAATTATACATGATTTTTTTATAAGTTCATTTATGCACTTAAAAACCATTTTTCTAAAAAATCATTTTTCTTTCAGTTTTGTATTTTTATCTTAAATAAATTTATACCACTTATGTAAATATATTTTATGAAATGGATTATATTTTATGAATAATTATTTTCATGTTATATATATATATATACTAATTTATATTTTTTGTCATTATGAATATAAATCTTGGGGGATATTTGTTATCATGATAATGGTAAAACGAGTAAAATAAGGTTAAAATTTTTAGACAAGTATTCCAAATTTATCTAAAACATTTCTTTATCCCATTAGATTAATGAATTTTAACCATATATATAAAATTATAAAAAATATGGATACCTGGTACCATTATCTTATGATATCGACCATTATTTTACATTAATAAAAGAACAAAAACATAATGTCACACTAAAGACCTTAATATCTCTAATATTTTAACATAAGGATAAAAAAAGTTGTTTTTGGTTTTAAATATTCATTTGAAAAATTAATATATTAATTTTATCATGGAAATTTATTTTTAACTTTTATTAAGTAAATAATTACCATAAATACTTACGGAACACTAAATCATTATTTATTCAATTAATAGAAAATTCTAAAAAATATATTTTAAAAATATAGAAAGTTATAAAATTATGATAAATTATTGTCGTAAAAAATTTTAGATATTAATATATAATATTATTAACAATTTAAAGGATTATATTTTAATTAAATATTTTTCTTGTTGACTTTAATGCCATATTAATTTAATAGTGTGAAAAATGACATTAATGATATTTTATGAAATAAATATTTTTATTAAATTATCAAAAAATAATTAAAATATTGAAAGGGGATAAGGGGGATAATATATTTTCTAGAATTTTATAAATTTATCTTTTATGATCCAATATCAATCTTATAATTAAAATTATAACCCTTCAATATTTAAATAGTCATTACCATGATTATGGTTAAAATTGGTTAAGAAAGAGGTTAATCCAAAGGATAAGGTTTAAAATGATATATAAAAAAGTTAAAAATTGATTCAATGATTATATTAATACCATAAACTTATTATATTTGATTATATTCCATTTTTGAATTATTTTACATGTGTTATAAACATATTATATTATAATATTTCTTGAATTTCCAAAAGTGACCCTCCCCTCACTCATAAAAAACACCCCTCTCTCTTATTTGAACCACATTGAGACATATAAATTTACTAAAACATACCAATTTATATTATTAACATTCCATGAAACAAATTAGAGGGGTTTTCTTATTAAAACACCATTCCACTTATCCTTAAATAAGAATCAAAATGAAGTCTACTGAAGAAGAGGTGGTCATCTTTTCTAACTCTTTCATGATTATTTATTCTCTTTAATTTGTTGTAACAATCATAAGATAATAACTATAGTATTATAAATATGATTATATGTAAATATTATTATGGTACTATCAATTTTCATGTCGTTTCCATCATACATAAAGAGAAAACATCAGTCTTGCGTACGTACAGATTACTATTTCCACATAGGAGCGTAATTCATTTTTCATGACCAATTTAATTGGATGGTTATAGATATAGAACTATGGAATATATATTATATTCATGAAATAATTATGATTCTGAAATTATAATATCATATATACCATATTACCTTATAATTATTTTAAAAACGACAATGTCGCTCATGCGTACGTGTTGACTACCACCTCCACGAAGAAATGTGATCTTTTTTTGTTTATTATTTAAATAAATATAAATAAAGATATATTTAATAAATATTAATGATATATATGATATTATAATTATTCAATATGTTGAATTATTATTTTTACCATTATTTCATTCCATCCAACAAAAAGTGAAAACAACATTCACGCCAATGTATGACCTACCATCTCCAAGAACAATGTAATTAATTTTTGTATCCTTACCTTTTATGGATGGATATAAATATATACATGATTGATATATATTATATTTTTATTTTGAATAAAATTTCAGATATTATGGAACCAAAATCAAATTAAAAGGCCTGTAACTAATCTACCCAAATTATCCCGAAGAATGAAACAGTTAACACCCTGAAACAATGATTTTAATAAGGAATTATTAATAAATGAGTTTTTAAATGTAATATGGGGGATAATATATGATATTATAAGTATGAATATAAATTTTAAAATATTTTTAATAAATTAAATTTTTTTTATATAGGATATTAGAGAATCTATGGTGTTAGATGAACTTGAGGTATGAGATTTCATTTCAAATTTTACTCTTTTGAGACATATTTGGTACTATTCACCTATTTATTTCTATGTGGTTCATATAATTAAAATTTGATTCATTTAATATGAATATATATCTATTAATTATTATAAAACATTCAATTAATGTTAATTATTTCTTTGGGTTGCAATTTAAAAGTTAAAGATGTTAGAATTTATTTTACATTCTTATTTTTTTGGAATTATCTTATTTTTGTAAAAGGAATATTATAATATATACATAATAAAATAAATATATTTTAACATACTTATTTTTTCTTTCAAAATTTACCTTATTTTTATCTTAAAATAATCAAAGAATTTTTTTAAATAATAGCTTATATTTTTTCTCTTTTTGATAGAGTATATTTTTCTTCACTATTTATATTTTTTCAAACTTATTTTACAAAAATAATTTTTATTTACTTAAATGATTCATTAAGGAAATTTTATGCAATCCTTGAATTTTAGAAATATTTTAAATAAATATTTATAATGTTTTTAAAAGAGATATTTTCAAATTTCTTTACAAACAATAACAGAGAAATTTTTTTTATGGCTATGGAGTTAACATATTTTCCTACCTCCAAAACTATTTTATGATCTTTTAGCTTCATTTACAAGATTTTAAGGGTATTAAAAAGAAAACCAATTAATGAAATATTATGTTAGCAATTTAATTCCCTTTTACATTACACTACATAGGACATGATTTTATTACAAAACATATATTTACAGTTAATTGATGGTAATCTTTTATCTCTTCTTAGTTTTTTGGTAATTAACATTCTATTGTAACATTCACTCTATTGGGATAATTTTTAATCAAATAATACATTTCAATTAAATATATTTATTAGTTGTATCATTGATATTTTTGTTTCCTAAAACCTATATTTTTTTTACATATGGCATGTCACTATAAATGTTATTTGACTGATTGACAAAACATTAATATTTTGTTTTCTTTACAAAATAAAAATATTTTTTAATAATGAAAATTGTTTATGAAATAAAATTATTATTAATGTATAATTAATGTATTGTACATGTATTTATTAGTTGGTATTGGTTATAAATATACCCTTAGTTTATCAACATGTCTCATGAGACAAATCAGTTGACTAAAATTATTTGATGAGTTTTTGATATATACCTACACATCGATTAAACTATCTTGGTATGAGGCCTTGATAGTAAAGATATCAATATATTTGAGATCTTGAAAAACAATTTTAAGTATTTTATTCATTTACTATTCATTTATTATTATCCATGAAATTACTACATTGATGTTATGCATGAATTAATTTCATTCACAAGTTATTTATTAAATGGAAAGTTTTTTCTATTATTTAGAATTCCATATTGATTATTCATTATTTACTCATGAAATAATGTAGACACTAGATTTGTATTAGAAGTGTTTGTGTTTCCACAAATATCCTTAAATAATATTTCTAAAATCATTATAATCATATCTTGAGTATAATAATCCTCTAATAATCACCATTACATTATTTCACTTAACATATATTTACTAAATGAAAAATATTTAAATTATTACTTTGGTACATAAAAATATAAAATAAAATCATGGGGAGGAATATAACATCATGTTATAGGGATTATATAAAGGAAAAGTTGATACTATTAAAATATAAATAATGCATTGATAAAAGGAATAAATTTCTAACACAAAAACTCAATAAAAATAATGATATTGGAAGACACTATCAATTTATCATTAGTGTTTTAGTTAATATTCAATATAAACTATTAAAACCCAAGACAATCTAAGAGAGGAGGGGTGAATCTGGGGTTTAAATATTTATTTTTTAAAATTATATATATTTCTACCATATTGTGAATAATGCATTGAAATTATTACTATTAATGAACATCCCCCAAAAAAACAAATATAAAAATTAAATAATGAAAAAATTATTTTTACTTGGTTCTCTAATATGGGATAATATTAGGAGGATACAAAAGATATTGTGTTGGTGAACTAGAATCCACTATTATTATCTTACTTAGTGGATAAAAATTTTCAGTCATGGTCACTCTATTCCAGGAACACTAATATTAAAAATTAATTATGTGAAGGTAAACTACATCCCTTGGATTATTTCCATAGAATATTTTTTTACACTAATTCTGATGAATCCTTCCTTAGTTTAAAGATTTGGAGTTCACTTTTAGATTTCCACAAACTTATTTAATATTTTATATCATAAATTCCTAAATATAATTATTTAATGAGATTCAAATATTTACCCAAATACAACCTTTCACTCATGTAATATCTTCAAATTCCCTTTTATCAAGTATGAAACTTTACTTTAGTCTATTTTTGTACAAGTCCTACCTATTTCATAACTATTTATCATCCAAATCCCTTTGAAAAATTTACATTCCGTATATTGTTTTACATGGACAATTCAGTTAAATCTACTAGATTAATTAATTTTTCAGGAATCTTTATTTACAAAGACGAGTTCACAATACCCTATTCATACAAATAGTTCATGTAACCTTCTTTATGAAGCTTCTTTCACCTAGATATTTTTTCCAAGTCAAATTCATAAAAGTTGAAATTATAAGAAAAGAGTGTCTCTAATCCATCTCAAAATTTTCATTAGTTTATAATAAAGGTGGTTAGTTGGATTTCATATAAAAATGAACTTTTTTTCATATAAATTTTGACTCAAACAAGTGTAACATATCCCCTTTAGCTATCCACATGTAACTTCATCAGTTCATCTAGTCCACACAACTCCCATTTTCATGATCACCTATTCATTTTTAAATGACTATGATCCCACCAAGAATAGTGTGAAATATCCATGTTTACACCACTATCATCATTATACTACATCTAAATAAATCTTGAAATCTTAGTAATCCACCAAATAACCTGTATTTATTTGATCATGCCAGGATATGAAAATGGATATTCCTTAAAAAAATTTAGACCCAAAATTTTTACAAAAACTGATAAATAACAACATTTTCCCAATTTAATCAAATCATCTTATATTCCTCCATTTATTTTCAATATTATCATATAGTATTAAAATTCCAAGATCAAACTAGAAATGGATTGTCCCAAGAAAAAAATAAACATCGGGTTTGAATCACCCTTGTTCAAACATTCTCACCCTTTGGTTTTGTTGGAAATCCAATTTTGAAATTGATTTCTTCAATGTAAAAAGTTAATTCGAATTAGATAGAATATCTCTTATATCAATACATGTTTACATTAGAAAAATCAATATTGGAAAAACAATTTCAGAAGAGCATCCCATGTATTATGATATCCCACAATACTCGGTTCTAAAATCCTCTTGTTTTCATACCATGCACTCACCATTGATGAAAGAATATTAATACTGATAGTACTTGTTATAAATCATAGTAAATATTCCGATTTTATAAAAAATATCACCATAGACTCCCATTAAATTTCACTAGTCTTTCTCCCACTTTAATAATAAAACCAAAGATAAATTTTTTTCTATGATCACTTTTCAATACACCAAACCCCATGGATAATATCTCCCCCCAAACATGGAAACACTTCAAAAATTGCTGAACACATTTAAATATACAAGGCTAGGGGTATATATAAACCTCTTCATGCTGATGAAGGTGACTAACCACTATGATTCAATAGATTCTTCACAAATTTTGGAGTGGCCAACAACTTAGGATATTTTCCACTTACTAATTAGTTCCAATAAAATATAGATTGATCATTCCATGTTACAAATTTTCTTATATAAATTGATGCCATATCTAAATATATTTGTTATGAGAGTGTTTTATAGGATTATTCATGAGTTTGATCACACTCTTTTTATCATAGTATATCACCATTGGTTTAATCACATTTTGCATGTTATATTCCAATAATTATTTTATCCACAAATGTTGAGTGAATTAATTGGTCACTACTATATACTTATCATCTTTCATTCTTAGTAATGTTTTTACCCACTTCTTATAAACCATTAAATACATTTTTTACTAATAAAGAAATCCCTGCCACTTGTAGAATGATGGTCCACCACATATCTAGACCATTATAAACTAGATAATATAGATAAATCATGATACTTTCATAAATTATATAACATTACAAAATTGAGAGTACCTCCCTATTTTTTAACAGCCACAAGATTATCGTTTTTCAAATTATTAAAATAAATAGGAAAGGACATTTTGAATAAAATTATCAAACCATGTGGTTTTCATATATAGTATAATTATGATTATCCTCATATATAATGTAGGAATCGTCCATCATTGTGTTTCCAAATCATAGTTCCAATTACAATCATATTTTTCATTTATCTTGAATAATGTATGTAAAACATCTCAAAGCTTATATCACCTTATACAACAGAGATAGGAAGGTATATTTTCCCTTTAATTCACTTAGATAACAATAAAATAGTCATGTTTAACGATTCATATAAATTTAAAATTATGATATCATTATATTAAAAACTTCATCCATATATTTCTTCCCACTCACTCCAAAAATAATTTCAACCACACATATGAGAACCATGAATTTCTCTTCTTGGGATATTTTCATATAAATATTTTAGATGAAACTATAAATTTTGAATTCAAGATTCATTAAAAATAAATATAGTCAATTATACATTGTTCATGGTTCCTACATTAGAGCATACATTGACTTCTTCAACCTATAAAATTTAGTTTCATAATATCTAATCATAAAGAAAACTAGTTGTTTAATATAAACATTATCATAGAAAAAAAATATTTAGTAATTTCATTTTAACATCCTAATAATATATATTGAATCCTATTAAAGGTGATATAGCCATGAAAATATGAATTTGACCATGTTTATCCACCTATGAAAATTTTTCTTCAACATCAACACCTTAAATATGTTTATCAACATTACAAACCAGACATGCCATATTTTGGATTACCCTTCCATGTTCCTAAAATTTATACTTTAATATCCACTTTATTGTAATAACATTATTATTTTTAGGATAATAAATATGTTATTAACACTGATTTTTTTTCAATTTGATCAAATAAATAATTCATGGATCGAATACATGTTTTATCAGTTTCCACATCCTCAAATAACATTGTTTCCACCTTTATAAATATATCACAATGTGCTACATTTCTCATCCTTATTATCAATGTATGATAATTTCTATCTCTAATTATGTTAGATTGAATAACTTACACTCCTTTATTTCTATTCTTAAGTGAATGATTACTTTATTGAGTAAAAGTATCATCTTCTGATTTTTCCTCAACGACTTCATCATTTTGGGTATTTTTAGAAACCATAGGTTTTTATCTAATTCTTCCCCATAATCATACTTGTTTTCAAAATTTTAACTCTTTGAATTCTTACCACCATTTTACATAATGAACATGAAATTATAACATTATATTATTTTATTAACCTTTTGTTATATCTTGTATAGGGATTACATTTTGTTTGGTTTCTAAGAAAAAATCCTTTATCCACTGTATAAATATAATATCCCCAGTTTCATTATTTTTTTAGAATGTTACATTTACTTATGAATACCCAAAAATGTTTGAGTGAGGTATTACTTCCATTATTTATTTTATAAACTATCCCCTCCTCACCTATACCCATAACCACCTAGTTTTTCATCTAAACCAAAACTTGCACCAATTACTTCTAATTATTATGAGAGACACCACATTTAATGATCAATGTTTTGGTCATATTTTCACCTATATATTTATTTCCCCCTTAACTCAATTTTATTATAGAGTACTAATAAAAATACATCATTCTTTAATACATGTTTTTTGTTATATTTTTCAAAAATCAATTTCTATTTATGATATTCCATTTTCTGATATAAAGATGTTGAATTTGAATTTTAAATTATTTTCTACTCTTTTACTGTCAATATTCATAAAATTTATCAGTCCCCAATTAATATCTAGTAACATATTGAATTTAATCTTATTATATCCCTAAAATAAATAATTAAATAAATTTTCACAAATTTTATTTATATATTTATTAGTATAGAGGCATCAACATGCACTAGATTGGTGATATTATACACCCTTTGCTTCTTTTACCAATGTGGATTTCAGTCCAACATTCAACATATACTAGATTCACTAGTATCATCATGATATCATTTCAAAATTTTAATATCCAATACATTTTAATCTTATATGAGTTATTCTTACTCATTTTATGTTTGTGTCATATTTAAAAATTCCAAAAAATATTATCATCTTCTACTGCCAGGAGAAGCATTTTTTCTTTACTATCCACTTGATAAATATTTCCATTCATTATCCAACATTTCATAAGGGATTTAATGATATTTCTTATCATTGTGAAGTCATTATAGTTATAAGAAACCTAACTTCCAAATTCATAAAGATGACTCTGACTTAATAGATAATTCCATAATCTATTTACATACATCACTTTTATCTTATTTAGCTCATCCCCTACCGATCAATTATTTACACTTCCCTTGATCTTTGAAGATCCATTATTGCTTAAATAATCTATTTCATTAATCCTTCCCTTCAATTATTTTAGTTGTTTCGTATTTTCAGTCATGTGGGATGACCAACCACTATTAATAATATAGTTTTAACTGCTCTTTATAGCCTTGAGAGTGATTTATGTGGGATTATCCTTCTCTATTTTAATATTTATTTTCCATAAAATACCTGTTTTAGTAGGGAATGAGATTAACTCTCATATTTTTTATCCTCATTGATGGTTTAATCATACTCATCTCCCACTTTAATCTGAGAGTATCTATTTATAATAGAAATCAATTCCGGATGCCTTGTATTTTTTATCCTTCAAATTAACTAGTGGTAGTCATCATTAATTCCCTTTCACCTACACTTAATATATTAATGTCAAAAAATAATAGTAATTTAAAAAATGTACATAGAAAAAATTTCTTTTATAAGGAAAATGATATGGTCTAATTATTTATTGAATACATCAAATTGTTTATCAATTCAAATCACTCATTTTCACTTCACAGTATGCCATGGTTCGACCAATATTTTAAGAAAATCTCCATTTCATAATTAGAACCATATTCACTCTTTGGTTCCTCCTAAAGTTCACAACCTTTATATTTTTCCATATTAGTTTACTAAAAATTGATTGTTGAGGATTGTTCCAAACTATTTACTGTCTTTTATTCATAGTCATCTTTATCCAAAAAACATTATTATTAGCATTGAAAGATAAATCGAAAACCCTTTTTTTCAATTTATTATTATCCCTTTCATATAATACTTTCAATTTCTCAATATCATGGCCATTTAATCATTCACTCATAGATAAGGGTCTTTATTCATGAATATTTTTTCATGATTCATTAAAATATTTTTAATCCAATTTTAAGTATTCTATATCCATGAATCTTCCAAAATGAAATTTCTCATTGGGATTAAAATATTTTTTTTCTAATTCAATATTACTTATCAATGTAAAATATTATCTTTCAAGAGATTATACCCTATCTATTTTCACATTTATATAATAATTATGGTCATGAATCACCATCATCTGTTCTTCAATCTTTATCTTGATGTTCACTAGTTTTTAAATCTCACATGATCAACTGGTTGATCTTCTAATTATTTTTGTCTAAATTTACAATATTAGTTTTGATTTAATTCATATAGTTTTAATATTTCATTAATATTTCATTAATAATTTTATCTTTCTAACATTAATCTCTTCATGAGATCCCTTGAATTCCTCATTTATTTCCAAAAATTATTTTAGATTGATCATATTACTGATTTTTTTATTATTCATTTTTAATAGTGGACATAATATCAAATATAGTATCTAATTTTTATTATGCTTCCACCTTATAAAAACAGTCCTCAAAATCAACATCTTCTTTTATCATCAAAATCTTCATCTAATTCATTCTTCTAGATGAGTTTCATATATTAGAAATATATTTTGGGAGGGATGATTCATTTTGGATTCTGAGTAATTTCTTTTTCAAATCCATCACTGTTAGATCTCCATAGACACCATGTAGAAATTCCTCAAGCCTTTTTAAATATAAAATATGCCTAGGGGATATTTCCATTGAACATATTTACCCCTACTTAATTTTTAACTACTAGAGATAAATGTTCACCATATATATATTCTGATCGATTTACACCTTCATTGATATACACAGTTTCCACTGATTTAAATTCTATCCACAAACTTGAATAATTTTATATTTCTTTTATCTGAACTCACATTTCTGAGGCCATCAAACTGCATAAAAATAATCCAAAAAAATCATTGTAAAATTAAATTCTCTATGATTCAATAACTTTATATAATACAGGTTTGAAAATTTTCATAAGGTCTTCTTAAAGATTTTAGTATCCTTTATTTATTCAACCATTCCCCAAATATATCCAAAAACCATGGAAAAATAAATTTAGTAAATTATTATTATTTTTATTATGGATTATTTTTAATCCATTAAAAAAATTGAAAAGTACTTAAATCCAAGATTCCATATCTGTGAAATCACTTTCATAAATGTTAGCTTGTTTATCCCACATAAAATAGGTACTATTTATTCTAATTAAATTTATATAAATATGGTTTGATAAAGGTCTCAATAGAAAATTTTAATCTTTTCATTGGTATGGAAAATATTAATACCCACTTTATCCATGGAAATTTATGACACATCATTATCCTTTATTCCATGTATAGTTTTTGAGAAAACATAAAGCCTATGTGATATTAAGTGGTATAAAATCATATTATTAGAAAATAGAAAAACAAATACCATAAAATAGAGGTACCCCCTTTTTATTCACTATTTATTAAATATCGATGAGCATCAATTGAAATATTTAATTACCATAACCTCAGATCCAGTTCCACTTATTTCATGTCAAGACATCTTGAGAGGGGAGGTGTCAATCAAAGTGCCCAATTTATATTTTTTAAAATAATGGATCTTTCTACAACAATGGTAGGAACACATTTTATTTTAAACTATTACTTTCACATCCACCATAAAAATAAATGAATAATTTAATTTAAGGAATAATGGTTTTTAATTAATTAATCATTAAGATATTGTCTAAGTAGATAACAAACAATGTTGTGCTAATGTAACAAAATCCTCTAATCATTACTAGTTTGGTCGATAATTTTTTTTATCATGGTCAGTGTATGGGAAAAAATTACCTTTTACAAATTAATCCCATGAAAACACATTAAATACCCCAGAAGACGTCCACTAACTCCTTATGTGTGTTGCTTCATATTAATTCTTCTATAGTATTATGAAAAAAAGGTCACATTCAAATTTCATAGAATTTGATGAATATATTTCATCAAAAAGTCATGATTATGATAATTTAATATGGTTCACATCACTACCCAAATAATAGCATTTATTCAAGTATGTTTTCATAAGTCCCTTAGCTCATGAATTACACTTTTCTCATATTTGTTTCACCCATGCCCTCCCTCTTGCAGATCTATTTCTCATGTAAATACTTACACAAAACTACCTTCACCCAATACTCTTTTATTTGCTCAGTTTGGTTATGTAAACTATCTCAAGTCCCTTCCATAAAACATCATTAAAATAAGTTTGTTTTTTATACCCTTTACACTAAACTATGACTGAAAATCCGCCTTCATGAAAATTACATTTCCCATACGTTTAACTCTATTTAAGTTCATTCAAGTTATAATTACATGAAAGTATATACTATAATCCTTTTAAAAATATTAATCAGTTTCTAATGAGGTGGGTTAACTGGTATTTTAATGAAAACCCCTAAATATCATAAATCCCTTATTGCTCATCGTTATAGAGAGTGTATTCTTTCGTTATCTATTTAAAAATCCATCAATGCACCATGATTGAGAAACATCAATTTTTATAAAAAACAATACATAGTATAGATCAAACATAAGCATGAATGCATATATTTAAACTATAAAAATACCACCTACAAAAAATTAAATTTTTATTCCAAAGACACTTTTGAGAAAAAGTGGGAAACTAAAGAAAATCCAAAGAAAAGTGGTCAACCACAAGAGGAACCCAAAAAATCATTAAAAGAATGATTCAGGATGATAGGGAAATGAAATTTAAGATAACTAAAAAAATTTACAACTATAAAATTGGAAAATGTAGTGCCCCAAACTGAAAGCCACTTTTAAAGGTTCCCCTAACTGGTCGACTACCAGGACAATGGAGTGCCTCCCCATATTTTAGAAGTTTTTTATCAAAATTATGGGTCTAATTAGGTGATATTGGGGAGGTAATACACTCTTGTGATGATAAAAATAATTGTTTATATATATATAACATAGTGTAATATGTAATATAACAATAGAAGCAATAGAATAAACACAGAATAATCATAAAAAAAATAGTAATAATAATACGAAAGAATAATACCATTTTCAGATGATTAAACATGTCAATAAAGGTAATATAAATATATGAGAAATGTCTCCCATTGAACACCATGTATACAAATATATGAGCTTGACAAGTTAATGAAAAGTCTAGATCGATACAGAGGAACCACCTGGTCCACTTACAACTATCCCATGAAAAATTGGCACATGTTGATAAATAAAGACCAACTCATAAGCCGAATCCCTTAACCTGATCTCAAAATTTACAGAATAATAAAAAATTAATTTATTGTTTGTCAATATCATATGGTCTACATAAATCTTGAGTGGTATATATAGGGTTTGAGTATTAACGCATTAGGAAACCACCAACATGTTCCTATCTTACATCCATAATTTTATAGTGTATTAAAAATATAAATAAAAAAAATTCCATGTACACACATTTAATAATTAACCTGGTCCACTTGTGTTCAATAGACATAGGTGACATTTACAATCACTGGTCAACATTGGTATAACTTTGAACATCTGACCCCAAATATATATTTGGTATAAAATACAAGTATGTAAATATATATTTACTGTGGTGAGAACCCATGGATTAGTTCCTAGGTGTACCCTAAATAATATCATACCAAGATAGCCATCTGGTAACTCCGAAAAATATATCATTGACACCTCATTCCATTTGAATCCTCACATTCCATCAATCATGTAATCGATGTCCTATCAGAACACTGATTAATAAGGTCAAGGTCCCTTAGATATCCTCTAAAATAATCACCTTCGACTCAATGAACCAATGACCCATGGAATGATGATATACATCCTCTAATAATATCATAGTAATGGTCTCAAACATAACAGTTTTCCCCAAAAACCAACTGATGGTCTAAACACAATCACTTGATGGTCCATCAGCATCAACAATGGCTTTATATGAAACAACCTCCTCTATAACCAATGGAAAACAACATCCCATAATCTACAATATCAACAGAGGCCCCCACCAAAAAATATTTTTCAACACCACCTCATCTAAGTCCTATTAGTGTGAAAACAACTTCAACAGATCATCGACCAACAATGGTGAGCAGAAATCACTATCCATTCCTAGTCCACACCAACCAATAATATTTTAGAATAAGAAAACATGTTTTCAAATACTTGATGAACATTACCATCTCAATTCCTCTGGGAAATTTTCTCATCTTGAGGACCTCAATACCTCAATATTGAAAACATGTGTCACCTTAACCTAGTTATCATCATCACGTCATGTATCTCAGACTGAGCCCAACACTACGAACCCTATATCCTAGGTATCATCCATTAACATCACCACAATTACCTCGGTCCGTTCCTGTCGCGTTCCCATATAACCATAAGTCATATAAAAATTTAATTAATTAAAATTACTCCACCATCCAATCCTACCACGTTATTCAAAATATATTTACCTAGATGATCATATTTAAATAAGATAGATCATGCCCACTGTTATCTCATGATAACATTTTATCTATTTAAAATCTATGAATTAATTAATTTAGGGTCTCACTCAGAAAACCCAACATGTTTAATATGGAATTATCCCCCAAACACCTATAAAATTAAGAATAAATATTGGAACTGTAACACCCCAAGCTTATATGGTACGCTTCTCTTTGAATAATGCAATAACGTGTGTTGTACGCAATATCGAGTTCTAACACACACCACAACCGATCAAACTTGCCGTTATGAATAGTAATACATAATTTTTAAAATATTATAGATTTTATCTCTCAAAATGAACTTCATTTTTGGATTCGGAGTATAGAATTTATCATAACGTGAATGTTTGGTACTTTTCAGATAATTTTAATGTTCTGATAAAAAGTGAAAATTACTAAATTTTAATTAAAAACAACTTTTTTAATAAAAATAATTAATAATGATAAATTATGAATTTGAGTGGTTTTAAGGTATATTTATAATATATTTTTTCCATTTAATACAATGTTGTTCATTTGACATAATTTCACAAATAAACCGAACATAAACAAGTATCAATCTTTTGGTAGTTATTATATCTTAAAAACACGCTTTTTGTTTTGACAGTGAAAATTAATTTTGAATTAATTTCTGCCACTTCTGTGTTTTGAATTTGGAAAAATGGATTCAATATTTGGAATCAGGATGTTCAAATTGTGTAAATAGGTAACTTTTATTTTTAGACATTTTGAATTATTACGTCGGTAAATATTTTATTTTCCATGGTTAAAGGGTAAATCCGGTAAATATGGGTTGAGAAATAATATTATAATAATAACAAATTACCCTAAAACGTGTCCTAACCTAATTGGTTGATACATGTCCGACCATGGGCATCTTTGGGTCGATTTTCGGTCCCCAAGGTGCCACTTGTATGTGATAGGGACACTTTATTTTAATGAAGTTAAAATGAATACAAAAATGACACAAGCATATATCTATTCGAAAAACAATTTTTAAATTGGGTTATATATGTTGGATTTTCGACTATAAATATTCATTAGAAATATAAAAAGAGTTCCAACATAATTATAGTTTATTTATAATTTTTAGACATTATATAATTTAATTTATTTATGACACAATGATGATGCAGTAATTACCATAATAGTGAAAAATTAAAATAATTAATATTATAAATATCAAAAAAATAAAATATTAGGATTTTAATGAATTAAACTAATTTTATAAGATAATATGACATATTATAATTTATTTAAAATACTTTGTTTGATCTAATAATTCTTTTATGAGTTTCACAAAAATAAATTATTGAATAGTGTCAAAATTGAAATAAAAGAGTTTTTAAAAAATATAGTATATTATTAATTGATATTAAATTCATAAAAATCTAAGGTTCAAACAAGGGACTTATATAATGATAGGTATATCATTAATAGACCACTTGGGGGTCTTTTGGATGTATATAGTATGTTTATTAACCATATAATATTAAAATACAAAGAGACATTGTAAAAGAGTAACTAATTAACTAAGAGTTAGTACTTTAAGATAAGGTTAGTATAATGACCCAAACCTGTCTAAATTCTATTGGTTGGGTGGTTTTCGACCTATAACCACCTTAAAATTTTAATAATCCACTTCGGAGCCATTATAAACCGAATATGAATTTATTATAAAATAATATTTCTATCTTTTCCAAAGGTGCCCCTCACCCCTCCTATAAAAGGGCACTCTCCCTTCTCATTAAATCACTCCTTAAAAGCCCTTTGGTTCGGCCAAATTCTGCCCATATACACTATAAATATCCCTAAATTCATCCTGGAGGCCTTCCTTTAGTCAGAAAGCCAACTTAAGGAGCCCTTTTGATCAAATCAAAAGGGACAACCCAAAGAAGAGGTAATGATTTCACCACCCTTTTTCAAGTTCCTTTATTCTTCCATTTCTTCTTTCATTGTTATTATCATTCTAAAATAATAACTCTAGTATCTTATATATACTGTGATGTTATTATTAATATGGTACAATCATATTCAGTATTCTATCTATCCTTTGAATAACATGTCACCATACGTGCGTACATACGACTTACCGTCTCCACATCGTGGTGTAATTGTTATTCAATAAATTATTATTTGGATGGGTATAATAATGATGGGTGATTCATATAAATAATAAATTTCACATGATAATGATTCTGTATATATGATATAACATCCAATTATATATTATTTTAATATGAAAAGAATGATATTGTCGCTTGTGCGTACGTACGGACTACCGTCTCCACGAACGTGATGAGATTCATTCTCCATCGTATCCATTCAAGTCTAATTCTCATTTGATGATTAATAATAGTATATAAGGACTTGATATCATTCTGGATATGATTAAGATACAACCTATCCATGAAAAACATGACTTACGTAACAAAACATATAATATAAAATCAGTAAGTTAACACCCGAAACAATGATAATACTATGATATTATTAACAAATCAATGTTAAACGATAATATATGATATAATATTAATGTATATCATTCTTGTATAATATAATAACAATTATTCCACCACTATACAGGAGGCTAACCTACCCCTAACCAAGTAAAAGTACAAGGTAATGGTTTATTTAGAAATCTTTTCAATATCCGAGGTTGTTTTTATGTAATAATCTACTAGGATCTCATTATCATCCACATCCATGTTTCCTAAAAATGTATTTTAAAACATTTTTACTATTTAAAATAATATGGTTTAAAGTCATATATACCCTTGTTTGACTTTTTATAAGAATTTTATAAAGGAATCATTGCTTCGTTTTCCAAACAAGGTTCTTTTTATCCTTTTCGACAGAATTAAGGTAAGAATGTTTTTTTAACTTATACGATGAGTGCGGATATTTTATGCCGTTATAAAATCATCGAAGCTTCCCTTATAATCTTATAAGAATATTTTAAATGAAAATGTTTTATTTTATAAAGATCTGACTCTTAAATGATTTCAAAATACAAAGCAATATTTCTCTAATAAGAGTTTTGATTTCATCTATGTCAACATCCTTTGATGGATTTTACGCTTATTTGAAGATGATTTATTATGAAAGAAAACTTCTATATTGTATTGAAGGTTTTGTGATATGTTTTACTGTGGATGTGTTATTTTTATACCATTCATAGTTTATGGATGAAGTATTTACATTTCGTATGCTAGTTTTAATATGAATGTTTATGTTATGTTTAAACCTCTTCATATGGGAATGCATTGGACATAATATGTGATGGGTGGAGCCCGCTATAGCTCCTCGATCCATTGGTTGGTCTCATGAGACAAACTAGTGTCTTGTCACAAGGCCTTGACAAAATATTATTTGTAGTCTTGGCACAAGGCCTTGGCTATGTGGTTATGATAGTCTGGCATTATGAATTCCATCATTATGAAAGTGGTTATTGATATTGAATGTGATTATTAGATTAGTATAATATCTATGTAAATAATTAAATGGCATTATTTCATTTTATTTTTCCATACTTTGTTGAAATTAAAGTTTAAAAGGGTTTTATTTTAGTTATACACTTCCTTAAATGATTATTCTTATTTATGAAAGTTTCTGCTATATTGTTATCTTTACTCGGCATTTGAGCTCACCCCTTTTCTATGTTTTATTTTTCCCAGGATGTGAAGATGTAAATTATGAATGACCTGCAGGGATATTATGAGGGGATAATAGTGTGGAATATGGAGACAATATGTTGTTGTATTAGTTGTTCACTTTATGATGTAATGTAAAACATTATGAATATATCTAGTGTTTCTAAGGCTACTTAACCAATCGGTCTTTGGAGATTTGATCTTTCTTGTGATCATGCCAATGTTATGTAATAATGCTCCGACTCTAGGTAACAAGGGTCAGGGCGTTACAGTTGGTATCTTAGGATGGTTAGTACAAACCTTGGAAGCTAGATTTAGATAAACTCTGATTAGAGCACGTAGACCTATGATGAACTTTGAGGATTAGTATAGAAGAACTTACTAGATTTTGGTATTGTAGAGATTTTGTGAGTTTTCCGAGCAATACATCCCTGTCTGGATACGAGCAGGTAGAGGCGGCTCTGGCACAGACGTACATAGGGGTAAAACCCGAAAACACCACTTTGATCTAGGCTCGAACGAGAACTGGTGCACGACAACGGAACTTGCTGCACTCTTGGTTACGACACTCCCAGGGGATATGCTTAGGATTACTCTTATTTTCTTTACAAATCATTATGAAGGGTTTATGATTATATACCTTCTCAAAGAAAACATTTTTATGATTATAGATTATATCCATAAATAGTTCAATTTATGTTAAGTGTTTTACAATTATGGAATTATGTATTTTGATTTATAAACTGATCTAGTTTATGCCATTGTTTAGAAATGGCGCCTAGTGGAAGAAATGGAAACTGTATCAATGCACGCACTCCAGGTAGGGATTTCCCTCTTACTCAAGATAATTATATTGGAGCCAGTGATGAAACTGGTGCCGATCAGCTAATCACCATACTAGGACAACTCACTCAGGTTATGAATAATAACCTTACCCGTATGGAGCACCCTGATCCGCAGCATAGAGGATCAATGTTAGATCGATTCACGAGGCAAAAAACACCAACGTTCAGTGGGAGTACAAATCCCTTAGTAGCAGAGAAATGGATAAATTCCCTAGAGAAAATATTTCAGGCTTTGGGGAGTAGTGAAAGGGAAAAAGGTATCATGGCAGTTTACCACCTCACTGGAGATGCTGATAAATGGTGGTCATTGAATCAAATCACGAAGGAAGATGATGAAGTATCAAATATGGAATGGAGGGAGTTCAAAGATCTCTTTTTAGAAAAATACTTTCCTCATGACCATCGAGCAGATATAGAAAGACAATTTCTGAGTTTGAGACAAAAGGAGGATGAGAATGTCGCAAAGTATGAGGCTAACTTTACAAGGTTAGAAAAGTATGTTAGAGATTATATATGTAACCCAAGAAGTAAGATTGGTCGTTTCTTTGATGGGTTAAAACCATTTCTCCGTCGAGCATTAGTCTCACAATCCTTATCGTCGTACGAAGACATTGTCTCATGTGCTATCAAGACAGAGATACAATTCTAAAAGTCTTATGACTTTAAAGAAAAGAAAGAAAAGGAGAGATCTGCTGATCAATCTGGGAATGAAAATAAGGGGAGGAAGGGAAAGGTTGAATATTCATCCTATGGTAAATGTGAGAAGAAACACCCTGGTACTTGCTTGAAGGGAATGGGTGTCTGTTACAAGTGTGGTGAGAAATTCCACCACACTCGTGAATGCAAAGGGAAGAAGGAAGCTACCAATGTTCAATGCTACAATTGAAGGGAGATGGGACATTATGTAATTAAATGTCCTAATCGTCAGGGGAACTTACCTTAGAAAAGGCCAAGGGATGAAGGCCCAGATTTTTCTATCAGTACTGCTGAGGTAGAATCTCCAAAATACATGGTGGAAAGTAATTTAATGGTTTTCTCAAGTTTAGAAAATGCATTATTTGATTCTGTATCATCGCATTGTTTCATATCTTCCCAGTTTGCTATGAAAATTAGATATTTCCAATTTTATTTAACAAGGGAGTTTTCAGTTAAAACCCCTAAGGGAAGTATCATTGCAACAAAGTTTTGTGAATCAGGCCCCATTAGAGCACATACATGTTCTTTATCTGCCAATCTCATCATCATACCTATGATTGAGTTTGATATAATCCTTGGGATGGATTGGATTTCATACTATGATGCGAAGATTTATTGTAAGAAGAAGGAGGTTATGATTTTTGATGATGATGATAAGGAACACCTTATCTTTAGAGAATAATCGTCACCACCTAATTATTATATAGATCCACCCCAAGTATCTCAACTAAATTCAATTATTGGGGAGGAAGAGAATGAAATGACTGTGGGTATTGAATGGACTGTTCAAATAGAGGATGTACCTGTTGTGAAAGAATATATAGATGTATTTCCGGAAGATTTACCTGGACATCCTCCAGAACGACAAGTTGGGTTTTCCATTGATTTAATTCCTGGATCAAGGCATATATCGAAGACCCCTTACAGAATGGACACTATGGAATTAGTTGAACTAAAGAAACAACTAGAGGAATTGAGTAATAAGGGATTTATTCACCATAGTGTTTCTCCATGGGGAGCCCCTGTTCTTTTTGTTTAAAAGAATGATGGATCTATGAGGTTATGTATCGACAATAGGGAGATTAATGCCATAACAATAAAGAAAAAGTATCCCCTATCTCACATTGATGATTTATTTGACCAAATGCATGGAGATCAATACTTTTCTAAGATTGACCTTTGATCTGGATACCATAATTTGTGTGTCAAGATGTAAGACATTCCGAAGACAACATTTCGAATCAGTTATGGGCATTACAAGTTTACTGTAATTCCCTTTGGATTGACTAATGCACCCTCTGTATTCATGGATTTGATGAATAGAGTTTTCATGGAAAATCTCGATGAATTTGTGGTGGTATTTATTGATGATATCTTAGTATACTCTAAAAGATAGGATGATCATTAAAGTCACTTGCGCATTATCTTGAAGACTCTGAGAAGACATGAATTATATGGTAAGTTTAGAAAGTGTGAATTTTGGCTTCATGAGATTTATTTTCATGGCCATGTTGTCACTAATGATGGAATCTCTGTTGATCCTTCTAAGACCAAGGAAATCCAAGAATGGCCAGCACCTACGAGTATAACTGAGGTACGCAGTTTTATTGGTTTGGAAGGTTATTATCGACGTTTTGTCCAGAATTTTTCCCGTTTGGCAGACCCATTATTGAAGCTCACACGTAAATGGGTTAAATTTGTTTGGACAAAGGAGTGTGAAGAATGTTTTGAAGAACTGAAGAGAAGATTAGTCAATGCTCCTATATTGACTCTACCATCGGGGAATGATGGGTTCGTTATTTATAGTTATGCATCAATGAAAGGACTTGGTTGTTTCCTTATACAGAATGATAGGGTTATTGCATATGCCTCACGACAGTTGAAAATTCATGAGAAAAACTATCCTACACATGATCTTGAGTTAGCAGCTGTGATCTTTGCTTTGAAGATATGGAGGCACTACCTCTATGGAGAAAAATTTGAGATTTATACTGATCACATGAGTTTGAAGTATATTTTCTCACAAAATGAACTCAACATGAGGCAAAGGAGATGGCTTTAATTACTCAAGGATTATGATTGCATGATAAACTACCATCTGGGGAAGGAAAAGAAGGTGGTAGATGCTTTGAGCAGAAAAGACCATGGAGTTTTGAACAATATGAGAATTGAAATAGATCCAATTTTCATGGATCTAGTGAAGATGTACATGGGAATAACCAGGGATGGTGAAACATCAATTTTTTTTCAAATGGTTGCCAAACCATCTTTACTAGAAAGGATTAAAAGTTCTCAGACCAATGATGAAGAATTTTAAAAGAAGATTAATGCTGTGAATGATGGGAGATTGAGAGACTTTTTGTATGAAGATGGAATTTTGATATTCTGGAAAAGACTTTGTGTTCCTGATATACCTGATCTAAAAAGGGAATTGCTGGATGATGCTCATAGTTCAAATTTCTCTATACACCCTGGGAGCACCGAAATGTATAGAGATTTGAAGGAAAATTTTTGGTGGGGCAACATGGAGAGGGAGATTGCTGATTTTTTGTCAAGATATATGGTTTGTCAACAAGTGAAAGCTGGAAGGCAACAGCTTGGAAGAGTCATGAAACCTCTTCCCATACTGGAGTGAAAATGGGGCAATATTACGATGGACTTTGTCATGGGACTACCAAGGACTCCTAGAAGGAACGATGCAATATGGGTTATTATTGATCGTCTTACCACGTCAGCACATTTTCTTTATATAATAGAAGATCTACCCCTGGAATGTCTAGAAAGACTATATATTGATGAAGTTGTGAGACTTCATGGAGTACCCCTATCGATTGTTTCTGATCATGATCCCCATTTTACTTTAAGATTCTGAAAAAGTCTTCATAAATCCCTTGATACTGAACTTCATTTGAGCACTACCTACCACCCTCAAATGGATGGACAATCAGAACGAACTATTCAAACCTTAGAAGAAATGTTGAGATCATGCTCACTTGACTTTCAGGGTATGTGGGATCAATATTTACCTCTGGTAGAATTTTCCTATAACAATTGCATCTATTCGAGTATTTAGATGGCACCATATGAAGCGTTATAAGGAAAGAGATTTCGTACAACAACCTGTTGGGATGACGTTAGTGAAAGAAAACTTGTAGGTCCAGAACTGGTAGAGGACATAATGGAAAAGGTGAAGGTAATCCAAAATCACATCAAAGTAGCTAAAAGTAGGCAGAAGAGATATGCCGATAATCGAAGGAAGGATTTGGAATTTCAAGTCAGTGATCTTGTTTTCCTGAAAGTATCTCCATGGAAGGGAGTCATACGTTTTGGTAAGAAAGGTAAATTGAGTCCCAGGTACATCGGACCTTTTGGAATTCTAGATTGAATTGGGGCCGTAGCTTACCGATTGGCAATACCGCCAAGTCTCTCCAAAGTTCACGATGTGTTCCACGTATCTCTGTTGAGCAAATACATGCTTGACCCAATGCATGTACTCACCTATGAGGAATTAGAACTGGAACTCGATCTGTCTTATTTCAAAGAACCCATCAGGATTCTTGATACGAAAGAACAAGTACTGAGAAACCGGACGACACGTCTGGTAAAAGTTTTGTGGAGAAACCATAATATGGAAGAGGCAACATGGGAAACCAAGGAACTTATGATGATGAACCACCCTAGTCTTTTCATGCGGTAGTATTCTAGAAATTTCTAGGACGAAATTATTTGAAGGAGGGGAGAATGTAACACCCCATGCTTTTACGGTATGCATCTCTTTGAATAATTCAATAGAATGTGTTTTACGCAACATCGAGTTCTAACACACACCACAACCGATCAAACTAGCCGTTATGAATAGTAATACTTACATTTTAAAATTTTAGAGATTTTATCTCTCAAAATGGACTTCATTTTTGGATTCAATGTATCGAATTTAGCCTAAGGTGAATGTTTGGTACTTTTCGGATAACTTTAATATTTTGATGAACATTGAAAATTACTAAATTTTAATTAAAAACATCTTTTTTAATAAAAAAATTAATAATGATAAATTATGAATTTGAGTGGTTTTAAGGTATATTTAGAATATATTTTTACCATTTAATACAATGTTGGTCATTGGACATAATTTCATAATTAAACCGAACATAAACAAGTATCAAACTTTTGATAGTTATTATATCTTAAAAACACGCTTTTTGTTTTGACAGAGGGAATTAATTATAAATTAATTTTTGCTACTTATGTGTTTTGAATTTGGTAAAATGGATTCCATATTTAGAATCAGGATGTTCAAATTCTTTAAATAGGTAACTTTTATTTTTAGACATTTTGAATAAATATGTCGGTAAATATTTTATTTACCATGGTTAAAGGGTAAATCCGGTAAATTAGGGTTAAAAAAATAATATTATAATAATAAGAAATTACCCTAAAACGTGTCCTAACCTTATTTGTTGATACATTTCCGACCATGGGCATATTTGGGTCGATATTGGGACCCCATGGTGCCACTTGTAAATGATAGGGACACTTGATTTTAATTAAGTTAAAATGAATACAAAAATGACACAAGCATATATATTTTAGAAAAACAATTTTGACATAGGGTTATATATGTTGGATTTTCGACTATAAAAATTAATTAGAAATATAAAATGAGTTTCTACATAATGATATTTTATTTATAATTTTTAGACATTAAATAATTTAATTTATTTATGACACAATGATGATGCAGTAATTACCATAATAGTGAAAAATTAATATAATTGATATTATAAATACCCAAATAAATACAATTTGAGGAATTTAATGAATTAAAATAATTTTCTAGGATAATAAGACATATTAGGATTGATTTAATCTAATTTTTTGTAACTAATCATTCTGTTATGATTTTAACAAAAATCAATTATTGAATAGTCTCAAAATTGACATAAAAATGTTTTTAAAACAAATAGTATATTATTAATTGATATTAAATTCCTAAAAATCTAAGGTTCGGCCAAGGGACTTATATCATGATAGCTGTATCATTAATGAACCACTTGGGGGTCTTTTGGATGTATATAGTATGTTTATTAACCATATAATATAAAAATACAAAGAGACATTGTAAAAGTGAAACTAATTAACTAAGAGTTAATACTTAATGATAAGGTTAGTATAATGACCCAAACATGTCTGAATTCTATTGGTTTAGTGGTTTTCGACCTATCCCCACCTTAAAAGTTAAATAATCCACTTTGTAGACATTAGAAATCGAATATGAATTTATTATAAAATAATATTTCTAGCTTTTCCAAAGGTGCCCCTGACCCCTCTTATAAAAGGGAACTCTCCCTTCTCATTAACTCACACCTTCATAGCATTTTGGTTCGACCAACCTCTACCCAAATACTCTCTCAACATCCCTAAATTCATCCTACAGGCCTTACTTTAGTTAGAAAGCCAACTTAAGGAGCCCTTTTGATCAAATCAATAGGAAGAACCCAAAGAAGAGGTAATGATTTCACCACCCTTTTTGAAGTTCCTTTCTTCTTCCACTTCTTCTTTCTTTGTTATTACCATTCTAAACTAATAACTCCAGTATCTTATATATACTGTGATGTTATTATAAATATGGTACAATCATATTCAGTATTCTATCCATCCTTTAAATAACATGTCACCATACGTGCGTACGTATGACTTACCGTCTCCACGTCGTGGTGTAATTGTTATTCAATAAATTGTTATTTGGATGGGTATAATAATGATGTGTGATTCATGTAAATAATAAATGTAAAATGATAATGATTCTGTATATATGATATTCCATCCAATTATATATTATTTTAATATCAAAAGAATGATATTGTCGCTCGTGCGTATGTACGGACTACCGTCTCCATGAACACGATGGGATTCATTCTCCATCATTTCCATTCAACTCTAATTCTCATTTGATGATTAATAATAGTATCTAAGGACTTGATATCATTCTGGATATGATTAATATACAACCTATCCATGACAAACATGACTTACGTAACAAAACATATAAAATAAAATGAGTAAGTTAACACCCGAAACAACGATAATACTAAGATATTATTGACAAATCAATGTTAAAAGATCATATATGATGTCATATTAATGTATATGATTCCTGTAAAATTTAATAACAATTATTTCACCATTATATTATAGGTTAACATACCCCCAACCAAGGAAAAGTACAAGGTAAGGGTTTATTTCACAATCTCTTCATTATCCGAGGTTGTTTATACGTAATAATCTACTGGGATCTCTTTATCATCAACATCCATGTTTTTTTAAAAATGTATTTCAAATCATTTTTAATATTTAAAAGAATATGGGTTAAAGTCATTTATACCCTTTTTTGACTTTTTATAAGAGGTTTATAAAGGAATATTTCCGTCATTTTCCAAACAAGATGCTTTTTAACCTTTTCGACAGAATTAAGGTAAGAATGTTTTTTTAACTTATACGACGAGTGCGGCTATTTTCTGCCGTTATAAAATCGTTGAAGCTTCCCTTACAATATTATAAGAATATTTTCAAAGAAATTGTTTTTTTTATAATGATATGACTCTTAAATGATTTCAAAATAGAAAGGGATATATCTCTAAAAAGAGTTTTGATTTCATCTATGTCAACATCCTTTGATAGATTTTACACTTATTTGAAGTTGATTTATTATGAAACAAAACTTCTATATTGTATTGATGGTTTTGTGATATGTTTGACCGTGGATGTGTTATTTTTTACCATTCATTGTTTATGGATGAAGTATTTACATTTTCTATGCTAGTTTTAATACGAATGTTTATGTTATGTTTAAACCTTTTCATATGGGAATGCATTGGACTTAATATGTGATGGGTGGAGCCTGCTATAGCTCCTCGATGCATCGGTAGGTCTCATGAGACAAACTAGTGTCTTGTCACAAGGCCTTGAAGAAATATTATTTGTAGTCTTGGCATGAGGCCTTGGCTATGTGGTTATGATAGTCTGTAATTATGCATTCCATCATTATGAAAGTGGTTATTGATATTGCATGTGATTATTCAATTAGTAGAATATCCATGTGAATAATTAAATGGAATTATTTCATTTTATTTTCCATAAAATGTTGACGTTCGAGTTTAAAAGGATTTTGTTTTAGTTATACACTGCCTTAAATGTTTATTCCTATTTATGAATGTTTCTACTATATTGTTATCCTTACTGGGCATTTGAGCTCACCCCTTTTCTAAGTTTTATTTTTCCCAGGATGTGAAGAAGTAAATTATGAATGATCTATAAGGATATTATGAGCGGATAATAGTGTGGACTATGGAGACAATATGTTGTTGTAGTAGTTTTTCACTTTATGATGTAATGTAAAACATTATGAATATATCTTGTGTTTCCAAGGCTACTAAACCAATCGGTCTTTCGAGATTTGATCTTTCTTGTGATCATGCCAATGTTATGTAATAATGCTCTGACTCTAGGTAACTGGGTTCGGGGCGTTACAGTAGGCATCAGAGGAAGTTTAGTAAAAACCTTGGAAGCTAGATTTAGATAAACTCTGATTAGAGCACTTTGACCTAAGATTATCTTTGAGGATTAGTATAGAAGAACTTCCTTGAATTTTGGGATTGTAGAGATTTTTTGAGTTTTTCGAGCAATACATCCCTGTCTAGATACGAGTAGGTAGAGGCGTCTCTGGCACAAATGTACCTAGGGGTAAAACCCGAAAACACAGCTTTGAGCTAGACTCAAATAGGAACTGGTGCACGACAACAGGCCTTGCTACACTCTTGGTTACGACACTCCTAGGGGATATGCTTAGGATAACTCTCATTTTCATTACAAATAATTATGAAGGGTTTATCAGTATATACTTCCTCAAAGAAATTTTTTTATGATTATGGATTATATCCATAAATAGTTCAATTTATGTTAAGTGTTTTATAATTATGGAATTATGTATTTTGATTCATAAACTGATCTAGTTTATGCCATTGTTTAGAAATGGAGCGTAGTGGAAGAAATGGAAACCGTATCAATGAAAGCACTCCATGTAGGGATTTCCCTCCTGCTCAAGATAATTATAGTATAGTCGGTGATGCAACTGGTGCTGATCAGCTAATCACCATACCGGGATAACTCACCCAGGTTATGAATAATAACCTTAACCATATGAAGAACCCTGATATGTAGCGTGGAGGATCAATTTTAGAACGATTCATGAGGAAACAACCACCAACAATCAATGGGAGTACAAATCTCTTAGTAGCTGAGCAATGGATAAATTCCATAGAGAAAATATTTCAGGCTTTGAGGGGTAGTGAAAGGGAAAAAGTTATCATGGCAGTTTACCACCTCACTGGATATGCTGATCAATGGTGGTCATTGATTCAAAACACAAAGGAAGATGAGGAAGTATCAAATATAGAATGGAGGGAGTTCAAAGATCTATTTTTAGAAAAATACATTCCTCGTGACCATCGAGAAGATATGGAAATGCAATTTCTGAGTATGAGACAAAAGGAGGATGAGAATGTTGCAAAGTATGAGGATAACTTTACAAGGTTAGAAAGGTATGCTGGAGATTATATACCTAACCCAATAAGTAAGATTGATCGTTTCTTTGATGGGTTAAAACCATTTCTCCGTCGAGCATTAGTCTCACAATCCTTATCGCTGTTCAAAGACATTGTCTCATGTGCTATAAAGACAGAGGAAATATTCTCAAATTCTTATGACTTTAAATAAAAGGAAGAAAAGAAGAGATCTTCTAATCAATCTATGAATGAAAATAAGGGGAAGAAGGGAAAGGTTGAATATGCATCTGTGGTAAATGTGGGAAGAAACACCTTGGTACTTGCTTGAAGGGAATGGGTGTCTGTTACAAGTGTGGTGAGAAAGGCCACCAAGCTCGTGAATTCAAAGGGAAGAAGGAAGCTACCAATGTTCAATGCTACAATTGCAGGGATATGGGACATTATGAAAATGAATATCCTAATCGTCAGGGGAACTTACCTCAGAAAAGGCCAAGAGATCAAGGCCAAGCTTTTGCTATCACTACTACTGAGGTAGAAGCTCCAAAAGACGTGGTGGAAGGTAATTTAATGGTTTTCTCAAGTTTAGAAAATCGATTATTTGATTCTGGATCATCACATTGTTTCATATCTTTCCAGTTTGCTAATAAAATTAGATATTTCAAATTCGATTTAACAAGGGAGTTGTTAGTTAAAACTTCTAAGGGAAGTATCATTGCAACAATGTTTTGTGAATCAGTCCCCATTAGAGCACAAAGATGTTCTTTATCTGCTGATATCATCGTCATAACTATGATTGAGTTTGATATAATCCTTAGGATGGATTGGATTCCGGACTATGATGTGACGATTTATTGTATGAAGAAAAAGGTTACGATTTTTGATGATGTTGATAAGGAACACCTTATCTTTAGAGAAGAATCATCACCACCTAATTCTTATATAGATCCACCCCGAGTAGCATAACTAAATTCAATTATTGGGGAGGAATAGAATGAAATGACATTGTGTAAGGAATGGAATGTTCAAATAGAGGATGTACCTGTTGTGAAAGAATATGTAGATGTATTTTCAGAAGATTTACCCGTACATACTCCATAATGAGAAGTTGAGTTTTCCTTTGATTTAATTCCTGGATCAAGGCCTACATCGAAGACCCCTTCTAGAATGGACAATATGGAATTAGTCGAACTAATGAAACAACTAGAGGAATTGAGTAATAAGGGATTTACTCACCCTAGTGTTTCTCCATGGGGAGCCCCTGCTCTTTTTGTTAAAAAGAAAGATGGGTCTATAAAGTTATATATCAACTATAGGGAGATTAATTCCATAATAATAAAGAAAAAGTATACCCTACCTCGCATTGATGATTTATTTGACCAACTACATAGAGCTCAATACTTTTCAAAGATTGACCTTCGATCTGGATACCATCGGTTGTGTGTAAAGAAGGAAGAAATTCCGAAGACAACATTTCGAACCAGGTATGGGCATTACGAGTTTATATTAATGCCCTTTGTATTGACTAATGCACCCTCTATATTCATGGATCTGATGAATAATGATTTCAAGGAATATCTCGATGAATTTTTGGTGGTATTTATTGATGATATCTTGGTATAATCTAAATGATACGAGGATCATGAAAGTCACTTGTTCATTATCCTGAAGACTGAGAAGACATGAATTATATGGGAAGTTTAGCAAGTGTGAATTCTGACTTCATGAGATTTCTTTTCTTGGCCATATTTTCTCTAAAGATGGAATCTATTTTGATCCTTCTAAGACCAAGGCAATCCATGAATGGCCAGCACCTATGAGTATAACAGAGGTACGCAGTTTTATTGGTTTGGCAGGTTATTATCGACGTTTCGTCCAGAATCTTGCCCGATTGGCAGACCCATTAACGAAGCTCACACGTAAAGGGGTTAATTTTTTTTGGACGAAGGAGTGTGAAGAATGTTTTGAAGAACTGAACAGAAGATTAGACAATGCTCCAATATTGACTCTACCATCGGGGAATAATGGGTTCGTTATTTATAGTGATGCATCGAAGAAAGGACTCGGTTGTCTCCTTATGCAGAATGATAGGGTTATTGCCTATGCATCATGACAGTTGAACATTCATGAGAAAAACTATCCTACACATGATCTTGAGTTAGTAGATGTGATCTTTTCTTTGATGATTTGGAGGCACTACCTCTGTGGTGAAAAATGTGAGATTTATACTGATCACAAGAGTTTGAAGTATATTTTCTCACAAAATGAACTCAACATGAGGCAAAGGAGATGGCTTGAATTACTCAAGGATTATGATTGCATGATACACTACCACCCGGGGATGGAAAACAAGGTGGAAGATGCTTTGAGAAGGAAAGACCATAGAGTTTTGAACAATATGAGAATTGAAAGGGATCCAATTTTCATGTATCTAGTGAAGATGGACATGAGAATAATTAGGTAAGGTGAAACATCAATGCTTTTTCAAATGGCTTCCAAACCATATTTACTAGAAAGGATTAAAAGTTCTCAGACCAATGATGAATAATTTCAAAAGAATATTAAAGCTGTGAGTGATGGGAGATTGAGAGACTTTGTGTATGAAGATGGAATTTTGAAATTCGGGAAGAGACATTGTGTTCTTGATATACCTGATCTAAAAAGGGAATTGCTAGATGATGCTCATAGTTCCAATTTCTCTATACACCCTGGGAGAACCAAAATGCATAGAGATTTGAAGGAACATTTTTGGTGGGTCAACATGAAGAGGGAGATCGCTGATTTTGTGTCAAGATGTATGGTTTGTCAACAAGTGAAAGACGGAAGGAAATATCCTGGAGGTGTCATGCAACCTCTTCCCATACCGGAGTGGAAATGAGACAATATTACGATGGACTTTGTCATGGGACTACCAAAGACTCCTAGATAGAACGATGCAATATGGGTTATTGTTGATTGTCTTACCACGTCAGCACATTTTCTTGCTATAAGAGAAGATCTACCACTGGAAAGTCTAGAAAGACTATATATTGATGAAGTTGTGAGACTTCATGGAGTACCCCTATCGATTGTTTCTGATCGTGATCCCCGTTTTACTTCAGGATTCTAGTAAAGTATTCAGAAATACCTGGATACTGAACTTCATTTGAGCACTGCTTACCACCCTCAAACGGATGGACAATCAGAACGAACTAATCAAACCTTAGAAGACATGTTGAGATCCTGCTCACTTGACTTTCAGGGTATGTCAGATCAATATTTACCTCTGGTAGAATTTTCCTATAACAATAGCTTCCATTCGAGTATTCAGGTGGCACCATATGAAGCGTTATATGGAAAGAGATGTCGTACACCAACCTGTTGGGATGACGTTGGGGAAAGAAAACTTATAGGTCCAAAACTGGTAGAGGAAACAATGTAAATGGTGAAGGTAATCCAAAATAACATCAAAGTAGCTTAAAGTAGGCAGAAGAGCTATGCTGAAAATCGAAGGAAGGATTTGGAATTTCAAGTCGGTGATCATGTTTTCCTGAAGGTATCTACATGGTAGGGAGTCATACATTTTGGTAATAAAGGTAAATTGAGTCCCAAGTACATCGGACCTTTCAAAATTATAGAACGAATTAGGGCTGTAGCTTAACGATTGGCAATGCCACAAAGTCTCTCCAAAGTTCACGATGTGTTCCACGTATCTCTGTTGAGGAAATACATTACTAACCCAACGCATGTACTCACCTACGAGGAATTAGAACTGGAACCCGATCTGTCTTATTGCGAAGAACCCGTCAGGATTCTTGATACGAGAGAACAAGTACTGAGAAACCGGACGACGGGTCTGGTAAAAGTTTTGTGGAGAAACCATAAGATGGAAGAGGCAACATGGGAAACTGAGGAAATTATGATGAAGAACCACCCGAGCCTTTTCATTCGGTAGTATTATATAAATTTTGAGGACGAAATTATTTGAAGGAGGGGAGAATGTAACACCCCAAGCTTCTACTATATGCTTCTCTTTGAATAATGTAATAGCATGTGTTGTACGCAACATCGAGTTCTAACACAGACCACAACCGATCAAACTAGCTGTTAAGAATATTAATACATAATTTTTAAAATTTCAGAGATTTTATCTCTCAAAATGGACTTCATTTTTGGATTTGGAGTATCGAATTTAGCCTCAGGTGAAAGTTTGGTACTTTTTGGATAACTTTAATATTTTGATGAATAGTGAAAATTAATAAATTATAATTAAAAAAATCTTTTTTAATCAAAAGAATTAATAATGATAAATTATGAATTTGAGTGGTTTTATGTATATTTAGAATATATTTTTACCATTTAATACAATTATGGTCATTGGACATAATTTCACAATTAAACCGAACATAAACAAGTATAAATCTTTTGATAGTTATTATATCTTAAAAACACGCTTTTTGTTTTGACAGAGGGAATTAATTTTAAATTAATTTCTGCCACTTCTGTGTTTTGAATTTGGAAAAATGGATTCTATATTTGGAATCAGGATGTTCAAATTGTGTAAATAGGTAACCTTTATTTTTAGACATTTTGAATAATTACGTCGGTAAATATTTTATTTACCATGGTTAAAGGGTAAATCCGGTAAATAAGGGTTAAAAAATAATATTATAATAATAACAAATTACCCTAAAACATATCCTAACATTATTGGTTGATACATGTCCGACCATGGGCATCTTTGGGTTGATTTTGGGACCCCATGGTGCCACTTGTAAGTGATAGAAACACTTTATTTTAATTAAGTTAAAATGAATACAAAAATGACTCAAGCAAATATCTTTTAGAAAAACATTTTTTACATAGGGTTATATATGTTGGATTTTCAACTATAAATATTAATTATAAATAAAAAAAGATTCTATACATAATGATATTTTATTTATAATTTTTAGACATTAAATAAGTTAATTTATTTATGACACAATTATGATACATTAATTACCATAATAGTAAAAAAATTAAAATGATTGATATTATAAATACCCAAATTAATACAATTTGATGCTTTTAATGAATTAAAATAATTTTATAGGATAGTATGACATATTAGAATTGATTTAATCGACTTTCTTTGAAATAATCATTCGGTTATGATTTTCAAAAAAATTATTTATTGAATATTGTCAAAATTGACATAAAAGAGTTTTTAAAACATATAGTATATTATTAATTGATATTAAATTCATAAAAATCTTAGGTTCAGCCAACGGAGTTATATCATGATAGGTGTATCGTTAATGGACCAATTTGGGGTCGTTTGGATGTATATAGTAAGTTTATTAACCATATAATATAAGAATACAAAGAGACATTGTAAAAGTGAAACTAATTAACTAAGAGTTAATACATAATGATAAGGTTAGTATAATGACCCAAACCTGTATAAAATCTATTGGTTGGGTGGTTTTCTACCTATCTACACCTAAATATTAAAATAATCCACTTTTGAGCCATTATATAACGAATATTAATTTATTATAAAATAATATTTCTAACTTTTCCAAAGGTCCCCCTTCACCCCTCTTATAAAAGGGAACTCTCCCTTCTCATTAACTCACACCTTAAAAGACTTTTGGTTAGGCAAAACACTTCCCAAATACTCTCTCAACATCCCTAAATTCATCCTAGAGGCCTTCCTTTAGTCAGATAGCCAACTTAAGGAGCCCTTTTGATCAAATCGAAAGGAAGAACCCAAAGAAGAAGTAATGATTTCACCACCCTTTTTCAAGTTCCTTTCTTCTTCCACTACTTCATTCATTGTTATTACTATTATAAAATAATAAATCCAGTATCTTATATACATTGTGATGTTATTATAAATATCGTACAATCATATTCAGTATTCTATCCATCCCTTTTATAACATGTCACCATACGTGCGTACATACGACTTACCGTCTCCACGTCATGGTGTAATTGTTATTCAATAAATTATTATTTGGATGGGTATAATAATGATGTGTGATTCATGTAAATAATAAATTTAAAATGATAATTATTCTGTATATATTATATACCATCCAATTATATATTATTTTAATATCAAAAGAATGACATTGTCGCTCGTGCGTACGTACGGACTACCGTCTCCGCGAACGCGATGAGATTCATTCTCCATCTTATCCATTCATGTCTAATTCTCATTTTATGATTAATTATAGTATCTAAGGACTTGATATAATTATGGATATGATTAAGATACAACCTATCGATGAAAAATAATAATTATGTAAAAAATATATATAAAAGAAAATGAGCAAGTTAACACCCGAAACAACGATAATACGAAGATATTATTAACAAATCAATGTTAAAAGATCAAATATGATATCATATTAATGTATATGATTATTGAATAATTTAATAACAATTATTTCACAATTATACAGGAGGTTAACCAACCCCAAACCATAGAAAAGTATAAGGTAAGGGTTTATTTTGCAATCTATTCATTATCCGAGGTTGTTTATACGTAATAATCTACTGGGATCTCTTTATCATCCACATCCATGTTTCTTAAAAATGTATTTAAAACCATTTTTACTATTTAAAAGAATATGGTTTAAAGTCATTTATACACTTGTTTGACTTTTTATAAGAGTTTTATAAAGAAATCTTTTCTTTGTTTTCCAAACTAGGTGCTTTTTAACCTTTTCGACATAATTATGGTATGAATGTTTTTTTAACTTATTCGACGAGTGCGGATATTTTACGCCATTATAAAATTGTTGAAGTTTCCCTTAAAAGCTTATAAGAATATTTCCAAAGAAAATTTTTTATTTTATAAAGATATGACTCTTAAATGATTTCAAAATAGAAAGAGATATTTCTCTAAAAAGAGTTTTGATTTCATCTATGTCAACATCCTTTGAGGAATTTTACGCTTATTTGATGTTGATTTATTATGAAACAAATCTTTTATATTGTATTGAATGTTTTTTGATATGTTTGACTGTGTATGTGTTATTTTTATACCATTCATATTTTATGGATGAAGTATTTACATTTCGTATGCTATTTTTAATACGAATGTTTATCTTATGTTTAAACCTTTTCATATGGGAATGCATTGGACTTAATATGTGACGGGTGTAGCCTGCTATAGCTCCTTGATGCATCGGTAGGTCTCATGAGACAAACTAGTGTCTTGGCATAAGGCCTTGACAAAATATTATTTGTAGTCTTGGCACGAGGGCTTGGCTATGTGGTTATGATAGTATGGAATTATGAATTCCATCATCATGAAAGTGGTTATTGATATTTCATGTGATTATTCGATTAGTAGAATATCCATGTGAATAAGTAAATGACATTATTTCAATTAATTTTTCCATACTATGTTGAAGTTAAAGTTTAAAAGGCTTTTGTTTTAGTTATACACTGCCTTAAATGTTTATTCTTATTTATGAAAGTTTCTGCTATATTGTTATCCTTACTGGGCATTTGAGCTCACCCATTTTCTATGTTTTATTTTTCCCAGGATGTGAAGAAGTAAATTATGAATGACCTGTAGGGATATTATGAGGGGATAATAGTGTGGACTATGGAGAAAATATGTTTTAGTAGTAGTTTTTCACTTTATGATGTAATGTAAAACTTTATGAATATATCTAGTGTTTCCAGGTCTACTAAACCAATCGGTCTTTCGAGATTTGATCTTTATAGTGATCATGAAAATTTTATGTAATAATACACCGACTCTAAGTAACTGGGGTCAGGGCGTTACAGGAACAACCTACCTTATAATCATAGGTAATTTCAAATCAAATATTAGCCTTTAACTTGATTCTAAACAAGGTAAATCATTGTTCTAGACAAACACCCTGAAAATAGGGAAATGGAGCTGGTGAAAATTTAGTATACTATATGGGATAATGAAAAATGAAGGGAATGAATAGGATTGAAGTCCTTAAATCTATTCTACCAATGCATCAGATTGATCTTGAGTTATATAGAGGATTGAGAAAGGAGGAGAAAGCCCATGAAGAGGAAAATGGGAGCTCCACAAATGTTGGAGGAGAGGAGCATGCATGGGAGGAAGGAAAATAGGTGGGTAAAAAGAAAAATAAGTAGGGGAAAAAGTACTTTCCACTTTTTAAATATTCAAACAGTTAGGTCACATGGTTTGGATATACTTACAACAACTTTTCACAATCACTGTCAAAATGTTCACCCATTTAAAATAGGTATCATTGTTTGGCTGTATGGTTTGGAAAAATTGTGTGCCAATCATTAACACCTTCTAAATAAGTGTTATTAAGAGAGCATGATAGTATGCACTTCGGTTCATTCTATTTATATCCCATGAACACCCTCTATGAAGAGCTGTAAACCTATGCACATTTTCTATTTAGTGGACTCATAGTTAAATCTAACATTTTGACTCTCTCTATGCCTTTTGAAAAAAAAAATGAGATTTTGAGGCCACGATGATCTTGAAACTCATCTAAACTCAGAAGGAATTGGTTGGACCATAAATCCTATCTTAAAAAAAGCCTTGGATCATCAAACTCTCCTATCTAAGTTCCAAATTCTAGAATTCATGTTGGTCCTCTCACCAACCTAAATAACTAAAAAAGGTTGGGCATTTCAACACTCTCAAAATCCCAAGATGTCACAATATCCCCACCTTATGATATATCATCCCTGATCTGTAGGATATCATCTCTAGATGGTACAAAACACAGCCATATTATTTACATTGACATGATATTTCTAGAATATTAATTCGTGAACAATTCTCACTATGACACTCCGAGCATAGGAATTACCTACCCAGTCACTTCTCAACCATGAAATAAACATTACGTTGTCCCTACCAACCATCTCGATACATAAACATCCTACCATTACATACCATCATACCTATACCTAATCAAGTGATAAAATCATACCATTTCATACATGAAACCCATAATATCCTATATTTCATCATCACCCATGTTATTAATGAAACCCATGAGTCTTGCGTCTCATAAGAATCCCATAAGTTATACACCTAAATAGATGCTCAATAATAACCCTGCATCACACCCACACACACACACACATATGCATTCCCATAATTGTCTCAATGCCTACACACCTTATACATATCACACATACAATTTGATACCCATATATTAACCAGTTACTTGTTAGTTGAAATAAAACATGAGCACATCATTCACCAAAAAATTGGATATTCATAAACAAAATGTCATTCCAGGATCAAGTCATACCTATAACATTTATCAGCTCACTAGACCGCTTTGGACATGCTAGATCAACAACATGCACCTACCCGAGAGCCCGACTACCTAGGGCCTGACCTCCCTATAGAGTTGCACCAGCTATCAGCCACTAAACACACTTCTCGGTCTCCCTATATCTACCATGGGATACACATGTAGTATAATCATTGTTAGTATATCATGGTACCACTCTAAGTAATATCCTAGATCCCTGAATCTGACATGGTCCTTTGATTCTAGTTATCTATGAAGGATTCCCACAGAACCTCTCCAGATGGACCATCAGACCACATGCCTGGAACTCCTTTGGAGGTTTCTCAAACTATACCTAAACATTCCCTGACTTCCCACACTAGAAGAACACCATAAAAGAACCACTCCTCGCTGGCCTACATGAATCTCTGCCCTGATTTACTTTTTGAGTCTCCTCATGGTCCTTCATCTTGATACTCGAAGAATCATCGGTAAGCTCTACCAATTAATTCACTCTACTTAAATATGAAAGGTCTCTCAAATTTCCATAATCTATCAACACCTAATTGTATACCTCCGAGAACAAGGTCAGTATGAATTCATTTACCTACACCCTAATGGAATATCTCAATCCATCCATAAATTGACTCACCCGAGTAATTTCACCACCCACTATAACATGTGAAAATTGGGATAAATATATGAAATTGGATGAAAAATATATAATGGATGCATCCCACTACCATAGATTCATAAAATTGAGGGATATGTCCACCCTCAACATATCTGGGATGAATTTATTAAAGAACCTGGGTTTGGAATCCTTCTAATACAGTCCCTCATTTCTACCATCCTGCACCTATACGTCCCACTGGATCTTTTTCTATCTCCTAACCATGTATGTATCCAAATTTACCCTCAAACATGGGGGTGTATCAATATAATTAAAAATCATATATTATGATTTGATCCAATTCTCTACCACCTAAGGTCCACTCACACCATAAAATAATTGTGGGTTCTGAGACTAGAACTGTTGAGTCAAATAAGAAATGGATAACTCATCTCTCTGTGATCACTTATCGATACCCTATTTGACTTTCACCAAGATTACCCTGAGTTTCCCGTCCAACCACGACCTAATGTATTACACCTTTGACAACTATACCATCAGTACTAGAGAATGTAGCTATGAACCATGATCAACCTGACCATCTGGGGCCTCATCTTAACCCTTCAGGACCTCATCCCATGAATTATTTATTGGCCCCATATCTCTACCTTCTTCATGTTCCACCGAAAGATGTCTAGGTGGCATCACATTGAAGTAAAAATACCATGACCTACCCTCTATAATATATATATATATATATATATATATCATTGATAGGGAAAACTATAATAGGTAATGCATGTCACCACCCTTACACTGTCATACCACACCCATGTCACATGAAATTATGCGTCATGGCCCCATACCCACCATAACAAAGTTAGGTATCATATATCATTTGACCTCATGGCCCCTTGCCTACATATATAAGAGTCTGAAATCATATATCATCCGACCTCATCTCCCCTTACCTTAACATATCAAAGTCAGGAATCATATATCATCGGTCCACATGGACCCTTTAATACACATAATAGAGTCAATAATTACATATCACATATACCAAGATTCATCAATATGAGGTGGTAGATTTGAATTACACCAAAATTCGATATAGGAAAACATTGTTTATCTTTATGTTGGAATTTTACACTTATCACCCTAATTACATTAAACCATACCTACTTACTCATAATAGAGTCTAAACCATGTATCACATATTAGTCTCACTGAGAACCACATACCTGGGATGATTGAGTAGAATTCCCCCAAAATAGCCCAATAGGAAAACACTGTTTAATTTTTTTTAGAATATTTAAACAAACCAACCCTTCTTAGCATATTATAGGTTCAAATAAATTTACTATAGAAATTAAAATATGTCATGTAACCCTATGTGCCTACCACGATGCATAAATAATACTTCCATACCATACTGGGCCAAGGTTCAAAACCATATAATCCATTGAAAATAAACAAAAGAGTTCCACTCAATGTTTCAATAAATAAACTATAATAGTGAAAAGCATAACATTAATGTACAAACCTGGGAAATTTGGTATCTTCCATGTGCATGGGGCTATAGGTACCCAAACATGGACTCTTTACTATGTTTTGACTATATATTTGTCTCTAATCCACCATTTCCAAAACATTAAGACCAAAAATGAAAATAAACTACTTTGATACCATTTGTATCACCCTAACCTGAAAGAAACCTTAAACAGTGCCCTAACCTGGTTGATCACTTGGGGTTAGGCGTGCCTCTGCATATGCCAAAGTTTGTTGAATAGCAATGAAGTTTTGATTAGTTGATAGTGGGGATACAATAGCCTCTAGTGATGATAATAATAATCGTTCATATATATATATATAACACAATGTATGAAATATAATAAAAAAGAAGAAAATTAATAATCAAAATAGAATCTTTCACAATAACATCCATAATAATAAGCCCCAAGCACAATACCATTTTTAGATGATTAGAACATGTCATTATCGGTCATAAAAATAGATAAGAGAGGTCATCAATAAATGACCATGAAATTATGTATAATAATCATTAAAATGATAATGAAAAGTCCATATAAATGTAGAGAAACTACTTGGTACACATTATTTCATCCCATGCAAAAGCGGTACTCATGATCATTATGGTCGAGCAGCCGAGAATGACCCCTTACCTAATCTCAAAATAATAAAGTCTACAGGCATCATGAGGGGGCCATGTAGGGTGTGATTATGAAGTCTTTAGGACACCAACAACATGTGTCTATCTTAAATCCATAAT
This sequence comes from Viscum album, assembly GCA_963277665.1. NCBI lineage: Eukaryota > Viridiplantae > Streptophyta > Magnoliopsida > Santalales > Viscaceae > Viscum > Viscum album. The sequence continues at coordinate 1,538,116,337 of OY728135.1, read as the reverse complement.
TTTATAAAGTAAGGTAAATATAAACCAAAAAGGAAACCCACACACATTTAGTAATCAACCTGATCAACTCACTCTTAAAATCCATAAATGTGTGTTTACTTACTTCATCCAATTCAAGTATATCTATGAACATGTTCCCCCAAATATATATTTGACATACAATACATGTCTAAATATATATAAATTTTTAGTGGAATGGACCCACAGATCAATGCATTGGAATCCTTTGATGAATATCGTACCTAGAGAGCCCTTGGGAACCTCCACAAAATATATCACTCACACCTCATTCAATCCAACACCTCACATTACACCTATAAAGTACCTGATATCCTGTCATGACACCCATCAATAAGTTCTAGTTCCCTTGAACCTCCACTCAAATAATCACCATAAAATAAATGACAAGATGTACCAAGGCACAATGATATCTATCCTCAAATAATCTCAACCTAATGGCATCAAACATAAAGGAGATCCTTATCCCCCAACTAATGGTTTCAACAGCATCACCGGATAGCCTATCAACATCAACCATGGACTTGTATAGTTATCATATCCTCCATATCTAATGATCCAAACCATCCCACAATACTAAATATATATAGAGTCCTCCACCCATAATGAGTGGTCAAAACCACCTCATCGGGTTTCTATATATGTACCCATGACTCTAAAGATGCATCAACTGTAACGACCCAAAGTTTCATTAATGGAAATCCCACTTGATCTAATGAAATGTCTCTTTATTTAAAATGTTTATATAAAATTTCAACTTCTTTGGTTTTATGTTAAGAATTTTCACTGTTGCTTTTATAGCCGTTGAACAGTGATCACATGATTAGTATAAATATAGGGCTTTAACAAACCCAATTTACTCAGACAAAGATCTGATGGCCTCATCCAGTAGAATTGCTCTATACGAAGCCCATTTTTTAGTGCTCAGAAAAGTGGTGACATCTTTGGGCTTCACTCTTGACACATCCCAAGCTGAGCTTCATCATGTCAAGCTCTAACGGGACCGTCTATGGGAAAAGTGGAAGTTGATAGAGATTACCACTTGATCAATGTTCTCTGAGCCACCCCAAGAGTCTGTCACCATCCCACACCTTACCCATAGGACTTATGCGGCTGTTTTAAGGGGTTATGTAACAAATCCCTAGTACTATGTTCATGTATATTATTTTTTGTATATAATAATGAATATACCTTCTTGTCACTATTAACACTTTGTAAATTGTTTTTTTTAATAAAAAATAGTATTTTTTGTTAATATTCAGATAGGAAATATATTTAGATGAATTAATGGATTTTTTAATTAAATAATATTTTAATAAATTATTATTATTATTATTATATTAAATTTTATTAAATATCAATGATCTTATAATTTTACGACTGCAATTGTAATTTTTATTAAGGATTGAAAGCCATTTTTTGTCAAAACGGGTGAATTTTCGATAAATGTCGGTATTTTTATTAAAAGTAAAAATTAACATATTTAGAAAATTATTTAGATAAAATAATGTTTATTTCTGGAATCAGGACGTCAAAATTATCCAGTGTTGAATTTTTCATAATTTTATGAGACAATCAAATTTTTGGATAAAAATTAAATACTGGTTAAATATATAATGTGTTTTATGACATCATAATGACCCAATAGTGAAGTAATAAAATACTATAAGCTTTATGTTCGGCCAATATATGTTTTGACATTAAAATAATGTAATTTTAGGTTTGTTTGACTTATTTTATAAAGCATTAATGGACCCCTCAAGACTTATTAAGCATCTTGTATTTTTAAATTATTTTCCATGGGAGTGTTACTCACCTCCACATAAGCAACCCCATTATTTTAAGATGTCCGGACTTTGTCGTATAAAATATTGTTTTCCTATCCCCTTTTCCAAAAAACATCGGCAAAAACCATGAGCTAAATTGTGGTTTGGATTAGTTTAATGTAAGGGGTCCCAAACCTAAATAATAAAGAATTCACTCACCTTTCCAATATAAACCCACCCAAACCCCCCCACTTCATCCTCACTAAAAGCCTTTAGAGTTCGTCTAACCTCTGACCTAATCTCTCTAAAATATTCCCAAGGTTCCCCAATCTCCCATGAATCCTTTCTCAAGCCTCTCTCAAGACATTGGAAGCACACATCCCAGAAGGGTTTTTCTTCCTTTCACCTTTTTGTCCAATTTTTTAAATATTATTATGCTCTTTTAATTTCAATTATAAATGCTGGGTTATGGTTTCGCTCCTCCCCCATACTGACCTCTTATTTTTTTAATGATGGGAGACCCATTTCTCTCTCATTAAATTCTTCCCATGTACTCCTGTTACTATGGCGAAATTCCAAAAGGAACTTCTCTCTCCTCATTTACATTCAAGAAATACATTTTCATCATGAATCTAAATTCCATTACAATTGTTGGGACATGTATCTATATGACCCCCTTACATTCCATTTCATGTAAATATGATTATACACCCCTTTTTCTCTCATCAACCATTTTTATGAATTCTTATGTCATGTCGTTATGCTGCCGAAATTGCACCGATTTTCTAAGCCAATGCCTTTGTCTAGTGAATACCATGCCCATTTCTCCATCAAGGGTATTCACCATTATGAACAGTTACTTATTTATTATATAGTTTCATGTATGAATTCCACATTCCTTTATCGTGGAATAAATGATTATGTTTAATGTATCCATGTTTTATGATTCATGTGGAACACTTATGTGTGAAATGAAATGTTTAAGAAGGGTGCGCTCTTATAGCGCTCCAATGCATTGGGTAAAGTATAGTATCATGATACATCATTTGAAATGGGTGTTGACTCATGAAAATTCAAGTGCAATGAGGGTTTTCTCGTAATTCATGTGCAATGAGGATTTACTCATGCTTCATGTGCAATGGTCCTTGGATCATGCTAATTCCATGTTAAGTGTTGTTGCCACATTTCCATGTTGTGATTATCATGCTTTATCATGCCTTTATGTCCATGTTTCTCTTGTTCTCTATTGATATTCCTATTGTATAACATGTATTTTACTCCTCATGTATTCCATGTTTATTCCTTTACTGAACTTTATATCTCACCCGTTTCTTATGCATGTCCTCAGGTTATCCCATGAAATGCTATGTCTGAGGGAATGCAATGGTCATGTAACGGAATATTTCAATAAAGATGTTGTATTTACTGTTTTAAGTTGTTATGTAATGATCCTAAGAACCAAAGACACTAGAACTCTCAATCTTCCATGTTGTATCATGTGAATAGTTTATGTAATAAATCATGTTTAAGTTTGTAATAAAAGAAGGGTTGTCATAGTTGGTATCAGAGGATAGGTTTAGTTATTTTTTGGATTAGGATTAGAAAACCCCAGTAAAGCCTTAGAGACAAGACTAAGTATAATAAAAACAAACCTAAGTTTTGGTATGTACTGAGTAAGTGGTTTATCAAAAAAATACATCCCTTCCTGGATATGAGTAGGTAGAGGCGGCTCTGGCATAGATGTATCCTTGGGGTAAACCCTGAAAACACCGCTTTGAGCTAGACTCGAACGGAATCTGGTGCATGACAATGGGAAATTCTGCACTCATGGTTACGACACTCCTGGGGGATATGTTTTGATAAATTCACAAGATTATTATGAACCCTTATTATGTTATTTTTTTTTAAAAATGCCTCTAAGAATTTATGTTAGAAAATAGATCACGAAAAGCCTAGATTGAAGCCTATAGAATCATGAGTTAAGGAAAAAAAGTTATTTATAAGTCATCGACTTTTTTCTTTGGATTACCATTTATTTTTTACCCCCTATATTTCATTTTATTCTAGAAAATGGCCGGAAATAGGAGGACTCAGGATAACAACCTATGTGAAGATCATTGTGATGACTTTACTAATGAGATTCCCAATCCAATGGGAGTGGGAATCACGAACTTTTTCATGCTTCTCTCTCAGCTAACTCAAGCTTTGAATAAAACACGGGTCAAGAGGAACATCCAAACCCCCCTAAGAAGGAAGAAGTCACTATTAAGAGCTTCATGATACAAATGCCTCCTATTTTTAGTGGATCATCTGATCCCACAGTCGCAGAACAATAGACCAAATCCATTGAAAAGATCATCTCCATCCTTCAATGTTATGAACCAGATAAGGTCTTCTAGGAGGCTTATCGTATGGAGGGTGAAGCTTATCAAAGGTGGGCGTTGATCAAAAATACGAAGCCTGAGGAGGAGATCAAGGAATTAGAATGGAAGGATTTCTGGACGATGTTTTTCGATAATGATTTTCCACGCACGCTCCAGCTTAATATGGAAAGGGACTTCCTTTCCCTTAAGCAAAACGAAGAAGAATCTGTTGGAGCATAAGAGGCCAACTTCACAAGGATTGCACGATATGCTTCCAACTATGTCGTTACCACCGAATTCATGGTTGACCACTTCTTTGGTGGGCTGAAGCCTAGCCTAAGGAAAGCATTAGCGATCTGTGACTTCGACAGCTGTGAAGAAATTGTCTGATGTGCCCTCAAGGTCTAAACGGAGAATGGGGAATTACATGGGTATCATGGGGATAAGAAGTGTAAGGTGGAATTCAATTCTGGCAGTCCGATGAATAAATCCAATGGTGCTAAGATGATCTAGCACCCCACTTGCCAAAAGTGCAGAAAGACGAACCCTGGAAATTGCCTCAAGGGGAGGAGGAAAGACTTTATGTGTGGAAAAGAAGGGAACCTAGGTGTTAACTGTTGGCAAGAAAGATCTGTGGCTATGACAGAGGAGAGGAACACTTCGTTTGAACCTCAACACGTTGTTCATTGCTACAACTTCAACGAACCGGGGCATTTTGAAAATCATTTCCCTAATCCAAGGGTTTTCGGAGGCAACCAACAACCTACAAGGCAGAAAGGAAGATCTTTTTCCATCACTTCTGCCGAAGTGAACCCTGAAAATGATGTGGTGACAGGTACGCTAGTTATTCATTAAAAAATAGAGAATGTACTTTTTGATTCAGGTTCTACGCATTCTTTTTTATCTCTAAAGTTTATTAGATCTATCCCATCACCACCACAAATCATGGAAGTGAAGATGTCGGTGAGTATGGAAAATGGGGCAATCATTGTATCCCATGAATATAACTCCTCCCCTATCATAATATGTGGATTGAATTTCCCAATGACACTTTTCATAATACCTCTAGTGTAATTTGATGAAATTCTTGGCATGGATTGGCTTTCCTTTTATAGAGCCAACATAAATTTTCAGGATAGGGAAATCACACTCCATATGGAGAATTGACCCCCGATTATTTACAAGTGTAAGGAGGAAGATGAATCTCTTTTAGGTCCATCATATCAAGAATGGATATTACTACCCTATGAGCACGCATATCGGGCTCAGTTGATTGAGTCCAAGGAAGAAACCATCCTTGAAAAAATGCCTATTGGGAGGGAATTTTCTGAAGTGTTTCCTGCGGAAGTGCCTGGTCTTCCTCCTGAAAGAGACGTTGAATTATCACGTTAACTTATACCAGGGGCGCTACCAATATCCAAGACTCCATATAGGATGGCTAACATAGAGCTTGAAGAGATGAAGAAACAACTACAGAAGAATCTGGATAGAGTTTTTATATGCCTAAGTGATTCACCATGGGGTGCATCAGTCATCTTTGTCAAGAAGAAGGATGGTTCAATGTGTCTTTGCATCGATTATCGTGAACTTAACAAAATCACGATAAAGAACAAGTATCCTTTCCCCCAGATCGATGACTTCTTTGATCAGCTACGTAGAGCACAATAATTCTCTATGGTAGATTTGCGGCCGGGATATTATCAAGTAAGGGTGAAGTAGGAAGATTCCCTAAGACATCTTTTCATAAAGGATACGGGCACTATGAATTCATAGTAATGCCTTTTGACCTCACTAATTCTCTAGCAATCTTAATGGACTTGATGAATATAGTCTTTAGAGATTACCTTGAAAAATTTGTGGTAGTCTTTATATATGTAATTCTAATATACTCCAAAACCATGGAGGATCATGAGGAGCATTTAAGAACTGTACTAGAGACTTTGAGCAAGGAGAAGCTATATGTAAAGTAAAGAAAGTGTGAGTACTGGTTAAAGGAGTTATCATTCTTGGGCCATATCATCCCATGAAATGGGATAACTATGGATCCATCCAAAACAGATGAAATTGAGGGATGGCCGAGGCCAACATCAGTAATGGATATCCATAGATTCTTGGGGTTAAATGGATATTATAGTTGATTTGCGAGAAATTTCTCACGATTGTCCAACCCTCTTACCAAGCTAACTCGAAAGGGAGTAAAGTTTTCTTGGAGTGACGAATGCGAAGAATGCTTCAAGGATTTGAAAAAGATCCTTATCACTGCACTCGTGCTCACTTTACCCACAAGTGGGGAACCTTTTGTGATAATCAGTGATGCTTTGAAGAAGTGCTTAGGTTGTGTGCTGATGTAGAATGATAAAGTGATATCCTTTGTCTCAAGGAAGCTGAAAATCCATGAGTGAAATTATCCAACGCGTGATCTGGAGTTGGCGGCGGTAATCTTTTCCTTGAAAATATAGTTTCATTATCTCTATTGGGATAAATGTGAGATATATACTGACCACAAGAGTCTTAAATATATATTCACAAAGAAAGAGATTAATATACACCAGAGTAGATGGATATAGCTCATCAAGGATTATGAATGTTCAATACATTACCACCCTAGGAAAGAAAAAAAGGTGGTATATGCCCTATGTAGAAAGGACCCAACGATTCTATCAATGATGGAAATTGAGAAGGATCCAATATTATTAGAATTGATGAAGATAGAAATGGGAATCATAAAGAAGGTAACATCATCAGTCCTTTCACAAATGATTGCTCAACCATCTCTTTTGTAATGGTTAAAGGATGCTCAAAAGGATGATGTGGGAATTCCGGAAAAAGTGGAAGTTGTATCAGAAAAGGGAAATCCTTGGAGTTTAATGTTAATGAAGAAGGAATTGTGATATTTTGGAGAAGACTATGTGTTACATCATGTTCGAAGCTGAAGAAGGAAATTTTGGATCATTCACATAGTTAAAATTTCTCTATTCACCCAGAAAGAACAATGATGTATCAAGATCTCCGGGAAATGTTTTTGTGGGATAATATGAAGAAGGAGATCACTATATATACATCAAAGGGCCTAGTGTACCAACAAGTGAAGGCATAGAGGAAGAAGTCTAAGGGGATGATCCACCATTGCCCATACCAGAATGTAAATGGGAGAACATCACCATGGACATTGTCACTGGACGTCCGAGGAAATCCAAAGGAAACAATGCAATCTGGGTTTTTGTGGATCATTATACAAAGACTGCACACTTCATTGCTATTCGGGAGGATTTCTCATTGGATAAACATGAATAGATATATATTAGGTAATTGGTAAGGCTGGATGGAGTTCCACTATCTATTATGTATGACCGAGATCCAAGATTCACCTCCACATTTTATAAGAGTCTTAAACATGCTCTAAATACTGAACTTAACTTCAGCACAACCTATCATCCTCAAAGTGATGGCCAATCTGAGAAGACTATCCAAACACATGAGGACATGTTGAGAGCATTCTCAATGTACTTTAATGGAGGATGGGATCAAAATCTTCCTCTGTTTGAGTTTTCTAATAATAACAGATTCCACTCAAGTATCCAAATAGCACCTTATGAAGCCCTATATGGGAAAAGGTGCAGAACACCGACATATTGGTATGTGGTCGGTGAACCTAAGCTGCTTGGACCAGTAATGGTTGAGTAAATGGTGGAGAAGGTGAAAACCATTTAGCAGCATATCAAGGAAGCCTAGAGTCAAGAGAAGAGTTATGCAGATAATCATCGACGATACCTTGAGTTTAATGTTGGAGACATGGGGTTTCTATTCATATCTCAATAGAATAGGGTCATGAGGTTTGGAAAGAAAGGTAAGTTAAGTCTAAGGTACATTGGCCCCTTCGAGATTCTTGATCATGTCGGGGCTGTGGCCTATCGACTAGCACTTCTTCCTACCATGGACAAAGTACATGATTTCTTTCATGTATCCCTCTTAAGGAAGTAAATACCAGACCCCTCACATGTACTATCTTCTGAGGTGGTACAGTTGGAAGATGATCATTCTTATGAGGAGTAACCAGTAATGATATTATATCATAGAGAAAAAGTTCTATGAAATAAGACAATGCCCCTCACCAAGGTGTTGTGACGAAACCACATGTTGGAAGAAGCATCTTGGGAATCAGAGGAAAAGATGAAGCTAAGTTACCGACATCTGTTTTAGTGTTGGATAAGGAAATTTTGAGGGTGAAATTTCTTAAGGGGGGAATATTGTAATGGCCCAAAGTTTCATTAATGAAAATCCCACTTGATCTAATTAAATGTCTTTTTATGTAAAATGTAAATATAAAATGTCAACTTCTTTGGTTTTATGTTATGAATTGTGACCATTGTAGTGATCACATGATTAGTATTAATATAGGGTTTTAACAAACCCAATTTACTCAGGCAAAGGATGTGATGGCCTCATCTAGTAGAATTTCTCCATACGAAGCCCATTTGTCGGAGCTTAGAAAAGAGGTGGAGTCTTTGGGCTTCGCTTTTGACCAAGACCAAGATGATATTTATCATGTCATGATCAAATGGGAACATCTATGGGAAAAGTGGAAGTTGATATAGATTACCACTCGAGCAATGTTATCTGAGCCATCCCAAGAGTCTGTCACCATCGCACACCTTACCCTTAGGTCTTATGTGGGGTTTTAAGGGGATATGTAACAAATCGCTAGTACTATGTTCATGTATATTATTTTTTGTATATAATAATGAATATACCTTATTGTCATTATGGACACTTTGTAAATAGTTTTTTTAAAGCACAAATAGTATTTTTCTAAGTTAATATTCAGATAATAAATATATTTTGATTAATTAATAGATTTTTTAATTAAATAATATTTTAATAAAATATTATTATTATCATTCAATTAATTTTTATTAAATATAAATGTTCTTATAATTTTACGAATACAATTGTAATTTTTATTAAGGTTTGAAATCCATTTTTGTCAAAACCCGTGAATTTTTTATAAATGTTAGTTTTTATATTAAAAGTAAAAATTACAATATTTAGAAATTTGTTTACATAAAACAAATGTTAATTCAGGAATCAGGACGTCGAAATTATGCAACATTGAATTTTTCAGAATTTTCTGAGACAGTCAAATATTTGGGTAAAAATTAAATACCGCTTAAATATATAATGTGTTTTATGACATCATAATGACCCAATAGTGATTTAATAAAATACTATAAGATTTATGTTCGGACAATATATGTTTTAACATTAAAATAATGACATTTTGGGTTTGTTTCACTTATTTTACAGAGCATTAATGGACCCCCAAGACTTATTAAACATCTTGTATATTTAAATTATTTTCCATGGGAGTGTGACTCACCTCCAAATAATCAACCCCATTATTTTAAGAAGTTTGGAATTTGGCCTTATAAAATATTTTTTTCCACTCCCCTTTGATAAAAACCTAGGGAAAAAATCATGATCGGAATTGTGGTTTGGATTAGTTTAATGTAAGGGGTCCCAAACCTAAATTATGAATAATTCACTCATCTTTCCTATATAAACCCACCCAAGCTCCCACTTCCTCCTCACTCAAAGCCTTTGGAGTTCGTCCAACCTCTTCCCTACTATCTCTAGAATCCTCCCAAGGTTCCCCAAGCTCCCAAGAAGCCTATCTCAAGCCTCTCTCAAGCCTTTGGAAGCACACATCCAAGTAAGGGTTTTTCTTCCTTTCACCTTTTTGTCCAATTTTATTTATATTGTTATGCCCTTTTAATTTTAATTATAAATGCTGGGGTATGGTTTCACACCTCCCCCATACTACCCTTTTATTTTTTGAATGATGGGAGACCCATTTCCCTCTCATTAAATTCCTCCCATGTACTCTCGTTACTATGACGAAATTTCGAAAGGAACTTCTCTCTCCTCATTTTCATTCAAGCAAAACTTTTGTATCATGAATCTAAATTCTATTAAAATTGTTGGGACATGTATCTATATGACACCCTTACTGCCCATTTCAGGAAAATATTATGAGACACTCCTTTCTCTCTCATCAACCATATTTATGAATGCTTATGTCACGCCGTTACGTTGCCGAAATTGCACTGATTTTCTAAGCCAATGCCTTTGTGTAGTGAATACCATGCCCATTTCTCCATCAAGGGTATTCACCTTTATGAACATTTACTTATTGATTATAAAGTTTAATGTATGAATTCCACATTCCTTTATCTTGGAATAAATGATTGTGTTTAATGAATCCATGTTCTATGATCCATGTGGCACACTTATGAATGAAATGAAATGTTTAAGAAGGGTGCGCCCTTATAGCGCTCCAATGCATTGGGTAAAGTATAGTATTATGATACATCATGTGTAATTAGTGTTGACTCATTCTAATTAATGTGCAATGATGGTTTACTTGTGCTTCATGTGCAATGAGGATTTACTCGTGCTTCATGTGCAATGGGCCTTGGCTCATGCTAATTCCATCTTAAGTGTTGTTGCCACATTTCCATGTTATGATTATCATGATTTATCATGCCTTTATGTCCATGTTTCTCTTGTTGTATATTGATATTACTATTGTTTAACATGTATTTTACTCCTCATGTATTCCATGTTTATTCCCTTACCAAGCTTTATAGCTCACCCTTTTCTTATGCATGTCCTCAAGTTATCCCATGCAATGCTATGTACGAGGGAATGTAGTGGTCATGTAAAAGAAATTTTCAATAAAGATGTTGTATTTCATCTTTTAATTAGTTATGTAGTGATCTTACACCACAAAGACACTAGACCTCTCAATATTCTATATTGTATCAAGTGAATAGTTTATGTAAACAATCATGTTTAAGTTTATAATAAAAGCAAGGTTGTCATATCAACCGACAATGGTGAGTAGAAATTACAAACCATTCATAGGACACACCAACTAGATACCTTGTTCCCACACATGACCACATCCCCCAAGTCCCGATGGTCATCACCATATGAATTCCGATGGTCCATACCATCATCCTAAGGACCTAATCACCTCAATCTTGACGAACTATGTTGTCTCAAACAAGTTTTTATCCCCAGTCCATGTTTATTGGGCTGATCCCAACCGAATGCACCTTGTCACCTTAGTCTCGATGATCAAAATCACCTCAATTAACTTGGTCCATGCCCTTAATTCTCCCATGGAACCATAAAAGCCATATTATAATTTAATTAATTAAAATTATAAAACTAGACTGACTAGCCCCATTGGCCAAAAGTGCCTTACCTAGATTAACATGAATAAATAAGCTAGTGTACACCCATAGACATCTCATGAAAATAGTTTACGAATTTAAATGGAAAGGTATTAAGTATTTTTTGGTCTAACTTAAAGAACCAAACATGTTTAATTAGCAACGCACCACCAAACACGTATAAAATTAAGAAGAATGTTGGAAACTGCCCACCTTATACTCATTGGATATAACTCATCGAATATCAGCCTCTAACTCAATTAGAAATGCAAAAATAAGAGTTCTATAAAAACTACCTAGAAATAGGGAAAAATAGCTCACACAAATTTAGAATACTAAATTGATATTTAATGAAGAAAGGGAACCAAGAGGATTGAATGACATACCTCCATTCTCCCAATTCAATAATGAAATCCTGAATAAGTAAGGACGCTAAAGCTAGGAAGACTGAAGTGGGAGATCCACAATTGCTGGAGGAGAGGAGATAGAATGGGAGGAAGAAAAATAGGAGTATAAACTTAAAATGAAGGAGGGAAGAAAAGTAATTTTCCAATTTTTAAAGATGTGAATGGTTAGTTTGCATAGTGTGGATAACTTTGTTCCAATCATGAACACTCACTATCCAAATAGTCACTCTTTTAAAATAGGTTTCACAATTTTGCTACAAAGTTTGGCCAGAATATTCGCCAACCGTGCACACCTACTACAGAAGTGGAAATAATAAGGTGGGATATGCCAAATGGTTTTTAAAACCACATGCATCTAATGTTCCCCTCATAGAATATAAACTTACCCCCACATAATTTCTAATTTGGTGGATACATGATTAAATATAATCATTCACCTTTATCTACACATTATAAAAATGATATTTTGGGTCCCCGACGCTCCTAAAATTCTTCCGTACCCCCAAGGAATTCACTATGGAATAAAACCAATCTAAAACAAATTAATTGGAGAATTAAAACTATCAAAATTAGGTTTAAAATACTATAGTTCATGTTGTTCCACTCACTAAACTCAAAAATTAAATAATGTTGGAAATTTCAACCCACTCAAGAAACCAAGACATTACAGAAAACATTAGAAAATGTTGAAAATTTCCAAAAATATTCAATTACTATTATGGGATTCCATTTAACATAAAGCATATCCCTTAGTCTTTGAGATCCATGATCAACCTGGAAATGGATTGACAAATAAAAACAATATAAATCTCATACTTTGATCACATTTTTTAAAATATCAAATGATTCCAATAATATCTTGATAATAAAAGATAAGAAAGAATACCTAATTACATGATATCTTACTCAAGACTATCTATAAATACCTAGTATAATTAATGAGAATAATTTTTTAATGAAAAACATAACATAGAAAATAAATAACTAAGGAACACCAAATCAACTCATGTAACTCATGCTTCAACTATAATTTTAATGGTGAAGCATTTTTAGGGATTAATTCTCGAGTCCTAATTTTATTAACTCATGGATACTCAAAATTAGTATATGTAATATCACTTATCAATATCTAATACTACTTTTTATTTCTTATCACACAAATTTCATTAAAAAAAACCATGGAATACCATCACAACACCTCAAATACACATCCCAATTGTTGGTAGATTGTGTAAACCCTAGGTGTCAAGTATTATACCAACAGGAGGGTTTTTCACCATTTATATAACGTAAAATGTTTCTACGGTGAAATCCTAAATTTCTCCCAACCTACTATATATCTAGTATTCATGAATATAAAACACCCACAAAATATTAGTATGAATGTGTAACATGGTGAGAATGGACAATGTGACATGTAAGAGAATCATTCGATACAAAAATTGTGTCACCGTAGTAAAATATATAAATGTAATGTGAAAAAATTATAAAAACCCATTTGTATATTCTTTTCATAGTCCCAACTTGGTTTATGGATCTAATAAAATATTCTATTGTGTGAATCCCATCCAAATAAAGTAAAGAAAAATCCCATGTGTCACCTTTTAGGGCCCAAAAAGTAATATAACCAACCCCCTATGCTCTTTGTGTGCCTATCCTCCATGTTCAGGAACCTTCCCCCACCTGGATCATGAAAAAAGGTATCTACACATGTCCCAACATGGTCCTTTATAGGGATTGAGTATGATAAATCAGTAGGCAGTAGACACACCACTACTAACATCCTATCATAAACTAGAGTGTATGTTGAAAACAATATAAATTTATAGAAACAATAAATTTATTAGGAATATAGCATAACGATATGATCACTTTTTGGTAATTTCTGACAGTAAAAGATGAAGGTAGTGAATCAATGTTGGTGACTTTTGAATAATTATATAATTTATCCCCTCTTTTACCTCTAAAATTCTTTAATGAATTGATATTTATCACTCAATCTTCACCTTTGGTTTTCATGTACATTAAGTTATATTTTAAAGAAACAAATAAATTAAGAAATGTTAATGATTTTTATTCTAATATAGATGAATAAATCCACGATGTATGGTGGTTATTATCCCACATCAGCACAACTCTTCTGTTATTATCAAGAAAATATGAAGAATGGGTATATCGTTGGACCTGTATTCATCAAACCAACCTGGTACAGTAACATTTACTAATATCTTGTTATTTGGATAAAATAAAAAAAAATTCCACCTCCTTGAAGTAATATTAATATTATAGGGTCTTGTCTCACCTAAAAAATGTAGATTTTATATTCTTCCTAAAACAAAAATGATCTCACCAGATACCTCAAACTTCTTCAGTCCTTACAATATATATTTATATATATTATAAGCTAGCATCCTTATATTTATTTGATGGAAGGAATAATAAAAAAATGAAATAGACTTTTCACTTTTCTTATGTTCTTATATTTAAATGAACTTATATTAACTTATCACATTATAATTGGATCTAATTTTGTTCTTTGACATTAAAAACCGTAAAAAAATTAATAATGTTGAATATTATTCTTTGATACTCATATAATATTCATGAATGTGGTGTCAGTTTTTATAATTTCATATTATTATTCTAAGAATATATATTTAAAGAGAACCTATGAATATTTTTTCTATACATCTCGATATTATTAAACATTTTTGAATCCTAGCCTTTAATCCTCCAGTATCTCCAATATTCATGTATCAATTAAAAATAATTTTAGTGGGTATCCTTTTAATTTTATTAATGATTTAGTCGTTAATTCCTCATGATAACTAATATTATAATATATTTCCTTTTATTATTTAAACTTCCAAAAAATCCACATTTTAATTATTCTTGGTATTTATTGGAGTCATGCAGCATCATAGTCACAGTGGTGGTCCATCATGATGAAACACAAATCTCTCTCGCAACTTCCCACTTTATCATGCACAATAGAATTAAAATCTCATCATGACCCAACTATATCATAATACAATATAACCATCATTAGATTTATTTTCTCCTTGGTAGCTTTGTGAAATAGTATCCTTCTTCATACCATGTAGCAAAATCGTCTTTCTTACATATCATCATCAAATGAATTGAAACATAATTATAAAAATTATCATGATGTTTCGATAATTTATGAATAATATTACATTGTATGAATTGAATATTTATTTTTAATATTTTATTTGATAAAAATCACATTCCTTTTAAATTATTCTAAATAATTTATCTTTTCCAAGTTATCACATCTTTTCTAATTTCTAGGATAACCCTTATAATGTATTCCATGAATCATTCATAGAATACAATTGAATCATATAAAGTCTATGAATAAGTCAAATGAAGTCATAAAATTGCTTGTATAAATTCTTAAATTACCCCTCTAAATTTTCAAGTTACCCTACCAAATTCACAATTCCTTTTTATAATTTTATGGTATATTTATTTCACCAGGATAAATGATCCTTATGAAATTCAATTATACCATTATTAACATCTGATGCCTATACCAATATTTATTATTGGAATCAATTTTCTAGGATTAAATTAACCTTACAATGTTCCGTGTTAACTTTAATAATTTTATGCCATTTTTATTTGAATTTATTTTCAACATAAAACATACAAATTCATCACAAAAAACCCTATAGAGTCAGATAAAAACCTTATAAAGTTCCTTAAAAAACGTTATGAAGTCCAAGACATTACCATTTTCTTGTACCTTTACTCAGGTCTGGCCTTAAAAATTTCAGAGAGAAAACCTTTCAAAGTCCATACATTATCTATTTTCTACAACTTATTTAACCTTATAATTTATACATGAATCTTATAAAAACTGAAAATGTAAATTGCAATGTTTCCAGGAAGAAATAATTTTCCAGTCCCAACACATTTTTTCCAAAATTATCTAAATTATCATGGGGCCTCTTCAAATAATTACATGCCTTCTTCATCACTTCAAATTACCTCAAAATATCTTCAAATAATTGTAATAATAATTATAATAATTAAGAACATATTTTCATTGTCTCTAAATTATTTTAACGAATTTAATTACTCAATCATGTGTAATTTAATAGCCATAATTGTATCTTTAATTAATTCCCGAATTCATCTTCTAAAACCCTTTTTCCATGTGAAATTTTATCCAAATTATAAAATACACTTACAATAATTACAAGGATATATCTTACCTTCTCTATTTATTATCTTATTCATAGATATAATATATAAAGCAGACTCTATACTCTATAGAACAAAAATTATTCAAATATGTTTGAGTATTTTATCCACATAAAACATTAAGTAACATTATACTTTTTTAAAATTTATTTTCCCAGTGAATTGATCATCAACAACATTAATGATAAAGTTTTCCTTTATCTTTTCATATGATTATAGACAAGTAATCACTTCACTTCCAAGCTTTAAGGTTGTTCTTTAATCCTTATATATATAATTTAAAATTTATCACACATAATAACACCTTAATTATGAAATCCCAACTTATACTTCACATAATGCTTTAGAAAATGGAACGTCTTCTGATAAACAAGTAAGGGAAATCTAATCATCTTCACTACTAGTCTAACCCATTTCATATTGTGGTTATTCATAACAACTCTATGCTGACAGTCTCTTATTAACAAAAAAATAAAATAAAAAACAAATTGGTCTCAACACATAACATAGATATTAGTGTAATAATTATCATTAGAATGTTTCTCCCAACATAGGGTTTTCTATAACTAAATACCTACTTTGAGGAAAAAATCAAGATCTATGATGTTAATCTGGTCATCCCTAGTGGTAGGATAATTCAAGTACCAATATTAAACTGACACCTATACTTATATACAAACACACATTTGGGTAGATATCTATTTAAATTTATGGACCCATATACCCTTCATAGTGTAATGATTTGGATAATCCATCAAGGTAATCTTTATCCCATTCGAGGGAAGATGTGAATGGGTATACCAAGTTAGGGAATTGTGATACAATTCTAAACCATCGGCAAATATAATAATTTATGGCCTCAGGCTCATCCAAATAAAGAAAAATATCCACTATTAATGGGGGTACATGAGATATCCCTTATTAAATAATAAATAAACACAAATAAAGTAAAACTATTTTGGATATACCAAGTGTCAATAACCAGAAATTTTCTAAAAATACTTTCAAACAATTATATATCACAAAAAAATAGAAGAAACTATGCCTGATACCTTCCAATAATTAACTAAAGCATAGAAATTTCTATAAATAAAAAAGGAATATAATACCATTACCCATATCAGAGAAAATCATGGGAATAAATAGACAAAATTTATAGAGTAATTATAATCCAGGTAAATATTAAAGGGAATTTATTAATTGAAACCCTTAGTTTAATTATGTTCACTTGACTCCAAACCATTTCCATGCTAAATATCTATGAGTTGGAGAGAAGGAAGTGGTATTATTACCTATTAAATGGAAGAAAAAACTAATTGGGTTTCAGAGAAAATGGCCCAATAACCATTTGAATTTAATAACCACCCTAATTCCAAAATAGGATTAGAGCTTGGTCTTGTCCCAAAATGAAACATGAAATTGAGGACGAGTAAAATATCAATAACTAAATATTTTTGAAGATATACCACTATTTTCACTAGAACAAAATTAAATTGAAGAGGGAGAAATATTTAACATCCACTAATGATTGAGAGTAGTGGCTTATACCCACCACTGAGAAAATACTAGAAATAAGAAAGATTAAGAATAATCCATATCTTTTATTTGGTGGGAGAAGGATTATGAGACCCCTTTGAACTACTTAAATAAAGGATAAATATGAATATAATTAGGATATCTATAATGAGAAAGATTATTGGGATAGGGGTGACAAAAAAGGAAAATTGGTAAAACCAAGAGAAACTCCATGTATGGGGTTAATTTATGACATTAATGTGAAAATGCCCTTTTTTAAGGGTGTTTTACCCAAGTGTATACTTGTTACCCATAAGGATAAAAATAGGTACCTAGTGATTCAAAAAATATCACCTAAAACCTAGAAGTTAACACCAGATATTAGACACTAAGACACCCGGTAACTAGTTATTACAACACCTTACCCCTTACCCTTTTCCCTCTAAATCCCCTTAAAATATTCGAACCCATTCTAGACATAGATAAAACATTAATTAAATAAAAATAACTCTAAATTAAGGGGAATTAGATGTAAAAAGATATAGGGTTTTTACTGAGAGTCTCAACCACATGATGGGTGATTGAATTCATGTCATTGAAAAACCATGTAAGAATGATTTCTTAAAATACCCCTAAGTGTTGTTCATCAATCCATTGTAAATAACATGTTAACAGATTCTCATTGGTGCAATGAATATATGAGTTCATCATTTTTATATATATTTGGTTTCATTTTCAAACATAATAGATCTTATAAATTTAGGATTCTTATTTTGAATTTGTTCTATGAGTATCAATAGAACTATATAAACTTAATCGTTGTATAAAATCCCTTCCATGATCATTTATTCTTGAAATCTTGTCAAGAAATTTAGAATGATTGATACAATTTTGGAATCATATGTTTTTTTAATGAATACAAATTAAATATTGTAGTGCACTCATATATACAATATAGGATATCATAGGTTATGATATAAAACTTGAATTAATGGTTTTTTTGATCATCCTATGATCATTGGAAGAAAAAAACAAAAAACAAGTAAGGGAATATTTGTTCATGAAATCAAACATGTAAAAAAATTGAAAAATAGAGTTCTTGGAAAATGGAAAAAACAATAACATCCGTCTTCTTATATCGATGGAGTATGTTCGATGCTGATCAAATTGGGAAGTTGAAACCAAGACTACTTAATTTGAGGTAAAACACTGTCTAAATAATCCGTGATCGTATCATGAGGAAAACCAAATACTGAAGGGGTTCTAATTCCATTTTGGATAATGATGAAAAACCTTTTGGGGAGATGAGACCCATCAACATTTTTTTATGAAACTGATGATCACATTTTTGTCAAATGAATATGAGCAACACAAAAAACCACACCCAATATAAGAGATCATATCTATTATATTTAGAAATCCCTATTGAACTACATTTTATTTAATCTTATGTGATAATTATATTGATTGTTTTATTCATTAATCAACTCAATGAATGAGAAAATATCAACTAAGTAACACATTGGTTTACAATTTATAAAAACATTAATGGAATTAAGTTCTAGTAAAAGTCATTACTTCATGTGAAACTTTACCAAATACTTATCACAATCTTATTTATTATAATATATAAATATATTATATATATATTATAAATGAATCAAATTTGATTAGTTTTACTGAATTTAAAATAATCACCTAATTACACTTAAAATATCATAAGGGATTTATTAAAAACATCAAAACTATTTATCAATCCATCTAAACTCTTTTGGATATAGTTTCCTAAAACTCTCTTAATTTTATATAAATTTTTTTTCCAAAACTCTTTCATTCCCCAAGATCTTATCTATGTGACCCTATAAGACATAAATAATAGATAAAAAATATGAAATCCTTATTAAATAG
Source organism: Viscum album (assembly GCA_963277665.1). NCBI lineage: Eukaryota > Viridiplantae > Streptophyta > Magnoliopsida > Santalales > Viscaceae > Viscum > Viscum album. The sequence continues at coordinate 1,538,096,892 of OY728135.1, read as the reverse complement.
ATGTAAATAGAAGAGTGTTCTCTAGGAATGAGTTAGAGCTACTCAAGCTATTAAGGGTTCCGGTGTGATATCCATTAAACACAATCAATTCAATGTATTAACATGTCCACAAAAAATATGTATCATATAACTCGTATGTGAATCTAAATAATCCTTTTTTCAAGACATAATGTAACCACTAGACACAGAACATATCAATATAGTATAGCCAAATATTGTTTTTTTATTATATGAAAAATAATGACAAATTAGATATGTACATCATATTTCACTCATCTTTTATATGAGAACAACTAATTTATCTCATCTAGGTTACTGAATATATCATATGTGACTCAACTAATAATGTTTTACATTTCTTCATTCTAATTTAATTAGTCGTCATTTTTTTAACTTTTCATACATGGGGATATATCCAATATGGGTTATGCTCCAATCGGTGACATGATAAAAAACATTCCCAACCACCATTATATTAGCTATTATAATATGTAGACTTATGTATGTATGGTATCAAAGAATGAATTTTCTCATTCTAGTTTTCTCTTTAATGTTACGTAATAATGATTGGTAATAATCCTACACCCCTAAGTATAATGACGATTTCATGACATTCCATGAGATATACTTCTATAGGTAAATCCAAGTAATAAGTATCTACTTTTTACATCCTGGATATATTATTCATATATCATATAATAATAATTGTAATGAATACAATATTATATCCATGGTAACCTTATCATATCATTACAACATGCAATACTATATATTGAGCATCAGTTAGAGACAACACATTGTCACACTTTATAGGTGATATTATCATTGACTATTCATTTAAAATAAGCTATAAAACACATAAATGAATCCTAAATATATATTTCCTTTATTATAATAAAAATTTATACTTATAACTATCATAACTAATCTATCACGTGTCTTTCTCAAATATATTCTACACGACCCTCATGTTATTTATGTTGTAATGGTTTATTAAATTGATCTACTACAATATATTTTTTATCCAACTAAGTGTTATTTACATCACCTCTTTCTATGATCTCCCATATGAGATAGTATTTTCATAGGATATGTTTGGTACTTTTGTGAGAATGTGGTCCCATATCTTGGAAAAAACAACATTTTTGTCACAATATAATTTAATTTCAACCTTGATTCTAGTAACCACATCAATGTTTAACAATGAACATATTTATCCAAATATATTATTCCAAAATATCCTATAAAACAATGCATAATAACTAAATTATTGAGTATTATATAGTGGATTAAATGAAACATTTAAAATAATAAGTCTAACATTTAAGGAAATCATGAATCTATATTGAGATCTCAGATAATATTTATTAGTTTAGAAAATAGAATATATGTAACCATTTCTATAAAGTTAAACCTCTCATCCAATGACCAAGAAAATATCCTTAGTCCTTCTCAATGACTTAAGATAATATACATAACAATCTAGTTATTCTCAATAGAATTGGATTAAAATATAAAAATTATTTTCAATGTATAAAATACATTTGGTCAAGTATATATCACGAAATACATGATAGATCTTATATAATATACATAATGAATCCTATCAATCATTGTTAACACTTTATTGGGATGCTAAATCTTTGGAATATTCATATCCAACAACAATAGTGAAGAAAAATTCTTGGATTTCTCTATAATAAATTACATTATCATATTACCAATATGTGTGTTTTGATTCAATCAAAGAAACCACTTCGATCCAAATATATAGATCTTTATACTCAATATATAGGATTCTTCACCCATTTAATTCATTATGAAATATCTTCCTGGCCTCACATTCAAAAAATAATGTGTTAGGATGTCAATTTTTATATGAATTATTTCATTTAGATATAATATTTGAAACATTACTATACTCCCATTAACACACTTATATACACAAGAATCATTCATGTTATTGATGAAACCAAACACTTCTATTATGTTATCAAACTAGATATTCTAACTCAGAGACACATACTTCAGTTTATAAATGGACCTTATCAAATTTGGTAACATAACATACTCATTTAGAAAGTCAAAACCTTTTGGATATATCATAGAAACATCCTTAAAAAAGTCCATATTAAGGAAATTGGTTTTGACATCCATATGTTATATCTCATAATAATAATGATAATCTATGTCAATAAAAATATAAAAGGACTTTGTCATCAAAAAATATGAAAAGGTTTTTCATATTCATTTCCATGGATTTATTTATAACCCTTTTTCACCAAGTATGTTTTATAGGTTGAAAATATTCAATCCAGTACATTTTTCTTATGGAAAACCACTTAAAACCTATGGTTTTATTCTATTTAGGTTCATACACCAAGTTTCAAATATAGTGTAAATGGAAACCTTCTCATATTATATGAAATTTAATTTTTTTTCAAAATTCTATCTCTTAATGGAATCTTAGTAGGAAGTGCGTCCATCTACTAAGAATGTTACTTTATAATAATTATTCATGTAAAATTCATATCTCTTGGGTTCCCAATAAATCATACTTGACCTTATTGGTTCTTATATTAATTGAGTTAGATTATTTTCCACAGTTATTACAGAATAATCTCAACTTCCATCCTAGGAATATTTCCAATTTACTTGTCCTGAACTTCTCGAAGTTCAATCATCCTACAATTGAAATCTTTATTTATACATTCCTTCTAAAGGAATGTTGAAAATTAGGCCATGAGTTCGTTTTTCTAAGTAATAATATATAAATAATATCACCTTATTTCCTTCAGATAATGAATAAATAGACTCATGATGGATTTTGGGAGATGTTTTTCAGAAGCCAATATTTGTTTGAATGTATTAAAACAAAAAATACTTATAAAATACAAACTATAATGTTTCCCATACGACAACACATATAGTTTATTTATGACTACAATATATGGAAAAAATCAGAAAGAATACAATAGTCTCTAGAGCATAACCTCATAATGAAATACGAAGGTCACATAGACCTATAATCGATGAGAGTCTAGTTAATTCACTTGGAATATACTTATTAGATTACTAATTATGTTTTTAGTTTAGTTTTTTAGATAATTAGCTTATAAAACAGATATGAATACACAGAAGAATTGAAAGTGGATACTACTAAAACAATATCCATTTCTTCCATAATACAAAATTTTTAATTTGGAATTAATTATTCACAATATTTTTATTTTATTTTTCTTTTCTCATACCCATCCTTAAACCATGTGAAAAAACATTTTAAAACACGAGATGAGTGCAAATATCTATGTACGTGACATAAAAATAAGGTGAGAAATTTTTAGATCCTGAATACATGTAAATATATGAAATCATATTCACAAAGACATACTTATCACCCAATAATTATCATATATAAACTTTTTGGAAAAATGAGATTTCCATAAAACATATCAAACATAAAGAAAACTATAAAAGTAACTTGGGGAATTAATTAATTGATAATTTAACCATCATGGCTACCATATGATCTGTAAGCCTCACAGATAACTTACAATGTAACCCTAAAAATTACTTAATGATGTATCCCTCACGCTACCATATGGTGTAACCATCACAGTTACAGTTGGTGTAACCATACGATTGACATCCAACATAAACATAACTAATGAATTAGAGGGAGATATAATTCCCACCATTCATAAAAAAAATTCCAAAAATTAGTAACATAATCCTAAAACCATTATACTTTCCCCCTAAAAACATCTTTTTTATCTTCTATAAAAATAGAAACATTATAGAGGATTTTCAAAGAAAATTACTAAAACTCAAGTTCATATTACATAAACCATTTTAAAAACTCATTTATAATGGTTTAAAGAGTGTAATTAGTCAATTAAATAACTATAATCATATTTATACTACCGTATATGACCATATTATTACAATTTTACATCCATTTACTAATAATATTTTGTTATTTCCATTATTTCAGGTGCATTTTTTTCATTGTTCCCATTATCACATCACAATGGATTTTATTATAAAATGGAATAAAAACACCATAATTGGAATGAAATGGTGTTAATATGTTTACATAATTTTAAATGATATCATATATTATTTTGGTTTCTGATATGAGGATTATTCATTAGATAAAATGATAATGAAAATGATTTGATTTATTTTGTCCGTTTTTATGCCCATCAAAAACTCATATAATTTTATTTAATTTCATGTTTATATTGTTGAGTCAAAATGTGTTTCGACTTTTCCATCAACCATTTGGTTTGGATATATCAACACACACATAATAAAATTATATATATATTTTTTATCATGTATGTTGTTTTACAATTGTAATCACTCGCATTGTATTAATTATTTGTTTCATTTTTATCATAATCATGTTTGTTGTTCACTCACATGGTTTTATATGATGTTTCACAGTCATAACAATATTATGTATTTAAATAGAATAAAAAATCAGATCCAGATTATACCATACATCGTAATCAGAAATCAGATCTAGGTTATGTATTACATCGTAATAAGAAATCAGACCATATTATGTCTTACATCATAATCAGGAAGCGTAACTAGACTATGTATAACATCATAATCAGGAATCATAACCAGATTATATATTACATTAGCTTCATATGCATTATTTCCACATGCATCGTAATCACTTGTATCATAACCAGGTCATCATAACTAGGTGATGAAAACCATATGCATCATAACCAAAGTTAGTACTATATCATAATTTTGCATCTTAACTAGGTTATGTACTACATCGTAATCATACATAGTAACTGGATTAAGAATCTGTATCTTAATCATGAATTTTAACAAGGTTATATACCATAACCAGGTTATGTATCATACACTTATTATGTATTATATTCATGAATCGTAATAGGATTCAATATTATGTATCATAGCCATGTTAAGAACCATAACAATGTTATAAAGTGTCATCTCGATATTAATTGTTTTCTTGATAATCATAGTAAACTAGTTATGTATTTTATTTTTTTACTACATTACACTTTTATCACAACATCAACACCAATTACATCTTACATACACTCATTGTTTCATACATTTGTATATACTACATTCTAACTAAAATGATTTCATTGAGTTGGTTATTTACCAATTTAAATGATGTCGTGTATTATTTTTGTTTTGACCATTGTAATGATAGGTGTCCAAGTCCCTCTGATTTTTTCATAGAAATATGAAAGTTAGAGGAAATATGATTGTTAGATCCTGAAGCACATAAAAATGAGGTCATTCAAAACAGAAAAGATAAGTTTTTCTTCTATCATGTTCTAGAGAGACATGTTATGACTTCTCTCTTGCTTCGTGAAAAAACTTTTGAGATACAAGAAGTAAACAACTTGTTCCATGTTCTTCTATTTATATAAGTGCTTTTTTTTGCTTTGTGTGAACGATCGGTATGATAAAAATTGAGGGCTTCTGGGGATAGGAATATGTGATGTCAATCATTATATCAAGGGATTTCAATCTCTGGAAAGATAGAGGTTCCGATTACTTTCTTAATTACGAGCTTCCCAGGATAGAAATATAGTCTCTATGATCCCGTATCTAGGGATTACCAATGTGGTGGTAAGCCATACCATTATCCTAGGTGAAGGGAAACCCTACTCTTTGGGATAAAATAATTCTAATACTTTTACATTTCCGCTGCTATCTATATTAGAAATGGAATTTTATTTTATTTTTCTTTCTTTTCATTTTCAATTAAATTGTAATTATTTTAATTATGATTCAAATTGTATGAACAAATTATATATTCTATTTGGTATAATCAATAAAATTTGTGTTAATATAATCATTGTATTCCAGTAAAATACAATTGTTCTACATTACTTGTAAAATTACATCTTAGTATGTCAATAGGATTCAAAACATGTATGATCTATTTTATTGATTATAAATTGTTTTAGTTTAAGACCTCATAAACTATGTCGTTTATTAAGTTTTTAAATACACATTTTTCCAATCTACAATTCACACCTTCTTGAATTATTCCATCTAATATATATATACACATATATTACAATCCAACAATTGGTATCAGAGGAGTTTTACACTGTTTTGAATTACTTGATTTATATATTTTATCAATACAATTTTATTTCTTTTCAAACCATTTGTTTATAACTAATTACTACACAAATGTGTGGAGTGGAAACGTATTGTTTTTTATGTTGGCTGGAATGAGTATTAGATTAATTGACAATCTGAATCAAACAAGACCACCTATTTTGGATGGAAATGATTAGGAGTACTGGAGATATCAAATGAATAATTGTTTTTGTAATACATGAGTAGACAACTTTATCATGCTTACTGGTGGTTACAAAATCACAGACAAGGAAGTAAATACCTTCACCAATAAAGAGGAATAATAATATTAATTATACTCTAAGGTACACAATACTTGGTTATGTTCCATGGAACAGAATATATATAGTCAAATATCATCATGTGAAGCATCCAATTGTATCTGGAAGAAATTGTAAGCCACACATTTGGGTACATCTATAGTTATAGAAACAATAATAGAAATGCTTTGAGTAGAATATCATGGGTTTATATTTCTTTATGGAGAAACAATATACAATGTGAAAAAAAGATTTATGAAAATCTTCAACTATCTACATTTAATGGGTGAAAAGGGTCTTAATAATGAAGCACTTGTGAAAAAGATAATTGATATAATTCCTAATGAATGGGAATAAAAAAGGACAATTATCGATGAGAATAGTAAAGTTACTCAAATTAATCTTGATGAGTTATTTGGAACTCATCTTCAACATGAGATAAGAATGAAAAGAGATGCTGATTTAAATAAGATGAATAAGTGTAATGGCAATGTATCTTTTACTAATAAATCCAAAGTTAAGACACCATAAATAATAACTAGATCCTAAGCTAATATAGCTGTTTTCATATCATAATCAAGTGATAATGAACACTCAAAGAATGATTTATCAAATCTTTCTTGAAAGACGAAAAAGATTATTGGAAATGAATACTTTAAATACTGATTCAAAACGAAACATTGGAAGGATAATAATGACTTAGAAGTAACATGTTTTGAATGTAAAAGAGATGCTCATATTAGACTTGATTGTCCTCTACTAAAAAGAAATGGTAGAAAGGATAAAAATTATGAAAGAAATAATAAAAAGTATTACAATTCAAAGATAAATAAAGTAATGATGGAAAATGATACATGGAGTGCAAGTTTTTGTGAATTATCAGAAAAATCGTTAGAATAAAATTCTTCTAGTCAAAAGAATATAGGACTTATAACCAGAATACCTGTTGAAAATAATTCTTTCATGGCCAAGGTACACCATACTGAATCACATAAAAATGTATCTTTAAATGAAAATTACACCGATGAGAAAAAATTTTACTCTTCAGATGATAAATCATCATCTTTAGAGGAAAATTTACCTTCCATTGAAGAAGTTTCTATATTTTTCATGTTACATGAGAATAAAAATTCTAAACTCAAGAAAAATGATCATGAAGAAAATTCCTAAATTTCTATTCTTAAAAAATAAGTATCAGATATTTCAAAATATATTAATATAAAAACACTTCTTTTTGAAAATATATAAAAAACATAATGAAGAAAGTTCTGATAAAGATAACCTTTCTAAGGATGTTAAACAATTTATTTTATAGAAAAATATTTTTAAAATTGAAAACAATTCCAAAACCATTTCTATTGCGAAGGATTATTTATTCATGAGACAAAAATATAAAATCTTTTCTCATAAAAAACTTTTATCAAAAACCACATTAGGTGGAAGAGAATTTGATAAAATGTATTCTCTAATTCATCATCGTAGGAATAGTTCTAAAATTGGTTATACCCACTCAAAAACGATTTTTAGTCATTATTATATTTTTCCTCAAACTGCCCCATTCTGTAATAAATGTCAATGTGGTGGACATTCAGAAAGAAATTCTTCTCGTAATAGAGCTCAAGGATTTGAATTTCATAAATACCATTTTGAAAAACAAATTTGGATTCCTAATATTCTTTTATTTAACATTTCGAAATCCAAACATGTTTGGGTTTTGAAAAACTAATTGTTTCTTTTTCATGAAAACATGAAATGTATTAACAACAAAAATATTTGGAACATGGATAGTGTTTGTTTTAGACACATGACTAGAAACAAATATTTCCTTGGAAAGATTATTGAAATTAAAGGTGGAAGAGAGACCTTCAGAGATAATGATTAGGGAAAAATCATTAGTATATGTAATATTTTTCTTTTAGGAAATGTTTTAATTTCTAATGTTTTGTATGTCAAAGGTCTTAAGAACAACCTTATCATCATAAGTAAATTATGTGATGAATTCTACCTTGTGAATTTTAGAAATAATAAATGTTATTTCATAATTCCAAGTATGAATTCATTCTTTCTTCATGTAGGCCTGATAATGTATACTCAATAATATTAAAAGAGATTAAGAGTCAATACTTACCTTTCTTAAGTGCAAGGGAAGACCAATATTGGTTATGACGTAGAAGGTTAGGACATTGTAACCTAAGGAACCTGTATAAACTCTCATTGAATAGAATTTTTAAGGATTTACCAGATCTAATGTATGATTCTTAATAATTTTGTGACCCTTGTCAATATGAAAAGACATATAAAATTGGCATTAAATCAATCAATGAAGTTTGAACTTCTAATGAATTATAGTTAGAACACATGGATCTCTTTGGTTCTATAAAAATTGGAAGCATCCGAGGAATGTACTATGTATTGGTTTTAGTTGATTACTACACTAGATTTACATGGGTCTATTTTCTAGCAAATAAGTATAATGCCTTTTTCTATTTTAAAACATTTAGATATAAAGTTTAAAATGAGAAAAAACTACCATTAAAATCTATACGTAGTTATCATGGTGGATAATTTCAAAATTTGGATTTTGAAACCTTTTGTATTAACAAAGTTATTACTCAAAATTTTTTATTTCCAAGCACCCCTCAGAAAAATGGTGCTATTGAGATAAGGAATCATATTCTTCAGGAAATGACAAGAACCATGGTGAGTTAATAATCAATTACTAATTATTTCATGGCTGAAGTAATTAGTACTGCATGTTATACTGTAAATCATGTTTAACTAGATCGTTTCTTAATAAAACCCCTTTTGAATTATGAACGGTCCGAAAACGTAATGTTTCTTACTTGAGAGTGTTTGGTTGCAAAGTATTTATATTGAATACAGAATATAATTTAAATAAATTTTTCACCCAAATCCAATGAAGGAATATTTCATGCTTATTCCATAACTTCAATGGATTATAGAGTTTTTAATAAAAAATTATCTACTATTGAAGAAATAGTACATGCTATGTTTTATGTAACTGACCCCTTTGTTTTTAAACAATCCTTACCTACATCAACTGATCTATTTTCATAAATTGATTATCAACCTTTCATTAAAAACTCTTCTAATAATGGGAATACTCAAGATAATGTTTCTGAAACATTTTCTTTAGTATATTTTATTTCATATATTTATGAATAGGTTTTACAAAATCCAAATCAATTGTTTCATATGAATCATACCAGTGAAAATATTATTGGGGATGTAAATAAACCTGTAAGAACCAAAAATTCCCTATGTAATAAAATATAACAACTTTCTTTTCTATCTCAATTTGAACCTAAAACTTATAATGAGGCCTTAGGTGATGAATATTGGATTAAATCAATTATAGATGAACTACATGAATTTGAAAGGAATAAAGTCTTGAATTTTGTTAAAATGACTAAATTAAGAACATTAATTGGTTTAAAATGGGTTTTCAAAAATAAGTGTGATGAAAATAGATTCATCATATTAAATAAATCAAAAGTTGGTTCTATGGGCTATAATCTATAAGAGGGAATAGACTATGAAAAAACCTATGCTCCAATAGTTAGAATTGAATCTGTTAGAATTCTATTAGCCATTGTAGCATACTTAAAAATCAAATTTTTTCAAGTAGATGTAAATTTGATTTTATCAATGGTTTTTTTACAAGTAAAAGTTTTCGTTGAACAAACCCCTAATTTGATAGATTCAAAACATCATGATCATGTTTTCTAACTCAAAAAATCATTTAATGATATCAAACAAGCCATAAGAACATGGTATCATACACTCATATGATTTATTTTACAAAAAAATTATAGAAAAGGTACTGCTAACCCAAATATCTTTATAAAAATGAATTTTTATTTTCTCCATATCCATTTTGATGACATTATATTCAGTTCAACTCAGTAATACTTAACAGATTATTAAGGGAATCTAATAAAATGTGAGTTTAAATGAGTATGGTGGTTGAGTTAACATTCTTGTTATGTTTTCAAATATCTAAAAAACCATAAGGAACCTATATATCTCAGCATAATTATATCAGAAACATACTAAAAAATTAAGGATATAACAACATTAAAAGTATTAGCACTCTAATCAGTAACTCAAATTCACTTGATCTTGATGATTCTAGGAAACCAGTTGATCAAACATATTTTAGAGGTATGATATGAATCTCATTATACATGAAATCTAGTAGTCTAGACTTAATGTTTTTTTATATTCTTGTGTGTAAGATACTAATCTAATCCAAAATAATATTATTTAAAAATAGTGAAAAGCATATTTCGCTACATAAAGGGAACTATGGATTTAGGATTTTTCTATTATTCTAGAAATGAATTTATTTTAATTTTTTTTAGAATGCTGACTTTGGTGGATGTAGAATTGATAGAAAAAGTACATCTAGAACATGTCATTTATTAGAAGATTCCTCAATTTCTTAGGCTTGTATGAAACAACACATAGTATCATTTTCCACTGGTGAAGTTGAATATACAGTAGCTAGATGTTTTTATTCTCATGTTTTATGGATGCAACACACAATCACTGACTATGGAATGAATTTTTCCAAAATGAAAATACTATTTGACAATACTTTTTCCATTTATCTTAGTAAAAATAATGCACACCACTCACGCGCAAAACACATAGATATTATTCATCACTTTCTTTGAGATCACACACTAAAAGGAGATATTATTTTACAATTTATTGGAATGAAAGAATAAAATGCTGAAATTTTAATAAAAAAATTGTCTTCTGATATATTTGAATACATTAAATAGAATCTATGAATTATTAAAGTAAATTAATCATTCACATCTATTTATTATTTAACACATCTTCTAAAATTTAGTAACTCTGTTATATAGGGGAAATATACATTCCACTTCTTTATGTTTATTATTTTATTAGTTTTTACTCTTTTCATTTAGCATGAATTAGTTTCTTTTGTTTTAATGTTAATTGGTTTCACTTTTTTTTATAGTTAATAATTTTTTCTTTTTGTTTTACAATTTATATGTTTCAATATAATCTACTTTAATATTTAGTTTTACACTTTATTCAGGATTTTATCTGTTTCATATTTTAATTAGTTTCATGTTTATCAATAATAGTTTATACTATCGGTATTAAAATACATCATCAGTACTAAAGTATTAGTATTGGATTACCCTTTCGGTATTGGACTATCGGGTTTAAATCATTCTATCGGTATCAATAAATCAGCACTACCCTATTTGATTATATCTATTTTAGAGTTTTTTTCGATTTAAATTTTTTATTATTGTTTGTATTATAAGAAAAATATATCAAAAACAATACATCTATCCCGGTACACTGTCAGGAAAAATTTATAATGCATTATTTTGGATGTTTCAATAGTTATTTCTTATTTGTTTCTTTTAATTCCTAAATGGTTCAATTCTGAATAGGTTCTTATTTCATGGAAAAACTCAAGAGTTCGAAATCATTTATAACCATTGGATCTCACATATCTAATCTTGACCATTACTATACTTTTTCAAAGAACCTATCCCATAATGAGATCATCCATTTTCCTCTAAATATTAGAAGCTCCATAAGTAGTCAGCATGGTTTGAAATTGGTTCATATATCAGATTTCGTAATCAGTATGATCTTCATGGTGCAATTTAGTCTTTCATGACTGAGTCTAATGCGTCTTCTCCGAAATAAATGGATCCAAAAGAATTTTCTTCCATGAAATTTCTAGGTGAAAGGATAGTCTCCCAAGACTTTTATGAGTCCTTTGATTCAACTTTAAAAAGGGGCAATACGTTTTCATGACTGGGAATCAATTTTTGCAGAAAGACCGGGATATGATCAGGATCATGTCTATCATGATGAGGTGTTACATTTTTAGGAATTGTTAGAGATAGAAAAGGATCTTAATATTTTGATTATGTTGCACGATAAGAAGTATAAACCTCCTCAAAAGAGGTAGGTACCTTTCAATGTGTTCTATTCTAGGGTGATGCATTATGTCCTAATCAAAAGTTACCAGAAGCATATGTAACTTTTGATAGGACTAAAGATGAAGAAACACGTTTTGAGATTCATGACAACAAAAGAAAAGTAAGTCATTTATCAGGAGATAATAGACTCATATCCCTCTAGATGCAAGGGTTTTTAGTGCCTAAAAAGGGGGAAAAGGAAACTTTAAATGTTTCATATGTGTGTGTTCCTGACTATTTTGTGAACATGTGGAATTTTATCCTTATGGAGTTTATATTTAAAACTATTAAGAAGCTAAACACCGATGGTATAAAATCACAAATGATAGTGATTATAACCATTATTAGTATGCCTCTAAAATAATGATTGAGATTGTGTAATATTAAAATCAAGTCAGATCCAAGTTCTATAAAGGTTCCCATAATTAGTAAGGATACTATAAGGAGACTCATGTTATGATTCAATATTGAGTCAAAATTATTTGAAAATGTTGGAATCAAAAGGAAGTTATTGAAGGTAGCGATAAAAAGTCTAATACGTCAAAGACATCATCAAATAAAATAAAGGTAGTTAAGACTATAACTAAAAATCCTTCAATGAAACAAAAGGATATATGTGATGAAGTTCCTTCTTAATGGAGAAAGAATAACCATAAAGGATAGAAGGGGATCTCCAGTTTGGATTGGATCCGATTGATGCTTTGATTTGAATGTATGGTCTGAATAATATTTGAATGAATTATGTAGAAATAATATATTAAAGACTAGAAATTCTAAGACTATTGACATTGATAGAATTCTATAAATAGCTGAACAACCAATATCTTGAATTGAAATAAGGGATCTATCTGGTAAAACTCAATTGGTTCCAGCATGGAAAGGCAAGGAGAAACATGTTTCCGATCAACCGTCTACACAATCTCTTGATAAAGAACATGAAGAAGAGGAAGATGAACACGAATTATAACTCAAAGAGGAACATACTTAAAAAGAATAGGGACATGATGAAATATAAGTCGATGAAAAAGATGATACACACAAGAGAAGTCATACCGCATTGTCATCAGAAGTACCATCTTTTGTTTATCCATCTCTAGACCCTCTTACCTCCAAGAGAGTATATAAAAAGGTTTCCAACAATAAATTAATTCATATTTGTGATAAAGAAGCGGGATAATTATAAGAGTAAGAATCCAATAAGAATCAGAATCATCCCTCTCAAGTTATTTGAACTGAAACTCATTTTGGTGATCTTCCACAATTCAATGAGAACACGAATTCTAAAAGGATAATCACTGTGAAAGGGTTTCAGTACATTGAACAAGACTTGAATAGATTAAAGATGTTGTTACCGTTTATTCCAAATGTTTTATCCTAACTATAAATTAATTCTAATTCCCATAATGATAGATCATATTATGTTAAGGTTTTAATGGATAGGTTTCTACGTCTTGAATCCAATTTCAATATTTTCATGGAACATTCTAATAAAAAAAGTATGTGTTTTAATAAAGTTGTGATGTGGTCTTATAATGTTGATGGAAGACTAATGAATCATATGGGAATTTTAGAATAATTGGTATATCAGGTAAACAAAATCAACTCTCTCTCTCTGATTTTGATGATGATTTGAATGAAAAGTTTGAAGAATTGGAAAGACCTAGTACCTCAAAAAAAGTATCCAAAAAAGATATTGAGTTTTTAAAATTAATGTTGGAAGATAAGAGTAATGAGTATGTTTTACACTCAACTAGAATTTATATCTTAGAAACATCCTATCAACTCTAGATGGATGATTTAAATAACCAAAATGTATGACGTAATGCTCATGAAGATATTAGTCATCTTTAAGAATATCGACTCTGGATGTTAGAAAAGATTATTTCTGAACAGGATGAGAAGACGAAGGCTCCGCAAGAAGCTCATGAAAATATCATGGAGGATAGAAAAGAGTTCAAGAAGATGAAACTTTCGTTGTTTAATCTTTTGTATAAACAAAAGTGCAAGGAATGATGGTTGAAATCATGTTGTAATAAAAATTTATTTCATGTAACAATAATTGTTTTGTACTTTGTTTTCATAAACTTTTTCAAGAAATTAATTGTTTTATTTATTTTTATTGAAAATAAAAAAGGGGGAGAATGGTTGTGAATAATGAATTATTTATAACTTATTAAAATGGAAATTTCAAGTAAAAGTAAAGTGAATACGATCCTTTGTGATTTTTTTAAACCAAGGGTGGAATTAGTCGTATTCACTATTACATTCAGAAGAGTTATTAATCTCAGGGGGAGATAAGTTATTTATTTTTTTGTTTCTCTTTGTTTTGTGCTTTCCAAAAAGGGGGAGATTATTGAGTCAAAAATTGTTTTAACTTTCCCATCATTAATTTGTTTTGGAAATCACAAACCAAAAATATCATAATCATATGTATTTTTATCATGGGTGTAGTTTTTCAATTATTAACACTCACATTGTCTTCATTATAAGTTTAATTATAATCATAATCATGTTTGTTATTCAATAAAATTGTTTTATACGATGTTTCACAATCATAAATATATTATGTATTGAATTGGAACCAGAAATATGATACATATTATGACATACATTTTAATCAAAAATCAAATCCAGATTATCTCTTACATCGTAATTAGAAATCCGATCTAGATTATGTCTTACATCATAATCCAGAATAGTAAGCAGACAATGTATAGCATCGTAATTAGTAATCGTAACCAGATTATATACTACATCTATTTCACATGAATTTTGTCCACATGCATCATAATCACATGTAACATAATTGGGTAATCATAACCAGGGCATCATAACCATATGCATCATAACCAGGTTATGTACCACATTATAATTAATCTTTGTAACTAGGTTAAGTACTGAATCACAATCATATATTGTAACCTGATTAAGAACATGTATCATAATCAGGAATCGTAACTTGGTTATGTATCATAACCAAGTTATGTATCATAACCAGGTTATGTATCATAACAAGGTTATGTATCATAATCAGGTTATGTATCATAACCAGGTTATGTGTCATAACCAGGTTTTGTATCATAACCAGGTTATGCGCCATAACAAGGTTATGTATAATACTCTTATTATCTATTTTATTCAAGCATCGTAATCATATTAAATATAATGAATAATAACAATGTTAAGAACTTTTACAAGTTTATAAGGTGTAATATTGATATGAATTTTTTTCTTGATATGTATAGTAACCTAGTTATGTATTGTATTTTTGTAATAAATTACTTTTTTATCATATCTTCAATACAGATTACATCTTTCTCACAGTCATTGTTTCATACCTTTTTAATTACTAATTTCTAACTAAAACGATATCATTGAGTTTTTTATATTCCGATTTAAATGATTTAATGTATTTTATTTTTTTTGACCACTGTAATGACAGGTGTCTAAGCCTCTCTGAGTTTTTTTTGGAGAAATATGATCATTGGAGGAAACATGACCGTTGAAACCAGAATCCTATAAGAAGAGGTCATTTAAACCAGAATGCATAATCATTTCTTCTATAAAGTTATAGAGAGAGATTATATAACTTATCTCCTGCATCGTGTGAAATCCTTGAAGATACAAGAAGTAAACATCTTGTTCCATGTTATTGTATTTATATAAGTTCTTCATCTCTGCTTTGTGTGACTGATCATTGTGATAAGGATCGACAATTTCTAGGGATATGAAGACGGGCTAACGATAATCATATCAAGGGATTTTAATTGCTTGAAAAAAATTGGTGTTGATCATCTTCTTAGTCGAGAGATTTCGAGGATAGGAATATAGTCGTTTTGATCATCGTATTGAAGGCTTACCAAGGTGGAAAGACAAACATTTATCCTATGTTAAAGGATACACTATTATTTGGGATAAAATAATTGTAATACTTATACATTTACGCTACTATCTGTATTAGAAAGGGAAATGTATTATTTCTTTTTTTTTTCATTTTCAATTAAATTTTAACTGTTTCAATTACTATTCAAATTGTATTAATAGATTCTATACGCTTTATGGTAGAATCAATAATATTTTTATTACTCTGATCATTTTATTCAATTAAAATACAATTGTTTTATATTACTAGTAACATTACATCTTAGTAATTCCTTTGGATCCAAAACCTATATGGCCTATTGTATTGATTTTAAATTTAATTAGTTTAAGACACCTTAAACTAAGTCATTTCTTATGTGTTTTAATACACTATTTTGAAATCTACAATTCACCCCCATCTTGTATTATGCCATCTAATATACATACACTTCTATATTACGATAAAAAATATATATTGGTTACATAACATTATATAACTTATAATATATATAATAAAATCTTATTTATCCCTAATAATGGTTTTATGACCATCATTGAATGTAGTAATGGAAAATTAATGTGTATCATCAACGATGGTAAAAGGTCGACACATCATGGACGATGTTCTCGTTTTTAGAATAAATGGGGGAGTAGAAAGAGTTTGATGATAAAATTTTCCATAAACATGATAAAATTAAAATATAGATAAGAAAATAGAGTTTTAATTCCACATTTATAAGTAGAGGTGAACAGATAATAAGAAAAGAAAATAAATTATATAGAAAATAAAAGAAAATGAAAGAAGATTTTTCCTCTAGAATTATTCTCCTTGAGAACCTCTTTTAGGGCCTTGGTTTTGGCCTTTTTATGAGAATAAACAATATTGGACATGGTTAAGGGGATTTATAAGGTAATTGGAATGAAATTTAACAACATAATGTTATTTGGTGGCTTGAGAAGTAGATTTTGTGATGGGTGGGTGGTATTTATAGGGGAGGAGAGGGTTTTTTCTCATTATTTTATACATTAGTTTTTCATTTTGGCTCAATACTATGAATAATATGAGAATTATCCCTAAATATATTAAAATAATGAATTGAATTTCAATATTATTGTTATTACACCAGTCATGACTCAAATAAAAGTGTATTTAACTAATAATGTATATATACAAGAAATTACTATATTTAACTATTCGCCAAAAATTCGAGAATTTTAGAAAAATATAAAAAATTCACCATAACAATTTTGAACATAAAGAATTTATAAATGAAACCCATTTTATAAAAATAATTTTATAGATTCTAGAAATTTAATTTTTAATTAAAATCATCATTTATTAAAAAATATCAAATTTAAAATTATAACTGATTTCATAACACTTTGAAATATTAATTAAGGTCTCTTAAAATTATCTTATAATCATAATAAAATAAAATATCAATTTATTAATCTATTTTTTTAAAATAAATATTATTTTAAATCATTAAATTAATTATAAAATTATAAATAAACATTTATATTTCACAAAAATACCAACACTTTATATATCAATTTCAAAGCATTTTTTTACTTATTAGATGATATAAATATATTACGATTACATTTATAAGATACATTTAATTTTGGTGACGTTTATATTCTATTAGTATAGATTCCCTAATTTATATTAATACCACTTATTTCATTATACATTTGTAATGAATTTTACTATTTAATTAAAGAATGAAAACAAATCATTTTATAAGTACCTAGGTTGTTGCAAGCATTGCTTATTTCAAACACATAATTCCAATGTTTTGTTTTAGGAGGGTTGAGTTTTAAAATAATTACATAATATTTTAGATGTACTATAAATTACTCACTCAAATTATTACCACCCCAAAATGACAAAAAAATCGTAATACTCTTACACAATTGATTTTATACATTATACTAGATAAATTTAAACTATTTAAGAGTTTCATACTTGTGTTTCATTATA
The DNA here is from genome assembly GCA_963277665.1 of Viscum album. Lineage (NCBI taxonomy): Eukaryota > Viridiplantae > Streptophyta > Magnoliopsida > Santalales > Viscaceae > Viscum > Viscum album. The sequence goes on along the minus strand of OY728135.1, from coordinate 1,538,078,626 downwards.
AAACCATTTACATAATAACTGAATTCATTGGTAAAAGTAATTAATTACTTAAAACAACCACTATCTTGATTATCCATTTTCTATACATGTCACTATGTATGATACCTTATAGTCTACAAGAAGTATCACCTTTTCCCCAAAAAGGTGATTTGGTCAATTTTCTCAGTAAAAAGATTCACATGTGTGGAAATATTTATATTTTAATGTTTCCAAATATCCATCTCTAAAGTAAATTTTAAAGAATATATATTAAATATATCCAAGGCATTATTTCTAAAGATAGTGGGATTATAATCAACAATGATCTTCTTATTCTAAAATTACAAATAAGATTATCTATATCTAGAATGTACCAACCATTCATTATATTCCCAATGCCATAAAATATTTGATTTTTAAATATATAATAACTCGTGTTATTAATAATATATGAACAATCCATATTTTAAAAACAAGATATATAAATAAAATTTGTATTTATGGAAGGAACATAATAATAGTTGTTAAATTATATAACTAGTCCACTATGCAGAATTAAATCATAAGTGCCATCTTATGAAACAAATTTTCTCCATTACCAATACAATGAACTACTTCATTCATTATTTACCTCCTATTTATATGTCTTTGTTTGGAAGCACAAATTTGTGATGTATACCTGGTATCTTGTACCCATGGGTTAGAGTTGGTCGAATTAATTTTTATAATATTCAAATTCATATGATACAAATTGTTGATCCAACATTATGCATGTTGTATTTGTTTTCAATTATTTATAAGAATTCATTGACGTAAATATATTTAATAAAATAATGAATCAATTAATTTAATTAAGGATTTAGACCATGAGAAACTATTCAACGATGCATTTATTATTCATGAAACAAGTGTTTTAAAATTTTAAATAGTTTCACCTATAAGATGGATTAAGGAATAAGATCATGAAAATAACTTTATTTGATAAGTCTATGTAAAAATATTTTTTTGTATAAATAAAAAATTATGAGGAATTTTATATGGTATGTTCATTAGAATCATATGAATAATTTTCTTATTTCATCTTACAAGAGTTTAATAAAAATATTTTCCATCCCAAATAAGATAAATGTTCAAATGAAATATACTAAATATAAATATATGGGAGAAAACCTATAAAATCAACCCATGGTGGAAGGGTAGGCACATAGAAGAAGTAGAAAGAGAAATGGGAGTATAGAGGAGAAGTATAGTGCCTCTATGTTGGAAAAAAATACAGGAGCGAGAGAAATCCTAGAGTGGACCTAGATACTTACATTTGTCTGACAGATGTTAGGTCTTGTATTATTAAGGTGGAAAGGATGTGAAAAATTATAATGTGGGACCAATGAAATGTTGGTACTACAACCCCATTTAAAATCTTACACATTGAATTATTACTATACCATTTAACCAATCTGCATCACCTGATCAATGTTGTGACATTATCCTTAACCATCAACAACTATAGGGTTTTATTCATGCCAAAATGAACTAGGATAAGAATCTAGTAATCAATCCAGATTCATGAAGGCATAAATGTTTTTTTATAATAGATCATTATAAGGTTTATAACCTTGAAAAGATGATAATGGAGCATTAAATGTTGAATAATAAAATATACTTAAATGTACGATCACATATGTTCTACAAAAAGAAGGATTGTTCAGGGATCATTCATATGTAGTTAATATTCAATTAGTTTTGATGAACAAAGATCTTTTATTAGTAGGATAACTGAGGGAAACAGAAATCATTCATGATTAGTAGGATACTGATGCATAGATCTTATATAATAATACATCTATGGTCTTTTTTGTAGATGAGTACCTTTCATGAGGAATGTGGGGCACAAATATTCCATGTATATAATATTCCATGTGAGCATTGACTATGAATGAATATTCCATGATGGATGAGTTTATGTGAATAATGTATTTATATTTGAGAATAATGTTCTTGATCATGATATTTTCAATCAACTCTATGATTAATAGTCTTTTCATAAAGTTGAGAATGAGATTTTTATCATAATCTAGGTGTTTTAATTTTAGTGCATTCCAAATCTGCAGTCTTAGAGTTACATAATTCCCCAGATTAAATCATAAAATTATTATACTAGGATTTCAATTATACAATGTCATAAAAATATTACTTTTTATGTAATTAAGTGGTTCCACATGTAGTTCACACTGAAATTAAAGGGTATAATACATTGTATTAATATTGTGGTGAATGATACCTAAGCTTCTATAAAATGTGGATAGGAATGTTTGAGATGAATTCATACAACTTCACATTAATACATGTGTATAGAAATTTAAAATTAAGTATTTTTTAGAATTATTTGTTGTTTTATATGCAATATTGCCTAATTGTTTTAGATATATTAGGGTTGATGATGTTGGGTATACCATTCTAAAATTTACAAAAAAATATCATAATTTTTATATACTGATTCAGGATTAAATAATGACGAGAGAGTCTAGGTGAAGAGATTTTATATTCTAAAAACTAATCTATGTACAATAATTATTGAAGATGAAGATGTTGAGATTCATTGATTAGTCAAAATGAGTTTTGTAGTTTTAATTTCATGTTGTATTTTTAACTCAAACATCTGAGAAACATGGAGAGAAGAATATATTTATTGTTACTTTCTGTTTATGAAGTTTCAAATAACATAAATAAATGATGGTGTTTATAAGAATAATATAGTGTCAAGAGTTATGGGCCAATTCAATGTAAGAGGATTATAATATAGTATTATTTGAATTAATATAAGAAATGGTAATTAAAATATGGTATTTATGATAATTTTACTACTAAAATGAAGGAGATAGATAGTTAAAGATAATTGATGATGTAGTTTTTATTATTGTATCTGTATACTACAGGTTTTTAAAGAAAAAACATAATCTTTAATATATGATTCATACAATGAAGAGAATATTCAATATTATGATATAATAATAATGTGACTCAAATATTATCATTCTTATATTTCTTAAAGATTCAATGATTATAAAAGGGATACAGTGTACTCTATATTATATTGAAGATATGAAGTGGGGATTAGAGAGGAATGTTTTTTGTATATTTTTATACATTAAAAGATGAAGAGTAATAATTGGAAAAGTTTTCCTTGAAGATCATAAGAGGAAAAAGGAAATGTGAATTTCAATTTTTTAGAGGAATAAGGGTCTATAAATTATTAAAAGAGAAGAAAAATATGCGGAAAACGATTTTTTTTCCTTACTATGTATATACAGAAGATACAACTATTTCAGAAACAATAAAAGATGTAGGATAAGATAAAAAACTATAATAATAAATACAGTTCACATATGTTGGATGACATTATAGATGTCGAAAATAACTTGAAGAAGTTTAAGACTGTATATACTAGAATTATAAATAACTAAAAAGAATTTCATTTAGACAAGGTTATCACAATTATAGAGAATTAACATTTATTTCATTGAATTAATATTTATTTATGCCACCCATGCTAATGTGCAGCGAACAACACTTCATGTCAGTATTTTTTCTTAAGAAAATCACTATAATTGGCACATCATTATAGAGGATAATTTTTGTAATGTTTATTACTATATATAATAATAAATATATACTATTATTTAGAAATGAAATTTGAAAAAGAATCATCCTCCATTTTTTTACTTTCTTTCATCAACTTGTATATGAAAATGAAGAGATATTAATAGTATCTATATCCTAAAATTTCTTTGAGGTAAATGGATAAAAAAATTAAATTTGGATAAATCTATACCAACAATGATTCACTCCATTCTTAGTGTTGATTATATCTCAAGTGGTAATAACAGTTGGTATCAATGGGTGGTCACCTACATTAGATTATCTTTGTTGAGTTGGTTATATTTTCAATATTTGATCTTATTGTCTATATTTACAATGTATAATTTTTTTTGAAGATTATTTTTTCTTAGTTCAAAATTAAATCTCTTCCAAGACCATGATAAACAAGGGAAATAATGGAAAGTGGATATTGAAGCGGATATACCTCTTATTTATAGAAGAATAAAATTTAGTTTCCCCTTTCCATGACAACAAGGAGGATAGATTGGGATTGTAAAGTGAAGAACATGTGGTTTTGATTATCACCAAGGAAATGGACAAACCATTTAACTCAAAATTATAAAATAAGAAGAGTGATATTAAAATATGCATAAATTCTTTTGAAAATTATTTTTTTTGAAAACTTGAGCTTTAGTAGGAGTGATAAAATGTCAGTATATTTTTATATTGATATAACAAAATATATGATTCATAGATTCCCTAATTAAATTTTGGTAATTACCTTTGGGGTGTTTGGAATAAAACATGATAAAATCACATAACATAAAGAGAAGTCAAGAATATTGGATAAGGTTATTAAGTTCTATTTTTTATTATGTGAAACTATATCCAAGAATGTTAGAACCATAGAAGATAAACATGTGATCCTTGAATTAAATTTCCCTATATTTGAATAAGAGTTTCTCAATAAAATATAATTAAATAATGACAATAATAAATAGTTTTAAAAGATGATCCATTCATTGGAAAAATATTAAAGATCCTAAATTATTATCAAGAATGAGAAACTGGAGGTCAAATCCAAGAGGATAAAGGAACCTGCTAATTTTATTCATGTGAAGATTACAATTCAAGTTAAACAAGTTGAAAAAAATGAAAACATAAAAAGAAGGCATGTTGAAGGTCATTAAAAATTATAAATATACTCTAAACATGAATTGTCTCAAAAGCATCATCATATAGAAATAGGATCATTATATCACCTGATGATCATTCTCAAGCACCCATAAAGATAGATTTATCTTTCATAACACTATGTAATAATTTTACTAAATCAATTTTCATGTAATGTGTTGGTTTAAAATAAAAACAAATGTTAAAATTGATGAATAAAAGTGTAACAAAGACTAAAACCATGTACCTGATGTATAAAAGAAAGATTATGGATGCTAGTTCCTGAATAATAGCCTAACCAGTTGTTGTGAAAACCAAAAGACAATATGATCCAAAATTTATAAATTATAGATGACATGAAACAGTGAAAATAAGATCATGGTTTTTTGGGATTCGTGAGTGCTTCAACAGTTTTGTGCATTGTACATTGAATTGTTGGTACAGTACTCTAAATATTAAAGCATAAAGGTATCCTATGTTAAGTGGGGAAAATGATTGATATAAATAAGTGACATTCAAGTATTACGAAAAATATGTATATTGAAAACATATTTAGAATGCATAAATATTTATATGTATGTGGTAGTGGTTGTGGTGATAGAAATGGTTCATATAACCATGTATAAAAACAAGATGTGAGAAGAAGACCTCAAAAGTTAGTAAAGAATGAATAAACAATCTTGTGAAGAAAATAGATGAATGTTGAAAATAATAATTATCCTAATATTATTTCTAAGAACAAAACTAGGCATACATGGATGACAAGTAGAAGGAATGATCGATTCAAAACAAGTCCTAGAAGAAAAAAGGTAGTGACATAGGAAAAAATTGGTGGATTTGAAAGGAACCCATTATAATTTATGTGGAAAACCCAAACCTGATTCCAATATGACCAATTATGTTTTATTAATTTGTTTTGAGGATATGGAAAGAGAAATAAAAATGAAATAGATATAATAAAATAATAGTGAAAATAGAACAATAGGATTCCATGAAAAAAGATGAATTTCAGGTGTGGTTTTAAATAAAAGAAAAATATTGTGTCAAATAAGTTTCTTGTGGGAGATGCAATAAGGAAAGAAACACTGCAAGAGGTTATTTAAAAACAATCTTATCAAAAGAATATACCATCAAGAGGATGAGGTTTCTAAAATGTGTGTCATATGGTTTGTTGGATAATAATAAAATAATCACCTCACACAAATAAAATTAAATTTTGATGAGACCCATGCTACCAATAGTTAAACCAGATTTGGAAAATAAATGTGTAGGCATGAAGAATGGTTTAGCATGGTTATGAAAATTATCTCAACCTTGTTGTTAACATATAATATAAAAGGAGATCCACCTTATTACATTTTTATTCTGTATTTAATTTTTTATTGAAATGTAGGGGATTTAATAAGAAGCATGTTATTAGGGGGATAACATAAAAATGAGTTCTTCCAATCAATTTTGGACAACCTAGATGAATAATTAACCATATAATATTGACATCACATTTTATATCATAAAATATAAAATTAGGGATCATATTTTTTGATGTTGAAGGAATTTTTTTTATTGACACCTAATAGAAAACTAAGGAGCTTTCGATCCTTGTTTGATCTTATATTTTCTAGTTTGAATATCATTAATTAATTAAAGGTTATTATTGATGAGGATGTTGAAGTTATCAAATCTATATAACTATCCTATGATGTTTCATTTTCTAATATTATCTTCATGAAAATTCGTATGATTTATTATTTGAAGAGAACATCCATTATGGTAATTATGAGAAGAGTTTTTTGAGGTTGTCATAAGGATAAAATGATGAATAAGCTACTTGAATTATTATTTCATGGATATCTTATTTTTATGGAAAGTGCTTGAAGAACATAATATTGAAGAGGTATGAATTCTTTACTATCTGATCCCTGATATTAATAATAAAATAAAAATATTAAGGGGTAGAAATTAAATTAATTAATTAAATTATAGGAGAAATTTGAATAAGAAACAAGAATGTTCTTTGTAGAAAAATTATTTAAACACTTTTTTGAAGTTAGTATAACAAATTTAGTTTTCTATTTATGATAAAATTATATGTCAATTGGTATTTATAATTTTGGATTGAAATTGAAGAAAATTTTTAGATTTAACATTTCATTTGGTATCAAGTTGAATAGAACATGGAATGATTTTTTTATATAAAATAAAATCTTCTTATTTTATACAATGAGTATGGATCACATAAACGTAGAGTGAGAGGATTGATGAAATATTTCATAAGAATTAATTGATATCATTTTCTCAAGTACTTATTATGTTTTATAATATAATGGGATAGTATGAATAAGAAACAGATATTTATATGTCATTTTATGAGGGTATTGATAAGAAATACATTGGTAGATATTTTTGTGCCCTCTTTGTGTATGTTTTATTTTTTGTTAATGGTTATTAATGATTTAAGATATTTTATTAATTTCAATATATTGAATTTGAGAAAGAAAATAGTTCAAATAATTTATGATTTCATTCCTATGTTAGTATTCAAAGAATCATATATTATTCATGTAATATGTGTTTCTAAGATTTTTAGTGTTTTCCTATAGAAGTTGAATGAAGGAAGATGACCATGAAAATAAATATATTTGAGAAGTATAAGAAAATATAATTTTTTTAAATGAAAAATAAATTATTTAAAACATTATATGATAAGGGAATTGGAATTATTTGAAAAATTAGATTAACTCTTCTTACAAGAGTTTAGTAAAAATATGTCTATAATTAAGAGAGCTAAGGGGCCAACACAAACACACATGTAGTTGAAGATATAACTATATGGGAGTTATCCAACACATTCCACCCAAAGAGATTGTCACGACCCGTCCCATTGGAGCCTGTGCCATGACTCCCCATGCCTCCCTCCAATAGGCCTTGGGTTGTTGACTAGCACCAAGTAGGCATATTAATAACAAGGGAGAAATTTCTTACGTACCTATACACATGGACAAAACTCCAAGCCCACAATACTGAAATGTAAAACCCATTATGGAACAAAATTCATTTAGACAACTAAAACCAACCAAAATAGTATGAAAAAAAGTAATGTACTGAATGTAAACTAGGCTAGAATACAGTCCCACCAAAAACAAGAGTATGAAAACTAGAATGTCTGACCTGTAAACACAAAGTGTTACTAGGACTGCTTCTTGTGGAAGTAGGATCACATCGTCCTGTAGGGAACTTAGAAAGATAATTCCTATCTGGGTCCGCCCTGGACTCTGTCAAAAGGCTACTCATTTGCACAAGACGCGACACGTGCAGGAAAATCCCATGCTGGGGTTAGAATAACAATACTCAGAAGATGATCCCAAAAACCACAGTGCAATTCAAAAAGGAATGGAACAGCCAGCTCTACAAAATATGTCTACTAAACATTTAGCAAGAGTAACCGAAAATATCTATATATACTCAAATAAAAAATCCATAGTCTAGGTACAAGTCACGCAACAACAAACCACCGCTAGGGATTCAGTTTGATTATTTCACAAAGAACTTGTCTAGGAGAACTCACTCCCTGAGTCTGATATATCTGATGATGTTCGTCCGAGAGGTACTATTTGATGGGAAAGGTCATGAGAGATAGATACACTCATTCCATGAGAACACACTCCGGGGTGGGAAAGATCTGAATACACAGATGAGGATCACTACCAAGGCCTTGGAGGATTCCACGACTCATCCATCATTCACCTACAAGGTAGAGGATCAATGACATATGGAAGTGGTAACTTTGATACCGAACTCCACCTAGGGTCAATAATGGATAGTGGATCTTGTTCCAGGCCTCTCAGAGGGATACCTAACTCTATCTCGGAAAGTCCTACTGGAGGGATCATACTCTTATAGTAGGGAACAATACCTGACCTTCAGGGGAATAGGAAAAAGGGGCACTAACCCAAAAAAAATATGTCCAAGAGACGGTGGAAAAAAGGATCAATCCATGTGCTGAAAAGTACATGGCATGTAGAAGTGTTATACTCTGTTTCACCTGGCCCCAAGTATTGCCCATGTATAACGACCAATGTCGCAAGGCTGGCCATGTAGGAATGTCAGTACAATGTGTGTAATATAGATCACACTCCGTGTCCGAGTAATAGTGGTCGCCTCCATGTACGCGGCCATGTGCCCGTACACGGCTTTATCCTGTGACTGTGTATCACCCGAGATACACGCTGTGTCCTATATAATTGCCCCTACCATGTTGCGTAGGGTCTACATGCCGTGAAGTTCATCCCAGGTCTGTGTACTTCCTAGAATACACTCCAAGCTTCGGGGAAAGTCTAACATGCCATGTGACCTGGGTCACACACTGTGTGATACCTGTCTGACCCCAAAAACCGTAGTGGCTGCCACCGATACCAAACGACGTGTTCTTTGGAATAACACGCTTTGTATCCTAGAAATTTCCAGAATCATGAACCTGCTTTTCCGCGCCTCGGTGATGCTCAAATCAGCGATCCGAGTGTCCAATCGCAATGAAAATCCAGAGTTTAAGTCGCCTTCATGTCATGAAATTGATTCCTTATGTTTTGATCCTTAGATCATCCCTGAAAACACATTTTGATCATCTACATGAATAATGGTCGAAGAATGATCATTCCCAAACCATGTCGATTCATCTACCACCATCATTGTCCCACCTCCGCTAGGTCGCCATGAGGTCGGATCTCCAATATTGGATATCTGAATCACAAAATGGATGTGAAACAATCAGTTGTTCATCACCCCCCAAAGAAATAGGAAAATGAAATGGAAATAGAAATGGGGAAAATAAATAAAAAAGAAAATTTGAGAAACAAACATCTACCATCATTCGTCACGACCTTGATCTGCTCCCGTTAGTTGGATCAAACGGAGAAGAATCAAAACAATATTCTATCATCGATTAATTCCCCGAGTCAACCCAATAAAAACACTCTCACAAAAACATACGAATCCATGGATCAACCTGTTTGTGGGTTGATACGCATTCATTATTTAATCCAAGAATGTGGAATAATTAAATCAAAATAATAAACCCATACCTTGATCTGGTTGAAGAACAATCGATGTGTCGTGTTCGTTGGCAAGGATCGTCGGATCTAAGATGTGTCGTCATCGACCACCAATGTGTTCCCCTCTAAAGCTCCAAGAGTCCACTCAATACGTTGGGTTTTGAGGAAAACCCTACGAACATGGCATATGAAGGTATTTGAAAAGGGAAAAATCATGTCGTTGCGCAATAAAGTAAACATTTAAATAAAATAAATTTTTATTTTATATTATTTCAATTAAACATCGAAAAACTAACTCTCACAGCTGACACACGTTGATCGATGTTTGGCCCCACAAAACATAAAGTCACTGCTCTAAATGCAACAGTTACCTCATATTTTTGATCCGGACAACATTTTAAATGATATTCCACATTTTCATGAAAGCCGATCATAAGCGTTATTTAAAGGCTTATTTTATTTCAAACATTTATTCCATGCACTCCAGGTCTTGGAATCTCACAACGTATAAAGGTCTAGTCTCATAATAAATCTATATAATATTTAAAAAAAAATATACAGAAAATTTGAGACATTAAATTTTCCCAACCTTGGGGATTTGTGTCCACTAAAATCGAAAACAAAGTCTAATAAAAAATATGTGGGTACTGGGCACATATCTGAGCCTCCCTCTCCCATGTGATCACTTGAAGATTCCCATGCTTCCACCGGATGAACACCAAGGGAATTGATCGCCCATGAATGATCATCTCCTGTCGATCCTCTATCTCTACTGGGTACTCAGAAAAGGTCACTCAATTCTCGATGTCCAGCTCTCCCCAGTCGATGATGGGAGATGGGTAATGCCATACCTCCTCAGTTGTGAAATGTGGAAGAAATCATATACCCAATGAAATCGTGGTTGTAGAGCTAGGCGGTATTCCACATCGCCAACTCTATGCTACATCTGGAAATGTTTGCTGAACCTTAGAGATCGCTTGCCACCCTGGCCAAATCTCTGCAACCCTTGTTGAGGTGAGACCTGAAGAAAGTCATGTTCTCCCTCCTCAAAACTCTAGATTTCTCTATCGTCTTTTAGTATAAGACTTCTACTGACTCTGTGTAGTCTTCATCAGATCCCAGATGATACACACCTTCTCAGTGGTAGCTCTTACCAACTCTGGACCCATGAGTGCTATCTCTCTGGGGTCGGTCCAGCAAAGCAGTGACTGGCTGGGTCTCCCATATAAATCCTCAAAAGGTGCCATACCAATGGTGTACTGGTAGTCGTTGTTGTATAAAAACTCCACCTGTAGTTGGTGGTCCTCCATACTGTGACCAAAGTCCAAGATACAAAACCACAACATATCCTTCAGAAGCTATATGGTCCTCTCTGTCTGAGCATCATTCTCGGAATGAAACTCCATGCTCAGGAATAACTGAGTCCCAAAAGACTTATTTAATCCCTTCAACAACTAGGATGTGAAGCTGGCGTCTCGATCCGAGACTTTTTTCGATGGGACTCCATGAATCCGAACTATCTACTACACATAGAGGTGTCCCATGCTCTCTACAGAACTTTTCTCCCTGATAACTAGGAAGTGGGATGACTTGGTGGGTTGGTCAATGATCACTTAGAAGGAATCATTCCCCTTGAATGTCCGGAGTAATCCCATCATGAAGTCCATTGATATTCCATCCCACTTCATCTATGGATCTTCCAAGCGGTGAGCTAATCCCACTGAAACCTGGTGATCAGCCTTCACCAACTGGCATATAAGGCATCGGGAAATGAACTCTTCTACTTCCTTCTTCATGCCTGACCACATGAAAATCCGTCGGGGATCCTGGTACATCTTTTCGACACCCATATGTATCGACTAATGGGACGTATAAAACTCATGCATGACCTCCTCCCACAGTGCCACTGGTACATCAATGTGTCCTCTGAAAAGAATTATGTGATCCATACCATGAGGATATTCATCAGGAGCATGTCCTATGGATAACTGATCACGTAAAACTCACAGTCAACATCCCCATGCTGCGCCTCCCTAACTCGTTGTAAGAGTGGAGGGGTGATAAACATCGACTGAAGGTAAGCTTCATCCTCGCTGTCCATGAAGGATAGCTACAACGTGGCCAACTACTCTGTCACATCACTTAACAGCTATGAGATCGACCTTCTTCTAAGAGAATCTGCCACCATGTTCCCCTTACCAGAAGTATAGATGATCTTGAAAACATAATCCTGGAGGAACTCTTACCAATGCCTCGGTCTCAGGTTCAAATCCTTCTACAAGAAGATCTACTTTAGGCTTTGTGATCAGAGTAGATGATAAACTGCTCACCCATATGTTAGTGCTTCCACATATTCAACATGAACACTACTTTTTCTAACTCGTGATCGTGGGTTGGCTAGTTCCACTCATGTGGCCAAATATGGAGCGAACCATAACCAACCACCGACTGTATCTACATTAGGACACTGCCATGCCTGGTCCCTGATGCGCTTCATAAAACTATGTACCCAACACCAACCTATAGTAATCTAATGATCAAGGCACTCGTCAAACTCTTCCTCAACTGATTGAAATCCTAATGGAACTTCTCCATACATACGAAGGGTTTCCCCTTTGTGGTTAATTATGTCATTGGTGCTGATATTCGAGAGAAATTAGAAATGAATCTCCTATAATATCCTCTAATCTAGGGAAGCTCTGCACCTCCATCACTCTCTGAGGTGGCTCCCATGCTATCAGTACCTCTACCATGGCTGGGTGAATAGATATACTATCTGTTGAGATGACATGTCCTAGAAAGTGGATCTCCTAAATCCTAAACTATATCTTCGAGAGATTCCCATAATGCTGGTGCTCTCACAGTACATCTAGAACTATCCACAGGTGTTTCGCGTGCTACTCCTTTGACGCCGAGTACACAAGGATGTCGTTGATGAAGACCACTACAAACCGGTCTAAGTACAACTAGAAGATCTAGTTCATCAGTATCATGAACTCTTAGGTGGCGTTTTTCTCTCCAAAATGCATCCCCAAGTACTCATAGTGACCGAAGTGGCACCTGAATTCCCTCTTCGGTATATCCTCATCCCTTACTTGTAGCTGCTGATAACCTGATCGAAGATCAAACATTGAGAACCAATCTGCACCTCTTAGCTGGTCGAAGAGGGTTTCGATCCTTGATAGTGGATACTTTTTCCTCAACATTACCTGATTCAGGCACCAGAAATATACACAAAACAACCAAATCCCATTTTCCTTTTTGGAAAACAAGACTAGGGACACCCAGGGTGAAATGATGGGTCTTACAGAACCCATGCTCTTCAAATCCTCCAACTGCACCCTTATCTAGAGAAGCTCTGTGGGAGAAATCCAATATGCTGATGAGAAAATAATTTCCATCTAGGTGTTTATGTCAATGTAGATGTTGATTTCCCGGTGGGGGGGGGGGTAGTCCTGGAACATCTTTGGTAAAGACATTCGCAAATTCCGCCACCACTGCTAGGAACTGAGAGATCACTACATCTACTGCTCCGAGGTTAAGAATAGAAAACTCATGAGTGATTGGCTGCACCATCCAATGCATGAGCCCATTCCGTGCTGCCTAGGTATCATTTTCTCTAACAAAGGAAAACCTCATTCCATCGCTACAGACACACCGCACTATTCTCCTAAAATAGTCAATCTGGGCTTGGAACAAAGATAAACAATCCAAAACCGGAATGATGTCATAAGGCATTGATGTTACCACCAAGAGGTTCCAACCGAAACTCTCACCTACAAGGGTAATATCACACTATCTAAAAAGGTGTGTGATCATCGAGTCTCCCCCCGTAGGTGTCTCCAAGCATTTGGATCGAGTCAACTGATGTACCATAATCTCTAGGATTCGCACATGACATGTGGAAATGAAGGAATGACTGTAACCTGTGTCTATAAGTCTGGAAGCTATGGTATATATGACACATATCATACCTCAGATCATCCATAGAGTCCTTGGGTCATATGCCTCGACCGCATGCAGCTGTCCCCGCCCCTGTCCCCTAGCTCCCTGAGCTTGGTGTTGACCTCCTGGGGTGGTGGTGGAAGTAAATCGAAGCGTCGACCACCACGTGAAGCTCTTTCTTCTCCTCTACCACATCCGCCACCTAGAGTGTCTTCCTGCTCCACTCTCTTCCCTTAACTCTGTGGTCCATCAATAGCCTCCCTGTTAAGAGTTTGATGGGTTAGACATTCTCTTGTGAGATGTCCCCTACCATCAAACAAGTAGCACCACCTCTCTGTATGCTAACTAGATGCAACCTAAGAGCCCTGGACTGTTGATCCCTTATCTTGGGTCCTCCTATGATTTCTCCCACATCTTGATCCCTGTGCCTGACATCGGATCCATGCTTTCGAGGTCTCTGAACCTATCTGACTGATGCTAACTATTGTCGTTTACCTCTGTTCTACTAAGAAGCTCTCGATTACCAAGGCTCACTCGAGCACTCCACTATATGTCGAAATGCATAGAGTCACAAACTAGCTCGTATTTCCCATCATAGACCTTTCTTGAAGCTCCGAGATCTAATATACTGATCCCTAATCATATCCATAAAGTACCAGGTGAGGTTGGTGAACCTCGATGAATAGTCAGCTACCATCAATCTACCCTATTAGAGCTGAAGAATCTCCTGAATGAACACCACGCTTAGTGTAACCAGAGAGAACTCATCCCTGAAGTGTCTCTCAAACTCCATCCTAGAAAGAGTCTCATTATCGTGAGTTTGCGTGGTAAAATTCAACCATCATGTTTCCAAACCTTGAATAAGGCTCACTCATATGATCACCATCTAGTCTGCTATTGTCCTCTTGAGATGGAAGACTCTGGTCACCGCCTTAAGCAAGGCCGCAACCACATGAGGGTTGGACTCACCTTTGAACCTTGGGGGTCTTCGTCTCTGGAACTCATAGAGAGCGCTTAGCCAGTGCTCCCCGTCGGTCGGTATAGCAGGTACCATAGGCCACTCTATTGGTGGTGGTATAGAAGGTGCACAACCTGGTGGAAACGCCTAGGAAACTGGTCCCTATATAGACGCCTCGTCACTAAGGGGATCACCATCTTGGTCGTGCAGCTGAATCCTATCGAGTATGCACCGTGGATGCATCCTGTAAGGAAACAAGATGTATCGTGGCCATTAAGTATATATGGATAGCTAACATAAAGGACATGGAAAAGTCAACCCATTACTAATATGATGCATTACCATTGTTTAATTTCCCCGCAACTAGTGCTTTTATGTACCGAGTTGAAATGTTGGTTATCAGAGTCCTGGTGTATGGATACATCGGCCGCCTGCACCAACATTGGAGTATCTGGCCTAAAAGACGAGCTCGATACACTTCACACTATTTCCCTAAACCAATATCATAGACTCTTGGTCCTATGGTAGAACCTACCACCTCTGATACTACTCTTTCATGACCCATCCTAGTAGAGCCCGTATCACAACTCCTCAAGCCTGCCTCCAATAGGCCAAGGGCTAGTGACTAGCACCAAGTAGGCATATTACTAACATGGGAGGCATTGAATATGTACCTATACACACACACACACATCTCCAAGTGCACAATGCTGAAATGTGAAAATCACTAGGGAATGAAATGTAGGCATACAAAAAAACTCAACCAACAGAGTACGACATAAAGTAAAGCACTGAAAGTAAACTGGTCCAGAATACAGGCACACCAAAAACAAGAGTCTGAATACTACAAAGACCAACCTGTAAACAAAAAAGTGGTCCTGAGACTACTTCTCATGGCTGTAGAATCACATCAGCCTATAGGGATCTCAGAAAGCTCCATCCTGTCCTAGTCCGCCCTGGACTCTATCAAAAGGATACTCATCTACAAAAGACACAACACGTGCAAGAAAATCCTATGTAGGGGTGAGTATAATAATACTCAGTAGAGGACCCAAAAAAATCAATTCACAAAGAAAATGCACAGTCAGATCTATAAAATATGTCTACTAAACATATAACAATAGAAATAGAAAACATCCAGATATACTCAAATACAAAACCCACAGTCTAAGGTAATGTCATGGAACAATATGCCCCCACTAGGGATTCAGTTCGAAGATTCCATGAAGCACTCATCCCGGAGAACTCACTCCAGCAGTCTGATAGCTCTGATGATGTCCATCCGAGATATACTATCTGTCAGGAAAGGTTACAAGAGATTAATACACTTATTATGGGAGAACACACCCTTGTGTGGGAAATATCACGATACATAGAAGAGGATCACTGCTAGGGACTTTTCTGATACCGCGACTCATCCATAATTCAACTTCTAGGTAGAAGATCGACACCATGTGGAAGTGGTTACATCATTACCTGATTACACCTAGGGTTAAGAATGGATGGAGGATCTCGCTCAATGCCTCTCGGAGGGATACCAAACTGTATCTCATAATGTCTTGCTGAAGGGATCATACTCTTGTAGTAGAAAACAATAACAGACTTTCTGGGGAACGAGAATAAGGGGCATTAACCCAAAAGAATCTTGTCCAAGATATAGATGAAAAGAAGATAAATCAATGTATTGAAGAGTACATAGTGTGTAAGAGTTTTACACAACGTGCCTTTTAAAGTCCGGTACTACCTGTGTACAATTGCTCATGTCGTAAGGCTAGTCATGTAGGAAATTTAGTACATGACCTGAAGTATAGATCACAAGCCGTGTCTGAGTAACTGGGGTCGGCTCTGTGGACATGGCTGTGTGCCTGTACACAGCTATATCTTGTGTCCGTTTATCACTTGAGATACATGTCGTGTCCTTCTTAATTTCCTCTACCATACCGTGTAGGTTCTACACACCGTGTCTTCAAAGCCATGTAGTTCATCTAGTGTTCACGTACTTCCTAGAGTATACGCCGAGCATCGGGGAAGGACCCACATGTCGTGGGACCTAGGTCACACGTCGTGTGATACCTGTCTGACCCCCGAAACCCTATCTGCCATCGCTAATACCATAGGGCGTTTTCTTAGGAATTACACGCCATGTATTCTGGAATTTTACAGAATTGCGAATCCACTTCAATACGCCTCGGGGATTCTCCTATTGTCAATCTGGTCATTCGATCCTAATGAAAATCTAGAGTTTATGTTTCCCGCATGTCATGATGTTGATTCCATAAGTTTTGGGCCTCTGATCGACCTTGAGAACGCATTTTGATCATCTGCGTGAAGAACGGTCGAAGAATGATCATTACCGAACCATGTGGATTCGTCTGCCGTTATCGCCCGCCACAAGGTCAGATCTCTATTTTCGGATTATTTCATAGTAAAATAGATGCGAAATTAAACATTATTCAATGCCCCATGAGGAACATGATGAGCACAAGAAAAAATGAATAGTAGAAAATAAATCCAAAAGAAAAACTGTGGAATGAACCACTTCTGTCGTTCTCCATGACATTGATCCACTCCAGTTAGTAGGATCAAATAGAATAGAAACAAAAAAATAATCTAACATGGGTTAATTCCCCGAGGTCAACCCAATAAAAACCCTACCACAAGAACATACGAATCTGCGAATCAACCTGTTTGTGGGTTGATCTGCATTCATCATTTAATCCAAGAACGAGGAAGAATTAAATCAAAATAGAAAACCCCAACCTCGATCCATTTGAATAACGATCATCAGGTCGTGTTCGTTGGCAAGGCTCGTTGAATCCGAGATGTGTCGTCGTCGTCTTCCAACAGGTTCTCCTCTAAATATCAAAGAGTATATCTCTCTCAAATCGTAGGTTTATGAGGCTAGCCTTGCGAACATTCCATAAGAAGTTATTTAAAAAGGGAGGAATTAGGTCGCTATGTAAAAAATAAATCTTTTAAATAAAATAAATTTTTATTTTATTTTATTCCGTTAAACGTCTAAAAACTAACTCTCACAGCGGACTCGCGCCGATTGATGTTAGGCCCCACATAAGGTAAAGTCACTGCCCTAAACACAATGGTGCCCTCAGATTTCTTATCTAGGAACCCATTTAAAAGATATTCCACATTTTTGGGAAAACCACTCTTGCGTGCTATTTAAAAGATAATTTTATTTCAAACATTTATTTTGGGTACTTCGGGCCTCGGAATCGCATGCCGTAGAACGTTCTGGTCTTGTAATAATTCCATTTAATATTTAAAAAAAATAATACAATGAAAATATGAGACACTATAGAGATAGTTTAGTTACATAGGATCTAAATAATACACAATGGTCACAAAGAAGTGTCATGGAGAACCTCCATGTGAGATGGTATGATGGGAGAGAGAGATAGAGTCTTGAGTAGAATCAGATACTCACATTTGGATAGATGATGCATGGTCTTTTATTATTTAGGATACCATGATTGTTATATCATATTTTGTTAGATAAGTGATATATGGGTAACATTAATCTAGTTAAAATATTACACATTGAATGACTAGCGTTTGATTTGATCAATCATTATCCTCCAATCAAAGTCATGAGTTTATTCTTAACAATTGACTGCCTGAGGGTTTCATACATTCCATGATGAACCATGTTAAGGATTAAGTGATCAAACTAGATTAATGAATACCAAAATGACACCTTGTATGAGATCATGATAAGATTGAGAAAATTGAAACAAGGAAAAAAGTGTTACATCATAAATATTTTAAGATATTTGACTGTGTGAACATGTAACATACTTGAAAAGAAAAACTATGCATGAATATTATATATCAAGGAAATAATCAGTGATTTTTGATGATCACAGATCTTTCATGTGTAGGATAATTGATGAAAACATGCATCATCCATGAGTTTTTATATTCCAAAGAATGAAACTACTTTAAAAATACCTCCAAAAATTTTATATGCATATGATTATCTATGTGAGCATTAACCACACACAAATCTTCTATGATGGATGATATTCTATGGGTAAAGTTTTATTTTCGGGTAATAATGGTGTTTACCGAGTTGTTTGAATCTATTGAGTGATTTATATTCTGATCTTAATGATTTGGGTGATATTTGTATGAAAAATAGAGTGTTCAAATTTGTGTACATGTACAGTCTTCACTCCAAGAGGTACACACTACCTAGAATTAACTCAGAAAAAGATTATATCAGGATTTAAAGGGAAATATATCATGATATTATTACATTTTATTCATGTATGTATATCCCAATGTGTTTTAATCCATGATTCTATGAGATACTAATATACATGAATACTAAGGTTAATAATACTTTAAATACTATTAAATGATGTTGTGTGATTCAAAGATTCATTCATGGTGCTTCATGTTCATGCATTTTTATCAAAGGATAAAAGGTAATACACATATGAATTATATATTGTATAGTATGACATAATGTATAATTAGTTTCATGTATTTTTAGTGTGATGATTCCAAAAACACTATTCATAAATTTACAAAAATATCATGATTTTTATACCATGATTTAGGATTACGTTGTAAAGATAGATGCTCAGTGAAGTGAGATTATATGATCAAAAATCATCTATGTGTAATCAGGATTGAAGATAATGATATGAATAATTATGAATCTATCAAATATGTTTAAGTTTATAAATTTAAATTGTATTTTGTGTTTAAACAAGTGATAAAGTTTGAACAAAGAATATCAAGGTAGTTACTACACATTCATACCAACATAGAAACCTTAAATAATAGGAATATTTTTTGAGAATAAGACAATGTCATGAATTTTGGATCTAGTCGGTAGAAGATTCCAAATATCTAGTAGGATTTGAATTTTCATAATAACTGATAATTCAAATAATGTATTTACATGGTTTTGTAAATAATGTAATGAATAAGAGATATTGAATAAGATAACTGATTATTTCATTTTTATTATATATATATTGTATGTTGAGAAATAAAATTATTATATTGAATATATAATTTAGGAAACTGAGAAGAATATATTTTGTTATCATAGAAGAATAGAGAGACCAAAATTTAATTATTTATATAAATCCTATAGATTCCAATATTAGAGTTGATATATAGTGAAATATTTCTTTCACTAAATAAATAATAATAAGAGGAAGTGATAAGTAGATAAGAAGGTTTCATTCATCTTTATATTCATAATAGGAAGAATAAAAATATTTGAACAAGTTGGATGTGATGTTCACAAGTGAAAGAATTATCTATGAAGTTTAATTTGTATATAGAAAGAAGGGTCACAGAATCAGTGAATGATAAGAAAGGGAGAATGAAAAATATTGTGTGAACTACAATAAACATAATATAATAAGAAGATGTGTTTCTTTCAATAGTGATGCGCATGGAATTATAGAATAATTTATAGGAGAATTAAAAAGAAGTAGTAGATCAATAAAAAAGTCATATCTATTGGAGGACATTCATGATGTTATAAAATACTTAAAGAAGTTGAAGACAATTTATATAGTATGTATAAAGTACCAACGAGTTCTCTAATTAGACATGGTTATCACAAGTTTATGTAATCATGATTTATTTTTTTACCCCCTTCTATAGTGTAGGGAACCACACTTTAGTTGAATATTTTTTCTAGAAAAATCTATTATAATTGGAACCTAATTATAGTGAATAATTATTCTATTGGTCATCAATATACACAACAAGTACTAGCCTCTATTATTAATAAGAGATCCTTATATAAAAATCTTTTTACACCCTTTACCCAATTTCATCTACAATCATATGAAAATTTAGAGAGAACAAGTGAATCAATATCTTAATTGGATTAAGAGTTAAAGGAATAAAAATATTAATTTTTATAAATCTACAACAACAATGATTCAGCCCCTCTTATTATTGAGTATTTCCAATGTGATCCTAACTAGAATTTTTCTCTTGGAGAACATTAATCAAGGTTAGAGACCTATCTATAACTATTTTAGTGGTTCTAAATATTTGTGATCTCTATTTTATTATGATTATGTATTCCATAATCAATAAAAAAAATATATCATTTATTATATCTTCATATTAAATAATTTAAAAGAATGCGATGTAAGTAAAAACCATAAAATCAGATAGCATATCCATTTATCAATCCAAGATTGATATTTCACTAATCAATGATTCCCCTAGGTAATTCTTCTCACCACTTAATTATTAAGGTATTGAATTATCCCAATCACAACCACTATGACTATAGGATAGTTGAGTGGATGAATCTTTATCCATATCCATCATATGTATTCACTAAACTATATTCCTTTCATTACCTTCCCAATGGTTTAAATTATAAGTGTATCCCAAATATAATTTCAATAATTTACTAAAAAAAGACAATACAGAACCACTACTGTAAACCATCACAAGGATAATATTGGGTAATCTATCACATTATTTCCATATAAAACATAATTCATTACTAGAGAAGAACCTACCCTGTTAAAAGATCAAATTCTTGAAAACTTTTTCATTATAAGGATTCCCAAAAATAGTATTTAAGGGGGATTTCTAGTCTCACTGATTTAATAAACATCACATAATTATATATATATATATATATATATTTATATTAAATTAATGACTTTTCATATTATGAAATATTTATCATCTCTTTTTTTTATTCCTTTTGTGTAAGCATGTTTCAAATGTTTTAGTTTTTTAATCCCTATTCCAACAACCAAATTCATTTTTTCAAGACACATTAACATATTAATCTTTATAAAACCAACAATTTTTTATTACTCACCAAAAAATAGAATCCAAAAATATTCATACATATCAAAATGAATCCTATGCATAAGGTATATGAACTCTTCATTTAAAGGAATAGTGAAATATGATATTGAAAATATCTATATGAGTAAGTATGGAGTGATAAATAGAAAACCCCATTAACTTTTCTAACAAGTAAGAAGCCTATATTCCAGTCAGGGGTCCAACACCAAGTCCCTCTACCTACGGGGAATATACCAAAGATAGAATCCAATTCATGGAAACTATAATATCTATAATAGAAAAACTCTATTGAATAAATATTTATAATCTCATAACTGAAAAAAGAGGGTAAGGTTGAAAAAAATAAATTTTAGAGTTTAACCTTCCATTTAATGCAAGGTTATGACTCCTATAAGTATTTTATTAATGAAACAAAAAAATACAGAATATTTAAATTTATTAAACAATATATTAAACCTAAATATCGAATGAATTTTGTTACATATTCTTTAATTTTTTTAATAAATGATGTAATCATTTGTGAACATTTCAATAGTTGATAATTATAAACATTTTTTAAATTACCAATAATATAAACATTTTTTATATACAATTAATTATGAACTCTTTCATATTTATATTATTTGGAATTAATATGATAATTCACGAGTTTTAAAAATGTTACAATGAAATTTATATTGTATAATTTTTTTATATAATCTATATATCATATATTTCTTAATTTTAAAATAACGTACAATTTATCCCTTCTTATTTATAAATAAAATGTTTTATTTCTAGATAACAAGTCATTCCCTATAATATGTTAAATAAATGTTTATATATTAACATTTAATATTTGAGATTAAAATATTATGTCAAAATTTATTTACTTAATTATGTTTAATTTATATTTAATTAATTAGTTTCCAAATTCCTTATAAACTAAAAATTCCCAAAATAACTATTATCATGATTTATATATTTTTTTAAACCATTAAAACCATTTAAATATTTTAAAACAAATATTAAAAATTTATATACACTCTTACATTGAATTCAAATTCCATGTAAGGGTATGCTCCCACTACCCTTATGCAGACTGTTTTCAAAACATTTAATCAATATAAAAATTTGCATAGCACATACTATGGAATGGTATAAAATCATTTACATTTATGTAAACCCTTTGCGTAAAGGTAAATAATGGATTACCCTCATCGGGGAACTCTCATGTAATGTTATGTTATAGATTTACTTTTAATTAACCCCACAACATAATGGTAAGCTTCAAACTACCTTTATAAAATCCTCTCTCTTAATGGTAAACATCATATTACCTTTACATAGGCTCGTAAAGTTGCACTTTTATAAAGGTATTCTTTCATATACCTTCATGAAATACTTTTTCAAGGATCCAAACATTCGTAAATATAATATCACCCTCTTTATCCCCATATATATAATGGAAACATTTTATCACCTTTATAAAAGTTATGTAAAGGTAACCCTATCTCCACAACATTTTACTATACACTCCTCTTTGTTTCCTGTGATGGGTTTCTAAAAAAGTGAGGATTCAAAATTGATTAATTCATTAAGAAACGAACTCTAATACCATTGAAATGTTTAATCTGATCATATAATTATCATCTATAGTGGAAAATAAAAAAATAAGAAGGTGATATTTCTATATGAAATAAAAACTTTAAAATTATAATAAATATACTTTGGAAAATGGGAACAAAAATAATTTATATCATCTTATGTCGATGGAGTATGATTAAAATAACTCAAAATGAGAAGTTGAGGTAAATCCTACTACATAAAAGGTTAAACACCTTTAATGTATCCAATTTGCATCACGATGATACATTATTAAAAAAGGCATTCAAGTGACTTCATTGAGAAAGATGCGATAACATTCAGGAAGAATAGAAATTCACTAGCTTTGCATGAAAATAATGACCACCATTCGTAAAATATCTTTATCCACAAAAAAAAGTCAATAGAATAGATTTTATCTCTTATATATCGAAATATTGATGATCTACCTTTGTAATGTAACTTGAATGTTATTATTGTTATGGGTTTCATCCATTGAAAAGATCAATAAATGAGAAAGGATTAATGAACCAACTCTTTGGGTGATAACTAATGAAAAAACATATGGAATAAAGTGGTAGTGTAATCTATTTAATTACATGAAACATTATAAAATATGTATAAAATAAATATTTAATAAAATATAAAAATATATGATAGAAATTAGACGTGCATAACATTCAATTATTTTATGAGAACTTTCAACATAAACATAGGTCAACATTAAATTATGTGATAATTTATGTTGAATTATTGACCTGCCTAAAAATATGGGATATCATAAGTGGTGACATTGAGTGATTCATTAGGGGTTTCAAATCATTTCATATTATATGGGATATCATGGTTGAGATAGTGCCATGTTGTGTGCTCTAAATAGAGCTTCACAACGTCAATGAGATATCACATCCTGTCCTAAGCAAGGATATACTAGGTGTAGATTGGTTAATATAATGTAGGTGGATAATGTAAACATTGATAACTAGATGCTTTTATAATCAATATTTTATCTTATAGATTATGATAGATAACCGAAGTGATATGTGACTAAATATATGAGTGATATAATAAAATATGATATCTCTAGAGAACTTAATTTTCATAAATTTTCTATTATGAATTTATTAAAATTATTTATGAACGATATAAAAAGGAATTTTTGAATAATTATTTAAATTTTTATTTTTTTATAAATAATGTAATTATAATATTTATATAATTAAATAAATATTTTTTATAATATATTTAATAAATAAATATTACTCAATAGTAAATGTTAATATTAAAATATATTTTGTATTCTATATAAAATGACATATAATTTTCATATAAATTGTCTATATGTAAATTATAAGTGAAATTTTAAAATTTTTCGAGATTACAAAATAATGAAAATATTTTGGGGTTTATATTTAATTTATGAAATTTTCATAATTAATTAATTTGAATAAGATCCTATTTAAAAAATTATTGAAACCATATCATAATGATTTATTGACATTTTATTTAATGGTTGGGGACGAAGCCTTATTTTATTATTAAAGCAAATCATAGACATATTTTTAACTCGGTAGAGGGAGACCCATTACATAGCTCGAAGGACCATTGGGCTCGTAGCCCATTACATAGCCCGTAGGCCCAACTTTTGGGCCCATATACCATTTCGTGAATAATGACCTGGTTGATACAGTACCTGCACAGTATCGTCGCTGCTACAGTTCCCTACCGCCACTACAATACCCGCCGATCTACAGTACAACCGCTGCTATAGTACCGCTACAGTACTACTATAGTAACATACACACAATGGTTTTTGAACCCCCATTTTTCATGTTGTCAAGGTTTATATAAAAATAAATATGTGATATTTTGAATACTTACATAATATATGAATTGTTCATAAATATAATGTTTATATTCTAGTTATCTCATATTTTATTTAAATAACATATATTGAATAATATGAATTCGGTTTTATAAGTAGTAAATATAAAGAGTTTATAATTATATTATTATTTAATATCCGTAATGTATATCTAAATTGTAAAGTGTTGATAATTATATTTTTTTAAGGATTGTTCATAATTGTTTACCTCAGCTTTAAATATATGATTTATTTAGTTATTTAAAATTTTCAATACTTTTCACGAATTTAATTTTTATTTTATGAATGGATATATTCCTTAGTTTAAATTATTAAACTGATTTATGAATTGTCATACATTCATCTATGGAGTTACCTGCTAGATAAGATAATTGATTTTGTTCTCTTCTAACATGACGTCATCTTATGAAGGGTTATGTGCATGAATTAAGTAGTTAATTATTATTTATATTGAAATTGGTTTCTAATTATGATTGAATTAAAGTTTCTTCTTTTTGAATTTTCCTTGAGTATAGGGGCTTTGGGATGCACTGATCACTCGACTGGAAGCTCATGCCTTGTTTAAAAAAGACAGGGATTGCTATTTGATTCTATAATGCTACACTTGGGTACTATTTATTTCTTGTGATTATAAGTTTTTACATTAAAGATTTTAATATACCTTATGCACATGATGAATATGGATATGTATAAATATAGTTGGATATTTATTTTTGTTAGTAAAAAAATCTATGATTTTAGTAAAGAGTTACACATTCATATGGGTTGAACATAATGATTCGGAAGAAGTAGTGGGATTCAAAAATAAATCATTACCATAATGCTTACATGTAAAGGTAATAAATGAGATAAGATAGTGATAATACCAAACAAAACATTAGTCAAAACCTTGATCATTCAACCTGTTAGGTTTTGCGAAACTAGCATGCCCCTAAAATATCTTATGTATAGAGAAACAAATTAAATAGATAACCCTAAAGTTGGGTATCATTTTTTTTGCTGTTTTATTTGGGTTACACATAATTATGAAACCTAACGTGATCTAATACTATAATAATGGTGTTGAGTTTATCAATTTTAATGTTTATAAAAAGAGTTATTTCGTCAACTATTCAAGATTCATATATAATATGATTGACATGAAGTCTTAACTAAATAACTAAGTTGTAAGAATAATTCCAAAGGAGACTCATTTATTATTGAAATATGGATCGGGTTACACTGATGGATACGACAAGTTTAAAAAGTGGTCATAATTTTAGTGGGAGTGTATTTAATATATTTTATATAACGAGTGTCAAACAAGACACTCCGTTGATAAAATATTATATTATAGATAAATAACATCATCATCATAATACCTAACCTTGTTACCATTCTTTAAAATAATAAGCATAATATAAGACACTACTTGGACTAGAAGAGAACTTCAAAATAATTCTTAAGAAATAAAAAAATTCTATGTATTTTTGTAATAACACTTCAAGGTAACAACTATTAAATTGTTCAATATGTTAATCTAGATGGTTATGAGATGAATAGAACAATTCACTTGAGGTATAAAAATTATTAGATGCATGAAATACTAAGTCACATTAGTATGATCTCTTATAAAACTTGTGATTGAGTTTTTAAATAACCTGTTTTGATGAAAAGTTTCAATAATTCATATTCTAGTTAATGAATTAATTATATTTAATTTTTTTAAATATTCAAACAATTTTAATGAGTTAAAGAAAATTTTAACCATTTTTCTCAATATTTGGAATTTAAATAAACTGGAACAATGATTCATTGGTTCTATTGTTTCATCTATATTGAAATTGAATAAAATTTGAAACAAAAATAAGAAAATTTATTTATAATGTTGAACTATGTTTCTTCTAACAGCCAATTTTGATCATTTAAATATATGGAAATGATTTAGATAGTACAATTTTTCTATATGATTGTATTATTTGGGATACCTAAAAGAGTTTGGTATATTCCATAGAGTGTTCATGTTACGTATTAGTGTTATAAAAATCATTTTTTTTAATTTTAAGAGTATATTATTTGAAATTTTTGTTTTAGAAGTGTCATAAATATATAATAGTTCAAAATATAGGTATGAATTGATGAATATTTTAGTTTGCGTTCAATTATTGAAGAAAAGTGTTGCTAAATTATGGATTTACATAAAAATGATTTTAGCAACCCCAAATCTAGGGAGAGGATGTGTATTTTAATTTTATTTCTCTAATATGATAAGGGGAGTTATTTTTCAAAAAATATTTAAGGAAAATATTATATAGTGAATTTAATAAACAAGGTCAATAAATCATTGTACTTTTTACCATGTAAGAAAATAAGATGGAAATAAAAGTAGTTTTATTGAAGGTAATATATTTTATCCAATATATTTGTTAAAATATTTGAAGTTTAATCCTAGAACCCACCAATGGTATATTTTAATGAATTATATTCTTTACAGAATAGTGATATAAACACATTGAATACCATATATGATATAAATAAAAACATAATTTTTTTTAATATTTCTACTTAAAGAAATATGTATTATTTCCCTACATAAAAGTGTTTGTGTATCTTAAAATGATATTATGGAGAGATGGTAGTGTCTACGAGATTAATAATTTTTTCACTTTAATATGTTAAAAATTTAACATGTAAATGATTTCACTAGTCAAAATACAATTTGTATACTAGTTAACATCCTAAAAGGTTTATGGTATATTAGTAAAATATTAATGTAAAAATTTAAATTAGTAATAAATTTATTTTAATGAGTTTTTTGGGATGAAACAGTTTTAAGAGAGATGATATCAATAAACATAAAAAGATATATAGTATACAATAGATGTTATTATATTAGTAACATTAAATATTTTAAAGTAATGTAGTTTGAATAACTTTTCAATGATTTTAACATTAGGAATATGATTTATAAGAATTGAAATTATTCAAAATGGATTTATTCATAGACGTTTCTCATAAAAGATCATGGTTGGAGGTTTTTTATTTGATGGAAATTGTGAGATGTGAAAATAATTACATAAATATATATTTTGTTTGACAGAACACTATGAGTTTAAAAAAATATATGTCTGATTTAGTTTTCCAACATTTGTGATCTGATAAGATAAGTGTGTATATTTGTTTTATTGAAAATTCTTCCCAAAGTATAATAATATAAATGTATAATATCATACAGAAATAAATATCGACTTCATCATTCATTCACATTATATGTGTAACAACTAGGCCACACAAGCACCCCAGTTACCCAATAGACACTTATTTTATGCTTCCATGGTCCAAACGACATGCCCGAATGGGTCATCAGACAAATAAACAACCCAAAAGGCCAAAAAATGATCATTACTATGTTATCTATCCTTACCCTCATACAATGAGGGAAACCTTTTTAGAGGTCAACCATCTTGGTCACTATTTTTGGCTAAACCTCATTAAAAATACACTTCTAATTTGGAAGGATCCTGAAAATAATTTTTCACCATATTTATATGAATTGCAATAATTAACCTTTTAACCTTGTAAATTTTTTTAGTGATAGATTCACCCATTCTTTACAACACAACGATCTTGTTGTGGACCATACATCATAACCCAGGCAGTGCCACGAAACTTTTAGCTAGGTTCTTTCACTAATATCGATGCAACAACTAGACACTTCAAACTCCCAATTTTCCTAAAAGACATGTGTTTTTATATCCCTAGGGCTCACATATATGCCCAAATGATTAAAAATACTAATGAATATTCCCAAAGTCTTAAACATGTTATTTATGGTGTGATTTCTCCTCATTCAAACACAACCGGGGAAACTTCCAGGGAGGTCACCCATCCTAATCAATAATCTATGCCAAACCATTTTAATTGTGGAGTTACAATCACGTATGATCCTCAAATAAATGTTTTTCTTTGTTGACATGGGTAGTAGAATTTCTCCTTTTACCCCTTTAACATCCTAGGGTATTAAAAGATGTATATATTATATTAAGGGAAATGATAATTGACCTATCAAAGTAAAACTTTTAGTTATCTATAACTAATGTTCAACATGTGGTATTATATATTATGATAAATTTTAAAGGATAGACTGAGTAATATTATTTTATTGAGATTTGGAATATTTTTATGAGGAACGAGTTAGGATTTTTGTTCTAGATAATCATTAAAGTTTAGTATAAATAATTCTATAATCTATGTATTTTGTATACTAGGGGTGGAAGTTTTGTATATTTATTTCCCAATTCCCATGGTTGGTGAGGTACCTAGTATTATAACCTTAATACCATTATACCTTTCTTACGCAATCCTTAAATCTTAGTTAATTGGGGGGGGGGGTTGGGTATGTTACTAAAAATGTCACCAGTTGGTGATTAACCAAAATGGTATTTTTCATATCATAGATGAGTATGATATTTGGTACCTCAATTAAGATTGATGGAAGAAGATTAAAATGATACCTAGAGAATAAATATTAAGTGATTATATACTGGGAAAATGCTAGGTTGTGTGATCATCCCCAAGGTATAATTCCATGTGATTTATTCATCAACATGGTAAGTCTATACCTAGAGAATTAAGAATATAAGAGTAGATATATGAAATTCACATACATTGTGCCTTGTATTTAATTGAAGTATTGGGAAAAAGGGATAATATGAAAATTCATTATTTCATCCATTACACCTGATAGAAACATGTATTTATCGACATGTGTTTGATGGGGATCATTCTAGATCCCTTTGTAACTTGTGTAGTATTGACACTTTTCAGTATGTTGATCTTTGGTTATATTTAAGAATGTAAAAATTCATAGAAGTTTTCAATTCTCTAATGTCCCATGCTGTTAAAATTTTTAATTTATTGAATGGGTATTGAGTTTACTCAACTATATAATCTAAAATTGTTTTATAATTTTCATCTATAATGTGTTTTTATGGTTATTCATTAGGTATTTCATATAATGTGATACATTGTAATGTTGATAACAGTTTTCCAAAAGTAGTTGGAAGATATTCAAAAAAAATTATATATGATTTCACATGTTATTGTATATGATACCAAATATGGTGAAATAATAATAATAATATGATTTTTTAGTTAAATTAGGTTATTCTATTAATTCATTATGCATGTGATGAATTTGTCCCTATCATATGTGATGATATGGGTATATTTTATGGAATAAAATAAAGATTTCATTCCACTACCTTAACTAATCATACCTTATGATAAGGATAAATCATATGAATTTGTTATAATTATAATCATATAGTGTGATTCACTTTAAAATCCTTTTTTATATTTAAAAAAATTATAATTGTTTTCTTTTGGGAATTCTACAATATTATTTATCATTATTCTAAATGTTTCATTTGATAAAATTCATGAGAGGTTCATTGAATTAATATGATGAAGGCATTAATAGCTAAATAATTAACTCATATATTATGTAACATAGGAGTTAATACATGAACACTCAAGAAATTTCAAAGGTAAATATAAAGGATCCAAAACTATTTTGATGGATGTGTTTGAGTGTTCTATTTACCCTACTGATACTCCCAAACTTGAGTGTTATCTTCTTCTTTTTATAGTATGTGTGGTAGTAGCTTATTGTAGAGAGAGGGGGTGTCATTACCATATGATGGGTGATTCTATCCACTCAATGATAGAGGAATTCACTTAAATTCCTCAAAGAGATATTGATCCAACCATTATAAAAAATGTAGCAACTGATGCTAATTATTGGAAGGTACATGTCATTTCTTCATTTTTTATACTTGGTAGATTTTGGGAATATAGGTTTTTTGTTTTTCATACTTTATTTATTGAGTTTATATCGATACATATAATCTAGATATAACATACACAAAAAATAAATTTATTTTTTATCATATAAATTATGATTCAATTTTTGAGGTACACATTAAATTAATATGAGAAAATAACTAATAAAAGAATACCTAAATAATATCAGATACATTCCATCATGGGATAAGGAATGGTGTTGGGGGCATGGTGTTAGAGACTGGGTTGTTGAGGTGTGATGATCATGGGTATTTTATAGACCTTTGGTAGTGAAAATGAGCTGGATTCATTACTATAGTGTTTTGGAGTCATAGTTGATGATCTTCGTGGCACCAATGAGGGGGATGTGTAGCAAGAGAAGGTAAAATGCCAGTGGTACGACTAGAGTATAATAAAATATAATAGATTTTGTAAATGAAGGGGATTAAGATTTAATGATGATATATGATTAATGGGAGTGAGGAAATAAATATTTTTTTGGAGGGGGAAGTCATAAAAGATAATAATGAAGACTCCCAATTGTAGTTAACCAGTTTGACCCTCTTAATTTTATCTAAATTATTCTAGTATAATAAGAGTCACATACATCTTATGATTTTGACATTAAATAATTTGAATCAAATGAGGAAGAACTAAATCAATTTATTTCAATGAACCGTGAATGGATATACCAATCTATACAAGTATAATCAAGTGAAAGTACCATGCTAAAATAATATAGGAACGTTTAGTTTATTTTGTAAAATTGTGTTGATTAAATTACTAAAACATATTATATTAATCATCATAAAAATATCATTATCATCAAACATACTATAATTTAAACAATTATTTTTTCAATAAATCATAATATGAACTGAATAATAATATATTTATGAGTATCCAAAGAAAATGAAATGAAACTTGAAATTAAAATAATTTTTTTTCTAACTGATCCGATAAAGAATTTTAATAGATGTTGAAAAGTATCAATGAAATTAGTTAATTAACTAATATAAAAAACACGAATCAAAACAATCACTGATCCATAATATGAGATAAAAAATCATTGAGTGATATGATTCTATATCGAGACATGATTAATAATAAACTATAGACCAAATATATTGATTATGAGGCTCATTCTCCATAGCTTGTTCTAAACTCTATGAGAATTTACACATGAAGAGATTTTTTTTCAATAAATAAAATTAAAAAATTGATCACATAAAGAATATATTGTTTTTATATACTCATAATATATGAGTAGTGGTTGGAATTTATAAGTGAGTGAATGGTTTTTATGTTGCTTTTATTATTTTTGCAATGGTGGTGGCAATTGATGTTATTGTTGGTGATGAATAGAAAATATAGGTTTAGTAAAATTTCTCACATACTAGTTTCAATAAAAGATTCCATTAGAGGGAAACTATTTAGTTGATTGATCTACATAAATAATGTGGCCTATGTGTAATTTTTGGTAGGGTGTGCGTTGAGGTAAACTTGCAGGGCTGGGCATTAGGCGGAAACATTGAGTAATAGGGATAGAAGGGTGTGTTT
Organism: Viscum album; assembly: GCA_963277665.1. NCBI lineage: Eukaryota > Viridiplantae > Streptophyta > Magnoliopsida > Santalales > Viscaceae > Viscum > Viscum album. The sequence continues at coordinate 1,538,046,246 of OY728135.1, read as the reverse complement.
TTGAGTAGGGGTGAGGTAGTGGTGGAGGGGTTGGGAGGTGGTAGGTTTAATAAATCACGTGTGGGATTTAGGGGGTTGAAAAAAGAGATTACATTTTTAATGGGGAGTTTTCCTTTTTTGGTCACAATAGATATTATTGGTGAATGATCTTGACTGTCTCCCTTTTCAGTCCTCTGCTAATACCCATTTTTTAGTATAAAACCAATTAAAATCACCATCCATGGAAATGAAAACATTCATATAATATAATTTTAATTATTTTTATAACTTATAATAATATTTCATCAATTTTATAGAAATTTAGTAATAGTTCACTCATAAAAACATATGAGAAAAATCAGTTGATTTAATAATTAGTGAATTTCAAATTAATTTCTAAAGTGAGTCATTAAAAACATCATTATGAGAATATAATAGAAAATAATTAATTAAGGGAAAAAATCCATCATTTTGGATCCTATAATTAAATATTTATATAATTTTTAGTATTCACATCATAATTCTACAAAACAATTTATCAAAATTTGAAGTTGGTAATACCATTTACATGACTCAACCCTAATAAGAACCCTCTCTACATTAGCGGGGGAATGGAGTATGATACATGAAACCCACCTATTCTTATTAATGGGTTATATAAATTCATCGATGACATAAATCCTATAAATTAGATTTATTTCCTTCTAAATAAACCCTTTAAAAGATGTGATGGAAATTTAAAACCACAAAACCATGATCAATATAGAATCAACAGGAAACTATTATCATAAAAATATACCATGTTTAAAATAAATAAATCATGTAAATGTAATAAAACTACTTTTTAAGGAAAAAAGTAACGCACAACACTGAAGAAGCCCAAATTAGAGGAATACATTAGTGGTACATGAAAAAAATCCCCAAACATTAAGCTCATGTCACCAACCATGATCCCCAGGATAACATCACCCCAAAATTCCACCAATAAGATATTATTTCCTTATATAAAAATGAATGGATTGGTATATCCACAAACTCTATATTCCATCATTATATGAAAAAAATCCACGTCAATATAATGTATATATAATAATCAAGAAGTAAAATCATAATACTTTTCTTCTCCCTAACGAAAACCTCCAATGGTATTATAAGTTAAATTTTATCTAATGAAATATCATATCCTCAAACCTCCTATGATATTAAACATGAATATAGCCCATTAAAAATATCAATAAATTATCATTCATATTCATTTATCAAATATGTATTCTGTTCCCATGATCACCACAAGTATCACTCACCAAATAACAATGTATAAGTAATATAAATCTAACCATACAATATTGAATTACCCCTAAAAACTGATTCCCACTACTTATATCCATGTATTCCTCCTATACTTAGGGTCACATTACAATAATAATCACTACACATTTTTTTCCACGAGTATTTTGAATCCATACACTTATCACATCAATTTTTCCACACGAAAACTGAATCAATATCCAATCTAAACTGATATGTGGGGGGTGATGGATTATATATTAAGTTGGAAATTTATTTTCCCATGAAAACTGAATATTGATTCATATATGATATGACACCATGAGGTGGTTGAACACCTAGGTGAAAGTATAACCATCACTAAATTAAACTTAAAATTTAGTAAATAATATATTTCACAATAGTACCCATTATGATTTAGTAACCGTTTTAGAGCAGTTTAAATGAATATCCAACAAACCATGTCACCTTGTTTACATGAACACCTAATAAACCAAGCTAACTAGTTCCCATGACTATATGATCATTCACAACAACTATTCCACATAACTATCCCATGACAATATTAACTATTCCTCAAAGCTATCTAATAATCCTGGTCAAACAATGTACATAGATTCCTAATAATTAGTTTAATGATTTTTTTATCTTCATCATATTGAGTATCATGATGAATAAAACTCTCAAGTCAACACCCTACAATCTAGTGTAATTACTCTTACCTATATACCTGAAGGGTACTAAATTTGATTCTTCTAATATCTCAAATTCACCTCCAAATAACCAGAGGAAAGAATAACCTATGAGGGAATAATAATACATATATGGGAAATTGTTTTACTTCTTTTATTAATATATAATTTTTATTAAATATTTGGAGTGATATTTAGAGTCCTAGATTTCAAAATATGTGTAACCCACTAACTATTCAACATATATAAAATATAAGACAACTCTAAAAACTTGGATGGAATATGAACAAAAATAAACTAATATACATCACCAAAAAACATCAAAAAAATATAAAAAATATATAATAACCCAAAAAAGATATATATAGTGTTAGGAGAAATAAAAAGATACTAAGTAAATAGAAAAGGAGGGCCCAAAAACGAAAAACCATTCAGATAAGGGCTAAGGATAGCCAATAACAAACCATCTTAAATAGACCACTAGAAGCTAAAAAAGATCCTTATAGGCTCTACACTCTAGGATCTATAAAATCTCATTCTATAATTCATTACATTTCCTTTGATTATATATAATAGTTTTAACCTATACCCTAAATTCGAACATTCTTAGTCTATGTCTATAGTATATATAGCAGTTGGTCACCACCCCACCCTTATTTACCTTAATCTTATGTCTGTGAAAATTATGTATAAAGTTATTGTGTAAGAAAAAAATTAAACATGTAATATTATAGACATCAACATGGATATTAATTATAATAACTTCCTTTACAAGGAAGATCTCAACCATCTTTAACTACTTCAGGACTAGCTAAAATTAGATGGAATAAGGAATTGATTTTATTAGAGTATAAATTCTTATACTATAAGAAAGTAAACCATGTATACTTATCATGGTAAATCTTATATCCCATCCCTTCTTGAGCAGGGATTGGGTATAAAAAATCAGGGGTTCAGGTGCCCTTCCTATTCCATCAATATATTCATCAACATTATGAGAACATATTCATATTTTTTATAACATCAAAAACATATTTTACACATTTTCAATAATCATATAATAACAGATATAACATGTAAATATTTTTAAATATAAACCAAAATGTAATATTTTAATGTTATTTATTAATATAACACTTACTTCATGAATAACTAAAACGTTAAAATTAATGCTAAATAATAAAATATATTTATCATATCTATATAATATTTTAATTAACATCAATAAAACATATGGAATTATTAAAAATTAAAAAAACCAGTAATCCTAGAATTCAATACAACTAAGAATGATTGTATGAAAAATATAGATTTTTGTAACTAAAACCTTGTTTTAACCTTTATGAAACAATTTATTAAAATTATATTAGTTAAAAACACTTCATTTTAAATAAATTCATTCACTCCAATACCATTATTAGACAAATTATTTATGAATATGAAATCAAGGGGGGTTAAACTACTAAAACCAATGTTGAAATTTTCATCGAGTTATAGAGGAAGAAGATATTTCACCACTAAAATGATTGAACCCACATATTCTATGATATTCCCAGGTCTATAATGTCTGATAAAAGATGAAGAAAGTCCAAAAAGTTAAAAATAAATAAATTTTCTTCACATAGGATGGAATCCCATAGTAGCAAGATAGAAATAAATATGAAGGAATTGATGTGTTTCACATGTTCTAGATTATAATAATATATATTTAATCTTGTTTACTCAAATAAATTAAAGTGAAGAGGATATTATAGGAAGTCCTTAGTGAATACTAATCGATGATGATCTCCCACAAACAATCGGAAGTAGCATGGATATAATATAACACCCCAATTTTTTATGAATTATTATTTTTGAATAAATTTAATTTCCTTGATATCATTAATTACACACAAAACCATGTTAATCATTCACTACATGCAACAATGGTATACCTTGATTTATATATGACATTGTGTTTTAACAAAACCACGATATATTATTAATATAGTTATTTAAACATGAATGTTATAAACATGATGTTAAATTTAGTGATATGAATAACTATAAATAATTTTTAAATATTAATATAGTGGTTTTATTTAAAGTAATCTTATTGATAAAAAAGTACTTAATTTTTGGTAATTTCATTATATATTTAAAACAATACTAATTTTTAAAAAATATTTTTTATTTATTTTTTCAAACATTATTAAATTTTTTTATAGTTATAGTAAACTAATTTGATAAAATAATAATATGTTTTTAAATTATCATGTAATAACTATATGAGGGTTAGTATTTAGAATTTTTCTAAAAATTTTCATTTATCGGTGAATAGTTAAAAATACAGAATTCTGATTGAAAACATCTTTTTTGTTTAGATTATTTATAATTTTAGATTATATTTTAATTTTATTTAATAAAAATTACTTAAATTATATATATATTAATCCAATTTAGGTAAATTTAATCAATTTTATATCGATGTTTTATTTAAAAACATTTCAAACATTGAAACTTTTTTCTCTTTTAAAACCTACCTTCCCATCACATTTACAGGATTAATTTCAAATTGAAGTTTTCCAATTATGTGATTACAATTTGGGGAAATTGATTCATATATTTTTAAATATTATAATTTATATTATCTAAGGTGGCCATATTAATTTTTTTACAAAATTAATAGTGAAAATTATAAAATTTGTTTACTATTGATAAAGTGAAAATGGGTTTAGTGGTGGGTATTATGTTAAATATATAACTATTAAAAAGAACCAAAAAATTATAAAAAAACCATTTTATGGATATAGTTATTACACATATTATCTTGGACCAAGAATGGTCCATTATTAGAGCCTTGCACCATGATAATAGTAGGTGTAATTCCTTCTTTCAAACAATTACAAGTGTGTCGCTCAACTCACATATAAAAGGACACCTCTTATCCTACCATATTCACATCTTCAAACCCTGATAGTTCAGAAACCACCTAAAAACATACCTTACCAACATCCATCCCACCATCATATATGTCTTAGTTTGGCTGTAAATCCAACATGGGAAGGATTTTGGTGAAAACCTAAGGAGGATACCCAATGTAGAGCTAAAGTTCATCAAAAAGAATTTTTGTTTTATTTATACTTATATCACCTTAAATTATTTTTATATAATGTTGATATAATAAACTATGTATTTTCTATATATAATTATGTTTTTATTTTATGTCAATGACCTACAATGACCTCCAATTCCAACAAATGATTTATACAATCTTTATTCATGTGTATGGTGGAATACCTCATCACGAATCGATTTCATTAATCTATCCCTTAATAAATATAAAGGATAGAAATAATAAGGGATTTTATTAATTATATATCATTTTTATGATACTGTTATAGTTTTGGAATTTTTATGTCACATATACCTTAATACTCAAATTTTTTTTGGGATTTTTACAATGTTGACAGTGTATACGGTGGACTACCGCCTTGTGAGGTGATGTGATTAAATTAATCATTACATGAATGGAATGAAAGATAGCATCAATAAAAATATTCAATATATATGTCATGAAAATTATTCTTTATTTGTAATGTAACATTTAACTTTCTTTTTTTAGTTTGACAAGAAAATGGAAACAACATTCATTCATATGAATAACCTGCCATCTCCATGAATGATGCAATTCATTTTCTGTCCCAAAATTTAAAAGATTACAATAAATATATATATAACGAATATATATGATATTTATGTCAGGGTCAATTTTTTTAATTAAAAAATGATCAAATTTAGATAACAAAATTAAAAAAATCAAGAAACATAAGAGAAACAAAGCGGTTATTACCTGAAAGATAAATTTAACATGGAATTGATAATAAAGAGGTAATAAAAGGCCATATGAAAATGATATATGGTATTATATATATAAATTGTATTCTTTAATATATTGATAATAAAAATATATTTATTACAAAATAGTTTTTAAGGTTTATGATAAAAGTGATGACTTAATGTAATGGATTTTGTTTTCTCAATTTTCCTTTTTCGAGAGGTACATTATGTTATGCACCAATATTCTCCAACAGGTGTATATAAAACACCTTTGACATATAATATAATGAATTTATTTATCATTAATGTGTTTTACATTCAATTTTATGTTATTACTTCATGGGTCTTGTGATTCAATGTCACCAAAGTGGTAATGTATTTATGTTTAAATCTCATCGTTAATCGGGATTATTTATGATTAAGATTTCGATTATAAATTATTTCGATCCCTCTAACATGAAACACATGAATTTTATTTTATTCTTGTCATTCATGATAATTTAAAGTAAATCTACCATTTTACCACTCTTAAGTACTTTAAATAGTTGATTAAATATTTTTTAAAAAGCTCATAATTTATTTCTCCCTTCAATTAAAAATACATTTTATTCTAAAACCTTGTTTTCTAAAAATATTTTAAAAAATGTTTTATTATTCCCATATGATTATTATAAATGAAATTTTTACCTATTTTTTACTTTTTACAATTTTTTTTGAAGTTAATCTTCATTTCCTTTTCAAAACAATTCCCATTTTGATTTTACTGGAAATGTGAATGGAAGATTTGATTTAATGTTCATGTCATGAATGAAACATATCTTCACCATGAAAATTATTTGATTTTAATATTTGTTTATAATAATTCATTTTTATTTTCATGTAAAAATAGTTTCAATTTTTTTAGGTTTAAAAAGTTATATTTCATAGTGGAATGAATATTTTTCTCAGGAAAAATTTCAAATGATCATTCAAAATAATTTTTCGTCTATGATGACATCTTTTGATGTAACCTATGCATTAATAGGGATATGATCCAAGGATATAATTATTATTCTTTTTGTAAATTGTATATATTTATAATTAAAAGATGTTTATGAGACCTATTTCTCTTCCATTGGTTATACCATGATAAAATTATTTTGAAACCATATTCTTTTTCCATTGATTATGATATATTGAAATGATGAAATGATTATGAAATCTATATATTTTACATAGTGTATTATATGTTGAAAAAGTTAATAAAACCCATTTTATTTCATGGGTAATGATATAGTTGATCTATTATGATCCTATAGAACTTATAAATGTATTTTTTATTATAATATGGGTAATACCTATATCTCCCTCTAATGCATTGGTTAAAGATTTATACCGCATTATATAAATGTAATTATTATAGGGAGTGAACCCAATCCAATAAAAGATTTTGTCTTTTATGATGGACATGGGAGTGAACCTGGACTACAATGATGGTTTTGGGAATTAATCCACTTTATTATGATATCCTTGGTAGTGAACCTTGACTACAATGGAAATTATTTTTTAAGCTTATGTGTATACCATAGATCTCTGTTTTATTGAAATTTTTTTCTCTCATAACTTATTTTGTTTGATTCTCTTATGATTAATGTGTTACATTCCTTTTTGGATAATAATAGTGGATGTTGGTTTGGAATAAGTGAATTTAGTGGTAATAATTTAGAAAAGGGTGCATTGACCTAGACATGATCATCACTTGGTGTATGACAATTGGCCTTGTTGCATACCCAGTTTGACACTCCATGGGGATATGATTTGGAAGTTCAAAAGTTCTTTTATAAACCATCCTAAATGATTTTAGATTACTGTTAATGACTTACTATAAACCCAGGGTGTCATAGAATAAACAATGTGTCTTCATTTAGACACCCTATAGGTGATTTCTCATGACTATGTGGTTCCCCATCGTTATTATTGTTTCTTACACTATGTTTTCTGGATTTAGTCAATGGCTAGAACGTAGAGGAACTATGTTAATACCGAGTGATTATACAATGAAATGATTAGACTCCCAACAATCCAAAAATTATGGGATTTATACCGAATCATATAATATCTAGGTTGACATAAATTTTTAAAGATATGAGTCATGATGTACATCCAAATGAACAAAGGGTAGATAAACATTCAATTGAGTCATTCATGAGGAAATGTACAAATTATTTTAGGGGATCTTCTGATATTCTAGTTTCCAAATAACGGATTAGCACCAATGAAAGGATATTTTCCATTATCTACTGTTTAGAACATGAGAAATTTAATTTTGATGTCTACCATTTGGAAGGTTTGGAGGGTCAATGGTGTATTATTATTAGGAATACAAAGATACATAATGAAACTAACTCCATATTTTGGGATGAGGTCAATAAATTATTTATCTCTAAGAAATTTCCTTGTATTATTTTTTATGAAGATAGTGAAGGTGTTTATAGATCTATAGAAAAAGGATGATGAATCTATTGGTACCTATAATGAAAATTCTAATAGGCTATTGAGTTTTGATTTTGGTATTATCATACAACTTGGAAGTAAGGTTGATTAATTATTCAATGTATTAAAAAAAGTCACTGAAGGGTGTTAGACATAAGATAAATCAATAAATATGAATAGATTTTGTGATGTGATATCTAGGTGGAAATTTGGGTCAGAGTGACATATAAATCTCATAGTTTTTACAAGTGAAGAAAAATGGAATTCAAAGGAAAATACAAGAACCATGGAGAGAAAAAAATGTGATTTATATTATGCTCAATGTTTGGGAAGAAGCACAGAGAAAATTGACTTAAGGGGACTAGTAAATGTTTTAAGTGAGTAAGGGAAGGTCGTAGGGAAATTAATCACTAAATTTTTAGGAATAAAATATCTTATAATGTTAATAGATAGATAAATACATAGAATTCACCACCCACACTCAAGTATCTCAAATGAAAGGAGTGTTGGAACTATGCTAACTAGTTCCCAAACATGATGGTTAGTGATGATGATTGAAATCTGTATCTTCTTAAGCCTAGTAGAAAAAGGAAATATTATTTGATCACTATTTATAATTAGTGGTGAAATAATAACATTATCAAAGGTACACATACCAATATTTATATAATTTATAATGTATTATTTTACTCTAGATCTACTAATCCATTCATATCTTAATGTTTTTATGGGTGTCAAGATTCCACCCATACGATTAGATATAGAATTAGAAGTGAACATCCTTAATGTTATAATGATCACAACTCATGTATATGATTCCTATCCTATTGGAAATGGTGGGAATTTACTTCATGAAATTTTTTTGTTCCTATTTTGGTTGAATTTGATGTTATCATTGGAATTTACAATCCTTATCTACGTAAATACAACATCAATTTTTATGGAAGGGAAGTACAAATTTATATTACAAAACATAACATAATCATTGATAAATGAGATGATAGGTAAAAACATTAACATGCATTAAATGTCTCTTAATTACCATTAAAAAGGGCTGTTTACCTCAAATGTTTGGGAAGAAGCATTACATAAATGATATAGCTATTATGCGAGAATATGTCAATGTGTTATAGAAATATTTTCCTTAATTCGACCAAAATATGATATTTAATTATCAATAAAACACATACCTGGTTCTATACCAATTTCATTGACTCCCTATAGAATGACCTAGATTGATTTTCATGACTTAAAAAATAAAATATAGGAAAACATTGCCAATGGATTCATTCAGACATGTGTGTCACCTTGTGGTGTACCTGTTATTTTTTTAAAAGAAATAAGTATCAATCAGACTCATTATTGATTATTTGTAGCTAACAAGATCTAAATAAATTATAAGAATCCTATTCCCCATATCGATGACCTGTTGGATCTATTATGTGGAGCTCAATACTTTCCCATGATTGATATCTATTTTAGATATTAATGTGGATATACACACGAAAAAATTTCTTAAAAGGTTTGTAAAATATAAATATATTTTGAATTAATATGGTATTACTAATTCCCCAATTATGATAACTGATTTAATGAAAATAGTCTTTAGATATTACGTTGATCTTTTTGTGGAAGTATTTATATATGATATTATTTCGTATTGAAAGAGTAATATAGAGCATCAATACCACTTAATAATTTAACTAAATATCATAATAAAGGATAAAAAATATGAAAAATTTAATAAGTGTAAATTTTGGCCACAAAAGTTTCCTTTTTGGGTCATATAATCTCAAGTGAGCATATATAAGCACACCAATCAAAGACGGAGGCTATTGAATATTGGCCAAAACCATCCATGGTGACTGAGATCCATAGTTTTCTGGGTTTATTTGGATATTATTGATGGTTTTTGGATAATTTCTCATGAATATATAATCCTCTAACCAAGTTAAATTTTAAGAGAATCAGGCTCCTATTGATAGAATAATGGGAAGAAAATTTCAAGGAACTGAAGAGAATATTAGTCAATGCACCTATGATTACATTAACTTGTAGTGGAAAATGGTTTGTAATCTATAGGGATCTATCCATGAAATTATTTGGGTTTTTTAGATAGAATGATATAGTATAGATTATACCTCATGAAAATTGAAGATTCATGAGAAAAATTATCAAACTTGTGATTTTTATTTTGTTGTCATAAATTTGCAATAAAAATATGGAATAAGTATCATTATATAGAAAATTGATATATATATATATATATCCCAATGGTAAAATTTTAAAGAATATATTCACATTTAAGGAGTTGAATATGAACCATAGAAGATGTATAGAGATAATTAAAGATTATGAATTCTCAATAAAGTACCACCCTTGGAAAACAAATAAGGTGTCCAATTCTTTTAGTCATAAGGATCATGCTAGCTTATCCATGATGAGGGTTACAAAATATTCTATATTTATGCTTTGGTAATGGATTGAGATTTAAATCCTAAAATAAGGAGAAAAATCATATCATTCTCAATTGAATGTTGAACCATCTAACTAGATGAAGATTAAAGAGGTGCAGAAGAAATATTTAGAGCTATAAAATAAGGATGTAAATGTTATTGAGTTAACATTTATCATTATGGAATGATAAGGTTGATAAACTATATATTTGTTTCATCTATACTAGATTTAAATGAGTTGTTAAAGGAAGCTCGTTGTTATTAATTATCTATTCATTTAGTAAGTATGAATATTTATATATATATTATTGTGTATTTTAATCTAGATGGCATGAATATAGATATTGTAGAGTTCATATCTCAGTGATTGGTATGTCAGCAATTTAAGGAAGAATGAAAAATGTATAATGGTATGTTACATCCAGGACCATACCTGAATGGAAATGGGAAAACATAACCATGGATTTTGTTATTGGACTCAAGAAAAACTACTAATGGGAATAATTATATATGGGTTTTAGTCGATTGAACTAATATGTAATCAGACTTCATTTATATTATAGAAGACTTCAAACACTATAGGTTATTTAGAGATCTTGTTCTATGGATTTCAATGGTTTCCAGGACTAACATCATCCTCTAGATGAGTTTTCTTACAACAATATCTTTCACTCAAGAATTATTATGGATCCTTGTGAATACCTCTTTGGAAATAAATGTTTCACCCTAATGAACTTGAATGAAGTTGTAGATATATATCTATTTAGACATAATCTGTCTAATGAAATGGTAGACAATTTTAAAACCATTCAACCAAACATATAGAAATATCAGAGTAATAAATAATTTATTCTAACAATTTCCTACATGATCTAGAATTATATGTTAGTGAGAAGGTGTTTCTAAAAAACATTATTTGAAGAAGGTTTTGAGATTTAGGAAAAAATGTAAACTGATCCCTAGATATATTTGTAACATTGAAATTAATGATTATATAAAGATTATAGATTATTTATTGGTGCTTCTAACAAACCTTTCTCAACTAAATAATATGTTCCATGTATCTCTTTTGATTAAGTATATACCTAACCCATCAGTTGTACTAAACTAATATGTCCTACCACTGTAGTAAGATATTCATTTTGAGGAACAACTGATGGAGATTCTAGATTATAAAGAGAAATCTCTATGAAACAAGACCACAAACCTCATTAAAAGTATTTGGATAAACCACTAGTTTGAGGAAGCTATGTGGGAACTTGAGGATATGATGAGGTAGAAATATTCTCTTTTATTTATATCAATGTGATGAATTTTAATGGAGAAATTCATTTTAAGGGGTGGTAGAATATACTACAATTAGTTTTTATGAATTATTCTATTCCAATAAATTAAATTTATTTGATAGTTTGTGTTAAATGAAACACCAAGTTAAGCTTACACGACACACAACATTGGGGTATCTTACATTACACATGAAACCGATTTTTAACAAAATCATGATATGTTATTAATATAGTTATTTAAAAATGACCATTATAACATAGTAATTAAACATATTGATTTGAAAAGTTATAACTACTTTTAAAATATTAAATATAATGGGTTTATATAAAATACTAATATTTATAAAAAAATTACACAATTTTTGATAAATTTGTTATATATTTGTAAAATACTATTTTCTAACAAAAAAATATTTTTATTTCATTTTTTGAAAATTAAAAAAATTAAATTTTTAAACATGTAGAATTTTTCATGAAAAATAAAATTCATTTTTAATCATCATGTCAAAATTATATTTGGGGGATTTCTTAGGAATTTTGTGAAAAGTTTTATTTTTTGTTGAATATGGAAATATACTAAATTTTAAATGAAAATGGTATTTTTGTTTTAATTATTTATAATGTGAAATTATATATAAAATTTTTATTAAAGTAACAATATTTCAATTATATAAATATTAATCCAATATAGTTCAATGAAATTAATTTTATATTTATTTGTTATATTATAACATTTAATTATTTTGAACCTTTTTCTCTTTAAAACCAGATATCCCGTCATGTCTAAAAGATTAATTTTAAAATAAAAATTTCTCACTTTTTATGAATGGATTTTTAAAAAATGGAATCTCTATTTTGAATAGTAAAAATTTATATTATCTAATATGTGAAAATAAATTTTTACCAAAATGAATAGTAAAAAAATTTATTTAATGTGGATATGGTAAAAATGAGTTTACGGGGGGGGGGGGGGGGGTTAAATAAAATGATGAGGGTTAAAATCAATAGAACAATTATCAAAAAATTAATTTATGGGAATATATTAAACTTGTATATTATAGGATCTATAATGGTCTATTATTGGACCCTCATGACACTATAAAATATAGGAGAAATTCTTTTTTTTAAATTACAGGTGTTCCAAACACATCACTTATAAAAGTAATAACCTTAGACACTACTCTTCAAACCTTGAATCCATTTTTTTAGTCAATAAATGACTTAATAACTCCCCAAAATCCCACTCATCATATAATCCATAATTTGGACAGAAATCCAACCTAGGAAGGATTTTGGTTCAAACCTAAGGAGGATACTTGAAGAAGATGTAACTTTCCTCAATAATAATTTCCTTCTTTATTTATTCATCCACATCATTAAATTATTATTATAACATGAAGATATAATTAAATAATTATATTACATAAACTAATATTTTTCTATGTTAAGGTAACGACCTACGACCATCTCCATTTCCATGAAATGAATTTTGTAATAATCATTCGTGTATACGGTTAACTACCACCTCCTGAACTGATGTCATTCATTTTTCCATTACCACCTATCAATGTAGTAAATAATTATTAATTGATAATTTATATATGATATTTATGGTATTAATATAATCATATAATTATTATATTACACATACCATCATACTCACCATTTTTTGGGAATGTGATAACATCGCTTGTGTGTACAACTAACAACTTCCTCACGTAGAGATGTGATCCATTCATGATTTACATGGATGTAAAAAGTATGGTTTCCATGAAAATATTTGATATATATGACATAAAAACTATTTTTTGATGATAATTTACCATTAAAATTTCTTTCTTTCAATCAGATTAGAAGATGGAAACAACGTTCATCCCAACATATGACCTACTGTCTCCATGAATGGTGTATTTCAATTTCTATCACAAAATTTCATAGATTACAATAAATAAATATGTAATTAATATATATTATAATTATATCATATTTAAAATTATTTTTAATATAAAGTCAATATCAATGTAAGATGACCAAAATTAAGAAATCAAATCATATGTGGAAAACAAAGTGGTTATTAACTGAAACACAACTTTAACATGGTATTTTTAATTTATGGATAATAAATGGTCATAATAATATCATATTTTGTATGATATATATAAATATTTTTTTAATATATTTATAATTATTTTATATTTATTACACAATAGTTTTGAACATGTTTGATGTAAGTCAAGACTAAATGTAATATATTTTTTTTCTTAATTTTGCTTATTTGAGACACATGTTTTGTTATGCTGTAATATTCTTTAATTAGATTTACATAGTACCCCTTTTAATTTAAATATCATAATTTTATTTATACTCATGAAATTTTATTTTCAATTTTTTATTATTTCTTAATGGAGCTTACGATTCAAAGGTACAAATTGGAAATGATATTATATTACAATATCATCATTTATTAGGATTATTTATGATTACTTATTCAATGGTAATATATTATAATTCAAATCTCATGAAATAAATTAATTTTATTCATATATGGTTATTCCTTATATTTTCAAGTTATAGTACCATTTCCCAATGTTTAGTACATAAAATAATTGAAAAAATGTTTTTAAGAAACTCATACTTTACTTCTCTCTTCAGTTGGAAACCCGTTTTTTATTAAAATAATGATTTATAAAAATGTTATAAAAAATATTATATTATTACCATATGATTTTTTTAAATTAAATATTTCCCATTTTTTTTGAAAACAATCATCTTGTTTTCCAAACATGTTTCGTTTGGATTTTCCCAAAATAGTGAAAGGAGTATTTTTTTTAATGTGTATGTCATGAATGAAACTTCCCATCATGACAATTATTTTCATTGAAGTTCACTTTATAAATGTTCACAGATATTTCAAATAAAAATATATTCTAAATTTTTTACTCTTTATAAATGGTTTTATCAAAGCATAAAGTATATTTTCATTAATTAATGCTTTAAAATATTGATGAATTTTTTTCCATCAATGATGGAATACATTTATGTTATAAATGCCTTAATTGGGATATAATCCTATGATAACATTATTATTATTTCTATAAATGGTCGATATGTTTTATGATGTGATGTTTATGAGACCCTTTTCTCTTCCACAGGTTATACAATGATTAAATTCACATGAAAACCATTTATTTTTTCATGGGATGTTCCTTGAAGAAATGATTATGAAACTTGTCTCTTTTCCATAGATTATTATATATTGAAATTTTTATAAAACCCATTTCTTTTCATGTGTTATGACATGATGAATGTTTCATGATATGGTGGAAAAAATATTTTTTCCATTATGTGATTGGAGGGACTTATATCTCCCTCTAATTAATTGGGTAAATATTTATATATCATCTGATATAAATGACTCAAATGGGGAGTGAACCTAGTTCAGTAATGTACTTATTCCACTATGATGGTCTTGGGAGTGAATATTGACTACTATTATGGTTTGGGAGTGAACCCACTCCACTATGATAACCTTTTAAGTGTTCCTTCAATACTATTTCAATTATGTTATTTTCTAATTTGTATGCGACAAATATATGTATTTTTCTGATGTTATTTTCTCACATATTATGGTATTTGATTATATTATGATTCATGAATTATTAACTTATAATAATTTTTCCATTACTCAATAATATTATTTTTTATATGTAGGTTATATTTTTCAAATATTATTCTAATTTTTTTCATACCATGATGTATATACTATGCTTATGTATCTCCCTTGTTTAACCATACCAAGCATTTGAGATCACTCTTTCTTTTGTTTCCTTTAACTAGTTTTAAAAAAATGTATTATTTGGTATATTTATAATAAAGGTTTATGTTATGAGGAATTTAGTGGGAGATTATGTAGTCAACCTATGAAACTATTATTTATATTTCCATGTTTCCAAAGGCACTATACCATTATGATCACTAAGCATGTGTTTGTGTAGTGTAACAAATGTTCATGAAAAATGATATAATATATATGTTTGATAAGAATGGGTATCTATTGTTGGTATCATATAATAGGTTTATTTATCCTTTTTTGAACTATGATGGAAATACATTAGTGATATCCCTAAAGACATGTCTAAGGGTAAGTCTAAGGAAGAGTCAAAGTATAAGAAAATGACCTGGAATTTTGGGAAGGTTTTGGAGAGAGGTTTTTAAGAAATTATATCCATGTATAGATGCTAAAATTGGATGTGGATCTAGAAAATAGGCATCTAGGGGTAATTACTCCTAAATTGGTGCATCGATCTAGACTCGAACGTCACCTGGTGCATGAAAAATGGATTTGCTACACCCCTGGTTTGACACTCTTGGGGGATATGATTTGGAGAATCCCAAAATCTTTCGGAACCATCATGGAGGGTTTTTTATGACAATTAATGACATATGATAATATTATGGTGTTATAGATTAATGAATGCTCCATTATTTAGACATACTATAATTATTTTTTTTCTAATTATGTGGTTCTCCATCACGATTATTGTCTCTTGTACAATATTTTTTGGTTTTATTCTATGTATGGACCATTAAAAAACAATTTTAATGCTGGTTTTAATGAAAAATTAAATGATTTTCCACTTGAGATAACAAATGTTACAGGTCTGAGAATAAAAAATCCATTTTATATAGCCACATAACATTATCAATCTATGAATCATACTGGAATTATAAACAAACAATGGATAAACAATAATCTATTGATTCATTAATGAATTAACAACCACCAAAATTTTGTGGGTATTCTAATCCACTTTTTATTGAACAATAGATCAACACCAACAAAAAAACATCTTCTATTATCCAGTTTTTGAAAGAAAAGAATGTTAATTTGGTTGTCTGCTATTTGGAAGGTGAAGTAGATCATTGGAAAACTCTTATCAAGAATACTAAGAAACATGATGAAATTAGTTCCATGGTTTGGTATGAGTTTATTTTCTTATTTTTCAACAATAACATTCCTTGTATTATTTATATGATAATGGATAAGGAGTTCCTTGTGCTAAATAAAAATGAGGATAAATTTTTTCGTACCTATAAGAAAATTTTTACAAGGCTTTCAAGGTATAGTTATAGTATTATCATCCAACCTGAAAGAAAGCTTGTTCAGTTCTTATGTCGATTAAAATAATTTTTTAAAGGGTGTTATCCATAATATACACCAGTTTTTATAAAGATATTTTTAATTATTCTATTAATGTAGAAACAGAGGTTGTGGTTATGTATTAATATGAAGGCTTTGATGAATAGAAAAATGGAAATCAATGGAAAATATATGAAACATATAGAGAATATGATGTGATTTCCTTTATGCTCAATGTGTATGAAGAAGTATAGAGGAAAATTTCTTAATGTGACTAGTAAATTTTTTATGTGTGCAAGGTAATTTCATCAGGAAATTTATTTATGATGGGATGGGAATAAGTTTGATAATTATGCGATTATAGGGAAAGCTGCACAAAATGAACCACACACACTGTTGTGTTTCAAATTAATGGTGTATAGAAACTATGTAAAACATTGACCAAATATGATTTTAAGGATTATGATATACATTAGAAACCTATTAATACAATAGAAAAATTTAATCTCATGTGACCACTATTTCTAACATGGGTTTCAATATTAATGTGGTAAAATCTACACTTACAATACACTCATGAATTTCTATTGTCTTATTTGAATAAGGATATACATTTATTCATGTCTTAATAATTTTATAATCATATAAATATTCCACCTAAAAAATTAGATGTGTAATTAGTATTGAACACCCCTAATAGTATAATGATCATATCTCAAGTATAATATTCCCCTGTAGTTGAAATTGGTGTGATCATGCTTCCTGTATATCTTTTTATTATTCATAATGTTGAATTTGTTGTTAACATATGCATGGATTGAATTTATCTAAATAAATACCACATCCATTGTTTAAGAATAGAAGTCAAATTTTATATTCCAAACTAACCTAGGATTTTATATCAATGTGACAATATGTATATACTACTAATTGAGATCACATCTTTGTATGAGACCTAATTCTCATTCAGAATGGGTGTTTATCTGAAATGGTTGTAGGGAAACATATCATTAATGGTATGAATATTGTTTTGAATTTATTTATGTCTTTATGAAATCATTTTATACACTACCACTAAAATGTGATGTTGAATTCTCAATTGAACTCATAATGAGTTCTATGCCAATTTCAAAGACTCCCTATATAATGGACCTGAATGAGTTATAAGAATTGAAGAATAGACCCTAGGAGAAACTTAACAAGGGATTCATTGGTCCAAGTGCGTCACCTTGGGGTGAACTTTTTATTTTTGAAAAAATGAAAGATGAATCAATGAGACTATGTAAGGATTATCAGGATCTGAAAAAGATCAAAATTATGAATTAATATCCTCATCCCAATATTGATGACATCTTTAATGAACTATGTGGAGCTCAATACTATTAAAATATTGAACTTCCTTATGGATTTCATCAATTGATGGTCAATAAGGAGGATATAACCAAGATAAAATTATGTAATGATATGGACACGATCAATTTATAGTAATTCCATTCAGTCTCACTAATTATCAAACTATATTCATCGATTTATTGAATAGAGTCTTTAGAGATTACCATAATCAATTTTCAATAATATTTATAGATGACATTATTATCTATTCAATGATAAAGGAATATTATTAAGACCACATTATAATTGTACTAAATACCCGAAGAAATAAGATAATACATGAAAAATTTAAAAATTCTGACGTATGGTTGGAAAAGGTTTAACATTGTGTTAATATAATCTCAATAGAGGGTATATCGGTAGATCAATCAAATACAGACGCCATTGAATGATGGACCAAAGAAACCATGGTGGAAGAGATCCATAGTTTTCTTGGTTTAGATAGATATTATCAATAGTTTTAGGGTAATTTATCATGAATATCTAATCCTTTGACCATGTTAACTCAGAAGAGAGATAGGTTCCTCTATATAGATGAATGTGAGTTAAATTTCAAGAAATAAAGAGGTGATTATTCAGTACACTTGTACAGACATTAACCCTTATTATAGAAGGATTTTTAATCTATAATGATTCATCCATGAAATTATTTGAATGTCCTATTATATATATTTACATGGTTATATATTATTCATCATGAAACAAGAATATTAATGAGAAAAATTACCCAAATCATTATTTGGAGTTTGCTGAGGTATTTTTTTCATTAAAGATATGGAGGAATTAAAATTATATTGAAAAGTGTGATATATATAGATCATAAATATTTGAAGTACATATTCATCGAGAAGAAGTTAAATAGGCACCAAATAATATGGTTAGATGGGATTAAAGATTATTACAGCTCAATAAATTACCACCTAATGAAAGAGAACAAGGTAACTAAATCTTTTATTTAAAAAGATAACGATAGCTTATCCTTGATGGGGATTAAAAAAGATATAATTTTTGTTCGTTTGGAAATGATATATCTAGAAATATTTAAGGAAATGTAAAAATATTATCTTGATATATTAAATTTTTAACCATTCATCTATGTGATGTTTAAGGATGTGAAGAAGGAAAGTATTGATCTCAAATAGAAGGTTATAAATGTTCCAGAGTTCAAACTTGATCATTATGGAATGATAAGGTTCATGAAATGATTATTAATTTTATACATAACTAATTTTAAGAAGGATTTATTTTAGGATCCTCAATTTTATTCATTCTCCAATGATCGAGGAAGAACAAATATGTCTAGAGATTGGAAAGATTTTTTTTAGTGGGATTTCATGACGAGTGATATTGTATAGATTTTATCTCGATGCTTGGTATTTCAAAAAGTTAAGGATAAAAGAAAACCTTCTAAGGGTATGTTACACACATTACCCATACCAAAATGGAATTAGTAAAACATCACCATGGATATTGTTATTGGACTCCCCAAAAACATATAATGTGGATAATGATATATGGGTTGTACTCCATCACCTTACTAAGTTAGGAATCTTCATTTCTATTAGGGAATACTTCTCTCTAGATAATATTTCTAGAATATAATTTATGAAAATGGAAATATTGTGTAGACTACCACATTCGATTATGCCTAATAGAGATCAAGGTTTACCTCAATGTTTTGGGGGGAAGTCTACAGTATGATCTTGACACAGAGTTGAGTTTCAGCACTACATATCATCATCATCATCATCAGAAATATGGTCAGTTTGAGAGTGACATTCAAACCATATAGGATATGTTGAGATATTTTATTTGTATTTTAAATGTGATTAGGATCATAAGATTCTTCTATTTGAATATTTATTAAACAATATATTTCACTCAATAATTTAAATGTTTCCTTATAAATACCTCTATAGAAATAAATGTGGATATCTAACCTGATAGAATGTTGTTGGATGATGAAAGCCACTAGGACTTGAGATAGCAATAAAATTTAAGAGAATGTTAAATATATATAATAACCAATCAAGGAAGCTTGGAATCAGCATAAAATTTATGCTTATAATCCCCAGTGTCATCTAGAATTTGATGTTATTTACAGTATGTTTCAAAGAATTTCCCCATGGATAATGTTTTTGAGATTTTGGAAGAATGGTAAAATGTGCCCTAGATAAATAATTACCTTTAAAATTATTGATCATATCAGGAAAATTACTTATTGATTTGAACTACCAAAAAACATCTCTCAAGTCCATGATGTATTAAATGTATATCTCTTTGGTAAGTGTATACCCAAAACATAAAATGTGATGAACTGGTTTTTTTTATGAGGAACAACCGATGGATATTATATATCATACGAATAAAATTTTATGAAAATAGACCACTAAACTAGTCAATGTTTTGTGTTAAAAACACTAGTTTTAAGAAGCTATGTGGTAACATAAGTATATGATGAGGAAGAAATATCCTCAATTTTTTATATCAAAGTAATGAATTTTGAGGTAAGAATTCATTTTAAGAGGGTAAAATGTAACTCCTTGATATTTTTCAAATATTTTTGGGATAAATTATAATTAATTGATATACTGAATTGAACACCACACCTAGTTAATCTTGTGTTACATGAAAAACTGGGTTATCTTACGTTACACATGACACAAAATTTCAACAAAACCACTATATATTATTAATATAGTTATCTAAGCATGATAATTATAACATAGTCATTAAAAATTGTGATATGAATAGTAATAACTAATTTGTAAATATTAATTATAATTTTTTTATATAATGAAAACATATTGATAAGAAATACTTAATTTTCAGAAAACTATTATATGTTATGAAAATACAATTTTCCTAAAAAAATTTTCTATTTATTTATCTTAAAATTAATAAAATTAATATTTCACACTTTTAGATAATAAATTTGACAAAATGAAAATCATTTTTAAATCATCATGACAAAATTATCTTAGGGTGATTATTTTTCAAAAAAGTTTCCTCTATTGATGAATAGTAAAAAAAATTAATTTTAATTAAAAACTTCATTTCAGATTAAATTATTAATAATATTAGATTATATTATAAATTATATTTAAAGTAATATTATATAAATTATGTATTTACTAATCCATTTTTAGTCAATTCAATCATATTTAAATTTAATTTTGATATGAAAAAATTTCAATTTTTTTCTTTTTTCTCTTTAGAAAACCACATTCTCATCACATTTGCAGGATTAATTTTGAGTTTTAATTTTCCATTTATGTCACAAAAAACCCCGGTTAACCCTAAATGAGTCACCCTTGTTGTCCCATGACAATCCCTGAGAGGTATTCTTGATCCTCTTAGGCTGGTGATAAGCTCTATGTATATCACCATGATCCAAGGGGAATGATTTCATCCAAAAGAGATAAAATAAACTGAAGAAGACAAAAATAAATAGATTAGAACAAAATAAACAAACCTTCCACACTGAATATCATTTATACAAAGACTAAAAAAACGAAAAATCAAAACACAATGTAAACAAAAAAACCAACAAGTGTCAATGTGACCTAGAAGGTTACACTTCTATTCCAAAACCTAACATTTTCCACAATTATTGAAACCTAGATAGAACCTACACCATAAACTAATATAATAATGAAACATTATATGTGAGTATTAAAAATAAATTGGGACACCTGAAGAAATATATTCATAATAAATTTCATTTATAAAAAAAATTCCATGATTGAAATACAATATATTAAACTAGTTTTTTTTGCATATTTATATTTTCAAAACAAAACACAATCACTTTCCCCTCATAATTAAAAACCATATTCTTATGCAAGAAGGAGACATTAATATTTTAGAGAGTAAATAATATTTCATTACTTGAAATGAGAGAAAGAAAGTGTAGAAGATTTTAAAAACATTTTCAGTAAACAATTTTAAACCAAAACATTAGTTTTAATAAATAAGAAAACCACACAGAAGTGTATATGTAATGATCACAAAACAAGGGAAATTTAATACAACAGGTATATGTAACCAACTAGACATGACATCCCAATCATCCGCCAAATAAAATAAGTGACAAAGAATGTGGGAGAACCTAGGATCATAGTTGGTAATTTAGTGAATACTAAAACCTGACTAATCCCAAAGGCATGCCTCATCCAATGACATCAATTTTCCCACACAACCAGCTTTTCCTTTCATATCCTAACCAAGGGGCACAATCCTTGGGAAGATAATGTTCCATACTAAGGGACATTATCCAATGCAAAATCCGAACTAGTTTAGCAAATGTTCACCGTAAATACTTCAGTTATTTCAAGTTCCCATATCAAGACAAATTCAGGGGTTATCTAAGAAATTACAAATAAGAAAACAATCATATACACAAACTTCACAATAAATAAACACACACTAGAGTCCCCCTTGAGTCACTCCACATATCAATCCACTTCCTTTCAACCATTTTTTCTCAAGCGAGTCCCACACCAAGTACCTCCCACGCTATTTGCTAAAACCAATGAAAGAGAACTAACCAGGATTGTTTTTAGGAGAACCAATTTTATGAAGTGCCAAATGGGCCTCAACAATATTTGTGAAACTAAACATTTCCAATGGAAATCCAACACATCATTTGAATATTAAATGGAAATTATTTTAATAAATCCAATCCATATTTTAAGAATCCAAATAAATTAACCATGCCCAAAACATGACTTCAGAATCAAAAATCACTTTCAAAATCAAATGAGGAATTTTATAAAAACACTTGGTGTGCGTAAAATTACAAAATAAATAAATATTCCTTAAAACGAGAAGGAAATTACCTCATTTAACATCAAAAAATTATTCTAAAAATCATACATCACTAATTAACATCAAAAGTAGGTGAAAATGTGAGAGATAAGTGATTCCTCAATTTAATGGTTATATAAAAAGAGAAACCTACCTCAAACTCATGAAGCTGTGATGAAAAGAACTTGAAAAATACTATGAGGGTCAGAATAAGATAGAAAATCTTTGTTGTACCTTAACAAAAAGAAAATCCTAATTTCAACCATGGTAAATAAGTACCCTAGATCCAAAATACCAAGGAATAATACGAACCAAAAATAAAATGGATGAAGAAAGAAGATGAAGAAGAGAATTTGAGAATACCTAGACAAATCACCCAAAAAACTAGAAAAATCCTAGATCAAACTCTTAGACGAGGGTTAAAATCATGGAGAAGGAGAGAGAAGGATCCCTGGTGCAATACGAGATAAGAGAGGGCGATATAGGGAATTTGTTGTTAAAATACAAATAGGATTGAATGTTAATTTCACATTTTGAAGACACATGGGCACTATACAGGGTTAGAATGCAAGGTTTCCTAAATTGTGCCCCAACTCTGCACCCCTTATTGGACACACTAGGCACCCACATGTTTTGTCTACACATTTTAGGAAACCATGTGCCAACCATGCAACGTGGTTTTATAAAAAATGTCAGAACCATTCACATGCCTTCATCTTGGTTTACCTAAGTGTGCTTGGTTCATTCAACCTCGACTAAAAACACCCAAATACTCACACATTTTCTCCTGAGAACCCCATAGTATTAACCAAACCATTCTAAATCCATGACACACAAACAACGCAAGAATAAAATGAGTTGAAAAGAAACCCTGCCTCTAGAGGCTGTAAAGTTGCCCCTTAACTATGCACCTAAAATATGAA
Source organism: Viscum album (assembly GCA_963277665.1). Taxonomy (NCBI): domain Eukaryota; kingdom Viridiplantae; phylum Streptophyta; class Magnoliopsida; order Santalales; family Viscaceae; genus Viscum; species Viscum album. The sequence continues at coordinate 1,538,021,991 of OY728135.1, read as the reverse complement.
ACTGGAGAAAAGGAGCTAAAAACTCAATATTTAAATCATAAACACCAGAAACTTGAGAGATAAACCAAGGAAAAAAATATAATATTAAAAATATGAAATATAAACTAGGGTATAAAAATTGTCCCCACCATTTTACTTTCTTCCACTAGAAAGCCACAAAATCTCTAGTTGATCTATCAAATAAAAAGGTTCCCGTATTTTTATATCCCAACAAATAAATATAAGAACACCTTGACCACCACCAAAATAAAATGCCCAATTCTTAACCAAAAAATCAATTTAGTATGACCCATTCCTCATGCGACAATGGAAAACCTTATACCCGAAGGCAAACACCTAACCATGACCAAGAACACCAGGCCACACCAATTGCCCAACCATAACCAAGGATAGTAGGAATCATAAAGGATATGAATAGAAATAGAGACTCAATAGATTCAATATAGTATGAAAGAATGGACTCCCCCTGTTTTGAAAATCTAATTGGATGCCCAACTAACAACACTGTCTAACTAATGACACTCTAGAATAGAATGAACAAACACAACATCTAGAAAAAACCCCAAAACACAAATAACCAATAGAATCACTTCACCCAAACAAGGATCTTCTACCCAAATAGGTATATCAATGATAGAAAAAAATAATCATTTTTCACCCTAAGGAATAATAACAGAGGCAAGATAGACAACATGGCTCACCTCCACCCAATATGGAAAAATTTATAATTTTCAAAACATTATCCCATTAATGTAGAGATTACCAAAAGTTACCCAACATCCTTTAACACATATATGAAAGGAAAACATTAAAAACAAAACTAATATAATGTAAGGAATAATTAAATGTAAGTAGACTTCAAATTGATCCCAAACCAACATTTTACTCCTATAAAAGGTCTGGGGTATCTTCTGAATGGGTGGATTTGGATCCACATCGCTTCTTAGAAACACACTAGAATATTTTTCTCAAGTGGCCCAAGAATCCATAGATACAATAGGTCTTTAAGGATACTATATAATATGAATTCTTGTGATTCAGATTGCCATATTAATTTCCCATCATGGAATTTTTCTGAAAAGAAAATAATGAACGATCTAAATGAATCTTGATTCCACAACAAGCAAGAACAACTTCAGGAGGATTTCTAAACTCCTTAATAAAATTCCATTCACCACTTTTATATATTGGAGTAAGTTTGGATACATCAATAACTCATTATAACAACGTTTTAACCTTAATGGAATGCCTCAAAAAATAAATAAAGGAGGTTAGAAAAAACTCTGACATCCTCGACTGTAGATCAGGAAAAATCCCGTTATTAAAATTTATACCATTAAGAGAATATCCCTTGGGCCACACTAGAATATAAGGTACTAGATCCTTAAAAAATGGATGAATTCCAACATAAATCCATCACCTTACAAATGAAATCCCATCCACAACACTTTCCTCGCCTTCAAAACATTATGAAAATACTGTGAGAATAATAAAGCCTTGAAGAAGTCATAAGAGATTACATTCCAAGTCATTGTTTAAATAAATGACTTACACCACTTAAAACTCAGAAATTCAAGAATAAAGGTTCTGTACATAACTTTAGAGACTTAGGCAACTCAAAAAAACCAAAGATCCTTTATATATTTCACATCCAACATTTTACTTTTAAAGGATCATCTTAACCATAAAATTGATGGGGATTCAACTTTAAAAACGCAAGAAGGAAGTCCCTAGGTGAATCAATCGGACGATTCACAAGTAGTGAACCACCCCTAGTTGTTCCTTAAATATTCATTAAATATTTTTTCAAGGTGTACACTAAACAATAAGGGAAAATAAGAAAAAATCAAAACCAATTCACCAATAAATAATAAATATCAAAACACCACTCAGAAAACATTCGAAAGTCATAAGAAACTTTTCTACACAACCATTGGTTCTAAAAACATCCCAATTTTTATTCTAAAAACACTTTCAAAAAGAAAACAAATATGTTAAGTTGTTTTCTCACCAATTGAATTCCACAGAGCCTCACACGCATATATTACCATGAAAATCCTAGAACTCATCCACTCATACCATCAACCGTCCACATTACTTACAATCATCCATGCTTTTGAGAACACAAGATAATACCCAAGGGAAAAACAAAAAACATTCTCATTTAAAAAAAATTGTTCAACCTATGTTTCAAATTATCTAATTCTATATTTACATTCCATTTCATATTTCACAAAATATTTTAAAAATCCTAAAAAAACATATTTTTCTATAACCATTATATTTTAAAAATAATTTCTATTATCAAAAACAAAAATCTGATGAACCCTATTAATTGATTATATAAATTGAATTTTGATAATCTAATCCCCATTTTACAAAAACTCATATGATTAAACACCCATTTTCTATGCCATTAATTGAAAAAAATATTAAAACTGGTTTTATAAGTTCTAGTAACAAAATAATTACTTCTTAAAATATGGTTTTCATGATTTCAAAACACGGTTTTCAGAATGAACTCTAAACCATGAAAATCCAAAATGAGCTCATGATAGGGAAAACAAGTGTCGATGGGTGACTTGGATTTATGGTTGGAAGCCACATTCTAATGAAACCAGCATATTAGATAGTCTTTTGACACCATATAATAGATCTATATGGTTTTCTAGTCCCTATGATATCACTGATACAACTGTCCTGACTGTCATTTTATTTTCCCAAACAAAAAATTTCCCACAAGAACCAACCAAACCAAATAGATCCCTAATTCCTATGGTATCTCAGTGTTCAATCCTGAAAGTGTTGTCCAAACACCCAATATAACAATCATTATCTTTATTACACATTAATTTATGATTCATTACATAAATATAACCATAATACTACCCAAAAGTCTGACAATTATAATGTGTTTGAGAATTAGGTATCTAGAATATCATCTTGAAAATAGGATACAACAAAATTATCGAAAACTTCATAAAAATTATTCAAAAATTCAATTTCTTGTAAAACTAAATGGGATTACATGGGGACATACATAATAAAAGGGTGAGATATAAATCCCAACTAGAGAAAAAACATGGAATTTTGTCATGAATTTTGTAAAATAGACATATACTTGGAGAATAAAATAAGTGGGAATCATAAACATTAACAACGAGATAGGATTTTTCAGGATAATCATGAAGGCAACATGGGAAATATAGGAACAACTTAAAACATTGCATCATAAATATAGGTCAAGGATAACCACCAATTCAAAATTATGTAGTAATTAAAATAAAGAATTATTTTCGCTCCTTGTACTAACATGACTTCTCATGTGGCTGAACATTACCCAATGCATTAGAGTGCTATAATATTCTGGTTTCACCCATCACTTTCATTTTATAATCATACTTAACTTTGTCACATAGATTAAACAAAATCGATTCATTCATCAAAATATTTTATTCCAATATCAATGAGTTTAGATTAAATACATTAAATTACCAATTTAAATAAGTAAATGTTTTTAAAGGTGAAAAAAACTTATAATAAATGGGAATGGTATCCACTACACAAATGTTTTTGGCATGGAAAATCACAGTGAAATTTCCACAGCATAACAACAACATTTAGTAATTCATAAATTGGTTTAAATAGGGGGAATGGGTCTATAATAATTTCTACATAAATGGGAATCCATAGGAACATTTAAATACAAATCCCAACATTATTAATTGGATATATAAGGAAAAAGATAATGATGAAACATGAATAAAGAAGAGAAGATGAGGTTCTTTTACCTTGAGAGTGTGACTCCTAATTCTTGGGAGGGGAATATGGAGAGATTTGAGGAACCTTTTGAGGACTATAGATAGGGTGGGTAAGAGTAATGATGTTATATAAGGATATATTATGAAGATAAATGGGATATTTGCTGGGTTTATATAGGAAATGAGTGGGAATTTCATTAATATTTCTCAAACTTATGTTTTAGAATCTATATAATAAAATAACCAAAACCAAAAACCATACAATGATTTTACCATGGTTTGTATGAAATAGGATTGTATTAAATTATTTTATAATGTAAATGGATGTAATTAATTAAATAATACCCTTGCATATGTGTATGTGAGTGACACTCTTAACAAAATGATTTTAATAACATAAAATATATTAATGATTTTGGTGGATTCATAATATCTTTATAAAATTAATAAAATAAACATAAAATTACAATATTTTAAATCTTATCATGTATTTGGTAATTTATACGTTTTATAGTATTTTTTAAATCACTTTTGGGTCATTATGATGTCATAATACACATCATATATTTATACTATATTTAATTTTTACCCGACCATCTGAATGTCTCAATAAATTATGTAAAATTGACTTTTGCATAATTTCAATGATTTGATTCTAAAATTAATATTCAATTTTTAAAAATAAATTATAAAATATGTTTATTTTCTATTTTAAAATAAAAATCGACATTTATTGAGAACTGCTAGGTTTTTTTACTATAACCATTTTTAAACCCTTATAACAATTACATTTGACATCATAAAAATTTTATGATCATTAATGTTAAGAAAAAATTATTTAATTAGAATATTTTATTAAAAAATTATTTATTTCAAAAATCCATTAATTGATCAAAATAAAATCATTATTGAATTCAAAAATTTCTTGAAAATAAAATTTGTTTTTTATTGAATCAAAAATAAAAATCTTTTATAAAGATAAAATTAGATGTAAATATAAAAATTACTATATTGAAAATATTATATAAATATTAATATTATTAATGTCTTGATACATATCCCTTTAACACACTAGAAAAATCCCTAAGGGTAAGTTGCGTGACTGTGAGACGTTCTTTGGGTGGTTTGTCATACATGGGTTTGGATGTGATCTCAATAATCTTGAATTCCTCTATAGATAGTTTTTATCATTATTAAGATGTTAAATATAATATTTGGATTGGCCAAGGATGAATCATTGTGATTATATCTCCCAAGTAAGCTCCAATAAATGGGCTTCATATGGTACAATCCTACTGGTTGAGGCCATCACTCCCTTTGTCTGTGTCTATTGGATTTATTAAAACCCCATATTTATACTAATAATGTGATCAATATTCTATGACATTATTATCATAATTAATTATTCTCAATGGTATTTTAAATCCAATAGTATATAATAAAACCAAATGAGTGAATGCATTTTTGATAATTTTTTTTAATAAGACAAATTATTAAAACAAATGAGGAAATTTTATTTATTACATTTCGAGTCATTATAATATTCCGTCCTTAAAAACATTTTAACTCAAAATTTTCACTTCCCACACTTAAATAGATGAGGGTAATTTTGTTTTGTCACTTCCTCCAGTTCCCATGTCATTTCTTCAAACTATTGGTTTCTCCACAACACTTTGACATGGTATATTTTCTGATTTCTTTGAACTTTTCCATTATGATCTAAGATCTTAACTAGATGATATTTATATGAGAGATAATTATTCAAAGGTACCACCTTTTGGTTGTGTACATGTATAGGTTCTAGTATGTAATTCATAAAGAGGGGTTCATGGAATACATCATGTACTTTAGAGAGGTTATGTGGGAGTACTAGTCGATATGACAACATTCTGATTCAATCAAGGATCTTAAATGAGATGATGTATCTTGGACTACAATTTTCCTTCATTCCAAATATCTGGAATTTCTTATACAGATTTATTCATAGGAATAACTTGTCTCCAACATCAAACTCTAGGTATCACTGATGAATGGTATCATAACTCGTCTATCGACTATGGGTACCCTTGATGTGTTGCTAAATAGTCTTATCCTTTTCCAACATTTCCTTAAAAATGTCTAAACCTACCATTTTTGTTCCCCAAATTCAACCCAACATGTTCATGTTCTTCACCTATTTTCATAGAGTGACTAATTGGGAACCATTAATATTTTTGATTGGAAACATCAATTGTATGAGAACTCATCTACAGGACGATGTTGATCCCATCATACTTTTAAGTCCATAGAACATTCTATCAACATGTCTTCTTAATTTTTAATAGTCTACTCATATTGGCCATCAGTTTGAGGATGATTGGTCATACTAATGTTCATATTAGTGTTTATAGAATATTGAATACTTTTCTAGAACATTAAGTAGAATCACATATCTGAATCATATACAATCTATATTGGTACTACATGAAGCCTTACGATTACATTTATGTATATCTGTGAAATTTTGTTGAGTGAGAGGTACTCATGGAGTATAATTAATTGATGCATCTTTGTATTATTATCCATAAAACCCATATATCATTGTTTCCTCTAGATCTATTTGGATGTTTGGGGACAAATTCCCTGGTGATTTTTTCTCATTTCCATATTAGTATGGTTAAAGGTTACATCATCCCCATAGACTTTTTCCTATTATTTTTCACTTTAAAACATACTAGGCACTTTGAGGTACATTCATCAGGATCCTTCTTTATATTTTCCAACCAATAGTTTTCTCATAGATCTTGATACATATTTGTGATTCTAGGATAGATTGATAAGTTTGATCTAATTGAATCATCTAACAACACCTTTAACAAAGGATATGATGGTACACATAATCCGGATAGAAATCTTACAACGCCAACTTCATTTACATTGAAATCCATGGATTATAATTTTTTTATATATTCCACATTCTTCTAAATTCCCACATAAATTCATTGAGAATCCATTAACCTCTCCATAAGGGATGGTAGGGAAATAATTTTTGAAAGGATTGATGATGTTTCATCCTTTATGATTCTAACATCCATGCTTTTCAAATCTAATAAGATCAGATCCTTCTCAATTATCATCAATGATAGAATTTCTAGGTTCTTACTACAAATATTGTCTTCCACTTTATTCATTTTCCTCGTGTGGTAGTGAATTGAGAAGTCAAAAGATTTGATCATATCTGACCATCTTCATTGACACATCATTAGCTCTTTAGGTGTAAATATATACTTGGAGATTTTGTGATCTATATATATTTCAAAATTCTACAGAAAGGGATAATTCCACTATATTTTAAAATTGAGGATCACTAAAACCAAATCTAAATCATGAATTGGTTATTAATGTTCATGAAATTTGAAATTCCTTAGAGTATATGATATCACTTTTTTATTTTTCATTAACCCACAACCCAAGGACTTGTGTAAGCGTCACTGAATACCAAAAAAAGTTCTCCACTTCTAGGTTGTGTTAGAAAATGTGTAGTGATAAGACGCTATTTCAACCCCTTGAATCTCTATTCACATTCATCATTACAAAAAAACATGGCTTACTTAAATGTTATCTTGGTATGTGGGTTTGAAAACCATGATAAATTTCTCACAAATAGGTGATTTACCCAGATAATCCAATGAAAATATGAATATCTATCACAGAAGTTGGCCTCAACAATTCTTGAATTTCTTTTGTCTTTGAAGGGTCTAAATATATTCAATTTTTTTGTGATTATATACCAAAAAAGTGACTTTTTTCAAATAGAATTCATTTTTATTATACTCGGAATATAGTTTATCATTTCTTAAAATTTTTAAAACACTTCTCAGATGCTCTTCATTTGTATCCATGGTTTTGGAGAATATTAGAATCTAATATATAAAGGACACCCAAATTGTTTTCTAGGAAATCCTTAAATACACTATTCATAAATTCCATGAATGTTTCAGATGAATTAGTGAGTCTGGATAGAATTTCTATGAACTCATAGTTCCCATACATAGTATGAAAACGAGTCTTGGGGATATCCTCCATCTTCATCCTAATTCGGTTTTATCCCAAATGTAGGTCTAATGTGGAAAAGTATTGTACTCTATGCATCTAATGTAAATAGTTTTCAGTCCGTGGTATAGGATACTTTTTATTAATCATGATCTTATTGAGCTCACAATAATCAATGAAAGAAAGCATTGACCCATCATTCTTCTTGATTAAGAGGATTGGTGCACACCATGGTGAAGCGCTTTGGCATATGATCCTTTATCCAGATTCTCATATAGTTTTTTCAGCTTCTCATGTTATAAAAAATCTATTATATATGGATTCTTTTATAATGGAAACTCCCGAGGTGTTAGATCGATTGAAAAGTCAACCTCTCTAGTAGGATGAATACCATGAAATTACTCAGTAAACACATCAACATATTCCCTCACAATGAGAATTTATTAAAGTATGATATTTTCCATAAACTCAATAATTTGATCATAGGGAAATAATATTAATTATTGATATTTTGGGGCTAAAAAATATTCATCCACCTCATTGAATTTATACAGAATTGAGGGTCATTTCGTGACATAGAGAGTAATTTCCTTCTCATAGATATTTATGTTGGATATATACATGGAACTCTTATCCATACCTAGAATTGCATAAAATACACAAAAGGGAGTATGATAAGGTTTTATGGGATGTTCAAATCCCAAATTATGATGGGGTAGGAGTTATATACTTGGGTTGAAATGATTCCTACATTTTTAATTTTCACTAATAGCTCTACTTCTATGTTTTTTGGTTGTTATTGAATAGATCTAAAAAACATTCATGAAATGAATGAATGAATAGAACTATAATAAAAAAGAACATTCACTATTATTTAATGAAAACTAGTGTACCTATCACCACATCATTGTTAGTATCCACCTCAGAATTTGTGATAGAAAAATCTCACCCTTACTACCTTGGAGGTTTTTGGTTGTCTTTCAAAATCCTGTTCATTTTTAATTGGTTTAAAAAGTGCCTTGGTTTTTTGTAGTTTATGTAATAAACTATGTGTTGAGGGTTGACTGGAGCATTCCTCTCTTTTATTTCATTAGTGGGTTTCTCCTATTAGAAATTGCTAGAAAGGTGTCCTTCCTTCCCTCCCCTAAATAATTTCCTCACCCCTTAGGTAATTTTTGAGGTTCTTCTTTCTGATCCTTTGAAATGTAAGGGGTTAAAATTTCATGGCACATTTATCATTCTCCATTAGAATTCCATAATTGAATTCCACTTTCTACTTCTTATCCCCATGATACCTCTGATATTCTCTATCCTCCATTTATCCATTGAGGAATGTCACAAAATTTTCACATAGCTATCAAAGTCTTGGATCACCAGGTATTTTTATTGACCAGATTTTAGCACGCAAAAGATGTTGTGAACCTTGAATTTCAGGTTAAAAACAGATATGGAGGCATATCACACATAAATTATGATGTTTTCCTCATACGACTATATATATTCTTCATCTCTATTCTTGAGGGAAAGTAAATCCCATTTAATTTTATATAGGTGAGTGTGAGGAAAATATTTATTAGAAAACATTTTCTAGAATTACTTCCACCAAATTTCTCTGATATCTTCCTTAAGATTCATATTTTAGATCAATGTAAACCACTAATAAGCTTCTATGTCCTTGTGATATACTTCCAGTATAACCTTCTCTTCTTCAGAACAGTGAAGCATGGGAAGATCTTCTCAATGGAATTGATCCATTATTTCATGATTAACGGATTAGACCATCCATTTCAACTCAATGTGATTTGTTTCATAAAGGTCTCAATGATAGGGTTCTCACCCTTAGGGGGATTTGTAAACTCTTCACAATCTAGGTTTTAATTGAAATCCTATGTTAGCTGAGAGAGTATCATCATAATTTTCACGATTCCAACTCCCATAGGGTTTGACATCTCATTGTGGGCAGTCATCACATATACCACTACATTAGTTATTTACCCAATTTCCCATACTTTCATCTATCATATATAGTAAAAGGAAAATTATGGATGTTTATTTTTTAACTATTAAACACATAAATGGTAATATATTGACAAAAAATTGATAACTTATAATTGAAAATTATTATCTTAAATTATGAATTTATAAGATTCAATTTATGTTATCCATGATCTATTTCCTAAAAAATATTCATATGGTTATTTTTTGTTCCCTTTAAATTTACTTGTAATTTGATTATAAATTTACCATATCATATCCCTTGGGGGTTTCAAAACAGGTTTTTAAAAGGCCATTTATAATGCACCAATTTGTGGTCAATATAAGCTCAAAAGGGTGTTTTCAGATTTTTCCACTATGATCCTCTCTTCTAAAGCCAAATCTACTTGTAATAACATTAAAGAGACTTATTTTATTGATAAACCAATGATTATACTCTAACAAAAATTTATGGATATTTTCTTATACTTAGTATTATCAATATGGATTTTACTTGAGTTTTCTAATCCTAATCTAAAAAAAATAAACTTTGATTTGAAACAAACTATGAAAAACCTAATATTTATGATAAAGTAATTTGTGATTTGTTATATAAAAGTACTCATAATATGAACCAAAAATCGATAATTCGTAATTAATTGAGAATTAGGTACATTTAATAACATATTAAAAATTTGATATAACAAAATTATTGAAAACATCTTTATTGTACTTCAAAAATTACATGGCATTTAAAATTTCACGGGATAACCTGGGGACATGAATAAAAAAGGGGTGAGATACAAAGCACAATAAAGAAATAACATGGCATGTTGTTATAATTTATGGATAATAGGACTATCAGTGGGGAATAGTAGGAGTGAGACTCATAAACATGAATAATGATACATGGTATGACATGACAATCATAAAGGCAACATGAGAATTGGGACAACAAATTAAAACACTGCATCATAAGAATTGTTCAAGGATAACTACCATTATATTATTATTAGAAAAATAAATAATATAAATTAGGTTCACTCCCAATAAAAATATAAAATCGTATGTGACTAAACATTACCCAATGCATTAGGGTGATATATAATTCTAGCCTCACCCTTCAATTTCATTTCATTCTCATGATTAAGTGTTCCACATATATCCTACAAAATGGATTATTCATCATATTTTATGAAAATATAAAGGATTGTGGAATAAATACATGTATGTCCCAATTAAAATAAGTTATAGTGTATATATGTGACACCATTTATATGAAATGAGTACGGTATTCACTGCATGTTTTGTCAAGGAAAATCATGGTGAAATTTCAGTAGAATAAAAACTTCACTTATGAATTCCTAAAATAGGTTGATGATAAAAAAGGGGTATATAATAATTTTTTTTAAATGTGTAGAAATATGTACTTATAAATAAATATCCCAACATTTGAAATCAGAATTAAAGGGCATATGATAATAAAGAAACTTGAATAAAGAAGAGAAGGTGAAGATCCCTTACCTAGAGAGCGTGACTCCAAATGATTATGTGAGTCTTGTTAAGAGATTTAGAGAACCTTGGGAGGACTCTATTGATGTGAAGGAATATTAAGGATGTATTCCAAGTATTTTTAGTGAATAGAAATCGAATCTCTGGTGGATTAATATAATAAATGTGTGGGTATTTCTTTATTACTTCTGAAATTTTGGTTTTAGACTTCATATAATAAAATAGCCATAACCAAAAACCTTAATATGGTTTCATTAAAATGGGAGGGATTTTGTTTATTTAATAATGGAAAGGTTCAATATTAATAAACTAATAACCTTTCTTATGTGTAATTGAGTCATGGTCTTAATGAAATGATTATAAAACATTAAAAATATATTAATAGATTTTGAGGACTCATAATGGATTTATAAAATTAATAAAATAAAATCAAAATCACATTATTTTAAATTGAAAACATATATTTTGTTAGAGATACATTTTATATTATTTATTACATCTCTTTTGGGTAATTATTCATTCATAATAAACTTTTTATATTTACACTATTTTTAATTTTTATCCAAAACAATCAATTATCATAGAAAATTATGAAAAATTTACAATTGGATAATTTGAACATTACGATTAGAAAAATAATATTTAGTTTATAAAAATAATATTCTAAACATTTTTATTTTCTATTATAAAATAGTAATGGACATTTATTGAGAAATAATTGGTTTCTTTACAATAACAATTTTTGAACCTTCATAAAAATTACATTCAACGTCAAGATAATTATATGATCATTTTTATTTAGTAAATATTTTAAAAAATAATATTTTCTTAAAAAATTATTTATTTCATAAATCCATAAATTCATGAAAATAAATTCCTTAATTAAATTTTAATATTACCTGAGAATAGAGTTTGTGTTTTATATAATCAAAAATACAAATCGTTTACAAAGTAACAATAATAATAAATATAACCATTTTTATATTGAAAATAGAAAATACATATTCATATTATTAATGGTTTGATATATATCCCTTTAATACAATCCCAAATTCCCTAAGGGTAAGGTGCATGACTGTGAGGCTTTCGTGGGGTGGTTTGGTGTTCATGGATTGGGCCATGATATTGATGAGCTTGAAGGGGACCTGTTAACGAAGATGATATAACGATGGAATATGGTATTAAAATTTCTGATGGTGGCAGATAATGGATCTGAACTCATGGCCCGATTTGATTTTTGTTTAAGGTTCATCTCACTTTTGAAATTTATTCCAGTGATGTCTAGTTTCATTTTGAATTTGGCAAGGCACTAGGTGTTTTGAATTTGGGAATTTGGGGTTGTTTGTTTTGGTTATCTGGAATGTGTGGTTCCCACTTTAACTCAAAGTGTATTTTTATTCAATTAAAAAATGGATTTTAGGAATATTAATGAGCTTGAAATTATCATGTAAGAGGTTTCACTCATATTTAAGTTGTTATATAGAAGCTTTATCTTGGTCAATGGGAAATCCTAGTGATGTTATATCCCTAGGAAGTTCTGATAAATGGGAATCATAGGATGCAATCTTGTTGTTTGAGGCCATCACTTCCTTTATATGTGTCAATAAGATTTGATAAAAAACTATATTTATACTAATGATGTGATCACTATTCGATGACTATATAATAAATAGTAATGATGCTTAATGGACTTTTAAATTTAATAGGATACAATAAAACCAAAGGAGTGAATGTGTTTTCTATAACCGTATTATGTAATAAGACATTTAATTAAAATAGAAGATGAAATTTTATTTATAAATATTTGGGTTGGTGCACTCTCTGAAAGCTACACCCCATGTTCTGAGAGTCATACTCCATCTACCGTAACATCCAATTTAATAAAGGGTGATATGAAATCTAGGTCCTCTGTAGAATGTAATCTATGATACCATTTTTTCACGAGCCAACCCTGGTAGACCCCTAACATATCAATCGAGTCATCCTGCAACATGACCTAGGAGGCATTCCCAATCCTCCTGGGCTGATGAAAATTTCCAAGGACATCAATTTGAACTGATGGGAATGATTTATCTTAAAGGAGAAAAAATAAACGGAATCAGCAGAAATAAATAGAGAAACCCAAAATAAATAAACCTCTAAACTAAACATATGTATACAAATATTGAAAATAAATGAAGCTGAACATAAAACGCAAAATGAATCTACCAACCACATAGTCTACATGTGACCCCAGTGGTCACTCTCTGATTACAAAACCCTACATCACCCATGGTGATTGAAACCAATATGGAACATGTACCATAAGCGAAAAACAAGAAGCATCAATAGGTGTGAGTATTAAAATTTAGAAGGCGTGCTCGAAAAAATCAATTCCCATTGAATTTCCATCAGTCAAAATAAAAATCAATTCTAGGTTTGAAATAAAATATATAAAAATAGGTTTTCACACATTTGTTTTAAACAAAAAAATGGCCCATTTTTGTTTTCATTTAAAAATTGACTCATTCCCAAGTAGGAAAACTTAGTATTTTAGAGACGAAGGATTATTCCTTTACATAAAAAGGGAGAATGAAAGTGTATAATATTTTAAAAAAAATGTAAATATTTTTAAACCAACAAATATTTTTTTAATAATGTAGAACACCACACAAGAATGTAAAATAAATGATCACACAACATGAGAAATGGAATATAGAGCTAATGCATCACATATCGGGAAATGAATCTGAATAACACACTGTAGACAACTGAGATCTTAAGAAAATGGGAGAACCCTTGAGATTAGTGTATAATATATAATGTACTATAACCTGAATCATCCCATTGGAATGCCTCACCTGATGACATAAATTCACCCACACACCTAGTCTTACCCTACCTTTCCTAACTGAGGGGCATAATCCCAAAGTAGAGTAAGGTCTATAATAAGGTCTAGTAGCCAGTGAATAGTCCAAACAAGTCATCAAATGTTCACCGAAATTACAATATCTATTACAGGTTCCCATGTTGACACTAATGTTGGGATGATCCAAAAAATTTCAAACAAGAAACCAATCACACATAAATACTTCAAATTCAAGGAACACACACACGAGTCACCCCCAAAGTCACTCCATGGAACAATCCATTGATGTTCTACCATTTTATCTCAATGGAGTCCCACACCAAATGACCCCCCACAACATTAAACATGACCATGGAAATAGGAACAACCAAGGAGATTTTTCAAGGTAAATAAATTTAGAAAAGTTCTAAATGGGCCTTATTAATCATTGAGAAACCAGCCATTTTCAAAGGAAATCCCACACTTCATTTGAAAATACAATATCCATTATAAATGAATATAGGAAACCTAAATCATTTCTTCAAAAGCCAAATACATTTACTAATCCCAATACACGATTTAATAATCACAAATGACTTTCAAAATCCAACCAAGTGTTTTAACAAAAACATTATAAGCATGTATTAACAAAAAACTTCAATATGATTTAAAACAAGAAGGAAAACACCTCATTTAACATCTGACAATTATTCTAAGAAAACTAAATCACTAACTAATATGAAAATAATGTTTCAAAAGAAATAAATCAATTAATCTTCAATTAAAAGGAAAAATGAAAAGGGAAACCTACCTACGACTTACAATGCTTCCACAATTGCAACATGAACAACACCACAAGGTTCCTAAAAAGTAAGAACATCAAAGGGGAACATTAAAAATAAAAAACAACAAATATAAATGATGTGACAAAAGAATAGTAGATCTGAAAGACTAATTAAGAAGAGGAACCACAATGAAAATATAAGAATAAATAAGATGAAGAAAATAAGTGTAGTATACCTTGAGAAATCACCCCAAAACCTTGAATAAAATCTTAGATTCAATAATTGTATGTGGTGAAGAATCTTGGAGAAGGATGCAGGAGGCTCTTAGGTATTGAATTATCCAAGAGAGGAAGATAGGGGGAATTTGGAGTTAGAATATGATGAGGTTAGAAAATGATATTCACATTTTTAAAACACCTAGGCACTATGAATGTTTATACTACATATTTTCACAAGCTGTGCACAAACTATGTACACCTTACTAGAAACACTGGGCAACCTTACAGTTTGGATCCACGGTTTGGGAAACTGTGTGCTAGATGTGTGGTATAGTTTTGTAAAAAACTACAAACACATGCACACACCTTCTTAAATGGTTTTCGTAACCGTTATTGGGTCGGGAACCCTTAACTACAAGAACTTAAAGACTCACATTATTTCTCATTGGATATATATGGTTTGAAGATAACCATGATGAATCTATGCATGTTAAATTGTAAAAAAATAAAATAATCTAAAAAGAGACCTAGCCTTAGGAGGCTACATGGTTACCCATTAACTATTCCCTTAAACCATGAAAAAATAATAAAAGGATCCCAAGACACAAAATTTTAATTCAGAACACCTAAAACTTGAGAGAGAGTCCGAGAATAAAATGATAATATTAAATAAAGATGATAATAAAAACTAGGGTTTGAATGATTATGTGAATGGAATTTATAAAAAATGGATTCCATATTGGGAATTAGTATAATTTTTTACTATTTGATAAGTTAAATGAAATTTTTCGACCAAAATGATTTGTAAAAACAATAAAAAAAATATTTACCTTGGTTTTGGTTAAAGTTGGTTGACCATTGAGGGTGGGGTGGTGAGTGGGGGTTAAAATAAATAGATAAGGGTTAATGATAACCCAAGCCTTTCCCAAAACCATTTTTATGGAAATTGTTTGAACATATATCTTATAATATTGCTAATAGTCTACAAAATTTTCCTTGTGTCCTGAAAAAAATGTGGGAGTAATTCTTTATTTCAAACAATTACCAGTGTACCACTCACCTCACATATAAAAGTCCATCCTTTCCCCTATCCTCTTAAAAATTTCAACCCAATTTGTTTTGTAAATAGCTACCTAAATAAATTCTCAAAATCTATCCTATCACCTTATAATCATAATTTTTTATATAAGTCCAACCTAAGAAGGATTTTGGGGAATACCGAAAGAGGATACCAGAAGAAGAGGTAACTTTCATCAATGAGAATTTTTTCTTAATTATTAATATACCTCCTTAAATTATAATTATAAATTTATGATATAATGATATAATTTTATTTCATATGAAAATATTTTTCAATTTTATGGTCATGAGCTAAAATCATCTCCACATACATCAAATGGGTTATAATATAATCATTCATTTATACGACAGACTACCTCTTAACAAACCGATGTCATTTATTTTTACATTACCACATATGAATGTTGGAAATAAGGATGAAATTTTTATTTACTTAGTATATTTATTATATTATTATATTTACATAATTATTATATCATACATACCTTCATACTCTATTTTGTGTGGATATGATACTGTCGCTCATGTGTATGGAAGACTACCACCTCGTAAAGTGATGGGATCTATTCATGCTTTATCCAGATGGTAATAAAGATGAGTTTAAGGAAAATATGTAATATATATGTCATCAAAATAATTATTTATTGATATTATATCATTTAACTTTAATTTTATCTTATAAGAAAACGCAAGCAAGATTCATGCATATGTACGACCAACCGTCTCAAGGAACGATGTATTTCATTTTCTATAACTAAATTTTATAGATTAATATTAATAAATATATACTGAATATATATGATAATTATATCATGGTTAAAATTATAGATATTATTAAAACATTATCAAAGATAAAGGAAAAAATTTAAAAAATCAAAACATATATGAGAAACAAAGCAGTTATTACCAGAAATATAAGTTTAACATATAATATAAATAAACCGGTAAAAAAACATCATAATAAATAATATTTGGTATGATATATATAAATAGTGTTTATAATATATTAATAAAAAAATATATTTATTATAAAATAGGTTTTAATATGTATGGTGTACGTTAATAGTTATGGTAAGGGAATTCTGTCTCAATTTTCATTCTTTGAGAAATACGTGATGTTATGCCCCTATATTTTTTAATGAGGTGTATATAATATATATTTTAAATTTAATATCATGAATTTATCTTTCCTCATGAAATTTTATGTTCCATTTTATGTTATTCCTTCATGAAATATACGATTCAAAGTTACAAAATTATCCATGATATTTTCTAACAATATATCGAGATTATTAATTATTTTTTATATGATAATAAAATTTTATAATAAATATTTCAATAAACTCATTAATTTTATTATCCTTGGGTTATTAATGATATTTTAAAGTAATATTTCCGTTTTACCACTATTTAGTACTTAAAATAATTAACAAAATGTTTTTAAGAAAATCCGAATTTGTTTAACTCTTCAGTTAGAAACCCATTTTCTTCCAAAACCCTGTTTTATGAAAATGTTTTGAAAAATGATTTATTATTATAATATGACTTTTTAAAAGAAATATTTACCCATGTTTTAATATTTATAATATTTTTGAATGCAATTTTCATGTTTTTTTCCAAATAATTTTTTTTGGCTTTTTTCATTACCATGACATGATTTTCACTGAAGCTTCATTTATATAATATAATGATTATTTTAAAATGATAATATTTTAAATGTGGTTTATATTTTGGAAATCAATTTTTCAATGGGTAAATTATATTTTCCTCTCGAAATATTTTAAATGATTGTTCAAAATCATTTTCCATCTGTGATGACATTTTTTGATTTTATATATGCCTTACATTGGATATGATCCTATGACATCATTCATATTACTTATATAAATGATCTAAATTTATGATTAAATGATTTTTATGAAACCCATTTATCTTACACAGGTTATTTCATGATAAAATTCTTATTAAACCCATTCATTTTTCCATGGGCGATGTTATGATAAAATGATGAAATGATTGTGAAAGCAGTCTATTTTCCATAGATTATTATATATTGAAATGTTTATAAAAAGCATTTTATTTCATGGGTTATGATATTATAGATGTTTCATTATCTTATAGAACTGAAATTATGGTTTTCGTTATGATATGGGTGGGACCAATATCTCCCAATATTGAGTTTGGTAAATATATATATATTATTAGATAGACATGACATGAATTTGGAGTAAAACCAATTTAGTAGTAGAATTTTTCCACAATAATGATCATGAGAGTGAAGCTTCACTACTATTATAGTTTGGGGAGTAAACCCATCCCACTATGATAAACATGGTAGTGATCCTTTACTACAATGGATGTTATTTTCTATGTTTATCTATATTCCATAAATTTATTTATTATGTCAGTGTTATGTTCTCATGACTCATGATTGGAATATCTTATTATTAATGTCGTATGAACATAAAATATTTAGTCCATGACTATATATTATGATATTTTATATTTATGGTATGAATTTTAAATGTTATGATCATGTTCTTATACCCTTATTTTCCTGTTATTCTAATGTATCTCCACTGTTTACCCATACCATGCATCCATGATCACCCTTTCTTCCGTTTCATTTGAACAGTTTATAAAGAATTTTATTACATATGATATTTCAAAGAAGGGTATTAGTTATGAATAATTATTTTGGGTATGATTTATTCTACCTATGAACTAGTTATTTGTGTTTCCATGTATCCAAAGGCACAATACCATTACAATCCTTTTGAATGTGTTTGTGTAATGTAATATATATTCATGAAAAATGATATAATATGTATATATGATAATATTGTGTTACTAAATTTGTTATCATATGATATGTTTAGTTTACAATTGGAAACTATGATGAGAATACCATAGTGAGATTTCTAAGTAAATGTCAGAGGATGATTCAGAGTATAAGAAAATGTTTTGGAATTTTGGGAAAGGACAGGGTGTGTGGTTTCCATTCACTTACATCATGGTATTGATACTAAAAGTAGATTAGGATCTAAAAAAATTCAAATACTTGTAATTAATCCAAAAAGGTTCATTTACATAGACTTGATAGTCACCTAGAACACAACAACGAGCCTTATTAGACACCATGTTTTACACTCCCAGGGGATACACTTTCGAAATTCACAAACTCTGTTCAAACCATCATTAATTATATTAGATGACTATTAATGACCTAGGATAAGCCTTATGTGTTATAAATTAAATAATGTGTCATTATATAGATATTCTATAAGCGATTTTCATTATTATATGCTTCTCCATCATGATTATTTTTCTGCACCATGTTTTTTGTTCAAGTAAATGGATTGAACTAGAAGGAACTATATTATTGTTGAGTTATATAGATTACTCAATTACTTTACTCCCTAGAATCTAAATTTTATGGGAGCTAGAATGAAAAATCTATATTCCATACTCACACAAATTTATCACTCTATGAATATTTCTGGACATACAAATATATAATGGATTGAATAATATTTTGTTGATTCGTTTTTGAGGTAAAATCCACCTTCATTTAGTGGGTCTTCTGATCCAATAGTTATTGAATAATGAATCAACAACACTGAAAATATATTTTCCATTCTACTGTGGTTGTAACATGAGAAAGTCATTTTTTCTATTGATTATCTGGTAGGTGAAAGTGATAAATGGTGTAATATTATCAAGAATACTATGACCAATGATGAAATTGACTACATGGATTAGGATGGGTTCAATGAATTATTTTAAAATAATTATTTTCCCCATATTCATCATATGGATATGGAGAAGAAGTTACATGAGCTAAACTAATAAGATGAAGAATCTGTTGGAAAATATGGAGATTTTTTTTTAATAATTGTGGGGTAAACATATGGCATTATCATATAACCTCATGTTAAGGTTCATCAATTATTCATTGGATGAAAATCTACTTTTCAAAGGTTTTTGTCCATAATATACTTCATTATCTATGAATATATTTTTTAATGGATTATTACGGTAGAAGTGGTGGTCAAAGTTATGTATTAATCTCATGTTTTTTATAAGAAATGAAAAAATGAATTCAATGGATAATCTAAAAACCATAAAGAGATGAATATTATATTTTATTTATTCTCAATGTGTGAGAAAAAGCAATGGTAAAATTGTCTTAAGGGTTCTAGTAAATAAAATTATGTGTGGAAGTTATGGTAATCAAGAAATTGATTTTTGAAGTTATGGGAATAAGTTTTATAAAGGTGTGAATAAAGTGAAAGTTGAAATGAATGCACCACCCACAACCAAGTGTTTCAATTTAATGGAGTTTGGAGACTTTTATAACTATTTACTAAATCTGAATGGAAATGACTATGACCGAAATTAGTAACATCCTAAGATAATAGAAGAAAAGGCAATCTCATGTGATAACTATTTCTGACTAGGGGTGCTATAAGTACATGGTGAAAGGTATACTTACCATCCACTCTAGAATTAATAATATCTTATTTGACTATTCATCTACCAATTTATTCATAATTGAATAATTTTATAAGGTTATCATGTTTCCACCCAAATTATTTTATTTTTAATTATTAGTGAACAACGATAATGGTACAATGACCATATCTCAAGTATAAGAATCCTATTAAGTTGAAATTGGGGGATGTGCTTCCTGTAAATCTTTCCATTATTCATCTAGTTGAATTTGAGGTTATATTATGCTTGGATTATATTTCACTACATAAATCCCATATAAATTTTTGTTGAATAGAATTCTCATTAGATATTAAAAACCAACATATAACAGTCTATCAATGTGAAGATAAATACAAACTTATGATTGAGTTAACATCCTTTATTTGGGTCTTAATTCATATTTATAAGAGTTTTATTTTTATCTCAGATGTTTGGTGGAGAAACGTAAAATCAATGATATTCCTATTGGGTTATAATTTTTTGATATATTTCTAAAAGTGTTTCCTAGCCTTCCATGAAAATGTGATGTTGAATTCTCAATTGAAATCATAATTGGTGCCATAAAAATTTCAAAGGGTACCTATAGAATGGATGTGACTAATATACATTAATATTAAGAATAAATTTCATTAAATCCTTGAAAATGGATTCGTTTGGCTAGTTGTGTGACTTTTGGGGTGAATCTGTTCTTTTTGTTAAAAAATAAGGATGGATCAATGAGGCTCTATGTTGATTATCATAAGGTAAATAAGATAAAAATAGGAACTAATATACAATTCCCCATATTGAGGATTAGTTTGATGAATTTCATGGAGCCTAATACTTTTTAAATTATGTACTTCATTATGGGTATCTTCAATTGAGTGTCAATAAATAGTATATACCAAATAAAACATTCTATATAAGTATTCAACACTATCAATATATAGTGATTTCATTTGATCTTGTGAATCCCTCCACTATCTTCATATATTTAACAAATAGAGTCTTTATGGATTACCTTAATAAGTTTCTAGTATAATTTAAATATGATATTACTATCTATTCAAAGAGAATGGAAGAGAATATAGAAATGTATAGAATTGTACTAAAGACTCGGAGAAATCATGAAATATATAAAAAAATTTAAAAAGTGTGAATTTTGTTTCAAAATAATTAATTTTTTATTTATATAATCTCATGAGAGGTTATATTTGTAGATCAATCAAAGATATAGTCTATTAAATGTTGAGCCAGACCAACCACGGTGACTAAGATCTGTAGTTTTCATTATTTTGATGGATATTAGAAATGGTTTGTGGAGAATTTATCATGATTATCTAATGCTTTGACCGATTTAACTTGGAAGGGATACAAGATCCTCTGAATAGATGAATGTTATGAAAATGTCCAGGAACTGAAGGTAATATTAGTTAGTTAACATATTCATACATTAACATGTCAGGGAGAAGGGTTTTTAATCTATAGTGATGCATCCAAGAAAGGGTTTGGATGTGTTATTATATTGAATGACATGGTTATAACTTATGCCTCACAAGAATTGAAGATTAATGAGAAAAATTACCAAACTCATGATTTGAATTTAGCTATGGTAATTTTATTCATAAAATATATAGAAGGATTAAATTTATATTGAATATTAGGATATATATACCAATATTAAAAGTTTAAATTATATATTCAAATTAAAGGAATTTAATATTCATTAAATTATATGGTAAGAGTTGACTAAATATTATGACTTCTCAACACATTACTACCATGGGAAAGAAAATAAGGTAGCTGATTCTTTGATTGGAAAGGATCATGATGGATTATCCATGATGAGGATTATGAAAGATCCAAAATTAATGGATTTGGAATTAATGGATCTGGAAATATTGAAAGAAGGGGGGAAATATTATCTTTATCTATTAAATGTTCAACCATCTATGAAATTGAATATTAAAGAGGTACCAAAAGAATATTTAGAGCAACAAAAAAAGTATAGAAATGTTCCTAAGTTTAAATTTGATCATGATGGAATGATAATGTTCATAAATAGTTTATGAATTTGTTTCATACTAAATTTGAACAAGGATTTGTTTATGGAATCTCATATTTATTCATTCTCAATTCATCCAATAATTACAACGATGTATAAGGATTTGAAATCATATTTATTGTTGTATTTGATGATGAGATATATCATATAATTTTTATCTCAGTGCATGGTATGTATGAATGATAAGGAAAAAAGAAAAAATTATAAGGGGAGGTTACATCCTTTAACCAAACCAAAATGGAAATGAGAAAACATAACCATTGTTTTTATCAATGGACTCACCGAAATGTGTAATTGGAATTAAGATATATGGTTTGTCTTTGATCTCTCTAATTTTTTTTACACTTCATTTCTATTAGATAAGAATTTTCTCTGGATAATATTTCATGGATATATATTAAATACGTCTTATAATTTCATGGACTACCATATTCGATTGCATATAATCATGATTTGAGTTTTGTCTTATAGTTTGGGTGATGTCTTCGGTATTATCTTGATACATAGTTGAGTTTTAGGACTATGTATCATTATAACATAGATGGTCAATCTGAGCGAAATTAAAACCATATAGGATATGTTGAGATCTTATTATTAGGATTTCCATGGTAGTTGGGATCAACACCTTTAAAGACCCGAAAATTCTTTGGAATTTTTTTGTTAAATAGAGAGGAATTTTAGGAGTACACAATTTATGAAGGCACCTGATTCCGAAGCCCGGTGTGCCCGGAATAAATTTCTGATGTTTTGTTCGGGTACATTCAGTGAACGTACGTGAAATATTTTATATCTTTTGAACCGACACTGGGAACTGAAATCAGAGGATACCGTTGAACTCACAGCACTGGTATTCTCTTAAGGAGACCTTTATAGTGGTTTCATTTTATTGATAATGAATGCTAGTTATGGGGTTTCTAATTAAATTTGATAAAATAATGGTGTTACTTTTTGTATTTGTTCGGTGGTTAAAACCTCCAAGTGGAGGTTATATGTGGGGCCCACCATGCCCTATCCTCCCTTGTGAGGATGTTATGAGATTGGGCCCACCACATTTTTAGGTGGGACCCAGATGAGTTTAAACCCCCATGTAACTCGCTTCAAGTGGTGGAAGGCTTCTGAACTTCTCTCATCAATTTGCCAACCCCCCACTATTAATTAATTGAGCTCATCAATTAAATTAATTCTAACTATTTGAATTGTTTTTAATTCATTCCAACAAATATAATAATAGAAAAACTATTATTTTAATTTGGGGGCATTCTTTTGGTGGAACGGAGGAAGAGAATAACTAAGGAGAACTTCTTTTCCTCAATGATTAATGTTTCGTTATCCCTCCAACGAATAATGACGAGCATCGTTTTCTCCCTTTCGACCGAGCGTGCCAATGATGAAGTCACCTTCTTCCGATGTCACGGAAAGACGCTTCCATCCCATGGCTTTGTCAACAGTCAACGAAAATCAAGGGAGGGTTTTGAATTCGTGTTTGAATTCCTTTCATTTAAGTTATTCTTTTCCCTTGGATAAAAACAACAACTGCGGATCGACCCCAAAACATGTGGATCTGTAAAATGGATGTTGACTACGGGATGACTTGGAGATTAAGCAGGGGTTTGTTTCTGGTCCAATTATATTCTGGATTACTGTTTGAGCCTCTAACACGGAGGGCACGGTCTAATGAACAAGTATGTACCCTCAGCCAATT
The DNA here is from genome assembly GCA_963277665.1 of Viscum album. Lineage (NCBI taxonomy): Eukaryota > Viridiplantae > Streptophyta > Magnoliopsida > Santalales > Viscaceae > Viscum > Viscum album. Next base: position 1,537,997,562 of record OY728135.1, on the reverse strand, counting down.
CATTCTTGATGCGCGGTTTGACGGGCGAAGGGTGAACAGAATGGAAACCCTAATTTGAGGCCGTTGTAGTGAATATTAGGACCACAGGAGGCCGTAGTCCCAGAAGAGAGGAAAAACGGACCACCATAACGTCTTCGGTAGACCACGGAGGAGCATGGTGGTGTCGATGACCCGAGGTGGCGGCCAGCACCGGCCAGCCACCTGGGGGTGGCGGCGCCCCTCACGGGCCGTCGGCGGAAGGCCGCCGTGGGTTCCGGGAAGGTCGGGTGGAACCAGATGGCACCACAATTATGGGACATTGGGGGCCACCCCCCCCCCCCCCCGCTCTGCGCGCCTTGCGTTTAATGAGCTCGGCTAGCTGGCCGAGCCGCAACCGGCTGTTCGGGCCGAGTCATGCCACGCGGGTCGCGGGGGCCGCCGAGCCGGGCAGCCTGCTATGCGGGCCTGGACACCCTTGCGTAGGCCGGGCCGTAGCCACCGGTCCGGGCTGCACCCTACCGGGCTGGACCTGGATCCCGATCGAGTCAACCCGGTTCGGGCCGACCCAGGGCGAGTTGGGTCGGGTCAGACCGGACCCAGACCCCCCACTTCGGACAACTTTTGGTTTTTCTCCCATAACATGAGTTAAGGATCTCCGATCAATGCAATACCAGTTGAGTCGGATTCATTAGATCTATATGGTCATTTCGTTATATCGCACTCCAGGTTTTGGCATGGTTTGGGTACAACCGGGTTGGTTCGAACCCGAAACCAACCATGCCCTCTGAGCTGAAATGATTATAACTTAAGTACAGGAAGTCCGATTGATGTGCCGTCAACTAAATTAGATTAGTTTTGATGAGATGGTGATTTTGGAATTATCCACACATGATTTGTATGTGGTTGGAGTATGGATGGGTTGGATTGTACCTGAATTCCAACCGTCCCCTTGGAACAGAAATGACAATAACTCTTAGACCGGGCGTCCGATTGACGCATCGTCAGTCGCGTTGGGTTCATTTTGATGAGACATAACTACGGGTTACATCAACTCAGGACTTCATGATAGTTGATTTATCGACAATTATCTCGAGGAGCGGACCCTCCCGGAATCGAGCGTGCTGTGTGTGGGAACCCTAGGGCTGGCTGAGACTTAGATGACGGAGTCCTCCAGGGGATCGACAACAACGACTTATGTACCAGATCCTCTGTGGGTTCGACAACAGTGACATCTGTACCAAGATCCTACGTGGGTTCGACAGCGATGGATACTATACCGGAATCCTAAGTGGGTTCAACAGTGAAGACTTCTGTGCCAGGATCCTACATGGGTTCGAGAGCGCTGATATTATTCCAGGATTCTATGTGGGTTCAACAGAGGAGATCATTAAGAGGATACATTTTATCATCTCTACACCTATTCGTGATTTTTATACCTATGTGAGGTGAGTCATGACTTTCAACCATTATAAACGTGGTGATTGACTTTACCTCCTATGTGGACTGGGTTGTGCTTGGGCTCGAGAGTTGAAGCCGGACTGTGACTGGTAATTTAGGTATATGTATGGGTATATACCTAAGTAGGTATGGTTGATACATTGTTATTTTATCTTTCTTCAGTGTTTTATCATTTTTGGATTCTGGGAGACCATAGAGGTTCTCGAGGTCCCCTAATGAGTATGGTTATACACACCCCTGCACGAGCTTCTCCCACACCTTGTTGTGTTCTGTGTAGACGACGTATAGCAGTGATCGAGGCTGACGGTGACAGATGGGATACTTATAAGAGTTGGGCTAGACGGGACATACCACATTGACGAGTTGTTGAGTTCTATACCTAACCTTATGGAAGGATTTCCAGGCGGACAATTCAGGAGTTATTTTCCATTGTTTACTTGTACTTGTACTTGTTTTTTAGTTAGGTTTTTATACAGGCCCACTTACTTTCATCACACATTACTTTTCCATTTTTAGTACTTGTTGCCTCTACTGCTTGTGTTCAGACTGTTTGTGTGTGTTACAGGTTAAAAGGAAATGCCTTCCATTTTTACCAGGGATTCGCCTTTGGTGCTAGTCTCCAGGCCCTGGCCTAAGGAAGGTGGGCTTGGGGTAGTCACGGCACGGGCCCCGTGGACAGGTCGTGACAACACCTTTCTCAATTTTAGTTTTCTTAAAAAAAATATCTTTCACTCAAGAATTCATATGAATCCTTATGAATCCCTATATGTAATGAAATTTAGAGCTACAACATGATGGAATAATGTTAAAGAAATAAATCTATATGGACTTGAGATAACTGAAGTAATGTCATAGAAGGTTAAATCCATTTAGAAACACATCCAGGAATCTTAGATTCCATAGAAAATTTATGGTAATAATCTCGGGTATGATCTATAATTTGATGTTAGTGAAAATGATTTTCTAAGAATTTCCAAATGGAAGAATCTTTTGAGATTTTAAAAGGGAAAATGATCCCAAGATATATCGACCGCTTTGAAATTTTTATTCATATCAGAACAATAGATTATTGATTATAACATAAAAAACCTCTCTTATGTACATGATTTCTTAAATGTATATCTCCAAAGGAATTTTATACCTTAACCTATATGTGTGTTGAACTACAAGGTCATGCCACGGAAGAATGATCTTTTTTATGAGGTAATACCAAAGGATATTATGGATCATATAGAGAAAGTTATATAAAAGAAGACATTTACATGGTCATTGTTTTGTGAAAAAAACCACTCATTTATGGATTATATGTGAGATATTGAGGATATAATAGGGAGAAAAAATCCTCATTTATTTTAAAAAATCAATTTTTTTGATAGATTAAATTCTCAAGGGCGGTATAATGTAACTACCTAAGATTTCAAGAAATATTTGTTTGAATAAATTAATATTTTTTGATAGATTTAATTTTTCACAAATCCAATTCAATATTGTTATACACGCAACACTATGTTAGCATGAATCACACATGACATTGATTTTTAATAAAACCATGATATATTTTTAATATTGTTATTTATGTTTGACTGTTATAACATAGAAATTAAATGAAGGGGTGTTAATAGTAAAAAATTAATCTTAAATGTTAAATAAAATAGTTTTATATAATGTGAGAATATTGATAAAATAGTACATAATCTTCAGTAAAGTCATTATTGGTTAAAAAATTCTATTTTCATAAAAAATGCATTTTATTTCTTTTTTGAAAAATAATGAAATTAATCATTAAAAGTATAATATAATTAACATGATAAAATAAAATTCATTTTTAAATCATCATTTCAAAATTATTTTAGGGTAAATTTTTTGGTTTTATTTAAAAATTTTCATTTATTGATGAATATGGAGAAATACTGAATTTTAATTGAAAGTTACTTTTTTAATTTAAATTATAAATAATGTAGGATTCAATATCAAATTAGTTTTAATGTAAAATTATTTCAATTATATATCTCTTAGTCCAATTTATGTCACTACAATCAATTTGATATTTATTTTGTGTGTAAATAGATTTCAACCTTTCGAACTATTTTATCATTAGAAACCCACTTTTTCGTCATGTCTATGACATTAATTTTAAATTAAAATTTTCTAATTATGAAAAACAAAATTTGGTAAAATGGATTATATTATGGGAATAATAATTTTTATATTATCCTATGAGGTAAAATTAATTTTTTTACCAAATGAAAAGTAAAAATAGTAAAAATTATTCAACACGGTTAAGGTAAAAATGGGTTTGCTAGAGGGGTGGGGGTTAAACTAAAACGATAAGGTTTAAAAATACACCTAAAATTTTAAAAACAATTTTATAAAAATAATTCCAACTTTTCACTTCTAGGCTCGAAAATGGTTTATAATTTTTACCTTGTGACATGAAAAAAATGTGGATGAAATTCTTTCTTTAAAAAATTACAAGTTTGCAACTCACCTCACATATAAAAGGCCACCCCTTCTCCTCTATTCTTTAAACCTTTAAAAACTTTTTTATCAGCCAAAAATTGATGAAATAAATTCTAAAATTTCTTCTTATAATCCTATAATCAAAATTTTGAGCATAAATTTAACATAGGAATTATTTTGGTCAAAACCTAAGGAGGATACCTGAAGAAGAGGTAAGGTTTATCAATGAGAGTTTTTGTTTTATTTATTCTAAAAATCCTTCAATTATTTTTATAAAATGACGATATTATAAATTAATAATCTTATATATACTTATATGTAGTTATTTTAAGGTCATTATTTTTAACCATTTTTATATCCATCAACTGGTTTACGAAATAAACATTTGTGTGTATGGCAGACGACCACATCATGAACCAGTGTATGTCATTTTTTTACATTACTACCTTTAAATTATTGAAATAATAATGAATTTATTGTATATATATATATATATTTATTATATATGATATTATTATAGGTATATAATTATTATGTCATATATATATGCATACTCTCCATTTTGTTGGAATACGATAACATCGCTCGTGTGTACGGTGGACCACCACCACTCCTAGCGATGTTACCCGTTCATGATTTACATGGATGGTTATAAGGATGATTTTATTATACATGTATGATGTATATGAAAATAAAAATTATTTTTTAACTATAATATATCCTTTTACTTTATTTCATCGAATTCGATAAGAAAATAGAAAGAACCTTCTTGTGTACATATGGCCGACTGTCTCCATGAAAGGTGTATTTAATTTTCAACCACTAATTTGTTTGGATTATTATAAATAAATATATAGTTAATATATATTATATTTATATAATTGTTAACATTTTTTATATGGTTAAATAATGATGAAAGTATGAGGACCAAAATTAACAAATCAAAACATATACGAGAAACAAAGAGGTTATTACTCAAACCATAACTCTAACATGGAATTATTAAAGATTGTGTAGTAAATAATTATAATAAAATAATATATGGAATTATATATAAAAATATTTTTATTTAATAGATTTATTATAAACATTTATTTATAATTTAATACGTTTGAACATGTATGATGGATGTCGAGACTTATGGAATGATATTTTTGTCTAAATTTTCCTTTTTTGAGATATATTTTATGTTATGTCCCAGTCTTATTTATGGAGGTGTATATAAATCCCATTCAACATGTAATATCATGAATTTATCTATCCTTATGATACTTTCCATTTTATGATTTTTTCTTAATGATTTTAATGAATTCATGGTTACCAAAGTGGTAATAATTTTATGATACAATCTTATCATTTATCAGGATTATTTAAAATTATTTTTACAATGATAAAATATTATGATCCATGTCTCAATAAGCTCATTAATTTTTTTCTAATCTAGTAATTTACGATATTTTTAAGTAATATTAGGATTTTTAAACTCTTTAGTGCTTAAAATAATTGATAATTTTTTATTATAAAATCTAACTTTATTTATCTCTTCAGTCAAAAATCCATTTTCATCCAAAAAACAAGATTTAGAATTTTTTTAAAAAAATCACTTATTTTTATCCTATTATTTATTAAAAGAAATTTTAACCTATTTTTTATTTATTAGTAAAATTATTTGAAATTAATTTAAATTTGGTTTTCTGAATAATTCCCATTTTTCATTTACCGAAAAAGTGAAAGGAATATTTTTTTGAATGTGTATGAAAATATTGAAAGTTCTCTTAGTCATGACTATTATTTTATTTTAAGTTTTCTTAAAAAAAATGTCAAGTTTATTTTCAAAGGAAAACATTTTTAAAATGTTTTATAATTTAGAAAGATATTTTTAATGAAGGAAGTATATTTTTCTCAAAATATATTTTAAATTGTCATTTAATCCCATTTTCTATCTAACATGACATTCGTAGATATTCCATATGGATTAATGGGGGATATTATCTAAGGATAACATTATTATTACTATTTATCTAAATACTCTATGTTTATGAAGGCATGATGTTTATGAAACTAATATATCCTCCATGGGTTATACCATGATAATATTATTATGATACCTTATTCTTTTTCCATGGGCTATGATTGATGAAATCAATATGTACCCGGTATCTTTTACATAGGTTATGATATGGTGGAATGTTTATCAACAGATTTTATTTCATGGGTTATGATATGATGAATTTTTTATGATCTTATAGAAGATATAAATATGTATATTATTATTAGATGAGTGGGACCTAGTTCTCCCTCATATCCATTGGGTAATGAGTTATATATCATGAGATAGACTGGGATGGAATGGTGAGTGAGCCTAGTTCACTAAGTTAATTTATACACTATGATGATCTTGGGAGAGAATCTTAAATAATAATATGGTTTGGTGAGTGAACTCATTCTACTATAATTTCCTTGACCGGGAACCTTGACTACTACGGAAATGATTTTCTATGCATCTGTGTATGCCAAAAATCTATGTCTTATTCCAATATTATGATATCAAGGATAAATTTATTTCATTCTATTATGATTAATTTATTATGAAATTCCAATATTTATTCCATGACTCAATATTTTGATCTCACATTTTCAGGATATGGTTTATAATTGTTAGCCTCATGTTCTCATACCCTTATGTTGAGCTTATGTATCTCCCTTATTTACCCTAACAGATCATTTGAGATCAATCTTTCATATGTTTCCTTTCTTTGGGTATTGATGAATTTATTAAATATGATATGTATAATAAGGGTTATATTTATGAAGAATGTAGTGGTATATAATGTCCTCTACCTATGAACCAATTATTTGTGTTTCTGAGATTCCAATGAAAAAACCATTACTATCCTTACAAAAGTGTTTGTTTAATGTCATAAATGTTCATAAAAATAATGTAATATCATTTTATGATAAGATTGGGTCTCTATAAATAAATTGAGGATTTATTATCTAAATATTACATGGAAGGGGAGATTTAGGAAGGGTTTTTAGATAAAATGTGTCTAAATATAGATTAGAATAGATTTTGGGGATTTTTTTTATGGTGAAATGACCAAATTTCAATCAAATTAAAAAATATGTAGTCTTTTGTGAACCTAATATATGTCATCTAGGTACCCGGTGGACCTAAAAATGTGTTATTTCCCATTAGGTACAACAAAGTGACTATTTCAAGACCACTACGCATCTAGTGGTACTCCAATACATTTTTCCCATTTTATCCTCCTTCAATTCCATTTTCTATTACTATAACTCTATTATTAGTAAAAATAACTACAAAAAAATAAAATAAAATGATTAAATGTAATCACAAACCCTATATATTAATAGTGTGGTTCATTAAAAACTCTCAAATATCAGGTTTATCATCCACAAGAAGCTTTAACTTTGTTCCTAATTGAGATACTTGAAAGGTATTATGTGTTACATCTCGATCATAGTTTACTCATAAGTAATTAAAACTTGTTATTCAAATGAAATCAAGAATTGCTAATCTCATTTTAGAGGATTTATACGAGAAATGTGGATCTGGGGTGGTGTGGTGGGAATACTATTCACTCTTTATCATAGTAGAGCACAATAATTGATAAATATATAGTAGAAAAATCAATATAATGAATCCATAGAAAAAAATGAGGATTTATAAATAAGTCATATAGATAATATAAAAATGGAGTAACCATAAATAAGCATCAGAAATAGTTGATGTCATGATAGAACAAAAATGAATAGGTAGACATGCTAATAGGCATACAATAGTACAACATATACATCCGGAATCAAAAAGAGAAAAAATATATCTCCAAGGGAATACTGAGTTCTCGATCAATTTACTAATCCTAAGATCCCACCCTAAAGGAACAAAACAAGCATATGAAGATGGTTTATTTTTATTTTCCTTACTCGTATCCATGTAATCTTCTTACGTACCAATGGGAAGCCTGAATAGAGAGTGAGTAAAACTATGTTGTCCACCACAAATGGTATCTAATGAAAATATAGTATGTTAAAATAATATATAGTAGTGTGAAATATAAATATAAATAAATAAAATAATAAAATGAGTTTAACTAGTTAAATACCACTAGATTTGGCTTAAGCTAGCTGGCTTTGAGTGTAGGTCCATTCAGCAAACCATGAAACTATGACCCACATACAAGGAATCCTCATCAAGTTCAAGGTTCAAGTCAAAGGTTACCTTTATATAGATTTTATTGTATTCCAAGGAGATAATATAAGGTATTCCATGTCTAGTGATAGTAAGCTGATTCCTGGGAACTCATACGAAACATTCTAATTTTGGGGGTTTGCTGGTGAATCATTAATGTCAGACCGATAAATTCCTACATCTAATACATTGACAAAGTCTAAGGATAATATTCCACTTGGTAGTTGAATTAATGAATCAGGTGGTATATTAAGAGTTCACTCATGAATAACAGGAAATGGATCCATGCCTTACTCAAGGAAGTATAAACCTAATTGTGTCATCAAGGTCTATAGTAAATAATCACAAGATATTTCATGAGTAATCACATGACAAGAGAATTATTCACCTCTTTTCACGATAAAATTTAATGTATTCAATTATTAATTTCACTTAAAAGTAATAAAAAATGTTTTAAGTTATATATCTATATCATTTAATAGTATATATTACTTAATTATGGTAGTCCCCTAACATTTGGAAATATCCACACACTAAAGGGGAAGATTGGACATGAGGAAAGTATAGTAGTTATTTTAATTTAATCAAACCCACACGAAATAGTGCTTCATGTTGATTTATTTATTGTTCAATATTATAAATGTACCAAAAAAGGGTCTAGGTAAATTCTATGAAGTTAATTAATGTAGTTATACATTTTAGATGAATCAAAAGGAATGTCTGCCATGTGACACAATGTTGAAAATTTATAAACCTACAAACATTTCAGGAAAAGAAGTATAACACCAACTTTATCTTGGTAGAAGACGCCACATACAATATGATACTTATATTTGGGAAAGAAGAGATAAAATTGAAAAACAATTCAAACAACCTAAAAATATTGCACAGACATAACATTGAAGATTGAAAAGAAAACTGTGAAAAGAAGCAAGAGAAGTGAAAGACATTCTAAGGGGGATCCTACAAGATGAACAGAGTTCAAATAAAATTCTAGATAGAGGTGATAAAACAAAACATATGAGAGGTAATAATGTGATCTAATGAAACTGGTCTACTATATAAATTAAGGATGAGGAAGATGAGATTTAATTTTAATGACATGGAGAGGAAAATAGTAATATCCATGGTTTTTAATAGGGCACATGGTTAGTATAAAAGTGCTCCAAATGTGAATACCTACCCTTAATATATTCAAAATTACCAGGGTTCATGTGAATGGTTATACAACCCATGCAAAAAATATGAGTTTGGAACTGGTTCGTAGACCCTACCCTTTATAGTATAACCACATAGTTATGTAAAGCATGCATAAATTGTGCAAGTTTCATCTCCATTTAATAGAAGGGTTTTCATGGCTATTCTACCCATGTTTCACAATTTTCTAATCAATGGTCCTATATTTAAAGGATTGATGTTTTAGGTGTATGGTTAGTGAAAACCACACTATTATAGTATGCATCAGCCCGTTCCACAAAAAATTGGATCTTCGGGCCCTACAGTAAGTGAAAACACTCTTAAAGCCTCCATGGCCCATTTTAGAAATTTAGTTAAGGTAAAAAAGGGGTTTAAACTAAAATTTAATTGATATATACCTCAATGAAAAATTATTATCTTCCACCTAGCCCCTTAAAAAATTCTTCGATGAGTTTCCTTTCTAAGGGTAGTTGATCCCCATCCATGAATAACTCCATGCACTGAGCACAAATACTATATACTTATTCCCAAGTTTCCCCTTGTACACATCCATGCTAACAGAGAATACAATACCCATGAAATTTAAAACCTAATAGAGCCTTCATGCTATGTTCAATGATATTATATTGATATTCCTTAAAATAAAAATCATCCTATATCTCAACTCTCTTAGTATTAGAGACATGAGATGGGTCAGAGTGAAAATGGTGGAGATGAAAATCATGAAATACATCATTCATTGACCTATAATGATATTAAATAGTTATCTGATATGCTACCAGCCTCACCATCTCTAAAATCATGAAATTATTAATGAATATATTTCAATACTTACCTATAATGAAAATCTATCAATTACTCAATCTAAGAGAGACACACAAGAATACCAGATCTACCACCTCAAAATCCAAGGGTCGGTGATGATGATCGACATAAGACTCCTACCTGGACTGTACCGTAAATATATATTTCCCAATAAAATAAACATACATTAATATTTTCTAAATGATACAAGGTCCTAATATAACCACCTCTCTTATTTCTAACTCATAAAGGTGTGAACAACATGTTCTTCTATAGATTTCCTCATAAAGAGACATTTGTACAGTCACTTGGAAACTATATTATAAGTGGAATCACCAAAAGCATAGTGTTTATACCAAGTTCATCTAATTTCAATGAAACATGCATAGATAATGTCCTCTAAAACATGTATAATATTCTAGAATCATCCATCGGTCTGAGGGTGGTATGATATTCTTAAAACTACCTGTGAACCAAGTTCCATATATAAACCTTTCTAAAACCAAAAGGGAACTGATCATCCCTATCTGACACAGTGTTACATTGAACCCCATAATGAAATATGATCTTATGGAAATAAATTATCTTATATACATCTATTGATAATATCTCCCGAATAGGCATGAAATGGGTGACCATTGTTAGGCTATCTATAATCACCCATACATATACACTACCTTGAGTTGACTACAGTAACCCTTTCAGGAAATACATAATGACATCATCCCATTTACACTTTTGAATGGGTATCAAGTATAAAATACCATTAAACTACTGTTGTTATTCATTTAACTTTTTATAGGTGGAACATCAAATAACAAATCTTGCAACCTCATTTTTCATCTGAGGCCACCAGGAAAGAAATCATAAGTAACTATACATCCGTGTGATTCTGGGACAAAATACCCACTTATATGCCTAAAATTATCATTTCATGTCATCTTGTATATCATCAAGTACCTAGAAAAATTATTCTATTTATAGGATATCATCATAATAAATAGTCAAATTAGTTTTTTATTTGTTACAAGAACTAGATTCCCATAAGACCAAGACTCTAGGGTTAGAAATTTACCTCCTCTTTATCATATCAAAATTTGATGAAGTCACTATAAAATCCACAAGAAAAGACTAATTGTGAGATACCAGAATTCCCATATATATTTCAGAATAATGATCCATCAACTACCATTAAACACTACATTCTTGAACAAATTCAGTTAAAGTCTTTAAACATTGATAATCTATAACTTCATGACCTATCTCTAGCATATATGAAAGCTCAAAGTTGAAGAACCAGAGATATTTAACCCATCGTCTCTTTCAGTGGTTCAATTCAAATTGATTGAATATGTATTTGAGGATTTTATAGAACAAGTATACCATAAAATACTCTCCAATAAAATAATTTCATTATTAATGTAAGACATGAATAACAACTACAAACATGAGATATGTCATTAGGTTATTACACTCATGAGGCCTTAACTGACGATACTCAAACTCAATGACTCATTCTCCTTTCATTAAAATATCTCTAGCCCAATGCATAATATATCACAGTAAACTATGAATCCTCATTCAGGATCAAGAAAAAAAAACAATATTCACACTATGGTTATATTTCCATTCAACTCCAAAATAGACTTCTCACTATCTTTTTTATACAAAATTTTTATCTTTCTTGGTCAATACTATGAGAGATTCTATAAGGAATAATAATTTACGAATAAAATGCATATAGTAGTTCTAAATAATGATGATAATAATTTAATCAAATATATTTTTGGGATGCTTCCAAGAAACGATGGATCTCACTATCCACACACATATATATGCCCACATGTTTTATATAATGTTACCTGAGAATTGAAATTTATCAATCCATAAGTGGCACATCATGATCTTAGAATATATCCAGTACTATATTAGTTCACATAGAATTATTTCAACGTCTTGTCAAGTATGAGAGTACACCAAGATAATATCCAAAAAATCAACCATGAAGGAAAACAAGTACAGGTGGAAATCCTAATTCATCAAGGATGAAAAAATAGCAGGTATTTTTTTAATACCTAATGAAATAAGTATATTCTCATATAAATGATATTTTCATGGGAATGTTATTTATGGTATATCTAAATCTTTAACTCCATCTGATGATACTATGATCTCTAATCAATATTTTAAAAGACCTTGGCTCCTTAAATCTATTCAAAGAGATCATCTGTATGAGAAAGTGGGTAATATTTCTTTATCATAAGTAGATTCACCCACCAGTAATCCACACATATCTATAGAGATCCATCCCCCTTTTGGTGAAAAGAATAGGTGGAACCTAAGGATAAGTACTAGTTCATATAATCCCTTTGTCTTCCAGGTCCTCTAACTACCTCTTGAGCTCCAACATATTTTTAAAAACCATTATATATGGAGGTAAATACACTGTTTCTACTCCAATAATTGGATCAATAGTGAAATAATCATCTCCCTCCATAGGAAGATGATTTTTATGATATATATCAATGAATTGGTCCATCAATGGAGTAAATAAAACCAATCATACTTCTCTATCATTAAGAAAGTGATTGGAAGTCTAGTCTTACACCTTAACCATCCTATGATTCTTAGGTCCAATTGAAGTTCCTAGATATCCAATAATCCTTTATGAATATTGATTCCACCCTTAGGTGATGTTAAATACACCCTCTAACAATAAAAATCAACATGGTATTGAAAAGGTAACAACAAATACACCTGAATAATTATATCAAAGATAGTAATATTAAGGAAAAATGGTACCATAAGAAATGATAGAATCCTATATCAGGGGGACACTCCTTACATCAGCGGACACTTTAAGACTATATTCCCAAAATATTATCAAGATATATTACTCCAAAAAAGTATTCTATCTCGAACCCATGACTTTCCATTAAAACCAAAGATACAAATGATTATAAAGAAAAAAATAATAATATACTAAATTTTAGGATATTAATATCATATTTTGCATTATAGATGGCCCAACACTCTACTCATAAGGTATAGACTAGACCTTATATAACTGAAAAGATCCGTGAACCTGGTCTCCAACCTAACCTCCCTAAGTAGGTTATCTCTTCTAGTGCTACACATCAAAATTAATTCCCACTTTTATATAATTATTTGGATAAAATTAATTTTATTTTAGGACCCTCCGCATCAAAATTATGTTAGGGTTAATTTCTATGAATTTTTTGACAAATATAATTTTTTTGTGAAAATGTATATTCTACCATTTTATTTGAACTTAAATTTTGTGACATCCTTATTTCTGATCATGGTTAAAATATTTAACAGTAATATTTTTCAAAAAAAAAATAATTTTACTTCCAATCCTTTATATTATTTATAAAACACTTTTTGGTTGAGTGAGAACTATAGAATGATCATAGGGATATACAAGTTACACCCAAAAATCATACTCATACATAACATTGGAAACATCCTTCTCCCTCTGAGAATCTAGATATGAATCCTTAGACCCCAAACTAAATTTGTGGTTGATGGAGTGAGTGTGAATCCTTCCCAGCCTCCCTACCACTTCCTACCTACTAAATACCATCGAGGAACCACTGAGGTTGGATAACTCCCTTGATTTCCCTAACTTTTTTGGATTTCTCATTGGCTGATTATTTCCCCCAAGGTGGTTATGAGTAACCATTGGTGAAACCAATTCATATTGAACCCCCATGTCACTGATTAACTCAACCACAATATTTAATATAATATGTATATAAAATTAATTTAAAATTATTAATTTTAATTTAGAAATTTAATCATTACATTGTGGAACCAAAACATTGATTTTTTAGATAATAAATATTTTTTGATTCTATTTTTAAAATGGGTTGGTTGAAAGGTGAGTTTAGTTTATGTTGTGCATTAAAAATCCAACCACCCTCACTCAATCAATAATAATTTTGAAAATTTGTTATAATTAATTGCACACATATGTGGTTGGATTATATAATAAAATAACCAATATTTAGTCTCTTAATACTACCCCTCCTCAAGTATAAATACCCACACCCTCTTCACATTTTCAAATACGAAAATTTTATGTTCTCTCAACATATTCTTCCTAAGGATTATTTTCTATTTCTACATATTAAATATTGAAGTGTTTTTTGTGATTAATGTGTTAGCTTTATGCTAATAATCTCAAGAGTGTTTAGGGATTCCCCAACCATCTTATTCAAATTTCTAATTTCAATTACATTATTATATTTCTATTTGAGATTTCGTTTCATATAAAAAATGATTTTAATTACATTTTATTATCATCCATTTGAATTATATCCAAAGAGAGATCCCTAATTCTTTCTATTTATAGAATATGAAGAAGCCTTTAATTAAAAAAATATCCCATAATTATAAAACCATCCTATAATTATATTATAGTTATGTGTGTGTGGTTTTAAAAGAAAAGAAATACATATTTGGTTACTACATGAGGATGTGGTTTTGGATAAAATACATATAGATGTTATAACATTAAAATGGGTTAGTATGGTATATCCTGGTCCTAATCTTTGTGCATGGTGAATGATCCCTTATGGCAGATATGGTTTGACTCTAATATAGGTAAGTTTGGGGTGATTTAAATGATATTTTAAAACTGTTATAAATGATTAATCTATCATCCCAGTGGCCTTCAACATTTTAAAATTATTTTATTTGACTATCTAGTAACATAAACACCTCATTCCTTTAAAAACCCAAATAACTACAATCTGGTATCTTTTACTTGTTGTTGGTGTCTGTATGTGAATTATGAAATCCCTAGTAATTTACTTAAGGTATTTCACATATAAATATTTATTGAATCCTAGATTGGGGAAAATAATTTCATACCATATAATTCATTCTTCTATATGAGAAAATCATAAATGACACCCCTCATTGAGAAATTGTTCTAAGTATTTAGGTTGTTCATTCCCAAAACATTATTCCATGTAATATTTTGTTATGTGATGGAATGCATTGGAATAATATATAATGGGATTTTCCTTGAATTTTATAGTCCCTCCGTGCACTGGTAGGTGTAATGAGACAACTAAGATAGTGTAATGGGAGTATCCTTACCTTTTAAATAAGATTTTTTAACAAGACCTTGATAGTGTGTTTAAGATGTCCAACATTATGAATTCTCATTACTATATTATCTGTTATTGTTTACAAATAATTTAGTAATTATTTTGTTGGAAATGAATTTATTTTTCTAAGATTCATTAGATATGGAACAATATTTTTTATAGTGTATTTTGTTGTATGATACACACTTACTAAGCATCTAACCTCACACATTTACATTTTTCCTTCTTCCCAGGAAACCTAGAAGGGTACTACTTCTGAAAATGGATTTAAAGAATAGTAATAATGTATTTATTTCTAATGTAATGTAAGACACTTTAAAAGAATATATTTTCTTGTGTCTATTAAATTATTTGATCATTCGTATTGTGATCTATATATCGATATAATAAAAAAAACATGATCTTATATTTTGGGGTAGGGGTTATTACAGTATGTGTAAGAGGTAAATTTAATAGAAACTGTAGAAACAAGATTTAGAAGAATATAGTTTGAAAATATGAACACTAGGAAAAATACATAGTATATTCTATAAATGTTTATAGAAATTGAAAATATAGTATTTTTATACAGTAGTGAAGTATATACCATTTTCTAGAAATAGATCTAGATTAATAGAATAACATTATCCAACATAAAAATTAAATTTCAGATTTAACATGAGAGAAATTAAAATAAACCACTGTTGGATTATGGGAGATTATGAATATATTAAATAAGTTAACCCACACATGGAACAACTTATTTCATCACAACATGTCTTGTGAATGTTGCATTGCTTCATGATGTAGAATCCTGCATCATTTAATGGGACCAAAAATCGATTATTGGATAAAAAATGGGATAATATCTTAGAGAATGTATTCCTTACCTTTTCATGTGGATAAAATTTTATGTTTTTCATGGTGTTATATTGTTTAATGGGAGATGGTGACCAATGGAGGTCATTCATTTCAAGCAACAAGAAAGAAGAAAAAATAAATGACATAGAGTGGAATTATTTTAATGAAATGTTCATCGAAAAGTATTTCCCTCATGAAAAATGAGAATAAATGGAACTAAAATTAAAAAAATTAATGGAAAATGGTGAAAATGTTAGGTCTGAGTATGAAGATATCATTATAAGGTTTTCATGACATACTGTTGATAGCTATTAACCATACTAAGAAAAAAGATGTTAGTGAATGAACCACACCAAGAAATATAACCAAAATATATAGTTTCCATTGATTATCTGGATCCTATAAATTATTCATTTATGTTTTTTCCCAGTTTGATACTCCATTAATCAATTTGACTCATTAATGGGTTAAATATTCATTTTTAAGGAATGTGAGGAATGATATGGTGAAGTAATGAAATGAATGATCAATGCACCTATGTTGTATTTACCATCTGGAAAAATAAGGATTTATTATATTCATTTATGAATCAATGAAAGGTATATGATTTTTCCTAATAAAGAATTATCGTGTTGTTTCTTATACATCCAAACAATTGTAAAACCAAGAGTATAACTATTCAGCCCATGATCTTTTGCGATTAGCTGTGTTCTCTTCATCAAAGATATAAAGATTTTATCTATATGGTGAAAAATATGAAATATATACTAATCATAATATTTTTATGTATATATTAAAACATAAATAGATTAACATTAAGAAAATGAGATGGATGGAAATACTTTAAGGCCTCGATTGTGTGATATAGTAGCACCCTAGAAGGGATGTCATGGGGGTATATAGATTGAGTATAAAAGGGCATGTGGTTCCTTCCATGATTAGAATGGACGTATATCCTATATTCAAAGTGTTAATAAATTTAGACATATAAATTTTTAGGGAAGGATAAATATCATTCATTTTCAAAGTAATTTCCCATCCTTATTTATTAGAAAAGATAAGTATGCCTTATATAGATAAAAACGATATTTAGGAAAGAAAAATAAAATCTATAGAATATGGGAAATTGGTAGGGTTCCTCTGTGAGTATGGTTTGTAAAAATTTGGAATGATATTTGGTGTACCATTAGAACATGATATGATTAGTGAGTTACTAGATAAAGCTCATATATTTTTTCTATCCCAATAGGTTAAGGCTAAGAGGAAACATACAACGAGTGTCATTAAATCCCTCCCTATACATATGTGGAAATGGGATAATATAGTATTGGAATATATCCCTAGGATACATATGAAATCCATGATAAATGATTCTATATTAGTCATTATTGATCAAATTAACAATTATGCACATTCAAAATAAAAATGTAGGATCTACCCTTGAATTCCATTCATGACATTATATCAAAGAATTTGTGAGACTTAATGAATCAACATTATAAATATTTAATAATCAGGATCCCCACACCACATCCTAATTTTTGGAAGACTCTTCAAAATGCATTGAACAATGAGACAAATTTGAGAACCATATATCATCGTCCATTCTATGAACAATCTCAAAAGTCTATCCAAACATTATAGGATATGATGAAGCCATTTTCACTTGACCTATTTGGAATGTGGGGATAATAAATACTTTTTTCAAAATTTTCATATAATTATAGATTCTATTAAAGCATGTATATGGAAAAATATAAAGCCATGTATGTGAAATTTTGTTGTACTGCAACCTACTATGATGAGGATTGAGGGAGGTAGTTATTTAGTAAAGAACCTGATGAGGACATAACTAAGATGTAGAGAACAATTAAGATTCATATCAAAATAGACTAGAGAATAAATAAAATATTCTTATAAACTATTGATGGAAATTTAATTCCATGTAGGTGATCACATCTTCTTGAAAGTATCACCTTGGGAAAGTGTTATAGGGTTTGGGAATAAGTGGTAGTTAAGTCCATGGTATATTGGACCATTTTAGATACTATAGATAATTGGAGCTATAACTTATCCTTTATTCTTGTTTCCCATCTAATCGAAAGATCATCGAGTCTTCCATGTCCTAATTCTAAGGAAATACATGCCATACCCGACTCATGTACTCAACATATATGGGATAGATATCAAACATGATTTGTCTTATAATGAGGAATTTATCTTGATTCATAACACTAGATAGAAAGTCTTAATGAATAAAAAAAACCATCCTTGTGTGATTTTTGTAGCGAAATCACATGTTAGAAGATTCAACACAAGATCCTGCTGAAGTAATGATGCTGAAGTACCATCTTTTTTTCGACATAAATTAAAAATTAAATTTTGAGGATGGAATTTCATATCGTGTGAAGAATGCAACAACCAACAAAATCATTTCTTCCAAATACATATGATCATGTTGATTATAGTAATATAGTATAGTATAAGACACATACTAGAAAATAAAAAAAAATTATTTCATTATTTTATAATGATAAAATAATAGCTAATAAAATACTCACTATTCTAATATTTAGACACACACATAAAGGATATAAAATTTTATAAGAACATTACACATCATGCATAAATATGTACAAGTAAATCTAGGAATAGTAAAGTTATATAAAACTGGACTGAAAATTACATTTTTTATTATTCAGTCACTTTTGAGGAAAAGTAAGAAACCAAACAATAATTTAATGAAGTAAAAATAGTAAAAGTACCACGATACAAAAATGAAGAGGAAAAAATTAATTCACATCAACACAGATGATATATATCCATCATAAAAACCATTAGATCAGTTTTCTCCTACCCATCGTTTCATGGAAAGCAGTCCTGTGCATTTATATACTATCATAATATTGATGGAAAAGCCATACCCTCTCAAACATCCATATTCGAATGCTAAGACTAGGATAAAACCACTTCTCTAAACCGCACATGGAGAAATTCCTTGAAATAGAAATGTTTCTTTGACTCTCAAATCTCAAACCACATGCCACCAAATATCCCCCCTGGAAGCAAAGATCATCGGTCACATAGAAAACCAAACCTTGAAATCCAATCACACCCCATAACAGACTCACCTAACCAAGAATAAATCCATTAACCTAGGAGACCATCACCAATATTTACTTCCCAAGTTGGAATCACTAAACCCATATTTACCATATATGTCACACACAAAATTCCTTATAGGTTCACCCAAATAGTTTTTCATCAGCAAAAAACAAGGAGTATCAACCCATAACTGCATCATATTTGTAAAGATCACCCATTATATAAAGCTAAAATTAAATAGAAGGGTTATGGAAATGATAGATATTATCAAAGAATATACAAAAATGTTTATAATCGATGTATTGATTAGTCATATAAGAATTAAATAATTTTCACCCATTTTTAGTGTCATTTTTATTTGAAGGATCATCTTTGTCATGATAAATGGATTTTTCTTTTTTTATTCTTAATTTCTTCTTTATAGGCATTAATCTTAGTAAGTGGATTCAACTATTTCTCAATCACTCTAAAATTGTCAATTAAATATCCTACAATTATATAAACATCCCATAAAGGAGGTATATATTCATACTCAGCCTTAACGTATATTTTGTAATCATTAGTAGTGTAGTTGATAACATCCAGTAATTTGGAATCATGATTGGAATCATCCAAGATCCTAGAATAAAATCTGAATTCTCTATTTATATTACGCTGGTCTAGTTTCAATGGAATAATAATGATGGAAGAAAGATAATTTATAATTTTATGGTGCTAGAAAATAAAATTCAAACTTTGTATCCTAATCAATATTTGGGCTCTAGAATTCCTTTGATTAAAATATTTGATGTTAATATTCCTTCCAAAAATTATTATGACTCAAATTTTAAATTAAAATTCCTAATTTTTAACACGTAAACCTGAATTTATTTTCTTTGTATGAGAATGTGGAAGAATCCTTTTCCAATTTGGATTAATGTTTTATCATTGCAACCCCAGAAATTCATGATCCTATATTTATGAGTTGAGATGAACAAGATTTTATCACCCTTAGAAATAGTGATTCACCAAAATAGTATAATTTCTTAACATTTTAAGTAATTTTTATCGGTCTTTAGGATTATGGATGATCATGAATCCAAAATATTCTATTTTTTAAAATACAAAAATTATTAAGAAAGTCATATTTGTGTTTATCCACACCATAGATATCCCCCATAATAGAGAACCATTTGATTTTTTATCATTGAATCCCCTATGAGATTTATTTTATGCATAATTTAATTCTTTATTTTAGAAGACCCAATACCACATCCAAGAAGGGGAATTTCTAATCAAAATGTAATGAATCCATAAGAACTCAGATAGGCGATCAAATCGAAGAAAAATTATCAAAGAGATTCAAAGAATAGATTGGGTGTTCTTGTATAAGCAAAAAATGTTTTTTCAATTCAAGGAATGATTCTCTCGAAAAATGGGTTATCGTTTACCTATCATCAATCATACATCTACATAGGTTAAAATATTTTAGGTTTTAGATAATTTAAGTATGGTAATTTTATCTTCTATCAACTCTTGGGAATAGATGGCCTTTCTTAGTTTTAAATTATAGTGATTTAAACCATTTTTGTTCCTTCATTTATTCTTACATAAAATATCAATATAGAAGGGAATTAATGTAGAATATTCAATCATAGAGTAGTTCAGTCATGGGTACATGGACACTTAAATTGGAATGAAATTTTATTTTTATCTTGGATCTGTGGATAGTTATTGGAAATGTTTCTATCTCAATTAGATAATTTAAATCCTATATTGAGGCTATAAAAATTCTTAAATTAATTCTTGTGGGAGATAAATACAATTGTAATAAAAAGGATATGAAAAAAATAGTGGCTAGAAAAATTGATAATGACTTTATTAATGAAGGAGTCATGATGTTTGGGTCGCCATATTTTATTCCGCACTAGAAATAATTAATTAATATCATCATCTAATTCTATATAATTTATCAATAAGAGAGTTAAAACATAATTTCCTATTCAGATTTAGTAATTCTTGAATATTTCATCTTGAAAGAAAAAAACCTATTTTAGTATAACTGAGGTTATTCTGATTACAAGAATTTCACATTAGATTGTTTCCTTGGGTTTAAATTATTTATGAAAAATATTAAATAGTAGAGCATACATCATTTAAGACCTACTGATAAATAAATATCTCACCCTGACTCTTATCATTATTTTATTTAAAATAATATCACTAGTAGTAATTTTTCAATAGAAATAGAGTAGAAATTGTTGTCCCAAATGAACTTAATAGCCATCAAAATCGTATGTAATGCATTCATTAAGAAACCGTTAAAGATAAATAGATCAAATATAGAGATATAAATTTTTTGTTTTTGAAATATATAAAAATTGTTAGAAAATTTAGTAGACTCTTTTTATCTTCAATGTATATGGGAGGTGCTTTGATAATAGGATAGATCTAACTGATAATGTTATCACTATTTTTATAAATATATTCAAAGAAATTACAATAGGCTCTGACTTGATTGAGGATATAATTCCCAGGGTGGTTAATCATGATGATAATACAAATATTATCTTCAATACTTTTGACTTAGTGATCAAAAATTCTGTCTTCGGTCTTAAATATGGTAGCACCCCTAAACTGGATAAATTAATCCACTTTTTTCCAATTTATTGGGGATTTCATTCACTATGGTGTTTGTAGGCCTATCATTAAATTCTTAAAAGAGACTACTTTAATCGAGTCATAAATGCACAATTTCATACCCTGATTTCTAATCTGGACAATTAAATTGAAGTAGATCTATTTGGGCCTATGGATAATTTCAACACAATCCAAAAAAATAGTGTAAAATTCCTTCATTATAGGCTGTCTACAATTGGTAGACATATTGTATCTACAAGTAAATAGGAATTTATAAAAGTAAGAGACATAAAATAAAATATAATCACTATGTTTGAATGTGTCAATACACTTATAAAATCCACCATGGGAGGTAATATTTATTTGATGCTTTATTTTAAGAATGCCTTTGACCAGATGTATTGGGGATTTATTTTTATGGTCTTATCCATTTTTAGCTTTGATATGACCTTTATAAAGTGGATCAAATTACTTCTTTTATCAGACTATATTTCAGTTTAAATAAGCGATATCTTGATGGAAATTATACTTTTTTGATAGGTTTCAGGCTTGGTGATCCACTTTCGTCAATTAGTTTTTCAATTGTAGATGATTATTTAGGTAGAACTCCCTTTGAGGTAGTGGAGAACAACAAGATATAACCTATCGAAGATACTAAAGGTTTTGTAGTTCTTGATAATCTATTTTATAATAATAATATCATTCATTTGTCTATGATACATAAGAGAAATATAAATAATATCAATGAGGCCCTCTTTCATTATGAAATTTTTGACTCAATAGATTAGTTGGAATAATAATTCATTTATTTTGGAAAAAATATCCCTAAATCAAAAAAATGTCAACATGATTAATTAAATTGGTATAAATGTATGTTTTTTCCTTTAGATTACATTGGTGTACCCATTTTTTTATAAAACCATATGATTTTTATCTCAATAACATTTTGGGACAGATCAAAAATCAATTCGATTATTGGAGGGGAAAATACCATACAATATCGGGTAGGGTATGTCTTCTGAAATATGTGAGTATTTCTAAATTATTTTACTATATATGGTAAATAATTAACCATATTCCTTACTTAATAGTATCAGTTTGTCATTAAATTTCATTTGGAGTGGGGTCATCCTTGTAATAAAAATAATTAATATTTCTTGGTAGAAATCCTATGAACCACTTGATCGGGGTTGTCTTGGTTTTAAAAATCATTTTAATTTTAGTAAATATCTATAGGAAAATGTTTTGTAGAGGCTTATAATTGGTGTTTTATAATCCCTAGCTTTCATCAGATATTTATTTTTTTACCGGCCCATGTTTGTGAATTTTAATTTTGTTGTTTCAGCTATTTGGCCTTCCCTTATGGCTTCATTATCCAATATATTATCATGTTTAAATTTCCTTTTAATTATAAAATATATAATCCAATTATATCTGGTTAATTATAAAAGAATATATTTTTTTGACATCCATAATATTACTGATTCTTTTATAAATCTATATATTTTTATATAAGAGTAATTAGAGAATATAAAATATGTGCTCCCTACAGGTATTAAGGATGTCATCCACAACTATAATTTTTTTAGGGAAGAAGATATAAAAATATAGGAACCCAATGGAAATGTAATATTATTCTATGTATTAAATTAACCTAATTACTTTGTTGGAAAACTTATTAACAGGACTAGAAATATGAATAAAGGTTATATCTCACCGACCAGATTCTATCCAATATTGAGGCTTGTGAACTCAAAGATACTGAACGAGGTTTCCCTATAGTCTCTTGGAATATCCCTATATTATAATTGTTTTTTTAATTAAATATATTGAATACATCAATAAATTATTATTTATCTATGACACCACATCAACACAATGGGTTATTGTTTTTTATATTTTTCATGTGCAGTTTCCTTAGACATCATCAATACAAGAGTATCTCAAAGTTTGTATTGATGATAATATTTCTCAAAAAATAATTCCAATATCATGAATTTGGAATGTAATTAAGTGTTTCATGTTATTTATTATAAATTAATTAAATACATCATTGATCATTCTCATTTCAACAACTAATCGATCACTGTTTTGTTTATGGTCACAATGAAAAATTTGAACACCCTTCAAAATAGTCACTATCTTAATTACATTAATAATTTCATTATTCCTAATCATAATAGAATTGAAGGAAACTTTTATAAACCTTCTAGAACAATTTAATTAAGATGGATTATCTGCTTCCATGGTTGGATCAAATGAAACAAAGATAGAGATTCAAGAGGTAATCGAGGACTATCTAGATTTGGAGGTATTTTCAAAACCTATAATGGTGTTTTTATGGTATGTATTTATAGATCATATGGATTTGGTACATCCATTGATGCCAAAATTCATAGTATGATAAATGTCATTGTAATGGAATGTTAATGTGTTTAAAAAAACATATGTTTGTAATGAAACTACACCACCATTTTACAAGCGATCAGAAATGCTAATAGTCACCTCTAATGAAATTTAAATTCTAGATAGATCGATTTCATGTAATATATTTCCTGTATGAATTATATTATGTCACAAAAATAATATGAAGAAAATTATTTGGTTGAGGGGATAAAAATAAAGTTTTTATATCTACAGAGATTATTTGGTCTAAAGATCTACTATATGTGTTTCTTTATTTATTGAAAATAGATTTTTGTAAAAAAAATTATTTTAGACTTATGTATCATTATTTTTTCTTAAAAAATAGACTTTTTTGTCCACGAAAGATATGATTTCTTATTCTAAAATGAATTAAAAATTATGTGCTTTATATATATAAATATTTCCATTTTCCATTATGTCTACCATTCAACATGAATGATGGACATTATAACCATGATTCAATAAGATATTTGGTCATTGTTATTATTAGTTATGTTAGTTCAATTGAGTGGCCGCTCAGATTATTTTCTGATATAACTAATATTTTTTTATTTGATAATATAAATATCTTCTATTAATAATAAGTTTTATGATAATTAATAAGATATAAAAAAAATTTATTTTCTTGAAAAAATCTCATAATTGTTTTTTTAAAATGATAATATATTTTAACGATGTCTTAAGTAATTTTTATAACAACCAAAATGATAATTATTTTATATTCTTTAAAATTTTAAATAAATAATATCTTTTGTTAAAAAGTTATTAAATAAATAATTTATTAAATTAGTTGGTAAAATAAATTTTATTTTTGGTATGAAGTCTTTTTATTAGATTAGGATGATTTTTTTCTATTCTCTAGCGAAGTTCTTTTTTAGTGAAAAAGAAAAAATTAATGTTTTATGAGTACTGATATTTTATTACATAATTATTATGTGAGAATGGTTAAAAAATTATTAAAATAATTTATTAATTTATAATTTCATTCAATATGCATAAAAATAAATTTTAAAATATTAATTTTAATTTAAAAATTAATACATTACATTTTGGTAACAAAAAATTTAATTTTGAGATAAAAAATATTTATGGACCCAACATTAAATGGGTTGGTTGGAAGGAGAGTTTCAAATTAGAATTTATTTTAAAATACAACCTACCTATCTCATTTATTAATAATTTAGTAAATTTTATAAAATTCATTTCACCCACAAATGTTTGTCCAATATTGGAAAATAAGAAATATTTAATCCCTTAAAACAATCCCACCTCAACTATAAATACCCACTCCCTCTTCCCATTACCCACAACAAAATTTGAATTTCTCTCAAAATATTACTCCTAATGGTTCTCTTATATTTGTCTCTCTTCAATATTAAATATTTTTATTGGTTAAATAGTCAAATATAGGATAAGAACCTCAAGATAGTTAAGGGATTCCACAATCCTCTTTTTTTTAATTTTTTAATTAAAATTATATGGTTATGTTATCTATTATGATTCATTTTAATATACCAATAATCCATTAATTCAATGTTATTATCATATATTTTAATTATTTTGAATGATATATCACTCACACCTTCTCATTATAGCCATTATCTAAGCCATTATAATGCTTAAACTATCATGTAACTTTAAAAACATTCAAAAACATTAGTAAAGTAATACATGTGTTGATTAAAAAAACTAAATCAGTATTTGGACACTATAAGTAGATTTAGTTTAATATGAGATGCATCTAAAGGTAGTAACCCCAAAAAAATTGGTTTGGTATATTC
This sequence comes from Viscum album, assembly GCA_963277665.1. Taxonomy (NCBI): domain Eukaryota; kingdom Viridiplantae; phylum Streptophyta; class Magnoliopsida; order Santalales; family Viscaceae; genus Viscum; species Viscum album. Next base: position 1,537,971,535 of record OY728135.1, on the reverse strand, counting down.
TGGTCATCATCTGTCACATACTGCTCACCAATTTTAACATTGATGGGGTATAAACATTTATGATCTATGTGCTACTTAAAAAACATTATAAATGATTTTTATGTCATTGTAGAGGCGTCCTACCTCTTAAAATTATTGTATTTGGATATCTGAACTCTTGGAAACCTTATTATTATGATCACCAAATTACCATAATCTTGTACATTTTACTTGTTAAGGGTGTTTGTATATACATTTTAAAATACCAATTTATTTAAATAATGGATTTCACCATGAAATATTTATTCAATATTTTATTGGGGAGAATTATTCATTACCATAGAATTATTTTTTAAATGAGGAAAAATATTGTACAATATGACTCATTAAGAATTTACTGTAAGTATTTATTTTAATTACATAAAAATTATGCCATGTAATCTTTTTTGATATAATGGAATAAAATAGAATATTACGTGAAAAGTTTCTCACACAATTATATAGACCCTCAGTGCACTGGTAGGTCTAATGGGACAACTAATATATGGTAATTGGATCATCCTTTCCACTAATGTAAGTTTTCTTTTCATAAGGTCTTGGTTGTATGTTTAAGATGTCTAGAATTGTGCATTCTCAACACTATTTGACTTGTTATTGTTATCCTTGAATTTTTTCATTGTTATTGTTGGACATGGATTTATTTTTCTCAGATTCATTTGGAATGGATTAACTTTGTTTATTACGGATTTCAATGTACACTACACCATTAATAAGTATATGAGAGAGCCCATTTATATTGTTTTTTCATTCCCTAGAAAACCTAGAGGAGTATTAAATATGAAAAATGGATTACAATGAAAATAATAATGTTTTTCATGATTTTAAATGATTTATTTTCTTACTATTTAATATAAAATACATTTATATGAATAGTTTCCTAAGGTTATTAAACTACTGGATCCTTTTTATTATTATCTATATACTAATGTAATAAAATATCTACAGAATTTTGAATTATGGAGTGAGGGTTTTTATAGTTGTTTCCACTAGATAATTCACTAACTATCTGAGGAGCTGAACCACCATGCCATGTACCTTTATCCTTTATTAGACTATTCTCTTAAATAAGGGCCTTATTCATGTTATCAGGGACAATATTCAACCCAGATACATTTACCGAAGATCAAATGGAACACCTTTGACCATTTTCAAAATTTATCACCCTGTAAATCTCATCACTAAAAATAGTGGGTTTGATGCACTAAAGATTTGGTAAATGAGGGGAGTAATCCATGATAGACATAACACTCTTCTCCAAATGCATGTAATACCTAGATCAATCATACCTCAATGTTTCCAAGAAGATGTGGTCATATAAACTACTCTTGAATTCCCTCTAGATCGTGAACCAATGTTGATATGGCTATGTGAGATCATCCCACCATCACAATGGAAGATCACAAAAGAATAGAATCTATGAGATCTATCCATTTTACCAATGGTGACTTCATATATTCATTGATTGAGTGTGTGGTATGTAACTAAGATTCAAAATCCTAGAGACCACCTTTCCCCTAAAAGTAGATAGGTGCTGCGGTTGGAAATACCTCTTCATTGTTGACATAGTTGGTGTAGGTTACGAAGCTCCCTCTATAGACTATACTAGCTGTATAAAACACTCCATGAGTTGAAAATGAGTGCATAATAGAGGTAAAATGGGTAGTAATATAGATGTTAATATAGGTGGAACAACTAGGAGGATAGTCTCTATCACCTTAGGATCATGGTTTTCACCTCCTTTCACGCACATGACTTCAGTTCATCACCTCGAAACCCATACTATGTTGAAGGAATCGCAGATATGAAATGAAGATATACTCATATCCAAAATTCAAGAGGCAATCCATCCAACATCCCATTTCAAGGGTCAATATATATGGAGATTTCATGTTTTTCTCATGAATATTCCATTATATGGTGGTACAATTACAATTTTAGAGAAAAAATATATTTGAGATGTAATCAGAAACACCATTTAATAGAAACCATTTCATTTTAAACTTAGAATTTATAATTTTTATACAAAATGGTTCATTTATATGTATTTACATTAATAATTAATAAAGACCCAAGCTTTATATGTTATAACTGATTTTACATGTATCTACAACCATCCATTATATATGGTCTAAGGATGAAACATGTCCATATATAATGGTTTAATTATATGGACCATCAGTAAGAATTTATAGAGTAATATACATTAAAAATTACAATTTACATCCATTTAATTACAATGTACTAATTTTTCAATCCATGCAACTAATGTTACATGGATTAAACATGTCATAATTGGTTAATTAAGGTGCCTTTATCAAGATATGTAGGAAAACACCATTTAGGTTGATGCAGATAGTTTAAGTAACCAATTATATTTCTCCTTTATTCCTTAGTAAATATTATCAAATTATAGGTATGACAATTAGGAACATATGATAAGAAACACAAATTCATGAAATGTTGTATACATTTCATGGATTATAATGTATAATATAACTATGAAGATTCATAAAAAAATTATCCCATATTCTGTTGTCCCAATGGTATTAATAAATTATCATAAAAAACATTAGATGTATTCTGTGTCACTTAGCCGTGAAATTAGTACAACTGTAACATACAAAATCTATGAAAACAAGTCTCATCCCTAGAGCATAGCTTTCAACCCAAACATGGGTTAAATACTCTGATGAATGTATTATTATCAAGTTTCAACACTTTGTAGTCTTAGGTATACCAACCCAAAATATTAATATAAGAAAAATATGATTCTTTGACACAACTTTGTGACATCTTGGGCCTATTTCATTCATATATAAATGAACGTGGTTGTCTGCATGTCCTCAAGTATATATCCCCATATGCTAGAGGCTGCTGAATAATAGTGAGGTTATATCATTTTATGGTGGGTATAATATAACCAATTTTTCATAGTGAACAATATTGGAAAATAAATATAAATTAGAAGAAGTAATATAATGAAACAATGGATATGTAAAGGAATCAAAAGTAAATCATGCAGATAATATAGAACAGGTATAACTGAAAGCATGCATCAGATACATACGATATCATGATTATTAATAATTGAGAAATAAAATATTTCCACATGCATATAATAGTACATCATATGTATATGTAAACAAAAATACCAAAAAACTATCTCTAAGGGAATCTTGTGTCCTTGATCAATCATAGAATCCAATGATCCCATCTAGAAGAAAAAATTAATCATTTAAAGCTAGGAACTTTCCCTTTTCCTTACCTATATTAATGTAATCTTCCTAGGAACTAAATTGTTTCCCAAATAGGGTTTGAGTAATCCTCAATAGTCCACCATCAATGGAGTCTCATGAAAAATAAGTTTGTGAATATAAGATGTGATAATGTGAAATTTAAATATACATATAAAAATGAAATTGTAAAATGAATGTGAACCTATTAAATACAACTATCATTGGATTAATCCAATTTCTTATTAATGTAAGACCTTTCATCAGGCTGGGAACCCAAGGCACATGGACACGATGTCCTTATCAAGTTTAAGGATCATGTCCAAGGTAACCTCAATATATATTTGATTGCTGTCCAAATAGATAATCTATTTCTATCTATGTCTAAGGACATCAAGATAAATTATGGGAGCTCATCATAAGTATTCTAGTTTTTTGAGTTTTCAAGAGAATCATCATTTCGAGACTATGAATTCATATATCTATGAAGTTGACTAAATCAATGATTGATGTACCACATGTATTGTACATTAATAAACCTAGAAAAATCCTAATACTTCACTATAGGAATTATAATTCAAGGATCCATGTCTTACTCAATGTAGGCTACACCAAATAATATCATCATGGACGATAGAAAATAATAACATCATATTTAATAATTATGTGTACGCCCTGAGAATTATTCATATCATTTAACAATCAAATTTAATTCATTACATTATTATTTTCACTTAAAAGATAAAATCAATGTTCCAAGTAATTTATCCATATCATTTACAAGTTTATTTAATTCAATTTTCCCTTTAAACTAACAAATGGAAAACTTAACACACCCAAGGGGTGGTTTGGTTATAATATAAGAACAATACTCATTATCATTTTATCAAATCCACCCTAAGGGGCGGTTCATGATGAGGTATTCAACCTCTAAAAATATTTGTGGGTAAAAAAGTGTTTATGTAACACCCTATTGTTTAAAAAAATGAAATTCATTATGGTTTGTTTTATTTAGATATTTATAACTAAGCTTTATACATAATTTTTCTGCTTCTATGATTTGAATTTATAAAAACGGTCATCTAGAATTGTGTTCAGTAAGTTATTTGGAATCTAATGAATCCAACTTGATTTTTTATTAAATAGTAACATACCCTTATGAATTTTAATATTAATAGTATTATGACCCTAAGTAATAGTAAATTGTAATATTGTTTTATTTTCATAATGTTATAAGATAATGAGTTGTTGATTAAATTTTCATGGTGTAAAAAAAAGAGTTATATTCTTAAAACTGTAATTTTTTAATAAATTATGATTTTGTTTATAAATTAAATTAATAATATTTATAAAATTATTTTAATAAAATTGAGATCATTTTTTAATTTTACAAATTTAAAAATGGTTAGGGTGGATTTTTGGTATTATAATGAAAAAGTTGAATTTTCGGTGAATAATAAAAATATAGTTATACGTTTTTGGTATGTTTAATTACATCAATAATGATGTAGTAAGGATATAATAATTTCGTTCTACTTATGTACTATAAAATAATATGTGAGGTATCCTATGTGGCTAATACCATGGGAAAATAATATGGTAAAGCCCCTTGTTTCTCAAATACCATTAAAGAGGTGTCCGTTAGAAATAAAAAAACATTCCCTAACTTTTGCAATAAATACAAACCCATTAAATCATTCCATTAATTGTAAATTAATTAATAATTAATCTCTATTCTTTTTTACCTCCCTAATATCCCTCCCATGTAATCTTTAATCGCACAATGTCCCAATCTTCATGTCTTAAAAGTTACTCTACAAGGTTAGAGAGTTCTCATCTTATTCTTTTCCATTAAAGTTTTCTTATATGTGGTATAAGATTAATGTTTCCTTACCATGTTCTTATTTACATTTTATTATATCTCTATACAATATTATGATTCATTTATTTATGGGTTACCCCTATCCCCTCTCTTTTTAATGTTTTCTAAAATCATGTTGCATAACTGTTATGTTGCAGAATTTTCGTATCAAAATCTCTCTCTCTTATTCAAGAACAATTATTATTTTATTATCTTTTAATTTAAATTTTATTATTTTGAGATATTTCATTCCACATACCCATTAATTTTCATATTATTTAATAATTATGAGATACCATTTTTCTCTCATTGAAATATTTAATGAATTTTTAAGTGACACCATTAGGCTGCCAAATTTTTGTACTAGATTTCCCGATTATTATTTTATTTTGAGTTCTTTTATTTTCTTATTATTTTATAATATACACTTATCCAAGAGTAATAAATGATAAAATATCTTATATATTAAGTATTTAATCATGTTTATGGAATATTCCCCATTATACTTATTCTCCTCTCCCAGTTATTTAGGGAATTAAAACACTGCTCGCGAAGTGTCGATTTACCCACATCGCGGAGAATGTGATTTCAATTTCTTTTACTTCATTTATTTCTTGTCATGAAACCATATTTAGGGATAAAAATGATAATAATTTAGTTATTATATCTTATATAATGTTCTGGAATCATTATGTACACATGTGAAAAATTTATAAAAGAAAATGATTTCCTAACGATCGAAGAATCTCTAAAACGACCAGAAAAAATATCTATATGGTTTTAATGTAGGAACCATCCAAATGTAAGAATTAAAAATGAAAAATTTTATAATTTATGGTTCATGAAATATATTAAATACCATTCCATTCCAATTATATATTTCCACTTCCAATCAATAAGAATATTTGTCTTGAACCGATCATGGAAACCATGTGTAGAACACACCTGAAACATTGTAAATAAAAAAATATTACTAATAAATGTGTAAAATGTTGGTGTAAATGATCATATAATGTAGGGACCCAAAGCGTGATATACATGGACATTACATTACTTTTGTGGAATACTTAATACATAACGAAAACAGACACACAATGACTGTAATAGTTTAGTGTCTTTGGAAACTCGGAAAATAATCTTCTAATCGTGGTGAAAGATCATCAACATCTCCCATAATGATATTCCCTTTTTTTTCTTACCTAAAACGTTCTTTAAATCCGGGGTAAGAGAAAAAATATAAAGGGTGAGCTCAAATACTCAATAAGGGTAAGCATAGAGAACATAAAACAATCCATAAACATTTGAATGAAAAAACATGAACATAAAATCTAAACATCAAAATCTTTAGCAAAGACATAAATCATGGAAGTACATAAGGCATAGATGATAAAGGAAAATTAATCATCATAATCTAGCATGGGAATAAAAAAATTGTAATTGTGGAATCCATTAAGCACATGTTATGATTTCCATAGTAGCCAAGGCATTGATGCCAAGACCATCTTAGTTGACAAAGCCCTATTCTAAGTCGAGTTCACTCCTCGTTCCAGTCCTGTAACACTGAACCTGATTAACTTACCATTCCAGCCATGTTTATCTCATGAGATATAAATATTTACCCAATGAATTTGAGGGAGATACAGGTCCCACCCATCTAATAATGAAACCATTCTTACTTGTGCCACAAAATAACAATACATCATTCATAATAACCCAATAAATAAAATGGGTTTCATAAGCATCATCCCATCATCACATAATCCATATAAAAGAAATGGATATCATTTCATAATAAGAAAAGTGAAACCTTGTAAATCAAAGAGTCATTATACTTGAAACATACACAAATGAAATAATGTCATCTTAGATGGAAAATGGTTTTGATTAAACACTTAAAATGAATTCATGAGGAAAATATCCTTTCTTCTTCAAAATCACATTCTTTTCCCAAAATGTCATGAAATTTTAAATGAAAAAAGATTTTTTTGAAAATAGTCATGAAATATTTTGGAGGAATCTTCATGAAAATGAGGCATTATGAAACCGTAAAAATCCATTCACGCTGTATGAGTTAAAAATAACATTCTCCTTGTGATTTTGTCAGAAAAGTCAAAAAGTACCTTATATTGTAACCAAAGGAAATATTCCATCCACACAATGTGGAAAAAAGTAAATAATGGGGAAAATGACATTAAACATACATGGAATAATAGTAAACATTTTATGAAAACATTTTTAGAAAACATGGTCATGGATGATAAACGTACCCCCAGTAAATACTTACGTATAAGCAATCTCAGATAAAAATGAGATTGATAATTTATCCCTTACCATAGGTCTGATATGCTTTGTACGTATCTGATCATACTGTATAATGATTTAAATAAATTAATTGACTTATTATAGAATCATATTTATTGTTATGATATCATAAATGGTTCACTTATTACTTTATATTACCCGTTCTTTTGTATAGTCCATTTTAAAGCAGCGTTTTGGGTAAAATCGTTTCATTTATCATAAGTGTTTTGATTTTTCATTCTTGATATTATTACTCATATCCTTATTTACTTAATTCTAGAATTTAAAACATGATTTATATCTAATATATAGTCTATATATAAATATATATGATAGATTGAGAAATGTAATGAAATACACCATTCATGGGGACAGTAGGCCGTACGTAAGCATGAACGCTGTTTTCGTTTCCTTATTGAATTTAATGGAATTAATTAGATGACATACATATATATATATATATTTAAAGTATTATTATTATTTCATATGATTCATTATTATTCATTATATATACTTTATAATCATTCATGAATGGTTAACATGGAGAATGAATCTCATCGCGTCGTGGAGACGGTAGTCCGTATGTACGCATCAGCGATGATAACATTCCCATGATCGTGGAATTTTATTGAAGTTTATGTATAATATTTAAGAATCAATATAACTTTACAATAATAATATATAGTAATTTATTTACACCATTATACCCATCCAAGTAAGGTGGTGGTTGAAAAATAGATTACACCATGGCGTGGAGATGGTATTTCATATGTGCGCACACGCAATGATTTCGTTTTCCGTAGGATGGATAGAAGGTGAAATAAGGTTGTTTCATATTTATAATAACATATCCGTATATAAGTAATACTGATGTTATTACTTTATAATGAGACATCTAAAGAAGAAGAAGTAGAAGAAGAAATAAAATTGAGAAAATCGGAAGAAGAGATTACATGTTCTTCGACCCACCTCCTTTAAGGTTCCTCTTAAGGAAGTAGAGTTGGTCTTTTGATAAGACCAGAACCTCCTAAATGATGATAGATAAGTGGAGAAGAGAAATGGGTAGGGGTTGGCTGAGCTTCACGGATCAAAAGGGTGTGAAGAGAAGAGGGAAGGGGTGCTTTTTATAGGGGAGGAGAGGGGCGCCTTAGAAAAACATAAAATATTATTTTATTATAAAGCCATATTCGGTTTTTAATAGCTCCAAATTGATTTATTTATAATCTAAGGTGGGGATGGGTCTAAATCCTATCGTTCAATATAATATGGACAAGTTTTGGTTACTATTTTAACCTTTTCATTTAGATTTAACTCTAAGTTAAATAATTTAACTTTTACCGTGTCTTTTTGTTTTCTTACACTATATGGTTAGTAAACTTACTATAACAAGCAAAACGAACCCAAAGTTGTTTATTATTAATATATATAACCTTATCTACGTCATTTTTTTGAACCTTAGATTTTTAGTAATAAAATAACAATTAATAATATAATATTTTTTTTAAAAACTATTTTATGTCAATTTTGACACTATTTGGTACTTCATTTTATGAAAATCATAACAGCATGATTAGTTCGAAAAAAGATAATTAAATCAATAATACCAGGTCATATTAACATATAAAATTAGTGGAATTCATAAAATGTATCAAATTAAATTTATTTGGGTATTTATAACATCAATTATGTTAATATTTTATTAATAAGGTAATTACTGCATCATTCTTGTGTCATAAATTAATTAAATTATTTAGTGTCTAAAAATTATAAATAAAGTACCATTATGTAGGAAATCTTGTTGTATTTCTAATGAAAATTTATAGTCTAAATTATCTTATATATAACCCAATATTAAATTTTTTTTAGTTATTAAACATTGATTTTAACTATTTTAACTATTCATTAAATAAAATAATATTAAATGTCCTAATATAATCCATGTGGGCCTAAATGGTCATATTTTATTCCTAAGGTTCTTTTTGGTCGAATTACACTTATACAATAGAATTAGTACATGGGTTAGGGTAAAAATAATATCATTTTTAACCATAATTACCCTATTTAGTTTTAACTGTGGTAAAAAAGTAAAAAGATACTATTCATAAAATATTAATTTCATCCCATTAAACCACATTTTAGTCCTTGATATTTACCGTGTCTCTCGTTTTTTTTAAATTCCACTCACAAAAGTGGTAAAATTATGTTTTATGTGAATTTCGGAATTCTCATAGGAGGTGGGTAAAAGACTGTGAAAAGTTCAAAAAAAAATTTATATATCTAAAATTATTATAAAATCCCTCCAATGAAATTCATTGAACATATATAGGTATTATGTATCTATTTTGACCTAAAATAATTTTAAATAAAATAAATAATTATTTAAAAAAAATTCAGTTTTTAAATAGTATCCCAGTGGTTTACTGTTCATCAACAATTGAAAGCTTTCAAAAAAATACCAAAAATCACCCTTGGCTAATTATGATATTAAAAATCCAAAAATGAAGCCCATTTTGAAAGATAAAATTAATAAAATTCCAAAAAGTGGGTATTATTATTCATAACGGCTAGTTAATAGTAATATTTTAATAATATCTCGTTTAGTGAAACTCGGTAATGCGTACTACACACGCTATCGAAGAAGGTCTTGATTGCGTGTTATGCAAGCCAAGTCAGGGCTGCGTGTAGTGAAATCTCTGTTTGGTGTTGCGTATAACATAATCAAAACTTATTTCACTTATGCATTAAACAAAATCTATACTTAATGTTTCGTAGAATAATTTCCACAAAACGAACTTGAAATTGTGTGTAACACGAGCCAAGAATAGTGTTGCGTTTACTGCAAGCTAATATAGTGTTGTGTATAGTACAAGCTATACTTGGTGTAGTGTATAATATAATAAATCAATGAAATTAAAAGAATATTTTTCATAAAATCTCGGGGAGTTACATTTTACCCCCCTTAAACTTAATTTTTCCCTCGAAATTCGTGGGGGTTATAAATGGTTTACTACTTAAAAGTTTATTTAATAGAAACCCACATCGTAAAAAGGAATACAAAAACTTGACTTTAAAAACTAATGTATGAAACATAATGGTTACCAAAATTAACTAACCACTGGGTTTCCACATAGGATAACATAGGTGAAAATATGGATATAGAAGGGAAATCTAACCATCTTGTTCTAATAGAGAGTGGTAGAGAACATGGCAGTGAAAAATCCAACAATCACAAAGCCATAGATTTTTGATGATCTAAGGCACAATCTGATTCATCAGACATAAGGGCACTAGGACAACATTTTTGGTTTTCAAGATCATTTCCCTAATGTTGAAGAAATTGGAATTATAAGAAATATGTTCTTGATTTTGGTACAGTTTCAACGTTGGTCATTCCATGGAAAATTTCCACTTCATCTCATAAAGCAATGAAGTTGAATTTTTCATTCGTGATGTGTTAGCAGATCATGTGATAGAATGATGGGTCATTCCATCTGTCTCAAACAAAATGTTTAAAAAAGATATCAAATATACATAAGTCCATCTATGGTGTGGTTAATCGTATATGATTCTAAAAATGGACTTATACTTCATCTATCATACCGCTTAATAAAATAAAACTTGTTTCTACTAACCATGTACTTCCTATAGGACAGTGGCAGGCGATTACGACCTGTTTCACTTCAATTGTGGGTTTGATTCCCATAGCCTTGTCCGATGAGACGGGTTGTCGCCCGTCCTACAGGTTGTCATTTTTATAAAATTACATCATTATGACATTCCATCGATTATATCGAAAAGAGTTCTAGCCTTAAACTAACTTATGTTTCACATAATCCATTTCAAATCTTTAGGCTTTTCCAAAATACTTCTGTCCAATCTTATAGTATAAAGAAAACTATTACTAGAAATGTCATCTACCGAGCATGTAAATACCATCATTTATCCCCTATATATCTTGTTGATCACATTCCAATCATGTAAATACCTTAATCATGTATTCTCTTGAAAAATGAATACACATTTAAGCTTAGTGAAAACATGAATGTTGTCAAAAGTTAACTCTATCCACATCCCAAAATCCCAAAATTTATGTATACTCAAACCATGATATCACTTTGTCCTTATTTTATTCATGAGATCATGATTACTATCATATTATTTTCTCCTTATCCCTTCATTATATGCACTTCATCTGCTTTCCAAAAATATTTCAATCACTTTTTCATGGTTACCAGTACAATATAATTATTGAAAACCAATACATAGATATTCCAAAATTACACAATACCATAAATGAGATTACATGATACTATATTGAAATCCTATTACGTAAACACTTAATCATTACACAACATCATTTTCATACTCAACATCAAATGTAGTGATCGCATGAGACATCCCTTTATACTTTTCATTAAGAAGTTTCTCACATTGATCATCATTAACCCGTCTATTAGGGAATTTATTAGCATAATTCCCCATTTCCTTGCACTTGAAACATTGAAGTGTTGGTGGAGTGTTCTCTATAGTGTATTCTGTATTCACATCATTAGCAACTTTTTTCCCATCACTTCAACAAGCAACTGCTTGATGACCTTCGTTTCCAAACATAAAACATTTTCTAGTACCTTTTAGGAAATCTCCACCATGCTTCTTTCCACACTTTGAGCATAAAGAAACATTCATCTTCTTTTCACCATTGTTATGGGAGTTCTCATTGAACTCCATCTTTTGTTTCTTGTCAAAACCATGAGATGGATATGTTACACCAACTTCCAGTTCTACCTTTATAGCACAACACACAATTTCTTAATAGCTACTGAAGTCTCTTATAGCTAATGCCCTTCGAAGGCTTGGTTTTATGCCACTGAAAAATCAATCAACTTTACTTTCAGGTTGGATGATAAAGCCAGATGCATACCTTGAAAGTCATGTAAAATTTTCTTCGTATATAACAACAGATTTATCATCTTTCTACTTATGCTCAAGAAACTCCTTTTCCATTTTTTTAAAATAATACGTGGGAAGTACTTACTGAAAAACGAGTTTTTGAACTCGTCGCATTCCATGGACTCAATTTCATCTCTTTGCCTCATATTCTGGATAAGATTACACAATTGATCAGTATCACCTTCCAAAAGATATACTGCTAAGATAACTTTATCATGCTTAGAACATTGTAGAAATGAAAATATCTTTTTAGTGGTTCTAATCCATTGTTCATCCACTAAGGGATCAGAAGACCCGCTGAATGAAGGTGAACGCTGCCTCATGAAGGATTCAACACAATGTTACTTATTTATCTGATCATTTTGAAGTCTATAATGATTCATATCTTGTGTAAGTATAGAATTAAGATTGTGCTCTCCATCTCCCATGACATTGGTTTGGTCATGAGGACAATCATTACATATTCCATTACATTGATCAACACGCTTCCTTCAGGATCCATCCATCGTCTAAAACCCAAAAATAATATTTTGAGAGTCAAATACCATGCTAGGTAAAACAACATAATAAAGGGGGAGTACCTTCAATATTTAACATCATAGTTTTTATTCTAAGATCGTTAGCACAATTCTAAGACTATAACCTGTACATATACTTGACCTTAGGGACATCCCAAGACATACCTTAGAAATATCTCTAGGGATTTCACTAAAGTTTTCGCATCCTAATTTCCAAAGGTTAACTAAAACTACCTTTGATACCAACTGTAGAGACCCAATGATTGACGTACATGGACATTACATTACATTTTCGGAATACTTAATACATAATGAAAACAGATACATAAGAACAGTAATAGTTTAGTGTCTATGGAAACTCTAAAAATAATCCTCTAATCATGGTGAAAGATCTTCAACATCTTCCTTAATGATCTTCCCCATTTGTTTTATTACCTAAAAACATTCTTTAAATCTTGGGGAACAAAACATATAAAGGGTGAGCTCAAATTCTTAGTAAGGGTAATCATAGAGAACATAAAACAATCCATAAAAATTTTAATGCATAAACATGAACATAAAATCTAAACATCAAAATCTTGAGCAAAGACATAAATCATGGAAGTACATAAGGCATAGATTATAAAGGAACATTAATCATGATAAAATAGCATGGGAATAAAACATGTAATTGTGGCATCCATTAAAAAAATGTTATGACTTCCATACTAGCCAAGGAATTGCTTCCAAGACCATATTAGTTGAAAAAGTCCCATTCCGAATCGAGTTCACTCATCATTCATGTCCTTTAACACTGAACGAGATTAACTTAATGTTCCATCCATGTCTATCTCATGAGATATAAATCTTTACCCAATGCATTGGAGGGAGATATAGGTCCCACCCATCTCATAATGAAACCATTCGTACTTGTGCCACAAAATAAACATACATCTCTCATAATAACCTAATTAATAAAATGGGTTTCATAAACACCATCCCATCATCACATAATCCATATAAAAGAAATGGATATCATTTCATAATAAGAAACCTGAAACCATGTAAATCATAGATATAGTATACATGAAACATACACATATGAAATAATGTCATCTTAGATGGAAAATGGTTTTGATAAGACACTTGAAATGAATTCTTGAGGAAAATATCCTTTCTTCTTCAAAATCACATTTTTTTTACAAAATGTCATCAAATTTTAAAAGAAAAAGTATTTTGTTGAAAATAGTCATGAAATATTTTGGTGGAAGCTTCATGAAAATGAGGCGTTATGAAACCGTAAAAATCAGTTCACACCGTATAAGTTAAAAATAAAAATATCCTCGTACTTTTGTCGGAAAAGTCAAAAAGTACCTTATATGGTAACCAAGGGAAAGATTACATCCATACATTGTGGTAAAAATTAAATAAAGGGTAAAAATGAATTTAAACATACATGGAAGAATAGTAAACATTTAATGAAAACATTTTTAGAAAACATGGTCATGGATAATAAATGTTCCCCTAGTAAATACTTATGTATAAGCAATCTTGGAAAAAAATGAGATTGAAAATTTATCCCTTACCTTAGGTCTGATATGCTTTATACGTATCCGAACCTCCTTCATAATGATTTACATAGAGTCATTAACTTATTACAGAATCATATTCATTGTTATGATATCATATATGGTTCACTTATGACTTTACATTACCTGTTCTTTTGTAAAGTCCATGTTAAAGTAGCCTTTTGGGTAAAATCGTTTCAATTATCGTACGTGTTTCGATTTTTCATTCTTGATATTATTATTCATATCCTTATTTACTTAATTACAGAATTTAAAACCTGATTTATATATAATCTATACTCAGTATATAAATATATATGATAGATCGATAAATGAAATTAAATACACCGTTCATGGGGACGGTAGGCCGTACGTAAGCATGAACGCTATTTTCGTTTCCATATTAAATTTAATGGAATTAAGTAGATGACAAAAATATATATATATACATATATATATATACATAAATACAGTATTATTATTATTTCATATGTTTCATTATAATTCATTATATATACTTTATAATCATTCATGAATGGGTAACATGGAGAATGAATCTCATCGCGTCATGGAGACGGTAGTCCGTACGTACGCACGAGCGATGATATCATTCCCATGATCATGGAATTGCATTGAAGTGTATTTATAATATTTCAGAATCAATATAACTTTACAATAATCATATATAGTTATTTATTTACACCATTATATCCATCTAAGTAAGGTTGTGGTTGAAAACAGATTACACCACGACGTGGAGACGATATTGTGTACGTACGCACGCTCGGTGATTTCGTTTTCCATAGGATGGATAGAAGGTGAAATAGGGTTGTTTCATATTAATAAAAATATATTAGTATATAAATAATAATTCTTTTATTACTTTATAATGAGACAACTAAATAAGAAGAAGTAGAAGAAGAAAGAAAATTGAGAAAATCGAAAGAAGATATTACCTCTTCTTCGACAAACCTCATTTAAGCTTCCTCTTGAGGAAGTAGAGTAGGACTTTTGAGAAGACCAGAACCTCCAGAATGTTTCTAGGGAAGTGGAGAAGAGAAATGGTCAGAGTTATGTGGAGTTTAATGGCTCACAAGGGTGTGAAGAGAAGAGGGAAGGGGTGCCCTTTTTATAGGGGAGGAGAGGGGCACCTTTAGAAAACTTAAAATAATATTTTATTATAAAGTCATATTCAATTTTTAATAGCTCCAAATTAATTTATTTAGAAGATAAGGTGGGTATTGGTCGAAATCCTCTAATCCAATAGAAATTGGAAAAGTTTTGGAAACTATTTTAACCTTATCATTTAGATTTAACTCTATGTTAAATAATTTATCTTTTACTGTGTCTTTTTGTTTTCTTACACAATATGGTTAATAAACATTCTATAACAAGACAAACGAACCCAAAATTGTTTATTATTAATATATATAACTTTATCTAAGTCATTTGGCCAAAACTTATATTTTTAGGAATAAAATAGCAATTCATAATATAATATTTTTTTTAAAAACTATTTTATGTCAATTTTACCACTATTTGGTACTTGATTTTTGAGAAAATAATAACAGTGTGATTAGTTCTAAAAAAGTTACTTAAATCATTAATAACATGTCATATTAACATATAAAAATTTTGGAATTCATAAAATGTCTCAAATTATATTTATTTGGTATTTATAACATGAATTATGTTAATATTTCATTAATAAGGTAATTATTGCATCATCATTGTGTCATAAATAAATTAAATTATTTAATGTCTAAAAATTATAAATAAAATAAAATTATGCATGAAATTATTTTTTCTTTATAATGAATATTTATATTATAATTTATCTTATGTATAACCCAATATTAAAAATGTTTTACTTATTAAACTTTTATTTTAACTATTTTAACTATTCTTTAAATAAAATAATATTAAATGTCCTAATATAATCCAGGTGGGCCTAAATGGTCATATGTTATTCATAAGGTTGTTTTTGGTCGAATTAAACTTATCCAATAGAATTAGGACATGTTTTATGGTAATAATAATATCATTTTTAACCTTAATTACCCTATTTTTCTTTTAACAGTGGTAAAAATAGTAAAAAGTTACTATTCACAAAAAGTTATTTTAATCTCATTGAACCAAATTTTAGTCCTTGATATTAACTGTGTCTCTTTTATTTTTGAAAATCCACTCACAGAAGAGGTAAAATTATGTTTTATGTGAATTTCCAAATTCTCTTAGTAGGTGGGTAAAAGCAGGTGAAAAGTTCAATAAAATTTTTATATATCTAAAATTATTATAAAATGCCTCCAATGAAATTCATTGATCTTATATAGGTCTTATGTATCAATTTTGACCAGAAATAAATTTAAATAACATAAATAATTATTCAAATAAAAAGTGGATTTTTAAATAGTAACCTAGTGTTTTCACTATTCATCAAAAGTTGAAGGTTTTCAGAAAAATACCAAAAAATCACCCTAGGCTAATTTCGATATTCCGAATTCAAAAATAAAGTCTATTTTGAATGATAAAATTTTTAAAATTCTAAAAAGTGGGTATTATTATTCATAATGTCTAGTTAATAGTAATATTAAATTAATATCTTGTTTAGTGAAACTCGGTATTGCGTACTACACACGCTATCGAAGAAGGTCTTGATTACGTGTTATGCAAGCCATGTCATGGCTGCATGTAGTGAATGCTCCATTTGGGGTTGCGTACAATATAATCAAAACTTATTTCAATTATGCATTTAAAAAAATCTATACTTAATGTTGCGTAGAATAATTTCCACAAAACGAACTTGAAATTGTGTGTAACACAAGCCATGAATAGTGTTACGTATACTGCAAGATAATACAGTGTTGCATATAGTACAAGCTAAACTTGGTGTAGTGTATAATAGAAGACATCAATGAAATTAAAAGAATATTTTTCATAAAATCTCAGGGTGTTACATATAATGTGTTATAAACATAAATATGTTTCATTAATATAATAATAACACTCTTTAATCTAGTATACATGTGGTTTAAACACGTTTTAATTAATAAGAACCTGAGGTAAAGGAATTAATACCCAAATTCCCATTCTTTGGGTTAACCATCTTATTTATTTATTATGTGGCATTATGATTATTGGAGTGTTAATTTTTTTTATATTATATTTCACTATGTTTATTTACATTTTATACACATATCCTTTATAATTTTATTAATTCTCACTCAAATTATATTTTAAGAGATTTTCCTTTTAAAATCCTTTTGAAACTCTCTTTAATAAATTTCAAAAGGGTTATTTTTTATATTAATGTTTGGAATGAGTGGTTTCTCACGATATTAAGATAATTTATTACCATGATATGTTCCTTGGACATTATTTACATTGGGTTGATCCCATTATAGCTCATTATATGTTGGGTTGAGCCCATTATAGCTCAAGATATGATGGTGAGCACCATTATAGCTCTCCAATGCATCGAGTACTCTGGAGATGGAATTTGTAACAATGGTTATTCCATATGTAAGGGTGAATTTAAGGGTGATATCTTAAATATGACCCAAGGAAACTACATGATGTTTCTATGCATATGAGTTTTTATGATTATGGGTTTTATTGGTTTTATGATATCATTTAGACTATTGTTTTATTTTTTATATCCCTCACTAAGTTTTATACCCATACCAAGTTTTTTATTTTTTTCATTGGATATAAGGGTGGGTAAGACAAATAGGGGGGTCATGATGTTTGATATGGAGTGTTTCCAATGAAATCATGTTTTATGTTTTAATTTATTACATTTTGAAAAAATGGATATTATTTCTAGTAGTATCTTCTTTATATGAATGTGGTATGTTTTTTACATTAGATATCCTAATTATTTAAAATTATAAACTTGAAAACATATTGAATGTGTAATAATGTATGTTCTTGTCTAAAACTAAATATTAAATAAAATTTTAAGGTCAGGTCATTATAGTTGGTATCATAGGATGGTTTAGATAACATTAAGGGTTTGGATGATATTTAAATAATAGCATAACTAATTTTTACTCCATGTTAATTTAAAATCTTATTGCATTTAAGGATTACCATGTGGTTCAACCACTGTTAGGTTTTTATATAATGGTGTTTCGCAGAAGAGACATGGAAGCAGATGTAGGAAGGCACCAAGTGACTAATGTCTGTCAGAATCTGTAGCCCGAAATGGTGGGAATCAGATCCAAGATGTTTTTGATAAAAATAGATCCGTTTTTCAATAAATAAACACCGGTGGTATCCCTTCATTAGAGGAACCTGATCAGACCCAATGAAACATGTCTTTTTTGAGTATTTTATGAGTAAAACCCCTTTATCATTCAGTGAAACCACATATTCAGTTATAGAAGAAGGATAGATCAATGCTCTAGAAAAGATATTTGATGCCATGGGATGTTAAGAACATAAAAAGGTAATAGTATCCATTTATCATTTGAAAGGTGAATCCAATCAATGGTGGTATCTGGTTAAGAATATGAGATAATGTGATGATCTTGACAGTTTGGAATGGGATGATTTTAAGAGTCTTTTATGAAATTTTTTTTTCCAAAATTGTTTTGAATCAGAATGGAGAAGCCATTCATGGAACTGAAGAAAAAATATGATGATTCTATGAAAACATATGTGCCCAATTTTACAAGACTTCCTAGGAACGTATTGGATTTTACTCAATATTTTGACATTAAAATTAATATATTTTACTTTGATTTGAAACTATTTTTACAAAGAGATTTGGATTCATGACAGTTTAAAAGGAATGAGAAACTTGTTTATTATGATAAAAAATGTAAAGATAGAGTTTGTTGACATGTATGTTCTTCATGATAAAAATAATATGTATATGTTTGGATGGCAGGCTTTGGGTAAGAATTCTTCAATGAAATATAGAGGAATGAAAATCAATTTACCTTCTTGTGAAAACTGTGGTAAAAGGAATCCTAGTCAATGTCTTATAAATTCATTGAATTGCTATCAATGTGGATAGTTTGGACACATGTCTCGTGAGGTCAAGAAAAATTATTCTAAAATTAACAATAAGCCAATGGTGATATTCTTTAACTGTAAGGAATTGGTTCATTTTTATTGTATTTCTGAAGCTAGTCCCTCATGCAGGGAATGAACAAGATTGGAATGAGAAGGGTTTAGTAAATTCATTTGAAACCACTTCTGTCGATGTCATGTAATCAAATGAGGTGGCATCACGTATATGGTTGTTTTTATAGATTTTGAAAATGTGATGTTTGATTCAGGGTCTACACATTCAGTCTTGTTTGCGAATTTTTTGTAAAAATTAGGAATTCAACATCATGAAATGAAACCAAATCTCATGATAAAAACCCCTAGATAAAATATTTTGGCATAAATAATTTATAAAAATAATAATATCATTGTCTATGGAAAGTGTTTACCTGAAATCATTATCATTTTTCCTCTAGTAGATTTTGATGTTTTTTTGGATACGGACTGGATTTTTTTATCATGTTATGATATTTTTTAAAGAAAAAGGATTTGTTTTCAGAAACAATTTCCGTTTGTGTACAAGAATGAACCCATACCATTATAATCATATCAGGATGCTAAGAAACTGATAAATATGGAAATGAATGTTATTTTTCTCATATTTTTGAAGATAAGGGAACTATCTATATTAATTATATACTAGTGGTAAATGAATAAATGCATGTTTTTAATGATTATTTTCTAAGAGATATTTTAAATCGAGAGGTTGATTTTACTGTTAACATTGTTCCTGATGCTAATAAAATTTCTAAACTCTCTTATCAAATTTACCAAAAGGAACATATAGAATTAAAAAGGAAACTGAATGAATTATTAGCTAATGTATTCATCTATCCCAACAATTCACTATTGGGCACTCTTTTCTTGTTTGTTAAGTAGAAATATTGTTCAATGATTCTTTTCATTGATTATAGAGCCTTGAATAATATTACTGTTAAAAACAAGTATTATTTCCTTAATATCAATGATTTATTTGATCGGATCTAAAGATCATAGTATTTATCAATGTTTGACCTGAAGTCGGGTTTCTATTAGTTGAAATTAAAGGACAAATACATCCAGAAGACTACGTTTTGTAATAGATATTTTCATTATGAATTTGTAGTTATTCCTTTTTAGTTAACTAATGCACCATATTTATTCATGGATCTTATAAATTGAATATTTTTGAGTTCTGGGATATGTTTTTGGTTGTGTGTATTGATGATATTATGGTATATTCTAGAAGTAAAGAGGAGCATGAAAAAAATATAAGGGTTGTTTTGAAAACCATAAAAGAAAAGAAACTGTATAGGAAATTCAGCCAGTGTGATTTATGGTTGCAATATATTTATTTTCTGGGGACATTATAAATATGGAAAGAATAATATTTGATTCTTCCAAAACAATAGTTTTTTATGAAGGGCTAATACCTAAAAATCTTATATATATTCATAGTTTTCTTGGATTGGAAGGTTATTATTGATTGTTTGTTAAAAAATTGCATAGTTATCTAGCACACTAACTATGTTAACACAAAAGGGGAAAAATTTGATTGGATAGAAGATTGTGATGTTTTGTTTCAGGAACTGAAGAAGAGACTAGCGAATGCTCTAGTTTTGTCCTTACCTTCCCAAAATGGTGAGCTTGTCATCTACAGTGATGTCTCATTGAAGGGAATTGGTTTCTTCTGATGTATCATGATAATGTAATTGATTATGCTTAAAGAAAACTAAAATCTCATGAGTTAAATTATCCCACACATGATTTAGAATTTTCAAATGTGGTTTTTTTATTTGAAAATTTGGAGGAATCATTTGTACAGATCCAAATGTAAAATATATACTGACCATAAAAGTCTAAAGTATATATTTTCTCAGAATGATCGAAACATGAGGTAGATAAGATGGATTAATGTGGTAAAATATTATGATTGCACAATCAATTACTATCTAGAAAATTAAAACAAAGTGTTGGATTCCTTGAGTTGAAATCAAAATGCGTCATTAACCATGTAACATTTTGAACACGATCCCTTTATTAATGATTTGATGAATTTTAGATTAGAAGTTGTTGGTGTATGAAATACATCAATTTTGTTTTAGGTTTTTATGCAATAATAATTGTTAGACTGAATTAAGAAACCGTATAAGGAAGACCATGAGAAAAAGAAAATGGTAGAATTGCTTGAAATGGGTAAGTCTTCAGAATTTATCCTTGATAATGATTGTGTTTTTAAAATTGGAAAAAGGTTATGTGTTCCTTATAATTCCCAGCTGAATAAAGATTTGTTGTTTAAAGCTCATAGTTCTCCGTTTTTAGTTCATTCTGAATATACAAAGATGTAAAGATACCTTCATGAGTATTACTCGTGGGATGGAATTAAAAGGGATATTACTGAATTTACTGTGAAATGTTTGACATGTCAACAAGTTAAAGCAGAGTAGTAGTTACTGTATGGAATGCTCCAGCACTTACTAGTTCCATAGTGGTAATGAGAGAATATATCCATTGACTTTGTTGTGGGACTACCTAATTCTTGTTGAGGTAATAATGTAATTTATGTTATTGTTGATCGATTGACAAAATCATCACATTTCCATTCTATTTGAGATACAAGGTTTTTGGATAAACCTTCTAGACTGTAACTCAATGATATTGTTACAGTACATGGAGTTCCTAATTATATTGTTTCTGATTGATATCTGAGGTTTAGTTATAAGTTTTGGAAGGGGCTTCATAAGACGCTGGGCACAAAATTAAATTTCAGTATAGCATTTCATCGTCTATCAGATGGGTAGTCGGAATGAACGATTCAAAATTTGGAGGATATTCTTCGTGCTTATTCAATGGAATACAAGGGAATTTGGGATCAACATATTTATTTAGTTTAGTTTTCTTATAATAAAAGTTTACATTATCGTATACAGATTGAACCTTTTGAGGTATTGTATGGGAAGATGTTTGATACTCTAGCTTTTTGAGATGAAGTCTGGGAAATGAAGTTGATGGGACCATAGTTATTAGAGTAAGTGGCTAAGAAGGTGAAGATGATCCAACATCATATGAGGATAGATCATATCAGGCAAAAAATTTATGCAGATAACAGTAGGAAAGAATTCTCCTTTGAGGTAGGTGATCAAGTTTTCCTTAAAATATCTTCTAGGAGAAGTGTGATGCATTTTGGTAAGACTGGAAAGATAAGTATGTGATTCATTGATTCTTTTGAAATCCTAGATAAAGTGGGCACGTTTCATACCAAGTATCTTTTCCTACAAGTTTATCTCAGGTATATAATTTTTTTTTATATTTCAATGTTGAGAAAGAATGTGCCTGATTCATCATATGTCATGAGCCCAGAAGCAGTTCCACTGGAAGAATACTTTTCTTATGAAAAGAAACCTATTCAGATTGTTGATTGAAGGGAACTGGTATTGTGGAATAAGGTAATCTACAAGTAAAGGTTTTTTTTGAGAAACCACATGTTTAAAGAATCAACATGAGAAACTGAAAATTATATGAGGGAAAGGTACCCTCACTTGTTTAATGTCTTTATAAAATTTCAATGATGAAATTTATAGAAGGTGGGGATAATGCAACGTCCAAATTTTTTAAAAATAAATGAAATGTATGAAACTTTGTTTTATGTATATATTTATATATTTCCTTTAAACATAATTTTTCTGCTTCAATGTTTTGAATTTTGAAAAACAGCCATCTACGACGACGTTCAGTATGTTATTTGGAGTCTAATGGAACAAACATGATTTTTTAGAAAATTGTAACTTACCCTTATAATTAGTAATATGAATAGTAATATGACCCTAGAGAATATAAAATTGTATTATTATTTTATTTTCTTATGGTTATAAGATAATGAGATGCCGATTAATTTTTCATGGTGTTAAAAAATTGTTATATACTTAAAACTATTATTTTTGAATAAATTATGATTTCATTTAAAATTAAATTATTAATATTTAGAAAATTAGTTTTAAAAACTGGATCTCATTTTTTATTTCAACACATCAAAATATTTTTAAGGTGAATTTTTGGATTTTTCTAAAATAGTTTAATTTTTGGTGAATAGTAAAAATACAGTTATGAGTTTTTAGTATGTTTAATGAGATATTTATTGATGTAATAGTGATTAATAATTCTGTGTCACCTTTTTATAGTAAAAAAAGATGTGAGGGGTCTCAAGTGTCTAAGACCATGGGAAAATACCATGGTAAATCCCATGGATTTTCAAATACCACTAATGAGGTGTCTCTTGGAAATTAATAAAATATTCCCTAAATTTTACATTAAATACCAACCCATTCATTCATTACATTCATTAAAAATTCCTCCAAAACGAATATATGGACTTATTAACTCCCTTGTATTCCTCCCAAAGTTTCTTCAAGCCCCTATGGTCCCAAACATCATGTCCTAGGAGTTACTCTAAAAGGAAAGATAATTCTCAACTTCTTCTTTTCCATTCGAGTTATCTTTTATGTGTTATTACTTTCATGTTTCCATAGAATGTTATTATTTAAATTTTATTATATTTCTATACTATATTAGTATTCATTTCTAGATAGTTTACCACTGTCCTCTCTTTAATTTAATGTTTTCTAAAACCATGTTCCATAGTCCTTAGGCGGTAGAATTTTCATATCAAAATCTCTCTCTCTCTTTCAAGCACTCTTATTATGTCATTATCTTTTTAATTTAAATTTTATTATTTTGGGATATGTAATTCAATATCCCAATTAATTTCTATATTATTTTATAAGGATGATATGCCCTATTTATCTCAATAAAATATTTTTTGAATTTTTATGTGACGCAGTTAGGCTGCAATATTTTTTTAAGGGATTTATCAACTTTTATTTTATTTCGAGTTATTTTATTATCTTATTAATTCATCATATACCTTTATACAAGTGGAATGAATGATATATTATCTTATATATTTTTTATTTCATTATTGTTTTAAAATATTCGCTGTTATACTTCGTCTCCTATCCCACATATTCAAAAAATGACAACACTGTCCATGATGTGTCAATTTACCGACATCGTGGGTGATGTAATTTCAATTTAGTTTACTTTATTCAAGGCTGGAAATGAAACCATTATATGGTCTAAACAGATTATAATTTATGTATTATATCTTATATAAGGTTCTGGAGTCATTTTTTACACATGTGATTAATTTATAAAAAAAATGTGTTTATAACAATCGAAGAATCTCTAAAATGACATAATCAAATATCTATAATGTTTTAAATTATGAATCATCCACATGTAGAAATTAAAAAAAATTAGAAATGGTATAATTTATGGTTTTGGAAATATGTAAGATTTCATTCCATTCCAATTATGGAGTTCCACTTCCAATCGACAGGAATATACATAATGAACCGATCATGGAAACTATATAAAGAACACATCTAAAACAATGTAAATAACAAAATATTACTAATAAATATGTCAAATTATTTTTTAAAATGATCTCATAAGGTTCTACAAACATTAATATGTTTCATTAAGACATTAATAACACTATTTTAACCATTATACATGAGTTTTAAACACTTTTTAAGTAAGATTAACCCAATGCAAGGGACTTCTTATCCCAATTTTTATTCTTTGGGTTAAACTTATTCTTTATTCATTATGAGGTATTAATATTATTGGTGTGATGAATTTTTTCTTATATTATTTTGAACTATTTTTATTTACAGTGTATACACATATCATTTCCATTTTCTTAATTCTCACTCGAATTATATTTTAAGAGATTTTTCTTTTAAAATCCTTTTAAAACTCTCTTTAATAAATTTATAAAGGATTTTTGATTAAATATGTATAGGAAATGGGTGTTTTCTCATGATTTGAAAATAATATACTACCATGATATGTTTCTTGAATATTATTTTTTTTGGGTTGATCCCATTATTGCTCATCATATGTTGGGTTGATCCCATTATAGCTCAATATATGACGGGTGAGCCCCATTAAAGGTTGAATATAAGAGTGATATGGTAAATATTTCTCAAGAAACCTATATAATCTTTTTATGATTATAAGTTTTTTTTATTATGGGTTTTATTGGTTTTTATGTTATCACATGAATAAAAATTTCTTTCTTTATATTCCTCAGTGAGTTTTATACACATCCCATGTTATTAAAATGTTTTTCACATTATAAAAGGACGTGTAAGAGAAAGAATGGAGTCGTGATGATTTATATGGAGTGTTTTCAATGAAATATTGTTTTATGTTTTAATGATTTGTATTTAAAAAATGGACAGTATTTGTTGTATTATTTTCTTTATATGAATGTTGTATGCTTTGTATGTGAGATATCCTTATTCTTCAATACAATAAACCCTAAAAGATCCTGAACGTGTAATACTAAATTTTCTTGTATAAAATTCAATATTAAGTCACATTTTAACATCAGGTCCTTATATTATAGGTCATGTATAGTAAATTAATTAAATTAATTAAATGTTTTATAAGTAACATACCCAATATCTTGTGTGTGGTGCGATGAAGAGGATCAATAAACATCAATAACATTTGGAAAAAGTAGTGGACTATCATCCTTATCCAAATAGGGGACTAATTATCTAGTATTAGCCTTATAATTATTATCTAATGAGATAAAATAAGAAAACCATAGAAATACCCTAAAAATATTCCATATTAGCTCGCACGATCGTAATGATATATTTATAATAGAAAACTAAGAAAATAAGAAAGAGAAGTTATAGACTCATAGAGGGTGATCCAATGTGATGATAGATATTTTAATTTGAGTTTGTATAGAGAAGACACACAAAATACTATAAGTGGGAAGGAAAGTAGATATTTATAATAGACTATGATAAAAATGACAGAGGAGGAAGAGAAGATTTAATTTTTTATTAAAAGAGGGAAAAATAGTAATTTCTTAGGTTTTCATGGGGCACAAGATTTGGATACATAGTTAGACAAACCCGACACCAAAATTGTGCAATGAATATCCATGTGAACACCATTATCATGGATAATGTGAATAGTTAGACACATAGTGTGTTTGATAGTAGCTAGAAGCCCACACCCCATTCGTTATAGGCACACTATTTGATAAAACTTGTGCATATGAAATTACATACATGTTTCACATTTCTATGAAACCCATGTTTCACTAATTTTTAAACCATGATTGTCTCTTCATGGATTAAAAATTCAGGTTCACAATTAGTGAAAACCATGTCATAATAATGTTCCTTATCATGTTCTTCCAAAAACTAAAACATTGGGCCCCATGCTAGGATTGAATGATCCAAAAACAATCATGACTAATTTTAAAACCTCCAATGGTGTAAAAAATATTTTTAAAATGAAATTTAAATGATCCATAAATATATGAAAAATGAAGATCATACATTAATCATAGAAATAATCTTTAGAAAAAAATATACCCATAAGTTATCTCTTTGACACTTTCAATGATTTGAAAAGGCCTCAAGAACATTGGATTTAAGTTTACATGATTTTCCATTCATTGGTGATATAATGTCTAGATAACTTTAAGAAAAATATAAACACTAACTTTGAACACAAAAGTCTATATTCTATAACTATCATTTGACATTTTTCAGATTTTAGAAATCACCAAATGATAAAAAATAGATTTACCTAATTTGTCACCACGAGAACAATATTATTTCTAATAAAAAATGATTAAACTATTTTTATCTAATAAAGTGTATATCATCATGTTATTCCCTAGAGGTCCCCAACACTCTCAATATTAAAAGATCAATTTTAGCTATTATTATAATAAAATTATTTCAATGAAATACAATCTTTTTATGTGCCACTAATGTATAATATGATGGATGATAACAAATAATCAATAATATAGATGGTTTTATTATATTAAATAACAATATATTGTTGAATATTATTATTCAAATGTTTTAAAAGAAACTAAATCCCATAAACCCTTTATAGGGATGGGGAAGGAACATTAATTCCCTCTTAGAGATTATGCTAGTTGATACATTATGTGACATTGTGATTTATATAACATATAACCTCCCAAATTCATTAACAAAATTTTTTTACATAATTTGTAAATTGTGATAAATATTAGTTAAATTATCCATAATTACCCATATTATATCCTATCCTTAGAGAGATTTTGGAAAATTATTTATAAATTTCATAGTAATATCATATAATTTTTATTCGAGTAAAGAAAGTGGATGTCGTTATCATACATGTCATTGATACAATGATTTCAACTTTTTTTTAATTGTAGAAGATATAGAAAGGCCTTGAATATTTTTTTTCATTTAGGACAGTAATGTTATTGATGAATGTCAAGATACATTATTGTACAATTAGTGTTAGGAAGAAATCCCTCAAGGTATCATCACAATGTTTTTGGGTTGACTATGTTTGTTGACACAGAATGTTTCTAAGGATAGTTGTGGAGTTCTAGAGAGATTTTTGAAATGATATTTTTAAAATTATACAAGATAAAGGAATCAGTTCTCTGTAGGTAGTATATAATGACATGTATACAAGGCAACATTGTTTCCTAGTGTTCGCCAAATTTTTGGGGTCCAAAATTTAGAGGATGAAAAATGTGTTTTTTGGGAAATGAATTATATTCAGGTAAAATAATTTAGTATCATGAAAGGTTGAATGTTTTTATGAAATTTTTACACAAATAAATATTTAGGACCATCAAATCAAAATACTTCAAAAATTAGTGATGCATTAATGTTATGAAACTATGCGAATGTCAAATTTTTGCGATAAAAGAATTTGTCCGCATAATGGAAATAAAACACGAATATTTCATGATAAGTATGACATAAAACCATTGAAGTTTAAAATGAATGTTAATTTATATGAATGTGGGGAGTTCTGTGTCAAAATAAAAAATATGAGAACAAAGTGGAAGACAAGAAAAGATGTTTTGTACAAGAATGGAAATGTCTATAAGTAGGTAAAGACCTCCCTCATTTCCAAATATTGACCGTTATTAAATATCAGGTCATTGAATCATGTAATATCTAAACAAACATATTTCTTTCACGAATAAATAACATAGATATCAAGTTACATATATATAAATTACAAGTTTCTATTAGACAAAAGTTTGGTGTTTTTTGACATTATGCAGATGATGAGAGTTCCATGACATTTTGTGGAAGTTGACTGTTCTATAACATTGTGGGTAAGATGGGTTTTCTATTATTGGACATAAATATTGTGTGAAAAGTTGTAAATTTTCATGAAAATCAAGAAATGGTTTCTCAAAATACAAAGTTTAGTGAATCTATAAGGATTTTCCTAGTAATATTATGGTAATGGGGTATTAGTCATATTGAAGAAAGTTAAAGTTAATGATTCACTAAACGACATGTAAAACATATTGATTTAAGTGGTAAAAGAATAATATTTGTGAGGATCAGTGAGATAAATTTATTTTAGAGATAAGTAAATTCTGATTGGCTGTACACCTCGAGGGGAAGTGAGTTAGCTCCAAACCATGTATTGGCTATGAGATTATGTTGATTTTGTAAATAATAAAATTTCCTTGGTATAATCCTAGGAAATATCCCAGTGAGGGTGAACTAAGTCATGTTTTTATTTCATGTTCATGTATTAATTATCATACTGTACTATCCTATGGGAAGGATATATAAGAGTGTTTTGTTTAATGATGAAACAAGATCCAAAGAGGAAATTATTTTAATTTGTCATACACTTTCTTATGAGCTATCTTATAGTATTTCACCTATATAGAAAACCAACTTGTTTCAAAGGAATTTTTTATATCAATGGTTTTTAAAAAAAAGATGAAATGTAAATAGTTAATCGTAAATGAATTCTGATCTTTGAAGGAAACAATTTTCAGATATGGAAGAATTAGATTCAACCCATCTTTTAATCATTGTGTATAGGTGTATTTACATCTACAATTCTGGTTATTTATACCAATATTGATAGTAACATTTTATCATAACAAGAACATAGATATTGTATATTTATTCCAAATGAATCAATGCTTTAAGACAATCCCTATCTAATGCAATCTATTAAAATTTAATGTCATGTAAGTCTTCACATTCTATCTGGGAAAAGATTCTAAATATTTATAATTGTGAATAAAAATTTAGATATGAAAAGAAGATGGTTATATGAAACATGTATGAGAATATGAGAATGAACTCTAATTATTTGATTGATTCATTCTTTGACTAAGTGAATGTTATTTTTAGGAAATGTATGGTCTCAGAGAAAATTTTAAAGATGTAAATATTTTTAAGTGAATCTTGAGAAGACATCCACTGGATTTCAATTCTAATGATTCAATTTTGATGATAAAAATCCAAATGGGATGAAATTTGATATCTTACATAGTAATCATATCATATACAAGGTGATAATTGATGATACCAATTCGATGGAAAAGGGAATGAACCAATATTTGGAATTCAAAGCCATGGAGAAATTCACTATTTTTTATTTCTAGGAGGAAGGCAGTATCGATGAGGTCACATCATTACTCTTCCCAAATCTATAGTGAAGAAGAGGAAAGGAAAAAAGGGAAACTTCCACTTGCTTTCTTTGGATGTGGAAGGATTGGAAATCTTGTAGAAAAGTGTATTGACAATTTTCATGATGATGATGAGCAAGATGATGAAATTCATAGGAAGAATTATTCGGTAAATGTGAAAGGCTATAGATATACCAAGAGAAATTTATTCAAAAAGAAGTATCTCATCTCAAAAGAAGATGAAAGTTTATAAGAATTTGACGAATAAGAGTTGGATGACTACTAGGATCATGAAGAAAATTATATTTTGTGAGTTATCAGAAATTCACAATCAAGGTAATAATGTTTCAATGATGAATTAGAAATTAATGAAATAGTTAACCTTCTGATAAAATTAGAATATATGATTTAAGAGAAATTGTTTTGGAGAGATAAAAAAAAGAATTCCAACAAGGTTTTTGAGGATTCCAAAATCAATATGCAACATTTTAAAGAATAGAAGTTTTATATAGAGTCTTAAAGTGGAAGGATTAAATCTAGAAATCCAAAAGCCTCAGAAAACGTCACATATTTCGAGATCAAAGATAACGAAAAGACCAGAATTATTGATAGTTTGACTAGAAATGTAAAAGACCAAGTTAAAAAATCAAATATATTGAGGTAGAGGTTTTCAATCTACAAATAATGGTAAAATATCAGGATAAACACTTAAATACACTTAAGCATGGTAGAAAGGAAATAAAAATAGGAAAAATAGAATTCCAAGTTTTAGTGAAAATGAAAACGGAGTTTTTGGAGAAGATAATGATTGATCATAATTATACAATTGGTATGAGCCTTGATCACAAATAAAACTCAAAACTTTTTGAATTTATAACACAATAAACCACTTCTAGTTTTAATATTGACTTGGGTATGAATCATAACAAGAAGTCTAACACCTCATGATTTTGAGAAATATATTTGTTAAATTATTTTAATCTTTTTGATATTTTTTATTTAATTCAACACTGAATATATTAATATATATATATATATAAATTAAATTACCAAATTTGTATTTAATGAACTACAAAAATATAATTATATTATCTTGAGCTACATGAAAAATTGTCCTATCTTGCGTTACACACAACCCCATGTTTCTGCAAAACACCCTGTTTTTATTATAATTATTTAAACAATAGAGTTTAACCTAATTTTTAAAAAATTTAATATGAATATAAATAAATAATTTTTAAATATTATAAATAATTATTTATATAAATAAAATATATTTAAAATGAGACATACTTTTTTTGAAATGGATTTATATGTTTGAAAAAACTATTTTTTAAAAGAACTGCATTTTTTACATACTTCCATGGTAAATAATAAAAATATTTTTTAAACTTTTAGAAATTTAATTTTATAAAATAAAAAAAATTCAATTCATAATTTCAAAATTATGTTTGTGTGAATTTTTGGTATTTTTTTTATGAGACATCATTTTTGGATGAATTGTAAAAAATATGAAATTTTTATTAAAAACAAATACTTTTCTAATTAATTTTTTTATATAAATATATTTAATTTTTGTTTTTAAATAAAAATAATTAAATTATACATCAATTAATCCAATTTATGTCATTATAATAATTTGTATTTTTAACTTAGATATAAAATGTTAATGAACATTTAAACATTCTCATTTTAAAAAACCATTTTAGTGCCACATTTGTAGGATTAGTATTAAATTTAATGTTTAAAAATTTGTGAAGTAAATTTAAAAAAATAGACATCAAATTGGTTATCAGTATAAAAGTCTCATTCTAATAAGATCAAATTAATTTTTACCTTAAATATTAGTGAAAGTGTTTGAAATTAATTTCAACAATTAGGTAAAATTATGATCAACAAAGGACTAATCCTTATTCTTAAGAGACACAGTGAACTATAAAAGTATTCAAAACTTATTTTATGGCCATATTTAGGCCACAAAACTTCCATTAATGGGTTATTTTGGATTTTGAAATTTTTTTATGTAAAAACATTGGTAAACCTAACTTGTTTTCTAAAATACCAAGTGTGTCCCCTATCTCCCTTCTAGAAGGCCACCACGTCTCTCCATTCTTCACAACCCTCAAGATAATTAAGTATGAAGAATGTCTATCCAATTAATTTCAACACATCCATAAATACTTCCTTAATTCCTCTCATTGGGAATAAATTCAACCAAGGAATTTCTTTTGTGAAACCAAAAGGCGTTACCCAAAGAAGCGATAACATCCTTCCTCAAGGTCCTTTCTTTTAATTTATTTCTACACTACTTCAATTGTTGTTATTAAATTCCAAAATAATATCTTAAGTGTCATTAATATACCTATATGTTTTTATTATTAGTTTTATACCTACAATTAAACACACTCCCATCTAATGTCTAACAAACATTCCATTCTTGTGTACGGTGAACTACCACATCTCGAAACGACGTTGTTCGCTTTTCCTTTAGCACACTGAATGGATGTGAACTATGATGTAAAATTAATTTCTATATGTTATATATGGTATTTATTATTTATTTATGATTATTTAAATATTATATAACACGTACCTTCATGCTTTCCATTTTGAGTAAATAATATATTTTTGATTGGGGAAGTATGGACTACCGCCTCCTCCAAGTGATGTGATTTAATCACACACTACAAGGAATGTATTAAGGATGTGTTTATTAAAATTATATGACAATAATTAAGAAATAATTATTCTATAATGATATATATATATATATATACATATATTTCATTTATATTCATGGGTACGTACGACCTACCATCTCCATGAACAATTTCTTGTATTTAATATTTCTATATTCTGTAGATTATTATGAATAAATATTTAATGAATTTAAATTATATTTATATCATGTTTTACATTTTTTATATGATGATATATGTATGTGGGTAAATGATATAACAAATGAAGAAAATTGCGAAAAACAATGTGGATATTAACTGAAGCGAAACCTTAAATTGGAAGTGTAAATAATTGGGCAATATAAAGTCATAATAAAACCATATATGGTGTTATATATAATAATATGGTTCTATAAATGATTTATAAAACACTTATATTTATTATAAATAAGGTTTGTATGAGTAAAAAGTGAGTAACAATATAATGTAAGAGAATTTCATCGGAATTTTTATTCTCGTGAGATAAATACATTATTCAACTCTAATTTATTTTATGTGTTGTGTATACTAAACATGTATGTATTCAATGATTCCTATACTTAAATTTATAGATATTTAAATATCCATTTTATGATATTTATTGCTTTGGTTTATGTTTCAAAAGAGGCAAATTCTGTAAAGTAATTTTGTCTCAATTTTTCTTTTTTGAGACACATTCCATGTTATGAACTTATAATTTTTTAATGAGGTGTATATAATAACTTTGAAATTTTATATCATTAATATAATTATTTTCATTATATTTTTATATTCATGTAAATTTATTTTTTCCATTTTATTATGATTCAAATTTAACAAATTCGTAACAATTTACAGCTATAATCACATCATTTATTAAGATTCTATATTCTTATAATCCCATTGATGAAATATTATGATACATATTTATTCATATAAAAAATGGTTATTTATTTTATATCCATGTATTAGTTCCATTTTTCGCATCATTGGTATAGAATATTATCATGAAAGTGTTTCATAAAAAGTTAGACGTTACCTTTCTCTTTGGTTGGAAAACTATGTTATTTCAAAACCATGTTTTATGAAATTTTTTTCAGGTATTCCTAATAAGTTTTCAATTTATTTTAAATTAAAAAATTTTTAAAAAATTTTTTAATAATTCTTTATATGTTTTCAAATTATTTTCAAAGAAATTTTTTTCAAAATTTTTTCAAGTTTGTTTTATATGTTTTCTAGGAAAATTAATTTCAAAACATTTTCAGGATTTATTTATATTTTTTCAAAGTATTTTCAAAGAAATAGTTTTCAAAAAAATTTCATCCTTATTTTATAATTTATCAGGGAAAATTATTTTCAAAATGTTATCAATCTTTCTTTATATTTTTTCAATGTATTTTCAATGAAATGAGTTTGAAAAGGTTTTCAATATTCTTTTATAAGTTTTCCAGGAATATTATTTCCTAATATTTTTCATGATTTATTAGAAGTTTTCAATGTATTTTCAAGGAAAATGGTTTTCAAAATATTTTTAATACCCTTTATATTTTTTGAAGGAAAATGTTTTTATAGCTCCTTTTATAATAAATGTATATTGAAATGGTTTTATAAAATGTATATTCAAAGAAATGATATATTCATTAAGAAATGTTTAATTTTATCTTTCAAAATACATCTCATTATAATATGAAATAATTTTTTATAGTTATCCTTTACTGGGGATATGTTCCAAGAACACCATTTATAATATTTCTATAATGGTAATCTTTTCATGGAATGATGTTTATGAGTCCCTTTTCTGTTCCATGGGTTATATTGTTTTGAAACACGCTTCTTTTTATGGGTTATGATTCGATGAAACGACTATAAAACCTATATATTTTTCATAGGTAATTCTATGATTACATTTTTATCATACCCATTCTATTTCATGGGTTGTGATATTAGGTTTACGAAACACATCTCTTTTTACGGGTTATGATATGATGAATGTTTTAATATCTTGTAGCACATGTATGTATGATTTTATTATGTGATATGTGGGACCTATATATCTCTCCAATTCATCGAGAAAATATTTATATATCATGAGATAATGATGTGAATAATGTCAAATGGATTTATATACTATGGTAAGATGGGGAAACTCAATCCCATAAAAGGAAATGACTAAAATTGGGGATGGTGGTTTATCTTACCTCATAAGTGTAGTCACTATGAAGATGGAAGACGGGGAAGCCTGATACACTAGGGGAATTTGGGTAAACCCTATCCCGTATAAGTAAAATAATTTTTCTAGGGATGGTGATGTGTCCCTCCCATTAGGTGTAGTCCTGATGAAGTGCTCTGATAAGTTCTAGAAAAGCATGTGGGTTTATGGGGATTGATATTACTTGTTTATGTGTATGCCAAAAATATATGTCTTAATCCTATGTTATGATTTCATTGATTATGATCTTTTTCACTTATGATTCATGACTTATTAACTACTAATAATTATTATATGATTCAGGTTTATGATCTTCGATATGCAGGGTATGATCTTTTAATGTTATGATTATGTTATCATACCCTTATGACCATGTTTATTCATAAATATCTCCCTTGTTTACCCTTACTGAGCATCTAAGAACACACCTTTTTGTTGTTTACTTCCACAAGTATTAAAGATATATTTTATTTATGATATGCCTAGGAGGGGTTCTAGTACTGGAGATGTTAGTGAGAGATAATGTAGCTTACTCATGTATCATCGTTCACTTTTTTGTGTTTCCAATGTCACTAAACTAAAATGATCTTTTGGTGTCTGTTTGTGTAATGCTATATTTATTCAACAAAAGTGATGTAATGTATATGTATAATAAAAATGTCCTGTTATTGAATGACCTATAGGACCTTGGGGACAAATAGTGGTGCAATAGAGACACATTTAAATGAATCCCACATTAGATGTTATTACTATGGGAAAATGGGACACTCATAAATTATTGGTTCCAAAGAGAAGAGGTATCAAGGGGAACAAGATCAAAAGAGGTATCCAAACAGTTCCCCACATTCCACGATATCATCTGATTTTCAATTTTTCTAGTGTGCAGGATTAAAAAAATGAAAACTATTATACATCCACTAAATCGAGGAAAGTACTAAAACAAGATCAAATTGGTCTCACACAACCAGTCAAGGAATGATTAAATGAGATAAAAATGAAAAATTGATTTTAATCATTGAAATATAATATTATTCCATCATACTCTTAGTAATATCACAAATATCAATTTCTGAAATGTATATAAAATAAAAGTGATGAATATGTAATTTTTACAGATATTGGTTTTAAAGAATCAGGTCACATAAGAATATAGATCATTGATAGTGGATGAACCTATAATATAACAAGAAATAAGGATTTGGTGTCATGAATTAGGTATGAAAAGGAAGGTGTTTTATGTTTTGGTAATAATGAATGCCTAAATATTATTGCCTTGGGAAAATCTATGTTTAAGATAAGATACATGAGATATGATAATTTCATGGTTGTTAAAGGTTCCAGTAACAACTTGGAATGTTATAGTAAATTTCATGAATTAGGACATGCCAAAATATTTTTGAAGAAATTAGTATCATCAAAGAAAATAGTGGGGAATTATTTTATAGGGAAATCAGACAAAGTGGAATCTTTATTTTGTGAGTAGAGAATAAGATATGTAATTTTTATCTAGAGAGGAAGAAAATAGGTTGTGGAATAAATGTCTTGTCCATATATGTTAACAACCATTGGATGATTGGTTAAAATGTGATGAAACTCAATATCTCTACATCTATCATGTGATCTAACTCACATGTGCGATGCTTATCAATAAGGAAATATTATTAGAAAAGAATATAAATAAAATGAAAAAAAATCAAAAAGAGTCCATGAATTTTTTCAGGAAGAAGTGAATGTATCCATATCACCAAGAACCAATAAAGGTAAGTGGTCTTATATTCTTTTCATTTATCATTTCCAAAGGATGGCATGGGTATTTTTCATTTGTCAAAAGTCTTATAAATCGTGTTTTATAAAAATATATGGAAGGGAATTATAAAAGATATTTGTAATGAATATTATGATGTTAAATGTTAATAATTTTACAATATTCACAAATATAATGCTACAAGATTACCTTGTGAAAAATGATATAAGTAATCACATTTCAATAGTGAGAACTTCTCAACAAAATGGATTTTTAGAGGATAAATAAATTCATCAAAAAATGGACATAATAATTATTATTTATAAGTACATACTAGATAAATTATATAAAGGAGAAATATTGGCATTAGTCTACATATATAACATGGTTTTTTTGTGTCCAAAAATAAAATACTTCATATAAGATGTGGTACAAAATTAATCCAACATTGAAATACCATTGAATATTTATAATTAATTGTTTTATTCTCAATAAATATAAACGTTGAAAATTTTAGTCATATGGATATGCTGATATATTCATTGGATACTCTAGAAAAATAAATGAATATCTATTCTTCAACTAGAGGGCATGAAAATTAATTAAAAGAAATAATTTTGCTGTAATAGAGGTTGAACTAAATCATCAATGAAACAATTATATGTACCTTGACGAAAGTAACAAGGAGTAAATTAAATAAGGGGGTGAAAAAGTGGAAAATTATGATTTAGTTGAAGATTCTCATGATGATACATGGGATGTAAAATCTATATTTGTACTAAAGCTAAATATTTGAGAAAGAATTGACATGAAAAATATCATTAGTAACTAGGACGAACCTGTTCAAACATAAAGAATGAAATATTTATTGAAGATATCATTCCTATATTAGGTATAGCATAATGTTTTTGATGAATTAGGTGGAGATGAAAACGGAGTTTAGGCTATTAATTATAAGATTTTCCAAATTGTGAAGAATCAAATATGGGATATTGTTTAAAAAAAGATAAGAATTTCATTGGGACTTAATGGGGATTTCACGACATGTAGAATTACAATAGTTTAATCATTAAAAATAATGAACGACTACTGTGAAAAAGTGAACTCCTTGATAGAAGTTATTTATGTTTATGAAGCGTCTAAACTTGTTTTAAGGATAGAGAAAATCATATTATTCTTGGACATAATGGTGCAATGAAAGTTAACAGTTTTCTAGATGGATGTCATGTTGTCATTTATACATGTGGTTAAGGAATAAAAAGTGTATATTGAGTAGTAGGATCAGTTTCTCATTCATGATGAAAAGAATAGAGTTTTTTATAAGATAAAGGAAATATGTGGACTGAGATAAGAACCAGAGCATGGTATTCAAGGCTCAACCAGTTTTCAAAGAAGATTGATTTTGAGCATCATTGAGTTGATTATAATATGTATTCTAAGAATGATAGTAATCATAGGATTATAGTGATGGTGTATGTCACAGACATAATATTTGGTGGATTAAATAAATATCCATTTAAACAGTACACATAATTCATGAAAAGTGTTTTTGAAATGTCAATGATTGGGGAATTATCCTTTTCTCCATGGTTTATATGTGATACAAGGAATGAATGACGCAATTATTTATCAATCCAAAATTTTCAAGGATGTTTTGAGAATATTTTTAACGGATATTTCCTAGGAGATAAAACTCTGGTGGCTACCTATATGACACTACCTTGAGATTATTTAAAAAATGTAGTGAATGTTACTGAAAATAGGAAAAACATTTCCAGTATATTGTACGTAATAGCGACATGACAAAATATTATTTTTTCCACTTTACAATCATCATGATATCAATGTAATTCCAGAAAAATCACATATTTTTAGTAATAATAATAATTATTTTTATCAAGGGAATGATGGATTTCAATTTTCTATACAATAACAATTTTCAAAAAGAGTTATTGGGATATACAGATGCATATTGGGCCGATTTAGTTGATGACTGAAAATAGAATCATGGTGGGGAATTATATCATGGAGGATTCTGAGATTCTTAGATAAGAAATAAACAAGATATCATTACTTTAATAACCACAGAAGCTAAATACAATGAAGCTACTCAGGCTTTCCTTTATTTATTATGAATGAAGAAAAAACATGATGGTATGGGAGTTGGAGTGAAATCTCTGAACCGAATCCATTATGATAATTAATTTTATATAAACATTTAATAATTTAATTCCATCATAGAAAGAAAATTTAAAATTAAATCATGTTTCATTTTGTTAAGGATAAGGTGGAGCATGGGCTTGCAAAGGTTGCGTATGTGTCTTTTAACATACAAGTTTAAGACATTATGACAATTGCCATACCAAAATAGTAATTTGAGAGGCATCGAATGACTATTTGATTTTATTTGAATCCCCTAACATATCCAGATGCTGGACACCTTATCCCAGTGGTATAGTGTGATTTTTTCTTTATGTGTTGATTTGTGTTATTTATAATGTTGCGACCATAAAAGAGTGACATTTTGTTTCAGTAAAATTGGGGGAGAAAATATATTTATATTAATAGAGGGGAGAAGATGATTGGGGGAGCAGTGAAGTAGGTGGAGTTATGAATCTAATGAGGCTAAATATGATCAATCAAAGATAATATATCTTGATGGATGTGTTTCGTAATAAAACCAGTGGAATGGTTAGAGATTGAAGTAATTAATTGATGAAAATTTCATGCAACTCTTTTTTCTCACACTGATCATGAATCATATAGTCTTAGAGCGTGTGTTGAGTATGTCTCTTATTACTATCTAAATTAAAAGAATTGAATTTTGATAGAATATGAAATAATATTTAATTTTTTATCAAAATGTGAATAATAGTCATCAGACCCAACTGGAAATATTTTTTGGAAAAAATATATCATAGTAACGTTGTAATGTTTTTGGGTTGATTGTTTTTCTTTAAAAAGTAGGTTTCTAATGTCTATTGTGGAGTCTTAGAGATATTTTTGACAATGTATGTCAAAAAAAATCCAAGACTAAGAAATGTATTCTGTATAGGTGGTAAAAAAATTCATATATAAGGTGGAATTGTTTCATAATGTTTCCCAAAATTTTGGTGTCTAAAATTTGGAAGATAAAAGAAGGTGATTTTTGAAAAGCTAGTATTTTCATATAAATGTAAAAATTTGTGTTAAGTGTAATGGTTTCGTTAAAATTTGTGCACAAGTAAATATCCAAGATATTCACATAAAAATATGGAAAAGGGTATTATTGTAAAAAAGTTAGGAAACTACATGAAATTTGGTGTTGCCTGAAAAAGGAATTTGTCTGAATAGCTGAAGGAGTTCAAGGATTTTGAGTGTTAAAGGTAATAAGAAAACATTGAAGTTCAAAATTTATGTAATTTTTCACACAAGTTGAGAGATCCATGACAAAAAGGAATGGTTACACGCTCAATGGAAGGTGTGAGATGAAGTTTCACATAGGTTAGATCATGTCTATAAGTATGTGGCCACCCCCTCAATTCAAGAAACCCAAAAATGTTGCATGAAAAGTAGAAACATTGTGCGCAAGGAATGAAAAGTTTGTGTGAATGAATAATTTGAGTGAATAAAAAATTCTTTTCCCAATAATTATGTTGTCAAGAGTGTTCATCAAGTAGATGAAATTAAAACATAATTATGCCCTAAATGATGTGTAAACCATATTGATTCGGTGATAAATGATAATGCTTTTGGAGGAAAAGTGATTAAACATCAGTTTAGAGAGCAGTGGACTTTCAAATTGTAATTGGTTGTAAAACATGATGGATAGTGAGTCTGTTATAAACCTTTTATTGGTAGTTAACTTTAGTTAATTTATTACATATGAACATTGCCTTTGTTTTCTTCTTAGACATACCCTAGTGAGGGTGAAGC
Source organism: Viscum album (assembly GCA_963277665.1). Lineage (NCBI taxonomy): Eukaryota > Viridiplantae > Streptophyta > Magnoliopsida > Santalales > Viscaceae > Viscum > Viscum album. The sequence continues at coordinate 1,537,930,924 of OY728135.1, read as the reverse complement.
TGGTAAAACTGATATTTCTTATGAATGTTTTAATTTTTTATATTTTCCTCTACTAAAGGAGGGATAGCGAAGATTGTTTTGTTTATTGAAAAAAGAAGATCTATGGAGAAGTTTGTTTTAATAGGTCATCCCCTGATTTAATCCATGTGAGGCTATTTAACGTAGTTGGACTATTATTTAGGATGTATAACCTATATATAATTAGGATATTAATTCATTATCTATTCCATCCTAACAATGTAAAATATATTCCTTCCATGGACATATATAATAAAATATGACAATTGATAACAATAAAAAAAGATATCCCCACTATCACATTTCTCTAGTATAATAATTCAATAATTATTAGACATCTATGAGTTCTTTTTATACTCCAAAATAGATTATAAAATATAGATATTCTATAAATGTATCCCCCTCTAATCCTCAGTCACGTCCATGTTGATTTTAGCCATTAATGACATATATCTTTGTCTTCTATTACGTATTGTAACCTATTAGGGAACATTTTTCTAATAGGAGAATTAGAAACTATATAGGATTTCTAGGAAGAATTATGGTTTTAAAAATCATATTATTGGAGATATTCTACCCAAAACCACTTCCTTAGATTAAAATATTGATGTGAAAAGTAATATTTATGGATTCTTTGGTAAGAAAATAACATGAATCACTCACTAAATAGATAGTTCATATAAAACATGAATTCTAGGTTTGAAAAGAGGTTATGACACTTGGTACCCAATTATAAATATGATTCTAACCAATCCATGTTCATATCAACTAAATTGAATCAAAATAAATAATAAAAAAAAACTTTTTAATGAAGTTATTAATATTTAGGTAAAACATGAATTGATGAATTAAAATATATTTAGATATCCATCGGTAATTCTAATGACCAATGCCTTGGTGTAATAATATTCCCATATAAGGGATTCTAGTAAATCCTTAATGATATAATATAGAAGAAGGAATGATAAACACACTAGTAAATATCTTAGAGAGTGAAAATAAGGGAAGTCTCATAGGTGAAGAAAATTAGAGACCCTTATCTCTGACGAGGGAACAGGTGAAATATAAGAACTAACGTTGATCACTCTCTAATTAGATGAATATTATAGCATTATTCCATGATATTTATAGTAATTGGGGTTTTCAATAGAATCTATGGATGTTCATTAAGAAAGAAACTATAGAGGTGAATAAATATTCATTAAATGTTATTAGAAGCATTAAATAACCTCCAAATGATACTAAAGTTCAAAAAAACATGGGAGGTAAATTAAAAAGCCCCTAAATGAGTTAAAAATACATAATAGATTCTTAAATGTCAAATTCATCAATGCCCCAAAATTATTCGATTTTAATAGTCCTTAGATGTTTGTTACTTTAATCCCAAGATCAAATCCCATTTTGGATTTATTATTTATTCATGATTATATTTTAATTATATAAACAAGAATGAATTTATATATTAATTCAACATTAATTATTTAATAAAATATCTCAAATGTTAAAAATTAAATATTACTTGTTTTTTTAATAAAAATAAATATATTTTCGCATGAACTAATCAAATTAATCAAAAAATGCCTAATAGAATGATTTTATATGACCCTCTGAGGTATCTCCATAATTTTAACAGTGACATTAAATCTCATTCATTATCATGAACTAATAGTGGTAATTGGAAAATATTATAGAATCCCAAATTAAAAATGGGATTTTGGGTGATCGAATACACCATATACACATAAAAATGTCCCTTTATACTTCATATTTAGATTAAGAATGAGATATGGATAAACCCAATTTCACATAAAATATCTATTTTCTCAATTTATTAGTTGAAAAATTCTTATTGGATTTCATAACAAGTAATTATATTGGAATTAACATGCACTTACTTAGTCCGGACATAATTTTGAGCCTTTATGTCATATTCATACATATGGGAGGAGACATCCTATCATTGTTAATTAAATCTCTCTTATTTATTAGAAATACACCCAATTAACTTATATGAATAAAATTTTTCAAATTAATTTTGATTCATATAAAATAATGAAACCATACATGTACAAATCCTATTTGACAATCTCATGTTAAATGATCTATAACCAATACTCACTTAAGTAACCCCAATAAAACATAGATGAAAATACATGTTTACTTTTGTGAGTGAATATAAATAAAATTTATCCAACTTATATATTATGAGAGATCAATTTTATTTCAATATAAGGTTTAAAACATCTAATAATGATGACATATAATCAAAACCGAATATAACATTGATCAATAATGGATATCCTATGAAAACATAAATCCACTAGGGTTTTTATCATATTGTATCCCATCTTAAATTAGAAAAACATAATTTAATTCCAAATTATTTCCATTTATATACATTACATGGTACAAAAGTCTATAATAATCCAAATATTGAAAAATTTTAGGTCACAAATACTAATAGTATACCACCTAAACTAAAGAAAATTAACCATGTATATAATACATAGAGGACAATTATGCCTTTCATACTTTTGTTTCCTAAGGTAATTTGTTCGGTGATATACTATATTATCCTCTATAAGAACATGAAACATATTAATATAACCTCTATAAAAAATATCAAAAATGAGATACATCCAAGGAAGAATATGTTGGAATCATTGGAGGGACCCAAGTTACTCATATTGTTAAACTGCTCCACTATTATCACAACATAGTTTTATTGGATGTGTGGTGCTCAGGATGAACCCTGATTCAATAATGAACTTCATTATCCAAATATATTAATTCTCCATATTATTTACTGTGATATATTTGAATAATATTATAGAATTAGTAAATTTGAATTGTTTTGAACATTTCCAACTTAAATCATCCCATTAAAGAAAAACAAAATCCTGATTAATATTTGGATTCATCTTTTTTTAGTTTGGAAACTACCTTCAATGTATTGCTTTTAATAAGATTATACTCTCTAAAAAACATAAATAATACATATGTTGTTATTATCCAATAATAAATGATATTTTTTATGAATACCCAATGATTTTTATCATAATTTGATTAGTGTCGGCTCCTCATACGTGATAAATAATATACATCAACAATAATACATAACATAACATACATGATTGATCTAATGATATAAGAATATGGAATCTTACTCATGTATTCTTGTATTTAAATATTTTAGGATATTATTACTTTGAAAGACTCTTACCCAGAAATGCTAGGAAATAATCATTTTTATAGTTTTCTATATTAAAACTTTTTGACACATTACTGATGTTTGTTTTCTAAACAAGGTCAAGCATTAATGTAGATTTATCTATATAGAACTTCAAAAATGTTTTTATATTACTTAAATAATATATTTCATGTAGAATAAACGTTCTATCCAAATTTTCACCGATTTTAACATTGGGATTTCATTTATAATGAGAAGTATTTCATCAATACACCAATGAGTTCAGTCACTTGAAATATTTTTTGAGTTTAATTTCATTATGTTTTGAGTTTAATTGATTTATATTGCCCATTTTTTGGTTGATTTATAGTCTATTTTTGGGTAATCAAAATGTTAATATTTATTTTTACAAAATTAAATACAAAATAATTTAATTAGTATATTTTTTAATAATTTGTTGTTGTTGTGTGGGATAAAATAAAATAGGAAAAACTGTAGACTTAGTCAAAACATTTTGGCAAGAACCAAGGCCGAACCTCAACCAGGATACAAGACATGTTGATTGTCAATGGGGAGTTTGACCGAGCAGTATGGTCTTCCATAGGCATGAAATTTTAATGATTAATACCCACATGGAATGTTGGTGAAGAGTGCTACACTGGAGTACAAGGGTCATGTCGGTAAGGTAATGGGGGGAGAGTCTGACCAGTGTGGGGTGACATTGATGGCATGTAAGAGTCCCTTTAATCAAATTAGAATTTCAATGTCTGGTTGATGGATGAAGATTTGTTATTTAGTGGAGTCAAACCCATGAAACCATATATGTGGAATGAACATACACCCAAGTATTGTTAATAATAACTAAAAAACCACCATATTAACCTAGGAATCATGTCACCTCCCTTGCATATATGCTTGCACCATGTTCACCACTCCTTTAATGAAAACTACCATTTACAATCAGTGGAAGAAATATATTCCACTTATTTTCAAATATGAATATGGCGTAACCATGGATTTTTAATTTAGTGACCCATGGATCTCAAAATGATGATGACTGAAGGCTATGGTGTTGTGTTAGTTGCTACACCATGGTGAATAGATGTTTAGTGGCGATCTACTCCATATGATACTAGTTTACCATAAGGTGTATGTTGGATAACAATATTGAAATCAGAGAAGAATAGGTGGGAATATATGGTTTTAGCTACACCATATAGGTATCAAATTTTTTAGTGGGTGGTTTGAGAAGAGTATGGATCAACGAGTTTATGTGATGTGGGATCCATCATACACCATGGATAACTAGAGAGAGTTTATATCCATATTGAAGGTTACAACAAATGATTGTGGCTTCAACATAGAACTATATTCAATCCATAATGAATGATATGAGAGTATGGTTACACCAAAATGAATAGTAATATAATGTAGTGTTTATATCAACTGTAGATATTTTAAATGGATGAATATTTCTCCATTCCCATTAGAACTATTATAATTTTTCTAATGGTATGATAGTGTGATATATATGCGATATGTGGGAATATTATGTGATAATTGAATGAGTCTTAAATCATATTTTTAAGGGTTTATAAACACAATAGACCGATAAAGTGTAATTATAGTTTCAAAGGATACAATTTATCCAATAGCTATCCAGATATTTTCATCATAATCATTATAAGGTATATTTTATGGGAATTCACAAATGGAATTATATTGATGGGTTATATGTCTGACTTTAATAAAAGATATAGTCTGAAATAGAGATAAATAAAAATATTCAAACCTAATATATTATGGATTATCTCTTAGTCTATTGATAACTATCAATAGAAGTCAGGGCTACTGTACATGGGGAGGTGGTACCTTTGACTTGAGACTAGTGTATGGAGAGTTTTTTTTACTAAAATGATTTCGAGATTACTGATGCTCTATTTTTTCCATTATTTTGACCCCCACTTTACTATCATGAGTGGGTAACTTTATTATTTCACGATATGATATGAAGGGGGTTCTTTTTGGTATTTTTAATTTCATTTGATTAATTATACGATGGGTTCTGGTTTTCATAATTTTATTCTAATATCATTATTCTCTCTCATTAATGACCATTTATTTTGGAGGAGGACATGATATATCAATATATCAACTATCTATACCTTCTCATGGAATGATAAATCCATTAGTTTGGGGTAGTTATGTTTAAATGTGGTTCGGAATACACATGTATAGATTAAACTAAGTAATAGAGAGGGGAAATGTGTATACATATAATAGATGGTGTGTAATATTATAGGAGACTCATTAGATTTTAAGTTTTATAACATCTAAAATTGTATAATAATCACTTTTCCATTACTATGTTTATGAAACATGATTTGAAAAATCTTGGTATACATATCTAGTTGATCTAAACAACCATTCTTGAATCTCGGAGTCTTTAAACATTCCACAAAGATTAATTTTAATTTTTACACAATTCTATATGGGATTGAACTCAATATCCACTTTAGTATATTTTGGAATAGTTAGTGTTAGTTAGATTTTATAAATTTATAAATTGGTTTCCAGATAGAACTATTGATGCCTCCCTTTCCATCATATACCACACTAAAAATATAACCATGATCCTGCAAACTTGTGTAGATACCAAAGGCTCATCTTCATTTCTATAAAGTAAAATTATTTTTTAGCATCATCAAATTAATTTTTTAAACACTGAGAATATTATTTCAACCCAAAAATGGAATTTTTTTATTGTATAGAATCTTTATAGAATTTCATATATCCTCAATGACTTTGGGATGTTTCATATATCAACCCTTAATCAAATACCAATAATGGAATGTAGTTTATAAAAATAATATATATATTTCAAAATTTTAAATTATTTTTATTAGTAATACAATCTGTATATATTTGATTATATAAACAATATAGGAGTTTACTTCATAGTAAATACCATGATTTTTTAAAAACCATTAGATACCAAGTGATCTTTTAAGATAGATAATCTCCCATCCACTGTGATCCTTTTGCTAAATACCAACATTCACCAAATGATTTGTACCCATTCAATTGGTTATTATATTTTCTAAACCCAATTAGTGTACAAGGATTCCATTTTATTTACAATTTATTTTACTATTTATTAGTTTTATCACTCCTACTAACCTCTTTATATAATTTTAATCATCTTTTATAATCATTAACTCACCATAAAAAAACTACTAATTAAAATTTCTTGGGTATTGATGTAATCCACCAAACCTTCATATTTATTGTTCTTATTGATTAGGTTATGTTTTTGAAACCCCATGTGATCTAACTCATCTATATAAAGACTAACATCATATTCTTAGTCTTGAAATTTAGAATGTTTGAATGTACAAGAATTATTTATTTTAAAAGAATTCCATTTTTATAAATAAAATATTTGATCTAAAAACCTTTTTTATTGATATATTTTATAAATAATAACCCACTATTTATTAGGGATAAAGAATCTATAGAAATTTAGTATGTTTCTGTTAAAGTTTACTTGATGTAATAAGTATCACATATGCCACACAACCATAGATCATAATAAAATAAAAAATTTGATGCTTCATAATCTATATATGATTCCATTTATTTTGAATATATATTAATAGAACATTATTTAGTGTAAATGAGTTAGTATATATAACATGACACCAAAAGATTGTAATAATGTCTAAATTACTCATCATTGATCAAACTATGTCTAAAAGAGTCCAATTACACATTAATGATTCACCATTGTACTATGGTTACTAGGTAGAGAGAGCTATTATACTATAGTAGAATATCATATATTGTCATGAAATTCATGATTCAAATATTATCCACACTTATTAGATCAATGTGTTTAAATACATTTTTAAATTTAAATTTTTGACTTCATTTTTGAAATCCATGAACATTTTAAAAGTTTCAAAATTTTATTTCATATGATATCATACCCACACCTATTGAAATCATTAATAAAGATAATAATGTACTAAAATATTCTTGTAGCTACTTTTAATATAGAACCACATACGTCAGTACATATGAGTTATAAAGAAATCATTTTCTCATTATCCAATACCATTAAAAGGTGAATTGTTTATTTTTTCTAATAAACAAGATATATATAAATGAAATTGTTTATAATCATTCCAATTTACTAATATATAATTATAGAGTTATTGGATGTGATTCTAATTTATATTATTTAGGAAACAATGAAAATGATATGTGTGATTTAAATAACAAATTCTATCCTTCTTATTATTTACATTATAGATTTTATTTTTATGATCCAGGATATATTTTCGATTAAACACATTAATGGAACAATAAAACATTTAATTCAAATAAATAGAAAATTAATTTTGATTTTTGTAAAATTCAAATCCTCCCCAATATAAGAAATATACACAAATAAAATTTTTATTTATTAGTCATATATAATAATAGTATTCAAACATTATTGAAAATATACTATAAATAATTAAATTTAGTATCTCTAGCAGTAATTCAACAAATATTTCTCCATTAACCACTCTAACGTCGACTTTCCTTTCCTCAAATTTATTTATTCTCTAAAAAATTTCATATAACCATAAATATATGATATAAATTTGATATCTAGTATCCATGATTTGGTGTTAAAGAAATTGACTTCTACAACATAAATAAATAATGTGTTTAAACCATTTCCATGATTCTTCTTAACCATCTATAGGCAATGTAGAAAATTAATCTTCTAATTCCAAGTAATTTTATTAATGAAACATTCACCAATATTTTATGTTCCTACTTTATTAGGTTTTAGTCTATAGAATATATATTTGGACTTTTTAATATTTTTATATATTCAATTTTGACTTGACTTTACTCTTTCCATTATTTGGTATCATGATGGGGCATGACCTTTTTAGGTTTTTGTCAGCTGTTCACAAAATATTAAGAATAATATAATGGGTATAATCAGTCATATTCATCATAAAATTAATTAAAAAAATTATAATTTTAGAAATGAATGTGTGACCACATCAATGGATTTCCATTTATTAATAGGTAACAAAAGACTTTCAATATTTTTTATATAACTGAAAATTATTAGAACATGAGTTTAAATAGGGGTTCATTTTGAAATATTATAATAAAAAAATTTCATTATTTCCTCATACCACTGAATTTTATCTTTCTATTGATAAAAATCCTTACGGTGTTCATTTATACTGAACACTGCCATTATTTCATTTTTCTTTTTGTGATTACGAATCATAGTATCTAGAATTAAACACCTTACAAAAAAATAATATATTTTAAGATTCTTATATGAATAGTTATCAATACAATTAATAGTGACTACATGTTAAAATGAGATTTATTTCACTTGAATATAAAATTTATCATCATGATTTAGGAAAATTATCAAATTTAAATATGTTGTATCAAAAAAAAGTTGAAATACAATAAGCAGGGATGATCAACATGTGTTAAATTTTTTAGAACCATTACTCTTTTTCTTTTAATTACATTTATATCAAGTTACACACTAATGTAGGAATAAGAAAGAAACAAATAGTTTATTTAACATGGGTTTCTTTCTTGCATATAAATACTTCCTATATGGAATATGGTAGTTATTCCATGCACACAATATCCTTCTTATTATCAAAAGGAACAGAAGAATGGGATTGTCCTTTAATTTATACATTTTTTGGGAATAAAAACTGAAATATGTTATTAATAAAACAAAAAAACTCCTTTTCATGAATGGTCATTGATAAGTTTATAAGCCTTCACATGGACTCCAAACAGTGATATTATCCTCTCTATTGTGAAACAATCACCTGAAACTATTATCAACTACTCTTCTTGTTAATCTTTGATAAAAATATTTGTCAGAACAGTTTCTAAAATATCTCTCATAACTCAATTTATTTATTAAATGTTATTTATATTCATTGAATATCTTGTTAATACTTTTCTATATTCAATTATGAAAAAACCATCCATAGTTTTTTGGTTTCTTATCTTGGATCATTCGACTCATCCTAAAAAATAGGATAAAGGATTACGTTGTTTTATTCAAGCAATATTTGAACTATTACAACCTTTCTATTTTAAAAACTTTTCCAAAAAATCTCCAAAATATAGTTAACTTGGTATTATCACATAGTAATAGTGATATGGAATCTCATACTAAGGCTTGAAACTCCCATAGCTTCCAACATCCTCCTTCACCGGTTCAATTCTTTGATTTCAGTGGGAATCATGATCATTTATGATCATGATTGTTGAACCATAAATAATAAAACAAAAATAAACATCTGATTTATTTCCCATTGTATTAGAATATATAAAATTTTAAAATCACTATATTCATGTAAGATAAATTATGTTTTAGGAAACTAAAAAAAATATTTCCATGCCTAAGTTAAACTAATAACAGAGTCTAAAAAACACTTCCACAGAAATGAAATAAATTTTTTATTTTTAATTTATTATGAGATGAAAAATTATCTTATTGTCATTAAATTTATTATGCATATTTGATAAAACCTTTTTACAAACACGGTTAACTAATAATTCAACTCGTGTATCTGAATTCTCTTACAAAAATCCACATTGGATATTTTTCTTTTTCTTGTCCTGACTTCTCCATAATATACCTAGATGTTTCTTCAAATATTTTAACCATCTTGAAAATTGTTCAGTAATTTTTTAATAAATCTCTTTTAATTATTTTACCATCTTCCATTGGGGATATATTTCAATTTAATAAAAAATATCTATCAAAGCTACAGTCATTAACTACATATCATCTCCTTTCCAATATATTATTAAAAATTATTTATAAGGTACATCACATGTTAGATGTCCATGAATATTAGTAAAAATATTATCTCACTAAATATATATTTAAAAAAAATATAACACCATCTTTAAGAAGAAACAACAATCTCTTCCTTTGGATTTATTGTCAATACCCCAAACCTCTCTCCCACTTCTTGAGAGAAAATTCATTAAGAGTGACACATATTTTCAACTAAAAATTTTATTAGAAAATAAATAATGAATCATTAATCTCAATGTTAATGTGATATATCTATTCATGTTAAATTTAGATTAAATTAACCATCAATTATTTTCATCAAACAAATCAACTCAAACCTATTAGATCTTCATACAAACTAAAAACAATTTTTCGATGTTCCTTCCTATGTTACTCAACAAGACATAAAAATATTAATATAAAGGAAAAAATATTTATCTATTTGAAAAGAAATTATAATAAAAAACATTATTATGAAATAATAGTGTTAGAAACTGACATGATATTACCCTAGTAAGGGAGTGTGGGTTTTAATCCCATTTATAGCCATAACATCTAAAACTATTTAGAAACTTATCAATTACCTATAATACCAGTAATATATTCCTTATAAGAAAAAACATATAGCCACAAAATACCCATGATGAACCATCCCCTTTAGAAAATGGTAAATTATATCAATTTTATTTGACCTAGAGTGTTTTAAAATATTTTTGGAAATATTTATGAAACATTAATTATCAAATCCTCCAACTAAATGATTTTTCACATAAAAACACAAGTATTTATGCTTTACCATTATCCATAAAATTTTTATAGCTTCTTGTGAGGAAATTTTTTTTATCCTCAGTAGATATTAGATTTGATGATGTTTTATTCTTTTAATGCCAAAAAATAATTCATCCCACTCAAAAATACTCCAACAGATGTAGACATCCAATTATCAACTGATCCTACCCAATAAACATCAATTAAATTCTTTAGTTCTAAATCAAATATTTTCTTATAATATTATCTAGATGATGAATCATATTTCTCCCAGCATTAACAATTCAATACTATTTTTACAGACCATTGCAACTCCTCACACAATCGTTCATAATTATGGGAGAGTACTATTTCATAAACCTAAAAAATCACAGAGTGATATAGTTTTGATATTCATCACATATATTTTTCTATACACACACCTTTTTTTAAAACATCATGATTTTTGGATACTCATCAATATTAAAATATGTAGCTATTGTATCTTACTACAAACCATATATATATATATTTCTTCATCATGCTTACAATGCTATTATACAAATCAAGTATAAAGTCTATAGGCTATTCCAGGTACACTTGTTTCCCAAAATTAGTAATTTAAAAAGATAATTTTACATTTATAGAAATATATTTTTTATTTTATTTACTTCAATGTAAATTAATATAATGGTGGCAATAATTCTATAAACATGAAGAAAGGTTTAATCAATTTCAACCCCATTAATTTTTTAGTATATTTTTCATACCATTCTAGATATTTTTCCACCTCACAATTATCACCAAGATTATTTATAAATACATTTTTTTTCAAAAAAATATTCTTTGCACTGGGTTTATGAGCAGATGATAGTACTTTATTATTATGTCAGTTTTATTATCAATATATGATTAAGTAATTAATCACTTAAATTAAATTTGAATTTGTAAAATAAGTATTTTTTGGATGTATACTAGAGATATTCATCATGATTTATAATAAGATCCATCCACAAGAATTAAAATATTTCCATGTTATATTTTGGATAAAGTTAATTTATTATGATGATTTATGAATTAATCTATATGATTAAAGATCATGTTTTATTGGGTTAAAAATTATCTACAATAATTAAATTGAATAAGTTCATGAAAATAGTTATTATCATGAAGATAATTTGGAAGCATATATGAAGACAATGATAAAAAGAATTTAATTACACGAATATATTTGAAGTCAATGCAAAAATATATTACATATGTATATTTTTCATGATAAATATTCCTGAAGAAAATTTAGATTGGAAATGTCATTCAAAGTAATTAATAACTAAAATATATAGGGCATAATAATTTTATTTACTAACCATGCTAGCTAACATTGACAACTCAATCTAACACATGTTAGAGCATGATCAACCATGTATGAGAACCAGCTAGGCATGCCAAAATGGGGGAAGTGGGTTGTGGGTGCATTGTTCATGTAGGGGTTCACATGGGTATTCAAGTAGGGTTCACACCAAGTTCTCATGGAGGTGTATGGGTGTATAATATAGGTGTGGCATGACTCAATGGTGGATAGGTGTGTCCAAGTTTATTAGGTACCAGCCTCTGTATCACCTCAAAGGGAGGAAGCCAAGGAGATACTTACTTAGTAGAGGACAATAGAACTGAAGGTCATTGTGGGGAGGGTTCCATGTGGAATAATTTTCCAATGTGAAAAAATATGGTTAAAATAGGGACCACTCGATAAAATTGACCTGAGTTGTCCAACCTATCAAAATATGGTCTTGTACCTATAGATAAAGGATTTCTCTACAATTTGTATCTAGAATTTGATGAAAATTACTCTGACAATACCCAACAATCAAACCATGAGGAAGAAAACATGATATATCACCTAATTAAATTCATCAAATCTTTATCAAGAATGAATGAATCTATTTTAATAAAAATTAAATTTTCAAATGAATGAATTTTTATAGGAGGTCATTAAGACATATTTATATGTACTGAGTTCAAGACAATGAGTTTCATGTAATATTCCTACATGAATTTTATTGTTTCTTTATATAATAATAAGTTAGTATTCATGAATTCTATTAGGAAAATATTCTATGTTTTGGTATCAATAAAGTCAAGTCATATAACAGAAATTGCATGATATTTATTAAAATGAATGTTTTTATAATATTAAATCATCCATGAATCATGAATATTATTGGACATGAAATATTTTCTAGATGGGAATATTTTTTGGTTCCACATTTATAACTATAGTGATATTTAGGATTGGATCCACTAATGAAATATTTGAATGATCTCTATAAAATAAAAAATCCACATCTTCTCCATGCGAACCAGATCACATAAAGAAGTTCTGTGCATTCATATTTTCAAAATGAAGAACCAAAATATTACTAGTTTCATGAAAGAACGTTCCATGAAATCTCATATATTCATATAAAAATATAGGGCCACACAATTTATATGAAACAATATCTATATGTATTCAGACTATTATTAAGATAATGTTATTTTAGAGTATATGTGAACTCAATCTGGCTTACGTGAAGAAACAACAATCTTGATAAATATCTATTGATTTTGGGAAGATGTTGCATACTATTTATTAGTGATAGGAATTAGGGAGAAGAAGATCTCAGAACATGTGTGAAAAATGATAACTCATACAAAATCATACTTATTCATGTTTTCATGAGGAGGATAGTATATTCGTGATCGTTTAAGCAACTTCATTATACATACACAGAGGAAAATACCACTTTACATCTACATGTGTAGTTGATATATAAGTACTAGGAATAATAAATTATAATTTTTAGTAAATTTAATATAGAACATAAAATAATAAGAGTAATATTTTTTGGCCTATGTTTTGCCTATATGATATCTATATTTGATATTGTATATGGTAATTCCTTCATTAAATAATATTAAAAGTGTAGTGTGGCTTAGTTAACCAATATATACTAAACCAAAAAGAGTATAGGAGAAATGATATGATATTATTGTTTATATATTTTTATTGAGTAAGCCTAATATTTTATCCAACATTATATTTAAATTATTCTCAAATGATGAAGAAGAAGAAGAAGAGGCAACCTACATGACTACTATATATCTAAGAGATCCAAATAATTCTTGTAGTAAAGGAAGATCATTTGACTTATTTATTTTTTGAAAGATTATCATATTAATTGATTTAAAAATAATTAAAAATTTGGTACATTATTTATTACTTTATAAGGAGAATGATGATGTCCAATAATTTTTCAATAAAGAATATTTTTCATTGTACATGGTTGATTCTTGGATAATAGGTTTAAGGACTTTACTTTTCCTTTACTGTCTTTGGAAATAAAAGGAAATTTTTGATTGGTTGTGATAATAACCTCCATACACTAGGTATGTATTCATCCACATGAGAGGTGAACCTCATTATCAAAATATAGTTTATATTATACTTTCGTATTTTATATGCATGCTAGAAAACTAAAAGTGAAAACAAAGAGAACCTTTCAATTAACAAGTGAAAAAGTTATATAAAGGGATAAAATCTAAAAGTTAAAAAAAATCAACCCACACATATTCACCCACAACATAGTGTGGTAATCCTAAAGGTGATTCTAATAATTGATTTCATAGTGCGTTACACCTATGATTAAATTATGAGTTTGGAATACTAATGAAAATGTGATTTCTCTTCTCAATTAATAATGGTGTTCAAATTTGGATTTTTTTTATCTTTCATAGATCTGAATTACATCTCAAACAAGAATTTAACGAACTAAATAAATATATTCTATTGAAATTGTAGAAAGGTACACTAATTTTAAAGATCATCAGTTAAATATAATTATTTAGAAAGTGGTTTCCCATAATTAATTTGAGTAAAAGTTCCCTACATTAAATGAATATCAAAAGAAAATCATTGATGTCAACAATTATCAACATGAAATCTAACTAAAATAAAATTCAATAGCTAAACACTTTCATATAGGAGAAGAATAAAATTCCTCATGAAGAAGTTATAAATATAAAGAAATAATGTAACGCCCTGACCCTAGTTACCCAGAGTCGGTGCATTATTGCGTAACATTGTCATGACCACAAAAGATGAAGTCTCGAAAGACTGATTAGTTTAGTATCCTTGGAAGCACTATATACATTCATAAGTCTTACGTTACAACATAAAGTAAAACAAAACTATAACAATCATCTTGTATTCATATCCCCTCATACTATCCCTACAGGTCATTCATAATATACTTCTTCACATCCTGGAAAAATTAAAACATTGGAAAGGGTGAGATCAGATGCTCAGTAAGGATAACAATATAATTGAAGCTTTAATAAATAAACATTAACATTTAAGGCATTGTATAACTAAAACAAAAGCCTTTTAAACTTGAACATCAGCATAATATGGAAAATATAAAATGAAATAATTCCATCTACTTATTCACATGGATATTCTACTAGTCGAATAATCACATGCAATATCAATAACCACTTTCATAATAATGGAATTCACAATTCTAGAGTATCATAACCACGTAGCCAATGAATCATGCCAAGACTACAAATAAGATTTTGTTAAGGCCTCGTGCCAAGACACTAGATTGTCTCATGAGACCTGCCGATGCATCGAGGAGCTATAGCGGTCTCCACCCGTCACTTATTAAGTCCAATGCATTCCTCATATGAACATGTTTAAACATATCATAAACCAAAACATAATCGTATCATATAAAACATGCATAATAGAAACATAACATTTCCACATTTCAATCACAAGATATCAATAAAACACATTGATATAATAATAACACTTTCAAAACCATTTTCAATACGAAAATAATATAAAATTAAAACTTGGTATTTATTTTTCATCTAAAAAAGTTTTGGCTTGTAGAGGAAGCTGAAACTCAAGTATTGGTCACAGTGGAATAGATGTTGTTGTCGCCCCATACGTACGACAAAAACATATTCCCTTTTGACATTTTGTAAAAGGCTTTCTATAAAAAGATTCCATTTGAATAAATGTAAAAGTAAAATGGGTTTATACATTGTATAAAAGAATGTTGTGTATAAAACAAAACATGCCTCAATGAACGAAGATTGAGACGAAGTCCCCTACAAAGATCATTTTTTAAATAAAATAGATCTATTATGTGTATTCACTATAAGTACACATAAATAAAGTAAAAATACAAGATAGGACATAATAATATCATGACATAATATGAAATTAGTAGATTAACCCAAAGAATAGAAATTGGGTTATGAAGTTCCCTTACAAAGATCATTTTTAAATAAAATAGATCTATTATGTGTATTCACTATAAGTACACATAAAGAATTTACAAATACAAGGTAGGACATAATAATATCTTGACATAATTTGGAATTATTAGATTAACCCAAATAATGGAAATTGGTTTAAGAAGTTACCGTACAAAGATCATTTTGTAAATAAAATAGATCTATTATGTGTATTCACTATAAGTACACATAAAGAATGTACAAATACAAGGTAGGACATAATAATATCATGACATAATTTGAAAGTATGAGATTAACCAAAAGATCAGAAATTGGGTTCAGAAGTTCCCTTACAAAGATCATTTTTTAAATAAAATAGATCTATTATGTGTATTCACTATAAGTACACATAAAGAATGTACATATACAAGGTAGGACATCATAATATCATGACATAATTTTGAAGTAGGAGATTAACCCAAAGAACAAAAATTGGGTTAAGAAGTTCCCTTAAAAAGATCATTCTTTAAATAAAATAGATCTATTATGTCTATTCACTATAATTACACATAATGAATGTACAAATACAAGGTAGGACATAATAATATCATGACATATTTTGAATATAGGAGATTTACCCAAAGAACGGAAATTGGGTTAAGAAGTTCCCCTACCTCGTGTCCGACTTGACTCGATCATTCTTTAACCTCATGAATAATAAACTATAGGAAATTTATAATATAGTAATAAAAAATTTCAAGTTCATTATTCCTTTTATATCACTTATTTCCATGTTATGAACATTATGTAATTATTTATGTTAATAACGGTCGTTTTGTCGATCTTTGGTACTTGAGTAAAAAATAAACTTCTTATAATTACAAATTGTTTATGTGGAAAAATATCCATTATCTCCAGAATTATATTCATGATGTATATATAATATATATAATATATATCCAGTATATAAATTCATTCATAATACTACGTAACATTTAGAGGTATGAAATGAAATGCACCGTTCATGGGGACAGTATGCCGTACGTACACATGAACGCTACTTTCATTTCTATTTCTTATTTAATGGAAAGAAATCATAATGATATAAAGTTTTATTATAATTCCAGTTTAATATCATATATAATATCATTTACTCCATCCTTTATACATCACACATATGACATTAACGATTCAAATCACTTTGAGGGGGCGGTAGTCTGCACTTCCTAAAATGAAATTATTGGGTTTACACATAATGGAAATCATAAAGGTTTTACATAAATTTGAAATAAAGAAACATAAGGAAACAAATAAAAATAATATATATTATATATAAATATAGTGACATCTTACTGGCCACTGGGAGAGGTGTTAAAAGAAGATTGAACAATCATCGTTTCGTGAGGCAGAAATTCGCCAACCATAGAAACAATATGTTCTTTAACCTTTAGACGAAGGTGTGTGTAAGTTTAAATCAAATAATTCTCATAAAAACATAATAGTATATTGAAGATACTTGTTTTATTACAAAATAATGTAATAAAAAGAGTTTAAGGGGTTTTAGAAGAAAAATAAAAAAAAATAACGTAAGAGAAGACATTACCTTAAAATCAGGTAACTCTTTTTAATTTGAGACAAAGGCTTCCTTGGGAAGAATTATGCAAAAAGTTAGGCTTCTAGGAGTAAGAGAGGGAAGTTGAGAGGGTATTTGGGAAGAGTTTGGCCGAGCCAAATGGCTTTGAATGTGTGAATAAGGTGGTAGAGGTGGGGTCCTTTTATAAGAGGAGAGGAGGGGCACTCTTGGAATGTCATGAAATGTTACATTATTATGAAATGATTTTCGGATATTAAAGATCCCGCAATGATATATTTCTAGGATAAGGTGATAATGGTTCTAAATATACTCATCCAATAGGTTTTTGACATGTGTAAGTCTTATAGTTTACATTATCCTTACAATTTATTAAAATCGTTAATTAATGTGGTAATCGCTGCATCATCATGGTGTCATAAAATATTTAATTTATTTAATGTCTAAAAATTATAAAAAAAATTACCATGTTGTAGGAAATAGTTTTATCATTAAAAATAGTATTTATAGTCAAAATGTTAACTTATATAACCCCATGTGTTAATTTTTTTAGTAAAACAACACATGTTTGTGACAATTTTATTTTTACATTAAATAAAAAGTTATTAATGTCATTTTCTTACCCATGTGGCTCCATGGGGTCCCCAAGTTGACCCATGGATATTCCCGATCGTCCATGAATCATAAAATAAGTTTAGGAAAATTTTAAAGTTAATATCATATTATTATAACATTATATTTACCTTAAATTAGACTAATTACCTTTAATCGTGATTAATAGAACATAAAAGTCACAATTCACCAAAAATTATTTTAATACTACTGAACAAAATTTTACTTCCTAATGAAAACCATGTATGTAGGATTTTTGAAATTCAAAAAACATAAGTGGTAATGTTTCATTTACACGAAAAATTAGTTTTTAAACTACCACTTAGTTGTTTCACTATTCATCAAAAATTTGAAGATCTCAGAAAAATACTAAAAATTCCACATAGGCTAATTTCGATATTCCGAATCCAAAAATGAAACCCATTTTGAAATATAGAATTTATATAATTTTTAAAATTGGGTATTACTATTCATAACTCCTACTTTTATTGGTCACGGTGTGTCATATCTCGAGGTTGCGTACAACACACGCTGCTCTATTATTCAAAGAGGAGCATACCATAGAAGATTGGGGTGTTTCATTCTCCCCTCCTTCAATAAATTGCATCCTCGCAATTTAAAATTTTTCTTTGAAAATAAAAGGTTGAAAATAGAAAATACCTTTGTGGAAACCCCACAAAGGAAATAAGGTTAATAATAATATAACTTTAAAATAAAGATAGATAAGTACAATGCTCACCTGAGATAGCCCATAATAGGATTATATGAAACTATGGATATGGAGGAAAAACAACCCACCAAGGTCTTATAGAGAGTTGTATAAAACAGGATTAGGAGAAAGTTATCTAAAAGGAAATCACAAACTTGTGATTGGTTAAACGATCATTTATTCCTCATTTGGAAATGTTAACTGAGAACTTTTTTGTTTTAAGTTACCTTTCATAAAGATGAGGAACTTATTTAGGATCTTTACTAAGAATTTAATTTAATAAAATTACTTGTCATGTAGACTTTCATTCTTTAATTAATTTTTACCACAAACCCATCTTTCACTCCAAAAGGTAATAGAACTCAAAAATATTCTATTTATCATAATTGTATAAGGTTTCAAATATTAAAAAAATACCATTTTGATTAGTAAAACATTTTAGTAATAACCAGGGACTTCCTGTAGGCTAGTGGTAGGTAATAAAGGTATGTCGCACTATGGTTGTGGGTTCGATTCCTTCACCTTTGTCCCATGCGACAGTTTATCCCCCAACCTGCAGGTTTTCCTTTTCCTAAAACTATAGTATTATTATATTCCAAAAAGAAGCTTCATAAATGTTTTAACCTTAAACAATACTATCCAAAGTTCAATTTAATCCATTCCAACTTTTATAGTTATCCAAAATACCTCCGTCCTGACTTTCTCTAAAGTGTCTTTAAATTCCAAAATCAATTGTAACATCAGATTCCCCAAACAATGTAAATTTTCTCATATTGTCACATATAAAAATATTATTACCTTCATCATATTAAAACTTTAAGGAAAAAACAAGTACTATAGTACAATATTTATATATATCACATTATTGTTATAACCAGAATATAATTGTTGAGTCCAAAAGCACCAATACATTAATTATTCTACTTAAACTATAGAAACATCATAAGATTGTCTTTGATCCCTTGGCCTTTTCTGAGGAAGGTTCCTTGACGATTAGGACATTGATTTCCATAATGCCCAATTTCCATACAATTATAGCATTAAACATTGATAGACTCTTTCTTTCCCTTGCAATCACGAGCCTTGTGACCTTTTTCTACACATTTATAACAAACTCCCATTCCTTTTAGGCAAGTACTGGGGTGATCCTTCCCACAATTATCACATAATGGAATATCCTTATTTCCCTTATTTCCCTTTATCTGTCTCTTGTTCCACCATTCTCTTATTCTCTTTCATTACTTTGTTGTCATAAGACTTAGAAATTCCTTTTATGTCTTGATAGCATACGAGAATATATCTTCGTATGTTGAGGAAGATTGTGATACTAAAGCTCGATGGAGAAATGGTTTTAACCATTCAATGAAATGATCAATCTTACTTCTCGGGTTACGTATATACTCTTCATCATTCCTCACTATCCTTGTATAGTGAGCCTCATACTTTGCAACATTCTCATCCTCCTTCTGCCTCATACTCAAAAATTTCCATTCCATATCTGCTCGATGGTTATGTGGAAAATATTTTTCTAAGAAAATTTCCATAAACTCCCTCCAATACATACTTGATACTTCTTCATCTTCCTTTGTGTTTTGAATCAGCGACCACCATTGATCGACATCTCCAATGAGGTGGTAAACTGCCATGACAACCTTCTCCCTTTCGCTACTCCCCTTGGCGTTGATTATTTTCTCTAAAGAGTTTATCCATTGTTAAGCTACTAATGGATTTTTAAACCCATTAAATATTCGCGGTTTTTCCATAGGAAGAGGTATAACATTGATCCTCCACGTTGCGGATTAGGGTGCTCCATACGAGTAAGGTTATTATTCATAAACTGAGTGAGTTGACCCAGTATGGTGATAAGTTGATCAGCACCAGTTGTATCACCAGCTCCATTATACCTATATTGAGCAAGTGGGAAATCCCTACATGGAGTGGGTGTATTGATATAGTTTCCATTCCTTCCACTAGGTGCCATTTCTAAACAGTGGCATAAACTAGATTAGTTTATGAATAAAAATACATAATTCCATACTTTTAAAACACTTAACATAAATTGAACTATTTATGGATATAATCCATAACCACAAAAATGTTTTCTTTGAGGAAGTATATACTCATAACCCTTTATAGTGGATTGTAACGAAAATGAGAATTATCCTAAGTATATCCCCCGGGAGTGTCGTAACCAAGAGTACAGCAAGGCCCGTTTTTGTGCACCAGTTCCCATTCGAGTCTAGCTCAAAGCGGTGTTTTTGGGTTTTACCCCTAGGTACATCTGTTCCAGAGGCACCTCTACTTGCTCGTATCCAGACATGGATGTATTTCTTGCAAAACATGGAAAATTTCTAAAATACAAAAATTCGAGGAAGTTATTTTATATTGATCCTCATATTTTATCTTAGGTCTATATGATCTAATCAGATTTATCTAAATATAGCTTCTAAGGTTAGTACTAAACTGCCTCTGATACCAACTATAATACCAAGACCCCTATTACCCAGAGTCTGTGCATTAATGCATAACATTGGAATAATCAAAAAAGATCATGTCTCGAAAGACTGATTAGTTTAGTAGCCTTGGAAACAATAGATACATTCATAAGTCTTACATTACATCTTAAAGTAAAACAAAACTACACCAATCATCTTGTCTTCATATCCCCTCATACTATACCTGCAGGTCATTCATAATATACTTCTTCACATCCTGGAAAAATTAAAACATTGGAAGGGGTGATCTCAGATGATCAGTAAGGATAACAATATAGCGGAAGCTTTCATAAATAAACATTAACATTTAAGGCAATGTGTAACTAAAACAAAAGCCTTTTAAACTTGAAATTCAGCATAATATGGAAAAAATGAAATGAAATAATTCCATTTACTTATTCACATGGATATTCTACTAGTCAAATAATCACATGCAATATCAATAAACACTATCATAATGATGGAATGCATAATTCCAGACTATCATAACCACGTAGCCAAGGCCTCATGCCAAGACTATAAATAAGATTTTTTCAAGGCCTCGTGCGAAGACACTAGTTTGTCTCATGAGACCTGCCGATGCATCGAGGAGCTTTAGCGGGCTCCACCCGTCACTTATTATGTCCAATTCATTCCTCATATGAATAGGTTTAAACATATCATAAACCAAAACTTAATCGTATCAAATAAAACATGCATAAAGGAAACAAAATATTTCCATATTTCAATCACAAGATATCAATACAACACATTGATATAATAAAAAAACATTCAAATACATTTTAAATACCAAAATAAAATAAAATTAAAACGTGGTATTTACTTTTCATCCAAAAAATGTTATGGCATGTAGAGGAAGCCGAAACTCAAATAATGGTCACGGCAGCGGAGGTGTCGTTGTCGCCGCATACGTACAACAAAAGAAACATTCCCTTTTGTCATTTATTAAAAGGCTTCATATAAAAATATTCATTTTGAATAAACTTAAAAGTCAAAGGGGTTTATACACGGTATAAAAGAAAGTTTTGTATAAAACAAAATATGCCTCAATGAAAGAAGATTGAGACAAAGTCCCATAAAAAGATCATTTTTTAAATAAAATTGATCTATTATGTGTATTCACTATAAGTACACATAAAGAAAGTACAAATACAATATATGACATAATAATATCATGACATACTTTGAAAGTAGGAGATTAACCCAAAGAACAGAAATTGGGTTATGAAGCTCCCTTACAAAGATCATTTTTTAAATAAAATAGATCTATTATGTGTATTCACTACAAGTACACATAAAGAATGTACAAATACGAGGTATGACATAGTAATATCATAACATATTTTGAATGTAGAAGATTAACCCAAAGAATAGAAATTGGGATAAGAAGTTCCATTACAAAGATTATTTTTTAAATAAAATAGATCTATTATGTGTATTCACTATAAGTACACATAAATAATGTACAAATACAAGGTAGGACATAATAATATCATGACATAATTTGAAAGTAGGAGATTAACCCAAAGAATGGAAATTGGGTTAAGAAGTTACCATACAAAGATCATTTTTTAAATAAAATAGATTTATTATGTGTATTCACTATAAGTACAGATAACGAATGTACAAATACAATGTAGGACATAATAATATCATGACATAATTTGAAAGTTGGAGATTAACCCAAAGAACGGAAATTGGTTGAAGAAGTTACCATAAAAAGATAATTTTTTAAATAAAATAGATATATTATGTGTATTCAATATAAGTACACATTAATAATGTAAAAATACAAGGTAGGACATAATAATATCCTGACATAATTTGAAAGTAGGATATTAACCCAATGAACGGAAATAGGGTTAAGAAGTTCCCTTACCTCGTGTCCGACTTGACTCGATCGTTCTTTAAACTCCTGAATAACAAACTAGAGTTAATTTATAATTGATTAAGAATCTTTTTAAAGTTCATTATTCCTTTTATATCACTTATTACCATGTTATGAACATTATATAATTATTTATGTTAATAACGGTCGTTTTGTCGATCTTTGGTACTTGAGTCAAAAATAAACTTCTTATAATTACAAGTTATTTATGTTGTAGAATATCCATTATCTAAAGAATTATATTCATGATGTAGATATAATATATATAATATATATCCAGTATATACACTCATTCATAATATTACGTAACATTTAGAGGCAAGAAATGAAATGAACCGTTCATGGAGACGGTAAGCCGAACATACACATGAACGCTACTTTCATTTATATTTCGAATTTAATGGAATGAAATAATAATTATATAAAGGTATATTATATTTCTGTTATAATATCATATATAATATCATTTACCCCATCCTATATACATCCTACATATGGCATTAACGATTCAAATCACTTTGAGGGGGCGGTAGTCCACACATCCTAAAATGAAATTAGCACGTTTACCCATAATAGAAATCAAAAAGTTATGCCATAATTGAGAAATACAGAAGAATAAGGAAAACATAAACATAATATATAACATATATAAATATATTGACATCTTAATGGAAACCATGAGAGGTGTTAAAAGAAGATTGAACAATCATCATTTCGTGAGGAAGAAATTCGCCAACCACAAAAACAATATGTTCTTTAACCATTAGACAAAGGTGTGTGTAAGTTTAAATCAAATAAATCTCATAAAACATCCTAGTATATTGAAGATACTGGTTTTTTTACAAATTAAATGAATAAAAAGAGTTTATGGGGTTGTAGAAGCAAAATAATCCAAAATAACACAAGAGAAGACATTACCTTAAAATCGGCTAACTCTTTTTGATTTGAGACAAAGGCTTACTTGGGAAGAATCATGCCCAAAGTGAGGCTTCTAGAAGTAATAGAGGGAATCTGAGAGAGTATTTGGGTAGAGTTTGGCTGAGCCAAATGGTATTGATGGTGTGAATAAGGTGGTAGATGTGGCGGCCTTTTATAAGCGTAGAGGAGGGGCACTCTTGGAAAGTCATGAAATGTTACATTATTATGAAATGATTATCGGATTTTAAAGGTCCCAAAATGATATATTTCGAGGATAAGGTGATAGGGATTCGAAATATACTCATCCAATAGGTTTTTGACTTGTTTATGTCTTATATTTTACATTATCCTTCCATTTCAATAAAATCATTTATTAATGAGGTAATCATTGAATCATCATAGTGTCATAAAAAATTTGATTTATTTAATGTCCAAAAATTATTAAAAAAATACCACGATGTAGGAAATCCTTTTATCTTTCCAATGAATATTTATAGTCAAAATGTTAACTTATATAAACCCATGTAATAATTGTTTTAGTAAAACAACACATGTTTGTGACAATTTTATTTTTACTTTAAATACAATGTTATTAATGTCATTTTCTTACACAAGTGGCTCCATGGGTTCCCCAAGTTGACCCATGAATTTTATTGGTCGTTCATGACACATCCAATAATTTTAGGACAAGTGTAAAGGTAATTTCATATTATTATAACATTATATTTACCTTAAATTACAGTAATTACCTTTAATCACGATTAATAGAACTTATAAGTTACTATTCAGCAAAAAAATAATTTAATCCCATTGAACCAAATTTTACTTCCTAATGACAACCATGTATGTAGTATTTTTGAATCTCAATACACAGAAGTGGTAATGTATCATTTACATGAAAAAGTAGTTTTGAAACTACCACTTAGTGGTTTCACTATTAATCAAACATTGGAAGTTCTCAGAAAAATAACAAAAATTCAACATAGGCTAATTTCGATATTCCGAATCCAAAAATGAAGTCCATTTTGAAATATAAAATTTATATATTTTAAAAAATTGGGTATTACTATTCATAACTACTACATTTATTGGTCCCGAGGTGTTAGAACTCTAGGTTTCTTACAACACACACTGATATATTATTCAAAGAGGAGCGTACAATAGAATCTTGGGATTTTACAAATAATTTGTATAAATATTTACATTAATGGGGAATGAGAAAAATATCCTGAATATGAAATGTTTTGAGCGTGAAGTAAATTTTATAAATTTTATAAATACTGAAGAAGATCTTGACAAAAAAGATAAAATAAGAGAAGTGACTACAAGTGTTGTAGGAAAACAATTATAAAGAGGATTATTTTCCTAAAATAACATAACCTAGTAGAAATAAATAGTCAAAATCTTTCATCATTCAATCTTAATAAGTATCTAATAAAAATGTGTCATCCATCATTGCTAAACAATTTTGTTCTAATTATAGGATTGATGACCCTCCCTATTGGAGGGGAGAGTCTCACATTCGTCTAGGAGAGATGAACCTTCTTCATGATCTTTCCTTATTCTATCCTTCCATCAGATTTCTATTTCCCTGAATGTTTCAGATCTTTTCTGGGAGGCACCCTAGTTTTCTCTACTTCCAATGGAGCTTAACAATGTTGTGGATCTATGAAAATATACCTTGGTGGCTGGATTTCATCCTCAACGACCTTTGGTAGAATTATTTAATTAGTGCGTCTCTGATTCCTGGAATCTCCGTGAGCGCGCGGTCGTAGGGTTGCTTGATCAGAGACACATAATGATCCAATTTGGATTGGAGGATGATATGATTGGTTCTTGGTCCAGGGCTTCATAGAGGTGTGGTGGACCATCAAATTATTTTTTTCTCTAGAGCTTTGAATTTCATATGCAGTGTGACCCTCTATCGATTTCAATATGGGTATGCCTTCCTGGTCTTATGCTTTCGTTTCAAAATCCCTCTATTTTCTATGCTATTGGTAATTTTATTGGAAGATATTTATGCTTGGATCAACAGACTGAGTCTGTGTCACACCCGATTTTCCCATGGATCTGCGTCGAGGATGATATTGAAAATTCTCTGCTGCGTTGTGTCTGGATCACTGGTGGGAAGGAGTTCTGATTGATGCAAGAAGTTGTTTTCGAATCATGGATGCAGTTATGCATGGGGTGCATAGGGATCGGGAATCTAGAGGCTGTCTGCCGCAGTGGAAGGATGGGTAGTGCCTCACGAGTGGTAGAGAGACACTACAGTGGTGGGTGTGATGGTAGTAATGCCAGATGGCCATCTCAGGCAATGATGGAAGATGTCCTTGGAGTGGCTCTGTCAGATTCTGGAAAGAAGAATAGTGGCATGTGCTCTTCTTTGGAACCTGTTGTGTCTACCACTATAGGAGAGTCTTCTGGGAAGGGAGTCCAGCTGGAAGCCTCTTGAACTATAGTTGCATTAGTGGAAGAAAAACCTGATGAGATTGTGCAGGGGGTGGTGAAGCAGGACTTACTTGTTGTTGTGCCGAACCTTGCATCCAATACGAAGACAGTGCAGGTGCCAATAAATCCAACAGTGTTGAAAAATTTTGACAGGTTGAGGGATGATCATGGATTATGGTCTCGGACTGAGGAGGAGGGGATATGCCATCTGCAGTTGGTTCCTCTCACAGAGGTACCCTTGGAGAATTTGGATGGGATCTTTGAAGCTACGAACATGAGTACCCACGGCTCTGATGGAGTGGTGACCTGCTACCGATTTGAGTGTTTAGAGAATGAGGAGCTACCATTGCTGATGAAAGGTATCCAGGGAATTGAAGGGGCCTATTTTAATGATGTTGTCAACAGAAATGGGGGAGATGTGTTGGAGGCAAAGGATAAGGAGTTTTCTGTTGGTCCCAGTAACCCTCAACACTAGGAACATGCTTAATGTTTAACCATGATCGACTCTAGAAGTCAATTTTACTAATAAGGGGGGGATGATGGTTATTAGAAGGTGTACGCCACTGGAAAATGGGGGGACCTCTCCAATAGTTAAACGGAGAATGATGGTAGTAGGACTCAAATCTCTTATTGTGATATTGTTCAGGGCGGGAAGAGGAATGTGTTTGGGAATGAGAAATCTGTGACTGATCCTCCAAGAAGAAGGCAGAGGAATGATTAAACTTCGATGCCTAAGTCGATGACTACTAGGTCATGTGGCCTGCAGTCTTCTAAGCAGCAAATGTATTTGGAAAAGATAAATCTCAGAAGGAAATATGCCAAGATTCTGACGCAGGTTGACAACTCGGAGTGGGAGTCGGCTACTGCGGATGATGAAATGGATCATAATTATGGAGATGGGTATGACTGTTATGACTTGTAGTTCCTTTTATGGTTTGTGATGTTTTTTTGCTATTCTTGTTGTACTTTTCCTTTATTTTAATAAATCTTCAGACATGTTGTCTCTGGATGACCTTTCGGGTATAGTCCAGCTTCAAATAAATTATTTTATGAAAGTAGATGATGAAAAGTGATGAATTGATTTCCACTATATCTATGGTAAATAAATATTTGTGAAAAAGTAGTGTATATTTTAAAGAATCCCAAATAAAAAATAAAACATCATAAAGATAGAAGTCATGTAAATATATCCAAACTGTTATTCAAAATAAAAGATCAATATTTGTTGAATACCATTGGAGATATAAAATAATTAACCACGGTGAATCTGATTATTAGTATAGTATGATATTATATATCAAATAAAAGATTCATACATCAAGGTAGAAATGTGATGAAGAAGAAACAACTATAAATTAAATGAAATAATATTCTAATTACAAATATATGTGATAGTTTGAAAAAACCACAAGGGTATTTTCATTGGTATTGGTCATTGTGAAGAGGTATGAAATTATAAATCATTTTACCATGAACTATGTCAATTAAGAATAAAATACCACATGTATTGAATAATGGAGATAATACTACCTCAGGAAGAGTATAAAATAAATATATTGATTCAAAAACCCTATAAGATCTAGAATTGAGATACACTAAATATAATACACTATTTCTTTTACAGATCAATATGTCACATTAGGGATGACAATAAAAAGACCATAGACATCACAATTAATAGAAGTAATCTTATGAAACAAAGGTTAAGGCTCGTCCAAGAATACAATAAAAGGTCTGAATCGGAAAAAATCAAACCTAAGAAGATATGTGGAAATACCAAACACACTGTGCATATTTTAAATGATAGTCTACTAATTTGTCTAGCTGATTATGAAATAAAAATAAACAAATTGGAATAATCATAGAATAAAGAATATGATAGAGGAAAATAAATAAGAAATAATAAATAAAATTTCATGAGTGGTTTTCAATAAATTATATCAAGAGAATATCAAAAGTATTGTGTGGGAGGTGAAATAATTCTAAACATTTCTAATGATAGTTTGTTCATAACAGAAGCTCAAGATGAAATAATAAATCATAATATATATAAAACAAGTAATGAATGTGAATTAATGGGAAATGTTTAAATGAAAAGTCTATACAAATTTTTCATAAAATAAAGTGAAGATTCCATGAAACCCAAAACCGCAACGAAATTTAGATATTTCAATATGAAGATTTCACCCTCACATAGGGTATAAAAGAATTTTGTTTCATGGTTGAGAAAAATTTTCATCCGTTCTTCTCTCACAAAAAATTAAAATAGATACACCATATAACCATATAAATTGGATTTTTTTTTCATTTTATATAATAAATTTATGGTGATTCACATAACCATGGAGATAAATATGTTGAAGAGTCATATTTCTACATCTGAAAGATAGAATATTTATTTCAAGATATATGTATGTAACCATCGTTGTTTAATATACCCACTGATAGCTTGATGATTATTTGTTTCAAAAGAGCAGAGATCAGTCCTGATGAAGATGTCCAAGCTATCATAGCCATTGAAAAAAAATTTATTTCTCCATAATTGATGTGATCCAAACAATTGGTGCTTACATTAATTATCATTTAGTTGACCAACGAATGAAAATGATCCATCTTGATGAAGTGAATATAGATAACACCCCTTGAGTTAGAGTATCCGAAATATTTCTAGATCCTTATATTTCATCCAAATATGACATCTATAGGAGGAACATGTTCATGAAATCATTGATGAGGTATATTGGAACACTATAATATCATTATTCACACAAAAATGATATGATGTATAATCTTAAGTGGGAGAAAATAAATGATTCAGTTAAAAGAATATCTTTTTTTGAAGATGTTCAATGACTGTTTTAATGAACATAGCCTATTAAGTATAATTGAATGTTTTTAATCAATGTTTTCAGTTGAGTGTAAGAATTTTAGGCTAATAGTTTCTTGTGAATCTTTTTTTAACCATGTAGTGTCAGGCAATTTACGAATATACTATATCAATTGGTATCAACCAGATACGATAAACTTGAAAATAGCTGAACAATCTATGCTGAAATAATTTTTTTTGTTATATCAATTGGTATCATATTATAAATTGAGAATATAAAATATTTATGTCTAAATTAGTTCCTTTAATTTCTACACCAGATTATCAAACACAGATATAGAGTCCAATTATTTCATAAACATTTCATAAGAAATAAATGAGACCAACCTCTATAAGGTACTTTGTATTTATCATAAAAACGAGGATAGAATCAAATAAAAATAGAAATGAAATTAAAATGAATGTATTGAAATACAATTTTCTATATTGGGGTTGAGAAAAATTAAAATGAGGTGATTGATGATTCTAATTTGCATAGGTGTTATATTTTTTGTTAATGTTATACTAATTGATTAATCACATTATATCAATAAAAAGTTGGAAAAAAATATTTGCTTGCAATTATATTTGAGATCCTAGGAATTATTGTTCAAGAACATCTATACATAATATGTCCAAAGTTTCCATGTTATATTTTAGTTTATGTGAATTAATTCTAACAATTTATAAACTGATCTACATTTTTAACACACATGTTTAGATGAGTAGATTATTTTATACACAAATGAAATTAAATAAGAACATGTTAATAATTATTTACATAAATATATTTTAGATATATATATAAATACCATGAAAAAATGAAATTAATTGCATGAAAATATTTGAATTACATGGGAAAATATATATACATATATATTTTTTCATGATGAATCTTATTTAAGAAGAATTATCTTGAAAATTTTATAATTAGTAATTAATTAGTATAATATATGGGACTTAAGAAAGGAATTGTATATAATAGAAATCTATCTAGGAAAACTCAATCCCATACATGTGGGAGTAAGCCCAACCACACGAGAGAGCCTTCCAGTCAAGAAAAATTGATGGAAGGTGGTAGTGGAAACATATTACCCATATAGGTACACAATAGTATGCATGTATGGTCTATAATGAGTGTTCATGCATGTTATTTAGTGGACCGAAAAGGTTTTTTGTGACTTTATGAGGGGAATATGTGTGTAAATGTTACTGGTTCTATCCTTTGTGCTGGCTCGATGGGTGGAAGCTGAGGAATTAATTCTTAAGAGGAGGATGAATGGACTAATGACTGATGTGTGATGGGGGCCATGTGGTTTTCTATTCTGAAATTAAAAATTACATATGAATAGTTACCTCCCAATCTAATTGATCTAAGACATCCAATCTCATAGCACATTGATTCCTACCTCTTGAAAAAGGGTTAGTCCTATATTCGTGTTAAAAATTTGATAAACATTACTCTATCCATACCTAGTGATCAATCAAAATTGAATAAGTCATTACCAATCATCTAAATATATGAAAATAATATTCATCTTTAATTAATTAATTTGTTTATGAAATTTATATTTATGTATGTTAAAGATGTTATAGGAGTTAATTAATGAATTTGGATACATACTAAGTTTGGGCCAAGGTGTTTCATGTGATATTCATAAATTCTAATTATCATTTAGTCATAAAATAATTATAAAAACCAAGTGAGGCCAATTATTAAAATATTATTCCTTTAACCATCACAAAATAAAAATGATATTACAGAAACTGTGTGATCTTTAATATATTGAATTATTTGTTAATATTAAAACATATGTTACTTACCACTATTATTAGACATGGAATGTTTATCAGATGGGATGAGTTAGGGGTACCTCCTCTATGAATACTAGGGTTCCCAAGATGAGATCCAATGATGATGAAAAAAATGAGATCTATGATAATAATGACTCAGCATTTACTCCAGAAAAACTAGTTCATGTGATAATTTTCTATACACTCATGTTTTCAAGAAGAAGAATCTAGTGATTCCTTATCAGAAAAATGAAATTTCATCATAATATCACATATTCATAAAACACTTGCGCATTACATACTGAGGAAGAAACACTATCTAAGTGTATTCCCACTTTTTCATAGACATTATTATATGAATTTTTTTATGATGTCAAT